>OV815993.1:71327814-76327814 GCA_929113495.1 Andrena minutula | reverse complement strand
GAGAGAAAGATAACTTATCCACTGGCAAAGTAGAAACTGCTGTGCAAACTACAACAGAAGGTCAACATAATATAGCTGAAGATAAAAGCATACAAGTAGAGTTAATAAAGGAAAAAGAAAGTGACTTTCATTCTACTAACAACGAACCTAAAGCGACTGCTACACATTACCCAATTGAACCAATAGTTACAGTTATTACAGCTAAAGCAGATAGCAGTGAATCAACAAGCTCTGTAGCGACAAATAGAGTTACTGATAACGATAAACAAGATTCAAAGGTAACTTTTAAAAACGAGAGTGACGGAAAAACATTACGTCAAGTTCCATCGAAAAAGTTTCAAAAGTCAACAACGCGAGCAAGCAAAACTGCATCCTTTACAAAGAAATTTTCAAAGAGCTTACGAAAAGCACGTTACAGTAGTCTGAAAAAGGTGCACAGCGGTACAGCAGATGTGCCTAGTAAAAGAATTAAGATATATGTCAATAATAATGGGTGCAATATTAAAGTTAATCCGCCCGAAACTGCAGACATAGCTGTAGATGTAAGTACGCAAAGTTCGCGAGTATATTTAACAGGCAGCCAAGAGCAATCTACGAGTAAATTACATTGCGCGCAGTCAGAATTCAAACGAATTAAAACGAAAGACATTTCAGATTCTTCCACATCTTTTGCCAGTCCACCGCCAATGAAACCTAAAGATTTGATTGAAGTTTTAAGCAATAACATTTCTATTCTCGAAATGTTAGATTCTTCAGCAAACGAAACTATGAAATTGTTGAAAAGAGACGTAAGTCCTGTATCAACACCGAACACTCCTTCACCACGTATTATGAAGATGCCTTCGAACGTGCCTCATCTTAATAAAATTAGTAGAATGCTTAAATTCGCATCTACAGAGAAGCAAATAAATGTGAATAATACACCCCCGCCTACGAGAAGTGAATACACAACATCGACCGATACATCTGATTATCAACAGAACGGGCACGTGTCGTCTGAAAGCAATAATTCATCACGGAAGCAACCATTAGTTTCGCTAGAGTTCTGTTTATGTAAGAATCCGGAATGTAAACGAATGCATGCAAAATTCAACGATATTCAAAATAACGCATTAAAGAATTGCCCTCAAATATTGCAAAAATACGAAGATCTGCAAAACATGTGTGCCGAACGAATAGTTTCTTTGACAAATCTTATTGAAAAAGTTCGAAATGATCAAAAAGGTATATTATTTTTTAAAGCTAATAACTATATCATATAGCACGAAAGAAAACGAAGGAATTATAGACCAATAATTGTTTTTAGGTATGGAACTCTCTGGAATTAGCGCAGATGATGAGTCTAGTTTAATGCAATTACCTCCGCCGAAACTAATGGCTAATGATCTGCAAAGTATCCGCAACCTTGTCGAAAATATAGAGGCAATTCATAATCAGCTTGCAGTGACACTTATTGAATCGCAAAAAATTATTAAGAATAACGCAGTTCTCCAAGAAGACACTCGTCAGACTAAAGAAATCGAGGTAATAGCTGAAACAAGTGGAAGTACTTCTAAAAACGCAATGCACTCTATTGATTCAAAAGCGAAAGTACCAAAAACCAGAGCTAAACCAAGAATCATAAGTGAAGAAAGAGTCAACATACAACTTGATGCATTTAAAATACAGCATAGGCCTCAAACGTTACTGTCTGTACCGGCGGAACGCGATTTCAGGCACTCTTCGAAAGTTCAGGATGAAAAGATGATAGAAATGATATCGAAAGAAATTTTAGAACAAAGCAAAAGTTTTAGTAATAATGCAACTGAGACGAAAGAAAGTGATAAACCTATGGTAAATCGTGTAGTTCAGACGTCCATTGACACCACTGATTCTAAACCTGAATCTTCTTTAAAAACACAAAGAAGTGGTATTACTACAGAGAAACGTTCGAATAAAGAGGTAACTCTTGGTTTTAAGCGACTAGTAGTAATCTGAATACTTTGAGTGGCACAAGGTTTGGCGAAATATCGTTTTAAGTCGGTAAAGCTACTTTCAAGCGGTTGCTTCAACTGATAAAGTTTTGTCGCAATCGCTTCGCACGTTGAACATACGCTGACACTAATAAAAATGTAAACTTCTACATTTTTTATTAGATCTTGATCAAAGTGCTGCCAATAGCTGAGCAAGCATCTTTCGATGAAAATGAATCCAAATACGGGTCAACCCACGACAAATCGAGTAATTTCAGCAGGTGATGTTTGGGATTTTTGATGAGATTGAAATATGATGTAGTCGACTTGGAATCGGAGGTGGTTTAAGTCATCATTGTGCAGGTTTCGAATTTATTTAAAAAAATATTGATCATTTACAATCTCTACACACTTTCGTGAAAATAAGGTCTATGAATGAACTTTTATCTCCGGAACTATACATAATATCTTCATGAAAAATTACCTTTTGTTCTAAAATTTACTAATGGGGTTACTTTGTATTTCATTATTTCCTTGCGTTATTCATACGGTAAAACATACTGACTTTGCCACGACTTCAAATTTTATTTCTCACTTAACTATAAAAGTAATCATTAATTTGTCTCAAACTAGTGTATTGGTTCAGGATTACAATATATTGTTTACGTGTGACATGTGAAAAATATCAAAAAGTGTCGCAAAGTCGCCCCCGCTTTCGGTAGGGTGTCCACAGTCAGCGAGATAAAGACCGCTCTGTGTCAGATAGCTAGCTTACGCGCGGGCGCTACTCGCGGTTGACCATATCGCTACATCATCGAAATGATGTTTACAAATAGTATCGACGAGTCTCATATTCTTCTGAACCATGGCATTCATAGAGGGTGCCTCAAAATAATGGAGCAACCCGAAACATGCAAATTCTTCATGCAAAAAGACATCGAAAAGTCCTTTGCCGTTTTGGGATCCGAGGCTTCGTTCTCGAGATATTAACAGTTGAATATTAGAGGTGGAACTTCCAGGCCGCGCAGTTTAAAGCCGAAACAGCTGAGCTCGGAGCAGTGACCCCTGGCATGCACACGCAGGAGGCGCGCGTAGATATAGATTCACACATTCCGTAGAGGTGACCACGTTAACAACCCACTTTCATAATTTAGTAGGTCTGTATCGACGCGCGCCTCCTACATCTGCGCACCAAGGGTCGCTACTCCGAGCTCAGCTGTTTTGGCTTTAAACTGCGCGGCCCGGAAGTTCCACCGCTAATATTCAACTGTTAATATCTCGAGAACGAAGCCTCGGATCCCAAAGCGGTAAAGGACTTTTCGATGTCTTTTTGCATAAAGAATTTGCATCTTTCAGATTGTCTTATTATTTTGGGGCACGATGTATATACTTTAGAACTGCTTTAGTGGCCCACATTTAGGTCATGGTCCAAAAGTTCATTCATCGGTCAATGAAACTTTTTCCATAATAACGAGGTCTGTATATGTTAGTTTCCTGCTTCTTTCAGTATTTATGAAGTAAAAGTGTCTTTGCTTGATGGAAGTCATAAAAATGTGATGGACATTTTCCATGGGGGGAGGGTGACAGTGGTTGTGTTTAATGGTTTCAGGTAACAACGCGATCAGAACTATTATATTGTGCTGAAAATTCTGCTATCATCATGAAACGAGCAAGTTGGGCATATTATTTGTTTTACGATATTGGTTTAAAGCTATAAAAGCTTTCAATGACAGTAATTGGTAACGCTACTGTAAAATGAGGTTGTAAGCTAGCAGTGCGTTTTTTCTGATCACTCTGACTAACGTAATTAAACGTATGTGATATTGGTAGAAGGTACCTTCGTCAATTCTAATAAATTTCGGGGTGTAAGAATTTGATTTTCTAAGTGTCTTTGTAAACTTGTGCTTGTTACAAGTCTTATAACGGTTCCTCAAATTTCAGTTGCAAAAAAGTGCCATCCAGCAGTTTGTATCTTGTTTATAGATTTTTTTCTACCCTTGTATTTTGCGCAGTCGAGCGTCAATTAATAAGAGTGGGTCACTAAAGCTGTTTTTGGGATATACCGAAATTATGCGATTGAGAAAGATTGCCGATGACATTTGGAGATATCATTTCAATGATATAGGGTGTGATCAACCGCGTGTAGCATCCCAGCGTATAGGCTGGTTGTGTACTCGTCACAGAGTGTACCGTGATGTTTAGCACCTCATTGTGAAGGCAATTTGTAAGTCATCGGTCTGAAGGAACTCTTATTTTAAAGAAAAAGCTGGCTACATTTTTATTGATTCTCGAAAACGTGACCTCGAAGTGATATTTGAAAAGTAAGAACTTTTTCATAATTTTCTGTGTGGTGTATAGTTCCGGAGAAGAAAATTCATTCACGGACCTCATTTTCGCGAGAATGAGTAAAAATTGTAAACTTCGACGGTCTGTATTTTTTAAACAAATGCGAAGCCTGAGAAATGATGAGTTACACCTGCCCTAATTTCCCGTGGACCGTATGATATTTCAGTTTCATAAAAATCGCAGACATCGTCCGCACAAAGTAATCGATTTAGCGTGGAACGACCTCGTACGTCCAAATTTGGATTATGTTTAATTATGCGTATTTTCTATCACCTTTGAATTTAGTAGATCAATTCTGCATTACTTACGATTAGAAATAATTCCAGTGAGATTGAGTTTAGACTTATTTTTGTCAGAAAAACATCGTCAATTCATTGGTAATGCTGTTATGAAGATGTAATAGAAAATATAGAAATTAAAATTTTCAGTTTGGCTACTCGAATATTTGGGTACACGTCATAAATCAATAGCTCTAGGGAATAGTGTGTAGTTTAGGCGATCTGGCACAGATGCTTTGAGCTCGCTTTGTTTTCAAAGCAAAAATTCTGGAACATTTGGACGATGCATGGTTTCGATACTTTCCAGAATATCGACGTGAAAACACGCCAGTGCCACTCAAAGTGTTAAAATAGTTATTTATTATTTTTTATTTTACTATTGATTACCTGTTTTAGTTCAAAAAAACTCAAGACTTTGTTCCGTTACTCGCTGATATTCCAAAAATATCAAGACCGACAGAGAATGCTATGTTTTACAATGGGAGAAGTAAACCACCGGTGAGCTTGCTTAGCGGACCGTATAGGTAAAAAGGAAAATTTGTTTTTCCCCCTTTCAATTTATTAGTTATAATTCTGTTTTATGCGATTCTAATGAAAGTAAATTTCAGAGCAGAGATTGAATCGTCAGGTCATGAATTATCAACAATAATTGAATTTGATACACCAGATACTCTAAACAAAAGTCAGAACAATGTCAGAAGTCCATCGTCAATAAAAAAAGTTGCAGAGACACAAGTAACTAAATCTGCTGGTCGAAAGAATCCTTCAGAACACGATGCTCCGATTAATACACATGACGAACATTTTGGTAAATTGTGTGCTTCTTCAATTTCAAAACCATGTTCAGTGGGTTCAACCCAAAAAGTGGAAGGGATTGCACCATGTTTTGATTCATCAAAGCCGTCTGGAAGTACGGATAGCCGGAATTTAATGAAACATAAAGGCGACAAGAAAACGAATCTTACTCCAGAAACAAGTAATAAAAAATTACAATGCGATGCAGAAAATCAACCGTGTCTCTGTCAGATAGAAGAAAAGCAATCGATTGCTCCTAAAATTACTAGTCCAAACAAAGAAGACAAAAACAGCAAAGACAACGTAACGTCGACAAGTTCAAATAGTTTTTCTGGATTATCTGGAGTCTCTCAAATAGCAAGCACGCCATCATCTGACATATTTAAATATGCATCGTCTCCAGAAGAGATGGAAATAGCGCTTAAGAAACTTGGTTTAGGCTGGGCAATAACAACGTTAAAAAAAACGCGCGAAGCAAGTGCTTTAAGTTCATCATCGAACTCCGATGAACGAACACCAATAAATACTGCTAAAAGAATAATATCGCCAGGTACAAAGCAATTTGATAGCAATTACGGTTTGCCAGACTTCAGCGATGTATCTTCAATTTCAATCAAGGAAGCTAGTAAAAGTACTGAGCAAGCAGTACTGCTAAAAGGGAGAACTTCTACACCAAAACTGGAAAATTCTAAATCCATCAGTGCGAGGGTAAATTCTCGTGACACGAACGTTTCTGAAAATGATCAAGAACCCGGTGATAGTTTGGTAATTCCTAATATGTCCCTATACAAAAGGGGACAAAGTATATCAAGAAACTAAACAATCGCTGACGTATTTTTTACTACGAGTATTTATATAGCCAATTAAAAACTAATTTCTTTTAAACAAATATGTTAGCATAGAGTTTACGTTAGTATATATTTTATACGTATCAAATATAAATAATACTCAAGTGCGTATAATATCTTACTTTTAATATGTGACTACAGTACAAATTTTCCAATTTTTGGCACCTTATAGACCGCTGTCGTGTTAACGGCTACGAATAAATTAGTAATAAACGAAATATAGTTAATGAAAGAGATACAATGACGTTTCAAAATCCGTCAATCGTAAATGAAAAATTGTTTCAAACCTCGGGACGAACAAATTGAATGAAATATAGGGAGGTGAAGACTGAAGCCTCATATTGGGAAGTGAGATGGGAGCGGGGCTTGACTAAAATGGCGCCGATATGGGTACAAGATATATGCGATATTGTACTTATTTGCGAAAATGTTCCTTTCTATGCAAAGTACTGTGCTTCGATGAGAAGAAGACTGTTGAGAAATTCTAGGGTCCGAATAGTGTATCCCTATTGGCTGGCGCGACAACGTCGACGAATACAAAGTAAGCAAACGGGCAGCGGGAGCCAATGCGAGCGAAGAACCCCTCTTACCCTGTGACATTTCGGCCAGCTTCTTTTCATCGGGGCACAGTATGTGTGATTGGGCATGTTCAAATCCTGTCCAGCCGGAATTTTATGCAACGGCACGAGAACGGGCAGGGATTGATTTGTACCCAACGAGCGCTTCTACTTTCGCCACCAGATGTCATGGTGATGGGTGTTACTTCCCAATACACTTAACCCTTTGCAGCGTGCTTCAAGTGAAAATCATCCGTCAAGGGTGGGGCGACATTCACCTGTCCATCGCCGCCAGGTGATATTTAAACTACGGTTGTTCGAAAAATGAAGTGTCTCTCGTAAAAAATACATACTGGTGGGGTATTACGGCCAATTAAGGGGACATTCTTATCAAATCGCTCAAAAAATAGGTGACAATTAGGGTGTTTTTTTACAACTTGCAGTAAAAAACATGGCCTAATTTATTTGTTATGCAAGGATATGAAAAAATCGTTTTCATTTTCCTGTGGAGCAATGTTCTTCAACCGGTCGGTTCATAGTGGTCCACGGACCGACACCGTCCGCGAAAAATTACAATTAATATTATATTCTTATTATTATTTAATTTTTTATTTTTTTAATTTTATATTGGTTTTTATTTCTGTCTTATTTTCGTCGGTCCGCAAGCCGGGCCGCCTTAACAAACTTGAGCGCCCTGGGCTAAAAAATTTTGGTGCCCAAGCCCCCAAGAGTGCAATTTCTTCGCAATCGGTGCAGGGCAGTACTTCACAACCCCGGGTCTCCACCAAGGCAAACACGAACAAAAACAATACCCGCGAACGAAATTTTTGTCTCCAAAAATGAAGGCAAAAAAAGCATTTCAACATATTTGATTCTTAAGCGCCCTTGGATCACGGACGCCCCTGGGCTATAGCCCATTTAGCCCATTGCTAAAGGTGGCTCTGTCCGCAGGTGTAAAAAGGTTGAAGAACGCTGCTGCAATGGCTCGATATTACTGTAGATGTTCCCCTTCTCCCATTCCGTACTACGCCATGTATGCCGTCTCTACGCCGCCATTAATTCTCTACATGTGGCAATGCCGGTCTCAAGCCTCTCTTGGTTAGGTTCCGACACATTGTTAGTCCCGGAAAAGGCCTATGACACCCTCAAGTGCCGATCGTGCTTTTTCTTTTCCAAGACCCTCCTCAACGACAGCTAAATGATTGCTTGAGAATATTTCGAGAAACAGTAGCAGTCCCATATTCCTTACACCCTGTGTAGTACACACAGTGTATAACTGTATACTGAACATGGACATAAGAATAGAGTTGGGCCTATAGTGTTGACTTTATCGACTAGACGTTAACTTCTATCTGTATCTCGCTGACACTCTTCGGGATTTCCAAGGGCACGCTTCGAAATGCGTATGGGACACTAAGTTTTTGACCATCTTCTTCTAACTAATTGACACCTCCAATGACAAGGACGACAGCAACTCATGGTGGGGTAAGGAATAGGGATCCACCACTACAGTTAGTTGTTCACTGAGCCATTCCTTTGCTGCGATGGGCCTTTACTGACATCGGCTGAAAACAGCCCAAGCATCGTGACGAGCCGGCTTTCCTTTTGTCAAGGGTCCCGAGGTCCGCTCCTCTGTGTCACATGGCAGGCAAACCTTCGGTCTACACTCCTCTAAACACTCTCTGCCCTTCTATTTTTAGCTGTCGCGAGCCACGGGACTCTGCCTAAGCTGGCGAAAATCGGTAGAAATACAGGCTTCCTGGGATTATTGTAATGCTTTTTTCCTCGGATTATCACGAAAGACCTACCCACCCCACAGTTTTGCTTCCTCGCTGCGAGCGAGAGCCTGTGGTCTCGGGTAGGCCGTCCGTTAACTGTCGAGAGCAATAAAACCATTGGGCCAGGTAAAATACCCAATATAGAAAAATAAAATGTTCATGTTTTTGACAAATGTTCAGGAAAGTATTACCAATGGATTCTTTAAGGTTTTTCGATGAAAATGAGTTCAAACGCGAAGCAATTTGGTCGATTTTTAGTGAATGTCACTACGATCACTAAATGTTGTAATTTATACACTGGAAGGTGACTTCTTCCCGTTACGCGCTATGTAGTACTGCAGAAGAGAATTTAAATGGAGAATATCAACGACTTCACCAAATTATGAAGTGTCTGATGAAGATTGTTTAAGGGGACTAGGCAGTCAGAAACTCGATTTTTTGTTGCATTTTTCGAAAGTACTAGCTTTCCGAGTAAAATGCCGTTTGGTTTATGTTAAAATTCGCAAAATTAAGGATTTTACAGCCGAAAAGGTCGAGCACGCCATAAACCGTTTCTGCGCGCACGCAGGTAGACTAGATCCCTCTTTCGAAACTTTAAACGCGTTTTCCTCGGAATCATATTTCCTCTTCGTTTTGCAGTGATTGCGAAAAAACAGAGGTATATATCGATTTGAAAAAAATTCAGCATATATCAAACATGTTCAGTTACGACCTGAACCTACGCATAAGTCTGTGAAAACTCCTGTTTTGACACCAAAAAAATAGAATGTACCTGTAGTTTATGAAATATTTAACAGTAACGATCATGGTTTACTCACTGCTGCGTGAAATGCTTGTGCGGTTATATCTCTTTCCAGAAAGATGATAGGCCCGTGGCTAGAGTGTAGGAGCTACATAATTCGGCTGCTACTGTTCAAACTCTGTTGTATATAATAAATTCTATTTCGTTATATTTCATTAGAATTTTTGTAGCGAATAAGCAATCCTATTTTTTTGTATGAGATCATATATGTAATTGGAGTGACGCTTAACATTAGTTCAAACAATAGAAGCTCAGCAGGTGTTCAGTATCGGGCATTGAATAAAATTTCGTCTCAATAAATGGAGTTCGGATAAAAATGAAATTCTATTTTCAATTACTTCTTTCAGATTTTAGCGGTAGTATTGTTTTTTTTTGCAAAGTTATAACGATATACAGAGCACTTTGCAAATTTTAGAAATTTTTTCAACTTTGTGATATTACAAGGGGCGAATTAAATTTTTGTCACAGGTTACATTTATATTTTACACCAATCGAAAACAGCTACTTTCCTGTGTAAAATCAGAGGTATATTATTCGTTGTGTGTATTTTTTTGCCCGAGTTATTTAACTTTGAAGCAAAAGTCGTATTTTTTACTTTAAATGCTTCTAAGTAGGTAGCAAGCGAATGCATCGTCATAGAACGGTCATAAAAATACTATAAAGATTAGTTTTTCCTCTTTAAAATGCACTTTTGCATTTTCGATTCGGTTAACAGTTCGATGCATGCGTGCTTTGGAAAAAATGCTTAAAAATTGCCAAGTTCTATTTCTTCTTCAACTCGCTGTATCTCAGGAAGGGATGGCCGTAATATGATGATCTCAAGCTCATTTTAAAGCGGAGGATCTGTCAATTCTATTGAGTTCTACCGGAACCAGCTGCGATAATTATTTACCTGTGGCCTTTATGTTTATAGTTACCGATTCGGAAAAATAAGGCTACAACGTTAATGTGCCGCACTGTCGTTCCCGCAATAGCGAGGGGCTCTTGTTCCTCTTGGTAGCGTCGGCGTAACTCGTCTCGCATTCGGGTGCTATCGTCACTTATGTGGACGGGTGGGGAGAGGAACTGGACGCTACCGAATGTTACTGCGTGTGCAAACATATATGACACGTACATACCTCCACGTGGTATGCTTTGTGTGATGCCAATAAGTATATACATACTGCATTCACGGCTGTCACGTGGTCGTTGATTCCACTGTAACTTTTTCCGAATCCATAACTTTAAACATAGAGGTCATAGGTAAAAAAATATCGCAGCGAATTCTGCTAGAACTTAATTGAATCGACAGACTCTCCGCTTTAAAATGAGCTTAAGACCATGGTGTTGCGGTCATCCCTTGCCGAGGTACAACAAGCTAAAGAGAAACTAGGATTTGTGCAATTTTTAAGCATATTTTCGACAGGACATGGTACACCGAAATGTTAACCGAATCGAAAATGCAAAAGTGCGTCTTAAAGAGGAAAGACTGATCTTAATATTCTTTTTTTTTGTGCGCGTTCTACAATGATTCTTTCGTTTGCTAGAAGCAATTAAAGTTAAAAAGACGATTTTTGCTTTGAAGTTGAATGACTCGACCAAAAAAAATCGAAAAGCAAATGATGTACTCTGATTTTAAACAGGAAAGGAGTTGTTTTCGACTGGTGTAAATGTAAGTTGTGTACAAAATTTCATTCGCCCCATTTAATATTACAAAGTTGAAGAAAATTTTGTAAAATTTACAATGTGCTGTTTATATCGCCATAACTTTGCCGAAAAGTAATACTACTGCTAAAATCTGGAAAAAGTAGCTGAAAGTAGGGATTCCACACTGTGAAACGATATTTTTAAGATATCAGTACGACCATTTTTGTCGGATTTATGACCATGTGAACGTGTCCTCGTTTTCGAGTTCCTAGAGGTAATCGCTTAATTATCGTAGTAATCTGTAGAAACTGGTACATGTTTTGGAAACATGCAATAGATTCTTTGTATATGTAAAAATACTATTTAGAGTAGAGTCGGTTATCTGCACACTAACGGCCTCCCGTTTCACAGCAAAAGCTGTTCCTTTGTAGAAAATTTGAATGGAACATTTCACGAATATTGAAACATTACCACTATCAGAGGCGGATTTAACAGGGCGGCTGATGAGCAGTTGCCGTCTAAATAGGTCCCTGCTCAGAAGGCCCCCGCGTAGGGCCCCATTACCAAACAAAATTATGATTAGATATAGGTATCCAGACACTACATTTTTTTCGTACTAATACACTTGGCACGTTTTAAGTAAACTACCATTTTCTCCAAAAAATGGGCCCCAGCCCAGAAGGCCCCCTAGGACCCTGTGTTCAAAAAGAATTATCATTGTAATCAAACACTATATTCTTTTCTGTACTACTCCATTCAGCCCGTTTTTAGTAAACCACCTCTTCATTTTCCCGAAAAATGGGCCCCAGCCCAGAAGGCCCTCTAGGACCCTGTGTTCAAAAAGAATTATCATTGTAATCAAACACTATATTTTTTTCTGTACTACTCCATTTAGCCCGTTTTTAGTAAACCACCTCTTCATTTTCCCGAAAAATGGGCCCCAGCCCAGAAGGCCCCCTAGGACCCTATGTTAAAAAAGAATTATCATTGTAATCAAACACTATATTTTTTTCTGTACTACTCCATTTAGCCCGTTTTTAGTAAACCATCTCTTCATTTCCCCCCAGAAATGGGCCCCTCAGAACGTTTGCCACTTAGGCCTACTTTTTCTTAAATCCACCACTGACCCTTATGTACTTTTAGTACTGAAATTTATTTAATTCGTTCATTTTCATCAGTATTTTGATATGATGTAATATTTTTCGAAATATTGATGTTTATGAAGCGGGACACCACAAAACGAACAAAGGAATCATTATCTTACGTTCTAAAATCTTTCATTACCTCTGAATTGAAATATGTGTTGGATTTGTATAATTTTGTATGAATGATCTGAAATCTGTTTCTGAAAATGTAGTACTAATCGTAAGTGAATTGAACAATTTTCCTGAAGTGACTGTTTTTATTTTCAAACAAACGAACCTTTTTGCACGACTCAGTGTTAAGGCTCGCGACAGGTATTTCCGACATATTTATATATATATTCTATCTTCTAAAGATAAGAAAGCTCTAAAAATACAGAAATGCGACTATAATTATAAGGAAACATAAACATACGATGAAAGCGTACACGAACGTATGGAAATTTTAGTACATCAGGATATAGATAACAGCCGTAGTGGTAAATCACGGATCCGTGAAAGTGGCCGTCAAACTGCGAAGGAGAGTGTAAAGAATGTTGTGATTGCGGATTTATAGCATTTGTTACTTTTGTTGGTTGTCTAGAATAATGTTATAAAAAATACCATCTATAAATACCTATGTCTATAATAAAAGTACACAGAGAAGAATGTTCGAATGTGTTTGATTTCCTTTCAAATGATGAAAAACGCAGATTGATATTTGTAAGAGATAGAGTAAAGGACCCAATTACTGGCAGTCAACCCAATTACTGTCACCTTAAGCTATATTATTTAAAATAACGAATAAATAAACGTTTAAGTAAAATAGCTTAAGGTGACAGTAATTGGGTTGGCTGCCAGCAGGGGGTGGACAGTAATATAGGCGCCGTGCAGAAACATAGTTCATTCCGTTTTGAGTAGTATCGAGATGGCGCTGTTGCGCCCCTCCACGCCCCGCACTCCGCTGGCGTTTGGTTGCGTCTGTCTTCGTTGCACTCAGTAATCATTTACCGTAATTTGGCGCCATTCACTGTCATTTGCTTAATTATATCTGATCAAATTGTCAGCAATCATCAGCAATTTTTAGTGATATTTTTGCCGGTAAAGTGCAGTAAAGTGTATTCATTGTGTTGTGTTTAACTCTGATTTAAGGTAAGTAATTGTGCGTCGAAAATTCACCCTTTAAGTTCACAGGACATGACTTAAATTTAGTATTTATTATTCACCCTTTATGTTCACAGGAGATGACAGACAGAAGACCTAAGAAAAGATGCAGAGAAGGATCTACGTTGAAAATTACTTGCATACATAAGGGTGCTGATTCCGGGTTAGGTCAAAGTGCGCCAGACTGGTACGGGTGTCGCAGGTATGCATGATGTAATAGTAGTAATAATTATGATAATTACGATAATAATTAGTAAAATATCCTTTATGTTGTATATAGAACTCGTCGGTTCCTGTCTTATAGCGAAATTGGTCGACGATGTATCGGTCAACAGTATATATGGAAGTCGCGTACGAGGGCATATGTGAGGAGTGCTTTTTCAACAGTGAAAATTTCCACATGAAACAAATTTTCAATGTCTGCAAAAAACTGTGGTATGTATCTATGTTTATTGAAAAAAAAATTTATTAGTACACGTACATTTTATTCTTCCATCTAATAGCGGCAATGTTTTAAACTCAGAGACAATGGGCCTAATGAATAAAGTGAAAGCAATTGCTTTTCCTTAATATTTTACTAGGAATTGCTTAAATTCATATGAATGAAAAGACAAGCAATTGCTTTATCTTATAGAAAATCTTAAATTGCCAAGAATTCGTTTAAAGCAAACGCTTTTCCTTAATATTTTAAGGAATTGTTTGCAATCGAATGCATAAAAGAAGCAAGCTTTTTTCTCCTAATAAGTTTTTATTTTAAATATCATTTCACTCGTGTACCTATAATTACTAATTTATTTTTAATTAAAAATAAACCATTTTTATCATTTTAATATTAATTGTAATAACCAGTATTTAATGTTGTACCTTAGGACGGGATCGGGTGAGGAGCACTGAACGCGAGCGAGCAGGGATAGCCCGAGAGAGAGTGAGAACGTTACCGGTAGTCACAGATACCATTTACTTATACAGTCTAGTATAGCGATAAGGCCTCTTGTATGAAACCATTTGGAAATAAGCCCTTTTGTTATAAACACATTTGGAAATAAGTACTTTTGTAATGTACACATTACTTTGCTTGGAATATAATAAAAAAATTCTTTAAAACAATTTCATTACCTGTTCTTATTCATAAAACACACTTTTATGAATAAGAACTTAATAAAATGAAGAGACCGATAGAAAAACATACAGAAATACATAATTAGTTATTACAAATAGTTACTGTAACAACTAATCATGTATTTTTGTATGTTTTTCTATTAGTCTCTTCATTTTATTAAGTTCTTTAATTACGTACAGCACATTATCTGAATAATATCTGCATCATCTGAACAGTCATCTATTATCTTATTTTGGGGTCATGAGTAGATGCTAGATGGCGTCGCTGGCGTCTATCCTTCTGCATGCTTAAAGCATTGGAGTGTCCATGCCCTGGCTGCCAGCAATTGGGTCCTTTACCCTAGTAATAGTAGGGTAAGTCGGGGAGAGATGGCCCACTTTTTAAAAAAATCAGCACACCGTAAATTTAGTGGTTTTATAAAGGACAAAAATATATTTGCAAAAGGAGCGTGATCGAGCCATCTCACCCGGAATTACCCTATACTGTTTACTGTAGATACTCAAACAAAGAATAACGGAAAACAGTGTGCGCCATAATGAAATTTATACTCAGGATTGTCAGATGACGAGCCATCGATTTTAATCAGTGGCCTCTTATCTGCTTAAAAAGAGTGTGACCTCTAAAGTCCTAAGCAGCCAAGCTACCAGTAAGCGAAATATGAACTTTAGTGATAGATACCTCGTGAATTATTAAGTGTCTACAAAAACATCCGAACAGGAATGACATAGTTTTTCGTTCTTTATGTAACTACAATTTTTTTTGAAAATCAGTGCGTGATACCATTTGGTCCTTTATAATTGACGGTTGGAACGCATGCAAGTGCGAGCGAGGGTGACTGTTGGCGCTCTTCTAATTCAGTTCAAAAAGCATACAGTTCTCACAGACGGCACTCGCGCTAACCAGTCAGGTGCCGTTCTCTCTTGCTAGGCTAATAGTGTAAGAGCCGCGCATGTAAGGCCGTACTTAGGCCATAATAAGAAGGATAAGAACAAGGTAGGCCATACTAAGGCTGACAGGCACTGCAGATTTGTGGCCTTTTAATGAGTGGTGAGAAGCATATTTGGTCATTTGGTTCGAAAGAATTTCGAAAAATTATAGCAATAATCAGCATAGAATATTACATATACCGAATATTATCTAACTAAGTCAAGTTGACTATACATATTTAAATAATTACAATACAAATCAAGTTGATTTAGATAATTATTTTAAATATGTATTCGATATTATTGAAGAAATGCCCAAGTTCTATTGATAGACATGCAGATTTGTAGCTTGTACATTTGCACGTTAAATATTGAATATATATGTACGGATGAGGATAAAAACCGTATTTGAAATGGAAAATAAAAAGGTATTTTTATATATTTATATATTTGGAAAATAAAAAAGTATTTTGATATATTTATATATTTGGAAAATAAAAAAGTATTTTTATATATTTATATATTTGGAAAACAAAAAAGTATTTTTATATATTTATATATTTGGAAAACAAAAAAGTATTTTTATATATTTATATATTTGGAAAACAAAAAAGTATTTTTATATATTTATATATTTGGAAAACAAAAAAGTATTTTTATATATTTATATATTTGGAAAACAAAAAAGTATTTTTATATATTTATATATTTGGAAAATAAAAAAGTATTTTTATATATTTATATATTTGGAAAACAAAAAAGTATTTTTATATATTTATATATTTGGAAAACAAAAAAGTATTTTTATATATTTATATATTTGGAAAACAAAAAAGTATTTTTATATATTTATATATTTGGAAAACAAAAAAGTATTTTTATATATTTATATATTTGGAAAACAAAAAAGTATTTTTATATATTTATATATTTGGAAAATAAAAAAGTATTTTTATATATTTATATATTTGGAAAATAAAAAAGTATTTTTATATATTTAGGTATTTTTGTAAGAGTTACATATTTATCCATCGAATAAAGTCCCTTCCACTAAATATATTTGTCTGTTATACGCTAAACAATGATAATCAGTTTATTCAAACTTTTCGAATAAAGAAGAATTTTCTTTTTAAATACTGCCACGTCTGGTTTAATGTGCTAGTGTCTAAAAATTATACAGAACGCGGCCCTGAGTTCTTGATTCCTGACACTAGCACGCTACCGTCTTCACGTCTCGCTGCTTTTACGAGTTTACTATATCTCTTCCAACCATGCTGCGTAGTGCGGAGGGTTCAAGAGCACCCCCACCGAGGGGTACGTTCTTGAAGATCTCTGGGGCAGAGTCAGTCTGTATCGCGGCACGGTAGAGGTAACAAGTACATTCTTTTTCCAAGCATTTCCGACTCGATCTTACTCGTATTCTGGATCTTCTTCCATTCTAGTGATTAATTAAGGTTTGGGAAACAGCACGTAAACAATAATTCGACATGTCTCGTCCGTGCAACAGTCCATGCTCTTCTACAAATAGCCAACAAAGCCCTGAACCAGAACAAAGTCAAGAGTGCCTAAGTGATAGTGAGCAAGAAGTTATTGCAAGAAAGAAAAGGTTACACTTGTCCGAAGACGCTCAAAAAATATGCTTGAACATTTACCACAACTTAAGAACTGTTGGCAATTTGGGGAAAACCGAAGCACTGAAAAAAGCCTCTGCACTGACCGGGGTCTCTTCCTCAAAGATCTATAATTTGACTAATAACGGCGTCACAAAAAGAAAACAACGCTTGGACGCTGGCAAGCCAAGAAAATTGACGCCGTCTCTGGCGAATCTTATTAAGAAAGAGATATACGACGGCTATTGCAAAAATGAAATCCCAACAGTTCGAGCTTTGTACCAAAAGTTAATGCATTTGGAACCAGGGATTACATTATCCGAAAAAACACTAAGGATTTGGTTGAAAAAAGCGGGCTTCAAGTTTCAACTGATTAATAAAACGACTGCTGTAATAAAAAGTGAGTATTAAGTGATGATTATGGTATTTAGTGAGTTTTAAACGATTTCAAGAAAAGGAAGGCTTACGTATTGTTTAGGCGACACCGGATACGACGTTGACGATGTAGAAAAAATTTGAAAGAATGCAGTGTAGGCTCCGTGACAATATGGAATGTTCAATATTTGAGGATTGATTTTGACTTTGGTCGAAATACAAACCCACACTAATACAACAAACATGAACAACACTCCTCATCATTTACGAATTGCGAAGAAAATTCCGAACAAATTTAACATCCGATTTTGCGGGAAAATTTACGAAAATACAATATCCGAAGATTTTGAAAAGTTGTGAATGTCTATAAAAGAGCATAAAATAAAAACACTTTTCATACATTTTACGAAAAGATACTGGGACTAATTAAGAAAAAATTGCAAATGGATTTTATTGCCGAAGAGTTATGAATAAATTCACAACAATTGAAAATAAGCACGTAGAATTCCCTGATTCTTGGAATTATCGTAACAGGTTTGTAATAAATATTGCTAAAAACAATGAAAGCGATACAGAAGAAAATATGTAAGGTTTACATAGACCATAGCGAGAAGAATTTATAATTTATCAGGTTTCATTGAAATTTATTATTCACTAATATCGTAACATTTAATTAGCTACTACCTACATGTACTTATTTATATGTATATATTATTTAAAGAACAACCGATGATGTATTATCTACATAAATTTTTTCCGAAATTTTACAGAATAAAATGATTGCCTTAAAACGCTACTTCTCATATAACTTGAGGCCTGGGCAGATGTCTGTGAACGAGAGCGAGCGAAGGTATTCGGGTGGAAGGAATATAGCGAGGTCATAGAAGCCGTGGGGGAAGGGAAGAGAAGGGGGGGGGGGGGGGGTGAAGAGGGTAGCGCACTTGAATGTCGGGAATCCAGAGCCCAGGGACGCATTCTGTACAGTTTTTGGATGCTATTAGAGTAGGGTCTGGACACGCCAAGGTGGATTGGCGTCATTGGTTTGTGCGACTGTGTAAACAATGGCAAAAAATGTACGCCTCGTGTACCTCACTGTATTTCTTCCCTCTCGATACCGGCACTATATCGGGTGCTCTGTAGTATCATGATCATTTAAACCATTATTTCGAATGCTTATTTCATCGACACGCAAGCTATTATGAATTTATTTAGCTTGGACGAGTCGACAAGATCGTATAAAAAATGTAATTAATTGATTTTTATTATATTATTTTAAGTATTTTAAGATCACTTTCACTTTTTCAATTTTATTGAAGCCACGGACCCTTGTCACCGTGTTCTTGTAAGTAATAAGAAGAGAACTTCATTTATGTTTGGATATGTTGATCATTGGATAAACTCGAACAAACAATCTCCTATTCAATCTGTCACGAATATCAGCGAAAATAGAGATTCAGAAGAAGACGCGGATATTTATTCCTGCTCTTCATCGTATTTCAAGTCATTTATAGAAATGAAAGTGACTTCGAAGTCTTTTTTGAAGGTTGATTAAAGAACACTTGTACACCATTTTTATGTCAATGAATCCATAATATTTATTTTTTAATCAAATAAGTGTTTAAGGTAACATTTTAAGTAATCAGGATATACGAACCACCCTATATAGCCATGTGTGAGAGAGGTAGAGGTAGACAGACAGACAGACAGACAGAGAAAGAGAGAGACTCGCTTTGAAAGGCGATCCTTTTCAAGTGCTCACAGGCGTAGGAACATAACTTTACAAGTAGCTTCGAAATTTCGAATAAACCTAGAATATAGATACCTACAGATAGAAATTTTATTTAAAAGTAAAAGCAACAAAT
Source organism: Andrena minutula (assembly GCA_929113495.1). Taxonomy (NCBI): domain Eukaryota; kingdom Metazoa; phylum Arthropoda; class Insecta; order Hymenoptera; family Andrenidae; genus Andrena; species Andrena minutula. Next base: position 76,308,654 of record OV815993.1, on the reverse strand, counting down.
TTTTCAGATAAGGAAAATATCTGTCGCGGAAATTTAGCTCAATTAAATATTTAATATTTAAATATGTATTTATCCATAAAACGTTTATCCGTCACACGCAATTCGAAATGTTTATCGAAATAAATATATCCCTGATTTCTGGATTGAACTTACTAAATAATACATTTCTCTCTTAACAGTTTTCTGTATTCTTATATAGGAAAGTGTTATAAAACCACCCGGTTTTTAAAATCACCCTGCATGTCGCACACGAAAATTCTAGTTTAATCGTACGTCGGTAATACTGCCTTTTTTTATATCAAATGACGCAAAACATCTGATTTTACTATGATTAAAACCGAGGGCTATATTACGATAGATGTGTCGAGAATTTTAAAAATAAGTTTTTATAAATAAAGTATAAGTGAAAACATGCGTTAAGAAGCTCTAAAACGTATTAGAACATTTACAGTTAACGGCACAATGTAGGCTATTGATTTGACCCTGGCAGCTGCGATGCTCGAATTGGACTACACTGTATGTGAACGTGCATCTATCCGTATAATATATTATGTGTATACTGTGTGTGTTGCTGCGTATTCGACCACCTGACATTCAAACTGCGCGCGCCTGATATCGAGCTATGCGGACAATGTTGAAAAACCTACCTTCCATCTGTTAAACTGTGAGTTTTATGAATATTTATAAACCGCGTTTAAAATGAGAAAATTGTAATACGTAAAGTGATACTTTTGTAAAATACAGTATGTATGGAACATTAATTAAGTGCTACGAAGGAGGGGCTATGTTCCCCTTACTTTTTGTACATCGTGTTTGCATGGGACTCGAACAAGAATACTATATACACGAAGTATAACGTTCGTATGCATACTGACAAAGCCAAATTCGAATAAGATCTCTAAGCTCCAGAGCTTGGATTGGACAGCACAGCTCCAATTAAATCAAATACATAGAAACTAGACTATAATTTCTACCGCGTGTGCGTATATCTGAAAAGCAAATGGAAATGTAAAAGTAGCGCTTATTGATCGGTAATAAAACTTCATCCAGATTTTATAGTGAAAAATATCTTTATTCTGCGAAAACGCCTTATTATAATGTGTAAATCGCACGAGCTGTAAACACATTAAATATAAATGAGAAAAGTAAAAATTTGTTACAAGAAATGTTACTTGTTTTATTTGCATGTTCGTTGATAAGTTGGAAAGAATATAATAACGTGATAGAATGGTACTCGATTTATGTAAGATTTTATTATGAGTTTTAGTACATAGGAAATAGTCAATCATTTATAAATTACAATTTTAATTAAGAAGTTAAAATTACTGATGAACACTGTGATTTGAAAAATATATTTATTCAGTATTTGATCAATCTTTATGATTCTATCTTGTATACATAAATAACTACAACATTACAACTACTCCAGCACTGAATATAAAAATATCTTATGTGTAGTTTTACATATACTTCCAGATAATCAGTTTTAAAATATAAACTCGTATATTCTCGATTTTAATAACCTCATCCATCAATTCCACTTCCATTTTTTAACAAGAGTATAATTTATCTATGCGTTTTGTAAAACTTATTTTATAACACATACACATACACGTGTGTAAAATATTATCATGTACCCACTAGTATGTCGCATAAAATATTTACGAAGTTATTGCGTTTTACTATCTAACCGGCTTTATTATTTACGAAAAATGCTTGCTTTGTGGTATCATAGAGGCATTAAACATATTTTTTGGATGTAAACATTAACTTTAAATTCGTTGTTACAGTATGTATATTAATTCCCATACACATAGCCATATTATAGGGCGACAGAACTTGGAATAACAGTTAAAATTGATTTTTATACAAAATTCATTAACTACCTATGAGTAATAAATACAATTGTGGTTTAATCGATATTGTTAACCTGTGTAATTATTCCTTAACTCTTCAAATGTTTACATGCATATCGTACGTTTGTACGATGGTTATAAGCAGCCTTTTCACAAAGGCGTATTTAAAAATTTTACATAGACAATTCAACTTATAAATATCCATGATATTAAATTAGATAATAAAATTCAACTCCATACATCACTTGAATAACGCTTTTGTGTATCCATTTTCTTAATATAGCTTACAGCCTCAAGCTCTGGCAACTTTCCTTTTTCCATTACAACTTTCAATAAGATGTTATGTACATCACGTGCCATGTTTTTAGCGTCACTAATAGAAAGACAGATTTTTACATAACTAAATCGTAATTAATCACATTTAATAATATACAACATTTTATACTAACCCACAGACATAAATATGTCCATTTTGTTCACCAATGACTCTCCATAATTCATCCTTATTATTTTCCAACAAATGTGTAACGTACACTTTGTGAGGTTGCTCTCTACTAAACGCAGTATGCACGGTTAAAGTGCCATTTTTAATATACTCTTCGAGTTCTTCTCTATATAGATAATCGTCCTTGCTCTTTCTACATCCAAAGTATAAAATTGTATCTCCCACTTCTTTCCCTGAAAAAAGGAACGTATTTATTTTATAACTGGAGTACTTAACTATTTTTTTGATACATTTCTTAACTTTAACAATTTATGTTAAATTATTTTGTAATAAAAATCAATTTATTACCTTCCTTCCGGGCAAGATCGCGTTCTTGTATAAATGCTCTAAATGGAGCTATACCAGTACCTGGTCCAACCATAACAATAGGAACTGACGTCCGAGTGGGCAATCGAAATTGAGACTTCCGCACAAAAATCGGAACGTAACATGGCGGATCTGAAGGATGCTTTTCCTTCAACCAACTAGTAGTTACACCTTTATTAATTCTGCCTGTGGGAGTTTCATACTCTACCACAACTGCAGTAATGTGAATCGACGTTGGATGCAACTAAATAAAAAAATAATCCTTATTAAGAACAATAATATAGTAAAGGCACAAAAATAAGAGGCAATTTTACAATAATTACATAACAAGTGATAATAGTTAATTCCATCATTTAACAAACTTTACTGTCCTAATCGATAAAATTCGTAATTTACTGATCAGAATGTAATTTTATTTATTTACCTTAGGAGACGAAGAAATTGAATAATATCGGCATTGCAGTCTCGGCAGAATTTCACATAAATGATCCAAAGCTGGTTTTAAACTAGAAATATCTTCTAGTATATGTACAATATTTCTATTTTCTTGAACTATCCATTGGTGATAAGCAGCTTTGCCTTCTGCGCTAGTCGATGCCATTAACTTCAATTTCTCTTTGTCCGTTGGATCGCTACAATATTCCGCTAACTCTTTAAGAATATGGGTGCGCGGATTGCTAGTAATGTCTAAATAATGAGTTAAAGCAGTTCTATAAGAACATGGACAAGGAAATGGATGTTTCTTCGTAGATTCCTCTGTAACAGATATGGTCATATATTATAAATTACTTCTAAACAACTTAAGGGGAGGTTCCGGTCTAGAGCCCAAAAAAATAGCTGATATTTAGGAATTAATTAAAGGAAAACTACTATATATAATTTAATGGGACTTTTTGCATTGTATTAAGGGTGTCTTAAATTATAGAAATATATTTTTTGTTTTACAATTAATTATTGCAGACGGCCCTGGGGAGTCGTTAAAGTCAAGGCGTCAAAAAATTCATCCAAATCTGTGGAACCTATATTTCCCAAAGTTATTATTCGTTTCGACTGAACCTTTTTTTATATTAAAGAATATACTTCATGCTAGGGGGGGAAACCAGAAAAATTACAAAAATGACATTTTTTTAGAAAATATCGACACTTCAAGTTTGAAATCACTATTCCCCGTATTTTTCTTCCTTTCAACGTCTTTGAAAATCATAAATTTTCAATTTTTTGTAATTTTTTCTGGTTTCTCCCCTAGGCAGAAGTGTATTCTTCAAAATAAAAAAGTTTCAGTCGAATCGGATAATAACTTTTGGAGATATAGGTCCCACCGTTTTGAGAACACTGTTTCGAGAAAAACGCGTTTAAAGTTTTACGTGAGCGCCGAGTGGCCGGGTGTTATCCATGCAATTGCCGCTACTCAAATGCCTATAACTTCGGGAATTTTACGAATTTCAACAAATCCTTTTAAACACGTATTCCTAAAAGGTTGAACATTCGAAAAATTAAATAAAAAAAAATCGACTTGTACTCCAGAACCTCCCCTTAATACTAGATCAATTCTTCAATTAACTTAGTTTGTAATTTACCATCTGTGTTCGTAAGAGTAAATATGGTATCTAAATTCGTATCACATTGCTTTCCAATTTTGTTCACTAATTCTGTATCGTTTACAGGATACACAGCCAAATGATCACCAGTTTCATAACGCATTTTCGATCCTTCTATATCGAATTCTATATGCATACACGATCTGTCTGAAGTCGGACCATGAAGTTCACGATTTATTTTCACTGGTGCTAAATAAGGGTTCTTTGCATCGAACGGTCTGCAAAACAAAAAAATTTATGCGAATATTATAAAATGTACAGTTTTTCTACATGTATATTTGAAAAACATTAAAATACATACGCTCTTTGATTTCTAAAGGAATGAAGGCGAGCTATTTCACCAGTGTAAATACGCTCGATCGGTAAATCATTGTGTTCGGTAAGTTTGTACTGTCGGATATTAACATCTTCACCTGCGCCTTCGATTCCAAAAAAGTCACAAACTGTTGGCCAGAACTTGTCTTTCCATGTGATAAAATCGTCTTCTATGCTGTAATAACAAATATATTTTGTCTTTGTATTTATATTTATATAACTATATATATAAATTATGAGTTTCCATAATTTCTTTTTAGTCCCTCTGATTTGCTCTTATTTATTTTCACTTTCGCCTTAGCAAGACAAGAGCGAAGCAGAAATGCTGGGGATAGCAATGAGCTTTTAACATAAAGGTTTAACAAACAGAATCCATAGTGAGAAAACACTGTGTAAACCTTATTTACATAATTCATAACATTTGTTATATAATAAATGTTAAGCAAAACTACATTTGATATTGTAGGTACAAAAATAATTGGGCGTTTTTGAAAATTGATGGTTTCTACATTAATTTTCATAAGTAAAAGCTGATTAACATCATTCACAATATCTTCCATGACAACGCAAATAATTTTTTTTAAATATTCCATTTTGAATCCTCATTTTTCTCATTCCTCCTCATTTTCATGGCTCGGTTAGGTAATTTAGTTTTTATAATATTGAGATATACGTCAAATTGTGAATGAAACTCAGCTTGACGAGTCCAACTATGGAAACGCATCCCCAAACAAGTACACTACCACATTCATATTTAATAGCTGATTTAATATTTTGCACTTCAAGCTCTTCATTTTTCTTTTGCTACAACATTCTTCCTTGTACATTGTATAAACTTATAAGTTTGTAAAACTATGTGAACTCACTTGGCGTCATCATCACCTAAGCCAAGTTCGAAAACACGAGTGGCACCAAGTTGTTCCAATCTATGATCAACATATATTGCTACTTCATTGTAATGCTCATATGTTTTATTGCCAAGTCCAAATACCTATATAAAATAGACAGAAAAAGATTATAAATGATAAATTAAAATTACAATACAATTTCATTCAATTTTGAGGAATTCAGATGCAATTTATACATTCATGATTAAATCCAGATTATTTTATACGATTTAGTTTCTGTTAAATTATATTACAATGATTGTAATACTTTTATATAATTTTTCTAATTAAAAGTTGTAATTTTGTTGCATTTTTTAAATAATTACAAGATTTAAATAATAGTCAAGTAGGGGATTATTAAAATTATTACATTAGTCACATAAAGATTTTTGATACTAAAGAGAATTCGGAAAACGAAGTTACAAATACCTCGTATGTTGGCGGTAGAAATAATGTTGCAAAGTACCGCTTAGTGACGCTACCGTACCTGTGATGTTTCATTATCAAGCGTACGATATTATTGAATTTTCTCAAGTTCATAATTAAAATATTTATAAAAACGTATTCTACAGTTTAATGTACAGATTATAATAGTTTACATTCGCTTCGAGTAATGCAACAACTTTAGAATTATACCAGGAGAAAATGTGGCTATCGTGAATCGTTCGTGAAGTGATTACGAGCAACTAAGTATACACGTGTGCCTGATTGTCTGATTGTTGGAAATCGGTTACGTAATATCTATTATTTCTATGAGTGAAGTTATGTATATATGACTGAAATTCTCGTAGAATCTTTAACCATTATAATAGATTAACATATCTTTTATAATAATATGGGTCGTATCAACATTTCGAGTTATATGTCTGTGGTTCTAAGGTCAAATATCGGGGGCCGTCTCATTTTTGTTATGGTCTGAATCGATCGAAGCGTCCTCAGTAAACGAAAGGAACCTAATGAAACTACCACGGTCGATAGAAAGAACTTGTACAGAGATGACATCTTCAGGTGTTCTGGGTAGACTAAGTTTTTACGCATAGTTGCCACATGTTCTGTTCTTTCTGTCTCTGCCGCGCTGTTGCCACAGAGTTCTCTCTTTTTATCGAGAAGTCTTGAAGGAATACAGCATGAGAGCTTAGAGCATATATTACTGGAGGTCTCATTGCTTTGTTTCCTGTTCTCGAAATTGTCGCCACATACTTCTCTCTCTCGCACGATATCGGCGCATGCGCATTACGGTCGACTAGGAATCTAGATTTCTCTCGCTCGCACCAGTTCGCACATGTCTTTCTCTCTCGCATGATGTTGGCGATAGTTTCGAGCTCTCAATGAGACCTCCATGTCTATATGCTCTAAGCATGAGATATGCATCTATATAGCGTCAGAGCATTGCTGCACGTAGCAATATTGAAAGATAGAAAGATCCGGAAGTGTAAGAAGGAAAGATACCACTTTGCCCTGACTCAATTTGAACTATCAGTATTAACGATATTACACATAAAATTTATTTGTAGAATTGAAAGCCCGTTTCGTTCAAGGTAGTCCAATTTAAATTATTTTCTGTCAATTTAATCGGCAGAATGACTTTTATGTTGATACTATGAAAAATAAAGAAATTCTGTTTCTGCATAATCGATGGTACATCGATGATAGATCGCTAAAAATGGGTCACTAGGTAGAATGAAAAGTACGGGCTTTGCTGAGGCAATTCTAGTACACTCTTCGCCCGTGACGCTCGTAACATCTCATAAGCAAGTGGAACGGGAAATTTCCTGTCGTGGACGCGGTCGATTTGGGCGTACGTGGAACGCGCTCATAACGTCGCAATGTGGCACTACGCACACGTAGCTGCGGACCCCCTTTACGGTTGGGCCTACTGCCTCCCAATTCTAGCCCCAAAATATACCGATACTTTGTGACATATACTGAAGCAACTTTGATAGTCGTATAAATGCATTCTTCGATATTATACCCGACATTTTTACAATTAATATTAATAATAACGTAGTGTAAAGATCGAAATAAGTTGTAACTATTGTTTTTATTTACTGTCTCTAACCTATCTCTAACTTCCCTATTCTAAACTTTAGAAATACGATAGGTGCTTATGTAATGTCGAAACTATTTTTGCGTGTAAAAGGTTTATACGAATCATGCTCCCGACAAAATATTTCATAGTCATCAAAATCGGTGAGGTGTGCCCTCTTCTATGTAATTACCAAAGTGATTTTGAAACAATTTTGATCATAAAAATTCTGAACACAAGGGCACCGAATTCAGAAAAATTTAAACAGAACGTGTTATGAGGTTTTGCATGTTTCTAAATTTTTCATTTTAACTATTTATAAAATGGAACATAAAGGTCATACGTACAGAGTAATTTAATCCAGTGAGATCAGCATCGCCATTTTTTAGCCAGTCAACAAATTCCATAGCATTGTCTGTAGGGTCACCTTCTCCATATGTAGCTAGACAGAACACTGCCAAACTATTTGGAATTGTTTTCAAATGTATTAATTCCTCCTGTTAATATAACAATAATTATTTTAAGTGACAACATATAAGCTAACAAAACAATAAGAAATTCGAACAAAGTTTCTATTTTCTAATAGTATATAAATAATATATTTTGTGTAAATATTCGAGTTTTTTGAACCTATTACAAGTAATGTTCCCCAAAACGCAACTATATACCATTCCATATAAGAGTAGACCTACGCCCCCACCGACTTGCAACCGGTCTGCGCAGTTGCCGCTACTACTATCTGGCCACGCGATTGGTCGTAGAGCTTTCTCTGCCGGTTTCCTACCAATCAGCAGCCTCTTCAGTCATCGTTGCGCGGAACGAGTCTACTCTTAACTAGAATTCAGTATTAAAATACATCACATGGCGCAACTTTGGCATTCCAACCATGTCGTCAAATCTGCTTGTACGAGCGAGTCACCAAGATTCGGTATGTGAAAGAGGTTAGGATTTGAAAAATAGAAGGGAGAACGGAAAAGGAGAAAAGGACAGAAGAGGCGTCCGAGGTTTCGTCCCAGTTCTGCTGCAACGACATGTCATCGGGAAGGATGTTTTCGCCGACGCAGAACTATGTACAATAAGAATTCGTTATATGTTCACCACTCGGGACCAGGCAGAAACATATAGCGTGTAGGAGGCCACGAATTTCAGCTCGAGCTAGCTTGTTTATTCAAGCTATAGGGTAAAGGACCCAATTACTGGCAGTCAACCCAATTACTGTCACCTAAAGCTATTTTACTTAAACGTTTATTTATTCGTTATTTTAAGTAAAATAGCTTAAGGTGACAGTAATTGGGTTGACTGCCAGTAATTGGGTCCTTTACCCTACCTACCGTCGAGCCTCGGGCTCGCGTTTATGTTCTGCCGATAGCGACAGCGGGCAGTCGAAAAAAAGGACAGCGAGTAAGAAAAACTGGGAGCGAATGCGAAAGAATGAACGATAGTGGAATATGAAAATGACTCAATATCATCAAAATCACATCGTGTTTGGTCTTATTGTCATCAGAGAAATCTCATTATTATGTTAAATATATTTTCATAAAAATAAAACCAAAGATTTAATTTGTCATTAAGGCTGTGGTCTGAAAATGCCAGGCCGTTGACTTCTTGTAAATGAGACGCCGGCACGCTGGCTTGTATTTTATCTCACGGTTGCCTTATTTTAATTCTGTCACCTTTCACGGTTGACTGGTTCCGAGTGAGTTGGAACCCCCCAGTTGGTGGAGCTAAGTGACGATCATATAACGAATATTTCTGGCGAACATGTAACGAATATTTACTGTATATGGACATGTATTACGGTTTTAGAGTGCAAAGCAATTCTCAGACACCAACCGTATTCACACAGTGAAAGAGCTAACCGAAGAGAACTGTGTAAATTCGCCTGCGGGCAACTCTCCAAAAGGCGGGATTTCCTAGTTGCCGGTCGCTGCGACAGGTGGGAACCTGTTTGCACTACTGGGAAGTAGTGCAAGGGAAACGTATGCATCTGTTTCTGCCTTGCATTAGTGGGTTGTTGCGACCGGTAGCTAGAAGATCCCGCCTTAAGGGTCTCTGCACACATATCAATTCCGCGTCAGTTCCGTGGCAGTGGTAAGAAGAAGAGATCCTCTATCCCTTCTCTTTCTTACCACTGGCACGGAACTGACACATAACTGATATGTGCGCAGAGACCTTAACTTGGTTGGCTTTATCACCATGTGAGCAGTACTAGGGTAAATATACCAGTAAATGGACACTACCAGTGAATGGACATTTTTTACTAAACCGAGTAAAATAAGTTACTAAAATAAGCAACTAATTAATTATAGACTTCTTCTAGTTTCTCGCTTCATATCCAAACAATTTTCGCAACATGTGGAATCAATCGCGCTGCAAACATAATTTTATAAAAGTGTCCATTTACTAGCCTTAAGTGTTCATTTACTGGTGCGTTTACCCTAGTTACCAAATATCGACATAAGACTACTCGTCACAGGTACTTTCTTCGATACTTTTAAGCGATTTTGAGAAAAATACTTTTGCATATATGCCTTGCGCATTGCACCTAGGAAGAGCACGCTCCTACACCGTGGGTATGTGGTCGAGCCGAGGGAATCATATTCCCTGACGGTACACCGGCGAAGATGAATCTCGAACAGCTCACACGGCTAAACAGACACGATGCGCGGCATTCCCATTTTCTATGATAGAATGTTCTGTAGCGCGGTGCACAGTACCAGACTCATGTCTCGACTCGTTTCAATTTCTGACTCGTGTTGTAACAAAATTTCTTTGACTTTTACCCTGACAATAATGCAGTTAGAAATGAGAAATTCAAACGAGTCGATTACTCATAAAACGGCCGCGTGCTTAGAACATGGAAGAGAACTACTCTGGAAGCCTATGTCTCCTGTGGAGCCAATTTGCGACCAACATTGGCAGAGAGAAAGATAACGTGCGAGCGAAGAGGGTTATTTCCCCGTCACCCGCAATGCGCAAGTGTCGATATCGCGTGTATTACGGGCGATTAGAGATGGAGTGCAAAATCACTAACAGTGATTTATCACAGTGATCGCAAATTCACGATCACAGTCGTGATTGAAGTTAAATCACCACCGTGATTGTCATTTTTTTAACATGAGTGAATTGTGTACTGTAATCGTAATTCTTGATCTTAATTGAATTATTTTTTATGAAATACTTTAATGGAGCTGATGTTACAGTCAAAACATGCTAATTCAGCGAATATATAGAATATTCATTCATAAATAGTTAATATATGCGCGCACTGATTTGATTGGCCAAAGTATTCACATATACATTATACTTTTTAACTAAAGTGAAGAAATATTCGTTAATTTAAATAGATCAAGAACGATTACATTGGTTCAAAATATACAACTGAGATTCTATAAGAACAGTGAGGACTTGACAATGCTTCGAAAGATAATAGAATTTGGGGTTATGTGGCGCGTGCAAAGAGCAGTTATGCTTTCCACCAATCAGAAGCGACCACTGTTCTGCCTGCACCAATCACAGGCGATCACGGATCACTGTTGCGCCTGCACCAATCAGAAGCGATCACGGATCACTGTTCTGCTTGCACCAATCAGACGCCATCACGAAAATCACGGATCACTGTGAAAAATTACCGTCATTGGGAACGAACGTGATCGGATATCACTCGTGATTCACAAATCACGGTTCTAGCCATCACTACGGGCGATTGAGACTTTTTAGTAGTGTTTCCGGGAAATATTATACCGTGTGGTGGTATATGTATGCGTAGCCTATTCGTAGCGGAGGGGGAACACCAACCAAAGAGGAGATATAATAAGAGGCGTCACTCGACAAGGACAGAAATAACCTAGGGGAATTATTATAGGGTAGATGTCCCTATTACTGTCAGTGTCCCTATTACTGCCAGTTTATTTATTTTGATTTATGAAAATGTAACGTATAAAGAATAGTGTACAAAAATAATATTAATAATAATCAGAACAGTCCCAATTTAATAATAATATTATTGTTGTGCATTATTCTTTATACGTTACATTTTTATTAAGCAAAATAAATGAAGTGGCAGTAATATGGACACTGACAGTAATAGGGACATCTACCCTACAACCAATTTAAATGCCCATTCGGCAATGATCGCTATGCTTCGGCAATGATCGGTCAACTTCGGCAATAATCAGCCAATTGTGGTAAGTACATTTAGTCGATTTGAATATCCCGCTCGAAATATACAACCAATTTAAATGCCAAGGTCAAGTAAGGACTTCAAAGGTTCCGCCCGGAGTGACGCCTCTTATTATACCTACTCTTTGCACCAACGATAGTGGCGGTGTATGTGTAAGCGTGAGACACGCGATAGTAAACATGCCAGCGCCACGGCCAACCAGCGTTGCCGGGAAATAGGTTGTCGGCGCTGGTTAGCCGTGGCGGCACTTGGCTTGGTTTGGCGCTGGCGTCGGTTCGTTTCCCATTGTTTCCCATGATGGCGTCAACACCTATCTTGGCGTTGATTGGTTTGACGTCACGACATCATCACGCACATGCATGGCGTGTTCTCCCCCTCCACTACGAATAGGCTACGGTATAATACTTCCCGGAAACGCTGGGCTTTATTTCTGTCGCTCGCGTACCATGTTGGCCACAATTTCAGGCTCTCAATGCGCCTTTGAGTAGTATATGTTCTAATCCGACCAACTACAGATATGAAAACGTGACAGAGCTTCAAAAAATGCGACACACTTCGACCCCAATTTGCGCGAGTTGCATTTTGAGAGACATTACCTAATGTTTTACGTAATAATTACGTTACTAGTATGTAAATACGAAAAAAAATTAAACAGTTTTAACAGAATATTTAAATTGAAGGAAATAATTTTATCTGAAAATAAATATTACGAAGGGCAATTAATTAATATCTATAAAAATTAATTTTTACCATATCGCATTCTTCAGGATCAGCCACCATTCCTTTCATTTTGTACCGGATACCCTCCTTAGCTAGCCGACCTGTGAATTCTTCAGCAGTTCCAGTCTGACTGCCATAGAATACTACTAGACTCCTTCCGGAAGTCTTTAACTTTTTTATAAATGAATTTTCCGAGGGTGTCACCGTAGGAAACAACGTTGGCCTTTAACCAAAAGTATTCGATTAAATCATTGTACAGTTTATTTATGTTAGGAAAGTTGCATCTTGATCATATCACCCTAATTATCTACAATATGATGCGTATATATGAACAATTCGATAAAAGATTTTTTCAAATATAGATAATATTTACTGAATGGAGTAGGACTTTGTAACTGGCGTATATTCTTCTTGTTTATTTCGACGCATTAACCACCATAATGCAGCTAATAAGAGTGCACTAAGAAGTATAATATCGAGGGTACTGAAAAATGGTTCTTCCAGAACTTCTGTCCTTTCTTCGTTGTCTAGTACAGGAGAACCCGCCATTCTTATTGCTTTAGGTTGTGATGCGCCTACAGCCTATAACAAAATAAATAAGTCCTTGAAAATGTGCTGGTTAATTTTCTACTCCCCCTTCTCTTAGTATTAAAGAAACGCCATTAACACTTTGAATGACGTTAGCGAGTTTTCAACTAGAGAGATTGACAATGGTTGTCTGGTTCTAGCGTGTTCTCATGGCTCCCGGATCATCCTCCCTCTCCCATGTTTTTTATTTACGTCGTCAGTCGTAACCATGTTTAACCCGCCGCACAGTGTGCGATTTTGGACAAAAATCGCTAGACAGCGCAAATCTTGACCGATTTCAATATTTTTTTTTTAAATACTCGTAAAGGACTCAGCAATTGCGGAGAGCAATTGAAATTTTTTTAAATTTTTTAAAATTTAAAAATGAAAATAAAAAATTAAAAATAATATATATACTAGAAATAAAATCAAAACTAAAAAAAATAAAACATAATTTAAAAATATTAGATTTAAATCAACTACACTAATAATTTATTTAACACATAAATGTTGTATTAAATTTACAAAAAATTAATTTTTAATATCTTTAAATTTCAAAGTTTACGTTTTTATGTCATGTTATGCTAAATAATGTTTTTTATAGATTAGATAAAAAATACAGGATTTACCGCAGCTCTCCGCAATTACTGAGTCCTTTACGAGTATTTTAAAAAAAAAAATATTGAAATCGATCAATATTTGCGCTGTCTTGCGATTTTTGTCCAAAATCGCACACTGTGCGCCGGTGGGCGAGTATGTGGGCCAAATAATACACGTATATCAATTTATGGCGATAAAAAATATTTTCTGACGGTAGTGTTTTTTGGACCCGTATCTATTTCTTTAATTATGCTCTTTCCTTTATACTATGCAATATTTGTATTCAAATCCAGTGGTTGGACGGCAAAGACTGTTTAATACGGTCGTGACTTTTTCACTTGCTTGACACACAAATTTCAATGTCCTTTTTCGAGTAATGACTTTGCTTTATACATTTACTGTAAATGATATAACGCAAAATGTATAGATACTCTAAACTAACTTTACTTGACTGTGTGCTTATAATAACATATACAGGATATTCGGTTACAGCTGGGTGAAAATTTAAGGGGCGATTCTAGATAGGGTAAACCAACCAGTAATTGACCGCATACCAGTGAATGACCATTAGGCAAAGAAATGCCAATTATAAATTTAAAACTTACTATATTTTTATAAATGGAGTGTAGTTGCACTTTTAATATCCCATATTTTCAGTTATGCGTATTAAACAAACATTGATAAGTATAATTCTTAATAAAAGTATGCGGTCATTTACTGGGTTTCTCATTCAACAATTCGGTCATTCACTGGTTGGTTTACCCTACCAGAATAAGACAAAAGTCAAGAATAACGATATTACCGTTGTGGCTTCGTTTGTTATTTATAAGCGCTTAAAGATTATGTTCTACCCGAAAGCAAGTAACCAGCGTGGGCCATTATGTCCACTGTAAATAGTTTATTGTGCTATTGAGATTGTTACGAACTGAGGCTGAGGGCAATAAGATTGGCGGCTGCGAAGCCGAGGATTAGAGATTGTTGATTAGAATTTGTTAGTATCAGACCAATCGGGGTTTGGTATCCCTGGGAGTCACAAGGAGGTTGGTTGTCCTGGATGAACCGGGTCTGGTATCCCCGGGAGTCACTATGAATGTTTAGCCTCGTAACTTTATAATGCGATACACCTCGAGTGGTAGAAATGCAACTACATAGGGTAAAGGACCCAATTACTGTCACCTTAAGCTATTTTACATAAAGTAACGAATAAATAAACGTTTAACTAAAATAGCTTAAGGTGACAGTAATTGGGTTGGCTGCCAGTAATTAGGTCCTTTACCCTATGTGGGTTTATCTCACAGTGGAAATTTAGATGATGATTGGATTCAAATACAAAAACTCTCAGTAAGAAATAACTAACAAGGAAACATATTGAACCCGAAAATTCTGATTTTAATGAAATTCCGAACGATTGTAGAGCATGTCGGAGTATGTAAGAAACGATTTTTTTTCTGCGGAAAAACACTCTGAGGGGGTGAAATTAACCCCTGAAAATCCGGTTATTACCCCGATTTTGTGTTATAATTCGTGAACTGTAAAATAATTTTTTACCAAATGATAGATTTAATTAAAAGAAGTAACTTTTGTCTTGAACCTTTTTTTCTATCTCTTACAATTCGCGAATTATAACACAAAATCGGGTTAATAACCGGATTTTCAGGGGTTCATTTCACTCCCTCAGAGTGTTTTCCCGCAGAAAAAAAATCGTTTCTTACATACTCCGACATGCTCTACAATCGTACGGAGTTTCATTAAAATCAGAATTTTCGGGTTCGACATGTTTCCTTGTAAGTTTATTCTATAAGTTCGATCTTTACAATCGTTAAAGTGTTTGTTGCGGTACCTAAGTCCGCCTCTCGATTTTGACGCACTGAGAAATGCGGGGGGCTCAAAGAGTTTATTAATTACAACGCCTATCAGCAACTCTGTGTATTGTATGGTTTCAGTTGAAATAATACTTGAAGGAGAATGATAATCAATCCCGTAACCCTCTTTCGTTTATGTGTACTAGACTTGAAATGAGCCCTCGAGTATGGATTCGTGGGCCTTTTTATACTATGAAATTCGGCTCGAAAGTAGTAGGGACATGAATACCATCGATCGAATATTATGTTTTCGTGGAAAACTCGGTTGCATCACGCTATTGCAGGAAATGGTGACATCCCCGGGTCATGAGCATTCTGGACATAAACACGCGCAGAAATCACACCACCAAAAAAAAAATTAAATATATCAGATTTCTTGCACTAAAACGTGTGAAAAAAATTTAAAAAAGGACACAAATTCACCCGCACTGAACACGCCAAAAAGATCAAATTTACACGCAATCAGACAATTGAAACTGCTAACTCTTAATGATTGTCTTAAGGATCAGCAAAATGAAAACAGTTGAAAGAGTTTATTTGCATGCTTGCTTGGTTGATGTACTGCGTTCGAAGAATTTGGCGAGACTAACATCTTCGTCGGTCAACCCTAAAGAATTTCCTTAAACTGATACAGAGAAAGTTCAAGTATTTTCTGCCTATCTGGGGTTATAAATTAATTTGGATAGATAACTAAAGTAAACAAAGATTCAGTCGACCCGCGAGTTTACGTCGAAAAACTTACTTTAAGTTATTTATGAAGAGTTATTAGCTTTAATTGTCTAAGCACGTGTGGACCTGTTTTTTTATATTTGATGTTTTTTTTTTTCAATTCTTTTGCGTGTTTCAGTGCGGGGATTTTTTTTTAAATTTTTACACATTTTAGTGCAGGAGATCTGATACTTTCTTCTTTCATTTGGGGTGGTGTGATTCTATGTTTTGTGTGATTTCTGCGCGTGTGTATCTCGATAACATAACGGATTACAACAGTGGATATTATGGAAACAATGGATTTTAATTTAATTTTGGATTAAGTGTCGTAGAATCTTGTGGCCATGGCGATTGTGGGTAAATTTCTTTGAAATGTAGGAAAATAGCTTTGACGACCAATGCTCGACTCCTCGCCTGACTTGCCCCGCGCGCAGCGGGATAGGGTAAACGCACCAGTAAATGAACACTTAAGGCTAGTGAATGGACACTTTTATAAAATTATGTTTGCAGCGCGATTGCTTTCACGTGTTGTGAAAATTGTTTGGATATGAAGCGAGAAACTAGAAGAAGTCTATAATTAATTAGTTGCTTATTTTAGTAACTTATTTTACTCGTTTTAGTAAAAAATGTCCATTCACTGGTAGCGTCCATTTACTGGTATAATTACCCTATGCGAATTACGTGCTTTTAGGTATATTTTTAAACGCTTATAAGTAACAAACGAAGCCTCGACCGCAATGACGTTATTCTTAATTTTCGTCTGAGTATGGTATTTACAATCAACCCTTAAATTTATTTCCACGTGTAGCCGAAATCCCCGTATATATCATTATATACGTATATGCTACATATCATTTACAAAAGGTAGACAATTATAATAATAATAATAATAATGCATCTTTATTACACCAACAAATTAAGTAATTCAGATTTAGTTTATTTTTTTTCCCTCCATTTTTTCTTTTTTGTAGCGCAAAGGGCGGAATTCAGCAAAATGCTGTTTTAAAATCCTACCCTAATATATACTAATAAATATATACATATGTACATACATTCATCGTTAAATGTAATTTTGTTCTTTTTCTTTCTGATTGTGAGTTATTTATTTATATAGTAATAACTTTCTAAATATGTTATGTATCGGTGAAATTTAATAATACGTTTTTATATTTTCAATTTTGTTGCATCTTATACATTAGCATACAAATATTTTTATAGAAAATAACAATGTTTGCTTTATTGTACTAGGTTCGCGAAAAACGACGATCGAAAAGATGTTGCATATCACGGTTCTAGTGCCGTCATTTTGTAAGAAAATACGACTTTTTTCTTCGAACTTTGTACAATAAAAGCTTTCATATTGAATTTTCTATTTAAATATTTTATTATCTTCCCCCAAAAATTGCCAAAAATAATTATGTCTTTGATTCGTCGAAAGTGATCTAACCCCTTATATCCTTATGTTCTAGCAGGTTCTGGGCTCGGGCTACAGTTTCTATATCCGCAGCCCAAAACGCTTTTTTATTTGCTTCTTTCTTGGGTGTAATACAGGGAAAAGGTTATGTCATCAGGGGGTGTTTTTTTTTGCATAAATGGCTACATATGTATTTCTAAAGCTACACTGTTGTGCACGAGCTTGAAAAAATGGCTACGATAAGTACAAACGCTTTTGCTAATGCTACTGATTACACTTCGACGGCGGCCCCGACATTGACTGTTGCGGTTGGCCTTCCAGGCATAGACAAATTTGAAGGACATGAAAATTATGATAACTGGAAGTTCCAGATAAGCATGGTTTTGATCGATTGTAGCCTATGGATATGTGTAATGGATGAAGATCAGTATGCGGATAGGAATTCACGTTTCTCTAGCCAAAATTTGCCTCGCTGTAAAGCCGGCATTTAGAAAAAGCTTTTCAAAGTTCTGGTCTGAGACGAAGTCTAACTTTGAAAAGAAAACTCCATCGCACTAGATATGAAAATTATTATTCCATGGGTGAATATGCTAGTGCTGTATTAGCGCTCGTACATCAGATTGCTGATATAAAAAAGGTCATCCCTGATGATGAGGTTGATGAGTTGTTGCGCAGTGGACTTGCAGCAACTCACACTGGAGTTAAGAGTGAAGAAATGCAAAAATGACTGCTCGAAGAGGAATGCCATAGAGAATTAAAGCGCATTGACACAGCCTTCCTAGTGAGAGGCAAACATTCCACGTTTACATCTACAAAATCTAAAATTATATGCCACGGATGTAATCAAGAAAGACATATTCGACGAAAGTACCCTAAATTATGAAGAAACAATAACTCCAATAAGACTGAGCGAGTTGAATTTTTGAGAGGCAATAAACATGTGAACAAATTTAAGAACTGTGCAAGGGTTATTGTGATGTTCACTGCAACAACTTGTAGTGTTGGTAAGTTTGATGATGGAGATTAGTATCCGGATTCATTTTCCAGTGGTCATCTAAGCAAACGTAGAGACTGGATGGAGGTATTATAATAATGTTTTCTGTTATTTCTACGTTGCCAACAATGAAAGCCTGTCGACAAAAGGTGCTGGTAATGTCAAAGCAAAACTCAGCAAGTATGGTATTCATTGCACGATAGTTAATGTGCAGTATGCCCCACAAGCTGCTACAAATCTTTTATCAGTAGCAAAAATTGCTGTAAAAAACTATACACTCGTGTTTGATAACAAAGGTGTTCAGATTTTTAACACCGATGAAGCTGAGATTCGAGGCAAAGCGAACTGATTAATGCTAAAGTCAACGAAGTTTATAAAAGCAAAGGAAAGTAGCGTCTTTGTGATATCAAGTCTATCAGTAATAATAAGTCTACTGCAATGCTAAATGCCACATAGTTGGCATAGGAGACGAGGCACACGCGATTGGAACACCTCAATTTGAGAAGTTAGAAAATACTTGAAAAACATTCAGTTAGAGCAGACATGCCCAACGGGGCGGTCCGAGAGCACGAATATCCATGGTGTTTTCCAGAGCCGCGCGGAAGGGGAGCTTGAAGCTAATCAAACTAGGGCCATGTCACAAATGGAGAAATCTATAGAAGTTTGCTCTGCCCGGGTGTCCCAGAATTAGGGGACAAACCGGAACATGCAATATCCTAATGCAAAAAGACACCGAAAAGTCCTTTACCGATTTGGGATCTGAGGCTTCGTTCTCGAGATATTAACAGTTGAATATTAACGGTCGAACTTCCGGGCCGCGCAGTTTAAAGCTGAGTCAGCTGAGCGCACAGTAGCGTACGCTCGCACGCACACGCAGGAGACGCGTGTAGATACAGGTTCCCACACGCAGTTGAGCCTGCTGCACTGGTTCATTTTCACGGTTTGAACCAACGCGGTAGGCTCTACTGTGTGTGTGTGTGTGTGTGGGGGGGGGGGGGGGGGGTCTGTATCTACGCGTGCCTCTGGTATATACAACCCAAGGGTGATTGCTCCGTACGCAGTCAAAAGTCATTCATTATCAGAACAGAAGATATTAATTAACCGATCGGGCTGAAATTTTGTAAATTTTTACTGTCACAAGTGGGCAAATTTTACGCACTATTATGATTCGGTTCGACGAAAAGTGTTTTTCTCTACACCCTACTGTACGTGTACTTTTATTGTAAGAAATAAAATTGTTTTCATGTTTATATTTAAGGGGTCATTCCAGTGTGAAGTCGTGAAAATTTGTCATTTTTTTGGGGATTTATTTTTTAGTAAACGGAATGTTCAACGTAGGGTAAACCAACCAGTAATTGACCGTTTATTTATATGTTTATTTATATGTTTATAAATCTCGTGTTGTTGCACTTTTAATATCCCATATTTTTAGTTATGCGTATTAAACAAACATTTATAAGTACAATTCTTAATAAAAATATGCGGTCATTTACTGGGCTTCTCATTCAACAATTCGGTCATTCACTGGTTGCTTTACCTTAAATAATATTTTGTCTACATATTAATACACTTATTGACAGTATACAAAAATCTATTTTAAAATGTTACAATTTTTTTAAA
Source organism: Andrena minutula (assembly GCA_929113495.1). Taxonomy (NCBI): domain Eukaryota; kingdom Metazoa; phylum Arthropoda; class Insecta; order Hymenoptera; family Andrenidae; genus Andrena; species Andrena minutula. Next base: position 76,288,493 of record OV815993.1, on the reverse strand, counting down.
TATATATCGCCCTGATGGTTTGAAAAAGCGATGTAGTGCTGGTGCAGGTGATTCCGAGAAAACGACGCATGTAAAACCATAAATTCGAAGTGCGTTGTAGTCATCATGAGTGTGATTACCGATGGGAGCAGAATTATTTTGACTGATAAAAGAATAACAAGATGACGGAGGTTTGAAGTTTAAGTGTCGAAATACGGCGAATTCGTCACTCATTTTTCCTTGTATAAAGTATGAAATTGTTAATCAAAACAGGTCTCTGAGGCCACTGCGATACCCACTGATGTGCTGAATAACGTGTAAAAATTTCAGACTGATTGATTAAATAGTTTCTTTTTGTAATTCCCTGCACCAGTTGAAAAAATGTCGTTTTGGGATAATCGCGCTTAAAGTTGTCAGCGCGCTCCGCTGTCAGACCACGAAATTTTACCAGCACATTCTTAGATATAGAAAGAAAAATAAAATCGACTTTTTTCAAACCGTCACAGTCGAATAACTTTTTACTGTCACACTATCACTGAGTGTCACGCCCACGTGGCCGTTCCGTCAGTAAACGACTCGTGACATTTGCATTTCTGATATCTGGTAAGAAAATTTTTTCAACTTTTATACTGATACGCCTAATAACTACTCCGTCCTTTGCCTGGCTGTGCGAGCAACTATAATTGACTGTGACACGAGGCTCGCGTCGAGCTCCTACGAAATGAGAAGAGCTGTTTTCGCCTGTATCGTCAAATATTTTCATTTAAAATAGTAGAGATAATTTCAAAATTAATTCAATATAGGAAACTCACATAAAGTGGTTGACCCAGTCGCCGATCGGTTTAGGCCTAGTCGTTGATCGCTTAAATATTGGGATTTTGTAAGGTTTTTGAACAATATTGTGATGATATATGTAGGTAAAGACTCTTAAATATTAACTTGCAATTTTGTCCTTTACACAATGTTGTTCGGAATCTCAATATCAATTCAGGTGATCGACGACTGGGTCAACTACCTTATATGGCATGGCTAATTCGTTGCATGGAAAAAAAGGTGAATTATTTTTATAGCTGTCTTAAGCCTCTGTGTTTAAACCTTTTCAAATTTCTTTCGCATAAATTTCCCGCCCTAGGCTGCAAATCCGCCCCTGCCTCAGGCGCCAGAACTGTGCTTCGGTGCACGGGTACTTACGCGGCTAAAATTCAGTCAATTTTCTCAGAAACGAAGCACGATATACAAAAATCTATTATATACTTTTGTTTTATTTTGACCTGTAGAATTATCCCTTGAAACGTTCACTACCTGTAGTGAAACACCTCGTATATGTAAAACTGCTTTTTCGCAATGAAAAATACTAAATCGGATAATCGAAATTCTCTTATTAATGTTTCTCTTTCAAATGCATGATATGTTGCTATTTCGTAACTAGACGTGGATGTACACAATCTCATTGCCAGAAAAAGCAGTGATCCATATTTTCTAACTCCAGTAAATTCGCAATTATCTGAATTAATCATGGAACACACAGTGTTTGGATAATCAAATCCTCTTTTCACATGAAGGAAGATCGTTTATTTTAAACTATTTTATTAATATTACTTAAACAAAAGCAAAGCGTTTTGAGCAAAAATGTAGTAATTGTCATCGGTGTCTATTCTTTTTCCTCAATCTTTTTCAACTGTCTAGTGAACGATTCCTTTCTTAATAGACTTGTAACATTCAATAGCCGTTTTTAATAGGTTTTCGTGCACTGGAAACGAATCTGCAAATCGTTTGTCGCCATCATCAGTTTTTGAGAAATTATATTTGAAAAAAAGCCGTAAATTTTAAACTTTGAATATCTACTGTGTCGAAACAGTAATAATTATTGTTATTGATTGCTTGTTCCGTCAAATTTTTCTATGAACACTCTCAAATACAATGATATAAGTTATTTGTGCATTATGAACATTTAAATATGTTTAAACAACGATCAACGAGAAAAAAACACCCGAAATGCGCCCAGTTTTGCAGATATCTTCGAATTTGTTTCCAAAACTAAGAGTCTAGGAGAAAATCTGACTACTCCACGCGATGCAGCACACATTTTTCCTTCGGGAAGCATCAACAGAAGTAGTAAGTTGCGTTTTGTTTTCACGAGAGAAGCGAAATAGTTTGGCAAAATGTTACGCGCGTTAAACGATTGTGTTACGCTGAGCGGCAGTGGATCGCGCTCCGCCGTTGCATTTGTGAGAGCAGTTTTAGTAAAAATCCGCAAAAGTTGTCAATTCTGAAAGCCTGTATTTTTTAAACAATTCTGAAACTAGAAAATGATGACCTAAGTCCCTCTAATTTTAAATTAAAATATATTATGTCATGCACGTTCCTGACAACCAAATACGAAAGTGAACGAGTTGGACTGAACCATATCATCGATAAAGTATAGAATAGACCTATCATCATCGACAAAGTATTTTCGGCGATGCGCATATCTTTATGAATGATCAACGGCTCGCCTCAACGCGTTACTATAATATAGGGTGGGGCAAAAGCTTTGATCACCTAAAATATTTCTATTATGTTTAGAGATATGAAAAAATTTTATTTATAAAAGTTGGAAGATACTGAAAGGGCCATAACGTGCTATATAGTAATAAATCTTTCGTGGGTGGAAGATTTTCAGAGATTTCAAGGTCACCTCTATTTTTTTAAATGATATGTTATACTTTGTTATTCCTAGTAGAATAATGACTATTTAGACGATTTCAACGACTCTTAGTACAAGATTAAACGATATAAAATAATGGAGTATAACAGAACGACTCTTATGTCATAATAGCAAGTAGTTACATACTTCGAGGGTGTGCGTTGGCATCGATCTAAGATTGTCATCGTGGAATTGGTGAAACACGTACACTGCTTATCCGGATTGATTATAACACCTGCTGCGATGATCGATGCAAACGGACACCACTTGAAAAAACTTGAACACTTTCGTCCGAAAAATAGATCAAAATTTTACTGTGTAAATAAAAATAAAAATTGGGGTATGTCGGTTAAAAATGGTATTAATTGATTCATCTTGATGGGACCTTTAGAATGGCTTATGGAAATAGCAGTAATGAAGAAGTACCTTAAGTACTTGTAAAATATTGGTATTTTCATTGAAATTTGTACAGAGGTCACGTTACTCTGGAGAAAGGAATATAAAAATTGGTATATTGAAGGCTACGACTAGATTTCTTATGGACATGGTTAACGTGATCATAGAGAGAATCATTAACTAATCACATAGAAAAAGAAATAATTTTTTCTGTTTTATATGATTTTACACGAGTACAGCCTATTGGAATACATTATTGCTACTAACTCAATTTTGAAAAAAAAAATGTGGGTTAGTTCGTTTTTGCTCAATACCTGAATGAAACGCTTCGAGGATATGCTTCAAACCTAAAAAATATTATTAGAGCAGGTGCTTTGCAGGTGTAAGTCATTGAATCCCCCTCGTATAATAAAAGTATGATAATTTTTGAAAAAATTATCTAAAACTGCGTAAAGAAGTACCTAAAAGTTATATTATTTGAAATCGAATTTAATATTTAAAATTAATTGAAAATTAATTCATGATTAATTTCTTGGAGGAAATTTATTTAAAAATAATGTATGTATAATATATTGGAGGAAATTACTTTATATTTAATTTACTATATTGAAATTAATTCTTGATTTGGAAAATGAGTTGGAAAACTATCTTTGGTGGTGTGATATGATTTGGTGGTATGTCATTATAGCCTATCATATTGCTTTTTTGGCTATATTTCTTACAAAATATAAGTCGTATCTTTGTTGGCGGAAAAATAGGTATTATAACCAGTAAATTGTTTCACTTTACTTTTTTAAACTTGCTTATCCAATCTTCTTAACTTACGATTCGTTTAGAAACAATAAATATAATTTTTACTGTAGTGCTTGGATATGTTTTATAGATTTGTTTGTACAAGGTAATGGGATAAATTATTTTTCAACAAAAGAATCATAAAGGCTTTTACATATTCTTATGCAAGTGGTAACAATGTATTCCCATCCCACAATGCATAAGAAGACTGGCAGTTTAAATGTTTACTTAGAAAAGTCTAATGTTTGTAAATTAATTCCTAAAATTCCATGTATTGCCGTCATGTCATGACGGTATAAAAGCAGATCCCAGCGCTCAAGTGTAGTTTACATTTTTCTTTGTTTCTATGCAATTCAGAAAATTGGAAAATCAAGTAGGTACCTATGTGCGTTTATGGACGTAACATACTGCTTGTAAGAGTTATTTTTCACCTAATAAAAATGTGATACATTCGAAATACTGCTAAAAAGAAATCCGATAGGCTATAGTGACGTCGCCTAAAACATGACCAAATTTTTGTTTGGGCCATGTTAGTGCTCTTAGTACACTAACAAAGGAACCACATGAAGTGTTACGTACGAATTTTGATCAAACTTTGTAAAAATATTTAACCCCGGTTCGAGCCTACGTGTAGACTCCAAATAGTTTACGAGATATTTAACAATAACAGTTGCATTTGCCCCCTCTCAATTAAGTGCCTGAAACTTTGATAGTGTAACAAAGAGTCCCTGAATTTGGTGGTAAAGTCACTGTTTCATAACCAAGTAGTTTCATTTCGAATTCAGTCGTCTTAAATATTTTTTTCACGGTTCATTCAACTTTATACCCAAAATAATATTTCACAAACATTTCTGCAGAAGTATAAAATAATAAATAGGTATCAATAAAACGAAATATAAATGGAAAAAACATTGGCCGTCCCCAACTCTGAAGATACTTTTTCACCCCTTTAATGTGAATTTCATTCAATATAAAATAAAAGTTTCTAATATTTTCTAATACTCCACCTATGTGCTATGTTTCATTAAAATCGGAAATTGTCAATTGAGTAATATTCGTTGCCAGTTAAACTCTCATTTCATTTTCTGGGAAATAAGTTTATATGCGTGTATCGATCGTTTTAACAAAAATTCGCTATCTAGATAGCCTACAATTAGTTCAAAAGCATTCTGTATTTATTAGCATACCTCCATTAAATAATGAAATTATCTTCAATTACTTGCATTTTTCCTACGGGTAATTTTCCCTGACCTCTACAGATATTATAAATTCATTCATAATACAATTTTTTTAACAACAATCTATTACAAAACTTTTAAGTGCAGGTACACTCTTGATTAAAAAATTTTCACCACCAACTTCTGTTATCGCATTTGAGTTATCTTTTCAAATTTTCCACCAGAAAACTTACACTTTATCATGTATAAAAAAAAACAGCATGCATTTAAATAAAGCGCAATCAGCATTTTCGTCTCCAGAACTTGATTATAATACGTAATTTAGAACTACACTATCATCTGGTATCAACACACAGATACTTCAGCGTTTTTAAATATCTGGCACAAGCGCACTGGAATGTATGCGATATGAAAAGTCAATGAAAGTCATCATACACAGACATGAACTGAAAACATTTTGCGACAACCTTTCGCTGCATTTACATTTAAAATGTGATTAAAACGCCCGCGATTCCACGACTTCAGTCGGGAAACAATTAGCAATTTATGATCGTTAAAGAAAAATTCATTACATTACTGTAGTTAATTCTACCATTATTACGAATAAACATAAATATAATATCGTGAACAATCCAGCAGAAGAGTCCATCGAAATTTACTGGCTCGTGATTTTCCCAAATAGACAAACTCATATGTCTAAAATTCTGTGATAATTAAATGAACCTGTGATTTAAACCAATTCATATCCCAAACTGTGTCACATTCGTCATCCTTACCGGCAAATCCATTCCGCACAGGTGAAGAAACTGAGATCAGCAAATACAGTAGCTAAAACGATGAAAATCGTGAAATCTTCGTAGTGTACACATTCATCGACAATCTACAACGGATCTAGGAATATATACAACGCGTTAATGCGACAACAGACACGTTACTCTGGCGGCGAGTTCACGACGTTATGTCAAGTCTTGGTGGAAGCAACGTATCGTCACGACGAGAGGAATGAAAAACTAGCAAGTCATCACTGAACAAGCCTGTGTGCACGTGCGCACGATATGCTTACATATATACGTTCATACACAACGTGGACACGCGCATATTGAAATGACATGTTAAAACGTACGTGCTCTAGTGACGTTCGATCACAAACCACGCAACAGATAGTAACTATGACTGTTATGTTATATGGCTACAATTGTCTATAACTTTTTAAGCACGGAAGACCAGTTGACTCGTCATTTGAAAACGCTTACGTAATACGCATTCAGCGTTATATCATTCCTCCGTTTTTGCAACAGCACTCCACTCTTGATACATTTCTTAACAAAATATCGTATGATAAAATTGAGATACACAAATTTCGTACAGTGGGCACGAAACAGTTTCCTGGCAAATAAATAAAAAGCAAAGTCAAGTGTTCTGTAAATCTATAGCTATTTAAATATATATATATATAATAATATGTATAATATATATACGCATATGCATGATATAAGTTTATTAATGTACGAGGTTTCAATTATTTTGTCCAACCCCTGTATATATAAAGCCATGTACACATGTAGTTTCTGATCGCGTATACCTGTTGAATTGCAAATTTACTTTTTCACTCAGAACTAGTTAATTACTTGTTTCCTTAATATAGCACACCCTATTAGTAATTAGAAATTATAATGAACTCATTTGTCTCAGCGACCTCGAATAGATAAAGTCTTCGATTTATGTAAGTATAAGGGCTAAAAGTCTTATGAAATTTTGCGAATAACTGAATAATAGAAATTGGAGTCGTCTACTTTTCATGAAACTATTAAGGAATGCTGCAGTATAAATCGAAGTTATATATACAAATTTATTTCTTGATAATAGTAAACAATGTTACAATAAATTTATTCTTATATAGGGTAGATGTCCCTATTACTGTCAGTGTCCCTATTACTGCTACTTTATTTATTTTGCTCATTAAAAATATAACATATAAAGAATAGTGTACAACAATAATATTAATAATAAGAAGAACAGTCCGAATTTAATAATAATATTATTGTTGTACACTATTCTTTCTCTGTTACATTTTTATTAATCAAAATAAATAAAGTAGCAGTAATAGGGACATCTACCCTATATGAAAGCATTAAAGTGATTTCGAGGTTACTATGTTTTATTTAATGCAACCATATATTTTTATTGTAATATTTTTGTAACTAACAAGGGACAAAATGAAGACTGTAAAAATGAGGAAGCTACATAATTTTCTGCAATTGAGTTATGTGTAGGTAATATTGAATGTAAATAAAAAGTCACTGTGAGTTAAATGAAGGTTTTGTAGATTCTGGTACAGATGACAATGATCAAGCAGGGATCAATATCTCGGAAACTAATAAATACCGGAAGCTACAATTTTAGACTTAGGGTCCACTTACCCTCTGAACCCCTTCGCTCAAACCTCCTGACGATCGGCGACTGGGGCCATTTGGAACTACTACTTTTATTGTAAAATATTATGTCAGATGACTGACGATAAATATTATTATTGTCTAATTTTTCTATAGAAGGCGCGTGGGCGAGCCCGTCAGCCGCCGCGCGTGGCTCGGGAGAGATCCAATGCCCGCTACGTCCTTCGCGCGATGTTGTCACGATGTGTAGCAGATCGGAAGTCTCTTTCTATCTTCAAGCGCAATTCTGTCTCGCTCACTGGATCGATAAAACAGATTCCTTCAACTACAAGTTACTCTAAGCCAGATAGGACTTTGAAATTTGAATTGTGCGATTTCTACCTACATATTTTCGTGAAAAGTTGCTGTACTTATGAACTTTTATCTCAAAAGCTTTTATTATAATCTTTAATTAAAAAGAATTAATTTTTCGGAATAAAGTTTTGAAATTGTAAAACTATTTTTGTATGATAGACATTTATTGGCGAATGTTTCTTTCTTAATTTTCGACACGAATTCGTTCTTTTAAACGTGGTTTAAAAGTATTACTCTAGGATGTCACCATTAAAATTAATGCCGCAGTTAGTCGTTTCTTGTTCAGTTATTACAACCGACGTATCCGCGAGATAACCTCGTTAATCCCTGAGACAGTTTTTGAGTCGACTTATGTTTTCCAGTCGGAGATTATACAATCCGAGGCATGCAATATCCTGATGCAAAATGACATGGAAACTTTTCCATGTAAAGGACTTCCTTTACCGTTTTGGGATCTGAGGCTTCGTTCTCGAGATATTAACAGTTGAATATCAGCGCTCGAACCTCCGGGCCGCGCAGTTTAAAGCCGAAACAGCTGAGTGCGGAGGAGTGACCCCTAGTACGCACACACAGGAGTAGTACACACAGAGTAGCCAACCGCGCTGGTTCAAACCGTGAAAATGATGGTCCACTCAACTGTGTGTGTGAACTTGCATCTATACGGGTGCCCTCTGCATGTTCGCGCAAGCGTACGCTACTGTGCGCTCAGCTGTTTCGGCTTTAAACTGCGTGGACCGGAAATTCGACTGCTAATATTCAACTGTTAATATGTGCACAGTGCTACCACAGTCTTTGCTTAAATGGAACTATAGGTATAAATTTTCTTGTACAAATCGGGTTCTTGTGTTATTTTGCGTATAAAAGTATTAGAGTTGGGGGGGGGGGGGGGGGGTCTGCTTTGTGGGACCGAAATGGTAGGCGATACTTGCAAATTTTTTATAAAAAAAACTGTGAACGGATTTATTTGAAATTTGGCAAGTTGTTTTATTGTACTTTTAAGTATTATTACAAATTTTTATGAGGCTATACAAAAAAAATGGGTGTGTGTGTTGTAGAACGTTAAAAAAAAACGGCTCGTGCTGGCATTGATGGAAACTGTACTATGGTTTATCTGAAACACAAGAAGGAAAAGGTATTCTTAATTTGCATGGACGTGGCTGTCTATGGAACTAGGGGCGGTATTCATAAACGTGTCTTAAGATTAAGCAAATGCTTAAGCATTCGGCATCCTTTACTATGCTACTAGGTTAGTAGAGGATGCCACATGCTTAAGCATTTGCTTAATCTTAAGACACGTTTATGAATACCGCCCTAGGATTATGGATTATATATATTATCTGTTACCGTCCTTTTTATTTAAATAATTCCTTTGCGATTTTTGGACGAAATTCGAACATTTTTTTCAAAAAGCTGCCATTTTAAAAATTTTTCATTTTTCTGAATTGTTCTAGTTCCATAGATAGCCATGTTCATCCAGATTAAAAATCCCTTTTCCCTTTTGTGTTTCAGATAAACCATAGGACACTTTTCTTCAACGCCAGTACGAGCCGATTCTTTTTTCGACATTCTGCAATCGACGCTCTACACACGCCCTTTTTTGTATGGCCTCATAAAAATTTGATATAATACTTCAAAGTACAAGTAAAACAACTTGCTAAATTTTAAATAAATCCATTCAACGTTTTTTTTTATAACAAATTTGCAAATATCACCTACCTTTTCGGTCCCACAAAGCAGAACCCCCTCCCCATAAATCATCAAAAACTATACAAATACTTCACGAGATATTTCAAGTTTTTTAGGAAAACTTCGTGTCGTAAATAGCCAAAATAACTGAAAATGAAATGGACGATGTAATAAATAACATCAAGACTCGAATAAAGAAATGTTTAAAATGTGATGAAGAAACTTTTGAATTTTTAACACCTTTTATAACTTAAAAACTGTTTGTAAACGTGAACAGGGCCGTACAAATAAGAGAGTGCTACAAGGTATGCAAGGAATTGTTTAGTTTCCGATCATCGAACTTCAATGTTTTTATACGCAGAATAATACAACGATTAATTTATGCAAGAAAAACTATATAATTGCAATCGCATCAATGCATAAAAGTAACGCAGCAATAATGTAGTACATGTATATACAGTGGTTCCCAACCTCCGAGTCGTGAGGTGTTTTCTAATGGGCCGCGGCGGTTTTAGGGGTTTATTTTTTTAATATTATTAAGTCAGAATTAAATTCTGAAATACCTATTTTTAATGTGTTTTCTTTACTTTATTAAATTTACCTTACCTTATAAGGGGTGGGGAGTTGCAGGTTATTTGAATATTACAGAAGGGGGTCCCAACTCAAAAAAGGTTGGGAAACACTGATGTATAACACCATTTAACTTCGTCTTCCGATTTTTTTCTATCAACAACCGTTTAAAGGATACAGGGGAATTCTACATACCAAAATAAAACAAAAATTAAAAGTGACGAAATTACGTTTGAGGCTTCGTTTCCGAGTTATTAATTGTTGAAGACACATGTAAAAAACGTCTGACGCGAGGGACATGACTCATTTGATGCGTGGCGTCGTATGTCATCACTTCGACTACGAGGTAAGTGGGTTTTTCTAGATCAGAGCTACATACACACTACTGCCGGCACGCGTTAGCCAGGTCAGACACAGCGAGGGCAGTGCCGTAGCCAGCTAGAAAAAACCCTTCGCTCGCTCGACAACCGAGCCTGGAATGAGTCAACTACTAACGAAAATTTCAACTTCAATATTTTCCAGTAATTCATTAGAGTACTATCAGTAGATTGGTGAATTCATAAATGGTTCTAGCTTCAACCGTCAAAATTTTATAAAAATTCAAAATGACCCATCATAGGCTCTCCTTTTTACCGTGGCAGGCTGATTGCAAATAGGAACGATAATTTCACACGGCCGGTGCCTGATCTACTAACGAGAACGTATATTTTTATACTTTTCGTTGAAAGCTCAGTTTGGCTTGCAGGTGAAAAGCTCGGCGCTATCCCCACCATTTCTGGCTTACTCCGTCCTGTGAAGGCCAGAGCGAGTCAGAGGGACTACAAGTGAGCGAGGAACGGTGCGAGACGGACGACGCGTTGACACTTTGTCTCACTCCGTCTATAGGATGCGATACTCCGTTATTTGCGTGCACGACGGGCATGAGCACTTAGGCGAAAACCGCTCCGCACATTTCGTAGGAGCACGACACGGACCTCGAGTCATAGGCTCTGATCTTTTGTTGGTAGTGTATAAATTTACGAAACAGCTTTCCACATTGTTTTCTATGTTTCCCTCCTTCAGACATCGAAGGAAACACCGCGTAAAATTTCCCGCTACTATATCCAACCATCGAAAGCCGAGAATGACGACAGGCCCCCAAATTCTTAATTTAGTTCTCTTGCGTTCACTCAAATAAATAGCGCATCGGTGACGCGTATAAACATGTAAATAGTTATAAGAATGCTCTGATCATAACCGAGAATGCGGATGCCGAATTTTCAGATTGTCTGTAACTTATACTGATTTCAGAATCTAGTTCAGGGTTGACTAACTGGCAACTCACGAATCGTCGGGGGCCCCTCCGCCTTGCTGCCACGCTGAACGTTCCCCCTCCATACCGACCAAACTCTGACGATCGCAGTCAATTCCTGCTTCTTCCCTTCTCTTTTCGACTGCGATCGTCAGAGTTTGGTCGGTATGGAGGGGGGACGTTCAATGTAGTAGCAAGGCGGAGGGGCCCCCGGCAGCTCGTGAGTCGCCAGTTAGTCAACCCTGATCTAGTTAATACGAAATTAACCAATAACAATGTCGAGCAGCATTAGTTATTTGATGTTACGGTCGTTCCAATAGGAAATCGCAATATGACAAAAAAAAAGGAGTTTCGCGGCTTCGATTCCCCTCTTCTATCAAAACGTCTGCGATTAACTTTAAAAAGATTAATGATTGTTTATTTTTTTAAAACTGTTTTCGACATATAGAGAAAATTAATTTAATATGGCGACGATTTTCATGTCTAAGATAAGAGTAACATAATTATAATTGTTTAACATTTAAAAAACAGATCATTTATTCGCATAAAATCTTAATGTAAACAATTGTAAAAATATTCGAAATCCGTATAAATAAAAATTGTGCGGATGAGATCAAATTTCGGTCATTTTTATCTGGAAAATCTCAACAGTTCATTTATAATACTCTCATGGCAATACCTACAGAGTTTCCCAAAATTATAGGATCAGCTGAACGATGAAAATTCTTCATGTAACAAAAATTTGAAAAGTCCTTTATCATTTTGCAAAGTGAAGTTTCGTTTTTGAGACGTGAGCAGTTGAAATTTAGGGGTCCGACTTCCGGGACGCGCTGTTTAAATCCCAGTCATAGAGCGCGCAGCCGCACGTACGGACTGTGATGCCAGGAATTTCCCGGTCGTAGTGGAGGGGGAACACGCCACGCATGCAAGAGGCAAGATTGCGTCTCTCTCTTATCACGCACGATACTTTTTTCAACACCTGCATAGAAGGTGTGTTTTTGAAAGCCTGCTGAGCGATTCGCAAAAAAATATGCACGTTCGATTGTTTTTTTTATTCTTGTCAAAATTAATAAATGCGTTTATTTCTTTTCCAAAAACTGGTTCCAATAATGACTCTAATTTCTGGATATATCGGCACTCCATAAATACACCGGATCGTACTTTTCTTTCGATTTCGAAGGCAGGAAATTTTCCTCGATCGCTTTTGCAGCTTCTGCTATTTCGAGAGGCGTGTGGTATCCCGTATCGCTATCATTCTCATTATCACTCATTTTATCTTTTAATAAAAAGAGGTGCTGTGACAGTTGTAATACCAACATAAACACACATGATCGATATCGATTAGTCAGAGCCATTTTAGGATCATCGTAGGCACTAGGCACTTTGGCATAAAAACTATACTTGTAAGCCATTACATATTTTTTAAATGAAATTATATTTTCAATTTTGTATTTGTTGTATTAGGGTACATTCCTATTTAAACTATAATTTCCAGACTTTCGTAGGCCCTACGCACAGTGCCCACTGTGCCTATTGGATAACACAGTCCGACAGAATTTGACTTTTTGTCGGACACGTAACATTTAATAGCTGTTTCTTATAGGTTTTGATGCGCTGAAAACGAATCCGCAAACCGTTTGTCGCCATCACTCTCAGTTTTGAGAAATTCAATTTTGAAAAAACTGCGGCGGGCGTGTTCACTGCCGCTCAGCGTAACAGAATTGCTTAACGCGCGTGAGTACAGTAAATCCTCGTTATAGCCCCGTTTTTACCATGCGTAGTACGCCCGTTGATTATCCCCATTATTTCTTGAAATCCATCGGTCGAGAGTGAGGAAACCCGAGAACGAGTGAGAGGGAACGAAAGAGTAGACGGCAACTTCGTGTCAACTGTTTTGTTCCCTCTCCCTCGCTCTTGGGTTTTCTCACTCGCGGCATTGGCCGCACGGTATAGTGTCCGCAACGCGTCATACGCCCGCCGCCCAGTCCCCTTCGTCGGGTTTAATACGAGTATTTACTGTAGCACTGTCGGCGCCGCACGTTTTGCCAAACTATTTCGCTTCTGTATTGAAAACAAAACGCGAATTACCACTTCTGTTGATGCTTCCCGAAGGAAAAATATCTGCTGCATCCCGTGGAGTAGTCAGATTTTCTCATAGACCCTTAGTTTTGGAAATAAATTGAAAGATATCTGCAAAAGTACTTTACTCTTTAATCGGTGTTCAAATATATTTAAATGTTCATAATGCAATATTAATTTATATCGTCATATTCGGGAGGGTTCATAGCATAATTTGGCGGAACAAGCAACCGAATAACTATTACTGTTTCGACACAAAAGATACTCAAAATTGAATATTTGCAGTTTTTTTCAAAATCGAATTTCTTAAAAGCTGAGGATGATGGCGACAAACGGTTTGCGGATTCGTTTTCAGCGCACGAAAAACTATAAAAAACGGCTATAGAATGTTACAAGTCCAGACACATGGCTGTCGAACTGTCTAAGACGCCCCTGCAATTAATCGAACAATTGCTTCTTCATACCACAGGGTAACGCCATATTGACTCAGCTTACAAACTCATGTTTCCTTGGGAGCAAAGTAAAAAACACGAATACGCATGCGCTAAGTCTAATTTTTTTCCGGACCCCTAAAATTGGCAATTTTGCTCTCGCTCGGCAGGCATACAAAACATCCATTTTGATGCTGGTGTGGAAAAGGTATTTTAAGGAAAACAAATAAACGGAAAAAGAAAAATAGGCGCTAGTACGGTAGCTCCAACCGGGATCGAGGCAGTGATGCCAGATCGGGGACGGGTTCCCTCGAGAATTTCCCCCACCTCGCGCACACTACACCGGAGCAGCGTGTCCGTGAGCACGACACTTCGGAGTCCAACTCACGGACACGCTGCTCCGGCGTAGTGTGCGCGAGGTGGGGGAAATTCTCGAGGGAACCCGTCCCCGATCTGGTATCACTGGATCGAGGGACAAGATACTATGTCCCGTTATAAGTCCGAGTCTTCTCTTTCGTTATAAGTACATTTTTAACCCCACTACTATTTTTGTAGTCACCGCGGCGTGTGCAAGTGACTGACTGTGAGAATGAGCGAGAGGCCATGCGACAGCGATAAGCCGTAATATTCGTTCGCGATAGTGGCGGCGCGTGGCACGAAGAACCGCATTCCCATCTATGATACGATGTTCTGTGACGCAGACCACAACCACAGACCGCTCTGGCAGTATTCGACTCGTTTCAATTTCCGACTTCTCTTCTAATATAATTTGTACGTTTCAGACTCTAATAATAATGCTAATGCGAAAATTATAGTAATCTGAATATAATATTACGAACAATATTCATATACTACAAGTAAATAAGAATGCCTTTTGCAGCACGCATTAATTGCTTTATCTCAATAATAGGAATAGTTATTCTAAATATCAAATAGTTACATTCATTATTTCCCCAGACACAATTACCTTACACAACATCTTCGATACCCAGATAGCACAACGTATGGTAAAGTCTTAAAGACGTCTACAAGGCATCTTAAAGACGTCGTAAAGACGTCTTGTTACAAATCAAGACCTTCAGACCTAAAATGAACATAAACTAGACGTCTCTAAGACGAGGTGTGCTATCTGGGTAGCGGAAGTATAGAAAAGTAATTTCTGTAGAATAAAATAACGAAGAAAAAATGGTGGAAAAGGAAATCCGTGCGCCTTTAATGTATTTTCCACGGTTTTTGGTGAACATTTATATTGTCTTTACATATTAAATACATATATTCTGCAACGTTTGTACATTTATCTATTGTTGGTATTTTGCGTGTAAATATAAAAATATTTTACAATACACACACATTATCTATTCTACGTGCTGAAAAAGGCATTCCGTAGCGCTATTTTTTCGTAGTTTATGAATATGTATTGTAAGTCGAAGCAATTTGCTTAGAACAGAAGTAAAAACATGAAACGTGTTAATTACTGACAGAACGTCCAGGAGAAATCGCATTATAGAGGGGAATGTCGTTTTTGGAACGTGTCGGTAGGCTGGAGTGGGATCGTCGTCACCTACTTGTTCGGCAATCTACGAACGGGTACTACGTCGTAATATTAAAACTAAAATATCTCCTATGCTAATGACTTTTCGGTATAAACAGCTTTATACTTTTTTATAAGGAATCATGAGCTGCATCGATTAATAGATTAAAAAATATATGGTTCCGTTTGAAAAAACAATGTTGCCCGTCATATATCCCCTACGCGTCTGTCTACAAAAAGCTACTGCCATCAAATTATGACCCACTCGAAACTATTCAACTTTTATTTCAAATATTTTTCGGTATAATCAACAGTTTCGAAGATATTCGCGACGATCGATTTAAATGGATCACCCTGTTTATACTTAGTACGAACATTCCCTATATTCTCAAAAAATCATTTTGAATGGAAAGTGGGTATTTCGATCATGATCTTTGATCCCAAATGCATTATTCAGGTTGTTTTTATCCTTATTTATGCATACGTATGCATTGGCAAAGCAAATTCTACGCTATATAGGAAAATAAAAATAATTATTTTATAACATTTTATAAGAATGTACTGTGATTATGTGTTTGCCTTAGAAATATTTGCATTCAACAAATTTAGTTTGCAATCACGTTTAGTCGTTAATCAAATGCAATAAGTGTTTATAATATACTAGCTTCACTACTCGGCTTCGCCCCAGAATTTAGATTCTGATTTTATGGAAAGAATGTTTTGTTTTTTAAATTTTTTGTAAAAACAGTCACATTCATCTGAATTAGACAGACATATGTAATGAGCTGAGGCATATTTTGTGATCCAAGAGATAACCGTTCAAAAGTTTTTAAGCGACAGATAAACACTCAAACATATAAGCTTTCTGTTTTATATATTAAGATAGCACATATAATAATTTGAGTAATACAATGTTCATATACTTGTATTACTGCATTCATTTACAGTAATTAAAGAAAAATATAATTATTTGTGCCACACTAGCAGAGATTTGGAACAAGGAATTCGTTAGATTAAACGTTTCCACTCGTCTTCTTAGCGTTTCATAAGAATTATTAAGGTTTCATACTTCGGGTTTTTATACTCGAAATTTCAGACTCCCACGTACAAACTATTCATTTCGAGGAATGTTTTCCTATATCGTACTAGATCTCAGGAGTTACTAATAAATATATACTATACTATCTCATGATATATAAGTCGATTTCTTTCTACAAAATGTGCAACACAATAAAAATTTGTGGTTGAAATTGTTAGTAAAATTATTTATGAAGATACAGCAGCAGGTAAGACATATTTATTCACATACAAATCCCATGTATAAAAAGTAAGAAAGGAAGAAACTACTATTATGTATTATTTCACTAAAAAGTACGCCTTATCAGTGCGATAAGGTTTATCAAACATTTTATATTGCGTTGAACGTAAGTATTAACGTTCTTGAAACCTGTTAAATAAATCACACAATACAGTTATAACAATAATGGTTTCAATCATTTTTTATATATGCACAGCACAACAGGTGTTCTATTTTTGAAACCACATCATAAATGCACCGAAGTGTGAATTAATGAATGTCTTTTTTTTCCATGTTAAGTAAACACATGTGAATACTAACTACCTCTGGTTTTATGATTCAAATCATGATTACAAAGGTGATCAAATATGTAGCAGACATTCAATACATGGATGTCCATACTATTTATAAGATTTTATTCTAAAATTTGCAAAACTGCACACTCAATGTAAATATACTATTAATTATAACATATAGCTTCGTAAGAGTACAAGAAGAATAAAACAAAAATTAATCATTATGTATCCTTATAATTCCTTCCCAAACAAGGTAGAAGGTTTGAAGGGAAGACACGATATCGCGTTAAAGTTTACCAGTTTTACGTAACGCGCAAGTGTAGAACTATAGTTCTATCTATCATAAGTACCAGTTCTTAAAAACAAAAGACGGTAATAATGTGTTAGCATGTACTAAAGTGTTAGCATTTAATGGTTCATATACAAATTAATAAATGCGTGCATGTATTACAAAGGTTAGTATATTAGTTTATTGCACCTTTGCTTTTCGCAGTTTCACCAGCAGTCAGGTGTAAATCATCATTGTTTATGTAGCATTTAAAAACAGCAAAAAATTGAATCACACATGTATCCACTCTGTGCCTGCAAAACAGGCACGTGTACATGTGCATAAGATAATAAAATTAGTTGTCTAATTGACGTGTATATGTGCGTTAAATGTAACAAAATAATGAAACTGATTTGTATCCTATATGGAATACAATCTCATTTAATTTCTATTATTAACCGTTCTGTTTTCAAGGAAGTTAAAACTGATGAACTAATAATCACTATTACGTGGTGTAATACGTATTTTCACGTTTCCTCAAATTTCGTTCAAGTGATGATCTAACACATGCTTATTCCTGCTATATATTACTAACACCATTATAACTACCACCTGTTGAAATGTACCTTTACATTTACCTGAAGAATTGTTCTCGATTGAATCGAAATTTAAGTATACTGCTGTACTTCTTCCAGGAAATTTTTTCGAGAGAAAAATTGCAGACAACGTAATGGCCACGTGATTACTTCTGTCGCTTTGATTTCTTCTTTAGTAAAGTAGCACTCGCGTTAAAATAATGTAGGCACACTGGTTTTTTTACACTATACTGAGGAAGACCGACCACGCAACCGCATACATATGCGTGCGAGCCTTTCGATATTCATTCACTACTTTAAACAATTTACAATTTGGTCCGTCCGATCTTGCTATTGTCGACTTTGCCTGGCGGATCTGTCAGCAGAACGTAGGTATGAACTTTTTCCGGTTACGCGAGATACATAAGCTAATCGAAGCTCAAAGGGGACAGAAGAATACGAAGAACAAAGAAAGATTATCGGTTAATGCCGTTTTGTAATACGCAACCGGAAGATTATTCCGTGCGCGGCTTATTTGAATGGTTTTACGATAATAAAATCCAGACAATTACTACTGTAAATAAAAGTAACGGTTATCTAATGTTTCATTTCATAAGTCTTTCATTATTACGAGTACTTACAACTTTCGATGTGTTAATTTATAGGTTTGTTTGATTATTTATTATTTATGTTGATTACAGTTTCTTTAATTTGTCAACAATAAAACTTTGATATTATAACATATTACATGATTATTCTAATGGCATTTAACGAATATTTAAGCATTCTTCTCATAAATGGTATAATAAAACTCAAAGAAAAGAAACACGAAAAGCGAATTAAACTGGTTATAAGTGGTTGTTAAAATTTTAAGGTTAAGGTATGAGAAGAATGTAGAAAATATAGGAATTGCACTTATAATGATCGTTTACATTTACATCAATATCATCACAGACGATATATCGAATAAAAGTAGATTTATTGCACAGTCGACGAGCCTGGGTCCATATACATAGATATTGATAGATATATGTATAGACAGAACGTAAGCTGGGACAACAAGCGAGGGAAGCGTTGGAATCAGTTGGAATGGAGGGGAAAAGGCAGAGGCCAATCGGGCAAATCGGTGGTTAGCTTCGGATGCATTCGGCTCGTGTCGGCTCGTGTCGGCTGGTCATTAATGGCTGTGTTCAAAACATAATCACTGTAGCTGTTTTGTGAATACATCATGGACCTAAGAATGAAATGGAATTGCCTGGACGGAGCACAAAATCTTAACAATGACGAGGAGGACGAGCCAGTGGATCGGGAGGAGAGAAGTCGTGATGGATCACTTGTGATTGGCGGAGTAGTACGCATGCGTCCGCGCTTTATTTGAAACTTTATAGGGTGTATTAAAATATACTTATATGTATAAAACTATATATATGCCATACATATATACGTATATTTATATATTACTTATATATATGTACTTACATATGAGCCCCTCTATTGACGAGTGGTATAAGTTTTACCAAGTCTTAAGAGATCAAAATATAATGTTGCAATTACGTAATAACGTATCAAACGACAAAGTTAACTATAAAAAAAATATAAAAGAGGCAACGCCTCTTACCGATGGTAATAACGTCACATTCATCAACCAATCACCGATCGTCCACCAACACATGCGCAGTATCGTGCCCCTCCCCCCCCTCCCCTTACTGACACGAGCTTAGGCCACGCAGCTTTGTGTTTCGTCCATTATTAAATCTTAGATCCATGATATGACGCGATTGTATTAATTGTATATCCGAATAGCACCGAAGAGGAACGGAATTACCCGATTTACCCGTATTGCCTCCTTATTACGAATCATACCACCAGTTTACGTACCGTCTATACAGGGTGGTCCAGAATTAAGGGACAATCCGAAACATGCAATATCCTGATGCAAAAAGACATCGAAAAGTCCATTACCGTTTTGGAATCCAAGGCTTCGTTCTCGAGATATTAACAGTTGAATATTAGCGGTGGAACTTTCGGAGCGCGAGGTTCAAAGCCGAAACAGCTGACGCGGAACAGTGACCCCTAGCACGCACACGTAGAAGGCACGCGTAGTATGTACATGTACTTACTAATGCTTACAAAACCACGCACACAGTAGAATCCGACCGCGAGGGTCAAACCGTGAAAATGGGTTAGGGTTAACTTTATTTAATTGATTATGTCAAATGAAATTTTAAACAGAAATCTGTGTGCGTACATAAGCAAATGTGTTTAGTATAATTAACATTTTAAATGGGGACCCAGAACGGAACAGAAACGACAACGATAAACGAAAAGAACGAAATACAGTAATCCCCCGTTATGAGCCCGACAAACGGGACTGGCGGCGGGCTCATAACGGGGGATTACTGTATTTCGCTCTTTTCGTCTATCGTTGTCGCCCCGACGAACGGGGTTGGCGGCGGGCTCATAGTGGCTTGCGGACATGGTTCTCTCTTTCGTACCCGACAGTAACTTCGTGTCTGACTCTTTCGCTTCCTCTCGCTCGTTGTCCGGTTCTCTCACTCTCGTCCTTAGGCTTCCAAGAAATGGTGGGGATAGTCGGCGGGCTCTCAACGGGGGGGGGGGGGGGGGGGGGGACGGGCTAATAACGGGGAATTACTGTACCTAATTTTCCGGAACAGAAACAGAAACGACACGTATATAATCGAAATAAAAATTTCGGTTAATATAATGTTATTATTTCGTTTTCGATGCACACTTTATGTTATACAATTTAAATTGAGCGCGCCCCTTATTTTCATCAGGAATCTATTTGTGCCTAAATATGAACAATAGATACATTCTGTGATTTTGGATTCGTCTGTTGTAGGTATACAATCTATTTTTTTTATACGGTTTATATTGTTCAAAGCTTTCGGGCGTAAGCCTCAAAACTCTATTTTTTTATAATACATAATATACATAATATATAATACATATATAATTCTAATGTATAATATTTTATAATATAACTAACAAATGCAATAAAATTATTAAAAATAAGTTTATATGAGTTTTTAAAAATTAAATAACCGGTTCGAAACAAAATTTGTTTTCCATTCCAATATGGAAACGAAATATTTTTCAGCAGGACAGATATTAACCGAAATGAAATGATCATTATCAGGAATGAGCCAAAACGAAAAAACATTTCGTTCAAAATTTCTGATTTTAAGAGGCAAATTACATTGCAACATACATCATTTGAATTTTAGGCATATTGATGCAAAATATAGAAAATAAATTACTATCTTTTGTAAATGAGATGATTAAACAATTTAAAGAAATAAATTGCATTTAGTGAATTGGAGGTACAAATACATAACAATTATATCATTATAGAATACTAAAGTTATATATCAACGACTAACGTAGTTAGTCGATTCACTATACCTCTGTTTCCGACCGTAGCTGTCGTTCCTTTTAGCAAAATGGCTCCAAAACCGAAGCCCACGGAAAAAGCGGGTATGTTTATAAATTGTTATTAGAGCTTAAATATCCTCTGGAGAGTTACAAAAACACCTCATGATTTCATTACAAGTGATCGATGGAAAAATATTGGAAAAACGAAGTGTATAAACTATCTGCAGTAACTGTATATTCAATTTTCGCTACAGCCATGTGGTCGGTTGCTTTTCTCGCATATGTATACAATTAGAGAAAAATATCGGTGCATGTGTTACTATTTCATTTTTTCATGTTTGTAAAAATCTCATTACACACATATAAGTAATGGATGTAAAAGAAACTTCAAAATTATAGTCTGCGATTTTTTATACTCGCTTGCTATAACCTAAAAGATGCACATAGGTGTAAAACTGTAATCATCAAAAATATCTCGTTCTGTTATCACCTTTGTCATGAAATTTTACTTTTTTTTAACTATTTATTGCATTTCTTTTATTAGCCGGCAAGTCTGCCGAGAAGAAACCAGAGAAGAAAGCTGAGAAAAAGCCAGCCACAAGTTCGTCAACTTCAAAGGTGACAAAGCCAGCTGCAAAGCCCGCTGCTGCTAAAAAAGCAGCAACTGCTGCGAAGAATGTAGCCAAACCAGCTGCAAAGACTGCGCCGAAAGTTGCCGCCAAACCATTGATTAGTAAACCCAAGAAGAATGTCCCAGCGGCAAAGAAAGTACCTAAAGGTGGAAAACCAGCTGCACCACTTGCGAAAGCGCTTAAAGCTCAAAAGAAGGTTAGTATGTGCTACTAAAAGAACATTGAAATTTTAATATATACAGTGGCGGAGGAAAGAAAGTTTACATCCTTAAAGTCTCATAACTTTTTTAGAATTGGTCCAAACGACTGGAGTTCTTTTGAGAAGCTAGGAAACTTTGTGTGTTTCGACCTTATTCTGCAATCTTTAAGCGTTTGTAGCTCAGAGCGACATTAACTGATTTTGATGAAATTTTCAACATGTATACAACTTAACTTTACGAACAGGATTTTTGAATTTTCCTTACAGGCTCAGAAAAAAAAGTTAAAAAATGACCTTTACTATTTTTGTCGCTATTGCGATTTTTTCAAAATGACGAAATATGTCATTTAGCAAACTAAGCCTTCTAGCTTCTCAAAAAAACTGAAATTGTTTGGACCAATTATAAAAATATTATGAATTTTTAAAGGGTATGAACTTTTTCATCTGCCACTGTATATATATATATATATATATATATATGTAAATTACCATGATGAAATATATCAGGGAATCTCTATGAATATTTATGATAACAATTTTAGTATAATTCTGATATGTAAAACGAAAATTAGTCACTTTCTATAATTAAGAATGTACTTAAAACATTGTATTTATGGTATATAGATACTGAAGGGCGTTCATGGATCACGAGCAAGAAAAATCAGGACCTCTGTACATTTCCATCGGCCGAAAACATTTAGGCCGCCGAGGAATCCAAAATACCCGAAGAAATCTGTACCAAACAGAAATCGGTAAGTGTTTTAAATACTACATCGAATACTTATTTCTTTAAAGGTCTATTATCATTTTTATTTATCTGCGTATGTGCGAAATTGAATATATATTGACTATTCAAAATTAATCTTATAAGAGGACTCTAAAATATTTCTCTTTGTTTTCAGTATGGATGCATTTAATATTATCAAATTTCCTCTGACTACCGAAGCTGCTATGAAAAAGATCGAAGACAACAACACATTAGTTTTTATTGTACATACTCGTGCAAACAAATACCACATCAAAGCTTCTATTAAAAAATTATACGATGTTGATGTGGCTACAGTTAACACTTTGATCAGGCCTGATGGTAAAAAGAAAGCGTACGTGCGCTTGACGCGTGATTACGATGCACTTGATGTGGCTAATAAGATTGGTATAATATAAATGTATCTCCATATTATTTGTATGAAAGGAACGAAATATCTCTGTGGATAATAAACCTTGATACAAATAGTTTCTGCGTTTTATCTTGCTTTTTAGATCTCGCATTCCTTTCTTTTTATAAATTATTATACTATGAATTCTATAATTCAAATATGAGTATTGTTTGTTGCCGAGAACGGCGCGGGCAAGAGGGATTCTTCGCTCGCACCGCCTGTGTTCCGCTCGCTCTCTTCGTATTCGTTGTCGTCGCGTCGACCAATAGCGACCACACGTGTACTCTTTGATTTCTTAAAGAACTTGGATTTACGATCGGACCCTTGTTTCTTTTGGCGGCAGCATCTCGGCAACGCACAGTACTCGTATCTGAATTATAGAATCCATAGTATTCTAGTATCCATAGTAACACGTTCCGTAAAAGTAGCGGACTTTATTTCGGCTTAAAAAAATGGCGATCACTAATCGTGTTGAGAAGTGAACAACCTAGCAGTAGTGTTCATCGAAAACTCGGTGAGCGGTTACTCAACGGTCGAGCCCGCTGAATGCACCCAGAATCACGTCTTTAGCGTCGCGCGGTATCCCCGGCAACGCGGACGAGAGTGGAAGAACTCCACTTATTTGAATAGCGCTGATTGTTCGATGATTGTTGATTTGCCGATTGTCGCACTACTTTATTAATTACTAATACACAGGGCCGGATTGTTGGCGGCTTTACGCAAGAAAATTTGTGGCACCCAAAATTTGTGCGCCTGTATTATATTTAATATGTTTTGCCTTTACGGAGTACATAAAAAAAGAGTTACATTTACATTTTGTCTATGTGGGAATTGCATTCCTTTATTATTATGCGTGCAATATAGCTTTTTAGCGTCCCTTTTGGCTGGCGCGTAATTTGCATAAATGAAATCTAATTGTCAATAAACGAATCCTCAAACAAACATTTTCGTAATATTTATCTCCTCAAAACTAATATGTACTTTTTTGTTGAACACTTTTTTACATCTTCAAACAAAAGAAATATTTTAGATGCGCAATTTTCACGAAACTCACTGTGCACGTTTATAATTTGTCATTTTAAAATTAACTGCAATATTGAAATCTGAAGTTCTAAATTATTTGCATTTTAATTATAATAGAGTATATTTTATTAATAGTATTACAAATATTTATTATACATTATATTTTGTTTTTACATTAGTTACAACCCCAGTCTGCCTGGAGTTTTACGGTAAGGAGCAGGTGTTCCCGGTTCTCTAATACCTGGAGTTAATATCTCTTGTCTATAATAAAAAGTAATAGAATTACACAACTTATTATCAGTAAATCAACTGTAAAAAATAAAAGAATACTAACTTCCTAATAGAAGCTTGTTCTCGTTCAAGCTGTTCTTGCGCTCGTGCTTTCATTTCTTCTTCTGCTTCTTTCATTTGCCCTTCCATTTCGTGCAAATGTTGCATGGCTTGGCGTCTCTTCGCACGTCCACTCCTGCCAGTTTCTTTCACGCTGAAGAACATAGGACCCAATTCGGCTAGCCAGTGCCCATCAACGGCAGTAACGCATTGCATGTACTCTTTAGCAGTCATTACAAGCTCATGGTACACTACATAGTCTGGCGTGAAGCCCATTCCAAACAAAGCTGAGGTTGGATGAAGATGACACGGCATTCCGGTACGGCAATTCACATATTCCCCGATACCCTTTAGTCGAGCTGCTTGGTGAAAATACGCAGAGCAAATGCATTTCCGTACAATATCCCAATCAGTGCCGCAGCTTACGACTTCCATTTTTTGTTGCTTCAGAATCTCTTCAAGCTGCTGGCGAACTTCTCGCACTTTACGCATAGCCTTTGCATGTATAAAATGATCATTGCACCACGAACTGGAATAGCCATTAGCTTTCCATTGATTGTACACGTTTAAATACGTTAAATGATCGGATTCCGGTACTTGGAACTTTTCTCTCGCCGAATCCGAGTCCTCTTCGCGCCCTTTTGGTCGGTAAAATATAGACGGTACCGATAACATCGAAACTGAAAAGATATTTTCCTCGGTATAAGAATCATTTACAAACTCAACGAATCATTCGTTCTCAACGAAATTCTATTGTATAAAGTCAAATTGCTCTATTCAAGAAAGCAAACATGTTAACGAGAAAATTTATTCATCGATTAGTTTTTAGAGATTTTAAGGTCTCGATGCTTTGTTGAATAGAATTTCGGATAACGTGTCGTTCGAATGATTTGATGTACAAAAGACAATGTTACAGCAGTTATGGATACTTAAGTTGCGCGAGATACTTCGTAAACATACCTATAATTAGTATGTCGGCGGTGCAACCAAGCTGAGAAGCAACTATCAGCATTTGACATTGAGGAGGATCTAACGGAAACTCTGCCATTTGCCGCCCTAAAGGCGTTAGACGTCCTGTATGATCCAAAGCTCCTAATATCCACAATTGATATAAAGAATTTAATATGTTGTCTTGCGGTGGAGGATCCATAAAATGAAAAGCTAATAAATCTTGGACGCCCAGGGACTTCAATAACAGTACGGTATTTGCCAAATTGGTTCGCTGTATTTCTGGAACTCCAGTTAGCAGTAATTCGTCTAAATATTGTCTTCGTGTGTACAATCTGTAACAGTGACCTGGACCGGTACGCCCTGCTCTTCCTGCTCTTTGATCAGCATTAGCTCTAGACACAGGATACACTTGTAACGCATCCATACCAATTCGAGGATTATAAACCTTCAATTTGCAGTAACCTGAATCCACAACAAATACAATTCCGTCCACAGTCAGTGAAGTTTCTGCAATGTTAGTTGCCACGACACATTTTCGCAAGCCACCTTCTGAACGCTGAAAGATTTTGGCTTGCAGATCAGAAGGCAATTGTGAGTAAATAGGCAAAATCGAAAGTGAAGGAGCTGAATCTATTTCAGCTAAACGCTCTTTTAAGGCCTCGCAGGTAACTTCAATATCTTCCTGACCAGGCATAAACACTAATACGTCGCCGGAACGTGGTTGCAAGTGAATCTGCAACACTTGCTTCACTGCGGCGTCTACGTAGTCCTCTACTGGATTTTTCGCGTGTAATATTTCGACCGGAAACGTGCGACCAGGAATTTGAAACGTTGCAGCATTACCAAAAAATGCTGAAAATTTACTAGAATCCATTGTAGCGGATGTTACGATCAGTTTTAGATCGTGTCGCCTAGCTACCACCTGGAATATTAATTAAAAGTATACAAAGTTAAAAAAAAGTATGTACATCAGTCTTGCTGGGAGATTATAGTGGATAAGGTACAATACGCAGTACAACTGAAAACACGGCGATTATTCGTACACAAATAAATTGAAAATCTAGAATGCAATTATTCAGAAATGGGCCTCGTGCAGGCCTGTTAGGATATATTACTCGTCTCAGGATTTGTTTACAAAGAAAAAAGACTGAACATCTTCTTCAAATAAAAAATAAGATCATAGAGGCTTTTGAACAATTCAAGCCATTCAAAGCAACGTGTACTTACTGCTTCATGTCTCTCCGATTTACCGAGCACAAAAAAGAGGCAACAAGTGCAGTAATTCCAGCGATTTGTAAATTAAAGAAAATTTAAAATACAAACACTGTTAATAAATGAATTATTAGAATACATCATGTCATTGCCGATGTTTATGAATACGCAATAACGAAAGTAAGAGTCTATAGCAGGATCTATTATGTTCAGAGTTCACGAAGTATGTACGGACATGCAAAAACTGAACCGCATATGAAACAAATATATTCTATAGTTTATCTTTACACAAGAAATCACAGTATTTCGTTGTACCATGTATCATTCTATCACACTACGCTGTATATTAACAATCGTGTATTTACCTCTCTGAGCAAACCAAATAGAACATCAGTGGATAAGGATCTTTCATGAGCTTCGTCCATGATAATAACACTGTATCGTTCTAAATCTCCCTCTCTTAAGCTTTCTCTTAATAGAATACCATCAGTCATATACTTAATAACAGTC
Source organism: Andrena minutula (assembly GCA_929113495.1). Taxonomy (NCBI): domain Eukaryota; kingdom Metazoa; phylum Arthropoda; class Insecta; order Hymenoptera; family Andrenidae; genus Andrena; species Andrena minutula. The sequence goes on along the minus strand of OV815993.1, from coordinate 76,261,281 downwards.
TGTAAAGAAATGACAATTATTTTAAAGCATCCCATTTTTCGCGTTTACTGTAAGGGGTCATGCTCAGTCACAAACCTTCGAAAAATCGATTTTTCAATTTTTGTATTTTTAGAGGCTTCAACTAGTGCTGAAGGTTTATAATACGAGCCTGGTATCGATGACACCTTGTAAGTTGAAAAATTAACATTTTATGTAAGAATAAACTGGACTTGAAACTTCAAACGCGTTTTTCTTGAAACAGCGTTTTCAAAATCGGTGACCAAAATATTTAAAAAACCATTCAACCGATTTATTTCAAATTTTACAAGCTTACTATAGGAACAATAAACTAGTCTTTGAACGAAGGATTTTTTTATCCGATGCTTGGTTTTCTTTTAATTGACGAAAATCAGGCACGATTTATGATAAAAATTGAAACTTTTACTTTAAACATCAGCCATTTTTCAAAGACAAGATAATATAATATAATAAGTAAATTCTTTTGAATTTTTTAATTTAGATGATCGACTTTCGAACAGCAGTGGTCATCGCAGAAGCTTTTTTTTAGAGGACCTTCGAGTGATGGACAATAATTTTGTTATTTTTTTATTATTTTTAAATAAAAATATTACGATACACAGTACTAGATGCAATCCTTAAAAGGAAAAAAGATTTTTTGAGAAATGTGTTATAGCTTTCGAGTAAAAAATTTCCAGAGATCACCCTTTTTTGGCCTCCTGACTGAGCATGACCCCTTAAAATCAAATTTAAAAAAATTGTGCTTATGAATGTGAATGTGTGACTGTTAAAAACATAATACCTACATCTTTTGAAGTACAATCTTCGAAACGAATAGCATAGCCAACTTTATCTCCTAAAGTGGTAGCCATTTCATCAGAAACTCTCTTAGCTACAGACATAGCAGCTACTCTTCGAGGTTGTGTACAGCCAATCATTCCATAACAACTGTAACCATCTTCGTGAAGATATTGCGTCAATTGAGTAGTTTTTCCACTGCCCGTTTCTCCAACTATAACAACCACGCTGTTTTCTCTAATAACGTTTAACAGTTCTTGACGCACGGCAAATACTGGAAGACTCCGCCTCTGATGTTGAATTGTTCTGTATTTGGCTTCCCCAGTCACTTCATTAGCTCCTATGTGGCGAGCATACTTCTGGCCTGCCTTAAAATCAGTTTCTTGCCCTGGCTCCTCCTTGTCTTCTTTATTTCTATCGCGAATACCCATGATATTCCCAATATGTGTGCCAGCTAATTCCCAATGCTTCTTTTGCGCTCTACGTCGCTCCTTTTGCTCGCGATATGCCCGTACTAAAGCTGATCCTTTCCTTGCTACCAGAGCCATGTCAGAAGTGGGGTCCCGCACAGGTACAACAGGCTCTGGTTGCTTCGTGAATACAATTCGACCTAATCAATAATATATTATAATATTGTATTCTACATATCAAAGCATTACGATTCATAATTTTACTATAATGTTTAATCTTTTTTTTTTAATATTCTGATGTAGTGTTGTGAGAAATTGAGATTTATAATTACTGAAATGTTTTCTTAATTAGTCACAATTTAGCCACACTACAATAATATTAAGGAAAACTAAGTATTGTACACCCAGTTCATTCTATTCTGACCGTTCAAACTCAAATGTAAATATGTACGGCGATCAGGGACCCTTTTTACATGATTGGCATTCGTTTTGAAAGCCATGCTATAGGCTCTTGCTAGACGAAACGAATGCCAAATATGTCAAGTGGGCAAGTCGCCGTCGTGTATGTGTTGAAACGGCCAGAATCGAGTGAGCTAATTGTATGTGTAAAAGTGATTTACTTCGTTTTCCATAAATAAAAGTCATGATAATATTTAATATAACGATAATACTGATACTGTAAATCATGGCGACGAGGAAATGTGATGTAAAAAATGGAGGATAGACAAACGTCTCAGACACTCTTAAATGTTTTAAAAATGATCGTATTCATCGAAATTATTAAATAGTAAACTGTATATTTTATATCTACTATAATTGCATACTTTCATTTAAGCTTATTATTCTATAACAGATTGTAATCGAAAAGTATTAATGCTTTTATATGATCCACAGATTACAGATTTAGATAGACGCTTACGACGCGCGTGGCCGAAATAAGTAGTTAATTTTATTTAATTACTTAGCATTTAATCTTCGGCAGCGCGGGATATGAGTGTCCAATTAAATCTGGAATTTGCAGATCACGGTAGAACACTGATACTTTCCACTTTACAAAATATTTCTCCGTAATGTTCTAAATGAAATTGCATTATTAGTTTCAGCACCTGTATATGCATTTGTAACTAAAGGTCATTGTCTTTCTCATCTCGATGAAAATACCTCACTATCCTCGTTACTGTTATGAATTCATTTTTCATTTCTTGAAAAACGATTATTAGGAGAATTGTTACCCTCCCTTACAGCACTTCCCTTTTTTGCATTACATTTCACAATTCACAAAAATAGCCAAAAGAAATCTATTGGAAAAGGTAGATATATTATTTACGAATGCGGAATTTTTTCTATCATATCTGTTAAAGATTTATGTGAAGACTTTTGTACGTGTTGAGTTGGTGCGATAGAGTTTTCGATGCAGTTGACTCGTTAAGTTAAGCAGTTAAGCATGAAATGTGACAATAATATAAAACGTGACGAAAATATTTTACCATCTAAAAATGGTGGAACAACGTTATGAACCAGAAGATGCACTCTAGTCTCCCCTTCATCATCGGGATCATCGTCATGGTCTAAAGAACTCACAACGCCGGATGTTAACATTCTGTTGCGCTCCCACAATTCGTTGTCTTTATTTATTTGCCGTTGCTGTGCCGACAGACGTTTCTGCCTTTTTGCTTCGAGTTCCATTTCTTTTTTACGTGTGTATTCTTCAGATACGTCAGCGAATGCATGATTCTCTCCATCGTCCAAAGCGTACCACTCCCTATCCAATCTAAAAATGAATACATACTTTTTGTAGTCAACGGAAAGAATTTATTCAAAGGACTACAATATTTAATACCTCTGTTGCTCTTCTTCCCATAACTCTTTTTCTTCTCCATCTACTGCAGGTGTAGCACCACTAGCTTTTCGCTCTTTATTCCACGAGTTATACTTATACGAAGGTGTGAATTCGCTTCTAATACTGTCCCTGCCATCTCTGTTACTATAAAGATTTGGGGTTGGATGATCCCAACTTGAATTTCTTGGCTCTTCATCTTCATCGTCATCCCAATTACTTTTGGATGTTGGATCCTGCAACGTTCGAAAAACGTTACTTTAGAATGATTTTAAACTGATTACAAATAAATTAAAAAAGAATAGGTCACTGATGAAAAAATAAATATTTGAAGTATAAATTACGTTATATTACACCCTTTTTTTGGTATACAATAGAGATGATCAAAATTTTTATTCGTGAGACTCTGCTTATCTTATTTTAAAGTTGAAAGACAAACACTTAATGTACCAGCAAATCTTCATTATTAAACGTTTTTTAAATTATTGACTGTAAATATTTTTCAATTTTTTATCTAACACTTTACATCAGAATGTAACACTTTGTGTGGTATCCTCGTTACTAGCAACATGGTTAAAAGAGTTAGAAGTGATTAAAGTGGCAAGAAAATTGTTTCCTTTAAATAGTAACGTACATGATATTTCAGAATTGAAAAGTAGTGATATTAATATACTTAATTCTATAAACAGTTCCTCTTTAGAGAATGCAGGCGATATAGAACTAGATCAATTAATTTAGTATGCACTGGAGATGTATGTACTGATTAGTAGCCGAATAGTCTTCGCTTCTTGGGGGCCGATTAATCAGCCAGTCGGCCAAAACCCTAAGGTCGAATCGAGATATATTGGCCAGTGAGTCGTGTGAGGGATATTCTCTCACCATACTGCTGGCCTGGCTTGCCTCGGCTCTCCTTTTATCACTGTTTTCAGACTTGCTCTCGCCTTTACAGAACAAGAGTAAGCCAGATGTGGTGGGGATAGCCTCAAGCTCCTGACGTGTAGGCCAAACTGAGTTCTTTATTGATCAGAACATTGATTCTTTCTCGATAGCTTCATCTCGTATTGGTCTACGCATAGCTTCGCAACGCACACAATTATTACTCTAAGATTAAATAACAGCCAAACAGCTAGGTTCAGGCAGAGCCAAGCAGCATTCCTATTACCCCACCACACCTTGCGCGGGCCACGCAACTCGAACTGACAAATCCACGATCGTCAGACGATAGTAACTGACTTTTTCTCGATCATTGTTCGCAAAAACGAATCTACCAGCCAATATATATCTGAATCCGACCTTAGTACATCTCTAGTATGCATATTTTGAGTGCGTTGAACAATGAATTCAATTTCTTAAATCGGTAATAAGCTTAACAAATTAACAATGATCTTACACTCGCCTGAAATCAAATTAACAAATTAACAATGATCTTACACTGCCAGGTTCTATGCAATTGTCAGAAATAAATAATCGTTACTATTACACAATAAAGAATGCGATCTAAACTGGAATATGTGTAATCTACATATGGAGAGACATGGTAATCATCGTATTACTAATTAATCATAAGAATTTCTATGGCTGCGTTCAGCGGAACAAACCGGTACAAACCCGTCAGTGATTTTTCGCTGAACGCTACCACTAAATTGCTCACCACTCAACACGTATGGGGTGCGTTCCACTTGCGCTAGAAACGACCGCGATACCTATGGTTCTCGTTCCACTTGGCAATCATGACGATCACGATGATCGCAGTTCGGCTCACAACAGCTTATAAGCGAGTGGAACGGCAAATTACGACTGTGTGGTCGGTGTCGTTTTTAGTGCAACTGGAACGCACCCTTAGTGAGCGGTCGCTATTTTTTCGAGCGTAGATAAACTCCGCTATTTTTACGGAACGTGTTGAGTTGCAACAAATAACGCTACCCTCCCAAGTGTTGTTCAGCGGAACCAGGACCGATCACTATTGACCTCAGTGAGCAGCTACGTAGCGGTTGGTTCCGCTGAACGCAGCCTATATTTACCTTTGTTTTAAATATTGGAGTTTGCGGCTCGTCTTTGAACCTTAAAGGTGTTTGCCTATGACTATCTCTGCCTCTGGTTCTATCTCTATCTCGGTCTTTCTCTCTATATTTATCCCTTCTCGGATGTTTGTCGCGATCTAGATCCTTGTAATTATGTCTGTGCTGCTTATCCTGTGCACTTAGTCTCTGATGTTTCAGCCGCGATTCTAACCTCTCTTGAGCTTCGAAATTCACTCCCCCTGTATAGGTCGGGGTCTCTTCGGCGTAAGATCGGTATTTTCTTTCCTTAACCTCTGATTTGTACGAGCTTGATGAATGGGACGGTGATGAATTCAATTCTTGTAAATTCTCTTGCCTTTTTCGTTTCGCAAGTTTATCAAGGCCCAGCACGGATATCTGAGGTTTTTTAAATGTATGATCGGAAGGCTTTTTGCGAATAAACAAACCTCCTGTTTGATTTTGATCGGTTCCTTCTAACCGATATAAACTCGAATCGTTTGGTGTATCCATCTTTCACAGAAAACACCACTAAAGCACTATTCATTATTAAAGCATCGCATTGTTAGAATCAGGGTTTGGCGGACTCATGCCAAGCATTACACCTACAGGAGCGGTGGTAATGTGTGCGTGAATTGATGCTGGCGCCAAGCCAGCCACGCGGCGACATCGCGCAACGAATGTGACGTCACAGGTGGACCCTGTGCCACGTAAAACGTCGGCTTTGGCGGGACCCAGCCTAAAGGCTGGTTCAGACAGGTCGAGTAATTTAGTCGAGTAGCGAGTAATTTAGTAACTTACCGTGTATGGACACTAAAATTTAGTCGAGTAGTTTAGTAAAATGGTTTAGTCGAGTAGATCCATTTCAATGGATTTTTCTTGGCCGAGTAGGGTTCCCCCACCCCTACTACTAATCAACGAACAGAGGACGTGTTTTTTTTTATCGATATAATTAATAACCATTAAGAACTAAAATGTTCTTATTTTTTTATTATATTATTATATTATATATATATATTATAATATTCCGCCCGATCTTCTAGTTCAAATTCTCTTAAGAGGCAATTGGAAGCTCCCAACAAATCCCTTCTTCCAATCCATGTTCGGACCCAAATACGTTTTTTATCCTCGATTTCACTTTCGATCTCTAATTCAATCTCTTCGATTAAAGTTTTCAGCACATTTTTCAAAGTACTTTTTAGTACAGCACGGTTTCGTCGACTATTCATGTTAATTTTTTTGCGAAGTCAAAAGAAACAATAATCATTATATAGAAAATAAATTTTATTCATTTATTTTGTTATAAATAAAACAACCATTAATACATTAATAATAGATAATGAAATGAACTAATGTAATACCATAAATCAAGATTTGAATTTTCCCGCCCTATAAGATTTAGGAACAACACAACAGAGGGTGCTGATTTGCTAACATCCTCTGGTAAAGATGTACCGTGAAATGTACTAATCCGGACACTTTCCATTCACTAAACCGTTTAGTAGTAAGTAGCTACTCGTACTCGACTAAATTACTCGACCTGTCTGAACCAGCCTTAAGCACTTGGAAATTTCAGGCAGGGTCCACCGGCCACCGCTGCTATTGGTCAGAAGGAAACAACCAATGACGGCCAATCAGCGTCGCCGGGGAAATAGGTTGTCGACGCTGATTGGCCGCGGTGTCACTCGCTTGGCGCTGGCGTCGGTTCGTCTTCAATCGAGTAGTAGTTCCTGTACGCGCCCGTCACGCATTTGGCTTGGCTTGTCGTTGGCGTCGGTACATTTGTGACGTCACATTCGTTGCGCGATGTCGCCGCGTGGCTGGCTTGGCGCCAGCATCAATTCACGCACACATTACCACCGCTCCTGTAGGTGTAATGCTTGGCATGAGTCCGCCAAACCCTGGTTAGAATTACAGTCAGTGACAGTTACATTAGTTATTACACAGTGAAGTTAGGGTTGTATCGATAGGTTTCGATACCAGTGAACGCATGGACAGCGTTACAGTGCATGAGATATATTATCTATGGAGCTATACTTATCGACGCGGGGATTGAAGCGAAAGACGCAAGGGGAATCGAGCTGTTTCAGCCATATTGTTATGGTATACTATAGTCGTGTTCAGATTTATTGGCCGGTGAGTTCGGTTTCTCGAGCACCGCGCAAGGAGAAATCAGCCACTACCACCTGACGATCGTGGATTGGCAGTCGAAGATGCACGGCCCCCGAAGGGTATGGTGGAGTAAGGGGAACGGTGCTCGACTCCGCCTCAACGATGCCGTGTGGCTGTTGTTTATTCATAGCGTAATAGTAGTGTGCGTTACGAATCGTATTGGCTACGCATAGCCAATACGAGACGAAGCTACGGCAGAATCCCGTTAGCCGCTGGCCAAGCCTTAATTCCGAGTATGAGTTTCTCGCTTCTTTCTGGCCGAAGGGGGGAGCGAGAAGGAACGCTTTGCAAACCGGTTTTCCAGTGTTCAGGGCAACGTACGACGGCCAGGCGTAGCCCGAGAGAGAACGAGAACGTAGATAAAAGGAGCACCGAGGCAGGCAAGCGGTGTGGTGGGAGAATACCCCTCACGAAACTCACCGGCCAATAAAGCAGAACACGACTTTAGTGGTGCCATCTATGTCACAGCGTGGTAAACTTTGAAATTTTACACTCGCATCATAAACGAGGTATAGGGTAAATATGAGGCAGTCAGAGCAAGAATGGACTAACCCACATTTTTTTCGAAATTGAATTAGTAGCAATAGCGTATTCCAATAGGCTCTACTAACCATATAAAATAGGAAAAAAAATTTTTTTAATGTGGGTTGGTCCGTTCTTGCTCTGACTGCCACATATACCAATAAATGGACACTACCAGTGAATGGACATTTTTTTACTAAAACGAGTAAAATAAGTTACTAAAATAAGCAACTAATTAATTATAGATTTATTCTAGTTTCTCACTTCATATCCAAACAATTTTCGCAAAAACGTGGAATCAATCGTGCTGCAAACATAATATTATAAAAGTGTCCATTCACTAGCCTTAAGTGTTCATTTACTGGTGCGTTTACCCTATACAGCATTGTCTCGTTAGCGGCTTGGTTTGGCGTACACGATGTGGGCTTTTCGTTATCCCCGCCACTTCTGTTTCACTCTTGACCGGCGAAGGCGAGAGCGAGCGAGGGCGGTACGAGAGAGACGACGCGATGATGTTTTGTCTCGCTCCGTCTTTCGGACGCCGGAACACTCCATCCTTCGCGTGCGCGACGGGCGTGCGCAACGGTCGCAAGCGCTTACGGTGGGCACGGGAACGCATATTTCATCTCGCTCCCCCCTTCGGCCAGAAAGAAGCGAGACACGAACACTCGGAATTAGGGCTCTGTTCACGCTGACGCACAGTGTTACGCGTAACGGACAAAAGTCAAGAATCCGAAGTGTTTGATCCACAAATTCTTGTATCTTAAAATGTTCATAAAGGAACGTAGGTTCTCAATGTTACATTTAACTTCTGCTGAATTTACTAATTTGTTGTCAAAAATGATACTAGAAATTCATTACAAATTTCGGTGCATTTTTTCAAACACGTGCCATTGGCAGAATGTTTTTGCTTTTCATTTGATTTTTATAAGTTGCGTTTAATATTGTCATACCTTCAAAACTGCCGAGTCGGTTTTTTGCAATACTACCAATTTGTACTAATTCTTTATGTTAAATGCTTATCAACTTCGATGGGACTTTTACAAAAAAAAAAAACACCAAAAAATACCTCCCTGATATTTGGTATATTAATTTAGGGATCATTAAACTTTATATTAACGTCAATTTCAACTGCACGAATTTGCACGAAACAGCAAAAATAGCGAAAATCATTATTAAGACGTTCACCGCTTCGGCCTTTAGCGTAGTCGCTGGGGCTCTTTCATTTCAATTCACTTATGTGAATCTACACGTCCGATATGCTTTTTCCAATTGTTTATACGGTATCTAGGTACCACGACTTTTCCATCCTGGATGCTGTCTTCAGTTTTAAAATAGCAGTCAAACGTAATACACGTGGTAAAAATATTTTGATAAAAAAATGTTTCGAACAAAAGTTAATCAGTATTCAGTTGACAACAAATTGCAAAAGTAAATATTAATATAAAACTTTCTATTCACTGAAAAATCAAGATCCCCTTAATTTTTTTAATGGAACTGTATATTTCTTTATATACCAATCGATGCATTTTTATATTCTCTTTAAAAAAGTATTAGGGTACTTAGGACGAAAACTGATTAGTTCAGAAGTTATGAGTTTTGTTCCGAACGCCCATATACGTGTAACACTGTGCTCAACGCCAGTCCCGACTAGCGAGCCGCTAACGAAACAATACTATAATTCTATAGAATTCTATACTTCGTCTGTGCTTATTTCATACTTAGCCGCTAACGTTGGACGTGACACGAAAATGGTAATTTTTTTAATTTTTTTTTAAAACGTAGCATGGCATAGCATAGCGTAACTTCCCGATGGATTCCCGGCATATATATCACTAATGACACAATTATTATAAAAAGATACTCTTACTACACGCACATTGAAACTTTTAATTACTAATAAACACAAACGCGTAACAATAAAACGAATATACAAAACGCCACTAAGCATTACACAGACACATTACAAACTTATTTATTATCTACTTCACTCTGTAAGAAACAAATTTAAGCCCACCGCTAACCATTCCTTTTATCCCTTAAGTCTATTTTACCGATCCCTTGACCGCCTAAATTTAATCGATAATCTGGTTTTAATTTCCCGCCAATTTTGTAAACGCAACGAAGCAACTTGTGACAGCTACAAAAGCATCATCCTTATTATTTCTTACTTGAAGCGCAAGAACAGTCCTTCTATCTTTTTCTACTGATAATTATATCTTAGTGTTCCAACACTTACAACGAATTTCTGCTACAATCTTTTCAACGAAACTTTCGAAGTAATCGAATTATTGCAACGCCTTGCCACACGGTGTCTCTGTTCGCGTTTTCCACGGCGAACGATCCGCGCGCGATGTGCTAAGGGCATTCGGTGTATCGTGATTTTGAATTCGGACGTTAACACGTGTTTATGATCTGAGAGATACCGTGTCTAGTTTCTTATTTCGTGTATACCGTTTGATATCGTTACCTGATGCGTGGTTCAAACGATAGCTAAAATGCCACGCTCTATGAGAGACTCGGACGAAGAAGCGGACGTGAAAGTTGGTTCGTATTTTTCATTTTTTCGGTTTGTATATGCGCACGCGGTTCGGCTGGTTACCGACTGTAACGGTCGATTCGACGCCGAATATCATTCTTTTATCAAGCTGAAAACGCGAATAAGTTCGAGGAATTCGTTTCACGAGCCACTGTGAAGTAAAGAGCATGCACTTTATGAGATTCCAGCGAACATTCGTACGTTGTTGTTGATATTTACTCGGCTTTTTCAGGTCGGAAGACTCGTGCTCTCGCCGGCTCGGCAGCCGTTGATTCCCCATTGCGGCGTAGTTCGCGGATCAAGCCAGCAACCAGACATTATGAATCCTCACCTGAATCGCCTTTAAGCGACGCCAGTAACGTTAGTAATACACAGCTAACCAGGGCCACGAGGCGACGTGCGGGCACCATGGACAATTCCGCTCCAGCTGAAAAGAATAGGGCCTTACGTTCCAGGAGGAATTCCGTAGCCTCGGATGTCAGCGAGTCTACGGATATGGATGCTCTCGCTACGCCGACGAAGAAAACCAGAGGCGTCGCCGCCAGGGATATACTTAACAAGCCTAATAATCGAACAAGGTATATCGACCGCTTCGATATTTGATACCGTAATACTGGCCGAGTCTGTTCGTTGAGAATAAAATGTTTATTCGCGGATCGCGAAGTCCGCTGACGTGAACTTTTTCTTATGTATTGTTGGACTCGTTAAAGGCCATGGATTCATAGCTGCACTGTTTCGAATTTATAATACGGTTTAAATTTTGGAAGTTTACATGTGTGAAACTCTGAGGATATAATTTGTGTTATGATTAATGAGGCGAGACCTTGGGAAGAAATATTGTAGTTTTAGCGGAGAAGATTTTCGTGGGAAGGTTTCACAAAGAAACCTCATTTTTAATTTACTGGTTGTTCCTTAAATTAAGTCTTATTTTGGATGAGTAACTAACGTTTTATTCTTGTTTACCTCCTTTAGAAACTAAACTTTCTTCACACCTTTCGTGCAATTTTTTTAACTAAACTTCTACTTATTTATTCTTCTTTGTAGTTCCTGCATCCTCTCGTTTTATGTTTAGTAAGCGATCTACCAGAGCTGGTTCGGAAGCAAAGTCCCCACCGGCAACATTAAGAGTTACTCGCAGGACGAGAGCTAGTTCAATGGAACCCGAAGTTAACGTGGAAGCACTCGATACACCTCCGATCAAGTCGAAGAGGCGAGCGTCGGTGTTACCTTCGGAAGCCACTGTAGAAGAGGAAATAGAAGTCATGAAGATTGCGGTGATAACATTAGATCGTACGTTACCTGATGTTAAAGAAGCTAGTGAAGCAGGTAGTGTATTCTTTAAATATCATTCTCGCGATAGTTTTACGTTCGATTTAAGAAGATTTGAAGTTTACGATAACTGCACTGTGTTACGTTTTAGGCTTGGAGAATTCCTTTAAGTCAGCGCGATCGAATAAGTCATTATCCGGCTCGAAAGACAAGCTTGATACAAGTGACGTGATTGTAGATGAAAATGGTAAAGAGGATAATATATGTGGTAAGTTTAATTCATTTTCATATTTGTTTTGTCTACATGTTCTTTTTCGTCCAGATTGTAGTACTTTGTTCTGATCGAAGTAAGCTCTTTCTTGTTGTAAAAATGTTTCAGAGACATGTTCTACTGAGAATGATTCTAATTCTATAATTTTGTTGTACCGCAGTGAGAAATAAATTATAACTAACTTGTATTTACATTCATAACAGTTAAGGAAGCACATAACAATGCTGCAGATAAACCTCCTTCCAACACTTCCGAAGGCGTTAAAGCGGATGTGGCTGCTGACAACGAAAAAGCAACATCGAATAACGATGAAAGCATTTTGGTGGAAAGCGAAAGCTTCTCTACGGACACTGTAACGAAAACAGAAGCGTCAGTAAATACTGCAGCTCAGGTAGTCTCGCAAACTGCGAACGAGGACACATCTAAGGATCTGGGAGGAAAAAACGAAAGTATAATAAGCATTTCCATTGAAGAACATGATGAAGATGTTAGTAATAAAGAGAATCACGCGGCGAACATTATTAGCGATACGCAGAATAAGGAAGATATAATTTCTAATACATTATTGCAAAGTCCGAAGCCTTTGTCGGCGAGTAATATAAATACAAATAAGTTAACGAAAGAGGTGTGCAAGTCTCCTAGTATCGAGGCAAGCTTATTAGCAAAGCGTCGGTATTCGAAAGAATTGCCAGACGCAACAAACGATACTGTTCTTCCTGCTAAAGAAGTTAGCTCTAACGCTGACTTAGCCAATAATTTAGCTGCCAATACGAACACATCTGTAAGTGATGAAGACGGGGATAGTTTCGATAATATGCAAAAGTTAGCAGTGAGTTCAGACTCATTAAATGAGGTCCCGCTTAACGAGAGCTCAGATAAAAATGCTTTGCCCGTAGAAATGTGTTCAACTACAAGCTTAGATGACAGCATTCAAATCGTAGAGTGTCCAGACAGTGGAAATAAAGCGGATAATCGCGATTCCGTTGAGGCGAATAAGAGTCTGGAAAAGCTAGTGGAGAAGACTTATTCGGACGACGAATGTAACCAAGATACAAACTCCGCGATGGATATTTCAATTTCGCATGTAGAAGACACTGCAAATAAGAATGAAGAATCCGAGGAACATGGGATAAACCAGATTATGTCTACAGATGATAAGAGCGAGGAAAAAGAGGAAGCCGATAAATTAAACGAGTCAGTGGATCTGATGGAATTCGATGAACCGGAATGTACGCAGGAAAATCTTTCAAAGCCGTCGGATGTGTCTTTAGTTGCAAATACTGAGTCCATTGCTTCCAAGAACGAAACTGAAACTATTGCGAATAATTTACAGGAAACTGGAGAAGCGAATAATTCGCCTACTCGTGGCAATGCAATGCCAGTATCCTCTCAGGATGCTCGTACGAGCCCAGAGAATTCTTCGTCTACTAATAAAAATGAAGATGTAACTGACATGGTTAAAATCACTGAATCTTCCGCTGTTACAGAGACTCCAGCTGAGGCTACTGAAGGAGTACCTGAGAAAGGAGAACTCTCAAAGAAAACTTCTCTATCGGATGATCCCTCAACTTCGAGAAAATCTGTAGAGAAAGTACAATCGAATAACGAGGAGAAGAAGTCGGAGGAAAAGGCAGACACACCCAAGAAGAATCAGGAGAGTATGGAGGTGGATGATAATGATTCTGACACGAATACAGCTAATTTATTCCAAGACATTCCAGCTGATGAATGGAAAGAGAAGAGCGCCGATGTGGATAAGGATTCGGTGCACTCGATGTCCACGGAAAGACTGGGAAATGAAAGTGAGAACGACTGCGATCTCATTTTGGTCGATAGAGAAGCGTGGCTGGCTGCTGAAAATATAAAATTGAACAAGGAGAAGGAACCGTTTGATTATGATTCGGATGATACTGTTGTGTTGAAGTCACGAAGAGACTCGTTGAAAGCAACAGAAGGAAAAGTGATGCTGGATACTGTGTCGGAGGATGATTGTAAGATGAATGTTAGTAAACGCAAATCTTTAAATACGAGTAGCAAGCGAAGATCTATGAAGCAGGTGGACACTGGAGACAGAGAAGATGTAGAAAAAGATCGAGAAGATATAGGATTAGGCGCAGAAGATGCCGAAGGTACAGAAGAAGCCAAAGACACGGGAAGTGCGCGTAAGAGAAAATCTATCTCAAAAGAGTCTCAACAAGCAACAGAGACGAAGGAAACATCCGATAAATCATTCACTAATTCGCCGTTAAATAAAAGTAAATTGTCCGATGATACTTCGAAGAAACGCAAATCGCTTAATAAATCTGTTCAAGAAGTGGACGATAAAGCTGAAATATCTAGCGAAACTGAATTCGAAAAGAAGAGGGTATCTTTGAATAAATCTAAGTCGAAGGAACGCGATATGGCGGAGACTGAATCGAGTAATGAGAATATAATCATACGTGGCAAGAAAGACAAGTCTTCGAATAGTTCGAAGAAAAGAGTAAAGACGAGACACTTGGATGCAAATTTAATCGAGGAATCCGACAACGAATGTAAAGAGCCTGAGGTCACTAAAAAGAAGAGTAGTTCTACGAAGAAAACACTGCAAAGAAATTATACAACAGCGGTTAATCTAGAGTCAGATTCCGATGGCAGTAGAGATAACATAGATTCTCAAGATTCAGAAGACGAGAGTGTGGAATTGCCTAAATATTTCTTCGGCGAAGATAGCAATAGCGACAGTGATAATGAGAACGAGTCTAACAAAAGTATAGACTCTGATATTCGGAGGGAATACAATCTTGACGGCGAAGAAGTCACTGAGTTTGCTGATGACGATGTACCCGGGGATGAATGTAGAGCATCGGAGACAGAGTCGTCGGATCCGGATGACGATGGGGCGGATCTTTTAGATTTTGTTGTTGACGATGATGAAAATGAGGAGACTGAAGACGAGAATGAAGAAGATGTGGACGAAGGCGGGCAAGAGGAGATTAAATTAGTTGAGATTGAAGAAGATTTGAATAATGAGGAAGATGCTAATGAAGATGACGAAGACGAGGAAGTAGTAGTAGACGAAGACGAAGAAGTGGTGGACGAAGACGAAGAAGTAGTGGACGAAGACGAAGAAGTAGTGGACGAAGACGAAGAAGTAGTGGACGAAGACGAAGAAGTAGTGGACGAAGACGAAGAGATGGAAGTGGCAGAGGAAGTAGATTCAATTGAAGAGAAAGAGCAAAGCGAAGATGAACAGGAAAGTGTTGAAAAAGTACATAAATCATTGGATACTTCCAAGAAAGGGATGAATAAATTGAGGAAATCTGCGGATTCGAGTTTAACTCAAATGACGGAGAATAATACGGGCAAGAAGAGGCGACTTAAAACAGATACGTCTCTAACGGAGAAAGATGAAAAGGAATGTAACTTGTCTGCTGTATCTCTTTCCACTTCTCTCAAAGGGAAAAAGATTAAACAAAAACGAGTCTCAAATGAATGTACAGCTGATGTAAAATTATTGTTGAATGACTCTTCAATAGTATTGAATAAAAAGGCGGAGAAACTTTTCAAATCAATGGAATGTAGTACTCCTAAAACAAGTTCTTCCAAACGAGAGAAATTTAGCATCAGCCAGCATACGCCGGATGTAGCATTAGAAACATCGTGTAAAAATTTAAGCAGAGAAATCCGCGAAGGTAAAGAAGATACTTACCCGGATAAAGAAGAAGTTCAAGATAAAACACAAAAGATTGAAAAGAATTCGAAGAAATTACGAAAATTGAAAGATACAGAGAATCTCATGCACCGAAGTCTTCCATCTGAATTAATCGAACTAGTAGAAAAGACAAATATTTCAAGAGTAATGTCTTCTAAAGTAACAAATTTAAATAAAACGACACCGATTCCGAACAGTGAATCACCGACAGTGATACATTTGAGGAAAGACAGATTGAACGACAGTGCACCAGAATTGAAATTAAGCAGTAAGTCCAGAAGAAAATCAATAAACAGCAATACGAAGAATGTGTCGAGCAATTCATTAAAAGAAATCGAAGCAGAAAATGCAGCTGTTGAGGAACAAGCCGAAGAATCCACTACAGAAGTAAATGATTCGTTAAAAAAGAAAGTGCTTACAGTAGCTGACAACATATTAGAGAGTGATCGTCAGAAGAAGCGGAAGAAACGAAAACAAGTAGCAGTAGAACAAAATTCTGTCCAATTTTTCGAAGTAAATTTCGAAGAGAATACGGATTCGCGACTTACGAAGAAGAAACAACAACGCGATGATTCTACTGCTACTGTTATTGAGAATGAGCAGGAAGAAGAAACGTCTGTAGATAAGAAAAAGAAGAAGAAGAAAAAGGTAGTGAGCATGGAAGATGATGAACCTGTCGCGAAAGAGTCGTCTCAAAACTGGATTGGAACAGATCTCGAAAACAATAATGAACCAGTACAGAACAATGAAAAGAAGAAAAAGAAGAAAGTAAAGAAGATTAAGAATGGCATAGAGAGTCAAGTAGCTACAAAGAAGAAGGCTAAAAATGAGAAGAAAATTGCTGTGCCATATGAAGAAGTTCCTGTTACAAACGTGTCTAACAAAAGGCAGAAGTTGTCGGAAGATGTTGCTACGGGAAGTGAACAAGGTTCGATTGAAAAAGTACCCAAGAAGAAGCGGAAGTTATCCAAAGATGCGGCTTTGGAACAAGAAGAAGCCTCAGATAAGAAATTACTCAAGAAGAAGCAGAAATTATTGTCGAATGATACTAATCCACAAGTTGAAAGATCTTCACCTATGAAATTGTCTAAAAAGAAAGACAAAGCGAAGTTCGTTATGGCCGCTAATAAATCGCAACAATCTGACGATGTAGCATCAGATTCAGATGAAGGACCAGAGGTGGTTGCATTCTCTAAAGCTCGAGATGAAGCGTTGGGAATGATAAAACGTACTGCTGACGGTATTAAAGCTAATAAGGAAATGAAAAAGAAGAAACAAAGGGAGCACCTAGAAAGAATGCAAGCCGAAAAAGAAATGAAGATTCAGAAGTTGGAATCTAAACGTCAAATGAAGAAATCCAAGGTAATGGAAATAGAGAAAAAGAGTGTTAAACGACTTCCCGATGAAGTTCTTGAGAATCTGTCCGACATTCCATCGAAGCCACTAAAGAAGAGGAAAATATGCCAGGAAGTATTGCCGTCGATGTTCAATTTTATGGACAAAGAAACAAGGGACATACAAATCGAAGACGACATCCTCTCTTTGCCAAGTTCCGCCGGAGGTACAACTCAATTCGATGTTGTGAATCTTCAGAAACTGAAGAAAAAGAAGAAGGCTGCAGTAATAACGTTTAGGCAAAAAATGCTTGCTAGGAATTCACGGCATCCCGTTTCGGCTTACTTAATGTATTTAGAAAAGCAGAAGGCGTCAGGTAAAGACAAATTTTGGAACATGCCATAATAACCTTTTAATTTCATGTCAGCCATATAATACGATCTTCAGCCATGATTGAGTTCGTCAATACAGGTATGGCTGAAGAGCCAAGATTTTTTTTAACAGCGTATGACAGATGTAACTGCTCAAATTAGCTTTGAAACTAATTTTTGACGTCGATTTTGGGTTTGATGCTGTTGCCTTCTTAAATTATTTCAATAGCGTTTATTCTTTTACCAGTTTGATTCACTGTTGTTTATCTTTTTGCAGTTTAGTATTTGAGTATATCCAGTAAGATATTACTTTGTTTTTTAAATGTTTTATCATGATTAGAAGTATTAAATAGTGATTATTGTAATTTAGTGTAAAGTAATGTACATTTTTGAATAAATATTGTTGCCGCATTTACGTAAATCGACATCGAATCTTTACTGAGATGAGAACCGTTTTTATTTGTATATCAAGATCGCAGCATTAGAGTAGAAATTAAGGTATATAAGAACGAAGCGTTATGTATGTGCGACTATCTCATATTGTAATGGAAATATATATCATTTTTATAAAGTATAGTTGCTAACGTAACTTGCGGCGCTTCAGGGGAAAAAGATAATTAAAACAATTTAATTAAATTCGATACTCTCTTTAATTCGATTTGCATTCTGTGAATTTATAACGTTCTGCACAAAAGAGTTTACATGTATTTGCAGAGATTCCTATTAAATTTCAATTACGCAGTATAAAAAGGTTTATTAATGATACAATATTTGTACATTTCTAGCAAATAATTATCGAAATTAGCCATTACGCGATGACTTGGCTTTCTGTATTTTGTTTCTAAAATTGGTGCTAATATTACTAGAATTATAGCTGTTAACATCGTTTCTTCTTAAACGAAGTACAAGTACAAGTGTACAAATTCAAGATTCTGTTGCTTCAAGCACGTATTACGCCATTCTCAGGCACTTGTCTTTTTAAATTTAGGAAGCAAGCACCGTTCCCCGCATTGTTTTCTCCCGTGAATACAACGCACGCTAAACCATTTACTGCCATATGTTGCCACAGTTTGTGAATCCATTTATTTACAATACGGAAAGTTTTCTCCGCTTGATCGTCTTTCAACTTCTCTTCTTCGACCCTAACGTGACATAACGTGAAAGCGTGTTCCATTGCTATTTGCGAAGCTCTAGTCACCGCATGCTTGTCATTATCCGCCACTACGAGCCGCACCTGCAATACAAACATAATTTCGTTAAAACGAAGAGCAAACAATGATCTACTATGTAATTCAGATTGGAAATACTTACTTGATCGTTTTTAGCAAAATTCTCGTCGTCCATAATATTAATAGACGAAGTTAGATACTTGGAATATTCGTTCATCACTTCTTCGTTTCCCACAATCGCAGCCGTTTTCTCATCCTTCGTTACATGTTTGAAAATCGAGGTAGCATACTTCCGTACTTCCGCTTTCGTAGTCTGTTCACAATCCTGGCGCTTTTCCGTTTCCATTCTTAATATCTCAATATCGCATCGACCAAGTAACACAGCATCTCCGTAATCCACGCTATTTGCTAATTTTAATTGCGTTAATTTCAAAGAAGCCTTCGAATCCTCAGTGGAGCAATGCCCAGCTTTGCTTTCCTGTATTCTCTCGCCAAGGAATTCCCTCACTAAAGTTTGCAATTTTGTTTTCCTGTATCTGTATCAAACACACAATTTAATTAGCACAGCTTGTTCCCAGAGAAACTGCATATTTTAAGAGAGCGACTTACCTGTCCCCAGTAATATTAAAGATCACAGATGTATCGACGATGTACGGATGCATCATTTTCAACGTGTGAAGATCGAAGTTCAAACTCTGCCCGACGAGAATAGCGTCTGCGGGAAGCAACTTCCGTAGCGTTTCTTGGACATCCGATAAAGTAGTCGTGACATTATCCAACAATTCTTCCGTTATACCGCTGAATCGCGTCAGATAATCCGTGATAGGGTTTTCCGGCTTCACCAGACTGTCGTAAATAATCTGTGATAAGGATTTAATGGAATTTTTGTATACTTTTACTCGCACGAGCACCGTTCATTTCAAACTTACATTCATGCTCTCGTCAACGAGAGATATTCTCGTTAACTCCAATTCCCCGCTGGTTGTTTTACACATTTCGCAATCTAAGCCGAACATCGGAGATGTTGCCGTAGCTTCTACGTACATGTCTTTCGTCATTACATAATCTGCATATCTAAGCAGCAAACATTTAAATACGAGCAATT
Source organism: Andrena minutula (assembly GCA_929113495.1). Taxonomy (NCBI): domain Eukaryota; kingdom Metazoa; phylum Arthropoda; class Insecta; order Hymenoptera; family Andrenidae; genus Andrena; species Andrena minutula. The sequence continues at coordinate 76,241,774 of OV815993.1, read as the reverse complement.
AAAAGAATAATCAAGAATACCTTTACCATCGATACTAACTTCTTAGCTAATTCACCCTTTAGCGGCACCGGATAATTCTCTTCAACCATTTGGCACAAAGACAGAAGTAATTGTATTCGAGGAAATTTATCAGTGTCCGGCAGCACAGTCGGTTCTTCAGATGATCCGTTAGTCGATCCAGACTGATGCATTGGGAAAACGGCTCTTAATAATTTTATCACGTCTCCTGTACTTTGTAGAGCCGCCTCTAACGATCCATACTCTGTAAAAGAACTGGTATATATTCTGTATGATTCTTATAACTGCAGCAATGAATGCGTTTCCTTCAAATATATCTACGTTTAATCAGCCTATCACTCTGTATCCCAGTCATGGGAACAGCTGCCAGGTCTTCTATAACAGATCCTCCATATGCTGTAGGCGTTACTACTTCCACGCGATGCTCCAATTTCGACGTTATGTGTGAAAATAAGCTTTCGTAAGCCAGAAAATGGTACAGAGAGAGCCCTTCGACAACAAGAACGACAGTATGTGCGACCTTTTTAAATATTCATCAATCACGTCTCGTCCTACTTTCCAAATCTATTTACAGAATGTATCTAACGCGTTCGTTACCTTATTGTACTTTTCGAGATGACACCACCTCGTCGGCATGTAAGGTGAATGGTGGCCGTGCAATGAATACAGTAATAAATGCTGTACATCGCTAAGGAAGATAGGTATCCTATCTTCACCGTTACTATTAATACTTAAACTAGCATTTTCACCAACTGCCTTCAAACGAAACCGAGGCAATGTTTTCAGCCGTCTTTTGCGATCCCTTAATTCCTGCTTCAATTTTAGATATTCGTCTCCGCTTAATCTAGAGAAAAATAGTTTAATTAATATCCGATGGATTTTAGAAATATACAGCAGCTGCAGTTTCTCAAACCTAGGTTTTTTATTAGCAAGTGGATCCGATTCCTCCGCAGCCTCCGCGTCTTCTTTCTTCACGGATTCTTCCAAGTAAGTCTCTTTTAAATCCTCTGTACACGGTCGCTTACGTTTGGAGACTGCTTCCGTGCAAGTTTCGCTACTATCCGTATCGTTCGACTGCTCTGCTTCTTCGGACTGAAACAGTATTTATTAACGAAAAACGATTACAAATATCAAACGCTCGTAAACTGTACTAACAGCTTTTCTGAGAGCGACAATCCTAGCTTCCCTGTCCTTATCGTTCAATTTAGTAATTTCCAAAAGCGCGGCCATCTTCTTTTTCTTCTTTTCTATTCTTTGCAATTGCTTTGTCGTTAAATTCTTCATGGTATTTTCTTTTCACGCTGTGTTTCAAACAAGTTAAACTTATGTACCTTGAAACAAACGTAGAAAACACTATTGTATGTATCTATGATGAATTTGAAGAGATAACAAAAATTTGACGAACTTTTACTAATCTCAAACTTTAAATAATAGAGCGTGAATTTACTAAAAATAAATTTACAGTTAAAAATGAGAGAAATATAAATGTAATCTCCCATAATTTATTTCCTCGATAAAATATGTAAGATAATTTATGAAGACGATTTTTAAAACGGACCTTCGGAATGGGATTACCTGAGAATTGTAAAAGACGGACAAATACTCGCGTTGTGTATGATCTAAGAGAAATGTTATACATTTCTGCATGTGAAGTTAGAGGCGAGGGTCAGATATAACCCTTCATAAATAAATACATTTGTTTATGTAAAAATTCAACAATTAAGTTCTTGGATTTCACGCGAGAAAACTTTGCAAGGTAATCTTTCAATTTGATGTGCAATGTAAATATGTGTCTGTAACCAGTTTCATCGTTTTCCTTCCCATTACTCGGTTACCATTTGTTAGAAACTAAAAGTGCCACCTGATAAATGGCACAGCGTATGTTTCGCACAAATATTTATATAGAATGCGTCTATTAAATATAGAATATCAAGCGCAGAAATGCTCGGTTTCCTTCACTATTTTAATTAGCAGAATTATATAAACGAAATCATAACCATATTTAATTAACAGATGGATGCAATCGTTATAGTAATTTATATTTACTTTTCATTCATTAAATGAACAGTGACAAAAAAGGATTGAGATACACTTTTAAACGTAAATAAAGACGGGAATGTTTGTAATAGAAAACTTGTAAACAGTAATTTGTGTTTCTTCATTGTTCGCTTAAAATTTATCGAGAAAATTATAAAACGTAATACCATTGTGGATATCTGGAAGGTTATATTTCCACCATGTGTTTTTGACGTAACAGGAGCGTTTTCCGTGAAAATGAATAGAGTAGATACGGGATTTGGGAATCCTTGTTGTCAGTTGGATGTTAAATATATATAATTTCACTTAAAATATTTGAGTAGTTATAAACGACATTAAAGTATGAAAGAACACATGTTAATTCTACCACAGACAACGTAGAGAATAGAATAGATTGTAGATCTTCTTTATCTTTTTTGTGTCGCATGCAACGTTACCTACTGATTCAGAGTGGAAATCTATCGCAATGCTACTAGCGGTTAGAATTGAAACTAAATAGGGTGAAAACTGCTACGAAAAATTCAAACGTAAATAGTAATCATAAAAAATAAGTCTATGATAGTAATAGACTTGTCACCACAGACGAGCTTATACTTCGTCGATGGTGTTGCGCGATCTAATAGAGATTTTCGATAAAGGCCAGTTCGTGCCCAGTAAAACAAAACTATTTGGTTTTAAGTTTCTCTGATTGTGAGTTTAATAGAAGACTATGTGCTGTAACTCCACGCTTCTAGCCTCTGAAACATTATCTTATACCTTGTCAGTGATTCTACTGTAGAACTTTTTGTCGCTAGAGGTCAGCATATGATCATTACTGATAGCACGTACACAAACTCATCTCCGTTTCAATCTTAGAGCATAAGGTTTCAATCTATAAAAATTTATACAAAAACTAATCTTCTGTCGGGACTCCTACTATTTATATAAAGTAAAGTTCTAACAAATCGTAAAATGAGTTAATCGAATTCTATTTTTACGACACTTGTACATACAGATTCTCTCAAGCAACCAAGTTTCAATATTTAATACATTTGTAGTTTTCGTGCGTCTTGTATTTCTATGACCTATAGTTTCTCACACTTCCGGTGAAGGATTGGACGCTTTTACATGGATCACCTAGGAAACGAAAATTAGACCCCCACAAACGATATTAATATGCACCTTCACGAGGATTGCAGAGGAGGTAAGGGAAAAGAATGTACGATATCCACGATCTTGAGTCAATTCAGATACGCGTGAAGTCAATATTAGCGAAGTAAAATGAGAATTAACCTGACACATAATGAAACGTTCGTAGACGTGAAATGCCATTACGCGAGAAGAGACTAACAATAAGAGTAAGAGAAATACTTTTTGAGGAAGCAACAAAATATTAATATTGAAACTGAGCGTTTCATGAATGTGCCACAAATTGTTTCGCAGTGTGTAAAGTGTGATATACACATCTAGAATCTTGAAGGCGTCGTTAAACTCGTTAATGAATGTTCTGCAAAAATTTTCCATAAATTATTCTATACAATTAATTCTGCTGAAGAACGATATTCTTGACCTTATTTTCTGCTTGAAAGGTGTATTCTTGCCTGGTATGCCAAATTATACGTTTTGAATCATATGCGTGAGAAATAGATAGCGAGCCTTTCCCCATTCAGGGCCGTGGTGGTAACAAATATTAGACATTAATTCGACACTGACTAATATCTTCTTCATTTCAATATTTTCCATAAGATTGAATCACGGTTGATAAATACATTTTTAATAATCAGTCGCGTATCGTCTAAATATTAAAATGCTTGGAAAATAGAAAATTCTTAGTCATATAATTAAGCAGTATTATGCGCTTTGAATAAATTCATTTACGTGGATCTGTTAAGGGAACAATGTGAGGCAACTCCTTGCGTATCGTATTTCTATTTTATCTCCAATATTGGTCGATGCACTAATGCATTTGAAGCTCCCCTTCTTGAGGAAGATCATGGATACGTTACTGTCGGAGAAAGCGAGTATTCGCGAGTGACACAAGCCTCCACTTACGATACATATACACGGGGAAGATCAAAAGATTCTAAGCGGGTACGATTATGCGCTTTATGCATCGGTGTGCATTCCCCACCCGTACGGTGAAAACATATTTTTCCCTTGAATCTTCTTCGTTCCTCGCGAAGTAGCTCGCGGACCATTAGGTACGTATCACAACGTGCTTTTCTATATAGAGTGTTCGTAGCTCTTAACGTTCACAGTATCTTCTCGAAGATGTTTCCGAAATATTTGGATATTCGAAATTCTTAACATATAAATAATTGTATATTATAGGATTTTTTATTTATTTTCCTTTCATCATTTTTATTTCAATCACTTTGGTAGTGTGAATTTTAATCGCTTGAATATTTGAGCATTTATTAATTATTTGATCGTTCGAGTGTTTTTGGAAGTATTTAGATATTACATTTATTATTTTAAAATGTAAGTGTACTTTTTCAATGAAGCAGTGTGGTCCATAATTAGGTTTAATAGATCATACGAGTTTTAGCAAGAAAATTCGGGAAAATCGGGATATAAACACGAGCAAAGGTAGTCGATTCTTAAATAAGACTCGATAAAAACTGCTATGTACGTCTCGCGATTGCACGACCATCTATAGCTTCTGATTAAAACCGTCGGTTCGCTGTGTGCTTAATTACACTATCGTCTTCATTATAAAGTAATTAGCACCGGCCGGAGGAATCGAGGTAAAATATTTTTTTTTTTCGAAGTGGTTTGAGATGCAATTATTAATTATACATCAGCAGAATTTAGCGATCTGCATTTGCAAACATAGGGTCTGCATTTAGAATTTGCCAATCTTTCTAACGGAATCCGAGCCGAGAATGTTGTTTTATTAAACATTGTTATTATGTAAAACACACTTTAGGAAGCAGGATCGCGTAGATCGCAGTTTAGGGGTAGAAAATGATTCATTTGAAATCAGAATAATGGACAATGTACTACATCACAGGCAAAAAATAAATAAATTAGTCATTCGTCCAAAATTAAACTAATTTATTACAAAATAAAGGTATATTAAATTGTAAAGTAATTCCGCATTACACGACGTTGTGACATTTTTCCGTTTTTTATTTTTTGCATTTCATATTAAATACTATTAATGACTCTCACTTAAAATACGTACTTTCCTCTACCAATGGTCACTATCGCATGTAATTAAATGGAAACCATGAGTTTAAAAAAGCCATTTTGAAGGTCGAGACCAGAGTTGGGGAAAAATTATTTGAAATAAAAATTTGTGTACGCTTATTTCAAATAATTTTTGCCCATCTCTGGTTGAGACATGTTGTATCAAAGTGACCCGAAATTCCACAGGAATAGATATTTTCTTAAACGAAGTACATAAGTTCTAACAGATTTTTTTTTAAAAATAAGAGTTCCAGAACTTTTTCAATCCCTGGTTGACACACGTCAGCCACTTCATTTTCAAGCGACGAAAATTTTAACTGCTTTGTAACAACCTGGCCCTGCCACATCTAGCCCCGGTCTATTGACTCTAACCACGAACATAAAATCAAAATTCAGTTTTGTAATTTATTACCCCTTCCTGAATGAAATATTGCCCTTCCCTGTATGAAATATAAGCTACGCCCCTGGACTACATCGAATCAAGTAGATTGTAGGACTGGGACCATTAGAATAATTTAATATTCGAATATTTTACAAGTATTCGAATGCTACGAATAAAATTCGAATATTTGAGTATTCGAATGCTACGAATAAACTTCGAATATTTGAGTATTCGAATGCTACGAATAAACTTCGAATATTTGAGTATTCGAATGCTACGAATAAACTTCGAATATTTGAGTATTCGAATGCTACGAATAAACTTCGAATATTTGAGTATTCGAATGTTATTATTCGAATACTATTCGGATTTCGATGTATTCGAATTATATTCGACAAATAATTGAGCAACTGAAGTATTCGAATATCGAAAAATTCGACAAATAGTCTCAGCTCTAGTAGATTATAGAGCTTTAGAAACATCGTTGCTTTCATTCTTCCATTAAATAACCAGGATGTAATAAAACAATCGATTTCAATTCTTAACAACTTTTGTAGGGCGGTTGAATGAAATATCAAAAACATGTTGACATTTTCTACATACGAATTCATAGTAACGTGTAACGCATATAGGTACGCGCTGAAAATGGGTGATACAGTAATGAATATTCGAGAGACGTACACATGTGTTAGGGAAGAAGGTGTCCATAATAAATCCGTCACTTACTTTGATGGTGAAAGTGCATTATTGTTCTCCGATGGAAGGAGCGAAATCCTACCTGACTGCGAGTACCTAGTTGCAAGGAATTCAAATAACGTAGTTGCAGCGGCATTGATGGATCGACATCACTCTAATTTTAAATGCTTCTTACGTGAAATTTTTTACACTTCGCCGGAACTCTTGTATTACTTAATGATTTATATGTCTGTCTAATCGAAGGCGCAATTTTTAGAACAGTTTTTAGATAGCTTCTTTTGGAAGATTGATTCTAGGAACTGGAATGTACTGCAATTTTTATAACATTTATAAATTGAGAATAGAAAGAATCGTTGGACGAAAATATTCAATTATTTAGTAAATTCTGTACTCCTGTGTCCATATTTTTTTTTTAAAATATATCGATGCATCAGGTGCAATTGCACTTTTTCTATACAGAAGCTTATAATACGTTTCAACAATTCATTTTTATTCTTTGTGCAAAAGTATTATGGCGTGATTATCGAAAAGTGAATATTTTATTACAGAAAATTATTACACCAAGTGCTCGTATTTACGACCACTACTTTCACCAAATTTTCATTTACTTATAGTGAAAACTCACATGCGAGTAATTATTGTCAATTCGTTTCTTCAAACTATCCTCATTATTAAGTAATTGAATAGAAGATTGGTACCGATAAACTGGGGTGACTTTGCCCGCCGGGGTAACATTGCCCACTTTTTTACATTGACTGAAAAATTACCATATGCTTGAATTCGTTATTGTTTTTTTTTCGTTTGACCTTGGAGAAATTATTGCTATCGATTACAAAACAACATATGTTCTAATTACTTCACAATAAAATAAGATAAAATTCTTCCGAAAAATGGGCAATGTCACCCCGGGCGGGCAAAGTCACCCCAGTTTACGGTAACTAATTGTTCGAACATGAGTATGTGTATAAGAATAGTCAAAGTATCAGATATCTACTCGATCATAAGAGTCGTGTTTAGAAAGTTTTAAATAGAGTTTCAAAGCTAAACAAAACTAGAACTAAAATACTCCTGAAAATGTAAAGAAAGATTGATTTTAATTACATAACCCAAAGATTGACTTTCGAAAAGCAGGTTTCTGTACAATATTTGAGATTTTCATGCGACAGTCAACAGGTGAAAGTCTTACTCCCGCGCCACAGTAGTCTGGGGATATCTACATTTAGCGCCAAAATTCTGATCTTTCTGAAACTTGGTGATTAAGGGTTTTTAAGATCGCTGATAACGAATTTGGCACCAAAAATTTAAAATTCAAAATAGTGGATTCAATATGCCGCGCATTGTGGTCCGGAATGCGGTATTTTATAGCCAAAATTAAAAATTATAGCCGTACTAGAGAAAAAAAAGAGAAAAAAGAATCAGTTCAAATATTATCTTTGACTTCAAAAAAAAATATTAAAAATACACGTGTCCGGGACGCCCAAATACCTCGAGCGTCATTTCTAAAAGTCTGCATAAAATTGAAGACTGCCGGAGACTGCACTTGAAATTGACATGCTCTTGTTAACAATTGTGTAAGCTTTCACGTAAAAAAAGTCCGACGTTAATTACGCTTAATCATTTTCTGATAAGCCTTCTCAAAGTTTAAATTGATATAAACATTGCACCATTTGTTCATGAACTAAAAAATGCCTATGACACATATAAATAACTGAAATATACTTCCTTACCTATATAACTGTATAATACAAACACGTATTTTGATGTAATGAGTAATAAAAACAATTATTTTCACATAAAATTTCATGATTTTGTCTTTGTAATATTATATCTAATCAAAGAATCATCTGAAAAGGGAAAGGTATGCGGATTTAGAAGCTCTGGAGGGTTGTCAATTAAAAAAAAATGACATTGTAAAGTTAGAGTTGAAAAATTGAATTTTGGCCACCGTCCGACCACTGTGCCGCGTCGCGAATCGATTTAAAATCGGTTCGGGCAGAAGGCATGGTACTTAGGTAGGGGAAGGTGGGGTAAAATGGAACGCTTAACTTTGGAGGGTGATAACTTAAAATCGGGGAGAAAAAGACACGAGATTTCCACAGGAGTCTTCAGTGGACCTTAGACTATAAGAAAATCATGGTCATTGTTAAGAAAAATCTTTGGGAACGACGGAAAATGAAATTTACCGGGGGTATTGAAATCTTCGCCTCGCTCAAATGGTGGGGTAAAACGGAACACCCACTCGAAGACCGTGTAAACGTACAAAATCTTTATATTTATGATTTAAAATGTATTAATTTATGTTTAAATCTATATATATATATATATATATATATTGCAAATAAAATATAACAAAAATATATATTTTACATATACGAGAAAATATTTTATTAGATAACATGAAAATTACGGAAAATAATCAAATATAAATATAATATCGTAAAAGAAGCATAGATTAATACAGATTGTTTATTATTTTATGAACAATAATCAATTTCATTCTTTTGAAGTCGGTTTCAATTTTTTCTTAACTTTTTTTATATTTAAAAAAATAGAAGGGGCCGGAATCACCCGCAGGCTTTCCCTTACACGTGGATTTTTACATGAATATCAATACTTGCATGGAGAACACATCTGAATTAAATGATTATGTTATTTATTACAATTTAAACCAACAGTTTGATCGAATAAAAGATGTACCTCATACATCACAATTTTCTATACAAAATCAATTTTCTTGGAAACAAGGATAGTAATTAAAAGTTTAATCTACAATCTAATAATTAAAAGAGATAATAAACACGTACTAAGAGACGTTTCCATTCTTCCCCATGTATAACAGGCGTTCCGTTTTACCCCGCGAAAAGTGTTCCGTTTTGCCCCACGTGCAGTCATTTAGTAAACACTTAATATTTACACTTCACCGTGAGGTAAATAATTTTTTATATACGTCAAAATGTAGCGCAAGGAATATAGAATCCAACGATGTACTTGCCGTTATTAATTCTTGAAGTCTAAGTACCGAAAAGTGGTCGAAAGTCCAACGCAATATTGAAACGTCGATACCGGAAATTTTTCCAACTCTCTTAATGGAAAAATAACTTGTACAGGGGTCTATGGTCTATCATAAAATGCTATGAGGACCCTTTGGTTCCATGTCACGCGATACCAACTCATTCGCAGCTCTTATCTAACAGAAACATTGGTGTTCCGTTTTACCCCACTCTTCCCCATATCTAGTTCGATTACGTGCGTTGCTAATTATTACGGTAATTAAATGGTAATATTCGGGTCTGTAGGTGCACGAGTTTTCTGCGATAGTTTCATGTTCTTCCTTGAATTATCGTAGGTATACGAGGCATTGTAACGTACCTACAAGACGACGAAGCCAGGATTTACGATGGTCGTGCGATTACTCGCGGGAGTATACGTTTCCCACTTTCTCCACGATTCGTTCGTCGCAGTTCGTACGAGCATTTTCAATCCTTGCTCGTCTTCTCGTTCCTAAACAGTTCGACTGGTTCTGATTGGATGAACGCTGCCAGAGCTGGCTGGGAAGTGAAAGCACGATGGTTTTTAAATTAATATCCGTCCATCCTTTTGTTCGGCGGTATTGCCTTTTATTCAGCTGAAAATTCGTGGCGCAGCGAAACGGCATTTATATAAGTGGGAGTATTGAAGTGGTTAGTTGGAGATCTGATAGTAGGTATAGCGGGATTCATCAGCGAGGCTATGGTAAATCTTTAACGGTCTTTATTCTCGTAGACTTATAGATAACCTGGCTTAAATGAAGATGCGTATCTTGATTTATAGTATTATTCATGAAGAACGTAGAATCGAGATTTCCATTTGGAGAATGTCCGGCTCTGCAGCTGTAGCGTAGAGGAATACTCGTAAGGACAGTTAAGGAGTCTGTATACGTCGTGTCTTTGCTATAGTATCTACAGTAGCGGACAAAAAAGTTAGCACTTTTTCGAACCACCCTACTTCTATTACTGTTCAATATCAAATCAAAACTGCGGTATGTGCCTAATATACATATTCTAAAAGAGAACTAAAAGCTCTATAAAATCCAGTTACAGTTGAATTTATTTAACTAAGAAATAAAATACCTATTTAACATTAAGCAAGACAACACACTTTTAAAGCCAACAAAAGTTATCATTTTTGAACATTATTAAAAAAAATCTAATATTTTGTGGGGGACACCTTTTGCTTTTAGGACAACCTAAAGAGTTACTGATCGTGGTAACTTCTTTGTCGGCCCCAAAAATGTGTTACCCTGTTCAATGGCATATAACACTTTTGTGTGTTTGTTAAATAAATTCAACTTTAGCTGGGTTTCATACAGCTTTAAATTCTCCATTAAAATATGCATATTAAGCATACCACAGTCCCAAATTTATGCTAAAAAATAAGAAAAATAGAACAAATCGAAAAAATGGTAACATTTTTGTCCGTTAGTGTATATCTACTATTTAACGATAATTCTCATAGAATCCTATTTCGTTGTCGGTGGAACATGTTCGATTTCCTCCTCGACTTTTCGCCTATAATTAGAGTAAGCAAATTGTTTTGTCAATGAAAGTCTTAACCCTTCGTTGACACTGAGTGTCAGCCATCCATACCTGATTTTGACACTCAGTACCTTTTCCAATACGTAGATTCTATGTAGAATATCGCGGATATTCGTGGTAGGGTAAAGGACCCAATTACTGGCACCCAACCCAATTACTGTCACCTGAAGCTATTTTACTTAAAAATTTATTTGTTATTTTAAGTAAAATAGCTCAAGGTGCCAGTAATTGGGTTGAGTGACAGTTATTGGGTCCTTTACCCTATGTGTCTGTTTCTTTTTAATTACCGAAAAAGTCTACCTAATATAATTTTGTGACGGTGCGAGATGGAATAAAACTTAATAAAAAAGTATGAGACTTGTTCAGTTTTTTGTGCTTCCCATACTGCCAAATGAAAAATAATATAAAAAAGGATTATAATCTATCTATCTATCTATCTATCTATATGTATATATATATTTTATATAAAAGAAGAAGTCCTGACTGACTGACTCATCAACGCCCAGCTCAAACCGTTTAACCTGGGAACGTGAAAATTGGAAGATACATTGTTTTCACGACATAGGCGCCCACTAAGGAAGAATATTTGGAAATTTCGTCCCCAAAGGGGTGAAAAGGGGTAAAATGTATTTTCTCGGATTCCTTAATATATCTTACGCCCGATTAGATATCATCTTGATTTTTACTTACAAATGTTACCAACACAAATGCCTAAAAATCAGTGTCAGGATTTTGCCCTAATTAACCCGTAAGGGGGTGAAAAAGGGTAAACTGTGTTTTCACGGACTTCTCAATATCTCTTACGCCCAATTAAATATCAACTTGACTTTTACATACAAAACTTTCCCACACAAATCCCTAAAAACCAATTTCAGCAATTTGCCTTAATCAACCCCTAAAGGGGTGAAAAGCGCTAAACTGTGTTTTCATGAAGTCCCTAATATCTCTCAGGGCCGAAGCAAAGCGCGGAGTATTTTTCTACTTAAATATAAAAAAATAAACTAAACACGCGACAAACAATTCATTTCAGAATGAATTGCCGCAGCAAAAAATTCAATTTAATTCAATTCCCGGGATAAAGTCCCATTTTTGTACAAGAGAAAACAGAGAAAAATAATGCTCCTTTCATACTTCAACATGCTCTACATTCACACGAAGTTTGATTAAGATCAGAATTTCTCGGCAGCGCTTCTCTGCGAGTCTAGCCGCGCCAATCGACACCGTAAATCTAATTCGACGATGCTGCGGGTATTAACGCGATCATAACAATTCGATTCGACGCAGAATGCATAGCGTGAAGCAGCGGGCGGGGCGTTTATTATCGGGCGCAGGTGAAAGAAAGAAGAAAGTGTAAAGATTGCCGCGGTTCGGTAGGATCCGGCGCTTTTGAAAAGCAATGCGAGCGTCGCGGCGGTTAACGCGATCAATGAAAGTGAAAGACAGAAGGCTGCAGTCAAAGGCAACGCTTCGCCGTAAGATTTCGTTGCGTAACCACGCCAGCGGGGAATGCACGGCAATTGGACATACTATTCCCTTCGTGGAAAAACGTGGATCCGAATGGACTGCTTTTCTTCGGCATCGAGGCCATTGACTGAATTAGGAGGAAACGTTGCTTCAGGGGGATCGAAGAACCAGCGGTAGACGTAACTTCGTTTCCGTAGTCAGATGTGGGAACAAATCGTGGCAATTTCTTCGGCATTCCCGAGCCGTTGCACGGCTCGCGCAGTTACCAGGTATCATATTCATCTTCCCCCCACGCCTGTCTCTCCCGTCTTTCTAGATAATTAGCGCGATCGGTGTTTTTGTGTCGGTCTCGCGCTTCTTGGAAATGGTAAATAATTACCAATTGCCTACGTTGCACGTGGTAAAGTTTCTTGGTACAACGTGGCATGCGCATCGTTGGCTTCCTACGAAGCATGCTGGATAAGTTAATAATCCTTTTAAACGAAGTTAATTTGTAGTTCGATCTTCTGCACGATGAACGTAAGTTAGGGGAGAGTGGGGTAATGGCGAACACCTAAGCGAGAAAGCAAACAGAACGAAAAGTATGGGAGATACGAATTTGTTTTTTATTTATAAACATACTCAAACTAAGGTCGGTATCAAATATATTGGCCGGTGAATTCGGTTTCGTGAGCAGCGATCGAGGAGAAATCAGCCACCACCTTCTGACGATCGCTGATTTGTCAGTTGGAGTTGCGTGGCCGTCGTAGGGTATGGTGGGGTAAAGGGAACGCTGTTCGGCTCCGCCTGAACCTAGCCGGTTGGCTGTTATTAATCCTCAACGTAATAGTTGTGTGCGTTGCGAAGCTATGCGTAGACCAATACGAGATGAAGTTATCGATAACGAATCAATGTTCTAACCAATAAAGTTCCTGAATTTTTTCGTTGCTAACGCACACCTATTCTGATGTGTGTATTTCTACGCTGACAGCTCGGTTTGACCTACACGTCAGAATCATGGCACTATCCCCACCACTTCTGGCTCACTCTTGTTCTGTGAAGGCGAGAGCGAGATGGAACGAGAGCGAGTCAGAAAACGTTGAGAAAAGGAGCACCGAGGCAAACAAACGGTGTGGTGGGAGAATACCCCTCCGAAACTCACCGGCCTATATATATGATACCGACCTTAGTCCTCTAAAAACTGCTCTAACGAATTTTGCAAAAAATTTAATAAAAATTATTTAAAATATTGATTAAATGTACGTATAATTATATGACACTCTGGTTGAAATAAAATCAACAAAATTAAGTAAAAACTAAAGAAAACATCAATTTTATAATGAAAAAACCAAACCCCTGCTGTTCGGATTTACCCGACTGCTGGTGGGGTAATTCCGAATTGTGCATGGGGTAATCACGAACAGAGTTACATATCGCAGAAGTCGCACAGAAAGCGCAATTTCAATGGTCAATCCATAAAAAATGTTGCTACAACCTCTACCTAATGTATTTTTCAAATTCCTCTTCTTGTGCGTTAGAAAAAAAATTGCAATTGGTCGGAATATCGAAAAAAGTAGTAAAGGTCGTTTTTTAAACTTTTTTTGTCTGAGACTGTAATGAAAATTCAAAAATCCCTTTTGTAGATTTAAGTAAGTTTTATACATGCTGAAAATTTCATCAAAATCGGTTATCGTTGCTAATCTCAAAGGTTCGAGATTACCCCATCCGAGTTGTTCCTCATTACCCCATGACATCAAAAAATAAAAAAGAATTTATTTCAGAAGTTAGAATCATAATTCAAGCAACGCGTTGGTCACAAAATGTTGGTAAAAAGTGCTTTATTTCAACTTGAAAAAATCCCAATTGTATCATTAATTCAACAGTTATTACATCAAATTGAAGATGGACAAAATATTACTTGAAACATGATGAAAATAATAAATTGTGTTTATCTTGACTAGCATGAGCGTTTTGTATTTATTACTTTCTGCACGGCGTTGGATACGACCTAAACTATTAGCTAGTGGAGAGGGAACATCAGTTTTTATTTATTAAAATATTTTTGTTTATTAAAAATATTTTTATTTATTAAAAATATTTTTATTTATTAAAAATATTTTTATTTATTAAAAATATTTTTATTTATTAAAAATATTTTTATTTATTAAAAATATTTTTTTATTTTATTCCATCAGTTTTTATTTATTATTACGCGGTAACCACCGCGTTCCGGATTACCCCGCGTTCGCCATTACCCTACTCTCCCCTAAGTGATTTGAAGTGGACGCGTGTGCAAATTGCTATTATTTAAGCAGATCCTGAGATTTATACACGTGTAGGGTAGATGATGGTTTGCAATCCACTTGCCCCATTTTCTAATTTTCTAATCGCTCTTCAAGCAGCCCTGCACATGTATTTCCGCGCGCTTAATGGTAACCGTGAGTGCGTACGCTTTCAGCGGTGTCTCAAGGAGATTCTTTAACCACCGACGTTACTTTCTACGATTCCATTAAAGAAACATCTCCGTAAAATCGAAAATTTTAATTGCGCACGGGCTCTATCAGTGATCGTAAATCGAGTCCGTGCGGGTTGGTGTACACCTGGGGAAAAGTTTAGTATGAAATCCCTGGTTGTTGCTAACGAGAGACTGAAAGTCTACGTGGGCATCTTTTTATTGACAATTACGCAACGTGAAATGGAGTGACTCGTTGAACGGTTACTTTCATAGTTCCTCAAACTCCTCTGTCAGCGCAGTAACTGAATGTTTAAAACCTTTTCTTCCTGAGTAAATAAAAAGCACTGTGGAATTGGTAGATTATGTAACTAGATATCTTTTTATCAATTATTGTGAAATGTTTTGTTAGGAGAACTTCGAGTAAAAGGAAGTAAAGGGCAGTGGTGGATTTAAGGTGTCATTCTACTTTGAACTGCTGAAAAATTTAGTTATTTTTAAAGATATTTTTCTCAGTAAATAAAACATATCATGAAATAAATCTTTTTGGTATTTATTAAGCTACTTTTATATTATACAAAAAAATATTAATTTTATATTATACAAAAAAATATTAATTTTATATTATACAAAAAACATAATTTTTGCAATTTGTGTTGTTTGTTTTTCTTTACAGTGTTAATATGGCACGTAAAAAACAGAGGTAGGTTCATGGCGTAGGTGATTTCTCGGCTCAGGCTTATCCGAAACGAAAAATTCCAAAAGATTCTTAATCTGTATGAGTGCCGCTATAGACCCTAGCTCAGTTAACAATTTTTGTTGAACAGTAACAAAATGATGCAGGTTTTAAAAAAAAGTTTGACAAAATACCCAAAAGGATGTATTCTCGGGTTTCTCATTAGAAAAATCGCGATTATTTCTCAACAAAAATTGTTAATTGAGCTAGGCGACTCATACAGATTAAGAATATTTTGGAAGTTTCTGTTTCGGATAAGCCTGAGGCAGGAAATCACCTAAGCCATGAACATACCTCTTTTTTAAGTGCCACATTGACGCTGTAAAAAAACTATTAAAACAAATTTCAAAATTTCTTTTTAATTTTTTTTCTATAATATAAGAGTAGCTTAACAAATACCAACAAGATTTATTTAATTATTTGTTGTATTTATTCAGAAAAATCTTTACAAATAGCTTAATTTTTTGGCCAATCAAAGTAGAATGACCTCTTAACAAACAGCCGATGAGCAATTGCTGCCCGGTACTCTACCCAGAAGGCCCTATCTTCCAAAAAAATATATGATTTTATCCAAACAATATATCTTTTGGTTTCCCATAATTTTCATTCCACACGCGCGTAAATTTACTTGCAATTCTGTTATGTGTACAGGATGTCCCAGAACGTTTGCCACCTGGGCCTTTTTTCTTAAGCCTGCCACTGTAAAAAAGTCTGCCAATGTTAAAATAGATAAATTTGAACGCGTGCAGTCTGCATAAATATCGTCTACGTGAAAACGATGTCAATGAGAGGCACGTAAATTTTCGTGTACAGGATGATTAACGACTCCCAAAGTCGAGAAAGAGCGAGAAAAAGCCACTCGACGTTGTGGACGTCGTGCGCAGTTGCACAATAAATACATGAATGCTGTCTGAAACTCGTAATGCATATGTATGTAGGCCCATACGTGCAATTTTTTGTCAAATATTACGTTGACAGGAATTGCTGACAAAATGGCCAGTAGTCTGTAACTGTTGCTATTCTATATTGAGTGACTCGATAATATAAAGAATCTCTGGTGGGCGGGCAAACGTGTAGGTACAAGTCAGAATTATTAGTTTTGTAGGAAGACACTTGGAATATTTAAAGTGCTATGTAAGATCAGGTGTTAAATTTCACACGTGAAAGTTGATAATATATATGTTAAAAGAAACTTTTATTTTCAACCTTGATTCATAAAAAGGAACAAAAAGAAACTGGTTAAACTTTGAGGTAAGATTTAATTTATAGTACTTGTTGGCCCGCCCACCAGAAAAATATCACTAAATATTGGGAATGAATTCATATAGGTATAGTATAATTGTCAAGGTATCAATTTTTCTAGAATAGATTTTCGGCAAACCAAAGTGACGTATGAAGTAAACTATATCTGTTATCTTAAAGGTTATCTGTTTTCAATTAAATGTTTCCAATAATATTGACTTTTGCCCCGGGCCCTACAAACTTTAAGGGCGGCTCTGAGTTCACTTTACCCCGGATAGGAGCTCACTTCACCCCATAGGGTAATTCCGGGAGACGCGGTCGGGCTGGAGAGTTGGTCGAGTTGCTATATTCAGACTGTACATCTGTGTATATGTAAAAATGTGTTAAGGTTCAGAACAATTAAATCTCCAGAAATCAACTGTTTCGACTAACTCTCCAGCCCGGCCGCGTCTCCCGGAATTACCCTACATGGGGTAAAGTGATACAGTAAGTCTCGTTAGTCGCTCGCTGGTCGGGACCGGCCTTGAGCTCCTATCGTGAACAGATCCCTAATTCCGAGTGTTCGTTTCTCACTTCTTTCTGGCCGAAGGGGGGATTGAGATGGAACGCTTTGCGTGCGCGCGGGTGTGCGCGTTCCCGTGCTCACAATAAGTGCTTGCGACCATCGCGCACGCAAAGGACGGAGTGTCAGGCGTCTGAAGGACGGAGCCAGACAAAATATCAACGCGTGGGGATAGCGAAAAGCCCTTATCGTGTACACCAAACCGAGCCCGTAACGAGACTTTACTGTACCTCTTGCATCATTTCTTTTAAGTTGAATTTTAATATATTCTAAGTTGATTTTACGTATTGCTATTCGCCATTTCTCAATAGTAATGTTTAAATTATATTATAAATCTATTTCCACACCTTTTTACTGAAAGGAAAAAAGTTTTGTTCGACTTCAAACTTTTTAAGGTCATTTTACTTCGGTCTCCCCTACACAGAACCTAGATCCATAAGTATGTATTGACTTTTTCGTTTCACATGTACAGATTTTCCTGCATTGCTTTTTTAAAGTGAAAAATGGACAATTTTCTGCTTCAAATACGTCGATGACGTGTGTTTTCAAGTGTTACATTTTAATGTATGTAGGTACATGATTTTGAAGCCTGGCGATAATTAAATGTCGCATGTGGCTAGCGTTTATCTTGACACGAAGTCTAGAAACAGTCATGTTAATAGATACCACTTCGTTTGTGTTTGGAATTCGTGTAACGCGGGTAGCCTGCGTGTGTATACAGTGCCACACGAGGTTTGCGCACGTTGACAAGCCTGCACCGGACGTCACCATTTTTTACCGATCAGTCAGGCAAAAAGTTAAACGAAATTCGTGTAAAGTAAATAGTGTAACATCTGATATATAAATGGAATTGTAAATTATCAGTTACTAGTTAGAAAAAGATGGCGTATTGTTTCAAATTTAAGAATCAGTAAACAAGTGACTATTCAAAGACAAACTGTATCCCATAAAAAATGTATAAAAAAATGTGAGCAATAAATTAGCCGTCGTTATAAATTCTCTAAAGTCGTATGTAAATTGTTTTCTCTGTCTTATTTACATTTTGTATGATTTTTTAGAAGATTGTTTATGCCTTTCCTTGGTCATTTATTTTTTAATTAATATGTACATAATTATATAATTGGCAAAGAATATTGTCGAGCAGTATAATTGCGCAAAATAATAGGAAAAGTATTTTGAGTAATATGAAATAACGATAAACTCCCAAACGATAAAAGATTATAGTCAAATAACAGCGATACTTGGTTGAAATCACAGATGGACGATAATTCGAGGCTGTAAAATGAATAATAAATTCTAAAGTGCAGAAAGTACGTAAGATTAATACTGACTGCATTTTATAGCAACCGATAACAGCTTTGCGATGAGTTGTTTATCTTCAATTCTTTATGCAGAATTGAATTTAGTAAATTACGCTGGCATACATATATCCGTGTTCTATAATTTGCAGTATGCTCACCTATAGATGCATCTTTACAAGAATACAATGTCACAAATTTAGTGTCATAATCGAATATAATAGTGCGCAGTTGCATTGTAAGTAAATGGAATAACGGCGATGCTTACACGGTGCTCTCTAACCGTGAATGTATCCATTGACATACAGAGAATTCAGTGCATCGTAAAGTCACATTCCCACATGTGCAGTACTCTGTAAAACTTTAATTTAAACGAGTTGCGGGAATTTCAAAATTAATTTAGTAGGTATTGAAACTCAGATATGAGTCATTGCTAATTGGCTACATGAAAGAAGTGAATTGTTTTTAAAGCTGTCTCAAGCCTCTGTGTTTAAAACTTTTCCAAATTGTTTCGCTTGAAATTTGTCGCAACCTAAAATCTGGTGCCCCCGGAAAATTTGATGCCCTCCAAAATTTACCATGCCCCAAAATTTGGTGCCCCCCAAAATTACCCGGTCCCCCAAACTTTTCGCTCCCCAAAATTTGCGGCTCTCCCAAATTTGGCGCTCCCCCAAATTTTTCGCTTTCCATACTTGATGTTCCCTAAAATTTACCGTGCCCCACATTTGATGCTCCTTACAATTTACCGCGCCACAAATTTGATACCCGCCAAAATTTGTCGCTTCCTCAAATTTTCCACTCCCAAAGTTTGACGCTTCCTAAAATTTGATGCTCCTCCAAATTCAACGCTCCACAAAATTTGCCACTTCCCAAAATTGGGTGCCTTCCAAAATTTGCCGCTTCCTAAAATTTAATATTCCCCAAAATTTGCCGCTTTCCCAAATTTGGTGCTCCCCCAAATTTATCACTTCCCATAGCTGATGTTCCCCAAAATTTACCGTGTCCCGAATTTCATGCTCCCCACAATTTACCGCGCCACAAATTTGATACCCGCCAAAATTTGTCGCTCCCTCAAATTTTCCGCTCCTAAAATTTGCCGCTTCCCAAAATTTGCATCCCTTCCAAATTTGCATCCCTTCCAAATTTGGTGCTCCCCCAAATTTATCACTTCCCATAGTTGATGTTCCCCAAAATTTACCGTGTCCCGAATTTCATGCTCCCCACAATTTACCGCGCCACAAATTTGATATCCGCCAAAATTTGTCGCTCCCTCAAATTTTCCGCTCCCAAAGTTTGACGCTTCCTAAAATTTGATACTCCCCAAAATTCACCGTTCCCCAAAATTTGCCACATCCCAAAATTGGGTGCCTTCCAAAATTTGCCGCTCCCAAAATTTGCCGCTTCCCAAAATTTAATGCTCCCCAAAATTTGCCGCCCTCCCAAATTTGGTGCTCCCCCAAATTTATCACTTCCCATAGCTGATGTTCCCCAAAATTTACCGTGTCCCGAATTTGATGCTCCCCACAATTTACCGCGCCACAAATTTGATACCCGCCAAAATTTGTCGCTCCCTCCAATTTTCCGCTCCCAAAGTTTAACGCTTCCTAAAATTTGATACTCCCCAAAATTCACCGTTCCTCCAAATTTGCCACTTTCCAAAATTGGGTGCCCCCCAGAATTTGTCGCCCTAGGCTGCAGCCTTAGCCAATACCCACATCCGCCCCTACTTGGGGAACTCAAAACAATCCTTTTTTAAGCAAATCCATGATGTCAATTATATTACATTTCATAGCATATCATTTTAAACCACAGTGTGTTAATTAAAACCCATTCAGTGTATTGACTTTTCCGCACAATGAGCCAGCAACTAACCCTACAGCGACCACGTGGATAAGTGGCTTAACCCACTACTCGGTACACGAAGCAACGGGCAATCTCCTACAGAAAGATGAAAGATCCACGGTCGGATGCACAAGGAATTGAATGGTTTCCGCCATTTCACCAAACAAAAATTAGCATAATATTCGTCCGCGTTTGACCTCGCAGTCGACGGTTCTATCGCAGGGATGAGAGATTGCTAAATTACGAACGTCTCTCAGTGAGTTAATGATCTGATGACGTGAAATTTCGAAAGCACTCGACCGTTGTTCGTGCCATTAAATGGATGTGGATAAACAAAAGGCTTTCAACGCTGCCTTCCATCATTTCTCTCGATGACCCTCTCCCCCTCTCTGTGTCTTTCTCTCCCTACGCTCACTGTCACGCACACAGCACCCTTCCATCATTAACGAACACTGTAATACGAACTTCCTCGGCTCTTCTGACCGGTCACTTCCTGTATACAGGTAGCGACGCTTCAGCGATCGAGTCTCATCCATTCCACTGCACGTTTAACGTGAAAAGAGTTGCTACTATTGCTGCCCATTTTTTACTTAATATCATCGAAACGGTGGTTGTTTAATTTTTCTCGAATAACGCTCAACAGAGCAGACCGCGTTAGATGCACAGATAATTCGGTGTAATTAGAGAGGATAATTAATAGTCGTGTTGCTGGGGATTAATTAATTAGCTGTATCATAATCGGAAAGCAAGTGGGAATTGGTACAAGAAAGTTAAATCGGCCATTTGTAGCGGTCGCGTATCGCGTAAATCTGTTGTCTCGTTTCTTTTTTCGTGCACTAGAAATGCAAAGATGTTGTCGGGGCTCGGTCGACCACGAAACAGAGGAATTTTTGCGTTTAATCTAACTCGAGGTAGTTAGTTATTTTAGTTTCTATCTCACGTATAATAGAGAAGAAGATATAAAGTTCGTGAGTTGGGTAAAATTTCACTCAAACAATTGCCTTAAACAAGCGTTTCAAATTAGTCGAGTAAAGCCCATGTCTGATTCGTCGTAAGAAATTCTGGTAAATGCAGCCGAAACTGTGGTAAGTGGAAGAGTAAGCAAGAAAGTCAATTTTCTCGGAAACGAAGCTGTGTACGAAAAAACTTTATTCCGCACTTTGGATTCATTTTTTTATAATAAATATAGCTCGCATCCTGTATTAATTCAAAATACAGTAAAGGCAATATTGATTGCATCACTTTGAAATTTAAATTTCCTTTTTCAAAACCAGATTTTATTTAAATATACTAAAAAGGAAAAAATCATTTTTATACCAGTCAAAATGACTGCATTGCAAAAGTTTCCTCATTTGACTAAAAATAAAAGCGAGGAGCGTAAATATTGAAATGTCGGTTTTATTTAAATATTTATAATGCTTTAAAAAGAGACTTTTTTAGTACAAATTATTTTACACTTGTTAGGGAAAATATTGTATTGTCATTGGAACTACGTATGTGTGCAAAGTTTCAACTCGATCGGATATGTGGAAGTGAGTCGAAACTAAAAACTAAAAAATAATTATTTTCTTGTATTACAATTTCAATGGTGTTTTCAATTAAATTGTTTTCGTATTAAATTGATTCATATTTTGTTATTAAATATCCTGCGCCACGATTTTATTTAAAGTGAGAAAACACTATCGAAGTTGCAGTACAAGAAAAAATTATTTTTTAATTTTTAGGGCATTTTATAATTCGTTGAACTTGAAAAGATTTTTTATATATTTTTTATTTTTATTTTTTAGTGTCCAAGTTTTATTTCTGGTTATAGGCTAATTTCAAGTCGTCTGGGTTTGTGGTTAGCAGTTATATTTATTGAAATATTTATAATTATTAAATTGATATAATTATTACTATTGATATAAGTATTAAATTGATTCATATTTTGTGATTAAATATCCTGCGCCACGATTTTATTTAAAGTGAGACAACACTATCGAAGTTGCAGTACAAGAAAAAATTATTTTTTAATTTTTAGGGCATTTTATAATTCGTTGAACTTGAAAAGATTTTTTATATATTTTTTATTTTTATTTTTTAGTGTCCAAGTTTTATTTCTGGTTATAGGCTAATTTCAAGTCGTCTGGGTTTGTGGTTAGCAGTTATATTTATTGATGATTGAGTAATTTAATTAGCCAGCTTGTTGAGCACGAAATCACACATTTAATATTTTTTATATATTTACCCTTTTCGTTTTTTTCCTTTTTTTTTTTATAAAAATTTGTGTCGTCATCACACTCATGCACGCCTACAAAATTTCAAGAGAACTGAACTGGTGAAAGTGGGTGAAAATTGAGTTGCCAGATTTCAACCATACACCAAACAAACAAAAACCAAAAATACAGAGGATCAAAGCTAATATAAATCGTTTCATTCCCTTACAAGATGTCCCCCTAACAAACTAACTAACGAAACCCCAAGTGAAGCTAAATAAAAGCTTATAAAATAATTCACATCCAGCTTGTTTTGCCCAAGCTACCGATCTCCACATTTTTGCAATAAATAAATTTCGCAATATTTCCCTAAGTACTAAATAACAAGAAAAATACTAGTAACAACAAACAATTTGTTTTCGGCGCACAGGTTCGGTCAATTTTGAACAATAAATAAACAAGCTATTTAGCAATAATTTTTAAAATCTTTCGACGTTTCGATCTCGATTCAGATCTTCTTCAGGAAAGTTACGAAATTTTTTTAAAATACTGCTTATGCTGTTGTAATTTAGACACTGTGTACTCGTTACACTTGTGACACGCGAGTCGGTTGGAATAAGACTACAGTCTTATTCCAGTGTCTAAATTCCAACAGCATAAGCAGTATTTTAAAAAAATTTTCGTAACTTTCCTGAAGAAGATCTGAATCAAGATCGGAAGGTCGAAAGCTTTTAAAAATTATTGCTAAATAGCTTGTTTATTTATTGTTCAAAATTGACCGAACCTGTGCGCCGAAAACAGATTGATTGATTTTTACGGTCGAAATTATACTAATTAATAACTTTTAAAAGTAACAACAAATGTATTCAAGCTATACAATCAACACTTCCATCACCCTATACTTTCCAAACCAACACCAACAACAAACTAATAATATTAACAACCCTCAAAATCCCCAAAATCAAACAGCATCGTTCCACTGCGCAGCCCAAAAGAGGCCCCCATTCGCCGAGGCATTCGCCGGTCCGTCGGGTTGATGCAATTTCGCCGAAGCCGGGGATATGAAACGAAACACGAGGAGTCCCAAAGCGGCTCGGCCGGCGGGGGAGGGGGCCGAGAAAAACATTGCAAAACTTGTGTTCGAACGTTGATGGCCGAGCTCACGTGTACACGTTTCGGTCTCGCCCACGGACACAAGCGCAGGGGACGGCGGTGTGCGGTGTTTAGAAAGTCCGACAACGAGAACACGGCGAGGTACACCTTGGTACCAGAAGACATACCCATCAGAAAGGTGTACCAGAAGGTTCAGCAGCTTCACAGCATGGTGGGGGCAGCCCTAAGCTAGCGGTGTCAGACGGTGCCAGACGCTCACTGCTCGTCGATTCGCCGAGCGATCGACACCGAGTGTTCTCGCCGACCGAGAGAAGGATTTACCGTCTTCGCGGAGACCTCGAGTTTGGAAAGGAGGCTAGAGGAAGGCAGCCAAGCCGCGCTCAGGATCGGTCCAGTGCTGTAAAGAGGTTTCAACGGGAAGAATGGAAAAGGAGCAGCCAGACTCGTTGGCCACCGTCGCCGTCGTCTCGGAGAAGATGCCCCAGCCCCATAGCAATTACGCGCCCAGCGAGGTTTACTCCACCGCCGAACCGCCACCGGTAAGCACTCGGACCTCTTCACGTATTCCCGTTACCAGATTGACAAATACAAACGTTCTTTCGTGCGACAAAAAAAAAGGAGAATCTTTTCCTGGCTCTCTTTGACGAAATTATATTCTCTATCGAGTTGATTTCTGGTTGGCTGCTAAGGTGCTTGGAAGGGTTTGGGAGAGTAGGGCATTTCGGGGAATTCTGGTTTATTTGGCAGTGATTATAGACGGAGGAGGTGATAGTTTGGTTAAGGGGTAACACCACTGTAAATTTTTCGGAAAATTGATTTTTTATTTTTGGTTTAAAAGATGCTTTGAAGCTTCTAGAATATGGGGAAAAACTGTATTAGTTGAAATAAATTTGTTTCCTTGAAATTTCGAGCTCCTCCCCAAGCGCGTCGGACTGCTTCGAAACGACTACCGGCGTTAAATTAATAGGAAGGTACAACCTAATGTTCTACCTTTTGATTTTTAACTTCTCTAATACACAACGGATGTCGTTGGAAAGTTGTTATGTTCAGATAGAAGCATTTCCAAATAAAAGTATGTTAGCGGCAACATTTCATTTCTTCATGTCTATAACACATTTCAAAACTTTAAACGCGTTTTTCTCGAAACATGATTTTTCAACACGGCACGCAGCATAACTCCAACAATTTTCATTCTTTTCATTCGACCCTTTAACAATATCTTTAAAATAACATTTTGAAGAGAAATACGTACGGGATTTTCGATAAGTTAATTTAAACATTACTTATTAACAAATGATTGCCCTCTTTTTATAGAAAATTGAACGTTTTTCATTCAAATGCTCACCAATCACACAAAAATCAATATTTTAAAATCCCCTACGTATTTCTCTAGCTATAAACATGTAGATTTAAGCCATATTTTTTTTTTTAAATTCAAATTTGCACCAGCTACACTGCGTGCCGCAGAGCGCTAAAACTTCAACATGCCTCACGAGAATGGCTTCAGTGCCGCCATTTTGTAATATTTCTCAATAACTTTTTTTTTTAATAACAAAATATGTGCTTAATAACTTCCTCCAGTATAGTTATTCTATTACCTTTCCTTCCATCCAAGAAAAATTGCCAAAAAAACGCTATTTTTCAAGCTGTTACAGTGGTGTTACCCTTTAAGTATGCCAGAGGTGTGAAATAAACTTTTGTCAGTAGGAAGCTTTCATTTTGGGAGGATTGATACTGAAGGTGTGTTGCGTATATGCGCGAAGCAAATCGAGATTTTAAGGATGTATTGGACCTATTTTCAAAATAGTTCCAAGTTGATGAAAATTCGTGAGATTGTTCTTTTTAACCTTTCTGATGTGCTCCAAAATTTTAAACGAATTCACTAAACGGTTACTGAGTTATAACGATTTTAATTTTCACTGATTTTACACGTACTCTTATGGAAAGAGACGATCTTGACGAATAAATCGTCTGAAAAAATGTTGAAGAAATAGTACCAATGTTTTAAATTTTTTTGTACATGCAGTATATGGGTAGATGAAAATATCTGCCGAGTTTCAATTGTTTTCTCTACACCGTTTTAAAGAAATAAATTATAACTTGAGAAAATTGTGAATTCTGGGCATTTTCACTGACAAAAGTTTAGCAAATAATGCTTGAGAAAGCATTTGTAAAGTGACAAATACCTTCCCAGGATTAAAAATAAAACTCCAACTGTCGTTCGAATTTCTTACATCTAGATTTACTATGCGTGAGACGTAGCTATTCAAGTATTTCAACTTTTGTCTGATATTGTACGTCCAATACATCCTTAAGTTCTGAGAGGCTTTGGTTGGTGCGCAGAGAAGCTTGATGTAT
This sequence comes from Andrena minutula, assembly GCA_929113495.1. Classification (NCBI taxonomy): domain Eukaryota; kingdom Metazoa; phylum Arthropoda; class Insecta; order Hymenoptera; family Andrenidae; genus Andrena; species Andrena minutula. The sequence continues at coordinate 76,215,655 of OV815993.1, read as the reverse complement.
GTAGCTTTGTTTTGGACGAAAAGGAATGCACATTTTGAATGCTTGTATTTGTTTAAGTATCTCTTAATGTGGAAAAGATTATTACTGAGGAACTGTTGAGAGAAATGTGTTTCCAGTTGAAGAAGATTTGTAACTTAGCTTCTGTGGCAGTCACAACTACTTTTAATTATCCAATTCCTTCGCCAGTCAGTTCAGTCAAATTTAAATTTCGGAGTTATAAAAGTTCCTTCGTTAGTTTAATAATTATTCTTCATATGGATCACTCTTCTGATTTGATAAAATCATTAAAAATATTCTCTAAATATGCGAGATTAGTCGATACATTCAGAAGTGTATTAGGAAATACTGTAAATAGGTTTCTAAAATCTGCTAAGTTACATATGTAAATTTAATATGGCAGGCATTGCATCGAAACTTGATAATGGCGTTTACCATTGGAGCTCCTTTGTCAATCGCTCTGCACGCAACAACTTTCAAATCTATTTTTCTCGACAATGAGGAGTCAAAGGGGAAAATGTTGTTACATCTTTTAGACGTATTTTAGAACGAAAAAGCTTCCTTTGTTTGTCTCTTATCACAAATCAAATTCACCCAGTGTCCACGTACACTAAAAGCACTATTGGGAAAATAAATATTTAGGGGAGAGGTGCTATAAAAGGGACACTTTTGTTTAGCGTCCATTTCTGACAATGTCTTTATAGGTATTTAAAAAACAACTATATCACAAGAAAGCGTGTTTATTTCCCTTCAATAAAAGTATATTGCAAATTCATCAATTGTAGTAGAAAATAACAAAATCTTCGATTTACAAAAAAGTGGGAAATGTCCCTTTTACGACTAGGTGGTTTTAAATGGGACATTATACGTCATGAAAGAGACACGTTAATAAAAATAAACTTATTAAGTATTATAATTATAATTCTAAATCTTAATGATACAAATTTTAATGATATAACACTTTAACACTTTGTATATACCTTGATCTCAGAACACGACACAGAGCACCACTGAAAATTTCACTTTTACTGCTGAAAAACATCAACCGTGGATTACTACTCTGTTGCAAGTGAGACCATAGTGAAATTTACGTCAAACGACTAGGCACTAGTGTTGCAATAAACAGGAAAATAACTTGCATGTGTAATGCGTTTAGAATTTTAGAAATTCGATTTGTCCCTTTTAAGACGTGTCCCCTTTATGGCACCTTTCCCCTACACCCTGATTTTTAAGTCTGGAAAACAATCCTCGGTATAGTTTCACACGCACACTTACATTTGCAAGCTGATTTTTTCCTGGATACGAGCGCGCGGATAGAATGTACAGTTTAAAAACAATTCGACATGGTTCGTGACTCCGGATGGAATTGTTTGAGCATCGATAGCGATCGTACCATCACTGGTGTATTGCAACATTGCCGCGATGGAAATCATTAATAATTAACTGTGTAATTCGTAACGTTCCTTCGGCACTCCTTCGAACCTGTTATTTAACTTTTTCAAGAATAATATTTACTATCGTCGACAGAAAGCCCGCGTACATTCGTCGAAGCTGATTGCCTATATTGATAATAATAAAATCGAGAGATAAAAATGAGAAATTGGTTTGTAATACAGACATTCCAAACGATTTCCAGTAAATCGGTGAGAAAGTTGTAATCAAAGAAATCGTCCCAGGGATTCTGCGATCACGCGTAACCAAACGAATCCCATCGCCTCGTTTCCTTTGAGCAAAGTGGCCGTTACGTAATCCAAATCTTGCTTGCTTGATAAAATGTAAGGTAAAAGACCCAATACGTGGACACGTCCCAGTAGCTGGACACTGGTGCAAAAGAACTATTTTATTAAATTATATTTTATTAAATATTTAGTAAAATATATTCTTATATATATTTTTTATCAATTATTCAAATATTTAGTCAAATATATATATGAATATATTTTACTAAATATTTGAATAATTTAATAAAATAGTGGACACGTCCCAGTAGCTGGACACTGGTGCAAAAGAACTATTTTATTAAATTATTCAAATATTTAGTAAAATATATTCATATATGTATTTGACTAAATATTTGAATAATTTAATAAAATAGTTCTTTTGTACCAGTGTCCAGCTACTGGGACGTGTCCACGTATTGGGTCGTTTACCTTACTCCGTAAAATGTAACACCGCGGCGGCCACAATTACTCGAATAAAATCGGTTCGCGTAAAACTTATCGGTTTCGACGAGAAGTTGTTGCCTATTTGGTTGCGAGGAGATCGCTCAGGAAGCACGAAAAACGCGTAACGTTGTTTGGATAATAAAATTGAAAAGTACTGGCTGGATACGATACGACAGATTTATGACCACTGGTGAATGGCAAATAATATATTTTATAGAGCGAGGTCAGTGAATACGGAAGAAATATGGCGTTGAAATTTTAAAAATGTTTTGCAAGGTCGGAGAATAATTATAATAGATTTCAAGATAGGTTCATAGTATCATTCCTGGAAAGGTAAACATGATTCCAGCGCGGAGATCTTTTTCCAACTCCACGCGTTTAAAACAGTTACGACTTATATAGACGTCATATTTCTCGTTCAGATACATATGTATACGGTAAAAGTCCACAGTAAGCGAATTCACTGACAGATATTTTATGGAGATAGAAGCTATTAAATCCAGTTAATTCATAGCAGAGTCGTCGTGGAATTGAGGTCCTTGCAGCAAGAGGGTTGCTTCTCCATTTTTTTTTACAGTTTTAGGGGTTTATATATAATTTATTACAGTGTAATAAATACTTTTTTAAATTATTTATTATAGTAAATTAATTATTTACTGTGATAAATACTTTTTTAAATTATTTATTACAGCAAATTAATTATTTACTGTAATAAATACTTTTTTAAATTATTTATTACAGTAAATTAATTATTTACTGAAATAAATACTTTTTTAAATTATTCATTACAGTAAATTAATTATTTACTGTAATAAATAATTTATTACAGTGTAATAAATTAAGTAAATTACAAAGACTGACGTGTATCAAATTTTGAACCCACACCCATTACCATTTAGTGCAATATTTCTGTTTTGGGCAGCTTCAAATTTGAAAAATTCGCAAAAAAATAGAAATAAAAACTAATCAACTCAATAACTGCTACTTATTCTGTGAAAATATATTTTTTCCAATTAGTGTCCTCTTTTTAATGTTAAGTGAAAGCAATAATTTTATAAACAGTTTCTTCTAATTTACACCCATATTGAAGACAAGATGGTTCAACTTGAAAAAGAGCGAAAGTAATTTCACTTCGTTATACATTCTTTGAGCTGAGTTTCTTGGTATCGCATTTCCTTTCGTAAAAAATTTTCTATTACGTAAGTCTGTTTAGAATTTACCGCTTAGTGCGAACAAAACATGAAAATGTAGCTGGGAGAGTGGCAAAAGATTTGCGCCAGGTGAATGAATCATTTTGAATGACTGGGTCGATTGGTTCTGGTTGTCACGTGTGTTTCATAAATCGGGCAGGATAGATCAAGATATTTCGTCGCGCGTCGGAAATGATTAATTGTCGCATGACAAAATGTGTGTTACCTTTGGGTCGGGAGCAGCGTTGTTCGAGACTGTTTCATAAAAGAGCGCGGAAATCCGTGCGACGCACTTCCGTGAAAGTTTCTGGACAGGTTTAATTGCGCGGGGCATGCTCTCGCGCCGGGCATGCTTGTTTATTTGCGTGATCGATTAAAATGCGCGGGCAAAAAACGAAAGAAGCCAGGCAACGAGCTGGGAAAAGTGACCTCGTCACGTTTTACGTCTCGTTATTTCCTCGGGCAAGATTCTTCATAACTAGATAAGGATAATGAGCACCAGACGCGCTCCAATAGTGGGAGAAGTCTCCTTACGACGTAAAACAAGTGGTATGGAACAAGGAACTCGTTGTTGGATTAATGACACTGTTTCTTTGCCGACAGTCCTCCCAATTACCGAAATAATTTGCATAATTCCGAGGAAAAATTAAAGGTAGACAGCTCCAATATTGATTGTGTTGATACCTTTTGTTATATTGTTCGACACTTGCTTGAAAACGCCTTGAAGTTATACTAGAGTCTAGACAATGAATGAAGGATATTGATAATTGAATTGAGGACCTTGCGGCAAGAGGGGTGCAGCTCCATCTTTATCAAGTTGGAGTAAATTAGAAAAAAAGTGTTTATAAAATTATTGTGTGGACTTAATATTAAGAAGAGAATACTAATTGAAAAGTATATATTTTCACAATAAGTAGGTAGTAGTTTTTGAGTTGATAAGTTTTTATTTCTATTTTTGGGGAAAATATTCTATAATAAAAATATTAATATTAACGTTACTATTTCTATTCTTAATATTAATATTTCTATTATTAATATTACTATGTCTATTATTAATATTAATATTTCTATTATTAATATTACTATTTCTATTATTAATATTAATATTTCTATTATTAATATTACTATTTCTATTATTAATATTAATATTTCTATTATTAATATTAATATTTCTATTATATTAATATTTATAATAAAAACATTAATATATACATTATTATTTCTATTCTTAATGTTAATATTCCTATTATTAATATTAATATTTCTATTATTAATATTACTATTTCTATTATTAATATTACTATTTCTATTATTAATATAAATACTTCTATTATTAATATTAATACTTCTATTATTAATATTAATACTTCTATTATTAATATTAATACTTCTATTATTAAAATTAATATTTCTATTTTATTTATTTGCAATAAATCGCTCATTTGTTATCAGATTTGCATCAAATGTACACCAAATGATGTAAAATTTTTGTACATATATTATACGCTATAACTCAAAGTCTCTCCAAAATGGAGTTGCACTCCTCTTGCTGCAAGGTCCTCAACTCTACAATATTACAGAGTGAAGAGTTTAGGTTTGCTAAAAATTCATTTTTAATCTGTCACAAGGTCAATTACTTTCTGCATTAATGCTCCTATTTGTTGAACTTTGTGCTGTTGTTTTTCCCACAAATTCAATGGTACGCTATTAAGATAATACGTTCGTTTCACGCGAGTCGATCTTTCAACATTGGCGCGGGCAACATATGTTGGAGGATAAGAGAATAATTTGACGTTTAATCATGCTGGAGGGTACAGTTACGCTAGGAAATCCCTAAGAGGAATGAGTTGTAGTTATGGGACGCAAATGATAGGACTCGTAATTCATATTTACCGTACAAGCCCGTTGTTCGTACGCGCATCCGTTTCAAGTAAACATAAATGCATTGTCATTGGGGAGTAATTTCTCAACGAGAGTCTGGGAGAACGGTTAATTTCTGTTGCAACGAAAATCCCGTGGGAATTCTCTTTTGCATTTAGCCCAAGTGCCGATGGGAAAATAATAAAGCAAGTAGTAAACACAGGAAGTAATATAATATTTCATTAACTCGCGTGTAGCGTAATTACGTATTATATATTTTCATTCAAGGGACGTTAGATAGTAAAATCTAAAGTCGTCGATTTTTAGCTCAATGTTTCAGAGCCCGTTTAAAACAAATTAAAATGAATTCAATCGAAAGCTGCTCGCTTATTCTATTACCACTCTGATTAATCGAACTTTCATATTTTGCAAGCGTGACGAGGCATGTCCTGAAAAATCATGCACGACGCGGTTTCATTTTCAACGTCGGCCGCGCTTTTTTCCATTCGTTTATTTCAGTAGAACCGGAAACTTTCTACTGCCCGCGAACGCGACCGCTCGTCGGTATTAGAAACTTCCACGGCGAACGTTTGAACGATCTTTTGTTACTCTAACCTCGAGAGCCCCCGCAAAATCAGCGGTCGAAAATTTCCACGCTCGAAAACAAGTGTTTGCGGTGACGTCAGTGTGTGCTTGGGATGGGTTACGCAAGGAGTGTCCTTCGAACACCCGAAAAGAAGAGAAGAGTACGCGGTAAACTATCCGCGAGTTCTCTCGTTTCGTTTTCTAAGTTTTAAGGTAAAAGACCCAATACGTGGACACGTCCCAGTAGCTGGACACTGGTGCAAAAGAACTATTTTATATGAATATATTTTACTAAATATTTGAATAATTGAATAAAATAGTTCTTTTTTGGATAAAGCGGATATTAAATGTACTAATCAGTATTTTTGCACCGGTGTCCAGCTACTGGGACGTGTCCACGTATTGGGTCTTTTACCTTATTTGAATTCTTGATTCTGCGAATTAAAATGAATGTTTAAAATGTGCGTATTAAAATGAACGTTTGATAGTTTGAACTACAGGAATCGGGAAAGAATATCTGGCTAGCTTTGCAATTAATCTTTAGAAACTCTTACTCGAGCTTGTTTTTTAATTTCCTTCATTTTTTACGTCGATAGAGGTTTCTTTCTCTGTTGTTAATTCCTAGCTAAGTTTTTTATTTTTATTTTATTATTACTATTCACGAGAAAAACTCTTTGGCAGGAGAGTATATATAGAAATATAAAGATAAGCAAATAGTAACAAACAATAAAATTAAATTATTGAATAACTTCAAGTTTTTCCAGTCACTTGAAAAACTGTGTTCGAGTCAAATGTCATAATTTACACTACGCGAAACTTTGCAAGGCTGGCATAACTTGGCTTCCTATCCCGGTTTAGGTCCTACCTACCCAACCGCAGCCAGCAAGTGGTGTTATTTTCACCACAGTTAAAATTGTCGTCCTCTCGTCAGCACACCGCGCCGCAAGGGTCCATATTAGGGCCATTTCTGTTTTATGCTTATGCAGCCCAGCTGTTCGACGTATATAGACACTCGCTAATTATTTACTCCTTCCACCTGGAAGATGCAAGGGAGGCTCAGAAAAAACTCGAGTCTGACTTCGCTAACATTTACAGGGTGACAAAAAATAAATGCATTAGAATTTAAATTGTCCTAACAGAAGAATGTGATAATGTATTTCAGATACGATTGTTTTGGTGGATTGCCCATATTGTATAATTAAAAATTTAGAAAACGCAACAAAATATTTAACAGGGTGATGTAATTTTTCTAAATTATTTTCATTTTCTTTTAAAAAATTGTGACCCAGAATGTACGACATAATAAACCCACTGCTATTTTCATGTTAATCATAGAAAAGCTATTCTCTTTGCCCAGAATTTTTCTATTTAAGTTTTACTTGTTGAAATTGTTTTTATTTAATTCTGCTAATTACAGTCTGTAAAAAAATAATGAAAATAAATTATTGGAAAGAACAATATGAGAAATATTGAATAAGTTCAACATTGCGTTTGATATTGCTACTTTTGTGTTCACAACTGTTAGCATAATCACGCTTCTATCTCGTCTGATTTATAATTTACATAATTTATAATCGTCTCTTTATATATTGTCTCTTTACTCTCGGCTCGCTCCACACCTCTGCTACTAAATCTTAATAATTCCCAGCCACAATTGTATTACACCCAACCCTACACAGTAACGCTACAAAAAAAAACATCGCGCGACTGACAGATTTCACCTGGAGTGATTTAAACCGCGTTTCTTTTTCAATCGAAGCGTGACCGGAATCGCATTATTCAGGTTGAAAACGGAATTTCACGAGCACCGACCGCGTGTATCGCCAACACCGTTGCAGCGCGACAATTACGGTCTTCCAGGAAGTCAGTATTTATTTCTCACGAAAGCCATCGACATTCTGTCCACGGAGATCTAGCCGCGCAATTATCACCATCTACTTATAGAACAGGCGAGCTGAATTATTCAAACGAATTAAATTCGAACCAATCGAGTAACCAACACAACCCGTATCTCTCCTAACGAAATTTCTGCTTAGCACTTTGGGTGTGAAAATTTTTCAAATTTTCCTTACCTCGTCTGGAGTGAACATTCGGAGATACTCAGATAATATGTTCGATGCTTTCCAGAAAATGTGAACGCGAGAACACTCGAGAACTATGCACAGAGTGCCAATCACTCGGGGTTAAAATACACTGTCGTTAGTTAATTTGATTATATTATTATAAATATTTACCGAAAGGCAAGACATAGGGTAGATGTCCCAATTACTGCCACTTTATTTATTTTATGTAATAAAAACGTAAAGTATAAAAAAATATACAAAATATGTTATTATTAAACGGAGATTCTGATTTACATAAAAATAAAAAAAATAAAAAAATCATACGGACAAGACGATTTTTGAGGTGACAGTTATAGGTACACTAGGATCGCTCGCGAATTTTAATTAATTATTAATAAGTTCTTCGTATTTAATTCATAAAACTATTTTTTTTTAATAAAAGAGATGTTAAATAATATTATGTTTCAAACTGAGACGATTTTTAGGTTAAATAACACGTGAAATGATTAAATGAAGTTCAGTTATAATCTTAAGGTGGCAGTAATTGGGACATCTATATGGTTAATATTGCGAGAGTATTGTTGAATAAAAATTGCAGTTAGAAAGAGTGGTTTTGAGTAGAACGGTCTTAGCTGGTCACGTCGAGCGTGCCCGGAGACTTTAATGCTTGGTTTGCGCGCACAGCCGACTGTGCATCGAAGTTGCGAGCAGACAGGGCGTAGATAGTAATCATTTCATAATGCCACCATCCTGCTATTATTTGAATAGCAAGTAATTGAAATTTGAATTCCCTGCAACATCATGCAAGACGCTTTTCATTATTTCGTTAATGCTCCGATGGAACTTTTCACCCGGAGTCTTCTCGCTTGCCCACGCACTTTCCCACCTGTCTAGTTACAAAATTTTCTAGGAAGTTTGCTTAACAATCGGTTCGAAGAAAGGGTCTAGCTAGGTAAGCACAGGGAAAACGGCCTCAATTTTAGTATTTGTGTATACCAAATAATGTTCTTTGTCTGAAAAGACACTGAGAGAAATTTTGGATCTCATCCCTCTTTCGTTAGGGTGATATGGGGATAACAACTCTGAATTCTGCAGATTTTTTTTCTTAACAACTGCTTGAGATATTTGAACACTTAAAAATGCACGTAGTTGGTATGTTTTAGTTTTATTAGATATATTTTTTTTGAAATTGCAGATCAATCATTAAGGGTGGAAATAAAGGAATTAAATTTTTTTGGGTGCTTTTGCAAACAATCCTTTGAATGACAGCTACGAAACAAATGAGGAGTAAAGCGTCACTACTTAGATATTATCTTTATAAGTTGCAGTTGCGTTGGTGGAACATATTAACCGGTTAACTGGCACGGTCCTTTTCATTATTCGGAAATATTAAATAAAAATAATAATAATTTTCGAATAATTTTCATTATTTGACCAAACTGGTCACATCGAAAAATTAAGTGAATCACATAATATTTGGTATACGGGGGTTTTTTGAGTCGCTGAACCGATTCCGGGGGTAATTTTTTTCATCTGACACCCCCAACCCCTAAAAATAGAATTTAGGGGCGAGTTTGTCAATTCTTTACTAAGCCTTTTTTATTTGTGAAGTTTTCTTGTCCATAATTCGATTGCAGCAGTTACTTTTTTCAATGCCACCCCCAACCCCGAATCCCAACATCTCGCTAGTCATTTTGGATCGGCCATATTGAGTCTGCCATATTGAAATTTAAAATTCCAATGCCAAATTCAGATTCAGCGACCCGACAAATCCCTATATACATACAATTTTTCTAAATCCCGATAGTATTTTAATATTTGGCAGCCAATTTGGTTCGGCCATTTTGAGTCTGCCATATTGAAATTTAAAATTCCAATGCTCAATTCAGATTCAGCGACCCCAAAAACCCGTATATACAATTTTTCTAAATCCCGATAGTATTTTAATATTTGGCAGCCAATTTGGTTCGGCCATTTTGAGTCTGCCATATTGAATTTTACAATTCCGATGCCAAATGCAGATTCAGCGACCCCAAAAACTATTACATACCAAGTTTCATTCAAATGTTTTGAAAATCAAAAAAGTTATTTCATTTGATCATATATGATACATTGACAGAATTGGCCAGATTTTTGTTTGATCATATATGATACATTGACAGTTAACCGGTTAAAAAAAAATAAAACGAATATGAAACCTCTGGCAGATTATACTAAATGGGCAACAGGACCAATAGGAAGGCCAGAAAATCGTGCATGTTTATTTTAGAGGTTTTTAGGAAAATAGTATTATTTGGTGTAGGGTAGAGTGGGGCTAAAAGTCGTGAATGCAGAACCTCCATTCGTAAACAACCGATTGAATTTTGCTGCATAACTATGCTGATGTCGTCAGTCGTTTTTGGGCTTTCGTGCGTGTCATATGACGCTTTTGTCATTATATACCTATGTAGGGTAGATGTCTCTATTACTGTCAGTGTCCCTATTACTGCCACTTTATTTATTTCGCTTAATAAAAATGTAACGTATAAAGAATAGTGTACCTACAACAATAATATTATTATTAAATTGGGGCTGTTCTTATTATTATTAATATTATTGTTGTACACTATTCTTTCTACATTACATTTTTATTAAGCTAAATAAATAAAATGGCAGTAATAGGGACATCTACCCTATATCCAGAACCGAAAAAAATACGTCGTGTTAGGTGTGTTACTCGAAGTAAACTACAGTTTAACAGTGTATAAGGTGAATACGTTAAGATTTTATATTCCTTTAGTAATGTGTACATGACATTGTTTATTTCTGAATGTTTATTTTCGAATATATAATATCGACGAAACTATAGAGGTACCATTGGAGCAAAAAATCCCTTAGTTATATTTGTATTTTTTATTAAAGAAGTCATATCAATATAAGTACTAAAAAGAGTGATTGTCTTTGTTGAAGCAAACCAATTAGTAAACTCATAAATTATCTATCTTTTTTCCTGCTGTTTTTATATTAACATAATTTGAGTTTAAGAAATAAGGCCAAAGTGATTAAAAGAGAGTTATATCTGTTGAGCCAATATTATTCTGCAACTTTCTGTTCAAACTGAATCCTGTATTTCCATCCTTTTGTTTAATTAAAGCTTGCCTTAGTATTTCCTTTCAATATTTTGACCACCAAAAAAATTGGTTTAATAAATATTTATTGATTTGAAAAAAGTTCTTTACTTATTTCGTTTTATTTATATAAAAAAATTATTAGTTAGAAGGTACTAAGGACTTTTTACACCAAAGAATGGACTTTTGAACACACATTTTATGAAATAACTCAAGAAAAAAAAACACTATTAACCAGAAACTTTGTAAAAGTAAAGCATAATTAATTTATACAAACTAACACCGTATATCTCTAAATTGTTATTACTAAATTTTATACGAAAAACGGGACTTTCACCCTCACCTTGCCCTACATAAATACTAAAATTAGTCCTGGGGATTGTTTTCCCCATGCCTGCCCAGCTAGACTCTTGCCTCCATTGAAGAGCTACAATTTACCCACATCGTTCGTTGAAGAATATTCTAGCACGATTATTTTTACACTTGGCCTCCGCATGACTGTTATTTATTCTCTACTTTGCACGCCGCAAATTGGCGCTCAAGACTTCTGTCTTATGTAAGTCGAGGCAGATGTCAGAGATCGATTCGCGGAACAGCTGAAATAATTTCTAGCGTACATTTCCTCCATTTTTCTCGCTCTTTCTAATCAGTTTCATGGAGCAAGAGACATTTCTTCACACAGAAAAATTTAGAAGCATATTTAGAAAATATTCTTTGGTAGTGTAATACAGAAATAATTGGGAACGCCTCTGCGGAGTGTTTGCGTTCCAAGAAATAATTACTATAGCCGTCGTGAAACTTCTTGATGGTCATAAGTTTGCCTATGTATCGTAACACCTAGCGTTTGGATCGCGGAAGACGGACAGGCGTTCCTTACACTCTTTCTCCATTTTAATTAGCCGCAACGGATATCTTTACGAGCTAAAGGCGAAGTCCCGTACGCTTAGCTTAACTTTCCGAGTCGTTCGCTGTGATTTTTCAGCCTCGGTTCATCGAACAACGCCGCTACGTGCCTCCACTGGCGAATGTTTTATCTTATTCGAAATTAAATATGGAGACGAAAAAGAGCATAAACGAAACGAGAAGCAGGTTTTCTAAAACATTTGTCATACGAATACCGGAATGTAGTTAAATCTTTCTCTGTTTTTCAACATCCTCAAGGTCTCCGGTGGGCGGCGTACACTAGTGATCAAAAGTTTGTGCTCATTCATTTATTCGCTTCTAATGATGTTATATCGATTGAACTTTAGATCATTTATTTAATTTCTAGTTTTACTATATTTGAATAGTAGATGTCGAAACCTGTCGATCCTTGACACAATATTATCAAGAGATTTCCTAAAGAGTGTAGAACACTCGAAGCAACGAATTCATCACCAAAAATCAGGGGTCGAATTGAATTATTAAAATTTTCAGTTAATTGTGAAATAACTAAGTTTATGTTTGTTATGATTTCTGTTCCGAGAAAAGTGTTATAAAGTGCAGTGTATTAGCTGAAACTTTTATTTTCTTGAGTCTAGAAAAGAGTTGTAGTTAAACAGAAACATTTATTCTACTCTGAAAAAGTTGAACTTAATTGTGACAAGTAGATTTCTTGGAAATGTTGTTTAAGTAGGTAAATTTAAAGTTGAAACCTTAAACCGTTCGATGAAAATAATTGTATAAAAATCACAATGTGCTTTCACTTCTATATTTATCCTGCTTTCAATTTCTAAAATAATACTAATTAAAAAAATATTCCTGGGTTTTATATTTTAAATATCTTAAATATTTTTTTTCCCTTATTTAATCTACGACTCTCATATTTTTTAAGTCGGCGCCTCATTATGTGCACTGTGTGAATCTGGCGCCGACTTAAGAAATATGAGAGTCGTAGATTAAATAAGGGAAAAAATTATTTTTTACTTTTTAGTGCATTTTTATTATTCTGAAGTCGGTTTTAATTTGTTTAAAATTTTTTTATTTAATTTATCGTTGCTTTCTACGTCTTCTGCGCATTGGGCACGTGAATAGTAGGGGAGACCGGGGCAAGTTGATACAGAGGCAGGTTTATTTATTTATTTATTGATACAGACGAATTATTTCGACACTGTATATATGTAAGTCCTTGTGTGCGAGATATGTAAAGCTTCTTGATCAATTCTTTACTACGATCTAGAGTACGTCTGTGTACCTTGACTTTAACAATCCATTTTTAACTGTTTTCGTTTGTATAGAGAAAAAGTAAATAGTTTTGATACATTCAAATTGATCGTCCAAATAACATTTTTTCATTCATTTTGTATGTATTTTCTCAAGTTTTCGCTTACTATATATTAAATAGGAAGGACCAAAGTATATTTTGGCATATTTGTTATTAAATAATTAATTCAAATAAAGAATGAAAATTATTAAAAACAGAATAACTTATCAACTTGCCCCACAGTGGGGTAAGTTGATACATTTTACCTTGGTCCAAATAACATTTTCTCATTCATTTTGTATGTATTTTCTCAACATTTCATTTACAATATATTAAAAAGGAAGGACCAAAGTATATTTTAGCATATTTGTTATTAAGTAATTAATTCAAACAAAAATGAAAAAAGTGTTCTAATAATTCTCAATTAATGATCTTACTCGTTTTCTACATGTCTTAAAATGTTATGTAGTGGTTGCTTTTTAACACCATAAGTAGTCATTAAATATGGCACTTAAGCAATAATGTTTTGGTTTTTCTCTTCTGCAGTATTGGTTTTTGAAATTTGAATTTAGACGGTATATTGCCCAACGTTTTGTTCTTTCCATACCGTTTGTCACCTTCTAGATGTTTTGAAGTTGCCCACTATTTACCTCAATCATCTTCTAACCGACTCGGGTGTCGCACGTTTGTTTCGAACGTTACAACTCATTATGTTCAATAGCTCTCGCAGTATTCACATCTTTATATAGAAATTTTTCCTTGATAATGGTCTAAATTAAGATCGAAACGTTGGAAACATTTATATAAATCATTGAATTTTATTGCAAAATGGCTTTTTGAGTGTGAGTGTTTTAAAAGTGTCCGAACCATTGCGCTGAAAACATATTATATTAAAAATGAAAAAAATTGAAAACTGAAAAACGTATCAATTTGCCCTGGTCTCCCCTACGTATTAGCCCACAAAAACAGTACAATACTCCAGTGGGTACAGAAAGTATTTGTACACCCCTTAAAATCGCATAACTTTTTTCAAATTAATCCAAACAACTTGAGTTTTTTTTAGAAGCTAGAGGGATTAGTTTGCTAAATGATATGATTCGTCGTTTAAAAAAAAAATGAACATGGTCGGAATAGCAAAAAAAGTAGTAAAAGTCGTTTTTTAAACTTTTTTTTGTGAGCCTGTAATGAAAATTCAAAAAACCCGTTTGTAGATTTCAGTCAGTTATCTACGTGCCTAAAATTTCATCAAAATCGGTTAACGTTGCTCTGAGTTAGGAACGCTTAAAGATCGCAGAATAAGGTCAAAAATCGCTGATTTCGGGAATTTCCGCGATTTTCGACCTTATTCTGCGATCTTTAAGCGTTCCTAACTCAGAGCAACGTTAACCGATTTCTATGAAATTTTAGGCACGTAGATAACTTACTGAAATCTACAAACGGGTTTTTTGAATTTTCATTACAGGCTCACAAAAAAAAGTTTAAAAAACGACTTTTACTACTTTTTTTGCTATTCCGACCACGTTCATTTTTTTTTTTAAACGACGAATCACATCATTTAGCAAACTAATCCCTCTAGCTTCTAAAAAAAACTCAAGTTGTTTGGATTAATTTGAAAAAAGTTATGCGATTTTAAAGGGTGTACGAATACTTTCTGTACCCACTGTATATATTACAGTGCACTTGGCGACCCTAGTCATCATAGTTGCCCCGATCACGCACGATGATCCATAAACCAGTGGGCAATCCCCCAACTTTCCACCGCTACTGTGCCAATGGCAATGGCCAGCGATGAGTCAAGCCGTGTCGGAGAGGGCACGTTTAAAATTTTAGTCCCGCAGCGTATACGTCTGTATAATAGTCCTTTCGTCCCGAGTGCCTGGCAACAGTGCCTGTTTACTTTTGTCTGGCAGATCGAGCAGCATAAAGGCAGCCTCGGATGGCCTACTATCTCCTGGAGGCCTCTCACCTTAGAGTCGTCCATCCACATCGAGGTCATTACGAATACGTGCAAGTACAGTCTCTGTCACAAGCGGTTTGCCCTTTCCAATTAATTTACCAATTAAGCCGGCACACGTAATATCGCCCGCGGAACGGGTCTTCCCTCTGGGAAAATGTTAACCCACGGATCACGGATCCGATGGAAGCCATCCCCGCGCGGACATATTATTAATTACGGCGAAGGAAGTACGCCTTAAATGCGAACGGATTACACCGCAGTCGATCGACAACGCGACACGGCCTTCCGAACCACAGGATGCAAGTTCCTCGGCGTGAAAACACGCCCACGACAGGCATAGTGTTACATCTAATCGCGAGGCTTCCTTCGCGTGTTGATTCTCGGCGGGCGCACTGATTTATCTTCGCAGTAATTGGCACGCGCGGTGGCGAATTTGGCCACAAAACCTGGCTGAAAGTAATATTTTTAATTGTAAGGTAAATTTGTAAAGTATTTTGTTATGAGATGACTTTGAAAAGAAAAAATGTAATTTTTTAATGTTAAGGTTTTAAATTGTTGTCCTGATTAGAATTATAATTCTTAACCGGCTTGCGGATTCTGACCCGAGTATTTGACAATTGTTAATAACTTAACAATTAGTTGTCGTATTAACATGAGCCAAGTTTTAAGTAGGTAGTCATCAGGGACAGGCAAAATTTTTATTTAAGTAAAATTTCGAATGGAGAATAAAAGTTTAAAAATTATTCGTCATTTGTCGAAAAAAAGTTAACCTATTTTCAATAAGGTAGGATAAAAATGATGAAAATTTAAATTTTCGTCATTTAGCGATACTAGATTATAACGCATGCACCAGGCCTCAATGCCTTACATTTATTAAAAAAGTTTTCAAAAGATAAAGAAAAATACTCAACTATTAGGTACTAGTTTTATTTAACAATATACTGTTATATTATTCATGTGTTTATTTAATAAAGGGTATGAAAATCATAACATAAGTAATTAATGGTTTCATAAGAAGTATTGAACGGAAATGAGACTTGTCAAGAATAATAACTAAATAATATTTTTTTATAACTTACATGAACCGGAATCCATATTACATATAAATAACACATTTAACTGTAAGAATTATTTAATATTCTTGTAGTACTATCCATGAATAGTATCTAGTATTTGTTACAACGATTGAGAACTTTTTTAATATCGGTGAACAAAATATATGTTCCTGTTATAGAGAAATTTTTATTCTTATATTTTATAAATTCCATTCCAACTTTTATTTTCAAGAACTTTTATTTTATCGGTTCTTCTGAGAACTTATAATGTGAGAACATTTTTAAAAAAGTTTATTTATTTATTTATTTAAAAGCGGTCATTGTTTTAAATGGAACCTATTGGAAAGTTCCAGAACTTTATCGATCCCTGCCTACAATATTGCAATGCAACCTGCAACAACGCAATATTGCAGCAACGTTCCTGCAATACAGCTGCAACGAAGTGTGCTGTATGGGATTATCATCTACATTACACGAGCCTCTCCGTGATTATTCGACAAGCGTGAATCTGTTAAACTAATCACTCCCCGTATCTCGTGACGCTTCAGTTTATTCGACAAAGAAAACCTCTATTTATCTCGACTCTTACTTACAATTAGTAGAAGCACAGTCCTCTCGTAGGATTTTCCACCGATCTACGCGCGTATCCCGTGATCTAACGTTCCCTTATTAAGCCTCTAATTATAGGGAAACGAGGACAGCGTTGAATTAATTTGAATGTCTCCGCGAGGTTAACCGATGCAGTGAATGTTTCTTGCTATTAATTAGCGTCACTATCGCCGCTATCGAGCGACATTTACAGAGCGATGGTACCGACACCACGAGCGGACGTGAAACGAGATCGACGATGCGCCTCGCACCGGCGTCGAATTTTCGCGATTGCCGAGGTGTCCGAGCAACGGAACGAGTTCGAGGCAAGATAATAGTGTCAAGGTACAGTTATTGAGAGCCAGACTTACTTTATCGGACTCATTTCCGCCTGGCGGCCAGCGGCCTCGCGACGTGTCTCCTGTTGCTCGCCCATTTACAAATCGATCTGAAATCTAAACGATTTCGCCGGGATAATCGTTGCAGTAAAGAGACGTGTCGTCGATGGTATAATGTTCACGATCAAACCGCCAGATTAGACAGGAAATTGAAAGCTGCTTGTAAGTTCGACGCTAACTTGTACCAATCAAGATTTTCCACGATGAAAGTACAAAGAGTAGGGGAGAGTAGGGTAATGGCGAACGCGGGGTAATCCGGAACGCGGTGGTTACGGCGTTTTAATAAATAAAAACTGATGTTCCCTCTCCACTAGCTAATAGTTTAGGTCGTATCCAACGCTGCGTAGAGAGTAATAAATACAAAACGCTCATGCTAGTCAAGATAAACACAATTTATTATTTTCATCATGTTTCAAGTAATATTTTGTCCATCTTCAATTGGATGTAATAACTCTTGAATTAATGATACAATTGGGATTTTTTTAAGTTGAAATAAAGCACTTTTTTACCAACATTTTGTGACCAACGCGTTGCTTGAATTATGATTCTAACTTCTGAAATAAATTCTTTTTTATTTTTTGATGATTTTATTTTTTGATGTTCCTTTTTAATGAGGAACAACTCGGATGGGGTAATCTCGAACCTTTGAGATTAGCAACGATAACCGATTTTGATGAAATTTTCAGCATGTATAAAACTTACTTAAATCTACAAAAGGGATTTTTGAATTTTCATTACAGTCTCAGACAAAAAAAGTTTAAAAAGCGACCTTTACTATTTTTTTCGATATTCCGACCAATTGCAATTTTTTTCTAACGCACAAGAAGAGGAATTTGAAAAATACATTAGGTAGAGGTTGTAGAAACTTTTTTTATGGGTTGACCATTGAAATCGCGCTTTCTGTGCGGCTTCTGTGATATGTAACTCTGTTCGTGATTACCCCATGCACAATTCGGAATTATCCCACCAGCAGTCGGATAAATCCGAACAGCAGGGGTTTGGTAGGGTGAATTGACCAGTGAATGAACAGGGAGCAGTGAATGAACAAATTGATTTTTTCGTGTATAACAAGAATACTATTTCCTTGAAAACAATGATCTTATATTTAGAATGAAGGAAAATTTATTGAGATAACGGCGATATAAATATTTTTTGAATCTATGAACGTCTTGGTCGCTTATTAATTTTTTTGATTTGTGGTTTCGGGTGTTGCCATTCACGGCGAGAAACCTAGTAACAAAACACGTACGATGACAGTTAACCATTATATTGTGTAAACTGTGTTCTGATATAAATAAATTTGTCAAGTTCCTATGATTATAATATATAGATAATATTTTTATATTCTTATGTTAGGTCCCTAACTTATCTTCTCTTCTACTTTTGCAGCGTTTTCAGCGATTTCTCGTCAGAAAATGAAGTATTATTCTTTGTGTTCATTCACTGGATACAAGGTGTTCACTTATTGGGTATTTCGTTCATTCACTAGTATATTGGGCATTGATTACATTTTTATGATTTATTTCAAACACCGTTCAAGTAAAGAGGCACAAACAATTTTTTTAGACATTTTTAAAGCCTATTCTGTTACAAATTCTTGTTCCATTAATAAATTATAACATTATTTAATTTTTATCGTTATTTGAAACTGAAAAAACGCTTAGCTGTTCATTCACTGGTCATTTCACCCTATTTTCATTATAAAATTAATTTTTATTAAAATTTTTGCAAAATTCGTTAGAGCAGTTTATAGAGGACTAAAGTCGGTATCAAATATATTGGCCGGTGAATTCGGTTTCGCGAGCAGCGATCGAGGAGAAATCAGCCACCACCATCTGACGATCGCTGATTTGTCAGTTGGAGTTGCTTGGACCTCGGAGGGTATGGTGGGGTAAAGGGAACGCTGCTCGGCTCCGCCTGAACCTAGCCGGTTGGCTGTTATTTATCCTTAACGTAATAGTTGTGTGCGTTGCGAAGCTATGCGTAGACCAATACGAGATGAAGCTATCGAGAACGAATCAATGTTCTAACCAATAAAGTTTCTAAATTTTTTCGTTGCTAACGCACACCTATTCTGATGTGTGTATTTCTACGCTGACAGCTCGGTTTGGCCTACACGTCAGAATCTTGGCACTATCCCCACCACTTCTGGCTCACTCGTGTTCTGTGAAGGCGAGAGCGAGATGGAACGAGAGCGAGTCAGAAAACGTTGAGAAAAAGAAGCACCGAGGCAAACAAACGGTGTGGTGGGAGAATACCCCTCCGAAACTCACCGGCCAATATATATGATACCGACCTTAGTTTGAGTATGTTTATAAATAAAAAATAAATTCGTATCTCACATACCTAGTTTTCGTTCTGTTTGCTTTCTCGCTTAGGTGTTCGCCATTACTCCACTCTCCCCTAGTCTTAGACTAGCTGACATTATAATTCCGTTTCAAGGAGAGTTTCGCGTTCCACATTTACCTCTGGGTCTCTCCCCGTTGTTCATTACGTGGGCAGAGAAACGCACGCAAGTAAACGGCGAGATTCTCCAATTTCATTTTTCACTTTTTTTCCCGCGATTAGCTTCGTTCCACGGAGTGGGAACTATTGCGAGCCCATGCGAAAGGAGAGCGTGAAACGACAAAAGACCTCGACTCGGTTGGTTAGCCAGCATGAAGTTCCACGCATTTACGCGATTGCATTCTGCGTGCAGAGTTTGCATCGGCTGCATTATCCTGTAATGATTCATGCGCGTGTCTCGCTGTCACATGCATCCACCTTGTGCATGTGCGGTGTTTTATTGTGAATAGGTTCGTTTAGATGGGAGAAGATAGTGAAGGTTTCTTGGAAATTATTGTTTAAAGAACTATAAACTTTTGATCAGTTCCTTAAGAGTTCTTTTCCCCAGCAGAATTTTTATTACATTAATTTATAACATCAGAATTAATCGCATTGCGTTATAAGATGTGACCCAGAAATCATCAGGAACTTGTATTTAATTGGAGCCGAAGTGTTTTGAATTAGGATTGCAAATTATTCAGACACGTTACTTGGAATTTTTTTTATCCTTATCTCTCCTCGATGCGAAATGGAGTTACGAGTAGGTAACGGTGCGCACCGTTACATTAAATTGGCGTTATCTAAAGTACGTAATTTAGATAACCATAGAAATGGAATGACTACGGGAGAACCTTTGGAAGAGTATTCCGAAATGGTTGGAGGAATGAAAGGCGAGTGTTGCCGAGCACGAGCCCCGTTAAGGAACCTTGGTGTGAATGTAGTTAAATTTATGCTACCGGTTGATTTCCACCTAGTGAGATCATCGCGGAAGTCAGGCTTAGCTATTCCTTTCTTCGTTGTGGCTGCCGATGTAATCACGAAATAGACGGTGGATTAACATAAAATGGAGCCGACAGGAACGGCGACGTAAAGCCTCGAGTAATGAGTTCCGCGGAGGCACGTTTGTCTCGGTATTTATCGAATTAAGATTATTCCTTATTAAAGCAAAGCTTCTAAGTAGCTCCGTAAAATTATGTTTCCTTGTTGGGTAAACATGGTCCGATCCACCAGTAATTCTAACTAATTTTAGCGTAATCCAACTGTAACAACTGGCAACAAGAAAACGAAAAGAAAGAGACTTTTAAATTCAGGATAAATACTTGGTAAATCCTTTAAAATGCTAATGAGGTCGAATGGCAATTATGATATTAAAAAGTTTGAGTACATTCACTTCTGGTAAAGGCAGATCTATTGTAGCTGCAAGAACTAGGTGATCTAACTATTTTTTGCATCCGTTTACTAAGTAGTAAGATCTTACTTATTTAGAAAATAAAATCTTATTGCTAGTTTACAATATTTAATATCTCATAAAGTTTGAATTTATGTGACTCATACGTCAGCCATATTTTTAAGATCACTTTACATACAAGTTTCTTCTACTAACAATAAGAATATCTGAAAATAATGCTGAAAATAATAATGGAGATATGAAAGTAAGATTTTCAAGAGCTGTCGTAAATGAGTCTGCGTGTAATCGTTATACTGTCTGCATAGCTGCATATTTGAGCAAATGCTGATGCACACATGTGGGGGATAGGTGTTTTTAAAAGCAGTGAGTTGTGGCAGCACGCGCAGGGTTTGAACATGAGCATTCAGAGAGAGTTTTTAGTGAGAGAGTGTGAAAAGAGAAACTATTCTTTTTGTATTGATCTCGTGGTCAGCGCTTTATGTTTATTGGAAGTCCGGGAGAGTTGGATCACCTTTTTGGAAAAGAAATTGCAGCATGGTTGTTTCTCACATTTTTGTCGTTTTATGCACATTAAAGCAAAGCCCAAGTAATTTGGGGTATATATTAATTATAGTGTGCGATAATTTCAAATATTTATTTTCGTTTTCAATCAAAAACATTGGCACTGCAACTGGTCGGTCTCACCCGCATGTCGGGGTTTTTACATGAATTTCTTTTGCATACAAAGAATGCGCAGAAACAAAATCGGCTTTAGTCATTTATTAATGTAACTTTAATCTGTAATTACACATTTTTTGAAACTGAGAAATTAAAAATAAACTCTTGTAGGTGGCGCTAAAATATATTCCTTTGGAGGGACACTATTAGACGGCGTGTTAAATTCCGCTCTGTACGTGGCTCCTAGAAAAAAAACCAAAGAATGTTTCTATTAACAAGAATATTTGTTAATGCTGTACGTAGGGATTTTACGAAATTTCTGTTTTTAAGAATATGGCGGGCATTTTAACAAAATGGTCAATTTTTTTGGATAAAAAGTTTATAAAATTGTGTACCAAAAAAATAACAATGCTAGAGCGAAAGTCCTACGTACATCATTAGATTAAACCACGGGGAAGAATTGTTCAAAGTTTCAAATCAGTCCGATGAAAATTGTAAGAGTAATCTGACACGCCGATATGAAAAACATCTGTATTTCGGCGCCACCTAAATTATTTTTTACTTTTCCAGTTTCAAAAAATGTGTAATTGCAGATTAAAGTTACATTAATAAATGACTAAACCCGATTTTCTTTCTGCGCATTCTGTGTATGCAAAAAAAATTCATGAAAAACGCCTCCGAAATTGCAGTCAAAGGTAGTATGCTGCCTTAACTAAAAATTAAAAATGAATACATACGTATTGTTGGTGTTACACTGTAGTTATATTTATATTATATCCCCAATATCGAAAGAGCGTAAATAAACTTACCTGTTTTTTACATATCGTCCCCACTGTAAGTTGGTCTAAAAATTTTCAGTCTTGCATAAAGTCTTAACTGTATCTTATAATTCAAATATGGATTTGTGACTTCTTGACTATCTTGCGTCAGTCTTAAAATATCAGCACTGGCCCGACTCTCCCGGTGGTCGAATTCTCCCGGACTTACCCTAACTATCACACAGAAGCCATCGATATTCTTTATTAAGGGGAGGTTCTGGTCTAGAGCCCCAAAAAATAGGTGATATTTAGGAATTAATTAAAGGAAAACTACTATATATAATTTAATGGGACTTTTTGCATTGTATTAAGGATGTCTTAAATTATAGAAATATATTTTTTCTTTTATAATTAATCATTGCAGACAGCCCTGGGGAGTCGTTAAAGTCAAAGCGTCAAAAAATTGATCCAAATCGGTGGGACCTGTAACTCCAAAAGTTATTATCCGATTCGACTGAAACCTTTTTTATTTTGAAGATTATTCTTTTGGCTAGGGGGGGGGGGGGCTAAAAAAAATTACAAAAATGGCATTTTTCTTAGAAAATAACGACACTTCAAGTTTGAAATCACTTTTCCCTGTATTTTTCGTCCTTTCATCGCCTTTGAAAATGATAAGTTTTCAACTTTTTGTATTTTTTTAGTTCCCCCCCTAGCCAGAAGTATATTCTTTAAAATAAAAAAAGTTTCAGTCGAATCGGATAATAACTTTTGAAGATACAGGTCCCACCGATTTGAGAACGCTGTTTCGAGAAAACGCATTTAAAGTTTTACGTGAGTACCGAGTAGCCGGGTGTTACCAATGCATTTGCCGCTACTCAAATGCCTATAACTTCGGGAATTTTACGAATTTCTACAAATCCTTTTAAACACGTTTTCCTAAAAGATTGAACATTCGAAAAATGAAATAAAAAATAATCGACATTTAAACCAGAACCTCCCCTTAAGTAAAGTAACTTAAGGTGACAGTAATTGGCTTGGCTGCCAGTAATTGGTTCCTTTACCCTAATCACTGACAAATATATTTCCTAAAAACTTATTTCATATATTTTTACCTGATGAATAATGTTACGAATTTCCGCTGGTACAGGGAAGTTCTATAACTTCGGGAATTTTACGAATTTCTACAAATCGTTTTAAACACGTTTTCCTAAAAGGTTGAACATTCGAAAAATGAAAAAAAAAAATCGATATTTAGACCAGAACCTCCCCTTAATTTGATCCAGAAATTTCTAAAAATGTAATTTCAGTGGACGCTTGTTTCATATTAAGCTTCTTTTGGTTTCAGGCATACATGAGGCCAAAGAGCACGGCGGTTCAAATCGCGAGGATCGCGGCCATCACCTTGGTCACGATGACTGTGGTCCTCGGAAGCTTCATACTAGCAGCAGCCTGGGTCCGAGCTCGCGCGACCTGCACCCCCGAAGCGGTTGCTGCGATGCAGGCGGAACTGAGGCTTCAACAGCAACAACAACAGCAGCCCTCTTATACCTACCAGCAGGGTGAATTCTTGAAGCACTTGCAACCACAGGCACTCATCCAGGTAAGTTTGAAAACGAGCTTTATGACAAAAACGTTTCAGGATATTCTTGGAATTTTTTTAATAAAGCTAGTGTGCGTGGAATTTAGTGTCTAACACTGAAATCGAAATTTTGATATCTGCTTTACTATATAAAGTGGTATCGGCGCACTGATTCGCTCACTATATAACGATTATTTTATTTATTTAAAAATAAAATAAATTATCACAGCTATTTGGCAATTAATTTGCACGCCTCTACTGTCATAAGTGCCATTCATGTTTATCTTTTCTTTTCTTTCTTCACCTTCTCGCTTCTTATACAGTTACTCGCAAAATTGAGCGTACACCTAGGTCAGTAACGAAAATTGGCGGGAAAATGAATACAAACACACATATTCAAAAATGAAAACACAATATATATTTTATTCGTATATTTTACGAAATAATACGTAAAAGAAATTCTATATAAAATGGACTATTGGTGTATATTTAACAGAAATTGTAAAAGTACAGGTATTTTAGTAACACAAAAGTGAGCGTACACCTTGTTAAAATACTATTTAGAAACTTATACTATATCGTTTCATCTATTAATACTTCGTCGCATATTCCCTTACATCAATTTACAGCTTGTAAGCAATGTGACATAGAATAAATTAAATGTTTTATTAAAGAAAGAGGAGTGTTTTCCCATTCTTCTCTCAACTTTCGTTTGAAATCTTCTATATTCGTAAAATTATTATTTGCTTTCCTGGATTTTATTTCTCCCCAGAAATTCTCGATGGGATTGAGATCAGGTGACTGGGGAGGTGTTTTTAGCATCTTTGGGATATTATACAGCAACCATAATTGAACTATATGTGATGAATGCTTTGGGTCATTATCTTGTTGAAAGTAATACACCCGCAGCATTTTTAATTTTTCTGCTGAATCTTTTAGATTCTTTTTTAAGATATTTAAGTATTTAATTTTGTCCATTATGCCATCTATATATTCGATACTTCCGGTACCATTTGCACCTATACATCCCCATATCATAACGGATCCTCCTCCGTGTTTAACCGTTGGACATGTATTTCTATGGTGGTGCCCAGTATTTGGCTGTCGCCATACGATTTGCTTCCTTCCATCCCGTCCAAAAAAATTGATTTTAATCTCGTCAGAGAATATAACATTTTCCCAAAAACTTTCGTCAAAATTTACAAACGTTTTTGCAAATTCTATGCGCTTCTGTCTATTTGCTTTGGAGATATACGATTTCTTTCGTGCGACTCGGTCATTATATCCCTCTTTTCTTAATGTTCTGCGAACTGTTTCAACCGAGATGTCTTTATTTATACGTGAGGAAACATCTAACGTTAACTTCCGCACACTTGTACTCGGATTTATATTAATTTGTCGACAAATGAATCGTTCATCAGTGTTCGACAATATTTTCTTTCTTCCTCGGCCAGATATATTTCGGACTGTTCCATCGTACCGAAATTTGGTTATAATTTTTTGTACGGTAGAATGTGTTCTGCCGACTATTTTCCCTACGTGACGAAAGGATTTACCTTGCGAATATAACTTTACAATATGATTTCGTATTGAAATGTCAGTCTGCTTCCTTTTATTAGCGATGTTACTACTATAATTGTTAATCTACGGATAACAGATAATTTTTTGCTTCTGGTTCCTGAGCAACCGAACTTTGGAAGACATTTCGCGGGACATCCTCTTCAATAGTACCAACATTTAACTAATACAGACCTGCGTAATATGAAAATTCCTACGTGTACGCTCAATTTTGTGTCACTAAAATACCTGGACTTTTACAATTTCTTTTAAATATAGACCAATAATCCATTTTATTTAAAAATGTTTTACGAATTATTTAGTAAAATATACGAATGAAATATATATTGTGTTTTCAGTTTTGAATATGTGTGTTTGTATTCATTTTTTCTTCCAATTTTCATTGCCAACCTATGTGTACACTCAATTTTGTGAGTAACTGTATGTTTTATCTTGTAAAGAGTGTTGTGCAATAAAGAATTATTATTATTATTATTATTATTAATTATAAAGCAATCCGATGTTTCGGTTCTTGATTTGAACCCTCCTCAAGGAAAGTGGGATTAAATGTATAATATTGCGTTTGCTGATGAAAAATCTGTCGCAGCATTCAAGCGAGCAAGCGACACGCGAGTCGGTTGGAAGAAGACTGAAGTAAACAGCAGACAAGACAGACGTAACTAGAGGTGAAACGAACTGTGGCCAAAGAAGCCGTTGACAATTTCAAAATATCCAAACCCCGAAATTTTAAATCTGTACTGTCCGGGCAAAAAACCAAATTCCAGCTCATGTGGTCAAATTTTTTTTTTAATATCCACTCATAAGTGTAATAGAGCCAATATTCATAAGATATGTAAATAATAAAGTGATCATACGGAGTTTAATAGACAAACACATCATAACCCATTACTTCTTTAGTAATGTTGCGTAATATTCTTGTGTTTTAGGTGTTTCATACCTAAGATTCACGCTAGGTTGTTTAATCATATGTAGTGTCTCTAAAAGAATCCTCCGGTTTAAATTAGTTTCTTTATCAACAATTTTAGCATTATTAAAGTCAAAACTATGATCAAACTCTAAAGAATGTTTAGTTAAAACCGTATGTTGTAGGGGGGATAATAAAATATTTCTTTTATTTCTTTTAATCTCACTTTCCTTGAGGAGGGTTCAAATCAAGAACCGAAACGTCGGATTGCTTTATAATTAATTGCCAAATAGCTGTAATAATTTATTTTATTTTTAAATAAATAAAATAATCGTTATATAGTGACCGAATCAGTGCGCCGATACCACTTTATTTAATATTTCCGGTCGAAATTTTAATTTGAAAATTATCAAACTCCTTTACTATGAAAGATAAAGAATATCCTAAAATTGTTTAAAAACGTTTTTAGCTTAGGTTTTAACCGAAAGGTCTCTTCTTATATTAAGTACAGAAGCTATTTTAACTCCGACGCTAAGTTTTATTTAAAATTCGAGAGGGAAAGTTGTTTATCTATTTTCTTAGAGAATATTAAACACATGGTTTTTACAAAATTCCTTCTGCTCTAAAACGTGCATCAAATTTTCGAGGAAAAACATCAGTTTTGAATCAACTCTGGTGTAAGAACACGCATCAGCCTTAGAACGGCTTTTCCAGCGTGAAACTTCTTAGCTGAAACGCTTGGTGGATGTTTCACTCCGTTCAACTCGGTGCCAGCTTTCGAGATTTCTAAATTTTCACCTTCAATTCAGCCGGTTGTAAAAGCCTCGCGGGGCAGGGAAACTATCAGCGATCGATCGGTTCCTGCACATTGTTTCCAGTCGAATGGAGTTGTTTGACTTCACGATCGAAAGTGAAACGCCGCGAGGACGGCGATAACACGATTAACATTCACCTGCTGATCAACCAAGCCAATTCACTTTGCGGGACCAAAATCCTCGGAGAGTGCGAACACTTAGAACTCAACACGGCCACAAGTAATCTCTTAAACAATCGAAAGGCATTAAAACGCTTATTTTTGTGTCCTCGCCAAATTAACTCAATTGGCAGCTCAAGAAATTTCCTAGTAATTTCTCGAAATGGTTAAAACACCATTGTGACGGCCAGAAAAATGAGCCCATTTTTCAGATTTTTAAAGGAATAACTTACAGTTTTATTATAAAATTGTTATTACCTATCTTTAGTACAATGTCTTAAGAGACTATAAAAAAAAAGTAATAGAAAAACATGCATAGATTTCCATATACAGTTAATTTCCTACACCCCTCACAAGAAAACATAGGTCGCTTATCGAAACGATATCTCTGGAACGCCAACTCTGAAATCAATTTTTTTTTTTTAATATAATCGGTATGAGTGTAGTTTCCGTTGTACGTACGGATTTTTAAAAAAAATTATTTTTGTAAAAATGGTGCGCTTGGGAAGAAAAAGTTTCGAAAATCCGCAAAAAAATGGATAGTTTTTCGAGCGTATTTCAAAAAATATGTTTTCGATCAAAAAATCCGTACGTACAACCGAAGATACTCTTGTTTTAAAGATCCTGTGAAAATTTCAAGAAATCGGATAAAAATTGACAGAGTTATGGATTCGATCAGTTAGAAAAATGTCGTTTCGAGAAAATCGCGTTTAAAGTTTGACTTGTAATGCGTTTGTAAGCGTGATGCGTTTCACAAAATGCACGGTATCTTCGTAAATTCTTCGACTATCGACTTGAAATTTACAGAGAGTATTTTTGACGAGTTAAACATTAAGAAAGTGAAAAAAAAAGAATCGAAATTTTTTCAACTTTCACAGTGGTGTTCCCCCTTAAAACAATTCGGTAAACTGTACTCCTCGTTTTTCGGATCCATATCGCACTCGAAAAGTCACGCCATTCTAGCTCGACGAAACGGTTTCTGATAACAAAAGTCACGCCGAAAAATGAAAGTGAAAGTCCACCGAGAAAGTGAGAGAATTTTTCTTTTAGTGCGAAGGAAAGTGATTGAAGGAACGTTCAGAGTTGAACTTCAACTTTTTGTAATTTCTATGGTCTTCGAGGGAGTAACATTTCGAATTGGTTTCGCAAGAATCGAAGCGAACTTAATTACGTTTCACGGGGGGGAATTGATTCGTGGGGAGTATCAACCGAGGTGGATGTGAATTTCGATGGCTAGAAGCATTACCTTTATGATGAGACAACAAAGAAGAATTGTTTCTCACGGCACTCGATGGAAAGCATGGATCGTGCTCGATCTATGGTCACACCCTTCTTCGTGGTATTCGCCTCGATATTACTGGCAATAACGAACTACCGAGGTTCGCCATGATTTATCGCAGGCATTTTTATTTGTAAAGCCTCGGAGCTCGATTCGTGGTGCTGGAGTTGCTTATGGAGTTTACACAAATCGACTGTTATCGTGTATTCATCGTAATTAGGGGTTCCTTTTCGAAGGGGTCGTAATATTTTCTGCCCAAACATGACGGAGTAATTCGTACTTCTTCCACTTAGAAATTGCTCTGTACAGTTTCTACTTTAATTCAAACAGTTCTCATGCATTTCCTTGCATTTTTTTCTTTGAAATCGGTGTCATCAACCCTCTCGACGTGAAAAGACACCGATCATAGTGGCACGTAATAACATTCTTTTCAAATCAAATTAGGGTGGATGTACCGTTTGTGGCCATTGCACTGTTTTTGGCCATGTGCATAATTATCTTATTTTTAAATTACTTGCAGATCATTATTCTGTGGAGAGTTTCACATCATAAATATTTTGCTCAGTTTACCTCCCGAAATATAAGGTTACATTTATTACTTACACGGAAAAGTATTATATTTTTTAAGAAGTGGCCAAAACTGGTACAATATCTTAAAGTGGCCACAAATGGTGCATCTACCCTATAGGTCGTGATTTTGCAGTAAACTTCACATTTTTTTTAAATTCTTCGTAGGTAAGTAAATTCGTTTGAATTTCGTTGCTAATTGATTAATATTTAGTGAAGTATACAGCAACGAAATTCAAAATTTGGGCCGGGCAGTTTGATAGAGAATTTAATTACGAAGAATTTAAAAAAAAAGATTGCCGACTTTGCTGAAAAATTACGACCCGTAGACTGATTTAAAAAAAAATAGTGTCATTATACGTAACCCTGAAACACGAAGGTTTGTCATTTTTACACCAAACAAAATTTTTCGCAGGATGACGGCTAGTTTTTGCGTTGTTTGTATTAATTGTTCCAAATAAGGTAAAAGACCCAATACGTGGACACGTCCCAGTAGCTGGACACTGGTGCAAAAGAACTATTTTATTAAATTATTCAAATATTTAGTCAAATATATATATGAATATATTTTACTAAATATTTGAATAATTTAATAAAATAGTTCTTTTTTGGACAAAGCGGATATTAAATGTACTAATCAGTATTTTGCACCAGAGTCCAGCTACTGGGACGTGTCCACGTATTGGGTCTTTTACCTTAATATGTTTGTAATATAAAGCTGTTAACCGAAGATAAAATTTGCAATCTTGTGTCATAAAAATAAAAAGCTATAAATAATGGTAAATACGAACGTTTGTGTAAGCAGAATATTGAACAAAGTTTGTATCCTAAGCTTAATTAAGTATTAAATATGGTATTCTAAATTTCTGAGAAGAAATCCGCAAGAACCCCCGCAGCGATTCAATATTCATTAACCGCGAGTCGATGAACGTGAGATATGATTATACTTTCGCGCGAGAATAAAACCAATTTTATGCACCGCGAGGTAAGAGGGCAGAATTTTGCGTGGCCAATTCGGAGTCATGCCTCTCACTTTTTGCAAAGCTGCACAAGAATGCGCGAGCGTCGCCGTCGTTCTGTTTCGATCGTAAATAATTCCACGCTTTCTAAGTTTCGGACTTTTTATGCCTAATTCACTCATTACAGTCCCTCTCTCCGGCGCTCGTTACCTCCATGGACATTAGAAGAGCGTGGAATATCTGACAAACACTTTCTTCGTGCTGATCGTTTCTTGTACCAATTTTCTTTGCTTCGCCTGTCGTTCTACAGACAATTTCCAGCCTTAAATATTTATTTCATTCCAAATTCCCACGAGGAAGAAATAAAAGATTTGGTACTATCATCCCTGCAAATTTCCAAAATCCACATCTTTTAACGACTAAATTCTAAATCCAAGTAGCCCACGTTGCAAAAAGATTAGCAAAGTCATTCAGAGTTCATCTTCTCTGAAACACAGGGGCGGATTTGTATATTGGTTAACTAGATTGTATAAATCAAAGGTCACCTTCATCTTTTGGACAGGTTTTCTCGATTTCTAGAAATTATTATTTATTAAACTTAATACTGATTTTACGCAAAATTAATAAAATGCACCTGTAATTACTACTTATCCGTTTTTATTGATTAAAATATATAAATTCTATTATTCATTGGATATTGTTCATAGATAAAAATTATTAGTAATATTAGGTGATAAAAATTGTAACCCAAAAAAATCCCTCAATCGATATTGATTATATCCTAACCAAAAATAAATTCTTATCATCGATAATAGTTATTCGTCACCAAAAAAAATTCTGCTCAAAATTTTCGGAAAACAATTTTCATCAATAATAGTTATTAGTGACCAAAAAATATTTCCCTCAACATTAATGATCATTCATAACCAAACTCATTCAAACAAATCTATTACCTCTTATTGCAATAACTTTTAAATTTCGGTTATAACAGTTATAGTCTCTGCTTTAAAAACAACTTTCTCTTAACATACAAAAATTCTCAATAATTCCCACCTGAGTCGTCATATAAATTTAATTCCAAAGTCATCCTCGCTCTTTTAAATAAAAATATTCCACAATATTTCAAGGGCGACAGCCGCTAGTCAGCCTAGGGTCTCCAAATCTCCAAATCCGCTCCTGCAAAAACACTAAATAGCATTCCCCTGTCTAAATGATTAAATTACTGCCACTCGCTCTGCCAGTCCACGCAGCAGAAATAATCCTTTCACACTCTTCCAACAGAAGCATATCAAGCTCCTTCCTGTCGTCCATGAAGCACGTCATCCAGCAATTTGCGTGGAGCGCGACAGATCGTAAAGCAAGGAGCCAGGCATATAACACTCCGCACCGTGAGAATCGACGGCTCCCCGATGGAATTCAATTATTCAGAATCGCGCGGCTCGATCTCTCCCCAGCGATTTCAATGCCGATACCGATTAATCGCTCTAAGGGCGCGTTCGCCAGCTCGCGCGGAGGCTGCGCTTCCCGCTCGTAAATCGCCGGTGCCCGCGGGGGAGGCGGCCCTTTGTATGCAAAGACGCGGCGCGGCCAGGGGCTTTATCAGTAGGAAGCGAACGACAATTAATTCTCCATTGAATGGCACCGGCTAAGCGAGGAAGAACGGCGCGCGTACCCGCGAAGCGGAGGATAAAACGTAGAAAACGAGACGCGCAAAGAAGCGGTGCGCGCCGGTGCTAGGAGCTGCGTTCAAGGAGAACCGCAACAGCGAATTACGTAATTCGGGTTACGTTCCTCGTTGCACGCTCCTGACGTGAAACAGGAAATCGCCATTTTGCTTCTCTGCCCATTTACGAATAGCTACACTGTTCTGTTAGGAGGCTGGCTGGAGACCGAGGTCCATGAAAATTGGAACACAAGCGGCTTGAGATTAGATTAGCCGTTGATTCGATGCTATGTTAGGGTAAGTTTACGGTGCAGCTGCGATGGAAATTGTAAGAGCGTTGTTCCGTAGCTTGTATCGTTGGTTAGATAAGGTAAAAGACCCAATACGTGGACATGTCCCAGTAGCTGGACACTGGTGTAAAAATACTGATTAGTGCATTTAATAATAATAATTCTTTATTGCACAACACGCTTTACAGGATAAAACATATAAGAAGCGAGAAGGTGAAGAAAGAAAAGAAAATATATACATGAATAGCATTTAAGACAGTAGAGGTGTGCAAAAGGTGTGTTCGCTGTTATTAACCTTACCATTTAAATCTATCTAAATCTAACACTAATAGTGTACAGAGAAAGCAAATGTTGACAGCCAAATAGCGTAACTTAGAGTAGGAAATTAACATCATATGTGTTTAAAATAATAATAACAATAGTATAAGAGTAATAATAATAAGAGATTAAGTTATAATAAGAGATTAAGATTAAAATATCCGCTTTATCCAAAAAAGAACTATTTTATTAAATTATTGAAATATTTAGTAAATATATTCATATATGTATTTGACTAAATATTTGAATAATTTAATAAAATAGTTATTTTGCACCAGTGTCCAGCTACTGGGACGTGTCCACGTATTGGGTCTTTTACCTTATCCCTGGAACGTTGATGTTCGAGCTGAGATAAACGAACGGTGATGAGGGAGAGGCGTAGAAGTACATTCTATAGTTTTATAATGGAAGTGTTAACATTGAAACAGCGAGCAGAGCTACGGTTATTAGATGACGATACAAGCGTCGAGAATTGAATATCACCATTCTCTTCAATATTATCGTCGTTTTCGTTGGTGATCTGTAATAGATTTTCACTGTAACAGATTTGTTTTAGGTAAGTTATGAGACGAAGTAATCGTTTAATATAACACAATGTTTATAGGGTAAAGGACCCAGTTACTGGCAGCTAACCAAATTACTGTCACCTTAAGCTATTTTACTTACAATAACGAATGAATAAACATTGTAGAGTCGTACACAAAAGAATTTTTTAATTCAACCTATAATCTATACTATAGATTATATACTAGAGTTTATTTATTCGTTATTTTAAATAAAATAGCTTAAGGTGACAGTAATTGGTTAGGTGTCAGTAATTGAGTCCTTTACCCTAACAAGGGAACACCGCGAACCCGGACTCACTGATTGGGATGCAACTTTGTCGGTAAATAGAGTGACTCAAGACAGGAACAACGGTGTATTTCATTTGTGCCCTATCGCCCTTTAAGGGGGTGAAAACTAACCTCAAAGACGAATTGGCACTTCCACTTCTTCGCGTATAACTCTCAAAGTACAACAGACAGAAAAAAATGTTTCAAACAAAAGTTTAATGGTGCAATAAGCGCTGCAAAGTTGCGTTAACATTTTTTTTTAAACTATTTTATAAATTTTGTTAACGCAAGTTTGTAGCGCTTATTGCACCATCAAACTTTTGTTTGAAACATTTTTTTCTGTCTGTTGTACTTTGCGAGTTATACATGAAAAAGTAGAAGTCCCAATTTGACTTTGAGGTTAGTTTTTACCCCCTTAAAGGGCGATAGGGCACAAATGAAACACACTGTTGTTCTTGTCTTGAGTCACTGTATAAACCCACAAAGTTGCATTCCAATCGGTGAGTCCGGGTTCCCGGTGTTCCCTTGTAAGTACCATTTTACGGAACTTGAAGATAATAGTAATTCTTCTTCAGAATCGCTCATGTTTAAATGCTTCTCCTTTGCGAAACCTCAAAAGACCGAAAGATATTTTTAAGCAGCTTTTATCCCCGTCTGATCGACGCACTTATAGTTTCTATCGTATCTCCAACATAAACTTACACTTAATCAGGTTTTGAGAAATGCCCCTTCAAGTCTGCTTAACTCGAGACTTCCTTCCCAAAAAATATTGGGTTGCTTGGGAAATTTGTAGCTTTTCCGACAGGTGCCAATGATTATCGCTCTTTGCGATGAAGATGAAAAGTTTTTCCGAAAAGGCATCGCGAAGTTAACAGATGGATGGTGAAACGTCACTGAAACAAACGGTAATAATGCTAATTCTATTCAAAAACATTGCTTTTGAATTTTCCTCCAATTTTGCTATGAACATTATGAAAACGTGAAAATACATAAAAGCTGTGCTGAGGATGCAAATTAAACTCGACACCAGTCAAAGTGTTAATCTTCATATTCTTGCCATTAGCTGAGAATTGTTTTGGTCCTTCACTATAAGGTAAAGGACCCAATTACTGGCACCCAACCCAATTACTGTCACCTTAAGCTATTTTACCTAAAATAACGAATAAACAAACGTTTAAGTAAAAACGAATTGTTTTGGTCCTTCGCTATAGGGTAAAGGACCCAATTACTGGCACCCAACCCAATTACTGTCACCTTAAGCTATTTTACCTAAAATAACGAATAAACAAACGTTTAAGTAAAAACGAATTGTTTTGGTCCTTCGCTATAGGGTAAAGGACCCAATTACTGGCACCCAACCCAATTACTGTCACCTTAAGCTATTTTACCTAAAATAACGAATAAACAAACGTTTAAGTAAAATAACTTAAGATGACAGTAATTGGGTTGGGTGCCAGTAATTGGGTCCTTTACCCTACTCCTCTTATTCTATATTTCTGGAGTGAATTGAGGTATCGCGATGATATTAAGAATTACATTTCTATTTAGCCTTTGCTACGTCTAGTTGGGGAAAATATAGTGAGGAGGAAATGAGAGGAGATCAGAAAGTATGATAGCTTAATTGCAATTTTGATGCAACTCGAAGCACAGTTACTAATAATAAGCTGAACTCGCGTAATTTGCGTTTCGACGCAGTGGTAGGAAGATTCCAGCTGTAATTTCCACGAGCTTTGTCAGTCACTTTGCACGCTTGTTCGTCGCAATTCCTCGAGGTTAAACATCGAAAAGGAGGTGATTGTTACTAACGTGTGATAAAAAGGCACAGGTGTTACCGTATTAAACGAGGACGTTGCCGGCCGAACCGGAGCGTGCAGAACCTCGTGGTCGCGGTTCTTATGGGACAAGGACGACGATCGTTGCTGATTTAAATAAAACGTTGTATTAAATTTCCATCTACCGACGCTCCGCTGAACTCGCTCGACCAGGATACATGTAATCACAGGTTAAAGAACGGCTATAAAAAGCGCTAAAGTCAAACGTACAATTCTTTGTAGAAATGACGTTCAGTTGAAGATTAAAAATAAGTGTAATCGATGTCTGTAGGAAGTATAATGACGATGATGAATTCATTTTTACGAAATTAAATTATTCATGAGTCATAGTAAATGTTAGACTTGCAATTCAATTGGTCATCGAATCGTTTCGATTTTTCGAAATTATTAGGATACCTGAAGGTTGCTTGAGACACGTCCAGTAATTTAGTCGAGTAGCGAGTAATTGAGTAATTTAGTGTGTGGCCACTAAAATTTAGTCGAGTAGTTTAGTAAAACAATGGTAAATTACTCGCCACTCGATTAAATTACTGGACCTGTCTTAACTCTTTCGCTGCGTTTTTAACCCATCGTTGACACACCTCTTCTTTCGATTCATTCTCATCCAAAGAATCCAATTATTATAAAAAAAAATCATCGGTCAATTTCAAGGTCTCTAGAATGTATTCCAATAATTTTGTGATTGAAATTTTGTCACAGCTTTTGTAAAATTATTCTAGATTACCACGTGTCGAGAAAAAGCAAAGAAAATCTTAAAAAAATTGTAACTTTTACAAATTTCAATATTAGAAGCTAAAAATCTACATAGTTGATGTTTGGATATAATATTTTGAGTGAAAAAATAGTTTGTAAGTCGGTTTTGAAAAAAGGTATTTATTTTGCATATAGAAGGTTCAGAGCGTCAACGAAGAGTTAAATTTTCGGAGGATTCTGGAAAAGTGTCACTTTTACATGTATTTAATTTTTTTTAATTTTCAGTTTTTCAGTTTTTTTCGGAGAACATTATTGACTATCAAGAGAATACATTTCTTTAATACGTGGACTATATTAAAAAAACACAGTGAAAGGGTTAAGGGAAGTAATTAATAATCTTTTATTAAGATGTGAGGAACAACAGTAATCTTGCACAATCTTTACTCTTGTGCATAATTTCTAACTAATTATTATTATTATTATTATTATTAAACGGGAAAGCCCTTCAGTTACATAGGTTAAAGTACAAAAATGAATTGAGTTAATGTGACCAATTACAATAAAATAAAATGAAGTGAAAATATACAATAAAACAATAAAAATAACATAAAAAAGAATAACAAAAAATAAAATAAAATAGGTACAGAACAGTCTGACCGCAGAGAACTAATCACAGCACCAAAGGTGCTTTAACTACTATGATAACAGATCAAAGTGTCGCAAGCGGTGATACAAATATCAACAATGCAAATGTAAATCACAAGGAAATATTTATGAGTCCAAGCATTATTACAGCGTTTTATGACACACTCAGGATTCGTTGATCTTCCAACGGCGATTGAGTAATTTTCATACGTACACCATCAATGAGTACTCAACGTAAAAACGTTACAGTTGTATCTTGTCACGATGGCAAAACGAAGGTCAGTACTCATATAATTCTCGGAGCCTGTATTTCATTGATTTCGCAGGAAGCATTTCATAAATACACAATTTCCTAGTGGATTGAATTTTCCATAAAGAAACATAAATTAATCGGAGCATATACTTAAGGGGAGGTTCTGGTCTAGAGCCCCCCCCCCCCCCCCCAAAAAATAGATGATCCTTAGAAATTAATTAAAGGAAAACTACTATGTATAATTTAATGGGACCTTTTGCATTGTATTGAGGATGTCTTAAATTATAGAAATATATTTTTTGTTTTATAATTAATCATTGTAGACGGCCCTGCGGAGTCGTTAAAGTCAAGGCGTCAAAAAATTGATCCAAATCGGTGGGACCTGTATCTTCAAAAGTTATTATCCGATTCGACTGAACCCTTTTTTCTTTTGAAGATTATTCTTTTGGCCAGCGGGGGAACTAAAAAAAATTATAAAAATGACATTATTTTTTAGAAAATAACGACACTTCAAGTTTGAAATCACTTTTCCCTGTATTTTTCGTCCTTTCATCGCCTTTGAAAATTATAAATTTTCCACTTTTTGTAATTTTTTTTAGTTCCCCCCTTAGAAAAAAGAATAATCTTGAAAATAAAAAAAGTTTCAGTCGAATCGGATAATAACTTTTGAAGATACAGGTCCCACCGTTTTGAGAACACTGTTTCGAGAAAAACGCATTTAAAGTTTTACGTGAGTACCGAGTAGCCGGGTGTTACCAATGCATTTGCCGCTACTAAAATGCCTATAACTTCGGGAATTTTACGAATTTCAACAAATCCTTTTAAACACGTTTTCCTAAAAGGTTGAACATTCGAAAAATGAAATAAAAAAAAATCGACATTTAGACCAGAACCTCCCCTTAATGAGGAATGAATGGAGTATAGGAGCGATTAAAAGCTTCTTTGGTATGGTCTCTTAGACCACCAAAGGATCGCGCACTTATCCAGCAGTTTGTAATCGATCGATGTTCACCGTTCCACGAGGATCGCAACGCGAATACGAACACGTGAAATTGTTAGTCTTGCCGCGTAAGCCGATCTTACTTTCTATCGACTGCCTTAAACGTACCGGAAATGCCGCTACATGCCACGTTATTTAAACTATCAACTCGCCTAAGGGCAGCGAGAAAATCGATCCTCCAAATTTCACTGGAAGGCAAAACCTGAAGCGCGCGAAAACCCCTCGTCGCCAATCCTTCGCGCAATTAACGTGCATGCTGCCTCGAGTCGTACTTCGAGAAAGGAAAGACTTGTACACGATAATTAATCGGTGGCGTGTCGAAAGCTGAACGCATTGCTGCGAACATTAGCACCCATTTTTTTTTTCGCCTGCTAACAAGTGAAAGTTGGACTGAGTGCAGTCGTCTCTAACTACAATCAATGAAGCTTTGATTCGTTGCCTGAATGAAAGGCTTGCGGTATTAAAAGAAAGGAAAGGGAGAGGGTATATTAGAGTAATTGATTTCAAGGATGTAAACATGTTGTGTACACGTCAGTGATTTTCCTTTCGCGGTTTTAATTGCCATGACATTAATTGAGCCGTTTATTTTGAAAGTGGACGAACTCCATTTTTCAATTTTTTCCGGTTACCATGGTTACATGTACAACTTCATGTTATTTATCAGTAAAACATTTCAGGTTGCTTATATTCCGAGCAAATACGATAATTCTTGACACATAAGTTTTCAGAGTTAGTTCAATAATTGAACCGTGTAGTTTGAAAGTGGCCTAACTCCATTTATACCTTAATTTTAAAGTCCTGAATGTATTACCACGTCGGGGTAGACAAAGAAAGTTCGAAAATATTGTATTGACACCACTGTATAAAAATATCAGACAAATTACAACAGCAAAATTCAAGGACATAATTGACCTATTACGATATACACCACCGGAACATCATGATTTCTTCAAATCCCTTTCACACGCACAAAATGTAGATGAGTAGTAAATTGTTTTGTAATAAATTTATGTTTGTAATTTTGTACGTTATGTAGTTAAAAAATGTTTTGAATCGCATAAATTATGTTTCCGAAGTGTTTTAAAGAAATGTCAAATAAATTCAGTATTGTTTTTTTTCAATTTGAAGCATCTTAAATTATGTTGAATGGACTTGGGCACCTTCAAATTTTATAATGAATCTGGTTGTTAATTTTGAAAGTGGCCTAACTCTATTCTTGATAAGAAAACGCATATTATTCACTTAATAATTGCCACTATTTTAATAGGAACTATAAATTTAACACCCTTAGATACACTTAAGCAGTATGACTCATTAGTATCCTACACGTATATTTTTAAATTCATTGAAACGCAAACCCTTAAATATCTCGATTTGAAGATAAATGGACTTAGGCCACTTTCAAAATAAACGGCTCAATTATTGTTTTAAGATTTTGCAATGGCGAGAAAGGATCGAAGTTTTTGGGACGAAGACGTCTCTGTGTGGGGGTCATCAAAAGTTTCGGATCTTAACAGTGAGCCTCTTCTTTCTGCTTCTCTTTTTTTCTGATTGGAAAATATCCAGAAAAGTCGACGGTAAAAGAATTCCTAGGAAGTCGGCGCAATGTTACGTTCTTCTTTCCTGCTTTTGAAGAGAATACATTATGAAACGTTCCGCTGTACGCGACCTATTCGATTGGAACTAATTTTTGCGCAACCGAGGAAAGAAAATTATCAAGTGTTTACGTAGCCTCTCCTGTCAGAGAAAATCGTTTCAGAGATTCAAGTACTTTCTAATGTTTCTTCCTTCATTTCAATTATCCCTTCGGTCGGTCGTGCAATAGTCACATAGTACATACAAGTTACATTGAGATCATTAGCACGGGTTTTGCTGATAAGAATCCACTTAAACCAACTTCGACCAATAATGAGTTAAAGTCGCTGCTGGTCAAAGTTGGTTTTCATTAGGTTTGTGGGTTTTTAAAAACTGGGTTTAAAACTCGTTTTTTTTATCAATTTGGAAAATTTGAAAACCGGGTTTCGAGTTTAAAAAACTGTTTTTAGATACTAGAATTAATATGTAAAATGAATTAATTATTTAATTAAAAATGTTAACATTTTGAGTTGAAATCTGATGATTTCTAAATCTGAATAAAGGTTACTGTAAAAGTAATCTATATGAGTTCATATTTTCTGAAGAAAAATACTGAATGAAATAAAGATTTATAATTTATATTTTGTACGGATTTTAGTTATTTTAGTTTCTTTTATTTGGTTTTGTATGCAGTATATTTTATTCTATATATTTTTGTAGTTTTATAAATATTAAATGAGTTGAAAACGTGTACGGATTTTAGTTATTTTAATTATTTTTTATTTATTTGGATTTGTATAGATAGAATATATTTTATTTTATGTTTTTGAAATTCCATAAATATAAAAAAACTGAAAATTTTAAAATAAGTATAAAAAATGACTTAGGTACTATTTTATTTATTTTTTTTGTAAAAATTCGAAAACCGTTTTAACCATTTTTTGGGTATAATGGGATTCGGAAACCAGTTTTTCCAAAAGCGCTCTTTTTATAGACCCTAGTTTCCATGAACTCTTCTCTGTGAAACCTACCTTTATGCTTTCAATGTCATCCTACACAGTACGAACGCATACAAACCCGACTGGCTTAATACATTAACCTTTACACTCAAAATGTGTCCACACCCACGCCGAAATTCAAATTAACTTTCATACTGGTTCCATGGACTGGTTCTATACTTCTTTCATCAAACATTATGAGGAGGATGGAGTTGGGTGTTGAATGATAGAAGGTAGGACGGAAAAGGAGAATCTAAAGGAGGTGTACACTTTATCCTGGGCCTGTTAGTGGACGTTATCAGTTGTTAGATTTTATCTAGCAGGGATGTTAGGATGTACAACGAAACAAGTTCCTCAAATACAACTAAATAACCCCTCCCTTCACGCTGTACTTTGTATACGCGGTCAAAAAATATATTACGCGATTCTGAACCGCATAAAAAAAATACGAGGAACGAATACTCCGCGTAAATCGAGAGACATGAATTTGCTAGATCATTTGAAATGCCCTCTTGTAACGGGGGTGGAGGTACCTATCGCTACAATTGTACTGTTAAGTGCAAGAATGGCCTCAGTAACAAAGGTCAGTTTGGAGAAAAGTATCTGTAAACATTAAGAAGTTAAATATTTTTTATACATAGTGAAGTTGTAAAACTGTCTGCCTATAATATTTAAAAATTTGATATACCTATCTCCTTTTTAGCTGCATTATTACAATCGAATAATATTTGAAATTAATTACAAATATTACCCTCTCTACTCCTTCTCGCATAAAATGGAGAAATATAGAACAAATGTTGTTTTCTAACATTATTATTTATTTATTATTTGCATAGTATTTGAAAGAATAGTAATGAAAAATAAAAATAGTCATAGATCGTGCCATGTTCAGGTTGATGTACGTTTGGCTTAGATACAAGTTACAGACAGTTGGTCAACATCGATTCACAAAATTAACCATAGCTCTGTCAATTTTAAAAATAATTCACTGGTCATATGTAAAAAAGAATGAGGAATCTAATTATGCGTTTTATGCAAAAAGGGCCCGAGTGTCCTGAGGTCGTTCTTGCATCCAACAGTAAGGTTCCATAATAGGGTAAATATACCAATAAATGGACACTACCAGTAAATTGACATTTTTACTAAAACGAGTAAAATAAGCAACTAATTAATTATAGACTTCTTCTAGTTTCTCGGTTCATATCCAAACAATTTTCGCAACACGTGGAATCAATCGCGCTGCAAACATAATTTTATAAAAGTGTCCATTTAGTAGGCTTAAGTGTTCATTTACTGGTGCTTCTACCCTACCTCACGAATTACTGACTTCGAACAGAAATATCTCTGATCGATCGGCATATAAATAAGTTCGATCACAGAAGGAGGATATATAGGGTAAAGGACCCAGTTACTGACACCTGACCAATTACTGTCACCGTAAGCTATTTTAGTTAAAATAACGAATTAACAAACTATAGAATATAATCTATAGTATAGATTATAGGTTGAAATACATAATTCTTTTTTTGAATCACTTTACAACGTTTATTTATTCGTTATTTTAAGGGGGAACAACACCTTGAAGTCCGGAAAAAAATGCAACATTTTTTAATTTTGTGTTAGATATCCATACTTCGTAGGAAAGTCATTGATATGGGGTTTAAATGTGCATGTACTGGATAGTATTTTAGAATTTTTGTGTGACAAAATAAACGATCTTATAACTTTAAACTCGTTTTTCTCGAA
Organism: Andrena minutula; assembly: GCA_929113495.1. Classification (NCBI taxonomy): domain Eukaryota; kingdom Metazoa; phylum Arthropoda; class Insecta; order Hymenoptera; family Andrenidae; genus Andrena; species Andrena minutula. The sequence continues at coordinate 76,173,675 of OV815993.1, read as the reverse complement.
ACTATGTTTTTCACACTGGTTCAACGATTTTCTCCGCCAATTTTGCATGAATCAATCTCCGGTTTGCGTATTTATTCTACAGAAAAATGCCTTCAGTTAAGCGTACGGAAACTAAAAATAAATTATTTTTACTATTTTTTCCACCCCAAAATATATAGAATTTTTCCTTAAACTGACTCGACATTTTAGAACTTTGCACTTTAATCTCCGCCATTTGTACAAAAATTATTGTAATTAAATTTCCGTACGCTTAACTCAAGGCATTTTTCTGTAGAATAAATATCCAAAACCGGAGATTGATTCATGCAAAATTGGCGGAGAAAATTCGTTCAACCATTGTGAAAAACATAGTTTCGAGAAAAATGAGTTTAAAGTTATAAGTTCGTTTATTTTGTCACACAAAAATTCTAAAATACTGTCCACTGCATGCACATTTAAACTCCATATCAATGACCTTCCTACGAAGTATGGATATCTAACACAAAATTAAAAAAAGTTGAATTTTTTTCCGGGCTTCAAGGTGTTGTTCCCCCTTAAGTAAAATAGCTTAAGGTGACAGTAATTGGTCAGGTGTCAGTAACTGGGTCCTTTACCCTAGTATTCAGACCCAATCTTCTATCCCATCTTCTCAAGAACTCGTAGTATGTTCCTCACTTTTTAACCGACTTCAAAAAAGGAGGAGGTTATGTATTCGACCCGTGTGTATTTTTTTTTTATGTTTGTCCCCTCATAACTCTTCAGCATATGGACCGATTTTGATGATCTTTGTTTTATTATTTATATTTATACCAGTTATAGTTAAAAACTAAAAAGTTGAAAATAAAAAAATTTTAAAAAAATTCAAACCGACTTCAAAAAAATAAAATTGCGCTAAAAAGTAAAAAATAATTTTTTCCCTTATTTAATCTACTACTCTCGTATTTTTTAAGTCGGTGTCTCATCATTTGCACTGTGTAAATCTGGCACCGACTTAAAAAATACGAGAGTAGTAGATTAAATAAGGGAAAAAATTATTTTTTACTTTTTAGCGCAATTTTATTTTTTTGTAGTCGGTTTTAATTTTTTTTAAATTTTCCATCGCCTCTTCGATGGAAAACCTCCCGACCCTCTCCGTCGAACGCACATACCGCAGCTCGTAAACGGAGAACGTTTCGATTTGAAAGAGCGTCCATATGAAAGCATCTCGAGGATGCTGTGCCGCAGTTTTTGCCACTCTCGGCGGAGAGGTACGTAGCACAACGGAAAGTGGGTTGCTCGTTGCACGCACCAGCGGCAAGGTGAACGTTCTCTAAAAAGATTTTCTCTCCGTGGACTAACTGTATTGTTGCCTGGCCGTGTCGGAGGCGGCTGGTTCACATGCTGCATCACCTTGACGGTAGAAACTGCTCCTTATCAATTATATCAACAGCCATTCTCGCTGGTTCGTGGTGTTCCCCGAAGTGACGGCGGCGTACGATACGCGCGTGTAGATTAGAAAATTCTCTCGCTCTCACGGGAATCTTCTAAATTTCACTTTTCCTTAACGATCCGGAATCTTGGCTCGTGTTCTCTCCGTTGGTAATTATCAGAGAGCGTAGGATGCTGCGTTTCTACCGGCCATGTAGGGCATAGAAATGAGGAATGATTAAAAAGTAATTTTGTACAATAGACAGTGTCTTTGCGAAGAATGGTCCTATTAAAGAACTGTTTCATTGTTCCTTGGTCGGACTGATCTTCGAAAATGGGACGGCAGTCTGGTCTCCTTGGCGCAGAAATTATTATAATACAATTGGCCAAATTCAGTGTGATCTTGCGCTATTGTTGCTCGAATCGTGTATTATTTCATCTGTTCTTTATTTATGAGTGTCTTAATGGCACAAGTTCTTTCTTTTCTGGGATTATTTTAAACACTAGATTTACTACTCGGCTTCGCTTGAAATTTAGATTCTGATTTTATAAATTTTTTTTTAGGTATTTATTTAATTTTCTTTTTGGGAAAATAGTTACATTTATCTGGATTAGTTAATGAGGTGGGACACATTTCGTGACCCCAGAGTTTACCGTTCGAAAGTATTTACTCGACAAACACACAAACACTTTCTGCTTTGTATTTTAAGATATCAGCCTTCATCACTCGACCAGAGTGACCTGTCTGTTATTGAAAATACAAATTTATAACTTCCACTTTCGAGCTATTAAGGACCGCACGACACAGATGATCAAACCACGTCCGATTTACATTTCTTCACACAAAACCCAATTATCGGTCATTAAATTTCACTCGTCCGACTTAGAGAGCGACTAGTTGCGATTCTGCAGCCAGTGATTTCACCTATAGCGATCGAATGATTTATTGGAATCATGTACAGCGATGGTGAAAAGAAAGTTTGAAGCTCATGTTTTTAATTGTAACAAATTTAATACTAAGTAGGTTTTACGTATTATATTGGTAGTCTATTTTGGGCAGAGATGGGCAAAATTTCTGTTTAACACAAATTTCGAATAACGAATAAAAGTTAAAAAAATTATTAACTTTTATTTGATCCGTTATTTAAATAATTCTTCATTTAGTTAAGGCTCAACTCTGATTCTCAGCAACGTTTCACTCTATGCGATATAAATTCTAATCGAAAATAGTTCCTCCTAAAGGTATGTTTTCATGTCCGCGTCTGGACGTTAAGAAATCCAACGTCGATTTTCTCGAAAACGAAGCGCGATATAAAAAAAAGTTACTTTTTCCTTTGGACTTATAACAAGTAAGGTAAAAGACCCAATGCCTGGACACGTCCCAGTAGCTGGACACTGGTGCAAAAGAACTATTTTCTTCAATTATTCAAATATTTAGTAAAATATATATATGAATATATTTTACTAAATATTTGAATAAATGAATAAAATTGTTCTTTTTTGGATAAAGTGGATATTAAATGTACTAATCAGTATTTTGCACCACTGTCCAGCTACTGGGACTTGTCCACGTATTGGGTCTTTTACCTTAAGGTAAATATACAATACCCGGACGCTTAAGGGTCTTAAGGAATAGCGGCTAAGTTTGTCTCCTAATTTAATTTGTAAAACCATCATGAAATAAAAAAATGTTGTTGAAATGTGGAAGATAACACGATATTATACTATCGGAAACTGAAAAAAATGTTTATGTATTATAATAGACGTATTTATTAATGAAAATACGAAAACATACAGATGTCCTAATAACCGGACAACCTAAAACTGCATGTCCCAATACCTGAATTATATCGTCCCAGTAAGCGGACAACCTAAAGATGCATGTCTAAATTACTTACATTCACGAAATTCTTGTACCAGTAAATAAACTTAGACTTGTTTAAAAAATTATTAATTTTCTTGCAAATTTAACTATCTTAAACTAAATTTAAATCTATTTACTATTATAATAATGTATTATTATAATATATATATATATAAGAAATGCTGTCAATATTTTCTTAGTAAATGTCAGAAGTGTCTTGACAGAAGCTTAAGAAATTTCTCGATATCTGCTATGCACACGAAGTGTGTTACAAAATAATTATTTCTATCTAACGATATTTAATTTTCTATCATAATGATTCTAATCAATATTGCTAAATACTTGTGCATTATGGTAGGGTAAACCAACCAGTGAATGACCGAATTGTTGAATTTATAAACCTTTCAGATTAATACTACAATATATTTATATATAACAACAAAACAACTGTTGAAATTGCATTTAAATTTATTTTTCTTGAAATTTCTATAAAAATAATTATTTATTCATGTCGTAATTTTTAATACTACGATTACAAAATGCAAAACGTGTAGAAGCCCAGTAAATGACCGCATACTTTGAATAAGAATTTTACTTATTAATGTTAGTTTAATACGCTTAATTAAAAATATAACATTTTAAAGGGCAACTACACTCTATTTATAAACATATAATAATTTTAAATTTATAATTGACACTTCTTGGCCTAATGGTCATTCACTGGTATGCGGTCAATTACTGGATGGTTTACCCTACTATTTTTTGTTTTTAATTACATTAAAAACTACGGTTAAAAATAAATAAAATTCATATTACTATTCAGGCACTGGGACATGGTCGGGCACTGGTACATTTACCTTAAATAAGTCGAGAAGAAGGAGTAAAATTTTTTGATATTGCGCTTTATTTTCAAGAAAATCGACTTCGAATTTCTTGACGTTGCGTCCGGTCGAGTATAGGACAGCCTGCCTTAATGAAATTATCTTATTTCTGCTACCGTACACAATTTAAACTTTCTTCTCACCGCTTCTCACATTGCTCTATGTTGCACGTGCTCGAGGATTTCGGTCGTCAATGTTGTCTCCGAGAAACGAAAATGGCGAAATACGGAGCGGTCGGTTCTCCGGATTAGAAACACGGTGTACCACAAGCACGGGGCAAAAGTGTGCCGTCGATTTCCATCTGCTAAGCGATGAAGGCACGCGAGTGCAAATTTACAACATTGAGAACGCGTCGTATCCTGTAATGTAAGGCTGACGGTGTGCACGTCGCTTAACGACGATGATTACCCGTCATAATGGTCCGCTAATTGATAGGCAGTCCCCGCAGAAGGGGTTGGCAGGATTTCTAAAGAAAGCCTGTGGGAGCGAACGGTCGTGCGCTCGTCTCCGCGGCAAATTGCAATACCGATTTCTTCCTCCATATTGCATGCGACGACTCGAAATTGCAATACCGATTTCTTCCACCGTATTGCATACGAAATCCGCCGATTTCCTTTTCCACGTGAAACTCTTCCGCGTCTTTGGTAACTCGCGTCGAAAGTAAACAGCGAGCGTAGCTGTAGGTGACCAAAAATTTCAGCTGGGCTTCCTAGAGAACTCCGAACAGTTGGAGGATCTTGTTTTAAAAGAGTGAATCATACATATAAAATAGAAAGAAATAGTGTACATTGAATATCGTCAAATTCGAAACTATCAAAGAATTGAAATTCTCTTCTTAATTTACAGTTTCGTTGAGAATAAGAAATTTTATTAAACAGGTATTCAAATTTCTTACAAAATTTAAGTGTTTAACAATTTTTTCCTTGCCAATGTTTTTGTAAATTTTTAGAGCTTAATATTAAAATTTAAAAAATAGAGCGAATTTTATCCAAAAAATTCGCTTCTTTCCGTAACTATTTTTCCAACTACAAATCTCATCATATCAAAATTTACATTTTTAGAAAAATGCTGCTAGAGTTATCACCGAAAAGTTAAAAGATTCCAAAACACGAAAATGGTAGGTGAAAAATGACGCTGGAGTGCAGTGAACCCTATGTGATCAATTTGTGATTATAAGAGGGACCACGAGGAGTTGAGACTCAAAAACCGTTTCTTGATAGTTGAAATTTGATTTTGCACAAGTGACAGTTATCACGTAACTGCGCCCTATTTTTCGTTCTGACGTTATCATTTTTTAAATGGAGCATTTAGGAACTCCCTTTCGCGATTGATTCCCATAAGGATTTTACTGTTTCCTCCTCACGCGCGCCACGGATACATTTTAATAAAGGAGCGAGAAACGCGATTGCGCACAGAAGTAAGAGCAAACGCAGCCCGCCTGTACTTTCCGGGGGTTCTGTAGTTTCACTTGTTTCGTCCCGTTCTAGGTTGACGATTATACAGGTTGTCGCTCGACCGCCGCAAAATCGTTTGCTACATCCTGAGCAATTTCCCAAGTGGAAAGTGCTCGGTCTGTTACGGTGCCGTCTGCATCTACTTGCACCGTGGCCAGAGGCTTCTTTCTCCTTTTCTTCCACGTGCGCGTAAATTTTCCACTGTAAGGTAAAAGACCCAATACGTGGACACGTCCCAGTAGCTGGACACTGGTGCAAAATACTGATTAGTACATTTAATATCCGCTTTATCAAAAAAAAAAGAACTATTTTATTAAATTATTCAAATATTTAGTAAAATATATTCATATATATATTTTACTAAATATTTGAATAATTGAATAAAATAGTTCTTTTGCACCAGTGTCCAGCTACTGGGACGTGTCCACGTATTGGGTCTTTTACCTTACAGGATAACCCACATCGGGTCTATAGGGTAGATGTACCAGTAAGTGAACACGTACCAGAACACGAACATTTTTCATTAAAACGAGTAAAATAAGTTATTAAAATAAGCAACTAATTAATTAGAGACTTCTTCTAGTTTCTTGCTTCATATCCAATGAATTTTTGAAACACGTGGAATCAATCGCGCTGCAAACATAATTTTATAAAAGTGTTCATTCACTAGCCTTAAGTGTTCATTTACTGGTGCGTCTACCCTATTACACGTATATCGTTGACTTGTTGGTGAAGCTGATCGAGTCCACCCTAAAAATCCTTAAGGATTAATGGAGGCAATTACTTTCTAAGCTTCTTGCAGCAATAGATTAATAAATACGTATGAGGAGAAACTTATGTATTTTACAGTAGCTTTCAATTATTTATTGCCTGAATTATTGTAATAAATTCAGACTTCAAATTTGCATTTACCGAAAATCAAGAAATAAAATTGCTTGGTCAGTTTCACCAACAAGCCAACCATATATTATCTTTCCGGTGTGTATTCTTTTTAAATTCAGGAAGAAGCATGAATAATATTCCACTTAAGATTATAAAAATCAGTTGTCAGTGATATTTTTATTGGGCTTCTTATTATTCAACGAGGATACCAGTGCCTAGCCTTGTTTATTATGCTGTGATCCCATTTAATTCTGTTTTATTTAATTGAATTATTTTGACTTTGGAACAGTATAAGTATTAACAACAATATTCTCTGTAAACGTGAACCCATCATTGATATTCCACCAGCGCACAGTGTAATATATGCGCCACGTAAATCGCGCAACTCATGTTGTGCAACAATCCCCGAATTTTTGCGAATCTGTTATGTGAGACCCGCTCCGACTGCTGCATTTCCTTGCACTTTACTGCCACGTATGCTGCAACCTGCGCGAAACTTCTCTCTCATTATTTCTTAAGCAATTTGGTACACAATGCGAAGTAACCTGATACACTGCAGTACTTATTAATCTGCTAAGATAATCAAACAAGTAGGATAACTATGGAATAGTCATCAAGAATGTTAAAGACGTATTATGACCTTTAACGGAATATTAATTTCCTCCCCAAAAGAAAACAGGGACTTCCATCGAAACTGAAAATACCGGTATGTTACCGGTATTTTTTGGTTTCATCTTCAAAACCTTTATAGAAACCGAAATACGCAAATACCGTTAAGAACCTAGTTTTTGATCAGTTTAGAGGGCTTCCCGCTTTAATATTTATTTTTAACCTAATAAAACTTTCAACCATAGACTTTTTTTTATACTAAAAGATGAATTAATGTTTACACTTTAAGGAAAAATTTTAAAAAGTTGAAAATAAGTATAATTTAATTATTTATAAGGTTAGGGAATAATAAGGTGACTAGGAACTAGTTTTTGATCATCTGAAAATACATGGGAACTAATTTTTTATCAGGTCAGGAACTAGTTTGAATTATCCTTTTTTATGTTAGTAATTATTTCAAACAATTATTTAAGGACATAAACTGAAAAGAACGATTTATTTCATGAACTGATCAAAAATTAGTGCCTGATCAAGAACTAGTTCCTTAACGGTACCGGTATATTTACCGATATATGCAAATACCGGTATATTTACCTATATTTACCGGTAATTCTTTCGGCTTTCGAATTTTATTACAGTTTTCAAAATATTATTAGACAAGAATCTAAAATCAACATAGCAAAACCGATTGTAGAAAACCAGTTAGGAAGAAAATTTGTTTTTCGTTCTGCTGGAAATGAAATATTTTTCAGCAGCAACGATATTAACCGAAACGAAATTATTATTATCGGATCTGAACCGAAACGAAACGAAAAAACATTTCGTTCCAGGCTCCTGATTTTTACAGCTCGAATTAATAAGCGCTATTAACAAATTACTTTAATCTACCATGTCACCGAAAGAAGAACCGGAAAAATACCGGTATTTATTTCGGTTTCGGTACTTCACCGATTTCGGTACGATATCGGTTTCGGTATAGCTTCGTTGACGTAATACCGGTATGAAAATCATACCAGTTTGAAGTCCCTGAAAGAAACAATTTTATTCCTATTTAATCGAATTTCAATTGAATGGCCCCTAAGGAGAGATTTGAATTTGAAACCAGATAAATATTATTTCCTCTTCCTGCCCACTGCCATTTCACATCCTGAACCGGCAGAATTTTCACCGAAACCGAGCACAACAACCGAGCACAACGGTAACGGGAAGATCGAAGTTCGTTTCCAGCGAGGCTGGAATTGCGAAAACCAGAAGCTTGGTCGGCAGCCGAGCCATTCCGACGGCTGCCTTTCATTACGTTCACCGATATTCTAGAAAGTTGTCACTTCGCGTAAAGTAAACCCCCTCGGCGAGCCTTTAGCCGCGGAACGCTGGAGTCGTCTGCGCTGGAACCTGATGCAACTAACGTTTCTCGAACGATAATGGTTTCCTGCTGACCGATCACAAATTAGGCTCTCGAAAGTGCCCGCCGCCGACTTCCTTCCTACCGCCCATTTACCAAATATGTATTTCGCGTTGTTTCCTTATTCATCTAATGGCGATCCAACCGGGCAGCGGCCCAAGGCTTGGCTGATCCAGCGTGAAACGAAATCGATGCACTGGCGTATTTAATCTTCCATTCGAGCCGCTTTCGTTACGCGAGAACCGCGAGGAACGCGCAAAGACGGAGGGAATGTTTGTACGAAAAGTTGCGGAGGTGTAATTTAAACGTCGTTAGAGGTTTGCTAACGGAATACGCGCTGATGGTTGGTCAAGAATCCATGAAGCTGCGTGGACCGTTTGCGGTCCCTGGTAATTGGAGCAGATCGCGGTAGCGTATTGCCTTGGCCAGTTATTATCATTATCAGCATTGTTAAATGTAATTAAAATCCGGGCAATAATCGTGGCCGTGGCGTAATTAGATCGCGCCCCTTGGACGGCAACTCTCTTCCTGGTGCTGAAGATGTGGCGAAGCCTAGCCTGCGGAGCTCTAGAGTGTTCCTTTTGATGGCTGGATAAATATCACCGCAGCAATCATTCGTTGATGCAACTCGTCTTCCTGGTCGCGACATCGGGTCGCGAGTGAAAGTGAACTCTCATATTATCGCGCTATAATCTCGGCAGAGAGCGATGGGAATCGAATTCGAGGAACGGCGATGTCTCGATTAATCGCGTTCGTCTGCGGAGTGTTTCAGCTGAATTAATTAATAGAATTAAGGGGGTAGACACGCGACGTGACACGGGCGATGCACCGCGCTGTAATACCGACAATCTAACCTGAAACATGGGTTTGGAATTTTTCGTTTTTCGTCCTTATATGAGGAGATTTTTGGCTGGGCGAGGTCTCATTCGAAAGAGGAAGGTTCAATGCGGAGCGCTCTGCTCACCGTTTGACTCACAAAACTCTTTTAGTGACCTAAAAATACTTAAGGGGGTAGACACGTGACGTGACACGGGCGATGCACCGCGCTGTAATACCGACAATCTAACCTGAAACATGGGTTTGGGATTTTTCGTTTTTCGTCCTTATATGACGAGATTTTGGGCTGGGCGAGGTCTCATTCGAAAGAGGAAGGTTCAATGCGGAGCGCTATGGTCATCGTTTGAGTCATAAAACTCTTTTAGTGACCTAAAAATATTTAAGGGGGTAGACACGTGACGTGACACGGGCGATGCACCGCGCTGTAATACCGACAATCTAACCTGAAACATGGGTTTGGGATTTTTCGTTTTTCGTCCTTATATGAGGAGATTTTGGGCTGGGCGAGGTCTCATTCGAAAGAGGAAGGTTCAATGCGGAGCGCTATGGTCATCGTTTGAGTCATAAAACTCTTTTAATGACCTAAAAATATTTAAGGAGGTAAACACGCCACGTGACATGGGTAATGTAGCGCGCTGCATACCGACACAATCTGGCCCGAAACATGAGTCTGGGAAATTACGTTGTTTCTCCTTATATGAGGAGATTTTGGGCTGGGCGAGGTCTCATTCGAAAGAGGAAGGTCCAATGCAGCGCGCTATGGTCATCGTTTGAGTCACAAAACTCTTTTAGTGACCTAAAAATACTTGGATTCTTGCGGGTGTATTTTGTCGACTTTTGCTCTACTTTGAACACTCATATTATTAGATATCAACACAATCTCGTCGAACCATGACCATAGCGCGCTGCACTGAAGCTTCATCTTTCGAATGAGACCTCGCCCAGCCCAAAATCTCCTCATATAAGGACAAACAACGTAATTTCCCAGACCCATGTTTCGGGCCAGATTGTGTCGGTATACAGCGCGCTGCATTACCCGTGTCTACCCCGTTAAGAGGGTCTGCTGAAACATGATTCCCCAAAAGTACTCGTTTCTCGAGATCGTGGTATTGATTAGTGAGCTCGTAATGAATACTGAATGGTACGGCTTGTGACGTAGGAATTATATTTATTTGTTTATTTATTGTACGGGTTGGTAGTGTTAATCGTGAGGATTGTTTCAAAGTATTGAATGGAATGTCGTTGCCTAGGATACCAGCGAGACGAAGGAAGTCCAGCAGAGCCTCGCCGAGCAAGCATCTGCGAAGAAAGAGCCGGAGCCAGACACCAAGGACATCAAGCTTCAGAAGGAAGATGAAAACAATTCGAAGTCTGACAACGAGAGTGGGGATCATGACGACGACGACGATGATTACGATGACGATGAATTCCCCCCTGTGCACATTAAGCTGCCCCTTCAGTTCGATTTTGACGACATTGCGGGTGTAAGTATACTTGTGCTGGTGTTGCCTTTAAAATGAATTAGGGTAAAGGACCCAATTACTGGCAGTCAACCCAATTACTGTCACCTTAAGCTATTTTACTTAAAATAACGAATAAACAAACGTTTAAGTAAAATAGCTTAAGGTGACAGTAATTGGGTTGACTGCCAGTAATTGGGTCCTTTACCCTATAGAGACAGTTAGAATAGTTGAGGATGCTTAATAATATTCACTAGCATGACCGGTAATTGTACATTAAATAGTATGAAAGATTATTCTGCCGTATTTTTCAGACCCTGATCCAAGAGGCACGCAGCAGAGTTTCCTGTGTAGTAGAAAGACGAAGGGCCGACCAAGTGATGGACGGCGCCAACAACAATAACCTGGAAAATAATACCGATTCCCGCTACCAAAGGCTGAGCGGAGAACGCGTTGCTATTCTTTGCGAATCCGGCAATCCTCATCAGGAGTAAGTATAATTCTGCACGACACGCAAAAGAATATGAAGCTACATAATTCAAGGGGAAAGGTTCTTTAATTCTTTTCCCATATTTACCTTCTCTCCCTCCTTGTTTTCTATTGTATGTCAAAGAGTTACTGTTAATTTTATGACGTTATTTGACATTCAGGCAACAGGAACAAGAGATGCTTACTCCGATCATCATTCCCCTGGGAACCGTCCAAGTACCTCTCCAGTCTCAGGAGCCAAACCCAAACTACCATCAGTACCAAGTCCACACTCAGTATCAAGTTCCTGATATGCAGCAGTTACCTCTCAGCGATCCACGCGGACTGAATCACATTCCACCTGGTATGCTCCCCCCCGAGCTGCGAAATATTCCTCAAGTAAACATCGAGATGAGGCCACCGCGAATGGGACCGCAGACGCCTATGATGGGACCACAGAACCCCGGCATGGGACCACAAGTGAGTGTTGCGTCGATGGCAATTAAAAAGACTTAAATGATTTTATCTCTGAGTTGAGTATGCAATGCATGCAATATCAATAACTGTCCTATCAGCCTAGCTATCACCTACCGACAATTATCATTTCATAGTGCATACATTATTTCACTCTAGTAACGTAGGAATTCTCAAGAAACACATCGAGCAATTCGACAATAACATTGACTTTTATTGGATGTACTTAAAATCTGTTTAGATCGAAGTGCGTCGAATTCCCATCGAGCTGCGTCACTTGCCGATGAACCCAGTGCGAGGTATGCGACCACCGATGCCCCAGGAGCAGCAGCAAGTACCCCTGATGTACCAACACGCTGAGCAAGCGCCTGGCATGTACGGCCAAGAGCAGGGCCCAGCTATGATGCCTCCACCAGCGCCACAACCGGAGGCTCAAGTTCACGAGCAAAGGGTCATTCCTCACGTGTTGATCCCGCAAACCGAGCAGGGACCGCCTCAAGTACAACCTCAGATGCAGCCACAGATGCAACCTCACATGCAACCACAGATGCCACCTCAAATGCAACCTCAGATGCCACCTCAGTCCCAAGCCCAGCCTCAACCGCAGGCCCAAGTTCCTGAGAGACCACGCTCTCCGTTCCAAGGAATTCCGTTTGAGATTCGAAGGATCATCCAGCAAGTGCCTTTGGAGATCAAGAATATCATCCAGCACATCACTGGCGAGGGAAGGCCAGTGCCTGTGCAAGTACCAGAGGGTGCCCGTCGCGAGGTACTTGACTTGTATTTTTTAACTTCCACCTTCGACCACTATGTATTCGGAAATTTATTTACTGTAGAATATTGAAGAGTTTAAGTAGTCCTCTAATTCCATTAATGAAAGCTGAGATTATCTCAGAAGGCAGAATTGAAGTAACAGTAAAAAATTTTAAAAAAATTAAAACCGACTTCAAAAAAATAAAATTGCACTAAAAAGTAAAAAATAATTTTTTCCCTTATTTAATCTACTACTCTCATATTTTTTAACTCGGTGTCTCATCATTTACACTGTATAAGTCTGGCACCGACTTAAAAAATATGAGAGTAGTAGATTAAATAAGGGAAAATATTATTTTTTTACTTTTTAGTGCAATTTTATTTTTTTGAAGTTGGTTTTAATTTTTTTTAAATTTTTTTATTTTCAACTTTTTAGTTTTTAACTATAACTGGTATAAATATAAATAATAAAACAAAGATCATCAAAATCGGTCCGTATGCTGAGATGTTATGCGGAGACAAACATATAAATTACTATTATTAACTATAACTGGTAAAATATAAATATTGGGCCAATATTGATTCCGCGTAGGATGGGACCACCGGGGCACCATCCTCTTTCGAATAAAAAAAAGATCATCAAATTCGGTCCATATGCTGAGGAGTTATGAGGGGACAAACATAAAAAAAAATACACACGGGTCGAATACATAACTTCCTTCTTTTTTTTGAAGTCGGTTAAAAATAGAACTAGACAGTAGAATTTACAGAATTGAATGCTATTACATTGTTGCTGATCGCGAGATTTTTCTGCGCTTCCAGAACGTTCAGGAGTTTAAACCGTTCCCGGAGGGAGCGCAACCCATTCCTCTGGGACTTCCACTTCCGGTAGAGGTGCGAAATCTACTGGAGCATGGAAATATCGAGGGTCGCCAACGATCTGACGGTTCTAACGAACAGCAGGAAGCTAAACCTTTCCCCGGACCGGAAGACGACAGCGAGGAGGAAAGGAACTTCCCTGTACCAGCGGAAATTCGTAACATTATTCATCAGGTAAAAATATATGAAATAAGTTTTTAGGAAATATATTTGTTAATGATTAGGGTAAAGGACCCAATTACTGGCAGCCAAGCCAATTACTGTCACCTTAAGTTATTTTACTTAAGGGGAGGTTCTGGTTTAAATGTCGATTTTTTTTTATTTCATTTTTCGAATGTTCAACCTTTTAAGAAAACGTGTTTAAAAGGATTTGTTGAAATTCGTAAAATTCCCGAAGTTATAGGCATTTGAGTAGCGGCAAATGCATTGGTAACACCTGGCTACTCGGTACTCAAGTAAAACTTTAAATGCGTTTTTCTCGAAACAGTGTTCTCAAAACGGTGGGACCTGTATCTTCAAAAGTTTATATCCGAATCGACTGAAACTTTTTTTATTTTGAAGAATATACTTCTGGCTAGGGGGGGAACTAAAAAAAATTGCAAAAAGTTGAAAATTTATAATTTTCAAAGGCCATGAAAAAACGAAAATATAAGGAAAATGTGATTTCACACTTGCAGTGTTGCACATTTTCTAAAAAAATGTCATTTTTGTAATTTTTTTTAGTCCCCCCCCCCCCCCCCCTAGCCAAATGAATAATCTTCAAAATCAAAAAGGTTTCAGTCGAATTGGATAATAACTTTTGGAGATACAGGTCCCACCGATTTGGATCAATTTTTTGACGCCTTGACTTTAACGACTCCCCAGTGTTGTCTGCAATGCTTAATTATAAAACAAAAAATATATTTCTATAATTTAAGACATCCTTAATACAATGCAAAAAGTCCCATTAAATTATACATAGTAGTTTTCCTTTAATTAATTCCTCAATATCACCTATTTTTTGGGGCTCTAGACCAGAACCTCCCCTTAAACGTTTATTTATTCGTTATTTTAAGTAAAATACCTTAAGGTGACAGTAATTGGGTTGGCTGCCAGTAATTGGGTCCTTTACCCTAGTTTCGGAAAACTCTGTTTCTAAATACAGTAAATCCTCGTTATTGTCCCGTTTTTACTATACGTAGTAAGCTCGGTGACTATCCTCACCATTTCTTACAATCCTTCGGTCGAGAGTGAGAGAACAAAAGAGTCGACAGCAACTTCGTGTCAACTGTTTCGTTTCCTCTCGCTCGCTCTTCAGTTTTCTGACTCGCGGCAACGGCCGCGCGGAATAGTGTGTCGGGTTTAATACGAGGATTTACTGTAACGAGATATTGCTTTAGGTAGAAGTTATATTCTTCTCCCCAGCAGCATTTCTGGTTGGCTCACAGTGTACCCAAGTTAGGAATTAGTTGGCCATCAAAATGTCAACAATAAATGCTACTAGGGCCATTCCTTGTTATACCGTTCAGATTCCCTTTTAAGAAACAATGCAATAGGATTTAGTTTAGTTTCTAAGAAGTAGATTTGTGAATATGCATCAATAGAATCCCCAGCACACTATTTTTACATTTATGATAAAAGATATTATACAAGAGAAAATGAGAACCGCTGCATGCGCAATTTCTCACTAGACAAATAAGAGGTAGCGTGGCCGAGCGGTCTAAGGCGCTGGTTTAAGGCACCAGTCTCTTCGGAGGCGTGGGTTCGAATCCCACCGCTGCCAATTTTTTTTTATTCCTTATTTCCTCTTTTTTATTATTTAATTTTATTTCTTCTATGAAATATACTCAATCTTATTATACGCATAATTTTTTATAACGGTAAAACATAATTTATATACTCTAATACAATCATTAATAATTCTTCTACTTATTACAATTCTGTTTCAAATTAAACTGACATTTTATTAATTCAAGTAATAATGCTGAATATCCATCGATATTTGCTTTGTGTTTCCAGGTCGTGGAAGGCAATGCTTTCCCAGTGCCAACATTCGCTCTACCGTTGAGACCTGTGGAATCATTGGACATCCCTGTAGAAGCTCGTGCTGAAGTCACTGATGGACAGACCTCCGAGCAAGAATCAGAGCAGCGACAACAAGAACAACAACAAACTCATATGCAGATGATGCAGCAACAACACCAGCAGCAATTGCAACAGCAGCAGCAGCAACAGCAACAACAGGAACAGGAAGAAGAGAGCCGCCCACACTGTGAGTATTATTACATTACATCACCAAAGCTTTCCTTTAATTCTAATTAATTTGTAACTTGTATAAGTACAAGACAATGAAGGATACGTTTTACCAATTTCCCTCGGTTTAGTTGATACTTCGCAATATATCCTATAATCCACTTTTAAAAAATTGTCATAAAATGAAAAAATGCTAATATTCTATTGCCTGAGATAAACGTAGAATATTTTCTACAATCGAAAAAGTGTTCATCAGAGACCACTTTGAATTTTACATCGACCATAGCGGGCATAACCCAATCTTTGACCCCAAAATACTGATTGCAGTTCATTAAGCTCGCGTCGAATATCATCATTGCCCCGCAAAGAATGGAAATAAAGTTTGTCCACTCAGGAAGCAGATTATTTCTCTGTCGCCGATAAAAATGTTATCTCTCTTTTTTATTGTTCGCAGATGTGCAACCACGCTCGGTGCGCTCCATCCCGGACGCGTTCACCCATCGCCGCGAGAAGCGCGTACGCCGCTGCGCCTGTGATTGCAACTGCTAATTCCACTTTCAGCTGATCAAGTCGCACCCGGTCGACGAGGACGCCCCTAAAAAGAAAACGGGCCGCCTCGAAACACGTTTGACGAGTTGACTTAAAAGAATATTTTTTCCAGGAAACCTCGGCGCACGAAATCCTCCCTATATCTTCCCATTTCCATAATCCTTGACCCGCAAAACTTATGACCAGGTACTAACACAGAGTGACTCGGAATACAACGGGCCAGGCGTCGCGGAGATTACAAGAGTTTCGTTATGCTCGTAGTATTATCGTGCTCGTAAAGCAGCAAAGCCTACAGACATGTTTCATTTGGGCTACCCACGACACGCTGGTGAAAAATAAAAGAATAAAAGCGAACCGCGTGTCTTGGATGAACAATGGAAAATTTGTATGGAAATAATTAAGCATTTAAATAGTGGGAAGAAGACCCATTGGTACCAGTGATATTCTTTTAACTAAGTAGTAGGCCTTCGCCAGAGAGGGTGCATGAATTTCTGTTATTAAAGCGATAACAGCTGGATACAGGGGATAAAAAGAAGAGGTAGAAATGAATCTGTGATTGTTTCTTTTCGCTGGTGATTGATGAATCAGATAAAAGAGAATTAGCTTTTGATCGGGGAAGGCTCGTTTAAATGTGGCCCAAGAGAAGCTTCTTCTTAACCGCGATTAACATTGATACTTTTGTTCGGCTACGTTCGATCGGTTGGTTTACGAGAGGAGGGACAATAAAGCTCGACGATCCTCCGGCGAAATCCAAATCCAAGGTGTATTTTGTACTTAACATTAGCTTCGATCTGTACTTGCAGACTTGTTTCTCACCAACAACTTTGCATCTACCCCAAATTGTTAAAGGTATGGACATTTTATTATTCTGTATACCTGTATTGCATACATACATAAGTACGTATATATTTCTTTCATGACAATTAATAAAGCGACAAGACTATTGGTTAGATTCAGTAATTTGTGAACGTGTTCGTTTTATTCTTCAATTAGCCTTTTTTTAGTTATCGGCGGGTGTACGTTTTAAGGTATCTTTAAGAGGACACATATAGGAGAAAATATATATTTGATATCGGAAGATTTCGACGCGACGCTTTCGATATGATTCTGTAGAATGTACCATTTTTATTGTAGTAGTACGCTTGAGTCGAGAATATTAATAGATAATTCAATATTGATATTTTTATATTATAAGTAATTAGGAGTAACTCATGTTCGAGGTGAATACGGTTGATATTTTCTATGAAGGTTGTAGCATTTTATCGAAAAGTCTTTATGTAATATAGATGTAGTGAGACAGAAATTTCGAAGCTTAAGAGAATATAGTTTCGATGAAGTAAAAAGCTCAAAAATATATAAATTTGCATATATTTCTATAATAATCAGCATCACTGGGTAACAATATTATTAATTTTATCAAGTAACGTTTAATGTAATCATCGAGTACAAAGTGCAACTTTGTATTGCAGTTTGTTTAATAAATTATAGTGAGGCGAAATAATAATAGTTACGAATTTTAACAATGCGACGAAACAGACAAAATTTTATTCCCGTAACAATGTACTCGATAATATTGTTACCCAAAAAATCATTCAAACAATATCCCAAGTTTCAAATAGACTAAGCATCTCAGGCTAAAATATGTACATGATCCATTAAAAATTCGAATAAAATACTACTTTAATTCCATCCAATTATCAAGATAGCGTTCGAAATTAGTATCTTATTTGCTTCGTAATAAATACGGAAGTACAATTTTATTCAAAGTCATAATAAATAAATAAGAATTTGCTTGTTGAGTATTTAAATTAATATATTAGAGTGATATACAAAGTGCAAATATCACGAATAACGAAATTGAATTCATAAATTTGAATAATACAATAAACTCACAAGGGAACATCCCGAACCCGGAAATTCGAAAAATTCTGAAACTTTGTGAATATATAGGGAATTTCCTCCTGATTACAATGCAATTTTTGTTTGCTGCCCAAATTCACTCTAAGGAGATGGAATTGACCGCTGAAAATCCGGTTATTTTCCGATTTTGTGTTACAACTCACAAACTGTAAAATAATTTTTTCACCAAATGATAGATCTAAATAAAAGTAGTAACTTTTACAACAAAAAATCGGAAAATACCCGAATTTTTCGGGGTTAATTTCACTCCCTTCGAGTGAATTTGGGCAGCAAACAAAAATTTCGATCTAATCAGGAGGAAATCGCTTACATAGGGTAAAGGACCCAATTACTGGCAGCCAACCCAATTACTGTCACCTTAATCTATTTTACTTAACCGTTTATTTATTCGTTATTTTAAGGGGGTAGACACGGGTAATGCAGCGCGCTGTATACCGACACAATCAGGCCCGAAACATGGGTTTGCGCCCTGACGCTTTTTGTCCTTATATGAGCAAATTTCGGGATGGGTGAGGTCTCATTCGAAAGATGAAGGTCCAATGCAGCCCGCTCTGGTCATGGTTCAAAGAGATTGTATTGATATGTAATAATATGAGTGTCCAAAGTAGAGAAAAAATGGACAAAATACACTCGCAGATTCCAAGTATTTGTAGGTCACTAAAAGAGTTTTGTGAGTCAAACGATGACCAGAGCGGGCTGCATTGAACCTTCCTCTTTCGAATGAGACCTCACCTAGCCCAAAATCTGTTCATATAAGGACAAAAAGCGTCAGCGCGCAAACCCATGTTTCGGGCCTGATTGTGTCGGTATGCAGCGCGCTGTATTACCCATGTCACGTGACGTGTTTACCTCCTTAAGTATTTTTAGGTCACTAAAATAGTTTTGTGACTCAAACGGTGATCCCAGCGCTCCGCATTGAACCTTCCTCTTTCGAATGATACCTCGCCCAGCCCAAAATCTGCTCATATAAGGACGAAAAATTAAAAATTCCAAACCCATGTTTCAGGTTAGATTGTCGGTATTACAGCGCGGTGCATCGCCCGTGTCACGTGACGTATCTACCCTCTTAAGTAAAATAGCTTAAGGTGACAGTAATTGGGTTGGCTGCCATTAATTGTGTCCTTTACCCTATTCCCAACGTTTCAGAATCTTTCTAATTTCCGGGTTCGGTATCTTTCCTTGTCAGATAAACACGCATTTGAATAACCCGCTGATTTGATTCAAGCCGTAACTCCGCGTGGAGCATGCGCACGATCAGTCCGTTTGTAGCGTTCGAGCGGCTGTTCGGCGCGTGATGTCGTTTTACCTCAGTGTTACCGTTAATTCTGTTATGATTCTTGTTTCTGGCGGTGTCAGCAGCTTTTAAATAAACTTTCCGTTGCCCCACGTCACACGAACAGCGGCCACGATATTTCCGTTAAAGGTGAGCCATCCGTTTCTTGGAGT
Source organism: Andrena minutula (assembly GCA_929113495.1). Taxonomy (NCBI): domain Eukaryota; kingdom Metazoa; phylum Arthropoda; class Insecta; order Hymenoptera; family Andrenidae; genus Andrena; species Andrena minutula. The sequence continues at coordinate 76,154,179 of OV815993.1, read as the reverse complement.
ACGTCGCGCCGACGATCGTGACGTAGCACATTTTTTAGATTTCACAATTCAATTAAAAAACACAATGTTGATAGATCGATCAGTGTTTTAACAATAACAGAGCAAAGGACGAAGAATTCCGTTATCGTCAATCTATATCGGAGTTATCTGCTCGAGATGATGAATTTCGGAGGAGAAAGAGGATCCCCGAGATCCTCGCCATCACGAAATATTCGTTGCTGTCTCGCAACAGCTAGATATAACAGTTCAAAGTAAATCTTCCCTAACTCGTGTTTAAACGATCCTATTACATTGATCACGTTTTCTCACTCATCATTCAATTACAAATCTAAGCAACCCTTGCGGACGCTTCTTAACGCTGCGAATGTTCTTTTTAGCGTGCACAGATACTTCGTACACCATCCGGTGTGAGGTGTACTGTCAGCCGAAGCGGACAGGTGATATGGATGAATTACAAAATCGGAATGGTCACGAACTGATCCGTTGTAGATATGATAATAGTAATTATAACGACAGACTAACGGAGTATCACAAATTGAATAATCGTATGGACGATCCGCTTAGTAAGCACTGACAAAAAGGAATACCAGCCGAATGTTTATAACGAGTTGCGCTTACTTCTGTGAACTTATAGGAGAGCCCGAAGTAACTATGAATTTAAACGAAGGCTCTGTGCCGTTACCGCTTCATCCGCTGGAGGAACCGGAGGAGGATATGTTCGAATACGAAACAGATAGTTCGTTGCAGGATACGAATACAGAGTCTGAGGTAAATTGACCGATGCAAGAGGAGGAAAGTATTGCGGCACGATGAAATACCTTTTGTTACTTTCATCGATGCTTATGTAATGAACAGTAGGGCGTTGATATATAAACTATAAATTGGGACTGAGGTGGTTCGGAGAATCGAATTGCTTGGATAATAAATAGTTCGGAGAACGAAGCATACGTGTACTGTGCTCCGACGAGAAACTGTAGGGTTTGACTTAAGTCGGAATAGAATATCACTATTAGCCGATGTGACTACGTCGATGAATATAAAGTAAGCAAATGGGACACGGGTGGTGGAAGCCATTGCGAGCGAAGTAGCCCCTTGCAACTTGTACCTTTCAACCAACTTCTTATCGTCGGAACACAATATACCAGGCCTGCCCTTTACGGTGCAGATACCTCTTCAAGTTCTGGGACCTGGGCAAGAGCCAAGGGCTGAATTGTTACCTTGCTAACCATTGCGTGGGTTTTGGGAGAATTGTAAGAGTGTGTGTGCTCCCATGTGTGAGGCCCAGCTATATAGACTCGTGGTACAAGGCAGTATGGACGCACGCACAGTCTTGCAGTTCTCCCGCAGCCCATGCTGTGGCTAGCAATGTAACAGTTCAGCCCCTGGCTGTTGCCCGGGTCCCAGAACTTGAGCAGATACTTGCACCCCAAAGGGCAGGCCTGATCTACACAGTTTATACCTATAAAAATTAATAATACTAGGGCTGGGACTATTCGAATAATTGAATATTCGAATATTTTACAAGTATTCGAATAATTGAATATTCGAATATTTTACAAGTATTCGAATAATTGAATATTCGAATATTTTACAAGTATTCGAATATTATTATTCGAATATCGATGTATTCGAATAGTATGGTGTGAAGTGGGTCAAAATTAGCTTACAAGATTTCACCAGACAAATGAACCCAAAGAACTTGATTTATAATTCACACCATACTATTCGAATACATCAGTATTCGAATACTCAAATATTTGAATAGTATTCGAGTACTCAAATATTCGAATAGTATTCGAGTACTTAACTTTTTCGAATAGTTATTTCGACATTTCGAATAGTATTCGAATAGTATTTGAATACTTAACTTTTTCGAATAGTTATTTCGACATTTCGAATAGTATTCGAATACTTAAATATTCGAATAGCATTCGAATACTTGGATATTCGAATTATATTCGACAAATAATTGTTCAACTAAAGTATTAGAATATTCGAATACCGAAAAAATTCGACAAATAGTCCCTGCCCTAATTAATACCAGTGTACTACTACTTTAATTTGAAATGTAATGGATATTACGCAAAATATGTGTACAATACATATAGCGAATTCGATGTCTCGCACTGACTCTGCACTGGTGCCAGAAAATGACTTGAATTGGCTTCAGATAGAAACGAAAATAGCTCTATAAGAATCAACCAATCCGAGTCATTTTCCGACACCAGCGCAGAGTCAGTGCGAGGCACCGAATTCGCTAATAGTAATTATATACAGTTAATGTTGATGAAGTTTATTTTTCAAAGTAATCTTTGATTTCTTTGGTTCGGAGAATCTGCAGTTCGGATAATTGACGCTCTACTGTATTTATATTATATCGAGTTGATTATTGTACGTTGAATTTTAGGAGCAAGTGGTACCATCCAGTCAGTTAAGTAATAGCTATAAGTATCCCGAGGACCTCACCATTTCCGAGGACGAGGTAGACGAGGGCATATTTGAAGATGAACCAGTATCTAGTATAGTGTTGCCGGATGATAATAACACATACGATCCTCAACCACCGTGAATACATATTTTAATGTAGCTGATGTGTTTCTTAGAGCAGCGCTACGCGCTGATTCGCCAGCGATGTTTAATGTTATACAATTTGTCCATCGACCGCAGGGTCACTGAACATATTTCGAAAAGTGTTGTGGTAGTGAAGCTAGAGCATTCATTGATGTTTCGTACAAACAGCATTCCAAATGGCTTCTTAATCCACAGCCATTGTAACGTTTAACATAAAACGAGCGACGGTGTCCATAATTTCATTAACGCCGACATAAATTTTATTTAATATTCTACGCTGGAAATTGCACACGATGAAGAGAAAGATACGATGCGCGATACTTCTTCCGCTGTGTGTTTTTTATAGCGTGATTATTTTGCGGGAAATTATACGATTGTCTTTTAAAATTATTGTTAAAGTTTTGTGAAAGCAAGCAAAGGTAGAATTACTTTAGAACAATTTTAGTAACAAACTCGGCTTTGTTAAAATACTGCAATGTCGATTTAATACTCAGTGACAAATGATTTTAAAGAATCAGCAGGAATGAAGTTTTATTATTAAATTATAATTTAGAGTGAAGTTTTATTATTAAATTATAATTTAGAGTGATGTATGTATGTTAGGAGTCATTTCTATTGATTTGAATTTGATATTTTTAAAGCGTTCACTTTTGAAATGAACGTACTGGAAAATATATTTTCAATATGATATTTAAGCGTGCGTCGTAATTATGAATCCAATTACTATTGTATGTATGCTTAGACGACATGCTCCAAATAATTGCATATGTAATAAAAGAATGAGCGTACAAATAAAGCTAAATGCGAGGAACCGTTAATCGCAAGTCGGTCAGCAGAATCCGTCCTCTCGTTCGTATCATGTAGTCTATCGTTGCGTCAGTATACAGTACAGACAATTACCTAGATCAGTGGTCCGTACACTTACATTTAACATTATCTCTGAAAAACGGGTTCCTTAATCATTATGTAAATGCGTTTCGTTGACCAGCGTTTCCGAAACAGATGGAATATTATATTACGTGAAATGGTAATATAGTTTTTGTCGAAATTTACACCAAAAGGTGCGATGCGAAGAACTAGGTATTTTAACTTTTTGCTAATGTGTTGTATATTTGTAAGACGTCCTTTGATATTTGTGATAATTTTACAGTAATTTATAGTAATCGTTTTACAATTAATTATCGTGAAATACTTCGTAAAGGATACCTGAAAAAAATAGAAACATGACGCCTAGCTGTTTATCACGGTTTGGTTCTTCTAGGAGGAATCATTTTTATTCTGTTCTCGTGAAGGTTCAACGACATTACAACTAGGAATTCAGTTATATTGAGTAGGTTAATTCAATTCAGTATTCTTGTCATTCAGGGCATAAACTCATCGCGATTATTTATTCTTTGATAGTAATGTTAATGATTTACAGCTTCTGTTATCCTATAAAAATGTCTAACATTGTTTCTCATTTTCCAAGCAATTTTGAGACATTTAATTAGAACATGAAAGTTGATTTGATCAGAATCAGCCAGACTGTTAATTTTAAAATCATAGTATTTCATTTATGGTTTCAATTGATATATTTAATATTCGTTATGTATTATTGATATTCTTCCAATTAATTAGCGAAAGAAGTTGACCTATTACATTTTTGTTTGCGAATTTTACAAAATTCTAATTGTAAGTAATATTTGAAATATAGAATTACAAAAGTTTTCTATATTTTATTATTTTAGAAGCATCAACGCGATAAATATGAAAAGGAAAACACTGACTTTCGTTCGCTTGTAAAAGCAGAGGACAGTTTGGTTTGACTCGCGATTCCGCCGTAATTCGTACCGATGACAGTGATTTCTAAAATTATAGTGCAATCATTGAGGAAACCGCGCACGCGATGTAGCTTAAAGAGTTCATCAAAAGCGAATGGCAAAGGATAATGGCACGCCTTTTGGTTTCAAGGTTGGGCTCGCTATTGGCGATCGCTGCCCTCAATTAAATCGAGGGAATTATTCATCGATAGCGTACTCGGGTGTTGCGTTTCTCCAAGAATCGATATGAAAGCAATTTTTCTTGTCACCCAACACGAGAACGAGCCTGCACAATGCTGCACGCTAGGATTACTTTCGTACTCATGTTCGAAAGTGAAATTGAACCGTGCCGAATCGTGTTTCAAACGATTCCCTGGGATCGTACTTGACGACCATGACGAAAGCATTTGTCGTTCCCAGTACATATTAATTTGCATACGCCACGAAAATCTATCGCGACGATCATCACTTTCAAATCGATCGGTACAGAATATACCGAATAGCGAGGATCGCAGTAAAACCGCTAGAAGAATTATAACCTTCAAATTCATCGCGTTTTGTACAGTAATCGAGTAAATTGTGGAAAGAAGATGGAAATGGAGGAAAATTGAAAGGACATCTTATAAAATCGTGTTACGTCAAATAAGTTAGGTGCGTATATTTTACTCAGTCAAAGCTATTAAATTAATAATTCCTTTGCATTGTGTAATAAAAATTCGGACGAGAAGGGCAAAATACAGAGTAGTTAAACTGGTTTATTAAAATCTGTTGCTTTGATAATGCAATGGTACATCAGATGTTTTGAAGACGCATCGATTGTGAAATTTATTTGTTATATTAGTGGAGAATTGTACGAGACAAGAGGTGGGATGAAATTCATTTGTAATTCCACTAAAAGACACGCACCGCAACTTCGTTATGTAAAATACGAACGTGCGTGCAATATTCACGCGTGCTTGCTACATAGTTCTTACGTTTTACAGTAACACAATTACGCTTGGCGTGTGTGTCCTCATTGTCCTCGATTAATTACCGTAAAAATTCGCACTTCTTGTTTCGCGTAATCCGACACTGGTACACGATCGGAGAATGCGGAAGTGGTTGTGAAATTTCATGTCAGTGCCATGCTGATACAAGAAAAGCTGTCTTAGCGTTTCTCGCACCCGAGTGTCACACATTTTTCGCCAATTATTCGCGACAATCGCGACTCGGTTTTAGGTAGCGATTACGATAACAATTGTGTGGGAAATTTCAATAATACTCAGCATTTCGTCAAATAGATTATAGAATAGATTAACATTTAAGAAGGTCTTGAAAATCACGTGGCAGGATATTGACTCGATCGACGTAGGGAAAGTTATTTTCGTACACCTAGCTGGGCCCATAAAATAATGAATATTTAATAACTCGAAACGAGTGAATTCTACCTGAATGTGGGATGAAAAAAATTGCTGATTAGAATTCAGCCAGTTTATTATGTATGACCTCTTCAGAATTATCCTCTTTCGCGGTTAATAATTTTGCATTATAAATATAGAAAACGTTTATATTATACTTCTCGCAAGAAAGTCGTAACAGAAAAGACGCAGTAATTATAGAATTAATTTTTAAGATTAACGCCGACATTAGTGATTCAAAATGCGTTCTAAAATTAAGTTCTAAAATTGTTAAACCAACAGTTATTAAATTATATTTATATTCCAACGTCTTCAGACTTTTAAAATACTTAGTTTCTCCAGAAAATTCGTCGAATTCATCGAAATTGGAGCAGAACTTATTTCAGGATCTGGAAGCTAACAGTTCCATAATAGATTACGATCTTCGATAGCCGCGATACGCTGGCGAGTAACTAGAAACTTAAACATAAAAAGACGCGAAGGCTTTCGTAAATGAGACGCATATGAGATTTCATAATAGTGTCGATCGGAATAAATCTAGGAAGTGTGCATTTCATCGGCATGGTGTTCATCGTGCATCACGATCTCGGAAATCGTACAACACGATGTCTGGTGTAATTCAAGCCAGAGTCCAGTTTTGCTGGTACAGAAATACCGGGCGACAGTTTTGCAAGCAGTTTCACGTTTCACGTAAAAGGACGACCACTTTTCGTTCCCGGCGATGCTCGAGGAACCGCGGGGCACCCTCTTCTATGTACATTCTCCATTGTAATTCCGTTGTGGTTATTACACCCTGCTCGAAATAATTAGAGGAACGGCTGAAGTGAATTAATATTTTAAAAATCGTTAATTCTTTTGACATCAAACATCGAATCGAAAAACCTTCATCGCATACACGGTTAATTCTCCAGACACGCGATCCTATAAATGCGGCGAGCAGAATGGCGGAACTCAAGTAGCGAAAAATTGGCTGGTTAATTAACGCAGAGCCGACTGTTATGTCGATTTTAATGCGAAGTACAATTAGTATACTTTTAGTCTGTAGCTTTTTTAATAGCCTTTTGCGCTCTGATTTAAGTAGTTGCAGGTATATTCTCGTTAGGTGTAATTGTCATATCTTTATCATTTCAGTTTTAATGGGGTGATGCAATTAATACATTGTGGCGAGGAACTAGTTCAGTAAGGGGTATTATTACAGGAGTTATATTATATCTAGAATTCTATTTTGTTTACGGAGCGTTACACCTCGATCCCATTGCGACTGAGTTGCGAAACCTGCGCGCGTTATCGTTAAGAAGCTATAAGTGAAATTACATAGGGTAAAGGACCCAATCACTGGCAGCCAACCCAATTACTGTCACCTTAAGCTATTTTACTTAAACGTTTATTTATTCGTTATTTTAAGCGAAATAGCTTAAGGTGACAGTAATTGGGTTGACTGACAGTAATTGGGTCCTTTACCCTAGAATGTGAAAAAGATGCTGCAGTTCAGTTCTTGCAACTGATTACTCGCGATTGCGCAACCATTACTATGGTGATGTCTCAGTCACGTGTAGGAATTTGTTTTTTATTTATAAACATACTCAAACTAGTCCTCTATAAACTGCTCTAACGAATTTTGCAAAAATTTTAATAAAAATTAATTTTATAATGAAAAAACCAAACCCCTGCTGTTTGGATTTACCCGACTGCTGGTGGGGTAATTCCGAATTGTGCATGGGGTAATCACGAACAGAGTTACATATCGCAGAAGTCGCACAGAAAGCGCGATTTCAATGGTCAACCCATAAAAAATGTTGCTACAACCTCTACCTAATGTATTTTTCAAATTCCTCTTCTTGTGCGTTAGAAAAAAATTGCAATGGTCGGAATATCGAAAAAAAATAGTAAAGGTCGTTTTTTAAACTTTTTTTGTCTGAGCCTGTAATGAAAATTCAAAAATCCCTTTTGTAGATTTAAGTAAGTTTTATACATGCTGAAAATTTCATCAAAATCGGTTATCATTGCTAATCTCAAAGGTTCGAGATTACCCCATCCGAGTTGTTCCACATTACCCCACGACATCAAAAAATAAAAAAGAATTTATTTCAGAAGTTAGAATCATAATTCAAGCAACGCGTTGGTCACAAAATGTTGGTAAAAAAGTGCTTTATTTCAACTTAAAAAAATCTCAATTGTATCATTAATTCAACAGTTATTACATCCAATTGAAGATGGACAAAATATTACTTGAAACACGATGAAAATAATAAATTGTGTTTCTCTTGACTAGCATGAGCGTTCTGTATTTATTACTTTCTGCGCGGCGTTGGATACGACCTAAACTATTAGCTAGCGGAGAGGGAACATCAGTTTTTATTTATTAAAACGCCGTAACCACCGCGTTCCGGATTACCCCGCGTTCGCCATTACCCTACTCTCCCCTAACTTAAGGGCACCCTCCGGTGAAATCGCGCGAAAACATAGGTGACACTTATGATTTTTTATAGCAAAAAGTATACAATGTATGGGTCTAAATCTTTTTGCACTTTATTCTGCTACAAATGTAGGGCATAAAACAATTTTGTTATTTTATTTTTGCCCACCCTTGCTTCTGATATGCATTGTGTGCAGCATCGTTGTAAAGAAAACTGGTCTGCAGTATCGCCACGATAACTTTAGACTTAATTGCACGTCTGTGGTTATCGCGCTAGCTTCAAGCAGTGTTAAGAGACAACTGGGCGATGATGGGCAAATGTTTAAACAATAGCGTCCCCGAAACACGTTTTTTTTCGCACAAAAATGTTTCGTAAAAAAAATTGAGTGTATGAAAATTCGTATTAGGGGGTAGCGCGGATGCCAGTGTAATTACGAGTAGAATCCTGTTCGAATTTTTAGGTTCGGTCCAGAATTGCATTTTTTATCGTGGCGATAGTGCGTGATAAATTATTTCGAGAAAAACGTGCTTAAAGTTTGACGCCGAGTGCGTTCGTCTATAGTGATTTATTGAGTAAAAGAAAAATTGATTCTAGTTCCAATAAACGAGAGTGATATCGGCGCACTAGTTGGGTTAATTAAACAAATATTGTGCAATTAAACAATATTGCGCTGATATCACTCTAGTTTATTGGAACTATTCGTAAATACGGTCGAAATTCTAATTATATTATTTAAAAAGTGATTCTCTTTTTAGATCGATAAATGTGTCATTAACCCTTCGTGGTCACACCTTTTTATAATCACAAATTGGTCACACGGGGTTCATTTTTGAGTTACCATTTTTGTATTTTTGAATCTATTAACTTTTCAGTGATAATTGTATATTCGTAATACTTAAACAGTCATAGTCTAATAGTCGTTTTCTAGAACTGTAAATTTTGATAAGATAAAATTTGTAGTTGAAAATGAGCGATTTTCCATGGTTGCGGGAAAAACCGATTTTTTAAATCTTTTTTTTATTTTCTTCTTTGCGATAAATCCTCTTTGGAAGACGTAAAGGTGCGACATTTCAAATCGAAAATTGCTCTTGGGGTACAATACACCCCGTGTGACCACGAAAGGTTAATTAAAAGAAGAATTACATTTTCATCTACTATACTTGCGTCACAATCCATCTTCAAAAAACATCTATTTTTAAGGCCGTCACACTGTTAATCCCGTTTAACTGCTTCTAAAATCTGTACCGTTAGGAATTTCGTTCTAAAATTTTATCTGGTCATTCTTGAGATGTGGTATGAAATCATGCAAAAAAATCGATTTTTTCCCGGAGAATGCCCTTAATAATCATCTTCATTGATAAAGTAGCGAAGCATATCGAGCTTGATAAATAATCAAACAAAGCCTTATCGTGATCAATCAATTTATCAAACGATATTCTCTTGAAACGTTGGGTTTCGTTGAACGAACACTATTACGTTCGATCTTCAGGGCGGACGTTATAATATGCCATCAGGAAATGAAATCTCCGATGTGAAATTACGCTGGAAGCGAATTAATTGCTAATGCACCAAATGTAACGCACTAATAATGATTCCAACGAACTACAAAGAAGAAATTTGCATAGAAGCTAATTGTAAGAGCAATCGAGTTATTTTAGAATGGAAGTAGCATGCGCGATCTCTGTGATACTTAAGAATAGAATGAATACAGAGCAACTCTTCATCAAAGATTAATTAATCTCGTTATTAACCCCGATTATCTAAGAGCTACTGTGTATCGTGTGAAAATCAGAAAGCTCGATCAGAAATTGCATTTCTTAGGAAATAAAACACCAGACTTCACCAAAATGTTACACTTGTAATTTCGATAGATATAAATAGTTATTAGAGTTAAGGGGTCTCCCTAGTGTGACGCCTGGAAAATAGGGCAATATTTGGGAATTTTTTTAAGGGAATGTATTTGATACTGCCGTTTCAAACTTTGGAGTATTTATTAAGTTATCTTTGGGCAAGGAACTGAAATTTTTTGAAGGATTAGTGATAATTATATTTTACGTTTGAAGGATTACAATGAGGAGCTCGCAAAAAAACACCTACTGCTGGCGATCACGATTCCGGCTGTCATGGACATCTGAAACAAAAAACTCAGTTATTTTCTTAATCTATATGAACGTAGCTAGGGCTTGAACTAGAATGAAAATAGGAAATCACAAAATACTAAAATGGCAGCACTTTAAAGAAAAGGTTTCATTTCGCGGCAAAAAGTGGTCAGTTTTTTGAGCTGCAAAATTCGAATTTTGCATATAATGACTTTATTCTAGTTCAAGTTCTAACAGAACACGCAGTGAATATATACAGTGAGTAAAAAAAGTATTGGCACACTTTGAAATCGCATAACTTTTTTAGAATTGGTCCAAACGACATGAGTTTTTTTTAGAATGTAGAAGGATTAGTTTGCTAAGTGACGTATTTCGTAGTTTTGAAAAAAAATCAATTTTTCGGAATAGCAAAAAAAATAGTAAAGGCCGTTTTTTCAACTTTTTTTTCTGACGAAAATTCAAAAAACCCGTTTGTAGATTTAAGTAAGCTGTATACATGCTGAAAATTTCACCAAAATCGGTTAACGGTGCTCTGAGTTACAAACGTTTAATGATCGTACAATAAGGTCGAAAATCGCTTGATTTCGGGAATTTCCCGATTTTCGACCTTATTGTACGATCATTAAACGTTTGTAACTCAGAGCATCGTTAACCGATTTTGATGAAATTTTCAGCATGTATACAGCTTACTTAAATCTACAAACGGGTTTTTTGAATTTTCGTTACAGGCTCAGAAAAAAAGTTGAAAAACGGCCTTTACTATTTTTTTTGCTATTCCGAAAAATGGATTTTTTTTTCAAAACTACGAAATACGTCACTTAGCAAACTAATCCTTCTACATTCTAAAAAAAAACTCATATCGTTTGGACCAATTCTAAAAAAGTTATGCGATTTTAAAAAGTGTGCCAATACTTTTTTTACTCACTGTATGTTAAGTTTCAAGTCGTTTGGTTGAGTAGTTTTTGAGTTATCGTGATCGCCGCGCCAAAAATGTCGTTTCGAGTAAAATGCGTTTAAACATGTTTTTTAAGATGTTGAACTTTCAGAAAAGGCAAAAAAAATCGATTTTTTCAAACCGTCACGCTAGGGAGACCCCTTAATAGAAATCGAAAAAGCTCGTGTCGTTGCTAATTCTACTCGCTGCAATTAGCCCCGAGGCGCAAGTCTTCTCCAACCGCTTCTTGCTATGCATTCGACTTGCTTCAACAGCGTGTTGCTCATATGTAATCGCATTTTCTATCTTGTTCGCGTATGCAAATTTCACATTGTGCTATTCCGCGACGATACAGAACGTTTTCCGTTCGCAAATCAACGGAAGAACTTTTACCTCGCCCACGCAACTCAGTGAAAGGAATGAAATTACGTGCTGCTTTGCTTGCTCGAGCAACGCTTATTCGTACGCGCGCACGGGCACTTCGTGTGTAAATGGCCAGAAATTCCATTGTGCAAGATTAATGTAGGCAATCGACTGTTTTGGAAAGTTGAACCCGCTGGGTTTTTTTAAACCGGTTTTCGGGCGACCCCGATATTTAATGAAACGATCTTCCACGATCGAAGAGGCGGCGAACTGCTCACAGAATGCAGTGGACAGAATATTTTATTTTTATTGAATCCTTCATCATAATTTTTCTACTCCAGACAGAGTATATTACTGTGTTATTGTATATGTTAATAACAATCTTATTGAAAAGCTTTCAGAAATTTCATTCGACAGCTCGCCCATTTCTGCTCTTCCTCATAATTAATGTTCCACTTTCCAGTTTATTGTTCATAGATTGATGTATTTGTTTAATAAAATCTCGTCCGTCGTGAGAATTTTGCAGAATGCAGTATGCATATGGAAATAAATGTGGTATTAAGGTGTAAATCTAGGTTGAGACAAAAATATCGTGTTTTTCATGAGACTTTAATCTTATATGAGACAATTATTTTATTATTTTTTAATTATTTTGTTATTAAGGGGGGCTTCTCGTGTGACAGACCCCGAAATTTATGATTTTTTTAAAAACAATTAATAATATTGCATTAAACTCTTTAGGATATAAGGAGGCATCTTTAAACTTGTAGAATTTTTTTATGTCGATACTTTTTATTATTTATTGATTATTGTGAAATCGTGTTAACCTTTTCAGCGATGTTGGCGTCAGGTGTAGCATCTGTCATAGTCATCTGATTGCAAGTAGAAGAAATTTTTCTTAAAGTTAAATGATTTATGTTGGTACTGGACCTAAAATTTTAATTTTAGTTTTTATTTATAATATCTTTTTCGTCGATATAAAGAATAATATGAAAAATTTGCCTAAGGAAAAAGTTACTCTTTCCTTCAAACGCTATAACTCTTTCAATTTTTCATTTTTTTCCTTTAAAGTGGACCAATCCCAGCGTAAACTATCTAACTTTAAGAAACTCCTACTTTTTTGTAATCAGATGATGAGCAAGAGTTACATCGTCAAAGAGGTGGCTAAGATTTCACAATAATTAATAAATAATAAGAAGGATCGACAAAAAAAATTTCTGCAAGTTAAAAGATGCCTCATTATATTCCAAAAGAGTTTAATCCAATATGACCAACGACTTTTTTTAAAAAAATTCTTAAATATCAGTTAGTTTTTGGGCTGTTAGACGAGAATCCCCCCTTAAGGTGCAAATCCACTTTGAAATTTTGGACGAGTCTTCTTTATCATGAGACAAAAATCTCAGCAACAAGTAAATGAATATAATGGAAATAGTCGCAGGAGATGAGATTTTTTAAAATATATCATGAAACTTGTCTCATGAGATTCTAGTTTCTTGAAACTAAAGATGCAAATCCACGTTGTGACAAAAATATCATGTCTCCCTTGAGACTCTAATCTTATGAGACAATTATTTTATTATTTTTTAATTGTTTCGTCATAGGTTTCATAAAATTAGACTCTCATAACACATATTTCATGATATATTTTAGAAAACCTCATGTCTCTCAACTATTTACATTATTTACATTTAGTTGATGCTGAGATTTTTGTCTCACGATAGAAAAGTCTCATGTAAAATCTCATCATGAATTCGCACCTTTATCAAATTCTGTATTAAACAACACAGAAAAACAGTAGAGAGTAAATCACGTGGCAGAGAACTCGACAAAATTGATCTCTCATTTGTGGTCAAATGTATGCTTGAAGAATAGAAATACCTATTCTTTTCCACTCAAGTATTATTTCTATTACTCGTCTTTATTATTCAAAAAAGAAGAAACCCGAAAAATCTGACTTACAGCTAGCATAGTCAATAAAAGTAAATGCGAGGTTACAGACCTCTCTTGAGAAGTCTAACCGTGAAACTAAAAAAGAGACGCAAACATAACAAATATTCAAAATTCTGGCTAGGGGGGGAACTAAAAAAATTGCAAAAAGTTGAAAATTTATAATTTTCAAAGGCGATGAAAGGACGAAAAATATAAGGAAAATGTGATTTCACACTTGAAGTGTCGTTATTTTCTAAAAAAATGTAATTTTTGTAATTTTTTTTAGTTCCCTCCTAGCCAAATGAATAATCTTCAAAATAAAAAAGGTTTCAGTCCAATCGGATAATAACTTTTGGAGATACAGGTCCCACCGATTCGAATCAATTTTTTGACGCCTTGACTTTAACGACTCCCCAGTGCCGCCTGCACTGATTAATTATAAAACAAAAAATATATTTCTATAATTTAAGACATCCTTAATACAATGCAAAAAGTCCCATTAAATTATATATAGTAGTTTTCCCTTAATTAATTTCTAAATATCACCTATTATTTTGGGCTCTAGACCAGAACCTCCCCTTAAGGCTCAGTCTGCAGATCTTTTCTAAATTTTACAACCGCACGGTTGGCAGCATATCTAAATATTCGCCAGTGGTTCACTGCCTCCTAGCGTTGCCCATATCCCGTCCAAGTTCGACGAGTGCAAAGTGTGCTGTAACGAGGACGTTGCTCGCCCAAAGCACCGTTCGAAATGCGTCAAAACATAGAGCAGCGCGTCTGTGGCGCCGGTTTTCTCGTCACGTTGGAGCACTGGTCAATAAAGTTCAAAGTACCAGCGGCGAAGCGTTCCCTGGCCTCGAACCAGAACCCATTCTTAACATTCCTGCCTTTTGTCGTCCCGTGATACTTTCGTCGTCGGCTTGATCCGCGACACGGTCGAGTCTAGAGCTACGTTTACCTACCGCGAAGAGGAACATTTTGTGAGACATGTTGCCTTCCGATCGCCACGCACGTACCGGCACGCAGGTCCGCGAAGAGCAAGGCCAGTGAACTCCACCTTTTGGAGCTTTCTCCTGGGAAGCTACCTTTTCTCCGGTTAACGTCCGCTGGAGATCGGATGGCACCCCTTTCCTTGCTCTTATTGCTGAGGCGAGTGGCACACATTCTGCACTATAATTCACTTCCGACAAATTTCTCGCATTTCAGCCTGCACACGTGGTTGACAAGATGCACACGTGTTCATTAGCTTGCAGCATGCAATCTCGATTTATCATCTGCTGCAGTGTTGATTTTTGCAAGGGTGTCTCTACCTCAGAGGTGTCTCTTCTTCCTCAAAGGTCCTCAAGCCGGAAGTTAAAAAATTATGAAACTTTGGGGATATGTAGGGGATATAATTCTGTGGTTGTAAGGAAAAACGACCGATGTCACGATTTGAAAAAGTTGAGTTTATGCATTAAATCAACTGTGGAATATTGGATGTATGTTTTTATCAGAGAAAAATGGAGGAAAACGAATTTTATACGTTGAAAATGTAATGCAATTTAATAGAAGTTCAATTTTCAATTAATACGCATTTGGCAAAACAACGTAAGTCCACAAAATCGCTTTTTATTTTATATTCTTATTTATCTGCATATACTATAAGGTATTTTGTGTAAAATAAAATGAGGGTAATTATATTTCATATTTTTATTTTACTAGAAACAGCACACTATGAAATACCAGTGATACATAAATGTGTAACTTGTATTTTACAAAAAACAACGCAAAGCACAGAAGAAAACGAAAGAAAGTAAAAGAAGGAAAAGTAATCATTTCTTTTCTTTTCTTCTTAACGCTCAAGTGTATGTAAATTATTAATATTTTGTTTATTATTATTTACGTTAATTATACGAATATTGAATATTATGCAAAGTGAAGGAAATATATGTTTATATAGTAAGAAGAAAACAAGGAAACATTACTAATAAGAAGAATTGGTGCTTAGAACTTTCAATGTCAATATCTCGAAAGTGAAAACATGTAACATGGGTCGTTTTTCCTTGCAACCACAGATATAGATAGGGGAGACGGGGGATAAGTTGATACGTTATTCTGTTTTCAATTTCTTTCATTTTTTATTTCAATTAATTACTTAGAAACAAATATGCCAAAATATACTTTGGTCCTTCCTCTTTAATATATAGTAAGTGAAAACTTGAGGAAGTAAATACAAAATGAATAAAAAAATGTTATTTGGACAAAGGCAAAATGTATCAATTTACCCCACTGCGGGGCTAGTTGATACGTTATTCTGTTTCAAATTTTTTTCATTTTTATTTCAATTAATTACTTAGTAACAAATATGCCAAAATTTACTTTGGTCCTTCCTCTTTAATATATAGTAAGTGAAAACTTGAGAAAGTACATAGGAAATGAATGAAAAAATGTTATTTGGACGAAGACAGAATGTATCAATTACCCCACTGCGGGGCTAGTTGACACGTTATTCTGTTTTCAATTTCTTTCATTTTTTATTTCAATTAATTACTTAGTAACAAATATGCCAAAATTTACTTTGGTCCTTCCTCTTTAATATATAGTAAGTGAAAATTTGAGAAAGTAAATAGAAAATGAATAAAAAAAATGTTATTTGGACAAAGGCAAAATGTATCAATTTACCCCACTGCGGGGCTAGTTGACACGTTATTCTGTTTTCAATTTCTTTCATTTTTTATTTCAATTAATTACTTAGTAACAAATATGCCAAAATTTACTTTGGTCCTTCCTCTTTAATATATAGTAAGTGAAAATTTGAGAAAGTAAATAGAAAATGAATAAAAAAAATGTTATTTGGACAAAGGCAAAATGTATCAATTTACCCCACTGCGGGGCTAGTTGACACGTTATTCTGTTTTCAATTTCTTTCATTTTTTATTTCAATTAATTACTTAGTAACAAATATGCCAAAATTTACTTTGGTCCTTCCTCTTTAATATATAGTAAGTGAAAATTTGAGAAAGTAAATAGAAAATGAATAAAAAAATGTTATTTGGACAAAGGCAAAATGTATCAATTTACCCCACTGCGGGGCTAGTTGACACGTTATTCTGTTTTCAATTTCTTTCATTTTTTATTTCAATTAATTACTTAGTAACAAATATGCCAAAATTTACTTTGGTCCTTCCTCTTTAATATATAGTAAGTGAAAATTTGAGAAAGTAAATAGAAAATGAATAAAAAAAATGTTATTTGGACAAAGGCAAAATGTATCAATTTACCCCACTGCGGGGCTAGTTGACACGTTATTCTGTTTTCAATTTCTTTCATTTTTTATTTCAATTAATTACTTAGTAACAAATATGCCAAAATTTACTTTGGTCCTTCCTCTTTAATATATAGTAAGTGAAAATTTGAGAAAGTAAATAGAAAATGAATAAAAAAATGTTATTTGGACAAAGGCAAAATGTATCAATTTACCCCACTGCGGGGCTAGTTGATACGTTATTCTGTTTCAAATTTTTTTCATTTTTATTTCAATTAATTACTTAGTAACAAATATGCCAAAATTTATTTTGGTCCTTCCTCTTTAATATATAGTAAGTGAAAACTTGAGAAACTACATAGGAAATGAATGAAAAAATGTTATTTGGACGAAGACAGAATGTATCAATTACCCCACTGCGGGACTAGTTGATACGATATTCTGTTTTAAATTCTTTTCATTTTTTATTTCAATTAATTACTTAGTAACAAATATGCCAAAATTTACTTTGGTCATTCCTCCTTAATATATAGTAAGTGAAAATTTGAGAAAGTAAATAGAAAATGAATAAAAAAAATGTTATTTGGACAAAGGCAAAATGTATCAATTTACCCCACTGCGGGGCTAGTTGATACGATATTCTGTTTTAAATTCTTTTCATTTTTTATTTCAATTAATTACTTAGTAACAAATATGCCAAAATTTACTTTGGTCCTTCCTCTTTAATATATAGTAAGTGAAAACTTGAGAAAGTAAATAGAAAATGAATAAAAAAAATGTTATTTGGACAAAGGCAAAATGTATCAATTTACCCCACTGTGGGGCTAGTTGATACGTTATTCTGTTTCAATTTTTTTTCATTTTTATTTCAATTAATTACTTAGTAACAAATATGCCAAAATTTACTTTGGTCCTTCCTCTTTAATATATAGTAAGTGAAAACTTGAGAAAGTAAATAGAAAATGAATAAAAAAATGTTATTTGGACAAAGGCAAAATGTATCAATTTACTGTTTTCAATTTTTTCATTTTTTATTTCAATTAATTACTTAAGTAGTGGCTCATATCTGCTTAGAGGTAACATCCTTGGATACTCAAGTAGGCACATTTTAAGTGGAAATGAAGCGTTTAATAATTCCCTTTGCTTTAGAAGCAAAAATGCTTTAGACGAGAAAAAGTATAATCTTCTTCTGCCCACTCTCCTCAATCCGCATAAAGTCTCCTTACTTCAATATCAAGATTCTACCGTGCAACACCTCCAACGCTTCCTTCCACCGAACCACTAACTCCTACCACAAAGCTCTTAAAATTTTAAAATTCAAGCTTCCCTAATCCATATTTATCTTCTAACCCCTCTCCCCCATCTACAACCCTTCTAAACCTCAAATATTCTACAAATCTATTCCATCGCACTCCCACGGAAGATGATACGCCCAAGATAACAGAGTGGTTAGACAGACCGTGGATACTTAATTTCCACCTCTCGTCATTCATCACCACCGCAAGTACTCGCGCAAAAAACGGGACTACCTATCGCCTCGTTTGCGTGGGCGTCATTCCCATTGCTAGTCGGTTGGAGCGCCGACAAAGAGGAGGCGCATTCTCACATGCCGGCCGCTTCTCGTTCCATGGCGAAGGTCCCGAGCAATTTCGTGGCACTGACACTGTACACCCGTGTTCTCCACTTCCGGTTTAGCAACGGTACCTCCGCGGGTTATCGAACGTGTGCTGTGAGGGACTACCGTCTGACGTCTATCTGCGAACACACACGGCCGCTCAGTATTGACGTCTGCCGCTGGCATAATTCCCTGGACAAACGATCCCGATGTGACTTATGTAATCGACGGACTAATGACGCGTTAAGTGCTGGGGCTTTGCGCGCGGCACGGAGCACCCCTCCGAAACTTTGGGCGCTGCTAATCGATCGCGGTTTCGACAAGACTTCCTGTTGTCTTAGTGTCTGTTTACTCTTGCCGTGACTCTTTACCGAACGCTAAATAGCTGATTACGCGCCACTGGTTCGGTATGTGAAGGTTTTGTAACTGATCGTAACTTTACGGGAATTTAAGGATACTAGGGTGAAATGACCATTGAATGAACAGCTGAGCGTTTTTTCAGTTTCAAATAACGATAAAAATTAAATAATGTCCTAATTTATTAATGGAACAAGAATTTGTAACAGAATAGGCTTTAAAAATGTCTAAAAAAATTGTTTGTGCCTCTTTACTTGAACGGTGTTTGAAATAAATCATAAAAATGTAATCAATGCCCAATATACTAGTGAATGAACAAAATACCCAATAAGTGAACATCTTGTATCCAGTGAATGAACACAAAGAATAATACTTCATTTTCTGACGAGAAATCGCTGAAAACGCTACAAAAGTAGAAGAGAAGTTAAGTTAGGGACCTAACATAAGAATATAAAAATATTATCTATATATTATAATCATAGGAACTTGACAAATTTATTTATATCAGAACACAGTTTACACAATATAATGGTTAACTGTCATCGTACGTGTTTTGTTACTAGGTTTCTCGCCGTGAATGGCAACACCCGAAACCACAAATCAAAAAAATTAATAAGCGACCAAGACATTTATAGATTCAAAAAATATTTATATCGCCGTTATCTCAATAAATTTTCCTTCATTCTAAATATAAGATCATTGTTTTCAATGAAATAGTATTCTTGTTATACACAAAAAAAGTCAATTTGTTCATTCACTGCTCTCTTTTCTTTCACTGGTCAATTCACCCTATTAGTTTAAATAAAAGATAAAAATTCTGGTTAAAGGAGGACACCACTGTAATGGCTTGGAAAGTAAAGGTATATGGTAACGGACCCAATTACTGACACCTGACCAATTACTGTCACCTTAAGCTATTTTACTTAAAATAACGAATAAATAAACGTTGTAAAGTGATGCACAAAAAGAATTATGTATTTCAACTTATAATCTAGGTATACTATAGATTATATTCTATAGTTTGTTTATTCGTTATTTTAACTAAAATAGCTTAAGGTGACAGTAATTGGTCAGGTGTCAGTAACTGGGTCCTTTACCCTATTTAAGAATTTATTAAAACCGAACTGGGTAATAAATCGTTTTTAAACTTTCAGAGCGTTTTGTTGGATATTTAAGTTATATGAATATCTTTTTTTGGAAAATCTTGGTGGCATTTTCTATGTAATTGAATATCGTATTAACTTTCGATCAGAAATTTTAGAGTTCATAGTTTTTCTTTTTTTGCATGTTTGTGTTCAAACTTCTAAACATCACCCATCAAAAATCCTAAAGGTCACTTATTTTTTTAACGATTTGAGGGAATGTCATGCTTCATTCTGAGTGACCATTTGCCGGGTAACCGGTATCGGAAATCTAGAATGACTCCGATAATGACTCCGCAAAAAGAATTATGTATTTCAACTTATAACCTATACTATAGATTATATTCTATAGTTTGTTTATTCGTTATTTTAACTAAAATAGCTTAAGGTGACAGTAATTGGTCAGGTGTCAGTAACTGGGTCCTTTACCCTATTTAAGAATTTATTAAAACCGAACTGGGTAATAAATCGTTTTTAAACTTTCAGAACGTTTTATTGGATATTTAAGTTATACGAATATCTTTTTTTGGAGAATCTTGGTGGCATTTTGTATATAATTGAATTCACTATCGTATCAGCTTTCGATCAGAAATTTTACAGTTCATAGTTTTTCTTTTTTTGCATGTTTGTGTTCAAACGTCTAAACATCACCTAGGTATAAAAAATCTTAAAGGTCACTTATTTTTTTACCAATTTGAGGGAATACCATGCTTCATTCTGAGTGACCATTTGCCGGGTAACCGGTATCGGAAATCTAGAATAACTCCGATAATGACTCCGCAAAAAGAATTATGTATTTCAACTTATAACCTATACTATAGATTATATTCTATAGTTTGTTTATTCGTTATTTTAACTAAAATAGCTTAAGGTGACAGTAATTGGTCAGGTGTCAGTAACTGGGTCTTTTACCCTATTTAAGAATTTATTAAAACCGAACTGGGTAATAAATCGTTTTTAAACTTTCAGAACGTTTTATTGGATATTTAAGTTATACGAATATCTTTTTTTGGAGAATCTTGGTGGCATTTTGTATATAATTGAATTCACTATCGTATCAGCTTTCGATCAGAAATTTTACAGTTCATAGTTTTTCTTTTTTTGCATGTTTGTGTTCTAACGTCTAAACATCACCTAGGTATAAAAAATCCTAAAGGTCACTTATTTTTTTAACAATTTGAGGGAATGTCATGCTTCATTCTGAGTGACCATTTGCCGGGTAACCGGTATCGGAAATCTAGAATGACTCCGATAATTGGGATGCCAACGATGGTGAAGTGTGTCGATCTCCTTAGAAGCTGGTCGCTCTTCAGGGTCCCAAGGTTCGCGTGAAAGTCAAGGCCAGCCTGTCGCGAACCGCAAGCATCACTCTATCCACCACACGTTCTACATGTGCAGAATTTCATACACGGTGTAGTCACGTTCGAGAGAAAGCGAACGGGTAACCAGTTTATGAAAATTGCCGCGACGCCTTTCTCGGGGCCCTGCCATCGTTCGAACCCGAGCACCTTCATTGTCATTGGAGGAAGAGGGTGGGATAATGAAACGGAGCGTCCGCTTCCTTTTAAAAACGCCTCTTACACGCAATTAGGCTGGAATTTACGATGATCCCGCGTAACGGTTTCGGTCATTTGCTTTCGAACCTGCCACCATTGTTTTTAAATTAAACACGATCGGGGCACCGTAATTGTTACCGTTTGAAAGTGGAGCTTTCGCTCTGGCCACGCCAACATCACCGCCTTATCTGTATAATATTCTTCCCAACAATTTTTCTTACCGTGGGTCTAATTCACTTTCTACTCCGCACCAAAATCTTCTTTCTGTACCTGCACACTCGACATCTGAATTTGAATCATCCTTCGCCTATGTTTCTGCCCACTATTGTAATTCCCTTCCTCTTGACATTCGAGAGCTAAATTTCTTTCCTGATTTTAAATGTATGTAATGTTCGACGATGTATATTTTTACACTATTTCTAACTCACCTCTATCTTTTTTCTTTTCCTTGCCTCGTTCATGTCTGTTCATTTACGTTTTACATTTATGCTTTCCTATTTTAATGTGCCAAAAACATTTTCTCTTTTCTTTTTTCTTTCCTTTTCTTTCCTAGTTTTAGTCTCGGCTTTAGTTATTTAATTGTTTAGTGCAGTCTTGAATTTTACTTTGTTATTAGTATATTTATCAAGTAATAAAGATGAATAATTATAATAATAACATCCGAGTTCTTAAACTTGCTAATCCAGTGTTTTGGTTTTGCTATATACCTATGCCTTTGTCAGGATAATTAAGGAGGGAACCTGACGTAATCGGCAGAAATCGAGGTTCTTTTTTGGGATTCTTTTTAAGGAAACTATATATGCAATCTTTTTGAAACTCTCAGGCTATATAATTATGTATTTCAGGAAGTGAATAAAATTTTTTGTAATAAAAATAAAGCGGGGATTTCTCAGAAGATCCGAAACATTTCCTCCACTTGGAATTCCCGCGTTATTTTTCTACGAAAAATATCTGTTCACTTCTAGAAATACATAATACTAATATAGTCTGAAAGTTTCAAAAAGATTGCATGTATAGTTTCCTTACAAAATTATCAAAAAGAACCTTGATTTCTGTATAATAATTGAATAATATAATTTGGATGATAATAATATAAATCCTATTTCCCTGTTTAAACCGAGTTTCCATATTCGTCTCTGTGTTGAATGTTGAAACTTAACAGAGGTATTCTTAAGATCATCCTAGGAAAGCAATCTTTTTAAGCAAATAATATTATAATAATGTGTAAGGATCCAAATAAGTGAAGGTGCTTAAATGACAACACAGTCTTCATAAGTACTTATTTAATTCCATCCGAGACAGCTGCTGTACCATAGTGACGAAGGGTGCCTTTTATAACCGATGTCATACAAAGCGTGTACTTACCTATACAACTCGAATACGCGAGAATAAACTATACATGTGTACCTAGAACTAGGGCTGGGATTATTCGAATAATTTAATATTCGAATATTTTACAAGTATTCGAATGCTACGAATAAACTTCGAATATTTGAGTATTCGAATGTTAGTATTCGAATAGTATTCGAATACTCAAATATTTGAATACTATTCGAATACTCAAATATTCGAATAGTATTCGAATACTCAAATATTCGAATAGTATTCGAATACTCAAATATTCGAATAGTATTCGAATACTCAAATATTCGAATAGTATTCGAATACTCAAATATTCGAATAGTATTCGAATACTCAAATATTCGAATAGTATTCGAATACTCAAATATTCGAATAGTATTCGAATACTCAAATATTCGAATAGTATTCGAATTCTCAAATATTCGAATAGTATTCGCCAAATAATTGAACAACTGAAGTATTCGAATATTCGAATACCAAATAATTCGACAAATAGCCCTACCTAGAACGAATAATATAAAAATTGAAGAATGTAACAGAGGCGATTAACACTAGATAATGATAATTTGTTCATCTTTCTCTTATTAGTAGCATTGATAGTGCATCTGTTAAGTATGGCGTCATCGCAAGTGATACATACACTCCCGTCCATAAGTATAGGACATGTATTAAGACACCTGCTGTGTCTGTACGAAAGGTGATATTTGACCCAGTTTACATATTTTTCTCCACCGTTATTGCCTCACTCTGGTCTGAATATATATATGCATGCTCGCTTTATTTATCAAAAATGTGTTTTAAATGCTCTCCACCTCCAATTCTCTGATTGCACTGACAAGGAAAGTTCGGTTAACAGAACATTCTGAATTTTTTAAAACTGTGCAGGTGTGTAGGTGACCTCAATAGAAGTATCAGAGAATTTTTAGTTTGTGCTCATTTTCAGTTCTTCAGGGTGAAAACATCCCGTAAGGGATGGTTCCGGTCTAAAAATCTATTTTTTTTTCATTTCATTTTCGAGTGTTCAACCTTTTAGGAATACGTGTTTAAAAGGATGAAGGAGGATTTAAAAGAAGGAAGTTATAGGCATTTGAGTAGCGGAAAATGTATGTAAAACTTTAAACGCGTTTTTTTTCAAAACAGTGTTTTTAAAATCGATGGAATCTGTATGTCAAAAAGTTATCATCCGATTCGACTGAAACTGTTTTTATTTTGGAGAATATACTGCAGGCTCGTGGAGAAGCCAGTAAAATTTAAAAAAGATTGAAAATTTGTCATTTTTAAAGGCGATGAAAGACGAAAAATATAGGAAAAAAGTGATTTCAAACTTCAAGTGTCGTTATTTTCTAAAAAATGCCATTTTTTGACATTTTTTCTGGTAAGCCCACGAGCGAGTTTCACACCCTTTAATAATCTCACATTGTCTTTTATTTCAGACTAATGGTTTAGGTGCTACAGGCTCCATCGATTTGGATGAATTTTTTGCCGCCCCGACTTTAACGACTTCCCAGTGCCACCAATTATAAAACAAAAAAATTATTCCTATAATTCAAGACGTCCTTAATTCTATGCAAAAAGTTCCACTAAATTATACGTAGTAGTTTTCCTTTAATTAATTCCTAAAGAACACCTATTTTTATAAGTTCTAGACCGGAACAGCTCCTAATTAAACAATTTTATAGGGCATAAAACCCGTTAAATTTTCAATATAATAATAATTCCTTTATATCTTCCACAGTTTTCAAGATATACAAGAAAGTAGAAAATCACTCATTAATATTTAAGGGCTGTTTTCACCCTGAAGAACGAAAAATAGTCGCAAATGAAAAATAACACGATGCTTCTATTGAGATCCTCTACAACCCTGCACAATTTCAAAAAATTCGGAATGTCTGGGTAACAAAACTTCCCTTGTAAGACGACAACATTTGCAACACGAATAAAATAAAACACCAACAGAAACCATAAGAAAACTAATAAGTAGAACGAATGCCACGATAAGTGACAGCAGTCATCGCGACGCGCAACGACTGCATCAAATGAAAAGAAAGTTTGATTTCGTTACATACATATGGTAATATATGTATTCCATATCATGTATGATATCACGGTGGATAATATTAATGAACACCAATTTTGCAATGATCCATCCGGTTTACACAAGTGTCCCAATACTTATAAACCCGAGCGTATGCAGTTGTCATCAAGCCTATCATAGAAACTAAGGATGCGATGATGAATCGTCGAACACTCCACCCTGGAGTTCCCTGAGCTGATTGTTGTAGATGTAGAGGAAATTGCCTCTGGCGGAGCTGAGTCCGTAAAGGGCGCCATTCTCCAATCTCTGGAACGGATTATTCGAGATGTCCAGAATGCTCAAGCTATCCAGGTGCTTGCAAGAGCCTTTGGGTATCCCTCCGATCTGATTATTAGCCAGCCAGAGCCGCTTGAGTTGCGGCAATCCTTCGAAGCTGTCGCCGTCGATGGTCGTCAAGGTATTGTTGTTCAAGTGAAGGTCCCGAAGAGTGGGCAGATCGAACGTGCCTCGCGGTATGTTGGGAATCTTGTTCCCGGTCAGGGACAGAGCGAACCGCGGAGCACCGACGAAGCTATCCTCCTCGAGAGTGTCTATCTCGTTGAAGTCTAGGTGCAGGAAGTCGAGGGTCCGCGGAATACAGGCGGGCAAGTCGTTGCTGATCTTCTGGAACTTGTTCCACGCCAAGTTCAGATCCTTCAGACTGATCAGCTCAGAGAAAACGCCTCTCTGCAGCTGGGCCAGGGAGTTCCGATAAAGATAGAGCGTGGTCAGCTGCTTCATGTCACTGAACGCTTGGCGACCGATCTCCGTTAAGCTGTTCCCCGTCACCACGAGCGTCTGAAGGGACCCCAAACCCCTGAACACGTTGTCCTGAAGCATCTGGATCTTGTTGTTGGCTAGGTTCAAGTACAGCAGACTCGATAGACCAGAGAAAGCTCCATCGGGGATGGAAGTGATATGATTGTTGGATAACACGAGCTCTGTCAGGGTTCTAGGCAGGCTAGAGACGAAGTCCAGTGACTCTAGCTGGTTGCCAGTCAGGAACAGACCGGTCAGGTTCGTGTTCTCCAGAGCGCCATCCTCTATGTTCTTGATGAGATTGTTCTTCAGATTCAATAACCTTAAGTGCCTGTTTTCGATCACGTGGCTCCAGATCCCCCTGATCCGGTTCTCCATGAGGTTCACGTACACCAGGTCCTCGGGCAGTTCGTTGAGCACCTCCTTGCTGATCTCAGCCAACTCGTTGTGCGACAGATCCAGCGAGGCAATCGGAAGGATCTGCAGTTGGTACCAGCCTTCCACGAAGCTTGCAATGCCCAGATCATGGAGGCTCACTTTCTTTCCGCTTTCGAGTATCGGCCATTCCTGACACGAGCCTCCTTCCGCGACCTTGGTGCCTTCTTCCAGGGGCTCTATCGAAAGTAGAGATCCACCAGGTATACATAGCTTCAGTGTCAGGTTCTTCATCGGTACTTTATTAGACTGTACATGATCAAGCTTCACGGCTAGGTCTTCTTTGGACTCGTCCACTGACTTCTCTATCTCCTGATACTTTTCCTCGAGCTCCGCCTCGGCCTTCATCTTCTCCAGTTGCTTCAGTTCATCCTCCTTTAGAAACGAGTTCGCAAATGTCCCTGTGCTTATGCTCCAGAAAACGTTCCCTCCTGTCAAGATCGTGGTCGACTTCGTCAAGCCAAATAAATGGCCCCTACGGAGGTGCATCACGGGGTTGTTGGAAATGTTCAGGAGTCGAAGATTCTCTAGTCGGACGAAGAGGTTTTTCAGATTGCTCAGCTTGTTCTCGGCTAGGTTCAAGTACTCCAGATTCGTCAGGTTTGAGAACATGAACTCTGGGAGAGATTCTAGGGAGTTGTTGGCTAGGTTCAAGGATCTTAGACTCGGCACGTTGTCTAGAGCGTCCTTTTCGATGCTGTGAATACTCATGCTCGATAGATCGAGATGAGTGACTGAGGAGGATTTTAATTGAACGACCTTCAGGGTTCCATTCTCGATATCGACGGTGTAGTCTTGTAGAGATGACTGCAATGGCACGGCCGCCACCAAGGGCAGAAGAAGAATGGGGAGTAACATCATGGGAAACCTGGAAAAGTATTTAATTTAATATAGATTAGGGTTTTATTGTTAATATAGTTTTTGGGAACGTGCTGTCGCTGCAGGTAGTAAAAAATCTTTCAAAAATCCAGGGGAAATTATTTCGTTACTCAAGATTTTAATTTCACTTCTTGAATGCAGAATTAGGATTCTCGGCATGTTTTATGCATATGTAATTAACCGAAAAAGTTTGAAAAAATCACGTAATGAACGTCTTCGAAAATCGTTAATTTGGTATGGTGCTTTTTCTATTAATTTTTTACGGTTTTAGTCGATAGATCAGGATTAGCAAAAGTACCAGGACTCGTGGTTTACATCCCAAAGGAACCATGCATCTCGTATCGGTAACCGGTCTAGCGACTTCTTGAAGTCAAAGTCGTAAAAACTGAGTTTTTTCTATTCGAGCATTTCTTTGCAATTTCAATGATCTTATGTAATCGAGTTTCGTAGATATATATTTTTACTTTGTACTAAAGCGTTCCAAATTAACACTTGGAGGTTCATTATTAACAGGTGCTAAAAGCATTTACCACAAATATACAATTAATGCATCTTGTTTACTGTGAGGGATTCTTTAAAAAGCTCACTATTAAACATTTTTAATAAGAATAGGTGGTTTGGCACGTGCAAGCAAATATTTTTTATCGAAACAACTTTGCGAGATAATGCATTGTCTGAAAGTTGTGATTGATAAACATGCTACTGATAATAGAAAAATCTGTTAGTCTTGCCATGAAATAGAGGCGGACTGTTTGTTGATATTAAGGAGTCATATCATAAGGCCATATCATTAGGTCATGCTTATCACCGGGCTAGAACGTGTTGCTGCATTAGATGCTCAAAGTGATTCCTATTCTCGCGTACCAATGGAACCGTATACTGCAGTAAAAATTTTCTCTTAGCCAATAGAGTAAAGGACCCAATTACTGGCAGCCAACCCAATTACTGTCACCTTAAGCTATTTTACTTAAACGTTTATTTATTCGCTATTTTAAGTAAAATAGCTTAAGGTGACAGTAATTGAGGTTGACTGCCAGTAATTGGGTCCTTTACCCTAGAAACATAATAAATGACTATTCACCACCACACTCTTCTTCCACTAATATGTTTACCCTATTCTTCCCTCATTTTCGCTATAAAAAGAGTACATCAACTTTTTTCTGCAATCACCACCCGAGTTCGGCACTAAACATTCTAAATGCACTAAACATTCTAAACTAAACTTTTCAAACTTGCATGGAATTAGTGTAAAATCAAAACATCTTCAACCGAACTCTAACTAAATCACCTAAGACTTTAATATTAGGCTTAGGACGTGAAGACAAATTAAATAACCAAGAAATAGGGTAAAGGACCCAGTTACTGACACCTGACCAATTACTGTCACCTTAAGCTATTTTACTTAAAATAAATAAATAAACGTTGTAAAGTGATACACAAAAAGAATTATGTATTTCAACCTATAATCTATACTATAGATTATATTTTATAGTTTGTTTATTCGTTATTTTAACTAAAACAGCTTAAGGTGACAGTAATTGGTCAGGTGTCAGTAACTGGGTCCTTTACCCTAGACACTGCAGCCATGAATTTCTCGAACGTTTCTCTCACAACAGCAGCATAGAACACTAGCTGGAGCAGCCTTTCCCAGAAGATTGGTATTCAAAGCTCCTTACCTTTCGCAGGTGAACGATCCAAGTCCCGAAAATCCTGACGAACTCGCCGAAGGACTGTCCTAGCGCGTCTATTCCCGGCGAGCAACTCGCGACAGAATTCCTCAGGGCGCTGGCAATCACGAAAACAGGTCTTGCAGGCCTTTATATGCTGTGGATTTCAAGTGTGTTCGAGGATCCTACGGATTCGTATAGGCGTGTTACGCGAGCGTGTTGCGTCGATTTAGCGGCTCGAGTGGGAGACCAGCCTCTGGAAAAAGAGATAACAAGAGGAGCATGGTAAGCCAATGGCACTTTGTTAAATTCCCCCGCGATGCCATTAGTGGCAGAATCTCGTCACGTATCGACTGTCAGCCAGCAGGAAGAGGAGTAGTGAAGTTCGGCTTAGCGAACTTCCACGAATCCAGCACCGAGTTTAATTATTAATTCTCTCTGTTCGAGGAATCACCGTCCACGATCATTCTGTTATTTCTTACAAGCCGTGCTACTTCTTAGCATTGCATCGTGGCGACGTTTCTTATTCGAATGGGCTATCGTCGAAGTATTTTTGACGAGTTGAATCACGAGGGACATTGGTTCCACTGAAAACAATTCCGGGATCCCGGCTGTTTTTCTGATTCCTAAAATCTCGGAATGTGATATAAATAATCCTGAGAATTTTCAGATTTTTTAAAAATGTCAATTACTTTATGAACACTTGAAAAATATTAATAATAAACAGAATAAATAAACATAGTTATTTCGTAATAATAAGGACCATAATAATAATAGTGATTTATTTTAATAATAGTATGAAGTCGCTTATAACTAACCAAACTATATTTATTTTTACATTGATACTCTCACTTTCCACTATTTCGAAATTGTGCGAGTTGCAATTCGCAACTTGTCTGACCACGTAAAGTCGAAAGATTGTCGGTAGTAGGTACTTTAGGTGCTTTGCTGTTTCTTCGTTCGCATTTTCAAAAATCTTCATAATGGTTTACTGATATTATTCAACTTATTGGGACTTTATTATTCTTCATTGTTCTACTATTTTTATTATAAAAAATGATTTTTGCTTAAGTTTCAGACTAATGATAGAAAGTAAGTTTGTTTATATTAAATACAAATTTAGAATTTAAACACATAATATATCATTTTAATTACTGAAATTTTCTATTTCTCAATCCCGGGATTAGTCCCAGAATAATAAATAATGACCGGGATTGTATTCCCTATTCGTAGCTGAAGAACTGTCAGACGTTGCTTGTAATATTGAATGGCGATTTCGTAGATGCTGGTAATTGTAGAGATAGTAGTAGCAAGTAGTAGAGACAATTATTATTATTAATGTCATTATTTATAATTAAATCTTTCGAATTTGATGGTATATATACACTTTATGGGTTCATCGAATTATTAATAAATTTAGTTCAATATATTTCATAAGTTTATCAAGATTAATTTAAATAAAATCAATATACATTTATATAACTATATATATATATATATATATTTTATTTATATAAATGTATATTGATTTTATTTAAATTATTCTTGATAAACTTATGAAATATATTTGAACTAAATTTATTAGAAGGAGATCCCTATTTTGAATTGAAACACTAAATATATATAAAATAATATTTGTAACAATAGCACGTGTTAGTGTTTCAATTCAAAATAGGGATCTCCTTCTAATAAATTTAGTTCAAATATATTTCATAAATTTATCAAGAATATATAAGAATATATATAATAATATATATATATATATATAAAATAATATTTGTAACAATAGCGCGTGTTAGTGTTTCAATTAAAAATAGGGATCTCCTTCACAAGGATTTACATTGACTCCTAATTTTGGTAGAAGGCTTTTCTTCGACTGGCTTTTTGGTTCTTTCACACCAAACATTTCATAAACGTTTCTTACATCGAGTAGCGCTAAAGATAGTAAATGTTTAAGACATTCAGAAACAATTTGGAATACAGACGCGTTTGGAGTCCACCAAGAATGATGTGTAAAGGGGTACCTACGTGTAGCGAGCTCCTTCAGCTTGTTCGTCGACGTTTGTTTGCGTGCAGTACGTGGCGTGGTTCGATAAACGTGCCTTCGTTGTCTAAAATTGTTTGCCGTGAATACGTGATTCCCTGTCGTGCCACGGTGCTGGTAAACGAGACACGGTGCTTCTAAATTTTACCACTGACAACAACACGCTTGTTTGAAAGCTAACAAAGCACAGCTCATAAATGGCCCGAAATAACAAAAGCGACTGACACGTCAGCAAAACTCCCAGCCAGTTAGCCAACCTAGGCAAAAAAAGATTCCCGATTCAGGACACCTTTAATTTTATTTCAAATTTCGCCTCGAGCTGGCAAATTGTGCAAGGTTGACGTAACGCAGGGGTTCCCTGCTAAAATAAGCACGGGATTAGCTCGCAGTTCGTATAGATTTGCCTCGCCTTTATGCCACCGCGAACACTCGTCATCGGTCCAGAGGCTGAAGGACTCCTTTGATTTTTAACGTGATTGTATACCCCTTCCAATTTCCTCGGTGATTCGACCTTGCCGCTAGCGCGTGATTTACTACGAAAAGGTGGGTTTAATTCCACGCATGATGGATTAAACAGCGCGCTGGGTGAATCGCGGCAGTGAAGGGAGCCGTAAATTGTCGGAGCGGCGTGCTCGTAATTAGCTGGAAATAACTGTACGCAGATGGCTTTTTTCAATTTTGTGCAACGGCTTTCTAAACTGGTTGGCCGTCAATAACGAGGAGGATTGCTACTAAGAAGCTTGATTTAATCTGTAAATAGAGGCGCATAAAGTAATCGCGAAAGTTAGTTGAATTAATTGACTTGAAAAATTGAACATGGGTTAGGTAAGGGAGATCTGGAGAATTAGTGGGACTCTTCAGGGGAAAGTAATTTCAATAGACGCGCGTTTCGGGGAAAACTAACACTGTCAATTATATAAAAATTTATATTATATAATAAATAGAATATATATTATATATATTCTATATTATACATATATTATACATAAGATTCAGGGACATGTAATGAACAAAAATTCCATTTTTGACAAATTTATGAAGTACAGTATTGTCTCCGTATGTGCTCGCTGGTCGGGACCGGCGTTGAGCTCCTATCGTGAACAGATCCCTAATTCCGAGTGTTCGTTTCTCGCTTCTATCTGGCCGAAGGGGGGAGTGAGATGGAACGCTTTGCGTGCGCGCGGGTGTGCGCGTTCCCGTGCTCACAATAAGTGCTTGCGACCATCGCGCACGCAAAGGACGGAGTGTCACGGCGCCCGAAAGACTGAGCGAGACAAAACATCAACCGTCTGTTTCGTAGCGTCCTCGCTCGTTTTCAGTGGCTCTCCCTCGCTCTTGTTCCATCTCGCTCTCGCCTTCGCCGGACCAGAGTGAGACAGAAGTGGTGGGGATAGCGACGAGCTCGTATCGTGTACACGAAACCGAGCACATACGGAGACAATACTGTACATAATTATAAAACTGATTTCTATACAGCATAAAAAAACAGTCAAGAATTATTTGTTGCATATAAAAGTTCCACAAAATGTGGACATACAATATTTGTACACCAAGCCATTGATATATTAATATTCGTTGGTTTATGTAATAGTTTTATAATTTTGTGGACGATAAGTATGAAATAAAGTTGAAGTGTGAAGTCACAGGTATACGTGACAGTGGTCGTTAAAATGGTAACAGAGAGGTGTTACTGTGACATTCAGAATTTTCTAATTCTTTATTTACATTTGTGATGTAATAGTGGTCACCATCTATATTTATTTCTTAATGATTAAAAATCTTTGAGTCTGTGCACATCTCAGGATTTAGGGCATTATAATCGAGGAATTGTGCCGTTCCATGACAAAACGGTAATCGATACTCCCGCCCTGGTTGTAAAAAAGTATGGTTCCCCATTCAGCAACAATGCGACTCGTACACTTGTCCCTGACCAAGAGTAACGCCGTCGTTCCAGCGTCATTCATCCTCATTACTGTTATCACTCTTCCGCCTGGCGACTTTTATTATCCACGCTGGTAATCGTCGCTGAACTCGTTAACGGTTCATCTTCGACCCTCGCTTTTTTTTCCGCGTGTCATCGTCAATTACCACTCGCCGCGCGCCAGCTACCAGTCTTCTTCTTTTCCGCGATTCAAGCAAATACTCCGATGTTCCCGCGCGATTACAAAGCGACCGCTTATCTGATCGGTGGAATCGTTGCAAAATGATTCGTCACTTAGCCTAAGGGTGCGTGAAACGGGTGTCTAAGAAGAATTTCAGATTTCAATGCGCCGATCTTTCCTTTAACCTCGCCATTCTTTCTACGAACGCACTTTTCAACGAAATGGAATCGGTTGTTAAAGTCATCAGTCGAGGTCATCCTCCTATTCATGGTGTACCTACTGTTCTCTTAAAGGATTACATACCCTTGACAGATCGGAAAATAGGGCCACTTTTATAATATATTTTTCATATAAAGAAACGTCATATTTTGGAATCAAGATATACACCTTGTTGTGTATAAATTCAGTTGTATTCTCTCCAAAAAGAAATTTGTCATAAAATGGGGCCATAGCAGCCCCTTCTCTCAAGGCTTCTTCAGCATTTACGGCAGAGATGGATAAGAAATTATTTTAAATAAAAATTTCGTACAGAAGTTTTTATTTAAAATAATTTCTGTACGAAATTTGTATTTAAAATAATTTCTGTACGAAATTTGTATTTAAAATAATTTCTGTACGAAATTTGTATTTAAAATAATTTTTGTACGAAATTTTTATTTAAAATAATTTCTGTACTAAATTTTTATTTAAAATAATTTCTGTACGAAATTTTTATTTAAAATAATTTCTGTACGAAATTTTTATTTAAAATAATTTCTGTACGAAATTTTTATTTAAAATAATTTCTGTACGAAATTTTTATTTAAAATAATTTCTGTACGAAATTTTTATTTAAAATAATTTCTGTACGAAATTTTTATTTAAAATAATTTCTGTACTAAATTTTTATTTAAAATAATTTCTGTACGAAATTTGTATTTAAAATAATTTCTGTACGAAATTTTTATTTAAAATAATTTCTGTACGAAATTTGTATTTAAAATAATTTCTGTACGAAATTTGTATTTAAAATAATTTCTGTACGAAATTTTTATTTAAAATAATTTCTATACGAAATATTTATTTAAAATAATTTTTTGTCCATCTCTGATTTACAGCACTAAAAATATCTCACAGAAAACTGGACCAATTGGAATAAAATTTTGCACGAATATTCTCAAGACTATAATCCACTACTTGTCAACGCCGTTTTGAAAAAAATTATTTTTCGAAAAATCGCAGCTAATCAAAGTTTTCACCTTCTTTTATTAATGAAAAGCAAAACAAGGCACTGATCGAAGAAACATCTGGAGAAGTACTACAATCTATTTCTAAGAATATTCATGCAAAATTTTATTCAAATCGCTCCACTAATGCCTAATTTATCGCATAATTTCATTCACATGTCACTAACTCTATTCTGAAGAAAACGTTTAGGAATGTCCAGTCGCTTATGCCTCCAACGCTTTAATCAACAGTTGTACTTTTCTATACATGCAATTAATTCACTCTCGAAATGGTTGGGAATGAGCGAGACGACTTGTTAACGATCCGTTTCATCAAACGGTCGCTTCCGGCGCGCGGTACTCGGGATCCGCAGCAGAGATCTGGCGTTGCTATTCAATCAAGGAGCAGCCATCGACGATCGGCCACTAAATCAACGGCCAATTTCAAGAACTCGTTGCCCCGTGGATCGCCGGGACGTTGTCGAAGCATTTCCTGATGCAACGAGGCCTGGATGATACGCTCCTACTCCGTGGCTGTCGCGGGATCGATTATACGTTCGGTTAAGCATGACCGATCGATCGAGCACAGGCGGCCGATGGACGCCGCGGATCGCCGGCCGCTGCTCGATCAGCTCGATCGCGTTAAACGCGAGCCAGCAGGCCGACATCCACCGTTTCTTTCCAGGAACAGAACTGTTCTTATATCGGTCCCTCTTCTTTGGCGGCGCAACCTCGCCGATGCTTTTTCCACAATCGCCTGGGGAAACCGAGGAAATTACGCGTCAGCTGTTAATTGCCGCCTCTCGCCTTCTCCGTCCAACTTTTTACATTTACTTCTGATGAATATCGTAATTACACCTCGAGCGCTCGCGAACTTTTAATTTCACGGCTGCAAATTCAGTGCGATACAATGCTGCAGGAATCGCCTGTCGGGTTCTCCACGATTTCAATTATTCGGGGTTGATGCAGGCGACTAAGTTCTTCCGGGGAAAATCATTCCAAAGTACACAGGGTCGGAAATTGGGGGAGGGGGCAAGCAATTGAAAGAGAAAATTAAGATCAATAAAAAGCAATAGAAAAGTAAGGCTTATAGAAAAAGTGGCAAAAAAGTAGGTAATACAAGTTTGAGTTTAGGCTAACAAATAACAGGTTTGAAAAAAGATTCGTTTAATTTTTTTGTATAGGGTAACTGTACCTAATATCGCCACTGTTCCTAATATCGCCATCCCCTGTATCTTGCAAAGTAAGCAGTAAAATTTATCGGTTATGCACTAAATTAGTGCCTAACCATATGTAGGAAGACATGCTGTAATTGCAGCGTCATGTGATCACCGATTACAAAAGGGGAAGGATTTTGGAGAATCTTGATAGTGGAAAAATTTATTGGACTGCCACAATTTTAAATCCTATTCGAAGGAGAAAAGTCTAATAATTCCATGAATATAAGACTATCTACTAGAAATACCTGATTAATAATGTACTTAAGGTATGAAATCGATTCAAATATGTTCCGTGATGAAAATACTGTTTTTCTTTTAGCAGTATGGGTGTTCCGAATACCGCCTACCGGAGAACAATGGTTTCGATGTAATGTTTGTTACAGGTGGGATCACAAAATTTGCGGAGCGACCGAAATAAATTTTATTTGTCCAATATGTACATCGGAATGTGGAAAATAAAATATTTTACAAATCTATATTTGTAAATTTCTGTTTTTCTAATATAAATAAAATCAAAGATGGATAAAAATACATTTATAGTGCAAGAAATAATAAAATCACCTGTGAAAATGACTTAAAAACTCATATATACATGAATTAATCAATATTTCTTGAGTTGGCGATATTAGGTACACTTTTTTCAGGACCCGATTTTTGCATGTCTTACGTTTCTTGAGTCCTAATTAAAATTTTGTAGGTTTCAACGATTCTAAGTTATGCTACATGAAAGATGAATAATTTCTCTTTACTTTGAAACAAACTGCATGTAAAAATATCAATTATTATTCAATTGGCAGCGATTTAATTTTTGCCTGGCGATATTAGGTACAGTTACCCTAATATAAGAGTAGCTTAATAAATCCAAAAAGATTTATTTCATTATACGTTGTATTTACTCAGACAAAAATCTTTAAAAATAGCATAATTTTCGACCGATCAAAGTAGAATGAAAGATCTTTATTATTGAAAAAATGCCACTCACTGTCAAGCATTAAATTTTAAAACAATTATTTATAACTAAATATAAAGGTGGGCTAAAATTATTTTTTGATCTAGGCTCTGAATGTCCACACAATTTTTTTACAAAATCTCCCCTTTTTAGTGGAGAAAGAGCTTTGTAGATCCAGTCAATTTCGAAGATCTAGCAGATCTTGGTACAGAGATTCTTACTATAGAAATTAAGGGGTCATGCTCAGTCAGGAGGCCGAAAAAAGGGTGATCTTTGGAAATTTTTTACTGGAAAGCTATAACACATTTCTCAAAAAATCTTTTTTCCTTTTAAGGATTGCATCTAGTACTGTGTATCGTAATTTTTTTATTTACAAATATTTATTAATAACAAAGTTATTGTCCATCACTCGAAGGTCCTCTCAAAAAAGGCTTCTGCGGTGACCACTGCTGTTCGAAAGTCGATCATCTAAATTAAAAAATTCAAAAGAATTTACTTATTATATTATATTATCTTGTCTTTGAACGAAGGATTTTTCGAAATAATGATTAGGGAAAAATGGCTGATGTTTAAAGTAAAAGTTTCAATTTTTATCATAAATCGTGCTTGATTTTCGTCAATTAAAAGAAAACTAAGCATTGGATAAAAAAATCCTTCGTTCAAAGACTAGTTTATTGTTCCTATAGTAAGCTTGTAAAATTTGAAGTAAATCGGTTGAATGGTTTTTTAAATATTTTGGTCACCGATTTTGAAAACACTGTTTCAAGAAAAACGCGTTTGAAGTTTCAAGTCCAGTTTATTCTTATATAAAATGTTAATTTTTCAACTTACAAGGTGTCATCGATACCAGGCCCGTATTATAAACCTTCAGCACTAGTTGAAGCCTCTAAAAATACAAAAATTGAAAATTCGATTTTTCAAAGGTTTGTGACTGAGCATGACCCCTTAATAAAATTGATCCTTGATCTAAAATCTAAATGACTACCTAGAAATGAAATGTTTCCTCAGACGTTGGCAAGGTGTTAACGCCATTACACTCGCTTGCTTCTAGACGGGTGATTCGACTTCGTTCGACAGTCCGCCTTCCCAAGGTTCCCTGGCACCTTTGAAATAAATTCTTCGGCCGCGGGCGGTTTTTCTGTGGCCAATTTGAAGCGTTCGTGACCGGACGGGGGCTAGGCCCGTTCTCCCGAGGTCGTCGCACTTTCGAAAACGTAGATGCTCTCCGGCAGGGTGAGAACCGCTGAATCCCCCGCTGGATCCCGGTTATTACATGGTACAAGAAGCAAGGTTCAGCACTCGTAGGTCTCTCACGGTGTTATCTAGAGAAAAAAGCCGATAGTACCTTCAGACGCGTGGAGTTAATTAAGTTTGCGCGTATGGAGGCGCGCTAGGGCCGCGCTCGAGATCAGACGCTCGCTTAGAACGCTGCCCGAGGACTCGCGGCGCCGAAAGAATCCGCGAATTATCTCCTGCGAGCGATCGTTGGTCGTTTTTCATCCGCGGGAGCCGCGATAGTCGCTTTAATTGCGGGAAAGGGAATAGCCAATTTCCAGGCGTCGCGGAAATAGACACGAATATGGTAATTAATCACACGCCATCGGTGTTTAGCGAGTCATCGAGGCGCTCGTTGCGCAGCGTCGGTCAATGCAACTCGGAATTTTAATTCTGCTTGGTCCTTCGTGCAAGAGAGTTTTTAAATTCCTCCAGGAGAACTGTAACATTGTCATTTCAAAGATTCTAATAAGGTCCCATGTTACAAAGAGTGGGGGATTTGGCGAGCCATATTTTGTTTATTTAATAAAAAAAGGAAATATGATTTTACCTAACATTGTCATTTCAAAGATTCTAATAAGGTCCCATGTTACAAACAGTGGGGGATTTAGCGAGCCATATTTTTTATTTAATAAAAAAAGGAAATATGATTTTACTTAAACATTATATTTTTTTCTGTACTACTACACTTAACCCGTTTTTAGTAAATTACCTCTTCATTTTCCTCAGAACGTTTGCCACCTGGTCCATTCTCCTTAAGGCAGGATACCACCTTTGACTGCGATTTTGGAGGCGTTTTTTCATGAATTTTTTTTGCATATAAAGAGTGCGCAGAAACAAAATCGGTTTCAGTCATTTATTAATGTAACTTTAATCTGTAATAACACATTTTTTGAAACTGAAAAAGTAAAAAATAAACTCTTGTAGGTGGCGCCAAAATACACTCCTTTGAAAGAACACCGTTAGGCGGCGTGTCAAATTCTGCTCTGTACGTGGCTCCTAGAAAAAAAAACACAGAATGTTCCTATTAACAACAATATTTTTTAATGCTGTACGTAGGGATTTTACGAAATTTCGATTTTTAAGAAAATGACGGTCATTTTAACAAAATGGTCAATTTTTTTAGGGTAAAAGAGTTTATAAAATTGTGCACCAAAAAAAAAATAACAACGCTAGAGCAAAAGTCCTACGTACATCATTAGATTATACCACGGGGAAGAATTGTGCAAAGTTTCAAGTCAATCCAATGAAACTTGTAAGAGTAATCTGACACGCCGATTTGAAAAACATCTGTATTTTGGCGCCACCTACAAGAGATTATTTTTTACTTTTTCAGTTTCAAAAAATGTGTAATTACAGATTAAAGTTACATTAATAAATGACTGAAACCGATTTTGTTTCTGCCCATTCTTTGTATGCAAAAATAATTCATAAAAAAACGCCTCCAAAATCACAGTCAAAGGTGGTATCCTGCCTTAAATCCGCCACTGGTTTCAAACAACACAGCGGCGGAATAAACTTTTTGTTACAGCATTGAAAACACTTGCAATTCCTTCCGCATGAACTCTCTCTTTAATATGATCCCATAAGTGGGAATCAAGGACTGCAGCGTCTGAAAATGTTGGAGGCCTCGTGTGTACTGCCGCGCAAGTAGAATCAG
The DNA here is from genome assembly GCA_929113495.1 of Andrena minutula. Classification (NCBI taxonomy): domain Eukaryota; kingdom Metazoa; phylum Arthropoda; class Insecta; order Hymenoptera; family Andrenidae; genus Andrena; species Andrena minutula. The sequence goes on along the minus strand of OV815993.1, from coordinate 76,115,125 downwards.
CGAGCAGTAGACAGACATGTCAGCCAAGCCTTACTCGACTGCACGCGAACCTATTTGGTCTTGAAAATCGATTTCCTTGAGAACGAGGCCCCTTAAGAAAAAGTTTCACTCCACATTTTTTATTCATTCTTGTTTGGAGAATCCACTGACTTTTGATTGCATCACAAATCACACCTTCACTCTGTGACTTTAGTAATACTTTACTTATCTCATTTCGGGAATCCCTTCACTCAATAACAAATACATATAAATACTTTAAAAAAATAATTGGATTATCTCCAAGTTTTCCCCAACATTCGCCGTATAAATCGTCCACGAAGAGAACAGTTATTTAATCCACGCTGCTGCCCAGCCGCGTCTGCATAATCGTACATTGAATAATTTCATAGGCCGCTAGCTGGTTACTTTTTAATCAAATCTGATCAATAGTCGTGACTGAAAGGAACGGGCATGGTTAATGAGGCAACGACACTCGCGTGTATCGAGGAGATTTTAATTATCCATGACGAAAAACTCGCTGGCTGCGTCTGTGAAAAGGCACGGGGAACGAAACGTTTGCTTCCCAGCCCGACGGGCGTATCATTAAAGGCCTTAGCGTGCCGCGCAGGCGTCGGTGGGGATATTAATTTTAATTACTCGGTCAGCGTGGACGAATCTGTATTATTATTTGTCGCTAGCGCTTCCCGTGCCCGCTCGTTATACAGGCTTCGCGCGAATAACAATAACAGACGAGTCGTGAATATTTAAAAAGCAGAAAGGGGAAGATGGTTCGCCAATCAGGGATACGTCTGCATGATCGATCAGACTTTCTCTGGTGGACAAGAGACACGAGACTTTCGCGCCGCCCCGGGAATTTCTTTTCCCCGAATTTGCATCCGCGCGGCAAGCCGCACTGAATGTGGGCATTAAATGGTTTTGCATAATGGCCCTGGGAATAATTATTCGGATAGAGAGGGTGTCTGAATTATCTGGTGCAACGGTGTAACGTGTCCCCCTTTCAACCATTATACTACCTACATTTCAGTCGCGACGCGTTTAAACTTGGCAAATTGGAGTGTAATTCGTTTTGGGGATTGCTGACTCCTTTCTTTTGGAATTGGTTCTGTATTAGGATCGTGCAAGAAATGGAAGTGTGAATTAGCTACTTTGAAACTTTGATAATCGAAATAATGCGAAAATTTCGATTCTTTTGAAATTTTGCAGGCTTGCGAGGAAACTTAAAAGGGCGGGCCTTGTTGGTCCGAAAAATAGGTCATTTTTGTGAACATTTTGCAGAAAAACGATTTCGTAAATTAACTTGGAGGTTGGGAAGCTGTTTTGTTGTGTCTTGAGCTATTGTTCTGAATTTTTATGTGATAGTGGCAAAAGACACATGGCAGTTGCAGAGAAAGCGTTGAAAAATAATCGGGTAGTCACGGTATTGACGAAAAGTACTGAAAGGGTTATTTGAAATTCAAAAAGGGAAAGCAATTCTTAATCTACAAAAATTCAGAACAATAGTTCAAGATACAATAAACTAGCCTGTCAAACTTCAAATTAATTTGTCGCGTCGTTTTTGTATAAAAAATTTACAAAAAGGGTCGTCCTAGTGTGATGGCTGAAAGAACTCAATTTTTCGCGAATTAAAAAAAGAAACACGTATTGGACGTATCATTTTGCACGTTCGCAGCTTTATTCTATTACCTTTTAAGATTACAAAAAAATTGCAATGTCATAGCAGTAGTTGCTCATGTACATGACACGATGTAACCTTAAAATAACAGATAAACAGTATTAGATTAGCTGACAGTAATTGGGGTGTCAGTAATTCAGTCAAATACATTTGAAGGGTGTCAGTAATAGATCTCGTAATATATTTTTCAAATTGATGAATTTATACAAAAAAATTCAAATTTAAAGAGCTACCAAATTTTTTTCATCAAGTAGGGGAAAGGTGGGATAGTTGATCACAGTTTTGCTATTTTACTAAAATAATAATAATGGTTTGCTTTGTTTCTATTTAATTACTTAAGTTGTGATTCTTAGAGTATTCTCAATATACTTGTACAAATTTGAGAGTTGAAAACTAATTTTAATGACTGAATTTAAACATTTTCCGGCAGTGACGTTATGCACAAGTATCCTCCACTAAAGGGGAGACTTGATCAAAAGGTTAAGGAGACATGATCAGTGAAATTTAAGAGTAGATAATACATTAACTTTCTAAAAAATATTTATTATCTTAGTCAATAACATGAAATAAAGCAAATATCATAAATGGAAAGTAAACTATAACTAACTTGAAAGAATTACTAAAAAAATAAAACCGATGAATGACATAAAACAACATAAATGCATTCTTGAAAGATATTTCATTAGATATCATGTGATTCAGATGACGATGAAGAAAAGATTTTCCTTCTCACTTTCTTTGCTGTATTTTTCTGCTTTATTAGCCGTTTTATGGTTTTTTCTGGAGCTTTTTCATCTGTTCAAGTATCCCACATCACATACTGATCAAGTATCCCTCAATGCACTCGATTCGAAAATGTGAAAAACTAAACTTACCTTAAATATTTAGATAAATCAATAAATAGCATTAGTAGACCAGATATGGCTGTTTTTACTTAATATATTTTAAATCGTTGAAAATGCAACGTTCAGTCTTCTATGCTCCCGAAAGAAAACTGCAACACGAGGTGTTGCGATAAGGCAAACATTACCACTATAACGTCGCATCAGGCACAAATTGACAATATATTAATTAAAAAACTAATGTGATCATGTATCCCCGGTGATCAACTATCCCACCTTTCCCCTAAACATATTAAACAATAATAAATAACAAGAACAACACATACTTTTAGTCTATAAGTACAAAACTATAAGATAATCTCAGCGTGAACGCTTAATGTGTCAGTAATTGGGTCACTTACCCTACAACAGAAACCCTCCACACCCATAATTCCCATCACTTCCACGAACCAAACCAACCGAACCAAGTCCACCTAAAAACCTCCCTCCTCCCTTATTTATTTATTTAAATAATTATACGGGGAATCCCCATGATTTACAAGAGATAAAGTAACAAAATTAACTAAAAAGTCTATAAAATAAATATGCCAAAGATACCCGGCTAAGAAAGCCATCAAAACTAAACTAAATAGTAAAAAAGAACTAAGAGCACGAAACTAAATACTAAATACAGAATTTGGAAATTTGAGACTGTTCTGATTATTATTAATATTATTGTTGTACACTATTCTTTATACGTTACATTTTTACAAATTAAAATAAATAAACTGGCAGTAATAGGGACACTGACAGTAATAGGGACATCTACCCTACACATATGCAAGTTAGTTACAGTTCTATAAACTATCGTCCTCACCGAAGTCAAGGAGCATTGGAAGGGGTCTACGTCTATCATCGCCCTATTAATAGGGTCAACAGCATAATGTCGATATTTCTTCCTCCCAACCCCCAGACTAGTGTTCCTGATTTCTCGATATTTTTCGCATCTCGAGAAATGAGAAATCAGATTATATTTCTCGAGAATTCTCGAGAATTCTCAAGAAATTAAAAACTATTGTAAAATTTATAATTTTGGAATAATGTTGATAATATTTATCTAAATTTTTATTCGTGTCCAACTTAAACAAAACTTGTGTAAATGAAAAAAAAAACAGATATTAAATATAATAGATAAATTTATTTATTTAATATAAAATGTGAGCAAAACGAAACTTTACTTTTTTGTTTTAAAATAGTATTTTTTCAAAAGCACAATGCGTCTAATGTCGCGTCAGCCAATCTACTTCTTTTTTCTTTGTGACAAAATCTGCGGCTGTAGAAAAATTTCTTTCATTTTGAGTGGATGTTGGTTTAATTGTACATAGAACATCGGTGATACGAAGAGAAAAGTTTATAAACAATCGCGCAATTATTCGCATATATTGCTAACATTTATCACTGATTGTAGATGTGTTTATATGTTCACGATTAACACACAATTTGAACCAACTGAAAATTCATTTCTGAAAACTAATGGGATTTATAATAATTTTCTTACACTGAAGGTTCTCGAGAAACAATGTAATTTCTCGAGAAATGAGAAATAAGAAATTATAAAATTTCTCGAGAAATTATCGAGAAAGAATTCTCGAGAAGGAACACTACCCCAGACCCAACATTCAAATCCCGCCCCCGTCCACATCAACACCACACTAGCAACCTCTCTATTTTTCCAGCCGTCGCCAATGCACGTGGTGGCTGAAGCCCAAGTTCGGGGTCGAGCACCTTTTTGCACCGGCGTTCGTTTCCAGGAAAGTGGCGCCTTTCTCGCCGGCGAAGGAGGTCGGTGGAGGGAGGACGGCCGCCGCGAATGTGGAGTAGAATCGCATTACGGGACGGGCTGAGTAACGGAGCGGGCGCGGAGTAGAGCGTATCGCGTGTCGTCCCTCGGCGTTCTCGCGCTGGCTAACAGTGGCTCGCTCGGCAGTCGCGTGCTGACCAGCCGACCGTGTGTACCAGTTGCCCGGCGTCGCCGGCCACGATCACCTGTCGCGAGCTTCTGTCCCGAATCGATGACAGAGAAGCCACGCGGATCGTCCCCGAAAACGTCCCGACGTCATCCCCGACGCTCGTCCTCGCGACACCCGCGGAGGAACACCGCGGCGGACCATAATCCACCCCACAGTTCGCGGTTCCCTCGGCGAAGCATGCGTAACGCTTACCCGGACACTAGATCCGCGGACGCTTGATCTATGGAGGCTTGACGAGAGTGAACGTTCCCCTCGGCAACTCGTCAGTGAAAGATCGATCGAATTCGAGGCTTGGCACCGGGAAGTCTGCTGCTGGAAGTTTCAGTGATCGATCGCAGCGATAACTTGCAAGGGTACACGGCTTAGCGCGCTTGCAACGGAGAAGGCGCGTGCGAGGATCCACGCTTAATCGGACGCCGTCCCCGCTTGATGAGTCGCGTCCGGCCGGCTCGGATCTGAGGATCCGATCGAAGACGAAGGGGTGAGGCTTTGTTCGCCGGAAGACCGTCAGGAGTGAATCGGCAGGATGCTGAACGACCACGTCTGGAAGCACAGGCGGGTGCCTGTCCCTAAGAGGTGAGCTCGATTACTCTGATTTTAGTTTATTATTCATTTAAGGGGAGGTTCTGGTCTAAATGTCGATTTTTTTTTATTTAATTTTTCGAATGTTCAACCTTTTAGGAGAACGTGTTTAAAAGGATTTATTGAAATTCGCAAAATTCCTTAAGTTATAGGCATTTGAGTAGCGGCAAATGCATGGGTGACAACCGGCCACTCGGCGCTCACGTAAAACTTTAAACGCGTTTTTCTCGAAACAGTGTTCTCAAAACGGTGGGAGCTGTATCTTCAAAAGTTATTATCCGATTCGACTGAAACTTTTTTTATTTTGAAGATTATTCTTTTTTCTAGGGGGGGGGGGACTAAAAAAAAATACAAAAGTTGAAAATTTATAATTTTCGAAAATACAGGGACGAAAAATACAGGGAAAAGTGATTTCAAACGTGAAATGACGTTATTTTCTAAAAAAAATGTAATTTTTGTAATTTTTTTTTAGTTCCCCCCCTAGAAAAAAGAATAATCTTCAAAATAAAAAAGGTTTCAGTCGAATCGGATAATAACTTTTAGAGATACAGGTCCCACCGATTTGGATCAATTTTTTGACGCTTTAACTTTAACGATTCCCCAGGGCTGTCTGCACTGATTAATTATAAAACAAAAAATATATTTCTATAATTTAAGACATCCTTAATACAATGCAACAAGTCCCATTAAATTATACACACTAGTTTTCCTTTAATTAATTCCTAAAAATCACCTATTTTTTGGGGCTCTAGACCAGAACCTCCCCTTAACGGGCGAGAACCCGATTTCTGCAAAAATCTGACGTGGGTTGTATGGAATAATCTTCATAGCTGTATGGTTGGTGAAGTAGTTATTTTTGAATTTATTAAATTTTTGTAAATTTCTAGTGACTTTGGTATAGTGGAATTCTTTTGATCGAGGGATTAGGCACTGTATGCTTGGTTAACAATCGCGTAAAAGTAGTTTCTGAATTATAATAGGTAGTAAATTAGGTGGAAGTGGATACATGTGAGATATTCGAGTGATGGAAGGAGTGTTTCTAGTTTTGTACGTGGGAAGTGACAGAGGAAAGTGTGTAAAGAAATGTCAGAAATTTAAGGGATCGCTGTTGTGATTTGTTAGAGAATGTATCGATGGCTTAGTGCATAAATATTGTATGTCCACTTTTAGAGAATTACTGGAATTTTTATGCAGTAGAAAATTTATGGAGTAGATATACAGTCAGGGAGAAAAATAAGTGGACAGGTACTGGAAGTCAGTGTCAATGAAGTTTAATCGAACTAGTACTAGGCTTATAAACTTAAGGTTTATTTATTACATATACTTATAATGCATAGATTATTTAGTGAATAATTGAAATCCATGTTTACATTTTTGTGTGAACAAGCTATATTTAACGAAATAGAAGACACATAATAAAATAAGTAATAAATAAAATACATAATAAAATTAATATTTGCTCGAATTACTGCTTGCAAACGTCGTGGAATATTCTTTATTAAATTTTTAATAATGTAGTATATTATAGTATAGTATAGTAGATACTCTTTATAAATTTTTTCTACCGCACTTTTATATATATTGTACTTCTGAGCTATCACAAGGTAACTCAATTTATTATACCAGGCCGAAACTATTAATTTGCGAATTTCACATGAAATTCCCTCCCTTTTTTTAACATTCTACAATTCTTTCACAAATGATTTTACTTTGACCAAATCTGAGTTTGTACTGAAAAGCTTGTTTGGGACCACTGCGTGTAAGCGTGGCCTGCGCCCAATGTTTTTGTACATTTCTTGCTTCACAATAATATCGTAAACAAGTGTCCACTTATTTTTGTCTATCGCCAAATAGGTTACTATTTCTTTAAATAAGGCTTGTTCACACAAAAATGTGAACAAAGATTTCAATTATTTACTAAATAATCTATATACTATAAGGATATGTAATAAATATGTAATAAATAAAAGGATATGTAATAAATAAGTTTATAAGACTAGTACTAGTTCGATTAAATTTCATTGACAGCTACTTCCAGTACCTGTCTTCTTATTTCCCCAACTGAAAATACGATTTTTATACGACATAAAGAAACAGTCGAGAACTATTTGTTCCATATAAAAACGCAAATTTTATAAAAAGGCATATAACACCTACTTATGCATTAAGCCATACGGCTGTACCTAATTCTGAAAGATCGTTAGCGTTAATTACCCAAGTCTAGGACATTTGAATCTGAATCGATATTAGGTAACGGTGCTTAGACTTCTTGGCTGTTACATGGATTATGTTTGCCTTTCGTCCATGTAGCGTCTGTAATCGTTAGATAATGTCATCTATTTTGTAGTAATAATTTCGTAAGTTTTAAGTTTACTCAACATTGAAAAGCTTCGCTTAATTAATTTGCGTACTAAATTTGGGGATTTAATCAGTATAATTGCCAGTGGAATAGCTGCAGCATTTTAGCGAAGTCTTTTAATTTCTTAGCACACTTATAGATCAATTTGATACTTTCCGTTTTTTTATACTTAGTTCGTTTACCCTGCTGTTCATTAAAAGGTATTTTGATTAATTTCTTTGCTACTGAAAATTGATTTTAGTCTCTTAATATTCTCCAACAAAGTTTCGATTTCTGAACAAAGCATGTAGAATTATTACGTGTAGTCTATGCGATAACAGCTTGCGTTTGTTGCCTAATTTTAATATAACTGTCTACCACGTTCAAATCTCTCGACAGCAAAAGAAACTGTAATCACTTATCGCACATCAGCCGAGTGATTACAGCTGTCTAATAAGCCTTTGCAAAAATTAACTCTTTTGATTATTGAGTCCGCCATTAAGTAGCTTTGTTCGAATGCTTTCCTCCTACAAGCTCGCTTATCATTAGCCGTTCATTGTTCATCCGCGGAGCGGCTATGCTCGCGCAACGAAATCGTCCCATGCGATAGTAGCCTTTACTCTTTTATCCTTAAAACAATCTAGCGCATTACCAAGCATACGTCCGAACTTGTCTTCGTTCCTATATCTTAGAATACAATAACGGAAGCAGTTGGAATTATCATTTAACTGTATCTGTCTGCAAGTAGTCGCCAATTATTTGCACGAAGAGCAATGCTTTCATCGTAGTTCGGCATTACGGAATTGTTCAGTCACCCATTCATCCACTTCGAGTGCCAACACTGAGAACATAAATTCAGGAACATCTAAGTAGACATTTAGGTCCCTCTTTGGTTCACATAGAATAATTCGTTTCCGGTTCGAACAGATGCAAGGCTTCTGGGGTAATCTGAGACTTTAAGGAGTCATTTAGTAATTGATGATTATGAGAAGTAATCCACAGTGTTTATTAGTAGGTAAGTTGATAATCGGTTCTGTGAAGGAACCCAAAATATGATGGACTAGGGTGAAGGACCTAATTACTAGCAGCTAACCCAATTACTGTTACCTTCAGCTATTTTCGTTATTTTAAGTAAAATAGCTTAGGGTGACAGTAATTGGGTCCTTTACCCTAGTTTAAAACTCCATGACCGATGGTATAGGGGAGAGGTGCTATAAAAGGGACACTTTTGTTTAGCCTCCATTTCTGACAATGTCGTTATAGGTATTTAAAAAACAACTACATCACAAGAAAGCGTGTTTCTTTCCCTTCGATAAAAGTATATTAGAAACTCATAAAGTGTAATAGGAAATAACAAAATCTTCGATTTTCAAATAAGTGAGAAATGTCCCTTTTACGATTAGGTGGTTGTAAATGGGACAGAAAAACCACCTGACACAGAAAACCAATGAAAATTCCACTTTTACTGCCGAAAAACATCAACCGTGGATTACTAGTCTGTTGCAAGTGAGACCGCAGTGAAGTTTAACGTCAAATGACTAGGCACTAGTCTTGCCATAAACAGGAAAATAACTTGCATGTAGTGTTCCTTCTCGAGAATTCTTTCTCGATAATTTCTCGAGAAATTTTATAATTTCTTATTTCTCATTTCTCGAGAAATTACATTGTTTCTCGAGAACCTTCAGTGTAAGAAAATTATTATAAATCCCATTAGTTTTCAGAAATGAATTTTCAGTTGGTTCAAATTGTGTGTTAATCGTGAACATATAAACACATCTACAATCAGTGATAAATGTTAGCAATATATGCGAATAATTGCGCGATTGTTTATAAACTTTTCTCTTCGTATCGCCGATGTTCTATGTACAATTAAACCAACATCCACTCAAAATGAAAGAAATTTTTCTACAGCCGCAGATTTTGTCACAAAGAAAAAAGAAGTAGATTGGCTGACGCGACATTAGACGCATTGTGCTTTTGAAAAAATACTATTTTAAAACAAAAAAGTAAAGTTTCGTTTTGCTCACATTTTATATTAAATAAATAAATTTATCTATTATATTTAATATCTGTTTTTTTTTCATTTACACAAGTTTTGTTTAAGTTGGACACGAATAAAAATTTAGATAAATATTATCAACATTATTCCAAAATTATAAATTTTACAATAGTTTTTAATTTCTTGAGAATTCTCGAGAATTCTCGAGAAATATAATCTGATTTCTCATTTCTCGAGATGCGAAAAATATCGAGAAATCAGGAACACTAGTGAGTACCGAGTAGCCGGGTGTTACCAATGCATTGGCCGCTACTCAAATGCTTATAACTTCTAGAATTTTACGAATTTCAACAAATCCTTTTAAACGCGTATTTCTAAAAGGTTGATCATTCGAAAAATGAAATAAAAAAAATGGATTTTTAGACCGGAACCTCCTCTTAAGACGTGTCCCCTTTATAGCATCTTTCCCCTACGTGTCTCGTTGCTCCTCGCTGAAACAGGAAGCTCGATTGTCCTGATCTTAATGGAAGCGACATTGTTTGACATTGCGCGGTCGCGAACAGGGCCACAGTAGTTGTCTAGCGAAATCTTTCCACGCGATAAGAAGTTCGTTCACTGTTGGAGCAAGCAAGTGTCTCTCGTTCTTGGTTAGCAAAGCGACATTAGCATACCGCGCGTACATATTCCATATACATGTATGCAATTCTGTGTGTTGGATAAAGTTTCAATATTACTTGCGAGAAGTTCACTGATTACTAAGTATGAAGTAATTATAAGTACATACACCTTCGAACTTTTCGTGTATCCACTCATAGATGATTTCGAATTCTGCTGAGTGGAATGAAGAATATTTTATGAATGAGGTAGTACGTGAAGAAAATGAAACGAAGAGTTTGTTCTTATAAATATTCTCCATCCTAATGAAACGAATCAGAGGCGCTTAATCGATTAATTATTCAAGAGTAAATATTGAACTTGGTCCGACTGTTATTACACAATGTGTTTAAGAAATAGGTAGCTAAATCTTAGGAGTGTATTTTGTTCATTATAAATATGAAGAAGGCTTAAGAAATACTTGCTTTGGGCTATATGGGTGCTTCTTGTTTGCGACAGGGTTTTGTTGAAATGATTTACCGAAGAAATTTCTAGAAACTAATCTGAGACGTTCTGATAAATAAAAATTAAAGAAGAACATAGAAGATACTGAATTGATCCTTCTGCACTCGTCCACCAATTAGTGTAATTATTATTAAAAAAATCTAAAGTGTTTCTATATCCAAAACAAATCGTTTTTGGATCTGTCAATTTATAAATGAATAAAGTACGCAATTAAAGCTTGATCACGCACATTTGAAACACCTAGGCGACTCCATAATGACCAAGAATATTAAAAAAACTAAAAAATGCAATAACTTTAACTCTTAAATGCATGGCGTTGTAAAACTGCAACATACCGTTCAAACCACTTATATTTTTCCTTGCATTAGCTTATACTAAATATACTAAATATATTTATACTCAAATATACTAAATATATTTATACTCAAATATACTAAATATATTTATACTCAAATATACTAAATATATTTATACTCAAATATACTAAATATATTTATACTCAAATATACTAAATATATTTATACTCAAATATACTAAATATATTTAGTATATTCAATAAATATATTCAAATATACTAAATATATTTACTAACTATACTAAATATATTTTCAAATATACTAAATATATTTTCAAATATACTAAATATATCTAGTATATTTGAGTATATTTGAGTATATACTGAATATATTTAGTATATTTGAGTATATACTAAATATATTTAGTATATTTGAGTATATGCTAATGCAAGGAAAAATAAAGGTGGTTTGAACGGTATGTTGCAGTTTTACAACGCCATGCATTTAAGGGTTAAGGGATGATTTCACCCCTTCAGACTGAATTTCCACAGAAAAGAAAATTCCTCCTTGCATGCTCAAATATGCTCTCCATTCGAATTTTAATTAAGATCAGAATTTTCGGGTCGGCAACGTTTCCTCGAAACTAATAACCTAATCCATCGAGTATCGCCGTCGCTGACGTTCCAACGCGTCTTGCATACGCTTCACGGTTCAGAACCGCCGCGGCGAGAGTGTCAAACGGGGAAAATGGTGGATGAATCGTTGTTCGTGCGGATACAAAGCGTGAGAGCTACGGGCCTCGTGTCTCAAATCGATTTATCAGGCGGCGTTCGACGCGTTAAAATGCTTAACCCCGGAATACCGGCGGGTTCACCGTACGAATGCGTTCTCCGGCTAATAGATAAGTGTCTCCTCTGGTATTACCGTGCTGGGACACGTTGGATTTATAGACACGCAGACGAGCTTTTCTGCCTCCGATAGCGCGTGAATTATTAACAACTCGAACGATCGCCCAGAGTGATTCACTTCGAAGGGGTTGAAAGTTGATAACGGAGGGTAGAGATAACGGGGTCCAGTTAATGGGAGAAAAATCGAGATAGTATTTGGCCATTATCGAGTCAACTGAATGAACTCCATTTCCCTCCGAAATTGTTGCTATTAAACTGTACAGCTTTCCTTCATTATTGATTTTGCAATTTTCTTACAATTAGTGTCGCCGATGCGAGGGGATGCAACGCTGCTTGATTGTTAGGGTGGAAGTTGATCGATATTGATTTTGTTTCGTCCTAGAAATGAAGGTTTACGTTCACTGGATTCAGGTTGATGTATTATTCCTAGCGTTCTTGAATCATTTATAGATCAATACTCTGATCTGTAAATAGAATCCCGAGTTTGATTTGTTAAGGGCTGCTTCGTGTATTGACTTGTGAATCACCGAGGAGCTCAATTTTCGCAACAGCTTCGCAATTCACAGGAAACTCTTTCTATAAAAACGGAATTCGATAGCCAATTTGTAATACAAAATAAAGTATTACAAATTTTTTAGAAAAAACCCTCTGTAATGATCCATCTGTAGCGTTATATATAACGCATATTTTTGACCAAACAAAAATATTTCTTTAAAGCTTCTGATGTCAACAAACTTTGCGTCAAGGAACAGGTCTCAGGTTCAATTTATTCCTTTGCAATTAAATGAATGCTTCATTTTCGCCACAAACCACTGCCTACCCTTGAGTGGTGTATTGTGCAATTGTTAGCAGATTTTCTTCACCGCTCCGCGATGCTTCCTTGTATCCTTCGCGGATTAATGGATGCGCCTATCGATTCGTAATTATTCGAGCCGTATTTGAACACTTCATTTAACGAGGAAGACGGATCGAGGCATTCCTAAATGACGTTCGGATGTATCTACCCGGCGAGCACGACCGATGTAATGGATTAAAGGTCATTCAGCAAGGTCTGCGACGTAACGACGGACAAATCGATCCATCACGTTGATTGGACGGCGGAATAATGTGAATTCTGCGAGAATCGTGAACGACCGATTCGTTCGTATCCCCGTGTGTCCACGTGCAAAGCCAAGATCGCGTCTTCCGCAATGGTATCGCGACCTAGGCGCGATACCCGTTTTGGAGGAGTTTAATAACGCTTAACCAAATTGGTATTTAAAAAAACGTGTATACCATATCGAGGGAACGGAAAGTTTCGTCACAGACATATTGGTGAAACCTAATTTTAGATTAATCTTACGTAGAAAATGCTTGCTGAACCACGATCAGTGAATCATTAGTGAATAATAATTCATTAATTATCAGTTCACAAATGTTAATAGACTTCTATTGAGATATCTGATTTAATATTTGTGGGTGTGACGCTAAAAAATTATACAATTTTTAGGATTTTTTCTAAATGACTGTACAAGATTTTTTTATGAAATTTTTTACATTTTATTGATCTATGTTTACGATATAATTTTCTATTTTTATATTGTCATAAAAATTAGTGAATAATAATTCATTAATTATCAGTTCACAAATGTTAATAGACTTCTATTGAGATATCTGATTTTTTTTTATATCTATTTGTGGGTGTGACGCTAAAAAATGATACAATTTTTAGGATTTTTTTTTAAATGACTGTACAAGATTTTTTTATGAAATTTTTTACATTTTATTGATCCATGTTTACGATATAATTTTCTATTTTTATATTGTCAGAAAACATTGTGTTTTTACGATGTTTTTGGGACGTGCATTGTGGCACTTCGTTCTATGGTTTGGGTCTAAAACTAGTGGACGCCCTTAAAAATATTAAAAAAATATGGAAAAACTCTACCTGGCGCGTAAAAAGTTACAATTTTCGCCTAATTTTAACACCTATTTTCTTCAAGTAAAAATAAAAAGGTCGATTAGTTTGAAGATTGAGGTCATACAAGGCTAACGGAACAAAATTTTACACAAAATTACGCCTAGTTTTCTTATAACCATGCACTCCAGTTTGAGAAACGGTGTTTCGAAAAAAACGCGTTTAAAGTATTATATTCCCCCAAATACCGGGTATAAAACTTTGAAGACATTTCAAATATTTTTATGAAACATTAAATGAACATTCTGAAGACTACTACTATACTATATATATAAAAAAAAACTCCAACTCGCAAACACGCCTTAATAACATTAGTCAGAAAATTCTAATTTTTCAGTAAAGCAAAAAAGCCGCCAAAGAGATCCGTGAAATTTTCGCTCAAGTTTTGCTACAGTCGACAAAACTTATCGTTGCTGAAATTATTTACGAATTCTTGCTGAAAAGGAATAAAATTCTGAGAATTTTCTGAGATGCTTGAAATAACTTCTATTGCAACGAAACTTCGTAATGGGAATTTGCTTTTATGCGATAAGCCAGGCATTTCACTCAGAGTCGTGGATTTGTTTCAAGTCTGGAGAACATTCATCGCACCCGCGAATTTCTCATAAGAAGCACTGTTCCCTTAATTGCTTTTTAATTGTCCGCCTCTGGCTGCATTCAATTAAATGGGTTTGCCGTAATCACTGCTAAATGGGTGTCATTCGGCGCCAATCAACGCTGCGATTCGTCGCGCCGAATGTCTCGAGGATTCTTTGTTTCCTCCTGCAAACGCCGGGCATTTCCCGGCGACTCGAAAGCAAGTGGGGCAAAATGGAACAAAACGGCGACGCTTCAACCGGTTGTTCGAACAGTAACTACATTCTCCCGGTAAATTCGGTTAATTGCAGACTGCTGTGACGTAAAGACTGGTCGCTCGGTACGCCAGAGTACTTCTTTCAAAGAGTCGAAGCATTTATAGGTGCTTGTAGCGCTCTCAGAAAGTCGTTTTCTGGCGTCACGAGCTACCGCAATCGAAACAAAAGAGCTCCATGTTCCACCGAGATGCAATAATACTCGGTTATGAAAGGACAAATTAAAAATTCAGGAGAATGTATTGCTCGAAGTAAATGGAGAATCCTCGACTGTTTACTTTGGTAAGAAGCCAAGCACGCTGTTCTCTTCGTACGAAAGCGTTGGAAATGCCTGACCGATTTCAAGCGACATTTTTCAAAACCCTGCGCCACTTCGGAGTGTTAAGTAAGACTAATGAGGTAAAATAATGGTGTAGTTGAGTCACAATTATTATACAAATGTGAAGATGAGTTAAATACTGTTATTAACTCACACGTGCATCTCCCTTCTGGGTTTTTAGATATTTTACAAATTCGCACAGATTCAGAACGTTATAATAATTAGGGGAGAGTTGCCAATATCGTATTGGTTACCTAAATCGTACCTCACCACTTTCTCAGTAATTAAATAATATAAACGGCATTTGATAATAAAAATATCAAGTGAATGCGAAATATGAAATAGAAACAAAACCTTATGAGCTTACACTCTATTTTGTGCGTGCTATAAACATTTAAAAATATCAGGTATGATTGATGTAACTTTTTACCAGTTTATTTTAGCTGGTAATAATCAAACAATGCAATTTTGTGCTGTGTTTTTGTATTTTTCTAAAAGCGGGTTTAATGTAGAATATTTTACATTCATTTTAAGTACATATTACATTCATTATAAAGTTTAAATTGATATTTATAAGTAAATTGATCATGTTTCCTAAATCGTACCACTACAATTTTACTATAGGATTTGACAACTCGTATATTATATAGGTTATGTACATATATCATATAAATAGGTTATTATACATATATATATATATATATATAAATATACATGTAAATATACATACATATATATGTATATTGATCACACACAGGCCGCAATAACCTATTTATATGATATATGTATTAATCATTGCTTTATATTGAATATTTTAATATACATATGATATATATATATATATCATCATATGTATATTATATATTATATTAAAATATATATATGTATACTAGAATATGTGTATATATATATATATACGTAACTATATATTAATCATTACTTTATGTTCAATATTTTCTTCTCTATTTGTTATTTATACTATTTTTAGCGGAGGTACGACTTAGGAGACCGGTTGCCCAAATCGTACCTTTTACAGTATGTGACAAAAATATTAATAACAAATTAGAAATTAATTTGTTCTTAACAAAAGGTTAAGCACATAATAGTAGGTGCTTAAAAGATCAAGCTACAATATCCAATAGTCATTTGTGTTCAAATTAGTACCAAATATGAAATATAAACTAAAATGTCTTAAGTGGTACGATATAGGCAACTCTCCCCTATCATCCAGTGCTGACATCAAATAGTATAGGATAACACGAAGCTAATCTTATCTTACCTTATCTAGTATCTCGAAAAGCCGTGGGAAATTATTCTTTCCACTCTGAACAGTAAACACTCTTTCGGAGGAACCGAGGCCCTCTGTGTTCTCCCTGCGATTTGCGCTTTCGAACTGAATGCTACTAGCACTGAGCCTCGAGCTATGATGAAGTATCGATCACTTTTTAACAGATAAGCGTAATACGTTGTTACGCTGAAAATTGTCGCGCTCTTACGATCGATTCATAACGCCACTTGCATGAGTGGCTTGAATATTCTATTAGAGTAAAGTGGCAATGCTTGGTCTCGTTATCCACTCCATTTTACTTCATACGACTTCCTTTACCAGTTCATTTTTCATCCTAGTGTTTACACTATATATGACAGTCAATTTTATTTATTAACTCTGAAACAGGAGAATAAGATCAATTATTGAAGGGTAAGGGGAAAACAGGGAATGTCCATTTTTAGTGTATCTGCGTTGTATAACTTGATAGCAAGTATACTTTGTTAGTGGCTGCTGGGATCACAGGACTGTAGAATCACAGAGTTATAAAGTAGAAATGACCGCAGAAGATAATGTTAAAACTTCGGTATATTGGTTAAAAACAGGAAATGTCCACCCTCCACTGGAATAAAACAAGAAATGTTCTCAGGCTTCCTACTTGCACTATGGATTTCTAATTAGTGTAAGCTTGCTCACGGTTTTGATAATATTAATAGAAGTGGAGATTTATTTTGTTACAGTATTCTGCACTTGATAGATATTAAAACAATGTAAAACTATTATATTTTTGCTGAGTTCTTTTCTGATGCTTAATTACAGTATAAATTGTTCGTGTCATGAACAATACCGTTGAGTTCGTTGAACTGTGTTTCGTTACTGATGAACTAAAATATTAAAACTTGATTAAATATAAATATAAATATAAATATAAATATAAATATAAATATAAATATAAATATAAATATAAATATAAATATAAATATAAATATAAATATAAATATAAATATAAATATAAATATAAATATAAATATAAATATAAATATAAATATAAATATAAATATAAATATAAATATTAAATATTAAAACTTGATTTTCTCAATAAAACTGTTTTGTGACATTCCTTGTTATTCCCCCCTTACCTTTCAACTGTGATTTAGCAAGTTTGTTCCCAGATGATATAAATGTTCCTCGTAAACCCTTTTCTATATTCAAGGGTATGGCCTACACAGTATCACCCAAAACTGTTTAAATAAAATTCTTAGTCTACCGAAATTCTATCCTGCTGTCTTTTTCTGTCTCACAAAAACGTGACTCTGTACTTTGGGTTTCTCTTTTTGCTCACTTTGTACCCTAAAGGGGTCCGCCCGTTAATAAACATAATAATTCTGCTCTTCAAAATGCACCCAAGTTTTATGTCTATGAATTTGGCACTCCCAAGTGCTAATTTTTATAAAAATAAAAACAGCTTTCCGTTCTCCACAATTTCTCCCCGTTTGTGCAACTAAATTTTTCACTCGAAAATAATGAAAAATGTTCACAGGGGTGCTTTCCACAAATTTCTTAATTTTCTAATAACATTTTTCTAAAAGATGGACAATCGAAAATTTTGGTTGGACAAAACAACGACAAATCGTGGTCAAAATAATCCTGTTTCTATTTTACAAAATCTTCCACTTGGTGCTGCCAACTTCACAGGCCTCCAAGTTCTCTATCACCAGACAATTTCGACAATCAAATCTCACTTACACAAAGTGCTGGTAATGTCTTAGACAGTTAGATTCCCCCAATTAGTCAGAAGAGCGTATTAAGAGAATGATCGAAAAGTAACAGTACTTCTCCACGAGGTTACGTATTCTAGTTACATGATCGTAGCCTGTTCGATCCTCCAGGTCGACGACCCATGCCCGAAGAAGGCAGCGTTTCTTATTAACTTCGTCAATCAGCGGGAGTTGAAAGTCGTGCGTGGTATCAATGTCATTACGAGCGGAGGTGGGCTGGTTTCTAAACTGAGTCGCGTTACGAGACTGTCATTACCGTGAACTCTCACTGACTCGCGTCTCTGCACTTTCGATCGGAACCATTCGCCTGGCCAATATTGGACACTCGCGGGGAAAACCGCCAGCTGCCATTTCCCGAGCTGACGCGCGATAAGAAACGGGTTAAGTGCTTTCGCGATGGAACGCGAATGATCCGAGATGTTCCTCGTCGTGGTGTTTGCTTAAAAGGATACAGGGGAAGGCGCTGTCTCCTTAGAATTGATTAAATGAACAGCGCGAAGATGGTTTAAGGTGTTCCGGGCGCTGGGCGACAGCACGCCGCGCGTGTATGTCGAGTGACTTTTACTCTGTGATTAGAAAGGTTAAATGGAAGTCTAAGAAAGTAAGGAATTGAAAGGCTGCGGAGTCTGGGCTTGATTCCAGTCGATGAGGTACAGTGTTCTTGCTGGAGCACTATAAATGGAAGTGGGACTCCAGAACGTCTGAAGATCGATCGGATGGTGAATGTGGAGTAAGCATTGGTGTAAAGAAAGAAAGTTTGACACTCGTATTTGTCCATGACGGCGTAACAAAGTTGATAGTAGGCTTGGACAGGGTGGATTCGTATGTAGGCTAAGGAGGCTGCAGCTTGGGCGACGAGTTTTGGGCGAAAGAAATTGGAAAAGGTTTAGATACATTGCAGAGAGGGGGAAGATATTATACTCAAAATGTTTTCTTGATTTTTGGGTTCATTTTCAAATGCATTTTATATGATTAAAAAAAATCTTAAGTTGGCAGTTAATGGTTCTGAAAGGACACTTTCGTAGCTTTTCAAAACACTCGTGAAAATTTGTCTTCGATCGTGAGTTCGCAAGTTATAGGTGTTCAAAGTGAAAAGAAGGTACCTTTTTTGTTTTGATCGCGAATAACTCGGTCAATAAAAATCATACAACGAAACAAAAAAAAAACGAAATTAAATAGATAATTTTCAAATTAAAATTTCGACCGGAAATATTAAATAAAGTGGTATCGGCGCACTGATTCGGTCACTATACAACGATTATTTTATTTATTTAAAAATAAAATAAAGTGTCATAGCTATTTGGCAATTAATTATAAAGCAATCTGACGTTTCGGTTCTTGATTTGAACCCTCCTAAGGAAAGTGAGATTAAATGTATAATATTGCGTTTGCTGATGAAAAATCTGTCGCAGCGTTCAAGCGAGCAAGCGTCACGCGAGTCGGTTGGAAGAACACTGAGAATATATATTATATATTATATATTATATATTATATATTATATATTATATATTATATATTATATTATATATTATATATTATATATTATATATTATATATTATATATTATATATTATATATTATATATTATATATTATATATTATATATTATATATTATATATTATATATTATATATTATATAATATATTATATATTCTATTCTATATAGAAAAAGATAGAGTCTTCTTCCAACCGACTCGCGTGTCGCTTGCTCGCTTGAACGCTGCGACAGATTTTTCATCAGCAAACGCAATATTATACATTTAATCTCACTTTCCTTGAGGAGGGTTCAAATCAAGAACCGAAACGTCGGATTGCTTTATAATTAATTGCCAAATAGCTATGATACTTTATTTTATTTTTAAATAAATAAAATAATATTTGTATAGTGACCGAATCAGTGCGCCGATACAACTTTATAAAATTAAAAAGCAGTATTTGCTCTATAAGAGCTCTTCGTTGGATTTACCGGAAAAAATTTTTTGGCCTTTGCACACGTTTAAACTAGGCAAAAGTTTTTGAAACTTTGTTTCCTGCGTTTCATCTTGATAAAATAGTAAGTATCATAATAGATGAAAAAAAAATCCATTGTGAAAACTTACAAAACCTCAAACCTTTTTGCTTGAGTATAATAATTTAGCCACTGTAGAGAAGCTTCACTTTTCTTTCATGTAGCAAATTAGCATTAACTATTCATATTGAATTAATTTTAAAAGTCTCTCTTTTAAATTAAAATATTTCATGATATTTCAAGGATAGACGCTTGTTAGCCAAATCTCAAAATCCGCCACTCGACTTAAAGTATTATATTGGTCTCACTGGTTCATTTTATAATCTCCCACCACAAATCAGAATTTTTTTTATTATAATAAAAATTTCGCATAATAAATCAAAGTTGAAAAAATTATTCCTTATATCGAATAAAGTTAACCCGGATTTTCAAACCTCGAATAACGAATAAAGTTAAAGTAACTTTTATTCAATCCATTATATAAATAATTTTTTATTTAGTCACTGCCCAACTCTGCCTTCTCCCCTCCCCCCAATCTATAATATATAAATTCTAAAATACAATTTTTTTACTGGAACTCTCTTCCTACCATTACCGTTCAGAGTTTAAACTTTTGACTTTTAAACGGTACCACTAAAAATCAGGTACTCGTTCAGGGATTACGACAGATTTACATAACAGTCTGCAGGATGATAGCTGGGTCGTCGAAAAACCAGTTGATTCCCCGAAGTGGAAAGCGTCTTGCCCCGGAGGTTAATAAGAGCGTGTACCGAGATTCGCAGCTTGGAATCCCAGGGAACGGTGTCTGGTGGCGGAATCGTCGAACGGAGGCTTTTAAAAGCGCGTAATTGCTATTACTACTTTTTACGATGCGTGTTCAAGTTACACACGTATCGTGCTCGCGTTGCAGTTGGTTTGCGTGCTGGAACCACCTCTTGCACTTTCGCGGCGGCCGAAGTGATGATACTATTGAAAACACGCGACGCGAGGCTTCCCCTTACTGAAAATCTACGCCCCGCCTCCGCGGTCTTTGCACTCGAGGTGGACACGGTTCCTGCGATTTTCCACGCGTGGAAAACGCGATTTCCCTCGGCTGGCTTGATGGCTTTCTTGCGCCCGCCTCGGTGGACATTGAAAGATGGTGGACGGAAGTTAGGAATATTCTGCTGGTTTTATGAATTGTATTTATATCCCGCAATTACTATTACATTTTGTAAGTTTCTTCTATACTTTTTTTATTATTATAGATTTTATTATCACACGTTTCCATAGGTACATCTTAACACTAACTTCTATTAGTTAGTAGTTTCATAATTCTCCTTCTCCTTCAGGGGTCTTCCTATTGTGACGGCTAAAAAAAAGTTGATTGTTCGAGAAGTAAAAAAGAAACAAGAATTGCATCTATTATTTTGCACGTTTGCTGCTTTGTTCTATCACCTTTTAAGACTGTAAAGGAGGGGCGTTGTGAAGAGAACAATATCCTTACGGATGACAGACCTGATTGTCAATAAAAAGATTTAAAAAAATTAAAACCGACTTCAAAATAATAAAAATGCACTAAAAAGTAAAATATAATTTTTTCCATTATTTAACCTATGACTCTCAATTGTTTTATGTCGGCGTCTCATCATTTGCACAGTGTAAATCTGGAGCTGACTTAAAAACATTGAGAGTCGTAGATTAAGGGGACCCTCCGGTGAAAATTTTTCAGAAAATTGATTTTTTATACATATTTTTTTATAGCATAACATCCTGAGAATACCCTGTGAAAGTTTCACATTAAAATTCAAAACGTGCTAAATGTAGGTAATACAAATTTTCTATGAAAACTGAAAATTATTCCTGAAAAAAATTCTTAAAAAATAGCTCCACTTTTTCGGCCGTCACAGTGGTGCTAAAAAATCAAGTATTTTTTGCGAATTAATTACAAGGAGATGAACACAAATTGTGACTAGTAGTTTCGGGTAATGTTTATCAATACTACAAACAGTAAAAAAAATTATATGAATATTATATACATATGTATAACAGCGCCACAGTCGTCTGATATGCAGTAAGGCTGGGACTATTCGAATAATTTAATATTCGAATATTTTACAAGTATTCGAATGCTACGAATAAACTTCGAATATTTGAGTATTCGAATGCTACGAATAAACTTCGAATATTTGAGTATTCGAATGTTATTATTCGAATACTATTCGAATATGGATGTATTCGAATACAATTCGAAAACCAATATATTCGAATACTGATGTATTCAAATAGTATGGTGTGAAGTGGGTCCAAATTAGCTTACAAGATTTCACCCTGACAAATGAACCTAAAGAATTTGAGTTATAATTCACACCATACTATTCGAATACATCAGTATTCGAATACTTGGATATTCGAATAGTATTCGAATACTTGGATATTCGAATAGTATTCGAATACTTGGATATTCGAATAGTATTCGAATACTTGGATATTCGAATAGTATTCGAATACTTGGATATTCGAATTATATTCGACAAATAATTGAGCAACCGAAGTATTCGAATATTCGAATACCGAAAAATTCGACAAATACTCCCAGCCCTAATATGCAGACCTTTTTTTGGAGCCGCTGTAATTTTGCAGTAATTCTGGCCGTAAGAAATTGAATTGTGAAATATCCTCAGAAATTGTTACTTTGTCCCGGCCCCCGTTCTGTCCTGAACCTATTGAAAAAGAAAAAAAGTCAAAATTATAAAAATGGTGGCTGCAAAATGGAAAATTTTAAAGAAACATCATTTTTCGGCAGGGAACAGAACCATATTATTTTTTTTTGTCAAAACAGAAGTTTTCACAGACTTCTGAGTAGGTTCAGGTCGTAACCAGACATGTTTGATATATGCTAATCTTTTTCTTCAAATCGATATATACCTCTGTTTTTTCGCAATCATTGCAAAACGAAGAGGAAATATAATTCTGAGAAAAACTAGTCTACCTGCTTGCGCGCAGAAGCGGTTTATAGCGCACTCGACCTTTTCAGCTGTAAAATCCTTAATTTTGCGAATTTTAACATAAACCAAACGACATTTTACTCGGGAAGGGTGGTACTTTCGAAAAATACAACAAAAAATCGAGTTTCTGACTGCCTAGTCCCCTTAACTTCTCTCCTATTGCCCTCCCATTGCCTACCCCAGTGGTCGGCAAACCGTGGCTCGCGAGCCGCATGCGGCTCTTTGGCCCCTTGAATGCGTCTCTGCCACAAATGATTACAATTTAATTTTTACCAATAAATAAGATGATTATTAAATATGATATCAAGTTATACTGAGTGTACCTACAGTTTAATTAAGACTTAAAACTATAATTAAAGTTTATTGAGTTAATAAACAGTGCACCTCCCTATATACTTTAAGTTTAAGAAGTTTGTCTCTCAAAAGAAACTTCAATCGTTGTACTGTTGATATTTGGCTCTGTCGACTAATAAGTTTGCCGACCACCCCAATACTAAATTCATACCACAACCACCTCCAGTACTACTCCCCGCTTTCCCTGCGACCAACCAACACCGTTGATCCCACAATCGAGTCTCGAATTCGTTCAACTTAACAAAAGTTCTACTTTACACGACACTTACAAAGAAAAGCCAGACAGGTCGCGTTAATCGCAGTCAGGATCCGTTGCAGCCTTCGAGTATCAGACGATCTGACCCTCTGACCTCTTTAGCGCGGTAAGACGCGCGCGTGCGCACGCTTCGCGGAGCCGGAGCGGTATCCGACGCTCGTGAAATTCAAATGGGATAAGAATAATGCGGGGCCCACTATGCGGAGCAATCGGGTTTCCAGATATCCGGTCCTCATTATGCGCGACGATAGACATCCTCCCTCTAGCGCTCCGCGTTCCACGATCCGCGCGCCAACACATTCCACGGGCCTTACGGTTCCCCCGTGCCCGTGTGTCGTTGACGCTGCCTCGTCGTCTCGCGACCGATACCGTTCGTTTCTCGTTTTCTTTTATCTGGACACGCGCTCGTTTCTCCCCGGCCACGATTGTCAGTGGACGTCGAAGCGGTTTCACTGGGGAACAGAATAGGTTTCTCCGTCGGAGGACACGTAGGTACGCGTGCGTTAATCGGCGGCACGTTACGTGTTTCTGTCAGGGTGTTTCTGGCTGGAGCAGACCAATTTTTTCATTCTTTCGATTCGATATCAAATTCTTGATCCAGTTCCGCTTCAAGCTCAGAGTTTCATAGTTTTTAGGCAATGTCACATATTGGAATAAATGGTACTTTTTGTGTTAAAATTGTGGAATTTTTTATAGAAATAAGGTAGCGGGGTGGATGTTTCGCGAGGTTAAAGCTAAGGTGTTGCAAAATATGGGAGAAATGTTGAAATACCGATAAACAGGGTTTGAGTTTGGAAATCTGTTAAAAGAATCCTTAAGGGCAAGACAAATTCTGTGGTAAGATTTTAATTCAATGCACCAAAATCTGTAGGAATGTGTAACAAGTCAAGGAAGAACTTCAACTGCACATAACGGATAAACGGCAATTTTCTTTGAAAATGTCACCTTTCATATAAATTTTCAAGGTGAAAATGGTTTTTCATAGTGCTTCACTATTTTTCCCTTGTTCTGCAACATCTTAGCTTCAACCTCGAAAAAGATTCATCCTTCTATCTTTTTTTCTATCTAAACAAAAAGAAAGTTTACAACTTTCAAAATCACATAACTTTTTTAGAATTGGTCCAAACGACATGAATTTTTTGGGTGAATCTAGAAGGATTAGTTTGCTAAGTGACGTGTTTCGTCGTTTTGAAAAAAATGCAATTGGTCGGATAGCAAAAAAAAAATAGTAAAGTTTGTTTTTTAAACTTTTTTTGAGCCTGTAATGAAAATTCAAAAAACCCGTTTGTATATTGAAGTAAGTTGTATACATGCTGACAAATTTCATTAAAAAAGTTTAAAAAACAAGCTACACTATTTTTTTTGCTATCCGACTAATTGCATTTTTTTCAAAACGACGAAACACGTCACTTAGTAAACTAATCCTTCTAGATTCTAAAAAAATTCTTATGTCGTTTGGACCAATTCCAAAAAAGTTATGCGATTTTAAAATTTGTAAACTCTTTTTTAGTTTTCCTTCTGGCCGTGCACGCCAGTGTTAGCTCCGAGTTTAGCGCCACTACAATTTAATATTTCTTCACTGATGAAAAATTGAGAATTGTTATTTCAAAAAATTCCATTCATCTGCTTTTATAAAAAATTCAAACAAAAAAATCTGGGACAGTGGAACAGTAAGCATTCTCCGCGCTGCGAGCAAAAACCTCGTTGCTCTGCGCTCCAGCTCCGAGCTCCGCTCCAACGCTCTGCTTTCTGTAGAGTTTTGAAGAGAGTGTATTTTGACTCGCCGGGCGTAGCAGGCTTGGAGCTATCGACTTGTTCCTATAGCCGTTTCACGGGAGACACTTCTGTGATTCATGACTGGTATCTTGGATATATTCAGCTGGCTGAGATAGAGGTAGTTTGCAAAAGATTGAAGGTAGGAAGTACAGTAGTGGTCAAAAGAAAGCCGGAACTGCGAAGAGTAACAGAAACATGATAGTTCCATTAGAAAGATTTGTATCTTGAAATTTATGTGCCATAGATGAGTGAATTGCTCAGAATAGATTGATGATATCAATATATCTTTTTTTTTTGTTTTAAACTCGCATCAACTCTGTGGTTATTAGCGACCATAGTCAGTGGTTAGAATTTATATTTCAAAATATAGATTTAGTCTATGAATAAGGGGAGTGCTTTCCTGAGGTTTTCCTCTGCTTCGAATATTTTTTTCATATTATTAGGTAGTTGGAGCTCCTTTTTGGTGTTTTCTGTATTCCTGCAGTTTAATAGGATGTGTTTGATGGAAGTTTTGTTGGAAAATTTCTCAGCATGGTGGTATTAATTTGTTGAAAATCTATTCGTGTGTAATCTTAGTTCAATCATTAGTCTGGTTAATACTATTTGGTATTTTCTGTTAAAATTGGTTGTGGCATTGTTTATACAGAAGTCATCCGTAATAGGGTAAACGCACCAGTAAAGGAACACTTAAGGCTAGTGAATGGACACTTTTATAAAATTAAGTTTGCAGCGCGATTGATTCCACGTGTTGCGAAAATTGTTTGGATATGAAGCGAGAAACTAGAAGAAGTCTATAATTAATTAGTTGCTTATTTTAGTAACTTATTTTACTCGTTTTAGTAAAAAATGTCCATTCACTGGTAGTGTCCATTTACTGGTATATTTACCCTACCACAGATTTTGAACGGTATATCTTAATTCCAATTTTCCTGCCACTTTTGGTCGATACGATTATTTGGATGACATTAATATATTGTTATACGTAAAGCGTGGTATTAATTTTGTTATGCAGACATGTATAACATGAGTTTTAAACTATCTTTCGCCACTGTATGTGAACGTATTCGAAATACATAAGTACTATTAGTTGTGTGCCATAAATGAGTTTAGTGGCACAAGTGTTTAAGTGAGACATTTTAGGAGGAGGATGAAAGGTACCTGTATACTGGGTGGACCAATAAGAAACCAATAACTCCTTATACAGGGTGGTCACTTTAAAACAATGTACGATTTTTTAGGCATTTCCGATAATTCGTCTAAAACGTGTTTTTAAAATTTAGAAAATTTCTATGATGCCCCCCTAAGTAAGTTAATATTTTGGTTATTAGTTAATCCAGCGCTGCCACCTTGAATACCTTCGAAATCATGGAAATAAGTGAAGAATCGTTACTATGCGACTTCACCTGCAAAAATAATTCCACACAATTCTTATTTTAAATATGTTTCCCCCACTTCCATGGTTCCGGTAGTATTCAAATGGTAATTCTAATTGGTCCACCCTGTATATTGCGCGAAGATTAATCCTATATTCTCACGGGTTAAATTTCGGTGTGGCGCGACGTTGAATAGAACAGTAATGGTCGTTTCTGCGTCGCGCGGAAATTATTGCAACAGAAAGCTCATCCTGGCGCGTTCGCGTGTAATTAGCTCGAATTTCATTGTACAACGGTGTTTTAATGATCCTCGGAGCCTTCAGAAACGGCTGTAATAGTCAACGACGGGCACGACAGGGCGAGGAATATAATCGACTTTAAAAGCCATCGTGTGCTTCGATGGTAACGTTTCCCTTAATGAAATCGGGGCTCGCAATATCTGGGTATTAAAAATTCTCCATCTTCGTATAAATTAATCTCGCCCGCCTGTGATTGACTTCTCGGGGATTATTTTCTCGTCGGTATGATTTGGTGCACCAGTAGGTCGTGGAGAAGAAATTCACGACCTCAGTGGCGAAGTCTTAAGTTCTCTTTTAAGAGCCTGGTGTAACTAGCTGGAAGTCGACGCATTTTTTGGGAATTTTTTTTTAGGAAAGTATTTAATCGATCTTTGTGAAACTTTCAGGATATTGTGTTAATAGGTTAAGGTAGATAATTTTTTTTTTATTAAAAAAGAGCGGCAAATAACAAAGTTATAAGGGCTTATTTATTATACGTTAGTAAAAACTGAAACTAAAAATCGAACAAATTTATAACTTAAAAGATGCAAAATTGAACAAATGGCGGCCTCTTGAATAAAAAGTTCACTTTTTCCAACGAAATTTTGCCTTAAATATGTAAAAAAGTTATTTATTTAAACAATATCATTATACTAATAACTTAGTTCTATGAAGAAAATGTTCACAAATATATGCACAAGGCCAAGTCGATTGGTGGAATATTTTTGGAGTTACAATGGCCGCAAAGTGTAAAACTGTCGTTTCGAGAAAAACGCATTTAACCGGCTATAGGGTAGACGTCCCTATTACTGTCAGTGTCCCTATTACTGCCACTTTATTTATTTTGCTTAATAAAAATGTAACGTATAAAGAATAGTGTACAACAATAATATTAATAATAATAAGATCAGTCCCAATTTAATAACAATATTAATGTTGTAGACTATTCTTTATGCGTTACATTTTTATTAAGCAAAATAAATAAAGTGGCAGTAATAGGGACACTGACAGTAATAGGAACATCTACCCTATCTGCTTTAATTTTTCGAATTTCGTTTAGCGGCTTTGGGAACATATTGTCGCGATGTTCAACTATTGATTTATGCAAAAAAAAAAAGAAATCCATTTCTTCGACCCGCTACACAGGCTCCTCCTTAATAGAATGAAAATTATAAAAGTGAAATGCACAGGTGTACTTTTATTCAAGTTTAGATTTGCATTGGCGTTGAATTATTCATTATTTTATTTACATCCTGCTTCCAGTCCACCTTTTACCCCGTTAGTATTGTTAGTAAAATTAGTCGACTTTTCAAACAACCCAGCGCAGCACTTTCGACGCGGAAGCATCCGACGATAGTTAAAAGCTCCAACAAATCGGAAAATAATGGCGACACACGAAAAACCCCAGTTACGTCAACTCTAAACCTGAATAACGTAATCATCACACAGATCCTGCTCTGTTTCTTCCAAACAAAAAGAGCGCTGTGCTCGGGACCCGGTTCTACTGCATCCGAGAGGTGGTAGAAGAAATAGTTTACTGGAATTTCCGGTTTCGGCGCCGACAATTTTGCATGATAATCGTCCTACGCTCTTATTGGTCTCCGATCACACTGTAATACGTGTCAACGTCCGAGAATTAAAAAAAATAATAAAATGAATGAGAAAAAGACTAATAACTGCAGCTTTAGAGGCTGCAAAGAAACAGGAAAGATTCTGTGGGGATAGAAATATGGTGTGTTTACACATTTATGTCACAGAATCAAAATATGTCATATATCTATCTACAGGGTGTCCATCTAAGACTGGACAGCGGGATATCTCCTAACGTATTGGAGATAAAAAAATGAAAAAAATATGGCATGGCATGGTTCGAAAGGACCAATTTATTAGCGCGAATAAATTTTTTTTTCGATTATTATTTTAAAAGATACGATGGTCAAGTTCGGTTTTTCAAATGGAACTATTTTTTTTGAACACCTGAGTTGATAGTGCGTTCCAAGACAAATTCAATAAGCTTTAATGTATACACTTTATTTCCACTGATATAAATTTGAAGTTGTGTACTTTGTAATGCATTTTCTCAATAAATATTAACTGTACTAACAAGTCTGTTGCATTACGCTGTTCGTCTTGGCAAGGCGACGGTTTTACTGGTTCTATTTTTTTATAAATAATCTAGGGTAAAGGACCCAGTTACTGACACCTGACGAATTACCGTCCCCTTAAGCTATTTTACTTAAAATAACGAATAAATAAACGTTGTAAAATTATACACAAAAAGAATGATGTATTTCAACCTATAATCTATACTATAGATTATATTCTATAGTTTGTTTATTCATTATTTTAACTAAAATAGCTTAAGGTGACAGTAATTGGTCAAGTGTCAGTAACTGGGTCCTTTACCCTATGTATATGAAATCCTAATACCACCGACTCACTGACTCACTTATCACGATTTCTTTGGAGTCACTAGTCCATGAAAAGTAGGTAGATACTAGCCTCGAGTTGGGCGATAAGAAATCTTTTTAAAAACTACCTCTCCTCCAGCGAGAAAGGATATATAAACCAGGCAACGCCGGGAACTTTAAGCTAGGATAAAGGACCCAATTACTGACACCTAACCAATTACTGTCACCTTAAGATATTTTACTTAAAATACCAAATAAATAAACGTTGTAAAGTCATACACAAAAGAATTATTTAATTAAACCTATAATCTATACTATAGATTATATACTATAGTTTATTTATTCGTTATTTTAAATAAAATAGCTTAAGGTGTCAGTAATTGGGTCCTTCAACCTACTTAGTATTCTATATAATACAAGATCTAAAATAATATAAGTACAAATGTTTCCACTATAAACTCAGTGAGCCCACTGAATTCTGAAATGGTAACTTTGAAACTTTCTTGACACCATTTCTCAGGTCACCAGCTGTTAAATAACATATTCACATATCGATTCTACCTTACATTAAATTAATCCCACTCCCATCTATTCTCTCGATTCTAATACCCACTTCACCAATTTCTATTTCAATTTCTTTTACTTTCCCCCAGTTTCCTCATTCATTTCTCTCATTTGCAAAGGCACCAGCGATACCATCATCTCCGTTCTTATTACCATCGCAATTAATCGACGGAGGTTCTTCCTCGCGAGGACGTCCGTAATTTTCACGCGCGTGCGAGTCCGCGACAGGGGCCTTCCACTTTTTCCTTTTCCCCGTACAGCACGAACCAAGGCGTGTATACCTTGGGGTCTTAATTACTTGTTCCATAAGGCCGCAAGCCGGGCGACGCGCGCCGAGAAACGCGAGTGCCTGTGCTCTGCCGGCGAGCGCATCCTTTGAGAGAAGTCTCGCGTCCTCTGGACGACGGTCGTTCTGTCACGGCCGACGTGAGATCGCTTCCTCGCGGCGAAACCAGGTCGCACGCGAAGCATCTCCGTGAACAAGGATGATCAATTGCGAGACAGATGACTCTGCCATGCCCTGGTTCCCCTGGCGCTGACAACCCACATGACAGACGACTCGTGACACCTCGGCTCGAGGAAAGGTCTCTTACTATCTGTCCACTCGTTTCGTAAAGTCTGCTGAAGGAGAGTTTTGTATCTATGTGGAAAATATAAATCAAGAAATATCGATTTCGTGACGAACCGTGTATAAATCAGGGATCGAAAAAGTTCTCGGACCCTCGTTTTTTTAAAAATTCTGTTAGAACTTATTTGTTTCGATTCGGAAAATATATGTTTTTGTGGAATTTTTAATGAAACAAATGCTACCTTCGGGAACTTCTTTAAAAAGTGTTCTCATAGAACAGATATTTTAGAACCTATATAATAAAAGTTCCATGGAAAAAAGTTACATTAGAACATTTATTTAAAAAGTTTTCAAAAGATAAAGAAAAGTACTCAACTATTAGGTACAAGTTCTAATATAATATATAATATATAATATAATATAATAAACGTTCTAATATAACTTGTTTTCATGGAACTTTTATTATAACGATTCTAAAACATCTACGTAGGTAAGTATTACATATAAATAACACATTCAAAATATCAATTTAACTGTATGAATTATTTAATATTATTGTAGTACTATCCATTGAATAGTATTTAGTGTTTGTTACAACGATTGAGAACTATTTTAATATCGTTAAACAAAATATCTGTTCCTGTTATACAGAAATTTTTTATTTTTATATTTTATAAATTCCATTCCAACTAGAATCTTTATTTTCAAGAACTTTTATTTTATCGGTTCTTCTGAGAACTTATAATGTGAGAACATTTTTAAAAAAGTTCCGCGGCATTTGTTTTAAATGGAACCTATTGAAAAGTGTCAGAACTTTTTCGATCCCTGGTA
Source organism: Andrena minutula (assembly GCA_929113495.1). Classification (NCBI taxonomy): domain Eukaryota; kingdom Metazoa; phylum Arthropoda; class Insecta; order Hymenoptera; family Andrenidae; genus Andrena; species Andrena minutula. The sequence goes on along the minus strand of OV815993.1, from coordinate 76,083,781 downwards.
TAAATATTCCAGAACAGAGTACTGCGCTGGGTTCGATTGCGTTTGCAGATAGGGTAGGTGTCCCTATTACGGTGCTTTGACGCCGAGTTCCTTACGATTGAATTAATTGCTGACTTCTCTGACTTTCATTTTGCTGGGTGAAAATTTATATTGTGTTTTTAAACTTTTTTATTTATTAAGGCATTTTTTTCGTGTGAAAAATGTTAATTTTTTCACGTTTTTTAATTTAAGGGGGTGTTCTAGTGTGCGGGCTCAAAAATTTGATTTTTTTGCATTTTTTATAAGTATATATTAGAGAAAATGTGTGGGTAAAAGGATTTTCTGCAATTCGTAAAACTGACAGAGTTATAGCGGTTAGAAGAGATGCGTATATATATGGCATTACTGTGTGTAAAACTTTAATCGCGTTTTTCTCGAAACCATGTTTTCGGAAGCGGTGACCAGGTATCTTGAAATCGACTTGACCAATTAAGCCCAATTTGTACATACATATTCAATAGACGTGTGGCTATCGTCTCTACCACGGTCATGTAAAACTATTTTTTTGTTTCCATTTTACATACGTTTAAAAGTATAAAAATCTACTAAAATCACAACCTTATCTTCAAAATGTCGCTATTTTAATAATTTTCGCTATTTTTTCTTCATTCTGGTACCTGCGATAGCCGGTGGTATACTAATTTAGAATCTTTTTTCCTTTTTTGCGTCAGATAAGCACAATCAGCAAAATCATGATCACCGTGCGCAGACATTTTTTTTTCATGGAACACTTCAACGCGAAACATTGCAGCCAATTTTAATTTTTTTATGCTGAAAAAATTCGTAAATACTCTCTAAGTGCTGATACATATGTAGGCAAAACCCGAATTCAATAACTTTAGCGAGTTTTTTGTAAGAAATTCCACAAAAACGCAGAAAATAACGGCGTTTACACTAGAATAGGTACCCGTTAAATAAAAATACAAGTTTTTGTCTCAATTACGGTGCCCCGAAAAGTGCATTGTTCGTATTACGGAGCGTTTTTTAATAACATTTGCGCGGTTCGGTTATGTCTTTGAACCTCGAACTGTTCCATACATTTTCTTCTGTATGACAGATATTTTTATGTAATTTTAATATGATCTTCGCATCACAAAAGCAAATTATGCGAATATAAATTTCTGTTCACACGCTCTGAGAAACGAAAATATAGTTAGGTTTAGCAGTTACAGAGGGAGTGAGCGTTAGAATCCAGTTCCTATTAGAGGTTTCACTTTAAAAAATACGAAAACGTTTCAAAAGCGTTCCTTTTGCTAGTTTTTCATAAAATTACAAGCTTTTATGATATAATTACTACTTTGCATAAATGCAAGTCATGACAATTATCAATTTATTCCCCCCTACAAAATAGGTGTTCCTTACTGTTTTCAATAAAGATTTGGATAAATCCATACAAATCTTTAAGTGCATTTTTGAAAATTTTATTATCCTTTAATTATTTAAAAATGCAAGCTTCTCGTTTGTAAAGCATGCATTAATAGTTTAACTTAATTAAAAAATCTTTAAATATAAAGGGTGTTCGTCAGCAGATACTGGAAAATGAAATAGTTAATTCCACGTGACAAAATAAGACGAAAATCACGAGTAACGAAATTGGAAAGAGGCTTTGTTTTCGGTTATTAGTGTTGAAAAATTCGGGCCAAGAGCGCCTGAGGCATGGCAATTCGGCGATCAGCGCTGCGCGTTACATTAAACAATGGGAAATTGTCGATTAACATTAACAACCGTCGATTGCATTCCTTTGGGGCGGATGTTTCATTCTGATTTTCTTTTCCAGGACCATCGAGCTGATCGCTCTGATAGCGATTTCCAGCACCCTCTTCCTCTTCCTGCACACGAGAGAGCTGCACTCGCGTCTGCGAAAAATGGAGGTCCGCCTTCAGCCCGGGGAAGATGAGATGCTGTCGGCGAATCAGCTCTCGTTCGGTGAGTTTTCACGTTTACCCCAACCTTGCAAACTTTCTAGACGGATACCGCGTTTTCTGTGCAATTTACAGGCCGAAACGCGATACTCGCTTCAGCCCTATTACCGTTAAATACTCCAGCTAAACGCATCCGCTGCAAAGCTTGGCGTTAAGCGATGACTACAGGGTGTTTTAATAATTCAATTGCAGTGAGCCTTTTAAATTCACATTTTTCATTATCGTCGTCCGAGAATTTTAACTGTGATTATCTTATTTAGGAAACTCTTGCTAATATAATTAATTTTTGCACGAGACAGTTGTCCAAATAATAGTCAGACGCCACTTCGAACCAATATCAATAAATAAAAATTGTTTCTAGTAAAAATTATAGAAATTAATGTGTAATTTAAAAGGGTATAAATTTCTTTCTATATATTTCTCACACCATGCAAATTACTAAAAGAATTGTCGTTGGTGTTCTCAAGACATTCTAAATTAATTCTTCGCAAGAGAATAACGGAAACAACCTGCGCAACGCGCAGGTGTGGATATTTTATCGAGAACGCCCCGAAGCACCTGAAATCGGTTGGAAAGTTGCTGCAACAAATTCCCCGCCGCAAAAAGTGGTCGCATCGTAATTATTTCAGCTACGGGGCAAACGCTGCAGCTATAAGAGGAATTTCAATGCTCCACGCGAGGCAGAAATTACTCGAGGAGCATCGGCTTTCGCATAGCGGAAGCCAATATCTTTACTCGATCGTGACAAATCGCGTGATCCATCGGAACCGCTCGAAATCGTGCGGATTTATCGCTTAGTCGGCTCTCGTGCGAGATAAAACAGGTCGCGGGATGCATTATAAACCGTTGCTCCCGTTCCAAACTGAGTTTAATCCTTGCGTCATCGATATCCATTAACTCTAAACTCGAGCCCTCCAAAAATAATCCTAGGGGAGAGTGGTAATGGCGAACACCTAAGCGAGAAAGCAAACAGAACGAAAACTATGTGAGATACGAATTTGTTTTTTATTTATAAATATACTCTATTCTAACGAATTTTGCAAAAATTTTAATAAAAATTAATTTTATAATGAAATAAAAACTAAAAAGTTGAAAATAAAAAATTTAAAAAAAATTAAAACCGACTTCAAAATAATGAAATAGCCCTAAAAAGTAAAAAATAATTTTTTCCCTTATTTAATCTACTACTCTCATATTTTTTAAGTCGGTGTCTCATTATTTGCACTGTGTAAATCTGGCACCGACTTAAAAAATTTGAGAGTAGTAGATTAAATAAGGGAGAAAATTATTTTTTACTTTTTAGGGCAATTTTATTTTTTTGAAGGCGGTTTTAATTTTTTAAAATTTTTTTATTTTCAACTTTTTAGTTTTTAACTATAACTGGTATAAATATAAATAATAAAACAAAGATCATCAAAATCGGTCCATATCCTGAGATGTTATGCGGAGACAAACATATAAATTACTATTACCAACTATAACTGGTAAAATATTGGGCCAATATTGATTCCGCGTAGTATGGGACCAACGGGGTACCATTCTCTTTCGAATAAAAAAAAGATCATCAAAATCGGTCTATATGCTGAGGAGTTATGAGGGGACAAACATAAAAAAAAGAAAATTATACACACGGGTCGAATACATAACCTCCTCCTTTTTTTGAAGTCGGTTAAGAACCAAACCCCTGCTGTTCGGATTTACCCGACTGCTGGTGGGGTAATTCTAAATTGTGCATGGGGTAATCACGAACAGAGTTACATATCGCAGAAGTCGCACAGAAAACGCGATTTCAATGGTCAACCCATAAAAAATGTTGCTACAACCTCTACCTAATGTATTTTTCAAATTCCTCTTCTTGTGCGTTAGAAAAAAATTGCAATTGGTCGGAATATCGAAAATAGTAGTAAAGGTCGTTTTTTAAACTTTTTTTGTCTGAGCCTGTAATGAAAATTCAAAAATCCCTTTTGGAGATTTAAGTAGGGGAGAGTCGTGCAGTACCGACCAGCTTACAGTACCGACCAAAGCTTGTTCTTGTTTCTTCAACCAGATATTAACACTTTATTTGAATTAACCAATGGAAATCACAATTCTCTATAACCTATTTCGGGGCCATATTGTTTACTCCATTGTTCTCGATGTTCTGAGGCATTAAACGCATACGTTGATATTGAGTGGGTTAAAAGTTATTTTTTAAAGCTAATATTTTGTTTCTCGTGTAAGTAAATGATTTTGTTCTATTATGTATACTATCTCTAGTCCATTAAGTTTAATAAAACGTCCTGATTTTGCAATATTTTTTCTACATAATATACTATGATCTAAAATGTTGCCCCGTGTTTGTCGTACAGTACCGACCTTCCAACTGTCGTGCAGTACCGACCAACAGACTCTGTCAACCAGTAGAGACCAAAATTTTCTTATCTGTGTATTCAATCTGTTAGCAACTGAGATTAGTTTATAAGATGTTCATTTAGCCTTCCTACTACTATCTTCCCATAGAAAAATAAAGTAAATAAGGATAGGTATCATAACCTAACAAACAGGAAGCTAAGATTTAATGAAGAAGTTATCGAGTGTGTTATTTGCAAGGGTTGGGCATTAACTAAATAAAAAATTATGTAAATAAGGATCAAATAAAAGTTACTTTAACTTTAGATTATTCGACGAACAAAGTTAATTTTTTTATTCGATGAGAATTTATTCGACGAATAAAGTTAATTTTTTTATTCGTTATTCGAAATTTTATTTAAATAAAAATTTTGCCCATTTCTGTTTGCAAGGAATCATTTATCAAAGATTGGCTGTAGTGTACCGTATGTGACGGTTGGGCACACGTCGAATGCACAGATCGGGAGAATATTAATTATCTGACATGCGAGTTTGTACAAATAAAATTTGAAAAGACTCTTGTATTGTACTAGTTAAATGTCTTTATTAACATTGTTAATCATTTAGACCTAAAAATCTACTAATTTAATAGTTGGTCGGTACTGGACGACAATTTTTCGTTTCCTAGAAATTACAACTTTTTTACTTTTGCGAATTATCAATTCTTATTATTAAACTTCACAAAAATAGTTTCCCTCCTCTTAATAAGTTCTATCTATACCCCAAATACGTTTTTGAATTTTTGATTTTCATCGACTCTACCCCAAGATATAACAAAAAAACTTATAGCGGTCGGTACTGCACGACTCTCCCCTAAGTTTTATACATGCTGAAAATTTCATCAAAATCGGTTATCGTTGCTAATCTCAAAGGTTCGAGATTACCCCATCCGAGTTGTTCCTCATTACCCCACGACATCAAAAAATAAAAAAGAATTTATTTCAGAAGTTAGAATCATAATTCAAGCAACGCGTTGGTTACAAAATGTTGGTAAAAAAGTGTTTTATTTTAACTAAAAAAATCCCAATTGTATCAATAATTCAACAGTTATTACATCAAATTGAATATGGACAAAATATTACTTGAAACATGATGAAAATAATAAATTGTGTTTATCTTGCCTAGCATGAGCGTTTTGTATTTATTACTTTCTGCGCGGCGCACAGTGGGGAAATTTTGTGATTTTATGGCCAAAACCACAGAAATGAAATTTTTTAATTTTACAAATTTAATACAAATGTCAGTCGAAGAACTATATTCATTTTCGTGGTCAAATCCTCAAAACTTATTTTTAATATATAAAATTCAGCACTTTTATGTTCTGATATATGAGAAACTAAATTATCTGAAAAACAGCACTTACAAAAATTACGAAGGATAAAGATATTTTATTTTTTACATTTATACACTTAAACCTATGAAATTATATGCCCTTAAAACTAGTAGTCCCAGTCGGAATCGCTTTTTTCTTTGTCAGAGCATGTCTCTGCTATAGTGCAGCAGGGCATACAAACAAACATACATAATACAAATAATCAAACAGAGGATCAAAGCTGAATAAAATCGTTTAAAAAAGAATAAAAAGGTTTGTAATGTATAACATGTGAACCAGTCTCGGTCACAGTTATGTCGTATGTTATACAAGACACACTGGATTGTGTTTTAAAAATGCATATAATTACAAGATTAGCAACTATTAGCAATTAATAATTGCATTTATAGAATCAAAACAGTTCAACGTAAAATAGGAATGATAAATCATTGCGGGATATTATGGGATTTATAACTATTTTATGCATTGAAAATTGATTCTTATGTGAAAAGATTATTTCTAAAACACTACTTTCAAAATTGTATAAATTACATATTACAAACCGAAACATAATGATTTTGAGAACAAAAAGATATCTTACGCATCACCAGGAATTGAATCCATGCCTTCAAATTATTTTCTGAACTTTAGATAACACAATATAAGTGTTTCAAGCAACTTGAAAATCTGGAATAATTCTTTGCGATCTGTCTAACCTCACATGAACATAATCATTTGGGAGTCTATACGAGCTTTGTATTAAAACATTTAACAGTAAAATTGGAGGCATTTGATGCTGATATTAGTTCTTCAATTGACATTTGCATTTATTTTGTCAAATTCAACAATTTATTTTTGTGGTTTTGGCCATAAAATCGCAAAATTTCCCCACGGTGCGGCGTTGGATACGACCTAAACTATTAGCTAGTGGAGAGTAAACATCAGTTTTTATTTATTAAAACGCCGTAACCACCGCGTTCCGAATTACCCCGCGTTCGCCATTACCCTACTCTCCCCTATTCCCTTGTAACGGTAACGATCTCAAATTCTCAAACCCATTCAAAATTCATCATTAATTCTACTTTAATTTATGTGCCCCCATTGTCCTGCAATATTCTTCTCGAATTCTTCGAAAAACACTCTTGCTCCTCGTGCTCAATTAAAACTTCCTGCAGCCACCCATTAACGAGGAGCATTTCAACGGACTCCGAGGCGGTTTCGATGTAATTAAAAGGAGAAGAAAAATTTTAGCGAACCGTGCGGAAGGAAATTCCTTAAATTGGCTCGGGGAATGGAAGCACAATGAACTGGCGCATATACCGTCCACCACGCACACACACACACTGGTGCACTTATTCTCTAAGGGGTATCCAACTTCCCGGTTGAAGAAGGTCAAGGTGTGAGAGTGAACGCAGCAAGCACACGTTCACGACGCCGTCTGAGGCGGATTTCGCGTCTGTGCCACGCGTATATATGTGTATCATTAGATTATTATCATTCCAGCGGGTAGTATTTCGCGTTGGCGAGATACGTAACGGTATCAGGGCCCCCCTCGTTTGTCCGCAACACGCTAATTAGCTTATCCTTCGCGTATCGTTCCGCTCCCCCCTGTCGCGACCAAGATTTCCAATTTGTTGTGGCGTATTTCGCAATTAAACTCGCCGATAGAATTTGCCCTGCAATTGGGTACACAGTTATTTAATATTGTAGATAGCTGAGGGAAGTTACCAGCCTCCTCGGCGAATATGGAGGGAGGACTGTTGAATAGGAAGGTTCTGGTGCGAAAAGGGATTTTTTCTTTAATGACGAGGATGCTCGAGTTTCATGCTGATGACACTGTTTAATGTAAATTAAATTTAATGCAGGGCGAGATGAAGTTTAAGAATAATATTCATTAATGTTCTGAGCAAGTACTCACAAGGAAACATATCGCACCCGAAAATTCTGATTTTAATGAAACTCCGTACGATTGTAGAGCATGTCGGAGTATGTAAGAAACGATTTTTTTTTCTGCGGGAAAACACTCTGAGGGGGTTAAATTAACCCCTGAAAATCTGGTTATTAACCCGATTTTGTGTTATAACTCGCGAATTGTAAGTGATAGAATAAAAGTTTCAAGACAAAAGTTACTTCTTTTAATTAAATCTATCATTTGGTAAAAAAATTATTTTATAGTTCACGAATTATAACACAAAATCGGGTTAATAACCGGATTTTCAGGAGTTCATTTCACCCCCTCAGAGTGTTTTTCCGCAGAAAAAAAATCGTTTCTTACATACTCCGACATGCTCTACAATCGTACGGAGTTTTATTAAAATCAGAATTTTCGGGTTCGATATGTTTCCTTGTCAGTTAACAAGGAACACTATTCTACTGATGTTGGGATCACAGAGTTTTTTTATATGGATCGAAAGTGTAGCTAGAGTAGGGTGGGGCTAATAGTCCCGTTTTTCGTATAAACTTATGTAAAATTTAGTACTAAGAATCTGAAGATATCTGGTGTTATTTTTTAAAAATTATAACTATCAGGCTTTACGTTCCCGAAGTTCATTTGACGATACTGTTATTTTCTGTTGAGTTATACCACAAAGTGTTCGGCAATTCAAAATGGACTTCTTGCCCCACGCACGGGGCAAGAAGTACCTAATGTCTTTTCGTGTAATATTAAACTAAATAAGTAAAAAACTCTTTTTACATCATTTATTAAACCAATTCTTTTTGGTATAGAATATTGGAAGGTAAGCGTGACTTCTTTAACAAAAAATAAAAATAACATCAGAGGCTCACTTTGAACTAAAAAATAAAAAAATCTCTCAACTAAAACAAAAACAGTATTTAAAGACTTTTAAAGATCATTTCTTTATACTTTATAATATAATATATATATAAAAAGAGTTTTTTACTTATTTAGTTTAATATTACACGAAAAGACATTAGGTACTTCTATACGATTTTTAGGTTAAACAATATATATATTATTATTTTTTTTCATAATAAGATGGCCAAAGTATAAAGATATGATCTTTCAAAGTCCCTCAGACTATATATATTCAGTCTGAGGGATTTTTTGCCCCAATGGTACTTCTATAGTTTATGCGATATTTACGGTAGAAAATATTAACATTAACAAATAAACAATATCATGTACAGATTACTAAAGAAACATAGAATCTTAACGTACTTACCCGATACGCTGATAAACTTTGGTTTACTTCCTACAAAACAATAAAGACGACGTATTTATTTCACTTTTTAACACGTAGGTATAATACAAAAGATGTCGTGTAATCCGAACGAACGACCAGAAACGACTGGCGACTCTGTGGTTACCTCCGTTTCTTCTCACATTTTACATAGTATACTGCGAAACTCGATACATTGTTTAGGAACAAAGATTTTGCATTCGGGACTTTTTACCCGCCGCACTTTTAGCCCCACCCTAGGGTAGATGTCCCAATTACTGCCAGTGTCCCAATTACTGCCACTTTATTTATTTGATGTAATAAAAACGTAAAGTATTAAATAAGTGTACAAAATATGTTATTATTAAACGGAGATTCTGATTTACATAAAAATAAAACAAATAAAAAAATGAAAAATCATACGGACAAGACGATTTGTGAGGTGACAGTTATTGGTACACTAGGATCGCCCGCGAATTTTAATTAATTATTAATAAATTCTTCATATTTAATTCATAAAACTATTTTTTTTTTAATAAAAGAGATGCTAAATAATATTAAGTTTCAAACTGAGACGATTTTTAGGTTACACAACACGTGAAATGATTAAATGAATTTCAGTTATAATCTTAAGGTGGCAGTAATTGGGACATCTACCCTACCCTATGTCATGAAGGTCTCAAAAGTGTAAATTAAAGATGTTACCAAAAGCTGGTGTGACCTTGCGAGATCAATAAAGGCGGAAGAGAGGAAAGAAGAAAAGTTAGGGAAAGAGAATGACTAATCCGTCTGTAGAAAATCAATTATTTATATTATATAAAATGATAGATAATAATTAGAGGAGTAAATATTTTTCAGCCACACACTTCCTGGCTCTCGAAAGTTTATGTAGAATTGTAAGCCGTTAGCTACTTGGTATTTGTTACATAATGGTGTAGCACTTCTGTCATAATTAATACCGATGAAGTCAGTATTTACTTTTGTGAACTACGATAGGTAGCTTCTAGATGGATGATGTACTGATTGGTGAAAGCGTTTGACTTCTTCCTTTGAGTAACCTATCCGACAGGTCCTTTGTTCGATAATAGGTGAATCAGTAGAAATGTTTGAATTAAACTCCATTTATTCGAACGTGCCAATAGACAGGATAAATCATTTTGAATAATTAACACGTTCGAATCTTAGACGCCACTGTCTCCTATTTCCTGTTTCAAGCAGCAGAAGCTAAACAAAATTGGTTCTTGCAAAATGTCCAATAGTGAATATCCTCCTTCACGCTGTATAGGCATTCACCTATGCTTCTCCCTTCGGTTTAAACTGATGTAAAATGAAGATAAACGTAATTTAAGATATAATGAGGGCTGCGATAAAGATGTTAAAAGGGATAGAATGGAGATCACGAAATAGCTTGGGGTCATAAATATTAATAATTGAATAAGCGTTGTGTGCAGTGCACTGAAAGCCTCCCGACGATCCTCCATCGCGATAACGGCTACTGCGCAATTTATATAATTAGAAATATTCCAAGTACGTGTAAGAAAGTGCGTGATTCCCGGGAATATTGGAAATCGAAAGTGTAGGGCAGGGAGACGTTGATGAATTAGTATTCTTGTTTCCATTAAAGGGAGTGCTGTGCATCTACTACGATGCGCATAATTCCCTGGGGCGAACACATACGTATGTACCTTTTACATAAATAGCAAGCCTTTGATCTCGTCGTGAAAAGAATTACGAATTTAGGTGCTCGAAATCTAGGGGGCCATATTTGAAAAATGACATCTTATAGCATAACCTGGAAATTCAAAAAATTCTGAAACTTTGTGAATATGTAGGGAATTTCCTCCTGATTATACAGCAATTTTTGTTGGCTGCCCAAATTCACTCTAAGGGAGTGGAATTGATTCCTGAAAATTCGGTTATTTTCCGAATTTGTGTTATAACTCGTGAACTGTAAAAATATTTTTTGCCAAGTGATAGATCTAATTAAGGGGGAACAACACCTTGAAGCCCGGAAAAAAATTCAACTTTTTTTAATTTTGTGTTAGATATCCATACTTCGTAGGAAAGTCATTGATATGGGGTTTAAATGTGTATGTAGTGGGCAGTATTTTAGAATTTTTGTGTGACAAAATAAACGAACTTATAACTTTAAACTCATTTTTCTCGAAACTGTGTTTTTTACAATGTTTGAACGATTTTCTCCGCCAATTTTGCATGAATCAATCTCCGGTTTTGCGTATTTATTCTACAGAAAAATTCCTTCAGTTAAGCGTACGGAAATTTAATTACAATAATTTTTGCAGAAATGGCGGAAATTAAAGGGCAAAGTTCTAAAATGTCGAGTCAGTTTAAGGAAAAATTCAATATATTTTGGGGTGGAAAAAATAGTAAAAATAATTTATTTTTAGTTTCCGTACGCTTAACTGAAGGCATTTTTCTGTAGAATAAATACGCAAAACCGGAGACTGATTCATGCAAAATTGGCGGAGAAATTCGTTCAACCAGTGTGAAAAACATAGTTTCGAGAAAAACGAGTTTAAAGTTATAAGATCGTTTATTTTGTCACACAAAAATTCTAAAACACTGTCCACTACATGCACATTTAAACCCCATATCAATGACTTTCCTACGAAGTATGGATATGTAACACAAAATTAAAAAAAGTTGCATTTTTTTCCGGGCTTCAAGGTGTTGTTCCCCCTTAAAAGAAGTAATTTTTGTCTTGAAACTTTTTTTCTATCCCTTACAGTTCGCGAGTTATAATACGAAATCGGAAAATATCCGAATTTTCAGGGGTTAATTTCACCCCTTCGAGTGAATTTAGACAGCAAAGAAAAATTCCGTTGTGATCAGGAGGAAGTCCCCTACATATTCACAAAGTTTCAGAATTTTGTGAATTTCCGGGTTCTGGATATTTCCTTGTTAGTTAGTTTCACTTCTTGGCTGGTCCTCCAATCTTCATCCAAGCCACAGAACTTTGATAAATCCTGCTAGGTAAGGAAGAGTTTGAATTGCGTTATTACAGAGGAAAAGATAAATCATACACCATCTAATTAGAAGTTTCAAGGGAATTACATAGAATGAAAGAAATTTCTATAATTATTTAAAAAAATTATTCACTCCGCGGGAGAATTACATTTATCCAAAACTGTAATGATTCGTTCGCCTCTTGCAATCAAAGTAAAAGATTGTAAAATTCAAATGACAGGACGATTTCACTCGTAACAGAAATCTCTTTTCGTTACTCGCAGTAGAATGCCGCCTTTCTCGACCCAATTGCGTCTGCCTCGCGACGGACCTTAACTACTGAAATTAATCGCCCACTTTACAACTGTCGCTTCCTCAGCTCTGACTTCTCGTTTCGCGACACTCGCACCGAAGCAGCCAGCGCGACCTTCGAATCTTCTTAAAATGCAATTATTCAAGCGCGTTCCCACCGGGAGAAACTTCGCTGTAAATTCCGTTTATCCGCCACTCATTGCAGCTTCTCTTTTAATTACGTCGTAAATCATCGCACTGCAGGCGGCAGAGATACGAGGATGCTCGCGAGAAGGATTTTCGAAATTGAAAGTGAAGGCCTTTTCGATTGACTTTTATGGATCGTTCTCCGCGAATGGGATTCCCAACGCATTCTTACATCGCGATGGTTACGTGTAACGTTCGCACAACCTCGTTAATCGTTTTTCGTGGTAAAATATACGTTTCTTGCGCTCGTAAATAAGTGGGACATGAAAACATACTCTCACTACCGGGCATTACGAGGGAATTTGCGACGATCGCTTGAGGGAGAGTTATTGTGTAAAGGGGTATTGTCCTGTGATATGAGATTTTGTAACGTTTTCCAGAAGATTTTTGGGAAATTTTATTACGGATCAACCGTGGCAGATTAGGTGTAAGTAGAATTATCTTTACCAGAAATATTTGCAAAACTTTAAACGCGTTTTTCTCGGGACCGTGTTTTAGAAAAGGTTTGGCACGAGATTTCAAATTCTACTTGACCGATTGGGTCCATCTTGTACACACATCTTCAGCAGAACTAGGCTAAATATTTTTCTTGTCTAATTTTTTTTCATTTTATAACCCGAAAAAGAGAACGAAAAATCGTGAAACTCGACACTTAATGTTCAAATTGCAGCCATTTTAATAATTTTTTAAACTTCAATCGTAATCTGCTAATAACGATAGTCATGCCCGTATAATTTAAGAATCCTTTTGGTTTTTTTATTTCGGAGGAACCGAAGGACCAAAATCGTGGCAACAAATCGATCAATTTTTTTCAAGGTAGTCGCTTTTCATGAGCTATGGTGCCGTCTTTATATCATATTTTCAACCAAAAGAAATTGTATTCATAGTTTAAGATATAATAAATATACAGAAAAAAGTTCAGCATAAATATCTTTCGTTGAGTACATAAAAAAAATTCCTGAATAAAGTTGCAAAAAATCCCATTGTCGCAGTAAAATACCCTCTTGATTCCTTCAGAGGGAAATTAGGTTTACGACTTCGTTAGCTTCATTGCTTCGTGTTTTGAAATTATTATTTTTATTTATTAACATTCGTTGTTGATTCTTCAAGCGTATTAAAGTCTCATGCTGTTAGAGAAATTTTATAACAAAATTGATGGGATTTAATTAAAAGCACAAAATTTATGTTTGTCTGTACGAATGAAATTGAAACGACAGATTTTATAGACGTAAACACTGTTCAATCTTCGATACGATTCTCGTGTGATTCTGCTCGATGTCTTTTTATCACACATTATGCCTCGCTCCGGCGGAACGGATGTGTCGCCTCGCTCAGGGAGTTCATATCTCTTGACCCCGTTTCTGCCGTTCCACTTATTGTCATTGAAGGAAGAATCCCTCTTTACTGCGAGTCGAATGCACAGCACTCTCATTAAGGACAATTTGAAAAATGAAATGACGTCGATCGAATCGCTCATCGTTAAGAATAAGTGGTTTCTGAAGTCAAGGAGTGGAACTGTGGGTTATTTCCACAATTTGTGGTCACAAGGGGTGTATCGCAGTCCAGGCAATATTTTTCTCCTCTGCGAATATTTTTGCAAATTTTTAGCCCCTAATATTAAAATTTAAAAATTTGGTGGATGTTAAGAAAATAAAGTGACTATTTCCTACAATTTTTTTTTCAACCCCAAATTTCATCATACCAAAATTTACATTACTAAAAAAGATTATTAGGGTATTACGAATTTACACTTATAGTGCAAAATTTAAAAGATTCAAAAATACGAAAATGGTAATTGAAGAATGACACTGGGGTGCAGTGAACCACGACCACGAAGGATTAATAATTATAATTGCAAGGCTTCTTACAAAACCAATGCCATTTCATTACAAATAATACACAACCAAGATATTTGAAAACTTTTCTAAAAATTCCAATGAAAGTAGGTAGGGGAAGGTGGGGTAAAACGGAACGCATAACTTTGGAGGGTGATAACTTAAAAATGGGAGGAGAAAAAGACACGAGATTTCCACAGGAGTCTTCAGTAGACCTTAGACTGTACTACTGTAACTGTTAAGAAAAATCTTTGGGAACGACGGAAAATGAAATTTACCGGGGGTATTGAAATCTTTATATTTATGATTTAAAATGTATTAATTTATGTTTAAATCTATAAATATATGTTTTAGGTATAACTATTGCAAATAAAATATAACAAAAATATATATTTTACATATACGAGGAAATATTTTATTAGATAACATGAAAATTACGGAAAATAATCAAATATAAATATAATATCGTAAAAGAAGCATAGATTAATACAGATTGTTTATTATTTTATGAACAATAATCAATTTCATTCTTTTGAAGTCGGTTTCAATTTTTTCTTAAATTTTTTTATATTTAAAAAAATAGAAGGGGCCGGAATCACCCGCTGGCTTTAACTACTCCGCTTTCCCCTACACGTGGATTTTTACATGAATATCAATACTTGCATGGAGAACACATCTGAATTAAATGATTATGTTATTTATTACAATTTAAACTAACAGTTTGATCGAATAAAAGATGTACCTCATACATCATAATTTTCTATACAAAATCAATTTTCTTGGAAACAAGGATAGTAATTAAAAGTTTAATCTACAATCTAATAATTAAAAGCGATAATAAACACGTACTAAGAGACGTTTCCATTCTTCCCCATGTATAATAGGCGTTCCGTTTTACCCCCCGAAAAGTGTTCCGTTTTGCCCCACGTGCAGTCATTTAGTAAACATTTAATATTTACACTTCAGCGTGAGGTAAAGAACTTTTTATATACGTCAAAATGTAGCGTAAGGAATATAGAATCCAACGATATACTTGCCGTTATTAATTTTCGAAGTCCAAGTACCGAAAAGTGGTCGAAAGTCCAACGCAATATTGAAACGTCGATACCGGAAATTTTTCCAACTCTCTTAATGGAAAAATAACTTGTGCAGGGGTCTATGGTCTCTCATAAAATGCTATGAGGACCCTTTGGTTCCATGTCACGCGATACCAACTCATTCGCAGCTCTTATCTAACACAAACATTGGTGTTCCGTTTTACCCCACTTTCCCCTATCAGAAATATCCACTACCAAAACACAGGCGAAGCTGTAACAAGCATTTCCTTAAAATCTATCAAAACCAGAAACATCTCACGAAATATCAACCACGAAAGAAAAGTTAGAAGAAACAGAATCCCTCGGGAAAGCTTTGTTTACGCTATGTCGATCGAATTTCTGCGTGGTCGAGGCCATCTTGGACCCCGCATGGTTCATTTGCACGCGAGACGTTCCACCTGAGGTGTTTCGACCCGCCAATTAGCGGGACGCACTGTTAGCTTCGCTTTCGTTTCCAGCTGTAACAATTGGCTCCACTGAAAGGCGCCAAGAACAAACGCAGCGCGTAAGGAAAATGTTTCGAGGCAGCACAATGGCGGATTTTCTCTTCAATTATAATACGCGCCGTTGGGACTGTCGATCACACAGCCGTTCGCCCCTTCAACGCAGCGTAACCACGGCGGAAAGAGCTCGGGCAAGAAATTTCCGTCGGCGTATAAGTTTCACGGCGGAGTCGAAAGTGCTGCTGGTATATCCTTCGCCGCGGCCATCGAATATCGCGGACGCTTCGAGCCGCTTCCCATGGATGCGAATTCGCGTGCCGCGTAACGCGATTTCCACTTCCTCCGCGGCCGAGATGAATACCAATGCCGTCGAACCAGTTTGGAAAGCGTTTCCTTCGCCGTGGGAACCGACCTCCGCCGATTGCATAACTTTACATTAAATTTCAGCCGGTCCAGTCGATCGTAATCGGGTGCACGGGAAACGGAATAGATGGGCTATCGTTGCCTCCGCGGAGATGAAGATCGGCTGGATGCGCGGCAAAATACAGAGCAGCGAGGGGGAACGAATGATCGGGGATCGGGAGATGCCGGGATCGATACTTGGATCGTGAACTTTACTGCTGGATAATTCTGCTCCGTGGTGCTTGCGGGTTTTTTGCAGGTCGAGATCGTAGTATGATATCGGACTCGTTTCTGCGAGGGGATGAAAATACTGGGTGACTCGTCTGTAACACTGCGGTTGGGAGGGAGACTGGTAGCTTTCCGGTGGAATAATTAACGTGGCCCGTGCCATCTTTTTCTTTGTTCCTCCTCCACCTGGGTGACTGGTGACCGGTGATATTTATAAGGAAAGACACTTTTATGTGTCAAGAAAGGTAGTTTTTAATTCGAGGGTGAAATGAAGGTAGGGGAAAGGAAACGGAAATTATTTGGGTAGTGTAACAGTGTAATTAGATTATATAAGTTACGCTATATAAGTTTTAACTATTCTTTTTCTTTTTCCTCTTTCCCTTTCTTATATATTTTCTTTGTACTATGTACTGTGCAATAAAGAATTATTATTATTATTATTTTAGTGGAACCAGGAAAAGTGATAAGCAAATTTGCTTATCACTAGGGAGCGGAAATTATTTAGGTAGTCTAATAGTGTAATTGCACTATTAAACTACCTAAATAATAGTGTAATTACACTATTAAACTACATAAATAATTTCCGCTCCCTAGTGATAAGCAAGTTTGCTTATCACTTTTCATGGTTCCACTAAAATAATAATAATAATAATTCTTTATTGCACAGTACACAGTACAAAGAAAATATATAAGAAAACGAGACAGGGAAAAAGGAAAAAGAAAAAGAATAGTTAAAACTTATATAGCATTATAGCACATATCACAGTAGAGGAGTGCAAAAGGCGGGGTACAGTAACAGTCAGCTGTTGTTAATATGTCCACTTAAAGTTACTTAAAACTAACACTAACAGTGTATACGGAATATAAATGTAGATAGCCAGATAACGTAATGAAAAGTAAGAACTAACGTCATATGTGTGAAGTTGAAAAATAACAAGAAAAAATGTTAAGAATTAATTGTTATTGCAGATTAGCAAAAAATAATGCCACTGCATGCTTGAAAGATGAGAGGGCGGTTAGAGAGTAAATTTTAGATGGAAAGGAGTTGTAGTAAAATAAACTGAGTTTAGGGCTTATCAAATATTCTGGACAGGATCTCCAAATATTAATACATTCATATCGCTGCTTAGCCTTGATAGTGGCATGACTAAAAAAATGTAAATTTAAATACATTATATAATCAATATTCAACTATTCGTCAAATGCAAATTTCAAACCACTCTTCCTGAAAAATTTACATTTGTTGAGTTATGCCAATACCAATGCCACGTGTTGGACTACTGAATAGTCGAATACTGATTGCATAATTTATTTCATTGAGATATTTAGAATTATGAAACTACCAATGCCAATCAGCGATATTTTAAGAGATGAAGCCCATCGCGATCTTATAAAAACAGGATTAAAAAACGTGTTCAGGTTAAGAACATTTCCACATAATTAGAAGGCTCCATGAGCTTATTCATATATCACTCCCTTATAAAAAACCAGGCATCCAATAAAAATTCTAGTCGCCTCCCATTATTTAAATAACCAATTAAATAAAAGTTACTTTCACTTTAGATTATTTGACGAATAACGTTCATTTTTTTATTCCACGAGCGTTTCAACTTCACTATCGAATAAATATTCCAACTTCAACTTCAACTTTATTCGACGTCAAATAATATTTTGACGCCTTCGAGCCGCGTTAAGTTAAAGTTAAAGTTGAAGAATTTACTCAAGTGGAAACGTTATTCGAATAAAAAAATTAACTTTATTCGTCGAATAAAGTTAACCCGGGTAAACTTTATTCGACACATGACGAATAATTTTTTCAACTTTCATTCGTTATCCGACATCTTATTTAAATAAAAATTGAGTCCACCTCTGCCGCTTCCTTTTTTTTTTAAACGCATCCCGAGCAACGAACCCGCCTTCGATTAAACATAAAGATATAAAGAAACGCCCGCTGGAACCAGTCCGGCGTCGTTCTCATTGTGTCTTACCCAGAAAGCGAGCCATCGCCGTCGCGGAAACACGAGGAAGGGGAGAAAAGACAACGTTCGTACTCTGCACGTGAAATCAGCCGGACAGCAGGGCGATGCGAGCATTCGCCAACGAGAAAAAGGAAATCACGGACAGTCTCCGGTTAAGAAAATAGAGAGGGACCTGCGGAATTAACCTGTCGTGCCGGCAACCGTCGACCAGAAGTGAAAGGAAACGCCTCCCGGTGGAAGGATGATGCTGAGGAAAATGAACGGGATGAAATGCTTCGCGGCGAAGGAGAAATGGATTAATCGTTCACCGCGAATAAACGGCCGGCTTCCATGGAAATGAAAGTTCGATCGCGTCGGTCCCCGATCGTTTCTCACGTGATCGGCCAGAGGAGGTATCCAAGGCGCGACAGTGGAATCGAGGGTGAAAGGAAGCCGTGGGAAGGAGAATGAATCCGCCATTTTTTTTTCTCTCCATGGAAGAAGCAGTTATTCCGATGAATATTAACGATTGCGTGTTAACTTTTCAGTTGTAATGACGGTTGTTTTCGTTTCAATCGCCTCTGGTGACTTTCTTTTTTATCCACCGAGGAGTTTTTTGTATTTAGTTTTGGGGCTGAAGGGATTTTGTTGGATGTTTCGTCTGTTGCTGTTGAATCTATGTATTTGAATATTGAATATGTTTTGCAATCGATTGAATGATTTTATGGAAATGATGAACGGTTACGGTTTAAGGGGGTAGACACGTCACGTGACACGGGCGATGCACGCGCTGTAATACCGACAATCTAACCTGAAACATGGGTTTCGGATTTTTCGTTTTTCGTCCTTATGTGAGGAGATTTTGGGCTGGGCGAGGTCTCATTCGAAAGAGGAAGGTTCAATGCGGAGCGCTCTGCTCACCGTTTGAGTCACAAAACTCTTTTAATGACCTAAAAATACTCAAGGAGGTAAACACGCCACGTGACATGGGTAATGCAGCGCGCTGCATACCGACACAATCTGGCCCGAAACATGGGTCTGGGAAATTACGTTGTTTGTCCTTATATGAGGAGATTTTGGGCTGGGCGAGGTCTCATTCGAAAGAGGAAGGTTCAATGCAGCGCGCTGTGGTCATCGTTTGAGTCACAAAACTCTTTTAGTGACCTAAAAATACTTGGATTCTTGCGGGTGTATTTTGTCGACTTTTGCTCTACTTTGATCACTCATATTATTAGATATCAACACAATCTCGTCGAACCATAACCATAGCGCGCTGAACTAAACCTTCATCTTTCGAATGAGACCTCGCCCAGCCCAAAATCTCCTCATATAAGGACAAACAACGTAATTTCCCAGACCCATGTTTCGGGCCAGATTGTGTCGGTATACAGCGCGCTGCATTACCCGTGTCTACCCCCTTAAGGGGTGGTTTTATTATTGGAATTTCTTTAGTCTTGAATAATGTATTATGCTGAGGGAGTATTGATATTCTTCTTGAGAAAGATTCAGCTTTTTATTCGAACTTGTAATAATATTGTTTACTAGGGCTAGGGGTGGGAAAGCTTCAGAGGTCTAGTTTAATGTTATCTAGGAGTGAAGTGGGGTTTTAATTAATCCAGAGTGGTTCGTTGGAATCCATGATAGAAATGAAATTGTTCGCAGCGGTGTATACTAATTAATATTAGAATCATTTCCCGGGGCACGCTGCTCGAAGTTTAGAGAAACAACGCGAATCTCTCCCAACATTAATTATGATCCCAAGCGGAAGACGGAACAGATGTTGCCTCGGATTGCACATAAGCGCGGTGATTAAATTTCAATGATAATTGATCTGGGTCTACTATTAATTGAACTATTTTTAGACCTTAAAAGTTACGCAATTAAAGTTACATAATGCAATGAGCAATTAATAATATTATGCTTTGCGTCTGAGGTAACCATCTGAATAAATATTCTTACGATTTCCTTTGCATGAGTGAGTCTGCAAATTAATTAAGCGCGTTAGATAATGGAACGATTGTCCCGATTGAATTTCAAAATTGAAGTAGTGAATACTGATAATTTTGTAGCATCTTATTAATCAATGAAATCGTGGGAATTTTTCTCGATTGATTAGACTGATTAGAGGGTGTGTAAGATTTTTAAATCAACGTCACGTGTGATGACATTAATAAAAATTGAGAAATATCATTTCTCTTTTTAAATTTTGCAAACTAATATAGAATATTATATTCATATTTTTATGGGAACAGTATCTCTTTCATCACAGAAGAACCATTGATATTCAAAATTTCGAGAGGTGATCTATAACGATGGTCTCTTTTAAGTCAAAGAAGTATCCATTAATGATATCTGACTTTCTTTCTCTCTGATATAATGGCTTTCTTCTCACGAAGACAATGAAATCTTTCAGTCAAAACTGTTACTAATTCGAAGGGAACCGAAATTAAAAAGAGGGGCATGACTAGTATGTACTCGTGAAAGCTACGTTACAGGCGTAAATCGTTATCCAAGGTATCTATTCAACTCTGCATATTTTCGTACTTTCTAGCTTTAATCGAAATCGAAGAGATCGTGGTAACTTTCGAGTAGGATTCATAAGCATGTCCGCGCGCAACATCAATCCACTTGCTTGGTAATAATGATAGATCTGTGCTGCATGTTGCAAATTCTTTAAAAACACAGATGCAGGAGCAAATAGAAAGTGGCCGTAGCAATAAAATTTATTATAGATACTTTGTTGTCCACTCAGGGTTTCAAGAGCAAACCTCATTCATTCCTCTTAGCATCACTTGATGAATATTATATTAAGGATTTAATATAATAGATTTAATACAATGTTATATTAAAGATTTAACATTATAGATTTAATATAATATTATATTAAAGTTTTAATATAATAGATTTAAAACAATATTATATTACAGATTTAAAACAATATTATATTCAAGATTTAATATAATAGATTTAATACAATGTTATATTAAAGATTTAACATTATAGATTTAAAACAATATTATATTAAAGTTTTAATATATTAGATTTAAAACAATATTATATTACAGATTTAATATAATAGAATTAAAACAATATTATTTTAAAGTTTTAATATAATAGATTTAATACGATGTTATATTAAAGATTAACATTATAGATTTAATACAATATTATATTAAAGTTTTAATATAATAGATTTAAAACAATATTATATTACAGATTTAATATAATAGATTTAAAACAATATTATATTCAAGATTTAATATAATATTAAAGCGTTAATCCAATTGAATCTACGCGCAATATAGCGCTAAAAAAACTATTTCCAGTCCATAGATAATCGTCCACAATATATTTATAAAAATTCTCAAATTCAACAATTTTACTGGTACCACGAAATTTCTGTCTCATCTTCTACTCGAAGAAACGAACCATTTACCTCAAAATACCATAATATCACGTAATTTCAAAAGTCTCTGCGTATTTTTTAGGACGCAGTTGTAATGTTCTATGCGTTTGCTTTCTGCTTAAGCCATTTCAATATTTGTCTTCTTTCTCGAGCATAAAGTAATTCAGGATTCATTTTATTCCCAATCATGTATGTTTTATACTTTTATAGATCCATCAAATCCGAAAATGCTATACGGGCTACTAGGAGTATCAATAAACTATTTATTTCTTTCATTTGTCATATGAAAATATTAATATAGAAATGATAGAAACTGCAGTCAGTAATTTTTTTAACCCAAACCTATTGACTTTTTTTCGTAAAACTACTTTTTTAGTAAAACTATTGCGAAAAGTAATTTAAATAGAGAGAAATCACATTAATGATTAAGCTTATTCCGTTGTATATTTTTCTTCGTGTTAAAGTTCACCGGAAAATACGCAGACTTTTGAAATAACCTTATACCTACATTAAGAAATAGTGATTAATGTTTCGAGTACATTAGAATGGCACGGTTGTACGTCTCCGTAATGGGTGATTAGAGGCGGCGAAAGTGAAGGGTGAGGGAAGGAAGAAGGTACATACGTAGGAAACAGCTGGAAATCGAGGTCTCGCGTGAGATTGGTCGAAAAAGATTAAACGAGATGCTTTCCGCTTCTTCGGTGAAGTCGTGTTCGCACCTCTCGTACCTGGAGATGGTATCGCGAGGCCACAACTCGTAATACGTCTGCACGGAATGCGCACCGTGGCCTCTTCATGGCCGGATCGAGATCGAGGATGAGCTATGGTGTTCCCTTCGCGATCGCGAATACCATTCAACGCGGAAACCGTATCGCGTTTACAGTAACAATTGCTTGGCCCCCACTTTTCTTCACCCCCACTGTTCACAAACATTATTTTCGCTGTTCGAATCTCTCGAACACTGAGAAAACCTTGCGATGATTTCATTGTATTATAATCTTCCCTGAACTCTTAGCTAAACGGCTGAGGGATTTTACATTTCTGCTATTTTACATAGCATTTTACAGTGGCGATGAAAAAGAAAGTTTGCACTGGGAATGATAACAAAAATAAGATAATTTTATTGCAAAGAATCATATCTGTTTTATTTCCCACAAATGGGGGGATAGTGTAAAATAGGCCAGCGATATCAATATAATATTTAAAGCCCAAGTAGTATTAACTTAGTTATGGAGGTACATAAAATTATGAGTTTTAACCTTTCTTGACTTTCAACATCAATCCACTTGCTTGGTAATAATGATAGATCTGTGCTGCTTGTTGCAAATTCTTTAAAAACACAGATGCAGGAGCAAATAGAAAGTGGCTGTAGCAATAAAAGTTATTATAGATACTTTGTTGTCCACTCAGGCTTTCAAGAGCAAACCTCATTCATTCCTCCTCGCATGACTTGATGAATATTATATTAAAGATTTAATATAATAGATTTAATACAATGTTAAATTAAAGATTTAACAATATAGATTTAATATAATATTATATTAAAGTTTTAATATAATGGATTTAAAACAATATTATATTACAGATTTAATATAATAGATTTAAAACAATATTATATTAAAGATTTAATATAATAGATTTAATACAATGTTAAATTAAAGATTTAACATTATAGATTTAATACAATATTATATTAAAGTTTTAATATAATAGATTTAAAACAATATTATATTACAGATTTAATATAATAGATTTAAAACAATATTATATTAAAATTTTAATATAATAGATTTAATACAATGTTATATTAAAGATTTGACAGAAAGTTTGCACTGAGAATGATAACAAAAATAAGATAATTTTATTGCAAAGAATCATATCTGATTTATTTCTCACAAAAGGGGGGGGGTAGTGTAAAATATGCCAGCGATATAAATATAATATTTAAAGCTCAAGTAGTATTAACTTAGTTATGGAGGTACATCAAATTATGAGTTTTAACCTTTCTTGACTTTCAACATCAATACACTTGCTTGGTAATAATGATAGATCTGTGCTGCATGTTGCAAATTCTTTAAAAACACAGATACAGGAGCAAATAGAAAGTGGCTGTAGTAATAAAAGTTATTATAGATACTTTGTTGTCCACTCAGGGTTTCAAGAGCAAACCTCATTCATTCCTCCTCGCATGACTTGATGAATATTATATTAAAGATTTAATATAATAGATTTAATACAATGTTAAATTAAAGATTTAAGATTATAGATTTAATACAATATTATATTAAAGTTTTAATATTATAGATTTAAAACAATATTATATTACAGATTTAATATAATAGATTTAAAACAATATTATATTAAAGATTTAATATAATAGATTTAATACAATGTTATATTAAAGATTTAACAGAAAGTTTGCACTGAGAATGATAACAAAAATAAGATAATTTTATTGCAAAGAATCAATATCTGATTTATTTCCCACAAATGGGGGGATAGTGTAAAATAGGCCAGTGGTAGCAATATAATATTTAAATCTCAAGTAGTATTAACTTAGTTATGGAAGTACATAAAATCATGAGTTTCAACCTTTCCTATGGCATTTATTTTTATATTAGGTTCATTTGTTTTTGAAAGGTGAAGATTTAATATTATTCTTATTGTTTATTATTACACGGGTATTTTACCTTTTAGTTTACAATGATCAGAAATAAAGAAAAACATAAAAACTTAAATTACATAAAAACTAAAATCTTAGTGATTTTAACATCTGTTAAGTTTTTGCTATTGTTTATGCCCCACGATAAATATTTGACTGTTCTGAAATCGAAAGAACTTTCGATTCTTATCGTTTCTGTTCTCTATTATTTGTAAGCTAACATAATTCTTAACGTGTCTACACGGAATGCACGACGTGACTTCCTCGTAGTCAAGTTCAAGATCGAAGATACATTATGGTGTCCTTGCATGGAGGAAGGGCGATCGTAAATACTTCAGGCAGGGAAAGTTCCGTGACATCGATAATTATCGTGGTAGTGCATTCTAAGTCGCGTCTTCGACATCTCATTATTATTTGCATACATCAGTCAGTGCAACTTCTAATTGAAGCTGAAACATCTATCTTTGTAATTGGAATCTTGTGGTTCATCAGTATATAAAAACTACAAAAGCTATTTTCCCATTTAATTGCACCAAAATGATTTAATATTCAATTTTACAGAAATTTAAATTGACTTATTCCTTTTGAATAATGGAGAAAGTTTATAGTGGCCACTAATATTAATATTGTAAACTCAAGATTTCATTAATCTATCTTAATGACTTTATGGTTCCACTTTCCATTTAATTAACAAACTTCGGTGCACAAATTTTTCAATTGAATTATTCATGGCCAAGGACAAAGCAAAGATTTCTATTGGTAATGAAATCCACCTTGAGCCGTAGCATAGCTTCCTGGCCATGATTGAAACATTTAAACCGAATATGGCCAATTTTACTTCTATTCCAAGGCAAACTAATTGCAAGTGTCTCCGCCGAGAGATACCTATAAAGATTCTTTCTTCGTTTCAAAGGTTGTTAGAGGACAACCAGAGTAATTATACCGGTTTCTACTTTCCATTTCCTCGACCGAAGCTTATTGCTTCACAATACTCTATTATGTTCAGAATGTTCAACAATAATTAGTCAGAACCACAAAGAGACTATTTCATTTTCTAGTGGTAATGATAGATTATTCTCAAGGGAAACACAACTCGATATACACCGCAGCAATTACTAATCCAGTAGGAAAGAAATTTAAGGCCGTTGAATCTACTAACTTTTTAGTTAGTCCTATTGTTAATTTCTTCATATTTCAAAACACAGGTAACATACACTTACATGGAACTTCTAATTTACTACTATTTAGTAGTAATAATATTATTTTTACTACTATTTACTTTTTTATTTACAACTCTAATTTAAACTACGCGCGCCGGAAGTTGAGGACCATAAATTTTTAATCCTCTGTGTCTCAAGACTCAAGCATCAGATTCCAAAACAGTCAAAGACTTTTTGTTTCTTTTTACCACAAGGAGATTGCATATCTCCATTCCACAATTTTCAAACAACCTACAGTAGCGGAAATAGTTATTGCATCACTCGAATATTAAACACGTAATCACTGACACCTCTATTAATTATTATCAGTAGGAAAATATTTATTGTAAAAATGTAGCTCGCTATCTTCTAAAAATAAGTTGGATATGAATCATTTTATCCATCATATTGCGATGCAATAGATATTCAAAATACCTGCTGTATATTACAAGCCGTCGTTTCTTTTTCACCATTTTGCGAGTTCAAACTTCTTGTCTCACGCTAACGCTACCTACACTAGCGGACAAAAAAGTTACCACTTTTTCGATTTGTTCTATTCTTGTTATTTTTTTAGCACACATTTCGGACTGTGGTACATTTAATACGCATATTCTGATGGAGAATTTAAACCTGTATAAAATCCAGTTAAAGTTGAATTTAAGTAACTGACAAGCAAAAAGTGTTATATGATATTAAACGGGGTAATACATTTTTGGGACCAAAAAAGAAGTTACCACGTTTAGTAATTTTTTAGGTTGTCCTAAAAACAAAAGGTGCCCCCACAAAATATTAGATGTTTTTATGTTGAAAAGTGGCAACTTCTTGTTGGCTTTAAAAAGGTGTTGTCTTGTTTAATCTTATGAACGATTTTTTGTTTGTTAGTTAAATAAATTCAACTGTAACTGGGTTTTATACAGCTTCTAATTGTCTTTCAGAATATGTATATTAGGCATATGCTTCAATTTTGAGTTGATATTAAAAAGTAATAGAATTAGGGTGGTTCGAAAAAGTGGTAACTTTTTTGTCCGCTACTGTATACTCCATTCCCAATCTTATAATCCGCGAAACGCCCAATGTATGCTTTAAAAATGGAATAAAATAAAATAAACGAAATGACAATAGTTGTTGAACAGTGGAGAAGTCAGGCATGGAAGCAGGAACACGAGGGGCCTGGATGGTCGCTGAGAATCGCATTGTTCCGTTCTCATAGAGCGATCACGAATACCGAGCTCGCGGAAACGGACAATCGCGACTTTGCAATTCGAAAAGTCCCTCCGCGGCGGGCTTCCCTCCGACGAATCAAGATCACGGATGACGGTGTCCGCGTTCCTGGACCAGCATCTGACAAACGACGCACGCTCGCGGAAATGGTCCCGCGGCGATTGCTTTGCAATTCCAAGCACTTTCTATTCTGCGTTATCGCTGCAACGGCCAGGCCAAGTTCGCAACACCGCTGCTCGGAACGTAGCGGGAACTTTTCACGGTCAAGATCGAGATCGTGCGCGATCTATGGTGTGGCTCTTTGATCATGGAACGCGAGGCAGCCCTTTGCTGCCTGAGCTTCGTGTCTCGGAGCGTTAACAGTATAGTGGCGAGGTCTTTGAGAATTTCTGTTATAAACGAGGATACATAAATGAAGGGCAAGGGGAGGAAACTGGGAACGTCTATTTTTCGTGATTTTGTGATTTATAGCATATTTTGTTGGTGGTAACTGAGACTACAGAACTATCAAATCAGAAAGGGTTGTGAAGTTTAAATACCCACTTAAGTTAACGTTAAGGGGATGTTCTGGTATAGAGCTCATAAAAATAGGTGATCTTTTGGAATTAATTGAAGGAAAACTATCACATGTAATTTAATGGAACCGTTTGCATTGTATTAAGGATGTCTTAAGTTGTAGAACTGTATATTTTTTTTACAATTAATCATTGCAGACGGCACTGGGGAGTCGTTAAACTCGATGCGTGAAAAAATTCATCCAAAACGGTGGAACCTGTAGCACTTAAAGAATTGGTCTGAAATAAAATACAACGCCAGATTATTCATGGGCATGAAACTCGCTAGTGGACTTACCAGAAAAAATTACAAAAATGACAGATTTTGAGAAAATAACGACACTTGAACTTTGAAATCACTTTTCCCCTATACTTATCGTCTTTTCAAAGCCTTCAAAATTACAAACTTTCAAAAATTCCAAAATGTTAATGGTTCCTCCAGAACACAGAAGTATATTCGTCAAAATAAAAAATGTTTCGGTTGAATCGGATAATAACTGTTTGAGAATTTGGTTCCACTGATTTTCAGAACACTGTTTCGAGAGAAACGCGTTTAAAGTAGGGCTGGGACAATTTGTCGAATATATCGGTATTCGAATACATCAGTATTCGAATAGTATTCGAATATATCGGTATTCGAATAGTATTAGAATATATCGGTATTCGAATAGTATTCGAATATATCGGTATTCGAATAGTATTCAAATATATCGGTATTCGAATACTATTCGAATATATCGGTATTCGAATACCGCTCTATTCGAATACATCGATATTCGAATAGTATTCGAATACATCGATATTCGAATAGTATTCGAATAATAACATCCGAATACTCAAATATTCGATGTTTATTCGTAGCATTCGAATACTTGTAAAATATTCGAATATTAAATTATTCGAATAGTCCCAGCCCTACTTTATAGTTGAGCGCCGAGTAGCTGGATGTTATGTACCACTGTTCTCTATGCATTTGTCGCTACTAAAATGCCTGTAACTTCGGGAATTTTACTAATTTAAAAAAATCCTTTTAAACACGTATTCTTAAAAGAATGAACATTCTAAAATGAAATAAAAAAAGATTATTAAACCGGAACCTTCCTTTAAAGATTTGGTAAACCTACTGGTTTAAATGAGGAAATGTCCATTCTGCAGTGGAACAAAATACGTAATGTCCCCACTCTTTGCTTAAATATAAGCTTCTGTCGTCAAGGTAGAACAAGAAAACAAGAACAAGAAATTATTTAGGAAGAAAATTATATAAGAAAATTAAATTCACTGAAAATTGTTTTCTTAGTGACTAAACTATTAAAATTTAATAGTTTAGTCTATTATTTAAGAACTATTAAAATTTAATAGTTTAGTCCGTTTTGTTTTAGTTTCTGTTTTGCGACATTCCCTATTTTCCCTTTACCCTTGAAATATAATATACCTAACATACTTTACAGCTGTTTTTAACTTTATTAGATGGACGTCATTTTAAACAGCTTCAGTTTAATTCGCAGAAAGTGTATTTGTAACTATAACAACCCACAGAGATCATATTTATAGCACTCAGAATTCTCTCACCCTCTATTCCAAATTTCGAGGAAGCATCTATTAACGAACAGTTGACAACTGAAATTGACCCATTTGTGGCGTCGAGCCAGAATCATCGCGGCCATCAGAATCGCAACTCGAGCGAAGATACCGAGTTTCTATCGGCTTAATTTGATACGTCTCGTCGGGCGAACCGACGGATTCTTTGCGTAACGATTTTAATTATCTGCGGTGGTAAATGGCGACCGATTGTTTAAATTATAAGGGACCGCGTCGTGTTCATTATACAGGATTGTATTAATTACACGTCCGCACCGTTGAATATCAAGTTCGCGATTATCATCGATGTAACAACGTGTAGGCGCACAGGCTTCCACGATGGAGGCTTGCCAGAAAGCCGCGTTCCTCGGATCAATTATTGCTAAGTGATACTTTTATCGGGCCAATCAGTTGGCAAGCTTCCGCTCGAATTCCTTCGTTTTCTGCCGGTTTCGCGAGCGTTTGCCCATGACGAACGAGAAGAAAGCGCGAATCAACGCTAGCACCGCCAAACGCGTTCAAAGCGTTCGTTAGCCAATTAACCCGTTGCTACTTGCACCCCGGTGCATCTGCACGGTCATAAAGGCGGCCACGTTTCGATTCTCGCGAAATTATCATCGCCGGAATATAATGAAATCGTGCTTAACCGGAGTGTGTTCCATTTTAATTAGCGCACGAAGAAGCTGTTAACTAAACAGCAATGGACGATCGAGGTGCATGCTAACAAGCGTGAACCGCGTGCCTCGCAACCTCTGGTATTAACGCGTACCATTACGTTAATACTGACAGCTGCATTATACAGAGTGCTCCATAATGTTCGGCGTACCTGATACAACGAGGAAGTTCGGGTTTTGATAATTGTTAGTAACAGGCAGATTGATTGATTGTATTGGAATAGCTTGCAATTAGGGCTGGGACTATTCGAATAATTTAATATTCGAATATTTTACAAGTATTCGAATAATTTAATATTCGAATATTTTACAAGTATTCGAATAATTTAATATTCGAATATTTTACAAGTATTCGAATAATTTAATATTCGAATATTTTACAAGTATTCGAATAATTTAATATTCGAATATTTTACAAGTATTCGAATAATTTACTATTCGAATATTTTACAAGTATTCGAATAATTTAATATTCGAATATTTTACAAGTATTCGAATAATTTAATATTCGAATATTTTACAAGTATTCGAATAATTTAATATTCGAATATTTTACAAGTAATCGAATGCTACGAATAAACTTTGAATATTTTACAAGTATTCGAATGTTATTATGCGAATACTATTCGAATATCCATGTATTCGAATACTATTCGAATGTCGATATATTCGAATAGTATGATGTGAAGTGGGTAAAAATTAGCTTACAAGATTTCACCTGACAAATGAACCCAAAGAACATGATTTATATTCACACCATACTATTCGAATACATCAGTATTCGAATACTCAAATATTCGAATAGTATTCGAATACTTGGATATCCGAATTATATTCGACAAATAATTGAGCAACTGAAGTATTCGAATATTCGAATACCGAAAATTCGACAAATAGTCCCAGCCCTACTTGCAATCACTTTTCTAGTTCTGTAACCTGAGTATTTAGACTTATTGTACTTTATAACCCTCTCAACCCTTCGTGATCAACCCTTCTAATAATAACAATTTGGTCACACGTGGTTCACCGCATCTGAGTGTCATTTTTCAGGTACCATTTTCGTATCTTTCAATCTTTTAACTTTTCAGTGATAATATTGTAGATTCAGAATCCTCATCCAACGATGTTCTAATAGTCTTTTCCTAGAAATATAAATTTTGATATGATGAAAATTGTAGTTGAAAAAATTGTTGTAGCAAAAAGCGATTTTTTTCATTTTTAAATTTTAATATTAAGGTCTAAAAATGTACAAACATATTGGCAAAGAAAAAATATTGCCTGACAGCATATGCGATAAAAAATCCTGTGACCACCAAGGGTTAAAATAGCTATAAACTACATTACCATCTGTTATTTATTGCTAATGCATTAAAACTGCGTGGCTATACATATAATTCACAACATAATGGGTCTAATAAATGAATACTAATTAATTTTAATAGCACAGTGTGTATACATATATCCATCAGAGCCAGAAGTGGTTCTATCCTTCTTGGGGAGCTTGGAGGTATCTTCCCGAAGTATGTATAATAGTTTATCATTGCTAACAGGATACTTTCTATCAAATCCCCTATTTACGAGAACTTCCATCAAGCTTACTCTTTAATCATTTCAGTACACCCAGTATAGCGACGGCCCCAAGTTTCTCACGAGCTCTGCTCAATTATCAGCGAATTATTTGCCGTCTGTCGTTACTTGTTTTACGAGGCCCCGAGAGTTCACGGGCGTGCGTCGATGCCTCGTTATAGTTCGCTGTTGTCGTTAAGCTAGACCTTCTGAACGCGAAGTCCCTGCGATTAATTAGAAGGACGGGGCGATTTTCCTCGGGGCCGAAGAAACAAGGAAGCATCTCCGAAGGACAGGGCTGCGATCTAGGAAGAGGCTGCACGCGAGCAATCTGATCGGAACCTAATAATTCCACCAGCAAGCTGGAAATAGAGCTTCGCCGGGCGTCCATCGGCTGTAAACTGGACACAAGATCTCCATGGCCCTTTACTCTCCGTCGGTCCATCAGTTTTTACAACCCTTTCGGCTATGAAAATGTCGATCACGGTGGTCAGCGATTACAGGACGCTTGCAGATATTTTATGTACAGGTTTTTTTTTAAAATTAATTGTTCTCCGTTTATCTTTGAAATTAGTGTTCCTTCTTGAGAATTCTTTCTTGAGAATTTCATCGAGAAATTTTATAATTTCTTATTTTTCATTTCTCGAGAAAATACAGTGTTTGTCGAGAATCTTCAGCGTAGGAAAATTATTATAAATTTCATTTGTTTTCAGAAATTAATTTTCAGTTAGTTCAAATTGTGTGTTAATCGTGAACATGTATACACATGGTACAGTCAGTGATAAATGTTAGCAATATATACGAAGAATTGCGCGATTGTTTATACAATTAAATATACAATTAAACCGACATCCACTAAAAATGGAAGAAATTTTTCTACAGCCCCAGATTTTGTCACAAAAAAATGTAGATTGGCTGACGCGAAATTAGACGCATTGTGCTATTGAAAAAATTATTTTAAATAAAAAAGTAATGCTTCGCCGTGCTCACATTTTATATTAAATAAATAAATTTATCAATTATATTTAATATCTGTTTTTTTTTCATTTACACAAGTTTTGTCTAAGTTGGACAGGAATAAAAATATAGATAAATATTATCAACATTATTCCAAAAACATAAATTTTGCAATATTTTTGTTTAATTTCTCGCGAATTCTCGAGGAATACAATCTGATTTCTCATTTCTCGAGATGCGAAAAATATCGAGAAATCAGGAACACTGTTTGAAATACTACAACCATGAAGATAGATTTTGTGTGCATTGGGGATGCATTAGTTCTCATATTTGTTTAATTGTCTTCTAATTGGTGATTATTTAAAAGTAGAAGAAGCTATTATTGCGTTAAACCCGCGTAGGCGCATGCGCACTCGTGGTGTTAGGAAATTCTATGTGGGTAGTATTTTAAGTTACAGGCATCGGTAACGATGAAGATTAAATGAAGAGCACCCGGCAAGGGTAAAGCGTGGAGTAACAATTTTCTGCGAGTGCAAATTATTCCATCCAATTACTGCGCGCAATGAAACGTAACAAACCATTAAACCATTCTTCCAGTCGTTCTTATTACGAGGTCGATCAACCGTGCCTCTCAGAGGCGAAATAGTACTGTCTATTAGATGAAACGATGCTTGACAAACTATTCATTAAAATTAATGCACGCGCGCAAGGCGTTAAATAAATAATCTACCTGCCAAGCAGTGGATAGAGTATCAAAATGCTTCTTGAAGTCTATATTCTACGTCTATTTTTCGAAAGAATCCTTCATCAGTTTAAATTTATTTAAATTGTTTTTCTTTTATTTACTGATTGGAAAAGTTCTATCATTATATATGTATCATTAATCACTCTCTTTTATCATTAATCACTCTCTCAATAACTCAGAAGATTTTATGAATATATCAAACTTCTTCAGAGATATAAAGAAGATGCATCTTATATATTTGAAAGTTGAAATAGTACAATGATATTTACTATTCCTTTTTTTCGTTTTCAACCACCTCCTTCTTAGAAGCAGCACAAATCATCGTAGAAAATAATCAGTGCGGTAGAAAATGGAACGAAGAGGATGAAAAGCTCAAGTTTATCACTCGAAAGCTCGCTATTATTCGCAGCAATCCTTTTCCCAAAGAAAACGTTTTGTTTTCAAGCATCTGCCTTCGAGGCATTTTCTTCTATATATAGTTTTTACCAAGAAGTATAATAAACTTGTCATTTAATCAAAGAAGGAATCATAAGAGTAAGTCAAGAACAGATATTATCAACGGGCGGAAGTCAATAGCACAAAGTTGCACCGACAGGCAGCAGCTGTTATTATGGAAATGAGTTCGATTCTTGATCAAGGAAGAAGCATCGTTATGGGGCAGCTTTGAATAATTGAAAAACTGTCTGATGGCGAATATCGAGCGGAAAGTGGATAGTTAATAAAACATTTACAACTCAATTACGAGGTTTATTACAAGAAGTTGGTTGAATAACGATTTCAAGGCAGAAGTTTTTTCAATGTGTCTCATGAACTCATTTACCATTCATCTACAGTGGATTACAATATTATTATATTCAAAGTAAAAAGGTTTAAGATTTTGTAAGTTTAAGCGATGTATCTCTGCGAAAAATGGTCGCAAAAATATTTAAAAAACGCATTTTAATGCTTGAAGTTTCTAGTTTTTGAATCAAAGATTCAAATTTCCCCAACACGGTATCCCCAAGTTGTGAATTAGTTGGTCATCAAAATGCTAACAATAATTGCTACCAGAAATGATACTGTTTTATCAAGATGAAGAGTTTCAGAATTTTTTGTATTTAGTTTAAACGTATGCACGGTCCAAAAAAAAATTTTCCCGATAAATCCAACGAAGAGCTCTTATAGAGCAAACATTTCTCTCTAATTTCGTTTGTTTCCTGTTTTGTTCTATGATTTTTATTGGCCGAGTTATTCGCGATCAAACCAAAAAAGGAACTGTTCACTTTGAACACCCTATAACTTGGGAACTCATGATCGTCGACAAATTTTCATGAGTGTTTTGGAAAGCTAAGAAAGTATTCTTTCAGAACCTTTAGTTGCCAACTTAAGATTTTTTTTGATCGCATTAAATGCATTTTAAAATGATCCCTAAATTGACGAAAATGTTTTGAGTATAATAATTTGGCTATCCTCCGTGTATACTCTTCAATTCATTAAAAGGACCTAGAGTAAAGGACCCAATTACTGACACCTAACCAATTACTGTCACCTTAAGCTATTTTACTTAAAGTAACGAATAAATAAACGTTGTAAAGCCATACACAAAATGAATTATGTATTTCAACCTATAATCTATACTATAGATTATATACATATTAGTATCTTTAGAAACTCGGTGCACAGAAATTTGCAAAACTTGTGATTTGTCCGTCTAAACTGTAATGCCACTATGTACACTAATGGGGACCTATCCCCGTTTATTATTAATAAATAATAAATAAATATACTACAGTTTATTTATTCGTCATTTTAACTAAAATAGTGTAGTGCGACAGTAATTAGTTACGTGTCAGTAATTGGGTCCTTCACCCTCTTACACCAAACTAGTCAACTCCCAAACAGATCTACAACAGTGTATAATTTCACCAAAATTCTACTTCAATATTATACTTCAATTACTCTCAAGAATTGACTATCAAGCCACTAACAAAGACACTCTAATCTCCAAGCTTCGACAACCCCAACTACCCCTTAAGCCGGGAATCCACCGGGAAGCTAAGCTATGCTATGCGATGATATGCTATGCCATGCTACGTTTTAAAAAAATTAGCTTCATGATTCGCCTTGCTCACATTTTATATTAAATAAATAAATTTATCAATTATATTTAATATCTGTTTTTTCTTTGAATGTTTTTTCATACATTCTTATGGAACCGTTTCCACCAAAAGCATAGCATCGCATAGGATAATTTAGCTTAGCTTCCCGGTGGATTCCCTGCTTTAGAGTCTTGACTCTTCAATTATTTAATAACTGAAGACATCCTTCAACTCCACCAATCTTATTCATCCAAAAAAACAAAAAAAAAACAGTAACGTTCCATGTATCACGACCTCCTCAGTCGACTACTCGCAGCAGCTTCCATTCGAAAGTCTCCCGGCAGGTGTGTGCCCTGCAACCCCTGCTCGGAGTCGAAGCCGCGCGCACACGGGCAATTGGAATCGGATCGCCGCGAGCCTGCTGAAACCGCCGGAGCCATTAAGGTAAACACGACTGGCGCGGTACGTGGCAACGACAGAGGGCTGAAAAACGCGGTTCGTGATGCCCTGGGAGGCAGATCGTGGCTGGAAAGAGGCTAGAAAGATCCGCGGCCGCGCATCCACGGCACGAAGCGACTTGTCCCGAAGTGGTAAACGAGCGTACCGAGCCCCACCGCTCGGACCCGTTCAGGATTCTTTTCCGCGGCGTGCCGTCTGCGTGTGCATACCCTGAAACGAGGCCGATCGACCATTAATTCCCGATACTCCTTCCTCCCCGCTCGGGGGACTGGTAACCGCCTCGCAGCCGCCTATCGTTTTCATCTTCGCGCTTCCGTCGACGAGGAACGCGCTGCTCCGAGGGATCTCCCTCGATTTATGGTGTCCTCCTCGCCACGTAGCTGACCCCCAGCGCAGGCAGCCCCGGCGAAGAGGAAACGGCGAGGTAACGCGAGCAATGCCGCAAACTTGGCTAGGCACCTCGGCTAGGTATCGCCATGGTAATTCAGAGCGAACTGAGGGATAATGGTCAAATTTCTTGGCACGTGGAGGAATTGAAGGGCTGGCGAAGTTGGAGAAGATTGAGATTCGTCGTCTGTTTAAGGGGGTATTCTGGTCTGACGAGGCGTTTTCGTCGCGTTATTTCGGAATTTTTTTTACAAAGAACCCATCAATTTTATTATTATTTATTTTATTGCTACATGTTTATTGATGTTTCAACTACCATTACAAATTTTGGCAATAGAAAAAAATTTAAATCAAACGCAGTTGACTGCATTAAAGTAATGGTGAAAAAAAGAACATGGGGTCACGATGCCCATGATTGGGATCGTTCTAGTGATCAGAAACAAAAAATGAAAACAGATTCTTTATCTGTATGCCTGTCGCTATCGTCCCTACCAGAATAATAAAAAAATATTGAAAATTAAGCAAATGGCCGCGGTTTGAAAATTAAGTTTCAATTTTCGCACATTTTTTCAACTTTAAAGGTCTGCGAAAGTTTAAAAACAAATTATTTTATTATAATTCTGGTAGGGACGATAGCCACAGGCATACAGATAAAGAATCTCTTTTCATTTTTTGTTTCTGATCACTAGAACGAGCCCAATCATGGGCACCGTGACTCCATGTTCTTTTTTTCACCATTACTTTAATGCAGTCAACTGCGTTTGATTTAAATTTTTTTCTATCGATAAAATTTGTAAAGATAGTTGAAACATCAATAAACATGTGGCAATATACTAAATAATAATAAAATTTATGGGTTCTTTGTAAAAACATTCCGAAATAACGCGACGAAAATGCCTCGTCAGACCAGAATACCCCCTTAAGGAGGCATTCTCGATCAGATGACTAATTTTTTGCCTTTATTTAGGAATGACGCACAAAAAATTATACAGAGTTTACCGGTGAGCGTTATCCGCGTGTAATTATTAATATTTTAGGAAGTTGTACAATAAATTACAGTCATGTGGAATAATAATTACTGGAGATATTTTTATTAGCCATTTTTCGGAATCTATCTGTTCGATTAAGTCGTGAAAGTTTTGAGATAAAGTTTGAGATTTTATCAACGAAAAATGTCCGTTTTTCGCGCGAAAATCAGGTCCTTCAAACTTTAAATAGCCGCCATTTTATTTTAAATTAATATTTCGAAAATCCCCCGCCGTCAGTCGAAAGATACATTAATATACTAACGAAATCTTATTTGTGTTTTTATTTTAGATAATCTGATTCCGAAATGCAGTGCTCACCGCAAAACAACTTTTTATAAAAGGCTTCTTGGATATCGATTGTAATTTTATTATAAACGTAAATATTTTTTTACGAAAAAATTGCCAAATCTTCTTTAGATATTGCTCTTTTAAGCGCAAAAAGTTCTGTAAAAATAGATGCTTCAGTTTTTCGAAAAAAAAATTCACAAACATTCGTCTCTTTTCGGCCTCCTGACTAGGTATAACCCCTTCAAGGTGTCTTATCTCAAAGTCAAATTGTGGGTCATTCTGACTCAGTGTGCCAATCCAGGGTTGAAATAGATTTACAGAAAAATTTTACAAGAAACTGACGCAGGTTATTTTAAAAATGCATTGCACGATCGAATCAGTTCAACTCGCAACACGCCATTACATCCTCATTAACCACGGCTATCCTTTCACCACCATCACGACATTCCTCGGAGCAGATTCCATCCTCCTTCGTGCATGCGCGTTTCACGCGCATCGACCTTGCCTATTCACCTAAATCCATCGTGCATGAAATATACGTAACCATTCCCTGCTCCGAACGACGCCCATCAGCCTTGGACATCGTTACACGGATGTTACGCTGCCGGGGACCACTCAATTCGCCCGGCGTCTCCGCAGCACCGATCACAATGGAATTAAACGCGACAAGTGCACTGCCACCTTGGACGACGGGCCTGGGAGTATTTAGAGCGGCAGGCGACCCGTGTCCAGGCCCAATCGCGTAATCGGAGTGGAACATCGACGCAAACGAACCGACGAACCCGTTCGAACATTTGTTTTCGAAACTCTTATTCGCGAAACAAGGTTGAGGGTAATTACGAGCCCGAGAAGAACTCGAGGAGGAATTCTGTCAGCCGGAACCGTTCTGGAGCGGACGATCCAAACGCTTGGATCGACCTACTCTGACCAACCTTATATTCATGTCTTTCTGAGGAAAGATAGTGGGACCGGTACTGTTGTTGCTGCGCCGTTATTTATTATATGAGAGTCGATATGGTGGATAACCGATTCTTCGGTTTGTATCTTGTTATACATGCGGGCATGTTCTTTTGAGGAATGAGGGTGTAGGTATGTGGAGCGGAAGTGAGGCCTCCAATGCGCATGCTTAAGGGGTTATACCTAGTCAGGAGGCCGAAAAGAGGCGAATGTTTGTGAATTATTTGGTAAAAGCGGAAGCATATGTTTTTATAGAAATTTTTGCACTTAAAGGAGCAAGATTTAAAGAACATTTGGTAATTTTTTTGTAGGAAAATATTTACGTTTATAATGAAATTAGAATGTATTTAGGATAAATTGAATTTTATGAATTCGTTTGATGATTTTATTAAAAATGTTTAAGTCAATTTGATTATATTGAACGGTAATTCAATTTTATGAGAATGTATTTATAGTAGGGCTGGGATTATTCGAATAATTTAATATTCGAATATTTTACAAGTATTCGAATGCTACAAATAAACTTCGAATATTTGAGTATTCGAATGTTATTATTCGAATACTATTCGAATATCGATGTATTCGAATACTATTCGAATATCGATGTATTCGAATACTATTCGAATATCGATGTATTCGAATACTATTCGAATATCGATGTATTCGAATACTATTCGAATATCGATGTATTCGAATACTATTCGAATATCGTTGTATTCGAATAGAGCAGTATTCGAATAGTATGGTGTGAAGTGGGTCAAAATTAGCTTACAAAATTTCACCCTGACAAATGAACCTTAACTACTTGATTTATAATTCACACCATACTATTCGAATACATCAGTATTCGAATACTCAAATATTCGAATAGTATTCGAATACTCAAATATTCGAATAGTATTCGAATACTCAAATATTCGAATAGTATTCGAATACTCAAATATTCGAATAGTATTCGAATACTCAAATATTCGAATAGTATTCGAATACTCAAATATTCGAATAATATTCGAATATTCAAATATTCAAATAGTATTCGAATACTTGGATATTCGAATTATATTCGCCAAATAATTGAACAACTGAAGTATTCGAATATTCGAATACCAAATAATTCGACAAATAGTCCCAGCCCTAATTTATAGTAAAAATTGAATTTTATTAATTTATTTGATGATTTTATTTGCCAAAACAGATGTAAATGTTATTTTTATACAGCATAAAGAAGCAGTCCACAACTGTTTGTTGCATATAAAAACTCGAATTTCACAAAATGGGGACATACAATATTTGTGCTCGAAAGTCATGTAATTATTCTTCTGTTTTTAACTTCGATTTATTATTGCTTCGTACACGTACAGTTTGTCCTGATACTCGTTCTTTGGTGCACGGCTTATGTCAGTGGCTCGAGGATCTTCTTTCCTGTCGACGTGGTACTTGATGTGCTTAGTGATGATATATCTGATCGTCAACCTATGGTTTCCAGTTACACAATCAGATGAATCGTTCGTTTTCATTACGTATGGATGTGTTGTGTCTATTGTGTGCGTCCAATCCTTGGTTTTATTCGTATGAAAGAATTATCATACGAAGCTCACGTCAGAAATTTATGAACATCATCTTAGCTTTGGCAAGACAGAGTACTAATTACTCCAACGTGTTCTTAACATTCATCAATTTTCTAAATGCCCTTCGTAGCTTTGCTCTTTATGGCATAAGCATCGATTTAAAGGGAACACATTTAAAAAAAAATTCATCTCTAAACACTCAATTAATAAAACAAAAATTCGTTTCACACTTCATAGTGCAAGTTACTGCGCTTCCACCAATACCACTTCAAACCAGAGATGGGTAAAAAATTATTTCAAATGAAAATTTGTGTACGAAATAGTTATTTCAAATAATTTTTTGTCCGTCTCTGTTTCAAATTACCATATTATTAAATCAGTGCAAAAATTCGTTCGCTACCCCTACTTGTACTTTTACCAAAAAAGTGGCATAAGCTCATAGATAGCCTTAAAATACTTATATTAAAAAAATGTGTACCTATTTTTTTTTTGCTTTCAATAAAACGATCGAACTTTTGCGCCGACCTACTATTTAATTACAATTACAACTTTTACTACCTACATAAATGGGAACGAAATTTTGATTCAAAAAGGGTTCTTATTTTTCAGCCGAGACTAAAGCGTCGATGTGTTTGTAATGGTTTCCAAGGTACCACACGAACTGTTCCACGAAACTGACTCCGGAGTCAGTCGGTTTTCAGAATCGCTGGTGCTCGTAAAAGATGCTTTACAGTTTTTCCCAGGACTTTAGGCGAGCGATCCCTTCGCGCACCTTTTACGGTTACACTATTATCCTGGAATCTTGTAAATGTTGGAACAAACCGCTGAGGAAGCTCCCGGCTTGTCACGACGAGACGCCTCGTTACACGCTGGACACTTCAGGAACAAGTTTCG
The DNA here is from genome assembly GCA_929113495.1 of Andrena minutula. NCBI lineage: Eukaryota > Metazoa > Arthropoda > Insecta > Hymenoptera > Andrenidae > Andrena > Andrena minutula. The sequence goes on along the minus strand of OV815993.1, from coordinate 76,043,289 downwards.
AAGACTGGATAATTCACGCTGCGAGTAGAAAGAAACGCCTGTTGCCGGTGGTTCGTCCGCGGGAAATCGATCTGCTGGTTCGTTGCACTCCATTAATCTTTTTAATGAAGTGCAACGCCACGGTTCGACGTGTTCCGCCGCGATTAATCCGCCAATTAATGAATTTTTATAGCAAACCAATTACGCAAAGGGTATCTCGCCGTCGATCTCCTTAATAAAAAGAACATTAGCTATGAAATTCGTGAAAGAAACAGGGATGCGCTTGAAGTAATCAGCCGAGTCGTACAATTTTAACATACACTGAGTAAGGTATCCAATTTTTTACAAGTTTTAGCTCGTACTACGACTTTAAAGGCTATCAGTGACAGTATAACTGCATTTGTCCCTTACATCATTTAAAATTGTCGCCCACTAATTTTTACTTTATTTTCCTATATTTATTAGAATATAGGAATGACAAAACTATTCCAATATCATTAAATAAATTGACAAACGCAAGTCCTTAACAAGACCCACGACCCACTAAAGGGACTTTCCGAATACTGTCTCTGTTTTAATCTGCCCCAACACTCAGTCACACATTAGAATCCAGTAAATCAACAATAACAAACCTACACACTTATAACAAATTCAACGAGTCGAGTCAGAGACTGTAACCAAATATACGCAATGATCATCTTGCAGGGACAGGGTTCCCCCATAATAATCTGGGTTTAGTGTTTTATATTGTGTGTACAGTATCCACTGGAGACATTTATTGTATCACTCTCAAATTTACACAAGTAGTAGGTACCTACCCATAATTTTCATAGAAATATGAATGATAAAATGATTCGTATCCAACTTATTTTGGCTAAGATAACGAGCTACAATAATTTTCGGTAATTATTTACAAAAGAGTAGTCCAGATTAGGGCTGTCGAATTTTTCGGTATTCGAATATTCGAATACTTCAGTTGATTAATTATTTGTCGAATATAATTCGAATATCCAAGTATTCGAATACTATTCGAATATTTGAGTATTCGAATACTACTCGAATATTTGACTATTCGAATATTTGAGTATTCGAATATTGATGTATTCGAACATTTGAGTATTCGAATACTGATGTATTCGAATTGTATGGTGTGAATTATAAATCAAGTTCGCTGGGTTCATTTGTCAGGTGAAAACTTGTAAGCTAATTTTGACCCACTTCACACCATACTATTCGAGTACATAAGTATTCGAATATATCGGTATTCGAATACGTAAGTATTCGAATATATCGGTATTCGAATACATAAGTATTCGAATATATCGGTATTAGGTATTCGAATACATAAGTATTCGAATATATCGGTATTCGAATAGGATTCGAATATATCGGTATTCGAATAGTATTCGAATGGTATTCGAATACATCGATATTCGAATAGGATTCGAATAATAACATTGGAATACTCAAATATTCGACGTTCATTCATAGCATTCGAATACTTGTAAAATATTCGAATATTAAATTATTCGAATAATCCCAGCCCTAGTCCAGATCACAGTTGTTTGCCAATATCTCTAAAACTAAAGCCGAGCAATGATAACATGTACTGGAAAAAGTTATTCAGAATATTAACTTTAACAACATATTTCAAGGTCGTCGAAATCGGTAAGAACTGCCCTTTATCTATTTTCCCAGCACCTACTAATAAATAATAAGAGAGGTATTTACGATAACATGTTTGTTCAAGTGCTGCAATAAATATCTCTACTAACTCAACACGTCGAATAAACCACCAACCATACTCCTAAAATTAATCCACACCATTTGAGCCGCCAATCTCCACGCGAATCCAAGATGCCTGTAGCTTCTTCCTCTCAAGTTGCGCGCAGCCGGCGCGGCTGTAGGGGCGCTTAAGCGGGGCACCCTGCTCCAGTTTCGCGGGGATCGACGTAGCAGCGCGCTTTCCCACACCTCTTCCTCCCCGTCCGGAAATTCCACGTTGGAAGTAAGGTTAGCCGCGATATATCGGGTCTCCGTCGAGTTCAGACAATGGGGTTCGATACAATTAGCGGGCGAGCCGCTAACGAGCCGCATCGTACATTGTCCGACCTGTGTATAGAACGCGAACACGGAAACGAAGGCCCCCAGCCAGACCTATTACACGTACCTGTGGCCCGCGTCCGATGTAAATTACAGTCATTAAAGTTGCCGCGGTTAACGAGCCACCGTCGGAGGAAGATTCGCGGCGGCCCGCCTAATATCGCGCGGGTTTCGCAGCTTGTACGTCGTCCCTTTGCAGCAGGCGACGTCGTCCCCTTACGTGCAATCGTGTGTCAAGGATCGAATCGTAAATTCTGCTAATTGCACCGTTTAACGTCTGGACTTTAAAGGCGTCCTCCTTTTATTTTTCTTTCTGCTCCGTCGCGTTTAGGGCGACCGATAGCAGTTGGAGGGGGTAACGTTGGATGCAGTGTCGTTGAGATCCTTGTTTGGCAATGGGCATTAAGGGGCAACGTACATCTGGGACTAGAAAAATCGCGGTGAACTTTGACAATTTTTTGTCATTGAAAATATTTTTGATTTAAAAATCTTTAGATGCATTTTAAAAGACGGACTTTAATGTAACTACTGTGTAAATTTAATTGGAATGTTTAAGAGGATTGAACATGTAATAGCAATTTCCGTTGGGCAGATTTTCCAGAACAGCTTCTGCGGTAACAAAAATATCTTCGATAGTTTTTATTTGAAATAAAAAATCTCTTAAAATGAAGGGTGACGATTGAGTGGCGTAAAACTAGATAATTATATCAAAAACCTGTGTTATAAATTTCAACTGAATCGGTCCACTACTTATTGTTAGTTTTTGAGAAATATTGGTTACCATTTTTAAAATACCATTTTGAGAAAGATGCTATTTAGTCTACAATATTTAATCTTCTTAGTTTTCGAATTAAACATACACGATCATTACATTAAATTATATATTTTAAAACGCGTATAAAGATTTTTAAATTAAAAATATTTTTAACGAACAAAATAGTCAAAACTTACCCTGATTTTTCTAGTCCTTGGTGTATGTTGTCCCTTAAAATAGGAGTGAATCACAATGATATTAGAGTTTGATAGATTTTAAAATTTGATGGCTGTTGGAATATTTGGGACTGTTATTGTTTCTTTAATTAAGATTAAATAGGGAGTATAATTGGGATTTCAAAAATGTGTGTTTTGTGCTGAGGACCTTTTTTATTGACAGTTTCTCAATGAATAATAAGGATGAAGTGATTGCTGGTTTCGATTTGATTAATTATAGTGTCTGAGTTATAAGAGTAAACCATGTTGGTTAATGGATCCTCTTCGAGAAGATTGGAATTGTATTCAGCCGATATGCTCGTTCGATTTCAAATTCCAAGTGCAATTCCCAGAAACAATATTTACCATTAGCTAAGTGTCATCTGAATTTAGAATACAAAAATACATTAAAAATACACTATTCGCATATCTTAAACAATACAATCAGCGCAACAGCGCTGAACAAAGACGCGTTGAAGGGAATCGTCGAAGAAACTGTCGACACTCGACTAGAATCGTGATAAAACGAACGGTACAAGTTGTCGTGTCACACGAGCAAAAAGTCTGTATGCCTGTAAAAACATTATGGGACTGGATGTCTTTGGTTTGCTGGATTAATCTTCTGCGGTTCTGCATCGAGGCCGACGGGACATCTCGATCCGTGACGCTCGTTTTTCTTTCGGCCTATTACGGCCACAAAACGGTAGTAGTCAATAAACGCTTCCTATCCGATAAACTGTTGCGAATTATCATACATTTGTAAGCGTCATAAAACCAGTCGAACACCACAATGTATCTTCAGAATCAATATTCGTTAAAATAAATAGCCCGCCCAAGTGTCACCTAACTGTGAATACACAAATAATACAATTTCATAAAATATGTATCCTTTAAAAAAGTAACAAGGCCGTAAATGCAGTGTAAATGATATTTATTGTTCGGAAAGAACCGACGTGTCTTCCCATTACGCGCCATTGGCGCATGAAACTGTAAATACCAGTTTACCCATAAAACCACCAGAAACGACGAGCGACCGAAGGAGAAAATTTCTTACGTAATATAAAGTCGAAATACAAACAGGAAATTACTGACGAGCAGTTGCCACTGCTCCTGCAGGTGGTACTCAAGGAAATACCGCAATTTCCATAATAGGAAGAGTATTATCATTGCACCGAAGTGGGCAGGGTTCTTGTAATAGTGATATAACGAAACGACTGGTAGTGCTGTCCACTCAAATTTCATATAATTCTTTTGTGAAATATTTTTTTGCATAAATTGAAATGCAGTGAAGAAGCAGACCACTGTACGTTCTTCTTCGTTGCAGGGAAGAAGTTGTCTGTGAGGTTGATGCAGAAGTACACGGCACGTATACGAAGTAATTATTTTATTGAATTATAACTGAACAATTAAGGGGGTTTGCGCCTTGTTGGGCCGAAAAGTAGGTAATTATTTGCGAATTTCTTGTAGATAAATTAATTTGAGTTTTGGCAGGCTGTTTTATTGTATCTTGAATTATTCTTCTGAATTTTTGTGTGGCAGTGGAGTAAAAAAAGTATAATTAAAAAGTATAAAAAAGATGGCAGATACAGAGTGCTGACTGAGAGTGTTGTACAAAAATCGGGTAGATTATCTGAAACATAAAAAGGAAAAAAGATTGTTAATCTATATGAATGAGACTATCTGTGGTAGTAGATGTATTAAGAAAAGTAAAAAAATATTAAAAAGGCAGCCTTTTGAAGAAGATGAAGCGCTCTGATTTTAGCCTGAAAAATGTTTTGCCCCAAAATCGGGAAAACTTCTTTAAATAATAAAGGAACCTACAAAATCTAAAAAATATACAAAAATTTAATTTTTATTATAATTTATTCATAGATACAGGGTGTCCAATTTATATCGATCCATTCGAGTATCTTAGAGATATTCATGATATCGAAAAGTGTTTCACATAAAAGTTGGATACCCTCGGGGGAGTACAGTCTGAAATTTATTTACTATGAAAAAGAATTAGAATATTAATGCTGAAAGGTATTACTTTAAATTTTAAATTTCTTATATTCGTGTATTTAGCAATAAATGAAAATCATTCAAAATTAAATACACAGGAAAAGAACAGGAGGCTTAAAAGAATCGTTTATTTTCTTTAAAACTATAAGCACTATCCTTAAATTGAATTAGACAATAATTGCACACTTGAGATACTCGATAGCTTAAAGCATAATTGAAGAGTCCTTGTAGGAAATATCTACTGCAAAAGCTAAAATTAAAAAAGAAATTTATTGGAAAATGTTCTACGTGCCAATAATAATACTACACTGTATAATTTAATTTTTGGCACTATCAGTGTTTTCTACAAGGACTCTTCAACGACGCGAAGAAAGTACTGCTGGCCATTCGGATCGTTTTTCCAAAATTCAAGCTCCCAGCTACTTTAAAGAACGCACAATAAATTATCTATAATAAATTGAAACATAATGGTTGCGAATAGGGTTTGTCGGTTTTTAAAAACCGGGTTTAAAAACCGGTTTTTATTTATGAATTTGAAAAATTCGAAAACCGGTTTCAAAATTTAAAACCGGTTATTTAACCCCGGTTTTTAAAAACCGATTAATTATTTAAATTAATTACTTAATTATTGTAGTATATTGTAGTAGGTAACAGTTTAGTTATTACTGTGAAACTAATCTTCATGAGTTCATATTTTCTGAAGAAAAATACTAAATGGAATAACGACTTATAATTTCGTACCATTGTAGTTTAGTTTAGTCTTTTCTTTTCATTTGGTTCTGTACGCAGTCTATGTGATTGTGTTATATTTTTGTATATCCATAAATATTAAACGAATTAAAAAATTGTACGGATTTGAGTTAATTTAATTTTTATTTATTTATTTGGTTTTGTATAGATAGAGTATATTTTATTTTATTATATTTTTGAAATTCCACAAATATTAAGGAAACTGAACATTATTGAAGTTAGTACGAATATTTATTTACTATTTTAATTATATATTCTCTGTGAAAATTCGAAAACCGGTTTAACCGGTTTTTTGGGAATAGTGGAATTCGAAAACCGGTTTTTTCAAAAGTCGGTTTTTGTATAAACCCTAGTTGCGAACGGCATGACTGCGTGCGAAGTTTTGCCACGGAGCAGCGCGAATCCTTCCCACATTGCTGACACAGATTGCCAGGAATCGATCGCGTGCCTCGAAGCGCACCTGGATGCGTTCACGTCTCGAGAGGATCTCTCGATGCCTCTCGATCACGACCTACATATTCCATGTTTATAACATGTACCCCGCGAAAGTTGTTCAACAGCTCTTTCGAATTTCTTTTTCCGTTGCAACTTCCTCTCATCTGTAGTGCGATCGGTACTTACCCACGGATCGCCGTGCATAAATCAAGCAGTTTCTCGCTGCAACGCGGAAGCCTTCGTCGAAATATGCGCCCACTGGTTTGCTGAAAGGTGAAAAGAAAAACTATCGTGTTAACTCTCGTGTAACTCTCGTAATACGTAATATGGCAAAATTTCGGTACGCCATGATTCTGTTACGGATGCCGCATGTCGTGGATGAAAGTGTCATCGCGGTTGATAATACTATTTGAATGAAAGTAATAGGTACTTAATCTTTTATATAAAAATGGTACCAAAAATGGTACCAATCCACTCCTCTTACTGAGATCTTTCCAAAGGTGTATAGAAATCGGTGTACGTATATGGACCAGTAATTGCCTTACAAATTTAAGGGGCGATTATACTTTACCCAACGCTAAAAATATTTGGGAGTTTTTTATGGAGAAATTATGAAGGAAAACATTTTAAGCCTTTTTATTGATTTATATTTAACATTTGAAGATACGAAAAGAAACCGATGTTCGTATTATATATTTGTCCTCAGAAACAATAAACAAAGTAGAAAATTAACAAAACTGTAAAGCTTACGAGAAAAAGTACGATTTATTAAGAAATTTTTCTATCTATTTATGCAACATTGAATTATTAAAATTATTTTTTTATAATTCTAGAGATGTATCGAGAATAGCTTAGAATTACCTTGTTATATATGCAAGGGCAAGATGATTGATTAATTAGTTTTCTCTACAATCGAAATCACCCCCACAAATTTGAAGAAAACTTATTATTTTGGAAACTTCATTGTCTGTCGTTAATCTGCTATTCCAGGCGCATAGAGTAGATCCTCAACTTCTTCGAAGAACTCGTTTTGCTCCATTAATAAAATATAACCCGCCCTTAACCCTTAGTATCATAATGTAACACCCGTGTTATACGAATTAAAAAAATTATGCACACCATTTGGGGTGATTTTCATGAACTTTAAAGCTTTACTTTACTATTACCATATGTAACAAGTGTCCTGAGGGCAGAAATACATCCGTAGAAATTCTACTGTGATACACTGTCTCATATTATTGATTACAACTCTTAATTTCGCCAGGACCACTGAAAATACCACATAAATGCTAATTTATCTTTCAATTATTTCGGATTTCCTTTGTGAATAAATTTGATGTTGGACATAATAATGTACGTAATACTAATCTAACATTCTGCAAAACCGAGTATTGGCTTAATCAAGAGACACGGTAGTGTCTCGCGCCAAGTATATATATGTATATGCGCAGCGCGAGCACTGCAGTGTCTCTATTACGCGACGACTCGCTATTCTGAATCCTGATATTTCCGAATCTCAATAATGGCTGATCCGATTCGATTTTGAATGGTCTTAATGGATAGTCTGGGTTTGATTTACATAAGAAAAGTGTCTTCGTTTTGTTCCTACGTGCCTTATGAGCTGAGATATTTCGTTGTAAAGTGGCGATTTCCCGATTTTCATGTTCTTAAAAATTCAGCATCGTCCTGGTAAAGTGTAGGCAAGAGGGGAACATGAAAGGGAGAGAAATGTCTCTCAGGCACGTCGTTCATTGGCTCGTGGTGTAACTTGATACACTCAGTTCTCGCGCAGCGTGTATGTCTATATATTGATGCGGGTTCGGCCAATCGCGTAACAAATAGTCACGTGACAGCTAGCAGAAAGCACGTCTGTAGAGATATAAACGTAACCTAGTTAGTATTTAAGAACCATAACCTGCGAAGTGTGAAATATGGAAATTGTCTAAATTTTTTAAATGTCACGACTTTTTACACGACATAGGACACCGAATTATTGTCTAAATTAACAAGGTAAGTCACAAAAATTTTTTAATAGACTATTTATGTAGAGCTTATAGAAACGGAGGGGACGCATAGACTTGAAAGTTGTCCGGAGAAGGTTCGACAGAGTAGCGTCTTCTTTGACACAAGTTTTTACAAAATAATATATTGTTTTTATACCATCAGACTATTTTTACATTAGAGTTTTTATGTAAAACTTGTAGAAATGAAGGAGATGCATGGGCTTGAATAGAAATAAAGGAGACGCACAGGCTCGGATAAAAATGAAAGGGACGCACGGGTTTGGACATAAATGAAGGGGATGCACAGGCTTGAACAGAAATGAAGGGGATACACAGGCTTGGAGGTTGTCCAGAGAAGGTTATTACATAGACAGAGAATCATCTTGTTTCGCACAAGTTTCTCTAAATTTGTCAAATAAGGTAAATCGACAAAATTTTTCAAATTAGCGTAGCATTGATATTTAACCCTTAACTGGTATCCTGGGGTCACTCATTACCCCAGGCACGCAGAGTTCGCTGTGAAACTTTTGGTTGTCTAAGTTTGTAAACTAAATTTATAATTAACTTTGTAATAATACTTTAAATTTCTACATTCCTATTATTTTATACATTACCTAAGAACAAAATATTCATAGAGGTTCTTCTGGTGTTGACTTTACAAGTTTCTGTGCCCTTTTTTATTTGGGGTTTGCCACGACCCCAGTATATCAGTTACGTTTGAAAAAAACAGTATACCAATTAAGGGTTAAGAAAATTATGGCGTACTGCTTGCAATGTCGAGTAAGTCACATTAGTGAAGAAAGTACGCTGAATATGCATCTCCCTCGATACTTTCCAAACTTTTGTGAAACATATTTTCACATAAGATTTGAAATCTCTGAAGTATTATGAATATAATATTTTATTAAAATCCACAGTAGTTCCTATGCTATTCATTAATTTGATTAGTTTCCCATGAACAATATTTCAATTCACCAATAAACATACTAAATTAATTTTATTCCAGCACCAATAAATTGTGTGTTAAAAATATTTAAATTTCCTCCAACAAGACATTCTGCGCTCTCACTTCCTTCGGGCACATTTTGTAGTCTCTACATTTACTATAAAAAAGGGCCACTCTATTTCTATATGTTCTACGTTAAGATGTCACTAAAATGTGGATTTTATATATTTACAGATAATCTACGCTAGAGAAAAAAATTTATTGTGACATAGTATTATATTAATTAAACGATTTTATTCAGCTACGATTCTCTGTTTGCTTCATGTCTGGAAACTCAAATTTAAACCAATTCCACCAATCCAATTGTCTTGCAGCTTTGCAGGCGTGCGTAGTTTGAATGGCAATATAGTATTTCACTTAATATTAATAATTCACCCGAGGGGGTGAAAAAATTATCCAGTCATAATAAACAGTATAAAATGTGTGAAATCCCCACAAAATTACCTTTTTAGAAAAAAGGTACAAAAAAGAGCGCCAAGTATATAATCCCATAAAAAAAAATCCCATCTAAAAACAATGTCGTAAAGTGATTGATATCAATAAACACTACTACAAAATGTGTGAAATCTCCACAAAATTACCTTTTTTAAAAAAAAGGTACAAAAAAGAGCGCCAAGTATATAATCCCATTTAAAAACATTGTCGTAAATTAATATAAATTTATTAATGTGCTATATTTAACTTTACAAAAGTAATGATATACAACAGTTGCGCCAATTATCACACTGGCTATTTGCACAAAGAACAAAATGTATTCAATAATATTAAGCAGATATATTTTTATACAAATAAATATTTTAATACGAATAAATATTTTATTCAAAATACTTGGCGCTGCGCAACCGAAAAAATGTTAATTGTCTTGGTTAATAAATAAAACAAGACAAGACACCACAGAGACAAGAAAGAAAGAAAAAGATTTTAATGTAATTTATGCATATTTATTCAGTTTAGCAACACCACCAATTTGGAGAGCAGCGCCAAGTATTTTGAATAAAATATTTATTCGTATTAAAATATTTATTTGTATAAAAATATATCTGCTTAATATTATTGAATACATTTTGTTCTTTGTGCAAATAGCCAGTGTGATAATTGGCGCAACTGTTGTATATCATTACTTTTGTAAAGTTAAATATAGCACATTAATAAATTTATATTAATTTACGACAATGTTTTTAAATGGGATTATATACTTGGCGCTCTTTTTTGTACCTTTTTTTTAAAAAAGGTAATTTTGTGGAGATATAATAATACAGGGGTCGTCCTTAAATTACGTAAGGCTTTTTTGGGAGGGAGAGGGTCGCGAATTTCTTACGTTTTCTTACAAGAGGGAGGGATGAGTCAGGTAGCGTCTTACGTAATATTTTTTAACCTAATTAATACAATAAATACAAATTCTATCATTAATATTCCAGAAAAGTTATTTTAGTTCAAATTTCCCGAAACCGAGTTAAATAAATTATATAAACCTTTAAAAGAATTTTAATAACTGAGAAATTCAATGTAAAAAATATTACGTAAGAAGGGGGTTGCAATATCAAATCTTATGAATTCTTATACTGGGGGAGGGAGGGGGAAACAAATCGCCAAAATTACCCCTACGTAATTTAAGGACGGACCTATATAAATATCTTTCTACATGATTTAACACTGCTGTTAAATCCATATTTTTTAAAATTGTTATACTAGGAATTGTTTTCTTATTGTTACGATGATGGGTGGACAAAAATGGACCGATAAGAATCTTTCTAGGTAAAATAAAAAAATCATGATACTAAGGGTTAACGTTGTTCTTTCCCCAAACCAGGATGCACGTGTCCCCTAATGCAACAGGGCAGTGTCTAATTTCTCTCGAATCGAGTAACCGAGTATCTCCATGTATATGCCGTGTATCCATATTGATCTGAACATCTTGAACTGAACTTGATTTTGGGAAAGCACGTGAAAAAAAAATCATAATTCACAGGGAACATGACATCGATCGACCTTCACTTCCGGTTACTGTTACTTTCCATCTGGCAATCGGCATCGCCCCGATCCCGTCAGCGATTTCGCGTGCTCCCCGGATCGCTCTGCGCAGACGGGAAAGCCGGAAATCGTGGCGGTCCGCTGGCACCCTGACCGCCACGGGGGCCTCCCCCTCCGGCGGAGATGAAAGTTGCTGCGAGTCCTGCGAGGCGTCACGAGCAATTAGAGCGCAAGATGGTCCCGAGAGAGGAGCGCGGCCGTGCGCCAGCGAGTGCGCGTTACAGCAACCGCGTTCCCTCCACCGAGCAACTCGCTTTCCCAAGTTCTGGGTCACCGGGTCCCTTCTTCTCTGGCTGGAGCCGAAACAGGAGTAAGAGGTCGCCAGTCCGGTCTTATAAGTTCGAGACGGTGTCCGCGACCTGCACCGAAACCGTCCCAGACATCTTTTTGCCTCCCCTGTTTACCTTTTGACCGATTGACATGCTTCCAGCAGACGTTAACAGCGCCGTCTGAGGCTGTAGAAGCGATTGGAAGATGGAGAGTCACGGGTATGATTGTAGTAATTAATGAGAGTAGTAGATTAAATAAGGGAAAAAATTATTTTTTACTTTTTAGCGCAATTTTATTTTTTTGAAGTCGGTTTTAATTTTTTTATTTTCAACTTTTTAGTTTTTAACTATAACTGGTATAAATATAAATAATAAAACAAAGATCATCAAAATCGGTCCATATGCTGAGAAGTTATGCGGAGACAAACATATAAATTACTATTATTAACTATAACTGGTAAAATATTGGGTCAATATTGATTCCGTGTAGGATAGGATCACCGGGACACCATCCTCTTTCGAATAAAAAAAAGATCATCAAAATCGATCCATATGCTGAGGAGTTATGAGGGGACAAACATAAAAAAAAATACACACAGGTCGAATACATAACCTCCTCCTCGATTAAAAATGGGGAGGATGCGCGTGAGACTGTGGAGGTGGTTGAGAGTTCGAGGGCCATGAACTGGGTTGGGAAATTAATCATAAGGGAGGAACTTTTGCGATTGTGGAAGGTTATTTAAAGATCAAGGGTTATTTAGAGTTGGGGGTATTAATAATAAAGAAAATTATTTCTTAAATGGTGGATGATCGGAGGCCCAAGGAACACGAACAGGTCCGAAGAAATTGGTGATGAAGAAGAACCTTCTGAGATTGGGAAGGCGATCGAAATATCGAGAGCCATAAATGGGACTGGAGCAGTTTATAATAAATAAGGATATGTCCCAAACTGAGAAAATTATCGAAAGTTTAAGATTATGTGGAATCAGGAACCCCCATACCATAAGAGAGGGCACGGAACAGCAACATCGGGGGGAGTCGGCGGTAGCCGAGTTGGCTAAGGCGGCTGGCCAGCGCGCAAATCTAGAGATCGCGGGTTCGAGTCCCGGTGAGGCGAGTTCCCTTTTTTCCGTGATTCTACAAATATTATAACGGGGAGTTCCCCCATTGGACATTATTATAACGGATTTAACAAGAAAAAGGGAAAGTGAAACTAGACACGCAACAAAAAACACTGGGAAATATATTGAATACAAGGAACAATAAACTCGAGGTAGGTAATTATGGTCTTGACCCTTCTGCTCGCAATCAGGTCTGGTTCTAGAATGACAGTTTGGCAGTTGATCAATACGATGGCCGTCTTCTTGTCGCTGTAGAGAGCACCAGCAGGCCTTGGAATACTGTTCGTAGGGAGCTCGCAACAATAACTGAGCATGTGGCTGGAGCAATTAATCATTGCTCATTAATCATTGATCATTGCATTTCTTCATTAAGAAATCCATTCTGAGATCGTGGAGATTATCGAAATCTAGAGATCTAAGAATGGGACACCTAGTAATAAAAAAGGCACTTCTGAGAGTTTCCTCGTTCGCGAGGACTTTTCACAGTTTAATAATACAGTTATTATTTTCACTACTCCTAACGAAATGTTAGAATGATTCGTCACAAGTCATTGATGGATTTCAGATGTATTTAGTATTCGGCTGGGGTTCAGTTATTGAGTTATATCACTGAAACGGTTTGGTATAGAGAAAATGCTTAAAATTGTTATTTCAATTAATTCTACTATCAATATTTTGTGTTAAATTGTAAGGTCTCAAAGAATTGAGAACCTTGCAGCTAAAAGGGTGCAGCTTCATATTTACTAACTCCGGGTAAATTAGAAAAAGCTGTTTATAAAATTACTGCTTTGACTTAACGTTAAAAAGAGAACACTAATTGAAAAATATATATTTTCACACAATAAGTAGTAGTTATTGAATTGATAAGTTTTTATTTCTATTTTTCAATAATTTTCTAATTTTCAATAAATCGCTCATTTGTTATCGGATTTGCATCAAACGTGCAGCAAACGGTGTAGAATTTTTTTGCAAATATTACACGTCATAACTCAAAAAGTCTAAAAAATGGAGCTGTAATTTGTGATTGTTATCGAGTTTTGGAAAGTGAAAATGTCGGAACACGTTGAATGTAAAAGTACGCGGTGAAGTAAATCCACGAACAAACGTGCTACTGTAAAGCTCACAACTTTCTTGTTGAAAGCAAGTCCAACATTATTTATGCGCACTTGCTCTTTTTTCTAACACTTTAGGTAACTGTGCTACTTTCTATCGCGACAAGTTGACTCGCTTCTTATTTGACGTTTCCCTAGAATAAACAATTTTACCTTGCAGCGTATTGATTTCTCAAAATGTAACTTTCTTCTTACTGTTCAACGTACAAGGTTGATGGCTTAAGTGCACGCGTCGACTTTTGTGAAACTTATGTAAGAAGTTCCTCCAAGGAAATTCCAAAATAAAATTAGGCGAGACTTCTCTGTCACTTCTATCACGTCCAACCTAAAGTTTTCCACAATTATAAAAATATCGTATTTTCGTAAAACAGCTAATTTTGTTAATGACTCTAAATCAGTGAACATTTAAAATGATTATTATTGCACCCCGTAAATTCTCAGTCAAGTGTACCCCCGCTTAATAAATATCCAAAGCCATTTTCCAATATAGGTATAGCCCCTAAAAAATAAAATTTTGTAGTCTCCTTTCGATACTGGGGTACCAGTTTATTACTTCGTGGTCACACCTTCTTATAATCATAAATTTTAGAGTTACCATTTTTATATTTTTAAATCTGTTATCTTTTGAGTGATAATTGTACATTCGTAACACTCACACAGTCTTGCTCTAATAATCGTTTTCTAGAAATGGAAATTTTGATATGATAGTAGTTGAAAAAATAATGTGGAAGGCGCTTTCTTTTAAATTCACCAAATTTTTAAATTTTAATACTAAGGTCTAAAAATTTGCAGAAATATTGGCAAAGAAACAAGACTTACCTGGGCTACAATACACCCCATGTGACCACAAAGGGTTAAGAGATAAAAATGCTGATACTACTCTAAATTTCATTGCAGTACATCCAGTTTCCGTTCTTCTCGTCCCTACTAATCCATAAAAATAAAAAAAAATTTAAAAAATTAAAACCGACTTCAAAAAAAAAATGGGAGTCGTAGATTAAATAAGGGAAAAAATTATTTTTTACTTTTTAGTGCAATTTTATTTTTTTGAAGTCGGTTTTAATTTTTTTTAAATTTTTTTATTTTCAACTTTTTAGTTTTATACATTAACACAACATGCTTAAGAGATACGCGCGCACGTACATACAATAATAATAATTAGATGACAATAGTCCTTATTATTAACCATAACTGTCAAAATATTGGGCCAATGTTGATTTAGTGTAGGATGGAACCACCGGGACATCGCCCTTTTTCCAATAAAATAAAGATCATCAAAATCGGTTCATTTGCTGAGGAGTTATGAGCGGACAAACATATAAATTATTATTATTAACTATAACTGGTAAAATATTGGGTTAATATTGATTCTGCGTAGGATGGGACCAACGGGGCACCATCCTCTTTCGAATAAAAATAAGATCATCAAAATCGGTCTATATGCTGAAGAGTTATGAGGGGACAAACATAAAAAAAAAATACACACGGGTCGAATACATAACCTCCTCCTTTTTGAAGTCGGCTAAAAATGAAACGTTGTCTGTTTGTTTGTCCTTCTTTCACGTCTAAACGGCTGAACAAATTTCAATGAAATTTTGAATATATATTACATACGTCCTAGATTAGATAATAGGCTATTTATTTTTTCTTTTAAGCTTTTTTATTTCATCATAAATAATTCCCTGATGAAACCGGGTAACGGAGCTTATTTCCTATAAAAATACACATACACATGATCCCCTTGAAGTTCATATTCCTACACAATACCGGAGGGGTGTCCTGGAACAGGGGTGGGTTTGCATAAAAGAGAATACCAAACCCAATACACGAGAAGTCTACCTACGCCGATAATTCGGCGCGTATCCTTTTTCCCACGGGCTAAGGACCGTCTGGCCCATTGCTCGTCACCGAAGGAGAGGAAGCGCGTCGTAAAACGTGATTACCGGCTACGTTGACCGCGCATTGTTAACGCCCTGGCGATTTTCTCTTCGCTGCTCGCTCCAACGACCACTGTTCCTCCTTTCTACCTCGACCTGAACAATGAGCGTTTCCTCTTTTTCAATTTCTGCCGCTTTGAATTCGCGACCGCGTAAAGGGACTTCCCGTCGGCGTTATGGAAATCGGTGGCGCGCGCTTTGCATCCACGTCCAGGCGGCCACACCCGATTAGCATTGAACGGGGATAACACGGAAGCTGACAGAGGGTGGGGCACACATCGGTGTTTCGTTGTTTGCGTATCGTTTCAATTTACGAGCGACCCCCCGCTGAAAATCGTTTAATTCCTCTGCGATCGCGTGAGGCGTTCTAGATGGCTGTGGGTGGATGACTAGGCGTAGGAACCGTCCAGGAACAGGATAATGGGAGCCCCGTGTTGTAGCTTGTGCCCTGAGATGGTAGATGAATCGTGGGAACAGAGGATGGATAGATTATCCGTAGCAAGGTGTTTTAATTAAATGATAAGTATAGGCGAGATGAATATTAACGATGGTACTGTTCTCCAACCGCTCAGTAATCGAGTGAGAAGTTTGACTGACCGGGGATTAAAATCTCGTATACATGGAGGACGTGGCTCGTGAGAAATTTGTACCATTGTTGGTTAAAAGAAAGTTTAAAGCTGATTATTTAACGCGTTTAAATAGCATAGCTCGTAGTAGGTCTTGCGGATTATATTGGTATCATTGGTCTACTCGGAGATGGAAAAAGATAGCATTAACGAGGCAATGATAAAGGTACATACATAATACATAACACGCGTCTTAAGAATCTTTCATCTCAACGGCTCAGCTCAGGTCACTTTGAAACAGTTATCTACGCGTATAATTATCTGCATAAGGAAGCCAGAGTCTACTCAACGTGCAGAGATCGTCACCGGAGGGTCAATTCTCGATTAACCTTTAATCCCACAGTCGCATTGTGATCTTAATGCGATTAGTCGCTACGTATGGCATCATATTATCCAATGGACTTATCGAGATACTCGAGCGAGGGGTTAGCGGAGAGTAGGGTAATGGCGAACGCGGGGTAATTCGGAACACGGTGGTTACGGCGTTTTAATTAGGGCTGGGACTATTTGTCGAATTATTTGGTATTCGAATATTCGAATACTTCAGTTGTTCAATTATTTGGCGAATATAATTCGAATATCCAAGTATTCGAATACTTCAGTTGTTCAATTATTTGGCGAATATAATTCGAATATCCAAGTATTCGAATACTATTCGAATATTTGAGTATTCGAATACTATTCGAATATTTGAGTATTCGAATACTATTCGAATATTTGAGTATTCGAATACTATTCGAGTATTTGAGTATTCGAATACTATTCGAATATTTGAGTATTCGAATACTATTCGAATATTTGAGTATTCGAATACTGATGTATTCGAATAGTATGGTGTGAATTATAAATCAAGTTGTTGAGGCTCATTTCTCAGGGTGAAATCTTGTAAGCTGATTTTGACCCACTTCACACCATACTATTCGAATAGTGCTCTATTCGAAGACAGCGATATTCGAATAGTATTCGAATACATCGATATTCGAATAGTGCTCTATTCGAATACAGCGATATTCGAATAGTATTCGAATACATCGATATTCGAATAGTATTCGAATAATAACATTCGAATACTCAAATATTCTAAGTTTATTCGTAGCATTCGAATACTTGTAAAATATTCGAATATTAAATTATTCGAATAATCCCAGCCCTAGTTTTAATAAATAAAAACTGATGTTCCCTCTCCACTAGCTAATAGTTTAGCTCGTATCCAACGCCGCGCAGAAAGTAATTAATACAAAACGCTCGTGCTAGTCAAGATAAACACAATTTATTATTTTCATCATGTTTCATGTAATATTTTGTCCATCTTCAATTGGATGTAATAACTGTTGAATTAATGATACAATTGGGATTTTTTTAAGTTGAAATAAAGCACTTTTTTACCAACATTTTGTGACCAACGCGTTGCTTGAATTATGATTCTAACTTCTGAAATAAATTCTTTTTTATTTTTTGATGTCGTGGGGTAATGAGGAACAACTCGGATGGCGTAATCTCGAACCTTTGAGATTAGCAACGATAACCGATTTTGATGAAATTTTCAGCATGTATAAAACTTACTTAAATCTACAAAAGGGATTTTTGAATTTTCATTACAGTCTCAGACAAAAAAAGTTTAAAAAACGACCTTTACTATTTTTTTTCGATATTCCGACCAATTGCAATTTTTTTCTAACGCACAAGAAGAGGAATTTGAAAGATACATTAGGTAGAGGTTGTAGCAACATTTTTTATGGGTTGACCATTGAAATCGCGCTTTCTGTGCGGCTTCTGCGATATGAAACTCTGTTCGTGATTACCCCATGCACAATTTGGAATTACCCCACCAGCAGTCGGGTAAATCCGAACAACAGGGGTTTGGTTTTTCATTATAAAATTAATTTTTATTAAAATTTTTACAAAATTCGTTAGAGCTGTTTATAGAGAACTAGTTTGAGTATGCTTATAAATAAAAAACAGATTCGTATCTCACATAGATTTCGTTCCGTTTGCTTTCTCGCTTAGGTGTTCGCCATTACCCCACTCTCCCCTAAGCCCAGATTCCTGTCCGAAAAATGCGAACTTGTTCAGCCTCGTGGAATCCAAACAATCTTCCACGATCATCCCATAGAAGTCGCTTCCCGTCGCGATTAATATTTTTCCAAGCAACTTCTCAAGAGCCGCTTGCAACCTTCTATTCGCACATCCTCTACCCGCCCCCCGATCTTCCGTTAAAGACGACCCAGGGAACGGCTAGGTATACAACGGATTACCGGGACGTTATTCCGATCGTGATGATGAATAATCTGCTATCATGCTAGCCCGAGAGCATGTAAGCAGAATTTTTCCAGCAGTGGGAGCTGTCCCAGGTCATGAATGACGAGAATGAACCCTCGGCGCTGTTGCGATGTAGGAAAACACTCCTGTTTTAATTAACAAGGGGTGTTCGGCAACTGGAAAATTAAAAAAAAAATTGAAACTTGCAGAAATGTAGTTCCGGTGATGCTGATAATAATAAAACGATCCAGTAACTAAATGTAAGATAAGTTCAGTTCGTATGCTCTATCACACTTCAAAAGATAAATAAAGTTATATTAAAGAAAAACAGAAAATGCGACCAATTTAAGGGTGAATTTCACCCCTTCAGGGTGAATTTCCGCCGAGAGAGAAATTCCTCCTTGCTACTCCAATATGCTCTACACGAATAATGTTAAGTTTTTTATTCGCCGAACTTTTCAATTTCAGCGTCGAATACATTTTTCATCTTTATCTTTAACTTTAACTTTATTTGGCGTCGAATAATTTTCTGGTGCGTATTCAAACCAAAGTTATAGTTGATAAATTAATTCACACTGAAGTTGAAACGCTCGGCGAATAAAAATATTAACTTTATTCGTCAAATAATCAAAAGTTAAACTAACTTTTATTTGATGCGTTATTTAAATAACTTTTTATTTACTTAATGCCCAACTCTGACTCTACATTCACACGAAGTTTCGTCAAAATGAGAATTTTTTGATTGACAAACCTTTCTTGTTAGTCAAAGCGGAAACAGCTGTGGGTTTTCAAGAGTTTTTGGGGTAGCGCCACTGAAGACGACACATCCTTGTAGACACAAGTGGAGATCCTGTCCATAGGTAGTGACGGGCTTCCTAACAACGCCCACGCCGCGCGCTGCTCCGAACGGAGCACGCTGCGGCTAAGTATCTCGTGGCTGAATCCGTATCTGTATCGGTCACGAAACTTCCTGTCACGATTAAGGTCGAACCTAGACCGCCGATCGAAGCCAGAGGTCGGCCACCGTGCAGACGTGCAACGAACTTTAATCAGATATAAACCAACGCGATAGGTTATTTACCTCGCGCGGTTCTTTCGCGAAATTTATTTAGTTTATTGATTCTGTTTAGGCTGCGGGCTTGTGTTAGCGTTGCATTTTTGGAACAGGTGACAAGAATTGGTTCTGAACTTGTATTGTGAGTGGAGAACACGTGGACGTGGAAGGTTGAGAGAGATTTTCTTAAATGTCCCTGTTGGGATCTTGAGATCAACAGTTTGAATGGCGTCGAGATAAATGTGGGTGAAGTTAGTGAAAATTTGTGAAAAATTGAAAGATCATTGTACTAGTTTACAATTTTTGTACTGTGTTGTACCGCTGAGAATTTTTCAAAGTTGGAAACCGTTTTTGAGAAAAATTTAAAATACCAATTTTAAAGATAGCCCCACTTTTTGAAAAGAAAAAATATCTTTCTTGGTTCTTAATTAAATAAATAATTTTCTTTTTAACTATATTGGTTTCTAAGAAATAATCGGAAAATTAAATGTCAAAACTTACATGTTTTACAAAACTTTTCCGCTTCCTCCGAATTTCGGGGAAGTTTCTGTCAAAAATATTGGATTTTTGAATATGCATTTTGGAATGGAACGTGAGATTAGAGAAAATAGTTTCTTTTGAATTCTTCCAGAATTGTATTTGGAAAATAAAAAGTTTGCATTATGGAATTGTTCTTCTGTCTAATTTCAAAGATAAATATTATCGGCGCACAGGTTGGGTCATTTGAATAAAAGCTGTTTTGCAAATTTTATGATTGAATTTCCAACGTTTCGGTCAATATTGAGACCATCATCAAGGAAATAATTATATCAAAAGAAAACTGCGTTCACTTTTACAAATTCAGCACGTATTCGACGTGCGAAACACAAGTTCTTCTGCCCAATATTGATAGTCATTTTAAAAGAAAAATTGTTTACTTCATTCCTATCTAAGTACAAATGCCA
Organism: Andrena minutula; assembly: GCA_929113495.1. Classification (NCBI taxonomy): domain Eukaryota; kingdom Metazoa; phylum Arthropoda; class Insecta; order Hymenoptera; family Andrenidae; genus Andrena; species Andrena minutula. Next base: position 76,022,687 of record OV815993.1, on the reverse strand, counting down.
GTGAACGCGGTTCATCTACGTTACTGGCGATCCGAGCTTGCCTACAAAATATGTAATGGCTGAAAATAACTGTGGGCGGTGCGCGTCGCGTTTAACGCGATTCCCAGTAGAGATAGAAGGCCGTGAAATTTCACAGAACAGCTTTCACACATAACGCAGCCCGCGACGAATCAGATCGAGCGATTTCCAAGGATCAATAGTTAATCGATCTGTTCTATTTAATCTGAGCGCGTTGCGTCACGAGGAGACTTGGAGCACCTCGCGGCCGTGCATCCTAGTCTGGTCACGAACTGGTTCAATCTACTAGAATCGCTGAACGTGCCCTGATCTTGAGTTCTGTATGCATAGTTGAAACAGCCGTTATACAGTCAAGTAAAAGATAATACTATAGCAGAAGATAGCATCTTCCACGTACAGTTAAGCATTCTTTGCTAATAAAATCCTGTAATCATTTCCTACATCTAAAAGCCTACATCTTATGCAAATGCACTGCTCGAAACAATTAGATATGCACTGTAAAAAAGATTTAGTTTGAGACACTCATTAAGGATGAATTGGACGTACAATATCAGACAAAAGTTGAAATACTTGAATAGCTACGTCTTACGCATAGTAAATCTAGATGTAAGAAATTTGAACGACAGTTGGAGTCTTATTTTTAATCCTGGGAAGGTATTTTTCACTTTACAAATGCTTTCTCAAGCATTATTTGCTAAACTTTTGGCAGTGAAAATGCCCAGAATTCACAATTTTCTCAAGTTATAATTTATTTCTTTAAAATGGTGTAGAGAAAACAATTGAAACTCGGCAGATATTTTCATCTACCCATATACTGCATGTACAAAAAAATTTAAAACATTGGTACTATTTCTTCAACATTTTTTCAGATGATTTATTCGTCAAGATCGTCTCTTTCCATAAGAGTACGTGTAAAATCAGTGAAAATTAAAATCGTTATAACTCAGTAACCGTTTAGTGAATTCGTTTAAAATTTTTGGAGCACATCAGGAAGGTTAAAAAGAACAATCTCACGAATTTTCATCAACTTGGAACTATTTTGAAAATAGGTCCAATACATCCTTAAACAAGAATATGCAGAAGCAGAGAATTGATATAAAAATCAAGGATGAAAAACAAATAAATCAGAAAGATTCTAATTTTACAAATTTTGCCCTCAACGACAGCAGTCAACTGTTTGATGCCACACAACCACCTTTTATTTACAATAACCTGTGTTTCCAGCCCCAAAGTTTGGTTCTACTAAAATATTTCCAGGAAGGACTGCAATATGTGATCCTCTAATTCTTTTCAGCAGTTTAATAAGAGTGAAAATAAACTCTAAAGCATTCTGCATGCGAACTAACACATTGCATTTAATTGCAGTGTTCCTTCGACGAAAAGAATATTAATGGTTGATTCCATGATCGAGTATTGGTCAAGATTTCATTGAAATCACGATAGGCATCTGATAAAAGTATTTCCCATAATCATTTATCGTTAACGATCCTTGATCATATCGATTCTCCCTGTCAGCTGTCTTATCCGCGGACTTTCGCCACGGGCATTTTCTCGCTGCCTTCGTTCGATGGTTAATTCAATTCCGTTAATTATGGGTACGACGGCCACCTAATGTGGCTGCAGGGGTTGCTCGTACCTGATTATAAGCTTCCAGATTGTCGATCTCGGCGACGACTTATCAGATCCAGTGGATTTCGCTCCGAGCCCTTAACGGCCCCTCGATCTTCGTCAAACTGTAATTAGCCGGGATTCGTTACTCGAAACGTGGAATTCCGTCGAGCAAAGTCGATCGTTAAGAGGAAAGGTATGAACGATCGTATGATATAATTGAAGGCAGAGCGAGATTTTCGTGCACGCGGTCACGAGGAGAATCCATTCGATCTGCTTTCTCCTTCGTTAGGTCTCTGTTGAGCGTTGACTGGAAATTACTTTCACCTGGTTCAATGCGCCTCGAAATCGCCAATTTCACGCGTCCTCTGCGACCTTCCATTGTTACATTTTTTTTCTCACTTTCCTTTTGAATTCACTTATTTATTTTGCTTCGACAGAGCGTGTTGTGGAACTTTACAATTATATTTAATTTAAGTTCCTGCCTGGCACTGAGAACACTGTGCGAGCTATTAAGAAGAATCTCTGTGAATAAAATTTAATATCACTTTAATTTCTAAGGTGTTAGATTTGTATAGAACAGCTTTCTTTTGAATTCTGAATTTTATTGTTTATAATAAGTGAACTTTGTGATTGTTGTGGATAATTGAATTCTGAAACTAACGAGAGCTCCAAAGTTGTTTCAAATAATTCTTAATTGCTCGTAATTGAATCTTCTCAATCATCCCTTAATTCTTCCTGCATCAACTGAAAGTTTTCGAGCTGCAGCAAAGAGGAAAATAATCAAAGTGTGTCGAGAGGATTGTCAACATTTAAATGAACCACACTAGAAATACAAATAATCTCCCTTCGCTTTTAAATCAATTAATCGGGACACTTTTAACAAAACTTTAATTCAACAAAAATTCTTAAACTATTTAAAATCTAGAATTCCTAAAATTCACTTTCACATTTCATAAAAATGAGAGTCTAAACATTTAAATACAACCCTCGCAGTATAAAACAATGTCATGCGAAGATCAAAAGAAATGTTTCAAATCGACCTTTTTTTGCACAAATCAATTTCGTGCGCAGATGTAATGCGCACTCGCCAGGGCAACGGTTGGGCAGCGCTCCCGTTAATGAGACGTCGAGGCTCGATCGCGGTGATTAAGAGGTTGGCGAAGGATCTCGGCCAAGATCAGCGATCTTCAGACCGGAGTCGAGTGGCCTGGAGGCGGCCGTCGAACATCTAGAAAGTTGCCGCTCCCATCATCGTAAAAGGAAAGGAAACCGAAAGAAGAATCGCGACTTGGATACGAGTCTCCTCAACTTCTCCGCAAACGCTGATCCAACCTGTTAAATCTAATCTCGCGAGATCATCCGGGCCGATCGTTAATAAGATCTACGATTCATTTACTTTATGGCACGATCCCCCGGTCGATCCCCCATTTTTTCTGGCGTTTCTGTTTGTAGTCTGATTCCCGCGGATTACATTGGATTAAATGAGGAATTACTTAACGAGCAATCTAGTTACACAACGTCGGCGATCACGCCGTGATAGAGACATTACGTAACGCGTGGCTGTGTCGTCGCAGTCACTGACTCCTCGAAGGTATCTGCAACAGGACAATGGCAGCTGGGTGTAACAGTTGTTAGACTTACTGAGAAATTTGTTCACGAAACGGCGTCACGTTTCCTCGAACACGTCATGCTTGCAGTCTTATTTCTCGCAACAAGATTATGGGTCAAGTATATTGGTCATTGCAATCTAGAATCGATGAGCAAGAAAAAGGCTATTAACATAGACATCAAGAAGCAAAAGCAAGGTAAGGTAAAAGACCCAATACGTGGACACGTCCCAGTAGCTGGACAGTGGGGCAAAAATACTGGTTAGTACATTTAATATCCGCTTTATCCAAAAAAGAACTATTTTATTTAATTATTAAAATATTTAGTAAAATATATTCATATATATATATTTCATATATATATTTTAGTAAAATATATTCATATATATATTTCATATATATATTTTAGGAAAATATATTCATATATATATTTCATACATATATTTTAGTAAAATATATTCACATATATATTTTAGTAAAATATATTCATATATATATTTCATATATATATATTTTAGTAAAATATATTCATATATATATTTCACATATATATTTTAATAAAATATATTCATATATATATATATATTTCACTAAATATTTGAATAATTGAATAAAATTTTTGCACCAGTGTCCAGTTACTGGGACGTGTCCACGTATTGGGTCTTTTACCTTAGTGATTCTCATAATTGAGGATCTTGCGGCAAAAGGGGTGCAGCTCCATTTCTGACAATTTTAGAGTTATCAATTTTGTAATATATGTAAACAAAATTGTATATCGTTTTGTGCGCGTTTGATGCAAATTCGATAAGAAATGAGGGATTCATTGCAAATAAATAAATTAGTATTAATATTAATATCTTTATTATAAAATATTTTTTTGCAAGAATAAAAACTTATTCTGTGAAAATTTTAAGTCAAAGTAATAATATTAAGTCAAAGTAATAATTTAATAAACAGTTCTTTCTATATTACTTCAAGTTGGTAAATATGGAGTTGAACTATTTTTACTGCAAGGTCCTCAATTGAGGATTTAAAATGGAAAATGGTTCAAGTGCCAGAAGTGAAAATTTTCAGTATCTTTTGATTCATTGGCAGAGTCACTGATATTTTTGACCTCAGCTTTATCTTGCGACAACCCTAGAAATTTAAATAAATTATTCTATCACTGACAGCGTTTACAACCGTTTTCAGTATAAACTGTACATCCTTTTCTACTAAAAGAATATTTTTCTATGTATTTAGCACTTAGATCGGTTATTATCTAAACTCCTCGATTAGAGTCGGTGAATGTCCAAACAGTTACGTTTCGAGCCGAAGAAGTTGATGGACAGGAAGTTCCCATGAATGTGAATGATTTGATAACGACTTTCCGAGCACGTTCTCCACGTGTTCGCGCGTAAATTGGGGTTTAAGGATTTTTTTCCAGCTGCATAGAATCCCGCGGAACGTGCCATCACCAACAGATATAAAGTTGCGTTAATGGGAGAAAGGCATCGGTTTAAATGCCGAGATAAATCGAATTCTTCCTGGTGAACGTCGATTAATTTGGAGCTTCCCTGCAACTCGTTTTGATTCTGAGCACTTTCTACCTTGGCTCTCGATAGCCTGGCGATTTCGCTGGGTGAACGGGTGAAATGAGAACGAGTTTAATCGTTCGGGATTTCCGGGAATCCTTTTGACACTGGTAATAAATTAAATTGCCCATCCCGATTCAGCAGAATATGACCCCTTTCATCGTTCCTTTAAATGAAAATGTTATATAAGCATAAGATCCTTCTATTTCTATCCTTTACCTTCCTGTTAAAAAGGGAGGTATTTCGAAAGATGCAATGTTTCAGGAATGAAAATGTAAGAACAGTTAATTCGGTGTAAAAATTTGTACAGTTGTTGATTGCTCGTGTAATCCTCTCATTAATAAATGATACGCAAAGTCGTATTCCCATTATTTTATCCGCTAATATGTAGAAGCTTAGCACAGCTGCGAATCTGAATATTTAATAATATTAATATCCAATTGAATAATTAAATATTTTAGTATTCAATCATTATTCTATTTGCTTCGTAATTAGGTATTTCAATATTCAATAGCATTTAGCATTTCAAGTATCATTATATGATGTTAATGATATTACAATGATGTTATAATAATGATAATTTAATTAAGTTAAATGCTTACTTTCATGAACAACACATCACGATATTTCGTACATGTGACACTGAAACTTTTGGAAATTAAAAGGCGATATTGTGCATTTCATTTATTCTAGCTCCCTTCACAGTATTTGAAAAATATTAGTACATTCCTCTTTACTATAAAGTTGGATTAAAATTTCGACCGTAAATCTTTCAAATATTAAAACTTTAGATATCGGCGCACTGATTCGGTCAGTATTAAAGGGATAAAAGCTATTTTGCAAGTCAAACAAATAAAATTTCCGACGTTTCGGTCATAATTTTGACCATTTTCAAGGAAAGAATAATTAAATTGAAAACTGCACTGCTTTTAAATAGCACGTATTCACGCGTGTCAACGAACGAGTCGGTTGGAGAAAGACTGACAGTCTTTAGTAAAATATATTCATATATATATATTTCATATATATATTTCATATATATATATTTCATATATATATTTCATATATATATATATTTTAGTAAAATATATTCATATACATATATATTTTAATAAAATATATTCATATATATATATATATTTTAGTAAAATATATTCATATATATATATATATATATATATATTTCATATATAAGACTGACAGTCTTTCTCCAACCGACTCGTTCGTTGACACGCGTGAATACGTGCTATTTAAAAGCAGTGCAGTTTTCAATTTAATTATTCTTTCCTTGAAAATGGTCAAAATTATGACCGAAACGTCGGAAATTTTATTTGTTTGACTTGCAAAATAGCTTTTTTCCCTTTAATTCTGGCCGAATCAGTGCGCCGATATCTAAAGTTTTAATATTCCTCTTTACAACATGTTTATCTTACTTTTATTTTTGCCTCGATATTTACAACCACCATTATTATTTATTACAATAACATATTATTGCAATAAGAATTTACTAAATATCGTAAATAAAAATAACATCACCTCGTTGACTCTGATAACAATTTGAGTTTAACTTTCTGTTTCAGAAGGAGTCCAAGGAGATTCTAGTCCAAGTGGAATTGTCCATTATCCAAACGGACATCGCATCTTCGCAGTAAAGGTAGACATTTCACAAATAAAAAACTATCTATAAAATTATACAAAATAGATTCTACAGATGCTTCCTCTTCTAAAAATCATTCGAAAATTCTGAGCAAATATTTTTACAAGCTTCATTTTCTCCGACGTTTTAAGTTTAAAAGGTAGACATTTCCCAAATAAAAAACTATCTATAACATTATACAATATAGATTCTACAGAAGTATGCTTCCTCTTCTAAAAATCATTCGAAAATTCTGAGCAAATATTTTTACAAGCTTCATTTTCTCCGACGTTTAAGTTTACTATCGACGCAACTTCTGCAGAATTTATACTGCTATTCGACACGCGATAGCCCTAGAAAACAGTTTTCAATCCCCCAGTAATATAATACCATTGCATTACACTTGACGCGATGTATCATTGCAGTGTTCATCCTCATTATCCCTTTGCAAACAATATTAATCACCGTGAAACACGAAACGACACACGCACCTGCATACACGCATTGTGTAATAACCATCCATCAATCGGACACGGGAAACCCGCGTGGCTCCGTTTAATCGAAAGCGCAGATTTGACTTTACAATGAGTGATACAGCAATTTGTATTTATCAGTGCATCTAATTTGCGCCGATGCCTTCTCACTTCCGTTGCTGCGTTTCTCTCTTGGAACAATAATAATCTATTCAAAGCCAGTTTCTATAAGGAAGCCCGCGGTTTCAATCAGATTCCCATGGGAAATTCTTTCGCGGCGATGTTTCCTTGGCACCTTAGCGATAGTATCGAGGCTAGAATTTTCTGCTGATTATTCTATAACTTCTGATCATAACGTCTGAATAATTGATCTTCGTGTAACCTTTTCCTTCATTCTGTCTGATTGTAAGTTTAATAATGCACTACTAGCTGCTCCTTGTTTTGATATAGTGAGTAGCTTGAGAACCAGTTGAAGGGCTTCTAGAACGATATTCTTAAGGGTTCAAAGCACAAAATATGTTTATCTGTTTAGTGTTTACAGCGATAGAGTTATATATAGTTAAGAGGGATGTTCAAAAAATTTGTAACTTTGCAGAAACGTGGTTGAAGTGATGCTAATAAACTAATATTTTTTTGATTCGGTAATGACACAGGTATAGGGGTGGAAACACCCCTCAGAGGAATTGTGGGTTTTAATAGATATAGAAAGAAAGATTAATTCGAAGTTCTGTGGTATTTGGTGTCATACAATATCGCAATAAAAGAATTTAGAAAAATTGTGGTAGGGATAAGTTTGAGGAAATTTTTTTCGAAAATTTTTGGTTTGTGGGTGATACAGTCAAGAGTTAAATATCGATTATGGATGAATACCCATGGGACCTTGACTTTTGTGTGGGACAGTTAAGGGTTAGACTATGTTTAAGTCTCAGAAGGAGAGGTTTTTAAAAATAGGTATCTATTTATTTTAGCCCAATTGTATGTTTTAGGGGTTAAGCCACCCCAGAAACTTCATCAAAAGGGGTACAAAAGTTTCTATTCTGAGTTTACAGAATATTATAACATTGTGTTGAATAAAACTCGATATAAATTTCATTTTTGCCATAACTTGCTCTGTGGATGACGTTCTTGTCGTCACTCACTTTTGTACCTCTTCTTATAAACTTTGAGTGGTGGCTTAACATGCGAACGAGCCAAAATAAAAAGAAACGTATTTATTAATTTTCGGTCCCCTAAAACAAATCCAAAAACCAAAGCAATCGGGACGGGTATCTAAAAACCACTGTTTGTCAGTTACAGCATTAGAGTACTACTGTCTAAAAATTGCGTCGAGTAACCCCTTGAGCTCTGGACTTATTGACAAGACACTACTGACTTTACCCCCTACTATTTTTAACCGAAATGGTATCGGCGCACTGGTTCGGTCACTTTAAACAATTATGTTTTAATTAAATAAAAAATAAAAAATAAATCGAAGCTATTTTGCAAATATTAAATATTTATATTAATACATTTAAAAAAAAGATCATCACGTATTTTGCTTTTAATAAATCTCCAAATATATATTAGGAGATTTTTAAATAAATCTTAATAAATAGATCTTCTTTAAATAAATTTGAAAACATATTTTCGTATAACTTAAATATCCAATAAAAAGTCCTGAAAGTTTAAAAAAGATTCATTACGTAGTTTGCCTTTAACCCTTCGTTGACACACCTCTTTTTTCGACCAACTTTGACACACCTGGGTGGCTCACATCCAGAACAATTTTTGAACGAGTGCCATTCTCATCCAAAGAATCCAATTATTATGAAAAAAATCATGGGTCAATTTCAAGGTCCCTAGAATGTATTCCACTAATTTTTTTATTGAAATTTTGTCACAGCTTTCGTAAAATAATTCTAGATTACCATATGTCAAGAGAAAGCAAAGAAAATCTAAGAAAAATTGTAACTCTTACAAATTTCGATATCAGAAGCTAAAAATCTACAGATTTGATGTTCGGGTATAATATTTTGAGTGAAAAAATAGTTTGTAAGCCGGTTTTGAAAAAAGGTATTTATTTGCACATAGAAGGTTCATAGCGTCAATATCAGCTTATGGGTGGCTCACACCCAGAGAGTCAACGAAGGGTTAATAAATTTCCAAAGATTTCGGGCCATTACAGTGGTGTCCCCGCTTAATACTACCCAGTCCCGAGTGCTGATCTTACAACGAGAATTTACTGCAATTCTTATTGGTCCACCCTGTGACGTTACTCAAGACGCTCCACGAAGCATCCGAAGAGGCGCGTCAGATCGGAGCGATCGTGTTACCGTTGAGATCCCGCGGAACAGCTCGAAAACCGTATTACCGTCGAAGCGTGTAGACGGCGGGGCAACGGTGGTAAGAAGCGAGCTAAATGTCTCACGTGTTCGTCGTTCGTCGCTATAAAGCTGTCATTAACCCGTTTTACGAAACGTAATGGCCGGTTTGCTGTCTCGTTACGCGCATGAATCCTTCCGACTGCGCACGCTCCGTCAGCGGTGCAAAAAATCGCTGCCGATATAAAGAGCTGCCGCGAAGGAGGTCCATTTCGGAAGAAGGAGGAAGCTCGGCAAGGGTAGCGAAAGAATCTCGGCGTTGAGGCGTGTTTAATTAATGAGCGGTATTATAACGAGGCGAGCAACACTGAAACTGGGACAGTGTTCCAAGGAGGCATACTAATTGCGGTTTAATGCGTTACGTTAATCCATTTTTCATTGACGATTATGCTCCTAATTACTTGCTCGAGTCAGTCGTCTTGTCTGCGTTCGGAGCAATTCAGATTATTTATTTCTTTTAGCTGTAAATTGTGCAGAAGGGGAGAGGCTCGTAATGATTAACAAGATGACCTCTTACGGATTCCTAGGACGCTTCCTGTTCGGTGGTAGTCATTTAGGTCAGCAAAATTGATATTATACATCGTTAAGCGCGTGGAAGGAGAGGACTTGATTGGGCATTGGATCAGTGGGTTGTGAAAAACTTGATGATCTAGTCTGCCATCCTTAGTTAATATGTTCTGTCTAAGGAAAAAGACCCAATACGTGGAGACGTCCCAGTAGCTGGACACTGGTGCAAAAGAACTATTTTATTCAATTATTCAAATATTTAGTCAAATATATATATATATATGAATATATTTTACTAAATATTTGAATAATTTAATAAAATATATATATATGAATATATTTTACTAAATATTTGAATAATTTAATAAAATATTTCTTTTTTGGATAAAGCGGATATTAAATGTACTAATCAGTATTTTTGCACCAGTGTCCAGCTACTGGGACGTGTCCACGTATTGGGTCTTTTACCTTACAATTTTTTCATTTTTGGAGATGCGTTGGAATATTTGGAGTTCCACGCGTTTTTTACCTTTTAAGTAAAGTTGGAAAAGCCTACGTGCTTAATAGAGATGTAGAAACATTCTAATGTATTTAACCTAACTGCTTTTTAGATGGTTAAAGTATCATATCTGAAATATTTAATTAATTGTTCCGTTAATAATACATTATCCACCGGCATACCTATTATAAACAATTATATTAGATTGCTAGGAAATAATTACAACATTTTTTAAGAAAATGAAGGAAAGCAAGAACAGCACCAAGAAAATGATAAAACTTCAGTTTTCTTAGTTGTTTCGAAATGCTAGATAAGACATTTTAACTAAGGTCGTGTTCAGATATATTGGCCGGTGAGTTCGGTTTCGCGAGTAGCGCGCGAGGAGAAATCAGCCACCACCACCTGACGATCGTGGATTGGCAGTTGAAGTTCCTTAGGATCTTGGTGAGAAGCTAGAGAAAAGTAGCACCGAGGCAAGCAGCAAGTGGTGGGAGAATACCCTTCAGGAAACTCACCGGCCAATAAATCAGAACACGACTATAACAAGGTAGGTATTCGCTCTATTTACTTCCTGCTTTGTCACCGACCATCAAGAGCAACATATCACGATTGTTCCATAAAATCTCTTCTATCCACTAAATTGTTTATTATTCTTAACGAGCCATCAACAGATTGAATTACACTCATATTTTTATCTGCTTGTCGATTATTTTGAAAATATTTAAGGCGAGTAAGCGGGCAGATTCAGGGAATTAGATGGAAGCTAGAAGCTAGTTGTAAAGTAGGAAGGGAAATGTATTGTGGATGAACTTTACTCTTCTGTGCACTTTATTTAATCCGTTTTCAAACGGGAAACGCGACGACTTATGGAAGAACCTAATACGACCGTGATTCGACTCCATTTCCGTATACCACTCGTTCAGAGGTGCACGACAGGTGGCTCGAATTCCCACGCAATCGTTTCACGGTAATCCAATTACAGATTTTCCGTGGCAGTCGTTAACACGAATTCTCGACGCGAGGCCTCCGGTTGCTGCGCATATAATTAACACAGATGGCTAGCATTTAGTTCGCACACGATAGAGCAGTGAGGAACGGGAAGAATAATTAGGGGCACTGTTCAATCCTGACACAGGACCTGCAGTGGTCTTAGATCGAGTTTTGAATTTTTTAGGAAAGAATTTTGTCGAATAATTGGTAAAATGCAACAGTAGCACCCACCTGCTGATGAACTGAATATTTAACCAGAAATGAGTCACAATTGTAGAATAGCTTTTTTCCAATAAAGCTTTGTTAAAAAAAATTAAGGGGAGGTTCTGGTCTAGAGCCCCAAAAAATAGGTGATTTTTAGGAATTAATTAAAGGAAAACTAGTGTGTATAATTTAATGGGACTTGTTGCATTGTATTAAGGATGTCTTAAATTATAGAAATATATTTTTTGTTTTATAATTAATCAGTGCAGACAGCCCTGGGGAGTCGTTAAAGTTAAAGCGTCAAAAAATTGATCCAAATCGGTGGGACCTGTATCTCTAAAAGTTATTATCCGATTCGACTGAAACCTTTTTTATTTTGAAGATTATTCTTTTTTCTAGGGGGGGGGGGGACTAAAAAAAATTACAAAAATTACATTTTTTTTAGAAAATAACGACACTTCACATTTGAAATCACTTTTCCCTGTATGTTTCGTCCTTTCATCGCCTTTGAAAATTATAAATTTTCCACTTTTTGTAATTTTTTTTAGTTCCCCCCTAGAAAAAAGAATAATCTTCAAAATAAAAAAAATTTCAGTCGAATCGGATAATAACTTTTGAAGATACAGCTCCCACCATTTTGAGAACACTGTTTCGAGAAAAACGCGTTTAAAGTTTTACGTGAGCGCCGAGTGGCCGGTTGGCACCCATGCACGCTACTCAAATGCCTATAACTTCGGGAATTTTGCGAATTTCAATAAATCCTTTTAAACACGTTTTCCTAAAAGGTTGAACATTCGAAAAATTAAATAAAAAAAAAAAGTCCACATTTAGACCAGAACCTCCCCTTAAGTTTGAAAATCTAAAAATCGGTTCCACGTAGAAACAATTTTTTATTAAATCAAAACCTATTTGAAAAATGTTATTCTGCAATTCCGACTAATTTATACACAAGGATTTATTCGCCCCTTTGTAACACCTATGCTTAACAATTTTCGAATACCGATTTTCTTTAAAAAATTTTTACTCCCAGCATTTACGTCATTTGCCGTTTGAACCCGTCAATTGCAAACAGTATTGCTTTGAAGCTATAGATCCTGACACAAAGCGTAGTCCTCGGGGAGTCTGGTTCCCAGGAAAATCCAGGCCATTCCCGGAGGTGGCCTGAACCGTAGCCAGCTGAGAACAAACTTCCTGAAGAGTGCCTCAGCCATCTGTCTGCTTGACTGATCGGTCAACGTACTCTTCGACAATCCTCGCTACTTATTCGCGACAGACGCGAACCTACACGCCGAGATAGGATCTTATCTGAACGCAGGATCCTTGTCTCTCCCCCCCGTTTCACGGAATCGCTTAACCCTGCGCGCTCTGAATAGCGTTTCTAGGCATCGCGTGTTCCTCATTCGCGGTGTGTTAATCGAACGGGGCAAACGTTATGGGATAGATGCTCTGGAGATTAGCCCCCGATGCTTTGGTACAACGAGATTTTCTGCGCGGATAGTGTCCATGTTGCGTGATTATAAGGATCATAAGGATTGGAAAGTAGCTCTGAAGGGATGATGCTTGTTTAAATGATCCTAGGGTAGATAAGGGACTTTAAAGAGTGTCACTTTCTATGGGATCAGATAGTTCTATGTAGCTGATTCACTCACTAGGAACACTATTCAATTGATGATGGAATCGCGTAGATTTTTTTATATAAATCGAATGTATATGTCAAAACGGTCACAAAAATGTAAATTAAAGATGCTCCCAAAAGCTGGTCTGACCTTGAAAAATTAGGGAAGGTAAAACAGGGGAAAGAAAAGAAATGAAGACAACGACAAAACCGTGTGTTGAAATTTAATTATCTCTATTATATAAAAATACATTATATTAAATGAATGATAATGGGTTAATGATAGATAACAATTAGAAAAAGTTAATGATAATTAATAAAATTAATGATAATGCTATTGAAATCACAATAGTGGGTAATTAACCATTAGATTTATGATAATCTTGTCAATAAGAAGGTTTAAAAAAGTGATTGAAGCAAAAATAGATTCGAAAAGAAGATGGCGTATTGTTTCAAATTTAAGAATTAGTAAATAAGTGACTATTCAAAGCGACAAACTTTCGCGTCAAAAAAATGTGTCGCAATAAATTAGACCTTGTTAAGGTAAAAGACCCAATACGTGGACAAGTCCCAGTAGCTGGACAGTGGTGCAAAATACTGATTAGTACATTTAATATCCACTTTATCCAAAAAAGAACAATTTTATTCATTTATTCAAATATTTAGTAAAATATATTCATATATATATTGTACTAAATATTAGAATAATTGAAGAAAATAGTTCTCTTGCACCAGTGTCCAGCTACTGGGACGTGTCCACGTATTGGGTCTTTTACCTTATAAGTTTTCTAAAGTTGTATGTAAATCAGGGATCGAAAAAGTTCTCGGACCCTCGTTTTTTTAAAAATTCTGTTAGAACTTATTTGTTTCGATTCGGAAAATATATGTTTCTGTGGAATTTTTAATGAAACAAATGCTACCTTCAGGAACTTCTTTAAAAAGTGTTCTCATAGAACAGATATTTTAGAACCTATATAATAAAAGTTCCATGGAAAAAAGTTACATTAGAACATTTATTTAAAAAGTTTTCAAAAGATAAAGAAAAGTACTCAACTATTAGGTACAAGTTCTAATATAATATATAATATATAATATAATATAATAAACGTTCTAATATAACTTGTTTTCATGGAACTTTTATTATAACGATTCTAAAACATCTACGTAGGTAAGTATTACATATAAATAACACATTCAAAATATCAATTTAACTGTATGAATTATTTAATATTATTGTAGTACTATCCATTGAATAGTATTTAGTGTTTGTTACAACGATTGAGAACTATTTTAATATCGTTAAACAAAATATCTGTTCCTGTTATACAGAAATTTTTTATTCTTATATTTTATAAGTTCCATTCCAACTAGAACTTTTATTTTCAAGAACTTTTATTTTATCGGTTCTTCTGAGAACTTATAATGTGAGAACATTTTTAAAAAAGTTCCGCGGCATTTGTTTTAAATGGAACCTATTGAAAAGTGTCAGAACTTTTTCGATCCCTGATGTAAATTCTGTATATTGAAATTGTTTTCTTTGTCTTATATGCTTCTTACAATATTTTTAAGAAAATTGTATAAACCTTTTCTGGCCATTTATTTTTCAATTAATGTATACATACTCATATATTTGGCAAAAAATAGTGTCGCGCAGTATATGTGTGATATGTCGATCAGTCTTCGCAGTAACATGTTTAGACTGTCTCGTTGGTCAAGGTATAAAAAAAAAAAACAGTGTTCTGTCGTTACAGTCATTGTATTTTCAGATAATAGAGATAATAAAATTTCAACACATAGTTTTGTCATTCTCTTTCCCTCATTTTTCTTCTTTCCCCTGTTCCACCTTTGTGGATTTTTCAAGGTCAGACCAGCTTTTGGGAGCATCTTTAATTTACATTTTTGTGACCGCTTTGACATATACTTTCGATCTATATAAAAACATCTGCACGACTCCATCACCAATTGAATAGTGTTCCTAGTCAGTATAAGGATATTACGCCATCTGACGCGCACGGCAGCAAGACGGTTGCCCTACCGCAGGCGTATCGAGCCCACGCGTGGTCCGTCTTATTGATGGTCTCGTGGGACAAAAGTCCAAAATCATGACCATACAAAATGAATGAATCTTGGTCAAACCACAAGCTACTGAGTCAGAGATATTGCAATGATATGGTATGCAACTTTATACGTATTTTATAAAGCTTAGTAGCCGCTTAGTACCTAACTCCGATCAAGCGAGAAATATTGATAGTTACAGTAATGATCTCGCTGGATCTATTAGATCGATGGAGGGTCGATATTGGGACAGTGGACGTCTTTCCTGGTTTTATGCTTCGATTACGTTTTACTTCTTGGAACAACTTCTTCTTATTTAGAAGCTGTTTACCTTTTGCATTCGACGTTGAGCAACGAGTGTACGTGAGAAACCATTCCAGTTTCTTAATGCAATCGACTTGGCAAGATTCAGAACGTAACTGATCATCTTGATCACTGGAACGTAACTATCTCTGAGAGTCTTGCTGGTGGATACGTTACTTGGGGGAAACATCGGCATTGATTACTTGAGAAAGGTCTTCATTAGTTTGGAGGAGGCGGTGGCCATTGGGTCTGCTCGATGAAAAGATCTGGGTCACTTGGAACTAGTGACTGTTCTGTTTTAGTAGATAACTGCTAAGTGTGATACTAATCCCTCAGACCACTCGTGGAGGAACTCCACGTGTTTCTTGGAGATGCATAAAAATGGACATGATTAGAATAAATTTTTGTTCGAATAATCTTCGAATAAATTTTTCGAATAAAATGAAATTATTCAGAAATAACGATTAATTTTTTATCCGAACAATTTAGAATAAGATTTTTTAATAAAACGGAATTATTCGAGAATAAAGATTTATTCGAAGGAAAAATTTATTCGAAGCAGCGAATAAGAGTTTCGCTTAGCACACACCAACGCAGCGAATTATAGGGATAAATAGACAGTAGATACTCTCAAAAATCACAAAGCATATAAACGTAAACGATATCAAATATGTTGGAAACAGAAAGATTCGTGTGTTTTTTAACTATTTCGCTGCAGTGTGCGACAATAGTCCACGCATTAAAGAAATGTATTCTCCTAAAAAAACTTTTTAGTAATCTAAAAAAAGTTGAAAATTAAAAACTTTTTTATTCATGTAAAATTGACACTTTTCAAGAATCCTGCGAAAATTTAAATACGCAGCGAAAGGGATAAATTATATCTTAAGCATGGGAAAATCACTTCTCCTTTGACTACCCACACAGCACCATAACATTGCAGCAACGTCTCTGCAATATTGCGGTGCAAGATTGCAATGTTGCACCATAACATTGCAGAGACGTTGCAGGTTCAGTCCTATGTCCGCCTTCGCAATCTTGCATGTGTGTATTTTTGCAATGTTGCGGCAGCATTGCAAACATGTAGTCCTGCAACGTTCCGACAATGATTCTGCAACGAAACGGCAATAAAAACGGCCAACGAGAAATTCTAGCATATCCAGTTAAATGAAACATGTTGTAGAATCTACTCGACGTCATATTTCAAATTTCGTCAAAGTCATAGTTGCTTCAGAATATTGCTGTACTGTTTCTACAATATTTCCACTACAGTATTGCACGGCAATATGTAGGCAATTTTGCTGAGTCGTTGCCACTGAAACATTGTACATCGATTTGCGCGCAATATTGCCAAAGTATTGTAGGATCGTTGCCACCCCTACAGCACATTTTGTTGCAGAAATGTTGCACAAAAGTTGCAGTACATTGCAATGTTGCCGTTTGGTTGCGAGTTGCATTGCAATATTACTGCAAAATTATGGAAACATTGCCGTGCAATATTTCAACGGCCAGATTTGTGCAATGTTACAGAAATATTGCGCACACATTGCCGTGTAATATTGGTATGGCCACGTTTGTGCAATGTTTCAGGAATATTGCCCATATGTTGAAGTGCAATATAACAATGGCCAAGTTTGTGCAATATTTCAGAAATATTACGCACACATTGCCGTGAAATATTGCGCATATACTGTGGTACAATCCACGTGAAACGTTTCAGCAACGAATTCGCAACAAATCCGGAATTTCGTGTAGCGATCCCGAATTGTCAACACGCAGAATACAGTCTAAGATTCCACAGACTACCACCAAGGAAATGTATGCGAACGTGGACATTATCCGACCAAAAAAAATTAATACGATTATTTAATTAACACTATCGAGTTTAAACAAACTCATAAATAATATTTAGGAAAAAAAATTGTAAAAAGTGTTACACGTGCCAATTACTGCCAGTCTCCCCACCATTGCCGTTTAATTGATTATATCAAATTGAACGTTCCGAATTGTCGAGGAAAAATAGCTAAGTCCGGATTCATTGCGGATATATTTCTGGTAGCTTGCTCATATGTTGCAAGATGTACGGCGCTCGCAACATATGAGCAAGCTACCAGAAATATATCCATTGCTGTAAAATCTCAGAAATGTTGCGCTACCATTGCTGTAAAATCTCAGAAATGTTGCGCTACCATTGCTGTAAAATCTCAGAAATGTTGCGCTACCATTGCTGTAAAATCTCAGAAATGTTGCGCTACCATTGCTGTAAAATCTCAGAAATGTTGCGCTACCATTGCTGTAAAATCTCAGAAATGTTGCGCTACCATTGCTGTAAAATCTCAGAAATGTTGCGCTACCATTGCTGTAAAATCTCAGAAATGTTGCGCTACCATTGCTGTAAAATCTCAGAAATGTTGCGCTACCATTGCTGTAAAATCTCAGAAATGTTGCGCTGCCATTGCTGTAAAATCTCAGAAATGTTGCGCTACCATTGCTGTAAAATCTCAGAAATGTTGCGCTACCATTGCTGTAAAATCTCAGAAATGTTGCGCTACCATTGCTGTAAAATCTCAGAAATGTTGCGCTACCATTGCTGTCAAATCTCAGAAATGTTGCGCTACCATTGCTGTCAAATCTCAGAAATGTTGCGCTACCATTGCTGTAAAATCTCAGAAATGTTGCGCTACCATTGCTGTAATATCTCGAAACAATGTTGCAGAAATATATCCTGCAATGTTGCACAGGGGCGAACATAGCAATTTACTTGTAACTTTTCGGCAATATTTCGTGCAATGTTTCAAATGTTAAACCGCAACCTAACTGAAACATTTGGGCAACAAATGTGCTGTAGGGGCAGTGGAACATTGCACGTTGATGTGCGCGCAATATTGCAGAAATATTGTAGGATCGTTGCCAATAGAACATTGCACGGCAACGTTCTTGCAATATTGCTGCAATATTATAAAATCATTGCCACTCCAATAATGCACGGCAATATTACAGGAACGTTTCTACAATATTGCAATGCAACCTGCAACGACGCAATATTGCAGCAACGTTCCTGCAATGCAGCTGCAAGAAAGTGTGCTGTATGGGTAGACATGGCACTCCAAATGGGAACAGTCACATCAATCTAAGAATATCAAAACTATACGAAACACTAATAAAAAGAAAATTGGACACCCATCGAAACGAGTTATTACTAAATTGCAATGGACACCAGATGTAAAGGATTACCACATCGTCGTCCTAGACACCTCGTGACTAGTATAATCACCACATCGTTAGCAACCCATGACGATAAAGATCGCCTAGAAATACACTAAATTACTGTCACATTGATCACACCTCGTGACAGCGAAAATAAAGTACATCCTTCTCAGCGACATGCCCAAGGAAATCCTGAACGGGCAATATATGTACACCGACCCCTCGGGGCAAGTATCCGAACGGCCATCAACGTCACCGAAACGAAACCGAGCAGAAAAGAAAGGGTCGAACGGGAACCGGACGAGATGCAGACGCGACAGGAATGGGAACACTGAGAGGCTCGCGGAGAAATCACGTCCGAGCGATCGAGGAAGAACCGAACCGGCCGTGGCCAGTCGCTGAGGAATCGAAGTACATAAAACGTTATGACACGGCGCGATGCGGCTGATAAAACCCCGGCTAGCTATGTAAAAAGAGAAAATCGGGGACGATCGGCGATCGGCTGGAAAAAGAGTGAAAACCGAAAGGCCAGTTGCCCGAGTCATCGTCCGTTATGAGGCCGACCTTCTTCGAGATGCACCCGTTACATATGTAACGTGCACACCTGGGAAACGGTAAAACGGCGTGCATCTCAGCCAGCATTGTGCAACGAGAAAGAAAGCAACGGGAACAATCGCGGATGCCTGCGAGACGAGCAGACGGTGATACATGGAATATCAATGTCGATCGAACTCGGTAATGAATTCTAGTTCGCCAGACCGATCTCGGCCAATTACGGGACGTTCGGTTGCCTGAATTAATTGGGAGAACTGTGGATGCGGGGGATGAATGGCGAGCGATGTTTGGTTTCGGGATGGTCTATGTCAATGGGATATGGAGGTGGGTCCTAAGGGGAAACAGAGAATAGGTAAAATAATAATGATAATGATAGATGTTTAATAAACCCTCAACTTATGGTACATTAGTGTACAGGTAATTCAGTTATAGGCAGAGCAGTTTTCTTTTTGTGGTGCAGTGGGCGAGATTCAGTAAAATTCTGTTTTAAAGTCTTTTGAAGTAGATTCATTTGTTATATAATTTATCTGTATGATTTTTTTAAATTTATTGGCGCGAAGTAACATGAGGTGGAAGATATGTTGAAGGTTGGTAGATTGTATAGTTGTAACATAGATTTGTAATGGTATATATTAAAATATTATATAATAATATTATCTAATCTTTATATTAAAATATGTATTAAGATATATTATATTTTATTATAAATTATAAATTTATTTTGAATATGTATTAATATATATATATATATATATATATATATATATATATATATATCTTAATACATATTTTAATATAAAGATTAGATAATATTATTATATATTATATTTTAATATATACCATTACAAATCTATGTTACAACTATACAATCTACCAACCTTCAACTTATCTTTCACCCTCATGTTACTTCGCGCTAATAAATTTAAAAAATCATACAGATAAATTATATATATATATATATCTTAATACATATTCAAAATAAATTTTAAAGCTCATATATATGAGCTTTAAAATTTATTTTGACCACCCCTGTGTTTTGAAAAAGGTAGATATTAAAACTCGATTATCGCGAAATTTTCAGCAATGTGCTATATGCGTTTAATATATCGTTATACACAGTATACACTAATTGTATGCAAAATTTTTGGCAATTCAGTGACCCACATTCGTCGTATTTTTTAGAGGTGATACTATTTCAAGCTTTGAAGTGCTAGGTATGTCCATTCGGAATAACAGTCACTTGGGAATTTATTTATAGAGAAGTTTATCTCAAAATAGGTGAAAAAAGGACATTTCAGGCAAGTAAGAAGTGCAAGATAACACGATGAAAGATCGCGACGGCCGCGATGCGTGACACCGCGGAATGGGACGCTGGCTTTCGGTCTGACCATTAAGCGTTTAAGTACCTGGACCGTGAACGTCAGTCTGAATTTATGACATAATTGGATAATATCGATGGCAATGACACTATCTGGCTCGTTTAGAATTTCAAGAGCAACGCAAATTCAAAGCTGCACGCTTTAATTTGAAGCTAAGGCTACAGAGACTTACTATGTTACAGAGGCACATTTTTAAAATTGGTCCAAAGGACTTGGGTTTTTTTAGAAGCTAGAAGTATTAGTTTGCTAGAGAAGTGCTACGTCGTTTTGAAAAAAAATTGCAATTGCACGGAATAGCGAAGAAAATACTGAAGGTTGTTTTTCCAACTTTTTATCTGAACCTGTGATGAAAATTTTAAAAATCCCATTTGTAGATTTTGGAAAGTTGTATACGTTCTGAAAATTTCATCCAAATCGGTTAATGTTGCTCTGAGCTACAAACCAAAATCGCTGATTTCAGGAATTTCCGTGATTGCCGACCTTATTCTGCGATGTTATTTAAAAATATTATGCGATTTTAAACAGTGCGTGAATGCTGGTGTGAGCCACTGTATAGGATACTATGCCTAACATTTTATGGAAGTTTGTCATAAGAACTAGAATATCGACTTCGCAAGAATTCAATGATTTTGTCTTGCACTCTATGTTAAGGGGGCACACCACTTTAATAAGTTTTTGAAGGCTTAAAGGAATGAGTAAATTAAAAATTCCTTTTCTGAGATAATTTTTCACTGCACTGTCGGGACCTTTTTATAAGACGTTATGCAACATTTGAACTTTATTTTCGTACTACTTAAAGTTTTAAAACAGCGGAGTTATACAACATTTTCTGCTGTCATGTAAAATAGCCGAACATAAAAAATAATAAAATCTCATTTCAAGTTTAAGAAAAATAGATTTTCTTTAATATAGCGCAACGGCGACTCTAGACGTTATATTATTATTATTATTATTATTATTAATCGTCGTTATTACTAAGATAAAAGGCGAGATGCAGTCAGTGTGCTGTTATTATACCGGACCTTATATTCAACTCGGGTATAGAAGCCGGTGAAATCAGGAAAAGTGTTTTTCTCATTGTACACAATGCATCAATAAATCATTCCAAGCAGCGACGGGCTGGGTCTAAAAATATTAGTTGCCAGGAAATAAAGACGGCCCACCCAACACTATAAGGGTAGCATTGAATTTTTAAAAGAAATAAATAAAATTTTGAAAAAAAACAAGTGGCAAAATAGTAGATTTAAAATTTTTGCGAAATAAATGTATATTTTTTAGTAATATTTAGTAATATTGTGTGATGTTTAAGGAGGCACACTTCGTCAGGGGCCCACGAGACCCACTTGCCACAGGCAAGCTGATACACTGGCCAGACCGCTACTGGTTCCAGGTAATCATATTTACACTGTGGAAACGGTGGTCCCTATCTAGGGGCTCTCCAACCACATATTACAAGTGATTGGCCTTGTCCATTAGAGTGGAACGACATATCCGTAGGAGCGGAAATTTTTTATAATTCACGACTTCTACTAGTTGGCAAAAGTTGCCTTTTATAGTGGTATTTAAGCTGTGGAAATCTGAACATGATCAATGAATTGTTGGAGGTACTGCATGTCACTTAAAAATTATTTTCTAAATTTCATTTTATCATAATATATATGATAAAATTTTATTTCATCATAATATATATGATAAAATTTCATTTCATCATAATATATATGATAAAATTTCGTTTCATCATAATACATATGATAAAATTTTATTTTATCATAATATATATGATAAAATTTCATTTTATCATATATATTGATAAATTTCATTTTATCATATATATTAATAAGACTATTTAGGCATAAAAAAACAAAATACGAAAATATCGTTTGAAACGTTGTACTTCAACGAGACAATAACGATGCGGTATCGTCGACGATACTTTCACGAATACCTCTCTGGCGGAGGGAAAGTTTTTTCTTAAAAAGAAAAATTTCGCGGCGGAAAAACTTTTTTCAAAATATTGTTAACGCAAGTTTGTAGCGCTTATTGCGCAATTAAACTTTTCTTTGAAACATTTTTTCTTTCTCTTATATTTTAGGAATTATACGGAAAAAGGAGAAAGTGCCTATTTGATTTTGAAGTTAGTTTACACACCCTTAGAGAGCAATTAGGCACGAATAAAACACAGCGTTGTTCTTATCTTGAGTCACTCTGTAAACCCACAAAGTTGCGTTCCAATCGGTAAGTGGAGGTTCCCACTGTTCCCTTTAAGAAGCTGTCCTTAAATTACGCAAGGGTAATTATGGCGATTTTCTACCCCATCCCTCAGTATAAGAATTCATAATATTTGATATTCCAACCCCTTCTCCCTTCCTACCGCCCGTGAAATTTTTTCATTCAATTTTCTCACGATTTAAAACAAAATTATCTACCGCGTGTGCGATAAAACGTAATTTGTTAGGCTACCCATATTGAAAATTAAGTTAAAAAATTATTACGTAAGACGCTAGCTGACTCCCTCCCCCTCTCCTTTCAAGAAAACGTAAGAAATTCCCGAAACCTTTTCCCTCCACCCCAAGAATCTTTATTTAATTTAAGGACCACCCCTAAGTACCTACCAACAAGTGAATATTGTTGCAATCAAACTCTTCCACGGGATATTTACAAAAATGGCCGTACCCATCGCAGCATCCCCTATCAGGAAGCGAATTCCCGTGGGGTTTCCCCATGGTTATTGGGAAACGATGAGGGTCTGACCCTGGAAGATTTTCATCGTAATGTTCGGTATTACACGGATAACCGCGGAACAAATTACGTCGCGATCCTTTAATACCGTGGGGCAGTAAGCAGAAGGATGGCCCATAACTTGGCAAAGAATTCCAAGGAAGAAAGACGGTAGGAAGGGGGAGGGGGGCGAACGAGGAGAATCCGTAATCGAGGAGGAAGCGTGCAAACGCGTGTAGTAATAATGCAATAATGTAACGTAGTTGCGGCGTAATGCCAGTGCCTCGGGACATGGACAGGAAACGAAGAGGAGCGTCTCGATTTTGTACAACCACCCCTCTATACGGTGTAACAAAAATTTCCTGATCAACGAGCAACTAGGTGGAGTAACACATGTGTTTAAGGGGAGAAGACCATATAAATCGAAGGGAAAATAGAAGCAAAAAATTTTCTATAAGTCAGTTCTAGAACATTTAAAAAATATATTAAAGTTGTAGGCTCAAATTCAAGTAAGCATCGATACTATAGTCTAGTGGGTCCACGCGTCTCCGGGCGCTGAGAATACCTACCTAAAATGCATTTTAAACGTGTTTTTTTCTGAAACCACGTTTTCAAAATTAGCGCCGGGGATAACTCAAAAACTATTTGACCGATCAACTTCAAATTTTTTACATTTTTAGTTTATAATGGTCCCCAGAAAATGAGCCTAAATATTTAAACAAATTATTCATTTTAATCACTTTTTTAAACCAATAAAGCGCCAATTTTTTGCGAAAATTACACTTAATTGTTTGAAGTGGCATTTGAAAGTATGCAATTCTTTTACACAATATTAGGTTCATATTTTTACAATTGTCAAATAAATTGAAAAAAATTGTATTTGTCTGTTTTGCACTTTGATGAAAAAAATATTTAAGATGGTGCTATATTTATTTTCTATTTATCATAATTTTACTGTCATAAAAATATTTTTTGTTATGATGTTAAATAAAGTATTCTTGAAGTTCCAAAAGGATTACCGCATTTGTATCTTTGCAAAAAAGTCCTAAAAATTCATTAAAAAGCCGTTTATTCGGACTTCTCTCCGTAACATTTTTGGTGCATAATGTAAAAATTGAAAATGCTGAGTGTAGTTGCTGCTTACTGTTATAATTTATGGGTGGGTGCAACGCGAAATTTAAAAAAAAAACGTGCTGGAAATAAAGATTGAAAATATATATAGATGTTTAAATATGTCAGTAAACATATTTATGTGCATACGCACTGTAAATTGTAAGTACTTCTCTGTAAATGTAATTGTGGAATAAAGTAATAAAGGATATTAAGCGAATTTCATATTCTTCCTGAAAGAGCAAATGGAGGGGAAACTTGAACATTTTTAATAGAATCATTAATAATTACATATATTAAAGTATTTGTTAATCTAAGAAACTCTTGCTCGGACACAATTTATCAAATAGCAAGTGCAAAATATTATGCAGGGATATAATCAAGACCGGATTAAAAGACCCTTAGAGTCTCTAAGCACTTACAAGATTTGAAAACCCCCTTATACAGGGTGATCACTTCAACGCAATGTACGATTTATTAAGCATTTCCGATTATTTGACTAAAAAGTGTTTCTAACAAAAGTTAGATTTTAAAATTCAAACAATTTCTATGGCGTCTCTCTTTCTCCTGATGTCTTAGGATGCGTACTTACTTTGCTTACTGATTAATCCAACGCTGGATATAATTTCGTGTCATATTATATCTGTTATTAAAGGCGTCTGACCATAGACGGTCTCTTTCCCCTTGCTCTCTTACATTTCATTTCTCTGCTGCACTTTACTAATCATTTCCATTACTTTGACCAGTGTACTGATTAGACATTATTAACATTCGTAAAAATTCTATTTAAGCCTCTCTACAATTTACATCCACCCCTCATTACGCTGTTAAGAACGCATTAAAATATTTCTTCCATTCGAAACGATAGAATTTCTTCGAAAAAAATACACTCACATTTAAAGAGAAACAGTTACTCTACTGTTTTTCTTCTCTCACCATAAAATAATTCTATACTAAACGTAAATTTTCAAAAAGCAAGAAACTAAAAAATACCCAAACACTTCACAATTTATATTTCATATTTGACAGATTTTTCATCAGCAAACGCAATATTATACATTTAATCTCACTTTCCTTGAGGAGGGTTCAAATCAAGAACCGAAACGTCGGATTGCTTTATAATTAATTGCCAAATAGCTGTGATAATTTATTTTATTTTTAAATAAATAAAATAATCGTTGTATAGTGACCGAATCAGTGCCCCGATACCACTTTATTTAATATTTCCGGTCGAAATTTTAATTTGAAAATTATCATATTTACAATCTTCTTTTTCCTACTTTCTTTCCCACATCCCCCGACAGATGAATCTCTCAAATATAGTAGAACAATTAAGCGATCAAAATCTGATTACCATCATAATATAACGACCCCGCGAAAGGTTCCCGACCTCGAAGTAGCAAGAAATCGGATGTTAATGGAAGATTTCTTGCAAAGCCTAAGCTCCTATCTGCAGCATCTTCGCGGAAGCGTTGCTCGAGTTTTTCTTTGATATCGAATGGCCTCTAAGGAAGGGGAAGACGTTTATACCATCCGCAAAACGAAATAGAATAATCGAACGGAACATAAGAAATTAAAATTACAGTAATAACCACCAGAATAAAACTAAATCGTTCGATAAAGAAGCATAAGAGCCCAGGGACGAGATTAGCATCTTTTATAGCATATTATGTTCAACGATGCAAGCAAATGACAAGCGTCGATGTGTGCACATACAGAACGAGAAATTATCCAAATCTCCCCAAGCTCGTTACTTTCTCCGTTTCATTCAACAAGTGTTTATCGCCCCCCTTCAATCGTTTGCACTACGGTAGACTGTAGACGCAGCAGAAAAACCATTCGGAAGCTAAGGAGGAACGAGGTATTTGTTACTCATGCCTCCATTTACGACTCCGCGCTCGTTACATGCTCACGAATGACTCGCTGGTATTGTTAATAGTTTCTCAACCGGGGGGAATGGAATGAGAATGATTTTCCTCGATAGAAAATGAAAATTCGGAAACAAACTGGGAGCTCGAGGATAAAATAAATTAAAATAAATGACTGAGGTTGTAACAGAAGAATCTTTTCTTTACCCCTCTCTTACGATGCAATTATGCAAATTAGCTCTGCAACTCAACATTACAACCCAATGAAATTGAAATTGTTGAATAATTTTAATTAAATAGAGGGCTATGAAATGTAATTAATTACCAGAGTTGAATTTAATCAAATTAACTTGAAACTTCTTCCTTGTAATTTATACGATTTAACGCGAAGGTACTTTATTAAATGGCTCACTTGGTTTCAGTACAAAGAACCGGAAGTGCTGGACATCGACGCGCTGAATAACACGAAAAGAGCAGGCAAGAAGGTTCTGTTCTTCAATCGCGTGCCAAAAGTGGGTTCCCAGACGTTTATGGAATTGTTAAGGAGGCTGTCGATGAGGAATGATTTCTCGTTCAACAGGGATCGCGTGCAGAGAGTCGAGACGATACGCCTCGCTCCCATCGAACAGGTACTAAACCTTAAGAGGAAAGCCTATTACCATCGAATCTTGAAATCTATTAATAGTTAACAAGCAATCGATTTTTCTTCAGTGTCCCATTTTCGGGACGCTTTTACGTTTCCCACGGAAAAAGAATGCGGGTTCTTTAAAGCTTCGTGTCAAGTTGGATAGAAATGAATAAAATACAAACTATACTGATTGAAAATATTGAGAAATTGAGGATAATAAATGTTTATCTTAAATGTTTTACTTCTACGTTAAAAATAAATAAACATCTAGTACTGCATTTTTACGCAATTGTTTTTCTTTTCAGCTGCAACTTGCCAGAATGGTCAGTAGCTACTCGGAACCATCGGTGTACATAAAGCACGTGTGCTTCACCAATTTCACGGAGTAAGTAGGTTGAAGTGGAATGGAATTAGATCAGAGCTTCGTCCCTAATTTCCGTATAGAGACCTCGGATTGTAAGGAACAGAGTGTGCTGTTATTTTACTGCGTGATGCAGTATTTATAGGACAACAGAATGTATAAAAAACATCACATAACTAGCCTGCGGTTGTTTATGCAAATGCATATATTGATATGCAAAAATCATTTTGCATATTGCATGTGCTTTGTTAACCCTTAAATGCATAACTTTTTCCGCGTAAAAAATATATTTAGTATATTTAATATACTAATATATATTCAGTATATTTAATATACTAATATATATTCAGTATATTTAATATACTAATATATATTCAGTATATTTAATATACTAAATGTACTGTTAATCAAATATACTGTTAATATACTAAATATACATATATTCAAATATACTAAATATATTTAGTATATTAAATATACTGAATATATTAGTATATTTAATATACTAAATATATTAAATATATTTAGTACATTTCATATACTAAATATACTAAATATATTTAGTATATTTGAGTATATGCTAATGCAGGGAAAAATAAAGGTGGTTTGAACGGTATGTTGCAGTTTTACAACGCCATGCATTTAAGGGTTAAAAGACATATGCACATATGTTTCATATTTTTTTTTATATCCACTTCACTGTATTTGGATGCGATCATAGATGAATTATCGAGTTGTTACGTAACATTAGTGATAAGTAATATTGATATCAATGTTGATATTGTGCGATAGAATAAGTCATTCGTACTAATTCGTACTAATTATTCATTCATTACGATACACATAAACAATTTCGATAAAATGCAAGGGAATCGGTCTTTTTTTTCTCTGAACACCTGAAAATAGTAAAATTATTAAATCTCTATTTTATTTCTGCAAATAGGCACTTGAAACGTTTACTGGAAATAATGTTACAATTAAAACTGCTCAGAATGTTTTCCAACAGACACAAGTTGTTGAATATTTAGCATTTATTAAAGCACATTTATAAATTCTTCCAGCCACACTGAAGGAACTGGGAACATTTCGTCTACCCTTAAAAAATTCGATAAAAATAGACAGGGCATATTTTACCTGCATATTTGCATATGCTTTTTGCATATATTACGTGCATAAACATCCGCAGTCTACAAATACCTTACTAACTGTGAATTGATCGATGCATCTTTATTTTCAAATTATAAAAAATGAACAAGGGGGCATGTAATACTTAGATTTTAATAACAAAAATATTGACAATTATATTAACTATTTTAAGTAAATATAGTCCAGCTTCAGCAAGCTGTCAATTTTCCATAAATAATAATGTAAACAAAAGCGTTCTATGAAAAACAGATACAAGGTGTGGTATCACTGTAAAAAATGCTACTTTTCCTCAGAAAAATGAAACATGCCACTTTTCGTAACGCACGTCGATATATCCTCTGCATATTTCCAAAGTTATACAATTGTTTTAATTTCCTGGTTGGGGAACTTCTCTTCTAACTAATAAATAAAGTATCTTGCGACAACGTGTTTCGCACTACATTCGTCCAAACAACTGATTCTCCTAAAACAAAAGAGAATTGAACAAATAAAGTGGATTACCCGGAACCACTTCATCGTGAATCCTGCAGAGCATCTGATACTCGTTGTTTTTTCTTTCAGATTCAACCTGCCGCAGCCAATTTACATCAATATAGTCAGGGATCCTGTTGAAAGAGTGATATCATGGTACTATTACGTGCGAGCGCCCTGGTATTACGTGGAGAGAAAGCAAATATTTCCAGACCTGCCTCTGCCCGATCCCAATTGGCTGAAGAAGGATTTCGAGTCCTGTGTACTTAAGGCGGACCGTGAATGCAGATACCTGGAGGGCGAGATCCACGAGGGGATCGGCGATCATCGCAGACAGACGCTCTTCTTCTGCGGGCACAGCGAGAAATGCACGTAGGTTCCCTTTAAACCTACACTTCCACATGCTAACACGATAATCTTCGCAAGTTATCCCTATACAGGGTGTATTAAAAAGAATACTCAAGAACTTTGCTTCTAGTTTTGATCAATTACAATTGTACACAAAATTTTTCTCGAATTATATATAGTTTGGTCTGTAACAAGATAGCACTAAGAATGTAAAAGTTTCAGTGACTGGAAATAATATCTTTGAAGATATAAATACTTGAAGAGTCCTTGCTGAAAACTGTAAGTGCCAAAAAAAAAATAAAAAAAAATTAAAACCGACTTCAAAAAAATAAAATTGCACTAAAAAGTAAAAAATAATTTTTTCCCTTATTTAATCTACTACTCTCATATTTTTTAAGTCGGTGTCCCATCATTTTCAGTGTGTAAATCTGGCACCGACTTAAAAAAATATGAGAGTAGTAGATTAAATAAGGGAAAAAATTATTTTTTACTTTTTAGTGCAATTTTATTTTTTTGAAGTCGGTTTTAATTTTTTTGAAATTTTTTTATTTTCAACTGCTTAGTTTTTAACTATAACTGGTATAAATATAAATAATAAAACAAATATCATAAAAATCGGTCTATATGCTGAGGAGTTATGAGGGGACAAACATAAAAAAAAAATTATACACACGGGTCGAATACATAACCTCCTCCTTTTTTTGAAGTCGGTTAAAAATCAAATTCAATACTATAGTATTACAATTGGTACGTAGGACATTTTCTGATAAAAAATTGTTTTGTTTAATTTCGGCACTTACAGTATTTTCTACAAGGACTCTTCAATTCTGCACACTGATTTCTTTGGCATCGTTGAAACTAGGAATTTGTGGGCATCTTTAGTTTATCTATTCTGTGTAGGGTTTGTCGGTTTTTAAAAACCGGGTTAAATTTAAAAATCCAGTTTTATATTCTAGAATTAATATGCAGAACTGAATTAATTATTTAATTAGAAACGTTAATTGTATTTAGTAGGCAACAGTTTACTGTAAAACTAATCTTCATTAGTTTCTATATGCTGAAGAAAAATACTTAATAAAATAAAGATTTATAATTTGGTACCACCTTTTAAAAGATTTTTGTGCGGATGTTAGTTATTTTAATTTTTTACATTTGGTTCTGTATGCAGTCTATTTAATTGTGTTATATTTTTGTACATCCATAAATATGAAATGAACTAAAAATTTGTACGGATTTTAGTTATTTTAATTTATTTTTAATTATTTAATTTTGTGTAGGTAGAGCATATTTTATTATGTTATATTTTTGTAATTCCATAAATATTAAGCAAACTTAAATTTTTTAAAATAAGTGCAAATATTCATTTACTATTTTAATTATATATTCTTGTGAAAATTCGAAAACCGGTTTAACCCGTTTTTGGGTAATAGTAGAATTCGAAAACCGTTTTTCTTTTCAAAAGTCAATTTTTGTATAAACCCTAATTCTGTGAATGAGAACTTAAAATTCTAATCAAGAGTTAAATGAGATCGAGATCCTCTTTTCGCAACGCAAGTTGATGCCAGACTCATTAACAACTTCTTTTTTTCCTCTAAGACCGTTCAACACTGTGGGTGCCCTGGAACGAGCGAAATTGGCAGTGGAGAAGCACTACGCTGTGGTCGGCGTACTAGAGGACGTGAATACCACTCTCACGGTGTTGGAAAATTATATACCCCGATTTTTCCGAGGCGCCACCGACGTCTACTACGGTAATTCTTTTGTTCCTCTGTTTACACGTAACTGTACACGTGACGAACCTATAATCACGATAAGAAAGCACTTTGCATACAAAACACCTTGCGCCGAGAGAAACAGTCGCAGGAGGCACGTTACGATTCATTCCTAATTAACCAATTATACAAACTCCCGACACGTTCATTCCAGACGAAGTAAACTCATTCACCAGGATCAACCGAAACTTCTTCAAGCCCCCAGTCAGCGAGGAAGTGAAGGACATGGTGCGCAGTAACTTCACGCGGGAGATCGAGTTCTATCAGTTCTGCAAGCAACGCTTGTACAAACAGCTGAGGGCCTTGAAATTGACGAAGAGCGTGCCATCATTCGGGAGCAACAGCTTGTAAGCTCTTCGTCGAAGATTGAAGAAAAGCGCACGGGGTTTACAAAGTTAGCTTCCAGGAAGTGAAATGCAAATCTTGAGGACGTTCGCTGACGTCTGAAAATGAAGAAGACTATAAAGAGAAGGGAACAGTATTCTGTGGAGAGAATTGTTCGAAAAGAGAAGCGATAATAACCCATAAGGTACTGTGAATGCTCGCCAGCATTCGGTCATCAAGTACCGTGCGGCGGACGCCTCAGAGGCGTCCGACGAATAGGGATGACACATGTAATTACGAGATTCCCGCACAAGGTGGGAGCGTTTTAAATTTTAGTATCGAAAGGCGCTCGGATGGAGCTAGGAGAGTGTGAGATTGATTTTTAGGACCAGAGGGTCTGAGCAGAGGAGTCGGGTCGAGTATTCAGGCGTTGTCAATGAGGAAGAAGAATCGTTTATTCCAGGAGGATCGAGTAATGCGAAAATCAACATTCATTTTAAATAAGCTATGTTCGCTGTGACTTACTGACGTGTGTGTACTGAACGGGACACTTGCATCGAGTGCCGTCTTTATTTTGTGATCGCTAATCCTATATCATTGTCGTGTAATTTAAGAAGACAGCGATGTAATCGGTAGATAATCGTTAGACCTGTGAATATTCACGATACGAGGCATTAGTTGTATTTATTTATACAAATGTAAAGCCACCATTCCTTGCGTGAAACGCGCCGAGTGCCTCCGAGGCACGTAAGCTTTTCGATTTTATCTGTTTCGTGTTTTCGATAATTCGGTGACCAAAAAAAAACAATGAAATGCTATAAAGACTGACCTGAGGGACGAACACTGCTTTTATTCAAGGGTACTTACAACTGCAACGAGAAAAAGACACAGGGTAACCATAGGGTATTGCTTTCCAGGCAACTTAGCCGTTTTCTAACGTCGACTTAAGCCGTTTGTTTAATGTCCATTTGTTCCCATTTTTTTTTTCGTAATAAAAAGTTGCCATTTTGAACTACACGAGTTTCTTTTCTTTTCATTCCACCCGACACCATCGAGCAACATTGAAACGTTTGATAAAGAAGAAGACGCTTTAAGAGGGGAATCTTGTTCTTTGGGATAAATACATAGCAAAATTTGGAATTTTTTTTTAAGAAACTAGCGATTCGATTCATCTGAAATTTGGACCATGTTTTGATGCAGCTTTGGAGAAGCTGCAGTATTTTTTTTATTAATTTTTAACCATAAATATAGTAGTTATGCATAATCGACTATCAGGCCGCGCAAAATTCGCCGTCCGTTGGTATGTATGATATTTATCTACCATTTAATCTGAACCAGAAAAATGAAACGGCGTTTTATTTTATACATATGTAGCTTGAAATTGATGAATGAGTAAAAAACAAAAAAATTTGTTGAGCAGTGTGGAGAGGTTTTCAAACTGAAAGGTCTGAACATTTAATTTTTGCTGTCCGCTTTTGCACCAATTTTCTTATGTAACAAAAGAAATATAAAATATAGCGGTATTCTGGTTCATCAAATTGAAGCTACATGTGTACAAAGTAAAACGCCATTTCATTTTTCTGTTTCAGATTACCATAACTCCTATAATTATTATTCAAAATGAATACAAAAAACTGCAACTTCTTCAAGGATGCATAAAAATATAGTCCAAATTTCAGATGAATCTAAATGTTAGTTTCTTAAAAAATATCCTAAATTTTGCTATGTTAATATAAAATATCTACTGTAGATATTTTCTAATAACAGCAAAATTTAGGATTTTTTTTTAAGAAACTAACATTCAGATTCATCTGAAATTTGGACTATGTTTTTATGCTACTTCTGTAGATATTTTCCCTTTTAAGAGGGAATCTTATTTTATGGGCTAATAACATAGCAAAATTTAGGATTTTTTATTACAGAAGTAATATAAATTTCTACCTATACTTACATAATCATTGTGTCACTGATTCATCGCCATCCAGCCGAAACCGCTGACCTTAGAAACATGAAATTCGGAGGGTATATTCCGTTTGTGACGTATGTGCTGGATAAGAAAGAATTTTTTAAAATTCCAACCAAAAGAGGAAAAGAAGAGTGAAACATATTTTCTTGGCCTCATCATTTCTTAGGCCTACTTAGATATCAACTTGGTTTTTACTTACAAAACTCACCCACATCAATTCCTAAAAACCAATTTCATGATTTTGCTTTAATCAACCCTTAAGAGGTGGTGAAAAGGAGTGAAATGTGTTTTCATGGAGGGTAGTTTGCTAGTATAATATATTCGTAATCTGCAACAGAAGGTTCGAGTAAAAACATGTAGATTATACTTTATCGAAATCCGGTGCATCGATATGTGTTCATACAACCGAATATAATTATATTGCCAAGTAAACAACGCGCAGATAAACGGAGATCCACTGCGCTTATACTAGAACAAAAAGTAAAATACGACCCGCGATATTTGAGCGAGCGTAATTGCCGGAGCTGCGATTGTAGATAGTTGAGAATAAAATGTAATCCAGCACGGTAAATACAGAGATCGAGTTCGTATCAGCGCGTCATAAATATAGATGCAACTTTTGAAAAATCGTCAGGCTTGTGCAATGCAAAACAATGGCAAACGCGATATAGGAATTGTTTCTCTTCTGGCGCAGCTTAAAGCCTTCTAAAAATACCCGAGGAATCTTGGCCTACCAGAAGGTACGGTTCAATTATTTTAAGCTGTTCGCTGCACCGCCTTTCGATGGAAATTAATTAATTAAAACCCTCCTGTTTTTTCTCTATTCTCATATTAAAAAAAAGATATACATACACAGTGAATCTTACGTGCAAGCAGAAAGATACTCTCACTTTTTTTACACGATTCTTAAACAGGCAATTTCGAGAGACGAGTAAAAAGAAATTTTATCGGGAACAAAACATTATTGATACCGTGCGATTTATGGCATCGCGAGGTACACTTTGTTATGTCAACACAGGTGATAAACCGAAGGTTCCAAGTGACCTCAGATTACTATGTCGGAGTTGCCGATAATAGTCATCGGATTATTTAATAAAATCGCGAAATTATTGTGCTCCTGTGACGGATTTGTATCACGTAACAGAGACTTTATACTATTATAGTAAACCACCGGTTATAATTACTCAGATGACTAACAATTCGTGCTGTCTGTGCATAGCCACATTGTTATACATTTCACTTAAACTACTATAAAGAAAAAAATAAACTTTATTTGCCAGTTATGATACTCTACTATATGCCCCGGAATCTTTAACATACTTTTTTTTAAATAACTACTTTGCTATCGATCGAAATTAATTCGTGACTAGGGAATCCAATCCCGATCATTATTTACTATCCCGGGATTGCGGGATTTTTTAAAGTCTATCCCGGGATTGGGTAATAGAAAAATTCAGTAATTAAAATGATTTACTATATGTTAAAATTCTAAATCATTATTTAAAGTAAACAAACATAAATTAAAATTATTTTTAAGAATAAACAGTCTGAATAAGTGTAGATAATATCGGTAAACCATTATGAAGCGTTTTAGAAATGTACACGAAGAAATAGCAAAGCATCTAATGCTTCTTATTTTATTTCCTATATAACCGGCCGCTGAAAAAGCTCGCTCTGCTTCAATACTTGTTGGAGGAATTGATAACAAATATTGATAAGCTTGTTCTAGATGACGTCCACGGATTCCACCACCCTCAAAGAGACTCATTTCTTTTTTTATGCTTGACAATAGATCAGTTTTTTGGGGTTTTTCAGG
The DNA here is from genome assembly GCA_929113495.1 of Andrena minutula. Lineage (NCBI taxonomy): Eukaryota > Metazoa > Arthropoda > Insecta > Hymenoptera > Andrenidae > Andrena > Andrena minutula. The sequence continues at coordinate 75,987,569 of OV815993.1, read as the reverse complement.
TTCCGCACGCTTCATACTCTTTCCGATTTCTTTTTGTAACTTTTCCTGCAACGTTAGCTGACTATGTTCTTGTGTTTGAATGGACTGATTTGCCACAGTTAATATAATTTTTTCATCTCCACTTTCGTCTTCAGCGTAGCTCAATCTTTCAATAAGCATCTTTAATTTTTTTCTAATTACAGTTTGACTAGGGCTTAAAAATATTCCTCTCCAAGTTGCCGAATGCTCATTGTAAAAATAAATACAATTTAGTTAGTTATATGCGACTCAATATTATTATTTAACTAAATCATTATTATTATTGTCCTTATTATTATGAAATGACTATGTTGATTTATTCTGTTTATTTTTATATGTTTCAGTTGTTCATAAAGTAATAGGGTGAAGCCACCAGTAGTCGACCATGTATCAGTAGTCGACCACTTTCAGAAAAACATGAAAAATAAGGTTGTTAGAAGTGACAATCTTTTGAACAGAGTGTAGATAGAGTGCAGTTAGAGAACTGCACTTTGTTCAAAAGATCGTGTCTTCTAAAAACCTTATTTTTCATGTTTTCCTGAAAGCGGTCGACTACTGATAAGTGGTCGACTACTGGTGGCCAGTGGCGGATTTAACAGGGTGGCCGATGAGCAGTTGCCACCTGGGCCCCTACATTGAAGGCCCCCCAGGGCCCAATATTAAAAAAAATTATGATTATATCCAAAGTATATTTTTTTCTGTATTATTACACTGATCCCATTTTTAGTAAGCTACCGCTTTATTTTCACTAACATAGGCCCCTGCTCAGAAGGCCCCCCTAGGACCCCGTCTTAAAAAAAATTACGATTTTAACCGAACACTATATTTTTTCTATGCTTTTTTGCATACTTATGTACCCCATTTTGGTAAACTACCTGTTAATTTTACCCCCAAAAATGGGCCCCTCGGAACGTTTGCCACCTGGGACTTTTTTTCTTAAATCCGCCACTGCTGGTGGCTTCACCCTACGCATGTTTAAAAATCAAATCCCGGGATTTTTGGAAGTAAAAAAACAGCCGGGATTGGATTCCCTATTCGTGACAGAGGCCAACAGGAAACGTCCCCGCAGGAATAGAAGAGCAAGCTATCGATCGGTCTTCCATTTATTGTCTTAATAACATATAGAACATGAGTTACAGATATATTATATACGTCTATGTATACGTATTTAGATACTTCATTCCTCCATTATCCATTCGCTCCTCGCTAGCTCAACCATGTCTCCCGAATATCTTAACGCTACCACCCACGCCGTATTCTCGTTCGGTATAACAATAAACTGCGAAACCTTACCCTAGCTACAGAAACATCCAAACGAATATAGTCTCACCAACGATCGACACTTAACGAGAGGGACAAAAGAAGAAATAGGAGAAAGGGGAATACGTAAATAATAAATCGGACGCTACGCTGCGAGATTACCATTAAACAGCTACAACCTGATCGCTGCTTCTTTTTAATAAAATTACATAAACCTTTCATCGCCGTATCAGTCTGAAGTAACGTTGCCGCTCTTCGCGACGACTATGCCTGCTCAGAAGCCAACTCGACCCCACACCGAATACTTTAAGTTAAGGAACAAACAATGGGCTGGCTAATATCCTTGACGAACAGAAAAGTGACTTCCATTTTTAATACGATATACATTTCGATTTGATGATAATGAAATTCAAGCGAAATCGCCGAGGCACGTTGGTGGGGCTTGGGGTTGGCTACTGAAAGGCTCGATTGAAAAAACGTTACTTCTTTATTCAGTGGACATTAATTTCGAATATCTTCGCGACGTTAATTTATTGGTAAACAACGATGCTCGCTAACATGTTCGTTGCGTGGAAACTGTATAAAAAGAAGCACTTTGTACGCAGTTTCGTGATGTATTGTAAAATATTTAGGGGATAATGTAGAACGTAATGTTGCTGTGCTTTATTAAATGTTGAACTCCACGGCGCGTGAAATTCAATAAGCCTTTGTACGAGAAGGATAAATAAGTATACGCGTAACGGACAGTGATAATTCTCGATTAAAACGATGCGTTTCATTATCAGCTTTAACGACACTCCATAAATTTCCAAAACGTCGCGCGCATGTGGAAAATCTGGTAGATAACGTAGAATATTGAAAACACATTTCTTACATTCGCATCCCATACGAGCGTAGAAAACCGTATTTTGAATGCGCTTAATTATCGTACCGTGGCCTTCGACCGATCAAAAAAGAAACAAAATCGTGTCCAATGATTATTTTATATCAATAACACTCTCTGTGCGACATTCACCTTTTTTTTCCCTTATTCCTGACACTCGCAGTTGCACTTTCGTTAATTAAATCATCGGAATATAAAATATCAGACACTGTAAAACAGAACGCCCAGAATATTTAGAATATACTGAAACTTTATCGCTGGCATTCGACGCGTTTGCGATGAGTATTATCATTTCGTGTTAGGAGACAGCGTGCAGCGTGATTCGTAGTACAATAGAGCAATGCAGAAAATGATTCCCCGTTGCGAAATTAGTGGAAAGCATAGAGCGTGTGGAAAGATCCCCTGGAATATTATCACAAATAGTAGATGCTGTTAACGATCTTCAAAAAATATTCGTTTCCTCGAAAGTTATAGCATCAATATAATTTTATTTACTTATTTATCTCGTACTTTCGATGTGTTTTGCGGCGAAGGATTAGGCTACAAAAAAAATTCATTGTAAGGCCCCTTCACAAACGGTTGGTGCTCCCAACGATCCCAAGATTCTCTAACAAGCTACGATTTAAAATCTCCACTCCACGGTTTCGACTTATTTTCTAACGAGAGATCAATCTGCACCATGCTGCACTCTGCATAGTAATCTGTCGATTGTATAAAAGTAACGTTTGAAGAACCGATAACGCAATCCGTCATTGCTGTCTGCGATTTTCCCACACCGACGCACGGCTTTCCTCTCACAAACTCTCAACAAACTAGTAACATTCATAAAATTATCGACTTTCGTCGGCTCCATAACGTCGTAACCGTTAACAGTGATTTCCAAGCTGGTTCCTTTCAGTCGGTTTGTACATAGAAAACAGAAGGCCAACTTCGCGCCTAGGACTGTCCTGTTCAGTCTGATCTTTGATCTCTAGTAGGTATCAGGCCCAGAAACCATAGACCCGTGCTTTCGAGCTCCCTCGACGAATAATAAGAAAACGATCGTCCCTGGTAACAGCGTTCTGAAGTTACCATTTTAACAAATTCGCAGTTAATTGGAAATGCTGCTCGCCTGTTTACGATTGGATTTCGCCAAGAACGATAATTAACAGCCGATATGAATAAAATTGAAACGACCTCAGAATTTATAAAAAAAAAACGTAAACAGACGACAGCACATAAATTACTCGCAAAAGAATTTTTAATTCCAAGCCTGTCTGCTGTTAATCGTTCTCCGTTTGTTTCACAGCCGAAATTAAACGAAACGAAAAATTTCTTCCTTCTCTATCTCTCGCTCTATATATATGTGTGTATATGTATATCGAAAAAAAAACATAAAAGTAAAGGAACGGATTAAAAGTTACAGTTACAAAATAAAAATAAACTGTTACAAATGGACGCAGACATTTATCGACATTTTCAGGGCCTTTTACTCGTGCACCACAGTTACACACGCACGCACACTGCACAGGCATACACACAGCAGGACACAGGTACTCCAGCTTTCTCACATTAATTCTGTTTAATGTCGGTTTCGCTTCGTTATCCATTTTCATTTTTCGTTGAAAACTTGAAAAGGCTCGGTAATTGGACGAAAGCTCACGGCTCTACGGACTAGAGGTGCGACGTATGCTTACGTTACATATAAAAATATACTACCATTACAGGCTATGGTTTTTCATTGATTCCCCGTCTCGAACGTAGAAACGTATCCCCTCGAATGAAAATAAACCCGAGCCCTGTATTTTTTTTCCCCCGTTTCGACGCGCGGCTCTCCCTTTCCCGCGTAAATATAAATATCCGCTAATTCGAAAGACTAGAACGCTCGACATGTTCGACTCGGCGAGTTAAAAAATGACTACAAAAATATAAATCTCAATATTACAACGAACAACAGATTGTAAACTCACGAGAAAGATTCCAGCGATTCGCGTTCAACTTTTCGACCTGAATCAACAATGTTAAAATCAAATGGGAAACGGAGGATCGCGGTTCGATCTTCCTGTTCTCCTTCGGTCTATCTGGCCCGAAATGATTTCCACTCAATCACACCTTTATATTACAATATACGCTTGCGAAGTAGCTGCCCTTAATATGATTCAATTATCTCCTTCGACCTTTCTTTTTATCTCCAGTAACCGTGGTAATAATTAATTAATTAATTAATTTGAATTACCGATCAGTTTCCCAAGTTCCTGATTACTTAAAGCCACCAAATAGATGAGTGTCTTTATGCTGACTTTTACATAAATTCGTGCTCTAAATAGCTCTCTAGTTTCGCCAAAAGATTCTCCGAGCAGCTCTCAAGCGCTTAAAGATCATTTTGGGTCAAACAGACCCGAAGTCAGGGTTAAACGTTCGAAAACAATTTTATTCTCCACTCGTACCGGCGCGGGAATCTTAAAAACAGCAGGCGATAGATCGCTCCAACGACCCGATCGAGTTAAGAAAAAAAATAGATAGAATGGCACGGTGTAAAAATATTTCTACGTCCGAGACCAATGTTTCAGTGTTTTTCACGCGCGTGTTCGAGGCTCCTCGACGCGGGCGAGGTTCGCGCGGGGGTGGCTGCCGCGGAGAATCCGCGCAGATTCAACGAGATTTCGCGTGACATTCTGATCCGCCACCTCTGCGAGAACCTGGAGCGCTAATCGACGACAGTAAGTTACAAAACACGGATGGAGTTTAATAAAAATAATTCGTCCTCGGTTATAGATATCGATGGGAGGGTGCCACGCGATCGTGTGTCGAGGCCCAGTGACATTGGCCCGAGTAACGAGTAATTCCATTGCTTCGCAACTTCGCCAAAGACGGCGATGCTCCCGCCAGCTTTTGCACCAACGATTCAACGACAATAGAATCTGCAATCTTTTCTCCCTTCGCGGCGCCTCAAGCGTGTCACACGGGCGGTTAACAATCGTGGGTAATATAAATCGATCTTGTTCCAAAAGTCTTTTTCAGAAGCTGGGTGTAGAGAGTGTTTCACTGACTCCGTTATGAAGAGTTTTTTTTTTTTTAGTAATATTGATAATGGTTCTTTGAGAAGAGCGGCTTGAGGACATTGAATGAAATTGATGATGTGATATTGAAAGTCGTATTGCTATAAATAGTATTGGTGTGAAAGAACTTTCAAAATAGTGTGTGTGGAGATTTAGAGGAATAATATACGTTTCGATTTCTTTTCTAATGCAATTGCAATTTTCTTCTGCTCCTTTTCTGATTCTACAACTTTTGACACATGCACTATTTCGAAAGTTATTTCCATCACTGACAGCTGCAGAAAATATAAAAATTTACCATCAATTCCATTGAAGATTTTCAAGCTGTATTATTTACTCCACTCGAATTAAACCTACTTCTTTCGTAAAGGCCTCTTCATAAGATGAAAGTCGAAAATATATGACTCTGATAATATCTCTGACACCTCGTAAACGAAGTTAGTGAAACAGACTATCCACATCTAACATTAGGCTCGAGCTTCCGTAACATAATTAAAATATCTCGATCCCTGACGACGGCGATACAACTGGCTCCATAAAATTCAATAACTTCATCGCTCTCAACAGGTGGAAGAATATCGTTTTTCTATTGCTAATCAGAATAGAAGTCCGCTCTCTTTCCTATGTAATATGTACAGATAGAATAACCGGAAGTCTTTCATTGCGTTTGAATAATATACGTTCGGGTAATATATAAATATCGTGGGCCTCAATAATGGTGGTTGCGATGCGCCTATAATATTACAATTAAAATTCAAACGATTGCAACGTGACTTTCAGTCAAAGTATAAAAAACATTTCGATGGTAAAGGAACGCCTGAAGAATCTTCATCTTATTGCAACGAGTGTTCTCTAACTCTAAAACATTAAATATTTCCTCTCCCCCTCCAACAGTGACAATTAAAAAAAAAAACAACAAATAGTTACAAAATGAATTGATCGTTAAGTATACTGTCCCCAAGCTTCGGAGTAATTTCGTACTATGTACACAGCAGAATAAAACGTCGAAACACAACGATGCTCGCAGTATAAAATTGAAAAGGACACTCGAAAAGTGATTGTATAAAAAGAATATCGAAGACTTTAGGCTGAGCATAGGGTAAAGGACCCAATTACCGGCAGCCAGCCCAATTACTGTCACCTTAAGCTATTTTACTTAAACGTTTATTTATTCGTTATTTTAAGTAAAATAGCTTAAGGTGACAGTAATTGGTTTGGCTGCCAGTAATTGGTCCTTTATCCTATATATCCTTCAAAGTAAAACAGTTGCATGAATCACGTAAAAAAAAGGGAGCAACCAGCAATATTTACAATAAAAAATCGTGCATGCAGAATGATCTGAAAACGATTCGAAACGAGCTTTGAATATATCAGACACTGTGTTCGAGACACACTTTCCCACCAATACTGACGCCGCCTATATACATCTCTTTGTAATATGCACTTTGTTCGTTGTAGAAAGCACTTCTCGGGATGAACACTATTACAAAATATTCGGGTATCGTTCTCGACAGAGGCCACCCTAGTGATTATTCTATCATCGTTCGTCTCGGCGTTCGCGACCGCTGTTGCGCGAAACTAAGGTAAAAGACCCAATACGTGGACACGTCCCAGTAGCTGGACACTGATGCAAAAGAACTATTTTATTCAATTATTCAAATATTTAGTCAAATATATATATGAATATATTTTACTAAATATTTGAATAAATGAATAAAATTGTTCCTTTTTGGATAAAGCAGATATTAAATGTACTAATCAGTATTTTGCACCACTGTCCAGCTACTGGGACGTGTCCACGTATTGGGTCTTTTACCTTACTGAGACTTGAAACGTTTCGGGGCCTAGGGTAAAGGACCCAATTACTGCCAGTCCACCCAATTACTGTCGCCTTAAGCTATTTTACTTAAAATAACGAATGAATAAACGTTTAAATAAAGTAGCTTAGGATGACAGTAATTGGGTCGTTTACCCTAACAGCAGCAATCATCGTTGCGAAAAATAAACGCCCGATTTTACCAAAATAACAGTGTCGTGATTTACTACCGTGTTCTTTCGACCATTGCACATTATTACTATCGAGGTTTGATCGTTTGTGTGTAAACGTTAATTAATTACAGTTGGTTCATTGTTAGTGGTCTGCCGCTCGTACAAGGCATCGTAGCAAGATCAGCGGCTATAGATCGTTGGCAAATGTCGCTCGTTGCCCGCGAGCCGATAATGGTTCGCCGATTGCGTTTATTCGTTCGATACAGAGCAAAGTTGCTCCGCCGGCATTGTATTTACAAATCTGACTTTTGGTCGCTGACGAGCAGCGCAAACGACTCGTTCTAAACTCCACCCTCCTACGTCTCGATTAACTTCTGGTAATATAATCATCTCCTGTACAATCTCTCGGGAACAATTCGTTCATCGTTCACTCTTCACGCGGGGACTACACAGAAATGCGCAGAATAGTTTTTAAATAGTACGAAAGCAACTTTTCCTAATCCTCTGGGGATGTGAGTTATTATTTCTGACAAATAGTTCGTGTAATTCTAATGTGAACACGGTTTTAAATTTCCATATATGATTTAGAAAAATAAATATGTGAGATATCCTGGCAATCTTTGTTAATTAGTGTAGTAATTTGAAAGACTTCAAAGAGTTAAGCTTCGCCACTGATTCATAAAATATTGAAAATTCCTCCCGCATTCGTGATACACGCATATTTGTGCCGCTGCAATAAATAATGAAAATCTCTGAATCGCAAATAAGATCATTTCCCTTAGGGTAATCAGTCAACGTTAAAATAAGAAATAAATTTTCTAGCGAATCGTATGTACAAGTTTACAGAGACTCGAATTTAAAATACTCTATCACAGTGATATGAATATTGTTTTACTTTCACAGGGAAATTCCGCCACATTTCTGGTAGCCCTGCATCGGTAAAATACACAGGCGAGTAAAACTGCAGACGACCGATGACTATCGCTACTTTAGGGGTCGGTACAGTAACAACATTCGCGATTAGTCGATCAGGTCGATTTCCCTGGTTCGCAGTGAGTTTCGAGTAGATTTTAAAGCGAAGAAAATAAAATATCCCCAGTGAGCAACGTGACATTCCTCGGTGACGTACTCTACGAACGTAAGTGCGATGCACCACTCATTTATTCACGTGTGTCCATGAGCTGGTAATTCATGCAATAGCACTGGATCAAAATTGGCACAGGTCAGTAGTTTAGTTCTAACCGAGAGAAACCTCCGAAGGGAAGTCTCAAAGCTGCTTCACGTCGTCATTCTTCTGTGTCCTTCTATTCGAGTAAAAATGTAGACACCAGCGACGAACCAATCAAACTTTCACACGAATCGGACGACACGGCCAATTCGCTTTGCAGATATGTCTCCACCGAATAAAAACAGTATGCTCTACTCAGAGGCGTTAACAGTTCGCTCAGACGTCGCTCGTTTCTTTACATATCGTTAATATTTAAAAAAAGAAGAAGAAAATAAAAAGAGAGAAAAGAAGCCTGTAAGTTTACCTCTCCGAAACCTATCACCCATAACAGTTCATCTCTTCGCGGTTCTAACACTGCCAGGCTAGCTCCTCAACTTCGATCTCCACCTCGAGATCCCACCCATCGACGTCGAGTCGTTCGAAACTTCATTAGGCTTAACTGCGGCGCAAAGTCTGTAAAATTAGGTACTTTCTAGGAACGTGTAAATAATCTCCATGCTCTCCTAGACGTTTCGGGATCTACCGCGCTCAATTCCCTTTCTCGGACTCTCCTCAGAGCCACCACCTTAGGCTCCGCTCCAGTCAACGTCATCGCTTCGACCAGCCCTTCGAAGATCGAACCCCATTCGCCCTTCGAAGGGTTGCGTCTGTCCTGAATATACTTGTGCAAATAAGGAACAACGGACGTGTAAAAAATGTCAGTCTAACAGGCGCGTCAAGTTCCATCCAGCCCGCCAGTGGGCGGGTCGGGAAATGGCAGGAAAGAATAATTGACGCCAGTGTGTGATCCCTGCTCTTCGTAATCCAGCTCGTTCTCCCATCGCCTCGCAGGACAGTTATGTACACGCGGGTACACTTTAGGAACGTTCACATAAACGTAGACTCTCCATACATCTCTCTGTTGGTCGTCCGCCAGCCTTGACCGGGCCCTCCCTCAGGCTCCTCGCGAAAGATCCTTGGCTCCAGCGCAGCAACCCGTGCGAACACCGACGATCAGAGAGTCCATCAGTAGAACATCGGCGACCATTCGTGGTTCTGGCTCTCGGAGGACGTGATCGGTATGTAGCCGACCGCCGAGGACGCCGGCAAACACTGGAAGCAGTAATTGGCCCCGGCGTTGTTGTCCCAGTACTGCTCGCCCTTGCACTGGAACCTGACGGCGAACTCCAGCCTCTGGCCGACCGACAGCGTGTGACAGTAGAGGACGAACGTGAATTTGTCGCTGAAGCCGTCGCAGGAGTTTGGCACGTACGTTGCCTGCAGGTCGCTGAAGTTCCGCCACGAGTTCAGGGTGTATCTGATGTGCACCGACTTGTGGAAGTCGAGGTTGATCACGCGGACAGAGCCTTGTATGCACAAGGAGATGGGATCCTGGACGAGCACGTTCTCCAGGCACACGCGACGCTCGCGGACCAAGTCGAGGAAATTAGGCTGACCGCCGGGCTGTTGGAACAAAGGGACCAGAGTCCTGTCTAGCTTGCGAGGCGGCATCGCGAAGCCAGAGCAGCGTCGTCTGGTGTCCGTGTACCTGCAGTCCCAAGAATTGTTCGGTGCGTTGTTCACTGGGCTGGTGTCCTTCTGGAAGATGTCGTCGTAGATCAGGTCGCTGTAGGCGGAGTTGGGTACCTTGGGGATCTCGTCTAAGAAGGTTCGCACGTCGGCCAGGTCCAGGCCCAGGACGTCCGCGAACCTGACGATCTTCTTCCTCCCGGGCGTGCCTGGCGGGGTTTTGCCGGTTTTCAATGACGAGCATCGCCTGATCTTCTGCGGTCTCTCTTCCTCCTCTTCCTCCTCCTCCTCTTCCTCCTCAACGCCGTCCTCCTGAGGCTTCTCGCTGGGCATGGGAATGTCGTCCTTGACGGTCGGGCTGGTGGCCAGTTTCTGCAACAGCAGACACATCTTGTCCTCCTCGGTGGTGCCCAGCACGGTACCGTTTTCCACTTGCAGCTGCACTTCGTTCTTCAACGTCTCCTCCACTACCCTTTCGCCGGTGGGGCATTCTAACGTGAGGCCGCCTGGTATGTTGATCATACTGCTGTACGTCGAGTGATCCTCGGGCTCGTTGCTAACCGCGTCTTCCGCGTTCAAGCTGCCGGTGCTGTTCGATTGCTGAAGAACCGGATCGCTGGGTGCCTCCTCGTCGAATGGGAGCTCCTCTTCGTTGGTGTTCTCCGAGGAGTCAGGGGAGTCCTCTTTCGCGAGGTTCCTCGCGTTCTTAATGTCTTCGAGTGACCCGTTCTCCGTGATCCCGTTCACGAAGTCCACTTCGTCCACGCCGTCTTCTATTTTATCGTTCCTCCAGGGCACGTCGCAGGTGATCAGTATTCTAGGCCCGTGGGTAGGGATCTCAGAGTCCGAGTGCGACTTGGGGAGTCGATTCTGAAGGGTTACATTGGGGCTGATCCTTGTGGGGCTTTCATCCTGCAGAGACATGGTGCTCTCGTCGAAGGTGCTCCAGAGGGACTCGTGGCTGAGCGAAGTGGTCTCCAAGGAGCTTCTCTCGTTCGAGTCCTCGGAGTTGCAGACGATCTCGTCTTTCCTCAGCTCTTTATCGCATACGTTGTTCCGTCTCATCGAGGAGCTCGACTCGGACGTGTCCTCGGAATGCTCCACGGTGGTCTCTGGCCTCCTACGATAAACCAGCCCCTTGCCCTTCGCTGCGTCGCAGCCATTCGAGAGATTCGAGACGGTCAACTCGCTGTCCGACGTGGTCACGGGGTCGAAGTAGACTTCGTTCTTCGTTTTCTCCACGTCTGAGGAGTCTGGGTCGAAATAGATGTCCGAGGAATCGCTGTCTGGGGATGTTCCAGTGATAGGCGAGGCAAACACGCAGCCGGACTCTGAGTCGAAGCTGCTGAGCATCGCTTTCGATCCATTCGGTGGACAATTGCAAGCGTCGCGGTGGTTTTTCAGCACGTGAGGATTCACCAGAAGGTCCGCCACCTCTGCCGGCGTGGCCGCCTCCGCGGGTGAGCTTAGGCCATCCTCTATCTCCAGATCGAAGTCGTAGCACAGATCCGTCTCAGAGCTGTGACGCGGCTGGTGTTGCAAGACGCGGTTAGAGGTGGTGTTGTTCGTCACTGGCTTCGCGGCGGAGGTAGAGCGCAACCAGGACGTCTCTCTAGGCTTGGACGCGTCCAGGGTACGCGATGTTTCCTCGCCGCCGAGGGACGTCAGCCGTCGATGAAGACGTTTCGCGAATGCCTCCGCTCGTCCACGGCAGTTGCTCGAGAAAAGGGAGCTGACCAGGCCGCAGGAAGGGCCGCCGCCGTGGGCGCTGCCCGCCGAGTCTGTGCTGCCCATCTCGAGGACGGACGAGCCGGATGAACCGTCGGCGTGGCTGCCCTCCGAGGGCGAGGTCGTGCTGCTACCCTGCTCTTTCGGCTCTCGACTTTCGGTGCTTGCCTGCAAAACAAGACAACATTACATTTTACACACATAGAATTTGAGTTTATAGCTTTCGCGCTGTCAGGGGTCTTACAAGGGAACTGCACAGGTTATGCTATCGGTTCTGGAATGAAACTGGGTTCACATTGTAGTACACATCTAGTGTTACAAAACCGTAAAGGGTTTTATCAAAATAGGCCTTCGTTATCGAGGAATTTGAGTTCAAAGTTTTGCGCGATACTAGTATTTCAGTTGCGCAAACATTGTTACCAAGCAATTATATTTATATTATATTCTGCACTTGTGTTATATTTGTACTTTGTGTGCAGTATTATTGTAATAATATATATTATTAACATCATTATTGGAACAAAATAATGATGAAATACTAGTATTGCGCAAACTCATATTTCTCGAAAAAGAAGGCCCATTTTGATAGAACCCTTTACGGTTTTGTAGCACTAGGTGTGTACTACGATGTGAATCCAGTCTCATTCCAGAACCGATTGCATAACCTGTGCAGTCCACTTGTTAGCATACTACGAACATACAACTCGATTTTCAAGGTCGACTGCCAGCGGTCTTTGCATTCTATACATACAGAATTGAATTAGGAAGGTTACATATTGTCAGATTTTTAAATTTTCACGTTATCATCTGTGTTATTAGTGGCTGAAGAGCTAGCATACGAGTTTTGGTGCCTTTTTGCGTCAGCATGGTCTGAAATCTCTGAAAAGCTTCGAAATTATTGTCTCAAAACTTTCTCAGCAGTAGACACCGCTCGAAAAGGCTTGGCCGACTTGAACGGGTATTTCTTAAAATCTTGCGCCATTGAAACTGTTAATACATTTTCATTATTTTCATTATACGAAATTACAGTTAAAGGGGGGGGGATACACCTAGAAAGGCCTAAAAGTATTAACATTATTGCACTTGTAGTTTTTTTTATTAATTACTTCACATCTTTGGCTATAGAAATTAATTTTTATATGCAAAAATAATAGTTATAGCAGTTATCATACAGTGGTTTGCGGTAGCCACTCTCAATTAAACAGATTTAGCTGAAAGCAAAAAGCAAATTAGTGTCTTGAAATATATTAACAAATGCTGCTTTTTGACATGGCCGATTTAAAAAAGCTAATTTTTACAGAAATGGCAGCACTCTAAATGAAACCTTCAATTTTTTTAATGATATCTTGCAATTTTATGCAATAGAAAAGAAACTACGAATAAAATAAAATATCCACCCTGCCAAAAGCAGCATTTGTTAATATATTTGAAGAAACTAATTTGCTTTTTGCTTTCAGATAAATCTGTTTAATTGGCAGTGGATTCCGCAATCCACTGTATGATAACAATATAACTAATATTTTCGCATATAAATATTAAGTTGTATAGCAAAAGATGTGGCATAATTATTAAAAAAAAATTACAAGTGCAATAATGTTAATACTTCCTTAAACAAAAATTCTAAAAGAACGTCAGGTTCTAGCAGAGTTGGGCATTAACTAAATAGCAAATTATTTAAATAACACACCGAATAAAAGTTACTTCAACTTTCAATTATTCGACGAATAAAGTTAATTTTTTTATTCGACAAAAGTTATTACCTGCAATTAACTTTACTTGACACACGACAAATTTTTTTTCAACGTTCATTCGTTATTCCAAATTTTATTTAAATAAAGTTTGCTCATTTCTGATTTTCACGTCCCTCTAAATCTATGCCCCCCTCCTTAATGACTCCGCAAAATGAAAAAACTTCGCTACTATTACACCTAACCATGATTAAAAACTGTCCCCTAAATGCCACCGCAGCAGATTTATATATTTCGTAAGGACATTAACAACGTTTCCCCGTGGGTAGTAAATTATAATAAAATGTCGTTGCGTAGGAGAATTCGCTATGAAATTTTGTTGCACGATGACTAGGATTACGTACAGGTATGCAGGGCGTTAATAGTGCAGGTTTCCTGATATAAATTGTCCCCCTGAGGAGCTTGTTTGACGTTTTAGTCGAAAGTTATTTCGCGTTAGGTCGTTATTGCCACAGTATCTCTTATATTCAAGTCGGATTACATAGGGTAACTGTACCTAATATCGCCAGGCAAAAATTAAATCGCTGCCGATTGAATAATAATTGATATTTTTGCATGCAGTTTGTTTCAAAGTAAAGAGAAATTATTCATCTTTCATGTAGCATAAGTTAGAATCGTTGAAACCTACAAAATTTTAATTAGGACTCAAGAAACGTAAGACATGCAAAAATCGGGTCCTGAAAAAAGTGTACCTAATATCGCCAACTCAAGAAATATGGATTAATTCATGTATATATGAGTTTTTAAGTCATTTTCACAGGTGATTTTATTATTTCTTGCACTATAAATGTATTTTTATCCATCTTTGATTTTATTTATATTAGAAAAACAGAAATTTACAAATATAGATTTTTAAAATATTTTATTTTCCACATTCCGATGTACATATTGGACAAATAAAGTTTATTTCGGTTGCTCGGCACATTTCGCAACCCCACCTGGAACAAACATTACATCGAAACCATTGTTCTCCGGTAGGCGGTATTCGGAACACCCATACTGCTAAAAGAAAAACAGTATTTTCATCACGGAACATATTTGAATCGATTTCATACCTTAAGTACATTATTAATCAGGTATTTCTAGTAGATAGTCTTATATTCATGGAATAATTAGACTTTTCTCCTTCGAATAGGATTTAAAATTGTGGCAGTCCAATAAATTTTTCCACTATCAAGATTCTCCAAAATCCTTCCCCTTTTGTAATCGTTGATCACATGACGCTGCAATTACAGCATGTCTTCCTACATATGGTTAGGCACTAATTTAGTGCATAACCGATAAATTTTACTGCTTACTTTGCAAGATACAGGGGATGGCGATATTAGGAACAGTGGCGATATTAGGTACAGTTACCCTACTCCGTTGTTGCCCGTCTAGTAATATTTACCCAAGCATCAGGTATTATTCACATTTTATTCATGTTCCTGACCTAGTTAGTGGTCAACGAAGTGTTTGCTCTAGAGCTGTCTATCGAAGCGTCTGATCCAGCCGACATCTGTCAGAACGTTTGATCTAGTAGTGCCTACAATGTGCCTGATTTACCGGTGGCCATTTAATGTTTGGCACCAAGCCCATCCAAGTATCTAATACAGTATCAGCTATTTAAGTATTCGATCTCTGCTGTGCTGAAATCCTTGAACCAATATCATATTCGATCACCCTCAAATTCCTCGCGAAGCTACTTTAACTGAGCCCAACAGTTCCTCACTGTTAAGAAGATCGTACCTCATCACAATTAAAATCGTCAACATGGTGGTTAGAAGAAAACTTAAAACTCATTATGTCTGCATAACAAAGATAATCCCAAGCTTTACGCGTTATTAAAAGTCAACGATACACTGGTCCATTTTACATCCCACCAATCTATTTTAAGGGGACATTCTACTCTCTCGACCGAAAAATCGGCCACTTTTCGGTGTTGGTTTTTATTATGAAATAAATACTTCACGTTTCCGAATTTCTGTGGGTATATTCTACCACTTTTAAAATACAAGAAAAAATCTTTGTTGTTGTTTATTTCATTTGTTTATATAAATATTTCGCAGTGTAGTTAGCGGCTTCAGAATTGCTGGCGGTTGAAATTTCGGACGACTGGATCATCGGAAATAAAAATACCAAAGATATTTTTAATTTGCAGGAGTATGGCTATCTCGCTTACCACAAATGTCTTAAGCTTTTTTAATATTTTTCCACATTTTATATCTATTAAACAGAGAAGAAATGCCCTTTTCGGTACTTTCAATTTTGATCGACTCCCATTTTAATAATTTTGGTCCAAAATTGTTCTTTTGTGGTAAGCGAGATAGCCATATTCCTGCAAAGTAAAAATATCTTTGGTTTTTTTATTTCCGATGATCCAGTCGTCCGAAATTTCAACCGCCAGCAATTCGGAAAACGCCAACTTCACTGCGAAATATTCAAATAAACAGGTAAAATAAACAAACAACAAAGACTTTTTCTCGTATTTCAAGAGTTGTACAACAAACACCCTGAAATTCGAAAACATTAAGTGTGCATTTCATTATATAAAACCATCACCGAAAAGAGGCGGATTTTTCGACCGAGAGAGTAGAATGTCCCCTTAAGGGGGTATTCTGGTCTGACGAGGCGTTTTCGTCGCGTTATTTCGGATTTTTTTTACAAAGAACCCATCAATTTTATTATTATTTAGTTTATTGCTACATGTTTATTGATGTTTGAACTATCTTTACAAATTTTGTCAATGGAAAAAATTGTACGCAAAACTTTAAACGCGTTTTTCTCGAAACCATGTTTTTCGAACCGGTGACCATGATATTTCAAGATTGACTGGACCAACTTAGTCCAAGTTTTGCATATATTATCAGCACACATGTGGCTATCGTCCCTACCAGAATTATGATAAAATATTTTGTTTTTAAACTTTCACAGACCTTTAAAGTTGAAAAATTGTGCGAAAATCGAAACTTAATTTTCAAACCGCCGCCATTTGCTTAATTTTCAATATTTTTTTATCATTCTGGTAGGGTCGAAAGCCACAGGCATACAGATATAGAATCTCTTTTCATTTTTTGTTATAGATCACTAGAACGAGCCCAATCATGGACACCGTGACAACTTGTTTTTTTTTTCACCATTACTTTAAAACAGTCAACTGCGTTTGATTTTAATTCTTTTCCATTGACAAAATTTGTAAAGATAGTTCAAACATCAATAAACATGTAGCAATAAACTAAATAAAATGTATGGGTTCTTTGTAAAAAAATTCCGAAATAACGCGACGAAAACGCCTCGTCAGACCAGAATACCCCCTTAAGATACTATTCTTCCCAACGAAACTACCTTATTCCTCTTACCGTTCGCAATTTACCCTCTCCTCTGATCGCTACTCCAAAACAATGAGAGTTAATTACGCCCACGAGAAGAAGTATCCTCACAACAGTTGAATTTAAACTCCGTTTCGTAACGCGAGGGGTCTCCCGGGTTCACGATGGCCATTTGAATACAATTCGCCCTCGCCGTTCGGGGCATCGAATCCTAGGCGTTCGCGTACACAGGTTTTTATCATCTCCGTATCTGGTATCGGCTCGTAAATCTTGTTTGCCGCTTAATGCAACGAGGAACGGTTGCTTTCGCACCGCAGAATAGAATTACCGTGGTTGTTAACGCGCCGGATCCGCTCGCTCGTAGGGAGAAACAGGAGGAAGAAAAGTCCCGATCGAACTTAATTTAATCCGCCTGCGAAAATAGCCGAGGAAAACAGCTGCGGAGTGTCGCGGGCGAATCGAGACAAATCGCCGACGTTGTACAACACGTGACGCCGATGACGAGGCCCGGCGACGGCAGAAAGATGGTCGGGCGGGCTTCATTTATCATCAGATTAGCAGGGGGAGGTACGGGCAACTGGTAACGCTATCGGATATCGCGGCAGCTCCTTCGCTGGCGCGAACAGAGTTATTCGTGCTGCGTATATTAGGTAGACAATCATATTATTACCCCCACCCCTCCGCGCCGTTAGAGTTACCACTGCCATTACAATGTTGTTATTATAATAGCTTCGAATTACGTTCGGCGAGCGTCGTACACCGTGTAATACTACGCTTGCAGCATCCCCGCGTGAAAATAACGCGCGTCCATCTATTTATAGCCTCTTAAATTCTATAAGAAGATATATGAATTCATCCTCTCGGCTCGATCGTTCGATTGCTCCGATGTGAAAATTGCTCGATCGTGGGTAGTCGTTCGGATGCATCGAAAGGTTACTTATGGCCCACTGGGAGTAATGATTATCGGCAGATACGGGAATACGGTGACTCACAAATTCGTTCCGGGAGATGCGGTATTTATATTCGTGCATCCAGATTGTATCGATTTTATTCTTTATGGTGGAATTTGAGAGCTTAGGCGATAGTTGGATATGTAGAAACTTAACCCGCGGTGGGTAGGGTAAACGCACCAGTAAATGAACAATTAAGGCTAGTAAATGGACACTTTTATAAAATTATGTTTGCAGCGCGATTGATTCCACGTGTTGCGAAAATTGTTTGGATATGAAGCGAGAAACTAGAAGAAGTCTATAATTAATTAGTTGCTTATTTTAGTAACTTATTTTACTCGTTTTAGTAAAAAATGTCCATTCACTGGTAGTGTCCATTTACTGGTATATTTACCATACACTGGGCTCTTTTATTAAAGAGTCTTCCGAATTTTTATTTGTCCTAATCAATCTTTTAAATGTTTGACTCAAAGGGCGATTTTATATTAAAGTAGAGACTTGAATAAGTATCCTATATTTTTTCAGATCTTTCGAAAGTCAAAAACAATAAAAAAAGACATGGATATAAACGAAAAAGTGTGCCCATGGCGGATTAACCCTTCGTTGACTCTCTGGGTGTAAACCACTCATAAGCTGATTTTGACGCTCTGAACCTTCTATATGCAAATTAAATACTTTTTTTCAAAACCGATTTACAAAATATTTTTTCATTTAAAATATTATATCCGAACATCAACTCTGTAGATTTTTAGCTTCTAATATTGAAATTTGTAAAAGTTACAATTTTTTTAAGATTCTCTTTGCTTTTTCTCGAGATGTGGTAATCTAGAATTATTTTACAAAAACTGTGACAAAATTTCAATCAAAAAATTATTGGAATACATTCTAGAGACCTTGAAATTGACCCATAATTTTTTTAATAATAATTTGATTCTTTGGATGAGAATGGCACTTGTTCAAAAATTGCTCTGGGTGTGAGTAGGGCTGCCATCAGTCCGGATTTGTTTTCTTTTTTAAGGCGTCCGGGGACGTCCGGGGGGTTTTTCTGTAGTGATCCGAGTTTTTCGATGCTGCTCGTTCGCAGTTTGTAAAATTATTTTCGTGTTAACTTTTGAAAAAAAAAGAATTTAAGTTTTTCTACTTTTAGCATAATCGATTGGTTTCCATTTTGTTATTTGATTTTAGTTCTAAATTAAATTTACGTATTTAATGTGTTCTTTTAGTTATAATTTAAGTGTATAAAAAAGTCATAAATAAATTCCTAGGTACTTTGTACAACTATATATTATCTATCTTTCTGGATTACGGCCACAGTCTATATTTTACAGAAATTGTTGTCTTGCGATATCGTACCTAATACACACATATAAGAAATAGTTAAAAGTGTCCGGGTTTCAAGTGTAAATGTCCGGGATTTTAATGCTCTCTGTCCGGGGTTTATAATTTTACAGATGACAGCCCTAGGTGTGAGCCACCCAGGTGTGTCAAAGTTGATTGAAAAAAGAGGTGTGTCAACGAGGTGTTAAAGGGTGCCCTCCGGTCAGAACGCTTGAAAAATACGTGGTTTCCACGAATTAAAAAAAAAAAAAGAAACTGAACAACATACAATACAAAAGCTTTTTGGACTTTATTACTACATACTTGAAGAACAAACAAAAAATGTTTGTTTGAATTTGTTCAATTTTTGCATTAGATATACTACTGCATTCAGTATACCACTGTAGAAATTAGAACTCCTGGCGGATGTCGTCAGAACTCGTGACAGAATCGTCTGAAATAAAAAAACTAAAAATATTCTTAAAATATATGTGAATGGTTATCGTCTTATGCACATAGAGTAATTTTGTAGAACAACATTGTTTTTTTTTTGTAACAATGTATTTAAACATGTGCTAAAAATCGCCGGATTGTTTATTAGCAATGAAGACGGATAAGGCGACAACCGTTCACGTATATTTTAAGAATATTTTTAGTCTTTTTATTTCAGACGATCCTATCACGAGTTCTGATGACGTCTAACAAGAGCTTTAATTTCTACAGTAGTAGATTGAATGCTGTCTATCTAATGCAAAATGTATAAAATTCAAACAATAATTTTTTTATTTGTTCTTCAAATGTGTAGTAATAAAGTCCGAAAAGCTTTTTTACTGTATGTTTTTCAGTTTCTTTTTTTTTTAATTTCTGAAAATCATGTATTTTTCAACCGTTTCAACCGGAGGGTACAAGGCGGAGTACAGTAGTCAGAGCCGACATGAGTTATGTGGAATGTGCGGATAATTCCACGCATTCGGAAACTTGAAAGGCATTTTACCATCTTTTACTTCTTTTTTTATTATGCTCTACTGGACACTGTGCCATTTGAATCTTGCGTCCCTAAAAAATCACAAAAATCACCTATTTCTGCGATTTCGAAGGGCGAATGGCTCCTTAAGGAGACGTTCCGGTTTAAATATTGATTTTTTTATTTCATTTTTGAAATGTTCAACCTTTTAGGAATACGTGTGTAAAAGGATTTGTTGAAATTCGTAAAATTCCCGAAGTTATAAGCGGCAAATGCATGGTTAACACCTGGACACTCGGGACTCACGTAAAAATTTAAAAGCGTTTTTCTCAAAACAGTGTTCTCAAAATAGGTGGAACCTGTATCTCCCTAAATTATTATCCGATTCGACTGAAACTTTTTTACTTTGAAGAATATACTTTTAACTCGGAGATAGACCAGCAAAATTTAAAAAAAAAATCAAAATTTATAGTTTTTAAAGCCGTTGAAAGGAGGAAAATTATTGGGAAATACTGTGAGAGCGCCATCTACTAAAGTAAGTTCTGCAATCGGGTCAATCGCGTTACAGGACTGGTGTCACACAAGTATTGAAATAATGAAATAATGTTTTTGTCATTAAATAGTCTGTTAAATTTTACAAAATCGATCATCAGACAGTCAAATATTACAATACTCCCAATTACATGTAACAGCTAACCCGATTGTACTGCTTTAATTTTCTCCACCAGATTGCGTAGCGGAAATAAGAAAATGCCAATAGGGAAAAAGTGATTTCAAATTTCAAGACTTGTTATTTTCTCAAAAAATGTCATCTTTGTAAATTTTGTGTTCTAGTCCACGAGCGACTTTCATGTCCTTTAATAATCGGGCATTATTTTTTTATTTCAGGCCAATGGTTTAGGTGCGACAGGTTCCACCGATTTAGATGAATTTTTGACGTCTCGATTTTAACGACTCCCCAGTGCCGCCTGCAATGATTAATTATAAAACAAAAAATGTACTCCTATAGTTTAAGCCACCCTTAATACAATGCAAAAAGTCCCATTAAATTATATGTAGTAGTTTTCCTTTAATTAATTCCCAAAGACCACCTATTTTTATGGGCTCTAGACCGAAACAGCCCTTTAAACTCTCTTGGCCGCCACTCTATATAAAAACAAAAGCAATACAGCAGTTATCGTAATTCATTATCCTTTTGTATGTTTACAGACGAAATATATTGCATCCATTTTCCGCCGTCTTGACTAAGAATTTTTCGTACAATTATTTTATATAATTAACATGAAGTTATACAAAATTCTCTAAAACATTCAGGAATGAACGCTTCTGTTTTTTAGTCACTGACCACTCGACAGAATGCAGACGCGTTAATTGCCCAGCGTGCAACAGCGGCCTGTTTGTAAACAAGATGGCGAAAACGAACTCGCGTTAATGACATCGCGGTGAAATTTGAGCACGGATCACAAGGTTGGCTCGCGGCCACAATGTTAATAGAAAGAGTGAGCGCAGGAAATGCGGATGATCGGTCGCCGCGACCTACGTGTCGAAATTTTCACGCGCAGTACCTACATACGCTCGCTAGCGCAGCGAGCAGCTCTGTTGCTACGACTCGAAGCTAAAGACAGCACGATAACTCAATGGGGTGATAAATATCTCGGAGCGCGAGCAAACGAACTCGTTCACTCCTTAAAAAACCTTCGACCTCGTTTAAATTTAACTTGTCCAATACACAAGGTCACTTTGCAGGTCATACTAGCAGCGAGATTATCACTAAAAAATTAAAAGAAGACGGCAAGGCAGAGTTAAAAAGTATATTATTATTCCAAGAAAAGCAGAATTATAGCAATCGATATAGCAATTGTTTAAAAATGGCCCTCGGACCGGAGCCGACTAATATGCTTCTGCACTCTCACCTCACGCCCAGCGTCACCGCCCCGCAGCTCCATGTGCACTCGAAACGCGAACCAGACAATAAAAACAGAAGGAACTTAGGCCGGCAAGGCAACGCAGTCGCGAAACGTACACACGAAGACGAAGAGAGGAAGAAGAACGCCCTCGTTTCGCCTTCTGCCTTGCAATCGCAGAGGTCTGGCAATTATTTTTGGCGCCGAGCTCGCCATAGTCGATCATCGAAGGCAATTGGTCAAGAAATGGAGCGTGATGACCGCCACGCACGGCTCCGTTTCCAGCGATCGCGAGCAACGATTTTTCGATCGGCATGCAAATCGAATTACGGAGCCGAGCGTCCGTCGCGAGTCCCCACGCGCAGCTTCGATCAGAAATGCGATTCGTCGATTGTGATGATATTTTTGCAGGCAATAGATGAATGGTAAGAACGTAATTACTGTACGCGCATAATAGGCTTTCTCTTCCTCACCTCGTCGAGGAAATATTTTCGAATTATTACTCAGGGCTGCGCGAAAATTAGAACGATATAAATACCGCTGGCAAAGAATCAGTTCTACCTCTACCTGCTCGCTGGTGGACCTGCATTCTAGCGGCGCGAAAATTCCTAGGATCCTTTCAGACTTTTACACGGTCGAAGGAACGTCTTTCAGCGGCCGGACGTTTATTAATGTTTGTTTAGACGTTTTGGAGACACGAGGAGTTACGCAGTTGTGCGTTGAGATCAAGAGGTTCTTCTTGTATTAAATTCGCAGGTCCAAGTAGGATCGTTCCAAGCTGTGGTGGCTCTTGGACAGGATGACAAGAGTCGGAAGACACGGTCGTCACGGACAATTGACCTCTGACGTTCCGGCGCCCATTGTCGAAGAAAACAGTTTAATCGCGCGAATGGCTGGATGTGAAGGCCAGCTCTGGTCAGCGAAAACGAAGCTTGATGCATAGTGGAAAAAGCGGGGCAATTGCAACGATGAACGGGCTGGATAGTGCAATTCCACGCATTACGTCGGGTTACGCCCATTTTTGGCGCGGTTCAAGGCCTACGTTAAAAGCTAATGAAATAAATTAAGGCGTTCCAGCACGATTTAATGGCGGACGGAGAGTTTGTGTATTAGGGTGCCTTGACACCGACAGCTTTTTACATACAAAGGAGTGTACGTTGAGAGTTTAAGACCATTTTTGTTTTATAAATACTGTTTGGTTGAAACGGCGGAACACTTTAAGCTTGCTGGCTAACGAGGCTTGTTGTTGTGCGTTTTGGCATAGGGTGCCCGCGATGTGCTTTAGTAAATGGTGAGGAAGCTAGGGAAAGATTGCGAAGGTGAGCAGCTGAGAGTAATCTCGAAATAGAGATTACTTATAAATGTCATCATGGACGTTTATAAATTTGTAGGATATTGTTTAGGATAGTTAGAAATCTCTAGAATATTTAGAAATCTCTAGAAGACATTTAGAAATCTCCAGAATATGCTCTAGTACATTTATGAATTTACTGGATATTTATTAGGATAGTTAGAAAACTCTAGAATATTCTCGATAACGTTTATAAATTTATAGGATATTGTTTAGGATAGTTAGAAATCTCTAGAGTATTGGGAAATCTCTGGGGGACATTTAAAAATCTCAAAAATATGCTCTAGAATATTTATAAATTTTTTGGATATTGTTTAGGATCTTTGATAGTCAGAGATCTCTAGAATATTCTCCACAACGTTTATAAATTTGTAGGATATTGTTTAGGATAGTTAGAAATCTCTAGAGTATTAGGAAATCTCTGGGGGACATTTAAAAATCTCAAAAATATGCTCTAGAATATTTATAAATTTTTTGGATATTGTTTAGGATCTTTGATAGGCAGAGATCTCTAGAATATTCTCCACAACGTTTATAAATTTGTAGGGTATTGTTTAGGATAGTTAGAAATCTCTAGAGTATTAGGAAATCTCTGGGGGACATTTAAAAATCTCAAAAATATGCTCTAGAATATTTATAAATTTTTGGATATTGTTTAGGATCTTTGATAGGCAGAGATCTCTAGAATATTCTCCACAACGTTTATAAATTTGTAGGATATTGTTTAGGATAGTTAGAAATCTCTAGAATATTTAGAAATCTCTAGAAGACATTTAGAAATCTCCAGAATATGCTGTAGAACATTTATAATCTGGTAAGATATTGTCTAGGGTACTTAGAAATCTCTTTAGAAATCTCTAGAATACTTACTTAGAAATCTGTAAGATATTTAGGAATCTCTAAGATATTCTAAAATCTCCAGAATATTCAAAATCACATTTAGAAACCTCTAGGATACTCAGAAATCCCTGTTTAGGTTTAGAGATTCAGCTGAAAATGCAAGAAGAAACCATCTTGCTTCCAGCGTGTTCCCTCGCGAACGTAGCATCCCCCTGGCTCGAGTTTCTCCTCGCCTCGGCTGACGCCGTCGATCCTATCTGAATCGTAAAGTTTCTTTATCTGAATCATAAATACCGAAAGAAGTTCGCGGATGGTCGAAGTGGCCCGCGGGTTAAACACGTGGAAGCCAGGGCGTACCCGTGGCTGGAGCAACGTTGGAGTCCGCAGGCCAACAGCCTCGAAGCCTCCTCTTACGTAACGATTATCTATCACGCACGCCTAGACTTCCGATAGACGGGTGGCCGTGTATGCGGCGCAATACACGGAAACCGCGTATACGACTCTGTACACACGAGGAAACAGATGTTTCTGATACTCAATTCGGTATCATATCACAAACTCTTTCACAGACTCCACATTGCCCTACATCAACAAGGAGGACTAGAGATTCTGTTCCTTGGTGCACGAAGAGCATTATTAATGTGACTAGATTAGCGAAGAAATGTTAGGTGAAATATTAACCACCTACCTATCGACTTTTCAGGAATTAGAAACGCAGTGAATGAACAGGGAATTAAAAAGTGTTCGAGCTACCTTCAGCAGTTGAGTATGCATACTTAAATCTGGACTGTATGTTTACAAAAGTGTAGTTTATACCCAGTGATCTATCGCTTTGCTTCGAATTTCAGATCGACTATAAATCTTAGAATTCAGTTTATGAGGAACGAGTTGATCGTGGTAAGAGTAAATGATAAGGCAGCTGGAAGAAGACACGAAAGCAAATATGAAAATGAAGAAACTTTCATCGCAGCTCGAGTATCCGAGTGCCAATTTTTTTCAGCACTCTTGTTACCATAATATCCCGTAACGGTAGAATCGATTATCCGCAATATCTTCCCGACAGACACCATCAAGAATCACCTTTTTCCAAACGAATACTTCCTGGTTTAGCTTGATAGAGCTACCAAATATAGCCACTAATAATTTTACATCCATACACGCGTGTGCTGACGCTAATCTGATAGAAGAAGCCAATAACACCGGCAACGTTATTAGCTTGTTCGTGTCTAATGAAATGTTTCGATGTGTCCAATAGAGCTACGGGAACGTGTCATTAAGTCATACTCATCGGTGAATACGATTGATTGGAGCCCCGATCGTGATTCCGACTGGGTCCATCACGACCCATAACACAATTTAGATCGCACGTATCTCGGAACGAGTTTTTTCATCGGATGTCAATACCGTTCAACATTCTTATCAGGGGGATCCGCAGACTTTTCCAGGGGGAGGGGGAAGTTTGGGATGATGGTAAAGAAAAATATACCCCTCTTGCTTTTTTAACCCATTTTATAGTGCCAAATTAATTGAAAATTTAAAATCGAAATTTAAAAATATTCCCTTTTTCAGTATAAACTTAACCCTTTAGCGCCCACACCTAGATCCCGTTGAAAGAAAAATATCCCGTTTTGTTTTTATCGTTAAAAATGGTCTGAATTGATATATTTTTATACAAAAAATTGTTTTTATTTTTTTTTAAATTTATTTTTTTTAAGAGGTCAAAATGCATAGAACCGAAGAATACTCAATAGACTTTCCTCAGTGAATAAAACTACGCTAAACATGTATCACTTAAACTGTTGCAAACAGCAAAATGCGAATGCAAACGGCGAAACGGCAAAAAAAGGAATGTATCATATATGATACGTTTGGCGCTAAAGGGTTAATAAAGATCAGTTTTGAAAAATAAGCGATTTTTCTCAAAAGCCGGGGAGGGGCAACTGACCCCTTTTGCCCCCTCCCCCTTTCCGAACGGTTATTATTCTTATTTTCTTAAAGAAACACACCCGAGCGGGTCAAGATCGACCCGGTGTCCGCCAAGCGGAGGTTAATGAACAATCAAAGATTAACAGGGCGGTGGCCCTGGCGATCGGTTCGGAAGCGATTTTCAGTGATCCGTTGCCGGTACACGCGCCCATAATCGGCGGCTTCCTGTGAACAGGCCAGGCCACTCGTTCGAACATGCGTAGGACTCGATGTACATACGGGTGTATACGTGCCCACGCGAGCGGAGAACGTTGCACCTGGATGAAACGGAACGAGGTACAGGCCGACTGCATCCCTGACGCTGCACGTTCTGCAGGGCAGACTCATCGACAGCCAACCGATGTGATTAGCGGGTAATTAAGCCGGGGAACCGAGAAAAGACTGGGAATTCGATATCTCGCCCGCAACCCGGGGTTCTTTATTCAGAGGTGACTTCCAATGGAGTAATGAAAATGTAGCTGAGCGGATTAATATAAAATTTCTAGGATCTAGTGACGGTGAGCAAAGGTTCTTATTGGTTCGCATGGGAGAACGGTTGCTTCGATGGTGTTTGATATATTGGGAACGCTTAAAGGCGGATTCATATGAGGTTTCGTGATGGTTTTTTAGTGTCAGTAACTGGCACGGACATGTGTGAACTGCGCCATTGAAAAACAGGGAAACTATATTTTTAACCGACTTCAAAAAGGAGGAGGTTTAAATTCGACTCGTATGTATCTTTTTTTAAGTTTGTCCCTGCGTAACTCCTGGACCGATTTTGATAATGTTTCTTTGTATTTGAAAGAAAGCGATGCTCCGGTGGTTCCATGCTGCACTGCATCAACATTGGCCCAATATTTTGCCAGTTCCGGTTAATAATAAAATAATTATTATTATTTAATTATTATAAAATAATTATTATTATTTAATTATTATAAAATAATTATTATTATTTAATTATTATAAAATTATTATTATTTAATTATTATAAAATTATTATTATTTAATTATTATAAAATAATTATTATTATTGAATTATTATAAAATAATTATTATTATTTAATTATTATTATACAATAATTGTTATTATTTTATATATGTACGCGCATATCTCCTCAACATGTTGTGCCAATATACATAAAACTAAAAAGTCAAAGATAAAAAAATTGTAGAAAAATTAAAACCGACTTCAAAAAAGGAGGAGGTTACTCAATTTGATCCATATATTTATTTTATGTATGTTCAGCCATAACTTCCGCATAGGTGCACGGATTTTGATGATACTTTATTATTTGAAGGAGTATGAAGAGCCGGTGGTACCATGTTTATTTTTTTAGTATCATCTAAATACTCTACAATTTTCTAGAATTCCAGCTTTAAAGTACATATGTTCACACATAAATCGCAAACCGATTTGGATGATTCTTTCGTTGTTATATAGAAGAATATGATCGCCAATTGGTACCATGATGAATGGTTTTTTAACCGACTTCAAAAAAGAAGAGGTTATAAATTCAAACTGTATATATTTTTTTATGTTTGTCCGCGCATAACTCTTCAGCAATTGGACCGATCTTGATAATCATTATTTATTGGAAAGAGGGCGATGCCCCGGTGGTCTCATCCAACACTGGACCAATAGTGGCCCAATACTTTGCCAGTACTGGTTAATAATAAAGAATTTGAGACATCCTTATTCTCACTTTATCAAGTCGCTTATTTTGTGAATCTCTCGTTTATAACAAACGGTTGTTTTTTACGTGCAACTCCTTTTGCGGGCCTGCCCATTTTTTAAAATAAATGTAGTTATATAACTTAAATAACAAAAAAGTAAAAATAAAACAAAATTAAAAAAATTAAATCCGACTTCACAAAAAATAGAAATGCTCTAAAAAGTAAAAAATAATTTTTTTCTTTATTTAATTTACGACTTTCAACTCTTTGAAGTCGGCGCCAGATTTACACAGAGCAAATGATGAGACGGAGAAATAAAAAATGGAGGGTCGTAGATTAAATAAACAAAAAAATTTTTTAGTCTTTAGAGCATTTGTATTATTTTTAACTCGGTTTCAAATTTTTTTTTCATTACAATCGTAATCAGTTTTCCTTCATTAAAGACGAATAGGCTATTTACTGATAGCAACGCGCAATCGTTCATTAATTAATAGTGTCAATTTCCATCGGGAGCACCGGTCAAGGTCGCATCAACCGATCATCGTAATCAGCAAACGGTGCCACTTTGACACTAATCGAAATCGCTGTGTCATCGTATCAAACAACCTCAATTCTTGTCACATTTATTCTATTTTTGGCTTATTATGTCCACGCGAACTGTAAAAAATATAGAAACAGCAGAATTTCCAAACCAGTCAATTATCACTGCACCACTAAAATATTCAATTACACCAATCATAGAAAAACTAAATCCTGCACTTCTTGAAATTTCTAATTTATAACAATTCCACTCCAATAATTTACACATCATTTCTCGAGGATCAATAAAAACGAAACCCCCTCTAAATTTTCCAACTCTCGACTCTCGTCGACCATTGACGGCAAAATAGAATTTTATCGAAGTAGGTATCGTAAATCAGCTTCGATACAAGATCGACCGTCACGGCCCAGTTCTACAAAGTTCCCGGCGGTGATTCACGGATCACACGGATTAAATTTACCTATCGATATTCAAAAGGTACACGTGCCAGAGCGTCGAGTACGACTGTTTGTCTCCAGAGGATCTATTCTCGCGCTATTGTAAAACCGCCGTTTTATTTTCGTCCGATCATTCACCGGCACAGTTTAAATCGTGACTACTTGACCCACGGGCTAGGGCCAAGCGTCGCAATTTATCGTGACAGATTTATCGTCTTTGCTCCAACAAGGAGACCGGCCAATCAGCGCCGCGAGATCCTGCTCTAATTGATTAGCAACAAATTACGTGGGACGGCGACGTATACGTGTATACATGTACCCAAGGCGTGGGCGCGACGCGAGAAAATATTCGCCCTTCACTTCTAACACTTCGTTAGAAACAACTCGCGGACCAATTATCGGGCGTTCCCGTTGCCTTTTTCGTCGTTACTTCTTTAAACAGGAAATACACTTCTTATTGAAAAAAAAAAACGAATAGAATTCCTGCGAAGAGGAAAGATATCTTGAGGTTCAAAAGGGCTGGGGTTTAAGAACTATGTAGTCATGAAGAATATTATAGGCAGGGATTGAAAAAGTTCTGGAACTTTCCAATAGGTTCCAATTAAAACAATGACCGCGGGACTTTTTTAAAAATGTTCTCACATTATAAGTTCTCAGAAGAACCGATAAAATAAAAGTACTTGAAAATAAATGTTCCAGTTGGAATGGAATTTATAAAATATAAGAATAAAAATTTTTCTATAACAAGAATATATATTTTGTTCACCGATATTAAAAAAGTTCTCAATCGTTTTAATAAATACTAGATACTATTCAGTGGATAGTACTACAAGAATATTAAATAATTCTTACAGTTAAATTGATATCCTGAATGTGAGTTCCAGAGAGAAAATTGAATGAAGAGTGAAGAATGAGAAAAGTTCCATGAAAACGAGTTATATTAGAACGTTTATTAAAACAGTTTTCATAAGATAAAGAAAAGTACTAAACTATTAGGTACGAGTTTTATTTAACAATATAATATCATATTCTTCAAATGTTTATTTAATAAAATATATGAAAATCATAATATAATTAATGGTTTAAATTAGTTTAAATACGATGATGTATTATGGCTATAATACTATCACGCTGAATTGCAAAACATAAATAGTATAATAATACATAGATGTATATTCATATATTCTATTACTGAAATATAAATATTATATATTATATTAGATAATTTCTATGTATTTCGGTTCATGTAAGTTATAAAAAAATGTTATTTAGGTATTATTCTTGACAAGTCTCTTTTCCGTTCAATACTTCTTATGAAACCATTAATTACTTATGTTATGATTTTCATACCCTTTATTAAATAAACACATGAATAATATGACAGTATATTGTTAAATAAAACTAGTACCTAATAGTTGAGTACTTTTCTTTATCTTTTGAAAACTTTTTTAATAAATGTTCTAATGTAACTTGTTTCCATGGAACTTTTATTATATAGGTTCTAAAATATCTGTTCCATGAGAACACTTTTTAAAGAACTTCCCAAAGGTAGCATTTGTTTCAATAAAAATTCCACAGGAACAGATATTTTCTTAATCGAAACCAGGGATTGTAACCCGCCGGGAGCCGGTTACTAGTAACATAGGACAGTCTAGTCCAGACAGCCACATAAGGGGGTACTATGGTTATCTGGCCGAAAAATTGAGCAGGGCACAAGTAGATGAATAATATGTAAAAAGTTTTACACGATTATATTTGTTATTCATCGAGTAAAAAATTCATAAAGATTACTCGATTTTTTGGCCGGATGACCAGAGTACGTTAAGTGGCTGTCTAGACTAGACTGTCCTATGTTACTAGTAACCGGCTCCCGGCGGGTTACAATCCCTGATCGAAACAAATAAGTTCTAACAGAATTTTTTACGATCCCTTTTTTACGATAACTTTTTCGATCCCTGCTTATAGAAGGTTCAGATTGGTCGACCTTCCTTTTAGTACCATTTTGAAAATACCTAATTGTAATTTTTCAATCAGGATCGCATACTTTACCGAAGCTCTTTCCTATTTCTCATTATAACCCATAAAATGTATAATCCTTATCAGATTGTCACCACAATTATTATCGCAATTTATCCCGAGCTTCAGATACCATCTATATCGAAACATTTTTATATCCGACAGATAACATTAATAAGACAGTATAATACTTCATCGCGCCAACATTTGTATAATACTTTTTCCGAATAATCCTTCCACGTGAAATCGATATCCTTCTTAGTAATCTCTCCGGGTATCACTAACCGGTAAAATTTAAAGGATAATGCGGGACAAAGGCGTGTTACATATTCATTAAGCGTTAATTAAGACGTAAATAACCGTTTCTGCTCCAAATACACAGTCCTCTGCGATTTACAAATACTATATAAAACTATATAATCGGTAAATCGCTTTACAAAACAACACGACTGGAAAGTGTCTGCGAAACATTGCCACAAACAATAACAAATTTCGCCATCTTGGTCCGTGATTCGCTATTTAAACGTCGTCGTCGCCTATCTCGTGTCAAAGTATCAACTTCCTCTTCCTTATTTAGCCTGCAAAAAACGCGCCTCAGAAAATATTTACATTGTCCCGCGGCTGCGAGTCGTCCATGAGGTTACTTAATCGGCTGTTGATCGAGAGCTAATTACAGAGCGCGTCGATAAGTTGCAACTTGGGTTATCAGTCCCGGCGTTTTTTCCACCCCGGGAATCGTTGCATCGGCGATGCATCACCGAGTCATTAACCTTTCCTTTTATCTATTAGCGTCCTGATCATTCAGCACTCGCGATTGTCAATTATCTGAGTAAAACTTTTAAGTTACGTCCGATCGGACTGTTAATTCCGCGCGTTTTAGTCTGATAATTGACAATCGCGAGTGCTAAACCCCTCTCGTTTATCGGACGATTGCCCAGATCGGGGATCTGAACCCGAATCGTTAATTCCCATTTGACACCTGTTGCTGGCGATCTCGCGGTAATTGCTGGGCGAAAATGTAGATCGACCGAGGGATTTTCGGCAACCTTTTGCCACTCTTAAGGGGAGGTTCTGGTCTAAAAGTCGATTTTTTTTTTATTTAATTTTTCGAATGTTCAAACTTTTAGGAATACGTGTTTAAAAGGATTTCTTGAAATTCGTAAAATTCCTGAAGTTATAGGCATTTGAAAAAAATAGGCAAAAAAAAACTTTAAATGCGTTTTTCTCGAAACAGCGTTTTCAAATCGGTGGGACCTGTATCTCCAAAAGTTATTATCCGATTCGACTGAAACTTTTTTTATTTTGAAGAATATACTTCTGGCTAGGGGGGGGAACTACAAAAAAATACAAAAGTTGAAAATTTATAATTTTCAAAGGCGATGAAAGGACGAAAAATACAGGGAAAAGTGATTTCAAACTTGATGTGTCGTTATTTTCTAAAAAATAATGTCATTTTTGTAATTTTTTTTAGTTCCCCCCCTGGCCAAAAGAATAATCTTCAAAATAAAAAAGGTTTCAGTCGAATCGGATAATACCTTTTGGAGATACAGGTCCCACCGATTTGGATCAATTTTTTGACACCTTGACTTTAACGATTCCCCAGTGCCGTCTGCAATGATTAATTATAAAACAAAAAATATATTTCTATAATTTAAGATATTCTTAATACAATGCAACAAGTCCCATTAAATTATATATAGTAGTTTTCCTTTAATTAATTCCTAAATATTACCTATTTTTTTGGGCTCTAGACCAGAACCTCCCCTTAAACCGAGAAAAGGATAAAAACGTACACGCGCAGAAGAATCGATGCGTATCCATTTACTCTTTTCGCAGAGATATGATAATTCCTTCTTATTACTTATCAGAGCGGCCGCGATAAGGGTTATCGCGGCTTAAAATCGTGCCCCGTTATCGTGTTAACTGTCTGCCGCTTTGAAAAACGACATTGTATATCTGCCGGATTATTAGATAATTTAGGGTGCCGCGAATTTTCGCGAAGCTTCCACGCTGGCTGGATGGTATTCAGTTTTATTATAGCTGCTTTAGGAGTTCTGTATTTGTTAAAGAATGGCATATAACTGAGATTATATGCCACGAATGCAAATTTTTCAGATAATTGCCAGTTAGGGGTGTTGGGTGTAAATTTTATGCAATTAAGGAGATTAAGTATAAAATACTAGATTGAATTTTCTTTACGACGTACACTCTACTGCTTCGGTCTGTCATGTCCAAACATTGCGAGTAGTTTATAGCGCAAGGAATTACGTCAAATGAGGTTATCAGCGCAATAGTGGCGTAAACCCGAAACTTTCGTTTTAAGATTACGGATAATGAAATTATTGACGTTCTAAAGCTGTTGCTTTATGGGGGTACTGCACTGTGAACGGTCGAAAAATGAAGCTACTTTTAAAGATTTTTTCTCAGTAAATACAACGTATAATGAAATAAATGTTTCTGGTATTTATTAAGCTACTTTTATATTAATACCAAAAAAATTAAAATTAATATTTTTAATTTGTTTTACTTGTTTTTTTATAGCGTTAATATGGCACCTAAACAAAAACGGTATGTTCGTGGTGCACGTGATTCCCCGGCTTAGGCTTATCTGAAATAAAAAATCCGAAAAGATTCTGAATTTGTATGAGTTTTGTTATCGTCTGTACTTCAATTAACAATTTTTGTCGAAAAATAACTGAGATTTTTCTCGGAGAACATTCGAGAAAACACTATTTTGGAGAACTTTTTCTTTTAAAGCGGCGCAATTTTGTTATTTCTCAACAAAAATTGTTAATTGAGGTACGGACGATAGCGACACTCATACAGATTAAGAATATTCTCGGATTTTTTATTTCAGATAAGCCTAAGCCGGGGAATCACCTGCACCACGAGCTTACCGTTTTTGTTTGGGTGTCGTATTAACGCTGTGAAAAAACAACTAAAACAAATTAAGAATATTCTTTTTAATTTTTTTTTGGTATTAATATAAGAGTAGCTTAATAAATACCAAAAACATTTATTTCATTATATGTTGTATTTACTGAGAAAAAATATTTAAAAATAGCTTCATTTTTCGACCGTTCACAGTGGAGTACCCCCTTAATTTCTATTTTTAGGTATATATGTGATTTTTTAAAAAATATACAGAGGCGGATAAAAGAAAGTTTGCATCCTTTAGAATCGCATGAATTTTGTAGATTTGGTCGAAACAACTTGAGTTTTTTATTTTTTTTTTTTTGAAGCTAGTAGTATTAGTTTGCTAAGTGGCGTATATCGTCGTTTTGAAAAAAATTGCAATACTTCGGAATAGAGAAAAAATAGTAAAAGTCGTTTTTCAACTATTTTTCTGAGCCTGAAAATTCAAAAATCCCGTTTGTAGATTTAAGTAAGTTGTATACAATCTGAAAACTTCATCAAAACCAGTTGACCTTATTTTGAGCTACAAACACTTAAAGATCGCAGAATAAGGTCGAAAATCGCGAAAAGTGCAAGCAACATTCTGAAAATTTTATAAATGAAAATGATTTGCATCTTTGCCTAGTTTCGTCACACTGCTTTTACAACTAACCACAAAATCGGTTGAATGCCAAAATGAACAAAATAGCGGTACCTATAGAGAGTACCTACATAATAGTAATATATTACAAAGAGTCAATGCAGAAGAAATGTCTCTGGTTCTCTTTTATCTTGAAGTTAAATGTGGCTTATCAGATCGTCCACAATGCGCAGTGCAGGGTTAAGTTTAAGTGTCTTTTATGTTCGTTGGGTTTAAAACGGTTCGGAAGCACGCTCGCCGATTCGCATCGGACACACTATAAAATCGTCGTTACACGGTGTAATTCGTGTCACCCATCACTTGGTATTCTTCAAACGTCCCCCTTTGCGACGACGGAAGAAAACTGATGACAGTTAATCGATACAGTTGAATATTCATCGACGTGCCTTGCAAATATTGTAACGCGAGGCCTCGGTGGCAGCGAGGCCCGACACACGTTGCCAAGAATAAATAAAGTCGCGGTTTATATTTAGCCAAGATGGAAATCGTGACGCTGTCTGCGCGTTTCGAGACATCGTTTTATGTTTGGGATTGGGTGGGGATCGTAGGAATCAATTAAAGCGCGCTGAATCGCCAATAACGGTTCTCTCTTGCGAAGAATCATTTACTTTTTGGATGCAAGTGATATGACACGACGAGTGGTTGAATAGGGTAGATGTCCCTATTACTGTCAGTGTCCCTATTACTGCCACTTCATTTATTTTGCTTAATAAAAATGAATAAGAATAAGAATAATGCACAACAATAATATTATTATTAAATTGGGACTGTTCTGATTATTATTAATATTATTGTTGTACACTATTCTTTATACGTTATATTTTTACAAATTAAAATAAATAAACTGGAAGTAATAGGGACACTGACAGTAATAGGGACATCTACCCTATATCAGATTCGTTCACAGTGAAGATTGCGTGGACTAAGCAATCGAGTAGTTTCAAGAAACTTGAATATAGTTGTTGTGTATTAGAGATTCGAAGTGAAGCAGGGGATTCAATTGGAAGCTAAGCGAAGCTAAGGTAAAAGACCCAATACGTGGACACGTCCCAGTAGCTGGACACTGGTGCAAAAGAACTATTTTATTAAATTATTCAAATATTTAGTAAAATATATTCATATATATATTTGACGAAATATTTGAATAATTTAATAAAATAGTTCTTTTGCACCAGTGTCCAGCTACTGGGACGTATTTTATTAAATTATTCAAATATTTCGTCAAATATATATATGAATATATTTTACTAAATATTTGAATAATTTAATAAAATAGTTCTTTTTTGCATAAAGCGGATATTTAAATGTATTAATCAGTATTTTTGCACCAGTGTCCAGCTACTGGGACGTGTCCACGTATTGGGTCCTTTACCTTATGCTTTACGATGATATGTCTCACTGTGCTAAAAAACATCAGAGACATAGCACAGCTTAGCTTAGTTTTTGGTGGAAATGATTCCACAAGGGTGTATCGAAACTAATTTTTAACAATTACAATTAGCTTTCAGGTGGATTCCCGGCTTAAACTTTAATTTCATTATCTACAATCCTTTCAGTTCCTATAACAGTCCAACTAAATTTTACTTATTATTAGTTTAAAAATTCTGCTTGCAATTGTTTTCTTTTTCACAGGTCAAGGTTTGCTAATATTGCTTATCGCGCGTATCAAGATGAGCTTAATTTAATCTCCACCGATTAGTGGCAATGTTAGCAACGCGGTAATAAGTCTGAACCATGGCTGACTGAATCCACTGTACGAAAAGTCGATTTCGATCGAGCAGACGGGATGCTTGCCAAATCGGGGAATATTTTTATTGACAGGATAAAAGCAGGATGACATTTCACTTCTCGCGATATACACACACCCCCGAATCTCCTTTGGCAGTCACTGCAAAACAAACGCAAATATACACACGAGCACGTGCACTCTGAAATGCACCTCTTGCACACTGCATCGACGCCGCTGCTGCGGAATTGAACGTGCAAGATACTCGCATATAGTACCTGACCCATTGAGAAATCCGATATTTATTTATGTATTTATAGCGGGAGCAATATTTTTGTTAAAAAAAAAACAGTACCGTTAAGGAACTAGTTTTTGATCAGTTTAGAGAGTTTCCCGCTTTAATATTTATTTTTAACCTAATAAAACTTTCAACTATAGACTTTTTTTATATTAAAAGATGAATTAATGTTTACACTTTAAGGAAAAATTTGAAAAAGTTGAAAATAAGTATAATTTAATTATTTATAAGGTTAGGGAATAATAAGGTGATTAGGAACTAATTTTTGATCAGATCAGGAACTAGTTTGAATTATCCTTTTTTATGTTAGTAATTATTTCAAACAATTATTTAAGGACATAATCTGAAAAGAACGATTTATTTCATGAACTGATTAAAAATTAGTGCCTGATCAAGAACTAGTTCCTTAACGGTAGGTGGAAAGAATTTTATCTGACTCCCGAAAAAACTGAAATAAACGATAAACAACTTTTGTTTTCAATGGTATTCCAAAGTTCTTAATTCTCGAAAATAAATAGTTCACTAAGTATCCTATTTCGCAAATTCAATCATTACCACCAAAGAAATGTTAATTAAGCAGCTGTAACAGATGAAAACACAAGTCCCATCGACATTGCATACTCCACCACTGGGTACTACAAATACCAGTGTCTCCCAACCTTTTTTGAGTCACGACCCCCTTCTATAATATTCAAATAATAAAATATAGTAATATAACTAATTGTAAGTAAATAAATAAATGCTAAAAATCGCCAACTAAAAATAACCTCGGCGACCCAAAAACACTACGCGCCCCAAAAATTTGCAAATCACAAAAACACGCCACTTCAGATAGAACATAAAAAGCCAACTAATTTGCAATTGCACACTGCTGCAAATACGAAGCTAACCACCTCGTCGCGCTTTCTTCCTTTCCCGGAAAATTTGAATACCACAAGTCGATGAATTCCAAGCAGGCAGGGCAGGCACAAGTGCGACTAGTGTTCCTGATTTCTCGATATTTTTCGCATCTCGAGAAATGAGAAATGAGATTATATTTCTCGAGAATTCTCGAGAATTCTCAAGAAATTAAAAAAATATTGCAAAAATTATGGTTTTGGGATAATGTTGAAAATATTTATCTATATTCTTATTCGCGTCTAACTTAAACCAAATAATTGATAAATTCATTTATTTAATATAAAATGTGAGCAAGGCGAAACATTACTTTTTTAATTTAAAATAATTTTTTCAAAAGCACAATGCGTCTAAGGTCGCGTCAGCCAATCCACTTTTTTGTGACAAAATCTGCGGCTGTAGAAAAATTTCTTTCCTTTTGAGTGGATGTTGGTTTAATTGTATATAGATTATAGAGTTAACACACAATTTCAACTAACTGAAAATTCATTTCTGAAAGCAAATGGGATTTATAATAATTTTCCAACACTGAAGGTTCTCGAGAAACACTGTAATTTCTCGAGAAATGAGAAATAAGAAATTATAAAATTTCTCGAGAAACTCTCGAGAAAGAATTCTCGAGAAGGAACACTAAGTGCGACGTGTCGCCTGCCACGGCGTCGCGCGCTAAACCCGCCGTTTCGCAAGCAATAAAAATGCAAACTAAATTCGCAATTAATCCTGCGATCGCGATGACGACCAACCGCGGCCACTTTTTGCTCTCTGTTTTGGTAAATTCGAGTGCCGCGAGTCGATGAACTTTGGAGCGGGGGGGAAGGAAGGGGGCCAGACGGAAGTGCATACAACGTGTTCCATCAATGTTGCATGCCGCGCCAGTGAATGCCAAGCGTGCCGTTTCTAAGACGGCAGAGAAAGTCGGTGACAAGTTCTACCACTGTCTATTTTTAAAAGCCGCGCGGGATAAGAGCGTTGCAACACGGCCACGGGAACAAGAAGCACGAGCGATCGACGAATTAATCAAACGGGCATCGGGCCTCGCCTGCGCCCCGATGTTTAGACGAGGGGCCCCTTGTTACCTCTCAGTAATATCGAACGTTCCTACGCTAATCCCTCTATTGTCTGACTCGCGTTGGATGCGCAATTTATCTTATCCGCGGCCTGCCCGATGTAACAGTCCGCCAATATCAAAGTTCGCTTCGGGAACGCCGAGGGTGGCGAGTCGAGGTACGACTCGAACCTCGGAGCTGGCTAACCCGTCTCGTTCGTACAGTTTACGATGCTGACACGTCTATCCGCTCGAGCTGATCGACAGGTGTGGGTCGTAAAAAACTGGAGAGAGCCAGTTCCGTGTACGAATAAACATCGCGGAGCAACAATGGACATGGTAGATAAGGAACGTACTTTGAGTAGGTACCGAGGTATGTTCCTCGTAGAGATTCTTCGGGAAAGAATGTATGATAATTCTATCAAAAAGATGATGAGGATTGTTGAGCTAATTTGGATCCTTTCCTCGTTATAGTAGAAAATAATTGTAGGTCTGCCGAAAAAGTAACTAGATTGTTTTTCATTAAGGGGTCATATACGTTTCTCAGCGTTACAACGTGTGCGAGTGATTCAGGGATAAACTATTAATCCGATTGGTTTAATTCTTCTTGTGTTTTATAGGTACATACCTATGGTTATCTACCTCAGGTATGAGAATTGGAAAATTTTTAAAAATTTGGGTTTTTCTCGAAACAACATTTTTCAAGACGGTGGGCATGATAACTGCCCACCGTTTTGAGCGGCGCCAGAAAACATTCCACGCCACTGCCCGCGGACGCCACATTTTTAAAAATTTTGGAATTCTCATCTCATCTTTTAAAATCTATAAACGTATTCGTATAAAACACAAAAAGAATTAAACCAATCGGACTAATAGTTTATCCCTGAATTACTCCCAAATTGGAGTAATTTGAACCTAATGGGTAGGTTGGGTGGAGAACATAAAAAAATAATTTAGTTTTTAAATCTACCTTCACATAGTAAATAAAGTGTGTCAAAAAGTTCGCTGATTATTTTTTATAATTTTAAAACTTAACAGCGCCCCGGGATGCCAAAGGGGTCATTTTTCAAATTAATAATTTTTGTAGATCATAGGGGGTAATCGGTTTCTAGCAAGCTAGTAAGTAACTAAAAGTTTTTTGTTGAATTATCTCACTGCGCCATGCTAGCTGAAAGGAATGTGTATTATATCTTAATCTAAATATATAAAGCAGAAAGCTTCTATATGTTTGTGTGTTTGTCTGTCGCCTAAGAACTATTGAACGATAAATTCTGGGATCACGAAATGTGCCTCAGCTCATTATGCTTGACTAATCCAGATGAATGTGACTATTTAAAAAAAAATATAAAATCAGAATCTAAATTTCGAGTGAAGCCGAGTTGTAAAGCTAGTACCTATATACCGCAGAAAGTGTTTGTGTGTTTGTCTGTCGCCTAAAAACTTTCGAACGGTAAACTCTGGGGTCACGAAATATGTGGCAGCTCATTATGCCTAACTAATCCAGATGAATGTGACTATTTTCACCAAAAAAGAATAAATAAATTTTTTTTATAAAATTAGAATCTAAATTTCGGGTGAAGCCGAGTAGTAAAGCTAGTAGTCGATAGTGCTGATAGCTGTACACTTAAAAAGCATACGGTTGATACCCTGGGGCGCGGCTAAATAGTTTTAAAATTATAAAAAAACAACGTGCTTTTTGACACACCTTACACCTTTTTCCCATGGCAAACCAGATTTAAATAAAAATTATTTTTGCCCGTTTTCGGCGCAACCTACTGAATAATCACATTTCGTTGAAAATTCAGGCTTTTAGAGCAAAAACAGACTAACCCACATTTTTACAAAATTCAGTTAGTAGCAATAATGTATTTCAATAGGTACTAATCATATAAAATTAATTTTTTACTTTCTGACGAACACTGGTTATTAGGATGGTGCACATTTGACCACAAAAAGTATCCTTTATATATTTTTCCCGGGAAATCATATCGATGTAATCCTCCCTTATGATTAAGCAATGTGGTATTTATTTGACTTTTTTCAGTTACTTATTTGGGGTTGCTACTTGGCATTCAATTCCGCGTTTTTTAGAGAAAAGTTGAATTTTCTTTTCAACTTTCTTTTTCTTTTCAGTAACGTAACATTGTAATATTATTACAAAGTAACTTTGTGAACCAGCAACTTTTGAAAATAGCCAATTCATATTCATATAAGTCTAATAGTAGCGTTTACTAGCCAGAGCTGCTAAGGTGGATTGAAATTTACTAATCTGGAGGAGGAATTCTAGATATAATGACGCCAGGCAATCCGACTCTCAGGTATACCTGGGTGCACGAATTCGTCTTAAGTAAAAATACAATTTTACTTAAAATATTAATCTCCAAAACATTATTAAATGTAATGAAATTGACGCCAGTCCCGTTTTCCAGTGTAGAGAACAAAATTTTACAATGACACTGCAATATTTCAAAAATTTCATTTTAAGCACCACCCTACTGGTTATAGAATTAATACTTGTTACTATCCACCTCCAGCCATGCCTCAATTTTCACTCCAAACGGCGGCTGCTTAAGAAACGACGTGGAAATCTCATGCAAAGG
The DNA here is from genome assembly GCA_929113495.1 of Andrena minutula. Taxonomy (NCBI): domain Eukaryota; kingdom Metazoa; phylum Arthropoda; class Insecta; order Hymenoptera; family Andrenidae; genus Andrena; species Andrena minutula. The sequence goes on along the minus strand of OV815993.1, from coordinate 75,946,779 downwards.
AGCTTCCCTCAATTTGCATCTCATTCAGTCCAACCTTCCACGCGACGCAGTGTATGGCGCAAAAAAGAATACGTTGAGAAGATTGCTTCGGAATTTCAGGTGGTGGATTTCATCGTGCACGGACATCTTAAGCCCGCGAAAAATACATTCCTGTGGCTATTATCGTTTCGATAATAAACGGGTATTGACCTGCAGGCATTCGCCAGAGACGATTACGCGACTCGCGAATCGTCTCACGCGAGACTTTATACCTAACGAGGATTAATTTTCACCTCCAGCTTGCGCGGAGAGTTGGGGCACCTTAGATCAGGGATGGCGGACACGTCGCACGCGTGCCAAACTTGCTAGGCGAGAGATTTTCACCTAGACGCCGAAAATATTGAGAAACCTATAAAGAAATATTTCTAAGGCTTCTTCGAAGAGTAGAAATAGGTTGGCAGAGGAAAATAATATGAATCGAAATTTTAATAAAAAATAATATTAGTAACTTATTCAAGTTACTGATATTATTTTTATTTTTGACTAATATTAGTAACTTATTAAAGTTATTATTAAAGTTACTTATTAAAGTTACTATTAACTTATTAAAGTTACTAATATTATTTTTATTTTTTAATAATATTAGTAACTTATTAAAGTTACTAATATTATTTTTATTTTTAATAATATTAGTAACTTATTAAAGTTATTATTAAAGTTATTATTAAAGTTATTATTAAAGTTACTTATTAAAGTTACTATTAACTTATTAAAGTTACTATTAAAGTTACTTATTAAAGTTACTATTAAGTTATTAAAGTTACTAATATTATTTTTATTTTTTAATAATATTAGTAACTTATTAAAGTTACTAATATTATTTTTTATTAAAATTTGGATTCATATTATTTTCCTCTGCCAACCTTAATATTCAGTAGATATTACTCGTCGAGGTATTGGCACGTGAAAAACAGATAACAACTTTCGTTTTATTTTCGCACGTTGGTGAAATCCTATTTGCTATCCCTGACCTAGATACAACCGTCCTAACGCGAGGAAGAACGACGATAGGGAAAACGCAAACCAACGGATTGAATAAATCTCCCTACGTCCGTCGAATCTTAACGGAGCAATCGCGGTGGATATCATTAGGGTAATGGCAAAGGAACTGCAAATGAAATGCTAGAAATCCGGAAACAATAAATGATTAAAGGGGAGATTAGAGTACTCTTGGATACTGTATTTACAGGTTGCCTGGGTACTTCTTATTTATTACAACTCTAAATGGGATTTTTAATGCCGCCTAATTTGAGGACGAAAAGAATTTTATTATTGATAAAATTGTAAATATTTCGCGGAAGATTTTGAGGACTCCTCGACGCATGCAAGCTTGTTAAACCTTGAATTCTTTTTTATTGAAACTGATTGAAAGGAAGATTGCGAGGAGTATTTGATACACGTAATTTCCTTTCAATCTATTTCAATAAAAAAGAATTCAAGGTTCAATAAACTTGCAAGGTTCAATACACAATTTTTATAATATTTATTTTCCTCGGGAGTATTTGATACGATGCGATCTTTTCTTACTACATTCACAAAAACGTCTATTTGCGAATTTAAGGAGAAAGAAAGATTGTATGAAAAGAAACTAGAATTTCTCGATTATATCTCCGAATGGTATTACATGAGAAGGATTAATTTCGAACTGTTTTAGTAGGTAATAGCAGGGGGTAGGAATTGAATACACATTTAATCGGGTGAAGTTAAATCTTGGAGCAGGGAGCTAGGCACCCCACTGGGGTCATAAGTAAATCGATAATCTCGGGAAACCCCTCGAGTCCACTTTCTTAGCAAATTGAGTTAACCGAGGGTTCTTGTCCTAAAAATGGTACATCTACCGAAATATATAAATGTAAAGCGTGCACAAATTCCCATGGAGTTTCAAACAAAGTATCACTTCGAGCTTAATCTCTTTGCTAACCCCCAAAACTTAGAAGAAAAAATGTGATATCTTTAAGGGGTAACACTATCATGATTGATAAAAAATGATAGGATAACTTTGCAAGTGATTTTAAAGACATTTATGAACTTTATTAAAAATGTAAACCCTCAAGAAATCAACTATTTTTCTAGTATTTATTATGTAGATTACAAAAAATTGTGTCATTTTGTCCCAGCGGACAAAATTCCATAGCGAACTGACTGAAATGGAAAACACGTATCAATTGTATAAAAAAATCTGCAACAAATTTTCTCTGTTCTTATTTATAAATATCATAAGAGCCTTACGTTACACTTTCAATAAAATTCATAAATTTATTTAAAATCACTTCCAAAATTATCCTACAACATTTTACCTACCCCTTTGGTTACCCCTTAAGGGTTGTTTTCACCCCTTCAGAATAAATTTCCCCAGAAGAAGAAACTCCACCTCGTATAATCCAATATGCCGTGAAATTCCCGCTAAATTTCATTAAAATCAGAATTTTCAGATTGCGACTGATCCCTCGTTAGCTAAAGCACTCGTGCTTTCCTACATCGTGCCGCCGTCCGTTCCCCTGGAATTTTGTCAATTCTCATTACGCCCGGCGACCCGTGGTGGTGGTTAAGGTCGATACGCAGGCGAGTAATTGCGAGTCAGGTGAGGTGAAACGATGCTGGAGGTGAGCAACCGGTCGCGGAAGGGGTTAATAATAAGAGCCAACCGGTATACGGCGGCTTATTACCAACGGGGAAGATTAGACGAACGACGCGGCATGTCAAATATAGTTGTGCCGGGGTTGCGACGAGTCATTAATGCCCGCGGACAAAAACATCGCCGCACCGCTGTAATTACTTATACGCAATTTATTATGTTTAAGTATATGCTGCATGACGAGGCGTGCATAACGCACGGGCCGGCCGTGTAAAGAAAATTCACTGATAATCCGTGACAGGACTTGCAGTTCCCGTCGTCTAAATTTAGGTACAGGTACCCCAGCCAGCTTAATGAATTATGACAGTAATTCGAAGTGACTCTATCGCTACATGCTCGCGCAGGAATGACAATTTTGCATTCCTACTTCAATCACATGGTAGGTAAGTACCTTGCATGATTACCTATTCGTGGACTTTTTTACAAAGTGGCTGTAGATGTGCAACGGACGGCGCAAGTGTAGGTGAAGTTGTTAAAGAAGCTTGCTTCTCAAAGGGAACGTGCACCGAGGGGATATGTAAAATGTGATCGATGTTGCGCGTGGTTCTACAATATCTCATGCTTCTTCCTATGCTTCGCGTGTATGAGTACTTCAGTGTTTATCTGTGTTTATACTTTTGGACGTAGCAGGAGTGCATTGCGCTGGGCTCTTGACACGTGGGTCAATGACAAGTGGATATTCAAATATGAATGTGTAAGAAAATAAACTCTCTTGGTTGTCTACTTAGGGTAAGCTATACAATGATTGGCACTCTAAGCGGAAATCCCAATTGGAATGTCTATATTTTTTTGTGAAATTTTTATCTGGTCTTAATTTTCAGTTATTATCAATGATTGTGGATTTCTCATTAAAATAAAACATTTCGAGTACCTATTAAGTCTCTTATTTTAAAAATATTCAATGAAGTACTAAAATAGGCATAAAAGTACAATCATTGGCACCCTAAAATTTGAAGTTATATTGAAAAATATATGTAGTTAAAACCGAAGTTTAAAGTGTTTAAACAGATACCTACAACACTTGTTAAATCTGTATTTCAATCCATTACTTAGTTACAAAGCGACAAAATATTCTTGCCTATCTCTTATTAAAATTTTAAGCAAACGCCTAAAACTCAGCTCATTCTCCCACTTTGTGGTGTTGCCAGATGTAAAATGTGTGGCACTTGGCTTTGCAGTGTTGTAGTAAAAGAAAAATAAAAAATTGTAAAAAGTACTTTCTAAGCTACTTCTTAATATTTGGCTTTTTAATCAGGAGTGCCAATGATTAGTGCACTGCCAGCATTAGTACAGTTTACCCTAATTCAAAGAAGAAACTTGACAACGCAGACATTATTTAAGGGGAGGTTCCGGTCGGAAAATCGATTTCTTTTTATTTCATTCTTCGAATGTTCAAGCTTTTAAGAATACGTGTTTAAAGGGATTTTTTTGAATTTGTATAATTCAGGAAATTATAGGCATTTTAGTAGCGGCAAGTGAATGTTAGCACCAGGCCATTCGGCGCTCATGTAAAACTTTAAAGGCGTTTTTCTCGAAACACTGTTCTTAAAATCGGTGGAACCGATTATTATTCTATTCGACTGAAACTTTCTTTATTTCAAAGGATGTACTTCTGGCTCGGGGATAGACCAGTAATATTTAAAAACAATTGAAAATGTATAATTTTTAGAGGCGTTGAAAGGGTGAAAATGTAGGGAAAAAATGATTTCAAACTTCAAATGTCATTTTTTTCTCAAAAAATGTAATTTTTTATCATTTTTCCTAGTCTGTCGACGAGCGAGTTGCAATCCCTTTAAGGGGAGGTTCCGGTTTGGAGCTAAAAAAATAGGTGATATTTAGGAATTAATTAAAGGAAAATTACTATGTATAATTTAATGGGACTTTTTGCATTGTATTAAGGATGTCTTAAATTATAGAAATATATTTTTTGTTTTATAATTAATCATTGCCGACGGCACTGGGGAATCGTTAAAGTCAAGGCGTCAAAAAATTGATCCAAATTGGTGGAATCTGTATCTCCCAAAGTTATTATCCGATTCGACTGAACCTTTTTTATATTAAAGAATATACTTCATGCTAGAGGAGAAACCAGAAAAAATGACAAAAATTACTATTTTTTAGAAAATATCGACACTTGAACTTTGAAATCACTTTTTCCTGTACTTTTCTTTCTTTCAACGCCTTTGAAAATTACAATTTTCAATTTTTTGTATTTTTTTCTGGTTTCTCCCCTAGCCAGAAGTGTATTCTTCGAAATAAAAAAACTTTCACTCGAATTGGATAATAACTTTTGGAGATATAGGTCCCACCGTTTTCAGAACACTGTTTCGAGAAAAACCCGTGTAAAGTTTTACATGAGCGCCAAGTGACCGGGTGTTATCCATGGAATTGCCGCTACTCAAATGCCTATAACTTCGGGAATTTTATGAATTTCGACAAATCCTTTTAAACACGTATTCCTAAAAGGTCGAACATTCGAAAAATTAAATAAAAAAAAATCGACTTTTAGACGGGAACCTCCCCTTAATTATGTGTTCTTACTAACTACTACTTCTCCTAAAATATGAGAATTTTAGATGACAACAAAATGAGAACCTAATTTAAAATCCTACCCCTAACTGTAGTTTCCTAAATGAAATTACGGAGAGAAAAATATATAACTCCAACGAACGATCAAACTATCCGCCGGTCAAGAATTGAAAGAATTCTTCTAAAATTAGAAAAGCAGCCGATTTTCGAGAAATCCATGCATCAGAACGCATCTCACAGAGTATCCTCAGGTGTGAAATAAATGTCTGCCGTTAAAACGCAGGGTATCACGCAATAACTCACAGTCTCGGCTACGATCGCCGAGATTGTGTTGCGTTTGCCAAGCCGCAGCCGATTTTTGCAAGGATGTAGGTTAGATAATCGATGCGCTGTCGTATCGACGTAACTATTAAAATATCGAATGGCAGAGGAATCCGATCGCCTATAAGCGGGAATCTGAAATAGAATTCGTCTCGTTCCACCGATTCGAAAGCTCGGTACGGTCGCCGCGGGAAGCGACCGAAGCGTACGTCCCGGCAGGAAAGCTCGTCGGGGAAGCTCCGTTTCCCCAGATGGTTCAACGTACGAGGGTTCCACCAGAATTCCGCTTGGCCACAATCGTGTATTAGACAGACACGCGCACCTTGACCCACTTCGTTCAATTTAAAAATAGCGCGAGGCTGAGGACTCGAGGAGAGCCGGCCTATGTATGTACTCGCAATTCGCGACGCCCCGGCTCTTACGCAAGGAATAAAAATTGGCTGGCATCTGCGGGTGAAATAACAAAATAAAATGCGGAGTTCCTGTTGGCGCGACGTCTAGGGTAGATGTCCCAATTACTGCCACTTTATTTATTTGATGTAATAAAAACGTAAAGTATAAAAGAAGTGTACAAAATATGTTATTATTAAACGGAGATTTTGATTTACATAAAAATAAAAAAAATGAAAAAATCATACGGACAAGACAATTTGTGAGGTGACAGTTATAGGTACACTAGGATCGCTCGCGAATTTTAATTAATTATTAATAAATTCTTCATATTTAATTCATAAAACTATTTTTTTTTAATAAAAGAGATGCCAAATAATATTATGTTTCAAACTGAGACGATTTTTAGGTTAAACAACATGTGAAATGATTAAATGAAGTTCAGTTATAAGCTTAAGGTGGCAGTAATTGGGACATCTACCCTATCTCTATAAAGTGGCATTTTCTTTTGATATTTTTGCTTGTACAATCAGCTCGAGGCTAAAAATGCTTTTGAAAGACTAATCGAAGAAATGGAAAGGTTTGTGAGAAATAGGATAGCCTGGGGATATTTTTGAGAAGGTGCAGTGAATTTTGAATTACGAAAGTATGATGAAGTGAAGTTGAGTTGCGAAGGGTGGGCATTTAATTGGGCTAATGGTACGTCTCGTTTCGATCGACTGATGAAAATAAACCAGATGTCTTTTAATACTTTCTCGCTGTAGCAGAATGAATTCCCCAGGGGCACTCGTGGTTGCAGTCAACCTTGTCGTTCGATTATATCATAGCAATCATGGTCATTTCCGCGGTGCGAATTGAATCAGGTTATTCACTCAATTGTTCGCATGTGAAAGCTAAGTAAGAACGTTTTAACTTCCTGTCTTCGGTTAATTTGTATATTATATTTGTGTAGCACTTTAACATTAAGTTTCTTCGTGACGCTTTCGTGTTTATATTGTTCGTTGGAAGAGACGATATTTCCAGGGGCCCTTCTGTTCTGGCTAACACGCGAGAAAGTTTGTGTATTATTTTTTCTTTGGATTGTATAGTATTAAATAAAATTATAATATTATATTAAATAATATTTATCCTTGTATTATATAGTATTAAATAAAAACATATTGTTCTAGTAATATAATAAATGCGAAAGTGTGTTTGGATGATTGAATGTTTGTTACTCGATAACTGCGCAATTATGCAATGGATTTTTCTGAAATTTTGTATACAAGTAGTCTAAGACCAGGGATAATATATAAAATACATTTTATCCCGATTTTTATAACCGATCTGGATCAAATTTGTATAATAATTACTTTCTAAAACCCTGCGGAAAATATAGGCTATTTAACATAAAATGCGTATATCCCACCCCTTCCCTTTTATATCGTCCCCTTGAAACGCCGCACAGTGGTGTATTTGATGCAAAAAGGCGGCATTGGCGAGGTAAAAAGTGGGGGAAATTTTTTTATTTTACATTAACAACTACGCCAATAGCAACTCAATGCCACCAAATTTATAAATCAAAAGTGCAATTTTTAGTGCAAAAACTGTTTTTTAAAAAAAATAAGTGAAAATTTATTTTGTGATTTAAACATTTCAGTTATGGTGAAAAATTAAACGAAGTTATGGAATCAATTCCTAGTGGTAAATAAATCGTTAGAAGCAAAAAAAAAACAATTTGATTCTTGTTTCTCTCTCTTAGTACAGGGGGTCCGAAATAATTTTAAAAAATTGAATCAGATTCTGTAGAATTCTGCTTAGATTTTTAAATCAGTGTAATACTAAGGGAATATATTATCAGATAAAAAAAATTAGCTGCTCATAATTGCTCACTTTTGTAAAATTGGTTATCAAATTTTACAATTTTATATTGTAATTACAGGTTCAAAATCAAAGCCAATGACTTTTTCCAGACTGGAAATATGGCAGATTTTAAAAAATGACAATTCCGAATCAAAAGACTTCGACAAGGTTTACAATGGAATAATAATAATAATAATAATAAAACTGCAAATGTTGCTGCCCCCAACCCCGATAGACGAAGAAGATGAAAATTTATCTCCAGATACTTCGGAAAACGAATTATAAATGTTAAAAGTCAAATAAATGGTTTTGTTGTAATTATTGACCTAATGCCGCATTTTTCTTATAAAAACACCACTGTGCGCCGTGGCAATCAAAGTTGTACCCGCGCAACGCCGGGTACTTTAAGCTAGTAATAGATAATTTCAAAATTGTTCATTCGGTCATATAAATAGACTAGCCATTTAACCACTCAGCTCGATTAATCCTTGCAATCCTAAAAGTAGAGTCACCCATTTTACATAACGAAAATGAAAAAGGATTTAAACGACCAAATGTGCAGGTCTAAAAGAGAAAGAGATGCCCTATGTACACAGTATGTCGGAAAAATAACGGAACTTTTTAAATTTAATGAAAAGTGCTAATGCCATGTATTGAAACAATATGTAACCCGAAATCTGTATATTTCCTCTACAAAACAAAAGCATCAGTTTTGGAATCGACTAACGGATTGTCAAGTTAAAACGGTTGAAGTGGCAGTACTTTTTGTCACTTCGTCGCAGAAACACAATGGAACAAAGCAAATATTAAATTTTGTTTCAAGCTCCGGAAAACGTTTACAGAAACATTTGAATCGATGAAAAAAGTTTATGGTGATGATTGTTTATCCCGTACACGTGTGTTCGAATGGCATAAACGATTCCAGGACGGTCGTGATACTTTAGAAGATGACCCAAAGCCAGGCCGGCCAAAAAAGAAAAATCGCGATGAGTTGGTGGAACAAGTGCGTGAAATGATTACTTACGATGCGACTTCAAGTGTGAGATGGATGGCAGAGATATTATATACGACTAAAGACACGATTCACGAAATTTTGAGAAAGGACTTAGGGTAACTCGGGGTAATATGCCACAGTTAACTTTGAAACGCGATATCTCGCAAGTATAAGTAGATACAGGAATAAAGATAAAATCATACGAAAGTGTAACTAATTCTGTGTAGTGACTAATAATTAGAGATATGTAACTTTTATAGTTCAATCAGAAACGTACAAATACAAAAGTCCTCGAAAGTGGCATATTACCCAGGTGGTGGGTGAATATGCCACAAGCTATGAAGTGCGAACTAATCACTGAAATTTTGGAGAATCAACAATATTTGAAACTATTTAAGCTATTAATAAATAAAAACAAACATTTTAACTCAATGAAACGTAAAATTTATTTGAAAAAATAGCTACTTCTTACAAACTAAACAGCCTCCAATCTCTACGTCTCCTTTACCTTCGAATGGCTTCCTATAAACTTTTTTCTGACCAAGCCGCACGGTTTGAAGTTCGTACATACTTCTTAGGCATGGTTCTGATCCAAAAAGCAACTCGATGGCTTTAAATAGAAAGAATTATAAAGATAAGAGTTTGTGGCATATTATACCGACAAACATGTGGCATATTACTCCAAACAGCCATAAAACGAAAGATAGAAAATCTCTCCACAAAATACATAGTTTTAACGGATGTTTGAGAGGTTATTAAATTCGTTTGTTAGTATACTGTATCATAATCTATTGATTTTATGTAGAACCGTTCACACAAATGTATAATCTGCATTCTAGTTGGAGTGTGGAATTACGTCAAGCCGATACTTTTATAACTTACCAGGATTTACTGAAAATAAAAGAAATCAAAAGCCAAAATCTGTTGTCGTCTTAGCAGGTACACTAAATTGAACGGAACTAGTCCAAATATAACGCAATCTGTTCATTATTTAAAAAATTATTGAGAAGTGGCATATTACCTACGGTGGCATATTACCCCGAGTTACCCTAAATAAACGGAAAGTCTGTGCTCGATTTGTTCCTCACGCATTAAATGAGGACCAACAGCTCGTGAATTTTTAGCAAAGAAACAGGCCTGTGTGCTCCAACATCCTCCGTATTCACCGGACTTATCGCCATGTGATTATTTCCTATTCCCAAAACTTAAACTGGCCATGAAAGGAACGTTTTATGACAGTGTTACACAGGTCCAAGGCGCGGTGACATTGAGGCGATTCCGCAAAATGATATAAAAAATCTATGCTGGCACTAGTCGAACGTGCCCAGCGGTGAATTGATGCAGAAGGGATATATTTTGAATAAAAAAAAATAATTTTGGCAAAATAACTAATTTTCTTCTTTTAATTTAAAAAGTTCCGTTATTTTTCCGACATACTGTGTACTACGGTCTAAAATATCACATAACAAATATCTAGAGCGTTCTCAGACAAGTGTTTCAAGTGCCCCCGATGAAATTGAAAATTCGGCGCCACTCCAGTGCGTCGCGACGCCCAGCTATCGCATTCCAAATATCGACCTTCTCGATACTGAACCAACGAAACGTAATTAACGCGTTAATTACTAGAAAACAGATATCATCTGTCGGACGTAACCGAGCGGACAGTCACTTATTGTGAATCGCGTCGCGATAACCTCGCGAATGCCTGTCTCTTTAATAAATTCGATCGTCGCGAGAACAAAAGCAATCGCAATGCCTGGCACAATGACTCCCGCGGCTACTTTTCTCGCGAAAGTGTATGAAATCCGCTGGTAGGAGGAAAAAACGCGTTTGCGTATCGCGGCGTTATAATTAGCAGATGTGGAAGACCCGTTCTGCAAGTTCGATTACATTCCCATCGGCTTTCGAGTTATCGCGCCGGCGTGTGTGCCGAGCCGAACGTTTGAAGACTATATTTCCGAGGCCCCGAGGAAGCTAGAATTTTTCAAGTCAGAAGATCCCAGTGAACGCGGGAACAAGATACATTCATAAACTTAGAAGATGTAATTCGAGAGTTGGGCTGGTTTCGAGCAAAATTCTTGTTAGCGTCTACTGTCTAAGAAACACTATTTTCAGTGTCGCGATAAAAATTGAAGACCTTGCAGTAAGAGGGGTGCTGCTTCATCTTTACGAATTTCTAGTAAATTAGAAGAAACTGTTTACAGAATTATTGCTTTCACAGAGAACACTCATTGAAAAATATATATTTGCAGGCAATAAGTTCTAGTTATTGAGTTTATAAGATTTTATTTCTATTTTTGGGGGAAAAATATTCTATGATAAAAATATTAATATAATATAATATAATATAATATAATATAATATAATATAATATAATATAATATAATATAATATAATATAATATAATATAATATAATATAATATAATATAATATAATATAATATAATATAATATAATATAATATAATATAATATAATATAATATAATATAATATAATATAATATAATATAATATAATATAATATAATGCATATAATAATATAATTTATTAATAGTAATATTAATATTTATATTTTCATTTATTTGCAATTAATCGCTTATTAATTATCGGGGTTGCATCAGACGATATCGAAGTTTTTTTACGTTTAGGGTAAAGGACCCAATTACTGGCAGCCAACCCAATTACTGCCACCTTAAGCTATTTGACTTAAAATAACGAATCAATAAACATTTAACTAAAATAGCTTAAGGTGACAGTAATTGGGTTGGCTGCCAGTAATTGGGTCCTTTCCCCTATTACACGTCATAACTCAAAAACTGTCAAAAATCGGGCTGCACCCATCTCGCTGCAAGGTCCTCAATTATCGTCACATATCACTGTGAAATTCAATTCTTAACAAACAACCCTTTAATATTACTCGAATTGAATATGACAGTAATTCATAAATTAAAGCTGTTTGAATATTTAAGGAAAGCAAAATGAGCTGTACCCAGTTAGAATATGCGAGCTCAATTTGGTAGCCTAAAAATTCAAATAATTCAAACGTTCCAAACAGTTCATTCATTAGAACGTTTAAAATCAGAATTACAGTGAAAATTTGCAAATTCGAGTTACTTGAAATTCTTCTAGCTATTCGAATTATTACTCTAATGACCGAACGCCCCCTCGCTCTGTGTTCCGAGCTATTCCCCGCGGAGTACTCCAGCAGCTCAGCGACGAACTAACTATAACGCGATTCACGTGTGCAAAATAATCGCTGGCTGCAAACTAGCTACTTGTCAATTGTCTTTATCTATTCACTTGTTAGCCGTACAGTTCAATCTATGCCAAGGCTGCAGGACTGATAATAGCGATCAACGTTTATGTGTCGAAACACACGCAACGATAGCATGTAAAATAATACACTGGCAGATATTTGTCCAGCAGAAGCGTCAATCTGATAGACCTATCTCGTTCGGATCTCGGCGCTCTCTCGATAGCCATCGCGAAGTCCAGGGCGGAGCACCCCGTCGAATAAGCAAGAATCTCGGAGTCGCGAAACGCCAACACTTCGGTAAAAAAAAATGGGAATAGATAGGCAGATAAAGAGAGGAGTATTCTTCACTTGGCCGTATGCAGATATAAAGACGAGACTACATAGCGATCCCTCAGAATTAAGTTCGTACTTCAACTTCGAATGAAACTTGTTACGACGCACCTACTGTACATACCATGATGATCAAATGGAAGATTAACCAGGGATCGAAAAAGTTCTGGAACTTTCCAATAGGTTCCATTTAAAACAATGACCGCGGAACTTTTTTAAAAATGTTCTCACATTATAAGTTCTCAGAAGAACCGATAAAATAAAAGTTCCAGTTGGAATGGAATTTATAAAATATAAGAATAAAAATTTCTCTATAACAGGAACATATATTTTGTTCACCGATATTAAAAAAGTTCTCAATCCGGATATCCGGATAGTGAGAGTCCTAGTTTAAACACGATGATGTATTATGGCTATAATACTATCACGCTGAATTGCAAAACATAAATAGTATAATAATATATAGATGTATATTCATATATTCTATTACTGAAATATAAATATTATATATTATATTAGAGAATTTCTATGTATTTCGGTTCATGTAAGTTATAAAAAAATGTTATTTAGGTATTATTCTTGACAAGTCTCTTTTCCGTTCAATACTTCTTATGAAACCATTAATTACTTATGTTATGATTTTCATACCTTTTACAAAATAAACACATGAATAATATGACAGTATATTGTTAAATAAAACTAGTACCTAATAGTTGAGTACCTTTCTTTATCTTTTGAAAACTTTTTTAATAAATGTTCTAATGTAACTTGTTTCCATGGAACTTTTATTATATAGGTTCTAAAATATCTGTTCCATGAGAACACTTTTTAAAGAAGTTCCTGAAGGTAGCATTTGTTTCAATAAAAATTCCACAGGAACAGATATTTTCTTAATCGAAACAAATAAGTTCTAACAGAATTTTTTAAAAACGAGGGTTCGAGAACTTTTTCGATCCCTGAGATTAACATATGCACATAAATAACTGTAAACAACCTGATCATACACCTATGTATCACTAACGCACTCTGGAGAAATATGTTTTTTGTTTGATTAAAATTAATCCGATTTTTAATCGACTTCATAGTATAAACCGACTTGAATTTCACCCTCTAAACACAGAGCTGGAAATACTAGGGGCACATCGCAATAATCGCGCAATAATGAACTGTCAAAAAAGAAATTAGAATATAATTTCTAATATACTAATATAATACTATTAATAATATAGCAATAGAATATTAATATATTTAAATATTTGTCAATATTTACTTGTTTACTTCTTTTATTTTATTTTCTTTATTACTGTCATTATACTTTATAACTGTCAATATATTTTTTTCGTGACAAGATGTTATGCTTTTTTATCGTTGAGAGATCATTTGGCGTCCCAAAATATTGGGTTGTTCGGAAAGTCATTTCGTTTTTTGTGATGCTGGTGATGCTGTCTGCTTGGTGGGATTTCAAGGGAATCGTTTTTTATGAGCTTCTACCGAACAACAGAACGATCAATTCTGAAGTGTACTGTCATCAACTCGACCAATTTGAATGATTCACTCAAACAGAAAAGGCCAGAATTGATCAATCGAAAAGGTGTAGTGTTCCACCACGATAATGCGAGACCTCATACAAGTTTGAGAACTCGCCAAAAACTTTTACAGCTTGGATGGGATGTACTACCACACCCACCACATTTTCCAGATCTGGCACCATCCGATTATTACTTGTTCCGGTCTCTACAAAATTTTTTAAACAGCCAAACCTTTACTAAAATGAGGACGTCAAAAATCACTTGGATCAATTTTTTGCCAGTAAAGATCAGAAGTTTTATGAGCGTGGAATCAAGCTACTTCCAGAAATATGGCAACAGGTATTGGACCAAACTAGACAATACATAATTGAATAAAATATTTATACAGTATAAGAAAAGCGTCTTTCATTTTCACTAAAAAAAACGAAATGACTTTCCGAACGACCCAATATTTCTCACATCCGGGGACCTTTATAAAGAAGGCCTGCCCCGAATTAAACTATAAAACCCAGAAATCATACAAAAATTCCAGAAACCAGAAGAAACAGAGCAACCCGATAACTCCATCCTCCGAACAATCAGCACCCTCCTCGAGAAGAAGTCCCACAGAGAAACCCAGCCACAGAAGTGATCGTAGAACGTGCTCGAAAAAAAAGGGATTTCAATTACTCAGGATGGAGTACAATGGTAGGCCAAGTATGAGGAAGAGAGGAGGACGAAAGTGGATCAAACAGGAGGGAAAGAGGTAGAAGGGGTGGCGCAGCAACAGGTATGCAAGGAGCGGTGAGTGGCGAGGCTGAGGCGGCCAGGAGAAGAGGAACGTTCAGGCCAGCCAAGCCTTTCGAGGGTAATTTATTTAAACGACGGCCTATCTGCACGTCTATCGGGTTGCTAGTCTCTCGCGGTGGTAAGCTGATAAATCTCTCCTTCTCTCCGGCTCGCGGTGTGTCGGTACTCCTCTTCTTCATTTCTTTTCCCCCGTGGCCTGGCCGAGGAAGAGGAGAAGGCGGTGGCGGTGGGCAGAGGCTAGGAAGGCTTGTTAGTAACTTCAGCAAAGTGGCGGGGCGCAACGGCCGTTTTGTTTCCACCGTTTCGTAGCCTGGGCCGGCGATAAGGAGTTTCGCGCAACGACCCGGACTGCAAAGGACCTTAACGTGCACGGGCTCGCGGGGATCGCTGAGCCACGAAGAAATCCGGGTGCCATACGTCTTCGCGGAGATTAGATCGCCATATCCGCCGTGACTCGATGCTACAACGCCGGATTTTCGATAATAAAACGACAGGATTGCGATCGTTAATCTCGAAAAGGAACCGGTTACCGTTACCCCGGCGCGTTCTAAGGTTTTCCCTTGTCGCTATTGCCTCTTATAATCGGATCCTTCCTCACGACCGGGGACACCGAGCGAAGCCTCGCTGCAATGTTAGCCACGCGATTACCGTCGAGCTTTTAACGGCGGTTCTGTATCCATTTTCAATTCTGCTCCAATTTCGTCGGCGTTTTTATCGCGACGAGTCATGGGGGATCAGGTGGATTCGATCGAGCACGGCATAAAGAAATGTTCAAAGGTTCCGGTGAAACTTCTGTTACCTGATTGCCAGATTTATTGCTAGGGGCAATCAATGATTGGGGTGGAAGGTTGTATCGAAGTCTGATACTTTCTTCCAATATGACAAAAGGTAGGTAAGTAGGGACATTTTGGAGACTCTTAATATATCAGAAGTTTTAGTTTTGTATATTGAAATTTTTTCTAAATTTCTTTAACAAATTTCAGAAAATTTCTTGGTCAATAGAATTTTTTCTGAGTTTCTTTAAAAAATTTCAGAAAATTTCTTGGTCAATAGAATTGTTTCCGAATTTCTTTAAAAAATTTCAGAAAATTTCTTGGTCAATACAATTGTTTCTGAATTTCTTTAAAAAATTTCAGAAAATTTCTTGGCCAATAGAATTGTTTCTGAATTTCTTTAAAAAATTTCACAAAATTTCTTGGCCAATAGAATTGTTTCTGAGTTTCTTTAAAAAATTTCAGAAAATTTCTTGGCCAATAGAATTGTTTCTGAATTTCTTTAAAAAATTTCAGAAAATTTCTTGGTCAATAGAATTGTTTCTGAATTTCTTTAAAAAATTTCAGGAAGTTTCTTGGTCAATAGAATTTTTTCTCAGTTTCTTTAAAAAATTTCAGAAAATTTCTTGGTCAATAGAATTGTTTCTGAATTTCTTTAAAAAATTTCAGAAAATTTCTTGGTCAATAGAATTGTTTCTGCATTTCTTTAAAAAATTTCAGAAAATTTCTTGGCCAATAGAACTGTTTCTGAATTTCTTTAAAAAATTTCAGGAAGTTTCTTGGTCAATAGAATTTTTTCTCAGTTTCTTTAAAAAATTTCAGAAAATTTCTTGGTCAATAGAATTGTTTCTGAATTTCTTTAAAAAATTTCAGAAAATTTCTTGGTCAATAGAATTGTTTCTGAATTTCTTTAAAAAATTTCAGAAAATTTCTTGGCCAATGGAATTGTTTCTGAATTTCTTTAAAAAATTTCAGAACATTTCTTGGTCAATAGAATTGTTTCTGAATTTCTTTAAAAAATTTCACAAAATTTCTTGGCCAATAGAATTGTTTCTGAGTTTCTTTAAAAAATTTCAGAAAATTTCTTGGCCAATAGAATTGTTTCTGAATTTCTTTAAAAAATTTCAGAAAATTTCTTGGTCAATAGAATTGTTTCTGAATTTCTTTAAAAAATTTCAGAAAATTTCTTGGTCAATAGAATTGTTTCTGAATTTCTTTAAAAAATTTCAGAAAATTTCTTGGTCAATAGAATTTTTTCTGAGTTTCTTTAAAAAATTTCAGGAAGTTTCTTGGTCAATAGAATTGTTTCTGAATTTCTTTAAAAAATTTCAGAAAATGGCACAAGATGTTTTTTATTTTAAACTATTGGGAATGCTAATAAAATTTGAAAAATATACAGTGTACAGTGTATGATTTTATCCTTTTTGCAGGCCTTTATAAAATATAGAATTTTTCCTAACAGAAAATTAGGAATGGCTGTGTACTTGGCCCCCTAATTCTAGAATTCACCCCCACATTTCAAATTCAAATATATCGTTGTTATTCGCAGTCAGCAGAGTTGAAAACTACGATTTTTTTATTTCGTTTTAAGAAACAAATATCTTATTTCCATGTAAACTGCACTTAAAACTTTAAACACCCATTTCTCGAATCGGATTTATCAATTACGGTGACCACGATTTCCCGAAAATCGCTGCACCAATTTTTCTGCAACTTTGCAGGCTTTTTCTAGGCATACAAATCTAGTGTTTAATCGAAAGATTTGTTTTTCCAATACGCAGTTTTAATATTATAGACGACAAATTAGGGTTTCTTTGTACGAAAATTTATCATTTCACTTATACATCCGCTATTTTATCCTGAATTAAAATTTCATAAATTTTATAAATAAACTAATACACTAAGCACCTAAATCTTTTTCGTTTTTTGATATTAGATAACCAAATTCCTCGCAGCAACGCACACCGCAAAACACATTTTCAAAAACTTGTTAAAATCTTCTTTACCTAAATATAAAAATCTTTGTACAAAAATATGCACATAATTCTTCAAATCCGTTCACAAAAAATCGTCCTTCTTTTACCACCTGAATGCGAATAACCCCTTAAGAAAACACCCTGTACTATGTATTAAGCGAAATGGAATTACTCGTGGCAAATTTAGCTGTTCAAATCGCGCATATGGGAACGTTAATGCTTATTGTGATAAGTTAAACTTTTCCAATGGGTCATTATTCTCCTTCAACCGCTATCTGCATAACGCGATGCGTATTTATTAATTGCTGTTTCGTAGCTAGTCGCTGCACATGAATACGCTGTATATTTATAAATTTGCACAATCAATTACACGTTCCCCTCCACTGAAATTATCGTTTTGCGCAGACGAGGGCTCACGCACTGGTAAAAAAAATAAACATTACAACATTCTACGTGAATCACCTTATAGGGTAAAGGACCCAATTACTGGCTCCCAACGCAATTACTGTCACCTTAAGGATGTATTGGACCTATTTTCAAAATAGTTCCAAGCTGATGAAAATTCGCGAGATTGTTCTTTTTAACCTTCCTGACGTGCTCCAAAAATTTTAAACGAATTCACTAAACGGTTACTGAGTTATAACGATTTTAATTTTCACTGATTTTACACGTACTCTTATGGAAAGAGACGATCTTGACGAATAAATCATCTGAAAAAATGTTGAAGAAATAGTACCAATGTTTTAAATTTTTTTGTACATGCAGTATATGAGTAGATGAAAATATCTGCCGAGTTTCAATTGTTTTCTTTACACCGTTTTAAAGAAATAAATTATAACTTGAGAAAATTGTGAATTCTGGGCATTTTCACTGGCAAAAGTTTAGCAAATAATGCTTGAGAAAGCATTTGTAAAGTGAAAAATACCTTCCAAGGATTAAAAATGAGACTCCAACTGTCGTTCGAATTTCTTACATCTAGATTTACTATGCGTAAGACGTAGCTATTAAAGTATTTCAACTTTTGTCTGATATTGTACGTCCAATAGATCCTTAAGCTATTTTACTTAAACTAACGAATAAATAAACGTGTAAGTAAAATAGCTTAAGGTAACAGTAATTGGCTCCTTTACCCTAGATCCATTCCACACCAGTTTTCATTTAAAAGTTCCTTTTAAAAATACGCCCTTCAAAGTTTCCAATACAATCCAGCTCCCTGCAAATCTCCATCTCCCTACCCATACCTTCTACAATAACAAACTTTCTGTTTATATTTCTGGCACGTTCTTGAGGGGGCTGCGCAAAGTTCAGAATGCTTCCCGCGCAATACGCAATCCGTTTTGCTGGGAATTAGAGCCGCAGTTCCGTCGACTCTACCATGTTCGATCGAAAGTGCTTGCGCCGTTACCCGCGCCATTTAAATAGCAACGCGGCGTCAGTAAAGCTGGAAATTTAAAGGCTTGCACTCGCAACTTGTACGTAATGTAGCTTTAAGTTTGTTGCAAGAGTGCCTGGAGCCTTCACCGATAAAGTTCACGTGGTCTGAAGCTGTGAGAAACTCACAAAGCTAGGTTTTAATCCCCTCTAATAAACCATAATTTATAATTTTTCAATCTTAACGTCGCTTTATATAAATTAAACTTTTGCTGTTCATTTCACACATTCTATCAACAACTCTTGACTCTTGAATTCAAATATACTACTTCTATGTGATGTAGTCAAACAAGAATCGCAAACACCAATACCTACAGAATAATTCAAAACAGTCAAGTCGATAATGAACAGTTAGCTAACAGTTCTTCCTCCACCGCTACCGTGAGTACTTACGTAAAACGCGATGATAAGGTTGTTTCGAGCGGCTCGACAAGCGCCAGACAACCAGCTCAAAACGTGAATAACCGATGATTAAGGAATACCATTTTATGCAACGAATGTGACGAGCGCGTCGCAAATACCTGCACTGACCTTCCGCATAGTATCGTATACGTTTTATCGTTCACGATTAAAAGCACTCGCTGCTAAAAGGCATTGGCTAAATTCCCTGCACCGCCGACTATCAAGCTCGCGGTATTATACGCAGATTCGTGCGATCGCCGTTTGCCGAAGGCCACCAACGCGCGCGTTTCTAATATGTTTTGTCGCGGAACACCCGAGATATATTTAGGTAAGGTAAAAGACCCAATACGTGGACACGTCCCAGTAGCTGGACACTGGTGCAAAAATACTGATTAGTACATTTAATATCCGCTTTATCCAAAAAAGAACTATTTTACTAAATTATTCAAATATTTAGTAAAATATATTCATATATATATTTGACTAAATATTTGAATAATTGAATAAAATAGTTTTGGACACTGGTGCAAAAGAACTATTTTATTCAATTATTCAAATATTTAGTTAAATATATATATGAATATATTTAACTAAATATTTGAATAATTTAATAAAATAGTTCTTTTCAATTATTCAAATATTTAGTCAAATATATATATATGAATATATTTAACTAAATATTTGAATAATTTAATAAAATAGTTCTTTTGCACCAGTGTCCAAAACTATTTTATTAAATTATTCAAATATTTAGTCAAATATATATATGAATATATTTAACTAAATATTTGAATAATTTAATAAAATAGTTCTTTTGCACCAGTGTCCAAAACTATTTTATTCAATTATTCAAATATTTAGTCAAATATATATATGAATATATTTAACTAAATATTTGAATAATTTAATAAAATAGTTCTTTTGCACCAGTGTCCAGAACTATTTTATTCAATTATTCAAATATTTAGTCAAAGAACTAATTTATTAAATTATTCAAATATTTAGTAAAATATATTCATATATATATATTTGACTAAATATTTGAATAATTGAATAAAATAGTTCTTTTGCACCAGTGTCCAGCTACTGGGACGTGTCCACGTATTGGGTCTATTTACCTTACTTACTCGCGCATTCGTTCACGAAGCAGTGCTGCGTTTGTTCGGCCACATTATGCTTGCAATCAGACTTGTGGTATTAAAGGAGATTATACTTTACGCGGCGCAAAAGCTGGCCGATTTCGGGGATTTTTTTTTGGGGGGGGAGAAATTATCAAGAAAATTATTTTGAATGTTTTGATGGCTTTATATTTAATATTTGAAGATGCAAAGAAGAAATTTTCGTGTTAACCCGCTGTGGGCACACTTATTTTCGCACCTTTCGTGAGCACGCTGGGTCTTTTTATGTCCATGGCTGTGTTTTTTACGGTTTTTGACTTTTAAAAAATCTGTAAAAATTATGGGATACTTATTCAGGTCTCTATTTTAATGTACAGTCGTTCTTTGAGTCAAATGTTTAAAGGATTAATTAGGAAAAATAAAAGTTCGAAAGGTAGTTTAAGAAGAGTGGAAATTTGACCGGAGAAGAACGACCCAGTGTGCACACGGCGGGTTGGGAATTTCTTACTACAGTGGCCGTTCTAAACGGCGGAGGTTCTAGGGCCTTCAATTCTGGTGTAGAACAAAAAAATATTCTTATTATTTATGAAATTATATCATCGATGAACCTTAAACACAAAAATTTACAAAATTGTAGAGTTTAGGAGAAAAAGTACAATTTTTTAGGAAATTTTTTATCGTATTTTTTCACCTAAGCTCTACAATTTTGCCAATTTTGTACTTTTTACTGCTTTTCAGGTTCATCGCTGACAGAATTTCGTAAATAATTTTTTTTTCATTCTAGACAAGAATTGAAGGCGCTAGAACCCGCACATCTTAGAACCGCCATTGTAGTACGACATTCTTAAAATATTTTTTCATTTTTCGTATCTTCAAATGTTAAATATAAAGCCATAAAAAAGTTCAAAATGATTTGCTTCATAATTTCTCCAGAAAAAATTCTCCCAAATCGGCATGGTTTAGCGTTGAGTAAAGTATAATCCCCCTTAAGGGAGGTTTCTACTTCGCGACCCCGAAAACATGTTTTCAGAAATTTATAGAGAATAGATTACTGACAAGGAAGGCTATGGGTCGGTCCGCTCCCGATTGTGGTGAAACTTTCCATATGTGTAGAACAGTGAAAGGTAAGAGACACGTGTTTTTTTTATCGGCGGATATTCAACTTTAAGGGGTGAAATCACCCACTGAAGATTGACACCCTCGAAACCATCTCGGAAATTATTGAAGATAAAAATATTCTTCAAATTACAAAGTTGTCTGGTTTTTTATGTACAATACTTCAGCGTTAATGATTTTATAAAAATTGTAAAACTGTTGAAGATAGTTTCGAGGGTGTCAATCTTCAGAGGGTGATTTCACCCCTTAATGTTGAATATCCGCCGATAAAAAAAAAACACGTGTCTCTTACCTTTCACTGTTCTACACATATGCAAAGTTTCATCACAATCGGGAGCGGACGGTCCCATAGCCTTCCTTGTGAGTGGATTGTTCTTTATTGTTTCATCAAAAAGCCACTAAACATATGCAGTACTCGAAATATTTATTGCATCACTCGAGTAAACACGTTATCACTTATACTTCTTATTATTAGTATTAGAACAGTGTTTCCCATCCTTTTTTTAATCGCGACTCTTTTTATAAGGTAAGGTAAATTTAATAAGATAAAGAAAACACCTTAAAACTAGGTATTTCAAAATATAATTCTAACTTAATAATATAAAGAAAAAAAACAAGAACCGTGGGGACCCTCAAGAAAACACTTCGCGACCCACCAATTGAGAATCCCTTTACTAGAAGAATATTATTGCAAAATTTATTTATTGCGAAAATATTTAACTCCCTATCTTGACCAAAATAAGATAAATACGAATTATTTTATCTGTCATACTGCTATGAAAATTATGTGTGCTACATTTTTAGAGAGATGCAATAAATATTTCCAGTAAAGTATGTGAAATTTGAAAACAATCCATCCGGTAGCCTATTCTCTATAAATTCCTGAAAATATCCATGTTCTTGGAGCCTCCGAAGGACGAAGCCTCCTTAAAATTATGAATCAAGTGACGACCTAGGCATTAAGAAGCAAAAGTCAAGATAGTGAAGTAAATATTTTCTTGTAAATTGGTGTGAACCTGTGAGTCGCTTTACAGGTGTGTTCATTTGGTACTGCTCATACTCATAACGAAACGCGTTTACAGGAGATGCAAAGTTTCATAACAGTTCAATGTTTCATGCCTAGCGCCGGTCGATCCTTGAACTCCTCGATCTGTGATCGAACCGCGGAATTCTTATCAAGGCAAAAACAGTTGATAATGAGAAATCAATCTGATAATTCAAATGTGTGTGTGCCACGGTGTTGTGACGTCTGTACATTGCATCAATGGCAAACTTATGTGTAAATAAGATTGATGAACAGTGATTTCAATGCCTGAATAGATGTATTGACTTTGTGTTAGTTCTCTGATATATGAACCTGATATCAAAGATCCGAAATTTATCTATAAGTTATTTTCGAAATTTATCTATAAGTTTCTTAAGAAATGTAGTATAAGAATTTAACTACTGCCAAGTACGATATAAATATTAATGGGTTACACCACTTTGTAAGCATGAAATTTTTTTCGTGTACTTCAATATTTATACAATAAATGCTTTGTTATAGATTTTCCATTTTCTTTATCATTTTTCCTAAAAAAAATTCTTAAAGATACCTGCTTTCTTGAGGCTCCAAAGTAGTGTAGCCTCTTAAATATGGAAAATGTTATTATGTTAACTGATAGATTGTAATTTGTTAATTGCATGCTATATAAATTGTATGCATACTGAATTTGCTATATTAAACTTTGTCGAGGTTAGCTTCTGTGGAGATTGAACGGTCTAGAAACTTGGTTTAATTGAAAATTAATATTGAAATAAAATGGACGTAGCTGTATTACATTTATATGAAAATTAAATTTAAGTCCCCTACGCTCCTCGACTCTTTTCTTCCCCAATCTCGTTTTCATTGCATACTTCGAAAGCTCTTGTAACTTTGGAAAAATATAAAAAATTGTTATTAATATGTGTGTTTGTTATTTTTTGATATTATGTTAAATATATATCTGACCTGCAGGCCATAACAAAGCTAGAACTAAAAAGAACTAAACGACATAGTAAATTCTTCAGTTAGAGAGCACTACTGATAAAATTTACATTTGAAAATTCGCGAATATCAGGTAAAAATAACAAAATTGCCATTTAAACAGGAACGCAGTTTACATTCCACCTTCAGCTTTGCTCACTTGTTGCGTACAAGCATCGAGTTGCTTCGCCTGTCAGCAAGGAGGAATGGAAAAGAAGACGAGCGACGCATAAAAAGTAAAAAGGCAGGGTTGCTCAGGAGATTTGTATTCGCGAGAATGCAAGGACAACGTAACGATAAAGTTCGCCGTTGTTTTCGGGAGGAACCATGAAGAGTGGAACGCTCGAATGGGCATTTCACCGCTGTTCCTCTATTTTTGCATGGATCACGTGAAATTATTAATACCCAATCAAGCGAGCCGGCAATAAACAAGCTTATCGTCTCGACTTTCCATATTTAACTACACGACATGAATGAAGTCGTGTGTATAATTCGTTAACAGCTAATTATCTATGCCTGCAGAATCGCAATACTCCCCTCGAAAACATTCAACCCTGTGTTTATTCCACGATATTCCGCCTAATTGAAAGATTTATTCCTCCTCCTGATTAACAAATAAACTACAATCTCTGTGTCAAAATTTTACCAGAAATGTTACTACTAATTCAAGGGCTCCTGTTGAGAAAATAAATTAACGGTGAAATTGCACCACGCAGTGAGAGTTAATATGATAGATGAAAGTTGAAAAACACCACTGTGAAAGTTGAAAAAAATTCGATTCTTCTTTTTCCCACTTTCTTAATGTTTAGCTCGTCAACAATACTCTCTGAAAATTTCAAGTCGATATTTGAAGAATTTACGAAGATACAGTGCATTTTATGAAACGCATCACGCTTACAAACGCATTGCAAGTCAAACTTTAAACGAGATTTTCTCGAAACGACATTTTTCTAACTGATCGAATCCATAACTCTGTCAATTTTTATCCGTTCGACTTGAAATTTTGACAGGATCTTTAAAACGAGATTATCTTCAGTTGTACGTACCGATTTTTTGATCAAAAACATATTTTTTGAAATACGCTTGAAAAACTATACATTTTTTGTGGATTTTCGAAACTTTTTCTTCTAAAGCGCACCATTTTTACAAAAATAATTTTTTTGAAAAATCGGTACGTACAACGGAAACTACTCTCATATATAGTGGGTACAGAAAGTATTCGTACACCCTTTAAAATCGCATAACTTTTTTCAAATTAATCCAAACAACTTGAGTTATTTTTAGAAGCTAGAGGGATTAGTTTGCTAAATGATGTGAACCGTCGTTTTAAAAAAAAATGAACATGGTCGAAATAGCAAAAAAAGTAGTAAAAGTCGTTTTTTAAACTTTTTTTTGTGAGCCTGTAATGAAAATTCAAAAAAACCCATTTGTAGATTTCAGTAAGTTATCTACGTGCCTAAAATTTCATCAAAATCGGTTAACGTTGCTCTGAGTTATGAACACTTAAAGATCGCAGAATAAGGTCGAAAATCGCTGATTTCGGGAATTTCCGCGATTTTTGACCTTATTCTGCGATCTTTAAGTGTTCATAACTCAGAGCAACGTTAACCGATTTTGATGAAATTTTAGGCACGTAGATAACTTACTGAAATCTACAAATGGGTTTTTTTGAATTTTCATTACAGGCTCACAAAAAAAAGTTTAAAAAACGACTTTTACTACTTTTTTTGCTATTCCGACCATGTTCATTTTTTTTTAAAACGACGAATCACATCATTTAGCAAACTAATCCCTCTAGCTTCTAAAAAAAACTCAAGTTGTTTGGATTAATTTGAAAAAAGTTATGCGATTTTAAAGGGTGTACGAATACTTTCTGTACCCACTGTAGATTACATTAAAACAAAAAAAAATGATTTCAGAGTTGCCGTTCCAAAGATACCCTTTCGATAAGCGACCTATGTTTTCTTGTGAGGGGTCTAGAAGATTAACTGTATATGAAAATCTATGCATGTTTTTCTATTCATTTTTTTTTATCGTCTCTTAAGACATTGTACTAAAGATAGGTAATAAGAATTTTATATGAAAACTGTAAGCTATTCCTAAAAAATCTTAAAAATTGCCTCATTTTTCCAACCATCACAGTGGTGTTCCCCCTTAAGTATTATTAACAATGGACCCCACACGCCGCGTCGCCCGCGAGGTCTCAATAATGTTCCAAGGGGATAAAAGGAAACAATCGGAGTTATCGGCATTTCTCGCATCCGCTCGGCAATAAATCCACGATCTATCGCGAACAAAGTGCTGCACTTGAAGGAAAGAAGAATTCGTTCATTCATTGTCAGCTGATGAGGAATACGGATGACTAACTTCTGTATGGAAAATTCTATGAATGCGTAATCGCGTCGCTTCACAAGGAATCTCGGGGGACTGCGGAACGAAACCAGTTTGCATCAGGTTCGTCCGCGACGCTGACTTTATATTAGGTACCTGATAGGAAATGAGGCGACGAAATTTATGTTAGGTACGCGAGTTCGTCTTGATCGAAAACCTTCATTTACTGGTTACAAGAGCGATTAAATGCTCTTTCAGCTACCGAACCACGTGTGTAGTGTTCTTTCTCAAGAATTTCTCGAGAAATTTTATAATTTCTAATTTCTCATTTCTCGAGAAATTACAGTGTTTCTCAAGAATCTTCAATGTAGGAAAATTATTATAAATCCCATTTGTTTTCAGACATGAATTTTCAGTTAGTTCAAATTGTGTGTTAATCATGAACATATAAACACATGGTTCAACTAGTGATAAATATTAGCAATATATACGAAGAATTGCGCGATTGTTTATAAACTTTTCTCTTCGTACCGCCGATGCTCTATATACAATTAAACTCAAAATGAAAGAAATTTTTCTGTAGCCGCAGATTTTGTCACAAAAAAAGAAGTAGGTGGATTGGCTGACGCGACATTAGACGCATTGTGCTTTTGAAAAAATTATTTTAAAACAAAAAAGTAATGTTTCGCCTTGCTCATTTTTTATATTAAATAAATAAATTTATTATATTTAGTATCTTTTTTTTCATTTACACAAGTTTTGTCTACGTTGGATACGAATAAAAATGTAAATAAATATGATCAATATTATTCCTAAAATATCAATTTTGCAAACTTTTTTTAATTTTTTGAGAATTCTCGAGAAATATAATTTGATTTCTCATTTCTCGAGATGTGAAAAATATCGAGAAATCGGGAACACTGCACGTGTGCCATTTAACGGCCCTCCATTTTTCGTGAACAGATTGTATTATTCGTGTGGTTATTCTTTTCAAAGTTAACCCTTTTACCATAGTGTAACAACTGTGTTACATGAGTTGAAAAAATCGTGCTCGCCATTTGAGTTTTTTTTTTCATGAACTTTAAAGCGTTATTTTACTATTACCATAAGTAAAAAGTGTCTTTAAGGCAGAAACACAGCGGTAGAAGTATTGTTGATTACAAAAACTATAAATCTACTAGAAGTACCATGTAAATGCTATTTTTCTATCAGTTATTTCGGCTTGCCTTTTTGCATAAAACTCCTGTCGAACATAATAATGTATGTAACACTAGTGTAACATTCTGCAAAGCCAACTGGCTTACAAGGTAACATATCGAACCCGAAAATTCTGATTTTAATGAAATTCCGTACGATTGTAGAGCATGTCGGAGTATGTAAGAAACGATTTTTTTTCTGCGAAAAAACACTCTGAGGGGGTGAAATTAACCCCTGAAAATCCGGTTATTAACCCGATTTTGTGTTGTAACTCGCGAATTGTAAGAGATAGAAAAAAAGTTTCAAGACAAAAGTTACTTCTTTTAATTAAATCTATCATTTGGTAAAAAAATTATTTTACACTTCACGAATTATAACACAAAATCGGGTTAATAACCGGAGTTTCAGGGGTTAATTTCACCCCCTCAGAGTGTTTTTCCGCAGAAAAAAAATCGTTTCTTACATACTCCGACATGCTTTACAATCGTACGAAGTATCATTAAAATCAGAATTTTCGGATTCGATATGTTTCCTTGTTAGCAATAATACATAAGATCCTTTATGCACGGCGTAACACTGGTCTCATATCCACATTTTTCCATTTATACAAGAAATTGTTACACTATAAATATTTTGCTTATTTTTACGATGATGTGTGGTAAAAAATGCACCGATAAGAATTTTTCTGGGTAAAATAAAAAGCTCACGATACAAAGGTTAACGTTTGGATCTGATACCAACGTAGATGATTAAAGACAATTAAATATAACTCTGCAGTCTATTGATAACCAATATCCCGTCTAAAAATTTCCTTTCCCCTAATATTTTGAAATTTTAATTTGGAAAATGTATAGTGTCCCCAATAAAAGGAACCCTTGCCCAAATCCTTGCCCCCAATTTTTCTCTGTCAACAGAAATAATGGGCACAGGTACTTATGGTAGTCGCTGTAAACGCGACACACCTCGAAAGTGAATACGTTACTGCGCCGTCAAAATATACTCGTCGCTCGCGATGCGTTGCAGCGCGATCGGCTGCAGCCGAATGCAGCCCGCCGGTTCACGATATTTTCGGTGTCAAGGTGTTCCAGAAGGCTCACACTACTGTCGTGGCCTTCGTTTTGCGGCGAAACGTTAATTCATTCATGGCACGCACCGTGGGGGGAATAACCTGGCCAACCACACGATTACCATCGAAAAATCCTCGTAGATCAATTACGCCGGCGAGCGTGCCGCCGTGCGGGCAGATGCACGTGGTAAAGGATCAATGAAAAAATAAAAACAGTTGTAGACGAAAATATGGGTGCTTCCTCGATATTAGTAGACGACTAGATTTACCGTCTTAACCCCTCTGTTCTGGTCACCTCTGCTTAATCCGAGGTAATGACGGTTTATTTATAGGGGACCCTAGAATTAATACGTAGTTTGGCTTCCAGATGAAAGCATTCTGCTTCTAAAGATAGGAAAATATGCCCAGGCAAAGTTTTAGCAGAATAATTTTATGCAGACAGGTAGGATAATTTTTTAAAAAATTTACATTTTTCTTTGGAGCAAATATACTGATTTAAAATAAAGAAATCACGATTTTCAATTAAATTGGAAGAAATGCCAGTATGTTAATTTGCAAAGGGAGCAAGTAGAAACGTGAAATGGAATTAAAAATGCGGTATAATTACAGTATGCATAAGACGTTAAGCGTATCGATGCGACGCCGCGCAGAGAAAACGCTGAAAGTCATACGATACCGATACGGAGCACACTAAATATAAATGTGGTTTTTTATTAGATATGTGGTTTTATTTCAGAACAAATAAACTTTTATCTACGGCGTTTTCGATATACCGCGATAAGCCAAAGTGATGAGCCAAAGCAATTCTGGCTCTGTGTGATAACACTCATCGACTTGTAACAAATTAATAGGCTAACGAGGCGCTCCAATTAAAAAATTCATCTTATATTTAACGCGCAGCCTGTCGACGATTAAAATCCACCAAGCCCCTGCATTTCTATTTTCCTAAAATCAAAGCAATAAGCATCGTTCTATAATAAAAAATATCACCTCGAACCTTCCTCCACAAAGAAGAACAGAAATAAATATTGCACTTTGGTAGAAATAAAATGAATTCAAACGTCTCCGTCAAATTTTCATTTCCTTCATTTTTATACTGTTCCTAACACCATCTTTAAAGAAATATACTATTTTTAGAAGGAGCTTCCAGAAGTAGAGCAACATTCGTTATCATCAGGTGTTTCATTATCGCTTAATATTTGCATGAGCCACACAATGTGCGTTTAAAACGTCGCAGGTTTATATAAACCACAGGCCTTCGTGCTTTACATGCATAATACAATTAACAATAATTATCCTTTATTTACCCTCGAATGCCCGTTCATCTGTTCCGTCGGCGTTTTCGACTCGTAAGTCGTCGAGGCTTCTTCCGTATGCGTCATGATCATCCTTGCTTCTTGTATCAAACCCAGCTAGAGAAGAACGAAACTACCCTCGATGAGAATTCCCTCGTACACTGTCCAATATACTTCACGCATCTTCAGTATCACATTTTCGAAAAGCAGAAGCTGGCCCTCCAAATATATTCAATTCGTCGAGCAGACTCATTGGTTAGAAAATTCTTCTGACCTTAAAGTAGATTTGGAAGCTACTCCAGAAACTAGGTACACTCAGCTCGTGGGAAACAATGTCACTTTTACATCCTTACAAAAAAATCCTTCTCCAAGTGTGTAAATATCACTTTAATTTTAAAAACGTGTTAAAATCATCACCCCCCTCCTCTCACGAAAATCTCGTCGAAACAAACGTCCGCATAGTTTATGCCCCAGCACACTAACTCTCCTTCCGTTGACCTTCAGACGGTGTGAATTCGATTCGCTCTCCGAATCTCCAGCTCCTTCAAATATTATGATTCCTCAAACGAAGCACCCCCTCTAGAGAGGGGTAAATGTAAATCTGCTGATCCGCTGGAAATGTCACGGCTCGAAACATCTGCTGTCTTCTTCCTTCTTCCCGAAACTTATTCCCAACTACTCCTAGCTGCCCGGAATATTCCAGCCGGCTGAATGAAGCTCACAACAACCACGCACAGTAACAGCTCCGCTCGCAATGTCACGTCCATCTATCTGCTGCTTTCTTCGGTCAACAGAAACAGCGCAGTTTCCTCCGCTTCCGTTCAGAAATTTTTTCCCCACTCCCGTTCACAGCTATCCTCTGTCCAAAGTGCTCGCCCCTTTAGCTCCTCGCGAATGTCGCGCGTTGAGAGCTGAGACGCCAGGAGGGTCAATTCTCGTGCAACTATTCGCCGTGCGAAACAGTCCAACGTCACTGGAGACGAAGCTTCTTCGATGGGCAGCCTTAACGGGGCACAGCGACGGAGGTTCCAAGTTGAGGCGAATTTCAAATTCTTGATTTTGAAGTTTAAACCCGAAATGGTAAATTTTTAGCGAATTCCGTCTGTTCGCGCGACTTGTTTGCGTGGGTAATGAGGTGTTCGAGACTGATAAAAGGCGAGGATGGTACGCGCGAGGGAAGGCGGGAGGATTTTTCGGAAAACCAAGGCGCTGCAGCGGAGCAAAGACGGAAAAGGAGCCGGCGCGACCGGCCGGCTTACACACACTGACTTCTGACTGGTCGAGCTAGTAGGTGACTCCGGGGACCCCTTCCATAACGCATAGCAACTGCTCGTAAGGCGGACTGATAAGTTCGTGCATTCTGTTAGGATCGACAGATCGTCCTGACGACTGGCGCGATCCACCGGCAACCGAGCGCTCGATATGCCAGTTAATAGTCGTTTCTGGGGAATAGAATAATCGCGGAGATGGAAAATGCTGGGGCTTTCCGTGGGACGGTGTTGACTTTGCGTAGGAAATTTAACGAAAAGGGGGAATGATTAATTATAATGTGGTGAGAATGATAATGAATTTCTATTGAAGTTAATTCAAATATTTATATTAATACACTGGCGCCAGTGTATCAATTACTCTGACATTCCTGTTTGAGTATTTTTTTTTATAATTGAACAAGTATTGACTGTTAATATTGAAATGAATTTAATCGGAAGAGTAAGATGTACAAGATGTAAATTTCGTTGGCAAAATTTTCATCTCTGATCGTAATTATTAAACATGAACTGTAATGAGAATTTAGTAAGCAGGCTAAAGAAATCGAAGGGACGCATTAATGATTAATTATAACGTGATGAGAATGATAATGATTTTCTATTGAAGTTAATTGAGAGGGAAAGATGGTTGTGGATTTGGAATTAAAATATTTATATTAATACACTGGCGCCGGTGTTTCAATTATTCTGACATTCCTGTTTCA
Organism: Andrena minutula; assembly: GCA_929113495.1. Lineage (NCBI taxonomy): Eukaryota > Metazoa > Arthropoda > Insecta > Hymenoptera > Andrenidae > Andrena > Andrena minutula. The sequence continues at coordinate 75,915,443 of OV815993.1, read as the reverse complement.
GTATTTTTTTTTTATAATTGAACAAGTATTGACTGATAATATTGAAATGAATTTAATCGGAAGAGTAAAATGTACAAGATGTAAATTTCGTTGGCAAAATTTTCATCTCTGATCGTAATTATTAAACATGAACTGTAATGAGAATTTAGTAAGCAGGCTAAAGAAATCGAAGGGATGCATTAATTTCACGGAGAGGTGGATTCATTACACTTTCATGTGGCTACAACTTGTTTGATAAGCTGATCTCGATATTGTATAGTTCTTTCTTTCTGTTCCTCACAACTTTGACCACATATTACCATATTACTCCTACTTTAGCATTAAATGTAACAACACGAGCTATATTGGAAAGTGATTTCAATACTATTTCACATACAAGCATTCCTTTCTGAAATTATTCGATAATATGTCTACAACTTGTCTGATATGCTGATCTCGATATTGTATAGTTCTTTCTTTCTGTTTCTAACAACTTTATCCACATATTACCATGTTACTCCTACTTTACTGCTAAATGTAACCACATGAGATATATTGGAAAGTAATTTAAATACTATTTCATATACAAGCATTCCTTTCTAAAAGTATTCAATAAACCAATTACATCCCACATTGTGATAAGAACAGTGACGTGAGTCTTAAAGACTCATCTTTAATAATTTGACACTGTCAAGTCTAAATTTATTTTTCACATTAGACTCACTCACTGATGCACTCCTTAGTTAGAATGTCCTATCTAGCATTTTGAAACAACTAAGAAATTTAAACCATTTACTTTGTGTCGACCTTATTTTCCTTCATTCAAATTAAAATATGTTGTCATTATTTCGTAACAGCATAATATAAGTTTTTGCAAGAGGTGTACCTGTAGGTAATGTATCATTAAGGTACCAATTAATTAATTGTTTTAGATAGGATATTTTAATCATCTGGAAGGCAGTTAGGTTAAATACATTAGATTGTTTTTAAATCTCTACAAAGCGTGTAGGTTTTTTAACTTTACTTAAAAGGTAGAAGACGTGCGAAACTACAAATATTTCAACTTCAATCAACTTCAATCAATTTTTCAAATATGAAAAAATGCTAGATAGGACATTTTAACTAAGGAGGGCATAATTGGAGTTGTTTGGGACTTTATTACATATTTGAAAAGATACTTTTGCACGTTTTTTTCCAAACCATTGAAAGTTGTCTTAATGACACCACATATAGTGAAAAACAAGATCGAATGAAAAGAAAGAAAATATGGGAAAAATAATTCTGCAGGGATCTTCCAGACTCCACGTCACCGGTTAGGGGTAAAAACTCTGTGTGGCGCAAGATTTTGAAAAATCCTTCAAACTTCATATATTTTCAAAGTGAACATTCGGTGCAGGTACCTAAACCGTCACTACTTTCGATGCTTCTTAAAAAATACAATCGAAGTATTAAACAAAGATACTGCCAAATATTTAGTGTTTCTTCTGGAAAATTCGTTTTCGAGAATTTCTCGAGAAAAAGTTATGTTTTTGTTTTTTAATTTCTTGAGAAATATCCTATAAAATTTGTAAAGTAAAAAATTGAAGATTAGAGGAAACTTTGATTATAGACATAAACAATCTAGAATGCAAGACTGAGAAAGAGAGCGATTGACTGCGTGGTTTCGATGGTAGCAATTTCATCGCGATTTTTGCGGCGAAATACGGAAATTTATGTAATACAAAAGAAGAATCGTCTCTTCAAGATTAATAAAATTGTCTACCTATAACAAAAAACTCAAGGGAATTGAAACCTAGTGGTAATAATAAATATCGGACTCTAACTCAAGAATTTAACGTTTTAAAAAAAAAACAGTTTATATAAAAACTAAAAATTTAAAGCCAAATAAATATAAGTCTGAATCTTTTTTAATTATCAATTTTCATTTCTTCATAATATTAAAATAATCAAACATCAAGTTCTTTCTACTTGTACGTCTATCATCCTTCTTTATAAAAGTTATTTATAAGTATAATTTCGACCGTAAAAATTAATCAATCTGTTTTCGGCGCACAGGTTCGGTCAATTTTATTAAAATTTAGTAAAATTGACCGAACCTGTGCGCTGAAAACAGATTGATCCTTCTTTATATATTTAAACAAAATATTATTACTACATAGAATGTGTTTATTTAAAAAATTGAATATTTCATTATTTAAATATCCATTTCCAACAAAATCGAATTAAACTAAACGATATACATACACTATTATCAATAAAATATCCAGAAATCAGAAACACTACTGCCAACTAAACGAAAAATACTTTCCAAAAATACCGCGAAATCTATCCAACACATTCCTCTCTCAGAGCAACACACTCATCTCAAATATTGCTCCGTATCTTTAAATCGAAGAACCCAAGCTGCACATGTCCGTGCTCCATTTTGCGCGTTCCCAATCGCGTAACGAAGCAGGCAGCCCGGCTTTTTCGATAAACCGATCGTAAAGATTATTTCCGATGAATCGGGACGACGCACGGAGAATTGGCTGGACCCGAAGCCGTTCGTAAAAAGAAACGGACGGTGCCGTTTGATGCGTCGCCTGTCGCTCGTAAATCAACGGTAGACGCGATATTATTAAATTATGCGCTCGCGCACTCGATTCCTGCTATTAAGGTGTGGATCTTCCGTCGATCTTATCGCGCCGTTTCATCGATCTTATCGCGACAGCACGAAACGCCTACGCGTTCATAATCACGGCTTAACTGTACGCGACCTACGCCAACACGTAGCGAAGGCCTAGGCAACCTCGTTTTTCAGGGGAGATAAAGAGAGAAAGCCAGACCGCGGCTGCGTTGAAAATAATGCAATGAGGCGTAAATGCAGCCCGCGAAACGCTTGCCCCCTGGCCGTCCAACGAGACCCGTAAAACGATTCCTTGGAAGATGTATCGGTATCTCGATGGGTCCCTGAAACGGATGCGTTACGAACGTGGGCGGTTGGACGCTCGAATTTTCTGGCCGAATGAGATGTCAACTTGTAGAGGTAGTGGGTTTAAATTAAAAACTGTTTTGCCACCTGAACGGCGAATAGCTTGACTGCATATTTTGAATGCACTCGTGAGTTAGTTAATTTATTAGGGTGAAATCTTGTAAGTTAATTTTAATCTGCTTCCACATATTCAATAGCCTTGAAACTTTGCACACAAATGTAAATTTTTATTTTTTTAAGGGGGTCATCTGGTGTGACAGCCTTTTTTTCCGCTTTTTTGGGGAATTTTTTTTGACGAACCATGAAAACACAATACGTTGGAATTTTTACTGCATATTTATTAACATTTGAACAGTTATTCAGAATATTTTGAAGTTAAAATATAGAGTGGAATTGACTTTACACAGGTCAGTTGCGAAAAAAAATTGGTCGACGGCTGACATGATTCCGGCTGTCCTGCTCATCTGAAATCAAAAAGTCAAACGGCACATTAATTTGTAGACTTGTGGCTACAGCCGGAACCAGAATGAAGTCAAAATATTGGAAATTTAATGTTTGGCACAGTTTTGAAAATAAAGTTACGATTTTTGTCATTGACTTTATTTTCAAAATTGTGCCAAACATTAAATTTCCAATATTTTGACTTCATTCTGGTCCCGGCTGAAGCCACTAGTCTACAAATTAATGTGCCGTTTGACTTTTTGATTTCAGATGAGCAGGACAGCCGGAATCATGTCAGCCGTCGACCAACTTTTTTTCGCATCTAGCCTGTGTAAAGTCAATTCCACTCCATATTTTAACTTCAAAACATTCTGAATAACCGTTCAAATGTTAATACATATGTAGTAAAAATTCCAACGTATTGTATTTTCATGGTTCGTCAAAAAATATTCCCAAAAAAACGAAAAAAAAACCGGCCGTCACACCAGACGACCCCCTTAACTTTTAAAAATATGAATTTTAAAATTGCTTTTCGTCCACACTGTAGTTCAGTACTTAGGGTGGGTCAAGAAAGACCCAGGGTCCTCTTAAGGGGGTTAAAATTGAGGAATAAGAAATGTGAGAACAGAGTATCCAAGTTACGAGTGAAATTGAAATTGTGTGTGTAGTGGAAGGTTCTGGAATATTTATTGAATCAAAGTGGTTAATTGGATGAATACCAGTGCTTTTATCTTCATCGACTTATTTATGTTCGCGGTTATATAAGTGGAGGAGAAGCGAAATTTTTCGATAATAAAATCGTGTTAATTAAGACTATGTTGCGATGAAAACATCTTTCGCGGAGAAACTTTGCTAAATGGTAATTGTGCGGAGAGAGATACGTAATTGGAGCTACTTTGGTAATTTGGGAATTGCATAGTTTGAAGATGGCAGAGAATGTTATTTATTTCCTTCCCGTTTTTGTAAATGATTCGGTCATGGATCATACGACTTTAACTGTGCGACACTCGTCCGGGTCAGTTTGCTTTTATCAATATTTAAGGGAATCCCGAAATATCTCCAGCTAGATAAGTATCCGTACATGAACGAAAACATTGAGAGCGTGTAAACACTAAACCTGTTACAGATAATGACAGAGTTGACAATTTCGCTAAAAGACCCTTTCATGGACATTTGAATCTTATCAAAACAGGGGGACGATAAGAACCGACTTCAACGAAACTGACCGTGATGATTCCATTAAAAGCTGCAAGAAGCTACGCGCAATTTTAGTCCGATTTGCGATTTGCGATTTACACGTTATCGGCTAGGCAGTCAGATCTCCTAAAAAATCAAGTATTTCTTGCGAATTAATTGCAAGGAGATGAACGCAAGCACAGACTTCTGATTTTATATAATGTTTATTACTATCACGTAGAGTAAAATTTTTTTTTCATATGTATATATCTATTTTGCAAATGGCGTCACACGATGTTGATTATACAGTGTTTTAGAAAAAGTGTCTTTGGTTTTGCACTGATATCGAGCTTAAAAGTAAAGATACAAGAATGTTCTTGGAATATTTTTCTCCTAGAACCTGTAATTTTAATCTGAACCTTGGAAAAAATAATTGAAGCAATATTATTAAAATAGCATCTAGGAGAGGTTTTAATAAAAGTCGATTTTCGGAGTGCATAGATAACTGTTTTCTTCTTTATCTCGGAAACTAGAGCTTTTACAATTTAAAGTCGAGGTTCAGTGCAAGAAGCAATATATTTTGAACGTGCTGTAAAATTTTCAAGTCGATTCGAATCTCCGTTTTCGTGCAATCACTGCAAATCCACGGAAGACACGCGTACACGCCAGACGACTGTAGTGCCGTGTAAATTTCTTTTTAAAGTTTATAGTATTAATAAACACTGCCCAAAAGTACTAGTTACAATTTTTATTCATATCTTTGTAATTAATTCGCAAAAAAAATACTTGATTTTCAAAAGGTCTGACTGCCTTAGAGGTCCCCTTAAAACAATTTATCAATTTCCATGCTGCCAGAAAATAGGACCTGCAAACTCTAGACGATGAACGAAATTTTGTATTTTTAACCGACTTCAAAAAAAAAGAGGAGGTTATGTATTCGACCCGTGTGTATTTTTTTTATGTTTGTCCCCTCATAACTCCTCAGCATATGGACCGATTTTGATGATCTTTGTTTTATTATTTATATTTATACCAGTTATAGTTAAAAACTAAAAAGTTGAAAATAAAAAAATTTTAAAAAAATTAAAACCGACTTCAAAAAAATCAAATTGCACTAAAACGTAACAAATAATTTTTTCCTTTATTTAATCTACTACTCTCATATTTTTTAAGTCGATGCCAGATTTACACAGTGCAAATGATGAGACACCGACTTAAAAAATATGAGAATAGTAGATTAAATACAGGGAAAAAATTATTTTTTACTTTTTAGTGCAATTTTATTTTTTTGAAGTCGGTTTTAATTTTTTAAAAAAAAAATTTCTATACGATAAAGGTAAGGCTTCGCCGAACTCCACTGAACTCCCATTCAAAATAAACAATGAAAATTGAAAAATTCAGTAAGGTATAATTCCAAAAATATTAGAGATATCATAATCATTATTTTTTACTTTTTAGTGCAATTTTATTTTTTTGAAGTCGGTTTTAATTTTTTTCATGGACAAGAATGTCCAGCCCGTGTAGCCAATAGTAAGTGCCAGTTACAAGGTTTTCCTTCGTCAGCAGTTAGATCGCTGAACGGCGTAGAGTCATTAATATTGATTAAGCTTGATTTTCTAGTCCGTTCCCCTCGCTGTGCTTTGATTGAATCTATTCACCACGTTGACCGACCTAATGAGAAGTTCATAATGATCGGGAAAGGGAAACAAAGGTACCAAAGTGCTCGGTAATTAACGACCTCAGAGTGGTTGACTGAAATGGTTTCAATGCCAATTGAAAACACGCCCCCTTTCTACGATGAAATAGAAGATTCATCGTGCATGGTACAATGTAAAAGGAGGTGGTTTACAGCGGCGAAGAAATCTTAGGAAACAAATAGACGCATTGACCTAGATAAGCCTCCAAGAAGTGGTGGTATTTTTAGGCTCACGCGCGGCTGCCAAATGTCTTTAAAATTGGCAAACAGCGAAATCTGGATGTATTAAAATATTTCACCCTGCATTGTATAGTTAACGCCTTCTATGCCTTCGGTGGAACAAAAATGGGAATGATAATACGGGTCGAATTTGGAACACCGTGGCAAAGAAGATGAAGAGTAGGAGTTATGCAGAGTAGGAGAAAGTTAACGTTGAAAATGGATCGTCTGTGTTATAGCTAATCAAATTTAAGGCGTCTCCCTACCTTGACGGACGAAAAATGATGCGAACTTTGGGAATTTTTTAAATCTAAACCATTGCATATATTTACTTGCAGCTTTGTGGCATTATTTTGTCAATGTTTAGAGAATATTAAAAAAAAATTGTATGCAAAAATAGTAGTTAGGGTAAAGGACCCAATTACTGGCAGTCAACCCAATTACTGTCACCTTAAGCTATTTTATTTAAACGTTTATATATTCGTTATTGTAAGTAAAATAGCTTAAGGTGACAATAATTGGGTTGGGTGCCAGTAATTGGGTTAGTTGTCTGAAATAGAAAATTTAAAAAATTGTGTAATCTGTGTGAGTGTGGTTATCGTCTGAACTAGATTAAATGAGAAATAAAAAAATGAAAAGTAAAAAATGGCTGCGTCTAAAACAGAGATCGATTTCTGCAAAATTTCGCTCTTTTTTTAAGTCGCAAAAGTCTAATTTTGCAAAAACCAAATTAGTTTTCGTACCAACGAGAATTGGACATCTACAGAAGATATATACTAAGTTTGAAGAAAATCGGGTGATTGGTTTTTCAGTTATCATACTAACCATTTCGAAAAACATCGTTTTGAGAAAAACGCGATTAAGGTTTTTGCCCATCTGTGGCTTTAGATAGTGTCTTTTTAATTGAATTTTTTTTAAATGTTTTCCAAATATGTGCATATGTATGGGATTTGCAGATTTGAGGGTTTCTCTTAAAAAAAAATTCCAAGTATCGCAATCTTTTCGGGCCATCAATCTAAGAAACCCCCTTAAGCCATAAATCATACTTTACGCTGAATAAAAAATTTTTCAAATCGCAACTCGCCCACAATAATGACTAACCACTAACCCTCAAATGAATCCCAATCCCCGAGGTTCTATCAACTAGAAACCTCCACGTCCCTCCAAAACCTCCGCCAACTTCTCCATATCCCATTACTCCACCCGAGCAAACTATGAACTCCCCTTAACGAACCCAACTTGCAACCAAAACGAAAATCCCATGGGACCGAAATACCGTGCCCAGTCGCCGAGCTCCGAGACAGGGGCTTACCCCGAGCCGCAAGAAACGGTATCGCTTGTCGTAAGACTCGGAGATATCGCTGCGCGTTGTTCGTCACATGAGCAGCGCGTGTGGTGGTTGCCCGGTGTGCTAGAAGGAGAACGAGAGAGGAGCAGTAAAGATAATTCGTGCCGGCCGAACTCGGAGCCGGTGTACGCGCAAATATCGAGCTGGCGACTGGTCCAAGAGACAGCGAAGCAAACCGTCCGCGCGTCGTTCACCCACGAGACCGTCCCGCCATTTATTTCCACGCTTATAACGCGTGTCGTCGACGGCATGGCCATTTACAGCCGGCGACATTCGAAGGTCAGGAACGCGGGACTTGTTTGTCAAGGTTTGGCACAGTAACACGACCGATGACGAACGACGCGGTCGCATCTATACGAAGCAGTAGCGAAGCCCCCACTGCGCATGCGCGGAGGATAGACTAGTGGGGGCGGAGTCTTGACTCCACACTGCTCAGATTTCTAACAGGACAAGGATGCTTGCATTCGTTTTTCAGCAAGTAACACATAGGGATGAATCGATACCACGAAGGTATCGATACTTTTACTCATTGCTTGTATCGAATAAAAGTATCGACACTTACTCAGTATCGAAGCAAAAGTATCGATACTTACTCAGTATCGAAGCAAAAGTATCGATACTTTCTCAGTATCGAAGCAAAAATATCGATACTTTCTCAGTATCGAAGCAAAAGTATCGATACTTACTTGTATCGAATCACAATGAATACTTTTTTATTCATATATAGAATCTGACTTTTTTGTACTATAGGTAGAGTACGTGTCCCTATTACAGCGTCCTGTCCCAATTACGGTGCCTTTATACTTAAAGAAGCCGTACAAAAAACTCGCATAAATGAATAAAGAAAATTGTTTTTAATTAAGTTGAATTATTAATATATGTGTTGCAAATGACAGGGTTGCATTTTTAAACAATTAAATCATAGTAAAAAAAATTAAAAAATGAATATGAAGATTTCGATGGATTTACTCAAATCCTTACCGGAAACGGTAATGAGCACGTATTTTATAAACGTGAATAAATTGATAATTGTCATGATTTGCATTTATGTAAAGTGTTAATTATATCATAACAGGTTCCAATTTTATGAAAAATGGCAAAATGAGCACTTTTGAAACGTTTTCGTATTTTTTAAAGTAAAGCCAGTAATAGGGACAGAAATTTAACGCTTGTCCCAATTACCGAACTCCTCAGCGCCCACTGGCTCCCTCTGCAACTGCTAAATCTATCTTGGCGTTGATTGGTTTGACGTCACGGCGTCTTCATGCGCATGCGTGGCGTGTTCCTTCTCCACCCGCAGACTCTCCGTCCGGGGAGAAAATTCCCCGAAAAGGGCACCGTAATACGGGCAACGCACTTTTCAAGGCACCGTAATAGGGACAAAAACATGTATTTTTATTTCAATTAAAACAATATGAAAAATTAGCATTTTTAACCAGAAAAAAATGCCTTAATAAAGAGAAAGGTTCAAAAAACCAATATAAATTTTCATTAAACAAAATTAAAGTAAGGGAGGGCAGTAATTAATTCCTTCGTGAGCAAGTCGGCTTCAAAGCACCGTAATACGGACACGCACCCTAGAGTTGTTACATGGCATTCCGTTATCTCCTTTATTCCGTTATAACCCTTCCTTTTGTCTGCTACCAAGAAGGTATCGCAACCGAAAACAGTGCTATTAAAAATACTTGATATCGAGAATTGAAACCGTTATCGATATATGTATTTTAATATTAAATAGGGTAGACCGGGGACAGTAGTAACACTTTGACTTTGGAATACGATTATGCAAAAACTGTTAAAGTTACAACAAAAGTTTTTATACGAAAATGTTACTTACTTATCTGACATTTATTGACCCACAACAACTTCGCCTTTTGTCACATAATATCCAGGTTATTAATAAAAAATGAGAAGCGGACAAAGTGTTACAACCGTCCCCGACCCTGGGTCGGTTGTAACACTGCATGGAGTCGATAGTAGCACAAATTTCACTTTACAAAATTAAAATATTTATTAATTTTAATTATAATAGTAAATGGAAAAAAGGAAAATTTATAACCAATTATGCGGTATCTCAATTGTGACAGAAATAGAAAACGTTTTGCCTGGTACATTCTTCATGTGATTAATCCTTACATTCAGTACATTCCACCCATTTTCCAATTGTTTGCCTGTGCTATGCTATATTATTCCATGCCAACAAGACAATATTATTCATCTTCTTTGTCACTATTCGGTTCTGTCGCGGTATAACCGACCCCGACTGCCGATGTTACAATCGACCCCCAGTCAGGCTTTTGAACTTAAATTATAAATTTTGAGTAACGAGACATTTAAAACTGATAACTAACGATCAGTACTACTTTAAAAATGTCCAGATTATATATTACAAAAAAGAAAAAACACGTATTTGCAAAGGGAGTATTTATATTACATCTTTAATTCAGTAAAAAAAAGTTACTTTAGGGTACCGAAAAATCATTTTCGCCACTATACATGCCTATTGTGTATCTATACTGCTAGGACATGGATGTGTGTATTTCAAACGTCATTCGTCATCATATATCCAAAATTTGTGTTAATATCTATCATATGTTCTGAGATATTTAACGTGTTACAATCGTCCTCCTGTTACTATTGCCCCCGGTCTACCCTATATTTTAAAAGATGTCGAAAAGAACAGTTTAGGAAGGCCTGCGAAGCCGAAAGACTGATGGGCCAAGTGTTCTATGTATACTTTCATCTTTCATGTAGAATGCCGATACTCGTCCATTCGATACGAGTACTTTTAATCGATACCTACTTGGTATCGCAACCCTAGGTATCGATACTAAAATTACTTGGATCGAAACGAAAGTATCGATACTTTACTTGTATTTACTTGTATCGATACTTTACTTGTATTTACTTGTATCGATACTTTACTTGTATTTACTTGTATCGATTCATCCCTAGTAACACAGGCTCAGCTATTTGGAGTCTCCATGCTCCTTGGTTCTTAGCAATCGCTGTGTCGCCGGGAGTAGGAAAAGAATCCTACACCGGCTGCAACGAGGAAGCCCGCGCATCGTAGATACCGAGAACCAGATATATCTGAATTTCATGCATAAACTGCATGAACAGTCACAATTCATCGGGAACGGACAGGCGGCTCGCAACCCCGAGACAAAGGCCCGTTGTCGATAGCCATATAAATTATTGCCACGTTCTACGAGCTATAAATATTAGTAGCATGCCACAAGTGTTCCCGCAATATGTCTCGGCTTCCGTAACAGGGGAGGTGGTGAGCGGTATTTCTGGAGGACTGTGGAATCCTGGGACCAAGGTGGACGTGCCCCGCTACCTCCCGAGCGGCGCGCTTATTTTTCAATAGAGTAATCGAAATGTCAATGGCCTTCTAGGTAGTGATAACCTGCTTTATCGAGGCGAGATAACGTCGTGCGGCGATAATCGTGCTCGCCAACATATGCTACACGCGACGCGCGAATTATCTAATTTTTAATGGTCCACACACGAGAAAGTGCATTACACAGCAGATACTTTGCGAATAACGAATTATGTCAGATACGATGGAAATAAATCACTGCCGATACGTCCCTTCTTCGGCGTGGATTCGGTGCGTCATTCCCTCGTTTAACCCTTCGGCGACGTGGTGGAGCAGAGTTACGTAAACGGCACCGTCGACCTACCCGAATGTCGAAAATATAAGTTATACTTGCGGGCCGGAGATTTCGTCATCCGAATCGGAGGAAGATAGTGAAGTAGCCTGGACGGTGGGGTATTTGTAGCGGTTTTAATTATGATTTAAAAATTATGGCCGAGTCCAATCGACACGTGACACCACTTAAGGGAGTATTCGATCGGAAAATAGATTCTTTTTTATTATATTTTCTATTGGTATGAAGGTTTTTGAGTATTCTGTTGGAAAAAATATTTTTGAGACATTAAAGAAGGACTTTACGATTTACTTTAAACGCGTTTTTCTCGAAACTACATTTTTCAAACGGGTCAGCATGATTTCTGAAAACTTAAGAGTCGATTAACTTCCGATTGTACATACATCTTCTATATACTTCGCTGTATCGTCCCTATCACAATTATAAAAATATCAGCAATATTTCCATGTTTTATAACAGATTATAACGGGTCAAAGTACAAAAATTTGATTACATAAATTAAATTTTCTCCTTCAATGGGTTGCCATTTTTTTCTCTTCGATATTAATGAATGACTGAGGTAGGGGCGATAAAGGCAAGTTTACTGATTAGATTAAGAATAGTTTTTTTTTTTATTTCGAATGAATACAACGGACGCAATCACGCTAACCGCGAAGGAGGATATTTTTGAAAGTGATCGCACATAAACATTTATCGAACAATAAATATTTGTCACTTTTTAATGTAACCGTGTGAAAGTGAGGATGAAATACTAGTAAAGAAGTGTACAAAACCAGAAGTGTGTAGACTATAGAACGTTTATTTTAGAAGGAAAAAATTCATGAAAATTACCCATTTTCACACGCTTTCGAGCGAATAGGTACCCCTTAAGTGTTAAACGCTGTTGAATTTATATGCTGCTTGGCACTCGCCATTGATACTTATCAAATACACGTAGAAACGACCTACAGACATTTAGTCATTAACACTTTGAATGATGTGACGTTTTGAAAAATGCCTGTTTAAGTCCATGAGGCCTTGTCCAGAAAATTTAACTCGTTCTGTCTAGACGAAATATTCGACGCCACTCACAAGAAACGATCCTTCGACCACAAATTCAAAATATTATGAAACTTTGTGGATATGTAGAGAATATATAGATACGTTTTTCACAATTTTTTGCTGCTAAGGGGGTGAAATTGACCCCCGAAAATCCGGTTATTTTCATTAGTTGCCAAATAATAGCCCCAATTAAAAGAAGTATCTTTTGTCCGAAAACTTTTTGTCTATCTCTTACAGTTCACAAGTTATAACATAAAATTGAAAATAAAAAAAATTATAAAATTTAAAAAATCCTGACTGCTTAAAAAGCGAACTAAAATGATAAACATAATAATAAGATGACAATTTAAATGACCTCAATTGTCTGCAATCAGAGGCCTTAAATCCTTTGACGCAAACGCATCGTCCGCTATAATACAGAATCCAATTTAAGACAAATCATTTGCATCTAAGGATTTGAGGCCTCCGACTGGAGACAATTGAGTTAATTTAAATTGTCAGCTTATTATTATGTTTATCATTTTAGTTCGCTTTTTAAGCAGTCGGGTTTTTTAATTTTCTAATTTTTTTTATTTTTTAATTTTTTGAAGATTATATATGCTATAATATTCGGATCGTCAAAAAAATTTTAAAGACACCTCATTTGTCCAAATCGGTGTGTCCGTTCAGGCGCTAGAGCGTAACATAGGACATACAAACATACCTGATGAACACAATATCCTCCTTTGCGTGCCGCAATCGGGTAAATAGCTGAATTTTCAAGTGTCAATTTCACCCCCTTAGCCTAAATTTGGTCTGCAAAAAAATTCCGTAATACATACCTATATATCCTCTATAGGATAAAAAACCCAATTACTGGCAGCCAACCCAATTACTGTCACCTTAAGCTACCGTAAAATGGGGGAACATTGGCAGGTTTTTGAAACATTTTGTTATATAATGTAAGAATTAACACGTTTACATTTGCTTTAAGTATCTCATCATAACATTGTATCTGTTGTGAATGCACTACAAGTGTCAAAATGCATATCATTTTTGTTCCTTCCTTCTTTAATATATCTTAAAAACCAGCCGGTACGGGGTAACATTGGCGCATCATATAAATAGCATAAACAGGCTAAGTTTTACTAATCTGAAGTCATTAAGATACATTAACAATTAAATTTTTTTATTTTATTTTATTTTTTACATCTCAACTAAAATCTAATTGTAACATTGGCACATTGTATAAATAGCTTTAACAGGTTAAGCTTTACTAATCTGAAGTCAGTAAGATAAGATTCAAAAAAGGAAAAAAATACGCCAAGTACATGAAAAATCAAATAAATCACAAAAAATAGAAGACAATAATAATCACAAAAAAAAAATAGAAAAGTATACAATACAAAAAAAAGATGTGAAATCAAAATGAGCTGCCAGTACATAAAGGTGCTTTCCAACTGCGCTTAAGATGACACAACTACATACACGCAGCTCAAATGCTGTGTTCATACATTCCATTACAATGTATTACATAATATTAAGCAGATATATTTTTATACAAATAAATATTTTAATACGAATATATATTTTATTCAAAATACTTGGCGCTGCGCCCAAATTTTTGACCGAATTTTGACCGAACCTGTGCGCCGAAATCAATTATACTAATTATTACGGTCGAAATTATATTTAAAATTTTTTTTTAAAAATGTTACCTATAATAAAATCTCGATCTCGAATACGAATTTATATGTTCATGCGTATAGCTGCCAATGTAACCCCGGCGTATGGCAATGTTACCTCGTACTGCCAATGTTCCCCCATTTTACGGTATTTTACTTAAACGTTTATTTATTCGTCATTTTAAGTAAAATAACTTAAGGTGACAGTAATTGGGTTGGCTGCCAGTAATTAGGTCCTTTACCCTATATCGCCTTAGTTTCATAATTTTTGGAATTCTCAAGTTGTCTTCCTTTGCCAGACAATACTTCCGACACTTCCCAGAATACCTCGCCATAGAAACACACCAATCCCACAAGCAAGCCGCAAATCCCTCGGCGTGTTTCCACGCCAACACCACTCAAACTATTAATGAACGGCCTCGCGGAACGTCCGATAATAATCTTCGGTACAGAAACTGTAATTGAATCGTAACTGAAACTCCCGACTACATTCGTCCGTTCCTCTGTTAAAATCTTTCACATTTCCAAATGGAAAAAAAAATCCCAGTTTCACGACTCACCCTGTAAGTACGTGCACAGAAATACGCGCGTACGTACCTACCATCCTGCGCGGTGCGAGATGTTTTATTTTCGCGAGAGATACAGGGCCCCCTCGAACTCGGTGCGGCTGAAATACGATGCGTTACGCACGATAATGCGTCTTAAGAGAGCGACGAGATTTTTCTCCCTTTTCGCCGCGGGACCACACCCTCCGCCGACCGGAGTATACCGGGTGTGTCCCCGTGAGCGCAGCGAAATAATTGCAACGCGTCGGACGTTTACAGACGCACGTGGCATTAATAACGAGCAGACTAGGAGGCAGTGCCATTATTCGCCGCGCAGGCCCGATTGTGACCTGCGGGGGAAAAAGTACCATTGACCATTGCTCTCGATAATGCGTTTCCAGACAGGATCAGCCTTTGCTTTATTTCCCCTCTTTTTTTTCCCCTTTTTCATCAGCCGGCAACCGCTCGGCGGCGCGGTGTTGCCCGTACGGGTTCCGAGGACGTACGCAGCGTCGTGCCTATATAGCGAGGCAACGTCACGCACGATCGTATGACACGCGGTAGGTAACTCGTCCATTTTTCCAGTGGAAATTATTTCAGCCCGATCGTTCGGGGAGCCCTTCCTGCTCCGGCCGCTGAACGATACGCGCGAGACGAGTCGTGCTGACGTCGCGTGCGTATCACCGGAGGAATGCCCCTTTTATTTCGCGGGAAATATATCTGAAGGAAACGATTTGGCGCTGATTGTCTGCTAATGGCAGCGCCGCGGAGGAAACACTGGGTAGAAGGCAACGGGTGGCTCGTGGAGGACTGGAGTCTAACGCTGGCGCAAGTAAGTTCTGGAGATCCGTGGGAGAAAGCAGGACCGTCACTTAAACTTTTAATTAAGGGGTTAGCTCGCATCAGTAAGGTCAGAAAAATCGATTTTTGGATTTTATCATTTTCTCAAAGTATAGGGTAGATGTCCCAATTACTGCCAGTGTCCCAATTACTGCCACTTTATTCATTTTATGTAATAAGAACGTAAAGTATAAAAAAATGTACAAAATATGTTATATTTAAACGGAGATTCTGATTTACATAAAAATAAAACAAAAAAATAAAAAAATCATACGGACAAGACGATTTTTGAGGTGACAGTTATAGGTACACTAGGATCGCTCGGGAATTTTAATTAATTATTAATAAATTCTTCATATTTAATTCATAAAACTATGTTTTTTAGTAAAAGAGATGTTAAATAATATTATGTTTCAAACTAAGACGATTTTTAGGTTAAACAACACGTGAAATGATTAAATGAAGTTAAGTTATAATCTTAAGGTGGCAGTAATTGGGACATCTACCCTATCATCCTGAAAATGTTTTCTGTAAGTTTCAAGTCGATCCGACTAAAATTATGGGAGCCGACCACCGACCACTTGAAACTTTAAACGCGTTTTTCTCGAAACGTGTTTTTCGATTGCGGTGACCACGATTTCTCCAAAACCGCTTCACCAATCTTTCTGAAACTTTGTAGGTTTCTTCTAGACATTCAAATCTAGTCTTTAATCGAAGCATTTGTTTTTCCAATGTAGGTATAATTTTTATTTTATGGATGAAAAAATGAGTGTTTTTTTCATCGAAAATCGATCATTTCAGTTAAAACACCTGCCATTTTGTCCCAGATTAATATTTTATAAAATCGAACGATTAAAGACTAGATGAACTATTGTACTAACTAAATCTTCTTCGTTTTTTGATCTCAGATAACCCAGTTCCGAATAATGTTGGTCACCGCAAAACGTGTTTCTAAAAACATTTTTGTACCAAAATATAATATAATAATCTGTTAAAGTGCCCCTCATTTGAATATAAAAACCATTGCATAATAATATGCATGTACTTTCTGAAATAAATTCCCAAAGAATCGATACATTTTCTACCTCCTGATGCGAGCTAACCCCTTAATCGAACATGCGATAACGATGTGATAAGTGTGTAGACTCGTGCAGATATTGTTTATGGGGAAATATTGTCTTTCTGGTAAGGAACTCGTTTGGGTTTTCTAAGGACGATGCACGAGAAGAATATAGGTGGATGTCAAGATCTTGATCACGAAATCTACAGCGGAAAGAGTGAACCAAGAAATAGACCCTTTTTGGGTCCGCGATTTTCGAACGGAATTTTGTGCCAAATGATAGCTTATGGTGAGACATCAATCACAACATTTTCAAGTTAAGGTGACAATTAGTTTCTGAGATATGGGAGGTGAAAGAAATGAAAATTCTATAGATTTTTATGTCATTCCGATAATTTAAACAATTATTTCCAGGGGTTTTACTGACTGCTAACAACGAATTCGAAGTTAGATTTTCAAAATTCACAAAAAAATAAATAAAAATCAAGAAATATGAATGACTGTGTAGTAGCGTAAAGGACCCAATTACTGACACGTAACCAATTACTGTCACCTTACACTATTTTAGTTAAAATAACGAATAAATAAACTATAGTATATAATCTATTGTATAGATTATAGGTTGAAATGCATCATTCATTATGTAATTCTTTACAACGTTTATTTATTCGTTATTTTAAGTAAAATAGCTTAAGGTGACAGTAATTGGTTAGGTGTCAGTAATTGGGTCCTTTACCCTAGGTGCTTTTTTAATATATCGTCCACAATGTTGAATCGGCCATTTGATTTTTTTTCGTGAATTATGAAAATCTAAGTTCAAATTCGTTGTTAGCAGTCAACAAAACCACTGGGAACAATTCTTTAAATTATGGGACTGATATAAAAGTCCATATATCTAAGCGTATGGGCTGACGCATTAATGAATTTTCACTTCTTTCACCTCCGATATCTCAGAAACTAATGCTCACCTTAACTTGAAAATTTCGTGTGACTAATGTCTCATCATTAGGTATCGTTTCGCCGGAAATTCAGTTCCAAAATCGTGGACCCAAAAAGGGGCTAAAAAAGGCTTAATTTTGGTTCACTTTTTCCGATTGGCAATAAGAGTAGAATAAAAAGAATGTAAAAGCAGAATTATTTAATTATAAATTATATCAACACTGCAGTTCACATGAACATATCAAAATTATTCAGAGTAGATTAAATACTTTTCGCTGCATCTATTTTCTAGTTTTAACCCTTCGTGGTCACACCGAGTGTATCGCACCCTAGGCATTTTTTCCTTCGCCAATATTTCTGTAAATTTTAAGACCTTAATATCGAAATTTACAAATTTTATGAATTTTAGGCTGAGGGTATACAGGCGTTTATTTCGACGTCCGTCGCGATGTATTACCGTGACGTCCATAAAAAACCCTCGTGTGACCCCAGCCTTAACCAGAAAAATTGCTTTATTCCACAACTATTTTTTAACTACAAATTTCATCATATCCAAATTTACATTTCTAGAATTACGAATATATACAATTATCACTCAAAAGTTAACAAATTCAGAAATACGAAAATGGTAGCTTAAAAATCACGTTGGGTGTAGTGAACCCCATGCGACCAATTTGTAATTATAAGAAGGTGTGATCGCGAAGGGTTAATTTTTAAAATTATTTCTACCAACGGTAAAAACTAACGGTATTTTTACCAAATGAAGTGAATTTGCCAGTTCTCCAATAAATTTACAACGATTTTCAAAATAATTATTCCACGCAGGGTAGGTGCCCCAATACTTATAAACGTGTGCGTGCGAGATATTCGACAAGGGCCAAAAGCCCGACGTACCGAATGAGGGCCCGGTTAAATTCGCACGGCAGCGTCCAAGGAGCGACCGTAACCAGAAGTCATTGGCCGTTGCAGCCTCCGTCGTGCCTGTACGCACGTGACTGCGCGCTAGTGCGTGCGCACGGCGCGGTCGAAACGCAATCACGGCGGCGCACACGCGAACGCTCATCCCTCGGTATCTCGCGGACGTCACGGCGAACATACCGCGCCCTTGTAATTGGTATTACTTACGAGGATTACACGGCCGCCATAAATAACGAAAAATTAACTCGTCGGCGATCCGCCCGCGAGGAAAACCTAAGTGAAACACACGGTGCGTTTCGCTTAATTGGCGCAACTGGACGGTGCGCGATTAATTACGAATCCCGGCGTGGCCCGACCGACCGGTGATAATTGAGAACGGGGGTGAGGATTCATGGCGCGGGCCATAAATAAAATATCTGCAGCCGGTCCGCTCTGCTCGTGTGTGGTGAGCTTTCGTATACACAGGGTGTTTCGGGAGGAAATAACTGTAGCAAGCGAGCGGATTGAACGGGTGATTATTTCCAGCTGGGAATGTCGCTTTGACATATGTTCGAGTTTTATTAGCCACAGATATGCGTAGCAGGGTGGGGTTTAACATTCAAGTTTTTAAATATTGCTGGGATAGCCTAATATTTTGTTCCTTATGCTGAAAAATGGGCCTCGTTAAAATTCTACTACGTTATATATTGTTTTAGAGATTGCTACTTGTTTATTAATATTTTATATAAAATTGTATTTTTTTATTTAAGGGGCAGGCCTGCCTAGAACGGTTAAAACAACATCCTTCTTTGGGAATTTTTTGCAGAAAAACCGATAAACTTTTATTATTAAATATTAATCTATTGGAAAGAGTAGAATAAAGGGCCCAAATTTCATCCCCCATTTGTATTTGACCCTATAGAGGGTGTATAGAATATTAAAATGAGCTGGCACTTGGCATGAATTTTCTTTAAACGTTTCTCTATATTTCCACGAATCGCAAAATGTAATTATGTCATGTCAATTCGAGATAATAAACAAAATGTGAAAACGTGCAAAATATGAGATCGGAAAAAAGTGTTCTTAATTTTGTTCCGAAAAGAAAATGTTTGTAAAACGGCAAATAAATTGAAAAATTAATTTTTTTTATTGGCACAAGCGGTCTTGCAGTTTATGTGTGCAAGCACTCGCGGAAAATAAAAGTAACCACCTACAACTTCCGTCAAATAAGCATCACCCTAATACTAAATTTATTGAGTACTAAATACTAGCTTTACTACTCGACTCCGCCCGAAATTTAGATTGTGATTTTATAAAAAATAATATTTTTTGATAATGAGCTCGAACACATTTTGCGACCCCATAGTTTACCGTTCGAATGTTTTTAGGCGACAGACAAACACACAAACGCTTTCTGCTTTATATATTAAGCTGAAACGTAGAATTATTTAGTTACGTATATTTGTTGCACAGACATAAATAACTGTATCTTTTGTACTCAGATTTGACGGAAGTTGTAGGTGAAATTATTTCACTTACATCAGCTGTCTCAGTTGTGAGGGCCTTAGTAAGAATCACCCTTAAAATTCTTTGTAGAATCTACTAAGTTACAAAATGTAAGCATTCAGGACTCGATCTAGTTCTTTCGGCGCTCTGGGAAAAAGTAATTTTTGCCACCCTTTACATTTAATTTTAAATAATTATTCCTCCCAGGACACCCTGTATATAGGTACCAGTCTTTATGCTTTGTTTGGGCCGACGAAAATGAAGTAATGGAAAACAGGAATTGATGAATAATTGGGTGGTCATATTTTGAGATGAGTAGATACCTATAATTACTTATCCATTTTAACTAGTGCTGCCCCCTTTAGTTAAAATGTCCTATCTAGCATTTTGAAACAACCGAGAAAATTGATGTTTTATCATTTACTTTGTACTGCCCTTATTTCCTTTCATTCAAACTAAAACATGTTGTCAGTAGTTGGTAACAGCCTAATATCATTTTTTGTAATAGGTATACCGGTAGGTAATGCATTATTAACGTAGCAATTAATTAATTGCTTTAGATAGGATATTTTATCCAATTGGAAAAAAGTTAGGTTAAATTCATTAGAGTGTTTATAAATCTTTACGAAGCACGTAGAGTTTTCTAACTTTATATAAAAGGTAGAAGACGTGTGGAACTTCAAATATTTCAATATATCTCAAAAAATGAAAAAATGTTAGATAGGACGGTTTAACTAAGGAGGGCAGAGTGTTCCTTCTCGAGAATTCCTTCTCGAGAATTCTTTCTCGAGGATTTCTCGAGGAAAATTAAATAATTTCTAATTTTTTATTTCTCGAGAAATTACAGTGTTTCTCGAGAATCTTCAGTGTAGGAAAATTATTATAAATCCCCTTTGTTTTCAGATATGAATTTTCAGTTAGTTCAAATTGTGTGTTAATCGTGAACATACAAACACATGGTACAATCAGTGATAAATGTTAGCAATATATACGAATAATTGCGCGATTGTTTATAAACGTTTCTCTTCGTATCGCCGATGCTCCATATACAATTAAACCAATATCCACTCAAAATGAAAGAAATTTTTCTGCAGCCGCAGATTTTGTCACAAAAAAAAAAGTTTGGCTGAGGCGACATTAGACGCATTGTGCTTTTGAAAAAATTATTTTAAAACAAAAAAGTAATGTTTCGTCTTACTCACATTTTATACTAAATAAATAAATTTATCAATTATATTTAGTATCTTTTTTTTCATTTACACAAGATTTGTCTAACAAGGGAACACCGCGAACCCGGACTCACCGATTGGAATGCAACTTTGTGGGTTTATAGAGTGACTCACGACAAGAACAATGTGTTTCATTTGTGCCCTATCGCCCTTTAAGGGGGTGAAAAGTTCTTCTTTGCAAAATATTTTTAATTTCTTGAGAATCCTCGAGAATTATCGAGAAAAATATCGAGAAATCAGGAACACTAATTCTCACGTTTCCTCGTTATTCCGCCTGGATCAATATTCTCAGCTCTACGATACAAAACATTCTACTAGTTCATCCAACGTAAACGTCACAAATAATCATTCGCCAAAGACCAAACATCCCCAAGGTAGCAGCCTACTGAAAAAGATACCTCCCCAAGAAAACCGTCCAATTAATCGAGGATCAATTGTACCCCTCGAGAAAAGAAAGGACACATCTTGATCCTCCACTCCTAATTCTCTATTTTAATCAAACCAATTATCTCCAGACTCCCAGACCTTCGTCGAAACGCGCCCAAACTGAGCCCATTCGGAACCAAGTGTCTTCTATCGCCTCCCCGGCTCTCTTCCTCCCGTTAACGTCTATTTCTAGAGACACTGAAAGGTCGATCGTCAGGTTGCTGCGAGCATCGACGCGCGACGATAGGAGAGCCCGGCGCGGATCAGACGAAAAACGAGATTCCCCCGGTTGAAACGCGCGAAGACAAAAAGGCCACCGACAGACAGACCGCTATGTACACTTAAAACGAAATACGTAGTTTGCGAGTAAGATTAGCATACACGCTCGGTACATCGCCAAGAATACGTGGTTTTTCCGTCCGCTCGAACAGCCAACGGCTAATTAAGCAAGGCCTCTGAATGTGCATACCGGCAATTAAAAGTTCTCCAGGTAATTACTGTTACCCTTTTGCGTCGCTCGACACGCATATCAATTTGTCGGTGAGCGTTAAGGGACGACGAGGCACAAAACGATTTCTTGTAGAAAGATAGAGTTATCTCGCGTAAAGAGCGAGCATTCTCGCGGAGCAACGATTCTTGCACCTTAAACGCTACGCCCTTGGCAATTTTTATGTATATTTTAATGCTTGAAGCACACTTCGACACACTCGAGGCATCTGAAGAAGGTGGCTGTATAAAGATAAGGTAAAAGATCCAATACGTGGACACGTCCCAGTAGCTGGACACTGGTGCAAAAATACTGATTAGTACATTTAATATCCGCTTTATCCAAAAAAGAACTATTTTATTCAATTATTCAAATATTTAGTAAAATATGTTCATATAAATATTTTACTAAATATTTGAATAATTGAATAAAATAGTTCTTTTAAAATATGTTCATATAAATATTTTACTAAATATTTGAATAATTGAATAAAATAGTTCTTTTAAAATATGTTCATATAAATATTTTACTAAATATTTGAATAATTGAATAAAATAGTTCTTTTGCACCAGTGTCCAGCTACTGGGACGTGTCCACGTATTGGGCCTGTTACTTTAACCAGCATAAAAAAAGGTGCCGCGTTCTACAAAGCGATGCATTTTGTGGAAACGTCACCACCTCGACTGGCGAAGGCGTATTTTCACGCCGAGGGAGTCGCACCCTATGCACGGTTTTAATTTGGTTTCGTTTCACTTTTGGTTAATTTTCTGGTTAAAAATATATAATTATGTGACTGGTGGAAAGATTGGATTGATTGGGGAAATAAGTATTTACGGCGGGAAAGGCTTCGCTGAAATCGAGCCGCTTGAGTTGAAGAAGCGTTGGCGTTTCTGGGGCGTGCGGGAAAATACGCCGCTATCTTGGACGTGTTAGAATATTAAATGACAGCTCGAAATAGCCGGGCAAGATAAAAGAAATCTGCGCGTCGTAAAACCTCAAGTATCGCTCTCGCGCTTTTTCCCGGCGAAGTGATGATACTTGATATTTTTTCCGCAGAAGGAGGAGGAATGATCCCCTCGTCGATGACCTTTGTAGACCGTAGACAAGGAACCGCGTAAGAGCGCGACGCGTGAAGGAGGCTCGACTCGTGGGAGGAGCTTGCGCCTTGCGGCGAGTTTCAGGAACTATTTAGAATTAACTCGCTTGGGTCGAACGGAACCCTCTGGTTCAAGGTGACCTCCGCTGACGTAATCACGCCTCGAGTGGGAGAAGATGACAAACGCAGGCCCTCAAGAAATTCAGCTAGGGTAGACGCACCAGTAAATGAACACTTAAGGCTAGTGAATGGACACTTTTGTAAAATTATGTTTGCAGCGCAATTGATTCCACGTGTTGCGAAAATTGTTTGGATATGAAGCGAGAAACTAGAAGAAGTCTATAGGTAATTAATTAGTTGCTTATTTTAGTAACTTATTTTACTCGTTTTAGTAAAAAATGTCCATTCACTGGTAGTGTCCATTTACTGGTATATTTACCCTACATGCGGCGGAGTAACGTCACCGCAGTTAGATAATTTTTAGAAGACTTAAAAAAATGTGTTGTTTGGGATACGCATAGTGTGTCGTTGGTTTCAGGAAACCTATGAAAAGCACAGTCGATTTTGCTATGTTACTGCGTAATCATTCCTTAATTTCTTCACTGACACAGTGAAATACATAATTGCCACGTGAGTGAAATGGTAGGGGAAGAGTTTTCGCAATGAAAATGTCTACCGTCAGGACGAAATTTCGGTGACAGTCGAAAGAAGATTTCAAAGGTGAACGATAATAAAAATACCATGATTTCACAAATAGAATCCATAAGTATTCTTATCAATATCACAGTATGTAATTAAGAATTATTCCTTAAGCCTCGTTCACATTAGTCAAGTTGTAGGTATTTCAAGGCAAACAAAGTTGAAGACTCCCTGCTTCGCTTGAAACTTCAAAGAAACTTGAAAGGATATTTGAAGGCAATTGAATAAATAGCAGGTTCACATTGGTACAGTAGTTTGATGTTACTTATTATTATTAGTATTATTAGTACACGTCTTTGTTACTCTAAGGAAAAAGCACATGCTTTATAAAGGCTAAGATAATAAGAGTAAAGGCGAGGCTACAGTGCTGACACTGATGGCAAGCCTAACCGCGAACTATAAACTAAATTAAAATAGAAACAATAAAACAATTATTACAGAAGTAAGAATAAACAAGTAAAGAATTTAACTTATTAAACTTAACTAAATTAAAGTAATATCACCTTGTGCATTTAAGCTAAACGTGAGAAACACAAAGTCACGACAAGTAAAGGTAAAGTAAAAAGAAAATAAGAATAAAGTATGAAGGAGAGTATAGAGATATGTAAGTGGATTGTACTAGGAATCGTGTTGCAGGATAAATAACCAAGTGTGAGAATACAAGCTACTTGAATACAAGCGACTCGACGGCAAGTAACTTGACTAATCTGAACGAGGCTTACAAGGGAAGATCCCGAACTCGAAAATTCAAAGAAATCTGAAACTTTGTGAATAGGTATGTAGAGGATTTCCTCCTTATTACGACGTAATTTTTGTTTGCTGCCCAAATTCACTCTAAGAGGGTGAAATTAACCCCGAAAATTCGGCAATTTTCAGATTTTATTTTGCAACTCACAATCTGTAACAGATAGAAGAAAAGTTTCAAGGCAAAAGTTACTTCTTTTAATTAGGACTATCACTTGGTAACTTATAGTTTTTAAAATTCGCAAATTATAACACCAAATCGAAAAATAGCCGGAATTTAAGGGGTCAATTTCACCACTTTAAAGCGAATTTGGGCAACAAACAAAAATTGCATTGTAATCATGAGGAAATCCCCTAGGGTGAAGGACCCAATTACTGGCAGTCAACCCAATTCCTGTCACGTTAAGCTATTTTACTTAAAATAACGAATTAATAAACGTTTAAGGGGACTAGGCAGTCGTTTTTAGTGAGAAAGGGACTCTGTCTCTTATTTATTTGTAAAAAAATGAAAGCAAATCCAGATGTATCCTTTTATCCAATGTTTGTTATTACCATACAGATTGAAAAAAAAATGGTAAGAAATATATATGTGCTTCAAAAATGGCAATGCAGACGTGTAAACATTTTAACGTTTTTCCGTCGTTTTCCCTTAATATCGGTCTTAAAATGTAACGCAATCCGATTTCAAAGGTGTGATTCTTGTTTTTTGGACTCATAGTTTCGGACCAAACCTATAAAAACAAAAATTAAATCAAAATTATGCAATTGGTGGCTGAAAAACGGCGATTTTTCCGAGAAAAATTCGTTCTCGTTTTTACGCTACCAAAATCCGGTGACTTCTTAATTTTTTTATGAAAATCTCGAATGTTTACGGACCATATCAGAGGTTTGGTCCGAAATGACACATGTTTTACACATCCTATAATTTTTTTCAAGTCGATCTGAACCTCCATTCGTTCGCAATGAGGACAAAGAGAAGGGGAAAAAATATTCGAGAAAAACGCGTTTAAAGTTTCTGGGCAAAGGCGACGCTATAGGTTGCCGCTTGACATTTTTAGCTGCCAAATCTACAATTTTGCGAATTTTATTATAAACCAAGGGGCATTTTATTCAGAAAGTATAGTACTTTCGGAAAACCCAATAAAAAAATTGATATTTCGACTGCCTAGTGCCCTTAAGTAAAATAGCTTAAGATGACAGTAATTGGGTTGGCTGCCAGTAATTGCGTCCTTTACCCTACATGTCCACAAAGTCTCAGAATATTTTATATATCCAAATTCGAGATCTTTCCTTGTCAGAGTAAATCACTGATGCGAACGAAATAACTAAACTTCATCATTAAATACCATTTGCAAATCTTCTTTAAACCACTAGCCAAGCAAATCTCATCTCTGCTTCTTCCCCAAAGACACTCCACCTCCTACCGCACTCTCAGCCATACTTTTGCGCCTGTGCCGAACATGACGCGCGACATTCCTCGGATCTGAAAGTCATCGGATCCCATTTCGATCCCACCCATCCGTCCCGGCGAGGCTTTCAATACCCTCGCGCAGATCCCAACACCCGAAACGCCAATTCCCGATCCCGCTGAGGTAACTGGGGGACGTTAACACCTCCTGCAAACAGCGACGAAATCGCACCACCCTGCTAAAAGTCGGAAATGAATTCCCACCGATCGTGCCCTCGCGGCCGCAGGATCAGCGCCGATCGAGAGCTTCAGGAGGCAACCTCTTTCCTGGTTCGCGTGAAAGAACACCGGGGGACGGCGGAACGGCCGGCTGGAAAGCCGACAAATTGCATCCCGCTGCCCCGTGGATCTACCTGACGCGTCCACGTAACGAATCGCGATTTAAAGGTCGACGAAAGGCTGACACGATCAATCGGAACGACGTGACGCTGGAATCGAGGTCGTCGTTCGCGGCTCTCCTCGAGGCTGCACCGCCGACCGCAGAGCCGAGCGTGAACTCACGCAGAAGAGGATCAGAGGTCAAAGCGGAGCCCACCGCGGCGACTCTGCCGCGCGAAGATCAAAGACCGATGCCTGCTCCTTTTTACGTGTCGACAACCTGAAGACCTGGGCTAGATGGGTCGGGGGTATGTGTGGCGGGGTGGGAGGGAGGACAGCACCGGGGGATCTAACGCACCTGGTCGTAGGTCGCGGCCGTAAGGCTAGATACAGGGTCAAATTTTATTCTTGATTACCGGCGTCCTACGATATCACATTACTGGCATCTTCAACTCTAGCGCACCAGACAGGGTCTGGCCGAGGAGTCGGGAGGGGAAATTGGATACGCGATAGGCTGGCTTGATGAAAATAGGCTGAGACTATGCGGATGCGAAGTCGAGGTTCTGTCATTTACGCTATTAAGTTACCAACAATGAGATGTAAAGATGCGAGGGACCGAGGCGCAGGTATTTCGAATACGATCCGGGCAACGAGACCCCTATGCGGATTTAATTGGTTACCCGAGAAGCCCTTCGTGTTTAAGAGACAGTACCTCTTAGTAAGGACGTATGCCTGACCCCTTGAGGCCTGAGTTACTCGCTCGTCGATCGATCAGAGAATTTTGGTCGGTGACTGGGGAGATGGATAGAGTAACAAGCTTCGAAACTGGTAACTTATTTCAACATGGGAACTACCCTCTGGGCGCAGAATGACGATCGGGGAAAATGGTTGGTATTCTTTTTTGTAAGTTGCACCAGCAGTTTGAGTTTGAAATTGGAGTTGATTAATTGTTAGATTTTTTGTCGAGTTTCGACGGTGTATGCTTGGGTATTGTTCTAAGGAGGGGAGGTTCCCAGGTGTCCGCCTCCGATTGCTTTGAATTTTGCATATGTTTTAGAGGACCGAAAAATAAGAAATACGTGTCTTTTCATTTTAGCCTGCTTGAATGTTTAGGGGGTGAAACCCACCCCTGAAGTTCATAAGAATAGTTGGTGCCCGCCTCCGATTGCTTTGAATTTTGCATATATTTTAGAGGACCGAAAAATAAGATATACGTGGTTTTTTATAGCGGCCTGTTTTCATATTTAGGGGGTGAAACCAACCCCCAAAAGTTGTAAGATTTTCAGGTGTTCATCTCCGATTGCTTTGGTTTTTGGATATGTTTTAGAGGACCGAAAAATAAGATATACGTGTTTTTTTATAGCGGCCTGTTTTCATATTTAGGGGGTGAAAGCAACCCCCAAAGTTATGAGATTTTCAGGTGTTCATCTCTGATTGCTTTGGTTTTTGGATATGTTTTAGAGGGCGGAAAAATAAGAAATACGTGTCTTTTCATTTTAGCCTGCTTGAATGTTTAGGGGGTGAAACCCACCCCTGAAGTTCATAAGAATAGTTGGTGCCCGCCTCTGATTGCTTTAAATTTTGCATATATTTTCGAGGACCGAAAAATAAGATATACGTGGTTTTTTATAGCGGCCTGTTTTCTTATTTATGGGGTGAAACCAACCCCCAAAGTTATAAGATTTTCAGGTGTTCATCTCCGATTGCTTTGGTTTTTGGATATGTTTTAGAGGGCCGAAAAATAAGATACACGTGTCTTTTTATTTTGGCGTGTTTGACTATTTAGGGGGTGAAACCACCCCCAAAGTTATAAGATTTTCAAGTGTTCATCTCCGATTGCTTTTGTTTTTGGATATGTTTCAGAGGACTGAACAATAAGAAACAGATGTCCTTTTATTTTGTCTTGCTTACATGCTCAGGGGGTGAAACCACCCCTCAAATTTTATGAGAATAGGTGGTGCCATTCTTCGATTGCTTTGGTTTTTGGCCAAAAGAATCGGAGACGAACAGCTAAAAATCTTATAACTTTGAGGGGTGGTTTCACCCCCTAAGTAGTCAAACACGCCAAAATAAAAGGATACCTGTTTCTTATTTTTCGGTCCTCTAAAACATATCCAAAAACCAAAGCAATCGGAGATGAACACATGGGAATCTTATAACTTTGGGGGCTGATTTCGCCCCCTAAATATGAAAACGAGCCGCTATAAAAAAACACGTGTATCTTATTTTTCGGTCCTCTAAAACATATCCAAAATTCAAAGCAATCGGAGGCGGACACCTGGGAACTTCTCCTTATTAGTATATTGTATATTGTATACACAAAATACCTATGGAATGTTTGAAATAATTTGACCAAAAGGGCCAATTAGAATGGACGTTTTCGTGAATCTCAGTGGGCCTCGTAAAAGGAGAGACTCGCAATTGAATTCGTTAAACGAGAATTATTACGAGGGATTGCTTAAAACTTTTCGTATATTATTCAATATAACATACGTAAGTTTGTAATCCTTATGTACTCCGAACACGGGACAATGATGTCAGCGTAATTTTTTTAAATTAAAAGCAATCAAGCTCCCTATCGCCATTCATTTTTCAATGTGTGTATTTGTTGTTGAATGTCACGCAGATATGTTTCTCGACTTTCTGATAACTCCATCGATGAAGAACTTTAAAGTAAACACGTCTGTGTTTTGTAAATACTGTAAACGACGCTCAATATATCGATTCAATAATAACTCAAATTTTAAATACTCGGATACTTATCTCTCTTATTGAATGCCTCTTATATTTGTAAAATAAATCGTAAAATAATCTACCCCATCGGTTTATTTATCGTCTTTCGTAACATTTTGCACGCGAATTCAGAAAATACGACAAGCCGAACTATTCCCACGAGCCATCGACGTTTGAGGAAATTCGTAACTTCGGCATCGCGACCTTTTTAATATAGGGTTCTCGTTAGAGAGTTAATGAACGGTCAGACAGCACACACCAACGTTGAAGTAAATTAGCCGCCCATTCGCGGCTGAACATCAATTACACTTTTTTCGAGTAACCTGCGAAACACGTGTGAGGGTTTCTATGCGGGCCCTGACATCAAGCAAGCCTATTCCACCGTGGCGAGCTTCGTTAACCCTAAAATTATCAGGACAGGCTCGCCAAGATCGCGGCTAGATAGAACACGGACTTTAAAGTAAACCATAAATTATTTCTGATAAAGGCAAGCAAGCCTATTAAAACTCACAACGCCGCGAGCACGAATTCTCGCGAGGCTAATCTCAACGCTGCGTATTAAATGAAAAAGTAGAAAAGAGTCGTAATTGTGTCGTCGGTAGTGTAGATTGTTTATTTGAATATTTTAAAAAATCTTGTATTATCAATATTTACTTCCACAGCTCGCACTGTTGACACTTCTCGGCTGACCAGAATTAAATTAACCGTTCCGCTGATCAATCCACGGAATGCGATTAAGAGAGTACCTAATCGATTAGTATTAGTGGACGCTATCAAGCAACGTACACGATTGGCTAACAATGTGAACTTATCACGCGCTGAACACATGGCAATCATACGCCGGCCAAGATATTCCAAAGCCGTAGAACTAAAATTTCGCTATCTGCAATTTTATTCCGTACGCCGCCGACGACACGTACGCAAAACGGCGGTTCGAATCATCCAGTGACAATGTTAAAAGGACCCGGTTTAGCAGAATTATTAGTAGTGCTTCGAGATAACACTTCGCGACTGATAGCTTGCTACTACCTACGTCTCTAGTTGGCTAAAGCTAGGAACCTCTGACGTAGTGCATACTTAAGTGCCTCGTGGAAATGTGGCAGGCTGTCTAATTGAAATACTTTAAGGATGCAGAATGAAATCGTGGCACGAGGTTCAGTAGTTTAGTACCTTTTTATACCAGACACTTCTGTGGCTGATATTTCGAACATAGTCACTTGTCAGAGCCACCGTTAGTTTAACCCTTTGTGGTAGGGCTTCTTGTAATTACTAATTGGTTACATTCAGTGTCATTTTTGAGTGACCATTCTCGTATCTTTGAATCTTTTAACTTTTGTAGTTGAATAAATAATTGTGGAAAGTACTGGTTTTTTGGCGAAAAATCGCCAAATTTTTAAACTTTCTTATTAAGATCTACAAATTTACGGAAATATTCAGAAAAAATTGCATGGGGGTGCGATACACCCCGTTGGACCATGAGGGGTTGAAACAGGATAGAAAAATATAGCAAACGTGTAAGTGCAGTGGTGATCAAAAGAAAGCTTGAAACTTATAATTTTACAAAGGATGCAACTCATATTTTTACAAGCCTGCATAATCCTTGATACAAGGCTTGAAGTATTATGCTAGTATATCGTCTATTTTGGCAACTCTTCAATTTATGGGATATAAAAAAAGATACATTTTTTTCTTTTGACCACTATAGCATTGGCACGCAAAAAGAGATTAGTGTAACCACGACTGAAGTATTTCAGGAGATTTGTAAAAACAAAGGAAAACTGGATTTTAGTCTTTAAATAAATTTTTATAATAACCTAATGAATTTTATTGAATTTGCATTAAACATATTTTTATCCGTTCAACGCGGCTCGCTAAGATTAAATCTTGAGTGCATCAGTACACTATAGTATGTCTGAAATACTAATCACGAGCGGCATACGAGGTGTGTAAATAAAGTAATGAGACTGATTTTTTTTCAAGTTTTTATTCAAATATAATTACAATGCAATAGTGTCTCCTTCAAAATAGGTCCCTTGGGAAGCCACACAGCGCTGGAGACGGTCCTTCCAATCATCATAGCATTGCTGGAACTCGGATAGTGGAATAACCTTCAGCTGGTCGGTTACAGCTGTTTTAATGTTTTCAAGTGTCCCAAAATGAGTTCCCTTGAGGTGATTTTTCAATCTCAGGAAGAGGAAAAAGTCACAAGGGCTCAAGTCTGGTGAATATCGTATTCACCAGACTTGATTGAAAAATCACCTCAAGGGAACTCATTTTGGGATACTTGAAAACATCAAAACAGCTGTAACCGACCAGCTGAAGGCTATTCCACTATCCGAGTTCCAGCAATGCTATGATGATTGGAAGGACCGTCTCCAGCGCTGTGTGGCTTCCCAAGGGACCTATTTTGAAGGAGACAATATTGCATTGTAATTATATTTGAATAAAAACTTGAAAAAAAATCAGTCTCGTTACTTTATTTACACACCTCGTATGTTACTGTACCTACTATTATCCGCTTCTCTTAATATTAGTATTTGTACAGTGCAAGGGTAACTCTGCTGTATGAAGTTCTATATTTGAAGATGCAGTTTTTCATTCTCTGCAAGAAAGTATTAGGACACAAGTGTCGCAAATTTAAATTTGTATAATACAAATTGCACTAGTGTGCATGAACACAATTGCACATACCGAATCTGCGATATATACCGCCCGACACTATTTTTGCCAGGTATATGATTATGTATACATTAATTGAAACATAGATGCCCAAGAAAAGGCATATACAATTTTCTTAAAAATCCTGTAAGAAGTAAATAAGACAGAGAAAACAATTTGGGATAATTTATTGCGACACACTTGTTTAATAATTCCTAAATTTGAAACAATAAACAATTATCGTATAAAAAAATCTGTTTTAAATTTTTTTTAAATATATATCGCACTGATATGAGCACCTTGCAAAACCGATGTAGTGCTGGTACAGGTAATTCCGGGAGAACAACGCATGTAGAACAAAAAATTCAAAGTGTGTTGTAGTCATTATGAGTGCGGTTATCGTCGGGAGCAGAATTATTTTGACTGATAAAAAAATAACAAGATGACGAAGTGTTGAAGTCTAACTGTCGAAATACAGTGAATTTCTCAATCATTTTGCGTTGTAAAAAGTATGAAATAGTTATTCAAAAAAGGTTTCCGACATCCCTGCGATACCCACTGACATACTGAATAACGTGTGAAAATTTTAGACTAATTGGTGAAATAGTTTTTCTGCAATCACCTACACCAGTTAAAAAAATATTAT
Source organism: Andrena minutula (assembly GCA_929113495.1). Lineage (NCBI taxonomy): Eukaryota > Metazoa > Arthropoda > Insecta > Hymenoptera > Andrenidae > Andrena > Andrena minutula. The sequence goes on along the minus strand of OV815993.1, from coordinate 75,882,940 downwards.
TTTGAAATAATCGTGTTTAAAATTGTAAAACAAATTAAAGAAATCCTTTCAAATTTTTCTCATATAATATAAGAGCAGCTTAATAAATACCAAAAAGATTTATTACATTATATGAGACAGTCAGAGCAAGAACGGACCAACCCACATTAATTTTTTTTTTTCTATTTTATATGGTTAGTAAAGCCTATTGGAATACGTTATTGCTACTAATTCAATTTCGAAAAAAATGTGGGTTAGTCCGTTCTTACTCTGACTGCCTCATATGTTGTATTTCCGAAGAAAAATCTTTAAAAACAGCTTCTTTTTCCGCCGATCAAAGTAGAACGACTCCTTAACTTCCCCCGTGACCGCTGAACAAAAACTCTTAGCATCCAGCAGTATATCATCTACTTACAAATAGCGTCAGTTATTTCCTTCGCCGAATATAGGCACTGCAAATCAATACGGGAAACTAAGTCCACGCATAAAATCGGAAGAAACGAAAATACTATTCCATAAATTACGAAGTCTAGTGGAAGAAATGTTTTGCCACGAAACCTACGCGATTCAATAAATAAGACTCGAACACTTTATGGAAAGAGTCTGCAATTTTCGTAAGAACGTTTCGTCGTAAACTATCGTACAGAGTAGGGAAGATAGTGTAGGTTGTTAAACACAGGAACGAGAAAAGATTACGTGTCCCTACCAATAACGCTCTGGTTCGAACATCCGCACCGGGCAGCAGCAATCTCGCGAGGAAAATCCCGATGGCTAATCGGAGCGGCCGAGAATAGCGGTAACAATGCTATCTTGTGTTATTTAAACGATCGAAGTGCACATATACACGAGGAAGAGGCGACACGCGGTCGGTACATGGTACAATACCACGGAACAGCAACGAGCGCACACAACTTACGAGTCGATAGAGCAATACGAGGGTGGATCCTTGGACTTTGCGAACGCATCGGCTCGCTTTCCATATTTCCGTTTATATTCCAAACAAATCGATCGACCGCCGGTATGCAGTCCGCGCAATTAACTCCAGGCGAAACGGATTTAACCTGTTGCATAGTTCCTCCCGATATTGCGAAAATTACACACCCTTTTATATTTATACTCACAAGGAAAGATACCGAAAATTCAAAAAATTCTGAAACTTTGTGAATATTTTGGGGATTTCCTCCTGATTACAACGCAATTTTTGTTTGCTGTCTAAATTCACTCGAAGGGGGTGAAATTAACCCCTGAAAATTCGGCTATTTTCTTCGGCTGTAAGAGATAGAAAAACAGTTTCAAGACAAAAGTTACTTCTTTTAATTAGATCTATCATTTGGTAAAAAATATTTTACAGTTCACGATTCACAAAATCGGAGTACATATAACCGGATTTTTAGGGGTCAATTACAGAACCTTAGAGTGAATTTGGGCAGTAAACAAAAATTATCTTCTAATCGGGAGGAAATTTTTTCTACATATTCGCAGAGTTTCAGAATTTTTTGAATTTCTGGGTTCCCTTATCAGTGAACGAGCTTCACTTATCCTTACTATAAATTCAGCTATTCTTTTTTTAATAATATTTAGACGATGTAACATCGGTGTTCTTGATAAGTAGATTGAGAAATTATGTTCGAATGGTACCAAAAGTGACATTAGGAGAATCAGTGATAAATAGAAATTTGTATGTAAGAATTTTGGAGGATTAATTAAACCAAATCTTGATTGTTTGAAAAAAAAAGAGAGAGAAATCGTTGAAGTTCTGGTTTAGGTGGATTTGTGTGAGCCCAGGGGTGACGTCACAACGATCAATAGGGTGATAAGGAGTACGAAGTTGGCCAGGAAGAATGCCACGTGATATATCCCGCTATCAGTTGTATTAATTTGCTCGACACTTGAGAAAGCACCTGTATCGAAACACAATACACGATACAGGCGTTAACACTTGTAAGAGCCTGTAATGCGATACGAATCTGGAGCAATCTATTAGCGCGGCTCTTTCGATCGCACTCAGAACTGGATCAAGTACGCATAAGTACTTTTAATTAGAGCAAATCCTAATATTTCACACCTACAATAAGTGGAGCAGCGTATCCTCTCGAGAGACTTCCTTGAGAGCCATGTATCACTTAAGAAAGCACATTATTCTGCTGTTAAAAAATTTCGTTCTACAACCGTGAATAAATATTCTACCGATCTATCAAAGACACGTAGAAAAATAAGAATTAATTTATAATCTAATGGTTAATTTAGACACGTTCATTCGTTAATAAAGAAAGTCAGGAACAACTTATCAAATTTCGATCGACTGGAAATTTCATAGATTTGTAAAAAGAAGCTCCAATTACGAAATAAACTTTTCAGAAAGAGCTGAAGACGTTCGTTTGAATTTTCAAAGATTCATAAAACGAAGGTCTGATTAATTATTTATTTATCGAACCATGAATTTTCACAGCTAGAAGAAAGTTTTTCTCCGAAAGGATTCAGAAGAATTTTTACAATAAAAGAACGTGGGATCCGAGCGCGAATGGTGCGAGCGATTAGACAAGCTATCGAAAGTCGCCGACAGCTCGACTGCAGATTGGATTCGTCCGTCGTTTCGCGAGTCCAGAGCGTCCGACATTGTTTAATTTTACCAGAAATCGCGAAATATGAAGGACGAGAATGCAGCTGATTTACAGCGTCGCGTCGCGTTGCCGAGATAGGCGAAGCTTACGGTAAACAAGAGCGTCGCAGTGATTCACCCCTCCCTTTTCGAAAACCACTGATTCACCGATTCGACGGTCGCCTAGAGTCGTCCAGCGAACACTTTTCTGTTTTGCTCCCGATAGTGATGAGCTTTGCTTCGGAAAAAAAGTCAACAATAACACAGTCACCGAAGATAATTCTTACGTAACCGTAGAATAATACGGCGCGCGCGCGAAAATATACACTCGATTTGTTCACGTGCAACGTTTCTTGCCCCGTTATTTATAGTCTGGCTCCTGCTACGTGACGCGCTTTCGATTCACATGCGGGACGGTATAAAGATTTAAAAGTGAGGAGAGGGAATAATTGAGAAAAAGTGGAGGATTGAATGCGACGATTTGAAACCATTAGCGAGGTCGACGCGTGATCATCGTTTCAGTACAAAGGAATAAACACGTTTAACTTCTCGACTCGCTATGTGAAGGCTGCGTAGTAATTATGCGCAATCAGTGTCTAGTATCGTACAGTAACCCCATTATTGGTGATAAATTCTGCTCGTAGCTTCTAGCACTACGACGTCTCTCTTTTAAAATACTCGAGGCATAAGCTGAAGAATTTTCTGTATCGTAGTAATAATCTTCATTTCTTTGTCGAGACTGAAGTGAGGACCTCGCAGCAAGAGGGGTGCAGCTCCATTCTTGACAGGTTTTGAATTGTGACGTGTAACATGGATAAGAAAAAATTCTACTTCGTTTGGTGCGCGTTTGACACAAATCCGATAAGAAATATTAATATTAATATTTTTATTATAGAATATTTGTTCGCCAAAAAGAGAAATAAAAACTTATCAACTGAGTAAATAATACTTATCGTGTGGAAATATATATTTTGTAATTACTGTTATCTTTTTAAATATAAGTCAAAGCAATAATTTCTAGAAACAGTTTTTTTGTAATTTAATTGAAGTTGGTAAAGTTGGAGCTGTGCCCCTCTCGCTGCAAGGCCCTCAACTTCGTATCTATTATCAGCGGAAGATTGATGGTTCGTGCCGGTCTAAGTGAAATCTAAATAATTCTAATCGTTCAAAATAGAGATTTAATGTCCTCATCTGGGAAGAAAATAATTATAAAAGAAGTACTGATATTAGTTGACAAAATCACTGTCAAGGAAGTTTATATTGTGTGTGTTCCGACAAAAGCGCTAAAGGAACCCATGAACATGAAGCATACACACCAATTATTACAAAGCTTTCCACTTGTAATAATGAAAAACTAAAATCAACAACTACGAGTAGACACGATTTCTCAATCTAAAACGCATCGCCCACTGCTGACGCAAGAATTCCTCATACACAAACGTAATACCCCCTCCAATCACCAAAAACAGACACCTAGCAACCCCACTAAGGCAAACCTCCTAACCAAACACCTATTATTATTATTATTATTATTATTTACAGGACAAGCCCAATTTCTAAAATAATGAACACAGTAGCAAACATACAAGAAAAACAAGACCTACAACAGTAAAAAATTAAACACTCCACCTTAGTTGACAATCTTTCTTAACCAAACACCTATTATTATTATTATTATTATTATTATTATTTATTACAGGACAAGCCCAATTTCTAAAATAATGAATACAGTAGCAGACATACAAGAGAAACAAGACCTACAACAGTACAAAATTAAACACTCCACCTTAGTTGACAATTTTTCACAGATTTCTCTTGAAAGTTAGTATGAGTCCACAGAAAAAAATAAATGTGAATATAAAGCACAGCTATAAAACACCCTCCACGAAATCACCATCCCACAAATCCACCATATCAGTTTCAAAAACAGTAACAAAAGAACATAAACCTCAAAACAACCCCCGCTCCCTGCCCCACACCCCCGCCGCACTTTCACCACAAACGACCCAACCTCCTCCAACACCTAAATCCACCAAATGAAACAACGTCCCCCACAAACTCCCTCGCCACCGAGGATTAATAATCCAATACCATCTGAATTCCAGCGACTCGAGCCCATGCCGCTCATTTAAACCCCCTCGAGTCCCTTTAAAGTTGGCGCGAGTGCAGACCTCGAAGGGGGTAGAGAAACGTGCAAGTGAACGCGTGCACATCGCGCGGCCACTCACCTACTTGCCGCCAAGCGATCCTTCCACCGTGCCTGTTCCAGAGGGCCAGGCGACGCGGGGTGCACCCTCGACGACGCGGCGCTGGCAGCCGTGCGTCCTGCAACCGGAAGTACCTCCAGGAGGCGGGGGTCGACGCGGCACAGTGTTCGCGCGGGGCAGCGTGACGGAACTCGCGGTGTCCCGTCGATTGGCACCGTTCTCCGTCGTCGATTTGCGTCGCAACGCGAGCGAGCCGATGTGACGGGAGGCGTCCGCGTGGCCGTGCGTACGTCCGGCGTAAAAATGACGAGGACGGGCGTCGCGCTGCACGACCGCCGGCACAAGGGCGTCGAAGGTCGCAGCTGCGCGCCGAGGAGCGGCATGCAGGTGCGTCCCTCTTTCGCGATACGCGCGGCCGCGCGCGATTTGGAAACTGCCCACGAGCTCTCGCCGCCGTAGACCGCGGCCGCGTATCACGCGCCACGGTCCACCGCCGAACGAACGTGCCCCCAAAGAAGGGGAAACGGCGGAGAGAGGCTTGTGAACCCGGTCTAAATGCGGCTTAACCCCTTCGCCTGTGAAATACGCGCACAGGGTGATACGGAGAGAAGCGGAGAAAATGTAATACCGTGGCACGTTGGTGATGGAGTCGATTTTGCGAGGGAAATTGTGAGACGATGTGGGTCTGATCGTATCTCGGTGATTGTTGGAATGGGGGAGATTAATTTGAAATTGGAGGTGTAGTGAATAATAGACTCTGTGGCTTTGGGAATCGATGGTGGTTGCGAAGATATGGCTTAACTCTTAAGGGGAGGTTCTGGTCTAAATGTCGATTTTTTTTTATTTCATTTGTCGAATGTTCAACATTTTAGGAAAATGTGTTTAAAAGGATTTGTTGAAATTCGTAAAATTCCCGAAGTTATAGGCATTTGAGTAGCGGCAAATGCATTGGTAACACCCGGTTACTCGATACTAACGTAAAACTGTAAACGCGTTTTCCACAAAACAGTGTTCTCAAAACGGTGGGACCTGTATCTCCAAAAGTTATTATCCGATTCGACTGAAACTTTTTTTATTTTGAAGAATATACTTCTGGCTAGGGAGGGAACTAAAAAAAAATACAAAAAGTTGAAAATTTATATTTTCAAAGGCGAGGAAAGGACGAAAAATACAGGGAAAATTGATTTCAAAGTTCAAGTGTCGTTATTTTCTAAAAAATAATGTCATATTTGTAATTTCTTTTAGTTCCCCCGTGGCCAAAAGAATAATCTTCAAAATAAAAAAGGTTTCAGTCGAATCGGATAATAACTTTTGGAGATACAGGTCCCACCGATTTGGATGAATTTTTTGACGCCTTGAATTTAACGACTCTCCAGGGCCGTCTACAATGATTAATTATAAAACAAAAAATATATTTCTACAATTTAAGACATCCTTAATACAATGCAAAAGGTCCCATTAAATTATATATAGTAGTTGTCCTTTAATTAATTCCTAAGGATCACCTATTTTGGGGGTCTCTAGACCAGAACCTCCCCTTAAGGGGTTATGCCTAGCTGCAAGGTCTGAAAACGCAAGTATTTTCGGAAATTTTTTAGGGAAAAACTTGAAGACTTTTTTAAACAAACTTTTATGTATTCGAAAGTGTACATCTTATACTACTTGTAGTAATTATTGCAATGAAAAATATAAATAAATAAAAGAAATATCACTGATCTTCCCGCAGCGATTTGTTTTCAGTAGTTTGCGGTGACCACTCTAACTTTGACCTGATTCATCTGAAATGAAAAATTCGAAGGAATTTAGGAAGTATATTAAAATTTTCTTGTTCTTAATCGTGGCTTTTTCATTTCCATTGCGTAGTTTTTATTTAACAGATGAAAAATTAGCGATTTTTGCGGCGAAAATCGATATTTTAATTAGAACAGCCGCCATTTTGTAGCAAATTAATTTTTCGGGATAATGAACGATTAAGGACAAGATTATTTAATATACTAACTAAATCCCTTCGAATTTTTCAATTCAGATGAATCAGGTCAAAGTTAGTGGTCATCGTAAACTACTGAAAAAAAATCGCTGCCGGAATATCACTGATATTTCTTTTATTTATTTATATTTTTCATTGGAATAATTACTACAAGTAGTATAAGATGTACACATTTGAATAGATAAAAGTTTGTTTAAAAAAATCTTCAAGTTTTTCCCTCAAAAAATCCCGAATATACTTGCTGTTTCAGACCTTGCAGGTAGGCATAACCCCTTAACTGGTATACTGTTTTTTTTTTTCAAACGTAACTGGTATACTGGGGTCGTGGCAGATCGCAAAAAAAAAGGGCACAGAAATTTGTGAAATCGAGACTAGAACAACATCTATGAATATTTTGTTCTTACGTGATATATAAAATAATGGAAACATAGAAATTTAAAGGATTATTATAAAGTTAATTAAAAATTCAGTTTACAAACTTAGACAACCAAAAATTTCGCAGCGAACTCTGCGTGCCTGGGGTCATGAGTGACCTCAGGATACCAGTTAAGGGTTAAGGGGTCACTTTGATCGGCCAAAAAGTGGAGCTATTTTTAAAGATTTTTCTGAATAAATTCAACATATAATGAAATATATTTTTTTGGAATTTATTAGCTACTTTTATATTATACAAAACGAAATTAAAAAGATTTTTTTTAATTTGGTTCAAGTGTTTTTTTATAGCGTCAGTGTGACATCTACAAAAAGAAGGGTGTTCGTGGCGCAGGTGATTTCCCAGCTCAGGCTTATCTGAAACAAAAAGTTCGAAAAGATTCTTAATCTGTATGAGTGTCCCTATCGCCCGTAGCTCAATGAACAATTTTTGTTGAGAAATTACAAAATAGCAGAGGGTTGAAAGAAAAAGTTCCCCAGAAGGGTGTTTTCTGGAATGCTCCCCCAGAAAAATCTCGGTTATTTTTTACAAAAATGTTAATTGAGCTACGGGCAATAGCGATACTCATACAGATTAAGAATCTTTTCAAATTTTTTGATTCAGATAAGCCTGAGCCGGAAATCACCTGCGTTATAAACATATATTTTTCTTTGTAGGTGTCACATTGACGCTATAAAAAATCATTTGCAGCAAATTAAAAAAGTCTTTTTAAATTTCTTTTGTATAATATATAAGAGTAGCTTAATAAATTCCAAAAAGATTTATTTCATTACATATTGTATGTATTGAGAACAAAATCTTTAAAAATAGCTTCTTTTTTCGGCCGATAAAAGTAAAATGACCACTTAAATGAGAATTCTAGAATAGATGAGAAACATGGCGCAACGAGGAAGAGTTGATGGCTTTCTTAAGTAATTATCCTGAATCAGATGGCTCTAACCAGACCTGATTTTTCTTTCCTTTCGTCGGATCTTTTATATATTTTTACTTTCAGTTATTAACGAAGAATGAATTAATAAAAAGTCAACAATTTATTTGTAGTTTGTGGGTGCCAATAATTCATTCACGCTGTGATAATAAATGTATTGTGACATTTATGCCTATTTTTCTTTTTCATGGAATATTTTTAAAATATAAGACTTAATAGATAGGTACACAAGATGTTTTATTTTAATAAGAAAGTCATAATCATAACAGAAAATTAAGACCATATAAATCTTCACGAAAAAATATAGACATTCCAATTGGGATTTCCGCTTAGGGTGCCAATCATTGTACAATTTACCCTAGGGTTCAAGATTTTCGATAATGAAATTGTGATTTGAAAAGGGGTGTGCAAGGGTGCATGCCTTGCCTGTGAGAACTATGAGCTCTTAGCTTGCACCTGCCTGAATTTTTTGTACCTATCTTTTGTGTTCTGAGAATAAATTATTCTGTTCTTCCCTTGGTCTATGGTAGTTTGAAGAGTGGTATCAGTTAGGTAAAGCAAGTGTTGCGGTGGGAAAGCTCGATGTTGTGACATCATAGTGCAAAGTGGTTATCTCGAAAATATTTTAGTATAATTTATGGGCATTTAGTTTACAAAACAATAAATAGCTACATGAAATATACTGTTCATTATTTCTTAAGGTGGTGTTCCGGTCTAGAGCCCCAACCCCCCCCCCCCCCCTCCAGATTTAGGAGAGTTTAAGAATTAATTAAAGGAAAACGGCTACACTTAATTTAATGAGAATTTTTGCATTGCATTAAGGGTGTCTTAAACTATAGAGATATATTTGGCTGTTGCTAATCATTGCAAATGCCACTGGGAATTTGTTGAAGTGGAGGCGCCTAAGAGGTTCCTTCTACGCCGCATTTAGACCTAAACCGTTGGTATCAAATAAATAACAATGCCAGATTATTAAAGGTCACGAAATTCCCTAGTAGGCAAACCATTAAAAATGGCAAAAAAGCGACATTTGTTTGACAAAAGAACGACACTTGAAATTCCATATCACTTTTTCCCTATGATTTCGTCCTTTCAACGTCTTTAAAAATCACAAATTTCATAAATTTTAAAATGTCAGAGGCCCGCAGAAAGTACCTAGCCTCAAACAATACTAATATCCAGAACAAGTTGAAAAGTGGAATGCGTGATGTCGGAATAAGTCAACAGACATAGGGTGGATGCACCATTTGTGGCCACTTTAAGGTATTGTACCAGTTTTGGCCACTTCTTAAAAAATATAATATTTTTCCGTGTAAGCAATAAATGTAACCTTATATTTCTAGCGGTATACCAAACAAAATATTTATGATGTGAAATTCTCCACATAATAATAATCTGCAAGCAATTTAAAATTAAGATAATTATGCACATGGCTAAAAACAGTGCAATGGCCACAAACGGTACATCCACCCTACTAAAAGTTTTTTACTAATATCTCGGAAACTAATAAATTCCTGAAGTAATACTTTTAGATTTAGGGTCCACACACCCTCCCCACCCTTCCCCTCAAACCTCATGTCAATCGGCCACTAGGGCCATTCGGAATTATAGCTGATAATTATTCAATACTTCCCTTCAAAACGATCTTCGAAATAAAATATAGCACTGAAAAAAAGAATCGTGGTGTGCGGCGGTAGAAACTGACAGCAAAATCATACTGTTACTTCAATAATTCGTGAATGAAATCCACGGAGCATCAAATTCAGAAATACTGAGATGGTACAACAAAGGAGGCAGCACCAGCCGGGCCTCCAATTAAACGCTCGCTTGGATCGTTCAAAGCAACTCCGCACGCTCGTAAAAGCTGGAGTGTGCGTGTGCACCGCGATGATGATGATGCGCCAGCAAAAAATTCAATAAGTAGTAGGGACTAATGAAGCAGTCAGAAGCCAGACGCCGGGCAGGGATATAAAACATTCGTCGACTTATCTCTAAACGGAATTCGCAATATATCAGTGCGCAAATTCCTTCGCAGTAATTCGATGCGTTTCAATGCGAACGTATAATTACGCAACCGTCGATCGCGGAAATACATAGAGGAGCCTCTGTTGCAAGGGAAATTTTGATATCCTATTTAGTAGAAATATTTCTTCCAATCGGCCGTGAAAACAGTTCCCGTCAAAGCTACATGTGAGAAACACACGCCACTTTGGACGAGTGAAAACTGAGACAGAATATTATACAAATTTAACAATGAAATTTAAAAATGGTTTATTTGATCAAACGTGACCTTTGCTCACTTGTTGATAAGAATCAAGCCCCTCTATAATTCCCTACCCTCACCTCCTTCACACCCAAAACATTATCCTAACACTACAAGGCCCTTTAACACCTCAAATCTGCAAACTAAATAAAAATCACTCATCCCAGAAGAACCCAAAGAAAACTAAATGATTAAAACGTCGCCAACACAAAATCACCAAACAAAACTTTCCGTCCACTAGTAAATATCTCTCGCGTGCCAGAATTAGCACACGCGCCATCGACTAGTCATCTCTATTCTAGCCTCGCACCAAAACACCCCACGAGACCGTCCACCAGACCCCAAACATCCTCTGAAAATCTAACCTAAAACCCCTCCAAAACCTCTCCACCGTCGTCGCCGCCGTCCACTAACCTAGCACGGTATAAAACACTACATAACACGAAACGTAGACACAAAGAGAGGAGGCATTCAAATTCTCTCGTGAGTCGCATGTAACTGCACGCGGGCCTGCGCAAGGAGCGCGGTCAGGGAGATCCGCCGCGAGAGGCGCGGCGTGGCGTCGCGACGCTCGCATGTGCCGCAGATTATGCCGCATTGGCACAACGTTACGGCACCGGTCGGTCGGCGAGCGCGTCGCGACGAGCGTGAAATCGTACGGGATGAGTCGATCGCGAGGAGGTTAACGAAAGCGTGGCGACACGATGCGCCGCCGTGGACGACGACGACGACGACGTTCATCCACCATCGTCCCGTGAACGCGAGAAGCTTGGGGAGGGCGGGGGGAGGCAGGGAGGGGGGAGAACGTCTGCGACGTATATCGCGAGGGGATCGAAAGACGAGAGACTAACGTACAAGCGTGTGTCGGGTGGACTAACCTGAAGGATCAGAAGCCCGCAGGACCATGAACGTCCGACGGCTGCCCGGTTTCATGTACCACTATAAGGTGGTCACGCTCTTCCTAGCCTCGACCGTCCTGCTCGTTGTCTACTTGCTCCTCCACTGGGGTATCATGTGCACGAACCTCGAGGCCTGGCGGCACGTATCCAACGTGGTAAGTAGTTCTTTCGGGGAGCTTAATGGCCCGCGCGCTCAGGAGCGATCGAACGGTGCACGCAACTGGCTGCGGGCGCACGGCGATGCGTATACACGGCCAGGCAGGATCACGCGGGGATGAGAGAGCGCGCAAGGGGTGAAACTAGGGTAGAGAAAGAAGGGAACGACGGGACGCACGCGCCCTCGCGACGTGCACGGAACCGACTGAGCCGCGGCACAACACCGAGTGCCAATCTCGCGATCCTAGCTGAACCAGAGTCGGAAGGTAACTGTGCTCTGTTTACAGTGGCCGCGGTTGTTGCCGCGGCTGGGCAAGTTAAAGGACAACCGAATTTTCGCAGTTTACGGACCCCGGCGACTGGAGGGGATATTGGCCCGAGGTACGGCGATACGAGGCCGGGTTTTGTGTTTACTTGTGCAAGTCGTAACGTGATCGTTATTCGTGTGTGCCGAATTTTTGCAAGATAAAGAACAGTCGTGGATGTTGATTGTGGTAGATGTCTCTGGTGGGGGTACATAGTGCGAAATTTAGGTTTAGTGTGATGGGTTACTTGGAAATGTGATTGAAATTGTGTGATTGCGAGGAAAGGAATAATTATGTTTAATTGTGTTGAATCGATATTGAATGGCATGATTAAAAAAATGTTTTAGGTAACTTGCTGGTGACTTTGATTAGCCTTGTCTTTTGCTTTCTTTTTAAACGAGTTTATTTATTCAGCTTCGATCCTCTTTTGTTAAATGAGTTTATTTGTTTGTTTGTTATACGATTTTATTTTGTATGTACGATTGCTTGTTTGTTTGGTTCAAATCTAGAAACTCAATTTTATCCCACTTCCAACTATCCAATAGACTTGAAACTTTACAGGCGAGTTTGGATGACAATAGAAAATTATGAAAAAAAACCCGGAGGGCTTTAAAAATTTACCCAGTCATCAATAAATATAACCCAAAACCACATTTCCAGGCGACTTAAAATCAGTCTATCACCATAAAATCAAATCAATTCAATCGACTTGAATCAGCATATAACCTATAACCACAAATCAAAACTTAGACACTAAAAAGTGAGTAATAAAAAAAATATAAAATTTAAGTTAAACGATTTTATTTAAAATGCACAAAAAGCTAAAAAATAATTATATTCATGTGCCACAATTCCAATGGTCTTTTTTCACTTTAAATAAAACCGAGGAGCAGGATATTTCATAACAGAATATGAATCAATTTAATAAAGAATCAAGCATCGAAATGAATTTGTTTTGAATTACCCTACTCCACGATTTTATTTTAAGTGAAAAACACCATCGAAATTGTAGTAAACATTTTAAATAAAATCGTTTAACTCAATTTTTTTTTTATATATTATTACCAGCAACAGGAGATGACTATATTTTCAACCCCCAATCTTCCCATGCCTGTTTGTATCTGAGATTTCTATTTTTAAATACAGTAGCCAAGACTTTGTTCATACACCCTCAGATCTTAATTAATAGGCTTCATTAGTGATCTTTCTTATATCAACTTCCACAAAATTTGCTTTGTAATTTGAAGACAGTGCAATGTAATTTTAAAATACATCCAAGAATTCTTTCGTATATTTGCAAAGTTACAATCTAAAATTGACGCGCGGTTAATAAATTTCGTGACTTCGTTACTTTCTCCGGAAAGTTTCATTCTCTAATGCAGCTTAAGAGATTTTCATTCTTATGCTGATTATAAGTAGATTAACTTCCCTCTCCCGCACCGTACGAAACATCCATTGGTTGTGGTTATAAATTCGATTTATCCAGAACAGCTGCGTCGAGGTACCGGGACTGCATCGACTGCCAGCTTAGTGTCACTACTCATTACATTCAAGCTGCACTATCGTGCTGGAATATTAAGAACGGCACCGTTTACGTAACGCATCATCCAGCACGCACGCGAGGTCGCGAAAAAAATGCTCCTGGGTACTCTTCGAACGGAATTAACGCTCGTTAATATTTCTCCGCGTTACAATAACAGTCGAGGGATACGAATTAAAGCGCACGAGCTAACAAGGGCCATTGAATATTATATACAGTGTGCCCGTAACATGTGGCCACTTCAGGAATGGGTTCAGCACTAAAACGAGTTCACAAACGTGGGTTCTAGTTGACCTTGCTTACGAGTTACATCGTGTTTTGTGTTCTGCCAACCTGTAATTGATTCCCTTCACAACGGATGCTCTAAATGACCAGTTCTTGTTCCAATCTCAGTGCATGCCTGTAAATGTCTTGTCATCGATTTTTCCGACGCTAATTGAATTTAGTAAAACCTTGTTCAATTCTCTCCAGAAGCATTTCAACTTTGCCTATCCCTGTCGACAGAATTATGAGAGCACAAAGCTTGCTGTAACTCGTTCCACGGTTATTGAAGTGTCCTAATCTTGATCTTCTCCGCTATAATTATCTATACACGATATAGAACACACGAGCATAAACTAAACAATATTCCAATTACAAATCTTTGAAAATTGAGGGAATGAATCTTTATGCCTGCAAAATTTTAAAAAAATTGATTCGGTACTTTTTAAATTGTTTAACTTTCAATTTAACAAGTATTCTTATGAGAAACGCAATATTGAGAAATATAACTACAAAAATAAAAAGTGAAATAATAGGCCAAAGTTTTTGTATAGAAAGATCAAACACTGGATAAAATTGCCACAAAAATTAAATGAAAGAAAATGGCACGAAAACTTGGCTTTTCATTTCTGGCTTTGCATTTCAGGTACAGAACAACAAAAATCAAATATTCACTAAACTGACGATATAAAATACAAAGTAAGAGCGAGTTCTTCTGAATTTACGATAAAAATACACTATTGCCATTTCTGACTGACTGGTTCTCATCACATTTAATTAACTTTTGACTAAGATTGTCACTGAAATTCTTCCCAACTCGAAGGACCCCCGTGGAAATCCTCCGAACTCATCCACGACTGTGCCTTTGATCTCCCTCTAGTTTACGTAGAATTGAAATCTCCGCAAAGATATCGAATTTCGTGGCATTTGATTGTCGGTAATAAACGCGGCCTGTGTAAGCAGATGGCTTTTGAAAAAATACATTCGATAAGTTACTCGGATGTTACGGTGCATAAAGGCGCGTGACACGCATGTTACAGGGGACCGCCTCTACACGAGAAATCCTCTCGTCATGGCGGTCACGTCGACTAAAAATATCGTGTGCACGAATCCAGACGTGTACGCACGCACGGCAACCGTCCGCGTGTGCGAATATACGCGTGCTGTATGTAACGCAACCACCACCCACGCGACAAGAGAATAACTCACTTTTATTGCTCTCGTTCCGGCGATGCTCCAGCATACACGGATCGAACGTAAATGTTCCACGGCGCGACTCAACGGTCCACCCACGAAATACCTTTTCTCACAATTAATATACACGTTCTCTACTTTTCCTTTGTCCCACCGGCTCCTAGAAGCAGATGCAACGCGAGAATTCAAGTGGCGCCTCTAAACGGCGATCCTTAATTCCATGCGAGCACTGTGGAGGGTAAATCGATACCATGAAAGGAGGAAGAGAGATGTCCATGCCTGAGAATTTGATGTTCACATCTTTCGTTTCTGCATACATGCATTTAGACGTTATAAAATTGCTATTGTATAATTTATTTGGTTAATAGTAGAAGAGAATTATATTATGAATAGTGAATAGTTGCTGCTTATCGATTAATTGAGTCAAGATTCTATTTAACATTGAGAATTCTGAAGCATTGCCAATAGAATAATTAGTTTTCACCTACATGATGTTAGAACAAGTTAAAATTCGACGCAAATAAGATAGAGTACATTGATTCGATGAAATACTGCCTGCGATTAAACGAGGAATGTATCAATAAAATTGTGAATGGATCCCCGAGTGAACTTTATATTCTGCTTTCAAGCAAACGGGTATAATTGAATCTTTAATGAACGCATGAAGATAACATTCACTTGTACACGTGTAATTGATCATAACACGATGGAGCACGCATTTGATGACGCTGCGATCAATCATAACATTGTTCTTGAGCGAGCTCCATGATAAATTACGCATCCCTGTAGCAAGCTTCCTTTATGCCCAGCCTGATTTCAAATACCTTGAAAGTTCGGCCGTGAATGGACAATATATTTATTTCCACGCGTGTATACTTGGTGTACAAATGTAGACTGACTAAAGTCTTCCGATATACCTTCATTTTCTTTATGGAGAAGCCCCCTGCACAGTATGCTGCCACAATAACCCTACTTCACTCTAGAACGGGTTCCGCAACGAAATGCATAACGAGAAGAGTAAAGCCGCGTTTCTACGTGCGCGACTTACACCGTGAAATACGCTTTAAATATTTTAAATGCGGCGGATTTGTGTATAGGTTGTAGCCTAGAGCGGCAAATTTTGAGGGGCGGAAAATTTTAGGGGGCGACAAAATTTGGGGAACGGAAAATTTTGGAGGCGATCAATTTTGGGGATCGATAAATATTTCGGGACGGCAAATTTGAGGGGCGGCAAATTTTGAAGAGCGACAAATTTTAGGAAACGGAAAATTCTGAGGACCGACAAATTTTGGGGAACGGCAAATTTTGGGAGTGACAAGCTTTGGGGAGCGATAAATTTTGAGGAGCGATACATTTTAGGGAACGACAAATTTTGGAGAATGGAAAATTTTTGGGAACGACAAATTTTAGGGAATGGAAAATTTTGCAGGCGACAAATTTTAGGGAATGGAAAATTTTGCAGGCGACAAATTTTGGGGAGCAACAAATTTTGGCGAATGGAAAATTTTGGGGATCGATAAATTTTGGGGAGCGACAAATTTTGAGCAACAGAAATTGGAAAAGGTTTAAACATAGAGGCTTCGAATATGCGACGTCGAATAAGGTTAAAGTTAAAGTTGAAAAATTAATTCGACGCTGAAGTTGAAACACTTGGCGAATAAAAAAATGCACTTTATTCGTCGAATAAAAATATTAACTTTATTCGACAAACAAACTAAAGTTAAAGTAACTTTGATTTGATTCGTTATTTAAATAATTTTTTATTTAGTTAATGTCCAACTTTGGTTAAAGATAAGAGGTCGTCCTTAAATTACGTAAGGTTTTTGAGTGGGAAGGGGATCGCGAATTTTGTACGTTTTCTTAGGTTTTAGTTTAAATTTCCCGCAACCAAGTTAAATGAATTGTATAAACCTTTAAAAGAATTTTAATAACTGAAAAAATTAAATGTAAAAAATATTACGTAAGGAGGGGGTTGGAATATCAATTCTGACGAATTCTTATACTGGGAAAGGGAGGAGGTAAGAACTTATCAAAATTACCCTTACATAATGTAAGGGTGGCCGCTAACACGCGCCGAAGAAGCGTCTGAAAAGTGCGCTTCGCGCCATGCCGCTCCGCACGTGGGAGCGCGGCTGAACGCGCACCGTAGGTGTCGATTATAGACGCACGGGAATCTGTTTTCTCGTGGCCGCAATGAACGTAAGGAAACAAACTTATGCGATGCTTAAACGTAACACTGCTCGTAACACTTTTCGTGGAGAACCTATATTTAAACTGTGACTTTTATACACGTTATCCAAACCGACATGATCGATTCGAGTACCTTTCTCGCCGAATATGCAAATATCTTGAACAAGAATTACCCCACTTGTGTTGACGAAGCTACGCTATATCCTCTGCAACTTCAACATTTCGTTTCAGCCAAAATCTCAAAGGCAACTGATTTTGCTTCTTTAGCAATACGTGCGTCATTGTAACCTTCCTGAAGGAAGGATACTCGGATTGTAAATCCGAGGAGAGTGAAAAAGTTAGGGGAGAGTAGGGCAATGGCGAACGCGGGGTAATCCGGAATGCGGTGGTTACGCCGTTTTAATAAATAAAAACTGATGTTCCCTCTCCACTAGCTAATAGTTTAGGCCGTATCCAACGCCGCGCAGAAAGTAATAAATACAAAACGTTCATGCTAGTCAAGATAAACACAATTTATTATTTTCATCATGTTTCAAGTAATATTTTGTCCATCTTCAATTGGATGTAATACCTGTTGAATTAATGATACAATTGGGATTTTTTTAAGTTGAAATAAAGCACTTTTTTACCAACATTTTGTGACCAACGCGTTGCTTGAATTATGATTTTAACTTCTGAAATAAATTCTTTTTAATTTTTTGATGTCGTGGGGCAATGAGGAACAACTCGGATGGGGTAATCTCGAACCTTTGAGATTAGCAATGATAACCGATTTTGATGAAATTTTCAGCATGTATAAAACTTATTTAAGGGGGTATTCTGGTCTGACGAGGCGTTTTCGTCGCGTTATTTCGGAATTTTTTTTACAAAGAACCTATCAATTTTATTATTATTTATTTTATTGCTACATGTTTATTGATGTTTCAACTACCATTACAAATTTTGTCAATAGAAAAAAATTAAAATCAAACGCAATTGACCGCTTTAAAGTAATGGTGAAAAAAAGAACATGGTGTCATGGTGCCCATGATTGGGATCGTTCTAGTGATCAGAAACAAAAAATGAAAACAGATTCTTTATCTGTATGCCTGTCGCTATCGTCCCTACCAGAATAATAAAAAAATATTGAAAATTAAGCAAATGGCCGCGGTTTGAAAATTAAGTTTCAATTTTCGCACATTTTTTCAACTTTAAAGGTCTGCGAAAGTTTAAAAACAAATTATTTTATCATAATTCTGGTAGGGACGATAGCCACAGGCATACAGATAAAGAATCTCTTTTCATTTTTTGTTTCTGATCACTAGAACGAACCCAATCATGGGCACCGTGACTCCACGTTCTTTTTTTCACCATTACTTTAATGCAGTCAACTGCGTTTGATTTAAATTTTTTTCTATCGACAAAATTTGTAAAGATAGTTGAATCATCAATAAACATGTGGCAATATACTAAATAATAATAAAATTTATGGGTTCTTTGTAAAAAAATTCCGAAATAACGCGACGAAAATGCCTCGTCAGACCCGAATACCCCTTAAATCTACAAAAGGGATTTTTGAATTTTCATTACAGTCTCAGACAAAAAAAGTTTAAAAACCGACCTTTACTATTTTTTTTCGATATTCCGACCAATTGCAATTTTTTTCTATCGCACAAGAAGAGGAATTTGAAAAATACATTAGGTAGAGGTTGTAGCAACATTTTTTATGGGTTGACCATTGAAATCGCGCTTTCTGTGCGACTTCTGCGATATGTAACTCTGTTCGTGATTACCCCATGCACAATTCGGAATTACCCCACCAGCAGTCGGGTAAATCCGAACAGCAGGGGTTTGGTTTTTTCATTATAAAATTAATTTTTATTAAAATTTTTGCAAAATTCGTTAGAGAAGTTTATAGAGGACTAGTTTGAGTATATTTATAAATAAAAAACAAATTCGTATCTCACATAATTTTCGTTCTCTTTGCTTTCTCGCTTAGGTGTTTGCCATTACCCCACTCTCCCCTACATGTCATGTCATGGATATAGAAAAGAATCTCGATACTAAGTGTTCAGGAATCTAGAGATGAGTAAATGAATCGTACTGCTTCGATTGGCTCCTGGGTGCATTCTTGTGATCTGATTGCTATGTATAATATGTTCCTCCAGTACCTGATCGTAATTTTCATTTCAGTGCAGCACGCACAGAAAGGGGGCTGCAATAGGAATCCTATGCGAGCCGCTATGCGCCGAAAGGGGCATTCATTCTCTCGCGTGCGAGACCCTGCACGCAGGCAAAGAGGCGGTCTTCTCTGCACACTGGGAAGCGACTCGACTTGTGTTCAAGTCCTCAAGGTTCGTTTCTTTTCCCATAACACGCTCCTCAAAGTGATTAGATCACCTCTTGGGTCACTCCCAACTCTAGCGAATAAGGCTTCCTCCAGAGTAAAGAGAGAGTTAGCTCGCAAAAGATCGAAAAGCAAGCAACAGAATGTGAGTATGACCTGGATACTAGTGGAAGACTAGTCTGAAGAGATCCAAGGGTACAAAATACAAGTTCCCATAAATTTATAACTTTACACGCAATATTGGAGTAACTCGAATAGAGTTTCGAATAAACGAATCCTCAAGCCTCTTGACCACCCTGACAAACTAATATAAATAACCCTCGGAAGGCGGATAGCTTGGCTGAAGGGCTGAGAATCATAGTGGTGTGAGTCCAACAGTTTTTAAGTCTTAAAGGCTCCATCTATTTACTTTCAAAGTGAATTAAGTTATAACTTCATTCTTGACTGAAAAATAAGAACATTTCTCTGTACCACTTAACTAACAAAAGCAGAGCGTTTCGAAACAAATACAGTTTACCCTACTGGTGTAAATGCCATTGGCAATGAGAGGTTATTTGTGCCCCAAAATATTTCTTGCACCCGGGCCTCTTTAATCAAAAGACCGTTCCTGCTTCAGAATAAGCTTTCATATTATAAAAAAATTTTTAAAAAATTAAAACCGACTTCAAAAAATAAAATTGCACTAAAAAGTAAAAAATATTTTTTTCCCTTATTTAATTTACAACTCTCATATTTTTTAAGTCGGTGTCTCATCATTTGCACTGTGTAAATCTGGCACCGACTTAAAAAATATGAGAGTAGTAAATTAAATAAGGGAAAAAATTATTTTTTACTTTTTAGTGTAATTTTATTTTTTGAAGTCGGTTTTAATTTTTTTAAAATTTTTTATTTTCAACATTTTAGTTTTTAACTATAACTGGTACAAATATAAATAATAAAACAAAGATCATCAAAATCGGTCCATATGCTGAGAAGTTATGCGGAGACAAATTACTATTATTAACTATAACTGGTAAAGTATTGGGCCAATATGGATTCCGCGTAGTATGGGACCAACGCGGCACCATCCTCTTTCGAATAAAAAAAAAATCATCAAAATCGGTCTATATGCTGAGGAGTTATGAGGGGACAAACATAAAAAAAAATACACACGGGTCGAATACATAACCTCTTCCTTTTTTTGAAGTCGGTTAAAAATCCAGTCTCGTTATAATCTAGAATCCTTGTTTTCCCAAAGGAGTAATGCTAATAGCAAATATTACATATAGTTCAATAGCGGGGATGTGTAGAAATAAAGGCCACCTCCTTCAGGCGGGGGTTAAACGGCAAACTGAAAGGCACCCATGGTCCACCGGTTGCGATTTCAGAGCGAAGAGCCCGTCGGAGGAGTTCGAGTCGTTGTTCTGGACGGACGTGTCCGGCGCGAAGCACTACCCGTCCGAGGCAGACTTCGCCACCATGATCAGGGATCTGGTCGTTAGCAAAGTGAACGTGACGCTGTCGCAGCATCAATTAGAGAGGCTGGCGCGACTTCGTACGCATCGCGTCGAGACCGAGACGAGGAGGCGGCAGCTGGAGATGGAGAATCTGTGGCCCCTTCTGCAGGAGAACGAGTACCTGATGAGCATCCTCTACGAGGACAGGGACATTTTTCCGCAGCTGATTGGCACGTGCGGTACGTTCTACGCGGTGGAGTACGTCAGGCCTATCGAGACGCCCACCACGGTGCTGGCGTTGTCCGAC
This sequence comes from Andrena minutula, assembly GCA_929113495.1. Lineage (NCBI taxonomy): Eukaryota > Metazoa > Arthropoda > Insecta > Hymenoptera > Andrenidae > Andrena > Andrena minutula. The sequence continues at coordinate 75,861,930 of OV815993.1, read as the reverse complement.
TCGAAGCCGGAATGGGCCAAGCGGCTGAAGCTCGCCGTCATGATACTGGACCTGCTCGAGGAGCTGGACACCAGCTCGCACGAGCCAATCCATCTGTGCGACGTGAAGATAAACCATTTCGGTCTGCCCCTAGGCGGGCAGAAGCTCAAGTTCCTCGACCTGGACGCTGTCTTCCCTAAAACGATTATCAGCCGTATCACGGCGGACAGGAAGAGCTGCGAGAAGCACGAGGACTGCGACTTCTTCGACTGCAGGTCCCTCTGCTCTAAGGACAAGCGCTGCGAGTCCCCAGTCACGAACAATAATTTGCAGGTAACTTTTGCTGGTGCACCAAGCTGCTCCCGGGGTTAAGGATGTATGGGACCTACACTAGCGGACAAAAAAGTTACCACTTTTTCAATTTCTTCTATTTTTGTTACTTTTTAGCATAAATTTGGGACTGTGGTATCCTACTTCCTACTAATATAATAAATGCGAAAGTGTGTTTGGATGTTTGGATGTTTGTTACTCAATCACGTCGTACCTACCCAACGAATATTCCTGAAATTTGGTATATACGTAGTCTAAGACCAGGAATAATATATAGGATACTTTTTATCCCGATTTTTTAACCGATCTGGACCAAATTTTTCATAATTAAAACCCTGCGGGAAATATAGGCTACCATGAAATCCGAACATCCCACCCCTACCTCTTATTTCGTTTCACCTAGGCAACGCCAGGTACTTCAAGCTAGTATTTAATATACATATTCTGATGGAGAATTTAGAGCTGTATAAAACCCAATTAAAGATGAATTTATTTATTTGACAAACAATAGTGTTATGTGACATTGAACGGGGTAACACATTTTTAGAACTGACAAAGAAGTTACTACGTTTAGTAATTTTTTAGGTTGTCCAAAAAGCAAAAGGTGCCCCCACAAAATATTAGATTTTTTTATTAATGTTCAAAAGTGGTAACTTTGTGTTGACTTTAAAAGTGTGTTGTATTGTTTAATATTATGTAGGGTTTTTGTTTGTTAGTTAAATAAATGCAACTGTAACTGGGTTTTATACAGCTTTTAATTATATTTCACAATATGTATATTAGACACATACTGCAGTTTTAAGTTGGTATTGAAAAATTAATAGAAGAAGGGTGGTCCGAAAAAGTGGTAACTTTTTTGCCCGCTATTGTATCTTCAAAATGATACCAAGTCGATGAACATTTGTGAGATTGCTCTTTTTAATCTTCCTGGTGTGCTCCAAAAATTTTAAACGAATTCACTAAACGGTTGCTGGGTTATAACGATTTTATTTTCACTGATTTTACGTGTACGCTTATGGAAAGGGACGATCTTGACAGAAAAACAGGTGAAAAAATTTTGAAGAAATGGAACGAATGTTTTCAATTTTTTATACATCATAGTACCGTAAACTGGGGTGACTTTGCCCGCCGGGGTAACATTGCCCACTTTTTTACTCTGACTGAAAAATTACCATATGATTGAATTCGTTATTGTTTTTTTTCGTTTGACCTTGGAGAAATTATTGCTATCGATTACAAAACACCACATGTCTAATTACTTCACAATAAAATAAAATAAAGCTCTTCCGAATAATGGGCAATGTTACCCCGGGCGGGCAAAGTCACCCCAGTTTACGGTATATGGATAGATGAAAATATCTTCCGACTTTCAATTGTTTTCACTACACCGTTTTAAAGAAATAAATTATAATTTGGGGAAATTGTGAATTCAGCGCATTTTCACTGCCAAAAGTTGAGCAAATAATGCTTGAAAATGCATTTGTAAAGTGGAGAATACCTTTCCAGGAGTAAAACTAAGACTCCAACTATCGTTCGAGTTCCTTACATCTAGATTTACTATGCGTAAGACGTAGATATTCAAGTATTTTAAATTTTATATAATTTTGCCTAATATTGTACGTCCCATGCATCCTTAATATGATAATTGTATGGGGATTGGTCAGTCGATGGGGCCACTCAAAATGTAACTTCGTGATTAGAGATTTGACCAACAAGGGAACATCCCAAACCCGAAAATTAAAAAATTCTGAAACTTTGTGAATATTTAGAGGATTTCCTCTTGTTTACAACGCAATTTTTGTTTGCTGCCCAAATTCACTTGAAGGGGATGAAATTCACCCTAGAAAATACGACTATATTCCGATTTTGTGTTATAACTCGTGAACTGTAAAAGGTAGGAAAAAAGTTTCGAGACAAAAGTTACTTCTTTTAATTAGATCTATAATTTCGCAAAAACATTATTTTAAAGTTCACGAATTATAACACGAATTTGGAAAATAACCGGATTTTCAGGGGTGAATTCCACCCTCTTAGAGGGAATTTGGGCACTAAACAAAAATTGCGTTGTAATAACGAGGAAATCTACATATTCACAAAGTTTCAGAATTTTTTGAATTTCCGGATTCGGTATATTTTCTTGCAAGTTGGATGTCAAAGAAGGGAGTCGTGCGTGATAAAGCTTGTGGAGTGATATTGAAGGACGCGTGATTGAAGAATTATAACTATTAGGATTCCTTCTTCTATATCTTTTACTAGCTGACCCGTTACCCGTTTCACCCGAGAATTATTATTATTATTTATTATTTTAGCTAGTATATTTACAAATAGCCTATAATTTAATCTAGGGGAGACCGGGGCTAGTTGACTAATTTTTTACATTCCTAATTTTTATAAATACACCATTGTTATTTTGTTGACTTGCTGCAAACCAAAAGTTTACAAATTTCATTAGGTATACAGGCTTAATTTTTAAAATCGTTTTAATTGAGTCTACGTTGTAGTTTTTATGGTATTTAGAGTAGTGAGACGAATAAGTCAACAAACCCCGGGGTTAGTTTAATGATCGCGAAATATGGACGAAGTAGGTGTACTGAAATTTTCAGTTACCAGTAATTAAGCATTGCGTAGGTACCTACTCTTTTCATCCTGTTGTGGTTATAGGGTAAATATACCAGTAAATGGACATTACCAGTGAATGGACATTTTTTACTAAAACGAGTAAAATAAGTTACTAAAATAAGCAACTAATTAATTATAGACTTCTTCTAGTTTCTCGCTTCATATCCAAACAATTTTCGCAACACGTGGAATCAATCGCGCTGCAAACATAATTTTATAAAAGTGTCCATTTACTAGCTTTAAGTGTTCATTTACTGGTGCGTTTACCCTAATATCTTTTTAATTTAAAAAGTAAGAAACATTGAGAACCGCAGCTTGAGAATGATTAATGGGATTTCAGATCGTATGCGAGAAGATATTCCTCGGTTGGACCCTCTCGGGGACCATCATAATTCCTGGACTGCTCATGTCCGAGCACACCACCAGTACACTGGCGGTTATGTTGCGACAATGCGCGAATCCGGACGGCGACATCCAGCATTTGCCACGTGCTGCGGTACCAGACAGTCTGAAGACACGATTGTACAATATACTACATGAAATGGAACAAGAGGTTTCTGCTTCCGTGTAGACACTTGTTTGTTTTTGTTGGAGTACAAAGGAGTCACGATCTGCAGGGTGTCTCATTTTCGTCCGCTCATAAATATATTGAAACAATACCATTAAACTGAAAAAGGAAGTAGGTACATGGTCATTGTAAAAGATTGAGGTACTTATTACTTCCACGATGAGAAATCCACAGATGGATGTAAAAATGTGAACTATTCAGTTCACTTACGTCTTTTCCATGGAATTTATATTGTTATATTGTTTTGTTCTTCTGATAAATAATTTATAGTATTTTTTTAAAAACAAGCTTTTATGAAAATGTACCAAAAAGGATTAAATAATTTTGATAGACTTAGAAGAATTCCCTCATATGATTAAAAATAAAAGTGTGGGATGTAAATATTAAAATGTCTATTTTATATAAATATTTATAATTCTCTATGTATTTTGATACATTAGTTTTCGCATTCGACTAGAGCGTTCTTCCATGAGTTTCTTCCACTGCGAGTAGGCTAATTCCTTAATTCCAAAGGCGTTCAGAAATTAGTTTTTACAAAACTTTTAATATTCAATATTTAGGCCCCACGCTTTTATTATTAGTCATATGAGGGAATTCTTCTAAGGCAGTCATTTAGCCCGGTGTCAAAATTATTTTTTCCTTTTTAGTACATTTTAATAAAAGCTAGTTTTTTGAAAAAAATTTCACTGTAAATTATTTTCTGCTTTTTCTCGATTTATCTTTGAAATGTCGTCAAGTAAAGTCGTCGTTCATTATGGGTCGTGTGATCTTAAGCGACTGAGTATTACTGTTCGTAGAATAAAAAGAGACACCCGGTGTATAAACGAATTGACCTTTCGCAGTCGAATGTTACAGCATCATTATAGCATCCCAGCCTTGCGAACTCGTTCAAGTACATTTCTGGGATGATAGGGTAAAGAAAGCCTTACGCATCATTTGAACGAATAAAACAGACTTCGAATTGAATGCGATACAAATGATTGAGAAATTTCTAACTTTCTATAGATTGAAAGGAGTAAGAGAGCCGAATATACTACGATTTATACCATGAAGATGTAGGGAATTAAGCGACCACTAGAGGCTAGTGATAGTGATAAGGATAGAAACGACGAAAAGAAATGTTATTAACAACGAGCACAAATACAAACTACTTTCCCTTAATTGCAGCCTTCCTCACGTACTTTAAGTTCGCTCGATACGCTTACATAGAAGCCAAAAGTACGATAATTATTATTTCTAGTAGGATGGACGTACCAGTAAATAAACACGTACCAGTGAATGGACATTTTTTATTAAAATGAGTAAAATTAGTTATTAAACTAAGCTACTAATTAATTAGAGACTTCTTTTCATTTCTTACTTCATATCCAAACAATTTTTGCAGCACGTGAAATCAATCGCGCTGCAAACATAATTTTATAATAGTGTTCATTCATTAGCCTTAAGTGTCCATTTACTAGTGCGTTTACTCTACTAGCGCGCGTAGTACTAAGAAATTAGATAAGTAGAATTCGGTTAATACTGTATCGTTAAAAGGGAAATGGTCATTAAATTCCCCCCTCTTCCTTCACCCGTTTAGAATTCTGAAGCTCGTAGTATAGTAAAATAGACATAACGCGCTATAATTTGAATGGATACGCAGTATGAATTTATTATTAGTATTTAAGATTTTCTAGCTATTTGAGGAATTTCATACGTTTAGGGAGATGTTTTAAACGGCAATAAATAATTTCCATTTCTGTATAGGATATTATTCGTCTGACTGTTTTAACGAATAATTAATAAAACATATTTTCGAAAATAAATTGTTACCTTGAGTAACATATATCTAATAAACCTAATAAGGAATATATATATATATACATATACATACTCTGTTTGAGAAAATAAATAAATTTGTCTAAATGAAACAATTTGACTGAACCCCAATTATTTATAATAAAATTAATACAAAATTTAAACTGCAATTTCAAAAGTAGTATTATTATTAATATTACCTCCCTTTCTTTTAAACAATATTTTTTCCAGATTTTACAGATTCTATAGTTACCAACCGAGCTTTCTTATCAATGCACGTTGTATTAATTCCACGAAAAACCACTGCGTTTTATGGCACTGCGATCGACTCATCTAGGGACATTTCTCTCCGCACCATTGCGGATTCTGTGTCCTTGCCCCCGAAGTAATCTACGAGTGGGGCTGCTCGTTCATTGATATACGTGCCCACCGAGATTCGATTATTTGCTAACAGTCTCATCCTTTTTCCTCTGTCGTTCTTTTATCGCGTGAAAAATGGCTTTCGGTGATTATCCGCTCGAGTACGATCCAGCGAAACACGGTCCCTACGATCCTGCCCGATACTACGGACAACGTGAGCTACGCCGTCCTATCTTCTGCCTAGACTTTCCGTGGAAACTCATTAATTAGAAGAAATCAATTATTTACAGCTGACACGCCGTTCGGCGAGGTGAAATTGTGCGAACTGCCTGCGTGGATTGGACGACGCAGGAAAGGACCCAGTGAAATTGCGGGACTGTTTTCGCGAGGTACATATTTTCTCTAAGTAGCCATATTATGGATCCAAAATTGCATAACAACCATCCCGCCGCAAAGTCGATTTCAATTTAACGCGATTATCGGAATCAAGTATTTTTACGCTCATCAGTACGAAATGCCTGAAATTTCTAATTCCAATTTGATTCCCCCCGATTTGACATTCAAGATGAAACTAAACATTTCGCAAACTGTTAAAAACGATACTGTCGAAATTAATATTCGAAGTTTCTTAACTGTTTTTATTGGACGACCGAATTGCATAGTTGTTATATGATTTGGTTAATTGCTAAACATTTCTGCTGCATTCTGAATATTATTAGGTAATTTCATGTAAAATTGTCATTGCATTACAGCTTTTTGGCGTTGGCAGCATAAATATGTACAGCCTAGAAGAGGAGGCGTAGCTCCGTTCTTCCAAGTTGCTGTTGGAGCGTCAGCAATTTTCTATGCACTTAACTACTTGCGTATCAGTAAGTTTCTAGTTTCGAAATTGAGTTTTAATTAAAATGTTATAATATGCCAGATTCTAATATTGGATGTTTAAATTTTCTAGGAGGCCACAAGAATTACAAGTATCATTAAAGCGTTGTGCCATCAATGAAGATACATTCAGTCAATGTAGAATACTGCTGCAATGTATTAGTTAATTAACGAAACAAACATTAAACACTTGTAAAGTTAAATAAATATCCCTGAAATTGTCACTGTTAATTTAATTTTTTCAAATGCTCCTATCAGCAGTTGAAAACCTTGCTCTTTATGAATTTCTATATTACGAAATTAAATCGGAAGACAAATTTTCTTACTATATCTCGTCAAATTACGAATTTTGGTTAGCGCTATAAACTTGCCGACCGGTATAATTATGGCAGTAAGAACACAAATATTTCGAAAGGTGTTCCATCTGCGATATACGCAATTTTCGTAAGTTTTTATATTATATATTTACTTATAAATTACGGAACAAATACATTTAAATCGGGTGATATATAATTCTACTTACTACAAGGCGATGAACTGCACAAATAATATAATTTCAACTGTTAACATTATTGCGTCGCACCATAATAGACCATTCAAACGAAATCACGAATACGCTGTAATGGCGCGAATTTTAAACGTCCATTCTACATTATTATTTACCGCCGATGTTTAATAACTTTCCATACTGCAATCCCGATAAAATGTATAAATAATGATCTATAAAAATTCACACATTCCAAAACACTTAAAAAAAAAGAACCCGCAACTAATCATTAATTTTCTATGTCATGTCACTTTTAAATACTTCAATAATCAATAAAAATTCACATATTCCAAAACACTTAAAAAATAAGAACCCGGAACTAATCATTACTTTTCTATGCCATGTCACTTTTAAATACTTAAAACCCTTTCGCAAATTAAAGAGCGCGGTACTTGAAAAATTTAGCACTGCGGATTTAAAGATCGAGTATTAAACGAATCATAACGCGCTGATATACAGTATCAGAGTTAAATGACACATAGGTCTGTTCTAAATATAGAATTTTTTAAAATCACGCGCAGAAAATATCGTCGAAAGGTTCAGTTGCGCAAAACATTGAGATAAGAGGCAATCATGAAAAATAGTGGACGAGACGAATAATCGAGTGCGATACAGAGGCAATCATTGCTTCGAAATCGTGCAGCGCGAACTAATCCTGGAACAAACTATGCAAATGATAAGTGTGTGTACGCGGCATAAATTCGCCCTGTGCACGAAGTGTGCGCAATTTAATGCAATCGGCGCACGAAGTGAGCGCGGATTGGTCGATCGATCGGCGAGACGCGCGCAATCCGCCAATGGGGGCAAAATCGGGGGACAAAAGTCAGGTTCCCCTGCAATATGGCTGTCAGTATAAATTTGATGCTTGTAACATGCGTTCCTCTCCGAAAAATTTGACAAATAGCCCGTCTATCCGTCGATTTTTTCGAAACACGCAGCGTAATGTGATTTTCGAGGAATCCGTGCAGTGGGAAACGGCTATGCGGGTCAGCTGAACCGTAGCGATTCGATACGTTGTATTTTAAAATCAGGTATGTTAGGGGCACCGCGGCAGCTATTTATTTATAATGTCCATATTGCGTTTGTACGTAACACCGCCGTGAATACCAGGCCCCGTCGACGTCTAATTAATCGAAGCACACGATGCTGCGCCCGAATTTCCCGTTAACCGTGCCCTCCAACCCCTGGACCGATTGGAAAACGCGTCCTCGCGTGATGTCACCAATCATCTCCACCTCGTCGACCTAACTGCAGCAAACCCTCGTTCTCGGGCTTGACAATTCTATTCTGCCACCTGTATCACTCTTCCCTTTCGTCAAATAAATAATAAATAACACGCCAACCGTCTTCCAATACCCCTTGCCACATTTTCTTTTGCACAGCTGGAGAATGCATTGCACTTTTTTTGCACAGCTCCTGAATCTGATCAATTTACTAAAAGTACATTTAACAATTAGTTTTGTAGTATGTCCAAAGCACGCTTTTACTGAATTATCGACGAAAGTATTCATACGATGTATATATATTAAAATGAATATATCGCCATTTTAGCAATATTATTGATTTTGGAGTACCTATAGATAGGTATGCATATATATACATATATACATATACACTTTTATTTTGGTTTTAGGCATTCACAGCTATTGATTTATCATCAACAGTTGCAAACATGACATCAAGGTAAAACATTGAGATTTATCTAAATTTAAGCGTAATATGTAAATAATATAAATGTTTGCATAAATGTGATACTTGCAGTAGCATAACTATTAAACATTTATCAGAAAAAAGCAATGATATAATATTAACTTGTTATCATTTCATGAAAGTATACAATAATTATTGAGTAGTAAAGTATTTATTTATTAGTTTATGCTACACATTTATGTGTGCATTAATTTATTTAAACAACATATTGTGTGAAACATATTGAAAATTAATTCCTCAATATTTCATCACTATTTTATATGAAAGCAGAAAGTTCCCATTTTGTATTTAAAGCATTCAGTAAACTTGCAAATGCGAATGCTTATACAACGTATAACTGTGTTTCGAACTTTACATAATAGTGAAGGGAATTTAAAAAGTAGCAGCTAATTAGAATCTCTTGGTACCTTCCTCGCTGTGTTAATAATGGGGAGATTGATGATTCTATGCGAAAAGTTGGAAATGCGCGGCTCGAAGAAAAATAATTAAATTCTATGTTTAATGGATATGGTTGCATATTGTAATCGAGAGTTCATGGATATGATATTTGTATCAGGCGCTTATAGAGATTGTGTCTCAACTTATGCAATAAAACAGGCAGCGTGTGCAATAATTTTCGAAAGATACAAATACTCCTGAATAATTAAAAGAGACTCGTACTAAATAGGTCTATTCTACGTTACGAAGTCATTGTTTTATGTAGAATCATCAATTCGCTAGTTGTACGATCAGTTACAAGACACCCTGGTACAGCGCACTGCATTAAGTGTATAAAGAATTACAAACGTAGAACGTAAATCATTGGTTTCCATAGGTTGGACAGATTGTTCATACTGCTGGAGACAGGAACGAACGCAGTAACTAAAAGAGCCGCGGCGCAGCAGCTAGGAGAGGCGCAGAGATTACACCCTCACGATCTACATCACTTGCTAGCGAGAGTTTCTACTCTGTTGAAGTCTCCACAATGGGACACCAGAGTTTCAGCTGCACAGGCTGTGCAGGCTATACTTGCTCAGGTCCCTGCTTGGGATCCGCAGCCTATTAAAAAGGAGGCGCACAGTGGTAATTGAACGGCTCTTACGTTATCTCAGTTACATTCGAACGCTGATTGATAAATATTCTCAATTAACAGAAGACGGAGAGGCGAAAAAGCATGTATCGAATAACAGATTAAACTTGGATGACTTCGATATGGAGAAAGTGTTAGCGCGCAGTTCGCACCTCACCGGATCAGAAGGCAGCGAATATGATTTAATTGCTGCTGATGGAGAGCAGCTACCTAATCAAGAGGAAAAGCTTCTCGCTGTCAAGTTGGGTCTCCACCCACGACTAATGGGCGTCGATACGTCGGAGTTGTTCACTGCTGAAGATCTGACACCGGTAGTTTTACCGCCTACGTCGAATGCACAGGCCAAGGTATCTGTCGGTGAAACTCTGAAGCAACCCGGTGGACTTAGCAGACGCGAAATGAACAGAGCCAGGCGTAAGGTAATGCATATAGCTCTTTCATCGGGATATAAAATTGTGAATATAAATGAATTGTGAACGGGAAATAATATACCAATGAATATGCTAATTTTTCTATACAGGCACGGCAATCAGTCTCGAAACAACGTTCACGGGAACCAGACGATCATCGCGGCAACGAGGACTATCACAACAACTCGAACGTTCAATCCCCTATTAACAGCACAGGGGAATCGCTAAGTAAAAAGATAAAATTGGAAGAAGTAATCTCATCAGAGATTTCCCTGAATTGTAACGCACAGACTGAATCAACAAATGGAGTACCAGATAGTACCGGTTGTTGGCCAGATTCTATAATTGACTGGCCTCTAGAATCATTTGCCGAAAGTCTCTGCCAAGATTTGTTTAGTCAAAAGTGGGAAGTAAGGCATGGGGCTGCAACTGCTCTACGGGAGCTTGTGAAGCTTCACGGGAAAGGTATGCAGAAAGAATTGCGAAGCTACTATTACTGACAAGAGCGAAACATAGGTTGAATTGACGTTGGTTACAGGTGCAGGTAAATCAAGAGATCAGACCGCAGAGGAAATGGAAGGGAGCCACTATCAATGGATTATCGATGCTGCACTCCGAATACTGTGCGTCCTGGGATTAGATCGATTCGGAGATTTTGTCTCTGACCAAGTTGTCGCGCCTGTGCGCGAGACGTGTGCTCAAGCACTAGGGTCTCTTTTATTACTGGTGCCGACTCAGAAGGATAATGGAAATAAAAATAACGGTATCATAGGAGTACTGTCTGTAATGCTAAAGCTTTTAGAACACGACGAATGGGAGGCAAGGCACGGTGCACTCCTTGCACTCAAGTATTTACTTGCCGTGCGGGACGATCTATTGGATGACATATTGCCCAGGGTCTTTCCAGCGACCATGAAAGGTCTCTCTGACCCCGTCGACGACGTGGGCGCCGCAGCAGCCAGCGCACTCATACCAGTTGCGTCTGCCTTACCACGATTATTGGAGCCATCGGAATTGGAAGTGATTGTGATTCGTCTGTGGGAACTGCTACGCGAGCAAGATGATCTAGCAGCAGCGTGTAATAGTTTCATGGGACTGCTAGCTGCTATACTCTCGCTATCTACAGCACGAGCTTGCCTCACACCTCAGCCATTGTCCCAGGTAACGACTGGCAGATAATCCACTTAATCATTGTATCGTATTTATTATTCACATCGAATACATGAAACAACGTGCTCCTAGGTTTTACCACGACTATGGCCATTTCTTAGTCATTCTAGTTCGAGCGTACGCAAAGCCACCTTGCAGACGTTGCAAACGTTGACCGGGGATGACGGTGCTAATAACGATAATAAGAAAGAGCGATGGGGCGAAGGTGGCGGGATCGTGTTGCAGGAAGCCCTCCGTCACGTTTTCCAGCGCGTGCTGATCGAGCACGTGGCCGCCATACAGGACGTAGCCGAGCGTGTTTGGGAGAATCTAGTCGTACAGAGCGATCTCGAACTGTTGCTGCACGCAGCGTGCCCTCTGGTCAGCACGTGGCTGTGCCTCGCCATGCAACCGGAGCACGTGCCATTCAATCCGAACTTACTGATGGCAATGAGCACGGTTAATAAAGGGGCAAAGGGTAACCAAGTGATCGGCACTTGTGACGGGCAATTGGACCCTAGCAACAACGGAGGGAACAACGCCGCGGGCGGGAACGTAAAGTCGATTTCTGAGCTGAAAGTTTATATCGGCGGTATCGAGACTGTGGCGCAGAGCATAAGGAAATCGAACGTGGTGCAAGCACGTTGCAGAGCCGCGAGAATGCTAGGATTGCTGTCTTACTACGTGGTGCAACCAGCACCGGGCGTCACCTATACACCGGATATACCTAGTCCCGCGCTCTGTTACGCTAAAGTATTATTAGCGCACCTGAACTCGCGGTCCGCGTTGCAGCGGACCGTCGTTGGCTTGACGATGTCGCACTGGGCAACGGTGAACGACATGAAACCCCCACCGATACCGGACATCCTCAGGTACGCAATCGAATGGATCCTTCTGTCTTACGTGTGAACTGTATAATTATAATAATGATTTGTTTTACTTAAAAGGGACAAACTCTTGGGGTGTTTAAACGAATGCGTATACTATGACGAGATCGCAGCATCTTTCACTCGACTATTACACGACAGCTGTGATTACATTGCCACTCTCAAACATTACAAACTGCCTGTTCCTATCGAAATAGACGCATCGGGAGTAATGACCCTCGATCAAATTGCAAGCCTTGCTGGGAAACCTATTTCAGATCTTTGTGCCATGGGAAATGCGACTGTTGTCGGTGCGCCGAGCGGTAACGTCGGGAGTAGCCCGAGCACGATTAAACTGAAACCAAAGTTGATAGAGAGTTTAGAGGAACGGCGAAAAGCGTTGGAGGTGGGCGCTACTGACACAGCAGCCCAGCAACTTTCGTACAACGTTATGTCGATGGCGGCGCTGGGCGGTGCCGCCACGATGCTGCATTGCCTGCCTCATTCTCCGCAGCCTCTGAATCCATTGGTGAAACCATTGATGGAGGCTATTAAGCGCGAGGAGAACGAAGAGCTGCAAAAGCTAGCCGCGAAGCATTTGTCTTATCTAGTTGACCTCTGCGTAGATAGAAAACCTTCTCCCAATGCAAAGGTCTGAATAGGAAATGAAATATCCGTTATATTGCAATATCCCTTCTCAGTAATTCCATGAAAACTTTATGCCACAGATATCGACCAATCTATGTACATTCCTATGTTCGGACATCGAATTTACGCCTCGTATAAATGGCGACACGGATGCGGAGGTGTTCGACGGAATTCTTACTTTAAGCAACAGACAGAAGCACGCCGAAAGAATAGCTTATAATCGGGGGGCGAATAGTGGGATTGGAGGTGGAAGAGGGCCTGGCAGGCCACCCACAACTGAAATCCCGCTGGAAGAACTACTTGCGTGCGAGGAACCTGAAGCCAAAGCTGCCAGAACTCGTCGCCGCGGAGCTACTTCGGCACTCACCGCTATAGGTTTGCACAGAGGGAGTAATCATAGTACAACGGTATTGTAACGCAGATGTTTCATGTTATTCCTTCTTCTAGCTACTCTGTTTGGTGATCAATTACCTACTCGTTTGCCGCACCTCTGGGAATTAATATTACCAAATATATTACGGGAGGAGGATAAGATCACTGCTCGCGAGAATACTCGGGATGAAGTGAATCAGTTGATCTTTGGTTTACAAGTTCTAGAAGTTATGGTACCCAGTCTTGACAAAGCTTTACTGCCTCCCGCTCTAGAACGTCTATCGTGTTTGTGTAAATTGTTGGCTCATCCGTACAAAGCTGTCCGACACATGGCGGCGAGATGTATTGCTGTGTTAGCAGCATTGGATACAGAAAAGGTATTATTTTAATTATATTCTACCGCGGTAAAATCTGTAATCAATTTCCTTTCGTATCAGTTCAGTGATTAGTTGTGGTAACAGTTTTGACGATAGAGAGTTGCAGTACTTAAAACCATTTAACCATTATTCCAGGTAGTAGTACACGTTACAAGTAGTGTAATACCACTTTTGGAAGCAACCGGCGGGGAACAATTATACTCGACGACCGTGACAGCGCCGAGCAAAGTAGATGCCATAAGACAAGGCGCAGCCGAAGCATTGACGTGCCTCGTCGAGAGTTTAGGCGTTAACGTCGTCCCTTACGCTGTACTCTTCATGGTTCCTTTGCTCGGGCGTATGAGCGATCAAAATCAATCTGTAAGATTAGCCTGCAGCGCCACGTTCGCTACACTTGTGCAACTTCTACCCCTCGACCCTGGCGCGATTTCCGACCCACCAGATCTAGTGTATGTTTGAATATTTCTCTTTAGCCCGATTGTATTGAATCTCTGTGCAACGCGGCTTTTAATATTTTCAGGGAGAAGAAAGCTCAAGAGCGTCGGTTCTTGGAACAGCTTCTAAATCCACGGACTATTCCAGACACAGAGCTACCAATCCCCGTAGCTGCGGAATTGCGTTCTTATCAACGCCAAGGCTTGAACTGGCTCAACTTCTTGAATCGTTATCGACTTCATGGTGTCCTATGCGACGACATGGGTCTTGGAAAGACGCTGCAGACTCTGTGCATACTAGCATTAGATCATCATCGCAATCCTCACGCTCCGACAAGCCTCGTGGTGTGTCCACCAACTCTAACTGGCCACTGGGTGTACGAAGCGGAGAAGTTCTTCGAGTCCAAAGACCTATCGGTGTTGCAGTACGCCGGCACACCTCCCGAACGCGAGAAACTACGGCCAAAGGCCAGTTTCCATAGATTAGTCGTCGCTAGTTACGACATAGTACGCAAGGACATAGATTACTTTGAGACACGCCAATGGAACTACTGCGTCCTCGACGAGGGCCACGTTATAAAGAATGGAAAGACGAAGAGCGCGAAGGCGACGAAACGATTGCACGCCAATCACAGGCTCATACTCTCAGGAACGCCCGTGCAAAACGACGTGCTCGAGCTGTGGTCCTTGTTCGACTTTCTGATGCCGGGTTTCCTCGGGACTGAGAAGCAATTCGCAGCAAAGTACTCGCGTCCTATCCTGGCTTGCAGGGAGCCGAAAGCTGGGCCGAAAGAGCAAGAGGCGGGCGCTTTGGCCATGGAAGCGCTGCACAGACAGGTGACCATTTCCTTCCACTTTAAACTTCGTTAACAATCGCATGAGTACCGTGTCTAATACTGTGATTCGCGCGAGACAGGTCCTACCGTTTCTACTGAGGCGGAACAAGGAGGACGTCCTGCAAGACTTGCCGCCTAAAATTACACAAGACTACTATTGCGATCTGTCGCCCCTACAGCGCACATTATACGAAGACTTTCGCACTCGGCATTCTGCCACTCTGTTGTCCACGTCCTGTACTTCATCTTCGAGCGATACACAAGGCGGTCACGTGTTCGAGGCGTTACGATATCTGCGTAACGTTTGCAATCATCCTAAATTAGTACTGAATCCACGACATCCATTGTATCAGACGGTTGGTACACGAATGATATCTACTCTATTTATTCCATTTATTCGTGATAAGAGCTCAGTAATTTCCATACTATTGCTTCCAGGTATGCAACACGATAAAACAGCAAAAGGGTACATTAGCCGAAATAGAGCACGGAGCTAAATTGCCTGCGCTGAAGCAGTTGCTGTTGGACTGCGGTATAGGGCAACCGCAGCAGCAACAAAATCGCAATTCCGTGGCTACCGGCAACCCGCCGGATAATCAGCCGCCGCAGCAGCAGCAGTTAGTGAGCCAACATCGAGCTTTAATCTTCTGTCAATTGAAAGCGATGCTGGATATAGTGGAGAAGGATCTCCTGCGCACCCATCTGCCAACGGTCACGTACCTCCGCCTGGATGGAAGTGTACCAGCCACGCAAAGGCATTCCGTGGTAGCGCGCTTCAACGCCGACCCGTCGATAGACGTCCTTTTATTGACGACTCAGGTCGGTGGCCTTGGATTGAATTTAACCGGCGCAGACACGGTCATATTCGTGGAGCACGACTGGAACCCTATGAAGGATCTTCAAGCGATGGATCGAGCACATCGCATAGGGCAGAAGAAGGTCGTCAACGTGTACAGGCTGATCACAAGGTCGACAGTGGAGGAAAAGATCATGGGACTTCAAAAATTCAAGCTTCTCACGGCGAATACTGTGATTTCAACGGAGAACGCGTCTCTGGAAACGATGGCCACCGATCAGGTAACGTCTGACTGATTTTTGCATTCGAATTATGAAATTAATATATTGATTTCGGATGAAATCTTACGCGTAATCTTTTCTTTCGCAGCTGTTGGATTTGTTTTCGTTGGACGCTGGAAAAGGGAGGAAGTCGGACGCGCAGGAAGATGCCATGTCGAAGATCACTGGCGTTCCAGGCGTTAGCCGCTCTGTCCTGGAGATTCTTCCTGAACTGTGGGAACAACAGCAGTACGACGACGAATACGACTTCGATTCGTTTTTGTCCACTCTGAAGCCTGACAACCAGTGAGCTTATCATTTCATGCGTCGGTAGCGTTCGAATTACATGATAATCTAGCGAAGTTTATGTATATTTGAAACCTGGCTGCACAGGACGAGGCACTTGAAAATATCACCTTCATTTGTCTACGCAAGTTTGTCCAGAAAAATTTGTCAAACGGGGAGTGTATACTTTCACTTCCCATTCGGTATATGAAACATTGGTAATGCAAAGAATTCTGACGAAACTAAAGACCGGTGAGAGTATTCTAAGCTTTTAACATTTTTGAGATTCCGAACAACATAATGACCAAACTGATCGGAGATTTGAAAGAAGATAACAGTCTGTAAACGAAGGTGGTAATTTCAACTGTCTGACCTTGTACATTGTCAGATAACCATACGCGAATGAGACCAGACAGCAGAGGTAACAATCCATTTAATTTTAATCGACTGAGAGCTAATGGATATTCTTTTACTAGAAAAAGAAAGGAAGAAAAAAAGATATACGAACTACTTATTAAAAAAAAAAGAAAAGCTCTAATAAATAAGTTGCGGATAATATCGATTAAGTACTATAAGTAAGCGAGTCTTGTTTATTTATAATAACTTATAAAAATGTCGATACAATTACAATTCCGTATTTGTACCAAATAACACCACGGTGCATGTTTTTATTTATATATATTACGCTAGTCTCTCTTTACCACCATTTCTAAACCATCAACGACGAATCAGTAAAAACGACGATACCGATTGTCTATTCACTACCGAATTTCTCTTTAATAGGAGCCAATACCTCCAGACTTAAATGTTACCCAGTGTTAACCAAGTTCCGACCTATCACAATGTTATGTTTCGTTGGCGTTCAGTGTTCACAGTTTCGACACACAGCTTGGATCCAAATTGCCGGCCGCGAATATGTTATGCGGGTCCAGGTGAGCTTTCGCCGCCCTGTACAAGGAGACCCCTGCCTCTCCGACAGCGTCCGAGTAGAAGCAGGCGCGCAGCTTGCCCACGCCGTGGTGGTGGGACAGGGAGCCGCCGTTGGCAAGAATCTCCTCGCGGGCCGCGTGCTCGATGGTCTCGTACGTGTCGACAGGGTCCGATAGGTTGCTGTAATTAAACGCCATGTAAAAGTACACGCAGCAACCTTCGTCGTACGTTTGCGTGATGCGGCAGGAGATGAAGTGCTTCTCGATGCCGTGCTTGTAACACTCCCTTGCCACCCGCGACTTCACGTTCCTGCAAAGCGGCAGAGCGCGGTTCCAGGAGACCGACGTTTCAAACGACTCCGCTAAAATGTGGTAATCCAGACCGAGGTCCCTGATGTACGCTATGACGAACGTTAGGACGTAGCCTCGCTCGCCGTTCGTCTCCCCAGCTGGTATACCGCTGTGCTGCTTGGCAATGTTATACATCTTCTGCTCCTGCGCCGCCACATCAGCCGCCGCGTCGCCTTCGAATAACAGCGTGACCACGCACATCTGGTCCCATTTGAAGCCTTTTATCCTCGTGATATAGGCTTGCTTCAGCCCCTGCAAGAGCAAACTGCCCCACCCGGTTTCCGGCCGCAACACTTGACCGAACTGAAACTGTTCGTTGTCCATCAAGCGTACACTGGCTGGCTGGCATCGTTCCTTCGCTACCTGCACGGCAATATCATAAATTACTCTGTGAGATCGAACGAGAATCTTGATGGCATTATCCCCTTTAAGGAGTTAGACCACCTTGGCCAGGTCAACAAGTATCGCATCTTATTTATTTCTAAGTGGCAAAAACACTTTTATCGCTAAAAGCTTTTTTGATTGGTTGAAAAATAATAAAATAGCTTTGAAGCAAGAAGCTCATTTTCGTGTGTAAGATAATGGACTTTATCTACGCATAAGTCGAAATAATTCACGGTCGGACGATAGAGAATACATTTAAAAACGTTTTACTCAAATTACACTGTACACCGTTTCGAGAAAAACGCGTTTAAAGTTTCCGGAATGTTTTGATATTTGAAGAAAAAAATTGCATATATTATTCAAATATGTCTCTATCTTCATTGAAAAAAATTTATCGATACAAGTGTTTTTGTCAGTTACAAATAAATTTCCAAGGATGCGATATTTCTTTACCTAGCCAAGGTGGTCTAACCCCTTAAATCGGGGGATCTTTGCAGTGTTTGATTGACAGAGATGTGGTACTTGGTATTTAAAACACCATTATGCAGGACCGGTGGAACCCATTATACAAATTATGCGCCAGCCGAAGTGCGATAAAAAAGACTAGATCGCACGCTTAATAATAAAGGAATCCATCTCGCACGTAAACAAAATGTAAATCAATGTAATTCTTTCTTTTGTGCTCCGTAAAGGCAAAACATATTAAATAGGAAACAGGTGCACAATTCAGGGCGCGAAGAATTCTCTTGCGTAACCTCGCGCCGGCCCTGCCATTATTTGTGTGCTTGAGGAATTAATGGATCTGAGAATTATAATTTACCTGACGCAGTGCCATTACACCAGCTTGGAAATTCGGGAAAACTATGCTACCGTATTTGACTACTTTTGGTATTGGCCTAATCTTCAACACCACTTCGGTGACGACGCCCAAGGTTCCTTCGCTGCCAAGGATTATGTGATCGAAATCAGGACCGCACGAAGCTCGAGGAACCAGTATACCCCTCTCCAATGTTAATTCAGGATCTTCAGTTCTACCAGTTACCATCCTCACTCGCACAACCAGGTCCTCGATGTTCCCGTACCGATTCTTCTTCATGCCACTCGCCCTCGTTGCGACCCATCCACCTAAACTGTTCTTTCAAAAAAAAAAAGGTTTACGCTAGTAATCGTCAGCTAACTCGTTGATGCTAAACGCAGTCTTTTAATGCGAAACTTTCTGAGGGACGTAAAATAAAAGTGTTTAAAGAGGTGAATCTTACAAAAATAATTACTTTCATTTTTCATAAAATATACTACAATTTGCGATACTGACAAGGGAAGATCCCCAGCCCGAAAATTCAAGAAATTATGAAACTTTGGGGATACGTAGAGGATACATAAATATGTATTATACAATTTTTTACTTCCCAAATTCACGCTTAGATGGTTGAAATTGGCCCCTGAAAATCCGGCCATTTTCCGATTTTGTGTTATAACTCGGGAGAAAAGTTTTATTTATTATTATTTATATATTTATAAAAGTTAATTAGGACTACTATTTGATAACTTACAGTTCTTGAAAATCACAAGTTATAAAATAGCCGGATTTTCGGGAGTCAATTTCACTCCTTAGAGGGAATTTGGGCACCAAAAAAATTTCCCCTACATATCCCCAAAGTTTCATAATTTTTATAATTTGGGGATCTTCCCTTGTGAGTCTTTAAACAGCTTTGGTTGCCAATATTATTAAACATTCGAAATATTTAAAACATCTCTCGAATGATGTCTCTTCTAATAGACTGTTAAAACTATCGAACTGACGTAAATCAATCAGCAAGTTAGATACATTCCAAGTGCCATAGGTACGTTCTTCATAAATTATTGTGTACCTAGAAAACTCGTAAGAGTCTGGCTCGTGACCAGAAGTGAGACCTTGGAGGCGGAGTTGCTTTTCAAGGTCCTGACCGATGATACCAGATTCGCAGCATGCCATTAAATTCTCTCTGTCTATCCACAATATTCTATTCATCTGCGAGGTGTCCAGCAACGCTATCGTTCGCCGTTCATTTGTGGGGCAAGACGCCGCGCCACTCACACTCGTCCCGCCTCCGAATGGAATACAAACGGTTCCATATCTGGCGCATACTTTGATTATTCTTACGACGTCCTCGTGGCATTCTATTAACATAATACAAACATCGATAGAGAGAAAGAAGCTTACGCAGAAGCTTAAATAAATCCAGTAAATTCCTCCCAAAAGTATATCCCATTTCTTTTCTTCCCCTGCGATTCCCCCAAAATTATATCCCATTTCTTTTATTCCCCTACCGCGTCTCTGCGTTGTCTGATTTAACTGCTTCGTAGTTCATTCGCGGGTCGTGCTTTAACGTGGCTACACCTAACAGAAATTATAATGCGCATGTAAGTCAAGGTTCGGGAGCTCGCTCGTCCCTCGCCGTGTTCCTAGTCGATAATACGGTAGAGCTGCAATTCGAATTGCACGGCACGAAGATACGAAGCACTGACCGATAAAAGGCATTGCTACTAAAAATAAATATATCTGATAGATAACTAGGATCTATGTTAGAGATAGCAATACTAAGTCGCGGCCCTAATCCCCTGCTCATTCCGCCTTCGTTGCCATGCACATGGGCGCTAATGCATGCTTTGTTCTGTTTGCACGTTCCAGTCAAGGCACGGCAACGTGGAGGGGAGAAAAACCCGCAAAGGGGGTCCCCGTGGACATCGCTAATCTATGTTACCAGATATCTCGAGTCAGATGTCGCGCGGACGGTAGAAACAAATTTCCCTCGGCTATTACATAGTAAAGAAGAGAAATGCCTTCAAAGGAGTTCTATGCTGTAAAGGAGCGGTGACAATTTGTGTGGAACTCACTTGGCCAGAGAACTATGTCTGGTATACGTTTCAACATTCCATGTTTCAATGCAAAAATCTCGCGCAACGTATGTCCGTGGGCCCTAATCAGCCGATCGACACCTTTCGTTGAATATTCAATTTTTAATTCCTGGATCGCCTCTAAAAACTCCAACGATATAACTGGCTCTGGAAAATTCTTCGGCATCGACTGGGACTCGATTTTCTTCTGCAGATCTACGTCTAGTATGTCCTGCACCCATTCTGAGAAATACGGAAGTTCTTTGCTTCCGATTGGATATCTGTGGAAATAAAAACATCTAACATTAGATATGGGATGTTTGTGCAACAGTGAAAATTATTCTGAATATTGTATATGCTTTGTTAAAAGGCTTATCTATGTACATGTTTTATATATTTCTTTTGTAGAGACTAATTAGTATTTATTGACTACAATGGGCTGATAGATATAAACAATTTTTTAATGGAAATAATGTTGCAACTACAACTGCTCCGAATGTTTTCTAATATACATAAGTTGCTGAATATTTAACATTTATTAAGTAACATTTACAACGTCTTCCAGCCACAGTTAAGAAATTGGGAAATGTCGGTCTACCCTTAACAAATTCGATAAAAATAGGGAAGTGAAGGATTTAATCTTTCTTTTTGTAAAATTGTATTAAGTGGTTAGGGCTAATTGGGAGTGTAAAACAAATCTAAAAAAGTAAAAATGTAGAGGCAATTATAATCGTACAAATTAGTGATACCCGTGGCCCGCATTAATGTGATTAAATTGGATATCTTATCGTCACGATTACTCTGAAATCTAATGGCGTTTTTATTCCAAGTGGAACACCACATCTCTGTTAGTAGGTAATTAATCATTGAAATCTCCTAAAGGGAAGTAAACGATTACAAAAATATATAAAGATTAAGTACTGTATTTAAAACACCTCTGCTTTAAATACCTACTGCAATTAAGAGGGTATAACCGGTTGAAAGTGTCAAAAATCGGATTTTTTCATTTTACATATTTTGATAGATTGATGATTAAGGAATATTATAAATCAAGTCCGATGTAAAAATTCGGAAGGCTGACAAAGTTGCAGGCATTTGAGTGAAACATCCCAGGTAGCAGGGAGCGGCCTAAAAACTCGCGCTACGCTCAACCAATTCACTTCCAATTTTGCATGCAGAATCATAATAAGATTCCACATCGTCCAACGAAGGCTTTTTTTATTCCGATTCCCCGTTTATTATTTATAAAGAAAAAAGATGGATTTTTCTCTTAGATAAATCTAACTTTACCTTTGATCTCTCACCATTTCTTTATTTTCCAAAATTTTCCAAATCGGCTTCGTTGGACGATAGCTATTGACATACTTTATAAGAAAATTAAAATGTTTTTGATTTCATACACGACATACAGTTGCTTTCAGGGCCACCGTTTAGCCGTCTAAAATCGAAAGACTTTCGGATGTGTATGCATAACTTCCCAAAAACAATATATTTTTAACTGAAACTTTTTTTTTAGGTAGTTCATACTACTATGTAAAGATAGTAAAAAACGGGAAATCTGCATCAAACCGTTGACTTGTAAAAAAATCCACAAATGTACACATTTTCCAAGAGTTCAAACGGGTATACACCCTTAAGGGGTCATGCTCCGTCACAACTTTCAAAAAATCGATTTTTCAATTTTTGTATTTTCTTTAAGTACAACATCTTAGAAATATTCTGTAAAAATTTTAAGGTAATCCGAATAAAATTGGCCGAGATATAGGCGTTCGAATTGAACCATTTTATATAAGTATAAACTTGACTTGAAACTTCAAACGCGTTTTTCTCGAAACAGCATTTTCAAAATCGGTGACCAAGATATTTAAAAAACCATTCAACCGATTTACTTCAAATTTTACAAGCTTACTATAGGAACAATAAACTAGTCTTTGAACGAAGGATTTTTTTTCCAATGCTTAGTTTTCTTTTAATTCACTAAAATCAGGCACGATTTATGATGAAAATTGAAACTTTTACTTTAAACATCCGGCATTTTTTCCCAAATCAATATTTCGAAAAATCCTTCGTTCAAAGACAAGATAATATAATATAGTAAGTAAATTCTTTGGAATTTTTTAATTTAGATGATCGACTTTCGAACAGCAGTGGTCACCGCAGAAGCCTTTTTTTTTAGAGGATCTTCGAGAGATGGACAATAACTTTGTTATTAATAAATATTTTTAAATAAAAAAATTACGATACACAGTACTAGATGCAATCTTTAAAAGGAAAAAAGAATTTTTGAGAAATGTGTTATAACTTTCGAGTAAAAAATTCCCAAAGATCGCCCTTTTTTCGGCCTCCTGACTGAGCATGACCCCTTAAGATAACTGCCATCTGACTACTCAAATTAAACGACTGTTATTTCCAATAACGTTAGGCCCTGCAAACAGCAAGACAAGTTCCTCCACGATGTTGCTAGAAAAAGGCAACAGACAAAGCGTTTGCAATAGTAAACGTAATTGAAAAACACTTCGGACGCTCCGCATCAACGGAACGTGCTGCGTGAAATACGTGGACAAAGAGGCCTCTCATATCTTCATAAAAAAGGAAACAAATTTACTCGAAAAATTATGCGAGAAGGAGACCACCTTACGATAAGCTTTAACGCTCGTTTCGAAATTAACACTTTTGATGCGCATCTGCCATTCGTTTGCGTTCATTAGAATTCGTTAGCCGAGCAGAAAGGCAAGATACGACCGCATCGAATCTACCAAACTGACAGGGCGCACGGAAAGAAGATGGAATTTCTCGCGCTTGTCTTGCGACATCCCGAAGGAAACGAGTTTTACGAGAGTGAGTGTTACGATCCCATTTGATGCGCAGAGGGACCCATTGGCATGCTGCTCTATTGAAAGACGTGGTGAAAGTTTCGAATAAATTCGAATTTACATGTACGTAAAATTCACCGGTAGGTATCCCGTATTTCTTCGTTGTGTCATTAATTACAACTTAATAAGGGGAAATGTCCGTGGTGTGCCGTCGCGCATTCGACACAGATTTATGTACCTGGACAGATGAATTGTCAAAGAAACTTGTTGTGATATCTATCTTAAATATGAACTTCAATTTTGGTCGCTTTATGTATTCATTCATTTATGTATTATCACAAAGGACTCGTTAGAGTTTTATACAATAATTAATTACTATTCCCAAGCAGAGTTCCTCCTCCACGCTGAGGAAGTTTAGAGGAAGAGAAAGTGGGGGTTCAGCGCTAGAAGGAACTCAAAGCTACCTAAATAATTAGCTGAGACTATTATAGTCTTATAATAAGCAAAATTTTACGAGGTGTCGTTTGCAATGCGCTGTTAAGTTTACATCCTTTTGCCAATTGGAATGTCTGGAGTTTCGAATCAAGGTGAATGTCAAGGCAAATTAAAAGGACGAGTTAATGTGTAAATAGGTTTTTTTCTCAAATTCCCAGACGTTCGATATATAAATTTGAAATCTTATATTCAATGGTATTCATGCGGATCCTTATTCGAATAAAATTTTGCCCACTGGTTTGACTAGTTGCGGTGATTAATATTCGTTATATCGAATAGGAAACGCAGCGTGACGAAATTTTTTAGGCTCACATATTTGCATTTATAAATCAATTATGTCGTTACTGTGCATTTATTAAGCTAATATTAGAACTCGTTTTAATACAGATGTGCGATCGATACGCGTCTCTATTCGTAGGTATGTTTCATAATGTTTAAGTGATTTATTATACGGAGTGTGCGAGACACTGTTTTGCAAGATGTTTTCTCTAAAAATTAGTGAATACGGAAATCAGATTTTTATTGGTATTTCGTAGAGTGGTGTTCACACTTCGCAGAGTGTTTCGCATATATTGGCGTTCGGGGAAAAAATCATTATTTCTGAACTTCGGTTTTCGACCTAAGATAGGATTTCCACTGTACCCTAATACTTTTTTAAAGAGAACACAAGGCTGCGCTGATTGGTGTATAATAAAATATACATTTTCATTCCAAAAAGTATGATAATCTTGATTTTTCATTGAAGAAAAAGTCTTTTATCAATATTTATTCTTGCAATTTGTTGAACTTTTGTTTTTAACTTTTATTCGAAACATTTTTTTATCAAATTATTTTTGTCACGTGTAACACGGTTGAGTGATCTTCTCGAAATGAACGCAACATTGGGGATGGAAAAGTCATGGTAGATTTCGTATAAACATTTCGAAAAGCCACTACGCTAAAGGTCTGGGCTGAACGTTAATTAATTAATAACAATTTCAATTTGTGCAAATTTGCGCACCTTAAATACTTTACTATAAAGTTTAATGTGCCTTAAATTAATATACACAAGATCTCAGCGGTACCTATTGGTACTTTTTTTAAAACCGCTTTCAAAGTTGATAAACATTTACGATAAAAATTGGGAAAAATTGTTAATATTGGAAAAAAAACTGTTCAGCAGTTTGAAAGATATTATAATACTAAATATAATTTATAAAAATGAAATTATTCACACAAATATGAAATGGTACGTGTTTAACTGTGAAAAATATCCCGTTATCTTTTTTCGTTAAAAGTGGCCTGAATTTATATTTTTATAAAAAAACTTTTTTTTTTTTTTTTTATGATTAAAATGCATAAACCAATTACTACTGGGTTCAGGTAGATCGAGCTTTCTTCAGTGAATAAAACGACGCTAAACATGTACTACTTAAACTGTTGCACACAGTGAATTGCGAATGCAAACGGCAAAACGCCAAAAAACCGGAATCTATCATATATATATGATAGATTCCGGTTTTTTGGCGTTTTGCCGTTTGCATTCGCAATTCACTGTTTGCAACAGTTTTATAAAACTGACAGTTTTATAAAAAAACTGAACTCTATGATCCATAAATTTTTATATCTTAAAATACTATTAGAAGAACGTGGCTTTTAATAGAATCCACCATTTTTACTGAATTTGTCAATTTGTTATAAAAAGTGATCTAGAAATTTATTGAAATTTTCGGTGCATTTCAATAAATTTCTAGATCACTTTTTATAACAAATTGACAAATTCAGTAAAAATGGTGGATTCTATTAAAAGCCACGTTCTTCTAATAGTATTTTAAGATATAAAAATTTATGGATCATAGAGTTCAGTTTTTTAATTCTTCCATTGCTCGAAACACTGTGCTTTGGTTTGGGCATGCACATGGGTGACGTTACTATCGCTCAGCATACCTATACATCAATTGCTACCTAACGCATAAAAAAAGAAAGATTGCTTGCAATTCCCAGTAGATTAAAAAAAAAGCAGTGCAGAAGAATTTTTATTCCATTGAAAGCCTAAAACATATGTATTTGTGGATTCATATAATCGAATCGAGCTAGTACACTCTATAGTATTGATCATTGAAAATTAATGTGCACAACGACTTATAGAACGCTGACGAGGAACACGTGGTAGCAATTGTACAATTCTTTGCCATTGGCGTAACTAGTTAGGGTGGGCCTGGACCCCCCCCCCCCAAAAAAAAAAAACGCGGAATGGCCTCTCCCTAGAAACGATAGAAATAAATAAAAAATATTCGTCTGTTAAATAATCAATAATTTTTTATTTACTTTACTATTTGTTTTAGTGTTAAATCAATATATAGGTAAATGATTGTTATAAAATGTGTATGTATATAAAGATTTCCTCTACCTATAAAAAGAGAGAAATAAAAATCCTAGTTACGCCAATGTTCTTTGCAGATTTCAAATATCATCGATAAAGTAAATTAGTAAATTATAATCTCTGACCGATCGAAATTAATTGAACTTGTTAAAGCCAAGTGAAACGAATACAAAGAAACGACATTACACGTCGAGAATACTAATTTCAATTTATTATGTATCTGTGGCAGTATAAATGTCAATTAATACCAATTAAATCCTTTCTTATTAACATAATTCATCGTAATGCATTTCCTGGAAAAAAAATGGTTCAATTTTCACGAGACGAATTGCGAAGACTACATTAACTCCTTTTATAGCTTTGTCAGTCGTGTTTTTATGACCCGAACAATAGTGCGACAATTATACGAATTTTCCGCTTTTGCACACAATGAGAAATAAAAGTGTAAAAATTATCGGATGACCTCGAGGTGCGCTGAGAGCTTATTTTTTATGCATTCTTACGTACTCGTACATACTATAGCTGATGATTTCGCTTCCAGAATAATATTTGCAATAGAAATACCTCAAACAACCGGCCGACGCGAAAATCCTCGAGGAAATCTAACATTTTCAAAGTGCTCGTCATATAGACACTTGTCAATTGTACCATTCGTTTGCTTTACCACTTTTCTGACGCAAGACAGGTATACATGGGAACCTTCGAGAACCGTACGGAAAAATTCTGAAGAAATGTGTGAAGCAGTTGAACTTAAAATTTTGCAGTGCATTAACTACCATTAAAATCTGCACGCTGTTTAATTCAAAACTAAAACCCTTCTTGGACACAATAAATTCTGTTATTAGAAAATATTTATATACACTTTCATATACTAAAATAAATAATCGAACTGGATATGAAATAATTATCTAGCATTGCAATAAATCGAAGTAAGAATCGAACGGCATGGATGCAAATATTATTTACGATGTATTTAACACATCAAAGCTGAAGCTAAAATATGCAGGCATTGGGAATAAATTTATTTTACATATTTTCGAAGCAAATTTTCAACACAAACAGCGACACAATTAAATATTCGTCACAGACGACTTACCTAGTGCCGGTGAATTCCAGGAGTAAATTTTCGTTGACGCGAAATTCCGAATCCTTGTATCCCCAGCCATTCCACTTCAACACTTCTTGCCTTTAAGCATTCGAACGAGAATACGATTATTCACCGCATTACGACGGCACAGAGAGCTACGGGAAAAACTACGGGAAACTAAGTAGTTAGGGGAAAAATAAAATGTTTCAAATCGAAATTCGCGACACACACGGCGCGCGTTTTTCACGCCACGTGACTGATCGGAGGAGCCAATCGGTAGGAAGAGTATCAGCTATCTCCTCGTGTAGCTAGTAAACGGAATCGATTTTATGGGAAAAATACGAACTGACTGAAAGAAGTGATAAGAAACGGCGAGGGTTGCGTTGTTCGCGGTGCTCGTCGCGCGAGCCGGCCGCAACGTCTCGCACAGAAAGTCGGGCAACAGTTATCGGCGAACGTGGAGGGAAGAAAAGTGACTATCGATTGATCTCTTTTTCTCTTTCACGCTGGCGTAACGCAAGGGGTGGCTGCAGCCTCGTAACATCTGCCGATGAGTCAGCTGGTGTTCGCCTCGAGGCGTGGCTGCAAATGTAATCAAACGCGCGACAACGTGCTTGGCGGCCCCGGCGGGCGTTTTTCGCGGATATGTGTCACCCTTGCCACGAATTCCGTGCGAACTGACGCAAACCAGAAATCGCCTGCACGAGGCACTGACCTTTCTTTCGGCACGACACTCTGGAAACTGATGGGCCCGTTTAAATGCTCCGCATCGTCGGCCGTCCCGTTTCTCGTGTTAGCCGACATATCCTAATTGACTGCGCCGCGAAGGGCCTAACCTTTCGATTCCTGCACGACACACGGCTCCAACGTAAGCGTAGGTACTCTCGAGCGCGCGCTCTTCGCGGCACTGTGTTGACTATTGACACGCGCACCGGCAAACCAAATTTAAATCAATAGAGCCCCCGCCCTACAGCCAAGACCGCCTCTACCGAGCGATCTTCTCCTCGCGAAGAGGACCAATCACTTATACCCGGCACAACATTCTCCCGTCGTAAATGACGAAAGCTTTCCCACCTTCTAAGCGGCAGAGAAGCCGACTCACCAGTCACCACGCTCGGGCTTCCTCGCTCACATGTCCCCTGATATATACACTATATTACGTCTCGCCGGATTGAGGGATTCTTTTCATGAAAGGGATATTCCCGGGCGCATGCGCGGCCAGAGGCTCCATATGAAGGACTCGTAAAATCCGTACTACGATTATTCGGGGTATTTTTGTATCTAATTACGACCGCCGTGGGTCATTTGAAACCGAGCATCAAATAAGATGATGGCGTTTCAAATATCCGGGGAAGCTGGATGCGTTCGATGGTAAAATTGAATATGCGGTGAAACTACTTGGCTATGTTGTGTAACGTGAAGGCGAACGATATTTGTGTCAAGTAAATAGCGTGGAGGGGAACGATAGTTAGTAATGTCAGTAATTAGTCAGTCTTAAGACAGCAGAAGCGCTGAATTATACATAGAAGCGTTTGACTTTCAAGCAATTTGGCGGTCAGTGGCAAATAAATGAAATAAAATTTCATTTACGTCCAATTTGAAAATATTAATAAATTTCCGATTATGCATGTAACTATGTAAAATAATTAAGTAAAACTTGCAAGACTTTACAGAATCACTTGATGAACATTTTATTTGCCTAATAGATTCCCCCTCTTACAATCTTGGATTGGTTTACACACAAATTATGCTATTTTATAAGATAATCGAACGCTGGTGAATGCAGTATCGTATACAAACATAACCTATACGTATTTCGGACTCACGTGGGCGAGGCGGTTCGAGCAAAAATGCAGCGGAAATTGCTCAATGTAAATAGAATACCTGGCCAGCCGAAGAAACGCAGGAAGATTACGCTTGTGTTCGATGAGCAGAAAAGACGGTAAGTAATATTACGATAAATTGTGGAAATTTAAGGTTATGAACACTCAACTTTTGTATGCTTTTAAACGTAGAGACTTTTTGAAAGGATTCCACAAAAGAAAACTACAACGGCAAAAGAAAGCTCAAGAGGATTTGCAGCAGCAGCTAAAAGAAGACCGGAAACGAATTAAACACGAGGTACGCACATATATCAAAGTCACCGTTACTCTAATAACGAAATACATTATTTCCATAGGCACGCGAGCGTTACAAAAAGCTGTTGTCGAGTCGAGACATTCCTGAGATCCAGGAACTATTGTCACAGCAGGAATACGAAACAGAGGGTCACACTGTTAGCATATTGGAATTAAATGTCGCGGACTTCGCAGAGCAAAATGCATTAATTGGCGAGAATAAAGGTATCGACGAAGAGGAAAACAAAGACGAAGAAGAAAGCGAGAAGAATTCTGAAGACGACGAAGAGATCGTAGGAATGCCGTTAAAGGAAAAGAAGAGTATTAAAACCACTAAGCAAACCACGGAAGATACAAAGATCGACAATAAGAAGGATCTAAAACGAGCGGTAAAACAGGCCGCGTTAAAACAAGTGAAGAAAAGCAAAGCGTTCCAACAGAAGCAGAAATTAGAACGGCAGAAGAACAAAAAGGAAAGCGTGAGGAAGCTTAAGAGGCTACAGAAAGCTCAGAAGCACAGTGGGAAGTTTAAGAAAAGGAGTCACTGAATATTTTCAAGTTCCTTTTTTAAGTATTGTAAATAAATACAGTTTGTAATAAACATTTTCAAAAAATCATGCCTTCTTCTTCGTTCCACTTTTCCCAGCAAACGGACAAATATCTTTATTCAGGCATTGACTACACTTAGGAAATCTCGGCAGGCAAACTTCTTGCCCGAATCCAACAAGCAGGTGGTTCACCTCGCTCCAAAGATCCTTTGGAAGCCATTTCTCCAATGCAACTCTCGTCTCTTCTGGTGTTTTCGTCGGCTTCTCTACCCACCCTATTCTATTAGAAGTACGATGTACGTGCGTGTCTACGCCAATGCCAGACACTTCACCCCACGCTATTTGCATACAAATATGGGCCATTTTTGGTCCCACTCCTGGCAGCTCGCAGAGTTCCTTCAACGTTCTTGGAATATCGCTGTCGTACTTATTTATTAAAATTACCGATGTCTTCTTAATGTACTCGACCTTCCTCTGAAACGTAGAATTCAGAAGCAAATGCTTCGATAGAATTACAAAAACGGAACATTGGATTTATGAATATCGTGGAAACTATACCTTCCAAAACCCAGCTGGATATATGAGCTTTCCAAGAACATCATCGGGTGTACCGGCTATAGTTTCCGGAGTACAGCCGTAAGTATTCAATCTCTGCATAGCTGCGTGAGTGACTTGATCCTTAGTCTGACTGCTGAGCATCAACGCGACTAAGGATTGATACCTAGAAACTTTCCCCGAGGCTTTGGGATCAGCACATTTGTGGCAACCCATTTCATCCACGGGCGCCGTTTTGTGCTTTCGCATTTCCTTCACATTTTCCAAAGTAGCTTGCCAATTTAGCGGCATCCAACCGTTTCCCTCTGCCTTCACCTCCTGCTTTAAGTTTCTCTCGTTCGAATTTTCGTTGTTAACTTCGCGGCTCCCCGCATTGTCCGCGGTCTCTGTTTTTTCGTATTCTATTTTTATCGGTGTGCGTTTTTTCTTCACCGGCTTCTTCGGTGAAGTATTTTCGTCGTTAAAATACTTGGACCTTGTGGACGATGAATCTGTACCGCCGGCCTTGTTCCCAGATCGCAGAGTTCTCGGTGATGCCAGCGTGTCGAGCTTCAATCTTTTATTCATTTTGAGAAAATTGTGACATGCAAGTTTAAGTGTCTGTAAGGTAGCAATGGGTAATGGATACTATTTACAATTCTACGCAACAGTTGACACGATTCAAAGTCAACATAACCTTTCCCGCTTTCTGAGCGCTCGGAATTTAAATTTCGCATCCCCTGAAATCTGCGCATGTGCATCGTGGGAAAAGTATTTTTTTAATCACCGGTTTCTTTTATTAGAGTTTTAAATGAAAATGAATGAAGTAACTTTAGAGAAATATTTGCCGTTATTAAAGAAATTCTTTGTTAAATACATTGCTAATTAAATTTTCAGAAATCCGTGCGAGGAGAAAAATGGAAGCGGAAAGGTTCGCGCGGTGTTTTGAAATTATTTATTTTTCTCGTATAATGGGAATAGTTACACAAATTAATGCATAAATCATTAACACATAGTACGGATTTCGCATAAATGATTAAAAAACTAATAACCTCACGTATCGCGTTATTTTACGACAGCATTGAATCCAGACAACTTTTTTTCTTAAAAGTATGTTCGCTTATAAACCCTTATTAACAAATAAAATAATCTCGTGCTTTTACAAAAGTTATATTTCATTCGTTATAACTAACATATAAAACATTAGAACTAAATGATATCGTTACGTGTAAATAATTATACTTTCGTGTATGATAAAAATTGGTCTTTTATCGTAAATGCAATTTTGATGTTAAATAAAATTATACACATATATTTGTATATATATATATATATATAAATAAAAAAATTTCACTTAAGAATATTTCAACCATTTGTTTTCGATTTGTAGCTGATAATCAGAACACCTTAACCGCGGATTACCTTATATATACACAATATTACCCAGTCTCAATAGATATACGAAAAATTGGTAAAACAGAGTCCAAAATTCCATCGAAGAGATAAAATATTTGCATTGTAAAAAATGTACCTGTATTATAATGGGCGTATATGTTAATCAAGTTTTATGCAATTTGGTGTGTTAACTATAAATAACGCAACTGTAAAATGGGAGAAAGTGATGTAACGAAAAGTTGTGCAGTGCATTCCTTTCACTGCTCCACATCGCACCCGTTCCGATTGAATTTGAAAAGATAAGGTTACATACCTTGTATTGTAATTTATCTATGTTACTCTAATATATACATATCCGTTTACTTTGCTAGTACCACCCCTGTGTTAGAGCTCATTTTCGTTCATATACATACAGATGAGCAAATGGTTTGTTACAAATATTGTCAGTCACACTTAATGCTGCTGTTATATTCGATTCGGACAGAACAATATAAAATATCACTTGTTTATACATGCACTTGTAATTGGTCTTCCGTTAAGGCCAACACTATATTAATATAACTTACTACCGCGCCAACAACACTGGCACTGGTACTACTAATGAACATGCTATGCATTTAAACGATAATGAAAGTAACTTTTTGAAAAATAGCTCGTACCGTATTCTAGCCCATTTCCCTTTATCGTTTCTAACATCTGGATCCAATGCTTATCTAACATATCACCAATGATAATGGACGGAGTGGAGGAATGCATAAATAAAAGCAAAGGGGTAAGATTTAAGGCCGAAACAAACACGTTAATCGAAACCTTACGCTAGTAGTTGTGCTCGTGTCCTATAGAAATAAACTTTTACATTTCAAAGCCATTCGGGCGAAGGAAGAAATCCAAAACGAATTTACAAAATCGATGTCAATTACGGTTGCTACCGGAGAGAATTAAATAGGACGAATTGTCTCGTTCGTGGGTAAATCAAAGCGGCGGGAACTGCAATTCAGGTGTGCTTCGCAAGAAAATTAAAACAATGTCCTGTATCGTGTGTTCTTACTACACATCGACGCAATCGACTTCTGTACTCAACCTGGAATCTGATTAGCAATGGTACTAGGGCCGATGGAGACGGTCGGAGGGATCGTAGAATCCTGCATCAGCGTGCGCGTTTCCTCTTCTTGGTCGGAAAGCGGTATTGCCGGAGCGTCGTGGGAACTCGACGGCTTCAGCTTCAGTTGGCTCGGCAGCTCCGTAAGTACTGGCCCGTACTGCGAAGTGGAACCCACCAGCAAGTCAGTCGATGGATTCAAACCGCCCAACATCTTTCCTCATAGCAACGCGCATATAAGATAAAGAAACGAACGTACGAACCAGAGCTTGGATGGCGTCCGGTAAATAAAACCAAACTCAAAATATACTGGTATTAAAGATATCCTGCCTACCTGACCACTGCTCCCGACCATTCCACCTCTCGGAGATTTGCCTCGATGGAAGAAGCGGAGCCAAGCCCAGACGAAGCCCAGCAACAGCCCGACCAGCATCATACCGGCGCCTAGCGCTATGCAACTTTTCGTCTCGTCCTCGACGTGTTCCTCTACGTTCGTCGAAGATGTTGTTGGATGGTCGTTCGCCTTTACCTGTAATCATTTCAATTTAGATTCGTACACTACATGATACAAATATACAATAAAAAATCAGGACTAAATCAAACTTAACATCGAAACTAAATTAATCATAAGAAACCAATAAAAAACTGTACAATCTATGTACAATTATAATAAAAATTTGAAAACAGTGCGTGTACCATTTCTCAAGTACCAATCCCACCCCAAGAGTCAAGGAGCATAAGCGAAGAGTCGCCCAGGCCCACGTATAGGTCACAGTATCGCGAACACATAAAATATGCAACACGATGCATCATCGAAAATTTTAAATCCCTATTAATGCCGTAGGAGCACGTAGTCGTGTTAAAAGTTTATCGAGCGGTTCTTAAGTTACCTCTATTTTGTTTTCCTGTGGTATGTCATCCGATACTAAACTGACCAGCATCGTCGTCAGGCCAGCAATGAAAAACGACAGCGCGACGGAAAATAATACCCATTCGAACCATTTCCTAGAGCTGAGCTTGTGTCTGGCTATGATCCTCCAGAAGCCACTTCTCAAGCTGCCGCCGCCTTCAGCACCGTCGCCTCCGCTGTCGTATGTGTAACCCACTGTCGTGGGTTGATAAACAGCCCCGCTGTCTGGCATATCCTCTCGCGATATATACGCAATCTTCGCGTTTCCCCGCGCCCGACTAAGGGCACTGTGCTTGCTCGCGGGGCTGTTACTTAAGTATCAGTTATCAGGGACGGGCAAGAAAATGGTATTGCCCAACAGGCACAAAGTGGTTTAACGCTGTGGCAGCGTGTCGGCTCCGGCAAACGTCCGTAATTATTTCCGAGCTGCTGTTTTATACACTGAAGTTAATTTTTCACAGGCTCGACGCTATATGCATATATTCGCAATGCAGATACAACGTGCACATATGACGTACAGTGGGGCACAGATACTACGATAAGACGTCACGTATCGCACACACTCACACACCACGAAATTCGAATGGCATAGATGCCGTGGATTAAAGTTGTACGAGTGATATCAACAGATACGAATGCATCCTTCCCTGGATTCTACTGTCTTTTATAGCCGCACGGTGGCGCCACGCTCGATCTCGATCTCTACGCACTGATTGCGTATAAGGGAATAAAAGATACTTAATTATGGTTCATTGGAATGATACAGATGTAATTTTAAATAAATC
Source organism: Andrena minutula (assembly GCA_929113495.1). Classification (NCBI taxonomy): domain Eukaryota; kingdom Metazoa; phylum Arthropoda; class Insecta; order Hymenoptera; family Andrenidae; genus Andrena; species Andrena minutula. Next base: position 75,826,956 of record OV815993.1, on the reverse strand, counting down.
ACGGCTGTGTGGAGAATTTTGCCCGTTCGTTGTTGAGTTTGTAACAAACTGGTAGTTAAGTAATGAACCGAAGCTTCTATGATAACGGCTATATGTATACCTACGTGACAAATCTACTATAGTTCAATGAGAAGCCGCTATATTTACGCATATCAGCTGTGGAATGACAGGTGGGATAAAAAATGGCCGAGAATGGGTTGGAGTCGGATGCTGGGTCTCAAGAATATCTGGCAACAGAGGTTATTAACTTAGATATCGAAGAGGTAAGTAGGTATCTCTGTTAAATTATTACTTTACCCCGAAAACTTTACGAAGCATTCGATTTTCAGGTTATGTTCTTATAATCGACTTAAGATAGCTACTCTTATCTCACGTTTATCGTAATTTACTATTGATATAATGCGATTATTCTGTCGAATTCTGTACCGTTCGGGCTGAAATTTGTTGTTAGGGATCTTATATCGCTCCCGACTGTTTATACTTCTTACCATCACGATTATGGGTGTTGATGTGAAATTTACGTATTTTAGTTGGACAACACCGAATATGCTATTCCTGCTGTGGAGGAATTACCCTCCTTAGAAAGTATATTGACAGAACCGGACTGCGCGTCCTTGTCTGGGACAGAGGATGATTTCGGCTTAACGCCGGCCGAGAAACTAGGTAGCAGCGAAACGACGAGTGTTGGGAGTCATTTATCATTAAACTCATTAAATAAATCAAATAAAGCTTCGCAACCGACAGCTTCTGGTGCTATTTTGAGGCATGTCATATTGAAAGGAATATCCGCACAAATTATGTCAGCTAGTGTAAGAGAAAATACATTTTTAGAAGCTATAATTAAAGTCGTTGAATATTACGCTGGGTCTAATGCAATGCTGTCACATGTCTAACGCACGACGCGGAACACGATTAGAACGCTTCCGAGGCCGTCGTTTCAATGGTGCTCTGCGCCTCGTGCGATGCGTGTCAAAATATATCCTAATGAACGCATGTTTGTATAGGAAAAGGTCAATGCCGGTTTAGCGAGTGCGGTGGCTGCTGGAGGGAATATGTTAGTAGTCGGTACTAGTCACGGTCTGGTACTAGGTTTCGACTTGTCGCAGACACTACGGTGGTGCGATCAGGAAGCGAGGCACCAAGGATCCGTCTCCGCGCTGTGTTTCAATCACGACGGGAGCAGAGTATTAGCTGGTTTCGCTAGAGGGCATATATTAATGATAGATAGTTCCAATGGAAAAATACTCAGGATGCTCACCGACGTGCACCCTCTCGACACAGCTGTATTACACGTCAAAGTAAGATTCTTTTATGTTACATTTTCGTCTTAACATTTTACGATCGATACATAACTTTCCTTCTTGCAGTTTACCGATTCACCAAAGGTAGCGCTGTGCAGCGACAGTGGTGGGTCTGTTTTCGAATTGAACTTTACAAGAGTCATGGGGGTACGAGGCTGCGACAGCAGGTGTTTATTTAGCGGGTCTAGAGGTGAAGTATGTACATTGGAACCTTTGTTGTTGAATCATTTACCATCGCATCCGTTGAAAAATTACACGTTAGTAGCAATGGCGACGTTATCAAAGGTCTGTTTATATCTGTTAAATGGAATTGGTAAAGAAATTTGTGTGTATGTATTGTAAGTTACTTGTACGTTTTAGGTAATAGTAGTTTGCATAAGGCCACGAATGCGCGTTGTATTATCTCACCCTTTATCTGGTGCTCCCGTAGCACCGCCACAACTATCTTGGCAACTTGTGGTTATACAAGCAGCAGATGCTTCTCGTGTAATCGATCCAGTTCTGGCTCTTGGGAGAGACGATGTGGTTTACTTTTATCAGGTATGAAATCTGCACGATTTCGTTTGTTAAATAATCGAGCTACAGAAACGTACGTATTAATCGAATTTCTTCCCCAGGTATGCACCGAAGCTGGGTCGAGAGTGAAATTATCTCCTCTCAGAAGGATGACCCTTCCGTATACGATAAATAACTTACGATGGTTAAATCCCAGATCATTAGCGGTGTTGGATGCGCAAGAAAGGTTGCATTTAATAGACGTAAGGGCGCAGGATAATTTGGAAACTTTGGATATGAGTCGCGTTGGCATTTCGTATTCTTCCAGCCATTTTAAAGGCTTATCCACAGGTGGAAATGTTTCGAAGGTACGTATCAGTCGGATAATTAAAACAGTATAGACGTTTGATTAGAATAGTTATTATAAATTTGTGTATTTTCGAAACTAGGCCATGGCATTGACCGGTGAACGAGCGTGCTACAATACTGTAGTAACGTTTGGTACTCAGCTGTTACTCTTGGGTACGAAAAGTCTGCACGTAGTTTGCATACGAACGTGGACGGAAAGATTGAGACACTTGACGATGCAGGTTTGTATACTAAAATACGTTGTATTCGACTCGTTACTTTGTATAAAGTACTATTTCCCTTTATGCTTTCAGAAAAGATTCCCAGAAGCTTTAGCGTTAGGACTCTCGTTTTACCAAGATAAAGGGAAGGCGGTCGTTGGTCTTCGTGGCTCGAAGCAACGTCGTAAACAGATAGCTCGTGATAAAGTCTGCCAAGTTCTGATTCAATATATGGAGGAATTGAATCGATCCCCCGCAGATGAAAGTACAGACTTTGAAATAGTCACGACCTGTGTAGATTATTGTATACAGTTAGAACATACGGAATTACTATTTGGAAAATTATGGGACCTGGTATCGGAAGTTGAGGGACTGAAAGCAAGTTATTTGCACGCCCTCGAGAGCCCTTTGTTAGATGGGAGCCTGAGACCTCGATTACCACCATTAATCGCGCAGCAATTAGTCGCCCTTTACGATCAAGAAGAAAAAGTGGACTCGCTTCAAGCGATTATAGTGTTACTAGACGTCGATTGCTTGGATATTCACCAGGTAAGTGAATCGGTTTCCTTTCTATTAAATAACAAGAGCATAAATTAAAATATTTCTCAGGTAACAACCATTTGTCGCCAACGTGGTCTCTGGGAGGCTTTGATACATCTTCAAACGACCGCGTTAGGTGACTACACGGCTCCGATTCATCAGCTAGTACCGACCCTGCAAAGTTTATTAAAAGCCGCGAAAGATACGCCAACCCGCGATAGTATACAACTTGGCAACGCGATTTTGGTCTACACCAGCTGCTGCCTTGCCGGCCGCGGTTTTCCTAGGGACGAACTTCCCGAAGGCAAATCCCAGCGAGCGAAAACGGATGTGCTGAGAGCTTTACTTTCGCAGCATTCCAGTTTGGCGAATGACGCGGAACGGCAGTATCCGTATCTAAGGACTTTGCTCCAGTTCGACGCGAAAGGGTTTCTCGACGTGATAGCGATTGCTTTCCAAGAACCAGAATTCACATCGGAAATGGGCCTCAGGCAACGGCAGAGACTTATAGATATACTATTGAGTATCGTCATGCCCAGGACACCGCTTAGTCCAAGGAACACTGATTACATCACTGACGAACAAAGAAATCTAGTTCTAATATTTATAGCTAACGAAGTCGCGGAGAATACTGTTAATTTGGAACCTAGTATGTTAAATAATATGATAGAAATATTGTGCACTGACTCCAGCGCGGGATCATCGAAAGAGCTTAAGACTGATAAAGAGAATGCACTGCTGGAACTGTTACGCTCGAAGAAGCTGCGTAATATTTCAGATAATACTTTACTTAACTTGGCAGAGAGAGCTAACTTGTAAGTATACATATGGAAATATACTCGAATTATAAAATGTTACAAACCTATTTCACTTAGTTCTCTCCGTATGTTCGTAAAGAAAGCATTGCAATGTAAATCTTTCGTCATTCATATTATTAAATGTCATATACAGCATCGTACATAGTAACTCGTATTGCAGTATATAATGTTACAGTATGCGAGTTGCTGAGCTGCTGTACAGCGCCAGGGAGGATTGGATTGCAGTTTGCAGATGCATGATACTGCATCCGTCTAGACACCACGACATTTGGCCCTGGTTAAAGCACCTTTCTTCGAGCTCACTGCAGGCAGTTGTAATGGCTAACGCTGAAGCTCTAGTGGGAATCGGTGCGAGTCAATTTGCTCTGCTCATAGCGACGCATATGCAAAGTAAAGTTGACGAAATATTGCAAAAGCTAGAGAGTACTCCGAATTTGCAGTACAGTCTACTGGAAACTCTGTATCAAATAGTTCAGTATAAAGAGGAGGACATCTCGTTGGAGCTTACAACTGAATTGTTAGAAAAATATTTGGAATTGATGTGCGAATTGCAACCAGAACGTGTAAGTAAAAGCTTGGATTTTATTGAAATCATAAAATGTATTATTTTTAATTTTGCTTCTTTTTTAATGTAGGTAGTTGATCATATTCAAGGGGCTCATGGTTGTAGATTGGATGAAGCGTTGAAAATAGTTCAAGCAGCGAAACATAAAGATGCTGAGGCAGTTATGTTAGAGAAGTTGGGCAACTATCAGGATGCGTTTGATATTCTTCTGAAAGAATTTCAGAATAATCTGAAACTGGTAAATACGTTTTGTAAGAATATTACACAGTCGGGGAGAAGAGTATTGAGACGCCCTTTGGAACTGAATAACTTCTTTAAAACTGGTCCAAACGACTTCATTATTTTTGAGAAGCTAGAAGGATTAATTTACTAGGTGACGTGTTTCGTCAACTTTTTTTATTTGAGACTGTAATGGAAATTTAAAAATATTTTTGTAGACTTAAGTAAATTGTATAAACCCTGCAAATTTCATCGAAATCCATTGATGCGGAAACAAGCGACAGACATAAAAATATATAAGAATCTTTAGGTTTATTACAGTTATAGGCCGAAAACTGTGATTCCCGACAATTTTACCTGTTGAAAAAACGGCCTTCACTATTTTATTCGCTATTCCGACCAATTGCAATTTCTTTCAAAACGCCGAAACACGTCAACTAGTAAACTAGTCCTAGCTTCTTAAAAAAAAATCAAGTCGTTTGGACCAATTTTAAAAAAGTTATTCTCTTTTAAAAGGTGTCCCAGTACTTTTCTCTCCGACTGTATATATTGGCTGTTAATTTTTACGAGTCTAATGAAATGTTTCTCCAGTATTGCCAGGGCACGGTTTCAGAAAATGAACCAATTCATTCAGCTGTACAACTCGCGGGTATGTGCAGGCGATCCGCTGGTAATTTAGATTGGATGCCGCTCGTGGAAACAATACTTCGTACGCATTCAAATAATGATGACGAGAAGAGTATGTATGCTTTTATCAATATTGCGAGACATATAGTCAGAAGAGAGTGTATTTAACTTCCATTGGTAAAATACATATTAATTGTCTTGAATAAATTACAGTTGAAAAATTAAGTGGGAAGTTATTGAGGGTCGTATTAGAATTTCTTAGCGGTACAACAGCATTGTCGACCGTATTAGAGCAAATACTAAAACATCCATTGGCGACAAGTGGGACGATAGGCGATATAAGACAATTACTGTCCGGAGTACTTACACATTCTCGGTACGAGCAAACTTTAGTGGAAACTACTGCACGTTTGGTCAGCTTGGAGCTTCACGAGGCACTGAAAAAATCGTTGAGGTATTAATTCCGACGATCAGGTTTAATAATCAAACTGATTGGGCGATGATAATTAATTTTTTTAAACGCTTCATTTCAGGCAGGCGGGAAAAGCCAGCGCCAGTATGTCAATCATTTGTTCTATATGTAGACACGTGTTATCCCAATGCGCAGACTACATAATACTTTTCAGTTGTGGACATGGCTTTCATTCAGAATGCTTAGGAGAGCCTAGGTCTTGTTATAAATGTCTGAACACAAAGGGATGGGCGCCTCTGGTTACCGACCTCACTCATACTACTAGGCCATTCCATGTAAGCAATATTATTCTATTTCCCAGCAAGAAATTCATGGGAATATAGTGGCAGTCAAAGGAAAGATTAAAAGACGAGTGCCAATCAGAGTATCACAAATTAACAAGAATGGTTACTTATAATTGTATAAATCCAGACAATTCTCCAAACTAAACCACTGACGTCAACGTAATAAGTTTGAAATAATTATACAAAACTTTCTTTTGACTACCACGATTTAATGTTGAAATATTTCGCTGGTTGATACTTCTCTATTAAATTGAATTTGCTTTGCAGGAACATAAACCAATTCTACCACCAGAATTTATGCGCAACAGAGACCTTTCTCTAAGACTCGCACCGCCCACTTTACCAGATCTTGAGGGTATTTTTTAATCTAGTCTTTAAATATTAAAATTCGATATCACACCTATCAGTGGTACGTAGCGATGCATTAGTGGAAATAACCGTGGAGTCTTGTACATCACACTCGATCTCTTACTTTCATTCCATGAACAGTACATTGTTCTCTTATACTCCGCATAGAAATTTAGACTACAATCATTTTTTAACGAGGCTCCCTTTTATACCATCGCAAGAGGTCATACCATTTTATTATATTTTCCCGCGTTATCGAACCCCTGATATTTAAGTCATTCTTCTTCTTAGCAGGATTCAACTATTGTATGTTTGTATATTGTAAAGTAATATACTTATATTGTGTATAGTACCGATAAGAACTTGTACACTTTTATTGCTGTAAATTCTATTCGCCCAATTTGCAGCGTGCTGCCAAAAATCAGTCATTAAGTAAATAAAGATATTAATTAAATTAGTCGTTAATAATTTACGTAGATTACCCCAGATATAGTGATTTATTTTGAAGACATGCAAATTATAAACAACCTGTTGAAATTAATAAGATGAGCATACAAACGAATATATATTCCAAACGTTACGTTGGATAATAGGGGCAGATAGTTTTCCGCTTGACGTTTTTGATAATGAAAACTGGCTTCTTGGGCACGTTCTCCATCAAAATATGATTGGGATCGATGGATTCGTTGCCTAGTAATTCGCCTGTTAAAAGTTTCGCGACCAACGTGAAGATACTTAAATCGGAGAAGAGCGATCTCTTGGAAGGTAGTAGTTCAACGTTGGAGGCATACTTATCCACCGCGGTTTCTAACTTTAAAAGGTGCGGAGTAATATTTGATATCGACAAATATTGCTGCAACTGCAATTCGAGAAGAAAATATTGAACTATTATTTCGCTGGCTGTAATTTGTATATTTTACTAGTTTATCTTCGTATAAAATTAATCAATCTTTTTACCTTGTTATCGCACTTTTCTAAACTGCTTATAAGTCCTTCAATCTCGTTAATTAATTTGTATCCCTTTAATGTATATTCTTTACTGTAAGTAGACTGATGAACTTGCAAAGATACTTTCAATAAAATCACTTCCTTCTTTATTTTATCCAGCAATAATGATAATGGTACTCCATGCAACGTTCTACTGGCCATTCGAATCTTAGAATACTTTTCGCATACCTATGTTAACATATAATGCAATAACTTCGTTAAATACTACAATACATTTCTCTAATATTTAATGAAGAGAGCTATGCCCGCTAAGGGAAAGAAGATAAAATGTTTTAGAAATAAAAGGTAAATAAAATTTTACCTGTCGACTTATGGACGTCCATAAACTCAGAATTTGATCGGCAAACTGTTTTATTTCATTTCCTTCCGTTTGATGAGCTTCGGCTAAGCTCCACAAAGAATCAAGCTTATCCGTCAAACGGCGCGAAACATTATTGAACCACATGAGCTTAGTTTCCCACTCATAAACGATTCTTAAATTATAATGATTTTCTATTTTTAAGATCGCTACCTAAATAAATGCCGACAGTCCACTGTTGTGTTGCTTCTCTTTATTTACATTGATTTTTTTTCTTATTTTGTTTTTTAAGTAAACGTTAATGCACTTTTCCATTTTTTTTTATCCACGAATCATGGTTGTCAAATTTGTTTTGTACAGTTCGTTTTAACACCTTCACGCCGAGTAATTGAAATATGCATCTTCGAAATTAGCATGGAATAGATGTTTATTATCAAACGTTCTTACGAGAATGACGCAGTTTCGTTCGAATAATAAAATAAATTAATTGAAACTGAACTGAAACGATTCATATAAACATATCCCGAGCATGAAAGTGTTAAATCATTTCAATACTCACATTTTTCTCGAGAGTCTGTATGAGCTCCGTTTGAGAAGGTTCTTCCTTTTCAATCAGAAGCGCCATCGAGGACGACATAATTCATAAATTTACAGTATTACTTTTACAAATTATAAACATATACGGAGAATATAACATTAATGAAATGCTAAAATAGATTACGTGCATCTACAAACATTACATTTTATTTCCGCTCGAAAAAACGCGATAGTCTTATTTTCCTCCGCGGTGTAAATGAGACCGGTTTCTATGGATTATTTATCGTCATTTTTATGCCTCCATCCGCGCTCGTACTTCAAATATCGTACGAACGACATTTCTCTCCTCATTTATTTAAGATACTCGACGCATAAATTAAATCTGGCGTTTCTCAGCTTCTCGGAAGGCTGTGGCAGTTGATGTTACGTACGCCCTTCGCGATCGACCATTACCGATTTTATGAGACTCTGAATTTCGTTTCTTCGAATGGTACAGAAATTTGCATGCGCAAAGACCACGTTAGCCTACCTCAGCGGATGCTGTAACATCGTGCTTACTATAAGGTTATACCATGGTAATTATATTATGTTTACCGCAATATTAAGCTAGTATGATTATTCAATTGCGACTAATACTTAATATATAGGTCCAGCGTGCGCCTAACACAGATCTATGTACCTATCGAAACGACGAAATTGGGAATCATAAAATCTGTAATTACCGCCAGATCTTACAGCCCGCGTTCGTCTCTTCCCATCTTTTTGGCTAGTATTTAATTTGTATAGAATGATATAACGAGGTATTATATGTAACGGAGCAGGCAAAACAGCTGGCTTCCTTACAGTTGGCTTAACAAATTATCTATGGCTTTTGCAATTTCTTTAATGCTCTATGAAAAGTCCATAATATTAAAATTCTACACTTATCTATGTAATTTACAATTTCCTTTTAACTAGTATCGCAATAACATGGTATTCGTTATTATTTATCATTATCGTTAAACACTCTTCATTCGATTATGCACAACTTCCACAATCGCTCTGGAATTATTTTTATATGTGTACATATAATATATATATATATATATATATAAAAAAAATTTAATTCGCGTGTATTCACAAGGTATGCACATTCGCCATGTTTCTTAGGAGAATTTGTTCGCCTACCGCTGGATCATTTCAATTACCATGAATTTGTGTTTCTCTGCTAAGCGATAACGAAAATCTTCCCCGATGCTCAGCCAAGATTTTCTTGTTCAATTAAACTTCTGTCGTTACAACTCGACGAAGGAGCAGTATTTTTGTTAATCGAAACAAAGGACGGATTATTACGCTAATAAGAACGAAAGATATTCTCTGATGTAAAATTTTTGAAGACATCCTCCTCCTTTATTCCAGTTCAATAATTTAAAATTTCATCGCTTCTCAATAAACACATGCATTTCTCCTTTCTTCCTTTTTTATTTGAAAATGTATGGATACTTTCCAATAGATAATTTATATAAATAATTAAAGGTATACCAAGTGAAAGGCGACATATGTCTTGTTTGCAAGTTTTCAATGAACAGTAGAGTCAATACTTATGCAAAGTAAATAACGTAAGATTAATATAAAATGTTCGCGAAAGGTTTACCGTGTAATATGAACATATTCAATTACTTCGCAGATAACGTACTCCTCTGTTTAATTCAAATGATATAACAAGAACATAAATTTACGTCCGTAACTAAAGGGTAAAAAAAATTTACCTAAAAAGTCGTTAAACTCTTAGTGATATACTGTTTAAAGGTTATTGATGTAACTTTTACACATCGCGCGTTCATACGTACATCTCCTCGCTGCTGCGCGCACACGACATGCAGCGCGATTTCATAACAAACTTTACCACGTTCATTCTGAACACAAGGTAGGCAGAGTTGCTGACACTCATCCCCCTGGATCGTGCAGCGCAATGTCCCCGGACATATTTCGAGCTGCACGACGGCAATAGAGCATATCACGACTCTGTCAGGAACATGCGAGGCTGTTACGATGCAGTTTGTAGCGATTCATTGCAACGAATGTTGAACGATTATTTTCAACATGAATTATCTAAATCAACACGGTCGCTTCTGTATTTCAATTTCAACGTATCGAGAAATGATTAAATTGCATCAGCAATTAAAAACTAATAAAGTCTTCCGACGTCAGATTGCTTTTGAAACATTTTCCCCAATAATTCCTCTCTTTCTGCATCTTATCCCCGTTGCCAATGTGCTCGCGAATGGTTATGATATCTGTAATGCGGAGGCCTATAATTTCTGCCGTGCCGCGGCCGGGCATGGCTGGAAGTGTTGTAGTAATGTCTCCGGTAGTAACCACCAACCGATCGGTTCCACGTTTTCCCGTTCTGATACTCTTGGAAAGGATTATACCCACTGTTACTTCTTTCTTCGTACCCTCGATGATCCTTTACTTTCTTCACCCGACCTCGGTCTATATCTTCGTCGTCCTGGTTAAAGTGACGCTTACGCTCTTCCCGTCTGTCGTTGTCGACTTCTCTGTCTAAATGCGTTCTATTGCCGTTCCAATTTGAAACTGTGAACACATAAGTGTACATTTTACAATAAATCTAGTTTCACTAGAGGCTACTTATACGATAATAATAATTCCGTGGAAGAAGAATTTCTACGTACAGTTTTCATTAACATGTAACCATTTAATACTGGAAAAAACTAATACTTGACACAATTTTTAAATGGATTATACAATAATACCGACTCGATAGGAGTATAATAAAAGTGTGTACTTTCATTAGAGATTTGGATATGATTTCAGACATCTTTCAAGCACATTTATCTTAAATCGTTATCGAATGCACGAATTCCTTGTCAAGGTTTTAGATAGTATTTTAGGTTTTCGAATGTTCGAGTCAATACGAGCTTTCGTTTCCTGTACGTTTGCCTTATTGTTCTGTGTGGTATTGTTTGGTTTAGAACGCGTAGGCACATGGTGAGTTGATGAGGATTTTGAGGGTGGAGGTGCTGGGTTCAATGGGTTCTTCGAAAAGATTCGTTTGCTGTACTGACCCGAAGAGCTGCCGTAACCACGATGAGACATCTTTAATAAATGTGAAACTGTATCGGAACGATTTGTTCCATTGAAGTCTCTTACGGCTGCGGCACTAGGCGCTGTGTTGTTTTGATTACTCTTGTTAACGTCTTCCCTGTAAAAGCGACAAGAGTTATACTTTGTTATTATAAAAACGAAGCAGACGCTGCAGTTAATTGATCGTTTGACAAGACTTACTTATCTGTAACGGACCACCCATTAGGCGCTGCAGTCGACGCCGGGGAAAACGTGTCTTTCGAGACTTCCCAGCCTTTCATACTGCTGGTTGCAGCTTTCGTAACTACTTTCTCGTCCTGTCCTGTTTTCACCTTCACAGTCTGATGCCACTTATTTTTACTATTGCTATTCTCAGTCCTACCATTCGCTTCCGACTTGCCATTTTGATATTTCGTTGGACTCGTAATGGTACTGGAACTAGAACCATTTTGTGTCTTTGTACATTGTGTTAAGTTATTAGTTTGATTCTGCGATGTGCCGCTGTCACTCGTCTTCGAGGCAGGCTTCTGCACGTCTTTAACGCTAAGAATTGCTTTAGGCGAAGTATTCTTCACCAAGGAAGCTTTCTGTGTGCCATTAGTGGCGCCAGGTGGAATAATTGTTTTCTGCGTGACGTTCGAATTTGTGTTATTTTTTAATGTTCCGATGGAGCTGGTTTCTTCCTCTTCGCTGGATCCATCGTACGGAACCAAACTGTTCCCATTCAAGATCTTCCCATTTTTAATATGCATGATTAATCTTGGCTGAGACTTGTCCTGCAATTTCTGTGGCAGTTGTGGTCCGATAAAATTTGTGCTCTTCAGCATGGGGAACTGAAGTTCCGTACTTTTGCTCGCAGGTACTTGTGAATTTGTCTCTGCGGCTTCGGTGTCTTTACTAGCCGACGTGCCATTAGCCAATCCATTCGATGCGAGTAATCCAGAGGTTGATGCTTTAGGACTTATAGTCTTATTCATAGGACTTCCTGGCGAAGGCAACGCGTTGTTTACAGTCAACGTACCATTTACTTTAACAGCCTGTGGAGCTTGAACGTGCGATTGTGTCTGCTGCTCCATCTCAAAGATCATTATATATGCATTTGTACTCAATACGTTGCTCAAGCTAATTGGGCGAACCTGTACGAAGACAAGAAGAGATATTAGCAAATCTTAAGCATCGAGGATATATACCAATAGGAGAGACGTATATAATACTCACACAAGAATCATCGAAGGAATAATATTGGCCTGTGGAAACCTTGGCGACAGCTGTGTAATGCCCGCAGTTTACAGATGGACCCATGTGTGTGACTATCGACATGAGCTTATACGTAAGTGGCTGCGCAGGCTCGCCTGGCTCTTTCCAGAGATAAGGACCCATGTCTATAGTTTGTTTAAAACCTATGTGTTTAGATATCTTCCCTCCTAGAACGCTGAACCTCTTCAACTGCACACAGAGCACTTTAGGGGGTCGTTCTAGGCTGAACTGTTTCGTAGCAGGAACTCTTCTTTTGCAAGCTTCGCACTTGTAATCATTGTTATCTAGTTGCTCGCGACTAAAGTAACTAGTCAGCGCTTCATCCAGAGTACTCGCTTTACGTATATCCACCAGTAAGTCCTACGCAGATTTAAAGATACGTTCAGTTTCTACCGACTGGTCAACGAGCTACCTAAACAGACCTATCTTATATATACCTGAAAATGTTGAAACGTAGTAGAAACATGTCTACACTGTAGACACTTTACTTCGGTACGAATATAACCACCAAAAATTTGATTAATGGGAGTTGTTTCTTTAGAATAACTATCTAATTTGCCGGCTTTGTGTCTCGTTAAATAAGCTTTCTCCATGCCCTCCAGTAAATAACGTAGAAACTCGTGAGCATCTTCTTGCTGCCCCGGCACCATGGTTCGGCAGATGACTAAGAGATAAATTACAAAGTTTACAAACAAGAAACACAGAAATCAGCAAGACTTTGAATTATTTCGTAGTACTCGATACTCACGCTTTAATTTATTATATATGTAGAATGGCTTAATAGCGCACCCTGATTTCTGATGACTGAATTGTAAAGTCTTTGCCACCGCGCATGTAAGGCACTCTCCACCTCCATCTAAAATTAACCTATTATCAAAATACGATACAAAACTTTGGAATTACAATTTGAATCTCATCCTTATTATTTATAAAACGTACAGTAAGAGCCGTCCAGCGAATACGAACTTCGAAAGCTTACCGTTTTGTTCACATTTCGACGTGTGATGCGTATCTGACAATAGCCAATTAACAAGCGCCGGCACGTGAAACAGTGCTTGAAGCGTACTATTTAAGTAACACGTGTTCCCGACGTTGTACATGCCGGCCCCGACTGGGAACGTGTTCTTCCATCCGAGACAGATCTTTTTAGGGGAATACAAGGTGACCGTTGGCTCGGGTAAACTAGGTCCTTTAGTTCCGCCATCTTTCGCTTTATCCTCCGTATTCTCCGAGCTCGGCAAGCTTAACACAATATATTTGGCTTTAAGTTGATCCAAAATCGTAGTCTGATAATCCTCCACTTCCTTGTATTGAATTTCCGATTGGAGGATCCTAGACGCGCTACTGACTAAGCTCGTCGACAAATCGTCCGACGTCTTCTGCTGACTTGTCTCCAAAGTGCGACGGAGCGTGGCCGCGACAGGGTCACAAATGCTCACAGCAGGCATTGTAACTATATATATGTCGTATCAAAGCTTTCTTATCCGTTACCCCTGTTGAGACACAAAGAAAGATTTTGAGTATATCGAGTAATAATTTAGATAAAATAATCGGCTTTAGCATAAATAATATCCAGAAATATCAAATGCATCATAAAGTATTGCAGAGTTCATAATTTCAAAGACAATACAAGCGAATGCATATTTCGATTGTAATTTCAAAATCAACAAGATGCATCAAAATTTTGATTTTCTGATCACCACAGTTTAATTTTCAATTTTTTAATTCTGCTGAAAAAATAACGAAATACGTCGCACTGGAAATATACTCTTTCTCCTGTCTCGAGCATGTTAAGTAATAATCTGGCGGAAATAAATAAATAATTTACGGAATTTTGGGATTAAATGTATTTAGAAAGAACCACGTCGCCCCGCTTTAATGCACGATAAAGCAATCTGCTTAGTAGAGATTACGGAGCTGCTGCGTTAAGATAAACAAGACTTTTAACTACAGAATAATCGTGCGTTTCCCGTGTCCGCATTAGAGCTTACGTGCATGACTTGGAGGTGCACGTATGTTCGCGGATGCAGCGGCGAAAGGGTTAATTTCGCTATTAATTCATTTATAGACGCACTATTAATCACGAAACAGGGTGCCGGCGCGCGAATTATGCCGCGGGGTGACGAGGGGCTGGAACTATTGGGAATCTTCTCTGTACTAACACCGACATCACAGTAAACCCGCAACGAAGTACACCAGAAGCACGCGGCGTGCAATAGATACCGCGCGAACATGCTCATTGTTTACCTTCTCCTCGTGATTACGTACCTTACAGCGTGCACAAATCAGTTTTACCGGCGTTAACAAGATTCATTTCACGGTACGAACGATATTTTCCGATCGCGGATGGGTAGAATCACAATGCTATCGATTTATTCGAAATTCCACGCGCTCGCGGTGCCTCGAAACGGTTACCGGATGAGTTTAACTGAGGGCGCGTGTCTCTCCGGCCACGAGTCATTTTTTCCCGCGTACTTTTGTCACACTTACCCAACTTCCCGGTCGGCCACATAAAATCCTCACGTTAATTTCATTAAAAAACCCCGTTAAAAATACCACTCGCCGATACTGCACGGCATTTTTCGAACAGTCAATTTCGGGCATGCGAAATCAAGGCCCGTCTTCCACCGTGATGTCAGCCATTTGCAATTACGACGGTGGCCATTAAACTTTTTCCGTTGGGTTCCATGATCCTATCGGGGGCGCCGGTAACGTAAAATCCCATTTCCATGGCCGGCGAGCGTGCCGCGCAGCGACCGTGGCGACACGCCTCGCTACCGGCGTCGACTGATAAGAATCCAGTCGCTTTAAGGCATGTTCCAAATATTCAACGAGTTGGCAACAACTGTGTGGGACGCAGCAATTTGAATCCTGGTGTGCTGGTACTTATGAATTTTACTAATTACGAATTCCATTTACATGTAAATAAAGAAACTTTGGTTGATATGTAAATAAAAAAAAACATTGGTTTCTCATTCGTTAGATATAAAATCATGGGGTTGGAAAAAAGTTTTCTATTATCTAATGGCTTTTGGTATTTGCCATGTTCATGGTAAATCGTTCTCAAATTTTATTTCTTTTTAAATATTCATTGGACATTCTTCGCTGCTAACAAATAGAACAATAATTTCTGTCGTAATAGTGTCTTTATTAATCGCTATCGGTAATCTTTGCTTACAAAATATACAGATTAACACAACTTTCAAGCGACAAGGTAATAATATTCCCGATAAAATATCTTTAATGTATAATAGCCATTAGTAGCAGCTTTAACACGTTTACGATGGCGAAAGGGAACATCGGTATTTGAGAATTTTTACTTTTTTCTACTTATTCCTTCTTAATTATTGTGTCTCGCGACAATTTTGCTCCCTTCGTTTGTTTGCCGGAAAGAGATCGGAATTTTGCCTCCAACACCCATTTAGTATAAAAGTAATCGTTAAATCGTTAAATCGATCTGGATCCGTTTACATGAAAGTGATGGAACTGATGGGCGAATGTTTGCATTCTTAATTACACGTTGAAACATCTACACTTGGATACTCTCTGGCAGTGATAAAACAGACTAAAACCTCTCGTTCGAGAAGTTTGCTTTATCCCAGTTGGTTCTTGAGAGCCACCTTTGCTAACAGATCATAAGTACCCAGCTAATATGCTATCGAATAGAGGAGAAACTCACTGTCCAGAAAAACGAACTGCTATAGTAAAGTAACTTTCACAGTGCATCGTTAAGTATACCATTCCGATTTAGTGCGTCGATCGGTGCTGCTTTCGAGGGGTTAGAAATCCCATTGGGACCCATCTGTGATCGATGATGCTGAACATCTTCGCGGTGAGTCGAGAAATATGTGATCGTAGAACGATGTGTCGCTGAAACGTCTCATTACGAAAACAACGCCGGGATGAATTTCGTTCTCGTACTTTATACAACGATGAAGGATTACGCCATCGTGAACGTTTTACCATTATTCCGTAGACATTATCGTGATATCATCTAGGTTTAAGCTTATCGATAGAACTTTCTCGATTACGTGTACTAACCGGCGATACGATAGTGTATTCGTGCCGTTACAAAATTTCATCTTGCATTAAGCCGTTTATTCTTCTCCTTCAGTAAATTTTTGCGACATATAGCGCCTCGTCAATTCGTATCTGATAAACGTGGGTTTCACGCCCAAATTAGGACATGGACAATGCGCATACGTAGTAGAACTACCCTCCCCCAAAGAAATGTACGCGTCGATATTAATAAAATTTCGGTAAATGGGTGGTTACCATATGGGGCGATAATAGCGATCGCTACAACTGAAACTGGTATCTTCCTTATCAGACACGAATTAAAAACCGTCCACCAGTAACTCTAATCGAAATTCGTTTCAACGATTTCAACGTGATGCCCCGATTGGTCATTAAATGGCTACCTATGTAATAACGCTAATAATAATAGTAACGGTAATAATAAGAACGATAACCAATCATCTTTACGGCCATCGAGGGTCGCCCCGATGACCAACGGAAAGTCACCACTTGCGTGTCCTGTTGAACTCAACCTGTCCCCCTGTTTCACTTATCACTTCCCCTCCAATATGAACTCTAATATTATTTACAAGTACTCAGCGTATACCATGGTGTTCTATGGAGTTAGCCGGAGATGCACGCGCAACATGTCCCTCAATTCCTTCCTCCTAGCGTTGATAAGCGACGGAAAAGAAGATTTCGCGGTATTAACAATTCGAGACGAAGTCGTGTGATGAATAATTTCTCGGCATTCGACGGCAGAGACGATCTCATAGAGCACCATTATAAAAACCCTTACATCTAAGTGTGTGCGTTGAATGACTTAACATTAAGCTGGATACGTAACGTGCAACAGGGAATCTACCGAACCTTCTCCCTGATCATTATCGTAAACGGTACCCCAGCATCGCGTAACGTAAATAAACGCGATAAAATGGCACGATCGGACGAGCTTCAGATAAACAAGATTTATCATTCAAAGTATGGAACTGAAGTCCGCCAAAAATTTACCCTACGCTTTTGGACGTCTCGCGAGAAATTACAAGATTTAAATTACAATTACAAGATTTTGATTTGCGCGCTTCACGCCACACCTTCCCTGTTGCACGTTATCCAGATCTCCATATTAAATACTACCTGTGGGAGCAATATCTTGGGGAGAAATACACTATCTTAAAAATATCGAAATGTCAATTGCAACGATAAAACGATGGAAATGATAGTTCGGCTAATCGCGGCACCAACCTTTCTTCCGTCCCGAAACGGACTCGCGAAAACCAAGAGAATAATGCGAATCTCACGTAACGATTTCCCCCAAAAATATTTCCGTCGCAGTCCCTTATCTATTGCGAGTCGCGCCGCGTTCGAAAATAATTGTTCGCTCGCCTACAAACGTGTCCGCACGCTATGTCCCGTCGGAGCTACGCTCGCCTTCGCTAAGTCCCCCTAAAATGTAAAGGAAGCGGACATTTTACAAATTAAGGCAAACGTCTCTTCACTGTATGAAGGGAATCTCAGCGAGCTCGGGACGCCGTCCGGCGATAAACGAACGCCCGGTAACTGCGTTTTGTTCACCGCCGTCTCGCGAACGTCCCTTCCCGTCTCCTTCGGCTGTATACACTAATGGCAATGAAAAAATAGTTGTCTACGTATCGCTTGCTCGTTAGATATGTTTCCATCGAGATTCCTTGCTCGAGAAGGAGAAACTAATGTCTCGTTTAACCCTCAACTATTTAGTACAGCGCAAACATTTTTTTAAGTTACTCTTAGAATACGGTACATTTCATTGAAATGAAGAAGAACCAGGGAAACGCACACGCTAGCAAACTAGACGGCTGACTGTACTCAAAGTTAACGTTAGATCAACTTATTACTGTAGGCGGTAGCCACGACGCGCGAGATCGCACAGTGCGCACTCGTTATAAGCCCGACGAACGGGGCTGGCGGCGGGCGTACAGCGCGTTGTGGACGCTATTTTGCGCGGCCAATGGCGCGAGCGAGAGGAAACGAAAGAGTCTCGGTTTCACTCACTCTTCGAAAGATTCCAAGAAATGGTAGGGCGTACAACGCATGGTAGAAACGGGCTTATAACGAGTGCCTACCGTAATTCGTTATAAGACTTTGTCGATGGCTTGGATAGTTTGATTCAAAGCAGTTGCTCGACCTGGTCGATCTACTCTTTTTCTTCTACGTTACAAAACTATAAGCTGCAAATCCAACTCTTTAGAAAATGGTAAATTTAATAGTTAATCCAGCAGTTGTGGCTGCAAGCTGGAAGAAATGAATTGGCTGCTTCGTGCTATGTTAGCTCTGTGCTCGTTCTACGTTACTTCTGACACGGAGCCGCGTATTCCTGCAAGTTTCGCATAAATAATACGCCTGGGCCCTTATCGGTGACCCTTAGCAAGGGTCTCACTTCGTCAGTTGAGGATTAAGAAGAGCTTGGTTTCGGTACTAGATCCTCTATCCGTGAACAAAACTGAGAAATCAGCAAGCTCTCATTCCTGAATGAACTCGAAACGAAGTTAAGCTACGTTGTAAGCGCGCATCTATCCGCGCTCTATGGTTCCTTATTTAAGTTACGAGTAGCGTTATTTTAGTTTATGTTGTATCGTAGGTACTACAGTTATCGTTAGTAGGGATCATTCGGAACGGAAATCGATAGCGTCGTCGCGAGGTTCTTGCACGGAAACGGAAGTGAATTTAAGCTGCGTCTTCGGGGTCGACTGACTTGGCTAAAACAGGAGAGAAAGGCTACTCGGGTGTTTAAACCGTAAGCATGTACTCGTGCTTCTTGCTTTACGAGGAAACGCTAGGCGTAGTGTTATTGTTAGCCATCGATGAGGAAGGTGGTAAAAATTTTCGAACGAGAGATCCTTACGATGATCGCGCAGTTGGGTTTACTCTTTACGCCCAGTCGATAGTAGTCGGTTATCAATGTTGGATTGGTGAAGTGGCGAACAATGTCTGGTAATTGAAGATTTTTATACACAAGTGCATATTGAATTACGAATAATAATGGTAATAATAAATATCGCACAACATGACTGCTGCTATGAAATCCAAAGCTTAAGTCTTTTTTACTTTGACGGCCTGAAAAGGAGCGCGATATTTGGAATTTTTTTTAAGAGAAACCCTCAAATTATATTAATTGAAAACTTTGTGGCTATATTTGTATATATTTAGGCAACATTTTAAAAAATATTTAATTAAAAAACGAACGGTACCTAAAACTTTAAAATCGATTTTCTCAAAATTATATTTTTCAAATTGGTTATCATCCGATTTACTTTAAACTTGGTATATATCTTCAGTAGGTGTCCCATTATTGTTGTTATTAAAACTAAGTCCGTTTTTGCAAAATTAGGCTTTTGCGACTTAAAAATACAGATATTTTTTTTGCAGAAATCGATGTCTAATTTAGACGCTGCCATTTATTTTTTTACTTTTCAGTATTTCTCGTTTAATCGAGTTCAGATGATAGCCACACTCATACAGATTGCACAAATTTTAAATTTTCTATTTCAGAAAACTACAACGGCTGATTTTATGCTAATCATGTGCGTATGATTTTTGTAAAGCGCTCTGTTTGAAGCACTGTAACTCGGGCTATAACCACTGTTTTTGCATATAATTTTTTTTCATATTCTCTAAAGATTCGGAAATAAAGCCACAAAGCTGATAGTAAATATATTTAATGGTCTTGTTTGAAAAAATTCACAAATTTCGCATGATTTTTCATCCATCAAGGGAGACCCCTTAATCGTTATATCTACGAAAATTTGTGAATGTGAATGCACAATTTCCAGATTCCACCAAATATAGAAGAATTTTTATGCAAGTCTGGATTTAATTTAAATTACCCTTTTCTAAGCGTTCGTTGTGCAAGAGTCATCACACTAGTTAAAACGAATTGCCAATAAATATTCCTTGTGTAATAGAAGATTAAAAACATTACAACCACCATTCAAATTTCAAATTTTAATATCTTTCTTATTGCCTACTTTCTTATGGTCAAATTTCATCTTCTTTAAAAAAAGTATCCCCAGTGACTTGTATACAGAAAACGATGCACCAACCATTAAAAATGCTTTGTCTACTATCCTAGCAATTTATAGTAAATATTAGTTATATTTACTATCAATATTTACTATCAATTATTACAGTCAAAACAAAAAATTCATTTTTTAAAAAATCGTAGCAATTTCTTGACAACAATTCAGCGTCGACTGGGCGCGTAGCTTGAACCCAACGAATCTTACATGAACTATGCCCTATTACCCATGAAATCGGAAATGCAATATGATTCTAACAGCCTTTCGGTGATCTTCACCGAGCAATCATTCTCAGATCCGACAATCTTCACTCCCCCCGTCGAGAGGCTCGTCCCGCGCCCTCTTCGCCCTTGACACACGAACGGACAGCCTTAACGTCTACGGAGCTAAGCCTAAACATCGATTTATGTTTCGTAATATGAAGCACATTATTATAATATTCATCTCTCCCGGTATATGTTTCAGCGTTCGTGGCCCGGCCGATCTACCGCGGCGCGTTCGAATCCCCGAGTTCCACCTTCGAGCTCCCGAGCGCCACGTCGTCGGCATCGCGCGATCAATAACAGCCACGAAATGTTCCTTTAACCGTAGGTGGAGCAGAAAGGAACACCGTCGTGCCGCACGGTGTTCCGTTCCCCCCTCGAAATCACGACGATTTAATCACATTTACACTCGCACCTATAGCCTCCCTAATGATAACGGTGTATCGTTGCGCGACGAAAAATCTTTGGTACAGGATGAGCCACGAAAAGAATCTTCCGCTCGAAAGGTGCCCGAAAACATGCACACTTAGTGTGGGGAAAAATAAACGAGTCAGTATCCCGACGAAGCAACGTAAATCATCAGCCTAAACACAGTTACACCTCTCTATACCTGTACATAGACGCTCATTAAATCGCCGACAGATCAAAAAGATGTGCGCACACATGCGCGTCGCAAACCTTCCAGCTGTGCTCCTTAATTAATTTCGCTCATAAAAATATTTCATTAAATATCTCGCCACACTCGCTATCTTCGAACGTTCGCGAACGTTTCGGTTCACGCTCGGCGTCCCGTCTTAATCTACCCAAACGCACTCCCATTAAACACACCCCTCTGCTCTCCCCCCCGTTTCAAGCGTACCCCGTCGAACACAGACAGTATTGACAAAACGTTCTCCGTGGTAATTTTGCAGGAACTCGTTTGACGACATCGAAGGGCTGGGGAAAAGTTAAGTGCTCTAAGTAGTCAGTCGTCTCGTGTGCCTTTCCGTAGGGGTCGGGTGTGGGCAAAGGAACCGTGCTGGGTTGGTGGTCGCGAGCGGAGAGACGAAACATATTCGGGATTACCAATAATCGATGAGTTTGTCGCCGGTGTTGATGACGGCTTAAGGGGTATAGGACTATTGAACGACTAAAATCGACGGTTTCTTGATGGTTGGATTGCTTCGATACCAAGTAATCTTCATACCGGCACTTTTCACAGTTTTTCATGTACGCTTTTACAAGTAATATAAAATAAAAAAATTGTCAGAATGTTGAAAATTATTCAAGTTATTTAACGCTAAAGATGGTCCCGCGTAGCGCGCAGCTGTAATCGGTGTACATAGTCCCAGGTGAACTAATCATCCAAAAGCAAAATGCTTTGGGGTGAGCAATCTCTGCACTGATAGTTATCGTGTGAAATTTTGCAGGGTGAATTTAAACAAAAATTGTAAAAGTTACACACGAATCAATTTTTTCCCCACATTTTTAGGGGGGAAAAACGTCTTTAATCAGTTATAAAATGTTTTACAAACATCCAATGTTGATGCGCAAATTCCACACGATGGAGAAATCAATTTTACAGCTTCAGTAAAAATTTTAAGTGGAAATATTCATTCGTTCAAGAGTTATGATGTACACCGTATTTGAAAATGTAGTTTCGAGATAAACGGCTTCAAAGTTAAGTCCCATACGCCAATACCGCTTGCGAGGCAGTTACTGGACGGTGCACTCAATTACGTTCAGCGCTATAATTTCCGTGATTATTCGAATATCCTCATGATACATTGTTGTAAATGTTCACAAAGCATGGCACTTTCAGAATTAATAATAATAAAAAAATCGATTTTTCGAGACTTCAATAGTCCTATACCCCCTTAATGAAACAGTCTCCCGTACTGAATCTTTCCACTGTGTAAAACCACACTCCACCCCCATCCCCCTTTGAAACCTCTCTCGAGTCGAGCACGTCCCCGTTAGAAGTCCTTTCTTTCTCGTCTTCGGTTCTATCTTTGGTACAGCTACTATTTAACACTCGGAGATATGTGTGCGAGTACATCATGCGGTGATAGATACCTAGTGTGAGAGTGTTTGCTTAAATGTATTTATCAGCAAGTGACCGAGGCCGAAGGCCCGACTAAAAATATCCTGCGAGCATCCATAGGGTGTCTTTTGACTGTGACAAGGCCGCTCCAAGCTACACGGGGCTCGCTTGATCGTTTTCGAGCGCGTTTATCAAGCACCACGAATATATCTCCCTTCGGCTGACTACGACGACGTAATCGGTGTACCGTAATAATCTAGATTCCATACAAAAAACTTTACACGATACGATCTTCGTTTTCGTATATCTTCTTTTTTTTTTCTCCCCCGCCATTTTTCTTCCTCCTCGGTCGCCCCTGTTTTACGTTAAAGGGTAAAACGTGCGTCAGACTTGTATCTTGGCGATTTGAACACAATGAAGTCTCGAACGAAATTGCTTTTTGGTCTCTCGTGATAAACGGGCGCATTCGAACAATCGAAGGGTCTCGGTGATCGTTAGCCGTGAAGCAGCCTTCGGGGCGTCCCTGACAATCGATTCGCCTTTGATGCCCTTCCTTTGATCCCCCGACGCGACGAGATCCGCACGAGGAGCGAGCAATGTGGACGCTTCGACGATAAACATTTCCGTTCGCCTTCGCGCCGTTTTTAAATTCCTCGCTGCGCCAGGAAAAGGGTGGGGCGCGGCCCCTTTCCGCGCGCGAGGCTCACTTTCTCGATCTGGAAGTGATGTTGTATCTCTATTTTAAGTAGCGCAAATACTGGGGTGTAGGAGCAGAACGTAATTCGCGTGCACGGCCCGCTCTCGCGACGGGATTAATTCGCCTAATTCGTCTGTACTTAAGATATTGTTCCTTACAGGGTGAATGCGTTGCTCCCGGAACGGAAAGAAAATCGGCGCGTGTGCGTGCGCAACGAAAGATCCTGAAGTGAATCGAGAGTTGAATGATTTAAAGGAAGGCAGCCGATTAATCGGTAATTAGGTCCCTTTTTCTTCACTTTACGCGACTTGGACGTCGCATCCCGCTCGCTCTTCATTCTTCCTTCTTGCAAACTCTGGGCCCAAGTCGTTCGGGGTCGTAAGCACTTCGATCGGTTCGGTCGATTCACGAGGGACAGATTATTCCACGAGCCTGGACAATTCCCTCCATCGATTTCGTCGGGACTCCTCCGATTTACGTAGCGCAAGTCCTCTTCCTCCCTCGAACCATCCAAGAATCCGATGCCACGCTTTCACTCCCTCAATTGGACAGGAGCTGACGAAGCAACGGCCAATCAATCGAAAGTACTCCGTGTATTGTTTGAAGGCAATTCGATTGCCCGAGTGCTTAGCAACTGAAAGAGCAACGTTGTTCTTCCTTAACCCGTGACATTTCCACTCGATCGCCTTGAGGATACCGGCTTGCGTCAAGCTAACAGGCAGGCGTGCAATCTTCGAGCAAAGAAATCTGCTGCTGCCGCGTGCGCCAATAGTCGAGACTCGTAGTCTCTCGTCTCGTCTCTTGTCGTTCGTGTTTCTCTAAAAAACGAGGCTGACGGTGCGCCGGCGTTTAAACCAGACTGTGTTCACGAGAGTCGTAACGATGCGTGTAGAGAATGGATGAGCTAGTTCCTGGCGACGTCGATGATGATGGCGTGTTCGAGCACGGTGGGGACGATGATTGGGCCTTCTTCGAGGCCGACAATACCTAGGTGTTGTGGCCCTGTTTCCGGATTTTACTCTCCAAGGCGGAGGTCGATCGGCCGACCAGGTCTTCCAGTTCGTCGGGCGTCAGCACCGTGAAGTCTCTGCTCGCGAAACGGGAATTTATATAGCGTACGTGTAGTTTCTCAAAACACATGCCTCGAATATATGAAGCGATAGGAGTTAATAGCGAGTAATGGAATGAGAAAATCAAATATTGCGTTTGTTATATGTACAGTGTTATTTTTTAAAAGTAATGCTTCAAATGACAAGCGATTGAAGTTAATATTGAAATATGATGTGATAAATATTCTTTATATAATAATAATAATAATAATTAAGAGTCTTGTAGCAAGAGTAAATTAGAAAAAGACTGTTTAAAATTATTGATATGATTTAACATTAAAAAGAGAAGACTAATTGAAAAATATATATTTTCACAAAATAAATACTTAGTAGTTATTGAGTTGATAAGTTTTTATTTGGCGACAAAATATTCTATAATTAAAATATTAATATTAATAACTTCCATAATTCTTTATTGCACCAGTAGACGTCAAGAATAATAACATGGAGATAAAAAAAATATACCATAGCGTTCATGCACTTTTAAAATAATAATGCTTCAAATATCAAGTGATAGAGGATGATAATGGAGTGTGAGGTGGTAGAATATTGTGCTCTTCCTCACCTATGTTGGGCTAGCAGCATGTCTATGCTGGTTACGCTTCTCTGATGGGTTCCATCCTGCTGGGAAGCCTTCTGTTTCTTGATGCACAGACCCCTGAGCATCGCGAGGAATACGCCGACTACTAGCAAACTAGTACCAACGACGATCAGGGAGGTCGAGTTCTGCGCAGCTTCTGCTCCTGGTGCAAGCTGTACCAAGCCTACTACCAATACCACGGCACCAAGCAGCAACGATCCAACTACCACGTGTAGGGTGTTCACCTTTTAAACAGATTTAAGGTTTGTTTAGTGATAGTCTTCGACGGCCACTGTCCATACTGCTGATCAGAAAAGGGTCTAGCCGGGTAAGCATAGGGAAAACGGTCCCAGCATCAATTTTAGTATTTATGTGCATCAAATAATGCTCTTTGCTTAAGGGGAGGTACTGGTTTAGAGCTCCAAAAAATAGGTGATATTTAGAAATTAATTAAAGGAAAACTACTATATATAATTTAATGGGACTTTTTGCATTGTATTAAGGATGTCTTAAATTATAGAAATATATTTTTTTGTTTTATAATTAATCATTGCAGACAGCCCTGGGGAGTCGTTAAAGTCAAGGCGTCAAAAAATTCATCCAAATTGGTGGGACCTGTATCTCCAAAAGTTATTATCCGATTCGACTGAAACTTTTTTATTTTGAAGGTTATTCTTTTGGCTAGGGGGGGGGGGGACTAAAAAAAATTACAAAATGACATTTTCCTTAGAAAATATCGACACTTCAAGTTTAAAATAACTTTTCCCTGTATTTTTCGTCCTTTCATCGCATTTGAAAATTATAAATTTTCAACTTTTTGTATTTTTTTTAGCCCCCCCCCCCCCTAGCCAGAAGTATATTCTTCAAAATAAAAAAAGTTTCAGTCGAATCGGATAATAACTTTTGGAGATACAGGTCCCACCGATTTGAGAACGCTGTTTCGAGGAAAACGCGTTTGAAGTTTTACGTAAGTGCTGAGTCGCCGGGTGTTATCCATGCATTTGCCGCTACTTAAATGCCTATAACTTCGGCAATTTTATTAATTTCAACAAATCCTTTTAAACACGTTTTCCTAAAAGGTTGAACATTCGAAAAATGAAATAAAAAAAATCGACTTTTAGACCAGAACCTCCCCTTAAAAAACCCTGAGAGAAACTTCAGATCTCTACCTCAACTCGTTAGGGTGGTATGGAGATAACAAACCTAAACTTTACTATTTTTTTCTCAACAACTACTTAAGTTGAATGCTTTAGAATGCAATTTGTAGGTACTTTTTAATACTACTACATATATTTTTTTCAGAATTGCAGATCAATCATTAAGGGTGGAAATAAAGGAATTCATTTTTTGGGTAACACCTACGAAAAATCAGGAGTAGAACTCGCGATTAGTATTAGTGTGTTTTGATAATATGTTACTGTAAAGGGATGCATACGAATAGGAAACAATTCTTCTTTTTAGAATTTCATTTGATGTTCATTTTTTGTATTCTATAATTTTTATCCAGATATTTCAATATTTAAACATATAAAAAGAACGTTTATATAGATATATAAGAGCGATGAAGCATGTATTCCTCTACATTTTACTAATTTTCAAGGCATGCGTCAGCGTGTCGTGTATAGAGAACAATAATTTGATCCTCGAGGAAACGAAAACTGCTCTACACGGAAGCATCGATTTTCAAGGTCCGGTACAGCGGATTTTAATTAAAATATAGACTTCCTTGAATTACAGCAATTTCAGTTGGAAAGCGAATGTAAATTTAGATTGCTCCCACGCGATCCTCTCCCCGGGAGCACCAAAACTCTACCGGTCTCCTTACTTTATAGAATGATGTAATTTTCGTTATTTTGTGTAATTTCATAGAGCTTTGATTAAAGCTCGAAGTATTTTTCCAAACGTTTTTCCTAAACTAAACGAGCTTATTATTAATTTATGTGTACTCTATGTTTATATTGAAACCAGTACAGTTATTTTCATAGCATTTTGAAGAAATATCAATTTCGCTTGTCTCGTAGTGCCTGCATTTCTTTCATCTCTCACAAATTCTTTCAGTACTTCACGCAATTTAATAACAAACTAAAATTACATAATTGATACTGTTATTGTGCTTTTTGAAGTTACACTGCCACGTAAACGAAGTGTAAATTGTATAAAAACATAATCACAGAAATTTTCGACTGCTATTTCAGTTTCTCTTTAGATCAAAGGTATAAAAACTTTTAACAAAATTATTACTAAATTTCTATATAATTATAGAGCTTTCAAAATCCAATCGGTTTCATTAAAACAATTTTTCCATATATCGCACGTGGAATAAATTACAGAGAGATTTAACTCCGTATTTCGTGTCTGACCACACGCGGTCCTATTTCCCTTGCCGTTGCATTTCCTATCTCTTCCATGCTTCACTCGTACAGATCAATTCTGCTATAAGGAAGCTTACTTTTACTGGCTGCATTGGCACTTTCATAGCCGCACGTACGCGTGATTTCACGATTTCGAGACTAAAAACTTTTATTTCGCATTTGTCGCCAAAGAAAATACCATTCAAAGACTTGCATCCCAATTTATATCTATTTGTTACATGCTTGCTGAATTGTTATATGCTTGTTAAATTTTGTAAACTAAAGGGTTCTCCCGTCGATCAATAATAATAATAATAATAATAATAATAATAATAATAATAATAATAATAATAATTTCCAAATACGCTAAGAAACGCGTCATCGATATTATTTAAAAACTCTCGCGTTAAGGAGAGTTTCAAAGCTTCCTTTCCACACGACTAAAGGAAGGGGAATCTTCTCAATATCCCGATTGCAGTCGTGTAAACTCCTCGTGACGTAATAGCCCCGACACATCCCGTTATTATCATGTTTCAAACGCCTACGATAGTCTTGTAAACAGATTGTTCCTCCGGTATAAAAAGATGGTTACTAAATATAGTCGGCAGCGAGGGAAGAGATGTCCATAAAATTTCACGAGGAAACGAGCAGGAAGCCGCGACGAGAGAAAATAAATTCCAAACACGAGTGCGTGCTTTATCGCGTAGCAGCAGACTTCTTCGACTAAACGCCCACCAGTTTTCAATGACGTCACGATGCGCCGGTCGCATCGGAGAAATCCCATTTCCACCCTGGCAATCTGCGAAGGCAACCGGTGCGGAAACACTCTGCGACGAGGCCCTAAATGAATAATTATACGACGAAAGATCCGCGGTTAATTCGCGTGCTCCAACTGCGCATGCAGGCGCGCCAAATTGTATGTAAATTTCACCGGTTGATTAACTACGCTACGTTTCAGTTGAAAGACCAACCCACGTGAACTTCGTACGTATGCTTCATAATTTTCGTGAACCCATATCACGATCGAGCGACAAATTTCACGAATGATCGAAGACAAAAGTGTTAGTTGCTTCTTCATTGAATCGCGAACAGCTCTTTGGATTTTTTCGGGAGATTTTTAATCGATCATTTGACACTGCTGGTGTAATGTTTAGTGAAACTCGAGCGAGAAATTAAGGACTACGGTATTCTAAGGTTGAAAGCTGAATTTTTGTCCCTGGGTACGTGGCTACTTGGTGAGCCATGCTTCTTTCAACGCATTGTTTCAACCTTCACCTTTCTGAGTCTGGTAGAAAATAACGGACCTTGTGAGTGCTCTATACAATGCACCGTTAGATTCTTCTTACTTTCGTCGCGGAAGTGATATCGATCGCTTCTTATCACTAAGATGCAGTCGGTGTCGAATGTTACAGATTTAGCACAGAAAAGAAATATTTTTCATTTAATATCTGTCCGTATTTATTTTTTACTGTTCATCTTCTATTTCTCTACTTGATTAATAAATTTATAATGCAATTCGTAACGTCCTTTAAGGGGAGGTTCTGGTCTAAATATCGATTTTTTTTATTTCATTTCTTGAATGTTCAATCTTTTAAGAATACGTGTTTAAATGATTTTGTGAAAAAATCCTGAGGTTATAGGCATGTAAAATTTTAAACGCGTTTTCCTCGAAACAGTGTTCTTAAAATTGGTTGAACCAATATCTTAAAAAGTTATTATCCGATTCGACTGAAAATTTTTTATTTTGAAGAATATAATTTTGTGTAGTGGAGAAACCATTAACATTTTGGAATTTTTAAAAGTTTGTCATTTTTAAACACGTTGAAAGGACGAAAAATATAAGGAAAAAGTGATTTCAAACTTCAAGTGTCATTATTTTCTCAAAAATGTCATTTTTTGTAATTTTTAATCGTATGTCCATAAGGGAGTTTCATGCTCTTTAATAATCTGGCATTGTATTTTTTTTTATTTCAGACTAATAGTTTAGGTGCTACAAATTCCACTGTTTTGGCTGAATTTTTTAACGCCTCGACTTTATATATTTCTATAGTGTAAGACATACTTAATACAATGCAAAAAGTCCCATTAAATTATATGTACTAGTTTCCATTTAATTAATTCCTACAGATCACTGTAAGATTAATTTGCATCGTTTTCATCATATTTAAAAAGAATTTTAAAACATAATAAGTACTACAAATTTATTTGAGATTGTGAAATGGGTAGCATTAAAGTTTAAATACTAAATTAAAATGAAATTTAAATTCTTATTCATCAGCATTGATCACCTTTCTCAACCCAATTTCTGAGGTAGTACGATAGGAGATGCTAATTTCCCTGCTTCCATTGAACCGAAGCGCCCTTTTCGAATATCGCTAAATATTGCGCCACCGAGTGATTTGCCTTTGAGATCTGGAGTAGGGATTACTTGAGATTCATAAGCGCTACCCACGGACTTGTTCGTTCTGTAAGTTTCCTCCCTCGCGATGGAGGATTTTCTTTTCCTTTATGCTCGAGAATGGCGATCATTGGGGCGAGCTTAAAGCTCTCGCATTCATAGACAGATCACGTTCGCATGCCGGCATTGAATACCGAAAATTCTATTTCTGGAAACTAGCAGAGTATAATTAAAAGTAGAATAAGATATTTTCTTTTAATTAGTTCCATGACTAAAGCTTAAGATAGTCCCATTAAAAAGAATTGTAAATTAAAATGAGTTGCCCAGTGATACCAAAATAATACTCTCTTTTTCGACCACCACTATGTTACTCATGAAACACGTGTCTACTGTTTAACGCGAAAAAAAATATATAAAAAAAATTTGTATGTTAAACGATTTTATTAAAAATGTACTAAAAAGTAAAAAAATAATTCTTTTCTGATTCTACAATTTCGATGGAATTTTTTCACTTTTAATAAAATCGTGGAGCAGGATATGTCGCAACAAATTCATTTCGACACTTCATTCTGTATTAATTTGATTCATATTTTGTTATGACATATCCTGCTCCACGATTTTATTTAAAGTGAAAAATTACCACCGAAATTGTAGTATAAAAAATTATTTTCTACTTTTTGGAACAGTTTTAATAAAATATTTTAACATAAATTTTTTTTATATATTTTTTATTTTCTAGTTTTTAGTGTTTGTAGATTTACATTTCACAGCTCAAACTTCTTTACAAATATCTTTTTGCTTAAACGCTATAGTGCTAATGTCACTAAAAAATAATTCTTTCCTTGTACTACAATTTCGACGGTGAGTTACTACGAACGCCAGCATAGTTTTAGTTTTACTATTCGTAGGTACATAAGTGATTACGTGATTACGTGACCGACCACTTCTCGATAAATTGTGTATTTTCGGTAATCGCGATGCGACTAGTCACTACTTACTGCCCCGAACGCGAGTGGCTGATTTCAAGTCGTTTGGATTTGTGGTTATCGGTTACATTTATTAATAACTGGGTAACTTTTTCACCCGTTCGGGGCTAAATTTTTTTTAAATATTGTATTATCAGGCAAACTACACACGCCTACAAAGTTTCAAGACAATCGGATAGTTGGAAGTGGGTTAAATTTGAGTTGCCAGATTTGAACCATACATACAAACAAAGCCTTTGAATATCATAATGAAATGTTCTGTCAAATGCAGGAAGATTATTAACGTTGGGTTATTTGAGCACCGGTCAGCTTTGGAAATGTACTATAGTCGTGTTCAGATTTATTGGCCGGTGAGTTCGGTTTCTCGAGCAGCGCGCGAGGAGAAATCAGCCACTACCACCTGACGATCGTGGATTGGCAGTCGAAGTTGCAGGACCCCCGAAGGGTATTATGGGGTAAGGGGAACGGTGCTCGACTCCGCCTCAACGATGCCGTGTGGCTGTTGTTTATTCATAGCGTAATAGTAGTGCGCGTTACGAATCGTATTGGCTACGCATAGCCAATACGAGACGAAGCTACGGCAGAATCCCGTTAGCCGCTGGCCAAGCCTTAATTCCGAGTATGAGTTTCTCGCTTCTTTCTGGCCGAGGGAGGAGCGAGATGGAACGCTTTGCCAACCGGTTTTCCAGTGCTCAGGGAACCGTACGACGGCCAGGCGTAGCCCGAGAGAGAGCGAGAACGTAGATAAAAGGAGCACCGAGGCAGGCAAGCGGTGTGGTGGGAGAATACCCCTCACGAAACTCACCGGCCAATAAAGCAGAACACGACTTTAGGTTACATTGCACTCTTCGTGGGCGTGATTTCTACGAAAAGTAACGAGCAGGTAAATTCAGCGAAAAATCGAATGAAACTAATCGCGAGGAACTTTATAGCCATTAATCATCGTAATTACACTCCAACTTTTTTCACGAAGGTACTCTCCACGTACATCCCATTCGGTAATATGCGTTTTTTAACCAAAATCAGCATTCTTCCTTGAATCATTCATTTGTTAGAAGGACCGCTACCCCTATCGTCTATGAAAATCATACCACCACTTCTAAATAGCCAGTTTTTCTATTTCAACCAATTGTCCTGACGCCTCGGTATTTTTATCCATGGAATGGAAAAAATGGTCACTAATGGTGACTACAGCCTCTGTATTACAAAATGATAGAAAATAAAGCGAAGGAATACTATATTATAAGTGAAGGCAAATGTTCTAAGATTTGCTACGCCTATCAGAGTGAATCGAATGCGATTATGCGCCTTGGGCATCAAATTCATCAATTCCATTTTCTATCATATCAAATTACTTTCTTCCTTCAATTATTTATATCTGTTCAGAAAATAGAGATATTCTAATAATAAGTTAGCCGTGTGTAGATTGCATAGAGAATCTAAGCACAGGAAATTAATTTTATTCCACTTCGAGAAGTAGTTATGTAAATTATCTCTAGAATGGGCACACACGTGCTACCCTTTCCTTGCGATTTATATAAAAATTACAAATTGGTTAAGAATTCTTCTATCTTTCACTATATTTATTCTAAGTCTTGTCAGTGAGGATTATCATTTTACACTGCTTGATTGGATTTGCATACGATGCAGCTGATCGAAATAGATCGACGCGTTCAAAGTGAACGAGGTTACGGGATTATCCCTGAAACAGTTCTTACTTCACCTCTGCCAAAACGCAGGCCTCGCCTTTTTGCGCCTGGAAAGTTTATAAAATCGATTCGCTTCGTCTCACCTTGCCGCAGAAGTAGTATTCTGGTGGTTCCTTGTCAACTAACGCCAGCACTGCTTCGCTCTCGGCTAATGGACTGCCAGGCTGACTATTCGCAATCCTGGAGCCTTTCTCTTGGTAATAAGTTTTGTGGAAGACCTTCACCGAGGGCACCGGTAACGCCGTAATCATCCTGAAATAGAAAATGGATAGCCGTTATATGAAAATTCAACAAACGGGACCAAGTATCCTAGCCACAGGTCCCACGTCTGTAAGAGTTACAGTGGTGGCCAAAAGAATGTTCCAAATTCATATTGTTTCGTGTCCATCTTGGAATCACTGGTCTATTCTAGGGAACCACTCAATTTAGGGGATATCAATTTTAACCCTTCGTTGACTCTCTGGGTGTGAGCCCAGCTGATTTTGACGCTCTGAACCTTCTATATGCAAAATAAATACCTTTTTTTTCAAAACCGACTTACAAATTTTTTCACTCGAAATATTATATCCGTACATCAACACTAGATTTTTAGCTTCATAATATTGAAATTTGTAAAAGTTACAATTTTTTAAAGATTTTCTTTGCTTTTTCTCGACATGTGGTAATCTAGAATTATTTTACAAAAACTGTGACAAAGTTTCAATCAAAAAATTATTCGAATACATTCTAGAGACCTTGAAATTGACCCATGATTTTTTTCAAAATAATTGGATTCTTTGGATGAGAATGGCAGTCGTTCAAAAATTGCTCTGGGTGTGAGTCACCCAGGGTGTGAAAGTTAATCGAAAAAAAGGTGTGTCAACGAAGGGTTAATGTATAATTCTTTCCAATGAAGCTGTCTTATTTCTGTCACTGTTCACAGTTTAAACTTTCTTTTATGGATATTTAAATGATACCCGGCTAAACATCTGTGGGAGGATGTTTATAAACGAATCATAAAATATTAGTTGCTAACGTTCAGAGACTTTCTAAAAGAAGACTTTAAACAGTAATACTTCAAAGTAGGCCGATCTACTTCGTTCTTCTATTAGATTGATAGATCTTAATAAAAGCCATATGAAAGTCTTATGCCTCGTTGCTATGGGATTAATAATTTAAATAGAAAAGACAGCTTTTATCCGAGTATGACGTCTTAACTTCATTTTACATGATAGTAGAGCCGTAGGTTTCAACGGTCGCAGTCGTTCAGTTGCAAGTATCCTGGATCACGAACAGAGGGCTCGTCGATACTAGGGAACTGAATTTTGGTAAAAAAATTATTAAAGACGAATCAACTAGTCTTCCCCAGTAAATATTATATTTAACGTAATTCCCTTTTTACAGCCTTAGTACAAGTGTGATCATTAAACTTTCGTGGCGAATGAATTTGCCCTGTTTAATGTGAAAGCACTTTCGACTGGCGAGCTACACATCTCGCCTCCCCTAGCTAAGTGGTTAAAAATAACATTCCTTCGCAGCCGTGGAAGTACGAGACTGAAGCAAATTGAATCATCGAATCAATAACGAAGAGTTTCACGCAGGAAGAATACACCATCGATTGCAGGGCCCAACTTTCGTAATTTCAACGTCCCCTCCTGCGAGAAACGTAGGCGTCGCCATGAACTGCGAGTCACGTGACCGGCAACTTTAACACCAGCAACGATCGACTCGAATTAAATGTTGTTGGAAATATCCTTCCTACGGTGCAACAAAAGCTGCACACATATCGGTTTCCCACATCGACCTCTTGTTTCTCAAACTCGCGATTACTTGTGTCGAATTTAATTCCTGAATACACTGGAGACTCTCCTAAACTGAACCTCCATCAAGCTTGAATTTAATTCACATCCTTACTAATATATAAAAAAAATTTAAAAAAATTAAAACCGACTTCAAAAGAATAAAATTGCACTAAAAAGTAAAAAATAATTTTTTCCCTTATTTAATCTACTACTCTCATATTTTTTAAGTCGGTGTCCCATCATTTGCACTGTGTAAATCTGGCACCGACTTAAAAAATATGAGAGTAGTAGATTAAATAAGGGAAAAAATTATTTTTTACTTTTTAGCGCAATTTTATTTTTTTGAAGTCGGTTTTAATTTTTTTTAAATTTTTTATTTTCAACTTTTTAGTTTTTAACTATAACTGGTATAAATATAAATAATCAAACAAAGATCATCAAAATCGGTCCATATGCTGAGGAGTTACGAGGGGACAAACATAAAAAAAAATACACACGGGTCGAATACATAACCTCCTCCTTTTTGAAGTCGGTTAAAAAGTGAAACGTTATCTGTTTGTTTGTCCTTCTTTCACGCCTAAACGGCTGAACTGATTTGAATAAAATTTGTAATATATATTAAATACGTCTTAGATTATATTATA
This sequence comes from Andrena minutula, assembly GCA_929113495.1. Lineage (NCBI taxonomy): Eukaryota > Metazoa > Arthropoda > Insecta > Hymenoptera > Andrenidae > Andrena > Andrena minutula. Next base: position 75,791,918 of record OV815993.1, on the reverse strand, counting down.
GGCTATTTGTAAATATGCTATCTCAAATAATAAATAATAATAATAATTCCCGGGTGAAACCGTGTAACGGGTCAGCTAGTTACCCATAAATGAAAAATACTTTCTGCTTTCGACGATTAAATATCGACGGAATGAAAACTAGAAAACAAATTCTTGTCGAGTACAAAGGGTTGCATATTTGCAACTGGTTGATTCAGAGCAGAGATTTATTTGCATCTGTACCCAATCTGCACTTTTCCAATGACTAGCGCAACATCGCGGCCTGTACACTCGCGAAATAATTGACACTTAAGAAAAAGGAACAAAAGAGTTCGGAATTAATGTAGAAATCAGACGCGAGGTCAGCCGAAAAACTCCAAACCCTCCTGGGGTTTGCCAGTCTCATCTAGCGAAACTTTCGCCGTCCTTGCTGGGAGTTGCTCGCGCAACATCCAACAACTGTCAGCCGTTGGGGAAAACAAGGGGAAGCCGTGTGTCGCCGCGGTGAAACAGCAATATACGCGACGCCAGCCCCTGTCCACTCAATCTCAAAGATAGGTTGGGGAGGAGGCTGTCCTTGGCTTTAATTTCCCGATCGCGGTGGGCATCCCCTTTTCTAGCGTGCCCGCGACGACAAAGAAGCCGACCGCGCCGCGTTTCCAGGGCAACAACTGAGCCGCTGTTCGCTCAACATGTGGCTCTATTGTCCTTTTCACGCTTTCATCCTTCTGAAATCGGAGATCACCCCGGATTTCACCTCTCGTTTTCTGCTCTCGATCGATGCCGAGGCGGGCTGCTGCATCCGCGGCTGATGCTAATGGGAACGTATGTCTTCGGTGTATCGACTAATGATCCTGTCCTTGGCACAGCTTTCGACGCCTTCTGCAACACCTTCGACGTGCTTTCCTTTATCCACGACGTACTTCGCGCGATTCAGACAGCGGAATTTGATTTATCGCCGCTCCCGATGGCTTTATGTAACCTTCCTTCGCCTTTCTCTTTCTTAATCAGCTATTATTCTTAGATCGCGTAGGGCTGTGTGGCGCGAGTGGAAGGACTGAAACTAGGGGATTAGTAATTGAGGACCTTGCAGCAAGTAGTAAGTTAGAAAAAAATGTTTATAAAGTTATTGCTTTGGCTTGAGATTGAGAAGAGATCACTAATTAAAAAATATATATTTTCGAACAATAAGTAGTAGTTATTGAGTTGATAAGTTTTTATTTCTATCTTTGGCGAAGTTTTGAAATCTGGAGCAGATTCAAGATTGATAAAAAACATTTATAGAGCAAGGAATAATACAAGCGCATGTGAAAATGACTTTAAAAAGTTATATATACATGAAATAATCAATATTTCTTGAGTAGGCGATATTAGGTACACTTTTTTCAGGACCGGATTTTTGCATGTCTTACGTTTTTTAATTCTTAATTAAAAATTTTTAGGTCTCAGCTTATGTCAACTGAAGTCTCGAATTTAAGCTACATGAGAGATGAATAATTTGTCTTTACTTTGAAACGAATTGCATGCAAAAATATAAATTATTATTCAATTGATAGCGACTTAATATTTGCTAGGCGATATTAGGTACGGTCACCCTATTGCACAAAACAGTAATAGATGCAGGTTCCAAATTTGCCATAAATCGCTGCTTTGTTATCGGATTTGTATGAAACGTGCACCAAAGGATGTAGAATTTTTTTACATAAATCAAAAACTATTAAAATATAGAGCTGCAACCCTCTTGCTGCAAGGTCCTCAATTATTATTTAAAATCAAAGGAAAGGCAAGTGAATGTGGTAATCGACTTCATTGTAGATCTTGTATCTAATAATGTTTTAATTCTGTGTGTCTTAAGATTCTAATGGTGTATTATTCCTATAACGTTTGTCAACGTTGAGTTTCTCATAAATCTCCAAGGCCGCAGTAAAATTTCTTCTATCATCCACTCCAAGAATATTTCTAGTTACTCCTGAATCATCCCCTATATCAACCAGCAACTAAAAATCAAATTGAAACAACACCTACCACTGAAACACCATCCTTTACTTAGGTTCATCTCTGAAACCCACTACTACTCATAAAATTCACATTTCCTCATTGATTACTGCATAGAAACAGTAGCACCAAGAACTCAAAAGGAGAGGTTCCCAGTGTCCGCCTCCGATTGCTTTGAATTTTGGATATGTTTTAGAGGACCGAAAAATAAGATATACGTGTTTTTCTATAGCCGCCCGTTTTCATATTTAGGGGGTGAAATTAACCCTAACCCCAAAGTTATAACATTTCCAGGTGTTCATCTCCAATTACTTTGGTTTTTGGATATGTTTTAGAGGACCGAAAAATTAGATATACGTGTTTTTTATAGCGGTCCATTTTCATACTTAGGGGGTGAAACCACCCCTCCAAATTTATAAGATTTTTAGCTGTTCGTCTCCGATTGTTTTGGCCAAAAACCAAAGCAATCGAAGAATGGCACCACCTATTCTCATAAAATTTGGGGGTTGGTTTCACCCCCTGAGCATGTAAGCAAGCCAAAATAAAGGGACACCTGTTTCTTATTTTTCGGTCCTCTAAAACACATCCGAAAACCAAAGCAATCGGAGACGAAAACCTGACATCATATAACTTTGGGGGTTGGTTTCACCCCCTAAATATGAAAACGGGCCGCTATAAAAAACATGTATATCTTATTTTTCGGTCCTCTAAAATATATCCAAAATTCAAAGCAATCGGAGGCGGACACCTGGGAACCTCTCCTTGTCAGAATTATACTGGTACAATCATATTAAAATTGTCTGCAAAATTGACTCACGAAACACTCACACTAGTGGTCGAAAGTAAATTTAAACTGCAAACGGTGACAAAAATAATAGTTCCATTAGAAACAATTACACTTACTCGCAAAAGCATCCGCCCAGATATCCCACCAACAATATTTATTTAAATAAACTGTATCTACTTTCTCAATCAAGTTTGTCCCAATTGAAAGTATATTAATCAGAGTTTAAGCTAATATAAATTATAATTGCTAACTTCGACTTCAACAATAATTAAACATGTAAAATACGTATAGGGTGGGCGGATAATTTTGCGAGTAACTGTATATCTTAAATTTATATTCCACAGATTTAGGGGTCGCTAGAAAAGGTCACATTATAATATTTCAAACCTAGTACCTGTTAAGTTAGTAACGAATACATAATAATATGAGTTTCATATTTTCTTTCGACCACCACAGCACAGTCCCTTTCCAGATCGCTCTGTAGCCTGACAAGTAGCAACAAGGATACATTTGCCTCGATAAATTTTTCATTTCAAGCTAGCCTTAAAATCCATTCACACAGCATTTCTACGTCCTCCCGAATCGAATCGACCTCTATAGCAAGTAGCAACGACAACAATGTCGTAGTATTAATGTACGACGGTTTGCGATGGTTGTATAGCGGATAGCAATGATATTGATGGTGGTGCTGGCGGCGGCGGTGGTGGTGGAAATGCTGGTGCTGGTGGCCTAGATACGCTCGTGGGGCCGACGGCCGTTGCACCTCGGTTATCGAACAGCAGAGCTTGCACGGGGTGCAGCTGCACCGCTAGAAAACTATTGCAGACCCGTTTTTGGCGTCCTATTTGATTCCCTTTCGGAATCGAGCGGTCAGTCGAACGATAAATCACAATAAATATCCCGGCTTTGATCGCAAAAAGAAAAACATCCCCTAACTCGTCTATTATTGTATCAAAATCGATATTAAAAACGAAGGATGCTTAAAGCCTTCGAAGCTAACACTTCCACCTGGTGTCCAATTGCTTCGTGAAATTATAATCTAGAAGTAGGGTAAATATACCAGTAAATGGACACTACCAGTAAATGGACAGTTTTTACTAAAACGAGTAAAATAAGTTCTTCTAGTTTCTCGCTTCATATCCAAACAATTTTCGCAACACGTGGAATCAATCGCGCTGCAAATATAATTTTATAAAAGTGTCCATTTACTAGCCTTAAGTGTTCATTTACTGGTGCGTTTACCCTACGTCGAGTCCCTCCAGGCAACAATTCCCACAAACAGCACATCAGTGACCCAAGTAGACTGTAAAATTAAAACTTTCAGCAGAGACTAATAATCTTCCCTCCACGACATTTTTTAGTAATTTACGAACATAGCAGTTCCGTCCTACTCATGCGCGGAGAGTATCATAAATTCTTATATCCCGAGCGTAAAGTAATAGAGGAACTCGATTTAGAAAGCTCGCCTAGATTCCGCGTCGTTTCGAGCCGTTGCCAGCGAATTTTCGTCGAGGTGGCTCAGTGGGAGAAGGGGGAACGGGGAGGTCCGCCGTATTTCATCGTTAATCTTATGAAAAGAATAATTCCGCACGTGTTAATGATAAACACGATCTCGCGTGCTCACGGTTACGTTGGCGAAGGACGAGAGATGAACGACACGCGATCCGACGTGCACGTATCCGCCGTTTGTATTACCATGCGTTATACAAGCAGGGTATTCAACCGCCGCACGAATTCCCGGGCGCGATTTGTAGCTTCGGGCAGACAGAAAGGAACCGCGGGACCGGCTATCCAACAATTCCCCCTCTCCACCCGCCGTTACCATTAAACACGAACCCACCGGAACAACCTTCCTCCACTCTCCAACGAACGAGTCCAACCTACCGCGCATTGCTGTCAGCAGAATTACTCTCATTACCGGTATCGATCCCCTCGCCCTTCTACGTGATTAAGCAATCTACAAATGAGAAATCCGGCGACAGGGAGACCCCGTCGCGGGAACCCCGGCGCGGCTGGCAGGTACGCGGCACAATAGGCCCGGAGTAACTATTATCTCGCCTCTCAGTGCCTCCCCGACAATCGAAACGGGGACACGGAAGAAATCACAGTGACACAGGGCTCCGAGACCTAGATTCGGTTCAACGTTTCGCCAGACCTGCGACGCGCTGGAGTTCCGTCGCCTCTCGTGAGAGGACCTCGCGGAATGGCCGCGGGTTCACCCTCCCGCGGTCGAGACAAAAATCCTCAAGGCCGCTAATAGTGAAGGGTGGGTGGTCCGGGGTGGTGCAGTGGAGGGAGCAGTAGGGCCACCGTTCGATTTCGTTTCTCGCGGTCTCGGGGCCGGAATCGTACGAGTTTTGCAACGGGTCGGTTACGTGCACGGCGAAGGGGTAACCTTTATTGCTCGGAAAGGCGTAAAGTGGGACAGTGGCCTGATTCCTGGTGTCATGGCTGCAGCTGCATGTGCACCGAGGAGAGTGGAACGGCTATAGGCACACGAATGTGCAACCAGTAACCGTTCCCCTTCGCCTTGGGTCGGTGCCAAGAAGCTCGCGGTGGGGCATTCTCGCGCTGGCGAATAAAAGGAACAGGGAGGAAACATCGGATTAATATTTGCGCGTAACGCAGATGGAAGACAGTGGACTCGTCTGTTCTCCGCGACCCTCCGCTACACCCTCTAACTCCCCTCCCCCCCCTCCCACCTTCCTGCCGTGATTCGACCCAGTTTCCGCTTCGTTTGATGAAAGCGAACGTTTCAGTAGGGGATTATTTTCTTTCGCTCTGAATCGAGACTAAACGATAGTCCGTTAACGATGAAAGGCCGCGAAACGAGCGAGCGAAGACGCCAGGGGTGGAAGTGGCGGCTTAGGCGGACGGTGGTTGTCAGTCGGCGGAGCGTCCCGTTTCATTGGGAAGGGTCTACATACTTGGAAAGCTTTGCCGCAGACCTCAACCCGCGGCCCCCACCGGGACGTAAATAATTAGAGGACAGATCGATCGTCGATCTCATGCATGAAAGAATTATCGATTCGGCGGGAATTGGATTAACGGGACGCCGAGCAATAGTGCCCTCGATGAGGAATTAGTAAACAGATCGCCTCGCGGCGATAAACAACCCCTTACGTGCCCAACGATACCACCAGATTTTTGCCGAACCGAGTTTCGTAGGCACCGTCTCGCGAGTAGATTATTCCTGGCGCGGAATAATTAGAACGGAGGCTGCTCGCCCGATACCCTTCCCGAGCGGATCCATCGGGATCGCCAGCGTCCAGCCACTGCCACGGGCCGACGACCCCCCGGCTTTCTTTTTCGCCAGAATCTTTGCCCGCTGTCTAATCGAGGTAACCATGGCAGTAGTCTCGGCGATAAAAGAAAATAGCTTGGCGAGTATTTATGCAAATGCGCGGGCCTCGCATGGTGCATGCAAGTCGGCTTTATCGAAGGTGGCACGGCACCAAGGTGGTTCACCCTTTCGCGGAAGGTACCAATGCGCGAGGGGTGTTCCGTGCGCAGAGTGAAAATAAGCGGTCCTGCAACTACCTCGTCAACACCCACCGCCGCACATCAACACCGAAAAGAGCAGGGTTCTTGTACAGAGACCGCTGCTTCCATGGTTGATGATCGCTTGGGTAGTTCCAAGTTTACAGTTTACTGTGTGCTGGATCCCTTTACAAAGCCTCCTTTATCGAAGGTTCCCTTTTGATGTTGCAGCGAACGTGACTAAGGACGCAGGGTTCGTCGCCTTCCCGGCGCCGTGCGTCACTTCCTTCTATCGCCACTCGTGTTTTATAGGGAAGCAGCTATCCGCGGCCGGATCTGGCGAGTCTTCGAATCACCGAGACCTAATTATCGACCGGGCGAAACCGCCGGGATCCTCGTAAACGCCGAACAACATTGATTTATGGATATGTCCCCGGCGAGAGAGATTCCTCGTACGTTGACTCACGACCGCCAGTCCTGCTAAATGCAGTCGCAACTTCGGCTGGCTCTGTTCCAGCCCACCATAGCTATATCCGCTGCTCGATGGATTTGGTAATCGAGGTCAGTGTACCCCCTTGCGTTGGCCTGTGCCTATTTGTGGAGCGATTTTAACGCATCGTCTCCGTCGGATATTTCACTTCCAGCGAGCAAGGATTATTGCTAATTGCTCGCGACTGCGGCACCACGAGCAACCAACGCGGTACGAGGTACGATAAGAGAATTCTGATGGGTCTTGTAGGATTCCTGATTTCAAAAATGAAAGGGGATTGCTATAGGTCCTGAGGCGGTGACTCTAGGAGCCTCTAGTTGCTTCTGCTTTTGGGGAATGATTAGATGTAATTTCAAAAAGCTAGTGGCTTTGAATGGAACTTAAAGCACCAGGGAAATGGTGGATCATTACGCGAGTTGCTCGTTATTTCTACCAAGCTTCGCTTCATCCTGCCTCCGTCATTAAACGAGTATATACGAAGTTTCACGCCTGCTAAGCAACACCCGACGAACGAAATTAATCACCGTGCGCGTCTCTACACTGCGCGCTGAGTCGAATGTGATGAAAACAATTCTAGAAATAGTTCATTAAAATCTCGAGAATCGATAAATGGGTCACTGTAGGTCGTCGGGCAATATCTCGTATATCCACGATGAGTAGGTATTCGATCGCCAACTGGGTCGTTGGTTTTTGACGAAAGCTAAGCAATCAAGAGATTCTCACCTACCAATTTTGAAATATACATGCATCATAAAAATCGATCATGATGACTTTGTTTACCAACAAATATACCCTGCACTAGGGAGCCTTAAAATCCGGCTGACACGAGAAGCATTCACATTTGCATTCCACCTTCGAACGTTAAAATAAAAGAGCATACGAAAGAAGAGTCCAAAGAAGCTACAAGACATCAAAACCACCTCGACGACTTCCCTAAAACACTGTCAACTATTCTCAGCCCCGTCACCTCGGAGAGTCGGAGTTATCGATAACCCGGGTGCGACGTAGAAACTTCACCGATTGCCCTCGTGCCTATCGGAAGTAGTGTCTCGCAGCCCCTTGCCACGAGACCGAGCATATTTACATCGCCTGTTGTCGCCAGGGGAGCGTCGTCAGCCGGCCCGGCGGGGGCCAACGTTCGATTCGTGGCCATCGCTCTATCGTTCCTAAATTCGCCCGATCGCCGTGCTACAAGCGTCCACGTTCAATTCTCACAGAAGCCCCATGCTAGGCTGGCAGTGGCGCGTGCGAAGCGACTTACTTTGCTGGGTGGTATACGACGAGCCTCCGTGAAACACCGCGCCGATTGCACGCCGCGAGAACGCCGAGATTTGTAACTGGAGAAGCACGGTTTCACGAGCTGCGGAACATCGAGCTAGGAGCTCGGGCAGAGGTTGCACCGCGGACCGCGTATCTCGCTCCGTGAGATCGCTTCGACGGGGTGGTGGTCCCGCGAATACTGAGCTTCCAGAGCTTCGTATCCTGGTCGATAAACCACCCTCCAGGCCACCCACTCGGCGCACGCTAAAGGTACGGTCACACCTGCACTCACGTGGCCGCCGGGCCACGGCGCGTGCATTCACACGTCGGCTTGGTCACCCCGCACGAGACACCTTTAACCTTTTGTGCTCCATTACACCTACAACAGCTGGCCACGGGGACGCCGCTGCGCCGGGCGAGACGATTTTCGCCGGGGAACCGCGCTCCCAGCCGACCCTCCCTTCGCTCTTTCTTTCGTGTGCCCTGCAATTTGTCTGCTCGCGGGTCTGCCACCCCCGCGGCTTCGCGCCCACTGTTTGCTGATGATGTGGCTGATGTTTATTATGCGGCCAGGGTGGTCGCTGACGTCCCGACGCCCGTTATTACGCGGCACGATGCGCTCCTAGGCCGGGATTTGCGCGACGCGTCGAGCAACAAGTATACGGGGCACTTTTTTCAGGCGATACTGAACTGCGCTGGAATTTGCTGGCTTCAAACCGAGAGCGGCTGGTCATCTAAGTAGGGTAGGGTGGGGCTAATAGTCCCGTTTTTCGTACAAACTTATGTAAAATTTAGTACTAAGAATCTGAAGATATCTGGTGGTATTTTTTAAAAATTATAACTATCTGGCTTTACGTTCCCGAAGTTCATTTGATGATACTGTTTTTTTTTTGTTGAGTTATAGGGTAAAGGCAGGTAATATGGAACGGCACGTAATATGGAACTTCGTAATATTTCGATAACGAAATAACGAACACTGCAGGCAATCGTGTATATTAGATCCCTAGACACAATAGACGATGATACTGACAATTGAGCACCAGTCGGGCATCTATCATTGAAAGAGAAACGTTCATATTTTTTCTGGGGTGTAAAAGTTTCTGAAAAGTGCAACAAACGGTTCAATATTGTAGCGAAGGTATGTTACAAAGTATTATTTTGATATAATTTATCATTAAATATGCGTGGTCTTGATTATTCAATAATAGTTTACTAATAAAGTTACTTTCTTCTTAGAATAATTCTTAATTTCTTGTCGGAACATGTGTGTACGTAATATGGAACATACCGAGTAACATAGATGAAGTTGATAATGACGATGACGACGATGATGCGGAATGCTCACTTTACGATGGTAATTATAAAAATAATGGCAATGAAAAGTAGACCCAATGTATTCGCTGCTTTCAGTGGGCACACGAAGAATGTGGAGCTTTCGACGTATTATTCACGTGCCCAACGTGTAGGAGACACAGAAAGCAGGAATAAATTACAAAAATGATGTATATTTATTTATTTGTATCTTCTACTTAATAAATCTTCAGTTTTAGTAAAAAAAGGTAAAGATTTTTAAGTTTTCTTTACAAATTTCCTAGGTGTTCCATATTAGGACCCATTTTTTCGAACGGACGATTTTCAGTCTTTTCAGTTTTTTTATTATAACTGCAAAACCATTGGATTTTTTTACATTTGACTAGGTAAGTATCATTATGCATTAGTTCCTTCGTCCCCTCATGTCCGTTTTATTAAAAAACACAAATTCCCCTGCTTTTGACAAGCTTTTGAAATCAGATGTTCCATATTACCTGCCTTTACCCTACCACAAAATGTTCGTCAATTCAAAATGGACTTCTTGTCCCGTGCGTGGGGCAAGAAGTACTTAATGTCTTTTCGTGTAATATTAAACTAAATAAGTAAAGAACTCTTTTTACATCAACAAATATTTATTAAACCAATTATTTTTGGTATAGAATATTGGAAGGAAAGCGTGACTTCTTTAACAAAAAGTAAAAATATACATAGAGGCTCACTTTGAACTAAATACTAAAAAAATCGCTCAACTAAAACAAAAACAGTATTTAAAGACTTTGAAAGATCATTTCTTTATACTTTGGCCATTTTGTTATGAAAACAAATAATAATATAATATATATATATATATATATTTTTTCAGTCTGAGGGACTTTTTGCCCCAATGTTACTTCTATAGTTTATGCGATATTTACGGTAGAAAATATTAACATTAACAAATAAACAAAATCATGTACAGATTACTAAAGGAACATAGAATCTTATCGTACTTACCCGATACGCTGATAAACTTTGGTTTACTTCGTACAAAACAATAAAGACGACGTACCGTTAAGGAACTAGTTCTTGATCAGGCACTAATTTTTTATCAGTTCATGAAATAAATCGTTCTTTTCAGTTTATGTCCTTAAATAATTGTTTGAAATAATTACTAACATAAAAAAGGATAATTCAAACTAGTTCCTGACCTGATAAAAAATTAGTTCCCATGTATTTTCAGATGATCAAAAACTAGTTCCTAGTCACCTTATTATTCCCCAACCTTATAAATAATTAAATTATACTTATTTTCAACTTTTTAAAATTTTTCCTTAAAGTGTAAACATTAATTCATCTTTTAGTATAAAAAAAGTCTATGGTTGAAAGTTTTATTATGTTAAACATAAATATTAAAGCGGGAAACTCTCTAAACTGATCAAAAACTAGTTCCTTAACGGTATTTATTTTACTTTTTAACACGTATAATACCAAAGACGTCGTGTAATCCGAACGAACCACCAGAAATGACTGGCGACTCTGTGGTTACCTCCGTTTCTTCTCGCCTTTTACATAGTATACTGCGAAATTCAATACATTGTTTAGGAACAGAGATTTTGCATTCGGGACTTTTTACCCGCCGGACTTTTAGTCCCACCCTACCCTACCAGAGACGCGGGGAAGCGACACCGGGTCATTTAGCACCCGTGCTAAAATTTAACTAATTTTTTTTCTCCAAAGATGATACAAATTATATGTAGTTTAGTTGTCTAATATTAGTAAGGTATCAAACAGGTTATGTAAATATTTATTAAGGGGGTAAGTTACCCTCAAAATTTTTTCTTTAGGATTTTTGCATATTCCGCTAGCTCCGAAATTCCAAAAATTGAAGGAATTACAGTAAAATATGTACGAGCCTGCATATGAGATTGGATAATGACAAAACTGCATGTTTAACTTTAAACGCGTTTTCCCAGAAACTACGTTTTCCAAAACGGTGAACATAAAATCGAGACAACCGCTTCAATGATTTGAAGGAAAAATTACGGGGAGGTGCAGGAAACTATTTCCCATAATGTGTCGGAAGCAAATTCTCAATATAAATTTTTAAAAAGAAGATAAAAATATTTTTCCTACTAAAAAGGATAAAGTCGTATACATATATATATATATATCAAAATTATATTAATTCGTTTATCAAAATTTTTCTTCCAACACAAGATGGACACTGTTTTACAGATTATAAAAATGGCTTTACTTTGTGTTTTAGATATCTCATCTGTCCGGAATCGTGTTTATCATCAGACGGTACATCGCGCACACATTCTCACATTTATATTTATAATTTTTTCCCTGTGAATATATTTAAAATTTTCTTTTCCTGTATTAAAGTCAACGAAATGACGATTGAAAATTAAAACAAGAATTATCTCTATATTCATTTATTAATTCAGAATATGCATTTGTAGACGGGCCTGATTTTGGGCTGTTGAGAATAACCTACCCCTTAAATAAGAATATTCAATAGTATCACAGAAAATAGCTAAACTCCACAACGTACTCTCTTACACTCAACAACAGCAAAATGGCGTCAAACCAGAAGTAGTCAGAAGCCTCATACACTGATATTTTTTCTACCAAAACACGTTTCCCTATGAGCTATCAAATTTTACATATAAATTTCAAAATACTTCAGAATTATTTAGTAATTTTTTAAATAAATTTTTATCGTGATAAACTTATTGTATGGTATTTATATATTAATCTGATCAGGAAGTGGGTCCTTGGCGATATGTCCCTTGAAACTACTTTCTTTACCAAAATTCTATCTTATTACACCACTAACGATTTCTTAAATGCCACTAATACAGAATACTTGGAAGAAAAAATTAAATACTAACTGGCTGTACATAAACATACATAAGAGACGGGTCAAAAGAGACCCGGCATCGATTGGGTGAGAGTTAAGGGTGGACGGTTGGGCTCTGGGTATTCATGAGGGGAAATATTTTTTTTATGAATTTTAAGGTGGCATTAGTAGGTAAGCCCTGACTTATGTTTTACGCATTTCAAAAATGCATTTTTACTCCTCTCAGCGAGAGCTATAAAGTGTTAGACACTGTTGTTTAACACCCCATGTATGGGCGTATATCAATTCTAGCTTGACTTGCGTCGTTTACCTGGAAGCAATTACAATACGTAAGTTCAGGGTATGTGTACCACTGTATGTGTTAGATCTACAACTTAGAGATTAATTTGCTTTCTTCTAATAAATTAGCTAATTGTAAGTCTTTGACGTCGTTATAGGATGTGAATGAGGGGTGACAACTGATTCGGCATTTTCATTCGAGAGGGTTGAATTTGGGGCATCGTGATGCTGGTGTTTTGTTAAAAAGGTAGGTACTGGTGGGTTAATTATGCCTGGTCTGTTATGAAAGGGGTAAGGGCAACTGGATCTTTGCGATACTTGCGATTGAAAAACATTTTGAATCGATGCATGGTGGTGTATTTATAAGAAAAATGCGGCATTAGGTCAATAATTACAACAAAAACATTTAATTGACTTTTAACATTTATAATTCGTTTTCCGAAGTATCTGGGGATAAATTTTCATCTTCTTCATCTATCGGGGTTGGGGGCAGCAACATTTGCAGTTTTTTTATTATTATTATTATTATTCCATTGTAAACCTTGTCGAAGTATTTTGATTCGGAATTGTCATTTTTTAAAATCTGGCATATTTCCAGTCTCGAAAAAGTCATTGACTTTGATTTTGAACCTGTAATTACAATATAAAATTGTAAAATTTGATAACCAATTCTACAAAAGTGAGCAATTATGAGCAGCTAATTTTTTTTATCTGATAATATATTCCCTTAGTATTACACTGATTTAAAAATCTAAGCAGAATTCTACAGAATCTGATACAATTTTTTAAATTCATTTCGGACCCCCTGTACTAAGAGAGAGAAACAAGAATCAAATTTTTTTTTTTGCTTCTAACGATTTACTTACCACTAGGAATTGATTCTATAACTTCGTTTAATTTTTCACCGTAACTGAAATGTTTAAATTACAAAATAAATTTTCACTTATTTTTTTAAAAACCAGTTTTTGCACTAAAAATTGCACTTTTGATTTAAAAATTTGGTGGCATTGAGTTGCTACTGGCGCAGTTGTTAATGTAAAATAAAAAAATTTCCCCCCTTTTTACCTCGCCAATGCCGCCTTTTTGTATCAAATACACCACTGTGCGATGGGTGAATAGATTTGCTTCCATGGTTCTGTCAGATTTCCTTTTGTTAATCTTCCCTCAGGATTTTGAAGCGGATCATCAAGTCCACACACGGAATAGGTTGCGTTGCTAGGAGATTTTACTCCTTCACTTGAGATTCAGTAGCTAATTTGGCTGCAGAGTTAAGTTTTGTTGAGGTGATATTGCTTGAATTCGCCGAGGTGTTGATTTGTTTGGAATAATTTTGCAGTAAGGATGGAAATGCTTGGAGGAGTGTTTTGTGTCAGGGAATGGTTTGAATTAATATTGTGGAATTATTCGTGGTATGTTAGTAGTGATGGCTGCGTGTAATGTTGATTTCGTTGATTTTCATATCCCTCTATACACGCGTTGTGAGTCGTTAGCATACCTTTAACCTTTCCTCTCGACCATTGACATTTTTCCACCTAGGTGCGAGATATCTGAGAATGTTTCCAAGTACTTAATGATGCGTCCCCTAATCAGTTTCAATCTCTGTTTACGCGACATAAATGGCCCTGCTCTTTATGAATCTCACCCTCCCAGAAACCTATCAAACTTATGACATCCTTGAAACACCAACACGGCCTAAATGCTCTACACTCTCCCCACGCGGCTCTACGAATAAGTATAAAAAATCACGAAGCAATTAAAGAGTTCTCATTTTATCAGGAAACAGGAAATATCGAAGAAAAATATTTCTTCTCTTACCCTCTACATACCATGCAACTAGAAACGCAAAAACTATTATTTAGGAAGTTCGAACTATGCAAAGTCTAAAAAACGAGTATACTGCATCGATTGAATTAAAAATTTCTGGGGTTAATCGTGGAACACTAGGGGCCATTTGTAATCTTAAACTGTTCGTAAAGCACTCGTAAATATGCTATACAAACTTCATCTGTCTGTATAATTGTTGGTATGCCTGTCGTGGGGAAATACGCAAAACTCGACGGTATTTGTAAATACAGTCACATAAACGTGCCGTTAAACGAGGACGAAACGTTTATGTTTTGCCAGCTCGCCTGACGCGCCATGTTCCTCGGTCGTGGTCTAAAATTTTCCCCCAATGACCCTAACGGAAACATACGGCGCACACGTTTCATGCCCGTCCAGCATAAGACGCAGATTTTGCATTGTTCGGCGTAGTCAGTGGAATTATTTTTAGAACGGCCGTCGTATAGGCGTTACGCTATCGATAAAATATCGATGAGACCTTCTCCGCAAGGTTGGTCGTCTTCTCGGCGGGGCTTAACGCGACGCGCTAAATGGCAATAATTAATTTTGTAATTAACCTTGTAAAATAACCAATAATAACGTCTAGCCTAGCGGGGGTCTTAATCCGCGATTATCGAACCCCGCTCCGCGAATTGCGCAACAAACGCTCCATGGAAGACTGCTCCGAGTGGAGGTCTTCTCAGCGATGAGGCTTGATAACGAAATTCGTTGATTAATTCCTTTGGAATCAAGGACGAAACAAACCCGTGTTTCGTTTCTTGGTTCGAGAATCTTTGGTGAACTACGACTTCCTGGGGAAGGTGTAAAATTTTAAGGATTGAAGAAAGACGCAGACTATCACTTTAGGGAGCTTTAGTGAGCTGACAGAGTTAAGGGGTCTCCCTAGTGTGACGGTTTGAAAAAATCGATTTTTTTTTGCCTTTTCTGAAAGTTCAACATCTTAAAAACATATTCCAAAGTGTTATAGCTGACTTCGAAACTTTGGCAACGCTGTGAGCTATGAAAGGTAGCGCGTGACTGGGTGCGCAGGTATGAATCGGAGCCCTCAACATTTTTGAATTGAAAAACTATTACCTCCAGAGCTACCTGTACCGTCCCCTTCTGTGCTAAAGAGGCCCCTCAAAGTGTTATACCTAGTGTGATTCAGTGCATGGCAGACTAATTGTAAGTATGATGTATTATTTGATAAATGGTATTTTAATGTTTAAACGCATTTTACTCGAAACGACATTTTTGGCGCGGCGATCACGATAACTGAAAAACTACTCAACCAAACGACTTTAAACTTAACATATATATTCACTGCGTGTTCTGTTAGAACTTGAACTAGAATGAAGTCATCATATGCAAAATTCGAATTTTGCAGCTCAAAAAACTGACCACTTTTTTGCCGCGAAATGACACCTTTTCTTTATAGTGCTGCCATTTTTGTATTTTGTGATTTCCTATTTTCATTCTAGTTCAAGCCCTAGCTACGTTCATGTAGATTAAGAAAATAACTGAGTTTTTTGTTTCGGATGTCCATGACAACCGGAATCGTGATCGCCAGCAGTACGTGTTTTTTTTTGCGAGCTCCTCATTGTAATCGTTCAATCGTAAAATATAATTATCACTAATCCTTCAAAAAATTTCATTACATTGCCCAAAGATAACTTAATAAATACTCCAAAGTTTGAAACGGCAGTATCAAGTACATTCCCTTAAAAAAATTCCCAAATATTGCCCTATTTTCCAAGCGTCACACTAGGGAGACCCCTTAAGCAGAGGATTATTTAAGGGGGTAAACACGGGTAATGCAGCGCGCTGTATACCGACACAATCTGGCCCGAAACATGGGTCTGGAAAATTACGTTGTTTGTCCTTATATGAGGAGATTTTGGGTTGGACGAGGTCTCATTCGAAAGATGAAGGTTCAGTGCAGCGCGCTCTGGTCATGGTTCGACGAGATTGTGTTGATATCTAATAATATGAGTGTTCAAAGTAGAGCAAAAGTCGACAAAATACACCCGCAAGAATCCAAGTATTTTTAGGTCACTATAATAGTTTTGTGACTCAAACGATATCCAGAGCGCGCTGCATTGAACCTTCCTCTTTCGAATGAGACCTTGCCCAGCCCAAAATTCGCTCATATAAGGACGAAAAGTGTATCCTACTAAACCCATGTTTCAGGTTAGATTGTCGGTATTACAGCGCGGTGCATCGCCCGTGTCACGTGACGTGTCTACCCCCTTAACGACGTACGGTACTCGCTACAAGCACACTGCTCGGAACAGATATCGACGTTACAGCGTATAAGGGTAAGTATTTCCAAACCTGATTTCCGTTCACCCTGCTTTTCAACAAAACCATATAACCAATATAACCAACGAATCAAGGTTTTCGAGGCTCGAAGCTTTTACGAATCCTCTTTGCACCCAGCTTTCGTTACCTATTTATACGCGCAAGAAAGCAACAGCGTTCTCGTTAAAAAAATGGTCTCCAATGATGGTTTACCGTCATGAGTCAGTATATTCAATTGCGTGATTCATCGTACCGATATTAGCCCTCTGGAACAAAGTCGGTTTGCACGCAAATATTCGATTTATTCACACATGTGCACGCGAGAACGTTCTAAACCGTGAGTAAGAATCGACGTAATATTCGTAATAGTACGAAGAAATTACTGGCTGTCGACTAATTAGGACTGGGTCGACGGTGTCGAGGATCACCATTCAAGGAATTGATCGCCCCTTGCATTGGGAGCGCAGGTCTCGCGCAATAGCTTCTTAGAACGTGACGAGTAGGTCTTAGGAAGTGTCGTTGCGTCATACTTCATAGAAATGTTTGTGGATTGTCCGTATAACAAAGTATATATAATTAATCAGGGTCGACTTTAAACACATTGCTGCCTCTCTGCAAATACTTTCGCGTTGTTGTTTTCAAACGTACCTACGCGCTTGAGAAATAATAATAAGGTGTACAGGTTCTAGTGATGCGCGATATTCATCGATAACTGTATATGTATAATGATATTATTTATTGATATTTTTCATCGATATTTCAAACACTCATATAATTACACGTATTGATAATTTCAGTGAAAATATTGATCATTTTTACTGCATCTTCTTTCGTTCAAGCCAATTCAAACTAATATTTTTCGAATTACTACGTGTAACCAAAATTCAGTTTCCTTTTCATAAGGAAAATCGTATTAAAATATAAATTCTAGTTCCCTTGATAAATATGATTTGAAAAGTAAATTACTTGTTTCATTTTAATATTTTTAATCTTAATTTAAATAAAATAATTTTGTATTGCTATATAGACAAATTTTATCTCAGAAAATTCTTTTAAATCCAACATGATATTCTGTTGAATATACCCCTACAGCACAAACGAACCCGAAATCTCAACACGCAGTATACAGTCTGAGATTCCACGAGCCACCACCGAGGGAATATATGCGAACGTGGACAATATCTGACAAATAATTAATACAATTATTCAATTAATACTATAGAGTTTAAACAGACTCATAGACTATATACAGCAACAAAAGATATTTGTAAAAAAGTGTTAAATGTCCCAATTACTGCCAGTGTACCTACTATTGCCATTTAATTGATTATAACAGACCTTGAAATTAAGTGAACGCAGCGGCCGATTTTTAGAGGCAACGCCTCCGTTCTCCCGCCGCGCGTCTTGGCCCCCGCGGCGACCAAACAGCTAAGAGCGCCTCAGGCCCGTACCACGTGAAACGCGCGTGGCGTATTAGAGTGACATTGTATCAATAGGTTTCCACATTGTCCCAGAGAGCACGATTGTCAATGCGTTTTTGTTTTGTCAACGCGCCACGCGCGGTTCATATGGTACGGGCCTGAGGCGCTCCAAGCTGCTTGGCCGCTGCGGGGGCCAAGACGCGCGGCAGGAGAAAGGAGGTGTTGCCTCTAAAAATCGGCCGCTGCGTTCACTTAAGGGGGCAGACACGTCACGTGACACGGGCGATGCACCGCGCTGTAATACCGACAATCTAACCTGAAACATGGGTTTGGGATTTTTCCTTTTTCGTCCTTATATGGGGAGATTTTGGGCTGGGCGAGGTCTCATTCGAAAGAGGAAGGTTCAATGCGGAGCGCTCTGCTCACTGTTTGAGTCAGAAAACTCTTTTAATGACCTAAAAATACTTAAGGAGGTAAACACGCCACGTGACATGGGTAATGCAGCGCGCTGCATACCGACACAATCTGGCCCGAAACATGGGTCTGGGAAATTACGTTGTTTGTCCTTATATGAGGAGATTTCGCGCTGAGTGAGGTCTCATTCGAAAGAGGAAGCTTTAATGCAGCCCGCTCTGGTCACCGTTTCAGTCATAAAACTCTCTTAGTGACCTACAAATACTTGGAATCTGCGAGGGTATTTTGTCGATTTTTTCTCTACTTTACATACTCATATTATCAGATATAAATACAATCTCGTTGAGCCATGACCAGAGCGGGCTGCAATGAACCTTCCTCTTTCAAATGAGACCTCACCCAGCCCAAAATCTGCTCATATAAGGACAAACAACGTAATTTCCCAAACCCATGTTTCGGGCCAGATTGTGTCGGTATACAGCGCGCTGCATTACCCGTGTCTACCCCCTTAAGGCTAGGTACACACGAGCGTTTCTTTTACGTCCGTCGCGACGGACGTTACGAGTCGTGTTCCCGATTCGGGATATCCTGTATGTAAATTCTCACCGCTATTATAACTTTCATTACTACCGCTTATAGCGCTGCACTCTTATTTCATGCTTAGCCGTTAACGTTGGATGCGACACGGAAATGGTAATAGGCTCTAGAGCCCCAAAATCAAGTGACACAGAATACAATAGAATGGCAGGTCTATTCTATACCTGGTCTGTGTCTGAATGCCCCGGTTGGTAACAAAATGTCCTCGGGACGTCTGCGGACGGCTCTGGGATGTCTACAGACGCTTTTGGGATGTTGTATTGTGGCGGTCTCAACTTCCTTACCGGCTAAGATCCACTCACCAACGGAAATACACCAGCGCCGGCGGAGCCGAAAGAAAACTTTCGTGCCACGGACAGAGGGATTATTTTCTTAGATATATATAGCTCTGGACTGAAGAAGGACTCACTCACCCTTTCTATAACGACGATAACGCTTATAAAAGTTTCTATTTTTCTGTATACACTAACCATTTAATAAAACTATTAAATCCAGTACCGCGGTCGGTTATTATATATGCATTAGCCTTTAAGGGAGTAGACACGGGTCTATTGTGTTGATATCTAATAATATGAGTGATCAAAGTAGAGCAAAAGTCGACAAAATACACCCGCAAGAATCCAAGTATTTTTAGGTCACTAAAAAGAGTTTTGTGACTCAAACGATGACCAGAGCGGACTGCATTGAAGCTTCCTCTTTCGAATGAGACGTCACTCAGCCCGAAATCTGATCATATAAGGACAAACAACGTACCTTCCCAGACCCATGTTTCGGGCCAGATTGTGTCGGTATACAGCGCGCTGCATTACCCATGTCACGTGGCGTGTTTACGTCCTTAAGTATTTTTAGGTCATTAAAAGAGTTTTGTGACTCAAACGGTTATCCCAGCGCTCCGCATTGAACCTTCCTTTTTCGAATGAGACCTCGCCCAGCCCAAAATCTGCTCATATAAGGACGAAAAAGGAAAAATTCCAAACCCATGTTTCAGGTTAGATTGTCGGTATTACAGCGCGGTGCATCGCCCGTGTCACGTGACGTGTCTACCTTCTTAACGCCATAGTTTTAAAAGTCCCCATATTATTAAACTTATACGCTACTCGACGAACTACTGTGTCGCGAAACGCGAACAAACGCGACTTGGTACTTACGAGATCAACGCGTTAGGCAAGTACAGAGTTTCCGGGCAAGCGTCTGCATCGCGTGATGACGCGGGGACGTTAAACCAATCGACGCCAAGACGCTGTTGGCTCTGAACCAATCCACTCCAAGGTTTGTTCCCGCCAACTCAACGATAGGGCTGTTGAGTCGTAACAGTAACAATTGACTATCGTTGCCATAGAAACGTCTCTCGCAGTGTTGGCGGGAACAAACCTTGGAGTGGATTGGTTCAGAACCAACAACGTCTTGGCGTCGATTGGTTTAACGTCCCCGCGACATCACGCGCATGCAGACGCTTGCCCGAAAACTCTGTACTTGCCTAACGCGTTGATCTCGGGTGCGTTCCAGTTGGGCCCAAATCGCCCGCAACACCCATGATTTCCATTACATATCGCGACTGTGCGGGCGATTTGAGCCCAACTGGAAAGCACCCCTTGAAAGCAAAGCCACAGATTGCAAAGGGTGCGTTCCAGTTGGGCCCAAATCGCCCGCAACACCCATGATTTTCATTACATATCGCGACCGTGCGGGCGATTTGGGCCCAACTGGAACGCACCCCTCGTAAGTACCAAGTCGCGTTTCGCGACGCAGTAGTTCGTCGAGTAGCGTAGAAGTTTAATAATATGGGGACTCTTAAAATTAATCGCGTTTGTTCGCGTTTCGCGACGCAGTAGTTCGTCGAGTAGCGTACAAGTTTAATAATATGGGGACTCTTAAAATTAATCGCGTTTGTTCGCGTTTCGCGACGTAGTGGTTCGTCGAGTAGCGTGTAAGTTTAATAATGCACCTTGTGTGGGGACTTTTAAAATTAATCGGGTATTTGTTTGTCATTCGGTAGCGCCATGTTCGTGTATTTGAAGTTGCGAGAATGCGGTAAATTAATTATCGCCAAAGATACGCAAATCCGACACTTTGATTCCGAAAATATTAATCTTCAAAAGTTTTATAAAATAAAGTACAAAAACGAGGTTAAGGATTGTTCGATTGTTTATTGTAAAGGTAAGTTTTGTATCGAATTCATTTTGTTTCTATATATATATAATAAAAATAGAAGGGCACGTTTGAGTGAAACGTTATTAGTCGCACCTTTCTCGCCCACATATGTCTAACATGTGACTACAAAAATCTTAATCATATAATATCTCCATATAGACCTGGCATCCGTATCACAATCTTTAGATTTTAGTTAATAATATGCTGTGTACTTTCAGAATCTGAGGAAGAATTGCAGGCATTAATCGCTTCAAGGCGAGCATCAGTTCCCCCTTTGAAGCGCATGCAATCTGCGTCAGAAATTTCTGATGCAGACCCACCAAAGAAAGCTCTAATGGTAAATACATAGTTATCGTATTCTTATGTTCATATTGGGAACAGGACTGTTACAGCATCGCTGACGATGCTTTACACTTAGTCTATTATTATTAGCAGTTTCCATTCCTAATTTTGGTTGTGTTCTGTTCTTAGGATATTAGCAACGATTGTGAAAGAACTTTAAATGAATAGACTCGAGGCAAAGTCGTCGCAGAACGAATTGGTAAGTGAACAGTCTACATTTATTTTTGTTTCCATTGTATTTACATGTGCCTCTCATGCAGGGTGTCCAAAAAATCAGGAACTTTATAAAGGACTTTTTGATGTGTTCTTGCATCCGGATATAGCATGTTCCGACAAGTCCTTGAATTCTGGGACACCCTGTATATGCACTCTCGAATTATTATATAAAAAAAAACTGTGCTATCTAGCAACTGAAACATACATTTATTTGTTATACCAGCACTCTTCTATAGCATAATATTATACACGAAATTAATATTAATATTGAAATTAATATTGAGTCGAATATACCTACAAAGACTTTTCTTGCAAGATAAATGCCAAGCTTTTTGTATACCACATTACTTTGTCAAATTCTTAATTTCTCAAAGAATCTTTTTCGTTCAATTTGTCTAAGAAGTTTTCTATTTAAACATGGTCTCCAACAAGTTGATATTGTGCTTGCCCAAATGCATATAGTTCCACGATTTTCAAACGAGGATTTAAATTCCATGTTAATGGGGTTACATTTTATTTCTATTTGCAGACCTTATTGTACATAACACAGATTGTACATAAATTGGTAGAAATTAATTTTATCCATCATGGCTAGCGAAGACGAAGCGCCAAAGAAAAATTGCTACAAATCTTTTTTAACCGTGGGTTATAAAAAATCAGATGTATGTGAGAAAACACATTTTAATTGGCAACGTTTTCAACAAAATCAAAGTGCGTATTAACTACGTAACCACCGATAAAAATAAAATTCAGTGCATTTATTATACACAGTTCGAAATAATTTATGTATTGGTCAAATCTGCCTAGTTCATGTCACAACTTTAGTATTGAAAACAACAGTTTTTT
Source organism: Andrena minutula (assembly GCA_929113495.1). Lineage (NCBI taxonomy): Eukaryota > Metazoa > Arthropoda > Insecta > Hymenoptera > Andrenidae > Andrena > Andrena minutula. The sequence goes on along the minus strand of OV815993.1, from coordinate 75,769,383 downwards.
ATGTGTCATTTTACCAAATTTAGAACTAAAAGTGACAACGTGTAAAAGTACACGCGAGATTAATATATTCAACTCATTCAGAAGTATTACAGAAACTGCGTTGAGTAATTTATCCAGGACATTTGCTTCTAGAGATATTGGTCTCTACTAACTATTCGAAGTGTTGTTTGTGTATGTTTACATATTAAAAACATGATTTGAACATTCCACGCGATACTAATGTTAGAGGATATCTTAATTTATAAATCACAAAGTTAATAATGTTTGTGCGTTTGTCTGTCGCTTAAAAACTTTCAAATGGTAAACTCTTGGATTACGAAACATCCCTCAGCTCATTATGTCTGGCTTATGCAGACGAATGTCACTATTTAAAAAAAAGAAAGAAAAATATTATAAAACCGAAATCTAAATTTCAGACGAAGCTGAGTAGTAAAACTAGTAGATACATAAACTTTCCGTTCCTCGGGCAACGTCACGTTTTGATCATAAAATAATGAGAACATAGAATAATTACTTTTTAATATTGAATAAGTGGCTCTCACGAGAAATTTCAGTATCTACTAAAATCATATTTTTAGAAAAGAAACTTTCATGAAATAATAAGTGATAATAATTGCACCGATTATGAGAATTCAGGAAGACATGACCAAATAGATATTGAAAATTCCAGTTACATATGCGCTATTCTTCCAGTAGATAAAAATCATTTGGTTCTCGGTGATAATCCTCCAACTCAACTAGAGCTTCAACTCAATCATGATGATTGTTCTATCGTAATTGAAGGCAGTCACAATGCAAATGCTATGAAAGAAAATGATCAATGTATCAAACACATTGACAATTCTGAATTGAATATCATTGTTCAAGAAGAGGACAATTTATGTGATAACGATACTTTGAGTACTACTTTTTCACATTATACTAATGAAGATGGTTCAATTCAAAATAATGATGCTACTGGTTATCATGATCGTAACAGTGATGTTGATTCTGATACATTTGAATTGGATAATATTGAAGACTCGAGTAACGAATTCGGTGCAGAAGCTTTTCCTGAAATTTTTGAGAGTGATGATACAGTGATGTTTCCTGAAGCTCAACTAACAACATCGGCTGTCCAATTAATGATTACCGGTATGGTGATCCGTTTTAATATGACGCATGCTCAAAGTTCAGCGCTTGTACAATTTTCAAAAACTTTAGCTGGTCCACAATTTGATAAATGGAATTTTACTCATCGTACTATATCAAAACTATACGGTCCTCCAAACAATAAAAATTACATTACATTTTTATTGTACAACCTGTCATAACCGTCTTCCTACAGTAAAAGTAACAAAGAATGTTGGCAACATACAAGAAGTATGCAATAAATGTAACAAATCATATAAATTAACGACAGCAAGTTCAAATTATTTTTACACTATTGATATTGAATATCAATTACTATTCAACCAAAAAAATATTCAATCGTCCCTCTTGGAAAATTTATCCAATATCAAAAAGGGAAACGAAAATAATTTTATAATACGGGATTTATATGACAGCACTTTATACAAAAATGTTCAAGAAAAATATCCTACAGCCCTGACATTTCATTTCAATACTGACGGAGCACCTACATTCAAAAGTTCTAAAAGAAGCTTCTGGCCGTTGCAACTGATACTCAATGAATTGCCACCACACTTAAGATTCAGGAATATTATTCTGGCAGGTGTTTGGGTCACAAACAAGGAGCCGACACCAATTATGATGAATTGTCTAATGTCTTCTTTCGTAGAACAAATATTACAATTGAATAAGAAAGGCTTATCACTGACACATCACGAAACTGGACACAATATGATTTTCAAATTGATACCAATTGCAGCATGCGTCGATTCTGTGGCTCGTCCTATTCTTCAGAATCATTTTCAATTTAACGGATACTATGGTTGTAGTTGGTGCTATATTTATGGAAAGTATATGTGTGGAACAGTCCGATACCCTTTGTCTGCAACGAATGATGAGTTGAGGACGCATAATACAAATCTTGAAGATACAAAGCACAGCATTATGCTTCAGAAATCTATTCGAGGAGTTAAAGGTTCTTCAGAACTGATGAGATTACCATTCTTTGATACAATATGAGGGTATCCAGTGGAATATATGCATGGGATAAGTTTGGGGGTTGCTAAACAATTGTGGGAATTGTGGACCAGCGGAGAATCTCAATTTCATGTGAACGTTGAAGATAGGAAAGAAATTAGTCGTCGTTTAGAATTGATTCGTGTGCCACATGAAATTCATAGATTGCCAAGATCTTTGGTAGATAAAGGTAAATGGAAAGCGTCAGAATGGCGTTCTTGGTGTATATTTTACAGCCCAGTATGTCTCAATGGAGTTTTGAACGACCGTGCTTACGTTTCATTTCTGCTCTTCAGTCGAAGTATATACACGTTACTCAAACTAGAAATCACGACAGACGAATTGAGACAGTGTGAATTGGATTTATTGAAATTCGTAGGTGAGTGCGAGATTCTTTATGGTAATCGTGCACCAACATTTAATGTGCACAGTTTATTACATCTCGTGGACTCTGTAAGGAAAAATGGACCATTATGGTCAAGTTCAACATTTCACTTTGAGAACGGTATTCGAATCTGCAAAAATTATGTGAATGGTCCAAATCAGGCCTGGGATTTAAGTGAACGCGGCGGCCGATTTTCAGAGGCAACGCCTCCTTTCTCCCGCCTCGCGTCTTGGCCCCCGCGGCGACCCAGCAGCTAGGAGCGACCTCAGGCCTGTAACACGTGAACCGCGCGTGGCGTATTAGCGTGACATTGTATCAATAGGCTTCCATATCGTCCCAGAGAGCACGATTGTCGGTGCGTTTTTGTTTTGTCAACGCGCCAAGCGCGCTTCATATGGTACGGGCCTGAGGCACTTTTAGCTGCTGGGCCGCCGCGGAGGCCAAGACGCGAGGCGGGAGAAATGAGGCGTTGCCTCTGAAAATCGGCCGCTGCGTTCACTTAAATCCCATTTGACCACCCCCACTTTCGACTAACCTACAATTTTAAAATTTACCACCACCACATGATAAATAAAAAATTGCATAAATTTGACCACCCCCACTTATAGACTAACCTACAATTTTAAAATTTACCACCACCACATGATAAATCAAAAATTGCATAAATTTGACCACCCCCACTTTAGACTGACCTACAATTTAAAAATTTACCACCACCACAATAATAAATAAAAAATTACATAAATTTGACCACCCCCACTTTAGACTAACCTACAATTTTAAAACTTACCACCACCACAATAATAAATAAAAAATTGCATAAATTTGACCACCCCCACTTTAGACTAACCTACAATTTAAAAATTTACCACCACCACAATAATAAATCAAAAATTGCATAAATTTGACCACCCCCACTTTAGACTAACCTACAATTTTAAAATTTACCACCACCACAATAATAAATAAAAAATTGCATAAATTTGACCACCCCCACTTTAGACTAACCTACAATTTTAAAACTTACCACCACCACAATAATAAATAAAAAATTGCATAAATTTGACCACCCTCACTTTAGACTAACCTACAATTTAAAAATTTACCACCACCACAATAATAAATCAAAAATTGCATAAATTTGACCACCCCCACTTTAGACTAACCTACAATTTAAAAATTTACCACCACCACAATAATAAATCAATAATTGCATAAATTTGACCACCCCCACTTTAGACTGACCTACAATTTAAAAATTTACCACCACCACAATAATAAATAAAAAATTACATAAATTTGACCACCCCCACTTTAGACTAACCTACAATTTTAAAACTTACCACCACCACAATAATAAATAAAAAATTGCATAAATTTGACCACCCCCACTTTAGACTAACCTACAATTTAAAAATTTACCACCACCACAATAATAAATCAAAAATTGCATAAATTTGACCACCCCCACTTTAGACTAACCTACAATTTTAAATTTTACCACCACCACAATAATAAATAAAAAATTGCATAAATTTGACCACCCCCACTTTAGACTAACCTACAATTTTAAAATTTACCACCACCACATGATAAATAAAAAATTGCATAAATTTGACCACCCCCACTTTAGACTAACCTACAATTTAAAAATTTACCACCACCACAATAATAAATAAAAAATTGCATAAATTTGACCACCCCCACTTTAGACTAACCTACAATTTTAAAATTTACCACCACCACATGATAAATAAAAAATTGCATAAATTTGACCACCCCCACTTTAGACTAACCTACAAATTAAAAATTTACCACCACCACAACAATAAATCAATAATTGCATAAATTTGACCACCCCCACTTTAGACTAACCTACAATTTAAAAATTTACCACCACCACAATAATAAATCAAAAATTGCATAAATTTGACCACCCCCACTTTAGACTAACCTACAATTTAAAAATTTACCACCACCACAATAATAAATCAATAATTGCATAAATTTGACCACCCCCACTTTAGACTAACCTACAATTTTAAAATTTACCACCACCACAACAATAAATCAATAATTGTATAAATTTGACCACCCCCACTTTAGACTAACCTACAATTTAAAAATTTACCACCACCACAATAATAAATCAATAATTGCATAAATTTGACCACCCCCACTTTAGAGTAACCTACAATTTTAAAATTTACCACCACCACAATAATAAATCAATAATTGCATAAATTTGACCACCCCCACTTTAGACTAACCTACAATTTAAAAATTTACCACCACCACATGATAAATAAAAAATTGCATAGATTTGACCACCCCCACTTTAGACTAACCTGCAATTTAAAAATTTACCACCACCACAATAATAAATAAAAAATTGCATAAATTTGACCACCCCCACTTTAGACTAACCTACAATTTTAAAATTTACCACCACCACAATAATAAATCAAAAATTGCATAAATTTGACACCACCCCCACTTTAGACTAACCTACAATTTTAAGATTTACCACCACCACAATAATAAATCAATAATTGCATAAATTTGACCACCCCCACTTTAGACTAACCTACAATTTAAATAGATCCTTCAGTTCCGCTTGCATCCGCAATTGGAAGTCGGATCGCGTCGGATCTCGAACTTGTGGTTACGACACACACCGTCTGAAAAAGAAATGTATGCAAAGTACGTCAGCATCAATGGAACATACAGTAATAGTAACAATAATTCTACGTAAAAAGATGAAAAGTGCTTATTGCTTCGTACCAAAAATCGCCATCGCGATACGGGTGTCGAAGAGTGATCTGTGTTATTCGCGGCCAAACCAAGTGAAGGACGATGTTAAGTCGTCCGGCAGTGCTTCCCTGAAGCAGCACTTGATCGCTCCCTTCAAATCGAATCCGCGCATGTATTTGAAATACGATACCTAAACAAAGCGAGTAAAGATTGATGTAAGTATATATTATATATGTATATAAATAAATAAAAGAATAATTTCGTTTTCACTTACGACTTTGGAATAGGTGTCGTCATCGATGTCCTCAAAGCAGTCCACCTCCTGGACTGAGGACAAGGGGAGGACTGCTGGCTTAATGGGCCGATCAGTATTATGGGTGGTCTGGGCAGATTTCTGAATACTCATCAAGAGAGTATTCATTCTTCTGCAAACAGAACGGATGGAGACGTAACGTATTAATAAACACGATACACGCGATACTTACATTAGCTCTGCCTCGATCCGATTCCGCCCAGCGAGATCTTCCATGCTTCTGTTAACATTAACATTTATAAGAAAATATCCTTACAGTGATATTTTTATAGCAAAAAAAGAAACATGTATATTTACCTATTATCAGGGGGTTGGGTCGGCGCTGTATTATGCTGCAACGGCTCACTGTGGATCACAGTGGCGCGTGCAGACGATGTCCCAGAATCTGTGGTTTCTTCGAAGACAGGAACATTGGCGGCATACGTATCCTGAAACATATTATCCTGGTTAACAGTAGGAACATCGTTTGACGTTGTTGGACCGTCTTCTTGCAAGATCATCGACAGATCCTGGATGTCCTGGTCGATGGTTGGTAACTGCGCGATTAACGTCCTTCGCTGCTTCAGAGTTTCCTCCTCCTCCGAAGTGGTTTGGCATCGTCTGGGTCTCACGATCACACGTTTCTCCTGCCTCTTCATGCCAGCCTGTAAGGAAAAAAGTACATATTACGATACGTAGCAAAGGCGTGTGTGAGATGTTTCTTCCATTTTACATGCAATATTTTATCCACCAACAATTGTCACCTTTTCCAGATTATATTTGTATGTATCTTAATTGTACTAAACCTCAAGACGAACCTATGTAACGTACTACTCAATAATTCGAGTGTAACGCGACAAAGACTTCAACAGTTGAAAACGTGAAAAAATGACCCATGCAGAAATATTCAAACCAAACGATAAAATAACCCTTCACCAGAGATTAACAAGGATACGTGTACATATGGTTGTATTTATGAAGAGCAATACAAAAGAAGAAAATATAAATATTATAGCACGTCACTCACCAGAAAATAGTCGTAACTTACCAAAATGAAGAGACGAAGCTAGAAAGTGAACTTTTTTTTACATGGTGGAAATCCCTAACGGATACCTCACCCCCCCCCCCCCCCGTGGGAGGGGTAAGATTATGTGGGGCTTGCACCCACTAAAACCACCATGATAACCCACCAAGGGACCCATACAGCACACTCCGTTGCCCGAAGCTTGCAGGAAGGTTCCATGGGGGTTGCCGTGGAATGTTCCCTCGGTGCGGACATAGGAACCTTCGTGGAACACTCCAGCAATGTTCCGGTGGAACACTCCAGCAATGTTCCGGTGGAACATTGCCACTTGGAACCTTCCTGCAAAGTTCAGGGAACGTTCCGGCCATTCTCTGGCAATGGTCACGGAACCTTCCGGCCATTCTCTGGCAATGGTCACGGAACGTTCCAGTCATTCTCTGGCAATGCTCACGGAGCGTTCCGGTCGTTCTCTGGCAATGTTCACGCAACTTTTCGGACATTTTACAACAAAGATTCCAGAATTGTTTCTTGTATCGAATTTACCCTAATTGCTATCAATAATAATTATTGTAGGTGCAGATTACTGTATATGTACATATTTTTTTACAAAATCCTTGTGGAAAAAGGAGAAACATTTATACACACCATTGATTTGTTAAATAAATCAGTTACACATTTTTTACATTCACACACACTATATTATTCAGAGTAGGAAGTTCAAAGTTTCTCCTGTATATTAAGTCACACTTTGTGTAGACGATGTAAGGTCAATTGTTGTATGCTTTATGTAAACCAGACCTGGGATTTAAGTGAACGCGGCGGCCGATTTTCAGAGGCAACGCCTCTTTTCTCCCACCGTACGTCTTGGCCCCCGCGGCGGCCAAGGAGCTTCGAGCGCCTCAGGCCCGTACCATATGAACCGCGCGTAGCTGATTGGGGCGCCCCCGTATCAATAGGTTTCCACATCACCCATGGGGTACTATTATCGATGCGTTTTTTTTGTCAGTGGTATCCTCTATAGGCCTATTCCACTGTGTCGCGTGATAAAAATGGATTGGAAAAACGCGTTTTATTATCAAAATTTTAAATATGTTTGGGAAAACAAGATTTTCGCGCACGTTTAGACGTGCTGGGCAAATCTAAAACACTAACGGGGAGGCTGGACGACGATGTACGTATCAAAGTTAAAAGCGAGGAATCGTTTAGCCCTGTGCGCTGTTCGGTTTTAATGTTACGCATTTTCGAGAACGAACATTCGCACAAATATGTGGATCCGAACATAGAGAAAATTCGGAACGCGAAATCCCTAAGTTTGTGGTATGCCGATTCTTCCAGGGAAAAAAGAAAAAAATTTCTTCTAACAAGAGATGATTTTGATAAACTACCAACCTCCTACGAAAAGAATCGACGTGGCTGCACAACTGCGAAATAGTTTGGCCGGGTTTCTGCAGTTTTAAATTTAATATGTTTAAATGGTTAGTGAGATCTACTATAATTGAGAGTTCATAAAGGAAATTCGCATCTGTTAATAAGGGGAAATATTATTCTGCTCCCTTTGATTCTTGATATTCTTGTCAAGATTTTGATAATACAGTACTGTCTCTCAAATGTCACGCGTTTTCGGATTCTCTATAAGCGCGAAGCTATCCCCAGGGCCGGCGGAACCCAATATGCAAGTAATGCGCCGCATAAGGGCGCCAGCCGAAGGGGGCGCTAAAAACTATATCGCAGACTTAATAATAAAGGAACCCAACTCCCATATAAACAAAATGTAAATATAATTCTTTTTTTTTTAATTGTATCTCGTAAAGGCAAAACGTATTAAATAGAAAACAGGTGCAAAAATTTGGGGGGGCCAAAAATTTTCTTGCATAAGGGCGCCAAAAATTAGCTTGCATAAGGGCGCCAACCATCCTCGCGCCGGCCCTGGCTATCCCCACTACTTCGGTTGTAGTCGCCGCGTCGGGGCATCGGGTATCGGATGTCAAAGAAAAAGCCGAAGAAAGGTTCATAAACATTCTCGATAGTGACACACCTTACACTCTGACCGCGTGAAATCAAAGGAAGCCGAATAGACTACTCGTCTCTCAAATAGAACTGCTATCATTGTCTGCAATAATAATACCTATTTCTAAATTAGCTTCCATCAAAATAGGATTATTATTTATAAGCTCAACAGCAGCCTTTGGCTCCATAGCCTTCGCGCTTCCCGCAAAGTTCAACCTACAGTCATGCTCTTTTACTGGACATTCACGTGAACTTGCAAGGTCACACATCTTACATTTTCGATTGAGTGTGACATAAGATATCACTTTTTTCGTAAAAAAACCAATGAGAGCAGCAGTACCAGAAAGGCTATCGTATGTTCTACCTGTACCTCTCGTTGTCCATCCCATATCGAAAGATGCTGCTATGCGTACTGTATCTCTTGATGAAATATTCGCATTTTCTAGATCGTGTTCTGATAAGCTAGGGAAAATAAAATCATACTGCAAGTGGTCAGGTCTGAAAAAAATGGTTAAAATCAGGGAATGTGAAAGTAGTTTCAGTTGTGTAGTACTTCACTTTTTATTGTGCATTCAGTTTTTACATATCATCCAAATTATTGATCTTATTGTATATCAGCTAATATCTTTTGGGAAATCTAATTATGTATACTAATGTGTAATTACTGAGAATAAAGTTTGATTCAATCGATGAAACTTCAATTGTTTTGGTAGAATATCAAAATTTCATTGAATCACAGAAAAAAACAAATTTCATTAAACAGAATAAATATTTACTTGATAATATAAGACTGCAATTGAGTCATAATGATATTTGATAAATGAAGATTGATTCAATGAAATTTTCTTCTCAGTGTATAATTAAAATACAATACAATATTAATATTCTAATATTAATCTTCAGAACAAACTAAACAAAATATTTCAAGCATCAATCAATGCACTTTGATTAGTTTGTTTATAGATAAGTATGCGTATAATCTACGAAGATACATTTAGTGTAAATAAATTATATATTTGTATACAATGTAGTAGATAATAGCTAATTTGTGTATAATTATTGCTTTATAATAGAGTCGAATAACTTAATAAGATTATACAGTTGATTTGAAAGTTCATGAATGTACAATTTATAACGCAGGATGACAAATTATCTTCATACCACTATTTTGCTTTTTAAGAACCTCATCTTGTACTTACAACAACTGATTCATCTTCTCACAATTCTCAATCGTTTTCTCTCTTTCTTCAAAAGCTGCCCTCACACAAGTCTCTTGAGCCACCTGTTCAACAAATTTTCCAACTTCTTTCTCATGGGTCTTATAAGTATTCCAATTGAATTCAGGGATGTTCAATGAAGCTAGTAGTTTGTTGACGTGCGTGTTTCCAATCCCTGAATTCAGAGTGCCTACAAAGATAAACATGTAAAAATAACTTTCTTTCAATATTTTTCAACACTACAATACGTATACAAACCTATAGCAATTTTCGTGTTCGTATCGAAATGCTGCTTTCCCGACGACGCAACGTGTCGCTTATCCGTGCAAGCGCCAGTTATCCATTTGCACTGCCGACATTCAATGTAAAATGTAGACGCTAGTCCACATCGTCTCTCTTCCTTTGTGTCTAATAAAGAGAGCACCGAGTTGCACTTTGTACAAATTAATTGTTCGCCAAGTGTTTTTATGTGGACGATTCGACGGCCTTCAATCTCCACAAATTTGTAAGAAGCTTCGTCGGCACTAACATCACTGTCGTCTTCAAGGTTAGGATTTCCATTCGCCCCTGCGCAATAAGCTTCTCTGATTTTTGCACCAAGCTTGTTGTTGGCATCTCTTGTTGTACACTTTACGCGACACTCTTTTTCCTTTCCAAAAAAGTCTCGCACGTTTCGCATCGCTATTCTGTATTTCTGGAGCATTTTCTACTGTCTCCTTCGCTCCGTCCATGTTTACAAACTTTACTACCACGTAACAACGCGGCGAACGAATATACGCGATCAGCAGTCACGCGGTGATGCCAGCTTGCTTACCGAGTAAGTCAAGCATAAGAGTCGCGCTGTTTCGACTAGCTACGTACCGAGAGTACTCCCTTAAAGAATCGAATAAAGAATCAAAAAAGTTTAAAATTTTCGCTGTTCCGGAAGCCTTACTCTCCATTTGGTATGTGCCGGTTATATCAGTTATGTCTGAAAAAATAATTTTAGTTCAAATATCAAGTTAAGTTTATATATTAATTACTATTCTGTAGTTCTAATCTTGATACGTACTATATTGAGCCATAATTGTAATTGCTCCGGCCATGGAGTGACTAAAAACTTCTGTAGCATGTGATACTTTCATTTGTTTCATTTTTTCGTCAATTACGTGGCTTTCTGTTATTTTGGGTAATATTCTAATATCGTTTGACGAGTCTATTTTATACGCCGTTAATATATCTTGCCACCTTGCTATCATAATTTCATTATCTTTATTCCACACTAGGTTCTTCTTCAGGAGGTTGTTCCTAATTCCTTTAATTAGGTGCGGCACATCGTAGAGGGGAACTATTTCTTTATTTTTAATAATTATTTGCCGCTTTGGTTCCATTCCATCTCTCAAGTATATTCCTCTGGCATCATTTACCATCCCCTCTACGGCTGATTGGTTCGTGGAACCTTGGTCGCAAATAGTAGCGATAATATTCAAACCTAAAAAATATATATTACAGGTTAATCGTTGTATTCAAGATTATTTATAAGTATACTTCTCTGATGTTTTGGTAAGGTGAATTCCTGGTCACAATGATAGATAAGCCTTGTATCCTGACACACGCATCCATTACCTGTAATTGCTAGAAGGTTCTCTTGAGCGGTACATCCAAGAATTCGTTCCGAGCTTATGATACATCAATTACATTGAATAAAAGTAATTACAGAAATATCAGCATCATAAATTGAAACCACGAATTCTTGGATTTCTTTCAATATAATATAAACATTTTACGTACCATTTACATCATTTAACTTTTCTACTAAAATTTTTAACAACCGTTGGATTTCTTCTGATTTCGTAGGACCTTTACTAAAATGATAACATATCGTTTGTTTCCATTGTTTTTTAATACCTTTCAGCATAAACACCAATGCATGGTCCACAATCTGTCCTTTGTTTAAATTTTCACCGGTATGGGAATTTTTGACCGGTTTTATGCGTAGGGTATAATTTTTTAATTTAAAATTAGAATTTATGTAGTGTACAGTCAGTGACACGTAACTGTCATTGGCACGTGAGGTCCAGCCGTCTGTAGTGAACGCTAGACTGTGTACATTTCCCTACAAAATTATAATAGATTTTAAACATTTTACTTATAGCGACAAAGATATTGTAATACAGATTTATGTATTATTACACTTGTAGCTCAGATGATGCTGATAACTATTATAAGTAATATTATACAAATTTTACTTACATTTGTGACGTCACTATTAATAATTTCTTGCAGTTTCTTTTTCTCTTTTATGTACATATTCGGAATTATATCATCTGAAAAAGTGGTTCGAGTTGGAATTTGATAACGTGGCTCAGCTACTTTCACGAACTCTCTAAAACCCTTATCCTTCAAAATGGAAAATGGTTGATAGTCTAGAACTATCATTCGCGCAACTGCGTTCGTCAATTCCTGAGCTCTAGGGGAATCTTTATCTAATAGTGGCGTATTGTTATATTGTACAGGCATGCTCGTCGATGGTTCCCCCGCGTTCATTTCCGCATTATTTCTGCTGTAAACCTCCTTATGATATGTCTCCATATGTCTTTTTAATGAGGAGGTGGACCCTCCGGTCATTTTCATTCTCTTCTTGCACAGCGTGCAACAACACTCTTCACGACTCAGCTTCGTGAAAAATTTCCAAACGGAGCTTTCATTTTTACGCGCTCGTTTCGGAGCTGATGATTGCCGCGCGCTTTCCACTTCGCTATTCATCGTTTCCGACGCTATACACGCACTTGTAGATATTGGTAGATTTTCGCGGTCACTATTCTCACTAATTTCTACCACATGAGCCATTTTTAATTCCATAATTAACAGAAATAGCGTAATTGTACGTCAAACAGCAAAGCGATCGCAATCGCAATGAATGCCACTTATAATAAATAATATTAAATTATGTTATGTTTTCGTTGTTAAGTGGTCGCTAGGTTGGCAAACAAGAAACAACGATTGCGATCGCTTTACTGTTTGACGTACAATTACGCTATTTCTGTTAATTATGGAATTAAAAATGGCTCATGTGGTAGAAATTAGTGAGAATAGTGACCGCGAAAATCTACCAATATCTACAAGTGCGTGTATAGCCTCGGAAATTCTTAATAAAAGTATGCGGTCATTTACTGGACTTCTCATTCAACAATTCGGCCAAGGGGTGGTGAATCCACACGGAAGATGGTGGTGACTGAGTGCACGGACAAGGTAGTAGCTCCGCACGGAGGAGGTGGTGGCTTCACACGGTCAAGGTGGTGACTCTACACGGTCGTGGCGTAGTGAAATTCGCACAGCAAAAGGTGGTAATTGCACACGGACGAGGTTGGTGACTTCACATGGAAGAAGGTGGTGACTGAGTGCACGGACGAGGTGGTGCCTCCGCACGGGCGCGGTGGTGGACTGCACGCAGTCGATGTCTTCTGACGGCGCACGAATGGGGCGTTCACGACCCCCTCCTGCGAACATAAAAATTTATAAGAAAATATTCTTCAAAATGTACCGGATTTATTTCTAACATTACTTTTCTTTTATCTTTTCCTACTACGTGCTATCGATATATTTTTACGAGAATAATGAAAAATGTGTATTTACCCATTATCCGTATATACCGGTTGCTGTTGAATATAAGAACTGTTCCTCCCGAACTGTTGATTCGACAGGTACAACATAAGTTGGCTGCACACAGGTTGAATAGCACACGATGATGCACCATTACCCATAAGAGATGTGGGTCCGTCATGAACGATTCTGAGCCAACTGTACCTCTAGAATTATTATGCACCGCGTGTGCCGCGCGCAAGTGACAGTATAGAGATTCCACGTTGTGGGATGACTGCACACGGACAAGATGCTGACTTTACACGAATGAGGCGTAGTGACTGCACACGGACGAGTTGGTGACTTCACACGGAAGAAGGTGGTGACTGAGTGCACGGACAAGGTAGTAGCTCCGCACGGAGGAGGTGGTGGCTTCACACCAGAGTTGGGCAAAGATAATATCTGAATGACATTCAGATAAAAGGGACTTACGGTTATTCATTATTCAAAACTTGAATAATGAATGATCATTCAAGGGACTTATTCATGAATTGTGAATAACCGGTGGTTCAACGTCATTCTATTCTTATTCTAGAAGTTCGACTAACCGACGAAAGCCCTTGTGACCCGACCCGCGCGCGGTCACCTACCTGTCAGATTTTACAGAATCTGAATTTGTTTATTTTTCATCGTATCAATATGAAAGTAACACCAATGGATTCCTGGCGTCCTCCCGATTAATTGGACAAAAAATAATTTAAATCGGACTATTTTTAACGAAACGGGCTTTGAATTCTGCAAATAAATTTCTCACGTAAAATCCTTAATTATGGTCCGAATTATATCATTTTTGGGGCCATTTTCATCGGGAAGACACGAGGAATCGATTGGTAATACTTTTATCAACATTTATCAAAAACGTGGAGATTTGATGTGGCCCGTCGGTTTTATTGCCCTCGGGTGTCAACGAGCGGTCTACTGGGCCCCAAAGGTCCTCGCTCGCAGCGAGAAAGCAAAACAGTGGGGTGGCTAGGTCTTTCCCCGATAATCCGAGCCCAAAGGCTTCTCAACAATCGAAAGATTGTACAATCATATTCTTTCTGATGCTTTCGCCTACAATTATTATGTTGAGTTAATTAACAAAAAACCTCAGTTTGCCAACGAATATTCAATGTTGGGTCTACTATTATTATGGTGGGTTAATTAACAAAAAAACTACAGTTTGCCAAAGAATATTCAATGTTGGGCCTACAATTATTATCGTTGGATAATTAACAAAAAATTTACAGCGATGATTAAATGTCGTCTTACAAACGTCAAAAAATTTGCTACATGCAGAAACGTATTATTATATTCCAAGTTGTGATTTTTCTCTTCTTATTCGTCTTAAGGGGACATTCTACTCTCTCGACCGAAAAATCGGCCACTTTTCGGTGATGGTTTTTATAATGAAATAAACACTTCACGTTTCCGAATTTCTGTGGGTATATTCTACCACTCTTAAAATACAAGAAAAATCTTTTGTTGTCTGTTTATTTCAATTGTTTACATAAATATTTCGCATTGTAGATGACGTCTTCAGAATTGCTGGCGGTTGAAATTTCGGACGACTGGATCATCGGAAATAAAAAAACCAATGATATTTTGAATTTGCAGGAGTATGGCTATCTCGCTTACCACAAATATCTTAAGATTTTTTAATATTTTCCCACATTTTATATCTATTAAGCAGAGAAGAAATGCTCTTTTCGTTACTTTCAGCTTTGATCGACTCCCATTTTAATAATTTTGGTCCAAAATTATTCGTTTGTGGTAAGCGAGATAGCCATACTCCTGCAAATTCAAAATATCATTGGTTTTTTTATTTCCGATGATCCAGTCGTCCGAAATTTCAACCGCCAGCAATTCTGAAGACGCCATCTACACTGCGAAATATTTATGTAAACAATTGAAATAAACAAACAACAAAAGATTTTTCTTGTATTTTAAGAGTGGTAGAATATACCCACAGAAATTCGGAAACGTGAAGTGTTTATTTCATTATAAAAACCATCACCGAAAAGTGGCCGATTTTTCGGTCGAGAGAGTAGAACGTCCCCTTAAGACAGCGCTGCACAAGGAGCAGTTTTCGGCGCCTAGCGGCGAGCAACCCACCTTTCCTGTTGCTAAGGTTAGAATCGGTGAGGAGAACTGCAGTAGTGTATGTGCGTGTTCGTAGGCTCGTAGCATAGGGATATATGACTGGGTTCCTTGGAGGGGCACCAGTGCAGAACAGGTCCCGTAATAAAATTCGGGGGGGTCATGAAATTTCCAAAATATTTGCCACTACCGGCATTTGGTATGACTTGAAGGTTCAATTTTACTGATAATGACACATTTATTGCTAATATTACTTATTTTTTCATCCGACACGTAATATATTTATAAAGTTAATACTATACAAATAAATAGCTCGGACTCGAAGAAAACCAAATTTTAATGAAGGATATATATCATTTACAATTCAGAAAGTTATATATAAATAAATATATACATATGTACACGCATCTGGTGCTCATCATTACATTTAATGATATTTACAAGAAAATTACATAACTAATAAATTTGTACACGTAACAATGTACGGGGAATTAATGAAAATGTATGGTCCACTAATATCAATATATACATATGTACAGAACATGCTCATGATTGCACATAGTAATAGTCTTATATACACTGAAAAATACACGAAAACAGCTCCTTGTGCAGCCTTGATTTAGGTCCTAAATCAAGGCTGCACAAGGAGCTGTTTTCGTGTATTTTTCATTGACCTGGACGCATCTGACATTGCGACCCTTAACTTTGGGTAGTGGGAATGTAAGGATACCTGGGACCAGCTGTGCACGGAGCACGTCCATCGATGACCAGGATCGGTTCGGTGACCCTGTGACACAGATTTTCAAGCTGCAGGTGAATTTCCAACAAGGGTGAGTTTTAGTTACTAACGCCTATCACCTTTCGTGGCTACGTTATTAACACAAGGAAATTTACGTATTCCTTATCCTCCCACTTCAAATAATTATTATTTTCGAATCTTCTAAAAAAAAACTGCGTATTCGTCTTTTTACGTTACACGTGATTTTCATCCATTTATCCTTTATTCATTATTCACTTTAAATGACGAACAAACCATGACAACATGTTCGATTTTATTTGTTACGTCTTTTTCATTTGCCATTCTACGCAAGTTTCTTCGATGCATGCCGAGTTGCTTGCTCGTCGCAGTCGCAGCGCGGCTCGTAGCCACGCTACCGCGGGAACTCGGCCGTCAGACTCGCGCTGTGATTGGTCGGTGCTTTTTATTAATATCTCGTTAACGAAACATCGGAGAGCATTTTCGCAAAGGAAAAAGTTGTTTGAAATCACCCCCAGAATCACCCCCTTTAAGGAAACGCAACATTTTTGGGACACCCTGTACACAGCTAAAAGGCTGTACTCGTAAATTCTACTATTACTCATATCACGGACATTTTTTTAATTAACCCATTAGAATAATTTTAATTAGCCTTTCAGAATAAAAGAATGGCTTTCAAACTTTCTTTAGATATAATTAGATATAATATTATATTATGATTTTATATATTTTCCGTTAAAATTGATTACTGACATGGATATGCTAAGTTTTACTTTAAATTGGTCGCTGTACGAATACTTTCTACACCGACTGTGACATCTTAAAATGCGTATGTATTATTTTATGTATGTGTTTACGATCGGCCGTGGCCGGGTTTGCTGGAGGTGGTGGTGGTGGTGGCGGTAGCGGTGGCGCAGCCGCGGACAGTGGCTGCTCCGCCATATTTAACTCTGCCAACTCGGCGTCAATATCTAAATAAATTAATTTTATCATTAAATGACTGGAAAAATAAATTTAAATAAATGTTGGTATATAAATTTTTAATATTTACCATCTAAAGCGTTCTGCACATTTTCCTACAAAAATTAATAAACAATTAATTAGCAAAAATAAGATCAAGAGTTCATTAAAGCTGCGTATGATAGAAGAAAGTCATACATGGTCTCTTACAGGTGAAAGAATATATGAAAATTCTGGACTTAAAAGCAAAAGGCTTTTATCTAATACAATAAGGATATAAAAATTCATATTGAAATATAAAAAGTAATGTATGTTTGTTTTTCATTCATTGCAGATCTGTTTGTGACAGATTTGATGTAGGGAAAGCTACAGCTCTCAGAGCTGTTCGAAGGGTGGCCCATGCATAGTGTTCCTTCTCGAGAATTCTTTCTCGATAATTTCTCGAGAAATTTTATAATTTCTTATTTCTCATTTCTCGAGAAATTACATTGTTTCTCGAGAACCTTCAGTGTAAGAAAATTATTATAAATCCCATTAGTTTTCAGAAATGAATTTTCAGTTGGTTCAAATTGTGTGTTAATCGTGAACATATAAACACATCTACAATCAGTGATAAATGTTAGCAATATATGCGAATAATTGCGCGATTGTTTATAAACTTTTCTCTTCGTATCGCCGATGTTCTATGTACAATTAAACCAACATCCACTCAAAATGAAAGAAATTTTTCTACAGCCGCAGATTTTGTCACAAAGAAAAAAGAAGTAGATTGGCTGACGCGACATTAGACGCATTGTGCTTTTGAAAAAATACTATTTTAAAACAAAAAAGTAAAGTTTCGTTTTGCTCACATTTTATATTAAATAAATAAATTTATCTATTATATTTAATATCTGTTTTTTTTTTCATTTACACAAGTTTTGTTTAAGTTGGACACGAATAGAAATTTAGATAAATATTATCAACATTATTCCAAAATTATAAATTTTACAATAGTTTTTAATTTCTTGAGAATTCTCGAGAATTCTCGAGAAATATAATCTGATTTCTCATTTCTCGAGATGCGAAAAATATCGAGAAATCAGGAACACTACCCATGCATTGTTTGCTAGGGCTGGAACCTTCATTCAGTGGCCTACTGGAGATCGGGCTTTTGATGTGATGAAAGGGTTTCAAATATCTAGTGGTTTTCCCAGAATTATCGGAGCTATTGATGGTACGCACATTCGCATTGATGCTCCAAAAGAAAACCATGCAGATTATGTGAATCGGAAAGGATTTCACTCCATTCAACTACAGATAATTAGCAATTAATTTTGTACATTTACTATACACCTGTAAGTTATTTTGTAAATGCTTATTTATATCTGTCTATATTATTTGTACTTATAGTTGGTGTGTGATCACAAATACTTAATAACACATTGTTATGCTGGACATCCTGGCAGTGTCCATGATCAAAGAGTATTTAGATTATCCGAAGTAGCCAGTTATCTGGATGAAGACGTCAAATTTCCGAATGATAGCCATATTTTAGGTGATGCAGCATATGAACTGCATCAACACTTACTGAGTCCCTTCCGAGACAATGGCCATTTGACGGAAAGACAAAAAAAATATAACTATTGCCACTCAGTGGCTAGGGTAACAGTAGAAAGATGCATTGGTCTATTAAAAGGACGCATGAGAAGCTTACTACACTGCCTACCAATGTCTAAAGTAGACTTGATGGCAGAATATATTGTTGCAGCATGCGTGATCCACAATATTTGTACTTTACGAGGAGATGTAATAGTTGAACCTACAATACTAGCACCTTCACAAGAAAATGTGGAAAATGTTAATATTGTTAATCATATAAGACGAAATGCTGGAGTTCATAAAAGAAATATAATTATGAATATATTGTAGAACCAACGTCGTGTAAATAATGTAACAAGTTAAATGTTACATTAAATAAAATACAAAATATATATAAAGTAATATTTTATTTTAAACTATATTTTTTCTACAATTTTAGTGAATAAATCAAACATGTTTTTGTCCATGGCCTGCCTTTCATCGTGCCGTTTCGCTTGTTTGGCTTCATGCTCCTCCTACTGGCGGATTCTTTCCTCCAATGGAGCTGCCAACGATCTTTTAGATGTTGATGCCTCAATAAACAATACAAGATTTGCAATCTCGGTCATTTACACACAGTATGTCCGGTTTTCTCGTATACACACTATTATTTTTGTAACCATTTAAAAAGCGAAAAAAGGTTTCACATTAAAGTTGCTTGATTTGATGGAGATAACTTGATAGAATATAGTGATTTGTATTTAATCTAGTATTTACAGAGATTTCAATATTTGTTACGTATGTGGAATTTTCCCATACGTCGCTCTCAACCGTCTTTCGAGCTCGCGTCTGCGAAGGGAAAACGCCCTAAAAGCCTTTTGCTTATCAACCCCACTAATGAAGGTCAAGATCTCTACCAGCTGCATCGCGACCGTGAGAACGGGAGTGACACGACGACGACCCCGAAGGATTTTCCTTATATGGAAAATCATAACGCATCCCCACTCATTTTTGGGACTATATAAACCCTTCGGTTTCTACCCTCGGTGGTTAATAGCTATAGAGTCACGCGTAACGTCACGTCGTGTCACGCTCGTACAGAGTTGTTTAGATTCATTTCGATCAGGCTAAAGTCTCTGTTGGAATCAAAGTTAATCTAGTAGAATCCGTGAGTTCGGTTTATATTCTATTTGGAACTTTGAAATATCCACTCGTACGCCCCGCATCGCCAGTGCGTCAACACCGTGCAATTAGTGGTAACATATACACATCTTTTATTTAACCAATTTATCGCGACACTTACATTTGTATTAATTGTTTATTCAATATACTTATGGTGTTCACGTCTAAATCGAGTCGATTTCGTTAAACCTATCTTTTACCCAGCGATCCTTATAATATTAGTAGCACTCACCCACAGATACAACTTTACCGCTCGAGTTGTATCAAATTAAGAGTTACGAGGCATTACTAACATTTCCCGCGACTCCCCGATTTAGCATCGGGTTCGTTCGCACCTCTTTACCAAAACAAGTCATCTTCACCAACCCAGTGGCTCCCTGATTTCGCATCAGGTTCGTCCACGAAACCTAACTCTTCCTACGGCTCCCTGATTTCGCATCAGGTTCGTCCGTATCCTACAGCTCCCTGATTTCGCATCAGGTTCGTCTGTAAATCTACCTACTTCCGAACAGCTCCCTGATTTCGCATCAGGTTCGTCTGTGAATAATCCAACCTCCTAGCAGCTCCCTGGTTTCGCACCAGGTTCGTCTGTGAACTTTATCCTAGTGACTCCCCGATTTCGCATCGGGTTCGTTCACGACGTTTCACCCTCCTACGGCTCCCTGATTACGCATCAGGTTCGTCCGTGTCTGACTCCATTCCTAGAGGCTCCCTGATTTCGCATCAGGTTCGTCCTCGCCGTCAATAATCCTAGCGGCTCCCTGATTTCGCATCAGGTTCGTCCGCGCACCTAACTAACAAATTCATATCCGTATTCCTGGGGAAATACCCCTCTCGCCGGCCTCTCGCGTTGCCGCAGCCCCGGCTCGTAACATCATATCGGTTACAATACCATTTTGAAGAATGAATAAATGCCTTACCATTGGGTTTTTCACGATTAACCAATCGTGTGTCCTCAAATTCTTGATAGGGGTTTACTATACTTTCGCAATTGTTGTTCATTTTATTGCTTTTCTGCCTCATTTCTTTCACACGTGACTCTGCAAAATTAATGTTATACAAATTTACATTACTTCATACCGGTTACAATACCATTTTGAAGAATGAATTCAATGAATAAATGCCTTACCATTGGATTTTTCTTGCAATTGTAAATAAGTTTCCACATCTACATACAACACACAGACATATATGTTGAAAACAATTTAAAAGATTTTTAATATAAAAAATTAGAGACTTTACCTTCATCAAGTACCTCCACTTGCAATTCTTCTTCTTCTTCTAATATGTCTTGCCCTATTGTAATATTCATTAATGTTAATGTACAATATTGTATGATATATAATAATACACATTTCTTTTATTCTGTTACCATCATGTACATCGCTGTCAAATGGCGTTTCCATACCCATTGTGGACAGCTGGGTAATGGATAGAATCCGCTCTTCATATGGTAATAAATCTTTTACATTACCACATCCACCGCCAGTCTTTGACATGTCCCTTTTAAGTAGTGCGCATTTCTTTTTTAGTTCTTTTTGTACAGATTCATATTTCATTCGCAGCGTTTTTGAAGTGCGTTGCATTGAGCCATTAGCATTAAATTCTGTGGATATTCTCTCCCACACCTGGTTCTTTTGTTTCCATGTTGTGGCATTAGTTTCTTTACTTTCAATTATATGTTTGTTTTTCACAACAAGATCAATAAGTAATTCAATTTCTCCATTTGTAAAATTTGCGCTCCTGCTCATTTTTCCTGTACAAAAAACGCATATTCAATAAATTTAGTACAAAATACTGCTTAACCCATCATCTTTTAGTTTTATTCGTTAGTTTTATTCGTGACAATTTATTCGTTAGTTTTATTCGTTACTTTTATTCATGACAATTTACTCAGTCACGAATAATTATATTACCTCAATAATAAATGAATGTACCTCTAAAGTTTAAAGTACTTACGTCAACCAGTTTTCGGTTATTCGTGCAAACAATGCCTTCCAATGGGTCTCGATCACTGCTAAACAGCGTCACAATGAAGTTATCGCTTTATCTTTTTTGCGACGTTGCCGCGTCAACGTTCCAGGCAGTTAACCATAGGATCTGAAAGCGTGAAGAAACATGCGCTACTGCTACCTGGCAGACACCATCTAACTGGTGGTTGACTGACCGGGTCTTTATCAGGATCTGAAGAAATCGGCCGTAAGCCGTCTTTAGCGGCCGATTTCTTCACCTTCAGTAATCTTCCAGTTAGAGTTATGTTCTATATAACTGGCAAATGATAGCATCCACCTGGCCAACGGGTGCCACATGATAGCATCTAATTGGTCGTTCACTGACCAGGACTTTAATCGGAGGTGAAGAAATCGGCCATAAGACGTCTTGAAAGTCTGAAAGGCAACTTATAGACGACGTGTGCTATCTGGGGAAGCGGCTGAGGTATACACGGAAAAAGGTCAGCACCATAAAAGCCGATGCTAAGCCCATTCACGATGCTGTCCAGCACCAAAAGACACCGTTGTGAATGGGTGAAAATATCGGTGCTGAGCCCATTCACAACGGTGTTTTTCGGTGCTGGACCGCGCCGTGAATTCAAATACAAATAGATTCTGAATGACTTTATTATACAATTAATGCGTTGCATTTTATACGAAAAAAGGTCTGCACCGTTGGCAACGGTGCTCGAGAAGTGAGCACCGTGAACTGGTGCTGGACCCATTCACGGCGCTGTCCAGCACCAAAAGACACCGTTGTGAATAGGCGAAAATATCGGTGCTGAGCCGCTGACAATGAGTATCGAAAGCGATATCTTTAAGGCCGGTAGTCACAGTGGCTACTTATTCTTAAGCAAATGCTCTATTATCCTAGTAGCTAGTAAAGGATGCCGAATGCTTAAGCATTTGCTTAAGAATAAGTAGCGACTATGAATACCGGCCTAAAAATATGAATATGTATCATTGTTTTACAATATCTTTAAAATTGTTATTTGCATCGTTGCTGCAACAAAGTATTCTACCTCAGCCTCTTCTAGAAGAGGCGAATAAATTTATTCCCTGAACGATATCATAACGGTATTGTCGATATATCGTTAAATATCAATAAGATATCGATAATCTATCAATAGTCGATAGTCACACCTCTAATCAAGCATAGAAATCTGTAAACATGAAAATTGATGCTGAACTCAATTAGAGTCTAATAAAAGGCATGAATTTGGCAAACATAAATAAATTAAGCTAAAAACTTACTATTTCGATGAAATGTACTAAGAAAATGACGTTATGAATAGAAAATTTTTATATCTTAACCACGAATAATTATACTCATCGACTTCATAAATATACCGTTGCGACGTAATAATAATATTTTGGGAGGATGTCATAAAAAGTTCACAAATGTAGCGTAAAAGAACGAAATATCCAATAAACATTTATTATCATGCAGTACATAGGTTAAGTATATTTTTTGTCACTTCGAGGACAGAAAATCCGCTCCTCGAAGTGACAGAAAATATAACCTAACTAAGAGACTGTACAAATGTTTATTACGCGTTGTATTTATATAATATTTCTGATCGAAATTTATGGAAATAAGTGCAAATTATGCTTCTATCAAAATGTATTAGTAAACGGAATTATGCAACATGTTTCTTGAAATTAGTCGTAACGTTCAGGCCGTTTTAGATTTTAAATGTTCCGATAGGATTTAATTTCAATTCCTGCCACTCGTAGCATTGTAATCTTATTTTGGACTGAATCGATAACGTTGGGTGTGACACGAAAATGGTAAGGGGGCTCGCGAGCCCCCCGAGCATGTGACAGAAAATTACATTGCGTGATAGGTCTATTCCAGGCTAGTTCAGGTGGGCGGTCCGAGGACGCTAGCTTCCATAGCGTCTTCAACGTGCTGCGTGGAAGAGGGTGCTCGAAGCCAATGAACCGGCGGGCATGCCACGGACAGGGGAAACTCTAGTAGTATGCTCTTGGGTCCTAAAGGTGAAGTTCCACGGCTGGTGGCTCGGTTCGTCGCTTGGCTCGTCTAGGTTCGGTGAGTCGGGTTGGCGAGCGCTAGTCGACGAGCCACACGCCGTGGAACTTCATCTTAAGGGTACGAGCCTACACGCACACTACTAGAGGTTTCCATATCCGTGGCATGCCCGCCGCTTCATTGGCTTCGAGCACCCTCTTCCACGCAGCACGTAGAAGACGCTATGGAAGCTAGCGTCCTCGGACCGCCCACCTGAACTAGCCTGGTCTATTCTATACCTGGTCTGTGGCTTCAGCAAATCAGTCGATACTTGCCTGTGCATTTCACAAATGCGAATTAATCAGAGGAAATGGGACAAATAGATGCATATGTATGTGTTGAGGTATATTCAAGGAACGTGATAAATCAAGCGCAGTTCAATATTTGTTGAGAAAAATAATATAAAGGAAAAATATATTCTGTTGTAAATAATAGATTTGGTACACAGATTGCACTTGAACTGTAATATTTGATATCGATGTTACTGGATATCGAATTTGTTCACAGGCCACGTTTTTACTGTTCTCTTTACTTTTAAGGCTAGCCATACGTCCATTCTCTCCGACATTCACACAGAATCTGCCTCACATACCTTCACACTCACACTCATTTTCCTGTTTCTCAGTGTTGCCATGTATGCTAACTGAGCGGTACCAACTTCTGAAATTATTTCTCCAACACTCTCTCTTAATTTCAGGAGTTTGATTGCTATTTAACAACTTAATTGGTTTGAAAAGAAATATAACATATCACACTACAAATCCACTCTTACAAAAAACAAACTTGTTTGAGTTTAACGCTTTAGTAAATAAATCTGCGTATTGATGTTCAGTCTTACAATATTCTACTACTATTTCCTTATTTTTGATTAACTCATGTATGAAATGATATTTTACATCTATGTGCTTAGATCGTCTATTTACTACACCGGTTTTTATGAGTTGAATAGCGCTTTGATTGTCTATTTTTAATTTCACTCGATGTTCTTGATCTGTCAGTTCCTGTAACAGCGACTTCAGATGAAGTAACTCTTTGCAACACTCTGCTGCTGCGATGTACTCGGCCTCAGTTGTTGACAAGGCCACTATTGCTTGTTTTCTGGAGCACCAGCTTATTGGCCCTCCTCCATACATTATGATATAACCCGTGGTGCTGTTCCTGCTCTCCAAATCTCCTGCATGATCCGCATCACAATAAGCTTCTATGATGTTACTGTCAGTGCCCTTGCAGAATTGTATGCCTTGAGTAGACGTTCCATTTAGATATCTCAGCATCCTTTTAGCGTCTGTTACATTGCACCCTTTCGGTTCGTTGATGTACCGGCTTCCATAATTTGTAGCATACGTTAAGTCTGGTCTTGTCCTACTAGAAAGGTATAGCAGGCTTCCGATAACCTCCCTGAACGGGAACTTGCACTCCTTTTGAGCAATATCTCCCTCCGGTCCTTTTATTATTGGAGTGCTCATAGGTTTCGAGTCTTGCATCCTATACCGTTCTAGAATTCTTTTAGTATATTGCGTTTGTGTCAGTCTAATTTTTCCTTCTTTGATGCAAACTTCCATACCTAGAAAAACATTTGGATTTTTACAGACTTTTATTTCAAATACCTTTTCCATCTCTTCAAGCAGGTTATTCATTTGGTTTATATCTTTTCCCAGGAGTATGCCATCATCCACATAAATACCTAAAATTAAATTATTATTACTATGTTTAAATATACATTGTTCAGTCTTTAATTGTTCGAGCTTTCTTTCTTTAAGAAACTGTGTGAGCTTTTCATTCCATTTTAACGGAGCTTGCTTTAGCCCGTAAAGTGCCTTATTTAGTTTGCACACTCTGTTACCATAGTCGTACCCTTCTGGTGGTGACATATAAATATCTTCATCTATGTGCCCATATAAAAAGGGTGTCTTTACATCAAACGTTATTATTTCGTACCCACGAGTAGCTGCCAGTACAAATATCACTCTGAGTGAGCTATTACCAATTACAGGACTGAATGCTTCAGTATAGTCTATCCCGCTCTCCTGTTGACATCCTCTGACAACTAGCCTCGCCTTTTTCTCTCCGTTCTCCTTCTCTTTAAAGACCCATCTGATGCAAACTTCCATACCTAGAAAAACATTTGGATTTTTACAGACTTTTATTTCAAATACCTTTTCCATCTCTTCAAGCAGGTTATTCATTTGGTTTATATCTTTTCCCAGGAGTATGCCATCATCCACATAAATACCTAAAATTAAATTATTATTACTATGTTTAAATATACATTGTTCAGTCTTTAATTGTTCGAGCTTTCTTTCTTTAAGAAACTGTGTGAGCTTTTCATTCCATTTTAACGGAGCTTGCTTTAGCCCGTAAAGTGCCTTATTTAGTTTGCACACTCTGTTACCATAGTCGTACCCTTCTGGTGGTGACATATAAATATCTTCATCTATGTGCCCATATAAAAAGGCTGTCTTTACATCAAACGTTATTATTTCGTACCCACGAGTAGCTGCCAGTACAAATATCACTCTGAGTGAGCTATTACCAATTACAGGACTGAATGTTTCAGTATAGTCTATCCCGCTCTCCTGTTGACATCCTCTGACAACTAGCCTCGCCTTTTTCTCTCCGTTCTCCTTCTCTTTAAAGACCCATCTGATGCAAACTTCCATACCTAGAAAAACATTTGGATTTTTACAGACTTTTATTTCAAATACCTTTTCCATCTCTTCAAGCAGGTTATTCATTTGGTTTATATCTTTTCCCAGGAGTATGCCATCATCCACATAAATACCTAAAATTAAATTATTATTACTATGTTTAAATATACATTGTTCAGTCTTTAATTGTTCGAGCTTTCTTTCTTTAAGAAACTGTGTGAGCTTTTCATTCCATTTTAACGGAGCTTGCTTTAGCCCGTAAAGTGCCTTATTTAGTTTGCACACTCTGTTACCATAGTCGTACCCTTCTGGTGGTGACATATAAATATCTTCATCTATGTGCCCATATAAAAAGGCTGTCTTTACATCAAACGTTATTATTTCGTACCCACGAGTAGCTGCCAGTGCAAATATCACTCTGAGTGAGCTATTACCAATTACAGGACTGAATGTTTCAGTATAGTCTATCCCGCTCTCCTGTTGACATCCTCTGACAACTAGCCTCGCCTTTTTCTCTCCGTTCTCCTTCTCTTTAAAGACCCATCTGATGCAAACTTCCATACCTAGAAAAACATTTGGATTTTTACAGACTTTTATTTCAAATACCTTTTCCATCTCTTCAAGCAGGTTATTCATTTGGTTTATATCTTTTCCCAGGAGTATGCCATCATCCACATAAATACCTAAAATTAAATTATTATTACTATGTTTAAATATACATTGTTCAGTCTTTAATTGTTCGAGCTTTCTTTCTTTAAGAAACTGTGTGAGCTTTTCATTCCATTTTAACGGAGCTTGCTTTAGCCCGTAAAGTGCCTTATTTAGTTTGCACACTCTGTTACCATAGTCGTACCCTTCTGGTGGTGACATATAAATATCTTCATCTATGTGCCCATATAAAAAGGCTGTCTTTACATCAAACGTTATTATTTCGTACCCACGAGTAGCTGCCAGTACAAATATCACTCTGAGTGAGCTATTACCAATTACAGGACTGAATGTTTCAGTATAGTCTATCCCGCTCTCCTGTTGACATCCTCTGACAACTAGCCTCGCCTTTTTCTCTCCGTTCTCCTTCTCTTTAAAGACCCATCTGATGCAAACTTCCATACCTAGAAAAACATTTGGATTTTTACAGACTTTTATTTCAAATACCTTTTCCATCTCTTCAAGCAGGTTATTCATTTGGTTTATATCTTTTCCCAGGAGTATGCCATCATCCACATAAATACCTAAAATTAAATTATTATTACTATGTTTAAATATACATTGTTCAGTCTTTAATTGTTCGAGCTTTCTTTCTTTAAGAAACTGTGTGAGCTTTTCATTCCATTTTAACGGAGCTTGCTTTAGCCCGTAAAGTGCCTTATTTAGTTTGCACACTCTGTTACCATAGTCGTACCCTTCTGGTGGTGACATATAAATATCTTCATCTATGTGCCCATATAAAAAGGCTGTCTTTACATCAAACGTTATTATTTCGTACCCACGAGTAGCTGCCAGTGCAAATATCACTCTGAGTGAGCTATTACCAATTACAGGACTGAATGTTTCAGTATAGTCTATCCCGCTCTCCTGTTGACATCCTCTGACAACTAGCCTCGCCTTTTTCTCTCCGTTCTCCTTCTCTTTAAAGACCCATCTGATGCAAACTTCCATACCTAGAAAAACATTTGGATTTTTACAGACTTTTATTTCAAATACCTTTTCCATCTCTTCAAGCAGGTTATTCATTTCGTTTATATCTTTTCCCAGGAGTATGCCATCATCCACATAAATACCTAAAATTAAATTATTATTACTATGTTTAAATATACATTGTTCAGTCTTTAATTGTTCGAGCTTTCTTTCTTTAAGAAACTGTGTGAGCTTTTCATTCCATTTTAACGGAGCTTGCTTTAGCCCGTAAAGTGCCTTATTTAGTTTGCACACTCTGTTACCATAGTCGTACCCTTCTGGTGGTGACATATAAATATCTTCATCTATGTGCCCATATAAAAAGGCTGTCTTTACATCAAACGTTATTATTTCGTACCCACGAGTAGCTGCCAGTGCAAATATCACTCTGAGTGAGCTATTACCAATTACAGGACTGAATGTTTCAGTATAGTCTATCCCGCTCTCCTGTTGACATCCTCTGACAACTAGCCTCGCCTTTTTCTCTCCGTTCTCCTTCTCTTTAAAGACCCATCTGCTCGTTAACAACTTTCTGTCTTTCACTTCGGCTCTGTCTATTATTTTCCAAGTGTTGTTTTTTTAAGGGACTTCTTTTCCTCCTCTATGGCATTTGTCCATTCTGCTTTCTCTGTACCTGTAACAGCCTCATTATACGTTAATAATTCAGCATAGTCATCAAATCTCTTTGGTGGATTCCTTGTACGGGTTGATCTTCTTTCTTCTCTTCTTTGTTCCACTTGTTCAGTTTCTCTATGTTCGTTTTGCTCTTCTGTTTGTTGTCTGTTCACATGTTCTATCGAACCCTCCGAGCCTTCTTCTGCTTCTTGCATATCTCCCCTGTCCTCTTCTTCATTGTCATTTCTATTAGTGTTCTCTTCTTCATGTTCATTTATTATTCTTATCGTCGCGTTATCTTCATTTTGGGTGAATTTAGTCTTTTCAGATGTTTCCTCATCGACTTTTACATTTCTTTCAATTTTTATTTTTCGTTTTTCAGCATCCCATAGTCGATAACCATTTGGTGCATATCCAACGAGAATGTATTTCTTACTCCTCTCATCCAACTTCTTCAAAGGTTCTAAGACTTTGGCAAATGCTATGCATCCAAACATTTTTATATCTTTAAGATTAGGTTCCCTCCGATTCCATGCCTCAGCCGGAGTCGTGTTCAGTACGCTTGTTGGACTCCTGTTTAACAGGTAGGTCGCCGTGTAGGCGGCCTCCCCCCACATTTCCTTTTCTAACCTCGAGTCTATTATCAGAGCTCTCGTTTTTTCAATTATTGTTCTATTGAGTCTTTCTGCTCTTCCATTCAGCTGTGGTGTATATGGGATTGTTCGATCAAGTTCAATTCCTTTTAGCCTACACCAGTCTGCTAGATTTTTATTAATGTATTCTCGTCCGTTGTCACATCTTAGTTTTGACAGATGCAAATTCCATTTGGCCTCAACTGCATTTGTATACTCCTTCACCTTTTCAGTGACCTCGCATTTTGTTCGCAGAAGATATATTACTGCAAAGTGTGTAAAATCATCCAAGAACGTTAGTATGTACCTTTTACCATCCCATGTGTTTGGTCCTATAGGACCACATACATCTGTGTGCACCAACTCTAGTGGTCGCGTTGCCCTTGTTCTGTCATTTCTAAAAGGTTCTCTTGAATGTTTTGCTTTACAACATGTTTCACAGATTTTACTAAATTTATCAAGATCAGATTTATTTATGTTCAAACCTTCAGATATATCACAGTTTTCTCATACCTTCTATGTTTAGGTGCCCCAATCTTCGGTGCCATTTCTCAACTGACCCTTCCGATGCAGCCATGTATGAGAATTCCTTTCGTTTCCTTCCTAAATTTATTTCATATAGGCCCTTTTCGTTTTTTCGTCCTACAATCTCCGTTCCGTTTTTCTCAATTTTTACTGTATCTCCTGAGAAATTTACTTTTCCTCCGGTTTCTGTTATCGCAGTCACCGATAACAGATTTGCTGTCAGATCAGGAACGTATACTACGTTTGTCAAATTGCACTGTCGAAGTTCACATTGTCCGACTCCTTCAGCATTCATGGTTTCGTCCATCTTTGCCACCTCTATTTTTGTATTAATCTGTTGCATGTTTGTTATCAGATTCCTATCATTCACCATGTGTGACGTCGTGCCTGAATCCACTATCCAGTTGTTAGTGGTCGTGCCTCGTGCTAGAAAAGAGATCAAGTTACTTTCCATATATCTGTTCCTGTTTCTGAAGTAACAATCCTTGTCTTGGTGATTATTCTTTTTGCAGATGCTGCAGGATGCTGGACTCCCTTTTACAGGCTCGGGGCAATTTGACGAGAAATGTCCACAGCCTCCACAATTGAAACATTTCTTTTCTTGATCATTATGATTTTTGCTTGTTTTTTTACAATTTCTGGCAATGTGCCCCATGCCATTACACTTGAAGCACTTTACTTCTGACGTTTTTAATGCGACGGGTCCCTCCTTCTCTTCCGAGTTTTTATGTCTTGACTCTTCCATTGTTAGTCTTGCTATAAGATTTGCCAAGGTTCTTTGTGTGGTTTCTGTAGATTCCCATGCACTGACAAAGTGCTTGTAATTGTCAGGGAGTGAGGTTAGGATCTTTGACACCAGCATATTATCCGTTACCTTAGTATCAAGAGCATTCAATCTTACCGCCATGTTCTCAAGCTTGCATATGTGTATCGACAGTTCTGTATTCTCTGTGAATGTATAGCCAAAAAATTCCTGCAACAGATTACATTTTAATTGCTCGTTGTCTCTCTGATACACTGCATGTATCCTGTTCCACATGTCCATGGCTTTTTCACAGGACATTATATGCGTCACAACTTTTTTGTCCAGGGTTAGCACTATAACTTTCTGTGCTTGAGCATCTTTCTTTGTCCATGCATCGGTTGTTGGATTCGGACCTGGTTCCAACACGTTTTGGTACAGATCATTAGCTTTTAATAAAATTGTTACCTGGAATTTCCAGAGTTGGAAGTTTTCTGGCCCCTTCAGTTTTTCGACTTGATAGAGTTCATCATTTGTAATTTTTTGTTCCATTTTAACGAACTTTTACTTCTTTCCTTTATCTAATATTTTTACTGATAAACAAACCCTCCTCTCAATATTTGTTTTTACAAACTACGCTTATACCTGGGCCCATAACCTGTTGAGGTATATTCAAGGAACGTGATAAATCAAGCGCAGTTCAATATTTGTTGAGAAAAATAATATAAAGGAAAAATATATTCTGTTGTAAATAATAGATTTGGTATACAGATTGCACTTGAACTGTAATATTTGATATCGATGTTACTGGATATCGAATTTGTTCACAGGCCACGTTTTTACTGTTCTCTTTACTTTTAAGGCTAGCCATACGTCCATTCTCTCCGACATTCACACAGAATCTGCCTCACATACCTTCACACTCACACTCATTTTCCTGTTTCTCAGTGTTGCCATGTATGCTAACTGAGCGGTACCAACTTCTGAAATTATTTCTCCAACAGTATGTGTGTAAACACCTATTACAAGAAGAAAAGGAAAATGAGGAACTTCTGTTAGCACTTTTGGAAGGAAGTAAAAGAAATGACATGAAAATACCAATATCGCTATAGAGATGGCTACTGCAGGATATTAATAAAAAATCACATAGTGGATAACCGAACAACGTATAGACAATTCTTCCGATTAAGTAAAGAACTTTTTTTTTTTTTTTTTTTTTTTACGTGGGGAAATCTTCATAGACACCTGTGCCTCCCGGGGTGGGAGGCAGAGGTAGTGTCGGATTCCTACCGACTAAAACCCCACGGCGCGACTATAGTCGTGTTCAGATTTATTGGCCGGTGAGTTCGGTTTCTCGAGCAGCGCGCAAGGAGAAATCAGCCACTACCACCCGACGATCGTGGATTGGCAGTCGAAGATGCAGGGCCCCCGAAGGGTGTGGTGGAGTAAGGGGAACGGTGCTCAACTCCGCCTCAACGATGCCGTGGGCTGTTGTTTATTCATAGCGTAATAGTAGTGTGCGTTA
This sequence comes from Andrena minutula, assembly GCA_929113495.1. Lineage (NCBI taxonomy): Eukaryota > Metazoa > Arthropoda > Insecta > Hymenoptera > Andrenidae > Andrena > Andrena minutula. The sequence goes on along the minus strand of OV815993.1, from coordinate 75,737,031 downwards.
CGAATCGTATTGGCTACGCATAGCCAATACGAGACGAAGCTACGGCAGAATCCCGTTAGCCGCTGGCCAAGCCTTAATTCCGAGTATGAGTTTCTCGCTTCTTTCTGGCCGAAGGGGGGAGCGAGATGGAACGCTTTGCAAACCGGTTTTCCAGTGCTCAGGGAACCGTACGATGGCCAAGCGTAGCCCGAGAGAGAGCGAGAACGTAGATAAAAGGAGCACCGAGGCAGGCAAGCGGTGTGGTGGGAGAATACCCCTCACGAAACTCACCGGCCAATAAAGCAGAACACGACTTTAGCCTCGGCGCAATTTGGGGACACATCGGAAATATCATTCCTACGGAATATAGGATGCGCAATCACTTCTTACTCGCAATGCTCTGAGTTCCAGTGCGTTAATTATCGTAAACACAGAAGCCTTCGCTTCTGCAATTAACTCTGGCGGAAATGTTTTTACGGTCATTGCAATACAGTATTGTCTCCGTGTGTGCCCGCTGGGCGGGACCGGCGATGGGTACTCAGAAGGCGCAGATCCCTAATTCCGAGTGTGCGTTTCTCGCTTCTTTCTGGCCGAAGGAGTGAGCGAGATGGACCGGATTCAGTGATGCCAGAATGAGGACGGGTGCCCTCGAGAATTTCCCCCACTTCGCACGCACACTACGCCGGAGCTGCGTGTCCGTGAGCTCGGCGCTTCGGACAACGTCGAGAAGACGAGAGAGAAAACGAATGTGCGTCTTTCTCTCTCGCTCTTGAAACGCTGTGATCCAAGGTGGGGTGCAAGCGACACGCGGCCGTGCGCGATCTTTCCGAGTGCCTCGAGATACACTTTTCACTTTCTGACATATGTATAATACTCTTGTAATGAAAAAAAATTTGGAAAAAATTTTGTTAGGGAAATCACGTTTTAAGACCTCCTGATCACGTTTTGACTATTTAGAAAAGAGCTTTTTTTTAAATATCTCATGTATTTGTTAACACGATTACGTTTAAACGGCAAAATGGTTTTCAATGAAACTTTATATTAAAATTTTATATTCTTGTCTTAAGATCCGATTAGATTACGAAAAGTGATAATTACCCGTGATGGTTCTTCGATTTTTCAGATATACGAACTAAATTCTACATATGAAAAAGTTAAATAAAGTTCTTCTGTAACATGTTTAACAAAGAAAAATGTACATTCATAATTGAGGCATTTGATGGAAAAAGGGCACATACGCCAAAATGCCATTTCAAGAAAATCGATTTCAAAGTGTTCATTATAGTATAACTTAATAAAAAGTAATGCAATTAAATCAATTTTTTTTAAGGATGTAATTACCGTGTCGTTCAAGCGTTGTCAATACAGAAGTCATGATTTAAAAATGATATGTGTCTTTATTTATAAGCTTTGAACAAGTGGTTTATGTGCCATTTTTCCATCAAATGCCTCAATTTCTTGTGTTCATTTTAAATTTCCGTACTTTTTATTTGAGCTATTTCTATTTTTCAAACCTTAAAATGAATTTTTTTATTAAAAGACGAATATATTGATACTGTACATTGGTGAACTTTGTTAAAATTAGAATCCACTCTTGGCCACTACCATGCACGCTGTAGAAGCCTTCGATATATAATCTAAACGTAATTATATCAAGTTGCGACAAAGAATCACGCACTATTTACAAATTAATTACGCGCAGCGTGCACGTTACCGCTCGATGGAAACTACGGGAAAGTGGTGGTCTCTTCCATCGAGAGGGAAATGTAAACAATTGGTTATGCAAAGCTAACATCGCGATACATGTTGTACACTAAAATGTGTAAATTGGTATAAAGGTATTATTGTACAAGAATAGGAGAGAAAGGTAACTGGTAAATGCATCTGTGGCAGTTCGGTACTGTCACCATTGCCTTGCTGTCATTTCTTTTAGCCTTTTCTTCGATTTTTCTCCTTTCTGAATTTTTCTTACTATTTTACGATTTTCTACCTATTCTTTTCGTTTCCCGTTTCGAGGGTTCGCTCGGGCCTGGTTTTCGTCAAGTACATTTGACGGTCAGATCCGCGATCTGTGGTCGCGTATGCTTTGTTTATGTTTACGTGTCGATGCGTTTCGTGGGGGTCGCGCAGTCGGCGCAACTTGCGCTTCGCGACATTTAACCGTCATTTCAGTAGTTGTTCGATTTACTAACATCGCGATACATGTTGTACACTAACAGTACAAAAACATTACAAAAATAGAAAAGAAAGGCTGCACGTAAATATATCAATTGGGTTCGATATATTGACGAGATGTAAGTCTGAAATAATGCTACAATTGTTTACATTTCCAAAGGGTAGAAAGCAAGCAAAAGAATTTACTATAATACATGCGACAGAATTTGGAGATAATTGTTACATATAAAATGAATATAATTAAGAATATACATTTATTTGTACAATTATCTCGAAGTTCTCTCTATGAATCATATGTACAGCAAGCAAGCGAATTTATTGCAAGGATAGAACAAGAATTGCGTGAGGTAAATCGAACAACTACTGAAATGACGGTTAAATATCGCGAAGCGCAAGTTGCGCCGACTGCGCGACCCCCACGAAACGCATCGACACGTAAACATAAACAAAGCATACGCGACCACAGATCGCGGATCTGACCGTCAAATGTACTTGACGAAAACCAGGCCCGAGCGAACCCTCGAAACGGGAAACGAAAAGAATAGATAGAAAATCGTAAAATAGTAAGAAAAATTCAGAAAGGAGAAAAATCGAAGAAAAGGCTAAAAGAAATAGGGTAAACCAACCAGTGAATGACCGAATTGTTAAATGAGAAGCCCAGTAAATGACCGCATACTTTTAATAAGAATTGTACTTATTAATGTTTGTTTAATACGCCTAACTAAAAATATGGGATATTAAACGTGCAACTACACTCCATTTATAAACATATAATAATTTTTAAATTTATAATTGGCATTTCTTTGCCTAATGGTCATTCACTGGTATGCGGTCAATTACTGGTTGGCTTACCCTAACAGCAAGGCAATGGTGACAGTACCGAACTGCCACAGACGCATTTACCAGTTACCTTTCTCTCCTATTCTTGTACAATAATACCTTTATACCAATTTACACATTTTAGTGTACAACATGTATCGCGATGTTAACTTTGCATAACCAATTGTTTACATTTCCCTCTCGATGGAAGAGACCACCACTTTCCCGTAGTTTCCATCGAGCGGTAACGTGCACGCTGCGCGTAATTAATTTGTAAATAGTGCGTGATTCTTTGTCGCAACTTGATATAATTACGTTTAGATTATATATCGAAGGCTTCTACAGCGTGCATGGTACTGGCCAAGAGTGGATTCTAATTTTAACAAAGTTCACCAATGTACAGTATCAATATATTCGTCTTTTAATAAAAAAATTCATTTTAAGGTTTGAAAAATAGAAATAGCTCAAATAAAAAGTACGGAAATTTAAAATGAACACAAGAAATTGAGGCATTTGATGGAAAAAGGGCACATAAACCACTTGTTAAAACTTATAAATAAAGACACATATCATTTTTAAATCATGACTTCTGTATTGACAACGCTTGAACGACACGGTAACTACATCCTTAAAAAAAATGATTTAATTGCATTACTTTTTATTAAGTTATACTATAATGAACACTTTGAAATCGATTTTCTTGAAATGGCATTTTGGCGTATGTGCCCTTTTTCCATCAAATGCCTCAATTATGAATGTACATTTTTCTTTGTTAAACATGTTACAGAAGAACTTTATTTAACTTTTTCTTATGTAGAATTTAGTTCGTATATCTGAAAAATCGAAGAACCATAACGGGTAATTATCACTTTTCGTGATCTAATCGGATCTTAAGACAAGAATATAAAATTTTAATATAAAGTTTCATTGAAAACCATTTTGCCGTTTAAACGTAATCGTGTTAACAAATACATGAGATATTTAAAAAAAAGCTCTTTTCTAAATAGTCAAAACGTGATCAGGAGGTCTTAAAACGTGATTTCCCTAACAAAATTTTTTCCAAATTTTTTTTCATTACAAGAGTATTATACATATGTCAGAAAGTGAAAAGTGTATCTCGAGGCACTCGGAAAGATCGCGCACGGCCGCGTGTCGCTTGCACCCCACCTTGGATCACAGCGTTTCAAGAGCGAGAGAGAGACGCACATTCGTTTTCTCTCTCGTCTTCTCGACGTTGTCCGAAGCGCCGAGCTCACGGACACGCAGCTCCGGCGTAGTGTGCGTGCGAAGTGGGGGAAATTCTCGAGGGCACCCGTCCTCATTCTGGCATCACTGCTTCCCTCGTTACCTCGTTCCTCTCTTTCATTCTTCCCAAAGAGACCGTCATTGATCTGTCTCTCCGCCAGGCCGACCAATCGTCGTTCGGTCGCCTCGATAGCCTTCTCCCCACCTCGCGTCGACGAACGCGAACTCTGCCTTGATTCGCAATTTGAACCGCGCATGTTCGTTCCTCCGTTCCACGAGGTATGCTCAACGCGCGCGTGGAGGTGCTCAACGTCGAGGTACCACGCGCGCGAAGAAACGACGAATCGAAATACACTTAAAGGTCGATTTATATTATCCGTTCAGACACGGAACCTTCAGTTTACATTCGGCAACGACAGGCGTTTGAAAATCTTTTCACATTTATCGTTAAAAGATTTATGTTGCGTGGCATTATTATTAGATGACGAGGAAGAGAATAGAAACAGAAAACGTCGTTTCGCTGTTCATAAAATGTTAAAGAAGAGAAAAATTTCAGGAGAATATTGGACATTATTCATACAATTAATGGATGATGAAGAAAAGTTCTTTCAATACTTCCCCTAGTAGCATTTATTTGCTGGAAATTTGTTGGGCCAATGACGTGTTATCCGTTGACCAACTGTTGAAGTGTCGCGCTATTTTTAAATGGGCCAACGATTGTAACCAACGCAGGCCCAACTGAAGATTTCTTTCCATAAGCCCAACAGTTTCTTGCCTACGACTATTCAATGTTGGGCCTACAATTATTATGGTTGGTTAATTTACAGAAAATTACGACAGTTTGCCTACGAATATTCAATGTTGGGCCTACAATTATTATGGTTGGTTAATTAACAAAAAATTACGACAATTTGCCAACGAATATTCAATGTTGGGCCTACAATTATTATCGTTGGTAAATTAAATTAACCAACGATAAAAATTGTAGGCCCAACATTGAATATTCGTTGGCAAACTGTCGTAAGTTTTTTGCCGTAGGCCCTGTGTTGGGAATTTGTAGGCAAAACTCTAACTATATCCCAACTAATTCCCAACTGTTGGCTACCGTTGGCCAACCAGAAATGCTACTAGGGTCAGGATGTCTATGCATGATTTTAACATACATGTTCCCACGACTCCTCTCCCTGCCCACACATTCTACACCTCTTTTTCTCCTCCTCGTCCTCCCAGTGTCTCTCCTCCTTCATCTCATTCCCTAGCCTAACCCTCATCACTCTCTTCCATCTATCCTCCTCTCACCCATTCTTCAAATACCTCGGCACCCTCATCCCCTTCGTCCTTCCGTACCATTTGTTATACCTTGCCTCTCCTATCCTCCTCCACGTCTCCTCTTCCTGTAACCTTCTCTCCTTTTTCACCAACGCCTCCCCCCTTAACTCCCCCCTACCTCTCGCCCTCTCTACCTCCTCCACCGTCCACCCTCTGTCCTTATAAAACTGCTCCCTCTCTTCTTCCCACTCTTGCAGAACCCATCCCCTCCTCAACCTCCTCTTCATTTCCTCCCAACACTCCCTTGCCAACTCTCCCCCCTTCTCCTCCTCCACCTTCCGTGACAAATCGTCTTCTTTTTTTTGATACATAAGATATTGTAGCTTTGAGTTTGTGATAAAGAACAAACTCAGAATGATGAATTGGCTTCATCTTCATATCCAGCAATAGTGGTTGGATTTTTTTTATGGTGCCTACGAACGTCATATTTTGTTTCTGTAATATAGTTGCCAATTCATGTGAAGTAAAAAAATTGTCACACGTAACATTGCGTCCACTCAAGCCTTCAACTAATTGCAACATCACGCGTTGACCCTGTTTTACTTCTGTGTGGCAGTTTCGATCCCACCCCGTGGAAATTTCCATGTTATAGGGGTAAAATGTTTTAGAGTCGCATGCTATCCAAATTTTTATCCCGTACTTAGTGTAATTGTTGGAGACGCGGTCAGGCTGAAGAGTTGGTCGAGTTGCTATATACAGACTCTACATCTGTGTATATGTAAAAAAAATGTGTTAAGGTTCAGAACAATTAATTCTCTAGAAATCAACTGTTTCGACCAACTCTCCAGCCCGGCCGCCTCTCCCGGAATTACCCTATGTGGTTTCGATGGAATAAGTTGCTCGTCACCCGTAATACAATCACCAGGAGTGTACAACATTTAGCAAAAACATTTCGTATGAGAGTCAATTTATCTCTACTCCTTCGTTCTGCCCTGTCTTCTTTGCCGTCAAAACGCAAGCATCTGGTTATCATTTTGAACCGCTTCAAAGACATGGTTGTTCGACAAATCGGCCTACCGAAACGACCGTCCCATAATTCCGTAATACATTTCCCACGTGAACGGTAAACACCAGCTAGTAAAAGTAGCTGGTGTTTACAATTTTCTTTAAATTTTCGAATGCCGTATAAATTTGTCATTGAAATAATGATGTTTTCGATAGGTGCAATGAACAATAGAAAGGCAGACAATGTGTCTGTACATCGGGATAACGCATAAATAGTTGGGCCTAAAAAAGTGTACCTATGTAGGGTTATTCCGGGTGAGATGGCCTTGCGGGTGAGATGGCTTGATCACGCTCCTTTTGCAAATACATTTTTGTCCTTTATAAAATCACTAAATTTACGGTGTGCTGATTTTTTTAAAAAGTGGGCCATCTCCCCCCGACTTACTCTATATGAATTTCTCTTCCTTCAATATTTTATCCATATTTGAATTTCATATTACCAGGAATACACTTCGATATAAAAACAGAACTTCTTCTACCAACGGCTGGTGGTGGATCCATCGAGTACACTGTTTTCTTGTCTTTTGACAAAAAGTAATTTTCGGGATCGGCAGCTACTTCTTCCTGAGTTGCTTGGTCTAAAAATTCCTCGCTACTCTCATCACTGTCATATTCCTCTTCACTATTTACATTCTCAGAAGGCACATAATCGGTATCATCTTCACTAGTTACGAATGAATTACTATTATCACTAGTATTTTCATCACTGAAACTTGCTTCTGAACCGCTAGCCATTCTTATATTATGCAAAGTAACTATAAAAAAGCTTTATCACTTTGACTAATAAGTAGAGATATGCAACTTTTATAGTTTAATGAGAAACGTAAAAATTCAAAAGTCCTCGAAAGTGGCATAGGGTAAGCAGGCCAGCAGATGGACAGTTTAGCTGATTCCGAAGTTTACATCAAGGTGTTTCTTAGAAATATCTGTTGTATTAAAAAAAAATCGAAAGCTTTGCACGTAAAAAGGTACAAATTTAAAGAAAAAAATAACTGCAAGTAAAAAATTAATGTATTTAACGATAAATGATGAAAATTGTATTCATAGCCCTTATCACGAGTAGATGGACAATATGGCTAGCAGATGGACAGTTCAAAACCAATATATGGACGGGTGTTTGGCTAGACGAATAAAAGACTTATTAGCTATAGTAGGTACCTAGATTAAGTTATTTTTTGTTAAAATATAGTTTATTTCATCAAATCTAAAAAGGTATGGAGTCTTCATTGCCAGAAAACGGCGCAACAAGTTATGGGCCTTGGCCGCAAATAAAGTGAGGTTATCTCTAGCCTAATGTGGCCAGACGTTTCACGCATGAAGTGACTCGCGCATGGTGGCGTAAAATCGTACATACAAATACATTTTTCGCATACAAAAATGTTTTTTTGATAAATATGTTAATGTTTTATAAAACAACAAACGTTTTTTTTCTGCAAAATAAACAATAATATAAATTAAAACTCTAATTCTTTCAATATTAACGATTAACCAACGATTTGTCCATCTGCTGGGCCCCGTCGAGCTTCTGGCCTGCTTACCCTATTACCCAGGTGGTGGGTGAATATGCCGCAACGTCTGAGGTAATATGCCACAAGGTATGAAGTGCGAACTAATCACTCAAGTTTTGGAGAATCGACAATATTTTAAACTATTTAAGCTAACTAATAACCAATACTTTAATAACCAATACAAAAAATAAGTAACTAATAACCAATATTTGAATTCAATGAAACTGTTGCATTTCTTCAAAACCTGGCCGTGCATACCCGAGAGTGATACATAAATCGTCTGCTGCCAATAGCTGATTGGCGTCAACAGTTGCAATTAAAGTGAGGGTGTGCGAACAGCATCGCAAATATAAAGGTAACTTTTTTCCTTCGGATGCGCCCTCTCGCGGGTTAAGAAGTCCCGGAAAAATCAACCGGCCAAAGGATTGTTGCGGTATGTACAAAATGTTCGCCAAACTACATGGAGGTCAAAGGATTTAGAAACTGCACGTCCAATTTTGTAACGCATTTAAAAAGAAAACACAGTAGTGCCGTAGTTGAAGAGTATAACACTTACATCAAAAATAAGAAAACAAGGCCATCTACATCGAAGCAATTATGCCGTAAGTCAGCATCATGTTCATACACGCAACAATGTTTTGACAATGATCTGGGACAATATTTCGCGCATTCGATGATACCCTTACGATGTATCGAAAATCCCCATTTTATTAAAATATTTGAAAAGTGAAATATTGAAATGCATGGATTGAAAATGATGAGTCGTAGAAACCTATGACGAAGAATGTGACGAAGAATGTAATGTATTTACTAGCTTAAACAATCTGACTCGCTCTGGCATGCGGATACAAATGGTTTTATTGATCTCGTGAGTAAAAAAATAAATGGACTAAAATAATACCTTCTCACACGTCTGAGAATCACCAGCTTGAACACAAAATTATGGAAGCTCTGGATAAAATCAGCCCCCCATGGGTGCCAAATGACCCAGAATGGTCGCCTTCTTGTATCGACAACGCAATCCTAAATGCACCCTTCAACTTTGTAGAGTTTAATATCGCTCTCAAACGTAGAAACACGCACTCAGCTCCTGGCATAGATGGAGTGAACTACGAAATTCTTAAAATCTCCCAATAAAACATAAATTAATCCTATTGGATATATACAATGAGATGTATTCGTCGAGCAACTACTCGCCAGAGTGGAAAACATCTTACATACACTTCATTAGTAAATCGGATGGTAAGAGTGTCAGGTCTATATCCTTATTATCATGTCTATGTAAGCTTTTTGAATTGATGTTAAAAAATAGATTAGAGTGGTGGACGGAACGCAATAACTTTCTTCCTAAAACCCAAACAGGATTTCGAAAAGGCCAATCAACCATAGACAATTTGACCAACTTAGCCTAGAACGTAGATGAAGCCTTCAGCAACAAAAAACACCTTCTAGCTGCATTTTTAGATGTCAGCAGTGCATTTGACAATGTCATTATAAATATTCTTCTACAACAATTAGCAACGATTGGATGCCCCACTGACACGATTGAATTTATTAAACATGTAACTTTCGAAAGACTAATATATGTTGATGCCACAGGTGATCAGCCCAGAAAAGTATCCAAAGGCGTTCCCCAAGGTGGGGTACTTAGTCCCCTATTGTACAATATCTATGTATCTAGAATAGCCGATAATTTACCAAAGAGTGTGGTGGTTTCCCAATTTGCAGATGATATCGCAGCTTACTGCAAAAGAGCAAAAATCAGTTCGAGCAAAAGCCTATTAGAAAAATTGATCTCCATAATCCACGACAACTTACGGCAGTTAGGATTAGAATTATCTCATCAGAAAACTGTATTTATGCATTTTAACAAACAAAACGTCAATCCAGGGCAAACAGAAATAAAAGTAAAGAATATAACAATTAAGTAAAGTGAATCAGTACAATTCCTAGGTATAATTTTTGACCATAAAATGTCATTCAAGAATCAAATAGACCAAATCCAGAAAAAGTGTTTAAGAGCTATGAATATAACAAAATTTCTCAGGGGTACATGGTGGTATCTCGGTGCAAAAAGGCAGCGAATTACATGTTCCGAGAAGTCCAGCAATTTTATGAGACACCTTGTATTTCGCTGGTGACTGCGCGACAAGTTTTTAATTTTCATACACTTTCCTTGTAAACATACATATACTATATAATCTTTATTAACTTTTTTATAACAGTTATTTAAACTAATGGTGATTGTTATTTTTCATTGATTCAATGCACGCTGTGATTTTTGTTTTTATTGTTTTTATTGAAGCCACATTTCATGACTGAAATAATTTATTAATGATTTTTTTATAGGTTGATGTATCGTCAGTGCGTTAACACCATGCAACTAGTGGTAACATACAGTTTTTATTTAATTCACTAATTGCGACACTTACATTTGTATTATACAGTGGACGCTCGATAATGTGCCGCAATCGGGGCTCTAGAGGCGGTGTTTTCTCAGAAGCGGCATATTAGCGAGAGCCAATGTAACGCGCGCTCTCCCCATAACTCTCCTGTTTTCTTTTCCGTGATGGCTGCCCCCTACCAGAATACTCTTAAGGTGCGTCACACTGATGTGAGAAAAAGAAAAAACACATTCACGTATATGTATTGCTTGCGACTTGCTTGCGAACTCCAGTGTGGAGGCACCATTAAGGGTTAGCATTCATTGGCTCGCTGAGCGTGAGAGAAAGGGAGGTGCACACACGCGTGCGAGTAATGCGTGTGAGCTGGGGCGTTCCTAACGGCACTTTAAACAGCGGCATATTACACAGTCCAACAAAATGAAACTTTTTTTCTGTTCCACAATATCCACTGGGTGATTCTGGTAGAGTTTTACGACCTGAACACGAATCCGCAAACCATTTGTCACCATCACCCTCAGTTTTTGAAAAATTCGTTTTTGAAAAAATCTGCAAATTTTCGACTTTGAACATCTTTTGCGTCGAAACGATAATAGTTATTTGGTTGTTCTCTGCGCCGAATTATTCTATGAACCCTCGCGAATGCAACGGTGTAAGTTATTATTGCATTACGAACATTTAAATATGTTTAAACAACGATCAAAGGGAAAATGACACCCGAAATGCACCCATTTTTGAAGATATCTTTCAATTTATTTCCAAAATTAAGGGACTAGGAGAAAATCTGACCATTCTACGCGATGCAGTAGACATTTCTCCTTCGGAAATCATCAACAAAACTGGTATGTCACGTTTTGTTTTCAATTCAGAAGCGAAATAGTTTGGCAAAACGTGCGGTATCACCAGTGGTAGTCAACGGCGGCTCGCGATCCACTGCCGCTCAGCGTAACACAATCGCTTAACGCGCGTGACTACCACTGTCGACACCGCACGTTTTGCAAAACTATTTCGCTTCTGTATTGAAAACAAAACGAGACTTACCACTTCTGTTGATGCTTTCTGAAGGAAAAATGTCTGCTGCATCGCGTGGAATGGTCAGATTTTCTCCTAGTCCCTTAATTTTGGAAATAAATTGAAAGATATCTTCAAAAATGGGTGCATTTCGGGTGTCATTTTCCCTTTGATCGTTGTTTAAACATATTTAAATGTTCGTAATGCAATAATAACTTACACCGTTGTATTCGCGAGGGTTCGTAGAATAATTCGAAGCAGAGAACAACCAAATAACTATTATCGTTTCGACGCAAAAGAAGTTCAAAGTCGAAAATTTGCAGTTTTTTTCAAAATCGATTTTCTCAAAAACTGAGGGTGAAGGCGACAAACGGGTTGCGGATTCGTTTTCAGGGCACGAAAACCTATAAGAAACGACTATTGAATGTTACAAGTCCGAAAAAAAGTCAAAATTTGTTGCACTGTGTAATTAGTTCATTTGTCAATATCTCGAAAATGTAAACATAACAATTTTTTTAAACTTTATTTTCGGAATCAGTCACGTGTTAACGTGTTAAGCAAACTGTTAAACTCCATACAGCAATAAAAGATATTTGTAAATAAGTCTGAGCTGCGAAATGTAAATCCACAAACACTAAAAACTAGAAAATAAAAAATATATAAAAAAATTTTATGTTAAACAATTTGATCAAAAATGCACTAATAAGTAAAAAAATTATTTTCTTATACTACAATATGGATGGTATTTTTTTAGTTTAAATAAAATCGTGGAGCAGGATGTTTCATAATAGAATATGAATCAATTTAATACAGAATGAAGTGTCGAAATGAATTTGTTGTGACATAAGGTAAATGGCCCAGTCCTTAAACAAGGCCCAATAATTAAAAATTGAGAAAACAATTAATTAATAATAACAATTTTACTATAGTCGTGTTCTGATTTATTGGCCGGTGAGTTCGGTTTCTCGAGCAGCGCGCAAGGAGAAATCAGCCACTACCACCTGACGATCGTGGATTGGCAGTCGAAGATGCAGGGCCCCTGAAGGGTATGGTGGAGTAAGGGGAACGGTGCTCGACTCCGCCTCAACGATGCCGTGTGGCTGTTGTTTATTCATAGCGTAATAGTAGTGTGCGTTACGAATCGTATTGGCTACGCGTAGCCAATACGAGACGAAGCTACGGCAGCCGCTGGCCAAGCCTTAATTCCGAGTATGAGTTTCTCGCTTCTTTCTGGCCGAAGGGGAGAGCGAGATGGAACGCTTTGCAAACCGGTTTTCCAGTGCTCAGGCAACCGTGGGACGACCAGGCGTAGCCCGAGAGAGAGCGAGAACGTAGAGAAAAGGAGCACCGAGGCAGGCAAGCGATGTGGTGGGAGAATACCCCTCACGAAACTCACCGGCCTATAAAGCAGAACACGACTATAATTTGCAACGTTCGAAATATAATTGCAAAATGTATTAGCTTTATATAGATACAATTATAAGCTTATATAACTGAATAGTTATATCATGTAAAAATATTATTGTACAGTAAAGCTTCAACAGTCTCAATCTCGCTTCTTACCTAATGGGCTGGAGCAAGCGAGAGAATATTTTTGTTAAGGTTGTAATTAATTATTATTTTATAATTTTTGAAATAGTACAGTAGTTTTTTGTTCATTATATATTGAAGAATTGAAAATTAATTGGATCTCTTAATAATTTTTTGTTTTTATTGAAATTGTTGCGTTTATCCACTAGTACACGATACCATGACACGGACCAGTTATTAAACGCGTGTTTAAAGGTTATGGAAACATTGGTATAGACGCCAGTATTCAGTGAAGTTTTAAAATTATTAACATTTATTGTACCAAAGTATTTTTTTGAATCCTATATATTTTTATAATTTTTATAATTAAAAAATAGTTAATAATAACTAGACAAAAATATAATACTGTTTAAGAATTATTAGGATAATTAATCTCAAACTTGTCACAATATTAACATAATCTAAAATTGTATAATATACTATTAATCATTTTTTCCTGCCGAAAATTTAACACAAATTTATTATAAATAAAATGTTTTTATTACCATAAAATATTACCACATTGATTTCTTTTCATTAACTGATAGAAATAGTTAAATTAAATATGTATTCAATTATTGGGACACTGATAATTAATGACTGGGACACGCTATGAATTTCATTTACTTACTGGGCCATATGAACATTTTCACGTTTTAGTTAATTTACAACTTTTCCTTTAAGAAATGTAGATTCTTGTTACGTTATCTGAAAGTAGAAATTTTACGCTTTCGAATAATTATATTTAGTTATAATTTTATGCTATTTAAATATAAAAGAAATTGCAATTATCCCAACTGCTTCCTTAACTGTTTCACCACTGGGCCATTACCTTATCCTGCTCCACGATTTTATTTAAAGTGATAAAATAGCACCGAAATTGTAGTATAAGAAAAGAATTATTTTTTACTTTTTAGTGCATTTTTAATAATTGTTTAACATAAAATTTTTTTTTATATATTTTTTATGTTCCATCGAACCTTCCCTACCACTCCCTAAAATGCCGCTACGTATACCGTTTACACCCTGTATGCTCAAGTATTAATCTCAAAGGTCCATAAATTCAACAATTTGGTCATTCACTGGTTCGTTTACCCAACGTGTTTCGAATTTGTGTCGTAATTTTTTAATCTCAATTCAAGAATTTTTTCTTAATTCAAAGTATTGACTAAACAATGTATGTACCATAAGCATATATAATACATAAATGTAAGTTTATAACAATACTAGGGGAGAACGGGGCAGGTTGTAACATGGGGTAAATTGTAACATAAGTAAAATCTTTTGAACGACGAATCTGGTAACCCACAGCATGCGAGATCTGCTTGACAATATTAGCACCGTCGGTTTTAGTGCCACAAACGAACGTTATGTATTCATTTTGTGGTTATAGCCCAGAATTTTAGTATTTAGAGCACGTACGTAAATGTTGTTTTAGCACTTTTATTTCAATTAATCGTCATTAGAAACCGTTTGAATATTTGCTTCTTTGTCGCAAACGAATCAGTACACATTGGATTATTATAATGTGTATGCATGGTAGTGATTTGATGTTTAGTTTCTCGTTTGCTTCACTGATAACCATTTTCATCAGCTGTCCTCTTACTTTTGTCCCCGACTGTATTTTTAATACATTTTATATTCAATAAATTTTATATTCCTCAATTAAAATCATGTCAAACATCTTGTAAATCGGACTACTTATCGAAGCTGATTTTAAATTATGCATATCAATTTTTCACGTAATTACCTCAATTATGGCCCGAATTGTGTCTTTTTAGGAGCCAACTTCACCGGGAAAACATGATTCGTCCTGCGTCGAATGAAGTTAATCCGGGTAATCTTTATAAAACACATGACGAATAATTTTATTAACTTTTATTCGTCATTCCGAATGTTTATTCAAATTAAAATTTTGCCTCTCATAACGTCTGCCACCTGTCCTACTTTCCTTAAATCCAGTAATGATTACGACTTCAATATTTATCAACATATGGCTAACAACACGTTGTACCCGACTGAAGACCGTATAGATTTACATTATGAAGAGTTCGGTCTTGGAGGACAAGAGACACTACGCAAAATATAGGTACTTCGTTTACATGATCGGACGGCCGGTACAAGGTCGCGAGATTTCTCATCAAAACCGTTAAACGGGCTATATTGGGTCGCTACATGTATTTAGTATCGTCCAATCATGAAAATGTCAATATCTATGATTTTCGTTCCATCTTTGTGGAAATAGTGCCAATAATGAGCCAAAATACGGCAAATGAGACTAGTTTTAGAAATACTTTAATTCGTACGTCTTATCCCGATCATTCTTCAGGATAACATATATTCAAATTGGTTACTATTAAAATTTAAAACTAGTGCGATGTATGTTGTGTTTCGGGTTATTTCCGTCGGGAAAACTTCATCAATCCATTGGTGCAATTTTCAATAAGATGGGATAAAAATTACGGGACACCTTTAGGCCCGAGACAGACGAGCGAGTTCCCAAAGGTCATTTAGCGGTCGTCAACTTAGACTTTGAAAAATCGACACTTGAGGCTGTTATAAACGAAATCTTTCCGAGAACTGCGTCGTGGCCGGAATAAAACAGGCTTTGGACAACTACGATGCCGAGAAGCATTTGTGAATGTATCGCACTGACGACGGCGACGCATCGAATACTTTATTGTAGGAATATAACATTTTAAACGTTATCTCCTCGCTCGTCTGCAGCATGCAATACATGTTTTGTATATAGATAATTTGAAATTATAATTGTTCATAATTACGTACCTCTTATATTCGTTTAGAAGACGTTGGAATTCTTCGTAAGCTTCTAGGCACAACACGTGGTACAATCACTTTGAATTCCGTGTTCTGCGTTACACCTGTGCGCTGCGACGGTTTAGCTCGAACAGTGGTGGAAACACCAGCAAAACTTTTGAATCCGTGTTTGCACGACCTCTAAGCTTTGAAAAATTCTGTTTGAATTAAAATTCAATATGCCGGCTCATACCGGGAAAATTAAATACACTCAGAATCTGCGTACTGTAATATGTAGAATAAGAAATACATTTGTTGACACGTTAAGAAGATTTGGATATGAAATTTAATTAAATTTAATTTAAATTTAATTTAAAAATTTAATTAAATTTGCAATAATTGAATTTAATTAAATATTTCACATTCACCTCAACTTTCTTATCTAAATCTTCCTCATCTTTTCAGTTATTATTGGCATACTTGGACATTACTTTGCCAACAATAATTGATAACGCCAAGAAATGTATATCTTGCCTTACCTTTGTGGTAATGGTAATACCAGTTGCGAGATCAGGTAAATGTTTGCTGTCTTTCTGCCTATTCAAATATAATCGCGCGGATTCATTCCAAAAGCCTTTAATACAACTGATTATTGCCGTGTTCTTTAATAAATCGTTAACCCCAACTACTTGTTCTGCATTATACGCGTCCCTGACGCCACAGTGGTCTCGAATTAAAAATTTGGTGATATTTGTCTATAACTTTTGAACTATAAAAGATATCGAAATGAAATTCGCGCCAAAAAATAGGAAAAAATTATCCCCTTCTAATGATGCATAACTTAATGCTTTTTACATTTATTTATTTATTCTTTTTTCAATTTTTTTAAGTTAATTGTTATAAAAAAAAATTATAGCTGTTTAATTGGTACTTTATTTAATACTCTTTCCAGTGGTTCAAGTCGCATATTGATAAAACTTTTCGTTTCCAAGTTATAAGGAAATTGAGATAGTAGAGGAAAGTAGTGAAAATCGCTTGTTTTTAAATTAAAGAGCAGACTTGTGCGATAAAATGGCATCTTTTATTAGTAATTAATGTAAATAATCCAGTAAAAAAATAATGCTGAATGCAGCATGGTAAATTTTCGAGATTCTTTACTTTAAGAGAGGATATCTTTAAAGTCCCAAAAAGTCCCACATTCTACCAAATTGAAATATTTTCCGCAAATATAACCACAAATCCAAACGACTTGAAATCAGCCTATAACCACAAATCAAATCAAATTAATCGCCATGAAATTAAGATGTAACGATTACATGCTGATTTCAGGGTATGAGCCTACACGCACACTACTAGAGTTTTCTCCATCCGTGACATGCTCGCAACGTCATGGGTTTGGAGCACCCCCTTCCATGCGAGCTTTGAAAAACGCAATGAATGCTCGTAATACCGGACCGCCCATCTGGGCATCCCTGGTATACATCGTGTTAGACCTTTGTGTGTGTATAAATGGTATGTTAGTATGTTACGATGAAGTCCAGAGTTCGTAGGAAACGACCGTTTCGATGAGTCAACTGTTTGTCGCTTTTTTTTCTTTTTCTTCCTCCTGATACCATTCCGCTACCTGTCTTTATTAGTGTTGACGTTGATGGTGATGTTTCGTTTTGACGATAATGCGTTGCGGAGACCAGAGGAGCGGTAGCAGCGGTGAAGAATGATGATGATAAGCCGTACGTGTGCGTGCGTGCGTTCACGCTATCTTATCGGGCGCGAACGTCGTTTCACATGTAAGCGAATCCTTATTTCCTCGCCATGAAAATCTATAGGGCGACCAATACGATCAACGATGTGTACCGTCAGATCGTGTATTGCTCGTGCAACGATCGGTAGGTAAATGACGTGTCGCGAGAGCGTGCAGTTCATCGACCAATTGTATTCGCTCCTTCCTCGTGCCCATAGCGGTGATTGCGGCGACGGCGAAGATAACGGTTCACGATCAGCAGCAGTAGGTATTGTAGGTAAGAGTGGGGTAACTCTCGACGTTGAGCACTTCACGCACGCGTCGAGCAGCCCTTGTGGAACGGGAAAACGAACATGGCCGGTTCAAACTACGAATCAAGGCAGAGGTCGCGTTTGTCGACCGAGGTGGGGTGAAGGCTATCGAGGCGGCCGAACGTTGATTGGTCGGCCTGGCGGAGAAGCAGATCAAAGACTGTTTCCTTAGGGAAGATATAGGGCAGGCTAGTTCAGGTGGGCGGTCCGAGGACGCTAGCTTCCATAGCGTCTTCTACGTGCTGCGTGGAAGGGGGTACTCGAAGCCAATGAAGCGACGGGCATGCCACGGATATGGAAACCTCTAGTAGTGTGCGTGTAGGCTTGTACCCTTAAGGGGAGGTTGTGGTCTAAATGTCGATTTTTTTTTATTTCATTTTTCGAATGTTCAACCTTTTAGGAAAACGTGTTTAAAAGGATTTGTTGAAATTCGTAAAGTTTCCGAAGTTATAGGCATTTGAGTAGCGGCAAATGCATTGGTAACACTCGGCTACTCGGTACTCACGTAAAACTTTAAATGCGTTTTTCTCGAAACAGTGTTCTCAAAACGGTGGAACCTGTATCTTCAAAAGTTTATATCCGATTCGGCTGAAACTTTTTTATTTTGAAGAATATACTTCGGGCTAGGGAGGGGGGGGGGGGGGCTAAAAAAATACAAAAAGTTGAAAATTTATAATTTCCAAAGGCGATGAAGGGACGAAAAATTCTGGGAAAAGTGATTTCAAACTTGAAGTGTCGTTATTTTCTAAGAAAAATGCCATTTTTGTAATTTTTTTTTAGTTCCCCCCTAGCCAAAAGAATATTCTTCAAAATAAAAAAGGTTCCAGTCGAATCGGATAATAACTTTTGGAGATACAGGTCCCACCGATTTGGATCAATTTTTTGACGCCTTGACTTTAACGACTCCCCAGGGCTGTCTTGCAATGATTAATTATAAAACAAAAAATATATTTCTATAATTTAAGACATCCTTAATACAATGCAAAATGTCCCATTAAATTATATATAGTAGTTTTCCTTTGATTAATTCCTAAATATCACCTATTTTTTGGGGCTTTAGACCAGAACCTCCCCTTAATATAAAATAAGGTACGTATAGGTAATTAATGCCGTGTGAATACTTCTATGACCTTGCTTCAGTACATCTGTGCAATGAATGCTCATATTATTAGTTTAGCGCGGGCTCGGCGGCCTCTAGCAGCAGGTTTCTCTTCCATTGCGCCATCACATCATAACTCAGAATTGAGTCAAGTCCGGAGGGGGCTTCTTGAATCCCCTCCGGGGCTTGGCGGGAGAGGTTCCAGTGCACCGACGCGGGGGGGGGGGGGGGGGGAGGCGAACGCATCGTTTTGTTTGGATCTCGCCAGCGTCCTCCCCCTCCCCCGTGCGAACTTCTCCAGTTCGGTGGCCACCCTGGAGTTTTTAGTGGGTGCAAACCCCACATAACCCTGGCCTCCCCCCGGAGGACAGGGTATCCGTTAGGGATTTTCTCCAGGTTAAAAAAAAAAGGGTGACCGCTTGAGAATACAACATGTTCAGGGTTATCCACTGAAGACTGGCGGCGCTCGCGCGAGTAGAAATGAGAACGGCAACAACGTCACACGCATAATTACTACTACATTCATATGTCGATACATCCGCCATCTATGGGCTGTTGCTAAAAGTATAGGTTCGTGTAGATGCCAGTAGAGAGCACAAGGCGCTCTTGGCTGTCTCCCCAGATAACATTCTAACATTCTCAATCAGCTCCTGAGAGAAAACCTACGATTCAAGTTACAACACTAATGGTGCGCTACGATAAAATCCGCGCGCACCGTCAGTGAGGTTTACCTCGATGAAACAGTGGTAAAACCACAGACCAGGTATAGAATGGACCTTCCACCCTATTGTCTTCTGTGTCACTCGATTTTGGGGCTCTAGAGCCCCATTACCATTTCCGTGTCGCATCCAACGTTAACGGCTAAGCATGAAATAAGAGTGCAGCGCTATAAGCGGTAGGAATGAAAGTTATAATAGCGGTGAGAATTTACATACAGGGTGTCCCGATGTCAAATTAATGCAGCATTTTTAAAAGGCAAATAAAAATTTCTTCATTTCTTTATCAATCAGCAACTCTACAGACCCATACAACGGAGAAGCATTGTATAAGTTCGCTTACGATGTAACGAACCTCTGCTATCTTATAATTCCCTAATCAATTATTTGCAGACATGGGTTTATATTAACTTTTTCAACTTTTTCAATTTTTTTCAACTGTATACCCGGGATACTCTGTGTACAGACATACACTTTCATTTATCGTTTTGAACACTTCCTATAATAACTAATTAAAAAATGATTAATAAATTATGGTAATCTTATGGTGTGTCTCGTATCAAGCAGCAGAGTAGTGGTGGGCCCCTGCCTACATATATTGATTGTGTAATTCTACACAATCAAGTCATTCCGAAATCTTTAACAATTTTTACTGATCAAAGCTTCATTCAAACATTTTTCCTTTCCAACACGCAGAATACGTTGATATAAAAGAAAATTGGTAAATTTGTTGAAAAGCTACCTCATCGATTTCAATGACCTTCGCATATGTTGTCAATGTTGTCATTCTGAACAACATTTCCTTTTAAACATTTTGACGGTCGGCCTCAGTTTCGGAGATATTAATAAACAATTTTCGGCATAATAGATTGAAAGCTACCTTCCTACCGATTTCAATGATCTTGCCATGTTATAAAAAACATATGAAAAACTTTCGGCATAATATATTTAAATCTGTTTCATAGCTGACGGTATATCGGTTGGGGCTAGATTAGGACCGGGGCGCGTAAAGCATGGTACCGCAGAGTGCAACATGTGTTAAACTCGGTATTAATTCTTGTGTTAAGTAAAGTTTTTTGCGAATATTTCGTAAACCAAACCCAACCGCCAAAAAGGTTAAAGGGAAATGTTGTTCAGAATGATGACTTCGACAACATATGTGAAGGCCATTGAAATCGGTGAGGAGGAAGTTTTTCGACAAGTTTACCAAAAAATTTAACATTAATTTTCAATGTTATAATTTATAAACAATTTCGCGGACACTTTTTTTTACAAATGTCCACCGATTCATAGGTGTAGATTCACCCCCTAAGAGCAACGACCAATAATTGTTCTACACACTGTACAATGAATGTGGAGAATGAGCAGATAGGTGTGTTCTGTAGGAGCAAGTACTTTTTGAAAGAGTGACGTGTGACTGATTTTCGGGGTGTGCGATCGTGGCAGGAGTCAGTGTTGTCAGCCAACGCGCAAAGACTGGTTGAGGGGGTCGCGTCACGGCAACAATAACCTGGGTAGACGGTCAGTGGTTGGGGAAAACCCAAGTGGTGTAAACGATACTCCGCAGGTCAAGATACTAAATGTGATTTTCGCTTCTCATTTTGGAACCATTTTAGCTTCTGACCTTTTGCCTGTCTTCTAGCATCTAGACATCGAGAAATAGTTTGGAATGGTTTTAAGAAAAAATGCTTCCAACAAAAGTTGCTTGTTTTCTAACGTGGATTAGGAAAATAATTGGTTCCACCCCTGCTTCAAATACAAGGAGAGATGAGTGCGAGCCTGTATCAATACATATCTATTTAAAAGCATGAGATGTATGGAACTCGAGACCAGAACGATTAAAATTGATCGTGTGCGTAATTCTCGATATATTGAGGTATTAAAACTTATGCGTGTTACCCTATATAATTAGGGAAAACATAAGCGAAATGCGGATATGCTTTTAATAATCTTTGATTTCTGTATATACAGTATATATATTTAACCCTCCGTGTACGGGACGTCGAGTCGTGTGCCTGGGACTTGACGGACCCACACCGACAGTTCACTAATAAAAAATCCACGGTCGCTCGAGACCCTCACCGATACAGTATAACTCAGGTAGGGATGGTCGTTCAAACTCGAATAATATTAACCGCTCTGTCACTGTGTGCGTGAGCTCTGAAATGATGGGTCTAAAAAGACACAGGCTCAGGATACGGAGGGTTAATATTATATTTATATTATATTTTACATTATATTATAGTTTCCCAGAAATCAAAGTTTATTAAAAGAACGGTTAATCCGATTCCCGAATGAGCCTATCTTTTTTTCGACCCGTCACGATGCTCATTGCGGAGTCTTCAACCCGTAATCTTACGTCATAAGTAGCACGTATTACATTATTGGATAAAAGAGTTTGTTTGTGTGCAAATGTAATTGTCGCGCTCACTTCGTGATGGAAGAAGCAAAAGACGATAGCTGGCAATAAACCATTGAAAGGAACAAAAGCAGGATCAGAGGAAGACCAAAACACATTAGCCTTACATGACAGCAGCTAATAAATGATTAACGAAATCTGCATTCATGAAAGGAAACAAAAGGTTCCTTGCTCTTCGTTAATCCATTTTACAGAGTTTACCAGCTTAAGCGAAAATTGTGGGCATTTCTCGAAGAAGAGACCTCAGGACTCGAGACGGGACTCCCGACAGAGAAAATTTAGGCTAGCTACACTCGCGCTGGTTCGAGTCGATGATAGTCTTTAATTGTCCCATTGAAAGGCTGGCACACCGACATAGCGCGAACCACTGTCATGGTGCATCCCTATCACTTACACAACTATGACCTGCTGTCGCCCTTCACCTTGAAGCTGTGAAATAGTTAAAAGAAGCAAGACAGGTAGCTGAAAAACAAAGTCGCATCAAGTTCGATATATAATATGTACTCTCCAAATGCTTCACATACTTCTAAAAAATTGTTTCAACTGGTTGGAATATTCATTATATTCTGCTGCGTGATAAATTTAATTATTTGTTTAATTTCTGTATCACGTTTTAATAAATATATCAATATGTTTGATTTTATATTAAGTGTCGTTCATTTGGTTTATTACACACGCGTCACATGGCATGTGTATATGTACTTTCAAGAGTCAAAAAGCGCCCTTTGACATTCGTATTTATTGTTTTATTTTATTATTTTCGCATTCAACGGCCGGCTATCCGAAATGAATTGAGCATAGCTTTAAATTTCTTAATCAAAGTCATAGGATGGAGAATGTTGAATATCTCAGAAACAATAAGTTTTAGGATTAATGCACGAAATTTAGTACTTTTATACTCAGAATTCGTTATTCTATTGAATTTGACAGCCCATTTGAAAAAATAAAATTGACCTCCATATCTAATCTATGTCTGTAAAGAAACTAGTTTCACCGTGTTGCGCTTAAGTAATAACTTGAAATAATAGATATTTGAGGTGAACCGATTTAGTGGGACACCCTGTATAACATAGCTTCTATAGTTTCCTCGGCGGTACCGGCAGCTTTACCTGTGTCAATACTAGAAACACATTATGTTTCCGGCACCCACCGCTCGAAAATTCGAGAGGGCGCTCGAAAACCAGTGGTTATTTCAGAATATCGGTACTTCAGACCTGTGACACTGAAGACAAAAGGATGAGAGGTCTGTTCTATACCTGGTCTGTGGTTGTATTGTTGCGGTCTCAACTTCCTTACCGGCTAAGATCCACTCACCAACGGAAATACACCAGCGCCAGCGGAGCCGAAAGAAAACTTTCGTGCCACGGACAGAGGGATTGTTTTCTTAGATATATATAGCTCTGGACTGAAGAAGGACTCACTCACCCTTTCTATAACGACGATAACGCTTATAAAAGTTTCTATTTTTCTGTATACACTAACCATTTAATAAAACTATTAAACCCAGTACCACGGTCGGTTATTATATATGCATTGGCCTTTAACGCCATAGTATGTAGGGATTTTACATACTACAGTGGCGCCATCTGTACAAAGTCCTAAATACGTCTTTGGGACACGTGTGGGATGTGCTTGGGACGTTTTAAGACGTCGAGTGCCATCTATAGAACGTCATCTATACTATGAGGTGCATTTCAGTCTCAAATGGTATTTCAGCGAAAGTGTATTACCGACACTCCTAATTTGAAGACTGGACGTAGCGCCATCTGCTTATGGACAGCGTCCAATTCAAGAACTACTCTAAAATGGATTGAAATGTTGTAAGATTTGTGTGGAGCGATAGTCTGAAACAGGGGGCAGGTGTAGACGTGTGGATGGCGAACGCATCGATTTGTTTGGATCTCACCACGGCCGTCTCTAATACAGGCCTCCACCTACGATGTTGCAACACCGCATTTCGAACAACCATGAGGCCGATGACTATGTTCAGACCGGTACTAGACGGCCGTACATAGACTGCCGTGGCCGTGCCGTGGTCCGATTAAACTATTGCATGAGACATACTGCATATGTTATTGGATCGACTAATTTTACAAACCGATCAATATTTATCTATTCGACATTCATTGAGTAGACATATTTTGTAATTATGCATTGTATTTAATAGTTTAAAATATAACAGTTTCATAAATTTGATATAGGAATACATATATTTAAACAATCTTATAATTAATTTTTTAACGTCTTAAGTTTTCTTTGCTTCGAGGAACTAAAATGAATATTATTCTTTAATTTCACATAATTATTAATTAATATATTAGAGAAATGCTGCAAAATATGTTTTAGTGTTTTTGAAGTTAGCATTCCACAGCCACAATGTTCTTTAATAATATATGTTATATCACAATCTTGTAAAATGCATAATTAGTCTTGCAGTTTGGAACACAACATTTGTTTGGCATCTATAAAACAGCATCACAAACATATGTATTAATATAAATTCAGAAATGGAGGTAATGATCGTTTAATACACACTGTATTGTCTTATATTTCCAATACTTATACTTCTGTAATATATTATTTACAATATTTGATCTAAATACAAATTACACTTCTATAACTACATAATCACAACGGCAGTGACTGGCAGTGACAGATGGTGACAGAACGCGCGAAAGAAAGGCTTCAGACAACTTCACATCGGCCTTCTGAACAGCGTTGCCATTTTGGCAAGGTGGAGGCCTGTATTAGAGACGGCCGTGATCTCACCCAAGTCCTCCCCCTCCACCGTGCGGACCTCTCCAGTCAGGAGGCCACCCTGGAGTTTTTAGTGGGTGCAAACCCCACATAACCCTGGCCTCCCCCCGGAGGACGGGGTACCCATCAGGGATTTTCTCCAGGTAAAAAAAAAAGGTGTAGAGGTGTGCGAATTTCTTTTCGAAAATCTATGCGGGGAGTCATATGGACCCGACTATAGTACATCATGAGAGTTTGTATTCTATCGGGTCTAAATTAGGCTAAATGCAATTCAGACGGTGTTGAAGGCGGTTATCGATACGATTAAAATAAAATGAAATTTGATAAAAATATATTTCCATTTATTTCATTACAATACACTACAAATTATATCATCCACTACATTACACTGTGTGTGTTTACAAATATCGAAAAACTACAATATTATAATTCTATTTGTGATAAATTATAAATGAAATTATTATATTACTATAATCAAAGTACTGGTGCGTGCTTGTGCGAAATGACTATAAAATGCACTTACAATAAGTTGTGAATACACCTGTAGTTGGTTGGAATATATAAAACAGAGTACATATACAAAGTGTACACGGAATACACAGATCGCATACGCACTTAAAATATATGTACAATACATAAAATATTTAAATATAATATATGTTAGGGTACTTAATACATATATCGGATTTTATAAAATATACAATAGATATACAGTAGTAAATACAGTATTGTCTCCGTGTGTGCCCGCTGATCGGGACCGGCGTTGGGTACTCAGAAGGCGCAGATCCCTAATTCCGAGTGTGCGTTTCTCGCTTCTTTCTGGTCGAAGGAGTGAGCGAGATGGACCGGTTTTCTTGCGCGCGGGCGTGCGAGCACTCAGAAGGCATCGTGACTGCCCAACGCATGCGCGCGACGGTCAGATAGCCAAGCACGGCACAAGTCTTTCTTGCGCCCTAGACAAACTTTTCAAATTACGCCCTATATTATAATACATTTATTTGAGATTATTAATAACCTAACTTTGAATTTTTATTCGTAGTTTAATCCACTTATAGTACAACTTGTAATATTTAATTCTAAAGTTTATTTTCAGCAATAGCAACAATTTGAAAAGTTGGCCTAGGGCGCAAAAAAAACTTGAGCCGGGCCTGCGTCAAGTATTTGCGTTGCGGTCTCGTCCTTCCGTATGTGCCTGCGATCATCGCACACCAGTGATACCAGATCGAGGACGGGTGCCCTCGAGAATTTCCCCCACCTCGCGCACACTACGCCGGAGCGGCGCGTCCGTGAGTTGGACTCCGAAGCGCCGAGCTCACGGACACGCTGCTCTGGCGTAGTATGCGCGAGGTGGGGGAAATTCTCGAGGGCACCCGTCCTCGATCTGGCATCACTGTCGCACACGCCCGTCGCGCACGCAAAGGACGGAGTGTCACGGCGCCCGAAAGACGGAGGGAGACAAAACATGAACGCTGTCGTCTGTCTCGTACTGTCCTCGCTCGGTTTAGTGGCTCTCGCTCGCTCTCGTTCCATCTCGCTCTCGGCTTCGCCGGACAAGAGTGAGACAGAAGTGGTGGGGATAGCGACAGGGCTATATCGGATACACGAAATCGGGTACATATGGAGACAATACTGTACACCACACAGTGGCAGACAATCGTATACATACATACTCTTTAACCCTCCGGCGGGCGCGCTTTGTTGAATCACACGAGCGGGCGCGCCGCAGCCTTTTATGCCGCAAACAGAAAGTCACCAATATAGTTCTATAGTAGCAAAATTTATTGCATAAATGACAAGAACAGTAACGTTTGAAGTCGTTCGTACAAAATAAACAAAAGAAATACTAGAAAAAGCAATAGTAGGGGCGGTAAATATATAGAGGGAATCGACCGAACTGAAGATGCTTTGCAATGTAACGGACCATGGAGCACGACAAAAGATTCATCGCTACAAATACAGCTTATTATTTTCTACATGACATGACCAGACGCGATGCGCAACAGTGTATTGCGATTTAGTACCTTCCACTTGAAAAAATTCAGTTACATATAATACAGTACTTCAATAGCCACGATTTTGGTGTTATACAGGGTGATTGTGCCGAAACGCCTGATTTGCCTCGCAACCGTGACGAGTTAACCCAAACCCCCGTGGTGTCTCTCCGAAGGCTTTCGACCCTCGGACGGGGTTGGAGTACCTATTAGGAAGTGAGAAATCTTCGAATTCCTCATTTCTCATCAGATCTGTGCGAAAGTGACGCCAATGAATTCCTGGCGTTCCGCCGATTAAAATCATACCAAACATCATGCAAATCGGACTACTTTGACACAAGCTATTTTACATAAGGAACACAAATAGCTTGTGTCAAAGTAGTCCGATTTGCATGATGTTTGGTATGATCTTAATCGGCGGAACGCCAGGAATTCATTGGCGTCACTTTCGCACAGATCTGATGAGAAATGAGGAATTCGAAGATTTCTCACTTCCTAATAGGTACTCCAACCCCGTCCGAGGGTCGAAAGCCTTCGGAGAGACACCACGGGGGTTTGAGTTAACTCGTCACGGTTGCGAGGCAAATCAGGCGTTTCGGCACAATCACCCTGTATGTTTCTTATAATAGTCAGCCATGCATATCTCGATGTACAGTGGCATACAACAAAGAATATAAATGAAATCTTGAACGACATAAAAATGCGGCATAAAGGGCTGCGGCGCGCCCGCCTGAGGGTTAAGGGGTCATTCTGGTTGGCGCGCCGCTAAATTCAATGATTTTCAAGAATTTATTGCGAATACATCAATTATAGTAAGGGAATAAAACTTTTTCCTATCGATTAAACTACATTTCTAGAGCAAATGAAAAATATAAAAGTAATAAAATTATTGCTTTTAAAATGATTTTGAAGGCGATTTTGATGACATGTTAAAAATTCATGCCTCGCTCGTGCAGGTGATTTCAGCAGTTGGACTTATCTGAAACCAAAAATACAAACAGATTCTGGATCAGTATGACTGCCGCTATGGCCCGAACTAGAATAAATGATTTAGCCTTAAAATTAACAAAATGGCTGGCAAAATACAAGAATCAATGTATTTCGGCTGTGTTTTCTGTGCTATTTTCAATTTTCAAAGTAGGTTAGACTCAACAGAAATACTTGGTTGTAGTCCCGGCCACAGGGGCATAGGTGTGCAGAATAAGCTAGAGACACTATAATAAGGCCGGTATTCATAGTCGCTACTTATTCTTAAGCAAATGCTTAAGCATGCGTCATCCTCTACTAACCTAGTAGCTAGTAAAGGATGCCGAATGCTTAAGCATTTGCTTAAGAATAAGTAGCGACTATGAATACCGGCCTAAGAGTCTGGGCACGAGAAGGCCACTTTTTGATTGGTCCGCCATGTTCGAAATCCCACGAGAGAGAAAGAGATATACGTCATTTCACTCTTAACCACTTTTAACAACTCTTACGTTTATGGTAGCAAATCTATGGCAATGCATTGCGCATTTAAATAAGTATAATAAAAAAGCATATATCAAATCGAACACAAGATTTAGTTTTTTACTTTATATCTTCATTATCTTGGTATAATGGACAGATTTCAAAATCAGCGGGAATAGATGAAAAATGACGGGCCAATCAAAAACCTAAATGAACATTTTCAGATTAATAGATAGTAAAATACCGTCATAAACGGAAGAGTTCTCTCGTGGGATTTCGATCAAACATCGCGGACCAATCAAAAAGTGGCCTTCTCGTGTCCAGACTCTTATTATAGTGTCTCTATATCAGAGTTTGCAGGTCTCCAGCGGTGCCGAACACCTACAGGGGCGGTGGTAATGTGTGCGTGAATTGACGCCAGCGCAAAGCCAGTCACGTGGCGAAAACGCGAAACGAATGTGACGTCACTACGGTAAGCTCTCGGCTCCCTAGAATAGTAGCTTGGCCCGTCTCCAGCGGAGCCCATACAATACCCCACTGCTATTGGTCAGAGGGAAACACCTATAGGGAGCGGTGGCAATGTGTGCGTGAGACGCACGATGGGAGCCGAGCCGACACTACGGCCAACCAGCGTCATCGGGACATATGTTGTCGATGCTGGTTGGTCGCGACGTTACTCGCTTGGCGCTGGCGTCAGTTCGTCTCCAATCGTGGCGTCTCACGCATGCGCGCCCGTGGCACATGTGGCTTAGTTGGGCGCTGGCATCGGTACAACTGTGACGTCACATTCGTTTCGTGTTTTCGCCATGTGGCTGGCTTTGAGCTGGCGTCAATTCACGCACACATTACCACCGCCCCTG
Source organism: Andrena minutula (assembly GCA_929113495.1). Lineage (NCBI taxonomy): Eukaryota > Metazoa > Arthropoda > Insecta > Hymenoptera > Andrenidae > Andrena > Andrena minutula. The sequence continues at coordinate 75,707,892 of OV815993.1, read as the reverse complement.
TAGGTGTTCGGCACCGCTGGAGACCTGCAAACTCTGCTCTATATATAAGAAAATGACGGTATTCATTCAATTGTTTGGCTTCTAGAGAAGTAATTGGTCTGTACTTTAATGCATTTTTACGTAGAGAGTCTGAATTATGGCGACTCGACCAACTCTCCGGCCCGACCGCGTCTCCCGGATTTATTCTATGTATATATAGCTATTGTTAAACGTATCCTGCGGCTTGGAAAATACTTCTACCACTTATACACATATGCGCTTTACCATGGATATACTTTGTTGATCGCAGCAGAATGTTGCTCCAGTTTGATGTCTGGGGAAGATAGCGACTCCTCTGTCAATGTTGCGCTTCTTCCAGGCTCGTGAACGGTGCTTAACTGCGGAATATATACCGCACTTCATTGGGAGAGGTGGCTAGGGTCCGTATTCATCGACAGTCAGCCTGCATTTTTTTTTTTTTTTTTTTTTTTTTTTTTTTACGTGGGGAAAATGCATTACGCACACCCGGCGAGATGTTGTGTGCCGGGTAGTGTGGGACTCCTTGCAGGTGTCGGACCTGCAAGTTTACCCACTAAAAACCACCACGGCCCCCCCTCAATCACCTAAATTTTGGAAAGTATGAACATTGAACCAACAAGAAAACCTCGAAATCTGAATGTTGTTGTCATTATAAAGACATCCTAAAGACATAGTGTACATATACTAGAAACATTGGAAAAGTATTTTATTTGCATGTCGGAAGAATGGAGGGAAGCAGGGGGAAAATTGTAACGTTATCTGTTCGAGTAATAGTAATGGAATAATTGGCGCCATCTCGCGCTGTCATACGTCGTGAACTATTGCAATTGTCGCGCGACCCACCTGCCTATGTGGCGCATCGATCGCGGCTTCCTTCCATCGATCCGTGATCGATGGAAGGGGGCCCAATCTCCCTTCTCGGAAGTCGGCGGCGAATTCCGAGGAGTCGTTAATCTTGTAATCACACGCGCTGCAGTGACTAAACACGCTTTACTTTGTATTTCTCGAGCTCGAGAGACATAGAATCGCTACCGCTGGGTTGAGGGAAATAACTTGCGCATTTGCTGTCACCGAGTCGGATCGCTACCGATAGGTTAAAAAGAAGTAATTCGCGCATCTGTTGCTGCTGAATCACGCTCCGCGACACAGGTTCTTCAAGAGCAGCGCTCGTAACTACAAAGGGGAAATACACGTGAGGTGTTGGAACGGTTTCGCGTTCGATACCCTTTAATCACTCACATTGTGCATATTGTAAATACATGAATTGCTTAAAACAGTGCCGTTGTGAAAAGTGCCTAAGTGCCAATTTGGATCTAAAATCTGTATCTGTCCTTAAACAGAGATCTTCTGTGTAAGGAAAGCACGTTCTCTTGTCTATATTCTTACCTACGATGTGGCATTTAGTGCAAGAGGAATAGCCGGCATGGCCTTTGGTATATTTAAGAAAGGACTTGGCAGGTACGTCGCATATATATGATTTTATTTTTAACTGATGAAAATGACCGTTAATAGAAATTCTGTTGTTAATTAAATCTATGGCTTGTTTGGTGAAAAATGAAAAATGTTAATTATCAAAACATTTTCGCAGCTGGCTAATGTACGATGTTGGTCTTCTACCATTTGTATACACTAAACATAAACAGAATTAATTCCTTGAAATGCTACTTAAAAAATAATCTCCTTTCTAGGATGGATTCTTTAAAATTCACGTCACAACCCCTACAGCACATTTGTTGCCGAAATGTTTCAGTTACATTGCGGTTTAATATTTGAAATATTGCCCGGAATATTGCCGAAAAGTTACAAGTAAATTGCTATGTCCGCCCCTGTGCAACATTGCAGGATATATTTCTGCAACATTGTTTCGAGATATTACAGCAATGGTAGCGCAACATTTCTGAGATTTTACAGCAATGGTAGCGCAACATTTCTGAGATTTTACAGCAATGGTCAGGCAACGTTTCGGGCAGTAAGGCCAAAAATAAAAATATCTGTAAGAAAGTGGTAAAAATTGTATAGCCTGGCTTTGATGGACGCGACGACATGAATGCGTGCAGAATCGTAGTACTACCTATAACGTCAGAGTCTTTTTTTTAAATAGAAATTTCTTTACCCCAAGGCAGATTCGAACCCATGACCTCGAGCACCGTAGAGTGTAGACTAGCGAAGATCAGGTGGGCGGTCCGAGGACGCTAGCATCCATAGCGTTTTGTACGTGCTGCGTGGAAGAGGGTGCTCGAAGCCAATGAAGCGACGGGCATGCCACGGATATGGAAACTTCTAGTAGTGTACGCGTAGGCACGTACCCTTAAGGTGAAGTTCCACGGTGTGTGGCTCGTCGACTCGCGCTCGCCAACCCGACTCGCCGAACCTGGACGAGCCAAGCGACCAACCAACTTCACCTTTACGACCCAAGAGCACACTACTAGAGTATCTAGAGAGGGGTACGAGCCTGCACCGCACGCTACTACTTACATTCTTACAGTTTATCCGATTTATACCGGATATCCGATTTATACGTTACAGTAAATCCGATTACCAAGACAAACCAAAACAAGTGCTCTAACGGGTGTCTCCCCGATACAACTCAGTTCATTAAACCTTCCATGGTCGATCAGCGTGTAGGATTCAAGATCCTCGCCTAAAATCCCTCTACCCTAGCGTGTAGGATTCAAGATCCTCGCCTAAATTCCCACTACCCTCAGTGTGCAGGATTCAAGATCCTCGCCTAAATTCCCTCTACCCTCAGCGTGTAGGATTCAAGATCCTCGCCTAAATTCCCTCTACCCTCAGTGTGTAAGATTCAAGATCCTCGCCTAAATTCCCTCTACCCTCAGTGTGCAGGATTCAAGATCCTCGCCTAAATTTCCTCTACCCTCAGCGTGTAGGATTCAAGATCCTCGCCTAAATTCCTTTTACCCTCAGTGTGTTGGATTTAACATTCACGCCTAAATCCCTTTTTCCCTCAGTGTGCTGGAATTAAGATTCGCGCCTGGGTCCCAATAATTCCCCTATGTAATTGTCTCCTAAGACCTTCACCCGGGACGTGACATCGGCATGAAGGAATCTGCAAAACTCTTTGCGCTGTACTTGCTTTTCCTCAAAATTTTGATGAAATTTTGCATTTTTGACATTTAATAAATTCAATAATTTTTAGCTTCAAAAGTATGAGACGTAGATACTTCTCGATATACAGTTTTTTACTTTATTATGGACCCTTCTTCGCTGTAAAACCTGCAGGCTGTGGCATCACACACTTTGCGCAAGAACATTTTTGAAGTTACGCTTGATTTTTGTAACGTAATGTAAATTCTATGAAAAGCAATGAGTAAAACTGGGTCCAGACTGGCATAAGGGCTTTACTTCAAACCTACTTCCTTCCCTTAAGAGGAATTCCGAATGTCTCAAATATTTTCGGATTTTAAAATTACAGTGTCCTGTTTTCGCCGGGACTGCCACCGACCAGGGCGGCGATTCTGCAGCCGCTGCCGGGCCGACGACGGGCTCAGTCGAGAATGCGACTGCGATAACAGGTCCGGCGGACAAGGCCCCGACTGGACCGCCCAACCTCGAGAAACCCAAAACACCGACAGGCGCCCGTATTTGCGCGTAAATTTATACGGCCGGGAGTTCAAGGCCCTAGTGGACACAGGAGCCTCCCTTTCATATATCAGTCGAGAGGTAGCGGAGTGGTGCAGACAGATCGGCGTCCAAACCACAGGCACAAATGAGTGGGTCCAAGTGGCCAACGGCGCCACCGCTGCAGTGGACGGAGAGATGGCAGTAGGGATGGTTGTTGGGGATTTCGTCCTGTCCCATACGTGTGGGGTACTCCTCAGTCTCACACAGGAAGTGATCCTGGGGATCGACGCTCTCCACGCCCAGACCTATTGGTGAAGATTTGGAACCCACATATGCTGAATATCTTAGAGATTTATTTGTTAAAATAACTAATCTGCAAACCCAAGCCCGAGAAAATTTGATTAAGGCAAAAGCCAAATCTAAACAATATTATGATCGGAATATTAATCCGCAAGATTTTAAAACAGGAGACTTAGTATATCTTTTGAAAGAACCTCGGAGGGCAAAGTTTGCGGATCATTATTCAGGACCATATAAAGTACTCGAATTGTTACCTAATCAGAATGTTAAAATATTATCTGATGGAGTAACTCGTATAGTACACATAAATAAACTTAAGCTCGCGTACATTAAGTCCTATCCAGGATGAATAACCAAATAAGTAAAATTGTACACAAATAGATAATAGATCGACAAAATAACTAAGTAATAAAATACGTAGATTCTCGTCTATTACAGATCATGATACTCCCAGTAGAAGTTCACCAAGAAGAGGATGAAGAGTACAGCAAAAAAAAATCGAAGATGTAATATCAACCCTCACTCCACCCCTCTACAATCGATTTGAGCATCTATATTGCCTGATCAAAAGTACAGCCACTATATACAGTTGGGGTAACAAAAGGATTTGTGATGTTTGTTACGAATTAAGTAACCCCTACGAACAACAAAGATTCATAGAAACAGGAGGACACTACATTTGTAACTACATGGGGTTACTGCGGGGTTCCATCTGTACCAAATGCGGAATCGGCATGGTATTTAGACGACCAGCTTTAACCTATTCGCACTGCACCGAATGTTGTCTACAACTAGATCAATATGATAAAGATCAATTGTTGAAAGGAGAAATAATTGTCGTAGAATATGTATAAAAATAAAAGTCAGAAAAAGGGAGAAAGAGAAAAATTACGTCTATAATTCACGTATCTACCCTACCCTTATAAAAAATACATAAAATATATAGATGTAAGAAACCCACCTACTAACGATAAAAGGTGAAATAGATAACCAATGGACGGCTAAATTAAACCAGTACAAATTGTTTAGATTTGCCATCTATTGCAGATATGAAACTCCCAGTTGAGGATATGGAGGAGGAGGATATGGAATATTATGGACCCATAGATGGAGTCTACCCTAGTCAGTATCCTCACGCGTATAGGCCCTTAATGCAGATGTACTGCGTTATTAAATCAATCGTGAGGGTCTATACATGGGAAACGCTGAGACTCTGCACCAACTGCTACGAAAATGCAGCGGAATCGGAAAGGGAGGTGTTTGTGGAAGGAGGATACCACAGCATTTGCAGATACACCGCGACTATAAAAGCCTCCTCCTGTTATCGATGCGATACGTCTTTGGCAACCATGAAAACCACATAGGTGAAAACCACATGAATGCCTAAATTCCTATTGCCCTCAGTGTGTTGGATTTAACATTCTCGCCTAAATCCCTTTTTCCCTCAGTGTGCTGGATTTAAGATTCGCGCCTGGGTCCCAATAATTCCCCTATGTCATTGTCTCCTAAGACCTTCACCCGGGACGTGACATCGGCATGAAGGAATCTGCAAAACTCTTTGCGCTGTGCTTGCTTTTCCTCAAAATTTTGATGAAATTTTGCATTTTTGACATTTAATAAATTCAATCATTTTTAGCTTCAAAAGTATGAGACATAGAAACTTCTCGATATACAATTTTTTACTTTACTATGGACCCTTCTTCGCTGTAAAACCTGGAGGCTGTGGCATCACACACTTTGCGCAAGAACATTTTTGAAGTTACGCTTGATTTTTGTAACGTAATGTAAATTCTATGAAAAGCAATGAGTAAAACTGGGTCCAGACTGGCATAAGGGCTTTACTTCAAACCTACTTCCTTCCCTTAAGAGGAATTCCGTATGTCTCAAATATTTTCGGATTTTAAAATTTCAGTGTCCTGTTTTCGCCGGGACTGCCACCGACCAGGGCGGCGATTCTGCAGCCGCTGCCGGGCCGACGACGGGCTCAGTCGAGAATGCGACTGCGACAACAGGTCCGGCGGACAAGGCCCCGACTGGACCGCCCAACCACGACAAACCCAAAACACCGACAGGCGCCCGTATTTGCGCGTAAATTTATACGGCCGGGAGTTCAAGGCCCTAGTGGACACAGGAGCCTCCCTTTCATATATCAGTCGAGAGGTAGCGGAGTGGTGCAGACAGATCGGCGTCCAAACCACAGGCACAAATGAGTGGGTCCAAGTGGCCAACGGCGCCACCGCTGCAGTGGACGGAGAGATGGCAGTAGGGATGGTTGTTGGGGATTTCGTCCTGTCCCATACGTGTGGGGTACTCCTCAGTCTCACACAGGAAGTGATCCTGGGGATCGACGCTCTCCACGCCCAGACCTATTGGTGAAGATTTGGAACCCACATATGCTGAATATCTTAGAGATTTATTTGTTAAAATAACTAATCTGCAAACCCAAGCCCGAGAAAATTTGATTAAGGCAAAAGCCAAATCTAAACAATATTATGATCGGAATATTAATCCGCAAGATTTTAAAACAGGAGACTTAGTATATCTTTTGAAAGAACCTCGGAGGGCAAAGTTTGCGGATCATTATTCAGGACCATATAAAGTACTCGAATTGTTACCTAATCAGAATGTTAAAATATTATCTGATGGAGTAACTCGTATAGTACACATAAATAAACTTAAGCTCGCGTACATTAAGTCCTATCCAGGATGAATAACCAAATAAGTAAAATTGTACACAAATAGATAATAGATCGACAAAATAACTAAGTAATAAAATACGTAGATTCTCGTCTATTACAGATCATGATACTCCCAGTAGAAGTTCACCAAGAAGAGGATGAAGAGTACAGCAAAAAAAAATCGAAGATGTAATATCAACCCTCACTCCACCCCTCTACAATCGATTTGAGCATCTATATTGCCTGATCAAAAGTACAGCCACTATATACAGTTGGGGTAACAAAAGGATTTGTGATGTTTGTTACGAATTAAGTAACCCCTACGAACAACAAAGATTCATAGAAACAGGAGGACACTACATTTGTAACTACATGGGGTTACTGCGGGGTTCCATCTGTACCAAATGCGGAATCGGCATGGTATTTAGACGACCAGCTTTAACCTATTCGCACTGCACCGAATGTTGTCTACAACTAGATCAATATGATAAAGATCAATTGTTGAAAGGAGAAATAATTGTCGTAGAATATGTATAAAAATAAAAGTCAGAAAAAGGGAGAAAGAGAAAAATTACGTCTATAATTCACGTATCTACCCTACCCTTATAAAAAATACATAAAATATATAGATGTAAGAAACCCACCTACTAACGATAAAAGGTGAAATAGATAACCAATGGACGGCTAAATTAAACCAGTACAAATTGTTTAGATTTGCCATCTATTGCAGATATGAAACTCCCAGTTGAGGATATGGAGGAGGAGGATATGGAATAGAGCTGTACGAGTACCCGGAAAAAGCAAGCCGAGTCTGGCTCGGCTCGAAAAACCGAGCCGAGCCAGGTACCCGAAAAAACCGAGCGGCTCGAATAGAACCGAGTACTCGAATTTTTCCAAGCTGCCCGAAAGAAACCGGGCGGATCGGATAGAACCGAGCGGCTCGAATAGAACCGAGTACTCGAATTTTTCCAAGCTGCCCGAAAGAAACCGGGCGGATTGGATAGAACCAAGCGGCTCGAATTTTTCCAAGTAGCCCGAAAGAAACCGGGCGGCTTGGAAAGTAAGCGAGCGGATCGTAAGAAACCGGGTGGCATGGAATGAAACGAGCGGTCGGATAGAAGTTCGAGCAGATCAAAAACTATTTGTCCGATTTATTTCAAGTTTGGTATATATGTTCTTAATGATATTATCTAAAACGTAGCCTATCATTTTTTTTATACGATAACCCATTCGTATGTAATAAATGTTTTAAGTTTGCCTTGTTAGGTAAAAAATGAATAGTGATATTCACCTTGCTCTCATTTGTAGAATAAATTTTTTCTTCTCAAATCCGTATGCTACATTGCATATATTTTATTAATGAACACTAGAATCATGGTCTTTCTCATGTTAGATAAACCTGGGCATCATAATTTGATACATAGCTCGCGCGCATAATATTTATACAACATATGCCTTAATACATGCTCTGCACATAAGAATTAACGAAATAATTTTCAATCTCATAGTATCTGTAAAAAGAATTCGTCTAGTTTAGTATTGTTTCGAGCGTCTCAGATTGGCGTAACACCTTAATAAAGGGTGTTGCCTGTTAATGGCTAAATAAGTATAACTGAATAAAAAAAAGAAATAGGTATAATATAGACTGCGGAATTTTATGCAAATACATGTTTTTGTAGTAATGGATTAAACAAGTGGGACTTTGACCGATCTATATTTCAACATTAAGAGGATTTTAAAAATATATTTGTAATTTTGCATATTTCGGGTATTTTTCATGGTTCTCGCATATACGGAATTTGTTTACAAATTAGCTCAAGTAATTGTTAAAAGTTGCTGAACCTCGCTTTTAAAGTTTAATAGCTTCATACCTATGTTAAAAATTTTATGTAAGTGTAATAGTTACATTATATTCAAAAGTTTAGTAATTTGTATTGAAGGGATTGTTGTGCTCTGGAACGCGGCATATCAGACTTGCATTAAGTTCCGCAGTCTAGGTGTAAATAAATAAACGAATAATTTTTAAACAATAATCAACTAAAATAACGTCCATTTTTTTATTTAATTAATACAAGGACGCAATACCAATCCGTTTGAATGAGGATGGGGAATACTTCTGCAAGAGCGTATGAAATTACAAGAAATAAAATAATTGTATTTAACCAACATTTGCACAGCTTAATTATACGCTGTAGCATATTTCGTACATTGGATTATATACATACTTCATACATGATGCACGCATACTATGTACATACTACATACACACTATATTCATGCTATACATATACATTACTTATTATATACATGGAACATACAGTATAGGCATACAATGTACTGTTAGCCCTACGCACGTACTAGATGCTACTTAAACTATTACATTATATTACGTGAGGGGGACATATAGTATTGGTATTTGTTTCACTTTCCGATGACTTTTTTAAATTATAATTTCGACCGTAATATTTAGTATGATTATTTGATTTCGGCGCACAGGTTCGGTCAATTTTAAATCATTAAAACACAAGCTATTTAGCAATAGATAATAAAAGCTTTCGACGTTTCGATCTTGATTTACAAGGGAAGATCCCGAACCCGGAAATTCAAAAAATTCTGAAACTTTGTGGATATGTAGGGGATTTTCTCCTGATTACAACGCAATTTTTTGTTGCTGCCCAAAATCACTCTAATGGGGTGAAATTAACCCCTGAATATTCGGCCATTTTTCGATTTCGTGTTATAACTCGCAAACTGTAAGAGATAGAAAAAAAGTTTCGAGACAAAAGTTACTTCTTTCAATTAGATCTACCAAAGCGTAAAGGTTTTATCAATTGTTTAAACAATTAGAAAAAGTTATAAACAAAAATATGAATGTTTTCTAAAATTCGGGTTTTCGCGTGAAATCTGAACTGGATGTTTAAATAATTATGAAACAGCATAATCCATATTTTTTTCCATACAATTTCAACTATTGTTGTATTGCGGAACTGTGCTACGCGACAATCGAAGAACTTTTCAATCCCATTGTAACGTACCTGAAGCTGCAGGACGAGCAATGTTCTTCTAACATTTATTAGGAAATAACAAGTGACTTGGGACAGACTACATTTTTTTATTTCTTTTGCAAACTACTGATACACCCTTTCTTTGAACGGTACAATGCTCGGTGCAACTATTACAGTGCTGTACAATCGAAAAAAAATGATTTTTTTTCAAAAAGGGAGCTACCTTTAAAATTGGTTTTCTCAATTTTTTTCGCAAACGGTTCCAAATTTTTGAAAATTCTCGACAGTACAATGCGGTACAAAACTAGTACAACAATGATTTTTTAATTTCTCAGAAAATGTGGGGCTAACTTCATACACATAAACTATTGTTGTAAAAAATAAAAAATTGTTCTAATAAATGTTAGAAAAACATTGTTCGATATGCAGCTTAAGGCACGTTACAATGGGATCCAAAAGTTCTTCGATTGTCGAGGAGCACAGTTCCGCGATACAACAATAGTTGAAATTGTTTGAAAAAAATTGGATTATGCTGTTTCATAATTATTTAAACCACTGTTACGTGCCGGCTATATTTTTCAGATTTCACGCGAAACAACGAATTGTAAAAAACATTATTAATATTTTTGTTTATAACTTTTTTCTAATTGTTTAAACAATTGGTTTAACTTTTACTATTTGATAGATCTAATTAAAAGAAGTAACTTTCGGTCTTTCGTCTTGAGATTCTTTTTCTATCTCTTACAGTTCGCGAGTTATAACACAAAATCGAAAAAGGGTCGAATCTTCAGGGGTTAATTTCACCCCCTTAGAGTGATTTTGGGAAGCAACAAAAAATTGCGTTGTAATGAGGAGGAAATCCCCTACATATCCACAACCATATCTATAGGATATCCATTACGTTTTAAGGTGTTTTTTAGAAGAAGCAAATTAGCTGGTCGGAATTCTGGATTCGAAAGTAAAATCGCACGATCAATTAGTCCTTTAATAAATCGAAAGCTTTTATTATCTATTGCTAAATAGCTTGTGTTTTAATGATTTAAAATTGACCGAACCTGTGCGCCGAAATCAAATAATCATACTAAATATTACGGTCGAAATTATAATTTAAAAAAGTCATCGGAAAGTGAAACAAATACCAATACTATATGTCCCCCTCACGTAATATAATGTAATAGTTTAAGTAGCATCTAGTACGTGCGTAGGGCTAACAGTACATTGTATGCCTATACTGTATGTTCCATGTATATAATAAGTAATGTATATGTATAGCATGAATATAGTGTGTATGTAGTATGTACATAGTATGCGTGCATCATGTATGAAGTATGTATGTAATCCAATGTACGAAATATGCTACAGCGTATAATTAAGCTGTGCAAATGTTGGTTAAATACAATTATTTTATTTCTTGTAATTTCATACGCTCTTGCAGAAGTATTCCCCATCCTCATTCAAACGGATTGGTATTGCGTCCTTGTATTAATTAAATAAAAAAATGGACGTTATTTTAGTTGATTATTGTTTAAAAATTATTCGTTTATTTATTTACACCTAGACTGCGGAACTTAATGCAAGTCTGATATGCCGCGTTCCAGAGCACAACAATCCCTTCAATACAAATTACTAAACTTTTGAATATAATGTAACTATTACACTTACATAAAATTTTTAACATAGGTATGAAGCTATTAAACTTTAAAAGCGAGGTTCAGCAACTTTTAACAATTACTTGAGCTAATTTGTAAACAAATTCCGTATATGCGAGAACCATGAAAAATACCCGAAATATGCAAAATTACAAATATATTTTTAAAATCCTCTTAATGTTGAAATATAGATCGGTCAAAGTCCCACTTGTTTAATCCATTACTACAAAAACATGTATTTGCATAAAATTCCGCAGTCTATATTATACCTATTTCTTTTTTTTATTCAGTTATACTTATTTAGCCATTAACAGGCAACACCCTTTATTAAGGTGTTACGCCAATCTGAGACGCTCGAAACAATACTAAACTAGACGAATTCTTTTTACAGATACTATGAGATTGAAAATTATTTCGTTAATTCTTATGTGCAGAGCATGTATTAAGGCATATGTTGTATAAATATTATGCGCGCGAGCTATGTATCAAATTATGATGCCCAGGTTTATCTAACATGAGAAAGACCATGATTCTAGTGTTCATTAATAAAATATATGCAATGTAGCATACGGATTTGAGAAGAAAAAATTTATTCTACAAATGAGAGCAAGGTGAATATCACTATTCATTTTTTACCTAACAAGGCAAACTTAAAACATTTATTACATACGAATGGGTTATCGTATAAAAAAAATGATAGGCTACGTTTTAGATAATATCATTAAGAACATATATACCAAACTTGAAATAAATCGGACAAATAGTTTTTGATCTGCTCGAACTTCTATCCGACCGCTCGTTTCATTCCATGCCACCCGGTTTCTTACGATCCGCTCGCTTACTTTCCAAGCCGCCCGGTTTCTTTCGGGCTACTTGGAAAAATTCGAGCCGCTTGGTTCTATCCAATCCGCCCGGTTTCTTTCGGGCAGCTTGGAAAAATTCGAGTACTCGGTTCTATTCGAGCCGCTCGGTTCTATCCGATCCGCCCGGTTTCTTTCGGGCCGCTTGAAAAAAATTCGAGTACTCGGTTCTATTCGAGCCGCTCGGTTTTTTCGGGTACCTGGCTCGGCTCGGAAACCGAGTCCCGGATTGGTTCGGATTTCAAGCTACCCGAATATTCAAGTACTCGTACAGCTCTAATATGGAATATTATGGACCCATAGATGGAGTCTACCCTAGTCAGTATCCTCACGCGTATAGGCCCTTAATGCAGATGTACTGCGTTATTAAATCAATCGTGAGGGTCTATACATGGGAAACGCTGAGACTCTGCACCAACTGCTACGAAAATGCAGCGGAATCGGAAAGGGAGGTGTTTGTGGAAGGAGGATACCACAGCATTTGCAGATACACCGCGACTATAAAAGCCTCCTCCTGTTATCGATGCGATACGTCTTTGGCAACCATGAAAACCACATAGGTGAAAACCACATGAATGCCTAAATTCCTATTGCCCTCAGTGTGTTGGATTTAACATTCTCGCCTAAATCCCTTTTTCCCTCAGTGTGCTGGATTTAAGATTCGCGCCTGGGTCCCAATAATTCCCCTATGTCATTGTCTCCTAAGACCTTCACCCGGGACGTGACATCGGCATGAAGGAATCTGCAAAACTCTTTGCGCTGTGCTTGCTTTTCCTCAAAATTTTGATGAAATTTTGCATTTTTGACATTTAATAAATTCAATCATTTTTAGCTTCAAAAGTATGAGACATAGAAACTTCTCGATATACAATTTTTTACTTTACTATGGACCCTTCTTCGCTGTAAAACCTGGAGGCTGTGGCATCACACACTTTGCGCAAGAACATTTTTGAAGTTACGCTTGATTTTTGTAACGTAATGTAAATTCTATGAAAAGCAATGAGTAAAACTGGGTCCAGACTGGCATAAGGGCTTTACTTCAAACCTACTTCCTTCCCTTAAGAGGAATTCCGTATGTCTCAAATATTTTCGGATTTTAAAATTTCAGTGTCCTGTTTTCGCCGGGACTGCCACCGACCAGGGCGGCGATTCTGCAGCCGCTGCCGGGCCGACGACGGGCTCAGTCGAGAATGCGACTGCGACAACAGGTCCGGCGGACAAGGCCCCGACTGGACCGCCCAACCACGACAAACCCAAAACACCGACAGGCGCCCGTATTTGCGCGTAAATTTATACGGCCGGGAGTTCAAGGCCCTAGTGGACACAGGAGCCTCCCTTTCATATATCAGTCGAGAGGTAGCGGAGTGGTGCAGACAGATCGGCGTCCAAACCACAGGCACAAATGAGTGGGTCCAAGTGGCCAACGGCGCCACCGCTGCAGTGGACGGAGAGATGGCAGTAGGGATGGTTGTTGGGGATTTCGTCCTGTCCCATACGTGTGGGGTACTCCTCAGTCTCACACAGGAAGTGATCCTGGGGATCGACGCTCTCCACGCCCAGACCTATTGGTGAAGATTTGGAACCCACATATGCTGAATATCTTAGAGATTTATTTGTTAAAATAACTAATCTGCAAACCCAAGCCCGAGAAAATTTGATTAAGGCAAAAGCCAAATCTAAACAATATTATGATCGGAATATTAATCCGCAAGATTTTAAAACAGGAGACTTAGTATATCTTTTGAAAGAACCTCGGAGGGCAAAGTTTGCGGATCATTATTCAGGACCATATAAAGTACTCGAATTGTTACCTAATCAGAATGTTAAAATATTATCTGATGGAGTAACTCGTATAGTACACATAAATAAACTTAAGCTCGCGTACATTAAGTCCTATCCAGGATGAATAACCAAATAAGTAAAATTGTACACAAATAGATAATAGATCGACAAAATAACTAAGTAATAAAATACGTAGATTCTCGTCTATTACAGATCATGATACTCCCAGTAGAAGTTCACCAAGAAGAGGATGAAGAGTACAGCAAAAAAAAATCGAAGATGTAATATCAACCCTCACTCCACCCCTCTACAATCGATTTGAGCATCTATATTGCCTGATCAAAAGTACAGCCACTATATACAGTTGGGGTAACAAAAGGATTTGTGATGTTTGTTACGAATTAAGTAACCCCTACGAACAACAAAGATTCATAGAAACAGGAGGACACTACATTTGTAACTACATGGGGTTACTGCGGGGTTCCATCTGTACCAAATGCGGAATCGGCATGGTATTTAGACGACCAGCTTTAACCTATTCGCACTGCACCGAATGTTGTCTACAACTAGATCAATATGATAAAGATCAATTGTTGAAAGGAGAAATAATTGTCGTAGAATATGTATAAAAATAAAAGTCAGAAAAAGGGAGAAAGAGAAAAATTACGTCTATAATTCACGTATCTACCCTACCCTTATAAAAAATACATAAAATATATAGATGTAAGAAACCCACCTACTAACGATAAAAGGTGAAATAGATAACCAATGGACGGCTAAATTAAACCAGTACAAATTGTTTAGATTTGCCATCTATTGCAGATATGAAACTCCCAGTTGAGGATATGGAGGAGGAGGATATGGAATATTATGGACCCATAGATGGAGTCTACCCTAGTCAGTAGCCTCACGCGTATAGGCCCTTAATGCAGATGTACTGCGTTATTAAATCAATCGTGAGGGTCTATACATGGGAAACGCTGAGACTCTGCACCAACTGCTACGAAAATGCAGCGGAATCGGAAAGGGAGGTGTTTGTGGAAGGAGGATACCACAGCATTTGCAGATACACCGCGACTATAAAAGCCTCCTCCTGTTATCGATGCGATACGTCTTTGGCAACCATGAAAACCACATAGGTGAAAACCACATGAATGCCTAAATTCCTTTTGCCCTCAGTGTGTTGGATTTAACATTCTCGCCTAAATCCCTTTTTCCCTCAGTGTGCTGGATTTAAGATTCGCGCCTGGGTCCCAATAATTCCCCTATGTCATTGTCTCCTAAGACCTTCACCCGGGACGTGACATCGGCATGAAGGAATCTGCAAAACTCTTTGCGCTGTGCTTGCTTTTCCTCAAAATTTTGATGAAATTTTGCATTTTTGACATTTAATAAATTCAATCATTTTTAGCTTCAAAAGTATGAGACATAGAAACTTCTCGATATACAATTTTTTACTTTACTATGGACCCTTCTTCGCTGTAAAACCTGGAGGCTGTGGCATCACACACTTTGCGCAAGAACATTTTTGAAGTTACGCTTGATTTTTGTAACGTAATGTAAATTCTATGAAAAGCAATGAGTAAAACTGGGTCCAGACTGGCATAAGGGCTTTACTTCAAACCTACTTCCTTCCCTTAAGAGGAATTCCGTATGTCTCAAATATTTTCGGATTTTAAAATTTCAGTGTCCTGTTTTCGCCGGGACTGCCACCGACCAGGGCGGCGATTCTGCAGCCGCTGCCGGGCCGACGACGGGCTCAGTCGAGAATGCGACTGCGACAACAGGTCCGGCGGACAAGGCCCCGACTGGACCGCCCAACCTCGACAAACCCAAAACACCGACAGGCGCCCGTATTTGCGCGTAAATTTATACGGCCGGGAATTCAAGGCCCTAGTGGACACAGGAGCATCCCTTTCATACATCAGTCGAGAGGTAGCGGAGTGGTGCAGACAGATCGGCGTCCAAACCACAGGCACAAATGAGTGGGTCCAAGTGGCCAACGGCGCCACCGCTGCAGTGGACGGAGAGATGGCAGTAGGGATGGTTGTTGGGGATTTCGTCCTGTCCCATACGTGTGGGGTACTCCTCAGTCTCACACAGGAAGTGATCTTGGGGATCGACGCTCTCCACGCCCTTCGACTAAACATACAACTTTGAGGCATGCTGTGGAGCCCATCGGACGAAACCGCCCGCATCGGGTCGAACTCCGGCATCCAGGGATGCACCAGAAATTGGCTCCTAAATTCTCCGGTCCGCACCGAGTACGCAAGTATAGTGCCTCTCCGAGATATAGGGACTTAGGTGTGAAGTCCCTCAGCGGGGTCTTAACCGAAACCCTGCTGGATACTGGTCGCTAAACGTGCTCCTCTACTACCTCTTGCAGGACTGAATGTAGAGAAGACCAGGACGAAACCGGGGCCCTAACAGAATATAAAACAGACATTTCTCTAAATACAGTCCTGCCACATCGACCCATTTGGGAGTAAGGCCTCCATGATGTTTACCATAGCCGCGCAGAAGGGGATCTCGAAAGCCAATGGTAACGTAAGCAGGTCACGGATAGGGAAACCGTAGTAGTGTGCGGTGCAACCTCATGCCCGTACGATAGGCTTGAATGACTGTGAATCTTGGGGGCCCCAGTGATCACTGCCACTTGGGCTCCTAAGAGGGACAGTTATTTCAGCCTAGGGCAGCGAAGATCAGGTGGGCGGTCCGAGGACGTTAGCATCCATAGCGTTTTGTACGTGCTGCGTGGAAGAGGGTGCTCGAAGCCAATGAAGCGACGGGCATGCCACGGATATGGAAACCTCTAGTAGTGTACGTGTAGGCACGTACCCTTAAGGTGAGGTTCCACGGTGTGTGTGGCTCGTCGACTCGCGCTCGCCAACCCGACTCGCCGAACCTGGACGAGCCAAGCGACCAACCACCTTCACCTTTACGGCCCAAGAGCACACTACTAGAGTTTTCCCTGTCCGTGGCATGCCCGCCGCTTAATTGGCTTCGTGCACACCCTACCATACAGCACGTACAAGACGCTATGATAGCATCCATAGCGTCCTCAGACCGCCCCCCTGACCTTCACTGACGTAGAGAAAATGAGCACCGTGGCGTGAGCACGTAGAGGAAAAAAGCTACTCGTAGACTACAAATACAAATCTCATTAAGAAGATACCCACAAACAGTTGAATATAAGACTGATTTTTAGATTTTAGGTTTTATATCGAAGATAATGTTTATGGTTATTATATTGTTATGGTTTTCTCTTAAAGATAATACATTTTTGTTGATCCGAACCCTCAGAAATAAACATTATTAATAAAATTCTGTTTTATTTCATTAGAAAATGAAATATTTCAATAAAAGGCAACTGTTATATCTTAGTAACAACTTACCCCAATACGATAACAACTTGCCCCAAAAAGGGGTAAGAAGTTCCGCTTTGACCAGCCACAAATAAATTACTTTTTATGGAAAACCCATTACAATATATTAAATACAAGCTTAAAATCATAAAATATAATAAATTTAACAAGAACTCAGTCAATAGCGAAGAGAATAATTACATTATTTAACCGTCATTTTTTATGTTTTATCGAAATCGGAACTTTTAGCCCCGGTCTCCCCTAGTCTATAGTTGTAATATGTTGTAATTTCATTTTCTATAAAATTCTGTGCAATCGTTACAAGAATCGGTTCTATGACCCCTTTGGAACTTATATAGAACCTAAAAAATAAAAGTTATTAAATCGGTTCTATAACCGTTTTGGAACTTATATAGAACCTAAAAAATAAAAGTTATAGAGCTATATTGGAACCGTAACTTAAACTTATATAGTCTGATATTTAGGTTCTTTATAACGGTTATTCAGAATAAAGGTTCTTCATAACTCTTTCAAGAACCTAAATCTTTATAATAACCGTTTCAAGCCCTGGTTCAAACACACCAGACCACTCTTCACAGATGTTTACTGAAGGTAACTGTACACGCAAAAACTTCCTTCTGGCCGATTCCAGGACGAAGGACAGTTGAAACGGTTTTTTTACTACACGCGTGTACGTACACGCGTAACTCAGCTTGCGTGACCGTCCGCACACATTCAAGGCCCCGTGAGACGGGCAATTGTCGCATGCTGCGCACTAGCTTTTCAGTTACTTTAGATTCGATAGAATTCCATACTTCTAAAATCTTTTGTTGTAGTATGTCTTTCGAAGTTATGTCGTACTTTTTTAATGTCCTGTGGATATCAGCCTACAAGTATTCGATGAGGTTGTTGTTTGAGGTAATGTTCAGGCATTATGGGGATGTATGACATGTGTGTAATCCATGCGGCATATTCTTTGTGGTCATGTCTTGCTGTAAATAAAAATTCCCCACTAACCCCAATTTGGTAGAAATAATTTTTAATACATTTTTAATATATTTTCAATATATTCAGTTCGGATACCTACCAATTTTTAATATACAACAAGACAACAACCACAAGCATTACGGCACAGAATTGTGCAAGAATGATTATTGTATAATATGCCGCATGGATTACATACATGTCATACATCCCCATAATGTCTGGACATTAACCTCATCGAATACAGGGTCATCGTTTAATCCTGCAACCCGCGCGCGCGCGAACTTGTAAAATGGCAACACCGCCTCACGGACGCATTCCACTACAATCATGCACCGGCCCAGCGGAGAGAGTGATGCCCGGCTTCGAAAATTTTAGCGTCGCAAAGAGCTAGGTATTGGGAATTTCCCGGCCCAGGTAATCGAGCCGCGCACTCCGCTTTTATGATCGGTTTACCACTCGCACCCCAGATTACTGTAATGAGGTTTGAAAATAATGTCAACTGATCTCGTACTCGTCTCAATTTAAAAAATTTTAGCTACGACAGGGTTGACCGCGGCGCTATACCCTTGTACGGAGAGATTTTTCGCCACGTGCTTGTAAAAGCCACAATAATGGCATATCATTAAAAAAAATGACATTATCGGAAGCCGGAATAGGCGTGGCATTGAGTAGTTAAAACATTCAAACACAACAATTCTAGAGAAAAAAATCAAACACCGCTACAATCAAAGACACGTCCCATTAGTTACCCCCTACGTCTGATTTAGGTATGCACCGCATTAAGGATAAAATCATAAAAAAGAAAACCAGAACAATAGATTCGGAGGTCTGCAGAACTAACACATAATTCAATAAAAATTTAATTTCTCAATTTATGAAAGTAATGATACAGAAACAACAAGCCTATTGTTTATCAACACCACGAATTTTAAAAACAGCGTTAAATACATTATCAAATAAACAGTTTGCAAAAGCTTTTTAAGCAATTATGGTTAAAAAAATGATAAAAGAAAAATTAAGTAAACGTAAAATATGTTAAATTATCCATCATTAAGAGGGAATAATTTTTCCTCATTTACCAGCGTAAATTGTATTCCGATATCTCTTATAGTTCAAAAGTTATACGAAAAAGGCCCCAAATTTTTCAACCCGGGCCGGGAAATTCTGAATAGTTCTTTGCAACGTTAATTTGAAAGAGGCCAGCCCAAAATTCTCGAAGCTCGGGCATCACCGCTGTCTAGCGGTCACTAAAGTCGTGTTCTGCTTTATTGGCCGGTGAGTTTCGTGAGGGGTATTCTCCCACCACACCGCTTGTCTGCCTCGGTGCTCCTTTTATCTACGTTCTCGCTCTCTCTCGGGCTACGCCTGGCCGTCGTACGGTTCCCTGAGCACTGGAAAACCGGTTGGCAAAGCGTTCCATCTCGCTCCTCCCTCGGCCAGAAAGAAGCGAGAAACTCGTACTCGGAATTAAGACTTGGCCAGCGGCTAACGGGATTCTGCCGTAGCTTCGTCTCGTATTGGCTATGCGTAGCCAATACGATTCGTAACGCGCACTACTATTACGCTATGAATAAACAACAGCCACACGGCATCGTTGAGGCGGAGTCGAGCACCGTTCCCCTTACCCCACAATACCCTTCGGGGGTCCTGCAACTTCGACTGCCAATCCACGATCGTCAGGTGGTAGTGGCTGATTTCTCCTCGCGCGCTGCTCGAGTAACCGAACTCACCGGCCAATAAATCTGAACACGACTATAGTAGCTCTCCGAACACCGGGACGGTGCATGGTTGTAGTGGAATGCGTCCGTGAGGCGGTGTTGCCATTTTACAGGTTCGCGCGCGCGCGGGTTGCAGGATTAAACGATGACCCTGTATATGTGGGTGGAAATTCACAGGAGATTAAAAAAGTATGACATAACTTCGAAAGACATACTACAACAAAAGATTGTAGAAATATGGAATTCTATCGAATCTAAAATAATTGGAAAGCTAGTGCATAGCATATGACAAAGTTGAAAAAACGTAATATTAATATAAAATAAGGTACGTATAGGTAGGGGAGAGTCCTACAGTACCGGCCACTTTAAGTTTTTGTACTATAACTTGGGCTACTGTTGGTAAAAATCAAATTTCAAAGAAGTAATTTGTAGTGCAAATAATGTTTAATAAGAAATCAAATCGTTTTTTTTAAATTTTATCATAAAGATTAATAATTCGCTGGAATAAAAACGTTGTACAGCTCTAGAGGCGGTGTTTTCTCAGAAGCGGCATATTAACGAGAGCCAATGTAACGCGCGCTCTCCCCATAACTCTCCTGTTTTCTTTTCCGTGATGGCTGCCCCCTACCAGAATACTCTTAAGGTGCGTCACACTGATGTGAGAAAAAGAAAAAACACATTCACGTATATGTATTGCTTGCGACTTGCTTGCGAACTCCAGTGTGGAGGCACCATTAAGGGTTAGCATTCATTGGCTCGCTGAGCGTGAGAGAAAGGGAGGTGCACACACGCGTGCGAGTAATGCGTGTGAGCTGGGGCGTTCCTAACGGCACTTTAAACAGCGGCATATTATGAAGCGTCCACTGTAATTCGCAGCGAACGAAAAATTGTCGTCCAGTACCGGCCAACTACTTAGTAGTAGATTTTAAGGTCTAAGTAATTAATAAGGTTAGTAAATGTGTTTGAAAATAGAATAAAACTTTTATTTAAGCACGTCCACAAATGTCACATGTAACAATAATGTACGTAATATGACAAAATTATTTAGTTACCTGAGAAATAAAAAATCAGCTATGAAAAATATCTTTTGTCGTCCGGAACACCTGCGTAAACGTTAAACGTCTTAGAACTCTGGTAATACTGAAGGAAAAAGAATGTCGCCGGAATACGTTGCTACGGACTCTAGTATTTATTTTATTTCTACATCGATAGTGCAGTCAATTAACACAGGAAGCGAGATCTAGCTTTGGCCGGTACTGTACGCTGCCCGGTATTGTAGGACTCTCCCCTAATAAATGCCGTGTGAATACTTCCATAACCCTGCTTCAGTACATCTGTGCAATGAATGCTCCTATTATTAGTTTACAAGAAATATATCAAGAAAACATAATCCCATAACTTTTGAATTTCAACTAGTTTTCTTATTTCCTGGGATTCTGTCCCACTGTTAAGATGGATCGCGCGGCGGTATCCGCTAGAGTCTAGACTCAGTTTGGAGCAGTCAAGGTTTTGGCCGCCGGGATTAACCGCCCGCCAGGAGCTTCCGCCATAATGGCAGAAAACAGACATTCGTCGCATTGTGTTGCGTCTCGAGTAGCCTAGGTAGCTGCCGAGACGGACGCACTGACACAGCGGTTGGAAAACGCGCCTAGGAAAACAGATACAGTGGACGCTCGATAATGTGCCGCAGTCGGGGCTCTAGAGGCGGTGTTTTCTCAGAAGCGGTATATTAACGAGAGCTAATGTAACGCGCGCTCTCCCCATAACTCTCCTGTTTTCTTTTCCGTGATGGTTGCTCCCTACCAGAATACTCTTAAGGTGCGTCACACTGATGTTCGCGCAATTCACAAGCAGTATAGGTACAAATCGTACTTCTTTCACTAAAGCTTTTGCGAACATATTTAAATTTTATACAGATCCCTATTCACGAAGTGTTTACCGATGAAGACACACATTTTTCCTATAAGCACGTTATACATGTACGATGAATAAAGAAAGCTTATATAGCAATGTAACTTTTATTTATAATCGTAATATTTTAGCATCTTTCAGTGTTTCAGTTTTTAGAATTAACGTTAAATATATTTTTTAACATTGTAATACATAAATCTGTAACTTCGGTATACCTTCTACCTGTCGTATATTTTTACAGTTTATCTTTTCCTTACCCATTTACATAACTATTTATGCCCAATATGAAATAAATGTGCCTAATACAAAATGTAACTGATCATAATTCAAAATATTTAAAAAAACATTTGAATAAAACGATATTATACGTACTTATACTTCTGTCATTAAAAAATGTATGAGTTAAGATGTGTCTTCATCGGCAAACAGTTCGCGAGAAAGTGTCTATGTGTATAAGACAAAAATATGTTCGCAAGAGTTTTATTATTAGTGAGAAAAAGAAAAAACACATTCACGTATATGTATTGCTTGCGAATTGCTTGCGAACTCCAGTGTGGAGGCACCATTAAGGGTTAGCATTCATTGGCTCGCTGAGCGTGAGAGAAAGGGAGGTGCACACACGCGTGCGAGTAATGCGTGTGAGCTGGGGCGTTCCTAACGGTACTTTAAACAGCGGCATATTATCGAGCGCCCACTGTACACGCTTCTCCATAAGAGCGGTGCTTAGGATTCGGCCGTCGCGGTGATTCGTGTCTAGGAAATCCTACCTTAAGGGGGCCGTCCCACCGGGCCGCGAATGTGTGCGGACGCTCACTCAAGCTAAGTTAAGCGTGTACGTATACGCGTGTAGTAAACAAACCGGTTCAACCGATTTTCGTCCTGGAATCGGCCAGAAGGAAGTTTTTGCGGGTACAGTTGCCTTCAGTAAACATCTGTGGGGGGGTGGGACGGTGCGTTTGAACGCTAATAAGCACTGTATATTGAAGTAATAATGAATTTATACGTCACGCTGATGCTACGTAGCTACAGTGTACCGTTAGCGCCACCAACGGAGAAGCCTTGAAGCTTCATTCTGTCAGTTTTCGATTCATAAATTCATTATTATTTCAATGTACAATGCTTATTAGCGTTCAAACGCACCGTCCCACCCCCCACAGATGTTTACTGAAGGCAACTGTACCCGCAAAAACTTCCATCTGGCCGATTCCAGGACGAAAATCGGTTGAACCGGTTTGTTTACAACACGCGTATACGTACACGCTTAACTTAGCTTGTGTGACCTGTCCGCACACATTCAAGGCCCGGTGAGACGGACAATAACAAAACTGAGACGGCCCCCTTAATGGTCCCAGAACCGATCCCTGTGGAACCCCGCGGTGCACAGGGGCCTCCCCGTCGCCCTCTCGCGTCGTCGGCGCCCATAGCGCTGTCCAGGGCAGTGATGCCAGAATCGTGGGACGCGGGACCAAACGCTTACCCCCACTACGACCTACCGGCGTCCCCCACTTTCTTCGCACCACACTGCACACAAGCATATTTTTACTCCTGTCCGTGTGAGTTGCCTGTTGGGCTGCCGAGCACACGAACAGGGGTAGGAATAATGCTTGTGTGCTGTGCGATGGGAAGAAAGTGGGGGGCGACGGTAGGTCATAGTGGGGGTAAGCGTTCAGTCCCGCGTCCCACGATTCTGGCATCACTGGTCCAGGGGGGCCAAGCTTCCCTCTTACGAAAGTTGAAGCAGAGTTTGTAGCGCCTCCTACCTATAAGGTGCGTACTAAAACTGTGAATAGTACTAAAACGTACTAAACTGTGAATGTGTGAATTGGTGTGAATCGGGACGTATGTGTATGTGTATACGTGTAATGCACCGCTTACTTTAAAATCTGTCCACGGATCGTCGCGCCAGCGACACGTATGCAGCAGATAGAAGGATAAACATTGAAATTGAATATTTCTTCTTTTCATAGGAAAATAAAATATATTCAATTTCTTTGTATATCCTTCTATCTGCTGCATACGCGTCACTGACGCGATGATCCATGGTCAGACGGCCTTAGAAAAGGTAAACCAGGAAAAGTGAGGACGCTATTTGAAGGATTTCTGGTCATTCCAAAATTGAATCTTTTAAATTTTATTTTAGAAATGACAGGGGTCCTTTGAATCACGTCCGTACTTCCTCCGATTTACCTTCTGAAAATATAAATATAATTAAAAGTATAATTACATACATAAATACATGTTAAATAATATACAAATTCTTTATTAATTTTAAATAATATTAGTCATTACAATTATTACAATAACAATGATCATATTAAATTTACCAATAATATTACAAAATTTATACAACTCATAAAATATTTTATTTTATTTCCGAAATTGCTTCAATTCGTTGACATCAATAGAATCTGCAAAATAATTCAATTATTTACAAAAAATTTTTTTCTTTGGATTGTTTTTACGAGGGAAAACAGCTGGAATCCTCAAAAGACGCGAAGTAGGATTAGGGTTGTCACCTTTTTTACAGAAAAATAACGTACATTTGCTTTCGTCAGGTATACAAAAAAGTACGTTCAACAAATTAAAAGTACATTTTAATCTTATTAGTTTTTATTTCTTCCAAACATATTTTCTATTGCTTTTAGCATCACAGAGTAAATTTTTATTATTTTGAAATGTCTCAATGGCATCATTGCACTCAATATTCATATTGAAATATATAAATAATTCTTTTTTTATTAGATTGAAAGAGGCCTTGTTTCTTTCATAGCGCCACTTCATATTCATGACAGAGAAAACTCTCTCAGTAAATGCTGAAGTGGCGGGAACAGATAGAATATAATAATATTGCGTTACATTTCACATAATATCATTAATTGTGAAATAAAGTACTTTCGCGTACTTTATTGTTATACAAAAGTATAGAGTACATTTACCTATAATAACGTAAGATACTTTATTTTAAAGTACGGGTGGCAACCCTAAGTAGGATTCGCACTACTACGCAGTATCGGCTTTATATTGACTAAAACAGTTGAAACAAGGGAGACAGTATCGAATGTTTGTATTTTCTTACCAGTATGGACCTCCATACGTTCAGCTGCTTGCTGAACCTCCAGACGGCCAATCCCTTCACAGGGTCCATTATTATCTGTAACACAAATTACAAATATTCATATTGTATAACCTAGTTAATATCTCGGAGAGGCACTATACTCGCGTACTCGATGGGCTCCACAGCATGCCTCACAGTTGTATGTTTAGTCGAAGGGCGTGGAGAGCGTCGATCCCCAGGATCACGTCCTGTGTGAGACTGAGGAGTACCCCACACGTAAGGGACAGGACGAAATCCCCAACAACCATCCTTACTGCCATTTCTGCTTCCACTGCAGCGATGGCGCCGTTGGCCACTTGGACCCGCTCATTTGTGCCTCTGATTTGGACGCCGATCTGTCTGCACCACTCCGCTACCTCTCGACTGATGTATGAAAGGGATGCTCCTGTGTCCACTAGGGCCTTGAACTCCCGGCCGTATAAATTTACGCGCAAATACGGGCGCCTGTCGGTGTTTTGGGTTTGTCGAGGTTGGGCGGTCCGATCGGGGCCTTGTCTGCCGGACCTGTTGTCGCAGTCGCATTCTCGACTGAGCCGGTCTTCGGCCCGGCAGCGGCTGCAGAATCGCCGCCCTGGTCGGTGGCAGTCCCGGCGAAAACAGGACACTGAAATTTTAAAATCCGAAAATATTTGAGACATATGGAATTCCACTTAAGGGAAGGAAGTAGGTTTGACGTAAAGCCCTTATGCCAGTCTGGACCTAGTTTTACTCATTGCTTTTCATAGAATTTACATTAGGGTAAGTGGCCCAATTACGGACAGATTAGTGGCACTGCGGGCTGTTTGTTCTTTAGAAATAATAACAAATTAGGGGTAATTGTTTTCTTTCGTGCCTCTAGTAAGTTTAATGGTTCCGGAACCCCCTAAAAATAGTTTTGTATAGAATAATTAAAAATTAGTGGAATACCGATCGAACGAAAAAAACAGATGTAGGAAACAAGGTTCCAAAGGTTAGAATATAAAGAATAATATTTATTAAAGTAAATAGGAAATAGTACAAAACACACCAAATACTCCTCTCTACGCATACACGCAACCGTCTATTGTCTATTGTCTCGCTACGTTCTACAACCGTCTACAACTCGCTACGTTTTCCTTCCACGCACCGTTCGTCTACGCACTCTCCTTCGGCCGTCCTCAACGCCTCGGCACGCATCACGCTCTCTCTCTCGCTCTCACTCTCGCTCTCACTCTCTCCCTCACGCTCGTTACCACGTCGAACCTCTTCGAACGTCGTCAAACGATTCTCGGCAAGCCGGCAACCCTGCCCATGGCCTGCTTTGTGTCATCGCCGTCGTTCCGCGTACTCTAGCGTCCCTACACTCGCCCCCAAAAGATATCTGACCTCAGATATCTGATGTATCTTCACCATCTGATGAGAGATCGCTCAAATCCTCGAGCCAAGGTTTCATGAACTCCGCAGAACTTGATGTTTGACGAGGACCCTCGTGCTCACCCACTTTCTCCACCACATATCTGTCGTTACGCAGTACACGAACAACACGATACGGACCCAGGAATTTATCAGCAAACTTCAGACCCGGACCCATCTGCGTCCTCTTGATGGCGACTAGATCCTCCTCTTGATAATGGCGAGCCTCTCTACGATTCCGGTTGAAACTACGCCTATTTTCTTGTTGAACCTTCAGGATACTCTCTTTGGCCTGTCGTCTCAGCTCCTCGCGACTTTCTTGAAACATCTCGTTCCACTCTACGCGTATTATCTCCTGTACGTCAGGAGACTACTCTTAAGTTTCATATTTACGCCAAATAGAATTTTGAAGGGTGTGGCACCAATGCTGCGATGAGGTGTCGCATTTCGGTACATCTGACATACTTCCAAATATTTATGCCATTCTTCAGGTTTCGGCGCGGCCAACTTGGTCAGCATCGGAATGATCGTCCTGTTGACCCTTTCTACCTGGCCATTCGCCCTCGGCATCCCCGTCGTAATGTGACTAATTGTAAGCTCAATATCTTCTGTCCTACAATATTCCCTAAACTCCTCCGAAGTAAACGCAGCTCCCCGGTCCGAAACAATCTTCCGAGGATTCCCCAAAATTGTCGCTTGCTTCTTCAAATGGTCAACAACCTCGGCCGCACTGGTCGTCTTCGTCGCGTAGAGCCACACGAACTTCGCGAACGCGTCTATCACCGCAAATATGTGTTTATACTTTTATTCGTATCCTTGATCGCCTTCGGTTCGTAACCCTCCACAAGATTCTCTATTTCGCGTCTAACCCCCTGGTCTTCGATATGTCGCAAATCTATCAGAGGACTATCGGCGGTTTTCTCATCCTCGGTTTCGTCGAAAGTACTTATGCAAAATATCGCCGGAACATCGTAACATTCTTTCGCTACAGTATCGCGCCTCGATACTACCGCGTTCCCACCGTCTAAAATAACTCTAGCTACCTTCAATAACTCACAACCGATCAAGAACCCATACTTCAAACACGCGTCAGGTACCACATGGATTAATAACACAGTACAACAGCCATCTGGACTTGTAACATTCAATAGTCGTTTCTTATAGGTTCTCGTGCCCTGATAACGAATCCGCAACCCGTTTGTCGCCATCACCCTCAGTTTTTGAGAAAATCGATTTTGAAAAAAACTGCAAATTTTCAACTTTGAAATTTTTTTGTATCGAAACGGTAATAGTTATTCAATAGTTCGTTGCGTCAAATTATTCTATGAACCCTCCCGAATACAACGATATAAGTTATTATTGCATTATGAACATTTAAATATGTTTAAACAACGATAAAAGGGAAAAGGACACCCGAAATGCAGCAATTTTTACGGATATCTTTCAATTTATTTCCAAAAGTAAGGGTCTGAGACGAAATTTGACCATCCCACGCGATGCAGCAGACATTTTTCCTTTGGAAAGCATCGACAGAAGTGGTAAGTCTCATTTCGTTTTGAATACAGAAGCGAAATAGTTTGGCAAAACGCGCGGAGCCGACAGTGGTAGTCAACGGCGGCGCACGAGCCACTGCCGCTCAGCGTAACACAATCGCTTAATGTGCGTGACTACCTCTATCGGCTCCGCGCGTTTTGCCAAACTATTTCGCTTCTGTATTCGAAACGAAACGAGACTTACCACTTCTGTCGATGCTTTCCAAAGGAAAAATGTCTGCTGCATCGCGTGGGATGGTCAAATTTCGTCTCAGACCCTTAGTTTTGGAAATAAATTGAAAGATATCCGTAAAAATTGGTGCATTTCGGGTGTCCTTTTCCCTTTTATCGTTGTTTAAACATATTTAAATGTTCATAATGCAATAATAACTTATATCGTTGTATTCGGGAGGGTTCATAGAATAATTTGACGCAACGAACTATCGAATAACTATTACCGTTTCGATACAAAAAATTTTCAAAGTTGAAAATTTGCAGTTTTTTTCAAAATCGATTTTCTCAAAAACTGAGGGTGATGGCGACAAACGGGTTGCGGATTCGTTATCAGGGCACGAAAACCTATAAGAAACTGCCATTGAATGTTACAAGTCTGAAAAAAAGTCCAAATTTGTTGTACTGTGTAATCGAAAAACGGTTTCATCGATCTGTACATCCGCATAAAATCCTCCCCGAGTGGTGACGCCACTCGATCCGAAACCCTCACATGGTAATCCTGGGACGGGCAACAATGGGTCCCCTAATTTACTATATTGCTCGGCCCCCATTAAATGTAAGTCGCTACCCGTGTCTATAAACGCAACTATCTGTTTACCCATAATGGTTACGGATTTATACACTCTATTGCCCCGGTACACGGTCGCGGTACACACGTTTACCTGCTTCTCTTGTACCTTCTCACAGTCTACAGCCCTATGCCCGAACTCTTGGCAGGCAAAACATCTCGGACCCTTACCCCTCGCAGGGCACTTCGCACTGAAATGATTAAGCTCTCCGCAATTGAAACATCGTCTCTCGCCCCTCGGCGCCTCCTTCCCGTCTTTTGGTGCATCCTTCCCGTCCTTCGGTGCCTCCTTCCCGTCCCGTCCTTCCGTCTTGGCTTGTGGAAACTTCTTTGGGTCCTTCTCCAGATGCTTCTCCGAGCTCTTCTCCGGATACTTGGTATCCTTGGGCTTAGTCCCAGTGTTGGCCGGCAACGATCTTTCACGCAACGAAATCATCTTGAATGTCTCGAGCAGGTCTCCCTTGGTTTTAGCCTTCAGCGATCGCGCAAGGTCTCTCAATCCGACATCGGGAATTCCATCAATGATATAGTGAATAATCTCCCTATCACTAATCGGCACTTGATTTCCTAAAAGAACTTTCTGGTGCATGTATTCACCGAAAGATTCTTCCCTCTTCCAAACACGAACTTCAAAACGCCGTCTTAGTACAAGTACGTTCTCGGGGTGAAAGAACATCTCTTGCAAATTCGCAAACAGTTCGTGGACCGACATTGCAATATTTTCTGGTTTTGAATGTAACCACTCGCTCGCGCTTCCTTTTAATCGCGATCCAATTAATAGCTTCGTGAGATCATCCGTCAAGTGGTATGCCGTCTTTAGAGTGTGAACCTCTTGTTCCCACGTTTCATATGTATCGCTGCTTCCGTCAAAATATCCTAACAACTCCGCGATGGTTGATATAGCTGGAGCTCGCAGTCCTCTTTCCGTCACAACTTCCCGCGCTGATTCCTCTGTACGCGCTGGACTAGGATTCAATCCTTGCATCCTTCTCAGCAGTTCAATTTGTTGGCGAGCTACGTCAAGCTCTCTCTCCATCAATTGCTTTTCTCGCTGCATCAGTTCCATCTCACGTCGCATGAGCGTCATTTCCCTCTCACCTTCACTGCTCTCACTCCTGACGGATCAGCCGTGTTCAACCGTTGGATTAACTCAGCTTTCAGGCCGGACGTTCGCAGCCCTTTTTCCGCAATATTTTCTTCAAGTCCACGATGCAGAAGTCATGCGGGTCCTTCTTCGCATCGCTCATCTTATCCCTGCTTCTAACACAATTGCGAACCAACGCTTCGCCGTTCCTCTTCCACGTCACACACGTCGCTATTGCACTTAAGCCTTCCTTAAGTGAACACTACACAAATTGTTTTCCGTCACGAATGTTTGCACACACCTTTGCAATGTCCACACTGGTTACGTCTAAAGTCTCACTGCAGTGACTCGACTCTATTAAGTCACTATTCACATACCGGACGAGCCCCCAAATTGTAGGAAACAAGGTTTCCAAAGGTGCACCTATTACGGTGCACCTATTAAGTTTTGCACCTATTACGGAGCCTTCAAAACTGGAGTGCACATATTACGGAACCCCAATTATGGAAAATATGTCCCGGTATGGAGCCCCAGTTATGGATTCGAGACCCCATATGGAGCCCCAGTTACGGATTCGAGGCTCCATATGGAGCCCCAATCGCGACGTTCTCCGAATTTTATTTACATATTTAATTAAATGGTAATAATATATATACTTATAATGGGGAAATAAATTAATAATATAATTTTTAATAACATTTACGTTAGTTTATTTGAATTGCGACTAGTATATTTAAATATCAAATATTAACACAGTAATAAGATCCTAATAAATTCTGAAATAACATTCTTTAATGAATAATAATAGAGAAAAAGTAGAAAAATAACTGTATCTTTAAGTCTCAATTTTAAAGCTTAACATTAATCGTTGGTACAGTTTTCTTTGGTTTCCTTAATTTTTTCTTTACTTCACAAGCATCTTAAAATTGTCTGGGGACAAGGTTTTTTATCTGCATATTTTGTGTCTATTTTGTTGAACAATGTAGTCCTTGGAACATTATGCTTCGTGGAAGCAGTGCTTATAGGCATTCCCTTCCTAATATCTTTTAAAGCATTGTCCAACGATTCCCTTTTGTAGGTTAGACGTCGCACTTTTGGTTGTTTACTCATTTTTCTGAAATAAATAAATAAAAGTAAAAAATTTTTTTTTGTATTTTTTACAAATTAAGAACCAATGTAATCACTAATTATATATACTTACATTACAAATGGCAGTAACTATTAATTGGATATAATTTTAGTTAATAAAATTCTAAATGTCAAATTCGCGGAAACTATCGATTACTGACTCCGTAATAGGAACATATTCAATACATCGGTACCAATCACGGACTTAAATTTTTATTAGATAAAACCATTTTAAACTCAAGATTATTTCGTTTTATACGAAATATCTAGGTAATATTTACTCATAAAAAGAAAATCGAAACTTCATTCCATAAAAGTATACATTAATCTTTACTTACATACAGATGCGCGTTCTTAGCACTTTCACTTAGCTCAGGCCTGCACAGGGAGCCTTTTTCAGCGCCTGGCGGCAGACAACCAGCCGTACGCCGTTACTATGGGTAGAATCGGTGAGGAGAATTGCAGTAGTGTAGGCTGGGGCTCGTAGGCGCGTAGCGTAAGTATATATAGCTGGGCCCCAGTGACCCCACCGAATTATATTGCGGGACCTGCTCTGCACTGGGGCCCCACAAGGAACCCAGCCATATATACTTACGCTACGCACCTACGAGCCCCAACCTACACTACTGCAGTTCTCCTCACCGATTCTACTCTTAGTAACGGCGTACGGCTGATTGCCTGCCGCCAGGCGCTGAAAAAGGCTCCCTGTGCAGGCCTGACTTAGCTGTTTGAAGAATCCCGACAAAATTGTCAGAATCAGTATTAAAATACGAAATTTAATAAATATAAGAGTTTAAAGTAAAAATGTTTTAATTCCCCCGAATAAAATTTTTTATGGACAAGCATGTAACCGTTCTCCTAGCCGCGTGTTCGACCGGCCGCGGCCGCGCGTCTACTACAGCAGCAACCTAGGCTACTCGAGACGCAACACAATGCGATGAGTGTCTGTTTTCCACCATGATGGCGGAATCTACTAGCCGCGCGGCTAGCCACAGCGACAAATCGCTCGACTCCTCCAAACTGAGTCATAGCCGCGGCCGCGTTGCGGTCCAACGGCAGAGAGGGACAGAATCCCAAAAATAAGGAAACAAGATAGAATTAAAAAATTATGGAATTATGTTTTTTTATATATTTCTTGTAAACTAATAATATGAACTCCTAAAAAAGGGAAAAATATCGTGGCGTCTACATCTGATCTGTGTGTAAACACGTGTCAAAGTTTGTAAGTATTATTCTTGTGCAAAATTTTGAACTGATCCTTTTAAATTTTGATGATATAAAACAGGCCTGGGATTTAAGTGAACGCAGCGACCGATTTTCAGAGGCAACGCCTCCTTTCTCCCGCCTCGCGTCTTGGCCCCCGCGGCGGCCCAGCAGCTAGGAGTGCCTCAGGTCCGTACCATATGAAGCGCGCGAGGCGCGTTGACAAAACAAAAACGCACCGACAATCGTGCTCTCTGGGACGATATGGGAGCCTATTGATACAATTTCACGCTAATACGCCACGCGCGGTTCACGTATTACGGGCCTGAGGCGCTCCTAGCTGCTGGGCCGCCGCGGGGGCCAAGACGCGAGGCGGGAGAAAGGAGGCGTTGCCTCTGAAAATCGGCCGCCGCGTTCACTTAAATCCCAGGCCTGATATAAAAGACACAATTTTTTTGGGAACCGAAATGAGTAATATCGTTTTTGGTAAGCAATAACAAAGAATTAGTTACATACTCTTCTTTTCCATAAGAAACCCATTGAAGAAATATTAGCAATTATCGTCGTTTTAGTTACCCTCCGGGAATTTCCTAGCAAATTTCATTTTTGTTTTATAATCAACATATATTTGGCTTTCCAACTGCGAAAATAAGATTCGACAATATTTACCAATAATGGAGTAATTACCTGTATTCTATGTCGCACAGTGAGGCTGAATCCCAATAAATAGGGAAAAATTCAACAGCATCACATTTTTCGCACTGAAACTGCCGAATATAATTAAGGAAGTTCGTAAAAAAAGTATTAATATACAGCTCATACGGAAGATTGCCGTTATTTAGAAAAATTAAGTCGATAATTCCAAAAAAACTAGAACAATTTGATAAATATATCTATATACTATGGAAAGTGCAGAAATATTTGCAAACTTGTATCCATGTTATCCTATATACCATATACTGTTCATAAAGTGTTAATACATTCATAGGTAATTATACAATATTTGGGCAACCTTCCAACCGCCTAATTTTGTGACGGGACTCAAGATGCCAGAAATAAAGGTTTTACAAGTGAAGGAAAGATTGTACGCTCAAAATTTTGTCATTGCAATACATTAGGGTGGACGTTATTTTTCGACTTCCAAATTTTTTTCGGACTTTGTTTACTACATGCGTATAAGTACACGCTTAACTTAGCTTGTGTGAGCATCCGCACACATTCATGGCCCGGTGAGACGGCCCCCTTAAGAACATATGACCCACCGTTCATAAGTCCGCGACGTTTGCGTGATTGTAATTTTTGGTCCAATATATGATACATTGTTTCGTCTTTAGCAGTTACATCGGATAGCTGGTCCTGTATCACTTTCAACGTTTGTTCACACTGAAAACTTGTGTAACTGTGTTTTAAGGGGGTGGATCAGCGTTGGCCACATGGGGCCATTTGGGAGTAAGGTCCCCATGATGTTTACCATAGCCGCGCAGAAGGGGAGCTCGAAAGCCAATGGTAACGTAAGCACGCCACGGATAGGGAAAACTGTAGTAGTGTGCGGTGCAACCTCATGCCCGTACGATAAGCTTGAATGACTGTGAATCTTGGTGGCCCCAGTGATAGCTGCCACTTGGACTCCAGAGGGCCAGTTATTTCAGCCTAGGGTACGAGCCTGCACAGCACGCTACTACTTACATTCTTACAGTTTTCCCTATCCGTGGCGCGCCTACGTTACCATTGGCTTTCGAGGCCCCTTCCGCACGGCTAAAGTAAACATCATGGAGACCTTACTCCCAAATGGCCCGATGTGGCCATTCCTGATTTACCCGAAGCTCGCGATAGTGATACAGGTGATCGGGACAAACAGAAATGCACATTTATAGATTTAGATGAGCTACAAGAGTCTTTCAGTAGATTTGAAAAATCAGTATTGGATAAAAGCGCTCAATTACAGGAACTTGAGGAGGAAGTTGTTTTATTGGATGTCCTTTCTGAGGGAGACACTTTAGACGAAAATAGACAGGAAATATTACGAGATTTGGATCCATATGATGACGATACTGGGGACGAGGAATTAAATAGACGAATAGAAAAACTATTACAACAAGCTAGGAATTCCGAAAAATATTGTCAAATTTCAAATCCAAGGCGTGAGGAAGCAGTCAGTAAAGCACCTCAGCTGAAAAATATTCCGGAAGAATCAGAGCTAGAAATAACTGCAACAAAAGTGCCTGATAGCACAATCGTTAGCAGGCCTTGATACAGTTCAATCTTACCTACTTTCGACACTATTTCCAAATTCAACGGCTGATCGAACTTCCAAGGAGGGAGGTGGGAACCTATCGCTGCAGAATCTACTCCTAGACAACTTTTCCCACAAATCTCAAATTCATCATCCATGTACATGCCGGATGCCGACTACATACTCCGGATATGGAATCAGAATTTCGCTACAAAAGTAAAGACATCGTAACTTCTACGAGACAATTTCTAACGTATTACAGATTAAATTATGTACATTTCATTTCGTCTGATTGCGAACTTGTTACACCAGTGAGTATATTGCTCTCCGACCTAGGCATTATCAATGCTAACGACTTGAAAGCGGCAAAGCCCAGAGTAGGACAAATATTAATAACAAAACGCGGTAAACATAGAATATTTAGCGTAGTCATAAAAAGGAAACATTTTGATAAAATTTCTACTCGGGATTTGGAACTTGGGAACCTAAGAAAAATTCTTTCAGATTTAGATATACAGTCAAAGTTGGATAACTGCACGAAATTCGGGACCGGAGGCAGGTAGTTATCCAGCAGAGGTAAATATTCTCGACCTCCAAACTATTCGAGCCGAGCTCGGAGTTTGTTTACGTTTTTTGTCGAGCGTAGAGAAGGACAGCGAGAGAAAGAGAAAGAGGGTCGACACTCGAGCTGAACAAAACAAACGCGTCGATGACACATTTACTAATGCAACAAGAAAATTTTCTTATTTTTTATTTCTGGTAAACGCAACTTTTGCCAATGTACTTGTGAGGTTCCCCCATTTAAAAAAAGACCAAAAATGATATAATTCGGATCATATTTGCATATTTAATGAGTGATAATAATGTTGGATTCCGAGTGAGAAATGAAGTAAATATTATCCAAATTATGTCGTGTTTTGTCTTATTTTAATCAGAAAAACCTCAGAAATACGTTAGGAAAAGTTTCGTTACAAAAAGATCAATAATAAAAAAGTTTTCTTCTTGCATTAGTATTGGCTCACGGATACTCGAGCTCGGATCAGGTTACATTACTCGACGCTCGCGACGGTCCAGCTTCGTGGTGCGCCAGAGGAGTCCCCTCCCCCGGTGGGGGGGATGACTACCGCGCACTTACGCTGTAGATCAGCGCTGTCCAGCGTAGGGGCCCCTCACGCGCCTGCTTCCCTTTCCAACCTTTCTCTCGCACAGCATGCCTTCCGTTGTCAGAGAGACCGCGCGACACTAAGAAGGCTGCCGTGACGAGCTAGCGTCTTCGCGGTTGGCGTCACGCGGTATCCCTGACAATGCGGACGAGAGTGGGAGAACCCCAATCTCCCGCGGGAGCGACCTTGAACAGCGCTGCTGTAGATCGTTCCGTGCAGTCATCCAACTTTTACTGTATGTGAGAGCCTTCTCCCGAGGCCTGCCCCTACCCTATTCGTTTAGGCCTATTGGGGTTGGAGACCCTTTTGTGCGGCATTGTGCGTTATGCTTATAACGATATAAGATTGAAATTATTAGTACATGGTTTGAGGGGTGGTCAACTGGGATTCTCGCGCATGTGACCAAGACGCGCTTTGTTCGCGTGTATTATTTTCGTTTTACCCTTCCAGGATATTTTTAGATTCTTCGAAGGGATTACCTCCAATATTGTGTGCGGACCAGTGTACTGGTCCCCGAATTTTCCTTTTCGCGGTTCTATTAAGACGAAGACAGCGTCGCCCGGTTGGAAGGTCTCTTCGTTCATATGTCGATCATAATATTTTTTGTAACGGAGTTTAGATTGGTTTAGCTTTTCCGCTGCAGCGATTTGCAGCTCTTGCACCCTCGTATTTAAATTCGAGAGGTAGTGATTATACGTTTCGTTTTCAAAGTCCTCGGGTACCGGATTCCGGCTGGGTACCCGGGCTATTTTCCCAAATACTAACTCGTGTGGAGTATAACCAGTGCCCTCGTGGACGCTGGTATTATAAGAGAACGCGGCCATTTCAGTCCATTCGTCCCAGTCGCTGTATCTACCTATAAACATTTTTAAATATTCCGTTAAAACTAGAGAGCCGTTTGTCTGTGGGTGAAAGGCTGTGGTTCGAAATTGTTTGATTTTAAATTTTTGCGCGATAGCTTTTATGAAATTTCCAGTGAGGTTCGCTGCTTGGTCAGTGAGGATGGCTATAGGAGCTCCGAATTGACAGATAAATCTTTTTATGTATGCGTCTGCGATTCTTATCGATGTAGATTGTTTAAGAGGCTCGAACACGAAGTATTTCGTCAATAAGTCTTGCATGGTTAATATGTAGGTATTTCGTGCTCTCGTAGTAGGTAACGGTCCCACTATGTCCAACGCAATTTTGTCAAAGGCTCGTCCAGGCGTGTCGGTGAGGATCATTGGTCGGCTGGTTTTAACACGGACAAGTTTTTTCCGTTGACAGACCAGGCAGTTGCGAATGTAGCTTTCTACGGCTTTCTTCATGCCTTTCCAAATGTAATGGTGACGAATTCGGTTATACGTTTTGGTTACCCCTTTATGTCCGGCTAATGCGGATGCATGATTTTCCGTAATAATATTTTGTCGTTCCGATTCCTCTGGAATTCGGACAAGCTGTAAACATATGGTGACACTGATGTCTTCTTCGTCGACGGCCTCGAGGATATCCATAATTATGTCCAGTCAGCTTAATTGATAAATATTTGCCGTTTTGGCTATACTAAATGAATATATTACAAGCTCGCGTATTACGTTTCTAAGAGAGGAGATGGTTTCGCCCCATGTCGTCGTGGTTAAAGGAGTATTCTGTGTTTCCTTAGTAACTGGCCCGATTAGAATTTGTCCTTTATCATACGTTACATGGGCTCTGCCCAGTGTGAGGTCGCGTGATACCTTTAAAGTTCCCGTTGCTTCCAAATGTTTAGCCCCGTCGTCGCATGGTTTTCCATCTGCGCTTGGAAAGAAAACCAGTGTTTCTTTTCGCAGGGACAACGGGTCACATCAGGATCTGGTTCGTATGCTTCATCACGGGAATCGTCCAGCTCAATTTCCGATGAATCGGAGTCTGAGGTTGAGTCGTTCGATGCGTTGGAGTCCACTTCGGAATCGGGGTCGTCCTGTTCCTGCGGTGTTGGCGATTGCGGAGGCGAAATGACTGAATAGGGTATATCTGCCTGTTCTCTTTCTTCTTCTTGGTCTTCCTGTTCTACGCTACTCATTGGTTCTGGTAGGTTTAACGGGGGGGAATCCGGCGGCGCTATTATAGGTGTCGAAGTTTTGCGTACCTTTCGGTGTGGCTGAATCCTCGTAGGCGCCGTTCTTAGGCGGGTTTTACTTGTGGGTTTTGTCCTGGAGGTTGGTGCTTTGGAGACCCGAGGCCTCCCTGGGCCTCGTTTATGCGGGGGCTGATCCTCCCAGTCATCGTCGGCTTCCTCTCGTGATCGTATAGGGCATGTTTCCACGGTAGGGGGATTACGGGATAAGGCGTCGGCAAATTTGTTGCTTTTCCCTGGTTGCTGGCGAATTTCATAATCATATTCAGCTAATGTTAGGCGCCACCTAACGAGGCGCGACGTTGTGTCCTTTACCTTGTGCAACCAAATCAAAGGTTGATGGTCGGTATATAAAATAAATTTCCTTCCATAAAGGTAAAGACGGAAGTATCTGACGCAATAAACAATGGCTAAGAGTTCTTTTTCTATGATCGCGTAATTGATTTCCGCGACAGCCTGACTTAATATTCCCCCTATGGCATATTCGGAGGCGTCAGTAGTGACGTGGAATTCCAGCTCAAAATTTAGGTATTGCAGGATAGGTTCCTTCTGTAATGCCAATCTTAAATGGTCGAAAGCGGTTTGCTGGGACGGTCCCCAGTCAAATAGTGTGTCCTTTTTCAATAGTGAGGTTAATGGGCAAGCCGTTTTAGAAAATTCTGGGATAAACCTTCTGTAGTATCCGGTTAATCCAACGAATTCTTTAACCCCTTTTGGTGCACGAGGTGCTGGGTAGTCTCGGTCGGCTTGAATTTTCTGGTCCGGCTTTACGCCTTCCCCGGTGATTACTTGGCCCAAGTATGCAACTTCCTTGTGTAGAAAAATATGCATTTTGTAGGTTGGAGTTTGAAATTCGCCTGTCGTAGGCGGTAGACAAGTTTTTTAAATTTGACTAGATGTTTGGTAAGGGAACTTGCGTAGAAAACGATATCATCTAGGTAGACGAACATTTCCGTGCCCTGGAGCCCCGTAAGGGTGTGGTCCATTAAGAGTTGAAAGGTAGCTGGTGCATTACATAGTTCAAATGGCATTCTTACAAATTCGTAATGTCTGTGCGGTGTAGAGAATGCTGTTTTTGGTGCGTCTTCTGGCTTCATAGGTATTTGGTGAAATCCGGAAGCGAGGTCAAATACGGAAAAGTATTTAGCTCCTCCTAATTGGTCCAATATCTCGTTGATATTCGGAAGCGGATATGCGTCGAGAACGGTCTTTTTGTTTAGTTCTCTAAAGTCAATTACCATTCGCCACAGGGGTTCCTCAACGGGTCCTGGCTTCATAGACACAATTCAGATGGGCGAGTTGTAGGTTGATAATGACGACTTTATAATTTCGTCTTCTAATAGCTTGTGTACTTGTTTGTCGATTTCCTTCTTGTGTATTGGTGGAAATCGATATTGTTTCGTATTAACAAGTGCTGGGTCCGTTGTCTGGATCCTATGCTGTATGGCGTTTGTATGACCTAATTTCTCATCTGATAGATGGAAAAGGTCGTGATGTTTGCTTATAATTCCCTGTGTTGAGTCCCCAATGACTCTAGGTTCAGGTTAAGGTACACGGAAGAAGTGATGCTGCATTACCTATAACTCTTATCTTTATTAATACAACGCGGTACATATGTGCACGGTCGTTCTGTGTCACGTTCCAGGCAAGAACGTAGTTCCCCAAGATGCCCGTATGGGAGCGCTCTCGGCTGCGGTCCTGGGGCATGCGCGGTTCCCAACACCCTGGACATGGCGTTTTTCCTTCAGATTCAAATGTTCCGTTGAGATTAACTGCAGTATTTGTTCCACCCGTGATGGGGTTTCCGTAGAATTCTCCGGTATTTCCGCTTTTGACGAAACCACAAGAGACTTTGGGAAGTATTGGGGAAAGGTTGGTTTGGCGTAATGCGCAGGGGGTGAGAATGAGTGCACCTTCGCGGGTGCCTCGAAGGGGCGGATCGAAGGATCCAGGGCTAAGAGGGACTTGTTTGTAATTAGGTCAGGGATGGGTTTGCTACCTGTCAGCATCGTAGTCTCTTTGTGTCGTACTAGTTTGGGTTTCAGGATTACTCTGTCGAATTCTTCTAATTCAACGGTGGGTACTGTGATAGTTATATCTGTCTCATTGGAGTTTATTATCTGCAAGAATACGGACGGTCTTGTTGCAGAGTTGGCATGTTAGCTTGAGAGTCTTCTGTCCGAGAATCTGAGACGGTCCCTTTCAATCTTTTTGTCCACAAGGATGGCCAGATCGAACGCTTCATTGAGCGTTTCGAAGTGGTGTTGCTGTAGTCTTCTCCTTATGTGAGATGGAAGCGGTCTAATTGCTAAGGTTGACCCCGCGGGAAGTCGCGTTAGTATTTTCTATCCTCTTCTAAGATAGCGCATTGGAGATCTTTTATGCGTGAGTTGTACTCCTATATGTACTCGTTAGTTCCTTTAATATCGTTGGCCAGTTCCCCACGATAGTGGTTTGACGTTTTAGTGAGGAGGTATTTTTAAGTTGTTTAAGTAAATCATTGACGGAGTCAAATACCCGATACTCAACGGCCAAGCAGGCATGGTCCTGCAACTTATTTCGTAACAATTTCGCCAGCTGGGGTTCGGCTTGTGGGGGAACCATAGCCTTAGCCCTATTACAGCCTCTCGCGAATTGCACGACGGGTACGTTATGCCCGTTAAAATTCGGGACTGTTTCTATGGCGTCCTTTAATCTGATCTGGGGCGATGGATCGTGGTCCGGAACATTGTTATGTTTTAATACTGGTTTCTTATCAAAACGGGAGGAATTTGAGGTGGCGAAATTGTTTGCCGTTGGCGGGGGTGCAAGAAGACTTTCCATCATTTCGCGGATGGCTTGAATCTGACCGGAAAGCCCTTCCAACGCGCGGCCATCTGAACCGGTAGCAACGCCCGAACGCGTATTGGATTCCGGGTTTACAACAAACTTCGCGTACAAGCTTTCAATTTCGGCTTGTTTCTGTCACAATTTCTGCACTCGTTCCATTAATTCGGCGGTCGCGGCGATTACAGTATTAACGGAAGGGCCCGCGTCTTGGTCCATTACGCATGACTCTTCGGTTTCGTCGTACACGGTCATGCTTAATTCGCCGGATTCTACTTTATTAGGTAGTTTAGGGATTTGTTAAGTTTTGGGCGTCCGGTAGCCGTTATCTAAACCCTACGGCGCTCTCTACCCTGGTATACGTTAATTCGTTATACCTCCTACTTGAGAGGCGGTATTTTTCTGTGCACGCGGCACAACTACTTATGGGACGCGTTCTGAGTAGACTGGTCTCTGCAATGAGGGCATTCGGGGAATATATCGTTTGGTTGGTAGTAATGTTCTTGGTATATTTTGTCCACCTCTACCAGGTCCAAATCGAAGCAATTTAAGCAAATATCTTCGCCTTCCGTGGTCGTTGCTACGCCCCCAGAAACACAGATCAACGCATTCGAATCTGATAAGACGCCCCGCAGTTTGCGGCTTGGGTAGTAGATATTCCACAAAAATGATTTTTCAACCCTAACTTTGAACGCAGTTTTCACACCCCAAATATGAAAACGGGGAAAAATAAAAAACACGTATTTCTTATTTTTCTTAAAATACTCTCCTTGTTAGTCTATTATTATTAGCAGTTTCCATTCCTAATTTTGTGTTCTGTTTTTAGGATATTAGCGACGATTGTGAAAAAACTTTTACGAAAAAACTCGAGGCAAAGTCGTCGCAGAACGAATTGGTAAGTGAACGGTCTACATTTATTTTTGTTTCCATTGTGTTTACATGTACCTCTCATGCAGGGTGTCCGAAAAATCAGGAATTTTATAAAGGACTTTTTGATGTGTTCTTGCATCTGGATATAGCATGTTCCGACAAGTCCTTGAATTCTGGGACACCCTGTATATGCACTCTCGAATTATTATATAAAAAAAATTGGGGTATCTAGCAACTGAAACATACATTTATTTCTTATACCAGTACTCTCTTCTATATCATAATATTGTACACGAAATTAATATTAATATTGAAATTAATATTGAGTCGAATATACCTACAAAAGCCTTTTCTTGCAAGATAAATGCCAAGCTTTTTGTATTCCACATTACTTTGTCAAATTGTTAATTTCTCAAAGAATCTTTTTCGTTCAATTTGTCTAAGAAGTTTTCTATTTAAACATGGTCTCCAACAAGTTGGTATTATGCTTGCCCAAATGCGTATACTTCCGCGATTTTCAAACGGGGATTTAAATTCCATGTTAATCTGGTTAGATTTTATTTCTATAAAAGAAATTAATCTCAGACCTTATACTAGGCTTATTTAACTCAGAATTGGGATTATGTACACAGATTGTACATAAATTGGTAGAAATTAATTTTATCCATCATGGCTAGCGAAGACGAAGTGCCAAAGAAAAAGTGCTACAAATCTTTTTAACCACGGGTTATAAAAAAACAGATGTATGTGAGAAAACACATTTTAATTGGCAACGTTTTCAACAAAATCAAAGTGCGTATTAACTACGCAACCACCGATAAAAATAAAATTGAGTGCATTTATTATACCCAGTTAGAAAATAATTTATGTATTGGTCAAATCTGCCTATTTCATGTCACAACTTTAGTATTGAAAACAACAGTTTTCTATGTGTCATTTTACCAAATTTAGAACTAAAAATGACAACGTGTAAAGGTACACGTGAGATTAATGTATTCAACTCATTCAGAAGTAGGGTAACGCATACAGTTGTTGACCCCTATACAATGTTTGACCCTCTTCCCCAAAAAGTAGGAAATATAATGTAATGCTTTTTTTTATATAATATATTCAATTGTAATATCAACAGACGCGGTCGCGTCTGGAAGCTAATTCCCCCTTCCCCTCTCTCCAGGCACACCGAGCGACCACGTATCTATACACGAATGACAGCGAAATTGACAGGTCTCCGTAGCTATTTTGGTCTTTTTTTCTTATCTTATGACATAGTCCCGGTGTTTTAACGTGATTAAGCGAATAATTATTTTTTTTCGAACCCATTTGTCGTTTTAGTTAATGCATCAAGCTGTTTTTCTAAAAGATAAAACAATTATGCAAAATTTTTATTTAGGAAAAGGACACTTTTATTTACGAGACAGTCAGTCCGCACGTAGCGCTTGTACTTGACGCCAGTAGATGTCGCCATTCTTGATGGTGAGTTTTATTAACAATAAGCTTGCAGAAGAATTAAATAATAAAAAATTTTATATATACATTTATTCAAACTCATTTTATCAAGACTCGAATGATGCCGACAGGGAACAAGGTACCTATAGAACGGCGGCGTTGCCAACACCACCACAGCAGCCGGCGACAAACGGTATTAATTCCTAATATTATTATTAATTAGTATTTTTTATCTTTTAACAATATAATAAAAATTGTTGACTTTAGCTTATATCGGGGGAGCCCAGGCCGGTTGGCTGTCGCTGACAGTCGCAACTACATCGCTGCCCCCTCCCCCACCACCACCACCGCCACCACCACCACCGCCACCACCACCACCGCCACCATCTTCACCACAGGGCCCGGCCACGGCACATGGTATTATTTCTTATACAACATTTTTATCTGCGCGTGCCAACAATGTATAAATTATTATAATAATATACTTGCTGACGTTTATTATTATTATTACTGATTACAGGAGGATACACGTCGAAGCGTCATAAGAGGAGCGGCTGGAGGCAGGGCGCCAAGTATCTTGAATAAAATATTTATTCGAGAGTGAGGAACCAGCGACTGCCAGCGACAGCCAACCGGCCTGGGCTCCCCTGATTTAAGCTAAACTCAACCATTTTGATTACATTGTTAAAAGATAAAAAATACTAATTAATAATAATATTAGGAATTAATACCGTTTGTCGCCGGCTGCTGTGGTGGTGGTGACAACGCCGCCGTTCATTCACTAGTTGCCACAGATTGCGGGTCAATGTTAATCAAGTGCAGTCCTTGCAAAGCAGCGATTCTTGAGAGAGCCACATAAACTTGCCCAGTAGAAAACACACTGGACTCGAATGATGCCGGCAGCGAACAAGGTACCTATAGAACGGCGGCGTTGCCACCACCACCACAGCAGCCAGCGACAAACGGTATTAATTCCTAATATTATTATTAATTAGTATTTTTTATCTTGTAACAATATAATAAAAATTGTTGACTTTAGCTTATATCAGGGGAGCCCAGGCCGGTTGGCTGTCGCTGACAGTCGCAACAACGTCGCTGCCCCCTCCCCCACCACCACCACCGCCACCATCTGCACCACAGGGCCCGGCCACGGCACATGGTATTATTTCTTAATACTTTAATTAAATACCTGTTTATGTTTTTTACAATATAACATTTTTATCTGCGCGTGCCAACAATGTATAAATTATTATAATAATATACTTGCTGACGTTTATTATTATTATTACTGATTACAGGAGGATACACGTCGAAGCGTCATAAGAGGAGCGGCTGGAGGCAGGGCGCCAAGTATCTTGAATAAAATATTTATTCGAGAGTGAGGAACCAGCGACTGCCAGCGACAGCCAACCGGCCTGGGCTCCCCTGATTTAAGCTAAACTCAACCATTTTGATTACATTGTTAAAAGATAAAAAATACTAATTAATAATAATATTAGGAATTAATACCGTTTGTCGCCGGCTGCTGTGGTGGTGGTGACAACGCCGCCGTTCATTCACTAGTTGCCACAGATTGCGGGTCAATGTTAATCAAGTGCAGTCCTTGCAAAGCAGCGATTCTTGAGAGAGCCACATAAACTTGCCCAGTAGAAAACACACTGGACTCGAATGATGCCGGCAGCGAACAAGGTACCTATAGAACGGCGGCGTTGCCACCACCACCACAGCAGCCAGCGACAAACGGTATTAATTCCTAATATTATTATTAATTAGTATTTTTTATCTTGTAACAATATAATAAAAATTGTTGACTTTAGCTTATATCAGGGGAGCCCAGGCCGGTTGGCTGTCGCTGACAGTCGCAACAACGTCGCTGCCCCCTCCCCCACCACCACCACCGCCACCATCTGCACCACAGGGCCCGGCCACGGCACATGGTATTATTTCTTAATACTTTAATTAAATACCTGTTTATGTTTTTTACAATATAACATTTTTATCTGCGCGTGCCAACAATGTATAAATTATTATAATAATATACTTGCTGACGTTTATTATTATTATTACTGATTACAGGAGGATACACGTCGAAGCGTCATAAGAGGAGCGGCTGGAGGCAGGGCGCCAAGTATCTTGAATAAAATATTTATTCGTTAAAATATGTATTTGTATCAAAATATATGTGGGCGCAGCTGGAAAGAAAAATCAGCTTCAACCCAAAAATAAATATACTAAATAAACTAAAGAACAAGAT
The DNA here is from genome assembly GCA_929113495.1 of Andrena minutula. Classification (NCBI taxonomy): domain Eukaryota; kingdom Metazoa; phylum Arthropoda; class Insecta; order Hymenoptera; family Andrenidae; genus Andrena; species Andrena minutula. Next base: position 75,662,915 of record OV815993.1, on the reverse strand, counting down.
AGAAATTTTTTTCAACATACATATATTAATTCATCATATCGAATACGAGGTATAACTCCACGAATTCAAATAATAAAAAAATATGATATATTCATACAATTAAAAACTTCACCTCAAATAAATTAAATCCTTATGCTCTAAGGCAGGCCTGCACAGCAAGGCTGTGACGGGCAAGAGCGCTCTCGATTGCTCGCGAGCAAAGCGAAGAGCGACGCCGCGAGCTGTGCCCCCTCCCTGTGGCCACTAGCTGAAGTAGTATGCGTGTAAACTGTTAGGTGGATTGCTGACGTACACCGGCATACTTCACTCACGAACACTCCCCACCACAGCACTGTTGTTCATGAATGCGTTTACGATGCTCTTTCCCTACGCTTCCAAAAATTTTTGCCCCGCGGGCATTTAGCTGTGCACGCCTGCTCTAAGGCCAAAAGTCATCCTTTCTTGTGTCACAGTGATGTTTCCTCATGAAATAGACGTGTTCTAGACGGGAACCTGTAGCTTGGCAGTGCTCTCACCATATTGATGAAATACTGTAGAATGTTAGCGATGCAAAAATGTCAGTCCTATATATATAGTAAGCTCGAATGCAATCGAAACTCGATCGGCCATAATCGTTTGAGCCGTGTGTACAGGGTTAGGTACAGGGTACAGAACGAGCAGGGCTCGCTCTGACCGATGGGCATGTAAGTCTAGGGTCGCGCGAAACACAAAACGAAGCGGGCGACCGGGGCTCACTTCATTTTCGTATTGGCAGAGACATTCCTGGCAATCGAAAATTAATTAAGCTGTATGTATAATTATTAATAATAAATAATTACAATTAAACAAAAATTCAAATAAACCAATTTTTAGCGTATTTGGGCTTTCGTTTAATTTTGTCGTCAATACATTTCTATGCTGATGCACCATCACGTATCATGCATAAAAATGAACCGCTTTGAGGATGAAGACCGTTATGAGATAGGGCACTTAGTAATTTATAACAAATTATGAAAAAAGTAATGAAATTCCCCGCCCCCCATAAAAAACATGACTCATGTATGAAAGAAGCTAATTCCCTTTAAGTCACGAAAAAAGTTCACATGCAAAGATTGTGAAATCATCTTTGCTAATTCTAATTGTACCCTTCATTCACGAAAAACATTAAAAAAGTTCTCACGCAAAGATTGTGAAATCAACTTTGCTAATTCCAATTGTATTCTCGTTCTCCGTTCGAACACTGATTCTTCTGTCACTTTTTATACAAGACATTCCTTTATTGGCCACAAATCAATTCAGTGCTCAGATTTTCAGCTTCGGTTTTAAGGAATTAGCGAAAACCGTCGATAGTCTACTATCATTACAGTTCCGCCATTCTCCAGCATCAGTTTCAAGTGTAATATATGTTGAACTGTGTCTCCTCAAAAAATTATGTAGAACGCAAGCAGCGAGTACTATCGTATTTATCTTCTCAGGATGAACAGCTAAACTAATATGAAATATTCTAAAACGTGCAGCCAATAAACCAAATGCATTTTCTACCACGTTCCTTGCTCTAGATAATCTATAGTTAAAAATTCTTCTGTGGTGTGTTAAATTATTTTGAGGATATGGCTTTAAAATATGTTCTTGTAAAGGAAACGCTGCGTCACCTAACAGTACGAAATTCAAATTGTGTCTGGTTTCATCATTTGTTGGAATATTCAATTTCTTTTCCTGTAAATTCTTATGAAGAGATGTCCATTCGAAAACACTGCTATCAGACATTCTTCCTTATTTTCCAACATCAACATATATAAATTCGTAATTGGCGTTTACCAAAGCTAATAGAACTACGCTATAAAAAATTTTATAATTGTAATAAAGGGCGCCTGTGCCAGGAGGGGGAACAATTCTAACGTGCTTCCCATCAAGAGCACCTCCACAATTCGGAAAGTTCCAACGATTTTCGAAATCTGCAGCTATTGCTTTCCATTCTTCTTTAAATTTTGGAAACTGTATATAAAATTCATTTTTTTTTTTAAAAATGAAGCATTATAAAGTGTAATAGGTGTGAAATATTATAAATATTATAAATATTATAAATTTATACACATTATAATTTTGCAGAATGGTTCTAAAACACCAGTATTGCAAGCTCGGCAAAAAAATGTGACTTCAGCTAAAAAAAGAAAATTATTATTTCAACAACAACAGCAAGAATTCATGGCAGTTTGCACTGATGTTTTAAAACAGAAGGATGCTATAGAAGAATACGATGCCCTAGGTATAAGTGTGGCAGCCAAGATGAAAAAAATGAATCCAATGCAACAAACTTTGGCTGAAGCATTAATCAATAAAATTTTAGTAAAAGGCATATTTAATGAAATTACAAAATCCACAGACGTTGTTGAAACTAACATATACCATCCTTCATGGTACCAAACCGGGATTGAACAAAATTGTTCTACTACTTTGACTGTACAGGGTCATCGTTTAATCCTGCAACCCGCGCGCGCGCGAACCTGTAAAATGGCAACACCGCCTCACGGACGCATTCCACTACAACCATGCACCGTCCCGGCGTTCGGAGAGCTGCTAGCGACCGCTAGACAGCAGTGATGCCCGAGCTTCGAGAATTTTGGGCTGGTCTCTTTCAAATTAACGTTGCGAAGAACTATTCAGAATTCTCCGGCCGGGGTTGAACAATTTGGGGCCTTTTTCGTATAACTTTTGAACTATAAGAGATATTGGAATGCAGTTTACGCTGGTAAATGAGGAAAAATTATTCCCTCTTAATGATGGATAATTTAACATATTTTACGTTTACTTAATTTTTCTTTTATCATTTTTTTAACCATAATTGCTTAAAAAGCTTTTGCAAACTGTTTATTTGATAATGTATTTAACGCTGTTTTTAAAATTCGTGGTGTTGATAAACAATAGGCTTGTTGTTTCTGTATCATTACTTTCATAAATTGAGAAATTAAATTTTTATTGAATTATGTGTTAGTTCTGCAGACCTCCGAATCTATTGTTCTGGTTTTCTTTTTTATGATTTTATCCTTAATGCGGTGCATACCTAAATCAGACGTAGGGGATAACTAATGGGACGTGTCTTTGATTGTAGCGGTGTTTGATTTTTTTCTCTAGAATTGTTGTGTTTGAATGTTTTAACTACTCAATGCCACGCCTATTCCGGCTTCCGATAATGTCATTTTTTTTAATGATGTGCCATTATTGTGGCTTTTACAAGCACGTGGCGAAAAATCTCTCCGTACAAGGGTATAGCGCCGCGGTCAACCCTGTCGTAGCTAAAATTTTTTAAATTGAAACGAGTACGAGATCAGTTGACATTATTTTCAAACCTCATTACAGTAATCTGGGGTGCGAGTGGTAAACCGATCATAAAAGCGGAGTGCGCGGCTCGATTACCTGGGCCGGGAAATTCCCAATACCTAGCTCTTTGCGACGCTAAAATTTTCGAAGCCGGGCATCACTCTCTCCGCTGGGCCGGTGCATGGTTGTAGTGGAATGCGTCCGTGAGGCGGTGTTGCCATTTTACAAGTTCGCGCGCGCGCGGGTTGCAGGATTAAACGATGACCCTGTATCTCCCGTGCAGCATGATGATGTTGCGAGAGATACAACATAAATACACTTTTCATGGATCGTTATAATTTACAGTTACATAGTTTATAGTTTCATGTCTTGTTTCATTAAAGTTTCGTAATTTGTTTGAATATTAATAATAAGTTATAATAAAACCGTTATTCGCATACCTTCATATAGTCTTCTTTCAATACATTAAATATCGCTTCACACGTTTCTGGAATTAGGTATCCCAACGTTTGGGCTGCGATTCCCACTGAATATTTTAAATCTTCATAAGCCCTTCCTGTTGCCAAGATACGCAGTGTAGCATTTAAACGTTACTCTGGCGAAATAGCTTCCCTCATTACAGTGTTTTGCTTTGTCAGATTAGTTTTTATCAAAGTTAATAGTTCATCATATGTTTTTGTGTCCATTCGCAAATAATTTTTAAAATCATCAGGGTCATTGTCCCTTAATTCCTTGAATAATTGTATATGACTCAGACGATCCTTTTGAATTAAATAATTCTTTATCCACTTTTTGCGATTTCCACGTGTATTATTTTGGGCAATTATGTGCATACCAATCATAGCACAACACAAATTACGTATTTTATTACGACGGTTAAACATATCCTTTGGTGTAACCCCACTCATGTCTGTATGACAACTGAGAAACTTTCAACAAGACGAAAGTCCACAGTTTCGATGAAATCCGCGGATAAACTAGCGGTTTTCATCCATTAACACGCAGTTTTATCTGTGACCGATTTATCCAACGTGATTTGTCTGTGAACTTTCGTTGTATGTTAGTGGGTATTTGCAGTTTTGATCCGCCGCAGACTTTGATCGCGGGTTTGTCCGCAATGGATGAAGACCGCGGAGAAACCTCTCCGTGTATGACCAGCTAATCCTAAATGCACCCTTCAACTTTGTAGAGTTGAATATCGCCCTCAAAAGTAAAAACGCGCACTCAGCTCCTGGCATAGATGGAGTGAACTACGAAATTCTTAAAAATCTCCCAATAAAACATAAATTAATCCTATTGGATATATACAATGAGATGTATTCGTCGAGCAACTACCCACCCGAGTGGAAAACATCCTACATACACTTCATTAGTAAATCGGATGGTAAGAGTGTCAGGCCTATATTCTTATTATCATGTCTATGTAAGCTTTTTGAATTGATGGTAAAAAATAGATTAGAGTGGTGGACGGAACGCAATAACATTCTTCCTAAAACCCAAACAGGATTTCGAAAAGGCCAATCAACAATAGACAATTTAACCAACCTATCCTTGAACGTTGATGAAGCCTTCAGCAACAAAAAACACCTTCTAGCTGCATTTTTAGATGCCAGCAGCGCATTTGACAATGTCAATATAAATATTCTTCTACAACAATTAGCAACGATTGGATGCCCCACCAACACGATTGAATTTATTAAACATATAACTTTCGAAAGAGTAATATATGCTGATGTCACAGGTGATCAGCCCAGAAAAGTATTCAAAGGCGTCCATTGCTTCGAGGTAGGCAGTAGACACCACGTGTCGACCGATCAGAAAAGTGTTCTTTAATGCAATCTTTTCTTATTGATAGATTGTTTTCATTCGTAATTTGTATTTTTATTATTTTTATAGCCCCTCTCGCCGCCCGGCCGCCCTCTCCGGCACAAAAAAAAACTATGAAAAAACGGAAGAACAACTAATCAATAAAAATATAAAAGATCATACAAAAGAAGAAACTCTGAAGCAGCGAAGGACGTTAATCGCGCATATATACGGATATCCGGTATATACGGATAATGGGTAAATACACATTTTTCATTATTCTCGTAAAAATATATCGATAGCACGTAGTAGGAAAAGATAAAAGAAAAGTAATGTTAGAAATAAATCCGTTACATTTTGAAGAATATTTTCTTATAAATTTTTATGTTCGCAGGAGGGGGTCGTGAACGCCCCAATCGTGCGCCGTCAGAAGACATCGACTGCGTGCAGTCCACCACCGCGCCCGTGCGGAGGCACCACCTCGTCCGTGCACTCAGTCACCACCTTCTTCCATGTGAAGTCACCAACCTCGTCCGTGTGCAATTGCCACCTTTTGTATAAATAGAAGAAACCGTTCAAACCTCACACCCCTGACGTATTCGATAGTCTACCATAAACATCCTCTTTCGATCCCAATCGTTCTGTTCCAAACATACTTTGTCAATCGGACAGTCTTCGCACTCACGCAATAAACAATTGTGCCATACATATCGTCGAATGCAGAACGTCGAACTCTGACAAGATATTAAAAAATTATTCAAATCGGGGAGCTAGACCCTCATCGGTATAACAACCAAACATTTATATTAACAAACACTTCATATTACAAAATAATTGAATATCTTTGTACAGATGTGTACATAATATACATATGCTGATGTCACAGGTGATCAGCCCAGAAAAGTATTCAAAGGCGTTCCCCAAGGTGGGGTACTTAGTCCCCTATTGTACAATATCTATGTATCTAGAATAGCCGATAATTTAACAAAGAGTGTGGTGGTTTCCCAATTTGCAGATGATATTGCAGCTTACTGCAAAAGAGCAACAATCAGTTCGAGCAAAAGCCTATTAGAAAAATCGATCTCCACAATCCATGACAACTTACGGGAGTTAGGATTAGAATTATCCCCTCAGAAAACTGTATTTATGCATTTTAACAAACAAAACGTCAATCCAGGGAAAACAGAAATAAAAGTAAAGAATATAACAATTAAGTCAAGTGAATCAGTACGATTCCTAGGTATAATTTTTTACCATAAAATGTCATTCAAGAATCAAATAGACCAAATCCAGAAAAAGTGTTCAAGAGCTATGAATATAATAAAATTTCTCAGGGGTACATGGTGGGGATCCATCCCCGAAACTTTAATAATTCTACATAAGAGTTTTGTTCGATCTATACTTGACTATGGCTGCTTTGTATACTTTCCCACCCAACTAAACCAAATAGAAAAGATAGAAAAAATTCAATATGCGGCAATAAGGCTTGCCCTGGGATATAGAATCAGCACGCCTACTAACATCCTTCTGGGAGAATCAAAATTACTTAAAATTAATTAAATCAAAATTAATTAAATCAAGATTCTTATGCAATGGGTGTCTTAACAAAATTCACTCAAATAAAAAACTGCTAGAATATGAAACCATATCACACTTTAAAAAAAAATCGTGCCAAATAAAACACTCAAGAGTAAATTCTGCAATAGATTACTACAACAATGCATAAAAAGTTTAGGAAATATAATCGATCTCATTTACTACACAAATCGTTCCAATATCTATGATCACGATTTCAAGACTTTAATTAGAATCTTTAATTCAAGACTTTAATTTAATTACAATGCGATTCCGTGTTACGGACAAAGTACTTAAAGAACATGGTACGAGAAGCATCAGATTTACGGATGGAACTGATAGAATTGAGTACAGAAATTAAGAGGCCAGAATACGATTCACATAATTTGCCTAAAGCTATCACACGCAGGAATGCACCTTTCGGATTCATCGGTTCGATTAGCTATGCCTTGTTTGGAACTTTAGACAGTGATGATGCTGAATGCATTAACAAGGAAATAGATAAGATATATGCTGATCAGAGGAAGATCACCCAACTTGTCAAAAATCAAACTCATATAATCATAAGTGATCTGCATAAAGTTCATAAAACTTTCAACCGAATTGCCGCAGAAGTAAAAAACAATAGACAGAAGATTTCCGAATTAGAAACGCAAATTGATAAACAGTTAGCCTTGAATTATAGTTTAGCAATGAGTCAATACTCGGCATCTGTTGAAACATCTTTGAGTCATTACATTACTGCAACGCAACGCTTTATTACGGCTTTGAGCACTGCGCGCAACGGAAAATTACATCCATCACTATTGAGCGGATCTAATTTCAAAACAATAATAAACGAGATACATAATTCTATGGTCGATTTCGAACTCCCTATACCACGGGACCATCAACGAATCGAGGATCTGGTCAGGATATCTCATGTCAATCTAAAATATGTAACAGGAAAAATGGTCGTGACGGTACAAATACCATTAGTAAACCGGATTGAATACGACCTGTACAAAATACACATATTACCAATTCCTCAGCACTTAAATAATAGTTCTGACGGTAGTAGTAACAGAACCACAATTTCGGCTTTCATCTTACCAGAATTTCCATATTTAGGAATAAGCAATGACCATTCTAAATTCTTTGGATCTGATAAAACATTCATAGATTCCTGTACCTGGGGATGGCATTACTACATTTGTCCACAGGACGTCCCATTGCAGGACGTGGCTCACCGAACTTGTGAAACTTCATTATTACTTCAACCAGATCCGAAATTCTTACGTCTATGTAATATTAGAATCATGCCCTATCACATACCTTCCTGGCGAAAATTAACTACACTTGGAGGATGGTTATACTCATTTGAACAACCCGAACCGATGCAGATTCTATGCGGTAGGAAAAGGAATACCCACACCACCATAGTTGGAACAGGAATTTTGGAAATACATCCAGAATGTTTTGCAAAAACACGATATCACACCTTATTGGGATCAAAAACATACCTGAGCAAAGATTCTTATTACTACATTCCTAATATATGTTACTGAATATTAGTCTAATATCACCTAATATCTATCAGTATTCCAAGGAAAAGCACGACCCGACGTGAACCCATTCCCTGGAATAGATTTGCGTGAAAGGATTTCACTCCCAATAGAATGCATCTCTAAAATTGCAAGTTATTTGCCATTTGCAGATCGTAGTCGCCTGGAAATGGTCTCCAGGCGATGGCGCCAAGGTAGCCTTGACTCCTACCACAATATTCGACATATTAACCTCAACAACTGGTGCTGGCAGAACGCGTGGGAAGGAAAACTAATAACAACGGATTCCTTTTATTGGCTGACGATGAGAATGGGCGCTAATTTGAGGAGCATAAGTATTAGCGAAAACCATCTAGCTAAAGATCTAAAACCTCAGATTATAGCTATTGCCGTAAAAAACTGTCCGGGTTTGGAGTCATTGGACACGACCGTCATGGTTATAAGACCTTCGGCTTTGAGGGAGATGGAACCCGGGGCACCACGACTCACCTGCCTCAAAATAGGAAGATGCGACGGACCAGTGGACCCAGGGCTGTTTAATGTGCTGGCAGCCGCCAGACACTTGAGATCGTTCTGTGCACTGGGAACGAATATCACCGGCAGATCTTTGTTAGCTATACACAAAGATCTCCAACAGCTCACCCTCCACAACTGTACAATACTAAAATCCGAAAATTTGTCAAAAATGCTTCAAGGGTTGCAGAATCTGAACCACTTAAAGATCAGTATATGTCAAAATTTAACAGACCATAGTATTTTGCAGACGCTAATCAACAACTCAGACCTGCAGACGACCCTAACGAACTTGGAATTGCACTTCTGTAGTTTCGAGGAGTCCATGCCTGAAGTGGAAATGGAGGAAGGCAACGAGGCAGTTGAAAGGGGAGATTTTGTCGAACTGGGGCTGGGTCCGGTAGAGATGGCTGTCTCTTTCCCCTCAAAATACCGGAATGTAACTGCCCTGAGCCTTACATTCTGCGGATGGGTTGCTTCTGGCCTTGTCTCGGAGATTGGCCTGTACATGGGCGAAATAACATCCTTAAATCTTAGTGGATGCACCAACCTTAAGGGGGAATTCACCTTGGAACCTCTCCGACAACTGCAGAAACTGCAGATCCTGGGAGTGAACAACATGCATCCCAGCGTCGGTGGGTGGTTCCTACAGTTCCTCAAGAGCTTGGTGGAGATCCACTGCAGGGAAAATCTAGGAATCTCCGACGAGGACATCTGCGGTATGCTGCGTCAGTGCCCAGCAATAGCCCTGGTCGACGTAGAGAGGTGTCCCAATATAGGTAAACCAGTACGGGACTGCGCATACGAGACCATCACAAGGGGCCAACGGACAGGACAGATACATCTGTATGTCGGAGGAACCACGATTACGCGATACACAAAATACAAACGAAACAATTTCTTGCACGTTACGCACGATCTGATACATCAACCCCTATTCTAGCTCACTTAAATTGTAACGGAATTGCATTGCGACAATGTGCAAACATTATGGGAATTCCCTCGTCCAATGCAACCCGAGGCCGTACATCTACATACATATTTCCAAGCGCTACTGTACCTTATACCTTCAGTATACATCGTCGAGGACGACGATGATTCCAAGGAGGGAATATCCAAGTCAATACAATATCGACTGTCTGGTGAGTTGCACCTATTATCTCTTTTGTACACTGTATTATGATTGAATCGTACTTAACACAATTTCTGATAATCAAATGATTGTGGGATTCCCCTAATCAGGAATTGTGCCCGATAGCGCGAATGTCTATGTTTGTTATTGATTAATTTTTCTTTACATATTCAGTACTATATGTTTTACAACCATCCAATATTTCGGCATTAAAGCTTTATTATTCATTAAATTATACTCATTAATTACCTGTCCGATTCCTTTGAAAAGACTCGTATGGGACTAGAGCACCAACGATCCCAAAATCTACCCCTTATCCTTCTGATAAGGTATCTAGATAAGTAAATAAAATAATTGACTGTTGCGAGTGCGGCGAGCCTCCTTGCCATTACCTACATAAATACGACAAATTCTGATAATCAAAGATTGTGGGATACCCCTGATCAGAATTTGGCCGTCTAAAACGCGCCGCTCGAACACTAAAAGTTATACAATTGTTATAGCATGAGCGTGATAATGTCATGCGGGCGTGCCGCGCGGAACGGCGGGAGTTGGTTAGTCTTCTCGTAAGTGATGTTTCAGAAAAATTATATTGATTCGCGTACACTATTAAACAATTTTTTAGACGATTCATGTGTTTGTTACAGCACGAACGTGAAAACCGAATGGCCGATTGGAGTGTCGAATATCTCGGAACGGTCGGGTGCCTCGTAAGTGATGTTTCGCAAAAATTGTATTGATACACATACATTAATCGACGTTGTTTTAATCGATTCGCACATTTGTTTCAGCATCGAGAAGACATCGAGGCGCACGCACGGGATGGGGACATCGACGTTATAATCCAGCTACTAGTAAGTGATGTTTCGTAAAAATTATATTGGTGTGCACACATCATTCGACGATGTTTTAATCGAGTCATGTGTTTTGTTTCAGCGGTGTGAATACCCGACGAGGCGTGATGGACGGATCTGCCGCGAGTTGCGGCAAAAGATTCAACAGGCTAGGCGTACGTGGCGGGATGATACCCTCAACATCGAGTTTCTATCGTTCGAGGGAGACTTTTGGGAGTTGCCTCGCCTATTTAAGGAGTGAGTATAACTGAATTTTAATTGTTTGGTGTACCGCGTGCTATTACCAACGTTTTATATAATAATAATTTTGTATTTTCTCTGTGTGTTGCAGAACGTGGCATCAGATAGAGATTTTTAAATAAAGTATTTTTTTATAAATTTAAAATTTTAAAATAAATATTTTTTTATTCAAAAACAGTGTGTTTTATTTACACGCCAAGATCATCTAATTTTTATCTAGTCAAACATTGAACCCTCAATTTTACAAGAGTTTGAGAAAAGCTATGATACCAATACATGGACTGGATCAATTGAGTACAAAGAATTGTTTAATTTTTGGTTAAAATGCAAAATGAACCTTGCTGAAAGTCCAAGAGAACAAAACATTATCAATCAAAATAAAAATCCTCTTATAGACAGTCCAAAAATTCCAGATGATAGTATATCAGAAACAGATGTTGAAATAGATTTATATACAGATTTTATCACTGACAAAGTTTTGAAAGGTAACTCAAGCAATGAATTGAAAAACAGTACCATAATAATTGATGAAAGTTCAGTGAGTGACAGTGAAGTTATAAACGAACTGCAAAACATTGCTTCAATTTCAAATAATGAAAATTTTGTCAAAACAACAAATGATAGTATTCTAATCAATCAATTCACAGTAGACGAGAATAATTTAATAAAGCCTTCTAAGCCTATTGCAATTAGAAGAAAACTTCTTGAGAATAATTTAATTACAAGTCCAGTTATCCTTGAAGATGATTTGATTACGGAAAATTTAATTAATGAAAATAGCAATAATCGAATACCATCTGATGAGACTAGTATCAAAGATAATACAATATTATCAGAAACATATAATAATATTGATTTACTTGGGAACAATAACTTTGGAATCAATTTGAGTCTTGATAAGGAAAACAAAAGTAGCAGTTCTGAAAAGGTGATGAACATTCTTCAAATTAAAAAATTAAATATGAAAAAAGTAACCATCAAGTTATTTTCTTATAAAAAATATTCATAAGCTGATTTTGAATGTTATTTTTATACATACAAATAATATAGTATTAATTTTGTTTATATTTACAATGTACTTTTAAAACATTTAATTGTGAATTCTTAAATCTGTACAGGATCTTCAGTTTCAAACTGATACATATTTCAACAACGAATTACCTATAGATTTCAGTACAGTAAATAAGTCTAGTACTAATAATAGTGATAGTATAGGCGAATATTATGAACTAGACTATGAGGAAAGTAATAATAATATCTATCCAAGCACTATACAGCAAGACTGTAAAACTTGTGGTGATGAAAACATCGCACCCAATGTTAATGGTAAAAAAGAATTTCACTTTCGTTTATTGTGTAAATGTAAATAACTAATTAATTAAAGTTTTATAGCTTCCTTTACTAAGCTACAGGCACATTCTGCTCTTAATGCCAACAGTATGTTAACTTGTTCAAGTATAAAATTATTAAAAATGTTAATGTACATATACAGTAACTGAACAATATTATTTGATTAAAAGGTTCTTCCACACATTCAGTTTTTCAAGACTGTCTTTTTATGCCGAAAAAGAAAACACAGGAGAAAAAAAAAGAGACAGTGTAAGGAAAGACTTCCATTTGTGGCAACTGGTGTTGAATGGAGAGCATGGCACACACAAAAATTAGAAGAGAAAGAAAAGAAGGAGATAAAAAAAGTAGCACTACAAAAGGTAAGAATAGTCAATGAGAAAGTTAAACAAGAAACTGAAGAGAACTTGAAGAAACTAAGATCCGAAAAAACAAGATTAGATTACAATTTAAGGAATTAGAATTAAGGCTGAAAGAAAATAAAGCTAAAGAAAAATTGTTCTTAATTCAATCCAAAAAACGAACGCCGGAGGACAAAGAAACATCAGCTGAACAAATAAAAAACTTAAAACAAAAAATTCAAGAAGATTTGCAGTTGAAAGAAAACTTGGGACAAATAAAAAAAAAATTTATTGCAGAAGAAAAAGCCATAAAAGGTGTTAGAATGAATATTAAACAACCTTTAACAAAAAGATGTAAATTAAGTGTAGCTTATTACTACTATTTATTATTTGTTATATAAAAAATTATATTTCTGTTATACTTAAATAATTAATAAATACTGATTCATTAAGATTTATAAGAAAATTGAATGAGATAAATTATTTATAAATGTTTCGGATGAATTTTCTACCCGTTTTCGTACTTTAAGTTTTCTTTATAACCTCTCTTTTCGTGATCGACCACTGGGGCAACTACTGATTGACAACTGGTTCCGACCCTAATTTAGTGATCGACATCTGGGACACCAACATTTTTATTCTCTATTATAATTTCCACATTTAAATATATAGAGATTCGAATTTTTGACTTTGCTATTATCTATCTTAATGTTAAAATTAACTGTTAAAAGAAAAAAAAATTAATTTTTGTCCATTTACATCAATTTTTTCATTAAAAACATTTCGACCTCCTACTAACTGATCGACAACTGGGCCAATTACCTTACGATTCTGCACACATTCATGTCATCGCGTCTCTCACTGTCCGAAACGTTGCGGTGGGAGGACCATTGCTGTAAAATTTCCGAAACGCTGCGGGAATATACTCCTGCAATATTGCTAAGGCGGGCGTAGGAGTGAACCTGCAACTTCCCTGCAATGATACGGTGCAACATTGCAATCTCGCACCGCAATATTTCCGAAGAGTTGCCGGATCATTGCTACAATTTTGCCGTTTTGTTGCTTACGCGCCGTGAGACGCCCAAAACTATAACAAATCCCCCCGGCGACCAACTACATACCACGAATCCACCGTGGAATTGGATAACTCAACCTTTTAGTTTACCCGATATATACGTTGCCCGCCGGTGACTGCGACGTATATAAACAGCAGATAAGCGGGGGTCTCGTGTTGACTCATACGCTACCGCCTCGTGCACGTACAGATCGGATTTAATGTAGTGGTAGCAACATAATTTTGCGAATATCTCGGAAACTAAGGTCGACCGCCAAAAAGTTTAGAGGAAAAAGTTGTTCAGAATGACGTCCTTGACAACATATTTCAAGGTCATCAAAATCCGTGAGGTTGCCCACTTTGTATACCATTACCGAAAGTTTTTTTTTAAATATAATTTCGACCGTAATAATCATAGTAGAGGAAAGTAGTGAAAATCGCTCGTTTTTAAATTAAAGAACAGTCTTGTGCGATAAAATGGCATCTTTTATTAGTAATCAATGTAAATAATCGATTAAAAAAATAATGCTGAATGCAGCATGGTAAATTTTCGAGATTCTTTACTTTAAGAGAGGATATCTTTAAAGTCCCAAAAAGTTCCACATTCTACCAAATTGAAATATTTTCAGCAAATCTTCCTCTATGTAATCACGTAAGAATCATTTCCAACTTCGTCCAACTTCTCAAATTATTACAGTTTAAAGCCGTCAGTGTTACGTCGCGTCGCGTTTTACGTATCACGTTCCTTCTGGCCGATTCCAGGACGAAAGACGATTGAAACGGTTTGTTTACTACACGCGTGTACGTATACGCTTAACTTAGCTTGTGTGACTGTCCGCACACATTCAAGGCCCGGTGAGACGGACAATAACAAAACTGAGACGGCCCCCTTAAGCGCCGAGCCTTCTATCGACGTTTTTAAATATTGCAGCCGCTCGACGTCGTCGAGAGCCGCGTCTTTAATAATGAGCGACGTGAACAGATCGCGAAATGCTTGCCACTCCTGGTACTTACCGGAGAAACGCGGAAGGTCGAGGCGTGGGAGCTTGGCTCGGCTCTTCGCTGGTCCGGATAAAGGGGGGCTGCGGTCGCGTCTGCTCCGCCGGCGACGGGGCCGCTGAGGGAATGGATAACCTCCAGCAGGAAGTCCTTGGCCTCCCAGAACTCCGCTTCGGCCTGGGCGAACTCGTCGCCCACCAAATAGGCGCAGTCCAGACGCTCGGTCGAGGGGACCTGCACCTCCACCTCCACGTGGAGCTCCTGGCACTGGGTCGATCCTCGCCTGGGCGTTCTCGACGTTGAATTTCGCCTGACCCATCTTCTTGTAATTGGGCACCAGGCGCTGCCCCGACGAGATGAGAGCCCGTATCCGGGTTACGGCTCTGATCCTTTCGCCGGGCGAGCGCTCCGAAAAGAACGTTGAGGTAAACACGGAGATGTCACGGCCTCAGCGGATTCGTTAGCTGTTGTTCCGAGTCAGCGAGCACACGTTTGAACGCGCGACGCGGCGCGCTGTACGCGGCCGCAACAGTACCTCTAACCACCCGATATTCAAAGCGATACCTACCATACGCCCTATACGGACCCTGCGAAGTAGGGGAGACCGCGGCTAAAAGTTCCGGGGGTAAGTTGTTCCGACGGTTCTATCTTCAAAATGAACAGAGCGTACTACTTGAAATTATTTTTTCCGTGTGAGTTGATCACGCCACTCTGTCGCCCATATTAATAGCATCCGCGAAAGCGAATCGTGTAGCTGCAAGCAAGGACCTGTTAGTCTCGTACCAGATAAGTAAATATTTTTCTATTATGATTTTTTGGTCTATTGTGGAATCAGGAACCCCCACCATTAAGAGAGGGCACGGAACAACAACATCTGGGGGAGTCGGCGGTAGCCGAGGTGGCTAAGGCGGCTGGCCAGCGCGCAAATCCAGAGATCGCGGGTTCGAGTCCCGCTTAGACGACTTCCCTTTTTTCCGTGATCCTACACTATTTCGATTATTTAACGTCGATATTATTGATTGATTCGTTCTTATGGATCAAATGGCATTTAAGAAGATGGAGTGATAGTGTTTATCGTTTCAATATATGTATAAGCAGAATAGTCTGTGAAATTTGCTACATGTGTCGATAGGGGCTAGTTGTTCCCGTGACTTGGGGCACGTTGTTCCCGTAACAACTTGCCCCACTACAAATGTATAAATTGTCCCTGCTATGCTTTAAGTTGCGAACATATGAATGAAAAGCGGAGAGGGGCACCGTTTCCATCGAAGTTATGCATAAAGATAAAAACTGTCGCTAGAAAATTCAATATCTGCCACTTGACTCGATCGAGAATTATTAAAAAACTACAATCTGGACAAGAAGCTACTTGTAGACTACAAATACAAATCTCAACAAATAGATACTCACAAACAGTTGAATGTAAGACTGATTTGTAGATTTTAGTTTTTATATCGAAGATAATGTTTATGGTTATTATATTGTTTTGGTTATCTTTTAAAGATAATACTTTTTTGTTGATCCGAACCCTCAGAAATAAACATTATTAATAAAATTCTGTTTTATTTCATTAGAAAATGAAATATTTCAATAAAAGGCAACTGTTATATCTTAGTAACAACTTACCCCAATGCGATAACAACTTGCCCCAAAAAGGGGTAAGAAGTTCCGCTTTGACCAGCCACAAATAAATTACTTTTTATGAAAAACCCATTACAATATATTAAATACAAGCTTAAAATCACGAAATATAATAAATTTAACAAGAACTCAGTCAATACTGAAGAGAATAATTACATTATTTAACCGTCATTTTTGATGTTTTATCGAAATCGGAACTTTTAGCCCCGGTCTCCCCTACAGTTTCACCAAATTAACAAAAAAATCGAACAATTGTAAAATACGCATTATGACACTGAACCACACAACCCTAATCAAAACAAGGACACGACCGAACTCTATGGTGCTTGATGAGCAACTGACTCGATCGCTACGGCCAAAACCTTCCCTCGTCACTTCGTTCCTCTCTTTTATACTTCCCAAAGAGACCGTCATTGATCTGTCTCTCCGCCAGGCCGACCAATCCAGTGATACCAGATCGAGGACGGGTGCCCTCGAGAATTTCCCCCACCTCGCGCACACTACGCCGGAGCAGCGTGTCCATGAGCTCGGCGCCTCGGAGTCCAACTCACGGACGCGCTGCTCCGGCGTAGTGTGCGCGAGGTGGGGGAAATTCTCGAGGGCACCCGTCCTCGATCTGGCATCACTGGACCAATCGTCGTTCGGTCGCCTCGATAGCCTTCTCCCCACCTTGCGTCGACGAACGCGAACTCTGCCTTGATTCGCAATTTGAACCGCGCATGTTCGTTTCTCCCTTCCTCGAGGTATACTCGACGCGCGCATGGAGGTGCTCAACGTCGAGGTACCACGTGCGCGAAGAAACGACGAATCGAAATACACTTAAAGGTCGATTCATATTATCCGTTCACACACGGAACGTTTCGGTTCAGACAACAACGATGTAGTGTTTATACCTTCAGTTCACATTCGGCAACGACAGGCGTTTGAAAATGTTTTCACATTTATCGTTAAAAGATTTATGTTGCGTGGCATTATTATAAGATGACGAGGAAGAGAATAGAAACAGAAAACGTCGTTTCGCTGTTCATAAAATGTTAAAGAAGAGAAAAATTTCAGGAGAATATTGGACATTATTCAAACAATTAATGGATGATGAAGAAAAGTTCTTTCAATACTTCCCCTAGTACCATTTATTTGCTGGGAATTTGTTGGGCCAATGACGTGTTATCCGTTGGCCAACTGTTGTAGTGTCGCGCTATTTTTAAATGGGCCAATGATTGTAACCAACGGAGGCCCAACTGAAGGTTTCTTTCCATAAGCCCAACAGTTTCTTTCAAAAAGACGTCTTAGAAACGTTCACAAGACGTCTTGAAGAACTTCAAAAGACGTTGTAAACACGTTTTTTTCAGGTCTGATTGAGCAAAAAAAATTTGCGGTGAGAAGGAATCGAACCCAAACCTTCCACTTACGAAGCAACCGTTATTCGCACTTACCCAATACATTTCCTTGTAAACACTTCTAATTTCTCAGTACATAACGATTATTAATTGTTTATAAAAAGTACACAATGACGCGAAATATTCTACAAAATATCATAATTCGACCTTTAGACTCATTCCATAAAATTTCACATTTGTCTCAAGACAGACGTATTACGTATTTATAATAATAGGTTTTCGGATGTACCAAATTTTCTGACGTTTGTAAGACAACATTTAATCATCGTTTAAATTTTTTGATAATTAACCAACCATAGTAATTGTAGACCCAACATTGAATATTCGTTGGCAAACTGTCGTAATTTTTTGTTAATTAAGTTAATTAACAGAAAATTACGTCAGTTTGCCTACGACTATTCAATGTTGGGCCTACAATTTTATTATTATGATTGGTTAATTCACAAAAATTACGACAGTTTGCCTACGAATATTCAATGTTGGGCCTACAGTTATTATGGTTGGTTAATTAACAAAAAATTACGTCAGTTTGTCTACGACTATTCAATGTTGGGACTACAATTATTATGGTTGGTTAATTAACAAAAAATTACGACAATTTGCCAACGAATATTCAATGTTGGGCCTACAATTATTATCAGCGAAACGTCATCTTTTGTTTCTGTAATATAGTTGCCAATTCATGTGAAGTAAAAATATTGTCACACGTAACATTGCGTCCACTCAAGCCTTCAACTAATTGCAACACCACGCGTTAACCCTGTTTTACTTCTGTGTTGCAGTTTAGATCGCATCCCGTGGAAATTTCCATGTTATAGGGGTAGTATGTTTTAGAATCGCATGCTATCCAATTTTTATCCCGTACTTAGTGTAATTGAGGGTTTGGATGCAATAAGGGGACTAGCGCTCGAAAATGCGAAAAAGTATTGTCCAAACGCTAAGAAATATTGGAAAATTAAATGTTGTTAAACTGTATTTTAAAAAATATAATGTATTAAAGCTCGTCACGGCACATATTTTTTCTATTTACAGTTTTTTTTATCGAATAATTAGTATTCGAGATAAAAATTATAAAGAAAAAAAATTTCATCGAGCAAAATCATTATTTCTTTAAACATAAATCGCGATAACTTGAGTAAATATTAACGGATCGTTATGAGACTTGAAACATAAAACTCTGAAAACTCTAGCGAATCCGTAAAACGTATGCACAATACCCTTATGTTAAAAAATGTAATAATATTTCATTTAAAAGTAATACTGGACATAACCCATGTTTTTTTTTATTATTTAAGCATTTAGAATCTCCATAGGGAGATTATTATGCGATACAGTGTACAATACATGATATAAAGTATTTGGAACTCGAATCGAAGTGGAGATACATCATTTTCTTATATTGATAAATTACAATTTTTCAGAAAAATATAGATAAGGTTACATATATTTGTCGAAGGATCGGAGAGTAGGACATTGCATGACAACGGAAGGAAAAGATTTAGTTTCCGTAGTTGTTTGATAAAATCAGTTCTCTGGTCTTCGAGTGAGGCACATTGCCATAGTATATGGTCTTTTTATGGTATTTCAATGTCTTGAAATTCATAGCCACATTGGCATTGTGGGTCACTAATTATCCCTGTACGAGCAAGTGAGAAGGCTAGGTTGTAGTGACCTGATCTGCATCTGCTGGTAGTTGTTATAATTTCACGTTTGCGGTTTTTATTGGTATACCATGGTTTTACGTTTTGTGTGTGAAAATGTTTGAAGTAGTTTACACCTTTGTATAAGCCTTCTTTGGTGATTTTGTCATCAGTATTTCGGGTAGCTATTGTTTTTGCCAATTCCTTTAAGTCTGTGAAGGGAATCTTAGGAGAGTTTGTTAATATAAAATTTGCTGCTTGTTTTGCTAACTTGTCAGCGTACTCATTTCCTTGGATCCCCATATGTGCTGGTACCCAATAGAATTTGATTTTACTGTCATTTGATGTTCTTGAATAAAATTTGGAATCTTTTCTTCTTATTTCAAAGATGTAGGGGTTAGTTTTTGTGTTAAGATTCGGATGTTTCAAAGAGGAGAGTGCACTTAGGGAATCAGTGAAGATAAGAGCGTTTTGATTAGGGTGACTTAAGGCAATTTCTACAGTATCGTTTAGAGCAATACATTCGGCGGTGAAAATTGATGAATGTTTGCTTATGCTTTTAGTTACTGTCAAGTTTAAATCATTACACACGCACGCAGCTCCTACAGAGACTGAGTTCTTTGATTTGCTTCCATCCGTGTATAGGGAATAAGACTTTTCTTCTCTGATCAAATTGTTTATTATTGTGTTGGGATTTTTAGCATTAGATAGTTGTTTACCAAACTCTGTGTCAATGTCGATGTTACTAATTAAAGTCTTGAAATCGTGATCATAGATATTGGAACGATTTGTGTAGTAAATGAGATCGATTGTATTTCCTAGACTTTTTATGCATTGTTGTAGTAATCTATTGCAGAATTTACTCTTGTTTGTTTTATTTGTCACGATTTTTTTTTTAAAGTGTGATATGGTTTCATATACTAGCAGTTTTTTATTTGAGTGAATTTTGTTAAGATACCCATTGCATAAGAATCTTGCGCGCTCTTGTAAAAGTTGTAATTTTGATTCTCCCAAAAGGATGTTAGTAGGCGTGCTGATTCTATATCCCAGGGCAAGCCTTATTGCCGCATATTGAATTTTTTCTATCTTTTCTATTTGGTTTAGTTGGGTGGGAAAGTATACAAAGCAGCCATAGTCAAGTATAGACCGAACAAAACTCTTATATAGAATTATTAAAGTTTCGGGGACGGATCCCCACCATGTACCCCTGAGAAATTTTATTATATTCATAGCTCTTGAACACTTTTTCTGGATTTGGTCTATTTGATTCTTGAATGACATTTTATGGTCAAAAATTATACCTAGGAATTGTACTGATTCACTTGACTTAATTGTTATATTCTTTACTTTTATTTCTGTTTGCCCTGGATTGACGTTTTGTTTGTTAAAATGCATAAATACTGTTTTCTGAGGGGATAATTCTAATCCTAACTCCCGTAAGTTGTCATGGATTGTGGAGATCGATTTTTCTAATAGGCTTTTGCTCGAACTGATTGTTGCTCTTTTGCAGTAAGCTGCAATATCATCTGCAAATTGGGAAACCACCACACTCTTTGGTAAATTATCGGCTATTCTAGATACATAGATATTGTACAATAGGGGACTAAGTACCCCACCTTGAGGAACGCCTTTGAATACTTTTCTGGGCTGATCACCTGTGACATCAGCATATGTATATTATGTACACATCTGTACAAAGATATTCCATTATTTTGTAATATGAAGTGTTTGTTAATATAAATGTTTGGTTGTTATACCGATGAGGGTCTAGCTCCCCGATTTGAATAATTTTTTAATATCTTGTCAGAGTTCGACGTTCTGCATTCGACGATATGTATGGCACAATTGTTTATTGCGTGAGTGCGAAGACTGTCCGATTGACAAAGTATGTTTGGAACAGAGCGATTGGGATCGAAAGAGGATGTTTATGGTAGACTATCGAATACGTCAGGGGTGTGAGGTTTGAACGGTTTCTTCTATTTATACAAAAGGTGGCAATTGCACACGGACGAGGTTGGTGACTTCACATGGAAGAAGGTGGTGACTGAGTGCACGGACGAGGTGGTGCCTCCGCACGGGCGCGGTGGTGGACTGCACGCAGTCGATGTCTTCTGACGGCGCACGAATGGGGCGTTCACGACCCCCTCCTGCGAACATAAAAATTTATAAGAAAATATTCTTCAAAATGTAACGGATTTATTTCTAACATTACTTTTCTTTTATCTTTTCCTACTACGTGCTATCGATATATTTTTACGAGAATAATGAAAAATGTGTATTTACCCATTATCCGTATATACCGGATATCCGTATATCCGTATATCCGTATATATGCGCGATTAACGTCTTTCGCTGCTTCAGAGTTTCTTCTTTTGTATGATCTTTTATATTTTTATTGATTAGTTGTTCTTCCGTTTTTTCATAGTTTTTTTTGTGCCGGAGAGGGCGGCCGGGCGGCGAGAGGGGCTATAAAAATAATAAAAATACAAATTACGAATGAAAACAATCTATCAATAAGAAAAGATTGCATTAAAGAACACTTTTCTGATCGGTGGACACGTGGTGTCTACTGCCTACCTCGAAGCAATGGACGCCTTTGAATACTTTTCTGGGCTGATCACCTGTGACATCAGCATATATTACTCTTTCGAAAGTTATATGTTTAATAAATTCAATCGTGTTGGTGGGGCATCCAATCGTTGCTAATTGTTGTAGAAGAATATTTATATTGACATTGTCAAATGCGCTGCTGGCATCTAAAAATGCAGCTAGAAGGTGTTTTTTGTTGCTGAAGGCTTCATCAACGTTCAAGGCTAGGTTGGTTAAATTGTCTATTGTTGATTGGCCTTTTCGAAATCCTGTTTGGGTTTTAGGAAGAATGTTATTGCGTTCCGTCCACCACTCTAATCTATTTTTTACCATCAATTCAAAAAGCTTACATAGACATGATAATAAGAATATAGGCCTGACACTCTTACCATCCGATTTACTAATGAAGTGTATGTAGGATGTTTTCCACTCGGGTGGGTAGTTGCTCGACGAATACATCTCATTGTATATATCCAATAGGATTAATTTATGTTTTGTTGGGAGATTTTTAAGAATTTCGTAGTTCACTCCATCTATGCCAGGAGCTGAGTGCGCGTTTTTACTTTTGAGGGCGATATTCAACTCTACCACCACTTTCGTTATCTGACGACAAAGCCTTCTGTAGTTTCATATCAATGATACCGCAAACAGAAATAATTAATGCCGAAACTGTTTGAACTGTCCGAAATAATTTTAGCAATTCCGCCAGCACAAGTAAGTGTGGAACGCTTATTTTCGGCGTTAAAGTTTATCTCGTCCCTTCACCGTTCGTCAATGAAGCCAGACATTATAGAAGACAATTTCTTACTCCGCCTAAATATGCCAAAGCTACCACAAGCAGACACTTGACAAATTATAATTAATAATATCCATTCTGTTTATTATTATTGCAAAAAGTGTAATAAATATTTAATACCATAGATTGAAACTTTTATTTGGCAAGTTCATTTTTTTCAATTAGGGGCCACCACAGCATCAGGACCATGATTTTGACAACATATTAAAAAAATCATTCCAATCGGGGATCTAGACCCTCATCGGTATAACAACCAGACATTTATATTAACGAACACTTCATATTACAAAATAAATGTATATGTATGTACAAATATGTACATAATATATATTTACTTACTTATTTATAATAATTTTTAAATAATTTGGTTATACACAGTAGTCTATAGTTGTAATATGTTGTAATTTCATTTTCTATAAAATTCTGTACAATCGTTACAAGAATCGGTTCTATAACCGCTTTGGAACTTATATAGAACCTAAAAAATAAAAGTTATTAAATCGGTTCTATAACCGTTTTGGAACTTATATAAAACCTAAAAAATAAAAGTTATAGAGCTATATTGGAACCGTAACTTAAACTTATATAGTCTGATATTTAGGTTCTTTATAACGGTTATTCAGAATAAAGGTTCTTCATAACTCTTTCAAGAACCTAAATCTTTATAATAACCGTTTCAAGCCCTGGACAGAAGTGGTGGGAATAACGAAAAATCCACATCGTCTACACCAAACTGAGTCCGTAATGAGACAATACTGTAGTATCTTTTATTTTAGTTTATCCAGATATTATATTTGCCCATTTCTGTTCTCTAGCAGCTTCGCCGTGATTCATTCAAGCCTACGAGAAAATAGTAATAGAGGAAATGCGGCAACAGCGTGATACGCCTCTCGATACGTCTCGGCAACTATGTTTTTCCTATATTTATCGGCTAGCTTGGACTTCTACCGTTTCTGATGGTAAATAGCGCGAAAATACCACCAGCGCCGGGGACGGAGAATCCTTGAAGCTTCATTCTGTCATTTCTCGAGGCGGTCTCAGTACACAATTCAGAAATTCATTAATATTTGAACGTACGGTGCTTATTAGCGTTCAAACGCACCGTCCCACCCCCCACAGATGTTTACTGAAGGCAACTGTACCCGCAAAAACTTCCTTCTGGCCGATTCCAGGACGACATTCGGTTGAACCGGTTTGTTTACTACACGCGTATACGTACACGCTTAACTTAGCTTGTGTGAGCGTCCGCACACATTCAAGGCCCGGTGAGACGGCCCCCTTAACCCGCGAGAGGGCGCACCCGGAGGAATCTTCGGTGTGCGCCCTCTCGCGGGTTAAAGAAAGATTCCATCCAGGCAAGTCATATTCATTTCGCCTATATTGTTCAATTCACTTTCAACTCTTGTGGATGTAGTCTCATTTAAATTACTTTCTTCTGACGTTGAATCTATGATGGATCAATTATGCCACACAAAAGTAACGACGTTAAAACACTACGAAATATATGGAGTCTAAAATACAATGTATTTACTAAAGTCGTGTTCAGCTTTATTGGCCGGTGAGTTTCGTGAGGGGTATTCTCCCATCACACCGCCTGCCTGCCTCGGTGCTCCTTTTATCTACGTTCTCGCTCTCTCTCTGGCTACGCCTGGCGGTCGTACGGTGCCCTGAGCACTGGAAAACCGATTTGCAAAGCGTTCCATCTCGCTCCCCCCTTCGGCCAGAAAGAAGCGAGAAACTCATACTCGGAATTAAGGCTTGGCCAGCGGCTAACGGGATTCTGCCGTAGCTTCGTCTCGTATTGGCTATGCGTAGCCAATACGATTCGTAACGTACACTACTATTACGCTATGAATAAACAACAGCCACACGGCATCGTTGAGGCGAAGTCGAGCACCGTTCCCCTTACCCCACAATACCCTTCGGGGGTCCAGCAACTTCGACTGCCAATCCACGATCGTCAGGTGGTAGTGGCTGATTTCTCCTCGCGCGCTGCTCGAGAAACCGAACTCACCGGCCAATAAATCTGAACACGACTATAGCTTAAACAATCTGACTCACTCTGGCATGCGGACACAAATGGTTTTATTGATCTCGTGAGTAAAAATTTGAGCGCGAACGCGAACGAGGCATGCTGAGGCAAAATGAGCATCATCGGCGCAGTGCCTCAGCCCCCAGGGCCACATAGACTTGAATAATTTAGATTTCTCGTTCCGTGCACCCCGCACGAGGCTAGCTGGGGCTTGTGAAAAATTTGCCAGATGGAACGGCTGTGCAGAAAGTAACAGGGGAATTTTCTTACGATATTCTTATAAAATCCAGTTTAATCAACATGTCATTGAATGAAAACGTCTTGTTAACGTTACTTAATTGTCTCCTGTTCAAATACAACTGTGATGATTTTTTAATCTTCTTCGACAAACTGTATAAAATAATGAAATGCGTACTACAAACCTCAGTTCGCTTCGCGCAGGACGAAAAATCTCGATTTTTTCAGCGCGGGGCATTCAGGTCTACCTCGGCTTGCCTCATTCGCGTTAATGCTCAAGTAAATACTTACACTGTAGCAAGTGATAACATGATCATGTAAAAACACACTAAGATCGTCTCTTGTTTGATCGTTACGCGATTTGACAATGTCATTATAAATATTCTTCTACAACAATTAGCAACGATTGGATGCCCCACTGACACGATTGAATTTATTAAGCATGTAACTTTCAAAAGACTAATATATGCTGATGCCACAGGTAGAGATGGGCAAAAAATTATTTCAAATCAAAAATTAAATTCGTCTAAAAGACGAAAATTTTATTCGAGTCTCATGAATAAGATTTACCCCAAATCAATATTTAATCGTAGCGCTCATGATTGAAATCATGGGTATTGAATCGTCGGCCATGATTAAATTACTTCAGCCAGAGAATTAAAATCATCGGCCATGGTTGAACTACTTCAGCCAGGGAGTTAAATCGTGGCTCACGAATCTCACGATTGAATTACCATCTGCCATGGGTATTCAAATCATGAATGAATGAACAGTGTTCTCCTATTTAATCGTATTTAGTCGAATGAAGCTCGATAACCTCGAAACTCGCGAGAGCCTTTGATCGATGCCGCGCGATGCCCGAGCCGAGCGACATTGTATCGGTCACCCTTCGAAACTGGCGCCTGGAGTTGTTTGGCGATGTGTCATCGATTATATGAAAAGTGAATTTTTTTATATTTCATCGTACCAATATGAAAGTGACACCGATGGATTCCTGAAGTTCTCACGATTAATTGGTCACAAAATAATTTAAATCAGACTACTTTTAATGAAACGGGTTTTGAATTCTGCAAATAAATTTCTTACGTAATATCCTTAATTATGGTCCGAATTATATCATTTTTGGGGCCATTTTCATGGAAAGACACGAGGAATCGATTGATAATACTTTCATCAACACTTATTAAAAACAAGAACATTTTATGTTGTCCGTCGGTTTTATTGCTTTCAGCTGCCAACGGGCGGTCTACTGGGACCCGAAGGTCCTCGCCCGCGGCAAGAAAGCAAAACAGTGGGGTGCGTAGATCTTTCCTGATAATCCGAGCCCAAAGGCTTTTCAACAATCGGTAGACTGTATTCCTTCCGCTGATTGCGACGATGCGAGCAACCATTCACGTACGCGACTTCATGTTGTACGAGGTCCCTCGTTCCGCGTCCACAGTCTACACATTAAAATCGACCCTTTCATTTTACCCTGCACAGATGTTTACTGAAGGTAACTGTACCCGCAAAAACTTCCTTCTGGCTGATTCCAGCACGAAAGACGGTTGAAACGGTTTGTTTACTACACGCGTGTACGTACACGCTTAACTTAGCTTGTGTGACTGTCCGCACACATTCAAGGCCCGGTGAGACGGACAATAAAAAACTGAGACGGCCCCCTTAAAGTATTTTGTGACCAATTAATCGTGAGAACGCCAGGAATCCATCGGTGTCACTTTCATATTGATACGTTGAAAAATAAAGAAATTCACTTTTCGTATAATCGATGACACATCGCCAAGCAACTCCAGGCGTCAGTTTAGACGGGTGAACGATACAATGTCGCTCGGCTCGGGCATCGCGCGGCATCGATTAAAGGCTCTTGCGAGTCTCGAGGTTATCGAGCTTCATTCGACTAAATACGATTGAATACGAGAACACTAGTAAAATAGGGAGGGTTCGTACGAACGAAACACGTTGTTTATCGAAATCCTAAAGCTATAACATTATATTTTATGAGTCTAGAAAGTTGCATTATACTGTATAGAATGCTATACTAAAGAATAGATGTTCGAAAATGGTACATAACAATATAAAAACCAACATTATTTAATAATTTTATCATTTTCACGGTAAATACTGCAAATACGTGATTAATCTAATCATTAAATATCTATCCGAGGCGAAAATAAAGATTATTGACATAGATAAACGTTAGTAGAATTGTTTATTAATAATTTGTGTAAACAATTTTTTAACAAAGTGACAGTGAAATCCATTTCATACAATCAAATTAATCATATTTCCGTAATATTCAACAAGGATAAGCGCAAATTGGATGGTACATTGTTTTTATGACGTAGGTACCCACAAAGTAAGGATTCTTGTAATTTTCATCCCCAAGGGGATTAAATGAGGTTAATTTTATTTTCTCGAATTCCTTAATATCTCTTGGGCCAGATTAGATTTCACCTTGGTTTTCATTTATAACGGTTGCCTACACAATGCGTAAAACTCAATTCCATGATTTTGCTTTAACCAACCCCTAAGGGGGTGAAATGAGTTTTCGGCTGACGGGTTCAAATAAGCTAATACTTTCAGGCATTTAGGAACAGAAGAAATCCAAGCCACGACCAAAGAGAAGGTATACCAAGAGGCAACGCTTCGAGCGGTATCTTTGAAGTTCTTTATTGGCTTGTCCTTTTAAGTTGGTTGTAATCACTTCGTTTCCCGACTACCGAATGGACATTTAAATTGGTTGTGCATATCGTCTCTCTCTCTCTCTCTCTCTCTCTCTCTCTCTCTCTCTCTCTCTCTAAAAATCGTTTCTTGGTCAGAGTGTCGCCTCAAAAAAAATTTCTGTTTTATTTTCTGTTAAGGCCCCGGTTTTGTCCTGGTCTACTCTATATGTATACAGTCCTGCAAGAGGTAGCAGGGGGGCACTTTTAGCGACCAGTACCCAGCAGGATGTCGGTTAAAATTCCGCTGAGGGTCTTCGCACCTAAGTCACTATATCTCGGATAGGCACTATAAGTGGGCTCACGAAGGCTGCACTGGTTGGGGGACTGAAGAATTGGACGAATTACGTTGTTATAGGTGCTAGAGCCAGTTTATAGTATGGTATCCGGTTTTACCCAGGCAATGGGGTAAAACCGTAAAAACGGACCATATTTTAAATCGTAATTTTTTTGTATTTGTTATTGTTGTTACGTATGTGGAATTTTCCCGTACGCCGCTCTCAACCACTTTTCGAGCTCGCGTCTGAGAAGGGGAAACGCCCTAAAATCCTTTTACTTCTCATACATCCCTAAGGGGGGTCACGATCTCGACCATCTGGATCACGACCATGGGAACGGGAGCTACTCGACGACCACCCCGAAGAATCTCCTTATATGGAAACTCTGAACGAACCTCCACTCATTTTTGGGACTATATAAACCCTTTGGTTTCAACCCTCGTCGGTTCAAAGCTATAGAGTCACGCGTAAAGTCACGTCGTATCACGCTCGTACAGAATTGGTTATATCCAGTAAGGTCAGGCTAAAGTCTCTGTCAAAATCATAATTAACTTCATAGAATCCTCGAGTTCAGTTTGTATTCTATTTGGCACGTTGAAATAGTCAGTGCGTTAACACCGTACAACTAGTGGTAACATACAGTTTTTATTTAATTCACTAATCGCGACACTTACATTTGTATTATAATTGTCTATTCAATATACTTATGGTGTTCACGTATAAATCGAGTCGTTTTCGTTAAATCCATCTTTTACCCACCGATCTTTATAATATTAGTAGCACTCACCTACCGATACAACTTTACCGCTCGAGTTGTATCAATTTTAATTAAGAGTTACGAGGCATTACTAACATTTCCCGCGACTCTCAGATTTCGCATTAGGTTCGTTCAAAACCTCCCATCAAAACAAGGAATCTTCCCCCACCCAGTGGCTCCCCGATTTCGCATGGGGTTCGTCCACGAAACCTCACCCTCCTACGGCTCCCTGATTTCGCATCAGGTTCGTCCGTTTATACCCTGTATGCTCAAGGATTAATCTCAAAGGTCCATAAATTCAACAATTTGGTCATTCACTGGTTCGTTTACCCTACGTCTTTCGAATTTGTGTCGTAATTTTTTAATCTCAATTCAAGAATTTTTTCTTAATTCAAAGTATTGACTAAACAATGTATGTACCATAAGCATATATAATACATAAATGTAAGTTTATAACAATACTAGGGGAGAACGGGGCAGGTTGTAACACGGGGTAAATTGTAACATAAGTAAAATCTTTTCAACGACGAATCTGGTAACCCACAGCATGCGAGATCTGCTTGACAATATTAGCACCGTCGGTTTTAGTGCCACAAACGAACGTTATGTATTCATTTTGTGGTTATAGCCCAGAATTTTAGTATTTAGAGCACGTACGTAAATGTTGTTTTAGCACTTTTATTTCAATTAATCGTCATTAGAAACCGTTTGAATATTTGCTTCTTTGTCGCAAACGAATCAGTACACATTGGATTATTATAATGTGTATGCATGGTAGTGATTTGATGTTTAGTTTCTCGTTTGCTTCACTGCTAACCATTTTCATCAGCTGTCCTCTTACTTTTGTCCCCGACTGTATTTTTAATACATTTTATATTCAATAAATTTTATATTCCTCAATTAAAATCATGTCAAACATCTTGTAAATCGGACTACTTATCGAAGCTGATTTTAAATTATGCATATCAATTTTTCACGTAATTACCTCAATTATGGCCCGAATTGTGTCTTTTTAGGAGCCAACTTCACCGGGAAAACATGATTCGTCCTGCGTCGAATGAAGTTAATCCGGGTAATCTTTATAAAACACATGACGAATAATTTTATTAACTTTTATTCGTCATTCCGAATGTTTATTCAAATTAAAATTTTGCTTCTCATAACGTCTGCCACGTCTACCACTTTACTTAAATCCGGTAATGATTACGACTTCAATATTTATCAACATATGGCTAACAACACGTTGTACCCGACTGAAGACCGTATAGATTTACATTATGAAGAGTTCGGTCTTGGAGGACAAGAGACACTACGCAAAATATAGGTATTTCGTTTACATGATCGGACGGCCGGTACAAGGTCGCGAGATTTCTCATCAAAACCGTTAAACGGGCTATATTGGGTCGCTACATGTATTTAGTATCGTCCAATCATGAAAATGTCAATATCTATGATTTTCGTTCCATCTTTTTGGAAATAGTGCCAATAATGAGCCAAAATACGGCAAATGAGACTAGTTTTAGAATACTTTAATTCGTACGTCTTATCCCGATCATTCTTCAGGATGACATATATTCAAATTGGTTACTATTAAAATTTAAAACTAGTGCGATGTATGTTGTGTTTCGGGTTATTTCCGTCGGGAAAACTTCATCAATCCATTGGTGCAATTTTCAATAAGATGGGATAAAAATTACGGGACTCCTTTAGGCCCGAGACAGACGAGCGAGTTCCCAAAGGTCATTTAGCGGTCGTCAACTTAGACTTTGAAAAATCGACACTTGAGGCTGTTATAAACGAAATCTTTCCGAGAACTGCGTCGTGGCCGGAATAAAACAGGCTTTGGACAACTACGATGCCGAGAAGCATTTGTGAATGTATCGCCCTGACGACGGCGACGCATCGAATACTTTATTGTAGGAATATAACATTTTAAACGTTATCTCCTCGCTCGTCTGCAGCATGCAATACATGTTTTGTATATAGATAATTTGAAATTATAATTGTTCATAATTACGTACCTCTTATATTCGTTTAGAAGACGTTGGAATTCTTCGTAAGCTTCTAGGCACAACACGTGGTACAATCAGTTTGAATTCCGTGTTCTGCGTTACACCTGTGCGCTGCGACGGTTTAGCTCGAACAGTGGTGGAAACACCAGCAAAACTTTTGAATCCGTGTTTGCACGACCTCTAAGCTTTGAAAAATTCTGTTTGAATTAAAATTCAATATGTCGGCTCATACCGGGAAAATTAAATACACTCAGAATCTGCGTACTGTAATATGTAGAATAAGAAATACATTTGTTGACACGTTAAGAAGATTTGGATATGAAATTTAATTAAATTTAATTTAAATTTAATTTAAAAATTTAATTAAATTTGCAATAATTGAATTTAATTAAATATTTCACATTCACCTCAACTTTCTTATCTAAATCTTCCTCATCTTTTCAGTTATTATTGGCATACTTGGACATTACTTTGCCAACAATAATTGATAACGCCAAGAAATGTATATCTTGCCTTATCTTTGTGGCAATGGTAATATCAGTTGCGAAATCAGGTAAATGTTTGCTGTCTTTCTGCCTATTCAAATATAATCGCGCGGATTCATTCCAAAAGCCTTTAATACAACTGATTATTGCCGTGCTCTTTAATAAATCGTTAACACTAACTACTTGTTCTGGATTATACGCGTCTCTGGCGCACAGTGGTCTCGAATTAAAAATTTGGTGACATTTGTCTATAACTTTTGAACTATAAAAGATATCGAAATGAAATTCGCGCCAAAAAATAGGAAAAAATTATCCCCTTCTAATGATGCATAACTTAATGCTTTTTACATTTATTTATTTATTCTTTTTTCAATTTTTTTAAGTTAATTGTTATAAAAAAAATTTATAGCTGTTTAATTGGTACTATTAGTGGGCCAAAAGAAGATCCCTAGGAGGCGGGCTCGGGCGATGCAGTCCACCGATGTCACGATTGGTCGATTCACCTATTTGAACACATTTCTAAACACAGGGAACACGTATTTTGGTTATTGGCTGAAGTAGGCACATACATTATCGCACCGCGCGACGAAGAGAGCGAACAAAACACATCGAGATCGAGTGGGATAAAGCGATCTGACCGACGAACGTCAAAGCAATAGCGTAGGCATCTTTAACGGTTAACTATTAATATTTAATAACTTAAAAATTTCCTTATTTTTCACAATATGTTCAGAAAGTATTATCATTGGGTTGGTATCAGGATAATACTTTCGTGAACATATTGTCAAAAATGAGGAAATTTGTATGTTATTATATATTAATGGTTAACCGTTAAAGATGCCTACGCTATTGCTTTGACGTTTGTCGGTCAGATCGCTCTATCCCACTCGATCTCGATGTGTTTTGTTCGCTCTCTTCGTCGCGCGGTACGATAATGTATGTGCCTACTTCAGCCAATAAACAAAATACGTGTGCCCTGTCTTGAGAAGTGTGTTCAAATAGGTGAATCGACCAATCGTCACATCGGTGGACTGCATTGCCCGAGCCCGCCTCCTAGGGAACTTCTTTTGGCCCGCTAATAGTACTTTATTTAATACTCTTTACAGTGGTTCAAGTCGCATGTTGATAAAACTTTTCGTTTCCAAGTTATAAGGAAATTCAAATAGTAGAGGAAAGTAGTGAAAATCGCTTGTTTTTAAATTAAAGAGCAGTCTTGTGCGATAAAATGGCATCTTTTATTAGTAATTAATGTAAATAATCCATTAAAAAAATAATGCTGAATGGAGCATGGTAAATTTTCGAGATTCTTTACTTTAAGAGAGGGTATCTTTAAAGTCCCAAAAAGTTCCACATTCTACCAAATTGAAATATTTTCCGCAAATATAACCACAAATCCAAACGACTTGAAATCAGCCTATAACCAGAAATCAAATCAAATTAATCGCCATGAAATTAAGATGTAACGGTTACATGCTGATTTCAGGGTATGAGCTTACACGCACACTACTAGAGTTTTCTCCATCCGTGACATGCTCGCAACGTCATGGGTTTCGAGCACCCCCTTCCATGCGAGCTTTGAAAAACGCAATGAATGCTCGTAATACCGGACCGCCCATCTGGGCATCCCTGGTATACATCGTGTTAGACCTTTGTGTGTTTATAAATGGTATGTTAGTATGTTACGATGAAGTCCAGGGTTCGTAGGAAACGACCGTTTCGATGAGTCAACTGTTTGTCGCTTTTTCTTCTTTTTCTTCCTCCTGATACCATTCCGCTACCTGTCTTTATTAGTGTTGACGTTGATGGTGATGTTTCGTTTTGATGATAATGCGTTGCGGAGACCAGAGGAGGCCGTACGTGTGATCGAACACCTACATGCTATACTCTCGTGTGCGTGCGTGCGTTCACGTTATCTTATCGGGCGCGAACGTCGTTTCACATGTAAGCGAATCCTTATTTCCTCGCCATGAAAATCTATAGGGCGACCAATACGATCAACGATGTGTACCGTCAGATCGTGTATTGCTCGTGCAACGATCGGTAGGTAAATAGGCCCCTTTACACGGTCGGTCTTGCGCGCGGTCCGGCCCGCGGGCCGGACCGCCACACGCCGCGCGGCCCGCAAAAGTACGTGAAGCCGGATCGTGGCGCTCGTTCGCGCGGTCCAGAAGGTCGTACCCGTCACTACTTAGAGACAGCGAGTTCGGGCTCCCATTTCTACGTCGACTCCACATGCTTTTTACACGATCTTTATTCGATGTATATCATCGATCTGCGAAACGCACAATTGAAGCAAGTTAAACCAGAAATAACAGTTAACAATAACAATTAACAGTAACAATTAAAAATCACAATTAACAGAAACAATTAACAATACCAAGTAACGGTAATAATTAATGGTATCAACTAAAAGTAACAATTAGCAGAAATAATTAAAAGTAATAATTATCAGTAATAAATTAACAGTAAATAATATGGAAAAAACAGTAAAAATGCGTGCGCGGTACGTGTTGTCTGATAACCGGTTCGAGACAAAGTGTCCGCTCCGTGAATTTTCGCCGGTTAAAAAAGAAAGACTAGACCGAGTTAGAGATAGCGAATAAGAGAAGATAGCAGAAAGATGAAGTAGGAAAAACAGGGAAAAAACATAGAGAGGGTGAAAAGAAAGCGTGGGATAAGAAAGCTGTCCCCCGGTTTGCAAAGGTCTGGTCGCCAAATATTCCTGACGCTGACCAGGCCTGTGCGAACCCTTGACTCCAGGTACATGGAAGCAGAAACGGTAGGAACAGGTAGGTACTTATAAAGGAGTAAAAGTGAAAGTTAGAAACAGCTGAAGAGACAGAAAAAATAAATATGGCAAAGACGTAGTTTAGTATGAAAGTTGTACTTTTGTGTATCCATCACTCTATTCGGATAGCTAATGGACGAAGTTTGTAACCATGCAAACAAATATGTCGTGTTTATAATCGAGCGATATGGGATCCGTTTGTAATTTGAAGAGAGGACGGCGCAGGCGGGACCCCGCGTGCGCAAACGTACTGGCGTTTCTGGCGATATCAGGTGTTTCTGAAAATATACTAGCAGTGGATTGCTGTTGTCGAGGTCAAGAACCGTTTAAGGAAACCAAACGCTGCGCAAATAATCTTTTACCCTTTCTTAAAGAGTCACTCTACTCTGACGGCCTGAACAGGAGCGCGATATTTGGGATTTTTTTCAGAGAAACCCACAAATTATATTAATTGAAAACTTTATGCATATATTTGTACATATTTTGGCAGCATTTAAAAAAAAATAAGCAGAGGCTTGGCTGACAGTGCGGAAATTATGAGGCGCGCGACGAGCCTGGTTTCAAGTGCCGTTTTTTCCTTTTCGTATAATATTTAAATAGGTACAAAAATTAGTCCATTAGTACGTTTATTACGGTTACTTTCCTTATATTTATTTTCTTTTTATTAGGTTCTTTGCTCGTTCTGGTCATCGTTCGGACCACGGAATGCCTACTCCTTTTATAATTTGTATTGTTTGTGTAAAAGTAGTCCGATTTGCATGATATTTGTGATCATTTTAATTGGGAGAACGCCAGGAATCCACTAGTGTTACTTTCATATCGATACGACGAAGAATAAAGAATTTCTTAATACGCTGTAATGAATATTTCACCCTCGGCTGTGTGTCGCCGACCTCGATTCGCTGCGGTCGGCCAAGGATTCATAATACCTGCTTCAGAAAAACTGTATACTTTATTCTTTATCGTATCGATATGGAAGTGTTACCGATGGATTCTTTACGTTTTTCAAATGAAAATTATACCAAATTTCATGTAAATGGGACTATTTTTAACGAAGTTATGGAAATCAATTTATTATGAAGATTCCTTAATTACAATCCGATTTGTGTCGTTTTTGGACCATTTTCATTGGAAAAACACAAGGAAACGATCTACGTCACTTTCGCCAAGATCCGGTGCGAAATGTAGAATTTTCGATTCGCCACGACTTAGGGGGCAACATTTTACGGCCCCCCCCTGGTCACGAGGGTCCAAGTCCTTGAAACCCATCGAGGCACGGGTTATCGACGGCGTTGCCTCTGGAGTCTTGGCTGCCAGGCTCGTCGCGCGCCTCAGGATTTCTGTACTGTCGGAAATCCTGAGGCGCGCGACGAGCCTGGTTTCAAGTGCCGTCTTGTCCTTTTCTAACTACCTCTTCTGTCTCTTACGTAAACTCTTCTGGAGTGTAGGTTGGACCGCGGGCAGGAGCGTGATGCTTTCTGGCGCGCGTGCAGGAGTGTGGTGCTTTCTGACGCGCCACGCAAGAGCATGGGTGAAAAATATGACCTGCATCACGCGCCATCAGAAGACTACCCCTTTTCTTCAAAACATCTTGAACCATTACACCTCTTCATCATTTATCTTACATATAACATCACTTGCATACCCATGTGTATTTATTGTCTATTAATATTAGTTTTTATATTAAAACAACCAGTGACATGGTAATTATTGCCGTTGATAGTAATAATTATGATCGTCACAACAGGGAATGTGTTAACTGCAATTTCATTTGCCATCGCATTGTCGGGGAAACATTTGGACATTTTTTAAAGTACCCTTGTAAAATTTTACAGTCGTTATAACTGAGTCGTAAACCATTTCCAGAATTTATAGCACCTTCAGGTCAACCAAATGTAGCTTCCAAAAAACAGATGTTTCAGTGTACCCTACAGTAACAGCATTTATGATATCCTCTATAAGCCAGGCATATCGAGGAATTTGTATACTTTTCGCGAACGTATATCGCGATCGTTTCGCAGATCGATGATATACATCGAACAAGTAGTACACAATACACCACTGCGGTGGATCGTGTAAAAAGCATGTGGAGTCGACGTAGAAATGGGAGCCCGAAATCGCTGTCTCTAAGTAGTGACGAGTACGACCTTCTGGACCGCGCGAAGGAGCGCCACGATCCGGCTTCACGTACTTTTGCGGGCCGCGCGGCGTGTGGCGGTCCGGCCCGCGGGTCGGACCGCGCGCAAGACCGACCGTGTAAAGGGGCCTAATGACGTGTCGCGAGAGCGTGCAGTTCATCGACCAATTATATTCGCTCCTTACTCGTGTCCATAGCGGTGATTGCGGCGACGGCGAAGATAACGGTTCACGATCAGCAGCAGTAGGTATTGCACCAGACGCTCGAAGCACGTATGGCGTTGACGGGATTTGTTGTTGTTGTTGTTATCGTAGTTATCGCTCATCGCCGCGATTCCTTGCGTTTCTGTACTAGCGCGGTCGATGTCGTAAGCTCGTCGAATCTATCCTTCAATTGATCGAAGCGTCGTTGCATCGAGGTATTTATCGAATTCTCCAAGTAATGGAGACGTCCTTCCACCGCAGTATTTATCCCTGTCGTCAACGTGTCCAGTCGTTTCGTAGTCACTTCATTCATGTCTTTCTCCATAGCGTCGAGGGTACGTCCGACGGTACCTACGTTCCATGTCGTCCACGTATCGTCTCGTTTGCTTCGTTTGCTTATCATCGTCTCTTTGCTTCGTAGGAAGACCTGCTTCACTAGGAAGGCTATGCTTCGCAACTCGTGTCGATCAGGAAAGGCTGTATGTTGATCGTAGGGGAGAGTAGCCTATATTGGACCGGCTCCTTAATTGGACCATTCGTGTATCTCGATAAATAAATATATTTGCAGTGGTTCTTTCGTAGTAAATATTTACTATCAATTATTACGGTCGAAACTAAAAATTCATTTTTTAAAAAAGAGTGGCTCTTTCGGCTATACTGCTACAATTAAGCTACAATTCGGCTACAATTAAGTTTGACTTAATGTGCAATGGGTTAAAAAAGTAATGGTCAGTGGTTTGGTGGGTGAATGTACACCTATGGACCGGTACATATTTGTAAACAAATCTTGCTACGAAATTGTTTATTACAGTGGAAATTAATGTTTTCCCTTTAACTGTCATTCCCTGTTCCTTTAAACGTCATATTGATTTTGTTTATGTTTGAGTATGCGCACTGTGCCAGGCGCCACCGTTTGGGTCGATACTACCAAAGTGGCAGAGTTGCGGTATGCCCATACCTCTGCGTGAAACTCTACAGTGTAGAGTTTCACGCATACTCAAACGTAAACAAAATCAATATGACGTTTAAAGGGACAGAAGATAGTGCAAGGCATTGACCTAGTTAGGCCCGCCAGGTCACTGTGCCAGACCCCACCATTCGGGTAGAAACTATCAAAGCGGCAGAGTAGTGGTATGCCCATGCCTCTACGTCCAACTTTACACTATCGAATCGTTAAAACATTAATTTCCACTGTAATAAACAATTTCGTAGGAAAATTTATTTACAAATCTCTACCGATCCACAGGTGTAATTCACCCACCAAACTAGTCAACATTAGTTTTTTAACAATCTGTACAGTGTACACAAATGATTATTATTAACGTATATGTATATTAATACTATTTAACACATTTAATTGACTTGTACAACAAATGAGAGAAAGGTAAATAAAAGAAAAGGAATATCGCTATCCGGTGTCTGTTAGCCGAGTACAGACATGAAAGATAAATATAAACATTTATTTTAGTTTTTCAGATGATTACACTAATTCGATATTGAATTAATTGAAAAGTTAGAATTATGTAATTCAATTACGGCGTAATTTAATTATTATGTAACTGAAGTGCAATGTAATGAAATTACAGTGTAATTGAAATAGCACAACTATACAATTACACGATACTCGCTTGACTTCATTACACTCTCTCATCCTCTTCTTATTCCCGTCCATACAATCCTTCCTCTCCCACTATCACCTGCTCTCGCTCCTTTTTAACCGACTTCAAAAAAAGGAGGAGGTTATGTATTCGACTCGTGTGTATAATTTTTTTTTTATGTTTGTCCCCTCATAACTCCCCAGCATATAGACCGATTTTGATGATCTTTTTTTTATTCGAAAGAGGATGACGCCCCGGTGGTCCCATCCTACGCGGAATCAATATTGGCCCAATATTTTACCATTTATAGTTAATAATAATTTATATGTTTGTCCCCTCGTAACTCCTCAGCATATGGACCGATTTTGATGATCTTTTTTTTATTCGAAAGAGGATGGCGCCCCGGTTGTCCCATCCTACGCGGAATCAATATTGGCCCAATATTTTACCGGTTATAGTTAATAATAGAAATTTATATGTTTGTCTCCGCATAACTTCTCAGCATATGGACCGATTTTGATGATCTTTGTTTCATTATTTATATTTGTACCAGTTATAGTTAAAAACTAAAAAGTTGAAAATAAAAAAATTTTAAACAAATTAAAACCGACTTCAAAAAAATAAAATTGCACTTAAAAGTAAAAAATGATATTTTTCCTTATTTAATCTACTACTCTCATATTTTTTAAGTCGGTGCCAGATGTACACAGTGCAAATGATGAGACACCGACTTAAAAAATATGAGAGTAGTAGATTAAATAAGGAAAAAAATTATTTTTTACTTTTTAGTGCAATTTTATTTTTTTGAAGTCGGTTTTAATTTTTTTATGACAATAATTATCGTTAGTGTTATAATTAGTGTTTTCGGTATTCTCGAGAAAAATAATAGAAATATCTGCTTACCATACAAAAGATTAGCAATATTAG
Organism: Andrena minutula; assembly: GCA_929113495.1. Lineage (NCBI taxonomy): Eukaryota > Metazoa > Arthropoda > Insecta > Hymenoptera > Andrenidae > Andrena > Andrena minutula. Next base: position 75,623,976 of record OV815993.1, on the reverse strand, counting down.
GTAGCTTTTAGTGATTCTTTCTTTTCTTTTTTTACATGTTGTCACTGAACGAAAAATTTTGTTTTGTCGCATCGTATATATATACTTACCTGCGCAAGGTGATTGTTTTGAAATCGCGTGCGTGCGGACTGACCATGGGATCTGTGCAGTTCTAAGCGGTGTGCATTATCGAAAGTTTTATTTTTTTGTTGACAGCTCCCAATATCTCTCCACTTTTTTGAAAAACGCATTTATTAGCTGAGAGCTCAACGAATCGAATGGTATTTTTTTCAAGCCGGAACGTGGGTGGAAACGACGTCAAATCGCGATTTGAAAATTTGACATCGATTACTGTCAAGTTTGTTAAGAATACACAAAATATTCTATATACGGGTGAAGAAAGCATTTCTTCACCTTTAAAATGAGCCCAACGACATTATCTTTATAAATGACCGAGATATTACAGTTTAAGTGATGACACGGCAGGCGATTTTGTTCCAATTTTTAAAGTAGATATACTAAGCGGGTTCCAAATCAATTGATGGCGAGGGGTGAAGCGGGTGGAGGAGGAACGCAGTCCGTCGCAAAGGACATGGGTATGTGGAGGGGTCAATCGCACGTGACCAGAAGCACATAAGGGCAGTGTGGAGGGGAAAATCGCACGTGTCCCACAAACCGCACGCACGCACGCACGCACGCACGCACGCACACACACACAGAGACACACACACACACGAGGTGATGCATGGTGCACCGCATACGACTCATCAGACGCTGTGGGTGGTATGAAAATTTCCATCGGCATACTTCTGACAATAATACGAGACATCTATGATCAGACAAAATTCCGAGAATAATAAGCGGCATATCGGAACCGCGAAAATTCAAAGCGGACCGATGCGCTTCTATTTGCGATAATGATCGAAGGTGAACTTTCGAGAAGAATACGCATATGCTCCAGTGACCACGTAGCATCAGAATATGATGTGTGTAAGAATAAAGCGATGTAATCGAATACTGTTGTCGATAGTCCATTAGGGCTAGAGATGGTTAGCAAGAACATATTCGGTGCGAGAGATGTGATACTGCGTCAAGGTGTTCTGTTTATGAACAGGAAAGGAATGTGTAAGGTAACAAACAATGCAGGTATTCGTATGAAAAAGTATTGTATTTATTGGGGAAGTATATATATATATGTAGAATAAAGGTAGGTAAAAGTTCGCAGCGGGTAAGAGTTCGTACCTTGCGAATTTCATGGTTTGAGTTGTGGCAGTTGCCAATGGTGATTGGCAGTCAATTGTCAGTAATGTTTGGAAATATTTATTTTATATAAGTTGTGACAGGTAAATTTACATGAAGTCACTGCCTATCGAATAATAAGGGATAGTAGTTATTTCTCACAAAACGATATGACTATCAGTGTAATACCAAGGATTTTAGAGAAATCTAAACTTTCAGTGCGCACTCTTGCCCCACATTACTCTACATGTATACAGTATCATGATACTTTGCGAGCATCGTCTATCATCGAATCCAAGCCTAACGCTAATAATTCACAATCTAACAAAGAATGTGGTTCGAAGTATTCGCTTTTGGAAATAAGTTTCCCATACTAGTCCGCGACTAGTGTCGTAGCGGCACGTATAACGGCGACAAAGGATGTGTATTTTGTGTTTACAGAATTCGTAATTTCCGATAACCACGAGAACGTATGATCTATGCAACTATCGTATTTAAACATTTGATGTATCATAGCTTCGGCCATGTATATAATTGAACTACCATCCGATATTTTAGCAATTCGTTGAATGCTGATTGTCGTGAATTCGATGATGCGATCGTGTATGAGCAGGCGATACGCGGTGGTGCTAGCGGGTACGTTATCTCTGCACTCGAAGTCGATTCGCATGTCCACCGTTGCACTCTTCACAGATTCGTTCTGTCGAGAACAATCGATGATCGCGATAGGGGCGTATCGCACAAATTCGGCAGCGTTCAGCAGCGGTTCGCCCCGTAACCGTAGTACGAACGGGTAAATCTCGTACAGGAGAGCGCATTTAGATTTATCGAAATCTAGGTTCAGGTCGTCGTACGGATACGTCTCGGAATTCAGAAACAATCGTACGTTCACGAGTTTGCACGCGTCGAATATGCTCGCGCTTTTCTTGAGATTATTCTTTCGATCGGTTTGCATAGCGAATATCACGTATCGCGGTTTTTCGATCTGCGACGAGGCTTTCACGGTCCACGTGTGTTTCGTAGTCATTTGCAGCAACGGATACTCGTGCAGTTCCCACCATCGGGAACTCATCGCGATCGGTCAATCGCTTTGCAGGAGACGTAGCATCGACAGTTTTTGCATGTCTTCTAACGCGACGTGTGTCCTTCGAGGTAGAGATAACTTTCGCACGGAAGCGTGTACAGATTTTGTTGCTGAATGGATATTCTGATCTCATCGTTATTATCGAACGTCGTGTTAGCGTACGGATTGTAAGAGTGCACCTCGATCTTCCTGATACGATCGTCGGAAGTCGATGTACTCGTCACGTCCAGCATGGTATACATCGTGTTAGACCTTTGTGTGTGTATAGATGGTATGTTAGTATGTTACGATGAAGTCCAGGGTTCGTAGGGAACGACCGTTTCGATGAGTCAACTGTTTCTCGCTTCTTCTTCTTTTTCTTCCTCCTGATACCGTTCCGCTACCTGTCTTTATTAGTGTTGACGTCGATGGTGATGTTTCGTTTTTACGATAATGCGTTGCAGAGACCAGAGGAGCGGTAGCAGCGGTGAAGAATGATGATGATGAGCCGTACGTGTGATCGAACACCAACATGCTATACACTTGTGTGCGTGCGTGCGTTCACGTTATCTTATCGCGCGCGAACGTCGTTTCACATGTAAGCGAATCGTTATTTCCTGTAAGAAAATCCGATGGACGCGCTTAAATATGGCGCCCCGGAACCGTGGCCTACCGTCCGGAAGCCCAAATACACCGATTGGGACCACTCGCGCGGGAAATACTGGGAAAAACCCAGGCCGAACGGAAGCGTCTCGGAAAGGACGCTACGCACGGGCCAGGACGTGGTCACTCTTGTACGGTCTTCGGGACACACTGGTCGCTACAGTAGTCCCCGGACTATTGACAAGATTTTTTCCCCGGATCATCGGGAAAGATCTACCCATCCCACAGTTTTGCTTCCTCGGTGCGAGCGAGGGCCTTCGGTCCCAGGTAGACCGCCCGTTGATTGCCGAGAATAATAAAACCGCTGGGCCAGGTAAAATACTCAGTAAAGAAAAATAAAATGTTCATGTTTTTGATAAAAGTTCATGAAAGTATTGCCAATGGATTTTTTAGGATTTCCCAATGAAAATGAGTTCAAATCTGGAGAAATTCGGTACATTTTTCGGTACAGTTTTTTACAAATACTTACCATATTCGAGAACACTGTATAAGAATAGCAGATATAGCCGCTTGGCCGCTGCGAGTACCGCACGGCTCAGCCAGTCGAACCGGTGTGATTTGACGCAGCGTCAACTTTCGGCCATTTTACAGGGCCAATTTTAAAATGTCCATATTTTTGACAATTAGACCATGAAGGGGAAGGATAAAACTATCTTCTGATTTTTTCAGATTTTTAAAATCGTGACCCATGTTAAAAAACTGCATTTGTTTAAAATAATTGCACAAAAAAGGTTAAAAAAATTTGTTTTTTTAAACTGGAACAATTTTCCCTTAAAACTTCAATGTCTTCTCTACAAATCACCGTGAACCTCATCTCCATCCGTTTCCCACTTCCATAGTTATAATTTATTGAAAAAAGTTAGCACTTACCATCACACAGTTGTAAAATCGACATTATTCAGAATTTTCAAAAATCCTTCGAGATATGTTTATACATCCCTAAAGACTACAACATATTCAAATTTGAGCCACGTCCGAAATGTTACTCCAAAAAGTGTCCGATTTCGCGTGGAATGTCCCAGTAGCTCGAGTAATTGTTAGAAGTTGCTGAACCGCGAGGCGTATTAGCATTGGGTGATACTTTTTAATTGCTACATTGATGGCACTTTTCTTGCGTCTGGCATATTTAAGTAAAAACTGTGGGGGCTGACTGGGGCACCATCCCTAGTACCCAAAAGTTATTCAGACTGATCGGTTATAATATATATACAGCCACGGTTGCTGTTTACGACCGTATTGCCCCGCGAGACCAGTGATACCAGATCGAGGACGGGTGCCCTCGAGAATTTCCCCCACCTCGCGCACACTACGCCGGAGCAGCGTGTCCATGAGCTCGGCACCTCGGAGTCCAACTCACGGACGCGCTGCTCCGGCGTAGTGTGCGCGAGGTGGGGGAAATTCTCGAGGGCACCCGTCCTCGATCTGGCATCACTGCGTGAGACGACGAAGAGGAAGAGCAATATACGGATTGGCTCATATATTTGTTAGCATCACCAATTTTAAGGGTCGGGTCGACGGTGGATGGCTCCACGCTGTTCTGCCTTCGATGATTTATGACTGGTACTTAGGCTGCGTGTGTTCCTGAATGGGAGTGCATTAGACTAAACAGTTCTAACATCAGGGGATGGCTGGCGATCACTTTGGGTTTTCCAACTACAGGGTGATCCTGAAGCCACTGGACTCAAAGAGATGCCGCCTGGTACCCCGTGGCCGAGGTGAACTCCCCGTGGCGAAGACCATCCCCCACAATGCCTCATCGAATTTCAGGGCTTCGATCCTCGAAGGGGTTGGAATAAATTAAGAACTTGAGAAATTTCCAGAATTTCCGCAATTTCTCATCAGATCTTTGCGAAAACGACGCCAATCGATTCCTTATGTTTCGCCGATGAAACTCACACCAAGAACGACGTAATTTGGAGCATAATGAAGGAAATTTCATGAAAAATCGAATTATACCATTTGAAGCTGTCTTCGTTAAAAATAGTCCGATTTGCATGAAATTTGGTACGACCTTCATCGGAAAAACATAAGGAATCCATCGGTCTTACTTCCATATCGATACGATGTAGAATAAAGAAAGCAGTTTTTTTGAAACAGGTATGTATAAATCCACGGCCGACCGCAACGAATCGAGGTTGGCACACCGCAGTCGAGGGTGAAATATTCATTACAGCGTATTAAGAAATACTTATCTTTATAATATCGATATGGAAGTGACGGCAATGGATTCCTGGCGTTCTCCCGATTAAAATCATACCAAATGTCATGCAAATCGGACTACTTTTACACAGCAATACAAATCACGAAAAGAATAGGCATTTCTATTTCGCATTCAAACGGGTCGAAGCCAGAATAAACGAAACAGAACCATCCCATTTAACCCTTTCCCTGTTCACTATGATAAGAGAGTGCGGTAAGGAAATGCCTGTTATTTTCGTGATTTGTATTGCTGTGTAAATGTAGTCCGATTTGCATGACATATGGTATGATTTTAATCGGGAGAACGCCAGGAATACATTGTCGTCACTGGGGAGCTGACCTCGGCTACGGGGTGCCAGGCGGCATCTCTTTGAGTCCAGTAGCTCCAGGATCACCCTGTATCGTGTGTCGACGGATTGGTTATTTAGAGTAAGATAAAGATTATGAGAATGGCAATCGCCGTGACGCCGTATTGCCAAACAATAGGAACTCTGTTCCTGGAGGATCTGGCCATGGAGTGTGGAAGGCGATGCCTTCTGGTATACACAAATTCTTATTTCAAATAATTTTTTGCCCATCTCCTGAGGTGATTGCCTTTGTCGGCCGCCGATCGTCTCGTTCTTTTGTCGATGTCGACGGGCTCCACGTCACGGTTGCGGTCACGTCCAACAATGCGTTTGCAGGCCTCAAAATCTATTGTTCTGTTTTTCTCGACTTCAAAATAATACAAATGCGCAAAAAAGTAAAAAATAATTTTGTTCCTTATTTAATCTACGACACTCAATTTTTTTAAGCCGGCGCCAGATTTACACAGTGCAAATGATGAAGCGTCGATATAAAAACAAATGAGTGTTGTAGATTAAATAAGGAACAAAATTATTTTTTTACTTTTTAGCGCATTTTTATTATACAGTCAACCCTCCTATAACGCGGTACTTTCATAACGCGGTTTCCATATAACGCGGAGCAAAGATTGCGACAGTCCTCCTATAACGCGGTACTCTCATAACGCGGTTTCCATATAACGCGGTACTCTTATAACACGGTTTCTTTATAGTAATACAACTTAATTGGCTTAAGCAGTCTCCCTATAGCATGAATTTTTCTAATTCACTTTTACGGTTGAAATTAATAGCTAATTCCCCTGATTTTATGCATGTACATCACCATTTTTCAATTTCATTTGCCAGGGAATGCCCCTGCCATTGCCGAAATGATGCAGCATTGCTATTTTTCATCAAAACTAAAGGTGCGTCTACACGACGACACATTTGTGTCTAGATCAAGTGTCTTTTATGTCTAGCTAGGGCTAGTTGCTGTGTTATCAGTCTAGCTCTAGCTGCAACTCCCGCAACGACAGGTCGAATTTAGTGTCGCGGACTCGCAGTTTCCAATCTTCCGGAACTTTTTTTGAGTGTCGTATATACTTGATCTAGACATAAAAGTGTCGTCGTGTAGACGCACCTTTAGTTTTGAAATATATAACCATATATTTATTGCCTTTTGTAGAGTAAACCCTCCTATAATGCGGTTTTCTCATAACGCGGTTTCCATATAACGCGGTACGAATTAATCTGGTTTCTACTAATTATGAATTTCTTAAAACGCGATTTCCATATAACACGGTACACAGTCTCTATATAACGCGGTACGAATTAATATGATTTGTGCTATGTAATTCTAAGTTTCTTATAACACGGTTTCCATATAACGCGGTACGAATTAATCGCGTTATAGGAGGGTTGACTGTATTGAAGTCGGTTTTAATTATGATTTTCCATTTTCTGGACTAATGCGTCATTATTGTGGCTTTTACACGCAGGTGACGAAAAGTCTCTCCGTACAGGGGTATAACGCCGCGGTCAACCCTGTCGTAGCTAAAATTTTTTAAATTGAGACGGGTACGAGACCAGTCGACATTGTTTTCAAACCTCATTACAGTAATCTGGGGTGAGTGGTAAACCGATCATAAAAGCGGAGCGGGCAGCTCGCTTACCCGAGCCCGGAAATTCCCAATAGCTATTTGCGACGTGAATTTGAAAGATAAATCCCATATTTTTCGAAGCTCGGGGATCACTGCTGTCCAGTGTTTCATCCCAAACAATGAAATGATAGAGCAGTAGATCGATAATGATTATGTTAGAAATGTTTATACATCTTCTGTTTATTGCTGTTCTTGTTAATATAATTAATAAATTGAGAAACAATTTTCAATCGATTTGAGTGTTCGCATAATGCACCTCATCCAGCCCCTTCCAAAGAAATGTAACTCGTGAATACTTCAGATGGATGTAGTAATTCGCAGCGTTTCAAGACCATTATAGTCATTATACTCATTCATATTTTTCCTTCAATGTCGGATCTGTATTGGTACCTACTCAGAAAGTTAAAATTCGATGGCTACGACATTCTGGCCTTTTCACGGTACGCTCTCTTGAAATCGATTGAACGGTAACGCGTACTTTTTTTTACGACCCACATGGGTTCTTAGCTAAAAGCTTTGGGGGCGAACGACGCGGCTTGTGGGTCATAAAGTAAAGGTACGTAAAAGTTCGCAGCGGGTAAGAGTTCGCACCATGCGAATTTCATGGTTTGAGTTGTGGCAGTTGCCAATGGTGATTGGCAGTCAATTGTCAATGAAGGCAGAGTCACTAATGTCGAATTTCGTGGCTGTGTTTCGATTTGTTATCTTACAATGCGGTAAGTAGGTACTGAATTCGTTAGTTCTGATGTAATATTCTCATGTTTGGGAATCAATATTATTCCTATAAATTGATCAGTAAATATTTTAATTAATATGCCGTCTGAAAGAGCTGAAATTCTTCTATTAAAAAGTGCTAATATAAGTTTTCAATTCTCCTCACAGATAACAGGATTGATTAAAGAATGTAAAAGTAGCTGTGGGGGCAAAAGTTCGCACAATGCAGTAATTTGACGGCTGTTATATCTTCATTAAACTTATTTTAATTCTAGAGTTTGCTAAATTTTGAGTTTATGATAGTTGAGCCATGCTGATATCAGCTTTTGATTTTTGTTATTAATATTTAATCCGCAATATTTTTCCAAAATACGTTTTTTATTAACTTTTTGATTAAAAAATATAACTTTATTTAATTGTCTTATCCATTTATTCTTAGAACTTATAAAAGGACAACCGGCCGAAAATCTATTAGTGAGGAGATGCTTTAGATCGCTCCAGATAAATTAGAAGCAGGATTATTGTTAGTTTTACTATTAGGCGTTTTACTGTATTACCCGAACTATGTACTTATGCAGGAAAATAAAACACTTCTTTGGATATTTCTCGTTGCGTTATTTTGCCCCATGACATGCGAACTTTTGCCCCACATAGCGGGTAAAAGTTCGAATTTGACACTTTTTGGAAATATATATTTTATATAAGTTGTGACAGGTAAATTTACATGAAGTCACTGCCTATCGAATAATAAGGGATAGTAGTTATTTCTTACAAAACGATATGACTATCAGTGTCTCAAATTCATTAGGAAGTATGGCGTTTTTCCGAAGAAACTGTTTACACCATAGATACTTGATGTGTTTATACTATGGTATAGATAATCCTTCGAATAAGATTTCGACTTTCAGTCTGCATTCAGTTGCACAGAACCATTCTAGCCTGCATCAGCATAGTAAGACGTTTCAAGCATTTCGTACGCATTTAAAAGTTACTGTTCAGTTTTTGTTTTGTTTTGTTCGTGTTAAGTTTTGTTTTGTTAATTTTTTTTAATTTTTGTGAATTTGGGACGATCCGGACGTGACACGTAAAACGCGACGTAACACTGCCGGCTTTAAACTGTAATAATTTGAGAAGTTGGACGAAGTTGGAAATGATTCTTACGTGATTACATAGAGGAAGATTTGCTGAAAATATTTCAATTCGGTAGAATGTGGGACTTTTTGGGACTTTAAAGATATCCTCTCTTAAAGTAAAGAATGTCGAAAATTTACTATGCTGCATTCAGCATTATTTTTTTACTGGATTATTTACATTAATTACTAATAAAAGATGCAATTTTATCGCACAAGACTGCTCTTTAATTTAAAAACAAGCGATTATCACTACTTTCCTCTACTATTTGAATTTCCTTATAACTTGGAAACGAAAAGTTTTATCAACATGCGACTTGAACCACTGTAAAGAGTATTAAATAAAGTACCAATTAAACAGCTATAAATTTTTTTTTACAACAATTAACTTAAAAAAATTGAAAAAAGAATAAACAAATAAATGTAAAAAGCATTAAGTTATGCATCATTAGAAGGAGATAATTTTTTCCTATTTTTTGGCGCGAATTTCATTTCGATATCTTTTATAGTTCAAAAGTTATAGACAAATGTCACCAAATTTTTAATTCGAGACCACTGTGCGCCAGGGACGCGTATAATCCAGAGAGAGTAGTTGGTGTTACCGATTTATTAAAGAACACGGCAATAGTCAGTTGTATTAAAGGCTTTTGGAATGAATCCGCGCGATTATATTTGAATAGGTAGAAAGACAGCAAACATTTACCTGATCTCGCAACTGATATTACCATTGCCACAAAGATAAGGCAAGATATACATTTGTTGCCGTTATCAATTATTGTTGACAAAATAATGTCCACGTATGCCAATAATAACTAAAAAGATGGGGAAGATTTAGATAAGAAAGTTCAGGTGAATGTGAAATATTTAATTAAATTCAATTATTGCAAATTTAATTAAATACTTTTCTCTAACACTTGAATTTCATATCCAAATCTTCTTAACGTGTCAACAAATGTGTTTCTTATTCTACATATTACAGTGTTACGAGCCGGGGCTGCGGCAACGCGAGAGGCCGGCGAGAGGGGTAGCTCCCAAGGAATACGGATATGAATTTGTTAGTTAGGTGCGCGGACGAATCTGATGCGAAATCAGGGAGCCGCTAGGATTATTGACGGCGAGGACGAACCTGCTGCGAAATCAGGGAGCCTCTAGGAATGGAGTCAGACACGGACGAACCTGATGCGTAATCAGGGAGCCGTAGGAGGGTGAAACGTCGTGAACGAACCTGATGCTAAATCAGGGAGCTGTAGGATACGGACGAACCTGATGCGAAATCAGGGAGCCGTAGGAGAGGTGAGGTTTCGTGGACGAACCCGATGCGAAATCGGGGAGCCACTGGGTTGGAGAAGATGACTTGCTTTGGTAAAGAGGTGCGAACGAACCCGATGCTAAATCGGGGAGTCGCGGGAAATGTTAGTAATGCCTCGTAACTCTTAATTAATATTTGATACAACTCGAGCGGTAAAGTTGTATCTGTGGGTGAGTGCTACTAATATTATAAGGATCGCTGGGTAAAAGATGGGTTTAACGAAATCGACTCGATTTACAAGTGAACACCATAAGTATATTGAATAGACAATTAATACAAATGTAAGTGTCGCGAGTAGTTAATTAAATAGAATGTGTGTATTACCACTAGATGCACGGTGTTCACGCACTGGCGATGCGGGGCGTACGAGTGGCTACTTTGATTCTGACGGAGACTTTAGCCTGATCGAACTGAATCTAACCAACTCTGTACGAGCGTGACACGACGTGACGTTACGCGTGACTCTATAGCTTTTAACCAACGAATGTAGGAACCGAAGGGTTTATATAGTCCCAAAAATGAGTGGGGATGCGTTAGGAATTTCCATATAAGGAAAATCCTTCGGGGTCGTCGTTGTGTCACTCCCGTTCTCACGGTCGTGATGCAGATGGTAGAGATCTTGACCTCCATTAGTGGGGGTTGATAAGCGGAAGGCTTTTAGGGCGTTTTCCCTTCACAGACGCGAGCTCGAAAGACGGTTGAGAGCGACGTATGGGAAAATTCCACATACGTAACAACAGTACGCAGATTCTGAGTGTATTTAATTTTCCCGGCATGAGCCGGCATATTGAATTTTAATTCAAACAGAATTTTTCAAAGCTTAGAGGTCGTGCAAACACGGATTCAAAAGTGTTGCTGGTGTTTCCACCACTGTTCGAGCTAAACCGTCGCAGCGCACAGGTGTAACGCAGAACAAGGAATTCAAAGTGATTGTACCACGTGTTGTGCCTAGAAGCTTACGAAGAATTCCAACGTCTTCTAAACGAATATAAGAGGTACGTAATTATGAACAATTATAATTTCAAATTATCTATATACAAAACATGTATTGCATGTTGCAGACGAGCGAGGAGATAACGTTTAAAATGTTATATTCCTACAATAAAGTATTCGATGCGTCGCCGTCGTCAGTGCGATACATTCACAAATGCTTCTCGGCATCGTAGTTGTCCAAAGTCTGTTTTGTTCCGGCCACGACGCAGTTCTCGGAAAGATTTCGTTTATAACAGCCTCAAGTGTCGATTTTTCAAAGTCTAAGTTGACGACCGCTAAATGACCTTTGGGAACTCGCTCGTCTGTCTCGGGCCTAAAGGTGTCCCGTAATTTTTATCCCATCTTATTGAAAATTGCACCAATGGATTGATGAAGTTTTCCCGACGGAAATAACCCGAAACACAACATACATCGCACTAGTTTTAAATTTTAATTTTTAGCAGAATAAACAGTAGTTGCTTTTCGTAATTATAATACTTACTCTTCACATCTTCTACGGCTCTTTGTAATGTATCTATGTCATAAGTTGGTTTCCTTTTTCTTTCGTAATTTCGCGGCATCTGAAACGATCAATTCAATATTAAAATTTAGCAACAAATGAAAAATGGTATTGGTATTGACGAGGGGTAATCTCGAACGTTCGATTATGTTTTCATAACTTTCTTTATGAAAGCTGAATTGAAACCAAAAGTTAGATTTTATTGTTTCAGCAACAATGTAACAGCCTTTTGAAAAAGGACGTTTGCGTTTACCTATATATATTTTGTATGCGTTTTGTATATATTTTGTTTATATTTTGCATGGCTTAATATGTTCTAATTAATGGGTTCAAAAATATATGTTGTTTCATGATTGGGTGTATTATATATTCTTCAGATATGACTTATAGTTTTTACGTTTCAGCTTTACATTCAAAATAGGATTCCGCAACAGACAATATACGTTCGTGTGTAATATGTACTACATTGTAACAATATTTATATGGAATTACAGTGTATAACAGGAGAAATTACAATAAATCCATGTTTGATTCTTGTATATATATTGTGTCATGATTAATAATAATAAAACAAGCACTAAGACTCTCAGAATAATAATCATGAGTTATTTTAACATATTTCACTCTTTCTTTTTATGATGCGATCATTATTCATGTGGTTATTCTTTTTGGAGTATATTTCATGTTCTTGTGCGCGGGTAAATTCAGTGGCATGCATTATACATCAATAGCCATCGAGTTATTTGCAGCTCAATATCTATGTTTGTAAGGCAGAGAGGCACCTACTCTCTGCCTTACCCGTTATCTTCCCTCTTTCTCGGACCGGCCGCCATTGCTCTGTTCCCTCTCCAGGTATACTTATAGCTCAGGCCTGGGATTTAAGTGAACGCGGCGGCCGATTTTCAGAGTCAACGCCTCTTTTCCCCCACCGCACGTCTTGGCCCCCGCGGCGGCCTTGGAGCTTCGAGCGCTTCAGGCCCGTACCATATGAACCGCGCGTAGCTCGGTTGATATGAGCTACGCGCGGTTCATATGGTACGGGCCTGAAGCGCTCGAAGCTCCAAGGCCGCCGCGGGGGCCAAGACGTGCGGTGGGAGAAAAGAGGCGTTGACTCTGAAAATCGGCCGCCGCGTTCACTTAAATCCCAGGCCTGTTATAGCTCAATGACCATACAAACTTCAGACGCCCCCTTAACAGTCTTTCGATTCGTCGTTTCTTCGCGCTCGTGGTAGGAAAGAGTGGGGTAACTCTCGACTTTGAGCACTTCACGCACGCGTCGAGCAGCCCTTGTGGAACGGGGGAACGAACATGGCCCGTTCAAACTACGAATCAAGGCAGAGGTCGCGTTTGTCGATCGAGGTGGGGTGAAGGCTATCGAGGCGGCCGAACGTTGATTGGTCGGCCTGGCGGAGAAGCAGATCAAAGACTGTCTCCTTAGGGAAGATATAGGGCAGGCTAGTTCAGGTGGGCGGTCCGAGGACGCTAGCTTCCATAGCGTCTTCTAGGTGCTGCGTGGAAGAGGGTGCTCGAAACCAATGAAGCGATGGGCATGCCACGGATATGGAAACATCTAGTAGTGTGCGTGTAGGCTTGTACCCTTAAGGGTTCCCAGATAACATTCTAACATTCTCAATCAGTTCCTGAGAGAAAACCTACGATTCAAGTTACAACACTAATGGTGCGCTACGATAAAATCCGCGCGCACCGTCAGTGAGGCTTACCACCACAGACCAGGTATAGAATAGACCTCTCATCCTTTTGTCTTCAGTGTCACAGGTCTGAAGTACCGATATTCTGAAATAACCACTGGTTTTCGAGCGCCCTCTCGAATTTTCGAGCGGTGGACGCCGGAAACATAATGTGTTTCTAGTATTGACACAGGTAAAGCTGCCGGTACCGCCGAGGAAACTATAGAAGCTATGTTATACAGGGTGTCCCACTAAATCGGTTCACCTCAAATATCTATTATTTCAAGTTATTACTTAAGCCAGGCCTGACTTAAGCGAAACACGGTGAAACTATAGTCGTGTTCTGATTTATTGGCCGGTGAGTTCGGTTTCTCGAGCAGCGCGCAAGGAGAAATCAGCCACTACCACCTGACGATCGTGGATTGGCAGTCGAAGATGCAGGGCCCCTGAAGGGTATGGTGGAGTAAGGGGAACGGTGCTCGACTCCGCCTCAACGATGCCGTGTGGCTGTTGTTTATTCATAGCGTAATAGTAGTGTGCGTTACGAATCGTATTGGCTACGCGTAGCCAATACGAGACGAAGCTACGGCAGCCGCTGGCCAAGCCTTAATTCCGAGTATGAGTTTCTCGCTTATTTCTGGCCGAAGGGGAGAGCGAGATGGAACGCTTTGCAAACCGGTTTTCCAGTGCTCAGGCAACCGTGGGACGGCCAGGCGTAGCCCGAGAGAGAGCGAGAACGTAGAGAAAAGGAGCACCGAGGCAGGCAAGCGATGTGGTGGGAGAATACCCCTCACGAAACTCACCGGCCTATAAAGCAGAACACGACTATAGTTTCTTTACAGACATAGATTAGATATGGAGGTCAATTTTATTTTTTCAAATGGGCTGTCAAATTCAATAGAATAGCGAATTCTGAGTATAAAAGTACTAAATTTCGTGCATTAATCCTAAAACTTATTGTTTCTGAGATATTCAACATTCTCCATCCTATGACTTTGATTAAGAAATTTGAAGCTATGCTCAATTCATTTCGGATAGCCGGCCGTTGAATGCGAAAATAATAAAATAAAACAATAAATACGAATGTCAAAGGGCGCTTTTTGACTCTTGAAAGTACATATACACATGCCATGTGACGCGTGTGTAATAAACCAAATGAACGACACTTAATATAAAATCAAACATATTGATATATTTATTAAAACGTGATACAGAAATTAAACAAATAATTAAATTTATCACGCAGCAGAATATAATGAATATTCCAACCAGTTGAAACAATTTTTTAGAAGTATGTGAAGCATTTGGAGAGTACATATTATATATCGAACTTGATGCGACTTTGTTTTTCAGCTACCTGTCTTGCTTCTTTTAACTATTTCAAAGCTTCAAGGTGAAGGGCGACAGCAGGTCATAGTTGTGTAAGTGATAGGGATGCACCATAACAGTGGTTCGCGCTATGTGGGTGTGCCAGCCTTTCAATGGGACAATTAAAGACCATCATCGACTCGAACCAGCGCGAGTGTAGCTAGCCTAAATTTTCTCTGTCGGGAGTCCCGTCTCGAGTCCTGAGGTCTCTTCTTCGAGAAATGCCCACAATTTTCGCTTAAGCTGGTAAACTCTGTAAAATGGATTAACGAAGAGCAAGGAACCTTTTGTTTCCTTTCATGAATGCAGATTTCGTTAATGATTTATTAGCTGCTGTCATGTAAGGCTAATGTGTTTTGGTCTTCCTCTGATCCTGCTTTTGTTCCTTTCAATGGTTTATTGCCAGCTATCGTCTTTTGCTTCTTCCATCACGAAGTGAGCGCGACAATTACATTTGCACATAAACAAACTCTTTTATCCAATAATGTAATACGTGCTACTTATGATGTAAGATTACGGGTTGAAGACTCCGTAATGAGCATTGTGACGGGTCGAAAAAAAGATAGGCTCAGTCGGGAATCGGATTAACAGTTCTTTTAATAAACTTTGATTTCTGGGAAACTATAATATAATGTAAAATATAATATAAATATAATATTAACCCTCCGTATCCTGAGCCTGTGTCTTTTTAGACCCATCATTTCAGAGCTCACGCACACAGTGACAGAGCGGTTAATATTATTCGAGCTTGAGCGACCATCCCTACCTGAGTTATACTGTATCGGTGAGGGTCTCGAGCGACCGTGGATTTTTTATTAGTGAACTATCGGTGTGGGTCCGTCAAGTCCCAGGCACACGACTCGACGTCCCGTACTCGGAGGGTTAAATATATATACTGTATATACAGAAATTAAAGATTATTAAAAGCATATCCGCATTTCGCTTATGTTTTCCCTAATTATATAGGGTAACACGCATAAGTTTTAATACCTCAATATATCGAGAATTACGCACACGATCAATTTTAATCGTTCTGGTCTCGAGTTCCATACATCTCATGCTTTTAAATAGATATGTATTGATACAGGCTCGCACTCATCTCTCCTTGTATTTGAAGCAGGGGTGGAACCAATTATTTTCCTAATCCACGTTAGAAAACAAGCAACTTTTGTTGGAAGCATTTTTTCTTAAAACCATTCCAAACTATTTCTCGATGTCTAGATGCTAGAAGACAGGCAAAAGGTCAGAAGCTAAAATGGTTCCAAAATGAGAAGCGAAAATCACATTTAGTATCTTGACCTGCAGGAGTATCGTTTACACCACTTGGGTTTTCCCCAACCACTGACCGTCTACCCAGGTTATTGTTGCCGTGACGCGACCCCCTCAACCAGTCTTTGCGCGTTGGTCGACAACACTGACTCCTGCCACGATCGCACACCCCAAAAATCAGTCACACGTCACTCTTTCAAAAAGTACTTGCTCCTACAGAACACACCTATCTGCTCATTCTCCACATTCATTGTACAGTATGTAGAACAATTATTGGTCGTTGCTCTTAGGGGGTGAATCTACACCTATGAATCGGTGGACATTTGTAAAAAAAAGTGTCCGCGAAATTGTTTATAAATTATAACATTGAAAATTAATGTTAAATTTTTTGGTAAACTTGTCGAAAAGCTCCCTCCTCACCGATTTCAATGGCCTTCACATATGTTGTCGAAGTCATCATTCTGAACAACATTTCCCTTTAACCTTTTTGGCGGTTGGCTTTGGTTTACGAAATATTCGCAAAAAACTTTACTTAACACAAGAATTAATACCGAGTTTAACACATGTTGCATTCTGCGGTACCATGCTTTACGCGCCCCGGCCCTAATCTAACCCCAACCGATATACCGTCAGCTATGACACAGATTTAAATATATTATGCCGAAAGTTTTTCATATGTTTTTTATAACATGGCAAGAAGATCATTGAAATCGGTAGGAAGGTAGCTTTCAATCTATTATGCCGAAAGTTGTTTATTAATATCTCCGAAACTGAGGCCGACCGTCAAAAAGTTTAAAAGGATATGTTGTTCAGAATGAAGACATTGACAACATATGCGAAGGTCATTGAAATCGATGAGGAGGTAGCTTTTCAACAAATTTACCAATTTTCTTTTATATCAACGTATTCTGCGTGTTGGAAAGGAAAAATGTTTGAATGAAGCTTTGATCAGTAAAAATTGTTAAAGATTTCGGAATGACTTGATTGTGTAGAATTACACAATCAATATATGTAGACAGGGGCCCAACACTGCTTGATACGAAACACACCATAAGATTACCATAATTTATTAATCATTTTTTAATTAGTTATAATAGGAAGTGTTCAAAACGATAAATGAAAGTGTATGTCTGTACACAGAGTATCCCGGGTATACAGTTGAAAAAAATTGAAAAAGTTGAAAAAGTTAATATAAACCCATGTCCGCAAATAATTGATTAGTCAGCGAAGTAAACATCGTAAGCGAAGTTGTACAATGCTTCTCCGTTGTATGGGTCTGTAGAGTTGCTGATTGATAAAGATAAGAAGAAATTTTTATTTGCCTTTTAAAAATGCTGTATTAATTTGACATCGGGACACCCTGTATGTAAATTCTCACCGCTATTATAACTTTCATTCCTACCGCTTATAGCGCTGCACTCTTATTTCATGCTTAGCCGTTAACGTTGGATGCGACACGGAAATGGTAATGGGGCTCTAGAGCCCCAAAATCGAGTGACACAGAAGACAATAGGGTGGAAGGTCTATTCTATACCTGGTCTGTGGTTGGATGCGACACGGAAATGGTAATGGGGCTCTAGAGCCCCAAAATCGAGTGACACAGAAGACAATAGGGTGGAAGGTCTATTCTATACCTGGTCTGTGGTTGGATGCGACACGGAAATGGTAATGGGGCTCTAGAGCCCCAAAATCGAGTGACACAGAAGACAATAGGGTGGAAGGTCTATTCTATACCTGGTCTGTGGTAAGACTACTGTCGTTTTCTTCCCCGTTGGTTACGTCAAATGTAAAGTTATCTGGGGAGACAGCCAAAAGCGCCTTGTGCTCTCTACTGGCATCTACACGAACCTATACTTTTAGCAACAGCCCATAGATGGCGGATGTATCGACTGATGTATGAAATAGTAATTATGCGTGTGACGTTGTTGCCGTTCTCATTTCTACTCGCGCGAGCGCCGCCAGTCTTCAGTGGATAACGCTGTACAACATGTATTTGTTGGTCATTTTTTTCTTCTTACCACACGTTAGTTTGTCAATTCTGACCCTCAGTGGCGTTGTTGTCTGTGCCAAGCAGACGGCAGAATCTGCTGTCCATCTGCTGCCGATCTGACATCAGAATTTGCACCTCAGAACGCAGCCAATTGTGGACACAGACGACTATGGTTCTGACGTCAGATTCTGCTGCCAGATCTAGTTATCAGGGTTGTAGCATAAGCACATTTCAAGTAATTCAAATGTACAATGAATTTTCTACGTTTGCAGTAGCAGCAGACTTTCCGTTTAAATTTTTACAAGTGCAACGCAACAGCTGAGAATTTATTTCCACATTCAGAATAGAATTTGGAAATAACATACAGCTCCCTCTCGCGTCAGGCAGCTGCGTATCTATGGGTATTACCATTTCTGTGCACAAAAATTCTGCTGTAATACCGACATGCCAAATCGGCCAGGTCACGTGACGTGTCTACTCCCCCCCCCCCTCTGAAACAGAATTTTTCAACAAATTAAGGGGGTAGACACGTCACGTGACACGGGCGATGCACCGCGCTGTAATACCGACAATCTAACCTGAAACATGGGTTTGGAATTTTTCCTTTTTCGTCCTTATATGAGCAGATTTTGGGCTTGGCGAGGTCTCATTCGAAAGAGGAAGGTTCAATGCAGAGCGCTGGGATAACCGTTTGAGTCACAAAACTCTTTTAATGACCTAAAAATACTTAAGGACGTAAACACGCCACGTGACATGGGTAATGCAGCGCACTGTATACCGACACAATCTGGCCCGAAACATGGGTCTGGGCGGACACGTTGTTTGTCCTTATATGATCAGATTTCGGGCTGAGTGACGTCTCATTCGAAAGAGAAAGCTTCAATGCAGACCGCTCTGGTCATCGTTTGAGTCACAAAATTCTTTTACTGACCTAAAAATACTTGGATTCTTGCGGGTGTATTTTCTCGACTTTTGCTCTACTTTGATCACTCATATTATTACATATCAACACAATCTCGTCGAATCATGACCAGAGCGGTCTGCATTGAAGCTTCCTCTTTCGAATGAGACGTCACTCAGCCCGAAATCTGATCATATAAGGACAAACAACATGCCCGCCCAGACCCATGTTTCGGGCCAGATTGTGTAGGTATACAGCGCGCTGCATTACCCGTGTCTACCCCCTTAATTAGTACGGTACCGTTTTCTTTTCGTGCCTATTTGGATTTCCACTGTTTTATTTGAGAATGATTTTATTATTTTGTATGGTCCTTTGAAATTTGGACACAACTGTTTAGACAGATTGGCTTTCGATTGTTTGTTATAAATATAGGTATCTATCGCGATTTCAACGGAGCACAAATCCCGACCGATGCGAATTCCAATTGCGATGTGTTTGTACGTAGTCAAGTTTAAGGGGGTAAACACGGGCAATGCAGCGCGCTTTTTTTTTTTTTTTTTTTTTTTTTTTTAACCTGGAGAAAATCCCTAACGGATACCCTGTCCTCCGGGGGGAGGCCAGGGTTATGTGGGACTTGCACCCACTAAAAACTCCAGGGTGGCCTCCGGGCTGGAGAGGTTCGCACGGTGGAAGGGGGAGGACTTGGGCGAGATCCAAACGAAACGATGCGTTCGCCACCCCCCCCCCCCCCTTCCGTGCACTGGAACCTCTCCCGCCAAGCCCCTCGCAATAAGAGGGGATACATCCTGAAGGGGGATACCAGAAACCCCCCTCCGGACTTAACTCAATTCTGAGTTATGTTGTGGAGGCGCAATGGAACCACGCATTGCGTCACCACTCACTCGGACCGCTGCTGCCAGAGGCCGGCGAGCCCCCGCTCGTCGGGTCTCCGCGGTCCTGCGGGCCTGAAAGCTGAAACAGAAACAGATGCAGAAACAGAAGGCTCGCCACTCGGTTGCCGAAAGTCACAGCCCCCCGGCGCACGCTCCTAAGGTCGTAGGTGCGCGGGAGGGCGGCCACCCCGGCCCCTACATCCGCGCGGAGCAGCTCCTCCTCGTCTCCCGGGAGCACCACTCCCGACTGTTCCCCCGCATGCACCCAGCCTGTCGGGGAGCCCCTCACGCTCCCGCATCCGCTCTGTTGGTAGGTCACTAAAAGAGTTTTATGACTGAAACGATGACCAGAGCGGGCTGCATTGAAGCTTCCTCTTTCGAATGAGACCTCGCCCAGCCCAAAATCTCCTCATATAAGGACAAACAACGTAATTTCCCAAACCCGTGTTTCGGGTCAGATTGTGTCGGTATACAGCGCGCTGCATTACCCGTGTCTACCCTCTTAAGTATTTTTAGGTCACTAAAAGAGTTTTGTGACTCAAACGGCGAGCAGAGCGCTCCGCATTGAACCTTCCTCTTTCGAATGAGATCTCGCCCAGCCCAAAATCTGCTCATATAAGGACGAAAAACGAAAAATCCCAAACCCATGTTTCAGGTTAGATTGTCGGTATTACAGCGCGGTGCATCGCCCGTGTCACGTGACGTGTCTATCCCCTTAAGGAGTAATCACGTACCATGATTCGTATGACGGGTTTCTTCAATGCTGATGTTGCAGATTTTTCGCTGCAAGAAATACACGCACATAGTTGATGATTCGAACGGTTTCGTGTAAATCAGGCCTGGGATTTAAGTGAACGCGGCGGCCGATTTTCAGAGTCAACGCCTCTTTTCTCCCACCGCACGTCTTGGCCCCCGCGGCGGCCTTGGAGCTTCGAGCGCTTCAGGCCCGTACCATATGAACCGCGCGTAGCTCGGTTGATATGAGCTACGCGCGGTTCATATGGTACGGGCCTGAAGCGCTCGAAGCTCCAAGGCCGCCGCGGGGGCCAAGACGTGCGGTGGGAGAAAAGAGGCGTTGACTCTGAAAATCGGCCGCCGCGTTCACTTAAATCCCAGGCCTGGTGTAAATCAAAAAGTATACAATAGTGTACTACGTACCTTATATTCGAACACTGTTGTTCAGTAGGGAAATCCGCAGCGGTTGAGGCGGTTCTCGACCATGTAGAAGTGTCGTTGAAATGTCGGTTAAACATTTTGAATATGCACTACAGCTGAGTATACTGAACGGTTGAGGATACTAATGTATGTGTATTCGCAAACGTACGCGATATAATGTGGTCCGCAAAGCGATCGGTGCCTCTTTTATAGTAGTTCACACACACACGTGTGCAGATGTACAGTGTGATTGCGGTGGGGGGGGGGGGGGGGTAGTGAAGTTGTACATAGTACGAAAAAATGAAAAGAAAAAGGAAAAAACACGATGACGAGGAAGAAACAGTGCAGGAAGAAGTGTACAGTGAGAAGTGTATATTGAGAAGAAAATATAGATGGAAGAAGCAAGTAGAATTTTAGTGTTCTCAATGGCGAATGCATTGTGGGAAGAATCGGTCTTTATTACTTCGAAGGATTGTACATCGATTTTATTAGTGTCGAGAAAGACGCTGCTCTTCACGGTGCTTGTGGCATTGAAAAAATTACAATCTTTACTGTTACCTGTATTATGGAGAGAATCGTCTTTACTACGTCGAGGGCTGGTACACCGATGTGATTAGTGCTGATAACGACGATGATCTTATTATTATTATTATTATTATTATTATTATTATGATTATTATGATTATTATTATGATTATTATTATTATTTTTATTATTATTATTTTTTTATTATTATTATTATTATTATTATTATACGGGAAAACCCATAGTATACGAATTACAATACAGTGCAAATTACAGAGTCCGAACACATACACTTAAACAGTAGTGAGTGTGTATCAAAATACATAAGTAAACAATTATGGAACACCTAGGCATCACAGATGCTGTTGATAACAGGAATCTCATTTTTGTGATTGTCCGTCTCACCGGGCGTTGAATGTGTGCGGACGGTCACACAAGCTAAGTTAAGCGTGTACGTATACGCGTGTAGTAAACAAACCATTTCAACCGTCTTTTGTCCTGGAATCGGCCAGAAGGAACTTTTTGCGGGTACAGTTACCTTCAGTAAACATCTGTGCAGCGTGGTCTGGTGTGTTTGAACGCTAATAAGCACACGAAATCATATATATGAACTTCATATCGATGGCTACGTGGACGAACTTCCTGTATGCCAGATGCGGCCAAACCGGGCCATTTGGGAGTAAGGCCTCCATGATGTTTACTTTAGCTGCGCGGAAGGAGCCCCGAAAGCCAATGGTAACGTAGGCGCGCCACGGATAGGGAAGACTGTAAGAATGTAAGTAGTAGCGTGCGGTGCAGGCTCGTACCCCTAGGCTGAAATATCTGGCCCTCTTAGGAGCCCAAGTGGCAGCGATCCCTGGGGCCCCCAAGATTCACAGTCATTCAAGCCTATCGTACGGGCATGAGGTTGCACCGCACAGTACTACAGTTTTCCCTATCCGTGGCGGGCCCACGTCACCATTGGTTATCGAGCTCCCCTTCCGCGCGGCTATGGTAAACATCATGGAGACCCTACTCCCAAATGGCCCGGTTTGGCCGCATCTGCTGTAGGGGAAGCCCGGGCAAAGCGGTTATGTTAAGGTTTAGTGAGAAAAATAACATAGTTACAATTAAGATGAGAAATATTTTTTATATTAATAATCATTTAAAACTAATCAGCTTTCTGATACAATAACGAAAAAATGGGTAACTGAAACATTTAAAGCATTTTAAAACGAAAAACGTAAATAAGTCAATCAATCCGCTTTGCCCTACCCCCCTGGGCAAAGCGGATCAGGGGGTCGGCAAAGCGGATGTTATTAAATAACGCAAAGTCAATCTTGGCATTCGTCACAGAAGTCACTGCCAGATCCTTCATATACAGTGCAGCATTCATGGGCCCATCTGGTACATTGGCTGCACTGGATCCAGTCTTCGGATGGGGGGTCGGAGTATGGCTCAAAACACACATATATGACAATAATATTTATCAATATCAATATCAATAATAAAAATTTATCAATATTATATGACAATAATAAAACAATAATAATATGAGCGAGATTAGCAGGGCAGAGGATTGACGATCCGCTTTACCCCGATCCGCTTTGCCCAAAGAACCCACTTGGTGGAAATTGTAATGTTTGAGAAAAGTATGAACAACAAATTAAAAATGTTAACCTCTAATAGAATCTTAAAGACACAGAGTTCTTATAAAAAATATTTACTGTGGTAAATACCGATAACTATTAATAATCAAGCCACGTACCTACCTGAGCGAAATGTGTAAGAAAACGCACAATTTTCGTTTTTTCTTCAGAAACGACGCACCACAGCAATTAAATACTTTATTGCATTGTCATGGCCTCTAAAATCGGTCGCTTTCTAGATCAGGAAAAACTCGTGGGACCATCTTTGATAGCAAAGCAAAAAAAAAGACGATCCGCTTTGCCCAGGGTATTCGCTTTGCCCGGGCTTCCCCTATGCAGTGTGCGTGCAGTTTCAAGCATAGTAAGTAAGTTTTGATCCTAGCTGTGCTGATCTAGCTAAAGCAGAAATTGAAGCTGATCTACGGCGCCTTATTCACTGGTCTGACTCTCATGGCCTCCAGCTTAACCCAACCAAAACTACTGTTCTTCTTGCTGGTTCTCCTATCCTCCTCAGTAAACTGTCCTCTTTTGACATTTCCTTTGGCTCCTCTGTCCTTGGTGTACAACCTGTGTTAAAAAACTTAGGTGTGACCTTTGATCCCCATTGGTGTTTTGACCGTCATGTTGCTGTGTTATGTCGATCTGCCTTCTCTCGCATGCGCTCCCTTTACCCTTCACGTCGTATATTGTCTACTAACACAAAGCTCTTGTTATGTCAAGCCTTAATTATTTCCATTTTTGATTATGCCGATGTAGTGTATGGTCCGTGTCTCTCCTCTTCACTTTTGTCTGTTGTCCAACGTGTCCAGAACTCATGTCTCCGTTTCTCTTATAATGTTCGTAAGTATGATCACATAACACCTTCTTTCCAACGTTCTGGCTGGCTAAAGATGAAGCAGAGATGGATTTTCCATCTCTGCTGTCTTGTCTATAAAATACTTGCAACAGGTACGCCGAGTTATCTGTACGATCTGCTGCGCTCCAATTTATCCACGCGCTCTAGCGACTCTATGACAACGAGACACTGTTTTGATTTGTCTGTGCCTCACCATCGCTCCTGTAAATTCACTGCGTCCTTCTCATATATATCTTCATATTATTACAACCAAATCCCGTCTGATATACGTTCTTCGTCATCGTTTGCTGTATTTAAGCTGAGTGCTCGTTCTTTCATCCTCTTGCGGTTCCCTATGTAAATGACTTTTTCTTTTGCTGTACTTAGTGTTATTTATTTTCTTTTCTGTTATCTGTCAACGACTTTTTAGGTTAGGTTGTAGAGCAGCAGTCATGCTGAACCTCGCCTACTCACCATTGTAATTTTTATTGTAATGGTGCAATAAAGGCATTTAATAATAATAATAATAATAAGTATGCCCCAAGTTCATCTCTGTTACTATCAATCCCATCAAAAAGAATCCCACCTAAAAACATTGTCGTGAATTAATATAAATTTATTAATGTGCTATATTAACTTTACAAAAGTAATGATATACAAAAGTTGCGTCAATTATCACAATGGCTATTGATATAAAGAAAAAATCACAATGGTACAAAGAAAATAATGTATTAACGTTTTCTGAAGAGGATTGGCGGAAGCAACGTGCCAATTACCACAGGCACAGTTATGACTAAGTTAATAGAAAATTCTGTGGCTGAAAAATATAGCTGGCATGGCAAAAAAAAACATTCACGAAATTCCCAAATATTGTGAAGTTAATACTGAGTTTGTAATTTTATTATTTTGTCTCATTTTAGCATTTAAAATTGTAAAATAAATGTATGTATTTTCCCAGGATCTGTACACGCTATATGTAGCTATAGTGAATATAGATGTACCGATGCCAATATAATACTCGGGGCCTCTAAATGGTTAGCCCAGACCAAGACGCGGATCGTGCGTGCCGAGGTACGTATAAATAAGGGCCTTAACCATGCGCACTTAAACCAGCTCAATTATACCCAGGAGAGTCAGGGCAGCGACTAGGGCTCTTACTTTTCGCGAGTTTCCGGTTCCCCGGGTAGCCGGTGAACCGGGTTCTACCCGGTTACCCGGGCGCAACCCGGGTCTGCGGGTAAGGGCTGTTTCACACTAACCGTCTGGACGGCGGCAAGACGACGGCCGTTCCACTAGCGCAACAGAGACACAGATTCATACTTCTCCATTGCACTAGTGGAACCGCCGTCGTCCTGCCGCCGTCCAGACGGTTAGTATGAATCTTGCTTAATACGGTTACGATTACCCGATACTCGTGTTATACGGGTAATCGACGAAATACCGGTTATTGCAGTGCAATCGCAATCGCACTTCTGTAAACTACAATTTAAGTAGAATTTAATGTTTCTCTACCAATAAATATCTAAAGTAGATAAATTATATAGGAGTTTGTTACAATTCATTACTATAGAATTACATTAAGGGGACATTCTACTCTCTCGGTCGAAAAATCCGCCTCTTTTCGGTGATGGTTTTATATAATGAAATATACACTTAATGTTTTCGAATTTCGGGGGGTATGTTGTACAACTCTTGAAATACAAGAAAAAATCTTTGTTGTTTGTTTAATTTTCTTGCTTATTTAAATATTTCGCAGTGGAGATGGCGTTTTCAGAATTGCTGGCGGTTGAAATTTCGGACGACTGGATCATCGGAAATAAAAAAACCAAAGATATTTTTAATTTGCAGGAGTATGGCTATCTCGCTTACCACAAAAGAACAATTCTGGACCAAAATTATTAAAATGGGTGTCGATCAAAGTTGAAAGTACCGAAAAGGGCATTCCTTCTCTGTTTAATAGATATAAAATGTGGGAAAATATTAAAAAATCTTAAGATATTTGTGGTAAGCGAGATAGCCATACTCCTGCACATTAAAAATATCTTTGGATTTTTTATTTCCGAGGATCCAGTCGTCCGAAATTTCAACCCCCAGCAATTCTGAAGCCGCCAACTACACTGGGAAATATTTATGTAAATAAATAAACAAACAACAAAGATTTTTTTTTTTGTATTTTGAGAGTGGTAGAATAATCTCACCGAAATTCGGAAACATCAAGTGTTTATTTCAATATAAAAACCATCGCCGAAAAGTGGCCGATTTTTCGGTCGAGAGAGTAGAATGTCCCCTTAAACTTTGTTTTGTACCATGAAATAAATTATTCTTGTGTATTCGATGTTGGGATAATACATTTACGTTGTGAATAGCAACGTTACTTGCTGCTTTCATAACGGTGTGACAAAAAATATAATTACTAATGAACAACACAATTAAAAAATATTGTTGACCTCGTTGTTTAAGCTAAAATGTGGGGCCGTTTTTATATTACATTTTCATTGTACAGTACTTAATGAAAAACAATACTAATAAGTTTCAGTTTTTTACTTACATACTACAATTTTTTTGCATAAAATACATATAAGTCAAGTGTAATGTTTATCACGATCCACTGCAATAACCGGTTAACTTTATTTCGTCGATTATACAGTTCGACAAAACTCGACTTTTTTTCGGACTTGTAACATTCATTAGCCGTTTATTATAGATTTCCGAGCACTGAAAACGAATCCGCAAACCATTTGTCACCATCACCCTCAGTTTTTGAGAAATTCCATTTTTATTATTATTATTATTATTATTATTATTATAATGCATATTTGCGCAAACAGTAATGAATAATTATATTACTGTCTCGACACAAAAGATGTTCAAAGTTGAAAATTTGCAGTCTTTTTTTTCAAAATCGAAATCCTCAAAAACTGAGGACGGTTTTTTGAAACCGTCAAAAACGGTTTGCGGATTCATTTTCAGCGCTCGAAAACCTATAAGAAACGGCTATTGAATGTTACAAGTCCAGATGGCTGTCGAACTGTGTTACCCGTAACATACGAGTATCGAGTACCCGTAACCGCATTACCCGCAGACCCGGGTAGCGCCCGGGTAACCGGGCGTCACCCGGTTAACCGAGTACCCGGGTCCCCGGGTATCAAGAGCCCTAATCCACACGTAAACATACAGACGAAAGGTTTGTTTTTCTCTCTTTTGACTTGCAATTGGTCATAAACCGTTTGATCTTTGATCTCGAGAGGGGACACTTCCGGTCCCGTCAGAACGGAAACTAGGCGATACTCGGGTGTGTCTGCAGCCCGACACGGTGGACGACGACGGTTCTGCCAGCAGTGTGGAATTTGCAAAAAACGGCGCAAAACAGTGGAAAATTCGAAGGTCCCGCGCATTTGAAAAAGTCGCATTGAGGGTTCTCTATAAATTATGAAAATATTTACACAGATCGTTTAAATGGAAGGTCGAACTTTATACGCGTGCTCGTTCGTCTCTATCATCTCTCCCCCTCTCGCACTGTACTTAGATCTATCGACTTACATGTTAAGATAGAGATACTTCATTACATTAGAGATAAACTCGTGTGTATCGGTCGTTACCATATCAACCTGTGTATGTATATATACTTTTTTCGTTTATGCATAGACGCTATTATATATATCACCGCACTAGACGATCGATGAGAAACCGAGAGGTCCCGCGGATCTCGAGTTCGCTCGCCCAGTGCCCATTGTAAAATACCTTATAACTGTTCATGTACATATAGGTGTAACATTTTTTTAATAACTTTAAGTGGACCCCAACGGTAGTCGAACGTGCACGCCTGTGCATCGAGAAGTTTTGCCACGCGGTCGAATTAAAACAAGAAAAATATCAAAGTTCCAAGGGAACCGAAGCACGTGGCGATGACATGGATATACAATTACTTGATTCGACGAAGTGATTTAGTTCTCGGATAATATCTATCTCAGCATTCTTGCGAACATTACAGACTGTTTTACACTTAAAGGGGTATTCTATTTTAAAAATCGATTCTTTTTTCCCAAATTTTCTTAAAGAATATTGCTTCAAAAATGTATGTGCAAAGCCCCATATCTGAACTCTTAAAATTAAAGAAATTATAGGTGTTTGGAAAAGGTGGTATGGAAAACTTTAAACGTATTTTTCTCAAAACTATGTTTTCTTAATGGTTGCTAAATTTCTTAAGATTTACTTGACGGATTGATTCCAGATTTTTTGTGCACCCTCATTGCACGTGTCTTTATCGGCCGTACCAAAATTAATTCGTAATAATGTTTTTTTTTTTTAATAATCGCTTATTTCCTTAAATTTAGTACCGACTATAGCCAAACTCGTCCTAATTAAGAATAACTTTGGTCTTTTTTATTTCAAATGAACAGAATAGCCGAAATTACTGCAACCATGGGAAGACATTTTTTTAACGAATGCGTTTAAACTGTCACAAATTTGAATTGTTTCCCTCCACAAAAATTTGTAAACATTACTGAAACATGGATAAATATATGAACCAAAGTTTGACCAAGACAATTATATAGATGCTCCAAAAAAAGTACCAGAAGTTGTGTAAAAAAGCGCGTTTTAAACTAGAATACCCCCTTAAAATAGGGTGTCTTAAAATGCTCTGATTAGTAAAATGTTAAAACACATCTTCGTGTAGAATTGTAGATAATTTTAGAAGAGGACCTCCCCGATGCACAGGCACAGAAGAATTTTGTAACGGTTTAAGTATAAATATTGCAGTGTAAATAGATAATTTAAACATTTCTTTTACTCGAAAGACACATCTAGATCGCATTTACGCAGTAAAATTTTTGGAGACGCTAGGCTACGGTTTCTCTCCGCTCGAAAATGTTGCTCGAAAAAATAACATCGAAGTCGGGTGCAGGTGCTGAGAGTTACATTTATAGACAAGATAAGTAATTCATAGCGACGCTCGTCGATCTTCTTATTGTTCTTTATAATCTATCTCGATATTTGTTTTTCTTCGACTTTCTTTAATCCCCGCCTGACGGGTCGGTCGTCACGCTTCACGAACCTCAACACCAGGAAAAGGGTGTTAGACAAGTAAGGAAGTCTTTTTGAGATCAAATTCGCCGAGGAAATGAAATGAATTCTCAATTTTCTAATGATCGTTTTCGCACGCAATATTTTATATCGTATAACTACGCTTTTGTATATTAAACGTTACAAATTATATGATCGAACGGCTTCTGTAAACGTCTAATTGGTCGAGACAGAAATTCATCAACAGTAATGATATATACAAAGAAATCAATCTAACGACTTTCGTACGGAACATTAAGGTGCTGATAAACGTTTCGTCAATCTTGTTCTAGACACGTCATTTTTTCAAACAACCGTCATACGTTCTAATAGGCCTTGTACACACGTAATTGGTCGAGACAGAGCTTATCGCGAAAATCGCAGTTCAAGATACAGCTATTTTATTCGCTACGTTGCTGATCAAGAGTTTGAGTGCATATATCGTTTATGTTTCGTAAAGGGAGGGGAAAATCGGTAAAGAAGACGCAGGGAGAAATCCTTGTATGTATATACAGACTTTTTAAAAAATTAGAATATCAAAGCTAGGGGGTATAATAATTAGGAAAACTAGTATTGTTGATGAAAATGATATTTTCTAATAAATCTCTTGCAGGCTATGTTACTTAAAGAGAGAAGACTCTATAAATTGACCGGACAGCAACAATTCAAAGATAATGCGTTATTTGAGGAAGCAGAAGGACTATTGTATGGCCCATTAATAGCAGATTAGCCTGCGGCAGCTGTAAGTATAAATAGAGTACAACTTTTCTTGACTTTAAACTTTAAACGCGTGACTTTGCACACTTTTGGTTTATAATATTTATCAGAACATAAACCGAAAGGATTGACCAAACTATTAATTTTAACCACTTTCTTAAAAAAATAAAGCGCAATTTTTGGCGAAAAGCAGATTTTATTATTTAAAGTGCTGCTATTTTTAAAATATGCAAGTTTTTATATCATTTTTGGTTCATATTCTTAAAATTGTCAAATGAATTGAAAAGTAAATTATATTGGTCGGTTTCAGATAACTGCTAGTGACATGAATTGAAAAATAAATTATTGAAAAATAAATTATATTGGTCTGTTTCAGGTAGACTGCCAGTTTTGCACCTCGAAAAAAAACTATTTAAGATACTGCTCTATTTCTTTTCTATTTATCATAATTTTACTGTCATAAATTTTTTTACTTGTTATAATATTAAATAAAGTACCCTGAAAGTTCCGAAAGGATCAGCGTGCATTGGTATCTTTACAAAAAATTCCTACAGCCGTTTATAGAGACTTCTCCCCTTAACACTTTCCCCTGAATTCTACGCTATAGAAACAAACTTCTCCGCAGAGATACCCTTTTCAATGACACTCTCCACTATGAAACTCATCGCGAATCTTAAACTACGCATTTGCAGTCAGCATCGTAAATGCACTGTGCAGAATTAAAAGAATTTTGGTAAGAAGTAGGTAGCTTATATACAAGTGTCTAGTTCGCAATTAAAGAAGTCAGAGATCACAGAAACGTTGAGACCATCTTCCCTTTTCTCCCTGCAGTGATCTTGCAACGATACCCGTGTAGTCGAGAAATGACGGCTTTGTAAATTAATTCAGACGAATATTTGTATCCGAGGCCCTTCTGCTTAAGAGTTCCATCGATCTTTCAGTATCGAAATTAAACCACGTTGCACAGTAAAAACAAAACACCATTACTGACTATCGAGAAAGGATTGAGTGCAGATTTTTTTCCGTAGACGCGTTTCGAATTTCTGTTTACTTTAATACTACCGTTAAGGAACTAGTTTTTGATCAGTTTAGAGAGTTTCCCGCTTTAATATTTATTTTTAACCTAATGAAACTTTCAACCATAGACTTTTTTATACTAAAAGATGAATTAATGTTTACACTTTAAGGAAAAATTTTAAAAAGTTGAAAATAAGTATAATTTAATTATTTATAAGGTTGGGGAATAATAAGGTGACTAGGAACTAGTTTTTGATCATCTGAAAATACATGGGAACTAATTTTTTATCAGGTCAGGAACTAGTTTGTATTATCCTTTTTTATGTTAGTAATTATTTCAAACAATTATTTAAGGACATAAACTGAAAAGAACGATTTATTTCATGAACTGATAAAAAATTAGTGCCTGATCAAGAACTAGTTCCTTAACGGTACCACTGCCATTTCGTGTTAGTTGTATTTTGATATTAGACTAACGAAAGCCTTGTGCCCTTCCCACGAACATCATGCCATCCAAACTGGTAGATATGTTTGATAACGTTAGATAGTAGGCCTATTAAATGAACATAATTCAACGAGAACGTTGCAACCTCGCTGATCCCTCGAATTCGAAACATGTCTACGAAGATTCCATCGTACAATTACCAAGGCAACTAGGCCAATCCTGTTAGACTTCTAACACTCTAACATCTTACACTATCCTACGTTTTTCGTTAACGCATGCCAAGCCACAGAAGAGGATAGCATCAAGAAAGGAGAATGCTCTAGAAAGTACAACTACTCCACGCTATCGTAAACGCAAGAAAATTGCCCGGAACTTGTTACTCTCAGATTGGCACGTGAAATCATACTCATAATCCTTCTCAGGCTTTCCTGTCGAATTCGACAGCGCGCGGTGACCTAATTTCTTCTTTTCCCACGTTCCCCTAATTTCTCGCTGCTGGCTCGCTCGACTCGGCCAGCTTTCCAGCCGCCATTCCGCTCTTTGATTTTTAGTTGGAAATTTAAGCTCTATGCTTGCTACATTCTGCTTCAATATGCTCGTGCGTAGAACGTTTTGATTTACAGTCGGAGAAACATTGATTAGCTGCTCGAGGCTATTAAAGGACTATCATCGCTATTCCAGTCTATATACCTACGCTCGGTGTCTCGTTAATTTCAGTAGCGACGGAGAGAAAGCTTAAACGTTCCCTTAGAAGGAATTATATCTTAAAATGCCCTATAGATTGGAAGGTTGTAAAATAGTGATATAAACATAATACGTAAAGCCTAAGTAGTATTAAGTTCCTTACACAGACATGTACGAATATGAGTTTTAAACTTTCTTCTGACGACCACTGTGTAGAAACGAGGGAACACAGAGCAGAGTTGGAATTATTATCTGAATAAAAAATTATTTAAATAACGGATCCAGTAAAAGTAACTTTAGTTATAAATTATTTAGTTAATAAAGTTCAATTTTTAATTCGACAAATAAAGGTAACTCGTGAAGATGACGAATAATAATTCGAGATTTATATTCAAATAAAATGTTTGCTCATCTCTATCACAGAGTAACCGGTTAAATAAACAGAAGTTTCCTCGAGCCGCCAATTAACATCGCCTCCAACCGCAGTCGCATGAGAAATATACATATAACATACCTATTCTACATATACCTATAACACGTTTTTTTTTGTACACAGCTTTCTTTGGTTTTTGAAAAGAAGAAGTTAGTCTTTCATAATGATAACGAACTGTTCATCGATTGCGTGCAGGGTGTTCGGCGGGAAGCCGTCCTTCCGTCTCGCACCTCAGCGGTGGATCTCGCCATCGTGGAAGAACAATAATATCAATCAAATTTTCCCCTACAATGCGAAACGCTCGCCGACACTGCCAATCCATTCGCGCTGCAATCGATAAAAGTCCCTCGACGGGGCTCTCGGCGCGAACAGTTTACGCCAACGTAGACGTTAGATATCGAACAAGTGTATTCTAATGAGATTCAATCGGGAATCCTTTAATTTCGGACGATCGTGGGATCAACCGCGGAACCTGTCCGGACACGATTCCCCGGGAAATCCTTGCGATCGAATCTCCAGCCCGACGGAAATCCCGATAAAGTGACTCCATAAGAACGATTACCCGTAGAAAGTTTTCCATCGTCATTTCCGCCTTTGTTTCTCCGCCGGGGAGCGCTGAACGACAACCATCCCGCGTGGAAATATTCGCATTCAGGACGCGTTTCGCGCGCGGGTGGAATATCGACGGCCGATAAGCCGTTATCGAGGCCAGATAGAGAGCTCGAGCACCCCACAGGCAAGATAGAAAAGTGCACTTTCCTCAGCAACGAGTCCAAGCTGAGTACACGTTACGCATTACACGCTCGAGATATACGTATAATATATATATATAGATATATATGTATTGTATATGTATGTATATAAGTATATATATATATATATATAGAAAGTTACAAAAGATAAAAGAATCGAGTATAATGTACACGTACAGACTGCCCCAGAGAAGAGACGGCCATCTTTCCACCCCCCGTCCAACCCCCCACCCGTAAACGGATTATCTTTGTTTTACTTTCCGACAGCTCTCCCTCTGCTGTATCGCGATCTCTGTTAGTTTGGTCTGCAGTCGCCGAGAAGTTTCGTCCTTCCAGCGGATGTTACTTTCAACGCTGACTAACTGGATCCAGCTAATTCGCCGGTTAATCTCTGACGTCGGTCATTAGGCCTCGTCGGAGTGGGAGCCTTGGGAGCTGCGTTTCTTCTTGTGGTTGCCGTGGTAATGGTGATGGTGCTGCTGCTGCTGCTGGTGCTCGGTGTGCATCAGGGCGTCGGTCTCCGGCTGATTCTGATGGCCCACTAGGAGGTCCAGGGTGCCCCTGGGAAGTCCTGGTTGGTCGTTAGCTGGCGGTGGAACTGGGGTCGCCGCCGGCGACTCGTTTGGTAGCGGCACGCAGTGCAGGACGTAGCATCTCACGCCTGCTAGAATGATGCCTGAAGATGGTCAGGGTTTTTGTTAGACACTTTTGAATGTGACATTTTGGGGGGATTGTCTGTCGTGGAACGCGTGCATTTTGGTTTATGATAGAAGTTAGAGAGGTCGTTGGGGGAGACTGAGCATGAGGCTTTGAGGGGAAAGTTGAGTGGTGGTTAGATTCTTTAAGGGGGCCGTCTCATTTTTGTTATTGTCCGTCTCACCGGGCGTTGAATGTGTGCGGACGGTCACACAAGCTAAGTTAAGCGTGTACGTATACGCGTGTAGTAAACAAACCGTTTTAACCGTCTTTCGTCCTGGAATCGGCCAGAAGGAAGTTTTTGCGGGTACAGTTACCTTCAGTAAACATCTGTGCAGGGTGGTCTGGTGTGTTTGAACGCTAATAAGCACTGTACATTGAAATAATAATGAATTTATGAATCGAAAACTTACAGAATGAAGCTTCAAGGCTTCTCCGTTGGTGGCGCTAATGGTGTACTGTAGCTATGTAGCACTAGCGTGACGTATAAATTCATTATTATTTCAATATACAGTGCTTATTAGCGTTCAAACGCACCAGACCATCCTGCACAGATGTTTACTGAAGGTAACTGTACCCGCAAAAATTTCCTTCTAGCCCAGGCCTCCCCAAGTAGGGGAAATCTGCTTCTGAAACACATGTTTCGGTTCTCCCTCGAACGCTACGCCTTAGCTGCTACGGGCGCTAAGGTGGGACGAGTTCTGCTACCCTTCCTTCGAGGGCACAGTAACGTCGCTGGGAAGCATGTTGGGCGCTTTGGGGCGAAAGTACCAAATGTGTCAAATTTTTATAGGAAATTTCATAGTAACTTAAAAATAGTAGGAAAAATTGAAATTTAAACTAGCATTTCAAAATGACGTAAAAAGAATTGCAGTATTTCTAGCGAACCTTACACGAATGCTCCACATATAAGGAACAATCTAATAAATAGCCTATTTATTTGCACTCGTAACATAATATATTTGACTTCTGATACAAGGTGTTAGCTCGTCTCTGGCCTGACGCGCACTGCCCGTTCGGCTCCCCGACGATGTATATAATAACAACACTCTCGGTTACTACAAGAATTTTAAAAAATGTATTACATACAACGATACAGTAATACAATAATCGTAGTGATTTCTTTTTTATTAGAAAAATATATTCATTTTTATGACAATACAAGTAGTAGTTATTTTATAAATTTTTGTACATTATATACATATTATATACATGTTATAGAAATATGCATTTTATACACATTTTGTGTATAATATAATTGTATATATCGTTGTAAATTCTTTTTACGTCATTTTGAAATGCTAGTTTAAATTTTAATTTTTTTCTACTATTTTTAAGTCATTATGAAATTTCCTATAAAAATTTGACACATTTGGTACTTTCGCCCTAAAGCGCCCAACATGCTTCCCAGCGACGTTACTGTGCCCTCGGAGAGAGGGTAGCAGAACTCGTCCCACCTTAGCGGCCGTAGCAGCTAAGGCGCAGCGTTGGAGGGAGAACCGAAACATGTGTTTCAGAAGCAGATTTCCCCTACTTGGGAAGGCCTGCTTTAAGGGTACTAGGCAGTCGTCCCTATCTAAAATCAAGCATTCCTGTTTCAATTAATTACAAAGAAACAAATTGAAACTGGGACTTGTTCTTTGGCGTGAAGTTTATTAACAGCCTAAGCTTTGAAACACATGTTTGTTTAGTCAAATATATGCATTGTATATGACGCTACAGATGGATCATTAAAGAGGCTTTTCAGTGTGACCTCCACGTAATTTTATAGAATTCTGACCACGAAGGGTTAAAAATGTTTCTTTTGTTTTGCAGTGACGACTCAAAAATGGAGGTTCCAATCGATTCAAATAAAAATCAAGCATGTTCACAGAATATGTAGTTCCGAAGCGGACGTAAATTGAAGTTAATGAAAACTCTTCTTCTTTATGAAAAGAAACTGAAACCCCAATGATGAAGTTTTACCCTCCACCAAGCCACAAAAGATGAGGTCTTAGTTTCTTTTCATGATTTTTAAAGCTTATGACGTTAATAAACTGCATGCCAAAGAACAGGTCTCAGTAGTAATTCGTTTCTTTGTAATTAATTGAAACAGAAATGCTTCATTTTAGACAGGACCGATTGGCTAGTACCCTTAAAATGCCATGCCACACAGGTTTGTATATTATGTCCCGCGATATACAATCACGTGGAAGGCATGGACGGCCGCAGCAGGGGGCAAGGAGCTTGATAAACAATTGCTGCTTACTTTTAAACACAAATCTTTATTAAGTTTATACTAAAAAAAAATTGGATATTCTTAAATTACAATTTTAAATTTTTAATTAAATTGGCGCTGCAAAATGCGTTCAAAGAAGCAACCAATCGCTGCCTGTCAACTAGAGCGTTTCTCAAAGTCTCCCTTGCCCTGAAGAAAGTCTGCAGACTCCCTTGGTGCAACGTGATTTTATAAGTAAAAAGAAATCGAAAATATAGAACTAAATTTATTTATAGGAGCTTGTATTTTGGGGAAATTGAGTTTGATTAAAATTTGACAGGATGTAACAACGAATATGGTTCAGTTGCAGTTTAAATGAATGTTTGTGCAAAGCCAAGTTGAAGGTGCTGAATGACTTATATGGAACAACGTTTTGTTTTGAAGAAAATCGATTTTGAACCTTTACTGAGTAGGTACACATTTACCCAAGGATCGGCTCCATTTTTGAAATTGATTTCCTTGAAAACGAAGTCTTGTTCGTAAAAGGGAAGGCTGATAGAGATACCTTCTCCAGAAATGTTATTTTTGGGAAATGTTATTTTCTTATTGTAATTATGGAATTCTTCTACTAGTCAGCTTCAAGATTAATTAACATAAAGATTGTTCAAACCCTGTCGTACACCTTGCAGTTGCATTCTGAATGAGAAACCTGTTCCTTTATGATGTGTATACACATACACTTGATGTCTGACCAAAGATTGGGCTGTTCTACTGGCGTAGCACGCATGCGAGTATAAATTCAACGATTGAGAAAGACAAGAAATTTGTAACACGATTATCCCTTAATTTATATAATATTGAACACACAAAGTGTTAATTTATGTGTTTCTGATTCAGAAGTACAAGTCCGTTAATGTGAACCGCATTTCATTTGGGAAATAAGCATCAGCGGTTTCAGCGGTCGATTCGCAATTAGTTTACTTTGCGAGGATTTGATTAATCAAATTTATATGACGCACACCAAGCGCAGCAATGCGATCCCGTATTAGAGTTCCGTAATTAATGCCCTCGAAAGTACTTCGCACATTTAATTTTATGTGAACGGCACGAGGCTTTGCGAGCCATTTGTATGTAAGTTTACGGTTAAGGCCATGCCTCGATTATATCGACGCATATGAATTTAATTGATGAAGTTTAATGAATATGCAAACGTTATAAACCTTCTTGCAATTCCACCCAAAGCTCGCGTGTATTCAAAAGTTTCTCATGGGCAATATTTATGTCTATTCAATATGCGAAAAGTGACTACGGATTGCGTTGAAATAGGGCAGATTTGGAGAAAATTTCTTGGTATAGGATATTCTCACATAAAATTAAATAACGAAACATTCACTCACAGTTGAAAATATTAATTGCACAGCTCAATTTGTATATGTGTAAATTTTAAATCGTCCGTAGATTTTTTCCAAGGGGGGGGGGGGGGTAATTTTGGGGTGAGGGTGGAGAATAATATAGCAATGAAAAAACAATCTTGGCGATGACATCGACGAATCAGATTTAATTAAAAATTTAAAACCGAAATGTAAAAATATTCACTTTTGTAGTATAAACTTAACAAAGATTAGTTTTTAAAAATAAACTATTTTTTCTCAAAATCCAGGGGGGACTGCCCCTTTGCCCCTCCTCCCTCTGGACGCTCACGTTTAAGATAGTTAATTAAATTATGGAACATATCTGTAAGCATTTCAGAATTATTCTCTAACTCTGTTCCGAATTATTAATTTATTGAAATCCTACATAAACAGATCTGTTCACGATTATTTTAAACTTGTTATAACATCATTAAGTCTATCAAGGTATGAACCCCTAAATAAAATTGAATAAAGACAAGTATGTGTCAAAATTCTCTACAGATCGAGGAAAATATCCTCAAAGATTCGTGGTTAAGTCAAGAAACGGCCATCAAGCCGATTTTTACGGCGTCGGGAACTGACGGTAACTTAGTTACACTGACTGAATAGCTCCAAGTAATACGATTAGGCCATAAAATCTCTGACAGCGACAAACGTCTTTTCAAGCTGTTCCCCAACCACCCAGCTACGTCTAAAATTCCATTAGTCGTAATCTAGTAAATAAGAACCTACTTATATCGGCATTAAATTGCAATAGAACCATTCTTATAAAGTATATTACTAATTAAACCCTCCTTCTTTTATATTACTATTCAACAATTCCGCTGTTCACAGTCACAGTATGGGTCAAAGAAAATTTAACCTGCACCCAAAATAAGTTAAGTAGATCCATTAAAAAAATGATATCTTAAAATTTATATCCCATTTAAAATTTCTTTTCACCACCACTGTACCCAAAATAAGTTAAGTATATCCATTAAAAAAATGATATCTTAAAATTGATATCCCATTTAAAATTTCTTTTCACCACCACTGTACACACGTTCGTGTTACCTGATGAATAGAATACTCAACGCCGGGAAAGTAATATCCAACTGTCTCCTCGTTAGTAAGAATAATAAAGGTTCTGTTGTATCAAAAATTAGTCCGTTACTTTCAGCTTCACGCCTGTCCCGAGGAAAAATGATACAGCAAAATGTTTCCTCGACCTACTGTCCGCCGAGCATTTGCCGAGCTCTCAGAGTATTCTGACAGAGTTTCAGAATTTTCCACGCTGAGTTTCATGCACGGTGGGGGGAAAAAAGGCACGCTCACCGAGGAGGAGCAGAATAGTGCCGGCTACGAGCAGAGCGAGTCTGTGGTCGGTGGTCGTTGCACCCGGGGCGAGTTGGACCAAGCCAACAACCAGCACCACTGCGCCCAACAATAGGCACACCACCACCGCGTGTAGCCCCGATATCTGTGAATGACAATGCTTTCGTTAAATAATTTCGCACCGAATCGGCCCGGAGCGGTGTCGCGGTCAAAACGGCGCATCGATTCGCAGCCGTCGTTCAAATGTTCGTTAAAAGACGAGAACGGCCGATTTTCTTCCGATCGTTCCGTTTCTCTGTGACTCGGTCCTTCGCGACTTTAGTACACTTGAAATGATTGGAAAATGGTGGAGCGATAGAAACACGATCCACGAGTACTTACAGATAACACTTATCACGGTACGGTGTTGTAAAAAAAGTTTCTACTCACAAGGAAGCATATCGAACCCGAAAATTCTGATTTTAATGAAACTCCGTACGATTGTAGAGCATGTCGGAGTATGTAAGAAACGATTTTTTTTCTGCGGAAAAACACTCTGATTAGGAACACTATTCAATTGATGATGAAATAGGGCAGATTTTTTTATATAGATCGAAAGTATATGTCACAACGGTCACAAAAATGTAAATTAAAGATGCTCCCAAAAGCTGCTCTGACCTTGAAAAATCAACAAAGGTGGAACAGGGGAAAGAAGAAAAATGAGGGAAAAAGAATGACAAAACCGTGCGTTGAAATTTAATTATCTCTATTATCTGAAAATACAATGACTACAATGAGCGAACACTGTTTTTTTCATACCTTGACCAACTAGACAGTCTTAACATGTCACTGCGAAGACTGATCGACAGATCACACATATACTGCGCGACACTATTTTTTGACAAATATATGAGTATGTATACATTAATTGAAAAATAAATGGCCAGAAAAGGTATATACAATTTTCTTAAAAATGTCGTAAGAAGTAAGTAAGACAAAGAAAACAATTTAAATATACGGAAGTTACATAGAATTTTAGAAAACTTATAACAAGGGCTAATTTATTGCGACAGTTTTTTGACGCGAAAGTTTGTCGCTTCGAACAGTCACTAGTTTACTAATTCTTAAATTTGAAACAATACGCCATCTTCGTCTTGCTATCTAGAATTTTCATCTTGAATCTATTTTTGCTTCAATCACTTTTTTAAACCTTCTTGTCGACAAGATTATCATAAATTTAATGTTAATTACCCACTGTTGTGATTTCAATAATATTATCATTAATTTGATTTAATATCATTAACTTTTTCTAATTGTTATCTATCATTAATCTATTATCATTCATTTAATATAATGTATTTTCATATAATAGAGATAATTAAATTTCAACAGACGGTTTTATCCTTGTCTTTCCCTCATTTCTTTTCTTTCTCCTGTTTTACCTTCGTTGATTTTTCAAGGTCAGACCAGCTTTTGGGAGCATCTTTAATTTACATTTTTGTGACCGTTGTGACATATACTTTCAATCTATATAAAAAAGTCTGCGCGATTCCATCATCAATTGAATAGTGTTCCTAGTGAGGGGGTGAAATCAGCCCCCAAATTTCCAGCGATTTTTCGTTTTTCGAGTATAACTTTGGAAGTACAAAAATTTCTTTTGCAGCGCGTTATACGGCATCAAACACTGAACACTTTGTCCATTTACGGTTTTCTTCTACCTCGCACCGTTACGAAGTTATACTCGAAAAACGAAAAATCGCTGGAAATTTTGGGGCTGATTTCACCCCCTCAGAGTGTTTTTCCGCAGAAAAAAAATCGTTTCTTACATACTCCGACATACTCTACAATCGTACGGAGTTTCATTAAAATCAGAATTTTCGGGTTCGATATGTTTCCTTGTCAGTCACTGAACTTTCTGCTTGCTTGACATTTGCCGTTCCACGTGTCAGACAAAATTGTAGTATCGCGTGTTGAACGATAGAGATAATTTATTATACAGGGCGTTCCAAATGGGAATAAAGAATTGAAAAGATGCCATTTCGTAATCTGAGGCTTCGTTTTTTAAATGGAAGCAGTTGATTCAATTTTGTGATATCGGCGCACTGATTCGGTCACTATTAAAAACGTAAAAGCTATTTCGCTAGTTAAACATTAAAATTTCCAACGTTTCGGTCGTACTTTCGACCATTATCAAGGAAAGAAAAATAAAAACTGCACTGCTTTTAAATTAATAGCACGCTTTAAAACGTGCGAACGACAAGTCGGTTGGAGATTGACTGGAGATGGAGTGCGCCGATATCACAAAATTTAATTTTTTAAAAAGATCTACGGTCGAAATCATAATCCACTTTATCAAAAAAGGAAGCAGTTGATCAGTAAAAGATCAATTGTGTGCATGGTTCGTGATTGAATAAGGGACACTTTTTTCGTTTCCGTTTTGATAGTAGTCTGGGAATTGTTTACTACACACTACACCAGTGATAGTGACTAGAATAATAAATATGAAAGGTGAATTTCAGGCTGTGTCACGATACTCTCTCAATTTTTCATTTAACTTTACATTTTCCAACTGCACTTTTTTTCAAAACCAAGAAACGCGGCACCTAGTAAACTACCCTTTCTAGCTTCTCAAGAAAACTCAAGTCGTATGGACCCATTTTAAAAAAGTTATTCTGTTTTAAGGGGGTACACGAGTATTTCGGGGTGAAAAAGTCGAAAAAAAATTGGATTGTTTATGATAGCCACAAGTATAGAAGTATTTTAAAAAATATTTCATTGAAAAACTAGAATAATAAATATGCAAAGTGAATTTTAGGCTGTTTCGCGATACTCTCCCAATTTTTCATTTAACTTTACCTTTTCTAACTGCACTTTTTTTCAAAACCAAGAAACGTGGCACCTAGTAAACTACTCTTTCTAGCTTCTCAAGAAAAATCAAGTCGTATGGACCCTTTTTAAAAAAGTTATTCTGTTTTAAGGGAGTACACGAGTATTTCGGGGTGAAAAAGTCGAAAAAAAATTGGATTGTTTATGATAGCCACAAGTATAGAAGTATTTTAAAAAATATTTCATTGAAAAATTTGAAAAGTTGCGGGTGTTACAGCCTAAAAAGTAACGGGCGTGCCAATGCAGGTAAACACGCCGCGGCAGGCTTTAAAGCCGTTTTTGTTCAAGACGGTGAACATCATAACTCGAGAACGGATCGATATTTTTTGTTGAAATTTCAACTGACCCTGCAAAACACTTTTCTCCACAATGTGGAACCCGCTCAATAAGATTGCATAACTTTAACTATGGTAAATATACCAGTAAATGGACACTACCAGTGAATGGACATTTTTCACTAAAATGAGTAAAATAAGCAACTAATTAATTATAGACTTCTTCTAGTTTCTCGCTTCATATCCAAACAATTTTCGCAACACGTGGAATCAATCGCGCTGCAAACATAATTTTATAAAAGTGTCCATTCACTAGCCTTAAGTGTTCATTTACTGGTGCGTTTACCCTACATTGAAGAATTTATCACAGGATTACTTCAGTAAAATCCTTCAAAGTTGATATTTGTTGTATAACTGCGCGAATTTTTATTGAAATTTTACCGAGTTCCACATTGCGGAGAAGAGTTTTTGTAGGTTCATTTAAAATTTCAACTCAAAATATTAATCCGTTCTCGACTTATGATGTTCACCGTTTTAACGCGTGCATTGCGCGGCGCCACTTTGACGGTTTGTAATTCCTTTAATTTGTAATATTTTTCAAGTTTTCTGGACTAAAAATGCGTATTATATCCACAATTAACTATTGTAAAACGTGCAAATAGTACGAATTATTAATCGTCCTTCAATTCAACCCAAAAGAAACCGTTCATTTTTCCGTCTAATACCCGTGTACCCCCTTAAAGTGTGATGGATTATGTTAGTGATCCACTGTGGACTTCCCTGTAAAATTTTAATCGCTTGTGTCTCAAGCAGGAAGCCTCAAATTACAGAATGGCAAAGGGTTCTTCGATTCCTCTCGACTTAAGGAATTTAACCCTTCGGACTTGTCTCAAAAATCCAGCACACTCTATACATACATTATTATATAGAATATTTTTTTAAAGCACAAGGTATTATTTCGATATTATCTTGCTCGTTTAATACAATCCTCTTATCGATGTTTGAATTGGCAGTAATACGTCGCGGAAAACGATATGGAAGACTGAGGCGATCGTCTGTCATAGTCTATCGGACGTCTCAAGGTGCGTTTAAACCAAACGAACCAATGCTCGTTCGCCCCTTACTTGGACAAAATTCAATTAATGAAAAATTGCAAGTAAAAATTGGCGTTTAGGGTGACTGTACCTAATATCGCCAGGCAAAAGTTAAATCGCTGTCAATTGAATAATAATTGATGTTTTTGCATGCAGTTTGTTTCAAAGTAAAGAAAAATTATTCATTTTTCATGTAGTATAAGTTAGAATCGTTGAAACCTACAAATTTTTAATTAGGACTCAAAAAACGTGAGACATGCAAAAATCGAGTCCTGAAAAAACTGTACCTAATATCGCCACCTCAAGAAATATTGATTAATTCATGTATATATGAGTTTTTTAAGTCATTTTCACACGTGTTTTTATTATTTCTTGCACTACAAATGTATTTTTATCCATCTTTGATTTTATATTCATTAGAAAACAAATTTTTTTGCTGTATAAATGTTTCTTATCAGTCTTTGATTAGGATTAGGTTAAAAAAATGTTTTTTTTTACAAAAATATTGAAATAGGATGATTAAAATATTTTATTTTTAACGGTCGGATTGGGGACACTAACGGTAGGCGGTATTGGGAACACACATACTGCTACAAGA
Organism: Andrena minutula; assembly: GCA_929113495.1. NCBI lineage: Eukaryota > Metazoa > Arthropoda > Insecta > Hymenoptera > Andrenidae > Andrena > Andrena minutula. The sequence goes on along the minus strand of OV815993.1, from coordinate 75,580,389 downwards.
AAAACGTTATTTTCATTATAAAAACTATTTGAATCGATTACAGTCCTTAACTACATCATTAATTAGGTTTTTCTAGTAGATATTCTTGCATTTACGGAATTATTAGACTTACCTTCTCCGAATGGGATGTAAAATTGTGACAGTCCAATCAATTTTTAACCGACTTCAAAAAAGGAGGAGGTTATGTATTCAACCCCTGTGTATATTTTTTTTTAACTTTGCTTTTTGTTTTGTTTGTTTTTTTAAATTTTTTTTTTTTAAGTTTGTCCCCTCATAACTCCTCAGCATATGGACCGATTTTGACGATCTTGTTTTTATTCGAAAGAGGATGGTGCCCCGTTGGTCCCATACTACGCGGAATCAATATTGGCCGATTTTGATGATCTTTGTTTTATTATTTATATTTATACCAGTTATAGTTAAAAACTAAAAAGTTGAAAATAAACAAATTTTAAAAAAATTAAAACCGACTTCAAAAAAATAAAATTTCGCTAAAAAGTAAAAAATAATTTTTTCCCTTATTTAATCTACTATTCTCATATTTTTTAAGTCGGTGCCAGATTTACACAGTGCAAATGATGGGACACCGCCTTAAAAAATATGAGAGTAGTAGATTAAATAAGGGAAAAAATTATTGTTTACTTTTTAGCGCAATTTTATTTCTTTGAAGTCGGTTTTTACACTATTAAGATTCACTAAAATACTTCTCTTTCTGTAATTATTGATCACATGACGCTGCAATTACAGTATGTCTTCCTGCATATGGTTAGGTTCTAATTGAGTGCATAACCGATAAATTTTAGTGCTTACTTTGCGAGATACAGGGGGTGGCGATATTAGGTACAGTCACCCTACACTAAATGAGCAGGAATTTTGTCGAAATGATGGGTGAACGAGCATTCGTTCGTTTGATCTAAACGCACCTTCAGCGATGGGTCGAGTGTATCCACTTAAAATCAATAAATAGTCGCGTTAGCACGGCTGATGCTCGTTATTACGGCGCACACGTAAGCAGAGAATTACCTTGCCACAGAGATACAGCTCGGGTAAAGGCTCCAGGTGGCTGTTGTGGCCATGGGGACTGGGGGTGGGCGGCGAGCCTTGAGGCGGTGGCATCCATTGGCCCCCTAGGTAAAGCTGACTGGGGCGTTTTAACCTTTTTTCCTGCCGTTTACGCTCGTGGCGGACTGCCACCGCTGGCATCGCACCGATCATCCTGGAAAACAATCGTGCGCCCGGTGTCAGTGTGCGTACGCTCCCAAATATGTGCTTTCGTCACCGAGAATTCAAAATAGGTATTATTATAGTAAATCTCTACAGTAGTTTTTATAATTTCTGGATGTATCACTTCTTCACTGTTCGAACAGTTGACAGTGATACTTACGGGAAATGTGATTTCTGGCAATGTTATAATATCATTTTATTTGTTTAATAATGTTGCAATGCTGTTACGTATTATGAGAATGGAAAGATTGTGGTCTTGTGGGTATAGAAAAGACTGTGATAATTGTGTCTTTGTGTTATTATTGAACCCTAGTGTTTTAAGATGTTTAAGCGAGATGTGTAAACAAATTTTAAGACGTGTGTTAGAGAAATAGAATAATCAGTGCTGGATTAACCAGTAAGGAAAATGAGCACGTGCTTAGGTCATCGAGAGAAAGGGGGTACTATATAAATTTTCTAAATTTTGAAATCTAACTTTTGCTAGAAACACTTTTTAGTCAAATTATTTATCGGGAATGTCTAAGAAATTGTACATTTCGTTTAAGTGGTCACCCTGTATAAGGAGGCCTCGAAATCTTTATGTGCTTAGGGCCTCTAAAGGTCTTAAGGGATAACATCCACTGTGACGACACAAAACCGTGTACCTTTCACAATTGTTTGTGGGTAAACAAAGAAATAAATCCCAAAACGTTTTACGTCCATGTCGTTAGCTCTGGGTAACGCCAAAGGAAATAACAGGAACGTCTGTTATTCATTCAGGCTTGTTTAGGTTTTCAACACTGTTTCTGCGATAAAATTTCGATACTCTGATTTTAGAATCGTGATTAGCGATATCAAAAACCCTTAGAAACATTGAAGTTCAAATGTTAAAATTTGCAATGGCCACTATGGTAGTCAGCCCCGCCCTCTAAAGGTTAAACTTTCTTTCTCGGAACTGCTTTTTTTCAAATTGGCCAGCAGCACCATTTGAACAATTTTTATTCAATTCACTGGAAATTTTTACAATACCTTCTAAACTACATTCTCCATCGAAGTACGTATCGATATTGGGTACCATTGTTTTTCTTAGAAATTTTAAGCGTTTAAACATAAAGTTCACTCTCTAGCTCCATTCATCCACGTTCAGCACCATTTTTAGCTAAAAAATTGTACATAACTTTAAAAGTTTTCACCAAATCGTTTATGATTTCAATCGGTACGTACTTCGATGTAGAATATAGTTTAGTCAATTTAAAAAATGTGGTTTCGAGAAAAATGTGTTTAAGGGGGTCGTCTGGTGTGACAGCCGTTTTTTTGCTTTTTTGGGGAATTTTTTTTGACGAACCATAAAAACACAATACGTTGGAATTTTTACTGCATATTTATTAAGATTTGAACAGTTATTCAGAATATTTTGAAGTTAAAATATAGAGTGGAATTGACTTTACACAGGTCAGTTGCGAAAAAAAGTTGGTCGACGGCTGACATGATTCCGGCTGTCCTGCTCATCTGAAATCAAAAAGTCAAACGGCACATTAATTTGTAGACTTGTGGCTATAGCCGGAAGCAGAATGAAGTCAAAATATTGGAAATTTAATGTTTGGCACAGTTTTGAAAATAAAGTCAATGACAAAAATCGTAACTTTATTTTCAAAACTGTGCCAAACATTAAATTTCCAATATTTTGACTTCATTCTGCTTCCGGCTGTAGCCACAAGTCTATAAATTAATGTGCTGTTTGACTTTTTGATTTCAGATGAGCAGGACAACCGGAATCATGTCAGCCGTCGACCAACTTTTTTTCGCATCTGGCCTGTGTAAAGTCAATTCCACTCCATATTTTAACTTCAAAACATTCTGAATAACTGTTCAAATGTTAATGCATATGTAGTAAAAATTCCAACGTATTGTATTTTCATGGTTCGTCAAAAAATATTCCCAAAAAAGCGAAAAAAAAACCGACCGTCACACCAGACGACCCCCTTAAAGTACCATTTTGAAAAAACGAAAAGAAAAGAAAATGGCTTGAAACTACTTAAGATGTGTATAATAAAGGCGTTTAAACAGATTTTCCACTTATTTCTTTGTTTACCCACAAACAATTGTCAAAGGTACACTACGTTTTTGTGCCGCTATAGTGGTGTTACTCCTTAATTCGGCCCTGGGAGTAATTGCACCAGCCCCTCAAAATTTTAACGTTTTTATTAATATCTAAGCTACATGTCCATATAGAGAATGAAAATATTACAAGTAAATATTGTTTTACCATTACTTAAAATGGTAGAGTAGCATGTGTGTGTTCCATGAAAATTCACAAGGTCAAAGAATAATTGAGTTGAAAAATAGATAAATGTAACTTACTGTTCTATTAAAGAAATGTATAAATAATCGCGAAAATACATATTCCCATAATTCACATTTGTATTTTTTGATATTTGTATAATAAAAGAATTTTCTTAAAGAGGACACCCACAAAAATTTTGAAAGAAATGGCATAATTACTTTAACTTACTAATTAAGAAGACTCTTAACATTTTTGTTGCGTCGACATTCCAATTATTTAAAATAACCATGCCAATTTACTCTGGACTCTGCAACTCGCGTACCCCCTTATTTTCCCAAGTGTGAGAATATACGTTCGAGGCGTGTCAGTTAATCAGTTCGCCCCAATTTCCAAAGTTTACAGAAGGCTTAATACGTTTATCTTCCATACACGGCACGTAAAAATGGTATATCGCATTTCCAAGCGAATAAGTGGTGATAACAGAAGGGATTAGTTTACACCCACTCTCGGTGTGCCTGATAATCTAATAGCCCTATCTTTTAGAAGCAATCTGGTATCAACGACGAGTCACAGCATTAGAAACAATACGAACTAACGACTACACATAATACATTGTGTACGTTGCGTGCATTGTTAAATTTCAATTACAGGAATATTCTCTGCAATTCAATAATTAAGTATTTATCTGAACATCTGCCGCATTTGAAAATACTATACTTTGATATCAATTACATCGATCTTCGTACCTTTGGGAAATAAGTTAACTATTTTCCATTCCCTTTGGAGACACAATGAAGTCGGCAGTAGAATATCACGTTTATGTTCAGACTTACTTGCCTCGCTGGAATTAATTCCCGTTGAAATTCTCTGGAATAAATAAAATTTCTCTTCCCAAATAAAATAAAAATTTTACGTTCATACAAGTCAGATTTAATAAACACAAACATTACTTTCTATGTATGTACTCGCTTCAGCGGAACGTCGGACACAGCAGTAGAATATCCTGTTTGTGGTCAGACATCCATCAGTCTACGGAATGAACCGTTATACATAATTCCATGCTTTTCGAGCCGCGTTTGCGAGAGCCACTTCAAACGCAGCAACCAGTGTTTCATAGAAAAATGGACGAGGGGATCACGTGTGCGGCATTAATTGCCCTGGATACTGTTAAAACAGAGGGTAAGTCGTGGTGGGCGTTTTGCAAAACGGTCGTTGAACAATATGGGAATGGTGGCTGCATATTCGTAGAGTTCGTGAACCAGGAGACGCTATGAACTTTGGTGACCTCAGGTGACCTCGTCGGTCGATACGTCACTACATCCACCCTCTTCAACCCTCCGGGCTCGGCCAGGCAGCTCCAACGTACCCGAGTTCTATGGGGTTGCTCGAATCGAGGGTAAAACCGTGGCAGCGATGTTTCAATCGCTTTCGTATACCTTCCTGATTACCTGCGACCATTTCAAAACGCCACTCCACCCTTTCGCCAAGTAAAACAATTTCTGCCTTCGCTACATCAGGAACAATATTCAGAAAATTTTCAAAATTTTTAATATGCAATTTCTTCAAAGATCCTTTTCCTGCTATTTTATAATTTTTTAGCTGTATAGGGGAGAGTCATGCAGTACCGACTGCTGTAAGTGTTTTTGTTATATCTTGGGGTAGAGTCGATAAAAATAAGAAATTAAAAAACCTGCTTGTAGTATAAATGAAACTTTGTAAGAGAAGGGAAATTATTTTTGTGAAATTTAATAATAAGAATTGATAATTTACAAAAGTAAAAATGTAATTTCTAGGAAACGAATTCACAAAATTTTCAAAATTTTTAATATGCAATCTCTTCAAAGATCCTTTTCCTGTTATTTTCTAATTTTTTAGCTGTATAGGGTAGAGTCGATAAAAATCAGAAATTAAAAACCTGCTTGTAGTATAAATGAAACTTAGTAAGAGGAGGGAAATTATTTTTGTGAAATTTAATAATAAGAATTGATAATTCGCAGAAGTAAAAATGTAATTTCTAGGAGACGAAAAATTGTCGTCCAGTACCGACCAAATATTAAATTAGTAGATTTTTAGGTCTAAATGATTAACTATGTTAATAAAGACATTTAACTAGTACAATACAAGATTATTTTCAAATTTTATTTGTACAAACTCGCAAGTCAGATAATTGATATTCTCCTGATATGTGTATTCGACGTGTGCCCAACTGTCACATACGGTACACTGCACCTAATCTTTGTCAAATGATTCCTTGCAAACAGAGATAGGAAAATTTTTTATTTAAATAAAATTTCAAATATTGAATAAAAAAAATTAATATCAACGTACGCGTTTAATGGCTCAGAACATCGAGAGCAATGGGGTAAACAAAACAAACCCCGGCTGCGGGGTTAGTTTACTTGACATTTACTTTTCAGTTTTAAACCTTTGCTTGCGAAAGGCGTATATATACGCTGCCAATTCCATCAATATACTATACGAAACCCGTACATATGTATACTACGACCAATAGAATTTTTTTTATTTTTTTTTTTCACTCCTTCACAGTGTTATTTTTTTATTAATTATCATGGTGTTAGAAACTGTAATTATTTTGTACTTCTTTGTTATGGTTTATTTGGAAGGCCTGTGAGTATAACAGGAGAATAGGGTGTAAAACTGGTAGGGGTGAGTTTGGAAGGATTTGTGTTGAGGGAAGTGGACTTGAGCAGCTAAACTCTTTGCCTCGCCTGCATCTTGAGGATAAAAAATGCAATTACTAATGGTATTCCTATGCTTAGTAGGATAAAATAAAATACCATAAATTATAGTCAAGGTATCATGTTTCCACAAAATATTCATGAAAAAACATCAAGCAGTACTTAGTGGACAAAAATCCACAAATAGTCGAAACAAAAATATTTACTTCCCACCGACCTTTTTAGATTTTTCATTTTCACTGACAGAACACGCAAGTTTTTTTCACGGCGACACATTAAATGGCAAGCTGGTCATTCATATGCTTTAATATCGCAAATCCCAGCAAAATTTATTCCATAATACAACTATTAAATGGAGTCAACAAATATTATTTTAACGAGCTTTGAGCTGAATACTGTAAAAGGTGAAAATAATTTTAATAATATTTGAGGGAAAAGTTATGCATAATATCATGGTAATATTGAATTTCCAGAAAAGAATTTTAGTTTGATGTGGCAGGAAATATTGCGTTACACTGATCCTGTCCCCTTTGCGTGTCCGCTTGAATTTTAAGGGGCGTGGAAATATATTAAGATAAACTGCGCGGAGCAGTGGAGAGTATAAGGATGAAAAAGAACCTTGTGCTGAAGAAATAAATTGGTTCTTTCCAACTGAATCTCAGCTTTGCACTTGCCCGGATCCTTTAAATCAGATCCGCGTAAACCATGGCTACACGTGGCTTCCTGCAGAGTTCTATTTCCCCTCTTTTTTTTGTAAAACGTGGTGGTTGCTTATAAACGTTTTACCCATAATACAACTGAACTCGACAAATATTCTCGCCATTAAAATAAAAGTTTTGTCGACTCCATTCTCTAATATGCTACAACGACAATTTGGTTTACCATATTCGAAATCATTTGTTCAACATATCCTTCTGTCCTAAACGCTTCTTTTCTTGACAAAATTCCTGACAAGTTTGAATGCCAGTACAAAATTTGGGAAGTGTCTTTCTTTAAATAAATAACTAAATGTGGGTCAGAGTCTAAAAGCAGAGTCTAAACAATTCTTAAAGACGTTACAGGCTTACAGGCGTTACAGGCTTTACATCTCTATAAAGAACATATATGTGTAGTTTGGCAAATGTATCCTCAAGGCTACATAAAAACAGCCTCTATTATTTTGGGTCACACGGTAATGCTCCAATAAAAGAATATACTGTATAACATTTTCCACGAACTCCTGGCGAATATAAAGGACACGCTCGTTGCTCCGGGGTGTAAACTTTGATGTTGAAATATGAAGATTCCCACGCGACGTCTTATTCAAAATACAACGTCACGGAGAGGCACACGTGTACGTGTAACGTTCCCACGGATTCGTGGAGTAATAAACCAGGAGACCGAAGCAAGTTTTTATCCGGGTCGTTGAATTTGTCTCATTGCGCAGTACTCGACCAGCGAAAAATCCATATCGCGCAAACGACGAGGAAAAAAGTTCAAATACCATTTCACAAAACTATCTTCGCTACGAACCGGCTGTAGTATCATTCTTTTTTCGAGGCTGCACAAAGCCAAGTTTATTCCACTTTTTTTCAGCCGAATCTCTATTAATTTAAACGAAACCACGAGAATTAGTGAATGTTTCTAAAGTAAGGTAAAAGACCCAATACGTGGACACGTCCCAGTAGCTGGACACTGGTGCAAAAGAACTATTTTATTAAATTATTCAAATATTTCGTCAAATATATATATGAATATATTTTACTAAATATTTGAATAATTTAATAAAATAGTTCTTTTTGGATAAAGGGGATATTAAATGTATTAATCCGTATTTTTGCACCAGTGTCCAGCTACTGGGACGTGTCCACGTATTGGGTCTTTTATCTTAACGAAGAAAGGAAATTGTAAACTGCGAACGGTAAGAAAAATGAGACAGTTCCATTAGGAATAATTACTATATTTTTAAATTTATTTCCCATAAATTGGAGAGTTGCCAGAATAGACCAGTGATACCAGCATAATACTTAAAGCGTGTTATCAAATTAGTTATGCAAATATGTAAAAATACCTCCACTGTAATTGATTGAAAAGTATGACCATCACTTTTTTGACACCCTGTGTAAAGACCATCAGCGTCCCTTCGTCTTCAGGATTGGAGCAGTTTAAATCAGTTTCCTCGGGAGACGTGCTATAATTGTACGTTCTAATTAACATCCTAGTTGGTTGTAGGGGTATGTCAAGGAGCCGACAGCAGGCATAGCTGGCGAGCTATCGATAAGGTAATATCGAATCACGGCGCGTAAACAATAATTACCTCGCTATTAGGTTTCTAAATAGCTTCGCGCTTGAAATCATATCCTGCAGCCGTAATGTGATTGTCGAACAGTTTATACGATCGATTAAAGTCGTTTAAATTAGAGATTACATTTCACCTTAATCTGATAAACAAAAATATTTCTCCTTGCATTCTGTTAGCCACGTTGATTTCGAAAATACTGCTTAAAATAAGTGGACAATGGACGGAGGGTTGAGATTGTCATTGATCAGACATGATCGTCCAGGTCAAGCTTAAGAATAGCTATCACAGCTGATAGCTGATCGCCTTCTTACATTTGCAATTATTATGATTTTCTATTTCTATTTCTTTTTCTTCTAATTTCCCTTCCAAATTAATTAAACCACGTTTTTTTATAAATTTGTAAAATTCTAAAACCGAGTTTTAAATTTAAAAACCCGGTTTTAGCTGCTAGAATTAAAATGTAAAAATTAATTAATTATTTAATTAAAAACGTTAAGATTTTGACTTTGAATTGCCTCGAGCACAAGCATTTTGTAGTAAATGTTTACTGTGAAACTGATCTTGGTGTGTTCATATTTCCAGAAGAAAAATACTGAATGAAATAAAGATTTATAATTTATATCGTACGGATTTTAGTTATTTTAATTATTTCAATTGGTTTCGGATGATGTACATTTTATTTTGTTATATTATGGTAGTTCCATAAATATCAAATGAACTGAAAACTTTTCAACTAAATACAAATATTTTCTATCGTTTTAAATATTTCTTTTTTGTAATAATTCGAAAACCGGTTTAACCGTTTTCTTCAACAGTCGGTTTTTACATAAATCCTAGTAGGGTAGATGTCCCTATTACTGTCAGTGCCCCTATTACTGCCAGTTTATTTATTTTGATTTATAAAAATGTAACGTATACAGAATAGTGTACAACAATAATATTAATAATAATCAGAACAGTCCCAATTTAATAATAATATTATTGTCGTGCATTATTCTTTATTCGTTACATTTTTATTAAGCAAAATAAATGAAGTGGCAGTAATAGGGACATCTACCCTAATTATGTACAGAATGCGAGTGCAATAAAGATGTAATAATAATAATAATAATATACTGAGGGTATATACGATGGATACAGTGATCTAAAAAGAACAGCCAAGTTATAAAGACTGGAGCGTTTCATAAAGATTTATTCTCGAAAAAGTCGTGCATTCAGGTGTATATAAGTGGTACAATAGAGAAACGGCATAAGAAAGCTTATTAATTCCTATTCATTATAGTTGCGATAGTAATAGGTATTGCAATAATGTATGCAAGAGCTATAATTAGAGTTATAACAATGATAAAGATCGTCGCCGCCCACCTCACCGATTCCCCTTCCCTTATCTTCTATCTTATAATCCTACAGCTTGTACATACAATAAGATTAAACGTTAAGTTACTTGTTCAAAGGATCTCTTCCGACTTTCTCCCCGATTCTCGTCACATCCGAGCGAGCGCACGCTCCCTTCCATTATTTCGTACATTCTCGCCTTTGCAATAATAGAAAACGTCAGAATCATTCGCGTCACTTAATACCTAAAAAAATTCGTCGTCCACCCCCATCGCACAACGCCCCTCTATAACTGCTATATCGATGTAGCCATTATTCTTCATCGCCTTTCAATTCCATTTGAATAAATTTTCGAAACGCCGCCGACGGGGGATGACAATATATAGCTCGTCCTCCCTAGCGATCCTCAGATTCCTTATTACTACGAAAATTCCGATTCCGGTGTCGCGAGGGAATTCGTTCCCCTTTTAAGCCTTTTCTTCGAAATCGTCCCCCACCTTTCTCGTCCATCCTTTCGAGCTTCCGTCGAATCGATATTCCGGGCGAACTTATGCGAGTCTATTGCCGTCCCGGTGGGACCGTTCTCGTGTACCGGAGCCACGCAAAATGTCCCTTTCCATCGACTTTTGTGGAGCGCCCCGCACGAAAGAATGTACGCGGCCACGAATCGCTACAGTCTGGACAAACTCGACTGGCTGCTCAGGGACACTGCCCCCCCTCTTCCCCCACTGCGAATGGCACTATAGTCGGGCTGAAGAAAGAATCGAGATGGAGGGCCTCACGAATTGAATACTCGGAGTTGGGAATTCCATTGTATTTGATGAATACTGTTATAGGATATCTCTTATTCCTTATTCGAGGTACTCATTATTTGTCATATTTCTTGGTGTTACTCACAAAAGGTGTGCATACAGTTAGCTCCTGCCATGGTTAGTGACGTGTTTAATGTACAGAGTATAGAGTGCTCTATTTTAAGTTCTTTAAAGTAATCGAGTTCAAAGTTCCGGCTTCTCTCAATACTGTACAGGAATGTATAGGCAGTGTTGCCAACTCTACGGATTTTCCCGTATATCTATGGATTTTGTATTGTATCTACGGATCTACGGATTGTAAGCTGAAATCTACGGATTTTTAAAGAAATCATTTACTGTTTAATTTAACCCATTGATTTTACAATCCAAACCGCCGATTTACTGCGGATCGCTAAATTCCATTTCACTACAGGAGCTTTTCATCAGAATTAGTCGCTGGGAATTCAAGCTATTATTTTCTAGTTCTACTACCCTGCATTTTGGACGAGTACAATAGGAATTAGCAAAGTTGATTTCAGGATTTTTGCATGTGACCTTTTTTAATTCCTATTCGTGAATTTACGTTGGGACGAAAGTCTTTGGCGAAAACGACTTTCGGGGAAACATTATTTTGGGGAATAGCTCTTGTACTGAAGTGGACTTAGTAAAAGTCGATTTCTCAACTTTTGCATGTGAACTTTTTTCGTAACTTCTGAATTTTTGTTGTCACAATAATTTTTTGAGGATGTTAGGGGAGAATCGAAATATAAGATTTCTAGAAAGAATTTGGGAAAGGACGGTTTCCATGAGCAAGGGAATTGGCATCTTCCATGCATGTAATAATATATAATTAACACTTATATAAGTAAATTAATTAAATAATTAACACTTATGAAGAAAATCCGTAGATCAACGGATTTTTCAAAGGGGGATCTACGGAATTTTATGGAAAGTTTTACTCTTCTCTACGGATTTTCAAAAATCTGAGTTGGCGACACTGTGTATAGGTACGTGAGAATGAGAGCAATTTAAACAGGTAATCGTGGATGGAATTGAAAGTTAGTAGAAATGTACATATGCGCGTATAATTACCACATAAATTATAGTTGAGTTACCACTGTGTTTTAATTACTGTTCGTGTTCACGTGTGCATATACCGAGGGCGTGGAAAAGGCGCAACTTTGATCACGTTATCTCTCAAACTGTTAAGTATCGCACCCTAAGTGTTTAACACGCTGTTATACACGCTGTGCGCCAGCTATGTGCAAAATTTGAACCACGCAGGTGACCTGAACTCCATGCACTCCCTATTTAGTGTTTCAAGTCACAAGCGTGTAAGCAAAGTAATTTTGTACTCCAGTGATTAATAGTGGGAACTTTATTCAGCGTGCCAATATGTTTGCGCGGAAATGATTAGATTCGAGCAGCCAAATGATTTTATTCGGACTATAGTCACGTCTATAATAAGCACCAGTGCGCGAGTCGCCACTCGCGTAGAAGCTATGTGTATTCATTTAATTAAACTCCGAATGTTATCCCCACGATTCTCATACCCGCAAATGCTGGGGAAAAATAGTCGAGCGAATTTCAGAAAATACGCGATGGACTTTTTTCTTGCAAAGCGGTCTGTGCTCGAGGCTCTCTTCATGGGAAGCCATCAACGCCGGTTGCTTCTTCTTTCCCTTTTTTGTGCAGGGAAAGAAGAGACGTGGTCAGATGTTTCGAAGTGAAACGGTGGGAAAGATTAATAAAATGCTACGCAGAGGAGAGTATAAGTGTGTCAAGTAGAACAAAGTTGCTTTCATGAGACATTTACATTTTCTCTGTAATAGGGGCGTTATAATAAATTGAAAAGTGGAATTAAGGATCACCGCGAAACTGGGAATATTCGACTTTTAAGTGGGCAGTATCGCCTACCGAAGCCGATATTGGAAAAAGTATGGGCGCAACCCAATAGGGTATAGAACTACTAATAAAGGTAGCAATCGACACAGTTACTCTACGTATTTGCCATGATATCACTTTGGAATCAATATTTCTTTTTGCGATTCATCGATTTTAAAAGACATTTTGTTCCTTTAGTGTTATATTCTGCGATGTAGCTTGCAATAAATACTCAAAGATGTGTATAATAATAATAATAATAATAATATTGAGGTAATGATAATAATAATAATAATATTGAGGTAATGATAATAATAATAATAATATTGAGGTAATAATAATAATAATATTGAGGTAATAATAATAATAATAATAATATTGAGGTAATAAGTATAAAGAAGGTAAAATATAATGTACAAAGAACAAAGTGTTCTTTCTTAAAATTTTCATATTGTATATGATTTTACTGGCTCCACGTCAGAGTTGGGCAACATGTAATCGAATTACAAATTACGATAAAAATATAATTGTGTAATTGATTACACATTACTTTCTGTAATCTTTCATTTAGGTAGTTGACAAATCAATTACACAATTACATTTTAATTGTAATTTGTAATTTGCCCAACTCTGCTCCACTCGCCTACGAAGAGACCTTCGAACACCACACGAGATTTGTCTTTTTTCAAGCTTAAATCTCCCACACCCTACAAGTGTGCGCAAGGTGCTATATCAACGTATTATTGTACCACTTATTTCAGGATATTTCTGTACCCGAACTCAATGTGCCATGCAACCCGTCAATTCGCGTCACCCCCAACACCCTTATCGACGAGCAGATACATGTATATATTTATATATATATATTCTTAACAGGAAATCTGTCGTGCATTAAAAATTCGTGTTATAGTATACAGCAATAAAAAAGTTACGACCGGTACAGTACAGTGTAAGTTCACCTTTAGAGAAGACACATAAATTTTTAAATTAACACGAGAGAACTACAGAGGTACCTACAAGTACGATTAAATTTAATCTGCAGGTTCAGCCTTTCAGTTTCGAAGGAATGGAAGAAGTAAATCAATCGTTCGAACCGAGACGTGCGTTCGTATCAAACAATAATGCAATCTAGATAATAAAATTCTACAGAGTGATTCACGACCGAACACAACACAGAATTATTTCTTTTCCCTTCATATGTATGAAAGACAGAAGTTCAAAAATATGAAACATGCAATAAGTGACTTTAACACTCAGGAGATCTCGAAACTATTTGGACATTCATTTCTATTTAAATTCTATAATTCACGCCTACCCCTGGGGCCATTTCCGACCCGATCGCGTTATTTCTTTAAAGACTCTTTTAAGAAAAAAATCTCTCGTTTCTAGATATAATATCAGCTGCGCGATGCCTGAAAATTAAAGTCACTTACCACACGTGCTTACAAACTGAGCTGCGACTTGTGATGCAATGGGAAAGCAGTCGATACTTTGCAACGAAGTAAGTCGAAAACGTGGAATGAAATTTCGCTCGTTCTTACATTTGTTTTCGAGGAAACAGCGTTAAAAAGTTTTCGAGTGCGATAAATATAGACGGCCAGGGATAGCCCGCGTAAGAAGAACTCGCACCAGAGAAATTTTGTTCCACAACTTTCTCTTACTTTTCGACAGGGAATAATAATCTTCTGTTCAGCTACATTGCGAATTACATGGCAAGTTTTCCACGAGCAAATGATAAAGTACACAGGAAATGAGCATCGGAAACGGTGGAAACTAACGTTCCGAATCTTTGATAGATATTCTCGATCCAATTCCTGTTACCGTTAACAACAAGCGTGACGGAATGGTAAACCAATAAAGGACCGTTCCCTTCAACACCGAAAAGCGACAACGGGAATACGGAACGCATCGTAAAAGGCACTTTCACTCAACATTCAATCAAAACCAAATCACACTGTCCCTTTTTTTTGTTCATTTTATCTTTTTCTCTTTGTGAACGCGCCTCGTCCAAAACCGATTCGCATCGAAGTCACTCGCAATAGATAATTCTTCCTCTCTCTCTCAATTTCGCAGGAGCATACAAAAACTTGGAATTACGCGAAGTGTGAACAGTGAGGACACCGATTATTCTTTCTCTGTTTCTTTCGTTATGTCTCACTTTCTCTCTCCCTTTACCTCTCGTTCGCGCTTTAACAATTACACGGTGTCCCAATTTAAAAAAGGTAGAGATGTATAATAATAATGATAAATGTATATACATATATATATGTACAGAGTAAGATTGTTCGAAAGAACATTATTCTCGTTTTCTCGGTATGTGTTTAATTAATTTTTCATTGGATCACAGAATGGTAGCGCCTGAGCGTGGCAATTTTCATGGTTGAAGATCCTCGAAAACGACCTGAGACGCGGGAGCGTCTTCGCTGGCGCGGCATTTTTCAGGAATTTCGAGAAACCTTCTATCAGAGACACGTGCGTGCAACTGTTTCGTGTTTCAACTTAACCCGTGGATAGCGATCGAATTTTTACCAAGTAAATCGGGGTCGTTTTCGACTATCTCGCCGTCTAAAGCTAGCGTACGTAATTAAATACCCAAGGTATTATAAAACGGAGTGGTAGCATATTAAAATTACGGACTATCTTAACGGCACTGCTCTGACAGTCACTGGACATTGGGTGTTCCAAAGAAGCGGCCTCGGAACAGCGAATAGAGCGTAGCTGCCTCGAGACTCTAACAATCTTAAATGCAACGCGTACGAGATCGAAACGCATTCGAACAAATGCGCTCCGGAGAAATTAGTAGTTAATACTTAACGTGGTAGCTCCGTGGCTATACAGGTGTCGGGAATGGAACGAAAAATAATAATCCTGTCAAAATCTAGAAGCAATTCTCAACGTTGTACAGAAGCTTCTGTAAGCTAGAGACTCTCCTAAGCATTTTTTTTATTATTATTATTATTATTGATCGACGGGAGAACCCTTTAGTTTACAAAATTTAACAAAGCATATAACAAATAGATATAAATAAAATAAACAGAAAATATACAGAAACAAAACAAAAACATAACAATCAAGAAAAAGCGCAAAAACCGTAAACATGGCAACGTAACATTTAAGGAGGCGATAATCTCCTGAGCACCAAGGTCCTGAAGGCACCAACAGAGTCAATGAATAAATTTTAATTAGAACCATTTTCTATAAAGGGAAAATATATCCATCGAACTGAAATTACCGCGAGATTACAAAAGTACCTTGTAGTATTTTCAAAATAAATATCGAATCGAATTTTACGTACTTAAAAATCGAACCTTCGTACACTCGAGAATTGCTCTAGATTAATGGCGCTATAACGATACGTATTCATATACACGTTAACATATTCCCATCGATTAGAAATTCTACTTAAACTTCCAACTCGATTCAACAGTCCCTCGGTAAGGAACTCTGAGATCAACTTTATTAAAATGATAATCTACGGCTACGTATTTTAAGTGGAATGTCTGATCAGGAACGTAATACACTACTTAAATTAAATTCGTATATCTAATCTGAGGACAGCGGATTGTTCGATTGCCAGCTTTTATCCTTAATTAAACTATCCGGGTAGGTATCTATGGAGCTTATCAATCGAAGCTATATATGACTACGCGAGATATACATACGTCTTGTAAATTATACGTGAACGACAGTCGCAAGTGCAATGACTGACATCAGACCGTTGACATCGAGACCATTCTCCTTAAACGTTAGAGGACATATTTCGTTTCGATAAATTGTGCTTGTTTTAAAGACACGTTGTCACGACTTCCAGTAAATATATATTTAAGTATAATGAGTATGTTGGCGTTGAAAACGTTCTCCGTCATTCCCTTACACGTCTATCGAATCGAATTTCGGATAATAGATGATTAATCGATGAATTAATTACTGATATCCCGCGACATCGGCCACGCGGTACTTCCCCTCTTCCTCCACGACGTCACTCCCCTCGATCTGCCTTAAAACGGTCTACCTAACCATTCCTCTCGAATTAATTAAATCTTGGTCCTTGAGCGCATGTTTTTTTTATTACGCGCTTGTTGCTTAAGCCGATTCTAATCAACCTTAACAGCCATTCTTCCCTCTTGGACTCCTATATCGAACCGAGCATTCCATCGAATCTTTCTCCACCCCCCTCACCCTTTTTGACCTGGCCTCTCTCCCCCAAGGAAAATCCCTTCCACGCGCAGTTCATAAATCCTGCCGTTCCTCGATAACGCCGGGATCTCACGTCTGAAATATCCTCGAAATATTTCCCGTTCTACCTTCGAATACCGTGCGAGATCTCAATGCCGCGCCTCGATCGATCCCCCAACTCCGTATGGTCTCCTTAACGAGGCTTGGAACCTGGTCGAAACTTTCCATAACTTCCCTAAAAGTCGTCAGCCCGGGGAAGCTTCTACGGACGAAAAGTTGAACCGTCCCGTCGCGGGGCTTGCGTTACGGTTCCCGCCGAGTCGGTCCTGATTCCTGAGCGCGTCGACGGATTTGGCGAGAGAATTCCAAGCGGATCGCGGCGGGATAGTGGTTAACGAGGCTGCGCATAGGCTTCTTCGTCTTCTTAACGATTACGGAACGTGCTCGACGACGTCTTTCCATTCGCGTTATATGTGTCGTTGTGTTACTTCAACTCTGATCGTCATTTTCCGTCGAGTAGTTTGGCAACTTTGACTTCGCAGTGACACTTGCGTGCGAAATTATCGAGATCTCGAGCTGCAAGATTTTACACGTGGACTGCAATGGTAACTTCTGGTGTGACGTTATTAATACTGTGCCAGGTGTTACTTCGTGATCGTTCCGTTTCTGAGATACCATTGCGTCTGAAAATATGTTTGAACAGCAGGGGATTGTTTCAATCACTATTTCTCCATCCATATTCGATAAGAGTACCGGTTAATTGTCACAAACGAACGAGTGAAATTTGATTTTATGTCGCTATTTCATATTCTCCTCTGGTAACATCGCTTCAGCTCCGCGATCCAGCCCTCGATAGATTTCCTCTTCTATCTCGTTAAATTCTCTGCTACGACCAGTCACGTACACAAAAGGACATATTTTCCTTCCACGCGCGATATCGTCCCTGCAGCACTTCCTGGCAGGAAATTGCTTAGAGTAGAATTATGTCCAGCCTGGGGGAATGCCGGCCGAATACAAGGTCTAACCACGTTTCCTCGAGAGTCTCGAAATATGAAGAAGACAGATTCGAAGCGAAGCTAGTGAGACTGCTAACCTGAATATTCAAACAAGTAGATTGCACAGTGACATCTTAATGGATCGTTTACTTCGTGGCACGAGACACCGTATAACACGAGGAAAATATAACAATTGAATATATGCATTGATAAGTAATTGATCGTTCGGAATGGATCTGTGAATTTCAGTAAATGGAATTACTATAGTACCTCGTGAACAAAACCTTGGTCCCACTTTCCAAGCTGTGCAATCATCAACCGATCGCCTTCCATTCTTCTACCGATTACGTCGCCTCAAACTCAGCGAAACAACATTTCAAGCATTGCCTGAAAGAAGGTAGCAACCAGCGAGAATCTCGATAACTTCGAAAGGCTGGCTACAAAAGGTTGAAGCTCAAAGTTCCATCTCCGCTTCAACACAGCAGCGCGCGCTAACGATGCGGGGATTTACTATCTGGACCATGGAATGTCTTGTCGAATCCAAGCAAGATTCCTTCGATTATATTCCTCCCCTCTAATACGTAACCGGAGAGCCATCCTCGAGCGACTTCTAAAGAAACTCCAGTGGTCGTCCAACGTCCCCCATGTCGACGAGATAAGGTGAAAAAGGTAGAAAGGGCAGAGCGTTGAACAATGAGCGAGTTACAAAAGCGCTCGTCATCGTAGAAAATCACCACCGAATTATCATCCCCTATTACAAGATCCTCCGGCAATTCGTTCGTCAGGCGTCTCGATCGGGGAGGGAAGGGGGCAATGTAGGACCGCCCGGTGGTTTAGATCCTGGACACGAAAACGGGCCGATGAGGCTTCTGGGGGATCCCGTTCTGCTTGGAGTGCCGCGGGTTCTGCAACAGTTCCCTAGTCTCGCTCGGCGAGCCAGGGCTCAAGCTGTTGGTGGTCGACGTCTCCACACGGTCACTGATCTCTTCCGTGATCTGCTCGAGGTACAGTGACGACTGGACCGGGTGATCCCCGTTCAGGACTGGCGGCGGCGAGTATGCTGGCGGAGGGCTCCTAGGCGGTGATCCCGAGTCCTTCTCGTTCTCCGTCTCGATGGCCGCGGCGGAGGCCTCCTGCTGCAGCTGCCTGGCCCTTCTGCCGTGTCTGGTGGTCAGCCCTCCGGTCTCCGCGTCCCTCTCGAGCCTGTGCCCCGACCTGGACCTGGTCAGCTGCCTCTGCACGTACTCCTCCAGGTCGTTCTCCTCCTTCTTAGCGATCACCCGGTTCAGAACGATGAGGAAGACGCCGACGAAGATGGCGAACAGGCCGACGGCGACCAGCTCGTTCCACCAGCCGCCCGATGCGTTGGTGCCCCACTGGGCGAGGTCGCCGGGCAACAGGCCGCTCATCAACAGGAAAGCGCCCAGGACCAGGAAGACCACGCCTATGTGGAGCATCCCGATCGACGTCACCACCTTCGTGTCCAGCATGCCCTGGCCGGCGGAGCGATTCGGGTGTCCAGTCTTGTGGTGTCTCGAGGGGTGGTCCAAGGAACCGGTGGATGCCCTGGGGGACGTCAGGCCGCTCTCGCCCGATTGCGCGCTAAAACGACGCTCGCGGGCACGACGCTGCTCGTCCCGGCGCTTTCTCTGACGCTTGATGGCCAGCGCCGAGTGCAATCCAACCGCGTGCATCCTGCAACACCGGAAAGACAACCCTCGCTCAGTCAAATCTCTTTCTACACCGGTCTACCGTGCGTTACGTCAACCTCTCACCCCCCTGGCTACTTTTCCAATCCTCTCCGCCTCCCTATCGCGTCCCAACAGGGTGGCTTCGGGAAACTGGACTGTCCCCGTGGCTCCATTACACGCGAGGGTAGAGAAACTTAATAGCGCCTCGCGAGCTTCACCTTCCCCTGGCCATACTTCTTTTTGGAAGGATAGAACCGCGGTGGTCTTGCGAACGGAATTGTCAGGAATGGCGGTCGAAAGGACTTTTCATGCTCATGTTTTTATATGTCTACGCGAGGATAAGTTAATCCTGGGATCTTTTGGTGTCGCCGATCCACTCTGGGATATAAATTTCATGTGTGAAACTTTCTTTTGACCGCCACTGTAAAGTAACCAGGCACCGATTCGTGTCAGAGAATGCGGGATTGCCTTTTGAAAGGAACGTATGGCCATGGGGAGGTAGTACTCGTCAAATGGAACGTTCTATTTTAATAATTCTCTCTACCTCTGCGTAGAAAGGAGCTGCAGTCCGATCCAGTTTCTAGAATCAACCCGTACAGGCGGAGACGAGCATTGCTTCACGATTATCTCGATTCTGTAGAATTTTTAAAGAGCCTCGAGCAGTCAGGCACTAAGGGTTACTCTTTAGCTACTTCCGCTACGATTTGCTCGCTCTATGCGTTCATTCACATGCATCGGACTGGCGCCAGTGTTCTTTCTCACAAGGGGAGTCCACAGTGAGGTAGTCACCGATTTTGATGAGCCTTGGCACGATGAATCTATATCGAAAATAAGTAAATACGTGTCCGAGTGTTTCTGCCAATTGGCCTTAATAACAGAGATAATTGCATGTAAATTATTACACATTCCGTAGCGCCCATGAAAGCATAAAAGCCATAACCTCAGTTTAAGAATATGCCGTGGAGCGGTCGGTAAGATGTCGGCGTGGTGTTGTTGCGGTCGTGAGTTCGATTCCGCCTGTGTCTATATATTTTTTTTCATATTTTATTTTTTTCACACTTTATTTTTTCTACACTGTATAAATAGTGAGAAAAAAGGTAACGGTAGTAACGTTCATTAATTCTTTTAAATGTATAAATACAATTAATTTTTTTTTAACGTGGGGAAATCTTCGAAAGACACCCCGACACCTCCAGAGGGGAATCCCCCAAGGGCGCCAGGGTAATGGGTAAAAATCCCACACTACCCTGGCGCCCTCGGGGGATTCTCGTCTGGAGGTGTCGGGGTGTCTTTTGAAGATTTCCCCACGTTAAAAAAAAATTAATTGTATTTATACATTTAAAAAAATTAATGAACGTTACTACCGTTACCTTTTTTCTCACTATTCAGATAGTGTGGAAAAAATAAAGTGTGAAAAAAATAAAATATGAAAAAAATATATAGACACAGGCGGAATCGAACTCACGACCGCAACAACACCACGCCGACATCTTACCGACCGCTCCACGGCATATTCTTAAACTGAGGTTATGGCTTTTATGCTTTCATGGGCGCTACGGAATGTGTAATAATTTACATGCAATTATCTCTGTTATTAAGGCCCATTGGCAGAAACGCTCGGACACGTATTTACTTATTTTCGATATAGATTCATCGTGCCAAGGCTCATCAAAATCGGTGACTACCTCACTGTGGACTCCCCTTGTCAGTATTGAGGAGCAGGGAATTTTCGAGCTAGCTAAACAAGGACTACTATAATAATCGAGGATAATGTCATCTCTCAACCGGACTCCTTCTTTCCAGCTCACGAGAATCTTACTGCTCCAACAATGCTCGTCTCCATGGATGCACTTCTTTCCCTTTTCTTTTTTTGTGGGTCTCGCCGATCGTTCGTTGGTAAGTTCGTAATTCTAAAGGCTATACAGGGTTCGCTCACAGGGTTCACAGGATGCACTGCGATAGGATCGCGCGTTAATTTGCTCTGGCACGCTAACGAATTACCGAATGGCTGCCCATTGGTGTCCTTGGAGATTCTCTTCTTGCGCTTCAGCGTCCTCGGCACCGTGAAGCTTAGCGGCGTGGAGCAAGGAAACGAGATGAATGTTTCGTTAAAGATTTCTGGGACAGCGTCTCGTCGAAATGGGAAAGTGTGATCGTTGGAATGTTTGGTAAACGACCCGCGGACCGGAAGGTATAGGTCACAAGTACTATTGTGCTGCTGCTCTCATTATTCCGTTACACCTCGTTTCCTTTCTCCATCGCTCTGTGCGTGCAATGCATAACTCCGTGCACGTTCCAGTTGCAACTAACAATTTAATTAATTGCCGCTATTATTTGGAGACTATCCTGAAACAGTTGGCTTAATATGTAATTTGCTTTGTCTAAATGCGCAGCCTCTACTAGGACAGTTTTAACGTACGCTGACCTAAATAAACGGGGACTGACAGGTATCCTTGAGTCTAGACAACAGTCGCCTGCATTTGCAGAAACTGAGCCTTGACTGTTTCTGTTCGATGTGCGGTAAATATTTATACAAGCAAATGAAAGCCGTGGCGAGGTGCGATTACGAAGTGACTGTTCTTTACAAACCTTTGCAAAGACAAATATTTCTGCTCAATGCTGTGCTTATTAACCCTGGAATGCTAACGTTGATTTTTCGTGACACTAATATCATGGGGTCTAGGGTGCCAGTTATTTTCCGATTTTTCATTTTGGAAGGAGACCCCTAGCTTTGTTCCTTTTGATTTGAAATTGCGCTACACCAAATTTTAGCTCATTCGGATAATACTATCCCGTGGCGGCAACACGTGGAAAAAAATAAAAAATGAGATTTTCAAATTTTTATTGAAGAATTTATCTTATTTTAAATGTTTCAAATTTATCGAATTAAAAAAATTAATTGCGATTCCGTAATATTGCAAAGTCAAGTATACAGTTTTACTGTTTTATTATGCGGCATTTATAACTGATTTGATACACAATAAAAATGAAATGGATTAGCGGGGATTGCTACTGCATTCCTTAATTTTCGTTGTTTTCAAGATTTCTATAAAGTTAAAGTTCAAATCGCCATGGCTTAATGTTATTCGAATAATCTCAATCTTTACACATCACTATATTTAATATTAGATCAAATGAAACAAAATTAGGGAGGGGTTCCACAGAAAATTTGAATTTTTGTTTTACTAAATAAATGGGTTAATAAATAAGTGACACCTTAATGGGGTCACACAGCAGCCCGTGTTGTAAAAGTAATATTTGCATTCGTTTACTTATTTAATTAACGACAAATTTGTAAAAAATGGGCATTTTAAGTGCAAAATAAATTAATAAGTATAATGATATTTTTATAGTGAAAATATAAGGAGAAATGAATATATGTGCTGGTAATTATGAAAGTGGTGTAAGTCAAGAAACTAAAAAATTGAACTCATCACTCAGTACAAAATAAATGATAAATTTAATTTTTTGAAATTTTTTACTTACTCCAACATCAAATCATACATTTTATGAAAGAACTTACAGCAGTGGGTCACTTAAGGCACTTTTTTCCCCATGTTAGTGTTCTAGAGGTACAGAACATTGCGCTAGGAAATAAGGTAAACGACCCAATACGTGGACACGTCTCAGTAGCTGGACACTGGTGCAAAAGAACTATTTTATTCAATTATTCAAATATTTAGTCAAATATATATATGAATATATTTTACTAAATATTTAAATAACTTAATAAAATAGTTCTTTTTTGGATAAAGCGGATATTAAATGTACTAATCAGTATTTTTGCACCAGTGTCCAGCTACTGGGACGTGTCCACGTATTGGGTCTTTTACCTTACCATAGCGTAATTTCAAACTCAGTAATTTATTTAATCCTACGAATTACGAGTTCTGCCATATTAAACAATTCAATAACCGTAGCTGGTACATATAAGATATTAATTTTAAGAAAGTTCTAAGATAGCGTTAAATAAATTTCACTTATTCATGTTAATATGCATTGCATCTTCAATTTCTGGATACCTTTTCCACGACGCCTATGAGCGTTCTGACCGTGAATTAATAAAGCCTGTGTGTAACGCTGGTTAAAACCTGGGTGTGCCTTCCAGGTATATGCACTTTGATTACAAAGGGTTAAAAGTGACTTGTCAATCAAAGAATGCCTCAAAGAACTGTACTTTTTATCGATTACTTTTATCTAAGGAATATTGATATAATACCTACGTTGAATATATTTAGTGTTTTATTTCACTAAACTGAAATCTTACGATATGTCGAGGGACACGAGAATCTCTCTCATTCCTTGATTGAAGTGATCTACGATGCTTAATTAGAAATTGGAATTAGGCACTGAAATATGACTCTAAGCTTTCGGCGGGATCCGTGCGCCGGAAACTAGGCAATTTACAACGCGACGTTCGCCCGACAAATACAAATGGGAAAAAGTTGCCGCGCGGGAAAAGTTCCGAATCTACAGAATCATTGCAGGACGTCGCGAAGAAGTGCGGGAAGTTGATGTGGCACGTGTGAACGTAAATTAGATACCAAGTTTTCCGGTAACTCTCTCCAACTTTAATGAAACCAGTGGAAAACAAAGTAAGAAGATGAACAACATGTTGGCGTGCCACGTTGGGACTTGAATTTTTATTAACTACCCTTATGAGCATGTTTTGGAGTAAGGAAAACAACAATTTACGAATAATACCATTTTTCTTTCTTTATTCTTTTTGTAAGGTCACTTATTAAGTCATATTTTTATTATAAATTGTTCACAATAGCCGAAAAAAATTGTTTCTTTTATTTTAGAAGCGTAGTCGTTCTAGCGAAGCGTTTTTAAATTATTGCAATAATTATTTGTGAAATTACCGTACCTTTTTACACAAGAACTCACGATAAAGGTGGGGAAAATAGTATTATATGCTGAAAGCTTCCGCTAATTGGATATTGTAACGACTATGTCCAGTATAATTATATTTTAAGAATCTCGTAGAATATAAAAATAGATTTATCGGGGCCTCTATTGTTCCCTTGACGAAATCACGATGTGTTAATTACGTGAAATAAAGGGGAACGAAGCAGCTCGGTGTGTTGGTTATTACTTTGCGGCACATCTATTCTGCCAACTCGGTAGAGGGTTATTAACCGTTTTTTAATACTGACATTACGACGTCCTCTTCTGCCGTAACGTCATTACGGTTGCTTTTAAGATCGCAAACGGTGCATTTAAAAAGTCACCCACAGAATAATTTCCACGCTCAACACTTTGCACAGAGGCAATAAAAAAAATGGTGATGTCGAAAAATTAGAACTGACCTCGAGACTTTTACGCTTTAAATTGCAGCTGATGAAATTCAATTTATGGAACTACTTAAAATTACATGAGTTTATAGTTTCAGTAATGTACTTTCAATGAGTCCTATTTTCCTCTATAATACAAAATTCCACATTTTTAGAATTACCAAAAAGCATCGCGCATCACAAATACAAACCTACATATACAACTGAAAATATTTATTGCATCGCTCTCAAATTTATATAGAACGCAGAATTTTTATAGCAATATGATTAATAAAATGATTCGTATCCAACTTATTTTTACCTAGATAGCGAATTATACATTTTTGCAATAATATTTTCCTAGTATTCATAATAAGAGAGGCATAAGTGATAACGTGTTTATTCGAGTGACGCTATAAATATATATTTTTAATACTGTAAGTTTAAGAGGTAACGCCACGATGATAGGCCAAAAATGTTAGGATAACTTTGGGGTGATTTTAAAGAAATTCATAAATGTTATTAAAAATGTAACACAAGGTTCTTATGATACCTGTGTATGAAAAATAACTTTTTCAGATTTTTTAATAAAAAAATTATTTTCCATTTGAGTCATTACGCGGTGGAATTTTTCACGTCCGTACCGTTGGACCTAGAACAAAAAGACAAAAAGTTTTGTAATCTACACACTAAATACTAGAGAAGTACCGAAGGTTTCGAATGAATATTGACTTTTGAAGGAGTGGCGAATATTTTCATTTTCTCATCTTCTTGAATTTTCTAGCAAAAAAGAGGATGGTTTTCAAATATTCGATATTCCTTCAAAAATCAATATTTTTTCGAATCCTTGGGTACTTATCTAGTATTTCGTGTGTAGATTACAAAAATTGTTGCCTTTTTGTCCTAGGTCGAACGGTGTGGACGTGAAAAATCCTACTCCCTTAAGGGGTTTCCCTACTTGGACGGCCTCAAATTATATGAATGGAAAACTGTATGCCTACATTTGTACACATTCAGGCAACATTGAAAAAAATTTAAAAAAAAACGGTACTTAACTTTAAACGCGTTTTTCTCAAAACGATGTTTTTCGAGTTGGTTAGCATGATATCTCAAAAACCAATCATCGAATTTACTTCAAACTTGGTATATATCTTCAGTAGATGTTCCATTCTCGTTGTTACTAAAACTAAGTCGATTTTTACAAAAGTAGACTTTTGCGTCATAAAAACCAGCTAATTTTTTGCAGAAATTAAAATATGTTTTAGACTTTTCATATGTTATTACTTTTCAGTATTTCTCATTTAATTTAGTTCAGATGGTAGCCACATTCATACAGATTACAACAATTTTAAATTTTCTATTTCAGACAACCACAACGGCTGATTTTATGCTAACCATGCGCATATGATTTTTGTAAGACGCTCTATTTGAAGCACTATGACTCCGGATATAACCACTGTTTTTGCATACAATTTTTTTCATATTCTCTAAAGATTGGAAAATAAAGCCACAAATCTGGAAGTAAATATATTTAATGGTTGTGTTTTAAAAAATTCCCATAGTTTCCATCATTTTTCAAAGTAAGCCATTTTTAAGAATTTTTTTCAGAAATAATTTACAATGTTCATACGAAAATTTTATTATCTACCTTTAGTACACTGTCTTAAGAGACTGTACAAAAGAATAAATAGAAATCATCCATAAATTTTAATATATTAATTAATCTTCTAGACGCCCCACTCGAGCTGATCGTATGTGTACCTAACTATGCAACACCAGGTCTGAAATCAAATTTCATTTTTTTTATAAACTATATGAGTGTAGTTTCCGTTGTACGAACGGATTGTTTGATTGAAAACAAATTTTTTTAAATACCGTAAACTGGGATGACTTTGCCCGCCCGGGGTGACATTGCCCACTTTTCGGAAGAACTTTATTTTATTTAATTTTTCCAAGGTCAAACGAAAAAAAACAATACCGAATTCAATCATATGGTAATTTTTCAGTCAAAGTAAAAAAGTGGGCAATGTCACCCTGGCGGGCAAAGTCACCCCAGTTACGGAGGAACTGTCCATCTCATTCGCGGAGTTTCTTAGCTACACTCATATAATTTATAAAAAGAAATGAAATCTGATTTCAGACCCGATGTTCCAAAGTTATACATTCGTCCAGCGCGCGCGGGGGTCTAGAACATAAATTAATATATTCAAATATATGCATGTTTTTCTATTTTATTTTATATAGTCTCCGAAGACATTATAATAAAGATATATAATACAAATTTCCTATGAAAAGTGTACAATATTTCTAAAAAAAATTCTTAAAAACGACTTACTTTTCCGGCCGTCACAGAGGCGTTTCCCCTTAAGCTAATTATCCCGTATTACCCCTTAAGCTAACTCAAGATACCAATTTCCCCATCAAACATCGTATTTGTTGAACTCAAGGCACTTTAGAGATATTACAGCAGTTTCCTCAGTATTTTGACATTTCCAGTCCGCCCTGGAGTGGCTGCATCGTCGGATCCGACCCTCCGCTTCCGCAGCAACGTTTCCCAGCCGAATTCCTCTAATTTCCCCGAATGCTTTCATCTTTCGACGCTCGTCCCTTTTGCCGCGGCGCATCGGCTGCTCCCTCATTCCAGGAAAAGCTTCGGCCACCCCCGCCATGCAAATTTGGCAGCGAGCTCCTCAAAGTTCGGCCGTGCTCCGCCCATGTGCCTGCGCTAAATAGACGAAAGCGGGTGCTCCCGTTTTTCGAGCGCCGTTCCATCCACGACTTTCAAGTCCCGCCGACGGGCCCACGCTTCCAGGGGCAATAATTTTCTCTTAATGCATTCTTACGTGGAACGGCATCTCTTCCTCCCCTGAAGGAGTCTCGACTCGCGTGGCGGGAAGAATCTGCCCTCGTTTCCCGCGTAAAGTCTCCCCCCGTGTTGTCACTCGTCTAATGGACCTTCCACAATGGCTCTGCGGAGGCTTCCCCGAGATGTATACCCAGCAGTAAGCCAAGATTCCTGTAAACCCGCGCTGCACCGTCACACACGCCCCCGGATCATCCGACTTATTTCCTCTCTGTCTTCCCGAGAAAGAATCGAGGACGCTACTAACGGCGTAGAAATAATTGCTGTCTCGTGGAGTTTCTCTTGGGCAAAGCCCGGCTGACGGGGAGGTCGCCCGAGGCTCGGATAAACGATTTATGTACTTCCAATTTTCCATTCAGCTACCGCGCAATAGTGTATATAAGATAATGTCACACTTCGGCACCTCGATTTTCATTTACTACTTTCCGTGTCGGTAATAAATCAATTTTATTTGACGCTAATAAAATACACGTGATTCGCTATGGTAGAATAATTCATGGCCGTCCGGAAGGGGGGGGGGGGGGGGCAAAAGGGGGCAGTTGCCCCGCCCCCTGGCTTTTGAAAAAAATCGCTTATTTTTCAAAACTGATCTTTATTAAGTTTATACTGAAAAAGGGAATATTTTTAAATTTCGACTTTAAATTTTCAATTAATTTGGCACTATAAAATGGGTTGAAAAAGCAAGAGGGTTATATCATCCCAAAGTTGCCCCCCCCCCTCCTGGAACTTTATTATTATTATTATTATTATTTCAACGGGAAAAAACCCTTTAGTGTACAGAGTCTAAAGCTAGTTAATACAAAGATAAAGATATTATATAAAAAAATATATATACTAAAACTAAACTAAAATAAAATAAAATAAAACAAATAAACTAGCATAAAATAAAAGAAAAGAAAAGAAAAACAGAACACAATACCATCATCCCAAAGTTGCCCCCCCCCCCCCCCCTGGAAAAGAGTCTGCGGACGCCCCTGGAATATTTAAAAGGAACTGCTTTTATATCTGCTTTTTTAAGTAATTTTTTATGCCATATTTGACAAAGTAACCTTTGTTTATCAAAACTTGTATCTGTATATGTTGGTTTTTTGGAAATTTGTATGGGTACCTTTGCAAGTAAAAACCAAGTTGATATCTGATCGGATCTAACTTTACCTTTTCTGACCCTCTTAGGAATTTCAGAAAATCCCATCTTATCGAGCACCTACGTCGTAAAAGGAATATACTCTCCGAATTTCATGTTTCTAGATTCAGTGGATTGGGCTGGACGTTGATGAATCTATGAGTGACCCAACGATTTTATATATATATAAATTTATGATATTCTGTTTTGATGGTTGTAAGAGCCAATGAATAGTTGGGAAGTTGAAAAAAATCGACAGCGGGCGTATGTTTCCTCTAAAAGGTGCGGCCGTGAAAGTGTTAAGTAAAAGTAACAGCGTGTACCTAAGATTGTACTTTAAATCGATAATGG
This sequence comes from Andrena minutula, assembly GCA_929113495.1. Lineage (NCBI taxonomy): Eukaryota > Metazoa > Arthropoda > Insecta > Hymenoptera > Andrenidae > Andrena > Andrena minutula. The sequence continues at coordinate 75,551,437 of OV815993.1, read as the reverse complement.
ACGATGTTTTTGTGCTTTGTTTTTCCAACAAACGTGCCTACTGTTCTTTGTCCATTAACGGTTAGTCGCGCCGCCTGTTATTGTTATTTTTTAAACAGGGGAATGTAATTTGTTTTCGTTCTTTGAGCACGCCTCGTACATTGATTTCCAAGTGACGCGGTAAACAGATTCGCTAACTTTGCCCGCGTATTCTCGATCGAATTTTATTCACCCTACTTTTTTTTAACAGAGCGACGTAGCTGTAAGAGGATCAGGAATGAACATTGCATATTCATATCTTATCCCAATATTGACTCGTACAATCTGACCAATGTTACCGAAGGCATAGGAGCTCCTTTTCAACTGGTCTTATTTGCCTGCTCCAGATTAAACGAACTTCCTTCCATTACTGCATAGATCTTTCATAAACTGGAGCAAAATCCATTATACTGAGATAAGTTCGTTCAATGCTTTAGTTTCAGCTAGAAAAAGAAAACGATTTGTAAAGAAATCTAACAACACAGCTTCCAGAATTTTATAACGAAGAATAGAACGGTGCACAAAATTGTTGTTATCTAATCACCGTGTAGTGGTTCCCAATCTGTGGGTCGCGACCCTCAAGTGTTTTCTGAGCAGAAGTGATTCTTAGCAGTTATTTATTTTAAATAATACAGTTACCTATATTGTCATATTCTATTAATGACATAACATTGATTTTTCATAAATGGAAAAAAGAAATATAAGAAAATAAAAAATATGGAAATATGGAAGATAATTAAATATATTAAATATCTTTAAGTATATTTAATATATATATTAGGATAATCAAATATATTAAATACCTTTAAGCATATTTAATGTATATATATATATATATATATATTTAAAATATATTTAGGGTATTTAATATATTTAATTATCTTAATATATATATATAATATAATTATATTGTCATATTCTATTGATGACATAACATTGATTTTTCATAAATGGAAAAAAGAAATATAAGAAAATAAAAAATATGGAAATATGTAAGATAATTAAATACATTAAATATCTTTAAGTATATTTAATATATATATTAAGATAATCAAATATATTACATACCTTTAAGCATATTTAATGTATATATATATAATTAAAATATATTTAGGGTATTTAATATATTTAATATATGTATTAAGATAATTAAATACTATAAAGTTGGGATTATATTCTGAAATACCTATTTTCAACATGTTTTATTTACTTTATTTTATACGGAAAGAGGTCGCAGGTAACTTAAATATTAAAAAAGTGGGTCTCGACTCAAAAAAGTTTGATAAACACTGTCCTATACAGTAAATATTTCCACCTGAGTAACAATAATAACAGTGATTGCTCCGACCCGAAATGATCCATCCCCGATTCACCGCGCTGAAATAAACCAAAAGCTGGTCTTTCTCTTCAGAAACTGACGACCCTGCCGATCGTCCGATACCAGCTGCGTAACAACCCCTTACACAAACTCCGTACCCACCAATGATACGCCGGGTTGTACGGTACTTCCGGTCCCGTGAACGTCCTCCTACCGAATCGCTCGACTCGATTGTTCTAATGAAAAGTTTCTTTATCGCGATCCGTCGGTGAACTGTGCGCGAACGTGCGCCCAGGTTTATATTTACTGGCGGGGTTCACCGAATGTAGGTCGAGCTCCGATACGAAAGGGTAATAGGCTCACCCTACGCGAGGCTAGACGGGGGCACTTGCAGATAAGATTTTTATCTTCGATCCTTTATTGTCTACCGTAAACAACGACAGCCTGTACAATTTCGATCGACGCTACCTGGTGATCCGTATCTCCTGCGGAAGCTATAGACTATCACTGCACAATCTATACGCGGATTCCTTGGTATTTGATCACGAGAGACACTCCGACGGAGTGAACGTTCTGATTAACCTTCAGAGTGCAGAAAGCTTAATAAATGGAGGGTTGACATTTTGACCTATAATTTCATTCACTTACACTTTAGAATAAACTTCTACATTAGATTCTAATCTTGCTGCAATTGAAAATGTTTATCTTCTTCGAGAAGTAATAGGGTAAAGTAGTCGGACAATGACGACTTCTCTTAAGGGAAGGTTCTGGTCTAGAGCCCAAAAAATAGGTGATATTTAGGAATTAATTAAAGGAAAACTACTATATATAATTTAATGGGATTTTTTGCATTGTATTAAGGATGTCTTAAATTATAGAAATATATTTTTTGTTTTATAATTAATCAGTGCAGACAGACAGTGTCAAAAAATTGATCCAAATCGGTGGGACCTGTATCTCAAAAAATTATTATCCGATTCGACTGAAACCTTTTTTATTTTGAAGATTATTCTTTGGCTAGGGGGGGGGGGAGGAGACTAAAAAAATTACAAAAATGACATTTTTCTTAGAATATAACGACACTTCAAGTTTGAAATCACTTTTCCCTGTATTTTTCGTCCTTTCATCGCCTTTGAAAATTATAAATTTTCAACTTTTTGTATTTTTTTAGTCCCCCCCCCCCCTAGCCAGAAGTATATTCTTCAAAATAAAAAAAGTTTCAGTCGATTCGGATATAAACTTTTGAAGATACAGGTCCCACCGTTTTGAGAACACTGTTTCGAGAAAAACGCATTTAAAGTTTTTTTTGCCTATTTTTTTTTCAAATGCCTATAACTTCGGGAATTTTACGAATTTCAACAAATCCTTTTAAACACGTTTTCCTAAAAGGTTGAACATTCGAAAAATGAAATAAAAAAAAATCGATATTTAGACCAGAACCTCTCCTTAATATGAGACCTCAGCTTATCTCCGCTACAGAACTCTCGAATGTCACAGCGATGCTATTTCTTTACTAACTAACCGTGTATTTGTCGTTTTGTTCGCACAGTGACATGTAATCAATAAAGTGTCTTGAGCAAACATATATTTCTGAAATACGTTGCAAACAGTTTTTGAAGTGGTTCGATTAAATTACAAATACCTCTCAAGTGTATATATAAGTCTATACCTGTTGTATAGCGCTTACTAGTTGTATGTCATTAACACGTTGCGTCCGGCACCAAAAATAGTTGACCTTCTCCTAAATACAAGAAACAGCTGCACCATGGTGAAAAAAAATGCAAATTTGTAACGACAGGCACACACCGATGAACACATTCGTACTGAATGCGTATGCAAAAGGAAAATTCGGTACCTCAAAAATTCTTCTTCACCTTCCACATTTATTGGGACCGAGCCCAAGAGTCCCATGACGTGACCGTACACGTCACCCGGACGCAACGTGTTAAATGATGAAGAGTTAACTTCGAAGCTACTTAATAGTTATCATGCTATTGTTTCCGAATATGAGACCCGTGGAAGGTCAACTGACGAGAGTGAAGAAGAAATTGTTCTGAATGACGAAAGTGATTAAGAAAGAAAATTATGATACAGAATGTATCTTGTCTTGCACACGTCTTTATTCTTCAGAAGTGCCAGGTGAACAATGGATTAAATGCACGTATAAAGTGTTATAATGGGCGTAGGGGGCCCATGAAGACATGCAGTAGTGAAGAAATAGATTTCACATGCCGCCCTCATAAAAAAAAGAAAGAAAAAATAAGTTTCGTGAAAAACAAACTGGGTCTCATATTAGGAACCCCCGTTTTTTATCTGCGTATTTGAATGACTTTCATTTTTATTTTATTATGAAGAAACCGAATCTTTGTTACAGTATTTTCCAGTACGTGGTTAAAAAATACATATTCTAATTTTGAAACGTGTATCGAATTTTAATAAAAGTGTTCTTAATCAAGAATTATAAAGTTTTTAAGAAATGAGACTCGGTGACTCATTATAATCTTTCCACGCGATTATCTCAGGGATTATTCGTTATTCGACAAATGTTTAAAATAAAATTTACTTTCTTTCTAGGGGGGCATTTAGGATGGACACTTATTTTTTCTAGGTGGAGGTGCTCCTGAGATTTCAAGGTGAACTTTGGTTTTTTAAATAGAATAGTATCTCTTGTTTTTGTTGCGCGTGTACCCATTTGGAGGTCATCGACCCAATGTCCGTCCAACGAGTCGAGTCGCAGCTATAAACAAGAGATGACACGTGACGGCGTTCAGACAGAACCGAGACGGCAATAACAAAAAGCCAATAGCTGCGGCCGCTGCCTCTCCCGCGTGCATATTTTGCTTACAGCTGGGGACTCCACTCGTTGGATAAAGTGTACGATACGTTTGTCTTCCAAGGTCAGTGAAGGGCATTTACGATTTTTGGAGTCTTCCTTCACTCAACGGCCACAATACTTTCCTTGCTGGAGTAATTTGCCGATTCGGTCTTGTACACGATCGAAAACGCAGCATATCGGGTCAATGAACTCGGCTCCCAGTAGGTTATACGCGCAACAGAATGAAAAAAATGTAATACTGCGTTTTGCGTTTATGTTTAGTTTGGAAACCAGTTATCCAATTTTGTTGGCTAAGTCAATTTTACTTTTTCTTTTATGTTCAGACTCTGCTATTTTTATTTGTATTGTTTTGTAAATCATGGGGATTCCCCCGTTAAATAAATAAATAATAATAAAAACATATTGTTCCATTTTTAAAAATACAATGTTCACCAAAGATATCCGCCTAGAAAAATTATGCATAATCATAAGATGTTCCTTTCGAAATAGGGTGAGTTTCTCTTTAAATATTTTCACTATATTCAGACGCTATTATCTAAAAAATGATTGGAAGCACGAAGAAATGATATATACAGTAATTGTAGAAAATTGAGTGCTCTGTCAATATTATTTGAACAAAATTTCGACAGAGCTTACCATTTTTTTACAAATTCTTTAAATACTAACTATTGATGAATTCTAAACTTTAAGGCCAAGTCGAAACCCTTTCCTGTTATTCAATTGCAACGAACCATTTCAGAGATCTTTTTATGAAATGGGACCATACTAGGGGGTGAGAGCGAAAGAAATCGGATGTTGGAAAATAAGGGCCACCCCTTACCGTACGAGGGGATGATGCTTCAAACTTTAAATTGTAATAGTTGCGAGGGAAAATCGATAGAAAATAACAGACATACTTTGAGATAGGAACCTACACCTATATGAGATCTATTCATATAGAGATAATTAATTAGAGACTACCTTGATTTATCTGGGTATAACTTGATTTACATTAAAATGGTAATGAGTTAATTACCATGGCGAATATCGTATACGGTTCGATGACATTTTAATTAAAATTTGCAACCATATGTTATAATATCCAGTGGACCTACTTTTTCTAATTAATATTTCAAATGCATTATTCAACGTTTTCGTTCACAAAATGTATTATTCGTACTCTAAGCAGCTCGTACTCTTTTCTCTTTATTTTCCTGATTATTCATTGAAGATAGAAAGCCAATGGTGACTATCAACATAATTTATACGGCAATTGTATCTTAGTTAAAATTCCAAGAGTGGTATTTTCTGCTTCTATAATAAAACACGCAATTTGAAACTGTAATGTTTATTACCCACCCGTAAATTACATGTACATTTAAGACTGCGTTACGTCGAGCCGGTGCACGGAGAATGTTATATTTAAACACCTTGCATAGACTGCTTAATGGCTTTATCGATTTTTCGACTCTAATTAATCGGTAAAGTAGAAGCGAAATAACTGCAAGCACTTCATTATTATTTTCTCCGAGATTGTTAATACACACGAAAGGAGGTTATTCGAAGTAATTTGCAATTTTATTTTTGTCAATGGTAGGTAGTGGAGAGTGGGGTAAAACGGAACGGGTGGGTAAAACGGAACATCAATGTTTCTCTTAGATAGGAGCTGCGAATGAGTTGGTATCGCGTGACGTGGGACCAAAGGGTCCTCATAGCATTTTGTGACAGACCATAGCCCCGTGCACACGTTGTTTTTCCGTTAAGAGAGTTGGAAAAATTTTCGGTATCGATGTTTCAATATTTTATTTTGACCACTTTTCGGCACTTGGATTTCGAAAATTAATAACGGTAAGCACAGCGTTGGATTCTATAGTCCTTACGCTACATTTTGACGTTTTACTCAGTTCCTTACCTCACGCTGAAGTGTAAATATTAAATGTTTACTAAATGGCTGCATGTGGGGCAAAACGGAACATTTTGCGTGGGGTAAAACGGAACACCTATTTAACCCACTTTCACCGATCCAATTGTCTTGAAACTTTGCAGACGTGTGTAGTTATGATGACAATACAAAATTATGAAAAAACAACGGAGGGGTGAAAGAATTACCAAATAAAAGGATAACCAAAAATCCAAACGACTTGAAATCAGCCTGTAACCACAAATCAAATCAATTCAATCGATATACAATCGGCATATAACCACAAATCAATACTTAGACACTAAAAAGTAAATAATAAAAAAATATGCAAAAAATTTTGTTTAAGTTACATAATTTTATTTAAAATGCACTAAAAACTAAAAAATTCTCTATGCATGTTATGATATTCATTATTCATGTAAAAATCCATGTGTAGTTGATTATTTTTAGTAATTTTTATGTTATTTGGTCAAATATTTATTTTTATGTGTATAATAGATATTTTGTTACATTTTATTTGTTATAGTTATACCTAAAACATATATTTATAGATTTTAACATAAATGAATACTTTTAAATTATAAAAATAAAGATTTTGTACGTTTACATGGTCTTCAAGTGGGTGTTCGGTTTTACCCCACCACTTGAACGAGGCGAAAATTTCAATACCTCGGGTAAATTTCATTTTCCGTCGTTCCCAAAGATTGTTCTTAACAATGGCTTTGATTTTCTTATAGTCTAAGGTTCAATGAAGACTCCTGTCGAGGTCCTGTGTCTTTTTCTCCATCCGATTTTACGTTATCACCCTCCAAAAAAAAGCGTTCCGTTTTACCCCACTCTCCCCTACACCAGAATTCACTAGAAATTTTATAAAAAAACTGACTCCAACAAATGGCAAAATTGCAATTCGAGTATACATTGTAAATTAAAAAGAAGTGAAACCCTAATTGCAACATTGTGTTCTTTTAACTTTTTAAAAAATCATAAATCGGAGGAGGTTGCTTTAATGTATTTGCATTTACCTGTACAACATGCGATATATATAATTTATCATTTATAATTTATGAAATAAAGAATCGCAACTGCCTTGGAGAATATCCACCATCGAAGTATGTTTTATTTCCTTCATCGAATGAAATATTCAGCAGTTCCTTTTTATTAAAATATGTAAATCAGGCTGGTGCATAAATTGTCTGGGACCGTGTTCCCATCCTGCTCCTCGAGCACGCTCTTTCCGCCGTGAATGTTGAAAAATTACGGTTCTCCCGTCCCTCCAATTATCCTCCGAGGGCCGCGACAAGTAACGCGCAAAAATTCTGTATCTCTGTAAGTGTAATTCAAGTCGTTTGTACGCCGAGCTGTGTGCCCGGGCCGAATTAAAAGTCTTCAGATACAAAAGAATACTCGAAAGTCGTGAGACGTCTCATTGTCCCTTAAAATAGCCTAGTAAATACGTACCCTATTTTTCTCTTAAGATACTCCTTTATCCGTGGCACTAGGTAACAGGTGTCATACAAGAAACTGAGATCGCGTATGCAAACTGTTAATTAATTATTGAGAAATTATTCTAACAAGCTTTTGAAATCAATGAACTTTTGTGCTGCGGTGTTAGCATTATTAGAAAATATTCCAGCAGGCGTGTTTATACATGGAAATTGAGTTCAAAGTCTCTCTTATAGCTTGGATGAATAAGAGGAATTGTTAGTCGAAGATATTATTGAATAATTAAGGAAATATTTAGTTTGGAGCAATCGTGATCTCCATTGAAACGAGAAACTTGTTCTACACTTTGAATTACGTTGATCAAGCTTCGGATAGTCGGTCCGGACCTAACTCAGATCTAATCCAGACCTGACCTACACCCACGGTTCGATAAAAGTCCATTCTTCCCCTCTATCTTCGAACAAAATTCAATTCCCCCCAATCAATTCCATCCGGGCGACATCTGCAACGTCGAGTAAGAAGAAACTGAAAAATGTCTCTCACCTGCTCCACCGTCTAACAGTATCGACGTGCTTCTGCAAATACCTTCCATCCTTAACGTAACAAAACCACCTCATAATTCTAGCTACTTTTCTACAACCCCCAGGAGGAAAAAGCTTTCGCCTTAAAGAAGCACGAGCAATAACTCAACCCTTCAAGTATTACTTATTTAACGCCTCCGCCCTCGTTAACTCGTTCAACATTATTTGGTGTTCCAGGTATTCTAACAAAACCTTAAAATCCACTCTAACAGACTGTTAAATATTGCCATGGAAACCTTCCAAATTCGCTGAAATTTTAGCGGCACCCCTAACCATGCAGCTTTTTTTCAAATATTGGAGTAAGGTACGTGTGTCTCGTTAAATAATTTACACATACGTTTAATATTTTAATTTTTAATAATTTTATTATCACATTATGAAGGGGTTCACCGCGACCAATGATATTTATTAGGATATTCACTCGAAAGTAATATGAAAAATGGCAAGTTTTTATGAGTTTTTCCTTCCAAAATAAACGTTCTACATAGTTCTGGTCTTGCATATTTGTTTACTAATATTTTACACACGTTTTCACGCTGTTAAATTAAAAAGTGACAAATATTTATTATGTTGGCGGTGTTTATGTGCGGTCACTTTCAAGAATTCCTCTTTCATGATTGTGCCCGTTGTATTCATCCGAAATAAAAACACTACGTTTATTATATTCAGTAAACTTGCTGTTATCGCCCCCGCTTAAATCATTCATTAATATCGAGGAGAAAAAAATGGCGACCCACTGAAGAAACAAATGGCGACTCTTACAAAAGTGTTAACACTCTGCAAAAAAATTTGGAACATAGAACAGCCTTAGCAGTGACTGGAAAAAGACACCTCCCTTCCGCTGTATATGCTCCGTTCTAAATAGATTCCTTTCCCTGAGCAGCTTACACCGTGATTATATAGTAACCCTCGCGTTACGCGTGCCGATCCACTCGATGAGAGTGTCGCTTCCGATAAGTACCTATCGCGGTTGATCCACGTGGCACGGGACGTTTTATATTGTCATTTCCATTCCATCGATAGGACATATTTGTGGGTGGTGGCTGGCGGAGACGCGACAGTACTTAAGTGGAGGTTCTGGTCTAAATGTCGATTTTTTTTATTTCATTTTTCGAATGTTCAATCTTTTAGGAATACATGTTTAAAAGGATTTGTTGAAATTCGTAAAATTCACGAAGTTATAGGCATTTGAAAAAAAAAATAGGCAAAAAAACTTTAAATACGTTTTTCTCGAAACAGTGTTCTCAAAACGGTGGGACCTGTATCTTCAAAAGTTATTATCCGAATCGACTGAAACTTTTTTTATTTTGAAGAATATACTTCTGGCTAGGCGGGGGGGGGGGAACTAAAAAAAATTACAAAAAGTTGAAAATTTATCATTTTCAAAGGCGATGAAAGGACGAAAAATACAGGGAAAAGTGATTTTAAACTTGAAGTGTCGATATTTTCTAAAAAAATGTCATTTTTGTATTTATTTTTAGTTCCCCCCTAGCCAAAAGAATAATCTTCAAAATAAAAAAGGTTTCAGTCGAATCGGATAACAACTTTTGGAGATACAGGTCCCACCGATTTGGATCAATTTTTTGCCTCCTTAACTTTAACGACTCCCCAGGGCTGTCTGCACTGATTAATTATAAAACAAAAAATATATTTCTATAATTTAAGACATCCTTAATACAATGCAAAAAGTCCCATTAAATTATATATAGTAGTTTTCCTTTAATTAATTCCTAAATATCACCTATTTTTTTGGGCTCTAGACCAGAACCTCCCCTTAAGTAGAGACGCGTTTTCTCGACGCGGACGGATTCTACCCCCGATGGTTCCGCGATCGCGACGCGCGGGACGCAGAATCGTTTCGTCCATGGCCGATCAATAAACCATCCTCATCCCCTTTTGCGGAACGCAAACGCAAAGTACACGGCGTCGGATAGTGCGCTACGTGCACGCAACCGGGTCACACATGTGCACGTGCATCGTCGCACCAGCGTGTGTGCGAGACGCTAGGCGCCACGGCGCTATGTGCCTCCGGATAGAAGAAGGAAATTAACGGCCGTCTTACCCTACCGTGACCTTAATTCTCATGCGGAATTTCGAGACCGCGAGGGATGCTTCAACAAATCTTTGGCCACGGTAGTCCCTTTACCAAGCACGTGCCTCTATTTTTTTCTTCTGCTTGCACGTATGTAGGTACATGTCCTCGCATCAATCTCGGCCACGATCTTGTATGGAGCGTTCAGCATTGTGGCGATACCTTCATAGTAGTCACAAGAGACTGTCTCTACCGAATTAATAATATACCTCCTAACGTCCCCCAGTTTTCCACCGGGCACGAAATTTTTTCAAATTTTATCTCCGACCAGTTAACTTGGAGACTCCATATAACACTACTTAGCTTACCCTAAGGTAGCACTAATAAATCACAGAAATTCCTGGTAAGTGCACCCTCGCTCACAAGAGGAATAGGAAGATCAAGGAATATATGAAAAAGAATTTCACCAAGCAGGGTCTACTAGGTAAAGCCTGACTTATGGTCCACTAACAGGCCCACGACGAAACGGACACTTCTTTCCTGTTCTCCTTTTCAATCCTACCTTAGATTCCTACTCCCTTCTTCCTCAACATTATTCTTAATCAGATGCTCGAAAAGCATTTTCCCTGTTCGTCTTAGAAACTGGAGCCTATGGGGAATTAACAAAAATAAGAATAATTTTATTTGTTATTTCAGAAATATTTTTTTATCGCATTCTTTTGAACATATTTCCATTACTCCCAGAATCTAAAATGGTATAAATTGACTCCTAACCCATATTCCACTTCTTAATTCAATTATCTTAATTTCTTCAGGAATCACACTTACGTGAAGACATTACGTCTTATTGAAGAATAAATTAATATCAACGAAAATTCTTTCTAACAGAACTACTGATTTCTGTAATTTTACTTTTACTACTATAGCGTAGAATCATTTCTTTTGACAATTCTACAGTAGTTTATATTCTCTTGTATATAAGGGATTCGACGTAACGTTTCGTTAGATTAGAAGCCACCAGTGGGTAAACCTTTTATACACTTCGACACATGTAATCAATCGTTTATGAAAAATAAGGCGACAAGCCCAATTTATGAAACGCCGACTGGAAGATTCATCCGCCATCCTTTGACGATTGTCTGTAATTATCCACTCTTCTCGCGTTTTATCATTCTTGTACTCCGATATTCTTTTATGGCTCCCATTAATTTCTTGTTTGCCTGCCTGCCACTTTTCACGCCGTCGGGATATTCTTCCTTTTTCACTCTCCTGTACCATCGCTTTACCCCTCCTTCTAATCCTGTGTTATTGCAGTGTTTTTTTTATAGGAAATGCGCCATCATATCGATTTATTGGCACCGACAAAGTGTAATAAGGTTATTCGCTTTTAATCGATTTCCATGCTTCATTTTGCGCGGCGAAAGGAACGTGAATTGTAAAAACGAAGAACATGGCACTGAGGATGTACTTAGGGAGTTATTTTTACAGGAAACAGATAACAGTCCAAACACACTTTTTGCTTGGTTCATGCTTCTTAGTATGATAATAGTTAACTCAGGAATAATTATCTATTATTCTCTTGTCAATTATTAACCCGGGAGTAGGCGCGCCAAATAACTTACGTTAGTAGGCGTCGGTCATTTCGACCGATGATAATGAAATGAGAAATAACTTAACAAAATTACTAAAATAATATAAATAATGCATAACATTGTATTTTACTTATTTCAGAATCGTTATACATAAGTAATTTTCATCTTCATTGTAAAATAAATATTAATCTGTTAACTAATTAAATAATAATAAATGAAAGAAAATACAATATAAAATATAAAATAAAATATAAAGCAAATAAATATAATTATCTGTCAATGAAATAAATAACTAATTATTCCTCGCTTGATAAACTAGATGCGCTCGCATCATTACAACATTCGTTGCAAAAATATAGTGTATGTTCATTACAAACGAATGCGTTACATTTAGTACACTGTTTTTTCGTTTTTCTATTTTGTTTGGTACTACAAAAATAACATCTAATTTGATCACTTAATTTTTACTTTTTCATAATAGCAATTATCTAATATATTGTATATTTATATTTTTTTTAAATATACTTATAAATTTATGATTTTATAAACGTATTAAATTTTTATATTTTCGTCAGATTAGAAACTGCATCTTGAAAATAAATAATAAATACTTACGTTTCAGATAACCAGTCCTCTATAAACTTCGGATTCATTACTATTCAATTCGCGACAGTTTGGAGTTATTAATCCTTCCTGGTCACACGTTTTTACAATCACAAATTGGTCACATGGGGTTCACACCAGCGTCATTTTTGAATTACCATTTCGTATTTTTGAATCTTTGAACTTTTCAGTGATAATTTTACATTCGTAATACTCACACAATCATACTGTAATAGCCTTTTCGCAGAAATATAAATTTTGAAAAAGAGCGATTTTTCACGATTCTGGAAAGAAACGTTTCTTTTTCGCGATAAATCCCTTTTGGAAGTCGTAAAGACTCGACGTTTGATCTCGAAAATTGCTCTTGGAAGCGCGATATACCCGGCGTGACCACGAATAAATATTGATAAACCAAATTTTTGAAAAGTGAAAGTCATTGAACTTTCTATTAAATGAACACGAATTCGTCGAAGTTAAATATTAGATCTAAATGATCTAAAAGTGTGTGATTTTTATCCAAACTGTCGGTTTTCATCAATTTTACTCCACTTTTAGACTTTGATCAAGAGACGCGAATAATAAAATTGCAATTTAAAATGAACAAAGTACGTCCAGGTAGTAGTTTCTTGCGATAATACGAGCTAGCTATAACAGAATTCGAAGGCTGAATCATCTCGACGAGCGTTGGATGTGAATTATTGGCTCGTAAGATTTCGATGTTTAGTCTTCAGGCCTATCTTCCGTTACAGCGGGCTTCTTTACGAGCCATTTATAATTCGTATCAGACGAAGATGTTCACGAAACGTAGAAAAGGATGAATCTCTCGGAAATACATTCTACACCATCCATCTGGACCCAAGGAAACGTCGCGTCCGAAGGAACAGTGAAAAATGATAGCGGACCGCGGTTCGTTCGTCTGGAAGACTCTATTGAAAGCTCCTAACGTATCGTGCAACTTGTCGAGCCGTGAAATTATATAGGGGAAGTCGGGGTATTGTGAGCCACTTTTTTTTATTGCTAACAAACTGCTATAAAATCAAGTGTTTCTTCAAATTTCAAAGCTGGATGTTGTAGTATGAAGATTTACCTTTCCTTTAGTCACAATAGAGTGAATAGTGGAATCGAATATTTGCAAATTAGATGATTTTCAGTAGTGTTCCTTCTCGAGAATTCTTTCTCAAGAATTTCTCGAGAAATTTTATAATTTCTAATTTCTCATTTCTCGAGAAATTACAGTGTTTCTCGAGAATCTCCAATGTAGGAAAATTATTATAAATTTCATTTGTTTTCAGACATGAATTTTCAATTAGTTCAAATTGTGTGTTAATCGTGAACATATAAACACATGGTACAATCAGTGATAAATGTTAGCAATATGAACGAAGAATTGCGCGATTGTTTATAAACTTTTCTCTTCGTACCGCCGATGCTCTATATACAATTAAACTCAAAATGAAAAAATTTTCGGTAGCCGCAGATTTTGTCGCAAAAAAAGAAGTAGGTAGATTGGCTGACGCGACATTAGACGCATTGTGCTTTTGAAAAAATTATTTTAAAACAAAAAAGTAATGTTTCGCCTTGCTCACTTTTTATATTAAATAAATAAATTTATTATATTTACCGTTAAGGAACTAGTTCTTGATCAGGCACTAATTTTTGATCAGTTCATGAAATAAATCGTTCTTTTCAGTTTATGTCCTTAAATAATTGTTTGAAATAATTACTAACATAAAAAAGGATAATTCAAACTAGTTCCTGACCTGATAAAAAATTAGTTCCCATGTATTTTCAGATGATCAAAAACTCGTTCTAGTCACCTTATTATTCCCCAACCTTATAAATAATTAAATTATACTTATTTTCAACTTTTTAAAATTTTTCCTTAAAATGTAAACATTAATTCATCTTTTAGTATAAAAAAAGTCTATAGTTGAAAGTTTTATTAGGTTAAAAATAAATATTAAAGCGGGAAACTCTCTAAACTGATCAAAAACTAGTTCCTTAACGGTAGTATCTTTTTTTTTCATTTACACAAGTTTTGTCTACGTTGGACACGAATAAAAATGTAGATAAATATTGTCAATATTATTCCTAAAATATCAATTTTGCAAAATTTTGCAAAATTTTTTGAGAATTCTCGAGAATTCTCGAGAAATATAATTTGATTTCTCATTTCTCGAGATGTGAAAAATATCGAGAAATCAGGAACACTAATTTTCAGACTATTATAAAAAATTTGCATTTTCTTGAATCTGAAAAATCTCGGGGAATCGTGAGTCACTTTATAAATTGAATAAAAATGACAATGCTTGTTAGAAAACACACACACAAGCATTTTTGTACCCCTTTTTTTTACTTTTTAGAGCCAGTGGGTCATGAAACGTCGACAATTGCAAAAAACCGGGGGGTCATTTTTGACACGATCTACATACTTTCCCTCTGTTATATACATAACAGTCGGGAAAGTAAAATTGATATTGTGCTCAAATATTACATAAACAATCATAAAGAAACATCAAACACGTGAGGGTAGCTCTTTAAATGTCAAGAATCGAGTGGCTCACAATTCCCCGAACCATTATTTTTACAACATGGCCACAAATAAATAACACAATGCTAACTTAATGCCAAATTTCTTTATTATTTCGAAAGCTTGAAGTTAGACAAGTATTATAAAAATAGTTACCTGCGTGGATTCACAGAAAAGTGCCACAATAATAGACCACACACGAAGTGAAAATAATACTTCGAGATCAGCCAATTTTTATCTGTTAACAAAGCAAAGTAACGATGCGGGTATGTACATTCACTGATCGTGGAAATATTAGCTTATCATAAGACAAGTAAATAACAGTTGTTGGCAGCTGTCATTATTCACTAGAAAAAAAAAATATGGCGCTGGCTCAGGATTCCCCGTGGCTCACAATACCCCGACCTCCCCTACAAAGTTACTTGAGTGCGAACGATAAGAATTCCAGCGTGAAAAAGCCAAGCACAAGTTTCAGTCGCTGTGTACTTCCAATATTCCTTGCAAAAACTACTCAGGTAATCGAAAATTCCAACTTCAGTAACGGGGTTGTATAAATACACTTCGTTCTGTTTTTACAAGACAGATGCGTTCCCGAAAACCCGTGTAAAAAAAGATACCGTGCAGATAAAAAAATGAATTATTGTTACCAGACCGCAGACTTACTCAATCGTATAAACAAATCGCCAAACCTCGGACACAATTCCGTCTGACTGCTTCGGCACATAACATCGATTGTCGCAACAAGCGCTCAAATAAGTTATAAAAACGGGAAATTATTTATTTGAGAGTGTGTGGCAATCTTATATGCAAATACTAAGCATTCTTATTAATTTAGAATAATTTTCTAGAGAAATAAGTAGGAATATTTTTTCTTAAAATTGAAAGTATCGCGGCAAATTTATCGGACCGGGTTAGATGCAAATATATCGTGCAAAGAGAGAATTTAATTTTTTTCTAGGCGATGGTAAATTAAAAACTAATAAAATATAATTCAGTGTATAGTTCTATTGAAAAAGGAACAACTTAACACTTTGAGCGAAGCGAAATGTTGCGTGGATCGCTCTGTATAATCTTTCCAGAAGCTGATAAAAATTCAGAATTCCCATGTAAACATGATTTCGGACGCTTCGATACCGCCGTTGTGGAACATTTCACGCGGAACGTGCATCCCTTTGGAGGGACGATCAGGATTATTCGCTGTGCTGAAGCGAAACGCAACGGAAGTCGAGACACACGAGAGACGAATGGATACATCACTTTTGTTAGCGGTTATCGTTATCGTTGAGGAATTGCTGGCAAACTAGCCGAGTGACAGCGGCGTGGAGCGGGATTTGCTGGTGCTGCTGGGAAAATCGAAGAGTGGGCGAGGAGCTTCATTCAGTCGGAAAATTCAGGTGTAGGCCGACGCGAGCGAATCTCCCCGACAAATCGATCACGCTGTTGCTTGCCCCCGTTCGTTCGTTCATATCCGATTGACGCCGTGGCAATAGCCAATCGTCACGTGCCCAGGAATTAAACCCTTTAAACTGGTCGAGAATGCTCGTAAGTGGTTTCCTCGTTAGGGAACAATATTCCGTGTGCCAATGAGGTACAATCTATTATAATAATAAAAACCCTATTTTTCTATTTTATGCACAGAGTAGGGTAAAGGACCCAGTTACTGACACCTGACCAATTACTGTCACCTTAAGTTATTTTAGTTAAAATAACGGATAAACAAACTATAGAATACAATCTATATTATAGATTATAGGTTGAAATATATAATTTTTGTTGCGTATGACTTTACAACGGTTATTTATTCGTTATTTTAAGTAAAATAGCTTAAGCTGACAGTAATTGGTCAGGTATCAGTAACTGGGTCCTTTACCCTAGGTACTTTTTTAAATCACGCTCTGCAATTCTGATTAAGGGCACGCCCCGGTCATAATATTAATTTTTTTTTGTATATTTTCATCCCGCAACATCTTAAGAATGACCAGATCAAATTTTGGAACGAAATTCTTGACGAAACAGATTTTACTTCTGTAGATAATCTATTATGGAAGATACTATTAAAATTTGAAGTGAATCGAATAAAAATTGTCAAGTTATGCTGCTAGCCAATTTGAAAAAAAGTGATTCCGAGGAGCTTAGCGGGACAACACATAACTCGTCCATTTTTTTTAATATTTCTGTACAATATTTATATAATATATTCATTAATTACATTAATTCATGTAACTTTGTGATAAATAAAGACGAATTATTATTATTATTATTATTATTAATACATGTTCTATACATAAGAAGTATAGAAATAATTTTCAACCTCATAGTATCATAAAAAAAAATAAAAAATTCGTCTAAATTAGTGCTGTTTTGAGCGTCTCAGGTGGGCGTAAACCTTTAAGGGGTCATGCTCAGTCACAACTTTCAAAAATCGATTTTTCAATTTTTCTATTTTCTTTAAGTACAACATCTTAGAAATATTCTGTAAAAATTTTAAGGTAATCCGAATAAAATTGGCCGAGATATAGGCGTTCGAAGTGAACCATTTTATATAAGTATAAACTTGACTTGAAACTTCAAACGCGTTTTTCTCGAAACAGCATTTTCAAAATCGGTGACCAAGATATTTCAAAAACCATTCAACCGATTTACTTCAAATTTTACAAGCTTACTATAGGAACAATAAACTAGTCTTTGAACGAAGGATTTTTTTCCAATGCTTAGTTTTCTGTTAATTGACGAAAATCAGGCACGATTTATGATGAAAATTGAAACATTTACTTTAAACATCCGCCATTTGTTCCCGCATCAATATTTCGAAAAATCCTTCGTTCAAAGACAAGATAATATAATATAATAAGTAAATTCTTTGGAATTTTTTAATTTAGATGATCGACTTTCGAGGACCTTTGAAAGATGGACAATAACTTTGTTATTAATAAATATTTTTAAATAAAAAAATTACGATACACAGTACTAGATGCAATCTTTAAAAGGAAAGAAGAATTTTTGAGAAATGTGTTATAACTTTCGAGTAAAAAATTCCCAAAGATCGCCCTTTTTCGGCCTCCTGACTGAGCATGACCCCTTAAAAGCTGAGTCGAATGTAATTTCGAATGATTTATTCAGTAATCATTATCGAAGAACAAGTGTGGAATTTGGAGTGTATACTTTGCACAGCTAACAGTTACGTCAGTCAACAAACCATAATTACGAGCAGATCAATTATTGAAATATGGAGCTAGGAGCTTATAACCAGAAATTTGTATTAATTAAAATATCGATTGTAACAGTGAATTCCATTTACGTCCGACTGAATTAATTGACATCTGAATATTGTTATCAATTCGTCCTTTGTGTTAAAGCCGAAGTGTTATGATTGAAATTGTCAGTCAAGAGGCTTCAATATTTATACATACTTCGAATGCAGGCAATAAATTTAGGAGAAAGATGGAAGAGAATATTCACGAAGTCATGTGTAAATGCATGAAAGGGAGTTCCATGATTCTTGTGAAGAATCATGGAACTCCCGTTGCGAAACCTAATTTGAGGTCGAGTATCGCTCGAGCGAGCCGAATTAACGTGGATCTACATCTCTCAAAGCAGACGTACCGACGTCGGTTTCAAGCGAACGCTCCTTCGACCTCATTACCCCGCTCTTTTAATTCATTAAGCTCGAATTTCTGTTCGCTGAACATTGGGCGGGGTTGGAATCATGTGAAGGCATTCCAAATAGAAAACACAGAAAGATTAAAGTCGTTCACATTTTCCCTGACAATTCTGAAATCTTACAACTCAACGAGAACCAGTTTGAATTCCAAAAATTTTCGAATTTCAAAGTTCCATCGCAAATCCCACAAAAAATTGTGTACGCTTGGAAAACGAACGTTAATATGAGGCAGTCAGAGCAAGAACGGACTAACCCACATTTTTTTCGAAATTGAATTAGTAGCAATAACGTATTCCAATAGGCTCTACTAACCATATAAAATAGGAAAAAAAATTTTTTTTTAATATGGGTTGGTCCGTTCTTGCTCTGACTGCCTCATAAAATGTCACGAGTTCAACAAATTGTAATAACAGTCATACAGCATAAATGATAAAATATCGAAGCTCAGAATATCCATAATTAAATAGAAAGCTCAGAAAAATTGAAATCAGTGGTAGGCGACAAAGTAAGAAACCGACGAGATGTTACATTAAAACTTAAATCTGTAGAATTAAAAGTGCAAAATTATTATCACACTGCTATGCATATGCAGAGTGTCCAACCAATTCTGTTCCAAGTATTTCTCGCGAGCGTATTCGCGAATGATATCGGAATAATTTTTTTTCAAACTTCCCCATACAAATGTTTCCTTTTTCCGTGATTTTATAAAAACGGCAATCACTTTTTCACAGAATGAGCGACGGTATAGCTTGGAAGTTTTTAATGGAATTGCTAATAAAATTGTTGTGCATTGTATAAATGTTCGCGAAGCTTTCATTGCTCTGTGCAGCTTTGGCTTGGAACAATTTTCAAAATAATACACCGATTGGGCGATACAACCGTCTGGGAGGTATACACTATCGATTCGAGTGGCCGAAGTGCTGAAGAGAAAGAGCACATAAGACAGACAAGGGATAATGGATCGTACATGGTCAGGCGCGTTTTCCCGGACCAACGTGCCTCGAGCTTTTATCGCTGTGTAACTATCCACAGTTACGTTATCTCAAAAACATTTTCCCGTAAAACTTCTTCAAATTAAGAAGAGCTTTAAGAACCTGCACAAAATCAGCAGCACTTTTAATTAATTTTTAATTACACCTTCCTCAACTCCTTTAATTGGAGCATGAAATTTGTTTGTGAAATATGAAAGGTTCCTCTGTATTACGAAGCTTAATGAAAACAAAGTCCGGCCCATGCTATTAAACCATTTTCCATAAATTGTTAATGCCAGAGTTAACGAAACATGCAGTACACATTCTTTTTACATTGCCAAGGGAGATGTAAACATTTTGTTACACCAATTACCTGTTCTCTCCACATACGTCGAAATATTTCCAACAACGCTATTTCATGCCCAGATTAACTGCAAATATTTACATTCTTGCTCATACCGGCGTACGAACCATTCATCGCTAAAATTAAATTTATTTCACTCAATCCCGTTCCGGTGTACATATTATATTAACGCCGATTTTGATTCCCCTTCGTTTCGTGGTAATCGAATTTCATTGGGTCTGTCGCGCCAGAGGCTGTAGTCGGGGACATTTGTCATCGTAGATGCACGCTTGAATATCCTTATCAGTAAACGCAGACGAGTGTTCGGATCCGAATACCGTCATTACTCGGTGGGAATTGTGTACCGCGACGGATTTCGAAAGGATCTTCCCGCTCCGAATGGGCCCAAGTATATTGTCCCGTTGCCTTCGCCTTCTGTTCTCCGCGCGACGGGCCGTAGTTGTCCCGCTAATGTAATTAAAGATTAAACCAAACTTACAGAATGGAGATTAGCGACGTTGCACCGCCGTGAAATCGGCTTTACGGTCAGAAAGTGAACCTATTCATCAGCCGCCGTGCCCGGAAACGAGCAGGGATCACACACCGTTCAAGGATTCACTGCGACGCAAACACGGCACCGCATTCAAACTGAAAACGCGAGCTAGCGCCGATAAGGTAAAATACCCAATACGTGGGCACGTCCCAGTAGCTGGACACTGGTGCAAAAATACTGATTAGTACATTTAATATCCGCTTTATCCAAAAAAGAACAATTTTATTAAATTATTCAAATATTTAGTAAAATATATTCATATATATATTTGACTAAATATTTGAATAATTTAATAAAATAGTTCTTTTGCACCAGTGTCCAGCTACTGGGACGTGTCCACGTATTGGGTATTTTACCTTACCATTCCTGACTTTCTAAAAGATAAACTATACGGGCGTATAACCTCGGAATTTTTCGAAATCGACCATCCGGTTTCCCGGCATCTGGCTTTCTTTTAGTTTCTCTCAAGCTGTCAGGTACAGGGCGAACGGTTATTCACTGGTTTCTTTGAAGAAGGTGATTAGGGAGGCAGAAGGAAGGAAAAAATGTTGTATAAATATGGTTACAGAAGCGAAACATTTAATGAGATATACGTTTTCGAAGATTAATTAGCACTGCTAGGCAGTCAGATTTGGTAAAAATGTAATAAGGTAAATGGCCCAGTGGTGAAACAGTTAAGGAAGCAGTTGAGATAATTGCAATTTCTTTTATATTTAAATAGTATAAAATTATTACTAAATATAATTATTCGAAAACGTAAAATTTCTACTTTCAGATAACGTAACAAGAATCTACATTTGTTAAAGGAAAAGTTGTAAATTAATTAAAACGTGAAAGTATTGATATGGCCCAGTAATTAAATGAAATTCATAGCGTGTCCCAGTAATTGAATACATATTTAATTTAACTATTTCTATCAGTTAATGAAAAGAAATCAATGTGGTAATATTTTAGGGTAATAAAAACATTTTATTTATAATAAATTTGTGTTAAATTTTCAGCAGGAAAAAATGATTAATAGTATATTATAGAATTTTAGGTTATGTTAATATTGTGACGAATTTGAGATTAATTATCCGAATAATTCTTAAACAGTATTATATTTTTGTCTAGTTATTATTAACGTAAATATATAGGATACAAAAAAATACTTTGGTACAATAAATGTTAATAATTTTAAAACTTCACTGAATACTGGCGTCTGTACCAGTGTTTCCATAACCTTTAAACACGCGTTTAATAACTGGTCCGTGTCATGGTATCGTGTACTAGTGGATAAACGCAACAATTTCAATATTAAAAATAAAAAATTATTAAGAGATCTAATTCATTTTCAATTCTTCAATATATAATAAACAAAAAACTACTGTACTATTTCAAAAATTATAAAATAATAATTAATTACAACCTTAACAAAAATATTCTCTCGCTTGCTCGAGCCCATTAGGTAAGAAGCGAGATTGAAACTGTTAAAGCTTTACTGTACAATAATATTTTTTGCATGATATAACTATTCAGTTATATAAGCTTATAATTGTATCTATATAAAGCTAATACATTTTGCAATTATATTTCGAACAGTTTAAACGTTGCAAATTAGTAAAATTGTTATTATTAATTAAATTTTTTCTCAATTTTTAATTATTGGGCCTTGTTTAAGGACTGGGCCATTTACCTTATTTGGGGAATTAAGTGCAAGAAGATGAATTCACATTGTGACTAGTATTTTGGCGTAATGTTTATTAATACTGTAAACTGTAAAAGAATTTTTGTTTGATAATATATGTATATGTATATCTTTTAGCACTATTGGTAACTTATTCACAAAGAGAAACTGCATTACAATTCTATACCATAATATTACCATTGACACGTAGAATATTTTCCGACAAAAAAAATTGGTAATTTTGGCACTTACAGAGTTTTCTACAAGGACCCGTCAATTTACCATCGCAAAGTCAAAATTAAGGCTCAACTTTGTCATGAAAATTTACAACGCCTGGATACCAAAATTCACCGGGAGACAGTCTTTCACCACAATCGATCATCGTCAGATATGCTTCCTGTTTCCAGTTGGATCCGCGCCAGGGTTAGTCGTCTCGCAGCACTCGCGTGTTCAAGTACACCATTTTACTAAACATTTTCTTAAAAGCAAGTCTCTATTGTTATTATTACTGACTCTATACACAGAGCAATAACAATAATTATTCGCACTTAAAGTAGGGGAGAGGTGCTATAAAAGGGACACTTTTGTTTAGCGTCCATTTCTGACAATGCCTTTATAGGTATTTAAAAAACAACTATATCACAAGAAAGCGTATTTATTTCCCTTCACTAAAAGTATATTGCAAATTCATAAATTGTAGTAGAAAATAACAAAATCTTCGATTTACAAAAAAGTGGGAAATGTCCCTTTTACGACTAGGTGGTTTTAAATGGGACAGTATACGTCATGAAAGAGACACGTTAATAAAAATAAACTTATTAAGTATTATAATTATAATTCTAAATCTTAATGATATAACACTTTAACACTTTGTATATACCTTGATCTCAGAACACGACACAGAACACTACTGAAAATTTCACTTTTACTGCTGAAAAACATCAACCGTGGATTACTACTCTGTTGCAAGTGAGACCGTAGTTAATTTTACGTCAAACGACTAGGCACTAGTGTTGGAATAAACAGGAAAATAACTTGCATGTGTAATGCGTTTAGAATTTTAGAAATTCGATTTGTCCCTTTTAAGACGTGTCCCCTTTATGGCACCTATCCCCTATCAGGTTGGTACACGTGAAATTGCAATTTTGCATTGAGAATTTTGAACGAAAATATATTTTGCTTATTTTATTTCTCTGAGCTTCTGTGGCATTTCTCGAGTCGTAAGCCAGCGTTAGCAAATGTTATTGTGCCCCCACGATAAACAAAGAAACTTTGCTCGGCAATTTTATATTCGCCTACCAAATGAAACAATGAAGTCACGTATTCAAATGCATCCTTGGGTGCACCAGTGCATGTTTCGACATGTTCCCATGTTGGGAACAGAGGAGTGATTAAACACTGCAACACTCCCCTCTGACAATTTTCTTCAATCTCACGCAGAAGGGGGCCATTTAGTTTTATCACAGTTTTGTACGTTTAATCACTCTGCATACGTTTCAGAAGTCGTCAACTTCTAATCCCAAGGTGCGCCGCATTATACGCACGGTGGTCGACGAAGTTTCAAGGCGCGAGGTGGATTGCCTCGGCTTCGCCTAATTCTGGCATTAAATAAAGCGCATTATCGTTCGGGAAGCGGTAGAGCCGCGCGATGACTGTTGCAGTCAAAGAAGTTGAAAATTAGGTAGGAGTAATCCCTAGCCACTCGGTGGTAACGAATTGTGAAACATCACGTCCAGAATTTCAGAGCCCTTTGTAAACGCTGCTTATCCCTGAATACGTGTCGCGATGAATGGCTTCGTTTCCCGTCACAAAGCTTTACGGTCGAACAATATCGGTAATCTGTCTAGCCTGGCATCGGGGTAACTGTTAATTAAATTAGCAACTCCGCCGGAATTGCTTTTGGCAACGAGTAGCTTAACGTTTCTTCTTTATTCGCGATAAGTCCTCTTGTTTATCGCGCGAGCTGCTGAACGTTGAAAGAATGCGTTATTGGAAACCCGGATAAGAAGCAATTGGACCGATTGCACAGCCACTCACAGGCTCAGACAAATGCGAGAGAATAATTAATTGTGGAAATTGCTCACTTGCTTCTGTACTTTTGTCTGCATACGCCCAGATTAAGTTACTGTGCCCAATTGTTGCCTACTTAATTTCTTTGGTTCTAACAGAGAGAATGGAACTGTCGATATAATCTGGGTGCATGAATGTAATAGGACATTTGCGAACAAATTTGAGAGTTAGTGTGTATTAATATAGTATTAATATTGGTTTGGTTTTTGGTTTTCCTGTTAAACAGGATGGCGTTTCAAGCATTTCGCTTATACTGCCCAACGAACAATAGTCATATCTTTTTTCCTTCTCTCTCTCCCTTCAGGTCCCAGCAGCAGCGGCGCACCGGGAGAAAGGTGGTCCACCCATCTTTCCCCAGTACCCGCCCCGTGATGCTTAACTTCGGTGATCTAACGAGAACCGGTGTTTTCCATCACGGCTAAGGCCGCTGGTCTATAGTATTAATATAATAATATAATATATTCCGATAATCTCTATTGTTAATATAGGGTACAACGGTGAATGGACTTGTAGTGAGTTTCGACGAATTTAATTTAAGTGAGTTTTGACTAAAAATGACTGGCTTAGTTCGAATCTGAATCGGACTTGGTTATACTTTTCGAAGAGGTATATATGAAGGGTAAGGGGAAAAGCGGGAAATGTCAATTTTTAATAATTTTGTGAATTATGGCACAGCACTTAGAATTACTACTCCGCTTCGCCAGAAATTTTGATTCTGATTTTTTTTATTTTTTATTTTTTAAATAGTGACATTCATATCCCTGCGCGGGACGAGTCCTCTCTAAAGTGGAATACAGTGTATATGTTTGTGTGTTTGTCTGTCACCTAAAAACTTTCCGACGATACACATTACTTTCTGTAATCAACTACACAATTACATTTTAATCGGAATTTGTAAGTTGTAATTAGATTACATTTTACCCAACTCTGCCCACTCAGTAGATAAATGAAGGGAATCCGAATGTTACGTGATATTTTTTATCGAAACATCTATAATGAGTACCATCACCACCATTAAAAAACAAGACGAGACAGTATAATAGAAAAAAATGAGAGCTCGAACTTTGCAATAGAGCATATAAAGAACTCCTGCCTATTCCAAAGCAAAATATGGACGCTTAACGGTGTTAAAAAAATTTAGCGATCATAAGGCTCAGCAAATTTATGAGACGTTGTCTCATGCATAATAAGTAAGTGAGGAATAAAATATCTGGCAATTAATAAAATGAGTGACTTTCCTAGTTTTGATAATAATGGAAATGGAAATACCGTATTTTGTTTCAGTATGCTGCTAAAAAATATTAAAATAATCTAAAACAATTATTATTTTATTGCTTATTTTTATATACCTATTTATGGTATAAACTTCATGTTATGAAGAATGCAAATAAATTCATAGAACCTTCTTTCTTTAGTTGGTGCACTAAAGTATTAATACCTAATTTTCTCGATAAAGCTGTTTTGTGACATTTCCTGTTTTCCCTCCTACCCTTCATATGTACATACATAAGTACCTATTCTACTGTAAAAGTCCGAAGACCGGTGAATCTTAGAATTTACTTCTTAGAATCCTGAGATTCGCTGCTACGGAGCAGCAGAAGCGCAACATATTCCATAAAACATTCAGACCTCGAGCTTCTACCAACAAAAGCCCGAAGTTCAAATATTTCATAAGGTATTTCGGACTTCCACCACCCCATAACGGCGAATCCGTAGCATTCGCCGGTAACTCCTAAGATTCGTCGATATTCGAGGTTTTACAGTAACATATGGAGGGCTGAGAATCATATTGGTGTAACTCCAAAATTTAATAATTTGAGTTAATAACAATTTTTAAGTCTTAACAGCTCCACCTGTTTACTTTCATAGTGAATTAAGTTATAACTCCATTCTTGACTGAGAAATAAATTAAGAATTGAATTTGTCTTCAAATTTTCAAGTATAGGTACAAATATTTATCAGGGTAGAGTTCGAAAGAGTTCTGGAACTTTTCAATAGGTTTTATTTGAAACGTGGACCGCGGAACTTTTTTAAAAATGATCTCACATTATAAGTGCCCATGAGAACTGATAAAGTAAAAGTTCTTGAAAATAAAAGTTCTAGTTGGGATGGAACTTATAAAATATAAACAGAAGAACTTCTCTATGACAGGAACAGATATTTTGTTCATCAATTGTTGTGACAAATACTGAATACTATTCAATGAAAAGTTCCACAACAATAATAAATAATTATTACTGTTAAATTGATATTCAGAATGTGTTATTTATTTGTAATATTTACCTATTTAGATAATTTCCATGCAGATATTATAGAATTTTTTTGTATTTTGATTCATGTAAGTTATACGAAAATGTTATTTGAGTATTATTCTTGACAAGTTCTCTTTTCTATTCAATACTTCTTATGAAACTATTAATTACATATGTTATGATTTTCATACCTTTTAATAAATAAACACGAAGAATATGATATTATTATTATTATTATTATTATTATTATTATTATTATTTCAACGGGAAAAAAACCTTTAGTGTACAGAGTCTAAAACTAGTTAATACAAAGATAAAGATATTATATAAAATAAAAATATATACAATATCATAACGTAAACTAAACTAAAATAAAATAAAAACAAATAAACTAACATGAAATAAAAAAAGAAAAACAGAACACAATACAACAGTCTGAGTGTGTAAACTATATATTGTAAATAATATATTGTTAAATAAAACAAGTACCTAGTAGTTTAGTATATTTTTTTATCTTATGAAACCTTTTTTAATAAATGTTCTAATATAACTGTTTCTATGAAACTGTTATTACGTAGGTTCTAAAATATCTGTTCCATGAGAACACTTTCTAAAGAAGTTTCTAAGGTTAACATTTCTTTCGATAAAAATTCCACAGCAACAGATAGTTTCTTAAACGAAACATATAAGTTCTAACAGAATTTTTATAAAAATAAGAGTTCCACAACTTTTTCGATCCCTACTTCCTACAATTGCAATATATATGTAGAGTTTTTTATAACAGTAAAAACTAAACATTATATTACGAGAAACACCATGCGAGTGACTTACACTATTATGAATCTCAGTCCTCCATATACAAGGGTTTTTGGTAGGAAGAGGATGACTTAGCCTTTACCAACACGAATTTAAACTTCACTGTGAAAAGAGAACACAGTGATACGTAATATATAATAGATACTAACTGTTTATAACCATCAACCAAAAATAAGCTACTCACTTTTTAACAATTTATATTACATTATAATATCGAACATTTTACCTGTTTCTGTTGCCAAATAAATCGTTTACTTCCTTAATTTTGAATTGAAGAATTACATTTGTTACACGCGAGTCTCCCTAGAGCTTCACCAACTGTTTAGGCAAATAGCGAACGTTCTGTGTACAATTACCGCAAACTGAAATTACCCAATGAAGCAACGAGCAACTATGTTTCCGCATTGATTAGAATTACCCTCGCCGCCAGGTTGTCGGTGTGTGAACAATCGATCGAAACCCCTGCCATGTGGCAATACCGTGCAGAGAAAAGCGTTTTTTTTCAATCCTACTAAAATTGTATGCCTGTTTTTCAACTCTGTAAAATTTCCCTCTTATCTGTAAATGATTTTCTTAACGTACATAATTGCAGGATATATTCGTGTTTACTTCAACCCTACGAAACTATCTATCGAAACTTAGGATCTCAGCAGAATTAACCAGCACTAAAACATTCCTGCACGCACAATGCACTATGCAGAACACTGGTTGAAGTACTTGGAGAGTGTTCTCCTTCAAGTAAAGCCGTTAATAAAGAGGTGTGATAATTGTAAGATCGTGGCTTTAAGTATGTTCTGCACTTTGCGTAGCACGTGCGGGAATGTGGCATTAAACTGTGTTCCGACGTCTCTGCTGCGCACGTGGGAGCGCGGCTGAAGGTTATTCCAGCAGATCTTATTGATCCTTAGTTGCGATTTAACAGTAGAAAGGTTTCCTAAATATACACAGGGGATCCGTGACTCACTGTAATTTCCAAACGGGTGTGAACGTCGTAAAAATGACCAAACAGATGATAATAACGCCTCTCGTTGCGTGAAATAAAGTGTTTACGGAGTTCAACATAGCCGTGGTAAATCAAACTCGCGGCGAGCAATTTTATTTTCGCCTTCGGAGCGTTTCTCGGTAGGCAAGGCAGCACGCCAACCGATTCCCTCTCTTAAACAAACAAACAATAGAGAAGGAAATTTTGATCGATGCGCGAATAACAAAAATAGGGTAAATATACCAGTAAATGGACACTACCAGTAAATGGACATTTTTTACTAAAACGAGTAAAATAAGTTACTAAAATAAGCAACTAATTAATTATAGATTTCTTCTAGTTTCTCGCTTCATATCCAAACAATTTTCGCAACACGTGGAATCAATCGCGCTGCAAACATAATTTTATAAAAGTGTCCATTTACTAGCCTTAAGTGTTCATTTACTGGTGCGTTTACCCTACCAGAAGGTAACTTTGGCGGAGGGCAATTAGTAATTAGTTTGGTGACACTATCGCGATTACGTTTCGCGAAAAAAGTGCAGGACGTTGTAATAAAGAAATATTGAAACGATTACCGATGACGGCAAAAAATAGGAAATTATATGTGAAAAGAGATTCCATTTAACGCACGTCGAAAAGGTTTTCTCCCTCGTTGTCGCATCCATCAAACGCGTTCGCTGGCTTTCCTTTTTCCCGCAAACACGACACACTGTCGAATCCACTCGCCGATGGAAGCAGTGAACGAAAATTAATCATTTTCCGGCTGGCCAGGTGTGGTCGCGCGATAACAAAAACCACTACACGTAATAAACTTCGGAATAGAAAGAATGGGAACGAATTTCTTACGGAGGAGAATTGCAGAACCAGGCGAATTATTTAAACAAACATAAATTTCCATGGTCAGAAATATTTATACGTATCTATTTGCAAGGTGAAGAGATAGAAGCGTGTTAGTATTTTTCTCAATTTACTGAATAGAATCCTCCGAATTCTTAGCATGAAAAATAAACAGGGAATATATAACAATCCATTATTTAGATTTTTTATGCCACACCCCTGCCACTGCTTACAGTTATCATGCACTATGTATGTACACTGTGTAAGTAGAAATACTCGAAGTGAAAGTAGATACGACGAGTAATAGTCAGACGCTTTAGCCAAATCATAAATAAATGATCTCACGTGTGCTCGGAGAATCTTGAAAAGACGTTTCCTCGAAAACGAACCAGCGAATTAAGAAGTTTCATTCAAAATGTTCGATTTATTTTTGCACGAAGGATGAGCCTGTGGTATTGCCCAACACATAAATCAATGTTGAGATCAAAAGAGCAGTGAATCGTATCTTCAGTGAATCAAAGAGCTCAGTGGTGCCATAGACTGCCAACATCAACTTTGGACGATTTAAGAATTTCAATATTAAATAACCAGAATCGATTTTAATTGAAGCATTCTTTTATTCTTCGGTATTGGTGGCGAGAGTCGCCTGAAACCTTGACGGTACGAAATCAATCCTATCCCTTACAGGGGAAAAATTCAATTCCCACTTGCATTCAGAGGTGGCTTCTTCTGCCCGTCGCTTCACTCGTCGAGGCATGCTCCGTTTTCTTTGGTCCGATTGTTTCCGGATCGATCTTCCTCAGCACGGCTCGTTGCATGTGCTGTCTTCTTTCGACTTCTCGTCTTTGCGAGCACTTTTCGCCATGGGTTTTTAGCAAATTTTCCCACCCTCCAATTATTGTTAATTAATCAAATTTATATAATATGTTTTCGGCGCAATGGTTCGGTCATTAACACAATAGTCAGTAACACAAGTGACACAATAGTGTTAATGACTGAACCATTGCGCCGAAAACATATTATATTAATAATTACGGTCGAAATTATATTAATAACTTTTAAAATGAATGGCGAAACATCTACATCTACTTTCAAAGAAACTTTCTTTTCTTTTATAACAAAATCGTTTGGACTCGAAACCTTGAAGAAGCTTAAAGAATTATCTAACAACAGATCACACCTTGTAAAGATAAGTAATAGGAAATTATTTTTACTTTGTGTTAATCACCGAACCATTTTGCCGAAAACATATTATATTAATAATTACGGTCGAAATTATATTAATAACTTTTAAAATGAATGGCGAAACATCTACATCTACTTTCAAAGAAACTTTCTTTTCTTTTATAACAAAATCGCTTGGACTCGAAACCTTGAAGAAGCTTAAAGAATTATCTAACAACAGATCACACCTTGTAAAGATAAGTAATAGGAAATTATTTTTACTTTGTGTTAATCACCGAACCATTGCGCCGAAAACATATTATATTAATAATTACGGTCGAAATTATATTAATAACTTTTAATCAAATTTATGTCATGCACGAAATATCGTTTTTGCTGGTAAGGGGTATAAGCCGCTTCCAGACACACATCATCCCACTCATCGAGAAAAGAAGAAAAGAAAAGTCAAGGCTGAATTTTGATCGAGCCGTCAGTTTTGATCGCAGAAATACGACTTGCAGATCGGAGAGTTGAAATAAGCTATAGTCGTGTTCTGATTTATTGGCCGGTGAGTTTCCTGAAGGGTATTCTCCCAACACCTGCTGCTTGCCTCGGTGCTACTTTTCTCTAGCTTCTCACCAAGATCCTAAGGAACTTCAACTGCCAATCCACGATCGTCAGGTGGTTCGGTGGATCGTCAGCTGATTTCTCCTTGCGCGCTGCTCGAGAAACCGAACTCACCGGCCAATAAATCTGAACACGACTATAGTATGGTTTCAAAGCGTTTATTTAGTTTGTTGTAAGCAACACAGGTCTGTGCTATGAAATGTAACTTACATAATTTTTACGAATAATGCTGGATACATTCATTGAATATGAATGCACAGGCGTGGTGCGCTCACGGTTCCCGGGGTATTGTGTGTCAAACGCGGCGGAATACCCAGAAATATTGCGCCATTTCCCTCGCACGTGGAGCGAGGGGAGCGTCGGGCGCAGAATGCATTGTGCAGTACCTACCTATGCGAATTGGACACCATGCTGTTTACGAATATGCAGACACGATTACCTACTGTACCGCACGTACTTTTAACGATATAACGATTTCAGTTGGGACATATTTTCGTGGCGTAGGGGAGAGTGGGGTAATGGTGAACACCTAAGGGAGAAAGCAAACAGAATGAAAATTATGTGAGATACGAATTTGTTTTTATTTATAAACATAGGGTGAATTGACCAGTGAATGAACAGCTAAGCGTTTTTCCAGTTTCAAATAACGATAAAAATTAAATAATGTCCTAATTTATTAATGGAACAAGAATTTGTAACAGAATAGGCTTTAAAAATGTCTAAAAAAATTGTTTGTGCTTTTTTACATGAACGGTGTCTGAAATAAATCATAAAAATGTAATCAATGCCTATATACTAGTGAATGAACAAAATACCCAATAAATGAACATCTTGTACCCAGTGAATGAACACAAAGAATAATACTTCATTTTCCGACGAGAAATCGCTGAAAACGCTACAAAAGTAGAAGGGAATTTAAGTTAGAGACCTACCATAAGAATATAAAAATATAATCTATATATTACAATCATAGGAACTTGACAAATTTATTTTTATCAGAACACAGTTTACACAATATAATGGTTAACTGTCATCGTACGTATTTTCTTACTAGGTTTCTCGCCATGAATGGCAGCACCCGAAACCACAAATCAAAAAAATTAATAAGCGACCAAGACGTTCATAGATTCAAAAAATATTTATATCGCCGTTATCTCAATAAATTTTCCTTCATTCTAAATATAACACCATTGTTTTCAATGAAATAGTATTCTTGTTATACACGAAAAAAGTCAATTTGTTCATTCACTGCTCCCTGTTTATTCACTGGTCAATTCACCCTACTCAAACTAGTCCTCTATAAACTGCTCTAACGAATTTGGCAAAAATTTTAATAAAAATTAATTTTATAATGAAAAAACCAAACCCCTGCTGTTCGGATTTACCCGACTGCTGGTGGGGTAATTCCGAATTGTGCATGGGATAATCACGAACAGAGTTACATATCGCAGAAGTCGCACAGAAAGCGCGATTTCAATGGTCAACCTATAAAAAATGTTGCTAGAACCTGTACCTAATGTATTTTTCAACTTCCTCTTCTTGTGCGTTAGAAAAAAAATGCAATTGGTCGGAATATCGAAAAAAAAAAGTAAAGGTCGTTTTCTAAACTTCTTTTGTCTGAGGCTGTAATGAAAATTCAAAAATCCCTTTTGTAGATTTAAGGGGTCATGCTCAATCACAAACCTTCGAAAAATCGATTTTTCAATTTCTGTATTTTTAGCGCTTCAGCTAGTGCTGAAGGTTTATAATACGGGCCTGGTATCGATGACACCGTGTAAGTTGAAAAATTAATATTTTATATAAGAATAAACTGGACTTGAAACTTCAAACGCGTTTTTCTTGAATCAGCGTTTTCAAAATCGGTGACCAAAATATTTAAAAAACCATTCAATCGATTTACTTCAAATTTTACAAGCTTACTATAGGAACAATAAACTAGTCTTTGAACGAAGGATTTTTTTATACGATGCTTAGTTTTTTTTTTAATTGACGAAAATCAGGAACGATTTATGATAAAAATTGAAACTTTTACTTTAAACATCAGCCATTTTTTCCTAAATCAATATTTCGAAAAATCCTTCGTTCAAAGACAAGATAATATAATATAATAAGTAAATTCTTTTGAATTTTTTTATTTAGATGATCGACTTTCGAACAGCAGTGGTCACCGCAGAAGCCTTTTTTGGGAGGACCTTCGAGTGATGGACAATAACTTTGTTATTAATAAATATTTTTAAACAAAAAAATTACGATACACAGTACTAGATGCAATCCTTAAAAGGAAACAAGATTTTTTGAGAAATGTGTTATAGTTTTCGAGTAAAAAATTTCCAAAGATCACCCTTTTTTCGGCCTCCTGACTGAGCATGACCCCTTAAGTAAGTTTTATACATGCTGAAAATTTCATCAAAATCGGTTATCGTTGCTAATCTCAAAGGTTCGAAATTACGCCATCCGAGTTGTTCCTCATTACCCCACGACATCAAAAAATAAAAAAGAATTTATTTCAGAAGTTAGAATCATAATTCAAGCAACGCGTTGGTCACAAAATGTTGGTAAAAAAGTGCTTTATTTCAACTTAAAAAAATTCCAATTGTATCATTAATTCAACAGTTATTACATCCAATTGAAGATGGACAAAATATTACTTGAAACATGATAAAAATAATAAATTGTGTTTATCTTGACTAGCATGAGCGTTTTGTATTTATTACTTTCTGCGCGGCGTTGGATACGACCTAAACTATTAGCTAGTGGAGAGGGAACATCAGTTTTTATTTATTAAAACGCCGTAACCACCGCGTTCGCCATTACCCTACTCTCCCCTAAGTCACGCCATACTATTGTCGGAGTTATTAGACGTAGTCCCGCGTCAAAGCCGTAGTGGCTTCCAAAAGTGGCCAAAAGAAAGTTTAAAATTCTAATTTACATATCTACATAATTACGCTTTAAGTACCTATTATGTTACTATCCCTGGCATATTCTGGCAACCCCCCAATTTATTTCTCTCACCGTTCATAGTTTGAACTTTCTGCAACCACTACAGCGCGTCCCAGTTTCAGACAGCAAGCACATTCAACAGTTTAATCGATCTCGAGTTGACACAAATAGGGAAAGAAAATAATTCCATTCGCCTGAGGATATTTAAATGCCCGGCAATTGAATAGAGGGCGAGTACGCTCTCGAAACGTCGATTAAGAACACGATCTACGAAAACGGGTGAAGCTCGGATGACGGCGGAGTGTCATCCAGCAGTGAGGGATGCTTGGATCACCCAACAGCACTCGATCTCCTAATCGCGTTCGACCATCGAGGCTCCGACGACGTGTAGTTGGAGCATTGGGTCTAAAGGGCGCAACAAGCGAGGGTTCGCGAAAAGCCATCGATTAAAATTCGTTCGTTGGCAGGTGTGGCATATTCGCACGAGGCTTCTCGCAAACTAGGAAACGACACAATGAGTGACAAGAAGGGTGGAGAAGGGTGGACATGGATGGAGGGTAAGAAGAAAATGAGGAGCGGGAGAGTCTTGAGGAGAAACAAAGACGCTGGAAACTGTTAAACTGTTGCTCCTCACTCGCGGAAGATATTCAAAGGAGAGCACCTAAGACGAGCCGGCTTGAGAGATCTGTTCGTTGATCATTGGATTTCCTTTCATTCAATTCGTGATTGAATGTTGAGGATTGAATTTAGAAATTGTAAGTTGCTGAAACATTTCTTGATTGCTAAAAAGCTGTATTTTTTCTGTTTATTCCGAAGTTAGAGTCTGATCTTTACAGTTTAATACTTTACAGTATAATAATAGTGTGATGAGTGTTATGTTAACTTCTGTGGTTTTGGTGATTAATGCTATATTATTTTGTGACAATTTTTACTGTAGCAGAGTTGGACATTATTCGAATTCTTATTCAAATGATTTCGAATGAGAATTGTGAATAAAATGAAGTTATTCGAGAAAACGTATAATTTGTTATTCGAAAATAACGTATAATTTGTTATTCGAGAATAACGTATAATTTGTTATTCGAGAATAACGTATAATTTGTTATTCGAATAATTTCGCATAAGATTTGTGAATAAAATGAAGTTACTAAAATTTTATTCAAATACAAATTTATTCCAATAATTCTAGAGAAGCTTGTTATGATGAACATTTGAAATCTTTCTTCGAAAATCTTGAATAAAAATTTCATAGGTATTTTTTTTAATGTATTAGATTTTAGAAATAGTGATCAAAGCAATAATTGATGTTGGAGGGAACAGAAAAAATTCTAAATTAGAAACTATACCAGTCTTTAAGAAAAAATAGATGTAAGTTTCAGTAAAATGTGGAATATGAATGAAGGAAGACAATGCAGAAATTCCTTCAAGTGATGAATGGTTACCGCCTAATCCGTCTTCATTGCAAACAAACAATCCGACGATTTTTAGCACATGTTTAAACTCACTGTTGCAAATAAGCAGTTTTTCTACGCATAAATATGTCCATAAAAACAATTGAGTGATCCAAAATTACTCTTTGTGGATAAGGCAATAATAATTCTTATTTATATTAAGAACATTTTTAGGTTTTGTATTTCAGACTATCCTGTCACGAGTTCTAACGAATTTTTTCTTATTCAAATATATAGTAATAAAGTCCAAAAATCTTTTTACTATATGTTGTCCATTTTCTTTTTTTTAATTCATGAAAGTCACATATTTTCCCAGCGTTTTGACCGAAGGGTATTTTTTAAATCAATTAATAAAATTCCCTCGAGGCGACAATACCTACCTATTTCAATCTCATTTAAAGGAAACTATAGCTACCAGACAGTTGAAACTTTTTTTAACAAAAGTAGGTCCAATGCCACACTTCGTTCGAATCGAAGTTTAATTCCTTGAAAATGAATTATTGCGCAGGTGTTGTACTCGTTTCTCCACCTTAGTTTACTCGATTTACTATTTCACCATTTATCTTTTTGATTTGAAACAGACGCTTCCAAGTGTCTCGACCAAAGTTCCATTTTACTATAGGTGAATCACTAACGCAATTCTAAAGGAACAACCTTCCCTTCGAGTTTCCCTAACTGCTACTTGCTCATTTCAGTTTCTGCTGGCGGATCGTGACAACTAATTTCACGCAATTTGCTTGCCATTAAGTGAAAATCACTTAACAAACACATCGAATCAGTGCAATAATTGTAGACAATTTTAATCATCCTTGATGAAACGCAATGAACCATTATATTCTTATGTTTCTTTTTATTCGAAGAAAAAGGTTGCTGAAAAGAAACGCAGATTTTTTGCTGGGACTCGAGGGGTGCCACTGTAACAGACAGTCTGAAGTCTAAAGTGTTCTGTTATTGCCAGCTAATGTGTTGATACACGTAGAATCGGCTGATAAAATAAAGAAGTGCGGACCAGTGGAGGAATGTTTTGGCAATAAAAGTTTGTTCACAATGACCCAAGCAGAAATCGCACGTGGATACAGAAGTAAATATAGCCAGAATTTTCGCATCATTCAACACGTGTTTTCGCACTGAACACGTATGTGTATTAATGTTATTTCAGACAAAGAGATTTTTGCAATTTCGTCCGTCATTAACGTTTTTATTACTCGATACTTTTTTTTCATGAATGGAATAAATGATTATGAATTCTAGAAGAAGATTGTTTGATAAAAAATAAAATTCAATATCATCCAAATTGCTAATTACAAATTGCATACATAAAATTATATACGCGATTTCAATTTATTTGTCCACATTGCTCCTTGAGTTTTTCCATCGCCTCTTTAAAACAGAGCACGAATTCCATGCTCGACAGAAATGATTTTGAACCGACTGGCTTTTAGAATAATTTGCATTTTTAAAGAAAGTGGTGGAAACAGGACACAAAGGAGTTTGGGATTAAATAACGATTTCTGCAAGCCTTTGATGTCAGGGGAGATACAAATTGATCGTTAGGGTAATTAAGCGGCGCAACAGAGTCGCCGTTCTGTCCAATTATTCATGCACCGTTGTTATTTATTCCAATTGCACTTCCTTCGCTATTGTTGTATTGATCGAACAAATCCAGAACACCCACTTTCAAATAGTATTTCGCTACGGTATTGTATGACTGCTTCTATCAAAATTTCTGTATATCGCAAAGATTGAAGAATATTATTTTATGTAATTATAATAGCTTCTTTGAATATTATTTAAAATTATTATTCTATCCTCTTCTGTCTATTACACTCTTCTAGAAGTTTCTAATTGTTATTTCGTATCAATCAGTTTTTTTAAACAATTCTAATCACTTAAACATTGAGTCCTCAACATTTGCAATTTACCCTACAAACTATTTCAATGTATTTCGGTGAAAAAATAATACAATTCATTAACCGTCGTTTCAAGTCACTTATATTTTTACTTAAGTTTATTTTCATTCAGTAGCAACAGAAGTCTGTTGTGATTAGTAAACTGAAGTTTCTAATTGTTTTTTCGTATCAATCAGATTTTTTTAAACAATTCAAACTTAAACATTGAGTCCCCAACATTTACAATTTACTCTACAAACTATTTCAATGTATTTCGGTGAAAAACAGTGATATATAATACATAATACAATTCATTAATCGTCGTTTCAAGACACTTATATTTTTACTTAAGTTTCTTTTCATTCAGTAGCAACAGAAGTCTGTTGTAATTAGTAAACTGAAGATACACACTTGGCTAACGATCATTCACAGAAATAGCAAATTGAATCAATAACGTGGAACGACACAATAACAATTTGCATAATCACTGTAACGACGGTGCAATAAAAATCAACCCATAAAAGTCTAATTCGACTGATCTGAAGCAGGAAACCTTAATCTGAAATCTAATCTAAAACCAGGGCCCCGAAGAAATAGTCCACAGCCGGTTTAATTCGACCTAATCCTGGGAATTAATCTGTTAATTAGGTATTCAGGCGGGAAGCAAATTCCTGGATTTCTTTACTGGTAGCCCTGTTATTTCACAAGCGCCGTATCCGTGCCATAACAAACCAAATTTTCTGGCTCCCATCGCACCGACGAATTTCAATAAACGTATGCCCCCGACGGTAATGAAGATAATAAATAAAATTCTCCGAGTATAATGAAAATCACGATTCATCAATATTCATTAGCGCCTGTATCGCCGCGTGATACGTAATTAAATGGCCGTAAATCTAATTATATCGAGCTCAATTTTGCAATTACTCTGGCGAAAGTTAGGACACGCTCGCGTTCTGAATACCATTTTTTATTAAAAATATAATTCCGCTTTGTTCTAAGCAACGAAATCAATTTGTATATGAAGAAATTTTAATATCTTCTTCTCACCGTATTTTTATAGAAAAAAAGTAAGCACCCAATGTATGTGCAAAATCTTTCATCCCTTACAATGAGTTCTACGAATTCCCCCAAATTTACACTTATCCAATTTCAAGAAGACGTTAATAGAAAATGTTTACCATTCACTGTTACGAATATTCGTATTTCCTTGCAAGGGGATATTAGTAACTGTTTTGCCAACGTGAACGAAGGAAGCGACTATAGCTAGCAGTGGAAAACAACCACATGCCAGTGTTTTATAATTTTAGAGGAAAGCAAATTTGAAGGAAAAATTGTTTCCATGGGAAATACAGTACGAAATTGTAATTATTTTAAACGGTACCGTTAAGGAACTAGTTCTTGATCAGGCACTAATTTTTTATCACTTCATGAAATAAATTGTTCTTTTCAGTTTATGTCCTTAAATAATTGTTTGAAATAATTACTAACATAAAAAAGGATAATTCAAACTAGTTCCTGACCTGATCAAAAATTAGTTCCCATGTATTTTCAGATGATCAAAAACTAGTTCCTAGTCAACTTATTATTCCCTAACCTTATAAATAATTAAATTATACTTATTTTCAACTTTTTAAAATTTTTCCTTAAAGTGTAAACATTAATTCATCTTTTAGTATAAAAAAAGTCTATGGTTGAAAGTTTTATTATGTTAAAAATAAATATTAAAGCGGGAAGCCCTCTAAACTGATCAAAAACTAGTTCCTTAACGGTACTTAAATTAGAAGGTAAATGCCAACTATTATCAAATTTTATCTAAAAGCTTAATTAATTATTTTTTATTTCGCCACGGATATTATTTACCGCTACTTCTTAATATTTGTCTTGCGTTAACTTTCCATTTATTCTGATTGCGATAATTTTCACCACTTATTTCCGTGTTTGCTTCATATTTATAAATAATTAATTTCTCCGCATATCAGATAATTAATATGAAGATGGCGTAATCACACTACATTGCAGGAATTAATAGTACAAAGGAACGAAAATTCAAGCATATTTGGCATGTGCCTGTTTTCCACTGAGCCTCTCAATTCTGAAAATCACCCTCCGTGCTGCGATGCTCGATTCGCTCGAGGACAAAATCTCGCGCGAGATCTAAAGCTCGTCGATGTCGGCCTCGGTGCTCCGCGAACGTTATGGTGCACAGTTGTAAAACACCGGTCCCCTCGTAAAAAGAAATCGGAACCGTGCAGAAGGTCTCACGTGTGCCAGGAAGCATCGTAGAGAATCTGTTTTTAGCACGGGACAACAAACCGCTGGCCTTCCACGTGCACGGGCTCGTCTATTTTTCTACGGGCGTTACATGCTTTACAACAAAAGCCAAAATCGCGGCATCCCTCTGCCCGATGCCCGCGCGGCTGGCGTCGAACGAACCCACCGTGCCGAGCCCAGTCCGCGCAGGTTCCATTCGCGGCAAGTCCGTCATTCCGCTCCCTCCGCGCGGCCAATATTCGTCGGCCACTATGCAAATCTTTATCGGTGCTTATATCCCGTTATTTTCAGGCTGGCAATTCGCCAGTACTTTCTGTTCGCCGTTATGCCTCTCGAAAGACAGATGCGGTATACGGCCGAGCTTGATTTACGTTTGACATTTTCGAATACGTCCGGATACAGCGATGTCTTGCGTCTTTGTGCCGCTAACTCGTGGTGCGGGCGACGGAGTGAGTTACGCGAGGCGGCACGCTTCGAAAAGGTTAATCGAAACTTGGTTTATGAATCCTGTATAGAAGTGGAAAAATATACCTAGGGAAGGCACGTGGCAAGCAACGTCACATCTCGCGAGTATAGTTGTAGGGTAAACTTGCCTAAATCGTACCCGTTATGAATAAGGTCTGTGAAGTTGGCACCCCCAAATTCGAATTTTTAAAAAAACTCGACGGCATTCGTTTGTCCACGTTTGTCCAAAATTTTTATTTTGTTCATAACTTTTTTTTGAAGGGTGGACAAACGAAAATTTTTGTTGGACAAACGTGGACAAACGATGGACAAACGAATGCCGTCGAGTTTTTTTAAAAATTCGAATTTGGGGGTGCCAACTTCACAGACCTTTATGAATAAATGTTTATTACGTGAAAAATTAGAGGAAAAATTAAACAAAATTAGTGGTATTCTGTTTATTAACAGAATAAACAGTTATATATATCATTGAATTTTATTGCAAAATGGCTTTTTGAGAGTGAGTGTTTTAAAAGTGACCGAACCATTGCGCTGAAAACATATTATATAAGAATAAATAGTTTTATAAACTCAAGCAGCAAAAAAATAATCAACTTCTATTCATAAAAACGACTTATTTTTAATATGGAAAAAATACGATTTTGGATTAATGTTCCTAAATTGTACCACACTCATCTAAATTCGTGCTTTCAAATTTAATTACTACAATCATGATATACATATTCAAAAGTAACTCTATCTATTCCCGCACAAAGCTCGTGTACCCACATTTTGCACTGTGTGTATTGTATTATATTTTCCTGTATATTTGCTTGACATAATTTACAAAAACAGCTTTCATTTTCATCCTTTTTCTTCTTCCTCTTTTCTTTCTTTTGTGTATTGGTTTTGGAGGTATTCTTTCTTTTACAATTTTTCTTTGCTGTTCTGGTTTTTCTGGTTTTCTTTTAGCTTTATCCACTTTTTTTCTAGATTGTTTTTGTATGTTCGTACCAGTGCGATTTAAGCTTACACACAGTGGTAAGAAATAAGCACATAGGTTAATTTGAATTCAAATCTATGACGCTAAAATATAGGGCACTGTTCGTCGATGTTAAAATGAGAAATAAATTTGAAAATAGAGGTAGTTTCGCATAGAAATTTGTTTCACTGATGCTCACAAATAGTAATTGTACAAAATCCTTCAGAATCATGGCAAAATTTTAGTGAATAGTACCCGAACAAATTACCTGTTTTATATTTTTATATTTTTATATTTTGTATTTTTGTTAATGTTGTATAGAGTTTCTATCGATAGGGGCGATTGTGACTGTCTTAGATTAAAAGAAGCAGCAAGGTACGTTTTAGGCGCAAGTACGAATTAGGCAAGTTTACCCTACACAGTGATTTAAATGCGCCGGTGGTTATGAATGTGGTGTAAGTCAGAAAACCCCAAAATTAAGATTTCTCTTATTTTACGTTGTATTGAATTATATTTCAATTTTATGAAAAATTGTTGCAAAATAGCCGTCAAGTAAACAATGTCACAATGTTTATTTCGATAGTGATGTAAGTCATTTCTACCCTGTAATTTGTGACAAAAGAAATAGTTACGTATTTTTGTATTATATATTAACGTTAGATGTGGGGCAAAAAAAAAAAGGAAAGAAAACGCAGAATATACTTCATTCCGCTGAAAATATCAAGAAAATTAGGAGAAATAGTCGTAAAGAATAGATAGTAATTTAGTAAAAATGGTAAAGTTGTTAGCGACAAAATATTCCAAAATAAAAATTGCCTTTGTTCGAAAAAATGTTTGAATTTATAAAATTGTAAAGATCGAAAAACTACGTTTGATCACTTTTTGAAGTTGAGAGACATTCAAAGGTTTAAAGGGCACATTTTTCTACAAATTAACAGTAAAACATTTTGTTCAACAATGGAAAAATATTTTTTAATACGCCCAAACACAACTGTCTCTATATCTCGAAAAAAATAATACATGACTTACGCCACTTTCATAATCACCGGCACATATGAATGTGGTAAAATCAAGTGGCTTGTGATTCTATGTAAGAAATAGTATACTAGTTCCATACGAGCCTTCGTTTTGAAGAAAAGTCATTTTGGAAATGTGACGAGCATGCGTAACTACATTCGAAAGCGATTTTCTCGGAAACTAAGCATAGTTAGAGAATGAAGGAAGTTTGCAGGAACTTTCCACTTAATTTGCAGTTGTATGTTAGTTCTGTTCTTTATAGTTCTGTTCTTTATTCTCTATAAGATAAATGCTCCAGAGAGTGGCTCAAGTTTACGTGGTTGACAACCATTCGGTGAACACTTCTACGCAATATTCCATGAATATGGTGCTAAAGCAAAGCTACGTCGTAGGGTCTGCCCCAAGTACCTAGTAACGCATCCATGAAATATTATAGCAGTACTCACGAAATGAACGTAGAATTGCATATGCGAACTTGGATCATTCTCCACTGTGTATTTGCGTGTTAGAAGGGACATATTTATTACCATATTTATTGCTATATCCCGTCAGTAGACTTATTATTAAATAATTAGGTGTATATATACTACATTAATATAATTAATCTATTTTCAGCTCCCTTAGTACCTCATTTTCTGCATAGAAATGGTTATGGCACATTCCCTTCGCTTCCTCAACATTACTGGCAATTTAATTAGCAAGATTCGCTACTTGGACTAACACAGACAGACACGAGACTTCAATCCAACTCCCAACGAATGATTAACCCGCCAGTAATTATGCGTGTTTGCGCGGACCGTGTTATTTCCTTCCTATGAATATTCGTACCGTGAACACGGGACGAATGTGGGTCATGCGAATAACCTTTCGAACTGATAGCAACCGTGGTCCCTCAAAATCGATTGCACCCCTATTAAGAACAGATGAACCCAGATTTCAAATCGAGGGTCTTGAAATTCGCGGAGTGTCCAGTGTATGTTATTAGTATTATTATAACGAGTTTATTGGACGTAGGAAATAAGATTGTAGTAGTGTTATAGAAAAAAAATTAAAAGCGAGGTACAGTCACGAGCTGATATAATGCCTAACAATGCGATCATTTACGCGTAACAGGATTGACTTCAATGTCTTCTTAGAAGAATTTTCTAATGGAGCAGTGCTGCTTTAAATATTTCAGTGAAATATCCTAAGAATAATAACAGCAGTGCCAAATGCAGTGGAATTAGAAAGAGTAGAGTGCAGCAATGTAGCAATATTAAAGTAAAAATCCAAACAACTAAAGTCGGTATCAAATATATTGGCCGGTGAATTCGGTTTCGCGAGCAGCGATCGAGGAGAAATCAGCCACCACCATCTGACGATCGCTGATTTGTCAGTTGGAGTTGCATGGTACGATGGAGTAAAGGGAACGCTGCTCGGCTCCGCCTGAACCTAGCCGGTTGGCTGTTATTTATCCTTAACGTAATAGTTGCGAAGCTATGCGTAGACCAATACGAGATGAAGCTATCGAGAACGAATCGATGTTCTGACCAATAAAGTTTCTGAATTTTTTCGTTGCTAACGCACACCTATTCTGATGTGTGTATTTCTACGCTGACATCTCGGTTTGGCCTACACGTCAGAATCTTGGCACTATCCCCACCACTTCTGGCTCACTCTTGTTCTGTGAAGGCGAGAGGGAGATGGAACGAGAGTGAATCAGAAAACGTTGAGAAAAGGAGCACCGAGGCAAACAAACGGTGTGG
Source organism: Andrena minutula (assembly GCA_929113495.1). Classification (NCBI taxonomy): domain Eukaryota; kingdom Metazoa; phylum Arthropoda; class Insecta; order Hymenoptera; family Andrenidae; genus Andrena; species Andrena minutula. The sequence goes on along the minus strand of OV815993.1, from coordinate 75,507,900 downwards.
TGGGAGAATACCCCTCCGAAACTCACCGGCCAATATATATGATACCGACTTTAAAGGGCTCCACTTTTTCGTCGTTCAAAGATGCTCTTCTGCAAGAAAAATTAACCACCAATTTACGTCTGCAAATATTATAAATGGATTGAATTATAATTGGAATTCTTGTAAAGTTTGTGTAGTTCGTTCAATCTGCTCCTTTTTTTCCTTCCCAGGATAAATTATCCATTTCGATTCAAAGAAACTTAGAACCCTTTGCGTTTTGCGCTGTACGTTTAATGCGAAGGGCGCACAGAGGAGTCGATACAGAAGTTCGCCATCGCATTCAAGGTATTCTTGATTCCGTTTCTTTTTATTGAGGGATTCATCGTTCCGAAGGTGCAAGGCGGTCCCGGTTAACAAAGGATACGCCATCAAATCAAACACGACCAAAAGTCAAATATACACTGCAGTTAAAAGCACCGGAGATACAAGTCCTGGGGGGAAGCTTTAGTTGCAGCTAAAATATGTGTGCCGAACACTTGAGTTTCGACACCGCGGGACTCTTCGTTCAAGTTCAATAAGGGACCAATTTACGTGCTCGATCGTCAATCATCACTTTCTCTCTCATTTATCGAATGTGCCCTAAAAGTTCATCGTGTTTTTTTTTCGTGATATTTAGACTGTTGCATTTGGGCGTATTAAAAAATATTTTTTTCATGATTGAACACAATGTTTCGCAGTGTATAGGGTAAACGCTCCAGTAAATGAACACTTAAGGCTAGTGAATGGACACTTTTATAAAATTATGTTTGCAGCGTGATTGATTCCACGTATTGCGAAAATTGTTTGGATATGAAGGGAAAAACTAGAATAAGTCTATTATTAATTAGTTGCTTATTTTAGTAACTTATTTTACTCGTTTTAGTAAAAAATGTCCATTCACGGGTAGTGTCCATTTACTGGTATATTTACCCTATGCTCTTTTAACCAGAGCGGAGCTTGGAGCTGGAGCGCGGAGCAGTGGAGCAATGGGGTTTTGCCCGGAGCAGGAGCGGAGCCGGAGCATAGAAAATTTTACTGTTCCACTGCTCCAATTTTTTTTATTATTTATTATTAATGAAATATTATTATTTTTTTATTATTAATATTTTTTATTATATTATTTTTTATTATTAATGAAATGTTTTTAATAAATACCAATTGCAAAAATAATATATCGTAGCGTCGTGCAGCCCGGTGTTAAGGAAGCATAGTACTTTCTTTGCCCGAAAATTCAGCATTATTCATGAACTTTTTTCTATATGAAAATGAGAAGCTAGAAAGATGGGGTTTGTTGTATATGAAATATCACTGTTTGAAAGTATTAAAAGAATTTTTATTTAAATTTAATGCTACGTGGGTAGCAATCCTAAGAAGTTGGACTAATGCTTCGGAATATATATCTGTGGTAGTATCGATATTAAAAAACATGAGAGAACGAAAAAGACTCGTGAAATTATAATACAAGTCAATTAATTTAAATATGCAAGCCTTAAAGTATTGCTCCGTAATTTTGTATCGCACATCTTTTCTAATTAAATATTCCTGTTTTCACTTGGGAAAATGGTAGCGCCCAGACTAAAGTTAATTAAAGGATACCAGAAAACCTTGAAACTCTCTTCCTCACGTTCGCTCCATATTTTATAAGAAACAAAGAAAATGTTTCCTCTATGCCATTATTGTACTACCACCCATGCTGAATTTCAATTGCCCTATTTCCTCGCAAGAAGGTAAAAGAATCATTGCGACTACGTTCAAAAATATATTCCGTAACGATATTATCCTCATTGTGAACGTACCACCGGCCCCCAAACGCAAAGAATATTTCTCGCGATTTAGGGAAATAAATTAGTCATGTGTCACATAAAAAGGCGAGAAATTGAATTGCTGAACGTGAGAGAAGGTCGTTTATCCCGCACAGGAGTCTTAAATCTTCCGAAAACACGCAAAATGCTTTTGTTATTTTCGTCCATCTCTATCAGTCATCGACCTAACCGAGCGTTTATGTTCGTATCCAAGGGATCGATTAGATCTCCGACCTGCTTCTTATACCCGACAGAAAGCGACGTCGCGTGAAAGAGCCTGCTAAGGAAGGAATAAGAAAGGAGGGTAGATTTGTTCGACGAAAGGCAATTTCATCCCCCGGTTGCAGGAAAATCGCTACTGGGACGTGGCCATTAAACAACGCTGCAAATGCGAACGCTGGTTTACCCTCGAGGTGGGAAAATTGAGGGAAAGAGGTGGAAGGAGGCAGTGGATCTTAGAGCGACCTCCGTCGTTATGAGATGTACGCAGTTTGTTTTTCATAATATATGAAACCTAATCAGCAGCGCACCCAGAGGGGAGGGCACCCCAAAGAAAAGGAAAAGGGAGATTAATGTAACCACGTCTGAAGTAATTCAAGAGCTTTGGAAAAATAAATTTTAATAATAAATAAATTTTTATAATCAGGTAATGAATTTTATTGAATTCACATTAAAAATATTTTTATCCCTTTAATTACCGGTCCTCCCTAGATTTAATCCTGAGTGCGCTACTGCACCTAATCGGTTTTGTGGAGACGACATCCTAAGAATATTTCCCGGAAGTACAGTAATAACTCGTAATATCATAAAAGAAACTAGTATTACTTGGAATAATTAGGAGATCACGTTTCTATAATAGTTTGGAAGCACGATCTACAAATGGGAGATGACAAAAAGGAGCGTTCAAAATTCAGAATCAAAATTTCTTCGATCTTTGGATTTTTGTACAACCTGAAGTATCGAAGATAAAACAGTTGGGGAGTTATTAAATTTCCAGATGTAAAGCGATTTTTGCCAGGAATTAAAAAAGTGATTTTTGAAGGAACACCTAAACCAGACTTAACCCTTCGTGGTCACACCTTCTTATAATGAGAAATTGGTCACACGGGGTTCATTGTATCCCAGCGTCATTTTTGAGTTACTATTTTTGTATTTTTGAATCTTTTAACTTTTCAGTGATAATTGTACATTCGTAATACTTACACAGTCATAGTCTAATAGTCTTTTTCTAGAAATGTAAATTTTGATAAGATAAAATTTGTAGTTGAAAATGAGCGATTTTCCATGGTTGCGGGAAAAACGGATTTTTAAATTTTTTTTTTATTTTCTTTTTTGCGATAAATCCTCTTTGGAAGACGTAAAGGTGCGACATTTCAAATAAAAAATTGCTCTTAGGGTACAATACACCCCGTATGACCAAGAAGGGTTAACCGAGAACTAACAGTGTAAGCAGTATGATAGGCAGTGTTGGGTTTACTACGTTACATCGAATTTACTACGTGACACGCGTAAAAAATGTAAATAATTGTATAAAATGTAGAAAATGTATTCAATGTGAAAAATTCAAATACAAACTATTAACCTCTACTTATTGCATTGAATTATACTGCACAATATTTGAAATTCCTTTAAAAAGAAAGATTGGAATGTAATTGTAAAAATTATAAATAATTTGAAATTTTTTAGTAAATTTCATATCTTTGGTGTGCAAAAGATATCGAATTTTCAAATATGTCAACATGGATTCTAAAAAAATTGATAAAGTTTTAGCAGATTGTTTATTTGGAACTTTAGGGACGTTGTTCATAAATTGAATCCAGCTTATAAAATTCTAACTCGAAAGACGTTGTTGAATAATTTATTTAACACAAAATTTCAAGATTACAAAAATCATTAATGATTAATCAGTGTGGAATCCAAACATGCGGATCTACTTTTAAATATTTGGAGAAAGTTATCATCCAACGTTAAGTATGTTGTTGCAATTCTGTATTTAATGATCTACGATGTGTCCATGCAGGTTATGGCTTTCTACAAACTGTTTTTTTTTTCAAACAATATGATTTTATACATAAAATACATAATGTAGTAAAGTTAAGCTATTTACTACGTTTTATTCTACGCGTAGAAAATTCACTTTTCTACGTTAGGTAAAATACGGACCCACCACTGATGATAGGTCGTCAAGTACGATAATGGAAAAGAGTCGAATTTAATTCCAACCCTTTCAGCGAAGTTTAATTAGCATTATTGAGCTTGATATCCGCATTGTTTTTGCGCATTCAACGAATCGAAATCCACAAACGTAACCTGTTGCGAGAACCCTACACGAGTATCGTATATACAAACGCCGACCTGTAGGACCAATCCAGCCTCCGATTGGCTGGCAAACAGAGACGCAATATCGAATCCTACGAAGATTTGTATTAAGGCGAAATTATTCCATGGCTGATATTTGTACCATAAACCATATTACACGATAATGGAAATATAAATGACAATTTTCATTTTCCTTTTCTGAACCTACCAACGCATTACCACATTAACAAAAATACAAATAAAACTGTATAAATTCCACAAAGCTTCAGTAAAATCTGACAAACACCATCCCAAGTTCTTCTAAATTTTTTTCCTCCAACACACAACCCCACGACCCCCAATAAATTTATCATCAATATCAACAGAACGTTACAACGACCAAAGTTGTACACTATTTCGTAAAATGAGTATCGATCACCAGAGAATTAAGAAACACTAAAATCTCTAGAACGTCGCGGCATTCAAGCTTCTATTTCCCCAAGCAACTAGAGGTAAAAGGGGGAAGCCAACGATGGTACCCAACTGCGTCGCACATAGCCACCCATGCAGTCAGAGTTCCTTCGCGAAAGGCCGATAACGTCAACGATCTCCGAGCAGCGACAGGAGCACTGTCAGAAATACATTATTCAGTCCACCCGTTTATATCCGTCATCAAATTGCATCACCCCCTCCAAAAGACCCAAGTCACGGAATCTCTCTGCGTGCACGATTCGATGAACGATCTGTCGATGTCCCCTGGACTGCCATAAAGACAAAAAAAAGTGGGGGAAAGGAGAAGCCGGTAGCGAGCCAAAGAAGCTAGGCGCCTAGTAGGCGGCTGGGCCCCGTGAACTCGCCACCCTGGCTGGCCTAGAGCGAGCCAAAACGGAAGCGTAAAGCGTTGAGAATCTCAACGTACCTGATTTCTGTCGAGCTTCAGACTTTCACGAACAAGGTGCTGCTCCTGCCGACGCTTCACGCCATGGAGCTTCTCTCCGGGATGCTGGCACTCGCGATCCACAACCACGGGGAGCGATCTCCTCTCCTCCCCCTGCTGGTTGAAGCCTATTTCCAGAGAACCGGTCCACTCCGATCGTTACATTTTCGCGGGGCGCGAACTGCCTAGTCCTGCCCTTCGTCCTCGGACGGGGTAGGTGGGTTCCTTCGGGGTACGGCACGTATGTTGGCCCGGCCGGACGCGAACGGGGGCCCCGCTCTGTTCCCCCTATTTTTTTATTTCTCCGGTCTTTTCGATTTTTTTTCGTCCGGCTTCGACGGGCCGCGCACGCTTCACCACGGATGCTCGTCGACGAGTAAAAGCCCAAGCGAGCGCAGAGCCGACGGAGCCAGGACGCGCCTTCCCGCAAGCACCGCGCAAGCTCGGATTATTGCGTGCGATATCCAGTCTCCATGGGTAGCGTTAAGGGTCGTCCATCCTCGGCTACGCTCGGCCGCCAATGGTGAACACGACCCCGCGTGGCGACGACGGCGACGACGAGGAGGGGGCGGGGCGGGGGTCGCGCGGTGTGTTATGGTTACAGCTGGAAGGGAGAAAAAAAGGCATTGGGCAAAGGTGAACGATACCGCTCCGCGTCTATTTCTTTGTCAAGGTTTTTTTTTAGATTTTTTTTGTTACGTGCGGATGCACGGTAACGCGATTTTTGTGAGTCATAGTGCTGGGGCGAGCTCGGTGCAGTGGAACCGCGTATCGTGGTGGTCAGAGGAGATACAGTGCGGAGTACATCACCTTGTTCTTCGATCAATTTTTTTTACGGCCACGCACGATGATGGGAATTCCATCCTCTCTTGGAATTTACTTTTGATTAGAACTGGATACTGTATTTTGGTAAATACGTGGGAGATTCTACTTTCAATTTCTGGCTGAATAGTACCCTAGTAGCATTTCCGGTTGGCCAACGGTAGCCAACAGTTGGGAATTAGTTGGGATATAGTTAGAGTTTTGCCTACAAATTCCCAACATAGGTCCTACGGCAAAAAACTTACGACAGTTTGCCAACGAATATTCAATGTTGGGCCTACAATTATTATGGTTGGTTAATTAACAAAGAGTTACGACAGTTTGCCTACGAATATTCAATGTTGGGCCTATAATTACTATGCGTAGTAATGCCAACCATGGTTGGTTAATTAACAAACAATTTACAACGATGATTAAATGTCGTCTTACAAACGTCAGAAAATTTGCTACATCCAAAAACCTGTTATTATATTCCAAGTTGTGGTTTTTCTTTCCTTATTTATAAATACGTAAAGAGGACGTCTGTCTTAAGACGAATGTGAAATCTTAAGGAACGAGTCTAAAGGTCGAATGATATTTTGTAGAATATTTCGCGTCACTGCATAGTTTTTAGAAACACTTAATACTTGTTATGTACCTAAAAATTAGAACTGTTTACAAGTAAGTGTATTGGATAGTTGCAAACAGCGGTTGCTTTCTAAGCGGAAAGTCTGAGTTCAATTCCCCTCCTCAACGCGAAATTTTTTTTTCCTAATCCAGACCTGAAGAAAACGTCTTTACAACGTCTTTTGAAGTTGTTTAAGACGCCTTCTGGAAAGAAACTTTCAATGGGGCTTTTACGGCAAGCCCTATAAATAGTAGGGCAAGAGTAGGAAAGCCTACCTTGGCCCTCTGTTGTTGGCCCAACCTGAAAAAAAAGTGCCAAATCTAACTGTTGGCCAACTAAAATTATGTGCGTGGCCCAACTGTATGCCAACAACAAATGCTACTAGGGTAATTTCTTACACTGCTTCTTGCTGATCATACTTGAAATGTGTTGTTATGCACTGAACGTTGTATGAAATCATCGAGTTTTTTTTTTCTAAGTAGAGGGGATTTAATTTCACGGGGTAAGATAGTTTAATAATTTTATGCAAATCTTGAATTGTGTGCACTTTATTATTGTTATAAATACATATGTTATTATTATTGTTATATATTATAGTAAGTTATATAAATCCGGACTAATATAGAAAAGTGAAACGTTGCCGGCTGAACGGATTTGAATGAAATTTTGAATATGCATTAAATACGCCCTAGATTAGATTATAAGCTGTTTATAAATCTGTCCTATTTAATTAAAAGCTCCTATCTAGCATTTCGAAACATCTCGAGAAAACTGAAGTTTTATTATTTTCTTTGTGCCGTCATTGTAAAGACATAAATAAATTAGATTGTTTCTAGATCTCTACGAAACACGTAAGGTTTTCAAACTTTATTTAAAAGGTAAAAGATGTGAGGAACTTCAAATACTTCAACATTTCTTGGAAAACGGTAAAATAATAAACAGGACATTTTAACTAAGGAAAACAGAAATGTGCTATCTAAAATAATAAATAATAATAATAATTACCGGGTAACGGGTCAGCTAGAAATGGTATAAATATGAGCTTCTTTCCCTCGCAAATCAATTCTACACTTCAAAAGTTATTTATAAGTATAATTTCGACCGTAAAAATTAATCAATCTGTTTTCGGCGCACAGGTTCGGTCAATTTTAAAACAATATACAAACAAGCTATTTAGCAATAAATTTATAAAAGCTTTCGACGTTTCGATCTTCATTCAGATCTTCTTCAGGAAAGTTACGAAAAATTTTAAAATACTGCTTATAGTGTCTAAATTCCAACAGCATAAGCAGTATTTTAAAATTTTTCGTAACTTTCCTGAAGAAGATCTGAATCGCCGAAAGCTTTTATAAATTTATTGCTAAATAGCTTGTTTGTATATTGTTTTAAAATTGACCGAACCTGTGCGCCGAAAACAGATCAATTCTACACTTCAGTTAACGAAGCTGCATTACAGTTGGTTATCCGTGTGCGTAACTCCACTTGCCTCTACAATCAGTACCATTTTCTAACTTTTAACTCTACAATTTAAAAGCTAAAGATACTAACTAACACGCTTCAATAATTACTTGAATATTATTCTTGATAGACAGCATGCCTTTACCAACCTAACACGACGAAAGTAATAATAAATATACTGACAATACAGACATTAGTATGAATCGTCGTAATTTCGTAATTCATATTTGAATTAGCTCCCTCCGATATTATCGACAGAGTTTGCTAGTTATCGATATGCGTCACATCGTTCTTTGCAAACTCGCGATGTATCGCCCGCCATTCGGAATCGAACTTGTCAGTATCGATAGTCGACAGTCCAGTGCAGTGCATTTAATTTGCGGGAAAAACACGGGAGAATTAATCGCGAATGTCAAATTAATGATATTGTTGTAAAGTAACACGTGCGTGGAACGACAGTTCCTTTATTATACTGCCAAGTATGGCCGAAATCAACAATCTACCAACTATAGTAAGTAGCGAAACTTTATTAACCGCGTGCTTTAAATTAAGACTTAACCTACATTTTCGTCATTTCATCTCGTAGAAAATCATTTTCTAACTATCGAAAAAGCTTCACGAATCCGGAGCGGTAGAATATTTCAATAATTTTTCATAATATTTAATCATTTAGTATAGTCTCCGATGAAGTGATCGTAATATTTTAAAAATTGAAGCATTTACGTTTACGTATTATTATCGTTTTGAATGTTAAAATACAATTGGTCGATTTACTTCCTAATTGAATATCGTTTGCAAGGAAATATATTAACAATATTTTTCATTTGTAGGATATTCCGAATGTCCCTAAAAATTCAGGTATCGCTGCTAGTTGGGTAAATAGTAGTAAGATCAGTATACACACTAGCAAAATATTAGATGAAGAACACCACGAGAGATACGACCCAGCGATACACATTTTGAAGCCAGAAGTAATCTTATTTTCACCACAATTACGTAAACTTGTGAATGAAAGTAACGGCGTCTTTCTATCCATTCAAAAAATCAAAACATCGCCTGGCGATGTTAGGCCTGAACTGCTGAAACACAGCAAACAATACCGATCCACCTTGAGAGCTTGCATAGAAAGTTTACAGGACATACTTGGAAAATCGTTGTCCGACAAAAAAGAGTCCTTAGAGAATTTTCTCACCATCTTTTATCAAATAGAATGCATATGGCATTTAACTGAAATTCTCTATGTGGACGTAGTACCAGGTAATTATTTTTCCATAACTATTTATGAAAAGTAAGAAACACATAAATCCGAAGTATGCCATTGCTTCTATCGATTAAATATTTAATAAAATTAATTTCGGAATTGTATTGACCCTAGGTGACGTAGTTTTGCCACAGTTGCTAGAATGGATTAAATTTCATTTTCCATCTAGAGAAGGCATGGCAATGGACATATTAAACCAAAAAACGATCGGCGCCGATTTAACGTACACGTATTATTGGGAAGCAGTAATAGGCTGCGCGCTACATGGGAAGTTAGAATTAGTGCGAGGTCTTTTAGCGTTACACAGTAAAGCAGATCACCCAGCTTTTAGAATGGCAGAATATATTCTCAAAACCATGCCTGTGTACAACGTATATGGTGGTTATTCCGTAAACGAATTTACCGTGCGTTGGAAACATTGGCAGTTGGAACTGTCTTTAAATCTAGAGAGTAAAGCTTTCATTGTTGACGAGAATTTAGAAATGATTATGAAGGTATTACACCAATACTACACGTGCGAATGTAATAAATTAATGTTATATAGTTTGAATCATTAAAAACATTTAATACAGTTAATTGCAGGAGAAGAAGACGTACTGTGGCAATTCGCATCGTATACGGACGCTTGGTACGAATTATTGGCAGCGAAATTATTTTACACATCCCCGTGCTGCAAGCAACCCGAGCTCTCGCAACATGCGAACAGCATGTCCAAAAGATGGCACGCTAATAGGCCCTCCGATAACGCGATACGTGCGCTAATGGAGAGCCACTTGCACCAAGTTATTAAAGAAATACAGTATATGGGTGACAATGGATGGTTCGCGGCACATTTAGTCGACTTACTTTACACTTGCGGGAGGCTTAAAGTGTTAGACAAAGATCAGATCGAGTGAGTAATTTGATAACGAAGGATATAAATGGTAAATGATATTAAAGGAAATAGAATTGATGTCGGAATAACGTTTGCTTCTACATCAGAGTCACTAGCCAACTTCACGAGTCTCTGATATTGGAATATGGTAATACACTGATGGGGCATCATTCTTTGTGGCAATGCGGCGCGAGTTACTTGATACATTGTCCAATTCAAGGCTTAGCTAGGCTAGAGATACTATTACAGTCATTGCCAATGGTATCAGAAGCGAGAGTAAACAAGATTATGGACATAGCCCGTGACAATAACATGGATCATGTTGGTTGGTATAATCTTCCATCTGTAAGCCCCATAAGGCCCACTAAATCTTTAAAAAATTCTTTCCGTTTTTAAGTTGTTAGCATATGTAAAATCCAGGGAGTAAAATGTATAAAACGAGGAAGACTTGGGAATGCGCTAGCATGGGCATTAAAAGCGCAAGACAGTGGTTTCATAACATATATTGCCGATCAATTTCTGAAACAATACGCAGAAAGTGGAAGACTGGAATGTCGCGATCTATTAGAAAATTTAGGCTTTTGTATGATGGCAAGTGACAGACTCACATTTTTAGGTAAATGAATTTCAAAGTACGAGATATAGAATTCAATTTTCCGTACAATATCCGTTGTCTTTAATTACATTTTCAAATTAGGAAAATATTGCGAGTTTCATCAAATGTACGGAATTGGAGAGTTTAAAGAAGCAGCGAGCTTACTAGTGTCCCTCTTAGTTTCAAACTTAACGCCGAAATAGTAAGTAGAGCACAGATGTCAGCATGGTCGTTTTAAATCGAAAGAAACTGTTTTCTAAACGATTGGTTTTCAGCTTCTGGTCGATTCTGCTGTCAGACGCTATTCCGTTATTGGAAGCCAAAGAGGTCATTCTGTCTTCCAGCGATTGTTTCGAGCTATTGCGTTGCGTAGAAGCGCACGGAGACGACCCGAAGTTTCAAGATGAAATCGAAATCTTCCGGCTAGCGGTCGCTAGAAACTTAGCCCGATCGTTGAGCCTCGAAGGCTGCCAAGTGGAACATTAGAAAGTTGATTAACATTTATTATGTAAAAGTTTTCTAATTTTTTTAATTAAAATAGACTTCCACGTCCAAGCTTTGTTTTCATCGAATTTTTATCGAAGAAGATCATGCATATATTTGAAACTCTTTAACACAGTTACAAAATGAAGAACATAACAGTTTATTTAAGCAAACTCAATAGTGTCTGTATTATTACAACAGAAATATTTAGAAACGTTTAATTCGCTATTATAGCTCCGCATAAAAATTTGTTGGTTTCCGCGAATTTGATATTCGGATCAAGGCCTGTTGCCACTCATGATTAATCCGAATAGCGTAAAATTGCTCTGAAACAAAACTCGTGTAACACATGCAAAAATTAGAATTAAACTAAAATATTTTGTAAATAATGTGTTGCATGAACGATTTTCGCAAATTAAAGATTTAAAAAATCTTCAATACTATTCCTTTCGATAATGACTAAACTCCATCAAATTATTTTCAATGTTACTCTGTTTCTATCTTTTTTTATAAATGATAATACATTCATATATAATGTTCAGTAATGTGTAAATATTCCAGCAAAAAAAAAGAGAAAGTAATTTCAAGCGTGGAAATTTTCCGATAGCTCGTAATTCGAAGCATGAAACCGAACAAAAATTTTCAATTGCAGTAACAGTAACAACATGCTAATAGATGTGCGAAGCATGTAACGCAGTCAATTGACGGGAAAGGTCAGTAATTGTATTACGTAATGTCAAATATAATACTGTTTATTTAAATCGATCCGATGTGCACTGATGCGAAAAATCGTGTCTAAAGGTGCGTACAGTCGATAAAGAGAACTGACAAAATGGCGATCGCAGAGTGTTATGTTTAGTGTCGCGCTGGTTTCTCATTGCGAAAGTCATCGTGACAATCGAGCCGCTATCCTCTCGGCTCAAGAAGAAAGCCGAGAAATCATGGAAAAAAGGTTTGCGTGTGCACAGTGAGAAGCGGGAAATTTTTCGAAATCGATTCGACATGATACTCGCGATAAGTTATTCAATCGTACTCCAATTGATGTACGCATTTACACATACGCGAGACTGTCGTGCGCTCTGGACTTTAAACCGTAAATATAACGGTTTAACGGAATGACAGGAGAAGAGTGACAGTGGTAGCGAAATAACGACAGAAATTATTTTGGGAAAGCTGTGTTTCAAACGTAATAAATTTTTAATGCGAGAATAAATGAGCGAAATCGAAATTCCACAAATGTATATAAACGATTTTAAATGTTCAACTTCCACTTTAGATACATTGGACGTATCTAAATTCACAAGTAATCGTAAGATCTTTTGTACAATAAATTGCGATGAATGTCGAATGTTCAATTTCGATCAGATACAAAGTAAAACGTTGTACGCAAAGTGTCATAGAGAAGAATACATCCATAATGTGAATAGGTAATTGGGAACCAAAAGGATTTACAGTTACAACTTGTAAGTATTTAAACGCTTTGATGATTTTATAAATAAAATATATTGGAGAGAATACAGAAGGGCAGTGTAAATATTTATAGTTCGCATCATGGAGGATTACACTCCTATCGACGAAGAGTTTCCTGGCCGACTGCTGCATCAAGCTGCTCTGTGGGATAACGCGGAGTTGCTGGAAGATCTTCTGCGAGGAGAGCACGCACAATACACGAACAGTCAAGACTCGTGGGGCAGGACGCCGTTACACGCCGCAGCTATTACGGAAAATTCGAGGTGTTTGGATGTATTGTTGTCTGCCGGGGCCAATCCGAACACACCGTGCGGGCCCAGAGGCAACTATCGGACGCCGTTACACATTTGCGCAGAACATGGTAATTGTTCGAATATTGAGAAACTTTTGGAATATAACGCCGATCTAACGATCCAAGACAGTAACGGTCAGAAACCATTAGATATAGCTGAAATAAGTAAACAAGACATGTGCATAAATTTGCTTAAATTGGCGGCCGAGAAATATGAATTGGCGAAGCTTGCGACGCATGCTTCTTTACGCGCAACTTGCATTCAGGGGGATACTGTGGCAGCTAGGAACATCATTCAAGGCCTTACCATTAACACAGAGTGCATCATTAACATGGCACCGAACGGCGCGAATACTCTGCTCTTCATAGCATGTGAAATGGGTCACAGAGACATAGTTCGTTTGCTTCTAGAGCACGGTGCCGATTGCAGAATACATCCTGTTACTAAATACTGTCCATTGTATATAGCTTGTTATAACGGTAAGGTGGAAATTGTGGAACTACTGCTCCGACATTTTCCGAAACAAGTGCAATCCTCGACGGTGGAGAAATGGTTGCCGATTCACGCCGCAGCTATAAACGGGCATCATTTGGTGGTCGATTTGCTGTTAAAATTTGAATATCCCCAACATACGTATCAGCGTTATAAAGACTCGTCCGGGGAATATGAGCATGAGATGCCGTTCGATATAAATATTCAGGATGTTACGGGGCAAAATGTCCTTTACATATCCAGCATGTTGGGGAATATTAAAATCGTAGAGTTGCTATTAAATTACAGAGTGAAAGCGAAGAAAATCAAAGAGGAGGACATGGGAGTCGCGCAGCCGCTTCCTATGTCGAAGAGAAAGATTTCAAGCGGAATCCAGAGATTAATGTCTAGTTTAAACTTTAGAAGTAAAGCATTTGATAAAAAAGACGACAATATGATATGCCCGGTAAATCTAGATTTGTATTGCAACAACGCTGCTGAAACCGCTTTACACGCCGCCGTGAGAGGGAAGCACACAGAAGTTGTTACCGCTTTGCTGTTAGCAGGTGCTGATCCCAACTTACCAGTAAAAGTTCCTTACGATCAAAACGATCCAGAAAGCAGCTACTCCAGCGCATTAATTATGTCTTGCCAGCAACGTGACATAAAAATCGCAGATCTTTTATTGAAGCATGGTGCTGTGGATAATACATGCAAGGCGATCAAGATTGCCGCACAAAATCGGGACGAGCCGTTGACGGCGAAGCTTCTGTCCATAAAAGCTTACCCCGACTCGGAATACAAGATCAACAAGAAAGCTATGACTGAATGTACTCAAACCTCTCATTTTTCTGCGCTGTCTTCGTTTGGTAATGTCACATACTCTACGTTGTTTCCAAATACTCCTACAATGATAAACTGGCACGATCAGCAATGTCATCTCTCGCAAATCCGATCTCAATGGCTGATCGATGCCGTGTTGCACGTTAATAAAAAGCTGAGTGCCAAGAACAATGATCTGGTGTTGTACGCTATCACGAGGGTCGATATCTCGCATAATTCTATTACCTCAATACCAAACACTGTGTTTTATCTACAAAGTCTACGGTACCTAAATATGGCTCAGAATAAATTAGATACTCTATCGGCGGAGCCGAGAAATCCCAAGGACAAATTGTGCCCGGTTCTAGAAGAGATGTACCTCCAAGACAATCGATTGGAGCAATTGCCAGAATTTATAATGAATCTACCCAGCTTGGAGATTATGGATGTTTCGAATAATAAGCTGCAGTGTCTTCCAGATAATTTATGGCGTGCGCCGAAGTTAAAGGAATTAAACGCGTCGTTTAATTTATTGAAGGATTTGCCTAGTCAAGTGTCTCAAAATATTTTACGAAAATCGCAACGGGATGACTCTCTAAATAATAGCCCAAGCAATCGGAGTTTAGCATCGCAGCTCGCTATCTCGCGTGACGACTCGATGGAGTTCGACTCTTTCACGAAAATAGCAAATGCACAAATTATCGAAATGGACCGCCCTCACGTTTGGACCAGATCGGTTCAGGTTTCCGAAAAGGTTTCAGACGACAATGAAGGCGGAGCAAGATCTGTATTGACATCCTTGAACTTGGCGCACAACTTGTTTAATAGTATTCCAGTGGCATTGCCGTGCCTGGCTGTTAATTTGGTAAGGTTGAACATGGCTTATAATTCTCTTAGAACTATGAGTCACATAACATCCTATCCCGCGAGTTTGAAGCAATTAGATCTGTCTAATAATCAAATTTCTCGATGGCCCAGTCTACCACCATTGGATGGTACCGATTTAATGGAAGAAGCAAACACAGCATGCTACTGTCCTACCACAAATGTACAATCTCCGATAGGCCCGGGCAGTAATAGGCAGACGGCAACCTCTTTGCGCGATGTAGTTCTCATGTCAGTTTGCACGCACAGACGTCACTTGAGGTTGGAAAATTTGAGAACGCTGATTCTTGCTAACAATTCGCTGAACAGAATTCAATTAACTTCAATAGACGATGGAGAAATGCCGACTTTAGAAGAGGAGAGCGTGGACAAAGACACGAAAATAATTTATTCTGGCTCCAAGTCGTACCTACTGTTCCCTAACGTCAGCATGCTTGACGTAAGCAATAATAAATTAAAAGAAATCCCACATAACATTTATGAACTCGGTAATCTCTCTGTTTTAAATATAAGTGGCAACCCAGACATTATCGAGCTACCACCGCAAATGGGGTTATTGTCTCGTTTATGGAATTTGAATACTCAGGGCTGCAGATTGCAGGACCCGTTAAGGACTATGATCGAATCAAAGAAGTATAAAACAATGGATGTTATTGGGTACTTGAAGTCAATTCTAGAGGATGCTAAACCTTATGCTCGACTGAAGTTGATGATCGTAGGGATTCAAGGTATTGGTAAAACGAGTTTGTTGGAACAATTAAGGCAAGAAGGGGAAGTGCCGAACAAGAAGAAAGCTTCAGAGCATTGGGCGAAAAGAATGGGTAACAAGAATATCAATGCAAAAACAGCAAGGGGGACGACGATATCTACTGTTGGCGTTGATATAGGAGATTGGCTTTACGAGAAGAAAGTAAGGGGCCATTCATCCCACGGATCAGTTTACTTTAGAACATGGGACTTCGGTGGACAAAGAGAATACTATGCAACGCATCAATATTTCCTGTCCAAGCGTAGCCTATATTTAGTTGTATGGAGAATTACAGACGGTTTTAAGGGTGTCTCTGAGATATTTCAGTGGTTGGTAAATATTCAAAGCAGAGCACCCAATTCTCCAGTAATTATTGTTGGTACTCATTATGATTGTTCATACGAGCATAGCGAGGGTTTACAACAATACATTCGCGATAAGTTTATAAATGTCGTGGATGCTGAGAAGTGTGGTTTGCCGAAAGTAATGGAAACTATCGAAGTCAGCTGTAAAACGAGGCACAACATAAAGATGCTGTGCAATCTGATATACGACGTTGTTTTCAGTCTGAGATCACCTGGAAGCAAAGAATTACTACTCGAACAAAAAGTTCCTGCCAGTTATCTCGCCTTGGAAGACGTTGTGATACAACTCGCGCATGACAGAAAGCTGTCGGGCGGAGATCCGGTGTTAAAAGCTGACCAGTACTACACAGCAGTGAATAACGAACTCCAGAAACTACACAGATCGTTCAGAGACCCTGCAGAGCTGCACCAAGCGACACTTTTTCTTCATGAGAATGGAATTATTTTGCACTACGATGACGCCACCTTGAAAGATTTATATTTTCTCGATCCGCAGTGGCTTTGTGACATGCTGGCACACGTGGTGACCATACGCGAAATTAATCCCTTCGCTAGATCTGGTATAATGAAGCTAGATGACATCCAGCACGTTTTTAAGTCTTCAACGATATCGTCTATAGACACCCAAGGATATATCGTCTGCTTGTTAAACAAATTTGAAGTCGCATTGACATGGGATTATCGTACTCTACTGATTCCTTCTTTGCTGCCAACCGAAGAAGACATTCTAAGAAATAATCAAGTAATTAAAATCCCAGTGAAAACGCGAGGTTGGCATGTGCGTTCGAAAAAAATTACTTCCCCGATGATAACGTTTCAAAATTCCTCCGGGGACAAACAGAATGCAGAATGCGTGCTGACATCTAGATCACAACCGGACTGCTCTGTTACGCGGCTTCTTTTGATGTCGTACTTTCCAAGTGGCTTCTGGTCGAGGCTCATAACAAGAATCCTGGCTGACGACGCTATCGTTGAAATTGTGATGTCATTCCTAGCGCCGTTCAAACATTTCGTGGACGATAATATTTTCACTAGCTTGTTAGACACGCAAGCGGAATGGGTACTCTGGCAAACGGGAATAGAGCTAAGATACGCTAATATAACTTTGTTACGTCTCAAAGAGGTCAATTACAATTTGAAGAACGCACCGTACGATTATAGGCAGTTTAAATTTAAATTGAAGCAGGATGGCATATGGTGTACCGTAGATTTAAAAAACTCAGCGATTTTAGAAATTTGGTTCCCGGTCGACACGTTGGTGATCAAGCAACCTATAATGTCGGATTCAGCGGACGACGAGCCAATGGGCTATCAAGCAATCGTAGTCGAGCCTCGTCCAGAAAGTATGCCGCAACTATTAGCGCTAATAGTCGATCACATTGATATTTTATTAGAGGATTGGTATCCCACGTTAGGGACACGTTTTGTGCATACTTCTGAAGGGAAGTTGTTGGTCACGCGACTGATACCGTGTCCTCGGTGTCTATTAAATAACGGAGAAAATGAGAGTGAGATTAGCGATAATGATCGCTTAGCGGAAGATATTCAGAAATATTATGTGAATAAGGAAAGACAAAGTCAGGATAGTTATAAGTCCGATGGCGATAGCGGAGTAGGCTACGATAGCTTAACTTCAAGCAGGATGCCATCGTTAGAAGGTCATCCAGATATCGTCAGACAAAGTACGCATTCCGAGGGCATTCTAGCGTACTCTTGGATGGTCGAAGAGTGTATTTTATCTGCCTACAGCAATAAACCGATCAGTTGCCCCAAGCACTTCGACATACCGCTATCACATGTAGCACCAGATATTATTTTTATGGATCTTGGATCGAAGCATTTAATAAAATCGGAAGATATTAAGTTAGGAAAACTTCTAGGCCGAGGTGCATTTGGATTTGTTTTTAAAGGAGTCTGTCGTTTACCTGGCACTTACCAAAAGGCAGACGTTGCCATCAAAATGTTACAGCCTGTTCCACCAGGTCCGAATTCGAAGCAATCTGCTGTTCTCGCTTATAAAGCCGCGCAAAGTAAATGGGATCGAGATCCTTTACAATATGCCTGCAAAGCATACTGTACCGCTAGACAAGAGCTAAACATTTTATTGACACTCAGGCACACAAATATCGTGCCATTAGTTGGAATAGTGGTTAGTCCGCTGGCACTGGTGTTAGATTTAGCGCCGGAAGGGGCATTGGATATCGTGTTGAAAAATTACAGACGTTCGGGTGCTAAATTAGATCCATACACGTTGCAAGCCATAATTCTTCAAGTAGCAAAAGCCGTGGAATATCTCCACCAGCAACACGTAATTTACAGAGATTTAAAGTCAGAGAATGTTTTAGTCTGGCAAATGCCACTACCTTTCCCAGATCATCTCGAACATCCGGTCCATGTTAAAGTAGCAGATTATGGTATATCCAGACTGACATTACCAACCGGTGCTAAAGGATTTGGTGGAACGGAGGGATTTATGGCACCTGAGATTATCAAGTATAACGGCGAGGAAGAATACACTGAGAAAGTTGATTCCTTCTCTTTCGGAATGTTTATCTACGAATTGATCACGTTAAGGCAACCATTCGAAGGCCACGAAGCGGTTAAAGAATGCATCTTAGAAGGTGGTAGACCACCGTTAACATACAGGGAGACATTTCATCCCTGTTATGCTCTTGATCTAATGGTTATATGTTGGGCTCAAAATCCAAAAGATCGACCTACTGCTAGTCAAATTGTCTCCATTGCATCTGCACCCGAGTTTACGCATCTGATAGATGTTATAATGTTAACAGAAAGAACACAAGTAACTGCTATTACCATGACAAATAGAACAATAGAGGAAAACATAAACGGCGATGAAATTTGGTTCGGCCATAATAACGGCGAAGTTGATATGTTACTCGGAACGCAGAAAGGCTGGTTGCAACATGTTAGAATCGAAACTCCTATAATACCATACGCAATGTGTGGCGTAGATGGATATATTTGGATTGGCGATAACGCAGGTCAGGTGCATGTTTATTTAGGTAGTAATTTTGGTTGCGTTGCCAGTTATAATCTGGAGCCTGACCACAGTAAAGAGTCTAAAGTGGTGGGATTAATTTACTTGGAACAAATGAAACAATTCGCGGTCGCGTTGCATAGCGGAAAAATATTTTTACTATCTAATTCTTTCACTCAAATGAAAAGGATGGAAGTTGTGAGTGACGTGCAAGACAATGTAAAGACATATTCCTTAGCAGCGGTTTATAAAAAGAAGCGCGTTTTAGAATTATGGGTAGGGCAAAGCTTTGGCAGAATATCGATCTACGTTTTGAAAGACAACAGTTTAATAGACACGATACAAGTCTTTCATGTTACTGGAGAGGCAGCTGTTAAAAATTTATTTGCTACGTATTTATTGAGCGCCGAAAATTCCATTTTATCGTACACATACCCTGGATGTATCGTCTATCAATGGGATGTGGATACTAGGCAAATAATAAATAAATTGGATATGTCTAAATTAGTACCTTGTTCGGAGAGTCTCAAATCCATTTCCATAGAGGAAAATTTATCAACAGAGAAGTGCCAAGTAACAGCTTTGGAAACTTGTAGGAACCAGTTATATATCGGTACTACTTGGGGATGTATCGTAGTAGCTGAGTGTAACTCCCTCAGACCGATTACAGTCTTCAGGCCTTTCGAAGGTAAAGTATGTCAAATAATATCATTTAAATCAACGGACGAAAAGAAGTTAGTGCTGGCAACTGTTGGCCAGGGTTACAGAAGTTTAATTTCACGATACACAGATTACCCAGTTGATAGTTTAGATGTCGAAGATCTTAAGCATAGCATGTATGGCCTTCTATGGAGATCCGAGCATTGGTCAGCAGCTTAATTTTACGCTTCTTTCATAGCATAATATTAAGAGTGCTTTATGGTGCAAAAATTAAGAGTGATATGTAACAGGTTGAGAATTCTATACGTCCATGATATACATTAGTCTGTAGACTTTAAGCTTTCTACCTTGCCTCATAAAAGATCTCTTGCACTGAAACTGGAAATATGTATCCTTTGATCTGTCCAAGCTGTACGGTGCTTGATCGAAATATATTCTGCAAAATTTTTGTTTGCAGAGCAAGCATAGCTTAAGCAGGATATTTTTATCTTTTTGTGATGTAACACAATATAGTTTTGTAATTTTACTATTACCTTGTTGTAAGTACTTAGGTCTGAAAAATAATGGTAAACCCATTTGACAAAAGAAGAAGTAGGAAAAGAGACCTCTCTATGTATCCGAAAAATTTATTTCCCGATCTCTGATATATTTCTAGACTTTCTGTACATCTAAGACAATTTGATGTACATGCTTTTACTTGACGCAAAGTTGCAGGTACAATTAGTATAGTGTCATTGTATTATATATTTGTATAATTATTGCTTGAAATGTTTTTTTTTTAATACAATCTGAGATTGACGAGTGAGAGGAACAAAATGGTGATTCCAAAATGGTTTTACTATCGACAAGATTATTAAATTAGGGTAAAGCCAAATTTATTATAATTATAGAAAAATGTGAAAGTGCATTTTATAATAGTAATTAAATTAATTAATGTGCGAATGAACGTATGAATGTTGCGCGTGTAGTAAGCGTTGGAGGACGTAACTAAGGAACATGATTTACTGGTAGTTCTTCCATAGTTTCGATGTTATACTTAAGAATTAGGTCCTGACCTCGGTACAAAAAATTCCCTCTGAATAATTCCCCTCGTAACATGTAAGGAAACCAATATTCATCATCCGGCCACATTTGTTTGAAAGGAATGTCTTTCAAATTATACCACTTTGGTCGCATTTCTGAACAAAAAAGGTATATATGTAACTACGAACTATTGTAGGTTTAAGTAGATAAGCGTCAGTTATTATGAGTTACAAGTAATCGTGTGTTGGACATTTTCCAAACTTTCTCATTTTAGTTGAGCACACTTCTGGCTTTCCTGTTTTTCCCCATTCATTTCTACAATTTGCATAATCTAAGTATCGACATGCAACCATGTGATTGAATACAAAATTACTGTTACAAGGTTCGAGTGTCAAGAAACATAATTACTGGATTATAAATGAAATTGCACGCGTCATGTATATATAGTTAATAATAATGAATGTTTGGATATACAATGTAGCTTTAATTTTTGCTGATTAATAGTAGAGAATTAAATACCTTCGGATTCTATTACTTCTCCACAGTACTTGTACGTCTCGAAGACATGAACTTCGAACAGAATTTCATTTCCTTCAAACTCGAATTCTAGAATACCGATCTTTTTCAGATCCTTTGCGTGTAATCCACATTCTTCATTTAATTCACTGTAAAGTTGCAAAGAGAAAGCTTGAGAGAAGCTAGCTTCAATTGTGCATTATACATATATGTGATAGCAAATGTTGTAATACAATAATTTAATTATTTTGTCTACTATCTCTTAATTTACGTGACACTTTTTATGTATACATAATTTATATTTATTTCCCTATTTAAATCTGTACCTGTGTATACAAGGTGACTCATGGAAAATGTTTTATACAATTCTTTTTAAATATAAGCGTAACTTTTAATATTAGATTAGACAGTGACGTGTTTAAACAAATAATTTAATAATGCATAATATTGTATTGAAATTGTGAGATGATATAATTTTATATATGTCATTATAAGATGAATTACATATACACTAAGAAATTCATGTATATAAGTTTCATTGCTACGAAAAAGTTTTTAAATAAAAGGTCAATAATGATAAGAAGTTTAGATACTATCAATAGCTAATACGATATTTATCAAAAGTTGTTATCTACTTTGAAACCTCGCTACGATTTCCGTGATTCATCTTGCATGCTACCGTGTAAAAATATTAAACAGTCTTTGTTGAAATTCATTGTTATTCGATATGCATCGCCTGTTGCTAAATAATAAACTGTTGTTGAACAAAAGATTCTCAATTTATTATTAACGCGAGAAATTATTTACATAATAATTAGAACTACATGAGTATATAAAGTGACCAGATATTTCGTGGGCCAATGCGGAACAAAGACGCAAAAAAAAGGGTCAACAGATCCGCGAGGAGATCGTTTCCGTACTTTATTAGAGCATTTACAATATGTTTAAAGATACTTGTTAAACGAAATTAAAAATATTTTTCCGGAACAAAAGAGAACTTAATTGAACTTTGTCATTAAAAAGAGAAAGAGCAATTCGACTGCGATCATCACAGTTGAATATCACAAGTAACTACTTATATCAATTTATATAATTTATATAAATAATCATGGATATAAAATAAAGAATATTGAATATAAACATTTAAGTATTGATATTTCATAAGTACAGAAAACAGTAACTTTGTGCCACTGCGAAAATGTTGAAGGTTACATGTCCAATGCGGGAACTTTGCGGGACATTTTCCAATGCGGGACAAAGGGCTGAAATGCGGGCAAATGCGGGACGTCTGGTCGCTATATACGTATATGAAAAATTCATAGTAGATTGAAAAAGACTTACCGAATGGCCCCTTCAACAATTGTTTCACCCGGCTCCACTTTACCGCCAAAACCGTTCCATTTACCTTCTCCGAATCCTCGTTTCTTCAGGCCTAATAAAATCTCTGTTGCCTTCCTAATAAATACTAACGAGAAAAGTTTTCTCACAGACATTTTAAATTATTTTACTAAATTTGCTTAGGAAATTGAAAACGTGTGAAGCTCAGTGTGCAACTGAGTAGTACTCGGTTTAGAAAATTACTATAACACCGCTATGTGTGGCTTTCATTTCACATAATCCAAAAACGAAAGTTACTATCTACCTTCTTAGAGCAAATATGATTCAACCACGAAGACAATAAATTCCTCCGTAAAAATTTGAAACACTCTGTTTTGAAGGTTATGATGCTGAAAGGGCGCGAAGAATGCTAAGGGTAGTTTTTGAATTTCTCACCCCTGAAAGAGTGCCTTGTAATTCACGAGAAGCTAGGTTCATATGTATTACTTGTCGCCATTGAATATATCCGTTAACAGTTCTTGGGATTATTAGTCGAGCTTTTATTTACATTAGCGATTTGTACAAGAGTAAAAATAATTTGATGCGAAATTCTTTTAATTTCTCTATTAATAACAACTTTGGTTTTAACACTTGCATGACATTGAACAAGTGATATGAACAGTGAAAAATTAAATACATATGATGCGTGCGCTTTAATGTTATCTTCTTTCAAAGAACCCTATTGTATTATCATAAACAAAGGAGGATTATAACTTCTCATGTGTTAGTGTAGTAGTACTACTCGTTGATGATGTTGATTTATTACTTCTTGCACTTTCACTTGGGAACATCGTATGATATTCTGCCATTGCTTTTTTATATGCATCTGTTTCTGGCAAACCATCCTGCAATTAATTAAGCATAGTATTAAGTACAATATTTAATATTTATTATCTAAAATATATGTAGAATTTACAGTTAGTTCCTTCACATATTTATGGCTTGAACATTAATATCTATTTATTGAAAATAGCAAGAAAGGTCTTGCATGTTACAATTCTACGGGTTTCTATACGAGTCAACGCCATTAGAACCCTTTGTATGAGTTAATATTTTTAGATTTTGTATTATACAGTAAAAGTAGTATGGTTTTCATTGTTACCTTCTGATACATTGCATACATCTCAGTTTCGCAATGGGAATTTTTCTTACTATTTAAATCTACTTTTGGTGAAAAGTCTACATCATGAAATTTTCTGCAAAATAGAATTAAGTTTGAAGTATAAATATATTAGCTATGTATATGAAATCTGTGCGTAAATCATGCTTACGCTCTTACGATATCTTCTTCGTAAAATATTTCTCTGATTGGCTTGTCTGACGCTGGTCTATCATGGCGTGGCTCATACATTGGAGGAAAAGCTTTGTATGTTTTGTATCACAGTGGTACATTTTGCTCTTTCATAGAGCCACCTTGAATCAAGGATGTTATTCTAAAATGTATTTAGAAATAAGTTTTACAAATGTTTGCTCACCTGTGCTTTATTACGCATATGGTAAAATTTAAAGGGTATGTAAAAAGTGCTGTGTTTTCTCTAGCTTTCACGCTATTACAAATCGTAATCTACAAGGGAAATCTATTCCAAATTAAATTTGCAGATTCAAAGTGAAAAGGCCAGAATGTCATGGCCATCGAATTTTAACTTTCTGAGTACGAATACAAATCCAACACTGAAGGAAAAAGATGAATGAGTATAATGGTCTTGAAACGCTGCGGATTACTACATACATCTGAAGTATTCACGAGTTACATTTCTTTGGAAGGGGTTGGATGAGGTGTATTTTGCGAACAATCAAATCGATTGAAAATTGTTTCTCAATTTATTAATTTTATTAACAAGAACAGCAATAAACAGAAGATGGATAAACATTTCTAACATAATCATTATCGATTCACTGCTCTATCATTTCGTTGTTTGTTGACTTGACTTGACGGTGGCGCCGTTTCGTTTACCATCTTGGCGTTGTTTGGTTTGACATCATCGCGCATGCGTTACGGAGCGTAGTCCAGACTCGGGAGACATTTCCCGTGGACACTGCAGGTAAAGTCGTAGAGTACATGTCCCAATTATCGTGCTTTGACGCCGACTTGCTCACGAAGGAATTAATTACTCACTTCTCTTACTTTAATTTTGCCTGGTGAAAATTTATATTGGTGTTTTGAACTTTTTTCTTTATCATTTCTTTCTCATTTGTAACACATACATTAATAATTTAACTTAATTAAAAAAATTTCTTTCCTTATTTATTTATGCAATTTTTTTGTGCGGCTTCTTTAAGTATAAGGGCACGGTAATTGGGACATCTACCCTATCGCATGCAGGGTGGCGAGGAAACCGGCTACCAGCAGTTGCCACTTTAGAGGGGGGCCGACTACCCACGTCCACGCATGCGCGTGATGACGCCGGGCATCGTCGAACCAATCAACGCCAAGACAAAGAGGAGATATAATAAGAGGCGTCACTCGACAAGGACAGAAATAACCTAGGTAAATCACTAGACAACCAATTTAAATGCCCATTCGGCAATGATCGGTAAACTTCGGCAATAATCAGCCAATTGCGGTAAGGTACATTTAGTCGATTTGAATATCCCGCTCGAATATACAACCAATTTAAATGCCAAGGTCAAGTAAGGACTTCAAAGGTTCCGCCCGGAGTGACGTCTCTTATTATACCTACTCTTTGGCCAAGATAAAAATGATGGAAAATTCGCCAGCGCCAAACCATCCAGCCAAGGCAAGTAAGGCCGCAGCCAATCAGCGTCGACAACCGATTCCGCGGCGATTTGCATGTACCATTCTTTAACCACCTTACATCTTACGCGTCTATGGGTAACGACGAAATTCAAAATGTTTGAAAATATATGGAAGAACGCAGACGACAACGTCGAAGAACTTTCATACGTTGAAGTTTTAAATATACTTATAGAATTCGAATATCCAGTAACTGTCGAACGGGTCAAATGGACTTCGCTGGAATAAGAAAGCAAAGCAGTTCTATGGGCCGCAGGTCATCCACAAATCCTGTAAGAATACCTACGCTAGAGAGGGCAGATAAGAGCTTGACACGGGGAGATTCAAGGAAAACTCAAACGCTCAAGTCGAAGCTTTCGATTCCCACAGTCGACAGCTCTCACATACCCAGACCTCGTCTTCGAGCCTCCTCGAGTGACAGAGCGAGTAACAGAGGGTCCAGTTTAAAATCAACAGGTGGAATATCGTTATTTCTATTCGTAATATATGTACATTAAGAATTATATACACCTATGCTTCGTCAATCAGTGTACTACGGTACCGAAGTGATTTAACGCTTAACTGCAAGGAAGTCTAATATGATGGTTACTGTTGCAGGCAAGACCCCACTTCGTCATGTACCAACAACTCCTAAGACACCTCTCAGCAATGCCAGCAAACATTCCAACATTCTTACAGTCGGAAGTTCGAACAGAAATCACTTGGCACTTCCAACAGGACCCAGATCTGTATCGGCTGATCGCGCTAGTAGCCTTGGAGCTAAAGGTCCCAGAAAAGACACGAGACCCTTGACAGACAAAATGTATCAAGCTTACATGCTTAATAAGATCGATACTTACTTTTCTACGAATCAGCTTTCTTTTATGCTTAATAGCAATGGTAGCTTGAAACCGCTTACTTTGAAGATGTTCGTAGAGGTCTCTGCTCACTTAGTAAAACTGCTGGATATTAAGCATGCCCTTACAATGACTAATTACGTGGAAGAGTTGCCAAAGATCGCGAAGAAACTTCACTATCCTGGCGTCATTGCTAAATCTTGGTTAAAAACTGCTAATGCCATGCACTCTTGGCTCAATGTTTTGGCCTGGCTTTGCTGGTTGGTAGAGATTTGCGAAGTGAGGAAAATAGCTTTCGAGAAATACAGTTTGGATAACTTGCCCTTTCTGGGCGACGAAAGGGAAGCCGATAACAACCGGCATGCTTTCTTTTCGATGCTGGATTTTTATAACGCTTGGAACGATGAGAAGCTTGAGGAGGAAGAATCGTTGATTCAGAAGTACTTGCGTGAGATCGAAGATCAGCAAGGAGTTAGCGAGGAGGATTTGAACACGGCGCACTTCGAATTGGAGGAAGAAATGGCCAAGTTGCAAGCGGCCGAAGAAAATGCGAATAGAGTGGACGAGGAAGTGAAACAGCTGCAGGCGATGCTGTTATCCTTGCAAAAAGACGAAGCCGAGCAACTAAGCGATATAAGCGCCAAAGAGGAGTATATAAAGACAATTAATTTCGATACTGAACAAATAAATTTGAAACGCGATGCGTTTCGCGAGCAAATCCGTCTGCAGAATGCGCAGCACGACGAGTTGCTTTCGGTTATTAAACGGCAGCCAATGTCTAAAGCGGAAAGGGACAAAATAGTGGAGAAATGTAGCGAGATTCAGAATTATATGGATCAATTCACTGAATACGTTCAAGATTTACAAAAGCATCTGTACACGATGGACATCAAATTGGCGTCTATTAATAACAATCTGACCAAAAAGGTTCTAACGTACAATAAAGAAATATTCATGCATCTCAGCGGTGACACAGATGTGGATCTAGAAGAATTGAAGATGCCAGAGCATGGTATATTGCATCCTCAGATTATGGAAGTACTGAGCGTTAAAGCAGGCTTAATGAACGATCTGAAAGATCTATTGAAAAAGCAGCTTGCCGCGAAAGATCGTTCGGTGGAATTGAATTCTAACGAATTCGAGAATCTGCAGGAGAAAAAGAAAGTTCTCGAGTACGAGAGCAGCGACGTCGCTAATAAGATTAAAGAAGAAAAAAGTCTGATGACTAAAATCAGAAACGATGCTAAGAACGAGGAGGAGAAATTACGAAAACAAATAAAAGCTTTACAAAATGATATTAAGGAAATTCAGGATTCGATGCCGAACAGCCAGGAACTTACAGCCGAATTAGAAGAAACGACGGACAAGCTAAACGCCGTTTGCAGAAGAAAGGCACATATAGAAGAATCTGCTAAATTATTTTTTGGTCAATTTTTTGAGATTTTAGGGGCGCATAGAAGTGAACTTTTCAATATGCTAACGAAACGTGATAAATAATGTATATATGAGTGTAAAAAATAAAGAAATTGAATTTGTTATTCTTTTAACATATTTTATTGATGTTTCCTTGTATATAGAAATAAAAATTTTACCCCGAAAGTTAGATGCACGAAAATTAGGGAGGAAAAGTAGAAAAGAGAGAAGCATTGGGCCATTAGGGTGACTGTACCGAATATCGCCACCCGCTATATCTCGCAAAGTAAGCACTAAAATTTATGGGTTATGCACTCCAATTATTAGTGCCTAAACATATGTAGGAAGACACTGTAATTGCAGCGTCATGTGATCAACAATTACAAAAAGGGAAGGATTTTAGAGAATCTTAATACCCAGATAGCACAACGTCTGGTAAAGTCTTAAAGACGTCCACAAGGCGTATTAAAGACGTCTTGTTACGAATCAAGACGTTCAGACCTAAAATGGACATAAACTAGACGTCTCTAAGACGAGGTGTGCTATCTGGGTAGTGTAAAAATTTATTGGACTGCCACAATTTTATATCCCATTCGGAGAAGTCAAGTCCAATAATTCCGTGAATGCAAAAATATTTACTAGAAATACCTAATTAATGATGTACTTAAGGAATGAAATCGATTTAAATATTTTTCGTGATGAAAATAGTGTTTTTCCTTTAGCAGTATGAGTGTTCCTAATACCGCCTACCGGAGAACAATGGTTTCGATATAATGTTTGTTCCAGGTGGGGTTACGAAATGTGCCGAGCAACCGAAATAAACTTTATTTGTCCAATGTGTACATCGAAACGTATAAAATAAAATATTTTAAAAATATACATTTTTCTAATAAAAATAAAATCAAAGATGGATAAAAATACATTTATAGTGCAAGAAATAATAAAAGCACCTGTGAAAATGACTTAAAAAACTCATATATACATGAATTAATCAATATTTCTTGAGTTGGCGATATTAGGTACACTTTTTTCAGGACCCGATGTTTAAAATTCCTCATTAAAAATTTGTAGGTTTCAACGATTCTAACGTATGCTATACAAAAGATGAATAATTTCCCATTACTTTGAAACGAACTGCATACAAAAATATCAATTATTATTCAATTGACAGCGATTTAACTTTTGCCTGGCGATATTAGATAGTCACCCTACCGATATGTTTGAATCGTAATGCGGAAGTGGGAAGTCTTGGATTTGTTTCCAGACGCGCGTCTACAGTTCCGCCTAATTTTATGCGCCATAAGCGAAAGTGAAGCAAAATTGATCATTTAAATTTAGCGTTTACTTCACGCGTAGAATATATGCGATACTTGGTGAATTACATCGTAAACGATCGTAGAACTTAATGGAACACATTATATGCGCACACATTTCTCCATTCTGTTTACGAGCTTACATTTTTCAGCGCACTACTTCGATAAAATGATCATTCTAAATTCTTCAAACCTGCAGGATGCTATATACATTTTAACCGCCAGGATGGATACGCTGGCAAACACTGCACGTTAGGGTAAGTTTCCTGGCCGACGATGAACGTGAATTAAACGCAGCATCAGGTTAGATGGATTGTAATGTTACTGGTTAGAAATCGGTCAATGTATCGGTACATCTTTGTAACAATAAAAGAGATTCCGTTCTTCGTTTTAGCATAATGAGCTGCAAAGCAAATGCGTGTAAAGCCGTCTGCTCAAGGAATAATAAAAATACCGTGGAAAACAAACAGCATTTGGTAACTTACAATTCGAAGGTTTTATAAATATTTAAAAATCCGGCGTGATTCTTAATCCTGCGATATGTTTACAGCCCACTCCCGAAGCACCCTCAGAAGGGCTCCGTCTATTCGACAATTGTAATACCGTGGTAGAAGTTACCGTGAAAACCAAAGGGCAAAAGCGTACGTCGAGGATGGTTAGCTGCAGCCCGACTAGTCACAAGGCAGTGGAAGAGAAAAGAAGGCCGGGTAGCAGCGGCGATTCTCTTCCAAACTGGGGTCGGATTTTAAATGACCAGAATCGTGCAACTATGAAACAGGGTCTGCAGCAGTTGACGGGACGACCTACAGCTTCGAAATCAACGAAACACGTGATTGAGAGTAGAGAAACGAAGAAACAGTCTCTGGCTCATCAGAAGCACGAAGTCAACGTGAGTGCGCATTCTTTTTATTAGAATCGTATAAAATTTGCAGCAAGTCGAACGAGAGATATTGTTTTTCTTCGCTTGGCTTCAGCATAAGTATTTGGACGAGATCCCTGTGAAACAATCAGCTTCGCAAAAGAGAATAGAAGAGCACACGAAAACCACACCGCGTACAAATCCTTCAACTACGTCGCTACCTAGCAGCGTCGAATCTATCATAGTTCACGATAAGGGTGTGCAGTATGGTGGGATATTCGATTGCTCCGATGATCGATTCGGTGCGTTTAATCCAATCCGCACGTTGGCCTTTCTCATGAAAGAATTGGAACACTTAGTGAAAGACGACAAGGCTAGTAAAATTCTTACTGATATGGAGCAAGCGTTGCACAGGATACTGGCAGGCCCTGGAAAATCACATTTCGTGGTACGTTTGTTGGGAATTGCAGAGAAAGAACGCGTATTAAAGAGATACTGTTTCTGGTAGGATCTGGAAGCTGTGGCGCTTCGCACGACATTAGAAGCAAGTACGATTCAGTTGGAAGAAACAAGTAGAAAAATGAATACGATGTGTGAAAAGCTGCGCGAGGAACGGGATTCCTTGCAGCGGTATGTATTCGATAAGAAACTAATCTTAAGTAGATGCCATACGCTGTTTACATGCTTTTTATTTTAAACTAGACAAATTCATAAGCAAGTCTTATTGTTAAACGAAGCTCGAGAAAGGCAGTTGGACTTAGAATCGACCGTGAAAACGTTGAAACAGGAATTGGAGGAAGCGATAGAAACGGTTCAGGCTCGAGAGAAAACGGTGACTGAATTGAGAGAGGAGATCAAGGGCCATGAATTTTCTCAGAAAGTTATAACAGATTTGAGGGCAAGTCTATCCGATCAAACAGAGTTCGCGAGGCAAAGGCACTTGGAGGTGCAGTATCTGACTCTAGAGAAAGACAAACTTTCAGTTTTAAGTTCGTATAAGGATACGTTATTGACCGAACTTCGGAATGCGATCAAGTTAGTTTAACTGCAATTAAGCGAACTAAAATTGTAGTTTCAGGGGGAACACCACTGTGACGGCCGGAAAAATTAGCTATTTTTAAGAATTTTTTTCAGGAATAATTTATGGTTTTCATAGAAAAATTTTATTACCGACCTTTAGCATGCTGTCTTAAGAGACTGTACAAAAATAAATAAATAGACAAACATCCATAAATTTTAATATATTAATTAATCTTCTAGACACCCCCTCCACGTGAGCTGGTCGAATACGTAACTATGAAACAGCAAGTCCAAAATCAAATTAAATTTTTTTATAATCTATATGAGTGTAGTTTTCATTGTGCGTACCGATTTCTTAAACAAATTATTTTTGTAAAAATGGTGCGTTTTAGAAAAAAAGTTTCGAAAATCCGCGAATAAGATGGACAGTTTTTCGAACGTATTTAAAAAAATTTGTTTTCAATAAAAAAATCCGTACGCACAACGGAAACTACACTCATATAGTTTATAAAAGAAAAATGAAATATCATTTCGGACCTGCTGTTCCATAGTTGCACATTCGACCAGCTCGCGTAAGGAAGTCTAGAAGATTAATAAATATATTAAAATTTATGGATGTTTTTCTATTTATTTTTTTTATATAGTCTCTTAAGACGGTGTAATAAATATAGGTAATAAAAATTTTCTACGAAAACTATAAATTATTCATGAAAAAATTCTTAAAAATGACATACTTTTCCGGCCGTCACAGTGGTGTTCCCCCTTAATAACATTTCACAGCAATTATATTCTTGTTTCTCGTTATAGGGAGTTGCAAAGCCAAATTGCAGATCAGTTGAGTAGCTTGAATATGTACGTTCACGAAGAAAGTTCTAATCACCAAATTTCATTGGTTCATGGAGGTCTTGCGTGTTCGTCGCCAACTTCCACGTCTTCGCGCGAATCTAATGTACCTACTTCTTGGCACGACATATCAGACGTTTCTTTGTCTACCGTGGGTCACGAACAACCCAAGGTTCGGGATGTACAGAGGTTTCTACACAAGCCGAACAAGCTGTCTTTCTCGGAAAACCACATCGAGAACGCGGGGAAAAAACGAACGAAGAACGTTAAAGAGTCTCAAACTAAAGATTCCGTTAACTTAGAGTTCATTAGTTTACCCGGGGGAGAATCTTCGCACACCTTTATGCCATCGTACAAAGATCTCGGATACACGGAAATTAGCCAGTCAGGTAACCATACTCGATATCCACATCTATTCTAACTTATCAAACGTGGACACATAAAGTTTTGCTTCCAGTTAACAAGGGTCAAGAAAGCTCGACGACGTTCAATAACAAGAAAAACGATAATTTACGTAATTCTAAGAGTGTTACTAAATTGTCATCATCGGAGCCGTTAAGATTGTCTCCCGAAGAGATTCGCGAGAAAGAAGGGTATGTAAAAGATCCACCCAAAGCTCTAAAGTCTTCGGAATTGTATAGAAGGCAGAGTCTCGAGAAAAGACCCAGCGCGACTGAAGCTAGCTCGAATATTTTAAAAAACAACTCGGCCAACATTCCTATAAGCTCTACCATAACGGAGCAGTTCCAGAACATGTTCCACGATATCAGGCTTCAAAGTAGAATGCCTGTTAACGTGCCCAGTCCGCCAAGGAATTATCCTCACCCTGATTGGAGCGATAGTACTCTACCCAGTATCAGCACTGCTTCTGAATTAAATGTGTTACAGTCGAACGACACTTAAAACACCGTATCAACCCTTTTTACAAGATGAGCAATATCTGAGCCCATTGAACTTGCCCTTTATCCGTAAATTCAATCCCGAGAAACGTGAAAATTAAATTATACCTTTTTTCTACGATCTTAATGATTCAATATAATTTTAAGCGATGATTTACAAAGGATGTGCATACACAGTATAAATTGTATCGACTTTTGGCTTAAAATGTACTTTCCTATTAATATATGTATAGTTGCCTTTAATTTGTAAATCTAATTTGTACTCAAGAATATATAATTTAAAAAAATATCGTTTACATATATACATGTTATATTATTAATTGAAAGGGGGATAGAGAAATGTGTAACACTGGGTGTTACTCGAATTAATTATGCACAAGCTGTAAGAACGTTTGGAAGGCTGGTGCCAATACCAAAATGCATACTGCAGTGACTTTAAGGGGACCTTCCGGTCTAGAGCTAAAAAAATAGATGATCTTTA
Source organism: Andrena minutula (assembly GCA_929113495.1). NCBI lineage: Eukaryota > Metazoa > Arthropoda > Insecta > Hymenoptera > Andrenidae > Andrena > Andrena minutula. The sequence goes on along the minus strand of OV815993.1, from coordinate 75,474,695 downwards.
GGCATTAATTAAAGAAAAACTACTATATACAATTTAATGGGACTTTTTGTATTGTATTAAGGATGCCTTAAGTTATACAAATATATTTTTTGTTTTATAATTAATCATTGCAGACGGCACTGAGAAGTCGTTAAAGTCAAGGCGTCAAAAAACTCATCCAAATCGGTGAGACCTGTATCTCCAAAAGTATTATCCGATTCGACTGAAGGTCTTTTGATTTTAAAGAATATACTTCTGGCTAGGGGGAGAATCAGAAAAATTACAGTTTTGTGAAAATAACGACACTTGAAGTTTGAAATCACTTTTTCCCTATATTTTTCATCCTTTCAACGCCTTTGAAAATTATAAATTTTCAATTTTTGTAATTTTCCTGGTATCCCCCTAACCGGAAATATATCCTTCAAAATAAAAAAAGTTTCAGTCGAATTGGATAATAACTTTTGGAGATACAGGTCCCACCGTTTGGAGAACACTGTTTCGAGAAAAACGCGTTTAAAGTTTTACGCCTAGTGGCCGGTTGTTACGCATGCATTTGCCGCTACTCAAATGCCTATAACTTCGGGAATTTTACGAATTTCAACAAATCCTTTTAAACACATATTCCTAAAAGGTCGAACATAAAAAAAAAGAAAAAAAAGAAAAGACTTTTAGACCGAAAGGCCCCCTTAATTTGTATTACGTAAAATTAGATATATCAGTTATACATACATGTACAGTGATGCGTCGCAAGTTAGTAATAAGACCACGTAAGACTGGACATTCCTGGAAAGATGTTTGTACTTTAATCGATAATTTTAATAAATAAAGAATAATTAGTTGACGCTTCGGTAAACACCGTTAGTGTTCTTTTTTACTATCTACAAGATCGTTAACGAGTTCGTACTACGAAATTGCAAGGATACAATATAAACATGACATGGAAAACCAGGTGTATATATATATATATTTTTTATCACATATGTATATATACAAGTAAAGTATAATACTTATATTTTGCAAGTCTTAATAGGATTAAAAGGGAACATTTTAGTACACGTAAAACATTCATCAATTTTGCATAAAGACGTCTTGAAATACATATACATGTTTCCCAGTAAGCGTGTACATCTGCACTCTCTCTCTCTCTCTCTCTCTCTCTCTTTTGCGAAAAATTTCATCTTTATGATTATTTCCCCCACTTCTAGCGACCGAGAAACGCTAACAACTGTCATATGATACGAACACAGTCCTAATATTCGATGCGCGTAAAATAAGTAACGTTAACCCCCAGACGAGAAAGACTGTCTTCGCATAAAATGACTTCGATGGAAATTGCGATAAAACGTGAAATATTAAAAACCTTTATTTATGCGAGCCGACTGTTGACGAAGGAACCTTCCCCGACCTCGATTTCGAGCGGACCACCGCGGCCCTCGACGCCCCCTGTTTCATTGTCGCGTGAGATCACAAATACTACGCCCCTTGAAATTTTGATCCTCGCGGCACTCGCTCGTTGCGCTAAACAGCCCGAAAATACGATAATTTGAGAAACGCTGCGAAACAGTCTACGCCCTCGACGAAAGTTCCTTCGTACTCGCGCGATATATCGAAAGATTTAAAGTTCCCTTGTCGGATACGTATACTTTCACGTACAGGTAAGTACGGTTCTCCCTTACCACATACTCGAGGTGCCTTAAAAACGTAAATCCTCTGCTCTCTTAATGTTTCTCGATGGTCTCCTTAAGTGTAACATTAGAAACGCTTTATTCTAAACTCATAATACAAAAGTCCTTTACCCTACGAAGAAGATAGAGATCGACGATCGACGGTAGCGACAATTTTATCGAACGGAATCCGGTGCGCGTGAATCGGATCTCGATATCTATCGAAAGTGTCGTAACGGTGGAAGTGCTGCAGAGCAAAACGAACATCTCTTTTTGTGGCTGTCGTGTCTCGAAAGTGTCTCGTCGACGTACATAAATGCTCGCGTTCGTATATAGTTCATTATTTGTCGTACGAAGTTACCAGTAATCTCGGTAATAATCTACGATAGATCGCGAATCACAAATCGTTTCGTTATTTTACGTATCATTACATCGTAACGGCTCTGAGGTATTACGTACGTTCGTGATTTAAGAAAATCAGCATTCTTTGAACATCGTTCGTATTCTCCCCCCCCCCCCCCCCCCCCCGGCGTATTTTCAAAATCTTATTCGATAACTATAAACGAAATATTTGTTAAACCCACTTTACGTCGATGATCCCCGTCGGAGATTGTTGCTTTGAGTAACCGTCACCGGCAGCCAATCAGCCAAGCTTCCTAACGTCTCGCTGGCGTCTCTCTCGGCCGAGGATTCTCGGAACGCAAGTTCTGCGCTTTTCTAATTGGCTGTCGATGGCATTACGTCGAAGGTTGTCATACGTGCTGTTCCCATTAAAAGCTCAAACGCACGGTCGGCTCTGCGTAACGCTCGTTGAAAGTGATGCCTTCTCGAACACGTAGTTGGGAACGCGGGCGCTTTCGTATCCATCAGGTTCGAACTCGAGCGGCGTCCGTTAAAATTCGTCTGATCGCTCGAAATCGTCCGGCGTGCTGGCGATAAAGCGTGTCGTGCGAACGAAACGCGTTTACGAAGTGTGTTTACGAGTGTGAAAGTGCTGCGCGCGGACACAATGTTTCCAGGGGAGTAGAAGCGAAGGAATACCGTTGCAGAACCGATCGCGCGAGCTTACGATGACTTCCAGTAGATACCAAAAGAAGGGTGAGCAAAGACAGAAATATTCAATGATCGTATATCGTTTGGTACTAACAGCACATTGAAAACCTTCTCATGTTACATAGAATATGTACGTATGCCTGTTGTGTTTCACGCGTATGTGTGTATGTGTACGTATATACACGTGTATAGCTATTTTAGATACATATGTACAAATTTCCCTTAAGAATTTAACGGATCAGTATTTGGGACTTGTATTTTCGTTTTGGTATATACCGATCGGTCTCTCTACTTTTGATTCTCATCGGAAATTCACGCGAATTCTTCGATAGGTGCGTTATGTAAGTTAGGTTAACGGTGGAACGAAAGTATCGTACGATAGATGGAGCACAGTTAACATTACTAATCCGGACAGACCATCTTGTGACGCTTTACACACGGGCTTTTCTTTTGTCGCCATCTTTGGCAATTTCAGTTAACCCTTCCAATGCTCGTCGCGTCCCACGTGCGGGTCTCGTTGACCATAGACCCTTAACAGTTCCACTCGAACGCCGACGGGGCGTTCGCCGCACAGTAGTAGGCGCCGGCACCGAAATGGTCGAAATTCAATCTTCTTTTCTCGTGACTCGCGAAACGAACGATAGCAGAATTTGATCGAAAGCATGGGCGCGATAAGATCACATAAACGGTCGCGAGACGTCGACGTAATACAATTACGATTACATCACTAGCGATAGACTGTCGTAATTAATTACAATTAGACGGCACGTCGATCAGAAGTCCGTCTATCTTGCGGTGAGGGGGCGGTCGATTAAAATGAATCCTAGCCGACTTCGTTTGAATATCCTACTTAAATAGACTCAACTATTACGAGTACGCTCGAATATAGCTCAGAATATCGGAAGTGTTAGTGGGCTGTTGTAAAAATAAAAGTTTCAACATTTGTCATCTTGAGGTTGCGTATGGAAGGACATGTTCTTTTATTGTTTATTGTACGTTAATATACTGCTTTGTTCGGTGTAAAAATATAAAGCATTTCGATTACAGACTTCGTATGTATTTGGGCGTTGCCATTGTTACCGAGTTAATCGGCAGTTATTACGATAATCTCTTTCTCTTCGTATCTTCCTTGATGTAGGGTTGCACGAACTTATGGTGTATCCAAAGGAACAAATAATAAATCAGATAACTAATAAAAGAAAAATAACTTTCTCGCATTAAGCGCTGCGTTCAAACTAGAAGAAGCCTCTCCTCATCGAGCAACGTTACCGGCTCACGGGAGAAGAAACGAGGTGGTGTGTAACCTTGCTCCTTAAATTCGGCCTGCCGAAAGCACACGCCCGAGGAGCTCGCGCACGTGCAACGGGAGAAAGGAAAGAATAGCGCTGTAATCGAGATAGCATTGTGTATCGCGCAAATTACTCGGTCAGTCGGAGGGTTAATTGTATCGCGGGGTGGCATCTGGAATCTGGGCGGGGGGGGGGGGGGGGTGGATTGCTGGAAACGGGACGGGGTGTGGGTGCAACCCAACTTCAAGAAACAGTCTCTAGCTCTCTCGTTCAACTAACAATGGCCCAGGCTATGGAGTTAATAATTGCTTTTACGTGGCAATGATAACAATATGCGTGTATAACAAATGTACTTAGAAACGGTTTCATTTGTGCTATTACTGCATATCCCCGGCTGATAAAAATCAGATATCATTGTTCAACTGGCTTGGCTCGTAACAAGGTGGCTGAGAGGGAGAGTTTGCTGGCTCGCTTTCATTTCTTGTTCGTTTTTCCTCATTCTTTTTTCTGCTTCTTTATCCCGGCGAGCTTAAAAACACTATACACTTCCTGATCGTGCGCCCAGAACGACGGCGCACGGAGCCGCGATCAACGACCACCGGTCACGGTCCGTCAGGCGCGCAACGAGACACGCGCTCGACTATATTCACTATCGTTCACCATTTAAAACCACACGGTTCTCGTTTACCGCGCGTTTCTCGCATTGTAAAATTAACGAACCCGTGGTCCTGTATATATACACACTAGTGATTCCCATTTTCCTTTCGCTCTTTTCTTTCATTTTTTTTTTCTTATCGTTTCCCGTATACCAAGAGAAGATCCTCGCAATATAGTATCGTGATTACCATCGACCCGTAAATAAGAACAACTTGATTTCTCTCGTATACTATCGACAGCTCGCGTCTCGACGTCGTATTGTTCCTGCGTTCCTTTTTTTCTTCTCCGTTAATGTACAGCGCGTCTCGAAACAGGTGTCGCGTAAAATAGTTACCGAATAGAAGGCTCGACGTATCCCGATACTTTATTGCCGCACAGAGAGTATATCTATTTATAAATATCTGTCCTTTTTATTCATTCGTGCATCCTAACTTGATTAATCGTATCGAAGCCGTGAGTACTCGGTGGCGACCCACGGAGATTCTAAAGATCGCATAGCTCAAGAAACAACGGAAGAGAAAGTGGTTGAAATCTCGCGCGATGTGACGGAATGGACGGCCAAACGAAAATTAGCAATTGCTTTCGCGTAAACGAGCGCGCCTAATGACAAATAGAATCTATCTCCTAGTTCACACAATAAAAATCCTCGCTAATCTTCGTTCCAGCGATCCATCCTTAACGATAATCAGTCGATGTGTTTTAATTAAAACGCGCTCTCGCCCGCTCGTTTATATCCCTTCCTCCTTCGTCGCACTCGTCGTTCCCTTACTGTACTAGTATTACAATAACATTTTGATTAAATGACAGGTGTCGCAACGCGTGCAATCTCACGAGGGAAACCGTCTTAATTATCGAAAAAGTTTGATGAACATCGTGGCGCGTGGAAAAGTCGAACAATCCTCGTTCGAGATCGATTTAAGGCCAGCACAGAAACAGATCTCGCGAAATTCCATCCCCGACTAACTGTCACCATGCAACGGAATGATTTTAAAACCTCGACCGTCGTACAGGTCGGTCAAAGAACGAGGCCCGCCGAAGGTCGCGGCCACGCCCACCGGCTCCGAGATCGGCCGAGCTCCAACGACTCCCCTTCCCCTCGCCGCGAAGCCGAGCGACGTGACCGGGAATTTTGGGAGCAGCGTTCGATCGGGCTAGTAGTCGTGCCGATCTGATTCGAACGTATCAAAAATATTCCGTGAATCTATGAAATCAGGCTCTGTAATTAGTTACGCAGCGGTTGGCCCGAGCAACGGTCGCTCTAATTAAGAAACGCGGATTGCGTGGTCGAACGAAACCGTTTCCGTCTCGCGCTGAAATCTTCTCTGTACCACGGGATTGTCACTTTCGCTCGCATAAACTGTCTTATCGATACGTCGGAATGAGCGCTTTGAAAACAGTCATTAAAATCCGTAGATATCATTCATATTACTCTCTTTCTATAAGTCACACTGAATTACGTATTCGTCGGTAGAGCGTGGAAGATGCTTGCGAAGTTCCGAGCACCCGGCCTGGTACCGTGCTGCGAGCCTACGCTTAGCGCAACGGTAGTGACCGCGCACGGTAACAGAAACCCCCGATGAAAAAGCTCTCCTGATGGACACCCTCTTTCCCCGTTCTTTCCTCGCGCTTCGAGCGTGCTTCGCCTCGGCGACCCTTACAGTATATACGTATATTTGATTTAGTCTCTTTCCCATCCCTCCCTCCGTAACATTGACATCGTTTCGCCTTATAAAAATTGGACCAGTTTTGTTCTCTCGTTTTATACAATTCTCTAATCCCTCTGCTCCTGGGAGTCGTCGCCTTGCCGTCGAATTCCTCACGCAAGGCGACCGGCGCGTGAAGCTACGTAGTAATCGACCGATGAGTTATATTGACGCTTTCACGACTCGTACCAATCACAATTGCTCTCCTATTCGCTATATACGATCGACCAACTGATCGCTTAAAACGCGCCACACGAACCTGTGCGTCGACCCTCACCTGGTAGGGTGGCGTCAGTTTCATTATTAACGAGTCTTCCTTACTTCGACGGCGTGGAAAGGAGGAGCGCGATATTTGGGATTTTTTTTAAGTGAAACCCTCAAGTTATGTTAATTGAGAACTTTATGCCTATATTTGTACATGTTTAGGCAACATTTTGAAAAATTTAATTAAAAGATAAAATTACCTACAACTTTAAACGCGACTTTCTCAGAATTATGTTTCTCGGATTGGTTAGCGTGATATCTCAAAAATCTATCACCCGATTTACTTCAAACTTGGTATATATCTTCAGTAGATGCCCCATTCTGGTTGTTGTTAAAACTAAGTTGGTTTTTGCAAAATTAGACTTTTGCGACTTAAAAAACCAGCGAATTTTTTGCAGAGATCGATATCTGCTTTACACGCTGCTATTTTTTGTTTACTTTTCAGCATTTTCTATTTAATTTAGTTCACACGGTAACCACACTCATACAGATTATGTAAATTTTTAATTTTTCTATTTCGGACAACTACAACGGCTGATTTTATACTAGCCACGCGCATATGATTTTTGTAAGGCGCTCTATTTGAAGCACTATAACTCCGGATATAACTATTTTTGCATACAATTTTTTCCTCATATTCTCTAAAGATTGACAAATAAAGCCACAAAGCTAGAAGTAAGTATATTTAATGGTTTTGTTTTAAAAAATTCCCAAATTTCGCATCATTTTCCGTCCGTCAAGTGACCCGTTAAGAAATTGTGAGTACTTATTATTTATTGAGCGATGTAATTTCCATCGTCTTGATATAGTTGAATAACAGGCTAGAGTAGTTTACACCGAGTCCTTTCTACCAGCTGAGGGTTAAAGGTTCTTTAAAAAGATTCGACAGATTTGTCTAGCCTACAGACGAGAAAACAATTTAAGGCTAAGAGAATTAACAATCGTGCTCCGTGGCGTGCCCGTTTTACACGAGAGGGCTCTTACAGAGGCGAGCAAACACCGCTGGTCGCTTTCTTTCGCGCGGAGCCCTTATAAAGAACGTATCGGTATAAAACGGGCCTCGCTTCCCATTACAGAACCTATTAATTTGTAATACGTGTCCGCGCCCCTGCCTCTGCGAGCATTTTACCTTGTCTCCCCAGTAACTAAGCTTTCAGGCAATTATCGTACTCGTACTTAGCGAGCCCGCGAGACTCGCGGCGCGATTGCGATCCAAAGAACAGCGTGCACGGGGAACAAGGGGATTCTAAAACCTCAAGCTTTCGTTCACGTTGCGCCGATATTCGCATGCCTTTCTCAAACAATAGCCAGCGAGTAAACCGAGCTCCCGATGGTAATTCTAAAGGGTCCTCGGTACTTGCCGATACTTAATCAAATATCACTCACCCCCTCAGAAATCCACATCCACTATTCCACTCGATACCCGAGGAAATTCAGTTTCAAGGGATCTCTAAGCAGGGCGCAGCATTCATAAGTAAAGTCCCTCCCCCCCCCCCCCCCTGGTTGGAGTGTTAACAGTGCTCACCTGTTGCTCCCCGCGTTGCTATCGCTCTCCCAAAATCCTGACCCCTCTTTTCTTAAACACCCTGTACGCCTGTGTATCGGTAGCTCCGGCTGCCCGCTCCCCCCAGCCTTCTCGTGCGTGTGCACGTGTGCGCCCGCCCCTCTCTGTCTCGCTGCTCCGCTCGCTCATCCCGCCTCGCTTCCATTTAAGATATGTGCGTTTCGAGTGATCGCAGTCGCGAGGTCTCCGGCACGAAACTACCGACGCGAGGGGGCACAAAAACAGTCGGGCTTCGATTCGAAGGTCGCCAACGTGTTTCATTGGCAGGTAGCGAACCGGCGTGGAAGGCAAAAAGCGGCTCGTATACGTATAGACAGTTTGACAGGGGGGAGGGGGTCCCGGGGAGGGGAAGAGGAATGAGACGCGCGACGCTGTGTGGCCCCCGCGAAAACAAAGCGTATCGATCGTGCGCCGGGGCCCTCATTGGCCGGTGCGTCGTATCAGTTTGGGCTAATAATCGACCAAGGTCGCTCTAAGTTCGGCGAAATTGGCCCTCCGGCTCGCTCGTTCCCCTTGAAACGCAATAATCGCTGGCCCCGAATCGGTGCCGTCGCTCGAATTCGTCCGGTGCCGATCGCGAAGGAAAACTACGATGCCGCTCGGTCGAAGGACGATAACGTTCTGAGCGTGTAAACATCGTCGAGCGGGCTACGCGTAGACACGCGGCCTCGGGTAACGAGGTGGGGGAACGCAAGCTCGGACTTTGTATATACGCGGTCGCCGCTGAAATATTGAAGATTCATTTAATAGGATAATAATAGCCGATTAAACCTGCGCCGATAGCGTCGCGAATAGTAACGGCAGCCCTCCTTTTGTCGAGCGTGGCTAACGAAGTTGCGCGATGAATAATTCAATCGTAATCGTCTGAACTACCCCTTTACGGGCCGCCTCGATGATAAGGGGGTGGCGGGCGCGTGTAATACGCGCGCGACGCCGGTAAACAGTGGGTCTGTTCTTGCGCCCCGACTTGTTACGGCTCTCCCTCCCTTGCGGGTCGATGGGAAACCCGCGGCAAGAAGTAGCCGCGTAATATTCGTCGGTTTTGCTCGTCCTCGGATTAAACCTATCGAGGGTTTACATCAGCCATTTACGCGGCGAACAACACCCCCTCCCCCCCCCCCCCAAATCCCCCCAGCAACAGGTTAACCCGCGGTCAGAAACGAGTCGCGAATGTCAGACGGTCGACGGTCCAGTCGCTGGCCATTATTCCCATCGAAAGACATGGGTAATTCATGTTACCCATGAATCCCTAACGATAATTGCTCGTCGAAGAGAAATACGGCCCAAAGAGGATGCCTGCCACCGTTGCTTTCTAATCGAGCAAGGAGTTAGAAAGACACACGTGCCACCGATAACGGCTCCCCCGTTTCCAAACCGTCGGGGATTTCGTGGCTCGTTAATGTATGCAATTGGAACGGTCCCGTTCCGAGGCGAACTTATCCGAAGATCGAATTAAGGCTAAGTTCGTTGGAGCGGCGCGCGTCCGCCTGGCGCGCGGCACTTTCGAAACGCCAGGCAAATCCGGCGAGAATTCAGCGCGCATAGAGGGGTGGGCGTGGAATAGAAGTTATACGCGCGGCCGGGGGAGCCCGCGAATAATAATCTGGCTGGATTTCGTGGTGGTTTGCTTGCTTAGATTTCTCCGTTATGCGTTGCATAATCCCCCGTCGACCGAGGGGGAGGGCCCCGGCCGGGGCAACAACAACAAGAAAGGGAAAGAAAGAAAGAAAGGAAGAAGCAGCCCGCCGAGGGGGAGGCGAGGGACAAGAAAGAAAAACAAAGTTCGAGCAGGAAGTGGCTCGCGTAAAAAGAAAAGCCCCCGGTAGCTCGTCCGTGGCGAGCTGCGAGCGGAGTGGAGTAGTAGGCCAAGTGGAAGTTCCTCCCCGAGTTGCTCCTCTCTTCCGTGAGAGAAGGATGGCCACCTTTTATTTCGTTCGAGGGAGTAACTGTCAGCCGGTATTTCGCGTCGGGGCAAAATAAAGTATAAAGGGTGTTCGGTGCGTCGTATACACGTACACGCCAGCCCGTGGACCAACTTCTCCCACTTCTTCCTCACGATCGTCTGAAACCGCCGCTACTTCTTCTTCTTCTTCTCCACTACGCACGTTCCTCTCTTTCGTTCCCCTCTCTCGTTTTATCTCGCCACGTCTGCGCTCCACCTCTCTCTCTCTTTCTCTCCCTCTTTTTCTCTCTTGCCTCTCCACCACGACTCTCGGTCTCCTTCCAAACCCATCCACTCTCCCGTCGTCTCTCTTCCCTCTCCCTAGTACACTCTCCCGCTCCTATAGCCTTGCAGACGCTTCTGGCAGACGAGGCGCGGTTTGTTCTCAACTTCCTTAATTTCACCTTCCGGGGACCCGGGATATTCGCCTCCGTTTTCTCGCCATTTTTTGCCCCGCGCTCGAGAATCCCTCGTGTAGTCGAAGACAAACGGCAGGACCCCCTGTGATATCGCTATCTCCCAGAGATTCTCAGTTCCGATCGCTATAATCAGCTGTAAAACAGCAGTCGCCTTCTGCATCGACGCGCTCCACGAGCAATCGCCTTCCGTCGGGTAGAATAGACAGTCGTCATTACAGGTCGATAGCGTATCGAAAAGGCAAACGAACGCAGGCATCCGCGCGGATAACAAGCGCAGCTGCTAGCATTCGATCGCTCGCGAGGGGCACACGTTCCGCGGCGTTGATGCATGATCCTATCTCTGCCGTATCAACGACGCACCCGCGGCTTTCCAACGATAATCACGCGAAATGACAGGGGATCGATCGAACTGGCCCGCTCCGTTGCGAAAGCGAGCGCGAAAAAAGCATTTCTCCGCGATCGCCGGCGACCCAGTTGCGCGGCCCCTTGTCCCTCCGTGTAATTTAACGCGCCTCTGGAAAAAGAGTTCCCCCGTCAACTCCGTCATCGAGCCGCACCGATCACTCCCGCCGTCCCTCGGAAACGTTTTTTGCCCGGTGGCGTGTTTACGTCCGCGTGTCCTATGCCGAAACGCGGTTTGTTTTGCGTCGCAGCCGAAGTTCGTTCAAGGAGACCCACGGTAACCCGATTAGCACCTCGGCAGGCTCCCGGTGCACCGTGACGACGGATGCAATCAGCGCGTCGGAATGTTTTCTTCCGAGGCGATGGGTCCCGCCGCTCGGCCCGTTGTTCCACGCGGCTCGAAGCGGAATTTCGCTCGTAGCGCGAACGCGGGGGGAGGCGGGGCTGGCAACGTGGTCACCGAGGGCTCCTCGTTACTCCTCAGCCGCGCTCGTAAGAGCCGTCGCGACGATCGTCGTGGCGAAGTTCATGAACCTTGAACCCTTCTTTAGACCGTCGACTCGTTTCGAGAGGCCCGCGTGACTGGCGGTTCTGCGCCGGGGATGATTGGCTTTCCGTTCAGCGCCGTCTTCTTCCATGCTTTTACGCGAGCCTCGACTCTTCTGTTTCCACGTATCCCGGCATGGGATAATCGTTGCCAGATGCCGTTGCTAATCCACATCCGACTGCAGCGTCTCGAATGTATTCGATAATCGAAAGTGTCGAAGGGTCCCAGAGTAGTCTGTCGAATTGTCACGCCTCTACGTCCAAAGTGTTTTATACCAGTGGTGGCGAAAATTTTGCTGGCACGTCAATGTTTTACAGGTGATTGATTGATATCTATATATTAATCTAAAAATGGCGCCAAGCAGTCGCAGGGTTTTGTTTCTCGTCAACACGACTTGTTCCCGTTAATCTCTTGTGTATGTCAAGTTTTGAGTTCATTCTTATGAGATTCTACGTTAATCTTTAAACTTGCCACAAAAAGATTCTGCAATGATATAATTTTTGTATTAATTTTTTCCCAATAAAGTAACTAGAATTTCGACCGTATTTATAGAATAATTCCAATAAACGAGAGTGATGTCGACGCACATTTTTAATTGGCCGAACTGGTGCGCCGACATCACTCTCGTTTATTGGAATTAATTTTTTCCCCATTAAAAACTGCCTAGCACGTCAGCAATTCGACAAATATAATTTATACGTTTCTTACGCGCGCAGATAAAAAGTTTCGCCATCCCTGTTCCATAATAATCCGATCTCAGTGCAGTCCTCACACTCCGAAAGTAACCGATCACCTTCATGAACGCAGCAGGGTTAAATCTGGATGTTCCTGGCGAATGGTGATTCACAGTGTCGCAGGAAAACAGAGAGATCTCCGTGCTTGCACGATCGATTCCATCTCCCCGTTCCTTACTCGCCGATGGAGAATTAGAGAGTGAGAGAGAGACAGGGAGATACGTGACCGCGAAAACACGAATAGCATAGGAATGTCACGAAAACAATGTCGGCCACCTGACCCTACCCAGCGCGCCTGCTCGCTCTGGGTCCCGCTCTCTCGCGTCGATTACAAGCCTCCTCTCGGCGGCGAACGTCACGGAGCTCGAGAGCCGGGTAGACCCCCGACGGGACCGTGAGATTGAGAAACGCTGTCGAAGAACGAGACGGGCCGACTCAAGGCCGCGCCGTGGTCCCACTCCTCCCCCGCTGGCCGAGAGTCCGAGTCAAGGGCGTTCCCCCACCACCGGCTGCCCAGTTATGAGTCGGGCAGACCCAGCGGACCCCCCCTTTCCTCCTCTTGGTGGCTGGCTGCCCCCCCCTCTCGCTCCCCTCCCCCGGCTCTTACCACTGTCCCGTCGCGAGGGGCCCCTTCTTCTCTCCAGCTTCAACCCGAAGTCTTTTCTCCCAGCGGATCCAGTCCCTTTTCTTATTATCGGCCCCACGGCCCCGCACGTTTATCGTGTAATTCTTTTCGAATATCTTCCCCGCGTTTTGCGCGCCGTTTTACACTCCTCCCTCGACGGACGACGGCGCTGGTCCGTCTCGTCGTTGTTCACCGCGTATGTCTCTACCGGTTAATCGTTTCCTTCGTTCCACCCGGAGCCATTCGTATATTTATCGCGAGGAGTCTCCTCTCCTCGTCGCGCCTTCTCGGAGGAAGCCTCCTTGTTTGGGGACGTTTCTGCATCTTACTTTTTCGTCGGACGCGCGAGAAGCTGAGCCCTCCGTCCTCAAGCTCGGCGATCGGTCTATTCTTCTCTCTTTCTCTTTCTTTCGTTGCGCGATACTTTTGGGACCTCGCGATGGCAAGGTCTCGCGAAGAAGCTCCCTTGCCAAACGCGGCCTCCCGTTGCATCTAGTTATCGGGGTCCCTTGCATCGGGACTCTCGCGACGGGAGGCAGAAGGCAGCTTCTCTGGGACAGAAGAGAGCTTCCCTCGATTTGGTCTGCGAATCGCGGACCACCGACGCGATAATTGCGAGATTAACCCTCGACGGGCACAATGTTGCCCTTTGTAACAGGAAAGCTCGCGATTTCGACTGGGCGACGCGTATCATCGATCAAGATGCAACAGAGTGACAAGCATCGCCGAGAAAAACGTCCGAGCACCCTTCGTTTGCTCAATCAATCCGCTTTTCGAGCGGCAGCGATTGCCGATATCGTCGCGGTGAGTTAGGTCTCTCTCTTTCTTTCTCTCCCTCCCTCCTCCCTCTCTCTCTCTCTCTTTCTGTCTGGTTGGCCGGTCTCTCCTCTTCCCCGGGCAACATTCTTCATCACCGTGGAGTCCCAACGGGTTTTCGGGCATGCATGATGATCCATCATTCTTCGCGCCGTTCCAATGCCTCCTTCGCTCGGTCTTGTCCTTCGGCTTACGTTTCGCGGCGAAGCATGCAGCGACCGCAGTCCCGGGCAAAAAGACTCTCGCGTCCCTTCGTTGCCTCTCGATGAACCCTAGCTTTTCGTTGACCCTTGGCGCGCGTAATCTTGATGAAACTCCCGTAACCGATCCACTACACCGAATTCTTCGAAAAACAATAAAACTGTTCGACACAAAGCACAACGTGGTTAACAGAATCCTGCGTCACGAATAGATTCCCATTCAGACACTGCTCCCTAAGCGTTCCTAGCACGTACTTGATGTATAGTAGTAAACAGACTCCTTTCTCAAAGCAAACCTGTTCCCCTGTACGAATCGAATAAATCATATTCCATTAGCAGGCTGTTACCGGGAAAAATACCTCGTCACGAATACCATCCGTCCTCTTCCGTCGTAGAAATTTCATTAAACGTCCGTCCCGCATTATCCTCGAGGCAGAGCGAGACAAGCCCGAGTGATCTACGGCGCTGGTCTCGATTAACGCGATAACATCGACCCCTCCAATTATAATCGTATCATTCCTTCTTAAATCCCAATATCGACGGCGAGGATCGCCGAAACGAGCCGCGATGTTAATCGCCGGCGATCGGGGACGGGGCGGCAATGAAATCCCAGTGAAACATCGGTAAAGGCCCCGGTAATTACCCAGCGATACGTACCTCTTCTCCCACTTTTTCGCAGCCTTCCCTCTTTCCCCCCCTTTCGCCCGTAAATTTCGGTGCACTCATTCTTGCATCACCTCGCTCCGGGGCCGCGGCGGGCCCCCGAGCGCAGGACTCCATTCAAGGACACAATATTCAGAAACCGAAAGTGCGATCACGCGAAAATCTAACGTCTCGCCGAACCGGTCTAACCGGATTCGGTGTGCGGCTGGTTAAGATGGTACAGGCGATCGGTGAGCCGCGTAAACTCGTTCCTCGTCATTTTTGGCAATAACAACATTAACGCATCGGGGCCCGAAGCCTCGTTATCCACGCGATTTCGGCCATCCCCGGTGTCAGAGGTCGGCCCCCACGCGTGCATCTTCGATCGTCATCTGCCCGTTATCGCGCGGAGGCTTCTCCTAAACGTTCTCTCTCCTGCTTCTCTCTGGCCCATAATTTTAACCACGCTTATCTTCGTCAGACGAGGCTAATTCCACGCCGCGACCGCCGGTGCCTCGTCTTTCCTGCACTGCCCTACCCTGACCGACAAAATCCGCGATTGCCCGGCTCCCGTAACAGGTGTTCGCTGGATAGAATTGCGCTCTCGGAGGAGCTGCGACTTTGAAGCCGGGTGTATGAGAGAGAAGTGGTCATTTGTGAAAGGAATCCCTCTCGCCGCGGAGAAAGGGGACGAATAAGGGGCGGCTTAATCCTCGGGACTTTTCGCTTCGATCTTCTTGCTTCCGGGCCGCCGCGTGTCCTTCCGAGCCCGTTTCAATTTTCGCCCCGTTTCCTGGCACAGTAACAGCACCGCCCCGGCAGACTTCGCGCAGACGATTCGCCTTTGTGGCCGCGCGCGCGGCGGTCGCGAAGTTGGAAAGTCAAGTGCAGTCGCTGCTCGCGCAGACGGCAGAGTTTCTCAAACTCGTTACGGGCCATCCCGCGAATCGCTCGAACTTTTCGATCGATCCACGCGCCTCTGCATCGCGCCGCGCCAGCTCCGTCGTCGCGCCGTCTCAACTTGCGCGACTGAATTTCCACGTACCACTCCCGTCCCTCGCCGCGCGCTCTTTCGCCCCGTCTGGCTCGAAATTCTCGGTAATTCTTGCGGAATTTCGGAGCGCGGTCGGGATCGGGGTATGCTAAGCGAGCGAGGTGCTCCGACGCGAAGGAACGGATCGAAGGGTAAGGTAGTTGACCCAGTCGTCGATCGGTACCCAGTCCTCGATCATTTGAATTAATATTGAGATTTTATAAGGTTTTTGAACAATATTGTGTAAAGGACAAAATTGCAAGTTAATATTTAAGAGTCTTTACCTACTTATTTATGAATATAATTTCGACCGGAATTATCAATATAATATGTTTTCAGCGCACTGGTTCGGTCACTTTTAAACACTCACTATCAAAAAGCCATTTGCAATAAAATTATATTATTTATATAACTGTTTCCAACGTTTCGATCCCAATTTAGATCATTATCAAGGAAAAATTTTTTTTTTCGACTCATTATGTTTCAATAGCTCTCGCAATATTCACATCTTTATATTAAAAAAAAATTTTCCTTGATAATGATCTAAATTGGGATCGAAATATTGGACACAGTTATATAAATAATAGAATTTTATTGCAAATGGCTTTTTGATAGTGAGTGTTTAAAAGTGACCGAACCAGTGCGCTGAAAACATATTATATATAGTCTTTACCTACATATATCATCACAATATTGTTCAAACACCTTATAAAATCTCAATATTTAAGTGATCGACGACTAGACCTAAACTTATCGGCGACTGGGTCATCTACCTTAGAGCGAAGGGACTATTTTGGAGGAAATCGACGTTGAAGATGAATGGAACCTGTATTTCTTCAAAGACGATACTCCGTGAAGAGAATTCTTCAATAATCGCCACTTCTATACTTGTGCTATCTATCAGTGGCGCGCTTAGAGGAGAGCCAAGAGCCCTGGCACCCCCGGAAAGAGGCTTTATAAGAATAACAGAGGACTGTATTTTATTCTTTAAATAAATTCGTGTAATCACCTAATGAATTTCATTAAATTTTTATCCCATCAAATTCAGCTCGCTTAATATTAAATCCTCAGTGCGCCACTGCTACCTACAGACCTCGTGTGCTAGCTACTTTCAGTGGCATTTTAATTCTGGTAACGCGTATCTCATTTCAGGGGCAGGCCCCACGAAAGTTTCTGCTTGGAAACGAGAGTTTGACGATGCTCGTCACCGTTCTCAACGGGAGAACCCCTGCATCGCTCGCTCCCGACGAAGGCGAATGGCTTCTGCGCCCGCATGGCCGCGAGATTTTAATGTACGATTCCGCGTAATGGAGTTTAGCGTTTTCTTTCTTGCGCGCGCGAGCGTATTAGCCGATAAGCGCGCGTCGGGCAGAAATAATCCAAATCGAGGATCGCGGCGTTCTGACAAGCGGTTCCACTGACGTGGCCGTGCAAAACTGGTTGCAAGCCTGGATGGAACTGTTCCCGCCTCGGGATTTACGGCTGCCTCAAGTTTCGCTGGCCCCGAGTGGCCGCGGACGGTGCCCGGGATTATTCCTCGATCATTCGTGAATTCGACGAACCCAGTCAGCTGTCCCGTTGGAATCGCCCGAGCCCTTTGTCCCGCGATCGAGTTCACGAACTCTCTCGCAGTCGGCCGGGAAGGTATTTAATATCGATGATAGTCGACGAGTCCCTCGGAAATCAAATCGTAATCGAACTCAGAGCAGCAAGCTGAACGGAAGCGCGGACTGAAAGAAACAAAAGAAAGCAACGCGAGAGGTTCGAGTGTCCATTGAGATCTCTTTCGTCATGGTTGCACAGGTAGCTCTGTCTTTGAGGTGCAAGTCCGAGATGAGATAACAAATATCACACGAGACAATTATTTTACTGTTTTATTATTTTATCAATTATTTTATTGTCTCCCACGAGACAAGTTTCATGATATATTTTTAAAAATCTCTCTTAGTTGATGCTGAGATTTTTGTCTGGCGATAGAAATCCCATCGTGGATTCACACCTTTTGGGCTCGGTGTTTCGTTATTAGCAGGCGTAAGTTGGCGGGTAAACACGTCGATATGTAACAAAAGAAGTCGATGCAAATGGAGGTCCTGTCCGACCTTGCTCGCCAGTCGCAGTTATTTCCTGTTGCTGTTTCGGGTGCACCGCGCGCTGACCTTGCTCGCTATTGTTCAAGCAAGTATCAGTAATCAATGAATACTGATCCACTTCCTCTGAAGACAAATTATGTAAACTCTCGACTTCGCTTTGGTCTACCTAACTTCGAACCCCCACATTTATGCCTTCGAGTAAGGAAACACCGGGGACTTGCGAGACAAAGAGACCCGCCCAGTCTCCCGCGACGATTCGTCGTTGAATCTCAATGGACGGTGGCAAGAAAACGTCGGAAAATAATAAAGGGGCTTTCTCTCTGTGGACGCCATACGCGCCTCCGGTTTTATTAGCAAGTTTGTATTGTATAAAAAAGAAAGAAGTGAAAAATGAAAAACAGAACACGCTCGGGCTGCGTGCGCGGGCCTGGTTCGCGCTTGTCGGCGAACGCTTGTCGCGCGTTCGATTAATTACGATCTACGCGTACGATACATCATCGAGTCGGTCGAGGGATTAGAGAGCCGTGGGCAGGGAGGGAGCGGGGGGAGAGCGTGGTGGACAAAAGCGTGGAAGGAGTGGAGATGGTATCTTCGTTGGAGCAGGCAGAAGTCGGTGGCGAAGCGGGCCCGCGCTACCGAGACACTCGTCAGTCACAAAATATAAGACGAAATCGAATTCTCTCGCCGTTCCCCGCTCCCTAAATCGCTATTAGGAACCTGTTTCCGCCGTGACTTCGCGCCCGCTCGAACAGCAACGAGGACTGCGCCCGGACTCGACCGGACGGAAGCGCGAGAAAAGAGAACAGCTGAAATAACAGAAACGAGGAATGGAAATCAATTAGAATCGATCTGCTTCTCCTCCTTTTCCTTCTCTTTTCCAAGGCGCACGACCGCTGTCAGAGAATCAAACGAAAGCGCACGGCGTTGAGATAGAAGCGCAATGAAGAGAGCACATAAGAAAAATAGATTTTATTTAAAATTTATTTGCGATCTTGCGAGACTCTTATTTTCTTTTGTTTCTTGGTCGAAAGGAAAGATGCTTCTCGTCCGTGGTATATCTCCGTTCCGTCGCAAGCGCGGTACAATCGGGATCGTCCTCGTGACGGTTCGAGCAAGCGAAAGAGAAAGAAAACAGAGCGGCCAAACGAGTCTCTTGTTACAGGCGATAAAAAATATAAAGTTCGCGCGAATTAAGGAAACACAAAGAGGTCAGTCTTGGCTCAGTGATTCGCTGCTCTCGTGTACATTATTAAATCGTAAATAAAAAAATTGTCGTGCGCGGATCATCACCGGCGCCACGCGCCACCAAGTGATCTCTTCTTTCTCATCCCTAGTTCTTTCTCTCCTCCGGGTCTTACATTTACGATCGTGCGAGCTTCCAATGTATACATATAAAAATCTATATATATATATTTATATATATATTTATATATAAATAAGACGCGAGCTACGCGTGCGTTGAAACAGTAAGTACACGCGAATCTGGTTTCACAGAGGTGGAAACAAAAAAAAATTGGGAGAGGGGAGTGTGGAAGGGGGAGTACAAACGAAATGAGGGGGGAACAGATTCGTCTCGCTGGCGAGCCTTTTTGCTGGCGAGGAGCAAACGCGCTCGCGGAACGTAATGGGAAATCTTTCGTTCCAAAGCGGGGGGACATCGACGCGGGAAACGTAATTTATTCTCCATGGTTGTTGTTCCCAGCGAAACTCGCATGGCTTTCAACGCACCGCCGCCACGATCCTAACCGTGTACGCGCTTGTCCTGCGTCTGTGTGTAACGTATATATATTGCACCTGGATATCAGTGTCCGCATCGGGAACTATTAAAGCTAAATTTTGAAAGCGAGATCTGGCGTCGAGCGCGCCCGGGCATAGGTATGGGGAAGGGAAGTGTTGGTGAACGCTTATCTTCCGGCTTGGCGGGCAAGGGGGAGCGAATCGTTCGACGTCGGTATAAATAAACAATAATATAAAAAGGTAAACAAAACGGAGGTGTAAAGGGGTTGGGGTATCTCTGGTTCCTACGACGAAAACGAACGCGAACGGAACAGAACGCAACTAGGAGAAGTGATAAAGAAGAAGAAAGAAAAGAAAAAGAGAAAAGAGAGAGATCTTTCCTCGGGTCGCGTCATCCTGTCGCGAGGCTTCGGCACCGTTACCGGCCCCGCAGCCCTGAGTCTTATAAAGGAGAGAAAACAATAATTTATACATATATAACCGTTATGTAATATATATAATATATATATAAAGCCTTAACCTAATCTATGTTGAGCATTCAGTGGACGACGAAGGATGACGCGGCCCGCGAGGGACTCCCTACCGTCTGAAAGCACACAACCGGGATAGTTTTCACAAAAAAATTGAAGAAAAAAGAAACAGAAGGATATTACAAAATTACAAAAAAAAGAGTGACAATAATAGTAAATGATAAAACAAGATTCGAGAAACACAGATCGCCTTGTTCTTCTCCCTCGCGTTTACGTATACAGACGAACAAAACGTTGCTACTCGGGCTCCATCAGTTTACTCCTCCCCTCTCGATGTAAACGCGCCAACAATCGATAAATAATAAAGAAAGACAGACAAAAATAATAATAATAGTAAATGCATTAATCGTAGCGATAGGCGTGATAGACGATTAACAAGTTCGCCGAAGGGGTTGGCGAGGGAATGGGACGACGTCGGCTGTCGCGAAATAGTTATTCGATCGACTTCGAAACGACGACGCGCGCGCGGTTTTTCCCCCTCGTTCTTCTATCGCCGCGTCCTCCTCGGCCGTCGAGCCTGCAACTTTCGGCTCCGAGGCTCTCGGCCCCCCTCCCCTTCCCCGAGAAGGCCCGAAGGAGTCTCGCGGATGCACGCCGGGACGAGGCGATCCACGAACCACGATTTCGTTCGTCCACGATCGCGCGCCTTACTGTACACACTAGAAATAGTTAAAAGTCGCTTACAAATAAACGTATCGTAACATCGTATACATACGTGGAACGCGTCACAACAACCTCGTGGATCGTACCCGATCGTTCCCGCGTACTCGCGAGATCCTGACCCACCGACGCTCTCTTCTTGATTATTCCCCAGTTTTATTTCTTTCTTTTTTTTTTTGTTGTCCGCTTAGCGAATCGATATCACAGTGCCCGCCACCCGCGCGGTTCCTACCCCCCCCCCCCTCCTCCTCGCTTTTTTTTTCGCCGCGCTGAAACGCCTCTCTCGCGCGCGCGAGAGAGCTGTTCCGTCGATCGAAATGGCACCACACAAGGCTCTGACGTCGTCCAACCACCCCAAACCAGTTTCGCAGCAGTTCGCAACGAGTTCTGCGCGCGGCCGGAGTACGTATACACGGAACTTAAAAAGTAAAAAATATAACGCGCCCCTGCCGTCGTCGGGCCAGATCAGCTGGCCATCGGTTTCCTTCATTCTTTTCACCGGCTTTCCTTCCAATTGCGAGATTCTTCGCAGATTGTATAAAATATTCATATATATATATACATATATATATAAAAAGAGATAAAACAGTTTAAAAACCAATCCGACATCGCATTCACCAATCAACATCTCATCCGCGACACACTATAAATATATTTATATATGTTTATATATATATATGTATAGTATGTATATATATTTATATATCACACGGCCGATTTTGTGACTGCGAGATTAAAGAGTATAACAAGCATAAGCACTAGTAGTCGGTTACTTTGTGTACAAAAGTAGCGTGTATAAAAAAAAGAGGAAAAAAACGAGAGAAACGAATTGTAACGTGTAACAATGTCGGACATCGTAGTGCGATGGAGCGTTCCGTTACAGTCGACCAAATATATATATAAAAAAAAAACGGAATACTAGAGTAGAAAAGGTGAAAAACTCTATAAAAAAAACAGAACGAAACTAACCACTGCACCGTATGCAAAATCTCTCTCTCTCTCTCTCTCTTCCTCTCTCTCTCAAAGAAACTTAATAATAATTAATAATTAATAGCGATAATTAATAATTAATAGTATGATATGAGACGATATATCGTTACATCGAGTACGACCAGTTAAAACAATAAACAAGATCCCGTTCGTATCTACAACTTTGTTTACAACAAATTGTCCTCTTTCACATCCCCCCCGACCCTCAATCCCAACCCCTAGCCTGACGCCCGCGAACTTCGATTTAATCGACGCGATGAATCCACCCCGCAATCGAGTATGTATTCGAATTCCGCTTAATTTCATCGAATGTCGAGATTCGCAATCTTTGTCGCTCAGAGGAGCACCAACCCCCTTCCCTCAAACACCCGTTCCTCCTGTCCCACCGATGACCTTCGACAAGCACCTCTTCTCGCCACTGAAACAAGATTCCCTTTTCCATTCAATTTTTCCCCAAGGTTATTACCGAAAAATTCTGGAAAATTCTTTTCAATCTACCCTCGAATATTCCTCCCTGTCAGCTGGCTCGCTGACATCTGAAATCTGAACTCACCTCGCGTTTCGTCCTCGTTCCCCGCGTGGGTCACGGAACAAGGGAGCAATTAATAGTAAAAAGTGAAACGCAACGCGGAAACGTGGTACAAAGGAATACTTAAAGAACCGAAACAGTAACAAACATTGCGTAGGAAAGCGCTCTTCAATTATAGAGGGTAGAAGTGAAACTGCGCGCCGCGTCGCGAGCGAGTTTTCCGGAAATTCGAATCGAATCAATGCACGAATGACGCTAATTAAGATACTTCGACGGGACCGCGCGCACGGCGGGATCGTTAATGCGCGTTTTCAACGAATGATTGTCTCTGAATGGTACGCGGCGATATTTGCCCGTCGACCGACACATAATAAACCAATTATTATTTCATTGCCGAACAATATTTCACGCGTTCACGCTCGCGTTCCTGTCGTTTCTGTCGCGGCCTGGAAGGATTGAATTATTGCTCGCGCTGCGCGCGTATTTTCCGACGGGTGGGAATTTAACAAAGGAAAAAAAATCGAGAGGGAAAAAAGGGGGATAACAATCGGCGGTCCATGGTGGTTACGAGCGGTTATTCGTCGCTCGATTAATCGACGACGCGGAGGGACGTCGTTACGGTTAATAACGCCGCGAGGTGGCATGCGAGCATCGGCGATCGACGATCGAACTAACCGCGGAAACTCAGCGATCCGGATCGCGAGCCGTGTGGCGAAGAGTGTCGCTGCGGACTGTTCCTAAAACAACCTAAACAAGTCCAGATAGATCGCGAGCGCCGCGACGATAATGCTCGCGGGTAATGGAGAAATCGGTTCTCCCGAAGGTTTCCCGGTTCGTCCGAAGCGCCCCCTTCCTCGTCCCGGGCGTTTCCAACGCGCCGGCGTCGAACGAGAAAGGGGGAGAGCGAGGAGCAACGCGCGCGAGTGAACAGAGCTTGGTGATAACGAATATCGGCACAACGGATCGTATCTTGCGCGTCTTCTCCTTTATCTCCTTTCTAATTTCTCGTAAACGCGGTATAAGTAGATATCTCTAATAATTAAATAATGAGTCGATTAGCGTGACGCCTGGCGACACGTTCCCTCCTTTCCTCACTGCACACCCTCCCCCCCCTCTTCCCCGACCTCTCCCCTTCCCTCGTCTTGCTCTTTTTCCGTATTTTCTGTTTTTTTTTTCTTTTTTAGTACTGTATCAGAGTATCGATAATTGCAGTTCTCAATATAATTATTATAATATACCTTCCTAAAATACGGTCAAATCACTGCCGCGAGCAGCAATTCCGAGGCACTACGAACAGGCCACAGAGAATATGGCCGCGCAATTAATCATCTTTCTCAGATCATCTCTGTGTCTAATTACGATAAAAGACTAACTGTAGAACGCCTAATATACGTATAATCGTATTTATATATATATATATACTTATGCATCTCGCTCTCTATAGGTATAGATCATCATAATATTTATATATATATATATATATATAATGTACAATAATTAGAGAGATCACACGTCTTAATATAGAAATTTAAAAGACTATTCTCTAGTACGTTGAAATTTCCTCGTATCATTCCCTCCCACCTCTTTCGCCCCTCTCCTTCCCGTTCCGTCTCGTTTTAAGTATTGCCACGAAATATTCTTTCACTTTTCAGTATACCGGCTAGTGTGACGATAATCATTATTATTATTATTCATTAATATTATTATTATTAAGTTCCGGATGAGCGGACATCACGAGGGTCCTTCCAAAGTCTTTTTATCCCCGTCCTTTCCCCTCCCCCCCTCTCCCAACTTTTTCTCGGACTTTACTCTTCATTTCTCTTTGAGCTACTCTATCGACTACCCTACTTACGCTACTCTACGGTGTCTCAGCCTTCTTCCACGTTCCCTCCTCATTCGTTTCGCTTACCTAAGTGTTTATATATCAGCACCAATCTGATTTTAAAACCGATTCAAAATATCATCATTATAGATTAATAGAATAATATAACCTGTCGTATAAATATACATTCAAATATTACTATATATAGTATACAAGAGTCTCATACCTCCCCGTCGCGCGAACTATCGTCACCGTCAACTTGTCGTACCTGAAAGCTATGGCTCAGCACACTTTTTGGAGGGGGACACCGCGCGCCGTCCTCGTAAATCCCACCTAATCTCTCTTCTTCTCCCGTTCTTTTTCTCATCTCTCATACCCCCCTCCCCCCTCCCGGCCCATTCTTACCCTACCGCCTCCACTGTTTTCTCGTCCTCCTGCCTCAACTCCCCCTTCCTCCGTCCTCCTCCACTCTCGTCCTTTTCTTCCTCCTTCTTGTATTCCCTCGGCGTATCCTCCCGTTTCTCTCGTTTCAACCCCCGACCCTGCACGCGCATTCGATTCACTCTCTCACACGGACGCACGCATTCACGCACCACGCACGCACATCCTCTCTGCTCTTTTTCGCGCCATTTCGGCGTGTTTTCCTTTTTTTTTTTTTACGTTTGTTTCGTTCGTCGGAGTGAACGGCTTTACATATTTACAGGCATTCTTCTCGTGGTCGTGTGCTCGCCTCCCTCTCGAGGCTACGTACCCTCCTCCCATATCTCTTTCCCTCATTCTTCCTTCTCCTCTTCATCTTCCTCCTTTTTTTTCTGCTTCTTTAAACATAGGCAAGTTAAATATCGTATCACAATCGTTTGTTTCTTTTTTTGTTTGTTTGTCTGTCTGTTATTTCTGGTCGAAATCGAGCGCGCTCGCGCCCCGATGATTCCGGGGCGATACGCTGATTCGAATGAGCGTGAACGGTGCGCGACGAGCGACACCTCGGACGGCCTGCCTGCCCGGAACCACCGAACGTCTCTCGAGCTATTCGCTTATCATCCACGAAATAAACGCGAGAAGGTACCTCGTTAATTACTCATTAATATATAAAAAATACAGTATCGGGTGAATAGACGAGATTCTTCGTTGGTTTGACTCGCCGCGTTACGGCGCGAGCGGAGAGCTCGACGGTGAACGACGTCTGGCTACCGTCCGCCCCTAACCCCTTGCAGAGCGGCGCAGCCCGCGGAGTTCCCGATCGCCTCGCGTTTCTGTATCTGAAAACGCGCGTTCTATAATGGGCGGACAGGATCGATCGGCCGCTCAAGGCCACAGTGAAGCTATCTCGATCCCCATCATCTGTCTAAAAGACAGAGAACACGAGCCTATAAGCGCGCGTTCTCTGTCTCTCAAGCAAACAAGTTCGCGTGGGCTAAAAGTCGCGGCCTCCTCGGGAATCATTCGCTTCGGTTGAAGTGGCCTTGGGACGGCCAGCTGACTCGGCTTCCACCGATAGTCTCGTTCGGCTGTCGCGAAAAGGAGCGGAGAGTATTCGTCAGGTAGCGATTGATATCGATGATCGGAAAGACATGGCGCGGAGGGAGATCCTTTGGTGACTCCGCGAGCTACGCCGACTGTCCTCCGCTCACGATCCTCGTGGGGTGGATCCCCGACGGAGCGGAGACATCGGCACTTGGGTGTGCGGGACGGGAATAAAGAAGCCAGAACGGTATCGACCGGTGAATTACGCGACCCTCCTGATTCCTCCTCCACGATTATTATTGCACACGACGAACAGAAGCGCACGACCCCGATGGTCCTCCCGGTTTCACCGTCGAGCTCCTCGGGTACGCTAGCTGGCGACGACGCGGTCCGAGGCCCCGCGAACCAATGGAACGAGGAAAAGAATGGAGCCGCGGAACGAAAAGGAAGAGCCTAGTAGTAAATGCACGATAAATGTCACGGGTAGTGTTGCTGGATCGGCTGCTGGCTGCAACGGTGCGCCGCGACGCCCGACGGCGTGGCGTCTGTCTGCAGCGCGTGTCCGAAGCATCGCTGAAACCTCAGCGGTAGTCCTGCTTGCTAGTAGGCGGCAGGATGGACGGTTAGTCACTGTGGCGGCAGACCGGTCGGTGGCTTGAACTCGCCGGCGACGGACACGCCGTTCGCCTGGCCGGGGAACTGCGCCGTCGACACTGGCGGCTGATGATTGAACGCCGGCGCGTAGCATTGCGGGAAGTACAGCTCCGGCTTCACCACCGTGGGCGTGAGGCCCCGCGGTACTGGCACCGGGCCCAGTCCGGCCGGCGTGCCGGGCGGCTTCGTGTCGCTGCTCGAGTTCCTACGCACCTTGGCCGCGTGCGGGTTCATGTGGTTGTCGATGTGCTTCTTCACCTCGGGCTCGGTGGCGAAGCGCCGCCTGCAGTTGGGCATTGGGCAGCAGAACGGCCGGTCGCCCTGGTGGGTGCGCGTGTGCTGGTCCAGGATCGCCTTCTGACGGAAATCCTTGCCGCACTGCTGGCACTTGTACGGCTTCTCGCCGGTGTGGATGCGCAGATGCTGGTTCAGTATTGTGCGCTGGCGGAAATTACGGCCGCAGTAGACGCAGCCGTACGGCTTTTCGTTCGTGTGGATGCGTAGGTGCTGGGTGAGGTGGGACTGCTGCCTGAACCTCTTGCCGCACTCCGGGCAGGGATACGGCCGGGACTCGATGTGTATGCAGCCGTGCTGCAGCAGCGTCGACTTCTGCTTGAACTCCTTCTGACAGATAGGGCAGCGCACGTACAGGGGCATCCCCGCGGAGCGCCCGTGCTGTATCACGTCCGGCAGACAGCTCTTGCTACCGCCCTGTTGCTTGATGTACTGCAGGGCGCCGAAGCTGCCGGTGCCGCCGGCCCCGAACACCGTGTGGCTGCCGCCCTTCGGGTCCTTGAAGTAGGCAGGATACTGGATGGAGTTGGCGTCCGGCGCCGGGCTGAACGCGCCCGACTGGGTGTCCGTGTCGCCGAATGTGGACGCCACCTCCTCCTTGCCCTCCTCCGGGGGGAACGGAACGTCCTGCGGCCAGAGTGTCGGGGTCATCCCGTTCTTGAAGATCAGATGCGGGCTCACGTCTGTAACAAACAGCGAAACCAGGTTCATCCTCGGCTGACCTCGCGAGTAGGTCGTTGGAGGAAGTTTGTTAGTCGCCCGGATTACTGTGCCACGCGATCAGTAGAGGGGCTAACTACATACGTGCCGATTAGATACACCGGAAGTCTATACTACTTGTAACGGGAAGTCGCGTCCAACCCACGAACCCCAGAAGCTAGCTTGCCTCGAAGGACCAATCGCGATCTATGCTTGATGCAAATTCTTTGGTAGCTCCCTAGTATTCTTAGTACCCAAGGTTTCCTGCCTCTGATGGCCAATCGATGCCTAGAGCGACGGAGTAGTTAACTAGTAGGGGTCGAACCCCTCGAGTGGAATTTGCGTCAAGCATAGCCAGCCAGTTAATAAAGCAACAATTAGCCGCGGTCAGTAACCAGTTATAGACGGACAGGTCCGCGGTCCACCTCCTCCACCTTCACGAAAGGACGCGTTTAATAGTGGAAGCGTTACTGGGAGCTAGGCGGCGTTAAAGTAGATGCGAGAGCAGAGGGGACGTATTAATATCTTAGCGAATTGGAAGGATGCAACGAAGAGCGGGCTCGCAGAGGGCAGAAAAAGTAGACTGGGATTAGAAGGGGGAGGGCGTGGGAGAGAGGCTCCTCTATCTCGCAGCTCACCAGCACTCTCGCGTCCAACTCGATCGTTCTCGTTCCTCGGTTGGCCTTGGGCGGCAACGAGGCCGATGCTTCGATCGAATTTTCAACGAATTGTTGGACAAGCGAAGGAACAAGGCGAACTAACCCCCTGCATACTAACACTGGGAGTTTTCGTTACCAAAAGGCTTCTACTCTTGGCTGACTTACAAGAGACGGACGATCATCCCTGGCAGACTTTAGGATAGCACGGTCGGCCGAATGGACCTGAGCATTGATTTAGTATGCAGGGGGCTATGAGATCAGAAACGAAATAGAATGGAGAGAGAAAGGGTGAACTGTTAGTCCGAAGATCTCTGTCTCAAGCGGGCGGAGAATGGTGAACGGAGAAAGAGACGAGATGACGGCGAAAGGTGACGGTGGCGGCAAGCGTTAAATATAGATAGACGTATAAAACGACGATGACGAAGAGATGACGATGGTGGTGGCGTCGGTGGTGATAGTAACAGTAAGAACCGGTGAATGGGTCAGTGTGGTTGTGGTGGACGCCCTCTGGGGACTCTGGGAGGCAGAGAGAAATGCTCGCCTTGGTGTGTGCGGACGTGCTGATTCAGGATCGCCTTCTGACGGAAGTGTTTTCCGCACTCCGGACATTGGTATGGCTTCTCACCCGAGTGGATGCGCAGATGCTGGTTGAGGATCGCGCGCTGCCGGAACGTACGCTCGCAGTACACGCAAGCATACGGCTTCTCGTTCGCGTGTATGCGCAGGTGCTGCGTTAGATGCGATTGTTGCCTGAACCGCTTCCCGCACTCCGGACACCCGTACGGCCGACTGTCCGTGTGGATCCGCTCGTGTTGCAGCAGCGTCGACTTCTGCTTAAAATCTTTCCCGCACGTCAGACACTTGAACAATCGTAGATCGCTGTTCGCCCCCTTCGAGGACTTGCCGCTCTGCTGGACGATGTCCGGCAGCCCTGTTCCCATGTTCGGCGCGCCGGGGCTGGCGTATTGGTGGCCGTCCAAACTCGGCCCTCCGTCCCCCTGGCCAAGAGACGTCAGCATCACGCCGGGCTGCTTCAGGTAGTGCAGCGCCGAGAAGCCGCCTGGCGTGAGCATGTGAGGCGGCACCGACGGCGATGGATGCGGCCTGGCCTCCTTGAAGTAGTGCTGCGGGTACTGCTGCAGCTCCCCGGCACCTGGGAAGCAATCGCTGCGGTCCACCTCGTGCGGCGTCAGTTGCTGTTGCGGCGAATGATCCTGCTGTTGCGTCTGCTGTTGCTGTTGTTGCTGTTGCTGCTGCTGCTGTTGGACCTGCTGCTGCTGTTGTTGTTGTTGCTGCTGCACTTGCGCCTGCGTCTGTTGCTGCTGTTGTTGTTGCTGCTGCTGCTGCTGCTGAGAGGTGGCTTGATTCGATTGTATGTCGTCGTCAGGTGGAGTTAAGGCTTGAGGCTCGGGCGGTGCCGAGGGGTACGGCGAGGGCACGGGAGAGGCCAACGAAGGCGGGGGACCGCTTTCTCCCTCGACAGGGGGACCACAGGCCTGCTGTGGACTGCCGGACGAGGAGGAGCCCTGCTGTTGCTGTTGCTGCTGTTGCTGCGGGTACAGTCCCCCGTCCTGGAGAGATCCCGGCCCCGGGCCCCATTGCCCCTGGGGTCTCTCCATGTTGTCCTTGTATAATACGTAGGGCGCGCCAGTATCTGGAATCAGACAAGCCGAACGAACCTTTATCGATGCGTGCCCGTGAAAAGTAACAAGCGTCCGCCTCGCTTTGTTCGGCGCAGGGCAGAGATCGCTCGGGATTGCCCGACTCGGGGCGGACTCAATCGTTATTAACCCTGGGAGGACTTCTCCTACCGCCACTCCGCATTCCCAAATTCCAACCACCAACGTATCCCGGACTCATCCCGCAATTTCTTCCCCAACAAACTTCAATTGATCTACCAAAATTCCACGGGATGTGTCTTACTAATCGTAGGGGAGTGGAACTCGATAGAAGTCTCCCTAGGGTTCTCCGGTTTACCGAGTCATCCCGTAACTACCAACACCGAGTGCCTCCCTGCACCCGGATCGAATCGATTCACGAGCGAAACAAGACGTGGCGCGCAGGCAAAAACTTAGGTATTCATTCTCTATCCCCGATGGACTGACACGTCGGGCCGGTAATCGAAACGCGGCTGTACCGCTGATCGCGCGCGAACGTTAGGTGTAACGATCTCGTGGCATTCGGTTTATCGCGGTCGTAAAATTTCAACCCGGCGCGATCAATTTATTATGCGCGATAAAACAGGAAACGTATGTACCCGGCTCTAGAATCCCAGCGATCCGTCAAGGTCTCCGGCTCGTCGCGCCGAAGACGGCTAACCCCTCGAATCTGTTTTAATCGGCGGATCGCTGATCCCCTCGCTCGACCGGCAACTTTCCAGCAAGTAAAACATTGTATCGGATCGGTTCGCCGCGTGTACACTTTCTACCAACTTGAATCGGCCACGTTCCTGGTCACGCATGGTCAGATACGTGTCCGGTTCGAGTGCTTCGCAAGTTCAACGGCTGTTATGCAGGTCGGATGCACGCGGGGATACACGTCCGCGGGAATGATTTATGAAGTGCTCCACTGTATCTGCAATGTCGAATCTCCCTGCCCTTTCTGTCCAAGCGAAAACTTTCCTCTCCTGCTCCACCCTTCGCGTTCCCACCCTTTCGCCCACGCCTTTCCCGCGCTTCCAGCCGACTGCCGTTCCCAAACGTTACAAATTCACGATTCGGGACGTCGCATTCAGACCTCGCGACGACGCTAGGAGAGCTTTAAGGCCGTGGCGCATTTTTGAGAAGCGGGGAGAAAAGTTTATAAAAAATTGCACAACGACAATGAATTATTTATTATTAATTTCTTCGAAAATGCGCGACGGCCTTTAGCCTCCAAGTGGACTAAAATTTTTTTATTTGTTAGTTCATTCGCCATAGTAGTCTCAGCAGATCGTTTAATTCCCTCTCCCACCTCGTCTTCGTTTCCTATAATAATTTAAACCTTACGAAGAAATTCGGAGTAGACCTAAAGAGAAAGGATTCGAAGGCAAAGAACGGATCGCAGGTATCCGATCTCTGTCCCCCCCCGTTCGGCCAGTCACTTTTCAACCGAAAGCAGCGCAAAAAAGGTCAGGATTATACGCGGACCGGGGATGGGGCCAGGCGGAAGGAAGAGCACGGCGGCGGGAAGCGTAGAATCGAGGCTTCGTTATGGCATCGCGGGCGACGCGCGTTTGTCATAATCACGGCTATCACCGGCAGTACAGTTGTGTGTTACGAGGAAAACAACGGTGCAGGCTGCGCTCTCTCGCCTCATGATTATGGAATTCGCATTATGCAACGTTACACAGAGTATTCCCGTTTTATCGGATTAATTACCCCGCTCCTCGTGCCATTCTTTCGTTTATCCCGAAGCGCGACCGGTTAACGCTACACGCCCCCGCGCCGCTTCGTCGCGCGCCTCATTCAGCCTGGGCTTTGTTTTTGCGTCGGGGATGACGCATCGACGGATTATCTTCGCTCCATTCCATTTTATTAATATCGGCAGCGCACTTTTCCTTCCGTCCTCCCCGTCTCGCTCTTCATCCCCCGCCCGACCACTGTTCAAGGGAAGATACGCATCTATCCGCGCCGTGCAACAGTCGCCTCTGTTGCTCACTCGCGGCCGATGCGTCCGAGCAGCTGACAGTGGCGAGAGAGCGCCGATGGACCACGAAGCTGGGGAAGATGCGGGAGAGACGGTTCCTCGGTAATTCGGTGAACGGTCGCCTCTGAACCACTTTCCACGAGGGACTCGAGTCGACGGGTGACGCTCGGAGATGTCGAGCACTTAAGAGGATCGCAATACGTTAGGTAGAAATTATTTGCTGGAGGAGCTGTGGAATTAAGCTAACAGGGGAGAAGGATTTTGAAAGATTCTGAATGGGCTTCTTAACGACCTACACTAGCGGACAAAAAAGTTACCACTTTTTCGATTTGTTCTATTTTTTTTTATTTTTTTAGCATAAATTTGGGACTGTGGTATGCTTAATATGCATATTTTGATGGAGAATTTAAAGCTGTATGAAACCCTGTTAATGTTGAATTTATTTAACAAACACACAAAAGTATTATATGCCATTGAATAGGGTAACACATTTTTGGGGCCGACAAAGAAGTTACCACGATCAGTAACTCTTTAGATTGTCTTAAAACCAAAAGGTGTCCCCCACAAAATATTAGATTTTTTTTTAATAATATTCAAAAGCGGTAAGTTTTGTTGGCTTTAAAAGTGTGTTGTCTTGCTTAATGTTAAATAGGGTTTTTGTTTGTTAGTTAAATAAATTCAACTGTAACTGGGTTTTATAGAGCTTTTAGTTCTCTTTCAGAATATCTATATTAGGCACAAAGGTTCGAAAAAGTGGTAACTTTTTTGTCCGCTACTGTAGGTTCTCCTATACGCGACTGGACGCGACGTCAAAAATTTCAAAGTCGATTTTCTCGAAAATGAAGCGCAATATCAAAAAAGTTTATCCCTTCTTCTCGACTTATTTACTCGTTATAAGTCGAAAAGAAAGAGTAACTTTTCTCGATATCGCGCTTCATCATCAAGAAAATCGACTTTGAATTTTGCAACCCTGCGTCCAGACAAATATATCGTTAGAGAGTCCGCGAGTAAATTGAAACGAGCAAATAGAGAAGCCATCCGGAGACCCTGAGGATTGAAGAAATCAATGCGCACTCACGCAGATGGAATATAATTGCTGAGAATTACTATAAGCCACGTCAGAAGGCGCAGGAAGCATGATAGACGTGTTTTTACCGAGAAATCCTGCAGTTGATTCCGCGGTAATATTGTCTGAAGATTAACGCGTTAGAGAACTACAGAACGTTTCATATGGTCTTTCCTGAGAGATTCCTCATTCAAATGGGGGAACCGTTCGAAGGAGTCTCGGCTGGAGACAATTGAAGTGGACCCGCGGCGGATGCGACTTAGTGCCGGCGGAATGAATGTCGGCCGCGTGTTAATTTCACTCGCCGCCGGGGAAAACAAATTCGAGGCGAGCGTTTAAAGTGTTTAAACCGTTTCGCCGGAGATGCGGCGGGCGTTATTAACGTGTCGGCTCGCCTGTAGTTTCACTGGTTCCGCGATTAATCTCGATTCTATGAGCGAGCCTTTCTTGGCCAGCGCCGCTTTTTCCTCCGCGGCCGGATGAAAGGAGTGACTCTGCTGTTTACCACGCTCGATTGTTATATATGCCTTTTGATACGGCTGCTTGGCTAGTGATGTGCATACGTCTGCGATCAAGGAATCTGGTATTCAATCGATCCAACTTATGCGTCCTGGAGACTCGCTCCTCGGTGTCTAGAGAACGTCTCGTAGACGCGGCGATAATTCACCCGTTCATTGTAGTACACTACGCTGTCAATTCTTCCAGTGTCCTCCCTAAATCCTACGAGGAGCATCGCATCTTTTCACGCGACCAGAGTTTCGCGATCTGAATCTTACAAAGGCACTGAATCCGATCCCGCTTGGATTGCAAGCAGATCACTCATTAAACAGCACTGTACTCGAGCAAACGAACATACTTCGCTCCCCAGCGCCGTGGATCCCGTGCAGATCCCGTATCGGTGTAAATATATTCATCGCAAACGAGACGCATTTCTCATTGAACTATGCAGACTTTAACACCGCCGAGTCACTTTGTAAACGCGCACAAAGCCGTCGCGAACAGTCGTCTGACTACGTAGCCGCCCCTTCCACTTGCTTCCTTCTCGAGTAGCGAAAATAATTTTTCCAAACGCGATCGCTGATCCGGGCACTCCAACTTCGAGAGGCGACTCTCGCTCGAACGGGGCGACGGGTTCGCTTGATACAGCGCTCGAATCCATCGTGCACGGAAAGAGAGAGAGAGAGAGAAGGAGGCATACACAGATTCATTTTTCCCCTGCTTCTTTTTTCACTTCCTTATCGCGCGACGTCAGGATTGATCGCTCGCATCTACATAATATTATCGCTTATTTATTCCAGCCGGCTGTTACCGAAACGGCCTCATCGTGTCATTAATTACGTTAATCAGTTTGTATGAATGTACATGCACGTACGCGCGCGGTGAATTGTAGCGCGATGGATAAAGAGGTGATTGGAAAAACAAGTAGAAATTATTAGAATCACCTCTTTTTAATTTTCCTCGCTTTAAAGCCCCACCAGGAAAAGTGGACAGGTAAACAAATGTTAAGATGACGCGTAAATTGTATCTGACGCATAAACCGCTGGACGCGCAGGGACATTCTTCTCGGAAGCTGCCTACGTAGATCCGTCGAGGAGAATTATTTTCCTCGAGGAAGTCGCTCTGTATAGAGCACGCATTCCCACTTTCGATTTCCCGGAGTCAATAAAAAAATAGAAGGTCCACGAGTTAGGCAGCGGGAATTCGCCGAGATCAGATGGCACTCTTCTGATGTGTGCGACATTCAAACGACTCCTCTCCAATTAAATCAGCCGGCTGGACGGTTTCGGGGATCGAACCGTGATGTAACTCTCTCGCCTGCTTCTTAACACGTTCCGTGGAGATTCTCGGAAAAGCAGCGAGGAAAAAGATAAACACGCAGAAAGGTTTCGGACACCAGTGGTCTCCGATAAAAGTTGTAAGTCTTTTATACCGCAATCTGTGAGCTCATATCCAGCAATCAATAGAATGTAAGGGAGAGTGGGGTAAATACGAACGCGGGGTAATCGGGAATTTGATGGTACCGTTAAGGAACTAGTTTCTGATCAGTTTAGAGGGCTTCCCGCTTTAATATTTATTTTTAACCTAATAAAACTTTCAACCATAGACTTTTTTTTATACTAAAAGATGAATTAATGTTTACACTTTAAGGAAAAATTTTAAAAAGTTGAAAATTAGTATAATTTAATTATTTATCAGGTACGGAATAATAAGGTAACTAGGAACTAGTTTTTGATCATCTGAAAATACATGGGAACTAATTTTTGATCAGGTCAGGAACTAGTTTTTGATCATCTAAGATACATGGGAACTAATTTCTTATCAGGTAAGGAATTAATATTTGATCAGATACTAATACTAATTAAAAAGAAAGTACCAAATAAACTTATTTTTAGTATTAAACCATCTAAATTTTATTTTTTTTTATAATATTATGATGCCCTAACCTAATTTTTATTCAGGTGATCAAAAATTGGTTCCATAAGAAAAAAGTGGAACTAAATGATGATCACTGACTGTTAACGCAAAATGATACATATAATACTAAAATTCTTTCGCCACATTGTAAAGTACACTATTGTAAGCAAAATGTATGAAAATAATCTTTAATACCGCAATAACCAGTAAAGAAATCGACTGTGGCGTCGATGGTGATCTCTTAGTTCGTACATTAAGAGATGGCGTTCAACAGAGGCTTCCTTCAAGTGAGCTACCTTACACATTTATTTTCACAAAAACTAACAATACTAACTGCTTTTACAGACAACACGTATATTTGTGAATTATCCTTTTTTATGTTAGTAATTATTTGAAACAATTATTTAAGGACTTAAACTGAAAAGAACGATTTATTTCATGAACTGATCAAAAATTAGTGCCTGATCAAGAACTAGTTCCTTAACGGTACGGCGTTTTAATAAATAAAAACGATGTTCCTTCTCCACTAGCTAATAGTTTAGGCCGTATCCAACGCCAGGCGGAAAATAATAAATACAGACCGCTTATGCTATTCAAGATAACACAATTTATTATTTTCATCATGTTTCAAGTAATATTTTGTCCATTTCAATTGCATGTAATTACTGTTGAATTAATGATACAATTGTTTTTCTTTTAAGTTTAAATAAAACACTTTTTTACTAATATTTTTTGACCAAGGCCTTGCTTGAATTATAATTCTATCCTTTGAAATAAATTCTTTTTATTTTTTGATGTCGTGGGGCAATGACGAACAACTCGGATGGGGTAATCTCGAACCTTAGAGATTAGCAACGATAACCGATTTTGATGAAATTTTCAGCATGTATAAAACTTACTTAAATCTACAAAACGGATTTTTGAATTTTCATTGCAGACTCAGACAGAAAAAGTTTAAAAAACAACCTTTACTATTTTTGTTATATACCGACCAATTGCAATTTTTTTCTAACGCACAAGAATTTGAAAAATACATTAGGAATAGGTTGTAGCAACATTGTTGTGCAACACGGCAGTCGAATAATCACGGACACCAAGGGTTTTTATTTTTCACTATAAAGTTGATTTTTATTATAATTTTTCAAAAAATCGCCACAGTACTTTACAGATGAATAGTTTAAGTATGTTCGTAAATAATAAACAAATTTATTTTTCATATAGTTTTCGTTTTGTTTGCTTTTTTGCTTAGGTGTTCGTAATTCCCCCACTCTCCCTTATATTCTCCGTGTGAGACTCCAACTTTCGAGCTATGCGCTTTGTTAAAAGAATCCCTGCACCCCGAGTTCTCAATCTTTCTCCCACTTCTCTGTCGCCGCCGCATTCCATCCTATCGCGCCTTCCTCTCATAAAATAAATTTTTTCATTACGAATTTCCCTTTCCACCGGCCCCCCTCTCCCGGCTCGGAATCCTTTTTATCGCGCCTTCTGCCTCTCATAAAACAAGGTATTTTTCAATACCCTTTTTGCTCCGTCCGGCCGGGAGCAACGGGCCGCGATCGTTCATGCGTGCACGGTCGCCTAACGGAAACAGGTTGCATTTTTCCCAATTTTCTGATAACGAGTAACAAGCCCGCCGCCGGCCGGCTTGTCGTCGCGGAGGCTAGCCGATAGTCTTAGCATTTAAATGACATTGGCAGCGAGCGGCGGCCGCGCAGTTTTAAAACCAGCGAGGCTCTCGCGCCGCCGCCTCTTGCCGGCCGCGGCGAAGGTTGATATACAGATTTCGCGGTGAAGGTCGGTTTACAATATCCGGTATCCGAGGTTCAGTATTCCGAGAGCAGAGATCTATCGCGTGCTTTCTCTCCGGCGCATGCCTGCCCGCCGATACGTCCAACGACCGCGCGGAAATAATTGCTCCCGTCCAACGACAACTACAAATTTATTGAACCCGCATTTTTAATCAATCCAGGCGAACTTTCGACCGCGTAGACGCACAGTACTTTCAACCCTCCACGTAACAAACATTTCTCTCATTCTTCCGATGAAAGATGATTCACCAAATCATTCAAATTTTTCTTAAATGCCTCGTCAGTATACATCCATCGACAATAGAATACTATGAAGCCCAGGTTGCCCTAGCATAGTACACTGAATATCTCTCTCAAACAATTTAATAGAATCCAGAACGCTTCTTCCCTGTTGATACCAGAGCTGAAAGGAATCGCCGAGGAGTCAGCGATAAGCGAGAACGCGGAACGGTTTACAGAGGCGTCGTAGACCGCGAGAAAAAAATCTCACGACGTCGACACGGTGTAAAAATAAGCGTCCGTCTCGTAAATTTAATTGCGAGACCGACGAGGGAAGAGGAAGCGATATTTTTCACGTAGCTGGACGCGGCGCACGGTCGTGGAACAGGATTCCCCCTTGCCCGGATGGCCCAATAACGTTTCCTTCAACATTGTTTTGATACATATTTTCTGCACGACGCTCTTCCAGAGGTCACTCGTTGCGACACATTCCTGTCGACTGAATCGCGACGATCCGAATCTCCCCCGGACACGCTTCGCGGAACAGTACCTGTTGTACGGAATCGCGGGTTTTTTGCAAGGGACGATCAAAAAGAGACCTGCAAGCCCGCCGAACGGGGGGAATATCCCAAGTGCCCCCCTTTCCCTTTACCTCCTCTCCCAACGTTCGCACACTTTCCGTCTGTGAATGACGTTTTGGCGTGCAACCGGTTTTGCCAGCGAAGGAATTTCTACGAAATTAAACGTCCGCGATAAAAATATGGCTCGATGCCCTCCTCGTGCTGTTTCGCCGATAAATTAGATGGCTTCGTTCTGGAATCGTGACCGTATAAACAAATACATCAACCACGCTCGTCGGCGCCGTAAATACTTGCGACGCGGGGAAACGCGAGCTTTTGATCCGGCGTTCCGGGAGATTCGGTGAAAACGACGGTGAAAACGAAAGGGAAGTTTGCTCGGGTCGCGTGGAGAAAACGAAGAGCGCCCTTCTTGCGCTGCCTCTTCGGCGAGTCGGAGCGGGGGTGTGGAACTTATGGGGTGTGAAATTCACCCGTCGTTTCGTAGGAGGAGGTTATATTTCTCTCTGATTAAGACAGTATCGCAACACATATCAGTGTTGGGTTAACTTGCTAAGAGACTGTCACTTGCAACGTCGATGTAGAAGATTGAGAAGCTGTAGCAGAAATGAAGGGTAATGGGAAAAACAGGGAACGTCGCAAAGCAGCTTTATCCAGAACATTAAGGGGGAACACCACTGTGAAAGTTGAAAAAATTTCGATTCTTTTTTTTTTTCACTTTCTTAATGTTTAACTCGTCAAAAATACTCTCTGAAAATTTCAAGTCGATAGGCGAAGAATTTACGAAGATACCGTGCATTTTGTGAAACGCATCACGCTTACAAACGCATTATAAGTCAAACTTTAAACGCGATTTTCTCGAAACGACATTTTTCTAACTGATCGAATCCATAACTCTGTCAATTTTTATCCGATCGACTTGAAATTTGGACAGGATCTTTAAAACAAGAGTATCTTCAGTTGTACGTACCGATTTTTTGATCGAAAACATATTTTTTTAAATACGCTCGAAAAACTATCCATTTTTTTGCGGATTTTCGAAACTTTTTCTTTCCAAGCGCACCATTTTTACATAAATAATTTTTTTTTAAAAATCCGTACGTACAACGGAAACTACACTCATACCGATTATATTAAAAAAAATTTGATTTCAAAGTTGCCGTTCCAGAGATATCGTTTCGATAAGCGACCTATGTTTTCTTGTGAGGGGTGTAGGAGATTAATTGTATATATGAAAATCTATGCATGTGTTTCTA
Organism: Andrena minutula; assembly: GCA_929113495.1. Classification (NCBI taxonomy): domain Eukaryota; kingdom Metazoa; phylum Arthropoda; class Insecta; order Hymenoptera; family Andrenidae; genus Andrena; species Andrena minutula. Next base: position 75,436,065 of record OV815993.1, on the reverse strand, counting down.
TTACCTTTTTTTATAGTCTCTTAAGACATTGTACTAAAGATAGGTAACAACAATTTTTTAATAAAACTGTACGTTATTCCTTTAAAAAATCTTAAAAATGGGCTCATTTTTCTGGCCGTCACAGTGGTGTTCCCCCTTAAGTGTTTTGCTCCAGTGTAGAGTGGACATTTCTTGCTTTTAATCAGTGTACTAAATCTTTAACGTTATCGCACGGGGATATTCGAAGTTTATAACCCTTTGTGATTCGACAGTTCTGTAGTCAAAAATAGACATTTCTCAATCTTCCTCTTACCCTTCAAATGAAGAGTCCTTGTAGATAACACTTTGTGACAATAATTAAATCCTATAATACAGTATTACCATTGACACGTAAATTTTCCAATAAAAAATTGTTTTTTTAATGTTCTATCTGTTTTCGGCGCACAGGTTCGGTCAATTTTAAAACAATAAAAAAAAACTATTTAGCAATAAAAATTATAAAAGCTTTCGACGTTTCGATCTTAATTTAGATCTTCCTCAGGAAAGTTACGAAAAATGATAAAATACTGCTTATGCTGTTAGAATTTAGTCAGTTAGAAGTTTTTTAATGTTGTCACTCACAGTGTTTCCTACAAGGACTCTTGAAATATTTGTACCGAAGAACAAAGCTCTCGGGCATTTAATAGCAGCTTGTCACCCCCTTCCCGGGAGTATCTCAGTAAACGAGTGACTCGTGGAATGTAGCTCGCAACGACACGAGTTATTCGCGCAAAGGAGAGGTATCGATGCCTCATCTGGGGGCCCACGGTCCGGCCCAAGGATCGCCGCGGCAAGTGAAAGTCCGCCGCGTCGTTATTCACGGGCGAAATTGCGTTCCACTTATTTTTTTCGGCCCGACGACGGTGCGCGCTCTCGGGGAATCCGCTGGACGGGTTCCTGGAAGAGGGAGCGCAAAGTAATTGAATCGGTCGTTAGAGTTCCAGGCGAAAAAACGTTCTCATCTACCGGAGGGGACCCAGTCTGAGACAGGCGTACGCGTAGACGAAACAACGCGGCTGGCGATTTTATTGTCGTGGAAAAGCCGGTAACACGGCATTAGGCCGCGTTATTGGAAGTCCGTGCCAACGGCCCCGTCGTAAAGAACCGACTGTTTTCCTCGGCGTTCTTCTGCCCGATCGACGACGCGTTTACGTATTCCGATAAGTCTCAACGACTTCGCTTTTATTAACCCTCGCTTTCTCGTCGATCTTTACTGCCCGCGCGGGTAAAACTCGAGGCGCGGTGGATAGGCACTCGCAGATTTCGTCCGCGGCCGTATTCTTGTTTGCTCGGAGCGTTTATCACTGCTTTCTATTCGCTGCCCGGTATAATAGTCGAGCGTAGGTTTCGCGGCCGACGATTCTCGCGCGAGGCGGCTCGTCGCGCCGAAACGAGCTAGTGATCCTCTAGGTAGTGATACGCAGATGTGTCCACCATTTTGGCCTAAAGCGGAAGTCACAAATTGGCGGGCACATTTTGAAATAACCGAGAAAACTGAAGTTGTACTAGGGTAAAGAGTACAATGGTTGGCCACTTAAGTAATAGTGTCACATAAATAATAAATTATAAATGCGAATTTAGTAAATTTGAAATGGAAACCAATATAAATAAGTACGAAAAACTCCTAATAATCTAAAAATAAATAGAGTTTATAGAAAAAAAATCAAGAATGTATAAAAATATACAAAAAATGTGTTTCCTACGAAGAAATATAGTTATTGGCATGGTCAAGACAGTAATTGTCCAACCGGTTCGACAGTGATTGGCCGCTATTTGATACATAATATAACCTAAAAGAAAATGTTACTTGATTTGGGGATAGAAATAAGATTAAAATTATACAATAAAATTGGATATATTTTATTATGTATGTATTTGTTGTGTTTATTTCTGTTTTTAAAAGGTGGCTAATTACTGTTTCACCATTAATATGGTTAAAAAAAGTCACTGGCCGCCTGGCCAATTACTGTCATGCAACATTATTCATATGACAGTTGTTGGCCCCCGGTATTTTTCATAATATATGTATAAATTTAACAAATAAATAATTCTTTTATAAAGTTTCAACTTTCATTTATCGATATAAACCGAATATGAGAGATATACATATCATAAATACATTAAATTATTCACAAACTTTCAACTGCACTCTTACGGCTTTTTTATTAAATCGCTGTAATTTCCAAGATTCAAAGCCGAGTCATCCTATTTGCATTTATATATAATCACAGTATATAATGAGTGGAGAAATATTGATTACATCCGAAGCAAGAAAGTACAAGGAATATGAATATGTTGATTAAAAAAAGGCATAACATTGGTATTTCTTTATATTCATTTATTTCTCAAAATAAGGCCAATCACTATCAGGTGGCCAACAACTGTGTTCTTTACCCTATTTCCTTCTGCCGTTCTTCATACAAATTAAAACATGTTAGGTTAAATACATTAGACTGTTTCTAGATCTCTACGGAGCACGTAGGGTTTTCGAACTTTACTTAAAAGGTAAAAGACTAAAAAGGTATATTTCGGGTCAGGCATAATAACAGCGACACTGAGCCTCGCCCTTTGTGTACAGTGCGTTTCTAACTCCACTACGTTGTATCGAATATTATAAAAGAATAAAGACTAAAAGAATAAAAAATAATTTATTATTATTATTATTATTAAAAGACGTGTGGAACTTCCAATATTTCAACATAGCTTGAAAAATGAAAAAATGATAGATAGGATATTTTAACTGAGGAGAGCAGAATATAGGAAAGATTTCTGGAAAAAATCAAATCTATAATTCAGTTTCTCACATACCTTATTACATTTAGTAATTTTGTTATTTACTTTTAATCTACAGGTACAATATTTTGAAACAATTTTCATCTGTCACACTTTCACTGCAACTGTCACAAAAAAGGTTAAAAAATATGTCAAAATATCAAAACTTTCTTTTTCTACTTATTTACTTGCTCTCTCTACTTCCGGTTTCGGTCACTAATGGCGTCGACCAATAGAAAACGGCGGCCACATTTGCGTATCACTACCTAGAGGATCACTAAAACGAGCCAGATCCCGACCGGTGGAAACGTCTCTTCCTCGATTAATGAAATTTTCAGAAGCCGCTGATCGCGATGCACGCGACACGTAATAAAACGATTATTCGTCCACGCCGCGGCCCATTATTTCAATCGTTTTTCCAACGCGATCGTTATTACCTGGTTCTCCAGCGCAAACTGGATGACTCTTTAACGAGATTTCGGGCGGGAACGCGCGGCAGATTCGCTGGCGCCATTAATATTTCCTCGTGTTTCATTGATTTTGCAAATTGCGCCACGAGCGGCAGGGCACAATTCGAACGTATTACGAGTCGTCCTTGTTCCCCCCGATGCCTGATGAATTTTTACAGCCATTTTTTAAATCGAATCACAGCGCGCCCGGCTCGCCAGAGAATTTGGCAGAGTTTCCCGCGGTCTGTCAGCTGGCCCCGTTGAATTATCACCGGGCCGGCTCGCCTGGATTTTGCACCTTATAAATTTCGAATTACCTGCTAACGAAACGATCGGGGAGGCGCGGCGCCATCAATTTTCGGATCGCTCGCCGCCGATATTATTTTTCGCGGTAACGGCGAAGGTCGGGGCCTGCCGCGCTCGGCCGCAATCTTTCGGCGAATAGACGTACGAGCGCGGTTAACGAGATGAATTGGACAGTGAAACGAGGCGAGCCCGGCGAGCACGCGACGAATTGCATAAAATTTACGACAAAAGCAGCGCCGAGATACGTCTTCCTCCCTTCGACAACGATCGCTCGACTTCGCCGCGTTACACGCTCGAGGAGATTGCTCGATCTTTGTTAAAGAACATCCTCGAGCTCTCCGCGGTCTACTTTCCGACGCTCGCAACTGTCGGAGGCTTCTATACGCAATCTACGTCACGTCCGAGCATCGCTCTTCGGTATCACTGTCTTCTTTCCACCGTTACACCTGCAGACCTCCGACAATTTCGATTGCAATCAGCCTGATTGCGAAGATCCCTTTCTCGGGTCGTAGGAAACCATCGCAACCACGGGTGTTTACCGCAATTTCCCGCGAGTGTTCACTGCCTGCGTGAACCGCCCGCGGAAAACATCGGCCCGCGCGATAACGGGAGCTATCAGACGGCTTCGAAGAAGTTTACGTTCACGCACGATACACCCGTTGCTGATTTATCGCTGCACAGAGCCGGCGTGCGACAATAAAGTTTTTTCCTTGCGTCTAGCCCCCTCTTCTTGCCTCATTCCCCTTTATTCTGCTGCCAGGAGAACCGCGGAGTGCACTAAACGCGTTTACACAGCACCACTTCACACAAACGTGATTTCGGAAATTCTACCCTAAATCGGTTCCTCTTTGTTGTCTTAAAACATCCATTTTCTAGCATAAACTAAAGGAAGTCGCTGTGGAGGGCCACGCAAGGTGCGTTGTTCCGTGGCAGCTACTCTGTTCGTTCGATAAGCTTTCGTAGGAGTCCCTGCAGCGCTCAGATTTCTACTGAGAGAACGCCTCAGGTGAAAGGGGGGCAAAATTTTCTGCCCTGCTGGGCGACTCTGTTGTTCCGAGGCGATCGTCTATGGACCTTTTCGTTGGTTCTACGCTAATGCTTCAACTTGTCGAGGGACACTTGGGCAGGCACTTGTGTAACAGGTTTGTAGGAGTCAAGGGGACATCTTTGAGGAAGATATCTGAGGATTCTGGGCGGCAAGCTATTTGATGTTGCGATAATCTGTTCGACAGGAACAGGATACTTGACGGAAGGGGGGGGGGGGGGACGAGGAATGTCCATTTTTTGTGATTTTGCGATTTATAGTGTAGTAGCTTTACTACTCGGCATCGCCCGATAATTAGGTACTGATTTTGTAAAAAAAATTATTTATTTATTTTCTTGTGATAATAGTCACATTCGTCTGGATTAGACAGGCATAATGAACTGGGACTAGTGTTCCTGATTTCTCGATATTTTTCGCATCTCGAGAAATGAGAAATCAGATTATATTTCTCGAGAATTCTCGAGAATTCTCAAGAAATTAAAAACTATTGTAAAATTTATAATTTTGGAATAATGTTGATAATATTTATCTAAATTTTTATTCGTATCCAACTTAAACAAAACTTGTGTAAATGAAAAAAAAACAGATATTAAATATAATAGATAAATTTATTTATTTAATATAAAATGTGAGCAAAACGAAAATTTACTTCTATGTTTTAAAATCGTATTTTTTCAAAAGCACAATGCGTCTAATGTCGCGTCAGCCAATCTACTTATTTTTTCTTTGTGACAAAATCTGCGGCTGTAGAAAAATTTCTTTCATTTTGAGTGGATGTGGGTGTAATTGTATATAGAACATCGGCGATACGAAGAGAAAAGTTTATAAACAATCGCGCAATTATTCGCATATATTGCTAACATTTATCACTGATTGTAGATGTGTTTATATGTTCACGATTAACACACAATTTGAACCAACTGAAAATTCATTTCTGAAAACTAATGGGATTTATAATAATTTTCTTACACTGAAGATTCTCGAGAAACAATGTAATTTCTCGAGAAATGAGAAATAAGAAATTATAAAATTTCTCGAGACATTCTCGAGAAAGAATTCTCGAGAAGGAACACTAGCTGGGACACATTTCGTGACCCGAGAGTTTACCGTTCGTAGGTTTTAGGCGACAGCAAACACACAAACACTTTTTGCTTTATAAGGTAAAAGACCCAATACATGGACACGTCCCAGTAGCTGGACAGTAGTGCAAAATACTGATTAGTACATTTAATATCCGCTTTATCCAAAAAAGAACAATTTTATTCATTTATTCAAATATTTAGTAAAATATATTCATATATATATTTTACTAAATATGTGAATAATTGAATAAAATAGTTATTTTGCACCAGTGTCCAGCTACTGGGACGTGTCTACGTATTGGGTCTTCTACCTTATATTATAAAGTACCCGGCGTTGCCCGGGTAAAACTTTGATTGCCACAGAGTGTTAAGGGGGTGAAATAAGGGCAAAGGGGAGTGATGTCCAGATTTCATATTAGCCCATATGTAGGGTTTAGAGGGTAATTACGCAATATTTGGTCCAAATCGGTTAAAAAAAAACGGGATAAAAAGTATACTATGTGTTATTTCCGGTCCTAGACTCCATTTATACAAAATTTCAGAAAGATCCGTTGCGTAGTTGCAACGTGATTGAGTAACAAACATCTAAACATCCAAACACACTTTCGCATTTATTATATTAGTAGGAAGATATTGCTGGTGGGGAGTATAGAACTGTAGAATCAGAAAGGGTTGTAAAGTTCAGATACTCCTGTGAGATAACTTTAAAAATGTGGTATAGGTACTGGTTAAATCAGGAAATGTCCACTCTGAGCGGGAAGAAAATACGGAATGTCCCCACTCTTTGCTTAACCCTCGTACAACGAGTGCAGGGTCATTTTGATCCAACTTTGACAAAGTCTATTACGATGTTACCTATATTTGTGTTGGCAATGGCAAAATATAGTATAAGGTGCCTAAATTGCAGTAACATTATTTGTAAAAATTATACAGGAGATAGGGTAAACCAACCAGTGAATGACCGAATTGTTGAATTTATAGACCTTTGACAACAAAACAACAGTTGAAATTGCATTTAAATTTATTTTTCTTGAAATTTCTATAGAATAACTACTTATTCTTATAGTAATTTTAAAAAATACGATTATAAAATGCAAAACGTGTAAAAGCCCAGTAAATAACCGCATACTTTGAATAAGAATTGTACTTATTAATGTTTGCTTAATACGGGAAACTATAAATAGGGGATATTAAAAGCGCAACTACACTCCATATATAACCATATAATAATTTTAAATTTATAATTGACATTTCTTTGCCTAATGGTCATTCACTGGTATGCGGTCAATTACTGGTTGCTTTACCCTACACCTATTTTATGTATCAAATGTACATAAATAATGTACATAATTTTTTGATCTATTTCTTTAATAATTAATTTTAGATCATTTTAAAATTTTAATTATTTAATTCATTTTATATTCCATTTTTTCGTGAAACCTGTGTAATATAGAAATGTTGCTATGGGTCAAGCTGACCCTGCATTCGTCTCACGCGACCATATCCACCATTCGTCTTCCGAGCGTAAGCTTCAAGCTTCTCTGTCGCCAACGTAAAACAAGATATTATTTAACCCTTAACTGGTATACTGTTCTGCCCTCATTAGTTAAAACGTCCTATCTAGCATTTTGAAACATCCGAGAACACTGAAGTTTAATAATTTCCTTTGTGCCGTCCTTGTTTTACGTCATTTAATTTAAAAGCTGTAGTCACTATTTCGTACCAGGCTAATATAATTTTTTGTCACAAGTGTACCGGCATATTAATGTATTATTAACGAGGCAATTAATTAAATGTTTCAGATATGATATTTTAATTTAGTAAAAAAAGTACGATAGGATATTTTAATATAGCAAACACTTGAAATCGTATTTAATTCATACTTTTAAATGTACAACTTAAACAAAAATAACATTGACATAAACTAGGTAGTTAAAAATAAATATACCAACATAAACATATACATATAACTTAAACATACGAACAAATTAGACATAGACATGAACATAACGATTTCAAGTTAATAATCATCATCGTCATTATTATTAGACACGTTTAATCATTCCCAAAAGGCAAGGCGATTGGCTTCAATTTCTTTCTGCTGAAATTCCTTTACATTGAACTCTGGCTTTTGGTTTTGATAACTTAGTTTTCATTGATTTTGCATTAACAAAATTTAACTCCTTAAATTCAGCAGAAAAATCATTTTTATATTTTAAGATTTTTTCTCCTCTTGTGAATTGAACAGATACAAAATCATGAAGATACGGTCTAGGGAAAATTTTTTTAATTTGTGCTGAGAAGTTAAGTCTTCCCAATCAAAAAAATTATTTATGACCATTTCACAAACGTCTACTTTGGAAACATTTGCCTCCTGCACAGCACATTTAAAATCATTAAAATCAAACACCTTACGTAAACTTAGGACAATGTAATTAGTAGATAATACATAGGACATTATAAACTAGTAAAACGATCTGAAAAACAGTTAGGATGAATAAATTAGACTGTTTCTAGATCTCTACGAAGCCCGTAGGGTTTTCTAACTTTACCTAAAAGGTAAAAGACATGTAGAACTTCAAATATTTCAACATATCTTGAATATTTGTTCTTAGGTAATGTATAAAATAATAGAAACGTATAAATTTAAACTATAATTATAAAAATAATTAAAAATTCAGTTTAGAAACTCAAACAACCAAAAATTTTGCAGTGACCTTTGAGGTCATGACCGATCCCAGGATACCAGTTAAGGGTTAAGAAGAAAATTATATAAGAACTGGTGGTCTAAATTATTAAAACATAATTTTCTCGACAAAGCTTTGTGACATTCTCAATTTTTTTTTTCACTTAAGTATTTTGTTTCGTTGAAAGACGTTCATGGATCAGTTTTAGTTAACATCATGGTTTAGAAGAATTACGGATATAGTTTCGCAAGTATGCAATGGATTCCGCGGTAATTGCTAAAGTATCGCCGATAATTTCCCGATTAACGGGCAGCGTAGCTTGTTATTGGCTGGAAATCGCCGGGCAAACGACGACGGACGTTAAACTGTTTATCAATGGGACGAGAGTCACTTATCACTTTCATCGGGCTTTCCTACCGCTAGAACAATCGGCTTATGAATTATTCGCGATATAATTACATCGATCTCCGACGGGTTACACCTGCAAACACCGACTGAACGCGCTCTTGATGCTGGATGCCCTTTTCCCAGCGAACAATTATGTTACGCCTGTCAAGTTCACTGAATGCTAAACGCCGCGCGATAATTGCCATCGAGAGGGGCAGAGGGAGGGAGACAAAGTGGACTTTGAAGAGGAGCTTGGCGCGCGTGGCGATTAGAAAGCTTCGATTCCAACCGGACGAAAATCGCAACCTTCTCGCCGACAAAAAAAAAAGGAATTATAATACTCAACACCTCTCTCTTAAAAAAATTCCCAAAATTTGACTTACTTTCAGAGCGTCAAACTACTAAAGAAAACCTCCTAACACTAAAACAGGCTCTTTAACCCTTTCGACCCGACATTTTTCCATCTGGATTTTATTATATTTTCTTGCAGAAATCGGTTGTACTAAGTGGCGGATAGGTACTGATCAAATTTGACAGTTGTATGTCAATTTTAAAAATTGCGACACATGTGTCCCAGCAGTTTTTTTTAGTGGGACATATGTGACCCGGAAAAATCAAACAGGGTTAAACACTTCCAATATTCTGTGGTAATGTTATATAATGACCCTAATGAATAAAATGTAAGCAATTGCTTTTTCTTAATATTTTACTAGGAATTGTTTAAATACATGTGAATAAAAACACAAGCATTTGCATTATCTTGTAGGAATTCCTAAACGGCCAAGGAATTGCTTAAAGCAATTGCTTTTCCTGAATTTTTTAAAGCAATTGCTTACAATAGAATGAATAAAAGAAGCAATTGCTTTTGCTAAATAAGCAAATCCTTAAGAATTTTTAAGACTGGTGTACCCCATGCTAACATTTGCTTAAAGCAATTCCTTATGATTTTTATTTATATGAAAATAAGAAATTCCTTTTTTGTTTAAGTATTTTCTTTTTAAGCAATTGATTTTGTTAATAAGGAATTGCTTGTAAGGGATTGCTTAGTTTTTATTACATACTATGAACGTATTTATAACATTATTACATCTTATTCTTTGTAATAAAGTAACAAGAACAAAGTATGAAAATACCTAATGGGACATATGCGTCCCAGTAACGCATAGGCACTTCTCTATGCTCAATAAAATAAGTAAAAACATAATAATATAAACACTTTTTAGCAGAACTGTTATATCATACTATAAACTGAAAGACTACGTAAAAAAATCAGAAAATTGTTCAATTACGCGTGTAAAACACGAAATTTCTATAAATACGACTCTGTAGCCACACACCCTGTCTAAATAAAACTTACCTAGCACGTTACTACGTTGCTTCTCCTCATGATTGCCAATCAAAGATAGTAGTATATAAGGTAAATGGCCCCATTACTGACCACGTTCTCATTAGTGACCACTTCATGTTGTTATTGTTTATTGCAACACAGAAAGCGAAATATAAAAGAAATATTTCAATTATTGTTTCATACGTTATTTATGTAGCCGTACATTCATCTTTAAGTAAATTCACATGTAAATTAAGACTTGGTCATTGACATGAAAGTTGACAGATTCTAATACCGCGAGGTTATACTCCAGATATCATTAAACTCGCAAATTTTACAATAAAAATACATGGATCCATGCAGTAACTTACTCAAATTAACGAGAAATATATACAGAATTATAAAATAAAAAGAAAATATCCATTTTCTTTCATTATTGTAGCAGAAAATCGTGGTATAAAATAGATGGTCACTAAAGGGACATCAGGTCCAATATAATTTTCGCCATAATTTTTGTGTAAATAGTCAAATATCACTGTAAAACTAATTTGATTAAGAAACTAGAGACTTCAAAAAATACAATGATCCATACTTTACTAAAATATTGTCGTATATTAGTAAAAAATATACTATTTCGAACCAGTCACACTCTTAAACGGTCGTTAATGGGGACATTTACCTTAGTCAGATTAACTAAAAAAAATAAAACAACGCACGTATGTGACACGTATTGTTCCACAGATAATCATAAACATTCACTGGAACACATGTGTCCCAAGAGAGCCGAAAGGGTTAAACCTGTACCCAAACAAATACAACTAAAATCCCCTACTTTCTACTCAACACTCAAAGGAAACAAACCAAAGATCACTAAACCCCTGAAAAAGAACCCAATCACACGGAAATCTTTATCAGCGACTCAAACAGCACCCATCCCCCCAATTACCAGCAATAGAGTTTCATCGCTGACTCTCCCCCAGAATCAAAATCGAGAATCCGAAGCGTAAGGGTTGAACCCCGTTCCCAGAACCGAGCGCAATGGAAACAGTAGAATTTTCGAATTCGATTCCCAAGACACGGGACTGCCTCGTCACAACGTAAGAACCGTCTCATTTGACACAGAGAACGCCTCGGCGATGTCGTTGAGCTCCCGGAAGAAGTAGAGAACGGTGGGGAGAAGAAACGAAGAAGAAGGAAGAGGGTCCCGAAGCTTAACAAAGAGCTCGAAGCGGGAAGAAGCTTCGCAAAGGGCTGGGAGGGGAAGGAATATCTTCGAATTCGATTTTACGCCCGACAGAGAAGTTTGGCGGCACTCGAGTATATATCGGGCCACTCTCGCGCCAAGTGGCTCGTGCACGACGGTATCATTGATTTTTCGGAAATGACCGCGCGATTACGTAGCAGAAGGCGTCTTTACGATTTGTTTTGGCGGCGAGGAGGAGCGCGTAAAGAGAAACGGAGAGGAAAGAAAGGTGGCGCGAATGGGGGATGGCTGGGTACTCGGGGGAGGAGGAGGAAGAGGAGGGGTAGTGGAAGGGGGACCGGCGTGAGAGGGGTCGGAGGAACGAGGGGGGCAGCGCGGGGGAGGAGAGGGTGGACGAAAGAGGGATGAAGAGGGAACAGGGAGAACGGGAGAAAGAAGGAAATGGCTCGTGGTTACGCATGCGCGCTTTTTTCGTCGGACAGCATTTTTAAAGATTTTTCCTCCCGTAGCAGCTTGCAGATTTAAGTCGCCAGGTCGATCCCGTCGATTCTCGAATGCCCCGAACCCGCCTGCCTTGCCCCCTGCACTTCGTTACGACCCGCGCCCGCCCATTGCAATCACCGCGAATATTTTTTCGTTCGCCCTGTTAATTCCCTTAGCAGAATTCGCTTCGATGCCTGGGAAAGTTCGGCAAGAGATACGTATTTTCCCTGGAAATACAGGGGCTTCGGACATTTTCGGGGCTGGTTCCAGAGGGTCCTTCGTGGAAGGATGGATCGAGGGAATGAGCTGTTAATGTCGGTGAAATGTCTGTTACGGTGATAAGGATTTCTTTGGCGTAGAGAAACCAAGGTCGCGGTTTCGATATTTAAACGAGAGCACAGGTGTTATCGAACATGTAATTTTTGAAGTATCGGACCGAATTGAATAACCTTTGTTTGAACAACTGCGCGAGATAATGTATATCTGCTGAACGTTAAGACCGGTCGAAGTGCTCCGAATATCAGTAAACAGTTTGCTCCCCTTTCACTGGCGATTAATCTCGCTGTTTTCCTCTGTATCCCCTCCCGCCGGACATCTGTTTGACTGAAACGGAAGAACTTTTCAGCACAAAAGGCGAGCTGCAGGGAATGGGACAAAGTCGCGAGACGTCGGCGAGTTTGCAGTGTTCCGTAAATAAAAATTATTTGGGGTTAGCTCTAAACGGTGGTTGGACTAGTCTCGACTTCTAAGTATTATTCAGGGGGAATCGGCCGAGCGAGATTTGATTAGTCGCGAATAAAGTTTCGCTTCGACGGTGCCTCTCTCTTCGCGCTAGGCGAATCACAATCGATTATATCACGGGAGATACTCGGGGAAATATTTCTCGCTAACGTATCTCGCATTTCGAAGAACTCACATTAATTCCGAGTGAAAGATGCTTGCGATCTGATTACTAACTCATCAAGATATGTTTAAAGATATCCAAATACCATTAATGTAATTACTAATTTTTCACCACAGCGTCGCACTATCAAGCTCGGCAATAACACCAAACACTCTTTGTTTACAGAGCTATGAACACACCAGTTCCTGCGGCAGAGACGTTCACTGCCAATAGAAGCTTGGAGGCAACTCAACTGTTCCAGAAGGACGCCTAAGTGAGTGAAGATTCAGCAAAATTATTACTCCGCGTCGGCATTGATAAGGTCAATTCAGCCCCGAATATCTTCGGGTCCATGGCGGGGGGCTTGGGATCGGAAGGTAGCTCCTTCAGCGTTAAATCTGGGGCTAGTTTTTCGATAATTGGCGCGGCAGCTCGCCTCCGTCCCAGCGAAGATCCAATTAAGAGTCCGAGACGCGTAGGAGCATAAAAGTCACGGGTGATAAAATTCGCTCGAGGGCCAGGCCGCTCTGTCCAGCTCTCGACGGGATCCGCGAATAACTAGAATGTCGTTGCTCGAAAGTCCTCTGGCGCTTAATTGACCGAGTGAAAGCGACTTTGTGGGCTCAAAGTGAAGGCGCTGCCTCGATATGCGTACAATAAAAGAAACCATCTGGGTCCGAGAGAAAACCCGATCCCCGGCGATATTAGACAGACTCTCGGTTACGCCGACAAAATTATTCCACCAGGATGTTGCTCCCTTGTCCCCCACCCTCCCCGGCAATTCGACAGGGAGCACCGACGGTTTTCGCAACTTCCAGCAACACGTACGAATCCCGGCCGCCGTCGTCGTCGGTTTAGCGCTCATGAAAACTTTATGAGAAGATTAAGGTCAGTTTATTGCAGCCCGCGATCCCGACTTCGCCGGCGAAATTTCGCCCCTCGACAACGCTGTCGTCGGAGGTGTATTCGTTCCGTTCGCGTTGCCATCCGGGATCTTAACATTCGATCGAGATGTAATAATGCACGGGTGACGGTGGCTCGAGCGGGGCGACCTGCCTCCGTTTCTTTATTTCGTTTGAAACGGGAATCCTCTTAGACAGGCTGGACAGAAGGGGGAGCGGAGCCGTGAACTGTTGCTAGCGCTGAAGCAGATCTAGGAAAAAGTTCATTGACGCGTGGTCGTCGGCGAGTGAAAGCATCGGTTTGCCCATTCAATTAGCCTCTCCCCTTGGCGTAACGCTCGCCGCGGCAGACGCGATAGAAATGAGTTATGGCAGCGGGGTAGACGGTGGACTCTGGATCGGTCGCAGCCACCGTCATCGCCGATCTTACGGTCACTTAATACACCGGACGCGACGCGGCTCATTCCCATTCTAAATCGACGGAGGATCGGTTATTTCGTCGCGTCCTTGCCGCGGTGCCTGCCCCTTCCTCTTCGCCTCCTCCCCTCCCCTCCTACGGCCGAGCTATCGCTTAAGATTCGCCCCGGGGAACGTGGCTGATTTAATCGTATACGCGGACAACAATACCCGCGGCTGCACGCGACTGGGCATATTGAACTTTCGCGTCGTGAGAAGAAATAGAAATGGCCGTTTACCCGATAACGCTCACCGGCTGCGAACGCGCCAGATATCCTTCCTTCGTATGTTTTTTTTTCTTCTCTCCCCGAGCGTTTCGGAGAGAGGATTCGAGAGGCGGCTTAATCGCTCCGTAACACCTGCGTACGGAGACAGCCACTCCGGCGAATGAATTAGTAGCTTCTTCTTTCACTTTCCTGCTATCTGCATTCGTTAGCGCCCCGTGGGAGAATTCGCCCGGGCGAGGTGAATGGCGCCGTTCACGGGCGGACCTCTCGTTTAAGGGCTCTTAGGGGGTACCGATCTTCTACTATTGGATTAAGTAGGAACGTCTCTGATCGCCAAACACCCCCGACGAAACGCAGAGACGTCTGTATACAGTGCTGTCTCTCAAATGGCACGCGTTTTCGGATTCTCTATACGCGCGAAGCTATCCCCACTACTTCGGTTGTAGTCGCCGCGCCGGGGCATCGGGTATCGGATGTCAAAGAAAAAGCCGAAGAAAGGTTCATAAACATTCTCGATAGTGACACACCTTAAACTCTGACCGCGTGAAATCAAACGAAGCCGAATAGACTACTCGTCTCTCAAATTGCTATAGAGAGACAGAACTGTACTTGTCAACACGAAATACCAAGCGAGACTGCAGTGGCGGATTTTGCGAAAAAAGGACCAATTGGCAAATGTTCTGAGGGGAAATAAAACTGTAGTTTACTAAAAACCAGCTCGGTGTAATAATACAGAAAAAAATGCTTTGGATATAATTAAAATTATTATTTTATAACTCATTGCCAGTGAATATTAGATTAATTAGATCTAAGAGTAATTTCTGGCTGGCGGCTACGCTGTATATCAAAAATACGAATATGTAGGATACTCGTAAGTTTAATTAATTATAAGTTTAACTACTAGTTAGATTAGATTAGATTAGTGGGGTAGGATTTTAAAACAGCATCTTGCTGAATTCCGCCCTTTGCGCCACAAAAAGAAAATATGGAGGGAAAAAATATACTAAATCTGTACTACTTAATTTGTTGGTGTAATAAAGACGCATGATTATTATTATATTAATATTATTTAACCCTTACATACGTGCGCAACCGCATTTCTATTTTTCCTTTAGTAATTTTTTATGTTCTGGTGAAAATATCGCAAAACCGGATCCCCATTCTTTCAGGTATTTTGCCCCGATATACGTTTTTGAAATAAAAATGAATGCAAAAGATTTAAAATAGTAAAGCTTCAAATTTTTGTATATTTTTAGTTGCGCACATAATTGTTAAGGATGGGGCCCTGGGGCCCTTCTGTGCAGGGACCCAGCTGGCAACCGCTCATCGATCGCCCTGTTAAATCCGTCACTGCAAGACCGTCTCCCGCCGGTTGAGTCCGGCCAAGAAACACACCATCGCGATTATTTACAAGGAATCATTCATAAGTCCCTTTCAATGTCAGTACGAACGTGCCGGGGCTAAGTTTAGCGATAAAGCGGCGCCAGAATGCGCCCATTGTTCGCAGCTTTCGCGAAAGCTTGCCGAGGAAACGGCGCGAGATTAGCAGCGTACACGTTCGGCGACAGATCCGGGGTTTTTCGTGGTAATTTTATTATCCACTCGAGAGAAAGCCGAGGCTAGATACGTCACCACCTCGCGAGGCATCGCTGGGATTCGTGGCCGCGATCAAAGGGCTCCGTTACTCCCCGTCGACCTGCTCGGAGGGGTTGAAAAACGCGCCCGCGGAGGAACGCCCGGTGGCGGTCGAGGCAGCCGCTCGCCGAGGAGTTAAAATGACTCGTGGGGTCTCGCGGAAAACATTCATTTGCAAGAGCAAACATTGCCCGCTATTTATCGAGTGTCGGGGGAGGGATACCTGCGGCCCATTTTCGTTATCGAGCGCCGCGAAGGGACCGACGGCAGCGGCGCGGCGGAAGGAAAAAACCGACGGCCCCCCGAGGGGGGGGGGGGGGGTGGGGAAAAAAACACGAATCGAGCGCAACAAAAACATAACTTTCCGCGATGGCGGCGCGAAGGGTGCTCGAGGAACGAGTGGGTCCTCCTCCGGTATTCCATCGGCGTTATATAGCTCGTCAGATCGAATGTTTGTTTTCAGAAAAATAGACAGAAACGAGACGCGCGCCGCTGTTAACACTGCCGAGCCTCTAGTGCGCATTGACCGAGCCGAAACGTCGCGTGCGTTTTATATTTTCCCTCCTCTTCTTCCATTTTTTCGGAGGGAGCGGCACGCTTTGTCCGGTCTCTTGTTATTCCAACCTGTAGACGCTTTGTTTTTTAACACTTTTCTCGTCGGTATAGATCCCTCTGATGGATGGGACTCTACGCGTGATCGATCGCGAGCGTTCGATTCCTCCTGCGTGCCCGGCTACTTTCAGGGGCACTGACGGGAATTCTGGGCCCCGAGTGTCGATCTTCTCTATCCATATATTTTTGCAAAATGGTAACAGAAATTTATTATTATTATTATTATTAAACGTCTATATTGCACAACAAAGCAGAGGACAACAGAGAGAAGGTAAAAAAAAACGACAAAAAGCAAAGGCGAAGTTCAATCCGCGACTGTTTTTCAACTTAACCTAAATTAATTTACCCTAATTTACCATCCACACCTCGTGTTCCTTTCATGAAAACGGGGAGTTATAATTTTAAAACACCTTACGATTTCAACCCTCGCCTCGACCATTCCCCTCTAAGAAGTCACCCCCCTTCGCGCTCCATATTTACAGGGGAAGGGAAATTTAAATGCACCGAAGAACTCCGCGACGCAACTCTTTTATCTCGCAACGTCCTCGCGGCAAACTTTATTCCCTTCGACTTTATCCGCTTTCCTTCTCGCCGAACGCGGCCGTTCGGCGCGTTACGAGGGAAAGAGCGAGAGAAAGGGATCCGGAATCGTCCGCGTATCCGAATAACAGCGGCTTATCTGAATCGTTACGCGAAACGAAAATACAAGAGGAGCTCTCTCCCTCCAACTTTCAATCGGAGAGGCGCGGAGGTTAAGCGAGATCGCGAAAACGATAGAGCGACTTGGCACCGCGCGTATGAAGATAAATCAACGATTTATTCCGCGCGCTCCCGTGCTCGTGATCCCGGCGATCCGCAAAGACGTACAACGGGGGGCCCTGGCGACGTTTTCCACCGCGAAACAGTGAATCAGTCCGGCATCGAGCGATCGCAGATTTCCTGCACGCGAGAGGACACGCACACCGAGGCTCACACACGCGCGCGCGCGCGCGCGCGCCCCGGCACACACATCCGTCGTTCCCGCGCGTCGATTCTTACGTTCGCTGTTGATACGGAGCAACGCTCGCTCCTCTTATCGTCAGAAGTCACACGATAAACCCGTCGACGTTTATTCTTCAAATATACAAGCGTAAGTCTCCTGCGAGAGAGTTGTTCGATTAGAAAAAAAAGCGGGGATTAATTGCGAGGTGGCAGGCTGCTGGGAGTTGGCCTCGCGAATCTCTGCTCGACAGCGAAGGAGCGTTCCGGTGGTTTGGGGGAACGATGACGAGTGGAGCCGTTCGGTTAATAATTGTATGCAAATTGGATTGACTCGCTGGATGGCTTTCACATTCATAGTCGCTGATAAGGCGAGTATAGCGGGTATCCTAAACGGGCGTGATTCGGGTGGGGGGACGTGTCCTTAGGTATACATCGCGGAGATTGTAAAGCTTAGCGTGCTAGAAGTACCTCTGGTATAAGCAAAGTTCCACAGACCGATCATCTGTACTGGTTTCTACTGGTCCAAGCACGGAATCCTGGTTAAACGAAAACCAATCGTTTTATTCGGCCCGATTGACTTTATACCATCCAATAACGATCCGGGATCACCAGCCGACGGCGATATCCTCGTCATGTCAACCGGCGAGAATGATCCTGTTTCGATGACGACGTCGACCAGGAATATCGCGATAAACCTACACCAGAGATAACGTTCACTCTTGCCGCTCGATAGCTCCCTCTTCTTTTTTCGCTGTTTTTATTTCCCGTTGCTTTTTTTTTGGAAACTAGATTACAATTCGACGCTTCGTAGAACTGAAACAAGTGAATCACTGCTGGCGTTTCGTTCCCTCTTCGGCGGAGATTTCTCTGCTCGCGATCGCACGCTTCTTGAGGCTTCTCGAAAGTTAAAGTCCCATCGTTCACGGCGAAGCTAATGCATATCCCACGATCGAAGGCACCGACGACGGTCTCGAGCGCTCTGACCGCCCGAAAGCTCGCAGCTACGCGATCGCACCACGAACCCGGGTCTCTCGCGTCGCTAGTCGAACGTAATATACGCGGCCTTCCCTCCGAAATCTCGAAGCCCCACGAACGTTCAACACAGCGGGCCCCGAGACGCGAACACAACCGGATGTTCTGGCGACATCTCGAGTCGGGGCACTGGGTAACGTTCTTTTTTTTTTTCGCTTCGGGAGTCTTGCACTGGTGCGCGATCCGATTCTCTCGCCGGCACTATCGGCAACCGAAACGCGTGTCGCCCCACTGCGTAAACTGTTCACTGATCACGTCGCCTACGATGGCCAGTTAATCTCGCGCTCCCTCGGGACGGTGGACGGCTGGGTGTGCGACGAAGGCGTTCGACGGCGGCGGTACACTCGCGCGGACGGTTGACGGGCACCTCTTACGTGGATCGGGAGCGATCATAGCCGTCGTGGAAGCTGCTGCTGTGCCCGCTGGTCACCACGATCTCGCGCGGGGGGACGTTCTCTCGGTCACGAGCGGCACGATCATCGCACAAGTCCTCCTCCGTCAGCAACCGTTCACCTTGACCAGTCGCGATCGGCGGGCACACACGGGAGCGTGCACACCGCAGCCTGGCTGCACGACGAACGCGAGAGGCGCGCTAACGCGATCAGGGTCCGCAAGGTGCCGGCAAACGAGAGCCCCAGTACCCTCGAGGAAATCTCCTTGTCCCCCGCACAGAGCGGAGCCGTTTCGTCACTCTGCACTGGCCAGACGATAATTTCAGTGGCGATTAGATGACCCAACACCGACGATAGTAAACGAGACCGTATTTTGCGGATCAGCACACGCTTCTCTCTCTCTCTCTCTCTCTCACTCTCTCTCTCTCTCTCTCTATCTCTGTGTCTCTCTCCCCCCTCGGTTCGTTCTCCGCGTCTCTTTCCTTCCATCTCCGTCTCCCTCCCACTCCGCGCCTCCTCTCTCCCTCGCTCTATCCCCCCATCTCGCACTTTTTCCTCTCTCGCGTTTTGCAAATCGCCGGAGCAGACGATCTCGCGCGGATACACCGAGATTCCTCCTCTATCCTCCTTGATTTACAGCGAAGCCCCCTCTCCCCTTCGGACGTCAACAAACACGATGTTTCGACACGTTTCGACTGCCGTTATCGTTGTTTCTACTCGTTAATGGACGGAGCCACTGTTATTGGTTATTAGAGAGGACTTAGTGGGTCAGACGGCACAGCGAGCGCGGCTAATACCGTGGAACTTTGCAGAGATAATGGGGGATCAGTGTTTTTGGCACGTTCTTGGCGGTGGGAGGATAGCACACTCGAGTCGGGCATAAAACGATATCCTCGAAGTCAGCAAATGTCTGTCTCGCTGGTCGGGATCGCGATTAGGGGGGTTTTCTTCCACCATTCCTCCTCTCTTTGCTGTCTTATTGTCGTATACACGGCGACAGAGATTTGTCCGAGCCGTGAAATCGGCCCGCCGCAAAGGTTTGGCTATGTAAATTCGGCAGATCTGGCGCTGTAAGAGTCATCGACAGGGGCGTCTAAGGCGGTCCGCTCCGAGGCCCCGTGCAATCGCCAATGGGATTAACGGGAACCGAATGAAAGGTGAGACATATACTCCGCGCGACCATAAGCGCAGCTCGCGTGTTTATTTTCCCACGTTTCTATCTTCACGCCCAGTGTGCGTTTGATTCTTCCCAATTCCGTGACCATCCACGCGGTGGAAGAGGAACAGGGAAGTGGGTCAAATCGTCCAGGCGTTAAAGTAAACATGTTTCCAGCTTCGGGGCAAGGAGACAAACGCGTCAAGGAGCCGACCCTTAAGGGGATCATATAGCATAGTATTTCAACTTTCATTCGAAAACCAGCGATCCCATTGTAGGATGCACGGAAACCTAAAACGATATCCTTTACACACGGGTCTGGGCACTTCTACTTCAACCGACTTACTAACACACTACTGTCTTCATTTTCTCAATCTCCCTATCACTCTTTCTCTCGTTTCTTACACTTTCCCCCCACAATGCACTTCTACCGCGACATGTAAGTCTAGATCCTCGCCAGCAGACAGTCTCCACGTGACTCTGACGCGATATAATACAGATGCTATTAAACTAAATTGCAAAGTCGAGCAGTCCTCACGCTGTTTCATAAAACCTCTGAATCAAAGAGTGCTTCTCTAACATCCGACTAAAATCTACACGAAACGCGTTCCTCGTCACCCGATTCCCTATCCTCGATTACATTATCGTCCTCACCCTCCCAGAGTACCTACTCCCGGGTCCTCGGTACATTCTTTCCACCGGCGACAGCAGCCGTCTCCCAGAGCACTGTTTTCATGACAGGCACCGTTCGACACGGTGGCGTGCGGGGAGCTCACACGAGCTTAGAAGCAGGCACGTGTCTAGCCAGCGGCGTGTTTTAATCGGTGTCGGAGGAGCACTTGAGCCGGTAGGTGCCGGTTGCACGTACCCTATCGTTGCATATGCATGTACGTGTGCGCCGCACGCGTGTGTACATTGTGTGGGGGGCGGGCGACGGGCTGAGGAGGGAGAGGCGAGAGACAGGGAGCGTGTGTGGGTGTAGGTGTACCGGAGAGCAAGCGAGCGGGAAGGAGGGAGGGCGGGAAAATTCGAAATCGCGCGCGTGCAAAGCGCGCGCTCTCGATGACGTCGCCGTTTTCGAGGAAAACGTGGACGGCGCACAGGTGGCCGAAAGCGCGTGAATACTGATGATCGACGCGATGACGGGACTGAGGTACACGCGGGCGGCGCTAAAGTAACGCGGTGTCGCGGGCCCCGTTTGTAAATGATGGTCTGGTACTCACCGGAGTTGTAATATTCCTTAAAGTAGCGTGTCGCCGCACGCTGCACGATCGAGTAATACAAGTTCACGTACGACGTCGACTGGTTCTGTGCGGAGAGCGCCATTTACACTGTTTTTTGGTCGCGCGCGCGGCTCACCGTCTAATTTACTTGAGAGAGATATATATATATATATATATGTATATATATTTGTGAATGTGTATGCGTATATAGATATACGTATCTACATATGTATACACGTGCGTATACACACGGTGCGTACAAGAGCGCGGTTGTTCCTCTCGCGTGATCACACACGGGGCCGGCGGGCGGGCAAAGACGACGGCGTAACGATGAACGGGGAACAAACGCGCGAAAAAAACCGTCTCCCGTCGTCGTGCTGCTTATCCTTCTCCTTTCTTCTCCCCCGTCTCGAGACGTTTTTTCGTTTCTCTCCTCGTCGCGATCCCTCCACGAGATCGTTGGCGTTCACGCGGGCCCTCGGGACGACGGCGACGCAACTTTTGGCAAAAAAATTATCCACCTTTTTCCACGTACCGCACCGGGTCCTCCCTCTCTCGTTACTCTCTTTCCTCTTTCTCTCTTTTTTTCTCTCTCTCTCTTTCTCTCTGTCGTTTTTCTCTTTTCTCCTCCGTCTATTTCTCCGCCTGTCCCCCGATGCGTGGTTTATTTACGGCCCCGCGTTTCTTCCTCGGTTTACGTGCGTGAACGTTAAGGTTACGGGCGTTCGAGCAGCGAGAGACGGTCTCGCGTGCCGGCTAGAGGGCCGCGACTTTGATCCTCGGCACACTCGCTTTCGGGTTACCCGCGCCGGTAGACACAAACTCGGTAGACTCTCGGCCTGAGCCCCCCCGAGTAACTCGCCAAGACCGAGACACTGGCGAGCTGCAGCGTTGCCACACTTCCGTCGCCGCGGTGCGCGCCCGCGGAGTGGGGATTTCTGGACTGGTTCCGCTCGGGTTTGGGATATGGTAGACACCGACGACGACGTCGTCGCCGCCGCCACCGCCGCCGCCGTCGGTGGAGAGAGAGAAGAGGACGGTAGGAGAAGGTGCCGGCGTCGGGCGAGTGGTGATGGCTGGCAGGGGCGGATTCACGCGGCCGCGGGCGCCGCGCCGAGCCGCTCCTTCCGCAGATTCGTTCTCCATCTAGGATGGACGATCGGGAGGGAGATACCCTTGGCAGACCAGCCGCGATGTGTTCTCCACTCTCGTCCCTCTCGAGCCCCTCGGTCGCCCCGAACCAGCCGTGGTAAATTGGGGTAGCGTGACGGGCAAAATTTCGACCGGGACGGCTCGCATGCAGACGATTGCCGGTCAACGAGCTCTCGATTTTGTCGTTAATTGGATGGTAGCGGATTTATACTTTGTTCGCGAGTCAATTACGGAGTCGCTGGCTTGCCTCGATGGCCCTGTGGATAGGCGGCCCCCGCCGAGGGAGGAGAGGGCCGGTCGAGTAATTTTCCAAAATTGCCGTTTCCCGTGCGACGTTTGCCTCCGAGGTGAAGCATAATCTAAAGAGGAATCCTCGAAAAGAGATTGCTCGGTGTTAAAACCAATGGGAACAATGTCACCGGAGAATGTTCCGTTCATTGTTCCCTCAGTGGGACTGCAGGTTCCCTCGCAACAGGGCGCACAGGATCGGCCGAGAAATCGGCACGAGGCTCCACGGGCGGCGAATCTTCCGCCCCTGGCGGACGGGGCCGATGGTGGTGGTGACTACGGCGATGGTAGGGGCAGCGGCAGTGGTGGCGGCGGCGGTGACCGCGCCGGAGGAGAACCAGACACGGAGGAGAGGACGCACCGCGTGCAGCAGAGGGAGAGGAAGAGTTGGCAAATGGTTGGATGGAGGGAGAGGACCGAGAGGAGTCGGAGCGAGGAAGTTATGTCCGTTGGACCGACGTGGAAGGGGCTTGATAGCGCGTCGCGAGGGGGGCCACCGAGTCACGTGGTGGGGGCGTTTTCGGCGGGGAGTCCGGGCAGGTGGTGGGGGATCCTCCAGTCGCCTTTCCTCCCCCTCGCTCCCCATTGCCCCTCCGCGGAGTCCCTCACTCCCCGGCTGACGTACCCCTCGATGCGCGGTGCGCCGTGATGCATCGCGCTGCCGGCCGCCTCTGCGAGTCACAAGGTATGCTCGTGCCACGAATACGAACTGCCTCTCCCAAATCAATATCAGTCGTCGAAAAAAAAAGCGACTCGGCACCTATAATTGCCGAACTTCCGCGATAACCGTCTCTTCTCTCTTCGCCGGGGTGTCCCCGCCACCTCCGCCTCCGCCGCTGCCGTCGCTTGCACCGGTTTCGCGGGACGACGACACGACGCCCCCGCGCCGCGCCGCGCCGAGCCGCGCGACGCTGCGTTAGGTTAGGTTCACGCGCTAGGTTGATTAGGGCCTCCCTCCGTGCACCCGTGTCACGCACGTTTCCCGCCACCCAATGTCCGCGCACGATGATTTTCACTGACTATGCCTGTGGCCACGTGCACCACCGCGACACGCTCGCTCGCGCCAGTCCGACCTCCCTCCCGCCCTCTCGCGCACTCCTCGCCCGAAGGTTACGCCTGCTGCGAAAACAAAGCGGGCTGCTGCGCTTCGCTTCAATCGGCTACGTGCTCAGGCACAAAGAACCACGTTATCCTTGCCCTCCGACAACCGTTTCGGCGGCGACCAGTGTCGCCTAGGCCTGATCCCACGTCCCGTCGACCCGTCGCTTCTCTCTGGGACACTCCCCGACGATTTTCCATCAAGCCGCTGCAGAGACAAATAGCATAAATTGGAAGAGACGATTATTCTTGTGACGTACTCCGCGCGCCTCACAATGCACCGTTGTGCTGACCCGATTGCGAGTTATCGCCTGCCGTAACGGCGGCACGATAACAGCGCGATCCGTACGAACGTCAGCCGCGTAGGCTTCCGTTCGAACAGGAATCGCCCGTTCGACTTCGCAGCGCACTCGTTCGCCCTCTTCGAACTTCGCGTATCCACCAAACTCCAATGGGACGCCAGAGACTCGCTTCTATCGCGGGCGGGAGGGGTACGGCAAGGTATGTACTTGGGAGCCCGCTCGAGTGGTGCGGAAACCGATACCCATGAGGGTACGCACAAGTCATCAACCGCGTTTTTCTCCAGTTATTGCAGGGTCTTCCACAGACCCACAACACCTGTCCACATCGGTATGCCGAACCCCTCGATACGCTATAGTCCAGCGCCTATACAGAACGTGTCCCTCAGCCCTTGACTCTGGACACTATACCGCGCTATCATTCTTCTCGCCCCCGTCGCACCGACAACCCTATATTCCTTCCCCCAACGATACTTTCCCTCCCCCTCGCCAAGTACCCGTAAACTTGCTTCGAAAACTCTCCGCTTTCCCACCAGATCCCCATCGCGTATAGATATTTCGGTACGAAGGAGAAGAGGGAGAAAAAGCTAGCGCAAGTACAAGAAGAAGAATGGAAAGCACACCGGGGCAACGTGCCGGCCGAAGTTCTCGGCCACGAAACGAATTTAACGATCGCTCTCGCACATGGAAAGAGAGAGAGGGAGAGCGTGAGCGAGCGTGATAGAGCGAACGAGAGAGAAAGAAAGAGGGAGAGAGAGAAAGAATGAGAAAGAGAGAGAGGGAGAGAGAGAGAGAGAGGGTTCGCAGGAGGAATGCCGTCGGTGGCTAGATGGCTGCGCGCCGTCCCAAAGGCGAGCAGCAGAGAGAAAAGTGCGCGTTAGCAGCGCGGCCTGTGCAGCCGTGGCCGCCTATATTTATCCGAGGATGCAATATTTGGCTGCGTCTTCTAGAGACTCGACCGGCCACATTCGTCCCAACTTGCAGCGCGCGGATGGGCGCGCATGAACGAACGCAGCAGCGGCTCCGAGCAGCCTACACCTCTCTTTCCCTCTTCTTCTCCCTCTTCCTCCTCCTCCTCCTCCTCCCGGCCCCCACCCCCCTTTCCCTCTATCTCTCTTTCTGCCTCCCGTTCTTTTTCCCCCCTTTCTCTCCTTTCTCTCCGAACCTCCTCCCCCTCTCTACACCTCCCTGCCGTCCTCACCTCCTCTGCCCCGCCGAACCCGCGTCTTTCTATCTTTCCATCTTTCTCCTTTTCCCTCTTCCCTCGGTCCTTCTTTCTCGCCCTCTCTGAATTTTCTCTCCCGTTCGCTCTCTACCTCCGTTCCTTCTTCTGCTTTATCACAATGAGCGACCGCGTGTGCGTGCCCGTGTCGTTAGGCAGTAGCTGTCGGTGCAGGCGTGGTTGGTTCCTTGCCCTCTGTCGCGTATTTATATCTAGCGAGTAGAGCGAATGCATTGCGGCTCGCTTCTTGTTTGCCGGGGACCGCTCCTCTCTTTCTCTCGCTCCACGATCGGCCGTTCGCCGCCGGTTCGCCCGTGCTCGGCCCGATCGCCTCGCGTCCCCTCTCGCTCGCGCGCACGCACGCTCGCCGCGGCCCCGCCAAACCTGCTCCGAAAGCAACGTTAACGCCTAGCGCCGGCTAATCACCGGTATACAAGCATTTTTCCCCTCGGATCGACTCGCCTGCTCTCGGGACTCCCGGATCCCCGCGCGCTTCATCCCCTAATTACTCGGTAATCTTGGAGGATCGAGGATCTTTATGGAGCCCTGGCGCGCGTTTTTCCGAATATTCCCCTGGAAACGGCCGCCACCGAGGGGACGACGACAAGTCGGACGTGCCGTCCGTGGAACGAAGAGGAACGACGCAAAAACTGTACCAAGAGGCGGTCGCACTTGGCCCCTCTTGCTTCCATTAAGACATCCTTCGTCACGTATTAGCATTCGCTTTTTCTTCGTACTCCCGGTCCTCTGCATGCCCCGTTAAATCCGCTCTAGAAACGGCCGCCCGTAGGCCGCGGTTAAGCCGCGGCCTAGCGGTTCGCGTGACGAGTTATAATTTCCAGCGGCCTGCGCAGGGCTCGGAATCTCTCGATTTCAACGCGGACTGCGGTAATTTTACGACGTCCGCCGAGCAACGTTAACGCGATCCCTCGCTACTCTCCGACGCGGTGACGCGCCGATCATCGGCCACAGGGGATTAAAACAACGTGTAATCGGGAGATTGCGCGCGGTTACGCTCGATACCACTCGCGGAGCGGCTTCTTTTCTCTTTTCGGGCCTCCGTATCGCGGAAACCACGGATTTTCATCCCCTCTCAGCTCCTCGCGGATTAATAACGCTTTTCCTGCGGACGCAGCTGCGCTGTTAGAGGCGGATTCGTGGTACTGTTGCAGCGGTCGCCGGGTTTAATAGAAGTTCGATGCGAAGAAATTCTTCCCGTGATAACGGAGCCGATAGGATCGGCAGTGAGAGACACGAGTAAAATCGTCCCGCCCATCGAGAGGTTTCCTCTCGCTTCCCCACGCAGCACCATAACATTGCAGCAACGTCTCTGCAATATTGCGGTGCAAGATTGCAACGTTGCACCATAACACTGCAGAGACGTTGCAGGTTCCGTCCTATCCCTAGTAGCATTTGTTGTTGGCATACAGTTGGGCCACGCACATAATTTTGGTTGGCCAACAGTTAGATTTGGCACTTTTTATTCAGGATGGGCCAACAACAGATGGCCAAGGTAGGCTTTCCTACTCTTGCCCAACTATTTATAGGGCTTACCGTAAAAGCCCCATTGAAAGTTTCTTTCCAGAAGGCGTCTTAAACAACTTCAAAAGACGTTGTAAAGACGTCTTCTTCAGGTCTGGATTAGGAAAAAAAAATTTCGCGTTGAGGAGGGGAATTGAACTCAGACTTTCCGCTTAGAAAGCAACCGCTGTTTGCAACTATCCAATACACTTACTTGTAAACAGTTCTAATTTTTAGGTACATAACAAGTATTAAGTGTTTCTAAAAACTATGCAGTGACGCGAAATATTCTACAAAATATCATTCGACCTTTAGACTCGTTCCTTAAGATTTCACATTCGTCTTAAGACAGACGTCCTCTTTACATATTTATAAATAAGGAAAGAAAAACCACAACTTGGAATATAATAACAGGTTTTTGGATGTAGCAAATTTTCTGACGTTTGTAAGACGACATTTAATCATCGTTGTAAATTGTTTGTTAATTAACCAACGATGGTTGGCATTACTACGCATAGTAATTATAGGCCCAACATAGAATATTCATTGGCAAACTGTCGTAAGTTTTTTGCCGTAGGCCCTATGTTGGGAATTTGTAGGCAAAACTCTAACTATATCCCAACTAATTCCCAACTGTTGGATATCGTTGGCCAACCAAAAATGCTACTAGGGATGTCCGCCTTCGCAATATTGCAGGTGTGTATTTTTGCAATGTTGCGGCAGCATTGCAAACATGTAGTCCTGCAACGTTCCGGCAATGATTCTGCAACGAAACGGCAATAAAAACGGCCAACGAGAAATTCTAGCATATCCCGTTAAATGAAACATGCTGTAGAATCTACTCGACGTCATATTTCAAATTTCGTCAAAGTCATAGTTGCTTCAAAATATTGCTGTACTTTTTCTACAATATTTCCACTACAGTATTGCACGGCAATATGTAGGCAATTTTGCTGGGTCGTTGCCACTGAAACATTGCACATCGATTTGCACGCAATATTGCCGAAATATTGTAGGATCGTTGCCAGTGGAACATTGCACGTCGATGTGCGCGCAATATTGCCGAAATATTGTAGGAACGTTGCCACTGGAACATTGCGCGTCGATGTGCGCGCAATATTGCCGAAATATTGTAGAATTGTTGCCAATGGAACAACTTATCAGTATTTTTCCAACGATCCCATAAATCGCGCCATGTGTATATTGAACCAATGCCCTAAGGACATTGATTTCTTCCTAACATCACTCACAGCGTTTAGAACTCAACTGCTTAGGTGTATACCATCTCCGTAGTACACACTTTTAGCACTGAGTCATCGTTATATTGCAGACTGTTTACTTGTTTATGTTTGTATTATTGTTACTTCATTGCTAGAGTTTATTTCTATATTATATATTATTTTATTTATTTTTATCTATTCTGTTACTAGTTTTCTATGTTTCTTTTTCTGCTATATTGTAATTTATCTCTGTATTCGAAAGGGTTCCCCCGTTTATTAATAATAATAATAATAATTGCAGGGCAAGGTTCTTGCAATATTTCTGCAATATTGTAAGATCATTGCCACTCCAATAATGCACGGCAATATTGCAGGAACGTTCCTACAATATTGCAATGCAGGCTGCAACAACGCAATATTGCAGCAACGTTCCTGCAATACAGCTGCAACGAAGTGTGCTGTATGGGTCTCATTTACGAAGATCGAGAGACGAGCTCCTGCACTCGGCGATTCGATCATCCCCCCCGCGATTATCGCCGTGGAAAAACAAAGACCGAACGGCTCACGCGTTTCCTTCCTCCGCGCGCAATTAAATAATCATCCGGCGCAAATTACCCATAAATTTCCTTCCCGAGCGCGGACGCCTCTCCGCGTGGTCACCGAGGGAATCATCGATGTTTTGTCATCGTTCTTCGCGAAGTCGCGCTTCTCGGAAGCACAGTGGTCCCCTAGCCATTAACGAGCCAGCTCGACTTTTACCTCCCCGTGCTATTTACGATCGAAACTCCAGTTTCCTCGACGATGCCTGCCCGCTGCAACGGATTTCCCCGGCAATCGACGCGTTCGATTAGTGGTAATTAAGCGGTCGCGCATATTACCAGATAAAAGAAGGGGCAATGGCTTGTAGCCTGACCGATCGTAAACACTAACCATCCCATTTCCGATCCGTCCGCTGGCGACGGGGGAAAAGTTCGCCACTCGTCTGTCTGTGCATGATCCGCGCGCTCCACTGAACGGATTCAGCAATCGCGCCTTGGCGATGCTTCCTGCAATCACCGTCTCATCCACGTGCGAATGGACAGGTTTGTTTATGTCAAGAAAGACTTGTCAGAGGCTCGGGCCATTTTTCATCGCGTTTCATCCCTTTAAAGTATCGGCAGCGATCTCCTCCCCTCGGTTGCCACTGTTACAATTTCAAACAGTCCTGCGTTTCATTTATTTTTTATCGGGGGAGAAGTTTGTTGACCTTGCAGTGCGAAACGCCAGGAATACATTGGAGGAGGCACGAAAGTGGGGTAGAGAGTAGACGACGGTGGTGGCGGTGCCGGTGGTGGCGGCCGAGGGGTTAAGGGGAGACGCCAGGGTTGCACGCCGACGGTGGTGAGGGTTGCTGCCGGTGGAGTTAGGTGGAGTGGGTCGAATCCGGCGGCGAGGGCAAGTTATTTCGCGCGAAATGTGCATTGGCCGAATTTGGCTTCGTGCTCTTTCTTTTCCCTCCCCCCACCCCGCACGGATCCGATCGTGAATTCTACAAAACATCAACGTGCCACGCGCGCGGTCTTCGCGAGAACATCGCGAGAACACCGAAGATCCTGCTTTTACAATTTATGTACATCATAATGGGAATGTTGAGGCACTTGAGTGTTTGTAGGTTGCTCTTGTGAGACCGCATGTTGAATATGCGTCAGTTATCTCGAGTCCGATGCACGATAAATATACTAATATGATCGAAATGGTTCAACACAATTTTTTTAGGTTTGCTGCTCGGAATTTAGGTTGTTCTATGGATCGTTCTGACCATGATTACCGCTCTACAATGGCTCTATAATGGCTTCATTGAACATTGCCAGCCTCGGAGATAGTAAACTAACAAGGGAACACCGCGAACCCGGACTCACCGATTGGAATGCAACTTTGTGGGTTTATACAGTGACTCAAGACAAGAACAACGGTGTGTTTCATTTGTGCCCTATCGCCCTTTAAGGGGGTGAAAACTAACCTCAAAGTCAAATGGGAATTCTACTTTTTCGTGTATAACTCTCAAAGTAAAACAGACAGAACAAAATGTTTGAAACAAAAGTTTGATGGTGCAATAAGCGCTGCGAACTTGCGTTAACAAAATTTAGAAAATAGTTTAAAAAAAATACCTGAACGAAAAAAATATTTTTTAAAATTTTGTTAACGCAACTTTGCAGCGCTTATTGCACCATTAAACTTTTGTTTGAAACATTTGTTTCTGTCTGTTGTACTTTGAGAGTTATACGCGAAGAAGTGGAAGCGTCAATTCGACTTTGAGGTTAGTTTTCACCCCCTTAAAGGGCGATAGGGCACAAATGAAATACACCGTTGTTCTTGTCTTGAGTCACTCTATAAACCCAAAAAGTTGCATCTCAATTAGTGAGTCCGGGTTCGCGGTGTTCCCTTGTAAGCGCGCTTATGATGTTCTTGATTAAGTTCTTAAGGGGTTATGCCTAGTCAGGCGGCCGAAAAGAGTAGAAGGTTTGTGAATTTTTTTGAAAAAACGGAAGCATCTATTTTTACAGAACTTTCGAATCTAAAGAAGATTTGGTAATTTTTTGGTAAAAATATATTTACGTTTATAATTAAATTACAATCGATATCCAAGAAGCCTTTTTAAAAACTTCGAAATTCGATTATCTAAAATCAAAAAATAAAAAAGATTTCGTTAGTATATTAATTTATCTTCCGATTGACGGGGTGAATTTGCGAAATATTAATTTAAAATAGAATGGCGGCTATTTAAAGTTTGAAGCCCTGATTTTCGCGCGAAAAACGGCCATTTTTCGTTCATAAAATCTAAAATACATATTGAAAAAAAAATGCGAACGACATTCTGTAGATTTTTATATAAAAAATAAGCCAACAAAATTTTAGAAAGATTGGTGCAGTGATTGTTAAGATATCTTACTCACCTTTCTTAAAAAGTCTAAAATAAAAAAAACAAGAAAGATTTCATTAGGATATTAATGTATCCTCTCATTAACGCAGGGAATTTCCGAAACATTAATTTCTAACAAAATGGCGGCTATTTAAAGCTGAAATCCTAATTGCATCGTCCAAAAATCACGCGAGAAAATCAGGATTTCTGTTTTGAGTGCAAAAAGTTGTGTAAAAATATATGCTTCCGCTTTAAAAAAAAATTCACAAACTTCGCCTCTTTTCGGCCGCCTGACTAGGCATAACCCGTTAAATGGTCATATTGAGTGTCCGGATTTGGTAGCCTCCGTTTCCTTCAATGCGCTGCAGAGGGACTTGCGCACCCAGGCCTCTATTTTAGAAACGGAACGAATCTAGAGACCCACTAAACAGGTCAATACCACTAAAATGCTGATTAGAGCTGTTTGGTGGGTCTCTAGATTCGTTTTGTGTGCTGGTTTATGGGCAGTCTGGTCACTTACGGGGTCATGTTTAGTATAATTTAATATGTTTGAGCGTTCACTGTGCAAGCTCGAATGATTGTACATTTCTGTAAACTATGGGATTTTCCCGTTTATAATAATAATAATAATAATAATAATAATAGACTGTTCTGTACCGTTGTATTTTATTTTGTTATTTTTATCGTTTATTGTTTATCTTCACTTCATTTTATTTTATTGTACCTAATTGGTCACAGTAACTCAATTAATTTTTGTACTTTAACCTATGTAACTAAAGGGCTTTCCCGTTTAAATAATAATAATAATAATAATAATAAGAATCTCGACCTGTAATTTCTGGGGTGCATTCGCCACGTTGCCGACGATCGAGGATGAATTTCGGAGCGATACAGAAGCTCGATACGCTCGGCGAGGATTCGTTGCACGCTCCTCGAAGGACAGTTGCGCGTCGATTAAGATATCTCGTATAAATTGAGTACGGGTAGCCTTGACGCAAGGCAGAAGTCGGGTAATTCGCTCGGCCATCATCTTAATCGGCGTAGTGGCCGAGCCGCGCGGGAAAATAGACACAATGTTGGAATACATAAGCTCGGGCGCAGCAAGCGGCGCTGGCCAACGCGGTTCAATCTGATTGCGAACTTAATGAGCGGTATTATGCAACCAGTACTGGAACGGAGCAAAGAGTCCATGAATATTGCAGGATGCAATTGTAGAAGAATATTAACGGTACATTATTACGTGTTAATTATCACAACACGTCAATCGTCCGGGCCCGCGCGCAAATTTGCACATCGCAGCCCGCGCCGGTTTCTAACGAGCGAGCGAGCGGCGACGGAAGGGAAGGACGGAGGCCGGCCGCGCGGCAGCTTCTCGCGCCCTCTGCCCGCTCGAATCACGGATATTAATTGCCTTTGTTAAACGTATTAACGGCCATTAATTACGAGCACGGCCATTCGAGTGTGGCCGACGATGGAAAAGAAAGAGGACCGGGGGAAATAAAAGGCGCGGCCGGAGACAGAGAAATCACGCGAGCGTGCAGCAACGCTGGACCATTCCGGCGGGGAATTTTCAGCCGCGTTAAATATTACGCCCCGCGTTAGCGCGCCCTCGTAATTTTCCTTCGCTCGGTCGTCGTAGAACGTATCTTTCATCCGGGCGCAACGCATAACGAATCTGCTGCGCGATTTCGCGCCGGCTAGCTCGCCCCGTCCTCCTCTCCCCCCTCCTCCTCCTCCTCTCTCGTCTCCTCGCGCTGCCACTTCTTTTCACCAGCGCACACGCTCTAAATTCGGTTTCAAGCGGCGAGCAAAACAGTTCCCCGGGAGGTTCGCTGGTCGAGTGAAAAAACTAACGAAAGGGGCGAGCGAAGCTGGGCGAAGATGCACGTGGCCAGGCCTAACCCAGAGACGCGATGCGCGGCAACCTAGGTTTTTAAGGCTTGGTGCTTTCGTTCGCCGAGTGTCCCGAATCGTGCGTTGGCACTTTGACGCGCAGGTGGACCCGTGAAGTTTGGAACGTTCGATCTTTCAATTCCTCTCTTCTGCCTTTCTTGAAGCTTCCACGCTTGACAGGTGGACCCCTGTACCCTAGGGTTGGCAACTTTTTTGGGGGGAAATATAGTACTTTACGGCCAAATGTGATGGAAAATATTATTATTATTATTATTATTATTATTATTATTATTATTTGACGGGAGAACCCTTTAGAGTACATAGATTTGAAACAATTAAGTACAAGAAAGAAAAACAGGTGTAACGGCTTAAAACTAAAATAAACAAAAAGGAAATAATGTAAAAAAATAACAAAAGATAAACAAGATAAAATGTAGTACACTAGCTTCGGGTTCGCCCGAAATTTAGATTCTGATTTTATTCAAAAAAATTTAGTTTCTTTTTGTGAAAATTGTCACGGTCATCTGGATTAGTCAGGCATAATGAGCTGAGACACATTTCGTGATCCCAGAGTTTATTGTTTGAAAGTTTCTTGGTGACAGACAGAGACACAAACATATAGAAGCATTCTGCTTTATATATTAAGATTGTGAAAATATAGAGTAGGGGAGTGTAATAAAACCAAGATATAAGGTGCAATATTTCTTGAATATGATTTTTTTGTAAACTTAAACTATCAAGCTATGCGTAGGATACGAAAATAATTAATATTATTGTAAGTCCGGGAGAGTTCGACCACTTTTTGGAAAAGAAATTGTAGCACCGTTGTTTTTCATATTTTTGTCGTTTTCTGCAAATTAAAGCAAAACCCAAGCAATTTAGGGTAAATATAAATTATAGCGTGCGATAATTTCTAATATTTATTTTCATTTTCAACCAAAAACATTGGCACTGCAAATGGTCGGTCTCACCCGGGTGTCAGGGTTAGACCGTCCACCCACTACGGGTGAGATCGACCTTGAAAAATAACAAAAAGTGTAGCTTACAAAAAGTATAATACACGAAGAAGTTAATTGATATTTTATTTCTTCTTCAGTTTTCCATGTAAATCCCAAACATTCTTGTACTTAGAGCATCTAGTATCACGAAACCAACGGCTTCAGTAAACACATTTAATCCAATCGTTGCTTTTCGAGATTTCGAATTAATTTTCTCCGCATCCCACGCATTCGTTTTCGTCCCAGTCTTTTAACGACATATCACTATCCTGTAGAATGGAATTTTCTCTTCCTGAATCTGAAAATGGGTTTACAGTAAGAAAAACACACGTAGGTAGTGTTTAGAAAACGTTTCGATGTCAGTTACAAGAATAGGAAATAAAAAATACGAGCATGCTAAGTATGTCCCCCTCAAAATCCCACAACTTTCGTCTGATATAATTTATCATACCGTACATATTTTTCGAGATAGTTACACATTTTCAGATACACCAGACACACTGTATATTTATTATTATTTTATTATTATTATTATTGAATTAACGGGAGAACCCTTTAAAATACAAAATTTGAAAAATGTAATACAGTAGGTATAGCTTATAGTAAAAAAATATAAATAAAATAAAATAAACAGAAAATATACAGAAAAAATTTTTAACTAATGTGGTCGGACTGTCCCATAATCAAGGGAGTGATCGACCACCTTGTCAAAATAATTTAGAAACGAATACATACGTATTGTTGGGGTGATACTGTAGTTTTATGCCTATTATATCCCCCAATATCGGAATAGTGTAAATAAACTTACCTGTCTTTCAAATATCGCCCCCACTGTAAGTTGGTCCAAAAACTTTCAGCCTCACATAAAGTCTTAACTGTATCTTATAATTCAAATATGGATTTGTGACAATGACACACGGTGCCCTATCTTGCGTCAGTCTTATAATATCAACACTGGCCGGACTCTCCTGGACTATATTGATTTATTCAATAAAATTACAAAATACAGAAAATATGTGTTTTACCGCCATAATTTAAATTTTTTCGTATATGTACCCATCCACCGAGTCCACACATTTCATTATCATGGCCAAACTGATAGCAAATAATACACTTGTACACTGTTTTTTCAAGCGTTTCGGAAGCCCAATTGGCTTTTCCAGTTGTTCTAGGGCGTATTTTGCCCATCTACAGAATAAAATTCTTCTAATGAAGAAGGATATTTTTATTCTACACTGGGGAATAATGATAATCACGTTGCGGGTGCTAACTGTCAATCGACCATCATTACCCGCACACGTTTTCATTGATAAAATTGAAGATTACATAAATAAATTAAATATATTTATATTAAATTTTATTCTAATCCTTTGCCTTGATAGTATATCTGTGTTTACGTAAAGTTGAAATGTAAAAAAAAGCTTCAAAATTAGTATTTATCTCTTACGTGGTGCACACAAAATATAACATCAACGATGTTTAAAACACAAATAGGGTTGTTTTTCTTGGTTACTTAGCAACGATTACGGCGAGAACGTTTGACAATATAGCGAATGATGTCGTGGAACATGAGGAAAAGAAATTGCACATTTCGAGCATGCCGTTTTATAATAACAATACTGACCATCATTGCCAACTGACCGCGATTGCTCCATTCTCCCCTACCCCCCACTTCATATTAATGAATATAATGATAGAAAAAATCCTCTCTGTTAAGGTTCAAGTTCGCAATTTAAAGTTTTGATGTTGCCATTGCATAAAAACAATAAGTGAAGATTGTAAAATTTTATCGATGTATCGGAAATAGTATTTCGACGTACTATATCTTTTCCTAACAGTATATATTACTATAAGGTGGCTCTTATTTACTTCTGGTGAAAATTATTTGCAAGATTTTCTTCGCGACACCCCCCAGAATAGTTGCAAATAATAAAAAAAAATCTGTGTAAAGTTTGAGCCCAATCGGATACATATATTACTACAACCAATTACCAGGGTTCATTAAGGCCATCAAAACGATAAAATGTTTTAGGGAGTCAGCTTATCTAAAAAACGCTAATCTATAGTTCCAGGAACTGCGAACTACAGATATAAACAGAGCAGTCCATAATTTACAATGGTAGAAGTATGAATAATGTATAGAAATAATGTATAAATTAATGTATAGGTAATAGATAGTTAAGTCAGGATAATAGATAGTTAATCCAGGATAAGGTTTCAAAACAGGATTTAATGCTGTATCTCGCCGAAATTATGCCGCAAAAGCAACACGCGAACTAGCGATATACCAATATTATGTCAATCGAATATGGTGTAGAACGCATTATTATCATCATTATTGTTGTTGTTAAAACTTAAAAGTAAATGTTATCGGCGCACTGGTTCGGTCCATTTTTAAGAGATTAGATAAAAGCTATTGTGCAAATTTTAAGATTAAATTTCCAACGCTTCGGTCAGTATTGTGACCATTATCAAGGAAAGAATTAAATCAGGAAAAATACTGCGTTTGCTTTTCTAAATTTTGCTCGCAATAAACGCGCGAACTACGAGTCGGTTGGAGAGTGACTGACAAGGAAAGATATCGAACCCGAAAATTCTGATTTTAATGAAACTCCGTACGACTGTAGAGCATGTCGGAGTATGTAAGAAACGATTTTTTTTTCTGCGGAAAAACACTCTGAGGGGGTTAAATTAACCCCTGAAAATCCGGTTATTAACCCGATTTTGTGTTATAATTCGTGAACTATAAAATAATTTTTTTACCAAATGATAGATTTAATTAAAAGAAGTAACTTTTGTCTTGAAACTTTTTTTCTATCTCTTACAATTCGCGAGTTATAACACAAAATCGGGTTAATAACCGGATTTTCAG
Source organism: Andrena minutula (assembly GCA_929113495.1). Classification (NCBI taxonomy): domain Eukaryota; kingdom Metazoa; phylum Arthropoda; class Insecta; order Hymenoptera; family Andrenidae; genus Andrena; species Andrena minutula. The sequence goes on along the minus strand of OV815993.1, from coordinate 75,399,344 downwards.
GGGTTAATTTCACCCCCTCAGAGTGTTTTTCCGCAGAAAAAAAATCGTTTCTTACATACTCCGACATGCTTTACAATCGTACGGAGTTCCATTAAAATCAGAATTTTCGGGTTCGATATGTTTCCTTGTTAGTAACAAATTACCCCAATGCGATAACAACGTGCCCCTTACTTTTTAAGAAAAACCTATTACAATATATTAAATACAAGCTTAAAACCATCAAATATAATAAATTTAACAAGAACTCAGTCAATAGTGAAGAAAATAATTACATTATTTTCCCGTCAATTTTTATGTTCCATCGAAATCGGAACTTTCAGTCCCGGTCTCCCCTACCCTGAAGTCGCGGTACACTTTTCGACATCCTTCTGCCCTCCGCCTGTCCATTGCGTGCATAAGCCCTCGGCCGAGGGAAGACGAAACCGCCGCTGGTTGCGGCTTGGTACGAAATAATTGTAGCGCGTGGGCGAATGATTTAATTAGTTTGATTCATCGTCGCGCAGGATTGTCCCGCGTCCGCGAAAAAAACATCCCCCCCCCCCCGCGGCAAAGGGCGGATTTAATTTAGTGGCCGTGTTTCACGCGCCGGGACGCGATCCTCGCCGCGATAATATCGCGCAACATTGTTGCCTCGCTGATCTTCGTAATTAATGCCCGAGACTTCGCCGTGACGTCTCGGATATTACAGCCGACCGGCAATTATAATACAGTGGCAATTATAACGGTGCACGGGCGACGATACTATTCGCCCGTAATTACTTCTCGCGCTTTACCGCTGTTATTATCGTGTTTCGGAGCACCGGCGGAATTCACCTCGGGCCGTCTCCCGAAATGTTTACTATCGCGCGTCGCTAGTCGATACGCGGAGCTCCTGCCCTTCAGAACGTCGGAGAAAGACAGAGTGTAAACAGTAGCAGTGTTCCGCTAACAGCCATACAAGCGATACCGTGGCCGCGTTTGCTCGTCCCGTGCTTCTAAAATTCACGACGACCTCGCGACTGTTTTCCCTCGCAGCTCCTTCGGGCGCTCCTCGCGTCCCTGAGCTGTCTTAGCATCGTCGCGGGCGTAGTGACGCGAAACTGTGACGCGGAGTCTGCACCAATACCCGTTCTTCCATATCGCGTGTTTTTGGAAGGCGGAACGCTCCCGTTAGATCATCGAAGCCACGCTGCGCCGAGCAAGGTCAGTACTTAGCACAGCGTCTATCGTTTAAGAGCCTACCCACTGTGTCTTGTCAAAATCGCTGCGTCAAAGCCCACGGTTCATTAAGCTAGACCAATAACTCTTAGAAGCTACAGCCTAGAACCAATAAAGACCACGTCGAAACGAAGCGTCGAGTAAGTGTACGACGCGCTGCACCTACCGAGTCCCCCGCCTCGCCTCTTCCCAACCCACCCCCCACTCTATATTCCGTGGCAACGGCGAAAGAGATCCGAAGGCATAATAATTAAATCGCATCGGGGTAAATGATCAGCGGTCGTCCGAGGATGGAACGTAGAAAGATCGGCGCGGGAGGTGGGGAGGCGGGGAGAGGGAAAGGGCAGAAAGCGGTGGAAGAGAGATAGCCGTCTCGCGGCTTCGTGTGCATAATTGCCGTGATTATGGGTGTGTCAGTTCGGCCCGTCTAGGTGCATATACACTCATTCGGCTCTAGATGCAGCTGATCCGGGTGCGTGTAACGGCAGCGACGCAGCGGAAGCGCTGGCAACCGCGCAACGGCGCAGACCGATGCGCAGCATCATTATCTGGAGCGCTGCTTAGCGAGGAGCATCATCCATGTTGCTCGTTAACTCCCCGTGCATCTCATATGAATAAAACTCTTCTTTAATTATCGCGAGTGGCGGAGCAGCGCGGTGGGGGAGAGGGGGTAGGGAGAGCCGCTCCGGGCCCTCGCGACGTTTCGCCCCGACTCTTCCTCCGGTCGCTCGCTCTCCTCGAAACGGGGGATCTGCCATTGGCACACTTCGATGCCCACTCCGCCGATCGTCCACGACCTTTCGCTACCTTGCCCAAGCAACGCCGCTACCCGGGTTGCATCTATGACGGCGCGCGCTCGCACACGCGCGCGCGTGCCTCGCGGCGCGGGAGACGTTCGAATTTGAACATTCTTTCTTATCTCGTGCGAGCGAAACTCTCGAGGCATGCGCAACACGTGGCGCAGAGCACGCTTAACTGCTTCGTTCCTACATCTGCAGGCACGTAGCCCGATTAAGATGTTTTGCAAGCGCACGTGGGAAAGTGGCTTAACAAGTGCTCCAATTCTCCCAACTTACTCGGCTGCTAGTCTCCTCTACCTACCTTTCAACCGTCCGCTTATCTGTACCTACTTCATTGCACGTACCACGTTCTACCGATTGTTCAGGTCGTGCACACGATTCCAGGCGCTGCAAAGTTGCGCTACTGTTACTGTTACTATTACTTGCCCCTCGGTAGGAAATACTATCTGGAACGCACCGCCGCCCCAATTTCCGCGGGACGAACGGTGCACGCTCTGCCGCAGTGCCGCGCGGAGAGGAAAAAAATCCTGGCCCCGGAGCGTGAAACGCGTTTATACATTTCCCAACCCCTCCCCCACCCCCGCGGGTAATACGCCGAAATCGATAGCGGTAATTACGTAGAAAGCTCCGCGTGTCGTCGATATGACTTACCGCAGCCACCGCCAGCTACATACTTCGCCGAGGGATCGCCGGAATTATTTCGCGCGGAAACGGAGCGACCGATACCAGCGGGAGGCGAGGGGAGGGGCTTGATTACCCGACATTTTCTCTAATGATCGGCCGCGCGCGTTTCGTTGCGTCGTCGCGCGCGAACCCTCGCCACTTCGCGGAACTTGCGCAACTTCGGTAATTACGAATCTCCTATTATTATTATCATTATCATCGCGATAGCGTTCCCCGAAGCGTGTACTTGCCACCGCCGCGCACGCCACTTATCCCGCGCCGAGATATTCGCACTTTCACATTTTTCGCCGATCCGTCGAAAACGTTCGATCCGGAGTAATCTAGACGCGGCGACCCGTACAGCACACTTCGTTGCAGCTGTATTGCAGGAACGTTGCTGCAATATTGCGTTGTTGCAGGCTGCATTGCAATATTGTAGCAACGTTCCTGCAATATTGCCGTGCATTATTGGAGTGGCAATGATCTTCCAATATTGCAGAAATATTGCAAGAACCTTGCCGTGCAATGTTCCATTGGCAACGATTCTACAATATTACTGCAATATTGCGCGCACATCGACGTGCAATGTTCCAGTGGCAACGTTCCTACAATATTTGATAGCTGCCATAGGCTGCCGCTCTACTCGTATTATACAGTTGACCCTATTAATAGGGCTATGCAATACGCTAACCTGCATTTCGATGAAGTGGACCGTTTTGTAGGTCCGCTCAGTTCTTTTCGGGCGAGGCTATTTAGTCAGTTAAAATATAACGCGATTGTTAATTAATAATCATTTAATTTTAGAAAGTTTAGGCCTATTTCATGTATTTCATGTATTTTATGTTCTCTATGTACTTATCTGGATACTAAGGGGTTTCCCGTTAATTATAATAATAATAATAATAATAATAATAATAATAATAATAATAATTTCGGCAATATTGCGCGCACATCGACGTGCAATGTTCCACTGGCAACGATCCTACAATATTTCGGCAATATTGCGCGCAAATCGTTGTGCAATGTTTCAGTGGCAACGACCCAGCAAAATTGCCTACATATTGCCGTGCAATACTGTAGTGGAAATATTGTAGAAAAAGTACAGCAATATTTTGAAGCAACTATAACTTGGACGAAATTTGAAATATGACGTCGAGTAGATTCTACAGCATGTTTCATTTAACTGGATATGCTAGAATTTCTCGTTGGCCGTTTTTATTGCCGTTTCGTTGCAGAATCATTGCTGGAACGTTGCAGGACTACATGTTTGCAATGCTGCCGCAACATTACAAAAATACACACCTGTAATATTGCGAAGGCGGACATAGGACTGAACCTGCAACGTCTCTGCAGTGTTATGGTGCAACTAGTGTTCCTGATTTCTCGATATTTTTCGCATCTCGAGAAATGAGAAATCAGATTATATTTCTCGAGAATTCTCGAGAATTCTCAAGAAATTAAAAACTATTGTAAAATTTATAATTTTTGAATAATGTTGATAATATTTATCTAAATTTTTATTCGTGTCCAACTTAAACAAAACTTGTGTAAATGAAAAAAAAAACCAGATATTAAATATAATAGATAAATTTATTTATTTAATATAAAATGTGAGCAAAACGAAAATTTACTTCTTTGTTTTAAAATAGTATTTTTTCAAAAGCACAATGCGTCTAATGTCGCGTCAGCCAATCTACTTCTTTTTTCTTTGTGACAAAATCTGCGGCTGTAGAAAAATTTCTTTCATTTTGAGTGGATGTGGGTGTAATTGTACATAGAACATCGGCGATACGAAGAGAAAAGTTTATAAACAATCGCGCAATTATTCGCATATATTGCTAACATTTATCACTGATTGTAGATGTGTTTATATGTTCACGATTAACACACAATTTGAAACAAATGAAAATTCATTTCTGAAAACTAATGGGATTTATAATAATTTTCTTACACTGAAGATTCTCGAGAAACAATGTAATTTCTCGAGAAATGAGAAATAAGAAATTATAAAATTTCTCGAGAAACTCTCGAGAAAGAATTCTCGAGAAGGTACACTAGGTGCAACGTTGCAATCTTGCACCGCAATATTGCAGAGACGTTGCTGCACTGTTGCGTTGTTACAGGCTGCATTGCAATATTGTAGCAACGTTCCTGCAATATTGCCGTGCATTATTGGAGTGGCAATGATCTTACAATATTGCAGAAATATTGCAAGAACCTTGCCGTGCAATGTTCCATTGGCAACGATTCTACAATATTTCCGCAATATTGCGCGCAAATCGATGTGCAATGTTTCAGTGGCAACGACCCAGCAAAATTGCCTACATATTGCCGTGCAATACTGTAGTGGAAATATTGTAGAAAAAGTACAGCAATATTTTGAAGCAACTATAACTTTGACGAAATTTGAAATATGACGTCGAGTAGATTCTACAGCATGTTTCACTTAACTGGATATGCTAGAATTTATCGTTGGCCGTTTTTATTGCCGTTTCGTTGCAGAATCATTACTGGAAAGTTGCAGGACTACATGTTTGCAATGCTGCCGCAACATTGCAAAAATACAAACCTGCAGTATCGCAAACGCGGACATAGGACTGAACCTGCAACGTCTCTGCAGTGTTATGGTGCAACATTGCAATCTTGCACCGCAATATTGCAGAGACGTTGCTGCAATGTTATGGTGCTGTGTGGGGAGCACGGAAAGCAACGGGGATCGGCAACAGTTCAACGACGCTCGATCGCTCCTGTATCTCTGCTCTTTCTTTTGGCAACGGGAATAGAGAAGCATTCTTTTGAACGGCGGTGGCTAGCAAAGAAACGGCCAGCCACTGCCGATTAATCGCACGGAATTACCGTTCCCCCTCGAATTATCCAGCGATAAATACACGTTCGCCGATTTCATACCGGATAATCGGCGATCTCTCCGATCAATCCCGCTCTCCGTACGATCTTTCCCCAACTTTCGGATCGATCCCAGAACATCGTGGATTGACACGGCGCGTCACGATCGCCTCGCGATCGCTCCTCATCGCTAATCGCCCGATCGACGCGGATGACTCGCGCGAACAGGGGCGCAAAACCTGGGAAACCAACGGAACCGGCGATCCCCGCGCCTCCGTTCCATTGGTTTTTTACTCGCCCGGACAGGATGCGACCTCGCGGCGCAATTTAGATCAGGCCGCGGCGAAGACGATTTCTTTCCTAATTAATTCAAGATTACCCGCGACAGGATGTTTCGGGCCGCAGATAACGCGATCCGACTTTCTAATCGCGATCCTGGACAGGGTTAGCCCGCGGCCACGGAAGCTGCCTCTAGAGGGAGACAGCGGGACCGATGGTGGAAGAGAGACGGACGGAGATTTACCGATCTCTTATGCATCCTACCCCGGCGTCGTTGGCCGTGGAAGGAGAGAGAGAGAGAAAGGACCGTGCATAAAAGTGGACTCGTTTAGAGATACATCGTAACGGGCGCGTACGGTGTTTCGCGGCGGAACGTCGAAGGGGAGGATGCCTGTTTCGAAAAGGCTGTCACTCGGTTTACGCGATCCCGAGAGTTCGAAACCGGTTCGTAGCTGGCGCTCTGGGTTTCGTTTCTGGGCGCAGAGATCGAACGTAGCCGGGGAGCAGCGGCACCAGGCAGCATCTCTCCTGGCGTAACGGAAGCCGCAATAGCCGCACGGATTCTTGTTTTCGCGTTGCTTCTCCATTTTTTTACTCTCTCTCTCTCTCTGCCTCTCTTTCTATCCCTCCTCCCTTCGCCGCCCGGCCACCCATCCCTTCCTCTATCTCTCTCTCTCTCTCTCTATCCTTCTCGTCTCCTCTCGTCCTAACCCTCCCCATGGTGCCTCCCTCTTTTTTTCCTTTGCTCCTTTTATTATTATTTTTCCTCGTATTGCTTCTCTTTTCGCGCAAGCTCGTGCATATACGCATCGACGGGCGTAGCTCTGGCCGCTGCCCGCTCTCCCTGATAAAATCCCACAAAAATCGAGAAGCCGTTAGCTCTACGGCTAGCTATGGTAACCGAGAGGTGGAACCGGTGCTCAATATAGATCCAGGGAGCAGCCTTTACGCCTGGAGTGCGTTCGACGGCGGTCGTTGTTAATACTAAATGAATTTTAATTTCTCAGACTTTTTTCTCCCTTCCACCGGATATTCCCCAAGGGAACGCCCTTCTCGTGCCTCCCCCCTTTAAACGCTTGTGTAATTAAAATATTGACCGATTCGATATTATAAATGGAAAATCGTGGGCGATGCACTTAGAATCTATGCTCGAAGGCTCCTTTCCCGCCGCGGGATGAATTCGGCGGACCCTCGGGCTCGCCTTGACTCGCGCGGTTTTATTTTATTCAGAGAGATAGGGGATTTAAGGGGGTATTCTGGTCTGACGAGGCATTTTCGTCGCGTTATTTCGGAATTTTTTTACAAAGAACCCATCAATTTTATTATTATTTAGTATATTTCCACATGTTTATTGATGTTTCAACTATCTTTACAAATTTTGTCGATAGAAAAAAATTTAAATCAAACGCAGTTGACTGCATTAAAGTAGTGGTGAAAAAAAGAACATGGAGTCACGGTGCCCATGATTGGGCTCGTTCTAGTGATCAGAAACAAAAAATGAAAAGAGATTCTTTATCTGTATGCCTGTGGCTATCGTCCCTACCAGAATTATAATAAAATAATTTGTTTTTAAACTTTCGCAGACCTTTAAAGTTGAAAAAATGTGCGAAAATTGAAACTTAATTTTCAAACCGCGGCCATTTGCTTAATTTTCAATATTTTTTTATTATTCTGGTAGGGACGATAGCGACAGGCATACAGATAAAGAATCTGTTTTCATTTTTTGTTTCTGATCACTAGAACGATCCCAATCATGGGCACCGTGACCCCATGCTCTTTTTTTCACCATTACTTTAACGCAGTCAACTGCCTTTATTTTAAATTTTTTTCTATCGACAAAATTTGTAAAGATAGTTGAAACATCAATAAACATGTAGCAATAAAATAAATAATAATAAAATTGATGGGTTCTTTGTAAAAAAAATTCCGAAATAACGCGACGAAAACGCCTCGTCAGACCAGAATACCCCCTTAATGGGGACGAAGCCTTCTCGCGTGTAACTCGCACCAAGAACCAACGCAGCTCCCGAGGAACAAGAATACAAATACGTACACAGTCCTCGATTATACTCCAAACGGAACAACTGGTATTCAAGCGATTGTTGGAAATAATATACCTGTTGATAGTTACGACCGAGCGAAGTGGCATGGAACCAACGCCGGGGCGCATTACATGCATTACAGCTTACAGTCTCGGGAATATCCGCGGATCCTTTAATTGCACACCCCGTATGCAGGCGACGTGTTCGAGTATATTTGATACGTCGCGACGGCGGAAGAAAAGAGAAAAAAAAATAAAAAATAAAAAAATGGAAGAAGAAGAGGTGGAAAAGCAACACGATATTATTTCCTGCGAACCTCGAAGGGGGGCCTTTTTACAAGCGTCAATTTCATTCGCGTAAATTTCGCCGGCCTGTGTGTACTCGCACGGCAATTTCAGCGCGGCGGCGCGATGCATAAACACGAACCGCCGTGCAACTGCCGGCCGAGCGACGAAGACGACGGGCGACGGAGCCAGACGAAGGAGAAGGAGCTGCCAATAGTTCGTGCAGCCGGTATTCCCGCTCTACAAAGTTAATTACGTGGCTGACGCTCGTTAGCGAAAAAATCTAAAGGCGATAAATCATAGTGATAACTGAAACACAATTTCTGCTCTGCTAAGCGTAAGTGGCGTATCTCTGAAAAAAATAGCCTCCGCAGGTTCGAAGACATTAACGGGTCTCGTCTTGATGCTGATATTACACGAAATCGTTATTACGCCGGTTGTTCTCGGCGGCGCCCGCGCCATGCAACGCGGAAAAAAAAACCGCCAATTACTTTCCTGCAACGGCTCGATACCATCGTCGTCCGCCGCGCGTCGATACGAGGGCCCCCCTTCCCCCCCCCCCTCTCTCTCTCTATTAATATTCTAAACGCAAGCACGGACCGAGCGAGCGTGTACGCGCGCGGATTTGTCTTGGAACGTCTGGGCAGCGGAGGCATGAATTATCCTCGGCCACCGCCGGAAAGCCCTCCAGTTATAACAGTTTACTCGCGGCAGAGCCACTGAATTCGCGATAGTTAGGCGCGCGACTAACAATTTGCGCCACCCTCCCTCCGTTATACATAGCCGCCGCGGCGGTGCACAGACGCCACTGTTATCCCTCCTCCGGCTTCCACCAGGAACCTCTCCCTACGTGACAGCCTTCGAAGGACAGGAATCCTTCCTCTTAAGGAGCGGCATTCATTACCGCGTTACACCCCACGCCGAATAAGGGTCGCGGAAAAATTCCGCGAATAACAAAAAGAAGCTAATTGGCCCTGTGGCTTTAATTTTCTCCTCGCGGTCCCCGAAAATGGACAACCTGCCGTCGAAAATTTCGCGCGCACGAGCGTATAATTACGCGACGGTCGGGGGGGATGAGGCGAGGTTGGCTGCTGCGGGAAGGATACACCGAACGTCGCGATACGAAAAGTCGCGGTCGCCGGGCGGAGGGGTTGAAGGAGGAAAGTGGCCGCAGAGAAAGAGCGTGGTAGGGAAAGAGGGGTGGTGGGGAGGGGAGTGACGTTTCGTGAGATAAAGGTGGGGGGAGAAGGGCGGTGGAGAGATATTCTTGGCAGCGACTGCGATGCAACAACTGTCCCCATCCGTCATCTACGCGAGTCGAGCACGAGAGGCCCCGCGACCACTCTCTCCCTCCTCGTGGCTGCCGATGTTAGCAGACGGGAAAACGCTCGTAATCGTCAAGATCTCGACTAACGACACTGCCAGCCGACTCATTACGACGTTGTCGTCGGGCGAATTTCCGCGGCCGCTTGGGAAAACTGCCCCTCTCTGCCGATCAAAGCCCCCGAGGAAGGATCGAGGGGACCGGCGTTCTTTTTTTTTCTTTTCCAGAATTCCGTAGGCAGACAGGTCGTTTCGCTCGCGCGGGTACCGCGAGCATCTTTGACAAGCCGGCTCCGAAATAGAATCAGTTTAAGTAAGAGAGACTCGGGGAGCCTCGTCTTGAATGAGATTCTAGCAATAATGCGTAAGTTCTTTAGGCTGATTGTATAGAAGAGGCGCAGGTACCTAGATCTTCGCGGCGGTTCGATGAACGGGGTTCGACGCGTGTGGCCCGGTCCGACCACCAACGACCGCCTCCACTTTTCCCGGCCGCGGAAACGGGCGCGTGCCGCGAAAAATTGGCGGATCTGAACCTACGGCAATCGTCGCCGCTCTAAATTCAGCCGTTGCGCGGTCTTATTTTAAGCATCGCCGGCACCGCCGTCAGAATCCACCCCTAGGAGAGAACCAGTCCGAATGGAATTCTATTCCAGTTCGACGAACTCTCCCGGTCGTCGTCGTTGCCGACGACGCGGACCAGCCAGCCCAGGGCGCGTTGCACGCGTCAAACTCACTTGCATCCGCGCCGACCGCGCCACCCCTCCCCGCCTCTCCTCCTCCTCCTCCTCCTCCTGCCTGCCTGCCTGCTCGCCTCCTTCTGGTTCTCTTCGGGCTCGTTCGTCCCTGAGAATGTTACTCGGATCCCCGAGTATTCGATCATCCACGGTCGATGCGTGCGGAGAGCCGGCCTAGGAGGTTCCTCTAGCAAATGGCTCGGGCTACTTGGCGGGTGTGTCGGTCGGGCAGGGTGGCAAGCCGGTTAAGAGAGCGCAGGGAAAAGAACGGAGGAGCCGACGATCGGTCATCCTGATGCATACACGCGGGCACACGTACGGACGCGGCCAATCGCGTTCTCACCGATCCCGCCGCTGGACGCACGCACACGCGGTCGCGGTTTTTATATTAAATTGCCGCGGCCCCGCGTACGCTCCACTAGGCTCCGGGATTGAGATAGCGTTATCCGATGACGAGCGGCTATATCGCGGGATATTACCGCTGCAAATTATTAACCGTCGCGATCGCCTCTCGCATGATCGAACTCTCGCTCGGAGATAAGTTCCTCCTCTCCCGTGACCAGCCTGGCTCTCCTCTCCGCCTCCCTCTTTTCCGCGCCCCCCTTCGACGATCTTAAGGGGTTATGCCCACCTGCAAGGTCTGAAAACGCAAGTATTTTTGTGTTTTTTTGAGGGAAAAATTTGGAGACTTTTTTAAACAAACTTTTATGTATTCGAAAGTGTACGTCTTATACTACTTGTTGTAATTATTCAAATGAAAAATGTATATAAATAAAAGAAATATCAGGGATCTTCCGACAGCGATTTTTTTTTGCGGTGACCACTGTAACTTTGAACTGATTCAGCTGAATTGAAAAATTTGAAGGAATTTAGTTAGTATATTAAATTATCTGGTTCTTAATCGTTCATTATCCCGAAAAATTAATTTGCTACAAAATGCCGGCTGTTCAAATTAAAATATCGATTTTCGCCGCAAAAATCGCTCATTTTTCTTCTGTTAAATAAAAACTACGCAATGGAAATGAAAAAGCCACGATTAAGGATAAGATAATTTAATATACTAACTAAATTCCTTCGAATATTTCATTTCAGATGAATCAGGTTAAAGTTAGAGTGGTCACCGCAAAAAAAATTGCTGCCGGAAGATCACTGATATTTCTTTTATTTATTTATATTTTTCATTGGAATAATTAGTACAAGTAGTATAAGATGTACACTTTCGAATACATAAGAGATTGTTTAAAAAAGTTTTGAAGTTTTTCCCTCAAAAAATCACGAAAGTACTTGCGTTTTCAGACCTTGCAGGTGGGCATAACCCCTTAACAGGGGTTTGCGCCTTGTTGGGCCGAGAATAGGTGATTTTTCTGAATTTTTTGCAGCAAAACGGCGCGGAGGATTAATTTCGGATTTGGCAGGCTGTTTGGTTGTATCTTGAGCTGTTGTTCTGAATTTTTCTGTGGCAGTGGAAAAAAAAATGGCAGATGTAGAGTGCTGACTGAGAGAATTGAACAAAAATCGGGTGGTCTTGGCGTTGGCGGAAAGTACTGTTTACTACCTTACAAGGTAGGGGTGTTCGATTCACCTCAAAGAATTAATTCTTGAATCGATTCAAAATCGGAATATAAGGATCGATCCTTCTAAAAAATCGGAACCAAAGAATCGATTCTGGAAGAATCTAGATAAAACGCCATAAAACTTTTTTTAAAAATTAGTACATAAGTATAGAAGTCGATTTTGAATAATGTTGAAAGAATGATATAAAAATTACTTTTACAAGGAACAATTTGGGATAGTTGTTGAAGGGCATTGTATTGAATAGAAGGAATATTTTGCTATTCATTTTGAATATTTTATTCATCATGTAATTGCCATTCTTACATTGATAAGAAATTTAAAACAATAATTGTAATAAATGTTGAGGTGATAAACTATTCCTGTGATCAGTTAAAATATTTCCAGCATTGGAAAATACACGTTCTGATTGGTAGATATTTTTTCGCAATCATACTTAATGTAGGATAAATCCTTTCGTACTGTAATCAATATCCAGAACATAAGATCGTATATAAACTTGGCGCGAATCCTGTATAAATATTTTATTATTTATTATTATTATTATTTTACTTTATTTTATTTTTAAGTTATTTTAATTTATTTTGTAACACTCACATTCACATATTGCTTCATGTTTTGTATCTTGCTTACTAAAGGGTTTTCCCTTTAATAATAATAATAATAATAATAATAATAATAATAATAATAAATTTTCTGGGAATCGTGTGTAAGTGGCGGGAAACGTATAAGACCAGGAAAACCTACGCATCAAGCAGTTTGATTGGTCCTTTCACTAGTGGCAATTAATTCCGCCAGAGGGCAAAAAATCGGTTGTCGATTCATACATCAAAGAATCGATTCTGGGAAAAATCGGAACCCAAGAATCGAGTCAAAAGATCGTTCTTTTAACCAAAAGAATCGATTTTCTAAAGAATCGCATCGGAATCGAACACTCCTACTGTAAGGATTATCTGAAACGCAAAAGGGAAAAGGGGTTCTTATTCTATGTGAATTTGGCTATCTGTGGAAGAATATTTATTGCCGTATCTGTTATCGTTCCTTTTTTATATTTGAAGAAGTTTTCCCCATTTTTGAGCAAACCCTTTTTCAGGCTCAAATCAGGGCTCTGGATCTTCTTCAAAAGACTGCCGTTTTAACATTTTTTTCTTTTTCGTAATACATCTACTACCACGGATAGCCACATTCACATAGATTAAGAATCTCTTTTACTTTTTGTGTTTCAGATAACCCTTACAGTATTTTCCGTCAACGCCAGGACCAACTGATTATTTTTCAACGCTCCCTCTGTATCTGCCATATTTTTTTCACTGTCATATAAAAATTCAGAACAATACTTCAAGATGCAATAAAACAGCTTGCCAAACCTCAATTTAATTCGCCGCGCCGTTTTTGTACAAAAAAATCAGTAAGGTTAGGTTGAGGGTACTAATAGGCAGTCGTTCCTCTCTAAAATGGAGCATTTCTGCTTGAATTAATTACAAAGAAACCAATTGAAACTGAGGCTTGTTCTTTGGCATGAAGTTTATTACCATCATTAGCTTTAAAAAACATGTTTGTTTAGTAAAAAATATAAATACATCATTAAAGAGTCTTTTTAAAAATGTTTCTTTTCTTTTGCAGTGATAACTCAAAAACGGAGGTTCAAACCGATTCAAATCGAATTCGAGCATATTCCCAAAAACAGATGTGCAAAAAATTATTTTAAATAAAAATGTCGTACTAAAATTTTTATTTCAAATAATTTTTGCCCATCTCTGTTCACAAAGTGTATAATTTCAGACCGGACCTAATTTGAAGTTAATGAAAACTCATATTCTTTATGAAAATAAACTAAGAACACATCTTTTGAGGCTTCGGGGTGGATAAAACCTCATCACCATATAAGCCTCGCCACACATAATCCATATTCTTTACTAAACAAACATGTGTTTTAAAGCTTATAATGTTAATAAACTTCCTGCCAAAGAACAAGTCTCAGTTTCAATTGGTTTCTTTGTAATTAATTGAAATAGAAATGCTTCATTTTATACAAGAACGACTGTCTCATATCCTTAACACACGGGCAATGGTGCACACCCGCCCCGCGATGGAAAACGGAGGAGATTAAGGCCCAGGTTTTCAGCGATCGGTCGAAACGCGTCACGACCGCTGAGGGATCGTAAAGCGAGCGTTTTCCGTCCGGCGATGTGTTATTAAGCAATTATCCTTGAATTATGACCGCGGCAAGTAGCATCGAAGTAAATTGGACGTCGTACCGGCGGCAGCCAGCGGTTCGATCTTAGAAAAATGATTTTTAATCGAGCGCGGATATTAACCGGCTCCCGGTGCCGTAATAAATCCGCGGCCGGAGCCCCCGTGCCCGCGGAATCTCCGCTCGTGAAATTACCAGCGGCGGCCTGCGCGCACGATTAATTGCGCGCTCGATGCCTTTTAAAGCGATCCACCGCGAGTTAATTCCTGCAAAAATGTCGAGAGTTATGCCGCGGGTCTAAAGCCGTTTTCCCTTGGTCCCCGGGCTTCCTCTCCTCGGGCTCGTCCCTTCCGCCCGTGTCGCTGGAAAATCGCCGGCCGAACGGGGATCGATTATATCGAGGCTAAATCTAGCGCATTGTCATACTTAACCGCAGCCTTTCGAGCTCGACACGCCTACCGAGTTTAATGAACTTGTGCGATCGGCCTGCTCGCTGCTCAAGCTCGAACCTGGTGCGCGCGCGAGAGAGAGTAAGCCGTTATCCGAAGGCCTGACCTACGTAAAGATTTCGAGCAACGTAACTCATCATTATCTGGATAATACGCGGCCCATGCACGCCAGTGCTCAATGAATCACTTCCACGCCCAATAGCCGAACGCTCGCGAGCCTCCACGATTCAGCTCGTACGTCGAGGATTCCTCGCGTCGCGAGAAATATTTCCGCGACCCGGTCACTTGCGCTCGCGTTATTCATTGTGTTGATGTTCTCTCCGTTGGTCTTCCTACTAAGGAAAGGGTTGCGACCTTGGTAGGGTGTCCCTTGGAATTGAAGGCGTGATAAAATGTTGGGATGCTGGGAATTTTATTCCTTTTGGTGTTCTAAGTGTGCAAATTTTCAGCACAGTCGGATTATTCTGAACACTGCCTCAAGCAGGGGAAAGTTACGATAGGGTAAAAGTATAAGTACGCCCCAGTTTTAAAGAAGCGTCTGTGAAACCAATATTTTTTAATAATTCTATAAATTTTTTAAGTAAACGCATTAAGTGTTTATTATTTTATTCTTCACAACTACGTCGGAATTGTGAAGAAAACATAAGTGGAAATAATTGTGAATAATAATTTTCCCGAACCTTGCGTGGGGCGTTTTGTGACACAGTCGTCAGGTAAAACGCTCCATCTTTAATAAGTAATTACTTTTTATTATTTTTATCAAAATGTTATAGAATATGTATTATAAAAGATATTATAAACAAAAATAGAACAATCTTGAATAAAATTATTGCTTTATTTTTTATTTACATTCTCTCTTTTGATTTTTCTACCGCAAGGATTACACAGGGGATTTTACATTTACTTTTAACGTTCTCCATCGCTTCATTAAGATCATTTTCGGACCATGAAGCCCGTAATGAAAGTCCTTACGTATTTACGTGACATTTTTGTTATCCACGAAAAAGGAAAGAAATACGGTACCTACGCGTGAACAATATGATTTTGAGGTGGGGCGTATTGTAAATTCTTTGCTGGGGTATATTGTAAATTCTGC
Organism: Andrena minutula; assembly: GCA_929113495.1. Classification (NCBI taxonomy): domain Eukaryota; kingdom Metazoa; phylum Arthropoda; class Insecta; order Hymenoptera; family Andrenidae; genus Andrena; species Andrena minutula. The sequence continues at coordinate 75,383,867 of OV815993.1, read as the reverse complement.
AGTACAAAACTTCCCGACTTCAATTTTACAACAACGTAGTGAAAAAAAGGTTGGGCAATAATGATTTAAAGAGGTTAGTTTTTCTACTTTCGAAATATATGTATGAATTTATCGCAAAACAATAGTAACTTAGAAAATTAAATTTCTCACATACTCACCGCAATTTATCTGAAGGCAGAAAATATAAATTCTTGTATATTTTTGTAGAAGCCGTAATATTTGCTGAGGCAAGTTCGAATCTGATGATCGCGTCGATGTATCCTTGTTTGAGTGCGTAAAATAATGGTGACGCGTTTTGTCATATGCTGTAAACTTTTTTTATTTTTTTTCCACCTTCAGATAATAATCGTTCACTTGGAACAGAAGTTGCTAGAATGCATAGATATTTTACTGCCATAGTCCAAAGACTGGAGAAATGGAAAACTTGTACCACCTTCGTTCTTTCTTCGTACGCTTAACTGAAGGCATTTTTCTGTAGAATAAATACGCAAAACCGGAGATTGATTTATGCAAAATTGGCGGAGAAAATCGTTCAACCAGTTTGAAAAACATAGTTTCGAGACAAACGAGTTTAAAGTTATAAATTCATTTATTTTGTCACACAAAAATTCTAAAATACTCTTCACTACATACACATTTAAACCCCACATCAATGATTTTCCTACGAAGTATGAATATCTAACATAAAATTAAAAAAAATTGCATTTTTTCTGGGCTTCAAGGTGTTGTTCCCCCTTAAGGATCCATCACACATTTGCTTACAAACATATAGGGTTACGAATCAAAAAGCAGCTGCTTGCAAGAGCGTAATTGCGTTCGAAACTTCGAGTCTCTTGAGGCAGGGTTTAGAGTTGTTTAATAAATTTTGCAGACATATTTACCACACCAAAGGGAAAGAAATCAGGGGGTGTCTCGGGCCGAATTAATTTAAAAAAAAAAACATTATAAGGGCCACCCAAAATCTTAGGGTGCTGGTTTCAGTTAGAAACGAGGGATAGAATACAAGAGTCAAATGGGCGTTGATAACTTCCAAGATATTAGCCACTGATGGTTCAACTATCTCTAGAGAGCCTCAAAGGTGTGGATTTCGATAGAGTTAAAGTGACCTTTACTCGATACACTTCTCACCCTCCGAACGCCCCCAAGATTCACCCGAATCTGATCCAAGAATAACATCCACCGGTGGCGACTCACCCTCTCATACAGCACCCTTCGTTGCAGCTGTATTACAGGAACGTTGCTGCAATATTGCGTTGTTACAGGTTGCATTGCAATATTGAAGGAACGTTCCTGCAATATTGCCGTGCATTATTGGAGTGGCAATGATCTTACAATATTGCGGCAATATTGCAAGAACGTTGCAATGTTCGATTGGCAACGATCCTAAAATATTTCGGCAATATTGCGCGCAAATCGAAGTGCAATGTTCCAGTGGCAACGACCCAGCAAAATTGCCTACATATTGCCGTGCAATACTGTAGTGGAAATATTGTAGAAACAGTACAGGAATATTCTGAAGCAACTATGACTTTGACGAGATTTGAAATATCATCGCCACAAACAGGATCATTGCCACAATTTTGCCGTTTCGTTGCAGAAGCATTGCCGTTTCGTTGCAGGACTACATGTTTGCAATGCTTCCGCAACATTGCAAAAATACACACCTGCAATATTGCGAAGGCGGACATAGGACTGAACCTGCAACGTCTCTACAATGTTATGGTGCAACATTGCAATCTTGCACCGCAATATTGCAGAGACGTTGCTGCAATGTTATGGTGCTGTGTGGGCTTGCCAGAGGAAACCGTGGATGAACAAAGATTCGCGTTCATCAGCCGCTATTCCGAAGCGCTCGCATAATTAAACTGTCTCTGTTTGGAGCGAGGAATATTCCCGTTAGAGCGGATCGTTAAAAAGGCGGAAAAGAAGGAAACCGGGAAAAGCAAATCGGCGTCCCATCGGTCGCGCTCCGACTCGGAGACTCGCACCCCTCCCGGAAAGGCTCTCCCACCCCGTCCGCGGAGCTGCCCCTACCATAGCTCTCTCCTTTCTCTCGGTGTTTTCCAAATCGAAGATACCGTCTACGACGCCTGTTGATCCCTTGACAGGATGAACGTTTAGCTCGTTCCCCCTCGGCCGCCGCGCTCACCCTCTCGCTCGTTTTCATCCCCCTCTTCCGCCGCCTCGTGTTCCTATCCAGGCTGTCGATCTTCCGTGGCCTCCTATTTGATCCTGCGGCAGGCAAATGCGCGGTAGCCGGGGGGTGGGGGGAGCGAGCACACACGTGTATCGGCTTCACGGTGAAAATAGTGCAATAAGCGCGTAGTTATGCAGCAGCTACGGCGGCGTGTGGTTTGCTCGCCACCACCACTGCCACCATCGCCACCACCCTTCTCTCTCCCTCTCTGGCCACCTCTCTATACTCTGTACCTTCCATTCCCTCTCTCTCTCTCTCTCCCCCTCTCTCTTTTTCTCTCTCTCTCCCTCTCTGTCTTCCCCGCGGTGTCGGCCGTTCTTCCTGCCAACCCCCTTTCTCCCCCGACAAACCACCCCCTTTCGCTCGGCCGCAACGAGAGCGCGCGTACTCTCCCGGTGTATGTGCACACGGCTACGGACGTTTAAACGGGGATAGCTACTAATTACAACGGTTACACCGGAGGAAGAAAAAAGATCCAGGCGATCCGGAGCCGCCGCGGAGAAAAGGGGGACACGTGGAAAGGGAGCAGGAAAAATTCAGCGGAGAATGGGCGGGCACGACACGACCGAGTAATCAGTCGGTGGATTATAGCGCGTCTCGTGTGTGGAGCCACGGATCCCGGGTATGTATGGGTCAGGCAGGAGTGTACGTGCGCGTGTTTATTCCCCACTCCACCTCACTAGAGCACACTCCTTTCCTATCTTCTACTTCTTCCGCCGCTTCACTTCGTCCTCTTGCTCCCCAGCCTCCACCTCGTCCTTCTCTTCCTCCACCATTCTTCGCCAGAGTCTCCTGCGCCGCTTCTTTCACCCCACTCTGACTTTTTGCTCCTCGCCGACCAGAGGGACAGATCGGTTTCTTGCGGTGCGCCCGAGCCTATCGCGTGCGTAAGTATCGCCTCGTTGCTCGATGGTTAATGAACTTACCGTAATTTCAGCCTCGTGTTTCACGCCCTGCAGCAGGGTCGCCGCGTGTCCTTGCCAGCTCCTCGATGGTCCCTTGTCCTGGCTCGATCTAGGGAATAGAGGATTCCCGGCTTGGATACCCCTGGAGTGGTGTTATTGTTTTACTGGCAGGGTGTCTTCATTACGAACTAGAGCTCATGATTCCCGGAAGATCGGGTACCCGGGTACCCGTAAGATACCCGGGAAGAAAACAATTTCCCGGGTGGGCGCTACCCGGCTAAACTACCCGAGATACTCGAGACATCTGAGATCTCACTTCTTAATGTTATTCCAACCCAAAGCCAGAAAATTCGGTGAGGTACCGCAGGGTGTTGACGTCGCCACGGGGTGCCAGGCGGCATCTCTCTGACAGTCGTCGCTCCAGAATCACCCTCTGTACTCTGTAAGTTCTCGGGTATTTCGAGTATCTCGGGTAGTTTTCCCGGGTAGCGCTTACCCGGGAATTTTCCTCGTCCCGGGTGTCTCACGGGTACCCGGGTATCTCGGGTACCCGGTCCACAGCTATAGCTCCATTACGAACCCCCTCTGTCTTCCGTAGAATCGGTGTTCGAGCACCTTGCCTCCACCGCAAGAAGGTGTCGATGGCACTGCCCCGACGCATCCGAGCTAGAAACCGTATCGGCGGTGAAAGATCCACGGGACCGTCGATGGAGTTTCTAAGCAGCGACGGCCGCAAGCGGAATCCGTTTCTCTCTGAAACATATCCAAGCTGGCAAAAGAAGCACCGCGAGGGCAGCCACTTTCACGGCGGCGTAAAGATACCCATCATACTCGCCGATAATTTGTAAGGCTACCCCGCTCCAGTGCAAACTTACAAATCACCCGCGATGAGCGCCGATCGCTTCTTATCGCGGATCAACGAGAGTGGCTGCTCTTCGAGGGACGCAAAGAAACCCGAGACACGGTCCAGTCATTGCGTAGGGCGGAACAACGTGGCCGTTTCTCCTGGCAGGAGACTCTCCTACGAAAATCAACAGCCTCGCCGGAGAAGCCTTCTTCCAGAGAGCTGTCTCCACGGGGCGCACCGCGCTCGGCAACGGCCGGTGTCGTTGTTGAAAAGCTGCCGTATCGCTCGACGGGCGTTGCTCGCGAGAGGAGGGCAACAGGAGCAAATGGAGGACGGGTGATTTCGCGGCGATGCAGCCGAGGAAATCTGAATGCCGAGCTGTATCCTAGAACTGGGCAGCAGCAGCTAAGCGCTTCCGTGTGGCGCGGCGAGCATCGCCCAGGGCGATGCGGTCCTCACGACTCCGGGATGGTGTCCGTCGGTTCTTCACCTGAATACTCACAGGTTTCTTCATCTGGAACACCTGTGCTATGCGGGTTTCACGATCGACGTGGCTAATGCTTGACGAACCAGTAGGAAGCGATAAATTTAGAATAATCAACCAGATCGACTAATCTAAGGGGTCGTTCTTAAATTACGTAAGGATTTTCGGGGTGGGAGGGGGTCGCGAATTTCTGACGTTTTCTTACAAGGGGGAGGGAGGAGTCAGGTATCGTCTTACGTAATATTTTTTAACAAATTAATACAATAAATGCAAATTCTATCATTAATGTTCAAAAAAGTTGTTTTAGTTTAAATTTCCCCAAACTGAGTTAATTGAATTATGTAAATGTTTAAAAGAATTTTAATAACTGAAAAATTTAATGTAAAAAATATTACGTAAGAAGGGGGTTGCATTATCAAATCTTACGAATTCTTATACTGGGGGAGGGAGGGGGTAAGAAATCGTGAAAATTACCCTTACGTAATTTAAGAACGGCCCCTAATTGCTAAATCTACTCCACCTGCTCTCACCGTCTCCCATATCGCTTGGATCTGTAGGGATTCGTTGTGGTCATTGTCGCTCCACCAGAGGGCCACGAGGCTTGAGATGTTTCTCGCCGGTGGTCGTGGTCCCTCCCGTTTGTATAGGGTAAAGGCAGGTAATATGGAACATCTGATTTCAAAAGCTTGTCAAAAGCAGGGGAATTTGTGTTTTTTAATAAAACGGACATGAGGGGACGAAGGAACTAATGCATAATGATACTTACCTAGTCAAATGTAAAAAAATCCAATGGTTTTGCAGTTATAATAAAAAAACTGAAAAGACTGAAAATCGTCCGTTCGAAAAAATGGGTCGTAATATGGAACACCTAGGAAATTTGTAAAGAAAACTTAAAAATCTTTACCTTTTTTTACTAAAACTGAAGATTTATTAAGTAGAAGATACAAATAAATAAATATACATCATTTTTGTAATTTATTCCTGCTTTCTGTGTCTCCTACACGTTGGGCACGTGAATAATACGTCGAAAGCTCCACATTCTTCGTGTGCCCACTGAAAGCAGCGAATACATTGGGTCTACTTTTCATTGCCATTATTTTTATAATTACCATCGTAAAGTGAGCATTCCGCATCATCGTCGTCATCGTCATTATCAACTTCATCTATGTTACTCGGTATGTTCCATATTACGTACACACATGTTCCGACAAGAAATTAAGAATTATTCTAAGAAGAAAGTAACTTTATTAGTAAACTATTATTGAATAATCAAGACCACGCATATTTAATGATAAATTATATCAAAATAATACTTTGTAACATACCTTCGCTACAATATTGAACCGTTTGTTGCACTTTTCAGAAACTTTTACACCCCAGAAAAAATATAAACGTTTCTCTTTCAATGATAGACGCTCGACTGGTGCTCAATTGTCAGTAGGGTAGACGCACCAGTAAATGAACACTTAAGGCTAGTGAATGAACACTTTTATAAAATTATATTTGCAGCGCGATTGATTCCACGTGTTGCAAAACTTCTTTGGATATGAAGCAAGAAACTAGAAGAAGTCTCTAATTAATTAGTTGCTTATTTTAATAACTTATTTTAATCGTTTTAATAAAAAATGTTCATTCACTGGTACGTGTTTACTTACTGGTCCATCCACCCTATCATCGTCTATTGTGTCTAGGGATCTAATATACACGATTGCCTGCAGTGTTCGTTATTTCGTTATCGAAATATTACAAAGTTCCATATTACGTGCCGTTCCATATTACCTGCCTTTACCCTATATACAAGTTCCGTCCCAGTCCTAATATCCCAGCGTGTCTAAGGCAGGGTCCCGCCAAGTAAGCCTTACTGTTAAGTCCTCTGGCGGGCCCGGGACGAAACGCACTTTCCTTTTCCCTCTTTGAGGGTGGTGACCCTACTTTCCTTTCTTTCCTTTCTCACCGCTATGGAGATCCAGTCAGATCCGCTACAGATCAAAACTCCTGGTCCCAAAAGCAGCTTCCATTCCACCCAACTTACCTCTGCCTCCACTGGATCCTCAACGACATTAACCCGTACCCCATTACACTCCTTCAATCCTTCTCTTCCACGAACCGCATCAGCCATCTATTCTCAGCCTCGCGCGAGTGCCCGTGAAACGGTCTCGATTCGCGGCCTGCGTCGTTCGCGACCCAACATCCCCGGGGCAGCGTTGATAAAACAGTAATATGGAAAGGCGAGTGGAGCGATATTACGTTAATATTGTAAGTACGAGCCGATATGAAAACTAATACCGCGGCGAGATTACGGTCGGGGACCTGGACCGGGGTGGAGGAGATGTAATGGTGCTCTCAGGTGTAGACGGGATGAATGCGCGAGAAGGACAGGCTTACGCGGTGGGGCGAAGGAGAGAGGCGGAGAAGGAGAGCGTGTAAGTGTAGGTTGCGCAAAAAGCAAGCAAGCAAGCAGGAGGAAGGGCGTCGGCCGGCCTCGCGAAGCGCCACTCGGTCAAGCTCACTGCCATCATCTAGATTCTAGATAGCCAACGGCCGCACACCGACCACCACACAATCTCCGTGTACGACGTATCACCCATGTGTACCGGCTCTAGGACTGCCGGTCAGCCTTGCCTTCCTCTCGCCTTTCTTTCGCCCGAGCCACGGCCGGGCATCTCTCCTCTGCTGCGTGCACGCGCGCGGCCGACACGTCGCCGCGGTATGCAGAAACATCCGACGTCCGTTGCCGCGGACGTTCCCCAGCCTGGCGAACCGATCGCCAAGGGAAACGGCGCGCTGCTCTCCGTCGGCAGCGCGTAGCGGGCAACCGTTTTCTTCTTCATCGTTATTAATCATACCTAAGAAACCTCCCCCTCCCCTGTACCGGTTATTGATGGAAGGAATCCCTTAGGCTGCGAGTTTTTACCAGGGGATTTATTTTTAACCCCTTCCGCGGCACGTTTGTCTGTATAATTTGGATTTATTCCGGAGCACAGGTGGCTGCTTCATAGGACTCAATCTTCTCGCCACCGAGGGTCAGAGCCGCGGAGTCCTTCGACTTGGAATCTCCAGGCTGCAGTGATTCTCTCATCAATGACCCGTCTCTCCTTCCTCCACTACTTATCAAGCTTCCCTCTTTTTTATACCATATTCCTCATACCCACCGCTCTTCCCATCCGGCCGTTATCAACGGTAACTCCTCTTATCGCGCTCTCTGATCGGGAACGGCTTCCGACGGGATCGGTTTCGGTGCTGCGCGCCGGCTTTCATCGATCGCCCGGTTACTTCGATACCCGCGTTAGTTAACATCGATGCCCCGGACCCGGCTGTTTGTCACGGTGCAATGAGCTTCGCGGCCTGCATGCGTACGCGAGCCGGAGTTGCCGCAGCCTCGCCCAGATCCCGCGGAATTTCTGCCGATCGGTAACACACTTTTCAGCGGCACGTGGAAAGCTGGATGCGCCCGATCCAAGAATCACCTCGGCAAGATGCAAATAGTCCGCCGTCCCGAGACAGGGTAATCGCGGATTCGATCGCCGCGGAAATCGGCCCGCGAATACGTTTCATTAACCGCGCACGCCCGTGGCGGTATCAATTATCACGGGGATCGCGCCGGCACTGATTTATCGTAATAACAGCCCTCTGGTCCGGCGTATTTATGCGCGCCGACGTCGCTCAAATTTAATTTTCCCGTCGCCTCGCGCCCATAAATCGACCGCCGATTTTTCCCGCCCCCCTTTTTCCCGACGTCTTTAAAATACGCGCCTATTAACGCAGGATGCGATTATCGGGCCGATACCATCCTCTAGGGCCCGCCGGTAGAATTACAGGCATTTAAGAGGAATGGTACGCGCGGTGCATTCGTGATCGGTGGCCATTAAGCGATGAGAATAAGACGCGGCTCTAAGATGCTGGGCGTGCAGGCGTGGTCCAGTGGCACGTTTCCAACGTATTTCGACGGAAGCTCGCCGCTTTCTCGGCTTCCTCGCGAGCTAGTTACCAACTCTCTCTCCAGATCGCCGAGAGGACTCCGGCGATCGTGAGCTGGATCGCGCTTCGGGGCCCGCAATCTTCCTCGAGCTTTTGTGCCTCTTACTGACGGAACATCCGCCATGATTCCCGCGGGGGTTACCTTTAACTCATCGACATTCATTTCACCGACATTGTTTTCATCGACACGATTTCACCGACACCGAGTTCACCGACAATGTTTATTTACCGACACCTTGAATTCACCGACACTCAGTTCATCGACATCAACCCCGACTTCTGTTGTTGTTTATAAGGCTTATCGTTCTTTCAGTCAGTATACGCTTCGCTTTCTTACGTGCAATAGTTGTTTAATAATTTTGGCATAATTTTTATCATTCACCCCTTTATTTTTTTATGCGCGAAAATAAATGTGTAGATAAGTTGCATTTACAACGATAACAAATGACGGTAAGTGTAATAATTTTCGGCCAAAATCGATGTCGATGAACTGAGTGTCGGTGATTTCAAGGTGTCGGTAAATAAACATTGTCGGTGAACTCTGTGTCGGTGAAATCGTGTCGATGAAAACAATGTCGGTGAAATGAATGTCGATGAGTTAAAGGTAACCCTTCCCGCGGATTGTGGATAGCAATTTGCGCGGGTCACGTGGCTCTGAGGATATTTGGATACTATTTTAACCGGCGGGTAAAGTTAACTAAGGTCGGTATCATATATATTGGCCGGTGAGTTTCGGAGGGGTATTCTCCCACCACACCGTTTGTTTGCCTCGGTGCTCCTTTTCTCAACGTTTTCTGACTCGCTCTCGTTCCTTCTCGCTCTCGCCTTCACAGAACAAAAGTGAGCCAGAAGTGGTGGGTATGGTGGATAGTGCCAAGATTCTGGCGTGTAGGCCAAACCGAGCTGTCAGCGTAGAAATACACACGTCAGAATAGGTGTGCGTTAGCAACGAAAATATTCAGGAACTTTATTGGTTAGAACATTGGTTCGTTCTCGATAGCTTCATCTCTAGGGTTTGTCGGTTTTTAAAAACCGGGTTTAAAAACCGGTTTTTATTTACGAATTTGAAAAATTCGAAAACCGGTTTCATAATTTAAAACCGGTTTTTATTTATGAATTTGAAACATTCGAAAACCGGTTTCATAATTTAAAACCGGTTATTTAACCCCGGTTTTTAAAAACCGATTAATTATTTAAATGAATTATTTAATTATTGTAGTACATTGTAGTAGGTAACAGTTTAGTTATTACTGTGAAACTAATCTTCATGAGTTCATATTTTCTGAAGAAAAATACTAAATGGAATAACGATTTATAATTTCGTACCATTGTAAAAGATTGATATTTTGTGTGAATTTTAGTTTAGTCTTTTCTTTTCATTTGGTTCTGTACGCAGTCTATGGGATTGTGTTATATTTTTGTATATCCATAAATATTAAACGAATTAAAAAATTGTACGGATTTGAGTCAATTTAATTTTTATTTATTTATTTGGTTTTGTATAGATAGAGTATATTTTATTTTATTATATTTTAGAAATTCCACAAATATTAAGGAAACTGAACATTATTGAAGTGAGTACGAATATTTATTTACTATTTTAATTATATATTCTCTGTGAAAATTCGAAAACCGGTTTAACCGGTTTTTTGGGAATAGTGGAATTCGAAAACCGGTTTTTTCAAAAGTCGGTTTTTGTATAAACCCTATTCATCTCGTATTGGTCTACGCATAGCTTCGCAACTATTACGTTAAGGATAAATAACAGCCAACCGGCTAGGTTCAGGCGGAGCCGAGCAGCGTTCCCTTTACCCCAACATACCCTGCAACTCCAACTGACAAATCAGCGATCGTCAGATGGTGGTGGCTGATTTCTCCCCGATCGCTGCTCGCGAAACCGAATTCACCGGCCAATATATTTGATACAGACCTTAATGATTCTTCTACTCTTATCAGTCTTCCACCCCCGGAACGCGCTTACCTTTCACCGCAACAAGGCCCACGAACCTTGGGACGACTGGTTGGCAGCCGCGATCCCCGCGGTCTCGAAGTAATATAAATTTTAATGCAGGCCGCAGGGGCATTTATGAAAATGAGCCTCATTAATATCGCATGAGCAAGATAACGCGGAGACTCGCCGGCCCGTTCTTTTTTTGTCGCCCGCGTTGTTTGCGCTCAAAGCACAATTATGCGGCATTAGGTTTCCGCAAGAGGCGAACCTTGATTTGGGGCAACAGGTGCACACAATACGCATGCATAATGCACACCGTAGCACATGTAAACTGTCCTGCACGACGCTGCACACCCACACCAAATTGGCGTTATTAAATTTACATATCCGAGCGGGGCGAGCTCTGCCGCGCCCGCTCCCACCGCGAATTAAGCGATTCTTCCTTCCGTTTTACCCCTTCTGTCGCGGCCCTTCTCCTCCTGACCCCGTACCGACACCTTCCACTCCCAGCAGCGCGCTAATTAAAGTATTACGTGATTTATGATCCCGCCGATCATCTACCTGGAAAAGTGCAGCGTTACCGTCCAAAGGTCGCTCGTATTTTATACAAGCATCCGCGGCGATGGTTCTTCAGGGCTGAGAGGGGTCCTCCTCCCTGTTTTCGTTATCTACCTATAGGGTAAACCCGGGTGACGCGGTCGACCTAATATAAAATGGATATTAAAACTAATACAGACATTACGTATTGTATCCGAACAAACCTATATGTTCAGAATTTTATGCTGATTCGGAAAAACTGTCGATATTTGCTTTAAGGCAATATTTACTGTAAATCGGGTTGGAAACTGAAGTCATGACATCTGACCACCTCTCCTGAGATGCCGGGGGAAATGGTTTTCGTCGTTAGCAAAGACCACTGACATAATTATCCATAGAAAGTTAACAAAGGATAAACTAAAATTATTTATGAGTGAATACAACTACATATTTATTGATATTTAATTTGTTTACGCTAGACAAGTAAAGAACACATCAATCAAAAAGTGAACTATCTACTGGCGATTAGCAAGGCAAATGAATATAGAAGTGAGTAAATAAACTAAATAAACGAAAATAATAATAAAATAATAATAAAAAGTAAAAAATTAACAAAAATAATAAAAAAATTATAACGACCATCTCTCCTTTTTGCAGTGAGAGATAGTCTTCTCGTTAGCTTTGAAAGGAAGAGTTAACAGGGCAAAATACTTTAGCTGCATTGTTCCTCAATGTCTCTACTATCATATTATCCCAAATATTAAACGAAAATAAACTTGGAAGTATATTTTAAATACGATTCTGTACAACCGCTGTTTGACAAAAGAGGTTAAATGTAATCCCAATTTACATTTTCAAGCCTATACCGTTAGGGAACCGTTTAGAGGGCTTCCCGCTTTAATATTTATTTTTAACCTAATAAAACTTTCAACCATAGACTTTTTTTTATACTAAAAGATGAATTAATGTTTATACTTTAAGGAAAAATTTTAAAAAGTTGAAAATTAGTATAATTTAATTATTTATAAGCTTAGGGAATAATAATGTGACTAGGAACTAGTTTTTGATCATCTGAAAATACATGGGAACTAATTTTTGATCAGGTCAGGAACTAGTTTGAATTTTCTTTTTTTATGTTAGTAATTATTTCAAACAATTATTTAAGGACATAAACTGAAAAGAACGATTTATTTCATGAACTGATCAAATATTAGTGCCTGATCAAGAACTAGTTCCTTAACGGTAAATCCAGAAAAACACAGAATGACGCTATTCATTCAACTGTTTGGCTTCTAGAGAAGGAATTGCTCTGCACTTTAACGCATTTTTACGTATAGTGTCTGAAATATAGCGACTGGACCAACTCTCCGACCCGACCGCGTCACCCGGGTTTACCCTAACCTTGGTTCGCGGGAGCTCCTCAAGCTTCTCTCAGTGCTGGTAAAAATTCAACCCCTTTTGTTCGCTGATTTTTTAACGTTAAACCGTGCATTGTTTTACCAACCGAGGGAGGAAACCAAAGGCAGCGTCGTTGAGAGCTGGTTGGTGGAGGAGAGGAGGGGGTGAACGGACAAAGAAACGTCCGAGCAACTTGAAATTAATTTAACGCTGCCAAAGTAATTCTGGCAGCCCGCCACCGGGCGCAACTTTTTTCCTCGATCTACTTGACCGTGAGCCACTGCCAAAGCTTCCGATACTCGGCGTGGTCTTTCTGCTCTGCGACCACTATCCAGTTCAAGGGGTCAAATTCCCCTTCTTCGATCGGATAGCTTCGAAACGTCCAACACTGTTCGCGTGCGTCTGCGATCCGTCGAATTAGTCATTCTTCGCTGAACCGAGGCCGAATTAGACGCGCCGCGCACTAAATATACATCGAAACGATTAGAAACACGTTCGCGGGAACGATCACGGGCAATTTATTTCGAGAGCAATTTTCTGCACCGACGCTGTCTACCACTTCGATGTGACAAGAGATTCTAGTGGAATTTTAGACAGGGAATGCTACTAACAAGGGAACACCGCGAATCCGGACTCACCGATTGGAACGCAAATTTGTGGGTTTTTAGAGGGACTTAAAACAAGAACAACGGTGGGCTTCATTTGGGCCCTATCGTCCTTTAAGGGGAGGTTCTGGTCTAGAGCCCCAAAAAATAGGTGATATTTAGGAATTAATTAAACGAAAACTACTATATATAATTTAATGGGACTTTTTGCATTGTATTAAGAATGTCTTAAATTATAGAAATATATTTTTTGTTTTATAATTAATCATTGCAGACAGCCCTGGGGAGTCGTTAAAGTCAAGGCGTCAAAAAATTCATCCAAATCGGTGGGACCTGTATCTCCAAAAGTTATTATCCGATTCGACTAAAACCTTTTTTATTTTGAAGATTATTCTTTTGGCTAGGGGAGGGGGAACTAAAAAAAAATTACAAAAATGACATTTTTCTTAGAAAATAACGACACTATTAGGAATAGCTTGCAGTTTTCATATAAAATTGTTATTACCTATCTTTAGTAGAATGTCTTAAGAGACTATCAAAAAAATGATTAGAAAAACATGCATAGATTTTCATATACAGTTAATCTTCTAGACCCCTCACAAGAAAACATGGGTCGCTTATCGAAAGGGTATCTTTGGAACGGCAACTCTGAATTTTTGTTTGTTTTAATATAATCTATATGAGTGTAGTTTCCGTTGTACGTACCGATTTTTCAAAAAAATTATTTTTGTAAAAACGGTGCGCTTTAGAAGAAAATGTTTCGAAAATCCGCAAAAAAATGGATAGTTTTTCGAGCATATTTCAAAAAATATGTTTTCGATCAAAAAATCGGTATGTACAACTGAAGATAACCTCGTCTTAAAGATCCTGTCCAAATTTCAAGTCGATTGGATAAAAATTGACAGAGTTATGGATTCGATCAGTTAGAAAAATGTCATTTCGAGAAAATCGCGTTTAAAGTTTGACTTGCAATGCGTTTGTAAGCGTGATGCGTTTCACAAAATGCACTGTATCTTCGTAAATTCTTCGAATATCGACTTGAAATTTTCAGAGGGTATTGTTGACGAGCGAAACATTAAGAAAGTGAGAAAAAGAAGAATCGAAATTTTTTCAATTTTCACAGTGGTATTTCCCCTTAAAGTCAAATTGGCACTTCCACTTTTCCGTGTATAAGTCTCAAAACACAACAGGTAGAAAAAATGTTTGAAATCAAAGTTTAATGATGCAATAGGCGCTGCAGGTTTGCGTTAACAAAATTTTGAAAGTATTTTTTTTAAACTCTTCGTTTTCGTAAAGAACGTGGGTGGCTGATTTCAAGTCGTGTAGATTTGTGGTTATGGGTTATATTTATTGATGGCTGGGTAAATTTTTCGCCCGCTCGGGGTTAGTTATTTTTTTAAAATATTCTATTGTCAACCAAACTACGCACGCCTGCAAAGTTTGAAGACAATTGGATAGTTGCAAGTGGGTTAAATTTTAGTTGCCAGATTTGAACTATACAAACAAACATATAAACAAACAAACAAACAGAGGATCGTAGGTGAATAAAATCGTTTAATAAAAAAAATAGTCACAGATCGTGTCATGTTCCGGTTGATGTTTGTTTGGCTTTAGATACGAGTTAGGGTCAGCTGGTCAACATCGATTCACAAAATTTACCATAGCTCTGACTATTCAAAAAATACGGCCATAAAATTCCGAGAGCATATGTAGAAAATTATAAGGAATCTAATTACAGTGATTGGCAGCGAAAATCGTACACTCTTTAAAATGGCATAACTTTTTTAGAATTGGTCCAAACGACTTGAGTTTTTTTTTAAAAAACTAGAAGGATTAGTTTGCCAACTAATGTGTTTCGTCGTTTTAAAAAAATGCAATTGGTCGGAATAGCGAAAAAAATAGTAAAGGTCGTTTTTGAAATATTTTTTGAGAGCCTCTAATGAAAATTCAAAAAACCCGTTTGTAGATTGAAGTAAGTTGTATACATGCTGAAAATTTCATCAAAATCGATTAACGTTGCTCTAAGTTACAAACGTTTAAAGATCGCAGAATAAGGTCGAGAATCGCTGATTTCTTGAATTTCCGCAATTCTGCGATCTTTAAACGCTCTTAGCTCAGAGCAACGTCAACCGATTTTGATGAAATTTTCAGTATGTATACAACTTACTTCAATCGAGAAACGGGTTTTTTGAAGTTTCATTACAGGCTCACAAAAAAAATTTGAAAAACGAACTTTACTATTTTTTCGCTATTCCGACCAATTGCATTTTTTTTAAAACGACGAAACACATCATTTGGCAAACTAATCCTTCTAACTTTGAAAAAAAAACTCAAGTCGTTTGGACCAATTCTAAAAAAGTTATGCAATTTTAAAGAGTGCACGATTTTCGCTGCCAGTCACTGTATGCCTTTTATACAAAAAGATCCTGAGTATCCTGATACCGTTCTTGCATTCAACAGTACAATTCAAACCCCAGCCCAAAATATCAGGGCTCAAAAGATACTCTAACCTCCCCGTCAGCTATTCACCCACCAATCTATCCCTTTAATTTTTCTAACACAAAGTGACTCATCTAAAAACCAGGGCTTGAATAGGTTCGAAAAATAACTATTTCAAACTGCTATATAAAGGTTCTGACTGAAAGAGTTATGAAGAACCTTTATTCTGAATAACCGTTATAAAGTACCTAAATATCAAACTATATAAGTTTAAGTCAAGGTTCCAATATAGCTCTATAAATTTTATTTTTTAGGTTCTATATAAGTTCCAAAGCGGTTATAGAACCGATTTAATAACTTTTATTTTTTAGGTTCTATATAAGTTCCAAAGCAGTTATAGAACCGATTCTTGTACCAATTGCATAGAATTTTATAGAAAAAGAAATTACAACATATTACAACTATAGACTACTGTGTATTACCAACTTTTTTAAAGATTATAATATATAAGTATATAAATATATATTTACTTACATATTTATAATAATTTTTAAATAATTTGGTTACACACAGTAGTCTATAGTTGTAATATGTTGTAATTTCATTTTCTATAAAATTCTGTACAATCGTTACAAGAATAGGTTCTATACCCGCTTTGGTACTTATATAAAACCTAAAAAATAAAACTTATTAAATCGGTTCTATAACCGCTTTGGAACTTATATAGAACCTAAAAAATAAAAGTTATAGAGCTATATAGGAACCTTAACTTAAACTTATATAGTCTGAAATTTCGGTTCTTTATAACGGTTATTCAGAATAAAGGTTCTTCATAACTCTTTCAAGAACCTAAATCTTCATAATAACCGTTTCAAGCCCCGCTAAAAACACCCCCATCCCCATTCCCAAATGTAGAAACAATCCTCAAAAAAATGACCCCCAATTCGAAACAGCGAAGCCGTGAGTACCACTTCGTTCTGAATGGACGGAGTCACGGGGAATCGCGACCCGGTTACAAATATTGGTCAGTTTCATCAGCTGGCCGTCGGGGCGGATTGATTTTCAAACAAACGCTGACTGGATCAGTACCAAAATGAATGACGCGCAACAGGTACCTACCCGGCGTGATACTTGTACGCTCCGCCTGGCATCACGTGTGTTATTTGCATTTATGTATTCGACCATGCGTGCTCGCTTTGGGAGCGCGGCGCGGGGCCGTGCGTTTTCTAGAAATGCTTTCTCTTGTTCCCGCGCGGTACGCTAGATTGGCCGCGTCGGATTAATTGCCTGCGTACCGGTCGCGTTTCGCGCGGCCACGCTTTTACTTTGATCGACGTTTATTATTTTCTGATCCCGGTGTCGCGCCTCGCGATAATTCCGCGTTTCCCAGCGCGGAGGGGCTTGCCGCGGAAAATGGGCGCCCGGTGTTTTCGCCGGCCAGGGAAAGTTCCACGGACTCGCGGTAACGAACTTCAAACTCGAGCGCGTCGTCGATAATAGCGTGAAAATTGTTTTCGCCGAGGAGGCTCGAAGAGCGACGGGCCAGTTGCTTGTCAGTTATCGAGGGATTCTGGCTGCAAGGGAACAGTCAATATAGACGTGATTCTGTCGCGCAATTATCAGCTCCGTCTCCTGTGTTATTAATTTAAACTGCAGTTGAGTTTTTGAGGCAGCCAGCGAGACGCCGGATGACCTCCTTCTTTCTACTATCCGCTCGATTTCCATGGCTAGATAAGCCGCGCGGTTTTTAACGGCTCCGAGAAGCAGCGGCGCAGTTAGCTCTCGCGGGCGAGGCTCTATGAGTGACATTACTCGCACGGATCCTCTCCGAAGTGTCACCTGAAAATAACTCACCATTGCTATTCTAGTAGCACGCATACAAGTGCACGGTGCAGCGCCACCAAAGTCCTCGTACGCATTTAAATCAAGGCAGGCTCCGTCGAGGGCACTCTCCGCCATCGAAGTCGCCTCAAAGCGGCGCAGACTTTCTATCGTTACCGGCGCTCCTTCGCCGCGCGTCAGAAAACAATTAAAATGCGCGCACGGGATGCTCCGCGGGGCTCAGCGAAATCTTCAGACTTTTTTTCTCTCCTCCTTCCACCGGCTTCTAATTGTTCGTTTCTTTCCCCCGTTCGGGATTTATCGGGCCCATCTGGAACTGCGGAAACGCTTTCTTCTCTCATTCATTAAAGATCGAGAAGTTGATGGAAGCTTGTCGATCGTTTAAACCGATGCGCGGGTACGAGAATGTAGCAGAAACCCGTGGAAAGGAGCCTGGGCATTAGCATTGTAGAAACCGAGCGGCGATCATCTGCGCTTCAGATCTCTGAAGTCCGACTCCTACTTTCAGAAACTGTTACCTCCACTCTGCTGCGCTTTGAGATCGTCCGGTTGAATTGAATACGTTGATAAATGACTGATATGTAGAGCTGCTAACAATATTATTATTAATGCCTATGTAGTACTAGGTTTTCTATTCAGTTTCGCCGAAAATTTAGATTCTGAATTTATAAAAAGAAATTTTATTTATTTTTTTGTGAAAATAGTCACATTCGTCTGAATTTGCTAGGTAGGATAATGAGCTGGAACACATTTTGTGACCCCAGAGTTTACCGTTCGAAAGTTTTCAGGCGACAGACAAACACACAAATAGTTTCTGGTTTATATAGGAGAGAGTTGCCTATATTGTACCATATATAGGGTTATACCTAGTCAGGAGGCCGAAAAGAGACGAATGTTTGTGAATTTTTTTGGAAAAACTGAAGCATCTATTTTTACAGAACTTTTTGCGCTTAAAAGAGCAACATCTAAAGAAGATTTGGTAATTTTTTTGTAAACAAATATTTACGTTTATAATAAAATTACAATCGATATCCAAGAAGCCTTTTATAAAAAGTTGTTTTGCGGTGAGCATTGCAATTCGGAATCAGATTATCTAAAATAAAAAACAGAAAAGATTTCGTTAGTATATTAATGTATCTTTCGACTGACGGCAGGGGATTTTCGAAATATTAATTTAAAATAAAATGGCGGCTATTTAAAGATTGAAGGACCTGATTTTCGCGCGAAAAACGGTCATTTTTCGTTGATAAAATCGAAAACATACATAGGAATATATATATATACAAGGAATCCTTTTGAATTTTTGATTTCAGATGATCAGAAACCGTCCAACAGTGGACACCGTATGGGCACCGCTTTTTCTTCAAAAGCAATTACAAAGTAGTCCACGTGAGTTAATTTTAATCTTTTCGTGCTAAAAAAAATTGAAAATGTAATCGAAATATAGATAAGTATGTAGAAATAAACCGGGTAGCAATAACTTTTACAGGCTCCTCATAAAAAATTCCGAAAATAAACCGCAAAGAAACTGCTTCGTTACACTAGAAGACCCCCTTAAGATTGTACCTAGGGGAAGTCGGGGTATTGTGAGCCACGGGGAATCGTTAGCCAGCGTCATCTGTGTTTCACTGGTAAATAATGACAGCTGCAAACAACTGTTTTTGAGTTGTCTCATATATGAGGTAATATTTCCACGATCAGTTGAAGTACGCACCCGCATCATTACTTTGCTCTGTTAGCAGACACAAATTTGCTGCGCTCCAAGTATTATTTTCATTTCGTGTTTGGTCTGTTATTGTTACATTTTTCTGTGGATCTAAGCAGGTAACTGTGTTTATAATACTCGTGCGACTTCAAGCTTTCGAAATAAATAAAGAAATTTGAATTAGGTGAGGTTTGTGCTATTTGTTTGTGGCCATATTGTAAAAATAAGGGTTCGGGGAATTATGAGACACTTTTCTCGGGGAATTGTGAGCCACTCGATTTTTGACATTTAACGAGCTAACCTCACGTGTTTAATGCTTCTCAATGATTGTTTATGCAATATTCGAGCACGATATAAATTTTTTCGCAATATTTAATAGATATTTTATCTGATTCAATTCTTTTAGTTAAGATGCCACGTTATTATGCCAAAAATGACCATTCGCTCGATTTTGACAATATTTTGGAGGCAATAAGGCATGTGAAAATTCATAATGCATCGGTCAGGCAAGCTGCCACCGCACATAAAATTTCGAGGCGCACTTTGGGACGATATATCGCCAAATTTGCTAACATCGACGTTGCTACGGAAAGATTAAACAAATATTTTGTCATTCAGATACATGAATAAACATTTCATAACAAAAATTGTAATTTTTATTCGATTTTTGAAAGTAACTCACGATTCCCCGAGATTTTCAAAATTCAAGAAAACGCACATTTTTTGTAATAGTCTTAAAATCATCTACTTTGCAGATATTCGATTAAACTATTGTGTCTAAAAGAAAGGTAAATCTTCATACTACAACATTTAGCGTTGAAATTTGCTGAACAACTTAATTTAATAGCCCTTTTTTGGCAATGAAAAAAAGTGGCTCACAATACCCCGACTTCCCCTACTATATTTTTGTCTAGTGTACTATATTTTTAACAATAAGTTATAGGAAATATCGACCGTATTCTTTAGATATAGATGTTATCGGCGCACAGGTTCGGTCCTCAAAAGACTATCTTAATTTATCATAACACAATTTGCTTTAAATTAACTGAAAATTTTCCAACGATTCGGTCTACATTTAGACCCTTATCAAGGAAAGTGATAGAATTTCAGAAAAATAACGCGAGTGAAATTTATCTGGTCGGCACGTTAAAACACGTACTATATTTTTTATCACATTTGCCCATAAGCTACTATATTTTCCCTGAAAACTGTTGGCAACCCTAGATATCTACGTACTTCCTCGCGACAGCTTCCTGCGAAACGACCGCGCGCCATCGCTCCGAGAACACTTATCGCGGTGCGAGCGTCGCCCCGCGTCCCGATCGCCATTAAAATTCCAGGGGATCGCGAGCGTCTCGGGTTTTGTCAGCGGCGGTCGGCGTTATCGCTACCTCAGCGGCCGGCGTGATTCGATAAAAGCCGCCGAAAGTAAATCGAGGTGCAAGGTCGCCGGTATTTACACAGATATTCCGCGCGCGAAAAGAGAACGGAACGCGTTACGCGTGGAATCGCGTCGCCGCTGACTCACGCCCCGTGAATCTAAAAATATCCTCCAGCCTCTGCCGAGCGCCGTGTGCGAGCAACTATAAAAAAAAAGGAGGAGGAAAGAATTGTTGCTCTCGGTGTGGCCGATAGCAATCGTAATCTCCCCTCGATTGCATCAGGCGTCGATGCGCCGGTAGGATCGCCTTGGCGCGTGTGCCAGAGGCTAATATAAGTAAGAATCGTTTTTCCAACGATACGGGAACGAGATTTCCGGGGATATTTGCGAAACGATTCGAGCCGCGGCGGGCTGGAGGGGGCGAAATTAGCGGCTCGTTCTTCTCTCCTCGCTGGTCGCCACCGTTTCGCGCTATGTTTGATCTCACGGCCGCTCGCCTAATCGACGAAATTTTCACGCAGCCCGACCGCCGCTCGCGGTTGTAGAAGATTCGCAAATACGTCTCAAAGGGCCAGCCCCCGGCGCCCCGGCCCGCGTAAAAACGGAAACGCGATTAATCATGCAGATGGAAACGTCGAACAATTGTATCCTTTGTGCGGGCCGGTGCTTGCGCTCGATTCACCGTCTGATGAAATTACCACTTCGTTCTTCCGCGAGCGAGGGAGCTGCTCAGCGTTTATGCAGGAGATTACTTGGGGGAGAGAACTGGTAATTCGTATCGTCGCTTTGGCCGATAATCTTACAGTAATTTCTGATTATCTTCGTTGAAATCGAAGGGTCCCGCGATTCCCCCGATAGAATATTTTCCAATAAAGCTAGTAGCATTTTTGGTTGGCCGACGGTAGCCAACAGTTGGGAATTAGTTGGGATATAGTTAGAGTTTTGACTACAATTTCCCAACATAGGGCCTACGGCAAAAAGCTTATGATTGTTTTCCAACGAATATTCAATGTTGGGCCTACAATTATTATGGTTGGTTAATTAACAAAAAGTTATGACAGTTTGACAACGAATATTCAATGTTGGGCCTACAATTATTATGGTTGGTTAATTAACAAAAAGTTACGACAGTTTGACATCGAATATTCAATGTTGGGCCTACAATTATTATGGTTGGTTAATTAACAAAAAGTTACCACAGTTTGACAACGAATATTCAATGTTGGACCCACAATTATAATGGTTGGTTAATTAACAAAAAGTTACGACAGTTTGACAACGAATATTCAATGTTCGGCCTACAATTATTATGGTTGGTTAATTAACAAAAAGTTACGACAGTTTGACAACGAATATTCAATGTTGGGCCTACAATTATTATGGTTGGTTAATTTACAAAAAATGACGACAGTTTGGCTACGACTATTCAATGTAGGGCCTACAATTATTATGGTTGGTTAATTAACAAAAAGTTACGACAGTTTGACAACGAATATTCAATGTTGGGCCTACAATTATTATGGTTGGTTAATTAACAAAAAATTTACAACATGATTAAATGTTGTCTTACAAACATCAGAAAATTTGGTACATCCAAAAACCTATTATTATAAATACGTAATGCGGAAGTCTGTCTTGAGACGAATGTGAAATTTTATGGAATGAGTCTAAAGGTCGAATGATGATAATTTGTAGAATATTTCGCGTCACTGTGTACTTTTTATAAACAATTAATATTTATTATGTACTGAGAATTTAGAAGTGTTTACAAGGAAATGTATTGGTAAGTGCGAATAACGGTTGCTTCGTAAGTGGAAAGTTTGGGTTCGATTCTCCTCACCGGCAATTTTTTTTTTCTTTTTCTTAAATCAGACCTGAAAAATACGTGTTTACGTCTTCTGAAGTTCTTCAAAACGCCTTCTGGACGTTTTTAAGATGTCTTTTTGAAAGAAACTGTTCGACCTATGAAAAGAAACCTTCAGTTGGGCCTGCGTTGCTTACAATCATTGGCCCATTTAAAAATAGCGCGACACTTCAACAGTTAGCCAACGGATAACACGTCATTGGCCCAACAAATTCCCAGCAAACAAATGCTACTAGGGAACCGTCGAATCGATCGCGCGAATCGATGCTTCTATTCAGCATGGAAAAGCCGCGGTCCTCGAGCAAACTCCTCGACACCTGAAACTGAAACTTTTCCCCCCCAGCAGCCGTTCTAACGCGTTTAGAGGGTCCACGATCGCGTAAAAACACGGACGTGACGTCTACCTCGCACGTCCACCGGAGCTCATTGTTATTCCACGCCGTGGCTCGCATCGTTCGTTACGTTTACCTACTTCCGGGCTTCCTTCGTACTGCGATAAGCGAAAGTCTGGAAAGTCGGAGGCAGTCGCGATCGTGGCGCACGGGGAACGAACGGGAGGAAGAAGCGCTCGGCAGGGCGCTGAGGGGAAGAGGGAAGCGCAGGAATTATCTCGGACGACTTAAGGGGATCGGTTATCGGTAATTCCGATCGTCACCTCGACAGACGTCAGGAGACGTTTCCGTCCTCTTTTCCGCCACGCCAACTTCCTTCCCGCCTGGTCCAGCGCCGTCGACGCGACACGTCCACCGCCAGGATTTCCAGAAGTCCCCTCGGATGCGACTCGCGCTTGTCGCCTCGAGCCCTCCTCGACTCTCCATCCGTAATCTCTCCTCTCGCGTAATATCGACGGCGCGCTGCTTTCCTGACGTCTCGCCAGTCGAAGTTTCTCAAGAATTTTTGGAACACTTCGATGCTTCGGGCCCACCCAGAGCGCGCATTGGGCCAGAGGGGCCGAGGAATGGTAATTATCGATACAAGGCTGCGTACTCGCGGTTGCTAATCGCCGGGAACGCGTACCGAACGATTACCGAGGCGGGGCGGGGAAGGAAAGTTGCCTTAAGTCGATATAACTTCTAGCATCGCGGCACTTTCATGAAACTATTTAGCCACTTCCATCGACGGCCAAGAAAGTGATTGGATAACTTCGTCGCTAAACGAGGAACACAATTAAAGTTACAATTAAGATACTAATCGAACCGGTCTCCCCCGCGTCATTCACTGGCTCCGTGATATCCAGCGACTGTCCATCCAGCAGTGGTTCCTGGGGAGAAGCAAGAGGACCCTCCAAACGAGCGGGGGACGATGGAACGGTCTTAAGAACAGCCGTTATGAAAAGTCTGCCCAGATCGGCATACGTCTGACCATAATGGCTCATTCTACTTCGGACTGGTCAACGCATCGGCCTTCTTTACGTTTCCATCAACCGCTGTTCCTCGGGCACCCGTCTAATTACTTGGAACACGTACGCGGAACCTGGACACCGTGCGGATAAAACTCGCATCGGGGTGTATAATTTTCGTATCAACGGTGACACAACCGCGTTTCTCGATTTCTCCCCGACGTAACCGGCGGTCCTTAAAATCGCACGCGATCGATGACATAACGCGTACGTTTTGATTCATTGGCTCCGTAACTGGTTCCCTTTCGGGCCGAATTCGTGATTACCATAATCCCCGGGTACCGTAACGGCTCGCCGTTAATTCTCCCTTCGATTCTGACGTTTCATCGTCGATTCGGCCAGCCACCTTCGCGACGAAATGCAACGTGGGGGAGAGTGGGGCAATGGCGAACACCTAAGCGAGAAAGCAAAGAGAACGAAAACTATGTGAGATACGAATTTGTTTTTTATTTATAAGCATACTCAAACTAGTCTTGTATAAACTGCTCTAACGAATTTTGCAAAAATTTTAATACAAATTAATTTTATAATGAACAAAACCAAACCCCTGCTGTTCGGATTTGCCCGACTGCTGGTGGGGTAATTCCGAATCGTGCATGGGGTAATCACGAACAGAGTTACATATCGCAGAAGTCGCACAGAAAGCGCGATTTCAATGGTCAACCCATAAAAAATGTTGCTACAACCTCTACCTAATGTATTTTTCAAAATCCTCTTTTTGTGCATTAGAAAAAAATTGCAATTGGTCGGAATATCGAAAAAAATAGTAAAGTTCGTTTTTTAAACTTTTTTGTCTGAGACTGTAATGAAAATTCAAAAATCGGTTTTGTAGATTTAAGTAAGTTTTATACATGCTGAAAATTTCATCAAAATCGGTTATCGTCGCTAATCTCAAAGGTTCGAGATTACCCCATCCGAGTTGTTCCTCATTACCCCACGACATCAAAAAGTAAAAAAGAATTTATTTCAGAAGTTAGAATCATAAGGGGCCGTCCTTAAATTACGGAAGGATAATTTTGGCGATTTCTTACCCCCTCCCTCCCCCAGTATAAGAATTCGTAAGATTTGATATTGCAACCCCCCTCTTACGTTATATTTTTTACACTGAATTTTTTAGTTATTAAAATTCTTTTAAATGTTTATATTACTCCTTTAATTCAGTTTCGAGAAATTTAAACTAAATAACTTTTCTGGAATATTAATGATAGAATTTGTATTTATTAAAAATTAGGTTAAAGAATATTAAGTAAGATGCTACATGACTCCTCCCTCCCCCTTGTAAGAAAACGTAAGAAATTCGCGACCCCCTGCCCCCCAAAACAGCCTTACGTAATTTAAGGACGACCCCTAATTCAAGCAACGCGTTGGTCACAAAATGTTGGTAAAAAAGTGCTTTATTTCAACTTAAAAAAATCCCAATTGTTTCATTAATTCAACAGTTATTACATCCAATTGAAGATGGACAAAATATTACTTGAAACATGATGAAAATAATAAATTGTGTTTATCTTGACTAGCATGAGCGTTTTGTATTTATTAGGGGAGACCGGGGCAAGTTGATACGTTTTTCAGTTTTCAATTTTTTTCATTTTTGTTTGAATTAATTACTTAATAACAAATACGCTAAAATATACTTTGGTCCTTCCTCTTTAAAATATTGTAAACGAAATGCTGAGAAAATACATACAAAATGAATGAGAAAATGTTATTTGGACGAAGGTAAAATGTATCAACCTACCCCAATGCGGGGCAAGTTGATACTGCTCTGGGGCATGTTGATACATCTGTAAAATATCCGTTTAATGAGTAAAAGATGGATGTCTGAAATATCCCACTTTAATATGAGATGCTTGCCTCTTTTTATTAATGTATCTTAATAAAGCTATTTTATCTATTCCGTATATTCTGGCGCTTTGACTCCTTTTCTACACCAACACACGCTTTTTGAAAAATATTTTTTGGTATTTTTCCGCGATTCGTTTTTCTGACATAATTTCGTACCATCTTCAAAAATTGATACACCCCCCATGAGTATCAACATGCCCCAGAGAAAACGTATCAACTTACCCTACAGGAAGTCATTATACAGGGTGTCCCATCTAAGACTGGACAGCGGGATATCTCCGAACGTATTGGAGATAAAAAAATGAAAAAAATATGGCATCGCATGGTTCGAAGGGGCTGATCTATTAGCGCGAACGAATTTTTTTTTCGATTATTATTTTAAAAGATACGATGGTCAAGTTCGGTTTTTCAAATGGAACTATTTTTTCTGAACACCTGAGTTGATAGTGCGTTCCAAGACAAATTCAATGAGCATTAATGTATACACTTGATTTCCACTGGTTTTTGAGATATTGCGCTTGCAAATTCACTGATTTTCCCTGGAAAAAAGCCTGCTGAAATAGCAAGGACAGTGGACAGTCTAGCTGACGCGACGGGTTGCCTTGCCTGTTGAAACCTATACCTACCTGCTAAAGGTCTACGTCAGAAATGGCAGGCCCAAAGGCTGGACAATTCTTTTCCGCCAGAAATGCCACTTAGGTAGGTACATCTGCGGTATCGAGAAGCGCACCGTTACTTTTATTTCGCACTTGCTTCTACGCTCGGATGGCCGGTTCTTCTTGGAGGGATGCAAGCTCGATTGGTTAGGTTAGTAGGTGTGAAAGTTGCTAGACTAAATTTCAACTATAGGGAGCAGATTGTATTAGAATCAATCGGATTTGCATCCCTCACAAACGGCTGCTCTCTTGAAGAGGCCCTCTTCACAGCAATACCTCCTCCCCAATGCCCACCTTCTCTCGCATGGAATACGTCAACGCATGCTTTTCTTTTAATATTGAAGCTCGTGTTTATACTCGAGAGGACCACGCGTCGACAGCGGGCTACCCCTTTTCTTCCTGTGTCTCTCCACGAGGAGTATCAACGGTGGATTGTAGGAGCGTAGATGTTGGGATGCTAGTTATTGAATTCGGGAGACGATAGAAACACTTTATTACAAAACACACATGTGCTATAATAAATGATCGAACTTGCGCCCCACTTCGCGCAGACCGATTACAGGGTGATTGGCTCGGTACGCCTAATCCGCCTCGCAACCGTGACGAGGTCAAGCCAAAAGGTATGAATTCTGGGTCCTTTTTCCGAAGGAAGCCATAAAATTCGATGGGCACTGCGGGGTGTTGTCGTCCCAGCCACGGGATGAAACGCAGAATTACCCTGTTTCTGTTTCAGAAATAAAATAATTCTTTATTCTTTATCGTATGGATATGGAAGTGTCGCCGATGAATTCCTTGTGGTTTTCCGATGAAAATCATGCCAAATGTCGCGTAAATCGGATTACTTTTACATAAGGAATACAAATAGCTTGTGTCAAAGTAGTCCGATTTGCATGATATTTCGTATGATTTTCATCAGAAAAACACAAGGAATCCATTGGCGTCACTTCCATATCCATGCGATAAAGAGTAAAGAATTATTTTATTTCTGAAGCAGAAACAGGGTAGTTCTGCATTTACGCCCCTCACCACGTGGGCAGGGACAACACCCCGCAGTGCCCATCGAATTTTATGGCTTTTTTCGGAAAAAGGTATGCATCCTCGGCCGACCGCGGCAAATCGGGGTCGGTGCCTCGTAGTCAAGGGGTGACATCTGTTTCAGAAATAAAATAATTCTTTATTCTTTATCGTATCGCAGGGGAAGTGACGCCGATGGATTCCTGGCGTTCCGTCGATTAAAATCATACCAAACATCATGCAAATCGGAGTACTTTGACACAAGCTAGTTGTATTCCCTATGTAAAAGTAGTCCGATTTGCACGATATTTGGCATGATTTTCATAGGAAAACCACAAGGAATCCATCGGCGACACTTCCATATCCATACGATGAAGAATAAAGAATTATTTTATTTCTGAAACAGAAACGGGGTAGTTCTGCATTTACGCCCCTCAACACGTGGAGCAGGGACAACACCCCGCAGTGCCCATCGAATTTTATGGCTTTTTTCGGAAAAAGGTATGCATCCTCGGCCGAACGTTGCGAGTGGAGGGTCGACCCCCGCAGTCGAGGGTGAAATTGTGAAATATTCATTTAAGCGGATTAAGAAATTCTTTATTTTTCATCGTATGGATATGGAAGTGTCGCCGATGGATTCCTAGTGGTTTTCCGATGAAAATCATGCCAAATATCGTGCAAATCGGACTACTTTTACATAGGGAATACAACTAGCTTGTGTCAAAGTAGTCCGATTTGCATGATGTTTGGTATGATTTTAATCGACGGAACGCCAGGAATCCATCGGCGTCACTTCCCCTGCGATACGATAAAGAATAAAGAATTATTTTATTTCTGAAACAGATGTCACCCCTTGACTACGAGGCACCGACCCCGATTTGCCGCGGTCGGCCGAGGAAGCATACCTTTTTCCGAAAAAAGCCATAAAATTCGATGGGCACTGCGGGGTGTTGTCCCTGCTCCACGTGTTGAGGGACGTAAATGCAGAACTACCCTGTTTCTGCTTCAGAAATAAAACAATTCTTTATTCATTGTCATATGGATATGGAAGTGTCGCCGATGGATTCCTTGTGGTTTTCCTATGAAAATCATGCCAAATATCGTGCAAATCGGACTACTTTTACATAGGGAATACAAATAGCTTGTGTCAAAGTAGTCCGATTTGCATGATGTTTGATATGATTTTAATCGACGGAACGCCAGGAATACATCGGCGTCACTTCCCTTTCGATACGATAAAGAATAAAGGATTATTTCCTTTCTGAAACAGATGTCACCCCTCGACTACGATGCGCCGACCCCGATTTGCCGCGGTCGGCCGGGGATGCATACCTTTTTCCGAAAAAAACCATAAAATTCGATGGGCACTGCGGGGTGTTGTCCCTGCCCACGTGGTGAGAGGCGTAAATGCAGAACTACCCTGTTTCTGCTTCAGAAATAAAATAATTCTTTACTCTTTATCGCATGGATATGGAAGTGACGCCAATGGATTCCTTGTGTTTTTCTGATGAAAATCATACGAAATATCATGCAAATCGGACTACTTTGACACAAGCTATTTGTATTCCTTATGTAAAGGTAGTCCGATTTACGCGACATTTGGCATGATTTTCATCGGAAAACCACAAGGAATTCATCGGCGACACTTCCATATCCATACGATAAAGAATAAAGAATTATTTTATTTCTGAAACAGAAACAGGGTAATTCTGCGTTTCATCCCGTGGCTGGGACGACAACACCCCGCAGTGCCCATCGAATTTTATGGCTTCCTTCGGAAAAAGGACCCAGGATTCATACCTTTTGGTTTGACCTCGTCACGGTTGCGAGGCGGATTAGGCGTACCGAGCCAATCACCCTGTAATCGGTCTGCGCGAAGTGGGGCGCAAGTTCGATCATTTATTATAGCACATGTGTGTTTTGTAATAAAGTGTTTCTATCGTCTCCTGAATTCAATAACTAGCATCCCAACATCTACGCTCCTACAATCCACCGTTGATACTCCTCGTGGAGAGACACAGGAAGAAAAGGGGTAGCCCGCTGTCGACGCGTGGTCCTCTCGAGTATAAACACGAGCTTCAATATTAAAAGAAAAGCATGCGTTGACGTATTCCATGCGAGAGAAGGTGGGCATTGGGGAGGAGGTATTGCTGTGAAGAGGGCCTCTTCAAGAGAGCAGCCGTTTGTGAGGGATGCAAATCCGATTGATTCTAATACAATCTGCTCCCTATAGTTGAAATTTAGTCTAGCAACTTTCACACCTACTAACCTAACCAATCGAGCTTGCATCCCTCCAAGAAGAACCGGCCATCCGAGCGTAGAAGCAAGTGCGAAATAAAAGTAACGGTGCGCTTCTCGATACCGCAGATGTACCTACCTAAGTGGCATTTCTGGCGGAAAAGAATTGTCCAGCCTTTGGGCCTGCCATTTCTGACGTAGACCTTTAGCAGGTAGGTATAGGTTTCAACAGGCAAGGCAACCCGTCGCGTCAGCTAGACTGTCCACTGTCCTTGCTATTTCAGCAGGCTTTTTTCCAGGGAAAATCAGTGAATTTGCAAGCGCAATATCTCAAAAACCAGTGGAAATCAAGTGTATACATTAATGCTCATTGAATTTGTCTTGGAACGCACTATCAACTCAGGTGTTCAGAAAAAATAGTTCCATTTGAAAAACCGAACTTGACCATCGTATCTTTTAAAATAATAATCGAAAAAAAAATTCGTTCGCGCTAATAGATCAGCCCCTTCGAACCATGCGATGCCATATTTTTTTCATTTTTTTATCTCCAATACGTTCGGAGATATCCCGCTGTCCAGTCTTAGATGGGACACCCTGTATACAAACATCTCCATAAACAAATGTAGAGCATATAAACAAAATAACAAAACGTAATTCCCTTACCTTCAAAGGACTCAATGTGATACCCAATTAATTTGTGTGATAAAATTCTCTATCCCGTGTCAAGACGGATTGGAAAGTGAACACAACTATTTACTTTTTCTCTAAGGTAGTTGACCCAGTCGTCGATCATTTGAATTAATATTGAGATTTTATAAGGTTTTTGAACAATATTGTGTATAGGACAAAATTGCAAATTAATATTTAAGAGTCTTTACCTACATATATCATCACAATATTGTTCAAAAACCTTATAAAATCTCAATATTTAAGTGATCGACGACTTTCGTCTAAACCGATCGAAAACTGGGTCAACCACCTTATAGAAACAAAAACAGTTAAAAATGGATTGCTAAAGTCAAGGTACACAGACGTACGCTAGATCGTAGTAAAGAATTGATCAAGAAGCTTCACATATCTCATACACAAGGAGCTATATATATATACAGTGTCGAGATAATTCGTTTGTATCAACCTGCCTCTGTATCAACTTGCCCCGGTTTCCCCTACATTCTTCGCGGCGTTGGATACGACCTAAAGTGGACAGAGAACATCAGTTCTT
The DNA here is from genome assembly GCA_929113495.1 of Andrena minutula. Taxonomy (NCBI): domain Eukaryota; kingdom Metazoa; phylum Arthropoda; class Insecta; order Hymenoptera; family Andrenidae; genus Andrena; species Andrena minutula. The sequence goes on along the minus strand of OV815993.1, from coordinate 75,353,360 downwards.
ATTTATTAAAACGCCGTAACCACCGCGTTCGCCATTACCCTACTCTCCCCTACGTCCGCGAAGAAAGTGGCTATTGGGGTGCCATTGCAGAGGAATGGCCACTTCGATCATAGTCCTCTACGAATTAGAAATCCGCTTTGCTAGAAGTGTGAGATTGATTAGAGATTCGAAAGTTCCTCATGGCTCATCGTTAAAGGGAATGGTCAGTTTTAAGAGGCAGGCCCCGAACGCGGCGCTGGCCAGGGCGACCCGAAAATTCTCGGTCGCTTTTAGATATTAAGAGCGGGCCGGAGATATCCGTGTGCCAGCCGGAACGCAATCAGAATAGTAATTAAGGATTCGGTTAACGCTCGAAGCGCGAGCGTAGAACGCAACCCAATTTAAACATACAAAAGTGCACGAGGGAGCACTCTCTTTCTCGCTCGAGGGGAGGAGGAGGAGGAGGAGGAGGGCCGAGAGGTGTAGAGAAAGGGAGAAGGGAAGAAAGGCGACGCGATTCCTACGAGCGGTGCGCGTGTGTGGCCACACACGCGTTCACGCGTTCCCGCGCGAAACAACACGCTCGCGCGCGCACGTGTCGCGGGAATATGGGGCGAGGATCAGCTTTTTTCCCCCGGATCAATGAATTGATGCGCATTTCTCCCCATCGATCACAATTCCGCATTCTTCTGCCCACCTTTTCGAGCTTTATTAAATATAATACACCGGTGTCTCCTCCAGAGGAGGATTTTAGGCCAAACTGCGCGCCACGATTGGATTCAATTTTCGTCCGCCGGAATCGAAACGGGCGGACCTACGGCAGTAGACCGGGAGCTCGTAATTTCGTAATTAACGGCGGTGGACAAAGCCTCGGGCCCTCGAGCGTTGACTCGGAGTTAGTGGAATCGACGAACGACCGATAGGAGTCATCGTCGATTGCATTAATTGGTCCCCGAACTTAGCGACGTCAGTGGGGCCAAAAAAATTCGATGTAACTTCATTCTAGCCATCGTTCACCGACACCCGGTCTCCCCTCCAAGTGCGCGGCTCCGTGCAGGGACAGGCCGCGAGTTCGCCCGCGGCCGGTGTGCGCGTGCATCGATGCCGACCAACACGAATCGATTCGCTGGTGTGCCCGCCCGCAGACAGACTCGCGATCGACGTGTGCGCGAGTGCACGCATGGAAGCTTGGCGGTGGTGTGGGAGACGATGCGCCGCGAACCCGGCTGAAAAGTAGGGGAGAGGGAATTCCTGCGCCCTCCCCCCGCCTGGCGTCTCCTCCGCCCTGTACCCCCCCTCTCTCTTGGTCCCCTGCCCCCGTCCCCCCGCAGCCTGCCGTTGCTCGCGCGCGCGAGCCGTGGGGCCGTTTCGAGTGCGGCGGCAGGTGGACCAGGGGTTGCGGGAGGGGGGCGCAGGAGGGCAGGGTGGCAGGAGGAAGCCGCGAGAGCGGAGGGAAGGCGAGAGAAAGAAGGAGAGAGGGACAAAAATCCGGCGATGGCCAATGGGAGGAAGGCCCTGAACCCCGGAGAGCGGGAAGATCCGACAACGTCGCCGTGGAGTTTTTGTTTACCGCGCGCGCTCAGAGGAGAGCGCGTAGCCGCTCCTGCAGCAGCCAGCACTACCTACCCACCCGTTGCTTGCTCGCTTGCTTGCTTGCTTGTGCCAGCAATGATAGTAGCGACAGCAAGCTAGCCAGCAACCAGAAGCACCGAGGGACGCGGGCAACCAGCAGCAGCAGCCTGGTTCTCCCTGACTCTCCCTGACTCCTCGTCTTTCTCCTTCTTTCTTCGACCCTCTTGCTCGATCCCTTTTTCCCTCCGTCTCCCCCCGTCGCTCCCTCGCTCTTTCTCTCCGCCTGTCCTCCCCTTGCTCTCGCAACGCTTCGACTCCTCTCGCCGGACACCGTGACCACAGATAGATGGGGGAGATGGTGAGAGCTCCGAAAGGATGGGGCGCAACGGGAGGACCCGGTCAACGCTGCCGCGACTCCGATGTTTGCCGATGGAATTATAATAATAACAAGGCTACGTCTTTATCGCGCGCTCGCGGGCCTCCGCAAGTGTTCGGGCGGGCACGGCTCTCGCGAAATCCTCGCGAGAGCCGTTCTTCTCCCGTCCGCGGGGAGCCTCCGTCGACACCCCCGAGGGACTCCGCAGTATCGGTTAACGTCGATGGACCTTGTCCGCGAATTTTATCAGCACGCGACGCCACACCGCGAAATCGCATCGTCACGTCGAGTGTTTTAATTAAAATAATTAGATTGGGGGGGGGGGGGGCGGTGTGATTCGAGTGACGGTGGAAGGAAAAGTAATTAAAAGGAACGCGTAACACCACGGCTGAGGGCTTTTCCACGGGATACACGGTTTCCCCGATTTCAGGATATGATGTATCGCTCGCTACGCGCGGCTTCTCCCTTGGCGCGCCCCGACGCTCCACCGATTCGGAAAAACTTGATTGATAATACTGCCGCGACTACGGGATATTAGGATAATCGCGGCCACCTACTGCACTCTTGTTTTCCATCGTTAATGGCCGAAAGTGTCTTCCTTCGAGTATGTAGGGGACACCGGGGCAAGTTGATACAGAGGCAGGTTGATGCAGACGAATTATCTCGACACTGTATGTATATAGCTCCTAGTGTGTGAGATATGTGAAGCTTCTTGATCAATTCTTTACTACGATCTAGCGTACGTCTGTGTAGGGTGAAAGTACTAGTTGTCGACCACTTAAAGCTAAACTCGAATGAAAAGTTCTGAAAAAAATCAACAATCAATGTTATAAAATATATAAAATGTACTGAAGTAATTCAAATGTATTTAATATATCACTAAATATTTTGTGTTAGTAGGAAAGTTCGGGGAAAATAAATAATTAACGTTAAAAATAAAGTGTCCGAATGCTTTAATAATCGACCGCTTAACTCTAAAAGTCGACCGGTCCGATAGCTAGTAGTCGACCACCTTTTTTAATATGAAATTCAAAACAGGTTATGTGCGCATTACAAACTAAAATTTATTTTTAAATATAATGTGCAACATCAGTAAATAATTAATAATGTCGGGAATAATGCGTAACTAAAATAAGTTCTTTTAATATCAAAATTTTAATAAGAAATAGAATTTATTTTTTTTTCCAATGTAAATTAATTTACGTTTTTAAGATAGGAAGCAGTAACAAATTTTAAGTTTTTAAAGTGGGTATTTGTATTCTATAAATAAATTATATAAACTTTGAAGAACATTAATCCATAAGAAACGAATATACATACAAGAAACAATTATATATAGTTAATACGTGGTCGACTTTTAGCATTCATTGTGAATCAGTTAGCTTCAGAAGTCGACCGCTGTGGTCGACTATTGAAAATTGAAAGGGAATGATGATCCAGTTACCGACCTCCCATAAATAAATAAATTATCCCATTTTTTTAAATTTTTGAAGCTCATATAAAATTATTGATGCTTTTTCAGTGAAATAGCATAATTTTCCAGTAAAAAATGTATAGAACTGAATTACATTTGTCGTTTCTATTCAAAGCACACTTATGCTTCTCGGGTTAGAAAACAGCAATGACACATGTAGAATCAAAATGAGTTTACAAATCACTTTAAAACCATTTATTTTTTTTACCTATGAAAGGCGCTTTTTGTCGTATTGTAAAGTTGGAAATTCAAAGTATAATATAAAATTGTCATTTAATAAATTCTTTATTTCAGTACTTATTTCTTTAAGCTAAACAACAAAAGTGGTCGACTACTAGAGTGTGGTCGACTACTAGTGCTTTCACCCTACCTTGACTTTAGCAATCCATTTTTAACTGTTTTCGTTTTTATACAGAAAAAGTAAATAATTGTGTTCACTTTCCAATCCGTCTTGACACGGGATAGAGAATTTTATCACACAAATTAATTGGGCATCACATTGAGTCCTTTGAAGGTAAGGGAATTACGTTTTGTTATTTTGTTTATATGCTCTACATTTGTTTATGGAGATGTTTGTATATAATGACTTCCTGTGGGGTAAGTTGATACGTTTTCTATGGGGCATGTTGATACTCATGGAGAGTGTATCAATTTTTCCCCGACTACTTTTAATTGGATTTCTCCTTTTATTTCTGGGAAGATGGTACGAAATTATGTCAGAAAAACGAATCGCGGAAAAATACCACAAAATATTTTTCAAAAAGCGTGCGTTGGTGTAGGAAAGGAGTCAAAGCGCCAGAATATACGGAATAGATAAAATAGCTTTATTAAGATACATTAATAAAAAGAAGCAAGCACCTCATATTAAAGTGGGGTATTCCAGACATCCATCTTTTACTCATTAAACGGATATTTTACAGATGTATCAACATGCCCCAGAGCAGTATCAACTTGCCCCGCATTGGGGTAAGTTGATACATTTTACCTTCGTACAAATAACATTTTCTCATTCATTTTGTATGTATTTTCTCAACATTTAATTTACAATATTTTAAAGAGGAAGGACCAAAGTAGGGGATAGGTGCCATAAAGGGGACACGTCTTAAAAGGGACAAATCGAATTTCTAAAATTCTAAACGCATTACACATGCAAGTTATTTTCCTGTTTATTGCAACACTAGTGCCTAGTCGTTTGACGTAAATTTCACTACGGCCTCACTTGCAACAGAGTAGTAATCCACGGTTGATGTTTTTCATCAGTAAAAGTGAAATTTTCAGTGGTGTTCTGTGTCGTGTTCTGAGATCAAGGTATATACAAAGTGTTAAAGTGTTATATCATTAAGATTTAGAATTATAATTATAATACTTAATAAGTGTATTTTTATTAACGTGTCTCTTTTATGACGTATACTGTCCCATTTAAAACCACCTAGTCGTAAAAGGGACATTTCCCACTTTTTTGTAAATCGAAGATTTTGTTATTTTCTACTACAATTGATGAATTTGCAATATACTTTTATTGGAGGGAAATAAACACGCTTTCTTGTGATATAGTTGTTTTTTAAATACTAATAAAGACATTGTCAGAAATGGACGCTAAACAAAAGTGTCCCTTTTATAGCACCTCTCCCCTATATTTTAGCGTATTTGTTATTAAGTAATTAATTCAAACAAAAATGAAAAAAATTGAAAACTGAAAAACGAATCAACTTGCCCCGGTCTCCCCTACCAACGCGATTGATATTTTTCTGTGATTCCCTGTGATTATTCGATAGCCACGTGTTATGGGTAATACGCGTACTAAAGTTCACTGGAGTCTCAGTCCCCTCGGAGAGGAGCATGATCAAACTTATCTTTGTTTAGGGTTGAGGTTCCTTCTCCTTAAGTGTCTTACTGTTTGGATTTCTTGTTTCTCGAGTGGTGGAAGTCCTCCTCTCGCTTCTCTTTCACCTCTTTGTGGCTCTCTTTCCACGAGACCTCTCCTTACCGATATCCTTCTCTTCAGACGTCTCCCTCTTTTTGGAGTATGTACTTCTTTCTCTTGTAATTTCTTCCTCAAGAAAGGGAGTCCTCTTGCTTTAAATCGTGCTCCTTCCGCTCCTCGAGCCTCCCTCCCTCGTTCTCTGCCTCGGCACTGGTTAGACGGGCCATTCGAAAAGGGAAAGTTGGGGTAATTTTTCAAAATAATCGGGATACATTTCGAATTTTTCTCGGGGCTGTTCTGCCTCATTCCACCTAGGGTAGATGTCTCAATTACCGCCACCTTAATTTTATAACTGAACTTCATTTAATCATTTCACGTGTTGTTTAACCTAAAAATCGTTTCAGTTTGAAACATAATATTATTCGGCATCTCTTTTATTAAAAAAAAATAGTTTTATGAATTAAATATGAAGAATGTATTAATAATTCATTAAAATTCGCGAGCGATTCTAGTGTACCTATAACTGTCACCTCAAAAATCGTCTTCTCCGTATGATTTTTTAATTTTTTTATTTGTTTTATTTTTATGTAAATCAGAATCTCCGTTTAATAATAACATATTTTGTACACTTTTTTTATACTTTACGTTTTTATTACATCAAATAAATAAAGTGGCAGTAATTGGGACATCTACCCTAGTAAGGTGAATAACTGAAAATCATCATCTCCACAGTTTACATTCCCTGTATTTAAATCCTCACTTCAATTACACGAACTTAGGTATTATGCATTATTCATTATTACATAATAACAGATGAACGAAACCACTGTAACTACCGTTATCATTGCAACTTTGAGATTATAATCGAAGCAGCATTGCTTATGAACGCTCCGAAACCATCTCCGTCCCTCGAGAAAGTAGAAGCCTGAGTCCGCAGCGTTGTAATAATTCACGAGGACGGACAGTCCGAAGTCGAAGATAAGCGGAAGTAAAACAGCAGCCAAGCGAGCTGCTCGTTTTACAATCTCCCTGGTTGTTCTTCTCCGCGCATCCTTTCCTCCCCTCCCCGCCTGACCAAGCTCTTCTTTCGAATGCAAAATGCCACACTTCCTAAGTAAAGCCATTTAACGTTGCAATGAATTCAACGGCGACATCCTCAGCCGGCCTGAATTGCTATTCATGAATTATTCCCGGGACTTTCGGGAAGTCAGTGGGAAGAAGAGCCGTGGCTCGTGGGAAATCTTCAAAAACTCCTGTCTTCGCGAGCCCGCCTTAAACACGCCACCTCATAACGATACATTTTTCTTAACAGCTCGCTACTCGAACTGCAAAGACTTTCACCTCCAAGCATCCCCCAACAGATCCTAGAATCCTCCATCGCGGGGAAGCAACAGGCGCAAAGTCCTCCCACGTCGCGACACTTACAACTCGAAGAATCTCCTCGCTGGGGACCAAGATACCCTCTGACGACTGTCTCGCACGGCCGCCGATAATTGCAAAGTTAACACGACCGCAAAGCAGCGAGAGCAGGCGCGCAACTTCGCGTCGGCGCGCACCTCCAAGTCGCAGGAATTATTCACAGCTGCGGATGGTGGAACGCCGCCATAAATTACCGATGTACCTCGAATAGACTTCTCGTGTCCCGAAAGTTTCGGTCCAGCGCGACCGTCCGCGTGTCCCCCTGCTCGCCCTTAGTCGCCTGGATCTCCAGGCCGTCCAGAGAGCCTCCTTCGGTCAGGGCTGACTGGCGCCCGTAACCGAGAAAGCAGCTTGTCGAAGGGACCGATAACACGGGGAACGTCGTCCGCCTGCATCAGGGAAGCAACAATGTTCGCCGATTGTTCCCTCCCTCTGTGCCCATACCCTCCCGTCGCATGTACCCTTGTTTTTTTTTTTCGCTCAACTGTCCCTGCACGCTCGCCTGGCCGCTGTCGCCGTAGGAAATGCGATTCGTGTTGGACGCGTCCCGCGCAAAAGTCGAGATAATCGGTCTCGATGACACGCATCGCCGGCCACCGATGATCGGGAACCGCTTTCGCGTTTCCTGTGTGTCTCTATTCACCGCTCGATCGCGCTCGTTTCGCCCAGCCGAGGTGTGTTTACGACGCATTGTTGCTCTCCTAGCTGCGCATGGACGTCGCGTGGCAGGCAGAAGAGAAGGAAAGAAGACGGCATAGGTGCTGAGATAGGTTGTCCATTAGAACAGTGGACATTCGAGAATCTCGCGCGACGGATTGTCAGAACAATCTTTATCCGACGCGGAAGGAGCATGCCTCCATCAGTTTGGAAAACGTGGGAGACTTCTGAAGAGAAGCATCGTGTGTCGTTGCTGACCTACTATTGTTATATAAAATTATTAATTATTGTATCTCTTGTCCTCAAATCCTCCAAAAACTTAGTTTTTATGCACCTGTACGGTGTCTTAGAAATCTTAATCTCTTCCTTCCGGAGTAGTGTTCCTGATTTCTCGATATTTTTCGCATCTCGAGAAATGAGAAATCAGATTATATTTCTCGAGAATTCTCGAGAATTCTCAAGAAATTAAAAACTATTGTAAAATTTATAATTTTTGAATAATGTTGATAATATTTATCTAAATTTTTATTCGTGTCCAACTTAAACAAAACTTGTGTAAATGAAAAAAAAAACAGATATTAAATATAATAGATAAATTTATTTATTTAATATAAAATGTGAGCAAAACGAAAATTTACTTCTTTGTTTTAAAATAGTATTTTTTCAAAAGCACAATGCGTCTAATGTCGCGTCAGCCAATCTACTTCTTTTTTCTTTGTGACAAAATCTGCGGCTGTAGAAAATTTTTTTTCATTTTGAGTGGATGTGGGTGTAATTGTACATAGAACATCGGCGATACGAAGAGAAAAGTTTATAAACAATCGCGCAATTATTCGCATATATTGCTAACATTTATCACTGATTGTAGATGTGTTTATATGTTCACGATTAACACACAATTTGAACCAACTGAAAATTCATTTCTGAAAACTAATGGGATTTATAATAATTTTCTTACACTGAAGATTCTCGAGAAACAATGTAATTTCTCGAGAAATGAGAAATAAGAAATTATAAAATTTCTCGAGAAATTCTCGAGAAAGAATTCTCGAGAAGGAACACTATTCCGGAGTCACATCAAACTCTCTACGGCTATTTTAATAGTCTTAATCGACTTTTAACCCTTTGACTACGGAAGACTGGCACGCACTGGCCGTACGGTACGGTACGAATTCACTCGCGACGTCCACTGGGTAAGGCGAAATTTTTCGTTAGACATGCATTTCTGAGGAAGTATATTAAAATATTCAAAATACTGAAATTTATTACATTAAACGAATATTACTTGAAGTGAACATTAATTTTAAGCTTTTTTTAGATGACAATATTTTATTTTTTTAAATAACAATGTTTAATAATAAAATTTAATAATATAATAACGTATGTTTTTTTTTAATTTAATTTAATTTAATAATCAAAAGCTGTTATTTAATTAATATATTATTAACGGAATATGTAATTGTTGAATTAACATTAACTTACGTCTGTTACAAATGAGATTTATTACAATTATGATCGATAAAATTTCGCTAGCTCCTATAGGCGCCTCTCGTGGCTATGAATCAAAATAAGTTAATCGAAATAGGTAATCTATATTACCATTAGAGGTCTAGATCACCATAAGACCAATTATAAAATTTTAAAACTGGCGAAACAAGCGAAATTTGATTTGGACGCCAATAGGCGTCAACAGTAGTCAAAGGGTTAATAACTGCGAATCGCTATTGTAACTCTGTTGACTTCTTTAATAATTCTTATAATTCCTTCAATCACTCTGCTCTGATCGCTGTTCGTATGTCCCTCTCTCCCTAGCATTCAATATTATTATTATTTATTAATAATAAACGGGGATAGGTCCCCATTAGTGTACATAGTGGCATTACAGTTTAGACGGACAAATCACAAGTTTTGCAAATTTCTGTGCACCGAGTTGCTAAAGATACTAATATTAACACCAAATAAGTTTAAGCTACTTAGTACAATATGAGTTAGCTACACTACATATGCGGCTTATGGGATCAGAGTTGACCATTGAGGAGATATACTGCTGGGGATGAAAAGTACGTGTGAATCTAAATGATCTATTCGGCGTATAGAAGTTTATCAACCCAAGGAGTTGAGGGCAATTAATATAACTGTTAATAATCTTAAAAAGGAAAAGAATGTCCGCCTCAGCTCTTCTAAACTCGAGGGATCGCAGATTTAAACGATTTAAGATTGGAATATAATTATGATCAGTAATTGCCATCTTTTGGCCAAGTCTATATGCAGCAAACCTAAGGAAACTATGCTGCACCCTCTCAATAAGGGTATAATTGTTTCTGGTATAATATTATTACTATTATTCTTTTATATCTGGCTTTGTCACTATTCATTAATGGTTTCTTTTGCGCTTACTTTCCTGCTTTCGTTCTTTTAATTATATTTCTTTTGTACTTCCTAATTATTTGTTCTAGGCTTGTGTGACTGTGATTTGTATTTCTTATAACAAAGGGTTTATCCCGTTGAAATATATAAACTTATATATGAGCCGTTTATTTTGAAAGTGGCCTAAGTCCATTTATCTTCAAATCGAGATATGTAAAGGTTTGCGTTTCAATGAATTTAAAAATATACGTATAGGATACTAATGAGTCATACTGCTTAAGTGTATCTAAGGGTGTTAATTTTATAGTTCCTATTAAAATAGTGGCAATTATTAAGTGAATAATATGCGTTTTCTTATCAAGAATGGAGTTAGGCCACTTTCAAAATTAACAACCAGATTCATTATAAAATTTGAAGGTGCCCAAGTCCATTCAACATAATTTAAGATGCTTCAAATTGAAAAAAACAATACTGAATTTATTTGACATATCTTTAAAACATTTCGGAAACATAATTTATGCGATTCAAAACATTTTTTAACTACATAACGTACAAAATTACAAACATAAATTTATTACAAAACAATTTACTACTCATCTACATTTTGTGCGTGTGTATTTTGTATATATCGTAATAGGTCAATTATGTCCTCGAATTTTGCTGTTGTAATTTGTCTGATATTTTTATACAGTGGTGTCAATACAATATTTTCGAACTTTCTTGGTCTACCCCGACGTAATACATTCAGGACTTTAAAATTTAAGTATAAATGGAGTTAGGCCGCTTTCAAACTACACGGTTCAATTATTGAACTAACTCTGAAAACTTATGTGTCAAGAATTATCGTATTTGCTCGGAATACAAGCAACCTGAAATGCTTTACTGATAAATAACATGAAGTTGTACATGTAACCATGGTAACCGGAGTTAGGCCACTTTCAAAATAAACGGCTCATATATATATCTATCATGTGTCCCGTCACGTGGTGGTTTCTGGCATTGCACAGTCCCCTAAAAGGCGGGACAAAAAGAAAAGCGAACCTCCAGACATCTACACCGTCGCATCTACGCGATTGCGATTAATAAAATATATTATTACACTTGATCTAAAAGCTCTAAGATAGAGTCCAAGGTTGGACAGGCTTCCCCGAGCGACAGACATCGCCACGCAGCGTCAGCAACATCCTGCTAGGGACGCACTGTAGAAGACTCAAGAATAGCACCAGCCCATCATCCTCTCCGATTCGACACAGTGTCGGACAGACCCGCGGACGTTTCACCTCTGAAGTCGAATAATCGCGCGGAGCGAACTTTCTGTCAACAATTAACACGGTCGTCGGTACGATACCGGAGAGCCTGCTGCCCATGACGAGTTAAATTTAACAGTCCCCTCGGACCCCTGCCTTAGCACGGCGACGGTATCCCCGTTCGAAAATAAAACCCGAGGGGCCGCGGAAATTCGGCCTAATTGTGGAAACACGGGGCGCAATTAGCCGGAAAAGGGAACGCCGGAGAACTTGTTCAGTGGGCGTAATAATCTCGCTCCCTCGAAGTTGCGAAGCACGAAACAAATTTAAAGGAGGCTACGATTCCTCCTCGTGCGCGCGACTTCGTGAACAGGGGGAAGGGGCGAGGGAAGGGGCGAAGGAAGAGGCTGCGGAGGAACGACGAAGAAGTCGGGGGAGGGAGCGGGTAGGTGAGCGAATGAAGGAGGAGAGGAAAGATGTCATCAACCTCCGAAAGCTCGGCACCGCGGACGGTGACTAACTGTGCAAAGTTTAACCCTTCTCCCTGCAACCTCCCCGTTCGACAGAGAAATGTCGCGTATATGCAAATCCTTCCCGAGAGGGAGAAAGGTGAATGGTCAGCCGGGCGGACACGGTCCGAGCGTTATTTTTTTTTTGCTCCAAGGGAAACTGGAACGCGCGTGCAGCGGAATACGTCCCACCGAATCCCTGCCCCTCTTTTCCTAGGGGTGGCGGATCTTTCGCCGGGATTTCAAAGTTAAGGGAATGATCGATTAATCGCGGGGATTTCGGGGATCGGATGGTAATCGCTAATTGCTTTGCACGCCAGCTCGGCGGTCTGGGTTACGCGGATCTATATATAAATGCGCGACTTTGGGCGAAGTCGATGCGACTAGTTTCAAAGTTGCGCGGAGGGGTGCGGCGTGTATGTAAATTAGAGGCCCCGAACTTTTCCCGAATCCCCGTAACTTCAAGCGATTTTCTCCCGCGAAAGTTGGCGCACAAGGAAAAGTCGCTGTTTTTATTTTCACGCCATCCCACGGCGTGGAGCTCGGGCGCCGAGAGATCGACGGATGGGAGATGGGTCGCGTGGAGGATTTGCGGTGTCATTAACGGGGGGGAGGAAGCTTTGAGGATCGAATTGTAATTAGAAAGCCGAAGCTGCGACCGTGCCTAGGCGTCCTCGAAACTTTGCGGCTCGTCCGAGCGAGGAGGGAAAGTACGGTTTAAGAGAAGCGTAAACACTCCGGGCGCTTGTAGAATCTGCGAGCTATCGATAAAACGAATCGGTCCTGGAGACCGAAAGCAACTCGAGCGCTCGACACTCGCCCTTTGATACGTCGTTGATAAACGGACACTAAAGGTCCGCGCACACATATCCGTCCCGTGTCAGTTCCGTGTCAGTTCCGTCCCTCTGCGCCCCTCTTCTTCTTACCACTGGCACGCCGGAACGGAACTGACACGGAACTAAGGTCGGTATCATATATATTGGCCGGTGAGTTTCGTGAGGGGTATTCTCCCACCACACCGTTTGTTTGCCTCGGTGTTCCTTTTCTCAACCTTTTCTGATTCGCTCTCGTTCCATCTCGCTCTCGCCTTCGCAGCACAAGAGTGAGCCAGAAGTGGTGGGGATAGTGCCAAGATTCTGACGTGTAGGCCAAACCGAGCTGTCAGTGTAGAAATACACACATCAGAATAGGTGTGCGTTAGCAACGAAAAAATTCAGAAACTTTATTGGTTAGAACATTGATTCGTTCTCGATAGCTTCATCTCGTATTGGTCTACGCATAGCTTCGCAACGCACACAACTATTACGTTAAGGATAAATAACAGCCAACCGGCTAGGTTCAGGCGGAGCCGAGCAGCGTTCCCTTTACCCCACCATACCCTGCGAGGGCCAAGCAACTCCAACTGACAAATCAGCGGTCGTCAGATGGTGGTGGCTGATTTCTCCTCGATCGCTGCTCGGGAAACGGATTTCACCGGCCAATATATTTGATACCGACCTTAGTGATGGGATCAAGTTCAATATGTACTCACGAAACTAAGCCGAATCCAATACAAAAAGTTTACTCCATGGGATTCGATTACTACTCATAAAAAATGATGTTCAGTTGCATGTACTTGTAAAGTACTCAGATCATACAAGCTGCTTTCGAATCCTTGAATGAGTATCTATAGGGTTGGAGTATGTACTTACAAGTACCTTGTCATTTAAAAGAATCGAATCTTGTAAAAGTAGTAATCGAACCCTGAAAATTTACGTAACCTATACATATAACATATGACTTAAGTTTTCAAATAAAAAGCAGCGTTGACAGTAGCCAGTATAACTCGACGTAGGATTGTTGCAAATAAAAAAACCAAAGATATTATATGTTATATCAATCGCTATCGAGCTATTCCACGTCAAAACGGATAGAGGGAAAATTTAGTTTCACCGATTCTCTTCAAAATTACAGTATGTGTCGATAACCTTGCAAAAATAAAGTATACTGAATTATAGAGGCCTATGTCAAATAGTTTTCGAAATATTTAATGTTAAAGTCTTAAAATTTGGAACAAAATCGGCTGCCGCGTCATCACTTAAACTGTAATATCTGGGTCATTTTTACAGATAATGTCTCCGTCATGGGCTCATTTTAAAGCTGAAGGAATGCTTTCTCAATCCGTATATAGAATATTTGATTTATTGTTAATAATCTTGACTGTAATTGATGTTAAAGTTTCAAATCCCGATGTGACGTCGTTCCCCCCATGTTCCGGCTTGAAAAAAATACCATTCGATTCGTTGAGCCTTCAGCTAATAAATGCGTTTTTCAAAAAAGTGGAGAGATTTTGGGAACAGTTAACAAAAAAATCAAACTTACGATAGTGCACACCGCTTAGAACTGCATGGATCCCATGCTCAGTCCGCACGCACGCGTTTTCAAAACAATCGCCTAGAGTAGGAAAGTATTTATATACGATGCGACAAAACAAACTTTACGTTCAGTGTTTTCGGTATTCTCGAGAAAAATAATAGGAATATCTGCTTACCATACAAAAGATTAGCAATAGTAGGTAGCTTTTAGTGATTCTTCCTTTTCTTTTTTTACATGTTGTCACTGAACAAAAAGTTTGTTTTGTCGCATCGTATATAAATACTTTCCTACGCTAGGCGATTGTTTTGAAAGCGCGTGCGTGCGGACTGGCCATGGGATCTGTGCAGTTCTAAGCGGTGTGCACTATCGTAAGTTTGATTTTTTTGTTAACTGTTCCCAAAATCTCTCCACTTTTTTGAAAAACGCATTTATTAGCTGAAGGCTCAACGAATCGAATGGTATTTTTTTCAAGCCGGAACATGGGGGGGAACGACGTCAAATCGGGATTTGAAACTTTAACATCAATTACTTTCAAGATTATTAACAATAAATAAAATATTCTATATACGGGTTGAGAAAGCATTCCTTCAGCTTTAAAATGAGCCCATGACGAAGACATTATCTGTAAAAATGACCGAGATATTACAGTTTAAGTGATGACGCGGCAGCCGATTTTGTTCCAAATTTTAAGACTTTAACATTAAATATTTCGAAAACTATTTGACATAGGCCTCTATAATTCAGTATACTTTATTTTTGCAAGGTTATCGACACATACTGTAATTTTGAAGAGAATCGGTGAAACTAAATTTTCCCTCTATCCGTTTTGACGTGGAATAGCTCTATCGCATCAGCCTTTAAGAAGGTAACATGTTAAAAAAGGAGTAGCTTTAAATCTAAAAATGTTAATAACAAAAACCTATGATATTTAAAATTTATGATCGAAGGCTGATACGATAGTGAATTCAATTATAAAGAAAATGCCACCAAGATTTTTGGAATCGGTTCATAATTTCTTTGGTTATGCTGACTACCCTTCGAAGCTTTTATGAGTCGCGATACGACTAGCGTCCCGAACACAGCGGCTTTCTGTCGTTTTCGTAAAGAACGCGAGTGGCTGATTTCAAGTTGTTTAGATTTGTGGTTAGGGGTATTTATTGATGACTGGGTAATTTTTTCACGCGTTCGAGGCTAATTTTTTTAAATATTGTAGTGTCATCCAAACTACGCACGCATGCAAAGTTTCAAGACAACTGGATAGTTGGAAGTCATAAAGGGTTTCGAATCTATATATAAATGGTCAAGGTTCGATTATACTTGTAAGTACCGCTCGTCAAGGTTTGAGTCTACTTGAAAGTAGTGTTTTTTCTTTTCGATGTAGGGTAAATGCACCAGTAAATGAACACTTAAGGCTAGTGAATGGACACTTTTATAAAATTATGTTTGCAGCGCGATTGATTCCACGTGTTGCGAAAATTGTTTGGATATGAAGCGAGAAACTAGAAGAAGTCTATAATTAATTAGTTGCTTATTTTAGTAACTTATTTTACTCGTTTTAGTAAAAAATGTCCATTTACTGGTAGTGTCCATTTACTGGTATATTTACCCTACTCGTGAACTGTTCGAAACTATACGGTCAGATTCGAACCTACTTCCAATATACTTGATCCCATCACTACACGGAACTGACACACATATCCGTTCCGTGTCAGTTCCGTTCCGGCGTGCCAGTGGTAAGAAGAAGAGACCCTCTACGCCCCTCTTCTTCTTACCACTGGCACGCCGGAACGGAACTGACACGGAACTGACACGGGACGGATATGTGTGCGCGGACCTTTAGACGGTCCACAGGAGTCTGTTACCTGACAGTCAGTTGCGCCACCGTCCTCACCGAAAAACCACGTAAAGGTCCGCGCACACATATCCGTCCCGTGTCAGTTCCGTGTCAGTTCCGTTCCGGCGTGCCAGTGTAAGAAGAAGAGACCCTCTACGCCCCTCTTCTTCTTACCACTGGCACGCCGGAACGGAACTGACACTGAACTGACACGGGCCGGATATGTGTGCGCGGACCTTAACGCGGAGCGAAAGTCACCCAACGAGATTCCTATAAAGGTACCATTTCCCTTAAGAAGATCTCGCAGGGTGGTTAACGCGTCGCGTCGCCGAACCTTTTGAACAAACGCGAAAGCATTTGCCAAGCCGCCACCCAGTTTCGCGTCTCCAGCGCGACGCGCAAAGTATGCACGCGTGTGCGTAAGACTCGCCCGCGGGAACAAAGGCCCATTCGGTGGCTTTCGCGGGGAGGCAAGCCTGGTGAACATTGGCGGACGAGGCTCCGCTCGCGACACTGTTTCCGTTCCCTCTCCCCGCTCGAGTCCTCCGCGGAGCGTGGTGTCATGAATAAAAGCGGGCGATCAACGAGAGGCTCGGTACGAAAGGTATTACCCCTTTCTCCGTAAACAATGCCGCTGGTTTTTCCATTTAACGCGGCGGGAGAAGTTATTCATAAGCCGTTCAAAAGAATCGTCGACGAGCCGAGCGGAAGGGTTGAAAAGGGTTAAGAGGGTCAGAGAAAGATCCCGGGACAAGCGGCAGGGAAGAACGGGGAAGAGTTCAAGCGAAGTTGGTCAGCAGGATGAAGGAAGGAGCAGACGACGACGACGACTACGACGGCGACGACCACCACGACCAGGGGCATGACTAGCAGAAGGGTCGCGGAGGGGGACAGTGGTGATCTCTCTTTTCCTCTCCCCCCGTCATCCTCCCGTCCGCCCCGCGGCCTCTCTTTCTACCCTTCGGCCGGCGTGCACCTCGCCGCCGAACAATGCGCGGAAAAGTGTGCGATAGGAGAGAAAAAAATGGACCGCTGCCATTATGGAGTTCAGGGCCACTCGAGTTGTTTTGCTTCCACCTCCGCAAAGGAGCCTCGTACAGAGGCAACTGTGCTGAATGAATCAGAGAGCGAGAGGGGGGGAGCGGGGACGTCGGACGGGGGAGGAAGTTGAAGGAGGAGGTGCAGGAGGATGAGACGATGGGGGGCCGGAGGGAACGGAGGAGCTGGAGGATGAGGGAGAGAGGTGGGACGGGGAGAGAGAGAGGGTGCTTTCACCACTAGTGGCCTAGACTTCTTCCCTCTCTTACGGTCCCGTTGCTCGCCGCTCCGTTTCTTCGTGTCTGCTTCCCCGAGTTCCCTATGCATTTGCAAAGTGCCACAATTGTTCCTCCCTCCCTCCCACCCTCCTCGACCTCCGTGCCACCCCGATCCCTACCACCCCCGCGCCCCGTCTCCTTCTCGCCACCCCTTCGCCCACTTGTGTATCCATCGTTCGCGCCACGCTTCACGGTTTGCTTTTCTTCGTGCCGCAACTTCGGAACTGCTTCAAGGCCCCCGGGGATGAGATGATTCACGCGGGGTGATACCTCTTGATTAGAGGTCGCCGCGCAGTTACACTTTCACCGGCCTCACCCCCCGGCTCGCCCGCTACTCTCTCTTTCCCCAGTGGGGCACCTAGTATCGGCGCCGAGGTCGACAATTATCCTCCAAGGAGCTGGAATTTCTGTCTCCCCCCGTCGAATAGGGGTGGTTGTCGTAGGAGAAACTTTCGGTAATAGCGTACGCGAGAGTGGTGAAGGAAACGAGCCGATCAAGCTCCGAAGGAATAAGTCCGCATCTCCATCTCTGAAAGCAATGGTCAATCTCCGAGACTTTCACTCGAGCGTGCACAGTGCTCGCGAGGATTCCTTGCTTGCCAGCGACGCGCGCCTGCACGCAGGCAACCGCTCTTGCGGCCGCGTCGCGACTCCTTGGAGCTCGCCTCGATAAAAGAGCGCGAGGCTAGCGTCGCGTCCTTTACAGATTTCTCTCGTCACTCGGTGATCCGATTCACCACCCTCGGACAAAGAATTCCGAGGGAACGTGGGCGCGATCCTCGTGCTCCTCCGGAAACGGGGGGAAAAAGGAAACCACCCGGCACGATTCTCATCGGGAGCGGGGATGGGTGAAAGAAACGGCGCCGGGGGTGTATCGAGTCGCGGCGCAGGAATTACCATAATCCTCGGCGTTACGGTACGCGAGCGTTCTATATAAAAAAAAGAGGGGGTTGACGGGGAGAAGGGGAGGGAAAAAAAGCGAACGCGGAGAAAGAAGCAGCGTCCGCCGCCTCGTTATTGGGGAATGTAGGGTTCCGGTTAGGTTCAGGAGAGAGCCGGTTACATCGGCTGCCGGACAAAAGGGCTTTGTCGAGTAGACAGTGACAGTGATCAGACCGTGATGAGTGACAATGACGTCGGTCGGCTGTGCGGCAGCCCATTATTCCACCTGGCAGAAAGCTTTCCAGTTTGGCACACATCGAGTATCCAAGCGATCACTTATTATAATCATGCCGACCGGGTTGTGTTGTTGTTGTGTTGTTGTTGGCCATGGCTGACATCAGTGCTAAAAGGGGGCGGGCTGGCGGCCGGGGGTTGGGCGAGCACCGTCGGCTGGCCGGCTCTATCCCGATGAACCGCTCTGATTAGTGATTAGCGCGAAATCGCCCGCTCGTTCGTACATCGCCCGGATGCTCGCCACTCGCGGCTCACTGGCTTCATTCTTCTCTCCCAAGCTATTTAATTAATGCTGAATTCTAAAAATACCGGCCGCCGACCAACCGACCCCCACTCCCGTCCGCCGCGGAGGAGACGAACATAGCTCGTCGACGTCGGCGGAAAAAAATTTATTCGACGCTAGAGCAACCCTTTCGGCAGACACCGAGCCGCCACTCACCCCCTCGCGTAATCGCTGGTTACCGATCAAAGGGGTTGCGTGCGGGGTCGACGCGATCTCGTGGGATTCCAAGGGGCTGTGCAAACTTGTGGAATGCAACGCGCTTGGCACAGTTCGGCGGCACGAAGGGAGGGATCGCTGCGCGAGGTCTGCGAGGGAGGGTGCGAAGTCGGCGTTCGGAACGGAAACATCTGGAATACGCGCCTCTCATTCGGTTTTGTAGGGCGTAGATGGGGCGATAAGGTCTTAACTATGGCTTTTACCATAATAGAAGGCATGTCGCGGAGTTCGGACGCTTGGCTAAGTGGGCGGCTCAACAAGACGTTCACTTTTCAACCCCCGTGTGTTACTTGCAGGTGCTTTGCATGTATTATTAATGCTCTGCGCCGGGCTGCGTGTACATTCTGTTTAGGGGAGGTCGCGAGGAATGATTGCAAGTGGGAGAGATTTGGTAGCCTCTCGTCGTGGGGGTCAGTGTTCCGAAGTGATATCTACGACTTCTTCAGACATTTCACTCCACATTTTTTGTCGCACGACTATACAGTTATTTCAACTCAATTGGACATGGTGAGACTGGAACGTCGTAGGACAACTAGTTATCTTGTATTCCTGTTCAAATTAATTAATGGCCACATTAAATGTCCAAGCCTGAAGCGTGAATTTTTATGTCCCGGGCAGAGCTCTCCGTCAGAGCCCTCTATGCAAGGCGGTTCAGGACCAATATCGGTCATCTAGATATAGTTACTCGGAGTTGTAATTGTTTCGACAAATTTAATGGAGACTCTCGATTTCTCGACCTTTTCTCTGGATCCCTGGCATCCTTCAGGACATCAGTGTTTAGGTGTCTTTAAGGGGGGAGCCCACTGTCTCAAATCTGAAAATTTGTATTTTTTTTTTTTACATTTTCTGGAAGACGTACGTTTTAAGAATGTTCTCTCCAAATTTTATGAAGAAATTCGCAAAATTGACGGAGATATGGTGTTTTTCGTGAAGCGGTGTCAAACGCGCGACTGAGCCACGCGGAACTTTGAACGCGTTTTCCTCAGAATGACATTTTTCAACCGCGTTGACAGTCTACAGGGAAAACTATACGTCTAATTGACATGAGCAAGGGCATTTATTGTTCGGAAAACCAGTCGCTATTACGTGACGATCAGCTTTTTTCAATTTTCGACCTGCTTCTATTTTTTTATCAACAATTCCCTAACTTTGTACCAAAGAAAAAATGATTTTTTTTCAGTGGTCCGCCATTTTGTTATTTTTGACAATTTTTACTATTTTTGATCATCACGTAATAGAGGCAGGCTTCTAGTTTCTAAATATTACTGTTTTTTTGAATTCCGATTAACCATATGGCCTGGGGACTGTCAACGCGACTAGCATGTTTTTGCCGCAGCCCAAACTTTGACGAAGAGTATACAGGAAACGGATTTATGAATTTGTTTGAAAAAATTTTTTTCTTACCTTTCGACATGTACACTATTAACTATACTAAGCAATAAATTGATTTACTTGCGTTGTTTGGTTGAAATAAATTCCCGAAAACACCCTTACATTTCGGACCGAGACAGTGGGCTCCCCCTTAAGGCGGTCAGGGGTGACACTACTCTATTGACTTTGTATATATGTATACCAAGCGTAATTAATGTTAAGTGCACCGAATCGTTACCTACTATTAAGTTTTCTTAATTCTTCTCATGTTTCTATTATTGTATTTACAAGGTCATACCCGTTAATAATAATAATAATAATCATTCGACATCTCCACGCCGGTTCCCTCGATTAGCAGAACTCGAAGAATCCGCGGAATATCGCATCCGATGGCACACACGAGTGCCTCCCTGATTTTTGTCAAGGGGTGAAGGGACAAGCAATTGCCGAGCATGAGTTGACGATCGATCCACTCTACCGCCGATCCCAATTACGCCGGAGGATTCCCCCGTCGCGAGTCCTCAAAGGAGCCCAGAGCCGAAAACACATCGTCGCGTCTCGCCCCGCCCGACGATCCCCCTTATCGCCGCGAGTAATTGAATCGTCAAAATTCCTGGCCGTCGGGCCAGGGGTCGTCGACTCCCGGCTCCCTGAATAGCGACGCACCCTCCAAGGACCCGTCCCTTCGAAGGAGGCCCGCGGGAGCTCGGATTTATTGCATAACAACCCCCCCGAGTCAGCTCGTAACCTTTGGAAGTTGCGTAGGTCCGACGGTAGAGGGTGCTGCATAGGCTCGATGATCTACTTGTTGAATGGCGAGGAGAGAGAGAGGAGGCAGGATATTTCTGAATGAACGAACGACTGAATGGGCCGCCGCACATGGCATAGGGTGCCTACTTGACACCGATCCGTAACCTCAACAATCGGGGGGTTGCCTGTCTTCGGGCACACCAGTCGGTGACCTCGCCTCGCAAGATCCGCCAGTGGGCTTTCCGTGCAACACGTGTCGCAGGACCAGCAGAACATTGGGCATAGGTAGCAATGACGACAAGCGCACGGGTGGCACGCAAGTAGCAACGGTTGGATCCATTAAGCCCTCTGCGTTTCCGTTAAGGGTTGTGCTGTACAAGATTATTAATGATCGCTGTGCAACCCGGTGAACTCTCGAGAAAGTGATACTCTCCGTTTTTCATCCCCCATCGCGACGGATTGTTAAGCAGTGCGAGAGAGAACCAGTCCACTGAGAACCGAAGATGTTAAGGAGAACTTGGTAGTTGGAGCACCTTGGAGCCGTAAAACCTTGGTGGCAGCGCGAACGAGCCGGCGATGGGCGCGTAAACGCGAGATCAATCCGGAATAAAATGTCGAGACGTCTGAAAAAAGGCAGACCAGCGCGGCGGCGACACGCGTTTACGAGCGCCCTATCCGCGAGGAAATCCACTTATCCTTTAACGGGTGCCGACAACTCGGCAACGATCGTCGTTAAAATCCGTTTAACCCTCGCGCGACGAATTAACCATCGGCCTCGTTAACTCGAAATGAAACTCGCTCCGCGACGAAATTCCTACGGTGCAATTAAAAACAAACGGAAAGGGGGGTGGGGGATCTAGCGAAACAGAAAAATACGGGGAATCAGGCGAAAGAGGTCTGTCCGAGGGGTGGAAGGGGGATGATCGCGGGTTCGCGTAGGAGGTGGTAGAAGAAGAAGAGGGTAGGAAAAGACACGCTCGTCGATGCCACTTAAGAGCGAAACGGCGGCGGGGGGGGGGGGGGGTTAAATCGTTTCCGAACGACCCCCCTGTCCCCGTGAAGATTCGGGCAAGGGGTCTGGCATCGCGACGCTTGCCTTCCGGCTCGCGTCGTGGCGAAAGATCGTCATGCACCATCATCCGAAACTCTTTTGAATATTTTCGCAGAATAAAGAGAGAGAAAAAACGCGGATGGCGAGCCGGGGGTGGGTGGAGGGTGGGAGGGGTGGCGAGGTGGAGGATGAGTAGGATGGGCGGTGGGAAGGAGGATGGGGGGGGGGTGGTCGAGGGGGATGGCCTGATGGCGATGGTGTGGGATAGATGTGGGTGGTGAAGGGGTGTTAGCCGGGGCGGAGACGGTGCATTACGACCGGGACAGGGCATGGCATGGCTAGCTCAGGAAAGTACAGGATGTGAGAGGAGGGGTAGTTGATGCAGGAGGGTGCATGAGGAGGAGGGCGGTTGCCCCAGTAAAAATCGATCCTCCCCACTCTTTTCCTACTTTTTCCCCTAGAGAGGTTCGCAACCATGAGAGGATGGGGCGGCCGGGGGGGGGGGAGGGGGGAGGGGGTGGGGTGGACCACCGCGGGCGGACGGAACGGGGCGGGAAGGGGCGAGGGCTTGCGGGGTTACCTACGTACCCTGTCTGTCTTTGTGTATCCGCGTTCCTGAATCTTCGTGAGCGTACGGGCCGCGTGTTGGTGCGCTCGTACGCGACTTCTCTCGCGCGTCCGTGGTTCCGCGTCGTCCTCGGGGTGCGCGCGTGCGATTGAACGGATTTTTTCGAGGGTGGTCGTGCGGCCCAGCGAAGGCACGCGCGCGTGTACGTCCACCCACACCGCCGCACCATCTCCCCCGCGTTGCAACCGTGTGCACACCTTGGACAGAGTTCGTTTCTCTTTTTTCTGCTCTTTTTCTCTTTTTCTCTCCCTTTTTATTTCGTAGGTCCTCCCCGGCTGTGTTGGCACAGATGCGTGTGCGTGTGTTGGTCCACGTGGTTAGGTCGCGTGCTGCCTGTGTGTGCGCGCCTGGATGCCAGTGTGCGTACAGTACACCCCATTGACGGCGGTAAACGCCCCGAACTTTCGCGGCGTCTTCACTTTCGCGATGTTTATGACGGCGAAACGGTGTCAGCGCGTCGAAACTCGCGGCGAAAGCGGAGCCCCACTCGGCCCCGCGACTTTGATGGATACGCGATTGAATTTTCACGAAATTTCAGCTACCACCAGTCGTAATGGGCACGGGACTTCGCTCGCCGGTGTCCGCCGAGTCATAATGTTGTTACGCCGCCTGAAAGGTCCACTCGTTTAGAAGCACAATTCCATCGATAGCGAGCCCAGTGTTGCCGGGAGGTAGTAAGATCGAACATTCAGAGACCCGTGATTAAGGGTGCATTTAAGGGAATGGGAGATCCTGGAACACACAAATCAGAAGACTATGCTGCCCTCCTTAGTTAAACTGTCCTATCTAGCATTTTTTCATTTTTTGAGATATGTTGAAATATTTGAAGTTCCACACGTCTTTTACCTTTTAGGTAAAGTTAGAAAACTCAACGTGCTTCGTAAAGATTTATAAACACTTTAATGTATTTAACCTAACTTTTTTCTAATTTGTTAAAATATCCTATCTAAAGCAATTAATTAATTGGTACGTTAATAATATATTACCTACCGGTATACCTATTACAAAAAATTATATTAGGCTGTTACCAAATAGTGACAACATGTTTTAATTTGAATGAGGGAAAATAAGAACAAAGTAAATGATAAAACTTCAGTTTTCTCGGTTGTTTCAAAATGTTAGATAGGACATTTTAACTAAAGGGGGCAGTATGGAACAGTTTAATTCTGTCTGTATAGCAACTGGTATCGTCTACTGCGTTCAGCGGTAAAGCCAAGATCATTTACCTCCCAACACTCTCGCTCGGTCAGAGTTGCTCAATAATAATTCAAGCAACCGAATTGAAAAGTACCGGGAGTAGCCGAGTGTTCTCGGGTTTCACCGGTTACAAGGGAGGGGGTGGAGAATCTGAAAGTTAAACGCCAAGTTCGTTTCCATTAAACTAATATCAATAACCGTGGTAGCACAAAGTGCAAATAATCTTGGAAGTTTAAAAATGATCGTCCCCCTGCCGTCGCGGGAGGGGATTAATATTCCTTATCGAGTTGAAAGTTGCGATCTAACTGAGCGACGCGCGACCGCACGGGGGTAGATAAACGATAATCACGATCACGTGAGCCGACGGCCGTCGTTTACCTCGTCAAGAATTTTGCAGCGGCGAACGAAAAACGGGGAAGGGTGACCGCGTGGCGGCGATCAAAGTCGTTCAAAAACTCGGCCATTTGTTGCTCGCTTCGTGGCAACCCTCTTTATAGGATTTCTGAGTTGAAGTGCATCTTGCCGGCGAAAGGGAGGAGGCATCCACCCGAGGTTCAAGATCACAGTGCAACAGGAAAAAGATGGTTGGATTCAACGTCTTCTTCGAAGACATTCTTCTCACAGCAATGCTCTAAAGAATGTTTCAGGTGAGATGATCCGATCAAACAGAACTGCACCCCTGGCTCTCAGTACTAACTCACCGCCTTCTTCATTCCCTCTCATTATGTCCAATCATTATACCCTACTTAGTCTTCCTATATCATACATATAATTTTAAACTTTCTTTTGACTGTCACTATCTCTCCCAAAAAACAAACACTGCGTCATCGGCAAGTTCGCGATCTCCAAGGCCTGCCATTCAAGCATTCCGTAAACAATGTGAAACCCCCTGAAAAGCTTACAACCCCATGCAGATCTTTCGGTGTCCAGGCTAGCCCCGCCGAAAGCCCGCGAGGCGGCATCGTAATATTTCTTGGTGAGCCAAAAATTTCCTGATCCCCCGACGATATCCAACAACCGTGCGCAGCGTACCCCCGCGAGCGCGTCGGTGTGTGTAGCAGCCCCGTGTGGTCTGGCACACGAGGAAGCGTGTTCGTGTCGGCTGTACTCGAAGGGGGGGTGGGCACGCTCGCGTGCTCGCGTCATTGCTGTAGGTGCACGGGGGTGCAAGGTGCACGTGTGCGTGCGCGTGCAGCTGTATGCGGAAGCGCCGCCTCCGCCGTCGCGGCGCTTCTGTCGTCCGCTGCAACGATGAAAAATTACCCAGAAGCAGGGTGAAAGAGGGAAAAGAGGGTTGCGCGGGAGGAAGACAGGGTTGAACGGAGAGAGACGTAGGAGCGTTGAGGGCAGGGGTTGGGGCGGATAGAGACGGATAGATAGAGAGGCCGGGAGAGGGAGAGAGAGAGAGAGGCCGGCGAACGTCGGCCGAACGGCCGCGGGAAGAGGGGTGGGTGGTTCGGGGGAGCGAAAGAGAGGAGAGGACAGAGACGAGCGGTTTTTTCTCTAGACCCCGAGCCCGAGTCGTCTAGCGCTGAGTTCGCAAGCCTGACAGACAGCTGCACCGGAGCCCTGATATATCGACCGGGCCACCTAACCAACTACCCGCACTCACTATTATACACCTGGGCACACGCATGCACCCGCACACACACCCCGGGCACAGGCCACGCGGGTAGACATGCTGGCGTGTACGAAAAAAAGCCGGCACCACACCGCCGCCAACCTCTCTTCCCGAGGTGGGAGCCACTCTTTGCGCTCTCGCACACACCCAACCCCCTCGTCCACACGTACACACCGAATTTTCTCTCTCCTCCCACTTTTTTCACCCCTGCTGCCCACCATCCCTCCTCCACCCCCCCGACAGCTCGCTCTCTTTTTCGCCCTTGTCCCTCTCCATCCCCCTTGAACCCTCTCTCCTCCTCCCTCCGTCTCCGAACTAACCCTTCCTCCTTCTTCCTCTTCGCCCGACCCACCCCCGCGTCTTCGTCCCCCCGCCCCACCATCGGCAGCGCGCTGTCTCCCTCTGCTCCTGTCCTGAAAAAGGGTGGTTGCTAGAGCGAAAAAGGGTGGCCTCCGCTGGGGTGGCCTGGGGTGGGTAGAACAGGCCGGAGGATCAGCGGCAGGACGAGGGGCGGCGGGAGAGAGGCCTGGTACCAAACCGGGGGTGGACAAGACGAGCGGTGGGTGCAGCGAACGGAGCCCAGTCAGCTCCAGGATAATTAGATCCTTTACAGGTTACCAATGATTGATAGTCTTCGAAATACGTACCCGCCGACCCATCCCAACCGAACTGGCTTTCTTCCACAGCCGTGTCGCCGCGTGTACACACGCGCGCAACCCTGCGGGTGTACACGCGTGTACACGGGGGGAGGATGTACGGTTTCGTAGCCCCGTACGTCGAACTGCGCCAGAGACCGCGGGGGCTCGAGGGGGTGGATGTGTACGATAAATGCGAAATCCCCTTCAGGGACGATTACGTCCTACTGAGCTTCGGCTGGGTCACGACCGACCCCTCGCCTGGACACCCCCTCGCCCTCCCCCCTCGATTTTACCTATATCGCGTTGTCTGAGGGAGGGAAAAAAAGGGCTCCGGAATTGTTGGACTTCGCCACTTGGCTGCGACCAGCTTCGACCACCCCGATCGCCGTCGCGGACTCACGGGAATCCGATCGATTCTATCCCCGGGACCGATCGAGATGCTTCCGGCTAACGTCCCACCAGAAGATATCCAAACCCCGTTAGGGCGTCGAGCAGCCCTTGAAACTTCCCCGCCGCGATCTTTCGCTGTCTCCGTGGGAACCTTTGACGTTCCGCTGCGCCCACGACCGCTGTGCTGCTCAGCCACCCGTGGCACACATCCCGCCGTCCCCCTAATCTCGAGCCATCGTCAGACACCATCAAAACAAGGCGATAATTCCCAAGACTCGTCCCACACCATTCCTCCTCTGGCCTCGCTTATCGCGGGACAGCAGGAATTAGTCGCGCGGAGGTATCCAGTTAAGCGGCGTGAATCTTGAAACCTCATTTCACGTCTGCATCCCTTTAACCATCCTCCCCCTCCCTCCCGCCTCCTCCCGTGGTAGCTTCGCTTACCCGTAAATTCTACCGCGGAGGCAGCCACGCGTGGCGCAATATCTCGCGTCATACCGCGCCGCGTTTCCACGGAAGAAAATTTGCTGGATGCTGTTTCGAGGAACGTCGAACGCAAGCGCCTCGTCGGTGGGCGTTAAAATTTCCCGATACCGCCAGCGACAAATTTCCCGCCGCCGCGACTTCTCGATTAATTAAGAGTCGACCGTCGTCTTTCTCTTCTCTCGCAGCGCCGTGGGAACAGCGATTTTTCATGCGACCGGATTTTCCGCAGGCTTGCTAGACTTCCCTCTGCGTCTTGGGCCCGTCCTCCTCGCACGCTAATGAAGCTTTACGCGCTCGTGGAGTAGCCTAAACGGAGGGACGTTCAGCGTTTTCTTAACCTGCGGGGTTTAGTGCTCGAGAGAGGAAGCAACCCTTAAATGATTCATCTCGCCTGGAGTGTCTTGGAGCACCGTAGGTGGCGTCGAACGTGTAACGAGGCACTCTGTAACTCGTGTCCCACATCCCATCGGCTTGTGGTAACCAAGCGTCATTCTATAAGGAAAAACAAGGTGATAATTCTTAGTGTTTGAGTAGCGGGCAAGGGCGTCGCGTTTTATTCGAGTTAAAGTGAATTAGTCGCGTAGACGAGGTAGGCAGCGTGTGAGTCTCATAGTGCTTCTCGTCGTGTGCTTCTCCTCGGACAGTAATGCGTAGAAGTATCAGGCTCGTTTTTGGTTGTTCAGTGTGAAAACGACCCTTGAAGGTTAATGAGTGTTTCTCTACTTTTCAGTGTAAATGTCTTGGAAAGTATAGTAGATATAAAAGAATTGTTCTGAAGAAAATTGAATGGTTTTCCATGCTGTATGAAACTATGTAACCGAATTGTTAACTGAATTGTTTAAACTACAAATTTTAGACAATTTGACTAGGGTAAACCAACCAGTGAATGACCGAATTGTTGAATGAGAAACCCAGTAAATGACCGCATACTGTTATTAAGAATTATACTTATCAATGTTTGTTTAATACGCATAACTGAAAATATGGGATATTAAAAGTGCAACTACACTCCATTTATAAAAATATAGTAAGTTTTAAATTTATAATTGGCATTTCTTTGCCTAATGGTCATTCACTGGTATGCGGTCAATTACTGGTTGGTTTACCCTACACAGGTTTATAGGCTGTTAAGCTTCCATTTTAATAATCTTTTTTTGTATCTACTATACTTTTCAAGATATAAAGGAAAGTAGAAAATCACACATTTAACTTTAAAAGTGTTCGCCGGTCAAGAAATCGAAAAAAAAATTTGTTTGCATATTTTCATTCGAGAACATCTCACAAATGTTCAGTTAAAATTTTGGATTGAAATTCCTGATGGTACAGATTTTATAGGCAGTTTAGGGGCATCACCAGTGTGATGACTTTTAAATAGGTGTTTTTTGAAGATAAATTGTGAAGAAGGCATAATAGCCAGAAATGTGATTTTTCTTTTAATTAATAATAGATTTATTGATCTGAAAAGAGTATCAATATTTTTTTAATTGAATAAACGCATGGAAAATAAGGCGCTCACTTGCAAGTGAGTCACTATTGACGAACGCGCTCGGTGTCAAACTTTAAGGATGTATTGGACCTATTTTCAAAATAGTTCCAAGTTGATGAAAATTCGTGAGATTGTTCTTTTTAACCTTCCTGATGTGCTCCAAAAATTTTAAACGAATTCACTAAACAGTTGCTGAGTTGTAACGATTTTAATTTTCACTGATTTTACACGTACTCTTATGGAAAGAGACGATCTTGACGAATAAATCATCTGAAAAAATGTTGAAGAAATAGTACCAATGTTTTAAATTTTTTTGTACATGCAGTATATGGATAGATGAAAATATGTGCCGAGTTTCAATTGTTTTCACTACACCATTTTAAAGAAATAAATTATAACTTGAGAAAATTGTGAATTCTGGGCATTTTCACTGCCAAAAGTTTAGCAAATAATGCTTGAGAAAGCATTTGTAAAGTGAAAAATACCTTCACAGGATTAAAAATAAGACTCCAACTGTCGTTCGAATTCCTTACATCTAGATTTACTATGCGTAAGACATATAATTCAAGTATTTCAACTTTTGTCTGATATTGTACGTCCAATACATCCTTAAGTATGTTTTTTTTCGAAACAATTTTTCACGCACTGCCGCCACGATAAAAAATGTAATTTTGTCCGAATCTAAAAATTCAAACAGGATTCTACTCGTAATGACACTGGCTTTGGCGCTACTCCCTATTGCGGATTTTCATACATTCCATTTTTTTTACGAAACATTTTTGTGTGAAAAAGCCCATGTTTTGGTGACCCTAGCGTTTAAACATTTGTCAATCATCGCACAGTTATTTGGTAACACTGCCTGAGAATAACGACGCATGTGTAATTAAGGAATATATTTGGTTTTTTGATTTTGGGTGATCCTGTCTAAAGTTATCGTAGCGCCAGTGCAGGCCAGTTTTTTTACAACGATGCAGCACGCAATGCATATCAGAGGCAGGGGTGGGCAAAAATAAAATAAAAAAATTGTTTTATACTTTACATTTGTAGCAGAATAAAGTGCAAACAGTTTTAGGACCAGACACTGTATACTTGTTTCTAGAAAAAATTACAAAAGTCACCTGTTTTCGCGCGATTTGACTGGCGGATGACTTTGAAAAAGTATTCTCGTCTAACAGCCCCAAAGTACCTGGTATTTAAGATTTTTTTTTAATAAACTGTTGGTCATATCGGATTAAACTCTTTTGGGATATGATGAGGCGTCTTTAAACTTGCAGAAAATATCTTTTCTATGTCGATCTTTTTCACCTCTTCAACGATGTAACTCCTGTTGGCGGCATGTGTAGCATCTATCACAGTCATCTGATTGCAAAATAAATAGAAGTTTCTTAAAGCTAGATAGTTTACGCTGGCATCGGTCCAC
The DNA here is from genome assembly GCA_929113495.1 of Andrena minutula. Lineage (NCBI taxonomy): Eukaryota > Metazoa > Arthropoda > Insecta > Hymenoptera > Andrenidae > Andrena > Andrena minutula. The sequence continues at coordinate 75,323,618 of OV815993.1, read as the reverse complement.
TTTAGAGAAAAAAAATGAAAAATTGAAAGAGTTACTGCGTTTGAAAGAAAAAGGAAGTTTTTCCTTAGACAAATTTTTCATATTATTCTTTATATCGATGAAAAACGTATTATAAATAACACCAAAATTAAAATTTTAGGTACAGTACCAGCGTAAATTATTCAACTTTAAGAATATTTTCTTCTTTTGCAATCAGATGACAGGTGCTATACCTACCGCCAGCATCGTCGAAGAGGTTTACAATATTAAATAAATCATAAGAAAGATCGACATAAAAAGATATTTTCTGCAAGTTTAAAAATGTCTCTTAATATCCCAAACAATAGTTTCTTAAAAAAAATTCATAAATTTCAGGAGTTGTTACAGGAGAATCCCCGCTGAAAGGATGTTTCCACCCCGAAATACTGAAAATTGGCACAACCGAAAAATTGCCTGACACTTCTATCAACACCCTCCACAAACCTGCTCAGCTCCAAAAAAAATAGAACACTCGGGAGACCAAACTTCCCTTGTCAATGATAAGACCGAGAGGAAGGCAGCGTCGCCCGCGTTTCTATCTTTAAACCTCGATAAAGAATTTTTTAAATTATAATTTCGACCGTAATATTTAGTATGATTATTTAATTTCGGCGCACAGGTTCGGTCAATTTTAAATCATTAAAACACAAGCTATTTAGCAATAGATAAATATTTATTTATCTATTTATTATCTAATATTTATTTATTTATTAGAAATAAATATTTCTCCATAGAAATTTATATGATCGAAATAATTGTCTACATATCAATGATAGTTATGTAAATGTTCATTGCTCGTCAACACCTTTAGAGTGTTTAACACATCATATGAGCAAGAATGCTTGGTTACTGCAAACGATACATCCTTTACGTTTGAAATTCTAGAAGTTCAAATATGTTTTCAATGTCCAACGGTATTTACCTTGTTCTCACCTTCTAAAGTTAGATGTTTTGTTACACAGTTTACTTCAGTCTTATTCCAACCGACTCGCGTGTCACACGTGTTACAGAAACACGTTCACTTAAGGGGTCATGCTCAGTCAGGACGCCGAAAAAAGGGCGATCTTTGGGAATTTTTTACTCGAAAGTTATAACACATTTCTCAAAAATTCTTTTTTCCTTTTAAAGATTGCATCTAGTACTGTGTATCGTAATTTTTTTATTTAAAAATATTCATTAATAACAAAGTTATTGTCCATCTCTCGAAGGTCCTCTAAAAAAAAGGCTTCCGCGGTGACCACTGCTGTTCGAAAGTCGATCATCTAAATTAAAAAATTCCAAAGAATTTACTTACTATATTATATTATCTTGTCTTTGAACGAAGGATTTTTCGAAATATTGATTTGAGAAAAAATGCCGGATGTTTAAAGTAAAAGTTTCAATTTTCATCATAAATCGTACCTGAGTTTCGTCAATTAAAAGAAAACTAAGCATTGGAAAAAAAAATCCTTCGTTCAAAGACTAGTTTATTGTTCCTATAGTAAGCTTGTAAAATTTGAAGTAAATCGGTTGAATGGTTTTTGAAATATCTTGGTCACCGATTTTGAAAATGCTGTTTCGAGAAAAACGCGTTTGAAGTTTCAAGTCAAGTTTATACTTATATAAAATGGTTCACTTCGAACGCCTATATCTCGGCCAATTTTATTCGGATTACCTTAAAATTTTTACAGAATATTTCTAAGATGTTGTACTTAAAGAAAATATAAAAATTGAAAAATCGATTTTTTGAAAGTTGTGACTGAGCATGACCCCTTAATTCAAACAGCAAAAGCAATAATTTATAATTTTTCGCAACTTTCCTGAGGAAGATCTAAATCAAGATCGAAACGTCGAAAGCTTTTATTATCTATTGCTAAATAGCTTGTGTTTTAATGATTTAAAATTGACCGAACCTGTGCGCCGAAATCAAATAATCATTTTAAACCTCGATCACCGATCTCCATTCCACTTTTGTCCGACGATCCGGGCCCGATGCTCCATGTTTCTTCACCGTGTCCCAAGCTCTGCCCACGTGTGGCTCCCTGGTCCACCTACATGCTGCCCCCATTTTGAAAACACGACCAAGCTCGTCGCTGCCTCCAAGTGTCCAGCGTTTGACGTCACGCAGCGATCCGCCCGCTAATCAGATACCGAAACGATCCGCCGCGGACCGTACATTTTCTCTCTGACGTCAAACCGGCGCATCTCGCGTCGATTTAGAAAGAATAAATCCAGCCGCTCGTCCCTTTTTCTTCCACGTTTCACGGCTTGACGTCACCGTCTGCTTTCGAGGCGCTCTCGATCGCGCGCGATTAGCGCCGCGCCACGCACTTGCCGCGCAATCGAAAGATCGCCGGTCACAATCGCGGCTCCCGACACCGATGAAACAAGAGAAACTCGCACTCCTGCTGTTTACCAGATAAAAACATAAAGAATTAAGCTCACTCTCCCATCGCCGTTGTCCCCGGTGGCTATTGAAGACCGGCTGACACGCGCATTGTAATCTCCGCCGCGATAAATTTAATATCGAAACCGCTATTCGATGTTTATGAAGCCACCCCGGCCTCCCATTCATCCTACCCGCGCGGATTGAAATACGACGAGCAAGACGCGCGCTGGCAAAAAGATCGGCAGGAACAAAGAGGGTTGGCTGGGCTTCCCATCGCGTTCCCCGATCAGTAAAAAGTAAACGAGTCCTGTTCATAAATATGTATACGGGAGCCTTCTAGTAACCGGCAATTTTCGTCGCGTGGCCTCGTCGCGCGGAGAATCCCGTGGAAAGCGAGGAGGGCTACTTACCGAGCGATGGGAAAATCAACGATCGGAATTATCAGCAACTGTGCGGTTAATGAGAGCGAGTACGAAGGACGATTCGGAGCTCCATTATTTCCTCGTGGAGCTCGAAGAGGGACACAGTGCTCTGTTGGGAAGTGATCGGTATTCCCCGCTACTGTCGCAGGTGTAACAGTGAGCGAGGGGGACTGAGAACTGGTGAGTGGGAACGCCGTCAATGGTGGTCGTGACTTTGCGGAAACTTCTTTATCCTTGAACGGTTTTAATCTTGTTCTAATTCGTCGGTTAGTCTGCAAGGTCAGTTCGGAATATCCGCAAGGCCGTTGATGCCAATGAGCCCGGTACTATGTGGTACCATTCGTGTGTCATTTGGTCCAGATGCTTCCCCCATGATTCAGCGAAGGCAGCATCGAACGCTTCGGTAATAATTTGTCTGTGAAGAAATAAGGAGGGGGTTAGTGTCCGATGCGGGGGTTTCCGGGGAATTGTCGCACAGTGGTCTATTTCGCCAAAAAGCTGGCCAAAATGCAATTTTCAAAATATAAAACAGCGTTTTGCTACTATGGCACATTTGTTATATACATTGCAATGTAACAAATACTGTTTGAAATACTAATAAATAAATAAAAATAAATATAAAATATAAAAAAATAAAAATAAAAAAAAAATACTAAACCTTCAAAGTTGGCTTAATTTCTTAGTCCTTAATGTCTTGATATTTCTATCATTTTTAATGTATCACACAAAGTTTCATTGAAGGAATTCGTTTGTGAAATGTTTTACCATTAAAATATGTGTTATAAACATTAAATTTGCATAGCAGCAGTCCGAAATATTTGTACATTTACCCGTGTATTTTGAACGCGCACTGTGGTGCGACGCACGTGGATACTGTACACGCATTATCCTTATTTATTTCTCACTGCGAATATAGGAATTGGAGCGTTGAGGGTAAACACCTGACTCACATCACGTTAAACTCCATTACATGTTATTCGACCTTTTATTTCGATGTGCACCTAACACGCGGCCAACCGGCCCGACTAATTCAAAGACGCCACACCGAGACCAACATTCGAACGAAAAGTAAGACCAAAAACGGAAGCCCGGTGTCCGAGAGTACTGCGCCAGCCGGTGAGTGGCGCTCAACTCGACTAACGCCAGCGCGCGATCTTCAAACATACCGCCCGCCTTGACAAACTAAAGTTTTCAATAACAGTATAATCAATAAGAAAAAATAAAAAATAGCGTTCATTGGCCCATGCGGCCGAGCCCAATTAATAACTGAAAATGTATACTTCTACATTTAATTATAACTATTCCGCATCAAGATACTATGCCACTCTGAGATCCGGACTACTAGATGGCGAAAAGTGTTACGCGCGGCCAAAACACTGGCGAACAGCAGGAGGATATGAAACACTCGATGGAGAAATCTAAATTCAAAGTAACAATTTAAACGTCAATGATTGTCCACCGGTAGCACATAGAGCTTAGCTGCGGGTCGTAGGAGGGACCCCTTGGTTGTTTTCACGGTTGCCGCTCGTACTACTCCATCCTCTCCTGGGTGGAGTGCCTCGACTCTACCCATGCTCCAGTGCAAGGGTGGAGCGTTGTCATCGTGGATGATGACCAAGTTGCCGATGGCCAGCTGCGGACCTCGGCTCTCCTTCCATTTGGTGCGTTGCTGACACAGATGCAAATACTCCTTGACCCATCTGTGCCAGAAATGTTGTCGGAGCTGCTCTATATGTTGCCATTTAGACAACAGGTTCTGTTTTGTGGTCGTTAAATCAGGTTCCGGATATGACGCCAAGTTTGCTCCGATCAAAAAGTGAGCGGGAGTAAGAAAGGAAAAATCATTTGGATCTGCAGACAAAGGAGTGAGCGGTCGGGAATTCAGCACCGCCTCTATTTGAGTCAATAACGTATACAACTGAACATAGTTTAACGATGCCTCCCCTGCTACACGCGTCAGGTGATGCTTGGTGGCCTTTACTGCCGCTTCCCAAATTCCCCCAAAATGTGGAGCACGGGGGGGGATGAATTGCCACGAAATCCCCTCCGTCCCTAACTCAGAGATGATCTTGCTGTATCGTGTATCGTTGTTGAACATGTCATGGAGCTCCTTGAGCGCGTTGTTTGCTCCTATGAACGTGCTTCCGTTGTCGGAATGTATTTCTGCCGGTCGTCCACGGCGAGCGATGAACCTTTTGAAGGCGGCCAAATAGGCCTCGGTAGTCATATCTAAGACCAGCTCGATGTGCACGGCCTTGGTGCTCATGCACACAAATATGATTACATATGACTTGATTTTCCGCATGGTTTTTCGAACGCCCTCGCGAATAAAAAAGGGGCCACAATAATCAACGCCTACAATTGAAAACGGTCGCGCAGGCCTTGCCCGTTGCGCGGGTAGATTTCCCATGATTTGCTGCGATGATTGAGGAGATGCTCGGAAACACGTCATACATCTTCTTATTAATTTGCGCACGGTGTGGCGCGCGGCCAACGGCCAATAGCATTCGCGAATCGCAGCGAGAGTGCCCTGCGCTCCTGCATGAAGTTGTCTTCGATGAGCATCTTCGATTATCAGTTCCGTGAGATGATGCTTTGCAGGCAGCACTGCGGGATGCTTGCTGCTAAACGGTAAATTCGCATTCCGTAACCTTCCTCCAACTCTGATGATCCCGTCCTTCAAAAAGGGGTTGAGACTCGCAAGTTTGCTGTGCCTAGGCAAGCCCTGCCCTTTAAGTAAACCCTCTCGCTCGGAGGAAAATGCCTCCCCTTGGACCATGCGTATGATAGCCTCCGTGGAGGCACGTAGCTCCTGTTGAGTCAATACTCCTGACAGATGCTGCGAGATGCCATGCCTAGCGTTGCAGACGAATCTTCGGCAATAGCTTATCACTCTGGTGAGTTTAGAAAAAGAAGAAAAACGCTCGTAAAAGGCGACTTCCTTGACGACGGTCAAGGTTACCGCATCTGCACGCTGCTCGGGTAATTCTTCATTGAGTATGATATTGGTTTTCTCAGGCCAGAACGACGACTCGTTTTTTAACCAAGGGGGACCATGCCACCATAGCTGTGAGTGCCTTAATGCCGAGGGTGTTGTGCCGCGGGATATCAAGTCCGCGGGATTTTCCTTCCCACTCACGTGGCGCCATTCTGCGTTCTCGCTCAGTTCCTGAATCGTTCCAACCCGATTTGCGACAAATGTTAGCCAGCGCCTGCTTGGCGCGTGTATCCAGCTCAAAACAATGCCAGAATCCGTCCAAAACCCAATGTAATTGCATTCGAAGGGCACTGCCTTCAAAACCACCGACGCTAGTTCGACCAGCAATAATGCTCCACACAGTTCGAGCTTAGGCAAGGAAATGTTCCGTATCGGAGCCACGCGTGACTTTGCACATAGAAGTCTGGTGGAATGATTCCCTTCATGGTCGGTGGACCTGATGTAAATGCAGGCGCCGTAACCGTCTTGACTAGCGTCTGAAAACCCATGCATTTGAATCTCCCGGGGCCTTTGATTGCATATGATTTTGCGCGGTACTGAAACTTCCTGTAACTGCGGCCACTCGGCCTCCAGGCGTTTCCACGTGGCGTGAATTTCCATGGGCACGGTCTCGTCCCAATGCACCTTCAGCACCCATAGCCGCTGCATGATTATCTTGGCCGACAACATGACTGGACCCAGCAGCCCTAAAGGATCGAACACCTTAGCAATAGCAGACAGTATCGATCTCTTGGTGACGCGTTCACCTGCACTGCACATGCTTGTGGTATCGTATTGGAAATAATCTTGAGGTGCGTTCCACTTGATGCCCAACGTGGATGTAACCCCTCCTTTGTCCAGTTGTAAAACCGTATGCTCGCCGGGCTTGACTTGCAGCCCCTGTAGCAGCCCTGGTTCATTGGACAACCACTTCCTTAACTCAAACCCTGCCGAGGCCAAAAGCCCTTTGACCTCCTCTCGAATGACCAGCGCCTCGTTCCATGAATTTGACCCTGTCAACAGATCGTCCACATAGAAATCTCTGCGGACTACTTCAGAGCCCAGTGGATAATTCTGTGCTTCTGCCGACGCTAATTGTTGAAGCGTTTTCGTGGCTAAAAATGAGGCTGGCGCGGTACCGTACGTTACGGTGAGTAATTCATATGTTGCCAGCTCGTCTGCTGGGGAATCCCGCCATACAATTCTTTGCAAAGGTGTCTGTGAGGGTTCAATTAAAACCTGGCGGTACATTTTGGCAATGTCCGCCGTCAGGACATAGTAATGGGCTCTGAATCGAATCAGGATTGAAAATACATTCTGCTGTAAGGTGGGCCCCACCATCAAAATATCGTTTAAAGAAACGCCTGTGTGGGTTTTGCAGGATGCGTCGAAAACCACTCTGAGTTTCGTCGTCAAACTGCTTTCCTTCAAAACCGCGTGATGCGGTAAGTAATAGTTCGGCTGAGTTTCGCGATTATGCTGGTCAATCGCGCGCATGTGTCCTAGTCGAACGTATTCACGCATGAAGCTCGCGTATTCCAATTTCAACTGCGGGTCTCGACTCAACCGTCGCTCCAACGCCTGGAATCGCCGTACGGCCACTTCCCTGGACTGGCCAAGTTGTTCCAGCTTCCCAGGCCTCAAGGGTAGACTGACAACGAATCTGCCCTCTTGGTTCCTCCGAAACGTACGCATATAATGCTCGTCGCACTGCCTTTCTTCGAGCGACAGCTCCCCCTTGGTCGATGCCTGATCTAACTCCCAAAAACGCGACACTAGCGCGTTAAGATTGCTCGCAATCGAGAAGTTGCAACATTTCGCATTCATAGCGCCAAGCGGTTGCGTGAAGTCGCCGGCTAAAATCCATCCCAATTGCGTTTTTTGAAATAGCGGTTGCGATTCCGATGTCCTGATTCGACCTACGCAGAGCAACCTCCAGAATACCTCCACACCCAAGAGGAGGTCGATTTCCGCTGACACGTGGAAAGCGGGATCCGCCAATTTTATATTGGACGGAACCTTTATGGCTGCACGATTGAGCGAAGTTAGAGGTATGTTCGTCGTAATTTTATCGATGATTAAACAATCGATTCGCGATTTGTAATTGTTGACTCTTGACTGAATTTCTACTTCCACTCTCCCATCAATTTGAGTTCGTCCCTGGCGAAACCCAAGAACCGGTACGTTTGTCGGGCGTGCGTCGAGGCCCAGTTTGTGCACACAGCTTTCAGTTATGAAGTTGGATTGAGAACCTGGATCTAGGAACGCACGGCATTGATGCTCGTTATCGTGCCGATCCATTATGTATATCACCGCCGTGGACAGCAAGGTATCTGACCTTGTCGATGCTTGGGATTGACGAATAATAGTGGCCGCCTGGGTTTGTATGTTCTGCAGGGTTGCATCCTCATTGACTTGATCCGAATCGTTTTTTGTCCCCGCTGGTTCCATTCTGTGCAGCAACGTGCTGTGTCGCTTACCACATTTTTTGCAGGAACCCCACTCACAGGCGCTTGCCCAATGCGCTGTAGTGCGCAAACAATTGAAGCACAATTTGAGCGCTGAAACCCTATTAATTCTGTCCTCAATAGGAAGTTTCAAAAATGTATTGCATTGATATAAATGGTGATTGCCCTTGCAGGAGGGACACAACGATTTGTCATTGACAGACACATGAGCGAGCGCGCTCTTGTTTCGCGCTACCTTGCTGGACGGGCGTGTGTCCTGTGATTCCTTAGCCATGGTTTCCAACCCTTGACAACGTCGCGATAAGAAATCCAATAATTGTTTTAATGTGGGCATATCAGTTCCAGGAACACTAACCTCCCATTCCTTTCTCGTGGCATAGTCGAGTTTGTTGGATAAAGTGCAAATTATAATGTCATCCCACGTTTCTGTCTGCCGGCCCAAGGCCTTTAAGGCTCGCAAATGTTTTGAAAATCCGTTGATAAGCTGCCGAAGGCAAGCAGCGTCTTCCTTCTGCAGCGCGGTTAGGTCAAACATGGCATTCACGTGCTTTTGTATAATGACGCGTTTGTTGTCATATCTCTCCTTTAGCATCTCCCATGCTTCGAGGTAGTGGGCCTCGGAAATTTCCAAGGCCTGAATCAGCTCGGCTGCTTCGTCTTGTAGAGCAGACTTTAAATATTGAAGCTTCTGGATGCCCTTCAACCTTGGATCGGAATGAATCAGTGATTTGAAAGTATCAAAAAATGGAAACCACTCATCGTAAGCGCCCGTGAATTTAGGCAAGTCTATTTTTGGCAAGTGAACCTGCGCGTAGAGCGAAAGGTCAGAGTTGTTGACGTTGCTCATATGCGGAGAATTAGGTGACGTAACCGTTGTCGAAAGTGCGACCATTGTCTCCTCGAATTTCCTGACGATGGAAAAGTACTGTTGCTCAAATTCGGACCTCTCCTTTTCCTGATCCACTGTGGCTTCCTCGTCCTCCTGCAGATATTCTATTTGATCCTGCACGGCCGCGAACCCGTCCCAGCACTCCTCGAATTTAAGCTTACGATGACTCATTTCGAATAAGGATGCCTGATTTATATCAAGGGAGTCAAGATACGAATTGGCCCGAGTGCACGTGGCCTTGACCTGACCACGTCTCGCTATTAATTGTTTGAGGGTCAATTGCTCGAGTAGAGCCATCTTATGCGCGTTGACTCAGTTGAGGACGATGCCAAATACGGAACACGAAAGGGAATGAACTTACAGGAAAAATTGATCGGAGACTTACCGAGTCGTCGCAGAACGTTCTGGATGTTCAATAATGGCCGTCGCTGATGATTGCGACCACGAGGCGGCCTGCACTGTAGGTGCTTCTGCTGGCGGCGATTGCCTTGGGACAAAACAGGCTTGTCAAAACGCTTCACTAAATTGTTCGTGAACCAGTGCCACTGTTGGAGATCACTAATGCTCGTAAACACACAATCCGGCTCGAAGGACCATTTATGAACGCGCACTGTGGTGCGACGCACGTGGATACTGTACACGCATTATCCTTATTTATTTCTCACTGCGAATATAGGAATTGGAGCGTTGAGGGTAAACACCTGACTCACATCACGTTAAACTCCATTACATGTTATTCGACCTTTTATTTCGATGTGCACCTAACACGCGGCCAACCGGCCCGACTAATTCAAAGACGCCACACCGAGACCAACATTCGAACGAAAAGTAAGACCAAAAACGGAAGCCCGGTGTCCGAGAGTACTGCGCCAGCCGGTGAGTGGCGCTCAACTCGACTAACGCCAGCGCGCGATCTTCAAACATATTTCCCTTCCCAATATATCGTACATCTTAGTCCTCCCTTAATAAAGAACGAGGAAAAAAGTAATGTTATACGCTTTTATACGCAAAGAGAAGAAATTCTTCACTTCAAGTACACTGCCCAGAAGGATGTGCGATTGAAAAATTTTGCTATAATTTGCTACCCTATAAGATATTTACATTTAAAGTGCTTAAGAGGGTCTTCTACAGTTATAGACAATTTTTTGTATTCTCCGGAATTTTTGTATAACGAAACTATGAAACTTCTTCCATTGACGTTTTTTTTTACATGTATTTGTTCATTTTTCAGCAATACTTACAAATTTTTACAATGAGAAATAATCAAAAGGTGGCAGTATAGAGCCTCGTACGCAAAAGGGTGTACCGAAAGGATATTCTCATTGCTCTCATAAAATCTCAAGATCTACTTAACCGATTTCATTCAAATTTGGTGTGTATCTTTAATACACATGTTGCTATAGCCCGTACTAGAATGAAGTCAAGATTACTTATTTTTTATAAGTAATTTATTATTATTTTTTTCTACTTTTCTTTACTCTGGAAATGATAACAAAAATTTCGAAAATTGGTGTTTCAACTTCAAAATACCACTTTTTCTAATTGTCAATGTTTAATGAAAACAATTTTTCTAAGCTAAAAATATGCCATTTATCGCCTATTTGTCAACAAAAAAAATGACCGGTCAACAATGAGTTAATAGTAAAAATGCTTATTTTCCAAAACAAGGTGAAGGAAATCAAATTTGTATGCAAACTATTTTCAAAAATCTTCTAAAATGAAATTATACTTAATTCATTATTTTGAATGATTCTTTTTGAGCGAAAACAGAGAAATCATCAGTGATTCGTTTTACGAAAAAAAATACGTAAAAGACTATTTATGCAAGCGGTATTACATCCTCCATTATGAATTATATATTTTCGATAACACATTTGATATCAACGACCACGAAAACTCTAAGGTACTAGGTGTCTGTTAAATTTGATATTTTTTCAGGTACTCGACCACCTTTTTGTCCTCGTTTTCTTTTTGCAATTTTGACTTCAGATTCTGAATCAGCGACCTCGAAAACCCTTGTATACCAATTTTTGTACAAATCGGAAGATGCCTTCATATTTTGGCCAGTTTTTTGGCGAATTAGACCAATGTGTGTCGCCTCTGCGAATCGGCGAATGATCGGGTTTCATGGGAGCTTGAGACGCTGCTACATCACTGCTCCGAGCAATGACCGTTGTACAGTGGATGTGCAGGTTATAATTCCTATGAGGTCGTTCGCGTAATGCCACGTCCTTGCGAGATGCGTCACCGGTTGCCGAGTTACATTTCAAGCTTCTCGGTAATGAAGTTTACCCGTACTGATTCAGGGAGCGATTTCTTAATGAATTAATAATTTTAATTCGAAAGTAGGTTCCATTTTCCATCAGGCATACCTATTGTAAGGTGCCATTCATGGAGTGGGTTTTATCTAAACCATACATTTGCGTTAGGCCGACTCATTTTTTTTAGTTCATTAATATTTGTAATAATTCAGTTATCTTCATTTACATTTATCATTATTTGGTTATTTTATATTTTATTACGGTAGAGTGTCGATTAGCCAAGCTGTTTGGGACCAAGGGGGTTCGGAAGCTTATAACTATAGGAATTAAAAATTATTTATTAAATAGAAGAGTACTACTACGTTAATTTATTTTACGCAAAAGTCAATCAATCAATCGGAACCGCTACACTGGTTCGAAGAAGTAGTAGGGATAACGATGTGTCAATGACTGATTCGAATAATCGACGGTTCGGTTAATCGAGGTTCGGATAATTGACGCTCTATTGTAATTAAAATGATTCAAAATTTTCGACCGAATAATTTATACAATTAAATGTTAGCGGCGCGAAGGTTCGGTCAATTAAACTAAAAGTGCTATGTTGCAGTATATTTAAATATTGAGTTTCCAACGTTTCGGTCTATGTTGAGACCATTATCAAGGAATATAAATCAATTTTCAAACTGCGTTCACTTTCTAACTTCTGCAACGTGTTTCCACGTGCGAAACACAGGTCGGTTGGTGAGAGACTTGAACTTGAGAGGTTGTTGTTTTGAGAGGTTGGCTCTATTGTAATTATTTGAATCCGAGGTGTGTGGGAAAAAATTTATTTCTTATGCCTTAATTTATTTAATTTTTATTTTCGGGGTAAAATTATTTCTGCATGTAGGGGAGATCGGGGAAAAATCGGGACGTTAATATCATAACTTTGATTTTATTAATGTAAAAAAGAAATTCCAATTAGGATTCATTAGAATAAACTCTTTATTAAATAATAGTATATATCCAATTTTTTTAATAGAAGAACAAATACAAAACAATAACGATTTAAAATATGATCCGTTTTTGGGACAAAATGGGACAAATCGAATTTCCAAAATTCTAAACGCATTACACATGCAAGTTATTTTCCTGTTTATTACAACACTAGTGCCTAGTCATTTGACATAAACTTCACTGCGGTCTCACTTACAACTGAGTAGTAATCCACGGTTGATGTTTTCGGCAGTAAAAGTGAAATTTTCATTGGTTTTCTGTGTCGTTTTCTGAGATCAAGATATATACAAAGTGTTAAAGTGTTATATCATTAAAATAGTCTGTATTCAACTGAAACGAAAACGCTTAACAGGTAAGCTTAATTAATTGTTTTCTTTGTTCTGCGGTTATTTTATATTAAACTCACTTATAGTCTTAAAAGGGACAGCATAACAAGTCTTAAATGGCACAACCGTGTCATGGCTGTCCTTCCAATACAGATGTACTGCTAGACACTGTATATATTTTACTTTCCTCTAAAGTTATTAGTGTATCATCTGTCAATGTCATAGATGACATTGTTTTAAATTATCAATTATTAGTTGATGGTGTATTGCATCAAATTTAAGAATTAATAAACTGTCCACTCAAAGTAACAAATTTTATCGTCGAAAATTAATAATAATATCTTTAATCTGCAATATGAAAACGTACCTATATATTTTAATATTTATTTCATTTTTGTTCAAGTAGAATTTAATTCTAAACTATTTTATTATTTAAGTATTTATACATGTTTTATATACGTACTTACATCTACCACTCGTGGGTATTCCTATGTTGAACTTGGTTTGTAAGACACAAATTTTATAAAAAATATTACTTTATAATTAAAAAAGCTGCTAAAGCAGTAACAATAAATGACACTCTATAAAGATAGTAAAAAATATTGATGATTTATAGTACAAAGAGTTAATTTTTTCATAGATTCTATTGTTTTGTATCATTAAGATTTACAATTATAATTGTAATACTTAATAAGTTTGTTTTTATTAACGTGTCCATTTAATGACTTATACTGTCCCATTTAAAACCACCTAGTCGTAAAAGGGACATTTCCCCCTTTTTTGAAAATCGAAGATTTTGTTATTTTCTATTAGAATTGATGAGTTTGCAATATACCTTTATTGAAGGCAAATAAACACGTTTTCTTATGATGTAGTTGTTTTTTAAATACCTATAACAACATTGCCAGAAATGGACGCTAAACAAAAGTCTCCCTTTTATAGCACCTCTCCAACAACGAAACTCATCCCATTCTTCAGTCCCCCAACCAGTTACAACAAGCTGTAAACTGCACCCAACCAGTTTCGATGAACCCTATGATTCTTGGACATAAAAGCAAATGTCTTCACCGTTTTCATCATTACTGTTATCATTATCTTTCGGTATTTTGTTTAATTTTGTGGTTTTCTTTCTCTTTAGTTATAGCCCTTTATTAAGATTTAGTTTTAATTTTGATAACTTCCACTTTTTCGTTTCTTTGTTACACACATTTAGCCAGAGATGGGCAAAAAATTATTTGAAATAAAAATATCATACATAAATTTTTATTTCAAATAATTTTTTGCCCATCTCTGCATTTAGCCCAAAACCGAGTACCCGATTTTTCCCCATACGGTTTTGCCCAGGCATACAATTTTGTAAATATTACGAATTATCAACAATAGCATGAAGAAGTAAAAACAAACCTTTTTAATTATTTACACTTTAATATGCAACAATTAACATAATTCACACTAAAAAGTATCTACCTGAACACTGTCAAAAGTGTTTGAAGTTTCTTAATGATCGAAACTTATATCAGAGCCGTCAAAACATAAAAGATCCTTGTAACAAGATCATCTTTTGTTGATGAAATCCGGTTTTACCCAAGAACACGATTTTGTCCGAGTTTCTCCTAGTTGTAAACAGAAAATATTATTTCTACTGCATACTAGCAAGATATTTGTCGTAACGTGAATGAATGAGTTGTACTATACTAAAAGTTCCACAACACATTAATGATTCAGAGCTGATCAGTCAAATGGAATGCTATTCAGGATCGGCACGAGTCGATCTGGATTCCGCGGTTGAGGACCGAGGATTAAAAGTTAAAACACTTCCTTATCGCCGTCCTGCTTCCTCCTTCGTTATTTTCTTTCGTGGGGGAAGCACGGAATAAGGTAAAAGACCCAATACGTGGACACGTCCCAGTAGCTGGACACTGGTGCAAAAGAACTATTTTCTTCAATTATTCAAATATTTAGTAAAATTTATATATGAATATATTTTACTAAATATTTGAATAAATGAATAAAATTGTTCTTTTTTGGATAAAGTGGATATTAAATGTACTAATCAGTATTTTGCACCACTGTCCAGCTACTGGGACTTGTCCACGTATTGGGTCTTTTACCTTATTCTTGCGAGCGTTTGATTTATTCCCTAGCTTTTGTCAAAGCTGATCTACAATAGTATATTGCGTGACAAGGGAGAGAAGTAAATCGCTTCTCTCCCGTGTCACGCATTATATTTTTTTCAACACCTGCATGAAAGGTGTGTTTTTGAAAGCCTGCTGAGCGATTCGCAAAAAATATGCATGTTCGATTGCTTTTTTATACTGTCAAAATTAATAAATACGTGCATTTATTTTCCAACAAATCGCTAACGATTAGTCGAACAACTGCATCTTCATAACATAGGGTAACGTCAAACTCCAGTTTCTTTGGGAGGAAAGTAAGAAATTGCGAATACGCATGCGCGTAAAGTCTTTTTCCCTTGGGAGATAGACTTTACGCGAATACGTCTGAAATTAGTCATTTTGCTCCCGCTCAGCAGGCGTAAAAAAACACACATTGTGATGCAGGTGTTGAAACAAAATTCGATTGGGCTGTATCCGCTTAAAAGGAAAGTTCTTTCCGTTTCAGCGAAATGAGGAGCCAGTTTCACCGTTTCAGTGAAACGAGGAACGAGTTCCAGCGTCTCAGTATCGCCCTCTCCCCGCCTCTCTCTTTAAAATACATTTTTTGCTATCGCCATGCGTCAAGCGATAATATAAAATTCAGAGAAATCTAATGTCAAGCAATATTTATCCTCCACCCGGTGTATTCCATTGAATGTTTTAAAAGCTGGACCGTTTTGCAGTTTTCATCTTGTTAAGAGGCAGCATCGAAACATTTCGAAACACGCCGACGGCCCATTAAAAAGGGAGCCTGATAATTAAAGAAAAATACCATTTTTACGTTTGCAAACGGGCCTGGCTAGTCGATGCGTTTTCTTTGTTAAACAGAAATTATAATAAACGGTATTTCAGCAGTTTTAATTGAAGCTTGTACCGGCGGCGAAGTTCCGCCCGGCGGGGAAAAAGGAAGGAGATATGAAAATTCCGCGTTCTTATTTGCGCCGCTGGAAAAATATAAAATTTCAGCGTACCATCTCGCAAAAGCGCGGAGCACACCGTTCCCGTTCCTCGCTCGTTATGAACCCTTTACCGGTCATTATTCTTTCGAAACCCGATACCAGAAAAACTCTTCCCCTCCCCATCGATACTTTCGCCTCTGCGCGCCGTTAATTGAAAATATTTTTCACCGGGCAGCGACAATGTAGAGAAAAATCGATGGCAGCCCCTCCATTTCGGCGAGCCATTCAAGTCTCGCGACTTAATTAATTCATCTGCCTTTAAACAGAATACCCCTAAACTTGCCAGAATAACATATACATCCGAACTATTCCACGTCAAAACGGGTAGAGGGAAATTTTAGTTTGACCGATTCTCTTCACAATTACAGTCTGTGTCGATAACCTTGCAAAAACAAAGTATACCGAATTTTAGAGGCCTATGTCAAATAGGTTTCGAAATATTTCATTTTAAATTCTTAAAAATTGGAACAAAATCGCCCGCCGTGTCTTCACTTAAACTGTAATATCTCGGTCATTTTGAAAGATAATGTCTCCGTCAGGGGCTCATTGTAAAGCTGAAGGAATGCTTTCTCCACCGGTATATAGAATATTTTGTTTATTGTTAATAAACTTGAGAGTAATCGATGTCAAAGTTTCAAATCGCGATTTGACGTGGAATAGCTCATCCACGGAGAGGAAAACCTTGGAACAATATTAGAGCCAGCCAGGGTCAGACTTGATACAGGGATGAAATTTTCAAAGACGTAAGTGGCCCAAAAATGGAAACCTAATACTATACGTGCACCGCAATATTAAATACTTAAATACAGTAAACATTCCTATTAAACCTGACGAACGGGGCTAGCGCCAGGCGTGCGAAGCGTTGTGAGAAAACCGAAGAGTGAGCGAGAGGGAACGAAACAAAGTTGCCGTCGACTTTTTGTCGATTCCAAGAAATCGATTCACAGGATTCCAAGAAATTCGGCCTAATGAATAAAGTATAAGCAATTGCTTTTTCTTAATATTTTACTAGAAATTGCTTAAATTCGTGTGAATCAAAACACAAGCATTTGTCTTATCTTGCAGGAATTAATAAACTGCCAAGGAATCAATTGCTTAAACGAATCGTTTTTCCTTATTTTTTTAATAAATTGCTTTCAATCGAATGAATATAAGTATTACGTCCCTACTTCCTATTCGGGGCCGTGATTTTTAGGGAGTTTATATTTTCGATTCGCCCTCGAGGAAATCCAGGGATTTAGGGGAGAGTAGGGTAATGGCGAACGCGGGGTAATCCGAAACGCGGTGGTTACGGCGTTTTAATAAATAAAAACTGATGTTCCCTCTCCACTAGCTAATAGTTTAGGTCGTATCCAACGCCGCGCAGAAAGTAATAAATACAAAACGCTCATGCTAGTCAAGATAAACACAATTTATTATTTTCATCATGTTTCAAGTAATATTTTGTCCATCTTCAATTGGATGTAATAACTGTTGAATTAATGAAACAATTGGGATTTTTTTAAGTTGAAATAAAGCACTTTTTTACCAACATTTTGTGACCAACGCGTTGCTTGAATTATGATTCCAACTTCTGAAATAAATTCTTTTTTATTTTTTGATGTGGTGGGTTAATGAGGAACAACTCGGATGGGGTAATCTCGAACCTTTGAGATTAGCAACGATAACCGATTTTGATGAAATTTTCAGCATGTATAAAACTTACTTAAATCAACAAAAGGGATTTTTGAATTTTCATTACAGTCTCAGACAAAAAAAGTTTAAAAAACGACGTTTACTATTTTTTTCGATATTCCGACCAATTGCAATTTTTTTCTAACGCACAAGAAGAGGAATTTGAAAAATACATTAGGTAGAGGTTGTAGCAACATTTTTTATGGGTCGACCATTGAAATCGCGCTTTCTGTGCGACTTCTGCGATATGTGATTACCCCATGCACAATTCGGAATTACCCCACCAGCAGTCGGGTAAATCCGAACAGCAGGGGTTTGGTTTTTTCATTATAAAATTAATTTTTATTAAAATTTTTGCAAAATTCGTTAGAGCAGTTTATACATGACTAGTTTGAGTATGTTTATAAATAAAAAACAAATTCGTATCTCACATAGTTTTCGTTCCGTTTGCTTTCTCGCTTAGGTGTTCGCCATTACCCCACTCTCCCCTACGCTCTGGGATAGTTGAGACAACATTTTTGGACGCATTTTAACACGTTATATTAAACATGCTTACTGTTTAATGGTCGATGGGTGTCAATTTCCAGCCAACTGGTTCCTGAAGCGTCGCGTCGATTTCCTCCACTCGATTTGTTTTTGGCAGGGCCCAATTGCCAGGCGCCACCACGTGCACTTGCTCCTTTGGATTGATGGGTCGATCCTCCCGGACCCAGGGAGTGCGAGTCACCCCCAACAGAACTGAACCTTGTGCCGCTTCCAATCTATACCTTAACGCCAAACGTCGTATTTGATTTTTTCTCCCGGCGCGATGACCTCTGGGCATTATCACCTTCTAGAAAGGGGTTGAATTGAGTACGAGTTGTTTTATTCCCCGGGATCAGGGTTTGCATCGATTGCCCGGTGACACCGTGGGCGGCTGTCCTGCTTATAGGTATCACCTTCGACCGATACAAAACATGATCACTCATAAATCAATTTCGATCAGCTTGTAACCGTTTTTAGTGTTTGATTAAACGCGCAAATCGCTTTTTACAACCACTGTTTGATGACACCGTGGGCGGCTGTCCTGCTTGTAGGTGTCACCATTGGTGGAAACAAATTGCGAACATTTACGAACCATTTTAGCGATAATAATATTAATTACGGAATTCGTGCTTCACACCCAATACTCGATGACACCGTGGGCGGCTGTCCTGCTTATAGGTATCATCGTCGACGGGTGCAAATCACGACCAACCATTATTGGCTCAACCATTATTACTCGGTTGTAAGGATCAATTATAGAAAGATGCCAATGCCCAAAGTAGGAATACGGATCACTAGGGTAGAACTTCACTCACTTTAAGGACGTTAACAAAACTTTTATTGTCACTTTGTCTGGTGTGGTAAATTCAAAAAGGTTAATTATTGAAACGATGAATACTAATAAAAACTGAATATTAATAATAATCGAATATTAGGGTAAAACTATACAATACTCCCCACTTTTAAAGAAACATCTATAAAACCAATATATTTAATAATTCTTTAAATTTTTTGTGTAAACACATTAAAAAAACATTACTGGAAATAACTGTAAATAATCATTTTCCAGAACCTTACGCGGGGCGTTTTGTAACATAGTCGTTAGGTAAAACGCCCCATCTATGCGACATAACGCCCCGACATAAATAAATCAAAATTTGCTAACTTACAATTAGTTTGTGTTTGAGACTGCATTTTGGTTGCAATTCAATGGTACAACGATACATATTTGTAAAAACAAGTGGCATCTCAAATTTGGACAACTTACCTTATTTAATACTCGTCAGGTTTAACAAAATTTGGAGTAGATTGTATAGTGAAGGTAGCGATTGACGAACGAAACATGTGTTAGTTTCGCCCGTAATTTAGTCCTTATATGTATATATACGTGACGTTTCTGTTATCCAGGGAAAAGAAAAGAAATACGTTACTCGTGGAAAAATATGATTTTGAGGTGGAGCGTAAGGTAAATGTCCCCATTAGCGACCGTTTAAGAGTGTGACTGGTTCGAAATAATATATTTTTTACTAATATACGACAATATTTTAGTAAAGTATGGATCATTGTGTTTTTTGAAGTCTCTAGTTTCTTAATCAAATTAGTTTTACAGTGATATTTGGCTATTTACACAATAATTATGGCGAACATAATATTGGACCTGATGTCCCCTTTATTGACCATCTATTTTATACCACGATTTTCTGCTACAATAATGAAAGAAAGTGGATATTTTCTTTTTATTTTATAATTCTGTATATATTTCTCGTTAATTTGAGTAAGTTACTGCATGGATCCATGTATTTTTATTGTAAAATTTGCGAGTTTAATGATATCTGGAGTAAAACCTCACGGTATTAGAATCTGTCAACTTTCATGTCAATGACCAAGTCTTAATTTACATGTGAATTTACTTAAAGATGAATGTACGGCTACATAAATAACATATGAAACAATAACTAAAATATTTCGCTTATATTTCGCTTTCTGTGTTGCAATAAACAATAACAAAATGAAGTGGTCACTAATGGGGATGTGGTCAGTAATGGGGACATTTACCTTATTGTAATTTCTTTGCTGGGGCATATTGTTAATTCTGGAGTACAAAACGCTCCGGATTCAATTTAGCAACATCGTAGTGAAAAAATGTTTGGGCAATAATGATTTAAAAAGGTTAGTTTGTCTGCTTTCGAAACATATGTGTGAATTTATCGCAAAAACAATAGTGACTTAGAAAATTGAATTTCTCACATACTCACCGCAAATTATCTGAAGGCCGAAAATATAAATTCTTGTATATTTTTTAAAAAGCCGTAATATTTGCTCGCATTTTTATTGCGGCAGTTGTGGCCCACTGAGTCAAGGTCGAATCTGATGATCGCGTCGATGCATCCTGGGTTGTGTGCGTAAAATAATGGTGGGGCGTTTTGTCAAATGTGGGCGTATTGTGTAGTTTTACCATAATGAGCTCCGCGAGGAATCACTCCCTTCTTATACGGCTGCTGGTCACTCCTTCTCCAGGTTTGTCACGTGACAATTAAGACGGTGGGAGATGATTTAATCACCCAATCTCTGCCGTGGCGTCCACCTGAATTCCTTCGACGGGCTATCCGAGAGTTTTTTTTACTGCAGAATTTGAGCTATTGCGCAACTATTTCGATCTTCTTCCTGTTTAAGACGTATTTCTGTAGTTATACGAAACCCTCAGCAGCGTCGATAGTTAAATTCTTATTCCAATTCATTTTTTAGATGAAGGTATACCCTATTGGGTTTTCGATATGCTCTGTACGATTAGTTTCGTACAGCCCACATAGGGTAAACTGTACAATGATTGGCACCCTAAGCGAAAATCATAATTGGAATGTCTATATGTTCTTGTGAAGTTTTAAAATGGTCTTAACTTTCAGTCATTATCGATGATCATGGTTTTCTCATTAAAATAAAACATCTTGAGTAGGGTAGATGTCCCAATTACTGCCACCTTAAGATTATAACTGAACTTCATTTAATCATTTCACGTGTTGTTTAACCTAAAAATCGTCTCAGTTTGAAACATAATATTATTTAGCATCTCTTTTATTAAAAAAAAATAGTTTTGTAATTAAATATGAAGAATTTATTAATAATTAATTAAAATTCGCGAGCGATCCTAGTGTACCAATAACTGTCACCTCACAAATCGTCTTGTCCGTATGATTTTTTCATTTTTTATTTGTTTTATTTTTATGTAAATCAGAATCTCCGTTTAATAATAACATATTTTGTACACTTTTTTTATACTTTAAGTTTTTATTACATCAAATAAATAAAGTGGCAGTAATTGGGACATCTACCCTACCTGATAAGTCCTTTATTTTAAAAATATTGAATGGAAAATAAAAATGGTCATAAAAGTACAATCATTGGCATAGTTAGTGCATTGATTGTCACAGTGTGTACCAATTATTGCCACTCCAAAACTAAACATAAATTCTTGACTTTTTAATAATTCACTCTTCAGTATTTTTACGATTGCTAGCTCTATTAGTCTTTAAATTTACAGTCTTTTGTTTATTCTTTTTTCCTTTCAGATCTTCCTTAGATTCATTTGTTTCTTCACTTTTCTTTTTCGCTCTAATTTTTCCGCTTCTTTTTTTTCTTGGCGTCTAACTTCACTTTTTTCTTTTTTAACCACTCGTCACTCGTTAAGACAAATATCGGTGTATCAGATATCTTTTTCCCTTTTCGTGATGGTGTTGTTGGCCAAATCAAACTGTCCTTTAATTCATTTCTCACTTTTTTTGGTGTATGGCGACTTAAGTCTGATATCTCAACTAGAGTTGGGCCAGCCACTTCAGCCAGCTGTAATGGAGGTGTGGTGTCGTCTTAAGATAGGCTAACTAAGGTAAAAGACCCAATACGTGGACACGTCCCAGTAGCTGGACACTGGTGCAAAAGAACTATTTTATTCAATTATTCAAATATTTAGTTAAATATATATATGAATATATTTTACTAAATATTTGAATAATTTAATAAAATAGTTCTTTTTTGGATAAAGCGGATATTAAATGTACTAATCAGTATTTTTGCACCAGTGTCCAGCTACTGGGACGTGTCCACGTATTGGGTCTTTCACCTTATGTCCGCCTGGTGCAATTCAGATGTGTCTGCTGCTTGGCATGGGGTGTTCATCCCAGCTAGACTTATGGCACATGGTTCGGGCCTCAGTGCATCCATTGTATCAACATGGTCAGGAACTTTAGCCTCAACAGTTTCTTCAATAGTCTCGCTTACAACAATAGGAATGCCATCAATTTGTACCCAGTCATTTCCGATTAGTAAATAATTTGTTCTATTATTTTCTTCTATGACTTTTTCGCGTATGTTGTTTTCAGTGTCGTGCTGAGAAGTCTCTTGTAAGATCTTGTAAACTTTCAACAAAGCATTGTAAAATGAATTGTTATCGGTTACTTCTGTTGCGCCTTCTTTCAGTTTGTGCACCCTTTGGTCCCATGCGATGCCAACTCATTCGCAGCTCTTATCTAAGAGAAACATTAATGTTCCGTTTTACCCCACTC
The DNA here is from genome assembly GCA_929113495.1 of Andrena minutula. Lineage (NCBI taxonomy): Eukaryota > Metazoa > Arthropoda > Insecta > Hymenoptera > Andrenidae > Andrena > Andrena minutula. The sequence goes on along the minus strand of OV815993.1, from coordinate 75,301,023 downwards.
TCCCTTATCTATTAAATAAGTCTTTATTACTCCAAATACAACTATAAGTTAATGATTTAACATTTTTTACACACTTTGGACTGTCTGAGGTCAGGCGTCTAAGTTCTTAAACTTTACAAAACAGATGGAAAAAAACCATCTTGCCCCTACCGCGGTGTAAAATGGGGTACCGAAAATGAAGTAAAATGGGGTACCGAAAAGGAGGTAAAATGAGGTACCGAAATGATTTGCCTAAGTATTTTCGCACTCGATACAAATGTGAAATTCTTCGCAATTATTTTCGTCAACCCCTGCGCAGGAATAATTGTGGGACCACCGTTGACAGAGTTGACAGGCAACCCAACCCACTATGGATTACAAGTATGAATCTTGACAATATAAACATTCGCAGTCTCCTCTTCTGTTTTTTTTGTATATGTTTTGACCATTTTATAAACTCGAACTAAAAGTAATGAGATTTATTTGAATTAAATTATAATAGAGAACGATGACGTTGCTTAATCTCATATGAACAACCACGATGCGGGGAATGAGGTTCGGGGTTATTTCGGGGTACCCCATCATTCCCCGTATTAAGGGGAGGTTCTGGTCTAAATGTCGATTTTTTTTATTTCATTTTTCGAATGTTCAACCTTTTAGGAAAACGTGTTTAAAAGGATTTGTTGAAATTCGTAAAATTCCCGAAGTTATAGGCATTTGAGTAGCGGCAAATGCATTGGTAACACCCGGTTACTCGATACTACCGTAAAACTTCAAACGCGTTTTCCTCGAAACAGCGGTCTCAAATCGCTGGGACCTGTATCTTCAAAAGTTATTATCCGATTCGACTGAAACTTTTTTTATTTTGAAGAATATACTTCTGGCTAGGGGGGGGGGGGAACTAAAAAAAAATACAAAAAGTTGAAAATTTATAATTTTCAAAGGCGATGAAAGGACGAAAAATACAGGGAAAAGTGATTTCAAACTTGAAATGTCGTTATTTTCTAAAAAAATGTTATTTTTGTAATTTTTATTAGTTCCCCCCCTAGCCAAAAGAATAATCTTCAAAATAAAAAAGGTTTCAGTCGAATCGGATAACTTTTAGAGATACAGGTCCCACCGATTTGGATCAATTTTTTCACGCCTTGACTTTAACGACTCCCCATGGTTGTCTGCAATGATTAATTATAAAACAAAAAATATATTTCTATAATTTAAGACATCCTTAATACAATGCAAAAAGTCCCATTAAATTATATATAGTAGTTTTCCTTTAATTAATTCCTAAATATCACCAATTTTTTGGGGCTCTAGACCAGAACCTCCCCTTAAGGACCCCATCTTGCCTCAAAGCATCATTTTCCAAAGATTAATATATTTGTACAACAAATAATGAAATATTGAAATTTCGAATATGTCACATTAAAATAGATGAAATGGAAATTATCATAGAAGAAAAATAATAGACTAACCGTTCTTAAATATATATTTATTTCAAATCTTTTTATCACGGGAAATAACATCGACGCAGCACGCGAACGTTTCACAGCTATAAATAAAAAACGCGTGCTCCCCCACTCGCTTTTGCCAGCGACCACCAATTCCAAGCAATTAATTTTACTAATAAGGAATTGCATGTAAAAATTCCTTAGTTTTCATTCATCACGCCCATTGTGGGGATAATCACCGTGCGTACTACGAATACTAAAAACAGGACTACGAATTTGTTATTTCAGCGCTTTGTCGCCCAAGGAACTAAAGCAGCTGAACTTTATTCAACGTCTGCCACGTAGCCAAATAGAACAATTGAATTTTCTTTTGGCTTCCGATGCGAACGATCGTCGCGCAGGAGGACTCGATCAATTGAAATGTTCGCGCTCGCGAGAGAGCGATCTCTTGACCGGGTCGAACGGGTCACTAAGGGTTAACGTTCCCGAAGACGTACTTCTCCGCGAGTTTCGCCGGCACGCGGGCGGCTTTAATGGTATCGCCACGAAAAAAAAAAAAGAAAAGGAACAACTCCGTTTCGCGGTTTTCCATGCTACGAACGCGCGAATTTCGCGATATGAAAGGCGCCTCTGAGAACAAGACGGCTCTTTTCAACAGGGGCGAATGGAGAACGAATCCGCAAGAAGAACGTGGATCCGTTCAGCCCGCAGACTTCCAAGCATATCCCGCTGCTTAAAGCTGCATGGAGGATCCCATTTGCCCGTCGAATTCCACGCTGTCCTGAACCCTGTGATGAACAGTTGCAGTGGTTCAATTACAATGCTGTCTCTCAAATGGCACGCGTTTTCGGATTCTCTATACGCGCGAAGCTATCCCCACTACTTCGTTTGTAGTCGCCGCGCCGGGGCATCGGGTATCGGATGTCAAAGAAAAAGCCGAAGAAAGGTTCATAAACATTCTCGATAGTGACACACCTTACACTCTGACCGCGTGAAATCAAAGGAAGCCGAATACAGTGCTGTCTCTCAAATGGCACGCTCATAACTTCGGTGTTTTTCAATATTCTTGAGTACTTTTTTTTTACATTATTTGTTAATAGCCAACGGTTACATGGACAGGAACATAAATAAAATTGAAACATGTTTAACAAATTAAATAATAATAAACCCCATAAACATTCGGTATACAAAGACCATATATGATAATTATGTACTAATAAATATGTAATATTACATAAATAATGTATTAATTAGCTTCAAACAGTATGAAACATACTAGAGAAAGAAAATAACACAATTGAATGCACAGCGCACTCTGGTGATTATGTATTAATAACGGCCAAACTTGCAAATATATGCAGCCAATTTTTGGAGGGCTGTTAGTAGATGGTATCTGCTTTCAATTAGTACTATCTAGAGCCCGGAGGAAGGCGGAGCTTTTTTTATAAACCTAAAAGTGTTAATGAAAACTTGAAATACTAGGTAGCTTCATTTGAAGTTGTATAGTGGGATTACGGTGAAGAACTCGAAAACTATTTATTTCACAAATAATCTGAGACTATACACATTCGAAATTGTTGCGTGGCCGGCTGGTTCTCCTGGATCCTTCGTAGGGAATTCGGCGAGGGTCGGTGCCCGTGGAGTGCGAAGGCACTCTGCTCCTTGGACGCGGATTATTCATGAAATAAATGTAAAGAAAACGAATAATAAATAAAAGGATAAACTCAATAAAAGAACAATTAGAACTCAAAACTAGGAACTTTAATTCACAAAATAGCTATAATATCTAAATTTCTGGAGGTTGTCTACAACTCGACTGCTCAACACTGCTATTCGGGCTCGAGTGACGCTTCCAAAAGGTCCTTCGCTTTTCCTCTTGTTAATTTCAAAATGGCTTAGTTACCAAGAGCCAATCGCAAATTTACTAATTAACTACCTAAATTCCTATTCGTCTATTCGATTTCTTTTCGATTCTCAATTTTTACAGAACAAGCGTTTAACTACGCGGCGCTGGAATTACACACCTAGGAGAAGGAAAGAAGGAGAAGTTCATTTATTCAATTACCCGTTTCCAAGTGAGTATCGATTAGTTTATAATCTTGAAGTCCTCTTATTAAAAGGATATTTAACTATTTTCAAACCCCTCGGCCTTGTGCGAACTTCACCTAATCTCCCTTTCCTATTACATTCGTGTGATCCGATTTGAACTTCGCGCATCTAAAGCTTAAACTACACGCCGCTAGACGGGAGTTGCAACAAAATACATGCGGTAAAAAAATCAAAATATCTAGAGGAATTCAGAAAAAAATCGACAATCTGTTACGAATATTGACACGTTTCCCGTTAGAATACGAAAGGTCAACTTCAGATCAATTTTTCTTTGCAATTAACATGAATATGACATATCTGTCATATAGGTTAGATACGTTGGTCTATTGGCTATCAGAATACAGTGATGGATACATAAAAATACAACTTTCATTTTAAGACTTTTTTCCTCTCCAGCCCCACTGTGCGCCGGGGCATCAGGTAGGGTAAGTGTGGGTATTACTGCGGATTTTTAAGGTAGGTTAACTTTAGAACCCTCGATACGACGTTCAAATGAATGAAAGTTCCTCCTTCTTTTTTTAAAAGAAATGTGGGAACTTAATAATTCCATAAAAAAATATAAGGGCGGTGTAATAAGCACAGTTAATTAAAAACAAACAGATTTGTCGATCAATGTCATTGCAGGAGTTACTGCGGAAATGCATGCATTACTGCGTGCCAGTTACTAACGAAACACCAGTTACTGCGCATGTATTACTGCGGTCTGATGTCAAGCGATATATAACCTTAATATAAATATCACTTTTATTTCTTGATTCCTTATTACCACTTAAATTTTTTCGCGGCATGTTTACAGAACTACACGTCGTTGCACGCACCGTTGTTTACTTTGCAGGTTATCTAGACGTAAGTGAATACAGTCGTCGGTCCGCAGTAATACATGCACATGATGTCAAGAACTCCACCTAATACTGCGGTGAGAAATAAAAATTAAAACTAAAATGTAGACGACTGATTTACTGTTTTTCTGAACAAACAACTCTTATTTTATCGACCAATAACGCTACATTACATGTATTACTGTTAATAACAAAAATATAAATGTTTTTCAAGTAGGTGTTCATGACCGTCATATCGGGAATCGACCGAAGTTTCGCCTTGACGAATTTCAAACTACGATAAAAGAATTAATAATGACTTTGCAGTACATATTTATTAATAATTACCTGTAATAGAGTTTAAAATAATTTTAGCAAAAATTTTCAAGAGATTATGTACTTCCCAACATTAAATATGAACTGTTTTAGAATATCCGCAGTAATCGGGACATCCGCAGTAATACCCACACTTACCCTATCGGATGTCAAAGAAAAAGCCGAAGGAAGGTTCATAAACATTCTCGATAGTGACACACCTTACACTCTGACCGCGTGAAATCAAAGGAAGCCGAATAGACTACTCGTCTCTCAAATTGCGTAGGCCGGTCCCGACACACGCGGCTATAGAGAGACAGAACTGTATTTCGTTCGGGCCTTCCTTTGATCGCACCCGTAGGTACCAAGAAGTCGCGTTTCCGACGCGTGACTTCGCTAAATTACGACACACCGCCGGCTCGCGTGCTCCACCAGGAAATCCCCTGGCGACACGCGTATACGCGGAATTGCGAATGAATCAGCGTGCCGCGATATCGCGCGCGCGTCTACATACGTCACGCTGCGTGCGAGAAGCGTGCGCCGGGATTCTCGTTCTGGATCGGAGAGGAAGGAAGACACACTTCTGGGCCTGATTTCCTCCCGCCAGCCGCCGGCCTCTTGCACCGCGGCGAACCCGCGAGTTACGTCGATTAACGCAATGTTATGACGTCGGACGAGGATTCCTGCCAGTGCCGATGACGTCGATTTATTGATAACGACTTGTGCCAGCTTTACGATCAACATCGATTGTGTAATTGTTGCTGGGCTCCCGAGATCTGTTCGGATAAGTAGTTTGCAGGGTCGATGGCGGAGTTCTGGGTCCCAACGGAATAGTAATTTTAGACTCGTGTGATTCGATGAATTAAAGATTGGTAATATCGCGAGATGCATCGATGAAGGATTTCTGTAGCTTAGGATCTCCTCGCTATGGTGTCCAGTCAGAACTCCACCGCATTTATTAATAAAGCCTTGGAATCACTTGACGCGCTTCATGTAATTGTCCGCGAATTTGTGAAATCTCTTTAATGGAAGTATCTTGGATTCCCATCGCGCTTTGTTTCCTTATTACTTTTTTACATATATAAATGGGCAGCAAAACTCACGCAACACGGTTTCATGAGTTTCCAGGTTTTTCCTATGTTGAAAGTGGGCAAAGTGGTCTTATGCAGGTTTAACGTCACTATTTGAATGACGCTTAGGTAAAGCGAAGTAAACAGGGTAACGGTGCTTGGATATTAAGGGAAAGGGGCGAGTGTTAAGGGGGTAGAAACACTATAAGTTTATACTGTCTTACGTTGAGGTATTTTCGAGCAACGAGGTTGTTGACTTCTTCGGTTTTTATTGCCACTACAACAGTATTTCGGAACTGAATATTCAGGTTTTGCCTATACCCACCCTACTTGTTTTAAGTGGCGCGTGCCTCGCTCACTTTGGAAGGTGTATCTTAATGATCCGAGATATCGACAGCCTTCTTAATTTCCATATTATGGTTTCGGAGGTGCCGATTAAATTATGCGATGCTAATTGAGGGCGAAAGTTATGGGAGAATAATTATCGTTGATGTATGTGTATAATTAAACATATCTTTATTACAGCGAAACTGAACGATACAGAAAGCACCCGGCTTAAATATAATTTACCACATGATTCACCTGAAAGGATTATTGTACTTATAAATAATAACATTCGCAACACGACCCTGCTGATCATGCTCCTCTCAGTTTCATCGCGACCAAACGAATAAATAAATAAATAGTATAAATATAGTAAAGCAAGCATTCCTGACAATGAATGTCAAACCTTACATTTATCACATTATTTGGCAACATAGGCGTTCTATAAATAATTTGAGCGTGTAATAATAAAGCTTGTGTTATATAATATCAAGTATTGAGCAAATTGATATTCCCCGTGCCCGTACGTCAATGACTATCCTTGAAACGAATTCCATAAAAACATTGTTTCTTGGTGAATTTACAATGTGATTGCTTGTGCGTCAATAACGTGAGCAGTTCTGACTTGCCGTGTCATCGAATGCCGCGATACAGGGCAGTGGATATAAAAATATAAAAATGGAGAATCAAATTAGTGGGCAAATTTTAGACCAAACTCTCGTCGACGATGGTACTCGGGGATAATCTCTTATAAACTATGTATGTACTAAGGCGTAAAGTAACCTCTGGACGACGAATTTCCGTGGGAAAGCTCGAATGAAGTTGCTATCTGTCATGTAAATCTATCTTAAGTTAACTTAGTCTAGTTTATTCTAATGTTGTTAAGTTTGTTAAGTTTGTTTGTTTTTGTCTCTATTTTTAATTAGTTTAGTTTATTGTTCACGGTTAGGCTTCATAACAGTGTTACCACTGCAGCCTCGCCTTTACTCTTTTACCTTATCGGCTACGCCAATGTAATATAGGTTTCTTCTTCTTTTTGAGTAATAAAGACGTTAAATAAATAATAAATAAAAATAAAATAAATGAATCTACTGCAAATGGCACACAGTGGTTCTATATTTATTACAGAGTGCCCATCAAAAGAGACACTCTGTAATAAACCATCGTCCAGGGGTTAATCGAAAGTTACTCAGGTAGCTGGTAACGTACATGCTTAAATGTGTACTGCAGGACACTACTTTTTGCCGATCGGTCACGCGAAAATTTGAACGAATTAATTCATGTAAAATAAATAGCGTATAATCTCAAATTATCAGTTACTAGTTAGAAGAATATGGCGTGTTGTTTCAAATTCAAGAATTCGTAAACAAGTGACTATTCAAAGCGACAAAGTTTATCGTCAAAAAGTTGTTTGTAAATTTCGCGTATGTATTGAAATTCTTTTCTCTGTCTTATTCGCTTCTTAAATGATTTTTTAAAAGATTGTATGTGCCTTTTCTGGGCATTTGTGTTTCAGTTAGTTTATGCATTATCATATATTCGGCAAAAAATAGTAATATATTAAATAGTAATAAAATAGTAATAAATATATTGCCTCGAGCAATATATATGGCATTCGTTGAGCTTATCAAACGGTTTATAAATAGAAGAGTGGATGGGTTTCGATATGCCAGCATCGAAAAACCACGTAAAGGTCCGCGCACATATATCCGTCCCGTGTCAGTTCCGTTCAGGCGTGCCAGTGTAAGAAGAAGGGACCCTCTACGCCCCTCTTCTTCTTACCACTGACACGCCGGAACGGAACTGACACGGAACTGACACGGGACGGATATGTGTGCGCGGACCTTTACGTGGTTTTTCGGTGAGGACGGTGGCGCAACTGGCTGTCAGGTAACAGACTCCTGTGGACCGTCTAAAGGTCCACGCACACATATCCGTCCCGTGTCAGTTCCGTGTCAGTTCCGTGTCAGTTCCGTTCCGGCGTGCCAGTGGTAAGAAGAAAAGACCTTCTACGCCCCTCTTCTTCTTACCACTGCCACGCCGGAACGGAACTGACACGGAACTGACACGGAACTGACACGGGACGGATATGTGTGCGCGGACCTTTAGAAGGTCTCTTCTTCTTACCACTGGCACGCCGGAACGGAACTGACACGGAACTGACACGGGACAGATATGTGTGCGCGGACCTTTAGACGGTCCGCAGAAGTCTGTTACCTGACAGCCAGTTGCGCCACCGTCTTCACCCTTTATCGCACCACTTTCCGACCTCCCTGTAGGTAATATACACCTTCCTTGCATCTTATACTTATTTACCATGCATTTTCAATTTTATCCTTTATATGTGGTGTCCAGCTGAGGTATTGCGTTCGCGATATTCTTGTGGGCGCAGACGCAGCCCGTGTAGATTTTCTGGATCCAGCTTCTTTCCTTTTCTTCCTTGGAATCATAGTACACGATGGCGATGTTCGTGTAGGTCTGAAGACAGCAGTGCGATCCGCCCGTGTGGCAATCGCTGGTGGGGCTCTTGCACTTGATCTCGTACAGATCCGTGGTGATGTTGTTGCCGTTGTGGTCCTGGAACCACTTTATACGCGTCTTGTCGTAGTCGCACATCCCGACGTAGTCCGCGTGCTGCGCATCTACCTCGTACATTTCCGTGATCGCCCTATCGTCGTTGTTGTGCCGTTTAGGCCTCCCACGGAAGTGCCCGGTTTCGTTGTCCTGCGTCCTTGGGTACAGGGATCTCCAGCGACGACTCGGCTCGGCGGGCAAGCGTTGCAGGGACAACTCGCGAGGCACTGATTCCTCCAGGTCGTAGTCGCTGTAACGATGATGGTGATGGAAGCGTCTATGGGACGCGGTCACTGGCATCACGCTGCTCAGGTCGAACAACTCCCAGAGGAGGATCAGCGCTGGGATGTACGGAGACATTGTTGAAGCTTAGTTGTCTCTTAGCCTAGGGATCTTCCCTTTCTTTCTTCCACTAAGCGTCTAGCCTCCCTTCAGTCCTTCGAGCTGGGATCTCAGAGCACCTCGAGCTTCTAAATGTGCGAGGTAATTACAAGCTGAGGGAGTCAGCTTCCACCAGGAGGTTCTGCAGGTACTCGGCAACCCTGGTTCCTCGAGTATCACCACTAGAGATATTATAAGCAGCTGGTCCCAAAGTCCCTCTGTGAACCTTGACAAGAACAATTCCGTTCAATTGTAATTCAGTGTTGGAGCGAAGGATCACGGTAGCTTTTCAGTCACGTTCTACGGATGGACCTAGCGAAAGGCAATCACAGTCGGGACATTCGTTCACTGGCCGATAGATATGTCGCGAACTGAGAGCTGTTGTTCGCTGCTGTATGGCTTACTGAAAACTGACTGTTCTCTGGCTGCCGAAGGATTTTTTATCCTGGCGCGTTCAGGATACGTAGGTGGTCGCCCCACTACCCACTGGGTGTCCAACGCGTGGCTAAACCCCCCCCACTTTCACCTGTAGACTTCGGGGAACATTTCCATCCGTGGATCCCTCTTTCTTCGTCGCACGGCTGGATGATGTCCTTCCGCGTTTGACGTCACAGACCGCGGGCCCCGTTTCCTCTTGCAGCTCCGCCCTCCCTTAGCGGTCCCCGCAGCACGCGACTTGGCGCGCGAGGGTCACCCTCCTCTGACTGCGGAAAACTCGGCGAGTTCGCAGAAGGCGAGAAATAAACGGGTAGGAACGACAGAGCGTGGGACATGACCCCGCTAAAGGATCATCACTCCTCGCGGGGATGGCCGACGACTGATTGATACGCGCGCGCCTCACTCCTTTCCCTGTTGGCATTTACGCACGACACATTTTCCCGTGCAGGTGATTCTCACGCAGCCATGAACAGCTCACGAGATGATTATGTCCTCGTGCGGGCTAGTCCGGCGAGCGAGATGGTGGGCGGAAATTCGAGTACGCGCGTCATTCAAGCGAGCCAGATTCCTCAACGACGGGACCTCCCCTTCTCACCTGCCGCCTCTCTTGCGCAACTACGCGTGGTGCAACGAGCACCGGAGATCGCGGAATTACTCGCAAGAATGTACCTGTGTTCCATCGTCCTTCTGAGGCATCCGCCGTCAGTAGGTCGGATGCTACAGTTTTTTAATTGGTCCCACGAAAATGGTCTGGGAATGTGGCGATGGGGAAAATCCGGTATTCGGCCCTTCGACGATCAATTGAGGCAGTCAGAACAAGAACGGACCAACCTACATTAAAATTTTTTTTTCTTCCAATTTTATATGGTTAGTAGAGCCTATTGGAATACGTTATTGCTACTAATTCAATTTCGAAAAAAATGTGGGTTAGTCCGTTCTTGCTCTGACTGCCTCAATTGTGGCAGGGATGGGTTCTTCGGATCTCCCCCATCCCTGGTGGGTTAGAAGACCTCAAAGGATCCCTGGATCCTTTTGCAATCGGTTGTTCCTTGATTTTAGATTCTTCGGCAACTTGGTAACCTTTGGAGCTTGTAAACTTTAGAGAAAACGATTTTTTATGTTATTCTATCATTCCTGCTGGAATTGGACCAAGCTATGCAGAAAGCTGCCAACCCTCAGTAATCTGAAATTAAGTTTTAGTTTGAAGATTTTAATTGTTAAAGAAAAGTAGCTTTATTTCTATTGAGTATATTTTATTTCTCGTTACTGGTTTGCAATATTTCTTAATGTGTCTTTCAATAGTGAATATATTTTTTTAAAGCTAAAATGGAACTGTGGCTTGATAGTTTTAATTTTTTATATTTGTATAATGTAAGAGTTGCTCTATGATTTGGTAATTTTTTGCAAAATAAAGATCACAGAGTTATCGGATCCGTGTTTAATTAATTTTTTAACATTTTGAGGGTTGATAAGTTTCTGCGTAACTTAGCCCAATTCTACCTGTATGGTCTAAAACAGTGATGAGCAACCTTTTGTCAGAAGTGGGCCACAAGTGGAAGCCTACTTCTCTACGCGGGCCACAATATTAAATACATAAATATAACTAATCCAAGAATTTTAATTTATGCGCTAAATTTGTTATTTCTGACATTGATTTACAATAAAACGGTTTTTTTAATTTTGATGTACTGTTTATTAGCAATATATACACATTAATATATACCTACATATTATAATCTAAATTCTATACAAATATATGTACCTATATTTTTCGAATTAAATGAACGTAAATATCCACTGAAATTTAATTAATATGTTCATAATGTTCAGGTGGGCCACATGTGGCCCGCGGAACGCGGGTTGCTCACCACTGGTCTAAAATAGAGTATAACTAATCAGCGTCACAGAAGTGAGCATGAATCAGTTCAGTAGCGTCCGGGGACTTTTTTCCAGGCGGGGATGGGAGGGGGGGGGGGGAGGCAACTTTGGGATAATGGTAAAGAAAAATATACCGATCTTGCTTTTTTAACCCATTTTATAGTACTAATTTAATTAAAAATTTAAAACCGAAATTTAAAAATATTCCCGTGTTTGTATAAACTTAATAAAGATCAGTTTTAAAAAATAAGCGATTTTTTCTCAAAAGCCAGGGGGCAAATTGCCCCTTTTGCCCCCCTCCCCACGCGGACGCTCATGAAGCAGGAAACTTCCTCCTCTACGTGAATCATCGAAACTGCCGTTTTATCTTTAATCTGTGATCGACATGATCCGCCACAATTACCGAATAAATCTGTGTGTTCTAATTTGCATAAAGACGTTTTCTCTTTCTGAAGCCAACGCACATTGCGTCTGCTTCCGTGAAACGCGTACCCTGGAATGACGTCCATTTAGGATAAAATTAGTGGGAACACTCCTTTGCCGTTCTTATGTCTGCATTCTCCCGTTCGTGGTGATCATTTTGGTCCAATAGTCCACCGGCAATGACGTTGTTTCCTTTGAATAAAAATGTGTCGAAATAGATTTATAATATAATTTGAATATTACTATTGATAAATGACGAATAGCAATACTTAAAATAAACTTAAAGTATATTAAAATTCAACTTGAAAAGAAAATGCAAAATCGACCACTTTACCCCATATATGGGGTAAATTTTAATTTTTTAAATGAATTTCCATTTTTCGGCACCTGAATGTGCATAATTATCATTATGGTATTGCACACATTTATCACGTCACCGAAATTTGTAAATATATTCTATTGTTAAAGAATAAATTAAGAAAGCTCATTTTACCTCGAGGTTTACTTTGCCCCGGTCTCCCCTACTAATCAAATCCTTCGGTTCCTAAATTTGCATCGAAACGTGTCTTATCCGGGAAGAGCGTGCGAAAGGCGGTGTTGAAATGAATGATTGAAAAAAACAGTGGACGATTGGGGACCTTCGAAATGTCGGACTTCCCGTTTCAAGGGGACGTGTAGCTGCCAGCCGTGGCATCCCTTAAAATGTCAAGGATTTTTAATAGCCGAGACTACTGAATCCCGTGAATCAGCTTAGAGGATTCTTCACCTGTACTGAAGATGGGGTTAATAACTATACAGAAATAGGCCTTTACTCATTGCCGGAGAAAGAAGGTCTGATACAGAAAGAGAGTAAGGAAAATTATTTATCGATCAGGACACGCGATCATGTTCTCACTCGCGTGAATCACATTTCTCGGCTTTCTCGCATCTTATTCTTCCTTTTCACATGCCTGTGCATCGCGGATAAGCTTCCAGTGGAAGGGTCCCTTTGCATTTCCGCAGGGCCCTCAAAGGACCCGCGATCCACAAAAAGTTTCATGGCGCGGCTCTATACATATTTATTATTAAAAAATTTCGAAGTTCATTATAAATGGATCCTGCATTTGGGAATGAAAGATGGGTCTTTGCGCTTATTTCAAGAATATCAAGCGGTGATATACATCCATACCTGTTCTTTAGCCCGTTCGCAGTGGATACCGTATTCAGCTTGGTAAAATTTAATGCAGAATGAAGGCGGCATTTTATTGAGAACACCTGATCCGACGGATCAAGTTTCAAATGAAAAGGAAAGCCTAATTACACGATGCGCATACGTGTGAATAAATCTAACCGGTAACCGGCTCCTTATCAATATATTCCTGCTCGCTCCTCGCTGACATCTGGTACCTCATTTGGTTCCTTTAGAGGATTAATAAAATTAAGAGTTCCATTCTGTCTCGCAAGCCTTTATTAGGAACTCAAAGAATAGCCAAGTACAAAGTATGTTACAACAAACGAAACGGAGAACGATGGCCAACGACGGCCATGCCAGCGATTTATTAGTAAATTATATAAACAGGTCCGGGGACAAGTCGCTTCTCGTTGGAAAACTCGCGTGCGTGCCGAGCTTCAGAACGGATTCTGCTGCGACCACGCAGGCTCTCCGAATGCACTCGTCCATCGAAAGTCCTGGATGATACACTTTGAAATACGCAAGACCGCCTAGGAATGCATCCCCTGCTCCCTGCGCATGCATCGTGAATATTAGCGAGATATAGTAATTACGCTGGAATCTGGAGAACGGGAAATTAAAACGTTGCCCCGCCAGGTAACTTGAAAGGGAAAACAAATTTGAAAAAAAAATAAAAATGCTCTAAAACGAAAAAATAATTTTGTTCCTTATTTAATCTACGACTCTCAATTTTTTATCTTGGCGCCTCATCATTTGCACTGTGTGAATCTGGCGCCGACTTAAAAAATTGAGAGTCATAGATTAAATAAGGTAATCAAAATTATTTTTTACTTTTTAGCGCATTTTATTTTTTTAAGTCGGTTTTATTTTTTTCAATTTTTTATTTTGTACTCTTTAGTTATTTAAATTATGTAACTGCGTGGTAATTATGCAGAACAGGTGTTTCCTCACCGATTTCAATGATTTTTGGATATGTTGTCGGGGACATGATTCTGAACAACTTTTTCCTATACATGTTACCGCAACTCGACTTTCGTTTCCGAGATGTTTGCTAAAAACTTCTGTTGATTTATTCCAACGTAACGCATTCCATTTGTCAACTTGTCTTGGGTATTAGTATTGGTTGGGACTAGATTAGCGCGGAGGGCACGCGCCCGCGAGCGGGCGCATAAAGCATGGTAGGGAACCAAGGTGAGTTTAGAGCAGGCCTGGGATTTAAGTGAACGCGGCGGCCGATTTTCAGAGTCAACGCCTCTTTTCCCCCACCGCACGTCTTGGCCCCCGCGGCGGCCTAGGAGCTTCGAGCGCTTCAGGCCGCCGCGGGGGCCAAGACGTGCGGTGGGGGAAAACAGGCGTTGACTCTGAAAATCGGCCGCCGCGTTCACTTAAATCCCAGGCCTGGTTTAGAGATTTGAACCAGAAACTTCCGGATACCCGTCAACACCTTGACTCTGTTCGGCGGTGCCGACGCCGTCGGTTATTAGGACGGCTCTGGTTCTAAATCATAATATTTTTGCAAGGAAGAGGATGTCTTCGAGAGCACCTGTTGGGTGTGTGGTCACCAGGGGCTGGTGGTTCTTCTAATCCCAGTGCGGGCGGTTGCGTTCCCGGTGTACCCGAATCGCATGGGGACTGGCCTGGCATGGTCCCCGGAAACCAGAGCGTCCCTGGTGGTCCCAGATGAGTGCATGCACCCCAAATAGAGCAGATGATAGCCAAGGACTTAGTCTGGTTGCGAATGTATTATATTCTTCGCTACCTGGCATCCTGCTCAAAGAGAATAAATCCTACAGTGGACGCCGTGGAGTCAAGTGTGGTCCTTCTCTGCTTTTTTCGGCCCGGCCCTGGCGGTTTCGCTAGTTAGTATTGCTAATACCACCTTGCATGGTTTAAATGCTACTATAGAGGAGACTCTGAGGCGTAGCGCGTCTGTTGGACCTTGTATGAACCGACACTATTTATTGGGTGTGTGGGGACTTCCGACAACACTCCAACTCACATCGACTCGCTAAGGTCGGTATCAAATATATTGGCCGGTGAATTCGGTTTCGCGAGCAGCGATTGAGGAGAAATCAGCCACCACCATCTACCCTAGTAGCATTTTTGGTTGGCCAACGGTAGCCAACAGTTGGGAATTAGTTGGGATATAGTTAGAGTTTTGCCTACAAATTCCCAACATAGGGCCTACGGCAAAAAACTTACGACAGTTTGCCAACGAATATTCAATGTTGGGCCTACAATCATTATGGTTGGTTAATCAACAAAAAGTTACGACAGTTTGCCAACGAATATTCAATGTTGGGCCTGCAATTATTATGGTTGGTTATTTAACAAAAAATTACGACAGTTTGCCTACGACTATTCAATGTTGGGCCTACAATTATTATGGTTGGTTAATTTACAAAAAATTACGACAGTTTGCCTACGAATATTCAATGTTGGGCCTGCAATTATTATGGTTGGTTATTTAACAAAAAATTACGACAGTTTGCCTACGACTATTCAATGTTGGGCCTACAATTATTATGGTTGGTTAATTTACAAAAAATTACGACAGTTTGCCTACGAATATTCAATGTTGGGCCTACAATTACTATGGTTGGTTAATTAACAAAAAATTTACAACGATGATTAAATGGTGTCTTACACATGTCAGAAAATTTTGTACATCCAAAAACCTATTATTATAAATACGTAATGCGGACGTCTGTCTTGAGACGAATGTGAAATTTTATGGAATGAGTCTAAAGGTCGAATGATGATATTTTGTAGAATATTTCGCGTCACTGTGTACTTTTTATAAACAATTAACACTAGTTATGTACGGAGAAATTAGAAGTATTTACAAGGAAATGTATTGGGTAAGTGCGAATGACGGTTGCTTCGTAAGTAGAAAGTTTGGGTTCGATTCTCCTCACCGGCAAATTTTTTTTTTTTCTTAAATCAGACCTGAAAAATACGTGTTTACAACGTCTTTTGAAGTTCTTCAAGGGGCCTTCAGGACGTTTTTAAGATGTCTTTTTGAAAGAAACTGTTGGGCTTATGGAAATAAACCTTCAGTTGGGCCTATGGAAAGAAACCATCAGTTGGGCCTGCGTTGATTACAATCATTGGCCCATTTAAAAATAGCGCGACACTTCAACAGTTGGCCAACGGATAACACGTCATTGGCCCAACAAATTCCCAGCAAATAAATGCTACTAGGGTAACGATCGCTGATTTGTCAGTTGGAGTTGCGTGGTCCTCGCATGGTATGGTGGGGTAAAGGGAACGCT
The DNA here is from genome assembly GCA_929113495.1 of Andrena minutula. Lineage (NCBI taxonomy): Eukaryota > Metazoa > Arthropoda > Insecta > Hymenoptera > Andrenidae > Andrena > Andrena minutula. The sequence continues at coordinate 75,284,820 of OV815993.1, read as the reverse complement.
CCTCGGCTCCGCCTGAACCTACCGGTTGGCTGTTATTTATCCTTAATGTAATAGTTGTGTGCGTTGCGAAGTTATGCGTAGACCAATACGAGATGAAGCTATCGAGAACGAATCAATGTTCTAACCAATAAAGTTCCTGAATTTTTTCGTTGCTAACGCACACCTACTCTGATGTGTGTATTTCTACGTTGACAGCTCGGTTTGGCCTACACGTCAGAATCTTGGCACTATCCCCACCACTTCTGGCTCACTCTTGTTCTGCGAAGGCGAGAGCGAGATGGAACGAGAGCGAGTCAGAAAACTTTGAGAAAAACAGCACCGAGGCAAACAAACGGTGTGGTGGGAGAATATCCCTCCGAAACTCACCGGCCAATATATATGATACCGACCTTAGTATACTTTACGCGCCCGCGTACGGGCGCGCGTCCCCTGCACTAATCTAGCCCCAACCAATACTAATACAAATTGGAAAATGGAATTGCGTTGCGTCGGGATGCGAGAAAAGAAGTTTTTCGCAAATATCTCGGAAAGAAAGGTCAGCTTCGTCAGTTGTTTTGTCCCATGCTAGCACAACGCTGCCGCGGACGCGTAGGGGAGACCGGGGAAAAGTGAACCCCGGGGTAAAATGAGCTTTCTTAATTTATTCTTTAACAATAGAATATATTTACAAATTTTGGTGCCGTAATGAATGTGTGTAATACCACAATGATAATTATGCACATTCAGATATCGAAAAATGAAAATTGATTTAAACAATTAAAAATGAAGTTTTAGAGACTTCCAATTGGTTTTCTTTTCAATTTGGATAAATAAGTCTTAAATGTGTTATTGTAACTTCAAATTTTTCTGCGTGTTTATAACTAGGGATTGCAAACCGGTAAATCGGTAAATCGGTTTGAAGTTTTTTTTTCATTGATAATTTAGTAGATATCGACGGAATTATGCGCTATATATGTGCGTTACATTGCTATACATACTATTTTTACCGGTAATTCGCCAAATTTTTACCGATAATTCAATAAGTTATATATTTCTCGATTTACCGGTAAATATCGGGAAATACATAATTTATCGAATTACCGGTAAAAATGTCGCGAAATGAAACAACTTTGTGATAAATAAAGACGAATAATTATTATTATTATTATATGTAGCGCATAATTCCGTCGATACCTACTAAATTATCAGTGAAAAAAAACTTCAAACCGATTTATCGGTTTGCAATCCCTATTTATAACAAGCTTATAAACATACACGTACACGCATTTGAGAAAACATTAGTACTAACATTATTAAATAATTAATTTTCCACTGAGTACATATTCGGGGTAAACTGAGCTAAGAATGGCTGCTAAGAACCAATGCGCAAGTGATGTGCGCAATATCCTAACCTGTCAGCAGGTTAGATAACCACGCGCCGCGATGGAACAGAATCTAACCTCAAAAAAATGAAAAATCTGCCACAGTTTTTGACAACCACGGTGCAAAAAAGCCAGACGTTGCCGTGCTACACACGTTATTCCAGCGCAAGGGATTAATATTGACCTATATCCTTAATTGAATTTCTTATTTTGTTGCAGCTCACTTTACCCCGGATAGTATATATGGGGAAAAGTGATCAGTTTTTGGCATTTTCTCTTGAAATTGAATTTTAATATACTTTAAGTTTATTTTAAGTATTGCTATTCGTCATTTATCAATAGTAATGTTCAAATTATATTATAAATCTATTTCCACACATTTTTATTGAAAGGGAAAAATTTTATTCGACTTCAAACTTTTTTCGTCTCACTTTGCCTTCGTCACCCCTACTGTAGTTCCCAGTAAACAAACTGACTGCTGTCTTCCAGCAGATTGATGTCAGATTCGAGTAGATTCTGAGTCAGATTCGGGTCTTACAATGTCCGGATTTAACTATGGTTCTGCGGTCAGAGCCTGACATCATGATCTGACCGCAGATTCATGTCATATTTCAATCAGATCTTGCTGACAAAAACCGCCCGCAAATTGGCCGCAGAAATCAAGCAGATCCTGATGTCTCTCTCTCGCTCGCCCAATCGCGCCCTGGCGGGGTCGTGTCGTGAACTATGTCAGCAGAATCTGCTGTATTTCTGCTGCCTATCTGACGTCAGATCGCGGAGCGCAAGATCTGCTCGATTCCTGCCATTAAATTGTATCAGCAGACTTTCCTTACTTTCTACCGCCATTCTGCTGTCAGATCCTGACATCAGAATCTGCTCGGTATCTGCCGTCTATTTGCCGTCAGATCGCGCTGCGCAGGGTCTGCTCGATTCCTGTCATTAAATTGTACCAGCAGATTCTCTGCAGTGTCTGCCGCCAAACTGCTCGCAAACAGTGTAAACAGAATCTGCTGTATTTCTGCTGCCTATCTGACGTCAGATCGCGGAGCGCAAGATCTGCTCGATTCCTGCCATTAAATTGTATCAGCAGACTTTCCTTACATTCTACCGCCATTCTGCTGTCAGATCCTGACATCAGAATCTGCTCGGTATCTGCCGTCTATTTGCCGTCAGATCGCGCTGCGCAGGGTCTGCTCGATTTCTGCCATTAAATTGTACCAGCAGATTCTCTGCAGTGTCTGCCGCCAAACTGCTCGCAGACAGTGTAAACAGAATCTGCTGTATTTCTGCTGCCTATCTGACGTCAAATCGCGGTGCGCAGGGTCTGCTCGATTCCTGTCATTAAATTGTATCAGCAGATTCTCTGCAGTGTCTGCCGCCAAACTGCTCGCAAACAGTGTAAACAGAATCTGCTGTATTTCTGCTGCCTATCTGACGTCAGATCGCGGAGCGCAAGATCTGCTCGATTCCTGCCATTAAATTGTATCAGCAGACTTTCCTTACATTCTACCGCCATTCTGCTGTCAGATCCTGACATCAGAATCTGCTCGGTATCTGCCGTCTATTTGCCGTCAGATCGCGCTGCGCAGGGTCTGCTCGATTTCTGCCATTAAATTGTACCAGCAGATTCTCTGCAGTGTCTGCCGCCAAACTGCTCGCAGACAGTGTAAACAGAATCTGCTGTATTTCTGCTGCCTATCTGACGTCAAATCGCGGTGCGCAGGGTCTGCTCGATTCCTGTCATTAAATTGTATCAGCAGATCCTGCCGCCAATCTGCTCGCAGGTTAAGGCAGCACAATCTGTCGGCTTTCTGCTGTCAGTCTGCTTTCATCATCGAATATAACAAATCCTGTATCAAATCTGTAGTCTTTCTGCCACAAACATTTGTACTCAGGCGTTGAGTAAAATCTGCAAATACGGACGTGGCTGGCTGGGTAGGTTTACGGCAGAATACATTGTAGCAGTAGCAGCAGTTTTTCGCAAATATCTTGGAAACGAAGTCGAACAGCGGTAACATGTATAGGAAAATGTTGTTCAGAAACATGTCCCCAACAACATATCCAAAAATCATTGAAATCGGTGAGAAAACACCTGTTCTATATAATTACCCTTGCCGATGGCGAGAGCGAACCAGAGGTACTGAAAGCGAGCAAGAAACGGTACGGGACTCTGTTTTTCTGTCGCCTGATACTCCGTTTTTTGCATGCCCGTGCATTCTATGTATTACAATGAAACAGACTTCTTATTTTTTTGTGTAACTTCAAAATGACTGGACCAATTGTAATAATTCTTTCTCCATGATCTAAATTAATTGAAGCCAAACTAAATGCAATAAGTTTGACCAAAATCGGTTCAGTAGTTACAGAGCAATTTGCGAACAAACATAATACGTATACATACATACATATTTACGTACATATATACAAACACCTCGAACTGGGAACCTCTTTCTTTTTGAAGTTGGTTAATAAAAAAATTTAAAAAGAAATTAAAACCGACTTCAAAAAAAAAATGCACTGAAAAGTAAAAAATAATTTTTTCCCTTATTTAATCTATGACTCTCATATTTTTTAAGTCGGCGCCAGATTTACACAGTGCAAATAATGAGGCACCGACTTAAAAAATATGAGAGTCATAGATTAAATAAAGGAAAAAATGATTTTTTTACTCTTTAGTGCAATTTTATTTTTTTGAAGTCGGTTTTAATTTTTTTAAAATTGTTTTTATTTTTAACTTTTTAGTATTATATATATTGACACAACATACCTAGGAGATATGCGCGTATGTATATATAATAATAATAATTAGGTGACAATAGTTTTTATTATTAACCCTAGTTCGACTGACGAATTTTAGAACTCATTTAGGCTGACGCAGTCACCCGGGTGACTAATTTTATATGTACATCTGCACGAATAACGTATGTAAGCAATGTTAATAATTACAAGTGGCATTGCTCAGAACACGTGTAGGAGGAACGGGGAATTACTTTGCTAGGAGTAGTGGATAGGTTTATTAAATAACAATAAGTAAAGAATATGTACAGTTAGTAAAAAAAGTATTTGGACACTTTTTAAAATCGCATAACTCTTTTAGAATTGGTCTAAACGACTTGATTTTTTTTTTGAGGACCTAGAAGGATTAGTTTTCTAAGTGACGTGTTTCGTCGTTTTGGAAAAAATTGCAATTGGTCGGAATAACGAAGAAAAAATAGTAAAGGTCGTTTTTTAAACTTTTTTTTGTGAGCCTGTAATGAAAATTCAAAAAAACTCATTTGTAGATTGAAGTAAGTTATATACATGCCTAAAATTTCATCAAAATCGGTTAACGTTGCTCTGAGTTACAAACGTTTAAAGATCGTGGAATAAGGTCGAAAATTGCGGAAATTCCCGAAATCAGCGATTTTCGACCTTATTCCACGATCTTTTCGGCGGTAAAGTTCAAATAGTCACCCGGGTGCCTCGTCAGTCGAACTAGGGTTAACCAGAACTGGCAAAATATTGGCCAATATTGATTCAGTGTAGCATGGGACCACCGGGGCATCGCCCCCTTTCGAATAAAAAAGATCATCAAAATCGGTCCATATGCTGAGGAGTTATGAGGGGACAAATATAAAAAAAATCTTACATAGGTACGGGTTGAATAAGACTGGGACTATTTGTCGAATTTTTCGGTATTCGAATAATCGAATACTTCAGTTGCTTAATTATTTGGCGAATATAATTCGAATATCCAAGTATTCGAATACTATTCGAATATCCAAGTATTCGAATACTATTCGAATATCCAAGTATTCGAATACTATTCCAATATCCAAGTATTCGAATACTATTCGAATATCCAAGTATTCAAATACTATTCGAATATTTAAGTATTCGAATACTGATTATTATTATTATTATTATTATTATTATTATTATTATTAATAAACGGGGGAACCCTTTCGAATACAGAGATAAATTACAATATAGCAGAAAAAGATACATAGAAAACTAGTAACAGAAAAGATAAAAATAAATAAAATAATATATAATATAGAAATAAACTCTAGCAATGAAGTAACAATTATACTGATGTACTCGAATACTGATGTATTCGAATAGTATGGTGTGAATTATAAATCAAATTCTTTAGGTCATTTATCAGGGTGAAATCTTGTAATCATTGGTATAAAACCAATGTATTCGAATACTGAAATATTCGAATATTAAATTATTCGAATAGTCCCAGCGAATCTATAATATCCTCCTTTCTGAAGTCGGTTAATAAAAAGAGAGGTAAGCAAGAGATCGAAAAGAACAATTCTTTTTCACTGTAAGTAGAGACCCCTTTAAAAAAACTTTGATACTGGAATAGAATAATATTAAAGAACAGCTTTGAAGGTAGATTGGAGAATTAAGTCTACCAGAGTCTAAAATTAAGCCTCCAGAAAGTAAGAATGGAAGAATAATAGTTCCATGGCTTGGGTAGGTGATGAAGGGGACGTCGATGATTTATACTCATAATTAATTAGGGGTGGGTTTCTCGAAACCTCGGAACCCAAGAAAGTCTTCAGTTTCAAGAACCCAAAACTTTGCACCTATTTCGTGTTTCGAGAGTTTCGAAGCCCTGCAAACTTTCGACTTCGAGTTTCAAGATTTCAAAAATTAGCTTCGGACCCACCCACGCTTGCAACCCTCGAGTTTATTAAACGTACCGTCGTGTCGACAGGCTGAACAGGCGGAACAGGAATTATCTTGGCAGTCCTGTCTTCCTTGGACGCGTACGCTGCACCTAATTCTCCCAGGGTGAGAATCACCGTGCTGCAACCCTTGTCCAGAAGCTTCTCGATGGCCATCTGAACGCTCGACAGCCCGAGGGGTCGCACTCCCGTCATAACTTCCGCCTACACACGTTAGTTCAGTGACAGATCAGATTCTCCTAATCCACCCCGATTGAAAATGGAATACTATGCTTGTTAAACCGTGTCTAACACTATCGGCAAGAAGACGGAGTGCGAGCTGAAGACCTACCTCGGTCTCGTTGACGCAGAAGATGTCGCACAGCTCGAGGAGTTCCGAATCAACGTTCTCCATCGCAGGCGCTCCATTCACGATCGAAATACCTATCGCATTGTATTTATATGTAGCATATCCCAGATAACAAGGAACGATCCTCAACCCGGAAAATTAAAAAAATTATTAAACTTTGGGGATATACGCAGGATATCTACAGTGGCCGACGAAAGAAAGTTTCAACTGTTAAATCCGCATAACTTTTTTATAATTAGTCCAGAGTTTTTTTGAGAAGCTAGAGGGATTATTTTGCTAAGTGACGTGTTTCGTCGTTTTGAAAAAAAAATGCAATTGGTCGTTATAGCAAACAAAAATGTAAATGTTTTTTAAACTTTTTATGAGCTTATAATGAAAACAATATCTATGAATAAAAAACTTCAAAAAAATAACAAAATTACGCCAAGTACATGAAAAAGTCGAGGACGGAAAAGAGTAAATCACAAAAAAAAAAGAAAATATGGAATGTAAAAAAGTATGTGAAATCATAAATGAGCTGCAAGTTCATAAAGGTGCTTTCCAACTGCGCTTAAGATGACGCAACTACATATACACAGCTAAAATGGTGTGTTCATACATTCCATTACTTATATCGCGGAAATTTTAATAATGTGAAGAATAAAATGTAACATCTAGATATTTGCCTAGATGTCCGCGGCCTGGAAGTCAAATACCTGGCGTGGCCAGGCAAGGTATTCTCAGACCATCAATACCCATACCTTCCCTCTCGCAGCTTTCAAATAATTTGTCAATTTAAAACTCTGACAATATGAGTTTATTTTCATTATATTGCGTTTTAAAATAATTCTAAGATCATTCATCGACATCGATACCGTTCCTCTCACAAGCTTTCATATAATTTGTCAATTTATTAGAATCGGTTAACGTTGCTCTGAGCTATAAACGCTTAAAGACCGCAGAATAAGGTCGAAAATCGCGAAATTCCTGAAATTAGTGTATCTATTATGCTTTTTTTTGCTGTCCAAATTCAATCTAACTGAGTAAAATTTAGGGCTGGGACTATTTGTCGAATTTTTCGGTATTCGAATATTCGAATACTTCAGTTGCTCAATTATTTGTCGGATATAATTCAAATATCCAAGTATTCGAATACTATTCGAATATTTGAGTATTCGAATACTATTCGAATATTTGAGTATTCGAATACTATTCGAATATTTGAGAATTCGAATACTATTCAAATATTTGTGTATTCGAATAGTATGGTGTGAATTATAATTTATAATTTATAATAGTGTGAATTATAATTTATAATTCACACCATACTATTCGAATACACAATTTATAATTTATAAATCAAGTTCTTTGGGTTCATTTGTCAGGTGAAATCTTGTAAGCTAATTTTGACTCACTTCACACCATACTATTCGAGTACATCAGTATTCGAATAGTCTTCGAATACATCGATATTCGAATAGTCTTCGAATACATCGATATTCGAATAGTCTTCGAATACATCGATATTCGAATAGTATTCAAATACTCAAATATTCGAAGTTTATTCGTAGCATTCGAATACTTGTAAAATATTCGAATATTAAATTATTCGAATACTCCCAGCCCTAGTAAAATTTACCCCTCAAAATTCGGCTATTTTCTACATATAAGTTACCAAATGATAGTCCAAATTAAAAAAAGCAACTTTCGCATGAAAACTTTTTTCTATCTCTTACAGTTCCCGAGTTATAACAGAAAATCGGAAAATAGCCGGATTTTCGGGGGTCAATTTCACCCCCTTAGAGTGAATTTAGGGACCAGAAAAAAATCTCGTAATACATACCTATATATCCTCCACATACCCACAATGTTTCATAATTTTTTGAATTTCCGGCTTGGAGATCTTCCCTTATAACTGGAAGAACAATGTACCGCGCGACTAACCGTGGCCTTTATGCAGCTTTAAAGCGTGCAGCGTGGTTTCAAGAGGCGTCTCGAATTGGCACAGCAATACGTCCGCGCCTTTCACCATCTCTGTCGCGGAGTCCACGTGCTCGGGACTCAGGAACGCGTTCGACCCTAACACGATTACTATGCTATTCTCGCCTGGAAGGAAAATTTCGTGCACACGATTGCACGCAGAATTAAGCCACAATTAATTTGTGAAAACAACAATCCGAGTGTGTTTTAACGCAAACAATGCTATCTATAGCTGTGCGTTTCTGAGATAGTTTTAATCGATTTCCGCGATTAAAAGCTGCCACCTACCGTTATCGGAAACAGTGATGTGCGCTATTCCACTGTGCTGGTGTTCTTGTATCTGGACATGAGAGGCGTCCACGTTCTCCTTTTTAAATATTTTCAGGTACTCCTGAGCGTAGGTGTCAGAACCCAACTGTATTGAAAGTTTATTAGAGGGCTTGCGTGTATTCATGGATGGGCGATAGCTTGTATGATTGTAATTAAAGAACTAGACTAGTGGAGCATACTGAGGCAACGATTGCTGTGGAGGCACCGAGCTTGGCAGCTGCCATACATTGGTTGGCGCCTTTGCCACCGTACTTTATTTCATAGCTACTACCAACTATCGTCTCGCCAGGCTTTGGTAAACACGGAGAGAAGCTAAAACATAAATGTGTCTGCCGTAGTTGAAAGCAATAGATCATTCTACGCACTTCATCCTGCGTACTATAATGTTATTTAAATACAGATGAACGCTGACTATTAATACTTTACTCGTCGATCAACGTCTAAACACTATGACTTTCTCAAGGAAAACAGACGAGTTAAAGCTTGCGATAGCATTCTTTTGAATTACTGTCGCACGTATTGTCATATTAAACCTAAACTCGGTTAGGAAATTTTAAGGAAGATTCTTATTATATTTGTGAAAAACGTCTTTATCACTTACCAAGTGAAATCAATCATACACGAACCGACAACAACGATCTTTGGAGGCATCTTTTAATGACAAACCTTTAAAGTACTCTCAAGCTAAAAGATTCTTATGCGGTTATGTAAGTATGAAGACTTACAGAAAACTGGATCTTTGAACGGAGAAACATGAAAAGCGCTGTACTTATTAAAATGTGCTATCGGGTTTTATCACAATTATCACATGGACCAATGAATACAAGTAGTGATAAATGATTTGTTTACCAACCACATAACCTAGCTAAATTGTATCTTCCACGAGAAACGACCAGGGTAACGGAATTATTTAAAAACAGCGAGGTGTGATGCGTTAGTGTGATAAAAAAAAGACTTATATTTTCAATTACTTTATTTAGAAAATACAAATTTCGTTGCACCACGGGGAACAAACACTGCTCTTATCAAATCGTAAGTACGTGCGTGCGCGCAAGATAAAATTAACTTCTGCACTTTAAAATTTGTAATCATGTATCGAATTCAGAAAAATAACAACAAAGTTTATGTAAAGAAAGCAACGTATAGTTAAAATGATTATGACTGCTTCTGATTTGTTCACCGAGGCAATTGTGAATATTGACCATTCAAACGTGATCTTGGCTCCTGAAACGCGCGTTTTTCTGTCCCTAATTTTAATTAACATAAAGATTCTCATTTAAGTTATATTGATGTAATAGCTATATCTTGTAATTGTATCTTTATAAAAAGATAATTACATTTATCCTCTGAAAACATGTAATTCTAATTGTACGTGTTCTAATTATTAAATTTCCAACAGTTGGAAACCTAAACATATGGGCTCTGGCAGACACCGGCAGGCACTAATAGCAGATTCAGAAATCTGCACTAGTACCACAAATGAGGTATGGAACTTCGTGTCACCGCCCAAACTGTGTTACCGACCCATAACTTGAGGGCTGAATTTAGCGACCTCTGTTCATGAACAGCGTCCAACTCAAGAACTACTCTGAAATGTGTTGAAATACTGAAAGATGTGTGCGTGCTTGTATACGTGTGACTTGTTTAGAGTGAAAGTTTATTAACATAGAGGGCGGGCTTTCGCAAAGCTACGCTTTGGTTTGGTTTGTCAACGACTCACGCCGGATTTCTCTCTGAAAATCGATCAGGATCCTATATGACGCTGAAATATGACACTTCTTGAGAGCTTATAGAAGCTATAAATTGCAAGATGAAATTGATTGTTAATATTTTACATGTAGTGGAACATTTAACTAATATTTTCACGTGACGTATGGCGAAATATATCAAAAAATGACTCCATAAACCGGGGTAGGGGAAGTAGTTTGTGCCTAATAAACTGACCCTTGTCGGGACTAGTGATGGGACTGATACCGTATCGATACATACCGATACCCTTCTACAAATTTCAATCTGGTATTGATACATATCAAAGTCAAAGGCATCAAAAGGAATCGATGCTTCTTTGATACTTACATATCAGAATGTATCGATACCTGTTTGATACCTACACAAAAATAAACACCCAAAAAGGAGCACCAGTACCTTTGGTACACTGAGAACCAGTCACTGCCGTTTCCGGAGCGTGCTGAAATTCTGCTGGATAGTACTTAAGCTGCCTCTAGAAACTACCATTCGTTGGTCGCAAGAACATATTTGTATTTTAATGAGCGCACCAGGTGTTATTTCGCATTTTGCTCGCTTATTACATATTGTTTTATTTTGCGCTTTCGACAGTATTTCTAATTAATTATTCTTAATGGTACTACAATATTTGTTTCTCTAATATTTGTTTAGTTCATAATTTATATTTAAAGGTATGTACGATGCTTGTGCGCGATAATACAGGTTGGCTCCGCGGTAGTGTAGATCGATTCTACTTTATCGACGGTCGGTAAATTTTTTTTTAAGTTGAAGTATCGGTTGCGATTTGCAATTTAGTACTTCGCGAAAATATTATTTATTACCAATCATGATTTGATAATATAATAATTAAGTAGGAGTAGGAATCAATATCATGAAATACGTATTAACTACAATTTCAAGGGTAACTAGTGTGCCGCGCTCAGCTGATACTATAGAGCCCACTTGCTTAATGCCTTTCCCAGCAACTACTTTTTGGGGGTTTTGAACAATTAGTACGCCTGTTTCGTCCACGTTCCACATTTTTGATGGTGGTAAATTATGTTTAACCAATATATCACCCAGCTTAGAAAATAAATGATCTACCTATGTTGTGTTTATTGAATGAAGTAGCTCGGTTAAAACTTGTGTTCTTATGGTCAAATTTTACCGCACATTCATACGCTAATTTTCTTACTTCTTGTGGTACAAGACCAAAATAAATCGAGGAGCATTTCAAAAGGTATTCTGCCATTACTTTTTCTTGTTGCTCATTGAAAAGTAACTTCATTTTCTTGTAGCCTACTGTGGCCTCTTGCCCAGATTTTACTTTTTTAACAAATCTCAATAAAGTCATGTGGCAGATATCGAATTGTCTAGCGACAGTTTTTATCTTCTGACCTTGCATAACAGCTTCAGCGGCGTTACGCATAACTTCGATGAAAGTGGCGCCCCCTTTCCGTTTTTCGTTGATATGTTCGCATCCTAAAACACATCAGGAACAATTTATACATTTGCGGTGGGGTAAGTTGTTACGGTAACAACTTGCCCTCAAATCACGGGAACAACTAGCCCCAATCGACTCACGTAGCAATTTGGGAGATTATTTTGCTTATAGATATATTGAAACGATAAACACTCTTACATCATGTTCTTAAATGTCATTTGATTTTTAAGGACGAATCAATCAATGATATCGACGTTAAATAACCGAAATGGACCAAAAAATGATGATAGAAAAATATTTACTTACCTGATACGTGACTAGCAGGTCCTTGCTTCCAACCACACGATTCACTGTTGCGGATGCTACTAAGATGGACGACAAAGTGGCGTGATCGACTCACGTGGGAAAAACAATTGAATGTGCAACGCTCCATCCATTTGGAAGATATAACCGTCGGAACAACTTACCCATGGCCGTCCGAAGGAGGGGAGGGGGGGGGGCAAAAGGGGGCATTGCCCCCGTGGCTTTTGAAAAAAATCGCTTATTTTTCAAAACTGATTTTTATTAAGTTTATACTGAAAAAGGGTGTGACGTCCCTATAATTTTCGCCCAGCCCTAACTAGCTTCCTCCTTATATGACCTACCCAAGAATCTACTACTATCTATAAACCACAACTCTTAACCCTTTACCAATCATCAGATCTTGGACGATGTACCTTAGCGGTCCCTATCTCCAGCTGATCATATACGAAATTCCCCTTCCCCTCTTCGCCTTAGAGGCATGATTTCCCTCCTCAATCACGAATTGCAACAAGTCCCTCGCCCCAACCTTTCTAAATCAAAACCTCTTCCCTCCCCCTCTCTACCAATGAAAACCACAAAAGTCCACCCAACGGATTGAGTGCCCCTTTTCGAAATCCCATTGTCGTATAGCCTAATTATAGATCAACCTTTGCCCCGTACAAAAACCCCAGAGTTATTACGACACATACCTTACGGATGACTCATCACGCATACCGGAAATTCCACGCATATTTTGGGCATGAGTCATCACGCATACCTCAAATTCCCCGCATACCTCACATTCCATCAGTTTGTATAAATACCGGTGCCGCGTGGCCCACGCATCATTATTCCTTGCTATCTTCAGTCGCGATCATTATTCTGTCTCACCTCAGATTTAAGTGGTTTACTTTATTAGTTATATTCTAACATTTAAATTCAGTGTTCATTAACCAGCGTCTACATCACGTAAGCGTTCCAATTTCTATTATATTTAAATCTTTTGTTTATAACTTTAATTGCTTACTTTACTCCTTTATATTAATTCTTTGCTTAGGCTTACGCTCATAACTTTGCACATATATATTGTTTAATTGTATTTATATCGGTTACTCTCGCTTATTATTGTCTAACTCCATTACCTCGCATCTTTATGTTATTATCTACTTAATGTTAATTATCTACCATTTACTTTATATAAAAGTTATGTGCCTATGCTGAATGTCTAACGCATAATTATAAAATGTCTATTGCTATCTTCTACGCGTTCCAATAAATAACGATTTTGCCTCTACCTTTAACTGTGAATTCTCGCTATTTCGCCTCGAATTCGTGGAACCATTACGAGCGACCTCTACAGCTGATCGGTCTCCGCGAGCGTCGGGAGTTCTTGCCCGTGTTTACAAACGTTCTTTCATATAGAGTCCCGTATGGCTATTCCCAAACCTATGGTGAAAACCTACTATTTACGCCTCTTTTCATGCGATGCAGTTAGTAATCCAATTATTGAGCCATAAATCAAAGCCAGTATTCTCACGTGCGTCACTCGGTGTACGATCCCCATACCGCCTTCCCTGATCGACACGAGTTACGAATGGTTGGGAGTGCTGCATGTGACGCGTTAGATCAGCCGCATGCTTTCCCTTAAAATTAAGAATAAAATTTTGGAAATTGAGGAAGTGCCCCATACGTCATTGGCGAAGCGCTCATCGAGCAACACAACAGCTACACTTGCACCCGTATCGGCACCAGACGGTAGCCAGGAGCTCAAGGAGCCGGATTATGAGGCAAGGCGCAGGTATTGTACATGGTTTCTTAATATCCTGGAGGTAGAGGGTGTTTCTGTTTTAGGTACATTATTTTTCAGCGATGAAGCCTGGTTCCACCTAGACGGCCAGGTAAACAATCAGAACAGCACAAGCTGGTGCACAGCAAATCCGAGGGAAATCCGGGAGAAGCCCCTTCATTCGGCGAAGATTGGTGTCTGGTATGCGATATCGCGTAAGCGAATCGTTGGACCACACTTCTTCGACACCACCATAACGGCACATACGTATCACGACATTTTATATCAATTTATTTCCCTGTTGGCACCCGAGGAAAGGGGATGTTGGTTCCAACAGGACGGGGCACCAGTACACACAGCACGGTCAACAATGGCAATGCTGGAGGAATTTTTTGGCGAACGGGTCATTTCCCAGAGTTTGTGGCTGCCGCGATCGCCAGATCTGACGCCTCCGGATTTCTGTTTGTGAAACATCACCGTTTCGATCGTCAACGTTACACCGGAAACGTTGAATCGAGTGTTCGAGAACAAGGTCAAGAGGACACGCGCCTGTCTAGGACATAATGGTGGCCACTTCCAGCAGGATTTTTGAAATATTAATAATCGGCCCTTTTTTTCAGGGCCAGCAGTAACCAACGGCCCTTTTTAGGGCCACCAAAAACTTTAACGAGGACAACTCAGTTTGGAAGGAAAGTAAATTTACGATTTTATTATTTTGTGATCACCATTGGGTAATCACGTTTATTGCAAGCCCTTGACGGAGCATGTCGTCATCCGCAACCTCCTCATCGAAATTAAAATATATTTCAATACAGGGTTGACTAACTGGCGACTCGCGAGTCGCCGGGGGCCCGTCCGCCCTGTTGCCAGGCTGAATGTCCCCCCTCCATACTGACCAAACTCGGACGATCGCAGTCGAAAAGAGAAGGAAAGAAGCAGGAATCGACTGCGATCGTCAGAGTTTGATCGGTATGGGGGGGGGGGGGCGTTCAGCGTGGCAACAAGGCGGAGGGGCCCCCAGCGACTCGTGAGTCGTCAGTTAGTCAACCCTGTTTCAATACATTCGGGGCATCTTTTCGCGTAATACACGGTGTATAACTCGTTACCGCACAATTTGCAGTCCCGGAATGCAAGAGCACTTGTCGTTTTTGTTATTACATGATTGAAAGTACGGGGATAAAACAACGATAAGCTTCTGGGAGCCATTCGTAACACTTTTGACATATTTTTCTTTTAAATATGTCATGTCGATCTTCATAAATTACTCCTGGTCCTTGAAGACAGACCAGCTCCATCAATTTTTTGAAAATTGTTGGATATTGTTCGGGTAATATCCCATCCCGCGGTCCATAAAACTCCTCGTCCATGTCAGTCGGACGGAAGGCACGGGTGTGATAATCTGGCATACTTTTAACAATTGAAAATGTATTATTATTAATCTTATTTCTTTATTAATTTAATTTATTTTACTGATTCTTTTACTCACTTTTTCTTTCTATAATTGCTTTCTTTACTACTTCTAAATCACGTTTCAATTTAGCTCTATGCGATTTGAAATCTCAATGCGCACTAAATTCTTGAACTTGATTTCGTCTTAAGGGGGCCGCCTCAGCGGGCCTTGAATGTGTGCGGACGCTCACACAAGCTAAGTTAAGCGTGTACGTATACGCGTTTTAGTAAACAAACCGTAAATTACAACTTTCTCCCTGGAATCGGCCAGAAGGAGGTTTTTGCGGGCACAGTAGCCTTCAGTAAACATCTGTGCAGGGTGGTCTGGTGCGTTTGAGCTCTAATAACCACCATACGTTCAAATATTAATGAATTTATGAGTTTGAAAACTAACAGAATGAGTTGGTGGCGCTAGTGGTGTACCGCAGCTAGTGATCCTCTAGAGCAGGCCTGCCCCATCGGGTGCAAATACCTCCTGAATTTCTGGGACCCGGGCAACAGCCAAGCGTGGGACTTTTCCATTGCTACCCGTTGCGAGATTTGTGTGCCCGGGTTCCAGAAATTCAGGAGGTATTTGCACCCGATGGGGCAGGCCTGGTGTAGTGCAATAGGATATGTAATGTAGTACAGGTTTGTTACTTATTTTATTAATTACGTTGATTTTTCTTCCATTTGTGTGTAGCACAGTTGCTTAGTAGAGGTTAGCATTTTAGTTTTTTACAGTAAGATTTTCTAAATTAACAATGCCACGGCGTTGCTGTGTTCCCAGATGCAAGGGAAATTATGACAGCACTTTAAAATCAAACAATTATGTTTCCGTTTTTATATTTCCAAAGAATGAAGAATTGCGAAAAAAATGGGTAGCTGCTATTCCGCGAAAACATTGGACACCTACAAAGTACTCTGCTGTTTGTAGTCTTCATTTTGCTGATAATGATATTCTTAGATATGAACTAGTTGCATCTTCTAGTGGAATTCTTGAGAATATTTTACTGAGGTGTCCAAAGTTTACACAGAATGCAGTACCTTCTATTTTTCCCAATTTACCAACTTATCTTTCAAAGCCTGTACTGCCACAAAGAAAAGATCCTGAACAACGTAGAAAAGAAGTCATTCAAAATCATGAACATTTAGTTCAAGAATTTTTTAGATTTAATTAAAAATTTTTCAGATTTAATAAATAAGTATAAAGAGAAACTTGAAATTTCAGAATGTTGGAATATTCAATTAGCGAATTCTAGAATTTGTTTTTACAAACTTGATTATGACAATGATCTTTTAGTACTTAATATTCAAATTGTAATTAATGACGAAATGAAATTACAAGTTTTTCATAAAGGTAATGAAATTTTATTCAACGATTTGAAGTGGGTATTGCCTGTTGACATGAAATTGTCTCGGTTGCCCAACTTCAAAATTTATTAGCACGATATAAATTCGCGCTACTTGATGTACCTGTTAATAATACTAATGTTATTGAAAAACATCTTGACAAATCTTTGGATGAACTCAATAAGGCATATCTTAGTGCAGAATCCATTGAATTTTCAAATGTTAAAAATCTTGAAATAGTAATAGATCAAATAAAACAAATTAAAAACCAAAAAAAATAGAAACAATAATCAGTTAGATATAAATAGAAATGTTGCTTCTAGTAAACGGAAATTGAACACTTTTAGTTAGAGTAGTAACAAGTTAACTTATAAATGTGTATTTTCTTTAATATGTATGTATGTGTATAGTTTGTTTTATTTGATTAGTACCCTATTTCAAGATTTAACATTTTATTCGATTTATTTGAAAGATTATTTTTATTTTCTTTCAGGTAGATTATATCATTGTTATTTTTTGTAATGTTTTCTTTCAGGTAGATCATATCATTGTAATTTTTTGTTTTTAGTTTCGATCACATTGTTGTTACTTTAGTTACGTTTTTATTTTATTTCATTATGTGGGATGATAGGGCTATTGGCGAACCACCCACTTTATGATTCAAACGGTAACGCGCCACGGTAATACCCCTGAGGTGGTGAGGAAATTTACCGAACTACAAAAAATTGTACTATTTATATATTATTTGGTATGTAATTATTAAAAAATTTCGTATATTCGTATCAATTTTTCTGAAAAAGCGTTAATCGCCGTCTATCAACGAAGTCCACCGCAAGACTTGCCAGGCTCCGAAGATTCAAGAGTCGAACTCGGTCGGACTCCCGATTCTCAGATGAGCAGTGTTGCCACGTTGTTCAGCACGGCTACTATTAAAGACGGCTGTGGCCGATCACTCCGTTGATGGTATATTCGCGCTGTGTACCATCAGAACCGGTGGAAGACCAAACTAGCCGATTAATGCAGGAAAGACAGTTGCCGAGACGTATCGAGAGTCAAATCGCTCTGTTGCCGCATTTCCCCTATTACTATTTTGTCGGCAGGGAGGCTTGAATGAATTACGGCGAAGCGGCTGGGGAACAGAGATGGGCAAATATAATATCTGGATAAACTCAAATAAAATGAGTAATAGAATGTACGAACACAGCATTTTAGCTGTGTATTTGTAGTTGTGCCCCCAGCCTTAAGCGCAGTTGGAAAACACCTTTATGTACTTGCACCTCATTTTGATTTCACATCTTTTTTTTATATTGTAATTATATAATTATATATTTCTTTCTTTTTGTGATGTACTTCCACCTTATTTTGATTTCACATCTTTTTTATATTGTAATTATATTATTTTCTTTTTTTTCATCACTTTATATTATTATCTTCTATTTTTTGTGATTATTATTACCTTCTATATTTTGTGATTTATTTGTATCATGTACTTGGCGTATTTTTGTACTTTTTTGAAGTTTTTTTTATGTGGTTGTATTTACTGCGGTGAAAAATTAATTCGTCCATTTTCAGAAGATCGTCTGAGAAGAGTGGTGCCACGAGAATTGTGCTGATAGAGGCGGCAAATAACGGCAATATTCTTGCCAATCTGTGTGCTAAGTAGTGTCACTTGACCTGACTGTCATTAAATTAGATATGTTTAAGTTGATTCTAAAGATTTTGTTATGAAAATTTCAGGTTTTTCAGAAATTTCTCGGTGGTCCGATTCGCCCTAATTTTCAGGGCAAATCGGATATTTCTCACTTTTTCGTTTTTTGTTTACAATTGAAAGATTCTTATGTTTAGTTTCAATTTTTATATATTCAAGTTGAAGCCAAAGGTGTACTGGTTACGAATATATTATAAAAAATTAGTTTTTTAATGTTTAAAATATAGTAGCCCACTATATTCATCGTAATTGCAACCTTTATTCAACAGAAAGAGTATATCTGTTCATTTGCGAAATCAAAATACAGCAAACAGGGGCGGAAATTATGGAGAATATAACGGAACAATTCTATGTATTTTCCTGTAACGCAATATCCCAATCTACTTTTCCCGTCACTTATTATATATATACGTACCAAATGTCTGAGTTTTCACCGTGGTACGGAACGGGTTAATCATACGGGTAACCACAACATCCATGCTTCTGCAACGTTATCACGCTACTAATAATGCCTAGTAAAACGATAAGATAATTATTTAATTGAATCTTGGTATGACGAATTACAGAGCCCCAGTGCAGTCGACAGGGTTTTATTTGTAAACAGTGTTCATATAAACCAGGGGTGGGTTTGGATTGAATTTTTCAATTCTGGAAACTTGAATCCGAAACTTTGTAAGGCGTTAAAACGTTTGAAACTTGAAACTCGAAAGTCTCGACGCCTGAAGTAGGTACTGATTCTGTTTTGTAAGTGGATTATAATGCTGTTGGGGGAACGTTATGTAATCGGCAAAGATCTAGGTTCTTTTGGAGATTTTTTGGTAATTATGCAGAACAGGATTTCCTTGTTTCCTCACCGATTTGAACAATTTTTGGATATGTTATCGGGGACAGGATTCTGAACAACTTTTTCCTATACACGTTACCGCCGCTCGACCTTCATTTCCGAGATATTTGCGAAAAACTTCTGTTGATTTAATCCGACGCAACGCATTTGACTTTCCGACTTGTTCCGGGCATTAGTATTGGGTGAAGCTAGATTAGTGCGGGGGGCGCGCGCCCGCTCGCGACCGCATAAAGCATGGTAGGGATTCGATACGAGTTTAGAGATTTGAACCAGAAACCTGCGGATGACCGTTAACACTCTGACTCTATTCGGCGGTGCCGACGCCGCCGATTATTAGGATGACTCTGGGTCTAAAACATAATTTTTTTTGCAAGGAAGAGGGTGCCTTCGAGAGCACCTGTTGGTTGTGAGGGGACTCCCGTCAACACCCCAACTCACATCGCACGGTGCACGGTGGTGCAAAATCCCCAAAACGTGGCAAAAACTCGATGTTCGTGGAAACGGTATTTTAAAAAATTGACGTAGCAATATTAAAATACATCGATCGTAGATTATAATATAAGTTATAAAAAGAAAAATGGCATTAAAAACAAAAAAAAACACAAAACCTCACAGTGCACTGTGACCAAGGTCGCAAAAAGTCGCAGACTTTTTTTGGATTATAATGTTCATATTTATGTCTATTTTTAATTGAAAAAAGAAATTTAGGTGGGACTTGAAGGACCTTAATTATAAACAAAAAATTATAATTACAGTGGACGCTGGATAATATGCCGCTGTTTAAAGTGCCGTTGGGAACGCCCCAGCTCACACGCATTACTCGCACGCGTGTGTGCACCTCCCTTTCTCTCACGCTCAGCGAGCCAATGAATGCTAACCCTTAATGGTGCCTCCACACTGGAGTTCGCAAGCAATTCGCAAGCAATACATATACGTGAATGTGTTTTTTCTTTTTCTCACTAATAATAAAACTCTTGTGAACATATTTTTGTCTTATACACATAGACACTTTCTCGCGAACTGTTTGCCGATGAAGACACATCTTAACTCATACATTTTTTAATGACAGAAGTATAAGTACGTATAATATCGTTTTATTCAAATGTTTTTTTAAATATTTTGAATTATGATCAGTTACATTTTGTATTAGGCACATTTATTTCATATTGGGCATAAATAGTTATGTAAATGGGTAAGGGAAAGATAAACTGTAAAAATATACGACAGGTAGAAGGTGTACCGAAGTTACAGATTTATGTATTACAATGTTAAAAAATATATTTAACGTTAATTCTAAAAACTGAAACACTGAAAGATGCTAAAATATTCCGATTATAAATAAAAGTTACATTGCTATATAAGCTTTCTTTATTCATCGTACATGTATAACGTGCTTATAGTAAAAATGTGTGTCTTCATCGGTAAACACTTCGTGAATAGGGATCTGTATAAAATTTAAATATGTTTGCAAAAGCTTTAGTGAAAGAAGTACGATTTGTACCTATACTGCTTGTGAATTGCGCGAACATCAGTGTGACGCACCTTAAGAGTATTCTGGCGGGGGGCAGCCATCACGGAAACGAAAACAGGAGAGTTATGGGGAGAGCGCGCGTTACATTGGCTCTCGTTAATATGCCGCTTCTGAGAAAACCCCGCCTCTAGAGCCCCGACTGCGGCTCATTATCGAGCGTCCACTGTAATGTCCAAATTTGCAACTTTTTCTGTATTTTACTCGTTTAGAGTAAAGTATTTATCGCATTAAATAGTATCCATACGATAATACTTAAATACTTCAAGAATTAAAAACAAAATCAAAGAAACTGGAAAGAAACATTTTTTTAAAATATCATATAACGCAGTTGTTTTTAATGCCATTTTTCTGTTTATTACGTATATTATAATCTACGATCGATGTATTTTAATATTGCTACGTCAATTTTTTAAAATACCGTTTCCACGAACATCGAGCTTTTGCCACGTTTTGGGGATTTTGCACCACCGTGCATCGGTTCGTTAGCATGCTTTACGCGCAGCGAGCGGGCGCGCGCCCCCCGCACTAATCTAGCCCCAACCGATACTAATGTCCGGAACAAGTCGAAAAGTCAAATGCGTTGCGTCGGAATAAATCAACAAAAGTTTTTCGCAAATATCTCGGAAACGAAAGTCGAGCGGCGTTAACATGTATAGGGAAAAGTTGTTCAGGATCACGTCCCCGACAACATATCCAAAAATCATTGAAATCGGTGACGAAACACCTGTTCTACATAATTACCGATTTTTTTTTGTATGTAAACTATACATGTAATCTTTTTAAAATGTTCAGGCTATATTAATACGCTTTTCAGGGAGTGAACGAAAATTTTTTTATATAAAAATAATGTAATTCCAAATGGCGCAAGTATTTCGGAGTGGCCAAGTTGTTCAACTGCGTGTTGTCTAGGGTCTGTTGTAGTGGCTTGAAAGAAAAACCAAATAGTTTTGTATTTTTAATAAAATTGGCCTACGGATGGACCTCATATAGGTACTTATGATAGATATGTTCAAGCTTCAAGCTACTCGACACAGTCGGACTATTCGAAAATATAAATGTGCGCAAAGTACATTTGAGGCGCTCGAAACAATTTAACTATTTGGTTCTTTCAAGACGGTTCTTTGGGGCTGCTTGAAAAATTCAAGCTAGGTACTTGATTCTATCCAAGCCGCTCGGTTCTCTCAAGTTGCTTGGTTCTTTCAAGTTGCTCGGGTTTTCAGGTACCTGACTCAGCTCACCTTGCTTTCTTCGAGTACTATATATATAAAGAGAGAGATTAACGAAATACTGCTGCTATATATATGTATATATATATATACACATTCTTTTTATCTAGAATTTGTCAAACGTTATCTTAAATCTGTCTGAACCAATCTAACCCAAACCAACTACTTACTGTTCATAATTTTATATATATATATATAGAATTATATATATATTTATATATAGAATTATATATATATTTATATATAGAATTATATATATATTTATATATAGAATTATATATATATTTATATATAGAATTATATATATATAATTATGAACTGTAAGTAGTTGGTTTGGGTTAGATTGGTTCAAACAGATTTAAGATAACGTTTGACAGATTCTAGATAAAAAGAATGTTTTTCAGAACACAAGTTGGAACAAGAACCAAGACTCAAAAGTTGACTGCTAAACAGATCACTAACCAATCAACTATCGATTCATGTGTGAGTACTTACGTCGTGACATATGTATACTATACAGCATTCCACTTAAGGGGAGGTTCCGGTCTAAAAGTCGATTTTTTTTTATTTCATTTTTCGAATGTTCAACCTTTTAGGAATAAG
The DNA here is from genome assembly GCA_929113495.1 of Andrena minutula. Classification (NCBI taxonomy): domain Eukaryota; kingdom Metazoa; phylum Arthropoda; class Insecta; order Hymenoptera; family Andrenidae; genus Andrena; species Andrena minutula. The sequence continues at coordinate 75,262,209 of OV815993.1, read as the reverse complement.
TGTTTAAAAGGATTTGTTAGAAATCCCGAAGTCCTGTATGGAGCATTACGTCACGCTCAAAGCCGTTACACATGTACCGATTACAGTAGTGGGGACTTTGCGGTTAACACGAAGAGAGTGGTGGCTGTTATAAAAGCCTGTGAGACTCTGTGAACGTCACTGTAGCGAGAGTGAAGTTCATTGTTAATCGGTGCCGCTGCGTCAGAAGACGATTCTATAATCGAAGTTAAGTTTTTACTCTCGATAAATTCTATTGCTTATTTTTTTTTAACTTCTACGGTGTTTATATATGTTTATATTACGTGATATAAATCGTCAGCTAGTGGTGTAAGATAAAAATGAGCCACATTCTTTTTTTGAACTATTGGATTAGCTGTAGCAGCTTTGTATTTAAAATCACAGTTGTGGAATTGTGAATCAGTGATGTGTAAAATGATTGAACTGCCAAAAACAATAATTTGAATTTATCATTAGTTAATTTATGTTAATGGTGTAGCTTAGTAGATACGTGACAAGTTATTCTGTTATTAACACATTATATAGGAGAAATACAGATTCATGTTTCCGGGTCATTTTCAATCGACGCGCTGTGTTCTCATTGTCAGTTTAAAAACCACACACCATTTAACTTTTAATCCATAAACTTTAATATTTTATGTATCTCGCAAGGCTGTAGTCTAAACACAGCAGCGTATAGGTTTTGTATATTTATCAATTTCGAGTGATTAAAGTTAAGAAATTCTAAAATTTAATAATTTAGAATTTTCTATAAAAGTACATATGTATCTTAAAAACTATTCAAGACAAATAACTAAAATTTTCTGACTGTACTTTAGAGTTATGTTTGCATGCAGGGAGGCTTATTATGTCTCATGTTTAAAAAAATCTATTTTAACTATGATTTAACGTGACAAAAATGAATGTTTTTGTTCCAAATATTAATGAAATAATTTATGTAGGAAGTATTAAAATCAAAACGTGTTAAAGAACCATCCAAGAATTATCCAAATGTCTAGCACAAATACTGTTTGAGAAGTGTCCTATACTTACAAACAACAAATTGCTTAATCTATCTTCATCTATTCGGTTTACGAATGGATGACAATAATAATTATTGCCATAATTAAGAATTCGTATATAATACTAAGAATTCGTCGATAATACAGACAACATGGAATGTTAATTATTAACATTCCATGTTGTCTGTATTATCGACGAATTCTTAGTTCCCAGAAGATTTACATTAGGAATAACTAATACGTACCTATATCTAAACGAAACCTTAACGAAGTATAATTAAGCAGTTAAGTAGTTGACTTTCAAATACCAGTTTCCAATTTTGTAATCATTTTACAGATATCTCCATTAAGACACTATTTAAGATCAAGAAGGGACGAGTCAAAGTGAGTAGAATTATCATTCTTCCAAATTAACAATATGGTTCACTGAGGTACTCTATCAACAAAGGGTCGTCATAATATTTTACAAGAACTTTCGATAAGCAATTAGCGTGTCCACACGGAAGACGAGAAACTCATATAAGTTATTTAATTATTCTGATTTTACGCGATTTATGGGAATGGGAATTAAATTCTCTAAGTAGGTATCACGTTTATTTTCATGCAACAGATTTTGGAGACTCTTTTACTGTAAATTTGGTTAAATATTTTACATAATAGTTCGGCTTAGTAAAACGTAAGGAAATATCAAACAGAAGTATCGGAAGTAACGCTTTTCGAAGCTACGGAGTTCGTTGAAGAGATCGGTGAATCATGTTTGTCGCGCAATAACGGACCCTCAGAATCAGAAACAAGATTCATCTGTTGCTCAAAAAAATTTTGTTCAAAATATATTTAAGAATTTCCATTGTTAGCGATTGCAAACAGTCAAAGTCTCGGCATAGTTTCTACAAATTTTTCCAAGCCACGTATGCGTTGGGAAACAATCAGTACGTTGTAAGTACAAATACGTTTCATTAAAGTGATCAGTCAAAACTCGTTTTCGCGAAACCTTTAGTTCATAGTGAAATACACGTTTTGCGTAGGATCTGCATCGAAAGATTTCCATAGTTATTTAAGGTTCTTATTTTTTCCTTATTCAACACACCGGTTTTAAAAAATAACAAGAGATTCCATTTGTGCAGTTTTACATTAAAAATATTGAAACCGCACACAGAGAGACAGCTGCACACACGCACTTGCACTGCATGTATGTAGCTACGATAGTAGTATGTCAAAGAGTGAATTACTATAGGTATACTAACCTCATTTATTTAGTACAGGGTTGTCCAACTGGCGACTCAGGAGCCGCCGGGTTCCCCTCCGCCTTGCTGTCACGCTAAACGTCCCCCCACCATACCGACCAAACTCTGACGATCGCAGTAGATTCCTGCTTCTTTCCTTCTCTTTTCAACTGCGATCGTCAGAGTTTGGTCGGTTTGGAGGGGGGACGTTCAGCGTAGCAGCAAGGCGGAGGGGAACCCGGCGGCTCCTGAGTCGCCAGTTAGTCAACCCTGATTTAGTAAGAAGACAAGTCCAAAAACAGGATTCTCCAGGATTCTTTTATGTGCTTTTATGTAAGTAATGGCGGAGCTCATTTAGTAAAAAGTCAAGTCCAAAAGCAGGGTTCTCTACTAACGACTATATTTATATTTAAGCCAAGTATTCTGTTATGTGCTTTTATGCAAGTGGTGGTTGTTTCTTGGTACTGTGACACACTACGTTAACCGATTGTGATGAAATTTTCAGCATGCATACAATTAGCATGTATTCAGCATGTATAAACTTTATAGCTCGATTAAATGTTTGGTTAATGAGGAATCGTGGACAGTGCCCAATTGATTATGTAAATTGTTTCGTCGATGGAAAAGTCGATTGTATGCGACAGGCGTAAATTACACACAACTTAAAAACGTAATAAGGTGTGTAAAGGAGTGATTTCAAAACTGTTCACACTGTAATTTTATACCACTGACTGTACCTATTTACCACTGACTCGTACCATGTTCGTTCATTCTGGGGTGAAATGCATCTATTGCGAGGTAGCTCACGTTCTTGGATGTATTCCGGATATTTACGCAATCACCCGATGAATCAAAGGTAAATTCCGAGTAACTGTGCGGTGGAAAACGCGCCTGGCATTCGGGTGGAACCTGTCCACCATGATAATTACATCTTCAAGATCGACGTTGCACAACGTTCTTGGAAACTTGAGCTACGTTTACTTTCGAAATACAGCGATGAGGTTGGGAGATTTAATCATTAATTCCAAAATGACTGCAGCTACATAATATAACAATTTTATTTGAAATAAATATTATTCCATTTACTTTATTTAGATAATCCCCTGGTTCTTAGATATTTCGTTTTAGTCGTCCTTAAATCGGTTCATTAAATTCTGTTGTTACCCACAGTTTGCCTGGGTATATATCGTATTGTAGAGTTCCGTAATATTAATATATTTAGAACAGTTCTTAATGATATATCCTCTGCAAGTAAAGTCCTGACTGCATTTGTAAATTTGATCCGTCCTTTTCTTCTTGCCATTCTTTACGTGATAATTGAATAATTTACACTCAATTGTTGTTCCTTCTCCTCTTATTGAGATACAATTGAGGGTAATTAAAAATAAAAGGGTAAGATAAAAATGGGAAAAATTATTGTCCAAACGCTAAGAAATATTGGAAAATTAAATGTTGTTAAACTGTATTTTAAAAAATATAGTGTTGTACAGCTCGTTCCGACACACATTTTTTCTATTTACAGTTCGTTTATCGAATCATTACTATTCGAGCTAAAAATTATAAATAAAAAATTTTTCATCGTCCAACATCATCGCTGATGATCAGCAATGATCAGGCGAAAGCCTGAGGTAGAGCGCGCCCCACTCTGGGCCAAGACGGCTACACTAGATGCTCGAAAGGAAGGTTGGAAGGGGAAGTAGACTCGTGAGGGAACCCTACACTGGAGAACGCTAAGCTAAATCAAGACACCAATATTTCTAATGTTTTGTTATCGAACTCGATAACAATAATTGTTTCTCAGATCATTGAATTCCTTGTTACAACTTACGAGAATGATATAATTAACAGTTAAATATAAAAGGGTGTAAATGTTCAAAAATATATCTGTGGTGTTAGATGGCCATTTTGATAAATAATGAGAACATTCAATACCCTCAATGCGATTAAGCAATACTTTAGTGTTAAATTTTCAAGATGTTTATGAACATTAAATAATAGTAATAGCATACTGATGATATTAATAACTCTAGGACGTAATGAGGACGTAAAGTGGTCGGCACATGTTGGTCGACAAAGGTTATTGTACTTTTAAGATTAGTTTTGTTATATATATATATTCCCATTGCAGGTAAAAATGAACTTAATTAAAAAATTGAAAGCATCAAAATTTTCAATAATTCATAAATACGAATATTCAAACGTATCAATAAAATAAAATCCTGAAATAAGGATAAATATTATTCGAAATTTTATTATATTCTAAACATATTAGTTATTGAATCTGTGCCTTTTAACTGTGCCTAATTAATTAGGCACAGTTGCTGTGCCCACAACAATTAATATCAGTTGTATTGCAACAGCTCCATTACAGACGTAAAAATGTCGTCGGAAGAGCCACTTGTCGTGGAAATGGTGCATTTCTATGAGAAAGAGAACGCCACCGCTCATCACACCGTCAACTATGAGATGGTGCATAGCGATCCAGCAATTCCAGTCCTCAGGCGAGGTCAGCCTTTTAACGTCGGTTTGAGATTTAATCGTGAATATGTGGATGAGACGGACATCGTCAGGCTACTGTTCAGTTTCGGTCCGAATCCAAACGTCATGAAGGGTACCAGGGGAGTCACCGCCGTTACCAATAGGGACAGTTACCTGACTGATTTGGAGGCCTGGGGCGTACGAATGGTTGGTGTCAGCGGCGCAGATTTGTCTGTAGAAGTTAGAAGTCCCATTGATAGTCCTGTAGGCGTGTGGCAATTAAATGTGGAGACCACAATCCTGGGTAGAAGGAAACCCCCATATACCTACAATTACGAGAAGGACATTTATCTACTTTTCAATCCGTGGATGAAAGGTGTGACATTTTACCTAAAAATATGATATTCAATTGTCTAATATAAGGTGGACACTAATTTTAGTCGCGTATTCGATATTCAAATTGGTGATGAAAATTAGGTGTTTGGGATTGAGATGAAGTTAAGAAACTTACGTTAGTTATTATAACCCTTCGTGGTCACACTTTCTTATAATCACAAATTGGTCACACGGGGTTCACTGTACCCCAGTGTAATTTTTTGAGTTACCATTTTCGTATTTTTGAATCTTTTAACTTTTCAGTGATAATTGTACGTTCGTAATACTTATACAGTCATGGTCTAATAGTCTTTTTCTAGAAATGTAAATTTGTATATAATAAAAGTTGTAGTTGAAAATGAGGGATTTTCCATGGTTGTGGCAAAACCCCGATTCTTAAATTTTTTTTTATTTTCTTTTTTACGATAAATCCCCTTTGGAAGACATATAGGTGCGATATTTAAAAAAATTGCTCTTGGGGTACAATACACCCCGTGTGACCTTGAAGGATTAATGACATTTAGCTATTTTGTGCATCCCTATTAATTTCTCTATTTATTACTATACAAGTGTTCATTCCGATTGTAGAGGACTTAGTATACATGGAGGATCAACAGCTTCTAGATGAGTACATTCTAAATGATGTTGGGAAGGTATGGGTCGGTCCGTGGGGTAGTTCCCGAGGCAGAGAATGGATCTTCGGTCAATTCGACGCCTGCATACTTCCAGCTTGCGAATTGTTGTTAGAAAGATCCGGTATTAAAGCTGTTTCCAGAGGAGACCCCATCAAGATGTGTCGAGCTATCTCAAGAATCGTAAGTTTAAGTAATGCCCGGTTAAGAGGGGCGCGCTTTCTAACCGGTAAAAAGGCTACGCTTGCATATCAGGTCCGTAACGATTCAGTACTACCAGTGTCAGTGGTAAAAAAATGTCGTTTCGGTAAAAAAAGTGTCAGTTACTGACACTGACTCGGGGATCTTTTAGACGCGAACCTATGGTTGGTAATAACCTAAACCATATTTATGAAATATTGTAGAAATGTTCGCAAAAAAATGGCTAACCATGTCAGGTCGACTACGAATCGAACGCACGCGGCCACAATCGTTTCAGCCGTGTAGCACCCGGCCGGATTTCGTCACACATCACTGTCAGACGTACATAACATAGCCCGCGCGGTACCACGGTTGAGTTTGGGACTATTTTAATAAATAATTTTTCAATCATTTTTCAATCATTTCGTGGGCGCAAACCTACGGTTCTGGCATCACTGCCCTGTACATATTGTGCCTCTCCGAGATATAGTGACTTAGGTGTGAAGTCCCTCAGCGGGGTCTTAACCGAAGCCCTGCTGGGTACTGGCCGCTAAACGTGCCCCTCTACTACCTCTTACAGGACTGTATGTAGAGAAGACCAGGGCAAAACCGGGGCCCTAAAAGAAATTTCTGTTTTATATTTTGTTGGGGCCCCGGTTTTGTTCTGATCTTCTCTAAATACAGTCCTGCAAGAGGTAGTAGAGGGGCACGTTTAGCGGCCAGTACCCAGCAGGGTGTCGGTTAAGACCCCGCTGAGGGACTTCACACCTAAGTCACTATATCTCGGAGAGGCACTATAAGTTCTTACCCTAGATTTGAATCCCGCCGTGTTTGTAAAGATCAATGTTAAATCTGTAGCGTAATTTATAATCGATGTGCGTGTTTGGATCTTTATATATGCGTACTGTGAATTACTGACAGTGACATGTATAGCGGAATGTCATAGGATGCAAGACGGGCACTTCGCTAGCACCGTCTGTGTCCCGTTCGCTCTCTCAATAGCGACAATACGTGCGCCTTATCTCTTCGATTTTGTTAGAGCGAAGGTGGACCTATAGGGATATAAGCCATTAGTCCCGCATTCCTTCCGTTTACCATCTTTTCAGCAATGCACGGAATGTACATCGTTGCAAAAGTTTTATCGAGATCATTTAAATGGTATAACGTTTAACTTGAAAGTCAGATGAGATCCCTTATGAAAAATAGTCTTACATTACGTAATTTCGAGCTTTCGAACACAAGATTCCAGTAATAACTACTCCTAAATCCTCGACATGAAAGTGTAAATCTTTTCTACCTCACAACTAATTTTTTAAATTGACCTTTCTCGGTTACATTAGAGGTATAGAAATTGGTTTGATTTACACGTTATTTGTGCGCATGTTCAGAATAACGCGGCTACAACAATGGACTATAATTGCGAATGAAGACGAAACATCGACATCGGGCTCAATTTAATTTGAAATTAACAACTGCTTCAGATAAATTCCAATGACGACAAGGGCGTCATTGTCGGACGCTGGGATGGCGAATACACCGATGGAACTGCGCCCGCCGCCTGGACCGGAAGTGTACCGATTCTAGAACAATTCTTAGAAACCGGCGAGTCAGTGAAATATGGACAATGTTGGGTATTCGCTGGCGCGGTAACCACGGTGTGCCGAGCTCTTGGAATACCATCCAGGGTGGTATCAAACTTAGTTTCAGCTCACGACGCAAACGCTTCGCTATCCGTTGATCGTTACTACGATAAAGACAATGAGGAGCTTGAATACGATCCCAACAACCTCGAGGGGGAGGATTCGATATGGAATTATCACGTCTGGAATGATGTCTGGATGGCCAGGCCAGACTTGCCAAAAGGCTATGGTGGTTGGCAAGCAATCGACGCGACACCCCAGGAACCATCGCAGGGTTTCTATCAGTGTGGACCCGCTTCTGTTGAGGCGATTCGAGAAGGAGCTGTTGGATATAATTATGACGTAACGTTCATGGTGGCTTCCGTAAACGCTGACCTTATGAGATGGAAGGAAGACCCGGAGAGCGATCTCGGATACTCGAAGATCGACTGTAATAAGTATCAGTGAGTAGTTTCGAATGATTTAGATAATATATAGAAGATTCAAAATTAATTTTATCGTATTAGAGAGCAACTTTGTCATTTAGTTTTAAGTTACTTACACATGTGCTAAAGTTAAAATGAAAGGACGTAGGTCATATTTTTATCCTTTTCAATTTCAAACGTGAATTGGATTCTAACATGGAAACCATTAAATACATCCAGCAATGTTTGTAAATCTTCTAATTTAAAACAACTAATGATATCATCTACGTATATTTTGCAAAAAATAAGTAGAAATGGTACCTTTGAGAGAGAAATCGTCTCTAAGGAATTGGGGATGCCATAGCAGTTCCAAAAATTTTGTTGTAATAAACTCCATTGAACAAAAATCTGTTAGCTTCCAATACAAACTTGACACCGTGGAGAAATTGGTCTCGATCGATTTTGGTATGCTGTTTGCTTTCATTCCAACGGTGATGTAATGTTTATCAAATATAAGCCAGACTTGTAGAATGAATTACTGAGGTATTACATGAAGATATTACCGTGAGTGAAAAGAGCTGTTAATTGCAAAAGAAACACCAGAAATACGCGCGCGGACGTTTTATATGCTTTGTGAGTCATCGATTCTTTAAAATTCATTATTGCAATGATAATCATCGGTTGATGCAGCTGTAAAGTATAGTATTCAATTTGCACAATTTTAACGCATGCAACAACAAAACGTTTATTATGCAAAAACGTTTATTTTGCAAAAACATGGGGTTTCCATCATTTAAAATTGCAAGACTACGTTTGACACTTCTTGACCTACGATACGTTTTTATCATTGGGAACGCGTGAAATGTATTTCTTCACCTTGTTTCCCTTGTTGAAAGAAAATTTAAATAATCATTTTTACAAACAGCATTGGTCGCATGATCCTGACGAAAGCTCCTTGGATCTTTGACCCCAATGGTGACAGAGATAGAGAAGATATAACGTCGTTGTACAAAGCAAAAGAAGGTAAATATGCATTAATCAAATTTCACTAACTACTCAGTGATTATTCTGAATAATGTATGTACGCTCGCTCCGTCCAAGACCACTTTTTGCGGCGTGTGTCCCCGAGTATGGGTGAGTTGCACCACAGCCCTGCCTATATTGACCTGTCTATTGATTCCCTAACTACGTTTAGGGCTCTGCTTCTGAGGAGTCTGTCACCTCTGTAATGTTCAGATTATTGGTTTAGTCTTGTTGCTTGTTTGTAGACTGTTTATGTTATGTTTGTTGCTTTATATCTTCTGTTAACTGTATCTATATTTTATTTTTATATATTTATTATATCTTTTATATTTTTTTATATTTATATTTTATATTTTATACTTCATGTATGTTAAGATTATTTTAACTGGGAGTTTGTGGAACTTCAATCTGTTAGGATTGGATAAACCTCTATATATTTTTGTGAGATACAAAGTACAAAGTTGCGTGATCGTGTCTTACACTCGTAGCACTTCTACCGGAAGTGAAGAATCGGCGAAGATTCCAACGGAAAAACATCGAATGCTCTTACCGGAGCGGGAACATGTACACCAGCGCCCGAACAAAGCGGCAAATTCGAATTATAAAGGAAAACTAAAAAGAAACACGAATTCTTGCATACCCTCGCTAACATAAGAAATGAAGCAATAAAAATCATACAACAAAAAAAAACACATTCCGTAACAATGTACATTTATGTCCAAACTTTTGTAGACTAAAGGGTTCTCCCGTTTATAATAATAATAATAATAATAATAATTATCTACTATTTTATCTGATTGTTTCACATCTAGGAACCGAAGCTGAACGTTTGACGCTGTACAGGGCTGTACGTAGCACTGACGTCGCGAAGAGATTTTACTCTATGCCTTCGCCAGGGAAAGAGGACGTAGAGTTCGATCTTGAGGACCTCGAACGCGTGAACATTGGACAACCGTTTGTTGTGACGGTGAATATAAAGAATAAATCGAACCAACTACGAACCATTCAAGCCATCTTATCTGCTGGTAGCGTCTATTATACAGGAGTCAAGGCAAACTTGGTGAAGAGAGCAACCGGCGATTTTGCCCTTCAGCCAAACTCCAGTGAGTATCATACATATGTAGATCCACATTTGAAACAGCTTAAAAGATAGTATTGATGAGTACACGGAACGTTTCCAATGATAGGCTCTGCCCACGCTGCTGCAACATTTTTTAGTGAAACACATATGAAACCTCTTAAAGAAATCGATTTTAATGGAAATAAACATCTGCGAAACACTTGAACTGACTTACACAGCGTATGAAAGAATAAGGTAGTTCACCCAGTCGTCGATAATTTGCATTAATATTGAGATTTTATAAGGTTTTTGAACAATATTGTGTAAAAAATAAAATTGCAAGTTAATATTTAAGTCTTTATCTACACATATCATCAATATTGTTCAAACAAAAACCTTATACAATCTCAATATTAATTCATATTATCGACGACTAGGCCTATCTGCCTAACCCAGGGGTGTCGAACAGGCGGCTCGCGAGCCACAGTGGCTCTTTCTCCTCTTCGCCTGTTCCGGAGAGCCGTAGGAGAACGACCCCCTCCATACCTACTTCATTCTGATGCGTTTCTCGTCCGGGGGCCGCACAAGCCTGTGGGCTCGTGGTGGGAGGGGATCGGTTCACTGACAATGAGATAGATAGATAATGTTTTTGTGTGGATTTAGCTTTCGCTGATACCACAGTATTTTATTCGTTTTTGGTATTTATTTTTTATTTTTTTATATTTATATCTTAGTTATTTCACCACTAAACTTCACGTGCGTACTCGTTAATGATCAAACCGGAAGTCCCTCCCCTCTCTCAGGTCCCAGCAGCAGCGGCGCACCGGGAGAAAGGTGGTCAACCCATCCTTCCCCAGTACCCCGCCCCGTGATGTTTAAACTTCGGTGATCTAGCGAGAACCGGTGCTTTCATCACGGCTAAGGCCGCTGGTCACTGACAATGAGCGTTTGTCTCGAGCTACAGTATTGTCTCCATATGTACCCGATTTGGTGTATCCGATATAGCCCTGTCGCTATCCCCACCACTTCTGTCTCACTCTTGTCCGGCGAAGGCGAGAGCGAGATGGAACGAGAGCGAGCGAGAGCCACTAAAACCGAGCGAGGACAGTACGAGACAGACGACAGCGTTTATGTTTTGTCTCCCTCCGTCTTTCGGGCGCCGTGACACTCCGTCCTTTGCGTGCGCGACGGGCGTGCGCGATGGTCGCAGGCACATACGGAAGCACGAGACCGCAACGCAAAAACTTGACGCAGGCCCGGCTCAAGTTTTTTTTGCGCCCTAGGCCAACTTTTCAAATTGTTGCTATTGCTGAAAATAAACTTTAGAATTAAATATTACAAGTTGTACTATAAGTGAATTAAACTACGAATAAAAATTCAAAGTAAGGTTATTAATAATCTCAAATAAATGTATTATAATATAGGGCGTAATTTGGAAAGTTTGTCTAGGGCGCAAGAAAGACTTGTGCCGTGCCTGGCTATCTGACCGTCGCGCGCATGCGTTGGGCAGTCACGATGCCTTCTGAGTGCTCGCACGCCCGCGCGCAAGAAATCCGGTCCATCTCGCTCACTCCTTCGGCCAGAAAGAAGCGAGAAACGCACACTCGGAATTAGGGATCTGCGCCTTCTGAGTACCCATCGCCGGTCCCGACCAGCGGGCACACACGGAGACAATACTGTACTCCTGGAGAGAAATAAGTGGGGGAACTCACTGACCGGGCGCCCAAGACGTGTGGCTCGCGGAGTGGGGAAGTTCGACAGCCCTGGCCTAACCTCTCGGCGACTGAGTCAACTACCTTATAGAAGGTCTCCCATTTAAACCGACATCTGCAATTATCTTCGAAACTGTTGATAATACCAAACAAAAATTAAATAGTACCTATCAATTTTAATATTGCCAAGTGTCAGGTAGTATGCATGAATATCAACTTTAAGTAGATAAGTAGAAGCTGTTCGGCAATAAGTCTCAGAAGCATTAATGAGTGATTCTACATACCTGCCAAAATAAGATGAGGGTAAATGTTTACATTAAAGGAGGATTCTCCGATTTCAATGACCTGGACGTATGTTGTCAAGGTCATCATACTGAACAACATTTCCCTCTAAACTTTTCGGCGTTCGGCTTTGGTTTACGAGATATTTGCAAACAAACATGGTATAATTGTACATTGAAATCTGCCTATACAGACGACTGTTTCACAGCCGACGGTATTAGTATTGTTTGGGGCCAGGCTAGGAGGTCTCTATTAATATCTCTAATTGTTTATTATATGATAAATATTTATAAAATACGTGAATAAATATGCTAACCCGAAAAATGGTAAACCTGTCGAAAAGTTACATACTCATCGATTTGAATGACCTTGACATATGTTGTCAACATTTCCCTATAAAGTTTTTGGCGGTTCGCCTTAGTTTCAGAGATATTAATAAAAAACTTTCGACAAAAAATCGCATTCCACGCGTTCGATCTTTCATTACCAGTTAATTGCACTTGTGCCTGTTAGACTTCGTTATACATAGGTATTCAATCGGGGCGTGCGGCTCCTGTTATTTCTGGTACCCGCACACCTCTAGTATTCATATAAACTTCTATATCTTAATCACGATTTAATTAATTTGATACAGCCGAACAGTTGAGGCTCACAGTGACGGTAGATGATTATTTGGATAAGTTGGTGGAATACTGTATTATGAAACTGTACTGCATTACCACGGTGAAGGAAACCAAGCAAACGTGGGCCGACGAAGATGACTTCCAGGTCTTAAAACCAAACATCATGGTCAAGGTAAAAGCATAATGTTTTAGTACAGGCCCGTCCAACTTTTACTCTTGCCCTCCAAGGGCAGCCGCGGTTGGTTGCGAGCGAAGGCAAGAGCGATGGCAAAAGCGTCAGCCGTAAAAGAGTGGGGGTAGGTAGCGTTCACAGATTCCCCCACCAAGAAGGCCTTTCGCGCTTGGGTCTGGCTCCATACCTCCGAGCAGTGATGCCAGAATCGTGGGACGCGGGACCAAACGCTTACCCCCACTATGACTTACCGTCGTCTCCTACTATGGCCTACCGTCGACCCCCACTTTCTTCCCATCGCACTGCACACAAGCATATCCCTACCCCTGTCTGTGTGCTCGGCAGCCCAACAGGCAGCTCACACGGACAAGAGTAAAAATATGATTGTGTGCGGTGCGGTGAGAAAAAAGTGGGGGACGACGGTAGGTCATAGTGGGGGTAAGCGTTTGGTCCCGCGTCCCACGATTCTGGCATCACTGCCTCCGAGAGCGAAGATGAACTCGCGGCTGCTCTTGTTCCCATTTTGAGTTATAGTCGATTCGTTACTTCAAAAGTACATATGAATTTGGTAATTATGTAGAACAGGTGTTTTCTCACCGATTTCAATGATTTTTTGGATATGTTGGCGGGGACACGATTCTGAACAACTTTTTCCTATACATGTTACCGCCGCTCGACCTTCGTGAGCAGGTATTTGCACCCTAAAGGGGCAGGCCTGATGTATAGGAAAAAGTTATTCAGAATCGTGTCCCCGACAACATATCAAAAAATCATTGAAATCGGTGAGGAAACATCTGTTCAGCATAATTACCATGAATTTTAATAGGCCTTATACAGTTTTCGTTTTTTCTTTTTCATTTTTTTAAACTTTTAGTCTCATTTCTATGTTTCAAATTTGAAAATCGAATAAATCAATTTTATTAAAAGGAATAAAATTAATTTAAATTGACTATTCATCAGTAGAAACTGCTGTTAAATAAGTGCGATGCTTTAAATGAAACATTTCCTTAGATCGATGACGAACCCATGGTTGGAAAACCATCGACGATCACGCTCAGTTTTAAGAATCCCTTGAAGAGGGTACTGACGGAGTGCAGATTCAATTACGCCGGGCCAGGACTTTCAAAGAACAAGACATTGATGTTCAGGGACGTCGAACCAGAAGAAGATGTCTATGTGGAACATCAATTAGTTCCACAAAAGTCTGGACAACAGAAGATTATTGCCACTTTTACCTCGAAGCAGCTGGTGGACATTACAGGATCTGCTGTCATCGACGTTCTTGATGAGGATGAGTGAAAATCGACGGTAGCTTCGAAAGCTATCATTATTGTACAGGGTGTAAAGAAGTTATTTGTTCTGGCTTTCAGTGCTGAATCTAGACATCTGGATCGGTAGACATTTGTTAAGAAACTGTTCGCAAAATTGTTTATAGCATTCCATAGGTAGTAATGTCAACTTTTGTCACTCTTGCAGTTCTCCCAAAACCCACGCAACGGTTAGCAAGGTAACAGTTCAGCCCTTGACTGTTGCTCGAATCGCAGAACTTGAGGAGGTATTTGCACTCTAAAAGGCAAGCCTGCTGTAGGGAGTAGTAGATGCGGAACAGTTATTGGTGTTAGGATCTCACACGTCATATGAGCTACTTTTCTGGCAACCCTGGCTGTGGTTAGCAACGTAACAGCTCCGCGTTCGGTTCTGACCCGGATCCCAGAACGTAAGGAGGTACAGTGGTCCCCGGATTACCGAGAAAGATTCGGGACTGGGGATTCTCCATAAACCGGGGCAGGGGAAGTAGTTTGCGCCTAATAAACTGACCCTTGTCAGAACCTTCGCCCGAACCTTTCGACAAGGAGAGTGAACCGAGAGTGAGTGAAATAGCGCACCAGCGGGAGACCCTCGGTCTACGCCGAATTGAGATTCAGTATTGAATATGAAAAATTTCATATTACTGATTACACTTTGATGGGAGTACTACCGATGAATTGGTGAGTTTATGTCGACGAAAATGGGTCAATTTTTTATTATGATAACACGATTAGATTCCAGTTCCCCGGTTTAAGAGACGTTCACTAAAAATGGACCGAATTTCTCCATATTTGAACTCATTTTCATTGGGAAATCCTAAAAATCCATTGGCAATACTTTCATGAACTTTTATCAAAAACATGAACATTTTATTTTTCTCTACTGGGTATTTTACCTGGCCCAGCGGTTTTATTGCTTTCGGCAGTCAACGGGCGGTCTACCTAGACCGAAGGCCCTCGCTCGCACCGAGGAAGCAAAACTGTGGGGTGGGTAGGTCTTTCCCGATGATCCCGGGAAAAAAGCTTGTCAATAATCCGGGGACTACTGTATTCGGCTCCCATCTGGATACCTCTAAGTGTAATTGTACAACCTTACATAATCAAATCGTTGCGAAATCTTTAACAATGTTTCCTAGCCAAATGGTTCGTTTACGACATTTTAGAACAAAATTTGACATTAGTATTGAACGCTATAAACAATTTTGCAGATGGAGTTTTTAACAAATGTCCCGGATTCAGATGTATAGATAAATTTCTGAAAGCCACGACAAACAATTTCTTTACACTCTGTAACATGTTCTAATTTTTTATTCCGTACGAAACTTCATCCGATTGAATGTACACCGAACGCGTGTACTGACTCATCGCATGTCACAGTCACAGAAGTGCATACCTATCCCTTTTTCGGTCGATGACGAACACCAAGTTAAACACATCTTACTTAATGGTACGTTACATGAATATATAGATATCGGGATTATCAATGAGAGTCGCTTCTGGACAAAGGTTGAGGTCATACCGTAGATGTGTGATTGCGTAATCGAAAAGCGTACTGAGAAGCTAAAAATAACGGAGAATGCGTAAGTACTTATACATTTGCATGTGAAATGAATGAAAATAATACACGAAGGATGTTAAGATATTTATCACCACTTTCATTACAATGACTAGTACTAAGTTGTCAGACAATTATACATTTTTTAATATTTCCTGAAATATTACGTTTTTTTTTTATAGAATTTTGATACGATTAAATGTTGCTTTGCTTATTTTTAATTATGTTATAAATAGTTTAATTTATAATATAATTTATTAGAAAAGTCGTTTATTTCATTGTTGGCACTTTTTGCATTTAAATGATCAAACTTTTGCAAGCGTTTCTCCTTCATAAGTTCTATGTATGAATATTATTATGAACATACTATAATATTCAATTTTCATAAAATACATTAATATTATAATATTATAACAATATTATTACGCGTAAAGAAAAATTCAAATCCAATGTTTTATATAATAGTGCAAAATATTTCCGCAATCTTGTAACAATAAATTTGAATAAATATCCATATACTATCGATCCTATCTTCTAGTCGCTCCATTAAATTTCTATCAGTTATCAATGAATCCAATAAAATCGCACATAAATTTGGTCTGCGAAGATAAAATTAAAAAGTGTATTTGCTTCAGAGGAGAACACGGAATAAATCGAACGAAAAATAGAAACAATTTTTTTCCATAAATCGCTTCTAAAACATTTAAAAAATATATTCTCAAAGTTTTAGGCCGAAATTTAACTGCCTATTGTTAATATAGTCTAGTGAGTCAGCGCGTCTCCGAGCGCCGAGCATACCTACTGTTATTGCGCGGAAAGAAGACTGCTATATACCAGGCGGTCTCAGGTGATGCAGTCCGCCGCTGTGACGATTGGTGGAGTCACCGATTTGGACACACTTTTAAAAACGAGGCACACGTACCTACGCGGCCGCAACACAACGAAATA
This sequence comes from Andrena minutula, assembly GCA_929113495.1. Classification (NCBI taxonomy): domain Eukaryota; kingdom Metazoa; phylum Arthropoda; class Insecta; order Hymenoptera; family Andrenidae; genus Andrena; species Andrena minutula. The sequence goes on along the minus strand of OV815993.1, from coordinate 75,245,576 downwards.
TTGAATAATTCAGATAACCTTACATCTTTATTCAACAAGAAGGTACGAATACGAAATACAAAACTAATAATGGACCAGGACTTTTACGAATACAAATGATAAGAAAATACATAAATCTAATAATAGAGGACATAAATAAACAGCAGAACTTCACCCAAACAATACAAATCACAAGATAATGTCGCAGCTGATTGTAAACTGTAAACACCAAAACACAATGCAGCACGTGACACCATAAACAAGAGGCAGCAAATTTTCTCTTGAAAAAATTGAAAACTCACTCCGCTTTTGCATTCTCCCACTTTTGATTTTTCTATTACCAAACCTCGGACCTGCGGGGTTCCAGTTTGTTTCAACACAGCGTGAATGCTTCAACTTTACGTTTTCCGTTTCACGAACCAAAAATTCCATTACAGATTTCACGTCATTCAACGTAACGTTGCTAAAAAATTTCTTGGGAATTTTTGGCTCGATTGCTTCAAAGATATTTCCACTGCACGGAGTACTGGTACTTGGCATCGAAACCGATTTAGAAATTTCGTGTTCAGATTCATTATGAAAAACAAGAGATTCTTTGCTTGAAGCCATCGCAACTTCCGTACACCTCAGAATCTTCAAAACTTCCGCGACGCCATTTTCATCGAAGAGCTCCCAGTGTTTTATACTAATACCACTAACACTGTTCCGCTTGGACAGGTTTTTTAATGTCCTTTTGCGCATTTCTGTATTTTTCCTTGCTGTTCTCTGCCGTTTCTTTTGCTTCTCGAGTTTCTTCAACTTCCTTTTCAAATTTCGTTTATACAAGTCCAAAGCTCGGTACACGTTGCAGGCGCGAATAACAGCGACCTGAAGGGCTGCTAACATTTCATTGGAAGTAACTTTAGCAGAAAGCTCATGTGACTCTTCGTGCGTCGCTGTTTCATTGCGAACGCAGTTTTCTGAACAAACAGAAGACACATCTGGGGAGCTGAATGACGCAGCCGCATTTGATTTGACTAAACATAGTTCGTACACTTCATCGTTTCTTTTACTAGTTGTCAAAGAACCATTATAACCTTCATACACTTCGTTCGACAATTTTTTGGACGCATGATGGTAACTTTTTGTCGAATCTTGATCGTCGTTATTTATATTTTTTCCGCTACATTCTTCATTGCATATGTAAATTGACATTTCAGGAGAATTATCGCCATCTTCTGGCACATATTCCTGCATATTTTTCGTAGAGTCATTTTGAATACGATCGACTTGATCAGTTTCTACCGACTTAGAATCATAAGATACTTGTACAGTTTCCGTGTAACTGTCAGTAATTAGAAGTGACTCCGTTGTCACAGAAGCATCTCTGTTTTTAGTTGTCAAATTATTAATTACTTTGGGTAATGGCATTTCCGTTTGTGTCTCTGCGGCTTTCTGCTGCACTGGCGTCAAAATGTCGCGCTCAAAGATAGTCTGCAAGCTCTTCGAGAACTTCCACTGTAGAACCGTCTGGGAAGAAGCGTCGCTACTACAATTGATCGTACACGTTGCAGCGTCTTTTCTTTCCGGCTGAGGCTGCAATGAAGGACAATTTGATGTATTATCAGTGCCCTTTCGATTCTCATTACACTCGATAGAGTCCTTTTCATGATTTTCAATGTTCCCCTTTAGCTTTTCCTCGCAATAACACTCATTTTGCAAGTTTTGAGCAGTGGGAGGAACATCGATTGAGTTTACACGCTTCTTTTTCAGGCATTTAAGAGTTCTCTGTTTCTCTTTCAAGCATCTTTCTGCTCTATCTACCAGATCGACGTGAACACCTTGGTCACAAAGAAATTCCTTCAGAATGCTCAAGGACATTGTATGAGAATTCACTTTCGAGTTTTCTTCTCTAATATCCAATGGATTCTTGGATTTTTGTCGATCTGGATTACAATCGCCACTGCATGCTAGACAATTATCACACTTTCCGTAGTTTTCCTTGCTCTGTTCCTGATGCGAATTGCTCGACGAAGAAATAGAGTTCAAGGACGTCTGACAGCATTTGGTGTGCTCGATATTAACTATGGAATCTGAGCTGCAGCTCAAGTCGACCATGCAGCCTGCGTTAGCTACAGTAACAGAACCGGAGTGAGCGTTTGGTTGAGAGATTTCAAGGTTGGCGCTTGCTTCTACATCTACAACGTCTTCGTTGAGATTGGTAATGGGAAATGGAGGAAAATCTTTCGGCAATAGTGCTGTAGGCCGTTGTCGAAGCTCTTCATTCGATTGAGGATTTTGGCGAACCATTTCACTTACTTTAGAGCGATCTTTAACGAAGTCACTCATATCGATGTCCCTTGTTGGCTCTTCTTCGTTAATCATCACATCCTCTTTTTCTAAAGTTGATTCAGCCTGTAACTCCAAGTGTTCAGGTTTCGCTTCATACTGAAACTGGTAACAATCCACCAGATTTCTAGTACTTTTGTCTCCCTTCTTCTCCATCGGCTGAGTCTTTATAATGTCTTCCAATACACGAAGGATTTTTGATTCCTTCGAGGTCTTTTGTCGAGCCATCTTCTCATATGATGTCTTTTCGCAATTCTTTAAGCTTGCAGATTCTGAACCATGATGATCATTACAGCTTTTCGACGTACCTCTTACTGTTCCTGATCTTGGTCCTACTCTAGGATTACTTTTCACGCTTGTGTTGCTCCTTTTACTCCAGACTTTAGAATTGTCAACTTCCCGAGTAGATAGAATATCTTTTACTGAATACGTTTCCATAAAGACTTTTTTCTTGGTTTCCACTATCGTTCGTTCCTGTTTTGGCTCTCTGAAAGCAGAATTTCGAAATAATCACTTTATGCAGGCCTTAAGGGGGTATTCTAGTCAAGACACTCGTTTTTGAAGGTGATATTTGGAAATTAATTCTGGAAAACCTATCATACCTACAGGGCAGGGGTTTTGCACACATATTTAGTAGTGTTTGAACTATCGACACAAATTTTTGGAATGCATTATATTGAAATTTGTATAAGTTACACGCCGAAACGCAGGTCATGTCATCAAAAAACCGGCCCCATTGGGCGCATGAATTGCGGCCGTGCTAGTCATCTGAAACGAAAGTACCAAAGATTTTTTTAATCTATATGAGTTTAGTTATCGCCCGAACTAGAATTATACCAATAGTTTTAATACAACCTCCCCCACACCTTGTTTTAGCTCAAGAAAAGTCGAAAAAATAAAATATCAATTTTTAAACAGCTGCGATTTCGGTAACAATGTCCGAACTGGGTTACCTCTAGTTCGGGCGATAACTACACTCATATAGATTACAAAAATCTTTGGTACTTTCGTTTCAGATGACTAGCACGGCCGCAATTCGTGCGCCCAATGGGGCCGGTTTTTTTGATGATATGACCTACGTTTCGGCGTGTAACTTATACAAATTTCAATATAATGCATTCCAAAAATTTGTGTTGATAGTTCAAACACTACTAAATATGTGTGCAAAACCCCTGCCCTCTAGGTATGATAGGTTTTCCAGAATTAATTTCCAAATATGTATCCAAATTTCCAAAAATGTATGTACGCCGGAGCAGCGTGTCCGTGAGTTGGACTCCGAAGCGCCGAGCTCACGGACACGCTGCTCCGGCGTAGTGTACGCGATGTGGGGGAAATTCTCGAGGGAACCCGTCCCCGATCTGGCATCACTGCCGCGACCAAGTGCGTACGAACTCATATGTTCCCGTATACCCCTTAGTCGTCGGCGACTGGTCGCCAAGCGCGTAACGGGCCTAACTCTATTCCCTTTTATGATAGACTGTATGTAAAGTGAAAATTTCAGCATCAAAAATTTGAAAACATCTGTCTTTAATTACCTACATACTTGTACTCACTCATCTAACAACATACTACAGGCTAGAAATTCATATTTCGAAGATCTAAAAAATGACAGGTCTGTTCCATAAATGTGAATTGACGAATATTGTGATAAAATCAATGAAAGAAAATTACTTAATTTATGTTGTCAGTTTGTCTTAAAGATGTGACAATGAAAGGATCAAAATAACATGTAATGGAGGAACGTGTATTGTTCCCTCCTCATTTCGTTCATTGGTAAAATGTTCTACCCCATTCTTTAGTCTTAGAAGCTTTGTTGGCAGAAAAACATGTTGATGTAGAAATGTTTAAAATTTACCAGAGAAACGGCTCAAGTTTTCAATGTCGAATGTAAAAGGAATATTTCATTAAAAATCTTACGCAAGGAAGTTGCAAATCCCCGCCGCACGGTTCCGATTATCGTCCACGTTTTTTTCGACATTGCAAGGATTCCTCTTCGTCGTAATATGGTCCAACGAATTTCCACGTTTGTTAGAACACGTCCTACAGTGAATTACAATAAATTAACACTTTGACTGCTGCAGGGTTTTGAAAATTGCTCCTGCATGGCTTAATTTATTTGCCATAGTTTATGCCTTAATTTATTGCCTGCATGGTTTAATTTTTATTGTTACTATATACGCTCTGTTATTAGGAGTTAGAAATGGTAACAAATTTGTTGGAAAGACTTCTTTCCAACCATAAATAGTCGTTTCACATCGCCTGAAACTGTGGCAGGTAGTTTCATCCCTTAATTTTGAATTTTTGAAAATTGGGGAAACTACACATTTGTGAGTTCTATATTGCTCAGTTGACTGACGAATGTTTAACAAAAACAATTATGCTGTACAAGAAATATTTAATAAAAAGTGACTTTTCTAAATATCGTTATGCTACTTGTGATGTTGCAATGTTTCTGCTTACATCATATTATTCCTTTTAAAAAGTCAAGCAACTTTCACTTTTCACGCGTTTTTTTTACGTTTTCTAATTATTTGACCTAATAGGTTTCCTACTCACAACTTTAAAGGGCAGTTTCTTCCTGCTCTACAAAGCTGCGAAGTTTCATCAAAATCTGAAGATGAAACTTAACGGTTGTTCTTTAAAAAAAAAAAATAACTGTTATGTTTTCCTTTGTTTCATAAAGCACTCGACCTTTTCATTAAAATGGTATTCTGTATTAAAAATTATTGGTTCTGTATTGAAAATTGCACATTTTCAATACAGTCTTAGAAAACAATTACTTTGAATTTTCTATTGGTTGATTCGTTTTTTCTTTGGCATGCATCAGCGGACGAGGTTTCTGAGTCAACATTGTTGCGCTGTTTGAAGATGGAATTTTCACCGCTCCACCTGGCCTCCAAACAGGTTGTACAGTGCTAGCGGTTCGACACCGCTGTCGAGAAATTGATTGCTTTGACTGATTAACATTTGTATTTAATTGCGTTGGTTTCTTCACAATTCTTCCTTTTTCTGGGTGACGAGTATTATCATTCGTCTTCCTTTCAACGAGATTAGATTGGGCGACATTTAGAAGTTTCTCTTTCTCACTGTTTCTAAGAGTACAGTCGACTTTCAAGGATGTTTTTGATTTAGATAGTTTCACTGAGTTGCTCAAATTTAAAGAGTTGAATATCTGAGTCTCGATGTGGTTCACCTTTTTCGCCAAATTTGCTTTCATGATTTTTGATCGAACAGCTCCCCTCCTTTGCCTGAAATTTTACCAATTTCGTTTTAACGTAATATAGGAGAGTAAAATGGCAACAGCGCCTCACGGACGCATTCCACTACAAGTATGCACCAGCCCGGCGTTCGGAGGGTTGCCAGCGACCGCTAGGCACAGTGATGCCCACGCTTTGAAAATTTTAGGAAGGTCTCCTTCAAATTATCGTCGCAAAGAGTTATTTGAAATTTTCCGGCCCGGGTTGAAGAATTTGGGGCCTTTTTCGTATAACTTTTGAACAATAAAAGATATAGGAATGCAATCTGCGTCGCAAAATGAGGAAAACTTATTTTCTCTTGATGATGGATAATTTAAAATATTTTGCGTCTACTTAATTTTTTTTTATCAATTTTTTAACCATAATTGTTGTGAACAGCTTTTGCAAACTGTTTATTTGATACTGTATTTAATCCTCTTTTTAAAATTCATGGTGTTGATAAACAATGGGACAGTTTTTTCTGTATCATTACTTTCATAAATTGAGAAATTAAATTTTTATTCAATTATGTGTTAGTTCTGCAAACTTCAGAATCTATTGTTCTGGTTTTTATTTTTATAATTTTATCCTTAATGCAGTGCGTGCATAGATCGGACGTAACGGGTAACTAAGCGGACGTGTCTTTGATTGTAGCGGTGTTTGAATTTTTTTCTAGAATTTTTGTGTCTTAACTTTTTAGCTATTCAACGCCACGCCTATACTGGCTTCCGTTAATGCAATTTCTTGAAACAATGCGCCATTATTGTGGCTTTTACACGCAAGTGGCGAAAAATCTCTGCGTACGAAGGTATAGCGTCGCGGTCAACCCTGTCGTAGCTAAAATTTTTTAAATTGAGACGGGTACGAGATCAGTCGACATTGTTTTCAAACCTCATTACAGTAATCTGGGGTGCGAGTGGTAAACCGATTATAAAAACGGAGCGCGCGGCTCGATTACCTGGGCCGGAAAATTCCGAATACCTAGCTCTTTGTGACGTTAATTTGAAAGAGGCCATCCTAAAATTTTCGAAGCTCGGGCGATGCCATCATTGCCGTCCAGCGGTCGCTGGCAGCTCTCCGCTGGGCCGGTGCATGGTTGTAGTGGAATGCGGCCGTGAGGCGCTGTTGCCATTTTACCTGTTCGCGCGCGCGTAGGTTGCAGTTTTAACGGATGACCCTGTGTGTACTTAGTTGCGAGATATCACGTTTTAAAATTAACTGTGGCAGATTACACTGACAAGGAACGCTGTGGGACCCTCCGCTCCCGATTGTGATGAAACTTTGCATATGTGTAGAACAGTGAAAGGTAAGAAATACGTGTTTGTTTTTATCGGCGGATATTCAAGTTTAAGGGGTGAAATCACCCTCTGAAGATTGACACCCTCGAAACTATCTTCAACAGTTTTACAATTTTTATAAAATCATTACCGCTGAAGTATTGTACATAAAAAACCAGACAACTTTGTAATTTGAACAATATTTTTATCTCGAATAATTTCCGAGATAGTTTCGAGGGTGTCAATCTTCAGAGGGTGATTTCACCCCTTAAAGTTGAATATCCGCCGATAAAAAAAAACACGAGTCTCTTACCTTTCACTGTTCTACACATATGCAAAGTTTCATCACAATCGGGAGCGGACGGTCCCAAAGCCTTCCTTCTGAGTCACCCTAATACTTTAATTACATTGAACATGTGTATCGTGACACGCATTTGAAAGAGAGGACACGATTTAGTTTTTTAAAAATATGCTTTCCGAAAGAATCATGATCAAAAACTTTTTGTAAAATATACTTAGTTCGAACAAGCGAAGGCGGCAAGTGCCCGCCTCGGATTTATTCTATATTTTGGGAGTTTGTAGTGTACTAATTTAAATCATTTTTTTAGAGAATTAAGCTCCAACGCTCAATCGTTTGTTTATAATATTGATTTAAAGTTTGGTTTAGACGCGAGAAAAATATAAATCAAATTAGAAAGTCACCGAAATAAATCAGATTAAATAGAAATTAAATACGCAAATAAACTTTCACTAGTTTTTTACCAAGGAAAAAAATTATTGAATACGTCGGAAAATGAACCTGGAGACCTCTTGTACGGTAGACTAAGTACATACTTACGTGCACCTACATACTTAACCCTTCGTGGTCACACCTTCTTATAATCACAAATTGGTCACATTTATTATTTTAGAATATTTGAATCTTTTAACTTTTGAATCAATACAATTTATAGTTGAAAAAATAAGTATTGAAGAAAGCTATTTTTTGTTAATATTCACCAAACTTTTAAATTTTAATATTCAGGTCCAAAAATGTACAGAAATATTGGCGAAGAAAAAATGTCTGGGGTGCGATATACCCCGTGTGACCACGAAGGGTTAGATATTTATAGAATGACGTATAGTACCGTGTACTGCTGCAGTGCACTAGTCCTTCTTCCAAACATATTGGGTTTCTCTGACAAAAACAAACTTTAAACGAATACTACAAAATGATTTCAACTAGTGAAACACTACAAAATCCTAAAGAACGAAAAAATTCGAGGGGGCCATTTCACTGCCTTCCCTGTAAGAACAGGAAGAGGGAAAGTAAAATAAAAGAATAAAATGCAGCAAAAATAAGATCGGCTGTAAACACACAGTACACGTTCCGCTGCACACTTATTTGTATTCTCTGTTAAAATTACTTGGTATCATTAGTGGGCAACATATTGGTTATACGTCGATTCATCAACTTATATTTTCGTGGAGTGTCATCGTTTTCCATTTTTTCGTTATCAGCCATTATATTTTTTACCAAACTCGAGATGGTCTCGATTAAGCAGGATATTTCTTGTGTCCAGACATTCGAGGACAAAGCTAGTTTGTCCAAAATCTTTTTCTATATTCATCGCAAAATAAATAATAATTATAGTTAATTCCAAATGATATTAAATTCCTTATTTTAAAATTTACTTTTTTATTTAAATTCTGTTCTTCAGAAGATTTCGACTGTGCACGGCTAATCTGTCGTTCTGTAACAGAGAAAGAAATAACAACGCGAAGAGTGTAAAAAGATATGTATCTTATTCGAATATGTTTGTAAGGGTGCACACCTTGTTCTTCTACAACGAGTTTATTCTTATTCACTGCTTTCACTAACTGGACAACATACTTCGACAAAAGTTTGGTAAGTTCTGATTCAGTTTTGAAGCTATCTTTGGAACCGTTAATGTAGCTCTTGCACCTGTTTAGCGTAACTTTTAGCTAAGTAACAAGGAAATAAAGAACCACTAATCGTTGAGAAGTAAAATTAATTACGTGTTTCCCACACCTCTCAATAGTTTGGTTTAAAAGTTGTAACGTAAACACTGAACCGGTGGTATCAATCGGAACTGCGTCTCGTAGCTTCATCCGAATACACTCCATTTTCTGCCAATCGCAAGACAAGTGCGCATGGATGTTCATTAAAACCTTGCATATCTTTATGTCCTCGTAATTAAACATAGTCCTTTCTGTTTCACATTTAGTTATTCCGTTCTTAGGATCTTGAATCTCGATCCTCGTCATTTTCTTTTCAGGGACTTGATGCTGTCCTCCTTCTGGGTCGTCGATTTTTGACATTTGAGCATCCTCATCACAAGAACCACTTTCATTGTCAGTAGTTGCTTCCACATTGGCATTGTTCTTCTCGTTTCGCCGTTTTGCAATAATTACCTTGATCGGCTTCTTCCTCAACGATTCGTTATCTGAATTTTTACTTCCATAGGGTTTCTTTTCCTGTAGATTGATTATTGTGTCTTCCAGCAAGGATGAGTCACTTTCAGAGCTGCTAGTGCCAGACCGTTTAGAATCCAGCGATTTCGAAATTCCACTTTCGCTAGAACTTATGGATTCTCGATTAAGTAAATTATTCTTGATAGACGAATCGACACCTTGACTCTGCACTTTTTCACCTATCATCTGGGTTGCTATTAGATCCGCGTTTTCAACAAACATCTTGACTGAAGCAACATCGTTCACAGATTTCGTACAAGTTGATAAAAGTGCTTCATCACTCTCCGTGCACGATTTTCCAAATCTTGACACGGGAGGAATATTTCTGATCGTAGAAGAAGGGTGTATCTCTTTGGCGTGGCATCTCAAATAATCCTTGGGTACCTCAGACCTTTTCAAGTAAATTTTCTCATCCGTTTTCTCCTGTTTTTTTCTTAAATTAGGTTTCCAATTCTCTTCGGAAGTCGAAGTGAAATTTAACTTTTTATGGGCTTCATATTGCTCTATACTAGGTTCAAATGTGTTTCCCGTGTCATTTAGATCATACAACTGCGTCGTTTGATTGGTTTTCGTAAGGTCTACCTCATCTTTCACGCTGTTAGGATCTCGTCGATCTCGAGTCGGTTCGACTGAAGTCTCGTTATTTATCAAAGTAGCAACAGAAGCTTTGTAAACACTTTGCTGCATACATTTTGTGTCAGCATCGATCGCCTGTATTTCCTCTTTGATTTTACTTGATCTTATCCCAGGAAATGCGCAAATGCCTTCTTCAAGAATCGCACACTCTGATGATTCATCAACTTCTTTTGGAAAAGTTCTGATGGAGTCTTTTTTTCGGTTTATATTTGATAGCTGCCTACTAAAATCTAACGGACGTTCTTTCTGAACGGAATAAATTTCTACTAACTCAAACGGGCAATAGAAAAGAGAATCACCGATGGTTCCGTCCTCCGCGCTTCGTGATGTATTCGAGGGTGATTGATTTTTCTTCTTCTTATTAGAAGAAGAAATATGTTTTGTTCTTTTAATGGGAATTAAAGCTTCTAATTTAACATCACTTTCACGATTTTCTTTTAAAACGTGGTTATTTCTGTTTAAAGAATTCCCGGCGTATGCTGACAGTCGATCTTTCTCAGAGTTAATGTTAGTGTCAGGGTGTTTGCTACTCCTTAAATCTTTCTTCTTTAAATTCGCTCTTGAATGTATTTTTAATACAGCGTTACTTGCGGAGATATTTTTTTCCCAAAGGCAAGAAACGCTTCTTGACTTTACCGTTAAATATGTTTCATGCGCTTCGTTCCTCGGGCTTTTACTTGGGGGAAGATTTTCATCCGACGAAACTGTTATCCTCACTGCGTTCTCTGGCGAAAGCTTAGAGGTTCTCTTGGAACTTTTTTGCTGTCTTACATTCGCTGAGAGCTTGAGATTTCCTACGTGAAACTCATTTATCTTCGATAGTTTTTTTAGAAATCGTGCTTCTGAGCGTAAAGTTTCATTGTACTTTATGTTGCTTGAATCGACCGTTATGAACGGAGACTTCAACCACACGGAATTCATTGTCACAATAGTATTGCAACGTTACGTAAATGACTCACAAAAAAATAAGTAGAACATTAAGAATTATTTTGTATTGAATAGAACATAATTTCGAAGTGAAAGGGGTTAAGACAAATTTTTGAACGACAACATCACCTGTGTTTTCACATGTTCCTGATAAGTGGCTAACTTTAAACGATCAAGAACATATGCGAAAGGAATATTACTTTTACCTTTGTCTGTGTTTTATTGATGGGCGCGTTCCACTTACGCCCAAATCGACCGCGCCCACGACGACAGAAAATCTCCCGTTCCACTTCCTTATAAGCTGTTATGAGCGTCGTGGGCGAAAAATATCGTGGAACGGGATCAGCAAAGCTCGTACTTTTCATTCGACATACCGACTGATTTTTAATCGTCTATGATCAATTCCGATAACACAGTATAACAAATTTTGACTTTTTTTCGGACTTGTAACATTCAATAGCAGTTTCTTATAGTTTTTCTTACGCTGAAAACGAATCCGCAAACCGTTTGTCGCAATCACCCTCAGTTTTTGAGAAAATCGATTTTGAAAAAAAATGCAAATTTTCAAATTTGAACATTTTTTGTATCCAAACGGTAATAGTTATGTAGTTGCTCGTTGCGTCATATTATTCTATGAACCTCCCCGAATACAACGATATAAGTTATTATTACATTATGAACATTTAAATATGTTTAAACAACGATCAAAGGGAAAAGGACACCCCTAATTCACCAATTTTTGCAGATATCTTTCAATTTATTTTGAAAACTAAGGGTCTGGGGGGAAATCTGACTGCTCCCCGCGATGCACCAGACAGTTTTCCTTCGGAAAGCATAAACAGAAGTGGTAAGTCGCATTTTGTTTTCAATACAGAAGCGAAATAGTTTGGCAAAACGCGCGATGCCGACTAAGGGGGTGAAAACTAACCTCAAAGTCAAATTGGCACTTTTACTTTTTCGCATGTAACTCTCAAAATACAACAGACAGAAAAAAAATGTTTCAAAGATAAGTTTAATGTTGAAATAAGCGCTGCAAACTTGCGGTAACAAAATTTTGAAGAGTTTAAAAAAATACCAGAACGAGAAAAAACTTTATTCAAAATTTTATTAACGCATGATTGCAGCGCTTATTGCAACATTAAACTTTTGTTTGAAACATTTTTTTGTCTGTAGTACTTTGAGAGTTATACGCGAAAAAGTCGAAGTGCCATTTTGACTTTGAGATTAGTTTTCACCCCCTTAAAAGGCGATAGGGTCCAAATGAAACACACCGTTGTTCTTCTTTTGAGTCACTCTAAAAACCCACAAAATTGCGTTCCAATCAGTGAGTCCGGGTTCGCGGTGTTCCCTTGTAAGTAAAAGTCAATGTTTCTTAGATCTAGGTAAATAATACTTAGAATGATTTTGTATTAGATAGGTATTGGTACCTTTGCCATACACATAAATATTTTAATTTATAACAAAAATACATTGTTTTAATTAATACTGAAGTCTCCGTCTCCTAGTATAATTACTAGGTATTTAAAAATACGATATAAACCTATACTTTGCAATACATATATCTACTATAAAATAAAATACAATATTTAAAAGTAACATTAAATACAACTAGGTAATTAAATGTTTCGTTTCTCTAAGGTTGTTACGAATCTAGGTATATGTACATATATCACAGTTCATAAAATTTTTAAGCTTTTCTTCTTTGTCGATGAAATTGGTTTCTCGTTTTCATTTTCATCTTTTATGTTTCCCTTTGTTTTCGATTTCTATTACAGTCTTCATTTGGTACATGACTATTTTCGTCACACGAAATTAATGGATAACTTAAGGGATCACTCTCCTGCGTGTTCGTACCAGTCTCTGTTTCCTCAGGAACTGGTATTTCCTCTTCATTGCCACCCATGTTTTTGAACTCGAATTCCTGTGCTGTATTATCAATTTCCGTTTCATAACAGTTTATATTTGACAGTTTCAACCAAAGTTCAAATAAACTTTTGTCTTCGATTTTTCCCGTCCAATTTTTTGATTTATGTTTCTTGAAAGAATCTAACGTATCTTGAGTCATAATTTTTTCAATGCATTCTAATGCAATTTTATATTGTTCACTATATTGTTCTATAGTTTTTACGTTATTTGTTTTTAATGTAATAAGTTTAGTATAGTCAACAGCATTTACGTTGAAAGGATATAAACCACACCTCTGAAATCCATTTTTTAAAATATCATTCATGTCCAAATTATTTAATGTTTTATATAATAAATTAGCTATGTCTTCTTTCTGCACGTTCAATTGATTATTTTCACTCATATACTCTTCCGCAACTTTTACATATTCACTTTCGAGTGGTTTAAACAGTGCAACATCCAGTGGTTGCAGAATGTGTGTGCAATTGGGATACAACGCAATTAATATAATTTTATGTTCCATGCAAAACATAGTGAGTGGTTGCGTTAAATGCGATGCATGACCATCGATATATAAAATTATTGGCAATTCTATATTCATTTGAATTAACCATGGGTAAAAAATGTTGACTATATATTCAAAAAAATTTTGTCCAGTCATCCACCCATTACTGGATATGCCAATACCCCATCCTTCTGGCAAGTTGCTAGTAATACATCCAGGAAGTCTTTGATATTCAAATAACATCAGCGGTGGAGCTATTTGTCCAGCAGCATTGCCCATAATAAGGGTAGTTACACTTTCCTTCTCAGTATTATTCACTCTATTATAAACTACTTTAGACCCTTTTTTCACAATTGCAGTATTATTTTTAGGGTTCAATAATAACGCTGTTTCGTCAGCATTAAAAATCCTTGTTGGTGCAAGATCTTTTATATTGTTGAGTGTTAAATAATTGTCGACTTCATGAAACCATTCTCTAATATTACTTTCACTCACTTTTGTACGACTATATGTCAAGTTTTCGTCTACACTTACACTAAGTTGGGGATGGCGATTCATAAAACCTCTATACCAATTACGTCCAGGTTTGCTGTTGTTAAATGGATTCTCCCTATTTAAAACCATTTCTTGCACACTATTTAACAATTGGTCCTTTGTCACAGGACATCCAATTCTGTTTCTGTCCAAAATCCAGTGTTCTAGAACACTTTCTTCATAGTTGGAAAGTATTGTCATTGGACCTGGCTTTTTATCTGCATATTTTCCATCCCTTCTTGCAGTTAACGTTGAACGCGGTACTTTATATTTTTCACTAGCTGCCTTTACAGACATGCCCGCTTTAACAGATGCAATAGCATTTTGCATGTTCTCTTTTGAATATTGACATCTTTTATTTTTTGAATTCATTGCCTACGAAATGTAAACTCGTTTTAGATTACATTTCATTAATTAATATACTATTTTATCTTGTAATTTTATACATATAAATAGTCATTTATGTATACTTACAACTGTGCACGCGAACATCAATATCCGTTCAATCAAAGTCGAAAAGCTAAAATAGGTTACGTCGCACAATAAACTGAATGCCAGTAATGGCCAGTAATGGCGTTGAGTGCAGCGAATACTCACCTCTTTAGTGCTCTAGTGGTAATGTGTGCGTGATACGCCACGATCAGCCACGATGAGAGACGAACCAACACCAGCGCCAAGCGAGTGACGCCGTAGCCAATCAGCGTAGATAACATATTTCCCGGTGATGTTGATTGGCCGTGGCGTTAGTAGGGATGAATCGATACAAGCACGGCCGTCTGTAATACAGGCCACCACCTACGATGTTGCAACACCGCATTTCGACAATAACCACGGCCGTCTCTAGTACAGGCCACCACCTACGATGTTGCAACACCGCATTTCGATAATAACCATCAGTCCGATGACTATGTTCTGACTGGTACCAGACGGCCGTGGTTGGACGAAAGGCTTCAGAAAGGACTGATGACAGCGTTGCTATTTTGGCAAGGTGATGGCCTGTACTATACAAGTAAACACAACTAAAGTATCGATACTTTCGTTTCGATCCAAGTAATTTTGGTATCGACACCTAAGGTTGCTATACCAAGTAGGTATCGATTAAAAGTACTCGTATCGAATAGATACACTTGGCCCGCCAGTCTTTCAGCTTCGCGGACCTTCTACACCTTTCCTAAACTGTTTTTTTCGACATCCTTTAAAATATATTTAATAATAAAATACATATATCGATAACGGTTTCAATTCTCGATATAAAATATTTTTAACAGCACTGTTTTCGGTTGCGATACCTTATTGGTAGCAGACAAAAGGAACGGTTATAACGGAATAAAGGAGATAACGGAATGCCATGTAACAACCCACCCAGATAGCACAGGACGTTTTAAAAACGTCCATTTTACGTCCATTTTAGGTCTGAACGTCCATGGCTTGATTTGTGAAAATGGACGTTTTTAAAACGATTTCTGGAAGTTTTCTGGACGTTCTGAAAACGTTTTAAAAACGTCCTACAAAACGTCTGGTTTGTGAAAATCGACATTTTTAGGACCTTTTCTGGACGTTTTCAAAACGTCCTGACCTGGTCGTTTTAAAAACGTTTTGAAAACGTATTTGTGCTATCTGGGTCATACCACAGACGAGGTATAGAATAGACCTATCAATCTTTTGTCTTCAGTGTCACCGGTCGGAAGTACCGATATTCTGAAATAACTAGAGCACTAAGGAGGTGAGTATTCGCATCCGTCATTTTGTGGCTTAAGAGAGTTTCCGTGAGGTCTGGTGTCCGTGAAGCCCTGAAGAGCTCTGCTCGCGAACGCGTGAAGTTAAAACGAACGGAATGTTTTGTAACGAATAATTGAGAACTGAATAAAACTTATAGAACTAAACTGAATTGAATTAATTAGATTATCAAACGATTTAGAAGTAATACGAACGAGAAACAAGACGACAAGGATATTTTGAGAATGATTGAGATAAGATTGTAGCGGGATTCATTTCTTTCGCGATGACGAACGAACTCAGATGATCATACAACGAACCAAATAAATTTGGTGATCTTAGAACAACAATTCTTTCGAAAAACGACGTGTAATATAAGTTGCTATGATTGCTTTAGTAATTCATCGTTTTTTTATTTGAATAATAACAAAAATAATAAACAACCAAACCGGAAAATAACTACCATTTAACAACGATTTGTTTTATTGAAGTGCCTCCATGAATTGACCCCTTTGCGAAATGTGCGCTTCGGGCGGTCACCCGTGCCTTCCACCAGCGCTGGAATAGGGTAAACACCACGCAGGGGAAACACCCTTAACGGGTCTGGATAAGCGGTAACATCGCATATAAGCCAGCCGCGCCCAGGTTAAAACTCCCGAAAATCAAACTATAAAAATACAGTGGAATAATTAAACAATTAGAAATGGATTTAGTATTTTGAATAAATTGATTATAGTTCTATATATTAGCAGCGCTGTCCAGCGGTGGGCCCCCCCACGCGCCCGCTTCCCCTTCCAACCACTCCGCCCGTATACACTTTTCGCGAGAAATATTTAGTACATAATAGTATTGGCTCTTAGATGCTTCTACACTGCGTGCCACATTAGAGCATACCCGTTTCGCGCACGGGTACACTGTGAAGGCTGCCGTCTCAGCGGGCCTTGAATGTGTGCTTACGCTCAAACAAGCTAGGAAAAGCGTGTGCGTATACGCGTGTAGTAAACAAACCGAAAATTACAACGTTCGTCCTGGAATCGGCCAGAAGGAAGTTTTTGCGGGCACAGTAGCCTTCAGTAAACATCTGTGCAGGGTGGTCTGGTGCGTTTGAATGCTAATAACCACCGTACTTGGAACTAATAATGAATTTATGACTTGAAAAGGGACAGAATAAGGCTTCAAGGCTTCTCCGTTTGGTGGCGCTAATGTGTACTCGAGCCTCATTCTGTCCCTTTTCGAGTTATACATTCATCAGGAAAGTGCTACGACCAATCGAGTGTGTCAGATCCGTGGGAGCTGTGCAGATCAGTCGCAAATCGGTAGGGGCGTTGGTACACTCTTATATGGAACGCAGTGTATAGCGTCGCGCTGTATCCCAAACTGCGCGAACGGGAGTGGGAGAACCCCGAGAACACGCGTGCTCGACCTTGGACAGCGCTGGTGTATAGCATCTTTTAAAAGAAATATAATATTGTAGAAAGTATATATGTGGAATGCAAACTAACGTGGGCATATAAGGTGTTTGCCACCATCTACTAATAGAGTGACACCTGTAATAAAACTAGCATCGTCACTTGCCAAGAATGCAATTGTTTTTGCAACCTCCGTAACGTCTCCGGGTCTACCGAGTGCATGAGTCTGTTTAGCATTCTGTATAAATGCCTTTAGTTGTTCGTCTGTCATTCCACTAGTTTTAAAAATGTCTGTTATTATCACACCAGGGTTTACAGCATTTACTCGTATCTATAAGTTAGAAAAAAGAATAATTTTGCGCCCAATCTATTAGTGCAGGCCTGAGATTTAAGTGAACGTAGCGGCCGATTTTCAGAGGCAACGCCTCCTTTCTCCCGCCGCACGTCTTGGCCCCCGCGACGGCCTAGCAGCTAAGAACGTCTCAGACCCGTACCACGTGAACCGCGCGTAACATATGAGAATGTATCGCAAATGAAACTCGATCCAGGTGGCGCTCTGATCGTAGTGCTCTGAGCATGCGCGTGATGACGCCGTGACGTCAAACCAATCCACGCCAGCGCAAAGTCAAGCTCATCTTGGCTTTGATTGGTTTGACGTCACGGTGTCATCGCGCGCATGCTCAGAGCACTACGATCAGAACGCCACCTCGACCGAGTTTCATTTGCGATACATTCTCATTAGGGTGACATTGTATCAATAGGTTTCCACATCGTCCCAACCAGCGGCCATAGCCGTGATGGAAAACACCGGTTCTCGTTAGATCACCAAAGTTAAGCATCACGGGGGGGGCGGGTACTGGGGAAAGATGGGAGACCACACCACACCTTTCTTCTGGTGCGCCGCTGCTGCTGGGAACCGAAGGAGAGAGAGAAGAGAGAAAAAGATGACTAAGTTCGCGTTGGGCAATATAAGCAGATAAGCTTGAAACACCATCCTGTTTAACAGGAAAAACAATATACAATACAATACACATCGTCCCAGAGAGCACGATTGTCGATGCGTTTTTGTTTTGTCAACGCGCCACGCGCGGTTCATGTGGTACGGGCCTGAGGCGATCCAAGCTCCTCGGCCGTCACGGTGGCCAAGACGCGCGGCGGGAGAAAGGGGGCGTTGCCTCTGAAAATCGGCCGCTGCGTTCACTTAAATCCCAGGCCTGTATTAGTGTAATTATTAACTCGCATTATTGCCTCTACCACTTTTGCATATAAAACATACTTGTTTTTCTGCAAGATCACGCGACGTGCAACGCGTGAATTGGTTAAGCGCAGATTTACTCATACAGTATGCTAGGAGATTTGTGAATGATCGTATTCCACAAACACTCGACACATTTATAATGTTACCTTTAGTCTTCACTATATGTGGAACAGCTAACATTGTCAAATTATAAACTGAACGTACATTGACATTGAATATCCTGTAATATTTAAATATGTTGACATGCTGTTTCACAAAATTCAATTTTTAAAAATAAACAATTCATACCTATCGTATTGCCCTAAGGAAGTGTTTTCGATGCTTCCGAATTCGAGTCTACCAGCATTATTAACCAGAACATTTAAACTACCGTAATGTTTAACAGTAGACTCGGTAACATTTTTTGCATCAGCTTCATTAGTTACATCGCCGGTTACAACAAATGTTTTAGCAGGTTTACATTTTTCGGCAACTGCATTCAAATTTTGCACATTACGGCCTGTTAATGATAACGATGCTCCCAGGCGAGAAAAATTTATAGCTGTCTCTGCTCCAATACCAGAACCAGCTCCTGTTATTAAAACAACTTTTCCTGCAAATGCCATCTGAAATAAACGTACAACTGTTTTTAAGATTGCTTATAGTTTGTTATACTTTCAAAAAATAGTCTTCAATATTCTTTCATTAGAAAGACAGCGCTTCCCAGCGTGCCGCCCCCCCCCCTCCCCCTCCCTCTCACAAGCTGGCTTCCCCTTAGTACATATGTATGGTAACGCGATGCGACGTCACCACGCCTAAGTAATAGCGAAACAAAAACCGATTTGGTTCCGCAAATCAGCAGACTCGAGATCGGACCAGTACAGACTTAAGGGGGGGGGGGGGGGGCTGGTGTAACTAAAGTCGGTATCAAATATATTGGTTGGTGAATTCGGTTTCGCGAGCAGCGATCGAGGAGAAATCTGACGATCGCGGATTTGTCAGTTCGATTTGCGTGGCCCTCGCAGGGTATGGTGGGGTAAAGGGAACGCTGCTCGGCTCCACTTGAACCTAGCCGGTTGGCTGTTATTTATTAGAGCATATGTACATGGAGGTATCATTGCCTTAGAGTGACTGCTTCGAAACTGTCGGGCAACATCACGCGAGAGAGAAAAAGACAAGTATATGTCCTATTCGACCGATATGCGCATGCGCCGATATCGTGCGAGAGAGAAACACATCTTGCAAGCGAGAGAAGTATATGTCCTAATCGACCGTAATCGATATCTGGTCGATATCGCCGGCGACGAACCGCGGTTACAATGATTATCGTTGTTTACGCTATTTTGTTTTCAAAACGAAGCAAGAAAATGTGAGAAAATATGGAAACCGTAAGTATTATATTGTGATATATAATATAGGGTCATCGTTTAATCTTGCAACCCGCGCGCGGGCGAACTTGGAAAATGGCAACATCGCCTCACGGACGTATTCCACTACAACCATGCGCCGTTGCATGTGAAAAAAGATGCGACGACATTGCCGGTTGCCATAAAATTGCCTCAGTGGAATCCCACCTTTAAAGTTAAAAGAAACTCTTTCCTTTATTACTATGTAAATCGCTACAAGAATGGAAGAACCCCAGAGTACCTGCGGGGCCTGCCTTGGATAGCGCTGTTTTATAGCATAAAATCTTATCAATATAGAAATAAATACCTTAAATGAAGAAACAACACTATAACAATATATTTCAATAGTTTTGTTACAATGTACTGTTATTATACTTTGTGTTGTCGTTATTAATGTATCACACAAGTAAAGCCAATACAGTTAATCATACCACGTTGCTCGGAGGCAGTCGACACCCGTGCAATAAATCTCAAACACATTAGCGGTGCAAAATTGGTGCGACTCCACTATATATTGGGATTGGCTAAACTAGCGATGTGCTACCTGGTGACGAAAATCAGAACCTGCGGTTGCATATGAAAAGTGTGCAAATAATTTATTTATTTACATTTTATCTTGTTTGCGATAAAATTTTTGCGTATGAAGCATCTAGCCAGGTAAGCATAGCGAAAAGTGCAACCAAAGCAAATTAAGCTTGGTGTACAACAATCCATAAGTTCCTCAAAGAATTGGTGACAAGTATCAACGCGATACCCCTACTACTATAGGGTAGTTACGGGGTGAAACGTAATTTGCAGTTTAAGCTTCATTACTTTTGTTCTAGTGAGTAGAAACTTATAAAAAAAATCACACACATTCCACCCATTGGTGTACGCGCCTACGATATTTTTTCAGAATGTTCAGCTGCAAATCCAAATTTTACAAAATTCGTAAACATTAAAAATGCCGATTTCATAATCAAATTATCAAGGCACCACATTTATATTTTTACAGTTTTAGTGTTTATACATGATTATTAATATGTAGTATTTGTCAGATTTTTCGAAAGAGTGAAACGCAGTTATAAAAATTAAAAAGAGTAGAATGTCTCTGATTTTGTTTACAAGCTTTTATTTAGCTTCACCTGTGAGTTCGTTCGTTAGTTTATGATAATGAAATGTTGTAAGCTAATTTTGACCCACTTCCGCATGTCCGAACGACACACAAACGTAATTCCGATGACAATACAATATTTTCATATCTCCGACCTGATTATGGAATTGGGGAAGCAGATAAATGGTTATACAGGGTGATCCTCCAGCGACACCTGTCAAGGAGATGCCGCCTGATACCCCGTGCCGAGGACAACCCCCTGTAGTGTCTCACTCAATTTTATGACTTTCGACCCTCGAAAGGGTTGGACTACCATTAAACAGTTAGAAATGTCTAAGATTTCTGCATGTCTCATCAGATCTTTGCGAGAACGACGTCAATCGATTCCTTATGTTTCACCGATAAAACTGACACCAGGAACGTCGTAAGTCGGACCATCATGAAGAAAATTCCATGAAAAATTGATTTATATAATTTCAAGTTGACTTCGTTGAAAATAGTCCGATTTACATGAAACTTCGTATAATTTTCATCGTAAAAACATGAAGAATCCATTGGTGTCACTTCCATATCGATTCTATGAAAAATAAAGAATTTTTTAATATGAATGAATACATTTTTAACGAAGTTGTGGAAATCAATTTTTTATAAAATTTCCTTAATTACGATCCGATTTATGTTGTTTTTGGAACATTCCCATCGGGAAAACATAAGGAATCGATTGACACCACTTTTGCAAAGATCCGACGAGAAATGCAGAAGTTTCGATTCGTCACTTCTTAGGGAGCAACATTGTATGGCCTCCCTGGTCTCAAGTGCAGTGCCACCTTTACCAATGTGCTAACTAGATATGGCTAGAGGCGTCCGTGATCCAAGGGCGCTTAAGAATCAAATATGTTGAAATACTTTTTTTCTCTTTAATTTTGGAGACAAAAATTTCGTTCGTGGGTATTGTTTTTGTTCGTGTTTGCCTTGATGGAGACCCGGGGTTGTGATGTACTGCCTTGCACCAATTGCGAAGAAATTGCATCCTTGGGGGCTATGGCGCCAAAATTTTTTAGTCCAGGGCGTTCAAATTTGTTAAGGTGGCCCTGCTCGAGTTTCGAAGGCCACGAAAATCAGCGAGGCGTGTAATTGCTAGGCGGCATATATCCTGCTGCCGTATGCCTTCAAACATCTACGAGGTAATTGAAGGAGGAGACGCGTAATACAATCGAACGATTAAACGAACTTACCTAAGTGAAGTTCTATCGTAATTTTATGAATAACCTTGTGGCGAAAATGGCATAAACAGAGTTGGGCATTATTCGGCTAAATTTTCATTCGAATACGGATTCGTATAAATTCCCAAGATTTATTCGTGCATAACAAATGACGATTGTATTCAACGAAAAATGATTCTTTATTCACGAATAAATCTGCTCTGATAAGTGATAACCAGGTCTGCCGGCAGATCCGGCGCAGTTTATGTCCGCATTCAACTACAGTTCTGCCGGCAGACCCTGACAAGGCAGAATCTGCTGCGGATCTGCAGTTCGTCTGCCGGCAGACCCTGCCTTGTCAGACCCTGCCTTGTCAGACCCTGCTGTCCATCTACTGACAGACTGCAGGCAGGGTTGTTATCAGGGTGTACCGTTATTCTATTCAGATTCATTCGAATAAGGATTTATTCGTTATTCGACTTGATTGAACGACGAATAAATGTAATACCTTGGTAGTTTCGTGCTATGCAACTTACATAGCACGAAACTACCAGAGAATATTATTCTATAGAGCGGAGATGTCACAAGTTGAGATTCCTTACTCCACCGCAGGCGGCGATGCTGTCGGAAATCTTCGCATCTTGCACCTCTGGTCTGACCTGGACGTTTTAAAAACGTTTTGAAAACGTTTTTGTGCTATCTATGCGTTTCCGGTAATGATTTAGGTAAATCCATCGAAATCTTCATATGCATTTTTGAAATATTTTTACTATGCTTTAATTGTTTAAAAATGCAACCTTCTCATTTGTAACACATACATTAATAGTTCAACTTAATTAAAAAAAATTATTTCAGTATTTATATATGCTAGTTTTTTTGTACGGCTTCTTTAAGTATAAAGGCACGGTAATACGGACAGGGCACGGTAATTAGGACATCTACCCCACCATCGAAGGTGTGTGAATCGATAATCATCATCATGGTGTTACCTTTCCTCTCTTTAATCTTCACTATCCATGCTTAACGTGAAAACATTATTTTGTTTACATGTATCTCAATTTAAATTGTAAAATTATGTTGCAATGACAGAAAGTAAAATATTTATTATAATTCTTCATGTGCTAACAATTAAACGCTGAGCAACTAATTATAAACACCAGAATCCATCTTCTCTTGTGCATTCAATGGGTTAGTAATGTTAAATATACATTTAGAACTATAAGTTTGCTTGAAAACTTAACAATACCTAATATCTTTTTCAGATTACGAAAATGTTCGAAAGTATGACTATTAAATACCGTAGAAAACTGTAAGTGTCCTGCACAGTTATAGAAAATCACAATGTCACTTAATAATTAATATAAGAACGTAAGGAATCAATTAATAGCCAAAAAATTTTCTAATATACCTGTCTAGACGAAACCGTCTAAAAAATTACATCCTCTAACAATTTATTACGCTTTTCTTATAGGTAATTTGAATAAAACTATCTAAAAATGCAGAGTATTACGCGATCTATAGACGAATGTAACGCCATTCGTTACGCGTCCTATAGAACAGCAGCAAAAATGCAGATTTTACATAAAGAGCTTAGTAGTAAGTTCTCACGCACTTTACATTGCGCTACATCTCGGTTAAACTAACTATATTAATATACCTACCAATGCCTCCCGTTTTTCTCAGTGCAATACGTTCAATTGGAATTAATTGCCGGAGTCTTCGAACGTCATAGACTATCAATCACAGAGAATTCTGTAAGTCTAGATCCAAGTGAAATCGAGGATGTCCTTTCCGACATCTATTTTGCAGCGTGTAAAGAAAATAATACTAACTTTGACGTCGATCACACTACAAAACTTGCAACAAATTGCATTTTAACTATATTCGATAAGTATGTCGTTATTAATATATTGCTGCATCAATTGACCAACAGGAATTTAAGTAGTTTACTAAACATTGCAGGCAATGTTCCAGAAGTGTCTCGGTGTTTTCTGTGAAAGTCGCCGTGATATTAATGAGCTCTGGAAGATTGCAGGAGAAGTACGGGTACCTTTATCAACAGTTAGCTGACCACAACGCGTGCTTATCTAAAGCCGGCTTGCATACATTATTAACAAGTATTTGTAAAATCACGGAAATGCTTGGGGAAAGTACAGCGTACGGGTATCAAACTATTCAGTCACACATTGACAGTTGTTTCTCAAAGGTATAGCAAAGTACCGTCGTCTTAAATGTAACTAAATGTCTTCTAATACCTTCGACTTACGATTAATTACTCAAATTTCTCGATAGTCTCAAGGATGTCTCGGAGTGACCGAATCAGAATTCGCGGCATGGATCATGCAGGAGCCTCCTTTGCTTGTTTGGATAACAACATTTAATCGCATGAAATCTGCGGAGCATAGTATGTAATATGTTATATGTCTTAAAGTAATTGACTTTAAATACTCGTAGAACTTTAGAATATTCCCTCTTTCTCAGTTGTACACAACGTTAGGTGCTCTTCTTGCAAAACCATGTCTATTCAAGGACCGCGATACTCGTGCTTAAAATGCACGGCGTATCACCAGTGTCAACAATGTTTCCTATACAGTAAGATATCAGGAAAGCACAAACTGAAGCATCCAGTTCGTGAATTTTGCACCAAGGTACGTTAACGGTCCTTTCATTTGTTGTACAGAAAACTCATGTGGAAATATCTTTTCAGACTTCGAATCGGGAAGTGACCAAGTTAATTATTGAGTTGATAAGAAACAAATTAAGATTATGCCCCGCCAGATCTATTCGAATGAACATCGAGGATCAAACTCCGCATGTAACTAGGTTGCTAAACACGAGAAAGATAACAAAGTATACATACACAAGTATCTCACGTGCGATGTATTTACTGGCTTCTTTAAATATTTGTTTTAGCAATGAAATAACACGCGCCGACTGCGAATCATTAAGAAGTACGATGAAAAGACGAGTTCTGAGTGACCCACAAAAGGAGCTGCAAAGCATAATCACGCATTTAGAGGAAGAAAATAAGCAATTGCAAATCGAATTGCTGGATATACAGGGCACTAAAGCGGAGAGACTTCAGCGACATAGAGCTACTATCGAATCCCAGTTGCAGCGTCTAAAACTATTAAAAGTACGTTACTATTATCAAATAGATCGCATTGCTGCGTTTCCAAGAACTCTAACTGAAGTATTTATTTCCTTATTCGCAGAAGTGTTTGTTCACCGATAGAGCTCATATGCCTCAAGTAATTAGTCACATGCAGAGTACACCTATGGTTCCGCCGCTGTCGTCGAGATTAGCAGCTTTGCCCATAAATTTCGAATTAAGTCCGATTATACGCCAAGAGAGTATTGAGCATGACTCGAATTCGAATGATACAGATACGCTGCAATCAAATAATTTCAATCCAACGTTATCTGGAGAATGTATCATCGAAAAAAGCCACGATGTTATAACCAGTGTTGGAGAAGCGTCTACCAGTTCGGGCTTTGGTAACATACTAGAGCCTACTCATATAGAGCTTAGCACATGGATCGGAGGTATATTATTTTATTCATTTTTTTATCCCGCAAATTGAAGTATTTCTGATCTTCAGAGTTGGGCATTATTCGACTAATCTGTGAATAAAAATTTCGAATAAAATGAAGCTATTCATGACTATCGAATGAATTTTTAGTCGACTAAATTTTTATTCTAATGATCTCGAATAAAAATTTCAAATAATATGAAGTTATTCGAGGGTAACTAGTTATTCGTTATTCCAAGGCCCTCCGTGGCGATTAAGCGTCACGAATAAGTCGCTTCGGCTCGAGTTCCGTGGCCCTCGGGTTCTGACCCACGCTTATTCGTGTCGCGTAGTCGCCACGGGGGTCCTTCGAATAACAAATAACGACTAATAATTTATTCGTTATTCTCGAATAACTACACTTTATTCGAAATTTTTATTCTAGTTCGTTGGAATAAAAATTTAGTCGAATCAAAATTTATGCGACTAATGCCCAACTCTGCTGATTTTTACTATTAAACTCGGTTTAAGTTTCGTGAGGGGTATTCTCCCACCACACCGTTTGTTTGCCTCGGTGCTCCTGTTCGCAACATTTTCTGACTCGCTCTCGCGGAACAAGAGTGAGCCAGAAGTGGTGGGGATGGTGCCAAGCTTCTGGCGTGTAGGCCAAACCGAGCTGTCAGCGTAAAAGTACACGCATCAGAATAGGTGTGCGTTAGCTCCGAAAAAATTTAGGAACTTTATTGGACAGAACATTGATTCTTTCTCGATAGCTTCATCTCGTATTGGTCTACGCATAGGGTAAACCCACCAGTAAATGAACACTTAAGGCTAGTAAATGGACACTTTTATAAAATTATGTTTGCAGCGCGATTGATTCCATGTGTTGCGAAAATTGTTTGGATATGAAGCGAGAAACTAGAAGAAGTCTATAATTAATTAGTTGCTTATTTTAGTAACTTATTTTACTCGTTTTAGTAAAAAATGTCCATTCACTGGTAGTGTCCATTTACTGGTATATTTACCCTAGCTTCGTAACGTACACAACTATTACGCTAAGAATAAATAACAGCCAAACGGCTAGGTTCAGGCAGAGCCGAGCAGCGTTCTCCTTACCCCACCATACCCTGCGACAAATCCTCAATCGCAATTCCCAAAACCGAATTCACCAGCCAATATATCTGATACCGACTTTAGTTCACTGATACCTTTAACTTCCAGGCTCAAAGAGGTCAGAAATGAATCCCCCAGACAGTGGATTCTCGCAATGGTTAGGCTCTAATGATCCCGGGTGCAAGGAGGAGAAGTATTCAGTGAAATCTATTTCAGCTGGCACTGAAAGTGAATCACCATTGATAATTGCCGAGTCTCTTATGGGCATTCATAGAGATAACACACCGTCGTCTTTGCAGAGGCCTGATAAACATTCACAGCATAGTAGTTTACAAAACATTCAAGGAGATCTGAACGACATATTAGATAGATTACAAAATATGGTCACAGACGACTGCTTACTAGACGGTGAGTCTCATACATTTCAGCGATAAAAATTGTGTTTATTACAAATAAATACGTTTGTACAAATCGTTATTGTAGATTCTTACGTTGCTAATGACAATTGTAAACTGAAGCGTGCTACAACGGAAATGGAAGATTTATTGACAGGACTTATCCAAGGTATGGAATCTCGTAAAAGTAAGCTCACTACTATCGTCTGACAATTTTCTCTCTTTTTTTTAATTACAAATAGTATCTTGCGATCCAAAGTAAATGTTTAGGAAATAAATGCGCAGTCCGTCCGCTTTAACAGAGTCCATTTTGTAAACGTAGTGTATAGAAATAATGTGCAATGATGGCGAATGTTAAAAAATCTCTTTGCACCCATTTAAAATTGTCTTAGACAAATATATATATATATATATACGTGTAATAGAAAGCTATACATAAAAAGAAAAGCAATATATCATTTGGTGAAGAATATCTTTATCAATAGAATCGATGCTCGTATATTCGAGGTTTAAATATAAATGACAAAAATCTTTTTACTTATCGTAAAGTAAACACCGAATCAGTTGTAAAAACTATACATAAATACGATTCGCCGTATCTATGAATGGACTAGAGTATCGAATGTAATGGTTTGTGTATCAATAGTATAAAATATATGCGTTTATACTATACGGTATGTATATGCTACTACATATCCTTTTCAAGTAATAACGTGTCTGTTAAATAAGTAACTTTAAATATTCGTGAAAAATGTAATTTCTCGGATGGTAGGTTTACTGTCCACGCCATCACACGAATATCGCGGTTATTCCACTCTTCTATAACACGCCTAAAATAAATATTGTGTAAAATATACTGTTCGTTTCCCATTCTACCTACTGTGCCCCGCTGAAAAAGTAAAGTCGATCGGGGTTCTTCGCTCGCATTGGCTCCCGCCGCCCGTGTACCGTTTGCTTACTTTGTATTCGTCGACGTCGTCGCACCAGCAAATAGGGATATACTATTCGAACCGTAGAGTTTCTCAACCGACTTCTCTTCATCGGAGCACAGTACACTATCGTATCAACCGATATGTTATAAGTAATATAAAAGCGTGTGTACATACTGATTTATTATGTCTTTGTGCAACAATATCGCAGAGATACCGACAACATAGTAGACATAACGTTTAAGTGCCCATTCGTATATACTATCTAGCATACAAGCTGCCACGTGCTTCAACGGATTGCTATATCGTGTCGGCGCTGGACCGTCTAAACCTAAATACGCCGTTCTTGAGAAGTATTGTGGCCGCCAAGCCAAACACGACACAATATTTGGGTTCTTTCTTCTAATCTGTAATGAAACAGCCGTTACTCGATCGATCTGATATCGAACAAAGTCGCTTGCGATATCTTCTTCCTACCATATATACAATAATGGGATTAAAGCTGGATATAACTGCTTTTTGCAATAGCATCGGATATCTTTTGTACGCATCTAAAATTATTTGCACTACTTCGGTTCTCTTTTCTTTTATATCTATAATTATCCTTTGCTCGTTGTTCAAACATGCTTCTATGACATCGTAGAACAACGAAATCTTCTCCCCATCGACAAATTTATCCCTATAATAAGTAAGATGAATTACATTCAAGTTCTGGCCCTGCGAATGTTCCGCAAAAGAAGGCGGTATAGGGATGAATTTACTTAAGCGGATGATTGTGCGTAATATCCAAATCCTTTAATTCTTCCCATGTCATATCTTTAACAATGCCAGATTTTCCGGTAAGTCTGTCGATTGTCAGGTCGTGGAACGCTATAGGTACATTATCCTTCGTAAGAGATAAATCGATTTCAACCGCGGTGCAGCCTCTGTCTTTGCTCTGTAAAACATTTTATCGATCGTCATTACTCGCAGCACGGAGCAACCAGATTGTCTCGGACCGAAGTAATAAACCTCTAATTAGTAACTACTATATTAGTCTCTGTATTTACAATATAAAATACGTAAGCAATCCGATTTTGTTACGGAGGTAGCTAATGTATCGAACTAATTAACAAAAAAAAAACAAGTGAGTTTGTTATTTCATCGAATTCGCTTTCGGCGAGATCTAAAGGCTGCTTCAGACACGTCGAGTAATTCAGTCGAGTAGCGAGTGGTTTACTAATTCTTCGTGCGTGGACGCTAAAATTTAGTCGAGTAGCTTAGTAAAACAATGGTAAATTACTGAATTACAGTTGACCCTCGAACAACGCGGGGGTTGGGGTCCTCGACTGTCCGCGTAATTGGAAATCCGCGTAAAATTTTTTCGCCCCCCCCCCCTCCGGAATCTGTACCTTACCTTATACAATATGTAATCTACTCTGAGCAGGAATGCATTGAGCTGTAGATTTGTATAATATAATTAATTATATAAAAATTATAAGAATTAATTAAAATAAATACTCTAAAAAATAGAATGGAGAATTTAAGCGATTTATAAGTATATATGGAAAAGCTTCGCGCGTATAGAGAATCCGAAAACGCGTGCAATTTGAGAGACAACACTGTATTTTCTCGGTGTTCCATCGCTAATGAGAACAACATTTCGATTGATGTTGGCGAATCACTGAAAGAGCTTATCCTAACACCAAAAGCTATAATAGTCAAGATTGTAAACTAGCGTTTGATGTTTGGGCATGCAGTCGTTTCAAATTCAACCTGTTTAACATTTAAATGGATTTAACGCAGACATGTGTTAGAACTTACAACGTAATTTATGGGGAGAGGACTTATAATAGATATTACTTGTGATTCTGAAATATATCGAGAAAAAAATCCGCGTTGTTGGAACCCGCGTTGTTCGAGGGTCAACTGTACTCGCTATTCGACTAAATTACTCGAAGCGTCTGAATTCTTAAGCGTAGAAACAGAAACCATTATTATGTGTGTGACTTTACATTACGAAAAGCTGACAAGCTGTTCTCAGGGAAATCGTATGCTCCGCCACGATGAGCCACCACTCGCATGCAATACTGTTCTCCGTTACCATTGTCCTTGGACACTGTGTTATCTTTTTTCAACGATAGAGGATTTGCGCCAAGCACTTCTTGCACGACGTGCGACTTTGGCGGCGGAATCCTGGCTATCTTTAATCCGACTGCGATAATAATAGAGCCCCAAACAATCCATGGTATAGAGAAATTATAAAAAACACTTATAAAAATACTCCAGATAGTTTGTAAAAATATCCACAATAAAGCACTGTTTAAAATTAGCTCGATAATTCCATGCATCTTTTACAGAAACTCTTTTTAGTCTGGTTAATGGGTTTTACGAAACAAAAGATGCCAGTGTTATTAACTTTATGTGCACGAACGCATCGATTACGATACTGTCGTGCGGCACTCCGTATTACTTGGATATATGATCCGGCACATTCTCGCCGGACACTTTTCACTGCTCGCTATCTAAAACTGCCTCTGATAACGCTTATTTGCGCGGCAGTATCTACATTTAACAGAGCAACAGCTCGATGTATTTATTTACGCTCGTCGATTATCAAATACTCTCGTATCCACGATTCTGTTATTGTACTTGTTAATCGTGGAGCTATCGCGTGTCATCTGTATTTGATTGAAACGTTAATTGCAATCATGTTCCGCCGCGTTCATTCCGCCCTACGATGCAATCATGACAAACACTAAGTGACAATTTACCGGGCTGAACTTTCCGTCACGGCACGAAGTTCAATTCGAGCTACGCGTCCACGGAACTTAAAAGCTGTACTGTCACACTGTGCGAGCCGAAGTGTCAGCTTTCAAGTTTCCACCGAGTAGCGTTTGTTCATCAATCAAGGAAAAATGTGACGCACGGTGACGCACACGGCACGATCACAATGCACGCGCGCATTGGCGCTACTGAATGACGAATCACGATACGCTACTACGACCAATTGCATCCACGATCTGTATACCTATATAGCGTTACATAGGGTGTCCTGAAAAATCACAATGGCAGGATCGAGTTGCAAGGTGCGTAATTGTTGTTGTTCGCGATGACGGATGACGATGAATCGAGGGAACTAAAGTTCACGTGTATTTAAGAATCGACAGGTTTGAATCAAGGAGAGATAATGGGAGATTCGTTGGATTTTTTGACAAAATACCATAATATATCTAATAAACTAAAGAAGTGAGTGTATCATCGCGCGTTACTTTAACTTTCATGAAAGCAGTTAAATTTTGATACTAGATTTACTACTCGGCGTCGCCCGAAATTTAGAATCCGATTTTTTAAAAAATAATTTTATTAGGGTAGATGTCCCAATTACCGTGCCCTGTACCTATTACCGTGCCTTTACATTTAAAGAAGCTTTAATTGTTTAAAAATGCAACCTACTTATTTGTAACACATATATTAATAGTATAACTTAATTAAAAAAATTTATTTTCTTAATTATGTGTGGAAGTTTTTTTGTACAGCTTCTTTAAGTATAAAGGCACGGTAATAGGTACAGGGCACGGTAATTGGGACACCTACCCTAGTTTCTTTTTTTTTGCGAAAATAATCACATTCATCTGGATTAGCTAGGCATAATGAACTAAAATATATTTCGTGACCCCAGTTTACCGTTCGAAAGTTTTTAGGTGACAAACACAAACACAAACAGTTTCTGCTTTATATATTAATATTTGCTAATCACTCCATTACAGACGCTTTTTGAGAAAACCAAATGTTGCCGAAGCGAGCGATCAATTCGGTGAGTTGTATAAAAATTCCGTAACATATGTTCTATATTCCCAGAAATGTATAAAATAGTCGACTATTTTTTAGGTGGTCTGGCTCTCGAATGCGAGCAAAAAGAACTGTGGCAGTACGCGGGCTTGTGCTCGTTAGCTGCAGCTAGGTGTCAGGGAACGTTGGAGAATGCCTCTTCCGAATTAACTTTTCTGATAAAAGCAGGCAGAGAATTTCTTGTGGCTGATAGAAAAAATAAGAATATAGGTTGCCCTTCCATAGGGCAGGAGAATACGCAGGTGTGCCGCTTCTTTCGCTTAGATTAATAGGCGCTACTACGAATAATGTAAAAGTTACAGCTACAATGATTTGTTTCAGGCTGCTGTAAGTTGTTTCGGTCATGCTTTAGCTCGTTGCCAAAATCAACCGGGATTCAATACCATGTCCGCTGGATTGGCACTGGAATTGGCTTTAGCTTTGGGTCCTACTTCAGCCGGTATACAGCAGTTGCGTAAAGCTATCGATATCTATCCGACTGCAAAAGCTATTAGCACATTAGTGTCTTACCACATCAAGCAAGGTGATTATGTATCCGCTCTGCAAATTCTTAATGAATTCGTCGAATTTATCGAGGCCAATACCAATGCTGGTGCGAGGGGAAACTATAGCGATGTACTGCATAGGTATCGGATATAACTAAAGAACTATTACCTGCATTGCGATAAATTCTCCTGCGATGTAATCACATTAATATACAGGTGTGAAGTAACCAGAGTACTGTTGCTTCTCATACTTCAACCATCGCCGCAAAGGCTCGCCCCTTCCTTGGCACAAGTTTTGGAGAAATATGCATGGATAGAGGAGA
This sequence comes from Andrena minutula, assembly GCA_929113495.1. NCBI lineage: Eukaryota > Metazoa > Arthropoda > Insecta > Hymenoptera > Andrenidae > Andrena > Andrena minutula. The sequence goes on along the minus strand of OV815993.1, from coordinate 75,213,123 downwards.
CTACGAATAATAGTAACAGCCTTAATACACTTTACTCAACAATTTACGTAAATTCCAACTGATTAACGAGAAGTATATTACAGATTTCAACATGGACGAGAATGAGTTGTTACTACTACAATCCCTAGTCTTAGCGTCTCAATCGCACGATTACCAAGCGCTGTTGGAGCTGGAAGGTGAATTGTGGCCCTATTTAGATGCAGAACAAAGAGAATTATTGCATAAGTTAATAGAAGTGTTCACAGCGCAATGAATGAACAATGTACGACTGATAATTACGTTAATAAACAGCCGCGGGGGTTTAAATTCACGAAGCCTTGTGATATTTTCTTATTCGACCGTGTTTATTCTTAGAATTTATGAAATTCTTGAAAGAGAGATCCTTTTCTGTTTTCTGCGTTTACCCGACGTGAATTCGAAACAGGTTCTTCTGATGAAATATCTTAAGTGGCTTAAGCTAACGATTACATTTTAATGAGTCGGGTCTTGTCAAATCGCCGGATGATGCAAGCGGTAACTGTGTGGCTCCCGTGCGTGTGCCACCGTTCCTCCCATTCTTTTCACGAAGGAGGCAGGCGAGCGTGTAGACGGCCGGCGTCTGTGTGAAAGGAAGAACTTGTTGCAGCAGAAAGCAAGGACTCGAGAGGGTCGTAGTGTGCAGGTGCGCTGTGTGAGTCTCCTCCACAATGGCAGGTACCGCGGCAATGTGGGAAGAGGGGATGTCCTGCGTTCCACGAATATACTAAACTCTACTTTCCTATACCAGAAGACGACGCGAGCGGTCGAGGTGAAGTCAGTGATTACGCGAGCGCGTCCTCGAATCCTTCTTTAACTACTCGACGTCCTCGCTACCCATAGTCTTCTATTATCCAGGTAAAACATTATCCATTGCTCTCAAACAGCAGTCGCACTATAATCTCTCTCATTTCATGTACGCTCATAGTTTCTGCATTTCTTCCTACGCATAACTACTATGCAGTCTCCATTCAAGGAAACAATTATCCTTCAATTTATAGCGTTCGTGTATTTCAAGCATTACGATTGAGAAGCATCGAATACATTCCGCTTGAATTCCTGTCGCGCAGAGTGCCGCGAACGTGATTGCAATGCGCCGAAGGTGCTTAATGAAGCTCAGATGTACCGTTAAGCACACCAGCGTACTTAACAGTTGAACTTTGAATAATTCTTTTCTCTACATGGACACCAAGGAAAACTCTTTCCTGTTATCGTCTTCTCCCTGCGGAATCTTTCCGTTAATTATCACGTCCTTACGCTCCGCGCCACTCGAAGCGATCCGAAAAGGTCATAGATTCAAAATGTGAATGGAAATACACTTGACTTAAGAATGTGAACTGGTTTTTAATAGCATTGGTTTAACTGCACGCATTTCTATTTTATTTTTTAATAATTATACACGCCGCAAGCGCGATGATGTACCACGTGTTTTAATGACCTTGAACTCCACACAGTTCAATGCAGGTGAACGCCCGAAGCACCTGCCTATTTCACCTTGTACCAAAGGCCATATTCGCAAGATTCTCTCGCTTGTGAAAGTGTACTGGAACATGATATGTCAGAAATTATAGATGCAAATGCTAATTTCCTCGTTAAGTTAAAGGTACAGAGTGTATACTTCGATATTGACATTTGTTTGTTGTAGATAAAAGCATGGCTACAAATTGGAGAACCATTTTCGTGACCGGAGGAGCCGGCTACATCGGTAGCCACTGCATCGTGGAGCTTTTGGAAAGCGGCTACGATGTCGTCGCGATAGACAATTTTGCTAATAGCGTAACCGAGGGTAGCGGCGAATCCGCGGCTTTGAAAAGGGTCGAGCAAATAACGGGTAAAAAAGTGACGTTCTACAATTGCGATCTGATCGACCGAGATAAACTCGAAGCGGTCTTCAATAAGGTAGAAACATACAGGCAAAACAAATCTTCGTAAATAGTTCAGCTAATTAAACCGGATACTGTCTTATGTTTCAGCACAAAATTGATTGCGTGATCCATTTTGCGGCAATAAAGGCGGTCGGCGAGTCGATGCAGGTTCCGCTTCACTATTATCGGAATAATATTATCGGTGCCATCAATTTACTAGAGGTAGACTGTAACTGATTAAGTGTCTTCTGCGATGCTCCAAGTATCGTAAAGAGAGAAATCATACTGTTTCAAGGTAATGAAAGCTGCTGGGTGTTTCCAAATAGTCTTTAGTAGCTCCTGTACCGTGTACGGGGAACCGAACGAACTTCCAATTACGGAGGAGCACTCGACTGGTAATATTACAAATGTATACGGCAGAACGAAGTACTTCATCGAGGAAATGCTTAAAGATATATCGAGAGCTGAAAAGGTGCGTTTAAGAATAAGATACGGAGACGTTAAAGAATACAGAGTTGTTTAAACATTCTATAAATCAGATAAGTGCGATATTGTTTTTCGGTCGACAGAATTGGAACATCATTTCGCTAAGATATTTCAATCCAGTGGGTGCTCATTCCAGTGGCTTAATTGGAGAAGATCCTACCAAGCCGTTCACGAATCTGATGCCTTACATAGCGCAGGTGGCCTTGAGGCATAAACCTGAGCTCGTCATTTTTGGAGGCGATTATCCTACGAAAGACGGCACAGGTATGTCTATACTTTTTAAGGGGAGGTTCCGGTCTAAAAGTCGATTTTTTTATTTCATTTTTCGAATGCTCAACCTTTTAGGAATACGTGTTTAAGAAGAAACACCGGTGTGTCGGCTGGAAAAGTAAACCATTTTTAAGATTTTTTTTTGGAATAATTTACAGTTTTCATAGAAAAATTGTATTAAAGAGACTATACAAAAAAAATAAGTAGAAAAACATCCATAAATTTTAATATATTAATTAATCTTCGAGACACCCCCCCCCCCCCCCCCCCCACACACACACACGTAAGCTGGTCGAATATGTAACTATGGAACAGCAAGTCCGAAAACAAATTTAATTTTTTTTTATAAAAAAATGCGCACCGCTTTCTTAAAGAAATTATTTTTGTAAAAATGGTACGCTTTAGAAGAAAAGTTTCGAAAATCCGCGAATCAGATGGGCAGTTTTTCGAGCGTATTTAAAAAAAAATGTTTTCGATCAGAAAATCCGTACGCACAACGGAAACTACACTCATATAGTTTATAAAAAAATATGAAATTTGATTTCGGCCCTGCTGTTCCATAGCTACACATTCGACCAGCTCGCGTGAGGTCTAGAAGATTAATTAAAATAATATATTAAAATTTATGCATATTTTTTTTTATAGTTTCTTAGGACAGCGTACTAAAGATAGGTAATAAAATTTTTCTATGAAAACTGTAAATTATTTCTGAAAAAAAATACTTAAAAATGGCTTACTTTTCCGGTCGTCACAGTGGTGTTCCCACTTAAAAGGATTTGTTCAAATTCAACAAATTCCCGAAGCTATAGGAATTTGAGTAGCGGCAAATGCATGGGCAACAACCGACCACTTGCCGCTCACGTAAAACTTTAAACGCGTTTTTCTCGAAACAGTGTTCTCCAAACGGTGAGACCTGTATCTCCAAAAGTTATTATCCGATTCGACTGAAACTTTTTTATTTTGAAGCTAGATTTCTGGCTAGGGGGAAGCCAGAAACAATTACAAAAATTGACAATTTATAATTTTCAACGGCGTTGAAAGAACGAAAAGTATAGAGAAAAAGTGATTTCAAACTTAAAGTGTCGTTATTTTCTAAAAAAATTGGTATTTTTGTAATTTTTTCTGGTTCCCCCAGCCAGAAGTATATTCAGTGGACGCTCGATAATATGCCGCTGTTTAAAGTGCCGTTAGGAACGCCCCAGCTCACACGCATTACTCGCACGCGTGTGTGCACCTCCCTTTCTCTCACGTTCAGCGAGCCAATGAATGCTAACCCTTAATGGTGCCTCCACACTGGAGTTCGCAAGCAATTCGCAAGCAATACATATACGTGAATGTGTTTTTTCTTTTTCTCACTAATAATAAAACTCTTGCGAACATATTTTTGTCTTATACACATAGACACTTTCTCGCGAACTGTTTGCCGATGAAGACACATCTTAACTCATACATTTTTTAATGACAGAAGTATAAGTACGTATAATATCGTTTTATTCAAATGTTTTTTTAAATATTTTGAATTATAATCAGTTACATTTTGTATTAGGCACATTTATTTCATATTGGGCATAAATAGTTATGTAAATGGGTAAGGGAAAGATAAACTGTAAAAATATACGACAGGTAGAAGGTGTACCGAAGTTTCAGATTTATGTATTACAATGTTAAAATGTGTGCGTTAAAAACGTGTGTCTTCATCGGTAAACACTTCGTGGACAGGGATCTGTATAAAATTTAAAAAATGTTCGCAAGAGCTTTAGTGAAAGAAGTACGATTTGTACCTACACTGTTTGTGAATTACGCGAACATCAGTGTGACGCACCTTAAGAGTATTCTGGCGGGGGGCAGCCATCACGGAAACGAAAACAAGAGAGTTAAGGCTATCGCCCACTAGGCCGAACGGAACCGAACCGAAGTTTGTCGGCGCTCTTCTATCATATGGGCGATGCATGGTCGCTGCTGTTCTATCATATGAGCGATGCGTGGCTGTCGCGCTTCTGTTCGGTTCCGTTCGGTCTAGTGGGCGACCACCTTTATGGGGAGAGCGCGCGTTACATTGGCTCTCGTTAATATGCCGCTTCTGAGAAAACACCGCCTCTAGAGCCCCGACTGCGGCACATTATCGAGCGTCCACTGTTCTTTAAAATAAAAAAGTAAAATAGCACATTCTGATTTCACATTTTTTTTTAATTTGTATCTATTATTATTTTCATTTTTTTTATTTATTTGATTTCATGTACTTGGTGTATTTTTTTTACTTTTTTTAAGTTTTTTTGGGTTAATTATAAAACAAAAAATATATTTCTATAATTTAAAACATCCTTAATACAATGCAATAAGTCCCATTCAATTATATTTAGTAGTTTTCCTTTAATTAATTCCTAAAGATCACCTATTTTTTGGAGCTTTAGACCAGAAACTCGCCTTAATACTTTCTGATCGCTATAATTACACTGGCCAACACGATTTTTGGTCCGCAATATCCGCTGGACGAATCTTGTAGAGTTTTTCGCCCTGAACACAAATCCGCAAGCAGAATTGCCCTACCCCCTTCAGTTTTTGAGAAAACTGTTTTTCCGAGTGAAAAATGGCTGCTGCATCGCGTGGAATGGTCAGATTTTCTCCTGGACCCTTAGTTTTGGAAATAAATTGAAAGATATCTTAAAAAATGAGTGCATTTCAGGTGTCATTTTCCGTTTTATCGTTGTTTAAACATATTTAAATGTTCATAATACAATAATAACTTATACCGTTGTATTCGGGAGGGTTCATAGAATAATTTGATGCAAAGAGCAACCGAATAACTATTACCGTTTCGACACAAAAGATGTTCAAAGTTTAAAATTTGCAGTTTTCTTTCAAAATCGATTTTCTAAAAACCTAAGGATGATGGCGACAAATGGTTTGCGGATTCGTGTTCAGGGCGAAAAACTCTACCACAATCACACAGTGGATATTGCGGAACAGGAAAGAAGTTTCATTTTGTTGGAGTGTGTTACTTGTTCAGGCAGCACCTCTGAACTTCTCTTTTCTCAGGTATACGTGATTATATTCACGTGATGGATTTAGCAGCTGGTCACGTGGCAGCTTTAAATGCCTTACACAAACGACACTCGAGGCTGAAGATTTATAATTTAGGTACCGGCAAAGGCGTGTCGGTACTCGAGCTGATCAAAACCTTTGAGAATGTCACTGGAACGACAGTACCATATGTTATAAAGAGTAGGAGAGAGGGTGACATAGTGTCCACGTATGCTAACACAGAGTTAGCGGAGAAAGAGTTAGGATGGAAGACCAAATGTAACGTTGAGCAGATGTGTAAGTTAAATAATATATAATTCGCTATATATTTCGAATATTTCTAATAATACTTTTAATGCAGGTGAAGACTTTTGGAGGTGGCAAACAATGAATCCGCATGGCTATCGTACTACGATGAAAAACGGAGTTAGTGAACATGTAAATGGCACCTCGAAATAAGTGGCTGTCGGCGAGCCAAGGTTAATTTATACTAATAATAAAAACGGACAGTAATACAGAAGTGTCTTTTCAATTTAATCCTAATTAATTAATTTATTTATATCCACGTTACTACGGTTCTGCGCTTCTTTCGCTTCTTCTATGATTGCGTACAGTGATAAATGCTGGAACTTGAGAACCTCGAGGCCCCAACTTGTCCACTCAGGAAGCAAGTATCTCGCGAATATTTCTAAACACTTTGGTTCGTTTGGCAGATATTTTTTCATAACTTCTGCAATTTCGAGGAGTGCATTTGTACAGTTTCGTTATCATATAAATTCCGCATGGATCATCGTTAAGTAAATCTCACCTGTGAGTGGCGGTTTGTGAGAATGTACAGCGCTTGGAACACTTATTAACAATTTCCCATCAGGAATGTTTATTTCATTACCATCTAATACGGAACCCAACACTAGTAACTCGTAAGGCTGTTTACCAAGCGCCAAGTTGAAGTTACATATCGTAGCTCCTACTTGAGTGACCTGAAATACAAAACAAATCGATCAGCGTTTATTCCAAAAGCTATATTCTTCGGCAACCCCATGAATTTTAAGTAATTGCACGCTTACCTTGATCCAGTACCATTTCGCTCGATACGTCACACCCCAAGATGGAAATATATCATTAAAAATACTGTGCAGATGGCTCGGAGCATTAGTACACCATATCGCTACGAGTCCGTTGGAACATAATAATTTCCCGATAGGTATCTTGGCCAATTCCTCATTGTACATCATTTTATAACTGTTAAACACAAAGATATGAAACAAAATCTGCACGCCGCGCGTTATACGATTCATAGCAGACAGCTGTTATTAATATCGTACAAAAAGAAATGCTATATCGATTAAAGAAACGAATAATGCGACTTAAAGCCACATAAACATCGCTTTAATATTCCTCAACAAGGATTTTTTATGTCGAAAAGTTGCATCTAAAATCTTATTTACCCATATGCTTGCAAAACTGAGAACAAGGAAAACTTATACTATTATCAATGTCCTTATTCTCGTTAAATTGTTCAGAGAGTTTGCTTTTTTTATTGGCTTATACTGAACCATACTAGATCACCTAGCTTCTAAATATCTGGTCTTTTTTCTTCTTATAGACTTGTTCCACCAAGGAGGATCCAACAGTATAAAATCGTATTGATTGTTTAGCTCCAGTTTCGCTGCGATGTCTCGTACATCGTAGCAATAGAAGCTACATTTCTCGGGAAAGACGTATCTCTTATCCTTCACTTCCGACGTAATAGCTACGTCCGCGTCATTGCAACCATAAAAGTTCTCCTCTTCGCTGGAGAAAGTGTCCTGATACACCTTTTGCGACGCCACGCGCGCCGCTTCGTTATTATCAGGCGTTATATCAAAGGAAAATAATCCCTCGGCTTTCGCCAGTGAAACCACCTTGTCGAACGTCTGTTTGACATAATTTATCTGCGAGATAATAAACGTTATAAGATAAAAATAAGAATTTCGTCTTCTGTACATTTAACTTTGCGCATACCTCTTTTAAATCGTTAGCTGGTAGAAGTTTCGAACGTTTCCTCTTTTTGCTTGTACTTTGCAACGGAATTTCTTCGCGTTGACTGTACTTCGTTATCTGATTTTCACGTAAATATTGAGAATTTATCTCGAATAGTGTTTCGTTGAACATTAACCTGCTCTGCGAGTCACCATTCTTCACATTTTTATAAATACTGTTAAGGTGCTGCAAGTGGGATATGATCCAGCCTTCGTCGGTAGAGAAAATTAAGCTCATAATGAGACGCACTGGATCACAAATCACAAACAATTGTACATTTTCAATTAAATCATGCTACTTTCTCCCATTTCTCGCGCAGACATCAACAGAGGTATTCCATCGTAGGCGGCAGGTATTCGATTATGAGTTGCTTGAAGTTTCAGCAAACCACATCCCCTAATAAAGGTGCAATTTCATGCGGACGCTCAGCGAGCGTTGTTTTGAGCGTCAAAACCAATCACGTGACCGATGCTCAACCAACGAACGAGCGAGTCAACCAGTGTGAACGAGTCACGTGATCCGTCCACGTGACTTTCAGCGTCAAGCGGAAAAACTAAACCGAGTTTAGTTTTTAAAGGTGCCATTTTATGCTGCCGCTCAACGCTCGTTTTGAGTGTCAAAACCAGACACGTAATCGGTCCTCGGGACTTTTAGCGTCGACGCTCGTTTTGAGCGTCAAAACCAGAGTCAGAGTCAACGAGCGTCAAACGTAAAAGCACGGAAAAGCTAAACCGAATTTAGCGTACCTCGGTTTAGCTTTTCCGCTTGACGCTCGTTGACTCTGCTCACTTGTTTATTGATTGAGCGTCGGTCACGTGTAGAGATGAATGCATAAGCTAGGCTTAAGCCCAGATAGCACACCTCGTCAAGACGTTCAGACCTAAAATGGACATAAACTAGACGTCTCTAAGACGAGGTGTGCTATCCGGATGATCGCTTCTGATTAGTGGAGATCATAACTGCTCTTTGCACGCGTCACATAACCCTAAATTCTATTATCTTTCGAAACATTGTCAGGTCCTCACTGTTCTTATAAAATCTTAGTTGTACATTTTGAACCAATGTAATCGTTCTTGAGCTATTTAAATTAACGAATATTTCTTCACTTTAGTTAAACGTATAATGTATATGTGAATACTTTAGCTAATCAAATCAGTGCGTGCATGCATTGACTATTTATGAATGAATATTCTATATATTCGCTGAATTAGCACGATTTGACTGTAACACCAGCTCTATTAAAGTATTTTATAAAAAAAATACTTCAATCAAGATCAAGAATTACGATTACAGTACACAATTCACTCAAGTTGAGAAAATCACAATCACGGTCGTGATTTAACTTCAATCACGACAGCCCAGCTAGCACACCTCGTCTTAGAGACGTCTAGTTTATGTCCATTTTAGAACTGAACGTCTTGATTTGTAACAAAACGTCTTTAAGACGTCTTTATAACGCCTTTTGGACGTTTTTAAGACTTTACCAGACGTTGTGCTATCTGGGAGTGATCGTGAAGTTGGGATCACTGTGATAAATCACTGTTAGTGATTTTGCACTTCATCTCTAATCGTGAAGTTGCGATCACTGTGATAAATCACTGTTAGTGATTTTGCGCTCCATCTCTAATCGTGAAGTTGCGATCACTGTGATAAATCACTGTTAGTGATTTTGCGCTCCATCTCTAATCGTGAAGTTGCGATCACTGTGATAAATCACTGTTAGTGATTTTGCGCTCCATCTCTAATCGTGAAGTTGCGATCACTCTGATAAATCACTGTTAGTGATTTTGCGCTCCATCTCTAAAGTTATGGCAACATCGATGATCGATTAAGTAAAAGAAAATGGCGCCCACGTTGAATATTTGTTAGGTTAACACACATCATTGTTGTGTTTCTTTCCGTCAACGTTTCGATAAACACAACCAGCACAAACACGTGACTGTGTTAATACTGATAACTATAGTAAAACCGAAGGAGCCGGTATAACAGGAAACATGCGAATCGCCGTGGAAGGTTGTGCACACGGTGAATTAGATATTATCTATGAAACTATTCAAGAAATGGAAAAAGCTGACGGGAAGAAAGTGGATTTACTTATTTGCTGCGGAGATTTCCAGTCCACGAGGAATCTAAGTGATCTAAGTTGCATGGCTGTACCTGATAAATATAAGGATATGTGTACCTTCTACAAGTGAGTGGTACAATCCTAAATCACTGTCGAGTAGTGGCAGTTTTAACTAACTTTAACGTTCCATCAAAAAATACATTTACTTCAGAATTTCTGCTGGAAGTTTTGAAATCTCTGCTTTCGCAGAATCTATGTAAATCCTGTGATACGTTGCAGATATTATTCCGGGGAGAAAGTCGCTCCTGTGCTAACGATATTTATCGGGGGAAATCACGAAGCGTCGAATTACCTCCAAGAGTTGCCGTACGGTGGATGGGTAGCGCCTAATATTTATTATATCGGATATGCCAGCGTGGTGACGATAGGTGGTATCAGAATCGCTGGGCTATCGGGCATTTTCAAGAATCAGCACTGGATGCAAGGGCACTACGAAAAGCCCCCTTACAATGACAGCACAATTAGAAGTGTATATCACATTAGGAATTTAGAAGTATTTAGATTGAAGCAGGTAATATCCTCCTTCGTACCAGCTTCTCGATTCGAGCGGACTGAAACTTTCACTTTGTGGCATTATGTTGTGTGTCTCTTTGCAGCTCACAGGGAACATTGATATTTTCTTATCTCACGATTGGCCATTGGGAATAACGAAATATGGAGACGAAAGTGCTCTGTTGAAAGGAAAACCTTTCTTCAAGTAAGCTGACTAAAATCTCCTTGGATGTAGTAATTCACAGGAATATATGTCCAGCAATAGTTTAATTCTTTTGTATTACAGAAACGACATTGAGAATAATACGCTCGGTAGCCCACCAAGTATGGAGCTTTTGGAATACCATTATCCGAATTATTGGTTCTCCGCACATTTACACTGCAAATTTGCAGCCCTTGTCCCGGAGAAGGATGGAGCAAGAGTGACTAAATTTCTGGCACTAGATAAATGTCTTCCGAAAAGAAAGTTTCTCCAGATACTCGAAGTAGAACACAACCCAGATTTACCACTGAAACTACATTACGATTTAGAGTGGTTGACGATATTATATTTGACGAATCATTTATTAAGCGTTAAGCACGGTATCCATTATATGCCTGGACAGTACGGCAACAACAGATGGATATTCACACCGTCTACAGATGAAAAGACGAACGTTTTAAAGAAATTTAACTGCCACTTAGAAATTCCGTTAAATTTCACGCAAACTGTAAAGCCTTACAATCCTGATGCTTCGGATGTTTCGATTGAGTCGCCGAAGTTATTAATTAATAATCAGACTACGCAGTTTTGTAACGTTCTGGGTATCGACGATCCATCTGTTTTACTACAACTGATGTGTAACATAAAGGAATCCAAATCGAACGACTCGTTACTGGAAAGTTCGTGCGAACAAATATCAAGTTCCAACGAAATCTCTATTTCATACGAAGAAGACAATGTTTTAAACTCTACGTTCGATGGAAGCTTAACTGGCGATTCGTTTAATCGAACATCGCCATTAAATTTGTCTCCGAAGAGTAATAGCGAGGAACAGGATTTAGAAATAAGTAGTAGTAAAGAAGCTGCAGGTGAAAGTCTAAATAGTGTGGCGTCGCCAGTTAATTTTGTTTGTACAGACAACAGTGAGTTCAATAATGACTAATTGTAATCAGGGGCGGATTTGGGTGTAGGTTAAGCAGGCGGCATAATTTGGAGTGTGATAAATTTTGGGGAGCGGCAAAATTTGGGGCGCTGTAAATTTTAGGGAACGGTAAATTTTGGGAAATGATAAATTTTGGAAAGCGGCAAATTTTGGGAAATGGTAAATTTGGGGAAGCGGCAATTTTTGGGGAGCGGTAAATTTTGGGAAGCGGTAAATTTTAGAGAGTGGCAAATTTTGGGAAACGGCAAATTTTGGGAAGCGGTAAATTTTGGGAAACGGCAAAATTTGGGAAGTGATAAATTTTGGAGAGTGGCAAATTTTGGGGAGCAGTCAATTTTGGGAAGCGGCAAATTTTGGGGTGCGGCATAATGTGGAGCGCGACAAATTTTGGGGAGCGGTAAAATTTGGGGCGCGGTAAATTTTGGGGAACGGTAAATTTTGGGAAGCGGCAAATTTTGGGAAGCGGCAAATTTTGGGAAACGATCAATTTGGGGAAGCGGCAATTTTTGGGGAGCGGTAAATTTTGGGAAGCGGTAAATTTTGGGGTGCGGCAAATTTTGGGGAGCGATAAATTTTGAGCGAAAGAAATTGGGAAAACTTTCAACACAGCGACTCAAGACAACTTCAAAAACAATTCACCTTTTTCACGTAGCCATATTGAATTATTTTTTAAATTGTCTCGACTCTTGAATATTTGATATTTCGCGGAAAGGTCGTCAGACGCTTATTAGCCTAGGTGCGCCAAATCATCAAATCCGCCCCTGATTGCAATTTATATACTATATTACTTAAGCTATCTAGTAAAAGACAATGTTTCTATTTCAGGCAATACCCGTGCTATAGAAATCGAGCCAAATTGTAAGAAATTTAAGCGACGGAATTATTCTATATATTCCAATACGCTTTGAAGACTGATCAATGCTGTAATGAAGCAATTAAGTCTGGAATCTCTTGTCTTCAGTCCAAACAATGTTGTATATTATAGACACTATTGAATTATGTGATAAATGAACATGTACATAAGGATAATCCTTACGATTCTACTCTTTTAGAAAATTATTTTCTACTAACGCAGAAAGACATTAAAGATACTGTTGTATATTAACTGTTTGTAGTTAATAAACGTACTCTAATTTATTACATGCTGTCGTTCTTATTTCTATCTTCTAAGCTGTCATTCTCTGTTTGACAGTCGATGCCATTATTATGTTGCCCATACATATATATATATACACATATACTATATATGGACCTCACGAAAGTGAGGTTAAGAAACTGTCTACATTCCAACAACCAAGTGACACTGATAGTTGCACACAAAAACTAGTTGCACGCTTGTTTTCGCAAAATAATGGGGGGATGAAAGAAAGCATATGTTGATACAGCAATAATTCTTATTATAGTTAATAAACTGAAATGAAATAAATTCACTACTATCGATACAAAATGGACAAATTAACTATCATCTCGGGGACGTTGTTCCTCGCTGCCGATATATTCGCGATTGTCAGCCTCGCTATGCCCGATTGGATAATTACCGATGTCGGTGGTGAGCGACTATAAATAAAATTATTCACCGCCATTATTAATTTTTCCATAATAATCACGTAATTTCAATCGCGAGATTACGCTACTCCAAATTCGAATTATTTACGAAATAACGATGGATTCATTCTTCGCTTTACAATTTTACCTTTTTATATTTTACAGGCGACACACGATTGGGACTGGTGTTCTCGTGTATGACGCTGTACAACAGGCCTCAAGTTTGTTACAATCCAAATTTGCAGCCCGAGTGGCTAATGGCTCTGGTTTGCATTTTAGTCGGCATCGTTTTCATAAGTACAACGATAGTACTGCTGGCTGGTACCCGTTGGGATCGCAATGTTATTCATGTAGCGAGATGGATGGGATTTACCGCCAGTGAGTACGAGATGGGAGACTGATTATTTTATAAAAAAATTATGAATCGATACGAAAGATAAATTGCGTTTCAGTGGTACTGTTTTGCCTGGCCGCAGTTTTATTCCCCATGGGCTTCCACATCGACGAAATCGGCGGACAACCGTATCAGTTACCGAACTCCCATCAAGTTGGTATTTCATACATTCTTTTCGTTTTAGCGTTATGGATCACGGTAATCTCAGAGTTGTTCGCTGGAAAAGTTTGTTTGCCGCATTTTTAGCATTTCTTGTGCGTCAAGTGTCTCTGCTACACGTGTTTGATATTGATAGTTTGTATGATTCTCTTTCCCGACTATTTATTTAAACTGTACGACCTGATACTGTGTAATATATAACAAAAGTTCTGTTAAATGGTGCAGAGATAATTTTTAATAATTAATGATAGTGAAATTTAATAAATTGTTAATAAGGAACCGACGGAAGTATTGTACAGATCTTTGTCTAGCGTTTACGTAGCATTTAAGAGAAATCTGCATAGAGTTTGAATAATCTTAGAGCAGTATGCTAGAGGAATACTTGTAGCGTAAAATGTTAAGTGAAGAGCATTCGATAGAATATTTTACAATAAACTGTGAACAAATTTTTCATAACATATATACATACTTTTATTAGTTTCTATAAACTTTAGATAGCTATTTACATTTCCATAGGAAGTAAATGAAAACTATTATTTTATATTTTATCGTATAAATTACAACTGTAAAATTTTTACTTAGAATAATTCTTATCTACATTATCTGGCGAATAACATGTAAATAATGTATGTAAGGTGTTTTGCCATGGGATACTATGACTTCACTGCTTTATCAAACTATAATATTCGCGTATAAATATTATTTCATCTGCAATTCTAAGGAATTCGAATAGAAAAAGGAAAAGAGACAGCGATGTTAGCAAATCATATCTGTATTAACCCAAAGCAAAACAAAACTATTAACACTTTATCCATATAACATCAATTCAGTAAACGTTAATTCGTATAATTTTACCACACTTATTTGATAATAAGTATCTTGAAATAAATTAAGCAATCTACCCGAAGTATAAACTCTTTAAATAATTCCCTCCATTAAATTTATTACAAAATAGTTCCAACTGCACCATGTACAAAAGGGGAATACATGAACGAGTATATTTTTATCCTTCTTTTTTCATCTTTTCTCCAAGAAATGATTAATTAAAGATGCGAGTCTAACACATACAATGCAGCTTTGTACACAAGTTTTGCGTCGATTTATGCAATCACCCTCATTAGCAACGTTGATATTCCATCTTACCAATTATTTCTCAAACTAGCAAAAGCATACAGGCTCTCCCCGAAACGATGGGGAAAGCCGAAACATCAGTCACAACACAAATCCCCAATCCCGTAAAAAATCGAAAAGCGACTTACCATTTTGCAATCTGAGAGTCTGTTTTCAAGATAGGGGCAATTCGAGTTTAAGTAGAAGCTTGACTTCCGGTCCGCACCATTTGAATTTGAATGTTAGCAGTAGCTACGCTTAAAAAGCTAAAACCGAAATCACTGAAATTCCACACTGCTTTTACGTCCGCGATATTACAGACATTTGTCTACGCTTGCCATCTTGGTGGATGAATTTGTTAACAAATCCACGCTAAATCGCAACGTGATAACAACGCGTCCTTCAACTGTCCACCGTCGCGAACCTCGCGCCAGCACGGCGCGATTAACACTGTCTGCTTGGTGAAACGAAAGGTGAGAGTGGGTAGTGGGAGAATTATGAGCAGTCTATCTTGATAGCTCTGTGCGACGTTCACGACTGATTGCGAGTAATGGCAAAAGAACTGCCAGTATCTATTGTACAGCTCCCTAATGACAGTGATAATAAAAAAAAAAGAAAAAAACATGCATGACAAAATCGTTACACTCGCTACACATTTCCCAATTAATTTACTCGCTACATTTTCCATGCATCCTGAAATTCAGGACAGCGATCTGGATTTCATTCGGCTACTTAACATTTAGAAAACGCGGGCCGGAAATTTTGCGCGCTCAAACATCCAATCTTAAACACACAATTGTTTAAAGATCAAAAAACAAGTCTCAGATTGCAAAATGTCACCTTGTGCAAAAATGTTCAGACTCTTTGTATTTTTAGTTTCGTTCCACACATTTACCGTTGCATACGCGCGCGGATCGGGCTGGGGGAGAGATCGAAAAGAGTATAATACTGGAAGCAATAAATACAATATTTGAATAGTGTTTCAGTCACATTTCCACGATTAAATAGAAGACGTTAAATCGGAGAATGAAGAAATTATTGGCAAGCTGGAATGCGTATTTATAAGCGCGCGGGAAGGTTATTTACAAAAATAACTTAAGGCAATACGATGTTCTTTTTTCTTTTCTCTCTTTTTTTTTGGATATATATAAAATTTGCATTTCATAGAAATTTTGTCACTAAAGTAGAAAAACTTCTCACGCTATAGTTCTTTTCTTCTCCTACAAAGCTATCGTGCACGCTTCTCCTCGCGCATTGTGTACCCAATGATCAGATAAGAAAGATATGTACAAGAGATGTCGACATTTAATATTCTCATAAAATATAATGTGTATGCGCTTAATTATGTAACTTCAATAGAACTATGAGTGCCAAAATCAAAACTCTTAGTTAACTTCAACTTTAACTATTCTTTTTTTTTATTATTATTATTATTTCGTGTACCAAGAAAACTATGCATAAAACTTGTAACAACAATCTTAGTACAAATATTCGATGGAAGTACAGCATGTTAAAAGGAAACAGTTTCTCTATTTTCTCATGATATTGGATAATAAACACTCTCTGTATTTAGATACAAATATCAACAAGAACCACAAAAACTGTAAAAGCCATTTCCTCAAACTGCCTCTTTTTAGATTTAAAATATAGTCTCACCTACACGTTCAATGCATCCCTTTTCTAACGTGTCTTACAGCTAATCGACTGATTATTCCCGATAGTATCGCATCTTCGATAATATAATAAATATGGAACTCTGGGAGGGGTTGGCTTTAATACGTTACTCTCTGAAACACCTTTTAATGAACTATCGTCATACCTGACCCAACCGCCATATCCCACGTGAAACGCGTCCGTGACATAATGGCCTTTCGTTGCTTCTTTACCGTCGTGATAAGTAACGGCGAACAATTTATAGTGCTTCTGCTTTGGATTCAATTTCTTCACAGCATTGGGCGACAAGAATTCTGCAACAAACAAGTGTCGGCACATAGTTCGTACGGTCTCTGTTCCGAAGCGAATTTATCCGGCGCAATTCGTTCACTCACTGCTGTCCAGCTTCAAATCGATGGGGAACTCGACGCTCTTCACGATCTTCGAGCAACCGTCGAGTTTATAGTCGAACCACTTCAGGTGTAATATAAGAATCACGGGTAATTCTTCCAAGGTAACTTGCTTCCAAGCCTCTATCTGTTGTTTCGTTTTACTGCACGTCATCCCTTCTAACTGGTCTTTTCCAACCAGAATCTCCAGCGCGCCTTTCACGGACTCTGCTTTCTAAAAGCAGAACGTTTCGTTGTAGGCCTGGCGAGCTCAGTCGCGACCTTAGTTCCCATAAATGGTGTTTTGATACGATCGATACCTCGATATCCAGTTGCAACGTGAAGAATGGCTGGACGTTATCTGTCGGTTGTTCTCCGGCTCGTGATACTCTGGATCGTAATTGTCCACGGAATATGTCGGATAGTGGCGTTCTCCCGAATTCGGTGCACCGTGTGATCGATCCCTTATTCTTTGGACCCATAACCTACAGCAAACTAATATTAATTTTCTACTGCAGACAAATTATTGCCTTACGTGACGCTAGAAATGTATTGTACCTTCCATTCCTCTTCTCCGCTGTTGTAGTTTATATTGCTCTCAACATTAGCCGTTACGGTTTGGTCGGTATTTACTAACTTAATAAGCTGAAAGATATAATTGCCAGTTATTTAAATTTCATCGCTAACGCGCAGAGATTCGGGTAGATCATAGTCCGTTCGTACTTCGAGCATTTCGTCGTTGATACCGTTCAGAAGGCACGAAAGAAATTCCTCTGCATCTTCTTGGCGGCCTTCTACGGAAAATACACCCGCAGCCGATGTATTCTTTAACATTGTATATACATAACAAGGTTCAAAGGCCACTCCACTTTGTATATCTACCACCGTGTCTTCCCCGCGTTTGTTCGCTCTGTCTTTCCTAGCCAATCGTGCGCCGTCCGACAGAGGTGTGAACTCGTGTACAAACTTAATCCTGTGCAGGAGCAGAAAGCCCGTTAGAAACATCGTTGAAACAGAGCTGCACGCGTTCTATTCGGAAGTTTAACTTACATATTATCGATCAGTGGAGTGGAAGACATTTTACCGGGATTTTTAGAGTGCGGCAGCGCCATCAGGAGATTATAAAAAGGTGGGCAAGCGAGCAAGGCCTGCAATATGCTATTAATGTAACAATAATTGCTACGATTTGTCAAACCCCGTGGTAACAAACTCACAGTCTGCTTGTCCATCTGATAGCCCAAAAGAAATTCTAGAAGAATATAACACGACGATCAGTTTGCAGGCTTATCAGCGAGCTTTATAAAACCGATACGTACCTCCCATGCGGTAGACAATGGGATCATTGAAACGGTTCTGCAACGGCTCCGTATTGAAATGTTTACTTTCATTTGCGAGACTCTGCGCGTTCGACGAAACATTATCATTCGTTGCAGCCGTTACGCCGGTACGTTGATCTTTCTCCGCCGCTTGCAACTGTGGTTTCGGAGTAATATTATTTTCGGTGATTGGGCTAGCGGGTAAAGGATTAATACGAGCCATAGGCTTGTAATTCGACGGGGTTGATTGTGTCTCTGCGCTCCCTTTCTTCAAAATACTGGCCCAAGATATGCTAGATATACCTGACGACGACGTACTCGGCACAGTTGTCGGAGCACTCGTAGTAACAGAAGAATTATTCGCCGTCTTAATAGTAACTTCATCCTGCGCGCTCTTTTCCTCTTTCGGCGCCTCGTTCTCGCCTTTGGAGACCGACTTCGATAATGTTTTCACCACGGTGGTCTTAATGCTAGAAACAGTTTCGTTCTGATAGTCTTTGTCGGATTCCCCGTTCTGCTTCACCTCGATGCTACTGTTAATATTCACGCACGGCACGTCGCTCTTCTCGCTCCCGTTGCAATTCTCATTTACAGTCGACACGATGTTGTGCTCTATCTTTACATTTACAGGGGGCACTTTCCCGTTCGCGTTTGAATTCTTTCTGTTCGCGGTGCTCTCGTCCGCGTTGTCAGTGCACTGCTCTACCTTACTGTTATTTACAGTTATCACTGTGGTGACTATATTGGTCTGCGAAGAGTTGTCCTCTTCGTTTATTTGGTGGAACGGCTGCTTGACCGGCGTGTAGACGTTCGGCGCGCGTTTGTCGTGCGACTTGGTCGCTTGTACTTTCGTACACTCTTGAGCGGGCTGCGAGAGCACGGGTGCCGTTTGTCGTACGCATCTCATGTTCCCGGTGGGATGATGGTACGGAGGGTAGCCGTAGGTGGGCTGGGCGTGCGGATGCGCGCTTGTATGCGTGTGGAGATTCGGCTGGTATATCGCTAACGGAGGGTAATGTACGTGGCCAGAGAACTGCTGCTGCTGCGTCTGATCCGGATACATAACTACGAACGACAGCTGAGGATGGAATTGGCTTTGGTCTCCGATGTATCCCGACTGCATTTCGTTAGCAGGATTCATCGCACGATTGAAGTTATCTCTCCTTATTCCTCTTCCCCGATTACTCCTTCTAGTATTCTCCCTGTTACAGCTGACGTCGTGAATCTCCCCTCCGAGATTGTACCCAGGGTGGGAATAAGTCATCGCAGGCATGAACGGTTGTATATGTGCGTCCGTCGGGACAGGGTACATAGGCGGCCCCTGCCAGTCGCTGCACATTATTTGCTGCGTGTACGAAGGTGGCGGCGGTATCGCTAAACGAAATATGAGATTTTAAAAGCTATACAACTTCCGACGAACCTCCGAACTCAGCTACAGTATTCCTTAACAGAATTACCATTATGATACCACTGATTCTGTAGCGGCGGAATTTCTGTTACAGAAGCATCTACGTCGTTATTAGTTTCGATCGTGTCCCATGGCAATTTTAAGGCATCTGTAGTGATATTGGATTTCAAAATACCTATTAAATGATTCTTATCGTTCTCGTTTAAATCGTGTAGATCCAAGAATTGATAATCAAGCTGAAAGAAAATGGCACGAATGAGTAAAAGCGTTTTTCACGGGGAGCTTCTTACAAAGTTTATTTTAATCGTAAAGAGAGATCGCGTACATAGGAAACTTAACATTCGCAGAGAATCTTAGATCGACCGATAAATAGCAGCGTTACCTCGCGACCACGTTTTTTTTTAATTACGTATTCTAAAGGCTTAATAGATTCCTGACAATTTATTAGAAAAGAATATACACGAGATTGGTATACGAAGAATTAATACAGATCGGTAAAACTACAATAACGATTTATACGATTTACGATATTGCTCGAAAGTGAATGTATTTTCTTCCCTGAAGCTTATATAAGTAATATGTTAATCCACTCGTGTCTAAACGAGGTACTTCATTCCCTGTACTTCATTCTACAATCAATAATACTTTCAATTTTATCATGTAACCGTACACCTAACCTCAAATCTCATCGCACACGGCGGAGCTGTTAGAAGCAGATATAAATCTATTTATACGCTAGTCGGTAAATATTCCTCCAAGCATATCATACCTCATTCCGAACATCCATGGTTAAATCCGTACGTGGTATAAAACATTAAAAACAATACCAGCAGAGAGACATGAGGCTCCGGTGATTTCTGTCGGCAATAAAAAGGGTCGACGTTGACGTTATCGCGAAACTTCGTTTTTTACCCTCGTGAAAATCGTATAAAAAGTCTGCTGGTTTATAAAAATACAGTGTACGTATTATGTTGTGCGGTAATAAAACGAAGCGAGGGAGTGCGGGCTGTTAACAAATTACACAATATGAACGATCATATTTCGGCAGTTGTGTAGTTAAAATGGGCCAAGCACGTTGCTCCACTGCCGTTCGTTCCTTCTCTCCGCGATATTGGCGCCGCCACTATCATTACTAGTGCTTTGCAGGGATATCTATCGAAACTGACTTTCCCGCTTTCCCGTCCCCCGTCCTTTTTCTATATTAGCTAGCTCCGACTAACGGCGACGATTTGCCGCGAGCCGAGTTCCCATCTGTTCCCCGGAATAAGCGTTTTCACGGGGAAATTATTAACCCGCGCGTTTCGCCCAGTGTCATTCAAGATCATCGCTACTTGCGGCAATCGACTTATCAGTTATCACGGAGAGCTGCAGCTCGTTACGCAATCATTCTTTATCAACGATACCGTCGATTTGCAGCTCCCGAAAGTTCTGCAAACCCGTTCGTGTTACGGAGCTAGACGCGGAATAATAGGAAATCTGCCAGTAAACAGTCCAATAAAAATACTTATTCCACGTGTATACACGTGGAATACCTAAATCGTATTAGCTTTCAAATTAAAGCGACTTATCATTACCACTTTCAAACGCATGGAATGTTACGTTACGAGAAAGCGTACCAACCGTCGCTTCCCTTTTACACGCGATTCAATTCCGCGTATTGCCACTCTGCTCCATGCGTTTGTATTTTGAATTCTACCGGTAACTTCGCACTGGTTGCGTTCAATGATGCAACATTGGCTTTCGGGACTCGATGGGACTCGACAACTGTGACGAGTGACGACGCTGTTTACTTAAATTCTATAAACAAGAATTCTCATCCGCGAAAGAATGAAATGAAACGTCTCATACGGCGATCATCACGCCCGGCAGATTTCTTAGTAGATCGCGTAAATCGGAAATATATTTTAGAGGGCAGCACGTAAGTTGGCATTCCTGGTTTCGTCGAGTCCGTTTGAAAGAGAGGTTTTTTGGTGCGAGTGAAGTAAGTTCTATCGTTCGGATACTACCACATAACTGTTTCCAACTTGGTTTTAACAGAATATTGGTAATTAATCCGCCGTCTGATCCAGTGCGCGATCGTACAGGAAAACCTCGCACTGTTCCGTGAAAATGTTTCGATCAAAGAAAGATGTCGATCGGCACGTGAACGATATTTTTGTTAAGCTTAAAAACTCGGAGGAGGTAAGGTTATTTTCCAGCAAAAAGTCGTTACTACCAAACATTCTCGCATATTACTCGTCGCTGTTTTACATTCCATTCTCGGCTCGCTTCTCCGTCAAGATTCTATTGATATTTTTCACGCACTTCGTGTAGACGTTAACCACTTTTATTTAATATCGCGCGAATTGTGCAGGCTGAAGACCTTGACTTGCACCTGAAAATTATATATAAGTATATACCATGTACACGTATTAACCGGCATATAACAATTCAGAGCTTTTAATAGATCGTATAAAAAAAAAACAAATATTACTCCGTTATTCTTTCAGCTACTGAAACTATTTCAAAGTATTTGGCTAATTCCAGAATTCTATTTCACACTGTTTTGTATTGAATTGTAGAAACACCTTCGATGTTATAACATAGCGAAGTTGTATTATCAAGTTGGAGACTACGAGTCTGCAAAGAAATATGTTTCTAATTATTTGGAAATACGAGAGAAATCCGCCGGAGCTCATAAGCTACTGGGCCAAGCCCTGGAAGCTTTGGGGCAGAAGGAAGCGGCGTTTATACAATATAAAACTTCTCTCGAAATAGAAGCGAAGCAAGACGATCTTGTTCTGAAAGGTACAGCCGTGGAGTTTGAATTTGTATCGGCGTTGTGCTTAGAAGTACTGTACGCCTCTCTTTTATAATTCATTCTGACTATTAGTTTGCGAACTATTGACCGACGTGGACATCAACTTGGATGTGAATAGAATAAGGTACTGGGTGGACAGAGCCGACAAGAAGTTCCCACATCATCCGATAGTTTTCCAGTTGAAGGAGAAAATGTTGACTCAGGAGAAACCAAGCGGCAACAACGACGATCTGGAGAAACTTATTACCTGTGGGTAGCGAGGTTTTTTGTTATTTAATACAGTAAAAGTTGGATAACTGTATGAAATTCGGGACCGGAGGCACGCAGTTATCCAGCGGAGGTAAACGTTCTCAGCCGCCATCCTGTTCGATCCGAGCTCGGAGTTTGTTTAGGTTTTTTGTCGAGCATAGAGAAAAACAAATGCGTTGATGACACGTTTACTAATGCAAGAGGAAAATATTCCTATTTTAGATTTCTTGTTAACGCAACTTTTGCCAATGTATTTGTGAGGTTGCCTCAATTAAAAAAAGGCCAAACATGATATAATTTGGATCGTATTTGCATATTTAATAAGTGATAATAATGTTGGATTCCGGGTGAGAAATGAAGTAAATATTATCCAAATTATGTCGTGTTTTGTCTTATTTTAATCAGAAAAACCTCAGAAATACGTTAGTAAAAGTTTCGTTACAAAAGATCAATAATAAAAAAGTTTTCTTCTTGCATTAGTATTGGCTTATGGATATTCGAGCTCGGATCAGGTTACACTACTCGACGCTCGCGACAGTCCAGCCTGTCCAGCTTCGTGTTATCCAACTTTTACTGTAGCGTGTAGCTTTAATCAATGTTCGAAGCACTATGGTTTACGCATCGTGTTCGTGACAATGTTCCAGCTGAATTGTCGGTGCGACAGATGGACGTGCATCTGCAAGTGAAATTGTTGAGGCACTACATAGGGAATCACAGGCTCGAGGAAGCGTACAATCACGCCGCTGGGATCGAGGCGATGCACAGTCACAGGAACAGCGTTGTTTGGTATCAGTCGCTGAGCGAATTACTCGTCAAGTATAAAGAGAGTAAACAGTCGGATTGGACGTTTTGGATATTTTACATTTCCGTGTTAGAGAGATACGCGGCGCTTTGTTTGAAAGAGCAGGGTAGCATTGTGAAAAAGAATATATTGGACGCTACGCAAGCAGTATTCAAGTAGGTGGATTTCCATTAGCGTACGAAGAATTGCTTGCGCGCTACTGTTTACTCGATCGACGTGTTTCTGTTGCAGTTTCGATCAGAGCTTAACCGAATTCAAGTCGAAGAACTTCTCTAACCACCCTACGTTTATCGAGAACATGTTGTTGCATATGTGGGGTCAGTTACATTTCCATCTGGCGTGCTTGTTTTTACGGAAAACCAAAGGGGGTGAGGATAGTTGGACCGAAGCCGGTCGACTGTGCGCGCCTCTTTTATTAACGGCATTACACGTAACACCGATAGACCCGACCGGTGTATGGACTATGCATTTAAAGGACCGACTTACGAAACAAGTGCGCGTATGGTACAGAGAAGGATCATACAGATGCAGTCAAGCCGGTCACGTGATTCAGGATTACGCTCGAGATAACACGAAGAAGCTGCTGGATAAGATCGACAAGTTCTGCACGAACTCGTGGCGAGAGCGAGTTTACCAGAGAATCTTTGTCGGCCGATTATACCAGGACGGTAAAGCGACGTCGTACTTTTCAAATACATCGGTCTCGAATCCACCGTTACGTTTATGCTCGTACACGGAGCTGAAACGATTCGACGAAATCTCGGAGGAAGTGTGGCCAGACTCTCTGCACCACCAGATCTGGCTCGGTTTAAGGACCAGGCCTCAGAGCTCGCAGAGCAAAGACAACGTACTGCAACCGAATCAAACGTCGCGGGTGTTCTGTGAATTACAGTTCTCCGTTTTCAATATATCCCAGGCATCCCCCGACAGCTTAAGTCGACTGGACATCGATGCATTCTTGAACGCAGCAATCTTCTGCGCCTCCGCGGTGATCGAGGAGCAGCAGTTAAGCGGATTCTTAAATCCCGAGAGATTGCCGACGTTGCCGGCGGACCTTACCAATACCCTTTGTACATGCGCTCAAGAGAAGTGGTGGTCCTCCGCTTACAAAGTATATTCCATGGACAAACAAAAGCCGCTGGACGACGATCTCGGGGAGATACGAATGGAATTGCAACGAGGCCTGGAAGTCGTTCGTTGCATCGGCAATCACGGACTGCACCCGGTCCTTTTGGTTCACTTAGCGCGGATATTCCACTGCAGAGCGAAGGCGCTGAAGGAGACGAATCCCGAGAGCAGCGAGATAGGAGATTTAGAGACACGTTCCGAGATGTATTGGTCGAACGCCGTGCCGCTTCTCGAGAGGCTACTGAACAATCAAGTTCTACGAGTGACGAACTCGAAGTTCTTTAATTACCAAGGAAAGGAAATGAACAACGCGGAGTTGATTAAAGCTGTGGAGGAGGGTAAACTGCTTTTGGCTCAGCGCCTGGTGCGAGAGAAACAGTATGAGAAAGCGATCGACGTGCTGCACGCACTGAAGTGCCCGGAAGCTTCTTTCCAACAGGCGCAGATGTACGAAATGCTCGCGGACGATATCGTCAGCTCCATACCTAAAGACAGCTTAACATCCGAGATGAGATCGCAACACATCATTATGCTTTCGAAAGCTAGGGAATGCTTTTACTTGACGTTGGATCGACTGCGCAGCCCGGGAATGAATCCGAAGCACCCTCTGAACTCCGAGCTTTCCACGCACATCGCTGATATAGAGAATAAGTTGAAGAGGATCGACCCGGACTGGTCGCGAGGTAACTTGAGCAGGAACGAATGCGACGGACTGTCGGAGGAGAGTTATTCCTCTGCTCACAGTGGCGCGGATCAGACAGTTGGTAACCCGCTGCCAACGTTCACGGGGACCAGCGCGTCGATCAACATAGCAAGCACACCGCAGAAGAATAATTACCGTACTCCGAAGCAGTCTAGTACTCCTTACAGGCCGCAGCATCACGATCTACTGGATCTGTCGCGGACTCGCTCGGAAGCCCGTCCGAGCCCCGAGCGTCTCGATGCTCAGATCCGTTCGATCAATCAGATGATCCATGCGAAGGACAGCATGATACAATCGATAACAGAACAGAATAAGGCGATATTGGACTTGAACAAGACGGTAGTGGAGAAGGTCGAAGAGCTATCCAAAGAGGTGGCGGAGCTTCGGAAAGAGATTCAAAGGCAGCGTAGCCAGCCGCTCAATGTTAATCCTAATCTGGAAGAGGATCTATGCGTCCTAAACGAAGAGGAGCTGAGCGATCTGAATTACACTATGAGCCAATCAGGGCCCGCGTCTTCGATATCAGGAAACATGTTCCCGTCCTCTCACAGACATCCATATTCCCAGCTGGTGTATCCTTCCGCCACAGCATTCCAAGGATATTATCCAGGAGGGATGTCGTTCAGTGACCCAAGCGCGCAGGCTATTCCTTCTCTGTATCCTCCGAATGTTTACCAGTTGCCAGTATTGTACCCTAATACTAGATCAAAGTTGCCCGAGACCATACTACAACAGGGCCTGTTTCCAACGAGGCTGCCGGACTTGATGCCGCCAACGAACCAGCCGCTGCAAATCCCGCTTCAAAAGGTGGAAACGCTGAAGCCCGAGACCACCATAAAGGACGCGCCTGTTAACAAAGTTCCTCCGGTGAACGTAGTCATCACCACTTCTGACACTTTACCAACCACAGCACCAGTTACCCAGCCGATGCTTAGCGTAACGATTCCTCCCCACTTCAGGCAAGGCACTTCTACAACAGCCCACATCGAGCAAGCTGTTCCTCATTCTTATCAAATCTCCATGCCATCTCAAGCTACCATACCAACGACAGTCAATCTACCGCCGTTGGCGGCAACTCTCACCACCACTCCGGCGAATATATCGATGCCCGAAGCACAGAGTACCGATAACGCCAACCTCGGCTTGACCATATCCTCGAACAGCTCGGATCACGAGCATGATCCGATACCGAACTTCGTCCCCGTCATACCGTTGCCCGCGGAGGTGAAGGTTACCACCGGGGAGGAAGGCGAGGAGACATTATTCTGCGCCAGAGCGAAGCTCTTCCGGTTCGTGGACAACGAGTGGAAAGAGCGCGGCGTCGGCAACGTGAAACTCCTAAGGAACGGAGAGGGAAAGGTACGTTTGCTCATGCGAAGGGAGCAAGTGTTCAAGGTGTGCGCGAATCATTACCTCTCGCCGGACATGGAGCTGGCAGCCAAATCCAACAACGAGAAGGCATGGTTCTGGGTGGCCCACGACTTCGCTGACGGTGAACTGAAAGTGGAGAAGTTCTGTCTTAGATTCAAAACCGTGGAGGAAGGTATTTCCTTTAAGGAGCATTTCGAGAAGGCCATAGCGAGCCTGAGCCAGCTCGCTGAAAGGGCTGACAAGCCATCCGTCGAAAGTAACAGCGTGTCAACAGCAACGGAGGTTGCTGAAAAAGCGAAGCCAGAAATAACACCTGTAGAGCAAACCAGTCAAAAGCAACCTATGCAAATGGCAGCCACAACCGGCGAAGCTTTGCCAGAGAAATCGAAAGCGACGACAGTTGTTGGTGGATTTTCGTTTACGTCGCCGCCGATTATCCAAGAAGTCCCTGATACCAAACCTTCGAAAGGTTCCAGCAAGTCGGAGAACAGATCGTTCGCCGGATTCACTTTTAGCAAGACGACGAGCACCGCAACGAATACCGCGGCTGCGGCGCAGAAAGGCACGGCCGCCGGGGCGGCATCCGCTACGTCCCAGGCGTCCAGCTTCTCATTTGCAAAAGCAGCTGCACCTTCGCCGGCCGAAGCCGCGACAGCGCCAGCTGTTGCTACCGGCGATAGTGCCGCTGAAAATATTCCCCAACCGTCGCTCAGAAGGCCGCATGCACCGCCTCCAAGTGCAGCCGCTTCGACGTTCGCTGCCGTGGGCATTCAAAGCACGGATACGAAAATTGAGCACGAGACAGTGTTGTTCGAGGATCGAACGAACCTTCAGCACTACAACAGCAACACTAACCAGTGGGAAACTAGGGGTGCCGGTCAGATGAAGGTTCTGTTGAATAAGAAGACGGGCAGGGTTCGAATGCTGATGATAGAAGAGAGCAGCGGCAAAGTCTGCTACAACCACAATGTCCTAGCGAAGATGCAGTTCACTTTAAGAAGCAGCAGCAACACTATCGTGAATTGGTGCATTCATCACGGACCGGATAAAAGAACACTGATGTTCGTGGCGATGTTTAAGTCACCCGCTCAAGCAACCAAATTTCACAACACGCTCACTAAGAATCAGCAAAGAATGGTGAAGGATTGCATTCCCGCTGAAAAATTGAAGAAACGCGAGACAACTAAGAGCGCACAAGCTAGCAAACCGCAGGCTTCCTTGGCGGAAATGTTTAAGCCAGCAACCGGCTCGTGGGAATGTGACGCGTGTTACACGAGAAATACTGCGGCAAATGGAAAGTGCATTGCTTGCCAAACGGTGCGCCCGTCTGCGCCTAATGCAGCAAGCGCCGTGAGCACTTCGGCTCCAACCCCTTCGGCTCCAGCTCCTGCGGCTCCAACCTCTTCCGATCAGGTACCGCTCTCGCAGATGTTCAAGCCCCCTGCCGGATCATGGAAATGCAACGCCTGTTACATCGTTAACACGGCTGGGAACAGTTACTGCGTCGCCTGCGACACGCCCAAGGACCCATCCATGCCGCCTAAACCGAAAACCGACGGCTTCCAGATAGGCACCTCTACCTCTGGAGCTACTCCCACGTTTACCTTCGGCATTCCACAGGACGCCGCTAAGAAGAACGCAAGCGGCTTCACGTTCAAGCTACCAGCGTCCAACGACACATTCACCGACCCTAAATCCACCTCTTCTAGCGCATCGGAGTCTAATGCTAAACCTGACAGCACTAAATTTGTTTTCGGTATGCCACAACCGAGACCGAGCACGCCGCCCAACAAGGAGTCTCCGTTCACATTCGGGTCGCCAGGGAAATCCTTTGGCTTCAACTTCGTGCCGAAGTCTCCAGTCAAGTCTGCTGGCGGTGGTGACAACAGCGAGGATGAGATAGTCGAGAACGATGATATTCACTTCTTGCCGATAATCCCATTGCCGGATAAAGTTGACGTTAAAACGGGCGAGGAAGACGAGGAGATCCTTTACAGTCACAGAGCGAAGTTGTTTAGATACGACAAGTCGACGAACGAGTGGAAGGAGCGCGGTTTAGGGGACATTAAATTACTACGGCACAAGGAGACCGGCAAGCTGAGGCTGATAATGAGACGGGAGCAGATCCTCAAGGTTTGTTTAAATCATTTCCTTCCCCCTAATCTGGAACTTAAGCCGAAGGATGACAAGACGTGGATTTGGAACGCTGCTGACTACAGCGAAGGGGAAGTGGAGCCTACGCTTTTCGCCTGTCGTTTTAAGACGCCTGACATCGCCAAGGATTTCAAGAATCTAATCGACGATGCGTTAGCGGGCAAGGAGCTCCCGGCTGTCGAGGTGAATACAGAGGCCAGTGCAGACGCGCCTGCTAAAGTTTCGCTGTCTCAAGACATCGAGATCCTCTACGAAGCGAAAGTGACGGACGCGGAAAAGGAAGCCGCGTTAAAGCTACTGCTCCCAGAGAACTTTTACGCGTACAAACAGAAACCTGATTGCCCCGGGTGCAGAGGATGCAAGGAACCGAGCATGCCATTGTTTGAAGACGGCAACTCAGAGAAGCTGGCCTCGGAGCAAGAAACAACAACTACCACGTCTACCATACAATTTTCTTCAAAGTATACTGACGCGAACCGTGCGACGAACGATGTCGCAGTGTCCGATCAAGCACCTGTCTCTTATTCAAACGCGCAGAATGCAGCTTCAACTGTTTTCAAGCCGGGACTGTACGACACAAGTACAACGCAATCTCCAACGAGCTTTCTTTCTATAATGGCCCCCACGACTATATCATTTGGAAATAGCGATATGAATGACAAAAAGACTGGTTTCTCGTTCGCGATGCCTCCGAGTCAATACGCTGCGAGCGAGCCGCAGCAATCTGTAACCAGCACGCAAAATGTTCTGGAAGCTGAGAATTTGAAAATTTGCAGCCCTGCTACTGGCCAAGCGCAGACAACGTCCACTGCATCGTCTCCCTTCATGACACCCGCATTAACGTCGTCTGCGTCTATATTCGGCGCGTCTGGGACAGACACGCTGTTCAACTTGAATTCTGGAAAGAATATGTTCGGCGGAGGAACGAAAAAAGACGCCCCGGGAATAATTAAACCTAGCTCCTTCAATATTAACACCGGCACTACCGAGCCGGTATTCTCAACTAACTTCGGCACCCAGACGAAAACGACAACACCTACCACAACCGCCACAACGTACGCGTTCGGCACAAGCGCTCCGATATTCGGCTCCACTGCAACGAAAGTTAACTCGGAGACCACTGCTAACTCAGTGTTCGATAACACGTCCAAGCCATTCTCGTTTACCACTAACTACGGAGCCCGCACGAACGAGTCGCCGTTCGCCATCTCGAACACCGCGACGACCAACATCTTTGAAACCAAGGCGGTAACGCCGTCGGAAAACGAATCGCAGAAAGACGGTAGCGGTAGTTTCCTCTCATCGGCGGAAGTGTCGTTTTCAGACCTAGCGGCTAAAGCCCCTCAACAAGCGTTTAAAATAGGTAAGTCTGCTTTTCTTGTACAATCGAACGATTAACAGGAGGAAATTATCCCGCGTTAACATCTTACAGATCCGAACTTCTCGTTCGCCGGCGCCGGGGCGGCGGTGTTTGGCGGCAAATCGACCATGCCTGCCAATAAGCTCTCGAAAGATTCCCCGAAAGAGAAGAAAGATGAGAACGACGAAGGGGAATGCGACGAAAACGAAAACGATCAGGAACAGCATGATCCTCATTTCGAGCCTATCGTACCATTGCCCAACGTCATCGAGGTGCGCACCGGAGAGGAAGATGAAGAGAGAGGTACGAGTCGGAATAAAGTGTATATAGAACGCGGGATTGTCACATTTCTATTCAAATCTGATAAAATCTGATCATCTGCTTTGTTCCAGTGTTTTGCGAAAGAGCCAAGTTGTACAGATACGACAACACGACGCGCGAATGGAAAGAGAGAGGCGTCGGAGACATGAAAATCTTACATCACGCAGAGCATGAAACTTATAGATTATTGTTGCGTAGAGATCAAGTTCATAAAGTAGTATGCAATCTGCTGCTCACTGTGGACCTGAACTTCAGTAGGCTTAGCACCTCGGATCGTGCTTGGATATGGGCAGGCATGAATTACGCTGAAGAGCAGCCGTGCTTGGAGCAATTAGCGGTTAAATTTAAGAATCCGGAACTGGCCACAAAGTTCAAGGATACGGTCGACAAAATTCAGCGAACGCTAAGTGAAATCCGTAAGGAATAAGATGCAAACCACCACCACCACCACCAACCCACCACCCCGCTCTTCATAATGCTTCCTCGATTAATCGCTTTTCACCGCATGACACGTGTTTATCCATCACCCTTTACATAGTTTACTATACGATACGTAGATGTTCTTGATCATTGAACGATGTTAATTATAATTTTACTTACATAGCGTACTATTGTTTACAAAGCATTATAATTTGTTGTGCCTTTAAGGAACATTTCATTAAGTCTTTTATAAAGCTACGATATTATTGTGAAAGATACTTTTCTCATTGGTACGTTTGATTTGCAGCTTGATTGTGATATTTGATCGTGATATATTCATTTACAATGGAAAATCTGTACGAAATTATTCTATTACGTTATTTTCAATTTTATAATTATTATACTTTTTTTACTCCAAAAGGAAGGAATATTACGAGATATGTGAAGATATTTTATGCTTTGTCGTAAATAAAATTTGCTTACTAAGTCGGCGTCTTATTGCAGCAAGTTTCACCGCAAGCGTGGTTCTTTCTATCGACAAGATACGTAGATAATATCTTTTGTTCCGCTTCTCCCGGTTCTATGCGATAAGTTGTACAAATGCGTATTTTATTTGCCAAGCGTTCGAATAAAATGGAATAATACAAAACGTAATCTATGCACTCCTTACCGATTAACATAAAACCGTTATTTGCCTTAGCGTGAAACTTGTTTATAAGGGAATCTAATAGATATAACACACGTAACAAGTAAGCTCTCACATCAATTCTTGCTTGCTTTTAGCAGTTCTACTACGTTCCCCTGCTTGCAGCCATGTATTTTATATACCAATATTGTTTATTTAATTGCAGGTGAAAAGGCAACGGAAGAGGGGCCGGTAATAGAAGAGCCGGAAGACGAGGATGAAAACGAAGAGGGGGATGAGATAGACGACGAAGAGGAAGAGGAAGATGACGACGACGGCGGCGAGGAGGAGGGGGACGAGGATGATGAGGATGAGGATCAGAAATCTATTATTTTCAAAAAGAGGGCCACCGTGCTCGCGAAAACAAGCAAAGAAACTAAATGGAAGTCCGTCGCTTTAGGGAATTTATTTATTTATTACGACTTCAACATCTTCGGCGAAAGAATAGTATTAAAAGCGGATCAAACGAATGAAGTTATGAGCAATACGATTATCAGTATGAATACCCAGATGCAGGTAAAGATATGTTAACAACTTTTCTCTAGCTTTAATTATAGGACTCTGGTATAACGACTGAATAGAAATTAATTCGACCGTTGTCGAAACCTGCTCTATCTGCTTAAAGGTGGACGGGAAGGAATGCGTTTGGACGGCAATCGATTATGCCTTGAAACCAGTGGCGAGGCGCACTTTGAAAGCGATGTTTTCGTCGGTTCAAGCCGCGGAGCAAATGTATAACAAGTTTCAAGATGTATGTAAGAACGCGGTGCAAAGTACGGACGCAAGTTAACGATAGAATCTAACTATCATTGATTTATCTTGACAGGGAGTGGGGTTTGCGAAAGAAGCAGACATCACCGAACCATACTACGAAGAATAAAAGATTTCTTGTAAGATTTCCTGTAATAAAGAATGTTGTATCTCTTGTATACAAAACACACTTGATTTCAGTTTAAGTTCGATTAACGGATACTAAGAGACTTCTGATCCCATCTGTTTCTGCGGCTGTACTTATGTAATTGACGATCGTAGAAATTATTTGAGAGCTCGTGACTAGGAAACAGATGAATTCTTATTAACGTCGGTATGTTTTACTTCTAAGGAAATATATACCCAATAATGAAATCAAAATATCTAATAAAGCCAGGCATGCCGAACGCACCGGGCACTTATTCGCGCGTAAGAGGCTGTTCGAATCGAGTCACTGTGTCCTTCCTCACTTTTACAGTTTTTGTATATATTTCCTTATTTAGTCTTTACTTAATTAGAATAAGTTTTCTTATATATATATATATATATATATATATATATATATATATATATATACTAAGTATTCATCGAGGACCGTTCAATGAAGGATAAAGCAAACGAATGAAGAGGATTTCGAGTAAAGATTTCGGACGCTCGAACGGCTCGGGAGTTTTGAGCAATGTACCTGTGATAAAACTAGGAATTCAAGAATGTTCTGAAAGAAATTTGAAGGTGCGATTGAATACATAAGCGTATATAAATTAGATAAGTAGTCCTGCAACAGTGATTCCCACGTTCTTTTGTATTACCTAATTCTTAAAATTCATTCGATAGGGAAACCAATCTATGTGTTTAATTAAACAGCGTAATAATGTTTCGACGAGGATAAAGGAAATAAAAAAGTTTGTTCAAGCATATGTCTATTGTAAATTCCCGATATTTATAGAACCGTTTGATAAATGTAGCTGGCGCTTTTGAATCGGATAACGAAATTGCTTGCGACGTCACTGAAATAGGCCCCTTCTTCTCGCATTGATACCTATAGCACGGTATATACCCGCGTAAAAAGAAGCAGTCATCGCACTCATTGCTCGCAGCAGTGTCCAGCAGCGTCGAAGTGTAACTTCTACGGTAAAATAATCGTGCCGATTCGTTGAATTCTTTCATCGCTTATTTAATTTGATTATTCCACCGAGAAAGAAAAATTTACTCGCGCGATGTCCGTCATAACGAAAGGTACGTAAAATCCCTCGTATATAGTTACTGTAAGTAAACAACGCTCGATTTCTAATTTAAACATTCACTTCACGCGTTATAGATACACAGTACTTTACGCGTTATTTGTCAAATAATTTTTAGATCATAAGTTGATCGTTTGGAAATATTATTAGCGATAGACAAAATATTTGCGTGCATAAGTCGTACGCTTAAAAACACTTGTCGCATACATGGGCACTTACGGTTTGTAACTTTCGCGATAAAGATGGAGGTCAAATTCATCAACATGATAAAATATTTAAAACAAAAAAAATAGAATTCCCTCGGTATATGTAATAGCCTTCACTCATGAATGTACTTATATTCAATATGACAATAAAACGGACCAATGTAACTTGATTTTATCTCAAGCGTTAAATTTTCTTTTTTCTCCCAAAATTCCCGTTTTTGTAGTAGTTTATCGTAACTATCGCATGTTTTTTTTACACAATCTCTGAAAATTTCTTCTATTATTCTGACCTTTGGAGCTCATTCTATATTCGCGACAGTGGTACTCATTCAGGGTGATGTACAACTGTATCAAACCGTCTCGTAATTTTAAGTTTACATTTTCGAATTACGCAATATGAACGATTGATTTTAAAATTAATTTCTTTTTTCAATAACCACGAGGATAGACATTGAGGTACATATCAAATATAAAATGGTAATCTAAATTCAATATACAGTGTCTCTTACAGTCTTAAATAAATATGCTTACTGTTCGCATGGCCTTTGTTTAATTAATTGCCCCTACAAAATAATCATATAAGCGTACCTTTTTTATAGGAGTTTTCATTGTGGCTGCGAAGCGTACCCCATTCGGTACGATGGGTGGGGCATTTGTCAACAAAAGTGCCACTGAGTTATCAGTAGTTGCTGCGACATCTGCCTTGCAATCGGCAGGATTAAAACCTGAACAAATAGACAGTACCGTTTTTGGTCACGTATTAGTTGTACGTATATAACGGTGAAATCGATAAGCAGTGGTGTACCCAGATGGGAGGCCAAGGTGCCTTGGCATTGCCAAAGTAAGAGCTTAGTAAAAAGAAAAGAAAACTGAATTTTATTCTTTAACTAAATTTTCCTAATCACCTAATGAATCTCATTCAATTTGCATTAAAAATGTTTCTACTCGCTCAACTCGTCTTCTCTGAGATTAAATCCTGAGTGCGTCACTGCCTACAGCACTATTCTTAACAGCAATTAAACATCTCTGTTCCACACTCTGACCAATCTTCTTTTAAAGGGATCATCTGCCGACGGAGGTTTTCTGGCTCGTCACGTATCATTGAAGTCCGGAGTTCCTTTGGAGAGACCAGCTTTCGGAGTGAACAGACTGTGTGGCTCTGGATTTCAGTCGATAGTCAGCGGTGCACAGGTACAGGCTTCTATACGTTTCTAAAAAGTAAAAATGATCGAATACAGTCTGCTCACGGTAGATACTATTTCAATTACGGCTGATTTTCAGAGTATTTTAGTAGGAGAGTCTAAAGTGGTTCTAACAGGAGGCGCGGAGAATATGAGCCAAGTTCCTTTCGTCGTAAGGAATATTCGTTTCGGTACAGCTTTAGGGCAGAAGTACGAGTTCGAGGACATGCTGTGGCTGGGAATGATGGATACCCACTGTAACGTGCCCATGGGCATGACGGCAGAAATACTTGGAGCTAAGTACGGCTTGAAGAGAGAGGAAGTAGACGAGTTCGCTCTGAGGAGCCAGCAGTTATGGAAAGCTGGTAAGCACCTTGCTACTGGTAAAGACTCTGCTCCTCGTGGAAGCTTAATGACCGATCGTTGTAGCCAATGATGCCGGCCGTTTCAAAGAGGAGCTTGCGCCCGTAACGGTGAAAGCGAAGAAACAAGAGGTAGTCGTTACCACGGATGAACATCCACGCCCGCAAACCACTCTTCAAAACTTATCTAAGCTGTCCTCCGTTTTTAAGAAGGACGGTATCGTAACAGCGGGCTCTGCATCTGTACGTTAAATCGCGTCTCATTCGACTGAGCAACAGTGTATACTAAATTTACGCGTGTATCTTGTAAACGCATACTTATCAATCTACAGGGGATTTGCGACGGTGCAGGAGCTGTTATTTTAGCCAGCGAAGAAGCCGTTAAGACGCAACAGCTTAAGCCACTAGCGCGTTTAGTTGGCTACACAGTTGTCGGCGTAGAACCTAGTATCATGGGAATCGGTCCTGCGCCAGCTATCAAAGAACTTCTTAAAATAACAAACAAAACGCTGAACGACGTGGAGCTCGTCGAGGTGAGAACTTTAGCGAGCATGTGTGTTAGATTTACTCGAATCCAAGCCACTGTATAATCTTCGTTTTAATAGATTAACGAAGCTTTCGGAGCTCAGACACTAGCCTGCGCTAAGGACCTCGATTTAGACATTAATAAGTTGAACGTGGACGGCGGTGCTATTGCTCTTGGACATCCATTGGCTGCATCTGGTAGCAGAATTACAACACACTTAGTACACGAGCTCAGGTACGTTGATACTGAATAGAATTACTTTTAGTACCATCTGCGTTGACTACAAGATTGATTACAATGATGTATTATTCTCGCAGGAGACGAAAAAGTGGGAAACTTGGTATTGGCTCTGCCTGCATTGGCGGAGGTCAAGGAATAGCAGTCATGGTCGAAGCTCTATGATAATTCACGCCAATCGCGGCCAAAGATAAGAGTCGTGGACTGTGCAAATAAAATTGTGTAATATCACAGTTGCGTGTATGTTACGAAATCTGTGTTCGATTTATATTTTTGATATTCAAAAAATATACATTTATATATTTTTCTGTTAATATGGCTTTTATATTATGTACAGCAATATTTCCCTACGATACGCTTCCTCCGATCGACAACAGATTCAACCGTCCGTAGAAGTTTGCAAAACTGTGAAAATGGAGTACGACATTCGCAAAATCTAAAAAATAATGCCGATAAGTTTAAAGAGAAAATTGCGAGGCGTAAGCGTGTACACTTACTTTAACGAACGTCTGTAAAGACAATTCCATGATATATCCCGCGCTCAGAATGAGTGGCTTCTGAGCCCTCAACATCGTGATTTGTGTGGCTCGTTTGAAAGACTCGGTATTCCGCCACCAATCGTTAGAATAGGCGGCGATGTTTAGATTTGTGCTCTGTAAATGCGATTCTGTTAAGAGGGGAGCCCTATTTAGGACGCTGGGAATAAGGTGATTCTTGGGAATTTTTTTCTAAGAAACTGTTAAGCGGATCTTCTCTAAACTTTCAGGGTATTATAGTTCACATTCAAGCAATAAATATTTATTTTTACGTTACAAAGTGTTCGGTAGATACGAATATATATGAATACGTTCGTTAGGACTCGCACGCCGGAGTTGCAAATTGGCGGGTGTAATTATGGCCCCATTTCTTCTCTGAAATAAAAAACCAAGGATTTTCTTATTTCTAGCATAATTACATTGTCGATGAACCTAACAAACGAAAAAAATGTTCAAGGTTGGCAAATTGATGGGACTTGAAAGGAAAAGTTACGATTCTGTCCCAAGATATTTCGTACTATTTATGGGAAAAGAGTTGTTCAATTCAATTTATTTCTCAATGTCTTAGGTTCATTGACAATTTAATTATACTAGAAATAAGAAAATCCTTGGTTTCTGTATTTCAGGCAAGAAATGGGACCACAATTACACCCGCCAATTTGCAACTCCACCTCGCGAGTCCTAACGAACATGTCCATATATCTTCATTTCTACCGAACACTTTGTAACATAAAAATAAATATTTATTGCTTGAATGTGAACTAAAATACCCTGAAAGTTTAGAGAAGATCCGCTTAACAGTTTCGTAGAAAAAAAATTCTAGAGAATCACCTTATTCCTAGCTCCCCCTTAAGCAGAATCGCGCTTCACTTTTCAGTAAAACATCAGACGTGAGGATTGCGTACGTGGAGGTACAATTCGTTGCCGTGCCAGCAATATATAAAGATTTGGTAAGTCATGCAGCACATGTACATTACCATGCCAAAGAGAACGGACGGAATGTAGTCTTTCATCTGTGAACGCGACAAGTTCCAATTGCGTACATAGGCAAAGCTGCAGCAATTAATACATAAATTCTACAAAATATACCTGCGCTATATTGAATGCAATTAAACAGATAATAATGCAATTAACTAGGAACTGAAGGAATATCACTGTGCCGAATATATTCTGGATTTCTCTCGCGAAGCTGGAAATATTCAACAATTCAGCTACAGACTTGAACAGTGGGAAACACGGCATCCTTATCTGCATTTCGAGACTCACTCGAATATCATAATACTGTGCCTGACGCAGAGTTTCAAGTCCTCGTACGCCTCGTTGCAAGCGTCCACTGCAGATTTTCCAACGTTATCGCTCGAAGTTAACGATTTCTTTACTTCGCTGTTTATCGAAACGATGTTACGGCTGAGCAGCGTTAACTGGCAGCAAGCAGCAGTGATAAATCCCGTTACCAAAGTATCTATCGCGACGTTGTTGAAGCAGCAAATAATGATTGCCACGGTCTGATGCAGGGAGGTAATCTCAAAAGCTGGGGTGGCAGTCACGTTGTAAGGGTACCATCCCTCCATCGGCAATTGCTTGGATCTTCCAGCGAGCAGATTCGCGATCGGCGTCATGCCCCAGCAAAGTACTGCCATCCCGCCGAAACTCTGATAAGCGATATGATGAAAGATCCCGTGCCAAGTGTAATACGTTACTATGCGCTCGTATTTCGCATTATCTCGGCTGAACATTTCACTGTTCGTCACGTCTATCAGAGCCTGGATACGCTCTTGTCGACGGAGAATAAGGATCACCTATGCACGAGCGTGATAAACCGAATAAACGTCTGATAAAATTAGAACTCTATTGATTATTAACGGAAACGATCGCGTGGAATTAATTTCGGTAGAGAAATTCCACGAACAAATGAAAAAAAGGAATGTGCGATGGCCGGGAATCGAACCCGGATCAACTGCTTGGAAGGCAACTATGCTAACCATTACACCACCATCGCACGGTGATGGTACATTGAAATTTTAGCATGAAATCGTAAACGTAACGTAAGAAAGCTATATTTCACAACATCTGATTCACTGATAAGAACCTTGCAAGCGTGAGTGACATTCGTCATTAGAATAGTTGCGCCGGCAACAATTTCCCCCATGTTCCCCCAGCTCGCGATAAGATACGCGATTTCAGTGGCGAGGAAAATTCCCAAGAGAAAGACGAAACTGCAAACCGTGTACGGAATGTATAGATACCGGTATTTGCCCTGAACCGGCCACATGCCCATATAATAAATCATCGACAGGCTAACTTTCAAATGCTTGTTAGGACTGATCGTCCTGAGTTTCGTTTCTTCCAAGACAAACGCGTCCATTTTCCGATTCGAACTGATTCCGTTCGACTTGAGTATTCCGCAGGCACAGAGTAACCTCTGTTATGGATAGCATCGAGTATTAGTTGGCCATTTACTTGAACCACATTCTAGGGTCGCAAGCTATTAATTGAAAGACTTGATGATTGCGGGACGATCTTGACGTGTCCTGTAATCACGTTCCCCATCTGCTTCCTTACATCTGTATTTAATTGAGGGCATTCGGCAAGAACAGTTGCGTCGCGCTGTAATAATGCTCGACTGTAGAGGATCCCCTTTCTTATTACCGTTTAATGAGAATTCGACGAATGGTAAGGCAGATAGGTTCTGTTGATCGGAGAACAATACTACGTGAGAGTTCTACTCGATCGGATGGCGTCACTCTAAAACCCAACAGTGCGATTTCTGCGACAAATCCGAAACGATACGCTCGTTGCATTTTGCAAGAATTTATTCGCCTGTTAGTACACTGTGTGTGCACAATTCGAGATAGTGGAGCACCGTCCACTTAATTATTGAACTGGTTGATCACGAGAAGCGACCTATGCTCGGGCTGGATTGATCGATCACAAGTATCTATATCGATATACTGTAGCTTAACCGATGTACGTAACTGATTACTGTATCAGATTTTATTATCTAAATTTTTTCGCGTGACCTAGTGACGTTAGCCCCGATAGAGCGATATAACGATATTTTTTGGTGTAACAGTGAAAGCATTAAGAGGGGATTGCGCTTTGTTGGGCTGGAAAATAGGTAAGTCTTTGTGAATTTTTTGTACAAAAACGGTTCGGCAAATTAATTTGAGGTTTGGCAGGCTGTTTCACTGTATCTTGAACTATTTTTCTGAATTTTGCTGTGATAGTGAAAAAACAAACATGGCAGGTACAAAGAGAACGTTGAAAAATAATCGGGTGGTGCTGGTGTTGACGAAAAATACTGTAACGGGTATCCGAAACATAAAAAGGAAAAGAGATTCTTAATCTATATGAATCTAGCTTTCGGTGGTAGGGTAAAGGACCCAATTACTGACACCTAATCAATTACTGTCACCTTAAGCTATTTTACTTAAAAAACCGAATAAATAAACGTTGTAAAGTCATACACAAAAAGAATTATGTATAGTTCATTTATGTATATATATTATGTATATATAGTCTAGTTATGTATATATATTATGTATATATTGTCAGTTAACTTTTACTCGTTATTTTAACTAAAATAGCGTAAGGTGACAGTAATTGGTTACGTGTCAGTAATTGGGTCCTTTATCCTAGTAGATGCATTAAGAAAAATAAAAAAATGTTAAAATGGCAGCGTTTTGAAGAAGGCGAAACGTCCTGATTTGAGTGTGAAACAGGATTTACATACCCCAAAATCGGGAAAACTTCTTTACATAAAAAAGAAACGGTAACAGATACGGCAGTAAATCTAGTACCATCGATAGCCACATTCATATAGATTAAGAATCTCTTTTCTTTTCTCTGTTTCGGATAAACCTTACAGTACTTTTCGTCAACGCCAGGAGCACCCAATTATTTTTCAACGCTCTTTTTGTATCTGCCATGTTTTTTTTTCACTGTCATACAAAAATTCAGAACAATAGTTCAAGATACAATAATGCAGCCTGCCAAATCTCAAATTAATTTGTTGAACTGTTTTTTTTTAGAAAAAATTCACAAAGAATTACCTATTTTTCGGCCCAACAAGGCGCAATCCCCCCGTACGGGGGGAGCCTGGTGTAGCGGGTGGAAGAAATCGATTTTTTTTGCATAAATAAAATAATTCGAGAATGTTTAGGTATAATGTCGGATTGTTCAAGGGAAGGGTGCTCTTAAAGCTTTATATGTAGCTTACACCTTATTACTTTGTATTCTGAAGTTATTCGTTTTATATTCCCAATGACTTTTCTCCTTGACGAGCCGAATTATTTTATTACAGATAATCTATTTTCAAGCAGCAATAGTCACCGCGAAACGCATCACGCACACAGAAAGCTACAAGAGTTTTGTCATTGTCAGATAAAAAATTGCTGGGACTTGTCGAATATGTAATCCTTTGCAAAGCGATAACATTTATCAATACAGTTTGCTAAGTATCTTTTAGACAAGTTGTTCAATATCCACATTCCTTTTGGTCTTCGTGTTGGTCGTACGGGCCCTTTCGGTACACTATATAATCATTTTATTTATTTTTAAGTATGTTCCACCAATCCGACCCTCCTGTGACTTATATGGATAATAGCTAAGTAGTGAGGCGTTACTCATGATTTTTTTCGTTGGTGTCACTCAAGGGGCTGTTTACAAAAACTACCCTCAAATAATCGATTCCTTTATTTCTAGCTTAATTATCACACCAAACTTTTGAAAAAAAAATAGATTTAGTCGAGGTAGTAAGTACCTAATATTTGCAATTTGTCGCATTCAAATATCTGAAGTAGTTTTCGAGAAAAAAAATCATAAACTTTGAGGTTGTTGTCCCTATATTACCCTTACGGGAGGGGTTACAGGTCTGAAATTACTCATAGTAGTTTTTCATGCAAAGAGCATTATTTTAACAAGCATAACTGATAAAATTGGTGCTGGAGCCGTTTCCCTATGCTTACTCGGCGAGGCCCTTTCAAAGCGGCGAGTCCGATACTTGGCAGAAAGCGGACCTCTCGTCTCTTGTCAATATATATAAAAGTAAAAATTGAAAAATAAAAAAATTGAAAAGAAACATTAAAACCGACTTAAAAAAATGCACTAAAGAGTAACAAATAATTTTTTCCCTTATTTAATCTAAGACTCCCATATTTTTTAAGTCGGCCCCTCATCTTTTGCAGGGTGTAAATCTGGCGCCGACATAAAATATATGAAACTCGTAGATTAAATAAGGGAAAAACTTTTTTTTGACTTTTTAGTGCATTTTTATTTTTTTTGAAGTCGGTTTCAATTTGTTTTAAATGTTTTTTATCTTAAATCTGCCAAAAGTTAGGCGCTGAACCATATGCCCCAAACCATATACCATTCACACCTTTTTGCGAATATCTCGGAAAATAAAACCGAGCGACGATAACATGTACAGTGGCTCGCAGCCAAAATCGTACTCTTTAAAATCGCAATAACACTTAAAATTGGTCCAAACGATTTGAGTTTTTTTGGATGCTAGAATGATTAGTTTGCTATGTGACGTGTTTCGTCGTTTTAAAAAAAATGCAATTTGTCGGAATAGCAAAATAAAATAGTAAAGATCGTTTTTTAAGGTTTTTTTGTAAGCCAGTAATGAAAATTAAAAAAAACCGTTTATAGATCGAAGTCAATTATATGCATGCCTAAAATTTAATCGCGGAAATTCCGGAAATCAACGATTCTCGACCTCATTCTGCGAT
The DNA here is from genome assembly GCA_929113495.1 of Andrena minutula. NCBI lineage: Eukaryota > Metazoa > Arthropoda > Insecta > Hymenoptera > Andrenidae > Andrena > Andrena minutula. The sequence continues at coordinate 75,170,944 of OV815993.1, read as the reverse complement.
CTTTAAACGTTTGTAGCTCAGAGCAACGTTAACCAAGGCATGTATATAACTTACTTCAATCTACAAACGGATTTTTGAATTTTCATTCCAGCCTCAAAAAAAAATTAAAAAAAAAAAGACCTTTACTATTTTTTTTTGCGATTTTAAAGAGTGTACGATTATGGCTGTGAGACACTGTATACGAAAAAGTTGTTCAGAATCATATGCCTCGACAACATGTTCCAAGCTCATCTGTAATCGGCGAGGACTGTCCTTTTGTAAATAATTACCGATTTAATAAATAAAATAATACATTCGTTTTTATTTCTGCCTAAGCCGTCAGCCGGTACGCGAACGATTTCTCCTATTTTGGCCGGTCCGCAGGTGTAAAAAGGTTGAAGAACGCTGCTATAAAGTACATACGTATATGAAAGGAAAAGTAGAAAGCATGTGTCATGTGTCGCGTGAGAATGGTGGGGCAGTAGCTCTGCCTACCATTCCCACCACAGACACGTTTTTTAATCATATCGGATGCTATGTATCGTCGCTATCGCAAACAGAGAGCCATCCATTATCATGGCTCGTGATATTAAACCGTATGTAGCACGCAGTTGTATGTAAAAGTACAGAAGTACATAGTTCTCAAGTCAGTCGTCTTTCACGGGGGCTCGAAGTAAGTTGCTTCAGTTACCGAGGACGAGCATCTCTACGCGATATTCGCAACATCCTCGAGTGCCTGTCGATCACTGTTAGGACGTTCCAAGTTGCACGCAATATTACTTAATTCCGTCACGAAAACATGGCACCCACTGCGACACTCAGCAAAGACGTGCCCGACATAGAGGTAAGTGTCAGCGGTGGCTTGCTGACATCTAACATTTGCTTGGCACAACATCGAACTTGACAGCAGACACACTTGTCCTCAGAACATCCTGGACTTAAATCCGAAAATAAAGCCGTTCGCCAACCTCGTCACTTCAGCGCACACGAAAGAGAACAAGAAGAAATGGAAGAGGAATATCAACGAGAAGTGCAGTGTAAGATGCACCGCGGAGGAAACTCTTACCGATCCACTCAATTCTTAGTTTATCGCGAGAAATCAGGACGACGCAATGTTTATAGATTGTTGCGTAATGAGAGGGTCACTCTTCTAGGAAGCTAGCAATACGATTACTACGAAAATACACATAGCTCCCATCCCTTCCTACAAATGTGCTTGGTTCTTGCAGAAATGCCCACCATTGACGAAGAATTTCGACGACATTAAGCACACCACGCTCAGTGAGCGCGGCGCACTAAAAGAAGCCGCGCGTTGTTTAAAATGCACAGACGCGCCTTGCCAGAAATCTTGCCCCACGCAGTTGGACATCAAGTCCTTCATTACATCTATCTCGAACCGAAATTATTACGGCGCGGCGAAGGCGATTCTGTCGGATAATCCTCTGGGGCTGACCTGCGGCATGGTGTGCCCAACGAGCGACCTTTGCGTGGGTGGGTGTAACTTGTACGCCTCTGAAGAAGGGCCTATTAATATCGGCGGGCTCCAACAGTTCGCGACGGATGTAAGGAGCTAGAAGTATCCAATGCGCATTCGATGCACCATCCACCTAAGCGATTATAAGATCCTGAACCTGGTTCCGTAGGTTTTCAAGCAAATGAATATACCGCAGAGCAGAATCCCCGGGCAAGGTGTTCCGCAGGCTGATACCAAGATCGCGTTGCTGGGCTGTGGCCCGGCTTCCTTGTCCTGCGCAACGTTCCTCGCGCGTTTAGGCTACGATTGCATCACGATCTTCGAGAAGCAAAATTACATTGGCGGTCTAAGTGCTTCCGAGATACCGCAATATCGGCTACCGTACGATGTCGTCAACTTCGAGGTGGACCTGGTTAAAGATCTGGGAGTGAAGATCGAACTGGGCAGAGCGTTATCCGACACTGATTTATCGATACAGGTTCGGACGAGAGCTTCTCATAATTGGACCAGAATTGAATTTCGCTTTCATGCGTCCATATTCTTTCAGGCTCTTCAGAGTGCCGGGTATAAAGCTATCTTCTTGGGGATCGGACTCCCGGAAGCAAAGACTGTTCCGATCTTTTCGAACCTCACCGAGGAGATGGGCTTCTTCACGTCGAAGAACTTCCTGCCGAAAGTAGCCAGAGGTAGCAAGCCAGGGATGTGCGCGTGCAAAAGCAACGAGCTACCTTCTCTTCGCGGGAACGTCGTTGTTCTTGGAGCCGGAGACACGGCGTTCGATTGCGCTACTTCCGCTCTCAGATGCGGCGCGAAGAAGGTGTTCGTAGTTTTCAGAAAAGGCTTCACCAACGTCCGAGCAGTTCCCGAAGAGGTAATTCATCGTTTCGTACAATAAACTACTCCGTATCTAGTGGCGGATTTAAGAAGAAAGGCCCAGGTGGCAAACATTCTGAGGGGCCCATTTTTAAGGGAAAATGAAGAGGTAGTTTACTAAAAACAGGCTAAATGTAGTACAAAAAAAATATGTTTAGTTAAAATGATGATTTTTATAATATGGGGCCCTAGGGGGCCTTCTGGGCAGGGGCCCATTTTTCGGGAAAATGAAGAGGTAGTTTACTGAAAACAGGCTAAATATAGTACAATAAAATATAATGTTTGGTTAAAATGATAATTCTTTTTTAAGGTGGGGCCCCAGAGTGGGGCCTTCTGGGGAGGGGCCCATTTTTCGGGAAAATGAAGAGGTAGTTTACTAAAAACAGGCTAAATGTAGTACAAAAAATATATGTTTAGTTAAAATGATAATTTTTATAATATGGGGCCCTAGGGGGCCTTCTGGGGAGGGGCGCATTTTTCGGGAAAATGAAGAGGTAGTTTACTGAAAACAGACTAAGTGTAGTACAAAAAAAATATGTTTTGTTAAAATGATAATTTTTATAATATGGGGCCCTAGGGGGCCTTCTGGGCAGGGGCCCATTTTTCGGGAAAATGAAGAGGTAGTTTACTGAAAACAGGCTAAGTGTAGTACAGAAAAAAATATAAAGTTTGGTTAAAATGATCATTTTTTTAATATGGGGCCCCACAGTGGGGCCTGCTGGCCAGGGGCCCATTTTTCGGGAAAATGAAGAAATACTTTACTAAAAATGGGACAAGTGTATTAGTACGAAAAAAAAAGTGTTTGGATATCTATACCTAATTATAATTTTTTTTTTGTAATGGGGCCCTGCGTGGTCTTCTGTACAGGGGCCTAGGCGGAAACTGCTCATCAGCCGCCCTGTTAAATCCGCTATTGTCTGCATCCCTATATTCCCTAAATCGTGTCTTTCGGCATGTTTAGCTTGACCTCGCGAGAGAAGAGAAATGCGAATTCATCCCCTTCCAGTCGCCGAAGCAAGTGATCACCCGCAACGGGAAAATAGTCGCGATAGAATTCTATCGGACCGAGGAGAATGAAAACGGCGACTGGGTGGAGGACGAGGAACAAGTCTGCAGGCTAAAAGCGGACTTCGTAATATCCGCTTTTGGATCAGGGTTGCAAGACCCCAGCGGTAAGAGTTTATACTACACGCATTAAGGCCCTTCTAAGAACAGGTACCGAGAGTTTCTGATTTTTCAGTGAGGAGAGCCATGGCTCCTGTTAAAATAAACAAGTGGTATTTACCGGAAGTGGACACGGAGACAATGAGCACGTCTGTACCCGGAGTCTTCTGCGGCGGCGATCTTGCCGGCGTTGCTAATACCACCGTCGAATCTGTAAATGACGGGAAGGTGGCCGCTTGGTACATGCACAAATTTATTCAGGTTACATCCTCAGAGATTCGATCGTATCTTTCTTTTCGTCGCAACGACGTATGCTTAACGATTTTCTCGCTCGCTGTCCAACAGAATTCTTACAACCTCCAAGTACCTGAGATTCCCCAGCTGCCTAAATTTCACAGCCCGATCGACGACGTTGATCTAACCGTCGAGATGTGCGGCCTGAAGTTCGAGAATCCTTTCGGCCTTGCCTCTGCACCGCCGTGCACCACTAGCGCTATGATCCGACGAGCCTTCGAAGCGGGATGGGCGTTCGCCGTGACGAAAACGTTCGCCTTGGACAAAGTAAACAGCTTCACCGAATCATGCATAGAGATCGTTCTGATCAAGTCACTTTACAGGACCTCGTCACTAACGTGTCTCCGAGGATAATCAAGGGCACGACCTCCCGGCATCATTACGGCCCGGAGCAAGGCAGTTTCTTAAACATCGAACTCATATCCGAGAAATCGGAGGCTTACTGGTGCAACAGCGTGACGGAACTGAAGAAGGACTTCCCCGCCAAGGTCTGCAAGTAACATTCGCGCAGCTCCCCGATCTTCTCCAATTAATGCCAATACGAACGATTACGTGGTTTGTTTTGACAGATCGTTATAGCTAGTATTATGTGCACGTACAACAGAGCAGATTGGACGGAGCTGGCACGAAAAGCGGAGACTTCCGGTGCCGACGCCTTGGAGTTGAATTTGTCCTGTCCCCATGGAATGGGAGAGTCTGGAATGGGTTTGGCTTGTGGACAGGTATATTTGTTATAATCCCAAATACTTGGTTAATATTTCACTGGGGGTTGTTACCTTGCTCAAGGATCCTGAATTGGTAAGGAACATTTCGAGGTGGGTGCGGGATGCTGTGAAGATACCGTTCTTCGTGAAACTGACACCGAATATCACCGACGTCGTTTCGATAGCCAAGGCAGCATATGAAGGTACTCTCTTCGTACGATTCTTTCGCGATGGAACTATAAAAATGAAGTCGAAATCAGGCGGAGAATGTTCAGAGGTGTGACTGTAACAGGTTGCGCGGACGGAGTGTCTGCGATAAATACTGTGCAAGGTTTAATGGGCCTGCATTCCGACGCCACTCCGTGGCCAGCTGTTGGGGTGAAAAAGGCCACCACCTACGGCGGGATGTCCGGGAACGCGACTAGGCCTCAAGCTTTAAGAGCGGTTTCTTCCGTTTCGAAGGAGCTACCCGGCTTCCCCATCCTTGGGATCGGTGGTATTGATTCGGCAGACGTTGCTCTTCAATTTCTTCATTGCGGCGCGTCGGTCGTGCAGGTGAATTAATCGCGCTGATTATAATCACGTTATTCGTACTAAATTGTTCTCAAACCACCGACAGATCTGCAGCGCCATACAGAATCAAGATTTCACTTTAATCGACGATTACACAACTGGCTTAAAAGCCTTACTGTACTTGAAGAGCCTGCAGCAAGTGAAAGACTGGGATGGACAGAGCCCGCCGACCTTTAAGCATCAAAAAGGGAAAGCGGTTTCGTTGCAACATGCTCTTGGTAAAGTGAGTATCGAACGATCGAAGTTGAACTTTGCCATTGGCACTGCATTATAATCGACGCGGCGTTACAGAATGTCCCGTACTTCGGAGAATATCAGAAGCTTCGAGAGGAAAAGATAGCCGAGATTAAAGCGAACTCAAATCCGCTGGATAAAGTCGTCGAAGTGACGAGGCCTGCTCCGAATCCAGTTTCCCCTATTCCAACGATAAAGGACGTGATTGGAAAAGCCGTGAATCATATAGGAGCTTACAAGGATCTGGACAATAAGGAGCAAGTTGTCGCGCTGATAGACGACGTACGTCTTGATCCTCGCTGAATAAAATTCATTAAACTTGTTTTCAGTACTATGTGACGATATAAATAGCTTTTACATTTCTTAGGACATGTGTATAAATTGCGGGAAATGTTACATGGCTTGCGCTGATTCTGGCTACCAAGCGATTCAGTTCGATTCCGAAACTCACATTCCGAAAGTAACAGACGACTGCACGGGTTGCACGCTCTGCCTCTCAGTCTGTCCCATTATCGACTGTATTACGTAAGTTTCCTTTCTTTCTCGGAGCGCCATTCCTTACAATTACTTCAAGTAATTACACATCACGATATGTATCATCGCATTACTTTTTCAGAATGATACCGAAAACGATACCGCACGTTATTAACAGAGGTGTACCACCGAAAGGATTATTCGAACTTTCCGAATTGTCACGCCAGCTCCCTTGAAAAGAAGCTTGAAATACTATAGGTAATTCTACATTACATAACGCATCATGTATAATTAAGAATAAATAAAACAATGATACTTAAATAACGAAAAAGTCGGCATTGTCGAACCACTCCATCGTCTCTGGCTGAGTGCGATTGTAATTGTACTCCTCGCATTTGTCGTTTAACAGCCGGCGCCTGAAATTCAATTTGAAAGAAGACCATACGGATGTGCCCCTCGTGGAAGAAATCTCAACGATCGTTATAAAAAACAGATACATTACCCTGCGTATTTCTCACAGCCTACAATCGGATAATACTTCTTGAAGCACTGCGGCCTTAAAACATTGAAGTACGTAGTTCCTATGTTAGTAGCGATTAAAGAATTAGCTTCCTTCAAACAATTGTAGAAGCTCTTGTCGCAGTCGCAAGACGATCTACTCGCACGATACATAAAGATTTCTGTTTTAATAATCTAAGATGACCATGAGAAAACATTATGAAATCCATTCCGCAATTACCTAGTGAAGATACCATTATTCACAAGGCCATCTCGTTCCTCCTGCGCTGGGATTCCGTCCGGGCAAGAATCGTGAGCCCTGCAACAGGCGTCGGTCCTCTTAAACAAGCCGAGGTCCTTTTTGTTCGGAGATATATCACCGTCGCCGCACCAATACGTTCCTGAAATTAGCATGTTAACGAGTTAGTTTCAATGGCGCGTTACGTATTCGCTCGTTTATAGTGTCTCATTCATACATATCGTATATAATATTCAGATTTCAAAGTCCGCGAAATAGTATCACGCACCTGGAAATATCGCCTTAATTTGGGTTTTGTATGGGTTTAGAGCATCGCCGACCGACGTTCTCTTGTCCATGGGTAATGTGGGTACATTAAACAGTGGAATGAGAGACGCTACCCCTCTCAAGTTATCTCTGGCAGTTTCGATTCCGTGATTGAGCATTCGCCCGGATCTCATCAGTGTGCTAACCGTTTGCTCTAGTGGACCAACGAAGGTCTCCTTTGAATTTTTTGGGTCAATCGTAAGGAACTCGCAGCCCCCGAATCCGACTACCAAGAGAACCGAGGCGGGTAACAGAAACACGCGTAGCGAGAACATCGCGGTGCCGAGTTCTACAGAGTACTGAGCGAGTTGGAAGAAATCGAAGCGTTTCTTTTTGCGAGCGAAGTATTTATTCTGTTGCCTGGACCTGAGGCGCGCGTCAGATGCCTATTGACTGGCTTGACATTGACGCCACCCTCCTTTTAAGCGAACCGCCAACTTCCCACAACGTTCCGTTTATCTGCGTGATACAGAATGCGTAGAAAGCCGGAAAATAATTGTTCGACACCTGTGCAAATGATCGAGTAATCTACGGAACAATGTTATCTAAATTGTTCCCGAGTACTGCAGGCAAATTGCTTCTTGAAACCTGTTGTCGAAAAATAATAGGCGCAATTTAACGTCTGCCTTTTATTATCCGTCGCACAATGGTATCGGTACTCCGCAATTATTACGAAACAAATAGAGAGTCTGCTATGGTTCAGCAATGCCCTCGCACTTGATCGAGAGATTAGGCATCGAGCAATCCAAAAATATAAAATTATCGCTTAGGTTTATTTTAGAAAACGATTGCACGGAACGTAACATACAGGTACTAGAAAATTGCGACGCGGTAATGGCGATCCTCGGCGTGTTTGGGGAGTAAACCGCGAGGGGAAGCAGAGTACAAAAGGTAAACAACGTTTTTACGTCGCGTCGCTCGGGGATTCGGTTGTGTTCGAGCCGTCTTCCGTGATACAGTCGCCTGTGTCGGAAGTTTGCTGTTCCTCCAAGGCGCGCCGCTTTTGAAGTCTCGTGCACCGCGGGCAACAGTGATTTCGTTTCGACCAGCATGCCCGGTGATGGACGGCCGAGCATTGATGACAAGTTATGGAGCTCGCGTCCCATGGATAAATGATCTCATCGTTGCCGCACAATTCGCACAAATGACCCCTGCGAAACAATGCGCCGGACAGTTTAGAGCGCTCTCACCCTGAATCATCTTTAAAGTCTACCTCGCTTTGCACAATTGGCACTGTTCCGTGATGTGAGCGTGCATGGCGTCGTACGCGGCTCGAATCTCCTCCAGAAGCGTCCCACTGTTCAGATCCACGAGATCTCTGATCGAATAATTCCCCGCGTTCTCGATCATATGAGTGTGTATTCTAAGCTTCCACGGTAGCCCCTGATTATTAGCTTCCGGGCATAGAACCAAGTAGCGCTTCATCATCTGCATTTCCTCCCGCATCCTCTGTCCCATTCAATTGCACTTTCAGTTCGTAGTTCAGCACTCTCCTCCAATTACAGAATCGTGATACGCGTTACCTTCACCGAGGACAGGTCCGGGACCAGAGTGAACAGCTTTGGATTCAATTCTTCCAGCGGCAAAACGGAGCGGTCTTCTAGAAGAGTCAAAAGTTGCGCCGCGGCTCGGGACACGAGCCGCGGCTCCATGTCCCAATTCCTAATCACTCGCGCGGGGATCACCATCGCGGTATTCCAATGGCATCTCTGGCAGTAATACAATCCGCTGTAGTCGCAAAGTCGCGGCTCGATCCACGCTGACTCTATATTCGTATAATCGTACGTTAGAAATTATATGCATACAAGATTATCTCTCGATGCGCGGAATATCTTTAAAATTTCGCCTTCCCCTCGTTATGTTACCTGAATTCTTGAAAGGGCTGCCGAAACAAGATAACGATAATCCTTTTGAGAAAGCTTGTAATGAAAATATAGTTTAACCATGCGATAAAGAGTACTTCTTGTACTTTAGAAGAACCGACAAGAGGGAAAGCTCGTTTCCCTTCGATAACTTCTGTATAGTAATGCGTTTCGTCGATGCTTCTACTTACTGAATGTTATTCGCACTTTACATTCGGCACACCGGTATCCCTGGTTCGATAGGCCTTCTTCGGGGCAAATGTCCTTCGTGTAAGTGTAACCGCCTGCCTCGCTGGCGACTACGTGAACGCAGACTCTGCATATGTTGCTTAAACACTTCCAGTGGCAACAGAATTTGCAATCTATGGAAACAGAGCCCCGATGGCGAAAGGATTCGTACAAGATCGTGCAATAAGTGCAACATAGAGAATCTCACCGCTACACATATACCACGACTGGAGCATAGTCCAAATGGCTCCGCTGCAATGGTCGCAATATACCGGCACAGTGGTTGTTATATAATATTTCTGCGGCACTAAGTGGTGTTCGAGTATCACCTGGGTCTCCAGTAAATTTTCCTCAGAGGTCTCTCGCAACTCCTGCACTCTCAGGCGCAATTCGATTAAACGCCGAACCAGCCATTTTCGCTCTTCCGAGCACTCTGCGCTCTCCAGGACCATTTGCTTGCACTTCTCCACCATCTCTTTAAGATCCTCCTCGCATATAGCCTGGAGTATACGAAATGTAACTCAGCCTGAATTAAACGGAGCTTAACTGCTAGATTTGTACCTTGGATAACGAAAGTACAGTTTCCACGGACTTAAGACTGAACGGTATAGCCCCCTTGCTATCCGAGCTATCGTCCGCTTCCCCCGTCATGTAGTCGGAGGACGAGGAAGGTGTCGATGGCATCGTTTCAGAACTATCGGTTCGCATCCTTGATTCATGATTAGATCCGTAGGTGCTGCTCACGTTACTTTTCAAGTCAATCATTTTTCATGGGTAGGACAATATTATTAACGAGACGTGCTTTCATTAGCTACATTTACTGATTGTTGTGAATTACGCTGGTAGGCTCTCTGCACGACTATCTAAATGAGTGTTGAATGTAATACTTGGTTATACTCAGAGTTGTGTTCTCATTTATTTATACGGAATTACAATGATATTTTTAATAACAAACTAACGACAATGACTTTCGAATACTTACACACTTATCAGGTAGAAACATTAAAAACTACACAGGACTAAACTTAAGTACTCGACGAATACAAGTACGGAATACATAGTTATTATTTCTAATCAGACGAACTACTTTGTCTTTACTACGAGTCAATTTCTGAGCATTTTACGTTACGTGCGATTAATCATTGAAACGCAGTATATGTATCACTGTATGCACAGTATAATTTCGATAGACAACTCGATAGAAAAACGCCCGTAAGTAGGGCCTTGATAAATAGGGCCTTGTGAATCTGGGAACCACTGACATCTGACAGGCAAACGTCAAATGTGCGTCGAAACTATACAGGGCATCCCAAAATAATGGGACGCGACAAAATGCGCCGAGAAATTTTTGACATCATAAGAAATTTTGGAGTATGCAATCTTAGAGCAATATGCTCTAAGCATGCAATAGGCGAAAATGTAGACGGCGATAGAAAGAGAAACATAGACGAGCCGTATCTCTTTCTAGCGCTGGCGTTTTTTTTTTTATGTTAGAAAGAGGGAGAGTGTCCCTTTCGTATATCTTTCTCTTTCTATCGCCGTCTACATTTTCGCCTATTGCATGCTTCCTCAATGTTTATATACTCTAAGTAAGAAATCGAGTAGGGTAGATGTCCCAATTACTGCCACCTTAAGATTATAACTTAACTTCATTTAATCATTTCTCGTGTTGTTTAACCTAAAAATCGTCTTAGTTTGAAACATAATATTATTTAACATCTCTTTTATTAAAAAAATAGTTTTATAAATTAAATATGAAGAATTTATTAATAATTAATTAAAATTCCCGAGCGATCCTAGTGTACCTATAACTGTCACCTCAAAAATCGTCTTGTCCGTATGATTTTTTATTTTTTTATTTGTTTTATTTTTATGTAAATCAGAATCTCCGTTTAAATATAACATATTTTGTACATTTTTTTTATACTTTACATTTTTATTACATAAAATAAATAAAGTGGCAGTAATTGGGACATCTACCCTACTTAGTCACTTACCATTTTGCAATCTGTGGCTTTGCTTTCAAGATCGAAGCCGTCGAAGTTTAGGAATCCGACTTCCGGTGCGTGATATTTGAATTTGAATGTCAGCAATAGCTGCGGTTGCATGTAAGAAACACTGGAACACAAAAACTGTGCGTTTCTTTTGCGTTTGCGGTATTGCAAGCATTCATTGTGCAATTATATAATATGTATTCAGTTTCAATCGCGATGGATATGGTTTTTAATGAATCTACGCAGCGTGATAATAATAACGCAACTCTTGAATATATTCAAGGACATCTTCTCACTATCGCGGCCCGGATACTACTGGATTACTGAATTGATTGCGTGACGCTTACTTCAGTCAAGGGCAGAGGTGTTTATCTCCAAATTCAGGCAGATGAAAAAGACGAGGGAATTATACAGAATAAAGCCGGGAATCCACCGGGAAGCTAAGCTATGCTATGCTATGCTACGTTTTAAAAAAATTAGCTTCAATACATTCTTATGGAACCGTTTCCATCAAATTCTAAGCTAAAACATAGCATTGCATAGCTTAACTTAGCTTCGCGGTAGATTGGAACCTACTAATTTTTAAAACGTCCAGGTCAGACGTTCAGGACGTTTTGAAAACGTCCAGAAAAGGTCCTAAAAATGTCCATTTGTACAAACCAGACGTTTTGTAGGGCGTCCAGAAAACGTCCAGAAAACGTTTTAAAAACGTCCATTTTCACAAATCAAGCCACGGACGTTCAGACATAAAATGGAAGTAAAATGGACGTTTTCAAAACGTCCTGTGCTATCTGGGAATTATCCTGCTGCACAATTTTATTTAAAGTGAAAAACACCATCGAAATTGTAATACAAAAAAAGAATTATTTTTTAATTGTTACTGCATTTTTAATAAAATCGTTTAACATAAATTGTTTTTATATATTTTTTATTTTATCACAACGAATTTGTACGCTGCTGATTATTCTGCATTTTGAATAATTTTGAAACAGCCTGTATACTTTTAGCCAATTGGAAGCGAGGAAACTCGCACTCAGTGCGGCCAGTGCGGGTCTCCCGAATTCGCTATTAGATTTGACTGCGTGTTATTGTTTACTGTCAAAGATAACAAGATTATTGTAAATGCGATCTCTCCCCGAATAAAACAGTATTATATCGCAGTGGAGGATGTGAAAGTGAACAATCACTTGATCGATTTACTCTGTAAATGGGTTATTAAATAAAAACGGAATGAATGAAGCTTTCTAACCTTAAAACGCGTTCGAGTTTCAACATCCATCTTAATTAAACTGTTTAGAACAAATAGGTAATAAACTGTCAACAGAAATAATTGTAATAAAGTTGTTAATGCTTAAGAAAACATACTCTAAAATTGTTTATGTTAAAAGAATTGCAGATTGACTGCGATCATGAATCGGAAAAAGGTAATTACGTTCGGGAAAATTAGTAAAGATTTGAAGCGGGAACAGCCGGTAACTACAGAAGCCACGAGTTCTGGATTTGGCACGTTCGGTAAGAAAATACCGGAGACCAATGTTACAAAAATGAACGAGATTAAGCCCGAAGACGAGGAAGAGTCTCATAACCTGAAAGAGGTTATGGGCATAACAGGCTTTGGTAAAAAAGCAAAGTCCTTTGACGTACAAGAGATGCTGGAAAATATTACTAAAACCATACACTACAATAAAATTAACACCGTCGAAGAAAAAGGGGGACAGTCGGAAGTTACCGAGAAACCTTCCAACGAAGCTAAAAGTATCGATAACAATGACAGTGACAACGACGAGGACAGCGAGGACGAATTTATTGGGCCCCCGGTGCCAACTGACTTTAATCTTAAAACTCCAGGGGATACAGGGAACTCGTCGAAATCGAAGGACAAGGAGGAAGATAGCGACGAAGACGACGCGGAATCTGATACAGAAGAATCAGAGTTGAAAGATAAAGTTCCCTGCAGCCACGAAGTTACAATGACTCATGGAACTAAAGCAGTGACCGCTATCGCTGCTGATCCGTCTGGAGCGAGATTAGCTTCTGGCTCCATAGATTACGACGTTAGTTTCTGGGACTTCGCTGGTATGGATTCATCCATGCGAAGCTTCAGGACTTTACAGCCGTGCGAGAACCATCCTATCAAATGCTTGCAGTATTCAATGACTGGTGACGTTATATTAGTCATATCCGGATCTGCCCAAGCGAAAGTTCTCGATCGAGATGGTTTCGAGAAATGTGAGACCGTCAAGGGCGATCAATATATAACAGACATGGCGCGCACAAAGGGTCACACGGCCGGGTTGAACAGCGGATGTTGGCATCCATTCACAAAGGAAGAGTACCTGACGTGCTCGCAAGATAGCACGTGCAGGATATGGATACTGTATCGACCGCGCGGTCATAAGTACCTGATAAAGTGCAGAGCACAGAACGGCGTGAAAACTATACCGACCACGTGCGGTTACAGCCGGGAAGGTAACGTAGTGGCGTGTGGTTGCATAGACGGCTCCATACAAATGTGGGATCACAGAAAGAATTTCGTGAATCCATCACTGATCCAAAGAAACGCGCACGCACAGGGCGCCGAAATCTCGAGCCTGAGTTTCTCCTACCTCGGGCAAATGCTTGCAACTAGGAGCTGCGACGATACGTTAAAGCTCTGGGACTTGAGGTCGTTTAAAACGCCGATCTTCGAGGCGCGGAATTTGTATTCTCGATACGACACAACCGACTGCATGTTCAATCCGGACGACTCGATTCTGATTACAGGGGAGTCACTGATCAAGGGCCAAACCACCGGCAGAGTTCTATTTTACGACACCAAGACGTTCGACTTAGTTAACGAGATAAGCGTAACTAATTCGCACGTTATTAAAACATTGTGGCATCCGAAGTTGAATCAGATATTCGTCGGCTGTGGGAACGGAGTAGTTAAAGCGTATTACGATTCGAAGAAGAGCTTGAGGGGTGCAAAGTTATGCGTGGTGAAGACGCATCTGAAGCAGAAGCACATCGAAGTGATGTCCACGCAGCAGATCATAACGCCGCACGCGCTCCCGTTGTTCCGACAAGATCGGCCTAAGTCAGTTCGCAAGCAAATGGAGAAGGATCGCCTGGATCCCGTTAAATCGAGGAGGCCAGACTTGCCGATCACGTCTGGCCAGGGTGGAAGGGTTGCTTCTTCGGGAGGAACCCTCAGTTCTTACGTAATTCGGAATTTGGGGCTTAGTAAAAGGATAGAGGATGACCAAGATCCTAGAGAGGCTATTTTGAAATACGCAAAAGTCGCGGAGGAGAATCCCTATTGGATCGCCCCGGCGTATAAGAAGACACAACCGCAGACAATTTTCCAGGTGGAAGAGCAGGATGGAGCACCGAGCCCCAAAAAACAGAAGACTTAAGGCATATTGCTTTGCAATGATTCTGGTATTATCTAATGTACGAGATGAATCTTTAATGTGTAAAAACTATGTATAAATGCATGCTAATAAATATTTAAATTATTTAAAACTAGTCTGTCGAATTCTTTGAAAGTTCGTACGCAATACTTTTTCAACTGATCGTCGCACATTGGTTTGAAACCCTAGAAACATACTAAAAATATGAAGGTAATCCTTGATATTTACAAAAATGAGTAAACTAAAGTTTTTGCAGTCGCAGTGATTACGAAGCTGAAGTAAAAATGGCAAAAAACAAAATGGCGGATGCGTATACCAAGAAAATATCAGATTTGGTCTAAATTTGGTATTCTAGAGTTTTCGAGGTCGCTGAGTACGAATCTGAAGTCAAAATGGCAAAAAACTTAAGGGGGTGCACACGTCACGTGACACGGGAGATGCACCGCACTGTAATACCGACAATCTAACCTGAAAAATGGGTTTGGAATTTTTCCTTTTTCGTCCTTATATGAGCAGATTTTGGGCTGGACGAGGTCTCATTCGAAAGAGGAAGGTTCAATGCGGAGCGCTCTGCTCACCGTTTGAGTCACAAAACTCTTTTAATGACCTAAAAATACTTAAGGAGGTAAACACGTCACGTGACATGGGTAATGCAGCGCGCTGCATAGCGTCACAATCTGGCCCGAAACATGGGTCTGGGAAATTACGTTGTTTGTCCTTATATGATCAGATTTCGGGCTGAGTGAGGTCTCATTCGAAAGAGGAAGGTTCAATGCAGCGCGCTATGATCATCGTTTGAGTCACAAAATTCTTTTAGTGACGTAAAAATACTTGGATTCTTGCGGGTGTATTTTGTCGACTTTTGCTCTACTTTGATCACTCATATTATTAGATATCAACACAATCTCGTCGAACCATGACCATAGCGCGCTGCACTGAACCTTCATCTTTCGAATGAGACCTCTCCCAGCCCAAAATCTTCTCATATAAGGACAAACAACATAATTTCCCAGACCCATGTTTCGGGCCAGATTGTGTCGGTATACAGCGCGCTGCATTACCCGTGTCTACCCCCTTAAGAAAAAAATTGATCATCTACTTTTCGATTTGGGGAATTTTTTAAGATATTAAAAAGTTCTTGTCTCGTTGCAACAATAGTATTCGGATTCACATCTGAAAATAACAACACATAAATATTTCAATTAACAGTGTTTGCAAAAATAAATTATTTTCATGAACAGAGAACCTTTTTGAATAAATTGACATTTTAGGGATTGGAGCAAAAACAAAGCAAAATCTGAAAGTTAATCTCAGTTCTTTGATAATCAGAAATGATAACTATGCAAACAACAATGCTTGATCGGACTTGGAAGTTAACTAAATGTTTTATTGCTTTTGTAGATCAGCTATGGTAATTACGGTTATACGAGGCAATTTTGAATGAAACTTTATGAAGGTATTAATGCTTACCGCAAACCTATAACAACAAAAAGTAATTAAATAAACACTTGAAATTGGCGTCTTCGTCGCGAAGATACTCTTTGATACTCCAGCCCCCACATAACGATTTTAACCCTTTAGCGCCAAACGTATCATATATGATACATTCCTTTTTTTTGCCGTTTCGCCGTTTGCATTCGCATTTTTGCAACAGTTTAATTGATACATGTTTAGCGTAGTTTTATTCTCTAAAGAAAGTCGGACCCATCTGAACCCTGTATTCTTCGGTTCTATGCATTTTGACCTCCGAAAAAAATAAATTTAAAAAAAATACAAATTTTTCTTGTATAAAAATATATAAATTCAGACCATTTTTAACGATAAAAACAAAACGGGATATTTTTCTTTCAACGGGATCTAGGTATGGGCGCTAAAGGGTTAAACGCACCGCGAGGCGCGCTCCCCTCGGGGCGGGAAGTTATGAAAAATTCCGCCCGGCCTCTCCCTCGGCGCCCCTCGATCTCCTTACCGCGCCGGCGAGAACAAGCCGCGGAGCACTGTTTTAATCCGCGTTAGGGAGCGTGTCGGTGAAAGCGAAAGAGAGCCGTGTCTTCATAGAACGACGAGGAAATCGAGGACCCCGGATCTAAATAAATCGATCAGTAAATAGATCGAGCAGCCTGCTTCCTACTGTTTTCCGATTGGATAGCAAAGGGAGCATGGGACGGGGTGTCGGGGGGAGAAGTGGCCGCGTATTTGTGGCGTACCAGTCGGGCAGCTGCGATCGCCTTCTGGCAAACTTTATCGTGACACCGTTTTGTGCGTGTTCGGGAGAGCCGATCGGTTGGGTTCCGCGGCGTATCGATCCGCACGCTACCGCTTCTCTGCGTGCCCGATCAATGCAGTGATACAGGCAATTATTCCTCGGTGTGTGGCATCTACCCCCGTGTCATCGTGGTGCATCGTTCCCTGCGACGGTTCCCCTCGCGCCGCCGAAACTCACTGGCAAGTAACCGAGACGCGAATCATTCAGTAAATTCTCGCGGCCGCTAGACTATATTCGTTTCGGCCGACGCGCGGCCACTTCCGCGTACATACTACGAATTCCCCTCGGCAGCCGCCGCGTTCCGACGTTCCGCGCTTTTTCCTTTTACTACCTACTTGCCCCGTCGCCCCGCGAAAACCGATCTGCTCAATGGAGGCCCATTGGGATTCGATAGTCACCGGTGAACCCCTCTGCCGTTTAAAAAATACAGCGCGCAATACCGATTTTCTACACCCCGCTGTCAGTGGCTCAAGTCGGTCTTACGTAACCGCGGTGGATTTTAAGCGGATTTAATTAATAAACCGTTGACAGGTGATTTTATCGCGTTTATATCCTCGCTGTTTTATTTACTAGTATCGGTGTGCCGGAGATCGCTAACGTCAAGGATCCCGTTACCGTTGTCGCAATACCGCTGCGCACCGGAAACGGAAGGGTAGGAAGGCGGGTGACCGCGAACTCGCGCGTCAACGATCGTGCGCCGTGATAGAGGCTTCCGAGATTCGACTGCGCGCGGTGCCCAGCCAGACACACGTATTTAGCGCTAGAAATCCAAGCCCGCGAACTAATTCGGCAACCTCCTCGAATTATGTAATCGATCGGGGCCGATGCGGAAATCCCGTTCGGAACTAATCACACCGAGGTGCTCTCTCGAGCGGTCCGAGTCGCGAGAGCCGAACGTCACCGCGAATGTAACGGTTTCAGATGTAGAACAGCATGGCTATCAACATTAAGTTCACGAAATTCGACAACACGCCATGGGGATTTCGACTGGCCGGCGGAAGCGATTTCCCGCAGCCACTGACCGTCATCAAAGTACGTATCTGCCGTTAGCGTTACAGATTTTCTGTCCCACTGTGAATAAATATGTTTTGCTGTGACAAGTAACCGAGGATTAAGGTTCATGAGGATTATTAGAAATTGTAAAGGGACTTTGTGCAATCCTCCCTTAATCCCACCCCTGGCGCAATCGCTGAGTGTATTCAGAGGAGTACGACTGGTTGCATGTTCGTAGGGATGGACTTTTTAACGCGTCGGTAAGGTAGAACGGAATCACCCCCTGGTAAATTTCTACGCTATCGACACGACCTGCAATCGTACATTAACTTACTTCAATTTTTTTCATTTACATATTTGTAGAAGGATAAATAGGGTACATGTCTCTATTACTGTCAGTGTCCCTATTACTGCCAGGTTATTTATTTTAATTTGTAAAAATGTAACGTATAAAGAATAGTGTACAACAATAATATTAATAATAATCAGGACAGTCCTAATTTAATAATAATATTATTGTTGTGCATTATGCAAGTTAGCCAATACCTACGCTTATCGACTAAACTTTTTTACATCCCCACTTACCTCCTTCAAAGTAGAAGCGCGACGAGCCATGGCCACCAACACAGCGTTTGAATAACGTCCCATTCGTTTATTTCTTCACAACATTTTGTAAACTTTTGTATATAAAAGGAGTCATCCGTAAAATAGTTAAAATAAAATAAAATAAAATTATTCTTTATACGTTACATTTTTATTAAGCAAAATAAATGAAGTGGCAGTAATAGGGACAATGACAGTAATAGGGACATCTACCCTATAACTATTAACAGTGTTAACCCTGCGTGGTCACCCCTTCTAATAATCAGAAATTGGTCATATCGGATTCATTGCACCCCAGGGTCATTTTTAAGTTACCATTTTCGGAATTTTTTAGCTTTTAACTCTTCAGTGATAATCGTGCATTCGTAATGCTTATACAATCATGCCATACGAGTTTTTTTTTCTAGAAATATAAACTTTTAGTTGAAAAAATAGTTGTGAAAAAAGCAATAGTTTTTAGTTAAAATCCACAAAATTTTCAAATTTGATTATTATTATTATTGATAATAGTAATGATATTATTAATGATAATAACAATCAAATTTGAAAATTTTGTGATATTTTACCAAAAATATTGCTTTTTTCCACAACTATTTTTCCAACTACAATAATAAAATTATATTATTAATAATAATATTAATAATAATAATAATAATCAAGTTTGGAAATTTAGTGAATTTTTACCAAAAAGTATTGTTTTTTTCCACACCTATTTTTAACTACAATGATAATAATAGTTATGTTAATAATAATAATAATAATAATAATAATAATAATAATAAAATTTGAAACATTGGTGAATTTTGATAAAAAATATTAATTTTTTTCACAACTATTTTTTCAACTACAAATTATTATTAATAATATTATTAATAATTATTATATTATATTAATAATATTATTAATAATTATTATATTATATTAATAATATTACTAATAATTATTATAGTATATTAATAATATTATTAATAATTATTATATTATTATATTATTATTATATTATTATGATTAATAATTATTATTATTATCATCAAAATAATATCCTTTCCGCTAAATCCTTAGATTCCAATATCGAGGTCTGAAAATTTACAGAAATATTGGTAAAAAAAAATTGCTACGGGTGTGATACACCCCATACGACGACGAAGGGTTAATAAATCCTCCGTCAAATGGACCGCCCAAGTGTAATATCCCCAAATTCAGCTCCAATCCCGTAACATTCTCCAAACAATCCAACCCTTCCTGAATAAGGAAACGATTTCTATATAAACTATAATCAACACGGATAAAAAAAATGTTTGCTAGGTGCTAGAGGGAAGCCTGGCGGAATGCATGGGCATGAAGGTCGGAGACGTGGTGGTCCGACTGAACGATCAGCCGATCGGCAGTTTGACCCACGGTCAGGCTCACGAGGAGTTGGTGCGAGCTGGCAATAATTTCGTTCTGGGTGTACAGAGGTGAGTGTCTCGCGCGGCGACCACGGCAGAAAGACCTCAACTAAACCATTGAGGTCGGAGGCGTAGCGGCGATGTTAACCCTGAAAACAATTGGAATCCCAATGTCAACGACACGCCGTGGACCGCCGATCCTCTTGCCCAACCGCGAAGCTTAACTTGAACTACTTTCGACGGCGGGCAGATTTTATTTCAAATCCACCGTGGCCCCCGCGACGCCGGCATTCCCGCGCGGGCACCGCGTTATCAGCAACCGATTCGGATAACGGCGCGACAATTTTCTCGAGGCGCGGTGTCCCTGTGCATTATAATAACACCGGCGCGACGGCGAGAATATCCCCGGCGTACGGGCAACGTGTGGCAACGAATTGCAACACTTATAAATAGGTGACCCAGAATGAAATCTGTTTATCATTGGTTGGCGATTTTATTGCCTGGCATTTAAACCGCGCAGCACTCGTCCCTCTCCCCCGAGATCCCTCATTACCATTTCGCGCGCGAACCGGCTCAGAAGCACCCGGGCCCTCTGGAAACCGAGTTATAAAAAAAAAAAGAAAACAACCACCGTCCTCCGCACGAAATTCCGTCCGCGCGACAGATCGCCGCCGACGTGGGAAGCCTGTGCGCCATTCGCGGATCAATCGCCAATTCGAGTTCGCCGGAATCCACTAATTCTGGCACGATTCTTGCGCAGAGGAGAGGACTACCTCAAGGCTGTGGAGGGGCTGTCCGAGGAGAACATCGTTCCGTACAAGATCCCCGTAGGTACCCGCGAGAATCGAGCGACGAAAGTATCCTCTGTGAAATCCGGCTAGAAAGCCCGAGTAAAGGTACGTTTTCCTATACCGGGCTGAACGCAACGGTAACGATTCCGAGGTCGATTCTCTCGAAAACGAAGCTCGTTACGAAAAAAACTGACTCTTCCTTTTCGATTTACAACAACTAAATGAATCTTTAAAAAGGAATACAATTTTTTGATATCGCGCTTGATTCTCGAGATAATCGACCTCGGAGTTCTTCGCGTCGCGGCCAGTCGCCTATAGGAGAACCTGCCTTAAAATGTTCCAGCACAGAGGATTCGCTGTCTGAATTTTCCGCCGGTGTTGACGAGGTGGTGGGACACGTTTGTTAGCTCGCAGACCTGCCGCCGTTGTTCCCGGAGGAGATCTTGAAGGAGGAGACGGTGATCGAGCGGTACGAGGAGACCACGTACGAGGAGAAGCCCGCGGAGGAGGAGGCCGAGCCAGAAGTGGAGCCGCTCCCGGACAAGCCGAAAGACGCCAACAGCGAGATCGTGCCGAATCAGAACCTGACCGACGACGAGATCGCCCAGCTGATCCTCGAGGAGGAAGAGCTTCTCAACGACCAAGGAGTCCTAGGGTATTTACACGCACCTCTCTCCCTCAGAATCTCTTATCGCCCTTATCTCTCCGCCACCCACGCGCCTCGACTCGCTCCACCGAGATCCCCCCGCGACCCTCGCGACCAGGAATGTGTCCGTGAACAAGTGACAAATTAATCGCTCGAGAACTATTTGAGACACAAGGACTGGAGCAGAGAGACTGACTCCTCTTGGATCTATTAAAAGACACCGGGAGCGTGTAAAACACCTCAACGAGCCCACACTCGCGGCACGGTTACCACATAATCGCTGTAAATAGAGTAACCCGACGAACCAGTCCACCGGGAATCACGGGACCGGGCCGCGCCGGTATTTCTGCCGATCGAGGAAAAGCTAGGCGAGAGGATGAAGAAGGAATGTTTGGTGTTTCAGGGTGAATTTCAAGAAGCTCCGACCCCGGTTGCCCGTGCTGAAGCAGTCCAAGGTGATAGAGGAGCTGCAGAGCATCGCCACAGCGGAGCCGCCGTTGGTGGAGCAGCTGCGACGGACCTCGGTGTTCCTGCAGAAGCCGCAGCGGCCGGTGCCGGTGCCGCGGAAGAAGCAGGAGGAAGAGGAAGAAGTGACAGAGGTGGAGACGTACAAGGTGGTGATAAAGAAGCAGCAGAAAAGGAGCATCACCGATCGGCTGCTGGAGAGTGGCCTGCTGCGACCGGAAGGCGAGAACACCCCGGAGCCCCCCGAGGTAAACATGGACAGTGACGAAATGGGGACGAAAATCGAGGAAGACGACGCGTCGTCATCGTGTTCGTCGTCGTTCGCCTCGTCGGAGGCGCTCGACGAGGGCCCGTGCCCGCAGCTTCAGCAACCGATCGCCACGTGCTCGATGGTGTTCTCCCCGAGCCTCGAGGCGATCTCGAGCCTGTCGATCCAGCCTGCTGCGTTCGAGCTCGACGATAATACAGACGTAATACAGATAGAGTTGTCGCGTCGCAGAGAGAACGGGGCTACGGGCCGGCGTAGTCCTAGCAAGCGGAGGGTGAAGCGCTTCTACACGAGGGCCCACTACTTCCGGCGCTGCCTCTTCGGGAAAAGAGGGGACGCGAAGAAACCGGCGAAAGTGAGGCCCTCGGTGAGGGAGCGCGTCGAGGATGGCGAGAGCGCGCCTGTTACTGAGGAGCAGGGAGGCTCGCGTCGCGGCAGCCTCGAGAAAGCTTGCGGCTCCCGGATGAAGGGTCGTTACCTAGAGGCGTATTTCAAGCGGGAGGATAATTGGATAAGACGCGTGGTGGACGGGCTGCTCGAGAAACCGAGCTTCCCCCCCAGCAAATCTTTCGATCGACTGCTGTCTAGCAAAGAGGCTTCCTCCTGGAGGACCCGCTACGCGGAGAAGATCCTCGCTCGGTGCGTCCAGTTCGTCGCGGTCCGGCTTCGCTCCGATCTCTTCAAGCACCTGGAGCGCTCGCGCTCCAAGGCCACTGGATCTCCCGCGGAGTCCTACCCCCTCGTTCGAAAGCGCATGTATTTCAAGGGCCGCTACTTCCAGCGCCTCTTTTCTGGCAACCTCGCGCGCTTGGTGGACTGCGTGAAGGGCGCCTCGCCCGCCGCGGAGGTTCCGCGCGGCGGCAGGAGGAGGAGCTCCGCGATGATTAAGATGAAGGGTCGCTACATGGAGAAGTGCTTGCTCGGCAGCTCCTTCCTCGACTTCCCCGATCGCTTCTCCGCCCGGCCTTCCGCGCCGCCCGCCAAGCGAGGCAGGCTGTTCGCGCGAACCCGCTACGGCGAGCGGTTCTTCAAGACGCACTTGGAATACCTCGGCTTGATCATGAAGTATCTTCGCTGCCAGGTTCTCCAAGGTATTTCCGATAGTTCCCTGGCTGTTCCAAACTGTTATTCGTTGAACTCGAGCCAGAAGGAGGCGGAGGAGGAGGAGGATGGTGTCCTCGGCAGTCTTATCCGTTCCTCCAAAGATCTGATCGCCACGGAGGTGTTCCACCGCGGCAGCAGGCGTCTCTCGAGATCGTGCAGAGGCAGCGTCTCCGCTCCCCAGGGCTCCTCGGTGCTAGGGAATATTCTGAGTAGCTTCGGCCTCGATTTCAGTTGGCTTCCGGGGAAGCTTGTCGGGGGATCCGCGGACCGGGCGATCGCCGAGAAGAAGGCGGTTCTGGACGCCGAACGCGACGGTCGCAGGTTGTCCTTCGTGCCCACTATCCTGTACGAAGGCCTGACCAATCGCATCGGTGTGGATTTCACGAGGCTAGTGGCGTACGCGTTCGTGCCCTGCACCTCGATCATCCTGCTCTATATGTACAAGTAACCATTCGAGCGGTTCTGGAACGGTGCTGGTATCATGCTTACTAGGGCTGGGATTATTCGAATAATTTAATATTCGAATATTTTACAAGTATTCGAATGCTACGAATAAATTTAGAATATTTGAGTATTCGAATATTATTATTCGAATACTATTCGAATATTATTATTCGAATACTATTCGAATATTATTATTCGAATACTATTCGAATATTATTATTCGAATACTATTCGAATATTTGAGTATTCGAATATTATTATTCGAATATTATTCGAATATTTGAGTATTCGAATATTATTATTCGAATACTATTCGAATATCGGTGTATTCGAATAGAGCAGTATTATTATTATTATTATTAATCGTCTTTATTACTACGGTAAAAGGCGAGGTGCAGCCAATGAGCTGTTATTATACCGGACCTTAATAACAAACAAGAAACAAAAAATAAAGTAACCAACATGATACAACAAAGTAGCAGTATGGTGTGAAGTGGGTCAAAATTAGCTTACAAGATTTCACCCTGATAAATGAACCTCAACAACTTGATTTATAATTCACACCATACTATTCGAATACATCAGTATTTGAATACTCAAATATTCGAATGGTATTCGAATACTTGGATATTCGAATTATATTCGCCAAATAATTGAGCAACTGAAGTATTCGAATATTCGAATACCAAATAATTCGACAAATAGTCCCAGCCCTAATGCTTACGATTGTGTTTAGATTTAAAACGACGCCACTTGTTCTAGGACACCCCTAACAGACGCTAGGTCATCGCCTGGGCCATCTGTAAACGTATAAAAAAAAGAGAGAGAGAGAGAAAGAAACAGTGTTCGTCGTTCGTATAGTGTGTGTTGTTATCTTCTGTCCACTGTAACTGTAACATGTTTCTCGTGACTAGAGGTACTTAGCTGTGGTACTTGCTCCCGGGGCCGTGCCGTCGAAGCGCGAGGACCACTTTTAATCGTTTAATCGGCAAAGTGTCCTCGGCTCTCTTTCGACAAACCTGATAATGTAATAACGCCAGCCTAGTTTCCCGAAGGTAGTTGCGCCTTTGTTAGACTGCAACCGCGCGGCTCCGCAAGTACGCGGCAACCGTAGTAAGTACTTAACCCTCTAGTGCATAGATTTTTAATTCAGTTGGAAAAATTAGACTACTCTAATTTGGGGATGAAAAGACCGAATCCGATGTCTGTTTTCAATTTGGAGAAAATAATAATAATAATAATAATAATAATAATAATAATTTTCGCAGGGTACGTAACGCAAAAATGCACTTGAAACTAGATTTCTGGCAAATTGAAAACTTAGATTGACATGTTTCTTAAACCAATATCTGCGCTGTGACACTACTTTTAGGCTGGCAAATGAGAATTCTCAACCCCTGGGTTGAACAGGTGCCCGCATTAAGGCAGGCGTATGCACTAGAGGGTTAAATAAAAAGTCGAAAGTGATCGGGCTCGATTCATCTAGCATCTAGCCTAACGAGCGTAGAGGAAAGCTTGTGGAGTCTCGCGTTACCATGCACGCGCAGATCGATGCATGTAACTGTCTACCTTACACGTATCTCACTGTCAATGTACGCGCAATGGATTGTCGAGGAAGAAAAAAGTACGTTCGAAATAAAATGGATATTTCTGGATGCACCCAGTTGCCAGAGTCTCGATAACCCTTAATACCAAACAAACAAAGAAGAACGAAGCTGTTGGGACGCGGGGTCTTTGATCGGGGACGACGATTACCCCGAATATTCTTAAGAAGAGCTGAGATGCACACGGAAATCAGGAGTTACGTTGAATTAAAGCACGTGGGTTTTACCATTTTTACTAAAAATCGCAAGCTTCGATCACCGCGGATTAATTAATAATCTGGGGTAAAGGACCCAATTACTGTCACCTTAAGCTATTTTACTTAAACGTTTATTTGTTTGTTATTTTAAGGAAAATAGTTTAAGGGTCGTCTTATGTGACGGCCGGTTTTTTTTGGTTTTTATGGGGAATTTTTTTTGACGAACCATGAAAATAATACGTTAGAATTTTTACTACATATTTATTAACATTTGAACAGTTATTCAGAATATTTTGAAGTTAAAATATGGAATTGACTTTACACGGGTTAGTTGCGAAAAAAAAGTTGGTCGACGGCTGACATGATTCCAGCTGTCCTGCTCATCTGAAGTCAAAAAGTCAAACGGCACATTAATTTGTAGACTTGTGTCTATAGCCGGTACCAGAATGGAGTCAAAATATTGGAAATTTAATGTTTAGCACAGTTTTGAAAGTAAAGTTATAATTTTCGTCACTGACTCTTTACTTCGTCATTGGAACTTTATTTTCAAAACTGTGCCAAACATTAAATTTCCAATATTTTCACTTCATTCTGGTACCGGCTACAGCCACAAGTCTACAAATTAATGTGCCGTTTGACTTTTTGACTTCAGATGAGCAGGACAGCCGAAATCATGTCAGCCGTCGACCAACTTTTTTTTCGCAACTGACCTATGTAAAGTCAATTCCACTCAATATTTCAACTTCAAAACATTCTGAATAACTGTTCAAATGTTAATAAATATGTAATAAAAATTCCAACGTATTGTGTTTTCATGGTTCGTCAAAAAAAATTCCACAAAAAAGCGAAGAAAAACCGTCACAGAAGACGACCCCCTTAAGGTGACAGTAATTGGGTTGACTGGCAGTAATTGGGTCCTTTACTCTAGTCAGTGGAAGAGATGGGGTAAAAGTGGGAGAGACGCCATACCTTCGCGAGTTCAGTGTGTGGGAAAGAGATGTCTATATTTCTCACTGTGTTTAATTACTTTCACTGCTGCCATCTATAAGTAATTAAACACAGTGAGAAATATAGACATCTCTTTCCCGCACACTGAACTCGCGAAGGTATGGCGTCTCTCCCACTTTTACTATGCATTATCACTCGAGCATGTTCCACAGAGTTCACTATGTCATCCCCCGACGAATCCAGTAGTTAAAATCGTCCACAGTCGGGTAGAAAGAATATTCCGTGTGCATCTGAGTCTCAGTTTCGTCGCAGGACAGACCAGACAGACCATCCTCCGCGGCTCTCGGTGCCAGTGTCTCTGTAGCAATTTATTTGAATTTAGGCGAGCCCGTCGGCGACCCCAGAGCCCGGCTGTAGATCGGACCAGGAGCGCGAGGCCGAGTCGCGTCCGGAGTCTAAGGCTGAATCGAAGCCGGAGGAGAGCGAGTCGGAGCAGCGATCCGAAGGGACCGCGTCGCGCGTCGAGGAGACCGTCGAGGCGGAGAGCGGCGGCGAGGAGGTGAGCAGCCAGGAGCAGGTAACCAAGGAGTCGGTGCTGTGCGAGATCGAGAAGGAGATGGCGGACTTGGCGTCGAAGGTCGACAAGGAGAAGATCAAGGAGCTGGTCAGCACCGAGCTGGACCTGGAGAAGCAGCTGGAGAACGTTCAGCGGCAGCTGCTGGCGCTGAAGCAGCTACCGAGCGAGATCGAGTGCCACCTGAGAATCGTCTCGGAGCAACTGCAGAAGATCATGGAGCTGAGCGGCGTCCAAAACGGCGCCACCGACGAGGCGCGCCGAGGTAGGCTCGACTGCTAAGATTATCATTCCCCGAGCTGGTTAGGCCTCGATCGGTATCCCGCGCGCATATTTTCAAATTTCACGCGTTCGAGGCTGTTGAGACGGTGCCAAGTTGCGAAACCCGCCGGGTCCATTCCGTTCGATGGTCTTCCTCCACTTGCCGGGATTATTCAAGGAGGTTGATATCGTTGGTTTGTTTTAGAACCCGAGGTGGAGTGCGAGGAGGCGAAGGAGTCGGAGGACGAGGAGCCGAACGAGACGGAGGACTTCACGGAGTACACCGAGGAGATCACCTTTTCCGCGTACTCCGACGAGCACCGGAGAGTGATAGTGGAGCCCAGCGAGGAAGAGGAGGAGGAAGAGGAGACCGAGACCCAGGAGCTCGAGGGAACTCTGTCCGTGAAGAGCGAGGAAGGTTGCAGGGTGAAGAAGTTCGTGGTGTCTTACGAGACGAAAGTCTTGAAGTCGCCTAGCCCGGCACCATCCCACGGTAAATATTCGATGCTCCTTCAAATTTTCCGTATGCGCTATCGAACGAATCGGTTGAGATAGAGGGTGAAATAGAATGCGGGATAGGCGCTCCTTTGATAGATAATGATAATCGAAACGGAGCGATGTGTATTGTAGGAAGTTTCGAACCAGATCCGAATCTATCGCCGAAAGATCAAGTGATCCAAGAGCTGCAGGTATTCCGTCGAGTGTTTTTCGGAATGTACATGTTATTTTTCTGACGTTTCGTGTTCGAAAAGCTCCCCGATGTTTGCCCCCTTGTAATCGATATAGGGTAGATGTCCCTATTATTGTCAGTGTCCCTATTACTGCCACTTTATTTATTTTGCTTAATAAAAATGTAATGTATAAAGAATAGTGTACAATAGTAATATTAATAATAATAACAACAGTCCCAATTGAATAATAATATTATTGTTGTACACTATTCTTTATACGTTACATTTTAATTAAGCAAAATAAATAAAGTGGCAGTAATAGGTGTTTGTCCCCTCGTAACCGATATAGGGTAGATGTCCCTATTATTGTCAGTGTCCCTATTACTGCCACTTTATTTATTTTGCTTAATAAAAATGTAATGTATAAAGAATAGTGTACAATAGTAATATTAATAATAATAACAACAGTCCCAATTTAATAATAATATTATTGTTGTACACTATTCTTTATACGTTACATTTTAATTAAGCAAAATAAATAAAGTGGCAGTAATAGGGACACTGACAGTAATAGGGACATCTACCCTACTCGTGTGTCCCGTCGTCGTTGGTATTGTGCATACCGGGGAACGTCCCCCTTGATTTCTCTACGTCTCCCGAGATGCCTGAAGGTTTAATAACCGTCCATTAAAAGTCCAGAATTTATCCGTCACACTGTGCGTAAACTGTCCCCCTTCAAAAGCACCGACCAGCGCTGGCCTTGGATTTAAAGTCCTTTAAGTTCGCCAGGCGAGAGCCCACGCACGCCCCCCGTTCGAACGTTTCCCAGTGAAGCACGTGAATTCCTCCTGTGCCCCGTGTCGCGGGCATTCCTCGGGAGGGAGGTGAACGCCGGTTCACAGATTCCGGGACGGTAGCGGTGGACACGGAGTGACGGGTTTGCGTGTTACAGCAGAAGGTGCAGGACAGAAGAAGGAAACGCTCGGAGGACCTGTGGCCGCAGGCTAAGCAGGTCGAGCTCACTCTCGGCCGCAGATGGAGGTGTCCGAATGATTTCTTCAACGACGAAATGATCGCCGAGGTTCTATCTTCCCAGGCGGAAGTTATTCGAGGCAGGGCCCTAGGGTGAGTATAACTTCCACCGTGGGGAACGGATTCCACGCCGCGAGGGCCATTTCAATTAAATCCATTCAACAGAAATCAAGAGCGAGCGGTGGCTAAGGCTGTAACGAATATTCAAATAATCTAAGTATTCGAATAATGATAAGAATTTATTAACAGAAACCCTTTGGTATATAAGTGAGAAAAGAATAGAAATGAGGTGAGCACATAATCTAAGTATTCGAATATTTGAATAATCAAAGTATTCGAATATTCGAATACCAGAGAATTTGAGATTCGAATATTTGAATACTAGAGAATTTGAGATTCGAATATTCGAATACCAGAGAATTTAAGATTTGAATATTTAAATACCAGATAATTCGAATTTGAGATGCCAATATTGAAACAGCAAAGAATTCGAATACCAGAGAACTTAAGATTCGAATATTCGAATACCAGAGAATTTGAGACTCGAATATTCGAATACCAAACAATTTGAGATTCGGATTTTCGAGTACTAGAGAATTCGAATACAAGAGAATTTGAGATTCGAATATTCGAATACCAGAGAATTTAAGATTTGAATATTTAAATACCAGATAATTCGAATTTGAGATCCCAATATTAAAATAGCAAAGAATTCGAATTACGGATTTGAATATTCGAATATCAGAGAATTTAAGATTTGAATATTTAAATACCAGATAATTCGCATTTGAGATGCCAATATTGAAACAGCAAAGAATTCGAATACCAGAGAACTTAAGATTCGAATATTCGAATACCAGAGAATTTGAGACTCGAATATTCGAATACCAGACAATTTGAGATTCGGATTTTTGAGTACTAGGCAATTCGAATACAAGAGAATATGAGATTCGAATATTCGAATACCAGAGAATTTAAGATTTGAATATTTAAATACCAGATAATTCGCATTTGAGATCCCAATATTGAAATAGCAAAGAATTCGAATACCAGAGAATTTGAAATTCGAGTATTCGAATATCAGAGAATTTGAGAGTTGAATATTCGAATACCAGGCAATTTGTGATTCTTATTTTCGAGTACTAGAGAAATTTGAGATCCGAATATTTGAATACCAGAGCATTTAAAATTCGAATATTCAAATACCAGAGATGAGATTCGAATACCAGAGAATTTCAGAATCGAATCCTATTCAAATACCAAGAGTATTCGAATATTCGATCAATCACACCTCCAGCATTGACTCGTCGCATTCTTGGTGTAACGATCCAGCAAATTCGTGGCCAATGCATACCACGATTAATTATCCGAGTAGCATAAACCGTGTAGTAACCGTCGATGCAAATATCCTATGCAGAGTGAACTTCAAGAAGTACGAGAAGACGAATCTGCCGAACTACGATCACCTGATGGGTTCGAGCGTCTACAAGATGATTCACAAGATGGACCGAGAGCCGAAGAAAGGAATTCCAGCCAGGCCTGCCAAAGTGAACGCCGCGGAGGACATAATCGAGAGGGCCGTAGGTATTCGATACAATCTTATGATCCGCCGGGTTATGCTTGTCAGTCCCCGAGGCGATACACCCCCGTCTGTTTTTTTTCCATTTCATTCAGAAGTCCCCAGCGTTGAGCGTCGCGGATGACAGGAGCACTCGAAGCGTCAGTCACTAAACCCACGGAAGATCGACGGGGAGAGGACACCAGGAATTCTAATCGGAATGCCAGCCGCTGACTAAACACACCTGAACGCCACTCGTCGAGGCCCCCTTCAAAGCCAACACGAACACGCGCGCCACGATCAAGAGTATCGAGTATAAGTGTAAACGTTAATCATTAAGCAGGGTAGATGTCCCAATTACCGTGCTCAGTACCTATTACCGTGCCTTTACATTTAAAGAAGCTTTAATTGTTTAAAAATGCAACCTACTCATTTGTAACACATACATTAATAGTATAACTTAATTAAAAAAATTTCTTTCCTTAGTTATATGTGCGAGTTTTTTTGTACGGCTTCTTTAAGTATAAAGGCACGGTAATAGGTACAGGGCACGGTAATTGGGACATCTACCCTACGTATGCGCGTGTCGTATATACATGTCTCCAAGTACAGGACATTGTCAAAATCGTTACGAGGATTAAGCGTTAATAAAAGGATTGATTCTTTTTCTTAAAACGTCGCCTCCATCCTCT
Organism: Andrena minutula; assembly: GCA_929113495.1. Classification (NCBI taxonomy): domain Eukaryota; kingdom Metazoa; phylum Arthropoda; class Insecta; order Hymenoptera; family Andrenidae; genus Andrena; species Andrena minutula. The sequence goes on along the minus strand of OV815993.1, from coordinate 75,140,131 downwards.
TTCACTCGTCACAGAGATCAGTACAACTACAAGCGTGCGCAACTTTTTCCTAAGTAGTACAGTTGACTCGGTAAATCGCCCGAGGTGATCCGCGCATGTAGGGTAAACGCACCAGTAAATGAACACCTAAGGCTAGTGAATGGACACTTTTATAAAATTATGTTTGCAGCGCGATTGATTCCACGTGTTGCGAAAATTCTTTGGATATGAAGCGAGAAACTAGAAGAAGTCTATAATTAATTAGGGTAAACAGGCCAGAAGCTGGACGGGGTCTAGCAGATGGACAAATCGTTGGTTAATCGTTAATATTGAAAGAACTAGAGCTTTAGTCTATATTATTGATTTTTATTTTGTAGAAAAAACGTTTGTTGTTTTATAAAACATTAACATATTTATCAAGAAAACATTTTTGTATGCGAAAAATGTATTTGTATGTATGATTTTACGCCATCATGCGCGAGTCACTTCATGCGTGAAACGTCTGGCCACATTAGGCTAGAGATAACCTCACTTTATTTGCGGCCAGGGACCATAACCTGTTGCACCGTTTTCTGCCAATGAAGACTCCATACCTTTTTAGATTTGATGAAATAAACTATATTTTAACAAAAAATAACTTAATCTAGGTAAGGTAAAAGACCCAATACGTGGACACGTCCCAGTAGCTGGACACTGGTGCAAAAATACTGATTAGTACATTTAATATCCGCTTTATCCAAAAAAGAACTATTTTATTAAATTATTCAAATATTTAGTAAAATATATTCATATATATATTTGACTAAATATTTGAATAATTTAATAAAATAGTTATTTTGCATCAGTGTCCAGCTACTGGGACGTGTCCACGTATTGGGTCTTTTACCTCACCTACTATAGCTAATAAGTCTTTGATTCGTCTAGCCAAACACCCGTCCATCTATTGGTTTTGAACTGTCCATCTGCTACCCATATTGTCCATCTACTCGTGATAAGCGCTATAAATACAATTTTCATCATTTTATCCTTAAATACATTAATTTTTTACTTGCAGTAATTTTTTTCTTTAAATTTGTACATTTTTACGTGCAAAGCTTTCGATTTTTTTTTAATACGACAGATATTTCTAAGAAACACCTTGATGTAAACTTCGGAATCAGCTAAACTGTCCATCTGCTGGCCTGCTTACCCTAGTTGCTTATTTTAGTAACTTATTTTACTCGTTTTACTAAAAAATGTCCATTCACTGGTAGTGTCCATTTACTGGTATATTCACCTACCGCTCTTTCCTCGAAAATACCACGACTCGACGAGCCACGCTGCGGCTCGCGTCACGATCGCCCCATTTACACGCAACCCGCCCGACAGCCGCGTCCCCCATTAAGCATCCGTTCGCGGAATCGGACGTCCGAGGACGAACCTCCTGACTCGGCGGATGAGTCCGCGCGCACACTTTCACCAGTCCGGCGTTTCCGACTCTCTTCGTGACTGTGTCCCCGTGTCCCGCATGCGTACGAGAGGCTGAGTCACTTCTGCCGTCCGGGCAACGAACGTTCTTTCTCTCGGCCGGCGTTTCTCCGTCGTCCTGGCCGGTGGTCGTCCGTTGCCCGGGGTCCGAGAACGTGACGTCGGTCCCGAGCAATTTATGTAAAGCATTCTAGCCATGATTCACGAACTAGTTCGCGCCCTCGTGACCGCCACCGGCGCAGAAAATCCACATCCATGCTCGCTGTCGCGTCGAGGAGCCTCGCTTCCAGAAATGGCCCCGCGGATCCTGCGCCTCTCATCCTTTCCGGTGGCGTTCCCGGTTAAAGGGCCGACGAGGGATTCACTTGCCGCGAAGTACAGTTCTGTCTCTCTATAGCCGCTAGGGATTGCAAACCGGTAAATCGGTAAATCGTTTTAATGTTTTTTTTCATTGATAACTTAGTAGATAACAACGGAATTATGCGCTACATATGTGCGATACATTGTTATAAATACAATTTTTACTGGTAATTCACCAAATTTTTACCGGTAATTCAATAAATTATGTATTTCTCCCGATTTACCGGTAAATATCGGGAAATACACAATTTATTGAATTACCGGTAAAAATTTGGCGAATTACCAGTAAAAATTGTATGTATAACAATGTATCGCACATATGTAGCGCATAATTCCGTTGATATCTACTAAGTTATCAATCAAAAAAAACATTAAACCAATTTATCGATTTACCGGTTTGCAATCCCTAGACCAGGCGCACGCAATTTGAGAGACGAGTAGTCTATTCGGCTTCCTTTGATTTCACGCGGTCAGAGTGTAAGGTGTGTCACTATCGAGAATGTTTATGAACCTTTCTTCGGCTTTTTCTTTGACATCCGATACCCGATGCCCCGGCGCGGCGACTACAACCGAAGTAGTGGGGATAGCTTCGCGCGTATAGAGAATCCGAAAACGCGTGCCATTTGAGAGTCAGCACTGTATACCCGGTGGCCGTTAATCGATCGTCCTTCTGGCCGCGATCGCGTATGAATTATCACAAGGAGGAACGGCACAGCGCGCCGAGCAAGGTGCTTCCCGCCATGGCCGAGGTACCGGGAGCAATGACAGAAGGTGGAGCGGCGGGGTTCGCAGGAGGAAGAAAGGAACGATCGGGGAATGCCATCCTGATACCACCGGCGCATCTTTATCTTCCTCTTTATTCTCTTCCACCTCTTTTCATTCTTCCCACGGCGTCGTCTCCTTTCCCTCGCCAGTCCCCCGCTGGCCATTCTATCGTCCTTATCTTTTCGCAGTACCTACTATCTCCTCCCTTCCCCCTCTCCTCGACTCCTCTCCCGCGAGCGGAATCTACCTTCCAGCCGTCTGCTTATCCACTACCTCTCCGTCAACCCCTACAACCACCCCGTCGACCGATTCAGTGTTTACTCATCAAGTCCTGATAGCAAGCCACGGAAATTACGCGCGAGATGCGTAGACGGTGCCTCTCGATTCCGCGATTCTCCTCTTGGTTTCCACGTCCGATACCCGCTTCGCTGCACCTTCCGCCAACTCCCTCCCTTGGGCGCTCCCGGTCTCGTTCCTTCCCGCGCGTCCGGTCTATATACTCTCTATCCCTATCCCCATCCCCGCCCCACGGCGCGGCGGAGCGGCGGCAGAGTCGAATCGGATGGAAGGAAGGCAGCCAGGCAGGCCCCGCTGGCCGACTGACCGTCCTCGACGTCTGTTATATACCTTTACTCCGGTCTGCGCGTTCCTCAAGAACGTACATACGTGCCGTTCTCCCTAACCCGCGCGGATACCGCCTCGCAAGGCATACGTCAACCGTGACCGACCCGGTGCAACGTGCAAATCACTCCTCCGCACCGTTGAGTTCGTTGAGTTCTAGCCGCTACCAAGCCCGGAGCCCCTGGCCACAGAGCAGCCCCCCTGTTCAGCGTTCCTCCGCGAGGATTCGGTTTTTAACCCCGTCGCTCGGCGAACCGATACCAGTGATATGGCACAGCTGATCAGCGTCAAGCTGTCCAGGTTCGACGGATCTCCCTGGGGATTTCGCCTCCAGGGCGGCAAGGACTTCGGCACCCCGCTCGTCGTGCAGAAGGTGAGTCCCCGTTTCCTTCCCTCGATTAGAGGAAATTCCATCGAACCGAGTGGAATTTTGTCAGGACTCGCGCGACGTTCCGAGGAATTCATCGACGGTGTAGAGTCGAGCCTGCGTCGCGTCGCGTCACCAGCGCGCACCGAGCTAATTGACAGGGAGATTCTATTCCGCGAAACGCCACTTTCATTGGGCTCATTGGTTTATTGATTTCCTGCGTTCCGATGATTGCAGGCAATTGGATTCAGATTGAAATATTGTTAGACAGAGATGTATCGTAGCTCGTCGCGGACGATTGGAAATGGGGATCCCAGGGGGAATTGAAGCGAACGCGAGTTTAGAAAAGTGGCAGATGGGGTAGAGGAGCTAGTTACTGACAACTGACCAATTACTGTCACCTTAAGCTATTTTACTTAAAATAAAGAATAAATAATAGTTGTAAAGTGATACAAAAAAAGAATTATATATTTCAACTTATAATCCTGTAATATAGGTTTCTTCTTCATTTTGAGTAATAAAGACGTTAATAATAAAATAATAATAATAATAATAATAATAATAATCTATACTATAGATTATATTCGGTGAGGACGATACTTTATAGAACTGTAACTAACTTACATATGTGTAACTTGAATTTTGTATTCTGTATTTAGTATTTACTTTTGTGTTCTTAGTTCTTTTTTACTATTTAGTTTAGTTTTGATGGCTTTGCTACCCGTGTATCTTTGGCTTATTATTGTATAGACTTTTTAGTTAATTTCGCTACTTTATCTCTTGTAAAACATGGGTATTCCCCGTATAATTAATTGTTCTTAAGGCGATGTTGCGTGTTTTTATTGATTGTTACGTCTTTGATTAGTTATTTGTTTCTGTTTATTTTATTATTTTTTAGTTATATTTTGAATTCTGTATTTTTGTTCAAAACTGTTCATATTTGTGTAACTAATGGGTTCTCCCGTCAATAAAATAATAACAATAATAATAACAATTATTTAAATAAATAAATAAATAAATAAATAAATATTCTACAGTTTGTTTATTAGTTATTTTAACTAAAATAGCTCAAGGTGACAGTAATTGGTAAGGTGTCATTAACTGGCTCCTTTACCCTAAACTTCGATAGCGTATCTTTGTCAATCGAGGCTTCCTGAACCGTGACTTCTTCGAAGCAGACTCGAACAGTGTGTCTGACAGTGACGTCATGCACGTTTCCACTGCACACGTGTCAGGCGACAGAGCGCAAACAGAGAAGTATGTAATTTTTCGACGAAAGTGCCTCTCGGGCAAATATCGCAGCGAAGTGTCAGGCCATGGAACTTCGGTAGGATTCAGGATTCTCGCACCTCCCGATCTTGACGGCTCGCGCGATTTCCGCGACGCTCGGGGTTCGCGGCGGAAGGCTGATACTTTTCTGCCATTACCGTCTATAAAGCGTGGTTGCGTAATGGCCCAAGCAAACGCCAAATTATTTCACGCGCATCGGTAGAAATCGCTGCCAACTACGTGCGAAACGCGCGGCTCGTCGCCCGCCGCCGTGTTTTGGCGACGAGCGGCTCTGTAACACGAGAAGCTTTTGGCTGCCGTGGCCGCCGCGCCGCGACTTTCCTGCCGATTTCCAACTTTCTTCGTTTACAAACCGCCAGCGCCCCCCGCTGATGCAACCCGTTACGAAATTACGCGTTGTTACGCGAACCCCCGCGATCAATCCCCTCCCCACCGTCTCTCCGTGTCTTTCACTGTCATGTTTATTATTATTCAACGAGGGGATCGCGATCGTCGGGAGCGATGCGTTTCCAAGGGAGAGCCGCGTCGACCTTGACGGATCTTCGGATTCTGCGACGATCCACCGATCTACGCGCCACGCCGAATGGAATTTTCCCGCGGATCCACGCTCCGCCGCGTCTCGCGAAGGGATCCTCAACAGTTTTATCTCGCGATCGACGTCTCGAACTTGGCCTTCTTAGCAGCACGTGCTCCGTTTATTTTACGAGGCCGCAAATACGACGTCCGGCCGCCCTCGGGTTTCTCGGAAAGGAGAGAAATACGAGTCCCTCCCCCCCCCCTCCCCCCCCCTGGATGTCGGAGACACCCACCCAGTCGCGGAACCGCGGGATTAATCGCGCTGCGATCGCTTTAAACCGGCCGACGCGGTTTCGTCGCGAGCAACTATTAAGAGGATTTATAGATCGCGCGAGCGCTAATCCACCCTCCGGATCCTCGGCCGTCGTAAATCCAGAGATGCGCGCCTCGTTCCCTGTTTTACGGCATCAGCGATTAACAGCGCTTACTACCTGCGCGGAACGCTTCGCGGGAAGTCGCGCTTTAGAATCTGATTTATGCTCCGCCATTGGACACTCGTTTGTTTAGGCCTTAGGGGAGCTAGGAAATTTGATCTAATCTGCGATTTAACGTGGGACAGAGCAGTGGATTTATATGGTTTGTGGATTTTTTTTTATTTGTTATGTTACTTTCTACTTTTTATTTTTTATTTTTATTTTTATTTTTATTTTTCTATTTTCTGTTATACTTTATTATTTGTTATTTATCGTTTGTACTCTTATGTTATAATATGTACACTAAAGGGTTCCCCTGTTTACTTAATAATAATAATAATAATAATAATAATAATTATTATTATCCCGTCGAATAATAATAATAATAATTATTATTATCCCGTCGAATAATAATAATAATAATTATTATTATCCCGTCGAATAATAATAATAATAATTATTATTATCCCGTCGAATAATAATAATAATAATTATTATTATCCCGTCGAATAATAATAATAATAATAATTATTATTATTATTATTATTATTCGACGGGAGAACCCTTTAGAGTACATAGATTTGAACAATTAAGTACAAGAAAGAAAAACAGGTGTGACGGCTTAAAACTAAAATAAACAAAAAGGAAATAATATAAAAAAATATCAAAAGATAAAAAGAAAAGAAAAAAAAACATAACAGTCAACAATCAACAACAACACAGTACAAAGGTGTGTAAAATTAAGGAGTTAGTGTTAAGGAAAATGACTCAATCGTTCTGGGACACTCTGTATAAATCGGAATATTTTTGGAAGATGGGGACAGAGATCAGGCGAGTTTAGAAGATACAAGTCGCGATGTTGCGAGTCCCTTCGAGCGTCAACGATTAAGTCACGAGGTTGGAGATCGGTTGCTCCGAAACGCGTGATTAATTCCGGTGAATTGAATAGCGATTTATGGCAGAGGGGAATGAAGGAATCGAACGCTCCACTGAGAAACGACGAGGAACGGAGGAGGCCAAAGGGAAATAATCGAGCGGCGGTTTTTAAAAACCGATACATCGGGCGCGTTTAAAAAGAGAGAAAAAGGGGAGAGAAAAGAGAGGAGAGGGAGAGGGAGAGAGAGAGGCAGCGACGCGTCGCTGGTAATCCGAGGCAAATTATTTGGGCGTTCTATTTCTAGAAGGTGCCTTTGCGAAACGCGCGAGCCGGGTCGAGCCCCGCTCGCGAAGACAACGACGAAGACGAAGGCAAACGACCACGACCACGACGACCACGGCGACAACGACGACGGCGAGACCGGTGCCGTCGACGGGTTCGGGCTTCCTGGGCCGCGTTGGTCACCGCGAAAATAAATTTTTCGAGACGGAGGGAGCGATCTCGTGTCGATCGATAAAAATACCGGATCGACCGCGCCGCCACGTGCGTCCCTCGCTCGCTCCGGGGAGAAAAGGAATCCGACCGCGAGGCACCGAGTCGCCCGCGATTCACGCGGGACAGACTGCTTTCGACGAGCATCCGCCGCGTGAAACTCGAAACGCAGCGAGGCTCGCGTGCGTCTTTTCCAGCGCCGCGAGTGCAACGTTTCCAGCCTTGGAAGCCTATGGGAGGGAGGGATTTTCGGCAAAGAAATTCGGTAGAAATTAGTGGATTCGCGCATTTCGGCGAAGGAATTAATAATAATCAATCGCCGTCGGCAATTGTTTATAAACTTTTCTCGTCGCCTAAATGCGCAGTCGGAAGTCGATGGGAAGAGCAGAGAGTTTAATTCTAAGAATGGACATTATTTAAATAAAAAATTATTTAAATAACGTATCAAATAAAAGAGGATTTATCTTTATTTGTCATCAAATAAAAATAACCCAGAGTTACTTTCATTTGAAACGTCACGAATAATTTTGTTTGCTCGACGTGAATTTATCCGACGGCCACAAATAATTTTTTTTGCTCGACGTGAATTTATCCGACGGCCACAAATAATTTTCTAGTTTGTCGGGAATTTATCCGACTGCCAGAAATAATTTTTTTGTTTGCCAGGAATTAATTTTAACATTCGAATGATTTTGTCGTCTTTTCATTCATTTGTATTTGAAAATTATTTGAAGCTCAAATAATTCTGGGTGTAGAAAACGAGAGAGAGGGGGAGCGGTAAGAAGGAGAGCATGATGCAAGGAGGTAGTAGTTACAGCGAGAGGGAACGGGAGCGAGCGAGAAGGCTGTTGCTAATATCCACCTCTCTTTCTAATCCTCGTTCCCTCTCGCTCTAACAACTACCTCCTCGCATTATGCTCTCCTGCTTATCGCTCTCTAGCACACACTTCCCCTCTCTCCCGTTTTCTACACCCAGAGTTATTTGAGCATCAAATAATTTTCAAATACAAATGAATGAAAAGACGACAAAATTATTTGAAGGTTAAAATGAATTTCCGTCAAAGAAACAAATTATTTGTAGCCGTCGGATAAATTCACGTCGAATAAAAAAATTATTTGTAACGTTTCAAATAAAAGTAACTTTAGCTTATTTTTATTTGAAATAAACATAACTCCCAGTTATTTTTATTTGAAATAAACATAATTCTAGTTTATTTTTATTTGAAATAAACATAACTCTAGCTTATTTTTATTTGAAATAAACATAACTCTAGCTTATTTTTATTTGAAATAAACATAACTCTAGCTTATTTTTATTTGAAATAAACATAACTCTAGCTTATTTTTATTTGAAATAAACATAACTCTAGCTTATTTTTATTTGAAATAAACATAACTCTCAGTTATTTTTATTTAATGAGTCTCGACTAAAATTTTTGTTTTTTATTCGGAATCAATTTTTTATTTGAAATAATTTTCTGCCCATCTCTGTTTAAGAGGAGGTTCCGGTCTAAAAATCGATTTTTTTATTTCATTTTTCGAATGTTCGACCTTTCAGGAATACGTGTTTAAAAGGATTTTTTGAAATTCGGAAAATTCCGTGAGTTATAGGCATTTGAGTAGCGATAAATGCATGGGTAACACCCGGCCTAAGTAGTTTTACTCTTATAAAACTTTGAACGCGTTTTTCTCGAAACAGTGTTCTCAAAATCGGTGGAACTTGTATCTCCAACAGTTATTACCTGATTCGACTGAGACTTTTTTACTTTAACAAATATACTTCTGGCTCGTGGACAGACCAGTAAAATTTAAAAAAAATGAAAATCTGTCATTTTTAAAGGCGGTGAAAGGGCGAAAAATATAGGGAAAAAGTGATTTATTTGAAATAAACATAACTCTCAGTTATTTTTATTTGACGAGTCGCGAATAAAATTCTTGTCTTTTATTCGAAATCAATTTTTTATTTGAGATAATCTTCTACCCATCTCTTAAAGAGGATCACCAGCTCCCGAGTCAGAGCAGCTATTTCACGACAGCCTGTATTTCCAGAAATCGCGTTTCCGTCCCTCCTAGTCTCGGAGCAAACAGCTGCGCGCACCCGCGCCTAGGTTTCCGTCATTCCGCTGCAGCGACGTGCACCACGCACTCGGCGCAACGTGGGCGCGTTGTTACGCGATATTTCGAACGATGTGTCCGCGGTGTTATCGCCGCGCGCAAGGACTCGACACAAATTCCAAGTGTCGTTAGCTGATTACACCGTCTAGTCGATAACGTCCCATCATTTGCATCCATTATTCCTCCGCGCGAGTGGTAGGTCATCAGCGGCTAATTACTCCAACGACGTTAGTCACTTCAAGTTGAAGTAAGATTTCGGGAATAACAGCGCATGGGGGAAATATGCCCGAGCAATGCGCTTTTAACGAGCAAAATTCCCGGCTGATAAGGTAAAAGACCCAATACGTGGACACGTCCCAGTAGCTGGACACTGGTGCAAAAATACTGATTAGTACATTTAATATCCGCTTTATCCAAAAAGAACTATTTTATTAAATTATTCAAATATTTAGTAAAATATATTCATATATATATTTGACTAAATATTTGAATAATTGAATAAAATAGTTCTTTTGCACCAGTGTCCAGCTACTGGGACGTGCCCACGTATTGGGTCTTTTACGTTAACTCGCCAGGCTCGCGCCAATAGGCTCTCGTGCAGCGACTTAATCGTCGTCGTCGTTAAGCAGATGCCTTACCGCGAGTCGGGTGCAGTTATTTCGAAAGCCGAATCGCCCGAGGTGTCTTGCTTTCGGGGAGGAGCAAAGACATGGATCAACAACAACATTGCGCAACGATTGACGCTAACAGGTAGCACAGCCTCGCTCAAAAATACCTTGCCCGCCGGCGGGGAGGGACTTCCTTCCGATAAAGGTTAACACACGAATGTGGCAATCGTTGGGATTCTGCCAGACGCGTGGGAAGGGGGAGCGATCCGCTGGATCGCCGCTGAAAAATGAAGTATCGCGTGAAACGGATCCGCGGTAAATTGTACACCGTTCCCCGCTAAACATAGAAACAAACTTCGGTAAATACGTATATTTAGCGGGCCACCTCGACGGGGAGCGGCTCTATTCTTAAAAAGAACCGCGGTGGGAGGATTGTTGTTGCATATTCCTCCAGAGAGGAAGAAAAGAAACCTGGGCCGGGCGGAGGGAAACGGTGGGAAAGCCTAGTCGGGCATCGGGAGCGGCGATATTTTCGTCATTATCGAAAATAAGCCGTGCCGGTCGAGTCACCGTTCACGAATTCTGTTTATGTCTACGAGGCCCGATTTCGCGAGGCTCCGTTGCACATGAGAGCGCAATCGTTGCGGGGCCGAGTTGCACGGCCGATTTGTTTACGACCACTGTACAGGAAGTCCTAAAATAAGTGGCGCGAGCCGAGAGAAGTTGAGGAGGAAACGGCGAGCCGAGGGCGTAGAATGGAGTCCCCGAGGTGTTCGATTTCCCGCAGGAATCCCCAAGGCACACCTTCCAGTTTACATTTCCGAGGGAAGGCGAGCTCTTCCTCGACTCGCACCACTTATTTTGCTGCGGCCTGTACAGGGGTGCATAAGCCGCGGATTCGCGGAGAATCGAGCGCAGGATGTCGCCGAGTGCCCCGCACCGGGTGCAACGTCGTAATTCCACCCAAACGATACAAAAGGAGCGCCACGAAGTTCCGGCTTTCCACGAAGCCCGCATTTACCGTGATCCGTTCATCGAATCCTCGAATCGGGCTCGAGGGAATCGACACCGGGGTATGGTGATAGACCCAATACGTGGACACGTCCCAGTAGCTGGACACTGGTGCAAAAGAACTATTTTATTCAATTATTCAAATATTTAGTCAAATATATATATGAATATATTTTACTGAGAACTATTATAAGAACTATTTTATTCAATTATTCAAATATTTAGTAAAATATATATATATATGAATATATTTTACTAAATATTTGAATAATTGAATAAAATAGTTCTTATAATAGTTCTCAGTAAAATATATTCATTTATATTCAATTATTCAAATATTTAGTAAAATATATATATATATATATATATATGAATATATTTTACTAAATATTTGAATAATTGAATAAAATAGTGATTATCCGAAAATACTGATTATTACATTTAATATCCGCTTTATCCAAAAAAGAACTATTTTATTCAAATATTTAGTAAAATATATATATATGAATATATTTTACTAAGAACTATTATAAGAACTATTTTATTCAATTATTCAAATATTTAGTAAAATATATATATATATATATGAATATATTTTACTAAATATTTGAATAATTGAATAAAATAGTTCTTATAATAGTTCTCAATAAAATATATTCATTTATATTCAATTATTCAAATATTTAGTAAAATATATATATATATATGAATATATTTTACTAAATATTTGAATAATTGAATAAAATAGTGATTATCCGAAAATACTGATTATTACATTTAATATCCGCTTTATCCAAAAAAGAACTATTTTATTCAATTATTCAAATATTTAGTAAAATATATATATATGAATATATTTTACTAAGAACTATTATAAGAACTATTTTATTCAATTATTCAAATATTTAGTAAAATATATGAGCCGTTTATTTTGAAAGTGGCCTAAGTCCATTTATCTTCAAATCGAGATATTTAAGGGTTTGCGTTTCAATGAATTTAAAAATATACGTATAGGATACTAATGAGTCATACTGCTTAAGTGTATCTAAGGGTGTTAAATTTATAGTTCCTATTAAAATAGTGGCAATTATTAAGTGAATAATATGCATTTTCTTATCAAGAATGGAGTTAGGCCACTTTCAAACTACACGGTTCAATTATTGAACTAACTCTGAAAACTTATGTGTCAAGAATTATCGTATTTGCTCGGAATATAAGCAACCTGAAATGCTTTACTGATAAATAACATGAAGTTGTACATGTAACCATGGTAACCGAAAAAAATTGAAAAATGGAGTTAGGCCACTTTCAAAATAAACGGCTCATATATATATGAATATATTTTACTAAATACTTGAATAATTGAATAAAATAGTTCTTTTTTAGATAAAGCCGATATTAAATGTAATAATCAGTATTTTGCACCAGTGTCCAGCTACTGGGACGTGTCCACGAATTGGGTCTTTTACCTTATTTACTGTCTAAAACAGTGAACTGACAAGGGAAGATCCCGGACCCGAAAATTCGAAAAATTCTGAAACTTTGTTAATATGTAGGGAATTTCCCCCTGATTACAACGCAATTTTTGTTTGCTGCCCAAATTCACTCTACGGGGGTGAAATTAACCCCTGAAAATTTGGCTATTTTCCGATTTTGTGTTATAACTCGCGAACTATAAAAGATAGAAAAAAAGTTTGAAGACAAAAATTACTTCTTTTATTTAGATCCATCATTTGGTGAAAAATGATTTTACAGTTCACGAGTTATAACACAGAATCGGAAAATAGCCGAATTTTCAGGGGTTAATTTCACCCCCTTCGAGTGAATTTGGGCAGCAAATAAAAATTGCGTTGTAATCAGGAGGAAATCCCCTATATATTCACAAAGTTTCAGAATTTTTTTAATTTTCGGGTTTGGGATCTTCCCTTGTGAGTCCAATTCTGAAATCTTTTTATCGGATAAAGGGGCAAAGTCTACCCCGAAGGATAAAATAATTACAGAGCGATAATAAAGTAATCCCTTCTTTCTTAGAATATCTCGTTCCTCGGCTGAGCAGTGACTAGCGAGCATCCGCCACCCGTGGCTGCTCGATAGCCAAAATACTTCTCGATAGACGGGCTTACATAACGAATTAAGCGTAGAAGCTTGCCTCGGTTGCATCTAAACAATATTTAGCTGATAAATTAATATCACCGACGCTGCTTCAATAATGGAAGATGCTCGCCGCAGGAATGCTTGGCACCGGCGGCTCCTTCCGCGACTTGGCAATCGTCGAGCCTCTGGCAACAGCAACCGCCAGCGCTGTTCGCCGGCTTAATTGTTATCGGCGGAAATAAAATGCCGGATTATCGTCGCTCGCGGCCACTTATCATACCCTTCGCGACGCTTCTATCGGCGTAATTGCGCGGAGCCGCGAGAGCTCGGTTGCGAAACGGGCTGGCCAAAGTTCCGCGGCGGCGGGGCGCTCCGAAAAAGACCAGCGAGACGGTCCGCCGACAATAAATCGTTTTAAACTTGACACGGTAGTCGAAGAGGGACAAAGGTCGCATTCCTCAGCGAGATGTCAAGCGGTTACGGATAATCCGCATCACGGTCCAAGATTACTAGTGCCGCGGACGGAAGCACGTGCAAGAGGAGAGGGGGCCTTTGGCTCGAAGAAATAATCCCCCTTCGGAGAAATAAATTGTCAGAGTTGACGCTCGGCTCTTTGCGCACGGTGCAGAAACTCGTCGATACCGATCGCTCTCGTCGCTGCGACTTTGACAGCTGCGAGTTCGCGGAGGAAATAAATGCTCGAGGGCACGTGGACCGAGTGCCGCCAGATTTTCGCTACCAGCGCGATTTTTCGATCGCCGAGCGGCGTCCGCGAGCGAGCCAGTGGAACTCGTTCGCGATAGAGCTTTTCTTTTTGCGCGCAAATGCAAATGCAGCCAAGGACAGTGGAGTGCGATCGTGGGCCGGAGCGTCGACGGCTTGGCGATAAAACTCCTCGACATTGTTCGTTTACTGGTTACTGGTTTACTCGACCGCTTCGAACGGCTCTCTTCCCTCGCTCGACTGGTCCAGAGACATTTTTCTCAGAGCTGCTCGCCCGGCTTCGAGAGTCGAAACGAACAACGGCTGTTCTAATCGGAGTTCTTCTCGTTCGAGAGTCGCGTAACCCGAGAGTCAGTGGGATCTGGAGAGAGGGGCCAGGGACTTTTTTCTTCTTTTTTTTTCTAATCGAAGCCTCTCTTTCCGGTAGCCTATCGTCGATCCGCCGGCGCAAAGAGAATTGCTGCGGAGGCCGAAAGGAAGCCCGGCCCGTGGATATTAATAGAGGCCGAGGCCCGGTGGCGTCCGCCACCAACGAGCTTACACCCGTGGATATAAAAATATCGCTTTTATTTCTCACCGCCTCCTCCCGACTACCCGTCCTTTCCACCGTTTCCAACGCGCCGCGACGCACTTTTATTTCACTCCATTATTCCGCCGCGTCGCGCCCTTTTATCCAGCCTCGTTCGCTCGCACCCCGACGCCATCGTTGCGTCTCCATCGCCGTCTGACTTTCCGCGCTTTTCGGGCTTTCCGCGAGGCGGGGAATGTGGAAGCCGGGAGTGAAGGGATATTGCAACGTTCCACAGATTTTGCATACACTAGCGGACAAAAAAGTTAGCACTTTTTCGATTTGTTCTATTTTTGTTATTTTTTAGCATAAATTTGGGACTGTGGTATGCTTAATGTGCATATTTTGATGGAGAATTTAAAGTTGTATGAAAGCCAGTTAAAGGTGAATTTATTTAACAAACACAAAAAAGTGTTATATGCTATTGAATAGGGTAACACATTTTTGGGGCCGACAAAGAAGTTGTCACGATCAGTAACTCTTTAGGTTGTCCTAAAAGCAAAAGGTGTTCCCCACAAAGTATTAGATTTTTTTTAATAATATATCTGAATTCGGCGCACAGGTTCGGGCAATTTTAAACCACTAAAACACAAGCTATTTAGCACGTTGACTTAATTCAAACAGCATAAGCAATATTTTATAATTTTTCGCAACTTTCCTGAGGAAGATCTAAATCAAGATCGAAACGTCGAATGCTTTTATTATCTATTGCTAAATAGCTTGTGTTTTAGTGGTTTAAAATTGACCGAACCTGTGCGCCTAAATCAGATATACTAATTATTACGGTCGAAATTATATTTAAAAAATTTTTTTTTAATAATGTTCAAAAGCGGTAAGTTTTGTTGGCTTTAAAAGTGTGTTGTCTTGATTAATGTTAAATAGGGTTTTTGTTTGTTAGTTAAATAAATTCAACTGTAACTGGGTTTTATAGAGCTTTTAGTTCTCTTTTAGAATATGTATATTAGGCACATACCGCAGTTTTGATTTGATATTGAGCAGTAATAGAAGTAGGGCGGTTCGAAAAAGTGGTAAATTTTTTGTCCGCTACTGTAGCTACTAGAATTGCTTCATGTTCTCTGCAAACGTGTCAATCAGTGACGCACTCAGAGTGGTCCAAAGTCCACTAAAGGGACGTTTTAAGAAGAGAAGAAAAATGAATTTTATCATTTAAATAAATTTGTATAATCACCTAACGAATTTTATTGAAGTTGATTGAAACATATTTTTATCCCTTCAACTCGGCTCTCTCAAGATTAAATCCTGAGTGCGGCCACTGGTGGCAATGGACTCTAGAATATCAAGCTTTCAATCCCATAAAAAAGTAAAAAAAATTGAAACGCACCTCAAAAAAATAAAAATGCACTGAAAGGTGAAAAATAAGTTTTTTCATTATTTAATCTATGAATCTCATTGTTTTATGTCGGCGCCACATCATTTGCACTGTGTAAATCTGGTGCCGACTTAAAAAAATTGAGAGTCATAGATTAAATAAGGAAACAACATATTTTTCACTTTCCAGTGCATTTTTATTTTTTTGAAGTCGGTGTTAATATTTTTGCAATTTTTTTTAGTTACTTCAGTTGTGTCACTACCTTTTAATTTAAAAAAGAGCTGCACGTAAAAAAAAGGACCGTTTGCTAGAAACGGAAGATTTCAATAGTGATGAAACAGATTTTTTATTTTCGATGTAACTTCGAAACTACTGAACCGATTTTAATCTGTCTTTCTCCATGACCTAAGTTAATTGAAGCTAAACTAAATGCAATAAGTTTCACGAAATTCGATTCAGTAGTTACGGAGAAATTTGCGGAGAAACATAATACGTACAAACATATCGAACTGAAAACCTCTTTCCTTTTCAAGTCGGTTGAAAATCATACGCTCTAAAGATACATAAAGAGCAGTGGGAAATAATTCTTTGCAAAAGTTAAGGGGCCATGTCCAGTTGACAGGCGTGATTTTCGGCAATTTTTTGTGGAAAATCTACTGTATATTTTTTACAACTGTGGCTCAGTTCATTTTAAAAGTACATATATTCAGCAACTTTCAGTAATTTTGTTATTGAAAAATATTAAAAAATGAACAAATAACAGCCACTCTCCCGGAAACTATGTTTTTTGCGGTGAGCACGATTCCTCAAAGCCGGATCATCTGAAATCGAAAAATGAAGAAGATTCTGTTAGTATATGAGTTCATCGAAGGATTTTTGTTTTTAATGAAAACTACTTTTAATTCACGCAAAACAAACAATTCAGACGAAACATCATGATTTTGCTTTAAACGGCCGCCATTTTTCCTGAAATCACTTTTTTTTTAAAATCCTTCGTCCAAGAACTAGATGAACTCAACAGAATCTTCTTAATTTTCCGAGAAATCGTGTTCACCGGAAAAAATAATAGCTTCCGGGAGAGTGGCCGTTATTTGTCCATTTTTTAATATTTTTCAATAACAAAATTACTGAGAGGTGCTAAATATATGTACTTTTAAAATAAGTAAATAATTGTAAAAATATACATTAGATTTTCCACAAAAAATTCTCGAAGATCACGCCTGCCAACTAGGCACGAGCCCTTAAGTGAATTTTGGAATACCCAAATTTCAAAGTTACGCGTTCGTAGAGCCGATGGGTACGAAAATTCGTAAGCGGCAATGAGCTTGTAAGGGAAACGAGCGTTCTCCAGCGGCTGTTATCGGTGGCCCGGTTCCCGTTGTCAGCGGGAAGCCAGACAAGGCGGAGTGAAATTGTATCTCGATGACGGAGTCGAAGATTTAGGAGCGCCATCGTAAATGCCGATTCGATTTCGGGAATGAAGAGAGACAGTGGGAGGCAGTTGTGGGAAATTTGCCAAAAGTCAGGCTAGAAATCAGTCTTCTCCCGCATGTTTGCCCGCTGCTAGAGTAGCGGCTCGTAAAATCCTGGGTAACACGACACCTCCTGTGTCATCCTGATCATCCTGGTCATCCTGAACCAGCTACACAATTTTTCAATCCGCGACCTCATAGGAATACCCATCCAAATTGAATTACCGTAAAAATGGGGAAACATTGACATGTTTCTGGTACATTTTGCTATATAATATAAAAATTTACATTTTTAGATTTGCTTTAAGTATCCTATCATAACATTGCATATTTTGTGAATGCACTACAACGTTAAAAATGCATAAAATATTTGTCCTTAACCTTCTTTAACACATGTTAAATATGTGCCAGTGTTACCCCGTAATAATAATAATAATAATAATAATAATAATAATTCGTCTTTATTTATCACATTTACAAACAACAAAAAAGAAAGAAAAAAAACTTATGTAATAATTAGGCGAGGTTCAGCATATATGCCGTTTTACAACCTGGTTGTAACCGGGTAACATTGGCACATCATATATAAAAAGCACTAAAAAGTTAAAGTTTTACGACATCTGAACTTACATTAACACTTAAATATGTTTACATTAACACTTAAATATGTCAATGCACTCTATTTTATATTTTTTTTATTTTTTACTTTTTTTAATTAACATTTTTAAATTTGGTTTAGGTATCCTATCATAACATTACATCTTTTGTGATTTTACAACAAATGTGAAAATGCATAAAATTTTTTTCCTTTTCCTTTTTAATAGATATTAAGTAGATACCAATGTTACCACGTCCTGCCAATATTCCCCCAGTTTACGGTACCAAATATTATCAAAAAGTCCGATGAATCGATTTTACCGAATATAGAAAAAAAGAAAGAGGACATCGACGAGGAGGAGGAGGCACGTAGGCCTAGCGCCGCGATAACAATAATCGCCGCGGTCATGCTGGCGATATCCCCAAGCTTTCTTTATCAGCTGACGAAGAAGCGAGGTGAGCTCATTTCCGACGTTCGCACGCGTCATCGACGAGACCGAGCGCAGATCGCTTTGCTTTCGATTCCCCTGCTTTCGCTACACACAAAGGCCCTCTGTGGCCGGCGGCTACGTTCTTCCGGGCGGAATGTGTCGCCGAGCCTAATCGCGCGCACTTTCGCGGATCCGTTCGCCTCCGAGGCGGGGCGATCGCGAAAACGTCCGGGCTACGTGTCCCGGATCGCATGGGCGAGAACGAGAAGAGGTCGCTGGGCAACGCGACGGGAACAAATCGCGGAGCCTCGGACTCCGGAGGCATCGTCGTCATCGATATTCAGCTTTCCGTAGAAGGAGGTTTACGACTCGGCTACACGCGAACATCGCGCGCCGTGCCTCGCGCTCGCGCGCGCGTGTAGGTGCGTGTATCTAGAGACGCGGTAGCGTCTCGACGCCAAGTACATGAAAAACACCCTATATATATATATGTCGAACTGTCGCTGCCGTGTACCTTTACTCGTCGCGGAGGCATTCCAACCTAATTCTGACATTTATTACATTATATCTCATCACGCCTGCAATATTTTCTAAATTTAAAGGCATTTTTCTCATGTAAACCGCATATCGGCTTTCGAATAAGACCAATTTCAATAAAATCGGTCCACGCATGACAGAGATATCGTAATATCGTCTCATGGATTAGTCGGAAATGGTAAGATTCTTCTTCTTCTTCGTCAAGGAATTTTTCGTCAAGGAATTTTTCGTCAACATAATACGTATACGCGTTATTATACGCACACCTTCAGCCAAAACGAACTAATACATGTTTCGTTCATCAATTCCTATCTTCACTAGGCAAATTTCGTTCATCAATTCCTATCTTCAATATGTGCAATCTATTCCAAATTTTGACAGCTTACAGTCAGGTTATATACAAAATTTGAGATGCCACGTGTTTTTACAAATATATATTATCGTTGTACCATTGAATTGGAATCAAAATGCAGTCTCACATACAATTCCATGAACCTGGAAACACGTACAATTCCATGAATCTGAAAACACGAAAATTCGTGCTAAATCTAGCGATAACCCCTTTAAGCACAGAAATCTGTAAACATGAAAATGAAAATTGATACAAAAATCAATTAGAGTCTAATAAAACGCATGAATTTAGCAAACATAAACAAATTAATTTAAAAAATACTATTCCATGAAATATACTCAGAAAATGACGTTATGAATGGAAATTTTAATTTTTTAACCACGAAAAACATTTCTCGATTTGATAAAACAATTCATGAAATTGTGCGTGCTTTCAGTTTCATGGAATTGTACGTGCTTTCAGATTCAAGGAATTGTACGTGCTTTCAGATTCATCGAATTGTAAATTTCAACAGCTGATAATTATTATGCTGTAATTGTATAAAAAAAGTAAACAAATTACGTCAAGTACATGATACAAATAAATCACAAAATATAGAAAGTAATAATAATCACAAAAAATAGAAGATAATAATATCTTTGTAAAAAGAAGTGAGATCCCCATAAAAAACTTCAAAAAAGTAAAAAATACGCCAAGTACATGAAAACATGAAAATCACAAAAAATAGAAGATAATAATCATTACAAAATTAAAAAAAGATGTGAAATCAAAATGAGCTGCCAGTACATAAAGATGCTTTCCAATTGCGCTTTAGATGACACAACTACATATGCACGGCTAAAATTCCATTACTCATAATGGCTATTTATACAAAGAAAAAATGTATTAAATAATAATATGCAGATATATTTTTATACAAATAAATATTTTAATACGAATAAATATTTGATTCAAAATACTTGGCGCTGCGCAACCGAAAAAATGTTATTTGCCTTAGTATTAATAATTTACAACTCCATTACAATATAAAAAACATATACATACACATACTAGAAACACAGTCAGATTTATTCTACATATATTTAATTCTAATGCCATACGTAGCATATGCACACGCATGCACGCACGCATGCACGTACAAGAAAGAAAGAAAAGGATTAATGCAATTTATACATATTTATTGAGGTTAGCAACACCAATTCGGGGCGCAGCGCCAAGTATTTTGAATCAAATATTTATTCGTATTAAAATATTTATTTGTATAAAAATATATCTGCATATTATTATTTAATACATTTTTTCTTTGTATAAATAGCCATTATGAGTAATGGAATTTTAGCCGTGCATATGTAGTTGTGTCATCTAAAGCGCAATTGGAAAGCATCTTTATGTACTGGCAGCTCATTTTGATTTCACATCTTTTTTTAATTTTGTAATGATTATTATCTTCTATTTTTTGTGATATTGTTGAACGCCGCTCGCGAACAGCAACGTGCAGTTTGTTTGAAAAGATAAGGCCAGGTCGAACGCGGAGGCCAATAATTTCGCTCTGACGTCACTGTCTATTTCTTCTGCTCTACCTTAGGACAACAAAGGCCGCCGTTGACTTTGCCTGCTCCGTTTGCCACCTACGATTCAGCGAATCAAGGGCAATGCGCGCTGTGCGTATCGCTGGCAACTCGGAAATTGGAAATTTTTATGAAGCCGGTTAATTCTGGGACCAAATTCATTCAGCCTTTATCCACATTCTATGGGGCCGTCCTTAAATTACGTAGGAGTAATTTTGGCTATTTCTTACCCCCTCCCTCCCCCAGTATAAGAATTCGTAAGATTTAATATTGCAACCCCCATCTTACGTAATATTTTTTACATTGAATTTCTTCAGTTATTAAAATTATTTTAAAGGTTTGTATAATTCAGTTAACTCGGTTTCGGGAAATTTAAACTAAAACAACTTTTTTGGAATATTAATGATAGAATTTTTATTTTTTGAAAATTAGGTTAAAAAATATTACGTAAGAGGCTACCTGACTCCTCCCTCCCCCTTGTAAGAAAATGTAAGAAATTCGCGACCCCCTCCCCCCCAAAAAGCCTTACGTAATTTAAGGACGACCTCTATGGATTCCCGTTGTAATAATAATAACTTGTGCGACGTATTTTGAGTTTTGAGACGGCCTGTATAATTCCAGGTTTTTCTCTCCTGATAGCAGCGCCGGATCGCGGCGTAGAATTCGCAACGAGGCGAAGTTCGACGGCTAAACAGGGACTTTCGCGGATCGCGCGAAAGTGCCGGTGACTTATTTATTTTTCGGTAACGCGTTCCCTTTCATTGGGCCCGGACGGAACCGGTGTCGCTAGCCAAGGGCCTCTCTCCTCCCGGCCGCGCTGTTTCCACGGTAAGGTAAAAGACCCAATACGTGGACACGTCCCAGTAGCTGGACACTGGTGCAAAAGAACTATTTTCTTCAATTATTCAAATATTTAGTAAAATATATATATGAATATATTTTACTAAATATTTGAATAATTGAATAAAATAGTTCTTTTTGGATAAAGCGGATATTAAATGTACTAATCAGTATTTTTGCACCAGTGTCCAGCTACTGGGACGTGTCCACGTATTGGGTCTTTTACCTTACAGTCTTCGTTGGGTTATTGAAATGCATTTGCCCTGGATTATCGGGAGAGTCAGACGCACCCCACAGTTTTGATTCCTCGCTGCGAGGACCTGCGGCCCCGGGTAGGCCCCTCGTCGACTGCCGAGAGCAATAAAATCGTTGAGACAGGTAAAATATTTAGTACAGAAAATTAAAATGTTTATAAATGGTGAGTGTTACCAATGGATTTCTTATGATTTCCTGATGGAAATGAGCTCAAACATGGAAAAATTCGGGCCGTTTTTTGTGAACGTGTCGCAGGCCAGTCGCCAGAAGCGTGTTTCTCGTTTAATCCGGGGAGTACTGTAATTCCAGAGTGGGTGGCCAAATTATTATACTCGAACAAAAAGGTTTGAGATTTTGTAAGTATAAGCGATGGAATGGCTGTATGTCTGCGAAGAATGTCGCAGAAAATATTTATAAAACGTATTTTGACGCTTGAAGTTTTTAGTTTTTGAATCAAGGTCTCAAATGTTTTTTCATTATGATGGATAGGGTAAAGGACCCAATTACTGCTACCTACCCAATTACTGTCACCCTAAGCAATTTTACGTAAAATAACGAATAAATCTTGGGAAATAAACCATAAAAAAAATTTGGCATACAATTGAAACTGTTATTTATACGATATAACACACAGGACTTAATTTTTTCTGCGTTAATTTGGATAAAACGATAAAAATTTTAAGCGAATATTCGGAGAGTGAAAACGATGATTTTCTTACTAGCCAAAGAGAAAACAAGGCGTTAAAGAAAATGCTGTAAATGTAATATTTAAGCTATTAACATAACAAAATATAATGTTTTAAATAATATAAGCACCATAGAAAGTAATAAAGATCCGAATTCAACGATTTCATTAAGTCTTTTTACTTATTAATTGGGTGACAGTGATTGGTACAAACGTCTCAAGCATTTTGGTATTACTGTCATAGCAGTAGTTGCGAGTGTACATGACACGAAGTAACCTTAAAATGACTTAAACAGTATTAGGTTAGCTGGCAGTAATTGGGGTGTCAGTAATTCAGTCAAACATATTTTAATGGTGTCAGTAATAGAACCCGAAATATATTTTTGAAATTGATGATTTTATAACATAAAACTCGAAGTTTTAAGGTTCAGCAAATTTTTTTCATCAAGTAAACATATTAAACAATAATATATAACAAGGACAACATTATAAGTTTAGACTATATGTAGAAAATCAAGATGAAGCGCAGAGAACGAAGTTTCAGAAATTTTTGCCTAAGTAGTTTGAACGTATGCACGGGCTAAAAAAGAATTTTCCGGTAAATCCAACGCAGAGCTCTTATAGCGCAAACATTTCTCTTTAATTTCGTTGTTTTGGTTTTGTTATATGATTTTTATTGACCGAGTTATCCGCGATCAAAGCAAAAGCTATAAATTTCATCATAAATTAAACTCTTCGTTGACACACCTCTTTTTTCGATCAACTTTGACACACCTGGGTGGCTCACACCCAGAGCAATTTTTGAACGAGTGCCATTCTCATCCAAGGAATCCAATTATTATGAAAAAAATCGTGGGTCAATTTCAAGGTCTCTAGAATGTATCCCAATAATTTAATGATTGAAATTTTGTCACAGCTTTTGTAAAATAATTCTAGATTACCACATGTCGAGAAAAAGTAAAGAAAATCTTTAAAAGATTGTAACATTTCCAAATTTCAATATTAGAAGCTAATAATCTACAGAGTTGATGTTCGGATATAATATTTTGAGACAAAAAATAGTTTGTAAGACGCTTTTGAAAAAAGGTATGTATTTTGCATATAGAAGGTTCAGAGCGTCAAAATCAGCTTATGGGTGGCTCACACCCAGAGATTCAACGAAGGGTTAAAAGCCATTCAATGCGCAATGAAAAATATGAAGATTTTCATATTCAACACTCACGACGCCCAGTGGTGTATTTATAAGAAAAATGCGGCATTAGGTCAATAATTACAACAGAAACATTTATTTGACTTTTAACATTTATAATTCGTTTTCCGAAGTATCTGGTAATAAATTTTCATCTTCTTCATCTATCGGGGTTGGGGGCCGCAAAATTTGCAAAGTTTTATTATTATTATTCCATTGTAAACCTTGTCGAAGTCTCTTGATTCGGAATTGTCATTTTTTAAAATCTGCCATATTTCCAGTCTCGAAAAAGTCATTGACTTTGATTTTTAACCTGTAATCACAATATAAAATTGTAAAATTTGATAACCAATTCTACAAAAGTGAGCAATTATGAGCAGCTAATTTCTTTTTATCTGATAATATATTCCCTTAGTATTATACTGATTTAAAAATCTAAGCAGAATTCTACAGAATCTGATACAATTTTTTAAATTTATTTCGGACCCCCCTGTACTAAGAGAGAGAAACAAAAATCAAATTGTTTTTTTGCTTCTAACGATTTACTTACCACTAGGAATAGATTCCATAACTTCGTTTAATTTTTCACCGTAACTGAAATATTTACATCACAAAATAAATTTTCACTTATTTTTTTAAAAACCAGTTTTTTGCACTAAAAATTGCACTTTTGATGTAAAAATTTGGTGGCATTGAGTTGCTATTGGCGCAGTTGTTAATGTAAAATAAAAAATTTCCCCCACTTTTCACCTCGCCAATGCCGCCTTTTTGCATCAAATAGGGTAGATGTCCCAATTACTGCCACCTTAAGATTATAACTGAACTTCATTTAATCATTTGACGTGTTGTTTAACCTAAAAATCGTTTCAGTTTGAAACATAATATAATTTAGCATCTCTTTTATTAAAAAAAATAGTTTTACGAATTAAATATGAAGAATTTATTAATAATTAATTAAAATTCGCGAGCGATCCTAGTGTACCTATAACTGTCACCTCACAAATTGTCTTGTCCGTATGATTTTTCATTTTTTTATTTGTTTTATTTTTATGTAAATCAGAAACTCCATTTAATAATAACATATTTTACACACTTTTTTTATACTTTACGTTTTTATTACATCAAATAAATAAAGTGGCAGTAATTGGGACACTGGCAGTAATTGGGACATCTACCCTACACCACTGTGCGACGGTTCAAGATCGCCGTCGAGGATCACCGGTTCTTAGCGCGCTATTTCCCTCACCCTCGGTTTACGTCATTCAGTCTCCTTGTTCCTGCCTTGGGCCCTGCCAAGGGTGCCTCTATTTAGTACTACTAACTACCGGCCCTGCCTCGGCTCGTGTAAAATTTCCCAGCCCCGAGTCTCTCTCCACAATCCGAGGAACGCTACATCGCGCGTATGAACCAGCCTTAAGCCCTCAATGCGGGAGAAAGAAAGGAAAAAAAAAACAGGCACCAGAGATGCATTCCAGCGTGGAAGGTGGGATGGATCCGTCTCTGATAACCCGCCCATTGGAATGCGTACCTCGTACACCTTGGCGTATTCTCCCTCTCGCTTCCACTGCATTCAAGTGCATCTACTTGCGCCGCGTCACACATATTTCGGCTGTTATTTTTAGAAGCGTCGTTATTAATAATGCCTACGAGACTCCGGTTAGCAAAGGCACGCGTGTCGCCTCGGGCGTTCCTAACATTAATGAATGCGACTCGCGCGGCCTGCGCGTGGCCGTTTCCTTGGGCCCGAGAGATCCTCGCTGAAACGTATAATTAACTCCTGAATCCTCTGCATTTCGGTGGAAGAAAGGTGTCGCATTCATTGTTGACCCTCGGGCGGCGAGGTCCGGGTCTCCTTTGACCGGCGCGCGAGGCCCCCGAACGGAATACTAATTAGTAATAAAGAAAGCTTTGTTTGCCGATAACGTGAAACGGTATAATAAGTAAAAGGACACTCGAGAGTGAATTTACAGAGCTGGAAAGTTTTCAACGACACGATATCCTCCGTGGCGGTCCAGAGGAGGGAATGAACGGTTTGTCGAAAATTGTCGGGAGCTATTATTACGCGAGGCATGCGCCAGGCTGCAGGATCGTGTACGCTGGGAGCACGTACGTACGTGTCCCGTACGCGCGTACTCGTTCATTCATCGCGGTTCACGCGGTGGCAGAGAAAGACAGGGGGAGAGAGAGAGAGAGAGGGAGAGAGAGAGAAAGAGAGGGCCACGGTGGTGCTCGTAGAATGAAAACGGCTAGTCCGATATGTCATACGTATAAGAGTGCGCTGCACCTTGGTGCATTCTATCCCTCGGTTTGGCTTGCCCGAGGTGTACGTATACGAGCAGCGGACGTGCGTGTTCGGGGCCTATTTTTAGACCGGTCCGGGACTATTTTTAGGGGCAGGCTTTCACGGTGCCCACCGAGCTTAACCCTGACTTACGTCCACGTCCTACGTGCCCGCGGGCCTAGGGACAGCCGGAGGACGGCGGCGGAGCTGCTTCCCTTGGTGGCATTAAGGTCCGCGCACACATATCCGTCCCGTGTCAGTTCCGTTCCGGCGTGCCAGTGGTAAGAAGAAGAGGGGCGTAGAGGGTCTCTTCTTCTTACCACTGGCACGCCGGAACGGAACTGACACGGAACTGACACGGGACGGATATGTGTGCGCGGACCTTTATCCGCCGCGAGCAGGAGGACCACGCTCGACGACGGCGGCCCAACGATCCCCTCGAACTAGCCTCCGCGGTTGTTGATAATAACGCGCACGCCGACCGTATTCCAACTATTACGGCAACAACCATGACGCAATTTCGCGCTCCTATTTCTGGAGGCAGACGCGCGAATCGAACGACTCACCCTCTGGCCTGATTCCGCCTCTCTGCAGCCTCCGTGACGCGAGAGCCCACGGGGGAAAGCCAGACGGTAATAATTCGAAACGCCTCGGGATCGAGTGGCCCACGAGCCCGCGTGGTCCTCGAGCATCGACCTACATTCCGCCGGTTGGAGGCGAATTATTCCCAGTCCGAACGGGGGACGACTCCGGATGGAGCGGCGCCCGGATCGAAACGCGATAAAAATACCGATAATAAATCAGCGAACCCGATGGTATTTATAGAAAGGACCCGAGAGAGCTTCGATCCGCGGCCCTATTAATTATCGCCCTCCCGATCCTCCGCGTAAACGAAGACGGGACAGTGGGTGGCTCTTAACGAGCCCCCCTCGCCTCCCCCTTCGGTGTATCGATTACTCTTGATCCTCGGTGGAAAAGGGGATCGAGGCGTGCACCGGTTACCGATATATTAATAGCGTAATTAACCTCGAGGAAAATCACGGGCGGCAAGAGCCGCGAGGTGTAACGCGATAAATTATGATGATTTAAAGGCGACTCGTTGATCACGCGAGGTAATCCGTTTCCTTAATTGCCGCGGCCGTCCGTTGTGCGCGAATAAGGCGCGGAAAGATAAAGCGCAGCGGTGCATAAATAACGACGATCGACAACGTCGCGTCTCGATCTACGCTGGCTCTCGCGGACTCTCGCGTCGCTCCAGGAGATAAGGTAGTTGACCCAGTCGCCGATAGGTTTAGGCCTAGTCGTCGATCACTTAAATATTGAGATTTTATAAGGTTTTTCAACAATATTGTGATGATATATGTAGGTAAAGACTCTTAAATATTAACTTGCAATGTTGTCCTTTACACAATATTTTAAAAGTTATTTATGAATATAATTTCGACCGGAAATATCAATATAATATGTTTTCGGCGCACTGGTTCGGTCACTTTTAAACACAATATCAAAAAGCCATTTTGCAATAAGATTCTATTATTTATATAATTGTTTCCAACGTTTCGATCTCAATTTAGATCATTATCAAGGAAAAACTTTTTAATATGAAAATATGAATATTGCGAGAGCTATTGAAACATAATGAGTCGCAACGTTTGAAAATACAAGTGCGACACCCGAGTCTGTTAGAAGATGACTGATTTTACACAATATTGTTAAAAAGCCATATAAAATCTCAATCTTAATTCAAATGATCGACGACTGGATACCGATCGACGACTGGGTCAACTACCTTAGGGCAGCATTTCACCGAGCCGTCGAATCCCCTACCGTCTCCTCCGCTTTGTAAACAGATCCCGGCCCGCGAGGGAATGGATCTTCGATCCGACAAAAAGCGATTCGTTTTAGATGTTCAATAAGGCTCCCCTTGGTTCTACTCGGCCGGCCCTGGGCTCTCGTCCAATGCGCTCTTCTTTTTCCCCTACGTGTCCGCGTGAATGGACGCACAGTATCCGACATCCGAGGTGTAATGAGGCGTGTGCGCTTAAATATACTGGCCGAAGTCTGGAGGCACCGAGTCTTCTGGGCCGAATCGCGCGCTCCGTAAAAATAGACGCGTATCGATGACGGCCGCGCAACTGGCTTTTTGGAGCGAGTCGCGCGCAACAGGCTAGCACGGCTTCTGAATTCCACGGTTCCTAAGCGGACGTTGCGTATTGCAGGTTAACAGCGGCTCGCCGGCGGAAGCAGCTGGTCTCAAGGCCGGCGATGCGGTTATCAGGGTGAACAGCACCGACATGTTCAACCTGAGGCACAAGGACGCGCAGGATGTCATCGTCAGGGCTGGCAACAATTTCGAGATAACTGTGCAGAGGTAGCGACAGGCACGGCCTCAGTTTTGCAACAATGAAAATTAATATCTGCTTTCCTGTTATTTTGTATGGCTTAGCGGCTATAGGGGAGAGTAGGGTAATGGCGAACGCGGGGTAATCCGGAACGCGGTGGTTACGGCATTTTAATAAATAAAAACTGATGTTCCCTCTCCAGTAGCTAATAGTTTAGGTCGTATCCAACGCCCCGCAGAAAGTAATAAATACAGAACGCTCATGCTAGTCAAGATAAATACAATTTATTATTTTCATCATGTTTCAAGTAATATTTTGTACATCTTCAATTGGATGTAATAACTGTTGAATTAATGATACAATTGGGATTTTTTTATGTTGAAATAAAGCACTTTTTTACCAACATTTTGGGAGCAACGCGTTGCTTGAATTATGATTCTAACTTCTGAAATAAATTCTTTTTTATTTTTTGATGTCGTGGGGTAATGAGGAACAACTCGGATGGGGTAATCTCGAACCTTTGAGATTAGCGACGATAACCGATTTTGATGAAATTTTCAGCATGTATGAAACTTACCTAAATCTACAAAAGGGATTTTTGAATTTTCATTACAGGCTCAGACAAAAAAGTTTAAAAAACGACCTTTACTATTTTTTTCGATATTCCGACCAGTTGCAATTTTTTTCTAACGCACAAGAAGAGGAACTTGAAAAATACATTAGGTAGAGGTTGTAGCAACATTTTTTATGGGTTGACCATTGAAATTACGCTTTCTGTGCGACTTCTGCGATATGTAACTCTGTTCGTGATTACCCCATGCACAATTCGGAATTACCCCACCAGCAGTCGGGTAAATCCGAACAGCAGGGGTTTGGTTTTTTCATTATAAAATTCATTTTTATTCAAATTTTTGCAAAATTCGTTAGAGCAGTTTATAGAGGACTAAGGTCGTGTTCAGATATACTGTCCGGTGAGTTGGGTTTCGCGAGCAGCGCGCGAGGAAAAATCAGCCACCACCACATGACGATCGTGGATTGGCATTTGAAGTTGCTTAGGTTCTTGGTGAGAAGCTAGAGAAAAAAAGCACCGAGGCAAACAGCGGGTGGTGGGAGAATACCCCTCACGAAACTCACCGGCCAATAAATCTGAACACGACCTTAGTTTGAGTATGCTTATAAATAAAAAACAGATTCGTATCTCACATAGTTTTCGTTCTGTTTGCTTTCTCGCTTAGGTGTTCGCCATTACCCCACTCTCCCCTAGCAGGCACGAAGGAGTTGTTGCGATGAAAATTTAGTGGCTACTTTATTGGTGTATTAAAATTTAAGGCCGTCGCGCATTTTGGCGAAGCGAATCGAAGAAATTAAGGGGTCATGCCTAGTTGGCAGACGAACAAGAATGTGGTCTTCCGGAATTTTTTATGGAAAACCTAATGTATATTTTTGACAAGTATTTGCTTATTTTATTGGGTTGGCGAATAAGTTCGTAGCGTTTTATGTTTTCTTTTATTCTAGAACGATTTGTTTGTTGTTTGGCAAAGTGTTTATATGCATTCGAAAGAGCTCTTTCTGCTCTACAAAACTGTGATAATTGTTGTTTTGAATAATTTAATTTTTTATTATTTTTCAAGCTTAGAAATGGAATTTCCAGGAGGCAAAAATCAACTTTCTTGTAACAAAATTACTGAAGACTGACGAACATGTGTACTTCTAAAATAAGAAAATGGTTGTAAGAAACATACATCACATTTTTCACAAAAAATTCCCGAAAATGTGGTTCCTTTTCGCCTGCCAACTAGTCATGAGCCCTTAATAATAATTAATTAACTGACGCTACGCTTCGGTCATCAATTGTTTACAAACTTTTCTCTTCGTATCGGCACGCTTCGCCAAAATGCGCGATGGCTTTGCTTTAATTGTTCGCGGATAGGGACGTTTCTTTACCCAAGCTCTAAAAAGTTTTATGGAGCACAGAAATTTTCATTTTAACAATTTCATTCATATTTACTAGGATAAAGGGCCCAGTGACTGACACCTGACCAATTACTGTCACCTTAAGCTATTTTACTTAAAATAACGAATAAATAAACGTTGTAAAGTGATACACAAAAGATTTATGTATTTCAACCTATAATCTATACTATAGACTCTATTCTATAGTTTGTTTATTCGTTATTTTAACTAAAATAGCTTAAGGTGACAGTAATTGGTCAGGTGTCAGTAACTGGGTCCTTTACCCCATGTAGTTTTCAAGATATAAATAGGAAAAAAACAAAAAAGTAGGCAAGCTCCAGTACCAAAGCTCGCTTGTTACTCCACACACTGATACCATTTTCGTGAACAGAGGTAGCACTACCTGGAAGCCACACGTGTCTCCGATAAGTTCAACCCTTCCATCGCCGTCGCCGACCGCCTCTATCGGTAACATTGCTCCAGTTACCAAGACATCCTTGGCAGCCAAGAAGCAAGACGGATCGCACATCGGAAGCGGCCACAACTTCAGCCCGAAGCCATTCGTTAGTGTCAATTAGCCGAAGGAGTCGAGGATTCTAAGCCTAATTCAAGCCCCTCGGGGAGCGTTGCCAATAGCCGCGTTGTAAATGTTTATGCGTGTTTGCAGCTGAACGGGACGAGCGACGGTTCTATCAAGTCCATAGTGAACAAACAGTACAACAGCCCAGTGGGCATCTACAGCGAGGAAACCATCGCGGAAACTCTGTCCGCGCAGGCGGAAGTCCTGGCTGGAGGTGTACTTGGGTAAGGAAGTCCAGTGATCACCGTTTCGATTCGTCAAGACTGTAACGTTTCATTAAGATAACACTATGTCTGTGCTTGTAGGGTGAACTTCAAGAAGAACGAGAAGAACTACAACGCGGAGAACAGCGAGGTGTTCAAGATGGTGCAGGAGGCGGACAAAGAACCAAAGACACCGGAACCTGGTTAGTAATTAGTCGCGACAAGAATGTTAGTAGCAAAGACATCGATGTTTCTAAATGATAATTGTAAAGGGTAGTTGAAGGTCTCATGCAAACAGGAAGAGGAATCTCTGGAGAGGTATTATCAGACTGGTGCACGAGAGATATCGTTTCCTTTTAGAAGAATCTCGTTTAAGGGCAGAGATGGGCATTATTTAAATAAAAAATTATTTAAATAACGTAGCAAATAAGAGAGGCTTTATCTTTATTTGTCGTCAAATAAAAGTAACTCTGGGTTATTTGTAACGTTTCAAATAAAATTAACTCTAGCTTATTTTTATTTGAAATAAACATAACTCTCAGTTATTTTTATTTGAAATAAACATAACACTCAGTTATTTTTATTTGATGAGTCTCGACTAAAATTTTTGTTTTTATTCGAAATCAATTTTTTATTTGAAATAATTTTCTGCCCATCTCTGTTTAAGAGGAGGTTTCGGTCTAAAAATCGATTTTTTTATTTCATTTTTCGAATGTTCGACCTTTCAGGAATATGTGTTTAAAATAATTGAGAGAAAATAATTGAGAGAAAAATGAGCATTTACGTGGTATTTTCAGTGGTCCTGGCGAAATTAAGAGTTGTAATCAATAATATGAGACAGTGTATCACAGTAGAATTTCTACGAATGTATTTCTGCCCTAAGGACACTTGTTACATCCCATACAGCACACTCCGTTGCAGCTGTATTGCAGGAACATTGCTGCAATATTGCGTTGTTGCAGGCTGCATTGGAACATTGTAGGAACGTTTCTGCAATATTGCCGTGCATTATTGGAGTGGCAATGATCTTACAATATTGCAGCAATATTGCAAGAACGTTGCCGTGCAATGTTCCAGTGGCAACTTTCCTGCAATATTTCGGCAATATTGCGCGCATATCGACGTGCAATGTTCCACTGGCATCGATCCTACAATATTTCGGCAATATTGCGCGCAAATCGATGTGCAAAGTTTCAGTGGCAACGACCCAGCAAAATTGCCTACATATTGCCGTGCAATACTGTAGTGGAAATATTGTAGAAAAAGTACAGCAATATTCTGAAGCAACTATGACTTTGACGAAATTTGAAATATGACGTCGAGTAGATTCTACAGCATGTTTCATTTAACTGGATATGCTAGAATTTCTCGTTGGCCGTTTTTATTGCCGTTTCGTTGCAGAATCATTGCTGGAACGTTGCAGGACTACATGTTTGCAATGCTGTCGCAACATTGCAAAAATACGCACCTGCAATATTGCGAAGGTGGACATAGGACTGAACCTGCAACGTCTCTGCAATGTTATGGTGCAACATTGCAATCTTGCATCGCAATATTGAAGAGACGTTGCTGCAATGTTATGGTGCTGTGTGGGATATGATAGTAGTAAAGTAACGCTTTAAAGTTCATGAAAATGACCCCAAATGGTGTGCATAATTTTTTCAATTTGTGTGACACGGGTGTTACACTATGATACTAAGGGTTAACCCTGCCACCCGTGAACCGCCAACAGTTCCACGCGAATCCGTTTTTGCAACCTGAAACGTCAACGAACGCCAGTGAAATATCGTTTCAAGCTTCAGAGAAACGTGATTTCTCATGCACCTCCACCTCGACCAGCCTAACGGCGGATCTCAAGCGCGAGCCTTCTAACGAGGCGCTCCCGACAGCGTAACCGGTAACGCCTCGCGATAAAGGCGCGATTAAGGGGATGTTCTGGTCTAGAGCCCAAAAAAATAGGTGATATTTAGGAATTAATTAAAGAAAAACTACTATATATAATTTAATGGGACTTTTTGCATTGTATTAAGGATGTCTTAAATTATAGAAATATATTTTTTGTTTTATAATTAATCATTGCAGACAGCCCTGGCGAGTCGTTAAAGTCAAGGCGTCAAAAAATTGATCCAAATCGGTGGGACCTGTATCTCCAAAAGTTATTATCCGATTCGACTGAAACCTTTTTTATTTTGAAGATTATTCTTTTGGCTAGGGGGGGGGGGGGCTAAAAAAATTACAAAAATCACATTTTTTTAGAAAATAACGACACTTCAAGTTTGAAATCACTTTTCCCAGTATTTTTCGTCCCTTTATCGCCTTTGAAAATTATAAATTTTCAACTTTTTGCAATTTTTTTTAGTTCCCCCCGAGCCAGAAGTATATTCTTCAAAATAAAACAGTTTCAGTCGATTCGGATATAAACTTTTGAAGATACAGGTCCCACCGTTTTGAGAACGCTGTTTCGAGAAAAACGCATTTAAAGTTTTCTTTACGATTCTTCTTTTCTTTACGATTCTTTAAGATTCTTTACGTGAGTACCGAGTAGCCGGGTGTTACCAATGCATTTGCCGCTACTCAAATACCTATAACTTCGGGAATTTTACGAATTTCAACAAATCCTTTTAAACACGTTTTCCTAAAAGATTGAACATTCGAAAAATGAAATAAAAAAAAATTGACATTTAGACCAGAACCTCTCCTTAAGTAAAGCTCGCTCTCCAGCGATTGCTCGACTGGATCGGCCGGGTCCAGTCAGCCTGGTGCATGCCGGTACGATAACTTGTTTGCGAAATAGCGGAGCCAACTGCGCAGAGCGGCGTGGTAACGCCGTCCTCGCCAGCCCTGACAGGACTGAGGCCAGTCTCGGCACCCGAGACCAAGCAGCAACAGCCATCGACCCCGCAATCGAGCCTTCCACCAGGACAGAACATTTGTGCCGAATGCGAGAGGCTCATCGTGTAAGTTGACGCGCCGGGAGCCAGCCCCTCGGCCGATCACTTTCTTTCTTTCAGCGTCCAGAGACACACGCAGCCGAGATAGGAAACAGAACTTTCCTTTCGATCAGGAACCGCGGGGCGCTTACCCCCGGACTTCCAATCACACAGAATCGAATCTTCTCGCGAGACTCTTGAAAGTTACCGTCAGGTATTAAAGGGTAACACCACTGTACAGCTTGAAAAATAGCGTTTTTTTGGCAATTTTTCTTGGATGGAAGGAAAGGTAATAGAATAACTATACTGGAGGAAGTTATTAAGCACATATTTTGTTATTAAAAAAAAAAGTTATTGAGAAATATTACAAAATGGCGGCACTGAAGCCATTCTCGTGAGGCATGTTGAAGTTTTAGCGCTCTGCGGCACGCAGTGTAGCTGGTGCAAATTTGAATTTAAAAAAAAAATATGGCTTAAATCTACATGTTTATAGCTAGAGAAATACGTAGGGGATTTTAAAAATATTGATTTTTGTGTGATTGGTGAGCATTTGAATGAAAAACGTTCAATTTTCTATAAAAAGAGGGCAATCATTTGTTAATAAGTAATGTTTAAATTAACTTATCGAAAATCCCGTACGTATTTCTCTTCAAAATGTTATTTTAAAGATATTGTTAAAGGGTCGAATGAAAAGAATGAAAATTATGTTATAAAATGTTATAGTTATGCTGCGTGCCGTGTTGAAAAATCATGTTTCGAGAAAAGCGCGTTTAAAGTTTTGAAATGTGTTATAGACATGAAGAAATGAAATGTTGCCGCTAACATACTTTTATTTGGAAATGCTTCTATCTGAACATAACTTTCTAACGACATCCGTTGTGTATTATAGAAGTTAAAAATCAAAAGGTAGAACATTAGGTTGTACCTTCCTATTAATTTGACGCCGGTAGTCGTTTCGAAGCAGTCCGACGCGCTTGGGGAGGAGCTCGAAATTTCAAGGCAACAAATTCATTTCAACTAATACAGTTTTTCCCCATATTCTAGAAGGTTCAAAGCATCTTTTAAGCCAATAAAAAAAATCAATTTTCCGAAAAATTTACAGTGGTGTTACCCCTTAAGAATATTAGAAGAACGAGGATTCGAGGCGATGCCTTTGGAAATCCGTGGACGCGTAGGGCTAGAGATCAGTCTTCTCTAGAGGTGACAATTCCCACATAGAACAACCGCGTGGTTGTTCGCGGTTATTAGACAGATGCTGCCGTGTCTGGTCGAGTGATAGATCGGTTTCTCTACTTTCCATGCCGCAGTCTCCTCGAGAACAGAGTTTTACTCGTCGGTGAGCCACGCCGTTGGCGGGAGGGCCACCTCGCCGAGATCGCCCACGCCTCTATTTCATGCTCTCCACGGCAATGGCCCATCCTTCGATTGCAATGAGAATTCGTGGAAACGTCAGCTGCAACGGCAGGAGTCCTCCTCTCCCTCGCCGAGGCCGTCCGCCGTCGTTTGTAGCAACTGCGACCGAGTGATCGTGTAACTATTCACCGTGAAAATCCTCCCCACGTTTGCGCCACCCCCCGGCGGTGGATCGGGGGTTCTTAGCTTCTCGACGATCACCAACTCTCTTCCGCTTCTATAAAGTGTCTCTCTCGCACGTGGACTGTTAACGTCACCCGCTCGCGGCAACGAGCTTGCAATTCCAATTTTGAATTGCGACCGTCGTTCCCCTGAGCGATTCTTTTTTACCGTTTACCGAACGACAGCCGGATCGAACCGAGTCGAGAGCCTCACTGCCAGCAACGATCGAACCTCAACCCGATCGATCATCGAAGATGTTTTGTCGTTTTGTACACGCACGTTTTTACTGCTACAGTTAGTAAAAAAAGTATTTGGACACTTTTTAAAATCGCATAACTCTTTTAGAATTGGTCTAAACGACTTGATTTTTTTTTGAGAACCTAGAAGGATTAGTTTTCTAAGTGACGTGTTTCGTCGTTTTGGAAAAAATTGCAATTGGTCGGAATAGCGAAGAAAATAGTAAAGGTCGTTTTTTAAACTTTTTTTTGTGAGCCTGTAATGAAAATTAAAAAAAACTCATTTGTAGATTTAAGTAAGCTGTATACATGCTGAAAATTTCATCAAAATCGGTTAACGTTGCTCTGAGTTACAAACGTTTAAAGATCGTGGAATAAGGTCGAAAATCGCGGAAATTCCCGAAATCAGCGATTTTCGACCTTATTCCACGATCTTTAAACGTTTGTAACTCAGAGCAACGTTAACCGATTTTGATGAAATTTTAGGCATGTACTTATATAACTTACTTCAATCTACAAATGAGATTTTTTGAATTTTCATTACAGGCTCACAAAAAAAGTTTAAAAAACGACCTTTACTATTTTCTTCGCTATTCCGACCAATTGCAATTTTTTCCAAAACGACGAAACACGTCACTTAGAAAACTAATCCTTCTAGGTTCTCAAAAAAAATCAAGTCGTTTAGACCAATTCTAAAAGTGTTATGCGATTTTAAAAAGTGTCCAAATACTTTTTTTACTAAGTGTATGTTTGAATGGTAGCACACCTCCAGCGGACACTCTCTGTCGCCTCTGTCGTCAGTATCGCTTCTTCTCAAAGCAACCAGCCCTTCATCTTGGCAAAGCTCATTGATCTCTCTCCAGGGGTGTACCGATCATTCGCGAGAGCTTCCGACGCTTCATTCACATGGGGGAAAGTCTGTCTCTTCATTCTCTATCTCTATCGACTTATATCGACACCGCCCCGGTGCTCTTCCACCGGGGCGACGTGGAACACGCTTTCGATGTTGTGACCTTCTCTGTCTTTCTTTTAAGTATGTTTGTTTTTTGGATTTTTGGTGTCGATGTTGTGCTTTTTTTTCTGTAACTCTCTTTTTTTTCTGGACACATTTCGCACTTTACGCCACAAGTTTTTCATTCGCGAAGTTTGTCGAGAACGCGAGTTTTGCAATGTGCTGCGGGGATGATATGTAACGAAGTTTTTTTTCACCATCGCTGTTTTTATAAATAGAGAGGTGTAATTGTAGGTCTTTATGCCGTTGGGTTTAGAGTCCGTGAATTTTACACACACGGGAGCGTGAGAGGATAAGATATTCATTTAATTCCGTCATACATTTAGCACCAATCAAACATTGTGTAGTTTCCCGGAAACACCACGATACAAAGTGAGGGATCTTGTTGTTTCGGCCTCTATCGTCGAGGTACCGAGACCCTCCTTTCTTTCTCTGATTATTTAAACAAGAAACTCGTGGCACGTCCGACAAGAAAGCACTCTGCACTTATTGAACCCGTAGAAGCCCACCCCCAGAGGGAAATGAACCCTTATTTTATTGAAATCTCTTCGTAGGGGTGTGTTCGTGAGGATCAAGGAGAAGAACCTTCACGTGGAGTGCTTCAAGTGCTCTACCTGCGGCACCTCTTTGAAGAACGTCGGCTACTACAACATCAACAACAAATTGTACTGCGACATTCACGCGAAATTGGTCGCCAGACAAGCCGCACCTGCTGGCCTGCTTCCAGTAACCGTCTCGCCGTAAGTTCTCGACGTTTATTGCGTTTTAAAGCGACGCTCGTAAAGCCGCGCAGAACGCGCATGGGAGCGTGAACGTTTGCGGGGGCTTCGTAGTGTGACGGCTGAAAGAAACTCAATTTTTCAGGCAATTAAAACTAGAAAATAAGATTGTTATGCTAAACAATTTTATTAAAAATACACTAAAAACTAAAACTTTTAAAACTATTCTTGTACTATAATTTCGATAGTGTTTTTTCACTTTAAATAAAATCGTGGAGCAGGATATGTCATAACAGAATATGAATCAATTTAATAAAGAATTAAGCGTCAGAATGAATTTGTTGCGACATATCCTGCTCCACGATTTTATTTAAAGTGAAAAAACACCATCGAAATTGTAGTACAAGAAAAGAATTATTTTAGCGACATATCCTGCTCCACGATTTTATTTAAAGTGAAAAAACACCATCGAAATAAAATTGTAGTACAAGAAAAGAATTATTTTTTAGTTTTTAGTGCATTTTTAATCGAATTGTTTAACATAAATTTTTTTTATATATTTTTTAGTTTTTAGTGTTTAGTGTTTTTGGATTTACATTTCACACCACAGATTTCTTTACAAATATCTATTATTGCTGTATAGAGATTCACAATTTGTTGAAACGCTATAGTGCTACAGTCACTAAAAAATAATTCTTTTCTAGTATTATAATTTCGATAGTGTTTTTTCACTTTAAATAAAATCGTGGAGCAGGATATGTCATAACAGAATATAAATCCAATTTAATACAGAATTAAGCGTCGAAATGAATTTGTTGCGACATATCCTGCTCCCCGATTTTGTTTAAAGTGAAAAAACACCATCGAAATAAAATTGTAGTACAAGAAAAGAATTATTTTTTAGTTTTTAGTGCATTTTTAATCGAATTGTTTAACATAAATTTTTTTTATATATTTTTTAGTTTTTAGTGTTTAGTGTTTTTGTATTTACATTTTACACCACAGATTTCTTTACAAATATCTATTATTGCTGTATAGAGATTCACAGAAACGCTATAGTGCTACAGTCGCTAAAAAATAATTCTTTTCTTGTACTATAATTTCGATAGTGTTTTTTCACTTTAAATAAAATCGTGGAGCAGGATATGTCATAACAGAATATGAATCCAATTTAATACAGAATTAAGCGTCACAATGAATTTGTTGCGACATATCCTGCTCCCCGATTTTGTTTAAAGTGAAAAAACACCATCGAAATAAAATTGTAGTACAAGAAAAGAATTATTTTTTAATTTAACGTACAACGGAAACTACACTCATAGGTTATATTAAAATAAAAAAATTTGATTTTAGAGTTGCCGTTCCAAAGATACCCTTTCAATAAGCGACCTATGTTTTCTTGTGAGGGGTCTAGAAGATTAACTGTATATGAAAATTTATGCATGTTTTTCTATTCATTTTGTTTTAATAGTGTCTTAAGACATTGTACTAAAGATAGGTAATAACAATTTTATTTGAAAACTGTAAGCTATTCCTAAAAAAATTTTAAAAATGAGCTCATTTTTCCAACCGTCACAGTGGTGTTCCCCCTTAAGGGGACTAGGCAGTCGAAATATCGATTTTTTTATTGCACTTTCCGAAAGTACTATCCTTTCTGAATAAAATGCCGCTTTTATTATAATAAAATTCATAAAATTGTAGATTTGGCAGCTAAAAATGTCAAGCGGCATCCTATAGCGTCGCCTTTGCCCAGAAACTTTAAACACGCTTTTTTCGAATATTTTTTCCTCTTCTTTTTTTCCTCATTGCGAACGAATGGAGGTTCAGATCGACTTGAAAAAATTACAGGATGTGTAAAACATGTGCCTTTTCCGACCAAACCTCTGATATGGTGTGTAAAAATTCGAGATTTACATCAAAAAATTAAAAAGTCACCGGACTCTAGTAACGCACAAATAACAACGAATTTTTCTCGGAAAAATAGCCGTTTTTCAGCCACCAATTGCATAATTTTGATTTAATTTTTATTTTTATAGGTTCGGTCGGAAACTGAATCCAAAAAACAAGAATCACACCTTTGAAATCGAATTGCATTACATTTTAAGACCGATATTAAGGGAAACCGACGAGAAAACGTTAAAATGTTTACACGGCTGCAGCGCCACTTTTAAAGCACATATATATTTCTAACCAATTTTTTTTTCAATCTGTATAGTAGTAACAAACATTGGGTAAAAGGATACATCTGAATCTGCTTTCATTTTTTTGCAAATAAATAAGGGACAGAGTCCCTTTCTCACTAAAAACGACTGCCTACTTAGTCCGCTTAAGTTTCTTTCAACCGTCACACTAGAAAAACCCCTTAAGCGAGTCGTAAAGATTC
Organism: Andrena minutula; assembly: GCA_929113495.1. Classification (NCBI taxonomy): domain Eukaryota; kingdom Metazoa; phylum Arthropoda; class Insecta; order Hymenoptera; family Andrenidae; genus Andrena; species Andrena minutula. Next base: position 75,100,335 of record OV815993.1, on the reverse strand, counting down.
GCCGTAATTATCGCGGAAGCGAATCGTATAAAATTAGAATTGAGAAGAGCGCGTGAAAGAAACTGTAGAAATTTCGATGAAAAGGCAATTAAACGTTGCAGAGGCGGAAAGGCGCCAGCCAGCACCATTTCCGCAGCGCTCGCCAATGCACCGTTGTCTCCACCCCTCAACAATCACGCATCCTCGCCTCTACCGTTCTCGGTGAGTATCCTCCGCTATTCTCCGCGTTTATCCGCCTTTACACCGCTTACTGTGTTATATCTTGCACCGAGTGGTTGCTTTGCACTGGCGATTTAAAGCCCTGCCGGAGCGGATTCAATTAGGGTAAAACTATACAATACGCCCCATTTGACAAAACGCCCCACCATTATTTTACGCACACAAACCAAGATGCATCGACGCGATCATCATATTCAAACTTGCCTCAGTCGGTCACAACTGCCGCAATAAAAATACGAGCAAATATTACGACTTTTAAAAAAATACACAAGAATTTATATTTTCGGCCTTCAGATAATTCGCGGTGAGTATGTGAGAAATTCAATTTTCTAAGTCACTATTGTTTTTGAGATAAATTCACATATATATTTCGAAAGTAGACAGACTAACCTCTTTAAATCGTTATTGTCCAAACATTTTTCCACTACGTTGTTGCTAAATTGAAGCGGAGCGTTTTGTACTCCAGAATTGACAATATGCCCCAGCAAAGAATTTACAATACGCCCCACCTCAAAATCAGATTTTTCGCGAGTGACGTATTTCTTTTCTTTTCCCTGGATAACACAAACGTCACGTAAATGTAGGTACATATAAGGACTACTTTACGGGCGAAAGTAACACATGTTTCGTTCGTCAATCGCTACCTTCACTATGCAATCTACTCCAAATTTTGACAGCTTACTGTCAGGTTATAACCTGACGAGTATTAAATAAGATAAGTTGTCAAAATTTGAGATGCCACGTGTTTTTACAAATTTGTATCGTTGTACCATTGAATTGCAACCAAAATGCAGTCTCAAACACAAGGTAAGTTTGCAAATTTTGACTTATTTATGTCGGGGCGTTTTGTCGCATAGGTGGGGCGTTTTACCTAACGACTGTGTTACAAAACGCCCCACGTAAGGTTCAGGAAAATGATTATTCACAATTATTTCCAGTTATGTTTTTTTCACAATTTCGGTGTAGTTGTGTAGAGTAATGAACACTTAAGGGTGTAGACACGTCACGTGACACGAGCGATGCACCGCGCTGTAATACCTACAATCTAACCTGAAACATGGGTTTGGAATTTTTCCTTTTTCGTCCTTATATGAGCAGATTTTGGGCTGGACGAGGTCTCATTCGAAAGAGGAAGGTTCAATGCGGAGCGCTCTGCTCACCGTTTGAATCACAAAACTCTTTTAATGACCTAAAATACTTAAGGAGATAAACACGCCACGTGACATGGGTAATGCAGCGCGCTGCATACCGACACAATCTGGCCCGAAACATGGGTCTGGGAAATTACGTTGTTTGTCCTTATATGATCAGATTTCGGGCTGAGTGAGGTCTCATTAAAAAAAGGACGGTTCAATGCAGTGCGCTATGGTCATCGTTTGAGTCACAAAACTCTTTTAGTGACCTAAAAATACTTGGATTCTTGCGGGTGTATTTTGTCGACTTTTGCTCTACTTTGATCACTCATATTTTTAGATATCAACACAATCTCGTCGAACCATAACCAGAGCGCACTGCACTGAACCTTCATCTTTCGAATGAGACCTCGCCCAGCCCAAAATCTTCTCATATAAGGACAAACAACGTAATTTCCCAAACCCATGTTTCGGACCAGATTGTGTCGGTATACAGCGCGCTGCATTACCCGTGTCTACCCCCTTAATGTGTTTACACAAAAAATTTAAAGAATTATTAAAAAATATTAGTTTTATAGATGTTTCCTTAAAAGTGGGGCGTATTGCATAATTTTACCCTATCGTACTTTTCTATTCGCTTTGCAAGTACGCTCGAATTGCAAGGCAACTGGAGCCCGCGACTATTAAAGCTTGACGCGTGTGGTCGTTTGCTTGGCAACTAATCGCTTTTCCAGGCTTGCAATCGCTCCAGCCCCGATTACGGGTCCCAGCCGCTGCAGCTGTCGTCCCCCAACACGAACGGATGCATCACAAACGGCGAGTGCCACTGGGAGTCGAAAACCTTTACCAGCACCATCACCATTCAGACGGGGTGCACAGAGGTTGGCAACACGCGCGTATCTCTCCCCGAGTCCTCCCCTAAGGAACATTCCCTAGCAACGACGCAGCTCGCCGTCGACTAGGAAGCAGCCGCGAGTCACAGCGAGGGCGCGCAATTGCTTAAAAATACGCGGTGAATCAAAGCGAGGGACGTCGCGTGTCGAAATAAAACGCGGAATCGGACAGAGAAGGAAGGAAGAGGAGGGGATGAATTACGACAGCCATCAGTCATCGGCGCGATATTAGATCCGATCGTCCTTCGAAACCGCGAGCTTCCTCGTCGGTGACAAGCCGACCGGTCCGTCACCCGCCAATCTCGAATCCTTCGAGTCAGCGGCGACTATTTCCAAGCCCGTGACTAATTAGCCTGGCGCGATCAGGAGCGTGCGTGTTACCCGCAACACTCCCTGAATCTCTACTCTCCCCCCTTTTTTTAATCGCCACTGCCACGTGACATCGTTCTGTCGTTTTATGCATTGCAGCCCACCCGCCTTGGCACATCGCCCGTCGATCTACCCAGTTTCCGATCAGTCCAGGTAATGTCCCAACGCGGCTCGCCTTTAAGTCGCCTCGCGCTCGATACCATACACTTCGTCGGCTACACGCGCCCTTAGCGAGCCGATGAAACGCGGGCTGACCGCGGTGCCGTTGCTTTGAACGACAGATATGTTCTCCAGAGAAGTACGTCGAGAGTTCCATTATCGCGTCGCGAGCATTCGATTGCCGTGGATCGTTTCCTCTTGCCGGTGATTCAGTGCGCGGAAGGTATCCTCAGACTCTAGCGGTACCGGTGCAAGGTGTCGCGTAGCTGTCGAGAAGTGTACGATTGAAAAGCGAACGTTTTTGCACCGTCGCTCCTCGCGTCTTTCTAGTTTCTAGACTAATCTCGGTATTGTATCAGTTGCTGTAAACTGGGGGAGCATTGGTGGTTATTTAACATGTATTGTGGGGAAAAAAAGACAGTCTTACGCATTCTCACACTTGCAGCACAATCACAAATCATGCTGTAATAAGATAGCTAAAGGAAATTTAATAATGTTAATTAAAAAAAGGGTGCATTGAACGTAAAAAATTTAAGTGTCGGTGTAAGTTCAGTTTGGTAAAATCTCAGCTGTTAGTGCTTTTTATACGATCTAGTAACTAATTAACGTGTATCGAAGAAGGGAAAGCTAACAGTTTTATGAATTTTGGCAATTGTAGAACAGTCAGAAAATATGCCAAATATGCGATAGGATACTTGAATAAAAATGTCCATTTTTGTGTTATACTAGCTTTACTACTCGGCTTCGCCCGAAATTTAGATTCTGATTTTATTAAACAAACGTTTCTTTTAGTGCTGAAGATGTGAAAATGCTCAGATTCGTCTGAATTAGGTAGGCATAACGAGCTGAGGCACATTTTGTCATCTCAGAGTTTATCGTTTGGAAGATTTTAGGCGACAGACGTATAGAAACTTTCTGCTTTATACGGTGGCAGATGAAAGAAAGTTTACACCTTTTAAAATCACATAATTTTTAGTTTTTTGAGAAGATCAAAGGATTAGTTAACGTTGCTCTGAGTTACAAATGTTTAAAGGTCGCAAGAATAAGATCGAAAATCGCTGATTTCGGAAATGTCGCAATTTTCGACTTTATTCTGCGACCTTTAAGCGTTTGTAGCTCAGAGCAACGTTAACCGATTTTGTAGAAATTTTCAGCATGTACACATCTTTCTTAAATCTACAAACGGGATTTTTGAATTTTCATTAACCGCTCAGAAAAAAAATTAAAAAACGAACTTTACTATTTTTTTTTTGCTATTCCGACCAATTACAATTTTATCAAAATGACGAAACACCTCACTTAGCAAAATAATCCTTCTAGCTTCTAAAAAAAAAACATATCGTTCGGACCAGTTTTACAAAACTTATGCGATTTTAAAAGTTGTAAACTATCTTTCGTCCACCACTTAAGGGGAGGTTCTGGTCTAAAATAGGTGATCTTTAGGAATTAATTAAAGGAAAACTACTATATATAATTTAATGGGACCTTTTGCATTGTATTAAGGATGTCTTAAATTATAGAAATATATTTTTTGTTTTATAATTAATCATTGCAGACGGCCCTGGGGAGTCGTTAAACTCAAGGCGTCAAAAAAATGATCCAAATCGGTGGGACCTGTATCTCCAAAAGTTATTATCCGATTCGACTGAAACCTTTTTTATTTTGAAGATTATTCTTTTGGCTAGGGGAGGAACTAAAAAAAATTACAAAAATAACATTTTTCTTAAAAAATAACGACACTTCAAGTTTGAAATCACTTTTCCCTGTATTTTTCCTCCTTTCATCGCCTTTGAAAATTATAAATTTTCAACTTTTTGTATTTTTTTAGTCCCCCCTAGCCAGAAGTATATTCTTCAAAATAAAAAAAGTTTCAGTCGAATCGGATAATAACTTTTAGAGATACAGGTCCCACCTTTTTTAGAACACTGTTTCGTGAAAAACACGTTTAAAATTTTACGTGAGTATCGAGTAACCGGTTGTTACCAATGCATCCGCCATTACTCAAATACCTATAATTCCGTGAATTTCACGAATTCCAACAAATCCTTTTAAACACATTTTCCTAAAAGGTTGAACATTCGAAAAATGAAATAAAAAAAAATCGACATTTAGACCAGAACCTCCCCTTAAGCTATCAAAATGTCCGTAAAACAAGCCAATGTTCCCCCACTTTACGTTACATCACTAGCCGTTAGCAGTGTGCATCGCCTCTGAATGTTGCTCGCCGTGGCGCCTCATTAATCTCGCGCCTAACTCGCGTTTGCATCTATTTTGTGAATCTCCTCGTTGATCCATGTCGCTGCCATCATCATAACGCTTCCTTGGAGCAAATACCTCCACTAACCGAGTGCTCTCTGTCCCACAGGCGCCAGCTTCCAACAACCTAATCGGTCCAAAGCCGTTCGGAGGATCTAGCATTCTGTCGTCGCCGCCGCCGCTAGTGAACTCGGGGAGCAGCCTGCCGCGACCCCAGAGCCAGACTGTGACCGGTAAGTCCTCTTCTCCATGATCAATCGCGACGACGTCCTCCCGCGTGGAGGAACACGACGTTCCCTCGATCGGCGAGACAAGAAATGCCGTTGCGTAATCGCGATCGCATTACGCAACGCCGTCAACATTTCCGAGCAAGTCGGGGGATCCGTCGACGCAACCGTCGAAAGAATTCGACGCTCGACTTCCCTCTCGAGCGAATCGCGGCTGCAGGACACTTGCGCGGCTCACGTGCACGGGATTCCGCGTCGCGACGCCGCGCATTCCGGCGATAATTGCGGCAGGCACGCCATAGGTGCGTCAAAGCTCGAGAGCGCGCTGTTATCGGGGAAGCAGGCCGGAAATCGTGGATCGCATAAATTCGCGGGGACGAGCACGACTCTGTTGCCGTATCTGGAGGGAACGATCTTTGCGGCCGATCGGTGTGATCCTAGCGGCCAGCCCGCCTTCTTATCCTTGGCCTCGCATCCAAGTCTTTCGATTCTCGCAAATAGGTCTCTCCTCCGCTCTGCCAAAGCCAAACAGTCCGCCCTTCAGAGGTATGGCGAGTAGATTAGAGTTGACCGAGTTCCGAGCTTTGGCTAATATGTACGCCCCATTTGGCTAACGTCCTCGCATTTTATTTCTCTATTCGCTCCACCTTTCTGTCTCTATCGCTCTTTCTTTCTTTCTCTCACTCTCTACCTCTCATTCGCACCCATTGACAGATCGATTTTCGCAACAGCCATTCTCATACGTTCATTAGCATATGCTCTCTTTCGAACTTGGCTTTCATCCGTCGTTCTAGCGATGTCGACGGCGGGTTCTGAGAGCTGCGACCTTTCTGTCATAAATCCAATCGGTTTTTCTAACGATGCGACCTTCTTTGCTCGGGAAAGGGCGAGGCAGTGCCTTCGACTTTAACGAATAGGGAAGCATTCCAAGTACATGTTGGAATTATTCGAACCGTAGATATTGATACAATTTTATATAGATTATCAGCTGGTAATATTAAGGTCGCCAAGAAAAATTCGAATGATAAACTCCGGTATCACGAAATGTCACTCGGCTCATTGTGCATGAGTAATCCAGATGAATGTGACTAGGTATTTTCGCAAAGATGAAACTAAAAATGTTTTTCTTTATAAAATCAAAATCTAAATTTCGGGCGAAGCCGAGTAGTAAAGCTAGTTTATTGTAGGGGATAGGTACCATAAAGGGGACACGTCTTAAAAGGGACAAATCGAATTTCCAAAATTCTAAACGCATTACACATGCAAGTTACTTTCCTGTTTATTGCAACACTAGTGCCTAGTCGTTTGACGTAAATTTCAGTACGGTCTCAGTTGCAACAGAGTAGGGTAGATGTCCCAATTACTGCCAGTGTTCCAATTACTGCCACTTTATTTATTTTATGTAATAAAAACGTAACGTATAAAAAATGTACCAAAAAAAGGTATTATTAAACGGAGGTTCTGATTTACATAAAAATAAAACAAATATATGTATTTGTATGTATCTAGTGTTTAAAAAATAATATTGAAAAATGAAAGTGCCATTTGAGCGTCAAAAACGCGAAGACGTTAGTAGGAAGTGATGGCGAAATCATACTAAAGAAAGAGCCACAATTTTACTATTCAACCTCTATCTTTCGCATAAAATGAATTATTCCGGTCTAGAAGAATTACTTTAATGATGTAACGAATAAAATACATAATATTTATTGTTAAATTATAATAATTAACGGTGACATCATTAGGGACAAAATTTTTGGGCTTGTCCCTATTACTGCTGGCAGTATTCGGGGCAAAAGAACGTGGAGTACGTATAACTGTCATATATCAAAGTTCCAATTCCTAACCCGAAAATCACGTGTAGCGTGTGATGTATGTAATGTCATTTTATAAAACTTTCACATATATTTTATGAACAATTACAGTATACGACAAATAAATTAATAATTCCAAAACTATGCGTTCGATAATTCTGGCTATTAATCGGTAAAAAGGACTGGCAGTACCTAATCGAGTCTTAGTAAAAAGGACTGACTGTAATCGGGTCTCATTGTCAATAATAGGGACCGTCAGTTATGTGGTCACATTTATTAGCACCGACAGTTATTGGGTGGCAGTCATACGGACAAGACAATTTTTTAGGTGACAGTTATAGGTACAGTAGGATCGCTCGCGAATTTTAATTAATTATTAATAAATTCTTCATATTTAATTCATAAAACTATTTTTTGTTAATGAAAGAGATGTAAAATAATATTATGTTTCAAACTGAGACGATTTTTAGGTTAAACAACACGTGAAATGATTAAATAAAGTTCAGTTATAATCTTAAGGTGGCAGTAATTGGGACATCTACCCTAGTAATCCACGGTTGATGTTTTTCAGCAGTAAAAGTGAAATTTTCATTGGTTTTCTGTGTCGTGTTCTGAGATCAAGGTATATACAAAGTGTTAAAGTGTTATATCATGAATATTTGTATCATTAAGATTTAGAATTATAATTGTAATACTAAATAAGTTTATTTTTATTAACGTGTCCCTTTCATCACATATACTGTCCCATTTAAAACCACCTAGTCCTAAAAGGGACATTTCACACTTTTTTCTAAATCGAAGATTTTGTTAATTTCTGTTACAATTGATGAATTTGCAATATACTTTTATTGAAGGGAAATAAACACGCTTTCTTGTCATGTAGTTGTTTTTTAAATACCTATAACGACATTGTCAGAAATGGACGCTAAACAAAAGTGTCCCTTTTATATCCACCTCTCCCCTACAACGCGCAAGAGAGTAAGGTATAAAATGAGGTGTTATATAAAACATTATTACTATTTATATTTTTTTTATCCTGCATTCTCGCGCGGCGCAATCAATTAGCGGCTAATTATATACAATTTTCTCATCATCTAACTATAACATGGTTCCTCGCAAGATCGCGGACCTACAAGGGAACGCCGATGCAGATCGATCGGAACGGAACTAGGACAATCGAATCGAGACCCGAATAGCGGGTGAATGAGTCAAGTGCTGCATCAGACAGGAGGTTGCGTAACAATGAAGACACCCCGATAAAAATATCCCGCGTTTGTCCTCTCTGTCGCCTCGGCTTTCTCTCTTTTTAATCCCTCGAAAATGCGACGCCTAGCGTTAAACGGTTTTACGAAAGTGGCTTTTTTTCGGAATTGGGAATCACGCTCGTGCCTCGATTAGACCATAATTTTTTCTTTTCTTATCTTTTTTCAGCCGGTCCATCTTTCAACCCGAAACCCAGACCCTTCTCCCTCACGTTCGCATGAAAATCGGTAGCTCTCAGCTGCGCCGTCGTCGTCCCTGTGCTGACAGCCGAATCGAGCACCCCAATCTATACGATACAATTATTATTAAACGCCCCCGAGGTTCACGGTCCCCCTTCGCCGTCCCGAGCATCGTGATTCGCACGGGCTATTTATTCAACGATACCGAGAGTTCCTAACTATTCAGCCGGTGGCAAGCCTCCCCGTGACGAATCACGATCGTCGACATCGACGTGGAGCCCTGAATCGAGACGCGGCGATCGCGCGCCGGCAATTCATTTCCTCGACGAGTGTGTTGATAAACTTAAGCGCATATCATGAAATAAAGCGACAGTAAAGCCGAGCAAGCTCTTCGCTCGATAAATGTTGTTCCTTTCTCCATTCTCATGTCACACGTCATCAACGATCCCCCGCAGTTGTCACGCCACCACCGTTGTTTCACTGTTGTTCCCTGGCTTCGCATCAAAAGCTTTCCAGAGGGAACTCGACGACCCGGGGCGCCCGTAGCGTTCCCCGTTTTTTATTTTTCACAACGATCGTCGAAAGCTCTAGAGTCTGCGCTTCGCCGTCGAACGAGCTCGCGAGGCGCCGCTGCTCGCTCCTAACGCTTAGCCGACGCGTTGATTAATCGTTCGAATGATCAGCTTCAGCTTCTCAGCAGTCAGGATCACCCTCGTGAATAAATACCTAGATATAAACACCTAGCTTTCTTTCGGTTTTAAGTTGCGCTTCTTTTTTATTTAGCATCCTGGACGTGCTCGCGATCCAGCCGCTGGATCCGAACGGACACTCGAAACGGATTGGCTATTAATGCTCCCGAAATCGAAGAAGTTTCTAAAGAAACTCATCGGATCCACGGGATCGCGGGCACGCTCCCTCCAATGTGCTTCTTATTCACCGCTGATTTCTTTGTTTTTTTTTCGTTCTTTCTAACACACCCCAACGACCCACCCATGACCCTATGTCGTCAAAACGCACGTCTTACAAAATCGTTCTGTGTATCTTGTGTATGTATGTGGCCTATGTACGCTTTGAACCGTGTCCCTTGCCCCTGTGAGCCTCCGTTTACCCCGGAACGATCCCAGAAAGCTCGACGGAAAGCCACGAAAAGTCTTATTATTACGAGATCGTCGAGGAGTCGAAGAGCGAGTACCGGCCGAGCTCCGTGAAGTCGAAAAGCCTCAGCTGGCCGCCCCCGAAGCCGATCGAGGAGATCACCTATCCCACAGCTAGTCCCTTGTACATCGATCCTAATCCCAGCTTGGACAGGAGGAGCAGGCAAGCGGTGAAAGAGAAGAAGGCTTGTATAGAGGAGGCGTTGGCGCGGAAGAGGTGCGAGAGCACGGACCGGGAGGTGGAGAGAGTGACCAGTAGTCAGTGCTACAGCTTCGACGAGGACCCGATGGACCGAGTCAGCTGTCCGGGTCCTGTCTACAGGAAGGTGGAGCTGGTGGAGACCGCCGGTAGACAGTCGAGGAGCGAGATCACCTCGAGGCCCAGCTCCACCGACAGCGTGAGGAGGTCGTTAACGCCGACGAGGATCGTTCAGCCGGTTCCGAAACCGTGGACCGCCACCGTCACCACGGGCAACAACCTCTACCAGCAGACCTACGGATCCACCGAGCCTCCGAAGGTGTGCAAGAAGTTCCACTCCAAGGAGATCTGCCAGCGGGAGAAAATATGCGAGATGAATCAGCCGTTCAGAGAGGAGCATCGCACCTACCACTCGACTGTCTGTCGACGGGAGCAGACTATCTGCGACAAGCCACCTCTGCCCACCCAGCCGGCGGTGAAGCAGGAGGAGTCTAAGGAAGAGATCACGGAGATCGACAAAGAGACGATCGACCTGAGGCCCGCGGATGAGATCGCCGACGAGGACGACGACGATGGTAAGGGTCTCCGAGGGGAGCATGACTTTGTTACGGAGACGTCGGAGGAGGACGTGAAAGGGGTTCACGTGAAGCAGACGAGAACGTTCGAGAAGACCGTGTCCCCGTCACCGGCGAGGCCCAGCACGCCGATGGTGGAGGAGTCCGAGGAGAGCCATAGTAGAAGAACCACCACGCATATTGAGAGGGAAGTCGAGGAGACGTCGTCTGAGGAAAAGACGGTGGTGGAGTCCGCGGAGGTGGTGACGTCGGCGGTGGACGTGCAGCAGTTGCTGGAGAAAGCTAAGCAGGAGGAGGAGGAGAGGAAGAAGGAGGAGGAGGAGGAGGAGAGACGTAAGCAGGAAGAGGAGGAGAGGAAGAAACGGGAGGAGGAAGAGGCGCGGAGGAGAAGGCGCGAGGAGGAGGAACGAAGGAAGCTGGAGGAGGAGGAAAGCAGCAGGCGCGTGACTTTTGAAGAGGAAGTAGAGGAAGTCCGAGAGCAGCCGCTGGGGAGAACCATCGTCCGCGAGGAGAGGGTGACGGAGGCTGAGGGCGACACCCCTGGACGAAAGAAGCTTATCAAGGAGACTTACGAGGAGATCACGGAGGAGGTTTTGGTGCAGGAGCGCGTGAGGAAGCGAGGGGAGATCGAGGACGAGCGGAAGAAGAGTTTAAGGGAGCAGGTCGAGGTCCATCAGAGCCTGAGGGACCAGCAGTCGTGCAAAGAGCGACGCGTTTGCTCCAAGTACCCACCGACGCAGGAGATCATGGAGACCAACAAGAAGCACGTGCAGTTCATGAAGCAAACCGACACGGGTCCGAAACCGATACCCCATTCGGCGCTTCAGAATTCCACGCCTAAAGAGTGGAAGTCCGAGATGGTGAATGCGCTGACGACAGCGCCAGAGCGATCCTTCACGCCCCTCAGCACATCCTCCAGCGTGAAGGAGGTGTTCACGGAGGAGACGATATACTTGGACCACAGGTGCCGACCCAAGCCACCTCCCCCGTATATTCGACCGATCTCTCCGTTCCAGCAGGCTCTGATGATCGCCCCGGAGCGCTCATACACTCCTCTGAGCCGGGAGATAGGCCCCGAGGACCAGAACATCGCCAGCCGCTCCGAGACTCCTGTGCTTCGAGACGCTGGTGGCGGTTACTGTCCGCCAGCCGACATCCTCTACGGGGATGGGAAGGCCACTCGACCGCCGCCTTCTCCAAAGCCGTGCAAGCCTCGCCCTCTGCCCACTCCGCCGCCCGATTACCGTTTGAGAGACTCTTCACCGTCACCCATTCGGTCCCGACCCCCAACCCCCAGCAACAAGTGCATCACGGCTTCCCTGAAGAAGCCGGACACTATACCCTCCTACCAGAGGCACCTGGTGGCCATGAGGAAGGGCGCGGTGGAGAGCAGCACCTACGAGCCTGCCAGAACTCCGACTCCCACGGCAGGAAGGTGCAAGTCGCCAGCTCAGGGCCCACCGGAGGCCCCCGCCTGCTACGCCAAGGCTCACGCTCCCAGAATCAGGGAAGACCCTCCTCCGCCGCCGAAGCGCAACGCCGCGCACTTCCCCACCAAGAAAAGCGTCTCGTACAAGCTTGAGGAAGACACCGACGTGGGGCACAAGTCGGCGCAGTACGCTGCCAGCAAGACGGTGGACTTCGACGAGAAGCAGACCGACGACCCGGACCGCGGACCCACGGACGCCATTCACGCCCAGTACCAGGAGAAACGCTTCATCACCAGTGAAGAGACGAACGAGGAGAAGATGTCCACGGTGAAGACGTCTCTTGAAGTAGTGGAAGACTTCGAGAGGTGCGAGAGAAGGGTCCCTTCAAAGCCTCTGCCAGAGCCACGAGAGAAGCCAGTGAAGAGCATCTGCGCCATCAGCAAGACCAGCCCGTCGAAGCCTTCTCTGCCCTGCCCTCTGGCCTGCACAGAAGCTAGCGCTTCCGTCAAGCCTGTTTACAGCAGCTCGACCGAGGTGCGCCACGTCAGCTACGCCACCCCCGCTCCGAAACCCTGTCCGGAGACCGGGGTGACCGTGCTGCCCTGCAAAGCTGTCTCCGACCAGGGCACCAAGGCTGGCGTAGTGGTGGTGCCCTGCGAGGGACCTAAGCCTTGCTGCCAGCAGTCAGGCGTCTGCGTGGTCCCGACCTCCGATCGCTCCGGAGTTTGCGTCTCTCCCTGCTTCGGCATGCAAACCGGAGCCTGCGGCCAACCCTCCGGCCACTGCGGCCGCGAATCCGCCTGCGACTTCGACATCCCCGCAAACTGCCCGGAATCCGGCATCTGCGTGGCGCCCTGCGACGACGGCTCTGTCTGCGTCGCACCCTGCACCAAGCCTGGCCTGCCACCCTCCAAGTCCAAGCTTCCATTCCCCCAGATCCCCCTACCCTTCGAAACCCCCGCTGAACCCGCCCCGCAGACCAGAAGCTCCTTCGAGCCGATCCACAAGCCTCGCACTAACCTCAGCGGGCAGCTCGCTAGACTCACCGCCAAGACGGGCCAGAACGGCCGTCACGTTCCCACCGTGCAATTGTACAAGCCCCAGGCTCAAAGCCAAGCTCAATCCCAGACACAGAGCTGCTGCGAGACCAAAAGCTACTGTTGTAAGACCAAGAGTTACTCTTCCGCCGAGACCCGCTGCCAGTCGGCCGGTCAACGTCAGACCCAGAATCACTGCCAGGACGGTATCCACTGTACTCCCTCTAGTGTTGCCCAGAGTTTAGTAGACCCACCAAATTTGTCATCCCACCCGGATCTAGGTACCGGAGTCGGCGGCCTCGGCGGCGCCGGGTCCAAGAGCGGATCCTTCGCTGGCAGCACCGCGCCGAAGCGTGGACGGGGGATCCTGAATCAAGCATCTGGACCGGGATCCCGAGTGCCCCTCTGCGCCCATTGCAACTCTTACGTCAGGTACACTCCCCGTTCTTCACCGGTGTGCTCTTTTCTCTCTTTTCTCTCTCGCTCTCTGTCTCTCCAGTGTACTTTGTCGTCTCTGCCTCTTCCTCCAGCCCACTCTGCTCGTCTCTGTACAACGTAGTGCCAGTACCGACGATCCCCTCGCGCTTCTCTCATCCCCCGTGTGGAGTTCTTGGAGTTCTCAGTTCCCCTTGCGCCCGCTTGGTCCTCTAGTACCCCAGTGTGTTGCCGCTCTACACGTTTTCAGTTTGAACGCCGATAGATCGTCCATCAAGTGTCCCACTTGAGCCGCTTTCTGTGTCCAGAACGCCCCCGCCAGTGGTCGGCAAGATTGTGTTTTTTTTTTGTGTGTGTGTCCTTTTTATTTATTTTGTTAATCTGATAGCGACTGTAATTCGTTACCTTGTTTTGACGTGATTAACAGTGTTTACTTTGCACGATGTTAACAGCTAATGGAGAAAATACTAATCGCAAGTCGAACGGTCTCGTGATAAAGCCAGTATGCTGTAATAACGAGAAAGAGTGCTTAAGGTTCGTAACAGCCACGAGTCTTCTATCCAACTCGACTTTCAAGCAGGCAATAAGATACAAGTCGATTCAGAATCTCTGCCTTAACTGTTGTTTGCTGTGCTTCATTTTCTGCTTCTTCATACACCAAGAATCTTGGGGAACTACGCGGAGAATAATCGTTGGAATTGTCCAGGGGGCCGTTTATCACCGCCCTGGGGCAGATCTGGTGCCCGGACCACTTCGTTTGCGTGAACACTCAATGTCGTCGACCGCTTCAGGACATTGGGTTCGTGGAGGAGAAGGGACAGCTCTACTGCGAGTACTGTTTCGAGCGCTTCATCGCGCCGGCTTGCGGCAAATGCAACAACAAGATCAAAGGCGTAAGTATGGGAAGAATCGATGGAGAGCCGTTCGAGTACCCATACAGCATACTCCGTTGCAGAAAGGTTGCAGAAATGTTGCAGTTGCGTTGCGGTTGCAATGTTGCATAGGGGCGCACATTTAGCAATGTTGCGGTGCAATATAACCAGGGACTTGGAACGAAATGTTTTTTCGTTTCGTTTCTGTTCAGCTCCGATAATAATAATTTCGTTTCAGTTAATATCGTTCGTGTTGATAAATATTTCGTTTCCATCAGAACGAAAAACAAATTTTGTTCCGAACCGATTATTTCATTTATAAGAAAAAAACTTGTATAAACTTATTTTAACAATTTTATTGCCTTTGGTACTTAGAGTATAAAATATTATATGTTATAGTTATGTATTATAGAATATTATATATTATGTCTTAAGAAAAAATGTAGAGTTTTGAGGGCAAGATTCCCAACGCCTCTTTTTCCCAGCACCGCAGTCAGCAATATCAGGGGTCTGAACCGACATGAAACATGATGAAAATAACGGGCGCGCAAAAAATTAAATTTTTTACCGTGAAGTGTACTGAACGATATTAGTCGAAATTTTTATTTCGGTTATATCGTTTTCACTCCTGCAACAGGGTTAAGAATTTCGTTTCGTTTCTGTTTCTGTTCCGGAAAAATATTTCGTTCTTTTCGTTTATCGTTTTCGTTTTTGTTCCGTTCCGGGTTCCTGAATATAACGCCTGCAACGTTTCGGCAATGGTCACGCAACGTTTCGGAGATTTTACAGCAATTTTCTCGCAACGTTTCGGAGATTTTATAGCAATTGTCCCACAACGTTTCGGAGATTTTACAGCAATGTTTCGGAGATTTTACAGCAATTGTCGGAGTAACTTTTTCATTTTACAACAATGATGTTTCGGCAAAATTTGTGGGATATTACGGAAAGGATAAAAAATGTAAGGGAATTAATTAAATTGCAATAACTACTGACAATTAAATAACCGAAACGTTCCGAGACAATTGCTGTAAAATCTCCGAAATGTTGCTGTAAAATCTCCGAAACGTTGCGGGAGAATTGCCTATAACATCTCGGAAACACTGCAGAAATATTTCATGCAATGTTGCAAAGGGGCGGACATAGGAAGATTTCTGCCAGATCTCAGAAATATTGCCTGCAAAGTTCCAATCTTGCACGTAACGTAACTGCAATTTTTCTACAGCCTTTCTGCAACGTAGTGTGCTGTATGGGTAGTGATGGATAAAACTATTATTTGTGAATCACGAGTAGTTCGATCACGTTCGTTCTCAATCACACTGATTCACAGTGATTCCTGGGTTTTCACCGACTTTAAAAAGAAACAAGTTCTTAGTTCGATGTGTTTGTATGTATTATGTTTGCCCGCGAATTTCTCCGCAACCACTGGACCGATTTTCGTGAAACTTATTGCATTTAGTTTAGCTTCAATCAACTTAAGTCACGGATAAAGAATGATCAAAATCGGTTCGGTAGTTTTGAAGTTACACCAAAAATAAGAAATCGATTTCATCGTTATTGGAATCTTCCGTTTCTATGAAAAGGTTCTTTTTTTACTAGTAGCTCCTTTTGTAGGCCTGCCCATATTTTTTAAAATAAATGTTAGTTATACCAATACAAATTGGAAAAATAAACAATTTAAAAAAAAATTGAAACCGACTTCAAAAAGAATAAAAATGCGCTAAGAACTGAAAAATAAGTTTTTCCTCGTGTAATCTATTCTATGACATTCAATTTCTTCATGTCGGCGCCAGATTTACACAGTACAAATAATGAGGCGCCGACATAAAGAAATTGAGATTCATAGATTAAATAAAAAAACTTATTTTTCACTTTTCAGTGCATTTTATGTTTTTGAATTAGCTTTTAATTTTTTTATCTCTCAATCTCTCAAAACATTTTCAAGCGTTTCCTCATTGTTCTTATAGAATTTTAGTTGCATATTTTGAACGAACCTAATCGTTCTTGATTTATTTAAACATAACGAACATTTCTTGACTTTAGTTAAAAAACATAATATATACCAATACGGTAGCCAATGAAATCAGTGCGTGCATACATTGCTCAACTAACGCTTCA
Source organism: Andrena minutula (assembly GCA_929113495.1). Classification (NCBI taxonomy): domain Eukaryota; kingdom Metazoa; phylum Arthropoda; class Insecta; order Hymenoptera; family Andrenidae; genus Andrena; species Andrena minutula. The sequence goes on along the minus strand of OV815993.1, from coordinate 75,084,006 downwards.
ACTGTAAAAAAAATTTCACATCATCCCCACGAGGCTCACAGACTCTTTTATGTTTCAGGATTGCTTGAACGCGATTGGAAAGCATTTCCACCCTGACTGCTTCAAATGTTCCTACTGTGGCAAGCTCTTCGGCAACAGCCCGTTCTTCCTCGAAGAGGGACTGCCCTACTGCGAAGCTGGTTAGTGCGATATTCTCCCCCGCCTATTAAAATAAAGTCGCGTAAGGCTAAATATTTCTTTCCATTCCCGGCGCAGATTGGAACGAGCTGTTCACGACAAAGTGTTTCGCGTGCGGATTCCCAGTCGAAGCTGGAGATCGCTGGGTGGAGGCCCTGAACAATAATTACCACAGCCAGTGTTTCAACTGCACGGTACGCAATTAGCCCTAGAACGTTTCTCGAAATAAACCGATCGATCTCCCCCAAAGAATGCCGAAGAAACGGATCGCGCAATTACGTGCAAGCCAGCCCTCCCCCCTGTGCAATAATTGCGCGAGCTGCCGCAGTTATCTGAGCTGCGTGACACTCGGTAATCTACCATTCGCTGCGAGAAGATTCTAAACGATTCCGTGGGATGTGTTACAGATGTGCAAGAAGAACCTCGAGGGCCAGAGCTTCTACGCGAAGGGCGGTCGTCCGTTCTGCAAGAATCACGCGCGTTAAAAACCACCACCTCCACCCTAAGGCGCGAAACGAAAGGGAGGATGGATCGAGGAGCAAGCGGAAGATAGGAGGGGGGGAGAAAGCGGAAAAAAAAATTGCGTAGAAGACGCGCATCTTAGCTTTACGAGCACGAATTCCTTCTGCACGAATTGTATTTTACCGTGATTATTTTCTTGTTCTTTTCTTGTATCTATTCGGTCGACGACAGTTTCAGAACTAACACAAACGAGAGACGGCCCTGGCCGCCGACGAACTATAATTATAAGACGAACAACGAACGTATTTATTGCGAACGAGTGCGCTAATAGAACACGCGGACTAATTCTATCGATCTAATTCTACTTCCTCGATAATTTAGACGCTATCGCCTGCTGCCGCGCCCTCGGGCACAGCGCAGGGATCCTCGAAGTCGCCGAGACGGCGGCGTCCCTCGTGCTTCCAGGATCGCGGTCCAGATACGGTCGCGTCGGGAACGCGAGCGCGGTTCTTAAATTAGCTTCTGAACGTTTTAAGGGGAGCTTGCGAGAAGGCCGTAAAGTATCGCGGGGCGCGCGTATTTCTTTCTAGATCGCGGTTTCCGTCCTGGGATGCGACTAATCGGGGCCTCGAATGCCTCTGTAAAATCGCGCTGCCGCAGAAAATTCTGCAACGACACAGGGAACCGGCGCAGACTTGGTCTCCTGCGGCAAATCACGCAAAGGTCACCCGAGCAATTAGTATTACCGGCGTTATCACATATTTCGTACGAGCGGGGCGCATCCGGCGCGTCGTCACGAAAATCCTTCGAGGACAACCGTGCTCGCGTATTCGACGCACGAACCGCCGCGGCTGGTTTATTCGCGAGACCGCTCATTTACCGCGGCCAATTACCAGGGAAACGTTCGTCGGGGACACTTGTTACCTTTATCGAACGGAGGAGCTCGGAGGAGTGCCTGTGATCCTCGCGCACGCGAACCTCGTCGCGGATCATCTATCGGCGCTGTTCTAACCCCCCGAGATGCCTCGATCGTTTCACTCGGTACGACCGAACGTTCGGCGAGCACGAGAGAGCTGTTTACACGTAGAACCTCTGTACGAGATAATAAAAATCACCTTGTGACGAGATCACGTTGCCTGGACTTGAATCGCTTGAAACACGTTTTCAGGTTGCGCCGGGGGAGCGGGGCTTGATAGCGATTGCCATTATAATTTTAGACAAGGTTACCGATTTCTGTGCCATCTTCGCCGGGCTCGTGTCAGACAGTAGCTGTAGCCGACACTCGCGGGTCGAAGGACGATATTGCAAATAGACGTTGCGTAACTTAGCACGTAAGGGAACGCGTTGGGAGGAATCCGAGGAGGGGTGGCAACGATCCCCGACGCTCGATGCTCGATCGCAACGAGTGCAATTTGTGATTACATGTTAACTAGATCGATCGCCGGCTGAATACCGCACGAGCCTTTGTATCCGTGTTACGTGTTGCTTACAATAAAATAAACTGTTCATGTATATAAAGCTTCCCGGTGTCAAATTACTTCCTTCCCAAGACTTAGGGATGGGCAGAGTTGGGCATTATTCGGCTAAATTTTCATTCGAATATGTATTCGAATTAATTTGTGCGAATAAATTTTTATTCGAATAATCTTCGAATAAGTATTCGAATAAATTTGTGCGAATAAATTTTTATTCGAATAATCTTCGAATAAGTATTCGAATAAATTTGTGCGAATAAATTATTATTCGAATAATCTTCGAATATGTATTCGAATAAATTTGTGCGAATAAAATTTTATTCGAATAATCTTCGAATAAAAAAATCGAATAAAATGAAATGAGTCGACAATAATGAATGTTTTTTATTCGACTGAAAATTTAAAAAAAAATTTCGAATAATTTCTTATTCGAATAAAAATTTAGTCGACTCGACGGACGAATAAAATGTTCACGCGATTTCGGCGATGTAGGGTGACACCACGTACTGTCACCCGTGAGATCTAATGTTTCAGGTTAAGTAACTCCTATCATAGCTCGCACTTTGCAGGAAGATGTATGACCGCAGTACTACATAGAGTGGCGTTTTGATTTATTTTAGATAAAATTTACTCGCGTCAATCCATTTAAACTAATGAAAAAATTCATCTCTTCAAATTATAAGCGTTCATTGAACCTTCACAATACACAATCATGTAATCTGATAATTCTTTACTCAAATATCGCTTAAAACTGAAGGCCGACGCCTCCAGAAGAGAATACTTCTTTAAGGCGGGATATCCTCGGCGTCCAGACGCACCCGGCCAACGCACGCGTTCAGACGTACACGCACACGTCCAAACGTATGTTGGACACAGTACAGACTTCCATCGATAGATGTGGGGTATCACATTTATTCGTCGTTCAATCAGGTCGAATAACGAATAAATCCTTATTCGAATGAATCTGGCTAGAATCATTTTTCATCGAGTACAATCGTCATTTATTATGCACGAATAAATCTCGAGAATTTATACGAATCCGTATTCGAATGAAAATTTAGCCGAATAATGCCCAACTGTGGCCGGCTGGGACTATTTGTCGAATTTGGTATTCGAATAATCGAGTCTCAAATTCTCTGACATTCGAATACTCGAATTTCAAATTCACTGTTATTCGACTATATTCGAATATCAAATTCGAGTTCTCTACTATTTGAATATTGGGATTTCAAATTCTAATTCTCTGGTATTCAAATATTCGAATCTCAAATTCTCTGGTATTCGAAAATTTGAATCCCAAATTCTCTAGTATTCGAATAATCGAGTTTGAAATTCCCTGACATTCGAATGTACTCGAATTTCAAATTCTCTGGTATTCGACTATATTCGAATATCAAATTCGAATTCTTTGCTATATATTATATAGCATATAATATATAGCATATAATATATCATTGCTATATATTATATAGCATATAATATATAATTGCTATATATTATATAGCATATAATATATAATTGCTATATATTATATAGCAAAGAATTCGAATTTGATATTCGAATATAGTCGAATACCAGAGAATTTGAAATTCGAGTTTGAATTTGAATTCTTTGCTATATAAATATAGCAAAGAATTCGAATTTGATATTCGAATATAATCGAATACCAGAGAATTTGATATATCTCTTGGCTCAAGAGAAGCCGCGGAACGAAGATAGCCGCCGGACGGAGCGAGAAACAAGCGAGTGTTTCGATATCCGGGAGAGTGCCCCTTTCCACGTAGACGCGGCTCGATCCGCAAGGGCAAGGGCTCCCGTGTGCATTGAGGAATCTGAGACACGTGACGGAGTCGCGTAACCGTTTCGCCTCTAACAAGGAAGTGGCTCTCCGTAAAGAGACGTTCCATCGATCTGTCGTTAAAGTAACCTTGCGGTACCTCCTACCTCCGAAGCCAGACACGCGAGACATTTTTCTGGCGAATCTTTTTGCAACGGATACGTCATCGCCGCGGTCTTCAATGAACACGTACAACCTATTAATACACCCCTGAGAATAGGCACGTCAAGGAGCTTCCGTTAGACCTCAGACCCTCGCCGATCGCTCAATGAACAGACTTTCGGGGGTGCGTACGAGCAGGCTAGACTAGAGCGAAGGGTTAGATAAGGGAACAAGAGCAGGGAGTCTCTTGCTAAACGTCACTCGCACTCTTTTTCGTATCGATTCGGATAAATACCACCGCCGCGGAGTCGCGTGCCCGCGATAACGATCTGCGAGCTGCTATCAGCCGAATTCTTTCGGGAGCCTCGCGACTTGGCAGACTTCCGGTGCCCTTGCGGTTGTCGCGGTGTCCACCGAAGGCCCATAAAAGCTGGAGAGCACCGAGGAATCCGGCATACGGGCAACCTGCGCACCTGCGACCAGGTCAAAGCGATTGCGTAGACCGAAACGTGGCGGTGCATCAGTGGCAACCGAGATCCCGGCTCGCCTGCATGTGCTTCCATCCAGACAATTCGACTATCGAAAACCGCGAGGCAAGAAGAATGCCAGTTCGCATTATTCGCTGAAAGGGGAACTTTACTCTGGAGACGAGGAACCTCGAGGATGTTCTACCGACTCAACGTTTAAATGCGAATAGCAGATCTTGGGATTCTCGAGCTCGGGCATAAGTGTACAGTAACTATCTCTTTACGAGTGTGAAATATAAGAAGATACGGTACTGGAAATATTTGTCGCATTTTATTTTCCCTTGGATAGCGAGCTGCGCATTTCTGCAATATTTTCGAGAGAGAAAGAGGTACTGTACCATGGTAACGAGTTAACGATAGTTCAGTTTTCATTTCGCAGGTAAGGACGCAGGAGCCCGTTCGATTCCCTTAGATCCGCGCTAAGGCTCGTCCGTCGAGTTATGTCGTGATCTACTAGCCGTGTTGTCTTCGAAAGCCCCTCCGGAGAGTGCCATGCTTCGGCATGGCAGTGAAATACTTGGACGGGCCGTTCGTGTTCAGACTTAACGACAATGGCACAGGACCGCATCTCCTCATACAGGTATAAACAAGCAATTCCTAAGAGTCATTCGACATCGAGAAGCAAGCCTGTTTGCACCTAAAGTGTTCCGGCAACGTGCAACTCTACGTGGCTACATAGTAGCGGAAAGAATATCGATATCGAGTAGCCCGGCTCGCCGCTGAGGGGGTGGAAAAATAAGGAAGGCGGTTCTGTACGAAGCCACAATGTGTACGCGTGGCGTGTGTGCACGTAAATGTCGGGTGCCCTCCCCTATCGCGCTTTTATGTCGCTCGGCAATTCGTTCGGCACGATTACAAACTTAGCCGTGCCCTTGAACTGAATACTTGTCAAGGTACGTACGCGGTGAACATATGCACGTGCATACCTGCAGAGCAGAACGGGACGGCGACGCGCTTTTGCGTGGCACCGCATTTAGAACCGCGGCTATTAAGTAAGTGCGACATGCGATAATGTAAAAGGGCAAAGAATAGAGTCGTCGAGGCGCACGGCAGACCGTGGTGGTCGTTCCCCAACCCCCCTACCCCCCGACGACATGCACGAACCTACCCTCGACCACCCCCTGCTAACAGGATTCCCCAGTGCCAAGTCGTAACCGTGTTTAAGATTATGCAATTGCCCCTCACGCAATTCCGTTTAACCGCTTCCCATCGGGGGAGGACCGGTTAATCGTCCACCGCGCGTGAAGGGACGTGCGATATTGTATTCTTCATTTTTGTTAATGAGAGTTTGTGGTTTTAAAGAAATTCGTGGAGTTTATTAGAAATTAGAAAAATACCCCTGCGAGCTTAAGAAATATTGAGGACTCTGTGAAAGCATATTTCATTCGGTTTCACCATCCCCTTAGGGGTTGATTTGGGGAAAATGTTGAAATTGGTTTTTAGGGATTTATGTGGGTAACCTTTCGGAGTAGAAACTAAGTTGATATCTAATCGGGCCTAAGAGATATTAAGGAATCCGTGAAAATATATTTCACCCCGTTTCAGCTCCTTAGGGGTTGATTTGGGGAAAATCTTGAAATTGGTTTTTAGGCATTTACGTGGATAACCTTTCGGAGTAGAAACTAAGTTGATATCTAATCGGGTTTAAGAGATATTAAAGAATCCGTGAAAATATATTTCACCCCGTTTCACCCCCTTAGGGGTTGATTAGGGCAAAATCCTGAAATTGGTTTTTAGGCATTTGTGCGGGTAACCTTTCGGAGTAGAAACTAAGTTGATATCTAATCAGGCCTAAGAGATATCAAGAAATCCGTGAAAACATACTTTACCCCGTTTCACCCCGTCAGGGTTTGATTAGGGCAAAATCTTGAAATTGGTTTTTAGGTATTTACGTAGATAACCTTTCGGAGTAAAAACTAAGCTGATATCTAATCATTCCTAAGAAATAATAACGAGTCCGAGAAAACATATTCCACCCCTTTTTACCACCTCCGGGTTGGAATTTCAAAAAATCCCTTCTCACCCAGCACCTACGTCGCAAAAGGAATATACCCTCCGAATTTCCTGTTTCTAGACTCAGTAGTTTCAGCTGGACAGTGATGAATAAACGATACAACTATTATATAAGCATAGATGTAACATAACGTTCTTATGATACACATAAAGAAGAACAAGAAAACATCTCATCCAGATTTTTTAAAGGTTGCATTGCCCCTTAAACGAAATAGAATATCGCGGTGCCGAGATCGTGACCCAAGGCAGATTAGAAATTGCCGACGCGCGGAACGAATCCGATTGTTATTCGAATCGAATTTATAGTAGGGCGCTCGGTTGCGCAAAAATTATTCCGCTAAGGATTCTGGGTAAGGAGACCAGGCTACCGTGACAACAAAGCCTGTTGATCGTTTATAATTAGAGTGCAATACAGATCGCTGATTTTCTGTCGTCATCGTTCCATTTGCTTCAGCGTTTGATGAAATTTTAATACGCGAGCGGAACCGCAGCAGCAGAGGGAAACGATCTGAATTTTGGTGAAACAGAGTGTGAATGGTGTCGACGTCCCTTCGCGGGCGGATCGATCAGGAAGTTGCAAGAAAATGTTGCACGGTCGTTAGGGGCGAGTAATAAAAGTAGGCTATCGCAACAATGATAGGGAATACCCTGGCGATTTAATTGTAATTAGGGACCTTGGCTCGCTTTCGGTATCGAAAGCAGCCATTCCTAATGCCCTAACGACACGACAAATAAATCAAGGGCGTTCTCTTTGCTATTCGCGTGCACGATTCGGGGGTCGTGGAACGCGTAATATTCCGGGTTAATAGGTGCTTCTTTTAGCACTTCTTTAACACTTTAGAGCCTCTCCCCCTACAAAAGAAAACATGAATCCTAGCTTGGACGTGTTCGCAGGTTTGCACGGAACGTGGCTGGAGAGAGTACACGGGCGACAATAATGTGTTCAAAGATCGATGGAATTTGTGGTGGCGGTCCGGTGGTTTCCCTTTACCCCAATACAGGCCATTACTCCCCTGGCAGGTAATAATGCATCCGGTTCTCTCGCATTCTCCTAAAAGTTACACCGAACTTTCAACGCACACGCTTGCAAGAATGCACAGAGCCTGCCAATCGGGCTACCATTAACGGCGAGTTTGCGCTAGGTGCTTCGAAGCACAAGAGTTCGTGCGTTATTTCTAAAAGAGATTCACTCGATCGACAGTGGTGTCTTTCGGTCAGATCTACTGCTTACTCTGGAAGATGGATAAGGTAAATGTCCCAATTTCTGCTCATGTACCCATTTCTGCTCATTTCGTATTTTTCTTATTATTATTGGCGTTACGTTTGTACTATAGTTGCAATAAAATAATTCTAAATTATTTGAACATTTGCACGCGTGTTGCACGAGGTTGGGGCTAAACAAGTACAGCATAGGCAACGAAAAACTTTGAAAACGAGAGACTCATGATTTTTCGATCGTATTCTAGCTGGTTGTGCTAAAGAACAGCGTCGCTATTGGTATTTGATAATTGGGCAGAAAATAGTTTTTGCAATAAAAGTTCTTATTTAATAACGAAAACGGATACTGTATTGTGTTCGGAATTTCGTTTTTTTACTGTTTTTTATTTTTTTAAGTAGTAAATAGGTGAGTAGGTTTAGGGCCAAGTGAATCACTGTGATGTCCGCATTTCTACTCACCACGCTTATAGTAACATAACCTCACAATTCAACGTATGCTGTAACCCCTATTTCTATTCGAAGGCACTTTATTTTTTGTTTATCATCATTTTATGCTTTACTGTTACGTTATAAAACCTCTTCATAAAAGATGTAACTTATTTTAACGTGAAAAGGCAACATATTATGTGAGCAGAAATTGGTACAAATGGTGAGTAGAAATATGTACATCGCTGTTTTTCGTGAACAGCGATACGGATGTTTAAAGCATTGTATTTAATTACAGATTATTAATAGTTAAACATCTTGAAATATCTTTCATAAATAATTTTTTAATTGGTTGATTTATTATTAAAGAATTAATCAATTACTCTGCAAATTTTGATCACAAACAAATTTTTTACACCTTTATGATGGTTGTGTTCCAATTCACGCATACTGCGCATGAAATTGATGGCATCGTACGATTCCCTAGAATTTCTCTCACTTGCCACCAATACGATGCCACTTCCGGTGCAGCGAGCGGTGCAGTGACTGCATCTCCTCTGATTTTCTGCGATTGCTGCACGCTCACTGCACCGGAAGTGGCATCGTATTGGTGGCAAGTGAGAGAAATTCTAGGGAATCGCACGATGCCACCAATAAGATGCCATCAATTTCATGCGCAGTATGCGTGAATTGGAAAACAACCACTGAGTAACCTCTTAAAGGGAAGTTCCGGTCTAGAGCCCCAAAAAATAGGTGATATTTAGGAATTAATTGAAGGAAAACTACTATATATAATTTAATGGGACTTTTTGCATTGTATTTAGGATGTCTTAAATTATAGAAATATATTTTTTGTTTTATAATTAATCATTGCAGACGGCCCTGGGGAGTCCTTAAAGTCAAGGCGTCAAAAAATTAATCCAAATCGGTGGGACCTGTATCTTCCAAAATTATTATCCAATTCGACGGAACGTTTTATATATTAAAGAATATACTTCATACTAGGGGGGGAAACAAGAAAAAATTAAAAAAATGACATTTTTTTTAGAAAATATCGACACTTCAAGTTTGAAATCACTTTTCCCTGTATTTTTCTTCCTTTCAATGCCTTTGAAAATGATAAATTTTCAATTTTTTGTAATTTTTTCTGGTTTCCCCCCTAGCCAGAAATATATTCTTCAAAATAAAAAAAGTTTCAGTCGAATCGGATAATAACTGTTGGAGATATAAGTCCCCCCGTTTTGAAAACACTGTTTCGAGAAAAACGCGTTTAAAGTTTTACGTGAACGCCGAGTGGCCGGGTGTTATCCATGCATTTGCCGCTACTCAAATGCCTATAACTTCGGAAATTTTACGAATTTCAACAAATCCTTTTAAACACGTATTCCTAAAAGGTTGAACATTCGAAAAATTAAATAAAAAAAAATCGACTTTTAGACCGGAACCTCCCCGTAAATGAGCAGAAATTGGGACATTCACCTTACTCCACCACGCGTCCCGTCCACTTACCAAAATTACGGATTCTTTTTTACAGTTCGTCAATAGGATCCCGAAAGGCAGCTCGATCTGCAGGAAGGACAATCTCATCCGCCACCTAAGGTGTATGAAGAAGATGCACGGCTCGGTCTACGACTTCAGGTACGACCTAGAACGCGCTTAACTGATCACGGGAATGCTGCTCGATCGTTATCAAATTGTGGAATGCATCGCGTTAGTCCCGTAGGGTACAACCTGCCCTCGGAGTACACGAAACTGGCGGAGGAATGCAGCCGTTGCGAGAAGGACGACAGAGTTTGGATCTGCAAGCCGGTCGGCCAAAGCAAAGGGAAAGGGATCTTTCTGTTTCGCGTAGGCATCTTTTAAGGGGAGAATCTGATTTAGAGGGTCGAAATTTTCGATTTTTTTTATTTGCTTTAATCGACAGTAATGGTTTTTAGAGAACGCATTCCTAAAGTTTCAGAGTGGAACTCGAAGTACTTTGGAAGCACAGCAGTTATGCGTCGCGCAATATGCACTAGGGTGGCTCTTATTTTCGACTTGCTAATTTTCATCGGGGCAGCCTACAGAATAGTTCCAAATAATTAAAAAAATATCTGTGTAAGGTCGATTGGATAACGGGAATGGGGGCCTAGGGGCCCTTGAACATTTAAATCATTATTTAACAGCTCGCAAAGTCGCAGTTGTATAATATCCTCCAAGTTATTGATTAAATAAAAAAATATGTCAAACAAAAGTTGTAGATCCGGACAAGGGGCATCTTTTATGTTGTATTACTTTTTCTCGTGCGACAAACGGTTTTCGAAAAAAGTCTGAAAAACTAAAAAAATAATTTTCCTAAAATTTTGAAAGTTTAAATGCTTTTAGAACACTTTTTATTAATGAAGGCGAACAAAATAAATGAAATTTTTATTTTCGAGGGCTATTTTTTAAACATTTAAAGGGGGGGGGCATAACCAAAGTCTGCGAAAAATATAATTTTTTTATCTTATTTTCAGTATTTGATATGTTATGAACGTTTCCTGAAAATTTAGTACTGAAATTCGCAAAAATATCGAAGATATAATTAGAAATGTCTATTATCTGTCGAATCTAAATGTCTATATCTTCGATATTTTTCTGAATTTCGGTCCCCAATTTTCAGGAAACATTCATGACATATCAAACACGGAAAATAAGAATTTTTTTTATATTTTTCGCATATTTCGGTATGTGTCCCCTTTAAATGTTTAAAAAATAGTCCTCGAAAATAAAAATTCCATTTTTTGTTCACTTTCATAAATAAAAAGTGTTCTAGAAGCGTTTAAACTTTCAAAATTTGAGTAAAATTTTTTTTTTAATTTTTCGGACTTTTTACGAAAACGGTTTTGTCGCACGAGAAAAAGTAATAGAACATAAAAGATGCTCCTTGTCCGGATCTACAACATATATTTTTATTTAATCAATAACTTGGAGGATATTATATAAAATCAACTACGCGAGCTGTTAAATAATTATTTAAATGTTCAAGGGCCTCTAGGCCCGCTTTCCCGTTACCCGATCGAGCTCAAACTTTACAGACTTTTTTTTAATTATTTGGAACTATTCTGGAGAGCGCCCCGAAGAAAATCTTGAAAAAAATTTTTACCAAAAGTAAATAAGAGCCACCCTAGTATACACGCATCCGGGCGGGAACCGTAACTTTTCCTTTCAACTCTCACAATTTTATTAATATTAGACCTTTTCTCATATCCTTAGATCAGCGACGATGCAAGTTCGCGAAAATTAAGAAAACCTTCGGTTTCTTTATTATTTCTTAAATCTTTTTTGTGTTATATAAATATATATTAAAATATCCCTAAAGTTTTGGGAAGATCGACTTTATTTTTCGGTATTAAAATAAATTCGCGGGTATCACCTTTTCTCAGCGTCCTAAACCAGGTTCTCCCCTCAAAGGACGCTGGTCCCGGTACCAAATGCTTTCTTGGAACTTTCGGGGACGTTGTATTCCAGAAACTGAGCGACCTAACGTACGACAGTATGGCGGTGGTGCAAAGGTACATAGAGAACCCTCTTCTAATCGGGGGCTACAAGTTCGATTTGAGATTGTACGTTTGCGTGCCATCCTATCGCCCCCTCACGATCTACTTGTACAAGGAAGGTCTGGCGCGGTTCGCCACGGAGAAATTCTCCTTGGAACACCTGAACGACCCTTTCAGACACCTCACCAACTTCTCTTTGAATAAGCTGGGCCCTGGATACGCGGAGAAGAAGGAACGAGTCGGCTCTGGTGCGAAATTATCATGTACTCCATTAAGATCCATTCACCTAACAAACATAATCGGAATTTCCGTAGGCTGCAAGTGGACGTTCAGACAATTGAGAAGATATTTCGAGCAGGCTGGCTACTCCGATTGGTTCCTCTGGCAGAAGATTGCCTGCTTGGTGAGCCTGACGATACTGAGCCAAGCCGCGAGCATACCGAAATCTTCAAATTGCTTCGAGTTCTTTGGATTCGACGTATTGATCGACAAAAATCTAAAGCCGTGGCTACTCGAGGTGAACAGACCCGAGCGAGGCTCGTACCTGAATAGAGAGAGACACATGCGCTAACGTGTGGAAATTCTAATAGGTCAATCTCAGCCCAGCCTTGAGCAACGACTGCGAAATCGATTCGGAGGTGAAGAAACCCCTACTGCACGATTTGTTCGATTTACTAGGTCTTCCGGTATGTAACACTGGACTCTCTCTGTTCACCATATGGTCGAACCCCGTCGATGACGAGGTCGAAGTGTCTTCCAAGTTTTGTACAAGTCGGAACGCGAAGAAAAAGTCGAAAACTGGACGGGAGACCGATGGTTTTCTAAACCTATGCACGGAACTTCGGCCTACTGTACGTGTTAGACTAAAATATTCGCGGGAGGTGTATTAACAATCAGGGGCGGCTTTGTGTGTAGGCAAAATTAAACGCAGAGGTTTGAGACAAGTTTAAAAACAATTCACGTCTTGTTTATACAGCGAATTAATTTGGAAATTGTCTCGACTCTTTTAGATTAAAATATTTGATATGTCGCGGGCGGCAGTCACTCGTCAGCCATAGAGCACCAAGCCTCCAAACCCGCCCCTGTTAACAGTAACTAAACTAAACTAAACTAATCTCGACAATCAGCTTAGACAATCAACTCTGAGCGACTGCCCTAATGCGTGGGCTCGCTACAACCCCCTGCTGGTGGACAAGTATATTCCTCGGGGTTTTCGAGGGACCAACCCAGAAAATCACGACAAAACATCGGTATGGGATAATGGCAAGGACTGGAGCACGCCCAGCGTGAAAGAAGGAGGTTGGGTTCGCGTTTATCCACTAACGCGGGCGAAGCCTGACGACAACGTGACAGAGTACGGGCCGTCCTCCCTGTCGGACACCTCGCGAATCCTGGAGAAAGAGATCAAAACCACGGTTATTTGCATACAGAAGTAATGTGGCCACTGAGTAAATGTGTCTAAACGCGTAAGCAGCGCGAGGCTCACTCGTCGATCTTTCCTCGCAGGTACTTGAAAGCTGCCAAAGAAGTGAAGAAGAAGAATGAAAAGTACAGAGACGAACAGTGTAATGCTATACTGCGAAAGGCGTTGGACTTAAATACTGAAATCTGGCTGCCAGGGAAATGATCGATCGCGGCCGTTCCCGTTCTTCATAAATCTCCAACTTTTTCCTCTTCCTATTTAAAGTGACAAACGGATCACATTACTGTCTCGCATTTACTACTACAGTTTAATTCTCTACTACTACTACTACGTTCATGCTGCAATTTTTTACAGCCAGAGTGGTATTTTTCATAGTCAAATAGATTTTAAAATCGTATACAGAATGTAATTACGCTAGGAACTGCTGAAACGAGTACTCCTATGTGTTCTGCCTCTTTAATGTGTTCCGGCTATGGCTCCTGTGCGAAGGCAACTGGCGCGTGGGATGTAGGTGAAGGCACGTATTTTATTCACCAAGAAACTCTCGGTTTATTATTGAATTTTCTTGAAAATTTACATTAATTCACTCCCTTCGCTGCTAACCTCTTGTCGCGCTCCTCGGCAATCGAGAGCTTAACACCTTTGTCCCTTGGTAAGCTAATGTACGGCTTTGTACCCTTGCCGATGATGAACACGTTGTTCAACCTAAACAAAGAAAATTGCTTGTGACGTCTCGAAGCAATCGCGCGACACGGGTCATTGATTTTTAAAGGGTTTCTGTTCCCTAAATGGGTAATACTGAGAAGCCTATGCGAGAGGCAACCAGTGACCAATATGAAGGAATTTCATCTTGGCCTAATTTTGACTACAATATTCATTACACGCACATCGTAGCTTCGATTATGGCCGTTACGTTCGTTCTCTTTCACAAGAATCTCAAATTGGAAATAAATGTAAGATGTTATACGAATAAAAGTACCTCGTCGCGAAAGTGTGTCCTTGCGAGTCCTTAATGTGACAAATGTCGAAGGATCCAGGGTGACGCTCGCGATTAACAACTGTGCCGACACGCCCTAAATTTCTTCCTCCGGTAATCATGCAGAGATTACCTGTAAAGTAGACATTCAAGCTTTATATTCTTCATAGAAATATATACACAAATACACATATATCGTAGCTGTATATAACACCTGAATCAAATCGGATGGAATCCAAAATTTTGCTAGTCGCTATGTCCAGATGAATGGTATCGTTCACCTTGATCACGGGATCTGGGTAACGAATGGTCCTACCGTCGTGCGTCACCAAGAATGGAATACCCTTTGGCCCGGTCTGAACGCGCTTCACTTTGCACAGTTTATACTGTAACGGAAGATGTATCTTTATTCGATCAAGCCCAAAATATTCTTTTAATTCAAACTTTGCGGCTAGCATACCTTAGCTTCTTCCGCGGTAATCCTGTGGGTGGTAAAACGTCCCTTAACGTCGTAAATCAATCGGAAGAATTCTCCAGTCTTTTTGATAGTGATAACATCTAGAACAGAAGATCGACTCCAATGATATTTCCAATATTGCGTCTGTTTACAGATATTTCTTTAATCACATGAGCAAGTGTGCGCTTTCTGGGTAATACGGAAAGAATATTTTACTCGATCCGTGACCAAAGTCAAGAGCTTTTATTTGCTATCGGCCAATGTTTGACCGCGATATTTTTCAGAAAAATACCGCAGCTTCGATATGGCCATGCTTAGTTTCGTTATGCGTGAAACACGCGAATACAATTTTATAAACTTACCCATAAAGCCCGCGGGGTAGTTGGGGTCGGTGCGGACCTTGCCGTCGACTCTGATCAGGCGCTGCATCACGATTTTTGTTACCTCGCAGTTGGTCAAGGCGTACTTCAATCTGTTACGAAGGAAAATAACAAGTGGGAGGGATTCCCTGAGTTTGTGAGGTCCCGTGGATGGACGCGGGGCGTAAACACCCCCGAGTTTGTCCAGCATCCATGCTTTAGGCGCGTTGAGACGCTTCAAATGCTTCTTAGGACCTCGAGCCTAAAAATCAATTCGATTTCCATTGTTATAACAAAAAAACCCATTGCGAACCATTCGATCTCAAATACATCGGTTTATCACTCTCTGTGTTGACACACTGTGTTATTGGGTTAGATTACCATTTAGGTTTTATTTCGCGAGAGTACACTGCAATTTATCGCGCGAATACGAGCACAGCTTCTATCGCACTGAATATTCGTTTCGGTAAGCGAATTGACCGCGTACAGCAAGCTTCTGTTTAAAATCTCGATACGTTTGATGTGCCGAAGCGAATCTTACTGGAGAATAACCTAACCATATTTCTGTCTCGATGAAAAATACGACGGATTTACGGAACGATATATGCACTGATATTCACTTTCATCTTTATTAGACATGTTTTAACTGAATATTAAACAATACGATGTAGCAAACACCCGATGTAAATGGATTTTATCTGAACAACGCGTGACAAACTTACCATCTTGGTTCTCTAAACGGAAAAGGCACGGACTCGCGATGTCCGTCAACACATCAGGAAATCCCTAACGCCATTGCTAAAATGGCGGCAAATCGTCGGTAATTTGAAAATGATTTGAATTTTCGGAATTATAGATTTTTATGTAATGTAATTAACTAGGGTTGGGACTATTCGAATATTTTACAAGTATGTGCTACTAATAAATTTGGAATATTGAAAAATTCGACTAGTTGCCCCAGCCCTAATATAAACAGGGGATTGGAGAAGAGAGATAAGAATTATAGCGAATTCGGGAGACTCGCACTGGGCGCACTGAGTGCGAGTTTTCTCGCTTCCAATTGGCTAAAAGTCAAACTCAGTGCGGGTCTCCCGAATTCGTTATTAGACTTGCTCCAGCTCCGCTTCTGCTCTGCTCCAACTGCTTTTTTTCAAATAAAAATTCTTTTAATACTTTCAAACAGTGATCTTTCATTTGCAACCAACCCTGTCCCCATCTTTCTAGCTTTTCATTTTCATATAGAAAAAAAATCATAAATAATGCTTCATTTTCGGGTAAAGAAAGGGCTCCTTATAATATTTTTTCAATGATGAAAAATTGAGAATTGGTATTTATTAAAAACATTTCATTTATCTGCTCTTATAAGATGAAAGAAAATTTAAAGAATAAAAAAAAAATAGAACAGTGGAGTAGTAAAAATTTTCCGTGCTCCGGCTCCCAGATAGCACACCTCGTCTTAGAGACGTCTAGTTTATGTCCATTTTAGGCCTGAACGTCTTGATTTGTAACAAGCCGTCTTTGAGACGCCTTTTGGACGTTTTAAAGGCATCTTAAAGACGGCTTCTTACAAATCAAGACGTTCAGACCTAAAATGGACATAAACTAGACGTCTCTAAGACGAGGTGTGCTATCTGGGCTTCGGTCAGTCGTTCCGGGCACAACCCCACAGCTCTAAATTTTTTTTAGAGCAGCTTCGTGCTCCGCTCCAACGCTCTGAATATAAAGAACATAAATATAATCTATAACGATAATTACAATAAGTTTCGTTTTTATAGGAAACTACTTCGTATTAGAATAATCAGATTTGGATTCTTTGACAGTGGCGAACTTCGATATATCGATTCGATTAAGGGGAGGTTCCGGTCTCGAGCCCCCCAAAATCGGTAATCTTTAGGAATTAATTATAGGAAAACTACTATATATAATTTAATGGGACTTCCCACACAGCACGTCTGGCAAAGTCTTAAAGACGTCAAAAAGGCGTCTCAAAGACGTCTTAAAGTCTTGTTACAAATCAAGGCGCTCAGGCCTAAAACAGGCCGAAAACAGGCGCTTTTTCGGCGCCGTGTGCTGTATGGGTTTTTGCATTGTATTAAGAATATCTAGCACTAGGGAGTCGTTAAAGTAAAGGCGTAAAAAAATTCATCCAAAACGGTGGGCGCTGTATCACCAAAAGTTATTATCCGATTCGATTGAAAATTTTTTTATTTTGAAGAATATTCTTCTGGCTAGGGGAAAACCAGAAAAAATACAAAAATACTATTTTTTTTTAAAAATGTCGACACTTGAAGGTAGAAATCACTTTTTCCTTATATTTTTCGTCCTTTCAACGCCTTTAAAAATGATAAATTTTCAATTTTTTGTAATTTTCCTGGTATCCCCCTAGCCAGAAGTATATTCTTCAAAATAAAGAAGTTTCTGTCGAATCGGATAATAACTTTTGGAGATACATGTCCCACCGTTTTGAGAACACTGTTTCGAGAAAAACCAGGTGTTGCCCGTGCAATTGCTGCTACTCAAATGCCTATAACTTCATGAATTTTACGAATTTCAACAAATCCTTTTAAACACGTATTCCTAAAAGGTTGAACACTCGAAAAATAAAATAAAAAAACCAACTTTTAAACCGGAACCTCCCCTTAATTCCTATTAAAAGTTATAAACCCTTGGAACTTAACTTTACTTTCATGAACATTACAGGAAATGGTTGTGAATATATACATATATATTCTTTTTATTAAAACGTATACAAAATGCGTTACAAAATTATGTATAATGTAAAAAAGTTAAACCCACATCTTCATAAAAAGGAATGGAGAGCCGTACGAGGTAGTATTACATCGAACGTATTGCTGCGACAATGTTATCCAACAAACTGGATGCACCGATTCTAAATAAATCTTTAGTTAACCACTGCTCGCCTAATTCCATTTCAACCAGCGTCATCCATTCCAAAACCTCTTGCGCGGTTTTAATACCTCCAGCAGGTTTCAAACCCACCTGAACGGAGCGTAAGATATTAGTAAATATCCAAGAAACGAAACAGCTGTTATTACATTTATCCAAGATGAATGCTTTGTACCTTTCGTTGCGTCGATTCGTAATAATCTTTAATGGCTCGGCTCATAACTATTCCAACAGGCAAGGTTGCATTTACCGCTTCCTGTCCAGTGGACGTTTTAATAAAATCAGCTCCAGCCATCATCGCTACCATAGCTGCCTTATACACATTCTCCAAATTGACCAGTTCCCCGGTCGCTAATATCACTTTCAAGCACACCTTCGGACCGCAGCTAGCACGAAATGCTTTCAGCTCTTCGAGTAGCTCTTTCCACTGGTGCATCAAGGCCAAGGGTCGATTAATGACAACATCCACCTCAGTGGCCCCATTTTCTATACCTATTTCCACTTCCCTGAGTCGCGTTTCCAATGGAAATTGTCCAGACGGGAATCCTCCACCAACTGTTCACAAAACGATAATGTTCTAGTTTCCTTCGAAACACAGTTCAGGGATAAGCATACTACCAACCAGTGGCTATGGAAATTTTGTGTTCCTTATCGAGTTCCTTCATTGCGGCCACTGCATCTGGCAATCTCAAAGGATACATATAAACAGATGCGGTGTGTGGAGATCCCGTCGTTGAAGGTGATAACTCACCAAGAGGATTCACAGCCTACAAATACATTTCAGTTCATAAAATTCGACTGCTAGGTCAATATTAAATCCCAACAATTGCAACGGTCACGCCAGAGTTACCTTCGTACAAAGAGCTTTAATTTTCGCAGGCGTATCGTCTCCTCCTAACGTAGTTAAATCTATAAAGCCTATCGCCTTCGTTAACCAGGCAACTTTGGCATCTCTTCCCAATTTACTAGCTTTAGACTGTATAGACTGAATTCTGTCGTCTATCGCAGATTGGTCAAAGTTCATAGTCGCTGAAGTCAAAGAGATGAAATGTCTTATTCGAACGATACAAAGTAAAAGAATGTACTCGGAAGAGCAATCTTAATTAAATTTTAAAAGTATATGGAAGATTTATACCATTAGCCACTTTTTGGATGTCCATTATTTTATATTTCTTGAGAAATACCTCTGTACACTCCGATTGTTAATTAAGAGAAACGAATGCGCGAATGCAAGCTGGAAAGACACGAATGGGAAAAGAACGTGAGTGACTGTGCCTTAAATTTGTACGAGATAGGACTTAAAAGTATAAATTGATAACACTGTAATCATTCGCGATTTGCTATTATTTGTACGAAATTCGCGATACGAATATCTACGCGAGCGCGCAATCACGCCGATAAAGATAAGACTATACAAATATGGTGAATCTTGGTTAGAAACTTCTTTATTTAAATATGAACAAGTATTTATTTTAACAAGACGCTCCAACATTCGTCGCTCGAGTGTATCGATCGAAAAAACTCCCAGTAAAACTCAATAGCAAGAATTTATTCCTGTACATTATACATATATTAATATGAAAATAAATATATTACTACAGAAATAAATAAAATTAAATAAATTATTCAAAATATATCGCGTAGATTTCATTTTCGCATTATCATAATTCTTCGTTAAAAACGCGTTCCCGAGGAACTCGTGAGCGCGAGTGACTGGAAAGAACATGGTAAAGGAAATTAAAATTTGTACTAATTCGAATTACTATTATCTATGATGCTCCCACTGTGCCCAATACTTTGCAGTCTGCATTTCAGACAGCCGCGATATAGTACGGTCGAAAGCAAACATCTCTTCGTTCCCCGTAAACAGATTGGATTTATGATCGTCCTATAAATAAAACATATTATCAGAGGTGAGATTCTCGGAGCGGTAATTAATGTTCCTTAACTTACCGAGCCGTGCGATATTTTCAGATCGTCCATTAACATTCGTTTGTCGTCGGAATATTCGTTAATACCTTCTGGTACGAAGAGCTTTGTGTGCGGCACAGCTGCTGATATAACGACTCTTACCTAACAAACATTGTTTATTCGTACAATCGATTCCTGCAGCCAATTACTGAATTCAAACTCAACTAACTATACAATCTTACCCTATTATCGTATAACGTATCGATTAACGTAATGAATCTTCTAGTTTGCGATTTCAGGCGAAAATCGAGTTGCGGTAGGTCTCTTATAATCACTGTGTGAAATACTTGAGAGAGTTCTAGGTAGTCGCTACCACCGAGTGGCTATAACGATATATATATAAGAATACATAAAGAGAATAATAAACACTGGTACATCGTGCCGAGACCAGGAGACGCGAAGTAACTTACTCTATCGCACAACTCCTCGAAAGATGAATCCAACACTTGACCGCAAGTCTTTTGGAAAGAAACATTACGGCCTCTTATCGATATGGTGCGCGGTCTTACAATATCGTTTTCCATCGAACAGAGATACTTAAAAATCTTGTCTACGTTGTTCGTCGCATCTTTTCCCTTTCTACAATAATACGTTTCTTTGTGAGCAACTGTTTATCGTCTACTTCGTCCGCCAATATTCTTACATACATGAAGTAAATCTTTTCTTCGTTAAGTCCCGTCTTTAATCTATAATCTATGCCCGAATCTAACGAATTCACGATGCAATAGTTCTTCAACACTTGTATAAACGGAACGAAATTTCCCCTCTGCAATCCATTCTTGTACAAATCGTCCGGCGCTCTGTTGCTCGTCGCGATTACTATCACGCCGTTGCTAAACAGTTCAGTGAACAATCGTTTCAGTATCATTGCATCTGCAATATCAGTTACCTGTGGTATACATATTTCTATTAATGCGTATTACGTTCGATTCTTTTCGCTTTTCAATTACATGATCCATAGTTAAACCTGAAACTCGTCAAAACAGAGTAGCCAAGATTCATCGGTAATGCTCGCGGCAACCGGTGGTATCGGATCGAATGGTTGCAGTTTGGTGGTGCTAACGTCTCGCACTATAGTTTTCTTCACTTCGTGGATTTTGCTATGTACGTCGGCCATGAAGGAGTGAAAGTGAACCCTCTTCTTGCTCGTGATCTAGAACAACATGTTTCGGCACGATTACTTCCTTGCCGCTTCCTTGGCTCCGCCTCGGCTTCTACCATACGAAAATCGCAAAGCGATACATCGACGATGCATAAAAAATTGAAAGAAATTACGAATCCAGATACCTCGCAGCAATCGTAGAACAGATCCATCAGCATCGTTTTCCCCCCACCTACAGCTCCGTAAAGATACAATCCTTTCGGCGGCTCCTTT
Source organism: Andrena minutula (assembly GCA_929113495.1). NCBI lineage: Eukaryota > Metazoa > Arthropoda > Insecta > Hymenoptera > Andrenidae > Andrena > Andrena minutula. The sequence goes on along the minus strand of OV815993.1, from coordinate 75,062,783 downwards.
CTTTTTTTACCGATCCATTTCTCCAGGACATTAAACTCCTCCGGCTCGTAGCCGCTGATTCGCTCGTATATGCCTTGCAAGGTTCTGGCGATCTCCATCTGATGGTCGTCCTTCATTAGCTGTCCCTGCGCTATTCTCTTCTGCAGAAGCGCAACCGGTCCTTCCTTCTCCGGGGCATCGCTCCGGGCGTATCCATAGTTTTGTACAAAGTTGACAGTTTGAAATCGTGCCAGCAGATTTGGGAAATAATTCTGCTTGGGAAATTTCTTTGGGAGCAGGCAAGACATGATAAAAGGAAACGTCCTAAAACGATAAGGTCATAATTCGTTATTTATACACGCGCTTACACACGTGTCTGATCGATCGTCCAATGAAAAAACATGCTCGCTCTTACGGGTATAAATGTTTGGCGAATATATTAGCTCGACCTGGACGGTCGATTTAATTCTATTGACTAAATTGACTAGCTACGTTAAATAAATACGGCTCGGCTCATCGTGGTCTGCGCTCGAATCTACGTTTGACAGATCACCAGACCAGGTAGCGCGCATTAACCTTTATATCCTCGACGAAAATGCAATATATGTGTCCTACCTTAGAATAGAACACGCACACCAGGAAATTTAGAAAGGTAAGTGTTAAGCATCGTATATTCGGGTATGAAGGATTTAATAACCGAACCGTCCGCGGACATCCGAAGCGTGTGGCTCTTTCTTCGCGCCTCTCCAATATCACGGCGCGTGTAATTAATATCCTTTAAATAGTTTCATATCGGAACGCTGGGATTTAGAGCGGAGGAGGAATCAGCATTTGAAATTTTTATCTATCGCGCGCTAAAGCGTGACGTAACAAGGAAAAAATTGTGGATCAGCCAATGCCGGCGGGTTAATGATCGTTCACATGAGCGACGATAAGCGACGCGTAAAGCATCATTCACAAAGCAAGAATCGCGTTGTTAAATAAACACTGCGAGAGCTAGTTTTTATTATTATTTCTTTCTTCTCTCGGATTTATAGGTCCATTATTGCAGAGCCAGCAATAAATCGTTGTAAAATAAATGCTTTATTTACGTATTATGGGTATTTACAAGAGAAGTTAGGAAAATATATCGCGTCTAATGAACGTTTCATAGAAATGCTTTAGTTCTAACTATTAGAAATAATTGCTTTTACTGTTTCGTTCGTTAGAAGCCTGTATGCTACGCTACGTACATATTAGGAATGTGAGATCTACTGAGAAGCTCAGAAATAAAGAATTTGTTAGTCGTGTAATATGTGGGATGGATGGAGTTTAGAAGTTTTCAGTCGTTGTGGTAAATCTTTGCGTTGTACGGAGGGTTGTACGTCGGTAGCCTCCGTTTGTCGGAATTGATTCCCTCCCGCGACGAGTAGTAACGTCTTTCGATTACTTTGTCGAAAAATCTGCACAACTTGACGGACGAGCTGGAGCCAGCAGCTAGCGACCTCACTTGGCGGCAGTCCTATAGAAATAGAGTTAATTCCAGCAGAGTAATTGTTAGTAGGGAACGAAGAAACAGCTGACGAACCAGAAATATTTCATCCGCCCCGCATTCCTCTGCGATAGTCGAGGAGCGCCTGTGTACGTTGGATCGCACCTCCGCGACCAAGTCTAATTTTGTGCCGATAACTAAAATTGGAACCTAGAAAGATGTCTTTCGTTTATAAAAAACTGTATTCTGTATTCTGTATTAGCAGTAATTCTTTTTACCTGAGTGGATCCCACAAACTTTTCAGGATCAAAGTCGTCGAACGGCTTGGATTTCGTGTGATTACTATCTTTACTTAAAACCTCCTCGAGCCATTTCTGTAGGTTTTGCTGCGACTTTCTGTTCGTTAAGTCGTGAACCAGTATGATGCCTATATTAATGGTTTGCGATTATGAAGGGGCTGAAGTTAGAGCTGTTCGAGTACTCGAATATTCCAATCGAGCCGGGACTTGGTTTCCAAGTTTCCAAGCCGAGCCGAGTGCTCGATTAAAGCGAGCCGCTGGAAACAATTGGGTGGCTCGAACGATCCACATGTTTTGTTTGTCGATCGCTACCTTCGCGACCCGATCTACTCCAAATTTATAACACGACGAGTGTCGTATGAGGTAAGTTGTCGAAATTTAAGATGTCATCAGATTGTTTCCAGCCACTCGCTTCGTTCGAATCGCTTGGCTCGGATCGGTTATTCGAACTGAGTATATCCCGGCTCCCTTTAATCCAAGTAATCGAACATCTCTACCCAAAGTCTCTTGGAGGTATCGCTTAAATATTTCTAGGTCCGTACCATTCGTGGGATTGTAAAAGACAGATCTTGTATTCTGATGGTTCTGGCTACCGCCAATGTCCCACAATTCAATGAAATATCTTCTCTGATTAGGCGTCCCTTCTTTATACTCGTGCAACTTAACTTCCACCGAGCAACCTATAGTCCACGAAGGATTACTGATAGGTTGCTGCTGGCATATTAGATGCGTCAACGACGTTTTCCCAACACCTATAATTCAAACGGGCGAGATATCTAACGAATACCGTAGGCATCTCGAAAAAGAATCGCGCATATGGATGCGATAATAATCCTTACATAACCTAACAACGTTATTACAGAAATAAGTACAAAGTAAGCAAGACACAGCGCCTAATCCAAATGCTAAATTAAACAGTAAATTCTTTCAAAATTCTACGCGTTATTGGCAGAAACGATTCTACTCTGTTGAAACTATCGAAATATACAACTAACATGAATAAACACGACAAGCACGATAATAGTGTTTTCATTCTTACCGGAATCACCGACAACAATAAGCTTCACTTTATCTATCGCAGCCATCGATAATTCCTTTCAAACCATGCAATAATATTCTGGCCCGTCTTTATCGCTCTGTCGTTTGACAGATAATCATTTAGAAATTTCGCATCGCGGACGCGTACATAACCTGAAAGTAGTGGCGGTTATAAACAAGCGTCCGTCACAGCGGAGCTTCGTCGTTTTTAAACGATCAACGGAATAATGGATCTTGTATTTTTATTTTTTATTTCTTTTGCGAAGATCAATGGTTAATATAGTATGATATATATTTTAATCTACTGTGATTAAGATTGCTTCGAGATATTTTCTGATAAAACCACTACCCATGCGAACTTAAAGGTTAGAATCTTCTACCACGGATTAAATTCAATTCGACACAGAGAATTGTCATAAATTTCACGCCGATGCATCTGCTAAACAATTAACAGAGTACCTGCAATTTTCAAAGAGATTCGTCGAGACGCATTGTTTCTAGCTGCGCGAACCACTGTCGCAGCGTAAACTGTGCGTTATATTTATTGGCGGTGGATGTTAGTCACGCAATCTATTTGTCTGCTTTCAGCGAGCCTGGAAATATTTTTGATTACATGTAACCGCTACGAAAATGAGCGGCGAGGAGCGACTTGTTACAGAGGTGCCCAGTAGTCTGAAGCAATTGGCGCGTTTGGTGGTGCGTGGGTTTTATACGATAGAGGATGCACTGATCGTCGATATGTTAGTTAGAAATCCATGTGAGTATATCGCGGATAAGACGCGATGTTATATTCCCGAATAATATATCTGTTTTATCCTGTTAGGTATGAAGGAAGACGATATCTGCGAGCTGTTGAAGTTCGAGCGTAAAATGTTGAGGGCTCGGATATCTACCTTGCGCAACGACAAGTTTATACAAGTTAGATTAAAGATGGAAACTGGCTCGGACGGAAAAGCACAAAAAGTCAACTATTATTTTATTAACTACAAGGTAACGTGTTCCACGCTCGTTAGTTAAAACATTCTACCTAACGTTTCGAAAGATCCGAGAAAACTGAAGTTTGTGGCGTGCTTGTTTTTCGTCATTTAATTTAAAAAATGTAGTCAGTATTTCGTGGCAGCCTAATATAATTTTCTGTCGTAGGTGTACCGGCATATAATGTATTATTAACGTGGCAGTTAATTAAATGTTTCGGATAGGATATTTTAACTTAGTAAAGAAAGTAAGATAGGATATTTTAACTTAGTAAAGAAAGTAAGATAGGATATTTTAACTTAGTAAAGAAAGTAAGATAGGATATTTTAATATAGCAAACACTTGAAATCGTATTTAATTCATGGTTTTAAATGCACAACATAAACGTAAATACGAACAAATTAAGCATAGACATGGATATAACGATTTAAAGTTAATAATCATCATCGTCGTTATTATTAAACACGTTTAATGATTTCCAAAAGGCAAGGCGATTGGCTGGCATGATTGGCTTCAGGTCATTTCTCTCTGCTGAAATTCCTTTACATTGAACTCTGGCTTTTGGCTTTGATACCTTAGTTTTCATTGTTTAACTCTGTAGCATGCAGAAAAGGAAGCGTTGAGAAACGCTGACTATCGAGCAGTTTCGCGAACGCGCATGTAGGCCGCCCGTGAGGAGAGACGTGCGGGCGCGAAACTGCGGCTCGCGAGGCCGCGTCTGTTGATTTCTGCGGCCGCGGATAGCAAAGATTGGGTGTAAATCAGAGCCTACAAAGTCATTTTCTTAGTAAGACCAACGGCTGCTCTCGGACAGCTTAGGGACTCCGGCAGGAGAGCTCGGCGACAATACCTGGACGCCTATCGGTCGAGAGAGTACAGAGCATCTCGTTAGAAAAGAGAGGAGAGTACGGGAGAATACTCCTGGACGCCCGTTCGATATGGAGAGTTCGGCGACAATACCTCGACGCCAATCGAACGGAAGAGTACAGAGTAACTCCTGGACGCCTCATTAGAATAAAGCTAAGTGCCGTCTGCACAGTAGAATATCTAGTAGAATTGTATAATCTACGTTGTGGAACTTCAAATATTTCAACATATCTTGGAAAATGAAAGAATGTTAGATAGGACATTCTAACTAAGGAGGACAGTGTTATTAATAAAGGAAGATTCCGAACCTGAAAATTCAAAAAATTCTGAAACTGTAAATATGTAGGAGATTTCCTCCTGATTACGACGCAATTTTTGTTTGCTGCCCAAATTCACTCAAAGGGGTGAAATTAAAACCCCTGAAAATTTGACTATTTTCTGATTTGGTGTTATAACTCGTGAACTGTAACAGATTAATTCTTTTAATTAGATCTATTTGGTAAAATAATTATTTTACAGTTCACGAGTTATACCAAAAAATCGTAAAATAACCGGATTCTCAGGGGTCAATTACACTCCCTTAAAGTGAATTTGGGTAGCAAACAATAATTGCGTTATAATCAGGAGGGAATTCCCTACACATTCACAAAGTTTCAGAAGTTTTTGAATTTCCGTCGAAGGCCTGCCAAATAATTTCTTTGATATTCATATTCCAGACATTTGTAAACGTGGTGAAATATAAGTTAGATCTAATGAGGAAAAGAATGGAAACCGAAGAGAGGGATGCCACCAGTAGGGCGAGTTTTAAATGTACAAATTGTTTGAAAACCTTTACCGATCTGGAGGTAAGTGAACTATTCTCTGAATAGATAATTCGAGAAATATCGTTGCGTTAGTTTAATAAGTTGCCGAACGTAAGATGTTTATTAACATAATATAATATAGGCAGATCAATTGTTTGATATGACCACTGGTGAATTTAGATGTACGTATTGTCGCGAAGTAGTGGAGGAAGATCAGTCTGCCCTTCCTAAGAAAGATTCAAGACTGTTATTAGCCAAGTTTAACGAGCAATTAGAACCTCTTTATATTTTACTAAGGGAAGTGGAAGGCATTAAGTTGGCTCCAGAGATATTGGAACCAGAGCCAGTCGATATAAATACCATCAAGGGGTACGTGTCCTTAACGATCGACTCTACAAGCGAACTGTTCTGTGCATTATCCACATTTATTCCAGCATTGACACGAGAAAATCGAGCGGTCTAAGAGCACCTGGCGAGCAATGGTCTGGCGAGGCTACAAGATCGGCAGGCTTCATGGTAGAAGACACCAGAGTGGACGTTACGATCGGTGACGAGTCTGCGGACGATAACGCAGCGAACAGAAGGAAAGAGAGGCCAATTTGGATGATGGAAAGTACAGTCATCAATTCCGACTCGCAGGTACGCTCGCGGCAGCTGGGACAACTGTAATAATCTCTCCCGTGGATTTACTATTAATAACTTTCCCTTTCAGACTGACGGCGTCAATACGCAAGAAAACATTCTGGACAAAGCTGCAGCCACTGCCACTAATGTAACTATAACGAATCATAAGCAAGGCGAAGACATCATGTCTGTGTTGCTAGCCCACGAAAAGAAAGGAGGGACAAATGCCTCAGCTGCTATAAAATCTGTGCTACCTCAGGAGTCCAGTGATAGTAGCGATAACGAAGAAGTCGCCGAAATGCAGACCATCGACACAGGTGCGGCTCCTATAAAATGTTTCGAGTGTATCAGAAGCTTGTACGCGCTGAGGAAACACTGTACGATTTCTAAATGTTTCAGGGGAAGTAGAGACAATGGACTCTGAGGATGACGATCTTGTACCAACGGTAACCGTCGCGGGGAAAACTGTTGCTATTGCGGATGTGAATGACACGTTAATCGCGGAGATGACTCCGGTCGAAAAGGAAGCATACATTCAGGCATATCAAGAGTATTATTCTCATATGTACGACTAAACAGAATACAGTCAGCATTGCTAAATATCGGGCAATCTTTCGCAAGACTGAACGGTTATTGAAATCCTTGTAATATTTTGTATAGTCATAAAATAAATAATTTTCTGGGTTTGGTAGAAATCTGTTTCATTGAAGCCTCGTATCACTGTTTCCATTAAGAGGGCAGGCAGACCACTGTAAAAATCGGAAAAATCGGTTGAAGGAGCCGGGAAAGCAGGGAAAGCACGCGGTGGTGCCGGGATTCGAACCCGGGCCGTCCGCGTGCTGGCCAGCCGCCTAACCGATTCCCCCACGCCGACTTCCCCCGGTTCTCTTAGAACCGAACTCCTACTTAACCGACGCCACCTATGGGCCACACCGCACCATAGGCCGTCTTCTCAACTCCGAGCGCCAAAGCGCCTACACGGTTTTTCTTTGTCACTTTTTCTGAAAGACGTACGTTTCAAGAATGTTCTCTTCAAAGTTTATGAAGAAATTCGCAAAATTGACGGAAATATTGTATTTTCTGTGAAGCGGTGTCAAGCGCGCGACTAAGCCACGCGGAACTTTGAACGCGTTTTCTTCAGAATGACATTTTTCAACCGCGTTGACAGTCTACAGAGAAAACTATACGTCCAATTGACACGAGCAAGGGCATTTATTGTACGGAAAACCCGTCGTTATTACGTGACGATCAGTTTTTTTTTTTTTTTTTTTTCAATTAACAACCTGCTTCTATTTTTTTTATCAACATTTCCCTAATTTTGTACCCCGAAAACATGATTTTTTCAGTGGTCCGCCATTTTATAATTTTTTGCGATTTTGATTTTTTTTATCGTCACGTAATAGAGGTGGGCTTCTAGTTTCTAAATATTTTTGTCTTTTTGAATTCGGATGAAAAAAAAGAAAAATTATAAAAATAGTGGCTTTAAAACGGCAAATTTTAAAGAAACGTCATTTTTCGCTAGGGAAGAGAGCCATTCTATTTTTTTGTGTCAAAACAGAAGTTTTCACAGATTTATGCGTAGGTTCAGGTCGTAACTAGACATGTTTGACATATGCTGAATTTTTTTCAAATCGATATATTCCTTTGTTTTATCGCCGGGGTATTCTTTATTTGTATGCCTTTATCTATCGTCCCTACCAGAATGTTAAAAAAATATTGAAAATTAAGCAAATGGCAGCGGTTTGAAAATTAAGTTTCGATTCTCGCACATGTTTTCAACTTCAAAGGTCTGTGAAAGTTTAAAAAAAAAATATTTTATCATAATTCTGGTAGAGACGTTAGCCACACGTGTGCTGATAATATATGCAAAACTTGGACTGAGTTAGTCCAGTCGATCGTGAAATATCATGATCACCGATTCGAAAAACGTGGTTTCGAGAAAATCGCGTTTAAAGTTTATTACTCAAGGTTCGAAGCCAAACTAAGTTGTGACCTAGGAGAGTAACGGGGTCTCTTTGTAACCAAATGGTCGATTTTTGTGTTCTAAAAAGCATAAGAATGCACATCCCCCCCCAGAAAGAACTTTGCCGAAATACACTTGCAGGAACAAAACTGTTATGCGTCGCCCGTCCCGCTCAGTGAGCGCGCCGTTAGATACCTATACCTATTCTGTAGCCTGTAGCTCTGCAATTATTACGAATTGAAAAAAAACTCTTTTGTACACGTATTACCCATATAATGTACCAGTAGAAAATGCAAAAAATTTTTTTTTACCCGTCAGACCAGAATAGGGTAACGGACCCAATTACTGACTCCGAACCCAATTACTGTCACCTTAAGCTATTTTACTTAAAATAACGAATGAATAAACGTGTAAGTAAAATAGCTTAAGGTGACAGTAATTGGTTTGGGAGCCAGTAATTGGGTCCTTTACCCTACCCCCTTAAACGATACGAAGTAAAACAACCGCAGACGTTCGCATCTCGTAACGTGTATATTTCTCTTCTAACATACAGACATAACACATAACGCTATTAGTTTGTAATAAATGAACATTTACAGACACGTTATATCCACAATAAATCAAAAGTAATAGCAATACATGTCACTTCTGGTAAGGCGGGAAAATTTTCAACTTAGTCAAATATAAATTATTTATTAAGCTTACTTGAAATCATCATTTTTTTTTCTTCGCCTCTATCTGAATTTCTAGCCGACCACCACCATCGGTTAGAAATTCCAAGACGATATACAGTTTTCATATACTTTTCGCTTTTTTTTCGTACTTTTTTCTCACATTTTTTCGAGGTTTATGCTTAATTAACTTTCATTCGTCGCTGCGCACATATAGAGATACCGTTACTCCGTTACCTTCTTCATCAATTTATTCATCCTTCGATCCTCGGAGCACAATTTACATCAAAAGAATCCTAGAAACGACGAATCTATATGTGTATATGTACATTATATTGTATTGTTTCTTACTAACGTAACATATTTCTATCGCGTGTTCTCAGTTAAATATACTACAATGTATAGTAACATATAAGATTCTTTTGAGGTAAATATTTGCCTTGCCGAGAGCCATTTATTCCGGCTCGTTCAAACGCAGCCGAGCGAAGTCTTCGAACACGATATTGTCGTCGTCGTCGTTAGAATAGCAAGAGTTTTCGTAACGTGTCCTCTCGACGCTCTTGTTCTTCTTCAGGGTAGCCTTTTCCTTCTCCGCGGCACCTGCGACGCCAGAAACCACGAATTTATTACACACGTTCCGACAGACACTTGCTTGTCCAAGCTGTTCTACTGCGATTAATAGAGTCTGCTTACCCGGCGCGGGGTGCATTAATTTAAAGGGAACATCTGTGACCAGTTCGCCGCCCAGGGTGCCGCAATTCAATTTCACCCGCACGGAATAAGAAATAACGATACCCATTGCTTCGCCAGGAGATTTGCCCTCGGCAACCATAGTCGAAGACGCGAGATTCACATCGTCGTCCTAAACATCGAATTAGCGTGAATTAATGCTTAATCCTTCTAATCTTTCAATTAAACGATCCATCCCCATACTTTCAGATGCCCGTCAAGAGCAATGCCACGGCGATCCTTGTTGCTGCTGGCTAACGGCACAAGATAGAACTGCTTCGTAAAGGATGCTCCAGGTGTAATCGGACAGCCTTCCCGCGTTTCTAAACTTGCCACGTTTCGGGAGAATTGAGTGGTAACCATCGTCACCTCGCAATGCTGCACTACGAACAGCTGGCAAAGGTGTTAAAATCTCGCTGCCAATAGAATTCTCTCTTCGCTGTGTAGAATTTAAATACCTTGATATTCTTCACTGCTTTGCGAGAGTTGTTGGTAACTATAACATTCGCGGCGACTTTCTCCCCGTGGTAGTAAATCTCCCTGTCGAGCGTTACTTCCAGATTCAATTTGCCGTTGGAGAAGGTAAATCCTTTGGACACCAGAGAGCTGGGTAGTTTACGTCCTCTTGTAGGAGGGGCGTACTGCAATTTCTTTATGGCCAACGCGACGGAAGATCTCTTGTGCCCCTATGTAAATATCGTCAGTACCAAGTATACTTTGCATTAAAGCTATAGCTGTGGACCTGGGACGAGGAAAATTCCCGGGTAGGCGTATACCCTGCGCTACCTCGCTAAATTTTAAAGCTTAGGGTTGGAATAACATTAAGAAGCGAGATCTCGGAGGTCTCGAGTATCTCGGGTAGTTTAGCCGGGTAGCGCCTACCCGGCAAATTTTCTTCTACCCGGATATCTCACGGATACCCGAGTACCCGATCTCCCGGGAATCAACAGCTCTGCTTTGCATCTCTGATTGCCAGCCTACCTTGTCCTCCTCGTGTTCACCCACGTATATTTTCACAGTATACTCGACCCCTAATGGTTTCCCTGAATCATCATCGCCAGGTTGCAGCGTAACCGAGCTAGGCGAGTTCTGCGGGAATTGGAACAGAAATGGATAGGCATTTTCCCCGAGTCGTTTCAGAAGCCGTTCTTGCACGGGTGTCATATCCTGCTTCTCCTTCTTTATTGGTATTATCTGCTCGCGACATAGGACCAGCTCTTTGCTGAATTTCACGCCCATCACCTCGTCCTCTTCGCGGCCATACCGGAAGATTGTCGTCACCTGTATAATTCGTCAGTCTATCATATACACCGCCACTCGTCGCGTAACTCTTTTTAAATACTCGCTGATCGTTTCCCCTACCTGCCCGTAAACTTTCCTTCCCTGGAGGTAATCATTCTCGATCACGACAATGCCGTCAATGGGATCTACGCTCTCCAAGTGATCAATAAAGTCCCTTTTACCGAGGTAAACCGTGACTTTTCCTGTAATCAGCGAGAAAGCACAGTTAGTTTCGCGCTCTTTTCAATACTCTAATTAAAAACAAAGATTCTAGAGAACACATTTTATACATACCATTTGGAGTGGTTTTTTTGAATACCTTGATGGCTACAACGTAAGCCAAAATTAATAGAGGAAACATTTGGCACTATTCTTTCCAATCCAATGAATTAGCAGAAGTTTCTTTCCCGCCCAGAAGTGACAGTCTCTGAGCGCGAACAGGGTACTTCATATAGTCTCGGAAGGGCTTCTTTACTCGAAGCCATACTACTAATAGCATTATTTTATTACACAAGTTAGATAACGAGATTAGGACACACATGTAAGAATTTCGTTACGTGCGCTGTGGAATAGATTCAGTAGCTCATGCACTTTCGGCCAGAGGAGTTGGCGAATTTGCGGCAGTAGTGCAAGGTTCTGTTTATAGTTTCCCTGGTGCATGGAACATAAATACATATAAATATACAATTTTAAAAACCCGCCGATTATGCGATCGGCCCCGGCGTGTTGATACACACTGGACGGTAGTAATATTATTTAAACGGAGCCCGAAATAAAGAAGTACGCGTGATCAGTCTTACACTTATATTTATTTCGATAATAAGTGCTTACATAATATAATATGGAGGTATTTTAATTGAAATTAAATTCCCTGAATGATCGAGGAATCACTTCTGCGTGTCTCTTTCACAAATTTTCCTTAATGGTAAACAATATCTATTGTTTCTCAAGTAGGTGTTACACTTATCATTAATAACTAAAACCATTTGTATTCCTTTCTTCTTTCACATTCAGCAGTCGGCAAACACTTGGTACGTCGGCGTACTCGCTACTATTGCGCGAACACTATTTAGCATCCTGTTCCCAAATTGTTCTGGCAACCGAGACGCTCCTTTTACGAATGAATAAGGCAATTTTTAATGCCCTTTTCTCGAAACGAAAATCCGCAAACCGACCACTCGATCTGTGCTCCTTAGATAGTAGCGAAACGAATTCATAACGTGCTGACGCAGACCCCTTCCGACAACTTGTTTTTCTTGGTGCTCTCGATGCTTTTTCCGAAAGAATGTCTCGACAGAAAAGAAAAGAAAGGCGCATGCAGCAACCAAGAAAACCACGTTCGCATTAATTGTAGCTACTTATATAATCGGACTCTTCTTTAATTTAAAAATGAAAAGAAAAATCAAACGCAAGAAAACGAGATACGATATAAAAACGACTTACTATAAACTAAACGATTTTACGATCAATAACAATAAGTAATATGTACTAGAATTACCGCGATAAATATGTCTAATAATAGGCACAGTTAAAGTATAAGTATAATATATTCGTTATTCACTGTTTTATTATGCTACAGAAAGTCGTTGCTACCAGGGAACAGAAATGTTTTGCGAAATTTTATGAAATCTTTATTTCAAATACTCGTTCTTGACAATACGTTCATACATTGCTATAGTCTATACGTTACTTCGATCTCTTTACAAATTCTCGTATTTGTATCGCAAGCAGAATGGCTTTTTGCTAATAAAAAAAGGGGTTGTAATACATCAGCAAGTGTGAACTAAATGTCAATTTCTCGCGATAAATTAAAGATCCACTTCAAGCCGACGGCGTTCTCGCGAACTCATGGATCGGCTGTTGAAATAATACAAAAAAAAAAGACGAGATAATTTTTTTGTATCTACTTAAAGCACTTTTAATAATTCTATAAATTACGCGTGTTGTTTAATTTCGAACACATCCATGGGAGGGGAACGCTGCTCCCGACGATATCTTATACATGTAATAAATCGTACACGTAAAATGGAAATAAACATCTCGCAGAGTCGCCGTTGAAACGGGGCTTCCTAAACATTTCGAATTCTCTCGGTTTATTTTATCTAGCGATAGGAAGCAATTAAAATCCCATGGAAGCAACTTTCCCCTCTACATGGTTTGGTAATCCCTCGTCCTGTGCACAGTACTTTCTGCCAGAAACTTCAATACACACCTCCGCGTGTTTGCATCACAAGGAGCATCTTTTTATTGCGTGTATTTGAGCAATATCTAATACAACGTACCGTTAAATCAGCAAGGGGCTATTCGTATTGTTACTCGATATTTTGCAATGCGCTCTGCGGCATGTACGAAACGAACTTCTCCCTAATTAAATTTAATTACCCGGCGTTACGGAGCCTGTGCAAGTCAAAGATCCGCCTTACTCCCGGCGCAAAGCATGGTTACGCACTGTGTGCAACTTCTAAATGTATCGACATTTGTACATAACTAGAATTTCGGTACAGTTCCCTGATATCAGCGCGTTTCTAACATCAGCCAGTACAAATATTGTTAGTTCATGTAAATTCAATAGTATACACTGTAGATTTTCGTAGTACGTTCGCTGTTGCTGCAAACCTACTCAACTTACATTACTAATTTTTTTCTTTTTTTTTTTACCAGACAAGTGTTTTTTTCTCTCATTTTTTTTCAATGTAAATCATAGTATGAATTTTCGTAAAGATGTTTTCTTGAACAAGGCGGTGCTGCATACCTCGACTTAAACTTCAAGCAAAATTTTTCTCACACAGTAGAAATCTATAATAAGAAGAGACAAAGAGAAATAAATAAAAAAGTAACAGAGAACTGTATTACGCTCGCCCCGCGAGATAGATATGCGTCTCACCTAATATTCTTCGCAGAAACATGTCCTTATAAATAAGAATCTTGTTTTAGGATAGATCTAAAACAAGGGAATCACAGAAATCAGACATGCGAACGTGTAGTAAACGACATTGCGGATTCGTAAGGATTACTCACAACTTGGCGCGGCCGCAGATTCGAATCTCTTTTGTATCTGATCGTAGGTGAATTTGACGAAAGCGTCGTACTGCTCGGAGAGCTTCATATTTAGAATCTGATCGTACTCTTCTCGAATTTGTGTCTCTTGCTCTTTAAGCATCCGCTCGCAAATCAAGCCAACCTTCAAAACAGCAAGTTCAATGAACATCCATGCTAAGCGCGTAACTAGAGTTTCAAAATTACAGTAAGCTTGCGTCCGCTGTACCTGTCTAAATGTGAATAAGGGTTTTTCCTTTCCGCTGGTATTATAACTACATGAATTTGAACCAGACGCAGATGGGCTCGAAGGACTGGCAGGGCCCTCCATGTCCGAAGAATCGCCGCCATTGTTTTGAGGACTAAAATGCAATTGTTTACGTCGATGCAGTCTCCGAATCTCTTCTCTTATATTGGCAGCCATTTTCTCTGTACACCAAGGAAATTCTGTTAACTTAAAACACTCTGCTCCCATAAACATTCGTTCCATCCGCATTCGATATAGAGCCCTACGTATCATGGATCCTGAGCATTTCATTTAACCGACATAATATCTAAAATTAACATCTGTAATTGTTACATCTGTCGTCGCGCATCGTACCTACAGAAGCTACAACGCACATTGTTATTAATTTATACTCCGTAGAATTTAAAGATACGCTAAATTCAACAGTAACATGTGGTAATTTATTTCTCGATCTCGAACGGAAGCGACGAAATAAAATGGCCCCACGGAGAAGCTTCGGAAAAGACGATATATTCGATATAACGTTAGAAACATTTGCATATAAAGAGGAAAAAAAGGGGAGGCTGATTCCCGATGCCCGTTGGTGCATTACCATATGATGTGCGTCCCCCCTTCCCCCCTTCGTACTAACAGCCAAGCCCCCCTCCCCCTCCCTGCCCTTTTAAACGTCGCGGATTCAAGTTTTAAATCGCTATAGGACGTCTCGCTAGCCACCCCCTTCTCCTTGTCACAATGTGACGAGAAGCAAAAAAGAAACACGGGAAAAGAAAGAAAGAAAGGAGAGAGAGACAGAGGCAGAGATAGAGGGAGACAGAGAGAGAGAGAGAAAAAGAGGAGAAAGAAAAATGGCCGTAGCTTATAGTAATTACCAGGCGTCAGTTTGTGGGTTACATCGCCGAAAGGTGAGGGATTCTGTGGTCTGGAATTCACTTGAGTCGATGTACCGGGGGAGACACACATCGGCACGCATCTCCGACGTTTACTAGGGCGACCATGGCTATGCACCGGGTCGAACTCCAAAGATCTTTTCAGAGTGGCGCAGGCCATTTCTCCCGTTCACGGTATCCCAGTCCACCAACTGACACCTCCGATTATTATGGGCTTAGCCCCGCGGAGCGACGTCGATTATGCCGGAAAATACAAGGAAACCACCGTGTACGCGCACCGCCTGAGCAGTTTCTTTAAGTGCACTCTAGCTGTTCTGACTCCCTTCGTGGCGATCTCCTCGGATTTCCTCCTATTCCGACCAGACTGCACCAAAACAAACACTGCGGTAAAACAATATGGCTGGCAACCACGGTCCGTCGGCTAGGAACGACCACGGAACCACACGGAACGAGTGTCGCGATCATTCAGAGCACCATCTTTTCACTGGGCCACAGCGTGGCGCGGAAAGTCACTACCACGGTAGCTATCCCCGCTGGGGATTGCTACCCACGTCTGAACCAATCAACGCCGAGAGGAAAATTCACCGACGCCAGCGCCAAGCCAGGCCAAGTGGAGTGTAGCCAAGTGAGGCCGGAGCCAACCAGCGGCGCCAGGGAGTCGGTTGTCGATGCTGGTTGGCTGCGGCCTCACGTGGCTACACTACACTTGGGGTGCGTTCCAGTTGGGCCCAAATCGCCCGCAACACCCATGATTTCCATTACATATCGCGACCGTGCGGGAGATTTGAGCCCAACTGGAACGCACCCCTTGAAAGCAAAGCCACAGATTGCAAAGGGTGCGTTTCAGTTGGGCCCAAATCGCCCGCAACACCCATGATTTTCATTACATATCGCGACCGTGCGGGCGATTTGGGCCCAACTGGAACGCACCCTTGGCTTGACTTGGCGCTGGCGTCGGCGAATTTTCCTCTTGGGGCGGTATTCTCAGTCGCTACTTATTCTTAAGCAAATGCTTAAGCATGCGGCATCCTCTACTAACCTACTAGCTAGTAAAGGATGCCGAATGCTTAAGCATTTACTTAAGAATAAGCAACGACTGAGAATACCGCCCTTGGCGTTGATTGGTTGACGTCGCGGCGTCATCACCGCTAAGTCAAAGAGGAGATATAATAAGAGGCGTCACTAGACAAGGACAGAAATAACCTAGGGAAATCACTAGACAACCAATTTAAATGCCCATTCGGCAATGATCGGTAAACTTCGGCAATAATCAGCCAATTGCGGTAAGGTACATTTAGTCGATTTGAATATCCCGCTCGAATATACAACCAATTTAAATGCCAAGGTCAAGTAAGGACTTCAAAGGTTCCGCCCGGAGTGACGCCTCTTATTATACCTACTCTTTGGCAAAGTCAAGCTAGAGACACTATGGGTGCGTTCCAGTTGAACCCAAATCGCCCGCACGGTCGCGATATGTAATGGAAATCATGGGTGTTGCGGGCGATTTGGGCCCAACTGGAACGCACCCTATAATAAGAGTCTGGACCATGTGCACTTAAGCAAATGCTTAAGAATAAGTAGCGACTATGAATACCGGCCTATGACACCAGAGCGTTGCGTCATGGCGCCCTTATCAGGGGGTGGACAGTAATATAGGCGCCGCACAGTGGTGTATTTGATGCAAAAAGGCGGCATTGGCGAGGTAAAAAGTGGGGGAAATTTTTGTATTTTACATTAACAACTGCGCCAATGGCAACTCATTGCCACCAAATTTTTAAATCAAAAGTGCAATTTTTTGTGCAAAAACTGGTTTTTAAAAAAATAAGTGAAAATTTATTTTGTGATTTAAACAATTCAGTTACGGTGAAAAATTAAACGAAGTTATGTAATCAATTCCTAGTGGTAAGTAAATCGTTAGAAGCAAAAAAAAAAACAATTTGATTCTTGTTTCTCTCTCTTAGTACAGGGGAGTCCGAAATAAATTTAAAAAATTGTATCAGATTCTGTAAAATTCTACTTAGATTTTTAAATCAGTATAATACTAAGGGAATATATTATCAGATAAAAAAAATTAGCTGCTCATAATCGCTCGGTTTTGTAGAATTGGTTATCAAATTTTACAATTTTATATGGTGATTACAGGTTCAAAATCAAAGTCAATGACTTTTTCGAGACTGGAAATGTGGCAGATTTTAAAAAATGACAATTCCGAATCTAAAGATTTCGACAAGGTTTACAATGGAATAATAATAATAATAATAATAATTAAAAAACTTTGCAAATGTTGCTGCCCCCAACCCCGATAGATGAAGTAGATGAAAATTTATCTCCAGATATTTCGGAAAACGAATTATAAATGTTAAAAGTAAAATAAATGTTTTTGTTGTAATTATTGACCTAATTCCGCATTTTTCTTATAAATACACCACTGTGCGCCGTGCAGAAATATAGTTCATCCCGTTTTGAGTATACACTAGATGGCGTTGTTTTGCCCCCTCACTTCGCTGGCGATAGGTTGCGACTGTCTTTGTTGCACTCAGTTCATGTCAGTTCAAATCAGTTGCACCTAACCTATTTTGCTGTGTTTGTACCACTAGAGAATGTAATTTAAGATTATTAAGACGATGCCATCAAAATTCGCTTCAAGGTCAAAAATGGAAATACGCTCTTTTATGGAAACACTGTTATATAAGTGATTAATATAATTAGCACTATAGCGTTTAATCAAACTGTTAACCTGTCTACAGCAATAAAAGATATTTGTAAAGAAGTTCTGAGCGTAGAGAAGTTTCGTGTTATGGACGTACGAGATATAACAAATGGACTGTAATCTTAATATATAATAAAAAAAGTCTTTAAAACAATTTCATTACTTTTTGCTATTCGTAAAACAAATTTTATGAATAAGAACTTAATAAAATGTAGAGACCAATAGAAAAAAAACAGAAATACATAATTAGTTATTACAAATAGTTACTGTAACAACTAATCATGTATTTCTGTATGTTTTTCTATTGGTCTCTTCATTTTATTAAGTTCTTTAATTACCTACAGCACATTATCTGAATAATATTTCGATCATCTGAAAGGTCATTTTTTATCTTATTTTGGGGTTCTGAGTATACACTAGATGGCGTTATTAGCGTCTATTCTTCTGCACTCTTAAAACATTCGAGTATCCAAAATACAAAAATTTCTCCCATCCAACTCCCATGTATATTTGCGATCCCGCGCCGAACCGTTCGATCGTCGAGCATAATCGAGCCCTTGATCCAACTTGATCGCTCAGAAGCCGAGTGTCATCGATTATCGGACCTCCTTCTGGGAAAGAGCGTCGAATCATTTCCGAGTCGAAGGAGCACGTGGTCAAGACATTGATCGATCATGAAAGAGTCGAAAACTGTGGGATCACAGTTCTATCTAATTCAATTAAATATTCATAAATCTAACTACCGTTAAAAAGTGGACACAAGGGAAAGTGTTCGAACGTGTTCGAACCAAAAAATTCCATCGCTTCTTGGAAATGCGTACCTACTCCCGGACGAGCACCGCGCGAACGTCAAATTTGAAATGATCTGTTGATATTTTCAATCGATCGATCAGGCAGCAGGCTTGAATCGATCGCGCGTCTCCGAATATCTTCACGGGCCTTTTAAAATAGCCACGTAATTTGTCGTTATTAATTAACACGCCGACTATGGGTAATTACGCAGGTTTGTGCAGCAACATACTTCGGTTTGCGTTTGAAAATCTTTCGTAAAGCATGCGCATGACTCCCGTCTGCTCTCCATCTGTTCGCTGTGGGGAATTTTAAGCGGTGTCAAGAAGAACCCTCTGCGCCATTCTGTATTTACGATTTCCACCGAATTATTGTACGATCTGATCCGTTTCCTCGCAGCCCGCCAAACCAAACGACGAATAATGACGACAGTGAGCCCTGTGGTGATAGCCGCTACAGCCAGGCACACGGCGACGGTATGGCATTTAATAATCCTCCTTGCACACGTAGTTTTTGGTTATGTCTACCGCAAAGCCAGCCTTAATCGACCATAAGTTAATTACCGTAGATCTCTTCAGCATAATGCGAAGAGATTTGAGAATTAAAAGATAAATATTACTAAGCTCCAATCTAATTTCATCGATATCGTCGAATACAACTCTGCGTTCTTGTTGCAGCTAATATTTTTCCATGGATTGGGCGATACAGGGTAAGAGTTAACGGGTTACATAATACCGTAGTAATAAAGTAGATTTATAGTCTACTAGTATGAACTTTGATTCCGCAGGCATGGCTGGGCCAGTTTGATGGGCGAAGTACGAGCCCCGCATATCAAAGTTATTTGTCCGACTGCGTACGTATACTTTGACTCCAGAATGGGCTAAAAAATTTCGGCGCCCTAGCCCCCAAGGGTGCAATTTCTTCGCGATCGTCCGTAAGATGTTACATCGCAACCTCGGGTTACCGCCAAGGCGAACACGAACAAAAACAATGCCTGCGAACGAAATTTTTGTCTCCGAAATTGCAGAGAAAAAACATTTCAACATATTTGATTTTTAAGTGCCCTTGGATCGCGGGCGCCCCTGGGCTATAGCCCATTTAGCCCATCGCTCGATGGCTTATCTTCCGAGAGAATATATTGTTTATTCTTAATATTCTAGGCCTACAATGCCAGTGACGCTAAATGCTGGATTTAGAATGCCTTCTTGGTAAGTGAGTAATACGAACACCTATGGCAAACTGGGGATATACTCGGTGTTACGATTAAACTGCGAATAAGAGTTTCTGCGAAATGTTAAAAATAGATTTACGCATTAATAAATATAGGTTTGACTTAAGATCTATGGATCCAAGTGGACCAGAGGATGAGGAAGGCATCCGCAGAGCCGCGGATATGGTACACTCTTTAATTGCAGAGGAAGTTGCAGCAGGGATATCTACGAAACGGATTGTTCTCGGCGGCTTTAGTCAAGGTGGTGCCCTTGCAATGTATAGCGCTCTTACATTCCCGGAACCCTTGGCTGGTGTGTTAGTTTTATCGGCCTGGCTTCCTATGCATCAAAAGTTCCCTGCTGTATGTATCGAATATGTTTATAATGGAGGTCCCTATTTCACGTGTATTTATATTCACGTGTACACGTGTATATATTGGGTTGGCGAATAAATTCGTAGCGTTTTATGTTCTCTTTTATCCTAGAACGATTTGTTTGCTGTTTGGCAAAGTGTTTAAATTCATTCGAAAGAGCTATTTCTGCTTTACAAAACTGTGATAATCGTTGTTTTGAATAATTTAACTCTTTATTATTCTTCAAGCTTAGAAATGGAATTTCCAGGAGGCAAAAATCAACATTTTCGCGCAATTGACTCGCCTATGACACCTTCTCCGTACACGTCGCGAATCTTCCGAGCGGCTGCGGCAGCTTCTTGACCTCGATGAAAAGCGAAGAAAAGCAGATGTCGAAAATGTTGATTTTTGCCTCCTGGAAATTCCATTTCTAAGCTTGAAAAATAATAAAAAATTAAATTATTCAAAAGAACGATTATCAGAGTTTTGTAGAGCAGAAAGAGCTCTTTCGAATGCATGTAAACACTTTACCAAACAGCAAACAAATCGTTCTAGGATAAAAGAGAACATAAAACGCTAGGAACTTATTATTTAATTTAATTATTTTTTATTTATTTTATTATTTATTTAAATTGGTTCATCACGATTAATTTTCCGATTGCTTAGTTGGTATATGTATCTCTTTTGTCTGTGTAGCATTGCATGAATGGTCTTACAGATCTAAATATGAGACAATGCAGCCTGCACGCACGCAAATACTTAGATACATACTTTGTTGTCACGTCGGTAACTATCGATGGCGTCGAACTCAGGACCGCACGCATCTTTCAGCGTGATGCGACGGAATATTATTTAACTATGTATTTAAGTATTTGCGGGCGTGCAGACTGCAGCGTCTCGTATTTAGATCTGTGAGGCCACTTATGCAATGCTAAACAATCAAAAGAGCTATACCAACTAAGCAAAAATCGCAAAATTAATCGTGATGAACCAATTTAAATATGCGTGCGCACGTATACTAGAAATACACGTGCGCATGTGTAATAGAGATACATACACGGATATCCGTGTACACGTGTATTAAGAACTAGAAATTTTTAATAACTTAAGGCGTTATACCTAGTCAGGAGGCCGAAAAGAGCCGAATGTTTGTGAATTTTTTTGGAAAAACGGAAGCATCTATTTTTACAGAACTTTTTGCGCTTAAAAGAGCAACATCTAAAGAAGATTTGATAATTTTTTCGTGAAAAAATATTTACGTTTATAATAAAAGTACAATCGATACCCAAGAAGCCTTTTTCAAAAGTTGTTTTGCGGTGAGCACTGCAATTTGGAATCAGATTATCTAAAATAGAAAACAAAAAAGATTTCGTTGGTATATTAATGTATCTTTTGACTGACGGCGGGGAATTTTCGAAATATTAATTTAAAATAAAATGGCGGCTATTTAAAGTTTGAAGGACCTGATTTTCGCGCGAAAAACAGCCATTTTTCGTTGATAAAATTGAAAATATGCGAACGACATTCTGTAGATTTTTATATAAAAAATAAGCCCACAAAATTATAGAAAGATTGGTGCAGTGGTTGTTTAGATATCTTACTCACCGTTCTTAAAAAGTCTTCTTGGATGTCGTTGTATCTTTATTATAAACGTTAAATATTTTTCTACAAAAAAATTACCAAATGTTCTTTAAATGTTACTCTTTAAAGTGCAAAAAGTTTTGTGAAAATGTTTCCGCTTTTTCAAAAAAAAATTCACAAATATTCGCTTCTTTTCGGCCTCCTGACTAGGTAGAACCCCTTAATACACGTTACACGTATTTAAATACACGAGAAAAGCCACCACCTCTAGTTTATAATATGTTTACGATGTTGTGTTCAATGTTATGTATTTCTTTAGGAAGCAAGAGGAAACAGAAATACCCCGCTGCTACAGTGTCACGGTGATTGCGATCCGATAGTGCCGTACAGGTGGGGCCAGATGACTGCTTCGTTTCTGAAGCAATTCATGTCGCAAACAGAATTCAAAACGTACAGGGGAATGATGCATACTTCCTCCGACGAGGTAGGCGTACAACGCGCACGATAAAATACTGTTAACTTCGTTAAGTTCGATCTAGAAGCATTTATTAAGCAATTTTTGCACGCTAAAGCTGTTGCAATATTTCGAAGATTCGTTGTTGAATGCAGCATGTTCGTTTGTATTACGAGTATGGTAGAAAATAAGATTCTAAATTGCCTACAAATTGTTGATAATTGTTATTGGTTTCACAGGAAATGCGCGACATGAAGAAGTTCATCGAGAAAGTTTTGGAGCCGTAATAGTTCCGCCAAGTGTATTAATGTTTGAAGCATTAATCTGATTATCTTATTGTTCTTTATTCAATTAATTACTTCCGATTTCACTGCTACTTAATTCTAGCGCTTTGGTGAATCAGTAAAGGCAGCAGCAGCAGCAAGAGAAAATAGTTAACGTCGTAAAAAAATGGGGAAACAGTACTAGTAATGAATTATTAATTTATGGTTAATACTTATTCTGATTGCGTTACCACTCGCATTTATGCGAACGAATTTGCTCTGGTTTAAATACCGATTATAGTATTATGCTATTAAAGTCCTTCCAGCCGTTAATTTAAAAAATACACAGTAAGCATCGGCATTCCGTCTTTTAATTTTAAACGTTTTACTGTACATGGAAAGTAACGTTATCTTAAATATATCTTTTAATAGCATTTCACGCAGGCTCGATTCGTCCTCGATATAAATTTTCCCTTGAAACAGAGATCCATCGATCTCGAATCGAGCGAACTGTTCGGGCAAAATTTCTTTCTGAATAGAATTAGGCGTAATAAATTCCGTCGGTTCGACTTTTATTTCGTAAACGATATCCGCAATTGTACATTCAGTTGAAGACTTTAATTTATATATATCAGAATAATTATAAGCATTTCGATATTCCTTAAAATATTTACATTCTACATAAGTTATATATATACATAATGTACAAACACTGCTAATTATCGAATAATGACTTTTGTAGAGATGTTATCTAGGAGTTAGTAATATATGCCCATGTAATCTGTGATTACAAAATATAGTTTTGAAATCAACAAATCCGAGAATTCTTAGTAGACAGCATACTTGCGGATATGCTAGTCGCGAAAAAAGAGCGTACGCGTGCCAAGTACCATAGCACTGGCACATCTACGAGTGAAGGAGTACTCTCTTTACTCAATTTCTCTTAGATTCTTTGAAATGGTACTACTAAGAATAAGAGGAATCGCGATTATCATTTACGAATCAAGGGTTTAACAGAGAAGCAATATTAGTTACGTAATGCGGGACGTGGATAATCGTTTGTACCGTTCACTTGTATTATTAAAACGCAAGAAAATCATGCTTATTAAACGAACAATCTGTCTTTCTTTGGTGTGTAGGCGTGTACAAAGGCGTGTTACGGAAAAGATTGTAATCGTATGTCCGATTTCCCTGTATTAGTATGTACTACTACTTTCCACTGTACAATCAGTACTCGTTCTGTCGTTTAAACTTCCAAATTAAAAATTATAGCGGCTGTGACTTGCTAGCGTTACTACCACAGAACAGTAAAGTCATTGGTGTTCTTCGAATTGCATCCCTCCACGTTATTTACAAGATTGAAGTTTAGTTGGGTGAATTATTGCTCTGTGGGGGACGGTAGAGAACACAAGGTAGTATTGAATAATTCTAAGAATATTCCTTACGAATATTTTCTACCTCCATTATTTATCTTAATTTATTGTAAAGGGACATGTTATTGTGTGAATAAATTTTTGTTATCGGTTCCATACACTTATATTCAATATCTCTGCATAACTTAATCTTGTTTTGTATGTTTGTTATCAGATACAGTTGGTAACAAAAGTATTTGGACACTTTAAAATCGTATAACTTTTTTAGAATTGGTCCAAACGACTTGAGTTTTTTCTTAAAAGCTAGAAGGATAAGTTTGCGAACTGATGTGTTACGTCTTTTTTAAAAAAATGCAATTTTAAAATAGTAAAGGTTTTTTAAAATTTTCATTACAGGCTCACAAAATAAAATTTAAAAAACGACCTTTACTATTTTTTTCGCTATTTCGACCAATTGCAATTTTTTCCAAAACGACGAACTTAGAAAACTAATCCTTCCAGGTCCTAAAAAAAATCAAGTCGTTTAGACCAATTCTAAAAAAGTTATGCGATTTTAAAAAGTGTCCAAATACTTTTTTTACTAACTGTACATGTCGCTGGCGCAAATCGCAAGCGGCTCCTCGAGTGACGCGCGAAATTCTGTGCGTTTCACTTAAGTGTGAACGTTGAACGCTGCATATTTAAGTAGCTTTTCTTTATCAGGAGTATTTGCATGTTAAATTGAATAAATGCGCATAATGGATGGAGAAGATAGATCCCATATTTTGATTTCCGTGGTAGACGGGATTCAAAAGATTGTATTAAATCGACCGAAAACTAAGAATGCTCTCACTAGAGTTGTAAGTATTCTCATATATATATATATATAAATATATAACTTCAGTTTTAAGGTTGGAACACCCAGTAATTCATATTTTATAAATAATGAAGAAACGCAGCGAAACTTACACATACATCATATTCCTAAAACGTTTGTTTTACGTAGAAAATATTCTTGTAAAAATATATAGATTTTAGACATTTAAAGAATGCTATTTCGTTTATTAGATGTACAAAAGAATCATACAAATCTTGCAAGAATCCAGTAAGGACAGCTCTATTTACATGGTAGTTCTGACTGGCGTTGGAAACTTTTTCTGCAGTGGATACGATTTTGTTTCTTCGCTGAGTCAGGATAATTTGGATATCGAGGATATACTAGCTAATTTCAAGTACGTATGAGATATTAGATTATCCAGAGTTGGACAAAATGTAATCTAATTACAACCAGGGATCGAAAAAGTTCTGGAACTTTCCAATAGGTTCCATTTAAAACAATGACCATGGAACTTTTTTAAAAATGTTCTCACATTATAAGTTCTCAGAAGAACCGATAAAATAAAAGTTCTTGAAAATAAAAGTTCCAGTTGGAATGGAATTTATAAAATATAAGAATAAAAATTTCTCTATAACAGGAACATATATTTTGTTCACCGATATGAAAAAAGTTCTCAATCGTTGTAACAAATACTAGATACTATTCAGTGGATAGTACTACAAGAATATTAAATAATTCTTACAGTTAAATTGATATTCTGAATGTGTTATTTATATGTAATACTTACCTACGTAGATGTTTTAGAATCGTTATAATAAAAGTTTCATGAAAACAAGTTACATTAGAATGTTTATTAAAAAAGTTTTCATAAGATAAAGAAAAGTACTAAACTATTAGGTACGAGTTTTATTTAACAATATAATATCATATTCTTCAAATGTTTATTTAATAAAATGTATGAAAATCATAATATAATTAATGGTTTAAATTTGATGATGTATTATGGCTATAATGCTATCACGCTGAATTGCAAAACGTAAATAGTATAATAATACATAGATGTATATTCATATATTCTATTACTGAAATATAAATATTATATATTATATTAGAGAATTTCTATGTATTTCGGTTCATGTAAGTTATAAAAAAATGTTATTTAGGTATTATTCTTGACAAGTTCTCATTTCCGTTCAATACTTCTTATGAAACCATTAATTACTTATGTTATGATTTTCATACCCTTTATTCAGAGTTGGGCAAAATGTAATCTAATTACAACTTACAAATTACGATTAAACTGTAATTGTGTAGTTGATTACACATTATTATCTGTAATCGTTAATGTAGGTGGTTGACCACAATTTTATCAACTACCTAAATTAACGATTGCAGAAAATAATGCGTAATCAACTACACAATTACAGTTTAATCGTAATTTGTAAGTTGTAATTAGATTACATTTTGCCCAACTCTGCCTTAAATTTTAATTTTAAATTAAATAAACACATGAATAATATGACAGTATATTGTTAAATAAAACTAGTACCTAAACTAATAGTTGAGTACTTTTCTTTATCTTGTGAAAACTTTTTTAATAAATGTTCTAATGTAACTTGTTTCCATGGAACTTTTATTATATAGGTTCTAAAATATCTGTTCCATGAGAACACTTATTAAAGAAGTTCCTGAAGCATTTGTTTCAATAAAAATTCCACAAGAACAGATATTTTCTTAATCGAAACAAATAAGTTCTAACAGAATTTTTTAAAAACGAGGGTTCGAGAACTTTTTCGATCCCTAATTACAACTTACGAATTACGATTAAAATGTGATTCTGTAGTTGATTACGGTTTAATCGTAATTTGTAAGTTGTAATTAGATTACATTTTGCCCAACTCTGAGATTAGGTGTCCAACACATTGCAATATCCATTGCATTTGAAGTGGTGTTTCAGAAATTTTGTGGATACTTTAATTACATTCCCCAAGCTTTTGGTAGCTATAGTGAATGGTCCTGCGATTGGACTGGCGGTGACAATACTTCCATTATTTGACATGGTGTATGCATCAGATACGGTAATACGATCGAATTTGCGGGTAATTTTACTGTACTATAATTAACTCGCGGTCGTTTTCACGATGCTGCAGGCTTTCTTCCAAACGCCGTTTACCCAGCTAGGTCTCGTTGCAGAAGGATGTTCTACGTACACATTCCCTAACATATTTGGCCATTCCAAGGTGTGTACTTTCGAGTTTTCGGTACTATTACATTTTATTAATTTGTTACTGTTTGGCAGGCTGGCGATATGTTATACATGGGCTACAAAATGAATGCTATCGAAGCTAAACAATGCGGTTTAGTGAGCGAAGTATATAAGCAAGAATCTATCGACGAAGTTTGGACGTATTTGAGAAAAGTATCGTCACTTTCGATGCAGGTACTTTACCGTCAAGTCTGTTTTCTGTAGCGTTAAAAGGACCTTCCGATCGATTTTTTTGTTTATTTAATTCTTCGAATGATCCAACCTTTTAGGAATACGTGATTAAAAGGATTTGTTGAAATTCGTAAAATTCCCGAAGTTGTAGGCATTTGAGTAGCGGCAAATGTAAGGGCAACACCCGGCCACTCGGGTAAAACTTTAAATGCGTTTTTCTCGAAACAGCGTTCTCAAAACGGTGGGACCTGTATCTCCAAAAGTTATTATCCGATTCCACTGAAACCTTTTTTATTTTGAAGAATATATTTCGTTGGAAGGATGAAAAATATAGGGAAAAAGTGATTTCGAACTTCAAGTGTCGTTGTTTTCTAAAACAAATGTCGTTTTTGTAATTTTTTCTGGTTTTCCTCCGAGCCAGAAGGATATTCTTCAAAATAAACAAAAGTTTCAGTCGAATCGGATAATAACTTTAGGAGATACAGGTCCCACCGATTTGGATGAATTTTTTCTCTGCAATGATTAATTATTAAACAAAAAATATATTTTTATAATTTAAGACATCCTTAATACAATGCAACAAGTCCCATTAAATTATATATAGTAGTTTTCCTTTAATTAATTCCTAAAGATCGCCTATTTTTTTGTGCTCTAGACCGGAAGGTCCCCTTAAATGGAATTACATATTCTTTAAACACGTGACGCGTTTCTTTTCAGTCGATACTGGCGATTAAAAATTTAGTTAGAAGGTGGAACCAGCAAATTTTATTGGACACGAATGCACGAGAATCGGCCGAGCTGCTAAAGTGCATGCAATCTTCCGACTTCGCGGAGAAAGTCGTCCTCAGAATGCAGGCAAAAAAGAGTAAAATGTAGCAATTGTTACCAGTATATGAAATAACAAGGGTGTTTTATAACTTTTATACGATCAAATTAGTAATTTAAGCTGCTCTGTTCAAAGTGGAATTTTTAAATAGGAACGTTATATTATTGGATATATTTGGCAACATAATTTCCTGAAAGAACATTGAAAGAAATTATTAAAATTTAATTGTAATACTTGGTGTCAAGCAGGGACCTGGAACGAAATGTTTTTTCGTTTCGTTTCGGTTCAGCTCCGATAATCATAATTTCGTTTCGGTTAATATCGTTCCTGCTGAAAAATATTTCGTTTCCATCAGAACGAAAAACAAATTTTGTTCCGAACCGATTATTTCATTTATGAAAACACTCGTATGAACTTATTTTAAAAGTTTTATTGCCTTTGGTAATTATATTAAAAAAATGTATGTACGTTATAGTTATGTATTATAGAATATTATCTATTACGTTTATGAAAAAAAAATTAGAGTTTTGATGCTTTCGGTTGCAAGCCGTGTCCACGAGGGCAAGACTTCCAACGCCTCTCCCAGCACCGCAGTCAGCCCTATCAAGGGTCTGAACCGACACGAAACATGATGAAAATAAGGGGCGCGCTCAATTAAAATTTTTTAACCTGAAGAATACGGAACATTATTAATCGTAATTTTTATTTCGGTTATATCGTTTTCATTCCTACAACAGGGTAAAGAATTTCGTTTCGTTTCTGTTTCTGCTCCGGAAAAATATTTCGTTCTTTTCGTTTATCGTTTTCGTTTCTGTTCCGTTCCGGGTCCCTGGTGTCAAGTGAAGCTTACCTGCATTATTTTATCCGGAACTGGTTGCTGATAATGCTCCCATTCTAACAGTTGATTTATAGTTAAATTCGGTTGAGGTGCTTTATCTTCCAAAAGGAACTGACATTTTCGCAGGTCTTCTCGGTCCGATTTTTCTAAAGCCTTCTCCACTTCCTTGTAACCATTGCAAGGGCATTTCATTAAATCGTGGGTCAAACACTTGGTGTCTGTTGTTAACGTGAACAAATCCTGAAAATCATCGCTATCCCTATTAATCGGTATCGCCTCTAATAAAAGAGTGTTTAAGGGGGGAGCCCTATTTAGGACGCTAGGAATAAAGTGATTCTTGGGAATTTTTTCTAAGAAAAATTTTAGTTCACATTCCAACGATAAAAATTAATTTTTATATTACAAAGTGTTCGGTAGAAATGGAGATATATGAACACGTTCGTTAGGACTCGCGCGCCGGAGTTGCAAATTAGCGACTTCAATGGTGGCCCTATTTCTTCCCTGAAATAAAAAACCCAAGGATTTTCTTATTTCTAGTCTAATTACATTGTCGATGCACCTAACAAATGAAAAAAAAAGTTCAAAATTGGCAAATTGGTGGGACTTGAAAAAAAAAGTTACGATTTTGTCCCAAGATGTTTCATACTAGAAATAAGAAAATACTTGGTTTTTTTATTTCAGGGAAGAAATGGGGCCACAATTACACCCGCCAATTTGCAACTCCGGCGCGCGAGTCCTAACGAATGTGTTCATATGTCTTCATTTCTACCGAACATTTCGTAACGTAAAAATTAATTTGTATTCTTTAAATGTGAACTAAAATGCCCTGAAAGTTTGGAAACGATAACTGAACTGTTTCTTAGAAAATAAATTCCCAAGAATCCCCTTATTCCTAGCGTCCTAAATGGGGCTCCCCCTTAAGATAAACGTGAGGAACAAACCTTCAGTTCACTCGTGGACAATTTCAGAGAAGCTAAGCTATTGATATCCACTACAGTTTCGCTTAAACCCGCTTTACTAACTTGCCTCTGAAAAATCTTCTCTTCAATCGTGCCTGTTGTTAGTAATCTATAAAATTCGCGACGTTATTCCAAGACCACGGCCTGGTAGCTACATTATTCAAGACATTGTTCAAAGCATTCGAACCGTAATAAGTAAACATCTTTCTTCTGGCCGTCTCTCCAAATTCTTGCCATAGCTTGAGAATCGGATGCTGGATTCCAGTCTGAATCGAACAATACGAGCCTAGACGCACCAGGCAAGTTCAATCCAACCCCGCCAGCTTTCGCACTTAATAAAAATATCTCTGTAATAATTAAATGAAAATAGTTACGTAAGCTGCAAATCAAGTTCCGCGCTTTGTCGCGTATACTGACTGCTGCTATCGCCTTTCGAATTGAATTGTTCAATGATCTTGGACCGCGCGCTGTTCGGTGTACTGCCGTCCAATCTAAGAAACTGTAATCCTTCGCTGTAACAAACGTTCTCCAGTAAATCCAGCGTCTTCGTGTAATACGAGATTAATACTAGTTTCTCATCAGTCTTTTTCAAATTCCTCATCAATGTCTTTACAATCGAAACTTTTCCACAGTATGCTTCCCTCGAGGTGGTTCTAGAGTCTTTCATACAAGAAACTCCAGTTGCGTTCGGAGTATCGTTCTGCCAAAACTCATTCTTTTCTTTATAAAACAACTCCGGATGGTTGCAAATCTTTTTAAGAACCGTTATCACCGTTAAATGTGGAACGCTGCTGTTTGGTAACACAGTCCTGTTAAACCACGCATCCGTAACGCGGGAATACAAACTTTCTTGCTCCTCTGACAAGCGACAGAACACAATCAGCTCGTGTTTAGAGGGTAAATATTTGTTAATCGTATCTTGCGTCCGCCTTAAAATGAAGCATTTAGTTTTCTCGCGCAGCTCACTGGCCCTTTCTGCTCCTAGCGATGCGACGCCGACGGTTGCATGGGGGCACTGTGACGCCACAATAGGATTGCCATAATAACTTTTAAA
The DNA here is from genome assembly GCA_929113495.1 of Andrena minutula. NCBI lineage: Eukaryota > Metazoa > Arthropoda > Insecta > Hymenoptera > Andrenidae > Andrena > Andrena minutula. The sequence continues at coordinate 75,032,248 of OV815993.1, read as the reverse complement.
TTCCTGGTTGCTGCCCAATATACCAGGATTCACAAAGTCAATCAAAGCAAAGAACTCTTGTAAATCATTTTGAATGGGAGTCCCGGTCAAGAGGATTCTTCTTTTGCAATCCGTGTTACTTAAAACCTGAAAAGTATATGTGTCTCTCAAAATCCGCTGTTCCATATTCCCGTCAAAATCAATCACGCTACCTTCGCTGCTTTTATTTCATTATTCTTTAATCGATGTCCCTCGTCGCATACAATTAAGTCGAAAGCAGTTTCCTTGAGTTCTTCTTCGGATCTAATAAGCATGTCGTAGCTAATAATCATAATCGAACTATTTATTTGCTTCTTGAAATCCTTCGGCTTGTTCTTGGCGTTTACAACATACGGAAAGACTCTATGGAAACCCAACCAGCGTCCGAACTCTTTCTTCCAATTACTACATAGACTACTAGGCGTTACTATTAAAACGTATTTCAGCATGGCTTTTCCGTGCGGCCCCTTCTTCAGCAATGTCCAGATAACTGCGATGCATTGCAACGTTTTGCCAAGACCCATTTCATCAGCCAGAATTGCGCCGAAGTAACCGTCTGACTTCAGACCCATGATACACTCGTACAGAAATACAACGCCACGCCGCTGATGCGGTCTGAGCACGCTCGCTAAACAAGCGTCGACCGATACTTCTACTTCTTTCTCCGGTGTATCGCTTTGCGTCCAATTTTTGGAAGCATTCAAACAAGGCATTACCAGAGGATTAGATGCTAATTTCAGCCCTTTAATACAATATCGACATCAATTTATTCTACAAACGTATGCGTACTTCTTATTATTTCTGTTTCGCCAAACCTTTCTTTAACGAGTTTACAGGGACGTATGGACGAGAGCTTAAAGTTCTTTGCTTCTTAGCAGGTGGTTCTGGGATTGCTTCCTTGGGTGATTCATTCGATAGAGATGTACTAGGTGTGGCTCTGTCGATAATCTGTAAATGTTTATATATTAGATTTACATCGTAGTCGACGCGTATACATTTATCTTTACCTCGATCTCTTTATTTGCTACGTTTATTCTAAAACCTTCCACAAGGGATTCTGGATCGACGCTTGTTCTGTGAATAACATTCCCTTCGGAGTCCTGTTGAACCAGATATACTTTATAATCCTTCGATTTAATAATAAACGATTATGCATGTTTTCCTTGTAAACACAGTGTATAATTACCTTTACAACCGCACGCTTTCCTGTGACTTCCAGAGTTCCATCATCCTCCCACGTTTTATGCTTCCTTGTGGACTTCTTTCCCATTACTATGTTAAAAATACTGGCCGGAGCAGAAGATGTTTTATAATTTAATTAAAATTAAAATTTTCACAGAACAAATGTTCAAAAGCATACATACATTTTATTGCTAGTGGAAACGGTGGAGGAGCATTCGCCAATATTATTTGCAACATCTCCGTTCTCCTTATTCGAATCAGTTCCTTGCTGTGTCTCTTCATTGCAATTATCAGCAGACTTTTTAAATAAATTAAGAATTCTCGATGTACTTCGACGACCAGCGTGTTCTGAACTTTCCGATGATTTATTAACATTTTCTCCGCTTCGATTTCTCCGATACATAATAAAAGAACGTTATTTACAATATTGGATAACGCAAGTGCAGTTTATTATTCAATTTGACTCAACAATAAAGCTGCTTGTCTTTCACTTTAAAAAGCGGTTTAAAAATTTGTTCAATTTACGGACGCGCGAACGCTAGCGTCGCGCAGCGGAGAAACGAGAGAACTAAAATGGACGTTGAAGGTGCGATTTCATGCTGACGTCCGACACTCGTTTGAATGTCAAAACCAGTCACGTGATTGGAGATGGAGTGAACCGTGATTTGTGAATCACGAGTGATCCGATCACGTTCGTTCCCAATCAGGGTGATTTTTCACAGTGATCCGTGATTTTCGTGATCGCTTCTGATTGGTGCAGACAGAACAGTGATCCGTTATCAGTTCTGATTGGTGCACGCTGAACAGTGATCCGTGATCGTCTTTGTTTGGTGCAGGCAGGACAGTGCCCAGATAGCACAACGTCTGGTAAAGTCTTAAAGACGTTCAAAAGGCGGCTTAAAGACGTCTTGTTACAAATCAAGACGTTAAGACCTAAAATGGACATAAACTAGACATCTCTAAGACGAGGTGTGCTATCTGGGTTACGCCCAAATCGCCCGTGATTTTCATTAAGCTAGGTTTTTTATACGCAACTGGACGTAACGTCAAGAATTCCAAAGTCGATTTCCTAAAAAATTAAGCGCGATATCGCTTTTTTACTTATAACAAGTAAATATATGTCGAGAAAAAGGAATACAATTTTCTGAAATCGCTCTTCATTTTCAAGGAAATCGACTTTAAAAATCTTGACGATGCGTCCAGTCGCGTATATGGAAACCTACCCTAATGAAAATCAGGCGACTTACGGCCGATTTCTTCACCTTCAGTAATCTTCCGGTCAGTAAACGACCAATTGGCTTAGAGCATTTAAATGCTCTAAGCCAATAGGATCCTATGAGCGGTATTCTCAGTCGCTACTTATTCTTAAGCAAATGCTTAAGCATGCGGAATCCTCTACTAACCTACTAGCTAGTAAAGGATGCCGAATGCTTAAGCATTTGCTTAAGAATAAGCAACGACTGAGAATACCACCTTATCATTTGGCAGTTATGTGGAACATAACTCTAAGGCCGGTATTCATAGTCGCTACTTATTCTTAAGCAAATGCTTAAGCATTCGGCATCCTTTACTAGCTACTAGGTTAGTAGAGGATGACGCATTCTTAAGCATTTGCTTAAGAATAAGTAGCGACTATGAATACCGGCCTAACTGGAAGATTACTGAAGGTGAAGAAATCGGCCGTTAGGCGTAAATGGAATTCGCCCGCAAAAGAATGTTCGATTTCAACATCAGATGATATCAGAACTGCAAATTGGACGCTGCAATTGATGTTTCTTCTCGTAATATTCATTCAAATCGCTCGTCGTCAATTACAACTTGCAGGCGGTTCTCATCGTAATCCTATCGACACTTCTTAATCCGAATGGCGTCTCTCTGTTCTTAATTCGTGGTTGTGCATAATCTGGTGTTCTGGTATGTTTGTAAAAATTCAGAGGTGGAAGTAACTTGCATTAACATGAGTATCTGTCGTTAATGATCGTTAAGTCGTTACGATCGAGAGGGACGAAATGTTTCGCGAGGATTATGGTGCTTCCAAGTAAAGTACGGGAACATAAATTGCGTGGCGTGAGTCACGAGCCTGGGGGATTAATTAAGGCTAACTAATTTCGCGTCCTTCACCTTTCAGAGAGGTTCTGTCGTAGATGAGAGAGAGAGCTAGACTGACGGAGTTGTAAATACGTATTCGACAACAACACGGGGGAGAAATAATGTATTGCCTACAGTGGTTGATCCCGGTACTGCTGATACCAAAGCCAGTAAACCCAGCGTTGCTGGAGACGCACGTCATGTTCATGGTACTTTATCTAATCGGATTCTTCCTGGAGCGAAAGCCGTGCACTATTTGTAGCCTAGTATTTCTTGTCGCTGTTTTCCTAATTTGTTACAGCGGCATTGGTAGCTGTCTCCTCTGGAGCACAAATTGCGATACAGTGAGATGCGACAATAGTTAAGGTCGCTGCGCGCAGCGACCACCGTAACTTCGACTTCCTTTACTTTTATTCCGCGTTTAGAGAGCTGCGTCTAAATTAGTTCACTCGATTAACGGAGCAAATTAAAGAGCTGATTGTATATGCATATAGAAACATTCTGGTATACCTGTGCATATATATGTACTAGTAAATGTATATAAATATGATTTTCTCATGATTTCATTACTAATTCTTGTAGTTCTTGCGATCGGTATATACGTATAACGAATTGTATGTACACATTGGTATGTGCATGTACGAATATATTTATACACGTATTTATACCTGTAGAACACGAAAGCGTACAAAATTGATAGGCCATAAAAGAACGTCGTACGAAACCGACTACTTCCATGCGAGATTACGGAGCGATCGAGATATATGATCTGTGTATATATGATTGAATTTAAATTCAGTTAGTTTAATTTTACTGTCTAATCTTATATTGTACATAAAATTATTATTCAATCGGAACTTTTGACTTTCGTGTGAGCTTCCTATGCTTATGAATTAATTCGAATAAATTCTTCTTCTGGAAAATTCAGTAATCATCACGTCTGTTGTTGGTTGCTTTTGGTTCACAAGCTAACTGCCGACATGTAAATGAATTTCAAACTCATCGCGTAAGCTTATCAATGGCAACTAACCGAGCAATACGATTAAAACAGTTTTATGTAAAATTGTAATAGAGAACGGATACTGCGAGCGACAAAAAGTGGTGTCGCATCGAAGCGAATCTAAGTAACACAAATAAATGAGAGTGATTTCGGCGCACTAGTTCGGTGAATTTTCTTTCTTTTATAATTTTGGTATTATGTTATTGGTTCTGCATTTCAATAAAAACAATTGCCTGTTACTTATCTTGACGAGGTGCATTTTGTAGTTAGAAAGATCCTTGAGATTTCTTAAAGTTTCTGGTCCAAACATTCTTGGTATTAATTTAAATCATTTAAATAAGTCAACTAGTTTGACCGATCTAGTGCGCCGAAATCACTCTCGTTCATTTATTCTACAAATACGGTCGAAATTTTAATTTCACTATTTGAATCTAAGTAACGATTATATTATATATAGAATTTACAAGTGGTTACTTTTGACTTGTTTCTTACGATAATTACACCATTCGGCGTTACTTTGAAACTTCCCATACGAGTAATTACTAGTTACATACAAATGAAATGCAATGAGCCGAGCTGCGAATATATCTTTCCATCCAATATAGATATCAACAGTTTATTACGACGGTCGAAAGTTTTTAGGAAATATCGTTACGTCAATGTCGTCTCGATAGATTTCGTACGCTTTTAAATGCAGAGAAGCCTACGCCGTACCGCTAGTACATAAAAATTTTAATTTTAATACATAGAAGAAGAAGACAAGTTAGTGAGAGAAGAGATTAACTTTACGTCTGTAGAATAACGAAGTAATCAAAATTTCTTATTTAAATCTTCCGTGATTAAATCTGTGATGTTTCCAGTTCCATGCGTGTATCTTATCAGAAAGAATAAATTTAATTTAAATAATTTCCGACTTCGACACAACTGCGAACATCAGTTGCCTACAGTTTGCTTCCATTCGTGGTTTTACATACTAGTGACTAACGATTGTACAATTTGTAAGTAAATGTACACTTTTGTAACGGAATAAAATGTAAACTAGAAGGATCCAAGTCTCCCTTATTCAATAATTCTTTACTCTTTAAATACAAATATCGCCGTGAATATTCAAGGTGATCGGAATAACGATGCAGTTGCATTATGAAAGATTTATTTATTTTACATTAAAACGTTATTGTGGTTTACCACGACCGAAACCGCCACGGAATTCAACGTCACCTGTGCCAGCGCCGACGTCGGCTTTCTTATCGCCGGTTGGCCCTCCGGGTCCTCTCCTGTACCCGGCGCGGTCTTCCGTCGGCCTGGAAGCTTCGCTTCGCGTAGCCGTCGCAGGTCGCGGCCTGGTGGTTTCTGACCTGGTTTGCCTCTTCAGAGTGGAAGGTACGATCTCGGGAGGTAAATGTAGATATCTACGTAGATACTCGATACCTTCGTTCGTCAGATACCAATAGAAGTGTCTCCAGGCGAACTGCTCTTTGACGTATCCCCTGGACCTTAAGGACTGCGAGAGGAAGATGATAGAGACCGGACGCGAGTCGACGGAGAGATACGAACATTAACGTTGGATCGTGGATAATTACCTGCATAGCTTTAATAACCTGAAGGTTCGGAATAGTTTCCAGTTCTGGGTGCTTCGGTGCATGGTAGTCTTTCTTCGCTACCATAACACCCTCTTTGAAGAGGTACTCATAAATCGCCACACGGTTCTTTTTTGGCATCAACATCCTAAAAGCAACGGGCGGTAATTTAGAAACGGATTGAATTTCTTTGTATATACACTTTGAATTATATAGACGGAGATAGTGGGAGGTTCGCTGCACAGTTCGAGGACACAAACATTCCGTTTGGTTATAGCCACATGACATCAACCTCGCTCACCGGGATAATAATGGAAAAATACCGATCATATGAGAATTCTTTAATTCAGCGAACATTAAAGAATCGAACGAACCTCCTGCTTTCTCTTAATATTACTACACGGCTACGATTAAAACAGATATTATAAGAATCCTAACGTACTTGACGTTTCAGTGGGTGCCGTTCATCGGAAAGAAACTTCGCTCGCGCACGATGCATCGATATACGTGAATCGATGTATCGTTCGAGAACAACCGGAAGTGGGGAATCTGCTGGGAAATATATATATATGCATGTTACATTTATTTGTAAACATATTGTAACAGTTTTTAAGTTTCAGGTTTGGTAGAAAATGCGCGAATTTTTTATATTGCCCTTTCATTTTGCATAAATGCGATATGCGGTGTAATAAAAGCAAATCTTCTCATTCATGGTTTTTACTAAGGATAAGTTTCTTATAATAAAATTCTTCGTTAAAAGAATACAAAAACAAGGATATTAAATATATTCCGAAAGTATCAAAGTTCCTGCTCGCGTTAATTCCGGTGGTGGTAAGATTTTCAAACGAGTATCGGATCTAGCGTCAGCCAATGTTCAAAAAAATAGAAAACACGGGCGCCGCGGCGCCCACGGGCACCCACGGGCACCCACGGGATCGCGAGACGAATCGCTCGGAATGAGAAAACTCAAACGTATTTCAAAACATGATTGAGAGAAAATTATGTAATAGATCCGTAGAACCACGTATGCGTAATTATATTTAGCACTTGTTGAACCAATGGTGGCGGGTCTAAGAGGTTCACATATTTTTCTAGCGGCGTTACTATTTAAAATAGTTTCACTGATTTGCGCGACGGTGTCATGTTCGCGTTAACGTAAGCATGAAGAAATGCGTCAACTTTAATCGCACGAAATATAGTTGACAAGTGGGTGTACGACGAATACGCCTATCGCCGACGAATAATGACAGTAAGGTATAAACAGACGATACGCGGGCGTCTCGCGTAATTAATTATCGGCTAATTCGTTTCTTTCAGATGGAGCGACTTTTCGGAGTACATATGCGTTCGTGCATTCAATAGCATCTAAGTGCAAACAATGCGGAGGTTCTTACGCGAGTATTTTTATACATTTAGGACCATCTTTCCATATATGTGGACTCTTTTAAGTATCATTTATATAAATTTCCATAGGGGAGAAACCAGTCAATCGCAATTTATTAGAAATTAGTAATATCGCAATATTCCGTCTACATAATGTATCTTTCTATTCACTGAAAAAATAGACAACTGCGAACATGCATTTTTCTATACCAGACACACAGGAATTCATCGATACAGCTGGTAATGCATACGCGGTAATTATTTTTATTACATACTATCTGTACCCGACCACGCGTCGCTGTGGCTCAGTCTGGTTAAATGGAAAAGAAAGAAAAGAGAAAGCGTTTGGTTTATGAAAAATAAAAATATTAAAAGAAGTATATAAAAACACGCGTATTTGAATGCAACGTTGTGTGAAAATTTGAAAGCAATCGGCGAAGAAGTTTCGGAGATTTAAGATTTTTAACAAATATTTACATTTTTTTTTATTTATATAGATTATATCTACGGTATATGTATGTACATCTATTCTACTTTATTTAAATTTCCAGGCTTACAATATCCATATAAATGGATTATTTCATTGTACCGTGAGGTATAAGCAACTGCACAATCTTCACGAACAATTGGCAAAAGATCTGGACATACCTTTCCCGTCGTTTCCGCCGAAAAAGTTCTTCCCTTTAACGGTGAATCAACAGGAAGAGCGGCGCGTGTCTTTGGAGAAATATATCCAGTCGATCGGACAAAACGGGGCGGTGAATAATTCAGGATTGCTGAACGCATTCTTGTTGAACGCTCAGCAAGAGACTATAGGCGGCCTGTCCGATAATGAATTTATGGATATTTTTCTCATGTGTGGATACAAGATACCAGTGAACGTTTCCACGGGCGATCACTCTGGAGCTGTTTTAAGGGTAACTCTTATCGCACTCATATTTATGATGCGTTGAATATTCGAGAGCTTACTTGAATTCTTGGGTTTAACAGAAAGTGTATAAGCATCTTAATTTATCGGAGCAATATTACCATTATTTTGCGCTGTTTATTGTCGCTCAGGATGAAGGCAATAGAGCCTACTGTAAGTATACTACTAGGATGCTATTTAAGGGGAGCCGTGTTTAGGATGCTAGGAATAAAGGGATTCTTGGGAATTTTTTTTCTAGGAAACCGTTGAGCGGATCTTTTCCAAACATTCAGGGTGTTTTAGTTCACAGTCAAAGAGTAAAAATTAATTTTTATGTTACGAAATGTTCGGTAGAAATGAAGATTCCCTGAAATAAAGAAACCAAGGATTTTCTTATTTCTAGTGTAATTACATTGTCGATGAACCTAAGCCGTTGATAAATAAATTGAATTGAACAACTCTTTTTCCATAAATAGTACGAAATATCTTGGGGCAGAATCGTAACTTTTTCTTTCAAGTCCCAATTTGCCAACTTTGAACTTTTATTTCGTTTGTTAGGTTCGTCGACAATGTAATTATACTAGAATTAAGAAAATCCTTGGTTCTTTTATTTTAGGGTAAAAACGAGGCCACTATTAAGGTAAAAGACCCAATACGTGGACGCGTCCCAGTAGCTGGACACTGGTGCAAAAGAACTATTTTATTCAATTATTCAAATAGTTATTTTTTGGATAAAGCGGATATTAAATGTACTAATCAGTATTTTTGCACCAGTGTCCAGCTACTGGGAGGTGTCCACCTATTGGGTCTTTTACCTTACACCCGCCAATTTGCAACTCCGGCGCGTGAGTCCTAACGAACGTGTTCATATATCTCCATTTCTAGCGAACACTTTGTAATATAAAAATTAATTTTTATTATTGGAATGTGAACTGAAATACCCTGAAAGTTTGGAAAAAGATCCGCTTAACAGTTTTTTAAAAAAAAATTACCAATGATCACCTTATTCCTATCGTTCTAAATAGAGCTGCCCCCTTAATACATTATTGGTTTGTACGATTCCCGATTTCTGTGCGTTACTCTTTCAGTGCTAAGGAAATTGCAAGACTTTGAATCTCCATTTATAACGAACAAGCATATGCACACTATAGGCAGTAGAGTTGTTCTTGGGAAAAATTATTGGGACGTGGGGCACGATCTTGAACTGATGAGTGATGCCGTGGCGATGAATTTGTTGTACATCCAAGCGATCGCGGAGGTTCGACGAGGATGGATTCGAGTGACGGATGAATTAAAAGATCATATGAGCGTTTTAGAGACTCACAGGAAGAAGAAAGAAGTATGTATCCATCTATACTGCGCACAGGCGAAAGTAGATTGGCTCTGAATAAACGTTGAGGGAATGAATTAATTAAATATATAGTCTTGTCGTGCCAGTCTACTTTTGATCGAGGTTTATAGTCTCCGTCGACCAGTTGTTTTATATATTCATTTATTTTGAAACATTATTATTGTAGTATCTGGATGTAGTGCGTACTTTAAAGTATTATGGTTATATTCAGTTTGCTCCATGCTTTTGTGATTATCCTCAATCAGATTCAAAAGTATTAGTTGCGATAGGTAGGAATGAATTGAATTTGCGTATACTGTCCGACGATGAACAACACGAAGAAGTCTTTAAAGTCTCTCGAATGCGTTGCTGGCGAATAACCACTTTGCAAAATGTAAGTGACGATAAGGAAGGACGATATTTCAATTAGGGCTGGGACTATTTGTCGAATTATTTGGTATTCGAATATTCGAATACTTCAGTTGTTCAATTATTTGGCGAATATAATTCGAATACTATTCGAATATTTGAGTATTCGAATACTGATGTATTCGAATAGTATGGTGTGATTTATAAATCAAGTTGTTGAGGTTCATTTGTCAGGGTGAAATCTTGTAAGCCAATTTTGACCCACTTCACACCATAATATTCGAATACTGCTCTATTCGAATTCTCAAATATTCGAATAGTATTCGAATGTTATTATTTAAATATTCGAGGTTTATTCGTAAAATTCGAATACTCGTAAAATATTCGAATATTAAATTATTCGAATAATCCCAGCCCTAATTTCAATGCGACTATGTAAATTCATCTGTTTTCGTCGAATTTCAGGGGCTGGAGCGATGCGAAGAAAGCGATGACTACAGTTTGGAGTTGTCCTTTGAATATTTAATAGCCAAGAATCAGTTACAGTGGATCACAATTACTTCGGAGCAAGCTATTTTAATGTCTGTATGCTTGCAGTCTATGATCGACGAGTTGTTGTTAAAGAATGCCGGTGGTAGTAAGCCTCAGGTTAACAAAAAGCTGTTATTATCGATTTGCTAGACAAGCAATTGAACGTTCTATACTAAATATTTGAACATTTATGCACAGGATCTATCGGGAAAGTCTTGGGTGTACATTATGAGAAATGGGGAAAGTATCACGATGGGATCAACCTCTGACGAACAGTCTGAAGAGAGTAGAAAGGTATTTTAATATTTGTCGTTTATTTATACTCCGTTTATTTATATCGTTTCCTCTTTTAGAGTCCTTCTGTTAAACAACCTTCGAGATCGGAACCAATTATGAAGAAACTTGCAGACAGGCTGTCGGTAGTGAGAATAAAGAAGCTCGGTGATGTTAAAGGTAGAGTAAACGTTAAAATTCCACGGCAACACATATCGGATTGTGATATTATGGAGAACAATGCATTTCACATGATTGGTGACGATGACTTATGAATATCATGTAAGAAGACAGGGTATGCCTTACTTTTACACAACTCTGTAAACGATATTATATTTTCGGCGATTTACAACCAGACGGTGTAAAGTTATACAATTCTCATATTTGCTATAAAAGAGTAACTTTTTTATGTGTAGGGTAAACGATACAGTAGTTGACCACCTTTTATAAATTTTATAAATGAAGTTTTGTTATACCAGACGGAAGGAGAGATATCGACGATGATTATAGCACAAAAGAAACTTTGAGAAATCAGTGGTTTCGATATTATGCTATTATAAAGAAACACAAGTCAAAATTATAGTTATTGATCGGTCCAGATACAGTTGTTGGCCACTTGCCGAATACTTACAGTGGAGCGTCAATTTTCCAAACTTCAATTATCCGAACAAATACTGCATTATCGCTACCCCAACCACTTCTACGAACCAGTGCAGTGTTATCGATTGATCGATTAACTTTTGCGTAATATAAATTAACGCAGTAGTACTCTTGTATTTAGTAAGTAATTTTAGGTGTAATTCCTATAGTTATAAACTGTGTAAAGTACACGCATGCTTCGTTCTCCGAACTGTTCGATTACTCGAACATTTCGAATTTCCGAACCAGCTCGGTCCCAAGCAATTCGGATAATTGACGCTCTACTGTATAAAAGAAAATGGCATATTTTTTACTTTAAAGTCACTTTATTATTAAAACCACCTGTCAACATATCAAAATCAAAGACATATTGTCTTAGGACAGGGTTTCGATTTTTGGTTGAATCGAAAGGTAGAACTGTTTCTTCTGATCAAAGTGCATCATTGATGCGGAAACGCGCAGGTTCGTTAGACTAGAGCTATAACTGTGGACCGGGTACCCGTGAGATACCCGGGGCGAGGAAAATTGTAGGCGCTACCCGGGAAAACTACCTGAGATACTCGAAAACTTATAGCGAATTCGGACGGTCGCACTGAGTTGGACTTTTAGCCAGTTGGAAGCGAGAAAACTCGCACTTATTGCGCACTAGTGCAGGTTGCCAAATCTGCTGTTACAGAGTACAGAGGGTGATTCTGGAGCTAAGCCTATCGGAGAGATGCCGTCTGGTACCCCGTGGCGCTACCTCACCGAATTTTATGGCTTTGGGTTGGAATAACATTAAGAAGTGAGATCTCGGATGTCTAGAGTATCTCGGATAGTTTAGCCGAGTAGCGCCTACCCGGGAAATTCTTTTCTTCCCAGGTATCTCACGGGTACTCGTTCTCCGGGGAAGCAACAGCTCTACATTAGACTATGGCGGCAGAAATTTGAAGTGGTCAACTTCTGTACCCTGGTCAATAACTGTATCGTTTACTTTATGTATTTTTACCACGACGATCCTGTTGGTATTGATTTTAAAGAAGTTCTGCTATTTTTAACGTTAAAAGGATCTACGTATAAAACGCTTCGACAATTTAACTGGTTAAAACTTTGTAACAACTTTTTGTATAAATATTGTTGATAATAAAACTATAATATAACATTTTGAATTCAATGCAAGGAGGGTTCGCGCGAATTCAAATTATGCGAATGGTTGGTGAAAGAGGAAGGCAACGATACATCGTGCCGCATACTTACGCCTCGTCTGAAAAAGTACTAAAAGCATTTGACAGAAGAAGTAAACGAATGTGAAATAAATCGCTGTATACACAATATTTTATTATTATTAAAATCAAATACGTAAAAGGCAGCGTGCCGTATTAACAATCGTTTCGGTATTTAGCTAAAACGAAAATTAGTAATATACTTTATTTTAATACTAAATAGCAGTAATTCATATTTTACGTTGTATAATCAGATTATAATTCCAGCTAGTTAGGTAATCATTTGTCGGGAAAACGAATTTCTGCCTTCAGTCAGTATATTTTGCCCAAATAATATGGAGGTGGTACAATTCGTAAGAGAAATATAAAAGTTCGAGATTATTTTGAAGTGTCACGTAAAACAGCAGCTTTTAACGTGAGACGTGAAGACTTTTGCTGTCGCGCCCATAAGAATCATAGGTCTCTAAATCGTGGATCGTTTAATTTTGTATAGAAAAAAAAAGTATATTGCGGTTTTTAATGCTAAATGATAGGTAATTATATAGAAATGCATAATTATTTTACAATCTCATTTCCGCACGTCCTTTCTTGGAATTTTCAAATAATACACGTGAAAGATGAACATAGAAAATTTTTTACTACAAACGTATTTGGGTTTTATCAAGCATGCAACTCTGCGCGAATAATAGTTATTCGTGTTTGTTGGATTATTGCAGCACGCGTATATCGTGATGAGAGTCGTACGTTGGAGCGAACGGTGCACCATATTTCCCGTTAAACAGTAGAGGTATTATTTCATTTAGATTAAAACCCCCAATTATCTGCTCTTGCCGTTAACAATGGAACCCAACACTATTATGATACTGTCGTGTCTCGTGGTAGGGCCATATAAAGACTGGATTTAATAATTAATACTCGAATCTTCTTCGATTGTAATGTGCATATTTTCTATATCAAAAATATGTTGTTATTCTGTATCGTTACTTCCTAAATAAACAGAAAAGTCAGTTCTGGCTATAGCATTTAAGTATTATAAATCTATTTCTGCTACTTTTAAAATAGCCCAACGTCAGCAAAGAATTACTCCACTATGGTGTAGTATTCGCAGCAGTACATACATGCATCGCTCTCCCTCCGGCCATTGCCTATATCAACGTGCGCCGGCACTTTCGTAGAAAACATAACGATAAAACATTTGAAAAAAAAAAGATCACAAATACGAGTATGATTAAAGAGAAATGCGTCTCAATAGAATGCGAATTTACATAAATCTAGAAACATTAGAAATCTTGCCATTGCTCCGTGATGATTACTTTCAACAATTTAAATACTGCCCTTAGCGAAATATCGAAATACAAGCTATATAATACGGAAGACTAATTTTAGTGAGTTCGTTCGTCGTATATTCGACTTCGTAGCGTTATCACCCTACTTGCGCGGTATAAAATCCTACCAAAACGAAAATAATAATTAGAGACTTGCGTGTTATAAAATCTTTGAAACAAAGTCGATCGACGAGAGAACAGATGTTCCGTAACCTACTATTAATATCTGTAGCTAAACGAGTAGTAATATCTATGGCAGTAAAAAGAAGGAGTAAATTTTTAAATATCCTCTAAAGTTTGTTCACTTATCTGAAGTTACGTCGTAAGTAAACCATACGTTAGCGCACAATACATACTATATAAATATGTGTCTCGGGATGATTTCCATGCATGTGTTTCGTATGAGTGATGATACTTGTGAATGTATTATTATGGATAAAATAAATGGCATAATAGGTGACTAGCGTAAAACGAAAACCGAATATCAATTTCATGTGGATACCTAACCGATTCTATCTTAACGTAAAAAAAAAGAAATTGCGAACATGGCATTACTAATTCCTCCACTTCTCTCCGCTCCCCCCCCCCCCCTCCCTTCCCCATTGCATTCAGCTTCTTTCTTTCATTTTTCTTAGCTTTTGTCTGAAAAACTGCTAATGGGATCCTATAATATTCCTATAAGAATAGCATATTTAACAGTAAATGTATGATAAAAAATTAAGTATAATGATTGTTCACCTAAATCATGTAAAATAATTTACATTGGTGACGTGAGGCTATTGGCTAGTATTAGTTACCCGTCCGTGGTCCGCAAAGAGGCAGAACATTGATTTAGATAAGGAAGAAAATACTTTTAAATTGCTAATTATTTCGTTTAATTAGATAAATACTCGATCAGAGAGGCAATGTTCTTTCCCTTTGACGAAACGCAGGACGGGGGCGAATAAAATCTATTCATTTATACAACTGTACACCCTTTATCTATCGTCATCACACTTATTTGCATAAAAAAAAAAACGAGAAGAAGATTAACCAAACTGTTAGAAGTTCTGCTGACGTTTCCGTTTGGTGTCCATGGCGTCGAGGATCGGTTGCCTCTTCGTTTGGTACCTTCTTCTCAGCTCGTCGATCTCGCGCTCCATTTCTGCGTCCAGATTAGCCATTCGTTGCTGTAGTTCCTCGTATGAGAGAAACTTCAGCTGCAGGATATGGTTGTTTATCTATATTCAAGTTTCTTTTATGTGATGCCTAGAGTAGCATTACGTCGATCCGTTTCGAGTCGAAAGAAAAACACGTAATGCAGAGCTGCTTTGCAAGGCTACGATTCCTATGTTTCAGGCTGTTAGAGCATTTGTCACTTACGAAATCGAAGTCACGCTCCGTGAAGACATTTTGGAACTTGGATATGTTGTTGTGAGGTTGCTCTTGCACCGGATGGGAGATCTGGTTCAGCTGTAATTGTAGGTGGCTCTGAAACCTTTGAGATTCCGTGGGGCTCCGCAGCTCCAATTTGCTTTCGCTTTCCGGATTATGCGGCACAAGTATTTGTCCGTTACCCTGCAAACTTTCCCATGCTTTACACTGTAATATCTACAGTGACTCACAGCCATAATCGTACACTCTTTAAAACCGCATAACTTTTTTAGAATTGGTCCAAACGACTTGAGTTTTTTTTTAGAAGCTAGGATTAGTTTGCTAAGTGATGTGTTTCGTCGTTTTAAAAAAAATTGCAATAGCGAAAGAATTAGTAAAGGTCGTTTTTTAATTTTTTTTTCCGAGCCTGTAATGAAAATTCAAAACCCGTTTGTAGATTGATATAGTTGTATACATGCTGAAAATTTCATCAAAATCGGTCAACGTTGCTCTGAGCTACAAACGCTTGAAGATCCCAGAATAACGTCGAGAATCGCGGAAATTTCCGAAATCAGCGACTAATCCTTTTAGCTTGTAAAAAAAGCTCAAGGCGTTTGGACCAATTCTAAAAAAGTTATGCGATTTTAAAGAGTGCACGATTATGGTTGTGAGTCACTGTACGCTCGCAATTGAACTACAATAATCTTACCTTTCCTATTTCAGGCGCTTCCTTTCTGTCGAAATGATCTAAAAATAACGGCCGGTACTTCTTCCCGGACTCGACTGACCCGGTGTTGTGCCCTGCAAATCGATTATATCATCATCGCTGGGTCCATAAATCTTTTGATTATAAAGCTGCTTCTACCAACGTTTCATAGTTGCTTCGATATCCGTATCACTGTTAATAACCATCGTTCCCAAATCCAACATCGCAGAGACAAGTGTTCCTGTGTCTGGAAGATCGTGACTCGGTACCAAAGTCCCTGTGTCTTCCGGCACAGGTTTCATCGTTCCGCTGCAGTCTTCTTCATCCTAACGTTAGACATCAAGCGTTTACATTGCGTTACTGCGCGATTAATATCATTTCTAATCAACAGATATGTACCGAATCTTCCGTCTGGTTTTGATTCTTTATTGCCACATTGTTGATAATGTGAGCTCTATGCGCAGTCTGTTTTTCTCGTATTTCGTGAGCGTCTACGATCATTTGACTCAGAATGCTTGGTTGTTTGGCGTTACCTGGGGCAAAAACGTATCGGGTAATGCGCATTGAAAACCGAGCGAGACGATCGAAAGAAATATCTCGCAGGATTTTACCTATAAATTCATGATTCAAAAGTTCGCTTGCCGTAGCTCTCTCTTCCGGATTCTTAACAAGGCACCCACTAACAAAATCAATGAATTCAGGACTCCATTGGTCAGGCTCCCTAAAGCTAGGTGGTGGTTTAGTTGGTATCATAAATATTGCTCTCATTGGATGAATATCACCATACGGCGGCTTGCCTTCTGCCATTTCCAGAGCAGTTATGCCGAGAGACCATATGTCCGCGACGCAGTCATATCCGATTTCCTGTATTACTTCCGGAGCCATCCAGAACGGAGTTCCTATAACTGTGTTCCGTTTTGCCATTGTATCCTGAAAGAAGTTGCCAAAATCAGTCGCTTGGCGCATCCAGCCACTGCGCGACGAGGCTTACAGTCAATTGCCCCGCTACTCCGAAGTCTGCCAGCTTCGCGTGCCCTTCGTTATTCAGCAAGATATTCCCTGCTTTAATATCTCTATGTATTTTCCTTCTCAGGTGAAGGTACTCCAAACCCTTCAAAGTATCACTGAGGATCGTCGCTATCTCATCTTCCTGAAGCGTCTTCTTCCTTAACCTCATGATATCGCTAACAGACCCGGCTCCGCAATATTCCATTACGATCTGTAAAATTACATTCTAATGAATGCATGCAAATAAGCGGGTAAAGGAGTATTGCGCGGCGCGCTTATAACGCTCGATGTTACCCATAAGTCAGTGTTTTTAAAGTAGCTTCCGTAATATTTAACAACATATGGAGAATCACATTGCTGCATGATAGAAATCTCTTTTATGATTTCTTGCAGATCTGTGTCAACAGGCACTTGTTTAATGGCAAGTACCTGCCCGCTCTCTTTGTGCAATGCCTTATAAACCGATCCATAGGATCTACGTAAAAAGGTATACATCATCGAAACAGACAATATTGCTCGCAACGCTGGCGAAAGGGATCGTTTAAAAGATCGTGTAACTTACGCGATCGACTAGGCGTCAACTTACCCTTCGCCTAATTTACATATTATGTCAAACACTTCTTCAGGTTGTCTGGTTAAACTTTCTTCCGACAACTTTTTCAATTCACTAAAAGAATAGATCATTTCAAGTTGGAAATTAGGTCCACTGTAATGTTTTTATTTGCATGATACAGAGTACAATACAAGGAGACAATATCTGCAACAATTCTGTGTAGTGTTTGCCGATAGAGCTTATACTGTAAAAAGTAACCGCAGGATGAATTCTAATACATAAGCAGTAAAGTCTTAGCTTTGCATCCGAGCGTGAATACACTTGGAGAATTCCGATCGTTACGAACGGGATAATTATGATTGCCGAGATTCGATAGTTTTTGAATTTAGTGGAAATAGCGATCGTGAGTCGAAGCTCGGTAAATAATGCGGCAATATTGATAACGCAGGTTAACAAAGAAACAAAGAATCGATACGGTGCGATTGTTTCGTTTAGGAAGAGATACGCGCCGAGGAGCAAGGGAGCAAGATTCCACTTAGCTACAAATAACTTCCGTCCGTGGGTTCGGCGAGTTCTGGAAGTTTTAAAAAAACACGAACTAAAAACAATTAAAATACCTCTTCGAAGACATTTTCGCTTTTCGCGTCGGCGAGTGTCTTGCTTGAATAAAAAACACCTTCAACGTTCACGCAAACAACTTAACTTGGATAAAACGGATATCATTCCGGTTGTAAAAACATAGTCAATTTAAAATAGAAGTGTTACATTTTTGTCAATAAATTAAAGTAACCACACAACCGAAATATCGAAAACCATCGAGCACCGGAGCATTGTAGATGGCAGAATTGCCGACGAATTCCCGGGGTGTGCTCGGTGGTGCTTAGGCGCAGTGAACGGAGGAAATGTTATACGCCGGTAGAGTAATTAGCGGTGGCACAGCCGACTCTAGTACTAGCCGTGCTGAAGGTAAAATGGCAACACTGCGAGAGTCTGGCTTCGATATATATATGTATATAAATACCGTATCAGCCTCTCGCTACCCACAGGCCTCCCGGCTACACGGTCTCCCTCTATATACCAACCTTTTGGTTTCCCGTTTATCTTTTAAATGTTTATATTAATGTAGTACTGAAGTCGTCTAAATATCAGAAACAGAGTAATAATCCAGGTGTTTTATTTATTTATTAATCCTACAGATCTATATTTTTGTGTGTAGCACATTTATCTAATACAATTGTAGCATTTTTGGACATTTTGCTCTACATAATTTTTTTTACAAATTTCAGGTATTCATTAAGGGAAAATAATAATAATAATAATGTTTATTTGTACCACAGGCTCTCGGCCTATTACAAAGAAGGTTTGGTTCTAATATCTACATCCTTATTTTTATCTGGGTTACATTGTACTTAAATCTAATATCTATACTTTATATATTATTTATACTCTTATTACATTTCAATTAGTGCGAGTTTTCTTATTTTTACAAAATAAAACATATTCCTTTGCTTCCTCGATGTTCTTAATATTTAATATTTCAGGGAACTTTCATCCCTAACTTTTTGTGCATGCCTTTGTTGATATTGGGGACATACAGAACAAGCTTTGGAGTCTCCCTTCTTCCCATGTTGCATAGTTGACATTCCTCTGCGTCGCTTATTTTTACGCTTCCTTCCTTTTCTTCTGCCATAATGAATTCATGTCTTCCTGACAAGAATTGCAAGGGAAATTATAATGGTACTTTAAAAGTTAATAATATAATTGTATATTTTTATTCCCAAAAGATGAGGAATTACCAAAAAAATAAATGGTTGCTATACCTCGTAAAAATTGGACACCAACAAAATATTCCATTAAAATTTACATATCCAGTTATGGGTCCCATTCTGTTGCTAAAAATTAAATTGCAATATATGTCGATTATTAAGTGTGGATGAAAACGGTAAAACTATAAGCGATTTATATTTTGATCCCTTACGAAGATGGGTCCTTTCTGTTCCCATTGAAGAAGTGAGAACCTTATTTATTCATGTATATGCAATAATGTAAGCCATAATGGATGATGGTAATTTGGAATCTCAAGTTTTGCAATCTGAAAATCATAAACATACATATTTTATTTAAGTTAACCCATTATAATAAAAAAAAAGGTAACGCGCCATGGTAAATACCTGTAGGGTGGTAAGAAAATTATCCACAATTATAATACTTCACTATTCTAACACGATTTTATAATTAGCTGTATAATTGTTCCTTTCAATAGTTAATTACGCTAACCTCTTTTCTACGGGCACTTAACCTGTTTGGCTTTGTACCAATAATTTTGTCTACACATATTTCACGTCTCTATTAACTTTTACATACCTTTATCAATTTTGAAATCCTTCAATGTGGTTCGAAGATGGTTTTAACTTGTTTGACACTTCCATTTTCTTCAAATCTCTGTAAATATTTCAAATATAATGCATCACAACACCAAACTATTCCGAGAATCCACAAAATATATACTACAATTATAAATATTAATATACTTCTGTATTACTTTTACTTACTATAATTATGATATTTATGTGTTCCTTATACATAATTAATAAAAAATACTGTATATTAGTATAATTTTATATCGCAAAATAACGTTAATTAAAATGCTGAGTACAAAACTCCACTATTGAAAATAGGACTCCCGATCCGTACATGAGCGGTGTTGCCAGATTGTATAGCACGGCTAGTAGCAGAGTCGGCTGTGGTGGTGCGGGAACGACGCGACGTCAAACCAATCAACGCCAAGGTGGTAAATGAAACGGCGCCACTGTCAAGTCAAGCCTACAGTGGGTCCTTAGAGCATACATACCCAGATAGCACACCTGGTCTTAGAGACGTCTAGTTTATGTAAATTTTAGGTCTGAATTTCTTGATTTGTAACAAGACGACTTTAAGACGCCTTTTGGACGTCTTTAAGACTTTATCAGACGTTGTACTGTGTGGGTAAATAATGAAGTTTATGAGATTAGTATCAATAAAGAAATACTGTTTTACATATTTTTGAATATTATAAATCATTAATATTAGTATTAAAATTTAATATCGTTGCATGGACGGAAGCAATGGAGAGAATTTTGCAAAATTGAAGGGATCTCAAAGGATGTTCGTATAAGTATGCTCCGATCATTTTCGTGGGACATGTTTCCGTAAAAAAACTCCACCAAGATCTCTGCTAGTGCCAGGAGCTGTACCAACAATACCACCTATTCACCAAAAGCCACCAAACATCTAACATAGCACTTTTATGAGACAAATCGAAGCTATCGAACAAAATGAAGGTGTTAAATACGATCAAATAACTTTTCAAAGTAATGGTCCCAAAAAGCTAAACAGCTTTGCCACGTATGTTCAATTCTATATAGATAAACTGTTTGTATATTTAGTAATAGGGTTGCTAAAATATTAATGATACAAAAATTTTATATTTTTCATACGAATGTTTACATAATAGTAAAACTATTATCGTGGATATTGGAAGAGCGACAGAAAGTATACCAGCTACAGTTCACACTCAGACCAACAGTAAAATACGTGTTGTAATGTCAGGTAGGAAATGCAATTGCCAAAAAATGAGAATTTTAATGAAGAACATAAGTTATTAAAAATGCTTATGTGTGGTGCCTTAATATAGAACACAATGTGGTTTTCCATAATTACATAATTATAAATACATAATTTGGCAAGTATCATTTCCCCACATTGCATAACAATTATAAATATGAAATCATAATTATTCTTAATTAATGCGATACATTTTTCGAAACAGGGGCAAAATGTCATACCTGAAAATATTGATAGAGGAAAAAATATTTCTAGTCCGTTTGTAAATATCACTTTTCTTAATTTATAATTTTTTTACACTTTCTCACGTGCCTGCCATATTGTAGTGCGCATGTAAAATAATTAAAATCAGTTTGTGGAAATAATTAAAAAAAATTCTATAAATACTTGAAAAAGTTTCATGTTACCTTTTTTACGGGTACCTCAATTTGCCCAGGGATCAACTGTATAGAGAGCAGTGAAAAAAGTTTTATTCTTTTTAACTATAAGTAAATAATAATTTATTTTATCAATAACAATACAATAATGGAACTCCTAAGTGTTCCTGTTTTACCCCAGTTTCCGTTACATGTATATGCACTCTTACAAACCACGAAAAAAGCCATTCTTTTTCTTTCTTTAAACTATATTCTATATTACACTCACACACAGTTACACACTCACTGAAAAACAATTGACATTATTTGTTTTTTTCCTTTAAAGATGAAACAGATTACGAAGATATATCCACCAGCCAGGATCAATGTTCATAAAATCGTTCTAGTAAAAACAATGATTTATCAGCAGGTTTAGACCTATTTTCTAAAATTAGAACTAAAAAATCTCCATTAAAGGAACGTAATAGTTGTACTGCAACTTCATTGAAATATAATTCTCTATCAAATTTAAAACTAAGTAAGAATCAACAGCCAAAGTCAACAGCCAAAGTTTCACAAAAAAAAAAAAAAAAAAAAACTTAAAAACTACAGGCCAACGAGTACAATTATCACCAATGTCATTGCGAATAACTACTCAGAAACGAAGAATAGCAAATTTACGTAGTAGGATTCAAAGATTAAAAAAAAAGAAGCAAAATTTAAGCCAAAGTAGTGTAGATATAGAAATATATTCAGTAATCAATACTTGTGCTAAATATCTGGACAAAGATGCACACACATTTTTCGCATTACATTTGCGATTGTGTGGTGTTAAAAAGAATCGTAGACGATATACAAAGGAGCTGAAAGATATAGCATTATCGATAAAATATCACTCCCCGAAAACATATCGATTTCTATCCAAAATTCTGCATTTGCCAACTATTAGAACTTTAAATGAATATGAAAAACAATTTCCGATTTATCCGAGATTAAATGAAACTGTTTTAAATGAATTAAAACGCAGTTCTCAGAAATTATCTATTGAAGCTCGGGTGGTTAATATTTTGTTTGATGAAATCAATTTAACAGCGGAAATTCAGTATGACAATCATTTAGATCAATTCAAAGGTATTGCAGACAATGGCAAAGAACGGACAGCGGAAATAGCCAAGAGTTCGTTGGTTGCCATGACAACCTGGATTCATAAACCAATAAAAGTAGTTGGTTATTGGTTATTAGGAGAAAAGAATAATACCAAATTAACACATAATATAATGGTAGAAACAACTGAACAATTATTTGCTCATGGTCTTATTGTAAAAACAATGATTTGTGACCAAGGTCCCAGAAATCTGGGAATTCTAACACAGTTAAACATAAATTCTAAAAACCGTATTTTACAGTTTCCGGATATGAGGATAAAATTTATTTAATATTTGACCCGCCACACTTATTAAAAAGCATGCGGACTAATCTATCGACGAAACCATTGCATTATCGAGAAGGTCGCGTCGATTGGAAAGTAATAGAAAAGATTTACCAATTAAGCAAAGAAGTGCCTCTAAATATGATACCAAAAATAAATGACAACCATTTTAAATTAAACAACATGACCAAAATGACGGTCTCGCTAGCTGCCCAAATTTTTTCTGATTCGATGTACACTGCATATTTAGTTTATAGCACAATGCATCCGGAACTATCTCCAGAAATGACAGAACCGGCTTATTTTTAACTGATATGGACAGATAAAAAATTAAATTATGCGATTTCAAGAGATGCAGAGCATCAGACATTTTTAAATGAGATGCTATGCCATTTAGAAAATTCCCATTTTATTACCACAACTGGGAGATCCAAACCTAGCTGTTTGACAGGATTAGAATTAGTCATTAATAGCATCCTACAATTATCTTCTGATCTTTCTGAAAATTATAATATTCACATTTTAAAAACGCGTCGATTAAATCAAGACCCATTAGAAAATTGATTTGTCATAATTCGACAACAACATGGTTGTTCAACAAATCCGTCGCCTACGCAATTTGAGACTGGTCTCAAACAGATTTTTATTACCCATTTGAGCAAACTATCAAAAATATCAAATTGTGAAATTGACGATAATAAAATATTTGTCAAATTGAGCAATATAGAGACTGGGTCGGCTCATATGAAACCGCAGGTGGATTACAAAGAATTTTTGCTCAATAAATTATCTGTAGACAATATAATGGGTGATTTTGAAACAGAGTTTAAAGAACGCAGCGAAACTGCTGAACTAACTGAAACGAATGCAGTATTTTACATATGTGGTTATTTAGCAAAAAAATTTTTAAAATCACATAGTAGTTACACGAAATGTGCAGATTATATTATTTTGCCTAATTCAGGTTCTAATTCGTTTAATGATTACCAATTGTTTACACTCATGAAAGAGCACACTGATGTTCATAAACTCAACTACACTTCGCAAATATTATTTGAATGCGTTTTAAAGTGGGAGAAAATATATTTAATTATGCGAGTACACTCCCCGTTTTGAATTATGTACGGCAGAAGCTACAAATGCTTTCGTCAATTCATTTATTAGAATTCGATGCTTTTGGGAAGCAAGATTCAGGCGACGAGCCATGCAAGAACCTAAAAAGCAAAAAGTTAAACAGAATAAAATGAAAAAATTTGGCTGTTAACTTTGTTAACTTAATTACTTGTTTATACTTATATTTTATGTATAATTTTAAAAATTAATTTAACTTTATGTTTTATTTATATGTAAGGAAACGGTATTTCCTTAATTCAAATATTACCGCGCCTCGCGCGTGATAGAGCGTATGGTATAGAGAGTCTACTGTATAGAGAGAACGACTAATATATGGATGGACAATTACATAAGAGAGCACATGTGCATAGATTGAAATAAGAACTAATAGAGTAGTAAAATGAAAAGATTAATAAAGGTGTGAATGAAGAAGAGGTAGAGAATAAACTTTAAATGTCGTTTCTCTTTTTACAGGTAAGATTGTACATATTGTAAATAAGCGTTGTAATATAATATAATATAATAAAGAAAATAACCACTCTTTACAAGGAAACAATTTCTAGTTTGTTCTTGAAAATCCTTCAGTTTCAAAGATAATTGCTTTATATGTATATACATGCAATGTAATGTATGTATGGAATATGTGTAATATTCATAAAATAATTCAGCATTAATAAAATTTAAAATAATATCAAATTTACTATGCTTTTCATTATTTCCCCTTTAATTAATATTTTACTTCATTCATTTCTAACTTTAAAATTTTTAAATATTGCCGCTTTTATCGAAATTACGAGGACCTGTAGCACCAGAGGGCGCTGAATCTCGTATATTACTCTTTGGTATTGACATGCAATTATAAATGTAGATGCCAAATAAAAGTTGAGAAACAGAAAATAATTACGCATCTCTGGGGTTTCCCATGATATTAGATCTTCCGAGATCTTACTCCTCCTTTTCTTTTCAGCTGGCTGTAACATGAGGTGTCATAGGTAGTGCTTGTTTATTTTCTATGCAGCCACTGCACTCTTTCTCTGCAAATAACACGCATTTATCTAAATAAATATCGTTTACCCAGTACAAAATATCATTAATTTATTAAGAATTGCCTTTACCAGAAAATTTAACACTCCTTCTGCTGCATCTCCTCGCTGTTTTCATTCAAATTCATGTTAGCCATTGCGCTCTCTAACTTTGATTTTCGATTTTCATTATCTTTCTACCTAACTTTTAGAGAACTTTCTCTTTTTGCTTTCGAAGGAGTTTTATTTTCCTTCTACTCTGATTCCTTTACTTTCATGGATACTTTTCTCAAACTTCTCATGTTATCTACAAGCTTCTTATTTCATTGGATAATGGTCCTATTCCTCAAAACTCTTACACTCTCATTATGCGGATCTGTTCCTTCTCCTTCTTTTATACAGGTATAGTCCAGGTCTGCATTGTCTTTTATTTTCATGACTGGCGCAAATGGCGAAGTATCCACCGGTGAAATTTTGTAAGATGTTTCGAAACTATCATCCAATCTGCTTAATCTGAGAGGCGACATACTTTGTTAATCTACATGACCAAATAATTGCGTATGATGCAATTCTGCCATGAGTATAAATTTATAATTATTTAGAGCAATAGGCTGTTGGATCTTTCGATTCTTTTGCCCTTTACTTTCAGTACGATTTGAGCTTCTCGTAACTATCATGGAGCCTTGTGCATAGGCTTTGCTTAGCAACATTTTTTCTGTTGCTCTTGTAATTCGTTTGGGTGGTACTACTGGTGCAATAGGCTTCCTTATGTTCTGATGCTGTATACTTTTGCCTGTTGCATTATCATTCTGTGAAATCGACGTGTATAACCTATGCCGTACTATGCCTGTTAAAAATGGGCTTCTTTTTCATTAAATCCAACTTCTTGCACATATCATGCTACGCTTTTCATGACTGAAGTCGGAGCACACGAGCTACTGGTTTAGAAGCAGTCGACTGTGGTTCTGGAATGAAATTATAATCACACGATAAATGTTAGTGATGCGGAACAAGATTTATTAACACGGTCGCGGACAGAAAAAGTTTGTAAGGGTAGTCAGATTATCATATTTTGATCATTATATACAATGAATGCTATAGCATTCACGTCCGTGAACGTGTTAAGTAGAAATAGATTGTTATACAAACCATCCTGTTGTGTTACATTATCTGAGCCGTTTCATAGTAGTAACCTTGTACGTTTTGCTTTGTATTGTTGTTGAAACGCCGATATTTTAATTAGCAGTTTATTACAAAAATCTACGAACCTGGTCGAGCTCAACTGCCGCTTCTAACGGAAAATTAATTTCAAACGGAGCCTCGGAGGCAGTGATGCCAGATCGAGGACGGGTTCCCTCGAGAATTTCCCCCACCTCGCGCACACTACGCCGGAGCAGCGTGTTCGTGATTTGGACTCCGAAGCGCCGAGCTCACGGACACGCTGCTCCGGTGTAGTGTGCGCAGCGTGCGGACCAATTATGCTCAACAATGAAGGGGGAAATACACCGACAGGGGATAGTGGTAATGTGTGCGTGGACTGAACGCTGGCTTCAGTTCACGCACCATTACCACTACATCCAGTCGGTGTTTTTCCCCCTTCATTGTTGAGCATAATTGGTCCGCACGCTGAGTGTGCGCGAGGTGGGAGAAATTCTCGAGGGAACCCGTCCTCGATCTGGCATCACTGCTCGGAGGCACCAGGCGCTATAGGGCCGGTATTCATAGTCGCTACTTATTCTTAAGCAAATGCTTAAGCATGCGTCATCCTCTACTAACCTAGTAGCTAGTAAAGGATGCCGAATGCTTAAGCATTTGCTTAAGAATAAGTAGCGACTATGAATACCGGCCTAGGTCTGTAGTGATCCTCTAGAGAGTGATCGAAACAACGTGTATAATACACGTGTGATTAGGGCTGTGTTCCGATTCACGCATTATGCGCATAGACCGCAGCGCAGACGCTGCGCGCATGAACCGCGTTCCGTTTCCAGCAGCGCATGAACCGCAGTAACGAAACGGAACGGGTTTCGATGCGTCTGATGCTCGTGAGGTTACGCGGGAATGTTCAAACTTACTTACAAATAGCTATGCAGTTGGATGGATTACGGTTAATTTAATTCGAGACTTTTGGACGGTGGTCGAAGCACGCTTCCTAACAACATCGGTTACTTCGTCTTAAGGATCGGGGACCGACTCCTAACGAAATT
Source organism: Andrena minutula (assembly GCA_929113495.1). NCBI lineage: Eukaryota > Metazoa > Arthropoda > Insecta > Hymenoptera > Andrenidae > Andrena > Andrena minutula. The sequence continues at coordinate 75,005,077 of OV815993.1, read as the reverse complement.
TGATGGCTTAATTGGTTCCTGGATTTTCTCAACCCTAGTTTTTCTATTCTTCTTGAACAGCGATAATTATTGAAAGCGAAGATCATATTTTATGAGTTTTACAGGACGAACTGCTGCTTACCCAACGTAATTTGGTAAACAGATGTGTAAAGGAAAAATGAAGTTATTTATTATCCGCGTCCGGGGTAAATTCAAGGTTTTGAAGGCTATTGAATAGAACCGCAGGCTCTCGTACGTCTTCTGGATTAGAGTATAGCTGTAAAGTTAGCATTATAAGAGCACCTTCGAAAAACTTAGCAGTAAAAGCCTTTAAGAAATAAATATGCACGCTACGTATTTGCTTCCTTCCTCATCTTTCTTTTCGACCCTGCCTAAAACCTTCTAGGGATGTGTTGTTCGCTTCGAAATTGAGTCCGTTACGTTGGTTGCAATTCATACAGCGAGTGCAGAGATGGCAGTACCAATTTCGTAGAATTCCCTAGAATCCTCCAATTTCTAGCTTATAATGCGTGCAGCAAGTGCAGAAAATAAAAGCATGGGCAGTCCATGCGCATATTACGCGCATGCGTATTTGTCGCTTTACGTGTGCTTCTGTATTCTGGTTTTTTATATGAACTGCTAGTTTGAAGTGTCTAATTAGTTTTTATTCTTATAACCGAGAAAGTATAAATTTACGTTGTAACAAAGTTGGAAGCAATAACATAAAAATGTCCATTTGACTGGAATTACAGAATTAACGTGGGGTAATTCTGGCCATGATTTTTCTTTATAAAAGAAGTGGGAAAACTGTAAAATTAATAAAAAAATATTATTTTTATGTTTTAAAATTAATTACTATATACATGAATCACAAATGTATTCTTCAGGGCTATTCCATCCTGAACATTCTTCATATTATTATATGCCCATAAAATTCTCATATCCCCCCCCCCCCTCTCCACTCAACCCCACTCCGTGAAATTGAAATCTCCGGCAAAAGATCAGGCCTGATCTGGCAACCCTGTAAGTACCTGTTCAAACTACAAATGATATCAATATTAAATAACTTACCTAACACAATTCTTTTTACCTGTTGTATTTAATTTTTATACATTTTCTGTGTACTTTACTGACATGGTAGTAAAATTGGACAGAGTTTAATTGTATTCTACAGGAATTAAAGGTTAATGTTATGAATTTATTATACAAAATTAACTTATTTTCACAATTATATAATAAATTAACTTATGTTCACAATTTAACCTTTAATTCCTGTAGAATACATTTAAACTCTGTCCAATTTTACTATCATGTCAGTAAAGTACACAGAAAATGTATAAAAATTAAATACAACAGGTAAAAAGAATTGCGTTAGGTAAGTTATTAAATATTTATATCACTTGTAGTTTAAACAGGTACTTATGCCACAGAACAACGACTCTTTTCGACTTAAACGTTGTATAATAAGTTCTTAGAATATAATAGTATGAAGATTTTTAAACAATAAGTATTAATAAGAGCCAAATTTTCACCAGCGATCATTCTGTGCTAGAAAAAACCCAAGTTCTCATCCGATCACTGAAATTAAACGGTATTGGTAGATGAAGAACTTTTCAGAACTGATTTTCTGTTTCTCCACGAGCGGCGTAAGCAACCATTGCAAGCACAACAGCTGCGCCAAGAGGAGACATTATAAGATTGCCTGGATTCTCCTATACAACAATCTAAAAAAATTTGTACTCCACAATTTCTTAAATGTCCCGTGTGGCTACTACATTCTATTATCTGAAACAGCTTTAACAAAAATGTATCTGTGCCTTGGGCAACAGCAAGAAGCGCTGGATTGTTGTCTACCTCTTCCGCCATAGCTACACCAATAAGGGACGCTGCTAACAAATACAGTGTTACTGAAAAGATGCATAAACAGTTACTGCCTAGAATGATTCATTTTCTCCAATATTTGGAAGTTTATAATTAAAAAAAAGGAATTATATTTGTGAAGGATGCATATGGAAAATCGTGTATTTAAATGATGTAGGTATGTACATAATTTGGTACATAAAAACAATATATACGTTACCCATGTTGTTTATACTTATCATGCAGGCCCTTATGTCTTTCAAGTTCAAGATTCAGAATTTAAACCCGCACAGCACACAGATGTTTTGAAGACGTCCACTGCAGTCGCTCGACACGCCTTCCCACAAGGAAAGATTGAGGAAAGATGACTGCATCGTTGGGAACGGTACCGAATCAACACAGTAAAAGCCAGTTTTCGGTGTTGGTCCAGCACCTTTCCCAACGGTGCAAACATCTTTCCGCGTATAATGTGCAGTATGCGTGAATCAGAACAGACCCCATGTTTCATCTCGATCGGCCCCCGGTTGGGGCTATACCAGTGCGGACACGACAGCATGCTAATATGAGTCCGGTGATGCCAAAAACGTGGTTACAAAATTTCAAAAGTAGAAAATGGGGGGACGGAAGGGCTCCCGAACAGGAAGGCCTGCACCAACGGCCAACAAATATTTCCACAAAATTAACAATTTTTTATTAATATTTCGGAAACTAATAAATACCTGAAGCTACAATTTTAGATTTAGGGGTTCACACCCCCTCTTGCAACCCTCATCTCCAACGACCACCGGTCCCATTCGGAAGTACAGCCCTGATCTTTATTAAGTTTATACTGAAAAAGGGACACGTCAAAAAAATAAAAAAATTACGCCAAGTACATGAAATCAAATAAATCTCAAAAAAATAGAAGATAATAGTAATTACAAAATAAAAAAAAAGATGTGAAATCAAAATGAGCTGCAAATACATAAAGATACTTTCCAACTGCGCTTAAGATGACACAACTACATACACACAGTTAAAATGCTGTGTTCATACATTCCATTACTCATATCGCGGTCATTTTAATAATGTGAAGATAAAATGTAACATCTAGACCAGGGTTGACTAACTGGCGACTCACGAGCCGCCGGGGGCCCCTCCGCCTTGCTGCCACGCTGAACGACCCCTCCATACCGACCATGAAGTATGAATGTTTCATGCGCTGTATCACGGCCGTCTCTAGTACAGGCCACCACCTTGCCAAAACGGCAACGCTGTCATCAGTCCTTTCTGAAGCCTTTCGTCCAACCACGGCCATCTGGTACCAATCGGAACATAGTCATCGGACTGATGGTTATTGTCGAAATGCGGTGTTGCAACATCGTCGGTGGTGGCCTGTACTAGAGACGGCCGTGGCTGTATGCACTATGCGGCGATGTCGCATCCACTGTTATATGTGTATCAGTGGCTTCTGCCCATTCTCGGTAAATGGGTGAAGCGCAGGTACGGCAAACTTATCTTCCGCCTGGCACAGATGATCATCAGCATTGGATGCTTCGGTGACTTCTTGTGTCGCATAAAACGAGAGGAGATGCCATGGTACTACAGCTGCGACGGGGATTCGGCGGATCACACCTCGGCCATTTGACGGAAGTGACACGACAATCCGCTAAAGTATTAAAATATTGTGCTTTCTTTCCTTTTACATCAAACCCGGGATCATATAAGTCTTTAAAAGCTTTTGCAGAATATGTTCCTGCTCCACTTAAAATACTGAATACGTTAGATAGCTTTATTCCTTTTTCTTCTGGAGTTTTTCAAAAATGCCTCCTTCACCAAACCAATGATCCTGTAAGGCTTTAAAAGCTTCTGCAGCATTAGCTCCTTTTCTATGTAAAATTCTGGACACGTTAGATATCTTCATTCCTTTTTCTTCTAGAGTTTTTAAATACCGTGTTTTCTTTCCATCTTCATCGAACCAAAGATCATATAATTCTTTAAAAGCTTTTGCAGCATTAGTTCCTGCTCCATGCAAAATAATGGACATATTAGGCAGATTTATTCCTTCTTGTTCTAGAGTTTTTAAATACCGTGTTTCCTTTCCTGTTACATCAAACCAGAGATCATGCAAGTCTTTAAATATTTTTGCAGAATTAGCTCCTGCTCCATTTAAAATACTGCACACATTAGATAGCTTCACTCCTTTTTCTTGTAGAGTTTTTAAATACCGTGTTTTCTTTCCTTCTTCATCGAACCAAAGATCATATAAGCCTTTAAAAGCTTTTGAAGCATTAGTTCCTGCTCCCTTCAAAATACTGGACATATTAGGCAGATTTATTCCTTCTTCTTCCAGAGTTTTTAAATACCGTGTTTTCTTTCCTTCTTCATCGAACCAAATATCATATAAGCCTTTAAAAGCTTTTGCAGCATTAGTTCCTCTTCCACCTATAATACTAGACATAGTAGCTACCCTTATTCCCTCTTCTTCTAGAATTGTTAAATACTGTGTTTTCTTTCCTTCTTCATCGAACCAAAGATCATACAAGTCTTTAAAAGCTTTTGAAGCTTTAGTTCCGGCCCCACCTAGAATACTGGACATATTAGGCAGATTTATTCCTTCTTCTTCCAGAGTTTTTAAATACCGTGTTTTCTTTCCTTCTTCATCGAACCAAAGATCATATAAGCCTTTAAAAGCTTTTGCAGCATTAGTTCCGGCTCCACATAGAATACTGGACATATTAGGCAGATTTATTCCTTCTTCTTCCAGAGTTTTTAAATATCGTGTTTTCTTTCCTTCTTCATCGAACCAAAGATTGTGCAAGTCTTTAAAAGCTTTTGCAGCATTAGTTGCTGCTCCATTCAAAATACTGGACATATTAGGCAGATTTATTCCTTCTTCTTCTAGAGCTTCGAAATACCGTGTTTTCTTTCCATCTTCATCGAACCAAAGATCATACAAGTCTTTAAAAGCTTTTGAAGCTTTAGTTCCGGCCCCACCTAGAATACTGGACATATTAGGCAGATTTATTCCTTCTTCTTCCAGAGTTTTTAAATACCGTGTTTTCTTTCCTTCTTCATCGAACCAAAGATCATATAAGCCTTTAAAAGCTTTTGCAGCATTAGTTCCTGCTCCCTTCAAAATACTGGACATATTAGGCAGATTTATTCCTTCTTCTTCCAGAGTTTTTAAATATCGTGTTTTCTTTCCTTCTTCATCGAACCAAAGATCATATAAGCCTTTAAAAGCTTTTTCAGCATTAGTTCCGGCTCCACATAGAATACTGGACATATTAGGCAGATTTATTCCTTCTTCTTCCAGAGTTTTTAAATATCGTGTTTTCTTTCCTTCTTCATCGAACCAAAGATCATATAAGCCTTTAAAAGCTTTTTCAGCATTAGTTCCGGCTCCACATAGAATACTGGACATATTAGGCAGATTTATTCCTTCTTCTTCCAGAGTTTTTAAATATCGTGTTTTCTTTCCTTCTTCATCGAACCAAAGATCATATAAGCCTTTAAAAGCTTCTGCAGCATTAGTTCCTGCTCGATTCAAAATAATGGACATATTGGGCAGATTTATTCCTTCTTCTTCCAGAGTTTTTAAATACCGTGTTTTCTTTCCTTCTTCATCGAACCAAAGATCATATAAGCCTTTAAAAGCTTTTGAAGCATTAGTTCCTGCTCCATTCAAAATACTGGACATATTAGGCAGATTTATTCCTTCTTCTTCTAGAATTGTTAAATACCGTGTTTTCTTTCCTTCTTCATCGAACCAAAAATTGTACAAGTCTTTAAAAGCTTTTGAAGCTTTAGTTCCTGCTCCATTCAAAATACTGGACATATTAGCTAACTTTATTCCTTCTTCTTCCAGAGTTTTAAAATATCGTGTTTTCTTTCCTTCTTCATCGAACCAAAGATCATATAAGCCTTTAAAAGCTTCTACAGCATTAGTTCCTGCTCGATTCAAAATACTGGACATATTAGGCAGATTTATTCCTTCTTCTTCCAGAGTTTTTAAATACCGTGTTTTCTTTCCTTCTTCATCGAACCAAAGGTCATATAAGCCTTTAAAAGCTTTTGCAGCATTAGTTCCTGCTCCACCTATAATACTAGACATAGTAGCTACCCTTATTCCCTCTTCTTCTAGAATTGTTAAATACCGTGTTTTCTTTCCTTCTTCATCGAACCAAAAATTGTACAAGTCTTTAAAAGCTTTTGCAGCATTAGTTCCTGCCCCATTCAAAATACTGGACATATTAGGCAGATTTATTCCTTCTTCTTCTAGAGCTTCGAAATACCGTGTTTTCTTTCCTTCTTCATCGAACCAAAGATTGTACAAGTCTTTAAAAGCTTTTGCAGCATTAGTTCCTGCCCCATTCAAAATACTGGACATATTAGGCAGATTTATTCCTTCTTCTTCTAGAGCTTCGAAATACCGTGTTTTCTTTCCTTCTTCATCGAACCAAAGATTGTACAAGTCTTTAAAAGCTTTTGCAGCATTAGTTCCTGCCCCATTCAAAATACTGGACATATTAGGCAGATTTATTCCTTCTTCTTCTAGAGCTTCGAAATACCGTGTTTTCTTTCCTTCTTCATCGAACCAAAGATTGTACAAGTCTTTAAAAGCTTTTGAAGCTTTAGTTCCTGCTCCATTCAAAATACTGGACATATTAGCTAACTTTATTCCTTCGTCGTCTAGAGTTTTTAAATATTGTGTTTTATTTCCTTTTTCATCGAACCAAAGATCATATAAGTCTTTATATTCTTTTGCAGCATTTGCTCCTGCATTATGCAAAATACTAGACATACTAGCTAACTTTATTCCTTCGTCGTCTAGAGTTTTTAAATATTGTGTTTTATTGCCTTCCTCATCGAACCAAAAATCATATAAATCTGTAAAAGCTTTTGCAGCATTAGTTCCTGCTCCACTCAAAATACTGCTCGTACTAGTTACACTAATTCCTTTTCTTCTCAGCACTTCTAGATATTTTTTTCCTTCTCCCTTATTTAAAAAATTTAAGAACTGATGAAATGCAGATGCTGCCTCTCTTGTACCAACTACACTTCGAACAAATCTAATTTCTTCGTCAATGTTTCTGTTCCGAATTTCCTGGTAACTAGATCTATTATTTTGTATATCTTCCAAAAGCTTTTCCATTATTGCTTTTGTCATAGGGCCAAATTCTCGAGATTCTAACCAACGTAACGCTATTTCATGTAATTTTTCGTAATTATATGGAACATTAGACTTATCTATCTCATCTCTTGTAACAGTATTCAAATTATCCCTAGTATGTTGGTTGACTGCAAGTATTAGCTTATCTAAAAACTTCTCTTTCATTTGTTTCTCATTCTCACCAGAAAGTCTCCCCTGTTCTTTATCTTTTTGCAAAAATGGGGGAAGCTTTAATAGATTCAACAGTTTCTCTCTTATTGTTTCTTCCCGTGCGAATTGATAAAGGTTATTTTTATTTATACAAGAACAGTTTCTTAGACTACTGTACGTTTCCTTTCGAATATCGATGCTATTAAATTTTAAAGCATAAAAATCTTTAGAATGACCTTCTTTTAATACCTTTTCTTCTGTAAGATCCATGTCTGCATCGGTGTAGATAATAAAATATGTTATATCATCTTTTAGTTTTTCAAGAAAAAGAGTAAAGTGATTATTAATAGATAACGCTTCTCTCTTCTCCTGTTGTTTTGATGGAAATAATTGCGTATAACCAATACTACTATTTGTAGTATGAGCCTTTACGTAAGTGATTCTACCTTTGTAATTGATAGTAATGTCATTAGACATACCATCGCCTTTTCCTTCAAAATTTACAGAAGACATGTTTTCATGCAAGAACATGGAATGCAAGAAGGACATTAATAAATTGAATTGATATGTCATTCCCAATATATAACCGCCAAGTTTTTTACGCTTTTCTGGAGCTGTTAAGTCACGTAATACTTTCTCTTGTAATGCTGTATAATCATCTTGAACTGCACTGTTTTCCTCTATTTCACTTCTAACAATACTGCTCATTTTCTCTCTATTAGGCTGATTAACTGCAAATACTAATCTATTTAAAAATGCTCCTTTCATTTCTTTTTCAAATTCTTGTGAAAGATTTTTTCCTTTCATTACTTTCTGCACAGCAGGTGAAAATTCTAATCGCTTTAGCAGTTCTCCTCTGGTTGTTTCATTCTGCAAAAATTGATAAAAACCACGCCCTTGTACACTATCACCGGTAAACAAAAAGTTTTGTAAAATGTCACATTTTTCTATATTTATTCTATCAAATTTAAAAGGATACAAATTTCCACGTCCTTCTTGTTTTAACTTTTCTTCTGCTGTAAGATCCAATCCTGAATTAGTATAGATAATAAGATATTCAATATCATTTAATAAATTACGTGACACAGAAATGAAATGTTTAACAAAACTATTGAAGTAATTATTAATAAAAAAAAAATTTCGTCTTTTTTTAGTAAATAATTTAGCATAACTAATATCTTTATCCATATAATAGTTGTCTGCATATTCAATGTGTACATGAATGGACTTCTCTTTACAGCGAAGAACAATATTATTAAATTTATCAATTTCAGAATCTTCAAATGATAATGACAATGCAGGATATTTATGTTTATATTTCAACTCTCTAAGTGAGCAGAGCACTGACAAGTCTAATTGGTACATAAGTCTAATCAAAGCACGGGGTATATTACTCCTGTATTGATCGGTTTGACAAGGATTAAGCACTTCGCCTGGCAAATCCTGCCTAGATTCATCTTGTGAACCAGTAGGCAATTCTGTGTCTTTGCACAGTCTCTTTGATGGTACATCATTTGTGTCTGTAACAGAACGTCTCCGTTTCCTAGAGCTAGAACCAGTTTCAAGATTTTCCTCTATTGAACTGCTTGAGAGACTACGTTGTTCGGATGGTGTGGTCATGGGATCTCGCAATGCTTTCGAAGATTCTTTGCCTAGCACAAAAATTACCCATGGTTTTCATTATCATTGTCTTTTTATTATATGATAGTCAAGAGATTCCAATACACTAGAGCGTTGATTATCCGAACTCGAGATTATTCGAAGCATCGCAATCCCTGCCACTTTTTTCCTGTAGTTATAAACTGAGTAAGTACATACTTTATTCTCTGAGCAATTCGATTTTCGGAATAACCTCGATCCCAAGTGGTTCGGATAATCGACACTCTATTGTAATAACAACAAATCATCAGTTAGTATAGCCCAATAATTTAATGCTATTAATAGTCTGTTATCATGTTAAGAATTATAAATTTGTTTCATAGTTTTTAAAGTACAGAGTTTTATCCCATCACTTGATTTATATTTTTTTAACAATTTCAGCAAAAGCTTGTTTATCAAAAAGATTTTCAATAATATTTTTGCCATAAATGCTAAATGTGGATTAGAAAAATATTAAAAAAAGCGGGTAAACTTCCAGTAATTTATCAAGCAATAGAAGGTACCCAATGAATAAAAATATAACAGAGTTGTTCTATTTCATAGATGGCAGAAAACCCACAAGAATCTCAGAAATAACATATTGTGAGGGTATAACAATGATTCTATTACATCAGCATTCTAGATACGAAAATTTTCTTATAACAGGTTTATTCCCTTGAAACCATGGGTCTTATAGTAATCCTATATTGATTCAACCTTTTTTGCAGTATACAAAGAATTTTCAAAAATAAGGTTTTCGCTGACATTGCACAATTAAGCAAGAGCACTTATGTTTGGTTTTTCTGTATCAAATTCGATATGGTAAACAATGAAATGGGTGAAACTCAAGGAGTAACTTTGACAAAGGGTAATACTGATGATATGCCTGACGAAAAATCTACTTAGCAGGTTTATTATGTGACAATAAACGTTGTATTAAAAAACATCTGTTTCTAAAATTAGTAGATTGAAATCTAAAGTTTGTTATCAACGTAAAACAAGTATGAAAAACGCATTTAAGCCTTTAACCCTCGGACTACGGACGCTCGCAGTGACGCGGCGAACGGTTACCGGGTCATTTGGACCCACTGTAAAAGTTTCTTATACGCATACGTTTTTAAAGTTTTCGTACTAAATTTGTTATTATTTTTTGGAAATACTATGGTAAATATTACATAATAAAGGAAGGGAAGCTACGACTGAGTCGATACGTTATTGTTTACTCTCGGCGACCGGCGCAACAGTCGGGTCACGGTGACCCGGTAATCGTTGAGCGAGGGTTAAATGAGAAGATTCTGCTGAGAAAAAGTTCAATAATTGTAACAATTTTTAATTAGCTGAAGAACTATTTTAAGATTGATGATAAGTACTGTGTATAGAACTCCTGTTAACTTCCTACTTCATAATTTTTCGACCCTTATTTCATATTCTCTAAAATCGAAAAAAACTATTTCCCACACTTTTATTATTGGCTAATTCTTAGTTAGCACCATAAGTTTATCCTGATGTATCTTTACTACCCTCAAATAAATTAGTGTTTACTTACAAGATACTGCGTGGTGGACACCGATTTTTCCACGCTTTGACATGATGGATCTATATCGGAAATAAGCCGACACGTGTCCGAGCCTTTATTGGGAAGTGACATCCGGCACCATGACCAGTGCGCTTGGGAAAAGGCCCCGTAGCTAGCTGCTACGCTTCGTTACGCATGCGCGTGACGTCAAACCAATCAGCGCCGAGATGGGAAACGAAACGGCGCCACTGTGTTGCGACTCCCGTCTAGCGGCGTGTAGTTTAAGCTTTAGATGCGCGAAGTTCAAATCGGATCACACTAATATAATAGGAAAGGGAGATTAGGTGAAGTTCGCACAAGGCCGAGGGGTTTGAAAATAGTTAAATATCCTTTTAATAAAAGGACTTCAAGATTATAAACTAATCGATACTAATCGATACTAGTCGATACTAATCGATACCCACTTGGATACGGGTGTTTGAATAAATGAACTTCTCCTTCCTCCCTTCTCCTAGGTGTGCGATTCCAGCGCAACGTTGTTAAACGCTTGATTTCGTAAAAGTTGATAACCGAAAGGAATCGGATCAACGAATAAGAATTTAGCTAGCTAATTAGTAAATTTGCGATTGGCTCTCGGTAACTAAGCCATTTTGAAATTAACAAGAGGAAAAGCGAAGGGGTTTTCGGAAGCGTCACTCGAGCCCAAAAAGCAGTAGCGAGCAGTCATAGTGTGAAAGTCTATTGAAATTTATTTAGCAATAGCCATTTTATTAATTAAAGTTACAAGTTTTGAGTTCCTTTTGTTCTTTTATTGTATTATCCTTTTATTTATTATCCGTTCTGATTACATTTATTTCTCGAACAATCCTCGTCCTAGGAGCAGAGTGCCTTAGCACTCCACGGGCATCGACACCTCGCCGAATTCCCTACTAAGAATCCGGGAGAACCAGCCGGCCACGCAACAACTGTTAAGTCAAGCGAAGATAGCAAACCAGACCAACCAGCGTCGCCGGCGGAGCATATTGGCTGTGTTCTGATTCACGCATTATGCGCATAGACCGCAGCGCAGACGCTGCGCGCATGAACCGCGTTCCGTTTCCAGCAGCGCATAAACCGCAGTAACGAAACGGAACGGGTTTCGATGCGTCTGATGCTCGTGAGGTTACGCGGGAATGTTCAAACTTACTTACAAATAGCTATGCAGTTGGATGGATTACGGTTAATTTAATTCGAGACTTTTGGACGGTGGTCGAAGCACGCTTCCTAACAACATCGGTTACTTCGTCTTAAGGATCGGGGACCGACTCCTAACGAAATTTGATGGCTTAATTGGTTCCTGGATTTTCTCAACCCTAGTTTTTCTATTCTTCTTGAACAGCGATAATTATTGAAAGCGAAGATCATATTTTATGAGTTTTACAGGACGAACTGCTGCTTACCCAACGTAATTTGGTAAACAGATGTGTAAAGGAAAAATGAAGTTATTTATTATCCGCGTCCGGGGTAAATTCAAGGTTTTGAAGGCTATTGAATAGAACCGCAGGCTCTCGTACGTCTTCTGGATTAGAGTATAGCTGTAAAGTTAGCATTATAAGAGCACCTTCGAAAAACTTAGCAGTAAAAGCCTTTAAGAAATAAATATGCACGCTACGTATTTGCTTCCTTCCTCATCTTTCTTTTCGACCCTGCCTAAAACCTTCTAGGGATGTGTTGTTCGCTTCGAAATTCAGTCCGTTACGTTGGTTGCAATTCATACAGCGAGTGCAGAGATGGCAGTACCAATTTCGTAGAATTCCCTAGAATCCTCCAATTTCTAGCTTATAATGCGTGCAGCAAGTGCAGAAAATAAAAGCATGGGCAGTCAATGCGCATATTACGCGCATGCGTATTTGTCGCTTTACGTGTGCTTCTGTATTCTGGTTTTTTATATGAATTGCTAGTTTGAAGTGTCTAATTAGTTTTTATTCTTATAACAGAGAAAGTAAAAATGTACGTTGTAACAAAGTTGTAAGCAATAACATAAAAATGTCCATTTGATTGGAATTACAGAATTAACGTGGGGTAATTCTGGCCATGATTTTTCTTTATAAAAGAAGTGGGAAAACTGTAAAATTAATAAAAAAAATATTATTTTTATGTTTTAAAATTAATTACTATATACATGAATCACAAATGTATTCTTCAGGGGTATTCCATCCTGAACATTCTTCATATTATTATATGCCCATAAAATTGAATTGTTTCATTTTGGGTTTTTATGTGGAAGCGTGTAAAGTAATATTCCTGGCTTCATTCTGCCTTATTCGTAATTCTTTTATGTTAGTTGCATTTAAGCCAGAAAAAAGTAATGTTAAAAGCTGGCTACGATTACCCCTCAATTTTGGCCGGTCTTACCTCACAACACATGTTGAAATAATATAGTAATACACTACATTGAATTTTCATATCAATGAAAACAATAATATTTTGGAAGGATGTTAAATTATAAAAAGGTGACAAATATAGCGTAAAAGAACGAAATATCCAATAAGCATTTATTGCCATGTAGCATATATGTAGGTTATATTTTCTGTCACTTCGAGTAGCGGACCACATAATTTCGTGCATGTTTTTCAAAGCGTACGTAAAGCGACAAATACGCATGCGCGCATGAACTGCACGCTTCATGCGCTAGAAGTGGAGAATTCTAGGGAATGCTATGCGCCACCAACGCAACCAATGCACGCATAGACTGAAGCGGAACGGTTTTCTCTGCAGTCTATGCGCATAATGCGTGAATCGGAACACAGCCTAGAGCACTAAAGGAGAGAGAAAATTATTGAGTACCAGCCTTTTTATGTATTGTCAGATTCACTTTATAAACAAAATAATCATTACTGATATTGATACATGTTAGCACGACACATTATTAGAGTATTTTATTACATTTAAGTTTATATTTGGTTTATAAAGCGAATTTGACAATACCCAAAAAGGCGGGTACTCAATAATCTTCTCTCTCCAGAGGACCCAAAATGGCGGATAAGAATACTCACCTCTTTTGTGCTCTAACGTCACCCAGCGTGCCAAACAACGCTAGAATAGTGGATTCTGATCATATTCCAACGTGCGAAGACGAATTTCGTGCATCAGTTTTTATATATTATTGTTTTATTATTGTTTTTATATATTATTGTTTGTATATATGAGTTTTTATATATTATTCGCTGCGTGACGTCACGCGGGGGACTTTCATTCTGGTTCCTGATTGGTCGAAAGTTACCAGCCAACCTTTCTATTCTACAGACCTTGGTCCATGGCTACCGAATGCGTTGGTAATCTTGGCACTGAAAAAGTTCGCACTCAGTGCGCCCAGTGCGAGTCTCCCAAATTCGGTATAAGACTCACCCTCCGTCCCTATATTCCTATGTCCATGGGTTTACCACCTTGACGTTGATTGGTTCGACTTCGCGTCGTTCCCCCACCGCTAATTACTCTACCGGCGTATAAAATTTCCTCCGTTCACTGCTTAGGCGGATTTGATGGGTGCGTGGAACAACCGTCCCTCGAATTTTGGCCTGTGATAGACGAGCAAACGGAAATAGGCGTAAAAATAGAAGCGAATTTCTATTTCGATTCAAGCGATCGCGCAGTTCCGAGTGAACGGACCAGTGAAAAGTTGCAAACTCTCGCGAGCAGTAGTGATACAGTTTCGAGGGCGATCAGATAATCGTCTGCCAACCAACGTGCAACCGCGTACAGCGCGTACGCCGTAGTTTCCCGGATTTTGTAAACCGTACTTTAAGTATGAGATCGTAGAGTCATTTAAATAATAATCAGTTGAAAGTGCATAGTTTTTGAATTGCGGGATTTCAAAGAGACACTCGCGAAGTACTTCAAGCTTTTGTTATCCTGGTTGTGACAAAGGTGAACGCGATACAGTTGTGTGACTAAAAATTTGAGAGATTCAGCATTGCATGGTAAAGAAATACTGAACATTTCAAGAATATATTATTTATTGAGCAATGTACTGAAGTAGGCTTTCCCTCCCCCAGCAAGGAATGATCGTACGTATTTAAGCTATTAACTACTCATTGTTCCATTGTTATCCTTACATACGTACTCCCGTTCTTTCTCTCTTTATTCCGCGAACTGGACCTGCACTAATATTTTAATTTGTACCGGATATTGCGTATGCAATTACCTCAGTATTAAAATACTATCGCTATTCATATTTACGATTGAAATTCGTTCGCATTACCGAGATCGCGAACACCAGAGCAATCCACAATGAGATCGTTGCCGAGGGTTTCGTAAATGCCGCCAGTGCGGTTTAGTGGGAGCGCCGAGCGTCAGATGGTGCTGGAGTGGAGGCAGCACTTGAACGCTCGGGAGTTTCTAGGCCCCGTACGTAATCGCGTGTCCACGCACGGTGAACGCTAGCACTCGTTTGCTAGACGGCCGGCTAGCAAAACGAGTGGATTTCTCCTGGTGCGCGATATCGGGGTAAACGGCGGAGGAGACGTTGCTCGTCGAGGGACCGGAGGGTATTGTCGAGGGCACCGGCAGAAAGGGCTGGCTGTGGTAGATCGCGACGACAGCGGTGGCGGCGGCGGCAGCGACGGCAGTGGAGGTGGCGGCAGCGACGGCAGTGGCGGTGGCGGCGGCGGCGGCATTGTCCTGCTTGTTTTGTTGTCTTGCGCGGAACGCACAGGTGGAACAGAGAAGAAGCTATCGCGTTGTCGAGGGACCGAGGAGCGACGGGGGAGATCGAGACGACGGTGTATACGACTCTATACTCGAGAATAGAGAAGAGACTGACGGTGCTCTGTGTACACGAATGCGCGGCTAGGTGCACACCTCCTAGCAAAAGAAGAAGACAACTCGAGGAAACGCTGTTAGCTAGTAGAAAGGTAGAAGGAACGAAAGAAACAGAGAGAGTGAGAACGAGGTACAAAGAAAGATAGACAGAGGTAAAGAGACAGAGTGAGAGAGGGAGAGGGGGAGGCGGAGAGAGAGAGAGAAAGAGTGAGAAGAGAAAGAGAGAGAGAGAGACAAGGGGAGCAGGCAAGCAAGAACGGGCTCGCGCGAAAGAGAACGACAGGGGGGACGAGACGAGATAGATAGACAAGATAGATAGAAGGGAAGAAAGGTGGGAGAAGAAAGAGAAAGACGGAAATATAAAGAAAAACGAAAGGTAGCCGAGCCAGTGGTACAGGACACGAGGAGGGAAAGACAGACAGACAGACGGACTGGGACGGACGGGCACACGAAGCGCGTTAGATCCCCGAAGTGCGTGATCCAAAATGGCGCTGAACCAGGACGTGGACCAGTTGTCGAAGAGCAATCTCGTGGTGAGGATCGATCAGAACTCCGAGTCGGAACTACAGGCGCTGTTCGACAACGTCCTGAAGCCAGACTCGAAGCGTCCGCTGCAAGTGCCGCTGCGCATGCGCAATCTACCAGATTCCTTCTTCAATCCGCCGTCGACGGGCAGCAAGAGTCCCTCCATCTCGCATTCCCGGGAGAATTCCGCGGATTCGGCGTTCGGCACGACGGTGACGGCCCCCGGGTCCGGCGCGCCCGGCGGCAACGGTAGCGGCTCCACTGGCTCCACGGCCACCGGTGCAAGCGGGAACGGGGGTGCCGGCGGCGGTGGTGGTGGCGGAGGCGGCAGCGCAGGCGGAGGCGGCAGCGGGTCAAACGGTGCCGCAGGTGCGGCCGCGGCGGCTGCAGTCGCGGCCGCGGCCGCGGCTGGCCTCACCGTCGCTCATCCTCGCGCCCACAGCAGCCCGGCCTCGCTCCAACAGACGTACGCGTCCGCTCAGCAGGCGTCCCAGCACGCGCCCCAGCCGCACGCGCGTCACCACCATCACCAGAAGCAACGCAGCTACGACGTCATCAGCACGGTCGACGACCTGGGTCCCCTGCCGCACGGATGGGAACAGGCGCGCACCCCCGAGGGACAGATCTACTTCCTCAAGTGAGCCCCATCTCTTCTTTAGCTTTCTTTAATCATCCCAACCACCACCAAGATCTTCCTCTTCTATCGAGATGATTTTTTTTTACTTTCCCCTTAGATTCCCGCCGTTTTTCGCCGACACGCGTGACAAGGGCGAAGGGTCAAGCGGTTTTTAAACGGGATCGGACTTGAGTTATGGGGGTAGATGAGGCGTTCGATGTCGAATATACGTATGTGGGTGTTACATGTTTCATTTTTAGTAGCATTTGTTGTTGGTAGGTGTTAATAAGGGACTTAAGTGCCATTTCAGCCGTCGGCTTTCGTCGCTAATATGCTAGGTTCAGGGTATAGGTTCTCGAGCGCGCGAGAGAGAGAGAGAGAGAGAGAGAGGCGAACATTTCCCTGCTTAAACGCAGCACTGCGCTCCCTGAATTGTCCGGAGGTAGATGGGAGGGTAAACAGAGAGCCGTGCTTTGAAAGTCGTTTCGAAAACAGGTGCGTGGCTCCCCTGCGTTCACGGTTAACTCCTCGACCCGCGATACCATCTAACGACTTTAAAAGCGATCCGGACTCAATCGGCCCGTTTATCGGGGGAAACCACGGCCGCCGTTACGTGCCCGAACCTTTTCACGGTGTACGTGCGCGTATGCGTGTCGTGGTCCCACATACCTCAAGGCCGTCACCGTCGTCTTTATCGCCGCCTCGGCCTGCTCGTCGTCTCTCCCGTTCCTCTTCCCATTTCTCGACCGTGTCTCTCTCCCCCCCACTTGCCTACGGAGTCCAGCGAGCATCGTCGCTCCCCCGTCCTCCCTTCTTTTCGTCTTACTCCGACGGGTTGCTCCTCTTCGTCGAACCTCGGCCGCCTACCCGACACCACCGTCTGTCCCTTCTCCGCTTCGTCTTCCATCTCCTCCGCTCGCATAACCTGATCCACCTGCGCCGTGACTAGGATTCCCACGTGTCACCTGTCGTGGGAAACGCTCCCCCGTGTGCTTTGTCGCCTCCTTCCCCCTCCTTCGCTCTCCTTCCACCCACCTGTGCTTTTCACCCATCTGGGACCCCATGCTCTCAGAGGGTGATTACCGAGCGTCACGAATCTCGACACCTGAGAACCCATTCACGAACCCATTCTCCTCCAGCTTGCTACAAGCGAGAACGCATCGGCAATGCCCCCTCTGCACTCGCAAACTACTCCCATCGTAAGACGCTAAAATTTCGGGACACTTTTCGGTGTTAATTCGCGTTGAATCGTTAACGGACGCAATAGGGGGATGGCCGAGTAACGACCCAGTTATCAGGTTGAACGTACCGAGCTTTCCCGTGGACTCTATCGGCAAGACCCCGTTACACTTTCTTTCCTCGATTGTTTACCCGCCACGTCTGATTACGATTTCGCGTGGCTGATGTCACGTTAAGATATACGCCCGATAATCGATGCTCCTCCCCGATAACAGGTATTCCGGGAGACCGAGGCCTCCGCTTGGCGATGTTCATTCATTCGGCCGGTCGTTCCGCGAATATTCATCGCCCCGCTCGCTTTCAGCCCACGTTCCTTTACAAAAGCCGATTGAACGAGACCCTCCCGTTCATCCCGCGCTCTATTGTTCTTCGCGTTTCCAAGTATTTCTGTCTTCCTCCTTTTTTCCCTCTCTTTTTCATTCGCGAACCGAGAGAAACCGTTCACAGAGAAGACGGAAAAAACTCGAGAAGCTTCCACCCCCCCCCCCCTCTATCTCTCTCCCTCCGCTTCGAAGAATGTCTTCTTTCAGAGAGGCTTACCTGAGCTTACCACCGTACCATTCGAACCGTCCATTTCTGACTCACCTGCGAGCGCTGATTCTCCATCCTACCTGGCTGGAAAAAATCGTGAGAAAGAACACTGGGACGGGTCGGTTTTCGGGAATACCGGGAACTGCGCCTCGCCTCCCGTGAGAATCGAACTGTATTTTTGGACGCGTCTTCGACAACTCTCGTACGCAAAATCCTCGTGTCTCTCTCTCTCTCTCTCTCTCCCTCTCAGTTCGAACGGCGCGGCCCCAAGCCACGGCGAGCGACCGCGCGCTAGGGACGAGAAGAGATTCGACGTCTAATTCCTTCCAGGGGAGAGCTGTTTTCCTGCACGCATCGGCGTCCCGCGATTACAGCGCGAAACTCGAACGAGCATGAACCGCAGTCGTGCTCGAGATACCATCGCGAAAGTCGTAAAGCTCATCGACATGCTGCCCGACAGTTTTACGACTCTAGCAAATTGGAATTTAATCTCCCCTAAACTAGGCTCGTACCCGATGCCCCCAGTCCCTCGCAGTTTGCTGGAATAGTCGCGTGGACATAAGTTCCTCCTACTCCTTGACACGTAGTCGCCGAGAAGACTGCAACGTTGCTCGCAACTTCGAGTTTCGCTGGTTCCGCGAAACGTTCGATATCCGGTTACTTTGCCAGAATTTTCGCGCCGCGGTCGCTCCTAATATTCATTCGCGAGGCAGGAAGCGGCGCGAAAAGGTTGAACGAAGGAAAGGGGCGCCTGCGACTGTTCGCCCGCGCCGTCGAGTATCGACGGGTTCATCGAGTTACATGTTCGTGGTGGCGATTAGCTTGCGGCTGTCCCGTCGCTTCTGATCCAACGTAAATATTGTTGGATCGTTTCGCCGGGCGGCGACGACTGTCTCGGACTACGCGTCGCAGAATTATCACCCGCGCGAACGAGGAGAGAAGGCACGTCCACATTCTCGATAGAATGTAACAGGGAGACGAAGGCGCTCGCGAGAGCTCTCTAGCGACGGGCCCCGAGCATGCCTCGGGATACTTCGGAACGTTCGGGCGCACGAGGCGACTTCCGAAACTAGAATCTCGAAACTCTCGTACATCTCGATCGCTTCCGAATGTCCCGACGCCTCTTTCGTTCTCTTAACGGTACGAGTAGGTGCGCGGCTTGGAATTAGAATTACAACCGTCCGCGTGTGCGTGCGCGCGTGTGCTAAGAACGCTTCCCCATCGCCTGGTCGTGGCGCGTGGAATGGGGGGAACGACGGACTCGTCGGAGCTTCGGGGAGTCGAAAATTCTCGAGACCCGAATGTCGTTGAAAGCCGCTCGGAACTAAGGAGCGATTGAATCGATTGGGGATTCGCAGGGAAGGGGGGCCGAACGCCCATCGTTAATCGCTAAATAGTTTCCTCGGCTTCGAGCGCCCGACGTGTACCTAAAAGAAGCGCAGCCAACCGCGAGCATCACACGCCGGTTGCGCGTTGTATTATGCGGTAATGACTGCCGCGAGACTACCACGCGCGCGCGCGCACTGGCACCGCGCGTCCGTGCCTTCTCTCGCTAGATCTCGACTCCTCTCTTCTCGCCAGCTCGTCCAATTACCTCTCGGCCGTCTCTCCTCCGAAGCGTTTGGACCTTATCCAGAACCGGGACTTATTAGAATCTAATTTGCGTAATTGAAACGTGATTCGAGCTGCGAACAAACTGACTCTTTGAGATGCTTCTAGGAAGCATCGCCTCTATCCGCGTGCGTTCCCCGTCGATTCTATATTCTGCTCCGCGGGGAACAAGAGATATTTCAACTATTTAACGCCTAGAGTCGCGGCGTCGATGCGCACCAAAACATTGCGGGTCCCCAAGTTTCTCCCGAAACCCTTTAATTCTATCCGCCAGATATTATCGCCACTTTCGACGATCGTTCGAAGACACCTGTATTTTTTCTTCGATCCCCCGGTTTCCTGCGCCGATACGCGCGCTACCTCGCTGTATAATGTTATACGTTAGTCCCGTTACGTAGGTTCGCGTATTACACCCATCGAGGAGAGTGACCGTGCGCTGGAAACGAGCCGACCTAGCCGGCGAGCAGCTGAATTTCTTTCCTCACCGGTTCGATCGGCCGGGGGCCAGCGTGAAATCTCGGCCAGGTCTCTTTTGTCGCCTGCCGTTTTCTCCGCGAGGCGCTGTTATCGTGAGCCCGAGAAATCGACGTTGACGTTAAGAAACGCGACGCCCCGGACGGGAGGTGTCTTGGCAACTCGAGGGAACACGTTTCGCCGCCAGGTGAACACGCGGGACACGATGGTGGCCAGGCATCCAAGGTTCTCCGTCAACGTTTGACGGCACGTTAGTCACGAGCGGAGTCACGTCTTGTCCGCGGAATCCGCGCGTCGATGGATGAATCCTCCTCTATCGAGTCGCGTTCGGCGAAACGACGAGTAGCGTTTTGGCGGGCGGCACTCGTATCTCCCTTGCTCCTCCCGGAATTCTCGGAAAGCCTGAAAAGTGTAACGATAGCGCTGGTGGCAGATAACAGGAGTTAGAATAGACCGGCGGTCACACGGAATAGTTTGAGGCTTAAAAGCTTGGTGGGCGCCGTAGTAGCAGCCCGATCGGCGATCGCCTTCGCTCTTTCAAACGAATATAGGGTAATTCCGGGAGACGCGGCCGGGCTGCAGAGTTGGTCGAAACAGTTATTTCTAGAGAATTAATTGTTCTGAACCTTAACACATTTTTACATATACACAGATGTAGAGTCAGAATATAGCAACTCGACCAACTCTCCAGCCCGACCGCGTCTCCCGGAATTACCTTATTCGCACGCGGCTGTTGGTTCGAACCTCCATAAAAGTAGAAATCCACGGGGGGACAAAAATATCGTGCCTCGCACGACACTTTAATCTCATGGAACAATTCTGTCCCCTTTAGTTAAAATGTCCTATCTAGCATTTTGAAACAACCGAGAAAATTGAAGTTTTATCATTTACTTTGTACTGCCCTTATTTCCTTTCATTCAAACTAAAACATGTTGTCAGTAGTTGGTAACAGCCTAATATAATTTTTTGTAATAGGTATACCGGTAGGTAATGCATTATTAACGTAGCAATTAATTAATTGCTTTAGATAGGATATTTTATCCAATTGGAAAAAAGTTAGGTTAAATACATTAGAGTGTTTATAAATCTTTACGAAGCACGTAGAGTTTTCTAACTTTATATAAAAGGTAGAAGACGTGTGGAACTTCAAATATTTCAATATATCTCAAAAAATGAAAAAATGTTAGATAGGACGGTTTAACTAAGGAGGGCAAAATTACTTCAGTATTTTATTAATTTTCAATTATTCTGTCATTAGTTTCATTACACGTTTTCAAAAATCTCATCTCTCGCGACTATTTCAATTATTCACTTTATTATTATTATTATTATTATTAATAAACGGGGGAACCCTTTAGAAAACAAAGATAAATTACAATATAGCACAAAAGAAACAGAGAAAATAGTAACAGATAGAATCAGATAGAAATAAACTTTATTTGACGCTGAGATTTTTCAGTCTCGTACCGTGCAATTTCATCGCCGCGGATGCGATAGATTCTCTGTGAATCGATCCCGACGTCGATGCGCGGCTCTCGGCGAAGAGGTGTGCCACGGTAGTCACCCACGCGGGGAATTTGGTAAAAGTTCTCGGGCGCGTCGTGTCGCAGGGGAGCCTCGCATAGATGTGTCCATGCGGTTTGCGCGTAAATTCATCTCGAGGACGTTTAGTATGCATTTTCGAATGCAGTGAAAGTCGCCGGAGCTCAGGCACGCGCGACATCGGCATCCTGTTATGTTCAGGGTCAGATCGGCTACGCGGACGGACGTTTTTCTTCGTCCCCCCTGGCTGTCCCCCTCCCCCACCCCTGATCCGTCGAGCGTTCAGCTCGTCGCCTGTCCCCCCGATTCCGAAAAACTCCGAGAAATCGCTAGCGTCGAATCGGCCACGGAATTAAAGAGGCGATTACGCCGCGGCCGCTCGTTCGATAGAGCATTCGCGGCGTCGCGAATGCCAATAACACGCTCCCGAGGCAACGACCGTGCTAAGCCACTCGCTCGGCCGGCCGTTCGGTATCGGCGAGAGGAGACGCTCTTCCCTCGATAATGGAAAGGTGGACGTGATAAAGAGGAGCTGTGACGCGAGCGGGACAAAAAGAACGCGCGAGATAAACCGACGCACGGTAGACTTTATTTTACCCGTACGTGACGTTCGATCTATTTGTATTACGAGGCTCTGCTTTTCGTATCGGGCACGGGCGATACAGCGACGCACGCTTTTCCACGAAGGAGAAGGGTAGGAGGAGGAGGAGGAGGAGGGGGAGGAGGAAGGCACAGCGCGGCATCGCGCTCTTTCCCGTCCGAGTATTATGATCGGGCGTTTTTACCTTGCCACTTGGAGGCTAAAGACCCCAACACACCTGTAGACGAGAGCGCTGGGCCGCGAGCGCGGCAGAGGATAGGAGGACAGATTCTCTGGGAATACCTCGAATGTATCGAAAGTTCAAGGCAGCCGCGAGCGTCCTCGACTCGTTCCCTCGACTTCGAAATCATCGGATCGCCGGTCGGAGACCGCGGGGCTCGCTTTCTGCCAAGAAACAACGCGATCGGAGGGGCGGGGGCTGATCCTCGGAATGAGTTTACCGATCAGCAGCACCGGTGCCCGACAGGTTGACGATTCTAATAATAACGACGCTTGAATCGCTCGCTCTTCTATCCGCGGTAACCTACGCGGAGGTTACTCATAGATCCGCGACTCGGATAAAGAACTCGGCTTTCCGGGTACGGATCGGGCGGAGTGGCGCCGAGCGTTGAAATTTCGCCTGTACCGTTAGCTGTTTCCGAGCGGCTCCATAAATACCGTCTATGACATCTTAATCGCCCTGCGAATATTGTCTCGTTATTCACGTGTGCACGCGCGCGCGCGCGTGTTTTCACAGCTAGGAGCGCAGCGTTCCGATACGTCGTGCCAGGTTTCACCGGACTACTTCATTCATTCAGTACGATCGTTCGTTTCTCGCTGCGACTCCGATCGAACGCCAGCGGGGACATTTCAGGTATTCGAACTTCGAGTCAAGCGTCTCTATCGCGGGCGCACGGCCTTGATCGTTGAGCGCGCGAGTGTCCCGTTTACTCTAGAAAAGAAAAGAGAGATGCGAAGGAAAATGATTCTTAAGAATCGTCGTTTCTGTATCGATTCGAGGAGAATGAGGATCGATGCTTGGCAATACTACTCGAGGCATTAATATTTTCAGATAATTAGAGAGAGAGAGAGAGAGATGGTAAGCGGGGAAGCCACGGTGTCTAGGATCGATGGATCGACTCGGCTCGTAGCGTTTAGCCGTTGATCGTAGGCCATTAAAAGACCGTGTTAACGGTACTCGCGCGTTTCGGCGGTAAAGCCAAGGGGGGACAGGCCCCGCTTGTCGTCTCGGCCTGCCGAGGAAGGTGGGCTTCCGAGGGAGGGTGCCAGAGGGAGGCAACGCGAACGGCGCGACGAAGACGACGACGGCCACGAAGACGACCACGACGACGGGAGCGAAGAGCAGGCAGGCGAAAGAGAGCGTCGGTGCGAGAGTGTCTATTTACGAGTTGTCCGGCGCCGTGATGTCCGGAGTAAAAATACATCGTAGTCCGTATGCCGTGCGCCACACAGAAACCCTCTTGTAATTCTCCAATGCTCTCGAGCTGCCTGCCTGGCTGCCTTGCTGCCCAGTTGCCTGTTCTGTTCGCCTGCCTGCTTCCCTGCCTGCTAGCTAGCCAGCTAGCTTGCTTGCTTGCTTGCCTACCTCTCCCTCTATTCATCGTTCCTTTCCCTTCCACCCTTGCCTCTCTGCGTACCGTCCCCGTAGCAGTCCTCTCCATCGCGACTCGACACGACTCGACTCTCTTGGAACGCATCCAACCGCTCCCGGAGAGACCCGCGACATGTAGCTTTTGGAGCACACCGACGCTCTGTATTCTGCCATGCCACCGATCGCGTCTCCCCACGGGATAGATTTCCAATTTCATTCGCCGTTCCCCCTCGTCCGAGCGCCTCCCCCTTCTCACCCCGGGGAGAGGTGTTTCCCGCGAGGCAAGTGTCGCCGGCGCGTTAACGCTTCATCGATCGTCGCCGCGTGCCCCGAGTTCGATACTCCGACTCCTTATCGCAGCCCTAGGAATTCGATGTTATTGTCACGCGGGAGAATATGTCTGAGAAAGATGTCAGCCGCAGTGTCTTCGGAGATGATTGAATGGTAGAGATAAATGATGGGCCTACAGAAGCTTGCTAGAAAGAGTTCTCTGTCCGGGGGGAAGATTTCTCTCGCGGATAATTGTCGCGAGGAGAAATAGTTGGTCCATGTCAGAGTTGGGCGTTATCTAAGTAAAGAATTATTTAAATAACGAATCGAGCAAAAGACACTTTATCCGTTGGAAAATAAAGATCGAGTTAAATAAAATAAAATAAAATGTAAGTCAGTTACGGGAGATCCAAGGGAAACGCTCGAGCAGTTCGCCCGAGATCGCTTGTATCGATCGATCCCTCCAGCGCCCCCTGTGCACCGTCGTCACTATTAAGATCGTTCTCCGAAGCGACAGAGCCGAACAATAGTCGCGCGAGATAACGCGCCGGTCTAAGTACTATTCCGAAGGAGACCGACTCTGGTCTAAAGTGGGGCTGGAAGAGTGGATGGTCGTCTGAAACTCGGTCGAAACCTGTTAGAATGAAGCCCGAAACTTCCGGTGACAGATAAGCGGGCATAAACACCGGCGTTATCTGGCGATCGACGAAACCGCTGGCCCCGGTATCTGCCCGGCCGCTCGTGGATCTTTGGTAACCGCGAGGTGCTCGACACCGTCGATCGGATATACATATTCCCTGTGGATAATGCTCTTAACGGCGAAACTACGTCAAACGTTCGGTTAAGTATTATTAACCGCGGTAAGAAGATTTGTTTCGCAGCCCGGGAATACCGCGAACAGAGCCGCGGCACGGCACCACGATTTAGAGAACTTGTTTGCGTCCTCGCCGATGACTTCAGCGATACGCATTAAGCCCCGCTCAATGGAATACTAACGAGCCACGTTTTTGGCGAATCGCTCGCCACTTGGCCGGCCCGCTGTTTCTCGGGAGCAGCACAACGATCGCATTGCGCCCTTGCAAGGGATAGGGTCTCGTCAGGTGTTTAACTATCTCGATTCCCAGGCTCGCGGAGGTATAAGAAAGAAATTGACGATCGCAAAATCGCTGGAGCGCGTTCGATGCGTCGTCGGTTCGGAAGATTTCGGTGTGTTTAAGCACCGGTGTCAGTCGCTGAGCGCATGTTCCTCGGTGTCTAAAATTTCTTTGGAGTCAGGCAAGGTAGCCGGTTCGCAAGGTATTCGTTTCACTACGGTAAATAAGAGCGGCGGGTCTGGGCGGTCGGGTGTAGTGTTTTCCACTTCCTCCCGGCTGAAAAATGACACGCGAGTAAGGTAAATACGTTTAGGGCAGGGGGAGGACGAGGGGGAGCGACGGCGAGGCCGGGCGATGGGCGAGAGAGGTGGGCCGGGGGAGATCGGCAATCACAGCCATTAGCCGCTATTTTTGTCGGGAGCGAGAAACGTAGTGTTTTCGTGCGACTAAAGCCGTTTCGGACGAAACGGCTTCATCGCCGTGGCCGCCAGCCGGAACGACGCGTTTCGGATTTAATTAAGCGCGATCTCTCGCAGCCGGAGGATCGAGGCATGGCTCGATCGAACGGGCCGTGGTCCGGCGTACGACCGTGCCACGACTTCTTAAAACGAACCAACGAATAATTATGATCCGCAGAGAAGGAAAACACGATGTATCTCGTCGCAATCTGTCTCTCCGTGGCACGTTGATAAAATGCAAAGGCGGCGCGCGCGCGCGCGCGCGCCGCGTTTCCAAGCCAAGTCCTACGAACGGGCGAGCAAAGAGGAGGGAAATATCGTTTCCTCGAACCGGCGAGTAGGCGTGGAAGGAATCGCCCGTCCGGGCGCGCTATTCCTCTTGTTTGGAGATGCCGAGCTTCCGAACTTCCGACGGTGGTGCGCGGCGCCGCGTCACGTCGGAAATCCGCGGGGGGATAACGTTTTATTCGAGGCGCTAGTTGAAAACTCATGGCGCGGCGGCGAGAGCACGCCGATCGCTAGGCCAGGCGCCCGCTGTTACTCCTTCGCGTCGTCTTTTGAATGGAACTATTTTTAGAATGCGCCTACTATATGTGGATAACTGTACGCGCCGTGGCGTATTCAGTTTCTGCACGGGGCCACGCCGCCTGTACCGCAGAAAATAAGCACACGTCGACGTGCCTACGCCCCGTAACCAGTCGCTTACAATTTTCTTTTCCAGCCACCTGACGCGAACCACGACATGGGAGGACCCGCGGAAAACAGCGGCCGCCGCGGCCGTGGCGGCCGTGGCCGCAGCCGTCGACAACGGGAAATCCACCAGCGCCGCCACCAACTCCCTGGGCCCGCTGCCCGACGGCTGGGACCAGGCCCGCACTCCCGAGGGAGAGATCTACTTCATCAATCACCAGACGCGCACCACCTCCTGGTTCGATCCGAGAATCCGTAAGTGGGATCGCTACGTGCCTGCCGACATGCCGCCACTGTACAGGGTGTATAGTAAAATTTTTTAAAGAAAATTAAAACCGAATACAATAAAATAAAAATGCTCTGGTAAGTGTAGAATAAGTTTTTTCCTTATTTAATCTATGACTCTCAGGTTTTTTTTTATGTCAGCCTCTCATCGTTTGCACTGTGTAAATCTGCCGCTGACTTAAAAAATTGAGAGTCATAGATTAAACAAGGAAAAACTTATCTTTCACTTTTCAGTGCATTCTTATTTTCTTGAGATCGGTTTTATTTTTTTTTAATTTTTTATTCCTTACGTTATGTAAGTCGAATAGCTACATTTATTTTAAAAAATATGGGGAGGCCTACAAAAGGAGCGACATGTGAAAAAAGAACCGCTTGCTAGAAATGGAAGATTCTAATAATAATGAAACAGATTTCTTATTTATGGTGTAACTTCAAAACTACTAATCCGATTTTGATAATTCTTTCTCCGTAACCTAAGTTGATTGAAGCCGAACTAAATGGTCCATGAAAATTGGTCCAGTAGTTACGGAGAAATTTGCGAACAAACGTAATACATATTTCTCTTCCATTTTGAAGTCGGTTAACAATTATACGTCACGACCCACAGTTGGGTTCTACACCTCTGGATCGGTGGAGATCTTTTAAAAAAGCGGATGGCAAAATTGTCCTTGACTGAGTTTCTCCCAGGCGTAGAATCCAGCTGCGGTGGTCGTGGCATAATTTTTATACACCCTGCACAGAGAGCGGTCTTTAAGGGATCAGTCCACTGTGAAGCCATGAAAAATTGTCATTTTTTAGGATCTATTTTTTAGTAGCCGAAATGTCCAACGTAAATAATGTTTTGTCTACTTATTAAAACACTTATTGACAGCATAAAAAATCTATTTTAAATTTTTAACAGTTTTTTTTTTTTAAATATATATCGCATTGATGTGAGCGCCTTGAGAATGCGATGCACTGCTGGTGCAGGTGATTCCGGGAGAGCGACGCATTTGAAACAAAAAATTCAAAGTGTGTTGTTATTCATTACGAGCGTAGTTATCGCCGGAACTAGGAGTATTTTTATTTTTTACTGATAAAAAATTACCAAAATGACGGAGGTTTGAAGTTTAAGTGTCGAAATGCGGCGAATTTTTCAATCATTTTGCCTTGTAAAAAGTGTGAAATGATTAATCGAAAAAGGTTTCCATAGTGCCGGTCATAGCCACTGATGTGCTGAATAACGTGTACAAATTTCAGACCTGCACCAGTTGAAAAAATGTTCTTTTAAGAGATAATCGCGTTGAAAGTTTTAAATCAAATTAAAAGAATTCTTTTAAATTTTTTATATATAATATAAAAGTAGCTTAATAAATACCAAAAAGATTTATTGCATTATATGTTGTATCTAGGGGTCGTCCTTAAATTACGTAAGGCTTTTTTGGGGGGAGGAGGGGGTCGCGAATTTCTTACGTTTTCTTACAAGGGGGAGGGGGGAGTCAGATAGCGTCTTACGTAATATCTGTTAACCTAATTTTCAAAAAATAATAATTCTATCATTAATGTTCCAGACAATTTGTTTTAGTTTAAATTTCCCGAAACCGAGTTAATTATATAAACCTTTAAAAGAATTTTAATAACTGAAGAAATTCAATGTAAAAAATATCACGTAAGATGGGGGTTGCAATATCAAATCTTATGAATTCTTATACTGGGGGAGGGAGGGGTTAAGAAATCGTCAAAATTACCCTTACGTAATTTAAGAACGGCCCCCTACGAAGAATAAAATCTTTAAAAATAGCTTGATTTTTCAAACCGTCACAGTGGACTGAGCCCTTAAACTTACTCGTTTAGAAAGCTCTCGATACGCTCGCGTGTATAAAAAAATACTTATGAGACTGACACTTGTATTTCAGCGACGCATCTTCAAAGGGCCCCGACTTCTGGTGCTATGCTGCCGCAGAATTGGCTTCAGCAACAGCCCACAGGTGGTGGCATGCAGACTAATCAGACGTTGCAAGCCTGTCAACAAAAGCTGCGCCTTCAGTCGCTACAGATGGAACGCGAGCGTCTGAAGCAGCGGCAGCAGGAGATCATGCGCCAGGTTGGTGCGAGAGGGTGTGATTGCACGGGAATAAAGGCTAGCGTTTAGTCGCTGCTCTGGATACATTGTTCTTCCTTTGCAGCAAGAGCTGATGCTTCGACAGAGCACCACCGACGCTGCCATGGATCCGTTCCTATCGGGAATCAACGAGCAGCACGCGCGCCAGGAGAGCGCGGACAGCGGCCTGGGCCTCGGCTCCGCTTACTCTCTCCCCCACACCCCGGAAGACTTCCTCGGGAACATTGACGACAACATGGACGGTACAAGTGGTGAGATATCCCCCCAGGTGTAGAAATATATCTTAAAGCGGCTGGTCGGGAAGACAACGGTTGTTTTTCCATCAGTTTAAGACGCGCCTCGTAACGGCCCCAATACTAAGAAGCAATTCTTTTCTGGCAGATGGAGGCGCACCCATGGAAACCCCAGATCTTTCTACTCTGAGCGACAACATCGATTCGACCGACGACCTCGTCCCATCGTTACAGGTACTCGCTGCAATTCAGTCGCGCCGCGACACACCATCGATCCCCGATCGAGCTCGGAATGGGTCCACTTTAACTGTAGCGCCTGTCGCGACGTTTGTTTTCAGCTCAGCGAGGACTTCAGTAGCGACATCTTGGACGACGTGCAATCGCTCATAAATCCCAATACGACGAAACCTGAAAACGTGCTGACGTGGCTGTAGTATGGGGGCGGGGGATTGTCTATGACAGGCAAGCAATTTATGAGATCGACTCGATAACAAAAAATTGCAATTTCAATAGCGTCTAAACTGAGTGGAACGATTCTAGAGGATCTAACCAGTAAAGTAACGAGACTATTCCATAAAGAACAAAAACAAAAAAGAAAGCAAAACAAAAGGAACGCACGTGAACGGGGGAAGAAAATTTTTAAACGTATAAGTAGAAAGGAGCCTTGATTACGACGCGCAATGCTCAACGTGTGCACGGAAAACGTGCGTATGCGTACAGGAATCGTCCGCAGGGTGTCCCAGAGGCATTGGCCCCGGATCGATGGATCGCGATTCACAGCGAGTCCCGTAAACAAGTTTCGCCTCTGCCGTCGCGTTAACCGGAGTCCGTGCAAAAGGCGTTGGAAACGGTGGGATCTGGGGCCTTGGAATCTAGTGTTCGTGGCAAGCTTGTCGAGTCTTCCTGAAGAGATCTTTGAGAGTTTTGAGCAGGCCACAATTATCCAAGGCTTCCAGGCGAACGGTCCCGTGGGTTCGTTATCCATTTTTAACGCCCGTTTCGCGGAGCAATCGTGCCTCTTGAACGCGCAGCGCGATCCCCGATGCCGCGTCCCATCGGCGTCTCTGGGACACCTTGTCACATGTAAATGAACATATTCGGGGCCTTTCTCTTTCTCTCTTACTATCAGAGTGTGTTTGGATGTTCGTATGCTCGTGTGCGTGTATGAGTGCATTTCTCCCCGCCCCCGAAACATTTTGTATATAAGTTTGTATTTCTATACTAAAGCATCGTACGAGAGGGAGAGGGAGAGAGGGGACTGAATATTTTGATAATAATATTTAAAATGTGCGCGAGCTCTGCCCCGCCACTGGTGCGACGAATGAGGCGCGGCGAGCGAAGGAAAGCTGCTCGACATACTTCCCGATAGTACGGAGTAGACAAGTAAATTGTTGTTTAATTATATTTATATCGTGTTGGTTTACAAAGGGAATATAATCTGATATCATGACATATCAGATTCGAACGATCATAGATCTCGCGTGTGATTTAAATTTTAAAGAAACGAAATGGAAAAAAAGAAACAACACCATACCTGATGTGTTCACGGGATTTCAACGTGCATGTGAAAATCGTGAGATGAATACGCAAAACAAGTGCAATTAATCTACGGAGAAACTCTGCGTGCGGAGGGAAAGAGAGAGAGAGGGGCGCAGGGAGGAGGAAGAAGGGTATGATGTTCGATAGAGATGCGATATTTAATTCGATTTAATCGTCGATCCGTGTAGCGATGATCTTTAAGCGACGTTCGCGGCAGCAACGGCCAGGCAATGTCTAAAAGTATCGAAGCATTTTTAACGCACGGACACTTGTCTATACTTTGAAGTTGGCATACGGAGCAAAATCATGTTACGTGTATGAATTCAGGTTCGAAGCAGAATTTCTTCGAATCGCGTGTCCAAAGTATATATATATACATACATACATATATATATATACAAATACATTACATATACACTGCAATCGAGTGTCGATAATGCTCAGACTATTTTACAAGCGATATATGCTTAAACGAAGTGCCTTTTCTTTGCAATCGATTGTAACGACGATACATGTTAATATTGAATCGTCATCTTTCAAAGCAATAACCGTCCAAACGAGATGTTTATGTGAAGCATGTGGTAATTGTTAAAATAGGCGAACACGTTTTTTTAGGCCCCCCTTCCAAATACTTCGAGGGGGGGCTGGAAACACAAAATGAATATATATATTTTTTTTATATATAAAGTCTATACTTGTTACGAATTGCAGTTATATTGGTATTTTGAAAACGCTGTTAGATTGTAAAATTCTCTTACGTTTTATACTACATACAGTTATATTAATGGAGATTACAAAAGGAGAGTATATGATATTTATAGAATTATCTTTAAATATCTTTAGCCTTAAGGATTGTTTTTTCGCGCTCCCCGGTCTCCCCCTGTTTTTTGGGGGGAGTACACGCGAGCGACGGGAAGAGAAAAAAAGAGGCCGTTAATCTTGTACTTGTCTGTTTCTCGCGAAGCAACGCGTAGCGATGGTTATTACCGAAGCGACTCGGTAAAAATTAGACAAACTTGCGTACGCGCTCTCACACACATACACACACAAACTTACACACGCTCCACACACATACACATATATATTTAGTTACATGGCAGCTTAAGTGTATACATGCGTCCTAAAAGGAAGAAAGAGAGAAAGAAGGTGATGGAGAGGAAGGAGCGGAGGTTGACGTAACTTGTCTCGTTGGTCCAAGCGGCGATAACGATTGATAAGTAAGTGGTACCAGTGATAACAATCGCGCAATCATGAATTTTATCCGACCCGATCTATTCCACGTTTTACGCCACCCTTTCCGCCGAAAGGGACGAGAAGGAGCGATTTTATTTTTTCAATAACCGAGAACATTATCCTGTTGAAGTTTATTATTTGTTGATCGTCGAGTTTGATTGTTACTGAAGCGTCGCAGTTACGTCCGCCCCATCGCGGCCGCTCGTTCCGGGAACGCTGTAATCGGACGAGCGGAGAGAAAAAAAGAGAAGAGAATATATGAGAAGGCCTCTATCAGCTCTCCTGCCTTTTCCCGCAGCTGGGAAAAGTACCGGAGACGCCAGTCAGAACTTCCGTTTAGCTACTCGCACCGCTCGGTTTTAGAATAATCCCTTTTCTGTTTACTTGGCTAGCCGCGCGAGTAGCGAGCCATTCGACCTCTTTATTTCTATTTTACTGAATGGAGCAATAAAACGATCATGTAATATTCATTCGATACTTTGTGTTAATATCTGTATTATTCGACTGGAACTTGGAAAGCGATCGCTGTACAATTAAACGACGCCAGCAGAGAGGACGCCGGACCGGGCGCTTATTTTACACACGTTAACGCCAGAAACGTTTTAAGGAAACAAAAAAAGAAATATGAAGAAACACTTTATCGCGACGCAATCGTCTCTCGGGTCGCAAAAACCGCGAAGAGTTAAGAATACGTATAAGAAATTTTAAGAAGCCGGTGACTCGAGACACGCGCGTGTCCGCGTTATTACCTTCAATTTTATGTCGAGCGGCACAAAGTCTTTTATTTTGCTAACTCGCCCGCGTCCGCTGCGCTCTCTGCTCGCCGCATCCGATCACGATATGTCGACTGTGCCCGGAGATCGCGGGGAACCTTGGAACCACGCGATCCACGAAAGTTACCATCGTCGGCGAGGATCGGAAGAATCAATGCGCTTGCGAGTCAATCGTTCTAATGGTCACTCTCGAGCGGCGTTACTCTCGAAGCGATAGCTTCCAGGCACGTCAGGTCAGATACATTTAATGTATTACTTTTAATTGCTAGTTAATGATAATATTAATATTACCATACACCGTATCTCTTGCTTTTAGTCTAAACTCAATTTAGTTTTTATTTTCACCGGGGGAATGGGGCGGGGAGGGCCGGGGGGGGGGGGGAGGTTGGGAGGGAGCATCGCGGAGGAGAGGCCGAGGACCTCTCGCAAAAGTGCCTTCATCGACGCGCGGAGAAATCGTTGTTTTTACGAGGTGAATAGTGTTTGTTGATCGCCGAGCCGAATACAGAATGGAAAACTTATAAAAATGTCTTCAGACTTCCCTTAGGTGGCGCATCCGCAATATCTGAGATTATAATACGAGAAGCAATTAGTTGTTTAATATCAGTATTTAAATATGCTCATTGGCAATAATTTGTGACGTACACTTTTTATATCGGTAACAAGTGCCTTAGTAATAACGATAATGATAAATATATTGTTTACTTACATACTGACAAGCGGTGTTACTCTGTTCTCTACTTGCTCTTCACCTAACCGACGCCCCTGAACATCTCATCCCGTGATCCTCGGGGGGTGAACAGCTTCAACTACCCACACAGCACCTTAACATTGCAGCAACGTCTCTGCAATATTACGGTGCAAGATTGCAATGTTGCACCATAACATTACAGAGACGTTGCAGGTTCAGTCCTATGTCCGCGTTCCCAATACTGCAGGTGTGTATTTTTGCAATGTTGCGGCAGCATTGCAAACATGTAGTCCTGCAACGTTCCGGCAATGATTCTGCAACGAAACGGCAATAAAAACGGCCAACGAGAAATTCTAGCATATCCAGTTAAATGAAACATGCTGTAGAATCTACTCGACGTCATATTTCAAATTTCGTCAAAGTCGTAGTTGCTTCAGAATATTGCTGTACTTTTTCTACAATATTTCCACTACAGTATTGCACGGCAATATGTAGGCAATTTTGCTGGGTCGTTGCCACTGAAACATTGCACATCGATTTGCGCGCAATATTGCCGAAATATTGTAGGATCATTGCCACTGGAACATTGCACTTCGATGTGCGCGCAATATTGCCGAAATATTGTAGGATCGTTGCCACTGGAATATTGCACGGCAACGTTCTTGCAATATTGCAGAAATATTGTAGAATCGTTGCCAATGGAACATTGCACGGCAACGTTCTTGCAATATTGCAGAAATATTGTAGAATCGTTGCCAATGGAACATTGCACGGCAACGTTCTTGTAATATTGCAGAAATATTGTAGAATCGTTGCCAATGGAACATTGCACGGCAACGTTCTTGCAATATTGCCGAAATATTGTAGGATCGTTGCCACTGGAACATTGCACTTCGATGTGCGCGCAATATTGCAGAAATATTGTAGAATCGTTGCCAATGGAACATTGCACGGCAACGTTCTTGCAATATTGCAGAAATATTGTAGAATCGTTGCCAATGGAACATTGCACGGCAACGTTCTTGCAATATTGCAGAAATATTGTAGAATCGTTGCCAATGGAACATTGCACGGCAACGTTCTTGCAATATTGCAGAAATATTGTAGAATCGTTGCCAATGGAACATTGCACGGCAACGTTCTTGCAATATTGCAGAAATATTGTAGAATCGTTGCCAATGGAACATTGCACGGCAACGTTCTTGCAATATTGCAGAAATATTGTAGAATCGTTGCCAATGGAACATTGCACGGCAACGTTCTTGTAATATTGCAGAAATATTGTAGAATCGTTGCCAATGGAACATTGCACGGCAACGTTCTTGCAATATTGCAGAAATATTGTAGAATCGTTGCCAATGGAACATTGCACGGCAACGTTCTTGTAATATTGCAGAAATATTGTAGAATCGTTGCCAATGGAACATTGCACGGCAACGTTCTTGTAATATTGCAGAAATATTGTAGAATCGTTGCCAATGGAACATTGCACGGCAACGTTCTTGCAATATTGCAGAAATATTGTAGAATCGTTGCCAATGGAACATTGCACGGCAACGTTCTTGCAATATTGCAGAAATATTGTAGAATCGTTGCCAATGGAACATTGCACGGCAACGTTCTTGTAATATTGCAGAAATATTGTAGAATCGTTGCCAATGGAACATTGCACGGTAACGTTCTTGTAATATTGCAGAAATATTGTAGAATCGTTGCCAATGGAACATTGCACGGCAACGTTCTTGCAATATTGCAGAAATATTGTAGAATCGTTGCCAATGGAACATTGCACGGCAACGTTCTTGTAATATTGCAGAAATATTGTAGAATCGTTGCCAATGGAACATTGCACGGCAACGTTCTTGCAATATTGCAGAAATATTGTAGAATCGTTGCCAATGGAACATTGCACGGCAACGTTCTTGTAATATTGCAGAAATATTGTAGAATCGTTGCCAATGGAACATTGCACGGCAACGTTCTTGCAATATTGCAGAAATATTGTAGAATCGTTGCCAATGGAACATTGCACGGCAACGTTCTTGTAATATTGCAGAAATATTGTAGAATCGTTGCCAATGGAACATTGCACGGCAACGTTCTTGTAATATTGCAGAAATATTGTAGAATCGTTGCCAATGGAACATTGCACGGCAACGTTCTTGCAATATTGCAGAAATATTGTAGAATCGTTGCCAATGGAACATTGCACGGCAACGTTCTTGCAATATTGCAGAAATATTGTAGAATCGTTGCCAATGGAACATTGCACGGCAACGTTCTTGTAATATTGCAGAAATATTGTAGAATCGTTGCCAATGGAACATTGCACGGTAACGTTCTTGTAATATTGCAGAAATATTGTAGAATCGTTGCCAATGGAACATTGCACGGCAACGTTCTTGCAATATTGCAGAAATATTGTAGAATCGTTGCCAATGGAACATTGCACGGCAACGTTCTTGTAATATTGCAGAAATATTGTAGAATCGTTGCCAATGGAACATTGCACGGCAACGTTCTTGTAATATTGCAGAAATATTGTAGAATCGTTGCCAATGGAACATTGCACGGCAACGTTCTTGCAATATTGCAGAAATATTGTAGAATCGTTGCCAATGGAACATTGCACGGCAACGTTCTTGCAATATTGCAGAAATATTGTAGAATCGTTGCCAATGGAACATTGCACGGCAACGTTCTTGCAATATTGCAGAAATATTGTAGAATCGTTGCCAATGGAACATTGCACGACAACGTTCTTGCAATATTGCAGAAATATTGTAGAATCGTTGCCAATGGAACATTGCACGGCAACGTTCTTGTAATATTGCAGAAATATTGTAGAATCGTTGCCAATGGAACATTGCACGGCAACGTTCTTGCAATATTGCAGAAATATTGTAGAATCGTTGCCAATGGAACATTGCACGGCAACGTTCTTGTAATATTGCAGAAATATTGTAGAATCGTTGCCAATGGAACATTGCACGGTAACGTTCTTGTAATATTGCAGAAATATTGTAGAATCGTTGCCAATGGAACATTGCACGGCAACGTTCTTGCAATATTGCAGAAATATTGTAGAATCGTTGCCAATGGAACATTGCACGGCAACGTTCTTGTAATATTGCAGAAATATTGTAGAATCGTTGCCAATGGAACATTGCACGGCAACGTTCTTGCAATATTGCAGAAATATTGTAGAATCGTTGCCAATGGAACATTGCACGGCAACGTTCTTGTAATATTGCAGAAATATTGTAGAATCGTTGCCAATGGAACATTGCACGGCAACGTTCTTGTAATATTGCAGAAATATTGTAGAATCGTTGCCAATGGAACATTGCACGGCAACGTTCTTGCAATATTGCAGAAATATTGTAGAATCGTTGCCAATGGAACATTGCACGGCAACGTTCTTGCAATATTGCAGAAATATTGTAGAATCGTTGCCAATGGAACATTGCACGGCAACGTTCTTGTAATATTGCAGAAATATTGTAGAATCGTTGCCAATGGAACATTGCACGGTAACGTTCTTGTAATATTGCAGAAATATTGTAGAATCGTTGCCAATGGAACATTGCACGGCAACGTTCTTGCAATATTGCAGAAATATTGTAGAATCGTTGCCAATGGAACATTGCACGGCAACGTTCTTGTAATATTGCAGAAATATTGTAGAATCGTTGCCAATGGAACATTGCACGGCAACGTTCTTGTAATATTGCAGAAATATTGTAGAATCGTTGCCAATGGAACATTGCACGGCAACGTTCTTGCAATATTGCAGAAATATTGTAGAATCGTTGCCAATGGAACATTGCACGGCAACGTTCTTGTAATATTGCAGAAATATTGTAGAATCGTTGCCAATGGAACATTGCACGGCAACGTTCTTGCAATATTGCAGAAATATTGTAGAATCGTTGCCAATGGAACATTGCACGACAACGTTCTTGCAATATTGCAGAAATATTGTAGAATCGTTGCCAATGGAACATTGCACGGCAACGTTCTTGTAATATTGCAGAAATATTGTAGAATCGTTGCCAATGGAACATTGCACGGCAACGTTCTTGCAATATTGCAGAAATATTGTAGAATCGTTGCCAATGGAACATTGTACGGCAACGTTCTTGCAATATTGCTGCAATATTGTGAGATCATTGCCACGCCAATAATGCACGGCAATATTGTGAGATCATTGCCACGCCAATAATGCACGGCAATATTGCAGGAACATTCCTACAATATTGCAATGCAGCCTGCAACAACGCAACATTGCAGCAACGTTCCTGCAATACAGCTGCAACGAAGTGTGCTGTATGGGTAATCGGAGAAGCGTTTCCCCGTTTCCAATTAATTCATTCGTCAGTGAATTTATCTCCTCGCATTAATTTCCTAATTCCTCGGTGTCGACCTCTAGCCGCGCTTAAATTAATAATCTACCCTTGCGATCGTTCTCTCCTAGCATCGAAGTCTCCCACTTTTACCCCGTCACCGTCAGCGTTGCGCTCTGCGGATGATCGATCGAGGAAAGTGTAAGCGCGAGCCTGTGTGTTCCTTTTCCACGATGCTCCGCGCCTCGACCATCAGCCATCGTGCTGCTGCGACGAGATGGAAGCGGCAGATTTCTGATTTGGCAAGGGGTGGGATCGAGCGATGGGGAACGGACCGACGGCAGCAGTTTGCGAGGGTGGCTGCGACCCCCATCGGCTTCTGCACCCTCCGCCGGTATTTTTATGGTTTCTTCCAAATGCGTTCGATCATTCCGAACGCAGCTTTCTATTTGTGTATCCTTCCCTCGAAGCGGCTAGCAAACTTTGCGCGGGCGAAGCCTCGAAAATATTCCCCTCGAACAGAAATGGAAACGCGTCGGGGGAGAATGTGAGGAACTAAAGCGAGCCAAACACTCGATTGTTAATCGGACGCCATTTGGAAAACGCTGAGAAAATCCCTTTTTTTTTATATTTTTTCCACACGGAAGCAGCGTATCTTTGCGCGCGAGAAGGGCGGTAAACAGGAAACGGCCCCCCGTAGGGGCGGGCCAGTAAAAAAGCGGCCGCGTGGCCCGACCGACGATGAGCGACTGGGTACCTGGGCTTTTTCAACCCTTTCTTCGCGCGCCCTTTCAGCAAAGGAAAGTATTCAGGGTCGTGGATTGTCTGCGCCCGCAGTTTTTTAAGTACCCTTTAGAGGGTCGCCCGCGCGACGCAAGAACGCCGGATAATCCGAGTACCTCTGCTCGGCGCGCGTAAAAACGCGCACGCTTTTTGCGAGCACAGCCATCCATCTGCAAGAAAAATAGTTCCCCCGTAAGTTTTTTAGTTGGACAGAAAGACGGTGAGTGTAATTTGAAGTTTGGATTTTTTTTAAAAAAAGGGCCCGCGACGGGAATGTCCGCTTACTTCTGCGATGCAGGTAAATAAATCCCCTTTGTTCTGCGAGCTGTTGAAACGAAACGATAGGGGAAGGGTGAAAAGTACATCGAACACCGGAGGGGGGGACTGCCCCGCGATATAATAAAATCGCCTATTAGCGATCTCCCCGCGCGATGCAGGTAGCTGCACTTGCGCTCCGATGCAGGGTGGTTTTTTGCCGGCGGTGAAAAGCGAATGAGAAGAAAAAACGACTCCGAACACCCTTCCCCTATGCACCGAGTCTAATAGAGGCAAAAAAACTCCCCTTCTCTCAACAGGTTGATGCCCATTGTGCCTGGTAACACGAGATCGATTGGGTACATAAAAAAAAAATTAAAACTTCCCTGCCTCGCAACAGGTGAGCCTTTCAGAGCTGGGGCTTTATAATCGTCCCTCTCGGAATCACTTTCACCCCTTCAGCTCCCCTTCTGCCTGAGCACGTGCACTCCGGCCGATTGCCTCTCCATTAAAACACAGTAAACTCGCTCGCACCTTCTCTAAAAGACCCGTCGGAAAAGATCGAACGGGAAGCGAGACGATTTTAACACGTTCGCGGACAGTAAAAGTTTCAGCGAGGTGCAAAAATTGAGTCATTTTATTTTTAAATTGATTCTGATATCCGAAATTTGATTAAACACATTTTATAAGGGTAGTCAGATTAGCATATTTTAATGGTTACATAGTCATTATCTTGACAGGTATAATAATTACAAAAACTTAAGTTTCACCGAACCATTGCGCCGAAACTAAATATTTATTATCAATTATTACGGTCGAAACTAAAATTCATTTAAAAAAAAAAACCTAAGGTTATAAAAAATTAAATTCAAAATAATTGACTTTAAGATTTGAATGCTATAGCATTTATTCTGTATCATCATGAAAATGAATGTTATAGCATTCACGTCCGCGAACGTGTTAAGGAGCATCGCCCATATGTCGCCGGCTATTCTCCGGTCGCAGGATGACGTCGTGGATCGATCGATCCTCACCGATGCGGATTTCATTCGCACCGGGGGAGCCTCCTCTTTTTATGCACATTTTTCCGTCGCGCCGGTTTTCAGAAACGGCACACTGCGCCCGGATGCAGTGCATTAAAACGCATTCTTAATGGGCCCTGGGCTGGGCACCTTTGTCGAAGCTTTCCATTTAAACGACATTCGAGCGGCCCCGTTGCCCGCTCGTCGCAGTGATCTGCAAAAACCTGCGGTCCCCGCGGAGAATGGAGGGGAAAAAAGTGGAGGAGACGCTGCCGATCGACTCTCGTCCCCCGCGCTTTTCCGCACAGAAAAAGTCTTGACATTTACAAACGACTCTCTCGTTTTCACCGCTCATTTTCATTCCGAGCCATTTTCGTGCTTCACGAACGGCGATTTTGAGGGAAGCGCGCAACTCTGATTCGCAAAGAGTCTGGACTGTCTGGAGAATGGGAGATTTTTTTCTTGTTAAGGCCTTACATATGTCCAGAATTTTAAAAAAAACGATTACTTTTTTTTAATAGATTGTTGTTCTCTATAGTTTTAGGCTTATTTCTGTGGAAGTCGATTGCAAAAATTCCTTATAGATCGAAAGTTATGGTAGAAAATGTGACTGCCCGACGAGAGTTTTGTGCGCGCAGGTAGCTGTCCTTTTTTTGAGCACAGAAAAAATAAACAAAAACAATTAATTTTCGACAAGGTAGGCATACAATGCGAAGTCGGAATGGGAGATTAAACGTCAGTTTACAAAACAAATAAAAAAATTCATAAAGTTCTTGCTTTAGCTGCGCGCGACTTCGAGCAAAACGCACTTAAAACTTTAAACGCGTTTTTCTCGAAACTACTTTTTCCGCCACGGCCTACATGATAACTCATCCAGTTTCTAATATTTTTTGATACGATTTTTTTTAAAATATTCGGAATCGTTTTCTCTATAGTCTGTCGAGCCGGATTTTTGATATTTTGATTGAAATATTTTATAAATATAATTAAAGTGTAAAATTTATGACGTAAAACGCATACTTTTTTTCAAACTGCCATAAATTGCTCAATTTTTCGGAATTCAAAATTCCGGCTCGACACACTATAACTACAACTTTATTTTACAAGAATTTTTTACATTTTGTAAATCGATCAACATTTGCTGGAGATATGATGCCGACCGTGGACCAACTTGTTTTTCTTAGTGTTGTGGATCATGTGATTTTTTATATAGTAATTTTTGTAAAAATAAAGTGAAATAAATTTTTGTATAAAGTTTAAATACCAATAAACAATGTGTGCTATTTATTTTTATTAATTTCTATTGTTATCATTACTAAAAAAAAATTTTCTTTTGGGGCATTTTTGGCGCTGCTAGACGTATGTAAAGCGGTCTGTAGGCGCTCAATATTATTATGCGATATATTGCACAATGTTTTGCTGTGTGCCCCACACGGTCAATAATATTGTGCAATATTGAATATTCCCTCCAATATTATTGCCCAACTTTTCAATTTTATTGTGCAACCTTCCAATATGATCCACAGGTTGTCAATAATAATGTGCAATATTGAATATTGCGCAATTATATTGAACGTCTACAGACCGCTTGAGGCCTTAAGAATCTCCAGTGGATTTTCATTTGTTAAGCACGAGAGGAGGAAGCTGGTGAGGAAATTACCAGAAGATGCTTAACCGCGTCGGAGTAACCTCTAAGCCGCGCTGACATCGAGAGAGCTTAGGCCAGTCATTAACCGTAATAAGTCGTGAAAGAGGGTGCAGGTGGGCTCGCGCCGCGCTCCACAAGGCAGCGCGTGTCTCCTGTATCCAGGAATCTCGGGGAAATTTAGTGGCGGGCAGCGTCGCGCGCCAAGTTCCGTATTCCTCTCAAGATCCGCTGGATATATACGTAAAATGGCTCTATAAATAGGGTAAGAGAGGCGCAGCTGAGGCGGAAAGCGGAAATCACGGGGAAAGCACGCGCTTGGGGTCGTATCGTGTGTCGACGCGGCGCAACAGAAA
Organism: Andrena minutula; assembly: GCA_929113495.1. Taxonomy (NCBI): domain Eukaryota; kingdom Metazoa; phylum Arthropoda; class Insecta; order Hymenoptera; family Andrenidae; genus Andrena; species Andrena minutula. Next base: position 74,963,475 of record OV815993.1, on the reverse strand, counting down.
GAAGGAAAAAAAGGGAAGGGAGAAAAACGGAGAGGTCACAGGAGGACGCGCTAGGAGGAGGGTAGCAGCGAGGGGCATTCGATCATTCAGCGAGCTCTGGAGCGTCTTGCTCGTTCCGAGATTCGAATTAAGTTCGGAAAAAATATACATACCCGCGAATGCTTTAGCCCTTGGAAATTGCCAAGGGCGAATTCCACTTACGCCCAAATCACCCCTGATTTTCATTAACCCATACAGCACACTTCGTTGCAGCTGTATTACAGGAACGTTGCTGCAATATTGCCGTGCATTATTGGAGTGGCAATGATCTTACAATATTGCGGCAATATTGCAAGAACGTTGCAATGTTCGATTGGCAACGATCCTAAAATATTTCGGCAATATTGCGCGCAAATCGATGTGCAATGTTTCAGTGGCAACGACCCAGCAAAATTGCCTACATATTGCCGTGCAATACTGTAGTGGAAATATTGTAGAAACAGTAGGGTAAAGGCAGGTAATATGGAACATCTGATTTCAAAAGCTTGTCAAAAGCAGGGGAATTTGTGTTTTTTAATAAAACGGACATCAGGGGACGAAGGAACTAATGCATAATGATACTTACCTAGTCAAATGTAAAAAAATCCAATGGTTTTGCAGTTATAATAAAAAAACTGAAAAGACTGAAAATCGTCCGTTCGAAAAAATGGGTCCTAATATGGAACACCTAGGAAATTTGTAAAGAAAACTGAAAAATTTTTCCCTTTTTTTACTAAAACTGAAGATTTACTAAGTAGAAGATACAAATAAATAAATATACGTCATTTTTGTAATTTATTCCTGCTTTCTGTGTCTCCTACACGTTGGGCACGTGAATAATACGTCGAAAGCTCCACATTCTTCGTGTGCCCACTGAAAGCCTCGAATAACATTGGGTCTACTTTTCATTGCCATTATTTTTAAAATTACCATCGTAAAGTGAGCATTCCGCATCATCGTCGTCATCGTCATTATCAACTTCATCTATGTTACTCGGTATGTTCCATATTACGTACACACATGTTCCGACAAGAAATTAAGAATTATTCTAAGAAGAAAGTAACTTTATTAGTAAACTATTATTGAATAATCAAGACCACGCATATTTAATGATAAATTATATCAAAATAATACTTTGTAACATACCTTCGCTACAATATTGAACCGTTTGTTACAGTTTTCAGAAACTTTTACACCCCAGAAAAAATATAAACGTTTCTCTTTCAATGATAGATGCCCGACTGGTGCTCAATTGTCAGTATCATCGTCTATTGTGTCTAGGGATCTAATATACACGATTGCCTGCAGTGTTCGTTATTTCGTTATCGAAATATTACAAAGTTCCATATTACGTGCCGTTCCATATTACCTGCCTTTACCCTACAGCAATATTCTGAAGCAACTATGAATTTGACGAAATTTGAAATATCATCGCCACAAACAGGATCATTGCCACAATTTTGCCGTTTCGTTGCAGAAGCATTGCCGGAACGTTGCAGGACTACATGTTTGCAATGCTACCGCAACATTGAAAAAATACACACCTGCAATATTGCGAAAGCGGACATAGGACTGAACCTGCAACGTCTCTACAATGTTATGGTGCAACATTGCAATCTTGCACCGCAATATTGCGGAGGCGTTGCTGCAATGTTATGGTGCTGTGTGGGAAGGGGGGACGCCTACATAGAGCGGTCGAAACAATGCGCTTCTTTGGGATTTTTTTTCTAGAAAAACCGTTACATTTTTATTAATAACTATTCGTCTATTGTTAAGAGTATATCTAAAGGATAGTTCAGTATTTTTTGCGTTAAAGAATATTAAAAGATTTGAGAGTTATAGGCGATGACCGGGATTATAGTTAATTAGTGACAATTAGATAGATTAGAGTTAATATAGTGACAATTTTTTTTCCAAAATTTAAATAAAAAATTTCGAAAAAATTATTCGATTGTAAAATCCATACCCTTATCTCTGTAGTATTGTATGCTAAGCCTGCAAAAAAGCGTTTTAGTTACTACGCCAAAACAAAAAACTTTATAACTCGGACAAAAATGAAGTTTTCGAACTGATTTTTTTGCAGGCTTGGCATACAATACTACAGAGATAAGGGTATGGATTTTACAATCAAATAATTTTTCGAAATCTTTTTTTTAAACCTTGAAAAAAAATGTGTCACTATACTAACTCTTACATAATTCATTTCAGCGTAAAAAATAATATGGATATAAATATTTTCAAATTTTTATCTGTAAAATTACTGGTAGTTCATTTTCACCTGAGTGACCCCCCTTAAGGTAGGTTTTCCTAGACGCGAGTGGACGTAACGTGGAGAATTTCAAAGTCGATTTTCTGGAAAATGAAGCTCGATAAAAAAAGGTACTCTTCTTTTTCGACTTCTAACAAGTAAATAAGTCGAGCAAGAGGAATACAATTTTTTGATATTCCGCTTCATTTTCGAGAAAATCGACTTTGAAATTTCTGCCGTTGCCTCCAGTCGCGTATACGAAAACTTACCTTAATAAAAATCGCGTGCGAACTGGGCGTACATGCGGAATTCTTCCCAAGTGTCCTAGTCTCCAGGCGAATCAAACGCAATTCTAAACGGCCACGCGTCACGTGACCCAAGTGGCCCGGAGCATCTCGCTGCCAGGGAGGTCGAAACGCAGGCAGGAAGGAAAAAAACGCAGCTTGGTCAGGACGTTTGAAAAGTGGCCAGAATTAACGCGTGCGCCTTGGCCACCCTGTGACCTCCCTTTTCTCTCCCGCTCGTCCACCCCTCTGGCATGGGGTGCCAGGAGGGTGCAGCGGCCCGACGCTCCGCCCTTTCAGCTCGCCCCTCGCCAGCCGATACAGGAAAAAAGTCTATAAATGAAAATGATCGGAGGTCCACAAGCGACGTGGCTCTCTCGCTCTCTGCGAAACGAAATCCGATTAGGCCGCAAAACGATGCCCGGCGATCGCGACCATAGTACAACGCTGATCCGCTGTAATGACCCACGGATTACGCGATTATCTGTTGCACGGTTGTTAACGAGTAGCTGTATCCATAGACAGCAACTTTCATCCTGCGAATTCGTATACAATCATTGTTCCAACGTTCCCGCGTCTGTTTTTCAAAAATCAAAAATGTTTTTCGGCCAGGTCGTTCGAATTTTTTCGCTCGCCTCGGTCTCCGTCCAAAGCCACTGCCCATAAATACGTTGGAGCGTTTCGTTATTAGAGCCGGTCAGTCATTAAGCTCGGCACACGCAGCCGGGGGTGTCCGGTTTTCCGGTAATGTGGGGTGAAAATGCGATTCCAGGCCTTTCTCACAATCGTCGCGGATTCGGTGGGACGGCTGCAGCGACCGTTTTCCAAAATCTCTCTCTCTCCCTGGCTATTGGGGCTGGGATCTGGCTGGACAATGGTCACGTATGCTTCGATCTATAAATCTTGCATTGTCCGGCGCGGATGTTTAGTCGCCCGCATATTAACCCAGGGGTGAAAAGGCCGCGCACCCGGCATTGTTCAATAGTTGACCCCTCTCGTGGTGTCGCGACCCCCGGGCTTTCTTATTTATCAGGTTACGAGGCTCGCCGCTCGTAACCGATCCAGGACCTCCGTCCAGCCGATCCTGGCCCCGTCATCGGTCCCGCTCCCTCCTTTGATGACGCGTCGCGCCGGGAAACGTCACCGCGCTGCGTCAGCCTTCGCGAAAAATTATTCACGCTCGCGGATCTCTCGGGTTTATTAGCTTCTGAAATGGGGAACGAAGGCGGACAGATTAAACGCTGGGAATATCGAGTTTTTTCGAGGATCTCCTCTATCTTCTCCCTCGGCCACCGTCCGTCCGGGGGTTCGTCCCTTAAACAAGCGAATAAAGAAGCGGTGGACACCGATAATCGCCCGTTACGGGTGAAACGGTCCACCTCACCGATCCTCAAAGGAGCCTCCGAGAGAGAGAGAAAGAGAGAGAGAGAGAGCAGAAAGAGAAACCCAAGAAGGCGATCGCCGATCTCGACGAGCACGGGCCAGATGCCACGCGCGAAGGGGTGGCTCCTCGTTTCGATACTGAAAATTGTTTCCTCCACAAGCTAATTCCCATTGAATGACACCTTGCAGTCCCTGCAAAAAAAAGGAGAGAGGCTAGTTTTTTTCACAACGTCCCGCGATCGACACCCCTCGACACCTCCGAGGGGTGAGTTTTTTCTAAACCTGTTCCTCTCGCCCTGTAATCCGCCTCTTTTTTTCCCCGCGCTCCCGATTCACGTGCACCGCGGGCCGTTTTGTTCCGAGGGGCCTGACAGCCGACTAACGATCCCTCGAACGTGTGTTTATTATAAGCGACGCCACGCGCGCCGAGAGGCCGGCCTCCAGGAACCAGAAGAGAACAGAGAGAGCAGGAGTATGAGAAAAAAAAGAATCGAGAAGGGAGAGACAGAGAGGGATATCCGTTTTCCCGATTTACGGGGAGCATAAAAAGCCAGGAGAGTAGGGGAGAGAGAGGGGGGAGAGAGGAAGAAAGGAACGAGGGCTGGGAAAGACGAGGGGGTCGGGAACGAGCGAACACGCGGAGTTGTGGGTAGAGAGCCGGCACACGGAGTGGATTCGGCCACTGAATATCGAGAGCCCTTCAATCCGCAGAGGGTCCGCAGACCGTTGCACGGCACGGGGGAGACGCGTCAGGGGAGAGAAAAAATCCATTTCGAAAAGCTACTGCCACCGGGCGACTGACCGCCAAGTCGTCACTTAGGGCTCGCTTTCAAAACGGCAACATTTTTTTCTCCACATTCCCTGAACAAAATGCCTGGACGTCCGGCGAACTCGAGATTAATGTCCTGCAGCTCCCTTTACTCGCCCTTCGCCGATCGATCGTGCCACGAGAAGCGCGCGACCGCTACTTCCAGGAAGCAGCGAGGATCTTGACGAATACCTCGCTTTTTACCATTCCCTTCGGAGATTGGTGGATGTAAATCACGGGGCAGGAAGCCGCGTAATCAGACTGTAACGAAGGAGAGATAGGATCGGAGGGATATGTCAATGTCGGCGGCGCGTCTTCTGGTGGGGTTTCGATGAAACGGGACGGCGATGCTCGCGGACTGTCGGCGCCGGGAAAATTTCCGGGGAATTAGAATAAGACGGTTCTTGAGTCTTTGGGCAGCAGCGATATCGCGGGAGGAGATCGAAGGGACCGCGAGATAGGCGGAGGGTTGGTGTCAGCAGATGAACCATAAGCATGGGTCAAGCCAGCACGAGCGTGGGTCAGCTGTCAGTTGTTTGTCCTTGCAGGAGGGAGCCATTTGTGCGTCGCAGGCTGCGCTGCAGCCGCGAGCGCTGCCTCCACGACGTTGTTCTCTACTGTTCGCCTCTCTTTTCTATTCACCTCGGCCAGTCCGAGGACCCCTGGACCGTTGCCCGGAGCAGGGATTCAGGGCACGAGTCTTGGCTTCATTCAAAGATACGCTCGTTTCCTTGGAAACCCCTGGGCGTTCTTAAAAAAATGCCCCTGGAAGGAAGTCTCCGAGCCGAAATGTCAGCGGCACCCTTTTGCGCTTAACCCATTGCAACATCCCCGTTGCACTTACCGGGGTGTTTGAATGAAATTCTAGAAAAAGTAGTTAAGATGATCGAGGCGATTGAGATGCAGGGAATCCACAGGGAGGGTATATTATGTTTTAAAAAATTAACTTCGATAGGGTAACTCGGGGTAATATGCCACAGTTAACTTTGAAAAAAATAAAATTGCACTAAAAAGAAAAAAATAATTTTTTCCCTTATTTAATTTACTACTCTCATATTTTTTAAGTCGGTGTCTCATCATTTGCACTGTGTAAATCTGGCACCGTCTTAACAAATATGAGAGTAGTAGATTAAATAAGGGAAAAAATTATTTTTTACTTTTTAGTGCATTTTTATTTTTTAACCGACTTCAAAAAAAGGAGGAGGTTATGTATTCGACCCGTGTGTATTTTTTTTTTTTGAAGTCGGTTTTAATTTTTTTTAATTTTTTTATTTCCAACTTTTTAGTTTTTAACTATAACTGGTATAAATAATAATAATAAAACAAAGATCATCAAAATCGGTCCATATGCTGAGGAGTTATAAGGGGACAAACATAAAAAAAAAAAATTATACACACGGGTCGAATACATAATCTCCTCCTTTTTTTTAATTTTTTAATTTTTTTTATTATCATAATAATATAGCTCACATATTGCACAGTAGTTGTCAGTTTCTGCATCAGTCAAATCGTCATAAGAAATATCTCCATTCTCAAAATCTGTTCTGTATTATAGTACGAGTCTCCTTCACCATTCGAATGGTTTCCTTTAAACTAAAGGGATATTTGGAAGGAATACTTATTTCCCGTAACCCTTTTATTTTGGTGACTCTTTTTATTTACGTATATGTATAGAGTATATATAGGAACGCGTTAACCCTTAGTATCATAATTTTTTTTATTTTACCTAGAGAAATTCTCATTGGTCCATTTTGTCCACCCTTTATCGTAAAAATAAGCAAAAAATTCCTAGTGCAACAATTTTTTGTATAAATGAGAAAATATGGATTTAACACCATGGTGTTAAAATATAAATAATATTAAGCCAATAATCGGTTTTGCAGAATGTTAGATTAGTATTACATACATTATTATGTCCAACATCAAATTTATTCACAAAGGAAATCCGAAATAATTGAGAGAAAAATTAGCATTTACGTGGTATTTTCAGTGGTCCTGGCGAAATTAAGAGTTGTAATCAATAACATGAGACAGTGTATCACAGTAGAATTTCTACGAATGTATTTCTGCCCTAAGGACACTTGTTACATATGGTAATAGTAAAGTAACTCTTTAAAGTTCATGAAAATCACCCCAAATGGTGTGCATAATTTTTTCAATTTGTGTAACACGGGTGTTACACTATGATACTAAGGGTTAACGGCTAACTAACTAGCTTATCGAATTGAACCTCGTTATATCCCCCGGTATCGCGGCCCCGGTCGCGGGTCGCAACCGAACGTTAAGTTTGAAATTGTTTGCGTCGCTCCTAGGTCGAATGACCCCAACCGTCGCGACGTGTGTACGGAAATTGGCCAATCAAGTTTTTCTTATATTTGTTGCTACTCGCGGCGGCCTAAACACAGCTTCGTGCCAACGCATGGTTTCATTTACCGATTCGCTCGTTTCCTTGGAAACCCTTGGTCGTTCTTAAAAAAATGCCCCTGAATGGAAGTCTCCGAGCTAAAATGTCAGCGGCACCCTTTTGCGCTTAACCCATTGCAACATCCCCGTTGCACTTACCGTGGAGTTTGAATGACATTCTAGAAAAAGTAGTTAAGACGATCGAGGCGATTGAGATGCCGGGAATCCACAGGGAGGGTATATTATGTTTTAAAAAATTAACTTCGATAGGGTAACTCGGGGTAATATGCCACAGTTAACTTTGAAACGCGATATCTCGCAAGTAGAAGTAGATACCGGAAAAAAATAAAACCATACGAAAGTGTAACTAATTCTGTGCATTGACTAATAAGTAGAGATTTGTGACTTTTATAGCTCAATGAGAAACGTACAAATATAAAAGTCCTCGAAATTGATATATTGCACAAGATATGAAGTGCGAACTAATTACTCTGAATCAATAATTTCTGGGAATCCACAATATTTTAAACTATTCAAGTTATTAGTAACTAATAACAAATATTTCACCTGAATGAAACGTTAAATATATTTGAAAAAATAGCTATTTCTTATAAACTAAACAGTTCCCAATCTCCACGCAGTCTTCATGGACCCACTTTTTGCAACAAGTAGTTTTTACCCAGTCACATTTTTGCCCTTTTTATCGTAATAATATAGCTCACATATTGCAGAGTAGTCATTTTCTGCATCAGTCAAATCGTCATAAGAAATATCTACACTCTCAAAATCTGTTCTATATTATAATACGAGTCTCCTTCACCATTCGAATGGTTTCCTTTAAACTTCCGTCTGACGGCATGGTTTTCCTTCGGCATGGTTCTAATACGAAAAAACAACGCGATTGCATTGAATAGAAAGAGTTATAAAGATATGAGTTTGTGGTATATTGTACCAATAAAAATGTGGCATATTACCCCACACGGCCATAAGAAGGAAGATTGAAAATCTCTCCACTAAGTACATAGTTTTAACGGATGTGCGAGAGGTTATAAAATTCGTTTGTTAGTATACTTTATCATAATCTAAGGTAAATGTCCCAATTAGCGACCCTGTAAGATCTACGCGCACGTTCTAACATATTTACATATTAAAAATATTTATCGCAGTTACTCATTAATAGCCTATCACATGGCTGGTTCTTTTCCAGTATGAAAAAGGCCCCTTTTTATGATGAAATTGTACGAATATAAATATTAATAATAAATATATTATATGGTGCACGTGTATCTATTTTTGACCGAAAATTCTCTTTTCGTCCCAAATAGTGACCTGTTTCGGCTCGTACACAAAGCGTGGAATACTGTGTCATTGATCGGGACATGCAATCTAATATCCCAACTACTACCTGTAGTATTTCGGTATATTTCCGTTATATTTATCAAACTGTGTCGTTTTTGGTACGCCATATGATTTGCTCACACTTTTAATGTGATTATTAACTGTTGTTACGAATAGTTTTTTCGTCGATTACACTCTTTACTAGGCATCTTCAATTTTTGGGGTTACGATAAAAAAAAGAAATTAGAAATTCGAACGTATTTATAGAATATCCAAAAAACAGAAGTGATATCGGCGCATTTGTTCGGTCAATTGACCGAACTAAGATAAAAACTGACAAAACACGCAAGATGGATATATGCAGCGTGCGGACCAATTATGCTTAACAATGGAGGGGGAAAAACACCGACAGGAGGTAGTGGCAATGTAGCGTGAACTGAAGCCAGCGTTCAGTCCACGCACACATTACCACTACCCCCTGTCGGTGTTTTTCCCCCTTCATTGTTGAGCATAATTGGTCCGCACGCTGGATATATAACATGGCATCCTGTGTCAATAACAGGAATTCATACATTTTAGACACTTTACGAGTACCGATTATTGACCCCCATAATTATTATGTATTTAATAAAAAATTCGATGCAATTTTGTGAAATAATGAATTTACAATTATTTTTTAACTTATTTGAAAATATTTTTCTTACATTAATATACTCCTGCAAGAAATATTTAATACTTAAAATTTTACCGCTTTTAAGGTCGGTAACAAGAAACTGCCTTTTCACGGATTTGTAGGAGACACACGTGAAAAAATTGATTAATTACTTAATTATACGTTGCGACATACATCAGCGAAACCATCAGCAAGATACTTTGAATATTCACGAGTCGAATTCAATACTTCTAACGCTCGTTGCGAACAGAAAAAATGTCATATTTAAATATAAAGGATAAAGTGTCAATAATTAGAACTCGGTCACTAATTGGGACATTTACATTATTGATTTTTTGTAGTTCTGTTCACACAAATGTATAATCATATATGTATTGCATTTTAATTAGAGTGTGCAATTAGATGAAGACGATACTTTTATAACTTACCAGGATTTACTGAAAATAAAAGAAGGCAAAAGCCACTATCTATTGTCGTCTCTGTTAAAAAAATTACAGTAGCGGACAAAAAAGTTAGCACTTTTTCGAACCACCCTACTTCTATTACTGTTCAATATCAAATCAAAACTGCGGCATGTGCCTAATATACATATTCTGAAAGAGAACTAAAAGCTCTATAAAACCCAGTTACAGTTGAATTTATTTAACTAACAAACAAAAACCCTATTTAACATTAAGCAAGACAACACACTTTTAAAGCCAACAAAACTTACCGCTTTTGAACATTATTAAAAAAAATCTAATATTTTGTGGGGGACTGATCGTGGTAACTTCTTTGTCGGCCCCAAAAATGTGTTACCCTATTCAATGGCATATAACACTTTTATGTGTTTGTTAAATAAATTCAACTTTAACTGGGTTTCATACAGCTTTAAATTCTCCATCAAAATATGCATATTAAACATACCACAGTTCCAAATTTATGCTAAAAATAACAAAAATAAAACAAATCGAAAATGTGGTAACTTTTTTGTCCGCTAGTGTACCTACACCAAAAGCTAAGCTAAAACATAGCGTCGCATAGCATAGCTTGGCTTAGCTTCCCGGTGGATTCCCGGCTTTACGGAACCGTTCCCAACAAAAGTTAAGCTAAAACACAGCATCGCATAGCCTAGCTTGGCTTAGCTTCCCGGTGGATTCCCTGCTTGATCGTTTGCTCGAAGCGCGCGTCATCGACGAGCCTCAATGGCAGTTTTCCCTTGCGATTTCATTGAAAAAACCAGCGTTGAGTCTGTTTTCTTTAGTAGAAAGTCGTCGAGGTAAATAGCAACGTTCAAACACGATAACAACCGAGCCATTGTCTGGCGGTCTTCCTAGATTACAGCTGCACTGTTGCGGCTAATCCCGAGCGGAGAAATAATACCGCAGCCTGGTCAGCCACGGGGTGAAGCTTGTTGGCCAGGAAAAAAACACCTTGCTTCTTTAAAAATATCGTAGCCCGTGAGTCACTCTTGTTTTCCTGAACGCGACGGGCAAACGGCGGAGAGTCGAAGGTGCTCTTGTGGCGAGGAGCTTGGAAGGGGTTCGAGGGGCCGAGCTCGGCGAAATAAATTGTGCGAGACGATGATCGTAGAAAAAATATTGTCGCGTGGAATATGTTTCTCGTGCGGGCAGAGTAAATAAGCAGAGTTGTTTACGGAAAAGGCTCGGTATCGATACGGCGAAGCTACTCAGGGAAATCAATGGTGATTGTGCCAGCGAGGAAAAAGTAAACCGACATTAGTGGATGACTCAATGGCCATTGAAAGACACGGAGAACCGTGGTTTAGATCGTGATAACGGGGGAATACCATTGCTATGCATTTTCTACGCTCATTTGCGGGCGAGTGCTCGTTAAAACGCGTTAGCATTCCTCGCGTTCCGCGGTTATCGAGTGGATCGGAACGATAAACATTTCCGCGCAGTTCTTCTTGAATGAAACACGAAACGCGGCGCAACCCTTTCGGGAACGGTGGGTTTCGGTGTTTTCCATTAAGGGGGAACACCACTGTGACGGTTGGAAAAATGAGGCCATTTTTAAGATTTTTTTTAGGAATAGCTTACAGTTTTCATATAAAATTGTTATTACCTATCTTTAGTACAATGTCTTAAGAGACTATAAAAAAAATGAATAGAAAAACATGCATAGATTTTCATATATAGTTAATCTTCTAGACCCCTCACAAGAAAACATAGGTCCCTTATCGAAAGGGTATCTTTGGAACGGCAACTCTGAAATCAAAGTTTTTTGTTTTAACCCTTCATGGTCACACGGGGTGTATTGTACCCCAAGAGCAATTTTCGATTTGAAATGTCGCACCTTTATGTCTTCCAAAGGAGATTTATCACAAAAAAGAAAATAAAAAAAAATTTATAAATCGGGTTTTTCTCACAACTATGGAAAATCGCTGATTTTCAACTACAAATTTTATCATATAAAAATTTACATTTCTAGAAAAAGACTATTGGACCATGATTGTATAAGTATTACTAATGTACAATTATCACTAAAAAGTTAAAAGATTCAAAAATACGAAAATGGTAACTCAAAAAATGACGCTGGGGTACAGTGAACCCCGTGTGACCAATTTGGGATTATAAGAAGGTGTGACCACGAAGGGTTAATATAATCTATATGAGTGTAGTTTTCATTGTACGTACCAATTTTTAAAAAAAAATATTTTTGTAAAAATGGTGCGTTTTAGAAGAAAAAGTTTCGAAAATCCGCAAAAAAATGGATAGTTTTTCGAGCGTATTTCAAAAAATATGTTTTCGATCAAAAAATCGGTACGTACGACTGAAGATAATCTTGTTTCCAAGATCCTGTCTAAATTTCAAGTCGAACGGATAAAAATTGACAGAGTTATGGATTCGATCAGTTAGAAAAATGTCATTTCGAGAAAATCGCGTTTAAAGTTTGACTTGCAATGCGTTTGTAAGCGTGATGCGTTTCACAAAATGCACTGTATCTTCGTAAATTCTTCGAATATCGACTTGAAATTTTCAGAGGGTATTGTTGACGAGCGAAACATTAAGAAAGTGAAAAAAAGAAGAATCGAAATTTTTTCAATTTTCACAGTGGTGTTCCCCCTGAAACAGCATATTTCCAATTAGATCCGCGAGAGTAGAGTTTTTCTCCGTGCGAGGGAAAGCCCGACGTGTATTTGCCGAACGGCTGTTCCTGGGCGGAACGGGAAAATATTTTTCTGGCAAAATTTCGAGAGCCTGCGAGGGGTGCGAAAGGGGTTAGAGAGCAGCTGTTTAAACGAGCCCCGACACACCCACGCCCAGGTAGGGCCTGCACATTTTTCTGCCCTTTCTGCATACGTTGATTGAAGTTTTTACACGAACCCTCTCCATGTAGGGAAATTACAATACATCGCGAAATTATGATCGAACGTTTGCGGAAAGAATATGAGCAGTTTTGTGATTCACTATATGGAGTGTTTGCACCTCATATGCGGAAAGAACTATTTCGAAATTTGCTCAATCTCGCTAAAATTCATTCAAAGTTGATGAAATAAGGGCCATTTTAAATTTTGAACTTTTTACTCTTCGATCCTTTAAAACAGTTTTATCGAAATGGGAATTCAGAGGGTAAAATCCACCCTTAAAAAGATATATTATGCAATTTCTATGTATATTATTGGCAAGTATGACCATTTGTCCTACAATTTGTTGATTTGGCGATACTTTTTCAAAATCACTTAGGTAAAGAGTACAATGGTTGGCCACTTAAGTAATAGTGTCACGTAAATAATAAATTATAAATGCGAATTTAGTAAATTTGAAATGGAAATCAATATAAATAAGTACGAAAAACCCCTAATAATCTAATAATAAATAGAGTTTATAGTAAAAAAATCAAGAATGTATAAAAATATACAAAAAATGTGTTTCCTACGAAGAAATATAGTTATTGGAATGGTCAAAACAGTAATTGTCAAACCGGTTTGGAGGCATTTTTCTGTAGAATAAATACGCAAAACCGGAGATTGATTCCTGCAAAATTGGCGGAGAAAATCGTTCAACCATTGTGAAAAACATGGTTTCGAGAAAAATGAGTTTAAAGTTATAAGTTCGTTTATTTTGTCACACAAAAATTCTAAAATACTGTCCACTACATGCACATTTAAACCCCATATCAATGACTTTCCTACGAAGTATGGATATCTAACACAAAATTAAAAAAAGTTGAATTATTTTCCGGGCTTCAAGGTGTTGTTCCCCCTTAATATGGTTCAAAACAGTCACTGGCCGCCCGGTCAATTACTATCATTCAACATTATTCATTATCCAATCGGTTCGACAGTGATTGGCCGCTATTTGATACATAATATCGACGTGCGTTACGAAAAGTAGCACGTTTCAATTTTCTTACGAAAACTAGCACGTTTCGGTTTTCGCTGCGAAAACTAGCATGTTTCGGTTTTCGCTGCGAAAACTAGCACGTTTGAGCGGTTTGCCACGAAAAATAGCATGTTTCATCTTTCGTTGCGAAAACTAGCACGTTTGAGCGGTTTGCCACGAAAAATAACACGTTTCGTCTTTCGCTGCGAAAACTAACACGTTTGAGTGATTTTTCACGAAAAGTAGTACGTACTTACCATTTGTAGCGATGAAAAGAAGCAAATTTGAATGGTCGGCTACAAAAAAAAATTTATACCACAGCAACGGACACAATTTGATTTTTGCGGGCCCATATAAGTCAGGTATGAGCCGATATGATCTAATCAAAATTTTGTCCTGATCTGATCATAATATAGAAGACGAAAGTGGGAGATAGTCAATATAAATAAAATAGATAGAAAGTTGAATTCTTTTAAACTGACCACGCGCTGAAACGTGATAGTTTTGCAATCTACAGTATAATACAAAACGTGCTATTCTTCGTGGTCAAACCAGATAACGTGCTAGTTTGCGCCGCAAATTCCCAAATGTGCTATTTTTCGTGGCGAAACAGTATAACGTGCTAGTTTTCGCCGCAACAGTATGAAATGTGCTATTCTTCGTGGCGAAGCAGTCAAACGTGTTACTCTTCGCGGCGAAAGACGAAACGTGCTAGTATTCGTCAGAAACGATGAAACGTGCTTCTTTTCGCGGCAAACCGAAACGTGCTAGTTTTCGTAAGAAAAATGAAACGTGCTACTTTTAGTAACGCACGTCGATATAACCTAAGTGAAAAATGTTACTTGATTTGGTGATAGAAATAAGATTAAAATTATACAACAAAAATGGATATATTTTATTATGTATGTATTTGTTGTGTTTATTTCTGTTTTTAAAAGGTGGTTAATTACTTTTTCACCATTAACGTGGTTAAAAAAAGTCACTGGCCGCCTGACCAATTACTGTCATGTAACATTATTCATATGACAGTTGTTGGCCCCCGGTATTTTTCATAATATATGTATAAATTTAACAAATAAATAATTCTTTTATAAAGTTTCAACTTTCATTTATCGATATAAACCGAATATGAGAGATATACATATCATAAATACATTAAACTATTCACAAACTTTCAACTGCACTCTTACAGTTTTTTGATTAAATCGCTGTAATTTCCAAGCTTCAAAACCGCGTCATCCTATTTGCATTTATATATAATCACAATATATAATGAGTGGAGAAATATTGATTACATCCGAAGCAAGAAAGCACAAGGAATATGAATATGTTCATTAAAAAAAAGCATAACATTGGTATTTCTTTATATTCATTTATTTCTCAAAAAAAGGCCAATCACTGTCAGGTGGCCAACAACTGTGTTCTTTACCCTATTCCAGCATTTAATTTCCCAAATGAATCGCGACTCGATAAATAGTTGAATAAGAAACTAATTTAAGACTCTCGCGTGCAAAGCCTGGTCAGCTGATTATTCTCGACGAAGGTGAGAGCCTGGAAGACAGAATGGCGAAATTCGAGGGAAAAGGAGTGGAGCAGGGGAGGGGCACGTGTTTCGTAACCCCACCCCTGTCAGTCACCGCGGATGAACAACAATGTAGCAGCTCCGAATAATGCACACGCGTCCGTTCCCCATTTTCCCTCTTCATCCGGGGGAACGGAACATCCCCGGTTCTATATTTTCACCGACGAACCACCCCCACCCCGGATCACAAACTCTTTCGACTTGTTTGTCGCTGTAGGATCGCAACAATTAAAAGCGCATTAACAGGCCGCGTGGGCAAGCGGTGGTGTTCTGGAAAAGGGGTGGGTTAACGGGACACTCGACAGAGAAGCACCGCCATAAATGGGTTACGGGGTTCCTGGAAGTTATTAATTTACAGAGGACCTCGTGACAGTCGCGTACATTTTTCTCTCTTGGAAAACAGTCGAGCGGCCCAGGTAAGGCCATTGCCGGTGCCATAAATCCAATTTGCGATTATACAATACGTCATTATTTGATGCCCAGAGCGTCGGTCCGCGCCGAATTTCCGTGCGGCGGATTTTATAAGGGCCGGCCGTGAGCCGGTCGACAAAAGATCGCCGGGAGGGGTAATAAGGGCGGAAGGTAAGGAAAGGGTCGCGCGGCAAGGGTGGATATACTGTGCCCGGTTCCTCTGAGACAATGCACGAGGGCCCTGCCCACAGCCGAATTATTGTTACCATTGGGCGTAACGAGCTCGCGATTCGCAGAACTGATCGGTAGTTTTACCTCGTTTGCGGGGGGGACGCGGCCGCACGGAACGGCCTGATTCGTAATTCGGCTAATTTTTTCGCTACCCTAAACTAATCCCGACCCATTTCAAGGAGTTAAGGCGCTGGAATTACCGTTACTACCCAACGCCGACGTCCTCCTGAAAAGCTCGCAGCGATTGTCGTTGGAAAAACTATTGGCCAGCATAAAGGCTACTAGGCCACTAACGGAAATCGTCGATAGAAAAAGGAGCGGAGAGAAAGTTTCTCTTAACCCTGTCACCGGGCCAGCACTGCAACCCTCTTGCTAGTCAATAGTGCGACAATAAAAACTAGACTTTCGGCTCGTAAATTTTCGAAAACAAAATCTTTGTTCAGCCCGCAATTTCGCGAACGTGCAAAGGAAATGCACGGAGTAAACGGCTAATTCTGACGGTTTTCCTTACTTTTCCGGATCGTCTAGCAACCAATGTGTGATCCTAGATAATGATTTGTAATAATTACTTCTGTATAATAATTTAATCGTTGCGCTGCTTAACGTATGCATTTCTAAATCGTGGTGGAAAGAATTTCCTTGGGGGATGTGCGCTAGGGCGGAACGAAATATAAGAGCAAAATATTTTTTTATTATTGATGACTTCGAATAATGGGCAAAAGCTGCATTTTATAATGGTATTTAAGCTGCCACAGTGTAAACGTGATCAAAATTTTTTTTGAGGTACCGCAAGCTCTTCAAATATTAATATTTCAGTAAATATTAACTTTTAAAAGGCTTGCTGCACCTCAAAAAATTTGTTAAAACGTTCGCTGCAATTTTGGCAGCTTAAATACCATTATAAAAGGCAACTTTTGCCCATTATTAGAAGTTACGAATATTAAAAAAATATTTTGCGCCTATATTTCGTTCCACCCTAATGTGCGCTGTTACTAATATTGTGTGTAACCTCGGAAAAACGAGAGGCATGATAAGGTGATTCTAATTGGATTCATAGATGCGGCTGCTTGGACAAGTACCATCCAAGTTGACTTCCCGTCCCCTGATTGGCGTCTCGTAAACTGCTGCGGTTCTTTTCCAATGCCCGAATAGGAAAATCCAATTATGGTTCACCTTCGACCGCGCGGAAGGTGGTACAATAAAATTAATCGCACCTTCTAGGAACGGTTGCACTTAGACCTGCGCGAGCCTTTGTCTTCCCGCACGCACTGGCACGGCCACTCGGCACCCCCTAATTCCTGCGCGCTTTTAATCCCACCCTGTATTGCACTCGCGGCAGCTGCAGCGAAAACCAGTTCAAGAATACCCGAGCGTCAGTTTATTATTTTATATTCGCGGCTGAACGACAGCTTCCTAGAATAGAATAATTTTCGAACCAACTACCTGATGGTAAAGCTAGTGATGCTAACGCAAAGGTAATTCGAGTGAGAGCCGAGTTGAAGGGGTAGAAATATTTTTAATGCAAATTCAGTAAAATTCGTTAGATGATTGTAAGAAGTTATTTAGAAAATTTATATCCACTTTTCTTTCTTTGTTACGACGCCTCTTGTTTGGGAGTTTCACTGTGCCTATGCGTGTATGTTAGGGTGGTTCTTATTTTCAACTTTTGAATTTTCTTTGGGCACCCTCCAGAATAGTTCCAAGTAATTAAAAAAGAATCCGTGCAAAATTTGAGCTCGATCGGATAACGGAAAGGGTGCCCAGGGGCCCTTAAACATTTAAATCGTTATTTAACAGCTCGCGAAGTCGATTTTTTGTATAATATCCTTCAAGTTATTGATTAAATAAAAAAATATATCAAAGAACGGTTGTAGAGCCGGACAAGGAGCAGCTTTTATGTTCAATTATTTTTTCTCGGGCGACAAGCGGTTTTCGAAAAAAGTCCGAGAAACTAAAAAGAAATTATTTTATTCTCAAATTTTGAAAGTTTACATGCTTCTGCAATACTTTTTATTCATGAAGACGAATAAAAAAATGGAATTTTCATTTTCAAGGACTATTTTTTAAACATTTGAGGAAGAGGCATACTTACACCGAAATATGTGAAGAAGATAACAATTTTTTTTACTTATTTCCAATGTGTGATATGTCATGAATGTTTCCTGAAAGTTTGGGACCGAAATTCGCAAAAATATCAAAAATATAGACTCAAATTTCGGTCCCAATCTTTCAGGAAACATTCATGACATATCAAACATTGAAAATAATTAAAAAAAATTGTTATCTTTTTCGAATATTTCAGTATACGCCTTCCCCTTAAACGATTAAGAAATAGTCCTCGAAAATGAAAATTCCATTTGTTTTGTTCGCCTTCATAAATAAAAAGTGTTCCAAAAGCATTTAGGTAAACTATCAAAATTTGAGGAACCAATAATTCTTTTTATTCGGACATTTTTCGAAATCCGTTTGTCGCACGAGAAAAAGTAATACAAAGTAAAAACTGCTCCTTATCCGGCTCTACAACTTTTGTTTGACATTCTTTTTTATTTACTCAATAACTTGGAGGATATTATATAAAATCGACTTCGCGAGCTGTTAAAGAATGATTTAAATGTTTAAAGGCCCCTGGGCCCCCTCTCCCGTTATCTGATCGAGCTCAAACTCTACACGATTTTTTTTTAATTATTTAGAACTATTCTGGAGGGTGCCTCAAAGAAAATCTTGAAAAGAAATTTCACCAAGTGTAAATAAGAGTCATCCTAGTGCATATTAATATTTAGAGTTTCTAAAGGGTCAGCGCAAGTCGCGTTGGACAGTGAAAGAAAGGATTGCAGTACCTAGAATGACGGTAGAGCAATTAGGTTTCGTTAAATCTAGAGCGTATCCGTGGCTTGGGCTAGGTGGTTAAGTTTTAGGGGCCCTAGCGTACCTCTTGGAAATGTAGAACGCGGTTAAGGGCTAATCGCATTATTTATTGCTGGACGGGCGATTGTCAGACTGGTTCGAGTGCTTCGTTGAATGTTTGCGTGCATCTGCATTCGCTCTGTCATATTTATGGCTGAGCGAGAAAACGGTACGCGTCGAGCCAGGCAGGAACAATGACGGCCACGGGGCCGCGTCGCAAAGGGGTACAAACAAGAGGGCTTTTAAAAGCGTTCGTATTCTCTCGGCTTCTCCTCGAAATGCAAAAATACCCTGAATATAATTATTTATTGCCTTCTTCGTTCAATTTCCCAAAATAGGGTAAAGAACACAGTTGTTGGCCACCTGACAGTGATTGGCCTTTTTTTGAGAAATAAATGAATATAAAGAAATACCAATGTTATGCTTTTTTTTAATGAACATATTCATATTCCTTGTGCTTTCTTGCTTCGGATGTAATCAATATTTCTCCACTCTTTATATACTGTGATTATATATAAATGCAAATAGGATGACTCGGTTTTGAAGCTTGGAAATTACAGCGATTTAATAAAAAAACCGTAAGAGTGCAGTTGAAAGTTTGTGAATAGTTTAATGTATTTATGATATGTATATCTCTCATATTCGGTTTATATCGATAAATGAAAGTTGAAACTTTATAAAAGAATTATTTATTTGTTAAATTTATATATATAGTATGAAAAATACCGGGGGCCAACAACTGTCATATGAATAATGTTGCATGACAGTAATTGGCCAGGCGGCCAGTGACTTTTTTTAACCATGTTAATGGTGAAAAAGTAATTAACCACCTTTTAAAAACAGAAATAAAAACAACAAATACATACATAATAAAATATATCCATTTTTGTTGTATAATTTTAATCTTATTTCTATCACCAAATCAAGTAACATTTTCTTTTAGGTTATATTATGTATCAAATAGCGGCCAATCACTGTCGAACCGATTGGATAATGAATAATGTTGAATGATAGTAATTGACCGGGCGACCAGTGACTGTTTTGAACCATATTAAGGGTGAACAACACCTTGAAGCCCGGAAAATAATTCAACTTTTTTTAATTTTGTGTTAGATATCCATACTTCGTAGGAAAGTCATTAATATGGGGTTTAAATGTGCATGTAGTGGACAGTATTTTAGAATTTTTGCGTGACAAAATAAACGAACTTATAACTTTAAACTCATTTTTCTCGAAACCATGTTTTTCACAATGGTTGAACGATTTTCTCCGCCAATTTTGCAGGAATCAATCTCCGGTTTTGCGTATTTATTCTACAGAAAAATGCCTTCAAACCGGTTTGACAATTACTGTCTTGACCATTCCAATAACTATATATCTTCGTAGGAAACACATTTTTTGTATATTTTTATACATTCTTGATTTTTTTACTATAAACTCTATTTATTTTTAGATTATTAGGGGTTTTTCGTACTTATTTATATTGATTTCCATTTAAAATTTACTAAATTCGCATTTATAATTTATTATTCATGTGACACTATTATTTAAGTGACCAACCATTGTACTCTTTACCCTAGGTAGTTCAAAATAATGGTAATTAATTTATTGCTCCTCTCGCGAGAAAATACTTTTCACCCGTTACACGGGAAACGGTTAACAACCAAAGGGGTTTTTCTTCAGTTGGAAAAACAAGGTCGACGGAGGGGCTACCGAAGCATTTTTCAGGTGACAAGAAACGGAGGGACAGTTAGAAATTCATACGTCCTTTCTCTTCTTGCCCTTTCTCTCTCTCTCTCTCTCTCTTTTACCCTGCTTCCCTGGTAAGACTTTAACTGTAAAAGCGTCGTAAACACGAGGAGTAGAAACGGTTCCTTGCGCTTGGAAGAGGAGATTAGAGGGAAAGGGTTGAAGGGTGGGGATTTTTTGATGCAGCCTTTACGGCTTCCAGATTTTTTCCACCCCCTCCGTCCGGCGTGGTAAAGGGTTAGAGGACGATTTACAGTGGCCCTTGTGTACCTGTTTGTCGAGCCGCTCGAGAACCCCCGAGCACGCACTTTGCATGTCCCGTCGAATCTGGGGAACCTCAGGCTTTACGATTTCATGAGAGCCTTCTCATCTCTCCCTCCTTTTTTTCTTTCGGGTAAAATAGGCTTTCCGTAATTTCGGAACTCCGACGATCGAGGCCACGTCTAATGGCTTTCGCTGGATGTTTTTCCGAGGCTTGGGAAGGGTGCGATCTGTCCGCCGGGAGAGAAAGCAGACCTCCTTCGACGGAAAAAGAAAAGGGGTGCGCACGCGTATCGACGCGTTTAGATTCCTCTCTCTCTTGAACAGAAATCGTCCACGCTAATCAGAGGATCCTTGGTATTTTTTTTTAAACATAAGACCAATCCATCGAGGGAAAAAGAAATGAAACAAGCAGAATTATATTCCAACTCTATTCCCCTCGCCAAGCACTCTGTTTGCCAAGATGTAACGCGAAGGGTCACTCTTAAAAAATTTATTCGTCATTCGTTCGTTAATTCGAGTTCAGTTTATTCAACGCATGACGAATAATTTTTGTGACTTTTATTTTTTATTTGAAATTTTATTTAACGGGTTAGACCACCTTGGGCAGGTTCAGAAATATCGCATCTTTGGGAATTTATTCCTAAGTGACAAAACAATTTTATCGAAAAAGAAATTTCAATGCAGATAGAGACATATTCGAATAAGAGCCACAATTGTTTTTTCGAATATCAAAACATTCCGAAAACTTTAAATGCGGTTTTCTCGAAACCACGTTTTCAGAAGTGGGGTACCTTTTAAGGGGGGAGCCTGGTGTAGCGAGTCGAAGAAAGCGATTTCTTTTTCTTTTTGCATAAATCAATAGTTCGACGTGCGTTACGAAAAGTAGCACGTTTCAATTTTCTTACGAAAACTAGCACGTTTCGGTTTTCGCTGCGAAAACTAGCATGTTTCGGTTTTCGCTGCGAAAACTAGCACGTTTGAGCGGTTTGCCACGAAAAATAGCATGTTTCATCTTTCGCTGCAAAAACTAGCACGTTTGAGCGGTTTGCCACGAAAAATAACACGTTTCGTCTTTCGCTGCGAAAACTAACACGTTTGAGTGATTTTTCACGAAAAGTAGTACGTACTTACCATTTATAGCGATGAAAAGAAGCAAATTTGAATGGTTGGCTACAAAAAAATTTATACCACAGCAACCGACAAAATTTGATTTTTGCGGGACCATATAAGTCAGGTATGATCCGATATGATCTAATCAAAATTTTGTCCTGATCTGATCATAATATAGAAGACGAAAGTGAGAAATAGTCAATATGAATAAAATAGATAGAAAGTTGAATTCTTTTAAACTGACCACGCGCTGAAACGTGATAGTTTTGCAATCTACAGTATAATCCTAAACGTGCTATTCTTCGCGGTCAAACCAGATAACGTGCTAGTTTGCGCCGCAAATTCCCAAATGTGCTATTTTTCGTGGCGAAACAGTATAACGTGCTAGTTTTCGCCGCAACAGTATGAAATGTACTATTCTTCGTGGCGAAGCAGTCAAATGTGTTACTCTTCGCGGCGAAAGACGAAACGGGCTAGTATTCGTCAGAAACGATGAAACGTGCTTCTTTTCGCGGCAAACCGAAACGTGCTAGTTTTCGTAAGAAAATTGAAACGTGCTACTTTTCGTAACGCACGTCGAGTTATACATCACGATAATATGCTCCCAAAGCCGCAAAACGAAATTCGAAAAATTAAACTGGATATAGACGGTTTTGCTAAGGAGCGTCAGGTTACCAGAAAACTTGAAATGTGTTTTTTTTTTGAAACGACAGTTTTACAATTTGCGGGCAATGTAAGTTCAAAAATATTCAACCAATCGATTTGACCTTGTGCACAGATATTTGTGAACATTTTCTTCGCAGATCGTAGCTATTGGTATAATGATATTGTTTAAATAAATAACTTTTTTTACACATTTAAGGCAAAATTTCGTTGGAAAAGGGGAACTTTTTTTCAAGAGGCCGCCATTTGTTCTATTTTGCATCTTTTAAGTTATGAATTTATACGATTTGTGCGTACACTCAGCGTGCGGACAAATTATGCTCAACAATGAAGGGGGAAAAACATCGACAGGGAGTAGTGGTAATGTGTGCGTGGACTGAACGCTGGCTTCAGTTCACGCACCATTACCATTACCTCCTGTCGGTGTTTTTCCCCCTTCATTGTTGAGCATAATTGGTCCGCACGCTGCGTACACTCATAAACTAAACGAAAATTGTTCGTTTTTTGGTGTCAGATGAAACCAAAAGACGCTACGTTGCCCGCAGTGCAACAATTTAGTCGCCAACGGACTGGGCATAAGCCCTTATAACTTTATTATTTGCCATTTTTTTTTAATAAATTTTTTTTTAGCTACCTTAACCTGATAATACAATATCCTAAAAGTTTCAGAAAGATCGATTAAATACTTTCTTTACAAAAAATTCCCGAATAATGCCTCGATTTTCAGCTAGTTACACTAGTCTCCCCCCCCCCCCCCCCCCCCCCTTAACCCATACAGCACACTTCGTTGCAGCTGTATTGCAGGAACGTTGCTGCAATATTACGTTGTTGCAGGTTGCATTGCAATATTGTAGGAACGTTTGTGCAATATTGCCATGCAATGTTCCATTGGCAACGATCGTAAAATATTGCAGCAATATTGCAAGCACGTTGCCATGCATTGTTCCAGTGGTAACAATCCTACAATATTTCGACAATATTGCGCGCACATCGACGTGCAATGTTCCACTGGCAACGATCCTACAATATTTCGGCAATATTACGCGCAAATCGATGTGCAATGTTTCAGTGGCAACGACCCAGCAAAATTGCCTACATATTGCCGTGCAATACTGTAATGGAAAGATTGCAATCTCGCACCGCAATATTTCCGAAGAGTTGCAGGATCATTGCCACAATTTTGCCGTTTCGTTGCAGAATCATTGCCGGAACGTTGCAGGACTACATGTTTGCAATGCTACCGCAATATTGCAAAAATACACACCTACAATATTGCGAAGACGGACATAGGACTGAATCTGCAACATCTCTGCAATGCCATGGTGCAACATTGCAATCTTGCACCGCAATATTGCAGAGACGTTGCTGCAATGTTATGGTGCTGTGTGGGAAGGGGAGGTTCTGGTCTAAATGTCGATTTTTTTTATTTCATTTTTCGAATGTTCAACCTTTTAGGAAAACGTGTTTAAAAGGATTTGTTGAAATTCGTAAAATTCACGAAGATGTAAGCATTTCAGTAGCGGCAAATGCATTGATAACACCGGACTCCTCGGCACTCACGTAAAACTTCAAACGCGTTTTCCTCGAAACAGCGTTCTCAAATCGGTGGGACCTGTATCTTCAAAAGTTATTATCCGATTCGACTGAAACTTTTTTTATTTTAAAGAATATACTTCTGGCTAGGGAGGGAACTAAAAAAAATACAAAAAGTTGAAAATTTATAATTTTCAAAGGTAATGAAAGGACGAAAAATACAGGGAAAAGGGATTTCAAACTTGAAGTGTCGTTATTTTCTAAGAAAAATGTCATTTTTGTAATTTTTTTTAGTTCCCCCTAGCCAAAAGAATAATCTTCAAAATAAAAAAGGTTTCAGTCGAATCGGATAATAACTTTTGGAGATACAGGTTCCACCGATTTGGATCAATTTTTTGACGCCTTGACTTTAACGACTTCCCAGTGCCGTCTGCAATGATTAATTATAAAACAAAAAATATATTTCTATAATTTAAGACATCCTTAATACAATGCAAAAAATCCCATTAAATTATATATAGTAGTTTTCCTTTAATTAATTTCTAAATATCACCTATTTTTGGGGGCTATAGACCAGAACCTCCCCTTAATTTGAGAAAAACTCTATGGATTTTTATACAATTTTGCACAGATGTTCTTAAATACATTTTCTAATTGTTTCGATTGCTTGAAAAATATCAAAATTCTTACACTTTGAAACAAAAAGCTGATTTTTGTATGCCAGAGAATGCACTTTATTTAAATAAGGACTCTAATAAATCAGATGAAAATTAAAATATCGAACAAATTCAGGATAGAGAATATATTTAAGAACAACTGTGCAAAGTTGTATAAAAATCCATAGAGTTAAACCAAAATTACAGCGTACACCCTTTCAAGAAAAACGCATTTAAAGCTTTCGCAATATTTCGATATTAAAAAGAAAATTCTACATATTATTCAAACATATCCCCATCTTCATTGAAAAATTTTAAACCCCTAAAAGTGTCTTCACCACTAATATTCTTCACCCGGCCACAGTGTTCTACCCCCCCAAGCAAAATGTTTGCCCCCCTCCAAGCGCGATGAATCAGCGAATCGAAGATCAGCCAAGTGGACTCGCGACACAGTGTTTCTAAAATGTGGAGTGGGGGGCGTGGAAACGAGCCCCTAAGAGAAGGGTTGGTCGAGAGGTTAACGGTGTTTGTCGAGGTGCTCCGAATACGTCACCGGTTCGTCACGACGCGAGTGGTCGGCAAAGGAGTGGGGGGGCTGGCAAAAAGGCGAAAAATCGTGGGGCGCGAATTGGCGATGGCGGCTTCGTGGCGGGGGTATTCAAAACGGCAGCGAGCCGGAGAGACGTGCGGCTCTGATTGGCGGGCGGCCTGGGGCCGCATGGAGAGGGTAGTTGCCCCCATCGACGCGATCCACAAATAAGCCGGTATGCCACTTTGGGTCTTAGGACATCGTCAGTCGACCTCGGTCATTCACACGGAACTGGTGTCGGGGTCCCGCAATTGTGTTCAATAGTTAGCACGCTTGTGTGCGTGTTGCGTGTGAGTGTCGCGTGTGCCACGCTCTATCACTGTTCGCCGATCGATCGTTGCGTAATCGCGTCGCCGCGATTAGAAGCTGCTGGATCAAGTGTCACTGTGCAAATCGTCCACGGAGCCGCAGGAAGCTGGGGACACGGAATCAGAGGTACGTCCAGGACTCTTCTATCTTACTAATAAGGGCACGTGTTTGTGATCCGCGACGATCTTGAGCCTCGGCTCGAAAGGAATACACGCCGGAGAATTCGAACACATTACTCTTATTAGTTTACAGGCTGTCGAGCATTCTATATATATGTTTATATATTTTTCAACGGGATAAACCCTTTGCTATAAGAAATACAAATCACAGTCACACAAGCCTAGAACAAATAATTAGGAAGTACAAAAGAAATATAATTAAAAGAACGAAAGCAGGAAAGTAAGCGCGAAAGAAACCATTAATGAATAGTGACAAAGCCAGATATAAAAGAATAATAGTAATAATATTATACCAGAAGCAAACGTAATATTGAATGTTAGGGGGAGAGGGACATACTAACAGCGATCAGAGTAATTCAAATCATTCTAGTGAATCGAAGAAATTAATAATAATAAAATCAAGTATCGCTGCGCTTTTAGTGTATCTAGTGTACGCGACTCTACAAGAATTATTTATTAACTCTTCTCTTCGCTTCGCCAAAATTCGCGACGCTGTTAAACCCATTGCTGCAATCGGGGAGCGTTTTCGCGATTTTCATTGTTTTCTGTGACGGAAAGGAGTCGTTTTGATATGTGTATAACGATCTGCTACCGATTCCGTAGCGATTTCGAGTATTCCTAGGAGAATCGATGGCCTTGGAGGCGAGTTTATATGGTCCCCTTGAAATTGGCCGTTGTTTAGTTTTTGCGTGTTTCGAAAAGTGTCGCACGGCAATGACATTATGTACGAGCTATCGGGCGCGACGAATACCAAGAAAATTCCAATATGTCGGCAACAACTTAGGAAAAACAAGCTAACTCCTCGCGAGCCTAGTTGTAAATACCTTTGTATTACAATTAGTTAAATACTTCGTGTTAATTGTGGGAAAAACAAGAGCCCGGTCTAGCTTTCGAGCTTCGCCATTCGCCATAACGCCGCTGCTCGTGGCCGTCGGCGATCGACGGGAATCCGCCACGGCCGAATCTTCCTCTCGTCGATTACAGAATTATAGATTTAACAGATTCGCGTTGAATTTGTATATTTTCTGTTTTTATTAATTATTATTAGCTATGCCTATTGTATTACTTTTTCAAATTTTTGTATTCTAAAGGGTTCTCCCCTTAATTCAATAATAATAATAATAATAATAATTTAAATAACCAAGCCTAACATCACGGTCTAGGATACTCAGAGCTCGCAAGCTTCGAATTAATCGTCGAAGGACTGCCATTAATTGGCAGCGATTTCTCACGGACTCGAGGTTCCACTCTTCCCCACGCACTGGCTCGCAGTTTACAATGGCAATATTCTTTGCACGCTAGCTCAAGGGGAAAGTGAAAAGCCGAGCGCCGACTGAATCTTTCCTCGACGCTATTTTCCCCATTTTCCGTGTTCCACCGCGCGGCCGTTTTTTCCCTCGCTGATCTACGAATCCAGGTTCCAAGTACGTACACGTACAATGCCCCCTTTCGAGCACTCTCCCTGTCGGTTTTCTATTTACTGTTGTGATCGTGCTCGGAATTTCGAAAGACTGGCTTCCTTCGACCTTTGCCAAACTCTTTTTTTCTCCTCGGAGTTCGCTTTAATCGACTCGTAAGCGTCCTTACTACGGAATGCCAACGTGCTGGTGCGTGCCTCGGTGGTATTTCGCGAGCGGGGCTCGGTGCCCCGAGACTTTGATGCCAGAGGCGCGTTCGAGTTTCAACGCGTGCGTGGTGGCGAGGTCCGAAATGAAATAGTAAATGCCAGGGAGTAGCTCGAACAGATTTGCATGTCTTCGGCCGGGAAGAGATTTGCAGCGGGAAGCCTCGGTTCTTACAAGGGTTGTTTGTTTTCAACGGGATCCCGGTAGAACAGACCGAAGGAGACCAGGCTCGTCTTTGAATTTTATTTATGACCCTCTCACGGGGGTAAACGGACAATGAAATATCGCCAGAAGTCAGAGGCGGAATCTCCCCGAACCCGGTCTGTCCACAGGGTTTTAGAGCGTGCTCCACTTGAATAAATCAGCCGGACCTTAACCCTGGAACCGTTCGCTCGGCCTTCGACCAGCAAATCCGCGAGGCTGTAGGTACTTTGTCCTGGTAGAAAAGGGGAACGGAACGGCTTTACACGCCCTCCAACTAAATTTACGCTTGCCATTTGCATCGTAAAGTTCCCGGAATTATTTCAATATTATTCGTCCGTCTAGCGAGACAACGTAGCTATTGTTTTTATTAAGAATCGAGGACTCCATTGGAACGAGTGTCGAACGACGAAGGTCGTTCAATGGCCACGTGTACCTCGAGGGAAACAATCGTCACTATTTGTTGCCCTGGTTGAATAAATTAGCCGGGCCCATTCGCGGCAAGAAGTTTTGCCCGTAGCGTGCTCAAGGGGGAAAGGACAGAGGAGGCAAACATTGTGGAATAATATTACCGAGAATCCGCTTTAGAAGCGTGGCGCGTTACCTTCGAGGCGGGCCAGGTACCCTTGTTCGCGGAAATTCGCACAACCGCCGCAACCCTTTCCGCTTTTATTGCCGTGGGCAGATCGATCCGAGCGGCGGATTTTCACCTGCTTCTTTATTCTATTCAAATTCCCGACGGTCGATTTGTCCGCCATTCGTCCCCCCTTCGTCCTCGCGCTGTAATTTATGATTTCTTCCCGTGGTTTACTGTTCTCCTCGTTAGTCGTCGCCGGGGATTTCCCAGGTCTTATATTATAGAATTCAGCGAGCGTGTTAATTGAGTAACTGGGATTGTTCTAATTAGTTATTATTCTTTAACAGAGTGACAAGATGAGAGGGAACTGGGACACAGCGGAGCCTTTGGTACATGCGCCGAATCAGCAACGGCAGCAACAGCAACAAACCATTGTCGAAGAGCAACGCCATCCTCTCCATTCGCCAACCACGCCCGCTTGGGGCATCACCGATAGAATCGTGGTGAGTAATCGCTTCAACCCCTCTGATCGAACCTTCTCTCTTTCTCTCTCTTTTAACTTATTCACCCTCTCGATCCACCCCCGTCTCCTCTCTTTTTATTCGCCCCCTCTATCCAGCCTTCCATCCCCATCTGGGATCGACAAAATGTCGTTTCACTTTAGTTCGATGGACCCTGGATTCTCCACCCTCGTTTTCTCCTATTCTCCACCTATCGATGCGCCTCTTCCGCAGCCATTTAAAAGAGCTTCCCTGATTTTCCTGTTTCCTTGAAGGTGCCTAGGGGAGAGTGGGGTAATGGTGAACAAATAAACGAGAAAGCAAACAGAATGAAAACTATCTGAGATACGAATTTGTTTTTTGTTTATAAACATACTTAAACTAGTCTTCTAGAAACTGCTCTAACGAATTTTGCAAAAATTTTAATGAAAATTAATTTTATAATGAAAAAACCAAACCCCTGCTGTTCGGATTTACCCGACTGCTGGTGGGGTAATTCAGAATTGTGCATGGGGTAATCACGAACAGAGTTACATATCGCAGAAGTCGCATAGAAAGCGCGATTTCAATGGTCACATCATAAAAAATGTTGCTACAACCTCTACCTAATGTATTTTTCAAATTCCTCTTCTTGTGCGTTAGAAAAAAATTGCAATTGGTCGGAATATCGAAAAAAATATAGTGAAGGTCGTTTTTTAAACTTTTTTGTCTGAGACTGTAATGAAAATTCAAAAATCCCTTTTGTAGATTTAAGTAAGTTTTATACATGCTGAAAATTTCATCAAAATCGGTTATCGTTGCTAATCTCAAAGGTTCGAAATTACCCCATCCGAGTTGTTCCTGATTACCCCACGACATCAAAAAATAAAAAAGGATTTATTTCAGAAGTTAGAATCATAATTCATGTTGGTAAAAAAGTGCTTTATTTCAAGTTAAGAAAATCCCAATTGTGTCATTAATTCAACAGTTATTACATCCAATTGAAGATGGACAAAATATTACTTGAAACATGATGAAAATAATAAATTGTGTTTATCTTCACTAGCATGAGCGTTTTGTATTTATTACAGTGGGACAAAACGACCCGCCGGCAATCAAAAATCTATAACTTTTATTCTAGTCAAGATATTTTAATGTAACTGGGTGCATTTTAACCGCAAATTTACGGCCTTTAAGCTGTATTAATATAATTGATATTAACCTTCGGAGGCCCGTGTTGGGCCCGTGAATTTAGACCCATGTTTGCGAAAAGTGGGGCTACATGCCAATTACAATACTCATTTTATTAACATTACTATATTTTATTGTAGTAAATCCAGTTTCTTAATATTTGCTATTGTTATCATACGATCGGTGCTCAAAATTTGCCAAAACTGCAAAACTATCGCTTATCAAAAACTTTTATGTTTTCCACAGTTTTTATTCACGATTCTGAAAAAATTTTCTTTAAGAAGTACAATTTGAGTTAGTTACAAAGTTAATTACATAGCTGTATATTCTATTAAGGCCATTCATTAGGATAAAATATTAATAACAAACTTTTTTTAAATTTTAAAAAATTGCAACCATATGCACCGCGTTCCGGATTACCCCGCGTTCGCCATTACCCTACTCTCCCCTACTGAATGTCAGACGGATTTAAAGTAACGCTCCGTGGTGGTTTGTTTGATTCGCAGAAGGAGGAGCCGGTTGAGGATAAGAACAACGACTCAGGCGTGTCGCCGGATCACTACACCAGCAACTCGGCCTCGCCGAGGAGCAGGGGGTCCTCATCGACCGCGAACTGCAGCTTGTCGCCGGGAAGCGCGACCTCGCAGGACTTCGGCAACATGCAGTGCACCGCGTTCGATTACACGCCTCAGGCGATGTTCAAGAGCTGCGCCTCGTCCCTGGAGTACGCGCAGCACCACTCGATGGAGGGGCACCAGGCGGACCAAACGATGGAGGTAGGGTCTAGCATGGCGAAGCCGTCCAACGAGGACGCGGACCTGGGCCAGGATGTCCTGCAGTGCCCCGTTTGCGCGTTCACTGGCGTCAATAGGTAAAGCATTACGCTATTTCTGAAAGGTACAAGTCTGTCCGTCTGGGAGCTTTGTGTACGAGGGAACTATTTGTTGCAGGTTAAAGTTCTCCGAGCATCTGGCGACGCACTGCGCGACGAAATGCGACAGCCAGGACTTCGTGAAGTCGGTGCTGGAGCAGTTGTCGACGCCGGCAGCCATCCCAGAGGAGAGCCAACTGTCGCCGAGCCAGGGCGAGCGGTCGGAGCACGAGTCCGAGGAGGCGGACGAGCCCGGGCTCCGTGTTCCCCGAGTGAATTCTCAGGGCAAGGTGAAGACGTTCCGGTGCAAGCAATGCAACTTCGTGGCGATCACGAAGCTAGAGTTCTGGGAGCACAGCCGCGGCCACATCAAGGCCGAGAAGCTGCTCACCTGCCCCAAGTGCCCGTTCGTCACCGAGTACAAGCACCACCTGGAGTACCATCTGAGGAACCACTTCGGCTCGAAGCCGTTCAAGTGCGACAAGTGCTCCTATTCCTGTGTGAACAAATCGATGCTGAACAGCCACTTGAAGTCTCACTCGAACGTGTATCAGTACAGATGCGCGAACTGCTCCTACGCCACCAAGTACTGCCACTCGCTCAAGCTCCACCTGAGAAAGTACTCCCACCAGCCAGCGATGGTGTTGAACGCGGACGGCTCACCGAACCCGTTCCCCATCATCGACATCTACGGGACGCGTCGAGGTCCCAAGCAGAAGTCCCTGAAGCAAGAGGACGCCAGCCAAAACAGTAGCTACGGAGCCAGCAGCAACGTACCGACCCCGTTGGCTTCACCCCAGCTAGTCGTCACTCCGCAGATGTCCCCCGTCGGCCATCACCTAGCCTTAAACCCCATGAACGGCATGAACCCCGTGAACGGGTTAAACGGAATGATGCAGAGTCCGTCCGCCCTCGCGTTCCCTTACAATCACCTATTCGCCGGCTTCCCCATGGCCCACTTCCCAGTCCCCGAGGACAACAGCGTGGAGAAGCAGTTGGAGAGAATCAAGTCGCACGCGCTGATGGACTACATGAAGGCGATCGACGGGGAAAGGATGCTGGAGAACCTGCCGCAGGATCTCGTGGTCAGGTGCGTCAAGGGAAGCGTTCCCAGCGGCGTGCCTAACGGACCGACTACCAGCGAGCTTGCTGCAACGAGCGAGGCCCATTCGTCAGTAGTTTTGGGGGATTGCGAGCAGTTGGTGGACGCCAGGGCTGTTCCGCTGGACCTCAGCAAGCCCGACAGCGGCGCTCAGAACAAGCTGAACACGAACTCGCCGAGGGCAACCGGCACCAGCCGGCGCAAGGGCAGAGCTGTGAAGCTGGAGCGCAGAGTGGTCGAGGAGGACACTGACGACGAGCAGCAGCTGAAGCAGGAGCGGCAACAGAATCCCGCCACCGAGCAGGCAGTCTCGTTCGTGCCCGGCGTCGCCAGCAGCCCCGGCTCCAGCGACGACAAGGCCACCAACGAGCGCCACTGCGACTGGAGGAGCGAGTACAGCTGCCACTTCTGCGACATCGCGTTCGGCAACGTGGTGATGTACACGGTTCACATGGGCTACCACGGCTACAAGGATCCCTACACCTGCAACATGTGCGGACACGAGTGCACCGACAAGGTGTCCTTCTTCCTGCACATCGCCAGGTCCAAGCACTCGTAGCTCGAACGACGGGGCTTGCTCGATCTTCCTTGGGTTTTAAAACCCAGGGCTCTTCTAACAGAAACGCAGCGGATTCACCTGCGTTTTGTATCGCGGGCCTAGCTCGAGGCCCAAAAGGCTCGAGCGGTTCACTTTAACTTTAGAATCGTCTATGTGATGTAGAAAGTTTACAGTTTAGTACCGAGTGAGCGACATCGAAAGGGTGCGAAATATTGTCTTTCGTTGCTTGGGGAGGAGTAGAGTCTCGGGACAGTTCTCACGGGAACGTTCGTGGTGGATGTTCTTCGTTTTAAAGTCGACGGGGCCCCGTGCACTCTTTCGATTCGCGAGGACGTCAGGATTACCTCGAACACATGTACAAATTTAGTATATAGTATTAGGATATATATATATAATAAATATATATAGTAAATATATTCTACGGACGTCAGAGCTGAGTGAAGCATCTCTCCCTCTATCACACCCATGTAGAAAAGTTTTGCGAAGCAACGGAAAAATATTCAGCACTGTGATACATTTCACTCAGCCCTTGGGTCGTCCCCCGTCGGCCACCACCTACCCTTAAACCCCACGAACATCCCGTGCTCGTACTTGTGCGTGAGCAAGTCGGTGCTGAACAGTGCCTCAGTTCAGCATCGACTTGTTCACGCACGAGTACGAGCACGGCGGGTTTAAGGGTAGGTGGTGGCCGACGGGGGACATCTGCGGATTGACGAGGGTTGTGATTGAACACGACTTGATAGCCCAAGGGCTGAGTGAAATGCATCACAGTGCTGAATATTTTTCCACTGCTTCGCGAAACTTTTCAACATGGGTGTGATAGACGGGGGAGATGGTTCACTCAGCTCTGACGTCCGTAGAATGGAGATTGTAATTAGAGCGAAGAGGATTTTACATTAACGGGCTATTCCGTTCCAGGAGACTCTCGCTGGAGTTCTCAACGAATTATATTAGGCTGTAAGGTACGCGTCAATTATTAAGCTGATGTAAGATTTGTAGAGAAATTAGAGGAGGTGGGTCGCAGGGCTGAGATTAGTGACCGCGAGAATTGGAGAACGGAGCTGTCGGAGATAATTTCTCGATTCTAGTCAAATACCACTGAGCGTGAGTGTTACGAGAGTCGGTGGTCTCGGTGTGCAATCTGAAAGAATGGTGAGACAAGGATTGGCTGTTGCGCGTGGTACCTGAACGAGCGAAATGCTAATCTCCGTTCTCGGTGCTCGGCTTTCTGACGATTTCCAGAAGACTAATAGACGCCTGCGAGATACTTTCCCCGAAAAAATGAGTTAGAAAAAAAAATTGCTTTTGACGAGTCACCAAGCCATAGAAGCTCCAACAGGTTTTCTTTAACTGCTCAAGGTTGACGATCTTCCTAATGCGTGCTATTTTCATTTTTCTTTACGCTGGTGATAATCAGCGTGAAATTCGCTCGCTGTATTTCATTTCCTATTCGCTGGCTAGAGCTTTCGTTACAATTTTTTTCTTTTCAAGAAGATCTATTTCGTTTCTTCTTACATACGACGACGTCCACGTTAGTCAGAACCGTGTAACGTCTTAAGAATTCCAAAGATCTCATATTCGCCATATTGATTCGAGTTTTCGAGTTCTTTTAGCAAGGGCCATCGGCGCGAGTTGTTGGCGATCTACCTTGTCTTTCGCGAAGGATCGCAGAACACGCGAATTTATCGCAGGGTTGCGTTCGTCGCATTAAAGAGAAAGTTGCCATTTTTGTGGCAAGGGCCGTGGTTGCGTAGTGAGTGATTTCTTCGCGAAACGCGACTATATAGAGAATATATATAGATGTCTATATTTTTTAATATGAGAGATTCTATTCTACCGAAGACAGACCACAGAGAGGCTGTTCACATACAAAGTGCCATCCTCTTTTTTCTTGTTCACAACAACTTGTTGCTCTTTTCGTTTCTTTTTTCCACTTTTTCAATTTTTTTTTTTATTATGACGAATTCCTTTCGTCGAACGATTCCTTCGCGAGTGTTCTCCACACCGACGAAAGCGCGGTGTAACCTGAATAAATGTACTTTGATGGAAAAGACTGAGAGGAAAGAAAGTCTGAATGTTCCGTTTATACGCACGTATTAATACGTTTTGGTCGTACTCGTATCGCAATATGAAATCATACTGTACTCGTTTCCGTTGTTCCTTTGATTAATGAACTTTCGTTTTGCCCCTTACCCCATGAGTTTTCGTTTTTTTTTTCACGAGAAGACATATTGCGGGCGAGGCGCGTATCGTGTACAACGATATACGTTTATATTCTTAGATACACTTTCGACGAGCGTGCGAAACGACCAAGAAACATGGTTCCTAATGTAGCGTAGTTTAATTTAAGTACCATAATGATTTCGACATTCCTTCTTATGTTATGTATGTAATCCAAAAATACATAAGTTATTTATCTAAGTCTGTCTTGCTTGTCAATTATCCCCTCCTGCTACTGAAAGCATTAATCGCAGCACCTTGCAGCAAGTCGTTGCAGCTTCATCTTTACCAACTTCGAGTAAATTCGAAGAAACTGTTTATAAAATTATTCCTTTGATTTGAGGGACAAAAGAGAACACTAATTGAAGAATATTTGTTTTTATATGGTAAGTAGTGGTTATTGAGAAGGGAAGATTCCTTATGCGGAAATTTTAAAAATTCTGAAACTTTGTTCACAACCCGATCACAACGTTATTTTTGTTTGCTGTCCAAATTCTCTCTAAGAGAGTGTAATTGAGGGCTCGGATGCAACAAGGGGACTAGCGCTCGAAAATGGGGAAAATTATTGTCCAAACGCTAAGAAATATTGGAAAATTAAATGTTGTGAAACTGTATTTTAAAAAATATAGTGTTGTACAGCTCGTCGCGCCACACATTTTTTTCTATTTACAGTTCGTTTATCGAATTATTACTATTCGCGCTAAAAATTATAAAAAAAAAATTTTCATCGTCCAAAATCATTATTTTTCTAAACATAAATTGCGATAACTTTAGTAAATATTAAGGGATCGTTATGAGACTTGAAACATAAAACTCAGAAAATTCTAGCGAAGCCGTAAAATGTATGCACAAAACCCTTAGGTTAAAAAATGTAATAATTTTAATTAAAAAGTAATACTGGATATAACCCATGTTTTTCAACGATCGCCGTTAAAAAGTATCGAGGCAATTTTGAGGTACATATAACACAATAAAGGTTAAAAAATATGTCAAAATATCACAACTTTCTTTTTCTAATTATTTACTTGCTCTCTCTATTTCCGGTTTCGGTCACTAATGGCGTCGACCAATAGAAAACGCGTAACACATTTGCCGATCACTACCTAGAGGATCACTATTAAGGCCGATTCAGACACGTCGAGTAATTTAGTCGAGTAGCGAGTAATTTAGTCATTTTTTGTGTATGGACACTAAAATTTAGTCAAGTAGTTTAGTAAAACAATCGTAAATTACTAAATTACTCGCTACTCGACTAAATCACTCGACGTGTCAGTTCCAGCCATTAGAAAAATCGTGTATCGGCTGATTTCGCGTGACGAACCTCCAGCAATCTTTTGTCATGAGCAATTGAACCAACGCACATACATCGATGAAACGTAGAATTCCTCTGGTTCACCTAATAATAAATTAAGTCAAGGACACTCGTGTCAAGAGTGCAGGGTGAATAATGGAGGAGATGAGAACTATTTGGACACCAGACCTGATCGGTCCGATTTACCAAAGGCCCAGCTTTACCACCTTGCGGGAGGTTAGCTCCTTATTTATTCAAAAATTAAAATTAAAATTAATAAAAACAAATACCAAAGTAAATAACAGTAACAGATGAAATAAAACGAGCAGATATTCCAATACCAGTACCAAATACAAATTAATCACCCAGTGTACACAAAGCTGAGTTTCTGAATGTAGATAAGCACGGAAAGCTATTTACTATTTAGGTTCTGAACGCCCATCGAAACGACAAGTTCACGCGAACGATGGCGACGTTCGTTCCCGACGAGCTGATATACGAGACAGACTTGTCGAAGAACGATTTCCGCAGTTTTACCGCGGTTATGGGATTGATAGATGTTTCGCGCTTCTTCGACCTTTACAAGAAGCACATCAGCGCGGCGAACGGCGGCAGCTACGCCCTGGTCGCGTTGCTCAACAAATATCTCAGCATTATAATCGAGGAGGTGTACGCCAACAAGGGGGACGTGCTAAAATTCTCTCGTACGTACTTCAACGCGTTTCTTAAATTCCAATCAACTGAAATGTGTCGTTGACCGAAGGGAACGGGTTGCTGGTCATGTGGAAGACAGAGACGAACGAATTCATCGCCAGCATGGTGCACAATGTGATTCTCTGCGGGCTGAAGCTCCAGGAGGCTGTATCCTCGGCGAAGATCAAGGATACTCCGCCGAAAGGTGCCACGCGGTGTTATAATTCGCTGAATTGATCGGCATTCAGCTAATTGATCCAAGTGTTTCACAGTGGACATGGCAGTATCGGCGGGCAAAGTCACCTTCTCTGTAATCGGCGACGACAACGGGAGGTACTTTGTAATTGGAGGTTCGCCGATCGACGACCTCGCGTACGCTAGGAGGATCTGTTTACCAGGGGATCTCGTGTTGTCCTCCAGCGCCTGGGATCACTGCGCGCCTAACCAGTACGAATACGTCATCAAGGACTCGAACAACGTTAAAGTATGAGGAGTATGTTTAGCTTGAGGGGGGAGCCCTATTTAGGATGCTAGAAACAAGGTGATTTTTGGAAATTTTTTTCTAAGAAATTGTTAAGCAGATCTTTTTTAAACTTTCAGGTTATTTTAGTTCATATTCAAACAATGAGAATTAATTTTTACGGTACGAAATGTTCGGTAGAAATGAAGATATATGAACACGTTCCTTAGGACTCGCGCGCCGGAGTTGCAAATTGGCGGGTGTAATTGTGGCCCCATTTCTTCCCGGAAATAAAGAAACCAAGGATTTTCTTATTTCTAGTATAATTACATTGTTGACGAACCTAACAAACGAATCAAAAGTTAACAGTTGGAAAATTGGTGGGACCAAGATATTTCGTACTATTTATGGAAAAAGATACATTCAATTCAATTTATTTATCAATGCTTTAGGTTCATCGACAATGTAATTATACTAGAAATAAGAAAATCCTTGGTTTTTTTATTTCAGGGAAGAAATGGGGTCACAATTAGGGGAGAGTTGCCAATATCGCACTGGTCACCTAAACCGTATCTCACCAATTTCTCAGTAATTAAAGAATATAAGCGGCATCTAATAATAAAAATATCAAGTACATGCGAAATATGAGATAGAAACAAAATATTATGAGCTTACACTCTATTTTGTGCGAGCTAAAAACAGTTAAAAACATCAGGTATGATTGACGTAACTTTTTACCAGTTTATTTTAGCTGATAATAATCAAACAATGCAATTTTGTCCTGTGTTTTTGTATTTTTCTAAAAGCGGGTTTAATGTAGAATATTTTACATTCATTTTAAGTACATATTACATTCATTATAAAGTTTAAATTGATATTTATTAGTAAATTGATCATGTTTCCCAAATCGTACCACTACAATTTTACTAGTAGGATTTGACAACCTTAGAGCATATACTATGGAGGTCTCATTGAAAGCTTGAAACTGTCTCCAACATGATGCGAGAGAGAAAGACGTGCGAGCGAGAGAAGTATGTGTCCTATTCGACCGTATTACGCAAGCGCCGATATCGTGCGAGAGAGAAACACATCTTGCGAGCGAGAGAAGTATATTACGGCCGATTGTTCCTCTATATTTCTCTCGCTCGCACATGTCTTTCTCTCTCGCACGACATCGGCGCATGCGCATATCGGTCGAATAGGACATATACTTCTCTTTTTCTCTCTCGTGTGATGTTGCCCGACAGTTTCGAGGCAGTCACTCTAAGGCAATGATACCTCCATGTATATATGCTCTAAGTTGACAACTCGTATATTATATAGGTTATGTACATATATCATATAAATAGCTTATTGCGGCCTGTGTGTGATCAATATACATATATATATATATGTATATTGATCACATATTGATTGATATATATATATATATACGTAACTATATATTAATCATTACTTTATGTTGAATATTTTCTTCCCTATTTGTTATTTATACTATTTTTAGTGGAGGTACGATTTAGGAAACTGGTTACCTTTTACAGTATGTGACAAAAATATTAATAACAAATTAATTTGTTCTGAACAAAAGGTTAAGCATATAATAGTAGGTGCCTAAAAGATCAAGCTACAATATCCAATAGTCATTTTTGTTCAAATTACGTTCAAATTAACGGAAAATGTGTTAAGTGGTACGATATAGGCAACTCTCCCCTACATCCGCCAATTTGCAACTCGGCGCGCGAGTCCTAACGAACGTGTTCATATATCTCCATTTCTACCGAACACTATGTAACGTAAAAATTAATTTTCATTGTTTGAATGCGAACTAAATTGCCCTGAAAGTTTGGAAAAGATTCGCTTAACAGTTTCTTAGACAAAAATTCCCAAGTATCACCTTACTTCTAGCGTCCTACCCATACACCACACTTCGTTGCAGCTGTATTGCAGGAGCGTTGCTGCAATATTGCATTGTTGCAGGTTGCATTGCAATATTGTAGGAACGTTCCTGCAATATTGCCGTGCATTATTGGAGTGGCAATGATCCTACAATATTGCAGCAACATTGCAAGAACGTTGCCGTGCAATGTTCCATTGGCAACGATCCTACAATATTTCTGCAATATTGTGCGCACATTGACGTGCAATGTTCCAGTGGCAACGATCCTACAATATTTCGGCAATATTGCGCGCACATCGACGTGCAATGTTCCACTGGCAACGATCCTACAATATTTCGGCAATATTGCGCGCAAATCGATGTGCAATGTTTCAGTGGCAACGACCCAGCAAAATTGCCTACATATTGCCGTGCAATACTGTAGTGGAAATATTGTAGAAACAGTACAGCAATATTCTGAAGCAACTATGACTGTGACGAAATTTGAAATATTATTACGTTTTTATTGCGTCTACATATATACATAAATATAGCCTATATTCACAGGCAGGTACTGTTATCATAGTACCAATATAACTAATTACAGTGCAAAAGGCGAGGTTCAGCGTGAACGCTGTTGTATACCTAACCATTAACATAAAACTATTTAGAGTACAGACTGAAACTAAAGCTAAGAATTCTACAGCATGTTTCATTTAACTGGATATGCTAGAATTTCTCGTTGGCCGTTTTTATTGCCGTTTCGTTGCAGAATCATTGCCGGAACGTTGCAAGACTACATATTTGCAATGCTGCCGCAACATTGCAAAAATACACACCTGCAATATTGCGAAGGCGGACATAGGACTGAACCTGTAACGTCTCTGTAATGTTAGGCTAGAAACACACTATCGGTCCGGTCACGGTCCGGTCTCGATCAAATTCACATCCCTGAGCGTTCACACTCGCCCGGTTTGATAGTGTGGACGCTCACGGATGTGATTTTGATCGAGACCGGACCGTGACCGGACTGATAGTGTGAATCGGGCCTTATGGTGCAACATTGCAATCTTGCACCGCAATATTGCAGAGACGTTGCTGCAATGTTACGGTGCTGTGTGGGTTAAATACTTCACCGTAACTTTCATTTTCTACAACTAAGATACCCCCTCGAAATAATAGTAATAATATTCTCGACCGATCTATAACCCCCGGCGACAGATCATCAAAGTCCTCGGACCATCCCAGGGACCAGACGACCTGCCCGTATTAAACCATGCGTCAACGACCAAACATCAAATTATTTCTTCTTCCGATTCTACCGATGTCTCCGATTCTTCCGATTCTCTGGACGCTATATCCACGGTCTCCAAGGTCACCGCCTCCGACTCAGAGGTGATACCGTTCCACGGTGAGAATTTTGACCGAGGTTACACAGTCGTTCCCCGTACCCAAGACTAACCAAGACGGGGCGCTTCCCACAGCGAGGGCTTCTCTGGTCGAGGCGCTGAGGCGGAATCTGGGCGTCCACTTGAAGACTTACTTGCTGAAACCGACCTGGACCACGGTGACGATTCCACAATCCACAACTCCAGTCAGACTCTCGTCTAACAGTGCCTTTTGTTTTAAGATCATTGGGGAGGAGTCGTTGCAGTACATGACGGAAGTGAGACGAGTCAC
This sequence comes from Andrena minutula, assembly GCA_929113495.1. Lineage (NCBI taxonomy): Eukaryota > Metazoa > Arthropoda > Insecta > Hymenoptera > Andrenidae > Andrena > Andrena minutula. Next base: position 74,922,987 of record OV815993.1, on the reverse strand, counting down.
AGTCGTCGCTCTCAACATTATCCCCAGCAAGTCCTCCGTTTACGAGCTGATTTCCCTGGTGGACAAGGTGTACAGGCTTCTGCAAAGGTACCTTCATTCAGACACCCGAAGCTCCCATTTTTAATCAGCAGAGATTGACAAGCTTTCGATACTTTGCCGCAGTATAATCGAAGAACATGGCGGGTGCATCGCCGCGATGAATTTGTTCGACACAGACATCCTGTTCCACGTTATATTCGGTGTGAAGGGGTATCAAAAGCGGGGGATCGACAGGAACACTTCGAGGCGCGGAATTCTGAGCGCGTCGAAGATGTTGAACGAGCTGAAACGCCTCGCTGCAGTGAAAGTGGTGTACATTGGCGTCTCGACTGGTAACTATTTTATTCTCGCTTCTCAATTTTCAGTTTCAAGATTCTTTTACCAGGAATAGCGTTCTGCGGGGTGCTCGGCCACACCGTTAGAAGACAGTACATGATCTTCGGCAGGGCGGTCGACATGGCTGCCGCACTGATGCTGATTTCTTTTGACAAGGTTCGTTTACTGCATCTCATCCAGCGTACTAAAGAAAATTAACGAGGAAACTAATTGCAGTCAGAGATATGCAAAATTTTTATTTAAATAAGATTCCAAATAACGAATAAAAGATGAAAAAATTATTCGTCGTGTGTCGAGTGAAGTTAACTCTGGTTAACGAACGAATGGCGAATAATTATTTTAATTTTTAATTTCATATTAGTAAATAGTAATTTCGTTATTCGAAATTTTGAAATACATTATTGCTACTAACTCAATTTCGCAAACAATGTGGGTTTGTCGGATTTCGCTCTCAATACCTCATATCGACCCAGCTGACGCCGATTTTCATGAGATTTTGTAGATTTGCAGAATAGTGAAAAATATTTTACGTGTATTTTTTGTTATCGGTAATCGTTCACGCTGAAGAACAGTGGTTTGAGTATACTAATTGCCAGCTGGATAAAATTAATTTTTCGCGGTATTGGGTTTATATGGAATTCAAATTGTTAGAAAACAAACCTGATTCATACCACAATTTATTATGTTACTAAAAATATTAATACAATAAAAATATAACTAATAAGGAAAATAAAGGAAAAGAAACCGAAACGACAGTATTATAGTTTAACTATAACTATAAGTGTGCCTTATAACTAGTAATTTCTTGTGAATTACAATACACGCTAATATTATTCACTACTAGAATGATCCGAAGAGCATGCAGTAGAATGTGATGATAAGGTAGTTGACCCAGTCGCCGATAGGTTAGGCAAATAAGCCTAGTCGTCGATAATTTGAATTAATATTGAGATTTTATAAGATTTTTTAACAATATTGTAATGCTATATGTAGATAAAGACTTAAATATTAACTTAAATATTAATTTTATTTTTTACACAATATTATTCAAAAACCTTATAAAATCTCAATATTAATTCAAATTATCGACGACTGGGTCAACTACCTTATCTCATCTTCATCACGCGGAATGGTGCTAGCAACTTCGCTTTTTGCAAAGCAGTTTCAGTGGAATTATTCGTTAACAACTCAATTATTTCTGGGGTTAGTGAGCTGAGCTTTTTTTGAACTATGTTTTCACAAAACATAGTTTTGCAAATTTTTGCAAATTGATCATTTGATTAGAAAGAAACTACAATGTCTCTACTTTCCGTACATTCAACTCTTGTTGTGTGGAACGCTGTGGAACATATAGTAAAACACTGTTTTAATAGTGACGCAGAGAAAGCTGATTTCAAAAACCAGGTTTTAAACTTCAAAACTCAGGAATTACAGGAATAGACGTAATGTTATAACTAATAACTATAGTTAAAGTACAAAACTGTTGTTTAGTCCTTTTTCCTTTTATTGAATTAGTCACATTTTTATTTTATTGATATTTTTATGGAAAAAATAAACTGTGGTACAAATCAGGTTTATTTTCTAACAATTTGAACCCCATATAAACCCAAACCCGCGAAAAAGTAATTTTGTCCAGCCAGGTTGTAGTATACACGAACCACTGTGCGAGGGGGTGAAAAAAGTATACACTATTAGCAATGAGTTGTCGTTATAGACTGTTATGTTTGTCGTCACTTTTCTGTCATAGTTTATTTCTATCTTATTCTATATGTTACTATTTTCTCTGTTTCTATTGTGCTATACTGTAATTTATCTTTGTTTTCTAAAGGGTTCCCCCGTTTATTAATAATAATAATAATAATAAAAACAGCCCCTAAAATTGGGAGTCAGAAACATATTTTCTAGAATATCTCGAGAACTATCAGACGTTCAACAATTTTTTTCAAAGTTTGATTGTTTCAAGATGTTCAGTTTTTAAAAAATTTGCCTCATGAAAACCGGCGTGTGCAGGTTCGATATGCTCCCTTGTAAGTTTCTAAGAGCCACTTGCGTAGATATCCTGCGACTACGAGAGCATTTCACTGAGTTCCCTGAGCATGGACAAGTTTCGCTCGCAAGGTATGAAGCAGCTGTCGAAAATCGGGAGGACCCAGGTCTACGAACTCATCTTCATTGATGCGTAAGAGTTTCGCAGGGAATGAGGACTGCTTAGTAGATCCTGGAAATTGATCCTTCTTGCAGAAAAACAGAAAGCCCGTCTAATCTCGACTGCTCCTACCCTATCGTTGGTCGGAGGAAAGAGCTGGATTTCTTTAATGACGTGCTGGACGACATTGGGGTGGCAGAGCGGAACTATTCGGGAATGCTTATTGAGGTTTAACCTGTGGTTTCTCTACAGCATTAGATCAGTGATGAGCAACAGTGATTCCCAAAGTAATACTCTAAATATGCTAATCAAAGAATTTTAAATTATGTTGTGAATTTGTTCATCCTGACATAGATTTACAATTGAAAGAATTGCGGGCGAGGGTTGCTCATCACAGCATCAGATTCTCCTTTCCGTGGGTATTTATTTATTTATTTACTTATTTATTCACGGGAAAAAAAACCCTTTGGTACAAAAGATATAATAGATATAATGCGGGGGACATATCACATAAAAGACAAAGAATACATTTCAACAGGACAAAATAGAATAAAAGATTAATTATAGAATATCTTCAAGAGAACGTCTTATTGCGATTAACGTCTCGTTTTGCATTTAAGGGCCTTGAGAGGTCAGGGAAATCGAGACTCCTCGACGCTTTCGTCGCGGTCGTTCGTAACAGGCAGATAAAGCTGCTGCAGCTTTCCTTGCACCGGTCTTTCGAGGAGAAGGCTTACGCCGTGCTGTATTATCTGTTCCTTCAAGTAAGATAAAAGGAGGTGCGCTCTTTTCTCACGTTTCCTCGCAACACCTTTGAATGGATGTCCACTGTGCGCATTCAGATCTTCGACGCTGTAGATTGCTTGACGATGCGCGACCGTCACAAAGTTATACTAGACAAACTGGCTGGCATCCTAGCGCCCGAGGATTTCTGTTATCTGAACGTGATAATGAGAGTTCAGTTCCCTCTCACGAGAGAGTACTGCGAGGACACCGACTGGAGGCGTCACATAAAGATGATCAAGATCTTTGAAGTGATATTGGGCAAGGTTGTAGTAGTCACATGAAATAAATAATAATAATTCTTTATTGCACAGTGAAGGTTACGAAAGTAACAAGATATACAAAAAAGAAATAAGATAAGTGCAGGTAATAAGGTCCACCTAAGGATCTATAATTTTTTAAAAAAAGACTTGATTATATTCTTGAAAACTTTTTTTTTAGAAATCTGTGGACATTAAACTATAAACTGTAATATTTGTAACAATATATGAGGCAACAAATACGAAAATTAATAGGGTTTTAAAATCTTGTAAACGGGCTTTGTTTCGTGTAGTGCAGGTAATAAGGCCCAACTATTTAGTATGTACAATTCGGGTAAGCGAAGACATTTTCTTCCTCAGGTCTGAGCCCAGCGCAATCCTCGTGTATCTAGGCGAGACACATGACACACTGTCGCATATCACTATTGAATGCAGTTCTGCATAATTTGCAAAACCAATTGTCTGCAGAGTTGCTGTCCACGTTTTCTCTGGAGGTGGATGGTATGGGCTCTTGTTCACACAATCTTGTGTTTTTTCTTCTGGTTGAGGTGACACGTGCTTTGGAGCTCTTCTCAATATTGTTCCTGTTTTGGAAGCGGTCTCTGGTTACTTCTAGGCCTGGGACTATTCGAATAATTAATATTCGAATATTTTACAAGTATTTGAATGCTACGAGTAAACTTGGAATATTTGAGTATTCGAATGTTATTATTCGAATACTGCTCTATTCGAATTCCGATATATTCGAATGCTGTTGTATTGTGTGAATTATAAATCAAGTTGTTTGGGTTCATTTGTCAGGTGAAATCTCCTAATTTTGACCCACTTCACACCATACTATTCGAATACTGCTCTATTCGAATACTGCTCTATTCGAATACTCAAATATTCGAATACTCAAATATTAGAATACTCAAATATTCGAATACGCAAATATTCGAATACTCAAATATTCGATTACTCAAATATTCGAATACTCAAATATTCGATTACTCAAATATTCGAATACTCAAATATTCGATTACTCAAATATTCGAATACTCAAATATTCGAAAACTCAAATATTCGAATACTCAAATATTCGAAAACTCAAATATTCGAATACTCAAATATTCGAAAACTCAAATATTCGAATAGTATTCGAATACTCAAATATTCGAATAGTATTCGAATACTTAAATATTCGAATACTATTCGAATACTTGGATATTCGAATTATATTCGACAAATAATTGAGCAACTGCAGTATTCGAATATTCGAATACCGAAAAATTCGACAAATAGTCCCAGCCCTAGTTACTTCCTGCGCCTTAAAGCCCACCTAATATTTTGGTGAGCCTTATTATCTGTCTTGTCACTTCCTCATTGCCGAGGTTATATGTTATGTGTGCACTTTACAAAATTATCAATTTTCTGGGAACATGTTGCCAACATATGTACTTATACATACACATAGTTATACAGTAATTGGGTAATGAATACTCCCAATACAAAGCCAAGAAACCGACGTATTTTTTATAATTGCAGCAACGCTAGTTATCGGCGAAACATTTTTTCAATTTACAGTCGACAAATGCTATATTAACTCGGCGGGAGGCACTACTAAGTAAAATTTTGCCACAGAGGCACAAGTTGCGAAAATATCTTCTTTCTCGCGCAATCCTGTGCTGTGCCGTTTTAGGTACCTTTTGGCGGGGGAATAACCGACGTAATGCAATAAAAGACCAAAACCTTTCACTAACACCATGTAAAGTGATGATTTTAAGTATGTATGTACTTTAGGAAAGTTCTGAGTATTGTTTTGAAAAAGTTGTTTCGAATTGTTTTCTTTGCGATCATTGATAAGTTCATAACATCTACTTTTGATATCGAACCCAATTTGATATTCATACTAAAGAAAGAAGACTAATTTTTGTTATTCGATTTTATGACCAAGTAAAAATTAAGAAGACTGTTTGAGTTTTTGTTACAACTTTTTAAAGAACTTTAATAATAATTTTTAGATTTTTCTTAAATTTTGTTTGCTTCTAAAAACACTGTACTTTAACATAGAAATAACAAAGTTAAAAAAATATTCTGAAACCATGGTTTTCAATTTTGGGTATTTTTGAGCCGGTAGCGACAACGTGTGTTGCATATTGGAGGGCGCGTCCCGCCGAGTTAATCGCGCGGAAACTCTTCGAATGATATTTCGTGTGTAATAAAAGCAATAAATGACACTGCCAGTATTGTAGATTGACCTACCAAGGATAAATGGCAGGTGGGCCTTATTACCAGCACTTACCTTACATATAAAAATCAAAAAAGAGAAATAATTTTATTTATTTGTTTAATAATATATATTATTATATTATATATTATATATTATATATTATATATTATATATTATATATTATATATATTATATATATATATAAATAATAATAATAAAAAAAAAATAAGTTTGAAATAATGTCACTGTATGTTTGAAAGATGAGAGGGCGAATTTATAAGTTTAATACGAATTCGATAACGGTTTAGGTGGCAGGATGCGTGTGCATCCTCCTCGACAACGTGCAACACATGGACCACCTCTCCTGGGAGTTCCTATCCTCGGTCCTGAGTAATAAGAACGTGGTGCTGGTGGTGACGATGCTGACACCAACCTCTTGGATCGAGCTGACGCAAGTGGAAGTGGGAATCTCGCAGGACAAGAGGCTGGCGCACACCTCGCTGGAAGGATTGGGATCGGAGCACCTTGGCGTGTTCGCTTGCCAGTTTTTGAACGTCGTCGCGATCCCTACGAGCCTCGAGACGTATAACCGACTCCCATTTACATTATGATTATTCGTAGTAGGGGAGACCGGGGCAGATTGTAACAAAAAAGTTTTCGTAGTTTTTCTCGATGGTGTTTTCCTCAATCAGGAAATAATTTGCGCGACTTACTACTTACATATGTAATGAACTCATTGAGTGTAAGTACGTGATAAAATCTTGGGCACTTAGACATGTAGCTTCATCTTAAACAATTCTGAAGCTTTGTTACAATGTGCCCCAGTCCGTGGTAAATTGTAACACATCTGTTTTACATATTTAAGGTAGTTCCTGAATAATCTACTAAATTACAGAATTCTTTCAAATTTCGTAAAAAACGATTTTGGAATACAAGAAACCCTTGTACAAAGTTTAAAATCGATTTACCACATAGTTAACGAGAAATTGTTATTAAAGTTGATGCATTTTAACACAGTGGCATATGGCGAAATCAAACAAAAAGGGTTATAGTTTCAGTTTTTCCTCTGAAACAGGAAAACCATATTTAAAAAATGTACCAAAATTGGCATAAAAGTACATCGAAATGTCAGAAAATGAATTTATTAATTTCTGCAAAACTGACCACATAGTTTCTTCGTAAACGCCCATAAAAAAATAGGTTTACGTGTAAAATTTTGAGAAACTACGTAGAGCAGTGAACGTGGCAACGTCGCACAATCGATATGTTTAGACATTTAAATAGCGAACGAAGATTCAGATTCATATGAACATTTTTTCTGACATTTTGGTTATAACAGACGCCCGAATGAATGCGACGTTGTCAGATCTGCTGCTCCAATTCACTACGCTAACCAATTTAATATTCCATTTTCGTATCACAATTATTTATATTAACATTGAACTTTTTAAAATATATATATACATGATGTTAAAAATTATTATTATTATTTCCACAGTATCATACTACTTTATATTTATCGTTTATTATCCAACTCTAATTTGATTAACATAGTTGGTTAGGAACTACCTTAAATACAAATATCAACACAAATAAACATTTCTAAAAAATATAAATGAAAACACAGATCATTATTAAACATTTGATATACATGAGTTAAGCAATCGTTGCTTATTCACCTGATTTTATCAAAATATTTTTCTTCGCTTTCTTTACTTCTTCCTTTATACTTTTTTTCTACTGTGTGGATTTTCGATTGTCCTGTTATTCGTCTGGAGCATCTTTTTCCGGTGTGTCAGCAAATATAATGCTTTATCGCCATTTAAAGTGGAGAAAGTAGTACCATGTTACAATTTACCCCGAGCTTGAATTTTTGCGGTTTATCTCAACAAACGAGAAACTAAACATCCTATTACTAAAATGCGTACACATTATAATAAACCAATGTGTACTGATTCGTTTGCGACAAATGAGCAAAAATGCAAACAGTTTTTAACGACGGTTAATTGAAATAAAAGTGCTAAGAAAAAATGTACTTACGTGCTCTAAATACTAAAATTCTGGGCTATAACCACGAAATCAATACATAACACTCGTTTGTGTCACTAAAACCGACGGTGGTAATATCGTCAAGCAGCTCTCGCATGCTCTGGGTCACCAAATTTGTCGTTGAAAAGATTTTATTTATGTTACAATTTACCCCGTGTTACAACCTGCCCCGGTCTCCCCTAATTTATTATTCGCCTGGAATAAAGGTGCATGGACAGATACCAGTTCCGTGAGATATCAGTCGGAGGCTTCTCTTCGTACATCTTAAATTGACCGATCCCTCAAATCTTGCAGGATTCTCCAGAGACGCAGCAAGAACTCGATCAGTTGGTGCGAGTCATTTCTAATGTCCGCCCTGCAAATCCACGCGCTCAACTTCGTGACAATGACGCCCAGCGAAGTCTCGCTCTACGACCTGGTTTTCCCTGACGGTTCCTACCTCGTGAAGATATCGCCGGAGCTCACGCCCGAGGAAGTGCCTCCGCCGTTGCACTGGAAGCAAAGGAACTACTTGAACGTTTGCGTGCCATCTGGAACGCCGATCGACTTCGTCGAGACCAACCGCGACGACACAGGTGACGCGGACCAAGATCCCCGTAGGTCCACCGCTAATTTTACCGACCTTAGGCCTCCGGATCGATATCTACAATCGAATGAACTCGTACGAGCAGGACTTCATCAAGTGCGCGGCGGCGCTCGGTCAAGTCTTCCAACGCAGGATGGTCGAGAGCATGATGACCAACTCCACGCCGTTGTACACGGCGAAAGGAAAGTAGAAATGCTTCGTTAACCTTTCGTTACCCGAGCCTTGTACGTTCTGCAACATCACGATTCTATCGTATCTTCTTGAAATCTTTACCTGTTCATCGTTCTATTTGGTATTCTAAATTCTTTTAAGTCAAGAATAAAAAGCGATGTATGTAGATGTTGAAAAAGAAAAAAGTTTAATAAGTAAATATTCACTTATAGGGAATGGAGTTTCCCGATTTGGAATATATATATTTAAAGTACTAATAGTATCTAAGAAATCCTGAAGATTATATCTGCAATGGACCTATTTTACTCATGTTATCAATAATATTCAATATAGCCTCAAGGCGTATGCGAAAAACGACAAAATCCTTTTATTTATGAATAATTGGCTAAAACTTGGCATCTGTATGTTTATTCCCACACAGCACCACACGACATTGCGGCAATGCTTCTGCAATGATGCGGTGCAAGATTGCAAAGTTGCATCGCATCATTGCACAGACGTTGCAGGTTCACTCCTATGTCCGCCTATCGCTCGCCCTCAGGCAGGAAATAGATAACAATTCACAACTGTTGTACGTTTTATAACAGCGCGGGTAATGAAAGGATAAGTACGGCGCGAAAACTGGTATCGTTCCTTGTGTCCTTGCAGCCGTGGGGGAGATGATTAGACTGAGGATCCTCGAGTGCGCCATGGTCCAGAGGAAGCATTTCCACTCGGACGACACGGTGTACTCTGTGATGAAGAAGCGACGAACTTTCAGCAACATGCATCATCTGGTGACCTGCGACTGCGAACCCACCCGTCAGTCAACCGAGCCAATAAGGTAGTTGACCCAGTCGCCGATAGGTTAGGCAGATAGGCCTAGTCGTCGGTAATTTGAATTAATATTGAGATTTTATGAGGTTTTTGAACAATATTGTGATGATATATGTAAGGTAAAGGCACCAGTAGTTGACCAGTTAAGAGAAATCCTTCACGTAAACAATAGCAACTATTTGCTCTGTCATCAAATAGCGAGAGTCGAAGGCTGAAGACACTCTTTAAGTCTTCTAGATTATGTAATAAGGCCACATTTTAAAAAAAAGTTTACTTATACAAATTTAAAAAACATATTTAAAAATTCAGTAATTGCTTCAGTAGTTGACCACTCTTAAAAATGAAAAATCTAGTAATTAACCTTCTGTTCGTTAGTAGTTGACCACTTATACTAGAAAGAGGGTTAAAGCAATAATGTTGGGAATCATTTTAGTATGATTTAGTTTGAATAAGAAATAAAATAAGAAATAAAACAAATCAATTCCATAAAAAGTTCAATTCAGGAACAGAGTAGACGTTGCGAGTTCTGCTCACTTTGGTGTAAATAAACGTTCGCCAACACTATTCATATTGTACTTCAAACTTGAGGGTTTTAGATTTTAGTTGGTAGATGTCAGGGCAAGTCAACTGCACTTTTTTCAAATGATCGTCACTTCTAAAAACCTTATTTTTCATGTTTTTCTGAAAAGTGGTCAATTAATGATACATGGTCAACTACTACTGGTACCTTTACCTTAGATAAAGACTTAAATATTAACTTGCAATTTTATTCTTTACACAATATTGTTCAAAAACCTTATAAAATCTCAATATTAATTCAAATTATCGACGATTGGGTACCTATCGACGTCTGGGTCAACTACCTTACCACCTTCGAACGCAAGGAGCACCGAGGTCACTCTACCTTCGTTTCAGGCATCTTCGCCGCGAGGACCTTACCCAGCCAGGGGCACTGCAAGTTGCTGGAGTTCACCATATCCTCCTACCGCACGCTCTTCTACGACATACTGCCGCCGCACGAGAAGAAAGACTATCACTCGAAAGCAGCGAGCCTCTTCGGGAGAGACGCCCACAGGTGTAACACCTGCGGCAACGGTAGCTTCTTCACGCTTTTCGTGAAGGAACAGGCGCCTCCTGTAAGTAGCTTCTACTTTCCGCTTCCTCAATGTCGCTGGTAGAATTCAAAATCAATTCCTTGCGTGAGCCAGGAGGAACCGTCCGTCACGGGTCCATCAAGCATGTCTGTGGACCGAATTGCGCTTTCGGGTCGAGGAGAGAGAAGGGGGCCCAGGCGAAGTATCTTCGCCATCGACAGCGGTAGCTTACAGAAAAGACGCGAGAGCATCAACATCCGCAGAATCTCTATCTTACCTATCCACGTCGAAAACGAGGAGAACGACGGTAATAATAAAAAGCCACTGGTTTCTTGCTTCCTTGCTCTCCAGCGACGTGCGTTACGAAAAGTAGCACGTTTCGGTTTGCCACGAAAAGAAGCACGTTCCATCGTTTCTGACGAATATGAGCACGTTTGGCCTTCCGCCGCGAAGATTAACACATTTGACTGCTTCGAAGAATAATACATATCGTACAGCTGCGGCGAAATCTATCACGTTATACCGTGTCGCCACAAAAATAGCACATTTCGGAATTTACGGCGAGAACTAAGATATTATTATACTGCAGACTGCAGAAACTATTACCCACACAGCACCATAACATTGCAGCAACGTCTCTGCAATATTGCGGTGCAAGATTGCAATGTTGCACCATAAAATTGCAGAGACGTCGCAGGTTTAATCCTATGTCCGCCTTCGCAATATTGCAAGTGTGTATTTTTGCAATGTTGCGGTAGCATTGCAAACATGTAGTCCTGCAACGTTTCGGCAATGATTCTGCAACGAAACGGCAAAATTGTGGCAATGATCCTGCAACTCTTCGGAAATATTGCGGTGCGAGATTGCAATGTTGCACCGTATCATTGCAGGGAAGTTGCAGGTTCAACTCCTATGTCCGCCTTAGCAATATTGCAGGAGTATATTCCCGCAACATTTCGGAAATTTTACAGCAATGGTCCCACCGCAACGTTTTGGGCAGTGAGGGACGCGACGACATGAATGTGTGCAGGATCGTAGAAGTATAAGGCCCGTGTGTGTTTTTCTCATAGAAAATATTTTTACCCCAAGGGGATTCGAACCGAGGACCTGTAGCATCGTAGACGAACACTTTACCGCCGCAGCTACAATCTCTGATTGATAAGATTGCTTACGTACTCGAACTTATACTCCTACCCTGCAAAACTTTAAACTCAAATTATTCAAAAACGAAGGCTCATTTGACAAACCTATTAGGGATTTTTAACATTGTAGGTGCGGACTCTAACTTTAACTCAGTGTCATTTTAGGTTAGGTTGGAAAGTAGTCTTTATACTAAACCTTTGCATTTGTCTTTTCATCTCTCGTTTCTCTTGCTTGATTGTATATACGTGTTTGTGGAATAAAGACGTTTAATAATAATAATAATAATAATAATAATAATAATTTCACACATTAAAATATATAGTATCTACTCTATCTAAACAAATTAAATTCATTTTCAAATCTCTTCTATAATTTAAATTCGTGAACAAACAACTCTCACAATAACTGAAACATGCTGTAGAATCTACTCGACGTCATATTTCAAATTTCGTCAAAGTCATAGTTGCTTCAGAATATTGCTACACTGTTTCTACAATATTTCCACTACAGTATTGCACGGCAATATGTAGGCAATTTTGCTGGGTCGTTGCCACTGAAAAATTGCACATCGATTTGCGCGCAATATTGCCGAAATATTGTAGGATCGTTGCCAATGGAACATTGCACGGGAACGTTCTTGCAATATTGCTGCAATATTGTAGGATCATTGCCACTCCAATAATGCACGGCAATATTGCAGGAACTTTCCTACAATATTGCAATGCAACCTGCAACAACTGAATATTGCAGCAACGTTCCTGCAATACAGCTGCAATGAAGTGTGCTGTATGGGTACCTACGTTTCAGCGCGTAGTCAGTTTAAAAGAATTCAACTGTCGAAAATATTCTTTAATAAATAATAATTCCATCCAATTTCCAAAAGACAACACATATGAAAATTTTAATGACGTGGTAATTATTATTATTATTATTTCAACGGGAAAATCCCTTTAGTGTACAGAGTCTAAAGCTAGTTAATACAAAGATAAAGATATTATATAAAATAAAAATATATACAATAACATAAACATAACGTAAACTAAACTAAAATAAAATAAAAACATATAAACTAACATAAAATAAAAGAAGAAAACAGAACACAATACAACAGCCTCAGTGTGTGAATTGGATAATAGTGCCTCACTCAAACGTGCTAGTTTTCGCAGCGAAAGACATACATGCTATTTTTCGTGGCAAACCGCTGAAACGTGCTAGTGAAAACAGCAGCGAAAACCGAAACTTGATAGTTTTCGTGAGAACGAAGACAAAGGTGCTACTTTTCGTAAGAAAATCGAAACGTGCTAGTTTTCTTATCGCACGTCGCCATGATCTTCACATTATCCGAGATCTCTGGGACAGTCCCGGAGCCAGCGACGATTCCAGAGGCGCAGGTGGATCTCTCGTGGGAGGGCCAGCTGAAGCGGTTCACCCACATAGACTACTCCAATTGCCGATGCATATATATCATTGACTACCTCTTCTGGCAGCTGTACTACCACCTCATAAACTCCAGTAATATCCCCTTCCCATCAGTAGCGCATTCAGGATTTAATCTTGGGGGAGTCGAGTTGAAGGGATAGAGATACGATATTTTCAATGCAAAATTTATTTGAAGAATAAAATCCAGTTTTCTTTTCATTTTTACAAAGCCCCCTCTTTGGGGGTGACAGAGAGCCTTGACTACCCCCTCTGGATGCGTTAATTATTCCCATTGCCGCGTATTATCGGTCCTTTCGTTACCGAATAAAATTTTTATCTTTCACCAAAGCTCAGGAATTTTATATTTAAATAAAATTTTGCCCATCTCTGGTTTCGTTGAATCGTCGCTCAGCAGACGACTACGAGAAGCTGCCGTGGTTCATGCTGGAGTACACCGCCGGCCTGATGGCAACCGGCCAGGCGTTTCACGCCACGAAATTCCTCATGGCCACCACCGTCAGCCGGGAGGTCGCGAAGCTGAAGGAGCATTTCTTCGAGGAGAACCCCGACTCGGTGTCTCTCAAGGCGAAGACACTGATTCTGATGGGTAATGGATGTTCCGTACCGTCGAGCCGCGTCGCGTGATTTTTCAAGCCCATCAGACGTAGATCGAATCCGGTGCCCAGGGGACGCTTACGCCGCGTGCGGAGGCTACCCGCTCGCGAAGAAATTCTACCGAGAGGCGGTCGCCTTGAGAAGCATCGTGCTGCAGACTTACCAAGCCGTCTGCTACTACGCGATCCTGGAGAGGCTGCGCCACTTCCTGGTGGGCTTCCCGGACTACACTTTGAATCGTGCCTCTGGGGAGGCTGCAGATGGTCGCTTGCAACTGGCCGTCGCTCGGCAAAGACTGTCCACGATTTTAAAGGTTCGTCCCTGGCTGGTTGCACTAGGTAGATCCACACCCATACAGCACACTTCGTTGCAGCTGTATTGCAGGAACGTTGTTGCAATATTGCGTTGTTGCAGGTTGCATTGCAATATTGTAGGAACGTTCCTGCAATATTGCCGTGCATTATTAGAGTGGCAAGGATCCTACAATATTGCAGTAATATTGCAAGAACGTTGCCGTGCAATGTTCCATTGGCAACGATTCTACAATATTTCTGCAATATTGCGCGCACATCGAAGTGCAATGTTCCATTGGCAATGTTCTTACAATATTTCGGCAATATTGCGCGCACATCGACGTGCAATGTTCCACTGGCAACGATTCTACAATATTTCGGCAATATTGCGCGCAAATCGATGTGCAATGTTTCAGTGGCAACGACCCAGAAAAATTGCCTACATATTGCCGTGCAATACTGTAGTGGAAATATTGTAGAAAAAGTACAGCAAAATTCTGAAGCAACTATGACTTTGACGAAATTTTAAATATGACGTCGAGTAGATTTCATGTAGATTTCGTCGAGCATGTTTCATTTAACTGGATATGCTAGAATTTCTCGTTGGCCGTTGAAGCTATGAAAAAAGTGTTATTGTGAGAGTTGTTTGTCCATGAATTTAAATTATAGAAGAGATTTGGAAATGAATTTAATTTGTTTAGATAGTGTAAATACTATATATTTTAATGTGTGAAATTATTATTATTATTATTATTATTAATCATCTTTATTGCACAAACACGAATATACAATCAAGCAAGAGAAAAGACAGATGAAAAGGCAAATGCAAAGGTTTAGTCTAAAGACTACTTTCCAACCTAACCTAAAATGACACCGGGTTAAAGTTAGAGTCCGCACCTACAGTGTTAAAAATCCCTAATAAGTTTGTCAAATGTGCCTATGTTTTTTAATAATTTGAGTTTAAAGTTTTGCACGGTACGAGTATAAGTTCGAATACGTAAGCGATCTTATCAATCAGCGGTTGTAGCTGCGGCGGTAAAGTGTTCGTCTACGATGCTACAGGTCCTCGGTTCGAATCCCCCTGGGGTAAAAATATTTTCTATGAGAAAAACACACACGGGCGTTTGACCACTACGATTCTGAACACATTCATGTCATCGCGTCCGTCACTTGCCCAAAACATTGCTGTAAAATTTCCGAAACGTTGCGGGAATATACTCCTGCAATATTGCTAAGGCGGACATAGGAGTGAACCTGCAACTTCCCTGCAATGATACGGTGCAACATTGCAATCTCGCACCGCAATATTTCCGAAGAGTTGCAGGATCATTGCCACAATTTTGCCGTTTCGTTGCAGAATCATTGCCGGAACGTTGCAGGACTACATGTTTGCAATGCTGCCGCAACATTGCAAAAATACACATCTGCAACATTGCGAAAGCGGACATAGGACTGAAGCTGCAACGTCTCTGCAATGTTAAGCCGGGAATCCACCGCGAAGCTAAGCTAAGCTATGCCATGCGATGCTATGCCATGCTACGTTTTAAAAGAATTAGCTTTAATACATTCTTATGGAACTGTTTCCACCGAAAGCTATGCTAAAACATAGCATCGCATGGCAGAGCTTAGCTTAGCTTCGCGGTGGATTCCCGGCTTTATGGTGCAACATTGCAATCTTGCACCGCAATATTGCAGAAACGTTGCTGCAATGTTATGGTGCTGTATGGGCAGTTGGAGGAGTTTAACGTCGACGGGGTTAGGTGCAGGATCTAGTCAAGGCCTCGAGGCTCGCGACCCTGCAGAGCCTCCGAACAGCGTTCGAGACCGACGGAGGCTTCACGGAGAAGACGTTGATTTACTTGACGGCAGTGGAGACTTTCCGACACATTGGTGACTTGGGGCTGGTGCGGCCTCTGGAGAAGCCCATGTTGAGGACGATCGACGATAAAACCACGTGGTACCAGCCGAGGGAAGTGGTTTTGGTAGCAAAGGTTTACCAGACGATGTTCGAGACCAGGTAACGCGTCCCAGCTGCGGATATCACGGTCCAACAAAATCAACCTTTTTTTTCGGTTTCGCAATATCATGGGTGACTCTGGTAGAGTTTTTTGCCCCGAACACGAATCCGCAAACCGTTTGTCGCCATCACCCTCAGTTTTTGAGAAATTCGATTTTGAAAACAATTGCAAATTTTCAACGTTGAACATCTTTTGTGTCGAAATGGTAATACTTATTCGGTTGCTCGTTGCATGAAATTATTCTATGAACCCTCCCGAATACATCGATATAAATTATTATTGCATTATGAGCAATATCATCAGATATCATCAACAAAAGTGGTAAGTCTCGTTTTGTTTTCAATACAGAAGCGAAAATGTGGCAAAACGCGCGGTGTCGACAGTGGTAGTCAACGGCGGCGCGCGATCCTCTGCCGCCGAATTTTGCCAAACTATTTCGTTTTTGTATTGACAACAAAACGTGACTTACCACTTTTGTTGACGATTTACAGAGGAAAAATGTCTGCTGCATTGCGTGGAATGGTCAGATTTTCTCCTAGACCCTTAGTCTTGAAAATAAATTGAATGGTAGGGGAAAGTAGGGCATAACCGGGTACCGTAAACTGGGGTGACTTTGCCCGCCGGGGTGACATTGCCCACTTTTTTACTCTGACTGAAAAATTACCATATGATTAAATTCACTATTGTTTTTTTGGTTTGACCTTGGAGAAATTATTGCTATCGATTACAAAACACCATATGTTCTAATTACCTCACAGTAAAATAAAATAAAGTTCTTCCGAAAAGTGGGCAATGTCACCCCGGGCGGGCAAAGTCACCCCAGTTTACGGTACCTAATGTATTTTTCCTACTAGCATAAAGTCAGACTTGGGATATATAATAAACTTGGGACACCCCTAGAAATCTTAATTGGACCTTACAGAATCAGAAAATGAGAATTCTTATATGAAAAAACTATTTGGCTCACAGAAAAACAAGTTTTCTCGAAAGTATGCAAATACCCGGTTTTACCCCATAGGTGTGGGTAATACCGGGTACCTATTAAAATATTAATGCTGACGTTCTCATTACTGCTACGATAAAAACTCATAGCACCTTTTTTGTAGAGAATTTCCTAAGCTATAAATTGTATAATAACTGTTTTTCTCCCAAAACTGCTATATAACGAGATATTCGCGAAAAACAGTTGTTTTTTCAACCCTCTGTAAAATTTGGTGGTAAAATTGATGGGGACTTTTGACATATTGTTTAAAACGACCAAATA
Organism: Andrena minutula; assembly: GCA_929113495.1. Classification (NCBI taxonomy): domain Eukaryota; kingdom Metazoa; phylum Arthropoda; class Insecta; order Hymenoptera; family Andrenidae; genus Andrena; species Andrena minutula. Next base: position 74,905,743 of record OV815993.1, on the reverse strand, counting down.
AAGGCCCATACCAAAATTTAGCTTGATGGGATTTATTCCGAAAACAGATCCTAATGTCGCTGGACTAATACATAGAACCCGGTTTTGCCCCGTAATCAAATACCCGGTTTGGCCCCAAATGAGGTGATTTACTAAACATTAAATATTTACACTTCAACATGCGATAAAGAACCGCGTAAAACAGCAAAATACTGTGAAACGTCTACAGAATACAATGCAGTACAAAAAGGCAATTCACCAACGCAACATTGGAACTTTTCAACTCGAAATTTTTAAACTTCTCTAAATGAAAAACTACGACGGTCTTTGCTGTACAATTGATCTCATTCCGTCGTGAGGTCTACCTGAATGTAACACCATACGTTGGCTGCATATCGCAACTCTTGTCTTAGAAAAACAGTGGTACCCTGTCTGACCCGCGTACCTGGTTTTGCCCTACTTTCCCCTATCTGCAAAAATGGGTGCATTTCGGGTGTCATTTTCCCTTTGATCGTTGTTTAAACATATTTAAATGTTCACAATGCAATAATAATAATTGACGCAAAGAGCAACCGAATAACTATTACCGTTCCGACACAAAAGAGATCCTATGCATTTTTTTAAAATCGATTTTCTCAAAAACTGAAAGTGATAGAACAATTCTGCTTGCGGATTTGTGTCCAGGGCGAAAAACTCTACAAGAATCGCCCAGCGGATGTTGCGGACCAAAAATCGTGTTGGACAGTGTATTTGTGATGGAGAGTCGTTTCCAGTAACTCGATTGTTAACGAAAGAGTGCTGCAAGGCGAATACGACGCCAGCATCGAGATCGGCAGTAAGGTATTGAAGATCTGCGACAGCTTGCACATTGTCGAACCGAAGATAGCTATACTACCCTCTCTGATAGAAGTTATGGTAAAGAACTCCCTTTCCTAACCAACTCCATCCTATTTCATGCGAAGCGATGAACCTTCAGGTTTGGACGAAACGTCTGAACCAGGCGATGGACTTGATGAAGACGTTGTACTTTGCGGCCGACGAGGACGTCGACCAGTCCGCCATCACTTGGTACTACGCTCTGAGTTTGGAGTTCCTCCTGGACGCTGGAGTCATCGTGGAGTCGTACGACACCTGCCACGAGTTCTATCATAAGATCGCGTGTAAGAGGAGTCTCCCTCTTAAGGGGCTGTTCCGGTCTAGAGCCCACAAATATAGGCGATATTTAGGAATTAATTAAAGAGAAATTACTGCATATAATCCAATGAGACTTTCTGCATTGTATTAAGGATGTCTTAAACTATAGAAATATATTTTTTGTTTTATAAATAATCATTGCGGATGGCACTGGGGAGTTAAAAAATTAATCCAAAACGGTGGAACCTGTAGCACCTAAACCATTGGTCTGAAATAAGAAACAATGCCAGATCATTAAAAGCCATGGAACTCGCTTGTGGATTTAGCAGTGAAAAACACAAAAATAACATTTTTTTTTAGAAAAAAAAGACACTTGAAGTTTGAAATCACTTTTCCCTATGTTTTTCGCCCTTTCAACGCCTCTAAAAATTACAAATTTTCGTATAAAGAGGTATATTCTTAAAAATAAAAAAGACGTATATTCTTCAAAATAAAAAAGTTCCAGTCGGATCGGGTAATAACTTTTCGAGATATAGGTTCCACCGATTTTAAGAACACTGTTTCGAGAAAAACGCGTTTAAAGTTTTACGTGAGCGCTGAGTGTTACCCAGGTATTTGTCGCTACTCAAATGCTTGTAATTTTGTGAATTTTACAAATTTCAAAAAATAACCTTTTAAACACGTATTCCTAAAAGGTTGGACATTCGAAAAATTAAATAAAAGAGATTGATTTTTAGACCGGAACCACACCTTAAGAAACATGTTGGAACGTGTTATCGCGTTACCCTTATTCCGAGTACCCTTTTGTGGGGCTACCTGATCCCTTCTACTTTATCAGTTGGCAGTGATAGTGACTTGCTCCTCGGTCAGTTTGCAGGTCGAAGGCCCGCGTGTCGCGCGACCCAGCGAGCCTGTCGCGTTTGACAACTTGCCTGGCTATCTGGCAACTCAGAACGTGAGAACTCGATGGCTCCCGCCATAGTGAATTTATTTTAACCATGTACGTTTTCAGGTCTGTCACGCTCACGGACGACTTTGTGCAGGATGTCGAGGAGTACGTGAAGGATCTCAGGCGCGACAACTTCCCGCAGATTTACAATTGCGTGAAGGTACGGCAGTCGGCTTCTAAGTTACTGTAAATTGGGGGAACATAGGCTTGTTTTTGGAAAATTTTGCTGTATAATATAAAAATTAACATTTTCTCATTTGTTTTATGTATCCTATCATAACATTGCATCTTTTGGGGGCCGTTCTTAAATTACGTAAGGGTAATTTTGACGATTTCTTACCCCCTCCCTCCCCCAGTATAAGAATTCATAAGATTTGATATTGCAACCCCCATCTTACGTGATATTTTTTACATTAAATTTTTCAGTTATTAAAATTCTTTTAAACATTTACATAATTCATTTAACTCAGTTTGGGGAAATTTAAACTTAAACGACTATTCTGGAATATTAATGATAGAATTTGCATTTATTGTATTAATTTGGTTAAAAAATATTACGTAAGACGCTACCTGATTCCTCCCTCTCCCTTGTAAGAAAACGTAAGAAATTCGCGGCCCCCTCCCACCCCAAAGAGCCTTACGTAATTTAAGGACGAGCCCTTGTGAATGCACTACAAGTGTCAAAATGCGAAGAAATTTTATCCTCTTCCTTCTGTGTAAAAAGCTAAAGTTTTACCACATCTCAACTTACATTAGCACTTAAATTTGTTTTTTTATACCAATGCACTCACTTTTATTTTTCTTATTTTTTAAATTGCATTTTTAAATTTGGTTTAGGTATCCTATTGCATTGTTTGTGATTGTATTACAAGTGTGAAAATGCCCAATTTTTTTCCTTTTCCTTTTTAATAGATGTGACCGTAGTTGCATTTATTGTTGACATTTTGATAGCCAACTAATTCCCAACTTAGGGATACCATGGGCCAACCAGAAATGCTACTAGGGTAAGTAGATGCCAATGTTACCTTGTACCGCCAATGTTCCCCTAGTTTACGGTACCATTGTAGGGTAAATGTACCAGTAAATGGACACTACCAGTGAATGGACATTTTTTACTAAAACGAGTAAAATAAGTTACTAAAATAAGCAACTAATTAATTATAGACTTCTTCTAGTTTCTCGCTTCATATCCAAACAATTTTCGCAACACGTGGAATCAATCGCGCTGCAAACATAATTTTATAAAAATTTAAAAAAAATTAAAATCGACTTCAAAAAAATAAAATTGCACTAAGAAGTAAAAAATAATTTTTTCCCTTATTTAATTTACTACTCTCATATTTTTTAAGTCGGTGTCTCATCATTTGCACAGTGTAACTCTGGCACCGACTTAAAAAATATGAGAGTAGTAGATTAAATAAGGGAAAAAATTATTGTTTACTTTTTAGTGCAATTTTATTTTTTTGAAGTCGATTTTAATTTTTTTAAAATTTTTTTATTTTCAACTTTTTAGTTTTTAACTATAACTGGTATAAATAAAATAATATAAAACAAAGATCATAAAAATCGGTCCATATCCTGAGATGTTATGCGGAGACAAACATATAAATTACTATTATTAACTATAACTGGTAAAATATTGGGCCAATATTGATTCCGCGTAGGATGAGACCACCGGGGCACCATCCTCTTTCGAATAAAAAGAAGATCATCAAAATCGGTCCATATGCTGAGGAGTTATGAAGGGACAAACATAAAAAAAAAATTATACACACGGGTCGAATACATAACCTCCTTCTTTTTTGAAGTCGGTTAAAAAGTGTCCATTCACTAGCCTTAAGTGTTCATTTACTGGTGCGTTTACCCTAGGCGTATATTTAGAAAACGGCCTATAGCGCAGGTTTGGGCAGATAGGTGGCGCTCCGTTGTGTGTAGTATATTCCCTTGGAGAACAAGAGTCGTCGCCAAAAAGATCCCGGGTTTGATGCCCGCTCCACTCACCCGATCGGCACCCCCCGACTCTTTTTCTTCTACACCAGCGCATTATAAAATCATAATCGATTATAAACAGGGCCTGGAGTGTTACCTATTAGTACTGAAACGGCGAATAAATATAAAGAAGTCGACGGATCTCTTCGAAAGAATTGAGAACGCGAACGTCATCCTGAAATCTCTTCGGAAAGTGTACCGCTACGCGCTGTTCGTGGTGCCGTTCTTTTTCGTGCTGCAGGCGTACATGAATCTGCTGCGAGGTCGCAGGTCCGCGTGCCAGAAGAACCTGCAGAGGGCAGGGGAATGGTCCTCGTCGCAGGGGAACAACATGGTGCTGGCCTGGATCGAGCAGAACAGAAGGGTAAATAACACAGTTCGACAAATTTTGAGTTTTTTTCGGACTTGTAATATTCAGTAGCTGTTTTATTATAGGTTTTCGAGCGCTGAAAACGAATCCGCAAACCGTTTGTTGCTATCACCCTCAGTTTTTGAGAAATTCGATTTTGAAAAAAAAAATTTTACTTTGAATATCTTTTATGCCAAAATGGGAATAGTTATTCGGTTGCTTGTTACGTCAAATTACTCTATGTACCCTCCTGAATACAACGATGTGAGTTATTATTGCATTATGAACATTTAAATATGTTTAAACAACGATCAAAGGGAAAACGATACACGAGATGCACTCGTTTCTGCAGATATCTGTGAATTTATTTCCAAAACTAAGGGTCTGACTATTTCACGCAATGCAGCAGACAGTTTTCCTTTGAAAAGCGTCAACAGAAGTGGTAAATCTCGTTTAGTTTTCAACACAGAAGCGAATTAGTTTGGCAACACGCGCGGTTTCGAGAAACTAAAATGCTACGAAATTATGTCAGAAAAACGTATGACGGAAAAATGCCACAAAATATTTTTCAAAAAGCGTGTGTCGGTGAAGAAAAGGAGTCAATGTCGTTACATCAAAGCGCGAGAATATACGGAATAGATAAAATAGCTTTATTACGATACATTAATAAAAAGAAGCAAGCACCTCATGTTAAAGTGGGATTTTCCAGACATCCATCCTTTATTCTTTAAACGGATATTTTACAGATGTATCAACATGCCCCGCAGTGGGATAAGTTGATATACATTTTACCTTCGTCCAAATAACATTTTCTCATTCATTTTGTATGTATTTTCTCAACATTTCATTTACAATATATTAAAGAGGAAGGATCAAAGTATATTTTAGCATATTTGTTATTAAGTAATTAATTAAAACAAAAATGAAACAAATTGAAAACTGAAAAACGTATCAACTAGCCCCGGTCTCCCTACCCACGGCTCTGCTAGTCGAGCCGATGTGATTTGACGCAGCGTTGCATTAAAATAATTTTCATTTCGCCAATTTTAAAGTGTCCAAGTTTTTTAACACATGTCCGTAAAGAGGGGAAACAGGGCTATATCCTCATATTTTACCCAAATTTTTAAAAAGGTGACTTCAATTATAAAATTACATTTGTTATGAACAATTGCTAAATAAATGGTCAAATATTCGCTTTTATTAAGTGAAATAATTTTTATTAGGTACTCTTATATCTCCACTGTAAACACCCAAAAGGTCATTTTTATCAGTTTGTTGGTTCAACAGTTAGAATTTTTTAAAAAAAGTAAAATATATTTTACTATATTTCAAAGAGCTGTACCATCCACAATTTTTTATATTTTCAAAAATCCTTCCAGATATGTTTATATAGCCGTAAAGACTACAATATATCCAAGTTGCACCAAAATTCGAATTGTTACTCCAAAAAGTGTCCGACTTCGCGTGGAATGACCCTGAACATTCATTCTTATCTTGCGCTCCCCGAGATTCACACTTACACACACTCTTGATACGCGCTCCGGTCACCAAAACTCTCCACGTGCATTCGACGAAACCATTCAAACCTCACACCCCTGACGCATTCGACACTGTACCATAAACATCCGCTCTCGATCCCAATCGCTCTGGTCCAAACATACTTTATCAAACGAACAGTCTTTGCAGTCCCATAATAATGCACTAATAACTTATACCGTTGTATTCGAGAGGGTTTATAGAAAACTTTAACGCAACGAAAAACCGAATAACTATTACCATTTCGGCATAAAAAATGTTCAAAGTCGAAAATTTACATTTCTCTTCAAAATCAAATTTCTCTAAAACTGAGGCTGATGGCCACGAACGGTTTGCGGATTCGTTTTCAGCGCAGGAATGTTACAAGTCCAGATGGCTGTCGAATAGGGTGGAACGAAACATAAGGGCAAAATATTTTTTTATTATTCATGACTTCTAATAGTGGGCAAAAGTTGCCTTTTATAATGGTATTTAAGGGGGTAGACACGGGTAATGCAGCGCGCTGTATACCGACACAATCTGGCCCAAAACATGGGGTTAGTAGGATACGCTTTTCGTCCTTATATGAGCGCATTTTGGGCTGGGCGAGGTCTTATTCGAAAGAGGAAGGTCCAGTGCAGCGCGCTCTGGACATGGTTCGACGAGATTGTGTTGATATCTAATAATATGAGTGTTCAAAGTAGAGCAAAAGTCGACAAAATACACCCGCAAGAATCCAAGTATTTTTAGGTCACTATAAGAGTTTTGTGACTCAAACGATGTCCAGAGCGCGCTGCACTGAACCTTCCTCTTTCGAATGAGACCTCGCCCAGCCCAAAATTCGCTCATATAAGGACGAAAAGCGTATCTTACTAAACCCATGTTTCAGGTTAGATTGTCGGTATTACAGCGCGGTGCACCGCTCGTGTCACGTGGCGTGTTTACCTCCTTAAGTATTTTTAGGTCACTAAAAGAGTTTTGTGACTCAAACAGTGAGTAGAGCGTTCCGCATTGAACCTTCCTCTTTCGAGTGAGACCTCGCCCAGCCCAAAATCTGCTCATATAAGGACGAAAAACGAAAAATCCCAAACCCATGTTTTAGGTTAGATTGTCGGTATTACAGGGCGGTGCATCGTTCGTGTCACGTGACGTGTCTACCCCCTTAAGCTGCCACAGTGTGAACGTGATCAAAATTTTTTTGAGGTGCCGCAAGCTCTTCAAATATTAATATTTCAGTAAACATTAACTTTTGAAAGGCTTGCGACACCTCAAAAAATTTGTTAATCACGTTCACTGCAAATTTGGCAGCTTAAATACCATTATAAAAGGCAACTTTGGCCCACTATTAGAAGTCATGAACATTAAAAAAATATTTTGCCCCTATATTTCATTCCACCCTACTGTCGAACTGTATAACAACAGCAATCGATCCTCCATCTCGCGTGTTCGCTCGCTCGTTGTAGACTTGGAAGGAGAGCAGTTACAACACCATGGGGCAGTACTGGGTGGAGCACGTGAGTGCTGCAGACGCAATTCGATGGCAAGACATCGATAGTTTCTCTCAGGAAACTTGGTCCACCATATTGTACCCCCTTCCGGTCCCCGATTCCAATATCTAACGCAGATGAAGTATAGTTAACGAGTTCAGGGGCGCCGAGGCGAAGAAACACTTTCGTAGGAATTGTAGCGAAATGTTTATTGATTAAAGGCGTATTACAGTTTCAGGTTCTAAAAGGTATACACGACGATCCCCTCGCGTGCACGGTACTCCGTCAAAGCGAGCGTGCTCCTCGCTCCCTCGTCCGCGTGCCGAACCTCCAATGATCGATTTTTGGAAACCTCTCGCGACCGACGATTCCATTTGCTTGTTACGCGCCCACGATACAATCGTACTTTACAATTAATTAATTCATCTATCGGATTCGGCCGAGTACGCCAAGGACAGTTGCGCTAGCTTCGGGACGGGTGGGAAGAGGATGGTGGGAAAGGAAAGGAGGATAGGAAAGTGGAGGAGAGAAGATAGCCCTGATCGGTGGATCCCTCGAGTTCCACGAAGCGTCCACCGACCTCCCGTGTTCCTTCATTCCTGGGCTGAAGAGGCCTCGCTCTCCCATCGCGCTCGTCTGATCGATGGATCCCAATCCGCCACCAGTTCCCAATTACAAACCATTTGTTCAATTAACGCGAGGCGCGGTATCGGATCGCGATCGCGCGCCGCACAGAATTTCCTTTCGCCGGTGATCAGCCGCGCGGTGAATTGAAGTTACGTCTCGATTATGTTGCCCGCAGATCGTCCCGATGGAACGCGCTAACGCTCGTTACTGCGAGCCTCAGGCGTACATTAATATAATATACGCTCGCCAAGAGCCGCGGGCGATGGATCATTTCCCGTTTCTCTGCGAAGCTTCTTATCTTCCTCCTCGCTCGTTTCTTTTCGGGGGTGGAATGGGGGAAGGAAGGGTGGCCACGGAGGTCGATTTCATTGGCGTACTCGGCCCGAACGAGCGTGTCGTGGCGCTGATTCTGAGTGGAGAGAAATGGTGGACCGGATTTTGACCGAATCGGCGTAGAAACGTTTCGTCTCCTCCAACGGCGGCTCTCTTCTCTCGGTCGCACGGAACAAACGGCCCACTCCCGTTCATTCGTGCGAGTCGACGTCGTTGTCGATGCGACTGCTTCGTATCCCGGTCTTGCCCGTCCACGGGTAGATGTCCGGGCACGCCTGGCAGGTCTTCATGTACCTCACGCCGCTCTTGTGCCAGAGGTTGCAGACTCGAGGGTTGTTGCACTTCTTCGGCCGGTCCTGCGGCGGTTTAAGAGGAACAAGGGTTAGAGATCGAACTGGCGAATGTGCAGGTCGAAGGATAGGGGAAAGCGGGGTAATTCCGGCCAGCGCACAGTGGTCTGGATGGTGGCCAAAATTCAATTTCTCAACTTCAACTTTACAATGTCATTTTTTTTTACGAATTGACAACCCTCCAGAGCTTCTAAATCCGCATAGCTTTCCCTTTTCAGATGATTCTTTGATTAAATATAATATTACAAAGACAAAATCATCAAATTTTATGGGAATCTAATTGTTTTAATTACTCATTATAGAACATCAAAATACGTGTTTATATCATACGGTTATATAGGTAAGGAAGTATATTTCAGTTATTGAGAAGGCTTATAAGAAAAGGATTAAGCGAGATTAACAGCGGACTTTTCTTACATGAAAGCTTACACAATTGTTAACAAGAGCATGTAAATTTCAAGTGCAATCTCCTGCAAGTTTCAATTTTATGCAGACTTTTAGAAATGACGCTCGAGGTATTTGGGCTTCCCGGACGCGTGTATTTTTAATATTTTATTTTTTTAAGTAAAAGATAATGTTAGAACTGATACTTTTCCTCATGTTTTTCTCTAGTACGGCTATGATTTTTAATTTTGGCTATAAAATACCGCTCTCCAGACCACAATGCGCGCCACATTGATCCGCCATTTTGAATTTTAAATTTTTGGTGCCAAATTCGTTATCAGCGACCTCAAGAACCCTTAATCACCAAGTTTCAGAAAGATCAGAATTTTGGCCGCTAAATGTAAATATCCCCAGACCACTGTGCAGCGGGTAATTCCGGCCATTCCTATTTCTTTAAATAAAAACCACATAACTTGACTCTGTATGGTACTACCAACTGTCAATGATGCAACGAGCTAATATTCATGATTTTCATGACGATAGCAGTCTTTGTTTCAAACTAATCCAGAAATGTTCATTTCGCACCGTAATCTTATAACAGTGGTCGACTGTTAAGCAAGCTAAATTAGTACATGAAATAGATATGAATTATTAATATTAATCTCATTAAATAGAGGAATGTTTCTTCTTTCAAACTCACATTTGATTTTTGGTGATATGTAAATTCAAGTCAGTGTATTATTTCAAATATCTGAACATGAGGTGTGGGGTAATTCCGGTCATAAGTGAAGGGTAATTCCAGGCAGTTTTTAACATTGATATTTTTTCTGGCGTAGATGCTACGTAAAATTCAAATATTTTTTACAAAAATATAGAGCACGATATTTGCTTCTTTTGCAAAGAATTTGGAAAGGTGATGAAATGTGGTTCCGGTGCACAGTATGTGACCAATGGGCACATGAAGAATGTTCAGGATGGGATACTCCTGAAGAATATATTTGTGATATATGTACAAATTAATTTTAAAATAAAAAATAATACAATTTTTTATTAATTTAACAGTTTTCCTAGCTCTTTTATAAAGAAAAATCATGGCCGGAATTACCCCACTAGTGGGGTAATCGAATAACCCCTAACAATAGAAACTTTTGTACCTCTTCTTATGGACTTTGAGAGGGGCTTTTACTCCCAAAATATGCAAACAGGCCAAAATAAAAAAACACGGAGGACCGAAAAGTAACAAATATTTGTTACTTTTCGGTCCTCAAAAACACATCCGAAGACCAAAGAAATCGGAGGCGGCCGCCCAAGAGCCCCTCCTTATCAAATTAAGAGTCTCACTAGTTATCCCACAGTTTACTCACCGGGTAGTTACATTCAAAGGGTTCGAAGGTGTGCATGAGTGGCAAGGGTGTAGGGTTTCTGACCCACTGGATGGCCTGCGAGTTGGTCACCACCCAGACGTCGTCCATGGCGACAATGGTGTCGAGGAAGGAGATGAAGCCTTCTTTATGATGAGGCTGGGTGAACCAGGCGGCGTGGTAGAAGAGCCCGAAGGGTGCTCTGCAAAAGGATTCATCGTTTCGGGAATTTCCTAGTTGATAGAGGGTCCAGGAAGGAGCGGGAGCTAGGCAAACCTGTTGGTGGTGTAGTGTCTCTCGAAGTTCTTGATCAGCATCTTGTAAACGCCGTCAGCGGTCGGCGGATTGCTGCAGGCATCTCCCATCGAGCATCTACCTCCGTTCAGGTCTTGCCACATCACCATAGGAACTTCCCAGAGGCCTGGGTAGGACCTGGTGGGACAGGGAGGGATCATGCAGTCGTGGAAGAGCTTGTAGTCGAGGGTGTACGGCCAGCTGGGCGGTCGATTCTCGTAAATCGGCATCGAGGAGTCGTAGGTGAAGTTCGTGTCCCAGAGCATCTTGAACATGTTGTTCCCCCCGACCTGCTCGGTGAACAGAACGATTGTTAGATTGTCTCTTGGTGATCTCGCGGCTGGCAGGGTAAATATTACCGATAGGAAAGGAGCTCGCATCCCTCTGACATCTTCCAGCTTCACGCCTCCGTAGGCAGACAGGATTTCACGCTGCCCGGCAACTTCTCGCGCCCACTTTCGCTGAGAGAACTGCTCACCGAAGCTGTGCCTGTTACGAGCATCTTTTATACCATTCCGTCGATCGTTAAGCTTATGCGTAGGGGGAAAGCGATCGCGGGGCCAGAATCCAGGAAGGTCGATCGTTAGTTTGTGATCTAAGGGTACGTTTATGTTGGAGCTGTGATAGAAACTATAAGAGCGTCGATTCGATCGCTGGTCATCTCTTATCGTTAATAAGCATAGCTCTGCTCGGTGATTCAATGGAAACACTTCCATTATAAAACTATAGTCACCGGCGCTCTGGTCGTTTATCGTAGTTATAATGTAAGCGTACCATAAAGCCGAGAATTCACCTAGAAGCTAAAGCCGGACATCCACCTGGAAGCGAAGCTAAGCTATCAAGGGGACCCCACAGCTGATCCCCCATGGATTTTAATGAAATTTTAGGAGATGAATCTGGAGGTCATCTGGATGACTTTCTGCAAAATATCTTTTGCCAATGAGCATTATGTATAAACAATCCATATGTGTCACATAAATAGACTTCACTTTAAAAATATCTGAAGAAAGTGAGTTGGGTGAGTGCGTATAGCTCTTACTTCCCAACCAAAACAGCTCGGGTTCAAATCCCTCTGTCATCCTGATTATTTTTTCCTTTTTTCTTAACTTTTATTTTGAATAATTAAATTTCATACTGCTTTGTTTCATAAATATTGTAATTTTTTAACATAAATATTATATATAATCATGACAAAAATACATAACTTTTTATATATGTACAAACATAACTGGTACATACTTGGACTATAAAGACACTGTAAATTATATATTTAATATGAAATTTTTTTAAAATACACATATATATATATATATATATAAATTTCATGTTAAATATATAATTTACAGTGTCTTTATAGTCCAAGTATGTACCAGTTATGTTTGTACGTATATAAAAAGTTATGTATTTTTGTCATGTTCATATATAATATTTATGTTAAAAATTACAATATTTATAAAACAAAGCAGTATGAAATTTAATTATTCAAAATAAAAGTTTAAAAAAAGGAAAAACTAAATCAGTATGACAGGGATTTGAACCCGAGCTGTTTTTGGTTGGGAAGTAAGCGCTATACGCACTCACCTAACTCACTTTCTTGAGATATGTTTAAAGTGAAGTCCGTTTACGTGACACATATGGATTGTTTATAAATAATGCTCATTGGCAAAAGATATTTTGCAGAAAGTCATCCAGATGGCCTCCAGATTCATCTCCTAAAATTTCATTAAAATCCATGGGGGGTCAGCTGTGGGATCTCTTTGTAAGCTTAGCTAAGCTATGCTATGCTATGCTATGTTTTAGCTTAGCTTTTGGTGGAAACGGTTCAATAAGAATGTATTGAACCTGATTGCACCGCATAGCAAGCTTAGCTTCTAGTTGGATTCCCGGTTTTGTGGAACCGTTTCCACCAAATGCTAAGCTAAAACATAGCATAGCTTAGCTGAGATTTCAGGTGTATTCCCGGCTAAAAACATTAGCTTCAATACATTCTTATGGAACTGTTCCCCCAAAAGCTAATTTTTTAAAAACGTAGCATGGCATAGCAATACTAAGCGATGTTATTCTATGCGAAGCTACGTTTTAAAAAAATTAGCTTCAATACATTCTTACGGAACCGTTTCCACCAAAAACTAGCATAGCTTAGCTTAGCTTCCCGGTAGATTTCCGGCTTAAATCAAGGTTCCAGCTTCGATCCTTCGCGACAGGGCGCAAAGAAGCCTCCTCGCCAAGGAACCAAAAAACATTCCAACTCCCGCAAAGTTGGCTTACGCAAACAAGTAATTCTCGAAGAATGAACAAAACAGTTAGTTCGATTAATAACAGGTTCTACCGATCGTTTCCCACACTCTGGCCCGCAGCTAGGTGCGAAAGCGTCTACTTCTGATCGCCCAAGCGGCTGGTGCCTTTAATCTGCCGCCTAATGAAGCTGGCGTTAGTTACTAATTGATCGGCGTAATGACGGCGCGTGAACGGCGATGATCGGCCGCCAATTGCGGCGGCTCTTAAGCCCCGTGCTTGCACAATGGTATAATGGAATCGTGATTGATGATCGAGGAGAGACGGCCGCGTAACTCCGCGCTCGGTTAATTCGATCAATACGGCCATAGCGTCCCGGGGGATACGTAGAGGGCGGCGTACAGGGCATCTACGGAAACGTAGCCGACAGGTCAGGCTCTGTGTACTTACGAAACCGTGTGGGAGGCAATCTCATGGCCAGCGGCATAGAGATTTTGGACCTGGCTGTAGTCTGTCCACTCGTGGGAGACGTAGAACGTGGCGGAGATGGGGCAGCCGTTCGGATTTTTCCGGCCCTTCTCGAACAGGTCCGCGTAGAGACCCTTGTTCAGGTCGTTCACCGAATCGTCGAACGTCAGCAGAACGATCTGCGGTATCTCCTCCGGCAGGTAGTCACCTGTTTTTTGTTGTGTTTTTTATCGGGAAGGGGTGGAGGAGGGGCGCGTGGGCACACGGGTGGCGTGTCGATCGTGTTTGTTCGTTTATTTGTTGGTGGTTCGTGGTGACGTGTAGATGTGGGTACGTGTCGACGATGTGGAGCGATGGTGTCGCGCGTGGCGGCGGATCAGAGGTGGTGGCGCGTGATGGGAATAGCGAGGGATGGCGAAGTGATGCGACCAGGCAGAGAGATAGAGACAGAGTGAGAGAGAGAGAGTGAGAGAGAGAAGAGAGCGAAAAGAGAAAAGTTGCGGTTAGCGCGCGTTCATTAGTATACGGCACAGGTGCGGTACGCGGCTGGTGAAACCGCCTCGCGACCCGTGTCATCCTTCATCTCCGATCGCGGGCCCGTTTTCACCAGCCGACCACCGCAATTTCAATTCCATCGCGATCCCCGACGATCCTCTAATTGCGTGGCCCGAGCCGCCGGCGAACGGAAGCGGCGCAATTTGTTCCGGAAGGACGGCCGGATGGTAGCGGATCAGCTGCTACTTGAACGCTCCGATGGTACACGCTCGCCTCATCAACGCGGGACATCGCGACGCGATACCATCCGCTCCTTTCTTCGACGCGCCGGCGCCGCTTTTCTCAGGCCATCGACAACAATGCAGCGCTCTGTCGAATCTTACTTTCAGATGAGTTCGATTTTCCTTCCGTACCTCGCGCTCGCGAAACTGCCACCTTTTTGCGGGCACCGAGGTGGACGTTGCGCTCCACTTTGCCGCGCGAGAGTTAGAGGATCGTGCGAGGAACGAAGCGTCTCCAAGAGCAGCGAGTGGATCAAGTCTCCGGGAGATTGTAAAAGTAGATATCGTGGACGTTTTGTCTGGAGATTGAAGAATGGCCCGCGAATTGCTCCACTCGCTGCGTCCTCTTCCCTCGAGACGCCCTTCAGGAAGAGGACCAAAACAGAGTTGGGCATTAGTCGAATCAATTTTTAATCGACTAAATTTGGATTCGGATAAATTTCGATTCGACTAAATTTTGATTCGAATAAATTATTATTCGACTAAATTTTGATTCGAATAAATTTGGATTCGACTAAATTTTGATGCGAATAAATTTTGATTCGAATACATTTTTATTCGACTAAATTTTGATTCGAATAAATTATTATTCGACTAAATTTTGATTCGACTAAATTTTGATTCGAATAAATTTTGATTCGAATAAATTTTGATTCGAATAAATTTTGATTCGAATAAATTTTTATTCGACTAAATTTTGATTCGAATACATTTTTATTCGACTAAATTTTGATTCGCATAAAATTTTAGTCGACTAAATTTTGATTCGAATAAATTTTTATTCGACTAAATTTTTATTCGAATAAATTTTTAGTCGTTATTCGTTATTCGAAGGACCCCCGTGGCGACTATGCGCCACGAATAAGCATAGGGGGGTCCCGAGAACCTCGGCCTCTGCCGGAGGCCCTTATTCGTGACGCTCACAAGGGAAAAATTCTGAAACTTTGTGGATACGTAGGGGATTTCCTTCTGATTACAACACAATTTTTTTCCTGCCCAAAATCACTCCAATGAAATTAACGGGTGAAATTAACGCCTGAAGATTCGGCTATTTTTCGATTTTATTTTGTAACACACAATCTGTAAAAGATGGAAAAATGTTTCAAGACTAAAGTTACTTCTTTTAATTAGATCTACCAAATCGTAAGGGTTTGATCACTTGTTTGCTTAGAGTGATTTGAGGTAGCAAAAAAATTGTGTTGTAATCAAAAGAAAATCCCCTACATCTCCACAAAGTTTCAGAATATTTTACTTTTCGGGTTGGGGACCTTCCCTTGTCAGTGGCCACGGAAGTCCTTGAATAATGAATAACGAATAACGACTAAAAATTTAGTCGACTAAGAACTCATTCATAATTCTCGAATAACCTCACTTTATTCGAAATTTCTATTAGAGTTCACCGAATAAAAACTTAGTCGACAAAAAATTCATTCATTAGTCACGAATAGCTTCATTTTATTCGAAATTTGTATTCGAAAGTTACTCGAATAACAATTTAGTCGAATAACGCCCAACTCTGTAGCAAAAGTTGTGCGCCCAGAGGGAGAGCGTTAGTCGGAGGCTGAGGCGATGACGTTCGATTTCCACCAAGCGACGCGATTATCTAAACGGCTATTAAGAGATGGTTGCTATGCCCGCTCATCCTCGCCTAATAGACCCTCCAGTTGCACTTACGAGACAGTGTGCGATGCCATTTCGTGGCCGTCCGCGTACAGGTTTTGCACCTGGCTATAATCGGTCCACTCGTGCGACACGTAGAACGTGGCTGCGATCGGGCAGCCGTTCGGGTTCTTACGTCCGTTTTCGAACAGATCGGCGTACAACGGTTTGTTCAGATCGTTCACCGCGTCGTCGAACGTCAGCAGAACGATCTGCGGCGTCTGTTCCGCCGGGATTCCACCTGGATCATTACGAGAAACGTTACCGATGCCCCGCGAAAGAACAAATTGCCCCGCGATTTTCTCATTTCCAAAGCTTTATCATTTCCTCTCCAGATAAATCATCACCAGCTCCCGATGCAGTTCTCCTCCGACTTGTATCGCGCGCGCTTTATCGATTCAATAGTTGCGCGATTAAAAACGGTCCGTGGGCAGAAGACACCCGGCGAGTGGATCCTTCCGCGTGATTTATACGAGCCTCGTGCTTGCGCAATCCTCTCCAGACGACGCAGGAAGAGCCAGCTAGGCGTCTTTTAATAGCTCTTGCTACGTTCCGCCCGCGGGAAATATTATTACCGTGACGCGACGCTCGTTCGTCGGACGATTCGGATATCCGCGACGAGACTTGAACGATCGTTGGGACCCCGGTCACGCCGGGAGCTTTCGATTTCGAGCAGCCCGGCGCGCCACGGCGAGCGACTAGGCGGATCTGTTTCACTTTCGAGCTGACCGTAGGACGGTTACGCGTAACGCTAGAATCGGAGAAAGTCTTTGCGGCTGCTAAACCGATCGGCTAAACTTAACATTCGCGGAGCGCGCGGCCGCTTGCGTCATTGCCTGCCCACGTCCCCTGTCCTTTTCGACGACATCGATCCCATTTTTCCGCATGTGTATCGCGGTTAGCCGATCGAATCTCGCGTCACCCGCCTCCTCGAATCGCCTCGCACGTCGTGCGCGAGCAGAGGCGCTGTTTCGCGCGGATTTCGCACGGGGAGAGACTCACCTGGAATGTCGGCGCCGCCGCAGCTGCAGTCAGGAAGCAGGCAGACGTCCTTGCGACACTTGGCAGCGGGTTTGTCGACCTGGGGGGTCGGGTAGATCGGCGCGGGCCTCGTCGGCGGGTACCTGTAGATGTCGACGAACTCCTGCGCCTTGGACACGATCTCCGTGGACGGTTTCAAGGTTGGCCGCAACCGCCTGCAACCACCGAATTACCGATTTCACGGAGGCGATCGCGAGAAACGATCCCGCAGACACCGCTGGTCGCTCGCGATTTCACCCGAGGGACTCGCGATTATCGAAAGCCGATCTTTCGATGCACCGGCATCTGACATCGCGGTTCGTTTTAATCGATCGTAAAGTAGCTGGACAACGCTCGACGGGTAATCGTTTGGGCACGTTTAACGGCGATCGGCTCTCCAGCTTGCACGCAATTAACTTTCTAGCTGCATTAATTCCACGGCTAGGTACGTTCACCTCTGAGCAGCGACACTGGTGACGCGAGTAGGTGGAATGTAGATCTCAAGGTTCCCGATTCAGCGGAGCGAGCGTCTGCTTTTGGAATCGTGTAGATTAGATCATTCGCCGAGGAGGTCGGATCTCTTGCACGGGATTCGTCGGGGAGACGTGTCCATATTTGCTTCTATCGATTTTACTCGTGCGAATGACGAGTGGAATCGAGCATTCCGAGAGGATTTTTCTTTTTCCGCGGTGGAATGGGTGTCGAGCTTATTAAGTCTTTCTTCGTTGTTTTCTTAATATAACTTTGATACTCTTTTAGTGTCTTTGCGATAGAACATAGAAACTTAAAAGAATAAATTTTATTGGAAAATATTCTACGTGGCAAAAATTAATGCTATAGTATAGAATTTAATTTTTGCCACTTAAAGTCTTTTCTACAATGACTCTTTATTAAGTGGCAAAAATTAAATTCTATACTATAGCATTAATTTTTGCCACGTAGAATATTTTCCAATTAAATTTATTCTTTTAATTTTGGGACTTATAACGTTTTCCACAAGTACTCTTCAATTCTTCTATTTAAAGTTTAATTGTATCGCGTTCCGTTACAAAGTTATACTAGAAAACAAGACCCGCGGCAAATGTAAGGGTAGATTTCACCCTTCGAGGCGTCGTGACATTTCTGTGAAGCAACATCTCGCTCCAAGAATCCCGAGCACTCGTTCCAACCTCAACGAGAAACTCGCAGGAAAGATCTGTGGCTCCTCTGTTAGAGAGGAGTCTGAACTTACGGCGGCGCGGTGCCACGGTTGATCTGCTGCGGGCGACCTCGGCTGAAAGCAAAGCAGGAAAGGATTGAAGATAGCGCCGCAGAGATGGCGATCTAGTAGAAACGCGAGGGGCAGTCCGACGAAGGGGAAGAAGAAAAACGCGGTTTCCGCCCGGCGGACAAAAGGAAACAGTCGCAGGAGAGAAAGCGAGCGCTCGTTTTGCGGAGCACAGAGACGAGCGAAATCGCGTTGAGTCTCGGCCGATCGAGACGCAAGGTCGTTCCTGTTTCTATCGCCGCGGATGCTGAACAGATGATAGTCCAGTGAAATTAGACGAAAATCTGCCCAATCTACGGACTAATTGCCATCAAGCTGGATTTTGGCGTGAGCCTTTATTTGGTCGTTTTAAACAATATGTCAAAAGTCCCCATCAATCCGACAGCTGATACAAATTTTGCAGAGGGTTGAAAACAAAAAAAAACTGTTTTTCGAAAATATCTCGCTATCTAGCAGTTTTGCGACAAAAATAGTTATTACACAATTTGTAGCCTAGGAAATTCTCTACAAAAAAGGTCTTACAAGTTTTTTCGTAAGTGTAACCATTTTCATGTATGTCGCGTTACCAAGTTTCAACCCCTATAAACTTGATAAGGGAAGATCCTGAACCTGGAAATTTAGAAAATTATGAAACTCTGGAAATATGTAGGGGAAGTCATCCTGAGTACAACGCAATTTCGTTTGATGCCCAAATTCACTCCAAGAGGGTGCAATTCACCCCTAAACTTTTTTTTTGTTGGTATTATTACTCGCGAACTGTAGGAGATAGGAAAAAAGTGTTTAGGAAAAAGTTACTTTTTTTAATTGGGACTTGGTAAGTTATAGGTCTTACAGTTC
The DNA here is from genome assembly GCA_929113495.1 of Andrena minutula. Lineage (NCBI taxonomy): Eukaryota > Metazoa > Arthropoda > Insecta > Hymenoptera > Andrenidae > Andrena > Andrena minutula. Next base: position 74,886,730 of record OV815993.1, on the reverse strand, counting down.
TTAAGGTTCTCGAGTTATAACACAAAATCGAAAAAAAACGTATTTTCAGGGGTCAATTTCAGCCCCTTACAATGAATTTAGGCCACAAACAAAAAAATTACGCAATACACACCTATATTAACCTCTGTATATCCCCAAAGTTTTAAAAAATTTAAAAAAACCACGTTTAAAAAAAAAACGCGCTCAGTACTCTACCTCCGGGGTGGTGTGGAAATGAGTGTATTATTTCTCGCGGGCGAAGATCCAACCCCTCGAAAATTCAAAATTTTTTAAAACTTTGGGGATATACAGAAGTTAATATAGATGTGTATTGCGTAATTTTTTTGTTTGTCGCCAATTATTATGAGTAATAATACCAACAAAAAAAAAGTTTAGGGGTGAATTGCACCCTCTTGGAGTGAATTTGGGCATCAAACGAAATTGCGTTGTACTCAGGATGACTTCCCCTACATATTTCCAGAGTTTCATAATTTTCTAAATTTCCAGGTTCAGGATCTTCCCTTATCAAGTTTATAGGGGTTGAAACTTGGTAACCCGACATACATGAAAATGGTTACACTTACGAAAAAACTTGTAAGACCTTTTTTGTAGAGAATTTCCTAGGCTACAAATTGTGTAATAACTATTTTTGTCGCAAAACTGCTAGATAGCGAGATATTTGCGAAAAACAGTTTTTTTTTGTTTTCAACCCTGTGTACAATTTTTAGCAGTCGGATTGATGGGGACTTTTGACATATTATTTAAAACGACCAAATAAAGGCCCATGCCAAAATCCAGCTTGATGGGAATTAGTCCGAAGACAAATCCTAATTTCATTGGACTATGAATGGAACGCGAGGGTAACGGGAATCGAAGGGTGTGTTCGGTGGTGATTAATCGTAACGAATCTGCTTTCGTAAATGGTTACCTGGGCGCATTGACGGTGTAAGGCCTGCTGGTGGTGGTCGGAGGCTGGGTGGTGGTCGTCAGTGGAACGAACGTGTCCACGATCGCGTTTGGAGTCGTCACGTGGACGACAGGGTGGCTGAGCACGTTCGGCCTGCGCACACGGCCCTCTTAATTAATAAAATTGCCGGGGAAACCAGCGCGCTTCCGCGAAACGTGCTTTCATAGACGAGAGACTTGATTTCTCGAGACAGATCGTTTATCTGCCTGTCGCGGCGCTCGTAATAAGCTCCGCGGTGGTCTTTAGATTCATCGGCCTTCCGTTTGAAAGGCAAACGAATTCCACTCGGGGCCGGGTGGTTTAAGAAAACCGCTGGCTAGGAGCGTCCTTAAGGGGAGGTTCTGGTCTAAAAGTCCATTTTTTTTATTTAATTTTTCAAATGTTCAACCTTTTAGGAATACGTGTTTAAAAGGATTTGTTGAAATTCGTAAAATTCCCGAAATTATAGGTATTTGAGTAGCGGAAAATGCATTTACGCATTTATGCACGCCGGTTACTCGATACTCGCGTAAAACTTTAAACGCGTTTTTTACAAAACAGTGTTCTCAAAACGGTGGGACCTGTATCTCCAAAAGTTATTATCCGATTCGACTGAAACTTTTTTTATTTTGAAGAATATACTTCTGGCTAGGGGGGGGGGGGGGCTAAAAAATTACAAAAAGTTGAAAATTTATAATTTTTAAAGGCGATGAAAGGACGAAAAATACAGGGAAAAGTGATTTCAAACTTGAAGTATCGTTATTTTCTAAAAAATAATGTCATTTTAAAAAAGGTTTCAGTCGAATCGGATAATAACTTTTGGAGATACCAGCGATTTGGATCAATTTTTTGACGCCTTGACTTTAACGATTCCCCAGGGCCGTCTACAATGATTAATTATAAAACAAAAAATATATTTCTATAATTTAAGACATCCTTAATACAATGCAAAAGGTCCCATTAAATTATATATAGTAGTTTTCCTTTAATTAATTCCTAAGGATCACCTATTTTGGGGGGGCTCTAAACCAGAACCTCCCCTTAAATTACGTAAAGGTAATGTTCGGGGTTTCTTACCTCCTCCCTCCGGAGTATAAGAATCCGTCAAATTTTATATTCCAACCCCCTCCTGCCTCTTTCTTATTTTTTACATCGCTACCTGACTCCCTCTCCCCCTTTGTAAGAAAACATAAGGAATTCGCGGCCACGTCCACGAGTCTCGCGTAATTTAAAGACGACTCCTTACCAGGACCAGTCCGACTAGTGTCTACCAAGTCACGCGACCTATTTTTAATGTCGATCGAATCGATAACCCGATCGCTTTACGTAAGCGTCGACGATCCTCGCGGAATAACTGTCGACGATTAACTTGCACGGAGGAATATGCATTCGTGTCATCTCGCCGTTCAGTAGGAGCGTGATCGACGGGAGTCTCGCTTTACGCTGACGAAAGCTCAAGGCGACAGCGTGCGGGGAATTACGCGAGCAATTTTCTTGTCCCGCGGAACGGTTCACGCTCGAGGTGGCAGCGCGAAGGCCCCCTTTCTTTCTGTACCGCGAGTGCGTCGCGCGGCAACCGGGTCCTTTCTCGATTTAATAAGAAATGTCTCACCTGAACGACTGCCCATCGGTAATGCGGAACTTGTTCTTGTTGAGCTGCGCCTGGAGGAACAGAAAACAGAGGTGATGTCGAGTGATCGCGTGGGAGCTCTAGAAAAGGCGAAAGAGAGGAGACGCCTCGCTCTACCTGATTCTCGTAGATGTCGTAGTCCTGCACCGTGACGTCCTGGTTCAGGTTGTACTTGTCCGCCTCGTTCACCGCGACCTTCTTCGGCTTCTGGTACTGCTTGGTGTTCACCTCGCTGATCTTGACGCTCGGCTGAACCACCACCGATTGGTTCACGGTGTACTGATTGTAATCTAACCGAGAAACCACGGATCACTTGGACAATGGGGACTTAGACACCGCGAGAGCTTGGATCGAACGTTCGCGGATCGTCGCGCGAAATTAGAAATTAGAAATTTCCGATCGTGGTAGCGTACCATCGTCCTTGTAGATCGACACGTCGTCGTCGTAGATGGTGTAGTAAGGGTAGCTCTGGTCCGGCTCGCTGTAATACGACTTGGAGATGACTGGGGCGGCGGTGGACGCTAGGATCTTGGCGATTCTCGGCAACTCGGAAGATGGTACTTGAGTCCTGCGACGTTACACTCTTTCGTTAAAAGGGGGGTGCAAATTTCTACTTAGAGCAGGGGAAAGGTGGGATAGATGATCGTCGGGGATAGGGTGAATTGACCAGTGAATGAACAGCTAAGCGTTTTTTTCTGTTTCGAATAACGATAATAATTAAATATTGTCCTAATTTATTAATGAAACAAGATTTTGTAACAGAATAGGCTTTAAATATGTCTAAAAAAATTGTTTGGGGTTTTTTACTTGAACGGTGTCTGAATCATAAAAATGTAATCAATGCACATATACTAGTGAATGAACAAAATACCCAATGAATGGACACAAAGAATAATACTTCATTTTCCGACGAGAAATCGCTGAAAACGCTGCAAAAGTAGAAAGGAAGTTTGAGTTAGGGACCTAACATAAGAATATAAAAATATAATCTATATATTATAATAATAGGAACTTGACAAATTTATTTATATCAGAACACAGTTTACCCAATATAATGGTTAACTGTCATTGTACGTGTTTTTTTACTAGGTTTCTCGCCATGAATGGCAACACCCGAAACCAGAAATCAAAAAAATTAATAAGCGACCAAGACGTTCATAGATTCAAAAAATATTTGTAACGCCGTTATCTCAATAAATTTTCCTTCATTCTAAATATAAGATCATTGTTTTCAGTGAAACAGTATTCTTGTCATACACGAAAAAATGTCAATTTGTTCATTCACTGGTCAATTCACCCTACATGATCACATCAGTTTTTTAATTAATATATTGGTAATTTGTGCCTGTTGTCACGATGCAGTTTTCTTTCGGGAGCATAGCATAATGTAGTTAGAAGCTTCGATCTTATTTGCAGTCAAGAAGTAAATATTTCGGTCATCTTGTTCTTCCTCTTTTTCGACTGAACGTTGCATTTTCAACGATTTAAAATATATTACGTAGAAACAGAAATTTCTGGTCTATTAATGTTTCACCTTTTTCAAACCGAGTGCATTGAGGGATACTTGATCAGTGTGTGAGGTGGGATTACTTGAACAGGTGAAAATGCCCCAGAAAGAACGGCTAATGAAACAGAAAAATACGCCAAAGAAATTGAGATGGAAAATCTTTTCTTCATCATCTGAATCAGAGTGAGATGCTTTTTAAGAATGCATTTATGTTGTTTTATGTCATAGGGTTTAATTCTTTGGTTTTATTTTCTCAGTAATTCTTTCAAGCTAGTTATACTTTACTTTCCTTTTATGATATTCCCTTTATTTCGTGTTATTGACTAAGATAATAAATATTTTTTAGAAAATTAATCTGTTATTAACTTTTAAAGTTCACTGATCGAGTCTCCTCTTCAGTAGCTGAAATACTTGTGCATAACGTCACTGCCAGAAAATGTTTAAGGGGGAACAACAGCTTGAAGCCCGGAAAAAAATGCAACTTTTTTAATTTTGTGTTAGATATCCATACTTCGTAGGAAAGTCATTGATATGGGGTTTAAATGTGCATGTAGTGGACAGTATTTTAGAATTTTTGTGTGACAAAATAACTTATAACTTTAAACTCGTTTTTCTCGAAACTATGTTTTTCACAATGGTTGAACGATTTTCTCCGCCAATTTTGCATGAATCAATCTCCGGTTTTGCGTATATATTCTACAGAAAAATGCCTTCAGTTAAGCGTACGGAAACTAAAAATAGATTATTTTTACTATTTTTTCCATCCCAAAATATATTGAATTTTTCCTTAAACTGACTCGACATTTTAGAACTTTGCCCTTTAATCTCCGCCATTTCTCCAAAAATTATTGTAATTAAATTTCCGTACGCTTCTAAAGGCATTTTTCTGTAGAATAAATGAAATACACAAATGAAATGTACTGTAGGGCACAAATGAAATACACCGTTGTTCTTGTCTCGAGTCACTCTATAAACCCACAAAGTTGCATTCCAATCGGTGAGTCCGGGTTCGCGGTGTTCCCTTGTCAGTGCTACTGGTCAGGCGCCTTACCAACGTCGCCCAAAGCCGACCCTCCGAGATCTCTCACTCCGAACACCCTCTTATGTGGTCTTCGAACCCACAGTAAAGCTAGACAACTCCCATGCACTGTCTTCGAATCCAGACGCGCGAACATAATCGTTACAGCGTCTTACAGCGTTATAAACCCGAAAGAAACGTGAGATGGACGGTTGCGTAAGCGGGAATCAGTCGGCGAGGGAACTGAGGCAGCCGACGGCGAAAGAGAAATCGAGTAAAAAGGTCGCGGCACGCGGCCGGTCGCTTTTCAAAGTCGATTTTACGCACCTGTAATGGGTTTCCGTCTGGGCGCGCGTGCTCACCAGGCTCTCCTTCTCCCTTTCCTGCGTGGCACGTTAATTGAGCAATTAATTTCCGACGCCCTTCGAGCGGCGGTGATCTAGGGTAAACGCACCAGTAAATGAACACTTAAGGCTAGTAAATGGACACTTTTATAAAATTATGTTTGCAGCGCGATTGATTGCACGTGTTGCGAAAATTGTTTGGATATGAAGCGAGAAACTAGAAGAAGGTATAATTAATTAGTTGCTTATTTTAGTAACTTATTTTACTCGTTTTAGTAAAAAATGTCCATTTACTGGTAGTGTCCATTTACTGGTATATTTACCCTAGCCGTGCTTACCGATATCACGTTCCTCCGCAGGCCATCCCGATCGCTCTGCACTTGTCCAATCGTGGACGGCTGTCCCCGGTAGACCCGTTGCTGTCTGTCGCTCTCGACCTCGCTGGCCGGCTCGTACTGGTCCTCGTGGTAGTTCCTGGCCTGTTGCCTCTGCCGGATCTGCTTCTCGGTGATCTGCGGCACGGGGGTCGGCGTGGTGGTCACCGGGATCGGTTGCCTCTGAACAGGACGTTGCTGGTGCTGTTGCTCGCGTCTCGATTGCTGCGGGCGTTGCTGGTGCTGTTGCTCCTGCAGAGACTCGATCTTCGCCGATCTGTCCGATTTCCACGGTATTAATTATCGCCGCGGGTGTCGCGGCTCGATCGTATAGATCGCGGAGGATTAAGAATCGGCGATGTTTTATTTGAAGGTGGGTCAATTGGAGCAGGCAAATCCGTAGGAATCGATCAATCTTTTTATATACCGATATCCGTCTCGCCAGTCGACTGTTCACTCGGTCGAGAGCATATCGAACTAGTTTCTCCGAAACGCGTAGCCGGGAATGGCAAGGACGCGACGAGGCGAATAGAACCGGCACGCGTTGCGAAAGCGACTTCTTCCGCGATATCTGCTCGGGTACAATACGTTAATGAGCGGCCCGCCAGTGGTGCTTGCTTAATCGTTCTAATTGCACAAGGGGACCGGTGGCCGGCTCCCAGGTGGCTTGTACTCTCTTCGGGAGAGGAGAGAGAGCGTCGGTGGCCATCGCGGACGAGCACGACGTTATACAACGAATTCGATGCGTTTCCGCTCGACGCACAGTGGGACGAAACACCGAAAACGTGAAAAAAAATCCTTACACTATAGGCTATTCCTATTAATTTTTCCAAATTTGATGCCGTAATTAACTTCAAGTAACGTAACCAAATCAGACAGTACTGTTAAAAAAAATATATCATTATTTTATCAACATTTTCCCCCCTCTCCAGGGCTTAGTTTTAATTTAATAATAATTTTGACCTCGGAATCTGATTCTGCGACCCCAAAAACCACTGGAATGACCATCTTCATGATGATAAAGGGTGAAATGTGAGTGTAAGGATTTTTTTTCACGTTTTCGGCGTTTCGTCCCACTGTGCGACGCGTCGCGCCGCGCCGAGGGAAGGAAGTAGCAACGCGTGACGGGGCAGACTCGGGGGATGAACTTTTCTATTAAATTCGAGGGGAAACCGCGAAGATCGATCGTGCCACTGGATCGTGCTTCTGGAGGAACAAAGGCGTGTGGCAATCAGGCCTCGCGGTTTTAATAGAGAGTACCGAGAAAGGGTAAATCGTAACGGAGTTAATCGCGCTCGATCACTCGGGCGAGTTTATTGTTCGACTCTTGACGTCACTGCTTCTATTTTCTCAAGGTGGCCGACTCGCGTGCAGGCCCGTTGGTCAACCTCCGCAATGATCGCCAGTTCCGTGAAAAAGTCAGGCATGGGATCGTTTCGATCGCCGATACCTGCGCCAGCTTTTTTCCTTCGAGACTCTCACTTCGGCCTTTTTTCTTTCGCCACGGGGAGCGCGGGTGAAGTTGGCGCGCGGTCGTGCCGCAATCACGCCGATGCCGAAATCTTGCGCAATCGACGGACGTCCGGCGGTACAGATCGATCGCGAGAGGACTTTGGCTTCTCGAAGGCCGCTCCAAGGAGGAGGAAGTTTCAGATCGGTATTATTCTGGGGCTACTTTGCTCTAAATTGATCGCAAATATCGCGATCCCAGCTTCCTTTCTATTATAACAGTATTTCCCAACCTTTTTTTAAAAGTGATCTCCTTTTATAATATTCAAATATTATGATTTGAATTCGATAAGATAAAGAAAATACATTAAAAATATGTACCTACTTCAGAATATAATTTTAACTTTCAAGGGAAGGTTCCGAATCCGGAAATTAAAAAGAAGCTGAAAGTTTGTGAATATGTAGGGGATTTCCTTCTGATTACAATGGAATTTTTGTTTCCTGTTCAAATACACTTTAATGGATGAAATTACCCTGAAAATTCAGCTATTTTCTGATTTTATTTTGTAACTTGCAATCTGTAAGAGATAGAAAAAAAGTTTCGAGACAAAAGTTACTTCTTTTAATTAGGACTATCATTTGGTAACTTACAGTTCGCGAGTTATGACACAACAATCGGAAAATAGCCGGAATTTAAGGGGTCAATTTCACCCCCTTAGAGCGAATTCGGGCAGCAAACAAAAATTGCGTTGTAACCCATACAGCACACTTCGTTGCAGCTGTATTGCAGGAACGTTGCTGCAATATTGCGTTGTTGCAGGCTGCATTGCAATATTGTAAGAACGTTCCTGCAATATTGTCGTGCATTATTGTAGTGCAATATTGCTGCAATATTGTAATATTGCAGCAATATTGCAAGAAGTTCATTCATGGCCCGGTTTATGGGATCTAATGTATTGTGAAAAAATTCAGGGACACTCGGAACAAAGAGAGGTCTCGGGCGCAGCAATATTGCAAGAACGTTGCCGTGCAATGTTCCATTGGCAACGATTCTACAATATTTCTGCCATATTGCGCGCACATCGACGTGCATTGTTCCAGTGGCAACGTTCCTGCAATATTTCGGCAATATTGCGTGCACATCGACGTGCAATGTTCCAGTGGCAACGTTCCTGCAATATTTCGGCAATATTCCGCGCACATCGAAGTGCATTGTTCCAGTAGCAACGTTCCTGCAATATTTCGGCAATATTGCGCGCAAATCGATGTGCAATGTTTCAGTGGCAACGACCCAGCAAAATTGCCTACATATTGCCGTGCAATACTGTAGTGGAAATATTGTAGGAAAAGTACAGCAATATTCTGAAGCAACTATTACTTTGACGAAATTTGAAATATGGCGTCGAGTAGATTCTACAGCATGTTTCATTTAACTGGATATGCTAGAATTTCTCGTTGGCCGTTTTTATTGCCGTTTCGTTGCAGAATCATTGCCGGAACGTTGTAGGACTACATGTTTGCAATGCTGCCGCAACATTGCAAAAATACACACCTGCAATATTGCGAAGGCGGACATAGGACTGAACCTGCAACGTCTCTGCAGTGTTATGGTGCAACGTTGCAATCTTGCACCGCAATATTGCAGAGACGTTGCTGCAATGTTATGGTGCTGTGTGGGAATCGGGAGGAAATCCTCTACACTTTCAAAAAATCTCAGAATTTTTTGAATTCCCGGATTCGGGATCTTTGCTTGTTAATAAAAAAATCCAAAAACCGTGGTGACTCCCGAGAGAACACTTCGCGATCCACAGGTAGAGAATACAATCCCCGGATACGTTATCCCGCGATCCCGGGATTTGATATAACTAATCCCGAGAATTTCGGTATTCTTTAAAAATGTAATATGAACACAAAAATACTTTATGAACACCGGAAAAATAAAAAAATAAGAAGAATAAATAAACATAGTCATTTCATAATAATGACAATAATAATAATAATAATATTATTTAAATAATAATATTAAGTCGTATACAACTAACTGAACCATATTTATTTTTATAATGATATTCTCACTTTCCGCTATTTCGAAATCGCAATTTGTCTAAACACGTAAAGTCGAAACATTGTACTTTTATAGATATGTACGTACTTTAGGTGCTTTGTTGTTTCTTCGTTCGTTCTTATTAACACGTTATTATTCTTCATTACTGTTTTTATTGTGAAAAATGATTTTAGCTTATGTTTCAGACTAATGATACAAAGTAAGTTTGTTTATATTTAAATAAATATTTAGAATGTTTCTACATAATAAATCATTGTAATTACTGAAATATTCTATTATCCAATCCCGGGATTAGTCCCGGAATCACAAGATAGACTTTAAAAAATCCCGCAATCCCGGGATAGTAAATAATGACCGGGATTCTATTCCCTACCCACAGGTTGAGAATCACTGTATTATACAATACATATTGCACTAGCTACGACTCGGGCCCAGGTCTCTGAGGCGAAGGTGTGACTATAGTTTATTACATAGAACTTGGCCGATCCCAGTATGGAAAACTTACCTCTCCAGCAGAGGATCTTCCTCGACTTCCTTGCTGGGTGCTCCACCCTCGGGACAGCCCACGTTGCGTGGCCAATCGCACGTCTGTAGCTCGTGACTGCGAAAAGGAAAGCGATGCTCTTTCAATACCGATCATCCTCGTTCTTTGGTACCCTCGTGACCGTTCTTGGGACCAGGGTGCACCGATTCCGCGACCAGGAAGCAGCTCTCAATGAGATTCTGCTCCGCTGATAGCGAGTAGGAAGGGAAGCTCGAGTTTACCCGGGTTCGCTCGAGTCATTACGCGAGACTGCTTCATTAAGGCGACCAGATGTTCGGCGTGCGTTCAGTTGCACCGAGGATTCTCGGAGACCGACTGAATTTGGCGTCGCGTTTCCAGTAAGATTACGAGCATCCTTAATTGGACAGCGAGTTAGCATCGAGCGTACGTTAGGCCGCGCAGGCCGGTTTCATAGCGAACTCGTTCTGCACGCACCGTCGTATCGGGAGAGGTGTGGCGGGCTGATTTTTTCCCCCAGGGTTATGCGTACGACCCCCTTTTACCTCGTATATCCAGATCGAAAGCGTAGCAGGCAATCTGCCTCGATAACACTCATGTTCCAACCTCGAAGGCAAGCTTCTGTCGACGCGACAGTGTTCTTTTTGCGACAACAATTCGAGGAATGCTTCTAGATTCTACCCAAATTACTAAATTGATTCGGACCTGCTGCCCGTCTAAATTCTAAAGGAATTCAGCATTATTTAAACACCGTTCTGGAATCCTTTGGTAGCCAAGATTTGCGTATTTTTATTCGCGGTGGGATCTTCATTGAAATTCGAATGTTGTAGATGTTATCTAGCTGCTAGCAGCGGTTAATCACAGAGGCGTGTTTGGGGGTCAGGTGACCGAATCGCGGTCGTTCACCTGGCGATCTACGATCGCGTAGGAATCAGCAAGCGTTGACATCCGCGCCGCTTGATCGTTAGCTCGCCCCGAGACGCGAAGTTATTACTCCGCCTAGCGGCGATCTTTTTCACTGGATCGCGGAGAAACAGGTTTCTTGGATCATTGATTCTAAATCACGGGCCGGTTCGCGGAAACGGGATTCCTTTATCTCCATGGTCCCGCACGAAATGCCAGAAAAATGTGTGCCCACACATGCTGAGACTCCAGACTTTCGCGTCTTTTGAATTTCGATCCGAGCGGCGCGCGGATCGAAGGCTTCTTTGGGAGCATTCGGTCCCAGGAGGCATGTAGCGTGTTGGATAGACTCTTCAGAGGCTCGAGGAATAGAAATCTCCGCGGAATCTCGCAATACACGGGCCCTGGGAATACAAGAGGGCAGATCCATTAAGCCTGCCTATATCTGGACGACAATGCCCGGCTGCGTTTCGCTTTCGATTCGACGCCTCGCTATTATTCGCTCGCGTTTCAATCCGCTCGCGTCTGCTAATCGCTGCCCATATTAGCCGATCGACACGGGAACCTCGGGTTTCCACGTTTCTGCGCTGACACCTGCAGCTCCTTTTCGAATTTATCAATGGCGCTACAAATAATCTGTCTTTGATTAATCTCTTTTAATCTCTAGTTCTTTATTCAAGACCGCAGCCTATGCTTTGAAGGCCCATATATATCGCATAAACTAAAATTTGGGAATTTAAGAATTTAAGGATTTAAGAATTTGGGAAGAATTTGAGAATTTGAGGATTTGAGAATTTGAGAATTTAAGAATTTGAGAATTCGAGAATTTAAGAATTTAAGAATTTAAGAATTTGAGTATTTAAGAATTTGAGAATTTGAGAATTCGAGAATTCGAGAATTCGAAGATCTGAAGATTTCAGAATTTGAGAATTGGTGAATTTAAGAACTTGAGTATTTGAGAATTTGAGAATTTAAGGATTTGAGAAGCTGAGAATTTGAGAATTTGAGGATTTGAGAATTGGAGAATTGGAGGATTTGAGAATTTAAGAATTTAAGAATTTGAGAATTTAAGAATTCAAGGATCTGAGACTCTGAGAATTTGAGTATTTGAGAATTTGGGAATTTGAGAATTTGAGAATTCGAGAATTCGAAGATCTGAGGATTTCAGAATTTGAGAATTGGTGAATTTAAGAACTTGAGTATTTGAGAATTTGAGAATTTAAGGATTTGAGAAGCTGAGAATTTGAGGATTTGAGAATTGGAGAATTGGAGGATTTGAGAATTTAAGAATTTAAGAATTTGAGAATATGAGAATTCAAGGATCTGAGACTCTGAGAATTTGAGTATTTGAGAATTTGGGAATTTGAGAATTTGAGAATTCGAGAATTCGAGGATCTGAGGATTTCAGAATTTGAGAATTTCAGAATTTGAGGATCTGAGAATTTGAGAATTTTAGAATTTAAGAATTTAAGAATTTAAGAATTTGAGAATTTGAGAATTCGAGGATCTGAGAATTCGAGGATCTGAGAATCTGAGAATTTAAGAATTTAAGAATTTGAGAATTTGAGAATTCGTGGATCTGAGAATCTGAGAATTTGAGGATTTGAGGATTTGAGAATTGGAGAATTGGAGGATTTGAGAATTAGAGAATTAGAGAATTTAAGAATTTAAGAATTTAAGAATTTAAGAATTTAAGAATTTGTTCTGTTCCTTCAAGAGACATAGATAATCTTAGCCACGGATCCCTCCATCAATTACTACCAACTTATCCTCTTTGATATTCAAACGACAGTGCTCATAGCAAAATAAGAACCTGCCCTATCATTTCAGTCCTCGCCGAATCAGTCGATCTTCCATATTCCTCCCGCCGTAAGCAGTATACATTATAAGATCAGGAGGATGAAATCATTGGAAACCTCACTTTCATAAAAAGATACGATAGACATCACACGCACCTGTACATGAGTCCCCCCGTGCAGGACTCCAGCAAGGCTCCACCGAAAACGCACACATAATACTGCGTGCAATCACGAGGATGAGGGTAGTATCCGAATTCCTCTGGGCACTCGAACTCCAAAGCAGCCTCGTTTCTGCTCGCCCTGGCGCTTCTCGGGATGTTCCTCTGGCATTCTGCAAGCAAACCAACCCCTTTCGTCACTCTGATACCCTCAGTCACTAACTAAAGTGCAAACATCAATACAAAAACCTCGACTTCCCAGTCGCGCGTCCAGCCACCGAGCGAGCCACCGAGACCGCGATCGGTAACCAGTAAGTAGCCGATTGCATAACCGAGGAATAAGTAACCGGATTTTCGGTCGACCTTGCGTCGATGCGTGCGCGAGCAGAGACACCGAGAAACTCGAACAGCCTCTGGCAATTCTTAAATCCGCGGATCGGTTCGCGAAAGCGTCGAGACGGCGCCTCGAGTGACGAAAATTGAGAGCGCCGCCGAATTTTCGTAATCACCAGGGGGACCGGAATTTTTCGGCTGGGCCCGATAGCGGTCGCTCGTTACACAACGCTGGACAATATTTCGCGCGGACGGTTGCGTGGCAGCTTGTTGGGAGCGTAACGAGGCAAATAGCACGGTATCGCTGGAAATGGCTGTCCCTGCGCGCGACCATTGTTCCAGCGGATTCGATTATCCCACTGCAAAGCTTTCTGGCACAATTTCGTATCGTGGGACCGGCGTCGCTGCAAACGACGAATTGATTTGTTGGAAACGTGACTTGCGCCATTCCTCCCGCACTATCCACGTGAGAATATGTGTCCGTACAACAACGCCGTTGCTTGGCCCCCGCTCGACGGGGCCCGGTCGTTTCTATGTAAATGGTTCCGCGCGTTGATACGGTTTGTGTAACCGTTCCACTTTTCAGTGGGGGCCCTCCGAAAATCCAGCGGCACGCGCGTTCCTCGAATATTAATCCGTCCTGTGTTCCCCGCGAGTACATCGAGTTTGGAATGCCTGAGGCAGGCGTGCGAGCGAACGAAAGTAGGGGACAAACAGAACGAAAACTATGTGAGATACGAATTTGTTTTTTATTTATAAACATACTCAAACTAGTCCTCTATAAACTGCACTAACGAATTTTGCAAAAATTTTAATAAAAATTAATTTTATAATGAAAAAACCAAACTCCTGCTGTTCGGATTTACCCGACTGCTGCCCACACAGCACCATAACATTGCAGCAACGTCTCTGCAATATTGCGGTGCAAGATTGCAATGTTGCACCATAACACTGCAGAGACGTTGCAGGTTCAGTCCTATGTCCGCCTTCGCAATATTACAGGTGTATATTTTTGCAATGTTGTGGCAGCATTGCAAACATATAATCCTGCAACGTTCCGACAATGATTCTGCAACGAAACGGCAATAAAAACGGCCAACGAGAAATTCGAGCATATCCAGTTAAATGAAACATGCTGTAGAATCTACTCGACGTCATATTTCAAATTTCGTCAAAGTCATAGTTGCTTCAGAATATTGCTGTACTTTTTCTACAATATTTCCACTACAGTATTGCACGACAATATGTAGGCAATTTTGCTGGGTTGTTGTCACTGAAACATTGCACATCGATTTGCGCGCAATATTGCCGAAATATTGTAGGATCGTTGCCAGTGGAACATTGCACGTGGATGTGCGCGCAATATCGCCGAAATATTGTAGGAACGTTGCCACTGGAACATTGCACTTCGATGTGCACGCAATATTGCAGAAATATTGTAGAATCGTTGCCAATGGAACATTGCACGACAACGTTCTTGCAATATTGCTGCAATATTGTAAGATCATTGCCACTCCAATAATGCACGGCAATATTGCAGGAACGTTCCTACAATATTGCAATGCAGCCTGCAACAACGCAATATTGCAGCAACGTTTCTGCAATACAGTTGCAACGAAGTGTGCTGTATGGGTGGTGGGGAAATTCCGAATTGTGCATGGGGTAATCACGAACAGAGTTACATATCGCAGAAGTCGCACAGAAAGCGCGATTTCAATGGTCAACCCATAAAAGATGTTGCTACAACCTCTACCTAATGTATTTTTCAAATTCCTCTTCTTGTGCCTTAGAAAAAAAATGCAATTGGTCGGAATATCGAAAAAAATAGTAAAGGTCGTTTTTTAAACTTTTTTTGTCTGACACTGTAATGAAAATTCAAAAATCACTTTTGTAGATTTAAGTAAGTTTTATACATGCTGAAAATTTCATCAAAATCGGTTATCGTTGCTAATCTCAAAGGTTCGAGATTACCCCATTCGAGTTGTTCCTCATTACCCCACGACATCAAAAAATAAAAAAGAATTTATTTCAGAAGTTAGAATCATAATTCAAGCAACGCGTTGGTCCCAAAATGTTGGTTAAAAAGTGCTTTATTTCAACTTAAAAAAATCCCAATTGTATGATTAATTCAACAGTTATTACATCCAATTGAAGATGCTCAAAATATTACTTGAAACATGCTGAAAATAATAAATTGTGTTTATCTTGACTAGCATATGCGTTTTGTATTTATTACTTTCTGCGCGGCGTTTGATACGACCTAAACTATTAGCTAGTGGAGAGGGAACATCAGTTTTTATTTATTAAAACGCCGTAACCACCGCGTTCCGGATTACCCCGCGTTCGCCATTACCCTACTCTCCCTTACCTAATAGAAACAATCGGGGAACCATGTTCGATCGTATCGTTTACTCGTTTCCTTGCTCGATCGTAGATCCCGGGGAGCATGGCCACGAGTATCGAGAGCATTCTTGGGCCAGGGTTTTTTTACCCAACGGAGCTAAAAGGCGCGGAGAAAACCATGGAAGCCGGCGCTCGGCGTTTCCTCGCCTTCCCATGACCGGCGAGCGGATAACAAAGCAGTTGCGCAATCGTCATTAGCCAGCGCGCATCCGTCGCGAGTGGTTAATGAAATTTCGCGCGGCGATTGGAGCGCCGTGGCCGCGGGAATTGGGAAATCGTAATTGAAATCAGGCGGCGGGCCTGCGCGTGCGTCGCTCGGCAAGGAGAAAGGCTCGCGTAACGACGCGTAGACGCGATTGATCACCGGGAACGCGTCTAATTAGATCAAGACCGGCTGATTGAGGCGGGCGGCCGATGTCCAGGCTGTTTCGCAAGGTAAACACACACCCGTTGGTTCCTTCGGGGCAAGGTGGGATATTATTTGGACAGAAAATTGTTTACATAACGAGGCGAACGAAAAAGTAAACACTTTGTCTTACAAGTAAGAAATTTCAAGTTATCTTTATTCGTCCTTAGACGTCTAAAGACATTTTACCAGCGGCGAGGTATGAAGTCATGCGGCAAGGGTTCGACGTATGTATGTGCATTGCTGATTTTCTTTGGCCGGCCAGCGCAAAAACCAGTGGCCTGGTTTATCGCCGCGATCGCGCTCGCCACTTTCTAGCGGCCGATCTATCGCGCTCCTAAAGAATCGCGTTGATTCCCGCGCGAGCTCGTGGCGGCAGCGAAGCGGCGACGCGTCCCGGAGCGGATGGAGTTTAACAAGGAGGCGCTCTCTTCCTGGTGACATTGAAAGTATCGGCTAACCGCGGCGAAGGACGCTGGGAAAAATTGAAATGGAGGAAAGCGGGGTAGCGGGGGACGCCGTCGGCCTTGGGGGAATCTGGATCACCAGGAACAAGGCGAAAAGGTGTATTTAGACTATAGTGGAAGCACATCCTGGTACCGTTCTCTTCGCCGTCCTTTCAAGTAGCCGCTCGCGACTTTGGGGCAAGTGCGAGGTCAAACATCCAGATTCACGTCTCTGGAATTGAATTCGGCCACTTCGCCCGCGTTTCCTTCTCGGTGGAATTGAAGTGAATAGCGTGAGAATGATGGAGAAATAGGAACAGATGCAATTTGCAGGAAGAGCATCTGTATTTTCAGGTCAAAACTCTTTACAGCTCGATATCTACACTTGGCGGGGCTTTAAATAAATAAAATATTATTTAAATAACGGATCAAATAAAAGGTACTAAAGTAATAAATTAACTTCATTCGTTAAATAATCTAAACTTTTAAGTTATATATTAAACTTTAATATATAACTTATATTAAACTTTAATATATAACTTATATTAAACTTTAATATATAACTTAAAAGTTTAGATTATTTAACGAAAAGTTTAGATTATTTAATTTAATAATTAAAGGTACTAAAGCAATAAATTAACTTCATTCGTTAAATAATCTACATTTTTAAGTTATATATTAAACTTTAATATATATTCGTTAAATAATCTAAATTTTTATATTAAATTTTTATTATATATTAAATTTTATTATATATTAAATTTTTAAGTTATATATTAAAGTTTAATATATATTAATAATAATAAATTTTTAAGTTATATATTAAAGTTTAATATATAACTTAAAAATTTAGATTATTTAACGAATTATTAAACTTTAATATATAACTTAAAAATTTAGATTATTTAAATTAGTTAATTTATTTACTCGACATCGAATACAGTGAAAGTTAAAGTTGAAAAATTTATTCGACGCTGAAGTTGAAACGCTCGACAAATAAAAAAATTATCTTTATTCGTTGAATACTTTCACGATTATAACCGAAATTTCTTATTCAAGTAGAATTGTTTCCCATCTCTGGGTAATTTATCTACCTCGCCCTTCCAAACCACACGTCGACCTGCATAAATCAATAACCCCCGCAGGATAATGAATCCCAGCGGATCTCTCGGCTGACATTTGCTCCGCAATCGCGTAAAATGTAATGCGCGAGCAATCGTCGCGGCCGATGACGAGAGGAGTTGCAGCGGTTCTAGAAAGGCGGATAACGCGAATGCCGTGGCGCGGGGGATTAAATGTCAAACAAAACTCGATCCCACCATCGAGCTCGAATTTTTCCAACCTTAATTCGCAGGCAGATCCTCCTGCGAAGGCCAAGAACATTTCCAAGTGAATAGAATGCCCGGCAAAGCATGCAGCCTCGCGAAAATTCTCGCTGACAGGGCGCGAAGGAGGAGCGGCGCGGCGTGAATCACTGTCGATGGAAACGTCACGGGGCTCGTGGAACCAAAGGTTTCGCAAGCGCTGCGGTTTTCGGCCGCGTCTTTTTGCGAGAGAGATACCTACCCGCTGAATTTTCACATGACACGCGAGGCACGGGGTGCCACGAGGTGCCGATGTAAACTTACACCATTCAGGCTTATTGAATGATGCAGAAATGTGAGAACTGTATTACCCGGCAGACAACGCAGTCTGATTAGCTATTGCTCACAATACAGCGACTTGAAAGGGACTCGTAATCGTTGTAACCTCCGGCTTGAGGAGCGTGCTCCCTCGGGTTAATACAGATGGTACGTCAGAACTCTCGTTGAAGCTCGGGGCTCGGAAGGTTAGAGGAAATTTGCCCGCAACGTGGGAAAGCGATGACGCAACCCGTAATCGAAGATCATCGAGCAATTATCAGGCCTGATGATGTAGACCCAACCACTGAGGAGGTATTTGCGCACAATTAACTTTAGGGCGGCTTGTTATTCGTGGCAACAGCTTTTAAAGCGTTCCGAGGTAATTTCGAAGCGTAAAATGATCCTTGGCGCAGAAACCAATACGAGAACAAAGCTAAACGAGCCTAAACGCCCGTCGTAAAACGCGCAATCTCTGAAGCGCTTTGCTGTTGTTCTTGGAAGGCGTTTAGGTGACGTGCTAAATTTTAGTGCAAATTTTTGTTGAGTTTCTACTTGAATTTCTACTTTAATGAGGGTTTTCTCTGGTCGATGTCGAAGACGGTGGGACGTAACGAAATGGACCCATACAGCACACTTCGTTGCAGATGTATTGCAGGAACGTTGCTGCAATATTGCGTTGTTGCAGGTTGCATCGCAATATTGTAGGAACGTTTCTGCAATGTTGCGCGCAAATCGATGTGCAATGTTTCAGTGGCAACGAACCAGCAAAATTGCCTACATAAGGTGGTTGACCCAGTTGTCGATCGGTTTAGACGTAGTCGTCGATCACTTAAATATTGAGATTTTATAAGGTTTTTGAACAATATTGTGATGATATATGTAGGTAAAGACTCTTAAATATTAATTTGCAATTTTGTCCTATACACAATATTGTTCAAAAACCTTATAAAATCTCAATATTAATTCAAATGATCGACGACTGGGTACCTATCGACGACTGGGTCAACTACCTTAAGGGGGGAGACCACTGTCTCCGTCCGAAATGTAAGGGTGTTTTCGGGAATTTATTTCAACCAAACAACGCAAGTAAATCAATTTATTGCTTAGTATAGTTAATAGTGTACATATCGAAAGGTAAGAAAATTTTTTTTTCAAACAAATTCATAAATCCGTTTCCTGTATACTCTTCGTCAAAATTTGCGTTGCGGCAAAAACATGCTAGTCGCGTTGACAGGCCCCAGGCCATATGGTTAATCGGAATTAAAAAAAAACAGTAATATTTAGAAACTAGAAGCCTGCCTCTATTACGTGACGATCAGAAAATGTCAAAATTGTAAAAAATAACAAAATGGCGGACCACTGAAAAAAAAGTCGCGTTTTCGGGGTACAAAATTGGACAAATGTTGTTAAAAAAATAGAAGCAGGTCGAAAATTGAAAAAAGCTGATCGTCACGTAATAGCGACGGGTTTTCCGAACAATAAATGCCTTTGCGTATGTCAATTGGACGTATAGTTTTCTCTGTAGACTGTCAACGCGGTTGAAAAATGTGATTCTGAGGAAAACGCGTTCAAAGTTCCGCGTGGCTCAGTCGCGCGTTTGACACCGCTTCACGAAAAACACCATATCTCCGTCAATTTTGCGAATTTCTTCATAAAATTTGGAGA
Source organism: Andrena minutula (assembly GCA_929113495.1). Taxonomy (NCBI): domain Eukaryota; kingdom Metazoa; phylum Arthropoda; class Insecta; order Hymenoptera; family Andrenidae; genus Andrena; species Andrena minutula. Next base: position 74,867,181 of record OV815993.1, on the reverse strand, counting down.
GAACATTCTTGAAACGTACGTCTTTCAGAAAATGTAAAAAAAAAAATAAAAATTTTCAGATTTGAGACAGTGGTCTCCCCCCTTAACTGAAACTTTTTTTTAAGTATTTCATAATACTATGTAAAGATAATAAAAAAATTGGAAATCTTCATCAAGCTGTTGACTTGTAAAAAAATCCACTGTCTAAATATTTGTGACAAACCCGTAAAATATTTCATAAACTCCAAAGGAAACTTTAGTAGATACGCCCAAACTGAGGCATCGACTTCAAACACATCCGAAATATAAACTGTTATATCTTCAGTTTTACTACACATATGGCTTTCTTATTTAATATACATATAGATAAACTATTCTTCTGCTACCTGGCAGAAATAATTCAATTTAATCGAAAGTTGCAGATACGCCCTTTCGAATTAACGGCATATAAACTGTGAAGTGGACTGAATTTATTCGTAAGATATCCTTGGGTCATTAGTCACTTTATTACATATTCAAAAAATGCTTCTACAAGTTTCTGCATAGGTATTGTGAAGCAAGGCCGAACGAAAAGAAGGAAAATATATGAAAACTCATTCTGCAGGAGTCCCCCAGACCCTCGTTACAGGTTAACGGTTAACAAATCATTGACGCGAGGTCTTCTCAGAGGATAACAGAGGCGCGCATCGTAGCGACAACTTAATAGCATCTTCCGCGTGGCGAACACCGCAATGCCAGAAAATCATATGTTCCTGGGATCGGACTGGATCACGCAACAACGTGTCCGTGCGAACCGAGCGGAGTCCTTCGGAGTGTACAAGCTGGGAAAACATTCGCCGTTCACCGCCAAACATCTGCGCTTACTCGCGATTCATAAATCAAGCATAAAGTACCCCTGCGGTAAACGGGAACTGGAGCTGCGGCTGATTAAAATTAAAAAAAAAGAAAGAAGTAGGAGGAAGGTGGTAATGGGGATGAAAGATTATCCACGGCTTCCGCAAGGCCTACCAAAGCCTCGGAGTCTCCCAGCGGGCAATCGATCCTCTCGTTACCGAGGGACACGTTGGCCCGTGCTTCCGAAGCAATAGACGCCGCGTACTCCATAAATCATGAAGCCGCGGTTTTCTAAGGCGTTCCGCGTGGAAGTTCGCTGCGAAATACGCGGGGCGAGGAAGGAACACGGCTGGCGAAGCTAAGAGAAGTGAAAGTCACGCGAATGGCGTGGAGGGAACGAGAGCCGGAGAGCGGGGCAGATAGATGGAGAAAGAGGAGAGCTAGAGAGAGAGAGGGAGGGAGAGAGTGGGGGTAGGATAAAAGAGCCAGTGAATGAGTGAAAGTGAGCTGGAATACCGAAGCGGGCCTTTAAAACTGGAACACGGCTTGCATAATATCGGACAGCTTAAACAGCTCGAAGCCGCGTGTCCACCCTGACACTCTACCAAACATATTGCACAGGAATTAGTTTACAGCCCAAAGTTACACGACCGTTTAGAGCTGCCTTTTACTCTACGAGCGTGCAGCACACTCGGTGGGGATAGTTTTCATAGCCGAGCTCTTTCAGCCGATTGCGAGATATTAAAGCTTCCCCCGTGGTTAACAAAGTCTCACGTAGTGCAAACCGAGTGTCTCCCTCGCCCACAATTTCACACAGCACCGTTCGCAACGTAATATCGCAAGAACCGCTCGAGTCACGTTCATCCGCCCCCAAAAGAAACTGTGAGTCGCGAGATTACGCGATTGCTGCCCCCGTTGCGAGCGAGCCGAGCGTTTTTGTCCCTCGAGACTTCCGGAAACTGGAAAGTTTTCCTCGTGATTGGAGCTCCGTCGGGCCGATCGAAGGCATAATCGTGGAATAATTTGATTGCTTCTTAGCTGGCTCCGCAGGGCTGGCCGCAGATGCTCGAATTAGCTGCGCGCACGATTACGGGCCAGCCGGCTTCGGAGCCCGGTCACGCGTCCAATTACGCAAAAGAGAACCGTGTAATTATTGTAGATCCGTCGCTCGTAACTCCTGTGCCTTCTCGTGGAAAAGCGCAGTAAAGGTTGGGACGGATGGATAGCCACTCGAGGGATTCCTCTTGACCGGCATGGACGTGGACCTTGAGACTCGCATAACAACTTAGATGGCCACTGACCAATCTTTCGGGTATTCTTGGCACCGTGCAATGCGCCCTGGGGAATGTCTTTGTTCGAGGAACTATTGTTCCCCGCGCTGGAATTTTTCAGAACAACTTAAGGGGACTAGGCAGACGAAATATCGATTTTTTTATTGCATTTTCCGAAAGTACTATCCTTTCTGAATAAAATGCCCCTTGGTTTATAATAAAATTCGCAAAATTGTAGATTTGGCAGCTAAAAATGTCAAGCGGCAACCTATAGCGTCGCCTTTGCCCAGAAACTTTAAACGCGTTTTTCTTGAATATTTTTTCTTCTTCTCTTTTTCCTCATTGCGAACGAATGGAGGTTCAGATCGACTTGAAAAAAATTACAGGATGTGTAAAAGATGTGTCATTTCGGACCAAACCTCTGATAAAGTCTGTAAAAATTCGAGATTTTCATAAAAAAATTAAGAAGTCACCGGAGTTTGGTAGCGTAAAAACAAGAACGAATTTTTCTCGGAAAAATCGCCGTTTTTCAGCCACCAATTGCATAATTTTGATTTAATTTTTGCTTTTATAGGTTTGGTCCGAAACTATGAGTCCAAAAAAACAAGAATCACACCTTTGAAATCGGATTGCGTTACATTTTAAGACCGATATTAAGGGAAAACGACGGAAAACGTTAAAATGTTTACACGTCTGCATTGCCATTTTTGAAGCACATATATATTTCTTAACATTTTTTTTTCAATCTGTATGGTAATAACAAACATTGGATAAAAGGATAAGGTAGTTGATCCAGTCGTCGATCGGTACCCAGTCGTCGATCATTTGAATTAATATTGAGATTTTATAAGGTTTTTGAACAATATTGTGTATAGGACAAAATTGCAAATTAATATTTAAGAGTCTTTACCTACATATATCATCACTATATTGTTCAAAAACCTTATGAAATCTCAATATTTAAGTGATCGACGACTACGTCTAAACCGATCGACAACTGGGTCAACCACCTTACATCTGGATTTGCTTTCATTTTTTTACAAATAAATAAGAGACAGAGTCCCTTTCTCACTAAAAACGACTGCCTAGTCCCCTTAAGAAACCCCGAAAATTACCTTTACGTAATTTAAGGGGAGGTTCTGGTCTAGAGCCCCAAAAAAATAGGTGATATTTAGGAATTAATTAAAGGAAAACTACTACATATAATTTAATGGGACTTTTTGCATTGTATTAATGATGTCTTAAATTATAGAAATATATTTTTTGTTTTATAATTAATCGTTGCAGACAGCCCTGGGGAGTCGTTAAAGTCAAGGCGTCAAAAAATTGATCCAAATCGGTGGGACCTGTATCTCCAAAAGTTATTATCCGATTCGACTGAAACCTTTTTTATTTTGAAGGTTATTCATTTGGCTAGGGGGGGAACTAAAAAAAATTACAAAAATGACATTTTTTTTAGAAAATAACGACACTTCAAGTGTGAAATCACATTTTCCTTATATTTTTTGTCCTTTCATCGCCTTTGAAAATGATAAATTTTCAACTTTTTGCAATTTTTTTTAGATCCCCCCTAGCCACAAGTATATTCTTCAAAATAAAAAAAGTTTCAGTCGATTCGGATATAAACTTTTGAAGATACAGGTCCCACCGTTTTGAGAACACTGTTTCGAGAAAAACGCATTTAAAGTTTTACGTGAGTACCGAGTAGCCGGGTGTTACCAATGCATTTGCCGCTACTCAAATGGCTATAACTTAGGGAATTTTACGAATTTCAACAAATCCTTTTAAACACGTTTTCCTAAAAGGTTGAACATTCGAAAAATGAAATAAAAAAAAATCGACATTTAGACCAGAACCTCCCCTTAAAATAGGTTTTTCTTATACGCGAGTGGACGGAATATCAAAATTTTGCGAGTCGATTCTCTCGAAAATGAAGCGTGATTTCAAAAAAATTTATTCTTTCTTCCGAACTTATTTACTTGTTATAAGTCGAAAAGAAAGAGTAACTTTTTTCGCTGTCGCGCTTCGTTTTCGAGAAAATCGAGTTTGAATTTCAGACGCGTATAGAACGCTAGTTGTAGCTTTCCTCCACGCACTCGACGGGATTGAATCAACTGAATTGCCTGCCCATGGCAGAATTCTCACGACCAGAGGATTCTCTGCGCGTGCTTGCGCTCGGGTGTAAATACAAATCACATGCAGAACACATAAAACGGGCGTAATTAACAAAACGGATTTCTACGCGGAAACGCTGCAGTTAGTTTGAATTTCGTCTCGTGAAATTATTCGCCAGTTACCGGTTGGTTCTCCCTCGACCGCCTGTTTTAAACCGACGGATTTCTCTTTCGGAAACGGTTTTCTCGCGCGGAGTTTCGTAATCTGGATCGAGTGGCGTGCGGTGGCAAAAAATCGGCGGATCGAGCCGCGGCGTGGAAAACGCGAGGCGATCGACTCGTCGGCGAAGCCGTTTGAAGACGGGGAGCAGCCGGGGCGATTTGCTTCCAGTTTCATTGCCAGACTTTCCTCTTACGTAAAACGCGAGCGAGTCGACGGGCCCGCGGTTTAATTTTCAAGTTTCTCGCGTTCGTCGAACGATCGGAGCCGGCCGATTTCGCGTCGTTGCGAAAGGGACGCCGTTTCACACGTCGCTCTCCTACGCGATCCCGTAAATCTTGGAAATTTATACGGCTCGTTCGGCTCACTTCCGACCGTGGACCAACCGCGCAAAGAACAGAGCTCGCCTGGAGCAGCGAAATGACCGCTGCGTTCGGAATTCTGACGCCGATAAATTAGCAGGAAAATCGCTTCCGTGTTTGATTCCATGGGTGCTTGACACCCACGAGGCTCGGCAAGAGTACGGGAAAGGTGGGATAGTTGATCAGAGTTTTGCCATTTTACTAAAATAATAATAATAATGGTTTGCTTTGTTTCTATTTAATTACTTAAGTTGTGATTCTTAGAGTATTCTCAATATACGTGTACAAATTTGAGAGTTGAAAACTAATTTTAATGACCGAATTTAAACATTTTCCGGCAGTGACGTTATGCACAAGTATCCCCCACTAAAGGGGAGACTTGATCAGTGCACTTTAAGAGTAAATGACACATTAATTTTCTAAAAAATATTTATTATTTTAGTCAATAATATGAAATAAATGGAATATCATAAATGGAAAGTAAACTATAACTAACTTGAAGGAGTTACTGAAAAAATAAAACCGAAGAATGACATAAAACAACATAAATGCATTCTTGAAAGACATTTCATTAGATATCATCTGATTCAGATGATAACGAAGAAAAGATTTTCCTTCTCATTTTCTTTGCTGTATTTTTCTGATTCATTAGCCGTTTTATGTTTTTTTTCTGGAGCTTTTTCATTTGTTCAAGTATCCCACACTTTAACACTTTGTATATACCTTGATCTCAGAAAACGACACAGAAAACCAATGAAAATTTTACTTTTACTTCCGAAAAACATCAACCGTGGATACTAGGGTAACCATACCAGTAAATGGACACTGCCAGTGAATGGACATTTTTTACTAAAACGAGTAAAATAAGTTACTAAAATAAGCAACTAATTAATTCTAGACTTCTTTTAGTTTCTCGCTTCATATCCAAAGAATTTTCGCAACACGTGGAATCAATCGCGCTGCAAACATAATTTTATAAAAGTGTCCATTTACTAGCCTTAAGTGCTAATTTACTGGTGCGTCTACCCTACTCTGTTGCAAGTGAGACCGTAGTGAAATTTACGTCAAACGACTAGGCACTACTGTTGCAATAAACAGGAAAATAACTTGCATGTGTAATGCGTTTAGAATTTTGGAAATTCGATTTGTCCCTTTTAAGACGTGTCCCCTTTATGGCACCTATCCCCTATACCTGTACAAGTTAATTAATGGCCACATAAAGTGTCCGAGCCTCCTAGGAAACGTGAATCCGTGGTATGGGCGTCTTCGTGGATTCCCTTAATTCGTTCCGGTCGCTACTATATAGGCTTGTCAACAACATACACGGCGGTACTTATCTTTTAGGTATAATTTATTATGCTCACTTTTCTATTTATTATTGCTTAAGTTAGATTTCAGACTCTGTAAATTGCACTTGCCTTTCTTTTTGTATACCATGGAATTCCCGTTTGATTAATAATAATAATAATAATAATAATAATAATAATAATAATTTTTATGCCGCGGGCAGAGCTCTTCGTTGAAGCCCTCTATTCTATGTAAGTCGGTATTGGTCATCTATATCTAGTTACTCGGAGTTGTAATTGCTTCGACAAACTTAATAGCCACTCCCACTCTTTTTACCTTTTCTCTGGATCCCTGACATCCTTCAGAACATCAGTGTTTAGGTATTTTAAAAGCGGTCAGGGGTGACACTACTTTGTACACTTTGTATATATGTATATATTTATAAGCGTAATCAACGTAAAGCGCAACAACTGTAACCTAAGTAGTAATAAGTTTTTCTTATTTCTTCTCATGTTTGCAACAGTGTATTTAAACGGTTATACCCGTTAATAATAATAATAATAAATATAGGACTTATGCATTGACCTATATTTAAATATTTACATTTAAAAATTAATAAAAAAATAACTGCAACTTCTTCAAGGCTGTAAAAACACATGGTCCAAATTTCAAATGAACCGACTCGCTAGTATCTTAAAAAATAATTCACAAATCTTCCTATGTTTTATCCCGAAAAATAGGATCCCCTTTTAAACAACCTCCCTACCTAAAATCCACTAACAGAGTCGCCACTGATCCGCAGTACTGGAAATACTTATTACATCACCCGAGCAAACACGTTATCACTTCTACCCGCGCAATGCAACGAGCACCCAGCTGTCTTGTGCCACGTATCGCGCAAGTTACGCGCACATCCTCGGAGGATCGCGAGATCTCTGTATCTAGGAAGGATAGGAGATTACGATCGACGGATTGGGCAACGGTAACGAAGTGGAAACGGTGGCTCGACCTTTTTCGCGATTAAACAGCGAGGAACGACCTCGCCGAGGGAAGAAGCCAGCTGGAGAACGAAGATGTGCATCGCGCTGTATCTCCGCGAGGGCCGCGTGGACGTTGCATATGCTAATAATCGTCGGATGCGTAATGGTTTGCGCAATCGTCGCGTTTAGGCGGGAATGAAAGGCGGGATGGATCTAACAGATCGCCAGCAGGAACGTGTACGCCGGTAACTGGGCCTTGTTTCAAGGTTTCTATTAAACCCCGGCAATCTATGTTTCGCAATACGAGATGACACGCGACGGCCCGGTGCGATCGGCGACCCAGTTTCTGGCTCGCGTGGACCAATTACCGACGCCGAGGAAAACTTTCTTGGTGGGATTTCTCTCGAAAGCTATACACACGATCGCGGCATTGTGCTACGCGCCGAGCGATCGCTCGCTTTCGTAACGCTTACGTTTTCATTTGATCGTGAATATTCACCGCAAGAAGGTTTCACAAACGGAGGAGCTGATCGATGTACAATTGCGTCTCTCCTTTGGAAGCTCGCGTCCCGGTGGCCTCGATTTAAAAGGACAGCCTCGCCGAGCGACTCCGCGACAAAGGGCGAGCGTGCGACGAATCGGTTGACCCGCGATCAAGCAGGTGTTAACAGATCCCGATACGCGAAGCGGCCTCGAGGCGGCGTTGTGCCACCGCGTTCGTGGAAACCGTTTTCTAGCCCGATCGACGGGGGATTCCCTGGTGGAATTAGCTGTAAACCGAGGATCCTCGGGTGAAAGAGAGTCTACAAGGCCGCTGCTTCTTGGTCAAGCGAGTCGGTGTTTCTAGACACGCGTTCCTCTCTCCTTCTCTCTTTCTCCTGTGGATGCAATCGCGTAACGGTGTCGTGTGCCAGCTGGACGGCCTTAAAATCCAGAAGGAGCATCTGCCGAGAGGAGGGGCGAGGATTGGAGGTCGACGTCGGTTCCTCGACGTTTCCTGACGCTCCCGCGACAAGCTTGTCGAACGGTTGCACCGATAAATCCGTTGGAATTAGACGAGCGCGGTTTCGCAACTAGCCAGGCGACTCGATAAAAGTACAGGCTCGATGATAATTTAACAGCGAGCCAGCTGGAGCGTACTTTCGCCGTTCCTCGGCCGGGCACCGAGGAGTTTCCACTCGGCGATCGCGTAACCGTGTATCTTTCCAAAGGCGAGGCAACGAATCACAAAGGAAGCTCGATTTTCTGCTCGGCGTGCGGGTCAAGCGAAGCCCGATCGTTGAACAGTTTGCGCTTAGAGGTTGCGATTCCCACGTGCCGTGCAATTAGGGATCAGTTGCTCAGGCGGCTGCCACAGGCTTAACTTTGTGTTTTCAACGTTTGGTATTAACGCTTGTAGACTGCATTAGATTAGATCATTTTCGTTATGTTTTGTTACTTTATAATCTCTGTTTTATGTTCATTTTATTTATTTTATTTTATCTCTAATGTTATTTTTCACTGTGTCTTTGTAATACTCTGTATTATTTTTGTAATCTAAAGGGTTCTCCCGTTGAATTAATAATAATAATAATAATTAGAACGTCGCGTTATCGGACGAGAAGCTGCGAGGGTAACTGATTCGGACGGAGGTAGCTAATTGCAAGCGCGCGGATTTTATGGGACGAAATTTTACGGGCATCGACGCCGTGGGATAGGCTTCGCTTTCGTCGTTCCGCTTACCCTTTGAAACCGTGATTAATCGCCGCTTTATGAGAACGACTGCCGGGGAGATATCGCGTCTCGTTGCCGAGGCTGCATCGCGGGTACACGCGAAAGGAGCACGTAATGCGGCTCGGTGAACGCCCCTCGCCGAGTCCTGCACCCTGTGGATCACAACCGGGGAACACCCACTCACGATCCACCGGGTCCCTGAAGATTACTAAAGCCACCTCGACCTCCTCGGCATTCGTGGCTCGGTCCCACGATCTCCTCTCCGCTGCTCCAGCAGCCTCTCTCCGACCGGGCCGCGTGGAAAATCGTAGGAGAGGAAGATGCCCGCGGGTCGCTCGAAGGTTGACACACGAAATTCTCCGCTGGGTCCTTAACCTTCTCGGATCAGCTGCGACGAAGAATCGTCGTGAAAGCGGGCTCGTATCGAGAGAAAGAGGAAAGTAACGGTGCAAATCCTCGGCGAGACGAAAATATCGTGCCTCGCATCAGGCTTCAACCTGACGAGACAATTATTTAACTATGTTAATATAAATATAGTGATATATTCTCGATCTCGTTCGGTTCGTTTCGAAGAATACTGTTAACAAGGATCCGTACTTAAATGTATTTATTATTTAAGTCCACTGTTGCCGCGAAATTATTATTATTATTTCAACTGTATTTCCCTTTAAACGTGCAGACAAAAAAAGAAAAAAGAAATGATGTACATAATTAGCGTAAAGGCGAGTAAAGGCGAGGCCGCAGTATAAACTGTTAGTAAGCCTAACCGTAATATAAACTAAATATTACTTAATACTATGTATACTAATACTAAACATACTTAAAACTAAATAACAATTAAATATGAATGAAGAGTAGACCCCAAAGAACAATAGATCATGAATACGGAGGAAACGAAATTATGTCGTTTGCTTCTGAGTGCTTGATCTAATTTGTTGTCTTTTTTCATTATTTTCTATTTTTTCTGTTTGAAATGTCTGTTTTTCTGTGTAAAATTCTATATTACGTTATTTTATTTTTTAGTATTTTCAATTATTTTATTTTATATTATTTTAAGTTATATCTGTGATATTAATCCACTAAAATGTTCATATGTATTCATATTGTATACTAAAGGGTTTTCCCGTAGATAATAATAATAATAATAATAATAATAATAAATATTTTAATTACTTTGTCATTAGTTTCATGAAACTCTCTCAACAATTTACGTTCAGTTATTGCTGAGATTTTTGACTCACGATAGAAAAGTCTCACTAAAAATCTCATCGTAAATTCGCAAATTAAGCGTGAGGAATGGCTCGTCCGTTGCAAGGTGTGCCGGGAGATTAAAGCAGGTTGGATTCTTGGTAAAGCTGAGCAAAAAGGTTGCGACGTACGCGGAAGAATCTTAGGACCGGCGTGAACGCGAGACTTAGGATGGGCAGCTCCCACTTAATTAAAGGCCCGCGATAGGAAAACAGCGCGTTGAATAGTGGAGCCTTGCTTCTCAAGGCGACTGGCTTGGCTGTGCAGAAAGAGAGCGATCCCAACGCGGATCGAAGGTACGAATCGCGGGCGGCAAGCCTGCAATTCGTAGCATCCGAAGCCAGGAGGGGAACGCAGAAAGCTGTTACCTCGTTAGGCATGATTATCCCGTTCCGAACGAGTACGCGATTAATTACTGTGCCGGGAGATCGATATCGGGCCTCCGTTGCGTCAGCCGAAACAATTCGGCGAGAACGGTGCAACGCGAGGGAAAAAGAGGGATCGCGAGGGGAGTGCAGAGACAAAGGAGCACCTACACGCCGCCCGGCAGACTTCCGCTAAACGCTCGACAGCGCTGTTGAAAGACTAGGATGAACCGCGCTTCGCCGAAGAACGGAGAGGCTAGGGTGAATTGAGGGCTCACATGCAATAAGGGGACTAGCGTTCGAAAATGGGAAAAATTATTGTCCAAACGCAAAGAAATATTGGAAAATTAAATGTTGTTAAACTGTATTTTAAAAAATATAGTGTTGTACAGCTCGTCGCGACACACATTTTTTCTATTTACAGTTCGTTTATCGATTTATAACTATTCGAGCTAAAAATTATAATCAAAAAATTTTTCATCGTCCAAAATCATTATTTTTTTAAACATAAATTGCGATAACTTGAGTAAATATTAAGGGATCGTTATGAGACTTCAAACATAAAACTCGGAAAATTCTAGCGAAGCCGTAAAATGTATGTACAAAACCCTTATGTTAAAAAATGTAATAATATTTCATTAAAAAGTAATACTGGATATAACCCATGTTTTTTAACGTTCGCCGTTAAAAAGTATCGAGGCAATTTTCAGGTACATATAACTTGCAGCGACAAAATTTCTCCTTAATATACAAGGAAGATTTTCCCCAATTTTCACATTGATTAATAAATAATTGTAAAAGATATGACGATATATATCAGTCTCGCACGGGGCCAACTGTCAACGCGAGTGCTAAAACTGCTAAATAGCGCATTATACGCGGTTGTTGACTATTGGTGGCGCGCAAGATTTATATGTATTATAATATCTTCTACAATTATTCATTTATCAGTGTGAAAATTGGTGAAAATCTTCCTTGTATATTAAGGAAAAACTTTGTCGCTGCAAGTTATATGTACTTCAAAATTGCCTCGATACTTTTTAACGGCGAACGTTGAAAAACATGGGTTATATCCAGTATTACTTTTTAATTAAATATTATTACATTTTTTAACATAAGGGTTTTGTGCATATATTTTACGGCTTCGCTAGAATTTTCTGAGTTTTATGTTTCAAGTCTCATAACGATCCCTTAATATTTATTCAAGTTATCGCAATTTATGTTTAAAGAAAAATGATTTTGGACGATGAAAAATTTTTGGTTTATAATTTTTAGCTCGAATAGTAATGATTCGATGAATGAACTGTAAGTAGAAAAAATGTATGTCGCGACGAGGTGTACAACACTATATTTTTTAAAATACAGTTTAACAACATTTAATTTTCCAATATTTCTTAGCGTTTGGACAATAATTTTTCCCATTTTCGAACGCTAGTCCCCTTATTGCATCCGAGCCCTCAATTGACCAGTGAATGAACAGGGAGCAGTGAATGAACAAATTGACTTTTTTCGTGTATAACAAGAATACTATTTCATTGAAAACAATGGTGTTATATTTAGAATGAAGGAAAATTTATTGAGATAACGGCGATACTAATATTTTTTAATCTATGAACGTCTTGGTCGCTTAATTTTTTTGATTTGTGGTTTCGGGTGCTGCCATTCATGGCGAGAAACCTAGTAAGAAAACACGTACGATGACAGTTAACCATTATATTGTGTAAACTGTGTTCTGATAAAAATAAATTTGTCAAGTTCCTATGATTATAATATATAGATTATATTTTTATATTCTTATGGTAGGTCTCTAACTTAACTTCCCTTCTACTTTTGTAGCGCTTTCAGCGATTTCTCGTCGGAAAATGAAGTATTATTCTTTGTGTTCATTCACTGGGTACAAGATGTTCATTTATTGGGTATTTTGTTCATTCACTAGTATATTAGGCATTGATTACATTTTTATGATTTATTTCAGACACCGTTCAAGTAAAAAAGCACAAACAATTTTTTTAGACATTTTTAAAGCCTATTCTGTTACAAATTCTTGTTCCATTAATAAATTAAGACATTATTTAATTTTTATCGTTATTTGAAAATGGAAAAACGCTTAGCTGTTCATTCACTGGTCAATTCACCCTATGTAGGTTCTAGGCTGGTTCTGCGGGCTCCCCGTGGTCTGGATTCCAACGGCGATTCTGCAGATCTGATTCCGCGAAATGCAAACGAGCGTGGAAATGTACCGATCGGCCGTGAAGGTTACGCAGTCGCAGGGGTGTGCGCGAGCGAGCGTGTTTGACCTTTGCTATCTCGTTCCGCCAGTTAGAAAGGCGCAGCACGCTCCGCGGGGCACGTAGCTGGTTTCAAAATTTCCTCCGGACCCTTCTTCCCACCGCGGCCATTTTCCTGCCACCCCGGTTTCCCAAGGGATTTGCATAGATTCGCTATCCCGCCGTCGACTCGCGATTTACGCGCGTCGAGATTCACGCCGCGGCAAGTATCGATCACAGATCAAGATAACGGCTACGTGTTCCAGCGGGCAGAAGTGGGGAACAATGACGGCTATCTTGATAATCTTCCGGGAAATTGATCGTGGGGGGGTGCTGGAGATCGAGCAACCTTTGTAGGAACAAGCGCAAATGTTTCTTTGCTTTATCGAACCAAAGTCCTGGTTAAGAGTAAAAATATATTCCATCCCTCTTTTTTATTTATTATTTATTTCACGGGACAAAAACTTTTCTTGGCTGGTCATAACCTCCTGTCACTTCGTCGACCATTTCTGATGAAGGACAAGTAGATGTAGCGAGAAAAGACATTTCCATACTGTTAGCATCAACTGTGCTCATATTTTAATTTAAAAGAGTCGAGACAATTTCAGAATTAATTCAATAGTGCAACTCGCATATGAGTTTTAATTCGCTGTATGAAAAAGAAGCGAACTGTTGAAGTGTTTAAGGGGGAACAAGTATGGATATCTAACACAAAATTAAAAAAATTCAACTTTTTTTAATTTTGTGTTAGATATCCATACTTCGTAGGAAAGTCATTGATATGGGGTTTAAATGTGCATGTAGTGGACAGTATTTTAGAATTTTTGTGTGACAAAATAAACGAACTTATAATTTTAAACTCATTTTTCTCGAAACTATGTTTTTCACAATGGTTGAACGATTTTCTCCGCCAATTTTGCATGAATCAATCTCCGGTTTTGCGTATATATTCTACAGAAAAATGCCTTCAGTCAAGCGTACCTTTCAGTTAAACCTTTCCCAATATATTTCGCTCAAAATATGTCGCTCCCCAAAGTATGCTGCCCCTCAAAATTCCCGCTCCTCAAAATTGGCATCCCCTGGGCTGGAGCCTACTTAGCCTCCACACACATTCGCCCTTACTAACAGCGAACGAAAAAACTCTTCCACCCGCGTAATGCAATACATAATACAATGTCCCGTTGGGAGATGATGGCAGTAGAAGAAGCCCGCGCAGGGCAGACGAGCCTCCCGTCCGAGCGCAAGTGGAATTGGACCGCGAGGGGCAGACGCGTCGCCTGGCCCTTGGACCGCCTGCTCGTGATTCAATCAACCATATATCGGGCGGTGCCTTCGGAGACCGATTCCGCCTGCAGGAACCACACGTTCCTCCATCGAAATTGACAGACAAGTAGCCCCGAACCGACATCACGATCAGTGTTGCCAACTCAGATTTTTGAAAATCCGTAGAGAAGAGTAAAAGTTTCCGTAGAATTCCGTAGATCCCCCTTTGAAATATCCGTTGATCTACGAATTTTCTTCATAAGTGTTAATTATTACATATATGAAAGAAGCTAATTCCCTTGCTCATGGAAACCGTCCCTTCCCAAATACTTTCTAGAAATCTTATATTTCGACCCTCCCCTAACATCCTCAAAAAAATTATTGTCACAACAAAAATTCACAAGTTACGAAAATAGTTCACGTGCAAAAGTTGATAAATCTACTTTGACTAATTCCACTTCAGTACAAGATCTATTCCCAAAAATAATGTTTCCCCGAAAGTCGTTTTCGCCAAAGACTTTCATCCCAACGTAAATTCACAAATAGGAATTAAAAAAGTTCACATGCAAAGATTCTGAAATCAACTTTGCTAATTCCTATTGTACTTGTTCAAAATGCAGGGTAGTAGAACTAGAAAGTAATAGCCTGAATTCCAGCGATTATAATTGTGATGAAAAGCTCTTGTGGTGAAGTACTAGAATTTAACAACCCGCAGTAAATCGGCGGTTTGGATTGTAAAATCAATGGGTCAAATTAAACAGTGAATGATTTCTTTAAAAATCCGTAGATTTCAGCTTACAATCCGTAGATCCGTAGATACAAAATCCGTAGATATACGAGAAAATTTGTTTGAAAAGTCCTCTTGGTTACGTATGTCGCAAAGATGGAAACTCCACGTGTGCTGTCTCGTTTTTAAGGTACTCTCTTCTCATAGTCCCTCATATCTTTACAATATCCTACTCACTAACCTCTCTTATCACTCTTCTAACTCTCTCTCAACCCGGTCTCAATCTCTCATCTCCATTCCTGCGCATCGCACCACTAAATTCGAATCTTCTTTTTCCTATACTGCGGCACATTACTATAATTCTCTTCCTGCTATTATTCGACAATTAAACTCGTATCATTCTTTCAAACACGCAGTGCGGCAACTTATTCTCCAACACTTTTAATTTTCTTACTTACATCTACTCATTGCGTCTCTCATGCTAGCTTTAAGTCTTAAGTTAACTTAGTCCAGTTTATTCTAATGTTGTTAAGTTTGTTAAGTTTGTTTGTTTTTGTCTCTATTTTTAATTAGTTTAGTTTATTGTGCACGGTTAGGCTTCAGAACAGTGTCACCACTGCAGCCTCGCCATTACTCTTTTGCCTTATCGACTACGCCAAATGTAATATCAGGTTTCTTCTTCATTTCGAGTAATAAAGACGTTTAATAATAATAATAATAATAATAACATACGGGAAAATCCGTAGAGTTGGCAACACTGAATCCACGCTTGATCAATAAAAATTCTATCGCAGGAAGCGAGCGAAGCGCATTACGGGTTCCCCAGAAAACTATACGGTGTTCGATCTTATTTGTCCATGGGAATATTCCCGCGCGCTGGTCAGGCACGATCGTCCGAGGTTTCGAAAGCTTTCTGGTCTCGCTCTCGCTATCACAGTCCCGGGCATACCGTTATCTTTTTCGCGCTCAATGTCCGGCACGGTACGCTGAGCTCCCACGTAAACGCTCCGCTCCGCGAGCGTGTTGCGTGCGTGGAGACGGGGTACGTAATGAGGTGAACGG
Organism: Andrena minutula; assembly: GCA_929113495.1. Classification (NCBI taxonomy): domain Eukaryota; kingdom Metazoa; phylum Arthropoda; class Insecta; order Hymenoptera; family Andrenidae; genus Andrena; species Andrena minutula. Next base: position 74,851,489 of record OV815993.1, on the reverse strand, counting down.
TACTCGAACGGACACAGGCTCGAGCCTTCGACGCAGGTATTAATATTTAGAAGACTGTGAATAATCGGGGAGGCTGCGGCTCATTGTCAGTGAAAATCGACGAGGAGTATTCCGCGGCTCGTAGGCAAATGTGGGGTCGTTTCGAGCTACTGGTCCCCGATGAGGACGTAACGGAAAGGCGAGCGTCGGTTACGTGGCGGAGCCGTTTCGTCACTGGTAATACGGGGACGATCTCGGATGCCTCGGGTGTCTCCAGCCGCGAGGAAAACAAAAGGCAGCGCTTTCTATGGAAAGCGGTTCTACACGAGAAGTCGCGCAGCAGATACTACCGTTCCACGTACGAATGGAAATTAACTGTTGCACCGGCTGCTATTACAGTCACTGGATTCTAAGCATTACCGTCCCCGCAATTAATAGCGTCGTGGGCTAACAGTAACGGGCCAGTATACCGGGTCGCGGTCGGTAGAAATCATAACCAACTCTATCTCTGCTGGCGGTCGGCAATCCTATCTCTGACCCTCCCTGCAGCCCCCGATGTTTCCTAACGAGCGGCCGCTCGCTCGGCCCAATCGATCTCATCCATCTATCTCCCGTGGCAATTAATTTTCGGCACGCGCAACCAGGCTCATTGTGTTCAAAAGCTGTGAAGGCCACGAAAGCAGCGGCCGTCAGTTGGCCAACCGCTAGCCAGCCATCCTTGATTTAAGGTGAGGCAATCGATCGTTGTTTGTAGATCGTTAGACGCGTGCAGAGGAGAGATACCGCCTTCTGCAATACCCGATTTCATCCTCGTTCCACGCACCACGCGGCACCCTGTCTCTCCTGTCAACGTGCGAGTCACTTGCACCCACGCAATCCACGCACAAGCGCGTGTCCCGCTGTGTGAGTCCCTAGCGGGCAGCTTCGGGCAGCGTAACGAGGCGAGCGTTCCTATGTGGCCGCCTTCGATCTCGATTTCAGTTGGATCAGCTGACCACCGAGAACGCCGGAGACTGGTTCCAGGTTTCTCTGCGGCGATCGAAAGTTTGGATACACCGTAGGTGTATTGCCTGCTCCGAAGGTGTGCGGTGATTCGATATCGTTCGATCTCATGCAAGATGGAATTGGAAATACTTCAGACGAAGACGGATTCGTTTTTGTTAGTGTTAGGGTTATTACGCGTTATAGAAGGATACGTGGGAGGGAAGTAGTATATGGGAACAATTAGAGTGAAAGGATAGGTTGCGGTGTAAAAACACTATTAATAAGCAGAAGCTGATATAGGTAGGGGAGACCAAGTTGATACAGAGGCAGATTGATACAGACGAATTATCTCGACACTGTATATATACAGGGTGTTTCTCTACCTGTGGTCAATACTCTAAGGGATGATTATACCGGCGAAAATAAGACGAAAATCAAGAGTGACGAAATTGCGGTAAACGCTGTATTTAGGTGAAATTCAAAGTCAATTTCCTCGAAAACGAAGCGTTTACCGCAATTTCGCCACTCTTGATTTTCGTCTTATTTTCGCCGGTATAATCATCCCTTAGAGTATTACCACAGGTAGAGAAACACCCTGTATATAGCTCCTTGTGTGTGAGATATGTGAAGCTTCTTGATCAATTCTTTACTACGATCTGGCGTACGTCTGTGTACCTTGACTTTAGCAATCCATTTTTAACTGTTTTCGTTTCCATAGAGAAAAATTAAATAGTTGTGTTCACTTTCCAATCCGTCTTGAGACGGGATAGAGAATTTTATCACTCAAATTAATTGGGCATCACATTGAGTCCTTTGAAGGTAAGGGAATTACGTTGTGTTATTTTGTTTATATGCTCTACATTTGTTTATGGAGATGTTTGTATATAATGTCTTCCTGTGGGGTAAGTTGATACGTTTTCTCTGGGGCATGTTGATACTCATGGAGAGTGTATCAATTTTTTTCGACTATTTTTAATTGGATTTTTCCTTTTATTTCTGGGAAGATGGTACGAAATTATGTCAGAAAAACGAGTCGCGGAAAAATACTACAAAATATTTTTCAAAAAGCGTGTGTTGGTGCAGAAAAGGAGTCAAAGCGCCAGAATATACGGAATAGATAAAATAGCTTTATTAAGATACATTAATAAAAAGAAGCAAGCACCTCATATTAAAGTGGGATATTCCAGACATCCATCTTTTACTCATTAAACGGATATTTTACAGATGTATCAACATGCCCCAGAGCAGTATCAACTTGCCACGCATTGGGGTAAGTTGATACATTTTACCTTCGTCCAAGTAACATTTTCTCATTCATTTTGTATGTATTTTCTCAACATTTCATTTACGATATTTTAAAGAGGAAGGACCAAAGTATATTTTAGCGTATTTGTTATTAAGTAATTAATTCAAACAGAAATGAAAAAAATTGAAAACTGAAAAACGTATCAACTTGCCCCGGTCTCCCCTATATTCTTGACATGTATTAGCATTGATTTATGCAATAAAAAGAAATGATTTTTTCGAAAGTTACTCGTGTCCCCCCTTAAGGGGTCTTCCTATCTTGACGGCCCAAAAAGAATGGGACACTCGGGTTTTTTTAAGAAAAACCGTCAAATTATATTAATTCAAAACTTTATGCCTATATTTGTAACATATTTAAACTACATTTTAAAAAAAATCAATTAAAAATACTACCCAAAACTTTAAACGCGTTTTTCTCAAAACGATGTTTTTCGAATTGTTTAGAATGATATCTGAAAAACCAATCACCCCAAATACTTTAAACTTGGTATATATCTTCAGTATATGTCCCATTCTCGTTGGTACTAAAACTAAGCCAGAGTTTGCAAAATTAGACTTTTGTGACTTAAACAACCAACGATTTTTTTGCAGAAATCGGTCTGTTTTAAACGCTGCCATTTTTTGTTTACTTTTCAATATTTCTCATTTAATCTAGTTCAGGAGACAGCCACATTCATACAGATTCCACAAACTTTTAAATTTTCTATTTCAGACAACCACAACACCTGATTTCATGCTAACAATGCGCTTCTGATTTTTGTAAGGAGCTCTATTTGAAGCACAATAATTCTGGATATAACCACTATTTTTGCATAGGTACAATTTTTTTTCATGTTCTCTAAAGATTGACAAGTGAAACCACAAAGCTGGAAGTAAATGTATTTAATGGTTTTGTTTTAAAAATTCTCAAAGTTCGCATCATTTTTCGTCCCTCAAGGTAGGAAGACCCCTTAATCGATCACAAATGCATCCCGAGGAATCCCTTAGAATAATTGGAGGTACAACTCGATTTTGGACAGTATTTGCGTTATCACGTGTAATAGGTATAATTACATAAAAAAATCTAGTATCGTTTGATGCTAATTTGATGCAAATCCGGTAACAAATGAGCGATTATTTTAAATTTCGAACCTACACCCATTACTATTTTGTGCAATATTTTTGTTTTCGACAGCAACAGATTTGAAAAATTCGCCAGAGATAGAAATAAAAACTTGTCAACTCAATAGCTACTATTCACTGTAGCGAAAAATATAATAATCACTGTTCTCTTTTTAATATTAACTCAAAGCAATCATTTTATAAACAGTTTTTTCTAATTTAAGTTAGTAAAGTCGCGCTATCGATTTCGATTAACCCTCGAGTATCTCGTATCAGATCTCCTTTTCCAGCGAGGAGCCTATTACTTTTACGTAACCCTAGAGCCACGCTGTCTGGAGCAGATAAAAAAATCAGACGAATACCTCCTCCGTATCGTTTACGCGTAATCCGAGATTAACCGAGGCGGAAAGTGTCCGCTGGGGATAATCCTATTATCTCACGCACCGCGCGCGAAATTTCCCTCGACCCGGAAGGGTGTCCCGCCGAACCGCCGCGCGATTACGCAAGCGGAGCGCGCGCTCGTTGAAACAATCGGGTAACAATCTACGCTTTACTCCAATCGATGACAGCCACGACAGCTGAAAGCGCGCCTTGTTCCCGAAGCTCTTTAAATATCAATCACCTTTCTCCCGCTCCGCTGCTTTCACCGCGCGCAAGCTCGCACAAGCCAGCGGGTATCAACGTAAATAAACGCACCATTTGTCAAGAAAGGAAAGCACGCGGTTTCTCGGTTACCGAATATCACCGCCCCGAAGTGAAAATCGCGCAGGCGTTATGTAAATTTGCGGTAATCGTGCCGTTTTCGAGGACCCCTTTACTTTCCCGTGGCGCGACATCAACCTGTTTCCCAGATGGGCCGAGGGATTCCCCTCCCCTGGCATAAATAATGAAGGGTAATGCGGTTTTAATGTAACGTGTCACCGCGACGGTTGCGCAATCGAAAGGCTGGAATCGTTTCCAGGAGCCCCGTTCGTCGGCCGATTAAGCAGAGCGTGCAGGCGACGACGACACAAAAGGCCTGCTCCCGCTGACGCAATCGGCGGGCCGATCGAGAGCGCGATCGTGCCCTGAAAAATAGATCAAAGTCACGCGAGCGAGGGACCGGAGCCGCTCGGCTTCCAAATCGCCGCGGACGACCTTCGCGGCCGAACGAAAGTGCCCGTCCGGCTCCGACCCGCGCGCATCCGCTTTCGATTCGCAGCGAGAAACTTTACCGCGCAACCACCGCCCGCTCATTACCATATCGTTATTGACGCACGTCACCGCCGTTACCGCGTCTTAATTGGAGCTCCACGCGTTATTACGCGCCGTTACGACACCGCGACAATGCCTGGGAGTAAAAGCGCCGAGACCGGCGGCGGGAATTGGAGCTGCCCTCGTTAGCAATGGGAAACCTATCGATCCCCGAGTCTCTTGTACTTTCTGACCAGTTTTCAAAGAAATCGACGTCTCCTTGTCTCTACCTTCGCAGCAGGCAACTAGGCTAGGGTAAACCAACCAGTAATTGACCGCATACCAGTGAATGACCATTAGGCAAAGAAATATCAATTATAAATGTAAAAATTACTATATGTTTATAAATGGAGTGTAGTTGCACTTTTAATATCCCATATTTTTAGTTATGCGTATTAAACAAACATTTATAAGTACAATTCTTAATAAAAATATGCGGTCATTTACTGGTCTTCTCATTCAACAATTCGGTCATTCACTGGTTGGTTTACCCTATTCAAAATTTATATATCAAACTTCTTTTGGATAAAAATGTTTGAATTTGAAAGGAAAGAGCAGCAACGAACTTAGAACTTAATATGAATTAGGGGCCGTCCTTAAATTGCGTAAGGGTAATTTTGGCGATTTCTTACCCCACCCTCCCCCAGTATAAGAATTCGTAAGATTTGACATTGCAACCCCCCTGTTACGTAATATTTTTACATTGAATTTTTGTAGTTATTAAAATTCTTTTAAATGTTTATATAACTCATTTAACTCGGTTTCTGGAAATTTAAACTAAAAAACTTTTCTGGAACATTAATGATAGAATTTGTATTTATTAAAAATTACGTTAAAAAATATTACGTAAAAGGCTACATGACTCCCCCCTCCACGTTGTAAGAAAACGTAAGAAATTCGCGACCCCCTCCCCCCCCCCCCAAAACAGCCTTACGAAATTTAAGGACGACCCGTTATATTCATTATTTTGATAGATTATATTGTAATTTAATTGGAGGTTTAAAAGCTAATACAGATTATGTTCAATTCTATTGTAGTTAACTCGTGGTTAATTTGTGTAACTAAATGAAAAAAAAGGAAATAACTTGCAAGACCCCAGGATACAGAGCAGGAACACCTTGGAGGGTGTAAGTCGCAAGTTGCAACGCGCTAGACATTCCAGTCAAAAACTCCGATCGCGGCTGAGTGGAACTTGCCGAGCAGTGAAAGAATAAAACTGGATATTTTCGTGGTGGGCAGCTCGTCCCTGAAAAGGGGGCTACTCGGGCGTGTGCAGCGATACGTTAGTGTCGAAGGTCCGGCGCAGCGATTTCACTTTCACGAGAGCGGTGTCCGGGGTCAGCAGCGGCAGAATTCGGCGATCGCCAATTGGAATGGTTCTCGGGGTCCAGGGAAAGGCTGGAAACGCGCGTCTCAAGGCTGCGCTACCTGGACAGGCGTTACCCGCTGCTTATCTGTCCGTTCACTCGCGGAACTCAAGGGACATTGCCGCGATACTCTGCGGGCGACCATCATTCGACCACCGCACAGTGGTCTAGGGATATCTACATTTATCGGCCAAAATTCTGATCTTTCTGAAACTTGGTGATTAAGGGTTTTTGAGGTCGCTGATAACGAATTTGGCACCAAAAATTTAAAATTCAAAATGGCGGATCAATGTGGCGCGCATTGTGGTCTGGAGAGCGGTATTTTATAGCCAAAATTAAAAATCATAGCCGTGCTAGAAAAAAAAATGAGGAAAAGTATCAGTTCTAACATTATCTTTTACTTAAAAAAATAAAATATTAAAAATACACGCGTCCGGGAAGCCCAAATACCTCGAGCGTCATTTCTAAAAGTCTGCATAAAATTGAAACTTGCAGGAGATTGCACTTGAAATTTACATGCTCTTGTTAACAATTGTGTAAGCTTTCATGTAAAAAAAGTCCGATGTTAATCTCGCTTAATCCTTTTCTTATAAGCCTTCTCAAAGTTTAAATTCATATAAACAATGCACTATTTGTTCATAGACTAAAAAATGCCTATGACACATATAAATAACTGAAATATACTTCCTTACCTATATAACCGTATGATATAAACACGTATTTTGATGTTCTATAATGAGTAATTAAAACAATTAGATTCCCATAAAATTTCATGATTTTGTCTTTGTAATATTATATCTAATCAAAGAATCATCTGAAAAGGGAAAGCTATGCGGATTTAGAAGCTCTGGAGGGTTTTTAATTCGTAAAAAAAAAATGACATTGTAAAGTTGAAGTTGAGAAATTGAATTTTGGCCACCATCCAGACCACTGTGCACCGTTTCGAGGCTCTTGGACGTGAAAACCGTGCTCTTAGCCTGGCCATTGCGCGACCGTTCCACGGCTGCAGATTCGTTCGGCTCGTGGCACCGTTGCGCCTGATCCGCGCAACCATATGGTAACAGTGTTCGCCGCTCGACAGGCCCGTAATCTTGCCCACGTTAGGATGCTCGTTAGAATAACGATGCGATTGTTTCCGATTTTAATAAGCCCTCGGAGATCGGCGTCGATTTCATAGAATTTCTCAAGCAGAGCGTCGAGGGAATTTTCGCGCGTCTGCCTGTTCCCAGAACCGGAGGAGCGGTGCGACCTTTCGTTCCTGATGCATGTACTCCCTCGGATGACCGGCTAACGATGGGACAGATCGTAGATCCACGCCGTGATGCGGTTTTGAAGATGATACGAGTAATTAGGCGACAAGTGGGAGGGTCGACGCGTGGCGCAATATGTCACGGTACTTTCTGCCCTCTTAACGGACATTAAGAGCGCAATTTCCGTCTCATATATTATTATTATTATTATTGTTATTATTAAACGTCTTTATTAATTGAGTAAAAGGCGAGGTGCAGCCAATATGCTGTTACTATACCTGACCTAAATAACAGAGAAATAAAGAAACTAATATAATACGAGAACAATAACGAAAGAAAATATTATAGCCATCTAGAATTGGACTTGAACGTGGTGGGTGTGTAGGGTAAATATACCAGTAAATGGACACTACCAGTGAATGGACATTTTTTACTAAAACGAGTAAAATAAGTTACTAAAATAAGCAACTAATTAATTATAGACTTCTTCTAGTTTCTCGCTTCATATCCAAACAATTTTCGCAACACGTGGAATCAATCGCGCTGCAAACATAATTTTATAAAAGTGTCCATTCACTAGCCTTAAGTGTTCATTTACAGGTGCGTTTACCCTATGTAGGACGCAGCGGCGTGCTTGAACAAGGAAATAGCAGGAAGGGAATGAATCTCGGGTGGCAGGGAGTTGTAGTAATAAGAGGAATGATAGGAAAAGGAAGCCTGAAACTTTGACGTACGATGTGAGGGAATGGAATGAACAACTCGAACCTTCGAGATTAGCAACGATAACCGATTTTGATGAAATTTTCAGCATGTGTAAAACTTACTTAAATATACAAAAAGGGATTTTTGAATTTTCATTACAGGCTCAGACAAAAAAGTTTAAAAACCGATCTTTACTATTTTTTTTTCGATATTCCGACCAATTGCAATTTTTTTCTAACGCACAAGAAGAGGAATTTAAAAAATACATTAAGTATAGGTTGTAGCAACATTCTTTATGAGTTGACCATTGCAGCCGCGCTTTTCTGTGCGACTTCTGCGATATTTAACACTCTGTTCGTGATTACCCCACGGCAGTTGAGTAATCACGAACACCAAGGGTTTTGCTTTTTCACTATAAAGTTGATTGTTATCATAATTTCACAAAAATTCATTTTATTTTATTGTAATTGGTCACATTAACTCAATTAATTTTTGTACTTTAACCTATGTAACTAAAGGGCTCTCCCGTTTAAATAATAATAATAATAATAATAATAATAAAATTCGACACAGTACATTATACACAAATAGTTTAATTATGTTCGTAAATAATAAACGAATTCATTTCTCATATAGTTCTTGTTTTGTTTGCTTTTTGCTTAGGTGTTCGCAATTACCCCACTTTTCCCTATGAAGCATCCATCTTTGCCTCATATTTAACCAGCCAAACCGCTGAAATAGAGCAGTAACGTATTCAAATTTGCGAACGCAGAATATATGCCCCCATCTTTAAAAAACGATGATTTCATCTAACTACCATATTTTCTTTCGTCTCCCATAATTTTCATAACGCGCGTTTAAATTTATTCCTAACTCCGTTATGCAAACAGAGTGTCCAAGAATGTCTGCCACCTTTTTCCTTAAATCCACCACCGCCTCTAACATTCCGGCAAACATGTACCTCGGCGCGGAGCAGTGCTTGCATATCGGAGAAGGTTGAATCCGTCTGGAAACGAGTCTCAAGGCTGCATAGATGCAGGAGGCGTTACCAGGCCCGAGCACCGAGCTGATATACCACCCATACACCTTCACCCATGCCTATCCAACAGAGATATAGCGCCTAGATACACGAGCTGGTATATATCGTCTGCGATCTCTCGCTGCACCGTTCCTCACGCCCGTATATCCCAGCCTCTGTGTCAAGTTATCTCGCGGACTCCTGTTACGTGTTTATACCTACAGGATGATCCAGCGAGAACCGCCTCGAGACACTGGTAACCGCGCCACTCAACGACCACCACTCTATAAACCGCGCTTACGAAACGGGCGACAGCCTGGCGTGAGAGGCAAAGGAAAGTTTATCGAGCGGGTGCGGGGCACTGCTTCGATTTTCAGCGGAGAAAAGGAAAAAATCGAAGCCCGGCGGTCGTCCATCACGAAGCTATCCGTCAGGTGTTAACGGCCCAGAAGCTCGGACCAGGAAAGGAACGGGATACCCTCGCTTTGCAAGCAATCGCTCGCGCCGGCGGAAAAAGGAGCACGGCGATTGTGGTTTACGAGTTGGAATCGGCGCGGCGGGGCCTCTATTCGCGCGGGGCGCGCTAAAAAGCCGCGGACACTTTCCCGGGTAGAACCGGTCACCAGTTTGCTCGACTGCCCGCTCGTAGGCCATGTATATATGCGCGTACTATGTAGGTACTGATTCGCGAGCAGCGGCTGGTTTTTATCGCTTCTGCGCGTTTCCACGATCGTATATCTCGCGGGGCGGCGCGCGATTTGCGGGCTGCCAGCCGCGGGAAACGAGCTGCGCCGAGTGTGAAGCTTCTACCTCGCCGGTGGTAGGCGCGCAGAGTGGCATCAGCGTCTGTCCCCGGCGTTTCGTCTCGGAGATACGTCCTGCCGATACCGATGACGGGAGGGTCAGCTTTCCAGAGCCCGAGGGATCGGCTGGAGATCGTATATCGCGCACGTTCCGCCTTATAAGCTCCGTCGGCCACTCGCGATCTGCACGAGTTTTGCCGCGTTGCGACAGATCTCTCGCGAAAGCCGTCCTTCCAGCGCGGCGAGCCGGCCGCTGATATGCAAAACGGGGATCGTGACCTGTCACGGCGATCCCTTTCCGAGACGCGAGCACCTCCGGGACGGCTCTGTTCGTCGAGGATCTCGGACGTATGTTAAAACCGCTCGGTAACGATCGGTGCGCGTGCTCTAACGCGTGCGCGCGTTTCACTTTCCCTCCGGACGAAATCGCTTTGATCTGCAACGGGCGCGGAGGAACGAGATCGCGAGTGGAGGAGATTTATATACCCCGTCGTACGTGTTGTAGTGATACGTACGATAAAGCGTACGCATAATCGTAATTACTTTCTCCGCGGATCGCGAGCGGAAGTGCGGTCTCGAGCGTGCTCCGAAGATTCGTTGCTATGCGTCGCGCGATGGAAAACGGCGCGGTGCCGTTTCCTCGTTTCGGTGCACAAATTATGCCCCGGCTCGTGGCGCAAATTCCTGCCGCGTAATATCGTTGAAGGTTGGGGTAATTTCGATCTCCACCAATTCTCAATTCAGGCGAGAACCTTTCAAACAGGCAACGCCGATTCTACGTGAAAGAGCAACCATACAGCACACTTTGTTGCAGATGTATTGCAGGAATGTTGCTGTAATATTGCGTTGTTGCAGGCTGCATTGCTATATTGTAGGAACGTTCTTGTAATATTGTTGTGCATTATTGGAGTGGCAATGATCTTACAATATTATTATTATTATTATTTAAACGGAAAAGCCCTTTAGTTACATAGGTTAAAGTACAAAAATTAATTGAGTTAAGGTGCCCAATTACAATAAAATAAAATGAAGTGAAAGAACACAATAAACAATAAAAATAACATAAAAAGAATAACAAAAATAAAATAAAATAAGTGACTGGGTTAGTTATTTTTATAATTATAATTATAATTAGTAATCACAGCACCACAGGTGCTTTAACTACTATGATAACAGTCTCTGAAGCAACTGATTCTTGAAAGAATTTAGGGAGGTTGCGAACACGTCACTATCAGCAGAGTGTTCATTAAGTTCATTCATGGCCCGGTTTATGGGATTTAATGTATACCTAGTGAAAAAATTCAGGGACACTCGGACCAAAGAGAGGTCTCGGACGCAGCAATATTACAAGAACGTTGCCGTGCAATGTTCCATTGGCAACGATTCTACAATATTTCTGCAATATTGCGCGCACATCGAAGTGCAATGTTTCAGTGGCAACGTTCCTACAATATTTCGGCAATATTGCGCGCACATCGACGTGCAATGTTCCACTGGCAACGATCCTACAATATTTCGGCAATATTGCACGCAAATCGATGTGCAATGTTTCAGTGGCAACGACTCAGCAAAATTGCCTACATATTGCCGTGCAATACTGTAGTGGAAATATTGTAGAAACAGTACAGCAATATTTCGAAGTAACTATGACTTTGACGAAATTTGAAATATGTGGGATCAGGAACCCCCATACCATAAGTATTATCATTGGTACTATTATCAAGTTTACACCCTCAGACTGTTGTATTGTGTTCTGTTTTTCTTCTTTTATTTTATGTTAGTTTATCTGTTTTTATTTTCTTTTAGTTGAGTTTACGTTATGTTATTGTATATATTTTATTTTATATAATATCTTTATCTTTGTATTAACTAGCTTTAGACTCTGTACACTAAAGGGTTTTTTCCCGTTGAAATAATAATAATAATAATAAGTGATCCTACAAATATTACGTCGAGTAGATTCTACAGCATGTTTCATTTAACTGGATAAAGTAGTTGACCCAGTCGCCGATAGGTTAGGCAGATAGGCCGCCTAGTCGTCGATAATTTGAATTAATATTGAGATTTTATAAGGTTTTTGAACAATATTGTGATGATATTTGTAGATAAAGACTTAAATATTAACTTGCAATTTTATTTTTTACACAATATTGTTCAAAAACCTTATAAAATCTCAATATTAATTCAAATTATCGACGACTGGGTACCTATCGGCGACTGGGTCAACTACCTTATGTTAGAATTTCTCGTTGGCCGTTTTTATTGCCGTTTCGTTGCAGGATCATTGCCGGAACGTTGCAAGCCTACATATTTGTAATGCTGCCGCAACATTGCAAAAATACACACCAGCAATATTGCGAAGGCGGACATAGGACTGAACCTGCAACGTCTCTGCAGTGTTATGGTGCAACGTTGCAATCTTGCAATGTTATGGTGCTGTGTGGGCAGTTGAGAAAATGAGTTGAGTAAAGTATAAGGGGTTTATATTATCAGTTTATATTTATATTATCATTTCCATTCCCTCTCATCGCACGTCAAAGTTTCAGGCCTACTTTTCCTATCTTTCCTCTAGCTATTACAACTCCCTCCCATCCGAGATTCGCTCCCATCCTTCTATTTCCTTGTTTAAGCGCGCCGCTGCGTCCTACATACGCACGCGCTACGCTTAAGTCTAATTCTAGATAGCTATTATGATTTTTCTTTGTTGTTGATTTTTATTTTTTGTCGTATCATGTTTGTTACTTTATTTTGTTTATATAATATGTTTTCAGCGCAATGGTTCGGTCACTTTTAAAACACTCACACTCAAAAATCCATTTTGCAATAAAATTCAATGATTTATATAAATGTTTCCAACGTTTCGATCTTAATTTAGACCATTATCAAGGAAAACTTTCTATATAAAGATGTGAATACTGCGAGAGCTATTGAACATAAAGATATTGAACATTATGTTCAATAGCTCTCGCAGTATTCACATCTTTATATAGAAATTTTTCCTTGATAATGGTCTAAATTAAGATCGAAACGTTGCAAACATTTATATAAATCATTGAATTTTATTGCAAAATGGATTTTTGAGTGTAAGTGTTTTAAAAGTGACCGAACCATTGCGCTGAAAACATATTATATTGATAATTCCGGTCGAAATTGTATTTATAAATAACTTTTATTTTGTTTGTTATTAAGGTCAGGTATAGTAACAGCACATTGGCTGCACCTCGCCTTTTACCTTACTAATAAAGACGATTAATAATAATAATAATAATAATAATAATTAGAAGTAGCGGTTGCAGATTAGTAGCAAGCGAAGAGGAAGGGCGACTTTCGTCGTGGACCGATGAAATCGGAAAACCAACGGAGACCGTGAACGCGAGCCCTCGCGCTCCACGAAACCGTGTTTAATTCGCCTTTCTAGCCGGTGGAAGGTCCGCCGCGCGTGTTAACAGGACGGTTACGTGCCACGCGTGTTTCTTAATGCTGTATACGGTTACCGTCCGATTTCCGTGGGAGTGCGCGGGATCGGTCCCACGGATCGATCAAGGTTTTACGTTACCGATCGCGGCCACCGCGAGAAAGGAGCAGAGCCCTCCCTTTCCTCCCTCCCACGTATCGCACCTCTCTCGCTGTCTCCCCTATCCTGCTCATTGTACTTCGGCGATCGCCACTGATAACATCTACCGGCTCGCCGAGTCTATCAACGTGCGCCGCCGCTTTGTTTTCTCGTAATCGGTTTGCGCAACATTCGTGGGTAGCTGAACGAGGCGACTGTCTCCTTGGACGACAGGGTGTTTCCTCCCTACCCCTTTTCTCTCTCCTAACTAACAGCAAGATTTACCGTGGGATACTCATCGATAGCTCGTAATCCCGTACGCGCACGTCGTCTCCCATGATGCAAATCCCTTTCGGTGACCCTCGAACGCGGATCTCCGACTCGAGCCTTTCCCAAAAGGCAAACAAACACGCAGCTCGCTCTGAACTATTGAATTTGGAATGGTTTTTGCGGGACTACGCCTACCGATCTCGGGCAGCCGAGATCGGTAGACTGTTCTTTTAATAGCTTATAGTAGAACTGTCTAGAGATCGGACAGCCGGGAGATCCTATCTTCTCGTTACTCAATCGAAAAATTGTTGCCCGAGGGTGGCCGGAAATAAGACCGGTCCTAAGTTTCGTAAACGAAGGTCGAATTCTCGAGTAACTCCTGGCTCGATTTTCTCTGCCGCCGTTGGTTCAGCCGGATGATTTATCGAGGTCGTCAACGTCGCCCGGAAATTTGCATCGCCTTCGGGTTTTCGAAGGTCGTGCAGTTACTCATCTGCCTCTTCTTGCCCGCTGCGCTCTGCGAAGATAACACCCATCCGTCTCCTCTTAAATGACCAACGACCGCAGCGAACGTTATTAATCAATTAGCCACAGAAAATATGGTCCGCGAAAAAACGTGAATAATTCACGATAAAGTAGCACGATAGCGTTGTAACACCGGTTACGAGCCTCCGCCGGCGTTTTTCACCGGATCGGCCTGCAAATCCCGTCTGGCGTCGTGGTTTCCCTCGATAAATAACGGATTATTCAAATAACTTTCGCTACCGAACGGAATTCCGCGGCGCCGCTGCCGTAAACGGGCAAAAAACTGGCCGCAGCGAGGAGGGCGCGGATTCGCGAACGCCCGCTGGGCTCGCTGTCCAGCGGACGCGGACGGTTTCGAAATCCGGGGGAGCGCGGCGAAGCGATCGACAGGACGTTCGCACGCGTTATCAGGCCGGAACGGCTCGCGGGAACGACAAAGGAAACCGTGCAAGGACGCAGGCGGACTCCGGGTTCAAGATATTTTTAGGCGGCTCCGTGATCTCCGGGGCACGTAGCTCGCGCACGCTCGCAACGTCCACCCTTTCTCTCTCAGCTGTTTACGAGGACGAGCAGGGAGCGGGGCGAGGCGTCGGCCTTGGAGCGCAGACTCCGCTGTTTTTCCATGGTCAGAAAATAGTGCGAAAGAAAGGAACGCGTCGGTGGTTGACGCCCCGAAGGAGGCACGTAGGTGAACCGCCTGGGTCCTCTGACGCCTCGAAATAGGCAGCGTCTCCTTTACATGGTCTCCTGCGCGAAGAGAACCGGCTGCGTTTATAGCGGAACAGCGAGCTTCCCGGGGATTTGAAAATCGTAGGAATGCGTGTGGGCGGGACCAGGACGCAAGAGGATACGCGTACCCGGGGTTCACGAGGTAGCACGCGAACGGTGACGAAGCAACGGTGTCCGGCTAATTTATAGCGGCGCCAGCCCAGCCATTAGAATGCCTCGATGCCGGCCTGATCTCCAGCTAGAGGTCCACGTTTGGCGGTTGTTTTTAGCGAGGCAGCCGCGAAAAACAGGTTGCCACTCGGTATCGTGGCGATCTTTAATTTCCGCGAACAACAGCCGCATCGAGAGGAGAAAAAACGTGAAGCGCAATCGCAGCGCTGTACGCTCGGCTATCTCGGCTGGGAATCGCGTTGGATTCTTTTTTTCGCGGATTCCTTAATTAATTAGACCATGCAACGCGAGCGAGCGCACCGACTCGCTGATCACACGCTGTCTGCGATGAAACTTTTGTCTGCGCGACGAAAGTGATCCCACAACCGAACGAACGGACGTCTATACGGGACCACTTCGTCCTGAGGATTAGATTCGACTTGTTTAACCTCCGGAGAAAGGAACGCCATCGTTGGAAAGGTGGGAATCTACCGTGATGATGCAAATCTCGGTGACAATTAAATGGAAATAATGGGAATAGTCGCGGGAGATGAGATTTTTGAAAATATATCTTGAAGCTTGGGTCGGGAGAGTCTAATTTTTAAAATTTAGAGGGCCATGCTATAGTGGCCACCTAAGAATTTGGATAGTTTGACATTTTGGTGGTATATATGCATCAATTTTAAGTAAATAAAATTTATAATTTCTATGAAAAAATCCCGGCCCTCTAAAGGTTAATAAAATAAATTTAACTATGATAAAATAATGAAGTAATTGTATCATGAGCCATCGTGGATTTGCACGTTAAGGCTCGAAACGCTTGAAAAATAGGCGATTCTCATGAATTATAAAGAAAGAAACTGAACACATACAGTAAAACTACTTTTTGGACTTTATTATTTCATATTTGAAGAATAAACAAAAAATTATTGTTTAAATTTTATCAATTTTACAGCATTCGTTACCACATTCAGTACCACTGTAAAAAATTAAAGCTATTGACGGGCGCCACTGTAAAAAGCTTAATTATAAACCGATTTCAAAAACTCTTACGGCATTCGGTTCATAATTATACTCGCCATCGCCTTATCCGCAAAGAGTAATTTTGGATCACGCATTTCTTTTTTTATGGACAGATTTATGCGTAGAGAAACTGCCTTTGTGCAACCTTGTGTTTAAACATATGCTAAAAATCACCGGATTGTTTGTTTACAATGAAGACGGATATGGCGGCAAAGAACTCTAATTTCTACAGTGTTATAATGAATGCTGTACACCTAATACAAAAATGGATAAAATCCAAACAATAATTTTTGTTTACTCTGCAAATATGTAGTAATAATGTCCAGAAAGCATTTTCACTTTATGTTCGTCAGTTTCTTTTTGTTTAACTTATGCTATAGGGTAGATGTCCATATTACTGTCAGTGTCCCTATTACTGCCACTTCATTTATTTTGCTTAATAAAAATGTAACGTATAAAGAATAGTGTACAACAATAATATTATTATTAAATTGGGACTGTTTTTCTTATTATTAATATTATTATTGTACACTATTCTTTATACGTTACATTCTTATTAAGCAAAATAAATAAAGTGGCAGTAATAGGGACACTGACAGTAATAGGGACATCTACCCTAATCACGTATTTTTCAAACGTTTTGAAAGGTACCCTTAAAAATCTACGTTAATTTACACGGAGCGACGGCAATTTATTCCTTACCGCGTTCGAGTCAAAGTTCATCTCGCATTAGTGTTCTAAGGATCTCCGACGACCTACGGTCTTCTTCCTCCCTATCCAAGTTTCCACACGACCTTCTTTCTGCAAGCCCGCGCGAATTGCACGTTTCCTCGGAGAAATGCTATTACCGGCTGACTCGATTGTTTCAATAACGCGGTGTCGCTTCGAAGATTGCCGGTTGTGTAATAGGGCATCGAGTGACAGTCAGTGATTATCCGTTCTTTACCTGTAACGCGAATCGTCCGCGCGGCGTGCGCGTAATTACGGGGCCACTAGGAGTTAAACCGCAAGATCGCGACTGCATTTCCTACGTGCTCGAGAGAGCCGGGTCGATCCCTCGATCCTCGGCCGACGTTTCATAGAGCTGCTCCCAACGACTGCGCGGTTACGCAATTTCATTAATACAGAGGCTTGGAGTAACGGGCTATTACTACTCGAATTAAAATGCCCGTGTGGCGAGGAATCCACGGCGATTCGAGTAATGGGCGATGGAGATTCTATAATAGTCAATAATCGAATCCCCACCTGCGCACTCCCAGTGCTCTCTGTCGCAAGATGTCCCTCTCAAGCCACTAATTTTCGGAGACACGCGGATCGTGAAGCAACGCGCCCGTGATAACAGAAAAACGCCGGAATTCTGGCTTCCCATCGGCCCGAAAATACGCCGAGCAGAGTTTCCCACGACGATGCGCGTAATCGGGCATCCATCGCGGTGTTCCCGCTATCGTTGGGAGGACTTTGCCGCTCGTTCACGTGCGAAAGTGCCACGATTTCGCCGCTGCCGGCTCTCGAGAGCCTTCTGCATCCTCGGACACCGAGAGAAACTACTCCGTCTCTCGGCTATTTCCAGGACACGCGTCGCGAGCTCTGCATCAATCAGCCGCGCAGTCGTGAGCGCGCCCCCGCTCGCCGCATCCGGTTTCTTGTAGCCGTTATTATCGTAACGAATTACGCGACCAGATCCCATTGTTCCCCCGGCGCGTTAATCCAGTTCGTCGGGGACGACGAGTTGCCTGCTCGTAACGGGCCGAAGCGAGTACTACATTCTGGGTTTGTTTCGTCAGGCATCGACGTTACGGAAGGTGAAAACGTCCAACGTAATGGTCCTAGAACACGTTCGCCGTGGCCATGTGTATTCATTTCCACGAGCAGACCCGAGGATAATTGCGCTAATGGGTCGGCCTGGGTAATTGCACAAGGATGAGGCGAAACGCGGAATGCTGAACCGCCGGCGTTTCGATTTCGTCGCCGGGAGACGACGTGGCTCTCGGGACGGTGAAAACAAGAGGCGGACAGAAGCGGCCAGGATGCGTCCGCGAGTGGACGAAAGAGAAGGTGAAACCTCGTTTCTCGATGTGTTTCGAGGGCAAGCGAATGCATGCCCATATTTAACGGCTCTCGTGACGTTCGGTATCGGGCCAAGTGCCTGGCCTGTGTGCTCGAGGTATCTTCCTTCTGCTGTAGGAAATCTGTGACAGAGCAGACGAGCGGAGCCGGCGTGATTTAGGTGACCGTGAAAGCGACGGAATTCATTATGCACGCGGGCGCTTAATTGCTATGGATGAGAGAGACGCGACGCGAGCAGATGGAAACGTGATTGGGCCAATGCCCGGATTTTGTAACAGAAAACCATTCTTGTCGCGTTGCCACAGAGAGTGAATAATAATAATCTGGAATTTTGTGCCAGGCGCCTGAATATTTTCCAATGACAATCATAGGAGCTGTTGCATCCTTTCTGTAGAAGAAAAATAAAACCTCGGGTAATGGGATTCGAACCCACGATCTTCACGGGACCTCTGGTTTACTGGGCAGCCGCATTAGCCATTGAGCCAACGCCGACTCCGTCAGGTTACTCTTTTCTGATTGTACTTACAGTAGCGTCTTCTATATGCCAATTGCAACACAGCCCATTTCCAAGCCCCGAATGCCTACATTTCACACCCCGAACAACCGGACCAGTGGAAAGGTGAATGAAAAGTGCGATAGACGGTCGACGCAACCCCGCAGAAATCCCTGCTCCTTATATCCCCACGTTTTCCCAGCCCGCTTGCCTCGGTGCGCGAAACCTGTTTATTTGGATACCTGCACTAGTTGACCCACTGCCCTATTTTTCTCACTCGCCCTACGTGCGTGGTCAGCGAAACCGAGAAGTGTGTCAGCTCGGTGAGGCGTAAACACAAACACGCCTCGAGCGTTGGGACAAGGCCGGCGAAAAAAGCGTGAGAAAATAAACACTCGGGGCTTTAGGGAAGGTCGTAAGCAGTCGCTGTCTTCCTCTTCTCATTGAATAATACGCGTAGCCTTAACTCCTTACGCGCTGACAATTTCAACGCTCATGAGCGTACGCCGCGTGCGGGTCTCCTGCGGCCGCGTCTCTTCACCATAGTCACCGAACGCCCATCGGCGTTCCCCGCGTGACCACGACACCGAGTCAATTCGACTGTCCTAAGAATTTCAGTTTAAAGTGAACGTGCGCCCGGCGTGGAGACTAGCCCCTTAAATTGCTCGGCAGGGAGGGTAAGAGTCGCGCAGGGGCGTACATTCGCAGTGGAAAGGTTAAACAACGCCCCGAATAAGAAACAATGGCAAATAAACCGTCTATGAAATCGCGCGTGGCTATCTCGCTGGAGCATTACGCCACACTGGTCGATTTCGAGATAACGCTCGGAGACTGCTGCCCCGTCGATGCTGGATATCCTGCTCGCGACGTAGGCAGACAATCGTCCGGTGTTAAATCATATCGGACAAGCTTCGACATCCCTGGCGGCGCACGTGCGCGTGGGCGTCGCTTCCGGCGGGAAAAATGCCTGACCTACGGCGCCGGCCTCCCTTTTAACGAGCCGCTAACTCATCCCTCTCCTCTCGGTTTATTTATGGCGAATGCTTCTCCAACCCCCCTCGCCAAAATAAAAATACTTCTACCCAGGTCTCGACGTTCCACAGTGTGCGTTCAAAACGATCCACGTTCACCAGAATTTCGCAGACGACTTCCCACGATGTCTAGCACTTATTTATACATATCGACATTTTTTTATTGTATTTCTTTGCTCACGCCCTCTAAAACGGTTTTTGATAAAAAAAATAATCCCTGAAAAAGTTTATTGCAATCGGACAAGAGGAAAGAGTACCGACCAGGCCTTAAAGTTTAGAATTCATCGATGGTTTAGATTTAAAGGATCTCTAAAAAATTGTGAGCCCTATCGAAATTTTGTTCAAATAATATAAAAGAACATTCAATTTTCTACAATTACTGTGTATATAATTCTTTCGTGCTCCCAACCATTTCTTAGATAATAGCGTTTGAACCGTGACGTGCGGACTCTATATTCAAACGGAATTATCTAAAAAATGGTTGGAAGCACGGAAAACTTATATACACAGAAATTGTAGAAAATTGAATGCTCTTTAAATATTATTTGAACAAAATTTCGATAGGGCTTGTCATTTTTGAGAAATTCTCCAAATTCATACCATTGAAGAATTCTAAAGTTTAAGGCCCAGTCGGCACCGTTTCCTGTTGTACGGTTACAATAATCTTTTTGAAGGGCTAGGGTAAGTGTGGGTATTACTGCGGATGTCCCGATTACTGCGGATATTCTAAAACAGTTCATATTTAATGTTGGGAAGTACATAATCTCTTGAAAATATTTGCTAAAATTATTTTAAACTCTATTACAGGTAATTATTAATAAATATGTACTGCAAAGTTATTATTAATTCTTTTATCGTAGTTTGAAATTCGTCCAGGCGAAACTTCGGTCGATTCCCGATATGGCGGTCATGAACACCTATTTGAAAAACATTTATATTTTTGTTATTAAGAGTAATACATGTAATGTAGCGTTATTGCTCGATAGAATAAGACATTGATCGACAAATCTGTTTGTTTTTAATTAACAGTGCTTATTACACCGCCCTTATATTTTTTTATGGAATTATTAAGGTCCCACCTTTCTTTTAGAAAAAGAAGGAGGAACTTTCATTCATTTGAACGTCGTATCGAGGGTTCTAAAGTTAACCTATCATAAAAATCCGCAGTAATATCCACACTTACCCTATCTTTTTATGAAATGGAACCGTATTAGAGGGTGAGAGCAAAAGAAATCACAGGTTGAAAATAAGGACCACCCTGCTCTCCACTCGTGCACAACTGCACCGTGTTCGTCGAGGAACAGAGGCTGCCTTGTTTGGCGAGACGACAGCGAGAGAATGGCGCACTGACGCGATGACAAGGAATCCTGGACGCCTGACATTTGATAATCGACGACGGCGAAGGGTCCGCGCGCGCAGATCGTCGGGCTATAAAAACGTTGTACATAAACCAAGGATCGCGAGGTGCTTATTCCTCCTGGCAACGAGTCCGCGCCAAGTTCAAGTGAGAGTAACGCGGCTTGTGCACACAAGTGCGCGGCAGAAATGGCTATTCTGGTTACCGTAAGTATGATAGCCGTCCAAATATGGATCCACGGTGATCGATCGATCGCTGTTAAAACTGATAGCCGGTCCACAGATTATTACAGCTCCGAGCAAAGATTAGCCGGTTCAGCGTTTTACGACGCGGAACGCGCATTACCGCTGCGCTCGTAACGGGTAACAGGGCTTTTAGCAAGGCGGATCAGAGCCGTCCAGTGATCCTCAGCGGATGTATCCCTAGTAGCATTTTTGGTTGGCCAACGGTAGTCAACAGTTGGGAATTAGTTGGGATATAGTTAGAGTTTTGCCTACAAATTCCCAATATAGGGCCTACGGCAAAAAACTTACGACAGTTTGCCAACGAATATTCAATGTTGGGCCTACAATTATTATGGTTGGTTAATTAACAAAAAATTACGACAGTTTGCCTACGAATATTCAATGTTCGGCCTACAATTATTATGGTTGGTTAATTAATAAAAAGTTACGAGAGTTTGACAACGAATATTCAATGTTGGGCCTACAATTATTATGGTTGGTTAATTTACAAAAAATTACGACAGTTTGCCTACGAATATTCAATGTTGGGCCTACAATTACTATGGTTGGTTAACCCTTCGTTGACACTCTGGGTGTGAGCCACCCATAAGCTGATTTTGACGCTCTGCACCTTCTATATGCAAAATAAATAGTTTTTTCCAAAGCCGACTTACAAACTATTTTTTCTCTCAACATATTATATCCGTATAACAACTCTGTAGATTTGTAGCTCCTAATATTGAAATTTGTAAAAGTTACAACTTTTTAAAGAATTTCTTCGTTTTTTCTCAACATATGGTAACCTAGATTTTTTTTACAAAAACTGTGATTAAATTAATAAACTGTGACCTTAAAATTGACCCATGATTTTTTTTATGACGATTGGATTCTTTAGATGAGAATGGTAGTTGTACAAAAATTGCTCTGGGTGTGAGCCACCCAGGTGTGTCAAAGTTGATCGAAAAAGGAGGTGTGTCAACGAAGGGTTAATTAACAAAAAATTTACAACGATGATTAAATGTTGTCTTACAAACATCAGAAAATTTGGTACATCCAAAAACCTATTATTATAAATACGTAATACGGACGTCTGTTTTGAGACGAATGTGAAATTTTATGGAATGAGTCTAAAGGTCGAATGATGATATTTTGTAAAATATTTCGCGTCACTGTGTACTTTTTATAAACAATTAATATTTGGTATGTACTGAGAAATTAGAAATGTTTACAAGGAAATGTATTGGGTAAGTGCGAATAACGATTGCTTCGTAAGTGAAAAGTTTGGGTTCAATTCTCCTCTCACCGGCAAATTTTTTTTTTCTTAAATCAGACCTGAAAAAGACGTATTTAAAACGTCTTTTGAAGTTCTTCAAGACGCCTTTCGGACGTTTTTAAGATGACTTTTTGAAAGAAACTGTTGGGCTTATAGAAAGAAACCTTCAGTTAGGCCTATGAAAAGAAACCTTCAGTTGGGCCTGCGTTGGTTACAATCATTGGCCTATTTAAAAATATCCCGACACTTCAACAGTTGGCCAACGGATAACACGTCATTGGCCCAACAAATTCCCAGCAAACAAATGCTCCTATGGATCCTTAAACCCAACTGACGTGGCACAGCGTAACGTCACCCGCTCGCGTAATTAGACGAGCCGTGACGCGTTGACGATTCTCGCGGTTTAACAGCGAAGTCGACGAGTTTCTCGATTTGCCAGCGTCGATTTTAAATAACCCAGCGTGGCGGATAGCTGGCGTTGTTGTTATTGTTGCTGCCGTGGCGGAACCAGTCGGCGGCCCGAGGATAATGGACGGTGGAGGGGGCTGATATCGGTGCATTGGCCACGGTAAATTCCCCGGGTAATTGGCGAGGCCCGCGGACATCGACGGATAACGCGGCGGAGGGAGCGTAACAGGGAACGCGCCGCGGCTCATGGCATAACCTATGTCCGCCGCGGTGAATTCCCCTGGTAATTGCGAACAAGCGCTGCTTAGAGAGTGTGGGTGCTGATGGAATCCCCGAGGGAAGGATAATGGCCCTGGGACGTTCCTCCGCGACACAAAGCGGCGAGCTTGCACGGGCCTCGACCCTGTGTACGGATCCTCCTCTAGCCCGCCCTGCCCCTCGCTCCAGCCGCGCTAACAGACGGAATTACAAGCGTGCGATAGCCGCGATATTGGATACCCTCGGGGAAGAAGGGCTTTGATCGCTGCGAGTGCTCGCGGGGAACGACCGCGCCGCGCATAACGCGCCTGTCAAGAGACGATTCCGCGAGGCAGGCCGAGGTGTCGCGAGGCCAGTTCGTCCTGCACCGATTCCTACCTATTTTACGTTACGACGAGGGTTTCCTTAGGCCTCGATAAACACGGCAAGGTATGATTGGCCGAGCGGGGCGCCGCGGGCGAATTCCTTGGGTAATTGCGCGGCGGTAACGCGGCGCGGGTGCACTCGGGAAAGGATAATAGCCGTGGTACGTGTCCAGCCCGCGTCGAGTATCGTATTCCTCGGGACCAGGGCGCGCACCGGTCGAGGTATCAGTTTTAGTGCGCCGCGCGAACATAATTTAACCATCGGGCTGTCCGCGGGATAAAATATCGCCGGCTGGGTTACAGGGTACGCCTTGTGATCCGGCCGCTTAAGGGAACAGTCGCGGGGAATTAAAGTCGCGGATGCTTGCTTGGTCCGGTTTAAGCGGGGATCCCGATCCTTGTACCGAGATCCCTTCGCCCCCAACACTGTGTTCGTAATTCTTGTTGAGGGATTGCGCGGTGGGAATGATCGAGACGGGATCCGGAGGAGGGAACTACTTTTATTCCATGATAATTGGAACGATTAACGAGCCGATTTCTCTTTTACTCGGAAACGCCCCGTCGTCCGAAAGTCATATGAATTTTTATGAAACGCTCGATCGGAGGCTGGAATCTCGCGGATCTTTTTAATTGGCGGTGTACGGTCTAGTAAGATTCTTTGTGGCCGAGCGCTACGGGAGTCTGAATATTTCCGAGCACTGGGTGGGGGGTAAAATAGGCTTGAGATTAGAGTGGGACTTAAAAGTTGAAAAAAAATTAGGTTATTCTAAAAATTAAGTTTCTTTAGATATAAAAACTTCGGAGAATATATTCTTGTATTTGGGGGTTGCTCAAGTGAGTGAAAGATTATAGAAATTATGAAAATTGAAGATGTAGTGGCCATGTTTTAATTTATACATTTATATTTATATTTGATAGTTTGTTAAATTTATTGTTCACAGACTCAGACATCGGACAGTGACTATTTTTACTGATTTACTTAATTTTACGTCAGGTGGGACGCGATGGTACCTTTTCTCTGTTTCTATTTTTACTAATGAAGTAATGAAAGCATTTGGAAAAATTTCTAGCGTTCCATGCCCTTCCATATAATTGTGAGCGTCTCAGTGGAAAATAGGCAGAGGCCACATAGGGTAAAGGACCCAATTACTGGCACCCAACCCAATTACTGTCACCTTATGCTAATTTACTTAAACGTTTATTTATTCGTTATCTTCAGTAAAATAGCTTAAGGTGACAGTAATTAGGCTGGGTGCCAGTAATTGGGTCCTTTACCCTATGCAAAAAGAGTGACCCAAGAAATAGCCTTTTTTTGGTCCCACGATTTTGGAACTGAATTTCATGCGAAACGATACTTTATGATGAGCCATCAATCGCACGAAATTTTCAAGTTGAGGTGACAATTAGTTTCTGAGATATGGGAGGTCAATGTAGTGAAAATTCGTTAACGCGTCAGCCCATACACTTCGAAGTACGGACTTTTATGTCAGTCCGATAATTTAAACAATTATTTCCAGGGGGTTTTCTGACTGCTAACAACGAATTCGAACTTAGATTTTCAAAACTCACGAAAAAAATCAAATTCAAGAAATATAAATGACTGTTTAGTGGGTGTTTTTTTAATATACCTATTAAAATTCACAATGGCCGAATCAATACAGTGGACGATATATTAAAAAAAAAACCAGTACACGGACATTTATATTTTTTTATTTGGATTTTTTGTGAATGTTGAAAATCTAAGCCCAAATTCGTTATCAGTCAGCAAAAGCCCTAGAAATAATTGTTTAAATTATCGGACTGACATAGAAGTTCGTACTTACATCGAAGGGTATGGGCTGACGCGTTAACGAATTTTCAATTCTTTGACCTCACATACCTACCTCAGAAACTAATTAACACCTCAACTTGAAAATTTGTTCTGATTGATGTCTCATCATAAGGTATCATTTGGTACAAAATTCAGTTCTAAAATCGTGAGACCAAAAAGAGGCTAAAAAAGGCCTCAGTTTGAGGTTACTCTTTTCGTTTCTTAACCGGTTAACTGTCAATGTATCATATATGATCAAACAAAAATCTGGCCAATTCTGTCAATGTATCATATATGATCAAAAAAAATCTGGCCAATTCTGCCAAATCTGCCAATTCTGTATCATATATGATCAAATAGAATAACTTTGTGATCCACTTAATTTTTCGATGTTGCCAGTTTGGGCACGAAGAATAAAAAAAGCCATGCCAGTTAACCGGTTAAGGATCCACAATTTCTTTCAGAAAGAATTATATATATTTTTGAGAACATTGTACTTTATAGAAGTCTATGAACATTAAACTACAAACTGTGATATTTTGAGCAATGTATGAAAACAAGAAATACAACAATTTTTAAGTACAAAAGTCATAAAAAAACGAAACGGTGGCATGTGCCTGTTTTCCACTTGGTCCCTCAATTATCACGTAGGTACATTGGAAATTTCACCATCATTGAGCTACCCCTAATAGATCAATTGTGTTCATATTCTGTTCGATTTTATTTTTTATAAAAAGTAGAAATATAAGCTCCACCCTATTCGAGATTCTGCTCCAAAGGTCCCTGTGACTATTAAAGGGCCTACCCCATTCACCGCTAAGCAAACGAGTTATTCGAAAGCGTGGATCTCGGCAAGAAGCCTTCGCCGTTTCAATGTTGCGTCGCGCGATAATGGAAAACCAAGGGAATGGTAGGGTATGATGGGCCGCTGAAAAATCCGACCGGTTTAAAGAGATTTCCTCGAGCCGCGCCCCGTTCGCCGCCCAAACGTAATCTCGGTAATATGTATTTCTATCCGAGTCCTTGACGGCGGGGGCCGAGATTGGGGGGCGGATAAATTACGGTGCGTAAACTGCATCCTGACAGTAAATTACTCGATAGCGGCGGACGTTACCGGGCGGCGAACGCGGCGCCTACGCGCGAAACCGCAACCACTAGCAGGATCCTGGGATTTTCGATCCCCCGGGATCCACCCCGACAATTTCACCAAGCGCAAACACCATTTCCCCTCCTCTGCATTCATCCCCATCCCCGGCACGTCCTTGCCTCCTTAATGAGATCTTCGTTTCAATTCGTCGAGGAACGCGTTAATCGCTGCGGTAATGTTATTCGCCCGCTGCTCTCGCCCACGGGGCATCGCACAGTGGTCTGTTCAATAGCAATCTAGCGGGACAAAAGTCGCAATATTACATAAATCATCAATTAGGTGAAAATGTTTATTATTTGTATGAAAAACTCCATCCACATAGTTTCACCACCCTTAAAACGTTCACCTCAGCCTCCAAGGGTTTTTTAAAACCAAAATTCGTATTTTAGGGTTTCTTAAAATGTAGAAAGCGAATATGAACTGTATTTTCTAGAGAAAAATTGTTTACAACCACGTTATTCAGAATGAATTACACATTTTAGCTCCTGACATCACCATTTTAGAAAATAGAATCATTTTAATTATGTACAAAAATTATGTAGAGTTGCAAATATTTGCAGCTATAACTTCTGAATATATATTCTATAAAGCAAATAGAACAAAATGGCACGAAAAATTTCAGGTTCCATAAGGTTCCTGGATCTCTAGAGCTTTTCCAACGAAAGCTATTGAAAAATTCCATCATTTTTATGATTATATCTTAATTCTGTTCGTTGGAAATTAAAATACTCATGGCTGAATATAAAGCAAATAGAACAAAATGGCACAAAAAAATTCAGATTCCATAAGGTTCCTGGATCTCTAGAGCTTTTCCAACGAAAGCTATTGAAAAATTCCATCATTTTTATGATTATATTTTAATTGTGTTCGTTGGAAATTAAAATACTCATGGCTGAATATAAAGCAAATAGAACAAAATGGCACAAAAAAATTCAGATTCCATAAGGTTCCTGGATCTCTAGAGCTTTTTCAACGAAAGCTATTGAAAAATTCCATCATTTTTATGATTATATTTTAATTCTGTTCGTTGGAAATTAAAATACTCATGGCTGAAGGTTGATTTACTACTTAATTGTACCACTGCAATCGATTATTAAAAATATTAGCAATTTAAATCGCGATACAATTAGACACTTCTGATATGTAGCTGATACTGACGCATTCTAACAATCGGTTACTAAGCGGCTACTAAACTTTACGAAATACGTATAAAGTTGCATACCATATCATTCCGATACCTCTGACACAGTAGCTTGTGGTATGACCGAGATCATTCATTTTGGATGGTCATGATTTTGGACTTTTGTCCCGCTAGATCATCAAGACGTACCACTGTGCATCGGCCAGGGAGACCGTAGGTATTCTAATTTCTCGGCGCTCCACGTCGGACGAGAAGGAAGGGCCCGAAGGGATCGAGGAAATTTGAATACCCGTCGCGCGGCCACGTGCCACCGCTCAGCTGTTTCCACGGTTAACATCTCCTTCGAGGTGCGGCGTGCGTGCCTCTGTCGAGGGAAAAATGTCAAAACCACCGTCGAAGGCCAGCTATCCCACGGACCCGTGCGTTCTATTAACTCGCGTGCCGTTGCGATCGCGCGGAGAACGTAATCGCGGCTGTCGCGACGATTCCAGCGATGCGCCTGTAACGAAGGTTCCTCAGGAAGCGTCGAATGGATTCCTAGGAAAGCCTCTCAGCGTTTCGAAGGGAACGTCCTCGAAAGTAATGTCTGCGAGGAGTGTGAAGCCATCGATTTCCCAAGCGGTATAAATTTAATATCGTTCTGCCTATCAAAGTTCACAGGCGGCTATGGCCGACGGCGGATGTGCGCCACGGCGGCGTTCTCGTTCCTCGTTAACCGATGGGAACGGATTTCTGATTCTATCCGCAGCCGCGCGAGCACCTCCGGCGAACGGTTTCGCAAAGGGATCGTTTTCCACGGCGAGCCTCGTCAGCCGTGTTACCCAAATCTTCTACAATGCTGCCAACGTTCCCCTTTGTCTGCACCTCCATCATCTCTCCAACCGTTCCAAGTCCCTCCGTCGATTTTAACTCGCTAATGGGATCTCCTACGATACGATCGCCGCGGCACGATCGGTTACCAGCCTCGCAACAGGTTCGTCGCGTTCACCAGGACCGTTTCCGCGGAACGAGCGCAACGTCCCCAGCTAGATTTGCCAAGCCGTCGGGTAATTCGCGAAAATTCGAAAACAATTTGTTCCCGCTATTACGCTCGGTCTCTGCTGATTGTTCGCTTCGACCGGGAGAAACTCTCGCAATCCAGCAACACGGTAGCTGGCTTTCGCATGCGAAACGACCGCCTTTGCGAAACCGCCCGCCACGCTGGCCGCAAACTTTGACGGAGGCGCCTGGCTGAATCGACGAAAATTAAAAGCCACGAAATTGGATTGTACTTGTTAGTGCCGCGTCGCTACGAAATACTTAGTAAAGTTCCAGCGGGTGACCTGAATACCTGCCGACCCGAGCCAGCCGATTAAGTAATTTCGATTCTTCTGCTGGAGGAGGAAAGCGACAAAGGTGCACCTACCGAACGACTCGGGACGCGTTTCCTTAACAAGTAGCCGGGGATATTCAAAAGCGATAGCGAGTATTCCAAACGGCCGCAGATAAGAGCCGCTAACGAGCAGCGGATTTTTCGCAATGCGGTCCAAACGGATTAAGCCGATCTGGCTATTCGAGGAAGCGTTTTAGAGCGTGCCGCCGTATTTGGGCCCGGCCGAGAAGGGAACCGAGCGAGCGCGAGGGGGAAAAAGAGGTTCTCGCGCACCCTTGGGGCACACCCTCGGGGACCGAAGGCGCTCCGCTTCATTTCCGTGTGTACCAGTTATCCAACGAGCCGATGCATTACGTAAACTGACATTTTCGCGGCTAATGCGAACGGGCGAACCAGCGAACTGGTTCGCCACGGCTGCGGAGTCTGAGCTTCGAAGTACCAAAGACTTCGTCTACGTAAATTTTTATTTAATAACGAATGCTTCCAGGTAGGGTAGATGCACCATTTCTGGCCACTTTAAGATATTGTACCAGTTTTGGCCACTTCTTAAAAAATGTAATATTTTTCCGTGTAAGCAATAAATGTAACCTTATATTTCGGGCAGTATACTAAACAAAATATTAATGATGTGAAATTCTCCACAGAATAACGATCTGCAAGTAATTTAAAAATAAAATAATTATGCACATGGCCAAAAACAGTGCAATGGCCACAAATGGTACATCCACCCTACTACTTATGGCCAAGTACCCAATGGACACCGTTCGAATTTTTAAACATCGCCGCATTGGTTTCCTCCAAAACGGGTTGAAGTTCAGTGAAAAACGTTACTGGTTTCTGGAAGTGCATCTTCCACATTTCCTCAAGGTTCACTACGCGTCAGGCAAAATATCACTTGACCATTATGTAACGCAAGCTATCCGAGATATTTGAATACAAGTTTGTCCCGCGCCGACGCGACGTTCACCGCTACGATCGTTTTTCTTCACCGACCTTCGAGAGTCATTTAAAGCTGTACGCGCCAAACGAACACCGCGCGACTCGAGCCTCCACATTTGCACTGTTTGCAGTTCGAACTATGCGGCTTTAAATGAGAAGAAAGATAGGAAGAATGTGACCAGTGGCGCGAGGGAGCTAGAGTAGTAGAGATGCCTCGGTTGGTCTCTGGGAGCAGCCGAAAGAGAGTTGTAGGATGAGAAATATGGAGAACAGCTACTCACCCACTCCGGACGCGAGTGCCAGCAGGAGCAGCGCGCTGCTCGCGATGATCATGTTCGTCTCTCAGCCGTTGGTCCTGAGCACTCGAAACGGCGAAGATCTCCCGGGCGAGGGGTGACCAGGTGACTCGTTAGTGGAGTAATAGTGCCGCGGGGTCCGCGCACTTACGCCTCGGGCGCGACGAGAATCGGGAACGACAGCCGGGTGAAACCGAGGGGATATCGCGTGAAGGCGGCCGATTCCTCGCGACGTCGTTGCTCCGCCGCGGCGAAACTTCCCTTTCGTCTCTTTTCGCCGATTTACGGTTTTACCGTGCCCCGATCCCTGCCGAGCGAACACTGGCGGCCTCCGGGCCGGGCTTGTTCTCGCTGGAGAATTCGGTAAAAATCCACCCCGGTGGGGGATAGAGACCAGAGGAGCGAAAGGGAGGTGGAGGCAGCAGCTTCACGATGTGGCGCCGTTCAAAGCCGCGCGAGCTCCATCGACGTCGCAGAACATATGCTACGGTCACGAGGAGAGAAAGGTGACTGGGTATACGCAAGGCGTGCTCAATACCTCCTGTCTTCTTGGCATAGTCACCTTTCTAGCAAACCAGCAGCAACAAAGAAGAAGGGAGTGTTGTTGCGCTATACCGCGTGGCCACCACCATGCCTGCCCGCGCCGATCACCAGGCACCATGGTGGTGGCTGCGTACCCGATGGTGGTGGTCGCCACG
This sequence comes from Andrena minutula, assembly GCA_929113495.1. Taxonomy (NCBI): domain Eukaryota; kingdom Metazoa; phylum Arthropoda; class Insecta; order Hymenoptera; family Andrenidae; genus Andrena; species Andrena minutula. Next base: position 74,820,618 of record OV815993.1, on the reverse strand, counting down.
GCGGAGGTAGACACGGTACACCGAGCTGGCCGCCTTCCACCACCAAATCCGCCTTCCCTCCATCACATTTTTCCGTCTCCCGGTATCGGTAACCCTGAAACCATTCTCGGCTTACCGTGGCCAGCCGGGAGAGAAAAGTCTTAACGCCGATCTTTCCTCCACTCCGGCACCCAACCAGCCAGGGGGTTACTTCCGACGGCCGGCCAGCGAGCGACCGTAAAACCTGGGCCACGTTACTCGTGCCTCTCCTCCGCGCCGAGGAATTTCCAGTTTGGTATTGTGTTTCGTAGGAAGGGAGGATGGAGATAGTAGATGTTGCAGTTAAAAAGACGGTGGTGGTAGGTTTGTATAAAAACTTTATTTTCTCGGCCATATAAAATCATCAATATTTGTTCAAATACACATTATCCTGACGCAATAAGAATTACATACATCGACAATCAGCTTGGAATTAATGTAAACCATCGATTCGCTAAGTGAAGGTCAACCGTCTACGTTAATGATAAAATACCCATCTGATAGAATTAAAAATAATGTTTGGTACCGTGACGAGCGACGTGTGTACCATTTGTTCGGTGCAGAACTGAAGGGGGATTGAAGAGTTTGCAGGAAAAAAGATGTAAGTGGAATCTCGAAGGCGTCCCTTAATTATACAAAGGGTACTAATACCAAAGTTTTCTAATTTCGTATTGGTACCAAGCACGTTCCACGACCGGAGGGGAACGGTTCGTTTGAGGGATTCGATTCTTCGTTCCTGCTGAACCTTCGACTATCGAAATCACTGATACTTAACGTTCTCGTAACAGAAAGAATGCCATTGGAATTACAAAATCCTGCCTCCGATGATTACGAATATATCACATGATAATTACGAACGTGTCACATATATACTGTGCGCATATATGTACATGGATGTATGTACATGATTCTCTGGCTGCCTATGTCGCGGGATAGCAAATGCGGTGCCGAGTTTATCTATCGCGAATCATTTACCTCTCCCTCGAGCGTACCAATGTAAATCAACATAAACGACTAGACGTACTTGCGATATATATTGTCGCAAGTAATTTCTTACTTCCTGTTAAGGGTCTCCTGAGAGCTCGTTAGAACGCAAACGGAACAGTAACGAAATATGTAACGCGCGAACGTTCTTACGCGCAGCGATACGTGAAACCTTGGAATACCTTCTATGTTACTCGATTACAACTTACGAATATAACCTGGCACCGAGGCGCACAGCGAAGCCGCGAACGTGCGCACGTTTGACAAACAAAGGAAGCATTGGGAAAACCTTTCTAATAAGACAACGATCTGTATAACAGAATGCGGGATAATAAGAAAATACAGAAAGGAGTCACGAAGGCTCTCAGACAATTCAGGACCGCGAGCTGCGCGCACATCGATTTACTCGGCCAGAGTACAGAACTGGGTTCTTGAAAATAAGCGTCCCGTGAATTCGATTATCGAGCGATCGATTGACTACGATTAGGATACATCTCGCGCAGCTTGAAAGACCGGTTCGAAAGTCGAAGAATTTGTCAAATAATTTCCCCTTTCCTCTCACCTCTTCTCCTTTTCTCCGCCTTCGTTTTATTAATAACTATGAAACGACTCGTATGTACATCAATTGAATATGGCGGTTGCCCGACGGTTCGCCTGCCGTGGCCCGACTTGAATTCGAACAACGTCGTAAGATATCCTATTAGTTTGTTTTTTTTTTGTACAAAATTCATTCGCGATTACATAAAAGCGCAGAGTATTGGCATCTCATCGAGAATGAAAGACCTTCATTAATTCGCTGCCAGACGACCACCGACAACACGCCGGTGTATAGTGACTTACAACGGCGTAAGTGTTCCCTACACGCTTGACATAGCCTCAGAATTCCCGCGCGCACGCGCGTAACCGTAACAGCGATTCGCGCCACTATCGTTCGAAACGTTCGAGGCTATATAGGATGCTCGTTCCGAGGGTAGATAATTGCGTAACTGATAAAATACCTTGTATATAATTCTAATTACTAACTAGTTCAATTTGCCTATACTTCTTGCGCAGGTTGCTTACAGAGTCTTTGAACAGGACCGGGTCGAGCCTCATATTAGATCGCAACAGCGGCATGTACCCGAAAACAGCTACGAACGTGTTCATGCACGTCTGCCGTTGTATAAAGTGGTCTGGATCGTTCCAAGGGGATCTGAAAATTAACACCAACTCGCATTCGTAAAAGGTTACACAGCAAAACGCACATCTCGCATAGGTTAATTTGGAATCCTAGCGGAAGTTCGCGGTACTAACGGGTTAACAGCTTCTCGACTATCGAAATCTATATTTCGATTATCGAAAGATCCACGGAACGATGTATGTAAATAGTTCTTTCGTTAGCTTCAAACGGTCTTGTGTCTGATGAATTTTCGTTCGCAAAAGTGGAAAATAAACGAGTAAAGTATTAGTGTCGGACAATGTTGTGTATCAAAGTGAACGTGGAAGATGCAGGACGAGGACGGGGATACCGGAGATCACTGGCCCAAAGAGGGAGAGACGAAGCTTGGTGGGAAAAGTCACTTAAAGAGTATGCACCTGGCAAAATCCTGAACCCGGAAATTCAAAATATTCTGAAACTTTGTGAATATGTAGGGGATTTCCTCCTGATTACAACGCAATTTCTGTTTGCTGCCCAAACTCACTCGAAGGGGGTGAAATTAACCCCTGAAAATTCAGCTATTTTCCGATTTTGTGTTATAACTCGCAAACTGTAAGAATTAAATCGTAAAAAAATTATTTTACAGTTCACGAGTTATAAAAGAAAATCGGAAAATAACCGGATTTTTAGGGGTCAATTGAAGGCTCGGATGCAATAAGGGGACTAGCGCTCGAAAATGCGAAAAAGGATTGTCCAAACGCTAAGAAAAATTGGAAAATTAAATTTTGTTAAACTGGATTTTAAAAAATATAGTATTGTAAAGCTCGTCACGGCACACATTTTTTCTATTTACAGTTTTTTTTATCGAATCATTAGTATTCGAGATAAAAATTATAAACAAAAAAATTTCCACCAAAGTCAATATCTTTCTAAACATAAATTGCGATATCTTGAGTAAATATTAACGGATCGTTTTGAGATTTGAATAAAACTCAGAAAACTCTAGGGAAGCCGTAAAATGTAGGGTAAAGGCAGGTAATATGGAACGGCATGTAATATGGAATTTCGTAAAATTTCGATAAAGAAATAACGAACTCTCCAGGCAATCGTGTACTTATACTAGATCCCTAGCCACAATAGACGATGAGATTGACAATTGAGCATCTGTCGGGCATCCATCATTAAAAGAGAAGTGTTTATATTTTTCGTGGGGTGTAAAAGTTTTTGGAAAGAGCATCACACAGTTAAATGTTGTAGTGAAGTTATGTTACAAAGTATTATTTTGATATAAATTATCATAAAATATGTGTTCTTGATTATTCGACAATAATTTATCAATACAGTTACTTTCTTCTTAGTATAATTCTTAATTTCTTGTCGGAACATGTGTGTACGTAATATGGAACATACTGAGGAACATAGATGAAATTGATAATGACGATGAAGATGATGATGCGGAATACTTATTTTGCGATGGAAATTATAAAAATAACGATAATCAAAAGTAGACCCAACGTATTCACTGCTTTCAGTGGGCACACAAAGAATGTGGAGCTTCTGACGTATTATTCGGAGACGCAGAAAGCACGAATAAATTCCAAAACTCATGTATATTTATTTATTTGTATCTTCTACTTAATAAATCTTCATTTTTGGTAAAAAAAAGAGTAAAGATTTTTAAGTTTTCTTTACAAATTTCCTAGGTGAATTTCCATATTAGAACCCATTTTTTCGAACCCCCGATTTTCACTCTTTTCAGTTTTTTTACTATAATTACAAAACAATTGGATTTTTTTACATTTGACTATGTAAATATGATTATGCATTAGTGCCATCGTCCCCTCATCCCAATTTTATTAAAAAAAATAAATAAATAAATTCCCCTACTTTTAACAAACTGTTGAAATCAGCTGTTCCACATTACCTGCCTTTACCTTATGCACAGAACTCCTATGTTAAAAAAGGTAATAATTTCATTAGAAAGTAATACTGTAATACATATCGAGGCAATTTTGAGGTACATGTAACATGTAACGACAAAATTTTCCTTTGATATACAAGCAAGATTTTCACGAATTTTCACCCTGATTAATAGATAATTGTAGAAGATATGACGATATATATAAATCTCGCGCGCCACCAACAGTCAACAGCCGCGTATAATGCGCTATTTAGCAGCTTTTTTTTGACGCTGTACGACAATTATATATATCGTCATATCTTCTACAATTACTTATTAATCAGTGTGAAAATCTTTCTTATATTGACTATGGTCGAAGAAATTTTTTTTGGTATATAATTTTTATTTGGGATACTAATGATTCGATAAAAAACTGTAAATAGAAAAAATGTGTGCCGTGACGAACTTTACAACACTATATTTTTTAAAACCCAGTTTAACAAAATTTAATTTTCCAATTTTTCTAATTTTTCTTAGCGTTTGGGCAATACTTTTTCCCATTTTCGAGCGCTAGTCCTCTTATTGCACCCGAGCCTTCGATTACACCCCGTTAGTGTGAATTTGAGCAGCAAAGCAAACAAAAATTGCGTTATAATCAGGAAAAATATTCCCTACATATTCACAAAGTTTCAGAATTTTTTGAATTTCCGGGTTCGGGATGTTCCCTTGTGAGTAGCGGTTTAAATGGAGTTACGAGAACGGAGGGTACGTGATACACACCTGATTCCAGCCACCGTAGTATCTTTATACAATTTCCGTTGCGTTACTTTGATGGGTGGTCTTCGAGTAACGTGGCTCACTAAAAAATTCATGAGTATGTCCTCGCAATTCTGCGACTGCTCGACAGTCTTGTGAAGCGTCGAGCTGAGTAATTCGGTATATAAAGTATTGTAGTAACGGTGATAAAAAGCGGCACCAGTTAGAATTATACTATAGTCATTTGTCCATTTGCTTGTGTAACCCCACGAACGCTTCAAACGACAAAACAGAATCGTGAAGAACTTGGCCAGCGCTTGAAAAACATTTACCTGTGAAACTCCGCTTACCTTAGAGTCGTCCCAGTAGTGCGATCTAGCTGGGTATCCGATTATTCTATCGGGGAACAAACGCCAAACAGTAAAGGCGAAATCGATTTCGTCCGTATTGAGTGTGGCGTCTTCGTCCAGCGATAATATGGCACTAGTTTTGATTAACGGATGAGGATAGAAACGTTGGGATATACCGTCCACCGTAACGACGTGTATTTGCGCTTTGATCCCTTGCCAACGAGGCTTTCTTGGTAACGGAACATCCGAATTCCACATTAGAATAATCTGCGAGATAACGGAAGAGTTTGTTATTGGCTCGCGATGGAAAGGAGAAGCAACGGTCGCTACTCACCTTATCTAGGTATTTGCTTTTCGCGAGACTTTTCAGCAGACGGTAAAGAACGGCAGTAGATCCCAACTGCGAGTAGATGATGGCAGTGAAGGTGTTACCCGGGTTACTCTTTGAAAACGGAAGTTCTTGCTGGCTATCAGCAAACTGCGGCAATATCGCTAACGCTCCAGGACTATTATTCCAAACGAGTTTCTCTCTGCTACCTTCCCAAGGTAAACGTTCGCGAATATTCTGAAAAGGGTAGATTACGAATTTAGATGATCGGCGTCGCGGGCTCGCGGACGTTCCCTCGCTCTCGCGCGATTACCTCGAATACTGTAAACACGATCTTTTCTATCGATGAGAAGTATCGCTCCCAGAGGAATTGGGTCTGCTGCCGTAATTTAAGGATCTGTACATTGGACACAGACCGCACTATATCTGGAATCTGAAAGGATAGAATCTCGTTATACTTCAGTGTTATACTATTACCAACAACTCGCAATTTCATTTCGATTACTTGAAGTAGCAGTCTCTCGTCAGAAAATATAACAGCTTGTGTCCAATCGATGCGCTCGTGAAATGGAAGCGCCCAGCCGTTGCTTAGTATAACTGGAATGCACCCGGCTCTTAAAGCTTCTAAAAAACGAAAACTACCGAGTCTTCTTCCCCGTGGTACGAGACAAAAAGTAGCGTTCATCAATAGAATTTCATAATCGTATCTGGAATCATAAAATCAAGATTAAAAATCCACCTTCTGTTTCCAAGTTTCTGTTTCTCTTCGAATCCTTTCTACCCACGTATCGTATTCCTGATTATCTTGCTGACAGTGCTCGTCCTGCATCTCCTTCCACGCTTTGCCGTGCCGACAAGTCGTCACGAACACCAAATCCTTCCCGTTGTGTAAATGGTAAAGAGCATTTCTGGTCTCGGAACCTATGCCATGGACGTATCTTTTACCCTTGAAAGCCGCGACGTACTTTTTATTATTCGGAAAATTATTCTCTAAAGCTTGGCCAGGCTCGCCGCCGCGCTCCGGGTGCTGCTTTCCGAACAACGGTATAGACACATCGAAGTCTGGCCTGTGCCTGAAGATAGACATGCTAGCCTTCGCGAGTATCGCGTATCCCAGATCGAACGCCAGCGCCTCCTCCGCGTAATCTGGCCACGTTCCGGAGTACAAGTTAAATATCAAATGATTCCTTCCGTTGTTCCAATAGGGTAAGCGCATCAGTTTGGCGGGAAGATTGTGCACAAATTCTGTGGACAACGGATCTCTATCTAACGTATCAAGAGCTAATACAAATATACAGGCTCGAGCTGGGTCCGGCGTATAATATCTCGATTCCGTAATAACATTTAATATTTTTTGGTATAATGGGCTTATCACATCCTCGACTGGATACACATACACCGTGAAGCCTTGCTTGCATTTGGTAAAGTCAAAGCACGTCTCCATGCGACACCGGCTCGTACGGTGGGGCATAAGCGAGTTTCCGTTCGACGTCCTTAAATCCTTGTCGTAGAATTCTTCGTTTAAACTTAAATATGAAGGCAATCGCTCGTAAGGCAACTGAGATCTGCCCGGCCACTTTTCACTTTTTAACCGGTAACCGCCGAAGTAGCAGTAACCAAGAAACGCGCATGTTACGAATAATAATAAATAACGCTTCTTGGCTTGCATTTTCGATGCGGTCAGGTTATACACAAATATACATTAATCCGAAACATTGTTCCTCGCGCACGGAACGCAGGCATTTAGCGACAAATGCATTGCACTGGATCTGTTGCCTCTTGAATTTTGTAGATATACAAAAGTCAAGTGTTACGCCAAAGTGGAATTGCTCTCATTCCTAGAGATTGCTGGAACAGAAAGAAACGCCGAGCATTCATACGAATCCCCGTTTTTGTTTTTTTTACGCGCGCACAAACTAATTGCTAATAGGATCGACCGATTAATGGAGCAACTTTGTACGCTCCTATTATCGCGCGCGGATTGTATGCGTCAGACGATATCGGCATTATTCGTTAAAAAATATTTACGCGGGCTATTTATAGTGTAAATATTGATAAAATGTTAGATAAATGGAAGGCTCGTGTAGAGTTACCTTCGGATCCGTGGGATTCGATATTGCCTATCAACAGGAACGTATCGTGTGGTCTGGTTGTTATAAAATACATGGCAAAAGACGTGCGTTACATCCATCGGAAACGTCCGCTCTGTGCTTCTATTTATAACGTTACATTACGATTTACAAAGTGTCCGGTCTAAATGACAGATTGTAAACGGTCGATGGACGCTGCCCAGAGACAGAGGGCTAACCTATACGCGAGTTATCACGGACGTCGCGGAAAACGGGCGACAACGTCTCGAGCGCGTCGGAGTCGCGGCTCGATGTAACGGGAACGGGGTTCACCGTTCATACTCATTCACGGGAATCTATGTTCCTCGTTACGATCGCGCAACGAGAAGCCTTCTCTTTCTTAGGTTAGTTCTGGTGTGCATCGAATACGCAGAACTCGCCGGCGTTATCACGCCCATACGCATTTTCGCTCGGCGTCACCACACGCGCGTGACATCGATCGGTAAACGCCTCCAAGTGCAAAATCATTGCACGCAGCGCATTAAATAATTGGTTTAAAAAGCAACGCGAGTTATGCAATGACGTTGGAACGATTAGACTGGCAAATCGCTTATTGGTTACTTCATGCCGAGGCTCTCGAGAGTCGAGAGATGTCTCACTGTGTGCGCGCGTATCCTGCGTGTCACTGTGAGTGTGAAGAAGCACTACACACGCGAGGTGTAGGCTGCTATACACTCGACAGTGTTGTAAGTTAATAGCTTTTCCGTGTGTAGGTAAAAATCAATTTGGACCGTGTTTAGTTTGAATTCTAACCGTCAGTAGGATTGCGATCGAATTCCTCTCTGAATCGATAACGTTGCATGCGACACGGAAATGGTAAGAAGCTTTGGAGTTTGGACCCCCCAATCTTGTTGCAAAAATGTACATCGGGTGTCAAGTCTATTCTACCTGGTAGTCTATGGTAGGTATCATCAACCACGTTGTTACGATTCTAAACAAAACTACCCGATCGGGGTTATTTTCCGCTACCTAGCGGTTGACCGATAAAGTTCCCGAGCCGTTTCACCCGCTCCGATTAAATTTATTAAAAGCGGCTATTCATTTTTATTGCAAATCAATATTCTATAAAGCAGCCGCGCAACTTACCGTGAAGCCTACGTGTCATCGGGTAAAGGAACTGCTGTTATATTACGTGGCGACTTGATTTAGAGTTTTTACCTCTATAGAGGTGTGATTTCAAATGGAATGAAAGTATCTTTTAACAACGAAAGACTCACCTGGCGCTATTCTGTGCTCCACCCGCGTCTCGAAGAAGGACGATGATCTTGCAAGGCGATCTTTATAAGCACTTATAAATTTACGAAGAAATCGGGATTGAAACGTTGAGTGCGAGTTTAATTTCTGACGTACTTTTCTTAAGCTTTATATAAATCTGAGAGTTCCTGGTAGGAGAACAGGAAATTGACGACACTTCTGCTTGATTCGTGAAACTTGATACTTCTACTCTTTGATACACCTCATTATACGATAACGTTCCTCGCGTCACATTACGAGCTCGAGTGATTTGACAGACTCTGCCTGCATCGCGTGTAGTATCCTTCCACTGTACAGGAAAGAAGATTTCACCTTGATCCTTGATCTTTCTGTAATTCATCTAAGTATATGTATCAAATATTCCACATTTTCTATGGATACACATTTTTCAATGTGGAACTGTTACCCCCACCTCGGCAGATGTTGTGTAATTTTCTCGGAAATGTCTGTATATACATTTAACGACGCGATTATTTATAGTAGCGTACCGCGAGCTCCTTTTCTTTGTATTTAACGACCGCGATTAATATGCATGGCTTTCTTGTCTCACCTCGCCGTTAACCTTTACACTTCTTTATGAATCGAGAAGTACGTGTGATTAGAAAATAAGGCTGCTCTATTCACTAGGGAGTTGGGCTCAATGAAAATCATTTGCATTTTATAAATGAAATATATATGTATATAAAATTTATGTTAAACGATTTTATTAAAAATGCACAAAAAAGTAAAAAATAATTCTTTTCTGGTATTCTTATAGCTCAATATGACTGGGTAATTGTTTCACCCGTTCGGTTTTTTTTTTTTTTAAATATTGTATTGTGATCCAAACTACGCACGCCTGCAAAGTTTCAAGACAATCGGATAGTTGAAAGTGGGTGAAAGAGTTATCAAATTTGAACTATACATACAAACAAACAAACACAGTATCGAAGCTGAATAAAATAGTTTAGAAAAAGGCGAAACTTCCGAAAACCGGTCAAACCTGAGTTAGCTATAATTTTGAAGATTTATTTTTGCATAAAGACGATGTTTACGAGGGTTTTAGCAACTCCAAAGTTAAGACCCAAAATTTAGATAAAAATGTTTCACCATTTTAGTGTCATTTCCAACGTTAATTCCCTAAATAGGGAAAAGTAATTTTTTTTCGACCACATTCTTACGTGCTATGAAGCGCCCCGAGGTGTCCAGACACAAAAATAAACACATCCCCAGATGACCGACCACCTCAAGTTGATCACTATTTCTAATGTAATTCATAATTAAACACACACGTTGAGTTCTGCCAAGAGGTACTAAGAAGTAAATAAGTAAATGTAAACAGTCTTTTGGAAGATTCTTAAGAATTTCGGTTCAGCCTTCCCGCTATTCTATAATCTCATCCTACGCTGTGTCGGTAACGCAGATCGTGATATTACAATAGTAAAAACTTTTTCGTATAATTTTAGGTCTAACTTTTCAAGTCGCCAAAATCTTTCTCGCAAATATTGTTTTTGAGTAAAAGAAACCTATTTTCTGAATTTCAGTCGAATCGAAAGATGGAAGCTTTCAAAATTGCAGGGAGTGACACTAAAATGGTAAAATACATTTTCCGCAAAAATTTGGACCTTCACTTTCAAGTCGCAGAAAACGCTTCTCGCAAACATTGTTTTTAGGTAATATTTAGGTTATTTAGGTTTAGGTTATTTAGGTTATTTTCAGAATTTCATTCAAATTGGGTTTGACCGGTTTTCGGAAGTACATACAGCCAAATCGTTTAAAAAACGAGTACTTTATTCGTAATTGTATAGGTAACAGAAGATTACAGTGTTTATATACAATACTTTCTTTGTAGTAGTCTCACTTATAAATTAATAATTTATAACTATAAAAATATCAATATTATATGTCAAGTAAATATTGAAATTTATGACTTGCTTTCCAGTAAAATGTAATCTAAAGTTCTATTTCGCCATCATAAATTTTCAGTGTATCACTGGACTTTGGATTTCTTTGCCTAGTTCTGGTGTCAGGATTTATCCTCAATGTCTGTCCTCTGACAATAGGCGCTTCTCTTATTTGTTTCAAATACTCAGCTGCTAGCTGGGCACTTTCCATCTTAACTATCGCGCTCCTGAAAGTACGGTTTAAAACATTCCATGTATTTATTTGGAAACTTGTAAATAACAATGCCTTAGGAAGTAACTACATACTTGAATTTTTCTGAATACGGTTTCAACATTTTAACAGACACGCAACCTGGAATAGCTGCCTTAAGTTCATCCAGTTTTGTTCCGCATTTGATTTTTGACACAAATATTCTGTTGAGAAACAGCATTTTTAATATGCGCAGAAGGTTACTAACCACAATAACAAAGAAATACTTACGTCCTCGTGACTTTTACATCTTGTTTTACTTTAGGCATCACGATCTTTTTCTTTATTACCTTATGCGGCTCCTTTTTACGCTTCGTAATCGCTGACGACACTACTACGCGTTTCCCATTTATCACGGTGTTTTTTGCGGCATTCAAGTTTCTCATTTTCTCGTCGACATCGGGGAATACCACGTAGCAGTGTCTACTGGATTGCCGAAGAAGCTTAACTTTAAAGTCGCCAGTAAACAGTTTCGCTACGTCCTCTTGCTTTCGAATCACATGCGGCAAACGAACGTACAGAGCTCTTTCCTTTTCCAGCCGCGCCCGTTGCAATTTCTTTGCGAAACGCATTGTTGTGAATGGTTAATTAAATTTCTAGTACAAATACTCAACTTCGCAACAAATGTTTACATTACGCGACCACGTTGACGCTAGTTTTATAGGTTATATCAGAGATGAGGTATATGTAGTACAGACAACACACAGAACATAAATATTTGTTACCACTTTCGTGTCGCGTGCACCGTTATCGATTGAGAGTAGAACTCCATTGCAAACCTACTAGCGGTTAGAATTGAAACTAAGAATGAAAAAAGCAAATTTGAATCGAATAAAGATTGGGAAGATAATGTAAATTTTAAATCATTATACGTTTTACATGAAATTATGTCGTGACATTTGTCGTATTTTTGTGTCGTACTTTCTATTATAATAAACAAGTTAGATTACTAAAAATATTTTTCTTCTTGTTACCGACGACGCTTGGGACTATCACCACAGACCAGGTAGGGTAAAGGACCCAATTACTAGCAGTCAACCCAATTACTGCCACCTTAAGCTATTTTACTTAAAATAACGAATAAATAAACGTTTAAGTAAAATAGCTTAAGGTGGCAGTAATTGGGTTGGCTGCCAGTAATTGGGTCCTTTACCCCATGTACCTGGTCTGTGGTCCTAGGACCCCCCAACCAGTGACAGAAAAATACATTGGTTGATAGGTATATTCCATACCTCGTCTGTGATAGTATAATGTGTAATAGTCAAAACTTTTAAAACAAATAATTACCGAACTCTCATCGGTTCGGTACCATGCTTTACACGCCCGCGAGCGGGCGTGCGCCCCCCGCACTAATCTAACCCAAACTAATCAGTACATATGTACTAATATCCGGAACAAATTGAAAAGTAGAATGCGGTTACGTCGGAATAAGTTTAGTGCATTTGGTCATTTTCTTCGCAAGGAAAAATAAATTGATGTGATTCATTTTTACACAAAGATTTACTAAGTAGTAACGTCGAGCCACAACGAACTGAACCACGTGTTACATTGTAGTCTCAACAATCCCGATACCTTTTAAAAACAATTGAAAACCGCAGTTTCTGTGGCTTTAGAGCCGCATTCAACGTGTCGGTAACATAGGAAGTGACACTTATATGATAAAAAAAAATTTCGAATCGCCAAAAATCCTTCTCGCAAATATTATTTCTATGCAAAATGAACCTATTTCCAAACTTTCAGCCAATTCGAAGCATGAGGGTTTTCGGAAGTACAGCCGTATTTATATTTGAAATGCACTTGAGAGGTTATTTAAATACAAGACTTGCGCCACCTGGATCGAACCTCTATCAATTCATTACCAGATAATTGTACGAGAAATTGGTCGGTAACGTACCAGGAATGACAGGTCAGACAGGGCAAATTCTACGAACGCTGACGAGGAGAGCATTCCAACCAATTACCGTAGCATCCTTTCGTCTCGAAAAATAACGATTGGCCTGCAACGCGCCTCGATGGGGAGATCCGCGGACCGGAACAAAAGCGACATCTGGCCACGGTCGCTAGCTACGCGGTGAAAACGTTCCTCCTGCAAGAAGTCACAGATGGCCGTCTGAAATCAACAACCGGTGCAGCGAGCGAGCGAGCGAAGTGACGCGGTTATGTACGGAAAACAATCGCGTCGTGCGCGGAAAACGTCTTGAAAACATGTAAGGTGCCGTTGCAGCTCGCGCCATCGCGTCCGATTTTACGTTTATTTTTTGTTGCTGCGGTGGAGCAACGAGGGCCACGGCAGGATTCGCTGTCGCTGCATCACGAGAATCGGTTTTTCACCGTCGGTGACACGTACGGCTTTTCGAAGCACCGAGGCCGAACAGAGCGCGGCGTAGGACGATGAGCGCGAACAATGTGCAGGCACTGTTCGCGTGCTCCAGATGCTTCTCGAGGCATCCGTTCGAGGAACTTTCCCCGGGGCAGCAATTGTGCAAGGTATCGCCGTTCGGGCTTCCGTGTTTTCCCCCTGCACGAATCTCGCTTCGCACTACGACCGATCTCCCCCCTCGAGCGTCACTTTTCGTGCTTGCGAGACAGCCGCCTAATAATAGAACTTTTCAAGTCATACGCGCGTCCCGTGCACAATCGATGCCGCTCCGTAACCACGGGAACTGCGAAAGATCAGCCGCCCGCGATATCCGTCCCGTTAATTCACGCGCCAAACATGTACCTTCCCACGCTCGGGACGCCGATACTAATCCGTGCATGGTGCTTGCCGAGAGACTTGTGACAAAATACCTCCGGGACTCCCGTTCACTTTCAGACACAAACCCATTCCGATCATAATGATATTTTCCTCATAAATTCACACACGCTTCTCCACTATAAACTCTCACAGTATTGTGTTGCTTATTTAGGAGTGCAGAGGTGCATTTCCCGTGGTGAAATGTACATATTGTAGGTCAGAATTCCAGCAAACGATGTAAGCACCCAGACTTGTCGCTTTATACAAAATACAATTTACACTGTACGCAGCATGATATAAGTTTCCCTTTTACCTTGTAGAAAGGGTAACACCAGCACTATATGTAAAAAGTGTGAGCAAAATGTGAAATCTTATGGTAAACCGTCAGCCTGTGAATATTGCAATACCATAGCTGCGTTTATTGGCAGCAAGTGCCAGCGTTGTACCAATTCGGAGAAACGTTACGGACCGCCAGTCACTTGCGAGCAATGCAAACAGAAGTGTGCCTTTGACAGACAGGACGAGGACAAGAAGGTGACGATTCGCTCCGATCGACGATAGGTTTCCTCCGACCGGGTCGACGCTAAAGCGGTTGAATATTTTTATGTAAAGGTCGATGGGAAATTGCTGTGTTGGCTGTGCACGCTGTCGTACAAGCGGGCGCTAGCGAAAACGAAACAGTCGGATGCAGAGAGGAGGGCACACCTGAAACTGGCGCAACAGCGGGCGGCGAAGCACAAGGAGCAAAAGTAACTATGCAATTCCATAACGTTGCGCTTTAGTTTTAGTTGCGTCCATCAGAATTTTAGTATCTCTGTCGTGCGAGGTAACTCTGTAACGCTGGAAGCGTAAGCATTTAACCAGAGCTCGCGCTTCTTCTTTTGAATTTGCCTCAGGCTGAAAGGTCACAATAAGAGACCACACAGAGTGGACGTTACCAAGCTGCCGCCACAGTCGGAGGGTGGAGAAACGAACGGTCCTACGCCGGTGAAAGCAGCGAGGATGGTCGGCGTGCACGATCCACACGATCCTAACAGTTCTGATCACGTGGTGGCGGTGACGCAACTCAAAGAGAAAATAGCCCACCTTCAGAAACAAATCTCGATAAAGGATTCGCAGCTACTCGCTAAGGACAGACAGGTGCGTACTCGTAGCGCGAGCCAGGTGCGAAAGGAGCTCGAGCGAAGCCTGTATCAGTAAGTGACGAGCGATGTCGTTTCTGTTCACAGATCACAGACCTGAAGGCGAAAAACTTCACATCGGAAGCGGAGCTGCGTAACAAGATGAAGGCGGCGGAGAAGGAGTACGAGGTGAAAATATCTACCATGCAGCACAAGATCTCCAGTTTGTTGAAAGAAGTGGCTTCCCTCTCGAAAAGCTCGAAGCGGGGCGACAGAGTGGCTGCCACGAAAACGGAGGCCGGGACCAACAGCGGAAGCGGAACAGACAGTCCTGTACCTTGATAAGGTAGGACAATTCACATCCTCATTATTCTCCATCAATTACGTCAATTATGTTCGAACGACAGCCGTTCACCTACATTTACATTTTAACTCGCCGACGCGACGTATCTTACGATAATAAAAATGTTGTAATTCTCTATACTTAGAGTTTCGGAATGGTATTTTATTTGTGATCTAGCTTAGTCTTGGCTTCCCTCATGGTCTCGCTTCTACCGAGAATCATGCCAGGGATTCCATTCTCTTTTCTCATGCTTTTAATTACGATCTAACGTTTCCAATTATGCGTATAAGAATGTATTATTTTCGCTACCTCGCTCCTATATTTTCATACAAAGATATCCCGAATCGGAGTGACTTTACAGAGTATATAATTTTCTCTCCGCTCTGAACCATTTTTTAATATCATTCTCATCTTGCGATAGGAACTCGCGCGTAGACAGGTAGATAGTAAACGTGTAAACTCTACTCTCCCCCTGTCTAGGCACCTTCGAATTACGTGGTTCGCTATCGCAAACTCGTGATTCATTCATACGTTTATCTTTCCTTTGTGCGTTATCGTTGAATTAAGATTGCCGGCACGGGATCCCCGCGCTATCATCGTGCACGATGTGACCGAGGCTCGAGTAGCGTCGTTCCTAAGAAACACGCGTAACCGTGTAATTTGTTTGGGAGATGAAAGACATTTCTTGAAATTGTTTTCAGGGACTTGGTTAGCTGTGACAGCATACTCAAAATGTCCATACCCGCGTAAATCATGCGGTGCATAACGTATAGTTAATTGTTTCCATTAACAAGGCAAAATCTGTATTATTTTTCTAATTAATATAGGAATGTATATTATCCTCGACGTGTACACGAACGAAAATCACACGCATTCTTCTAAACCTGGGGGACATGACGATACAATTGTAAAAAAAAAGGAAAAAAAAAGAAAGAAAAGCGCGTTACTGGTAAGCTAGGTAGCTTCGTCCTTCCCCGATTTTGTTCCGTTCCGCGCGGACGCGAGTTCCCACTCGACCAATTCGATTGATTTCACCCGCGAGTTCACCTGACCGTTAATTGTACAATAAGTAAATGAATGGGCCGCTCGTCGCGACGAGCGGGCAGTGATTTTTTATTGACGAACTTTGCCCACCGTGAAGTTGATTATCTGCGACGAAATAAACAGAGTTATATGCGGAGGACATGTGCACACGTACGCGTACACACACTATGATAATTGAGCAATAGTGCTGCTGTAACATTTTTCCTATTTATAAACGACGAAGATGTAAACGACGATGAGCCAGGATATGGTGATTGTAGATCAATTTACAATAAAACGTTGAAAACGATATACCTCGCCTTATGAGTTGAAACATATCCTTGGACTTCCTTCCCGCCAGAAGGACCCGTGTCTCTCTGATCGATCGTCGTTTCGCGCTAGCTTACTAGACGGAAAGTCGAGCGCGCTAATCTCGGGACGATTGTCTGCCCTTCGAGATTACCGCCTGGCCCAGTGGCGGATTTAACAGGACGGCTGATGAGCAATTGCCGCCTGGGCCTCTTCCCAAGGCCCCATCTCCAAAAAATATTATTAGGTATAGATATCCAAACACAATATTTTTTTCTGTACTACTGCACGTAGCCCGTTTATAGTAACCCACCTCTTCATTCTCTCGAAGAAGTGGGCCCCTCAGAACTTTTGCCACCTGGGCCTTTTCTCTTAAGGGGGAACACCACTGTGAAAGTTGAAAAAATGTCGATTCTTCTTTTTCTCACTTTCTTAATGTTTAGCTCGTCAACAATACTCTCTGAAAATTTCAAGTCGATATTCGAAGAATTTACGAAGATACAGTGCATTTTGTGAAACGCATCACGCTTACAAACGCATTGCAAGTCAAACTTTAAACGCGATTTTCTCGAAACGACATTTTTCTAACTGATCGAATCCATAACTCTGTCAATTTTTATCCGATCGACTTGAAATTTCTACAGGATCTTCAAAACTAGATTATCTTCAGTTGTACGTACCGATTTTTTGATCGAAAACATTTTTTGAAATACGCTCGAAAAACTATCCATTTCTTTGCGGATTTTCGAAACTTTTTCTTCTAAAGCGCACTAATTTTAGAAAAATATTTCTTTTGAAAAATCGGTACGTACAACGGAAACTACACTCATATAGATTATATTAAAACAAAAAAAAATTGATTTCAGAGTTGCCGTTCCAAAGATACCCTTTCGATAAGCGACCTATGTTTTCTTGTGAGGGATCTAGAAGATTAACTGTATATGAAAATCTATGCATGTTTTTCTATTCATTTTTTTTTTATAGTTTCTTAAGACATTGTACTAAAGATAGGTAATAACAATTTTATATGAAAACTGTAAGCTATTCCTAAAAAAAATCTTAAAAATGGGCACATTTTTCCAACCGTCACAGTGGTGTTCCCCTTAAATCCGCCACTGGTCTGTCTTGTCTACGATCGATTCTATCTAACGTCTAAGGAGAGGCATGAACGATAGGTAGTGATATGTGCATATAAATATCCAACAGCCATATATTTATTCTTTATTTTAAGAAACAAATGCTAATTGAGCATTACCTATTCAATAATTGTAATGATAATAAATGCGTAACAATTTACTATAATACGAAGTGTGTAAGGATAATTAACATTTAATTTATAGTCGTTTAAATACGTTTTACGAGCTTGTACACGCGTGTACAGTACAGTTGGAGTTATCGTTTAATTATTACGAGATGGTAAGAACTAAATATTGCTTGTTTTTTGTTGTCGAGGCGGTTATTCGCGCTTGCATCCCTTCGATCATCTACTTTCAGCGTATTTACACGATCTTCTCTGTCTTACCGTCGCCTCCGTCATTTTTATTCTTTTCTGCCGCAATTTCAAACTTACACGCTAGGTTCAAACACTCTCGTTCTCTCTCTCTTTCATTCTTTCATTCATTCATTCAGTCGTTCTCGCTTTCTCTCTCTCCTCTCCCATCTCATTATTTATAATAGTGCGTTTAATGCAGGCAAGGTAGAGAATCGAGGCAACGTACGGAATGACAATCGATAAAACGTCACTGGAAACCATCGCCCGCGATTCGAGATTGCATTCGAAGCGTATGGAAAAATATACGTGACGTTGGTCATCGGCATTAACACTCTCGCGACCGTTTTTCAAAATTTCTCCAACTTATCAAACTCCAAGCAGTCCCGGATTCCCGCTGAAAGTGCCGTCGCGCATCTCGGCGATGCGAAGAGGAATGTTTGTAAACGATTGATAACCGACAATTAATTAATTACTATTAATCACTTCGATTCGCTCGGCAGAAATGCGCCGACGGCGTTAATCAGCGTGGTCGCGGAAGCGTCGAGCTCGACGATTGGAATGTACACACATACTATATACTATTTCGATCGGCGGGTAGAAAACGAATGTTGCGCGCGCGGTGGTTTGTTCCTCTGCGGTGCTCGCGGGGCTCTGTTTCCAATGTCGTTTTCGCAGCGCGGCGCGCATCGCAGGAAGCCGACGCCGGTAGAGTCGGCTAGCGATCGGTCCCGACTTGGTCACCCGGTAGTTTTCAGCGTCCTGCGCGTCCTCCCATCGAATAAGATCGCCGGCGTAAGCACGCGCGGTAGCTTCTCGCTCGATCGTGGCATTCGGCAGAGTGCCCGAGTCGTCCACGTTGCCTGTTAACGTATCTGCGGAAAATCAGCGTAAAGGCCTTGCGAATCGTGCCGTCTCCGATATTCTGCTACATCTTTCCCGCTCCCTCTCTCCGCCACTCCCGTCTCCAGAGCGAAATGGAAAACGCTCCCGCCTGCACTCTCTGTTAAAGCTGCCTGAAGCTCGCGGCACTTGGGCCGTTCCCCGGTTAACGGGCTCGAAAAGGGCTGGGCGAAAGAAAGCGGGGGCAGCGAAACGGAAGAAACCAACTAAAAACGATCAGTTCCAGTAGAAATCTTACGACGAGCACCATGACAGTTGCAGGAACCATAGAAGATTGCCACGTTCCAAGCTAAACGGATAGACGGCGGGATGCGTATCGCGATATCGGCGGAGCGACCCGGCTCGTCGGGTCTCGCTTTCGTTCGCCTGGAAGCTTCTCTCCCTTTTCGAAAACAAAGGCTTGAAGAAAGGAAGTCCGGAATGCTGTGGTGTCCTCCACTCCGCTTCTCTCGCCATCACCTTCCGTCCCCTCTGATCGCTCGTTCCTTGGAATCGTGTCGCGATGCACGTAGCTTCTCTTAAAAACTCTATCGTTCCTAGACGATTGATAACCGTGCGTATATCAGTCTGCGACGCATCGTTACGTGCGCCTGTCGTCACCGCGACTCGATCGTCTCGCGTCTAATGGTAGGCTGCGCTTCCTCCAATCACTTCGTCGACGATTCGGCACTTAAAATTAGTGGAAGTTTTTTACGAAGAGCGGCGAAATTTTCTTCAAACCAATGGACGATACAGATTCAAAGAAAGGGGGCGATTTGTCATTCATAAACGATCCCCCCCCCGATAGAAAAAGAACGTTCTTCGAAGTTAATCTCGCGAATCGCTTAGAGAGATACATGATTTTTAAGTGCTACCTTTTAGATCGAACGTCGAATTCAAGTTCGAAGGAAGGCTCGGGCGGATCTTGTTTAAATTAATACACGAAAAAAAAAAACCCTCCACGGGACTCGTGTTAGTTTCTTTGACTAGATTTTTCCCTCCACGCCTCCCCCCTCCCCCCCCCCCCTCCCGTTAATACGATCCTGCGAATTTTCCTCTACCCGCGATGTGCCCGTGTTAGTGTGCGCTTTCGACTTGTTCCCGATCGAGGATCACGCCCGAGTCTTCGCAACCGAATTACGAAACTTCTCGGCTTCCCTCGGAGGTCGCTTAACGAATCGGATGCCTTCTCTTCGACGGCAAATCAACCAGCTACGTGGTCGCGGCTACGTCCAGAAATTGTGCGCGATAATGCGGGGGAAGAGATAAGACGTTTCTGCGGCGAACAGCGATCGCAATCGTGCGAAAAAAATTATTAGTCATCGTCGCGTCACCGCCGTCGGTGGACGACAGGAAAATAAACATGCCCGATCGAAACGAGAAGAATAGCGCGAAGACATGGGGAGCTTTACAGTCAAATTGTGTGTGTATGTGTGTGTGTGTGTGTCAGGGGGTTGATTCAGGGGGGGAAATTAAAAAGATTTGTTCGCGTGGACCGAGAGACTATGCTTTCCGTTTCGAAAATTCCACGACAAAAGGACGCCTAAAAAATATATATATATATATTTATATATATGTATATGTTATGTATATGAACGTGTATAAATATAGATATATATAGATGCTCGATCACCGAAAGCTTATTTTTTTGTTTGTTTCTTGTGTTAAACGTTTTTGCTACGTGGTACGCGTGTAATAAGTTACCTAACTTCCGTGAAAAGGTTTCGTCCTGTTAAAAGGATTATCCGTTAGAGCGCAGCCTACCGTTTCTCTCTCGCCAACCGACGACGATGTACATATACATATACATACATGTATAAAGGTATTCATAAATTAGAGCTCCTTATATTAAATATATATATATATATATTACCTTTTAAATTATCGATTAATTAATAGTAATGTTAGTATATACAGGTACAGGTCTCGTATAGTTTGCAGTCGTGTCGTCACTGGTTATTGTTGTTACTGTTGTTCGAATCGTCGCGTTTCACCGCTCGTTGTTCCTCGCGCGTCCGCGAACTCGCTGCTGGCGGGTGCCGACAATGTCCGCCGCGGTTTCACTTTCAGTGGCCCTAGCTCGAGTCGCGTAGAAAATGGTACCGTGACACCGCGAGGAAGAAGGGGTCGCGGGATCTGTCCGTCGCGCCGCCGACGGGCAACGGTCTTCTCTGGGAGTCGAACGGGCCCCAGAGAGATTGGCTCCACTCCCCTCGGGATGATGGTACCGGCACAGCGAGATGCAGAAGCGCGAGGCACGCCAGCCACTCGCTTAGCCGAACGACGGAAGTTATTCGTGGAAGCGTATAGCGATTTGTATATATATATATATATATACATATATATATACGAGTAGAAAAAAGTAACGGAGTGCCGCGTGGTTACGGTACCTTTTCCTAAGCGTCGCTATCGAACGCGTACCGTGGAAGGATAATCGAGAAGCTCGAACGACTTTGGTCTGTTCTCCCCCGGACACCTCTGACCGGCGCTGCTCGCGGCAACGCGAACGTCAGCGCGCGCGCGCGACGACACGAGGCGGCATTAGAAAAGAAGCCTATCGTCTCGTTTCGTCCCTTATTATGTTTCGTCTAGTCCCGCAATCCCGGGTTCGTCTTCGTTGGTGGTGCTACCATAGAAAAAATATAGAAACGAGTATTTACAAGGAAGGAACTTTGTGTTTACGCTCGTAGCTGGAATCCCCCGTCGATTCGTCCACCCGGCGGATCAACGGTACGGTAAAAAGTAACCGGCGCCGGAGAAGAGTACTCCGCTTGAAAGCATTGTAATTCCTTCGCGTGATAACAATATTAACCAAGCAACAATTATTTATAACAACCACGGATTACCATTTGTTGCACGTGAATCTCACTCGTTTTTTTTGTTTTCCTTTTTCGATCGCGTTCCACGATCACGCACCCCTCCCCACCGTCTCTACGCACCCCCTGCCCGTTTATACAGTGTTAATTACACGCTAGCATGCGACGCGGACGAAATGAAGAAATGCACGGCTCCCGGGAACGTTGGCCGCGCGCGACCCGTGAGAAGGGAAGCGGCCCGCGAGTGTGTGTGTACGTCTCGCGTTCTCACTGCCACCCCGCGAGGGTGACGCCGTTCTCGTGTGTCGTGAGCAACTCGTTTACTATTCCACGGCTGGATTTAGCGCTGGAGCGAAAGGGCTCATACCCCTGTCCTTAGGTGCACTCGATTATGTGGGGCTGGGAGGTCTCTATGACGCTCGGCCTGCCCACGGAGTTCTCCAGGTTGTGGAGCGAGGTGGAGTGCGGCCCGTGGCCGGAGCCGTGCCTCTCGTAGTTGTCGATGTGCTCCAGCTCGCACTCCTTCGGCATGTTACCTGCGGGAGACAAAGAACGGTCCTCTTTAAGATCGCTGTAACGCCCTTGGCGGCGATCGATCGCCTCTCTATTTCTAGCCGCCGCGCAGAGGCTGCGACGGAGAAACGTCTCAGGGCTGAACACCCCTCGGTGACACTTACCGACGCTCATGTCAGGCCCGTACTCGTAATAGGTCGGCGAGCCCACCGCCGCGGCCAGCGCCAGCTCGTCCTCGATGTTGTTCGGCCGGCAGCTGGTCGTCTTCCAGTGGGTCCTCAGGCCGCTCGCGCTGATGTACTTCTTGTCGCAGCCTTGGCAGGTGTAGGGCCTCTCGTTCGTGTGTAACCTCTTGTGCAGCTTTAGATGAACGAACTGGGTGAACTTGGCGGGGCACAGGTCGCAGGCGTAGGGCTTTTGGCCGGAATGCAGTCTCAGGTGGGTCTTTAGGTTCGAGGTCGAGCTGAATCTCTTCTTGCAGATTTCACACTGGTGCGGTTTCTCGCCTGTAATAGTTCGCATTCTCTCGTTAGTCACTGATTTGGGGTAGATGTCTGTATAGGTGGGTCAGTGGCGGATTTAACGAAGGCCCCTCAGGTCCTCAATTAAAAAAAAAATAGAAGAAAAATAACGCTACTATAGCCGGGAATCCACTGAGAAGCTGAGCTAAGCTATGGGATGTTATGTTTGTAAAAAAATTAGTTACGCTACATTCTTATGGAACCGTTTCCATCAAAAGCTGAGCTAAAACATTGCATAGCTTAGCTTAGCTTTCCGGTGGATTCCCAGCTTTATGGAACCGTTTCCACCGAAAGCTGAGCTAAATATATACAGCTTTCTACCTTTGACAATGTTAAGGATTTAGGTATTACTTTCTCGTCTGACTTATCTTTCTCGGAACATTACAGGAATATTATTTCTTGTAGTCTTACATCTTTAGGACTTATCCATAGGGTCTCGAGATTCCTTAAAAATACCAACACTCTCAAAATACTCTACTGTCAACTGACCAGGCCTATTTTGGAATATGGTAGTATAATGTGGTCTCTATACTGGAAATCAGATATCAACAAGATTGAGAGTGTTCAACATAAATTTTTAAGACTCGCCGCCAAGCATAATGGGCAACCCATGCCATTCGATTGTCACAACTATGATGAAATTCAGAGAGAATTAAACCTTCAGACATTAAGTAGTAGAAGAATATTGTTCGATATTATGTTTGTCAGCAAAATTGTAAAAGGAGTTATACAGTGTCCTGCCATAATTCAACTGTTCTCTCTAAATGTACCTTCAAGAGACCTAAGAAATTACTCTCTGTTACATAATGAACTGCATCGCACAGTATATGGTTATTATACCTGTGTAAATCGTATGTCTAATCATACTAACTCTGTCCATGGGAATATTGACTTATTTAATAAGGTGGTATCGGCGCACTGATTCGGTCACAATACAACGATTTTATTTTATTATTTTATTTATTTATTACTTCGATTTTATTTATTACTTCAATCTTCTTCCAACCGACTCGGGTGTCACTTGCTCGTTTTAACGCTGCGACAGATTTTTCATCAGCAAACGCATTATTATATTTTTAATCTCACTTTCCTTGAGGGTTCAAATCAAGAACCGAAACGTCGGATTGCTTTATAATTATTTGCAAAATAGCTGTGTTACTTTATTTTATTTTTAAATAAATAAAATAAAATCGTTGTATTGTGACCGAATCAGTGCGCCGATACCACCTTATTTAATATTTCCGGGCGAAAATTTTAATTTGATAATTGACTTATTTGTGCAATCCCTTGAATCTTTAAGACGTTCTCTTGAAGATATTCTATAATTAATCTTTTATTCTATTTCGTCTTTATGAAATGTATTCTTTGTCTTTTAAGTGATATGTCCCCCCGCATTATATCTATTATATCTTTTATACCAAAGGGTTTTTTTCCCGTGAATAAATAAATAAATAAATAAATAAAACATAGCATAGCGTAGCTTAGCCCAGTTTCCAGGTGGATTCCCGGCTTCAGTCCGTTTTCAGTAAACTACCTCTTCGATTTGCCGAAAACTGGGCCCCGCGAAACGTTCGCCACCTGGACCCTTTTCCTTAAATCTGCCACCTCGCAAGGTAAAACAGGGTATACGCGGTTCGCTCACCGGTGTGCACGAGGTGATGCTTCTGCAGATGTGCCAGCTGGGTGAAGCTCTTGGTGCAGACGTTGCACTTGAACGGCCTCTCGCCGGAGTGCGTCCTCAGGTGCACCTTGAGGTTGGACAGCTGGCCGAAGGTCTTGCAGCAGACGTTGCACTCGTAGTGCATTTTCCCGTCCTTCTTCTTGAGCGGGTAGGGCAGGGACCGGTATCCCCTGGACCCCTGGGAGTTGGGGCTGAGGGAGCCGCTCTGCGAGCAGCCGTGGTCGTCCGGTGACAGGGAGCTGGCCGGCGAGTACCGGCTCATCGACGACGAGTTCGCGTGGATGGTCAGTCCCGGGTGGTGGCCCAGGTGGAGATTGTGCGTGCCGGCGATCAACGCCTGGTTGGTGTCGATCTGCATCGTCGACGAGGTGGGCAGCTGGTGGCTGCTGGTGGCGGCCTCCAGCCTCCTGCCGTCTGCCCTCTCGTAGACCACGTTGCCGCTGGGGGTCGGCGAGTAGGCGGTGCAGTTGATGGACAACGGCGCCACGTTGTGGTGCAGCGAGCCGTTCTGGTGATAGATACCGTACGGGTAGGACGAGGGCGATTGGATCGGCGAGATCGGCGAGACGCTCTGATTGCTGCTCGCGGTGGAGCCGGGGTACACGGGGCTGGACTCAATCTGGCAACCCCCGGAGCTCGAGTACAGGATCGTGGGTGTGGAGGCGCTCGCGGGGTTCGCCGAGGGCGAGGGGCTCTTGGTCTTTCTCTTGGGTAGGCAGCTACTGGTCGTGGTGGATGAATGAAGTTGGCTGGTGGACGTGAGTATCGTGCTGGACGACAGCACGCTCGCGCTCGTGTGATGATTGTTCGCGTTGCTGGACGAATGTATGTTCCCTGGATGGGACTGTAGTAGGTTGGGGCCGGTGCTGGAGTGGAGGTTGCCGTTGCTCGAGTGGAGGCTGCCGGTGCTCGAGTGCAGGTTGCTGGTCGGGCTCTGCATCGGCAGGGAGCTGTTCCCGCTGGTGGAATTTACGCACGTGTCCGCCTGCATCGGCAGGTTCGAGCTGGAGTCGGGGCTGCAGGGTAGAATGTTCCCGTAGCGGTGGGACTTCTTGTAGGAGTAAGCCATCTCCGTGGGGCTGGAGGGCGGTGGCGTGACAGAGTCCACGTGCGTCTGATGATGGATCTGATGGATTTGATGGTGCTGCTGGGCCCCGCTGTGGTGGTGATTGTGGCTGTTGTTGTTGTTGTTATCGGTACTGCTGCGGAGGAGGATGTTCTCTAAGATGGAGCTGCTAGGGCTGGTGAGATAGCCTGGCCTCCCGGAAACCGGCATGGTCCCCTTCACCTCGGACTCGTAGAACGGCTTGGGAGCCTTCTCTTGGATCTCATCCTCGTTCACCGTCGACAGAACCGCGTTCTTCTGCAGAATTATAGGCGACACCGGCTTCTGAAGCTCCGGGGTCACCGCTCTGCTAGACAGCTCCTGGTCTTTCTCCTTCCCATTCCCGTCCAGGCCCTTCGACGCCTGAAAGTTGCCGTAGGTCTTGGTGATCTTGATCTTCACCTTCCTGTACTCGTTCTTCGCCGCCGCATTGTCCTGCTTCAGCACCTCGTTGCTGCACACCGACGTCTTCGCGTTCTTGCTGAAGTCCAGCACGTAGTTGTTCTCCGAGTCGGACTCGCTGCTCTCTTCCGGGGGCGTGAGGATCTCGTCGTGATAGCCGTTGGAATGGTAGCCCTCGTCCGATCTGACGGAGCCGTCCGTCGGAGTCATCTGAGAGCGTCTCTCGTAGATCGACGAGTCCTTCAAAGGCGACACCACGTCCACACTAGGCGGGATCTCACTCGGCAACGCCGACTGTTGCACTTGTTGCCCTGTAACCACGCGGACACCGCTGTAAAGTATATTCAAACGAGACGCTTACGAACGCCCGGCGAACTGGCACACTTACGTATTCTCTGAAGCATCAGCTCGCCCGTCAACGGATAATTCAGCCTCTCTGCGAATTCTCGGCAATACCACACCAGCAGCTCTTGGTTCGGTAGTATCGGCTTGATTGTGTAAAAATAAATGTTCATCTGAAAGGGAAGGGGACGATTGAGATGAGATATCGACCTGGCGACAGGGCTGCGAACCAACGTGAACGTCGGCTATCCGTGAACTCCACTCACCTTATACTGGCATGCTATTAGGTTCTGCGATTCGGACGAATAAGCCGGGTTTACGTAACGCATCCAATTTGACTTCTGCACGTCATAACCGTCGATGTAATAGAACAGCTCGTTGTTCTTGTACACCTATCGGTGGAAGCGTGCGTTTTAAGCAACCAAGTGACATAATAATCCCGCGCGGGGCGTTTCAACGGAGAGGGAAGAGCGAGCAAGGTACACCTTGGCACCCGCCGAGACAAATCACAGACTAAAACCCCGACGTTCGTAGCGCTCGAGCCAGCGACCGGCTAGGAAACATCGGCGATTTAGTAGGGAGAATCGAGAGGGAACCAAGGCTCTCTATCGTAACTCATCAATTCGTTACGAGGCATCAATGGCTTCGCGGGTTTCGCTTTAAGGCTCGCTAGATCGGTTGAAACCAGTTTCTGGTCTTTGCAGGCTTCCTCCTCTATCCTTGCTCTTTCCCTTTCCGTCTTCTTTTCGTTTTTCCCTCTCGCCGCGGTAATAAGCACCGCTCGCGGAATAAATGTCCCGCGATTTTTCAACAGCCGGTTAAATGATTCTCACCCTCCAGAAGTACTTCCGGTTCGCGTCGGCCGGCACCGAGTCCTTGGTGTACACCTGGCCCACCAGAGGACCGAACCGAGTCCCTTTGGGGATGTAACTTGTGCTCCAAACTCCCAAAACCTGCGCACACAAGGAACCGTCTCTTACAATTAGCGTTTGCCATCCGAGCGTACTTCGATTCGAGAGCATGATAGGATGAAAGGGGCGCGTTTCCTCCGCATTTTAAATACTGATATGAAACCGAGCCTCCCAGAACTGAAATAGGGTAGATGTCCCTATTACTGTCAGTGTCCCTATTACTGCCACTTCATTTATTTTGCTTAATAAAAATGTAACGTATAAAGAATAATGCACAACAATAATATTATTATTAAATTGGGACTGTTCTGATTATTATTAATATTATTGTTGTACACTATTCTTTATACGTTACATTTTTACAAATTAAAATAAATAAACTGGCAGTAATAGGGACACTGACAGTAATAGGGACATCTACTACGGAATGTTTCCGTCGATTCAGCTCCGGTTGGAATCCACGTCATATCAAACGATTTTATCCGGATATTCTTGGCGGATTGATCTATTCTCGCGTTCAGAATATCCTTGTTCACGCTCGCGGAGGAATCGTCGCGAATTCGGGCGATATCGTACCGGATGGAATCTTGCATATTTAAGAGTGGAGGGGATTAGAGGACAGCTACGTCTGTTCTTAGCCGCGGTGACTCAAGTTTGAGGACTCCTCTCGGAGATTAAACTCTTGACTGCTGCGTTATGCTTGCATCGATAGGGCAACCACTTAATGATCGAATAGTTGAGAAATTCAAAGGGGAGCTGTTCGACCGGTAACGAACGCAACTTATCGTTAGAGAAATTTTGATAGTTCTCGCGACTCTCACCAAGGAGGTCTCGAGAAATGATTCTTTGGCGGGGGAACGTACATCGTTGAGGGCCTGAGAAGGTTTGAGGACCAAATTTCTCGGCAGGGATGCCTCCGCACGATTGGTATCGCCTGGCGATGCCGCCACATCCGGCACCAAATACACGGCATGCTGCTCGAATTCCTCTTCCCTCAAGGTCGCGTGATCCCACTCGCTGGCCTCCATCCTTCACTGCACAGAAATTCAGAAAAAAAAAACAGATGGTTAGTGACGACGTTCCGACAACTCCGCCACAAGCGTGCCGAACGAACTTCGAATTCGTCGTAGTCGCCTGGCTCGAGGACCCGATACGCATTTAAACACCGTTATCGCCGAGTCGTTCGATATAAGTCTATCGCGCGTCAGGGCTCCGTTATTTTCCAGCCCCGTCACGCCTCGCATCCGATGAATTTCCCAGCGTTGCTATTAGAATCGGGATAGAACTGCTACCTATGCATAACGACGCTGGAAAACGCGTGGCGTTATAAATAGTCGGGATTCCTCTGAATCGATACGATCAATATCAGCAGCCGTTAACTCGGAAACGGTTGAAAGTAGTCCCGGCACGTTCCACGTGCATCCACGACTGCGTTATCGAAAAAGAAAAGGGGGGAGAAAAAAAAACTGTTCCCCACCCTCGGAATCTCTAGATCCATCCGTCATCGATTCCCATTCGCCTTTGTTTACTTTCCCGTGGGCGATCCGGTCATGCGATACGCTAGAATCGCGTTTTTCCTTCCCCCTGAACCGGCGATGGTGCAACACTTTAACACCGCGAAAGTGAAACCCGTCCACGCATTGATCGACTGCAGGGGCGAGAGGGGAGGGGGACGGGGCATAAACTCCGAAGTCCGCCCCCCGCCCCGCGCACCCCCGCCGGCCCACCCTCCCGCCGAGGGTTTTCGCTACTCGTTGAATTTCCATTTCCGTGGAAATCGCACGCTACCAGCTCGTTCACTATTCGTTAACTTTCCGCGTAACTTTTTCCTCCTCCCCAAACCATACCCCCATGCCCACCCCCGTCAACCCCACGATTAAGAGGATTTTTCTTTCTATCCTGGAATTTTCACGTCCCACTCGATCCGCGTTTCGCCGGTTTATCGGTGAATGACGTTCGCCGTTGTGTGTCGAGTTTCCCTTGTTTCTTCCCCTACCTGCGTGGGGTGGGTTCTTTGTTTCCCTTTCACCGCTGGGACCGTGTTCTGTGTGTTCGCGTCTTTGGGAGGCCTGGAAGGTTTCTGGAGCGATTAAGCTTTCGCGAAACTCGATCAATGTCCCCTTTATATATTTTTTTTTTTGGATAATCTATGGTGGAATATCGTTTCTGTCGGAGATCGCATCGACGACGATTCGCTCGAAGGGGTTTCGATCTGTGTACCGCACAGGGCGCCGGGACTAACTTTTGGAGAACGATCGTTGCACTCGCGGTGTGCAGGGCTGAAGCTCCTGAGAGGATCGATTCCCTCGGAGGGCCACGCACAGTGTCTTGCCCGGTGTCAACAGCATCGATCTTCACCCCCGAAATCCCCGGAACACAGGATGAAACGATTAACGAAAGTCGAGCGGTGCGGAGTGTTAAAACGTTTCACGCTGTACTCACGCCTCTTGGTGCATCGGTTCGCGACCTGCTAGTCGACGAATGTCCCGCACCCCGTTCCTCCGTCTGCGTTGTGCTGTCGCGGCTGATTGCGCCCCCGCTCGAACGGAGGGGGATGGATGGTTTTTCGAAGAAACGGATTCCCCGTGCCCTTCTCTTACGTGATCCTGTGGTTTCTCAAGGAGATCGGCATCCCGACGACTCTGGGGACACTCGGGAGCCTCGGCTGGCCTCGCGTTGAGGGATGAAACACGCCGGCCTTCCTCAACATTTATTTGAAAATGTCCCTTCGGCAGAGACGGGGGGGTGGGGTGGGGTGAAATTTGGACGTCGATAAGGCCGATCGCTGTCGGCCCCCAGGCGGTCCTCAGCCACCTACGCGACGCCTATCGATTATCAGGACATCGGGGGGGGAAAAAGAAGAAATTGGGGATCGGCGCTGCCGTTGCACCCGACTCGATCAACCCCCGACACTCTCCCTTTTCGCTGTTTATCAACAGCTATCGCACGGAAGGTTCGACGCGGTTCCACGGTCCTTCCGGCTCGCACCTGCTACTACCACCCTCCCCCACCACCCCCACCCCCTTTGCGTTTGCTATTGTCCGCGCGGTGTTCCACCGCGGCTACGTCGCTCGATCGAGGGAAAACTATCCGGGAAGCACCGTTTTCTTCTATCGTGTGTGCACACGCGAACCCACTTCCACGCACTTCACCTCTTTCCGCCTCGCAGCCCCTCCTCCAACAACCCCCCCACCCCCCACCCCTTTCCCCCGGTTTTTACTTTCCCCAGGTGTAACAACCGCTGGCGCGTCGCAACGGGGAGAACGGTCGGTAGACAGTACCGATGCGATTTCGATTCCCGTGGATGGAAGCCGCCGCCGTCCCCGCACCGCGGCTTCTTTTCCACCGTTTCCGTTAACCACGGGGGATGATCTCGCGGTCGAGCGGCGAACGCGAGCACGCCGTTGGTCGCGGTGCCGATCGCTGGTCAACACAAACTACCGTCTGCCCTCGACGAACGGTTGATATTCCTCGGTAGCTGCACTGGTTCGCGAGAGGCCCGACACGCGTTCCCGTAATTTCGCGTAACTCAACCCTTTTCCGAGGGTGGTCTCCGCCTTGGGGTCTCTTTGGATGGCACACGCAGAGCAGTGTGTGGAACTCGGGTAGACCTGACCTAGCCCAACGCGAGTCGGCTTGGCTCGTCCTCCCCCTGCGTCGGTATTGGTCGCTGGCTATCCCCCTCTTTCTCTCTCTCTTTCTCCCTCTCTCCTTCTCTCTCTCTCGCCCCGTGCCGCTCTCTCTCTCTCTCTCTCCCTCTGGCGAACACGGACGCGGTGGTGTGCCAGCAAAGCTGCCAGACCAGAGCAGAGGTGGTGCATTTCTCTGCGCTGCGCTTTCGATCGACCCGTTGCCAGAGGTTCCCTCCTTCCCTCCTCTCCTTTCCCCCTTTCTGCCTCACACCCCCGCCATCCTCCGGCCGCCGCGCTCCCTCTCTTTCCCACCGTCTCCCTTCCCGCTACTTTTCTCCCTTCCCCGCTCTCGCATCTCTCTCCCTTCCTACCCTCCGTCCTCCCCTCCCGCCGTTCCCATCGCTCTTCCTTCCTTCTCCCTCGTCTCCGCTTCACCCTTTCCAACCCGGCGCCACTCGTGCATTTCCCTCTTCCGTCCTGCTCGCGCCCCACCGCGCTTCCACTCTTCTCCCTCGCGCCCGCTCTCGTTACCCCTTTCAACCCCTCCAGCTACTCTACAGCGCGTGCAACCGTGTCCCCTTCTCCTTCTTCTTTTCTCTCCGCTACTCTCCCTCTTTCCCTCTCCCCCGTCCCTCCCTCTGTTTCTCGCCCTCCGCCACCTCCCGTCCTCGGATTTTCCATGCCGCCTGCTATGTCTCTGTTCTCGTCGATGCCGGCAGGGTGCATGCGCCGATCGCTTCTAAGTTTAATTCTTCGGTTAACTTCTCGCGATCGTAAGACGCTCGCCCTCCCTCCTACGCACGCGTCGCCATGGAAAATAAGTCGCAGGCTCGTACACACCTTCGCACTATCTGTCGTTGATCTTACGCTAGAGCGTTTAGGGTGCAGGGTGTCCTGCCGCAACACGCTCGCACCCTTCGTAAGACGATTCAGTTTTGGCGGGGGTGGTTTATGTAACGGGTAGAATCGATCGGCCGAGGGGAGGGGGTGACTGAATGATCTAAGAACAGAAGATACTACCACGCTGTGTGTAATTAAACGCGCGGAATATTTAGGGGAAGCAGAGTCTCCAGCCACCCTTCCCGCGTTTAAGCCGATTCGCGCCAAGTACTGTCCCAGAATCCCTTAGCGGGAGAATCCTCATCGATGTTATCGAAGAACAATTTCTTTCTGGTCTGGTAAATTTTCAAGCCAGACGGCCGTCTACAAAAATCCTTCGCCGCTTCTCTCCCGTCCTTGTTTACTTCTCCTTTGAGCACGCGCTTTTTCCACGCTGCGTCCCTCTCGCACCGCCTCTCCTCGTCCGTTGTCCTCTCGCAACCCCTTTACGGGGACGTGCATTTAACCCCAGCGCCACCCTTTACCCACTACTCCCAACCCTCCTTTCCCATTCACGGCTCGGCGCATACACCGATCACGTACGAGCCGCGTGAATGTAAATCGGCCCAAATCGATCCAGACTGGTCTAGAATCCAAAGACCTCGATGATTTTCCCTCCGAAACGATTCTCCCTGCAGCACGCGAGCCGGCGTTGTGCTCCAACCGAGCTCCCATACTAGAGAAGCAACCCTCGCTCCCGTAGAAAAGCCCCGACCGGAACTCCCAGTTGGAAAATTGAAAAGTGTCGTTCCTTTCCCACCGCTTGCTCCCCGGCATTTTCAATTTCGGCATCTTTTTCCCTCCAAAGCCTCTAAAGCGAGTCTAGGGGACCATCGACACCTCGAAACAGAGGCGTGCAAGGGGGAAGGTCGTCGAACCTCGACGGTTCCTAATCCCGAAGACCGGTCCCCGATTCCATTCCCGATGTTACGAAATCCGCCGCGCGCACAAAGGACTGATTCTCGCCGCGAGATAATACCGTCCGTTCACACCGCGGCGCGACGGCCGTTCACCGTGAATACCTGCCTGTATTAACCGGCGTAAACAGTTAAAGAGTCGCGGCGCGGCGGACGCTGGTCCCGCAATTAAAGAAGATCGAGTCGTCTAAACGAGCGCCACAGGTTGCGAGAGGAGTGGACCGAAGGCTCACCTGAACCGTCGACACGTGGCGAGGGGAGAGCGCAGCCGATGGGGAAAGCATAACAACAGCGACATAGGAGTATGGAAATTTTCTACGGCGCACTCAATGACCCGGCAAAAATATATTCACCGCGCCGATGCGACGATGAGCCATCGCAGTGTATCGACTCGCAATAATTCACTGGCCGCTGGTTCCTGAAATTAATAGAATATCATGCCGGCCGGTGATTTATTCGTAATTCGCTGGCAACGCCTCCGCCGGGCGAAATTAAATTTCGCAGTGGTAATTGCGCTTTATCGGTGGCCCGCCGCGGTCCGTCTCTCTCCCGCGCGGCTTCTTCCCCTTCTTTCTCGCCCCGGAATAAAACAAACCCGGCTTTAATGCCGGCGCGCGTGCGAGATTTAACGGCACGCAGCTCAGCTTCCTCTGCCCCCGGGGCGGAAATTTGGAAATAATTAAATTAAGCCCGTAAACACTGACCCGCGGCTGGGCTCTTTACAGGGAAAGTCGACGCGGTTCTTCTGCCGTCGGGCAGCTGGATCCGTTGGCGATTTTCCGTCGCCACTGCAACAGCCACTCGCGCAGGGTATGTGGGCGAGGTCGTCGACCCCGCGGCGAATTCGCCTGGCGGGATCTCGTGGACGGCCGCGCCGAAATTTCACTTTTCGAGGGGGACAGGCGCAGAGGCGCACCGGAGCGAGCCTAGCGAATTTCCACGAGCAGCCGAGCCCTCCTAGCGAAAGAAGTTTCCGCGTGAATCGCCGGCGACTACTAACCCAGATACGTTCCCGGGTCGTCGATCTTTTCCCTTCCTCGGAGGAGCGACTGTACCAGATATATTAATTTCCTTCGGCTCGCTGTTTCGCGCGAGGATCCATCAGCCCCGGCTAAGATCGAGAGGATCCCACAGGCGGTGAGTTTTCGGCGGCGGAGATTTCTCCCCTCGAAACGTCACCCACAACTCGCTCTGTTGTATCATTGATTTACTCTCGGGTTACTTTTCAGCGCCGATAGAAAGGGAAATTAAAGGCTGCCGACCCTTTGTCGCCCGTTGAGAGCAGAACGCTGTCGCGAGTTTCTAATCAGAGAGGCGTAATAGCCTGTAGAAAACCGAATGTGAACCGGAAATGCCGTTTCCATGGCGCCCATTCGAATCGAACCGCTCGCATGGTGCGCGCAAGGTGCTTTACCTCTCCGGCGCTACACTCCGGTAACTGTTACTTTAGAGGATAACGGGGCACACGCGTGTCCGCGTGTTTATCACGCCGATTGCGTGTACACAGGGGCTTCGGGGAAATAACGGCTCGAAATTTGTCCAGAGCACATAGCCGAAACGCGCGTCCCGGGGTGTTTACGAATTTCATCTACGCCTCCAGGAATTCGCTCGGCGATGGTTCAACGAACCCTGCATCAGGATTCCGGAAAAATTCCCGAGGTGGGAGTGGAATCTTCCCACGGCCCGTCGAGCTTATTCCAAATTTTCGCGAGGGATCGCAGGTTTTCGCACGCGCGAGGCACAAGTTTCGCGATAAGCGTTCGATTAACGGGAAAGGCGAGGGAGGGGGGGGGGGGGGGTTCCGAAGGTCAGAGGCATCGCGGAAGAGATGGTCGCATCAAATATTCATTCGGTGTTCTCGATGGTTAAGAAAGGTCTGGACGTTTGTAAGAAGGTCGATGGTTCGCGCGAGTCGGCGAGGGTCGACGACCCTTAAGGCTTTGAACCGGGACATGTGGCGTGTTCGAGCTTTTTGTAGAAAGTGCTGTTACCCCGGCCGATCTCGAGCTTTATTTCATTCGGGGAGCAGCACGGTCTTCTCGTTCCGTTAACCGATTTGATTTTTCGCCGGTCGCCCTTTTAAGCGAAGATGCGTCGTTTGGAGGAGGAGAAGCGCGCCGGTACCCTCGCGAAAATCAAAGTCCCGTTTCCGGCGCGTTTCTCGAGCCGCGCGTCTTTAAAGGCCGACGTACTCTCGGCTGGTAGCAAAATGTAAACCGGAAAAGCAACGAGCAAGTGAATTAGCGAAGTGAGTTCGCGATTGCCCTCCCCCCCCCCCTTCCTCTGTTCTCCCCGGTCGGCCTGCCCCTCCCCCTGGACGCCCCGTTGCCTCGACCGTCTCCTCCGTCTCCTCTCTTCGTCCTTCTTTCTGCTCGTTCACCGGCCACCTTCCATTCTCTCTCGCCACGGATCTGAAAGAAGGTCTCTGCCGGTCATTGTCCCACTTGGAGGTCTACTTGGACTTGGACTTGGACCACACCATAGGCATGGTGCGCTGAGTAACGAGGTTCCGATACCCCCATAGGGGACCCCCTTTTCCGCCTATATCCTCCACACGCAACACGTACGCGCGCACCTTCGCACACAGGGTCGGACGGAGACAGTGTTCGCGAGCGGTGAACGAACTTTAACGCACCCGTGCTCCCAGGTATGCGCGAAAATCTTCCTAAACGAGCGACGCTTCTTCACCTGCCCCTTCTAGACCACCGTCCTCCTCTCGCACCATCGCTCAAACGACCCCCCTCGCGTTTATTTATTTATTTATTTATTTATTTCAACATGAACGGGACAATACCCATTTATACACGAAGATGATGAAAAAGACGCATAGCAGAGACACACCATTTACAATAATATAAAACAACGTTTAACATAGTTAGCGTAGAATTTCGAGATCGGTAGCCCCGCGATTTTCACCCGGAACGTCGGGCAAACTAACCGTTTATCTCTCCCCCTGTGCACCGTGCTCGATTTAATTGCACGCTCCCGATGACGAGATTCGCCTCGGCAGCCTCCTTTCAATTTCTCGGCCGCTTGATCGAGCCGCCCGGGCGAAAGAATATCGGGTGATTTGCGAAAAACCGGCCTCGGCGAAATTACCCGGCGCACGGACCATCCGCCCCTGCGTATCGCCACGTACAGGCCGTCGAAACCGAACCGCGTCACTCGCCTAACTGTACATAGGCTTGTGTACACCCAAGGTACCGTACAGGCGACGCCGACCAAACGCTCGTAAAACCATGAATACGTGAACACGTTTACACGTGGGCCACGCCGTGCACGCGTCTATGCGTGTACAGGTGCGTAAAAGCACCGTTGCATGGCCGGCGAAGGCGCGGCCAAAAGTAAAACCGAATTCGTTTTCGGTAGGACTCCAGCCGGCCGCTTCTCGTCTTATCTCTCGCTCCTTATCTCTCCCTCCTTCGCTTCTCCCCCTCCCAGACTTTGCTCGTGGCAGAAATCCTCGCAGCTGCCAGCAGCCCTTCCTCTGCCCTACGAGCGGTTCGCGCAGTTTCGAGGGACGCGCGTACGCGCCCAGGACGATCGAACTTTGCGCGGTGACGCGAGGATAATCGATAATCTCGCTAATCGCATGCATCGACGCGGCAAGGTTCGCACCCGCCGGCCGTAAAAGGTAACGCCGACGTCCTCGGCTCTCTTATGTAACCGAGAGCACAGCTCGGGGACATACTCTTGAATCTGTTCCCGCGGCCGGGACCTCGAGAATACGTTGAACCTTGAGAGTTCATCGTATCGAGTCGAGCATAACGTCGCGCCGATCGTGATTAGCCGATCATGCCGGGCGGCCCTGAATTCTCGGTATCTCTTCATCCGACTCGACAGGACAATGATAGGCGAGGGGCAGCGGCCTGCTTGCCCTTCATCGTCCATGAAGTCACGAGCGAAACGTGATCCAAGTCAATCTTTTCTTCTCCGCTCGATCGTGCCACCGCTCGATTCCAGGCTGAATATTCTTTCGGGGTTTATGCAGAATTTATAAAAGTACATCTACGCAAGAAGTTTAGTGCCTCGAGGTCTCGGAACGGGAGGTTTGGACGGGGTGCAGTTTAGGGGCGCAAGGGGAAAATTAAAATCAATAAAAGGGTTTACGTTGTTCTTTCATTGATTCTTTAATATATTTTGTAAGAGTTGTTTTTAGATTTGAAAAGAGGTATCTAATGTTTTTTAATGAATGTTAAGGGGGGTTACTCAGGTGAAAATGAACTACCAGTAATTTTACAGATAAAAATTTGAATATGTTTATATCCATATTATTTTTTACGCTGAAATGAATTATGTGAGAGTTAATATAGTGACAATTTTTTTTTCAAAATTTAAAAATAAAATTTCGAAAAAATTATTCGATTATAAAATCCATACCCTTATTTTTGTAGAATTGTATAGAAAGACTGCAAAAAAAATTCAGCTCGTAAACTTCATTTTTGTCCGAGTTATAAAGTTTTTTGTTTTAGCGTAGTAACTGAAACGCTCCTGCTTCGTTCGTAATTTTGAAAAAAAATTGTCACTATATTGACTCTTACATAATTCATTTCAGCGTAAAAAATAATATGGATATAAATATTTTCAAATTTTTATTTGTAAAATTACTGGTAGTTCATTTTCACCTGAGTGACCCCCCTTAAATCTTTACGAAACAAAGGCTTTTGTTATTCAAGAAATACCTACAAAAATGTTCACTCACTGTCAAAAGTTGTATCTTAGAATAATTATTTGCAATTAAAATTAAAGAGTGGCACCAATGAGGTAGATGGAAACCTAAAAGCTGTTATACCTTAGAATAATTATTTGTCATCTTAATATATAATCAGAGTGCTTCTACATGTTTGTGTGTTTGTCTGTCCCCTAAAAACATTCGAACAATAAAGTCTGGGATCACGAAATGTGCCTCAGCTCATTATGCCTGACTAATCCAGATGAATATGACTATTTTCACAAAAAAACAAACTAAAAAGAATATTTTTTTATAAAATCAGAATCTAAAGTTCGGGCGACACCGAGTAGTAAAGATAGTTGAAAATAAAGGGCGGCACAAATGAGCTAGATGGAGCCTCGGGTCTGGAAGCCTTACCTCCCCCCAAAAAAGCGAAACCTTAAAGCTGTTATACTTTAGAATAATTATTTGCAATCTTAATATATAAAGCAGAGAGCTTCTACATATTTCTATATTTGTCCGTCGCCTAAAAACTTTCGAACGAAATGTGCCTCAGCTCATTATGCTCGACTAATCCACACGAATATGATCATTTTCACACAAAAAAAAAACAAACTAAAAAGAATATTTTTTTATAAAATCAGAATCTAAAGTTCGGACGAAACGAAGTAGCGAAGCTAGTTAAAAATAAAGGGCGGCACAAATGGGCTAGATGGAGCCTCGGGTCTGGAAGCTTTACCTCCCCCCGAAAAAGCGAAAGCTCAAAGCTGTTAAGTTTGAAGCTCCCGTGCATACTGTACCTCTGTGGAGGAATACCACCGGAGAATAGAATCAGTACGTATCGCGTATGCCGTTAAAACCGAGCGTCTCGCAAAAGTACAAGTGGAAACGGAGGGTGTCCGGTCGGCCGTGGTGGAGCCGAGCTCTCGAGTGGTTCTGGTCGACGTCTGGCCGTACGTGGCCAGCCGCTTTCAATGGGGACACGTGATCGGCAGAGTACGGCAGTGGTGGAGGTCGACCGGCTGGATTCGCCGGTCCCTCCCTCTCTTTCCTCCACGCTCCTTCTCGTACCTTCTCGTTCCTTCTGTTCTCGGCCGAGGACCTCCTCTACGTTAGCCGGCACGCCGTGGAGTCACGGACGACCGCTATATCATTTTCGCTACCGGCCTGCGCGCCTCGGTTCACCGTTCCCGTCGGTTGTTGAACCCGACTCTCTTCGCGCGCTGCATAACCCATTTTGTAATAGCACACTTCGAGCCGCGCGACGCGGCGCACCGGTATCCTTCACCGAAATCGACCGTCGCCGATCCCGCTGCAACACATCCACCTATCTCCGCGAAGAGAAATCACAGGCCTAGCTTCTTAGATTCTAGAGGCCTCGAATTTAGCGTCCCGGACAGTGGGAGAATTCTTAGAACCTCGGAGGATGATGGAAGTATGTAGTATGTTCATTTTTGGGTTTTCAAATTGTCCTCGGTTCCTCTGGATGACGTGGCTCCCGTCCGACCAATCACGAGCCGTTGCCAGAGCGGAGAATGAAACCGTAGCGGCTCTTATGGGCGCGAGTGAAATGAATTTGTACTAGGTCGCAGGTTTCCATTCTCGTCGGTTATTGAACTTGACTCTCTTCGCGCGCTGCATAACCCATTTTGTAATAGCACACTTCTAGCTCGCGCCTCGGCTTCCACGAAGCCAGTCCCCCGCGCCACGGCCCCGTTCGTGTTTTATGAATTTTTCAAATTCCAGTCGAAAGCAAACGGTCGTCGTTATACTGTTCGAAAATTCTTCACTTTCGCGGCTTTTCGAGCCGTGGACTCGCCTCCGTTTTCCAGCCCGGTCGTTCAACTCCGAGCGACCCGCACGGATCTATTACAAAATGACCCGGCGTACCGGTGTCCTTGTTCGAGAGGAACAAACGCCCGCATACCAGTTACCGTCTCAGTCTCGGCGGGAAAAGTTCTCCGCCGTCGGTTAAACTCGACCTAGTAAAAAGCAAAGGAACGAGCTCGCAGCTCGCGTTTTGCCGATACGCGGCAAGAGGCCTCGCGCCGTTTCGAAAATTTCCCTCCGCATTCCTCTGTCATTTCGCTCCTCCTTCGTCCGTGTAACCCATCTCGCGGACGCGAAACGCGCAGGCCCCGAGGAAACGAGTCCTCCTTGTTCCACGCGCGACAATGGGGCGCTCGTTTGCCAGGCTATCGGGAGCACAAAGGGCAAGATTGTGCTTCTTAAAGAGTGCTAATGGAAGGCGGCCTTTGGTAATCGGTGGCCATTTACTTGGCTGTAAAGCTGTAAAGGAAACAAACTTTACGCGAAAAGGAAAGGGGCCGTTTTTAAATTATGTAAGGGTACTTTTGGTCATTTCTTACTCCCTCCCCTAGTAAAAGAATTCGTAAGGTTTTATATACCCACCCCCCGTGCTTAAATAATATTTCCTCAATTATTTATTTATTTATTTAAATAATTATACGGGGAATACCCATGGTTTACAAGAGATAAAGCAGAGGAATTAACTACAAAGTTTATACAATAAATACGCCAAAGATACACGGCTAACAAAGCCATCTAAACTAAACTAAATAGTAAAAAAGAACTAAGAACACAAAACTAAATACTAAATACAATATACAAAATTCTAAATACACATATGTAAGTTAGTTACAGTTCTATAAAGTATCGTCGAATTATTATAATTCTTTTAAAGAATCATATGAATCATTTAACTTGGTTCCGGGAAACTTAAAGTAAAATTACTTTTCTGGGATATTAATGATAGAATTTGTAGTTATTGAAAATTAGGTTGAAAGCAGTTTTTAAAAATTGAAGCCGATTGCAAAAAGATTCAAATGCGCAACGAAGTAACAAATAATTTTGTTTCTTATTTAATCTACGACTCTCAATTTTTAATTGAACTTAATTGAACCGACTTAAAAAATTGAAAGTCATAGATTAAATAAGAAAAAAACTTATTTTCACCTTTCAGTGAATTTTTATTCTTCTTAAGTCGCTTTTAATTTTTTCCAAATTTTCTTTTTACTTTACTACATTTACTTTAAAAAATCTAGAACCTACAAAAGGATCCAATAACAACGAAACAGATTTCTTATTTTTGGTGTAACTTCAAAACTACTGAACCGATTTTGACGATTCTTTCTCCGCGACCTAAGTTGCTTGAAGCTAAACTAAATGCAGTAAGTCTCACGAAAATCGGTCCAGTAGTTACGGAGATATTCACAGACAAACATAATACATACACATCGAACGTAGAACCTCTTTCATTTTGAATCCAGTTAAAAAATATTACGGAAGACGCTCCCTGACTCCCCTTACAAAAAACCGCAAGTAATTCGCGACCCCCTGCAAGAAGCTTTACGCAATTAACGACGACCCCGAACAGGCGAAATTATCAGCGCCTGGATTTCAGAGAGGTTTGATAAGGAGGGCCGCGCGCGTCAGATGCGCAGACCTACGTCGACGGAGAAGTAATTGTCGCGGCCCGATAAGAGCGTCGGTTATTCGGGCATTGTGCTCGGTTGCGTGGCGTAGGGCAGGTCAGGCGCGCTCCTATATCTCGTCCGGGCTCCTACTTTTTAAAGGGTCACGGGGAAACTCGGCGTCCCAATTGAACGCGTGAAAACTGGGCGATATGTTTTCTCCTCCGAAACGTCAACATTCCAGCGCGGTTTTTCCGCGTTCTGAGAGCGTGGATGTTAAAAGCTGCGTAAAGCCGGGAATCCAGCGGGAAGCTAAGCTAAGTTATGCTATGTTTTAGCCTAGCTTTCGGTGGAAAGGGTTCCATAAGAACATTTATTTATTTTAGTCTTAAGCCGTTACACCTGTTTTTCTTTCTTGTACTTAATTGTTACAAATCTATGTACTCTAAAGGGTTCTCCCGTCGAATAATAATAATAAAAAAAAAGAATGTAGGGTAAATGCACCATTTGTGGCCACTTTAAGATATTGTACCAGTTTTGGCGACTTCTTAAAAAATATAATATTTTTCCGTGTAAGCAATAAATGTAACCTTATATTTCGGGTGGTATACTAAACGAAATATTTATAATGTGAAATTCTCCACAGAATAATGATCTGCAAGTAATTTAAAAGTAAGGTAATTATGCACATGGCCAAAAACAGTGCAATGGCCACAAACGGTACATCCACCCTATCGAAGCTAATTTTTTTAACGGAGCATGCCATAGCATAGCATAGGACAGCTTAGCGTGCCGGTGGATTCCCGGCTTTAGGAACAGGAGAATTGTCGGGAGGAAGACGAGGATGGAAGGGAACTTTTGGAACCGAGGACTCGTGATGCCTAGGAACGCGAGGGGAAGCGATGTTTCGCGGTCTACTAAAGAGAATTCTAGTCGGGTTCGTTCGACGGAACACGTAACGCGCATTTGCGCTTCCGGTCGATACCTCCGGCCGATAAAACGCTCCCTCGTAATCGTTGTGAAAGAGATTAAATAACGGAGTTTGTCCGTTTCCGCATTGAACAGCACCAACTTCAATGTCAATGTCAGTCGCCCTTTCACCTTATATAACGAAGCCGGTGCGCTGGCCCGCTCGCCCGCTCCCGGCTCCGCCGCATATTACCAGCTTAACGCGCTCTCCGGGCCGGCGCAACACAGCGATGCAATTCCGATTCTCGTTACCGTAAACGAATTATGTGCGCGGCCCGCGAGACTGGTCAAGGTCCCTCGATCGATAGCCAACTTTTCCTTCGGACAGCGGCGTCAAAGAAAAGGGAAAGATGAATAGCCGGCATCCTCCTAGGCGTTCGCTGTATCGAAAAGGAACAGGAAGCTAACCGAGCGATCGTTTTGAATTGTAAATCGGGCCCGCTCGCTTCGCGGTGATCGCTCTCAGCTCCTAGTTAGCTCATTCAAAGCCGTTCTTCGCGGGTACTTGAGAAAATGGAAATTCCGGCGGTGGTATCTTTTCTAGGTAAGTGTACCTCCTATACAAGCAGGAGGTGACAGTAAACCGCGTTTACCGCCGCGGAGAGAGTAAAGGATAGCACTAATTTCAGCCTCGATACGTAATTACCTACTCGA
Source organism: Andrena minutula (assembly GCA_929113495.1). Taxonomy (NCBI): domain Eukaryota; kingdom Metazoa; phylum Arthropoda; class Insecta; order Hymenoptera; family Andrenidae; genus Andrena; species Andrena minutula. The sequence continues at coordinate 74,778,276 of OV815993.1, read as the reverse complement.
CCGAGCGCCTCTAGAAAAAAAAAAAAAATTGATCAAGGAATGGAAGAAGATCGCTGTAGTCTCGTAACCCTTTGATCTTAAACTCTAGCGCGGCTCGAGTACGTCCCTAGCGGGTTGCCGGCTCGTGCTCATTCGTAGATTATAAGCGAGTCGGATCGAACTCGAAGAACAATGGGCCGAAGCTGAAAAGCGGAAGAACGTGGATCCGAACTGACCTCCCACGGTTCTCAAGATTAATTATTACGATCGTCTCTCTAAATTTTCCCGAAAGCTCTCTTGGCTTTTCGAGGAAGCTTCTCGTTCGAGGGAAGCTCGACTTGATCGTACTCTAGAGTGGCTCGCGGCTGTCGACAGGTAGAGCAAGGCTATAGCGAAGCGAAGTGAAGCGAAGGGAGGGAATCTCACGGCTGATGGCTGGCCGTGACTTTACTCAACTCAGCCGGCACTCGGGCCGGCGCAACGCGTCAATGTAGAACGGTCATTGACTCCTGGTGCTCGCTCGGCTCGCGAGCCTCCTATATACGTGCAAGCTCGAGCCTTCCTCCTTCTCTTTCGCCGGTCGCGCTTCTGCGCGCTGCGGACACCCGGTACGTGCCTCGCTGCTCCTCGTGATACTTCGGCCTTCTCCATTCGATCGTCACAACCGATTCATTTTTCCCGCCTTTATTCCTACACCTCGGTCCCGAGACTTCTATCGTCCAACCGCGTCGTGGGAAAATCCCCGTTCGACAAAAATGGCCCCAGGTTGAGTGTTTTAAAAAATAGCTTAGCGATTTTCCTTTCATTCCGTTTCTATCCTTTCGAGCGGAGTGCCGAGGCATTTTGACGATAACAGAGCGCGGATGTAGGACGGTTATTGGCTCCTCGCCCTAGACTCGCGGCCCCCCTGCCCCCGCAGCGTTCGCACCCCCTCGCCATTCACAATCCCGTGGACCAGAGGCTGCAAAGAAGCCACCCGGTACGTGATGCGTGTCTTCGCCAGGACCCGTGATACTCCAGGCTTTTTCGGCGCACCGAGCGCAGCCAGAAAGTTACGATAATTTTTCTCTCCCCCTCCAGCTCCCCCCGGATAACTCGTTCTCCACCGGACGATCACCGAAGCAGCGATAAAACGCCAGAGAATGAACACGTACCCGCGACCGTCCGCGAGATATAAACTGCCCGGCGTGTCTCGCGTTAATGGCCACCTCCCTCGGAAACAGCGGCGTGTTTATTTTTCCCCCGCTGACCTTGGAATCCGACGAACGTGGAATTTTACGATATTTTTATGGAAGATTTACGCGCCGGCAAGTTTATCGCGGCGGATTCTTGCCCGGGTAGAACAGGGCAAGTGAGAATGAGGAAGTGAGTATAATGGCCTTTATAGCGGGGCGCATCCACGCGAGCGCGCCTCGCTTTTAACCGGTCCTACGCGCCTCCTCGATAATAATAACGACCGCCGCGATAAAAATAATCACGCCGCTGATCGCGACGCGATCGCCGTCTCGCATCGATACAATCGCGATAATTAATTCCACCTCGAAAAGGTCCCACCAAATCTTCCCTAAGAATTCGAAGCGCGGCTTCGAAGCGTAATATTCCGCAGAAATTTGCTCCCGGATAGAGAACCAGGAAAATTGCTGTTACGCGGGCTATTGCTTCTAGAACGAACGGTGACAAACGCCAAGGACCCGTGACGGCGGACGCGCAAACGTGTGAACGCGCGATAATTAATAAGAAGGGAGGAGAGCGCTCGTGAAACGGGACACCGTGTATGCACCGGACGGTCATCGTTACGGTAGCGCGTAATACTTTACGGTTCGGCGTATGTATTATCGCGGAATCGCAGGACAAGCGCAATTTTTGCATGGAAAATGGCGCTACGGTACTTTCAGCCTCGCCGCTCGCCCGCGGCGAACGAATCTAGGCTAGGCCTACGAACGACACGGTCATCGACCACCCTTCGTTCTTTTTTTCTCCAAAGACGGAGAAAGCGACGCTGCCTCTGCCTCCCACTAATTCGATTACGACGATGCCAGGGGACCGTTGGGGAGACCAGGGTGGGGCGAATTCTACTGCGCCTTAATTTTTTTATATACTTCACCAGAGCTTCTCTCGAAAACAAAGAATTCTTTAAAGCTAAATAAGGTAGTTGACCCAGTCGCCGATCGGTTTAGGCCTAGTCGTCGATCACTTGAATATTGAGATTTTATAAGGTTTTTCAACAATATTGTGATGATATATGTAGGTAAAGACTCTTAAATATTAACTTGCAATTTTGTCCTTTACACAATATTGTTCAAAAACCTTATAAAATCTCAATATTAAATCAAATGATCGACGACTGGGTTAACTACCTTACCCGAGTTGGTGTAAGGTAAAAGACCCAATAGGTGGACACGTCCCAGTAGCTGGACACTGGTGCAAAAGAACTATTTTATTCAATTATTCAAATATTTATTAAAATATATTCATATATATATTTTACTAAATATTTGAATAATTGACTAAAATAGTTCTTTTATAAATAGTTCAAATATTTATTAAAATATATTCATATATATATTTTACTAAATATTTGAATAATTAACTAAAATAGTTCTTATAAAATATATTCATATATATATTTTACTAAATATTTGAATAATTGAATAAAATAGTTCTTTTGCACCAGTGTCCAGCTACTGGGACGTGTCCACGTATTGGGTCTTTATATATATATGAACATATTTTACTAAATATTTGAATAATTAAATAAAATAGTTCTTTTTGGATAAAGCGGATATTAAATGTACTAAACTATATTTTTGCACCAGTGTCCAGCTACTGGGACGTGTCCACGTATTGGGTATTTTACCTTACACAACTCCTGCGTTCCCTTTTGCCCGAGGGCGTGCCTCGCGGAAGATTCGCGAATCAATTCCCGGCGCGGCGAGGATTAAATCTCGGTCGCCTCGATTTTCATCTCCTTGCCGCGCGGGAAACGCGTGTACCCCCGGTCCCGTCGGCGAGTGGCCCGTTTGAAAAGTGCAACGACCGTTCCAATAAATCGACCGCCCCCGTCCCCCACCCCGAAATCATTACATACACGCGAGCTTGCAATGACCGTGGCTACGAGCCGCGGATACCGTTATGTCACATTAGTAGGCACCTGCAGGCGTCATTATCCTCTCCCACGGCGTGCCATTCTCAAAATCGAAAACCACTTATCCCGTCAGCCGGCAGAAATCGATTCGCCCCGCATCCGTTCGCGGCTGCTCCGGACAATTCCACCTACCTCCCCCCCCCCCCCTCTCCCTCTTTTCCCTATCGATCGCCCATCGTCGATCGACAGGAAAGTGTTTCGCCGCGAGGTGATGAAAATCGCAGCGGCAACACCGACGAGTTCTCCTCAAACGAATCTCTTCTCCCGTTGCACCCACTTCCTCGGCAACGATTTCCTTTCTGACCCCGTGTTTTCCCCTTCTTCGAGGAAGGGTGTGCAGGTAAAGAACGGAGGTTGAAAAGTTTTTCGACGTGCTAACGGAGAGAGGAAACGGGGACAATGGTGCGCCGTTATGTCATATTAGGAGATGCGCGCGTTTAACGGTGATTCTGTGCAACCGATTCGCTCCTTCGAGACTTTTTTCGGGGGTTTTAATTCATTTTTTAACGCGAACCCCGGGTGACATTTGTGAAATAGGAGTGTGTTAATTAAATCGGTAGGTGAAACGAGACACGATTGTTCTTGAATATTCCGCCGGGATCGGCAAGTGGCGGTGAATCCCGATCGATGCACTCCCGAGACGAGATTGCGTTGTTGCTTTTACCGTTCTCTTTTTTCCAGGCTTTAAGTTTGGTCCCGGTACCGTTAGGGACAAGGCTCTCAAAGAACCCAGCGCGAAGAAACACTTTCTGTAGCCGAACAGCCCCTTCTATGACGTAACCCGCGCACCAAAGGGCCTCCACCGTTTCGAATAACATCCTTCCCGTATTATTATACTTTCTTTCTCCTCCGTTCGTTACACCGACGGTTACACAGCTATTTATCTCCGATAGGTTGAACAAACCCCTCCCCGGTATCGTCGATTACTTCTACTTCCTCGATTACACGCCGAGAAGCAATACTCATTCTTTCAACGCGAGTACTTTTGTTATTCACGAGAAGACCGCGGCAGACCGGAATCTTCCGCGCGGCGAACTTTCCTCTGAGCAGTTTTGCGCCGTTTGCTATCGGAACTATGTCAGGTCACCGGCTGTTTTCCGGAACATTCCAGAAAATCCAGCGTTTCTTTCGGGGCGATTGACGAGAGCTGCCTACTTTTCAGCGCCGCGGGCGTAATTCTGCGGAGGATCGACGATTGTTTTTGGGCACGTGACCATCGCGCGTTCCACACTTTCCTAACAATACCCAGGTACTTTCGCGGCAAGCGACGAAGTACCATTTTCTAACTTTCCGCGGAATTTTTACTAGAACAAGGGAGAGTTTCAGAGATCCCGCTAGGAAATGACTGTGATCGCTCACCTTAGTGGTATCCTTGGGTGCCGGGGAATCCTGTCGCGTCCACGAACTGTCAAAGTTCACAAGTCAAAGTCACTGACATATCTCCCAGCGCCGAGGAGTAGGTACGGTCCGCCCACGATCACTCGCGATTACGACGAAACTTTACTCTCTTATCCAACGAACTAGTAGCCGATATCAGTGTCCCGAAACTCTGCCGGTCACTGGCCACGTTGGTCCCCTGCTGGTGGCGAGGCAGGAAGCTCGCGGGGGGGAGCCAAGTCACCGAAACGTCCGAGATGTTGGAGAAGCGCGGTCACGGGGCGGAAACGGTGGTCCCTCGATCCTGTCGGTCGAGTTCCCCTGGTGTCCTTCCGTCCACTAACTGGTTCGCACCGTTTTTCTCGCAGTGGTCCACGGAGGAGGACAGGCCGCGGAAGAACTAGCCAGGAGGGAAGAAGACGCAGGCGGTATCAGGGCGGTATCGCGGGCGCGTGGAGGACTTCTCCTCGCTCTTCGGCGAAGAGGACTGCCTCGTCCTTGACGTACGGTCGTGTACACCGTGCGAAGCCGCGTGGTTCGGACTGACGAGCGCGGCGGGTAAGGTGAGTCTAGGTGAGTGCCTCTCCTTGTGTATACGGGCCGCGGTGTGCGCGCGTGTACGCGTGTACCAGCGTAACACAGAACAGGGCACGGTAACGTGGCGGGTTGGTGTGCGTCGCCGGGAGGACTGGCGGAGGGCGAGGAAGGAAGAGGAGGCCGGCTGGCTCCTCCGCTTCGCTCGGCTCGGCTCTGCTCGGCCCTACCAGTCGTCTCCTCGCCTCTCCTTCTCTCCTCCGCTCTCCTCTCTATCGCTCTTCCCTGTTCCCTCGCCGCCGCTGCCTCTGGCCCCCTCGGCCCCCTCGCGAGCCGGCGGAGAGCACCGCGAGTCAAGCTCCTTTTCCTTCGCTCCTCGTTCCTTCTTCCTTCGGCTCTCCTCCTTTCCTCGTTCTCTCCTGCCTCTGCTACCCTCGGATTCTCCGCGGCTCGCCCGACACCAGTGCAGGACGACGATGCAGCCGGTACGTTTCGCTGGCTCGCTCGTTCGCTCGCTTCAGTATTCCCCATCGACAGAAGCAACGGTACTCTTCCCCACCCCCTTAGCACCGCTTCGAGTTCTCTGCGAGAAGCCCACCGCCTCCTTCCCGTCTCCGTCTATCTTTCCACACCTGGTTCCCTCTTCTTTCCGCTCGGCCACCGACTGTCTCGGTGTCCCTTTCCACCGCGCTCCCTCTCCCTGTTTTTCCCGCCCCGCGGCTCCCCCCTCTGGCCGTACACGCGCGTAGGCCTCGCTTCTTCCGTCTCCTCTCCCCCTTCGCGCGAGGGCGAAGGCGAAGCGAAGGCGAGCGCGCGACCGTGTCTTCCTTCTCCTCTGCTGGTTACTGACCTCCGAAAATACGAGTCGAAGGACCGAGGCGTAGATCTACTCGACCTCGTAGGTCTCCCCTCGCGCCCGCACTCCCCCCCCGTGGCCCGGGGAGTATACAGAAGGGAATCCGGTCGAGTCGGACGAAAATAGTTAAAGAGGGATGTGACTTTCCTTCGCTCCGTTTTCCTCGTCGTTTTCGGTTTTATTTTTTAATCGCTCAACAGGGGGGTTTCAACGCGCGTCTCAGTTCCTTCTCCCCTCTCGCGGTTTTCCCGTTTTCCGCTTTTCACTTTTCAATCCGCTGCGAGGTTTCCGGGAGCCGGAGCGTGACTAGTTGTTAAAGACACTCTTAAACGCCGACGCGCGGTTAGACCGTTGAAGGTATCGAGTCACGCAAAAAGGGGGCAGGTTTTAAGGATGCCGAGGCATCGGCCGATCAGCCAGCGTAATTATATAATTTTAATCGGCGCTCCGTTTTTACGCGGCGCGGCTCTTCCGCGTTTCTTGTCTCTGGTTACTGACCTTCGGAAATCCGAGCCATCCAGCCGGCACTCGATTTCTTTTCGTGTTTCTTCGGCTTCATTCTTAACGGCCGAGGAGCGACGACGGGGAATCTGGTGTCGGCGATAGAAAAACCTCGTGGATCGATTTCGCGCCTGGCCTCATCCTCGCCGATAATCGCCGAGGAGCATCGCTACCGTTAGGATGCATTATCCCTCTCGCCCGCTCCGATTCTATCTCGCCGCGATTTTATAATTGACGATAACGACGGCGACGACCTCGTAACAATAAGAGAACAGAGAGGAGGAATCGGAGGGACCGAGGCGGTGGCGGCGCGAAGTTCCCTCTCGCAGCGCCAGCTCCCTGCGAACCGTCTTTCCGGGCGTTAAAGTCTCCGAGATTCCGGTGGCGCGTCTCGGCCAGAGAAATACGGGACACCGGCGGCCGTGTCGATTTATCGAGCCTCCGCGCGTTACGTAAGAGGACCGAGGGGGCGAATAATGCGTTTCGCGTGCGGCCCATCCGTGTCCACGCTGCACGTAAATCGTAAATTTGAAAGTCGATCGAAAGTAAGGCCGCGCCAGCGCCACTGGCTGTGAATGAATTGGGCATAGTTATGCGGAAACCTAGCAACCCCTAAAATGACAAAAAATTAGTTAAGGGGAACAGCACTGTAGGGTAATTATTACTATTATTATTATTATTTATTGTATAAACGGGAAAGCCCTTTAGTTACATAGTTAGAAGTCAATTACAAAGATTACATTAATGTGAAAATAATTACAAAAAATAAAATAAGATACAACAAAATAACATGAAGTAAAATACACTATAATAACATAAACATAAAATAAAATAAAACGAAGAAGAAATAAAACAAAACGGAACAGAACAGTCGGGTGGTCGGGTAAGGTATCTTTGGAAATTTATTAAACGCAAACTGTGTAATGAATCTTTTTTTAAACTTTCAGGACTTTTTATTGGATATTTAAGTTACACGAATATTTTTTTTTTAATTTATTTAATGTAAATTTATAAACTGTACAGAACCAGTAACTTATGCCTGCAAACACATTCCGCTGATAGGGTTGACAGTTTTCCCACGAAAAGGTTCTTCGGAAATCAAAAGACCAAAAAGTTTTAGAAACTATAGGGTAAAACTATACAATACGCCATATATGACAAAACGTCCCACCATTGTTTTACGCACACAAATAAGAATATATCGACGCTATCGTCAGATTCGAACTTGCCTCAATCGCCCACAATTGCCGCAATAATAATACGATAAAATATTACGGCTTTTACAAAAATATACCATAAAAATATACCGAAAATCAAGCATTTTTTGCGAATTAATTACAAGGAGATGAACACAAATTGTGACTTGTACTTTTGGGTAATGATTATTAATACTATAAATAGTAAAAAAATTATTTCAATAATATATACATATGTATAACAACGTTACAGTCATCTGATGTGTAAGCGTTTTTTCTGGAGCCGCTGTAATTTTGCAGTGCTTCTGACCGTAATAAATTTAATTTTGACCTATCCTTTGAAATTTACATTCTGCCCTGAACCTATTGAAAAAGAAAAAAAATCGAAATCGTAGAAATGGCGGCTATAAAACGGCAAATTTTAAAGAAACGTGATTTTTCGCCAGGGAAAAGAGCCATTTTATTTTTTTTTGTCAAAACAGAAGTTTTCTCCGACTTATGCGTCGGTTTGGGTCGTAACAAGACATGTTTTACATATGCTCAATTTTTTTCAAATTGATTTGGACCTCCGTTTTTTCGCAATCACTGCAAAACGAAGAGGAAATATGATTCCGAGAAAAACGCGTTTAAAGTTTCGAAAGCCGCAGAAACGGTTTATGGCGCGCTCGACCTTTCTGGCTGTGAAATCCTTAATTTTGCGAATTTTAACATAACCCAAACGGCATTTCACTCAGGAAGGGTGGTACCTTCGAAAAATGCAATAAAAAAAATCTATTTTCTGACTGCCTAGTCCTCTTAAACACAGTAGGTACGGATCCCATTATCTTGTGATCTTTATTTTGCATAAAAGCCATATAACAACTCTTACATTATACAGTTAAACAAACTACCAAGCCAATGGACCCACATGTAATGCTTGAAAAACAAAAGCTACAGAAAATTTGAAATAACCCATTAAAAAACATTGTAAAACAATAAAAATAAATAAAATACACCCAATAGATTAAAGCTACTTTTCTCTAACAATTAAAATCTTCAAACAAAATTTCCTCACTTTCAGATCCTTAAGAGTTAATAGCTCTCTGCATAACCAGGCCCAATTCTACTTACAATTCGGTGCATACACCGTTGCTCGCTCGCGCTTCGACCTAACAGAAGATTCAAGAGAAGGAAATCGCGACGATGACTTTTTACAACAGTAGGCACCTACTGTATTTCTATCGAGAGCTTGAGGCAGCGGCGATGGTCACGGTGCTTCTAAGCGTCGTCGATTAAAATGCAAGGTGTTAGAAAGGGGAGAAGGGGCGCGGAGACAATGCAGGAGAGGCGACGGACGAGGATTGTCCGCGAGATAAGTCAAAGCGTCTAAATATACAGCTTGGTTAGGGCCGCGGTCTGAGATCGTCGATCAAGATACTCGATCGTCGCATCAAAGGAACCTCCTTGGAAATCTGCTATCGGGTTTCCTCCCTCGCGCTCACCTTGGGGAAGGCATTCTTACCAAATACATACATACCGTAAAATGGGGGAACATTGGCAGGTTTTTGAACATTTTGTTATAAAATGTAAGAATTAACATGTTTACATTTGCTTTAAGTGTCTCATCATAACTCCTATAATAATTTAATAATTTAATAATTCCTATAATTCCTTCAATCACTCTGCTCTGATCGCTGTTCGTATGTCCCTCTCCCCCTAACATTCAATATTATGTTTGCTTCTGTTATAATATTATTACTATTATTCTTTTATATCTGGCTTTGTCAATTAATGGTTTCTTTTGCGCTTACTTTCCTGCTTTCGTTCTTTTAATTATATTTCTTTTGTACTTCCTAATTATTTGTTCTAGGCTTGTGTGACTGTGATTTGTATTTCTTATAACAAAGGGTTTATCCCGTTGAAATATATATAATATCTATAACATGAGAATGTATCGCAAATGAAACTCGGTCGAGGTGGCGCTCTGATCTTAGTGCTCTGAGCATGCGTGTGATGACGCCGTGACGTCAAACCAATCGATGCATGCGCAAAGCCAAGCTCATCTTGGCGTTGATTGGTTTGACGTCACGGCGTCATCACACGCATGCTCAGAGCACTACGATCAGGGTGCCACCTCGACCGAGTTTCATTTGCGATACATTCTCATTGCATCTGTTGTGAATGCACTACAAGTGTCAAAATGCATATAATTTTTGTTCTTTCCTTCTTTAATACATCATATAAATATCATAAGCAGGTTAAGTTTTACTAATCTGAAGTCATTAAGATACATTGACAATTAAATTTTTTATTTTATTTTATTTTTTACGTCTCAACTAAAACCTAATTGTAACATTGGCACATCGTGTAAATAGCTTTAACAGGTTAAGCTTTACTAATCTGAAGTCAGTAACATAAGATATTAATACGTAACAATATTACCTATAATAAAATCTCGATTTCAAATACGAATTTATATGTTCATGCGTATAGCTGCCAATGTAACCCCGGCGTATGCCAATGTTACCTCGTACTGCCAATGTTCCCCCATTTTACGGTACCCTAAGCTCGTTACGAGTGAAACTAAAGCGGTGGCATATCACCTTAGGGTCCGAGATTTATTTGTGGGAAGGTGTTGAGAAAAAATTCGTCGACGATGGTCTGCCTCCGAGGAGAGCGATCGGCCGTACCGCGCGCGGAGCGGGTAACCGGAACGGAACGGAACGGAGCGAAGCGTTCGCGAGTGGTTACTGACCTCTAGCATCGAGCACTCTTACGCTTGCACTACTTAGCTAGCTCGTCGTTACCGAGCTACGTACCGAGCCTCCGTCATCACGCTAAATCGCCACTTTTCGCGGCGTACCTTCGACGTTGCGGCGTTACCTTTACCTTCACCTTGCGCCCCCCCGCTTCCCGGCCTGGCATCCGCTCGCCGAGACGGCGGAAGGTCGATAGCGCGTTTCGCCGGAAGTGCATTCTGCGATCTGTGTCATAGGCAGCGGAGGGAATTCGGTTCTCGCCGTCCATTGTCTGCTCGCCTCCTTACAATTAGGCCCTCGTCGATCGCGGGGGGGAAGTCGACGGGGGGATTAAAAGCACGAGGCCAGAAGCTGCCAGCGATGACTTTCCAACGGAGCTGAAATTAGAATCGATCGGGGAATCGCGGATCTTCACTCTACCAGCTCGCCGCTGATCGCCGCGCGGAGAACCGCGAGAAGTATGACACGGCCGGCGAGAGATGTCCGCGGCGAGTTCGTTAACCCCTGAAAATACTCTCTTGCATCGCGGTTGCGTGCACGATCCACCGGGATGCACTAGTTTACTTCTCCGCACGTGGTGGAGGTGGTTCTGCCGTGGCGGTGTACGTGCAGGAGGCGCGGGACGCGCGAGTCCTCGCCGGCGCTTTGTATTAGAAACTTCACCTACATCGGGCAGATCTGCCTCTCGCGAGAGAGCCCGTCTCGCTTTTAGCTCCAAGCCGCCGCCAAATTGCCGTCGCTGTCGTTCCTTTGAGTGGTAACCAGCGTCGATAATTAGCCGATGCATTTTGCCGATGGCTGGGAGCACATTTCGCGGTCCTTTTCCTTTTGACCCGAGTAATTCTAGCGGTCGGGCGGAATCTTTAGAAGCACAGGCTCTGCGCGTCTGATGCCTGCTGTTATTAATTGCCTTTTTCTAGTCGATGCAGAGAAGGATCCTGTGCGTGGCTAGTAGCATTTATTTGCTGGGAATTTGTTGGGCCAATGACGTGTTATCCGTTCGCCAACTGTTGAAGAGTCGCGATATTTTTAAATGGGCCAATGATTGTAACCAACGCAGGCCCAACTGAAGGTTTCTTTCCATAAGTCCAACAGTTTCTTTCAAAAAGATATCTTAAAAACGTCCAGAAGGCGTCTTGAAGAACTTCAAAAGACGTTGTAAACACGTTTTTTCAGGTCTGATTTAAGAAAAAAAAAAGAAAAAATTTGCCGGTGAGGAGAATCGAACTCAAACTTTACGTTTGTATCTCTTTACAAACAATACGAAGCAACCGTTATTCGCACTTACCCAATACATTTCCTTGTAAACACTTCTAATTTCTCAGTACATAACAAGTATTAATTGTTTATAAAAAGTACACAGTGACGCGAAATATTCTACAAAATATTATCATTCGACCTTTAAACTCATTCCATAAAATTTCACATTCATCTCAAGACAGACGTCCGCATTACGTATTTATAATAATAGGTTTTTGGATGTACCAAATTTTCTGACGTTCGTAAGACAACATTTAATCATCGTTGTAAATTTTTTGTAAATTAACCAACCGTAATAATTGTAGGCCCAACATTGAATATTCGTTGTCAAACTATCGTAACTTTTTGTTAATTAACCAACCATAATAATTGTAGGCCCAACATTGAATATTCGTTGGCAAACTGTCGTAAGTTTTTTGCCGTAGGGCCTATCCCATACAGCACACTTTGTGGCAGCTGTATTGCAGCAACGTTGCTGCAATATTGCGTTGTTGCAGGTTGCATTGCAACATTGTAGGAACGTTCCTACAATATTGCCGTGCATTAATGGGGTGGAAATGATCCTAAAATATTTCTGCAATATTGCGCACACATCGACGTGCAATGTTCCAGTGGCAACGCTCCTACAATATTTCGGTAATATTGCGCGCACATCGACGTGCAATGTTCCACTGGCAACCCTCCTACAATATTTCGGCAATATTGCGCGCAAATCGATGTGCAATGTTTTAGTGACAACGACCCAGCAAAATTGCCTACATATTTCCGTGCAATACTGTAGCAGAAATATTGTAGAGACAGTACAGCAATATTCTGAAGCAACTATGAATTTGACGAAATTTGAAATATGACGTCGAGTAGATTCTACAGCATGTTTCATTCAATTGGATATGCTAAAATTATCTCGTTGGCCGTTGAAGATATGAAAAAAGTGTTATTGTGAGAGTTGTTTGTACATGAATTTAAATTATAGAAGAGATTTTAAAATGAATTTAATTTGTTTTGATAGAGTAGATACTATATATTTGAATGTGTGAAATTATTATTATTATTATTATTATTATTAAATGTTTTTATTGCCACAATTTTGCCGTTTCGTTGCAGAATCATTGCCGGAACATTGCAGGACTACATGTTTGCAATGCTGCCGCAATATTGCAAAAATACACACCTGCAATATTGCGAAGGCGGACATAGGACTGAACCTGCAACGTCTCTGCAATGTTATGGTGCAATATTGCAATCTTGCACCGCAATATTGCAGAGACGTTGCTGCAATGTTATGGTGCCGTGTGGGATGTTGGGAAATTGTAATCAAAACTCTAACTATATCCCAACTAATTCCCAACTGTTGGCTACCGTTGGTCAACCAGAAATGCTACTAGGGGTGTAGCGTTTTAAAAAGGAGCATCGACGATTCGAGGGATTCGAATGGAAGGTACCAGGGCGAAGGATGAGATCCGCGAAAGAAAGTACTCCTCTTGATTCCGAGCCGTTAGCTGGAAAAGCTACTTCACCTACATCGGGAATACGCGTCTCGTTTCCCCGCGACGAGTAATTACGGTCACAGTCGCTGGCTGCTCTCGAACGTGATAAGAACGGGCGGTGATTAGCCAAGACAGCAGCGGGATTTCTGACGGGCTTGGTGCCTGTCGCGGGATCTATGTCCTTCCCATTTCTGTTTCAACAGCCTCGAAGCTTCCAATCCTCTCCCGCTGGAATCAAGGCCCAACCTACCAAGGTCCTTGAATAGCGAGTAGGCAGATCGGGCCTTGAAGCATTCACGCACCCGGCGCCTCGAGGATTTCGTAACCGCGTCCTCGCCGAGAGGCGAGGTCCCTGTAGCTTGACCTTCGTTGCTCACTCCGAGGCTTGAACCCTGTTTCGCAATCTGACCTTCTCCATCCAACAGCGTGACAGAAACGCTTAGCGAATCCCAATACGCTGCTAATCGGTCTCACTAACCCTTCACTCTGGGTCCCCGCGGGCATTCTTATTCAGCGGCGAGCGCGACAAGTTCGCGTGTGTTCTTTATCAATTCCGAGCAGTCGGAGGGCAGGAAGGAATGCTTGGAACCGTTAAGGGGTTAGAGTTGTTGCGCCGGTGGCCGAAGGACGACGGGCTTGTAGCAGGGTCTGAGCTTGGTAACGTTACACGCGGCGGGGCCGGTTCGTTTTCATTTGGGCCCCAGAAATTCGAGCGGTACGTCCCTGATGGTCTCAACGTCTGGCTAGGCTAGGCACCGGAGTACTGTTAGCTTTGGGGCCCGAGCTGAAAGGAGGAGCGAACGGGGAGAGGAGGAACACAAGAAGAGGAAGAAGAAGAAGAAGAAGCAAGCAAGAGGAGGACGAAGTAGAAAAAGTGGAAGAAAGGGAGGAGGCGTCGGTGGATGAGGGAGAGGTGGAGCGAAAGGGGCTGCGTGGAATCCTACGGTGAGCCATAATGTAACACCGAGTCGGAAACATCGAGGATCGTCCTCGCTCGCCTGGAGCGAGGGACCCCGCGCGCCCGACCACTCGCTCGTTCTTCGTCCTCGCTCGCCTCGAGACTCGAGACCGCTCAGAAGTGAAGTGGCACACAATGCGTAAGAGTATTTTCAGGGGTCGACGACCGCTCTGCTTCCTCGTGGCTGTCCCTAGCGATGGCTTCGACCGCGAACCGAACGGTATCGACATCCACGCTTCCCTCCAGCAAACCGCGAACGGCCATGGAATTTCGTCCACGGCTCATCCTCCGGGCCGGGCAACGGGATTTTTTTCGATCGCTACTCGCCTTTTGCGCGCTCATTAACCTTCTCATACGAGTAGCAAGTTACGGTTTCGGATCGGAAGCAACTACCCGCCTCGCAACACGATTTCGTAGAATCGTTCAGGTGCCATCTCTTTGTAATCGCCGATCTCTTTGTCCTTTTTCTAGCTTTTTATTACCAATCTCCTGCTTCTTCCCCTCCAACTGACAAGGCTATCGCCGATCCCGCGCAATCGCGTTGCGTCAATGAACTCGGCACAGCGATTCGGCGGATTAGCGTGGAGCTGCCTCACGTCACCGTTCCCTGCCAGCCTCTTTCTCTCTTCTGCCACAGTTCACGGCCGCGAAACTCGCGGTCAAGGGTCTAATTAAGGAGCAAACGTTCGCTTCCACCGGTGTCTTGTTTCGGCCGGCATCGGACCCAGCCACCGCGACCGGCCCCGAGAGTTCGATCAACAGACCGCGGGGGTTACGGTTCAGCAATCTTTTTCTCCATTTTGGCGACCGGTTTGTCATATTTTTAACAACCGGTTCCTGGACCCGTTCGCGTTACCGATTGTATGCAAAACGCGAACCGCGCGGCGAGGCGAGTCGCGTCGCTCGATGGGAAATCCAGGATGAGCAATTTCCCTCTTCGAACTCGAGTCACGCTTGCCAGGTCGCGGTCACTAGGATCCCTCGTTCAAAACCGAGAGATATCCAACGGATATTTGTTAAAAGAAAAAAGAATTTTTATTATTGTTTATTGTTTATTTTCACTTCATTTTATTTTATTGTGATTGGTCACATTAACTCAATTAATTTTTGTACTTTAACCTATGTAACTAAAGGGCTTTCCCGTTTAAATAATAATAATAATAAGAAAAAAGAAGAATCCTTCTATTCCGAGTGGCCTTTCGCGAGGGGTTCAACGCTCGAGGTTAAAGGCCCGACCCTGAAACGTCCAACCTGTCGAATTCGTGGCCGTGCCTCGCTCGTGACTAAGCCTCCATTTATCTTCCATAGGCGATCACGTTTATTGCCGCGCTATTTCGTAACTGGCCTGCGACACAGCGGGCAGCCTCTCTCGCTCCCCCGTCGCCCGCTGTCCGCGCAGGAAGCGCGCGGTACGTGACGCAAGATCTAAATTACCCGCGACGCCGCGCGAAAAAATATAGTTTCAACAGCTCTGCGTCGCGTCGCGACGCAGAGCTGTTATAACGGAAACACCGTGACCCACAACGGCCAACCTCGCGGCGAACGCCATCGTTTTCGTCGGTTGCAGCCGATGCACCCGACGTCGGGTCGGAGAAGCTTGATTTAATGGGCCGGCTAAGAGAGGCGAAGTGCCCCGGCGGGGTGGGAACGGGGGCGAGGCAGCATCGCCGCGAACGATTCCGCTTTGAAAAGGGAATTCTCCCGTGACACATTCGTTTTTATCGAGCCATCCGGCTCGGCGACGAATCTCAGCCGAGGTTTCTGGGCATATACGGAAAGTCGGCGAGTCGTATACTGCTCCGTATACGAGGCATTGACCCGCTGCCGTGTTTCGTCGCACCTCGCCTCGCTGCCACGGAAGCGCTGGCTCGCTTATGCGAACGGGCCTCCTCGCAGGTGTACCACTGCGCTGGTAAACAAATCCGCTTCTAACGGGCCCCCGAAACGATAGCGATCGTGAGGGGCGCGAGGGGCGACGCGCTCTGCCTTACGTAATCGCCGAATTCGGGTGGGCCACGAATTCACCGGCAACGCGAACACGCCGCGAGAAAGTTACGAGGAAGTGAGGTTTGTCCGGGGAGGCATGGCAGCTTCTGGAATGCTCGATGGCGTTCGGTGGCTACTATCCTAGAGACATTTCCAAGAAACAACGTTAGGGGAGAGTAGGGTAATGGCGAACGCGGGGTAGGGTAAATGTACCAGTAAATGGACACTACCAGTGAATGGACATTTCTTACTAAAACGAGTAAAATAAGTTACAAAAATAAGCAACTAATTAGTTATAGACTTCTTCTAGTTTCTCGCTTCATATCCAAACAATTTTCTAAACACGGGGAATCAATCGCGCTGCAAACATAATTTTATAAAAGTGTCCATGCACTAGCCTTAAGTGTTCATTTACTGGTGCGTTTACCCTAATGCGGAACGCGGTGGTTACGGCGTTTTAATAAATAAAAACTGATGTTCCCTCTCCACTAGCTAATAGTTTAGGTCGTATTCAACGCCGCGCAGAAAGTAATAAATACAGAACGCTCATGCTAGTCAAGATAAACACAATTTATTATTTTCGTCGTGTTTCAAGTAATATTTTGTCCATCTTCAATTGGATGTAATAACTGTTGAATTAATGATACAATTGGGATTTTTTTTAGTTGAAATAAAGCACTTTTTTACCAACATTTTGTGACCAACGCGTTGCTTGAATTATGATTCTAACTTCTGAAATAAATTCTTTTTTATTTTTTGATGTCGTGGGGTAATGAGGAACAACTCGCATGGGGTAATCTCGAACCTTTGAGATTAGCAACGATAACCGATTTTGATGAAATTTTCAGCATGTATAAAACTTACTTAAATCTACAAAAGGGATTTTTGAATTTTCATTGCAATCTCAAACAAAGAAAGTTTAAGAAACGACCTTTACTTATTTTTTCGATATTCCGACCACTTGCAATTTTTTTCTAACGCACAAGAAGAGGAATTTGAAAAATACATTAGGTAGAGGTTGTAGCAACATTTTTTATGGGTTGACCATTGAAATCGCGCTTTCTGTGCGACTTCTGCGATATGTAACTCTGTTCGTGATTACCCCATGTACAATTCTGAATTACCCCACCAGCAGTCGGGTAAATCCGAACAGCAGGGGTTTGGTTTTTTCATTATAAAATTATTATTATTATTATTATTATTAATAGACGGGGGAACCCTTTAGAAAACAAAGATAAATTACAGTAAACTCTAACAGAAAAGTGACGAAAAACATAACAGTCTACAACGACAACTCATTGCTAATAGTGTATACTAAGTAGATGGTATACTCCTAAGCAGTTGAGTTCTAAACGCAGCGAGGGAGGTTAGGAATAAATCAATGTCCATAGGACATTGGTTTAACAAACACATTAATTTTTATTAAAATTTTTGCAAAATTCGTTAGAGCAGTTTATAGAGGACTAGTTTGAGTATGTTTATAAATAAAAAACAAATTCGTATCTCACATAGTTTTCGTTCTGTTTGCTTTCTCGCTTAGGTGTTCGCCATTACCCCACTCTCCCCTACAAGAATCCCTCGTCCTGGCGCTGTTTCGTACGGATTACCACGCGCCTACGTAACAACGCGCGGGGCTAAGAAGAAGCCAAGTGGAGGCGAGGATGACGCCACCAGGTATTACGCCTTTTCGGCCAGTCATCGCTCGACGAATCTCCAAGGTAGCGGCGTTCACTTCCCTAGAGAAGCTCAACTCCCGCGGCGACCGGCGACCGGGTCCAATCTTCTCAAACTGGATCCTTCGCCACCCTCGTCCACTTACCTCCCTCGTAAACTCGCGGACGCAGCGGCTTCTGCACCCGCAGGTGGACGTCTGGAGGTTTCGTGCCAGACGGATTCGCCTGGAGAGAGGATCGCATGCTCGGCGGGCCGGTGCATTCTCGGCGTGGCGTTGCATGGCGCGCGGCCGCGTGTGTGCGATCGCGGACTTAGTTGGGAACGAGGAAGACCTAGTTCGAAGGTAGAACGCTCGCAACGGCACTAGGTCACGCATCGCAGTTCCTGAACGGCGCGAGCGTTCGTCGCCGGTCGTCTACGTGCGCGCTTGCGTGTGCTGGTGCATGTGCATCGGGCCCCGGCGCGCGGCACGCATACGAGATCGAGAGAGCTCGAGGATCGTCGCCGATCCACGCCACTTGCCCCGTCGTCTTCTCCAGGAATCGCTGCCGCGAGGAGACACCGTCTGCGCGCGCGCCTTTCCAGGCCTATCGTCGCTGCCAGATTTCCGGCTCGATCGGATCGAACGCGCGGAGTCTATTTATTATTATTATTATTATTTAAACGGGAAAGCTCTTTAGTTACATAGGTTAAAGTACAAAAATTAATTGAGTTAATGTGACCAATTACAGTAAAATAAAATGAAGTAAAAATACACAATAAACAATAAAAATAACATAAAATAAAATACAACGGTACAGAACAGTCTGACCGCAGAGAACTAATCACAGCACCAAAGGTGCTTTAACTACTATGATAACAGTCTCTGAAGCAACTGATTCTTGAAAGAATTTAAGTTTTTAGGTTGCGAACGCGTCAATATCAGCAGAGTGTTTAAAAGCGTCTTCTATTCGGTCAGAATAGAATAGAATCCAAAGATCCCGCGACAAAGTTAGAATGTCTGATTGCTTAAAGTCTTCCTTATCTTAAAGCAGCTAAGCTCGCAAATGGCGGCTGACGTCAGGGTGATTAAAAATTCACGGCAAGAGCGACGTCACTCGGAGCTGGGTGTCGATAAGCTTGGTGTGACGCGTTCGGAGCTTTATAAACGCAGGGAGTTCGTTGAACTCGGGGGTTAATTCGTTCGGTTTCTCCTGGCTCCTTTCCTCGCGAGCAAGCGGGTCAGTTAAAACGAGGAAATAAAGCAGCGTCCGCATGTAAACGACCTCGGCGTTACGATACTCCGAGGCATCTGGATCAATGGAGAAGGCTCGCGAACCGTCGAGATGGCCCGCGCGTTAGAAAGTTCTTTGGGTAATCGAACGCGTTCCCAGGATGCTTCCTCGCTTGTATCCAGCCTCCGTAGGCGATAACGATAACGATAACGGTCCCCTCGGGGTTGGGGGAGGGGGAGCCGAGCCCATTCACTCGGAGCGGCTATCATAGGGCACAGGGCTTTCACCCTTCTCCGCGTTCCAATGACCGGCGAGCGCGCGGGCTAACGGTAACGCCCGGTCACTTTGTCCTGATTGCGTTTAGGAAACTTTTCCACGCGGCGTCAACGAAAGTATTATATCCGCCGCGGCGTAACTGTGTATCGTAGGGACGAGCGGGAGAGTGAATTTCGTCACCCGACCCGCCACGAAATTTACATCCGAAAGATGTACTGTTAAACGACCGCGCTCCAAGCGAAGGTGAAACGAGTGGGCTGCGAGGACGGGTTCAATGGAACCGATACAACCATCGCGCAGCTCGAGCCGTGTTCGCTGGCGAAATGGCCAACTGGGTCTTCGGCGAATTTTTCATTTAAACGGCACAGCGACAGATCCATGCTGAAGCAGTTTAAAAATCGTCATGTAACTATGTAAGAGACAACACCACGGGCGACAGATCCGCCGAGGTGTCGAGGCGTAGGCAGATGTATTTTTCCCGTCTGCTGGGAAGATGGACGCGGTGCTGCGGTAACAATACCAGCGGGATGAATGTCCTGATCCTGTCGCTACCCTGGGACAACGACCTCCGCGTAGAATTTGACGAACGCGCTTCGGCGATCTAGTTTTAAGCGCCGGTGTCTTCCTAGCGGCTAGCCACCAGAGTTGGGCATTATTCGGCTAAATTTTTATTCGAATACGGATTCGTATAAATTTATCTAGATTTATTCGTGCATAACAAATGACGATTGTATTCGACGAAAAATGATTCGTTATTCGCGAATAAATCTGTATCGTTATTCTAGCCAGATTCATTCGAATAAGGATTTATTCGTTATTCGACCTGATTGAACGACGAATAAATGTGATACCCGACATCTATCGGTGGAAGTCTGTACTGTGTCAAACATACGTTTGGACCTGTGTGTCTGGACGTGTGCGACGCCGAGGAAATTCGGCCTTAAGGGGGGAAGCCACTGTGACGGTCGAAAATAAAGGCTTTCTACGAAAAATCTTTATTACCAACTGAAAATATATATCTTTAACTAATATTTTATGCTTTGAGATTGAAAAATTTTTCGGTAGTATGGCCACAGTATACGATAACGTTAGGCTCTGCACAAAAAAAAAATACAAAACGGATGCACGTATAACTTTCCAACAATTGATCCGAATTTAAAATTTCGAACGGTTTCTTAAAGTATATTTCAATAGCTTCAGTTGCACGTACGGGTTTAAAAAAATATTCATTTTTGAAGAAATGGCGGACTTAAGAAAAAATCTTGACCAAAAAGTATCAAAAACGATTTCTTCTTAAGTCCGCCATTTCTTCAAAAATGAAGAAGAAATCATTTTTTATACTTTTTGGTCAAGATTTTTTCTTAAGTCCGCCATTTCTTCAAACATGAATATTTTTTTAAACCCGTACGTGCAACTGAAGCTATTGAAATATACTTTAAGAAACCGTTCGAAATTTTAAATTCGGGTCAATTGTTGGAAAGTTATACGTGCATCCGTTTTGTATTTTTTTTTGTGCAGAGCCTAACGTTATCGTATACTGTGGCCATACTACCGAAAAATTTTTCAATCTCAAAGCATAAAATATTAGTTAAAGATATGTATTTTCAGTTGGTAATAAAGATTTTTCGTAGAAAGTTACATTTCATTATAAAAGAATGTCTTGAAAATAGCCTTTATTTTCGACCGTCACAGTGGCTTCCCCCCTTAAAGAAGTAATCTCTTCTGGAAGTGTCGGCCTTCAATTTTAAGCGATATTTGAGTAAAGAATTATCAGATTATGTGATTGTGTATTGTGAAGGTTCAATGAACGCTTATAATTTGAAGAGATGAATTTTTTCATTAGTTTAAATGGATTGGCGTGAGTAAATTTGATCTAAAATAAATCAAAACGCCACTCTACGTAGTACTGCGATCATACATCTTCCTGCAAAGTGCGAGCTATGATAGGAGTTACTTACCCTAAAACATTACATCTCACGGGTGACAGTACATGGTGCCACCACATCGCCGAAATCGCGTGAACATTTTATTCGTCCGTTGAGGCGACTAAATTTTTATTCGAATAAGAAATTATTCGAATAAATTTGTAGTCGAATAAAAAAACATTCGTCATTGTCGACTAATTTCATTTTATTCGAATTTTTATTCGAATAATCTTCGAATAAAAATTTATTCGCACAAATTTATTCGAATACTTATTCGAATGAAAATTTACCCGAATAATGCCCAACTCTGCTAGCCACTCGTCTATCATTCGAACTCAATGAAAATCGATACTCCGCGCCAGAAATCTTTGAGAAAATTCGTGATCGCGTGAATTTGATCTGGCAGACTCTTCGAAATAGGAGATCATCGACGCGTGGCTTTTGGTTTTGCACAGACGGCACGCGCGGCAGCTGAGAAGTGCCGGTCGGATGGAGCTGGTCCGTTGGAGCTCGATTAAAAGTGAAGCCTCTTGACCACGTGGCCGGAGGTCATAGTGGCGTAGGCAGACGTTACTCTCTTCGTCGGGCTGGTTGGCGGTGGTGTTGGTTGGTAGCGTCGCGTCGGCGAGGCCTGCTCCTCCGCTCCTCGCGCGGTATGGTAAGTGTGTTAACAACGTAAGCAGGGTGAACGCCCTCGATAGACCTAGACCCAAAAACCGCTCGTTCCATGGGCACTGCCACTGGTACTGGGTTAAGGCGAAGTCATGTGACGCGGTGCAGGCACACAAGTCGTGCACAACAGGCCGGCGCGCGGACGCGCTGCCCCGCACACAGAGAGCCGGGCATTACTTTCACGCGTATGCGTTCGTTTCTGTTCGCACGGACTTGCACGGGGTTCGTCGGCCTGACCATCTCGCGGAATGCCACGGAATTGTTCCGACCTGTCACGATTTCCTTCTACGGCGACCGTCTTCTCTACTGGGACGCGCGCGACACCGACTCCCTTCCTTCCGTCCTCTCCTACGAGTCTCCTTGTTTCGAGAATTCTCCCGGGGCCCTTCGTCTGCCCCGCAATTAGCGAAAGAAGACACTAAGAACGGGACCAATCCGCGATTCGAACCAGTCGATGAATCCCCGTTCTCCGAATCATTATGAATCATTAGCTCCCCCGACTCGCCTCCAAGCACTTTCTTCCCGACAATTCGGTGCCGTAACAGTATCGGCGATTTCGTCAGAACCCGCGCAGTCATCGAGTCCCCCGAAAACCACCGTCACCTTCCTCCCAAAACACCGACGCCCCGGCCAGTCGAGCTTCCACGAATTTTCACGGAAGCGAGAGCGGATTTTAAGGGATGCGACTGGGAATCCAAGGCTCGCGACGAGGGGGATACTTTCGGTTGCGACCGGCGTTAGGCGCGCTGGCAAATTTGGGGCAGCCTGCCACGGATCGGTGGTCTAAAGATTAAACGAGAATTTCCCTCGTTTTCTACGATTCCTGTTCCACATTTCGAGCGCGCGCCGCCGCACGTCTACGTCATTAACCGCTCGAGGCGTTCGTCGAAAGAAAACAACAATACTTTTTTCTCTCGCCGGTCGTTCACCTCGCGGCCGTCATCCGCGATAAATAAAATCGCAAACCTGCACGCGTGGCGGTTACCGCGCGACAATCGACCACCGTTTTCAGGTCCAGTAATCTTGGGCTCCTTACCAAACTGTCTTGAAAATAGAAACTGATCCCGCGCGGGAATAGAAGTCTGCGGGTATTTTCGCCCAGTTCCGCTCTATATTCTCCTAACGATTGGCCAATCATCCTCCCCGAATTTGTCGCTGCATCCAAGGTTAATCGAAATATCCCACACAGCACCATAACATTGCGGCAACGTCCCTGCAATATTGCGGTCCAAGATTGCAATGTTGCGCCATAACATTGCAGAGACGTTGCAGGTTCAGTCCTATGTCCGCCTTCGCAATATTGCAGGTGTGTATTTTTGCAATGTTGCGGCAGCATTGCAAACATGTAATCCTGCAACGCACAGTGGTCTGGGGATATCTACATTTAGCGGCCAAAATTCTGATCTCTCTGAAACTTGGTGATTAAGGGTTTTTGAGGTCGCTAATAACGAATTTGGCACCAAAAATTTAAAATTCAAAATGGCGAATCAATGTGGCGCGCATTGTGGTCTGAAGAGCGGTATTTTATAGCCAAAATTAAAAATCATAGCCGTACTAGAGAAAAAATGAGGAAAAGTATCAGTTCTAACATTATCTTTGACTTAAAAAAATAAAATAATAAAAATTCACGCGTCCGGGTCGCCCAAATACCTCGAGCATCATTTCTAAAAGTCTGCATAAAATTGAAACTTGCAGGAGATTGCACTTGAAATTTACATGCTCTTGTTAACAATTGTGTAAGCGTTCATGTAAAAAAACTCCGATGTTAATCTCGCTTAATCCTTTTTTTATAAGCCTTCTCAAAGTTTAAATTCATATAAACAATGCACTATTTGTTCATAGACTAAAAAATGCCTATGACACATATAAATAACTGAAATATACTTTCTTACCTATATAACTGTATGATACAAACACGTATTTTGATGTTCTATAATGAGTAATTAAAACAATTAGATTCCCATAAAATTTGATGATTTTGTCTTTGTAATATTATATCTAATGAAAGAATCATCTGAAAAGGGAAAGCTATGCGGATTTAGAAGCTCTGGAGGGTTGTCAATTCGTAAAAAAAAAATGACATTGTAAAGTTGAAGTTGAGAAATTGAATTTTGGCCACCATCCAGACCACTGTGCAACGTTCCGGTAATGATTCTGCAACGAAACGGCAATAAAAACGGCCAACGAGAAATTCTAGCATATCCAGTTAAATGAAACATGCTGTAGAATCTACTCGACGTCATATTTCAAATTTCATCAAAGTCATAGTTGCTTCAGAATATTGCTGTATTTTTTCAACAATATTTCCACTACAGTATTGCACGGCAATATGTAGGCAATTTTGCTGGGTCGTTGCCACTGAAACATTGCACATCGATTTGCGCGCAATATTGCCGAAATATTGTAGGATCGTTGCCAATGGAACATTGCACGTCGATGTGCGCGCAATATCGCCGAAATATTGTAGGACCGTTGCCAATGGAACATTGCACGGCAACGTTCTTGCAATATTGCTGCAATATTGTAGGATCATTGCCACTCTAATAATGCACGGCAATATTGCAGAAAAGTTCCTACAATATTGCAATGCAACCTGCAACAACGCAATATTGCAGCAAGGTTCCTGCAATACAGTTGCAACGAAGTGTGCTGTATGAGATGCAACTCTGTCTAGGTACTCTAGCTGCTGAATTCTCTTTCCTCCCTCGCTGCGACGTTCTATTTGTCCGGGTGGAGAAATAGGGGCCAAGGGAGGAGACTTCGGGGAAGGAGGAGAAAATTTTTTGAAAAGGAAAAAGGCAGCTTTGTCGCGACGAGGAGGCTGCGCCGGAGGATCGGGGCCGCTCGCTACAGGATGATTATCCAGGCTCGCATAACTGGCGAGGAAAGGTATGGATGTATAGTGCGTCCCGACGCGGCGGTCGGTGGATGGAAGTCCATCCTTGATGGAGGTTACTCCGGGCCATCGTCCCACATCTCCTTGGATATGAACTTGTGTCTTCGTTGGACTAGCTGCTCGTCTCCCTCCGCTTCTCCTTCGTCCTTCTTCCTGCCACCTCTACCGGCACTACCGTGTCCCAGCGACCACCTCCACCGGCCATCACCTTCCTCCTCGTCTCGTCTCCTTTCGTTTCTGACCCTGTCGTCCATCGCCTCGCCACCTCCACCGCCTCCCGAACCCCCCCACCCCGGCCGCCACGGCTTTTCTCCTTCTTCGGTATTCTCATCCCCTTCCTGCCCGCTCCCAGTGGCGTGAGTTGGTCGCGATTCCGATTACGACGGCCGATCGAATCGTTCCACCCGGTCGATCGGGGAAAGATTTGCCTGCTCGGCTAACGGGGACCTGGGGACTCGGCCGATCGCCCCTCGGACCTTCCCCGGGTCCACCTTTAATCGTGGACACCGACGCTGATGCATATTTCGGTCGACAGAGGATTTCAGGCTTCCCTGCTACTCCTCTCCTCCTCCTACTCGCTTCCATCCGTCTTCCATTGTTCCCCCTGGAGAAATAGAGTAGAGCAGCCGAAGAGAGAAGAGGGAGAAATTAGGTGGACTCGCAGGTGGACGTGCCCGGAATCGAAGCGCAGCTACCGCAACAGTTTCCTTTAGCGTTTTCACTGTCAATTTCGCGGCGCTCAGGTGTCGTCCATAGAGGGTTCCAGATTCGAGATTCGAAAGTTACGTCACTGTGCCTCCTCCTCTGGCGGCGAGCTCCCTCTCGGCTCCTGGCCGAACCGCGGAAAGTCCACGGGCAAGGTAGCCACGACCCGGATTACGATCGAGTCATCGGTTCCTTCGCACTTTTCTTCGCCGGGAAGGCTCTCAGGGTCAAGGCACTCGCCTGCTCAGCAAGTCCTTTCAACTGCTCCGAAGAAAAGAGCCGATCGCAAAACCTGTCGTCGTTATCATTCGCTTAGCTAAATCAACCTACCGATCGTTCTCCTCCCTAAGCTCCGCGACGCCCTCGCCTGCCAAAGAAACTCTTGGCTAATATCCGCGGAACACTTAGGCACCGCGGACGCGCGGTTTCGTGGCCGATCTATAAATACCCAGGATCGCGGAAGAGATGGTAATGCGACACACGTCGGCGCACGTCAATGGCCCAAGGATTCGGAGCCAGGTAAACGCCCGGAGCGTTGAACCGGCGAATGACCTCCGACAACAACGGCCCCCGTTTTCGGTGTCGAAATCACCGGCCCCAACGCCTTTACGGCCCCTTGACTCGGACTTTTACGGTGGGCCATTAAACGAATCCCCCTTCCCACTACCCAGCGAGAAGAACAAACGAAAACACCATCAACCGGTGATGTGTCACCATAGCGTGCCGCGAAAGTCCGATCGTAAAGCGATGACGAGGTCTGTTGGTGATCCAGGCTTTATAGGGTAAAGGACCCAGTTACTGACACCTGACCAATTACTGTCACCTTAAGCTATTTTAGTTAAAATAACAAATAAACAAACTGTAGAATATAATCTATAGTATAGATTATAAGTTGAAATACATAATTCTTTTTTTGTATCACTTTACAACGTTTATTTATTCGTTATTTTAACCCTCGGTTGTCACACTGGGTCAAATTGACAATGCGTTCGACTTTGCGATCAAATATCTTTAAGGCATCATTCAGAATTATACTAATGGCGCCATGTCGTAGTATTTTCATGTATCCTCTGCAAGTAGCAATTCTTCCCAACTGTGTGGAAGCGTCAGTGCGTGTTTGAAAGCCCTCGAAATTTGAGGGAGGGTCAAATTGATCCATGCGTGACAAAGGCGTCGTTTTTACTCTAAATCGGATAGATTTATTTTTGTGTCTGAAAGCGACCTAAAAAGTAAAAATAGAAGTACTTATTTTCATACGAATTGTTTTTTCTTTTACTGAAGAAGCGACAATCAAGACACATTTGTTATTGTATTACGGGACACAAATGCAGTGTCCGACATGCTTGCGCCCGATGTGCGACCGGCACATCGCAAATAGACTTATCTTTAATTTAACATACTTTGTTATTGCTGAAATTAAATTTTATATTCTTGGAATAATAATAAAAAAAATTTCCTATCCAAATGCCAGAGTTTTTCAACCTAAATGATGCCACCATTCAGTTTGCAAAATAAATACCTTTTTTTAACGTTCCGATACAGGACTATTTTTTTTATCAAATCAGCATATCCCAGGAGTATAACTGTAAATTTGTTGCTAAAAATATTAAAAAGTAAAAAAGTTATGATTTTTTAAGCAAGAAACCTTTTTGTCAGAACTCTTATTGTTTCAAATTTTTTTTAAACATGATGACACTTTAAGTGTCAACTTTCAACAATGGGCATATATTCTACAATGTTCAAACTTGATCTCAGAATTTTTTAGACTTAATTTAACAAATAGTTTTTAAATAACAACTGATTGAAAATTGGCAGGGTCAAATTGACCCAGTGTGACAACGGCGTTCGAAAAAGTAGGTGTGACAACCGAGGGTTAAAATAACAAATAAACAAACTATAGAATATAATCTATAGTATAGATTATAAGTTGAAATACATAATCCTTTTTTGTATCACTTTACAACGTTTATTTATTCGTTATTTTAAGTAAAATATCTTAAGGTGACAGTAATTGGTCAGTTGTCAGTAACTGAGTCCTTTACCCTACTCGCCAGCAGCCAGCGGATCAGACAACGCCACTCCGCTTCGATCTGTAGCTTCTTCTGCTCCGCGGCTCGATGCCTCGCTTTCGGCAACGACGCTCAACTGTCTCTGGATCATCTCCGCTTTTGTTTCAGACCTTCCTATCTCCAGCGGGGGATTCGTAGGAGCAAGGGTTCGAGGGCAGAATCCCACGGTTGAGAAGATAGCGATCCAAGAAGGGACCTCGTGTATCAGGCAGCATCCTTCTTCCTTGCAATGCATACTAGAGTAGCCTTTGGCCGCACGTGCCTAAAGCCAGAAATAAATGGAGCTTTCCGTAGAAGAGTTCTCGTCTTCGTTTAATCCCCTGATACTTGCCCTCTTCCACAAGATCCCCTGGTCATGGAGCCCTTGTTTTATGTAATTAAATCCCGAAGGGGGTGGACCGCCGGTGCTCCCTCGGAAACGATCGTGGCCGATCTTGCCGGTTTCTAGAAGCGGGAGGGTCGAATCTTTGGTTAGAAACAATGTGGAAGAAGGGGGGCTGAAGGAGAAAGGGGGTGCGAGCGGCGTGGACCCAATGGGACATGCTGGTTTTCAGGGACAGCGATCGCGAGAGCAGCTTGATGGATCTGGGGGACGTCGGGGAGAGGGAACGGTGGTAGGGGTGGGAGGGGTAAGAGGAGAGGTGGAGGGAGGATCGGGAGAGGGTCTCGGTCGAAGACACGAGACACAGAGCGGCCGCTCGTTACATAAGTAAGGTAAAGGATCTCCTCTTCTGCTCTCCTTGAGCCGATCCACATCCGCGATTATGCCACTTTCCATCGACCTCGCTTCACCTCGGCCGGCCGTACGTGTGCGTGCGCCTCGTGTCTGTGGCGGTGGAACGAGTGCAACGGAAGTCCCTCCGGACCGAGTCTGGGTTAGGTTCGAGACGATCGAATTTGGACCTCCCTTTCGGATCGAACGGGATTGGGGCTCGGAGCCGGCTCGCTCCCTTGCCCCGCGATGCAACCGATGCATGTACGTACGTAGCTAAGTATGTACCTACGTCTTCGACGATCAATTCCCTTGCTTTACATGGCCGAGTGTGGCGAAAGGAGAGGAGGAAGGTTTTCGGTGAATTTGTCAGGGAGAACGGCAACGAGGAGCTTCGCGCCAGTCGCCCTGGTGTTTTGGAATCTCTCGCCAGGAGGACGAGCCGGGGGAGAGGGGAATTGTATTGTCCGACCCCGTTGGACCCCGGGAACCTGGAAACCGGAGATTAGATAGGGTTTGTATTCCGACCAGACTCACCGACAAGACAAAAGGGAACCGTGTCACTCTTTCCCCGGTAATCCTCCGCGAGTGCGAGCAGAAAATTATGCTGCCCCGTCCTTTCAACCGTTCAACCCTTGCAACTGTGCCTCCGCAGGGATTACTAAAGTCCCTTTTCCTCTCGGACCAGCAGTGTTTCGGTGGTCACCGAATACACGCGCGCTTCTTTAACCCTTCGTCACAACTTATTATAAACACAAATTGGTCACACGGGGTTCACTTACCCTAGCGTTATTTTTTGAGTTACCATTTTCGTGATTTTGAATCTTTTAACTTTTCAGTGATAATCGTACGTTCGTAATACTTATACAATCATGGTGTAATAGTCTTTTTCTAGAAATGTAAATTTTTATATGATAAAATTTGTAGTTGAAAATCAGCGATTTTCCATGGTTGTGGGAAAAACCCGATTTTTTAATTTTTTTTTTATTTTCTTTTTTGCGATGAATCCCCTTTGGAAGACATAAAGGTGCGATTTTCCAAATCGAAAATTGCTGTTGGGGTACAATACACCCCGTGTGACCATGAAGGGTTAAGCCAGATACCTCTGCTTAATTCCTCCTTCCACTTTTTTGTGAGGAGGTTCGATGGAAGAAACGACAGCTGCCGAAGGAAAGCGTCATCGATGAGTTCATCGCGAATCGACGATCAATTAAACCGCAATCGTGAGAGTCTTTTAGCAGCCAGCTCCGTCGAACTTGGGTCACGGCAAGCGACTCGAGCGGTTTTTTTTTACGGGAAGCAGTCGGTCCCAAGTAGATCCTCCTATTTTTCCCGGAGTCCTCCGAGTCTCAACGTCGTTCCGGCGTAAAGTTAATTGGCGTAGCGCGGCTACTCGATTTACACGAGCTTTAATTAAGCGACGTTGCGCTCGCGTCCGGGGCGATACGTGCTCCGTGGAATTTTTTAAACTAACTGTTACGTGTTTTATACCATCCCCACCCTCCATCACCGATACAAATCTTCAATGTCGTAAATCCTCTTCTTTGATATCGCGAGGAGAGGATGATTCTCGTAACGGCCTCGTTAATTCTCCCCTCGGCCAGAAACGATTTATCGCTGCCGAACGTATTTTACGGCCCGGGTTACGGCGCCCTGTGAGGGACCGGTGACATTCAGGGTTCGTTCACCCCGCCCCCCTCCCCCGCGAGTGACCTTCGACAACGCGACCTTGGTGTCACCGCGACGAGACGGAAGTCCGGGCGCTATCGAGAGGAAAAAAAAGCTGCGCGAAAGTACGTTTCACCTAGCTGAACAATTTCGCGTCGGGTGAAAAAGAAAACAACCAGTGAAACGCTTAAGACGGATGTTCTAACTTCTGCTCACCCGCCCCGATACCTCTGCAGTGTTTTCTGATTTAAACCCTCCGTGATCACGGCCTTCTTAAGGTCATAAAATGGTCACACGAGGGTCACTGCACTCCAGCGTCATTTTTGTTACCATTTTCGTGTTTTTGAATGTTTTAATTAGTATTAATTAATTGTACATTCTTAATACCTACTCGTGTAATTATGCTCTAATAGTGTTTCTCTAGAAATATAAATTTCGATGCGTTGAAATTTGTATTTGAATATATAGTTGTGGATAGAAGCGATGTTTTTTGTTAAAATTTCTTAAATATTTAAAGTGTGTTATTAAGGTCTAAAAATCTGCAGAAATATTGGCAAAGGCACAGTTGTAACGTGGCACTCAGGAGCTTTGGGAACATTTAGCAGTAAATTTTATTTCTTGCGCTGACTTCCCTGATGTGTTTTTATTGGCAATAAAGCGAGATTGTAAGGACCACATCGCGTCTGTTTCAACGGAGCTCGAGAATTGTCAGTAACTACATAATTATAGACTTAGGAATTGCAAATTTATGTAGGAAAGTAGTTGGAGACCTGTACTTTAAGATGGCACCGTCAAGGCGCGTAAATTATTCTTATAAAATAGGTGATTTATTAGTTATCCGCGGTTGTTTCGTTCAGCGAAAGAAGAGATTACCTGTACGAATATGCAGATTTGTTTATTTCTTTGTTTATTTATTATCCGAGGACGGAGACCCCTTCTAGGAACTCCATAGTTCATTATGCAACCATTTTTAACAGCACAATTCTTTATTTATTGCTCGAAATAGCTTTTTGAAAATTTCTTCAGTTTTTTATTTTTTTTAATAATTTATTTTTATAATAATAATAAACGAACAGTTTATGGACTCACGAATAGTATCACCACGTAGCGGTGAAACGAATGAACTAAAATGAGCGTAAAAACGCGCCCGTGTGCCTATCTTGAGGAAACACTTTACTAGAATGGCACGCAGCGTGTTTTCACGCCCATTCTAGTTCACCCAGTGCACCGCTACGCGACACTAGCATTAGTTGCCCCGTGGATTGGCTAAATTTTAAAATAGCGAGAGGAAAAATAATATCTCTACTACATTATTACGAAGTAACACGTGCAATGGATTTTGCTCAAATGCCAGAGAAGCCGTAGAATGCATCAAATATATTAATAAACAAACAGATACGCAATTTTACCACTCTAGGTGTCTTTTAGTTTGCAGATATCAACACCAGATGGACACATCTTCCTCAGACTCAAATTGCAGATAATGCAGGTTACTTCTTTCGTAAAAAAAGATTGTATTATTCATTAACAATTGTAAAAGATATTAAACAGACCGAAGCTATCCTCCCTTTCTCGCCGCATTTTCGCGACGCCTCGGATTTTCTAATCAACGAACTTGGCAAGGGTGCAGAACTGACGAGGCTCTGTAAATAATTATATTTATTTATTTATCAATTTTACAGTATAACAGTGTATACGATACGCTGAATATAGAATAATCTCTGCTCTTTATCGTTTACTAATTAAGGCGATTAGTATGTGAGTGATCGGTAAGAACATACATTATATAGCACGTTTAATTTATTGGTCATCATCACGATCCTTTGTTTTTAATCTTTCCTCTTTCTCCCTCTTTTTCGCGTGCCCGCGGAGGCACGCCAACCGTTTGTCAGCCCCTTCTCTCGCACCTACAATACATCTCCGTCAAGTACCACGTGTAACGACAATTATCTCGCGAGACGTTAGTTACTCCTACGTGCTCGCGCGGATAAGGCCACGAATTAGTGTTTTCCGCGTGTGCGTGTCGGCACACTCTTCCGGTATACGTGTGTGAGTGCAATTTGAATACTTGGTGTTGCTCTTTGTCATCCGTTGTATTCTCATTCTGGTTAGTGCAAAATGCGAGCGCGCGGTCGCGCGCGTGGATGCGGCAACCGCGATCAGCGTTCTCGCTCGAGAAAGACAACAGCAATCCAGGGAGAAGGTTGATCGGTTTGACAAAAGCTCCGCGTTCATTGGCGCGCGACACGCACGCTTATTTTTAGGCTCGTGTGCGGAATCTATATCTACAAATATCGTTCGAGGAGTACGCTCGAAGGAGGATATACTGGAGAGCCCAGATGTGCGGGGTCCTAGGGTCCTAATGCCCTCGGGCGCTCGAGTCCCAAGTTGGCGTCTAGTGTCCCTGGCTCGAAGCTCGGTCCGCGAAGACCCAAGTGACCAGAACGCTCGCCGCATATCGCGCACACGAGCCCCCCCCCCAGTCGATTCGTCGTTCGTTAGCTCCCCGGTTCCGCGGGAGCGTCGCTGTACAGTATCGCAGAGAGATGGAAGGGTGCAGTGATACGTGTGTATGACGTGTTTACGTGTAAGTATGCGTATGTATGTGTCTATTCGCGTACGTATGTGAGTTTAAGTTAAATAAAAATAACATTACCATATGTATATCAAATTTAGTTTCCATAAGAATATATGTAGGATTCATCTTCTTTCTCTTCGCGTCAGCCGCGATCGTTCCCTTCCTCGCGCGTTACTCTACCATTGTACAAAGCGAAAAAAGAAAACCAATAACGTTAATGTAACATCACGACGGTGCGTAGCTTCGTTCATCTCTAATCAACACAGCGCAACAACTTGACGACAGTAATTTACGTTAAGGCGGTTTGATTCTCGGACTCATCAAGGCATGCCCCTCGTTCGGCTCCTTTCAATTTCCCCGTGTGAGCGACGCGCGTCACTCGACGCTGTCCCCCGGGGGGCCACGCAGATCGATGGTAACCGCGGGACCGGGGAAATCGAAATCACAAACGTCTACGGCCTTCTAAAACTACGAAGCTAGGATGTACACCCGTGCCGGCTCGCGTTCCCCGCCGTCGAGAATGCTCGCGCGAGGACTCGGCCGAGAAGAACAGAGAGTGTTTGGCCACCTTCGCGAAAGATCGACGCGAAGGGATCGTCCTGGGTTCGCTTCGACGCTCGACAAAAACTACCGCGTCTCCCGGCTATGGGATGCAGACGTATATATATGTATTTCCTGAAAATATAATCGTGGGAAGAGAGAGACACGGTAATCGTTGTCGTTCTTCTTCCAAGTGGATCTCTTCTCGTTAGTCGCGATGGAATACTCGATTGTTGTGTCCATTGGTTCCTGAGACGGAGTCCTCTGCTTGCTGGGGGTTGAAATCGTGGGGTATTGGTTTATGCGTGTGACACACTGGACTCCGTCCTACATCTCTGCTCTTCGTTCGTCCTCTCTCTTGCTCTTCATCAATCTCTCTCTCCCCTTCTTCTCGCTCGTTCTTGTTCGTTTCGACCGGCCATCGCCTCCTCCTTACATCAGCTTCATCTTAGCGCACTCGGGGCAGATGATGTCCTCGTTGTCGGTGATGAAGCCACGGCCAACCAGCGAGGTCTTGCAGCCCGCGCAGATGAAGCAGTCGTTATGCCAGTGCCTGTCCTCGAAAGAGATGAAGCGGGTGCCACCGATACCTGAAACAAGTTCCTCTTTCTTTTATCCTGTCCCTCTTAAGGGTTAATGCCTATCTGTTAGCTCTGAAACACAGAAGTTTTGGCAAGAAAACGAAAGGTTTGCGGGGATTTTTTTTAAACTTGAAGACTTTTTTAAATAAACGGTTGTATATTTGGAAGTATATATTTTTTAGTTCTTGTAGTTTTTTGCAATGCGATATCTAAATAAATAGTGGAATAATAGGCGATTTACCGGCAGCGTTTTTTTATTTAAGGGGGTATACGCGTTTGAACCCTCGGAAAATGTGTACATTTTGTGGATTTTTTTACAAGTCAACGGCTTGATGCAGATTTTGATGCGTTTTTTTTACTATCTTTACATTAGTATTATGACCTACTTAAAAAAAGTTTCAGTTAAAAAACTATTGTGTTTCGGAAGTTATGGATACATATCCGAAAGTTTCCTGATTTTAAACGGGTAAATGGTGGCCCTGAAATAAGCTGTATGTCGTGTCTGAAATCAAAAACACTAAAATTTTGTTATAAAATATGTAACTAGCTATTGTCCTATGGGGCGATTATGAAAAGTTTGAAAAATAAAGAAATGGTGAGAGATCAAATGTAAAGTTAGCTTTTTCTAAGAGAAAAGTCCACCTTTTTTCTTTATAAATAATAAACGGGCAATCGGAATAAAAAAACGTTTGTAGGACGATGTGCATGCAAAATTGCAAGTGAATTGGTTGAACCAATTTTTAAATCGAGAGATTTAAGATTGTCGGGTATGTACCCATAACTTCCGAAAAACAATCGTTTTTTTACTGAAACTTTTTTTTTAAGTAGTTCATAATACTATGTAAAGATAGTAAAAAAACGGGAAATCTGCATCAAGCCGTTAACTAGGAAAAAAATTTTAAAAATGTACACGTTTTCTGAAGGTTCAAACGGGTATACCCGCTTAAGGGGAAGTTCCGGTCTGAAAGTTGATTTTTTTATTTCATTTTTGGAATGTTCAACGTTTTTTAGGAATACGTGTTTAAAAGGAGTTGTTGAAATTTGTAAAATTCACGAAGTTATAAGCATTTGAGTAGTGGCAAATGCATTGATAACACCGGGCTACTCGGCACTCACGTAAAACTTTAAACGCGTTTTTCTTGTAACAGTGTTCTCAAAACGGTGGGCGCTGTATCTCCAAAAGTTATTTTCTGATTCGACTGAGACTTTTTTTATTTTGAAGAATATACTTCTGGCTAGGCGGGGGGAACTAGAAAAACTTACAAAAAATTGAAAATTTATAATTTTCAAAGGCGTTGAAAGGATGAAAAATATAAAGAAAATGTGATTTCACACTTCAAGTGCCATTATTCTCTAAAAAAATTTCATTTTTGTAATTTTTTCTAGTTTCCCCCCTAGCCAGAAGAATAATCTTCAAAATAAATAAATGTTTCAGTCAAATCGGATAATAACTTTTGGAGATACAGCGCCCACCGTTTTGAATCAATTTTTGACGACTTGACTTTAACGACTCCCTAGGGCCGTCTACAAAGATTAATTATAAAACAAAAAATATAATTCCTAAATATCACCTATTTTTGGGGCTCTAGACCGGAACCTCCCCTTAAAAAATTCGGCCAAACTTAGTTAGTATATTAGATTATCTAAATAGTCCTTAATCGTCGCTTTTTCATTTCTGCGTATTTTTTATTTTACGGATGAGAAATGATGCTGTGTCGAAAATCGATACTTTTGCTATGAGAAGCCGCTATTTTGTAGTAAATTAATCTTTCGGGATAATGAATGATTAAGTATTAGATAATCTAATATACTAACTCAATTCCCTCGAACTTTTTATTTCAGATGAACCAGCTCAAAATTACAAGTGGTCACCGCGAAACTACTGAAAAAAATCGCTGCCGGAAAATCACTGATATTTCTTTTATTTATATATATTTGCCATCGTAAAAATTACTACAAGTAGTTTAAGACGTACACTTTCGAATACATAAAAGTTTGTTTGAAAAGGCCTTCAAATTTTTCCCCTAAAAATTCATGAATATACAAGTTTTCTCCGACCTCACAGATAGACATAACCCCTTAACCCGCACCCACCAACTTGCTTTCCTAAACCACGTTTTGTGCCAGCAGCTTCAATAACTATATAGAAGTGTCACGTACCAGTGATCGGTTTGGAGCAGGCGGTGCATCTCTTGGCGAACAGCTCGCCGAAGCAGTCGGCGCAGTAGGGCTTGTCGTCGCGCGACGTGAATCGCTGCCCGGCTAGGGAGTTGTTGCAGTTGCTGCAGGTGAAGCAGTCTCTGTGCCACGGCTCGTTCTTATACGTCACACCGCCGCTGGTGATGATCTGCGACAGCAAAGTCTCGCGTATCAGTCTTCGCCCCGGAGAATCAGTGTACGGTAAATTCTCGTTATAGGCTCCATGCTCGGGATGAGCTTACAACGCATAGACAGGATAAGCTTATAACGAGAATACACTGTACTTTGCCAAGCATCCGCGGTTGCTCCGGCAACGAGGAACAAGGAGTTCAAGGAAGACTCACCTTATTGCACTTGACGCAACGGGTGGCGAACTTATCCTCGTAGCAGCCGGCGCAGTAGATCTCTTGCTCGCGCGGGATGAAGCTCTTCGTGCCGATCGGGTTCTTGCAGACCACGCAACAGAAGCACTTCTCGTGCCACTGCCTGGTCTTGTACTCCATCTTCTTGGTACCTGAAACACGAGCAGCTCCACGTCAGCCACCTTAGCGATAAACATGCCGCATTACGTTCCAGCAATCGCTGGTAGATCGCCTCTGAATTTCCCGTCACGGACGTTTTTAATCCCAAAACAGAGCGCATCGGCGCGGCCTGTGCCGGTTTATCGTGTCATAAACTGCCCCCCGGAGGGGTGGAATATTTTAGCGATAGTCTAGACATTCCGTTCGCAGGGATTGGATTCTACGGTACAGTAGTCTAGACTCTAGACGATCGCGTGCGGCGCCGGAGCTGGCGTGTTTCTCCGCGCATCCCCTTTGCTCGCCCGCTGCCCAGGGGATGAATTTTTCCAGGCAGTTGGAAAATAAAGGACCCCGCTTCGGGGGAAAAGTAATCTGCCGACGGAACGGTGCGAGCTTCCCCCAACGACCTTCTTGGAACTTCAAAATAGCGTTCAGGGGGATGTTATTGGGCGAGGCTTAATTTCCAAGCAGTTTGCCGGAGCTCGATTCCCTCGAGGCGGCCTAGAAAGTTCACCGACAGGTGCAAAAAGTCGCGCAAAACCGGAAGATGGCTGGAGAAGATAGGTGTCGTCTCCCGCAATGCGGTTTAAAAGTTCGCACCGCGGGACTTTCTAGTCACGGTCGCTAATAACCTACATAGAACGGTGCGCTTCTTCCAGCATTCTGGCCACCGCGCTGCTCTGCATAGGGTAGATGTCCCAATTACTGCCATCTTAAGATTATAACTGAACTTCATTTAATCATTTCACGTGTTGTTTAACCTAAAAATCGTCTTAGTTTGAAACATAATATTATTTAACATCTCTTTTATTAAAAAAAATAGTTTTATGAATTAAATATGAAGAATTTATTAATAATTAATTAAAATTCCCAAGTGATCCTAGTGTACCTATAACTGTCACCTCAAAAATCGTCTTGTCCGTATGATTTTTTAATTTGTTTTATTTTTATGTAAATCAGAATCTCCGTTTAAATATAACATATTTTGTACATTTTTTTATACTTTACGTTTTTATTACATAAAATAAATAAAGTGGCAGTAATTGGGACATCTACCCTAGGACTCTCACGACTCGAGAACGAGAAAGAAGCAGGAAGCCCTTTCACGCTTCCCTTGCCCCGAGAGCGACACGTGCAGGGATGACATCAGCCCGCAGGACGCACGTGAAATCCGCCTCGGCCGGGCGACACGCGACGCTTTTTTCGCGCGTCGGCGAGCCTCGCGAATCCCATTGACCCGATTCCCCCGCTCAACAGAGTCGTTGGACCGGATCTCGCGCTCGGAAAGAAGAAGAGCCACGGCGAGTGGAGAGAAAACACCGCGTCCCTTGGTCTGCTCGCAGCATCGCAGACGTGCAATTCTGCGATCGGGCAGATTGCTGGCTCGCCGGCGTGCCCATTATTATTGGCCCACCTATAATTGGCCGCGTCCAACGCGCCGGACGATCGTTAACTCCCACGCGATCTCGCGGTTTCGACCGGCCCTCTGCCTTCGCTTCGTTTCCATAGGGGATTAAGGGGGTATTCTGGTCTGACGAGGCATTTTCGTCGCGTTATTTCGGAATTTTTTTACAAAGAACCCATAAATTGTATTATTATTTAGTATATTGCCACATGTTTATTGATGTTTCAACTATCTTTACAAATTTTGTCGATAGAAAAAAATTTAAATCAAACGCAATTGACTGCATTAAAGTAATGGTGAAAAAAAGAACATGGAGTCACGGTGCCCATGATTGGGCTCGTTCTAGTGATCAGAAACAAAAAATGAAAAGAGATTCTTTATCTGTATGCCTGTGGCTATCGTCCCTACCAGAATTATGATAAAATAATTTGTTTTTAAACTTTCGCAGACCTTTAAAGTTGAAAAAATGTGCGAAAATTGAAACTTAATTTTCAAACCGCGGTCATTTGCTTAATTTTCAATATTTTTTTATTATTCTGGTAGGGACGATAGCGACAGGCATACAGATAAAGAATCTGTTTTCATTTTTTGTTTCTGATCACTAGAACGATCCCAATCATGGGCACCGTGACCCCATGTTCTTATTTTCACCATTACTTTAAAGCGGTCAATTGCGTTTGATTTTAATTTTTTTCTATTGACAAAATTTGTAATGGTAGTTGAAACATCAATAAACATGTAGCAATAAAATAAATAATAATACAATTGATGGGTTCTTTGTAAAAAAAATTCCGAAATAACGCGACGAAAACGCCTCGTCAGACCAGAATACTTCCTTAAGTCACGGTGCGCTTCTTCCAGCATTCTGGCGACCGCGCTGCTCTGCATACGTCGAGGACTCTCACGACTCGAGAACGAGAAAGAAGCAGGAAGCCCTTTCATGCTTCCCTTGCCCCGAGAGTGACACGTGCAGGGATGACACTGTTATGTTTTTTCTCCTGTATATTTTCTGTTTATTTTATTTTATTTATTTCTTATTACTATAGGCTATACCTATTGTATTACTTTTTTCAATTTTTTGTATTCTAAAGGGTTCTCCCGTTAATTCAATAATAATAATAATAATAATAATAAAGTCACGTGGACGGCGGTGTTTGTGGGAATGGAAGTGCTGTTTCGATTAACATTCGAGGGATGTTGATTCCAGGAGCCGTTTCGATCCAGGAGTCCACGTAGGTCTCTACGGGACACCGTTCAAAGATGACCAGAGCTTCTCCGCTCGTGGGCGTCCCACCGTTCATTAGCCTCCTCGTCTTTCCCGCCGGCTCTCCAAGGGCAAGCCGAATTAATAATGACTCGCTATTCCGAAAGGTGATCTAATAGGACCTATGGGTTGAATAGCCAGCGACCGAGATGATCTTCCCTCACCTTCCTCCACGCCTACCAGTTCGATGTTAAAATGTCAATGTTACTTCCAAAGCCATGGTGTTCCGTTAAGAAGACCGTCAGAAGCCTGATGCAACGGCAGAATGACTAAACTATAGATAAACACGGGCAGAGAATCGTCGGAGCCAAGTCAGGCCTCGCTCGACCATCTGTTCCCTCCGCCGACGTCAATATAATCAGCGCTTTATCATTCCCGACGCGATCGCTGATAAATGAACGGCGTACCGTTACTGGACGATAGTTCGCGATCGATCAGTCATCGCAAATTAGTCTGTCCCTCGTGACGCCTGGATAAATCACGGTCTCCTTTCAGGTTTCCAACCGATCTACCCGGATTATCGATTTCATAAGCCTGGTATCAACTTCCACTATCGACGCGACAGACTTCTTTCCCGATCCGCTTGACGTCATCGAGGAACCTCGAATTTAGACACTGGATACATTTAACCCTTTCGGCCCTCTTGGGACACATATGTCCCAGTGAATGTTTATGAATCTTTTAGTCTATTTTGTCCTGTTGAAATGTATTCTTTGTCATTTATGTGATATGTCCCCCCAAATGATATCTATTATATCTTTTGTACCAAAGGGTTTTTTCACCGCGAATAAATAAATGAATAAATAAATGATTATGTTTGGAACAATACGTGCCACATATGTGCGTTGTTTTATTCTTTTTTAGTTAATCTGATTATATACTACTATCTTTGATTGGCAATCATGAGGAGAAGCAACGTAGTAACGTGCTAGATAAGTTTTATTTTGGCAGGGTGTGTGGCTGCAGACTCGCATTTATAGAAATTGCGTGTTTTACACGTGTAATTGGACAATTTTCTGATTTCTTTTTACGTAGTCTTTCAGTTTGTAGTATGATATAACTGTTCTGCTAAAAAGTTTTTACATTATTATGTTTTTACTTATCTTATTGAGCATAGAGAAGTGCCTATGCGTTTCCGGGACGCATATGTCCCATTAGGTGTTTTCATACTTTGTTCTTGTTTCTTTATGACAAGCAGTAAGATGTAATAATGTTATAAATGCGTTCATAATATGTATATATAATATATCTATATATAATAAAAATACATTATATAACATCCCCACAGAAGATCGGAAGTGTTTAACCCTGTTTAACTTTCCCGGGTCACATATGTTCCACTGAAAAAACTGCTGGGACACATTTGTCCCAATTTTTAAAATTGACATACAACTGTCAAACTTGATCAGTACCTATCCGCCACGTACAAGGAAACATATCGAACCCGAAAATTCTGATTTTAATGAAACTCCGTACGATTGTAAAGCATGTCGGAGTATGTAAGAAACGATTTTTTTTCTGCGGAAAAACACTCTGAGGGGGTGAAATTAACCCCTGAAAATCCGGTTATTAACCCGATTTTGTGTTATAATTCGTGAACCGTAAAATAATTTTTTTACCAAATGATAGATTTAATTAAAAGAAGTAACTTTTGTCTTGAAACTTTTTTTCTATCTCTTACAATTCCCGAGTTATAACACAAAATCGGGTTAATAACCGGATTTTCAGAGGTTAATTTCACCCCCTCAGAGTGTTTTTCCGCAGAAAAAAAAATCGTTTCTTACATACTCCGACATGATCTACAATCGTACGGAGTTTCATTAAAATCAGAATTTTCGGGTTCGATATGTTTCCTTGTTAGTACAAACGATTTCTGCAAGAAAAACCCACGCTCTTAAAAACTAGTGTAGCGGATGCTGATCCCATAAACAGGATATCCATCCTGGCGAACAAATATTGTTCTGAGTTAGACTTTTTCAATAAGCTCCAGCTTCCTTTCAAACAGCGGTGCGCAAAATTATTTCTGTAGAATAGCAATAAATAATCGGATCGTGACCGGTAATTTTAGTATCTATGTAATACAGAAACACGTTGACTTAATTCAAACAGCAAAAGCAATAATTTATAATTTTTCGCAACTTTCCTGAGGAAGATCTAAATCAAGATCGAAACGTCGAAAGCTTTTATTATCTATTGCTAAATAGCTTGTGTTTTAATGATTTAAAATTGACCGAACCTGTGCGCCGAAATCAAATAATCATTCTATGTAATACCTCACACAATCACTTTTGATGTTATTAACTGTATAGTGTATACTAAGGGCTTGTCCCGTTTAAATAAATAATAATAATAATAAAAATATAATAAAATCCAGATGGAAAAATGTCGGGTCGAAAGGGTTAAGGAAGCCTCGATCGTAACATCGATCCAACATTCTGCTGACAAGCGTTCGACAGGGAGCCAGCGTGGATTCGCGGACCCTGAAGAGGAATAGCGGGGCTTTTCGTGGCGCTGCTCCTCCCGTGGTCCACCGTGAGTCAGGAGGAGGCACGTGACGTCAGTTTGTCCGAGCAATACCTCCGTATATGTATAAAGTCTGATGGTCCAAGGCCGACGATGTTGTAATCCCGCATTATGCGTCGCTTTAGCGCGGCTCGGGGCCACTCGAGCCCGATCAGCTCGATCGGCCGTGCAAAATCGCTCGGCCGATTCGCCATCCCGTCTTTCCTCGAGGCGCCCGATCCCTCGGTTCAACAAGTGTCGGGGGTCGCTGGAAAACGAGGCGCCGACGCGCTGCCGAGGGGTCAAAGATCGCATCGCCGCGGAACCGTGGGTCG
This sequence comes from Andrena minutula, assembly GCA_929113495.1. NCBI lineage: Eukaryota > Metazoa > Arthropoda > Insecta > Hymenoptera > Andrenidae > Andrena > Andrena minutula. The sequence goes on along the minus strand of OV815993.1, from coordinate 74,736,523 downwards.
TTAACGCGATCCTACCGAATTTTACGACGCCCCGAACTGCCGGGGCGCTGGCGATCCATCGGAAGCCGCGATCCACGTCAACTCTAAATATACATTCGCGAGCGGCGAAAAAAGCGGGCCTCGACTTTCCCGCCTCGAGACCCGTCCGCGGAAACTTTGCACAGGACGGCGCAGCGAGCCCCCCTCACTGGGATTATTACTTTCATTGCGCAACAGGGAAACGCCTCTTTTTTTTCAGCGTTGCACAATGCCGTTGCATAAATCATTGCTCCTCGACGCGCTTCGAATTAGAGCCCAGATAAATAGGGTGAAATGACCAGTTTTTTCAGTTTCAAATAACGATAAAAATTAAATAATGTCCTAATTTATTAATGGAACAAGAACTTGTAACAGAATAGGCTTTAAAAATGTCTAAAAAAATTGTTTGTGCCTCTTTACTTGAACGGTGTTTGAAATAAATCATAAAAATGTAATCAATGCCCAATATACTAGTGAATGAACGAAATACCCAATAAGTGAACATCTTGTATCCAGTGAATGAACACAAAGAATAATACATCATTTTCTGACGAGAAATTGCTGAAAACGCTACAAAAGTAGAAGAGAAGTTAAGTTAGGGACCTAACATAAGAATATAAAAATATTATGTATATATTATAATCATAGGTACTTGACAAATTTATTTATATCAGAACACAGTTTACACAATATAATGGTTAACTCTCATCGTACGTGTTTTGTTACTAGGTTTCTCGCCGTGAATGGCAACACCCGAAACCACAAATCAAAAAAATTAATAAGCGACCAAGACATTTATAGAGTCAAAAAATATTTATATCGCCGTTATCTCAATAAATTTTCCTTCATTCTAAATATAAGATCATTGTTTTCAATGAAATAGTATTCTTGTTATACACGAAAAAAGTCAATTTGTTCAGTCACTGCTCCCTGTTCATTCACTGGTCAATTCACCCTATCTGCCTTTGGAAGAACATCACCAAGAAAAGCACCAGCAAGCCAAGTCTTCCAGTTCCTCGCCGCGGGATCTAGCTCCCTCGACCAGTCAATTGCGATCCAACTACCAATTCTTGGCGCGTTAAACAGTGCTCGCGGCCGAAGGAGATTACGTCGTGATAACGGGCTGATTCGATCTCCGTCGATCGATGTTGATGCACCGACGCACAGCAGCCTGTCGTCACGCGAATGACATCATACGTATTAATATGGCCTCTTATCCTCCGCACGATTTTCAAATCGACACAGCCATGTTTCTTCTACACTCGGATAATCGGATTGGCCGAGCGTGACTGCGATGCCCAATAGTTGGATCGCTCGAAAAGGATGCTCGTGTCGGATAGCGCATCGACGGCAAATCGAAATGGAGATTCGCGGAGAGCGTTTCGAGCGGGCGATTATTAAAACAAACGGCGAGTGACATCACTGTTTAATCGCGGCGCAGCGAATTCCAGGCTGTTTCGCAACGGCCTACGACAAATATTGCCCGGCGACTTACTCCAAGGAGCCTTCGCTTCATTACAATAATTTACATTGCGAATTATCGGCAAACAGAGGGAAGGAGCTTCCGCGAGTCCTCAGAAGTAGGTGCATTCGCGGGAAGAGAGTTGCCTTGGCGAGTTAAGAGGGTATTCTGGTCTGACGAGGCGTTTTCGTCGCGTTCTTTCGGAATTTTTTTACAAAGAACCCATCAATTTTATTATTACTTAGTTTATTGCTACATGTTTATTGATGTTTGAACTATCTTTACAAATTTTGTCAATGGAAAAAATTGTACACAAAACTTTAAACGCGTTTTTCTCGAAACCATGTTTTACGAACCGGTGACCATGATATTTCAAGATTGACTGGACCAACTTAGTCCAAGTTTTGCATAAATTATCAGCACACATGTGGCTATCGTCCCTACCAGAATTATGATAAAATATTTTGTTTTTAAACTTTCACAGACTTTTAAAGTTGAAAAATTGTGCGAAAATCGAAACTTAATTTTCAAACCGCCGCCATTTGCTTAATTTTCAATATTTTTTTATCATTCTGGTAGGGACGAAAGCCACAGGCATACAGATATAGAATCTCTTTTCATTTTTTGTTATAGATCACTAGAACGAGCCCAATCATGGACACCGTGACACCATGTTTTTTTTTTCACCATTACTTTAAAACAGTCAACTGCGTTTGATTTTAATTCTTTTCCATTGACAAAATTTGTAAAGATAGTTGAAACATCAATAAACATGTAGCAATAAACTAAATAATAATAAAATTGATGGGTTCTTTGTAAAAAAATTCCGAAATAACGCGACGAAAACGCCTCGTCAGACCAGAATACCCGCTTAAGAGGTCCTCTGTCACGTGTCGCGGCCATAGGCGGAAGAAGGACGTTTTATTAGCATCCGCGATATCACCGATCAAGCTCGCGGTTACATTAATCATCCCTGGACGTAGGATTAGCATATTAACTGGTTGGTTCGGTCGTCACCTGAGATCTCAACTACAGATTTACTTAGTCGTCTCTAGGATCTCTCTCTTTCGATGGTTCGATCCTCGTTGGTGGTTGACAACGACGATTTTCAGGAGGTTTCGATCGCGATCCCAGTTTCCGTAGGGCCCGGGTAATTAGCGGGCTCGTTAGCCAAGTGGACCGGGGACAATCGCGGTGCGTGGCCGTGCTCGTGTTTCCAGATAAGGTCGCGACTCCGTTCGGCTCCCTTCCGTTTGTCTGTGGCCCTTTCTCTCTCGCTTCGTTGGCTTTGATCGGGGCTAGTTTACCGCGAGCCGGTTGCGCCGCGTCGACCCACGATCGGCGTGCCGATGCCGACCTTAGGAAAACTTTGAGAACGGGGCCTTAACCGACGCCCCCGCGTTCACTGCTTTCGCAACGGCCGAGGAAACCGACCCGGAATGCCCAAGCAGAGACAGATTTTACATCGAGACTTAGATTCACCCTCCTCTTCTTCCATTTCCTCGACTCTAAATAACTCCTGTTTGCCGAGCTTCCTCGAGTTTAGAAAGGACTTGTCGCGAGGGGTGTTTACAGAAGTGTTTTACAAGAGGTTCGTCACCTGGATCGGCCTTCTTCGGGTCCCCCAGGACGCAGTCCTTGCCGAGGCAGCACCTGAACTTCGGCTCACCCCCCATCGGGAACATGCTGAATATCGCCACATCCTCGTCCTTCTCCTTCGCCCTTTTTATCCTCTCCTCGCCCACTGTCTTAGTCTGCAGGTGAAGCTTGCTGGACAGCCGCTCGCTCAACGCGTCGGTGGCCATTTCTCTTTCCTCTGTCTGAGGCTCTCTGGATCTTCCCGAGGGAACGCGCACTGGGATCGCGGTGGGCTACCTCAGAAACCGGCTTTCCTCTCGATTACTCGCTCGAGGAGCAAAGTCGCGATCTAAACGGCGACTAGAGATTTGTGGTACGAGAGGTCGGGTTTCCTCGAAGAGACAACTGATATAATTTCACCTCTGTCATCCCTCGAACGGATTTTAAAGTTAGACGGGGGTTTGAGGTTTGACAAGGATTGCCAGCCGGAGTCGAGAGCACCAGGATTCAAAGGGAACCCACTGGCTGGAACGGAGCAGGTGGGGCTCACAACGATAACACGGCGAGACGCGACGAAACAAGGCAATCGTGCGATTGGCCCGGAGTCTTGCGAGCCACTGAAGCAACCGAACCAGCTCGCTCTCGCTGGAGTGACCGCGTGCACGCCGCGAGCACGCGCAACGTGTCTTCCACTTCGCTGATAACTTGGAGCCTTCCCGCTCCAAGAGGGCCACTCCACCGTCCTGGATCGCGTCCACCAATATTTATATATTTACCCACCCGCGTTCGCTCCAACCCTCTGCAATTCGTCTAATGGACCGCTGTTTTCCGCCTTACGCGGCTCCTGTCGCGCTTCCCCAACCACCCACGGCTCCTCGACTTTGCTTATCGCTACTTCTATTTAGCGTCCGAGTGACGGCAACGCGAAACTGCGTCGGAGACATCCGCCAGGTGACTCACGAGCTGATAGAGACGTACCGAAGCCTCTATCTTCGGTGGTCATCGGTTGTGTGCTTTTCGTTCAGGGTGACGTTTGCAAATAGGGATATCAAATAGCAAGGAGAGTGTTTTAGGTGTCCGCCTCCGGCCATTTTGATTTTTGGATATGTTATAGAGCACCGAAAAATAAGAAATACGTGTTTTTTTATTTTTCCCCGTTTTCATATCTGGGGGGTGACAACTGCGTTCAAAATTAGGGTTGAAAAATCATTTTTGTGGAATATCGCGAGATTTTTTATCAGGTCAGGAACTAATATTTGATCAGATACTAATACTAATTAAAAAGAAAGTACTAAGTAAACTTATTTTTAGTATTAAACCATCTAAAATTTAATTTTTTTTATAATTTCATAATGTCCTAACCTAATTTTTATTCAGGTGATGAAAAATTGGTTCCATAAGAAAAAAGTAGAACTAAATAATGATCACTGACTTTTAACGCAAAATGATACATATAATACTAAAATTCTTTCGCTACATTGTAAAGTAAACTATTGTAAGCAAAATGTATGAAAATAATTTTTAATACCGCAATATCCAGTAAAGAAGTCGACTGTGGCGTCGATGTTGATCTCTTAGTTCGAACATTAAGAGATGGCGTTCAATAGAGGCTTCCTTCACGTGAGCTACCTTACACATTTATTTTCAGAAAAGCTAACAATACTACCTGCTTTCACAGACAACACGCATATTTTCGAATTATCCTTCTTTATGTTAGTAATTATTTCAAACAATTATTTATGGACATAAATTGAAAAAAAATGATTTATTTCATGAACTGATAAAAAATTAGTGCCTGATCAACAACTAGTTCCTTAACGGTACCAGTTTCTTTTTATCTTTTCGCCATACCTCATTCCGCACTCAAACGCCATCTGAATATTCTAAACAATGTACTGTGATATGCATCAGCTGTTCTCTATTTTAGCTCTGAACTTTACTAACGCGATCACTGCGATTACCGGAGCTTGTCAGACAAATTATTCTATGTACCCTGCGTCATCTGTCTTAAGAAGAAGCGAATGTTTGCGAATTTTTTTTGTAAAAGTGGAAGCATATATTTTCACAGAACTTTTTGCACTTTAAAGAGTAACATTTAAAGAACATATGGTAATTTTTTTGTAGAAAAATATTTAACGTTTATAATAAAAATACAACGACATCCAAGAAGCCTTTTTAAAAACGGTGAGCACGATATCTCAAAAACAACTGCACCAATGTTTCTCATACTTTGTGGGATTATTTTTTTATATAAAAATCTATCGACTATCGTTCGCATTTTTTTTTAATGTATATTTTCGATTTTATCAACGAAAAATGGCCGTTTTTCGCGGGAAAATCAGGTCCTTCAAACTTTAAATCCCCCGCCGTCAGTCGAAAGATAGATTAATATACTAACAAAATCTTTTTGTTTTTTTTATTTTAGATAATCTGATTCCGAATGGCAGTGCTCAATGACAGGCTTTTTGAATATCGATTGTAATTTTATTATAAACGTAAATATTTTATTACGAAAAAATTACCAAATCTCATTTAGATGTTGCTCTTTTAATCACAAAAAGTTCTGTAAAAATAGATGCTTCCATTTTTCCAAAAAAAATTCACAAACATTCGCCTCTTTTCGTCCTCCTGACTAGGTATAACCCCTTAATGTTTCTTTTTCATTTTAATATGCACCCTCCTACTCCACTACACTAAAGGGAACCCCTTCCCGTTTACAAACAATAAAAACAAAGAACCTCTGACAGTCTCACATCCTCGTGCTTTCTTTTCAACGAAGATCGCTATTATCACATGTGGAAAGGTTAGGCGAGGGGGCCAAGAGTGTTCCCTAGGTGTCTCAGATAACTGAACAATGCATGGTACGTTTCTGATTCATCGGTTCGTGGACGTCGGCAAGGAGGATTCAGAATAAATCACAGCGAAGAGCACGTCCCCCGATAATGGTGCATTCGGCTCGCATGTTCCTTGAACGCTTTCCCCGTTTTTTTCCGCAATGGGTCTAGGTCGCAGGATCGAAGCTATTTCCCGTGGCGTTCGACTGCAATGCATCGCGTTAGAAGCAGCGATTCGACGCGCAGTTCGAAAGGTCGAGCCGTATACGGACACGCGCTGGCACCGAGTCATTTTCACGGACGATCCCGTGGCAGTCCCGTCGCTATCTGCCACGCTAATCCGCCCGAGAACTTAAGGCTTAACGAGACTCCCACGCGCGTCACGTAACTCGAGACCAAGTCCGTCAGAGACACGAACTTTCCTCGCGAAATCGATGATCCGCTCCAGCCGGTTCGCTTTCTCCGAGCCGTAGAAACGATAAATCCGCTGGATTTCGTTGGTAAATGGATCCGCGCCGACCTCAAGCGTACTTGACCGAATTACCGTGCCCGCCCGCGATCTCCCTTTCCGCGGAAGCGGGCGCCCTCGAGCAGCTTCCTTCCTTCGAGAGGAATTCGACCTCTGAATGATCGCCCACTGGACACACGCCGCGGTACCCTGCTATCCATCCTCCGTGACTAAGGCGCTCTAAGATTTCGAGCTGGACGAATCGAGGGGATTTTCATCGCCCGGAGGCTTTCGATGCGGTCGGCAGGGTCGCGGAGGCCAGTGAATCACGCGATATATAGGTCGCGGAGCACTCCACGCCGTCTGCGATCATCGAAGGCTGCGAGGCGACAAACCGATAGCCGTTCCCAGTTGCCGTTCCGTCGTCGCGAAAAAGGTCGCCCGGCTAATTGACCAACGATCCTTTCTTTTTCTCAACCTACTTTCCCGCTCCATTGATCCCGTCGACTGGGCGCCCGCGAAAACTCCAGCCAACGAAACTTTCGCCGCTTCGTCCTGAAAGTGCTCGACGGAACGTTCAACTTTTACCACCACGGCAAACTTTTCCAAGCCGACGGAGACGAGATCGTAAAGAAAGGTCGCTTAGAAGCATTTTCAGGTCGTCGACTTCGCTTTCCCCGGTCGGCTGGCTGTTTTCAGAGTTCCCAGACCCCCAAGGATCACCGAAAAGGAGTCCTTTCCTTTTCGCAACGACTCGCGGTAATTGGGCCGAGTCTGGAGCTCGGGCCTTGACTCGGTTGCCGTAATAAGAAACGCAGGATCTATTCTCTCTCTCTTCGAGATCGTGAGTCATTGTTCGGGGCTTGTCGAGCGAGAGCAGGGAAGCTCTGGGACCGATCTATCAGCTTGCAGAGCTGTCGATCAGAGGCTACCAGTGGGATGAAAGGGGCGCGTGAAGTTCGTAACTCACCAGCACGGAAGATCTCGCCGCATCCATCGCAACGGCTGGCGAATTGGGCATCGTAGCAGTTGCCGCAGTAGATCTTGTCCACCTTGCTACCGAACTGTTTGTCCACCAAGGACACTCTGCACCTGTTGCAGAGGAAGCAGGCCTCGTGCCAGTGCTTATCCTTGTACGACAGATCCTGCAAACAGCGTACCAATTATCCTACCCTGCCCTCGTCCTTTGGCAGCGTTGATTTGTCCCAAGTCGACGGGCAAAGGAAGAGTATAAACAGAACGCGAGCGGAGGAAAACAGCGGCGTTGCATCTCGGACGTGGTTAATTCCTTCAGCAACCGCGACCTTCGTCACGGCTACTGAAATAGTAAATTCGCACTTCCGAGCGCAAACATTCGCCGCGGAGCATTCATCAGACGATCGCGCGCAATTGAGATCGCGCGGCTCTCCATTTCTGGATCGATCATAATCGCGGACTCGTCGACCTCTAAGAGCCTTCGCGCTGACGTTCCAACCGAGGAGAAGGAACGCGGATCCTTGGATCGCGAGCCGTCTTTCGTTCGGAGCAAGTGTTCTCTCGCTTGACACCGATTCGTCGGGGGATCGTGGAAAACCCCGGCGACTACCGCGACTCGTCTCGCGGCGAATTTCTGCGCTCGGAGGTAGGAGGAATAGGAATGGCGGGCAGCCGAGAAACGGAAATAAGCTCACGAAACCGATATGGGTAGCAGCACCTGCATCATCGTTTCTATTTCTAGGAATGAGTAAGTCGACGCCCATGCCTGCCAGCGTATCGGCACCTCCAAGTCCAGCGATTATACACGAACCGATAATTACCGATTTCTGCGCGCAACTCGGCGAACTCTGGCTTCAACCGACGCTGAAAGACCTCAACGATGGGGTCGCTTTACGCGGTGATATGCCTTAAAATGATTTCAAGAGAGAGAGAGCTTAATTCGGTATTTCCACGGCTGGACGCCATCCAACGTTGCAAAACCTCGCGAGGTTCCCGAAAGATCTATCTGTATCGGGCACCGCGAGCGAGCGATACGACGCACAGAGGTGTATTTGATGGAAAAAGGCGGCATTAGCGAGGTAAAACGTGGGGGAAATTTTTTATTTTACATTAACAACTGCGCCAATAGCAACTCAATGCCACCAAAATTTTAAATCAAAAGTGCAATTTATAGTGCAAAAACTGGGTTTTAAAAAAATAAGTGAAAATTTATTTTGTGATTCAAATATTTTAGTTACGGTGAAAAATTAAACGAAGTTATGGAATCAATTCCTAGTGGTAAGTAAATCGTTAGAAGAAAAAAAACAATTTGATTCTTGTTTCTCTCTCTTAGTACAGGGGAGTTTGAAATAAATTTAAAAAATTGTATCAGATTCTACAGAATTCTGCTTAGATTTTTAAATCAGTGTAATACTAAGGGAATATATTATCAGATAAAAAAAATTAGCTGCTCATAATTGCTTGTTTTTGTAGAATTGGTTATCAAATTTTACAATTTTATATGGTGATTACAGGTTCAAAATCAAAGTCAACGACTTTTTCGAGACTGGAAATGCGGCAGATTTTAAAAAATGACAATTCCGAATCAAAAGACTTCGACAAGGTTTACAATGGAATAATAATAATAATAATAATAAAAAAACTTTGCAAATGTTGCTGCCCCCAACCCCGATAGATGAAGAAGCTGAAAATTTATCTCCAGATACTTCGGAAAACGAATTATAAATGTTAAAAGTCAAATAAATATTTTAATTATTGACCTAATGCCGCATTTTTCTTATAAATACACCACTGTGCGACGCGACGTGCTATCGAAGGAAACCGTGGAAGATCTTTGGGCAAACTGGGTCGGTGAGTCAACTCGCTTATCGCCGATACATCTACGGTATCGAGGACGATCCGCGACTAGTGCGTCAAAAACGTACCTTGGAGTCGATGCCGATGATTTTGTTGCACTCCTCGCAGCCATTAGCGAAAACGCTCTCGTAGCACTTGATGCAGTAAGGATGCTCGTCCCTGAGGACGTAGCGCTGCCCGGTCAGAGACTCGTCGCACTGCCAGCAGCAGAAGTGTCCGCTGTGCCAGTCCTTGTTCATCGCCTTCGTGTACTCGCCACTGAAAATCAACTGGAAACGAAAAACGCGTGGAGTTTAGAGGCGATCTACGATCCAGGCCGAGCATCTCTCTAGAATCTCTTTAAACCCGATCCCCCGAATCGTTAGAAACCGAGGCTTCTCCGGACCGTTCAGCGACGATTCTCAGAACGACGCGGCTCTTCCGCCCCGCGCAAACATCGCGAAAGAAAACCATCAACGCGCTCCTCTCACAGCATCGTTCAACTCTTTTCCTCCCCGTTCATCGCGAGGATTCCGGGCCGCTTGAACGCGAAAAGCTCCTCGCTATCTCTCTCTGTATATCTCTTTCGTGCTGTGGTGTCGCGAGTTTCTGCGCTCGACGGTGTCTGATAGAATTGCTGGTTGATATGTACCTTGGTTGAGTGCTGTTGTATGTGCTGGCTGAGTATTTTCTGTACGGGAGCATATTATATTTGCAATATCTGTGATGTGAGCATGTAACGTTACTGATCGATCGCGGGATCCTCGATCGGATCGAGAGGGTCGTCCCGCGGATCTCCGCTCCTGTGAGAGGAGCTGGCCCGCCACCCTCCGGATCCGCGAGCGAGGAGGAGGACGTGGCCTGGAACGTCGCGGCGCGTCTCGAGGTGTTTTGGACGCTCGTAAATCCTCCGGAGCGACGACATTTTTGGGGCGAGGGAATGAACTAGTAGACGGGTGGAACGATCGAAGCTAGAACCGCGCCAACCTAACGAGAGAGTTTTCTTATCGGTGGAATGTAGGTCGCTCGCGAAAGCAAATAGAGCCAGCTCGCGGTCGGATAGCTTGTTTTCCGAGGGAGTCATCGATTCTGCGCGTTTCCAGCGGATGTACCCGTCAGGGTGGGTCGCTGGTTGCGAGCCGAAGAGTGCCTCGATCTAAGTTGTCGCTCCGCGGGTGCCGATCTCTGACGTAATAATAGAATGGACTTTGCAGGAAGTGGAAACGTTTCGTGGTTACCGAGGTGTCCAGGAGTCGACACCGCGTTTGTACTCCGGCAGATTGACGGGCGAATCTTCGAGGCAAAGCCTGAGCATCCCCGTGGGAGCGGAGGGAGCGTAGATCGCGGCCGTTCGGGTGGCGGGCGGCCGGTAAAAGGGGCTTGCGATCGGAAACGGAAAGCTCGTGGCTGACAATGAGAGCAAGGGGGTCTGATTGGAGGCACATCTGCAGCCAGCACATACTCTTCGATGGCGTGGTGGTTGTTCTGCGTGCTGTCGACCTCGGTGATCGTGACCTCGGCGTTCTGATCGTGGCTCTCCCTGCGCTTGGTCGTCTTCTTCACTTTGCGAACCTTGCGCTCGGTGGTCGTGTACACTACACTGTCTACGTCCGCCATCGTGACTGCTCGTTCAGCCTGTTCCGCGCCTCTGTCTAGTCACTAGGCCCGATCGATCGCGATCTGATCTACGTCCACGGGGGCACGAGGATAGGAGCTGGCTGTCGGAGCGTCCAGGAGCGAGATGGAGAGTACGTCGAGAGGGTGATTCGGGTTTCGGTATGGGGATCGTGAAGAAACCGGGAGCGCTCTCGGTGTCGGAGTGTTCCGTGTACCCAGCAGCTTTCGAGCTTGCGAACTGACTGAAATCTAGGATCGGTCCGCTCCGGGCGTCATCATATCGGGACGCTATTTTCGGCGTCCCGACGACTCCAGAAACGCGCCGCGCCACGCCGCGCGCGCCCGCCGCAGCCCCCTGCCCCAGCTCCTCCTCCATCGCCGAGATTCTCGATGCAGTGTGCCGGGTGCAACTTTTCTACGACACCCCTCTTTCTCTCTACCACGCCGTTGCCCAGCTTTTTCCTCTTTCCTCGTTCCTCGCCGTCACTCTCGTTAGCGGTTCGAAGTTGGAGCACGGAGGCGACAGGTTACAGGATCACGGCTCGATCGCCGAAAGCCCCACCTTCTCTTTTCCCTCTTTCCACTTTCAGGTGCCTTTCATTCCCTTTTTTTTCCTCTCTCTCTCTCTTATTCCACTCCAATGGCCCGAGATATTTCTGGACCCTGACGTCGTCGCGGCTCTCGTCGGGACGAGAAACAGAGTAGACCTGTGATTCGCGGATTCCAGAGGAGCCATTCACGACTATCGCTCCGTAGTCGCGTACAAGAGCTTTCCGTTTGCGATCACAGAGGTTCGATGGATCCTTGACGCTGCCGCGGCAGACGAGCGGCTAGCTACTGTATCGCGTAAATTAAACGCGACGTGCGTCGCTCGGTTTACAGCCGCCAGTTACGACGCGATTATGGAATCGCGTGCCGAAACACCGGAACCGACCGCAGTAAAGACGTGCGGCGCGAGGAGCTGGTATTATTTCTGTCGGCGTTTCGTCGACGCTTGAATTCTCATTGTCGCGTCGGCGACTGATGCTCTCCAGCGAAGAATAGAACTGTAAACATAGCAGGGCTTCGGACAAAGATGTTGCTCTTGTTAGCGAATTCTTCCTGTCAGCTCATCCTCGGTGTAAACGAAATGTCGCTAACGCTGAGGGTCGAGAACGATTACAGATATCTAACATACATCATCGACCAGTTTCCTGAAACATCGGCCGTCAGAGCGACGCCTTGATCGCGTGCCAAACAGGTGGTTCCTGGTCGGGCGGGGGTGTGACCGCGCGAAAAATAGAGAAGAAATCCGCGGTGTAATTGGGTCGGAATGTTTCGCACATCACCAATACCCTCCCACGTATCGCGCTCCTGCCGAGACTAATCTCTCTTCGGCCAGCGGATACCACACACTCGACGAACCGTTCGTCCCGTCGAGGATCACGGTGAACACGATTCTTCGAACGGACGGAAATAAATCGCAAGGAAGATTTTGGGAACGCCTACCCTACGACGGATCTATACGTCTGCGTTTCGGGGGCGATCTCGATTTCACGGTGAATCCGCTCCCCAACATAGGCGGGATGCCTCCAAGAACGCCGGCTGCTTTATAAATAACTGGAAAATGAAAATCGCCGACGACAGGAGGACGTGATCGCCCACGCGGATCGAGAATCGCGCGGTAACATAATATCGGCGATGGGGTCCGGAAGACGCACGGGCGCGTCGATTAAAAATACAACTGCGGAGAAAAATCGGGTCGGCCAAAAAGATGGGCTACCGAAGAATCTCCTGGCGACGCGCAGTGGTATAGGGACGACATTGGGCGGACAAGCAGTGGGGAAAATTCATGCCTGTGGCTTCAAGTAGAATCGGATCAGTGGTCAGACACCGGACTCTTACTCTTCGCTGAAGAGTTCGCGAAAATGGTTGTAAGGTAGTTGACCCAGTTGCCGATCGGTTTAGACGTAGTCGTCGATCACTTAAATATTGAGATTTTATAAGGTTTTTGAACAATATTGTGATGATGTACAGTGGGTACAGAAAGTATTTGTACACCCTTTAAAATCGCATAACTTTTTTCAAATTAATCCAAACAACTTGAGTTTTTTTTAGAAGCTAGAGGGATTAGTTTGCTAAATGATGTGATTCGTCGTTTTGAAAAAAATTTAGTAAAAGTCGTTTTTTAAACTTTTTTTTGTGAGCCTGTAATGAAAATTCAAAAAACCGTTTGTAGATATCAGTAAGTTATATACGTGCCTAAAATTTCACCAAAATCGGTTAACGTTGCTCTGAGTTATGAACGCTTAAAGATCGCAGAATAAGGTCGAAAATCGCGGAAATTCACGAAATCAGCGATTTTCGACCTTATTCTGCGATCTTTAAGCGTTCATAACTCAGAGCAACGTTAACCGATTTTGATGAAATTTTAGGCACGTATATAACATACTGAAATCTACAAACGGTTTTTTGAATTTTCATTACAGGCTCACAAAAAAAAGTTTAAAAAACGACTTTTACTACTTTTTTTGCTATTCCGACCATGTTCATTTTTTCTTAAAACGACGAATCACATCATTTAGCAAACTAATCCCTCTAGCTTCTAAAAAAAACTCAAGTTGTTTGGATTAATTTGAAAAAAGTTATGCGATTTTAAAGGGCGTACGAATACTTTCTGTACCCACTGTATGTAGGTAAAGACTCTTAAATATTAACTTGCAATTTTATCCTTTACACAACATTGTTCAAAACCCTTATAAAATCTCAATATTAATTCAAATGATCGACGACTGGGTCAACTACCTTACTTATCGATGGACCGACATGGAGATGTTGAATGAAAAATCCTGAAAAACGTTGGTTCGATGCCACTGCGCGAAGGAAAGCCCGCCCTCGAAGTGTCGCCACGTCGAGTAAACGCCGAGGCTCGCATATATACATGTACATATGTATATTATTTGCAGAGGAGTATGAGATTGATATTTTGGGAGACCCCACGCGAGGCACACGGCACCAATAAACGCCACGAACCGCGAAGAGCGTTTCGTGCGAACAGCGAGCGGATTTTCTAGCCCCGTCGCGGGGCAGAATTTTTTTTCCCCGCTTGGGTGAAAGCTTCCAAGCGTTTCCCAATCCGTTTGGAAATAACAATAGCCGGCCCCTCCTGATTCGTCGGTGATCCCACCCTCGAGATCGCGGCTCGGAGATATCGCGCGTGCCCGCGCGACAGACTTTTTATTGCTCGCGAATTGCCAGGCGAATTGCAGCGTCGCGTAACTGCGACAATAACGCGGGCGATGATTCCGATACTAACCAGCCGACATCGGTCATCGAATAATTCTGTACGCTGAGGCACGGTTGTCCCGCGGCCAAAAGCCATTCGCCGGTTTACGATTACTCCGTCGCTATTTGCAGGACGGTTATCTGACGAACGGCGGCTGGGAATTTGCTGCCGTCTCCATGCTTTCTAAGTACGAGGCGTCTAATCGTTCGACGGGGACTCGACAGACACGACAGTTAGCACTCTCCGCGTACTGTGAGGATGTGCTGTAAAGGTGGGAGGAGAAGTAAGTACTACCGACGAGATCTGAGTAGCGCGGTTCGATCCCTAGGGGCAGGAGCTCTAACAACAAGTACTGATTGCTCTACGAAGTTTGTAGTACCAGGGTTATGGCTAATCAATCCATTCCTGAAACTCGCATTCCGGTAGTGACCATTCCGTGGACGGTAACTTATATCGACGAGAGGTGGTAGTAGTGGTGAGTGTCGAGTTATGATTCTGTTTCTGTTACACGTGTAAGTGGGGAACGAGTGTGGTGGGAGAGAGACGGGAGGACCTTTGATTGGGGTGCATCATTACCCAGAAAGCTTTGTTTCGATCGGGGTCCGGTATCGTGTACTGTATCGGTCCAGTTCCTGCACTCACATCCTCCGCGTCCCAGTAGCTCTCGTCCTCGTCCACGGAGGACGCGGACCTGGAGCCCTTCGAGCCGTTCCTCCTCTTCTCGCTCGCCTCCCACGCGTCGGAATCGGCTATGATACCCCTGATCCTCTCGTAGTCCTCTACGTCCGCCTCCTCGAAGCTCGATATTTTCAGCAGCCGCGCCACATCCTTGAGCGGTGCCTCGACGGTGGAGGTGGCGTTAGTCACCGAGAAAGCATCCGGCGAGTCGACCGCGTCGTCGGCCTTGTCCCTGGAGGCGGTCCCGAATCTTCTATTCTTGAAGGACCTCCTGCGATCCCTGGACGTCAGATCTCTCCTGCTCTCGGACAGCCCCAGAACGGACCTCTCCGCCTCGGCCAGCGCCTCCACGCTCGCCAGTGTCTCTTCGAAGCTGGTCTGCACCTGCACGCTTCTGCTCTCGGACCTGGACAACGCTGGGCTCGCCAAGGGCGACGTGTTGGTCGACTCGTCCCTCAGCAGGTTCGCCGTCTGCACGGAGATGTCTGACTTTCGCCTCTCCGGATCCCGGTGCCTCTTCGATTTCCTCGCCGCTAAATTCTCCGCGGACTTGCTAACCCCCGAGGCCTTCGACTTCATCCTCGTGGACTTCCTCACGATCGTGCTCGAGGACTTGGCCGACCTCTTCTTCTGACTGGACGGCCTCGGCGCGTCGATCTCCACCTCTGGGAACTCCAGCTTGCCTGAATAGTTCTCTTGTACGTTCTCGGTGCTCCTCGACCGTTCCATCACACCCCCGTCGGTCGCCGGGGACCTGGCTGGGTCCGGCGACTTTGATTTCGACTTCCTGAACTGTCTCTTGGGAAGCCTTACTTCCTGATAATCAGACTCGTCTATCGAGGACTCACCTTCCGAGGGGGTCTTGTACCGTTTGATTATGGGAATCGAGTCGAAGGACTTGGTGGTGGGCGCCTCGTTCCCCGACTCGTTATCGAACGACGTGCCCACGTCGCTGGAGGCTCCAGAGCTGGACGGCTGGTCGTCCACGTCGTAGGGAATCGGCGTCGGTACTCTGACGTATTGAACTGGTTCTAAGTTGATCACGGACAGAGGTCGATCTCTGGAGCTGCTTTCGATCCGCAGCTTCTCGGCATCGTCGTAGGACGCCTCTCTCTCGCTCCGTTTCTCGTAGTCGTCCCCAGCCTCGCTGGACTCCACCAGGTAGTTGAAGTCCGGGCTCAGTCTGGAGTCCGGGGTCAGCCTGGGCCCGGCGAGGAGCTCCCTGGCGCTGCACTCGGACAGGGTTCCATAGTCGAAGTTCTTATCGCGGGACCGCAGCTGGGTTCTGATCCTCAGACTGTACTCGTGCAGGTTCTCCAGCTTGTGCTTGGCGCCGCGGGGCATGCTGACGTCGCTCGAGTGGCTGAACGTGCAGATGGAGTCGTGGGTGCTCATGTTATCGTTCGCCTGGTCGTGATAGGAGAGGCACGGGGTTGCTGGCTGGTTGATGGTGATCACCACGCCGTCGGAGACGTGTCTGAGGCACGCGAGCAGCTCTAGCACGCCCACGCAGCCCACCAGCACGGACAACATCAGGCCCATTTCGAACAGCGATTGAATAACACGATGGAAAGGGCGAGGAAGCTCTCTACCACACTGTCATTGGGAAGCCAGGGATTATACGCCCTACACTGGTCACTCTAGCTTCACGTCTACTCGACACGTTGACACATCGTGGCATGGACGTTCATCGGGCATTCTCCGTTTCCATGAGGATCTACGAGGGGTACCCGCCCAGGGGCATAGGCCTGATCACTTCCGGGAAGATCGAAGGGCAGTCGGGCGACGTGCGCGGCCTATCCATGTGGTGCGCTCCTCGTCGGTGGCTCTTGGTGTCACCTGGGTAATCCTCTAACGGGCTTACGTCACTCGGGAAAGGAGCAGAGCGGAGAGAGAGGCCGAGATTCGACAAGATCCTAGAGGGGGCACCCACCACCCACGCGCGTCCACTTCTCCACGGTAGCTGGTACGGTTAGCAGGCTTAGAACGCTTAGCACGCTGAAAGGTGTCGCGGTGCCCTGCGCAGGCTGTCACCCAAGGGAGGCTAGATCCTGGTCGAGGAGGCGGCGCGGATCACGCGATGATTATCGGCTTATCCATGCGGCCGGATGGCGGCCAGAGGACTGCTTTATTTTCCGCGGGCAAACCGTTCGGACAGCGGGGCAAACTGGTGGCCGTTCGGCTCGTTATGTCGACGTAACAGACTTCGACTCGAGCCGCGGGACCGCGGCTAAGGCTAAAGTTAGCTCGAATGTCCCTGGACGCGAATCCCAGTCCTTAATGCCCGCGTACGCAGCGATCGATCACCGGCACGGGACAATCAACGCACCCCGATTTGGCAATCCTCGCAATCGCGCGATTATTGGCTCGCCGATTAATACCTGCGATCGATGCCGCGCTCTAATGACCCGATCGTTAGACCACGAGGGTCGCCGTCCACGCGTCAACGGCGACGTCTCTGTATTTCTACGTCGCCGCGGCCACACTTTGGCAGCTCTAGTCGCGAGAGGAAACGCCTCGCCTCTTGCCAATTTCGCGAAACGTCCGCAGAACTGTTGCATTTCCCCGCTGGCCTCAGATTCCGCGGACTCGTCTCGAGTGTCGATGAAATTCTCGTTGCTCTCGGTGTCGGGAGAAAACTCGAATATCCCCGGCCTTGGAACCGTATCGCGACCGTCAATTAACCCGCAGCGTTTCGTTCTCGAGTTAACAACGGCTCGGCATGGAAATTCCGCGATGTTTACGTGGCCGAGATGCGCGGCCGAATTTCTGGCGTCACTCGGGCGATTTTATTTCGGTTACCTCATCGGTTACGAATCAACGAGTCCGACCGATCTTCGATACACGTTTTGCGCGCGGTACGTCGCTCTGGCGCCTTTCCAAAGGGATATCGAAACGGCCGCCGCGGCGTCCAGCTTATCGAACCCTCGATGATCTATATTTGCGTCAAGAAAGATCTTAACACTATCCGATTGTTCTTCGAGGCGAGTCATTTGCGTGGTCAGTTGTTTCTCCGACTGAATCCTTGAAAGACGGCTTTTGGGAATAACAATTCTAAATCGAACGATGCAAGGGACGTCCAAGAATAATTCAGTACAGTCTCTCCCGAAACATCCTCGTAGGAGTCTCTGAGTTGTTGCAATTCTACAGATTCTTGTCGCCCGGGTTTCATAGTCGAGTAGTTGTTCCTCTGGACTCTGGAGGGTGGAAGATCCTCGTGAAACCCGTAGTCGCTTGTGGAACGCCGGCTTCGTAATCCTCGTCCGGACCACTTTGTCCGCAACCGCCGCCCGAAATAAACGTATCGTCGACGACCTATCGAGTCGCGAACGAAAATAAATCGCGCCTCTGTTCGTCCATCTCCAGAGGACATTGCTGCAATCGAGGAGCACCAGTTGCACGCTCCATTGCGACGTCGATAACCGGAGGATGTGTTAATTGCTTCGACGGACTCGTTAACAGATTCCCCTAAGTTTAAGATTCAAACACCTGCGCCTGTACTTTTGAATAAAATCTTCCACGATGAGTTACCCAGTCTTATCTTTTCCGAAATGCTCATTGTCAGTCCCACTGTCGGCGAACGCTCGGCGCAGCACCAAGGACTCAATTTCTGGTTTATAACCCGTTGGTTTGGCAGGCAATCGCGGGCGGACCTTGACCGTTTCCTTGATCGACTAGAAACCTGAGGACGCGCGCTTGGAGAGCGAGGAGCGATCGACTCGCCGTGGAAAGTGGTTGGATCGAGCGAGGAATCCAACCGTAGAAGGCGCGACATTACACGGCCGGCGAAGGGTCGAAATTAGTCGACCCGGTTGCCACGAAAGCCGGTTCCTCTGGAGGGAAACGGAACAATGCCAATGTTATTTCGGTCGATGATCGAACGTGTGTGCCACGGTCGGAGAAAAGCGTGCCACCGGATCTCAGAGCGTAGCCACTTCGCGAGCCGACCGAATTAGATCGTTGGAAACTTTGCAGCCGTGTCTGCGGACCGTAGGACGACCTTCCCTTCGTTCCACTTGGTGCCAGGTGAATGGGGGACACTTCGGCCTCTCTCCAGCAAAGAGTGGCGAAGTTTCCGAGCTCGTGATCTGCCCGCGAAAGAGTCACGGATCGAGAATAGGACCGAGCGTTTTCAGTGATACCGTCACGCGAGCCCTTCGCCCGTAGATTCTCATTCGATTGGATCGGATATCTCGCGCAGCCGCTGGCGAGTTCACGCCGAACGGCTCGGTGCATGCACCTTTTCCGACAATGCATCGTTAATCGGAAATAGCCCGGCATGTCGAGGCCTCCTCGGCGATCGTTTACATCTGTTTCGCAGCTTCGCGTCGAAACGCGATTCCCGAGCGAACGGGCAGAGGCTTTTTTAATCGGAGTTAGAGCTCACCGCGGGGAATGCTCGTGAAGTCGGCGGGAAAATCCTCGCGGCGACCCGGAAACGGTCAAGAGCAAAGACCCAGGCAGAACGCGTGGCTCGCGAGCCACGCAACCCTTAGTTCGCGTGACTTTCTTTGCCGGGGTGTCGCCTCTTCCTTAATTATTTTTGCCGGGCCAACGTGGCCCCGGTGACCCGAATTCGCGCCATTCATCTTCGAGTTGCAAAACCCACCGGCTATTTTCGGAATCGGTCCCGTACTCGAGCGTTGTCTGGATCGTTGAATCGATTTCACGCCCAGCGAGAAATTTCCTCTGCGTACTATAGGGTAAGTCGGGGTAATATGCCACAGTTAACTTTGAAACGCGATATCTCGCAAGTATAAGTAGATACCGGGAAAAAGAAAAAAGTATATGAAAGTGTAATTAATTCTGTGTATTGACTAAAAAGTAGAGATACCGTTAAGGAACTAGTTCTTTTCACGTTTCTTAGCACGTCTATCTAATCAGGCACTAATTTTTGATCAGTTCATGAAATAAATCGTTCTTTTCAGTTTATGTCCTTAAATAATTGTTTGAAATAATTACTAACATAAAAAAAGAAAATTCAAACTAGTTCCTGACCTGATCAAAAATTAGTTCCCATGTATTTTCAGATGATCAAAAACTAGTTCCTAGTCACATTATTATTCCCTAACCTTATAAATAATTAAATTATACTAATTTTCAACTTTTTAAAATTTTTCCTTAAAGTGTAAACATTAATTCATCTTTTAGTATAAAAAAAGTCTATGGTTGAAAGTTTTATTAGGTTAAAAATAAATATTAAAGCGGGAAGCCCTCTAAACTGATCAAAAACTAGTTCCCTAACGGTATGTAACTTTTATAATTCAATGAGAAACGTACAAATACAAAAGTCCTCGAAAGTGGCATATTACCCAGGTGGTGGGTGAATATGCCACAAGCTATGAAGTGCGAACTAATCACTCAAATTTTGGAGAATCAACAATCGACCATAAAAAGAAGGATGGAAAATCTCTCCACAAAGAACATAGTTTTAACGGATGTTTGAGAGGTTATAAAATTCGTTTGTTTGTATACTTTAACATAATCTATTGCTTTTTGGTATAACTGTTCACACAAATGTATAATCTGCATTCTAGTTACAGTATGAAATTAGATAGAGCCGATAATTTTATAACTTACCAGGATTTATTAAAAATAAAAGAAGATAAAATCCAAAATCTGTTGTCGTCTTAACAGTTACGCTAAATTGAACGGAATTAGTGCAAATATGACGCCATCTGTGCATTATTTAAAAAAATATTGAGAAGTGGCATATTACCCGCGGTGGCATATTACCCCGACTTACCCTACTATCGAGAGCGTGGAAGGAAGAATCGTTTCATTCCAAGCGACAGATCATCGTCGAAAGCAAACGATAGGGCGATCGATTAATTATACCCATTCCAGTTGACGTAACACTGCGCAATCATAAGGTAACTCTGGAATCGGATTTCGGAGGCGGGGATTAGCGTGTGGAATGTTTGAGAGGCTCACAAACTCGTCCGCGGCGACAGGTCTGGATCAGAGAGGGCCGAGAGCGGATTTTTGCGCAGCAAACGCGAAGCACGTGAACCGCGACGCTGGTCGACGCGCTCGAAATAGACAACGCGGGCAGAGTTTTACAGCGACGACGCTTAAACGGCTCGTTGCGTCACCGTTACGCCATGCTTTTCTATAAAGACCGTTTGTTTGCCGTCCGAGGCTCAGACCGTCTTCCGAAATGATCGACAGGGGCTGGCGTGCGCGCGCCGCCTGCTAAAGCTGTCGCGCCGCTCTGGACCCTGTTATTTACGAGCCTGGTAACGCTCCATCGAGATAATTGGTAATTCTCCGCGAGAATTATGTGTATCGAAGCATGCGGCAGGGATGGGATCGGTGTTTGTCAGGTGTGCTTGTACTTTATTGTCGAACAGAGTAAGAGAGTAGTTTGGGGGTTTGTTTATATGTCGACTTGTCCATGAGCAGATCTGAGATGTAGAGTTTGCCGAGTCCTCGGTGCGTGTTGTGGCTCTTGTGTGGCTGAGTGTTGGCGCACTTCACTTACCCGAAACTCGAGACCACCGTTCGCCGAGACGCGTGAAAAAAGTCGAGGGGGGACGGTCGCGTGCAGCCGATCCTTGGATCGAAGAGGATCGAAACTCGCGCGTGGCTCGAGTGAGCGGAGCTCGGAGGCTGCTCTATCGAGGAAGGACACGGGTTCCTCGATTATTCTCGCGGTTCGCTCGGCTTTCGTTCGCCTCCAATTCACTGACTCTAATAAAAGACGGGGAACGGTTCTCGGTGGCTGGACACGCCGCGATGGTGGTGGGAGCTTCGACAAGAAATCAAAATAGATTACCGACCGGCCACGGGTACGATTAAACGGCCGGTTTCCGGTTGGAAGAAAACCAATGCAGACGCGTTACACGGACGAGGAACGCGCGTAACAAACGGGCAGCAGCTGACGCTTCGCAGCCCCTGAAAGCTAGCCGCGTTCCGAACGAAATCGATCCTTACTCAAACACTCGAATCTGCCGCGGAAGCGCGTCGAAATTTTGCGACGATTCGACGATCCCTGGCTGCTCTGAGCTTCTCACCACGGAACAATGCTCGGAACGAACTCGTCGAGTACAGCAGCGAAGAATGCCAAAGAATCTTTTCGTTATCCCTGTTCGTTGGTTCAGAGTGACGGAGTGGCTGATTAATTGCCTCGTATTTCGGCAACGCCCGTGTACCTACGTGCATGACTGATCGCGAGCAAGATCATTAGTCACCGAGGAGCAGAGATGAGAAGGCCTCGAGTTTGGCCAAATCCTTGCAGGTTATTCGCGTTTTTGTAACATAATTCGCATTGCGCAGCGGAGACGGTGACGAGCAAGCTTGTATGATACTCGATTCCTATTTCCGTCCATCTAAATAAAGCCGAAAGCGGCCCAGTTCCCGCGCGACGCGGCGGACAACGCCGCGCGATTGCGCGACACATAATATCATTATGCTCCAGATATTTTTGGAGCAGCCCGATTGTTTACGACGACATCATTTATCTCTGCGATCGAGAAGAAGAGCACCTAGGGGAGGCGAGGGGAATGGTCGACCATCGAGCACGTCTATCTACTAATTTATTCACCTTCCAGTCTCGTCAGCGTCGTCGATAGATCGACCGCGATCTCGAGAACGACGGTCGCGTAAACTACCGAGTAGCCGGAGCTTGGCACGGATCGCGATTTATGCGCACCTTGACAGCCGCCTGTGCATTTGGGTCACCGTCAAGATTTCAGGTTTTCTTAATGCGAGCGCAATGCCGCGCGCGTAATAAAAATGCCTGGCCGAATAATCACCTGGCCGGAGCACCTTCGCTGGGACCGTGGTCTACCGTCGCCGTAAATGGGGAATGTGAAGGAAGCAACGTGCGCTCCTTGTTTTTTTAAATCCTCAGGCGGAGATAAGTATCGCGCTCGAAGCGCTCCTACAAGTCCCGCGCCGCAGTTTAAACGACGCGTGTATCGAGGATCGATAGGCACGCTCGAAGCGCGAGGTGTTCCGCGGTCGGTAAGGAAGGTTTCAGTAGATGCAGACGTATCAGCGCGGACGGCCGCGGTCGGCAGAGGCTGCCTGAACGTCGGGCGGTAAGAATTCTGACCAGGTGTCGCCTGATACTACTAGTACTTACAAGGAGAGTATTTTAGGTGTCCGCCTCCGATCATTTTGATTTTTGGATATGTTATTGGCATTTTCTTATTTCCGCTACGCAATCTGGTGGCGAAAATTAAAGCAGTACAATCGGGGTAGCTCTTACATGTAATTGGGAGTATTGTGAATTTTGACTGTTTGATGATTGATTTTGTAAAATTTAACAGACTATTTAATGACAAAAACATTATTACATTATTTCAATACTTGTGTGATTTGTATTTCCCAATAGAGGACCGAAAAATAAGAAATACGTGTTTTTTTATTTTTCCCCGATTTCATATTTGGGGTGTGAAAACTGCGTTCAAAGTTAGGGTTGAAAAATCATTTTTGTGGAATATCTCGAGATTTTGAAAATCTGGTGAGTCAGTCATATTTCGCATTCAAAGACACAAAATTCGTCCATTGACACTATTCCCCTATCTCTAATAGTTCTCGAGATATTCCACAAAAATGATTTTTCAACCCTAACTTTGAACGCAGTTTTCACCCCCCAAATATAAAAACGGGGAAAAATAAAAAAACACGTAATTCTTATTTTTCGGTCCTCTATAACATATCCAAAAATCAAAATAATCGGAGGCGGACACCTAAAATACTCTCTTTGTTAGTCTCTCCTCGCGATTTCTTCTACGCTAATCTTCTCGTACCGATAATCGTCGCTGAAGATCAACTTTACGAGGGCTGCTTTCAGAGGACTTTGACCTCGTCGCAGAGAAGATAAATGGAGCAGACGTGACACTGACCTCGTCGCAAGCAGCGCACCTGGGCTTCAACTGTTCAGCGTAGTGCCTCTCGCAGAACAGAGTGTCGTCGTGGACGCAGTAAGCGAGATCCACCAAAAGTTCTTTGCACTCCATGCACCGGAAGCACGCGGGGTGATAGAGGAGGCCCAGCTTGCTAGCTGATACTGCCAGGCTGCCGTACTTGAGAGGCGCGTGGCATGCGCCGCAGTCCTGCGAGCAAACGAAGCACGTTAGAAGCACGTTAGTTCAAGTTAGCTGCCCCCAACTGCTGGGGTTAATCAATTTTTAAATTTCGAACAGGGCGCTGCGACATACTCCGCTATTTTATATCAAAGCCCATAGAACTAATATCCACATGAGTGATCCTATTTCTAGACTTTGTATGCGCGGTAATGAGATAGCTGACCGTATTAACTTATTTGGAGGCTCCGTCTACCCCTTTAAGCGGTCTGTTATTTCCTCATTTCGAATGTCCTTGCCATAAAATGTCAATGTTACTGTTATCAGGCGTGTTTGTATTCATCTTTGCATTGTGTTTCGCGTCCTGTACATTACTTTCTTTTATTACCATGTGTTTTCTATTAGGGCTAACCCGTTTAATAAATAAATAAATAAAAAAAGAAAAGCTCGTCGTGTCCATTACGCTGTAACGTTTCAAAATTAGCGTCCACACTCACGAGATCTCTCTCGAGGACCTCCTGCGCGTTGCCAATGTCCAGCGCGATCTCGTTCCTCGCGGCCATGAAGTCGTCAGCGCTGCTGGCGTGTTTGGGGTTCAAGTGGCGGCAGTAGGCCCTGGCTAAATCCTGCTTAGGCAGCTGATACGCCAATTGCCGGTCTCTGTATCGCTCGCCAGTGGTGTCCAGCCTGGGCACGGATATCTCCGGCAGCATGGAAAAGTACTCCTCCACCTGTAACACCGGGATCGAGCTTGTTACTCGCGCTGTCAACGTAAGGAGGATAGCTTACGGAAAAAAGCTCGGCCCCGCAGTGGCAGTAAAAGTATCGTAAAGACGAGTGGGCCGCGGCGACTGGAAGCGGGGGCGATAAAGCATCCGTTCCTTGGTGATAAAGACCGGCCACGACGCGCTAATTTATGCCGCGGGCTTTGGTAAATATCGGGAACTGGAAGCGCGCCAGGCCAGCGTGCACGCGCCACGCGCACGCCGACTACTTAGCCGGTGCCGCGTAATGGATCGTTCCGCGGCTTCTATTGTGTCTGATTAGAGCTCGATTCCACGGCAATTCGTATCGTTTCGGCGCGACCGACGGGATGTTGAATCGGAGCCGGCGCGGCGGTCGGTTTATTTGATCAGCGGGATTAAAATCAAATAGAGCCACGCATCAGGATACGAGCTTGTGCGCAATCGAGCGGCGGATGTAAGGCGCGAGATTAAACAGAAATTGGGTGGCGAATAGAATATTAGCGACCTTGTGTGCTGGCAGGCCGGGTGGCGCCCACGCGAGGCCTTTCTCCCTGGGGTCGAATCCAACCGGGGAGGAGGACTCTTCGCCTTTGAGGCCCAAGCGAGACCTGACCGACACCCATTCCTCGTGGCACACATCGTGCGCGTCTCGCGGGCACTTGCAGCTCGTGCAATTCTTCCTGGAAAAGAAAACAGATCGGTGTAGTCGCTCGTGCACAGGCTGGACGCTTAATTGCGTCTCTGTTTGCGGGACACTAGCTTTTCCTGCGGTGTCGCCCCGGCAAGATTAACGGCCCACCTATGCTTAGGGAAGTGCTTGCGGTTCCCGTTCCCTGCGCGCTAGTGGGACGGGCATTAACAGCCTGTTGAACGTATCTATTAAACCAGGGATATCACGGACGATAAATATTTGCCCCCGCTGTTTCATTAACTCGGTATACGACTCGGGGCTGATAGAGCCTATAGTAATCTAGCTTCATTGCCTTCGGGGCGGAACCAATTTCCCCGCTAATCGATTAATTAACGCAAACATCGGTACCCTTTTTCGAGCGACACGCCCTTCCCCGTTTCTTATCAGCCGCGTGTGTGATAACTCGCCGGAATGGCACCCCAAGAAGAAACAGCGATCGTGACCGTGGAGGCTAGCGGGGAGACTGCTCGCCGCGCAGAAGTCTGCCGCCCACGCGTCACACGCTAATGGTCGGATCGAACGTCAATCGTCTAATCAAGGGGATGCATTTGCGGGTGGCATTCATCGCCGCGCCGTTTCACCGCACCCTTCCGGGTGTCAGCGTCAAGGCCGTCGCGATGCTAATGCGAGCTCCCCGTCCCTGCGAATCTACACTCGTCGTCGATAACTCGGGGATACGCGGAGAAGTCGGGCGACGACGAGACCCTTATCTTTGCCGATAGCTCGAGAAAAGAGGAGGGAAGAAAAAATAAAATGTCCCAGAGGTGGACGATTGTAACAGCCGCGGGGGAGAGGGCTCTATAGATTCGCTCGTAAATTCCCGAAATCCGATTTACGGAGACAGGTTGAAGGGAGCGGGGAGGGGAACTTAGCAGACGATCTTGGCGCAAGGGAGCTCGTTAAAGTTAACAGTGCCAACGGACGCATTAATGGGCCGCCATAAAACTGAGCTTCATAGAAGCTCGATTTCGAAACGAGGGGGAGCTCCGACCACGAGGCAACTCGACGATCTTATTTTCGTCGATCGAACCATGTTTTAACCCATCCTGGCGTTACAGTACATTCGCAGCTGTCTCTCATATTCAATCGCAAGTGTACAAAGAGAGGGAAGAAGCTCTCGCGACCTACCCAGCTATAAAAGTTGCCCTTTCTGGGCGCAGAGGGAATGGTGATTTCTACGAAGGAACAAACTCGCGGCACCTTTCGAGAATTATACCCTCGGGGCACAGCGACACGGTTACCGTAATGTCACGTCCGTAATGTCAGAGGAACGGTCACCTTGTTTGCCAGCCGGCCATAAGTCGCCGCGCCGCGAGGAGCTTTTAAAGCGATAAAGAATCGTCGCGGCCCGGAACGGTTCGCTGTTCCTTTTTGTATCCTTGTTAGAGAGAGGGCGATAACGTTGAATCTCTCTCGGGCGGCCGGACGTCCTCCGATATTTTACGAGGTCCGCGAACGCATCGCGGCGCACCAGAGGGTGGATGCAAATTAACGTTGACGCCTCGTTAACGGCGCAAACGTGAAACATAATACTCGCACGCGGCCCATAAGTCATTCGGATTCACGGTACCAGCGCGTCCTAGAGTCCACTGGACCCCGTCCGCCCGGAGAGCGCGAGAGCAGGGCGACAACCATCCGATGAGAAGTTTATTGTACGTGCTCGCATAACGATAGGTACACGGTTCGTTGAATTAATTGTCCGGGGCTGATTGTCACTTTCATGGAACACGGTTCTTTAAGGATGTATTGGACCCATTTTCAAAATAGTTCCAAGTTGATGAAAATTCGTGAGATTGTTCTTTTTAACCTTCCTGATGTGCTCCAAAAATTTTAAACGAATTCACTAAACGGTTACTGAGTTATAACAATTTTAATTTTCACTGATTTTACACGTACTCTTATGGAAAGAGGCGATCTTGACGAATAAATCATCTGAAAAAATGTTGAAGAAATAGTACCAATGTTTGAAATTTTTTTTGTACATGCAGTATATGGGTAGATGAAAAGATTTGCCGAGTTTCAATTGTTTTCTCTACACCGTTTTAAAGAAATAAATTATAACTTGAGAAAATTGTGAATTCTGGGCATTTTCACTGCCAAAAGTTTAGCAAATAATGCGTGAGAAAGCATTTGTAAAGTGAAAAATACCTTCCCAGGATTAAAAATAAGACTCCAACTGTACAAATTTCACTTTATTTTTTCAAAAATTACTATATAAAAAATCAAATGATCCACAACACTAAGAAAATAATGTTGCTCCACGGTCGGCATCATATCTCGAGTAAATGTTGATCGATCTGCAAAATTTAAAAAAATTCTTGTAAAATAAAATTGTAGTTATAGTATGCCGAGCCGGAATTCTGAATTTCGAAAAATTTAGCAATTTATGGCAGTTTAAAGTGTAAAATTTATGAAGTAAACCGCATACTTTTTTTAAACTGCTATAAATTGCTAAATTTTTCGAAACCCAAAATTCTGGCTCGACATACTACAATTTTATTTTACAAGAATTTTTTTAAATTTTGCAGATCGATCAACATTTACTGGAGATATGATGCCGACCGTGGAGCAACTTTTTTTCTTAGTATTGTGGATCACTTGATTTTTTATATAGTAAATTTTTGAAAAAATAAAGTGAAATAAATTTTTTTATAAACTTTAAATACCAATAAACAATGTGCACTATTTATTTTTATTCATTTATATTGTTATCCCTACTAAAAAAAATTTCTTTTAGCTCATATCTGGCGCTGCTAGACGTATGTAAGGCCTTAACAAACACCAGGGCCCGATTTAGCCATTGGGTGGTTGCAACAAAATAAGCGATTAGTTAGGAACAGGGCGGTTCTCGGTGTCTAGGCGCGAAGGAGATCATCCGTCGCTCTTCCACCGTAAAAATTCAGCGAAATAATTCACGATGCCCCGTGCGCGTCACGCGTGACTATTTGCGTCCTTCGGCCCGGCGAAACTATAACTGCGCGATTAATTCCCAAGACGATATATTACATAAATAGGGCGATTTGTCGCCGGTATTCCGCGATGGGTGGTACACGCGTAAACGCTTGTAAGCAGCTTCGTTCGAGCGGAATCCGAGGGAAAAAACGTGGAAATCAAGCCCGCCCATCCGGCTGATATAAATGCACGTTGCTTGAAAAGAAACGGCTAGGAGAAAAGCGCCCTGCAACCGTCGCCAGAGCCTCGAGTTTATAATTGCCACGCGTTGGACGGCGACGTCCCGCGAAACCAAACGACACGTTGCTTCGTTAAACGACGATAATTCGATTTGCATGGGTCTTCGGATCGATGGAATTGCGGAGGCGAATCGTTCCACCGACCTGCCGAGTTTCCGCGACGAACGAACGCGTCGCGTGGAATCTTGATCCGCGGGGAACTGCTGCGATAGGCGAGGTGTGATTAACCAACAGGCTTTTCCTTCAGTTTCCACCGTAAAACAGGCAAGCGACAGACTATCGGTAACTGCGTCCACGCGCTAATTGATGGTTAATTATATTTGCACGGTGCCCGAGGCGCTAATGGACCTTTAGAATTTTAATTGGCCGCGATCTTATCGTGCAAACACCTAGCCTCCGGGATCGTTGGAGCCTCGAGAAATCGATAGGAATTCGGTTTACCTACAAGCGATCTACAAACCGTGCCATTTGTCTAGGAGAGGAAACATTAATTACGTAAATTAAGCTTCAGCCTTCTGCAACCTGCTGAGGTCCGGACTTAAAGAGTTTAGTAGAGCTTACCTAGATCCCTCTATCCCCAAACTCCAACCCAGGTAAAACTACTACACCAAGGTCGTTTTCAGAGCCAGCAACGCTGGTTAATTACCTAACTATCAGCTCGAACAGCGCGAACTGGTTGAACACCTTGCAGTAGAGGTGCAGAACCCTGACGCAGGCCCACTTCATGCCCGGCCAGGGCGCCAGGCTGAGGTCCAGCCCGTCTTCCAGGGGACACTTGCCGATAGCGAGGCTTCGTTTCAGTTCCGCGCCGGAGATAGTCGGGAATCGATTTTTCCTATCGAGCATGGGGTTCCTTCTGCCGCGCGGGGTCTCCACCGAGCCAGGTATCATTCCTCTCTTGATCTCGGCGCCTGACAACGTCGGGTACCTGTCCCGCCGATCCAGGGAGACAGTCTTTCGGTAGAGGTCCTTCTCGAGGACAGACGGGCACCTGGCGTGTATAGTCTCGAGAAGTGGCGGGCTCATGGGTCGCTTCTTGGGCTCGGGAATCTTCACCCTGATCCCCTGGGGCTCCGCGCCCGGCGCAGCCACGCACGACACCCTCACCTCCATCTTCGGGCCCTCCTGGCTGGGTCCTTTCGGACTCATCCTGGGGCCCGCGCCTGCGAGTAACTGAGGCGTCGTGTGACGCCTCTGCAGCTTGTCGTTCAGGATTGCCTGCTCGGCGAGGAACCTCTGGTCTTCGCCATCGCTAGTCGTTCAGTAGTATCCTTTGTAGAATCCCGCACACGGTCCGCGTGCCTGTACGTCTCTGCTGATATGGAGGATCGCCGGGGTGTTTAATAAGACACACGAATCCTCTCGCAATTGCTGACAATCATCGCATCGTGGATCACCCTGGCTCCACCGGGTGAGAACGCGCAAACTTGCTTGTCTAAGGC
Organism: Andrena minutula; assembly: GCA_929113495.1. Lineage (NCBI taxonomy): Eukaryota > Metazoa > Arthropoda > Insecta > Hymenoptera > Andrenidae > Andrena > Andrena minutula. The sequence continues at coordinate 74,706,707 of OV815993.1, read as the reverse complement.
AGCGGCTTTTAGAGACAGGGGTTCTGAAAAATCAGGGGTACTCTCTCTCTCTCTTTCTCTGGGCAAAAAATCAACTGTCGAACAATGAAAAGCGGCGAGGATGATCGAACGTTCCTCTCGCGTGGAAAGGAGCTTTCTAGCGCGCGCCAACCCATTCCATCTCCTCTCTATCCCCCTCGAAGATGATCAGGATTGGTGGAAGGACGGGTGATAAAAAAGAAGACCGATGCAGCGATCGATTAGGCGGGCCGAGGGTCGCGAGACGTTTGTGGCAACGGCCCGAAACTCTGAGTCGCGCGTGGAGTTTATAACGCCGGCTATCCGCCTCCCGGCGGATAGTTTGTTTTATTATCGATGAGAGGTCGGCTGTCTTCGCAAAAATGATTGCAGACAGACGCGAGGAACGCACGGCGACGGGCGCGAGCGGCCCCGATGCGTACGGGCCGGTTGGATTTATTTTCATTGCGGAAATCGCGCCGGTTCACGAAGTCACGCGGTTATTTATAGGGCGGAGGATCCTCGAGGTAGCCGTGGCCGTCGTTCGCGCGAAAAAGGACGCGTGGCGTGGAAAGGTCGGGTCGCCTCGCCCGTTCCAAAGGACGATCATCTCGGTAACGACTCCAGGTTACGAACCTTCCCAAGGAGAACGAGTCAACCTTTAATCCGACACAGGCTCTTCGCAGAGCGTTCCCCTGGGTGCTTCCTAGAGCCTGATAGCTACTCTCGATTTTATTCCAAGACCCGCGCTCGAATCCGATCGTGTGAAACGTGGTACGGTACCTTCGTTCGATAGAAACGATGACAATCTTTACGTCTGAAAGGAGCTCGACAGAGGCCTTCGACGCGTTCGCGTACAGGTTTCCGTGGCCGTGCTATATCAATAAAATTGGAGTGCTATTCGTTGTCGCGGCGAGATTATCTCGATAACTCTGACGTGAAAGATAACGGGAGGAAGGCTGTCCTCCAGCGTCTTTATACATCCTCTTGCGTTCTGAAGAAAGCGAATGGAATTTCTGATTTTAGGCAGCTAGACCGGTGAATCGAGGATTAATCCGATAATTATTGGGATCACCACGAACCGTCTCCTGGCTCCTGACATCGTATCGATATGAATTTCGAGCTGCCCATTTCGTAGCTCGAACGTATAAATAACGCGTTAGACAGCAGCCGGTGGGCAGTGGTGTACAGTGCAAGCGGCCAGCGCAAACAGAATTGACGTAAGCGAAAAGAAGGGAGCTAGTTCCACGTACGTACGGTCGCGATATACATCAGACATTAACGGCTTAATAGAATCAGGGCCGAGCGACGTCGAGCGGCGATCTTTCATCCATTTCTGAAATGGCTTTACCTGGAAGCGGACTATTCCGTCGCAGGTGAATCATCGGGCGTGCACGAGGGAGAAGGAGAGAAAAGGACAGAGGTCGGCCAGTTAGTCAGACCCCGAATTGCACCCAGGCGAATGTCGTCCGCCAGGAATACGATCTGAAAGCTCGTTGTTCGAGCCTGGGAATGGACTCGGGAGAAAAACTGCTGTCGGCCGTGAATCATCGGTCCGCGCCGCTTCGAGGCGGCCACGAGGCAGCGTCGCGCGAGCTTTCCGATGCAGGCACCTGAAGGATCTCGATAAAACTGCCGCGGCGAGATAAGACAGTTAATAAAAGATAAGAAGTTAGGACCCCGTGATCCCGACTCGCGGATTCTGTTGTTCGTCGCTGGGTTTATCGATGAAAATCCGAGGCGTCGGTTATTTATACGCGCGTGGCGATCGCCAGCCGCCGACAAAGCGTAGAAAATCGCTCGTTAAAAGGCCGTGACAGGTGTCACAGGGCGCGAGGAGGACGGCAGGAAGCTTTCGCGTTGGAACAACACGTACGGCCAGCCGGTAAGCCGAGCTAACTATCGAGATCGGACGGCGCGGCTAATGGCTATTAATTAGATAAATGCTCGCTATATTAAGCGCCGCTGATGCTCGCCGCGCCGTTCGAAATAGCCCCGTCGCGGGATAACACGCAGTTTCGCGGTGTTTCGTCTATCAGCGGGCTTTCACCGGCCTTTCCTCGGAAGTGAACTTGACATTCGTACGCGCACTAATGCCGTCGCAATTAACACCTGCGCGGGAACATTAAAAGAGGAGCGAATCGAGTACACACGATAGAGACAGGAATAGGCTTGCCGGATACCCCAGTAGTATTATTTTAGCCGCAATTCGAAACAGCCGTGTTTCGGCAGGAAATGAGGAGAACGTTCGACCTCCGCGCGTCTCTGGAAATGTATATGATCCCCTACCACACGTGTGTACACAGAGAAACACAATGCGCGGCCCGACAGATGCACCCGCGGAACAGCGGAGCAAGAAACGTATGACACTGCCCGGATTCGTCGCACTATCCTCGAGTCGCGCCGCTGCTAAGCACCTGGGGCTTCCCTCGCGAGGTGAAAAGCGCAAGGAGCGAGACGGTAAACGCCGCGGCGGATGCACGCGCTCGCGCCAGCGCGGGAGATTCGAATTGACTGGTAGCGCGAGCCACGCGAGTGCATTCGCAGGAGGAGCGTACTTCAAACTGGCGCCATGAGATTCGACGAGGACGTAGGTAGCTGTGTACCTATAGTTAATACCGGGTGGCTCGGGAAACAGTAACAGCGGCGCACGCGCGGATCCCGCTGATGTCGTCGAAAGCTCCGGACACCAAGCTCCCACCTTGTCCTCAGATTGCAACCGAGAAGAGTGGAATTAGAAGCGGGCTGCTCGCCGACCAACCGCCTACCCTCCTCCCCGCTGCCCTCGAGGATTTCGACGACACCCTCCGTGGGACAGGAACAATCCCGGTACGACGAAGCTCCTCTAATCGGTCCCTGGGAGCGTTCCAAGCGTCCAGGCTGCCCGACGAGGCCGCGAGGGACTGGGACTCGATGTAGAAGCCGATAAGATCGCGACGAACGTCGGAGGAACCGTGTGCTTTGCTAGCCGTTGAACGCAGCTCTCCGTTATCGCGCGATTGAAGGTGTCGAGCGTGTAAATCGCGGTGTAAAACGACACCGTGGCATTTCGCTGTGCTCGTTAACGCGTGTCTTCGACACCGCGGAATCAGCATTTTCGATTACGTTAATCGAGTCGCGGCTGAAACGCTTCGGTTGCTCTCGAGGATAGAGGAAAATTATCGAGCGCACAGATGCAGGCAAGACGCGTTAAGATCAATCAGCCTGAGATATTGGCACCGACGTCGCCAGGAAGCGACGTGTTTCCTCGTGCTCCTGTAATAAGTCCGACTATGATTCACGGACCATTTAACGTTTACTGTTCCGAGCGATGTTGCAACGGAAAATTGCAACGGAGCTGCGAAGGTAACGCGCGTTTCACGTCCCTACCCCTCGCCGCTATTACCATGCATTTCGCGAGATTCTCGTAGCGCTTCGACTTTAATTATCGTTATTATTTACGCAGCCGGAGCATGGTTTCTCCGCGACGCGGGGAAATGATGAGCGGGAACCAACCTCCGGCTCTGACTATTTGCGAAATCAGCGAGTGAAGTGTAGCTCTGGAAATGGTAGTTTTCCTCTTAAAGCGGCGAGATGGGATAATCTCCAGTTTGGCGAACACTGGCGGAGAGTGAAGGACGAGCGAGTGAAACGCGCTCGCGTCGAGTGGTCGCGTTCGAAACGCGAGGTGAACGTACCTATTCATGCCACATTTCTCGCGGGGGGCCCAAGTATCTGTCGCGGACGTTTCGTTTTTCGCGTTTACGTAAGAGGGGAACGGTAATGACGCGGGAATTCCTGCCTGCCCTAGCCCCCAAATAGCGGCGCAGATTTCCCGCGAAAGCGTGACATAACTCGAGCAGATTTTGGCATGGCTCGGCCGGCCACGACCGAGCGTCGGGACGCGCAAGACAGCCTGTCGTAAACACGCGTGCATCCGTTTTCGGATTTTCGTCGGGACTCAAGAAACTCTTCCTACAGGGGAAGATGGTTTAACGTCCGTGCGCGAAACTGTCTTCGAACTGGCTATAAATTTCCATCAGATTATTCGATAGTTAGGGTTATATAGGGGAGAGTTGCCTATATCGTACCACTTAGGACATTTTACGTTATATTTCATATTTGGTAGTAATTTGAACACAAATGACTATTGGATATTGTAGCTTGATCTTTTAGGAGCCTACTATTATATGCTTAAACTTTTGTTGAGAACAAATTAATTTGTTATTAATCTTTTTGCCACGTACTGTAAAAGGTACGATTTAGGCAACCGGTCTCCTAAATCGTACCTCCACTAAAAATAGTATAACTAACAAATGGAGCAGAAAATATTCAACATAAAATAATGAATAATATATAGTTACGTATATATATATATATGTATATTGATCACACACAGGCCGCAATAACCTATTTATATGATATATGTACATAATCTATATTATTATTATTATTATTATTAAACGTCTTTATTACTTAAGTAAAAGGCGAGGTGCAGCCAATGTCCTGTTATTATACTTGACCTTAACTTGTAACATACGAGTTGTCAAATCCTACTAGTAAAATTATAGTGGTACGATTTAGGAAACATGATCAATTTACTTATAAATATCAATTTAAACTTTATAATGAATGTAGTATGTACTTAAAATGAATGCAAAATGTTCTACATTAAACCCGCTTTTAGAAAAATACAAAAAACACAGGACAAAATTGCATTGTTTGATTATTATCAGCTACAATAAACTGGTAAAAAGTTACATCAATCATACCTGATTTTTTTAAATGTTTATAGCACGCACAAAATAGAGTGTAAGCTCATAAGGTTTTGTTTCTATTTCTTATTTCGCATTTACTTGATATTTTTATTATCGGATGTCGTTTACATTCATTAATTACTGAGAAATTGATGCGGTACGATTTAGGTGACCAGTATGATATTGGCAACTCTCCCCTACATAGGCTTGCGTGTGGGAGAGGAATGACGAAAATTGGTGGTGCGTTGCAAGCTTCGACAAAGATCGAAGTCGGTAGATTACCGGGAAGCGGATTCGCGAATCACCTTGGCAATGAGTGGGTGACTTATTCTGGTACGGACGTGAGTAAGATTTATCTGACGGGCCCGCGTATTTTGGCCCGACGCGGGTTTCTAGTACGTTCGCGGCGTGAATAAGCGTCGAGCTGCTCTGCAACAATAAACTTCCCCCCAACTTCCAAACGCGCCATGAAACTGCACAGAACAAATTCCTCCATTTCGAGCCACTCCATCTTTCATATTCCATTTTTTGCACGGGGGATCCATTTAAGCGCAATTTCCCGGTATGTGTCACGAAGTATGTACATAGGGGAGACCGGGTATGGTTGTCACACGTGTTGGTTGTCACAACCGTTATAATGACGAAACTAGAAAGAATAGGAACGTACTAATAATCCGTCGCGATGCGTAAGCATATCGCCGCCTCCCCCTCCATCGCTCAAGTCGTTGTGAAGTCGCATGGAGGCAGGTTTCGTGCGCTCGAAGTAAATTTTGCTGTAAGATAAAAGACCCAATACGTGGACACGTCCCAGTAGCTGGACACTGGTGCAAAAGAACTATTTTATTCAATTCTTCAAATATTTAGTCAAATATATATATATGAATATATTTTACTAAATATTTGAATAATTTAATAAAATAGTTCTTTTTGGATAAAGCGGATATTAAATGTACTAATCAGTATTTTTGCACCAGTGTCCAGCTACTGGGACGTGTCCACGTATTGGGTCTTTTACCTTATTTGCTATCAAGTAAGTATAGGTTATTTCTTAGTATTGATTATAACATTGTTGCATTATTCTCGTAGTTTAGAGTTTTCCCTAATTTATTGTAATGATTTTTTTGCATTTTTTAAACTTTTTAATACATGAATACAGAAGCGAAATTATTTAACGGTTTGGGGCAAGTTGTCACAGAACATTTGGGGTTAGGTATTTGCCACAGCTGACAACTAATCCCGCTGTACCTGCTGTACCTATGTGTTATTTTGTACGATAAAGGGAAAAATAAAAAAAAGAGAAATGTGTTAACAATTAATAAAGACAAAGAGAGAATTAAGAATATTTTTGCCTTGTGTGCTTGTCTCCGTATTCACGAAGCGACACGAGAGAAATTTGGATTCGGTGTCAAAGTTGTAAACTGTGGGCACATGAAGATTGTACGCCAGGACTACAAATGTTTATTTGTCATGACTGTGATTCAGCAGATTCTGATTAAGATTGCTGAGTTATTAATGATTCCCAGTGATTGATAAGTTTTTTTAAAATTATATTTAATTTGATTTTAATGATTGTTCAGAATATGTTTCTATAATAGAAACTGTCTTTTAATAACGTTTATAAGTTTAATCTTGTGTTCAAAAGTATAGTATTTATAATTACACTAAAAAATGATATTACTTTCATAATTGAATCGACTTTTTATTCATAATCTTAGCAATCCAAACGTGTGACAATCAACCCCACATACTGTGACAACCAACCCGACCTCGAGGTATGTGGTCACAAAATAGTTCCTACAAATAATGTGAATTAGCTCCTAATCTGGTTGACAAAATCCACAGGACCATTTTTTCTATAAAGTCGGATGTACGTAGTTTATATTAATCTTAGTTTCAATCAACATCCCTGCAGCCATAACCCAGAAAAAAATCAAAATAAGAAAATAAGACAACCATACCCGGTCTCCCCTACAACAATCAGCCGTTCTGCGCGTCATTAATCTCGCGACGGAAACGCAGCGTAATCTCGGCGATTCGATAGCGGACAGGTTCGAGGAGGACTCGCTCGTTCGCTGTCGCAAACTGTCGTCTCTGAATAATTCCAATTGCGTAAGCCCGCGCGGTCGCCCGCATGTTGCCTCGCATACGCGGAACAGAGTTGCAAAATTCTGCGTATCGCTCGTCACCTGAAAAGGTTGCGTTCCTCGAATCCGCCGCTGTTTCGGAATCGCCCTTAATCCCGCTACGTTAATCTTTTGAGAAGCCGATTTCCTTACAGCGTGCAGTCGTTATTGTTGCGCGCGTCTTCGAGGGTGCGGTCAGTGCGTTCCTCCTCTTGAATATCTGGCGGCGGAGCGACGGCGGCGAGTGGGGACGCGCTGGCAAGGCCCAGCGAGAACGCTCTTCTGACTCCTCGCCTCCTCATCGCGAAATTCCGCTCCCTGGAGGGAAACCGCGGCGTTTTCTTCCTCATGTCCGTCAGCTCCTTCACCGACAGCCCGTCCTCCCAAACCATCGTTCCCGGCACTCGCGGCACACGGGCGAGCACGCCAACTTTTCACGACTGAACGCTTATCGGTCGAGGAGACACGGCCGCGAGATAACAGAACCTATCCGACTATCGAGACGCAGAGCCGACCTTCGCGCGCTACTACGCTGAAACCAAACGCGAGTGAATAAAGCCAGCTGACTGAACGACGGAGCACATCGAGTCCCGTGGCCAGCGAATCCAATTAACTTAATGCGATTATGGAATCTACCGGTGTGCCCTGCTCGTTCCTGAACCGCTGCTTCCAAGCGCGTGACGATCGTCCACAGCGAGATCAACCACGGTAACCCACAGATATTGTCGACAATTGTGTTGCCATCGATCGCTGCTGAGAGTATCTCCAACCAGATCCTCCAATGTTGCTCCTGATAATCGGCTTTGGACCACTCGGACCGGCTAGAGTCCCTCTCGGGATGCAAGCTCAGGGTGAACTTGGTGTTCCGAAACGACTATGCGGTTTCTTTGGCACCGCCGAATTCCGGTTGCGATGTTCGGGCCTCGCGGATCGGCTGGAAAGCACCGATTGCGTTAAGCTGGCTTCCACGTCGATCCACGCACGAGATTCGACTGGCTGCTGGTCGTCCTCGTCCGTGCGGCACATCGCGTTCCGCTTGAGAACAGAAGCCTCCACGACCTTCGCACGGTGGTTTCCATTACCGGCACCGTTCTTCCGGATCGTACGTGTTCCGTGCCGTCGCGCGATTCACTCCGTGTACAAAGGTGCAAGTCCACTCGGCGAGCCTGTTACGCGTCACCGTATCATTAAGGCCGTAGCAGCTATTTTCTACGAGTCTCCGATTCCCACTGAAGCGTGCGCTTTATCGATGAGTTATGCTCGCGGGCTGCCTGCTCCCAGCGCGAGCCACCTGCCCGTGATCACGCAGCAGCGTTTCAAAGCCTCTGGTTCGAACTGAAAGGCTGCACGTACGCGCCGGATGAAACGACCGAGTGCCTCTTATTGGGCAATTGAGGAGGAAAGCTCGTTGCTCGACATTGAGTCGGACTTTGACTCCCGGCTGAGCCTGGCAGCTGCAACAGCCCGAGCCTTGGTTCTAATCTGTCTCCCCTCCCGTCTGTCGTAAATTCAATCCTAACTATGAAGATCTTATCGCCGTGTTGTTTACGGTCATCGATGTCGACCGAAACGCGAGCGCCCTTTCGGCGGCTGGAATTTCGCGCGCGAGCCCGCCGCAGACGCCTACCACCAGCCGGCTGGCAAATTAATTAATGGGAACGGTTATTGCCAGACGCGACGCGAAACACTGTCGCCCGCGACGAATAGACGGCCGTGGATCGCGCAGCGTATTCGCGGGAGCACCGAATGCGACTGAAGCAACAATGTCCGCGGTGTCCTCGTCGATAAGGATTATCACAAATGAATAACATCGTTATCTCTGGCCTCTGGCGGAGCGTTACGATCTTTCCTTGAAACGAGCACCGTTAGAAGGGCGTTTAACATTCCATTTACATGTAGGGGAGAGTGGGGTAATGGCGAACACCTAAGCGAGAAGGCAAACAGAACGAAAATTATGTGAGATACGGATTTGTTTTTTATTTATGAACATACTCAAACTAGTCCTGTATAAACTGCTCTAACGAATTTTGCAAAAATTTTAATAAAAATTAATTTTATAATGAAGAAACCAAACCCCTGCTGTTCGGATTTACCCGACTGCTGGTGGGTTAATCACGAACAGAGTTACATATCGCAGGAGTCGCACAGAAAGCGCGATTTCAATGGTCAACCCATAAAAAATGTTGCTACAACCTCTACCTAGGGTAAAACTATACAATACGCCCCATTTGACAAAACGCCCTACCATTGTTTTACGCACACAAACAAGGATGGGTCGACGCGATCATCAGATTCTAACTTGCCTCAGTCGCCCACAACTGCCGCAATAATAATACCGAGGCAAGTTTGAATCTGATGATCGCGTCGATGCATCCTTGTTTGGGTGCGTAAAACAATGGTGGGGCGTTTTGTCAAATGGGGCGTATTGTATAGTTTTACCCTAATGTATTTTTCAAATTCCTCTTCTTGTGCGTTAGAAAAAAAATGCAATTGGTCGGAATATCGAAAAAAATAGTAAAGGTCGTTTTTTTAAACTTTTTTTGGCTGAGCCTGTAATGAAAATTCAAAAATCCCTTTTGTAGGTTCGAGATTACCCCATCCTAGTTGTTCCTCATTACCCCACGACATCAAAAAATAAAAAAGAATTTATTTCAGAAGTTAGAATCATAATTCAAGCAACGCGTTGGTCACAAAATGTTGGTAAAAAAGTGCTTTATTTCAACATAAAAAATCCCAATTGTATCATTAATTCAACAGTTATTACATCCAATTGAAGATGGACAAAATATTACTTGAATCATGATGAAAATAATAAATTGTGTTTATCTTGACTAGCATGAGCGTTTTGTATTTATTACTTTCTGCGCGGCGTTGGATACGACCTAAACTATTAGCTAGTGGAGAGGGAACATCAGTTTTTACTTATTAAAACGCCGTAACCACCGCCTTCCGAATTACCCCGCGTTCGCCATTACCCTACTCTCCCCTACGCACGGTGGCTTGACAGTCGAGCGTTTCTTGTGCTCCGCTAGCGCTACTAACAGGAGAGAGAGAAAGAGAGAGAGGAGAGTAACCTCAGCAGCGGGTTGAAGAACGCTAAGTCTTTAATAGGGATGTGACAGTTCGCGGCCGAGTATCCAGAGGAGAGTGCTACCTGTCGGGTTTCTCAGAGACGGAGAATCCTTACTATTAAGACTTCTAATCTAATTATCGAGCTCCGCTAGGGGATGGAATTCCCGGCGCGAGCGTTTCTCTTCCTCGAGACCGTCGTAACCCAACACCCTGGTCCCTCAACTGCCAGCAACCCCCGCTGATCGCCCATTTCGCGCCACTTTGAGCCACACCGAACCGGTGGATCGAAAGGAGGGAGGGTGATCGAGGGAAAGCGAGCAGGCGGTAAATCGATCGCGACTGGTGCGAGAACAGGCCGGGACGAGCGAGGATACACCGGCGAACGTGCACGTATCCTGTCGCAATAGCCGGCCACGCGTTTATTTGTTGTAACCGCAAAGAAACTTACTCCATTACGGAGATGGCCGGTTGCCAGGGGATTCGCAAGTCGGAACGTGACACAACGCAAACATGCTACCCCATCGCGGCGCAACGAACCTTTCTTCCCACCGATCCCTTCTGTAAACACGACGCGGCTATATGGAACCTATATTCTCCATATTCTCCGAGAAGGTATACAGCAATTAGCGACGTGGAGGAGACGCCTAAACAGACTCACCTAGCGTCGTGATAAAGGGAGTCCTGGCTGGCGAAGGCGGGGGCCGCGTAGCTTTCCCACTTGGTGCCCATGGTTGACCGGCGGTAAGTGTTCTCCGCGATCTCGCACGTGTTCGCCACGTGGAAACGTGGCGCGGTTCGCGGACGACGCTCGGCGGACCGTGCGGGTCGAAAGAAACTCTAGAAATGGAAGGAACCGCGCGAAGGCCGCGTCGCGTAGCCCCTTGTGGATCGCGGGCGCTTCTTCCCGCGCTGAATGGTCGCGGGGGGGCGGGGGGGAGGTGCCGACGGAGGGAGGAAAAAAATTTAAAGAGTAAAAAGTAAATTTGACAGGCAACGATGGCTCGCGGTCGACTCTCGGCCGCGCCGATGACTTTATCGCCGGGTTATTTGTCCCGATAGCGCGAGCAACCGGTCGATCATACTCTAAATTTAGCCGAGCGACTGAGCGATCGACGGAGCGAACGAGACGGCAGATACTATGTAGCTAGAGGCGCGGATCCGCTCACGCACGCACGCACGTACGTCCGGGAGAGAAGGCAGGAATGCACGCACTGCTATCACCGCCGATCGAAATCCTCCGCTCCAGAAGGGAGAGCTCCTCGTCCGCGCTCGCGCCCCGTCAATGTCAGCTGATCGGACGCGAGCGCTCCACTTCGCGCGGCGTCGATGATTTATCGCTGTCCCGGAGGATAAAGCGCCCGTTCATCGGCTGTGCTCGCGCGCGGAACGGCGCTTTCGTGAAAACCGAGTCGGTCCACTTAATCCGAAGAGGCCTGCGCGCTTCCACCGAGCGTGTCCACCGGGGAGGGGGGCGGGAAGCCTGCTCGGTTTTGCAATTAGACAGACCTCGACGTTGCGCGAACAAGTTTTTCTCGCTTTTCATCGAAACGGGGGGATCCCGAGGACACGAATCGAGGAGAGGGCGTTAACAACGGGCAGCAGTTAGAGACACTATAAGAGTCTGGACACGAGTGACAGTCCGCCATGTTTGATCGAAATCCCACGAGAGAGAAAGAGATATACGCCATTTCACTCTTAACCACTCTTAACAACGAGCTATGGATGAAATCAATAATCATATAGCTGATATTGATATATTCTCGATCTCGTTTGATTCGTTCCGGACGATACTGTTAACAAGGATCCGCACTTAAATGTATTTATTCTTTAAGTCCACAGTTGCCGCGTAATTATGTCGTTTGCTTCTGAGTGCTTGGTCTAGTTTATTGTCTTTTTTCATTATTTTCTATTTTTTCTGTATGAAATGTCTCTGTTTTTCTGTGTAAAATTCTATATTACGTTATTTTATTTTTTAGTATTCTCAATTATTTTATTCTATATTATTTTAGTTATATCTGTGATATTAATCCACTTAAATGTTCATATGTATTCATATTGTATACTAAAGGGTTTTCCCGTAGATAATAATAATAATAATAATAACTCTTACGTTTATGATAGCAAATCTATGGCAATGCATTGCGCATTTAAATAAGTGTAATAATAAAAACATATATCAAATCGAACACAAGATTTAGTTTTTTACTTTATATCTTCATTATCTTGGTATAATGGACAGATTTAAAAATCAGCGGGAATAGATGAAAAATGACGGATCAATCAAAAATCCAAATGCACATTTTCAGATTAATCGGATAACTGTCAATGTATCATATATGATCAAAAAAAATCTGGCCAATTCTGCCAAATCTGCCAATCCTGTATCATATATGATAAAATGGAATAACTTTGTGATTCACTTAATTTTTCGATGTTGCCAGTTTGGGCACGAATAATAAAAAGGGCCGTGCCAGTTAACCGGTTAATAGATAGTAAAATACCGCCATAAACGTAAGAGTTGTTAACAATGGTTAAGAGTGAAATGGCGTATATCTCTTTCTCTCTCGTGGGATTTCGATCAAACATGGCGGACGAATCAAAAAGTGGCCTTCTCGTGTCCAGACTCTTATTACAGTGTCTCTAGCAGCAGTGTCTTGTCGCTCGAGATGCTTATCGATCGACGCGTCATCGGTATCGAGCGCGGCAACGCGCTGGATTTGGAGAAATGTCGCAGTTCTCGTCCGAGTGGAAGACAATCGATGGTCGCAGCGTTGGCGCAATCAGTATGCATAAATTATCGCCGGCGAGTGAATGAACGCCTACGAGGGCGGGCTCGTGGTCTTTCAATTTCTTTAATGGCAATAATTTATCAGCGTCTGCCGATGGTATTACTTAACGCTGCCTCTCACAATCGCGGTAATGAAAATCCCGGGGAGCCTGCTTCGACGCAACGGTCGCGTCTTGTCGCGGGGCCAATCGATCCACGATTATATATATGTCGCTTAATTAAAACGTCACGAGGGAAAGTTAATTTGTAACGTTACGATTGACGGTGACGAGAATCCGACGCATAAACGCAGATGACAGCCGAAAGTAACGGAAAGATACTTCCCTAGTAGCATTTTTGGTTGGCCAACGGTAGCCAACAGTTGGGAATTAGTTGGGATATAGTTAGAGTTTTGCCTACAAATTCCCAATATAGGGCCTACGGCAAAAAACTTACGACAGTTTGCCAACGAATATTCAATGTTGGGCCTACAATTATTATGGTTGGTTAATTAACAAAGAGTTACGACAGTTTGCCTACGAATATTCAATGTTGGGCCTATAATTACTATGCGTAGTAATGCCAACCATGGTTGGTTAATTAACAAACAATTTACAACGATGATTAAATGTCGTCTTACAAACGTCAGAAAATTTGCTACATCCAAAAACCTGTTATTATATTCCAAGTTGTGGTTTTTCTTTCCTTGTTTATAAATACGTAAAGAGGACGTCTGTCTTAAGACGAATGTGAAATCTTAAGGAACGAGTCTAAAGGTCGAATGATATTTTGTAGAATATTTCGCGTCACTGCATAGTTTTTAGAAACACTTAATACTTGTTATGTACCTAAAAATTAGAACTGTTTACAAGTAAGTGTATTGGATAGTTGCAAACAGCGGTTGCTTTCTAAGCGGAAAGTCTGAGTTGAATTCCCCTCCTCAACGCGAAATTTTTTTTCCTAATCCAGACCTGAAAAAGACGTCTTTACAACGTCTTTTGAAGTTGTTTAAGACGCCTTCTGGAAAGAAACTTTCAATGGGGCTTTTACGGTAAGCCCTATAAATAGTTGGGCAAGAGTAGGAAAGCCTACCTTGGCCCTCTGTTGTTGGCCCAACCTGAAAAAAGTGCCAAATCTAACTGTTGGCCAACTAAAATTATGTGCGTGGCCCAACTGTATGCCAACAACAAATGCTACTAGGGTTAATCGCGGAGTTCAGTGGACTCTGCGAGACAGGGAAATCGAATTCGCGTCGCGTATTCCCGTCTGGCGAAAAAACCTATGTAAACCGAGGAGGACGTGCTTTTACCGGGAATTCTAATCCCTCGCGTGCTTTCCTCGCCCACGCGCTGCATTCCGAATCCCGTGGGACGACAGACCGACGATAGAACCACGACGCGGAGTGATTACGCGTACAAGCGCGTAGCCGCGATATCTACCCGCGAGCATAGGCGCGATCGAACGCGTCGATACGATCCCTTGTTGCGCGTAAATGCTCTTTCCTCGTTCCAGATAACGCCGCGCTCATTGTGCGACGTTATCTTCGCTAATGGCGCACCATTCTTCCCCGTATCTCATTTCGCGCGGCCGTCCAAAAAGTTTTCCGGCCAAGGATGACACTGAGAACGAATCGGTGCGTGTGAAATCTAGTATCAGCGTGACGAATCGTCGGTGCTCTCGTTGGAGCCGTTCGATAAGCGATCCGTCGTTTAATCGATCACACAGATTTAGTGGTTTGTTTGAAACGGGCGGCGATAACCTGGCGAATTATCGAGGCGTTTGCCAGCCGTGGAATTATTGCCAGTTTATGGTGGATAAATTTCGCGCTACTTTACTGGCGGTCAAGTCAAATAAATAGCGGGGCGCGCACGGGCCAAGCTGCGAGCGCGATATCTCGGCGGACCGGTGGCGGGAAATATTAAATATAGAGCTTTCGCACATACATATAGAATGTCGCGTAATAACTTCACGCGCAAATCCACGGACAGACAGGCGCTGCTTTTCTCTTCCCGTTGTAAATAAGTATATCGCGGACACGAGGTCCCCGTGGAAAATGCATCTTTCCAGTCAACAGGAGATGCGTGCCAAGTTCTCGGGCCGCCTTGTGAGTCAGCAATTATTCCGTTTGATCTTCAGCGCGATTTTGGAAATAAAATAGGGAACGAAACTCCATCTGTAGGGAGACTCGCGTTAGGAAAGAAGATCCTTGAAAAAGGTCTCCCGTGTCGTGTTCTGTTTGCCGAACGGGTTACGGCTGACCTACTAAGTGATTCGGTCAGCAGCGAATAGGGTGTGCGCGATATTTACCAGAAATGTCACTGGCTACCCTTTCCCTGAAACTCTCGAATTACACGCGCCGCGGAGCGCTTTCTAACGAGCGTGATCCAGAGAAGCTATATGTGGCCGCTCGGTCGCGGGAATCGCTTAAAAATGTCCAAGTTGCCGCGTGTCCGCGGGACCAGAGCGGAGGCTGGCAAGGGATCGCCTCTGTCGCACTCCTTTTTCAAGTGTAGCCTGGTCGCAGCCAATAGATCAGCCCGTAGACCAGGATGAATCGGATCAAAATAAGAATTTAGTCCATATTTCTTACATCGCGATACCGTTAAGGAACTAGTTCTTGATCAGGCACTAATTTTTTATTAGTTCATGAAATAAATTGTCCTTTTCAACTTGTCATTAAATAATTATTTGAAATTATTACTAACATAAAAATTGATAATTCAAAAATGTATGTGTTGTCTGTGAAAGCAGGTAGTATTGTTAGTTTTTGGGAAAATAAACGTGTAAGGTAGCTCACTTGAAGGAGGCCTCTGTTGAGCCATCTCTTACTGTTCAAACTAAGAGATCACCATCGACGCCACAGTCGATTTCTTTACTGGTTGTTGCGGTATACAAGGTTATTTTCATACATTTTGCTTACAATAGTTTACTTTACAATGTAGCGAAAGAATTTTAGTATTATATGTATCATTTTGCTTTAAAAGTCAGTGATCATTATTTAGTTCCACTTTTTTCTTGTGGAACACTTTTTTTGATCACTTGAATACAAATTAGGTTAGGACATTATAAAAAAAATTAAATTTAGATGGTATAATACTAAAAATAAGTTTATTTGGTATTTTCTTTTTAATTAGTATTAGTATCTGATCAAATATTAGTTCTTTACCTGAAAAAGTAGTTCCTGTCCTGATTAAAAATTAGTTCCCATGTATTTTTAGATGATCAAAAACTAGTTCCTAGGCACCTTATTATTCCGTACCTTATAAATAATTAAATTATACTTATTTACAACGTTTTAAAATTTTAAATAAAGAATTATAATTTCGACCGTACGATTTTTAAAAGTATTAAAATATGTTTTCGGCGCACAATTTCGGTCAGTGAATTTCGATCCATTTCACTGACCGAAATTGTGCGCCGAAAACATATTTTAATAGTTTTAAAATTTTTCCTTAAAGTGTAAACATTAACTCATCTTTTAGTATAAAAAAATCTATGGTTGAAAGTTATAGTAGGTTAAAAATAAATATTAAAACAGGACGCCCTCTAAACTGATCAGAAACTAGTTCCTTAACGGTAGAAATAATCATTTCGATTGTTCGTAGTACCTCGCCTCTCTCCCCCGCACCCACTGCAATCCCTAGTAGCATTTATTGTCGGCATTTTGATGGCCAACTAATTCCCAACTTGGGGATACTGTGGGCCAACCAGAAATGCTACTAGGCATAGCTCGTGAATTGTTTTAAATCATTGTTTAGGGCTGGCATACGTTTTCAGTGAGATGGTTCCGTGCGAACGTTACAATTTTGGTCCGTACCTAACCTACGTAATGTGCAATTTCATATTTAAAATAAATAGTAAGCTTGAAAATTTAAATGTGCTTATTGTTATTAGTTTGCACGGTGTCCACGTTTAGTATTTGATCTATTTTACACTATTATATTAAAATATGTTCATGTAATCTACAATCTTTGAAATACTTATATATGGGGTTAATCATTTGAGGCGAATCGGACAACTCCATTTTTTCATTTGAGTATTTGTATGATTATAAATATGATAATTGTTTATATACAAATGGTTCGTAGGTACATAAAAAAGAGAAATCAGGGATCAGTGTCAAAAAAAAATAAAGAAAGCTGTGATAAAAATTAAATCTAAAAAAATAACGAAAAAAATAAATAAATAAATGGTTTTAAGAAGATGGCATTGTATTTACTGCGGTGAAAAGTTAATTCGTCTATTTTCAGAAGATTGTCTGAGAACAGTGGTGCCACAAGAATTGTGCTGATAGTGGCGGCAAAAAACGGCAATATCCTTCCGACGTGTGTGCTAAGTAGTCTCACTTGACTTCACTGTCATTAAATTAGATTTGTTTCAGTTGATTCTAAAGATTTTGTTACGAAAATTTCAGTTTTTTCAGAAATTCCTGGGTGGTCCGATTCGCCCCAAGTTTCGGGGCGAATCGGATATTTCTCACTTTTTCGTTTTTTGTTTATAAATGAAAGATCTTTATGTTTAATTTCAATTTTTATATATTTAAGTTCAAGCCAAAGGTGTACTGGTCATGAATATATAATAAAAAATTAGTTTCTTAATGTTTGACTATTATTTTTTTACCGTCAAACAAAAAGTGATCCGATTCGCCCTGGTCTACCCTACACCAATATAAATCAAGTGCCGCGTTAAAGTCACCGGGCCGGTCGTTGGTTTAACGAGGGCCCGTTATTATGGCCCCCGCATTTGTCCTCAGTCCGCGAATTAATACGTCCCGCGACTGGCGACGCGCACCTATAAAGCAGCTGGAACGATTTGTCAAGCTGCGAGCAACATCTTGTTCCTTGTCGTGCTTGCAGCGCTGGTAGTTAATCCGGGAATGCACCTAGAAGCTAAGCTACGCTATACAATGCTATGCTATGCCATGCTACGTTTTAAAAAAATTAGCTTCAATACATTCTTATGAAACCGTTTCCACCAAAAGCTAAGCTTCATGATTGGTGTACTTCCAATAAGTTATCTCTGAATCTAGCGAAATGTCATATTGTCAGGTTTAGTCGTAAGAAAAATAATCTAGTTTTTAACTATACCGTCAATGGGATACAGCTCTGTACCCTTAACAATGTTAAGGATCTAGGTATTACTTTCTCGTCTGACATATCTTTCTCGGCACATTACAGGAATATTATTTCTGGTAGTCTTAAATCTTTAGGACTTATCCATAGGGTCTCGAGATTCCTTAAAAATACCAACACTCTCAAAATACTCTACTGTCAACTGACCAGGCCTATTTTGGAATATGGTAGTATAATGTGGTCTCTATACTGGAAATCAGATATCAACAAGATTCAGAATGTTCAACATAAATTGTTAAGACCTGCCGCCAAGCATAATGGGCAACCCATGCCATTCGATTGTCACAACTATGATGAAATGCAGAGAGAATTAAACCTTCAGACATTAAGTAATAGAAGAATATTGTTCGATATTATGTTTGTCGGCAAAATTGTAAAAGGAGTTATACAGTGTCCTGCCATAATTCAACTGTTCTCTCTAAATGTACCTTCAAGAGACCTAAGAAATTACTCTCTGTTACATACTGAACTGCATCGCACACTGTATGGTTATTATACCTGTGTAAATCGTATGTCTAATCATACTAACTCTGTACATGGGAATATTGACTTATTTGAGCAATCCCTTGAATCGTTAAGACGTTCTCTTGAAGATACTCTATAATTAATCTTTTAGTCTATTTTGTCGTGTTGAAATGCATTCTTTGTCATTTATGTGATATGTCCCCCGCATTATATCTATTATATCTTTTGTACCAAAGGGTTTTTTTTCCCGTGAATAAATAAATAAATAAATAAATAAAACAGCATCGCATACCATAGCTTAGCTTAGCTTCTCGCAGGATTCCCGGCTATCGCGAACCTTTTCGAGGTGAAGTTGCAAACAGACTTGTGAGCGATAGAGTTTCCAAGCCTCCGAGCTCTGGCCCTGCAAAGCCTGTGGCGATGCGGGCCAAGTTTTCACGCAGACTCCAACTACTTGCGTCAACTATCAGGAAACGGAGTAATCGTGTGAATTGCTAAAGAGTACTCTGCCGGGGCGACACCGCGGCAAGGACGATTCAATAAACGGGATATCGCGTATGCGGAAAAGTCGGCCGCATCCTGCCCGCAGCTGCACCTCGGGGAACATGGAGCGATGATGTCAGATGCGATCACGCGGATACGTTCGGGCATGCGGGATCGTTTTTGGTCGAGAGGCCCGCGGGCCTCGGGTCGATGAAAGGCGTCAGTTTCCAAATGACGAGCGACACGGAGCACCAGTGACTAAGAAAGTCAGAGTATAAAGGTGATCTCACTGTTACGCGCGTGGGTGACCAATATCTCGGAGCTACACGCCTGCTCGCGCACCTGCGTGTCGCCGCGCGTCATAATACCCGGGCGATTATCGCGAGAGCGGGATACCCATCCAGCGGGGAAAGCGAGCGATTCTTCTTCGCCCGGCCGTAAAAACGCGCGCCAAGTCTCTGGCTGAACTTTACGCGTCGTAAAAAAAGAGGGAGGAGATGTTTCTTCTTAGGAGGCTCGTTAAGCGGAATGCTTTGGCTCGATCAACGGCTGACTGGCGAGATCGACTCTAAACTATCATCCACTCCGGACGGGCCTCGACGGAGATCCCGGGGATCAAAGAAAGAATCCGTGGCCGCGCGAGAGACGCGCGAACTTCAAAGAGCGGGGCGCGCGCGGCGAACACGCCGTGTCCCGTGTAAACATTTATCCGCTCGGTGGCGAATCAACGGAATAACGGGCGATAAGATTTTCTGGAAACTCGATCGCTGGTCGGGATGCGAGCACAGGGGATCGGGCCAAGGGGTTTCTGAAAACCCTCTCCACCGTTTCTTCCCTCTCTCGGCTCCGCGCGCGGTGTCAACGTTCATCGAGGACTTAAACACGAGGTGCTTAACCGCGTGTTTCGGGGAAAAGGCCAGGGACGGGGTCGGCATTGGCCGGGCGAAAATAGGCTTTTATCGCGGCCCAGGCGGGGGCAGTCGGTGGTTGTAAATCAGCGTTTAGTGCGTTTAAAAACGAGCGATAGGTGGCCCGATTTAAAATAGATGGCCGAGCACGGGTCGTCTTAAATCGCGCGAGGCGAAAGAAACGGCGCGCGGCCCGGTGACTTTCTGCCTTTCGTCATCCGATATTCCGTCACGCGGATCGCGAAGCAGCGGTTGCGCCAATTCCAGCCGCGCTCGGCCGAGTAAGCGATACCGGACGCGGCACGAATTTCAAATCGAGCAAATTTCCCGCAGGAATTTAATCGTCCTACGTGCTTCCCGCCCGAAATAACCAGACCCGCATACCTAGACACTGTGTGGGCAGGTTGGGTCGCGCTGTATCGAGGTGGCTTGCAGCTTGCGCCGGGGAGCAGGTGTGCTTAAAAGATGACATCCGAGATGCACGCGAAGTGAAGGATTTGTAGCGTGCGTAGCTTCGAATTTCGAGCGGAGCAGAAGGCGACCAGGTAGGGTCGTAAAGTTCAACGGAAGGTTTCGTAGCCGTTGGACTTTGCCAGGCGACGAAACCTCCCCTGTTTCGGGACTCGGGGTTTTTCCCAATTTTTGCACACGCTACGCGTTTTCTTCGGTAAGGGGAGGAAAGCGACCTTTGACCAGCATTCGGCTACAAGTAGGGGAGACCGGGGCAAATTGATACGTTTTTCAGTTTTCAATTTTTTTCATTTTTGTTTGAATTAATTACATAATAACAAATATGCTAAAATATACTTCGGTCCTTCCTCTTTAATATATTGTAAATGAAATGTTGAGAAAATACATACAAAATGAATGAGAAAATGTTATTTGGACCAAGGTAAAATGTATCAACTAACCCCACTGTGGGGCAAGTTGATACGTTATTCTGTTTTTAATTATTTTCATTCTTTATTTGAATTAATTATTTAATAACAAATATGCCAAAATATACTTTGGTCCTTGCTCTGTAATATATAGTAAGCGAAAACTTGAGAAAATACATACAAAATGAATGAAAAAATGTTATTTCGACGATCAATTTGAATGTATCAAAACTATTTACTTTTTCTCTATAGAAACGAAAACAGTTAAAAATGGATTGTTAAAGTCAAGGTACACAGACGTAGGCTAGATCGTAGTAAAGAATTGATCAAGGAGCTTCACATATTTCGCACACAAGGACCTACATATATACAGTGTCTAGATAATTCGTCTGTATCAACCTGCCTCTGTATCAACTTGCCCCGGTCTCCCCTAAGCGTCTTGAGCGGTTGTGCTTTTCGCCCGTTAGATTTTAACTCTCTACAGAAGTTTTTGTGTTACCTTCGTAAATAAACAGTATTCTTTGTTATAAAGTAATTTAAATATCGACCGTATTTTTATAATAAAACAAATTAATGCTTTCGGCGCACTGGTTCGGTCAGTTTTACAATTATTTTTAGCTAATTTGCAATTTAAATTTAATAATATCCCGACGTTTCGGTCCGTGGTTTGAACCTTTTTCAAGGAAAGATTTGTAAAATTATTGCCTTCGCTATCAAAGTCACACGTTTGAAAAGACGCGTGACTCGCGAGTCGGTTGGAACGTGACTCTTTCTTTACAAATCTTTCCTTGAAAAAGGTTCAAACCACGGACCGAAACGTCGGGATATTATTAAATTTAAATTGCAAATTAGCTAAAAATAATTGTAAAACTGACCGAACCAGTGCGCCGAAAGCATTAATTTGTTTTAGTATTCTTTGTTGAGTTTTATTAAGACGTGTAATCAATTACTACCCTCACGTCTCCCACCTCAGATTAAAAGCTGGCTGGAGAGAGACCTGGAGCGCGGTGACCGTTCGAAACTGCTCCTCCTCGCGCCCGGGTATGGATGAAACGTGGCAAATGGATGTTAACGGTACGCGAGCGAGTTAACGCGGATAATAACGCGACGCTCGGTGATACACGACCATACGGGAAGACAAACGCGCCGAGATACCGTCTGCCTTTCGTATAATCTCTTCTGGTACGATCTCTCACACTCGGCGATGCTATCTTTATGAATCGCAGACAGCGAAACACCGCTGACGAGCACACGTCGCACGTGTGTCGCGCAGTATTTACAGCTGTCTGAGGAATCTCGACGGAGGAGGCCGCGAGATGCATGATGATGAGCACCGAGCCACACGCTTCATCGCTCGGAGGGATAGACTTTCAGAGATGGATTGGCTGCGCTGCGGATTCTACTCGGTCGGTTTGGAATTGAACGAGGGGGGAAACGGAGCAACAGGTGCCCCCTTGGCTCCGACTGGGATCCGTCGGAGCCAGCGGCTAGGAGGGATACACCACGGTCGAACTTATCCCTCCAATGGGTGCACCTTACTTCTACTTTAATCCTATTTTACCTATCCAGCAGCTGCAGGAGCAGGTATCGAGGCACCCAGCTCCTACGCGCCTGTCAGACAATATCTCATAGCGTCGAATCGAACCGGTACGCTGGATATCCTGAACGAAATCGTCCGGCTCGAATCACCACTGGAACGCGCACCACTTCCCCACGTCCTCCGTAAAACACTTGCAGCCGAGCCGCGCAACAAGCACACGCACTGATCCCAGCAGCTTCTAAGCTACCCACGCACTCACTCGCGGCCGGAAAGCTTGCGTAATCGCGACGACGTTGACGAGCAAGCATCAGCTATAGTCAGCGGAGAAAGCGGGTCGTGGTGGGTCCTGGACAGCGCTGGAGGACGCGGCCGCGTGGTCGTGGACGACGACAGGTGCCAGGAGCGCGCGGTGCCCGCGGTAAAAAGGCGTAAACGAGCTGGTGGTGCTCGTCGCTGGGCCTGCACTGGCGCATAATGCCCGGAGCACGTGGACACGCGGCGTGTACCACTTGCCAGGAGGAGTCGCGCGATGCAGCCGAGCTAGCTCGCTCGTTCGCTCGTTCGCTCGAGAATGACTCACGGCTTCTGGTGCGCGAGGACGCACACGCGGCTCGGCGTCGGTGCGCCGCGCCGAGCAGCGTCGGGAGGCTGCGTGACTCGAGTTTCGAGCAATTGCCGGCTGATCGGAGCCGACCAGCCACCGCTACCGGTTCTACCCGCTGCTCTCTGCCAAAGAGACCTTTGTTCCCTCGTCCACCAAACGAGATGGGGTTTGACGGCCCTGCCGGGACTCCCATGGGGCCGTGGGTGATAATTAGGAAGGATAGCGAGCAGGAAGACGGACTGTCAGGCGAGACGGATCGCTTCCCGGAATGGCGCCGCTAATTTCCTAAAACGAAGTCCGTCGAGTTGCTGCTCCAATCCCGCGATCATTCCTGCCTGTCAGCCGCTCGTCGCCTGGGACAGTCGCGGATGGGGTTGGAAATAAACCGAGCCGAGAACTTTCAGCGGACTCGGCGAAGACAGGGTCGAAAAGCGAAAATACAGGTGGCGGTGAAGTGGCGCCGTGCGTGTCCCTTGCCTTGGGAATAACGGGGGAGAAGCGATTGGAATCGAGGAGCCTTGATCTTCGAACAGACATGCAACTCGCGGGCACAAATTAGCAAGATTCATCAACACAGCCGGGATCTGTGTTAAGGCTTTGCTACGCCCACGCTTGGGCGAGTCTAGACCGTGCCGAGCTTAGTCTGCGCGAGACGAGGCCTGCGCTAACAATAAGCCCAGATTCTGCCGAGCACAGTGTACCCTCAGACTCGCTCATTATCAGACCAGGCTTCGCTCGACGCCACCTAGACTTCTAGACCTAGACTGCCAAGAAGCCAAGTGACGATGGCCTGACTCTGGACAGACACGGGACCGCGTTTGGAAAGTAACGAGCTCGCAAGTAGAGCCACGTGCTCGCAGCGTGGCGAGCGTCGTTCAAGACGCGATACGCTCGCGAAACGTGCAAGTCAGCGTAATGCAGTAGCCAGGCTTATGGCACCCGGCTTATCAGCTCCAAATTGCAGCCGCGAATTAAGGTCGCGTCGAGTAGAGCGGGTTCTCGATGATCTAGGAGCTTTCGTTTCACTTCCGACGGTGTTTGGCAACTGATAAATCTATAAATACGAGCACGTGCTCCGCGGCACGAGGTAGTGGGAACGCAAGGGGCAACCGCCGGTATCTCGATCATCCGCTACTTGCCCGCTGGTAAATATATACATGTGTAGGGAATCGGCGGAGGCATGTTTCCCATCGAGCGGCGCGCATCGCTAGCGGTTTATTACTTATGCGCGCCACGACGCCTATGCGATTTTCCGCGTCCAACGACAATCGAAAATACGTGGCTGGTCGACGCGCACCCGTTCGCTTTTATTGCGTAAATTATCGACTGGCTCGGTGGACGTAGGCGGTGCGCCTCGGCAAACGGAGGCGCGGTCCGCCGCGTAAACTTCGATGGAAATGAATTTATAACGACGCGAATGCGGGCCGTAGAGGCAAAGATCGCAGAGGATTGTACTGCGATGATATTAGGGACAGGGAGTCGATTGGCAGTTAAATTTCTTCGTCGAATAGGGTAGATGTCCCAATTACTGCCACCTTAAGATTATAACTGAAATTCATTTAATCATTTTACGTGTTGTTTAACCTAAAAATCGTCTCAGTTTGAAATATAATATTATTTAGCATCTCTTTTATTAAAAAAAATAGTTTTATGAATTAAATATGAAGAATTTATTAATAATTAATTAAAATTCGCGAGCGATCCTAGTGTATCTATAACTGTCACCTCACAAATCGTCTTGTCCGTATGATTTTTTCATTTTTTTATTTGTTTTATTTTTATGTAAATCAGAATCTCCGTTTAATAATAACATATTTTGTTCACTTTTTTATACTTTACGTTTTTATTACATCAAATAAATAAAGTGGCAGTAATTGGGACACTGGCAGTAATTGGGACATCTATCCTAGCTGTGTATAGATCAAGCAAAAAGGAAGGGTGAGCCTGAAACGATTTAAGGGGACATTCTACTTTGATCGATTGAAAAAATAAGCTGTTTTTAAAGATTTTTCTGAATAAATACAACATATAATGAAATAATTTGTTTGGTATTTGTTAAGCTACTCTTATATTATGCAAAAAAAAAGGATTTTTTTAATTTGATTTAAATGTTTTTATAGCTCTCAATGGGGCACATAAAAAAATAGATAGGTATGTTTGTGGCGCAGGTGATTTCCAGGATCAGACTTATCTGAAACCTTAAATTCGGAAAGATTCTTAATCTGTACGAGTGTTGCTATGGCCCGCAGCTCAATTAATAATTTTTGTCGAAAAATAACCAAAGATTTTTCTCGGGGAACGCCCGAGAAAGCATCCCTCCTTTGGATGGGTATTGTCAAACATGTTTTTCAAATCGTCGCCATTTTCTTACTTCTCAACAAAAATTGTTAATTGAGCTACGGACGATAGCGACATTAATAAAGATTAAGAATCTTTTCGATTTTTTTGTTTCGGATAAGCCTATGCTGTGAAAGCACCTGCGAAAAATCAAATATTTTGCAGGGTGATATTTATCATCTAATATTTACATCAGGATGTTCAGGAATCGAGTTCGATTATGCTTGCTAAGTTACCGTAGTTGTTTACGATGTTATTTATCATCTTAACCCAGAATCTAAGGACTTCAAGCGTCACTCGAAATTCATAGGCGGTAGAGTTACTTCCTTCTTTTTTATTTAGACCTTAAGAATATTTATTATTCTTAGCTCACTTTATTAACTATGGATTCTAGTATTATAGGTATGTGTGCTTCAAAATTATTGTTCAAGCTTATGGCCATACTGATCATTAGAAAATATCTTACAAGGAGAGGTTCCCAGGTGTCCGCCTCCGATTGCTTTGAATTTTGGATATGTTTTAGAGGACCGAAAAATAAGATATACGTATTTTTTTATAGCAGCCCGTTTTCATATTTAGGGGGTGAAACCAACCCCCAAAGTTATAAGATTTTCAGGTGTTCATCTCCGATTGCTTTGGTTTTTGGATATGTTTTAGAGGGCCGAAAAATACGAAATACGTGTCTTTTTATTTTGGCCTGCTTGAATGTTTAGGGGGTGCAACCACCACTCAAAGTTACATGATTGTCAGGTTTTCGTCTCCGATTGCTTTGGTTTTTGGATATGTTTTAGAGGACTGAAAAATAAGATACAGGTGTCCTTTTATTTTGGCTTGCTTATATGCTCAGGGGGTGAAACCACCCCTCAAATTTTATGAGAATAAGTGGTGCCATTCTTCGATTGCTTTGGTTTTTGGCCAAAAGAATCTGAGACGAACAGCTAAAAATCTTATAACTTTGAGGGGTTAATTTCACCCCCTAAATATGAAAACGAGCCGCTATAAAAAATACCTATATATTATTTTTCGGTCCTCTAAAACATATCCAAAATTCAAAGCAATCGGACGCGGACACCTGGGAACCTATCCTTGTTAGTCCCGAGAATGAAAATTTTATTTCAACCGACTTTTTAAAAAATACGTAACAAAACGTATCCGTGATGTTTTTATATTTGATTCCCCTAACTTTAAACTTTATGATAATGACCCCCTTATCTGCTACTACCTGCGATTATTTGAGAAATATTTTTTTAGAAAGAAGTATGCAGATCTAATATCTTTGAAAAGTGGATTTCTTTAGGCCAAAGCAAAAAATTGATGGAATTTGTGACCACATTTTGGTACTTTTAAATATAAATCAGTGTCCGGAAATGGTTGACAACGATTTGAGGAAAGATGATTATATATTTAAAATATAATTTAATGAAAAAATTCTAACTTCAAATGCACGTTATAAAAATAATTTGATAAAAAAATGTATCGAACAAAAGTTAGTCAGTATTCAGTTGACAACAAATTGCAAAAGTAAATTTTGATAAATCAATATTTATCAATATTTTTAATGAAACTGTATATTTTATTATATACCAATTGATGCATCTTTATATTCTCTTTAAAAAAGTACTTAGTAAAGTATTTAGGTTAGGAAAGGTACTTAGTAAAGTATTAAAAAAGTATTTAGGTCGAAAACTGATTATTTCAGAAGTTATGAGTTTTGTCCCGAACGCCCATATACTTCGACGCACTGTGCGGCGCCACGAACATTTTTTTTTAAATACCACATTGATGCTGTAAAAGAACAATTAAAACAAATTAAAAAATTCTTTTTCATTCTTTTTGTATAATATAACAGTAGCTTAATAAATACCCAAAAGATTTATTCAATTATAAGTTGTATTTATCGAGAAAAGAATCTTTAAAAATCGCCTAATTTTTCGCCCAAACAAAGTAGAATGACCCCTTAATACAGACAGCAATTATTATTCCACGCGATTTCTATTGAAATCGGACAAACTGCAATAAGATCGCATACCAGCGATTCTTGAGGCTCGTTATCTGCTCTCAGCAGAAGCCCACCAATGGGTATCGCGCGAGATGTAGGTCGAATCTGCGTGCTGGAAACGGAATCGCGTTGCCCGGCACAGGAGCCGATTTCGTAGCGGTTTCTTCCGTGAATGAAGATCCCGTCGGGACCGGGTGAAGAAATTCGAGGGATTCCGATCGAGGGGCGCGGATTAATTATCTAAATTTACCGCGAGCGAGACCGACAAGCGTCGGGAGCATCTTCCCTCGCACATGTCAACGATTTATTTCTGTAGCGAGCTATGCCTGCTATCCACCGCCTCCTGAATAATTGTAACGGTGGCCCTAGCAGACGTTCGACCCTGTTCGTACAACCTGACGACGTGGCTAATTCGAAACGGCGCGGCGCGAGCAGAGGAACGCCCACGCGGGCAACAGGCCCGAAAAAGTAACCGACCCATCTTCTCGACCACCCTACACGTGTTTCGGATCGATATCGCCGTCTGAAGCTTCCAGCCGGATCGGTGAAGTCGCTTATAAAATTGATAAGGCGCCGGGGATCTCATTCGCCGGGCCCTCGCGCGGCTCCAGTGACGTACCACGCAGAGGAGGATAATAAAATTGAATAAGAGAGGGCGAACATAGACGCAGATGGAGGTGACACTACGCACGAGCGGACGCAGGTAGCCGCGTTTAGTCGCGTTCGGGTGGCTTCGAATGGCATAACTGTGAATCCATCTCCGTGGCTATAAATGCACCAGCGGCAAGACGCCGCCGTCCCGCCTTTCTCCTCGAGGCTACGCGATGCTGCAAGGAGCAGCGGGCCCCTCCCCCGCAGGCCCCGGCCAATTAATTCGTTATTACCGCATTGCTGGCCCGTAAGTCACGGAGGGTAATTGCCAACCGGTAATTTCACCGCTGCTCAGTTACGCCGCGGATAATGGATACGCCAGCGCGCCGCAGCCTTTCGGTTAACAGTTCCAGCACGACCGGACGATTCGGTCTCGCTGATCGAGCAACCGTTCCTTGTCTGCCGCTCTCTTTGCCTCCTATCCTTGATCTTTGCGCCAATTCACGATCTAGGTGAACTTTGCTCGCAGACGTTTACAAATTACTCGCCGCGAGGTCTAGGGTCGCGGGCTTTTAACGACACCCTAGGACACTTCACCACCCCTTGCAGCAATTCTTCTGCGCGATTAATGTTTCTTAAGGGGGTATAACCGGTTGAAAGTGTCAAAAATCGGATTTTTTCTTTTTACATATATTCATAGATTGATGTTTATAGAATATTATAAATCATGTCCGATGTAAAAATTCGGAAGGCTGACAAAGACGAAAGACGAAAGACAAGACATACAATTGTTTTCAGGGCCACCGTTTAGCCGCCTAAAATCGAAAGATTTTCGGATGTGTATGCATAACTTCCCAAAAAGAATATATTTTTAACTGAAACTTTTTTTTTGGGTAGTTCATAATACTATGTGAAGATAGTAAAAAACGGGAAATCTGCATCAAACCGTTGACTTGTAAAAAAATCCACAAAATGTACACATTTTCCAAGGGTTCAAACGGGTATACCCCCTTAAGTGATCAGGGTGTATAAAGCATCCTGGAAGACGATCCCGGCGCGGTGACAACCGTAACGAAGACGGAATAGTCTGAGCGTACTTTTTCATGGAAGCACGCTTGCTTAGCCGATAATCAGAGGCCTGAAAATTACGCGTTTCCTGTCCTTCGAGCTAATGGGCGGTGGTAATTATTCCAGCCGAGCAACCCGATATCCTGATTAGGGAAGCCCACGATCGATATAACGCGTTAGACGGTGTGCGGCTAATTGAGAAGCGTCGAGATCAAAGGCCACACCGAACCGCTTCGATGCCCTGCCCGCGGGATTTTCAGGACGCTTGTTTTATCAGCTGTAGTGGAATGTTTAAAAACTCACCTCCACGAGTGCGGCGAGAATCCCGAACACGTGTCCCCGCACTGCAAGCAAGGCTGGCCCTCTTCAACGTCCGTGATCAGAACGCCCTGCAACAAAGACGAACGCTTTGTTAATCGACCGTCCCGGCGACACGCGTCCACGGCCGGAGCGAGGAGGCACGGTTGAGCAACGCTCGATAAGGATAATCGTCCTCGGGATCGGATCGCGTTAATTGCAAAACGGTGAAAGGTCTGGATCATCATCGCAAATGTCAATCGCCGAGGGGGGCGCTCGATGAATCCTCGATTCGGCTGGGAATCAAACCGGGCACCGTTCCCCAAGATCGTCTCTCGCCGAGAGGAAGAAAGAGGAGCGAAGAGGAAAGGTGCGTCATCCTTTTCGCGTGATCGTGACGCGCCGATAATTATGTGTGAAGCGGGACAAGGTCGAGCCGCGAGACTGCCTCGTAATAATTGGGAAAAGTTTTTAATTGCGCCGAGTGGTAGCCTGATGCCCGCCGCGTCCGACCGAGCGTCACGACGTCCACCGATATTCCACCTTCGAAAGCGAATCGTACTCGGTGCCTTCTTCCTCCCTGGGGCACAAAGGGACTCTAGCTCGCCTCTCCCACGTTCTCGCCTTTAAAGGATCAATTCGTGACATTTTGACGGGTGGAATGGTGGCCGGCCGGCACCGAAGCGTTCGCGGAGCGGAGATAAAAGGAAGCATCGAGGATGGAAAGCTCGAGGCGCGTTGGATGCGTTCAAGAACCTTCCGGCCGGCTTACATATATGGTGGTCCGCCCACGTGGAGCAGCCTCGCGGCACCAACATCGCCAAATATCGAGTAGATGAGCTACGGCACCGTGGAAAACATGTCTCTAGCCGGCTAGCTCGATGCTATAGACATATATAGTAATCCTGAATAATGATCTGCCGACGAGCGCGTTCCCCGTCCGCTAATTAACATATTTTTCGTCCTGACTCACGAGTGAAAGGACCTCGGCTGCCTCTTTCCTCCCCCGACGCCGGCTCCCTGGAAATCACCTGGAAACCGCGTATCTATTCGCGTAAATTATGCGCGGCAACCAGTCCCCGGTTCGGCGCGGACATTTTAATCACGATTTAAATTACTCCGGCCGCTTTCCCGTTCCCGGGGCCGAGAATACGCGGCGCGACGGTTTCGTTGCTAGACGGCCGGCAAAAAAGGCAGACGGTTACGTCAGTTCCTCGGCAACGACGAGAAAAACGAAGGAACGATCGATCGACTCGGCTATCGAAACAAGGAGGCCCGATCCGCTCCTAGATTCCTGTCGATGACTGTATCACGACTTCCACGACGCTACTTCGTCGCGCTTAATGGCCCGTTGTCCGTGCGCGGGGCGCCCGACAACGGCGGCTCAGCTGTCGGGATTATATGGATCTCTATCGTTTACGAGGATGATCGACGAGCGTCCTGGACAAAGGCAGCGGTTTTTTTGCCACGGAGAGACGCGACCCGCGGTTGCCGCGCGTGTCCTACACGCGGCGAGGCGACCATTCCGTTTGTGGGCGGTTCACTGACATTTCCACCACGCGTTGGCCAATAGACGATGGAATTACGTAAGGACGTTGAAAACTCGCGTTCAGCCGTGCCGATGACAAACTGTTAACCCTCCGACCGGTTGCTACGACAATTTCATCGTGGAAAAATTGCCGGGCTAGCGACAGTCGCTCGACGGAGCCGGGGTTTAGCGCCACGCGTACTCTGCATTGAAAAAATCCTCCGCGACCGAATAGCGTGTCAGTTAAGGATTAGTAAGCGTGGACAGGCTTGGCTACTAGTTTGCTTTCACCCTGATCGATCCAGTGGCCTTTAGTGGATTTCTACGGGTATTTCGCCTGGCGAACGGTGTTAGAACGTCTGTTGGAGAAGAGATTCGGCGCGGCGCTCGCAGTCGTGGAAGTCGCGCGGGGTTGGATTGGAATGAAAGAGTTTCACTCGTCAACGATGAATTTAATCACAACTTTCTACATTTACTTTGCTCATATATGTATGCGTCTGATGATCCTACAAAGATCGAGGAGTAGTTGCGCTGATAATTACTTTCACTTATTTCATACATGTCCGTCGAGATGGTCCCGACGTTCAACGAGACATCGAGGCAGAGGCGATGCGTAGAGTCCGTAGAAACCGGCGCGGGATACTCTAACGTGCATAAGATAGTTGGGCCAGTCGTCGATCGGTATCCAGTCGTCGATCATTTGAATTAATATTGAGATTTTATAAGGTTTTTGAACAATATTGTGTAAAGGACAAAATTGCAATATACAAAATTATAAATGACCACATAAGTGACCACATAAATGACGCAGACTTGCTTGCTTTAGTCTCGTTCAATGCTCCGGTGAGGAACTTGCGGTCCAGGCCTCTCTTTGCTGCGACGCTCCCGAAATATCGGCACTATGCGATTGACCCTATTAACAGGACGATGATTAACGTGAATCAGGACTTCAGCTGCGTTGATCCCTTTTTGGGTTCCCTGACCTCGGTTAGGTCCTTATTATTTAAGATTGTAACCAATTCTCAGGGAGACATGTAATTCTGCGTTTTGCGTTTGTGTTTAGTTTGGAAACCTAATTGTCCAATTTTGTTGGCTAAGTCAATTTTACTTTTTTCTTTTATGTTCAGACTCTGCTATTTCTATTTCTATTGTTTTGTAAATCATGGGGATTCCCCCGTTAAATAAATAATAATAATAATAATAATAATAATATTTAAGAGTCTTTACCTACATATATCATCACAATATTGTTCAAAAACCTTATAAAATCTCAATATTTAAGTGATCGACGACTAGGCCTAAACCGATCGGCGACTGGGTCAACTAAGGTAAAAGACCCAATACGTGGACACGTCCCAGTAGCTGGACACTGGTGCAAAAATACTGTTTAGTACATTTAATATCTGCTTTATCCAAAAAGAACTATTTTATTCAATTATTCAAATATTTAGTAAAATATATTCATATATATATATATTTTACTAAATATTTGAATAATTAAATAAAATAGTTCTTTTTGGATAAAGCAAAAATATATTCATATATATATATTTTACTAAATATTTGAATAATTGAATAAAATAGTTCTTTTTGGATAAAGCAGATATTAAATGTATTAATATATTCATATATATATAATATATTCATATATATATATTTGACTAAATATTTGAATAATTGAATAAAATAGTTCTTTTGCACCAGTGTCCAGCTACTGGGACGTGTCCACGTATTGGGTCTTTTACCTTACCTTACTTATCAACGCGGACGGAATCGTGCGCCAGAAAAGCGTGGCAAAACCGAGCCGCGACTAACGATCTGATCTCGGCGGGCCGAGGAAGAAACGTTCACACCTTCGGACGATCCACCAACACACACTCGGCGCACGTACTTGTCCCGTCGAAGAGCAGCGGAGAACAGCGGAGAGCCAGCAGCCCCAGCAGCGTGTCGCCAGTGAAAATCAGAAAAAGGAAAATTCCTTGCTGGAGCGAGCGTGCGCTGGCCCTTCGATTCGCCTCGGTTCGCCTCGATTCGCGAAACCGTTACGAGAATCGCGAATCATCTCATCTCCTCCATCGATTTATGAATATCGCTTCCCGCTTCTGAACCATAAATGACTGATCGAACGCAATTGACTCATGAAAATGCCATACCCCTTCGCGGTAATTCCAGACTCTTCTGGACGGTGTGGGAACGCCTCTTCCTGGTATAAAACCGTCCGCTCGCAACGATCTCTGCCCGCGACGGTCTTCCTCCTCCTCCTCGTCCTCGGTGTCCTCTTCGTCGCCCGGTTCCCCGTGACGCCTTCGCCTGGCCGCGTGCGTGTCCTGCGCAGGGCGACGCCTGCGTCTCCTCTCCGCCGTGGTCTCGGGGCTTGAACGGATCCTGATGATCGTCGCTCCGTTCCTCTCGCGAGTAGCCGCGTATCGGGTGTCCTCGTGCGCTTCCTCCACGCACCCGAAGCTGTACGACTCGGCCGCGGAATGGTTGCTGCTGCGTTGCTCTCGCTTATCGTCCTCCATTTCCACGGCGAACCCTTCGCTCGCGTGCTTCCCGTCTCGAAACTCCTCGACTCCCATCTCCGGAGAGGGCTCTCGCTCCACCTCGGAGCGTCCCTCGGGATTCAAACGGTATCTACTGTTTTCTCGCAGGTATTTCACGGCGAACACTCGGTTGCTGTCGTGCCAGGACGTGGCATTGAAATCCTCGCGATCCTTGGAGTCCTCTCGATACTCCGCGTCCCCACGTTTAGGCGGTGTCAAAGGTCTCGAGTGCCTGTTGGACCTTTTGTCCAGAGCCTCCTGGCTCTTGCTCCTCGGCGACGATCTCCTCCTGGACGAGTCTCGCTCCTTGAACGAGCTCTTTCTCTCCAGATCCTGGTCCCTATCGTTCGAGGGGCTCGCTCGTGGCTCGTCGTCCTCGGTCTGGAAGGAGACTGTCCCGAATTCCACGTACCGTCCATTAGGAGAGTGTCTTTTCTTACAATTATGGTCGTCGATGCTTTGGAAGGACGCCTTGCCGGGTTCGCTGTCCTGGACTTTGTACGCGGCTCTCCGCTCCACGTGATCCTCGTCCTCGTCGTCGAAAGCTTTGTAGGAGATCCCAGCAAACTCCACTGTTTTCTCCTTGAAGGAATTCTTTCGCCCTAAATCGTTGCTGTGGTCTTTGAAGCTCACTCTGCCAACTTCCAGCTCCTGGTCCTTGTGCGAATGAACCCTGGTCGACTCGCCGTCCTGCTCCTTGAACGTGATCCTACTGATCCCACCCGCGTGTCCTTTAAACGAATTCTTCCGATCCTCTTCGTCGTCGCGATTCCTTAATGAAATCCTGCCGTAATCCGAGCTCTGCTCCTTCAGGGAATTCTTTCTCCCTACCTCGTGCTCCTTGAACGAACTTTTCCTCGACACGTGCTCCGGGTCCTTTCCGAAGTACTTCTTCTCGGCGTCCTGGCCCTTGAACGAGTTCTTCCGGTATAAGTCTCTATCCTCGTTCTTCGACGAAGCTTTCCTGCTCAGGCTGGACTCTCGATCTCTGCTGCGGCTCTTCCTCGGATCGGCAGACTTGAAGGAGCTCTTCCTCGACACCTGTCGATCGTGGTCCTTGAAGGATTCCTTCCTCGTCAAATCGGATTCCGAATCTTTCAATGGGACGCGTCTGAGGGAGTCGAGGTCGCTTCTCGGCTCCAGCAGGGCTCTCTCGTACCTCTGTATCCTCACGTCGAAATCCTCCGGGTTCCCCTCGTAAGCGTAGCTCCTCCTCTTCGGACTGTCCTTTCTCCTCGGAGGATCGTCCTCCAGCTCCCTGGACCGTCTGCGGTGGCTCTTCTCCGCACTGTACACGTCGTTCTTCAGCTTGAAGCTGTCGCTCCTCTTCGATTCCTCGTGTTTATCCGCGAACAAGTCGTTGAATTTCTCGGATCTTCGATCGATGGAGCGGCTCCTGTTCACCTCTTCGCGCTCCAGCTTTTCTGGCTCCCGTATCTTGGATCTGGCGAGCTTCCGCTCGTCCTCCCGCTCGTCCTTCTGGAGCCTGGCCCTGTCACGATCGTTGACGCGATCGTCGCCGGCGCTTCTCGACCCGTGCTCTTCCCTCTCGGGGCTTAGCGAGTCCCGCTCCCTTCTCGACTTCAACTTGTCCTCCTCTCGGGTCTTGAACCGCTCGATCATCGCCCTGATCCTCCTGTCCGGCGATCTCCCGTCGACGGCCAGGCTCTCGATCTCCCTCAGAAGCAGATCCCTGTCGTCGGTCCTCTGGGACTCCTCTTTGCCCTCCGTGTTCCTCGATCGACTCGACTTCGAAGCTTTCGAGTCTGTCCCCTGCCAGGCATCCTTCTTCCTCGACCTGTACGACTGCTCGCGATCGATGGATCCGATCCTCCCGCGATCGTCGCGGCGATCTTGCCTCGGGAAGTCGTTCTTGGACCGTCCGTTCGTTAATCGGGAATCCTCGAACCGCTCGGCCTGCTTCCTCGGTCCCAGGCTCTCGTCCTGAACGATGTCCTTGATGTCCCAGGCGCCGAAGTGCTCCTTGCTCTTTTTGTACAGCAGGTCCGCGTCCTCGTCCAAGTGTTCCAGGAAGTCGCGACCGTTCCTATTGCCCTCGTCGTTCCTCTGCCTCGTCATACCGAAGTGGTAGCGATTCGAGCCGTTCTTAAAAGATTTCAGAGGCTGGTCCTGTTGCTCCTCGTGCAGCTGCTCCTTGGCGTAGGAGGCCACCCTCGAGGACTCGTTCATCGAAGATTCGCGGAGGCGAGACGACATTGTCGCGATCGTCCACTCTTAACTGACCCGTTGGCGTCACGTCGCAAGCTTCTCAAGGCTCCGTTACGGTTCTCCGCGAATCCAGTTTGCGACACGTCGGCTTCGCGTCCCGGCGATGATCCTTCTCGATCCGTATCACAGGTATTCCCCGCACCAGAAAGCAACACAGGTCCGATCACATATCAACGGAGGAACGTAGGCGCGTCGAGGATCTGGCTGGCGTTGGCAGCGGACGTCCGATTCCCAGCTAGAATCGATCCAGCGGCGAGTGACATCAGCCGGTCAAGGAACTCGCAGAGTTTCGAACAGCTCCGGCTCGGGAACGAGAAGAAACGCGCGTCGCGACTCGAGGTCTCATCGATCCGTCGGATCTGGATCGCGGCTGAGGACACCTCTGTTGGCTTGGGGCAGCTCCGAGCCGCGGCAGGGTACTTTCGGTGGCTCGTTTTCGCGAGACCAAGCCGGCTTTGGCCGAACGAGCGGAGCAGACGACCCTGAAAGTCGTCTGTGGACTTTCACGAACGCGAGCACTTTGCCGGTCGGAGTCACCACGAGAGTGTGCACCGGAGGAGAGCGTGTTCCTCCTTCTCCTCTTCCCCTTCACGTCCTGCCCTCCTCTCTCTCTCTCTCTCTTTCTCTCCCTCTCTTCTGATCGCCTTCCCCTGCCCCTGCAGCAACCTCTCCTTTACACCGCCACCTCCTTCCTCGCTGTCCTCCGTCCACCGTTCTGCGGTCCTCCCTCAGGTGAGACGGACCACTCGATTCTCCCGTTAATCCGGCTCCTCCGCGTTCTCCTCCTCCCGATCAAACGCGACACGATCACGCGAGCTCGACCTCGCCCGAGTCCCCGGGATTCTGGGACTACCCCGTGCCTTTCCAAGAATCCAACTTTTTCACCGCTCCTTTCCCATCGCTAGAGAGAAGCTAACAACCAGCTGGAAGTCCCAGAAGATTCCTGTCGTCGCTTCGTCACCTCTAAATCGAACGGGTCTGCTCGATTAATAGCGACGCGATCGGAAGCCGCAGATTACAAGTAAACCCCGACAGAAATCGGTCTTTATTACACGCTCGAGTCGCTCGAGCCTCCTCGCCTAATTACAGTCATTTCCCTAAGACCATCGACGCCTCTAATCGGATCGCTTTCTATGCCGGGCCACTTCTGGCTTCGCAAAAAAATCAGGAAACTTTGTCGCCAGCGACGGGAGCTCCTAACGACAGCTGTCGCGACTTAATGGGACCTTAACGACGCGCGAACGGTATCGTGGCCGACGGTTGTTTAATACGCGCTCAGAGGGGTGGAGCGGAAAGTTGGCTGCGATATCGGCGGGATGGAGGAGGTAGGGGGACCTCAAACACCTTTTAAACGTTCCTTTCTCTTATCTCCCGCGGCGAGCCTGATAGAAGTCGAACGAAATTCCGCGAAATGCCTGACGAAATCGCGCGAGGAAACCCTGGCGACCCGCGGGACGAATTGAGGTGCGTAGGGTAATTCCGGGAGACGTGGCCGGGCTGGAGAGTTGGTCGAGTTGCTATATTCAGGCTCTACATCTGTGTAGGGGAAAGGTGGGATAGTTGATCATCGGGGATACATGATCACATTAGTTTTTTAATTAATATATTGGCAATTTGTTCCTGCTGCCACGTTATGTTTGCATTATCGCAACACTTCGTGTTGTAGTTTTCTTTCGGGAGTATAGAATAGTACAGTTAGAAGCTTTGATCTTATTTGCAGCCAAAAAGTAAATATTTCAGTCACCCTGTTCTTCCTCCGTTTCGACTGAATGTTGCATTTTCAACGATTTAAAATATATTAAGTAAAAACAGCCATATCTGGTCTATTAATGCTGTTTATTGATTGATCTAAATATTTAAGGTAAGTTTAGTTTTTTCACCTTTTTCAAATCGAGTGCATTGAGGGATACTTGATCTGTATGTGAGGTGGGATACTTGAACAGGTGAAAAAGCTCCAGAAAAAACATAGAACGGCTAATAAAGCAGAAAAATATAGCAAAGACAGTGAGAAGGGAAATCTTTTCTTCATCATCATCTGAATCAGAGGATATCTAATGGAATATCTTTTAAGAATGCATTTATGTTGTTTTATGTCATTCATCGGTTTTATTTTTTCAGTAATTCCTTCAAGTTAGTTATAGTTTACTTTCCATTTATAATATATGCTTTATTTCATGTTATTGACTAAGATAATAAGTATTTTTTAAAAAAATTAATGTGTTATTTACTCTTAAAGTTCACTGATCAAGTCTCCCCTTTAGTGGGGGATACTTGTGCACAACGTCACTGCCGGAAAATGTTTAAATTCGGTCATTAAAATAAGCTTTCAACTCTCAAATTTGTACAAGTATATTGAGAATACTCTAAGAATCACAACTTAAGTAATTAAATAGAAACAAAGCAAACCATTATTATTATTTTAGTAAAATAGCAACACTGTGATCAACTATCCCACCTTTCCCTATATGTAAAAATGTGTTAAGGTTCCGAACCATTAATTCTCAAGAAATCAACTGTTTCGACCAACTCTCCAGCCCGGCCGCGTCTCCCGGAATTACCCTATCGACTCTGCGAGGCTTGTCCGTTCGTTATCACTTTGCACAAAGTGATCATGTCGAGGTAGTCTCGAGCCTCTCCACTCCGCGAGGCGTGCCTCGCGAGCAATCCTCGCAAAGTCGATGCGCACCTTTGTGGTAGCTGGGACCGAGTCATCGGGCACCACGTGAGTCAAGTGGGCGCGATCGAGTGAGCAGAAGGAAAAACCAAGGAGAGGAGGACCCAAGGATCCGAGGAAAAAAGGCAGAAAAACAGACAGACCTTACTCGGAAATCTCCCGAGGTAGGTACTCTCTTCGGCTGACCCGGTCCAGGGGAACGAACCTGTCCGATGATTCACGGTACAAAACGAGGGGGGAAAAAAAATACCGAAAGTCTGTCGTTTTTCCTCGTTCCCTTCACCCAGCTGCCGCGCAGCGAGGCTGACGAATCTCCGAGGAGCAAACAAAGCGGCCTTGCGACGCGAGAACGTTTGGTCGCGCGATAAAGTCGTCCGTGCGCGTCTAATCGTTCCTCCAAGGCATAGGTAGTCAGGATGGTGGACGGCTTTATGAAGAATCACGGTCTGGACGAAAGCGTTCGGTCGATGCCTGGGTCGAAGGATCGTCGACGGTTGGTTAACGAGACAGAATAACACCGCCTAAACGGGCGAGCCGAGTCTCGTTAGGTCCGAGACAATGCGCTGGCCGATCCGGGGGATGAAATATCGCGGCGTGTCCTCCACCGATCGCCGTTATAATTTACATCGGGCGCGATTTATCGCGCGTGGGCGTCGGCTCGTCGTAAATCCGGCAGTGGTAGATAATTTTCGACCGCGTTTCAGCGCGTGCACGGTTTCAAAGGGGGTTCCCGTGTCTCGTTAATCGCCGCCGCGACCCCTAAGTGGGCTTTCACTGTTGCGCCACGCTGAACAATCGCCCGTGGCCCTTGTATCGCGTTTCTCGTTTGGGATATGACTTACGACAATGGCGACGCTGATATCTTGATCGGGGTCGCGTGCACGTGGATCGGCTTCGGTGATTTTTTGGCGACGGATTCGGGGGGACCAGGTGGCCCAGCAGTTTCGCCTCGAGACGTCTCGAAGCCCCTGGCGGACGGAGGAGCAGGTGGTCGAACAGAAGGCTGCACCCTGCTTCCTGCGCCAGTCGGGCCGCGATTTTTATTACAATTCCAGCCGCGAGCTGGAAGGGACAGTCGCCTCCATAAGCAGAGGGGACGGGCCACTTGCAAGTACGCGTTCACTGTTTAACGGGTCGCCGCGCCGTAAACGCGCGCACAATTAAGTTCCGCTTTGCGCTCGGCTCGCCTCTAATTGCCCGATGAATTTCTAACCGCGGGGCAACTGCACCGTTGCTCGTGGTGTGGCAGCCAAGCCGCCGCTTTCCTTCGCAAAAACCGTCTCTGAACTTTTCCCCTCGCAGCCAGAAATCGTGTAGAATCGATTTCCGCCGGTCCTTGTGCAACTATAACGTCGGGGATGGGGAAAGTGGACGGCAGAGAACGGCGAGCGAAACAGTTCCGTGGTGACTTTAAGACACGGATCGCTTTGATCCGCCGAGAGGAGCCGAGGTAAAAGTGCAGCCTTTGGGAGGAAGAGAAAGAGAGAGAGTGAGGGGAGGAAGACCGGTGCGAAGAGAGGAGAAGCATATAGTCGATGTATGTAGGCTAAAGCCTGTACACGATCGATTTCACGAGCGATCTTTACGCAGCAACGAGAAATCAAGGCCTTCGCTTATTGCATCTTCTTCGACGACCAACGGAAACGAGCGTGCACTCACGCACACGCTCTTCCCTCTGTTCCCACCCACGAGATCCTTTGAAAAAGTCGGTCGAACACCGCCGCGGATTCGCGGAGATCGATAATTAAGACAGGATACCACCTTTGACTGCGATTTTCGAGACGTTTTTTCATGAATTTTTTTTGCATACAAAGAATGCGCAGAAACAAAATCGGTTTTAGTCATTTATTAATGTAACTTTAATCTGTAATTACACATTTTTTAAAACTGAAAACGTAAAAAATAATCTCTTGTAGGTGGCGCCAAAATACAGATGTTTTTCAAATCGACGTGTCAGATTACTCTTACAAGTTTCATTGGATTGACTTGAAACTTTGCACAATTCTTCCCCGCGGTATAATCTAATGATGTACGTAGGACTTTTGCTCTAGCGTTGTTATTTTTTTTTGGTGCACAATTTTATAAACTCTTTTACTCTAAAAAAATTGACCATTTTGTTAAAATGACCGTCATTTTCTTAAAAATCGAAATTTCGTAAAATCCCTACGTACAGCATTAAAAAATATTGTTGTTAATAGGAACATTCTGTGTTTTTTTTTAGGAGCCACGTACAGAGCAGAATTTGACACGCCGCCTAACGGTGTTCTTTCAAAGGAATGTATTTTGGCGCCACCTACAAGAGATTATTTTTTACTTTTTCAGTTTCCAAAAATGTGTAATTACAGATTAAAGTTACATTAATAAATGACTAAAACCGATTTTGTTTCTGCGCATTCTTTGTATGCAACAAAAATTCATGAAAAAACGCCTCCAAAATCGCAGTCAAAGGTGGTATCCTGCCTTAAGTATCCATGCTTCCCAGCGGTCGCGCAGGACCGTAGTTACTGGCGGATCGTTTGAAGAGCGTCAGCGAGAGCCAGCGAAGAACCGAGACGCTCGGCTTCGAGCCGAAGGATGAAAGGGAATCGAGGATCGATCGTGGTCGGCGCTGGTAATTTCTCTCTCTCTCTCGAAAGAAACGCGTCGGGGCGAGGAGTTTTCGTGGAAGTCGGCGGTACAGCCCTGTGTGTGGGTTGCGACAAGGTCCTGTCACAACGCCCCCGCCGTATCGCGCGCGGAGAGCTCTAACCGCGCAGTGAACGGGGCCTTACGCGCGTATCGACCTTTTTGCCCGAAATGGCGAGACCGAGGCGAGGGTATCCATCGAAACGACGCGAGGCGACGCGACCGCCACGGTTTGCTCTTCGATTATCTGTGTCATGGAGAGGCTCGACTCTGCCCCTCGCCGGCGAAATAATCGAACGCGCGCGCTCAATTGCCCGAGGACGATCGATGCCGCACTATTCTTACCCCACTACGCACGGCCACCGATCGATTCAACCGCACAAGATTTTCCTACCATCGCAAGAAAACCCGCCTTCGAATTATCTAAGGCGCGTGAAAACAAGCTCCATCCGGGAATAGACGCGACCAGTCGATCGCGAACGTAACACCGCCCGTGCCCACGTACTTGTTCGATTCAAGGGCGGTGCATTGCGAGCGGCAACGGTTTTAAGGCGTCGATCGCACGTTCCTCCGATAATTAATCAATGCATGAATACCAGGCCAGCCTGACAGCCGGCATGATTTGCAATCCACTCCGTATTCGCGTCGCCAACCGTAGAAATCTTCGTCGCTACAGCCTATCAGATACGTCGCAGCCTTAGCGTAGTCCAGAATTGGGTCAAAGTTAGGACTCGACGGGTATTTCGCGAAAAACATTTCGGATACAATTCCCCTCAAGTTCACGAGCGATTAACCGGTGGCGAGGGGAGAGCTCTAATTGGACTTAGCCGGGATACCGTTAAGCATTTAGCGGCACATGTCACAATTGTTGAGCGTCGGTTCGCGATATAGCGGTGACTCACTCGGACCCGCTGCGTTCCCGTTCCATTCGACCACTGGAACGTGTGCCTTCCAGAATCTCAGCGGCTTATCAGCTCGCGTGGCCCTTTGCCGCTCGAGTGCCACTTAGGGCCAGGCATTCTTTTTGGGGACGCGCGAGAAGGCGGAAGACTATTCGAGGACTGCAGAGCTGCGCCCACGAGATGTCGGTGGGTGAATGTGTGCCAGGTCGGACGAAGCGAAAGACCGCTTAGAATCTAGCCATCCAGCCGAGAAGCTTTTTGCACGCGGTGCCGTTAGTTGCTCGCTCGTACGGCGAAAAACTCGACGGCGCTCCGCGAGCGAATGGAAGCCCGATGGCCTGTTACGTGGTAGCTCCTAGGAAACATTTCTCGGCAGAAAAAAAAAACACCGAGCTTCTTATTGCGAGGAGGTAGATTCTAAAGAATAAAGTCGCGCCACGGGAACGCTGGCTTTCGTATTCTACGCCCGTGCGCGCCTCTGAATCAATCGATCGCGCCGACTTAATCCGACGGCGACATCGCCCGGTGATTGCGTGACCGCGTCGATGAACATCGACCGTATCCGAGGCCGGTGTTGCAGGGACCTGCAACGCTCGAAATTCGAAAGCCAGATCGAGTTTCGAGTGGAGGGAATTTCGAAAGGGTCACTGAACTCTCAGGATACGTAGCCCAAGACAACTGCGCTGGATTTTATAATAATTCAACCTTCCACCTTCTGTCCACCTCTGTTTAATAAAAATGATATCCGAGTTGGCGATAAGTTCTATATTTAACGGGCACGGGATTTTCGAGCGGGGATCTTACGTCACCGCGTCCCACGTTAACCTTGCTCTTTAAAGGAATCGTATGAAAGCGAATCCAAACGGCACGAATTATCGAAATTCGATAACGACCTCAATCCCGCATAATGCGTGTGTGCCTCAATTTAAATTACGGTAACGTATGCGGCCGGCATTCGATGCAGATGTTGCAAGGTTACTCGTTTCGAGAAGTCGCGGAACAAATACGGGAAACGAGCGTCACACTGCGAGAAAGAGAGAGAGAGAGAGAGAGTTACGTGCCGCCAGCCGTCTGTGATAAACCACTTTCAGCCGTATCGCTGCGAGCCGCGGATGAGAATGGGCGCCTGTCATTCTCCAAAGTTTTGCCGATGCTTCCCGCCTCTGAGCGCGTCCCTCGGCTAATTTCGGAATCGGGGAAACGCTTCTTCGATAGCGATTTACGGCACGCGGGGATATTTTAGAAAGCGAGGGAAGTAGAGCGGTTTCCTAAACGAAGATATCAAACGTTGATAGGGGTAATGCAGGAATTTTCAACAGTTGCTTCTTCGTCGAGTGCAACGTACTGCTGCGCCGGCTTCTTTCAGTGAAAGTGTCTGCGTATTCTCTGTAGACTTTTAACTATATTTACGTCGACGGGGTTTGCTAACCGATCCAAAGGAAAATGGACCTTGCAGGGCCTGATTTTCCAGCGACGATACGATATCCATTCGCGATGATAGGGCAAACAGGCCAGAAGCTGGACCCCTAGTAGCATTTGTTGTTGGCATACAGTTGGGTCACGCACATAATTTTAGTTGGCCAACAGTTAGATTTGGCACTTTTTTCAGATTGGGCCAACAACAGATGGCCAAGGTAGGCTTTCCTACACTTGCCCAACTATTTATAGGGCTTACCGTAAAAGCCCCATTGAAAGTTTCTTTCCAGAAGGCGTCTTAAACAACTTCAAAAGACGTTGTAAAGACGTCTTCTTCAGGTCTGGATTAGGAAAAAAAAATTTCGCGTTGAC
This sequence comes from Andrena minutula, assembly GCA_929113495.1. NCBI lineage: Eukaryota > Metazoa > Arthropoda > Insecta > Hymenoptera > Andrenidae > Andrena > Andrena minutula. The sequence continues at coordinate 74,663,421 of OV815993.1, read as the reverse complement.
GAGGGGAATTGAACTCGGACTTTCCGCTTAGAAAGCAACCGCTGTTTGCAACTATCCAATACACTTACTTGTAAACAGTTCTAATTTTTATGTACATAACAAGTATTAAGTGTTTCTAAAAACTATGCAGTGACGCGAAATATTCTACAAAATATCATTCGACCTTTAGACTCGTTCCTTAAGATTTCACATTCGTCTTAAGACAGACGTCCTCTTTACGTATTTATAAATAAGGAAAGAAAAACCACAACTTGGAATATAATAACAGGTTTTTGGATGTAGCAAATTTTCTGACGTTTGTAAGACGACATTTAATCATCGTTGTAAATTGTTTGTTAATTAACCAACCATGGTTGGCATTACTACGCATAGTAATTATAGGCCCAACATTGAATATTCGTAGGCAAACTGTCGTAACTCTTTGTTAATTAACCAACCATAATAATTGTAGGCCCAACATTGAATATTCGTTGGCAAACTGTCGTAAGTTTTTTGCCGTAGGCCCTATGTTGGGAATTTGTAGGCAAAACTCTAACTATATCCCAACTAATTCCCAACTGTTGGCTACCGTTGGCCAACCGGAAATGCTACTAGGGACGGGGCCCAGCAGATGGACAAATCGTTGGTTAATCGTCAATATTAAAAGAACTAGAGTTTTAATCTATATTATTGATTTTTTTTTGTAGAAAAAACGTTTGTTGTTTTATAAAACATTAACATATTTATCAAAAAAACATTTTTGTATGCGAAAAATGTATTTGTATGTACGATTTTACGCCAACCTCACTTTATTTGCGGCCAGGGCCCATAACCTGTTGCACCGTTTTCTGCCAATGAAGACTCCATACCTTTTTAGATTTGATGAAATAAACTATATTTTAACAAAAAATAACTTAATCTAGGTACCTACTGTAGCTAATAAGTATTTTATTCGTCTAGCCAAACACCCGTCCATCTATTGGTTTTGAACTGTCCACCTGTAGCCATATTGTCCATCTACTCGTGATAAGGGCTATGAATACAATTTTCATCATTTTATCCTTAAATACATGAATTTTTTACTTGCAGTTATTTTTTTCTTTAAATTAGTACATTTTTACGTGCAAAGCTTTCGATTTTTTTTTAATACAACAGATATTTCTAAGAAACACCTTGATGTAAACTTCGGAATCAGCTAAACTGTCCATCTGCTGGCCTGCTTACCCTAATTCCGTGAGGAATCGGTGAAAACAAACGATGGCATTGAGCGCCGGTGATATGATGTCACGCGCGCGGAAGTGGCGTCACTCAGCTGCTCAATTTCAAGCCTAAATTATTCGTGTCTGGTCGCGACGACCTTTATTTCGACTCTACGCGCGCGGCATGACGATTCGTTCCCCGAATTCGTTTGCGCAGAGATTAAGATAATTTCCCGCGCCCGCTGGAAGGCGAGCGGAGGCGGCCGATCCCACGAGCATCGTTCCTAATCGATTCATAGAAGAGCAGAATGCCTGAACGTTGAAAATACCGTTGTAATAGAAGGAGAACGCATGGCAAAGCCGCTGGTAGTAGGGAGTTTCGGAATCCGAGATAAGGATCGCATTTCTCGCGCGATTGATATTTTTCAGCTCACGTCGTAGGTTTCGAGGGAGCCTGGAAAAAAAGGAGCGAGTGGCCGCGTGCCAAATGCAGCATTAGAGCATCTTTTCTCCCATCGTCCTCCCCCTCGCCCCTTTAATCTGCATGCCGTCTGTCGCGCGTGCCGTTTCTCTTTCCCTCCCGTGCCGCTATTAGACTTTCCACTACGAGCCGCTCGTGCGCGCGAAATAATGGCGAAGGATTAAACCAGCAATCGACACAGTTCCTTTACGTCATTCCTCGGCTCCATGCAACCAGGGCTTTCCCTTTCTCGCGCGGCTTTCAGCGCGCCGATCGGCCGTGATTCATCGAATCGTTGGCACCAGATTCGTTAACAGACCGCGCCGGGAGCATTCCGCTAAGCGCTCCGTTCCGTACATTATTCATAATAGCGACACTCCGCCCGACACCCCTCGAAATCGCGTGGAAAATCCCGAAGAAGCGATCCTCCTCCAGCCTCTCCGTCGCGAGGCAACTCGATGTCGCACGCTTCGATTCCCGATTCTCAATAGCGCCCCGCCTCGACGGTCGCAATATCCGGAAACGTCGTCACAAAGAGCTTCGAATCCGACTCGACGAGATTCGATCGGGGTCGCTTAAAATTCAAAGTTATTGCGTACGAGCAGGCAATTTCATGGCTGTTTTCGTTTCCATCTCCGCTCGAGGGGATACTAAGGACTGGGCGCGCGCGCGCTGCTTAGGAGATCTGCTCGTAGACGAGACCGCGCCGGGAATCGAGAGGACCTAGGGGGCCCTCCGACACTGGCATTCCCCAACGATTGTGTCACGCGCGCTTATAGGCAAGCAATGCGTTTTCGTGCGCGCTGTCAGGTCACTGTCACCTGCGCTCACTCTCACGCGCCGGCTGTCCTCGCCGCCGATTTTTCCGCCTCCCTCGGAAGCCCGTCTCGCTGGCCAACCGTGGGCTTCCTTTCGCGCCAAACGGCCGTGAATCGGTCCCCGCGTTCCACCGCTTTTCATTCGGCATGGATTGCTCACTGTGTGTGCGCGCCACCGATGAACGCTCGGGATGGCGCCATTCACGCCCGCCAAATCTTTCGAATCCGATCCCTGTCGCATCGGTGAACACTCGCGCCTGTTTCCCTTTCGTGCACACGCGGCCAGGCCGACCAATGTCCACGATCGGAATGCCGCGCCGCTTGCCAGCTATATTTAGACACGCGGCTTTTAATTGAGTGCGCGACAACGACAACCGATCGGGCGCGTGGCCCGAGGTGCTGAGGGACAGCTGGAGGATCGGCGGATAGAAAAGTGCTGGTCGTCAGCCGCGGGAGGATGCTCTCTAGCAGGCGGAATCGCTAAGCTGCGATCGGCCGCGGCTGTCCCATGGAAATCCCGCTTTAACCCCAGTGGTGGGTTTACTACGTTACATCGAATTTACTACGTGACACGCGTAAACAATGTAAATAATTGTATAAAATGTAGAAAATGTATTCGATGTAAAAAATTCAAATATAAACTATTAACCTCTACCTATTACATTGAATTTTCCTGCACAATATTTTAAATTCCTTTAAAAAGAAAGATTGGATTGTAATTGTAAAAATTATAAATAATTTGAAATTTTTTAGTAAATTTCATATGTTTGGTGTGCAACAAAATTTCAAGATTACAAAAAATCAATAATCAGTGTGGAATCCATAGATACAGTTCTACTTTTTAACCGATTTCAAAAAAGGAGGAGGTTATGTATTCGACCCGTGTGTATTTTTTTATTTTTTATTTTTTTTTTATGTTTGTCCCCTCATAACTCCTCAGCATATGGACCGATTTTGATGATCTTTTTTTTTATTCGAAAGAGGATGGTGCCCCGTTGGTCCCATCCTGCGCGGAATTAATATTGACCCAATATTTTACCAGGTATAGTTAATAACAATTTATGTGTTTGTCCCCTCGTAACTCCTCAGCATATGGACCGATTTTGATGATCTTTTTTTTATTCGAAAGAGGATGGTGCCCCGGTGGTCCCATCCTACGCGGAATCAATATTGGCCCAATATTTTATCAGTTATAGTTAATAATAGTAATTTATATGTTTGTCTCCGCATAACATCTCAGCATATGGACCGATTTTGATGATCTTTGTTTTACTATTTATATTTATACCAGTTATAGTTAAAAACTAAAAAGTTGAAAATAAAAAAATTTTAAAAAAATTAAAACCGACTTTAAAAAAAATAAAATTGCGCTAAAAAGTAAAAAATGATTTTTTCCCTTATTTAATCTACTACTCTCATATTTTTTAAGTCGGTGCCAGATTTACACAGTGCAAATGATGGGAAACCGACTTAAAAAATATGAGAGTAGTAGATTAAATAAGGGAAAAAATTATTTTTTACTTTCTATCGCAATTTTATTTTTTTGAAGTCGGTTTTAATTTTTTTATAGATAGTTGGAAAAATTCAGTATCCAACGATAAGTGTGTTGTTGCAGTTCTGTATTTAATGATCTACGATGTGTCCATGCAGGTTCTGGCGTTCCACAGACGGTTTTTTCAAACAATATGACTTTATACATAAAATACATGACGTAGTAAAATTAAGCTATTTAGTACGTCTTATTTTACGCGTAGAAAATTCACTTTTCTACGTTAGGTAAAATACGGACCCACCACTGGCGGCAACTCGATCGCGCGGGGTCTGATAGAGCGGCTGGAATCGCGGGTAACGTGGGCAGATGACGTTCGACGTCCACGAAACTGGCAGTCGGAGGAGCCGAGGTTCACGGGCGAGAGGTGAGCGCAAAGAATACGGGATGCCGCGGGAGTTACCTATATGTATAAAAGAGGGAAGTGTAAATGCTCGGACGGGCATAAATCCTGACGGGCAGATTTACCGTGACGGAGACTACCATCCGAGGGATTAACTTTTAAGATATAGCCGGCAGCGGGTTAGACTCGCGAATATTTAGGAGGACGCCGCGTGTGTAACTCACACAGGGAAGCGAGAGGGAGAGTGGACGGTCATAATTCATAAATTATGCAACGGCGTGCTAACATGGTTGACCGTAGGGTAATTGACCCTTATTAAATAAAGTGATACGACCCTGACACAACCAGGAACCACGGTCAATCCCTTGTGCTCGGCGTAATGTAATTTAATAACGCACTTCCTTGGGATTAGCGAGAGCCGGCCTCGCAGCGCTATGTATTTCGAAATGTCCGAAATCCTTTGATCGCCTTCCTCGATCAATATCATCGCTTGACAAGAGCTGGCTCAGGCTGGGGTTAGGATTCGAGCCATGTAACCTTCGCGCCGCCTAAGTATAGTTTAGCCCACGGTTAGCCCGAGTCCTTAATGACGCACGTTCCACGCACCCTGTGTCGTACAGAGCTCGAGTCCAACTTGACCCAAATCCCAAAGATATCCGGAACCATCCTCGAGCTTCCGTTTCCCGAAGCCTGAAACATCCACGCGGCTCCTACGCACCGTGTTTCCCAGATTCGGTACAGTCTGCGGTAGCCTCGACTTCGTTGAAGTAGGCCACAGGATTCCTAGGACTAGTCACACTGTCCCTACTGTCCCTACTAGCCTAGGACCCGAGCAATCTAGATACCATACAACGCGCCACGTCAATGGAACCTGGTCTTTGCATAATCCAGCAGTTCCTAGCGAGAAGCCTAGATTCCTAGCGATCTTTGCCTATCGCGGCTTCCCAGCCACGGCGGAACGGTAAGAAAAATTCGCGCTAATGGAGACGGATAAAAATTGCCTCACCGAGAAGAACAATGAACGCGTGGGCCGAGCTTATCGAGTTGTCGCGCCTCGAGAAAGAATGCGTAACTGAAATCCGCGGACGCGATGACCCTAAATTTATCGCAGCCTTTGCGGACGTGGAGTCGCCGGCGGGAGATTGGTGCAGTGTTCATTCTTTCAACATTAGGTATGTATTCGCGTTCGACACTCGAGTGTTTGAACCGCCATCCAGCCGAGGAGGCTTCCATCGCGGTGTCTCGGCCGCGGAATTCTTGGAATCCGTCGCGGCGTGCAATTCTCACGCCGTGGTGGAAGGACTATTCGAAAGCTAGCACGCGAGGCGAGCGCGGATGAAAATGCTTCTGCTCGTTCACGGGCTTTTTCTCGGCTCTTTTATTTCCAACGCACGGACGGCCAAAGACCCATTCTGCTCTGTCCCGATGCATCCGCTCCCGATGATCACCGAAAAAGGAAAGCCGCCGGATGTAAATCAGGCCGAATGGCCGTTGGCTACGGCACGTGCTCGAATCCGGGGGACAAGACGCGGCACTAGCAGATATCAAAGTATTGTTTCGCACTCCGCGCCGCGACCCCGATTTCTCTATTACCAGTGTTTTCGACTCGCGTCGCCCCAAGGACTCTCGCATATTCGGCTCGCCAGCGACACGCTCGAATCCCGCGCGAGCTCGGGCCTTGGTATCAACGCTGTTATCCTGAACTTGGCCCTGGGAATCGCCCTCTGCTCTCTCGCGATGCCCGTAAATTAGCTGTTACGCCAGGGCCGGCCGCGAGTCGCGGTTAATCGAAACGGCGCGATGTCGGCAGCGGTATCGCTTGCTTTTTAATCGATTCACTGTCGCGACGCGATTCTCCTTCGCGGCTATTCGCGGACGCTCACGGTTTACTAGGTATCCTTCAAGGCGGAGATGATAGCGACGCAGTTATGGCACGCAGGGTGCAGGGAAAACGCGAGGATTTCAAGGGAACTCGACTCCACTGATTATGCTTTTGGTCGAGGGTGCGATATCGAAGAGCTGTTAGAATCTGATTCGGGATTCGAGCTGATCGAATGTAGATGAAGAATGAAGAACCAGCCGTTTAGCTCGTCTGCCGCTTTGGGCAAAATTGATTGTGTCACACTTTACAGTGGGTGTAAAAAGTGTTAATACACCTTTTAAAATCGCATAACTTTTTTCAAGTTAATCCAAACAACTTGAGTTTTTTTTAGAAGCTAGAAGGATTAGTTTGCTAAATGATGTGATTCGTTGTTTTGAAAAAATGAACATGGTCGGAATAGCAAAAAAAAGTAGTATAAGACGTTTTTTAAACTTTTTTTTGTGAGCCTGTAATGAAAATTCAAAAAACCCGTTTGTAGATTTCAGTAAGTTATATACGTGCCTAAAATTTCATCAAAATCGGTTAACGTTGCTCTGAGTTATGAACGCTTAAAGATCGCAAAATAAGGTCGAAAATCGCTGATTTCGTGAATTTCCGCGATTTTCGACCTTATTCTGCGATCTTTAAGCGTTCATAACTCAGAGCAACGTTAACCGATTTTGATGAAATTTTAGGCACGTATATAACTTACTGAAATCTACAAACGGGTTTTTTGAATTTTCATTACAGGCTCACAAAAAAAAAGTTTAAAAAACGTCTTTTACTACATTTTTTTTCAAAACGACGAATCACATCATTTAGCAAACTAATCCCTCTAGCTTCTCAAAAAAAATCAAGTTGTTTGGATTAATTTGAAAAAAGTTATGTGATTTTAAAGGGTGTATTAATACTTTTTACACCCACTGTATATTACTTATTCTAAAATATAATTTTTGACAGTGAGTGAAAGGTTCCGCAGATATTTGTTGAATAACATAAGGCTTTTGAAGAATGTTCATAAGTTACTAATTATGGTGGGATTCTCGTCTAACAGCCCCAAAAGTAACTGATATTTAAGAATTTTTTTTAAAAAAACTAGTTGATTGTAGTGAATTCACCTCTCTTGGGATATAAGTAGGCATCTTTAAACTTGCGGAAAAGATTTTTTTATGTCGATCCTTTTTATTATTTATTAATTATTGCGGAATCTTCTCTATCTCTTCGACGATGTAACTTATGTTGGCGGGATGTGTAGCACCTATCACAGTCATCTGATTACAAAAAGAAATAGATGTTTCATAAAGTTAGATTGTTTACGCCAGGATTGGTCCACTTTAAAGAAGAAAAATGAAAAATTGAAAGAGTTATTGGGTTTGAAAGGAAAAGTATTATTCTTTATATCCACGAAAATAGTATTATAAATAGAAACTAAAATTCAAATTTTAGATCCACCCCAGCGTAAATTATTTAACTTTAAGAAAATTTTCTTCTTTTTCACCCCAGCTTAAATTATTTAACTTTAAGAAAATTTTCTTCTTTTTGCAATCAAATTGCCGTGGCAGGTGGACGCCTAGGTTATAATTAATAAATAATAAGAATGATCGACGTAAGAAAAAAATTTTCTTCAAATTTAAAACTGCCTCCTTATATCCCAAAAGAGTTTAATGTAATATTAACAATAGTTTTTTAAAAAAAAATTCATAAATTTCGTTGGCTGTTACACAAGACTCCCCCCTTAACCAATTCTGCGCCGCCCTATATCGGACCCTGAGCACCAGTTACCTACTTAGATCCTTTGGGGAAATTAAACAGCTCACGGCCAGTTGGGCCGCGCCAATCGAACCCCGCGGAGCATTTTCTCCGAAAGAGGGAGGTTTTTTCGTATGTATATACGTAAACGACTTTTCCAAGGGTGAAACGCGCGGCAACGAGGCGTAAGTGACTCCAAGGCCGTATGACAATTATTCGGATTCCTTGCTGGCTCGGTTTCATCGGAGAGCCGATTCGTCCCGAGGGACTCGGCCACACGAGCCACGGCTAGGCTAACCTTTCGTGGGACGAATCCGTCCGAGGGGGTAGGCTGATGAAAAGATCGAAGGGTGTAGCCTAGATAAGGCCTGGAAGGGTGTGGTTGATTATACTCGCTATATACCGCGAACAATGTGTTCACCTTTTCACCATTGACACCCTATCTCGAAAGTTCCGATCCAATTAATCGCGCCTGAAACTCGATACTTATTGGAAAACGTTTAGGTTCGCGTACACCCGACCCCGTACGCTCGCGCTAGGTCTACACACTGTCGATTTGAATTCTCGCCGTTTCGACGACGATATTCCTAGCAGGAGCGTCCAAATAAGGCGAAGGAACCAGGTACCATAGGCGAGCTGCCTCGACAGCTAGATACACGAGCTTAAATCAAAGTTCGGTTAATTCGCTTCAATTCACAATTGAAATTGCATTTAAATTTATTTTTCTTGAAACTTCTATAAAAATAATTACTTATTCTTATTGTAATTTAAAAAAAAAACGATTATAAATTACAAAACGTGTAGAAGCCCAGTAATTGACCGCATACCAGTGAATGACCATTAGGCAAAGAAATGTCAATAATAAATTTAAAAATATTATATGTTTATAAATGGAGTGTAGTTGCATTTTTAACCCTCACACACCGAACATTTTGACCCGGCCCACAGTGGTCAAAAATTGAAAAAACCTGCCCAAAACCTCAAGATGACCTTTGATTTGTTTAAAAATGGGTATACTATGGTTTTCGAGGTCGCTGATTAAGAATCTGAAGTCAAAATTGTTAAAAATAAAATGGCGGATCCAATATGGCGGACGCGCATATCAGAAAAGCATTAGATTTAATCTAAACTTAGTATCCTGGTGTTTTCGAGGTCGCTGATTACGAATATGAGGTCAAAATTACAAAAAACAAAATGGCGGACCTAATATTGCAGACCGCATATAAGAAAACATCAAATTTGGTCTAAACTTGGTACTCTAGAGTTTTCGAGGTCGCTGATTACGAATTTGAGGTAAAAATTTCAAAAAAACAAAATGGCAGATCCAATATGGCGGACGCGCATATCAGAAAAACATCAGATTTGGTCTAACCGTGGTATCAGCAGCGAGTAGTACTGCAGTTTGTACTTTCACGGCCTCTAAAAAAAAAGTTCAGATTTGTTCCACCTTCGGACTTGTTGGAACTTAATCATACAACTGTAGAGAGTCTGAAAAAATTATTTCCAGCTGCTACTTTTTGCAACTTTGGATCGCATATCAAAAAAACATCAGATTTGGTCTAAACTTGATATCCTTAGTTACGCGTATTAAGCAATCATTAGTAAATACAATTCTTATTAAAAGTATGCGGTCCTTTACTGGGCTCCTACACGTTTTGTATTATATAATCGTTTTTTTTTTAAATTGCGATAAGAATAAGTAATTATTTTTATAAAAATCTCAAGAAAAATAAATTTAAATGCAATTTCAACCGTTGTTTTATTGTTATACCTACAAATGTATTCAAGTAATAATCTTAAAAGTCCATAAATTCCACAATTCGGTCATTCACTGGTTGGTTTACCCTAATTACAATGAACAAAGTTGCGACGCTACGGCGCGTTTTAATTCAACCCGAATCAGAGCGTCTTTCATAAAAACTGCACGTTGCGGGGACAAAACTTGGAGGCAAGAAAGGACCGTGGAACGGGACTCGTTGAAGCATGAAATTATAAATGAATGGGACAATCGCCGTTCGTCCAGTTCGCTCGGGATCCCACTAGCGAAACGGGAAACGCTTTGCGCGCATGTTCGTTGCAATTAGAATGCTATAATTGCCGATCGTTATGTATGATTCACCGATTACACGACTAAACGTGTATCTATTCCAAGACCCTGTGATATTTCTGTTGGTTGAAAAAGATAATCAGTGTTTTCGCGGCCATCGCGCAATCAGATAACGAGCTGTCGCGATAGCGCGCTACCGATGCGTAGTTATTAATTAATACATCATCCATCAGATAACTCCCAGCCGTTTCATTTCCATACACGAATGAACCAGGAGCCGCGACGTCGACTACGCGACAAATAAATTCCTCGGAGCGCGAGCGAGCAAACACTAAACGCGAGATGCCTTCCCTTCTCCCCTCAACCCTGCCCCGACCGACACGCGTGTTTGCAACATATTCGAATGAATTAACCGGCCACTCCTGAGCGCACGACACTCATCCATCTTGTTCCCTTTATAAACGCGTCTCGTGGGATCGTCGCTGTCCCTCTTCGCCAGCGCGGCTTGGCCACGCTACATTATGATTCCTCTTCGACAGCATTAACTAAGTATCCCGAGGGAGTCACGCGACTCCCAGATAGCTAATTGACACGCGAACGTTCCCTGGAACCGCGTCCAGTTTCCGCGATGCTGCCGATTTCCCTTCGAAATCATTTCCCTCCCCATTCTCTCGCCCACCGTCGAGTCCCTTCAACGGAAGTCATCAACGCGCGAAACCGTCTAAATTGCCGCTACGTGGGAGACGAAAAGTCGATCGAGTGACAAAGGAGCGGGGTTGCTTTATTACCGGCAATCACTTTGCTCGATCGTCACCGCTAATTGAAAGCCGTTCAGTAACGGGTACACGTGCAACAACCTACGGGGAATGCCTGGCGAAGCCGAGCCGCCAATTTTCCCTCGTCCTCTGTCTCAGCTGGCTGGCTTCTAATAAATCAGCGATTGCTCGCGGGAGGAAACGATCCTGCACCCTGTGAGATTCTATTTAACGCGACACTTTGCGCGCGCCGATCGACAACGTGATCGAGCGACTGGAGATTCGCGGATCAGATAATTGCGCGAGGATCTCGCGTCCGCTGATAACGGATATCGAAACTCTTTGAGTCCGTGGCAGATAAATCGAAATATCTCTGGCTCTTCAAACGCGACCGCTCTGTGGCCGACACGCGGTAACCATGTTCGTCGTCCGGCAACTCGTTTAACCGTAAATGAAAGCACCAGGCGCAACGTTGGCACGATTCTTAGCGTCTACCAGCCGCTGGCGCGATTCTTTCGAAACTGAATCGGATATACGCCGATACGTTCGATCAGAATTCGACTCCAAAAATGGGCAGTATCGTGGAAAGGCGCGCGATCGTTTCTTTCGTCGGACAACTTGCTGGTCGTCGCAACCGCGCGAGTTAACATTCCCGTTTAAAAGGAGGCTTTGTAGGCTGATAAGGTAGTTGACCCAGTCGTCGATCATTTGAATTAATATTGAGATTTTATAGGTAAGGTTTTTGAACAATATTGTGTAAAAATAACACTAAGATGATAGCGGCGCACTAGTTCGGTCAGTTAAACAAGTTATTTTTTTTTAATAGCTAATTTGCAATTATTAATATATAACTTCCGACGTTTCGGTCTGTGTTTAGACCATTTTCAAGGAAGATACAAACAAATACTGCTTTCGCTTATTATAAGTCACACGTTATCAAAGTACGTGTAACACGCGAGTCGGTTGGAGCGTGACTGAAGTAAACAGTATGAATCTTAGGAACATTTAAAGGTGAAAACAAACTGTAGCTAAAACAGGAGCCAAAAGTAAGAACGGTTGAATATTACGGACAGATTTTAAACCTCAACAGAAATGACATTTTAAACCCCAACAAACACACAGTCAAAATACCAATGATTGAATTCATGTGGTAAAAGCCCACACTCTTAGGTATATGAAAAATAATTACATAATGTTACTTTATTATGTATTAATGTTTAAATCATATAAAAAGAAATAGATAACTCTATCAGGAGAATTTGTGTAAAGGACAAAATTGCAAGTTAATATTTAAGAGTCTTTACCTACATAGGGGAGAGTTGCCAATATCGTACTGGTCACCTAAATCGTACCGCATCAATTTCTCAGTAATTAATGAATGTAAACGACATCTGATAATAAAAATATCAAGTAAATGCGAAATAAGAAATAGAAATAAAACCTTATGAGCTTACACTCTATTTTGTGCGTGCTATAAACATTTAAAAAAATCAGGTATGATTGATGTAACTTTTTACCAGTTTATTTCAGCTGTTAATAATCAAACAATGCAATTTTGTCCTGTGTTTTTGTATTTTTCTAAAAGCGGGTTTAATGTAGAACATTTTACATTCATTTTAAGTACATACTACATTCATTATAAAGTTTAAATTGATATTTATAAGTAAATTGATCATGTTTCCTAAATCGTACCACTACAATTTTACTAGTAGGATTTGACAACTCGTACGTTACAAGTTAAGGTCAAGTATAATAACAGCACATTGGCTGCACCTCGCCTTTTACTTAAGTAATAAAGACGTTTAATAATAATAATAATAATAATATAGGTTATGTACATATATCATATAAATAGGTTATTGCGGCCTGTGTGTGATCAATATACATATATATACGTAACTATATATTAATCATTACTTTCTGTTGAATATTTTCTGCTCTATTTGTTAGTTATACTATTTTTAGTGGAGGTACGATTTAGGAGACCGGTTGACTAAATCGTATCTTTCACAGTACGTGGCAAAAAGATTAATAACAAATTAATTTGTTCTCAACAAAATGTTAAACATATAATAGTAGGCTCCTAAAAGATCAAGCTACAATATCCAATAGTCATTTGTGTTCAAATTACTACCAAATATGAAATATAACGTAAAATGTCCTAAGTGGTACGATATAGGCAACTCTCCCCTATATCATCACAATATTGTTCAAAAACCTTATAAAATCTCATTATTTAAGTGATCGACGACTGGGCCTAAACCGATCGGCGACTGGGCCAACTACCTTACTAGAAAGCGAAACGGGGGACACGGTTCTTCGAAGCGATGGAAGGGACATTCGTACGCGGCCCGTACGAGTGTTTCCCGCGATAACTCGGTTTAACCCTTCAACTCGAGCGCGGAGGCCGCGAAAAGCGGAGCACCTTGTCTGCCGGCGGTACCGAGCAATCGCGACGTTTCACGACTCGCGCCCCGGCGAATGATAATAATTGACCTAATTGCGACAAATGAGCCGTTCGCTTAAATACGCCGTATAACTCGCGACTCGCGGCAGCCGCTTGAGAAACAGGATTAATAGCGGCCTGTCCCGGCAGCGACCGATGATCGATCGTGCGCTTTATGCCAGTAATTTCGCGAGATAACAATGGCCCTGCCTTTTAACGACGGGCCAGTTGGGCTAGACGTTGGTCAAGCACGGCAGCGGCGGATCCGCGCTCGGCGCGCGAAGACTGCGAGAAATTGGAGCACCGCGGCTCCGGGGATACGATCGGTGTGCTGGCTCGATCCGCGATCCAGGGATTTTCGATTTCAGTCACGTAAGTCCGGTTCGAGCCGCAAGCACCGCCGGCCCGTGAAAGTCCTCGCGGTAGCGCGAAACTGAAGCTCGATCAAAAAAAAACGCCGAGCGGGGAAAAAGAAAAGGGAAAAGAAAAAGAGTCCGGGCGAATGGGTTTCCGTTGCTTTCACTTCGGCACTTGGACTTCAAGATAGAGCGAGCAGCCTTCGAGCGTGGCCGCAGCACGCGCGACTGGTTTATTGCATCTTAATAACGCCGGGGACCTTGCGCCAGCCATCGCGAGTCGTCTAAGCAAAATATTGAAACGAGATCCTTCGGCATGGCGATTTAATCAGTCACGCCGACGATCATAGCGGGAGAAGCGTTCCGTGAAATCTCGCGGATGAGCGACAAACGAAGCGCTTCGTGAAAATCAGTAAAGCTTCGATCTTCAAAGTGCAAAACAGACGAACACGGGTCAGTCGTGGTACAATACTGTGTTTAATTTTTAGAATTTTAGAAGAATCGTCGAAACTCCAGGATATCGTGCTACAAGATTTGGCAATCGGGTGAACGTCATCGCTCGCTTTTCCACCGACTATCTTCCCCGGCGAGTAAACCGCTTGCGCAACGCGGACGCACGCGATACCGATTGCCGGACGGAGCTTTAAACGAGCCTATCTGCGCGACGTAATAAATCTTGCATTTTTGCCCGCGTAAGCGTAAGGAGCCTCTTATTCGGCCGGCGAAACGGCGGGCAAAAACCGCGAGAAATCGCCGGGCGATCGCGTTACGAGATTGCATGGCGTTCGTCAACGCTATTTATATCGGTTACACCAACTTCCTCTCCGGGGGTAACGTTATCGCCCGACACTGCCATGCGTAAACAGCATTTCGGAGACACCGGACTGCGCCTTCTGCTATTCGCGCGAGAGACACGTTGCATCTTCCTTTTACGCCCGACTCGCAAATTCCGTAGTCTCCCGTGAAACCTAAGTCCTCCGTTCGCCCTTTCTTATCGCCGCTCCCCACCATACCATCGCGAAAACTTTCCTAGACTCTGACGACCAATGTTCCCGTCTTACGATCAGCCGAGTCGGTTTAACACCGCGTCTAACAAGGTTTTCGATTCGCTGGTTTGTAGCGTGGTCTAGATACACCCTGATCTAAATGCATTTTAAATTCTACGGTGCGTTCTCTACAGAGAGAGTCCATCCATCGAGCCTGTACACCGAGGCTGGAGGGTTGAAAATCGACTCTGCGGCCAGCTCGAGCCAACCTCCACGGCGTCGCGTTGCCATAGGCTGGCGCAGGTATCGCGTTACCTCGGTGCACCGGCCTCGGCGTTAAGACACCTAATTGCACGTTATGTTCGACGTACACGTACGCGCACACGCGTGCCCATTACCGAATGGTAATGCAGTCTCGCCGGCCACCACGGGCGAGACAGGAAAGTGGGTGAACCGGGCTCGCATTTGCGGCGACAGACTGGTGTGCACGCGTTTCCCTTGCCATCGTCATCGTCGTCTCTCGGCTCTCTCCCTTTTTTCCCCCGTTTCTCTAGCCAGCGAGCTTTCCTGAGGAGGATCGCCCACGAAGCGGGCTCCGTCGTCCGCACTAAACGTCCAATTAAAGCGCGAATCTCCGTCAGGTTTTAGAGAAAGCTTAACAACAAGCTCGGTCGTTAATTGTTCGAGAAGAAAGCGGAATTGGGAATTTGAGTTCAGGGGGCAGTCTCACCGGGCCTTGAATGTGTGCGGACGCTCCGACAAGCTAAGTTAAGCGTGTACGTATACGCGTGTAGTAAACAAACCGTTTCAACCGTCTTTCGCCCTGGAATCGGCTAGAAGAAAGTTTTTGCGGGTACATTTGCCTCCAGTAAACACCTGTGCAGGGTGGTCTGGTGCGTTTGAACGATAATAAGCACTGTACATTGAAATAATAATGAATTTATGAATCGAAAACTTACAGAATGAAGCTTCAAGGCTTTTCCGTTGGTGGCGCTAATGGTGTACTGTTGCTACGTAGCACCAGCGTGACGTATAAATTCATTATTATTTCAACATACAGTGCTTATTAGCGTTCAAACACACCAGACCATCCTTCACAGATGTTTACTGAAGGTAACTATACCCGCAAAAACTTCCTTCTGGCCGATTCCAGGACGAAAGACGGTTGAAACGGTTTGTTTACTACACGCGTATACGTACACGCTTAATTTAGCTTGTGTGACCGTCCGCACACATTCAATGCCCGGTGAGACGGACAATAACAAAAATGAGACGACCCCCTTAACCTTTAGTGCCATAGTGTAACAGCCGTGTTAAATGAATTGCAAAAACCGTGCACGCCATTTGGGTTTTTTTCATGAACTTTAAAGCCTTACCTTACTATTACCATGTGTGACAGGTGTCCTTAGGACAGAAATACATCCATGGAAATTCTACTGATGATACAGTGTCACGTATTGTTGATTACAACTCTTAATTTCACCAGGATCATTAAAAATACCAGGTATTGTAGATGTACCGTTTGTGGACATTACACTGTTTTTGGTCATGTGCATAATTATCTTAATTTTACATTGCTTGCAGATCATTATTATGTGGAGAATTTCACATCATAAATACTTTGTTTAGTATAAGGGAGCGTGGGGTAAATACGAACGGGGGGTAATTGCGACTGCGATGTTACGGCGTTGTAATAAATAAAAACGATGTTCCCTCTCCACTAGCTAATAGTTTAGGTAGTATCCAACGCTGGGCAGAAAGTAATAAATACAGAACGCTTATGCTATTCAAGATAAACACAATTTATTATGTTCATCATGCTTCAAGTAATATTTTGTCCATTTCAATTGCATATAATTACTGTTGAATTAATGATACAATTGTTTCTTTTTAAGTTGAAATAAAGCACTTTTTTAGCAACATTTTGTGACCAATGCGTTGCTTGAATTATGATTTTAACGTCTGAAATAAATTATTTTTTATTTTTTGATGTTGTGGGGCAATGACGAACAATTTGGATGGGATAATCTCGAACCTTCGAGAGTAGCAACGATAACCGATTTTGATGAAATTTTCAGCATGTATAAAACTTACTTAAATCTACAAAACGGATTTTTGAACTTTCATTACAGGCTCAGACAGAAAAAGTTTAAACAACGACCTTTACTATTTTTTTTTATATTACGACAAATTGCAAGTTTTTTCTAACGCACAAGAAGAGAAATTTGAAAAATACATTAGGAATAGATTGTAGCAACATTTTTTATGAGTTGACCATTGTAGCCGCGCTTTTTGTGCGACTTCTACGATATTTAACACTCTGATCGTGATTACCCCACAGCAGTCGAGTAATCACGAACACCAAGGGTTTTGATTTTTCACTATAAAGTTGATTTTTATTATAATTTTTCAAAAAATCGTCACAGTACTTTATAGATAAATAGTTTAAGTATGTTTGTAAATAATAAACAAATTCATTTCTCATATAGTTTTGTTTACTTTTTTGCTTAGGCGTTAGTAATTCCCCTACCCTCCCTTACCACTATAAATATAAGGTTACATTTATTGTTTACGCGGAAAAATATTATATTTTTAAGAAGTGGCCAAACTGGTACAATACCTTAAAGTGGTCACAAATGGTACCACCATAAATGCTAATTTTTCTATTAATTATTTCGGATTTCAAAACCGAGCATTGGCTTAACATTATGATACATAGGTATCTACCTTTGTGCCTGGTCTAACACTGGCGTTATATCCATATTTTTTCATTAAATTTTCTATAAAAAATGCTTACACACGAAATGTTTTGCTTATTTTTACGACGAAGTGTGGACAAAAATGGACCGATAAGAATCTTCCTGAGTAAAATAAAAAAATCATGCTACTAAGGGTTAATCCAGGCAAACTTCCTGTCTCTCCGAAACGCGGCGACGACCGCGTTGCAGGCGATTTCCTGCGGCTCCGAGCTTCTTTCGCGAAAGCTGCGCGGGTTTGGTATAGTGGAAGCTGTCTATGGCTGTGGCAGGTTGTCACCATAGGGAATATCGAGAAGGAAATGGGGCGCAGAGGGGCCACGGTGCACTGCCGTCTACCAAGTTCGCCGCGAGGAGAATCGACACGCGAGGTTACACGGTATAAATCCAGACGCGATCGATGTCCTCTTGGTAACGAGTCCCGAGGACATTCCATTACATGGAATAAGCCTGCTGCATACTCGATGGCGGAAAAAAAATAGCCCCGCCCAGCTGCAGCAGGCGATCTACGAGGTTCGAAAATTTCTCAAACGTCTCGGCTCACTTTTTCCCCATCAATCTTATTGTTAGCTTCTCGTCGCGGATCCGTCGGGAAATCGGAGAAGCAATCTATGGATATTAGAACCGATTTATCACGCCGCGGACGCCAATAAGGTGAAATCGGGAGCGATTGGACGTCGATGCTAGGCGCGAGATTTAATCGATATTAGTGTTTGCCCGAAAAAAACAGCTCCCCCAAGGACAAACCGCATTGCGGAACGAGGGGAAAAAATATGTTTGACGGAGGGGGGGGGGGAGGGGGAGGGGAAGACGCCTATCGGTGCCGTAGATAGGCGAGCGTAAGGCACCCAACTGTAGAAACTCCACGGATCGTTCGCTTCGTGCGAGAAGTAACAACCTCGTTCAAGGACGTCGTACGTAGTGTGTACTGGGTTACGCGGGCCAAGGTTGGCTCGATTACGCGTACACACGTTAAACGATGCTTTTTGAGTAACCTCGGTCGCCTCGGTTTACTTCGCCGCGAGTCAATAACCTTACAAATCGAGAGACGTTTGGAGCAACTCGCCGCGACTCTGGACTCCTCCTCTCTTTCTATCGTCAAACCGTGTGCCTGGCACCGTGCCGCTGTTTGTTTACAAAAAGCCTATCGACGCTGCTAGCGCGCGACGTATTACTTACGTACACAGTATCTCCATTTCCAATCCCTTCTCACTCCGAAACACCGTTCCGCTTAAACTAGCGCGACAGCGCGAAAGTCAGAACGGCGCAATTTTAAAAATTCGATCTCATTAACGCCTAACTTCACTACGAACGTGCACGGTGCTGTGCGCAGCTAACTTCACTTCGCGAGAATATCCACGCTATCGACAGTCGCTCTATTATTGTGGGCGATGATGTTAACGGAACATAAATGCTAATGGGGGTTTGAACGAATGGAGACTCACCCTGATGTCGAAGGCGTCGCTGGGCATCCTCTGCACGCCGTTCATTTTCAGGGCAGCGTCCAGAGCCAAGTGGCTTTTCCACAGCTTTCAGTGCCGCAGCCGCGGGAACCAGGTGCCGACCGATCACGGAGATACTGCTCGTCGATGCTCGTCAAGCTCCAGAGATCGCGGTGGCACACGCGACAAGTTCAAATAAATCACGAGCAGCTACGAGCCGCCTCGACGCATCCTCGTTCATGTGCGCGCGACAACTGCAAGGCGTTCGCGCCTCTTTCGATCGCTCGAATTCGACCACTGGCTCGCCCGCACGTGTTCGCAAATCGCGTCGGATATCGAGGGGCCAGATCTGGACACTTTCGAATTAACATTTGAGATATTCTATCGGACAAACCGTGCTGTTCCTTCGCTATCGCCCTCGGAGCACAATTACGTCACCCCGTCTCAAAGAGCACCAAGATCGGCGACTACGAGTGTTTGGGAGTCGTGGGTAAGTGTAACGAGCCGTTTACATGGAGCTATCATTTTTCTAGACGCCAGTGGGGCCTCTTGTGGCCGAATGTTTTTTGTTTCGTCGCCCGAGATGGCTGTCGCTTGGAGTGAATCTATACCTCTCTCGGTTCTAAGTACCATTATTGCGAATGAAAAGTCGAACTGTTATTTCGAATAGCTATCTCCTGTTTTAACCTCGAGTCGAAGTTCCCCAGCTCCGGGGACCGCGACACGATTGGCGATAAGCTACTAAACTTGGTGGGAAAAGCTTGTTTACAGATCTTGTAGCACTGGCGATTGCACTGGCACGATTGTCAAGCAGCAGAACCACGGAACGAACCGTAGACGTGCGTGCGTGTTACGCGAGCGATGAATTGACGAGGGATACCGAGTCCGTCAAGGTTAGGTTTCGATCCTCGATCGAACGCGACGATCTCAAGGCCCTGTTAGGAACTGATTATAGACCGTCGAGCGAGTGAGAGAGGCTGAATTCGATACTCCGGCGTATCCGGTGGCATCGCGTTCACGACACACGAGAACCGACTAGCATGCGCGGAGCTTGTGCGAAAAAACGCGCACCTTGTAGCGGAGTGGCATGCTTCGTGTAGAACCACGCGTCGCGGTCTGCGATAACAGATTTGAACGCTCGCTGACACGGGCCTCGACTGTCGCGCCTGCGCCGGCGTCCCGCGTAACCCCAAACACGTGGTACCCTTCCAGCCGCCGCGGCCGCTCCCCACCCCGCGTCCTCCCGCCTTTTAGCAAACTTTTGAATATGGTTATTACACCGCGGACGAGCCCTCTTAATCACGTTTCTATGTAAACGGCCCTGATTCGGAATAAAGTTAACCGTGCTCCAGGCGGTAACCCCATTAACGATCAAGTAGCATCGTGAATAAAGGTGATTTAATTAAAAAGCCTGGATTATGTATCGTGGATTTCGAGTTGCCGCGCGGACGGTGGTTCTCACGGCTAGATTTTCATGCGGTAGAAAGGGCTCGGGCCGAAAGATACGGCGAGCAGGTACCGCGGAGGCAGGCTACTCGAAAACTCGACGTGTTCCATGTCCGAGGGGGAGTAGAAACAGGTTTAAGAGCCGTGGCTGACCGGTCGCCTTTTAAATCGGTCATGTATCTAGCCGGGTAGAAATCACGTCGACTCGAAATCAAGCACTCGTGCCGCGGGTAGGAATAGGGGGGCCTGAGACTCACTGAAGAGCGGAGATTCAGCCGCGGAACCGGTGAGCCGGAGTGGTCGAATTAAAAGGAAGGTGAACGCGTACGCGTTCGACCGACGGCCCCTCGGCAATGTGGAACAAGGAGGACACGCTGCACTCGCGATCGGCGGAATAATAGGTCGCGGATGAGCACATGGCAAGGCATGTCCCTGCCGCAGGATTCTACGTAGCAGCCGGCGTTCGGGGGCTCCACGTCGCGACTGCTGCCGCGGCTAAAAAACCATGCGATGACCTCATCACGCCGTCTCTGCTCTCCTGCTCATGTCACTGATACTAGCCGTCCTGAAAACATGGCCACCGGCGCCGCCTCCTGCAGCTCGTTCCCTGGTGTCGATCGCCATCCAGAACCGATACTACAGGCTATTTTAAAGAAATACAGAGCCTCTAGTCAACTCTGAACCATCGATACCAATGAATACACGATAGAGCTCGTAAATGATTACTTTTCACAGCATTGATATTTGGTTAGTGTCAGCTGACTGTGATTTTCTTAAAGCTACGCTTGCGTTGCTGCTTGCTGGATATCAGGAAACAGAGAAACCGAGGAAATGCAGCTACCTTTCCAACGTCTTCCGCCATAATTTCAAAAATACCGGCCATCGCATAGATTTTAATCTATGAAGACCGCTACGAATAAAATATCAGATTTTATTCGTCTCAGTATTCTGGTTTCTTAACCGCTCGCTATCCCTACAAATATATAACGTTCGTTTCCGTTCTTTCCCTTATTACTCCGCTATCCCGCTTTATTTATTTGCGTCTTCCATTATAAATACATTGTTTTGGACATTACGAGTTTATCGTTTGCGATTCATCGTTTTCATTTTCATTTCGAACACGGTCACTGACGTATGAACGAGATATTGTGCTTCTGCGGATATTGGATGAGTGATATTAGCGAGAAGCATAAAATTATTATGATCTTTCTTGAAATTCATTGCCATAAAAGTCATTTGACATTTATACTTGGCATGATTTACGGTACAGCATCTCGACCAGAGCAGACCGCGAAAATTTATATAATTATTGGCAGTCATAGGATCATGGCAGGTGGCGCCACAGTGATGTTTCAACTAGTGATACTCTAGGGAGTGATCGGCATAACCGCAGCCATTTCGAGCAAATCTGGAAATAAATATATCTATCTCTTTTTATCAGTATTTTTCTGTTTCTTTCTGTCAGTATTTCTGTCTCTTTCTATCATTATTTCTGTCTTTCTTTTTTACAGTTTCTTTTTCTGTCTACTTCCGCTTTTGCTCCAATCAATCAGCGACGATACACGTTGTTCCGATCACTCTCTAGAGGAACACTAGTTGAAACTAGTCCAGGGAGTGATCGGTATTGGGATTGGCTAAGCTGCGATACGCTACCTGGTGGCGACCTACTCTCTCCGGCCATCTTTGTTTGGTGACGTCACGACTGCCAATCCCAATAATCGCAACCATTTGTGGCAAAACCGGAAATAACATAACTTAAACATTCATTAAATCGTCTGCTTTCCAAGCTGATTCTTTATCTATCTCTTCCTATCCGTATTTCTGTCCCTTTCTTTTTTAAAGTTTTTTTCTCTGTCTACTTCCGTCTTTACCACAAATGCCGGCAACCAATCAGCGACGATACAGGTTGTTCCGATCATTAGTGATGCGATGAAGTACTTATAAGTATATTGGAAGTAGACTCGAATCTGACTGGATACTTTCGAACACTTCATGAGTATCTTGGAAGAAGAAAAACAATACTTTTAAGTAGACTCGAACCCCGACGACGTAAATTTGAACTCTTTACAAGTATGTACTTTGAAAAACGTTAGTAGCTGAGTGCGAATTTTAGCCAATCGGAAGCGAGGAGTGTGAACTTTTCGCTTCCGATTGGCTAAAATTCGCACTCGGTGCGCCCCCGTGCGACCATCCGAAAACACAACCAGTCACGTGATCGGGCAACTAGTGATCACTACGGGCAACGTGCTTTCAGCGTCGTCGCTTGTTTTGCTCGAATTCAGCAGCGTCGCCATATTAAATATTGTTAGTGATTTAGTAACTTTGAATATAAATCCACAATTTTAAGTGGCCGGTGAAGAATATATCATGTCCCTTTCAAGCAAATACCACGCATGGATTGCTGAGTATCAAACAATAGTTGATAATGCAACGAGGGATGAGAGTGATGAAATATTTCGAAAAAAAATCGCATCAATTGCAGTTTTACACGAATACACGAGGCTATTGGAACAAAAGACGTTACTGGAGGAAACGTTCTTGCCTCCATTATTTGAGCTACGAAATCTTCATGCATAAAGTAAGTAGAAATAAGCAGGAAGTAATTTTGCCAACAGTTTCCTCTTGTCCTGATAAATTTGAAAATTATTTTCGGGTATCAACGATTTAATTTGATGAACTTTTCTGTTTAGTTGGACCTTTTATTGCAAACCAACATGCAACATGAACACCCATACCTGGAGCAGCACGATTAGCTATGACTTTAAGGTAAATATGAAAAATTAATTTATCGCAAGCATTGCATTTGCATGATTAGTATCCTGGGTAGGGTTGCCATCTTTTTTACAGAAAAATAACCTACATTTGCTTTCGTGAGATATACAAAAAAGTACGCTAAACAAATTAAAAGTACATTTTAATCTTATTAGTTTTTATTTCTTCCAAACATATTTTTTATTGCTTTTACCATTATAAAGTAAATTTTTATTATTTTGAAATACTTCAATGGCATCATTACACTCAATATTCATATTGAAATATACAAATAATTCGTTTTTATTAGATTGAGAGAGGCCTTGTTTCTTTCATAGCGCCACTTCACATTTATGACAGAGAAAACTCTCTCGGTAAATGCTAAAGTGACGGGAACAGATAGAATATAATAATATTGGGTAATGGTATAGATAGAGGGCAACCTCACGGATTTTGACGACAGTGAAATATGTTGTCAAGGACGTCATTCTGAACAACTTTTTCCTCTAAACTTTTTGGCGGTCGACCTTCGTTTTCGAGATATTCGCAAAATTATGTTGCTACCACTACATTAAATCCGATCTGTACATTCGAGGTGGTCGGTCGCCGGGGGGATTTGTTATAGTTTTGGCCGTCTCACGGTGCGTAAGCGCCAAAACTATAACAAATCCCCCCGGCGACCGACCACCTCGAATGTACAGATCGGATTTAATGTAGTGGTAGCAACATAATTTTGCGAATATCTCGAAAACGAAGGTCGACCGCCAAAAAGTTTAGAGGAAAAAGTTGTTCAGAATGACGTCCTTGACAACATATTTCACTGTCGTCAAAATCCGTGAGGTTGCCCTCTATCTATACCATTCCCTAATATTGTGTCACATTTCACATAATATCATTAATTGTGAAATGATGTATTTTCACGTACTTTATTGTTATTCAAAAGCATAGAGTACATTTACCTATAATAACGCAAGATACTTTATTTTAAAGTACAGGTGGCCACCCTAATCCTGGGTGAAATTAATCACTTTGACAACAAATGTAATGTAGGTAGATAAGAAGATATTTCTGAATATACGAAACCATTTGACTCAGATGATGTTGGAATATTATTATTTTGAGTCAGACAATTTCTGTATGTGTTGCAGTTGCACGTTACCATACGTTGAATGCTAATGACTGAGAAAACAGTATGTAAGAGTATGCTTGGGATCAACTGGTTTCATGTCGTTCGTAAACCAAATTTGATCAGAAATGAACCAAACTTTACCAAGTGTTCGCGCACCAAAAGGACTGGAGCTTGCGAGCACGTGTTCCACAATGACACTAGACTACAGATTAATACTGTATTGAACCGTGCGCCCTTACGATGATTTACTGTGGTAAAGGAGAATAAATTGTTTGAAGCGGACATTGAAGAAACAATAACAATCAAATTATATTAATAAACGGAACATGTGTAACCGATATACAAATGGAAAGAGTTATGCGAAAAGGTGACTTCACACCATGGAATTACAGTTTTGGATCTTTGTGTTCGATCCGTTCGAATAGATGTTTTGTTGTAAACTGTCTGTTCAGAAGTCGTGTATCTTTAAGGTAAGCTTGCATTTTGACTGGTTAGATGACACCAAGCTTATTGTTAATTTCTTGGCAGGTATTTGGCAACAGACGACTGTACGACTTCGATTTCTTATCAATACTTCATTGGGATGTACTACAGTCTGTAACATTCTCAAGGATACATGCAAAGCAATTTGGTCCTCCCTGAGTGGAACAGTATTGCCACATCCATTGCAACGGGTTGATTCGTACGAGATAGCTGGAGAGTTTGGAATTCAGTGGCAATTCCATCATTGCATTGGCGCCATCGACGGGAAACGTGCTCATTGAGGTATTTCGAAAAATAGTAATGATACTTGGCAGAGTTTGTAATAACAGGAAAAATTCGTAACCCATCGCGGACTGTTTGCTCAGTTATTCCCAAAACTGTTCTTAAATATAGAATTAAATTGATTGCGGCTAGCAAATGCACTTTTGCATCTGTATGTGGATCCGAAAATAGATACAATTTTCACAGCTACTTTTTTGAGGTGTGGAAATTCTTCGGAATTTAATTTTCTAAATAAGTATTCGCCTTGATCGGTTAAATATTGTAGTTGGTGGTGTTCGCGCAAAGCGTGTAATTCTAATTGTACATCTTCAGAATAATCATTTATATTTACCGAAAATGGATCACTGAATAATTCAAGGTCTTTTTAATATTCGAATAGATGGAATAAAATTATATTATACACAAAATGTGTATAAAATGCATATTTCTATAACATGTATATATTGTACAAAAATTTATAAAATAACTAGGACTTGTATTTTTATAAAAAATGAATATATTTTTCTAATGAAAAGACATCACTACGATTATTGTATTACTGTATCGTTGTATGTAATACATTTTTTTAAATTCTTTTTACGTCATTTTGAAATGCTAGTTTAAATTTTAATTTTTCCTACTTTTTGGCGGTTTGTTTTGGTTGACGAAATATTCGCAAAAACTTTACTTAACACAAGAATTATTACCGAGTTTAACACATGTTGTACTCTGCGGTACCATGTTTTACGCGGCTCGGCCCTGATCTAGCCCCAACCGATATACCGTCAGCTATGAAACAGATTTAAATGTATTATGTCGAAAAGTTTTCATATGTTTTTTATAACATGGCAAAATCATTTAAGTCGGTAGGAAGGTAGCTTTAAATCTATTAAGCCGAAAGTTGTTTATTAATATCTCCGAAACTGAGGCCGACCGTCAAAAAGTTTAAAAGGAAATGTTCAGAATGACGACATTGACAACATATGCGAAGGTCATTAAAATCGATGAGGAGATAGCTTTTCAACAAATTTACCAATTTTCTTTTACATCAACGTATTCTGCGTGTTGGAAAAGAAAAATGTTTTAATGAAACTTTGATCGGTAAAAATTGTTAAAGATTTCGGAATCATTGTGTAGAATTACATGCATATGTAGGCAGGGGCCCACCACTACTCTGCTTCTTGATACGAGACACACCATAAGATTACCATAATTTATTAATCATTTTTTAATTAGTTATTATAGGAAATGTTCAAAACGATAAATGAAAGTGTATGTCTGTACAGAGAGTATCCCGGGTATACAGTTGAAAAAAATTGAAAATGTTGAAGAAGTTAATATAAACCCATGTCCGCAAATAATTTATTAGGGAATTATAAGATAGCAGAAGTTCGTTACATCGTAAGCGAAGTTGTACAATGCTTCTCCGTTGTATGGGTCTGTAGAGTTGCTGATTGATAAAGAAATGAAGAAATTTTTATTTGCCTTTTAAAAATGCTGCATTAATTTGACATCGGGACACTCTGTATGTAAATTCTCACCGCTATTATAACTTTCATTCTTACCGCTTATAGCGCTGCACTCTTATTTCATGTTTAGCCGTTAACATTGGATGCGACACGTAAATGGTAACGGGCTCTGGAGCCCCAAAATCGAGTGACACAGAAAACAATAGAATGGCAGGTCTATTATATACTTGGTCTGTGGTTGTATCCGATTCTCCACTCTGTTGGCAAGGTAGGGAAGGACATTGAAATGGTAAAAAAAAAATTTTCGAGTCGCCAAAAATCCTTCTCCCAAACGTTATTTTTATGCAACATGAACCTATTTCCAAAATTTCAACTCAATCGGGTTTGACCGGTTTTCGGAAGTATAGCCCAATTAAGTTTCTTTTGCCTGATTTGTTGTATGTTTATTTATATTATAAACCCTACGTTTTTTCCAGACATGGCAGGAGCACCATCGGTGGTGACCGACACTAGTTTTGTCCAATCCAGGTTAAGATTATTAATCGCCTCCTGCGCGCACGACAATATATCTTTCCCTGTAGTGGTTCCTTTTAACGAACAAAAATCTAGCCGTTCCTCAGTTATTACTAAATTCTCGTTGACCCCCCGAATAAAAATTGACATTAGATTAATTTCCTTACAGTTCTCCGAAACTGAATATTTTTTCATTAAAACCGTTTGTTCCTTCTTAGGAAGTCCCTTGTTACAGATTTCGATCCAGCGTATGGAAATATCTTTGTGGATAGCTGGTCCCAACGGTATTTCAGGTTCTAAACGTTTCCCCAATACCTCCAAAATATTTTCCGCTAATTCTCCAGGTGCTCCTGCCTGGTTGTTATCAGAATTAGTAGAATTAGGTTCTACCGCTACACTCTGCCTCCTCCGTTGTTTCTTCCTGCTGCTTCGTAGGTTTTCCTTGGGAGAAGTCGCACAGATTCCCATCCCTGATATCTACGGAGCCTCCCAAGTTTTCCTTATTGCTTGTAGATGAAGTATCTGAGCCCGATGATGACTCACCTGAATTAATATACACAAAATTAAAAACATTCATTCCCTTTTTTGATTCATGAAATTTATGGCCCAGGTAATGAGACTCGTGTCCCGTTTGTTAAATGGGATTCCCCTCTGCGCCATCATGTGTTCAAGGACTCTTGTCCGAACCTGTCAAGGTCTAACCCAACAGATGATATGTATAACAGAGGGCGAAGGGACTCAGCTCAAACCAAAACTCCCCTTGGGAATTTATTGGTTGGCCTATGGGACTCGTGTCCCGCTTACAGAGATGCAAAATCTCTTCTGTATCGTCACATGTTCCAGGACTCTTGTCTGAACCTGTGCGGGCCGAGCCCGACAGGTGACGTATATAGCATAGGGCGAAAGGGACTCGTGTTCCAATATTGCCACTTTTCCTCTCTCGTGAGAGTACCAGATCCGGACTCGTGTCCAAATCTGAATCCGCTTCCTTCGTTCCGAAAACATAATCTTACTTACGGTACCGTGAACGATGTCTTCTCTTATATTTTCGTAAGCTTTGTTCCAATCGTCTTAACCGCTTCTCCATGCGATCTTCCTCTTTCGAATCGTTTCTCCTGCTTCTTTTTCGTCCCATTTTCTTTAATTCTTTTCTTGGCCCTCTTCACACTAAAATGGGCCTGTGGCACTTTCCGCACAAAAGAAAGGAATGACGCAGGAACGGGAAGGCCCATAGACGGCGGGGCTAGGGGAAAAAAGAAACCTAGACTTTCAACCAGTGGCGCAAACTGCATAGAGTAATGTTACTACCAGTGATCTCGAGGAAGAGGCGCGAAATACAATTACTAAGATGTTTTTATGTATACCCACTTGCGACTTCTGCGAGTTCTGAACGAGTATTTGCAACAGCTGAAAATAATGTTAGCACAAAGCGTAGCACTCTACAACCTGAGAATGTTGATTTGTTGGTATTTCTTACATCTCTACACGTTTCTATTTTGATGTAAAAATACTAATAAGTCTACATTTTCAGGTACTAAACCAGTGCGTTTTGTCGAAACAATATTTCCAGCTGAAGAAAATGTGCGCTCCGAACTGGCAGACGTACCGGAATACTTAAATACATTTTTGCCAATTCTGCCAGTCTTTTATATTTATCTGCATTAGTTTTCCACCACAACAATGGGTCTAAATTATGCTTTATTTCTGATTCTAATAAATACATATCTATTTCTGAATCACTATCGTTAGAATTAATGCTATTTTGATGTATAAAATCCAAAGCACTTGGAATTGTACTACCATTATCTGTATTATCTTCATTTATGGACATATTTCTAATCCTATTCCGCATAGAATTTATAATTATATTTTTTATTTCAATGTTTTCAAATGTTAAATCTTTGCTCCTAGGATCAAGAAAACAAGCAATTTGATGGACACTCTCACAGTACGAATGTAAATCGAATCTATGAGCAAGGGGCTCTTAAAGCTCTTAAAATGTTCTTAAATTCCATAGTTTCTACAGTGTCACAATCATTGTCTTTTAAATGATTATTAATTAACCCATGCATGATTGGTAGAACTAAGAAAATAGTTACTTTAGTTTCTGAACATAATTCTACGGTTGCTAAATTGAATAGTTTTAAAATTGTGATACCTAATGTCACTAATTATTTGCCAATCACATTTTGCCATTTCCAGCTTCAAGGCAACATTTATTTTTCTTATATTCCTGTTGTTTAAAACAGAAAGAATGGCGTTTCGATTACTTACAAGACGTTCACACATATTGTATGTTGAATTCCATCGGGTAGGGCATAATTGAATTAACTTCTGTTCCGGTAGATTGAGGTGCTTCTTGCTATCTTGTAATGCAGACGTCGCCAAATTCGAATGATGAAAGTGTTGCACTATCTTACTGGCTTTCTGTACCACATCTGAAAATTTGTTTACTGTTTGAAAGGCGTCTTTAATGGATAACTGTAAATTATGCGCAGCACACGAAACGCTGTATTTGAAATGTTCTAATAAATTCGCTGATGCGTGCATATTACTGGCATTATCATGAACCATCGCAATTAATCTATTGCTAAGTCTCCACTCTTCTTGCATACCTGTTACCACGGCTGTGATGTTATCGGCTGTATGTCGACCCTCTATGTCATGAGTGCATAGTGTATAATTTTTTATTTTCCAATCAGTTGTTAGGAAGTGCGCCGTCAAAGATATATATGAATCTTGGCCACGCGATGACCAACCGTCGACGGTCACAGATATTGCGGCCGCCTTTTCAATTTCTTTTTCCATTTTGTCGCGTTTCTCTTTATAAATTAATTCTAATCGCTTTGTCGTAGAATTTGGGCAGGGGCATCGGAATTCCGGATCAACAACTGCCAAAAATTGTTTAAATCCAGGGCTATTACCCAATGAAATAGGCAGCATATTAGTACCGATCATTCGCGCCAGTGCCTGGGATACTTCTTCTTGCCGTTTAGCTGAATACACAGTGTAAATATTGTATGACACACCAAACATTTCGCACCTCCTCTGTGCTGTATGACGAGGAAGTCTTCCTCCCACGACGTCTTAAAAGCGATCAGTACACTTGCACCCTTCCTTTTTGATGGCGATGCCATTTGCTCTATATTTTGCACGCTTATGTATATTTCCTACAATGATATTTCGGTATATAGTGGAATGTAGATACTTACCGATTGATAGGTTACTGCAGGAAATTTGCCGTATTTGTCGAAACGCAATTCATAAAAGAAAACTGTTTGAGTGTGAGTTGAAGGTTGAGAAGGGTGGAGTCTTAGACAGGTGAAATGAATGTAGCACCTTTTGCAGTGAAACACTTTGTCAATGATTTATTCAATAAATAACTGGATGAGTCGATGAGTATGAGAGTGAGCACATTTCGGTAGTCTTTTAACATCGGTCGCAGCTACACTAGCGACTATTAGTGTTCTAACTGAAGTACTCTTTCCAGTACCTGGTGGCGCGTATATCTCAATGCCAACACCTTCCTTTTCAGGTGGTAGCAATATTGCGTCATGACATAAACCAAGATTAAGATCCATGTAGTCATTTTTATGAACGCGTGCTATTTGTGGATCCAGTGCTGGCACACCAACTCCAGTGCGGGCTAAACTTCTATCTGGTCCATCTGCATACTGGTAGTCGTGTTGTTCTTGTCCGTACTGTTTTAGAGTTGCGTTAATCATCTCACAGAATGGTTCTGGATGGTAATGTAAGATTTTATCATCATCTTCTTCGCATACTTTCTGCTGTTTTGCTTTCGTGTAGATTTTTTATTTCTTCGTCTACGCGATTTTTTCCCGCTTTTATTGCATCCGGAGTCTCCTTTGTAAATTCAAATTTTAACGCTCTACAATTACTTATTGAAGAAGGCCGTGTATTTTCCCAAACATGTTCCGTATCGTTTTCTGTTATTGCCATTTGTAGTGGAACAATTGACGTCATAAATAAATTTGAGTCTGAGTTACTTAAAGTGTCTAAAAAATTTTGTGCATATTCACTTTGGCCTGATGCTCCATCACAGCCCCACTTTGTATATAATGTGAAATTGTCCTGTTTTATGTTTTTGATTTCACCCTAGTAGCAATTATTAGAGCATTGTTTAGTATTTGTTATTCCAATAAGCATTTTTGTACAATTATATCTCTGTATAGAGTTTTCAATTCACGTTTAAATGTTGTCACGTTTAAATGTTGCCCATTGCAATCGTATCCAATGAGGGCCCAAACAAGATTCATGTTGATTAGAATTAACCATTGGTAAAATCATGGTGATTCTCCTTTTAACAAAAAGTAAATATTTATTTTAACCCTTTCGCTACGGCAGTGTGCTCCGCCGGAGTGACACCGTTGAACGGGCCACCATGCCGCCGGAGTAGCGGCACTGAATGGAGCACTGCGCCGAAAAGTGTGCATGTTGCGCGTAGGTAAACTGGTGTTCGGACTTACATCTTTCGGTGCAGCCTCGTCATTCTCCGGATCGTACGATTCTTTATGTGTTATACAACAACATATTTGGAGATTTTGCAATTATTATCAATAAAAATATATTGAAAAATTAAAAATTACACTTTACAATAACAAACAACATTTATATTTTATATTTATATTTTATTTATTTATATTTATATTTTGGGGACGAATGTTTTTGACGTCCATACTTCAGAGTTATTGCCATGGGTTTCAATCTGTTCAGCTGCTGATTCAGAAGTACTACATATAGCTCTTCTATTTCTCTGTCGTATTACATTAATTTGATTTTCATTATCTGAATCACTGTCTGAATCAGTTAAGCCATTAGAGGATGGAATTCTTTTCGAGCTTCTCTGTGACATTCTAATAAGGGAATATATTTGGTTAGGGAATCACTTTCGTAATCACCGGCACATATAGTCTTAAGGGGCAACATACACCAAGGAGGTAGAAATGTAGACTGGATTTTCATATTTTTTTTTTTACACAATAGATGTTTCTATTAAAAAAACATTAAGTACATTGGAAATGCTATATTTCTGTCTATAAAATACTAAATTTTTAATAAGAAATTTTTAATAGGAACAGCAGGGTGGCCATTTCTGCAGAACGATTTTTCAATGAAGGTATCTGCGGTAACCGGTGTAACTTGGATGTTTCTTATCTGAAACAAAAAAGAAAAAATTCTTCCTAAAGGAGACGAAAAAAACTAGTACTTGTCGTAGCCGATTTTTTTTTTCAATTTTTTGCAGAATGCCAGATATTTATTCATAAAAGTCGATTTTTAAGTGGAAAATATGAGAGTCTTTAATTTATATAAAGTAAACTATTGTATTTAGAAACAAAATCCTACGTGAAAAACTAGATACTTACGAGGGTGGATCAATAAGTACCCGTGTTAGGAATGAAGAAGCAAGTTTTTCACAAATTTTTTTTCTATTTCTCAACGTAATCTCCTTTTAGTACAATGCACTTTTCTCGACGTTTCTGCCATTTTTTTAACCCCTCCAAAAATACGATTTGTCAAACTCTTCAAAATACGCTTCTGTCTCGACGATAACCTCCTCGTTTGAGCTGAATTTTTTTCCCCCGAGCCACGTTTTCATGTTGGGGAACAGAAAGAAGTCGCAGGGAACCAAGTCGGGCGAGTACGGTGGGTGCGGCAGCAATTCGTAGTGCAGTTCATGAAGTTTGGCCGCGACAATTTTTGATGAATGTGCTGGTGCGTTATCGTGGTGAAACAGCACTTTTTTCTTAGCCAAATGGGGCCGTGTCTCCTTCAATTTTTTATCGAATGGGTCCAATAAATCACTGTAGTACTGCCCCGTGATCGTTCTTCCATTCTGCAAAAAGTCCATGAGGATTATTCCCTTGGAATCCCAAAAAATCGTGGCCATGACCTTTCCGGCCGATTGGACCGTCTTTCCCTTCTTCGGAGCAGATTCACCCTGAAAAATCCATTGTTTTGACTGTCGCTTGGTCTCTGGCGTATAATAATGAATCCAGGTTTCATCAACGGTGACGACTCGACGCAAAAACTCCTGCGAATTTCGCTTAAAGAGGTCCAAACACTGCTTCGACATTGACAGCCGTATCCGCTTGTTGTCCACCGTAAGCAATCGCGGCACCCATCGGGACGACACCTTTTTCATGCTTAACTTGTCGTGTAGAATATTAATTGCCGTTCCGTACGACACGCCTACGGCATCTGCTACTTCGCGCACTTTCGTTCGGCGATCAGCGAGAATCATGTCGCGGACCTTCTCAACGATTTCCTCGGTAACCACGTCTCACAGTGGGCAATATGACCGACCTAGGTGGTTTAGCTTCCTGCACCCTATGATATGGAGGATATAATTTGTGCCCTACCAAAGAAGCTCTTTGTCGTAAATGCATGTAAGAAGCCTTCGACAATTTACAGTCTATAAACAGAGCCAGAGCTTCATCTGGGGTAAATGACCTCGAATCAGCAATAATTGAACCAGTTGGAACTTCATTACAAGTGGCAATAGCTTTTACAATTTTTGACGCTGTTCGGTTGCCTTCTGAATACAAAGCCAAATGCGAAGCATACGTCAAATACTGACTACTATTATGCAGCAAGTCATTTACCTTACGCTTTTTGGTTTTGTCTGAACAATCTTCAAAATTTTTTTTTGATCGTCCAGGAGCACCCTCTGCAACTGGTTTTGGCTCACAAGTAGCTATAAATTCAAAATCTTACGTCGTAACGACCACGTTTAAATTCGTTGAACCAATATCTTACGGTTGTCATAGATGGTGAAGTGTCCCCATAGACAGCATCCAATTTCGCTTTTATTTCTTCGCATGTTTTTCCATCCAAAAATAAAAAGCGAATTACGGATCGATATTGTTCTTTTTCCATTTTAGCGAGAAACACGAAACACGTGTGATACAACTGGCTGCCAAATAAAAACTAACCTATGAATTAGTCTGAAATTTAGTATGGTGTCGTGTGACAGATGACAAAACACGACGGCAATGCCAACTTTCTTCAGCAACACCACCTGTTTTCACACACGGGTACTTATTCACCCACCCTCGTATATCTAGAATGCCTGTATAAAATTTCAAGTAAATCGGTTTAGTAGTTTTTGAGATATAATGGTTACCGTTTTGAAAAACATCGTTTTGAGAAAAACGCGTTTAAAGTTTTTAGCGTACGTAAAATTGGCATAAATATAAGTTTTTATACTTACATTGAATCATCAATGCCTGGACCATAAAATTCACCTTCTTGAGATGTTGACGCCTTCATTTCATCCCTTCTGGCTCGTTTTCGTAGTATCCTGGACTCTTTTGTTGCCGTTGCAGCTGCGCGTTCCGCCACGCTTAGTCGTCGGCTGTCCTCAGCGGCAGCCCACCGATGGGCATTTGATCCACATTTAATGTCCATTGTTTTCATTATTTGCAGCAACGGCGATGTCCCATCGTTAAAAGTGCACACTGCAATATTTACAGCAATCTCTACAATACTTAGGCCACAATGAACTTCTTTTGGCGATATTCTCCAAATTAAATTGTTTAGGCTCTCATTATTATTTTTGTTATATCCCCCTAAACAGCGCTCTAATAATGTTTTAGTACTTAGATCCGTATAAATTGGTTTAAGTGCAATTAAAACATTGGGAGGAAGTGTGTATTGATGGTGATATAAATGCATGTTCCCTCTGCTTTTGCTTTCTGCCAACCACACCAAGAGTCCCTTGGGGGCAAAATTTATGATTCGGCTCTTTATCGGTTGAGCTGTAATGATTGAATGTTGCCCAAATAACTTTCTCCATCTCTTCTACGGAATTGCTGTTCCTCCTTATGGCTAAACCATAATAAATTGTTAATAAATTTATTCCTGCCACCGATGCCTTTATTTTTTTTTACACATTGCCTCAGCCTTGAACCCATTCGTTTCTGAACGTGCCCAATGCACTCCTTTTTTGTCACTTCCACATCTCCATATGGTTTTAAATCGAGCAATCCTTTGTATGATGCATTTGTGGTTACATTTCCCGTAACTACTCGTAAATTTTGAAGAGACGTATTTGATCCGATTTCGTTATCTTCTACTGGAAAAATTGGATTTTTTTTAATTAAAAAATTATGTAAACAATGAGTCGCCAATATAACTGTACCTACTAGCTCAGGTTGTATTCTCAGTCGTCTCTGATAAATTCTAAATTTTTACTTAAAATTCCAAAAGCATTCTACGAGATTCTTCTGGCTCTACTCAGCCGATAATTGTAGATGGATTTAGTTTGGTCAGATTTTATTTGAGCACGCGGATACGGTCGCATAATTTTGGTATGTAGTGGAAATGCTTCGTCCCTTACAATGACATGCGGTAGAGAAACATTTGTTCCGGGAAGAGTTTTAGGACGTGGAATGTTTAAATTATCCTCCATTAATAATTTGCCGAGGTTTGATTCAGCAAGTATTCCACCATCATTATTTTTCCCATATGCACCCACATTGACTACAACAAATTGATATACATATTTATACATATTTTTTCATTTGTTGCGTGGTTTCAATAAGTGATTGAGGTAGAGGTTAATGATGTTGTGTCTCCAACTCAGTATTTGTGAATTCGGTATTAGTTCTTTGTAAAGCTGTAATTTCTGCTTCATTAACGGTTCTGAAAATTTTTTATTTAACTTGAATTTGTAAATCTTGTGGTAAATTTCGAACTGTTTCTGCTAAGCTTAACAGAATCCATCTTCATCATTAATCCTTTCAATGTCATCTGGTATATTGGATATTGGTTGTCGCTCTTCCATGTGACATATGATAAAAGCCATTTGTTTCTCTAGTTTCTACGGCTTAATTTTTTTTTGCCGAATCACCACTACGGCTGTTCCGATTTTTCAATGCTTTTCGAAAACAATTCCGCAGTTTCCTCCATTTCTTTTTGCACTCAAAAGCTGACAAAATTAATATATGTTCGAGCTTAGATCAGCCCGATGAGGATTACCCAGTATTTTACGGACCAGCAGGATGACGTGTCGAACTGCTTCTCGAACGTGCTCCCTAGATAATTAGAAACAGTCGAATGTATTTAACCTCACTGCTTTCTAGTTGGTTAAAATATCCTACCTAAAACAATTAATTGGTACGTTAATGATACATTATTTACCTACTGGTACACCTATTACAAATATTGTATTAGCCTGTTACGAAAAAATGACAACATGTTTTAATTTCAATGAAGAATGGCAGAAGGAAATGGTAAAACTTGAGTTTTCTCGGTTGTTCCAAAATAAAAAAATATTTCTTTCTTGTACTACAATTTCGATGGTGTAAAAACAGTATTATCAAATTATTTTTACACATATGTTTAAAGTATTCTGCCCACTTAAAAGCTACGTATTAACACAGAATTTAACACTATTACTAAGAAAAAATATCTTCTCTGTATGGCAGGGTGAATTTTCGAAATTTGAAGCTGCTCCCTTTTTGCATCACATTGTATAAAAATCCTCTTATCTCAGGTAAAAGATTACACTAAACGACATTATGTTATAAAACTATGTATTAGTACAGGGAAACATCAATCTACACAATTTTAGAATAATTATAGTGAAATATTCATTTGCTTGATCATGTGTATCACAAGTATTTGGTTCATCTTTCAAATAGTTAACATAATTAATATAATATAATATAATTTGGTGCATCTTTAAAATAGTTAACATAATGCGCATCAACAGATGGCTCGACCGATCGCATCACCGCGATCAGGTCGCGTTTAGTGCGTTTAAACTGCGCGCGGTTTCAGCAGCGAATCCGCGCCGGCTTGGCCCGTGACCGTTTGGGCCAATCCCAAACATTCCCGCGCGCCTTTGTCAATATGACGAACCTGCTAAGAGCCCATTGGCGGAATCTTGGCATTCAGCGGGGCACAGCGCTGTACGGCACACGAGTAACGACACGGAGGTCATGATTGAATGGGATTGTTGCGCTCGCAGCTGCGAATTTCTGGAGAGAAAGTACAGTGTAAAATAGGAGAGAGTGGTAGT
Organism: Andrena minutula; assembly: GCA_929113495.1. Lineage (NCBI taxonomy): Eukaryota > Metazoa > Arthropoda > Insecta > Hymenoptera > Andrenidae > Andrena > Andrena minutula. Next base: position 74,626,578 of record OV815993.1, on the reverse strand, counting down.
TGTACGTGCAAAGGGCATCGGCGCGAGTGGTGCAACGTGGACATCGAGTGATGCGGTGCGTCGAAGCCCGTCGACGAGAGGCCATTGTGGGAACGTGGAAGTAAAGCGTACGGTAAGCAATGTGTTACATTTGCGTATCGCGTTTCCAAGAATTCGACAATAACGCGGTCTAGTGTATGCCCGAGTCGAGGTCGCGATTATTGTTGCCATTGTTAGAGTGGCTCCCAGCATCGGTCTTTGCGGCGTCGTCGTCGTGCGGTAATATAATGACTTTATTAATCGGGCGAATGAACTCGGAAGTTGCTGTCTTAAGGGTGACCACACGCACGAGCCCGTCAGCACCCTGATGCACTTCTCTTACGCGCGCGAGCGACCACTTGAAGGGGAGGCTGCAATTTGCTCTTTAGCAAGCACAAGTTGCCGGTTTTAAGGGGGCCGTCTCACCGGGCCTTGAATGTGTGCGGACGGTTACACAAGCTAAGTTAAGCGTGTACGTACACACGTGTTGTAAACAAACCGTAAATTACAACTTTCGTCCTGAAATCGGCTAGAAGGAAGTTTTTGCGGGTACAGTTACCTTCAGTAAACATCTGTGCAGGGTGATCTGGTGCGTTTGAACGCTAATAAGCACTGTATGTTGAAATAATAATGAATTTATACGTCACGCTGGTGCTACGTAGCTACAGTTACAGTGGGTCCAGGGACAGTGTGGTCAATGCTCGCCGCTGATTGCTGCCGCCATTTTCAGGCAACTTCCGCGCGATCTTATGTATAAATAGCATACATATATACTTACACATTCTCAAGTTGTACTTCTTACAACTTCAGAATTGTACTCTATATCGCGCGCGCTTGACCAGGCTGGAACTGAAAATGGCGGCATTGGCCACACTGTCCCTGGACCCACTGTAGCTACAGTACACCATTAGCGCCACCAACGGAGAAGCCTTGAAGCTTCATTCCGTCAGTTTTCGATTCATAAATTCATTATTATTTTGCATAGCGCCTTGAGTTCTAATAGCATTCCATAGTATTCTTAAACATTTTAAGTTAATTAATGTGAAAACCACTGATCTCTATATACTACTAGATAGCGTATCCCGTCTTATAACCGTGTGCCGACTTGATGATCCCAGCGTCATTTTAATCTGAGTAAGATTTTCACTTTACAGTGGTAAATTTGAAGGGTAATAAAAGGAGATATACGTAACGAATGAAAGCATGTGTGAAAATTGGAAATTATTATTTTAAATAAAAGATGTAATAAAAAGTAATCGTACATCGAACAAAAGGAAATGTATAGATGGCCCAAAAGAAGAAAATAGATAATGAACTGATTAAGTTAAAGATAAAAACACATTAAATATAAATATGAAAACATTTTTATTAAATGCAATAACAGTACACGTAAAATAAAATATAAAATTATATGACAGATAAAAATTGACGTAAATTTAAAATATATGTAAGATCTATCTATGGGTTTGAGGAATTGACTCTCAAAATAAACGTTGTTGCTCTGAAATCAAAGAGTTTAATAGCGTTATTTTACTGTTCTATTTACACTATGTACAGTAACGCTTACGTGAAATCAAAGAAACAACAATTAATGCTTATTCCTTAGCTTGTCAATTCCTTTTACAGGTTTTATATTAGTTTTATAAGACTCAAATATAATTATAGAGTTTTATTCTATCTCTTTGTGTGCCAGGTGTTCCCTTAGCTCCTAACGCCCCCTCCAATGTCGGTCTCTTCTTACCTGGGGCGCGGCAGATTTAAATTTTAACTATTTGTGAAGCTAAATTTGTTGCAGGGGACATCCTCACTTTTATGTACGTCTGACACGTGCTTTGAAAGCAAATACAAGTGATTCGCATCTTCTACAGCTTCAGAAAACATGTGTTCTTCTAAATCTGAGAACAACGTACACGGTGGAATAAACAAATCTTGCAATACTTTTGAACAAAGAACAGCTGGAAATTTTTTTTCTGGAGGTAGCATACAATCGATTCGATTCAACGCACTTCTCAGAAACTCTTCTGTTCGTTGACAAATTAAAACAACAGATTTGGATGGAAATATTAAATCGCCACGAGTTTTAGCTTGTATAAGTAGGTTATCATGAAATCGTGCAATTTTCTGTGATTCCTGGAAGAGAGCTGCCCGACAATCTGTGCAACGAACAATTGACCTTCTTTCATCAAATAATTTCTTAACAACCCAACCGGCTATGTTGGCTACACAAGTCTTTGAAAAGTGAGTAAGACTCTTAGGAAGCTTTCTTGTGAATATATCAAATTCCTCATAAAATTCTTCATGTTGGAAATTTGATTCATTGTCATCATCCAAGCCATATTTTTTGGCTACTCTCACGTTTACTATTGTATCGTAAACGGCTGAATCATAACGGTCTATTTTAATCTTTGCGTAGAAGGGACGCTTACAACCGTTGTCGAATCCATTGCCTCGGAATTGACATTAGTTGCATATGCTTCATGACGAATCAAGAATCTTTTATATGCAGATACAAATTGCGAACTGGTGGGATTTGGGCACCGCCAACTTCTAATAAAACAAAATAATAGTTCTAAGTGATCTTGACTGAATTTATACGTTAAAAGGTATTTAAGCTGACTAATTTCTGGTTTTACATAACAGTCAAAAATTTCAATCATGTATTACGTCCTGAAGGGACTTGTCAATAATAAACACCCATTGTTTATTATTGACAAGTCCCTTTTTTCTCTAAATTCTTGCTCTTTGAAGGTGCTAAAACAGGCCTTGACTATACTTACCACGGAAAAGGAAGGTAACTAAAGGTTGAGTGGAGAGTAAAATATATTCTTAAAGAAAAGATAGAAATAATATATATTATGAATTTATTTATTAGTCGTATTATACTGAAATGTTTACGGTATTAATATCATGAAATATAACAACAAAGTACGATATATAAAAATAAATTTGATTATCAAAAACTTAAGTAAGGTACAAATTATAAAACATTGGTATATATTTATAAAACTCTGGACAAAGGATGTTTATAATACATATTTGTATTGACAAGAAAGCTCAGTTTGCGGAAATGAGGTACAAGGAAATTATAAACTTAGTGGGAAATATTTGCGGTGTGGACTATCCGCCATCGTTCCGTCGTCGACACTTTAAAAGAATTTAAAAGGACGGAGACCGTGACTTCACCGTCGAAGGAACGGGTAAAGCCCGATATAATGCAGATGTCGGAAGAGGAAATTGGAGCAATAAGGAAACATGTGCACGCCTTTTGGGAACGAAGAGAACTACTGACAGTTCCGAGAGTTTTGGCGGCGATCCGAAGAAACAAAAATTTACCAATTATATCGCAAAGTACGTTGCAACGCCTCTTGAAGAAAATGAACTTCAAGTACGTACAAAGGCAACATTATACATTATGATACATTATGACATTTATACATTAATATCTCATGACGCCTGCAATATTTTTTAAATTTAAAGGCATTTTTCTTATGTAAACCACATTGTTTGGCTTTCGAACAAGACCAATTTCAATAAAATCGGTCGACGCATGACAGAGATATCGTAATATCGTCTCATGGATCAGTCAGAAATGGTACGATTTTTCTCCTGATTCTTCTTCTCCAGTCAAAATTTTCGGCAACATAATACGTATATACGCGTTACACGCACACCTTCAGAAAACGAAACTAACACATGTTTCGTTCTTCGTTCTTCGTTCGTCGACTCTCGGGATTATTCGACAGGGATCGTCGTCCGTCATTATACATACATACTTATATATATACTATTTTGAGTTTTATAACCTACCAAGTGCTAAGTGTCAAATCAAAAAAGTATGTTGTCTGAATTTTTTGAAATGCCACGAGTTTTTTACATTAAATAGGTCCTATTTAATAGGAGACTGAATTATTGTCTCAATTAATAAGGTAAGTCGCCAAATTTTTTTTAATAGTTTCTTATGTAGAGTCACAGACTTGCAAGTTCTCTGGAGAAGGTTCGATTCGACAGAGACGCATCTTCTTTCGCATAAGTTTCTGAAAATTTATACCATATGTACAAAATAATATAGAAAACTAAGCAAAGGTAATAAGGAAATGCGGCTGTGCTTCCAATTCATCTCGTAATAATCCTTAACTTCTTTTCTATGTTGACGCATCAATATATCAATAACTTCCTTAGAAGTGTCATTCGTAGGTTCACTATGATTGATCCACCATTCCACTGCTTCCTTTTTACATAGGATCCTTCCATGATGGTGAGTGTCGTTACGGGCCTTTTCTTTTACAGACATGAAAACTAAAGGGACCCCATGCTCCAAGGGCTTTTTTTTTGTCTATGCGTATCGGGAACTTTGTAGACATGGTAGCCATTGTACTGGATAATGGGTTAGGATCTTTTGTGCACTTTGAAGATCTTTCAATTAGTTTAATTTCTATATGACCACTTTGAAAGATTGCGCAACATTTAGATAATATTATAATTTAAAATTAAATAGAATCGAATTGGAAATTTTTAAACGAACGTACGAACTACAAATTCAACGATTTAACAATAACACAATAAAGAACGAGATAAATCACAATTTAAACACACAGTAACGCAATATGAACAATACGAACAATTAAATGATAATTTTAATTCTTATCTGTTGCATATATTTTGAGCAGCGAGGTCTCTTCGTCTCTACGATTGCATGTTTAAGGCGTTTTGCGCCTTCAAAATCGTTTTATCTCGACTAATATTATATTTACTTCTCCAACCTTCTCGACTGACGATGTTTTGCTGCAGTCGGGAAAAGTTAATTTCTTCGTCCTTTATTAGGTCGTGCAGCTTATCTACGGTTATGAAGAATTAAAATTCGAGCTTATCTACAAAGTTAACGACACTTTCAATCTGGTTAATCGTTAATTAATAATACTTATATAAAACAATCCATACGTTCGGATGCGTGCCGCCTAATTTCTTCCATGCTATGGCATGGAAGGCCTCAACGAAATTATTTGTCCGAAGAGGGCACTGATGGACGCTCAGTACAGAAGCCCGCGGTATCCAGGTCCGTTCTACATATGCAATAAATGATAAAACGGCAGGATATGCCTCCGCTATATTATCGGCCAGGTCGTTTATAATGGCCAGACCATCATCGAACTGATCCGCCGGGGCCAATGGCAAACTCATCGTCATTGGTAATACATCGCGTGGAGCATGGGTTAAGCCTAAACTCCGCCACTTGCGTAACACGGCCTACAAAGACATGTAGTTATAACAGATATAACATATATTTTCCTTGAAGATGATATATATTTTGTTAGAATGCATAATACCTGTTTAAAATGAAACCAGCACCCATGAGCTTCTCCATTCGGGAACGTTTTCTGCAGGGTTCTCAGTGTCGCCTACTCAAACTCACCCATTGTGTGACGCACTGTTTCCCGCAACCCAGGACAAAGTTCCAATAATTTTTCCCACAAAGCACGGTATGTTCACTTTGTCCGCGCTTCACATAGAGCAAAGATCGTGGCGATGTGCTTCATTACACAACATTTTCAGATACTTACTTTTCTTAGTACAAAGTACGTGATAATCAAAGGATTCACGACCGCATTAGGCTACGGTTACAGTGGATGTGTTTTCATACGAATAATGTTCTGACGAATACGTTTCAACTGTTTGTATTCGTACGAAAAAGTATCCACTGTAACCGTGGCATAATGTTGCAGGTGGGACGCGTCCGTATCTTAAAGGGATGGTCTGGCGATAATGTACCTACTGATTTAATATACATATATAGATTTCGGTATGTGAACTGAAACTTAGCTCTATTAAATTAGTAACTATATTATCACCGAAAGTGCTATTTGTGAGATACATACTACTTCAGCAACGGCATATCTATCGAAACTTGCGCGGGGGCGTGTCTGTCATTACATTCGTTAATATTTTTATTTTTCGAGTGGGATGTAAAAATTACGATTCTGTTTGAAAATGCTACCATATACATCTTTTCAAAATCACAAGGAATATGAATGACAAAACTTTAGTAAACGTAGTATTATTCATGTGCATCTTACCGTACCCATACGCCGTACATGAACGGTGTACAATTGTGCTATAGCTGGTACTCTCGGAACAACCTAAGAGTAACAAACATCACATATGCGAGTGTCACAAACGGTATGCTGAGGAACTTAAATTTAGAAGAATTTATATCGGTAAGAGTTAACTTGTAACCTACAGCACCTTTGAACCTCGGGCGTATATATGTAGATAGTTTAAAATAGGGCTGTGTGCAACACGACTTATGTTAACAACATTAACGACTTACGGAAAATATACCATCCATGTACAATTCTTCGGATTGCAGCAACGCACCCAGCAATGCATCCGATGTAAATATCAAAATCCTGTTTCCGTCTTCCGCGTCAATCATGTAGCGCAACATTTCTTGTACAGGCGCGTACTCGTATAGAGCGAGACCAAGTTCGTGCAACGATCGCGGTAGAGTTGGCCATTGCTTTGCTCTTTCTCTGTCAAGAGATGGCTTCATGCTCCTGTAGGACAGCTTTAGTCCTACAGTAGGATTTCTAAAAAAAAGTCATTAATATATAAGTCTCAAATTTAAACATAATCTCTACTAGACTGTCAAGTGTAACATGATTTATTTTTGCTGTTTCTTAGTCTGTGCTTACACAAGGTGTCACCCTTAGAGATTGTGGGACCCGGGACAACTAAATTTCCTATCTCGAACAAACAATCGAGATATAAGTTCTGAACGTATGTTAAAAAATTGAATGCGTCGTTTATTACCATTATATTCATTTAGTTTTCACAAAATGCGGAAGTTACAAGCAATAAGTGCGAGAACCCCTAAGTACGGGGACCGGGGCAAGTGTCTCGTTTGTTTGGTGCTAATAGCGGTTCTGAATTCTACATAAAAAACAGAATACGTCTAAAAGATGAATTTTTTTTTGAAAGTATACTTTATTTTCGAGAAAATTGGCTTTGATCTTTATGGCGGGGATGGAGACGGCGACGAGAAGATGGCTGTTAGTAACGTCTGTATAGGTAGATTTCAATGTATTATGCCGAAAGTTTTTTATTAATATCTCAGAAACCAGCAAATACTCGCAGCTAAAATTTTATATTAGAGGTTCTCCCCTCCACCCGCCCGCCCCCCTCAAAATTTCAGCTCATTCGGTTGGTTGGGTCATACCGTAGCAGAGCCGATAATTTTTTTCCTTCATTCACATCTTTATTCGATAAAGTACTTGAGGCTTGAATAACTTTCGGCTACACGACCGCTTAATTGAGCCGCTGCGTCGAGCGGCGCAGCGAGCCGATAACCGAGGACTCTCGGGGACTGGCGCGCGCATCTCAATTTTTTATTGAATAAGAAGTTTTTTATCAATATTTACTTTTGCAAATTGTTGTCAATTGAATACTACACTAACTTTTGTCCGAAACTTTTTTTTATCAAATTATTTTTATCACGTGCATTTGAAGTTAGAATTTTTTCATTGAAATATATTTTACATACATAAGCTTATTTAGACTAAAAGAGAAGACTCGAAATACGTTAACGTAATGTATTGTTAATATAAACTTTTAATAATAATACATAAAAACCGCAAACGTAATTATTTATATAAAACATAATGTAAAAAATATTTCATTTTTTAATCAACTTGACATTTCATCATCACTTTCAATTTTTATAGCAGGACATGTTAAATCAGATGATGAACATGAATTGTCTGATTCCGTTATTATATAGGATTGAATGTCCATATCTCGAGTCTTAGATTTCTTAGAAACAGAGTTTCTTGATTGAGATATTAGAGGATCAGATCTCAGCAGTAGCATGTTTAATATATCCCTATTGGTATTTATCCTCGACGATTTCCGTATCAATCACGGTATCAATCGTTTCCAGACATTCTTTCATATTCAAAATAATCAAAATGTGGTCATAAATTCCATCTACTTTTTTGTTTTGGTCTAAAGATAACCACTTTTCAAAGACATCAGAACTGCTGATGTGCACACGTTTTCCTAAAAAAATTTATTTCTCAAATAATTGCAAAGTAGGATAGGAGTTATTGCGCGTTTTATTGTCGATCTTAGTAAAATGACCTAACACTGCATGATAGTTTTTCGAATCAATCCACAGATGGGAACAGCATTTAACAAAATTAAGTGTCAAAAGTTGAGCTTCGAATATCATTCTCTGCATTGAAAGTAAAGAAATTGTATTCTTCATATTTGAAGAAAGGATTCCATCAGTTTTCAAATTATTATAAACACCAGATAATAATGATCCGCAGATTTATAAAATAACTTACTTCATCTGAGATGTCTTCCTACTCCTCCTCCTCCTCCTTCTCCTCCTGTAGCGCTCGTTCCTTTAAAAGTTGAATTTGTCGAATACGTTCCACACGCGTGAACTATTTGTAGCCAGTTGCATGCTGTTGAATGTAGTGCCGCTTTAAATTGAACTGTTTGGCATGTTTAAATATTGTGTAACACACCAGACATTTCGCACCTCCTCTGTGCTCTGTAACCAAGAAGTCTTCCTCCCACGACGTCTTAAAAGCGATCAGTGCACTTGCATTTTGCACGCTTATGTATATTTCTTACAATGATATTTCGGTATATAATGGTTACTACCCGACCCGCCGGGTACCTGGGTACCCGTAAGATACCCGGGTAGACAAAAATTACCCGACTACCCGGATACCCATGAGACACCCGAGTAAATGAGATAGTTGATAATTCCGATTTGACAGCCGATCGTCTTTCGACTTTCGATCATTTTCGGCTAACATCACTAATGAACGGAATAACCTTCAAGCAATTAAATGTGATATTGTCTGCGCGTTATGATTATGAAATTATGACTCTGATACATAAAATGTCGACGTTCTTTGCACTTACAATAGGGTAGTTTGCCCTATTACAGTGCCTGCTCCTATTAGCTTAAGGGGTCATACCTAGTCAGGAGGTCGAAAAGAGACAAATGTTTGTGAATTTTTTTGGAAAAACTGAAGCATCTATTTTTACAGAACTTTTTGCGCTTAAAAGAGCAACATCTAAAGAAGATTTGGTAATTTTTCCGTGAGAAAATATTTACGTTTATAATAAAATTACAATCGATATCCAAGAAGCCTTTTATAAAAAGTTGTTTTGCGGTGAGCACTGCAACTCGGAATCAGATTATCTAAAATAAAAAAAAAAAAAAAAAAAAGATTTCGTTAATATATTAATGTATCTTTCGACTGACGGCGGGAGATTTTCGAAATATTAATTTAAAATAAAATGGCGGTTATTTAAAGTTTGAAGGACCTGATTTTCGCGCGAAAAACGGCCATTTTTCGTTGATAAAATTGAAAATATACATTAAAAAAAAATGCGAACGATAGTCGATAGATTTTTATATAAAAAATAATCTCACAAAGTATGAGAAACATTGGTGCAGTAGTTTTTGAGATATCGTGCTCACCGTTTTTAAAAAGGCTTCTTGGATGTCGTTGTATTTTTATTATAAATGTTAAATATTTTTCTACAAAAAAATTACCAAATGTTCTTTAAATGTTACTCTTTAAAGTGCAAAAAGTTCTGTGAAAATATATGCTTCCACTTTTTCAAGAAAAAATTCGCAAACATTCGTAATTGGTAAATTTTCGTCTCTTCGGATCGCCGCCAAAACTCTCGGAACTGTCGGTAATTCTCTTCGTTCCCAAAAGGCGTGCACATGCTTTCTTATTGCTCCAATTTCCTCTTCCGACATCTTCTGCATTATATCGGGCTTTACCTGTTTCTTCGACGGTGATGTCACGGTTCCCGTCATTTTAAATTCTTTTAATGTTTCGACGACGGTACGATATCCCACGCCGCAAATATTTGCAACTAATTTGATTATTTCTTTGTACCTCATATTTGGAAATTCAGCCTTCTGTTACGTGAGGGCGTTAATTTTTATTCGACCGAGCGGTGCAGTCTAATTTCCTCAGGTAACGCTTAACGAATTTTAAAGAGATTTTATAATTTTAACATAATCAGATTATTACGCAAAAATCAGGATTGTTTTGGGGCGCGGCTTTCGTCTACAACCCATACAGGTTGTCCAATCGGGATGTGGTATTTTAGAGGAGACTGGTTCGAAGCAAAATTAGACAAGTTAAGGAATAATATACCATGTATTACAAAAAAAATATATAGAAAGGAGTTTTGAAAGGTGGTACAAAATGGGGAAAATTACATGGATTTGTGTTACGCCAAATCATATATAAAAAGTCCAATTACAATGTGTAAAATCCTAGACTCGTTTACAAGGATTTGATTCAGTCGGAATTGAATGTGAACGGGAACGTCGATCGGTGAACAAATAGCAGGTCAACAATAATTGATCGAGGGAAAACCCACAACCCACTAAGTGGTTGGATCAATAATTGCGTTTGTTGTTAATTTTGTACATTCGCTCGAGTTATTTGAATAATTAATTTGGTCGCAATTTATATTACTCGAAACAAGACAATTTTTAAACCACGTCACACGCCGAAGGGAAGGTAACAGCTAATTGAGGGAAAACCCATAACCCCCTAGGTGGTTGAATCAGCTGCTGCTTCCGTACAATATCATGGATAGATGGAATCACTCACCAACTCTGTACAAGAGATTGCTAATTTGTACTACGGCTTACTCTCTTTCTCTCTGTCTCTGTCTGTGTCCCGAAGAGGGTTGCGGTGCAAGAATGGTGAAGCACGAGACCACGACACACCGTTCACTAATTTTAATGCTGATAGTCTAATGTATAATATATAATGTAGATGTGTAATGTTCTATAACCGTTAATCAAAAGTTTATAATGATGCAACGTATGGAATAATTCGAGATATAGAGTCACTACGGGGACTGAGTCCTTCCACGCACTACAAGACACACGGGAACTCCGGCTCAAAGACTACTTTATCGAATAGTAATGTCCCTCGGACAGAACGACCACGCACCAAGCGATTTGACGGTAGACTGCCCCGAGCGTTCGCAGGGCAGCCCCGAGCACTTGGGACTTTGAAACAAAGAGTGTCAAATTGCTGAGCACGCACTTCGTGCACATGGCCCAACCGTCGTCGCCGTTCTCAGCATCTAAGTTGTTATCGCGCCTGGCGTTCCAAGAACGTCGATGCTGATGAAAGATTTTCTCATGGAAGAAACGCAGTGGCGTAACAGTTCATATAAAATTATTATTATAAATCGGTTAGTATACCATATCGGTTTGTTGACAATTGATCGAGGGAAAATCCCACAACACTCAATGGTAGGATCAGATGTCAATGATGCTGTAATAAAATTTTAACAGGGAAGAAAAATATAAAGTAGTCTACTACAATGCCTCGGAAGGCTTATCGCAGCGCGCATTTCAAGAACGTCGACGGCGTTGAAAGATCGTTGATAATACACTTTCGTGAGAATATGCCGTGGCGTGACAGGCTTCAAGCAGAATTAAATAATAACTATTAAGAATATTTACAGATAATCGACTATTGATCGAGGGAAACTCCCACAACACTCAATGGTAGGATCAATAGACAACATCTGCGAAATGACTGTAGCCAGTGTCAAAATTGTAAAAATTTAGAAATGAATTTGGAAAAATAACCGGCTCGTAACACTTCTTATCATTGTAAATATTTATTATAAATTTCCTCTGTCCAGAGTGAACTATCTGTAAGAGAAACGTTTCCCATTAAATTAAAAAATATATTTTCAGGCCTTTCAGGTTAATATTAATCCTTATATTTTATAGTTGCTTATAATACTTCTGTTGCTTATAATACTTCAGTTGCTTATAATACTTCTGTTACTTATAATATTTCAGTTCCTTACCTTTCCTTTCTTATTTCTTTGCTTGGGTAAAGGGTTTGCATCCATTTATTAACTTCCTTTTATATAACCACATCTTGCTATGTATATATGTGGGATCTTATTAGAGGGTTTAGGACAGTTTATTGATAATACTCTTAGTACAATGTGCCGAAAGGCTGTACGCTACGTCCTCGCGATTCACAAATGCAGCACCAAAGGGAGCGTCTCCTCGCCGGGCGCTCCTCTTATATTCCTCGCCGCGATTCGCATTTGTCACGGCTTCCAGACGCGTCTCGAAGATTCGCGAAACCTCTGGAACGCTCCGGGCCTTCGAGGCACACGCCGCGCGCCTAGTAACAAAAGCGTTCTCGAAACGACGCACGCCACTTACACATACACGCACACGTACATATGTACATACGCACACACACGCAACAGTCACTTCCCACACTCGGCCGTCCTGAATAAAGCACCTGACCTCAGGTGTCGGACGCTTGGTCTGTGAAATCGTCATCTTCGCCTAGTGAATCATACGAGTCACACGCCCACGTTTTCATATGATCGGCCGCAGTAGACGTAGTCATCGGACCTTCGCCGTTACCCACCTTCTCGACTATGTACCGATCGCCGCGTAATTTTCGAATTATTTTGTAGGGTCCAAGGAACTTATTTGCAAATTTTAGGCCGGGGCCCTGCTGCGTACGCTTAATTGCTACCAAGTCATTCTCGTGATATTTTCTAGCTACTACTCTATTTTTATTATAGTTTTTCCTATTTTCTTGTTGTACCTTCTCGATACACTCCTTAGCTTGAGCTCGAAGTTCATCCCGCCCGTCCTGGAACCCTGAAATCCACTCTTTTTCTAATAACTCTCTAATTTCGCGATTTTCGCGCAAACGTGGGCAAGTTCCGAACAACAGGCGAAACGGTGTCGTGCCCACGCTCCGTTGCACGGTGGTATTTAAACACATCTGAGCTATTTCTAGAAAACGGTGCCATTCTTCCCTGAAAAAAGGCATCAACATTGATTTTTAAGCGCGTCTCGGGGAGCACTGCCATTTTGCCGGCTCCTACAAATTTGAATCCTCTTGACAAGTCGTCACCTATCTGGGTCACTGTATTATCAATACTAAATAGATATCGTTCATCATTTCCTGGTATGTTAAAGAAATTTGCTTTCACAATCTGGTTGTCTAACTCACGCCAACAATACACAGTTGAAGTAAAGATTCTATCTGAATGCGTCATCTTGCGATTATCGTAAACACGACTTAGGTTTTTTTTATTCATCACCCGGAAGTCTATACACAACCTTTTCTTTTTACCATCCTTCTGTACTAACACTACGGGGCTAGAATGTTCGGACAAGGAGGGTTGTATGATGCCCTCGTCTAACCAAGTACGAATTTGTGCATTCACTTCGTCTCTTTCCGCGGGTGCTAATCGTCTCGCACGCTGGTACACCGGCTTCTCATCTTTGACTATTATATCCATGGACATATTTACTTTAGCGGTTTTCGCTGGTACATAATTTTGTATTGCCTGTTCTATCGCTAACCGATGGCTGTGATGCGGATGGTGTCGGTGGAATGGCCTGGGCCGTCACTGCTAATTGTTGCAGTTGTCGCATCACCTCGATTTCGCGTCGCGCAACTTCCAGTGCTTGCTCGGCCACTTCCTTTTCTCTTCTAAGAAGGGCCATTTCCCTCTGGGTATCCGCGGCTTCATGTTGGTTATCCATGACGACAACTTCGCCACCGTTAGCAGTAATTTGCGCGTTGCTCTCGCTAGTTACACTTTGCGGGTCACACTCGCCTACGACAAATTGCGCGTCACTCTGGTTAGTAACACCTCGCGTATCACCAGTGGCGTTCATTAGCCTCGCCAATAATTCCGTTCGCGTTCCACTCGTTTGCAGATCTAACGATCTTAACCGTTCTTTCAATTCCACGACTTTCAGCTTTTTCACACTCATCGACACGTTCGATCACGGTTGACGACCGCACTACGTGACTTCACAGCTTCACACACACTCGCGATTACTGTCCAGGTTAGACTCTATCGATCCCGGACGAGCCCCCAAAATTGTGGGATCTTATTAGAGGGTTTAGGACAGTTTATTGATAATACTCTTAGTACAATGTGCCGAAAGGCTGTACGCTACGTCCTCGCGATTCACAAATGCAGCACCAAAGGGAGCGTCTCCTCGCCGGGCGCTCCTCTTATATTCCTCGCCGCGATTCGCATTTGTCACGGCTTCCAGACGCGTCTCGAAGATTCGCGAAACCTCTGGAACGCTCCGGGCCTTCGAGGCACACGCCGCGCGCCTAGTAACAAAAGCGTTCTCGAAACGACGCACGCCACTTACACATACACGCACACGTACATATGTACATACGCACACACACGCAACAGTCACTTCCCACATATAATTATTGACGTTTAGAATAAAAAAGTGACAATCAAATCCGACAAAAACTCGAAACACGCGGTATACACGAAAGTAGCGTCACGCCAATGCTTTCGGCGCAGCACGAATGCGCAGCCGAAAGACCATTGGTGGTGTGGCATAGCCAATGAGCGCCAACATGCGCGGAACCGGTCTAAACTCGTCGGTCGGCAGGTTCCTTCTAACATGACCTGCAGTATAGATAAATATTTATTCTTGATGAGTTTATTGTCTCTGACGTATATTACGATGTCGTCAGCAAATGCTATTGCGAATTTTTTATTATCGCTGTGCAGGCCTTACATCTTTAGTAAATTACTAGTGTAGATGTTAAATAGTATGGGGGAATTGACTGTACCTTAGCTGTTTTTCAGGCTAATAGGAAATATGAGAGGTTTACACAATTATTGAATATGGTTGTGTAATGGCGGATGTATAATGGTGGTAAGTTTTTTAAAACTATATTGGGAATATTATCAAAGTTAGGGTAAAGAACCCAATTACTGGTAGCCAACCCAATTACTATCACCTTAAGCTATTTTACTAAAACGTTTATTTATTCGTTATTTTAAGTAAAATACCTTAAGGTGACAGTAATTGGGTTGGCTGTCAGTAATTGGGTCCTTTACCCTAGCTGATTTTTTATTATTAAGTTTTTTAAAGATATTTGCTAGTTCTTCTGTGAATGTGAAGAAGTTATCAGTGAATATGAAGAAGTGAGAACTTACCGATCCGGTAAGTCCTCACTTAATAAACTTTCATTTTGCAACAGATTTAATAAATTCCCCTTTATACCAAAATATGTATAGGTACTGAGCTATCGTGTTCTTTTTGCTAATAGCTGGTATAATATTTGATGACCGCTTAGTTTTTAACACAGTTCGCGCATCCCGTGGAATTTTATACTCCGCAAAAATGTCCTTCAAGCCTTTTAATAAATTACCGAGTTGGAAATGGTTGATTTCGTTTTCAAGGGACCATGTTTTTAACAAAATAATTAATTTTAGATTTCTGAAAGCAGCAGATTGATTATCTTTAATACTATAATTTGTTTCATTTGTGTTATTTTGTAAGGTCAACGTGTTGATTTATATTGAAATCCGATATAACAGGATTATGCATTATTGCTTGCGAATTACTTGGCACAATTCTATTTGAATTCTCTACTCTACCGGGACTCCGATTCTGGAAAAAAGCTAACTCTTTTTTTTATAAATTTATATTTTTGGTAACGCTTACGTTTCTCCGACATTTTTAAATTAGAGTTACTGCAAACTATAAAATGGGATATAATGAAATACTATGATTGCGAACTATAATTGTGAATTAACAGTTATGTATATACTTCAGTTATCTACTTCAGCATTTGAGGCCTTAAGAATACTGGTGTCCACAATAAGTTTTTTGGCGACGTGAGGCTCCATGGCTTTTGCTGAACCGTCAAAATTTTTCCGAAAATCGTGATATGGAGGAGTTTGATTTGTTCCATCACATTTTTTACACATCCGATTATAGGTTACATAATCTAACACCATACCGCTATGGTGACCAACAATGGTTCCGAAGCCATTCAAACTATCATAATTTCTACCCGCACCTTGAGTACTCCATCCCATATCATAGGACACTACAATGCGGATAACGTTATTGAATGTAACAGGAGGTTCTTTGTTGTGTTACTTTTTATTCGGGGCCGCGATTTTTAGGGAGTTTATATTTTGAATCCGCTTTCAAGTAAATCCTGGGATTATACAGTCGGTGTAGAAACTATTTGTACAGTGATACTTTTCTAGAAATAGCTTTATTTACATACTTTTATTTACAAGTGTTTAATACAGTGACAAAGACGTTCATTGAAGTTTCCTGAATTATCTTTAGGTAAACAAAACAAATTTACTCATAATTGTCGTCTAAATATAATAAAAAATTGAAAAATTGGCAGAAAGTGGCTCCTAATAATTATTCGTACACTATCCATTTTACACGAAAAACAATTAGTAAATTAAACAAAGAAACTAGTTGTTTGATATTTTAATATTTAGTGCGATATCCTTTTGATTTTGCAATTGCTTCAAGTCTTTTCGGCATAGAATTAACTGAATGAGACGTTACATTGGGCGGTATTTTATTCCACTCTTCCAGGAGTGCGGCTTTCCTGCCTTCGATGTTATCTGATAATTGCGAATTTTTCTTTCAATATAGTCCCAATAGGTGTTCAATGGGATTGATGTCCGGAGATTGTGGAGGCGTCTTCAAGTACTTTGGGATGTTATATAAGATCCACAGTTTGGTATTATAAGCAGTATGCTTTGGATTGTTGTCTTGCATGATGATAAAATTATCTTCAATTCCAAGTTTAGTTGCACTAGAGTGGAGGTGCTTCTTTAGAATGTGAATATAAACCCCGTGGTTCATCATTCCGTCGATAAAATGTAGAGACCCTACTCCAGCTGCACTCATACAACCCCAGACTAATACCGAACCTCCGCCGTGTTTCACCATAGGTCGCAAGTTTTCTTTTCGGTACTCCGTATTCTTCTTCCTCCATACCGTGAAGTGTTTATTGGACCCAAATATTTCAAACTTACTCTCATCAGAGAAAATGACTCTGTTCCAGTATTGCATTGGTGTGTTAATGTGCTGTTTTGCAAATTCCAACCTTTTTCCGATTAGTTTCACTCACGAAGCATTTCTTACGGGCTGCTCTACCGTGATACTCATTACTTCGTAAAAAACTATGCACTGTACTGGCACTAACACTTATGCCACTGTTGTTCCTAAGCTCTGCAACAATTTTTTCTGTACTTATACGCGGATTTTGTTTCACTTTGCGAGTAATTATTCGTCCAACGTATTCATTGCACTGTTTTGGACGTCCAGATCTTCGTTTATTTTGTACTGTTTTTCGTACTCTGAACCTAACAATAATGCTCTGAATAGTAGACCTTGCTCTATTTACAATGCGAGCAATTTCTGCAAGCGATTTGCACTGATTGTGTAAGCCAGTGTGGTGAAAAATAAGGATATATATATATATTTAAGGTATACAAATACATAAAGGTTGTAAAGGCTAAACTCGTCGAGTCCTGCTCGGTATGACGACTGACTAAGCGTCGAACACCGGTGGCTTCGCGCTCCCGCGGTGTTGCCAGGCCCTATTTACGCGGCCGCAACGATGGGAAAATTTAAAAACTATTCTTCGGGGTTGAGGGAGGCGACGGTGGGGGCGGCGGTGATGGTGGGGATGGTGGTAACTGTGGCACCAGCGGCAGCGGTGCAAACTCCCACACCATCGGCCGCTACCATCCGTTTCAGGCCCTCCGGTACATTATATGGGCGCAGCCGCACCGCTCCATATCCATTTTGCTGCCGCTGCATCCGTCGCAAGCCCCCCGGTACATCGTATAGGTACAGTCGCGGCGGCCCATATCCATTCTGCAGCCGCGGCGCACGAATAAGGGGTACAGGGTTTGGCAAGTCCTAGAACATGCAAACATTGATATAATATTAACACATTAAACATAATAAATATGACACAAAACAATGCAAACTACTACATACCTGCGGTGGTGGCAACCGCGACAACCAACGTGGTGGTGAAGGCGACGAAGACGGCGAAGGCGACGAAGACGGCACATCACCCCAATCTAACGACCACGTTGGCGATGGCGGTGGCGGACGCTAGAACATAGAAACCCACGATTTAATATTGACACGACCGCCTGATTTGATCTCACTCGATTTAAAAGGTTAAACGCGATAAATGTTAAAAAATATTGTTATGTACATATCTTAGGGTCACACTCAGGTGCAATTCTCCACACTCCCATTTTTTTTTTATATTACAACTACTGTATAATAGGGTGGTCCTTACCACCCTATTCTATAATAGGGTGGTCCTTACAGACCTTTTCATAATATGTTCAAGAAAGTATTATCCTGATACCAACCCAATGATAATACTTTCCTGAACATATTCTGAAAAATAAAGAAATTTTTATGTTATTATATATTAATAGTTAACCGTTAAATATGCCTACGCTATTGCTTTGGCGTTCGTCGGTCAGATCGCTCTATCCCACTCGATCTCGATGTGTTTTGTTCGCTCTCTTCGTCGCACGGTGCGATAATGTATGTGCCTACTGCAGTCAATAACCAAAATACGTGTGCCCCGTCTTTAGAAGTGTGATCAAATAGGTCAGGCCTGGGATTTAAGTGAACGCGGCGGCCGATTTTCAGAGGCAACGCCTCTTTTCCCCCACCGCACGTCTTGGCCCCCGCGGCGGCCTAGGAGCATCGAGCGCTTCAGGCCCTTACCATATGAACCGCGCGTAGCTCGGTTGATATGAGGCCGCCGCGGGGGCCAAGACGTGCGGTGGGGGAAAAGAGGCGTTGCCTCTGAAAATCGGCCGCCGCGTTCACTTAAATCCCAGGCCTGAAATAGGTGAATCGACCAATCGTCACATCGGTGGACTGCATCGCCCGAGCCCGCCTCCTACGGATCTTCTTTTGGCTCGGCAATAGTACGTATGTACAATGTACATATCTATGGTTGTAAGGAAAAACAACCCATGTCACAATTTCAAAAAATTTGAGTTTATGCATTAATTCAACTGTAGAATATTGGATGTATGTTTTTATCAGAAAAAAATGCATGACAGCGAATTTTATACGTTGAAAAAATAATGCAATTTAACCGAAGTTCAATATTCAATTCAAGTCCAGTGGACTTGTGTCGTTCTGTCTAAAGTGTATGCAAATTATTACTATTTTGTTTATTATTATTAATGTTAATTATACAAATATTGAATATTATGCAAAGTGGAGGAAATACACGTTTATATCGTAAGAAGAAAACACGGAAACATTGCTAATACGAAGAATTGGTGTTTAGAACTTTCAACGATAATATCTCGAAAGTGAAAACATGTGACGTGAGTCGTTTTTCCTTACAACCACAGATATATGATACCAATCTTACAAGGGAACATCGCGAACCCGGACTTATCGATTGGAATGCAACTTTGTGGGTTTATAGAGTGACTCAAGACAAGAACAACGGTGTGTTTTATTTGTGCCCTATCGCCCTTTAAGGGGGTGGAAACTAACCTCAAAGTCAAATTGGCACTTCCACTTTTTCGCGTATAACTCTCAAAGTACAACAGACAGAAAAAATGTTTAAAACAAAAGTTTAATGGTGCAATAAGCGCTACAAACTTGCGTTAACAAAATTTTGAAAATAGTTTAAAAAAAAATACCTGAGCGAATAAACATTTCTGTAAATGAAAATTGATTAAGTAGAAGATATAAATAAATATATATACATGCTTTTTGGAACTTATTCCTGCTTTCGGCGTCTCCTACACTTTGGGCACGTGAATAATACGTCGCGAGCCCCACATTATTCGTGTGTCCACTGAAAGCGGCGAATACTTTTCATTGTCATTATTTTTAAATTTTCTATCGCAAAATAAGCATTTCGCATCATCGTCGTCATCGTCATTATCAACTTCATCTATATTACTTGGTACGTTCCAAATTACGTACACACATGTTCCGACAAAAAACTAAGAATTATACTAAGAAGAAATTAACTTTATTGGTAAACTATTGTTGAATAATCAAGAACACACATATATACAGTAAAAGTTGGATGACTGCACAGAACGATCTACAGCGTAAGTGCGCGGTAGTCATCCCCACCACCGGGGGAGGGGACTCCTGGCGCACCACGAACCTGGACCGTCGCGAACGTCGAGTAGTGTAACCTGATCCGAGCTCGAATATCCGTGAGCCAATACTAATGCAAGAAGAAAATTTTTTATTATTGATCTTTTTGTAACGAAACTTTTACTAACGTATTTCTGAGGTTTTTCTGATTAAAATAAGACAAAACACGACATAATTTGGATAATATTTACCTCATTTCTCACCCGGAATCCAACATTATTATCACTCATTAAATATGCAAATATGATCCGAATTATATCATTTTTGGTCTTTTTTTAAATGAGGGAACCTCACAAATACATTGGCAAAAGTTGCGTTAACCAGAAATCAAAAATAGGAAAATTTTCTTGTTGCATTAGTAAATGTATCATCGACGCGTTTGTTTTGTTCAGCTCGAGTGTCGACCCTCTTGCTCTTTCTCTCGCTGTCCTTCTCTACGCTCGACAAAAAACGTAAACAAACTCCGAGCACGGGTCGAATAGTTTGGAGGTCGAGAATATTTACTCCTGCTGGATAACTGCATGCCTCCGGTCCCGAATTTCGTGCAGTTATCCAACTTTTACTCTAATGATAAATTATATCAAAACAATACTTTGTAGCATACCTTCACTACAATATTTAACTGTTTGATGCCATTTTCAAAAACTTTTACACCCCTCGAAAAATATAAACGTTTCTCTTTCAATGTCGGATGCCCGACTGATGTTCAATTGTCAGTATCATCGTCTATTGTGTCTAAGGATCTAAAGTCGTATTCAGCTTTATTGGCGGGTGAGTTTCGTGAGGGGTATTCTCCCACCACACAGCTTGCCTGCCTCGGTGCCTTTATCTACGTTCTCGCTCTCTCTCTCTCTCTTTCTCGGGCTACGCCTGGCCGTCGTACGGTGCCCTGAGCACTGGAAAACCGGTTTGCAAAACGTTCCATCTCGCTCCCCCCTTCGGCCAGAAAGAAGCGAGAAACTCATACTCGGAATTAAGGCTTGGCCAGCGGCTAACGGGATTCTGCCGTAGCTTCGTCTCGTATTGGCTATGCGTAGCCAATACGATTCGTAACGCACACTACTATTACGCTATGAATAAACAACAGCCACACGGCATCGTTCAAGCGGAGTCGAGCACCGTTCCCCTTACCCCACCATACCCTTCGGGGGTCCCGCAACTTCGACTGGCAATCCACGATCGTCAGGTGGTAGTGGCTGATTTCTCCTCGCGTGCTGCTCGAGAAACCGAACTCACCGGCCAATAAAGCTGCATACGACTATAATATTTAAATATTCGCGTCGATCACGTTTTACGCGTAATCTCTGGTAAAACCGCGGGCAACGTTCTGCTCATAGTTAATACCTTTGATTAGCGCAACCCATGAATTGACTGTGCATTTTCGTAATTTATTCACTTTCCTTAAGACCAATGCTCAATTTTATAGTATGAGGTAAGGGGTGGAAACACTTCACTCACTGAAATAGTAATCAAATAATTACCTTTCTTTCCTTTTTATACCGGTGATACTTTATAAAGTCTTTACTAATTTTTCTTATTGGGTAATATAATAATCAAACAAAGTAGTAATGAACGTAGTACTTCACGAATATAGTAATAACGATCATAGTAATTATGATCATAATTGCCGCTACCTCCTTGACGTTGGCTGTCCTTCTCGTTGCCGTCCGCGTATTTTTCTCTTCTTAGGATAACGCCTTATAGGCTATTCGTTACATAACATTTTGTATGTTTTCATACGAGGTGATTACAATACCTCTGAGTTCGAAATAGTAAATAAACGATTAAAGGGTTAATTAATATTAGACTCAACGTCGCGGGACGTGACAGTACAAACAATAAATAATAATTACACGATTAATAACAATACAAGCATAATAATCTATATGCCCCAAAATATGCAAATCTACAATGCACGCGTGGGCCATCGAGGACATTCTTTTCTGCCACATTTTCCATTCTTATTACATCAGTTTCCCCCGGTTCAGTGGAAACTTGTCTCGCCTGTCCATTTCTTTGTTGAGCAAACCGTTGTTTAGAAACACTTTCCGTAACTATTTTTCCTTTCCATCGATAAGTTTTAATTTTTGGCATTGTGAACAATGGAACTGATTCACTCGATGCTCAACTAACGCAAACCAACCTCACACCTCGGCTCGCAAGCGTTGGTACTGTGCAAGGCTGCCAACCTACGACACGTGAATCAAATCATACAGTGTTGTCACGTTTAACTTCTTTTTCAAAGGACTCACATACCAATGTTTATAATAAATAATATTCAAAATTATCGTTCACATAATACATATTTATCTCTTTTGACGTTATAGAAGTCACATTTGTTTATCCACACTGCTAAATAATGTTTTTAGTTTGGAAAAAGTTTGGCGTTACACAGTTGAATTCAGTGCATTTTCACTGCCAAAAGTTCAGGCTCGTAAATGAAGAAAAACGCACATAATGCTTGAAAAAGCATTTGTAAAGTGCAAAATATCTTTCTAGGAGTAAAAATAAGTCGTTCGAGTTTCTTACATCTAGATTTACTATTTTCAAAGTTCATATACTTTTATTGTATTTCAAAGTTCATATACTTTTGTCTAATATTGTACGTCCGACACATCCTTAAGGTCTAGATTAAGCCGATCACACACTGTGTGCCAGCATAGACCTGGCCGGGACATTCTGTACGTAGGTTTAAGTTCAAATAAACTCCATACTCTGCCATACTCTACCGTACCTCTGCGTACGATCATTCGATCGGCAGCCCTGGACCTCCATCCTGAGCTGGCGATACGGTACCTCCACCGTCCCACCGGTAACCTCGCGTTTAACGGTTACATTTGTCGCCCGAACAGGGACCTTAGGAAGAACGGAGGACGATCGAATGGTCAAGGTAGGTTGGGTGTACGACAGAACCAAAGTCGATCTCATAGCGCTCGCGAAACGCTACAACCTCGACGACACCGGGAACATCGACATCTTAGGAACGCGAATAGTGGCACATGTACGGGTCAACGACATCATGGAGGACGATACAGGGACAATCCCTCCACTCACCACATCCAAAATCGAACAGGGTACCTCCACGATTGCCACACTGGAGGGCGAAGACCCCAAAGAAACGCCACTGGTCACCTTTTCCCCCAAAGGCACGGGGAAAACAACGTCGACAGGCGATAACTACACACCAACCGTCCAATACATGATGGATAGGTAAAAAAGGTGGGGCGGACATTACGACGGAGGGAAGGGAGCCGAGTACTTCTTAGAGCAACTAGAAGATCTACAAGAAGGCTACGAGGTCGCCCCGGAACAGATCCTGCGTTGCCTCCCAGTGATTTTAAAAGGCACGGCGCTACAATGGTTCCGCATCGAGAAAAAGTATCTCCTAACGTGGGACATGTTCCTCTTAGCTTTCAAGCGGAGGTTCATGCCACGGCGAAGGTAGTACGATTTAGAAACGGAAATTCACCAGCGGCTTCAAGGGTCGACCGAAACCGCCGCAGATTTTTCGGATCATTTACGACTCCTCATGTACCGCCACGGTAATATATCCGAAGAAACCCCGCAGCTGAAATGGGTTTCCTCAAACCTACGCCCCGAATACCGGGTGTTTATTCATCGTCGAGATTTCGCGACGCTGCCCGACCTCCTCGACCTGGCAACTGACCACGAACGAGCACGGAAGGAGGAAGCTGCCAGTATCCCCGCCAAACCCACCGACAACAAGTAGTCCAAAGGAGGCCAGAAACTCGCCGCTGTCGGAGAAGAAGACCGCCGAGAAGAATGCTGCTGGAGGTGCGGTCAGCGAGGACATTACCGTCAGGACTGCCGCCGGCCAGCCAAATTGTTTTGCAGCCGCTTCGGAACCGGACTTTCCGAGATTGCCAATGTCCAGGGCCCTCGTGAAACGCCAACGGAACTGGCGGCAGAGGCACCGACCGGAACGTTCCACCAAAACAGTTCCAGCAAAATCCGACGGAGACAATCGACTCTACGTCCCACTAAGGATCCATAACCGATGGTTCCAGGCGCTCATCGACATAGGGGCGCAGATGTCCTATGTGAGCCCCGAAATGGCCGTCTGGTGTCGGAAGAGCGGGAGTCCCTCGTACAAAACGAACAGGCTCGTCATGGTGGCCAACGGTGAGAGGGTGCACGTCAGCGAGAAAATAGCATTCTTCGCACAAGTAACCGACAGCCTCATGTTCTTTCGATACGCGGTACTCTCCAACCTATCCTGCGACGTACTCCTGGGCATCGACGCACAACAGACCATGGGGATGACCCTTCGAATAGGGCAGCAACTGTGGAGCCCACGAGAGGACGCCCACCACGGTCGATCCCCCCCCCCCCCCCCCCCGGACTTCGAAGCTGCACCGGGAACAGCGAAAAAAGCTGGAAGCATTCCTCGTAGAGGAACTGGGCCCTTTCGACCTTCTGCCCGGCCTCACCCACATGGCAAAGCACCGCATCCGACTAAAAGCGGGTGCCGAGCCCGTCAAACATCGGTACACGCCCAGGAACCCCGCCACGCAGGCCATCATCGACGAGGAGGTAAGCCGAATGCTCGCGGAGGGAATAATAGAACCCTCCAACAGCCCGTGGAGCTCCCCGGTCGTGGTGGTGAAAAAGAAGAATGGAAGACGAAGATTTTGTATCGACTTTCGCAGGGTAAATGAAGTTACAGAAAAGGACGCGTACCCGCTGCCTCAGGTTCAGGCTACCTTGGAGAAACTGCGGGGCGCGAAATACCTATCGACGATAGACCTGGCCAGTGGCTATTGGCAGGTGCCACTGGACCTCGAAAGTCGCCCGATAACCGTTTTCACCGTACCGGGGAGGGGGCTGTACCAGTTTCGAGTGATGCCTTTTGGGGTACACTCCGCGCCAGCCACCTTTCAGCACCTGCTCGACCAGATCATCGGCCCGCGGCTGGAGCCGCGGGCATTCGCCTACTTAGACGGCATCATCGTGCTCGGAAATACCTTCGAGGAGCACCTCAACAACCTGCGGGAGGTACTACACCGACTACAGGAGGCTGGACTCCGGCTAAATAAGGAGAAATGCCAGTTCGGCCGAATCGAGTTACAGTACCTCGGCCATACCGTCATCGACCAGGGAGTCGGGATATACCCCGATAAAATACAAGCTATCGCCAGGATAACTTTCTTGAGTTACGACGGTTTTTGGGTATGGTTTCGTGGTACTGGCGATTTATACCCAGATTTACCGACATCGCCGCCCCCCTTAATCACCTATTACAGAAAAAGGTACGGTGGACATGGGGCGAGAAAGAAGAAACAGCGTTTGAAACGCTCCGGCAACAGCTGGCAACCGCCCCCGTACTCGCCTGCCCAGACTTCACCCTGCCCTTCACCCTCCAAACCGACGCAAGCAACGAGGGGCTCGGTGCTGTCCTAGCGCAGGAAATAAATAGCGAGGAACGCGTTATCGCGTACGCAAGCCGCACCCTGAACTCCGCGGAGAAGAGTTAGTCGGTGACGGAAAAGGAGTGCCTCGCGGTCGTGTGGGGCATCGGGAATATGCGGCCGTACCTAGAGGTGTACCACTTTACTGTCCTGACTGATCACCAGTCACTAAAGTGGCTGCGTACGATGGATAAACCCTCCGGTTGTTTGGCACGCTGGGGTTTGGAGCTGCAGAACAGGAGCTACACACCGAGAATCGCCGCGCTAGTTTAAGGTCTAGATTAAGCCGATCACACACTGTGTGCCAGCATAGACCTGGCCGGGACATTCTGTACGTAGGTTTAAGTTCGAATAAACTGCCGTACTCAGGGCCGCGCGAGGATGGTTGGCGCCCTTATGCAAGATAATTTTTGGCGCCCCTAAATTTTTGCACCTGTTTTCTATTTAATGCGTTTTGCCTTTACGAGGTAGAATTAAAAAAAGAATTACATGTACATTTTGTTTATATGGGAGTTGGGTTCCTTTATTATTAAGTCTGCGATATAGTTTTTAGCGTCCTCGTATGCGGCGCATTACTTGCATAATGGGTTCCGTAGGCCTTGGCCGTACTCTACCTTACCTCTGCGTACGATTAGTCGATCGGCAACCCTGGACTTCCGTCCTGAGCTGGCGATACGGTACATCAACCATCTCACCGGTAACCTTGCGTTTAACGGTTACAGAATATTACCAATGTTTTCATTTCTTTTGTACTTGTAGTATATGGGTAGATGAAAATATCTGCCGAGTTTCAATCGTTTTCACTACACCGTTTTAAAAAAATAAATTAACGTGATAAAATTGTGCTGTCGGCATGATATGTATCTTGATAGCTTATGAAACCACGGCAACTTCGCAATCCCCTGACCAAGCGAAGCAAACTTATAGGTGTCGCTACACGTATATCTAACCTATAGACACTGTTAATTCTTTCGGTACCGCGTACATTTCCGCGGAAGTTCTTTTAACTAATTTTTTTTAACTATTGGAGATGCCGACTAAAGTCGGCGCTAGGAACGACAGCTCGCTCCGTGCCGCCGGATATATTCAGCACTGGTCCACACAGGTCATCAGATGGATGCCGGATATATCCGGCGCTGGTACTGAAAGGGTTAACAGATAGCAGACGGCTTATAGACGTCGTGTGCTATCTGGGTTCTCACTGACTTTTCTGGTTAACTTTTTGTCTCCGTTACACTCATGCAGAGATAGAAAAAGCAAATGAGAAACATAGCGGGATTATGAATATGGTATAATTGGTAAAAATACGCAAAAAGATGCAATAATTTGGCACAGTTGACGTACTTTGATATATTTTACATAAAGAAGAATACAATAATAAAATATATAAAGTATCACGTTTTTGCGTGTTTTAAGAATGTAATAATTTTATTTGTCGATTCTTTGGCAATGGTTTGATTAACTTTTTCTTTTATCTGATTTTTCAGAAATTGGGCTAGTCCGTCATGTCCACGCAGTGCATATATATCTTTTAACATTGCCATGTCAATTTCAGCTGATGCCAACTTCTTTCTTTACCGAACAGCCTGTCACGTCCCGCGACGTGGAGTCTAATATTAATTAACCCTTTAAATCGTTTATTTACTATTTCGAACTCTGAGGTGTTGTAATTACCTCGTATGAAAACATACAAAATGCTACGTAACGAATAGCCGATAAGGCGTTATCATAATACTTCGATCGAGCGAAGAATACGCGGACGGCAACGAGCAGGACAGCCAGCGTCAATTCTTCGCAAAAATAAAAGATAATTGAACGATTAAACGAATAATAAGTAATAAGATGCGATCCCCTTCTGGTTTGATCGCATCTTTAGCAACAAATCAGGCTTCGAAAATGTTTTGTAAATTAATAGTTTTCAAGTCTTTAGTCTTCTGAGAATATAGGAAGAGAAATTAGAGAATAAATAAAGAAAAAAAGTAGAATATCCACACCGGGATTTGAACTACTGACTTTTTGCTTGCGACCCAAGCGTTTCGATATCGGTTAAACGAATTCTCGCCGGAGAGCGCCAGCCAGGTAGCGCGTGCGGCACACGGATGGAGGGACAGGTATGCTTGTTTGGTACGGCAGAGGCACTAGGAGGGGGTACGTTTGGTCGTGGAGTGGTGGTAGGGTCCGTGGGCGCAAATAGCGATTTCGATTCGTCTATGCGTGATGGCGTCGGACTCTCGAATGACAGCTTGACAGGCGATCGATCCGATCGCCTTCTTCTCGCTGTCATTTTGTCTTTGTCGCGAGCACCAGCGGGCCATGGATTCCATCCATAGGGTGCTCAGGTCGTCGAGGTAACTCCGATTTAGTAACTACTAATTCTTTATTACTATAACTGGTACAATTTATAAGTTTTACAGTGTTGGTTCGAAACGACGTTGTGACTTGACTACTCTTAGGTTTACGACTGCCCTGTCCCTTCGTTTGGAACCGGTATTTAACTTAGTTATTGAAAGGGGTGGGAGGTGAGCTAGGCGAGCAGCCTAAGGAATTTGGAAAAAGGGGGTGTTTGGGAAAGGTGATATCAGGAGGAGTCATCTTGGCGACATTCGGAGTTTGGAAAAAGGGGTGTTTGGGAAATCTGATATCAGGAGGAGCCATCCTGGCGACACTCGGAATTTGGGAAAAAGGGACTGCTCTGGAAATCAGGATATTGTTAAAAAGGATCTATTGTCCGGAGGGATAACTATCTTGGCGACACTTGGAATGTGTCTTCCCTTACTGAATGATTGGGAACACGCACACCTTCAGCCAAAACGAAACTAACATATGTTTCATTCTTTGTTGGTAGATTCTCGGGATTATTCGGCAGATTGTCGTCCGTTATTGTACATATTGTATATACTATTGAATTATAACCTTCCAAGTGTTGAGCACTCTTAACCTGCGAAGTGTTAAATAAGGTAAGTTGTCCAAATTTGATATGTCACGAGTTTTCTTACACTATATTAGGACACTGAATTATTATTTGTATTAACAAGGTAAATCGCCAAATTATAACCTGTCAAGCGTTAGTCATTCATAACCTGCGAAGTGTCAAACAAGGTAAGTTGTCCAAAACGAAATTTTAAATGTTACGAGGTTTTACATCACATGAGGACAATGAATTATTGCCTCAATTAACAAGGTCAGTCGCCAAAATTTTTAATAGACTTTTTATGTAGAGTCGCAGAGGTGGAAGTTGTCTGGAGAAGGTTCGATTCGACAGAGAAGCATCTTCTTTCGTACAAGCTTGTGGACATTTCTCAAATAAGGTAAATGAACAAAATTTAGTTTAAATTTAGCAATGTGGAGCAAGTCAGATTAGTGAACCAAGTACGCTGAAGACACATCTCTCTTGATACTTTTCAATTCAATCTTTTGTAAAAGACATTCATAATAATGATTTATTCATAGACTCCGTTGGTGCCTTCAGGGCCTTGGTGTTCAGGAGATTGTCGCCTCCTTAAATGTTACGTTGCCATGTTTATAGTTTTTGCGCTTTTTGTTGATTGTTATGTTTATGTTTTGTCTCTGTATATTTTCTGTATTTTTTCTGTTTATTTTATTTATATCTATTTGTTATATGCTTTGTTAAATTTTGTAAACTAAAGGGTTCTCCCGTCGATCAATAATAATAATAATAATAATAATATTTTGTAGTCTCTATACTTACTATAGCAAAATGCCAGTCTATTTCTATAATAATAAATACTACATTTAGTTGTAGAGGAAAGAGGGGAGGGGTGTGGATGAAAAGAGGGGTGATCGAAGAGATGAGTGAGGAGATGGGAGTGAAAGGGCGGAAGCGGGGGTCCAGGGGGCAGAGAGGACGAGCGAGCGAGCGTTAGATTATAAATAATAGGGTTAAGAATAGGCTAAGGTAGGATTAAGGAAAAGGAGAAGAGGTAGGATAAGGTAGATGTAAGCGTTTTTGTATAGGAAGATGATAACCCCGAGGGGAATAACCAACTGGGTGGAGATGGCTCTCCAATATCAAAAAAAGGTATGTAGATCAGTGATACCAGATCGAGGTCGGATTCTCTCGAGAATTTCCCCCACCTCGCGCACGGTACACCGGAGCTGCGTTTAGTTACAACTACGTTTAGTTGTAACTAAAAAATAAAATGTGGATTTTATACATTATTTTATATATATTTACTTTTATATTTACAGATAATCGAAGCCGAAGATGATGGAGTGTGATCTACGTTGGAGAAAATAATTCATGGGGACAGAGTATATATTCAGCATCGATCCTCTGCTTGTAAATTAATAATCCCATCAAAAAAATGCCATATAAATTTCAGCTAACGATACACACAAAAAGAATTATTATTTTATTATTACAATAGGTGAAAGAGAAAGTGTTATTGGTATATATAATAAAAGAAGGACACCAGTGGAGATTTACAATGAATATAAATGTATATCATATATAAAGGAACTCGTACAAAATAATGGAACGTAGAAAGAAAAAGAAAGATTGTGATACATATAGGCATTTTGATCCCGCACGTGTTGAATCCGAGAAACGAGTGAGTGACTGGAAAACGGGAAGTACCAACGGCTGTGCCGTAAGGCCAGAAGTGCCTACTGTGCCCTCACTATTATTGAATACAGGGAACCTCTTCAGAAAGTAATCGAACGCAAATGAAAAAAATAAGGACATTTTGTTCATTTATAAAAGTTTATTATTTTTTTTAATTTTGAAAATAATTATAATATTTTAAAATAAAGATAAAAAATATAAAAAAATTGAATTAATACGGGTTGTGATAGTGGTGGCTACCACCACGACCACTAATCGGCCAGCCGCTTCGCTGGTGGCGGCGAGCTCTATATCCAGCTGTAATTAGTAAAAAAATAAATTAGTAAAATAAATATTTTTTAATAAATTTATTAGTAAAATATTTTAATTAAACGACCTTTTGAACGTTTAGATATAGGCTAAATTGAACAATTTGTAGTGTGTAATTAAATAAATATAAAAATATCTTATTAGAACCTATTAGAATATGTTATTGCTACTAACTCAATGTCGAACAAAATGTGGGTTAGTCCATTATTGCTCTCACTGCTTCAATTATATGGCAGAATACCAGAGATGAGCATTACTTCAATAACTCGAGCCAATTTTTATTTGAAGCGCTAGAATTGAATACATGGGGAATTCAATTGTTGGCCATGAATAATTTTCTCATATTTATTCGTGCTTTCTCGACTAAATATATGATTCTCAACTAAAGTACGAATATATACAAGAAAATTATCCATGGCCGATGTATGAAAGGCCTTCGAATAAAAACATTATTGACTAAATATATGATTCTCGACTATATGTGTCTTTATTTCTTTACATCCATCTTATTTAAAAAAAAATAATTTTTGACGCCTCCTCTACCTTGTCTTCCTGAGGTATAGTCCCTTTTTCTTAACTCTTTCCTGAGCTCTGTGTACTGTAATATGAAAAATAAATATCAATCTTATGTTAATTACTGCAATAATGTCTAGACGTTTTCACAATTTCATGAGAATGTAAGAAATGTTTGTGTGAGATTGCCTACGTATCTACATCAGTGATGCCAGATCAGGGACGAGTTCCCTCGAGAATTTCCACCACCTCATGCATACTACGCCGGAGCAGCGTGTCCGTGAGCTCGGCGCTTCGGAGCCCAACTCACGCACACGCAGCTCCGGCGTAGTGTGCGCGAGGTGGGGGAAATACTCGAGGGAATCCGTCCCCGATCTGGTATCACTGATCTACATACCTTTTTTTGATATTGGAGAGCCATCTCCACCCAGTTGGTGTCAGGGCTCCGCCGCGGACTTCATCGCGAGGACGGAGTCCGCCTGCTGCGGGGACTCCGTTGCGAGCAGGGGGCTACCACTCCCATATGCGATTTTGAGACAGTGTTTCGACTGCCACCTAGGCGGTTCCAATTTTTTCGACCTAAAATTCAATATGGCCGTCCATGAGCGGTTAATTTAAATTATAAAATTTCAATTTAAAAATTAATAATTTTATTGAACGGAGCTAAAAACAACTACAATAAATATTCGTAAAAATTACTTTATTTCTCCTTTAATCTTACGATTACATTTTGTGCACCATGTGTTGATAAAAGTAATAACAAATGTTTTTAACATTTTTTCTTTTAAATTGGAGTAATGCATATCACATGTAAATCTGTCCGTAAAGCTTATAATGGTATTCAATTCCGTTCACAACCCTAAACTTATTTCGTGCGAATGCCATTTTGAGTTTACGTAGTCTTTCATAATGGGATATGCTCTCTCATACACACTATTAATTATATTCCAAATAATTTGTTCGTGGTCCTTACATTCTACACAATTTTTTAAGGGATTTTCAAAATTAAATATTTTACATAATGATCGGACCATTAATTGCGCATTAGGTTGAATTTAAAAATTTTTTTTTCCTTGCACAGAATTTGTTGTACAGTTGGTAATGAAATTTTCTAACGTGAATAAAATTGTGTTGCCTCTATCCTCTTCACAGTTACTTTTACTGCTACGGTCACACGTTAAATTATTTATTAATAACGTTTTAAAGGTACTTGCAAATTGGTTGATAGATGGGTTTACATTTCGAAAATTATACGCCCGAATCATACCAAAAAAATTCTCCAATGCGTCCTGATTTTTAGGCGAGGATCTGTAATCCTGCACTCTAATCGACCAGGGAAGGTTTAATAACTGGTACTTTCCGGGGAGATACCCGTTAGAGCACTTGTTGTGGTTTGAGCACAAAGTCTCACTATCGGTGAGAGGGTGGAGCTAGTCAATCGGTACGGGGGAAAGCCGTGGTGGGACACTTGTGATTGGTGGAGTAGTACGCATGCTTCCCGCTTTATTTGAAATAGAAAGTTGAATGTCACTTTCACAAAATAAAACTTAAATGGAATAACATAACATTACATCATACTTACTTTATTTAGTAACTACATTAATAAATAAATGGGTAATTAAGATAAAAGTCTATTTATTCCGAATAAGAAATAATACAACTATTCACCGTACATAAAACTAACTTAAGGAACATACAACTAATGTAATTATAGGCAATCTAATGCCCTTTGAATTGTATTAAATTTGTATAGAATTGTCTACACGTAGACATATTGCTTGTTGCTGACTTTGAAATATAAAACAGCCTTGTTTTGACATATTTTTGTATAATGCATCTCATCAAATGAATGCGCTGATTTTCAAGTTCTTCTCTTTGTTTCTTTGCATTTTCGCAGTTTTTCACGACACACTTTCTTTTCACAGTACGCATTTCTGTTATATATCTTTGATCAACGTTCTGTTTCTGAGCGAATTTGGTTACCGTCAGTAGCGTGGTAGTAGGTACATACGACGCATCAATCGCATAGTAACGAAATTCATTGACCAATCACCGACGTCTCACCACCGCATGCGCAGTATCGTGTTCCCCCCTTACTTACGCGAGCTTAGACCCCGCAGGCTAGAACTCCGTCTCCTCTATTCTTATCCTCCATGCTGCAGCCACCATGGACCTAAGAATATATATAACAAGGATGGAGTGCCAGATGACCACTCCCTCAATACGTCCAATAGCAGCAACTTTTTAGACTAACTTCAAGTTAGACTTGTTTTTTATGAGGGGGTGGATGGGAGTGATGCCTACAGGCGTTGTAGTCTCTTTGGGTCGTTTTGGTTTGGATTCTGGAGTTAGTCTGTCGTATTCCTCTACTTCGATGGTGGGCATGATGCTTGGATTGTCAATCTCGCTAGAGTTTATAACTTGTGGGTAGTCCTTTAGGTCCGGATTAGCTGTATGTATGGAAAAAGAGGATTTTGACCTCGCCCGTAGCACGACCGGGTTTGTTGATATTGTTGGGACTCTTATGATACCGCTAGTGCTTTGGGGTACACTTCTGCTTGGCTCGCTCCACAGTTTGCATCCATCGGCGCTCGGAGGAGTATTTCCCGACTCCGTTTCCCACAAGGCTCTAGGATCTTCCCTGATAGTGAAGATGCGTTTTCTGCATTCCGTGGTCACATGTCCGGGCTTCTTACAGTACCCGCAGCTTCGCAGCTCCGTAGGCCTGGAAGGTGGAGGTCGAGATTTGTCCCAGTAGGTGACCTGTGCTTTGGGTACTTGGGACTCATATTCCATGGCACAGTTTAGAGGGTTCCTCTCGGAAGGTTGAGCTGTCGGGCCTTGGTTGCTCCAACAGGATCGTGCGTCATGACCAGTCTTGTTGCACAGTTGGCAGGTCACCTTAGGAGTTTTTGATTCTGAAAATCTAAGTCTGTCCCTGTCCATCTTTTTGTTTACGAGGACGGCCAAATCAAATGCTTCGTCTAACGTTTCGAAGTGGTGTTGCTGCAATCTCATTCTTAAGTAGGGTGGGAGGCCGTCAATAAATGAATCCAAAGTTAGACGTTCGAGGTTTTGGGAATGGTCTCGTGCAAAGTCGCGATAATATTCCTTATCCTCTTCCAGAATGGCGAATCGGAGGTCTTTCACTCGAGAAATATACTCTAATATGTGTTCGTTGCTTCCTTTTATGATATTCGCGAGTTCCCCGCGATAATGGTCCGATGTCTTAGCGGGAGAAAAGGTGCGTTTTAATTGTTTAATGAGATCGTTTACAGAGTCTACAAGCGTGATCTTGCAGTTTGTTTCTTAATAGCCTTGCTAACTGAGGTTCAGCATGCGGAGGAACCAGAGCCTTGGCCCTATTGCAAGCTCTAGCGAATTGTAAGACTGGTATGTTATGGCCGTTAAATTTCGGCACTGTTTCTATAGCGTCTTTCAGCTTGATCTGAGGCGACGGATCCTGATCCGATATATAATTATGGTTAGGTACCGGTTTTCTGTCAAAGCGAGAAGAACCGGGAGTTGCAAAATTATTGGTTGTTTGCGAGGGTAGAAGAATTTTCTCTATCATCTCGCGTATGGACTGGATTTGACCGGGGAGACCTTCTAGCGCGGGGTTATCAGAAACGGTGACTGAACTAGGACGCATATTAGTTTCTGGATTTACGACATTCTGCGCGTATAACCTTTCGATTTCAGCCTGTTTCTTCCTCAACAGTTCTACTCGTTCTAATAATTCGGTAGTCGCGATGTCTATCAAGTTAGTGGGATCGCCCGTGTGTTGGTCTTTTACGGGAGAGTCGTCGGCTTCACCGTACACAGACATGTTTAATTTAAGATTTGATTGCACCGAGGGCAATTGTGGAATGTATAGGGCGTTTGGCAATAGTGAATTTGGTATACTACTTCAGTGTCCGTTGGATCTCGCTGTGAGCATCTTAAACAGATGTCTTCACCAAAAGTGGTCGTTGCTATGCTCCCGGTAACACAGATCATCCACTGCAGATATGCTGTCAAGCTTTGTAGCCTGCGGCTCCGATAAGTCGGTTCACATCGATCTGGGTGCGCGATGCACATTCTAGATATAGGATCTTGTGGGTGCCGTATTAAAGAATTTTCTCTTGACTAAAATGAAGTCGTGTGGTCTCCGTTATAGTTTGGAATCAAGGTGATTTTACCTTTATGAACGACAATTGAACCGTTGGTAGCTTTTGTTCGCGAGAAGGTAACTTTCCGAACACTCGGTGCAGTCCCTTATGGGGCGTACTGGTATCAGGGATTTTCTGCACCGTGGGCAATAAACAGGGGTTCTATGAGTGAAGTAATAATGGGTCCAAAATACCTCTACGGTGTCTGCGGGCGATAGACTAGAACACTTTAGGCAAATCTCACTGCCGTCCGTGGTAGTAGCTATGCCTCCAAAAACGCAGGTCAGCGCATTCAAATATGCCGTTATACTTTGTAGTCTGCGGCTTCGGTAAGATAGTGCGCCCCGATTTGGGTACTTAATGCACATATTAGATTTCGGGATCTTTGTGGGTACCGTATGCAAGAGAAATTAATTTTATTAACAGTAGACGCATCCCACCGCTGTCACCAAATTTATGTCACGTCCTGGGTGGCGGGTTTTAGGACAGTGACATTGTGGGAGGGTAACGGGAGTCGAACGCGAAATCCTGTTTCGCTGCTCCGAGAGGTAAGGAGGATTTAAGCCCGAAATTTTTGTTCCGCTGCTCTAAGCGATTGCAAGGTTTAGGTACGGAATCCTGTTTCGCTGCCCCAAACGGTTTGCAAAAGTTAGGCACGAAAATCTTTTCGTTGCTCTATGGAATAGGAAGGATCTAAGCACGAAACCCTGTTTCGCAGTCCTGGTGAATAGGAAGGATTTAGGCATGAAACCCTGTTTCGCAGTCCTTGTGAATAATAAGGATTTAGGCACGAAACCCTGTTTCGCAGTCCTGATGAATAGGAAGGATTTAAGCACGAAACCCTGTTTCGCAGCCCTAATGCATAGGAAGGTTTTAAGCACGAAACCCTGTTTCGCAGCCTTAATCGACCAGGGGAGGTAGGGTAATAATCGCGCACCCGAGTGACACCCGTTAGGTTATTCGCGAAGGAAAAACGGTTGTTGAAAGGCCGGTTATGATTTTAAACGTTTTAAGTAATAGAACCACTATTTATTGGTAAGCGAGTGAATAAGCGGTGCGCTTCTGATGATTACAATAATGCATGTACATAGAGCATTGGGACAAACATTTATATAACGGTGAGTAAGAATATATTATAACATGTGACGAAATAGTAACGCTAATAATGATTTAATATAAGTAATCAAGCAATGGAATAATTAACCAGTAAGCAAGCAATTGAAATAATATAAATCAAGAGAGAAAGCAATACAGTTGAGCGATGTACATATAAAGCAATAAGCAAAATGAAAAGCAAATAATATAAAGCAATAAGCACAGTCTTAGACGTGCAGCAAGTCCAGCTCCTTCTGGAAACTCGTACTCTTGGAGAATTTGTCTGGCTTCAGGTCCAGCCGATATGAACGGTAGGTAACCTAGTAAATTGCCAGTGGGCAAAGCCCCAGCCGGAAAGAGTCCATCGGGCAGAGGGGTCAGTGCTTCATCCTGCGCTTGAGATTGTATATTTCGCATCGTTATGTAGGGTGCTATGTTCACCTCGTATGCATTATGGTTTCGGGCCTGAATACTCCCGAATGTACCAGCAGGTTGTGCAGGGACGTCGCCGTTCGCGGGAACTTCTACACCTGGTACTGTTGCGTCCGGAATATTTACTCGGACTGTATCGCCTGATGGCGTTATGTTAGTGTTTATGAGTGATAAATACTCAGCGATAGGCGCGGGGATGATCATTTCCCGCGGAATAGAAGACATGGGCTGGTCTTCTCCTTGCCATCGCACTTCTTGGTTTAGGTTGCGTGCAGTATCGAGCAGCCATGCTTGTAACACAGTGTTCATGGCATGCAAGAATGCAGCATACGGCATTTCACGCCGTAGGCGTGGTGCGTATTCTCTGAGTTGGCGGAAAGTAACGTCGCACAACTGGATAAAACTAGAATGTTCAATATTCTGGCACCTGCGCTTGATAAATTGGCGCGATCCCTGAGTAAATGTGTACAGAGGATCGTCCTTTGGGGCGGAAGTCTTAACTGACTGATATTTATCAGTGTCAGCGCCCTCGGTTGTCACGGTCGGTTTGGTTACGTCGGTGGTGTCTGCCACCTTTTCTGGTTTGGGGTTTCGCCATGCCGTAGCTCGTTTCATGTTGCGCTGTTGGCGCTGAACGGCTGGCTGCGGATTCCGCTGGAGGTAATCCTCCTCTCTGGTTTCGGCCCAGCCTCCGGGCCTGCGGAATTCTTTATTCCCGATATGATCAGCCATTCTCCTTTGGTCTCTGCCGCCTCTCTGGACTCCAGAGGTATTTGGCCTAGACGAGAAGGGTCTTTTGTTCGTTGAAGCGGAATTATTCATCGCAAAATAAGGTTAGCGTCTGCTATGATTTAAAATCAAATGTTGAAAAAGCCGAAAAACGATTTCCGTTTCCGGTCGCGAGCGTGTCAGTGCTGAGTGAGAGTGAGCGGGTGACTGTAAGACGGAAAGACGAGTGAGGTGGTGAGGAAGGGCTGGAGAGTGGATGCGAGAGAGAGTTGGGGTAGTGAGGAAGAGCGAGGGATATAAGGAAAGGGCGGGCTGTAGGGTAGGCTGGAGAAGCAGCAGAGATAGGGGGAGGTTTGGAGGTTAGGTGTGCCGGTAGGTGAAATAAGGCGGGAAGGAAGCGAAGAGCGGTGAGAGGAAAGTGGCGACACAGTGCGGGAGAGGAGAAAAATAAAACAGAGGATCGAAAAGGCGGGAAACTCAAGTGGGGGATAAGGCGAGATAAGGCGCGAGGTAGGAAGGAAAAGAAGGTGAGAGAAGAGAGGAGAAAACAAAGAAGGTGAAAAGGGGTAATAGGCAAGGGGAAGGGAGTGAACAGGCACAGGAAGGATGGAAGAGGGAAAGGAGGGTGAGAAAGGGAAGGGGGGATTACGAGGTGAGGATAAAAAGAGGAGGGACAGTACAAGTAGTGTAGGGAGCAGTGTGGGGAGTTTAGAAAACTATTATGGAAAAAAGAGGGAGAGGGAGGAGGGGATAGGGGATGAGATGGAGGGGAAGGGAGGGTTTAAGAGGAGCGGGATGACAAGGAGGTCGCCGGAGAAAGGCGAAAAGCCGGGGGGGAAAGAAGGAGAGGAGGGGGGGGGGGGAAGGAATAGTAGAGATGATGAGAGAAATGATGCTAGAGATCAGGAGGATGAGAGAGGATATGGAAAGGGACAGAGAGGAAAGGAAAGAGCTAAGGGAGGAAATAAGAAAGGATAGGGAGGAAATGGAAATGGAGAGGGAGGAGAGAAGAAGGAGGGAAGAAGAGTGGAGAGGAGAGAGGAGGAGGTGGGAGGAGGAGATAAGGGAGGAGAGGAGAAGGAGGGAAGGCTTGGTAGAAATGTTGGGAAAGATGGAAGAGAGAGAGAAAAGGATGGATGAGGTGATAGAGAAGGTGGAGAGATGGGAAAAAGAACGGAAGGGGGAGGGGGGGGATATAGAGATATCTGGGAATGAGGGGGAGTGGGGACTGAGAGTGAGAAAGATAGAGGTGGTACAGGACAAGAAGGAAAGAGAGAGGAGAAGAAATAACGTGATGGTAAGGGGGCTGGGGGGGGAAGGAAGTGAGGTGAAGGTGGAAGTGGGGAGGCTTTGGGAAAGGATGGGGCTGGGGATGGAGGGAATACAGGAGGTGAAGAGAGTAGGTAAGACAGGAAGGGAAGGAGGAGGAATGGCACTAGTGAGTATGAAGGGAAGAGAAGAAAAGAGGAAAGTAATGGAGGCGAAAAACAAATTGAGAGGAAGAAGAGAAAGGGTGGAGGACGACCTCACAGAGGAGGAAAGGAGGGCGAAGTGGAAGATTGAGAGGGAGGCTCAGAGGGAAAGAGAGAAGGGTAAGAGAGTGCAGGTGGGATATATGAAAATGTGGGTGGATGGGAAGGTAAGGAGGTGGGATGAAATAAGGGAGAAATGGTATGAGGACCAGGGAAACGAGTGAAGTCGGAAGGGGGAGGGGAGGGGGGAAAGGAGGAGAAAAAGAATAGGGGGAAAGAAAGGGGGGGGGATTTGGAAGGTGGCCTTCTGGAATGTGGCGGGTGTGAGGAGGAAGGATGAAGATTTTTGGAGGGGATTGATGGAATGGGACGTTATGGTGTTAAGTGAGACCTGGGTCGAAGAGAAAGATTGGGAGCAAGTGGAAAGAAGGCTACCCAGGGGATATGCATGGGAGAAACAATGGGCCAGGAGGGAAAACAAGAGGGGGAGAGCGATAGGGGGTATGCTAATGGGTGTGAGAAAGGGGCTGGAATTGGGTGAATTGGGTGAAGGGGGAGGAGGAGGAAGGGAGGGAATAATGGCTAAGAAGGTGAAAATAGGTGGGGGCTGGTGGAAGGTGGTAGGGGTATATGTTAATGGAGACCTGAAGGAAAAATTAGAGGAGCTAGGAGAATGGATGGAGGAGAGGGAAGGGGGGGTGAGGGTAGTTATAGGGGGGGATTTTAACGCGCGTACAGGGGAGGAAGGGGGAGAAGCATGGGAAGAGGAGGAGAAGGAGGGGAAGGGGGAGGGAAGTAGGAGATCTAGGGATAAGGAGGTAAATGGGGAAGGGAGGATATTGTGCAGGCATATAGGGGAAATGGGCTGGGGAATAATGAATGGGAATATAGAGGGGGATGAGGAGGGGGAGTGGACCTTCACAGGGGGGCGGGGGAACACGGTGATAGATTATGTGATAGGAAATGAGGCTACAAGGGAAAAGGTGGAGAGGATGGAGGTAGGCGATAGGATAGAATCGGATCACCATCCGGTGGTGGTGTGGTTGAGAGGGGAGGGGAGGGAGGAGGGGGGAGGGGGGAAAAAGGGAGGAGAAAAGGGAGGGGGCAGAGGAAATTGGACGGAAGAAGGAAGGTTGGAATTTATGAGGAAGTTCGGAAAAAGGGGCGAAGGGGAGAAAGAAGTGGAGGAGGAATGGAGTGAGCTGCGGGGAAGGATAAAAGGAGCAATGGACCAGATGGGTAAAGAGGGGAAGAAGAAAAAGGGGGGAGGGTGGTGGGATTCGGAGTGTAGAGAGGGGAAAAGGAAGGTGAGGAGAGAACTGAGAAAATGGAGGAGGGAAGGAGGGGATGGGAGAAAATACAAGGAGTTAAAGAGGGAGTATGGGAGGTTGTGCGAGGAAAAAAGGAGCAAGGAGGTGGAGAGGTGGATGAAGGAGGTGGAAGGGGTGAGAACGGAGGGGGAGGTTTGGAAGGTGGTTAATAGGGGAAGGAAGAGGAAAGGAAGGGTAAATGAAAAGATAGCAATGGGAGATTGGGATGAATATTTTAAAGGTTTGCTAGGGGGAGTAGAATGGAGAGTGAGAAGGGATGGAGAGAAGAGGAGGTGGGATGATGGAGAGGCAGAGATAGGAAGGGAAGAGATAGGAAAGGTGATAAGGAATTTAAAGGACGGGAAGGCGGGAGGAGGGGACGGGATCCCGAACGAGGTGTGGAAGTACGGAGGGGCAGAAGTAGAGGAATGGCTATGGGTGATGTGCAATAGGGTGTGGAGGGGGGAAGGGTGGCCGGAAGGATGGAAGGAGGGAGTGGTAGTCCCGGTGATAAAAAAGGGGGGAGGCGGAAAGGTGGAGGACTATAGAGGTATAACCCTAACACAGACGGCATACAAGGTGTATGCGTCTGTGTTAGCGGAAAGGCTGAGGGTGGAGGTGGAGGTGAAAGGATTGCTGCCACCGAGTCAAACGGGGTTTAGGCGGGGGGTGGGGTGTATTGATAATATATATGTTTTAAATTACCTGATTAACAGGCAGGTGGGGAGAAAGGGGAAAAATATGGTAGTGTTGTTTATAGATATGAAGGCCGCGTTTGACTCGGTGGACAGGGAGGTATTAGTGGGGGCAATGAGGGGGAGGGGAGTGAGAGAGCAGATAGTGGTGAGGTGTGAGGAGGTATTAAGGGAAACAATAAGTAGGGTGCGGGTGGGGGGACAAGAAGGAGAGAGGTTTTGGACTGCGAGAGGGGTGAGGCAAGGGTGCCCGCTGAGCCCGAGCCTGTTCACTCTTTTAATCGCGGACCTAGACGAGGAATTGGAAAAGGGAAGATGGGGAGGGGTAAAACTGGGGGAGGGAAAAGTGTACGCATTAGCGTACGCGGATGACGTGGCGGTGATAGCTGAGGACGAGGAAGGAATGAAGGGATTGATGGGGAAGTTAGAAAAATATGTGGATAGGAAGGGGTTACAAGTGAATGTGGGAAAAACAAAGGTCATGAGGTGCAGGAGGGGGGGAGGGAGGTGGAAGAAGGTGAATTGGAGGTGGAAGGGTGAGGAGCTGGAAGAGGTGAAGAGTTTTAGGTACCTGGGGTACACGCTGATGGGGAATGGGGGACAAGAGGGACACGTGGGGGAAAGAGTGAAGAAGGGGGCCGCGGTGATGGGAAAGGTATGGGGGATTGGAAAGAGACTGTTCGAAAAAGATTGGGAAAGAAGACTTTGGCTGTTCGACAGACTAGTATGGCCGGTGGTGGGGTACGGGGCGGAGGTGTGGGGATGGAGGGAAAGGGAAAAAATAGAGAGGATACAGGAAAGGTTCCTGAAGTGGGTGTTGGGGGTAGAAAGGAGTACACCGGGGTATATAGTGAGGGAGGAGACGCAGAGGGGAATGATGAAGGGCAGGGCGGGGATGAGGGCGTGGGCTTTCGAGAGGAAGCTGGAGGAAGGACAGGGGGGAGAACTAGCAAGGAGGTGCTGGGAGGAGGTGAAGGGGAGGATAAGAAGGGGAAAGGTGCTAGAGGGGTGGGAAACGGAAAGGAAAGAGTTTTTTGAGGAGAGGGGATGGACGCTGGAGGAGATAGAGAGGATGAGGGAGGATGGGGGACTAAGAGGAGAAGAATTGGTGAGCAGGGAATGGAAAGTACAGAAGGAGGAGAGGTGGGAAAGGATAGGGAGCGCCAGATATAACAAAT
Organism: Andrena minutula; assembly: GCA_929113495.1. Classification (NCBI taxonomy): domain Eukaryota; kingdom Metazoa; phylum Arthropoda; class Insecta; order Hymenoptera; family Andrenidae; genus Andrena; species Andrena minutula. The sequence goes on along the minus strand of OV815993.1, from coordinate 74,584,621 downwards.
GGTATGGAAGAGTGAAGGGAGAAGGGATACCGGGGTATTTAAAGAAGGGGTGGGGGGAAAGTAGATGGAGAAGAGTGGCGAGGTTCAGGCTGGGCAGTGAAATGAGGGGGGGCAGATACTGGGAGGAGGGAGAGAAGAGGAGGTGCAGGGTATGTGGGAGGGGGGAGGAGACATGGGAGCATGTGTGGGAGGAGTGCATGGGGTGGGGGGAAGAAAAGGGGTGGCAGGAGATGGCAGGGGAAGTTCTAGGAGATGAAGGAGAGGGAGAGAAGTGGATGAGGAAGTTGGAAGAGAGGAGACGAGTGTGTGGGGGAACGGGGGAATGAATGAGGGATTGGAGTGGACGGAGAGCCGAGCGGAAGCGGAGGTCCGGGGAGGGAGCGTGCGAGCGGGCGAGGGAGAGCGAGCGAGCGAGTGAGAGGGGAGAGTCTATGTAAAGGAGTGGGGCTTGTGTAAATATTGTAAATAGTATAATTAGTTTGTAAATAGTATAAGAGTATAATAAGATTTTATAAATATGTAAATAGATAGGTAGGTTGAGAGTAGGATAAGTAGGATAAGTTAAGTTTAAGTTAGGATAAGATAGGGTAAGGAAAATGTAAGGATCGAGGAGAGGATAAGGGAGAATGTAACCCTGAGGGGAACATTAATAAACTACTACTAAAGCAATAAGCAAAATGAAAAGCAAATACTATACATATAAAGAGCTAAACAATATCGTTGCATGTGAGCAAAAGAAAAATAGAATAATGAAAGTTATAATAGTAAAGGCTTACAGTGATATAGACGAGGTGTAATCCTTGTAACACTTCACAAATAATACTGATTCGGTGTGTCGCGAAAGTTGCCGCACTAGTGAAAAGTATCTACTGACTGACAGATCGTAACTAGCTGATCGATTGTAACTGACTGATGCGCGGTCCATGTGGCGCTTGTATTTATACGAAACAATGGAATGTTTGGTATGCAAGGAATTTACGTTATGCGTGGAATTTGTGGTATGCGTGATGAGTCATATGTGTTATGTAATCGACGCGTTCCGATGACTCACGCGCAAGGTATGCGTGGAATTGCGGATTTCGGCGGTTCTTTCGGGGCTTTAGAAATGGGTATTCCACCCGTTGGATGGATTTAGAGGAGTTTTGATTGGGGTTTTAAGGTGGAGGCTTGAGTACGTTTGTAAGAAAAGGGGGGGGGGGGGTACATGGTCTCGAGATGAGCGAGCTTTGGCCAGGGACTTGTATGAGATTTGAACGGGGAAAGGGTTCTTCGCGCCTCGAAGGCCGTAGAGGGGAAGGGGATTTGAAATTTGGGTGTCTGAAGATGGGGGCCGCTAAGGTACATCGTCCAAACAGCCCGGAGGTTGGAAAAGGGGTTTAGCATTTGTGGTTTCGGAAATAGTTGTGTAGTTGTGTGGATTTATATGGAGGATGCTATTTAGGACCGGCGAAAAAATAGCGGGACGTCACACTATAACAATTCTTTTTAACAAATACGCACGCAAAAACATAATTTGTATAAACTTTGATTTCTTGATTTACTTCTCACAATTAACCGGTTTCCCGGTATTCCAATCCCTAGTCCCATCACAAAGGGAAGCAGCGATATTTGTGCTACGGATGTTTCTGCGGTCTTTTCGATTGTTCAATGCCAAGATATCTTATTTTGTTGGTATTTCGGAAACTGTTGAATGTTTGAGTGGCGAAATTCAACAGTTATATACACATGTATATATATGTATGTGTGTTGCATCCAACATTCAACACTTTCCGAAATACCAACAAAAAACATGTCTTGGCATTGAACAACCGGAAACTATATATGCTGCATGAAATATTGATAAAAGAAGGGTATTTTTACATTGAACAACCGAAAGGATTGTGGAGGGATCCGTAGCACAAATATCGCTGCTTCTCCGTGTCAGTTCGGGGATCACTCTCCCACCACACACGTGGTTCAAACAGTCTTAACCCTCGTACAACGAATGCAGGGCCATTTTAACCCAACTCTGACAAAGTCTATCACGATGTTATATTTGTGTTTACAATGGCAAAATATAGTATATGATGCTTAAATTGCAGTAACATTATTGGTAAAAACCATAGAGGAGATACACCAATGTTATGTACCAAATGTACATAAATAATTTTTTTATGTATTTCTTTATTAATAAATTTTATTTAATTTGAAAAATTTTAATTATTTAATTCATCTTATATTCAATTTTTTCGTGAAACCGGTGTATGATAGAAATGTTGCTATGGGCAAAATGACCCTGCATTCGTCTCATGGGACCATATCCATCAATCGTTATCTGCGGTTCATCCGCCTCGTCCACAGCGGTACTGTTTTGGTCCTTGTTATTCCTAATTTCAGCCCGCGTGATCCGCCTTTTTGTTTGAGCTAACCATTTAGCACAGGTGTTCGTGATTTCCACATCCGTTGCCGAGACCCCCTCTCGCTGCATGCAGTGTGTACTGAAACTGGAATAATACATGCATTTATTTTACAATTTTAATTGCTGAAATGAGAGAAATAATAAATTTACTTACCCAAAACTAATTTCACTAAATTTTTATATATTTTGAATTGTTTTTTTTTTGTTCCTCCCACACCAACTATAATTTTCTGCTACATCATCATTTATTATTTTTTGTAGCACCATCGCCGTCGTTGTTGACAAGTTGCTCCCACCTATTCTTTTCAATACATCAACCTATAAAAAGACATCAATAAATTATTTTTGTCATAACATGCTGCTTCTTTTGTGCTCTTGAGATGCTTTCCTATTATTATATTTTCCCTCGTTCATCCCATCTGACTCCTCTACGTTTGACGTGTTCATGGCATCGCCCCTCAACTCAAGGGCTCGATTATAATTATCTGACACAAATAATTCATTAATACGTAACACATTAAGTTACATGCGTATTCAGGAAGAATTTCTATAAATAAGGATTTCATTGAAAAAAACATACCAGTTGAGCAAAACCACTTAATAATATTGCAGCTATCCCAATTATCACCTTCCCGTGGAGGCTCTCCCTTCATAATTACTCTATTGAGCGTGTAATCATTTCTAATGTGGCTTGGCCATACACTGTTAGTTTTCTCCGCATTCATCCAGCACGATGGAATTATTTGAACCGCAAACCTTTGGTCTGTCGCGCAGGTACGGTAATACTAGATTTTGTTGCTTGTGCCTTGCACTGGTCGTCTTTAGGTGGTCCGTCATGCGAATCCTTATTCCGGACTCCAATGTCTTGATGTTACTCAGTCGTATTAGGGAAATTGTTTGGACTCGTTGGCCAGTGGCCAACGCGAGTAGGGTTGTCATCCACTCTAAGGTCTGCTTTTCGGTGGTTCCATCTTTCTCCAGGTACTTCAGGACTTCCTCTGGATCCCATACACTTTCATACTTCGCCGTCTGAAGCCTCACCCTGATCAAACCCCCTTGAAAAACCTCCTCATCCGCGGGTCTTCGCCAATCTCCCTTTGTGCGACGAGAGAGATTGCTGATCTGTAAATGTTAATGTTAAATGTTCCGTATGTCTTTACTGTATCTAACGAATATGATAGAAACTCCAAGATGCTCGCCGTGGACGGGTCGTAGTAGGGAATGCGGTTCCTTTGGCAGTACGACCACCATAGCCGTAAAGGTTTCTTATACTGTTTCATGGTTGCCCCCGATATTGATTGCATCATTACTGGGATCGTTGCCTCTGACACACCTTTCCCCCTGAACGTTTCGCGGATAATTTGGCAACTACTAGTGTAAAGGTGGAGTCTCTATGGCGCGGCCAATTAAATAATAACGAATGGAAATTAAAAAATCATTCTTCAATATACAATTTGGGTGTGCGGTTAATATAACTGGTTCTCAAACTCATTCTGATTTGATACTTTGACGTCGATCTTTCACGGGACACGTAAATGATTTTCGGACAAATTATATGTTAAGGCATTACCAAAACCTCCTACTCCAGCCAATGGCATCATGTTATTAATTGCCATGCTTGGCTCCAAATGTTGTTGCTTCGGGGGATTGTTGCACGTATATTCATCACGCAACATGTTGTAGAGGCAACATGTTGCGGTTATAATATTGTCCGTTGTTTCCGGCAGTACAGCAATTGGTGAATAAAAAATGCGAAATGTCTGGGACAATATCCCAAATGCATTTTCCGACACCCTACGGGCGCGACAGAGCCGGTAATTAAAAATTTTTTTTTGACAAATCTTGTGCGGCAACGTTTTTGTGTATGGTTTCAACATACGTTTTGTGAGGCGAAATGCCTCATCGCCCACAATTACATGAGGGGCTGTAATATTCGATCCCGGAAGAGCTTTGTCCATGAGAAATTGCATTTTGTCTTCCCGAATGACTTGGCCCATAATTGATTTATTAAATATACCGCTGTCTCCTTATTTTCCATAGGAACCAACGTCAATGACAATAAATTTATAATTTGCATCCACCAATGCTAATAATACTATAGAAAAGAAGTTCTTGTAATTGAAATACAAAGAACCGCTATTGTCTGGGCATTGTATTCAGATATGTTTTCCGTCAATAGCTCCAACACAATTTGGAAAATTCCATTTGACTAGAAAGTCAGTCGCTATTTTTTTCAAAACCCGCAATACTCGGCTGCGGCATAAGGAGTGGAACTAATTTATCGCACAATTGTTCTAATACGGTGCGTACAATGACACTTATATAATTCGGTGATATTCGAAATGCGAATGCTAATGTTGCATCCCCACCACAGTTGTTGTTTATAACCATATTGTCCCACGCGGTGGTTAATAGCAGTACCTACGTCCAGGTACGAAGCCATCGTACGTACTGCTCACCGAGAGACCAATAGGGTAAAAGTGGGAGAGACGCCATACTTGTTGTGTAAAGGAGTAATACAAAAAAATGCAATGTAATTAAATCGTTTATTTTTTATTTCAAAGGTACACTAATACTATATGTATATTATAATTAGAATGTTTTGTGTTTCGACAAAAAAAAATAAAAATATGGATAATAAAAAATGTATGTCGGCAATGAGCCATCTCTCCCACGTCGTGTAGTCTAGTATTACTGTGTCTATGTTTTACTTGCAACATTCACTGAAACCGCATTCACACAAAATTTTCATCAAACAAATTACGCACCCCATAAATCTTTCCTTCATAACCACGTGACGCTCGACCGCAGCCGAACAGGCACTGACAAGTTTCACTGCTGCCATCTATAAGTAATTAAACACAGTGAGAAATATAGACATCTCTTTCCCACACACTGAACTCGCGAAGGTATGGCGTCTCTCCTCCTATGGCGTCTCTCCCACTTTTACCCTACATCAACTATGTGTAATTAAAATTATGAACTTACTTTGTTTCTTATCTTGACAAAATCGGTTGCGGCCAAAAATGCTAAATATAATATGCTATCAAAGACGCACGTATTTTTCAACGAAACTGTTTTATTGTTTATTGTTACGGGTGCCAGCATAAGTAACATTTATGTGCATCGCCTGGCATATTGCCATCTGCACAAGCAGGGCAGACTGGTTTATCAGCATGTTGGATCTCTACTGGACTTCTATTATTATTATTTGTTGTTTCTGGCCGTTTTATTCGAGGATTGCTTTTCCCTTTCCAATTTTCTATTTCTTTTAATGCTGTATTTCTATTTGCGTCTTCTAATAATATTATTTTATTGTCGCTGACATTTATGGTTTTCTTATAATAAGTTTGCATTTATTAATAACATTTTTCCCTAAATATTCAATGTAGTCTGTTAGAAACTGATCTACCCGAACTGAAGATTTGTATATTTTCATTAATAGAGATTTAATTTTATTTATCTCCCCTTCCACGGATGCACTGGATGCAGGAATGCGTCCGTAATTAAATTTCTCACTTAATATATTTCCCCACATGGGAAATAAATCTAAATCTCTCAGCAATTTTTTCGAAATGATTTTTGTATGCAAATAAAATGCATTTATTTCGGAACCTTCCTGTTTAAAATAAGGCTTTGCATTTTCCAAAATTTTACTCGACCATTGCCCCCAATAATTCAGTACTGTTGGTGCACTTTCGTCTGCTTCAATGTTGAATTCGGGATCTCTCTCTTCTTCAATTTCTACCATTTCCATTTCTTCATAGCTTCATGATAAAAGTCGTTTCGTTTTTGTTTTTGTTTTTATTTTTCATTTTTCATTATTAAATTTTGACGGCATAAGTTTCCTCTCCAAGACGAAAACTGAAGGCTATTGCACGGAAAGACAATAGTGATGTCACGTCCCGGGTGGAGGTCTTTGGGGACAATGACATGGGGTTTATAAATGATGCTCAGGCGAGGATCTTGAATCCTGCACGCTGAGGGCAGAAGGGACTCAGGCGAGGATCTTGAATCCTACACACTGAGGGTAAGAAGGATCTCAGGCGAGGATCTTGAATCCTGCACGCTGAGGGCAGAAGGGACTCAGGCGAGGATCTTGAACCCTACACACTGAGGGTAAGAAGGATTGTAGGCGAGGATCTGTAATCCTACACTCTAATCGGAGATGTATTTTAGGCGAGGATCTGTAATCCTACACTCTAATCGACCAGGGAAGGTTTAATATGGTACTTTTCGTGGGGACACCCGTTAGAGCACTTGTTGTGATTTGGCCTGATAATCGCATTTACCGTTGCATTGAGGTAAAAGACACTCGTAATGATTCCGCGAAATCTGTTAGTCATATGGTTGTACGCGAGCTATGCAAAAGTAAGTTTGTAAATACCGTAATACTTTCCGCGGTCGTTGCCCGGAATCAGCTATTGCGGCAGCTCGCGTGGATTTAGGGATCTTCGCAGCCGAAGGATTAACACAATGACTCGAAACGTCCTTTAAACAAAGCGGTTTATTAGTTTTAACCAGGGCTTGTTCGCACTATTTATGAAAGTGCTTTGTTGAACATAGAATGCGTTTAGACATTAAACATTGACACAGAACATTTATAGAGATGGGTATCAATATATAAAATGTGATTATGAGCGTGACATACAGTATATGTTTTAAGATAGAATGATATAAGCAGTAAGCATTGATAAGAACATGAAATATGATTGCGATGAGCGTTAATAATACAATATAATAAAGCAACAAGCGTAACAAGACAATATAATATGAAAGCAATTAGAATAGCAATACAAAATAATAGGTGAACGCAATACGCGTAGAAATACAAAATAATATGAATGGAGATGATACGCAGTATTTTAAATGGTAATATAAATTCTTACGGTAGTTGCCGTTGAACACTGAATTTAAGTTTTAAGCGGTGACAATTTCTTGAATTTATACGTTGTATAACTGATAGATTTCCGTAGAACGAGAGTCGACGATAGATTTCCGTAGAACGAGAGTCGATGATAGATTTCCGTAGAACGAGAGTCGATGATAGATTTCCGTAGAACGAGAGTCGATGATAGATTTCCGTAGAACGAGATTCAATGACTGATTTGCGTAGAACGAGAACGAGCTCTCGCGGTTCCTCGTATTTATACTAATTACAATCTTTTCGGCTTGAAGGGGGGTGCGCAGTACGCACCTTGACATATTTACGCATATGCGTCGCAGTAACATTTCCGGGGTTTTTGTAAGGACCAAAGGTTGGTCTATATTTGGACTCGCATTTTCGGCATGTACGTCAAATAATCCTCGCGATTATCCTTCTGGGGTTTTTATACATGTGATTTGGAAATGCTCAACTCCTCGAATGGGTTTTGGGTGTTTTGATAGGAAAGGGGTGATAGTGGATTTGACTTCTTTGGTCATTTAGTGGGTTTGACACGTGGTCTCGATTTAAGAGATTTTTGGGGCGAGGGACTTGTGTAGATTTGACATGAGAGAGGGATTTGTGCCGCGTTGGGCGAATAAGAGAAGGGGATTCACTGATTGACCGTCTTGAGATGGGGACCGCTAAGGTACATCGCCAAGGTAGCCAGTGGTTAGTGGTAAAGGGGTAAGAGTTGAGGTTTGGGGAGATTTGAGTGGAGTTGTATAGTGGTTTGTGACGTCCCGGCCCCACCACACGACTTAGTGTCAACGAGCGTCACCAGAGGTCTCCAATCTTTCTCGCTAGTCCTCAATTCTACATCAATTCATATATATATAAGTTCCAAAATCCTATCCTCTGTGGCCCCGTGTGTGTCTAGGGCAGGGGTCGTCAGCTGTAGCCCTACTGATGAGTCTGGCTGACGATCCCAAGACGAAACACACCACCTCTTCTTTTCCTCCTCCATCCTCCAACGCCGATCCACCAGCTCCGCATAGTTACTCCGTAGTGGCGTTACCGGGCCGGCCTTAGGGTTTACGGTGCGTCGGAGGCGACGGGGCAAGAACTCCTATCCGTCCAGAATGTTCCGGCAATTCTGGACGTGACAGGTTTATGAGTGAATGTTATTTTATTATTATTATTATTATTATTATATTCACGGGAAAACCCTTTAGGATACAACATGTGACCATTTTAACTGCGCGCGAAATTTTGTGGGGCGTCACAGTGAATAGAATCTAAAACATTATTTAAAATAAGAAAAAAATAATTAAAATAAACGGATAGTAATTTTGCAATTAAATAATAACGAATGGAAATTCAAAAATCATTCTTCAATATACAATTTGGGTGTACAGTTAATATAACTGGTTCTCAAACTCATTCTGATTTGATACTTCAAACCATTGCAACAACTTGTGAAACGGCAATTAGAAAAGTCCCATTTTAGTATAGAAGCAGTACATAGTTCGCCTGTGTATCCGATTTTCCAAAAGGAGCATTCTCGTGGTCCATTAATAGAAGGTATTAATAACGCAAAGCAATTTAAACGTATTAGTTTCAGTAATTTTATTTTACAGAACCGGCACCCTAACAATTGCTGCTGTCTCAATGATGGCAGCATTATTATTGTAGAAAATATTATCGTATACGAAAACGAGCATAAAATAATAGGCAGAAAATTTTTACAATTGATAGATTTTTATGACAATCCCTGTAACTCCTCCGAATTAGGAATTTTTCAAACGCCATCCAACAACATGGGTCCTCGTCAAATTTTCAGTGTAGCGAAAATAGTGTATAATTGTGTGAAATTAGAAACTTCAGATAACGTTATAATTTTTCTTCTACTTCACTCCGCTCTTCCGACATGCAATTAAAATACTTGACCAATGTTTCTGGTATATGTATAAGGCAAAGGATAGCATTGAGGACTTCCAGGAAAATAACCAAACTGTGTTGCTCTAAAGAAAGAGGTTATAATCTATATGTGGTGTATATACAATATTTACAAGATGGTTTATTGCTTACCTAAAGAAAGAGAAACGACAATTAAAGTCTGTTCTCTTTAACTCCTCCTACATCTATTATGTTATTTTGTTTTATTCGTATACTATAATCTTTGCACATGTGCTCTCTCACGTTGTCTCTCTATATTGTGTTCTCCTTCGTTGAGCATCGATATGTATCGATTAGCGGACGCGCTGCGCTAGTAAAGCGCGGCTAACTCGAATTAAAGAAAGTGTCATTTCTTTACATATGTAAACTATGTCTTTATGATGTCTTTATGATGACAACAACATTCAGATTTCGAGGTTTTCTAGTTGATTCAATATTCATACCTTTCCAAAATTTAGAATTTAGATGATTCAGGGGGGTCGTGGTGGTTTTTAGTGGGTAAACTTGCGGGGCCGACACCTGCAAGGAGTCCCACACTACCCGGCACACAATCATCTCGCCGGGTGTGCGTAATGCATTTTCCCCACGTAAAAAAAAAAAAAAAAAAAAAAAAAAAACCTACGGCCTGACTGTCGATGAATGCGGATCCTAATCCTGGCCGCCTCTCCCAATTAAGTGCGGTAAACATCCCGCAGTAAAGCATCGTTCACGAGCCTGGAAGAAGCGCAACATTGATAAGGGAGCCGCTGCCTTCCCCAGACATCAAAGCTGGAGCAACATTCTGCTACGATCAACAAAGTATATCCATGGTAAAGCGCATATGTGTATTGGTAAATTCTGTGAGAGCGCTATCTACGGTTGTAAGCTCTGCAATCGGGTCAATCGCGTTACAGGACTGGTCTCACACAAATATTGAAATAGCGCAATAATGTTTTTGTCATTAAATAGTCTGTTAAATATTACAAAATCGATCATCAAACAGTCGAAATTCACAATATTGCCAATTACATGTGAGTCACATTACCACTACCTCTCAGGCCATAGCGAGAGTCATATTGATCAAGAATCTGTTTGTATTTTTGGTTTCAGATAAGTCCAACTGCTGAAATCACCTGCACGAGCGAAGCATGAATTTTCAAACATGTCATCAAAATCGCCTTCAGAAACCATTTTAAAAGCAATAATTTGGTTACTTTTATATTTTTTATTTGCTGTAGAAATGTACTTTAATCAATAGAAAAAAGTTTTATTACATTACTATAATTCCTATCTTCGCAAAAAATTCCTGAAATTCTAGTGCATACGCCTGCCTTAAGGCGGGCACCTGTTTAATCCAGGGGTTGAGAATTCTCATTTGCCAGCCTAAAAGTAGTGTCACAGCGCAGATATTCGTTTAAGAAACATGTCAATCTAAGTTTGCAATTTGACAGAAATCTAGTTTCAAGTGCATTTTTGCATTACGTACCCTGCGAAAATTATTATTATTATTATTATTATTTCCTCCAAATTGAAAACAGACATCGGATTCGGTCTTTTCCTCCCCAAATTAGAGTAGTCTAATTTTTCTAACTGAATTAAAAATCTATGACTAGAGGGTTAACATGACAGTATTTAAAAATCCCTGCCCTCGGCATGTACCAGCGATTTCGACCTTATTCTGCAATCTTTAAGCGTTTGTAGCTCAGCGATTGTAGCTTACCGATTTAAATGAAATTTTCAGTATGCGTATATCTTACTTGAATCTAGAAAGTTAATTTTTTAAATTTTCATTATACGCTCACATAAAAAACTTTGAAAACCCGTTTTTTTCTTGTTATTTCGAAAATTCCAATTTTTCAAAACGGCGAATAAACGACATATCTATTATACATAGTAAACCGATCTTTCTAACTTCTAAAAAAACCGAACTCGTTTAGTTCACTTTTTGTAAAAAGTTATGCGATTTTAAAAAGTGTATATGTATACGTATAATATGTGGGTAATGTTAATTAAGCAATAAACACGCTTTGATTCGTCTACAAAAGAAGAGATTAATTTATTTTATAATAAAATGAATTAGACTAGGATTGCACGTGGTTTACTAACCTACAAAAGAAGAGAATCAACACTCAATGTTCATGGTCCAATCTCTCCGTCAATTCGTACTTGTTGAACAATTCCTGAATTACAGTTCAACACCAATCTCGGAACCCACAATCTCACCACAATTTCTCAACTCCCTCATTTCCTCGACAAACGGCTCTTATCTCCATGTGGTGGCGCCACCTCCCAACGTCCGATCCCCGAAGGCGCACATGCATGCACATGTACACAAAGCATACATACGTTTGTCTGCCACTGTATGGTGTATCTACTACTCTATCACTACAGTATATTCTATAAAATCCGATATGTGTATTAAGTACTCTAACGTATGTTATATTTTTATATATTTTATGTATTGTACATATATTTTAAGTGCGTATGCGATCTGTGTATTCTGTGTTACACTTTGTATACTCTACTTTGTATATTCCAACCAACTACAGGTGTATTCACAACTTATTGTAAGTGCATTCTATAGTCATTTCGCGCATGCACGCACCAGTAATTTGATTATAGAAATATAATAATTTAATTTATAATTTATAACAAATAAAATAATAATATTGTAGTATTGTAGTTTTTCAATATTTGTAAATACACATGGTGTAATGCAGTGGATGATATAATTTGTAGTGTATTGTAATGAAATAAATGGAAATATATTTTTATCAAATTTAATTTTATTTTAATCGTATCGATAACCGTCTTCAACACCGTCCCAATGACTTTAGCCTAATTTAGACCCGCTAAAATACAAATTTTCAGGATGTACTATATTCGGGTCCAAATGACTCCCCACTCCCCGCATAGATTTTCGGAAAGAAATTCGTACACCTCTAACGTACGTACACGTCTCTACACCTGCCGCCTGTTTCAAACTCTCGCCCCAAATAAATCTTTCAACATTTCAATACATTTTAGAGTAGTTATTGAATTGCGCGCTGTCCATAAGCAGAGGGCGCTACGTCCAGTCTTCAAATTAGGAGTCAGTAACACTTTCGCTGAAATGCATCTCATAGTATAGACGATGTTGTATAGATGGTGTTAGTACACGTATCCGTGGTGGTTACCGACGCTCCACCAGAGGGCCACGAGGCTTGAGAAGTTTCTCGCCGGTGATCGTGGGCCCTCCCGTTTGTATATATAGAAGTTCCGTTCCAGTCCTGATACCCAGCGTGTCTAAGGCAGGGTCCCGCCAGGTAAGTCTTACTTGACGAGTCCTCTGGCGGGGCCCGGGACGAAACGCGCTCTCTCTTTCCTTCTCTCTGAAGGTGAGGTGACCCCTTTATCCGGGTTTAGTCCATCACTGGATCTGACGGTGGTCCGTGTCAGATTTCCCAAAACACGACTGACGATGCCCAAAAAGGCACCTATAAGGCCGCCGACAGTCCCACAAAAGGCGTCTTGTTACAAATCCAGACGCTCCAGGCCCTAAAACAGGCCGAAAACAGGCGCCTTTAAGGCGCGGTGTGCTGTGTTGGGAAGTCAGCAAAAATAGGCCATTGTAATAATGGGTATGCCAATTTCTATCATAGGAGTATTATCACAAATGGAATACTAAAGGTGTTTTTCTAACGAAACTGACACCAATTATGATATGATTCTGATTATTTATTAATGAATAATGGAAAGTACTCTTGGAGTAAAGTAATTGAGGAAAGTAATGAAGAGTACTTGAATTCTACGTGAACTGACACGGAACTGATATGTATGCCCAAATCTTAACGTAACGAAACCTACGCTCATGCACTTACATCGTAGATGTTTTTTATAATTTTTAAATCCATTCAATAGTTAATAAGGATAGATCCAATCAATTTGTAATGAAACGTAAGGATTTAGGGGCCTCGGTTCCCAGAAGCAACGAATATAAATTTTACAAAAACGTTTCAATTCATTATTTACAATGATTTTTACGTGTCGTAGGATAGGTCTATTTAGACACGCACAAAGTGCAGAGATTTGCGGGAATGTCAGTAATAGCGCCATTTTTTAATATTTTTCAGTGTACAACACGTGAAAATATTAGTTAAATGTTCCACTACATGTAAAATACTAACAATCAATTTCATCTTGCAATTTATAGCTTGTATAATGCTCTCAAGAAGAAGGATATTTTCATTGAATTCGGCAAACTCACTCTTAATCAACTCCTTAAGGGGGGAGACCACTGTCAGAAATCTGGAAATTTTTTTTTTTTTTGTTTTTCGTGAAGCGGTGTCAAACACGCGACTGAGCCACGCGGAACTTTGAACGCGTTTTCCTCAGAATGACATTTTTCAACCGCGTTGACAGTCTACAGAGAAAACTATACGTCCAATTGACATGAGCAAGGACATTTATTGTTCGGAAAACCCGTTGCTATTACGTGACGATCAGCTTTTTTCAATTTTCGACCTGCTTCTATTTTTTTTAGCAACATTTGTCCAATTTTGTACCCCGAAAACAGGACTTTTTTTTTCAGTGGTCCGCCATTTTGTTATTTTTTACAATTTTGACATTTTCTGATCGTCACGTAATAGAGGCAGGCTTCTAGTTTCTAAATATTACTGTTTTTTTTTAATTCCGATTAACCATATGGCCTGGGGACTGTCAACGCGACTAGCATGTTTTTGCCGCAGCGCAAATTTTGCCGAAGAATATACAGGAAACGGATTTATGAATTTGATTGAAAAAAATTTTTTCTTACCTTTCAATATGTACACTATTAACTATACTAAGCAATACAGTGATTTACTTGCGTTGTTTGGTTGAAATAAATTCCCGAAAACACCCTTACATTTCGGACCGAGACAGTGGTCTCCCCCCTTAATGGTGTTCCTCATACAATCGGCAAACTCATTCTTAATCAACTCCTTCATAATGTCCCTCATAGCCAAAGAGTAGGTATAATAAGAGGCGTCACTCCGGGCGGAACCTTTGAAGTCCTTACTTGACCTTGGCATTTAAATTGGTTGTATATTTCGAGCGGGATATTCAAATCGACTAAATGTACCTTACCACAATTGGCTGATTATTGCCGAAGTTGACCGATTATTGCCGAAACTTAGCGATCATTGCCGAATGGGCATTTAAATTGGTTGTATAGTGATTTCCCTAGGTTATTTCTGTCCTTGTCGAGTGACGCCTCTTATTATATCTCCTCTTTGTCATAGCATCGGCCGATGGTAAAGCCGAGAGTGATTGTAGCACAGACAAGGAATTCCATACCTCGTCTGTGCTCATTCGTTGGTTGAACGTCGGTCACGTGATTGGTTTTGACGCTCAAAACGAGCATCGGTCACGTGATTGGTTTTGACACTCAAGACGAGTGTCAGCATGAAATCCGTGAAATCGCACCTCAAAAGCTCAAGTGACTGGTTTTGACAGTGAAAACGAGCGTCGAGCGTCAGCATGAAATTCAAATTGCACCTTTCCGTTTCCAACAGCGCATGAACTGCAGTAACGAAACGGAACGGTTATGAATGCGCGCAGCGCGTTGATTCACAGCAGATTCGGCAACCTGCACAAATGCGCATTGAGTGCGAGTTTTCTCGCTTCCAATTGGCTGAAAGTTGCACTCAGTGCAACTGTCCGAATTCGCTATCAGTTGACTGCATTCGATGCACCGACAGTCGCTACTTATTCTGGAACGATATTCTTGAGCCCGGTGTACATTATGTTACACTTCTGTGAAAATGGAGCATGATGGCCAAAACACAAACTCTTGCCATGTGTTCCGGGTGTGTAACATGGTGTAATCACCCTATCACGTCTTGCAACCGAACAAGTTATAATTTCTATTAAAAGGAAACTTCCAGTATAATTTCTCTGCTATAATGTTATGTATGTCCCTCTGCTGATATTTGTGGATATTAAATAAAGCCATTGGATCATTATAATCACTATTATCGTGTATGCACGAGGTTAAGTGAGATGAACTGTGCTAAGCAGTCGTTACAATAGACTACAATACAAAAAGTCGCACTGCAAGTGTACCTGTACGCGAATAACAATTGTTAACAACAATGGCTTCCGATAAGTCTGTCAATTCGAATCACACACTTCCGCCGAACGTTAAAATAAAAATAGAGCCTGGGACATCAATGCCAGTTCCTCTAAAAAACATTAAGACCGAGCCTGGCTTGTCCACTACTACGACTAGGTTAACTTCCTTTCGCTTACCGAGAGATTTAACATTGGGAGGTAACATTAAGACCGAGAAACCCAAGAAAGTGTACACACCAAATTTGAATGCTCAAAGGACAAAAAAGAAAGAGTAAGTTTCCTTGGCGAGGAGGAAAAACCGTTGAATCTGCGAGTGATACAGATTCGTTAAAAAAATTTATGATCTTTCAGCGATGCGACACAGAACGAGCCTACAAAATCGACTAGGGGTAGGGACCAGAATCGAGGAAGAGGCAGGGGTAACAAACCTGACAGGGGACGTGGAAGAGGTTCCAGCAATCTAATCCAAGTATGTCGGTAGAATTATACCAAGAGACGTAGCATCAGCTTGGAATGCGTTATGTGTACTCTGTTTTAGTCGAGCGGTATTTGGTCCACTGGGATAAATAGCACACCAGGAAAACGTGGCAGCGGCGGTGGCGGCGGCGGCGGTGGTGGCTACAGAGACAACGATAGAAGTTCCCAAGTAGCTCTAGAAAAGCCTAAACTAGATTTAAATCGCAGCGTAGATAAAGCTGAAGAAGAGGAGAAGTTGAAGTTGCTATTAAGAGATGACTTTATAGACGACGGAGAATCTGTAGACCTCGACAATAGCCCCGTTGTGTTGCCAATGATCAAAGGTTTATACTTGCGTCGACGACTTATGTTAACGATTACTAATGCACTTAGTAGTAAATTGTTGATATCTACCTGTTATAGCAAAGTTACATAAAGAAGAATCTAAAGTAGTGGTTGAAGAGGAAGAGGAGGAAGTAGACAGGAAACCAATTATTTTGGAGAACGGGGATGGTAAGTAAATATGTTTGCATTAGTCGAATATTGTGTAATTAGTGCTTATTTTTAGTATTACCGCCAAAGAAGGAACTGAAAGCGAAGACGGCAAAACCTGATACAGAAATAAAGGAAGAGTTAGATAGCATTCCCCAAATTATTGAGAACAAAACGAATTCTTACATCTTGATACAGGTTGGAACGTATTAAACTAAAGACTTATAATTTATCTTCAAAATTGCTATGCCGATGTAACAAATAAACCGCAGTTTCCAGACTGTTTACCAGGTTTTGTGAGTAGCGCCGAAGATACCAGACCAAATCGTTCGAATGCCTCAGGGAACGAGAAGGAGAACGGAAGTAATTCGCAAACCGAGTTATGTACCTTAAACGATCTGAAAGCCGGTATCCTAGGCAAATTACAGATCTTAAAATCCGGCAAAACGCGTTTATTGTTGGGTGAGAACAACTTGCTCGTGGATGTTGGATCACACCTTAGCTTTCGACAAGTATGTATTTATAATGTACAAAAACGCATTCGATAACTAGTGACGACGATAATGCTTTTTTAGGATCTTATCGCCGCAAAAGTGGATCCCGATAAATTAAATGGGGATCTAATTAATCTTGGACCAGTCAGTAGTACGCTTATATGTTCACCTGATTGGGAATCCATGTTGGCTAAGTTGTAAGTATAGTTATAAAACATAGATTTATTGAATGTTCCTTACTGCAGAAGATGCACGAAATAAAAATATTTATATACCATTTAAAGTACTGAATTACTCTTTTCTTTGTTGAAAATCATGTATTTTCAATACCACAGTATATCTTAATCCCGAAGTTTAAATAAAATGTGCAGCGATTGCCCATTGAATTCGATTACATAATATGTGTATACGGATATCATAATAGGGTGTAATAATCGTTTCGTCCAAGTAACAATTGTCTCTCTTTAAGACGCAATTTATTCTTTTAGCTTAATATACGTATTTCACTGAAAAATTAATTATTTATACACAAATCAATTTTACAAACTAAATCCATCGCACTATACAATGAACGTTAAATTCGTGAAGTGAACTTATTAACTAAAGAGGATACAGTTTTTTACTTAATCGTGCGAACACTTTGAAAAATGTAAAAATCGTACATTGAAGTGGCACAAAGGATATTACTGTCTCTATTCTAGTAAGGTACACTATTTCCTCTTTGCTACGTCAAGAAAACAACTATTGCGTTAGACTTTTTTGTGTTTTAAGATAAAAAAAATTATTAGGGCTTCGTCGTAAAGCAAATTATTTGATCATGCCGAACTTGTTTGCACAAGAAAGTAGTGATGATGCGATAAAATCCTATGATTATTAATAATAAACGTAAACATACTCGTGATACAGTTAGAGCAAGTGCATCGCGATACAGAGGTACACACACATTACACACACCCTCTCTAATAAATCACACACACTCTTTAGTCACTTCTTTCTATACTATGTCCCTTTTTCATCGATTTTAATGCCTTCTCCCGCAGTTTTTTCTCTAGTTCTTCGGTATTACCTTCACTTACGTCGGATTCGTCAGATTCGGCGACCTTCTTCTTCTTGTGTTTCCTATGCTTCTTGTGTTTCTTATGCTTCTTGTGCTTTTTGTCCTTCTTCTTCTTCTTCTCCTCTACTTCGCTTTCCTGAAAGTATCAATTACAATTAATAAATGATATTTGCATTCTAATTCGCAAGTGGCAACGAAAGAAATTACCTCTGATTCACTGGTACTAGTCTTAGTTTTCTTTTTACGTTTCTTCTTCACCTTTTCTTCGTCTGAACTATCATCTGCTTTCCTTTTCTTCTTCGCGTCCTTCTCCCCGATCTCCTCGTCGTCCGAACTTGAATCCCGTTTAGATTTCTTCGCGCGTACTTTCCCCTCGTCTTCGCTCGTAGAGTCTTTCCTAGACTTTCTTGTCCTCGATTTCTCATCCTCCGAAGAGCTGTCCCTTCGTTTCCTCGTTTTCTTCGGCTCATCGTCCGAACTCGAATCTTTTTTGGACTTTCGCATCCTAGATCTGTCGTCATCATTCTTGCTTCTTTTGGTCTTCTGATCTTCATCGCCCGAAGAAGAATCTTTTCTAGATCTCTTCGATTTCTTGGTCTCCTCCTCCAACTCTTTCTTTGATCGTTTGCGGGACTCGGTTTCGTTTAGTTCTCGTTTCCTGTTATCTTTCCTATCCTTGGTGCGTTCATCCAACGAATCTGCGGAGACAAATGCCTTCGTTAACACTAATTCATTTCATAATCATAGTCGAGTTAATCGATCTTTACCTCGATTCGACTCCCTAATCTTTTTACTTTTCTCTACATGCTTCCGTTCCTCCTCAGAATCTGAGCTGGAACCACCTTTGTCCGATTTCTCTTCATCCGTCGAAGCTTTCCTAGATTTCCTGGATTTTTCTAATTTTCTTGACTTTTTCTTACCTGTAGCATAAAAAAATTACTGCAAACATTCACGAATACGACACATCGCGGAGTCTTTGAACTGATATTTACCTTCACTTTCACTGTCATTCGAATCTGTAGAACCATCGCGTTTCTCCCGCTTGGACTTCTTCGTAACTTCTATAGGCTTTTTCGTGAGAACTGGCTCCGACGTTTTCTGAACCAACTTCTTCTCTTCAGCAACTACTTTGATCGATTTCATCGACTTGTCGTCCTTCTTCAATGGGAAAGTGTCTGCAGACGAGAAGCTCGACTCTTCTTTCGGTGATTCTGCCTTATTATCTTCTCTGGGAACAAGTCAGAATATCGTCAGGGCTGGACGATTTTTTGTGACATGTAAAGGAACAATATTTAAAAAAATTCGTAGACTTACTTTGCAGGTTGTTTAACTTTAACCGTAGCTATAATGTCTTCAGTCTTTTTAAACGGCGATGGCGTTCGGGACAGGCTCTTGGAAAACTAGAAATAAGTTGAGCCGAAATCGATAAGAACCTATGCAAAGGACTACTACGTATAAAAAATGAGCATTGCCGCTTACTCTGTGCCTAGTTACAGGAAGAGTAGTGGGTTGAAGTTTTTTGGGAGAAACGCTAGGATCTGGTTTCTTGATCGACGGGGGTTCAACTTTTTTCGCATCCTTCTCGGGTCGCTTGACGGGCTCCTCTTTCACAACCTTCTCTTTTTCTTTACGTTTATCGTCCACGTGATCCCGCTGTTGTTCTCTTTCGCGTTCCCGTTTCTCTTGAGATGATTTCCGCTCGGGCGACTTTCTGCACACAGACAATAAAGGTAGATTATTCGAAAGTGGTAGGAGGGCCCCTGTTACAGCTAAGCGAGAAACGTAACATAGCTGCTATACGCTCCGACAATCGTAAGGTCTGTAACAAAACGTGAAAAGATACGATATAACATCTTTTACTCACCTGGTCGCTTCATCCTCATTGCTAGAGGAACTACTTTCGCTACTTTCCGAGCTACTTGACTTAGACCTTCCGTTTCGCAATTCTTTTCGCGATCCGGTATCGGTCGGCCTTTTAACTTTCTCATCCACCTTCTTCTCCTTCGACTTGTCCTTGGCATCTTTTGGGCGTTCGGGAGATCGCTTTCCATCTCTTGAACGATCCACCGACGACCTCGGATCTTTCGATCTTGATCTACGATCCTTAGATCTAGACCGTCGATCTTTATCCCTTCTGTCCCTGTCTCTGGAACGGTCTCGCCTACTCGATCTGTCGCGAGAGGAAGATCTATCGTACCTGAGGGATCGATCCCGTCCGTCTGGCGAACGACGTCTGCTGTCACGACGATCTGGAGATCGACGCCTGTCCCGCCTCTCCGACGATCTTCGCCTGCGATCGAGCGATCTCCTTCGGCGTCTGTCCCCAGGACTAGGCGATCTGCGACGGTACCTTGCCGGGCTTCTACGAGGAGGACTCCTGTAACATACGCAAATCCGCCGTTATTTACGAGACATGGTCAACAATGATTTTCAATCAAAGGGGAATAATTATAATCCTACCTTCGCCTGCTGGGTGCTCTGCGGACTGATGGTGGTCGCATGCTACGACTACCGCTGTATCTGTCTAGTCTCTCTCGCTCCCTTTCTCGTTCCCGTTCTCGTCTTCTTTCTCGTTCTCTGTCTATGGATCTTCTAGAGAAAATTCACCCCAAGATTAATATATCATGGCAAATGGAGTTCATTAGAGGTATTTCTATCGTAGACAGCCTCACGCGTACCTTCTGTTCCTATCCCGAGATCGATCGCGTGATCTGTCGCGCGATCTATCCCGTGACCTGTCCCGCGATCTGTCCTTGGAACGACCTCTGTCCTTACGAGGGCTAGGACTTCTACGTTTGGGCACGGATTTCCTTTCCCGACTCGAGTCACTGTCGCTACCACTGTCATCTTTGTTAGTCTTTCTGTACGATCTCTTTGCCTGCACCCCGTCCTTCTTCTTTCTAATCTCGAAATCGTTCTTGTCTTTCGCCCCTTTATCTTCGTCAGATTCGGAACTACTGCTCGTGCTTGCGTCCCGTTTCCTGTTGGAATCGAGATTATCTTTTCTCTTATCCGGCGATTTCGAGCGAGACTTGGACGATCTGGAGTCACTCGAATCGGACCTCGACTTTCTAGACTTACTCCTGTCGTTGCTCTTCGACCTTGACTTTTTAGATCGCGAGCGAGATCTCGAGTGCGATCGCGGTGATTTTGATTTCGTGCGTCTCGATTTCGAGCGGTCCTGCGACCTGGATTTCGATCTCCTTGATTTTGATCTGGATCTAGATCGTCTAGATCTTGACTTGGAGCGAGATCGTCTTGATTTCGAAGCGGGCGACCGAGATCGTCGGGTTTTCGAGTCGCGACTCGGAGATTTCGATCTAGATTTCTTCGAGCGACTAATGGGAGATTTCGATCTGGATCTGGATTTCTTTGCTTTGTCCAGTGCCTCGGGAGACGGGGTACGATTGTTCTTCTTCTTTCCATCAGCGATGCTCATTAATTTTGCTTGTAATCGTGATATCGCCACAGCAGCCTCCCTGTTAACACACCTTAATAAATACTCTTTAAGAGCTTATGTTACGCAAGTAAACGCGAACACTTACGGTTTAGTTTTGACGGGCATTAGTGGTATAGCATTCTCGGGTTGAGGCGAATCTTCCCGCTCAATTTTAACCTCCGGCATATCTTTCCCGGTATCCTTAAGGGAATTCTTGCTGGGTGATCTCGAAGAGGATCGTCGCTTGCGACTCGATCTGTCACGGTCTCTGTGTCGATCCCTCGATCGACTTCTCTTACTTCTGTAACCGGTTACAGAACTTTTCACACAATCTGTCGAATTGCACGGAAATATGTATCGCTATTCGAATGTTTACTGACGTACCTGTCTCTATCACGATCCCTGCTTCTATCCCTTCTGCGCTCCTTCGACGAACCACGTTCTTTGTCTTCTTTCTTTATCTTACTCTCCGCTTCATCCTTTTCCTTCTCCCGCTCCTTCTCCTTCTCCTTCTCTGCCAAAGAAGCTTGAAGCTTCTCCTGCTCCTCCTGTTTCGATCGATATAGTGGCTTAGGACACGACTAACGAATCACTCATTCAAAAGGAAGTGGCAGACATTGGAGATCTGAATTGAACCTCGTGCATTCAGAAGCATTCAACTGAACATTTTGCTGAATGTCAAAATTTAGTTATTCAATTGTTTCGCTACTATCGAATTAGTTCGTGGGATAAAGTCGAATGCTTGTGAATTCTAAATCAATCAGATCTATCGAAAGAACGTGTTAGATAGTGACGATATGAAAATGGATAATTACCAAACGCTTTTTAATTTGATCTTTTTTTTGTTGCAAGAAAGCCTCTGGAATGCCCGTTACACTTTCCTGAGCAGAGACCAAAAGGTCCCACAATTCACCCATGAAAGATCGGGCATTCCTGCCGTTCAGGAAGCCTGTGAGGTTGATCTGCATTTTTCGGGGGTCCGGGAACTGTAAAATATACAGTTATACTAATTTATTTTTCTCTACGCGTGATCGCAACTGGTGAACAATAGACATTGAATTTTACTAAATTCTGATAGAAAAAAAAAGAGTTGGAGTTACAACAGTGTCCATCTCCCTATGTTGTTACTAACTGCTTTTCCCCCTCGAAAAAGCAGATATATTTTCGCATGTCTAATGTACCTTACCACCAACCGTGGACAGCTCGTCTCGCGTCTGCGCTAGCAAGTGACAATGCTAAGAAAAAAAAAGTATTATGCTCATCGATAAACGCACAAGTAGCACAGAGATACATTGATACCTTCTGAATTTAAAAGTACTGCTAAGGTAGATGCTGAAATGGGATTGACAAGTATGCGTGTAAGTAT
The DNA here is from genome assembly GCA_929113495.1 of Andrena minutula. Classification (NCBI taxonomy): domain Eukaryota; kingdom Metazoa; phylum Arthropoda; class Insecta; order Hymenoptera; family Andrenidae; genus Andrena; species Andrena minutula. Next base: position 74,562,024 of record OV815993.1, on the reverse strand, counting down.
CAGCTGAAAACGAAAGGATTATTTTGGAATAGAAGGAACACCGTTCCACCAACCTGTGACGTTGACAAAGAGTGTCAAACCGAGTAGAGATACCTCCGGCGTGGTCCACGAGTCAATCGCGTCTACGACTGACCGCCTATCCGTTGAATCATGCCCCGGCGAACAGACCTGCGTCACGAGACGATTCCTCCATTCCTCGGGTCGGTGCGGAAGCTACGAAGACTGAAGGGATCTGCATCTCAGGCTTGTCCACCGCGCCGGCGATCCTTGCACGACGATCGTTGCATCTGGCCTAGCGATGCGAACGGTTCCTCCTCGCTTGAGCTCGAGCTGCATCTCGGGACTCGTACACCGGTGACGGCTGGCTGCTCGTCGCTGGCCGATGCTCGAAAGCCGGCACAGCTTTTGCGGTTGCATGGACGGCGTGTAACTACCTCGGACGAGGCAATTACGGGCGGGTGGAGGCGACGACTGGCGCAGCTAGTGGACGATGGCGATTTCAGCGACGGAGACATCTGTAGAATGGTAGGATGCCTCGGGCAGAGCTCCACATTATGACGAGAAGAGCAGCGACAGCTCGATGCGGAGTGATTATAGCGAGTACGGCGGTTCTCCGGTGGCGATGGCGCTGGATGAACTGGTGAGGTTGAAGTGTTCAGCGGCGGTTCTAAGACGACGTTGATATACCAGCTGGGATCAGCTAGCGTTGACGGCTGATAGAAAGGCGGCCAATCGGATGCAGAGAGGAGCACATCCGAATGCCATTTGGACAATAGGGTTGAGCCCCACCAACGGTCTCTACTTATACTAACGGGGAATTCAAACATATGCGATAAAAAATTGTCTGTACACGTTAGAGCATTGCAGGATCAGCTACATCGGTTTTTTTTTTGTTTCTTTTGTCGAAATGGGATATTTGCTTGGTAGGGATACTCGAGGCGGACGAAAAATGGGATACACAGGACGTACGGGAACGATGATACATTCTCAAAATTCAAATAAGAAAATAAAAACAATGAGGCATAATATGACTAACATGGTGTCTGCCTCCTTGCTTTTCATCTCCAAAGTCGGCACATAGTGCAGATTTTGGACGATAGCATTTTGTAACTGGTACAAAACATTGTGCTGAAATAATGTGTATTTATCGATTTCCTAAGATGAGGGGAAAAAGCCAAGTGAACGCATCTTATATTTCTCTTAGTTCGTCTATAGTCCCTTAAGTCTAGGTCTATTTGAATCCACAGCGATAGAAACTCCTTACCTTTTCCTCCAGTTGGTTATACACAAATTCTACCACTACATCGTCCTCCATGCCCAAAATCTGTGTGATCTTTGTAGTAATCCATGGCTTGATAACGTCCAGCTTAACTTTGCTCATATCCACCTGAAAAGGCAGAATAGATGGTAGAAATCGACCTCGACAAGAACCCCTCGATATAATTCTGTTAAACGCGGAAGAAACTGAGCTATCTCAATCACCTTCTGCGTAAGGGAATCGCCGAACTTCATTTGCTTGAGAAGCTTCTTCTCCTTATCGCTGAACCTCGTGTCTTGCGAGGCGGTAGTCCCCTGAAAGCCGAAAACGATGTATTCGCAACGTCTCGATATACCCCGCGCTAATAATCCAACGAAGTCGCAAGAATCGGAGATTTAGTTTCTATTTTTTTACGAAAGGGCAAGTTTGCTTACTGTGTACATCATTTTGGCAACGTGTGGAAACCAAAAGTTATACGATGCTCTGCAGTCGTCGCTGGCGATGAATCCGCTCCTCTTCTACGGCGCTGAATGGAAAGAAACCGGCTCCAGCGAACAAACTTTCGTCTCTCCCTATCCACCATACGATATACAACGTTTTATACGGAAATATAGGAGGTGGGAACGTAGCGTAAACGGACGCGGACGTACCGTAGATCAATCAGCCAACATGGCGGCCGTGTCGTTACAAAGGTGCCCTGAACTTATTGGCGGTAGACAGTGCAGCCATTTGTGTCCAGTGTAGCCAATAGTGTCGCGTCCCGCGGTTTTCTGCCCGGTCGCACGTTTCGATTTCGGGGATATGTTTTACGATTTAACTAATTACGTGATAGGTACGTTACATTTATTTCTAGTGTATAGATATTATTTACTCTCCATTTTGGATCCTTAGCTGCGGAAAATGGAAAACGAGGTAGGTTCCGTAACTATGAGTCATTTACATGTTTTCCAGTCCAATGTGAAACTATATATAATGAAATATCGTGTCAGGGATGCTCGGGGATAAGGAATAACTAAGACTGAATGAAGTGCTCGGAATTATTTGAAAGAATGGTCATTTCTTTTCATAATACATCGTAATCTAATAATAAATTATAAATACATGCTTGCATATTACAACTATAGATACAAAAGATGACATGTGGTATGGAAGTGTAGTGTAGTTCGTCGCGCGCGCTTAATACAACGTTCCGGCGTTTCTCTTTTTATCACTTTCCCGTACAGCACTGGCACAGAACGTTCACACGCGAATTCGTATCCCCTTCAACCGTACCCGATCTGCAAACTGTCGGTAGGATCATTCTCTACACGTTAAGCGAGCATTCCCTCCGTCGATATTAACAGCCGCTTCCGGTAAGTGGACCATCAACAGTTACCGTTAATTTAACCTGAATGATAAGAAGACTTGGAGACATCTTTTCTCGTCGGTCAGTAACGACCGACAAGTTCGAATTAGTGTGCCATCTTAAGGGGGTAGACACGTCACGTGACACGGGCGATGCACCGCGCTGTAATACCGACAATCTAACCTGAAACATGGGTTTGGAATTTTTCCTTTTTCGTCCTTATATGAGCAGATTTTGGGCTTGGCGAGGTCTCATTCGAAAGAGGAAGGTTCAATGCGGAGCGCTGGGATAACCGTTTGAGTCACAAAACTCTTTTAATGACCTAAAAATACTTAAGGACGTAAACACGCCACGTGACATGGGTAATGCAGCGCACTGTATACCGACACAATCTGGCCCGAAACATGGGTCTGGGCGGGCACGTTGTTTGTCCTTATATGATCAGATTTCGGGCTGAGTGACGTCTCATTCGAAAGAGAAAGCTTCAATGCAGACCGCTCTGGTCATCGTTTGAGTCACAAAATTCTTTTAGTGACCTAAAAATACTTGGATTCTTGCGGGTGTATTTTCTCGACTTTTGCTCTACTTTGATCACTCATATTATTACATATCAACACAATCTCGTCGAATCATGACCAGAGCGGTCTGCATTGAAGCTTCCTCTTTCGAATGAGACGTCACTCAGCCCGAAATCTGATCATATAAGGACAAACAACATGCCCGCCCAGACCCATGTTTCGGGCCAGATTGTGTCGGTATACAGCGCGCTGCATTACCCGTGTCTACCCCCTTAAATGATAGAAGATCCTCAGCCGAGGATGGCGTAAGCGTAGACGGATGCCGTTGATAAGTGGCGCGGCAGGAATGGATTTGGGCGCCGCGTCGCGTGGATCTCGTCTATGAAATAACGAGGTGAAGGGTCCCGCAAAGCGGCTAACGGTACATTATACTCATCGGAATTCATGGTACGGTCCATTCGTACCGCGACTGCACGTCCATCCTGTTTGTCGGTACGATTCCGACGCGGGCTTCCAGAGTCCGGTTCTGGGAAGCATAAGCGGGCCAGCAGAGTGTCCCGCGAGCGACTCAGCCGACTTAACCGACTCAGACCAGGGAACCAGAACGATCCCGTCATCGTTCTCCGTTCACGGTGCAATGGGGATCGTGATGATCGGTCGTTTACCGAGATCCTCTCATCGTGGGATCGTTTCTCAAGTCGGGCACAACGACGAGGATTCTTAATGTCGAAAGAATAGGAATCTGGACTGGAAGATGGATGCTTCGCTCGCAGGACGACTGCTCTTCGAATCGAGCTTTAATATATGGAAAGGATTACTATGCTAATAGACGGCCGGGGAACGCGTCGAAGGAAGGAGTAAATATAGAGGAGAGAAGAAGATCCTATGACGATGCTTCTCGACGAAGAACGCATCGACAACGTTTCCGGATGGTTGCGGAGCGGCCGAGGGAAATGATATAACTTTACGATGCCTCTGGAAAGAATAACCCGGAGATTCTTCCCAGCGGAACGTTGTTACGAGACGGTCTATAGCACCTGCTCGAAACCGGCTCGCGGCCAGGTCTAGTGAACTCGATCGAATTCCGAGACCGGATTCCGCGAAACGACCGGCGCTGCTCCGATTCTTTTTTTCGCTTCGAGATAACTCCTTCGAACTTTTTTCGGTCACGACCGCTCGAAGGAACGCCTGATCCCTAAACATACCTTCCGAACAGTACTTCCCCCTCTCCCTAAAAGGCGACAGTTTGTAGATCAGAGTGACGTCGCTGCGAGGATACGAATAATGGGTCCATTCGTTACAGAACCACCGAGAACTTGCGACGGGGGAGCAGGTTCCTCTGGAGATCGCTAACCGATACCCCGGGACGAATTAGGGAAGCTGATCGGCCCGTGGTAAAAGTGGCCTCCTCCTTCCGAGAGAAAGAATCGTCCATTTCCCCGATTTCTCCCGCGAGATGATTTTCTATCAACTTCGATACTGGTCTGAGCGTCGGAGCTGGCTCCGTCAAAGAGGTTACTAGGTCCCTCGGCGAGGTTGCTCGAGGGGTCACCTTCCACCGATTCGTCGCGGCGGGTCTCGAGCGATCCTCCTGCCGAGAGGACGTTCGCGCCCGATACGTGCCGGCCAGTCGGCCACTCGGGTTCGACGAACGTTTAAAAGCTTTGCACGGCCGGGGCCTCCGACGAGGCGCTTGCCGAATTCCTCGGCTTGCACACGCAACCGCTCTCCACCAGAACGTAATCTTGCCCGGTCAAGGTCACCGGTCCGAGGGGGATCACCAGAAACAGGTACGGCACGTACGTCTGCGTGCACTCGCCGTGTACCACGTCGCACTCCTTCGACCTGAAACAACACCACCACCATTGTATGCCACTGAAAATCCCGGCGCTCCGGGTCGCCTCGTTAATCGCGCGAGTAAATACCGAGTCGAAAAACGTTTCAAAAGTAGGCTCGGTGACGGGCACAAAAGTTGTAGACCCGTTTGGCCCACTGTGCCACATTCGATACACCGCGGTGAATTTCAATTCGAGCCAAGTCGCCCGCGTTCGCCGATCGAGCGACGTGTCAAGAAAGTAACAGTGGATAGCGATTGGGACCCGCTCCCCCGATTCGCGGAAAACTATGCGCCAGCCGAACGATTTCCAAGGCGACACCGTTCGCGCGTCCATCCTCGGAATTTAGAGAAGCCTCGCGCGTCGTTGGATACTTACTCGCAAACCTCGAACACGACCTGCTGCAGGAGATCGGGGAACTTCTGCACGATCGTCACCGGCTGGCCGCTGGTCAAGCTCACTCCGTACATGGGCGCCGTGGTGTTGTACCTCGTTTTGCATAATCTGGCCGGCGAGCCGCAGGACTCTTTCGGGGTGAACGCTCGCCCTGAAGACAAACGACATCGTTTTGTCCACGTCTATACGTTCTACGGAGGCGCTGCTGTATTAATAAGAATGCGCCAGTGAATCAGTTCGGAGAAGAATGCTGGCAGCGATTAAGGCGAATCGCTGGCGAGCTTGGCGCCCTTTCTTCGGAATTCCGTCGACTCGTGCGTTCGAAACGACGAGTGGGTCGCCGGTGTCCCGTTATGAGCAGAACGAGCGATAACTGTATTGGCCGGATAACACGGTGCCTTATTACCGTCCTGCTGCACCAGTCGGCCATTATCCAAAGGACGGGAGTAATCGATGCTGGTAAACGACAGCCGGCGAGGAAAAGCCGATGGATTTTTCGGTCCGGCAGGCGACAACGAACCTCTCGCGGTGCGCCGCGTGTGTCAAAGGAATTCTAAAACCGACGGGACACACGCGGCGGCGGGTGTTGTGGTCGTTTGGAACCAGGTTTTCGTGTCATAAGGACAGTCGCATAATTCAAGGCTGCGCAGCGCCGGTACATCGAGCAACCGGTTGCTCCGATTTTTCTGCATTTTCGAGCGGCCACGCGTTTGAAAACGAAGCCGAGGGGGTCGAGCTGCGCGGCCCTCCTGAGAAACTCGGCGGAAAGCCGATAGCGTTGAATGGTCCTCGGAGCAAGAGCACTTCCCAAGGTTGTTCTTATAGCTGGGGCAACGGTACCGCGAGCGAGCATTCGCACGGACCGCGAAGGGAGCAGCTTTTTCTGGAAGCGCACGTCCCGAGGAATCTCGAGGAAGCGACAGGGAGCAGAGTGTTTGCGTTCCGCTAAATAGGCACAATAACCTCGTAAACCGTGCGTGAACGCGTTTGCCAGCTAATATCTCCAGCGGGCGACGGCGATCATTAGAAATTAATGCAGGTCAGCGTGGTTGTCCGCGAGTTACGAGTCTGAGAGCCCCATTATACAAGATTACGTTTGAAAACGCGAGCTGGCGAAGGCAGGATAAATAAATTCTGCATGTTCGACGAGGAGGATGTAGGTTACAGCCGCCTGTAATTATTCGTGATCCAGTTAACCGGCTCGACTACTGTTGCGCCTCGAACAAGAGGACAAGTTCGTCTTCCGCATGTTCCAAAGCGAGCCACGAGTATCCCTCGGCCGAATAGGAAACGATGAACGGTTCGGCAGCGTCAAGTCTTTGAAAATGAACACTGGGAAAATGAGTCCTCCGCCCATACAGCACACATCGTTGCAGCTGTATTGCAGGAACGTTGCTGCAATATTGCGTTGTTGCAGGCTGCATTGCAATATTGTTGGAACGTTCCTGCAATATTGCCGTGCATTATTGGAGTGGCAATGATCTTACAATATTGCAACAATATTGCAAGAACGTTGCCGTGTAATGTTCCATTGGCAACGATTCTACAATATTTCTGCAATATTGCGCGCACATCGAAGTGCAATGTTCCAGTAGAAACGTTCCTACAATATTTCGGCAATATTGCACGCACATCGACGTGCAATGTTCCACTGGCAACGATCCTACAATATTTCGGCAATATTGCGCGCAAATCGATGTGGCAATGTTTCAGTGGCAACGACCCAGCAAAATTGCCTACGTATTGCCGTGCAATACTGTAGTGGAAATATTGTAGAAAAAGTACAGCCATATTCTGAAGCAACTATGACGCTATTAACGTTATGAACTATTGTAAGTACTGACGCTATGAACTATTAACGCTTGTAGACTGCATTAGATTAGATTATTTTCGTTATGTTTTGTTACGTTATAATCTCTGTTTTATGTTTATTTTATTTATTTTATTTTATCTCTAATGTTATTTTTCACTGTATCTTTGTAATACTCTGTATTATTTTTGTAATCTAAAGGGTTCTCCCGTTGAATTAATAATAATAATAATAATAATAATGACTTTGACGAAATTTGAAATATGACGTCGAGTAGATTCTACAGCAGGGGTGCACAAGGGAGCTGTTTTAGCGCCTAGCTGCGAGCAACCCGTTTGTCCCATTGCTAAGGTTAAAATCGGTGAGGAGAACTGCAGTAGTGTACGTGCATGCTCGTATGCTCGTAACGTAAGTATATATGGCTGGGTTCAAGTCATACCAAATGCACGTACACTACTGCAGTTGTCCTCACCGATTCTAACCTTAGCAACGGGACAAACGGGTTGCTCGCAGCTAGGCGCTAAAACAGCTCCCTTGTGCACCCCTGTTCTACAGCATGTTTCATTTGACTGGATATGCTAGAATTTCTCGTTGGCCGTTTTTATTGCCGTTTCGTTGCAGAATCATTGCCGGAACGTTGCAGGACTACATGTTTGCAATGCTCGCGCAACATTGCAATATTGCGAAGGCGGACATAGGACTGAACCTGCAACGTCTCTGCAGTGTTATGGTGCAACATTGCAATCTTGCATCACAATATTGCAGAGACGTTGCTGCATTGTTATGGTGCTGTGTGGGCGTTGAGGAAGTCTTCGCGGACTTACCATTACGAGAGCTTTCCGCGATCGAGTAGTCCCCCTGGGCGACCTTGTAATTGTGCAGGAGCGCCTGCCTCGTCAGTTCGGGGTCGATCGTTCGTGGCTGATGAGACCTGGCCGTTCGGCTGCTCACCCACAGGTTCTTGTAACTCCTGGATATCGCGGCTCTACGACAGTCGTTGGTTTTGATAACGGTATCGCTCGCGAACGAGAAGCATGCATCTGAAATACCAGGCTCGCTCCATATACGGAGACACTTACGACGGATACTGCATGTTATTCGGTCCTATACAGTCCGTTGGGTCCGTGAGCGCGTCTCCCCATACGTACTTCAAGCCCATCCCGTTCCCCTCGCATTTCTTCGCTCCGTACACGTGGCCGCAGGTCGCGACCACGAGAATGAGACCGAGGTATCCGGACATCTGGAAATTACAGCAAACAAGCGTGAATGAAGTAGCCGAGATCGGCTCGCGAGCCGCCCCGAGCGCGCGCGCAATCAATGGGAAGCTAATTGCGCTCGCGGGCAACGGCTCATGAATAAAACAGTCCCAGCTGGCACTGGACTCGGATTACGTAGACCTAGGTACAAGGGGACACGATGTCGCCAGCGACAGAGGAAGGTGTCAGCCAGCGCGGAGCTCGAGTTCGCACGAGGTCAAGAGCAAAAGTAAATGACACTGGCCGGATGGCGATGACTCGTCGCGCAAAAATTGCAAGCAATGCTCGCGCGTCTTTTCTGATTCCCTCGGGCTCCCGACGAGCGACGAGGCCCGTCGTTATCGTTTCTTCCTGGTCGGGAGTTCGTCCAAGAATGTTCCGTTTCACGGACTGTTAGCACCGAGGCATCCCGACGGCGTAGGAACGAGGCGAGGAAACTTTTTTTCCCTTTCGAACCTCACCAACGATGGAAGCCGCCGAGACGGCGCGAGAGAGTGACCCGGCCTGCGCAATTTCGAGTGGCAATTAACCGCGAGCAATCGATATCGATCCCTGTATAGAATTCGGGGTTTCTAGGTTGCCGGGTCCATGTGGCTTCCGTTACAACCGTCTGTCGAAGGCGAGTGAAAGCAACGGCGGCAACGCTCGGTCAACGGCGATCGATCCTCGGTTCCGATGCAAACCCGGAGTCCGGCGACCGTTGACGCTTCAGGAACTAAGAAGACAGGAGTCAGCGCGGCGGAAAATTGCGGTTCAACGTCTGGCGAGGCGATAAGCCGCGCGTGGGAAAAGGAAAGGAAGAAAATCGTTAATGGGCAGCGCTGAAGGCTGACGATTGGCCGTGACCGGTGTCGCGTATCTGTTTCTTCAGGAAGCGCCTTGGCCGTTCCAGGCGTTAATTCCTCACGCAGACTTGAACCAGTCGCGGTGTCAAGTCGATCGGGTTCCCAACAAGTCGATTATTCCGTTCGTTACTGGGGATCGGATGGTGCCTCTCGTAGCTAATTAGAAGCGTTCTCAGAGCGATCCCGTATTCAATTCTTCGCGGTCCTCTTGTCCGCGGATCTTCGCACGCGAATCACGATGCATCGCGAACAAGTGGAGCGCGTTGCAGCGTGTAATTGCCCACGCGATATCGATCGCACAATAAAGTCATTTGGATAGATATGCGACGGGGCCGAGGGGGGACGGGTGGCCGCGTCTCGAGGGATTATATAACGGCGATCCAGCGAGGGAAGATGAGGCCGAACCGCACGTGAGAATCACCTGAACTTGAGAGATCGAGGTCTTCCGCGGGTTGCCGGGTTCGCGCTAATTTAGGATCAACAGGAACAATTAGTCGGGCCGCAACTTCTCACGTCCTTAGAAGGCTCTTTTTCCCATTGGCTGTCGGCGGAGTACTGTTAATATGCGAACGCGACGCGGGAATAATTAACAGACTATCTCTGATCGCGGGGCACCGCTTCCTCAACCGGAGCTGGCTTCAAGGGCGAAAGGAACGAGGAAGATCGTTCGGAAATTCAGATCACCTTGGGCCGTAGGAATTAATACGCCTCGGAACGGTTAAAAGGATGACGCACAAAAAAAATGAGAGAAAAAAGACCGTGCTTCCGGCAGCTGGGAACAGATTCCTCGTGGACCATGAGCGTCATGCGGTTGGTTCTAACGGTAACGAGGAATCGTCCAAAACGTCTTTTCCTCTTCTTTATCTGGCAGACGTTTACTCATCCTTGTCCCCGATAACGGTACACCCATTTCGGCGCTTCGTTTCATGAATAAATTATTCTAACTGTCAGTGACTTGTTACGAGCTCGAAATTCCTTTCGTTCGGTCGCGGACATTTCCTCGCCCGACTCTCATCGCCACTTTCGTTTAATTTATCGCCGCTCGTGGGTGCATATTATCGGGAATGGAAGAACGTTAAAGCGGACGTTTCTGGCCGTTCCAAGAAGGCGGGGCAGGGATAAAGATTGAAACGTAAGTCGGCAGCAGGTATGCGCGAGGGAAACGCCAGCAGCTCGAGGCGGGATACCTAAACGTTGTACACGTTCGCCCTGGATAATAAACCTTCGAGGAATCTGACCGTGGTACTCGAACCCGGCCGCGATAATCGTGTTTGAATTACTCCGCTGTTCCCTTCTACCTGCTCGGAATCCTTCCACCGGCAATCCGTACTTCCCCGGCTTTCGTAGATTTACGTGCGCTCATCGCGCCGGGACAAGCGCGGCGCTCTTTCGAATTTTACTATAATTATTTTCCCGTTTCCGCGTTAGAACTTTGAACCTGCAGGGGATTCTAATTGTACATCGAGCCACTGGGAAGGAAGCCGAGTTTAAATCTTACTTAATCCACCATTACTTAATTCACCGCGGGATCTAATCGAGATTAGGAGGCTAGAGATCTCGGCAGGGGCTCGAGCTTCTTCTCTAATTTACATGATTAAATGAAACACGGGCAACGCCGGAATGCGCCGAATTTGAGAGCTCCCGACTCCCGACACAGTCGGCTAAGAATCTTGATGTTTACTTGTTACAGATCGTTACAGGACACGTCACTCACCGTGGGCAAAGTCGTTCTTGGCACTGGTGCGCTTGAATCCTGGTCTCGGTCCGTTCGGCGATGCGATCGACTACGCGTTACATTAATCGATCGAAAGGTTCGGGAGCTAGAAGGGAGAGGATTAAAACGAGGGCACACGAGTTTCTTAAACACTGTACATGTCACTGCACCGGATGTCGTGGGGTCGAACACCTCCGTCCTCACAGGTGGATGTCCAGAGGTTGACTGTAGAATCGTAAGTAACCGCTCTCTGTGCTCCGGTAGAGCCGGGGAGAAAGAGGGGATGAGAGGAGGAATATCGGCCCCTATTCCACTTCGAAACCGTTTTTTCTCTTGTTGGAGAAAAAGCTGAGAGAGGTAACGAAAGACCCGGAACGCCCCCTCTCCTTTTTCCCCGCGGCTCGTCCTTCATTCGAGCCGCCCGCTTGACGCTTGCATCTTTTTCGAAATCTCACGGTTTAAGAGAAAAAGTTATATTGGTTTGTCTTTTTTACGCGGTAGGGGTATTAAAGTAACGCTCGATGGGGCAGGGGTTGAAAGAACGATGCAATTGTTAAGATTACAGTATCTTTATACTTATTCTTCAATTATGACATGTATCGTACAAAGAATGCGTGTACTTTTAATTTAACGATGGAGGAATATAACAAATTTTGCATCCCGCGGGTTTGAACTTATTCGTATCGAGATATTAGCTTCTTTCGGGTCGAACTTCAAATTATTCTTTGCATGTCAGACGGGTACGCTTATAAAAACTATTTCGTACAATCATTTATATATGTATATATATATATAGGTCTTATTTAAATATGAATCCATGGCTAATTACAAGGAAAAAACTTATGTCAAAATACTCTGTAGAGAACATATCTGTAGGGAACCCTTCCTCAGTGAATGCAATGACGGAAAACGATAATTACCCAGGCGATACACTGTTTGTTTGTTCAAGCCTCAATGATAGCGGATGTTTAATGATAATTGCCGGAACTTCCTAGCCATTTTAGGAACGATAGTCTTCCGAGATATATTACATATTGCGATAAACAACGTTCATTAATTTATAATACAATAGCTGTTTGGTTTCGAAGTAGCTTCTGCAAGCTATACTCCTTGTATTAAAATAAGTAATCGTGACTTTACGAGACATTCAACGGCCAAGTTGAAACCGCAGCCTTATAGATACTAAATGTTAAAACGTCTAACGTGGTCGTAACTTGTGCAGAACGGCTAGAACTAATCTTCAACCAACCACTGATACGAACAAAGACCTGAATTGCCTCGCGCGACATCGCGATGGCTGAATGACAATTGCACGAATGTCGTGTCTTTAAAACGTCCAATCCACTGTCTAGTCAATGGGAAACTAAAGGGCTCCTGTTCCTATCCTTACGATATTTTACTTAACTAAATGTATCGGCTAATAACGTTAAAACATTTACATATAAACTCCACAACTGCTTACTCAATCCTCAAACTTAATGGAATTGACGCTAGTATCTATTTGACCGCCGCGGTAGCTACCGCGTTTCTTCTTCGTCTTTTCGTGACGAAATGACTTTCCTCTCGTAAATTTGAGGTCTAGATTCGCTTTCTCGCCCCAAGAGCCACGAGCACCCCTCTGTTGAAAAACAAGAAAATTATACTTTTAGTCACTGTACGAAAGTCCGCTCACACATCGAACTGTCCCAAAACCAACTACCCCTCACCTTTGTACATATTCTTATCATCAATCGTCAAATGTAATTTTTTTATTTTGTTGTTGCGCGCCATCGAATGATTTCTTTCGATCAAAACCACCCCTACCTCCCCTGAAGCCGCCGCGGCCGCCCCCCCTTTCACCATCACCCCACGATTTCCTGAATCCCTCGGGCTTACCCCCTTCGTTATCGTTTCCCCTATCATTGCCAGCCCACGATCTCCTGTTATCGAAACCACCTCTTCCACGGCCACCTCGGAAACCACCGCCACCGTCCTTATCGTAGCCGCCGCGACCACCCCTGAATCCACCGCGGCCACCTCTATCACCAAACCCGCGGCCACCTCTATCGCCAAACCCGCGACCACCCCCGCGGCCTCCCCTATCGCCGCCGCGACCACCACCGCGACCTCCCCTATCGCCGCCACCACGACCACCCCTATCGCCGCCTCCACGACCCCTGAACCCACCGCGACCGAAACCTCCGCGCCCTTCACCAAATCCACCCCTTCCTCCGTGTTTCTTAAAACCACCCTCCTCTTGATCGTCCTCCTAGAACAAAAGAAACTCAAGTCAAGCGCCGTTTTCTATAAGCGTATCATTTCTCTTAAAGCTACGTTCTAAGAAGGATCGGTGAATGCACGGAAACATGGTCTCAAGTTTTTACAAAACGGCGAGTGACCTGCGTTTCTCGGATGTTTCCAAGCATTTACCTTAGCTTCAAAAGAATTATTTGCCAATTTTGGGTCCACGTTTACGTCGTCGTCCTTTACACGACGGAACGGAGAATTTTTTTGCTGCTGCAGAACATAAAGCTTGGTAAAATAAAACCATTCGTTTCTCTCTAGATTCCACGATGGCGATACCGTACCTTATCACCATTCAAGCTGCTATTCGCCTTCACAAAGTTGCTGTAGTTGTTTTTCTGGGCCTTCGCCGGTGGTTTATCCTCGTCCTCCTCCTCCTCATCTCCCTCCTCTATTTCTTTGTGTTTCCTCTTTTCGGTTTTGGCTGGTGTCTTTTGCTGCGGTACCTTCTCCTCCTCATCGTCAGAATCGCTCTCCTCAGAGTCGGAGTCTTTTGTCGCGGCTACTGCTGGTTTTGCTTTCTCATCTTCCGAGGAGTCCTCCTCCGAATCTTCGCTAGACGATTTTCTCTTGGCGCTCGCTTTCACCGCTACCTTTGCGGGTGTAGATGTCGGCGTTTTCGCGGGTTTCTCATCCTCGGATTCATCGGAGTCGTCGGAACTCGTTTCTGCTTTTTTGGCTGCTGGTTTTGGTGCAGGCTTCGCAGCTGGTTTCTCGTTTTCGTCAGAATCATCAGAATCTTCGCTAGACGATTGTGCTTTTTTAATCGGAGCTGCTGGCTTAGCAGGGACGGGTTTCTTAGCCGGAGGCTCCTCTTCTTCACTGCTATCGTCGTCAGAGGAGGACTCTTCCTTCTTAGCAGGAGCTTTCTTTGTAACTGCTGGTGTCGGTGGTGCAGGCTTTTTAGCTGGCGGTTCTTCTTCGCTGCTATCATCGTCAGAGGACGACTCTTCCATCTTAGCAGGAACTTTCTTTGCTACAATAGGAGTAGGTTTCTGCTTTGGTGCTTCCTCCTCTTCGCTACTCTCTTCGCTGGACGATTCTTTCGCGACTATTTGCTTCAGGGGCGTGGACTTGGCGTCCTTTCCAGCCTTCACCGCTTCTTTCTTTTGTGCAGCAGATTTCCCAAGTTTCTTCTTCTCTTGGACAGGGTTTGGAGTTGGTTTCAGTACCGGTGCTTTCACAGCAGGTGTGTCTTCTGAATCATCAGAATCGTCGCTGGAACTTTCTTCCTTTTTAGCAGCCTTTGCAGGTGTCGCGACTGGTGTAGCTTTAACTGCTGGCTGAGGTTTCGCGCTCTCCTCTTCCGTGGAATCATCGGAATCATCGCTATCCGATTGCTCTTTCTTGGCTGGTGTCTTTACTGCTGACGCAACAGGCTTTTTCAGCACCGGCTTAACTGGACTATCTTCTTCGCTTTCGCTACTATCATTGCTTACGGCCTGTTTTTTGCCAGCTGCTGCTTTTACAATGACCTTCGGAGTCACATTCGTTTTAGACACTTCGTTATCAGAATCAGAGTCATCATCTGAAGATTCTTGCGGTTGTAGTAGTGGAGTTACTTTCGGGGTAGAGACCGCTTTTGGTTGTGCTTTTGGTGTCTGTACTTCTTCCTCCGAGGAGCTCTCATCTGAACTATCTTTTTTCTTTACAGGCGGTGCTTTAGACGGCGTCTTAACAGCTGGCTTAACTTTTGCCGCTGGCTTCTCATCTTCGCTCGAGCTGTCCCCAGAGGAAGCTGCCTGTTGCTTTTTCGCTGCTGCGCTAGCTGCGGCTTTGCCATTTACTTGCGGGAGCTTCTTAGGTGCTTCATCCTCGCTCTCTGAACTGGAATCCGAACTACTATCTTTAGCTTGTGCTTTTGCATTTACTTTCTTGGGGGATGTCTTTTGAAAGTGCTGGAATACGTCTTGTATCGTCGGTGCACCCTTCGGTAGTGTGGGCTAGAAAAAAAAAAGGTAAACGAACGTGACTGAAGCTGTTATTCGTACGACGAATCGGCTAAAATTTATACTTTCTACTGGTACACAGAGTTGACGATATCGATTAACAATGGTTAAACGCTCGGAGACAGCGATAATTAGGTTTAATATCGGTAGAGATTCGTAATATTAAACATCGAAAGCATTTCGCCCACGTGGTACGGCCGAATGGCGGCACTTCGCGCACCGCATGGGCATCGGCATCATTGCGATCGATCGACCAGAGTATATACATGGAATCTTTCAGTAATCTTACCGCCTTTGTTTTCTTCTGAAAAACCTTCGCCAACGACGCGTCTTTCTTCAATAGATAGTCGTATACAAGCGCAGAGACGTTCAATTCTTCAGCGGATGCCATGATGGACGCGTGTGCTAAGAGCTTGGAAAATTAACCGCAATTGAATGCGTCCAGTGTCTGCAGCTTCCACCTCCGTTCAAATGGCGCTGTAATCGGGCACGAATCGCGTCGCTTTAAGACGCATCGCTCATCTGAATCCATCAGTTGGGAACATATTTGTTAGTCGTGGAACGCTTTAGTTTAAGTCGATTTCCGGTTTCAAAGCGTCCCGCTTGTGCAGACTGCTTTCGCGCGCAAATTCCTCCCGATAAGTTTCAATTTTACTTACTTACGATTATTTAATCAACATTCGCAATTTCTGTAACAAAATTCACGCACGATTTCGTCTGTAATCCGCCAAATTTACGCGACAAGTATTCGGCTTGATTCCATGAGCTTTTCGAACCCCGGCGAACGATCTACTTCGTGATTGGTGAAATATCGGTCATTAGGCAGTGCATTGGACGTTTTAAAAATGTTAAACCGGCTTTCTTGTAACCTGTAAATTGCTACCTTTTTTGAACCGAAATTCCGTTCGTTTTAACTGGTGTTTCGGCGACAGTCGCTTGAAAATCATGACGGAGACTCAGCAGAAAGCGAAATGTATCACGCTGAAAGGTTCGGCGGAGTTAGTCAAAGAGTATCTTCGTAAGTTCATCGAACAATCAGCAACCCTGCTCCGATACAGCTCGAGTATACCTGCTCCGAACATCGGTTCGAGCCGCTGTTACACGAATTCCTTTAACTTTCTTTTACAGTTTACGGCGTGAACAGTATTCTCTACCAAAGAGGCATTTACCCGCCAGAAACCTTCGAGCCAGTCGAGCACTTCGGCTTGTTCGTGCTGATGTCGACGGATGAGAAGATCAAGGGCTTCCTCGACACTGTCCTCGGGCAGATTCAAGAATGGCTCGTTCAGCGCAAAGTGCAGAAAATAACGCTCGTTATAACGAACGTGAACACCAAAGAGGTCTTGGAGAAGTGGGAGTTCAAGGTGGATTACGAAGGCGTAACTTCCAACGGAGTGAACGAAAGTATTGGTAGCGGACTTCCCAAAGTAGGAACCAAAGACGCCAAGGCTATACAGAAGGAAATCCGAGAAGTGATACGTCAGATCACAGGTTGGTTCGCGCTCCAACCTCTGGTGTCCTTTTATTACCACATCGCAATGCACAGTAGGGTGGTCCTTATTTTTCAACTTTTAAATTTGTATCGTCTGACTCTCTTAAAATCTTTTATTCGACAAAAAATATATTGGGTTTTTTATTTCTATATTTTGATATATAAAGGTCGCTCAAGGATATTATATTTCGCATCTACCACAAGTTTGGCATCTGCGACTTTCCATAATTGTCACTTGTCAATTTTAATGAAACAGGGCCCATATTTATATATCAGAATCCGAAAGCATGCTTTTATCTATGCATTTAACAACCTGAGTGGAATGCACATCAGAGTTTGTGTCTGCATCTGATTCAAGAACTGCTGTTGAGAGAAATTTAACCCTTCGTGGTGGCACCTTCTTATAATCACAAGTTGGTCACACAGGGTTCACTGTACCCCAGCTTCATTTTTTGAGTTACCATTTTCGTATTTTTGAATCTTTTAACTTTTCAGTGATAATTGTACAATGGTAATACCTATACAGTCATGGTCTAATAGTCTTTTTGTAGAAATGTAAATTTTGATATGATAAAGTTTGTAATTGAAAATGACTGATTTTCCATGGCTATGGGAAAAAACGATTTTTTTGGAAGACGTAAAGGTACGACATTTCAAATCGAAAATAGCTCTTGGGATACAATACACCCTGTGTGACCACGAAGAGTTAAATGTGCATATAAAGCCTTATGCCACAACACGATACAGTACACAATTGTTCTAAACCCGTTTCGTTTATGCGATGTGTGCTCGAATTTGAATGTTATACACTCACAAAGTTACTAAATTTTTTTATCCTTATTGCAAAAATTTCTATCAATTTATACCAAGATGGTAATATTTCATTGCCATTGAGCGATAATCCTTAATATATTTTAACAATGTTTTAGACAAAATTCTTTTAAAATATTTGGAAGCTTCTGAGAGGGTTAGAAGAAAATTTTAAAAACCTCGATTTGTTAGCATACATATAAGGACCACACTACTTCACAGGGATACGTTGATGTTACTGCTATTCGGCTTGTTCTGTTTCAGGTACAGTGAGTTTTCTTCCGTTATTGGACTGTTTATGCTCTTTCGACATCTTGACTTACACCGTGCCCGACTGCGGCATTCCCAAAGAGTGGGACGAGACGCAGCCTGTTTTCATAGCGAACAGTCAGGAGGTTCAGTTAAGGTCATTTTCAACCTCTATTCATAAAATGGAAACCATAGTTAGTTATAAGAACGATTAGAATTACTTGTTTCTTGTCATTTCTGGTTGGTGAAATTGTACATAGGAAGCGTATGTTAATTTCAACGTTCTAGCAATATTTAATATTAAAGACTGCTATTTAAATCTTACTCTCTATGTGAACGGTAAGGAAGTATCGGTGGTCATGTTATTGTTAAGGGTTCGCGTGTGTCTATCGATATTACTATTGTCCTAGAAGAATTTTATACGAATATATTTTTTGACAGAATTCTGATTTTTCAGCTTATTCTCCAGCTGGCCTCCGATTCCAATGGTTCTCTTCTAATTCCTGATTCTTTTTCTTCTTCCTTGTACGGGTACATACATCCCTGCTTCCATCCATTGCGCCTGCTTAGGTTCTAATTAAGTTCGTGGACAGGGAAAGGAAAGAATCGGCAAGAATCTTGGCAGATTTTATTAAAACATAATTGACTATTACACTTAACACAGGAATTTATATTATTTTACTTGGCAAAGCATGAAAGATACGACTAGAATAAAATATTCTCCGTGATTTGACCGTCTGTCGTTATACCGAATCGCAATTAACGTCGTTTGCACAAATGATTTCGAGTGTACGGGCGCTCCGAATTTCCCTAAACATTTTCGCACCGTTTCGTTCTCGATGCCGGTACACGCGAGTCTCGAAAGGAACAGGAATCGGATGAACGCAGAATCAAGATAAATAATTCTCGGTAGCGCGCGTTGACTAGGCATCTCCGAAATCCGCGTGATCGTATAGGTCGCGCGGTCCGAGAACGAAAGTCTCGATAGAAATCTTCGCGCGAACCATCTCGTCGTTTTCCGCGCGACGTCGAATAATAATAATTGGTACTGGTCGTAACATTCTCCCCTCGGTGTACCTATCGTACCCGACCCCCGCTTCGATCCAAAGTCGAAGGCCATTTTCTTAGGAAACATCAACAGCGGCTTATGCTTCGTTAATAATTGCAGCGTTCGTTTTCCCTTACGACGACTTTCGCTATTAAAACTCGTTAACGTACTTCGTGCTGCTAGACTTAGCCTTTACGATCCATAGTGCACTTCGTTTCGCTATTAGACTATCTTTGAACGTAACCGTTCGCTCTCACGCATCGTACAAAACGAATTCGTCGGTCGGCCCACCCTCTCTCTCTCTCTCTCTCTCTCTCTCTCTCTTTCTCTCTCTATCTCGCTCCCCTTCCTCCTCTCAAACTAAAATTACTTAACTTTCGAGAATCAAGGCAAGCTTGCTTGCTTCCGCGTATATCCACTCGCTCGGTACACGCTTCCGGTCGCGTCCGATACTCCAAGGGCGGACAGCACCTCCGTAATTAATCACCAACGCGCAAGCTGTACGCTCTTAAACCTCACCTAGACTCTATAGATTTGCGTCGGTTTCTCTGGTTAGTTTACACACTGCAAAAGCTGCTGGAAATACAGTTGAAGTTTATAAACATTACTAATCCGGCTGGTCCGCCGTGGCTGTGGTTCGTCCATCTCCGAGCAAACGCGCGCCGTTCGCACTCAGGAGGGTAATCGTCATGTGTAACGGGCGGGGGATGCGATCGCTCCGAGGTTTGAGACCACCCGACTCCTTTATCTTACAACGGGACAACTATCCGATACGTACAGCTAGACTCTGCAGGGATGATCTCGCACCTCCGCTCGGTGGCGCGTTTATTAACGTTTCTGATTCGAATTTATCCTAATGGTCGTTGAAAACGGGGAACGTTCCTAGGGCTTGCTCTCATCACTCGTCGCGACAATCGGTGCGCCAGCACCGCGGACCAGAACGAGCCGTATGTCGCTATAACATTACGCGATAATTCTCTTGAGTATCGTAAAAACGCGTCTCCTAGTAAAAACATTGAAAAATAAACAACGCGAAACAATATACAATATATTACAGTAGCGCTTAAGTCGTTATATCCGTGACGGGGCGAGTCTTGCGAACCGGCGATCGATGGTCAATGAAACGAAATAGATTGGTCGCGCCCTCCTACCCTCCCCCGCACGATCCGGCCGCAGGCCGATCGTTACGGGCTTGGTATTTAACGACGACAATTAACTATATGTATAATTGATCATTGGTACGGTCGCCGGCCGCTGGCTCGAATAATCGGCACCGTCTGCTCAGCCCCTGTAGACTGTGCAACCCCCTCTGCAACCACCACGTCTCGTTTATACACCTCTACTTAAGTTTACCTTGGACTAATCCCTATACTCGATTTACGATCGTTTTATGCGTAAAATATCATAAAATACATTCCTCTTTTGTTCGCTATGACTAGACTCCTCGTTCCGTTCGTGACGTCGAGGGCGCATCCACCCCGCTCCACCCATTCATCCTCCCTTATTTTAGCAGCGGCGTTACGCGAGCGCTCTCGCGCAATTCAAAGGGGTTTTGCGCGTGCACCTGCCCGCGTAATCGTCGCCGATTAATTGAAAGACCAAGAGCGTCGCGCGGCAGGGTGGTTTCGGGGCTCCGTTCGCCCTCCGCCATACGGAACGGCGAGCCATCGATGACTCACGATGACTTTCATACAAATCGTTCGATAGGTACGAGCGACGAAATGAATTCGTAACGAAAAAGCACGGCGGCACTAGTAAGCTTGCACGGACATCATACGCTACCACGATTTCCTTCTCTTCTCGAAAAGTCTCTGGCATGTGTGTGTGTGTGTATGTGTGTGAGAGTGTGTGTCTGTGTGTCGCTAGGGCGGCGAAACGCTGGGAGCACTCTGTTCGCTCGTTTATTCGGCAACTATCCATAGGTAATAGTTTCGTACCGTCTCTAAAATGTAAAAAGGTAAGCGAGCGCGTATTTACCGATCGATGGAGGCGCGAGGCGGCGTGCCTATCTGCTTCGGCGAGGCCGATACCGCGCGTATACGCTTCCGGGAGCCTCGCCTTTCGCGGCCAACAATCGCGAGAAGAATTCCGCCCTTGATTTTCGGAACAACCCCTCTTGCTCTTAACGAGCACCGACCCTCGCCGCCAACCCCCCCGCGTTGATTATCGTTGTTTCCCGGTGTCGTTTCCGTTCCTTTCTTCCCTCCGTCGCCGACGATCGTTCTCGACCGGGCCAATCGAGGCCGATATTACGATTCCGAAGGCGCCGCGGCGAAAATGTAATTACTCGGCGGGTGTCGGGGCGTAACAATTCTTACGGCGATGCTTGCCGCGAGCTGCCGTTAATTAAAGTAGCCCCCGATTTCTACAGACTCGGCGCAATGACGCAACCAACCCACCCCGGCCGCGCTCGCGAATCACTCCGTCGGCCAATTTCCGCCGGCCTTTTTTCCCCGCGACGGAGAAAGCAACGGCGCCGCCCGGCTTCGACGTCTCGATCGATCGGTCCTCGACACACACGCCGCTCGATGGGGTTTACAAGGAATACTTTGTACAAGTAGCGTCCTGGACGCGTCTCGAATGCACGCTTCGGCGAACTCTCCCTCGGAGACCGAGGAGCGTCTTTTCACGGGCTGCTCTCGATTCGAAACACCTGGCCTGGTCCTCGAGGCGCTCGCTTCGCCTACCCGCTCGAATTTCTCATATCCTCCGGACGAATGTGAACGTGCACACGCCGGCGGAGACACAGGGACGCCCGTGAATCGGCTGGTTGAGTGGCACTAGCGAAGCGCGAGGATTCAGAACCGTCCACGGTGTCCTGTTTTACCGTTTCGCTCGCTGTTCAATGGGATCGATGGGACCATGAATGGGGAGCGAGAGTCTATACGACCCTAAGCAATGCTCGACTTCTTATTTTGCCACGTTTCCTTCGACACCCTTGCCAGGCCGCTCGGAACCCGCTCACCTTCACGCCTGGACGATCCCGACCCACTTCCCTATTTCTGTTCCACTCGCTCCACATACGTGGTCAGCGAAATAGAGCTCAGCCAGCCGTTAAAGTAAACACGCCCGGGCAGCGAGACAA
Organism: Andrena minutula; assembly: GCA_929113495.1. NCBI lineage: Eukaryota > Metazoa > Arthropoda > Insecta > Hymenoptera > Andrenidae > Andrena > Andrena minutula. The sequence goes on along the minus strand of OV815993.1, from coordinate 74,540,131 downwards.
GGACGTTGAAAAGGATGTGGGAACAAAACAAGTTAGCCTCGCACGGGGTCGTAAAGCGTATCTGCCTCGCTTCTCATTCAGTCTTCCGTTACCACCGTTGAAGGATGCATGGAAACATAAAGGGGCACGCCACGGACGGCTCTCTGTCCACGTTCCGCTGCATCGATCTCTTCGCCGTATCCCCTTTACCGAGCGTGAGCCTGTTTTATTGACGGACATCGGGCAATTACGTTGCTGCCTCGAAGACACCGACCGCCGGCGGAGTTCGTTGGTCCTGGAAATCTTGTGACAAGATCCCAGCTCGTCCGGGCTGAGTCGTTCTTTTCGCAATCCCATAAAACGGAATCGTCTTGTCCACGTGGCGTTGTAACGACTCGCACGTGCCCGCGGGAAAACTTTACGACGCGTCTCTCCTCCCTCCCTCCTGCGTGGCTGGGTGAGCATGGAATAGGGATTCGCGGATAGTTTATCAAAGAACATTAGGACGCTAACAGCATCGGTAACTCGATGACGCACCGGGAGCAAACTCGTCGGAGCATCCGTTTTAATTTTCGATGCGCGTAAATGATCGACGAGGGGAGCGCGGCGCTCCCCGGGGGTAGAAAATTAAAGTCCCCGGGAGGTAGGGGAAAAAAAACAACGCGCCCCTCGTAAATGCAGTTTACACACGGTCGGGGACTTAAATTTGATTTGACCGCGATATTTCTGGTCGCGTTGCTCGTTCGTGCGGCAACGTTTATCGCGTGTCCCGGCATTTCCGAAGGGGTGAGGAAGGGAGGAGAGGCCTCGTCGCTTTCGGGACGTCGAGCCCAACCGCGAGACCCTTCCTCGTTCCGTGAAAACACGCTGTTCCCAGTCGACGGCGTCGCTCGGTTCCTCGAGGATCCTCTGCTCCCTCGGCTCCTCTGCTTGCTCTAGACCCCACGTCGAATCGCTCGGCGATGTTCTGCAACGAGAAAGAAGGGAGGAGGTTAAGGTGGGCTCGATCGATTAAAACTAGTCTCCTTCGTCGTGTATTCGGCCGGCCACCCCCGTTATTCTCCGAGCAATTTAAAGGGCGCGATCGAGTAAACGCGAGAGGAGTTAAGCCGGCAGCCGAAATTAGCGGTTTTACGGTGATCTCGCCGCGTCTGCCGGGGTCAATCAAATATTCAACGGTTAAAACGAGACTAGGGTAGTAGACAGCGCTGATTCATTTACCCCGTCGTGTCCTCCCGCAATTTCTCATCCCCGAACGAAACGGAAGACGGGAATCAGAAACACTCGGCTGCTCTGTTTCCCCCGCAACTTTCTCCCCCTCCCGTCGACGTTATTTCGCCGCGGTTGTTACTTCTGCTCCTCCTTTGTGCTCGGGGATGAAGCATCGTTCCGAACGATCTTGGTCCCTTTCGCCGCCCCTCGGCTATTTGTCCCCGTCCCACCCCTCTGCCGCAAGCAGATCCATCTTTATCTGAACTCGGCCGTTCCTCCTGGGTATTCGGTATAATAGAACGTCTCTGGTGCACCGGCTCTCCCGGCTTCTCCTCGACAAACGAGCGACCGAAGTCGGCTAATGGAATCGGCGTGGCCAATGATAGTTTACCCCGTGTTTGCCTCGCCGCCGGCCAAATGGAAATTCCGTTTCACCGGTATGCCGGGCCGATTAATTCTTCCAGGTGGCATTTTTACCTGGAGAGATCGCTCGCGCAGAGTGCCTTCCTCTCCCCTCGACTTCGTTACGAATTCATCTCACATTTGCTGGCTTGATAGAGTCGAGAAATTGAACGGGGGTTGGGGGATGAATAATTCTTACCTGGTCGGGACGATCCGTTGTGCGGATGCTGCCGGTGGAGAGGACGTAGGTTGCGCGTTTCACAGGGCGTCCTTCAGCCGGAAATGCACGCTCCTCGGCGAGGGTTCGATCGAACTAATAGTTGACGGTGTCGGGCTGTCGACGGTCCAGGATGCAGGACGCGCTCGGGTGACGTTGGTCGGCGAATCGTTTCGTCTCCTGGGGCTCTCCTGCGGCAGGAAGTGGCCGTGGAAATTATTCGTGGGGCCACGCGAAAGGCGGCCCCCGATGGCCCGGCTACCCAGGACTTTCCGGCCTAATTAGCCCGGATCCATTAAGTTTATCTGGGGTCATCGAGGTCGCCAAGTTCCCCGGGGAACCGACGCCGCCCCACCGCGCCCCGCAGGATGAAAGTTCGGTGAACGGGGGCGGCTGAGATAACTCTGGACTAAGTAGCGAATGATTAAGCCGGGAACACCGTAGATCGTATGCTCCTACCGCGCCTCTGAATAACGATTAGTCCGTTTCGCTGAATCCCCGGAATACCGGCCTCTCAAAGACTTCGCCTTTCGAGATTCATTCTTAACGAGGTTCTTTATGGGCCCAGAGAATGAACGCTCCCGGCTTGTAATTAAAAGTATTTCGCTGGGGGTTTAAAGGGGAACGAGCGCCGGACGGACATGCAAATGGAGAGCCGGGTCGATTCACCGGCGGGTGCCGGATAGGAGGTCGCACAACCGCGCAAACAACCGAGGATCGGTAATAGATGTGGCCGACAAATTTGTTTTTGCCGGCCGGCGGAGGGCCGATAATGCTCTTTGCTTCTAATTAGCGCGGGCCATTAGGTTTATCTATGCTCGTTAAAGTCACCGAGCTTCGTTCTTGCTACCCGGCTGGGCGACGAAACGGCTCCAGGGGCGACCTGTTCCCGCGCAATTATCGAGCCCCCGCGTCGCCTATTACTACGCGATCACGCCCGACCAGCGATTAAAAAATAATTCCACGGGCGCGCCTCGCGCGCGGAATAAAGCGGGAGATTCGATTTTCATTGCCGCAACACGCTCGCTGCAAATTGTCTCTGTAATTCGTTTCAATCACAGACTGCCAGCGCGGAACGTGTCTTTGAATCTCTTTTTATTCCCCCGGCCTCCAGCGTTTCCATCGAGCGACTCTCGTCCCCCGTTGATTTTTCCCCGCTCCCTTACCGGCGACAGTTTCCAACGGGTTCCGCCAACGCAGTTACCCTAACACGCGGTAGTCAGCACTTGTACCGTCTTCAGATTCGAAAGCCGCAAGTGTCCTATAGCCGGCGAGCATCGGCTTTGAAACCGTGCTAAGTTAGCCGGGTTACCGCGCGTTGAATAGTTTGCAAGTCCATTATAGCGGCGTTAAGGGCGCGTATCTTGCACACGCTGCGCAAGTATTAATCTTTGCGCCCTCTCAGCGGCTAACTAGAGGTTACCGGGGGCGGAAATACTCGTCGGCTTTGCTTTGGAAAAAGAACGCCGAGGCCGGGGTGAATTGAAGCCGGAATTTCGCTACGATTTGCACCGATTAAATTAATCCCAGACTCGCAGCGAGAAAAGAGAAGCTCGGGCGTTTCAAAGCTTTCATCTGGAAGCGGGGGAAGCTGCAACGATCTCTCTCGACGGTCGTTGGCGAGCCGTGTTCTCGCGAGGCGCGTTCGCGCTAGCCGCGTTTCGGGAGTTCGCCTTTTCTCCTTGGCAGGTTTTTTTTCCACGGTGCAAAGGTTGCAGCCAGTTGGCAAAGAGCTCCGCGGCGGATATCGCGGAGCTCATATCCCAGGGCACTCTTTCCCGTCCGTTCCTCCTTTTTCACCGGCGCTCCCTCTCGCGAAACGACCATTTCTCCGCGCCTTCCCCCCATCCCCCCCCCCGGCGCACCGCGTCGCTATCCAAGGACTCCAGGGCCGGGCTGGATATTACATCGGGTTCCGCGTTTATTAATCTAGCAATTACTCCGCCAAGATCACGGGAACGTGCTACGCACGAAATGGGTGAAAAGAATACCAAGAAGTCTCCTTGGTAGTAGGGACCTTGGTGGTGCGCAAGTATTCGGGAATGTGGATGCTGCGTGTGACACTTACCTCTGAGGATCGACGGCGTAGCCAGGCGCTCGTCGTCGCGGGCTCGAAACGAGGCAACGGCGAAGAAGTAGAAGTAGAAGAAGAAGAAGAAGAAGAATAATAAGTAGAGGTAGACGGTGTAGGGAAGGCAGGGGCAAAGTGGAGAACAGAGTGTGTTCGAGGGTGGATGGAGGGACGCCGCGGCGAGCAAGGAACCGCGTACGCTCGAGAGGATCGAGCGCGCGGGGCAATGGGAACGCCTTGTTGAAGAGTGAAGAGCCCGAGGAGAGCGGAGAAGACGAGGACGCGTATGTAGGAACCTGAACGGGTATCGGGAAAGGATGTGGGTGAGGCTACAACAAAACAAAACACGATGAATGTCCCGATGTGCAAGCTGCAAGCACAACAATGTCAGGAAGATCGATGGTTAGTCTTTGTCGCGTTGCCATGCCCCGCGAATTACCTGGATAGATGGCCCAGATAACGCGCACCCCCTCTCTCTCACCCCCTGATAAATTCGCCAGCGACATTTAATATTCCGCCGAGAGTGGACGCTTCGTGACTCGCGGCAGTCTCTATCCAGACGATTCGGCGAGGATTTAATTAGAAGTTTGTTGCGCCATTGGATGCACCGATTACAGAGCACAGAGACGAGTCTTCTTCGTCTGACTTCGCGCCGTTAACTAGCGAAGATCGAGCGTTAGCTGCTAAGGGAGGCTGTTAGTCGTTAATTTACCTTGACAGTGCCGCTAGATGCGCTAGAAGCGGGCGAGCGTCACGTCCTCGGCGAACGAAGAAAACTTATCCATATCTTGGGTTAGCGTGAACAACAGAAACAGGAGTCGATTAATCCTTGAAAGCAGAATCGTTATGGGAACGAGCCCAGGCCTCGGCGATCCGTTCTTCCTTCGACTTCGAGTCCCATTAAACCCGGTCGAAATGGAGCAGAGGGGATCGCCGAAACCCGGCGTTAGTCGGGCGACTTAGGGAAGGCAGTCGCCCGGGAATTCTCGTGGGAAAGTGTGCGCGTGCGTTTTTGAAAGCGGGAGGTGTCTCGGCCCTCGTACTACACCGGCGGTCGTCTTACGGGCTCTTCAGGGCTCTTGGTCGACCCTCGAGAGAGAGAGGAGCGAGCACGAGAGCCAGCACACGGGGTCGAGAAACGGTCATAGTTCTATTTCCGTCGCTCGTGAATCATTCCCGCTTCACCTATCTCTCGCCCGGTATAACGCGGTTATGCGGGTCCGCTGAAAGATGCTGCGTCTCTGATAAACTTCCACCGAGGACGATTCCGTTGGCTAGAACTTTCGCGACCAGAGAGAAGAACGTCCCCGCGGCGTTTTTATTCCCGCGAGCCACCGCGGCCATCTGCCCCGGAAACATGGATAACGGAACGATCGATATTCCCAGTCGAGCCGAAATTTCAACGTTACCCCGCTCGATTATAAGCGACGTCGTAACGACGGGAACTTGTTCGGGGAATACGCCACTAAACGGACCGTTTCCGCACCTCGAACCCCATAAATTCCTTCGCGGCGAAGTCGCTACGACCCTCTAGTATCGCTTTTAACGGCGCGCGCCGTTGTCAAAGTCCTCGTTAAAATTTAGAAGTCTCGAGTAGTTCCTAGTAGTCGAGATACGGTCTACGCCGCGTACGCTCAAGTACCCTTCGCCAGCGAAATCCTTCGGGCAACAATCTATTAGCCCCGTTGTGGCATAGCCGTCGATGGTTAAGCGTGATTCGACGCTAGCTGGCTGATTCAGCCTTGATCTTCTCGCGGATTAAGCGGTTTCAATTAACGAAAAATTACGCGCGTAAAACGGTCGGACCTGGAGGATCTAGATGACCGTGGTTCGATGGGGGCGGTCGCTGCATCAGCCTGCACCGCGGCATCCAAGTGTATAACGGGACGATAGCCTGGCCACGGTAATACGTATCAGACTACATTTCACGGTTGATCGAGGCTCAGCTCGGCGCCATAGACAATTTCCCAAAGGGTTCCAGAGCGATATAATGGGGTTGCCAAGGGTATACCCTGCTGCTGGGCCACGTAACTCTATCGCATTACCGTTGACCCGACCGACGACGAGGAGGCCAGACGCTCGCTGGTTCTCCCGGGGTGAATTCGTCAATGGCCCCGTCGACGCCGGGTCGAGGGTAATGGGGCTACTCGGCGTGGAAGGGTCAATTTTCGGATTGTGCTTCGCGGCACGTACGTCGATCGTGCTCGGTTGCTTCGCGATCTTCCCCCTCCGTTGGCTCGGCCATCTTCGCAGCTCCTCTGCGCCGCACGCTGCACCTCGGCTCCAGCTGCTTGAAAGGGAGCTTCTCGAAACGGGGGGGCGATAGAAAAGTACAGCCACGAATCTCGTTTAGATCGTTTTCTTGATTTTCGCCGTTCGTGCTCGCGAGAAGACTTTGCAGTTGCTTCTGGCTACCCTTCCCTCGTATTCCGGCCGTTCCAGGCGTGGTATTACCTCGGTTACCGGTTACGCTGGTGCAATTCCAGCTGTGATAAGAAGGAGGAGGAAATCGTCGGTGGAAACGCATAGATCTCTGTGCAGCGGGTAGGAAGTGTGTTGACGAGGTGATCGCGGGACGGCCTCGGTGTCTGGTCGGTTGGCTGGACTCGCTCGCGCCGAATGTCCTCGCGGTCGTTATAGTTTAATGCGCGGGGGTGGCGCCGTAATGTGGATTCATTGTCGGGAAAAGCGTCGGGGTCCGCTCGCTCGCTCGCTCGCTTGTGTAAACATTGCGTATACCGAGCGGCGACGAGCGAGAAATCCTGCGACCGCGTCATATACCCAGCCTCTCTCCTTATATCCGTGTGCCATTCCCCCTGGGGACATATGTCCTTATACCGGCTCCGTGAGCTTTAATGAAAGCCATAAAGCGCTCTCCGGATCGTGCTTGCGGCCCTATAGCCGGCCATACTGGTTACGTGATGGGATGTGGTCCGTGGGTACGGCCTCGAAGCTCGAGATACGCCGGCCGCGAAAGCTCGATTAACAATTGAAGCGACGAGCTAGATAACCGGGGGTTACTCCGGGAAAATATCGCTGCCGGTGTCGGTGAATTTTGCTGGATTTGGATTAACTCTGGTCAGAGTTAGCTTACGGTTAGGATCCCGAGTAAGAGTTTAGGATTCCTCTATCGATAACGCTGGGAACCTATCGCCAACGCGATGCACAGGTGCAAAGCTTTAACCTACACGGCTCTCCGAAACGCATTACCGCCCAGGGTTTTTTAAATTTCCCGGTCACGCGGCTCAAGTGAACCGCAAGCAAGCTGTGAAAACGAGGAAATATCGAGCTCCAGTTTTTCCATTTCCCGCCCAGGAGATATCGAAGCTTCTCCCGATTCCTTGAAACTAACGCGTCCCGGAGGGATAAATTTTGCCAGCTACGTTTTTAGAGGGAACTGCGAATCAGCTGATCGATTTCGTATTATGGCGCAAAAAGGGCTGAAAGAATCGTCATCGCGTTTGATGAAGCTCAACGGACCACGGGAATGAAATTCGTTCGCTTGCCCGTGAAAATGCCATTCCGCTCGATCGAACTTGCCCCTCTCGAAACGTATTAATTCCGATTTAATCGCGATCGTTCCGTCTCAGTCCCGCCAGCGGCGAGTTATCGTTCCACCGGCGCTTCATCCGCGGTCGATGCCGCTCTCTCCCTTCATACGCTTTAATTTAGTGACCTTCCATCGCGCGGGCCGCGTTTTAATTCGTTCCTTTTGTTCCGCCGACCGGATCCATCATCCTCCCCCGTTCTCCGTATCCGAACCGACGCGCGCATTGTTGTAATCGCCCTTTGACGGTTTTGGTAAGTGAAGTGCACCGGCGACAATTTGTTCCAATTCCTGCGAGCCTGTTCGCACAATGGCCACCGCTTCCGCGCGAACGTCTCTATTCGACGCTGGCCGTTGTGTTCCTCCCGGTCCCAACGAAACGGTCCACGCTGCCGCGTTAAATCTTCCGTTTCCCATGAATCACCGAATATCCAGCGCCAAGATGAACAACAACGCTTATAATCGTGCGTTTCCGAGTTTCGAATCGGCGACGAACGCCCGCGGAGAAACGTCGCCGAGATTGTTCGGACGAAGCCACAGGAGAAGGCGATCGTAACGATCGTATTCTCTAGGAACGATCCTATGTATAAAACGGGAATCGACGTTACGCCCGGGCGATAAATATAAAATACGTTCTTTAGCGAGCCGCTCCGGGCTCGGGGCCGCCGTTAGTGCTCGTCGAAAGGTCCGTGGAAAAATTTATCGGTACAACTGGACGCGATATTCCGCTGGCGTTTGTTGGGACAGTCGGAGCCGTCGATCCGCACCGCGAGCCTCTGAAAAATCGAAACGCCCGGGTCGTGCAGCATTCTCGCCTAGGAGATATCGAGTCTCGGACCCTTCCGTCCGAGGCAGAGCGTCGTGTTCGTATTTCCACGGGAACGAGGCGGCGTAAAACGGGAATCGATGAAACCGCAGTGACCGTAAAACCCGCTCGGATCTTACATATTCCAGGGAATTATTACCGCTGAACCGGTACACGTGGAGCGAACGTCGAAACAAGGAAGACATTCGCGTGAAACGGTCGCGCCGAGCGCGATAACCGTGGGCCATTGGGAAGCCGAGCTAGTTTCATCTATCTACCTTGAATTCTGACGTGAAACTTTTCGACCACCGCGTTGGAGAAAGTCTGCCGCCCAGATCTAGCGGCAACGTCTGCCGTCGGTAGCGTGCTTAACCCTATAGTCGTGTTCAGATTTATTGGCCGCTGAGTTCGGTTTCTCGAGCAGCGCGCGAGGAGAAATCAGCCACTACCACCTGACGATCGTGGATTGGCAGTCGAAGTTGCCGGACCCCCGAAGGGTATGGTGGGGTAAGGGGAACGGTGCTCGACTCCGCCTGAACGATGCCGTGTGGCTGTTGTTTATTCATAGTGTAATAGTAGTGTGCGTTACGAATCGTATTGGCTACGCATAGCCAATACGAGACGAAGCTACGGCAGAATCCCGTTAGCCGCTGGCCAAGCCTTAATTCCGAGTATGAGTTTCTCGCTTCTTTCTGGCCGAAGGGGGGAGCGAGATGGAACGCTTTGCAAACCGGTTTTCCAGTGCTCAGGGAACCGTACGACGGCCAGGCGTAGCCCGAGAGAGAGCGAGAACGTAGATAAAAGGAGCACCGAGGCAGGCAAGCGGTGTGGTGGGAGAATACCCCTCACGAAACTCACCGGCCAATAAAGCAGAACACGACTTTAGTTCGACTGACGAGGCACCCGGGTGACTATTTGAACTTTACCGCCGAAGAAAGATTGTTTTTAAGTGTTTTTTTTCTGAGCTTCTATGACATCTCAAACGAATGATTTCTGAGTAGAAAAAACATGCGTAAATGGTTTTTAATTTTTTTCTTTGCTTTACTTTTACATGTTGAAATGTTTTATTCTCATTTCGGCTAACGCAGTCACCCGGGTGACTTTTAGAAAATGTAAAAAAATTTATTGATAATTAGTCATAAAAAAATTACAAGGGCAAAAGAGACGCAGTAGATCGCGGCAAGACGATGTTTTTTCGATCGACGATCGACGTTGCCACTAGGGCTGGGACTATTTGTCGAATTATTTGGTATTCGAATATTCGAATACTTCAGTTGTTCAATTATTTGGCGAATATAATTCGAATATCCAAGTATTCGAATACTATTCGAATATTTGAGTATTCGAATAGTATGGTGTGAATTATAAATCAAGTTGTTGAGGTTCATTTGTCAGGGTGAACTCTTGTAAGCTGATTTTGACCCACTTCACACCATACTATTCGAATACAGTGATATTCGAATAGTATTCGAATACATCGATATTCGAATAGTTTTCGAATAATAACATTCGAATAGTATTCGAATACATCGATATTCGAATAGTTTTCGAATAATAACATTCGAATAGTATTCGAATAATAACATTCGAATAGTATTCGAATAATAACATACGAATAGTATTCGAATAATAACATTCGAATAGTATTCGGATAATAACATTCGAATAGTATTCGAATAATAACATTCGAATACTCAAATATTCGAAGTTTATTCGTAGCATTCGAATACTTGTAAAATATTCGAATATTAAATTATTCGAATAATCCCAGCTCTAGTTGCCACGCGTTGCCACGTTCCGAAAAGTGGCCGGGCGACGCGTCACTCGTCGCAGAAGTAATCGCGAGTCGCCACCTACCGCGTACCTACATATTCTTTACTTACTGTTATTTAATAAACCTATCCACTACTCCTAGCAAAGTGATTCTCCTTCCTCCTACACGTGTTCCGAGCAATGCCACTTGTAATTATTAACATTGCTTACATACGTTATTCGTGCAGCTGTACATATAAAATTAGTCACCCGGGTGACTGCGTCAGCCTAAATGAGTTCTAAAATTCGTCAGTCGAACTAGGGTTAACTCGTGCCGGATGACAGCAGAGGAGCGAGAGGAGGCTCTTTATACTCGTATCTATCAGCGAGCAATAGGGTCGAGTGGGGAGCGTCGTCGCCTGGAAGGACGAGGGCCCTGGCGGGACCGGGGTGTCGCGACGTCGACGTACTATCGTCGTAGCCGGGTGAACGATCCGGCATCTTAACGGTTCGGCTGGTCGTCGAATGCTCGCATAACCGGCTGGCTGCAGCCGGATTTTCACGCGAGGACGTCGCTCGTAAAAGCCGACGCGACGCCGCGGACAGAGCGAGCGTCGCCCTCTCGCATAATCCCGCCCACGCTTTACGACCGTTTCACCTCCGCACCGGAATGACATAATGCAAAGCGAACCAAGATTTACATCCCATTTGGCTAGCTTGCCGCGATTGTGCGCGGCGACCAGGCCGACGCTACTTCCTATTCGTATTTCGGATTTTCTGCCCGTCGCCTTCCCAACCGACCACCTCCAACCCCTTTGTTTTCCCTTCCAGAATTATATCGTTTCGGGGCTCGCCATCCCTCTTCCACCCTCCCTCGCCCCTTCCCTCGCGCAATTACCGACTCCACCCGCGGCCTCCCCCGGAGGCAGCGTCGCGTTTTTTCGCAACGACACGTCGCGTCGCGCGGTGATATTTTTTTCACTCCCCCTCGACCGGTACTTGTTGCTCCCTTTTTCGCCGCTCTGTGCGCGTAATTGCGCTTTAACGGTCTCGCTCCTCGTCCCTCTCTCTCTCTCTCCTCCCGGCTATCTCGCCTTTTTTTTCCGCCGCGGCGATTCGTTGTCGAGCTCGCTTCTTTTTTTATCTTTCGGCGAGGGGCCGCGGAGGGGTGTCTTATCGATGCGTCGGCGAACAAAGGGGCGCGTCGTTGCCCTTTGACAGCGCCCCGTCATCGACGCACGCGATCGCGGCTCGCGACGCGTGACGCTTCCCTTGCGCCGTGGCGCGGGTCGATTCGCGCCGAGCGGATGACGAAATGCAAAACGGCCGAAGATTTGCATCCCAACTGGCTCGCTTTACGCCGCGGTGCCCACTACACTCCCCTCTATCGTTCGATTATGCGAACGTCCGCGTCGTCACGGCCGACGTGCGTCCACGTCCACCGCCGTGGCATAATTTCACGGCTCGCACGTGATGCCCGCACTCGCGCGATAACGCGTCCCGCTGCCGCCTGCTGGGCCGACCAGTTTCGGGCTTTTTTTCCGCTCCGTAAAACCGCGCTCGAAGACGGATTTCCCGGGGCTCGGTAAATCGATCGATCGATTCACCATCGAGAACTCCGCGGCGGGGGAATCGACGAAATCGTCTCGATTATTCCAGCTTCCCGTTCGCAGATTTAATCCTTCAATCATGCAGCTTTCACTATTTAATCAGACGAATGAATGCCGCGGGAAGAGGTAGCAAAAGCCCACGAGTCCTACAGCTTACGTTCAATATTTCCTACGATCTCGCGCCGCTGGCCCGCCTACGCTCGTTATTCAACCTCGCAAATATTTATTGAATCGTAGTATTCGATAAATCCTATTGTTTGCCCGGCTCGTATCGATTCTCAAACGCTGCACCCGTTATTTACGTATCGTACTTTCATTCGACCCGTCCTCCCTCTCCGGCCAGTCGCCGTAATTGTTTAACTGCTCTCTAATGGCAGAAAGCTTTTCCTATCTCTCGGAAGCCCGTTTCCATATTCGTTTCGTCGGATATCCCGTGCAGCGTCATCGATCTATCCTCTCGCAGCTCCATCTCCCCGCTATTAATAGCTCTCTCCTAGATAGCACGCGCGACAGGCTGGAATTAAGAATTATCCGCGGAGCCTCCAAGGCCTCTCTATCTTTAAAAGAATCCTTCTCCATCCGCTCCTCCGCGCCTTCTTCCCGCACGATCGTATTTTCATCAGCGAGCACCTGCTTCGAGCGCAAACGACCGCTCAGCAGAGCTCTGGAGCTTTTACAAAGAACAGTCGCGAATGTTTTTCCGCCATTAGCGTAAGATCCGGGCCATCGCTGGGGCGAGCAAAACATTTACCCTTTCCTCGAATTTTCCAAGCCCTCTATCAATATCCCGGCGATTTTTGGCTTGAAACGTTCGAGTTATCGTCGATCGTACTCTTCCACGTGCCCCCGATGCGGAAATATCGCCGAGTTTTGGGTGAATTATTGGCAGCACGCGGCAGGTCGCGTCAATTCCATTCGTAATGCATCGCGCGTGCACCAGCGAGCGCGGGCCGGCTTCATGGGGCGCGAAACTTCCATCGATCGTCGAATTTTTCAAATCGCGAGTCGCCACGCGTGACCCCGCGGTGGCCGCTCTTCAAACAAATAGTCGAGCCGTGGTGGCGATTTTTTCCCATAGTTCCAACGGTGAATTTTTCCCGATCACGGTGACAAGAATTCGCAACGGTGGTTTCGATTCGTTTGGGGGTGCCGAGAATGCGGCCGCGAATCGCGGGAAATATTTCCACCGTGCTGACTTCGACCACCCTCCGTTTTTTATCTGCAAGCCGGATCGACCATAGACAGCACACTGTTCGATTGTCAGACAGATTATTTCCCGGTACATTACGTCGGTGGTTCGCGTGTCACGCGGAGCGTTTCCTGCCAGCGGGCTACTCGTCGAAGGGAAATGAGAGCGCGTCGCGTGATTGGCGGAGCGACGTGTCTCGCCGCTGGCGAAATCGTTTCTTCTTTTGCTGGGATTCGTGCGGGGATGTCGTCCAAGTAATTTTTCCATTAGCGTTTACTGGGAAAGCATCGTTAGGCGAAGCTGTTGGTTCTCACGCGGATCGTACGTCCACCGTGGTAACGCAAATACAGCCTGCCCTACGAATAACAGGGTGCAACGTTACAGTTGGCGAACAAACTTCGAGGTGGCTCGAGTTTTCAAACGGCGCGAGTGAAGTTCCACCTCTGATGCGGAATTAACTCCGGCCGATCGCCGTTGCGTAGGTATCATACCGGCACGTGTAATTCAATTTCAACCAACCGCGAGGATCCAGTTACGTAGAGACGGAAATTTTTCGATGAGTACCATCGCCGTCACTCCAGCTAGTTTTAAGGGGATATAAGGTAAATGTCCCCATTAGCGACCATTTAAGAGTGTGACTGGTTCGAATTGAAATAGTATATTTTTTACTAATATACGACAATATTTGAGTAAAGTATGGATCATTGTATTTTTTGAAGTCTCTAGTTTCTTAATCAAATTAATTTTACAGTGATATTCGACTATTTACACAAAAATTATGGCGAAAATTATATTGGACCTGATGTCCCCTTTAGTGACCATTTATTTTATACCACGATTTTCTGCTACAATAATGAAAGAAAATGGATATTTTCTTTTTATTTTATAATTCTGTATATATTTCTCGTTAGTTTGAGTAAGTTACTGCATGGATCCATGTATTTTTATTGTAAAATTTGCGAGTTTAATGATATCTGGAGTATAACCTCACGGTATTAGAATCTGTCAACTTACATGTCAATGACCAAGTCTTAATTTATATATGAATTTACTTAAAGATGAATGTACGGCTACATAAATAACGTATGAAACAATAACTGAAATATTTCGCTTTTTGTGTTGCAATAAACAATAACAAAATGAAGTGGTCACTAATGGGGACGTGGTCAGTAATGGGGACATTTACCTTACCTAAGAGTCAGGAGGCCGGAAAGAGACGGATGTTTGTGATTTTTTTTTGTAAAAGAGGAAGCATGTATTTTTACAGAAGTTTTTGCACTTAATAGAGCAACATTTAAAGAACATTTGGTAACTTTTTTGTAGAAAGATATTTACGTTTATAATAAAATTACAAGCGACATCTAAGAAGCCTCTTTAAAAAGTAGTTTAGGGGTGAGCACTGCGATTTGCAACCAGATTATCTAAAATCAAAGAAATAAAAAAGATTTCGTTAGTATATTAACGTATTCTCTGATTCACTGAGGGAATTATTTAAATATTAACTTAATACAAATTGGCGGCTATTTTATGTTGAAGACGCAAAAATCACGCGAGAAAATCACGACTTCAAATATAAATAGCCGCCAATTTGTATTAAGTTACTATTTCACAAATTCCGTCCGTGAATCAGAGCATACATTAATATACTAACGAAATCTTTCTTGTTTTTTGATTTTAGATAACCTGGTTCCGCATAGCAGTGCTCGCCGCAAAAACAATTTTTTAAAAAGGCTTCATGGATGTCGGTTGTAATTTTATTATAAACGTAAATATTTTTCTACAAAAAAATTACCAAATGTTCATTAAATGTTGCTCTTTGAAATGCAGGAAGCTCTGTAAAAATATATGCTTCCGCTTTTTCAGAAGGAATTCACAAACATTCGCCTCTTTTCGGCCTCCTTCCCGACTAGGGTAGATGCCCCAATTACCCTGTACCTATTACTGTGCCTTTATACTTAAAGAAGCTTTAATTGCTTAAAAATACAACCTACACGTTTGTACCAAATACCTACATCAATAGTTCCAATAAATACGGTCGAAATTCTAATTGTATTTTTTAAATACATTAATATTTGCTAATTTATTATTTTTTGACATTATTTTTTGCTAATCAGCAATAACAACTTAATTTCTTAATATTATTACTCTTGTACTATTGTTATTATTTTTTTTTAAACACATATGATGTTAATTCTTACTCTAGATTACGCTATTTGGCTGTCAACATTTGCTTTCTGCGTACACTACTAGTGTTAAATTTAGGTAGCTTTAAATGGTAAGGTTAATAGCAGCTAACAGCTGTACCTCGCCTTTTGCACACCTCAACTGTAATAAATACTATTCATGTTTATCTTTTCTTTTCTTTCTTCAGCTTCTCGCTTCTTATATGTTTTCTCTTGTAAAGCGTGTTGCGCAATAAAGAATTATTATTATTATAGTATAACTTAATTAAAAAAATTCTTTCCTTATTTATGTATACAAGTTTTTTTGTACGGCTTCTTTAAGTATAAAGGCACGGTATTACGTACCTGTACCGTGTACGGTAATTGGGACATCTACCCTAGGTATAACCTCTTAAACGGTGTCTCAATACTTTTCTCCGGCACTATATAGAGCTCTTCAATTGTCTCTTCATCTTCCTCTTACATCCAGGTGTACGCAAAGTCCCATGGAAAGCGTTGTGAAAGGACGCGGCGCGGGTTGCGAACGGCAGCGGGCGGGGTCGAAGTTTGAAGCATAGCAGGATCTGAACCGCGATCGGACCTAATTTGACAGCGGGGATGGGGCAGCCGTGGGCTTACAATGGGAACGGGCACGAGCGACAGGCGATAGGGGTCTCGCGCGCGGTTAATACGACAAGACTAATGAGAGGGACACACCGTCGAGATGCGCATTCGACTCTCGTCTCGGATACGATCGTTCGAACTCGCCTCTAATTAAGGCGTTAATGAAGGGCTTCACCCGGAGGGGGTGGAGAGAGAGATAGAGAGAGAGAGAGGGCGGCGATGATTCTCCTCTTTCATCTCTCTCCTCTCGTGACTTTTCTGCCGGCATTGCAGCCACCCCCACGGGAGCCAGGCTGCCCGAGAAAGGGGTGGCCGATAGTCGGGCGAGAATTAATCCTACACGCGAGATGAACGATGGCCGTGGAGCACGCCTATGCACGCGCATCCGCTATTGTGCGCCGCCTGGCCTGCCCCGTTAATTAAATCATACCTAAATAGGGAGCTTTGTTTTCCCTCTACGAAATTTCCAGGGATAAACCGGCCGCGACACAGTTTGATGCTAGGGGCGCAGGCAGAAGCGGACCGGAGCGGGGGGCGTTCCCGCACAGTTCCTGCTCGTGCTAGCGACGGGGAAATTCGAGAGGGCGGAAGAAGAAAACGGAGGGATGCCAGAAAGCGTTTTGTGCTTCCTCCGCGTCCGGATATTAAATCAGGCATATCTGGCCGTGTGTTCGTCGCAGTAAGGTATTTCTCGGGACGCACATTCGTGCTCCCCTGCGAAACCAACCCCTATCCCTTTGTTCCCTCGTTATTTGGCCGGCTCGAACCGATGCTCGAAGCTGTTTTTCCCCGCAGGGAATTGTTTCGGTCACGCGACGCGCAGCATCGAATCCTCTGGTGCAGGGGTAGCGTCGCTTCTCGACGCCCTTAATCGGCGACTCGTCGATCGACGGACACCGTTAAATTTCGATTATCCGACAAGGGCCTCTGGGGCAAGGGTGACAGAGCCAACGAGGAGAGCAATCAATTCCCTTTTACCGATTTACCGCGACAATGCAGCCACCCCTTCGCAGTCTCTCCCACCCTCCCCGCCCGTCCTCCGCCCTTTTCTGTGTCCGCTCGCGAGGTACGAGCTAATGGGGGTGGCCGGTTGGGCCCGCGTATTGAAAATTCCCTGTGATACGACCCGATTGATTAGTCGGCGGGGTTGCTCGCGTATTTATGCAGGCCACCTAGTCGTTGCCCGTTCGTGATTTCAGTTTGCATGCCGGTCGGGCTAATGCGCGTGCAAACGCCGCGCGAATCCACTGGATTAGTCGCTCGTGACCGTCAATTCCACCATCGTCGATCTTTCCCCAAACACGAGTTACCCGGACTCCTCTTCCTCCCTCGTTTTCTACCCGTGAGAACCATTATTCCCCTCTGCCCCCCACCCCTCCGCATCGGGGTGCTTTCTTCCTAATCGGAGAAAAAGGAGGGCGACAGGATCGCGATGGCTGTTCGTTTACGCGATTGAAAATAACGACGCGATTTCGGGCTGCCTGTGCGCGCCGCTGTATTATGACGGCGGATAAGGCAAAAATATCGCCGGGGAATATTTGGAATCCAATTTAAAGAGGAGCTGCCAGTTCGGTCGGGTATTGTGCGAGTGGGATTCCCCGCTGTTTCCCCTGCGAAGCCGAGCCTCGTTTTCTCCGCGCGCGACCAGCTTCTCCCAATCTTTCCACCCTCTCGCGGCGCTCCAGCAGTATTGTACGGTCGTTGTTTTCCATCGACGGCAGTTTTTCCTCCTTCCAGCTGGACACGATGCCCCGTTGTCTCTGTTCACCGGACTTTAACCTATGATTTCTGCGAGACAAATCGGTCCCGGTTATCTCGGCAATTCCGGGACGGAGATTGCGTGTCCAACGATTTCTACTCTGCCCCCTGCGCGGCACAGATTTTTCACGGATCCTTTGGGAAGCCTGTTATCCAAGGGAGTCGGTAAATATTTCAGGTGGGAAAGTGGATTTCCTTCGTTCTCGGACCGTTTCTTCCTGACAAACTTGCTGGCCCATCGATACGAGTCACGAGTCACGGTGTTCGACATCGGTCGCCTCGTTTGCAGACCGCCAAAGATTCCCAATTAGACCGGAGCAGGGGCCAAGAGCACGTTCGCGCGGCGAAACGTGATCGCGCTCGCCGGACACCACGGCTAGCAATCACGTACTCGGGATTCCAGCTTGCCGGCTTCGGCAGCACGTCAACGTGGACGTCTCGCGGGAAGGACAGGACGTTGACGCATGAATTTCGGCCTCGGCCGCCGACCTCCCTTCAAATAAAGTTACCGTTCTCGCTTCTAATCGCGGTGTAGCGTAATCGCCAGGGCGAGCGGCGGTCAGGGAAAGAGCAACCTCTGGGCGATAATTAACGAGCATTCTTCGCAGTCTTCCATTTGCCGCGCTGCTTCCTCTTCTCCCGAGTTTACCGGTTCATTATTTTCCCCGCGGGCCGCGTGATGGATCCCTTCTCGATAATTAGCGCCGCGATTAATCATTGCGCCGGTACTGCAACGTTTTACAGACTTCATCGCCGATTTGTGGCTCAATTCCCCAGCTGGAATCGCAACCAGCAACCAGTCGTAACTCAATTCTCGCGCTCCGCCGGGAAATAGGAAGTAGGTACATACGCGAGGTCGAAGGGCGACTGAATTTCCGGCCGGGGGCAGCGGTCCTGCGAGAAGCAATTTCTCTTACGGTACATGCGTAAGACAGGTGTAATACAGCTCCCCTTGTACAGCCGGCACGTTCTATTTCCTTCAGCGAAATCGGCATCGCGAGCGGAGTTTGTCGCGTCGCCGAGAAAACGGCCAAAATAACAGCTAACCACAGCTCTGATTTCCACCCCGAGGGAGTTTCTACATCTGCCGCACGAAACTAGCATTTTTCCACCAGCTTCCATGCAACTTCACCCTCAGTTGCGCCAGCGAATCGAGAATAATCAAGCGCAGCCTTCCGGGAGGGTTGAGGAAACGTATCCATCGTCCAGAGTGCGAGCACTCGAGCCGAGCTTTCTATCTGGAAGATCGCTGGAACCGTTACACCGGCTATCACTCGCTCCTAACCGCGCGCGTATTAAATTTAAACCAACCGTGTTTGTCGCGGCTACTCGATTACATATTTCACGAGGGGTAAGCCAGTAAATCGTTTCTATTCTCGAGCGGCTGCCAGCCAGGCGTTGTACATTAATTTATCGTTCGTTGGCCCGGCCAACTTATCCATGAATTATCGCACTTTTAAACGAATTTCCGCGGAGTAACAGGTTGGCCTGGTTCCGCTTGGCTCGACGTCCACCACGCGGAAACTTTCGCGTTGGCATCGCAACACCGGAGGAACGCGAATTTCCATATCGGAGTCGATGTCCCCCGTCAAACGAAAAGCCTCTCCTTCGCGATCCCCCGCTCTCGATAAGCTTCCGTCGAGATAGCCCGGCCGCGGAAGCCCGGCGCGGAGCGCGGCGTTCCGGGCGCCAAGTTCGATTAAAAGAAGCGGTTACGGGGATCGATGCGCCCGTACTAGCCGAGTTTTATGGAGTTGCCAGCTTTTACGAGGGATTCGCCGGCGGAATACGTCGTTCCAGGCACGAGCAGACAGTTCCCAGCGAATTATTTCGTTTTTTTCACCCGTCGTTTCGGCTCGCCCAGCCAGCGCCCTCTATCTCGTCTCGTTTCTTTGACTATATAGCAGGGGAAACCCGACGTCCCCCTTTATTGTTCCCGTTGTTTCCCGCGTCTCGCCTCACGCAGACGGGGCAAGCTATTTCCACGGGAATCGTAGCGGCTCCTCTCGAAACGACTCGCTGAAACGCAATAAGAGACAAGAAACTCTTCCGCCTAGCTATGAAAATTTCTATTGGCTTTCTTTAAGGACCCGTTTCGCCGACGCGGGGCTCGCTCGACACGCGAATCTGTATACGAACTTTCTCCGGCGCACTCGACTCCCTCGTTGCGTGTCTCGCTGGCTTTGTCGCAGGCTGCGACACGGATCCGCGAGTTAATCGCGGTCCGAGCGAGGCGGAATCCAAAGGAAAAGGGAAGGGAATTGTGGATAGCACACCTACCTGCTCGCGCGCCACGGAAATACCGGGGGAACGAAAAAGAGAAAGAAAAGAAGTAAAAAAGGTGAACGTGTGATTAAAAACAAAGGCGGTTGCCGAGATGGAGATGACGTTTAATCGTAAAATCAATAAAATTAATGAATTAAATAAATAAATTAAAAATGTTTATACACATATTTATATATATATAATATATATATACATATATATATATATATACATATATATATATGATATAATATAATATAAAACATAAATAGGGTCCCGAGAATGCTGGAGCACAGCGCGCACATCCCACACGCCCCCTCCCTGTCCGCTTTTTGCGATCCTTTTTCCTCTCGAGAATTCCGGAAGAGATCGATTCGCCGTGATGTCTGACCAAACTATCGTCGTTCCACTCTCATTCGGTGTATCAGAAGATGCGAGAGTTTTACGGCAGGGAAAGATAAGCAGCGCGCGGGAGGTGAATCTCGATATCGACTCGGTACGCGGAGGAAGCAACCGTTCGATAAATATTTGGACAATTTTTCTTCTCGTGATTTCCTTCTGAAAAATCGTAAATCTTTATACACTTTGAATTCCAGACACGTGCAATCGTCTCGTTCGGAAAGTTCTCGACAGACCTGCCGTTTCCTAATCGTCCCGAATATTTCCCATTCTCTCTCTCTCTCTCTCTCTTTCTCTCTGTTTCTCACACACTCTCTCGCTCTCTTTCTCTCTCTCTCGCGCGCGCCTTCTCTTTTTCTATTCTCTTTAACTACCTTAAGTCTCTGCTTTAGCTAGCCTAACGCGTATTACATTGTCATATTTTACATAAAATCGTTTTTGCCTAGTGGTCTCTTTGTCTCTCTGTCTCTCACTCTCTTCCCCTGTGTCGACCCGTTCGCCCCCTCCGAGTGGCCCATTTCCTCCTTCACCTCGGCGTTATTTTTACACTCGCCGAGGAGGTTGCTGCTCTTATCAATCGTTGCTGGAAAATTTCGGGGAAAACGCTGGCGAGAGGAAAGACGACAACGGGCGGCAATTTCGGCCGGCGACGAGCGAGTTACGATACTTATTTCGGCCGAGCGAGACGCGATCGGTCCGCGAGCGTGGAAATACTGTGACGAAGTAAAATTCTCGGCCGGACCTCGAGCCGCATATCGGCGAGGCAAGCTCGCGTCGAGGTTCTCGTTCCGATGGTCGTTGGGCTCGGTTTTCGCGACTCGCGTCTGTTTTCCCTTCGCTGCCGCGCTCGCAGCTTCACGCTCCACCGGCGTGGCCCACATTTTCCAACAACCACCGACAAAAGATGCAGCCCCTCCCCCGCGAGCAACAACGACGACGAGGACGAGGACGCTCCCTTTCCATTTCGACGGAAGGGAAGCGGACCGAGGGCGACTAGCGATGGGTATCGAGCGCGCGATTCCTCGTTCGCGAGGCTCCCGAGTCAATCGATGCGTTCAGCGCGTTCCGCCTCGAAGGACTCGCGATTCCTCGCTCGAGCCACGGTGCTCGCTCGACGGTGGGCACCGAGCCTCGAGCCTCCAAAAATTCTCCACGCTCCCGGGAGCTTTTTTCGAAGTCACCGCCACGCTTCGAGTGGTCGCCTCGATCCCATCGCTAAAAATGGATACGCGAAAGTCACCCTTTCGCGTCTCTCGGGCCGCCTTGTTCTCGTGTCAGCGCGCGCGTGTGCTCTACACGAGCACGTGTGTGCGTGGTTTTGTGTAGGCGTATCGACCCAGGTGATATCCGAGTGTTTCGACTATTCTCGCGACGTCCATTATCGAGACCCCGGGCTCTTTGGTATTGTTCTCCCCGCGGAGACTCCGAAAACTGCGACCTTCGAACGTGCCTCTGCTTTTTCCCTCTATTTTTTTTTTGCTCCCCCTCTATCGACGGCTCGCGATCTTTCGAGGTCAAGCACCACTTCCGAATCACGAGCGTCACTCGAGCGCTCCTCTTCTGCCCTCCCGATATGAAACTGAAGGGGATCGGGACAGGCAAGAGTCAGCCGTAACTCTTTCTCTTACACACTCCTCCATACACTCGCGGGGCGTTCACCGCTATCTCTCTGTTTCCCTTTCACGCGCCCATGCATACACGCGTGCACGCGCCGCGCACGCGACATCTGTCGCTCGGTGTCTCGCGAATAAAATTTCTATAGAGGCGCGAGGCACGCGCCTGTAACGCGACATTTTCTAACAGCGAAGTAACGGTAGCAGTGGAAGAAGAGGCTGGATTAGAAGAATTGGAAGTAGGGGAAGGACAGATAGAAGGCTTGGAGGATGAAGTGAAAGAAGATGTGGAAGAAGAAGGTACGAATGCCCGGTGCCAAAAACTGATTTGGAACCTGGTCCTACGGAGGACTCGTTCTAATGCCCGACAACAACGCTTCCCCAAGAATCTCCGGGAAAATTCGCTCCCCCGCCCCCCCCACCCCATCCCATGCCCCCTGCTCAAAGTTCTCGTCGTAATTCACTGCGTTCCGTTCGCGGATCTCGCCTCCTTGTTCGTTCGTTGGTCGCGCGTTGGCCCTCTCACGACATTCCTCTCGTGGGCTCTAGAGGCTGTTTCGACCGACTATACCGAGCGAGCGACCCCGAGCACGGCGCTCGGAAGCGGTCCGCTCGGAATGGAAGGGCCCCGCGCGATTATCGCTAGCAGTAGTACGAGGTCGATAGTCCCAGCTTGCAGGAAAACGGCGCCCTACGCCGGTTGTACACACTTCCGGTGCTGATGACGTCCTTCGTCTCGCACCGCAGACCCGTGAAGCCTTCCGCGCATCTGAAAGCAGAAAAATAGAAGCGCTTGTATATTAAGCTTGTCTGTGCGACTCCACAAACTCCCGTGTTACTGTTAACGATATCTTTGAATTCCCCTGCGATTCTCGTAGCGCCAGCGAGGCCGGAGGCGAAGCGAGAATCGAGAAAGCGAGATCTCGAGTGGAGACACTCCGCCCGATCTGTCCACGACGTTTCTTTGGAAAAATAATGTTATGCCGACGTGGCGGTATTTATAGCACGGTTAACTAACCGCGACGAGACGTACGAACGCTGCTGGTAGACGTGTCGCTGGCGGCACTCGCGTGCTCGCAGCCTAGGAGCAACAGAATCGTCCGCGCTGACTCACGGCACGTCTGCCCAACATGCTAAACGATCCTACGCCCGCGAACCTCCTCCGTGATCTCATTTCTCGACTTATTAAATCCGCGAACAAATGGTCCGAAGGAACCTCAGCCGTTAGAACAACGACTCCACTGATAAGACCGGTGGCGTCGCAGTGTCTCACCCAGGCGCGCGACAAACCATTCATATTTTCGTCACCGAAAAATTTGGGGCGTCTGGACCGCGCGTGGTTTTTATTTCGCGGGATCGCGCGCATAGGTAAAGCCGCGGAGATGCGTTCCAGAAGCGTCTGCGACGCCGCGAGGGGGAGACGGAGCGGAGCGTCTTCTTTGAGAGGCCTGTCTGCCAGGAGAGTTTGTCGTACGTCCGAGCGCGTTTAAAGCGTATTAAAAAACTGACAGGGGACATATGCTCCGGGGGTCGTTAACGCGATAAATACCCGCGAAAGAGCGCGACTCGTCGGCATTATTTATCCCCCACCCTGGCGGGCCTCGGGCGAACAGCCGCGGAATCGCGTTTTGCAACAAATATCGCCGGCGGTTCTAGCGATTTTTACGACCGTCTTCGACGACGCCACGTCCCCGGCTTTCTTTCCATCTGCATCTCTCCCGACGCCCTCTTTTTTCCTCCTTCATCCCCCCCACGCCGGGGCCGCAACATCGCGGATTTACGAGGACCACGCACTAAATATACACCGGCGTAGATTTACCGTTGGACAAACCTGAAACAGCACCCGGAGATAGTACAATTTACTGTACCATTCACTTGAACCCATTAACGCTCGGTAACTTGGCCTGCGGACCGCGTAATTGGCTTTCCATTGAGATTTATCGTAATCATGCGTGTTTACTGGCTCGGCCGGCTCTTTTACACGCGAGCGTTGAATAAATCCGCCGTCGATCGGCGACAGTGCCCCTCCGCTGAAATTTCATCGTCGGGAAAATATCGCCACCGGGACAGACGTTGCAGTACCGCCACTCGACAAGCAGCTGCTAATTTCGAGCGCGTCCCTCCGAACACTCGTAGCTTGCAAAAATTATTCCGGAGTTTGGAGGGCGGGTCGTGTTTTCGTTCGATTAAAGCGCGGAGCCTGCCAGCGAAAATCAACGCAGTAATTCGACGATAGCTCGGGCGGGCGGTGCGTTAATTAATATTTTCTACCGTTGCCGCATCGGGCATGCCTGCGTAAATAAAAATATTTTCCGCCGAGCACGGTCAGCCGCGGTCGTTAAAATCTGATTTTTTTCTGGCTGACAGGTTTTACGGGGAATGGGATTTCTCGGCCGGGCGTAAAGCTCGCGATATCGCGGCGTATACAGTCCCCCATAACGCTTCGCGACGAGTGCGTCCGGGGTGCGTGCTGGAATATTTATGCATCGGTATCTCGCCCCGTAAAAAGCCAGTAAATTAAAGTGGCTCGTTAATCCGACGTCGTAAAAGCTCCCCGGGATCGGCGACTTCGAGGACCAATTGTTCTTCGCGCCTCCCTCCACCAACGAGAGCTTCATATCTTCGACGTCGCGACGGCGGGTATTTTATTCGGAAACGCTTGAGCTCGTCCAGCGTTTTGGTTGGATTAGTGGCGTCGTTAATTCGTTTCTTGCGACGAAAGCAGCCGGAGAAACGGCTTAACGGATCGATCGCAAGGGTGTCTGCGATCGATCGGCTCTCTCCCCGCTCTCCCATTGTTTTCGCGTCTTTGATAGCATCAGGAGGCAGTCGCTCCTGCTCCTTTTTCCACGGCGGCCGACATCGAAACCCTTTTTCACGGACGTCGGGGCCACGACGTCCCCCAAAGTGTCAAACTTTCGTCGAATAAAAAGCTAAAGTGCAGAGTATCAAAGCGGACTGCGCGCGCGACTCAATCGCTTTAAGTACGTTCTTTATTAGGGGAAAACTGCTCGGCAAGTTCGCCGAAAGTCGTTGGACTTTTGCTTTCGCGAGCAGCGTGGGCGAAACTCGCGCAACTTTCTCCCTCCCCTTCTGGATAATTAGAGAGCCGGGGGAGGTGCACTGGTGTCGCGATCTTCGTTAGGTACCGCGGGGAGATTGGAGATTTCATCACGGGCTTAACTGGGCACAGGAGGATCCCGTTATGCCGAGTTCTTCTTTCGTTACGCCGCCGAGTCTCGCGGGAGCGAATGGTCCGTTAATTACAAGCCAGGAATTCTTTGGAATATTTTATCATTAAAGGCGCCGAGGCTGTACGAAAAAAAATCCCGTTGGAAAAATCTCTCGGCGGTCTGGCACCGGTGGAAAAGGGAGAAGCTGGGAAACAGTCGGAGGGAACGTTTACATTTTCGAGCGCGGGAGAGCCGCTGGTCGGCCACCGGAAGTCTTAGCCTCGGTTCCAGGGCAACGGTGGCTTCGTATATTACGATCGCAAAATTAAAAGTACCTTTTTATGCGGCGACCGTCTAGCTGGCGGGGGTGGTGGTTAGAAAAGCCGATGTCGGTGGGTTCTGTGTGCGCAGTCAGAAATAGGAAGGGATGAAAGAGGGCGGCGGTGGTTTTCCTCGGGTATTAATTCCCATATATGCCGCGAGTGAGGCTCAGTCCGTGACTACACCAGGAACGTACCCACCCCGTCCACGGCCGGCAGCTCGAAAGAAACTTTTTTGCGGTTTACTTAATTTAATAACGCTCCCGCGGAACGCAATTTCAAAGATAACACTTTAAAGAGGCGGGGGCCACGCCACCATCTCCTCCCCCTCCGGTATTCAACCCCGCCTCGCCGTTCCTCTCCCCCGACTTCTCTGTCTTGCTTCTTCCATCACCGTTTTTATCACCTTCGGTCTCGCTTCGTCCGTCTGTTTCCCTTTGAAATTATTCGAGTGTGCACGCGAACGCATGCGCCCCCCTCCACCCCACCCCTCGCCCGCACGTGCCTCTGAATGTGTGCAGAACGACTCCGGCTATAATGTACCGTACTTTATTTCGAAACACTCTGTAGCTAGCGCGCGGGGCTAGCTGCAGCCCCGGTGCAACACCCCCTTCTCGCCCCTCCGCGTCCCACCCTCTGTGGATAGCTTCTCGCGAGCAAAACTGGGTTACTTAGTCGGTCGTATGGCGGCTGCATCCACCGAGACGCATACGTACGTATCTCCTACCCTCTTGCATACCAACGGGCCTCCAGCGAAGTTACCCGGAGCCTCACTCAACCTTCGCCTTCCTTCCCTTTCCGCCGCGGACAAGCTATTCACCCTCCCCCGACAGGCATCCAGTTGCAAACTGGCGCGTACAAATGTAACGCCCGGTTACCGCGATACGGTTGTCGCGACGAGAAGCAGCCGCTGTCTCTCGATAACGATCCAGCGACGAGGGGGTGGCTCCTCGGGCTCCGTCATCCCAGCCACTGCGCGGGAGGGTGGATTCTAATCGTTCCTCTGGCCACGAAAAACAAACGAACCCGGCAGCCGAGTCGCTCGTCGATTTGATAAACGACGGGAATGGCGAGGATCGATTCGTTACCCTTAATCCGGTGTCTTTCAGCAGACCACCCTTCTCTCTCTCTCCGTGATATATTGCGATCGCGGGGTTAATCGCAGTCCCAGTAATTAGCCCAAAGTCTCCCTGGTCGACAGCTGTCCGGAACCCTTGGAAATTTCCGATCCTGCGCTGGATATCTGCACCGGAATCCATAACACCGTCGCCCTGGATTATAATTACATTATCGCCATCCACGGATCCACCCTCCGCACTCTGTACTATATCCACGATATTGTATCTCGATGAGGGGCTGCCCTAATCGGCAGGGCTTCCCTGTAGGTCGCTACGATCCTTGGGAAAGGGTGACGAGGAGAAAATGAAGGGCGAGGGCCGAGATACGTTTCCAGATAGAGTATCCACGGATGGCAAACCAACCCCCTGTCCGTCGAACGGCCACGATTTACGTCGCGCGTTTATGTCACGGAGGAGCTCGTGAAATAGTCCGGCGCCGACGAATAGTTGCCGACCGTTATAAGTAGATTTATGCCGAACCATAACCCTCGGACGTGGTATATGGGAAAGATCCAGGCGCGGCCGGGGGGCGGGCGTAGGGTCGGCCGCTGGGTCACGAGGGAAAGGCCTGATGTCCCGAAGGGTGCCAGCTGGCGGGACAGGTTACTGTCTGGGAAATTGGGACGTCGGCTAGCGCTGTTCACCCTCGATCATTTTCCAGCGCCGTGTCGTTGCCCGCCAGCACCGGGCACCGGGAAAACGGCTGGATGCCGGGGGAGTATCTCTGCCGTGTAACCTCACGGCCGGAACTTCGGCCATCCACCCCCCCCGTTCCGCGCTCGAGTCGAGTCGGCCCCGAATTTCCTACAATTCCCCCGAATTCCGGCCGAACGGTGACCACGAAACTTGATTCCGCGCTGAAGACTCCGCCTTCCGAGAGGAGACGCTTAGGCTCGGGGCCAGATAGACTGGCGGGAGAAATTTAATCCACCGTACGACCAACATCTCCGTGGTCGTTTCCGGCTCACCCTCTTAACGCCCATTGAATCTCGGGGGTTGTCGTTAGAGGCTGGCCAAACCACGCTTCGAGGGTACTAAAAAGTTATGAGCCTGATGAATAAAAACTAAGCGATTCCTTACCAGCAATTCCTTATTAGGAAAATCAATTGCTCAAAAAGCAATTACTTAAACAAAAAAGGAATTTCTTATTTTCATATGAATAAAAATCATAAGGAATTACTGGCTTTGCTAGACCGTATAAGTAAATGGTAACTGTCGAACAGTAGTGGCATTACTGGCAGCGAGGAATTTGATAAGCAGTTAATTGTTATACAAAAGTTGAAAGAACTTAAAGTACTGTTTCATAAATCCCAAATATCTCAAATAAAAAAAAGAAAAGTAAATGGCTTTACAAACCGTTACAGAGCATTATGGAATTTTTTTTCGTATTTCGGTAACCACAAAACAAGTTGCCAAAAAAAATTAGTAACATTAGAACCGCGGCTCGCAATCGTTTGCAATCACTACACAATCACCCATTTTAAGGAACGGAAACATATTGGTTACACCCTGTATAATACATACATGAATTCAAAACGGCTGCAATTAATTATCGTTTAAAAAGCTTTATGTATCATTTATTCATACGGTTTCTCTCTAATACTTACATACTGAAGTAATTGCTCCTTTAAGCAAATGTTAGCATGGGGTACAGCAGTCTTAAAAATTCTTAAGGAATTGCTTATTTAGCATAAGCAAATGCTTCTTTTATTCATTCGATTGTAAGCAATTCCTTAAAAAATTAAGGAATAGCAATTCCTTTACGCAATTCCTTGGCAGTTTAGGAATTCCTATAAGATAAAGCAAATGCTTGTGTTTTTATTCGCATGAATTTAAGCAATTCCTAGTCAAATATTAAGAAAAAGCAATTGCTTACACTTTATTCATTAGGGTCATTGTTTTTAGACAACTTTGGTGGGAAACGCCTCAAACGCGTTCTCCCTTTCGGCTAGCTTCAAGAGGGTGGGTGCGCGATATTTGGCAGGGAGATTTTACACGACCCTCGATCGATGATCCCGGTCTGTTCTCCACAGTCTGTTGACTTTTGCGTAATTAATTAAAACATCGATTGGTTAAACACGCGCGGCGACCCGAGGGTTCTAGAGGGGGATGCATGCTTCGGCAGGCGACTGGTTATATTGGGGAAGGAGGAAAACGTTTCGGTAGGGTGGACTTTTCCCTGGCTCCAAGTATCCAGTGGAGAAGTTTCGTCCAACTTGGACGGCTTATACATTCAATAAACCGACCAGGCGGAAAATTCTGGATATGTTGGCGAATGAAATGGAGGGGATTGGGGGTCGGAGGGCGGCCGTAGTCGGGGGTGAAAATTTTACGAGCGTCGACTTACGAGCCCCGCGAGTGTCCTCCTGGTGGTGCGCTAGCTGTCGAATCGCCCGATCTTTCTCTAATTAATTAGAGGGACGTTTAATTAAGCGAAACGGAGTTTCGCGCGCCTCGAGGCTACGACCGCTCTCAAGCAAACCTTTAAGAATCGGTGACGAGCTACCTAATTGACACGGTCTACGGTTCGCCTCGAATTAATTTCTCTCGCGATGCATCGCGCACGAGTCTCTGCAAAGTTGTTCTACTCGATCGGGTTGTGTGGCTTCTGCTTGACACACGGGGTAGGTATTTGAAAATTGCGAGGGGAGAAGAAACGCCCAAAGTAATAGGAGAAAGCATTCTTTGAGGGGATGTAAGCATCTACTCTTTTTCATTAAATATTAAGTGGTCAGAAGAATAGAATTCTATTATTTGTACGAGGAAAACGTGGGCATATTTCCTGCTATTCCTGCTCCGCCATACGCCAAGCACACAGCCGACCGTGTTTACAATTCTACCGCTGCCGGCTCTCCCACCTTTCCCAACTACCTGCGGGCCGTTTTTGTGTATTCTGAATTTGGGGATAAACACCGTTAGCCTTGTAGAGGTTGGCTCCGAGCAATCAGTGGTATTCGGGCCGTGCTAGCGACTTGAATGTCTCGCGTCGTCGTTCAACGATGTGATACGGAAAGAGAACTTATATCTGTTCATTTTGTATAATACGCCGATAAAAATCGGATGATCAGTGACTAGTGTAGTTATAATTCTGCGAGCTGGAGGACAGTGTCTTGGAACCGGAGTTTACTCCGGAGGAAACGAACCCTACCAGACTCTTCAATCTTCTATGGTATGTTGAATTATTTATATTACACTTTTTGGCTTGTTTTATAGTATTGGTATATTGTGAATATGTTATTATAACTGGGGCTGGGACTATTTGTCGAATTTTCCGGTATTCGAATACTTCGGTTGCTCAATTATTTGGAGAATATAATTCGAACATCCAAGTATTCGAATACTATTCGAATATTTAAGTATTCGAATAGTATCATGTGAATTATAAATCAAGTTTTTTACGTTCATTTGTCAGCTAATTTTGACCCACTTCACACCATACTATTCATACTTATACACACCATAGTATTCGAATAATAACATTCGAATACTTACTGAAATATTCGAAGTTTATTCCTAGCATTCGAATGCTTGTAAAATATTCGAATATTAAATTATTCGAATAGTCTCAGCTCTAATTATAACGGGTCTGGGTAGGTATAGCAGTCTATCGATTTGTGCAACCCTTAAGGCCCCTAAACGGCTTATTTTTGTATCAGTTGTTTGGAACTTTTTGCAAACATACCAATACGTTAATCCTTTCGGAACTTTAAGGGTACTTTATATAACATTATAACAAGTAAACCAAATTTTGATGGCAGTAAAATTATAAGGTAAATGGCCCAGTGGTGAAACAGTTAAGGAAGCAGTTGAGATAATTGCAACTTTTTTTTTAAATAGTATAAAATTATAACTAAGTATAATTATTCGAAAGCGTAAAATTTCTACTTTCAAATAACGTAACAAGAATCTACATTTGTTAAAGGAAAAGTTTTAAATTAATTAGAACATGAAACTGTTCATATGGTCCAGTAATTAAATGAAATTCATAGCGTGTCTCAGTCATTAATTATCAGTGTCCCAATTATTGAATATATATTTAATTTAACTATTTCTATCAGTTAATGCAAATAAATCAATGCGGTAATATTTTGGGGTACTAAAAACATTTTATTTACAATAAATTTGTGTTCAATTTTCGGCATGAAATAATGATTAATAGTATATTATAAAATTTTAGGTTATGTTAATATTGTGACGAGTTTATGATTAATTATCCTAATAATTCTTAAACAGTATTATATGTGTGTCTAGTTAGTATTAACGTAAATATATAGTGACCGAATCAGTGCGCCGATACCACTTTAAGTAAATATATAGTATACCAAAAATACTTTAGTACAATAAATGTTAATAATTTTAAAACTTCACTAAATACTGGCGTCTGTACCAGCGTTTAAATAATCATTAAACGCGCGTTTAATAACTGGTCCGTGTCATGGTACTGTGTACTAGTGGATAAATGCACCAATTTCAATATTAAAAACAAAAAATTATTAAAACGTCCAATTAATTTTCAATTCTTCAATATATAATAAATCCAAAACAACTGTACTATTTCAAAAATTATAAAATAATAATTAATTATAACCTGAACAAAAATATTCTCTCGCTTCCCTGAATCCATTAGGTAAAAAGCGAGATTGAACCTGTTGAAGTTTTACTGTACAAGAATATTTTTGCAGGATATAACTATTCAGTTATGTAAGCTTATAATTGTATCTATATAAAGCTAATATATTTTGCAATTACATTTCGAACAGTTTAGACGTTGCAAATTAGTAAAACTGTTATTATTAATAAAATTTCTTTTCAATTTTTAATTATTGGGTCTTGTTTGAGGACTGGGCAATTTACTTTAATAAATACAAAAGAAATAGAGCAGCATCTGAAACAGGTTTTTTTTTCGAGATACAAAACGGCGCCGGTTATAGCGTCTCTGGTAGTTATGTGCAACAGAAAAATAAAATTTTTTCAAGATATGTGCCAATTGTAAGAATATAAACCGTGAATGGTGTAAAAAAAATGCATATTTAACAATGGCGGAACTTCAAACATTTAAGTATGATTTTCGTCGAAAATTCGCGCCTTACTTGTTTAAAAACAGTGGTTAAAATGAATAATTTGGTTAAACCTTGTGGTTCATATTCTGAGGAATATTATAAACTAAAAGTGTACGAAATTTGAAGTTGATTGGTCAAATAGGTTTTGAGTTATCCCCGACGCCAATTTTGAAAACCCGGTTTCGATAAAAACGCGTTTAAAATGCGTTTTAGGTATGCTCGGCGCTCGGAGGCGCGCTGACTAATTATCTATATTATCAATACGTCGTTGAATTCCAGCCTATAACTTTGAGAATATATTTTTGAAATGTTTCAGAAGCGACTTATAGAAAAATTTTAGTTTCTATTTTTCGTTCGATTTATCCAGTCTTCCCCCTTAATTATTCTCAAACAATGTAGTGGGAGTCTAAATATTTTTCCTCGCAAGCCGCGTTATTATGGACGCAGCATAATGAACCGTCACCGATTCCTGGCCGTCGCTTTTTCCTCCGCGGACTCGCGTAATTATTAATAACTATTTAATTGCTTCACCGATGACGAGAACCAATAAGCAAGTTGATACGCGGATCCGGTACGCTGTGTATAAATTTGCGGTCCCCCGGCCGTCGCATTTGTTCGCGATTTCGTAATATTTATATTCAGCGACTGCGGGGGGGACGATTAATTACTCTGAATGGTTTGCGGTGACTGATCGAAATCCAGCGGAAATCTGCGTTGAAAAATCGACGCCGCCGTGGTGCTCGCTACATAGAAAAGCACTTCAATCGGATTGGTGGATGCGTCGAGTCGTTTGATTAAGTTTCCGTTTATTAGCTGCGGACGAGGCCGCGTCGAGTCCCTTTCATTATTATTCGTTTCCCCGATCAATGCCAGACTTGCACGCGCCCACCGATTCCGCTCAATTTCTCCCCGCGAAAGCGATATTAAAATCCCCATTAAACTCTGATTTCTCCGCGTTTTAACCCGAAAATATCCACGTCGGTGTACAATATCGCTATTCCACGCCCTGGTAATTTAAACGGTGCCCGTTTCCCACCTCTGTTGACGTCTCTGTGGAAATCCATTAACATTTTCACAATTACATTTCACTTTCTCCACCGCGAGTGTTCGTGGCCTATTCCTATTAGAGTTAAGTACTTTCTTCTCTGTAAGCCACGAAATTGATAGGAAATACTTGCGGCAAGCACGCTAACTGATACGGCTGGGAAAATCTGTAGGCACGGTACCTAAGAGCACCACGGTCCCGTCTCTACCAGGCTGCGCGCGAATTTTTTGCGACGATTACCGTTTATTGGCACATCTTGAGAGCCGTGACGAGAAGCGCGCTTGCGTTGGACAGCTCTATTTCCTTAAGCGACGGTTCGGGGTAGTTACGGGGGTGGAAATGTCACGCAGCCCGCAGAGAGGGTTGGTCCTAGCCGGTCCCGACTCAACTTCCGCCTCTACGTGTGTTGGCCACATATGTCACCGAAACTAACTTTTCCAACCTAGCTGGCTCGCCCATATACCGTTCTTTATCCATTTCGATCCACCTCGGAGAGGGGGAGAGAGCGAGAAACTCACCACCGATCGCTGGGTCAACATTTCCACCCCCGGAAAGTTATCCCCTGGATTATTGATGAAACCGAGATTGCTGTTTACCGTTCTATTTACGTATCCCACGCTCGCGACAATTAGCACAGACGTACCTATCCCCGGGAGTGGCGAAAGCGGAGTCAACATTTGCACGGAAGAAGATACTACACTGCGTTTCATATAAGAGTGTAGCAACGCCCCTACCGATTTGCGACCGATCCGCGCAGCACCCACGGATCTGACACACGCGATTGGTCGTAGCACTTTCCCCGTCGGTTTACTACCAATCAACAGTGTAGGTATCCCTGCGCGAAACGAGTACGCTCTAATGCGGAACGCAGTGCAGTCGATCGGAGGTACGGAGGGGACGGTACCAGCAATTCTTCGCTCGCGGGATTAGCATTTAATAACTAATCCGTCTGTTGCCTCGCGGAGGTATACCGTATCGATTGCTGGGACCTCTTTTCAATCTGCTTTAGATTTGCACCGTATGCATAATTCATAAATAGTGGTTGGGGTGAGGGGGGGGGGGAGGGGGGTGGAGGGGGCGTTGTTATTCAAACTGAATCCGGACATGCAACCGAGAGCGCGGCTCCGTGCAATTTAATACTTCGGCAGGGTTGTCTGTGATAATTCAATCGCGAGCAGCCCCATAGTCTTAATGTTTACGCCGCTGCGTACCATCTGCGGAACGTATTAATCAGCGGGGCCATTAGTCACCGTGCCAAGCGTAAAACGCGCGAACAATCCGGAGGAGCGATTCACCTTAATTAATTAAGTTGCTACCGGCGAGTCGGGTCGAGTCGACTCGAGTTCAGCTTGCCAAGCGTTTTGCCTTTACCGCTGGAATCTATCTCGCTTTTCTACCGGTTCCGGTCCCCGCTTTTTGCGGCCAGCGTTTTTCCGAGACAGTTTCGAAAGCGATCGCCGCGAGCGCGAATAAATCGTCGGCATAAGGCAGATCTAATGGCACGATGATCGCGCGGCAATTTACGAGGGGGATTTGTTTTTAATTTTTCGACACCCAGCCCCCGGTGCGTGTCCGCCGCGATAATAAATCCTCATCCGCTCGACGGCCGAATTAAATATAAATTCCACGCGTCCGCGGTTTCGGTCCATCGAGCTGCCGAATCTGTTGGAAACGCGTCGAGGTGGAGTCTCGCAAAAAAAGAATCGAGGAATCTTTTATTGCGAGATTTGCCGGCCAGGGGCGGGTTCAGAATGTATTACCGGGAGCTGTTTAGGGGAGAGTGGGGTAATGGCGAACACCTAAGCCAAAAAGGAAATAAAACGAAAACTAGGTGAGAAATGAATTTGTTTTTTATTTACGAACATACTTCAACTATTCGTCTATAAAGTACTGTGACGAATTTTTGAAAAATTATAATCAAAATCAATTTTATAGTGTAAAAGAAAAACCCTTGGTGTTCGTGATTATTCGATTGCCGTGGGGTAATTACGAACAGAGTGTTAAATATCGCAGAAATCGCACAGCAAGCGCGATTTCAATGGTCAACCCATAAAAAATGTTGCTGCAACCTCTACCTAATGTATTTTTCAAATTCCTCTTCTTGTGCGTTAGAGAAAAATTGCAATTGGCCGGAATGTCGAAGAAAATAGTAAAGGTCGTTTTTTAAACTTTTTTTGTCTGAGCCTGTAATGAAAATTCAAAAATCCCTTTTGTAGATTTAAGTAAGTTTTATACATGCTGAAAATTTCATCAAAATCTGTTATCGTTGCTAATCTCAAAGGGTCGAGATTACCCCATTCTAGTTGTTCGTCATTACCCAACAACATCAAAAAATAAAAAAGAATTTATTTCAACGGTTAGCATCACAATTCAAGCAACGCTCTGGTCACAAAATGTTGGTAAACAACTGCTTTAATTCAGCTTAAAAAAATCCCAATTGTATCATTAATTCAACAGTTATTACATGCAATTGAAATGGACAAAATATTACTTGAAACTTGATGAAAATAATAAATTGTGTTTATCTTGACTAGCATGAGCGTTTTGTATTTATTACTTTCTGCGCGGCGTTGGATACGACCTAAACTATTAAGGTAGATGTACCCATTACTGACCGCGTCCCAATTAGTGACCAATTATTAATTTATTATTGTCTATTGCCACATAGAAAGCGAAATATCAACGAGAGAGTTAAGAAATTATAATTAGAGGTATTTCATCTATTGTGTCATACATTATCTATGTAAGTAGCCGCACATTCATCTAGTAAATTCAAATGTAAATTAGGACTTGGTCATTGACATGAAAGTTGACAGATTCTAATAACATGAGGTTATACTACAGATATCATTAAACTCGCAAATTTTACAATAAAAATACATGGACCCATGTAGTAACTTACTCAAATTAACTAGAAATATATACAGAATTATAAAATAAAAAGAAAATATTCATTTTCTTTCATTCTTGTAGCAGAAAATCGTGGTCGGAAATAGGTACCGTCAAAGACCAGTTTTCGGACATTTTACAAGTGGTGTTGTTAGACCTAACTAAAGTACGCAAGTAATGATTTAATTATTAAATTTTGACCAAATTTGATTTACAAAACATTACAGAAACAAAATGAGAAAGAGGAGAAACAGAGAATAAGAGTTTTAGCTGCAGAAGAGCGAAAGAAAAAGATTGAAGAAGAAAAGAAACGGAAATTATTAGGAAATAATAGAAAACATAAAAGATTATCTTAAACAGATTATAAATTGTTTAATTTTCATAAAATGTTAATAAGAACAGTTTGTTATACTCATGGACACAAATTTAATAAACAAAATGATACATTTATAATGGGAGAAACTGCTGGTCAATAATGGGGACGTGAGACGGTCGATAGATGGTACAAGTTGGTCAATAAATTTTCATCATAATTTTTGTGTAAATAGTCATATATCACTCTAAAACTAATTTGATTAAGAAACTAGAAACTTCAAAAAATACAATTATCCATACTTTACTCAAACATTGTCGTATATTAGTAACAAAATTACTATTTCGAACCAGCCACAGTCTTAAACGGTCGCTAATGGGGACATTTACCTTAGCTAGTGGAAACAGAACATCAGTTTTTATTTATTAAAATGCCGTAACCATCGCGTTCGTGATTACCCCACTCTCCCCTAGGTATAAAAAGGGAAGATCGTTGGGACAACTCTGGGAAAGAGATCTCGATTAGCAAATCGACTTGAAGTGTTCGTGAAGTTTCACCCCCTTTCTTCTGTCGGATTCCATATCAGCGTTTCGAGCGTTCCCCCGAAAGCGAAATGCCATATCCATGAACTTGAAATCACTGGCATTGGCACGGTGGGCAGCGATGCGATAGAATATCCGGCCGTTCCGCCTTTTATTAGGTCCGCCAGATTTGTTTCGCCCGGCTGCTGGATCCTTTTCACCCCATCCACGCGCAACTATGCCCGATGGTCGGCCGTAATTTGGCGATAAATTTCGCATCGGGGCTCGGCGCGAATATATACCGTGTCCCCGGCTGCCCCCGGGGGCGAGCAGGGGTCGCAAGGTCCCTCTATTTCGGCCGGCGACATCCCTCTTTCCACTTCGCGTTACTCTCTGTCGCTCGAAAAAATTTATTCGCCCCTCCCCGCGCTCGCCTCTGTTTCACCACCACGCGACACTCGCCCGACGAAAGGGAAATCTGCTTGGATCGTCCCATCGCGTATCGATTCGCTCGTGTCAAAGTCTTTTTCACTCGACGAGATGTCCCAGGCTCGCCAGTAAAAAAGAATAACGCCGGGAACAAAGAGCCCGCGCAATTCCGTATCGACGTAATCTACCCCCGAGGGACACTGTCACGGCAGCGGGGGCGCTTTTAAGCTCCGCCAGGTGTAAATCTCCCTCGAGCGGCGAGCACGCCAGCATAAATCAAGCGCGAAGAAAGCGATCGCTCGACGATAATCCGACGGATTAGCAGCGTTCGGTCAGCGGCTGTGTGCTCTACCGCGAACAAAGACCGACGAAAGATGGGAAAGGATGCTTCCAACTTGAACCTGTCCCACCCACTGTTGCAGCTGTTTTAGCAGAAACAGCGAGGCCGAAATTGGAAATGTTCCGCGGCCGGCGTTTCGTCGAGCGTGCACGATGATCATTGAAAGTTGCACGGTGCACGATGCGCCGGAGGAATTTACCATGATGGAATATCGCGGGAAAAACGCGCACAAAGGGCAGCGGCGCGCGTCAACGCGTACCGCCGACCTTTGAATTCATTAAAATTCACTGGGAACATCGGGTCGCGACGTCGCGCCGCTGGTATCGGCGATATTAATAAAAGTTGCCGGGGCAAAGGGAACGCGGAGCCGGATGAAAGCGGCCTCGTAAATATCAGCAACGAATAATGGAGCTCGTCGCGGTGGCTCGTGGCCTGTTTAAAGGGGAATGACCGATTTCGAGAGGTGCCCGCGTTTCTGATAATTACGAAGGTCTGCGAAGCCAGCCGGGAGTTGATTATGGAAACGATCTCGCGGCTGGGAGGAAAGGGATTAGCGGCGAGCTGGCGACCGGGATCGTGAAAAATAGAATCGTTTCCCTGTTTGCTCGCGAGGGGCGGGGAGGCCGGGTGCGCGGGCCAGGTGTATCTTTTTGGCGGCGCGATGAGATTTTTGGCTCGCGATCAAGACTCGAATGTTTTGGCTAGCCGCGGGCCACGGTACCGTCTTGTCTGCCGCGCTTCTGCGTGGCGAGAAAAAAAGCTTGATCCGAGCTTCCGCGCGACCGACGAACAGAGAGGCCGAGTTTTATTTTGTCTTGGCGAGGACTGGCAGGGATGTAGCGCGACCCGGCGACACCTCGGGCCAGCTTTTCGCGCCCCGAGATCAACCCCCGTCCGCCCCGCAACGCGTTCTCTATGGAAATTCGCTCGGTCGAAATGATCGCCGCGTACCAGCTATATTCATTTATTTCTCTCCCGCGCGGGGAGAAACCAATACGCGGGGTAAGGCCCGGTGCAGACGAGCGGTTTGCGGCAGTTTGCCGCCGCGACAATTTGCCGTCGCGAGACGCGCGTGAAATTTTTCTAGCAGTTCACATGAGCGGTTTTGCAACGCCACGATCCGCGTTCTGCGGTTTCTTCTTCTTCTATGTTCATGGGTTTGAGAGAGACATTTTCTTGCGTTAGATAAACGCAAAACGTTCGTGTGAATTGCTTGTATATAAAACAATGTACTGTGCGTGCGTTCGTCAAAACTAGGGCTGGGATTATTCGAATAATTTAATATTCGAATATTTTACAAGTATTCGAATGCTACGAATAAACTTCGAATATTTGAGTATTCGAATGTTATTATTCAAATACTATTCGAATATCGATGTATTCGAATAGAGCAGTATTCGAATGGTATGGTGTGAAGTGGGTCAAAATCAGCTTACAAGATTTCACCCTGGCAATGAACCTCAACAACTTGATTCATAATTTGCGCCATACTATACATCAGTATTCGAATACTCAAATATTCGAATAGTATTCGAATACTCAAATATTCGAATAGTATTCGAATACTCAAATATTCAAATAGTATTCGAATACTCAAATATTCGAATAGTATTCGAATACTCAAATATTCGAATAGTATTCGAATACTTGGATATTCGAATTATATTCGCCAAATAATTGAACAACTGAAGTATTCGAATATTCGAATACCAAATAATTCGACAAATAGTCCCAGCCCTAGTCAAAACGATCGCA
The DNA here is from genome assembly GCA_929113495.1 of Andrena minutula. Lineage (NCBI taxonomy): Eukaryota > Metazoa > Arthropoda > Insecta > Hymenoptera > Andrenidae > Andrena > Andrena minutula. The sequence goes on along the minus strand of OV815993.1, from coordinate 74,501,563 downwards.
AACATGCCGACTGGTAGCCGCTGAAATTTGCGTCCCGTGTGAACTGCTTCATATAAATCTATATTCTGCCAAAACGCGGCGGTAATTTGCCGCGGCGGCAAACTGCCGCAAACCGCTCGTCTGCACCGGGCCTAACGTCGAGCAGGCGTTACGCTCTCGTCCCCGTGAGAGCTTGCTCCAGCTTTCTGCTATTGCGGGAAACGGGTGACCCCGCGGTACAGGCCCTTCAAGTCGCCCAACTGGCAGACTATCAGATTTCGCCAGATTTCCTGGCGCCCGATTCGGCCGGGGCCTTTGACTCGACTGAATTGAGACAGAATCGAACGCTCGCAGCGTCCAATACACTCTCGGTCGAAATAAAACTCTCCCCGGGAGGGAGAAGGGCGGCGTAGACGTTGCGGGGGCGGGCGCGCCGCGTCGCGAGACAGACGAGACACTTTATTCGTGTATTTTCTCGGGAGGAGCAAATTCTTCGGCGTAATTTTGACACGGTGAACGGCACTGTCTTGTCTAGCGTGCTCGCGCGTCCGGAAAAAGCAGCGGCGAGAGAAAGATTTCGCACGAAAGCAGAAACGCCGACGCGCCCGACAGTGGAGAACGAGGGGAAAGAGGAGAGAGACAGAGAGAGAGGAGTGAGAGGAGAGACGGGCCTCTATTTTGTCTTCGCGCGGAGACACGTTCAGACAGGGGCGTAACTCCCCTCCGTCGGCCGTCTGCGCGACGACCCGTCTCGACGTATATTTTCGTCGCCCCGCTCGGCGCGGCAACGCGCTCGCGGAGCACCGATTTGCCGGAGTTTTACGTGTCAAAACGCGTTATCGTATTGGTTGCACGTTTGCGACGGCTGCCATCGCCGCGTCCTTCGCACCGATTTTCCATAGCCCGGAGTCCCCGCAAAGCCGATTCCCCGAGCGAAAGGGTGTCGGCGACACGCGTCGGAATTTTCCTCGATGTCACCGAGAATTTTCCTCCTCCTCCCTTCACGCGAGAATCGGCTAAGTGGATTCGGTTAGAAGAACATCGAGTGGCTTACTGAAACGCCATTCTCCTCTGACGTTTCGATTTCTCCTTCACCCCCTTTCGGCTACTCCTCCACGGAGGAGGAGGTCGCGCTCTAGGCGAACGTTTACCGGGGAAGCATCATTTATTCCTGGATTAACCGCGTGGATTGTTCCACCGGCAAACCCGCCTGGCGTGATTTGTTTTTACACGCGAACGATGCTCGCCTCCAGCGGTCGGGGACAGAGAGGGAATGATAAATGAAAATTTCTGCTTTTTTAATGTGCGAGCACCGGGCCGGTTAATGAAGACTGTAACCTAAATGCAAATGGGTGACCGACAACTGTTTAGCAATGTATATGGATGAGTATGGAAGTTTGCTTTGCTCCGGCATGAATATGGAGATGATAGTTTAATTATATGTGACGAGCTCGCGTGTCGTTCGGCCATTTCGTGGCGTAAAGGGAGGGCCCGGGCGAATTTGAACGGTTACGCGCGTCTAGCTTTTATTAATTTCATCCCCATTGAACGGCGGACGATGAACGATGAACGGAGTAGCGCCGCGCCGGCTAAATTCGCCGACGGACAGACACAGGGGGGGGGGGGGGGGTGGTTGGGGGAGACGGGAAAATCCGATATCCAGTGGCGTTGCGCGCGAGAGAATCGGTCCTCCCTGGGGCATTGACGTGGCAAAGGTGTCGCGCAAGCTCATTAAGAATCCCGGAGATGGTCCACGGGTCCGTTGAAAGGGGTACGCGAGCGAGCTTAGTCGTGGCTAACGTTCGCCGCCGTATTTGCGCCAGCCGGCCGACCGGCTAAATAAATCATTAACAGGGAGCAAAGCGGCACTCCTTGAATAATACAGTGCCGCCCTGCTAGCTGGACTTTAGGTGGCTTAGCGGCGTAACGGAGCACGCGAGAACCGGCTACGATGCGACGGCGGTTTTCCTGGATTAATTGTCCATTCATAAGCCACCCTTTGGCCCCGCTGAATTCCCCGCTTCTCGTCGAACCAAACCCGTCCCGCGAACATTCTAAAGACCTCCGTGGATAGAGCGCACCGGGCTTAAAACTGTACGGCGGCCCGAAATTCGCGCTGTGCGTGCTAGCTCGAAGGAGTTCGGCGCATCCGCCTCGATTCGCAGCATTCAGACACGTACGAGGGAGAAATTCGCTGCAGCGTGCCAAGATTCTCAGCGCGTCATCCCTTGCGCGGCTAAATTGCTCGCGAACAGGGGAACGGAAAAGCTCATCGCTACCCTCCACCGTGGAGGTACGAGCAGTAGCCCTCAGGATGAATTATTAGGTTGCACGGAGTACCCGAGAGTCCGCGGCATCGGTCGTTTAAGCTTTCACGAGGGACTCGATTCAGTTTTAACGAGCTTCGTCCTCAAACAAGTGCGAAGGAACGCGTCTCCGTGCGGTCAGACGCAGTTCGACCGCGGAGCGAGCGGTTTTTTAGCCAAGGCGCCCAAGTTCGCCGCAGTTAATTGCAATTGTCGATCAGAGCTGGCCAGTTTCTAGTGTTTCTACAGGCTGCGGAAAAGAAAAGGACACTCTGGCTGAGTTTTATGTACGTACATGTGGTGGGGGCTGGTTCCAGAGGGGAAAGCTAAATCAGTATTTCCGCAGGCCTGCGTATCCATCGTGTTTGCTCCCGCAACGATAAACCCGGTTTCCTTGCGGCGTAATATTTTTTATATCTGCGACGTAAGAGAAATTTATGCCAGCCGGGGCACGAAAGCTCGATTTCCAGACAAGCCGCGGTGCGTTTCCTGGGGGGGTTGGTTCTCGTGGGCGGCGGCGGAGCTCGGCGTCACGAGAATAATATTTATACGTTCGATGCGGCCGACGATAGGGGGTGAAACCGTGCACGGGGATGCTCGACGCGTTTCTACCGGCGTACGAATGTAAAATAATCAGAATGCCCCGCGTCCGTGCTGTTTCTCTTCGTGTCATTAGTATTTTTAATTTACGCGCCGCCAATGGGAGGTGGCGCATTAGCATTTTCGATAACGAGGAGGAGAATCATTATAACTTTTGTGCGATTCGTTGCGAGATTGTAACTTCGCCTTGCACATATTCTACAGTAGCGAATTATCGTCAAGTAGAGGTAGGCAGGGCGATTCCGGATGTATAAGCAAGAAATGCTATACAATTTGTTGTTTATAAATTTTATAGCACAAAATGCTATAAAATTTATATTAATTGATAGTTTGAAGTGTTTAGCTTGTATTAGTATAGCCGAGAAAGCATCAATTTACGGGGTAACAAAATTGGAAATGTTAATATAATAAAGGTCATGATTTTTCTTTATGAGAGAAGTGAGGAAACTGTTAAATTAAAGAAAATTATTATTTTTGCTTGAAAATTAAGTAATTACTACATGAATCACAAATATATTCTTAAGGGGAGGTTTAAAGTACATGTTTAAAAGGATTTGTTGAAATTCGTAAAATTCCCGAAGTTATAGGCATTTGAGTAGCGGCAAATGCATGGATAACACCCGGCGACTCACAGTGGTCCGAATCGACGAAAACGTGAAAAAAAATCCTTACGCTCACATTTCACCATTTATTATTATGAAGATGGTCATTCCAGGGGTTTTTGGGGTCGCAGAATCTGATTCCGAGGTCAAAATTGTTATTAAATTAAAACTGAGCCCTGTAGGAGGGGGGAAATGTTGATAAAAAAATATTATGTTTTTTTAACAGTCCTGTTTGATTTAATTACGTTATTTGAACATAATTACGACATCAAATTTTGAAAAATTAACATGGATAGTGTGACGCCCCAAGATTTTTCGCGCGCGGTTACTTCAACTCATTTATAAATCTATATACAAATCCGCTCAAATCTTCCCCAAAACCTCAATTCTTACCCCTTTTCCATGACCACGGCCGCCTTGGCGATGTACCTTAGCGGTCCCCATCTCAAGACGGTCAATCATTAAATCTCCTTCCCTTATTCGCCCAACGCGGCACAAATTCCTCTCTTACGTCAAATCTAAACAAGTCCCTCGCCCCACAAATATCTTAAATCGAGACCACGTCTCACACCCTCTCAATGACCAAAGCAGTCAAACCCTCCGACGTCCCTTTCCTATTAAAACACCCAAAATCCATTCGAGGAGTTGAGCAAATCAAAATCCTATGTATAAAAACCCCGGAAGCATAGATGCGAATCCAAATATAGATCAACCTTTGGTCCCTACAAAAAACCCCAAAAGTTACTGCGACGCATGTTCCTAATTAGGTCAAGGTGCATACTGCGCACCCCCCTTCATACTGTAAAATATTATATAAGCAGGGCAAAGTCCATACCGCGGGTACACCCCACAACCCCTTGCAAAATCATATAAATACAAGGGCCCGGAGACAGAAGTCCTCTTTCGACGAAATACCTTTGCCGAAGGAAAACTAATTACTCGAAACCATTTAAGGTCTCGCTGATCAAAGTATCATTTAAAATAAATTCAAACACCATCAACCATCAAGTATCGTAAGAGATTATAATTACTATTAATACCACGGTATATCACCATCATCTATATCAATTATTCACATTCTTATTGTTTCATATTGTTTCATATTGCAACGCTTATTGCGCTTATATTATCTTGTATTGCTATTCACATTATTTCGTATTGCAAAGCTTATTGCGCTCATATTATCGTGTATTGCTGTTTGCATTGCTTATTAACGCCTATTGCGTAAATCATCCTAGCTTATTAATATATATATCTTGTATTTCATGTTCATATTCATAACTTATAACCATTATATACATGCTATGTTCATCGCCTATCCATTATTATAAAACGTAACTATCTGCACAACGATAGTGCATTATATATTATCAAAACTATAAAGTGAATAAACAGTTTTACTTTAAATCTGTCACGAATTATTTGTGTCAATCCTTCGGCTACGAAGATCCCGAAATCCAAACAGGCTGCCGGAACAGCTGATTCCGGGCAACGACCGCAGAAAGCGTCACGGTGTTTACTAAACTTACTTACGCATAGGTTTCGCTTAACCGTATGACTAGTCAAATCTCGCGAAGTATTACATGTGTCTTTTACGATAATGCAGCGGTAAATCCGATTACCTAAGCAAACCAAAACAAGTGCTCTAACGGGTGTCTCTCCAATACAAACCAGTTCATTTAAACCTTCCCTGGTCGATTAGTGTGCAGAATTAAACATTACTCGCCTGACGTTCAAAAAACGGTTAGTGTGCAGAATTAAACATTTCTCGCCTGTCAGTCCCAAATCCATTAGTGCGTAGAATTTCACATTTCTCTCCCGCCTTCTACCTAAATCCTCAGTGTGCAGAATTGAACATTGCTCGCCTGACTCTCCTTGCATTCTCAGTGTGCAGAATTAAACATTACTCGCCTGCCGTTCGATACGATTAGTGTGCAGAATTTCACATTTCTCGCCTGACGTTCGAAATGGTTAGTGTGCAGAATTGAACATTGCTCGCCTGACTTTCCCTAAATCCTCAGTGTGCAGAATTAAACATTACTCGCCTGCCATTCGAAATAATTAGTGTGCAGAATTTCACATTTCTCGCCTGACGCTCGAAATGGTTAGTGTGCAGAATTGAACATTGCTCGCCTGACCTTCCCTAATCTTCAATCCCCTGAATCTAACATTCTCCCGGCCGTTCGAGACGATTAGCGTGCAGAATTTCACATTTCTCGCCTGACAATCGAAAAGGCTGGTGTACAGAATTACGTCGTCAAATACCTGATTTCCTCGCCTCCCGGTGCGCTGAACTATAGATCAGCGCCTGGAATTTATGTAAAAACCCCTTTGTCATTTGTCCCATTAAATCCTTAACCCGGGACGTGACAATAGTGTTTTTAAGATAGCAAAACGTATTGAGCGCGCGGAAACTAAAAGGTCAATAATTTGTATAAATTCACGCTTCAGATATTGAAAATGCTTTCATTTATCCATAATATGAAATTGTGCATTCATTCGATGTTATTAAAACACATAAAAAGTTATAAATAACTGAAATACGAGATGGTCGTTTTTAATCGCATGTAACATTTTTCGGAATCGAGAGGAATCTTTGAAACTTACATTATTTAATAGTCTATAGTTTAAGGAATATATGTGCAAAAGGAGAAGTTGCACTTTTTTGCTATTCCCGAGTAATCATCAAATGTGTTGGCAGAAATCAGGCCGTTCGCGCGGCACAAGTATCGCCGGGACGAAAACACTTACTTGTGCCGCGCGAGCGGCCTGATTTCTGCCAACATAATTGATGATTACTCGGGAATAGCAAAAAAGTGCAACTTCTCCTTTTGCACATACATTCCTTAAACTATAGACTATTAAATAATGTAAGTTTCAAAGATTCCTCTCGATTCCGAAAAATGTTACATGCGATAAAAAACGACCATCTCGTATTTCAGTTATTTATAACTTTTTATGTGTTTTAATAACATCGAATGAATGCACAATTTCATATTATGGATAAATGAAAGCATTTTCAATATCTGAAGTGTGAATTTATACAAATTATTGACCTTTTAGTTTCCGCGCGCTCAATACGTTTTGCTATCTTAAAAACACTATCCATGTTAATTTTTCAAAATTTAATGTCGTAATTATGTTCAAATAACGTAATTAAATCAAACAGGACTGTTAAAAAAAACATAATATTTTTTATCAACATTTCCCCCCTCCTACAGGGCTCAGTTTTAATTTAATAACAATTTTGACCTCGGAATCAGATTCTGCGACCCCAAAAACCCCTGGAATGACCATCTTCATAATAATAAATGGTGAAATGTGAGTGTAAGGATTTTTTTTCACGTTTTCGTCGATTCGGACCACTGTGCGACTCGGCACTTACCTACGTAAAACTTTAAACGCGTTTTTCTCAAAACGGTGGAACCTGTATCTTCAAAAGTTATTATCCGATTCGACTGAACCTTTTTTTATTTTGAAGAATATACTTCTGGCTAGGGGGGGGGGGGGAACTAAAAAAAATACAAAAAGTTGAAAATTTATAATTTTCAAAGGCGATGAAAGGACGAAAAATGCAGTGAAATGTGATTTCAAACTTAAAGTATCGTTATTTTCTAAGAAAAATGTCATTTTTGTCATTTTTCTTAGCCCCCCCCCCCCGCCCCTAGCCAGAAGAATAATCTTCAAAATAAAAAAGGTTTCAGTAGAGTCGGGTAATAACTTTTGGAGATACAGCGCCCACCGTTTTGGATCAATTTTTTGACGCCTTGAATTTAACAACTCCCCAGGGCCGTCTGCAATGATTAATTAGAAAACAAAAATATATTTCTATAATTTAAGACATCCTTAATACAATGCAAAAAGTCCCATTAAATTATATATAGTAGTTTTCCTTTAATTAATTCCTAAATATCACCTATTTTTTGGGGCTCTAGACCAGAACCTCCCCTTAAGTTGAAAAACAGTCACTGACTGAACTTCGCCTTTGCTTTTGTCTTTGTTTACTTTCTTTTCGTTGATTTCTGCTTGTGTTGTGCAATAAAGATGTTAAATAATAATAATAATACTAATAAAGTTACGTTGCGAAATGATCACTCACGGATTCGTTTACAACAAAAGACTGCTATAACCATGGAAACAATTAATATTAATTAGCCCCATCATTAACAAGTGACAATACCCACCATGCAGAGTCAAGTCACTCGATGTTGCTTTTAAGAAATAAAAGTGGCCGAAATTACCCCGCTTTCCTCTACCATTAATCGAAGCAGAATATCCTGATTGGGATTCATATTAACCCTGTCTTAGCCCCCACTATTTGTCAGCTAGGAGAAAGGCAATTCAAGTGTTCGCGTTTATATCGGTTCGCGTACCGTTCCGTCGCTAAATTACAAGGAGGAGGGCGGGAGAGCGTTGCATTGTAAATAGGGGGTTGAAAGTGGTGGCGTCGCGTCGGTTCCCAGAGCCAGCCAGCATTTCGAGGCGTTCTCGCGAGCACTCGATTACGAACGCAAAGAGGGCCTGGTACGAATGGGCGGCGTTCGCGCGTTAACCGTTTCCCTCGGCCGCGACGACGCGTTCCGCGGTTCCCCGGAAGCGCGCGGGGGTCTTGCACGGTGTCGGGGGTGGGGTAGGCGAGGCTTCCGGCACGGGAACGCGGAGCCTGATCGTTCTCCCCCGTTGTAAACCGTCTGCGGGCGACACGTTGAATTTAGTCGGCACTGAGCGCACCCGAATAGACAATAAGCTAGCGGTTTCCAAGGTAGTCCGTGGAAAATTGCAGCCTCGCGCACGCCTCGTATTTCCGTTGCTTTAGACTTTACACTTTAGTTTAAGTGATCGCGGCGGACCAGCTATTCCGCGCTAAATACCGGGGGAAAGAGTGAAGCTGTTTCCTTGTCGCCGCGCTGGCTTAATTCCGCCACCGTATTAGCGGACACGGGGGAATATGCGGAAGATAGAAGGGTAACGAATGGCGATCGCATTCCGAGCGCCCCAACTATGCCAAACTACTCGAGACCTATCGGCGATCGGTTCCTGGCGCTCCTCGCCGCGGTCTGAGTGTTAAATGTCCCTGCACGCGGCTCGAACCGCCCGTTACATCTTGCGGCTGTCGAGGAATCCGCTTGGCCGCAATTCGTTAGCAGAATTGCAGGAAGAACACGAGCTCGTTAACTCGGACCTTCTTCCCGGGCAGCTACGCTTTATCGCCTCGAATTCGCGTGATTCCTCTGACACACGGAAGGCGCGTCAAGAAGGATGGCTGAAACTTTAGAGATTCAGCAATCCTTGGTGAAACTTTTCGCCGAAACCCTCTGTATACACACCATACGTACACCGTGAGCATTATTTCGACGTGCGTTACGAAAAGTAGCACGTTTCAATTTTCTTACGAAAACTAGCACGTTTCGGTTTTCGCTGCGAAAACTAGCACGTTTGAGCGGTTTGCCACGAAAAATAGCATGTTTCGGCGTTCGTTGCGAAAACTTGCTCGTTTAAGCAGTTTGCCACGAAAACTATTACGTTTCGGTTTTCGCAGCGAAAACTAGCACGTTTGGGCGGTTTGCCATGAAAAAGAGCATGTTTAGTCTTTCGCTGCGAAACCTAACACGTTTGAGTGATTTTTCACGAAAAGTAGTATGGACTTACCTACCATTTCTAGCAGGGTTGACTAACTGGCGACTCACGAGCCGCCGGGGGCCCCTCCGCCATGCTGCTACGCTGAACGTCCCCCCTCTAAACCGACCAAACTCTGACGACCATCTCCGTTGCTCTGAGTTATGAACGCTTAAAGATCGCAGAATAAGGTCGAAAATCGCGGAAATTCCCGAAATCAGCGATTTTCGTCCTTATTCTGCGATCTTTAAGCGTTCATAACTTAGAGCAACGTTAACCGATTTTGATGAAATTTTAGGCACGTAGATAACTTACTGAAATCTACAAACGGGTGTTTTGAATTTTCATTACAGGCTCACAAAAAAAAGTTTAAAAAACGACTTTTACTACTTTTTTTTGCTATTCCGACCATGTTCATTTTTTTTTTAAACGACGAATCACATCATTTAGCAAACTAATCCCTCTAGCTTCTAAAAAAAACTCAAGTTGTTTGGATTAATTTGAAAAAAGTTATGCGATTTTAAAGGGTGTACAAATACTTTCTGTACCCACTGTAGTTTTCGTAAGAAAATTGAAACGTGCTACTTTTCGTAACGCACGTCGATTTGCTGTCGACTCGCGCGCGCGTGCACCGTAAAATGCAGAACTCCGGGAACAAAGGAGGCGCAGCTCGATTGCTTTATTTCGATTCGGCCCGATAATGAGTTTCCAGCGATCGGTTAATTTTTCATCGGCGCGTTGATACACTTGTTTGAGGTGCGAGGTGGCGTTGCCGATATCACACACGCGCGAGCAATTACGGGGATTCCTCTGGTGTTTTGTAACGCTCGTAAAATTAAAGGCGACCCGCCGGGGGAATTTTGATAGCGTGCTCGCTCGTATCGCCCCTTTTTGCCGCGTCAACGTAATCTTCTTCGAGAGTTATTTTCCTTTCAGCCGGGCCCTCACTCCCCCGTAGTTTTCATCGTCTTTATTAACGAACCCTTTTCGCCGCAAGCGCGAGTAGAATCCGAGCGGCAAAGGGAACGAGGAAGCGGGCCGGGCGGCGGGAGCCACCCACCTGCCTTTCCATCGGTTTTAATTTAACGCCTACATGAAATTCTAACGACCGCCTTCAATTTAAATGTATATGTCGAGTATTTTTCTCCGCGGCGCTAAAGCGGCATCTCGAGTCCCATTTAAGGAGTCTCTGGGCACGCGGCAAAAGCGTTGCCTGTTTTAAAAATTCCTTTTAATAACGTTCCACTCGACAACCTCGCCTCAAGATACGCGCTTTTTCAGGAATTTTTTTAACGTCCCGAGGAATGACGGGCTGACAGGGGACGCTTCATAAACCGTCAGATTAGCGTAATAGGAAACAGCAGCGTCGCGTTAAAAGTGACGAGGCTCTCGTCAGTGTCGGGAGGAAAATTCGAGGGGACTAAAGTGCCAAAAATTCGCACCTGGGCTCCGCTTTTGCCCCATCACTTCCTATCATCGTATCTTTCCGCGCGAGAATCTCCATGCCGATGGATCCTTTGAAAGCACAGGGATCGTTAGGATTGTCCTTGGAGCGCCGATATCGTTACGGCGGTTGGTTGGAATAATCATCCCGCGGATTCTCCCAGGGCGACGCGTGTCACAGATCCGCGAGGACGAGGACGCGCGAACGTTGGTGTCGCGGGGGGCGACATTTTCATATGAAAGACTGGCGCTTCCTGTTAAAATAATGAGCGGCAGAAAAGAAGGAGTTGGCGTTCGTCGCTCGAAGAGTTTTCGCCGCGAGTTGACAGGACCAGTGGCAGCTTTGTGTGCGAGCTTTTGTGCGTGCGCGACGAGTTTCGCGCGTATATGGGCCAGGGTTATGCGGGAGCTCCCCCGCGGAGGAAAAAAGCGGCTGGAGAGGTCGCCAGCGCGAGAAGCACTGGATATTAAAAGGTGAACTTTATTCTTCCTTTTTCTCACCCTCTTCTTGCCCCTTCCTTCCTTCCTCCTTTCATTCCTTCCTTCCTTCCTTCCTTCCTTCCGGCCGGAGACTCGTCGCAGAAAGGGAACGCCAGTGTTTCCGTTTTTTATCCGCCTTATCCGCCGCGAGCTGCGTTATCATCGCGCGTCAGCATCTTCTAGCCTGTCGAATTACCCAAATGAATCTGTTCCCGGCGAGCATCCCTGGCACCGTTTCACGCTCTGCCCTACATACATTCCTCCGGACGGAAATTCGCGTTTCACATATTTCGCCGATGTATCCCGGTGATACGGGCCACGGTGCACGCGTTCGTCACATATTTCTCCCGTCACCAAGCTCTGTCGCGGCCGTTTATCTCCCAATTACGCGCCAACTGGCCTGCCAGACGGATTGCCGTTCGCGCGCAGAGTTCAGCCTCTTTGTCCACGCGTTCTCTCGTGAACGATAGAAGAAAGTGGATGGAGGAAGCTCCTCTCGGTTCGCAATGCCCTTTGCTATGCGAATATCTGAATATCTGAGTCCCCCCGCGGCAAATAGCTCGCCCGGAATCGCCTGGAATTGCCTGGAATCGCTTGGAATCGGCGGGAATCACAGGTTGCGCAGGTGGAGTCGGGAATTGAATGGATCGAGGGCGCGGGATGAAGTGTCTCGCGCGGCGAGATTTACGAGCGTATCTGGGCGACGCGGCGCGGGCTCGCGACGAAAACTCCGCGGCCGCCGTGTATTTTGGTGAAGTGCCGCGAGGCTGGCTGCGAGAGGGATCGCTGGTGATTGGAACGGGTGGAGGGTGACGCGATGGGACCCAGCTGCGATAAACTGGATGCTCGATTCGTGTCGCGACACCGATTCGCCTCGGAGATCCACGCGCGGGAGTTTCCACGCCCCGACCCTTTCAACTGGGCCATCGACCCGCAACCCTTTTCAGCTGGATCCTGTCGATCCAGACGATCCGAACGATCCGCGCCAAGATCTCGCCCGCTTTTCAGGAGCTGCCTGCTTCCGCCATCTCCTCCCCCCGATTCGGCGCGGGGTTATAGCAAGTTTATCGGGATCACGGGGTCGCGGGGGGAAATTTATTCCCCGAGAAGACGAGCCACTGGAAATCCATAAATCGGGGATTCCCGAGATACGGGGCCGTGATTTATTATGAACAACGAAAAGGAATCGCTCCCCTCGGCGGAGGTGGGCGACTCGTTCCTCGTATCTGGTCCAGCCAATTTGGGACAGTACGATCAGATAATTCTTTTCACTTCGAGAGACTTGCGTCGCGCGCAATCATCGCAATCAAAGTAATCACCAATCACCTCTTATTATCGAATACAATTGCAAATCTATGCAATTGTACGCTACCGAGGTTGCTCGATACTTCACGGGCGGTTGCAAGCTGTAACTCGGGCAGAACACGCGGGACGACAACGCGCCACGACCACTCATTTGTCCATTGTCCATGCTCCTCTCTTTTTTCCGTCTGCCCTCAACCCTTGTTCCTCGAGGGACGACGTGATTCCTCGATAAAGCCAATAAACCCTCGTCAGCCGGTGGCAGTGCGGTGTTCGTCGGTGCCTGCTCATAGACCGCAACGTTTCCTTTGCTCTTCGCTCTCTTCCCGAGCTTTCTCGGCCCTTCCCTTTCCTCGTCCTCCTCCCGAGGGTCACTTTTGTCCGTTGCACAGCTGGACCTTCGAATTTATTTAACGAGTGGCCAATCAACGCCCAAGCGTACCGAGGGAAAGGATCATCGGCTGGGCATTTCTTTCGTGCGATCGTCTCAGGCCGCTGCACGTTCCCTTTTCTAGGCACGACGCGAAAAGATGGAGGGAACTCGGAAAGTTGGCTGTTTCGATGGAACCATACCGACGCACAGTGGTCTCAAATCCCGAAAACGTGGCCAAAATCTCAAATATTATTCAATTTTTATTCGCCTTTACTCTTTAATATTATTCAAATATTACCTTTACTCTTAATATTATTCAAATATTATTCGCCTTTACTCTTTTACCTTATCGGCTACGCCAATGTAATATAGGTTTCTTCTTCTTTTTGAGTAATAAAGACGTTAAATAAATAAAAAATAAATAAATAAAAATTTAGGCAAAAATCGGTACCCTGATGTTTCTGAAGTTGTTGATTACGAATCTAAACTTAAAACTCTGAAAAACAAAATGGCGAATCCAATATGGCAGACGATTATAGTAAAAAATTGTTGAATCTACTCGAATGTCAGTACCCTGATGTTTTTGGGATCGCTGATTACGAATCTGAACCTATAATGTTTATAAACAGTTTAGCCAATTGAAACATATAGAAGAATTCACAGTTAATAAGTTCTTGGTGTTTGACAGGTAAAAATCCAATTATATTTCGTCAATTTCTAGATAATTTTTTAAAATATGCATAAGATACATAGAAAATCATTCTTGTACAACTTTGTGCCACAAGGATGTTTAATAAATATCTTCTAAATGTTATAAAATCGTCAAATAGTTAAAACTTGAGAAGAGCAATTTTACTCTTGTATGAACAGGGTGGCACCTAGTGGCAGTCAATTTTTTAAAAATTTGCAAGGTACAAGCATTACAACTTTATATCTACATTTGTAAAATACGCGGGCCAAGTTTTGCTTCTACGTTCTCCAAGTAATTTTGCAATCGTGTAGCGTAAACGCTAACAATTATGGTTCTGTAAAAGTAAACAAATATTCTACTTACTTCTTAGAGTAGCATCCATTTGACACAATGGAAATTGGTCAACTCTTTGAAAAGTTATTCACTTTCAAAGTCGGCGTTCAAATTCGTATCGGCGCGCACAGCAAATATTTCAGTAACGATGGCTAACTTTGAAACGATTTACCTGTCAAACCATAAACATTCTGTCTTTTTCTTTGTCGGTATTTTATAGTCAGGTCATCATTGTACCCAACCCAACGGCTAAAAATTCCGAAATGAAAAATTCATTTTCGAGATTTTGGCCACGTTTTTGGGATTTGAGACCACTGTGCGACGTACGCCCCTCTCGCTTCGTTGAAATTAGCGTGTCGAGTGTTTGCGAGGTTCCACGGAAAGGTTGCCCTAACAAGTGTTTGTTATTGACGAACTTTTTACCACGGTCCTCTATGATTTTTAACGCGGGACAGGGAGCGACTCGACGTCCACGACGCGACGGAAACGCGCGAGCCACTGCGTGCTCCCTCCTCGGCTGATCGAGCGACTAATTAGTCCGTGGAAGGACTGTCGATCATCTGGAGGGGAACTTTTTCAATTAAACCTGTACTCGACCGATTCCACGGGAAAGGCGAACGGTCGGGGAAATTTAATTTTCCAAAGGAGCTGTAAAATCAGGGAAGGGTGGAGGTCGAAAATTCTGCAGGGAACGGCAACGAATTCCGAGCCGGGCGTAAAACGCGCCAGTCGTACGTAAAAACTGCGCTCCACTGAGGACAGGAATTTTTTATGAAATCCGGGGAGAACGAAGAAAGCGATTCCACCGTGTTGCCCCTATTTTTTCATTCTATCCCCGGGGGTAGACTGCCGGCTCGCGTTCTCGGGCCACTTCCCCTTCGATCCACGATCGAGTCTCTCTCGAAAAGAAAGCTACCCTTGCTAAAGCTCGGGAGCGGGCAGGGGCCGGAATATGCGATCCAGGCAGTAAATAACCGAAATTGCAGACGTGGATGGCCAGTCTAATTCCTCCCACGGACAAACAGTTTGATTAGCGGAGGTCCGCCGCCCTTATCTTCTCCCTCGCTCGAGAACGCGCAGTCGGAGAGGGAGAGCAGGATGGATGAAGAGGATGAAAGTAGGGAGGAGGTGAAAGCTGGAGGAAATAGAATATAAGAGAGACTCGAGGTGCTCTCTGGAAGGGATAGGGAAAAAGATACAGCAGGGGGATGGTACAAGGGGGGAAGAGGGAGAGTAAGTGGTGCAGAGGTCAGTGGATCCGGTATCTAGCCAGATCCACGAAATCGGCAACAAACACCGCGCGAAACCTCCGCCAACCTCTTCCAATCTCGCCGGCTGACCCGGCTCGGCTAGGTGTTAGCCGAAAAGAGGGTAGCAAGAAGCGAAACTCAATTTCAGCTGGCTGGTATCTTGGCGCGCGGTCGAAGGGAACGGGGAACGCGCGGCCAGCAATTCGCAGTCGTTTGTTTCAATATTTCCGGCCACTGTCGTTTCCTTTCGTATCTCAGCTGATACCATTGCCAGAGAAATCGCGAGGAGCCTTGGAACGTGACTGACTCTTCCGTGGTTGTTATCAGTTTTACATTCGTACGAAATGAGATGCAATGGACGCTCACCTGCATGCTGGTTCACCGACGGTCTCGAAAAACAGGCAGGTACCACCGTTCATGCAGAAGTCCCCTGCCATCGGGCACGGCTGCTCCTGCCTCGGCCACGCCGCCGTCGCTGCAACAAACCAGAGGAAAACATTCGTCAACTATCGAGAAGTTATGCGCATAATATTCCCGCGCGGAATTAAAGCCCCCGCCTCGTCGATACGCCCTTCTCTCCCTCTCTCTCTCACCCATTTACATACTTTCCACCTCTGACCCACCCAGGCCGCGTTTCTTCGCGCGAATAAATCGCTGCGCCGCTGAAGCTTTGTTCGGCCGCGCAAGAAAATGATATTCGCGGCGGTGGATTCGAGTCGAGGCCGTGCATTTTCATTTCAATCGGGTTCGCTGGCGGATTAGTCTTTGGTATGCAAATGGGACGGCCGCTAAGAAGGAAACCGGCGAAAGCGAGAAACCGCCGGATTTATGAAGAGCTTGAAACACTCCCACGTCTAAGCTTCCCTTAGGGACCACCCGCTCGACTCCCTCCTCCTCTCCTTTTTCCTCCCTTCGAGCCTCGCTTAACGAGAACATCGGGAATCAAGGAGACACCGACGAGTCGCCGAACACAGGGCGGATAATTTTCTGCGGAGGCGCAGAGCGGAGCAGCTTGCGGATTCCCGCCGCGTTCTGTCGCGGCGAATCCATAAAGCGTCCTGTAAATTTCAGCGGGCGCCGCGTTGCGCTGCGGCCGCCTATAATTCCTCACTGTCGTTTGCCGTTGTTCAAACTGTAATGCATTATGAACCGCGCGCCACTATCCTTTACCTGCCACGGTGTAAACATCGATTAATCATTCGGCGATGCGCAGATCTACTGGAAGAGCGCTGGAACGACGCGCTGAATTTTTCTAGACCGCTGCAGCGGACGGTTGTTGGCGGTTGGTGGTGATAGAGAGCGGGAGGAAATTGAGCATCCCCTTATCGGTGGCTCGCTCGGACCGGCGATCCTTTTCAGGGATAGAGGAGTAAAGTTTTATTTGGCGCAAAGCTGAAAGGGGCAATTGGTGGAGCGGAAGAGAGGCGGCGCGTGCGACGTGTATTAAAAATCGTATAATGAGTTTGGAAGCGGCACTTTGGACGAGTCAGTCAGCGGAGTAATAGCGGAGAGGAGTGGAGTGCGACGAAGTAGCGCGATGAGCTCGCGGCCGAGCCGCGTACACCATTATTACAGTCGGATTAGTACTCGACCATTCGGTCGGGCCGGTATTACCGAGCGCAGTTCCAACTTCGAAAAGCTCTCGAGCAGCTCGTACGCCCGGCTTTATCCTCTGCTGCTTTTTCACCACCTCCCTTCCCCGCCGCCGCGCCCCCGCGCGCCGCGTTTCTTCTCGTTAAGTCCCTAACGAGCTGAAGACATTTCGCGGTGAGAGCGCTCCTCTTTTTCTCTCTCTCTCTCTCTCCCCTCGTTTCGTTTCATCGAGCGAGACGGAACGGTAAGGGGATTAGAGGGGCGAAGGGGTGTATCGAAATTTTAATTTTTCCGCCGCGCCTTCGGAGCGAGAGCTGTTGCAGCGGCGTTGTCGGACCTACACCTCGAAACGCCGCGCCGTTCCTTCACCAAATAGGTATTTTAAAAAGTCAAGGGTGCTTTCCCCGTCCCAATCTCGGCTTGGAAATAGCTGCCGCCTACGGGAGCATTCCCTGGAAAATACGCGAAAGAAGGTCGAGCGCGAGGATGGGCCCGAACCAACGCGCCACGGATTTCCAGTTAATTGAAGGCTGCCGCTGTTGCCCCCCTACCCTCCGCCCCCCGTTTTTCGAAGGAACCTGCGAATCGCGAAAGTTTGATCTCGTTCGCCGAGGAAAAGCGGGCAGGCGCTGCTTTCTCGAGGCAGCGCGGAGGAACAGGGCGTAGCAATCTCGCGGAATGCGAAAGTTGGCGTTGACGCGAAACAGGGTTAACAACGCGGGGGGGTTGCGAAGAAGAGGAGTAAAGTTTAGATGAGAGCGAGAATCGAGTTTGAATCGGGGGGCTATATCGATTCGACCGGAGAACGCGCTGCCGCGTTTGAATTCGCCCTTTTCCCTCCGCAGCCGCCGCGGCGCGGCGACGTTGTGCGTCGGGATTCAATGGGAATCCGACGCGGAAGGTGGAAAAAAGCAACTAACCCCAGCGGCAGGCAACCTTTCTCCCGAGCTAGTTTGTATTCCGAAATTTCGCGCGTACCAGCTTTCGATTCCAATATCGCCCTCCGCGCGGCCGATACCGTAAAATCTGCCCGCGAGAACCTCCAGTACGCGACGCGAATCCCAACGCGATTCTCTCCTATTTACTCGCGCGTCGATCTTTAGCAGAAGTTCCCGGCGAGAGAGGAGTCTCTCCCCGGGATCCTATCGTGCTCGAGTAATCTACCGAACGCTAAACGTCACGCCCCAGTAGTCCAAGTGCGCGAACAGTCAGCCCATCGGCGCTCCCCTCGACGAGGGACACTGTTGGAGCGCTCTCGCGATCGACGCGAGTTCCCCCTGCGAATGAAATTGTCTCATTAGCGACGAGCCATCGCCGGTAAAGCGCTCGCGACAACAAACAGTTTTAACGTCGCGTCGGACGCTTTTGACGCTCGGCAACATTGTTTGGACACCATTATCTCCGTCGATGTAACATCAATCGGTGTCGCCGCCGCGTTTAGATAGCCCCAGCCCAGTTGTTTCCAGTCGAGCGCGATTCTCTCCCCTGATACCTCGGTTTTCGACGTGTTTACGGTTTTACGCCAGCTTTTTTTTGACATCGATGCCGGCTTTTTGAAAGCCCTCGCGCGATTCACCGGTCCTTTCCCCATTCCGGTTTCCATCATCGGGCGCCACGGGAATTTCTGCGATATTTTTGACGGATTTCACGCGCAGTAAGCCTTTGGTCGATCAGGATTCCGGGGATTACGTAGCTCCTACTATCTTCCGCGAGACACCGCTCGAGGCCTCGAGCGTTAGTTTAATAATGTATCGGACGATTATCCGCGATGACCGATTACTCGAGCGCGCGCACTGATTAAGGCCAACGCCGTGGATTCTTACCGCGCGCAGCTCGTATTTCAGCCGTGAAACACGAGTGGCTCGCTCTTGGGTCGTGCTTCGAAAATTCTGGCCGAAACTCGGCCAGCCTCGCGCGGAAGCCGCCCAAATGATGAAACTTTTAATCTGCTTCGCTCGCGGTACAGCTGCAACCGTGTGATGTCCGAGGAAAAATTCGGGAGCGAATTATACGACCGGTTCTCCTAGCGCATCGTTCCAATTACACGCGGTATGGGTAGGGGAGGGCGGGGACAAACGTAACACTTTGTACATTTGGCCTAGCTGCCAAATAGATCTTACAGATATAAAAACGAAAATTATATCTTAAGATAGTGTGTTTCTTGGTCTATCATTTGACCACAAATGCAGCCTTCCGTGAGAAGTAGTCAAAGAGTTATGGCAATTTTCTGCAGTGACTGTCGTTGTTACTTTTGTCCTGCAGGGGTAGGACGAAAGTAACATACCATGGGAACGAAAGTAACAGTAATTATTTTGAGGAGAATCAAGTAAAAACAGTTCTCCCAAAGCAACCTAGGATTTCTTATTATCAAAAATAGATACAAACATTTAAATAAACATATTTTAGGTAGGTAACGATTAAAAAGCAGCTTCAAACATTTATTTGATACTGTGTATTTGATTTAATATGGAATCTCGTGTAAAAGCCCTAAAAGTAACTAATATTTATGATTTTTTTTTAAAAACTCTTGTTAATATTGTGTTGTGTACTATGCGTCGCCTGTTTCTGGAGGGCGTAAATCTCCGACGACGCAATGGTACTCTCTCTGCGGTGTCTTACGACCACAAAAGTTCACTGGATGATGTGATTAAAGGTTGGGTTTCAATAAATTGAGGCACTGCACATCAACAATAACAATGCACCTGTATTAAAACTTTGCACAAAGGTGACGTGGGAATTGACAATGAGTCGTAGAAGGTTTTCTGTTACCCGTGTGGGTCTTGGTTTTTCGACTGACTTTTTTCTCTCACGCTGGCGACGAGGCAACGTCGAAGATGCCCTTTAGGGGTGGAGTTATAAGAACGTAGTGGTAGGAAGTAAGGTAGAAGACCCAATACGTGGACACGTCCCAGTAGCTGGACACTGGTGCAAAAGAACTATTTTATTCAATTATTCAAATATTTAGTCAAATATATATATGAATATATTTTACTAAATATTTGAATAATTTAATAAAATAGTTCTTTTTTGGATAAAGCGGATATTAAATGTACTAATCAGTATTTTTGCACCAGTGTCCATCTACTGGGACGTGTCCACGTATTGGGTCTTTTACCTTACTGTCTATTGGCGGAACTGATTTGGTTGGAAGTGGTAATGAACTAAAGGAAAGGGAAATTCTGGTCAACGTGTTGGTAAATCCGTGTTACGGTTGTCGCGAGACCGTCTGTTTTGTGTCACGGCGATCCTGGGACCCTTGGTCCTGACTTGAGCTGATGTCCTGCGTTCCACTGGTAAATTTATGTGTTTACAATGTCCCGAGTCTACGAGGCGCGGACTGCCAGACGAAGTGTCTGCAGATGAGGGTTTAGAAAACTATAAGGCGCCCTTGTGCGTCCTGGGTGGCAGGGCAACGAGCTAACGCTCAACATATTGGATTCAACTTTTTTGGGATATAGGGAGGCATATTTCAACTTAGGTATAGAAACCTTCGTCCCCATAGTGACGTGTTACTTTTGTCCCCATCCATGTTTTTCAGCATAGAACTGTTATAACGTACAAACTATACAACACTTATTGAAATCAAATACAGTAACTTATAAAGACATTATCTAAGAACGCTCTAACAAATAATTGCATCAATGTCTATAGTTTAACTATGAAAATTAACAAAAAAACCAACAGAGTAGACACTTATCTGAATGATCGAAATAGCGAAATCAGCTTGCCCACGGTATACGAATCGTTGTATTGCTCATCGTCACTGCGCGAAAGAAAAGAAACACTAAACACGCGTAACTATGTAAAGCAAACGTTTTGGAAATTTTTGTGGAAGGCAGGAGATGGCGTGTTACTTTCACGACGCCGTTACGTTTGTCCCCACTCTCCCCTACACCGTTACGCACACTGGTGTTCCCTAATAAATTCCGAGAAATCACCTCTCGATCCAGCGAATTACCGCAGCTAGAAATCTGGCCGTTCGATCACAGCTTTTCTACAGTTGGACGGCTCAT
This sequence comes from Andrena minutula, assembly GCA_929113495.1. Lineage (NCBI taxonomy): Eukaryota > Metazoa > Arthropoda > Insecta > Hymenoptera > Andrenidae > Andrena > Andrena minutula. Next base: position 74,480,982 of record OV815993.1, on the reverse strand, counting down.
TAGCAGATATGTAATACCCACCAGCTTCCCTCGTTTACAGAGAAAACACAGAGAGCCCCGGTGCTTGGGATTGCCGCCCCGACGGCGCAGAAATATTCCTGTTCCGCCAGGAACTTGCTCAGATCCATCTCACTCATGCCACTTGAAATCGGAGCGGTAGCTCCAAGTGGCGCACTCGGCCAGCCCATCCGGGCGATATTAAAATTTCATCGCGAGCGTTCAATTAAGAGGGGTGATATTTTTACTTTCAGACAGGCAAAAAGCGGGGCAGAATTTCGGGGAGCGTTCCGCCGGACAGGCCGGGGCCGCTGAACGCAACGCCGGAAGACGGGAGGCGACGCTTTCAGCCGGTGCTAATTCGCATCGACAGTGTCCGAGAATAGTCGGAGCGCGGAGCTGGTACGTAATTAACTCGAATATAATTGCCCTAATATATCTGTTGGCGAGTGTCCGTTCGCTCTCGCGAGGATCTCGGCCCGATCGCGCCTCCCTCCGTCTCCTTATCCTTATCCTTTATTCGCTCGCTCGGCGCGTGACTTCTCGCGAAAGCAGATCGCGTACTCGACCCCTTTGTCCCTTCTTCGGCGACCTCTTCTCTCCCTTTGTATTCCGCGGGTGTCGGACTAATACCAGCCACGGCCTCGCTTAAGTGGATTTAACCGGACGTTTCGCGCGTTACACGCTCTCGCGGGAGGGGTTAAAATGATTCGGGTTACGTGACCGTGCCGGTGTCCTTTGAGAGGGGGTGAAAAAGTCGGCCGGCTTCCAAAGAGGTAAGATAAAAATCCGGGCGAGAGCCGTGCGGAATCTTCGCGCTCGTCCACGTCTGGAAGAATGAAATTGTAAAGTTTCAAAGGACCCTCTGAGCTTTAAGCACCGTCGACGGTTCTCCACGTGTGCTTTACCGAGCGAAATTCCCTCCCCTTTGCCTGCAGTTTTTCTCCCCGGCCAGTCGTTCCTCCTTCAACGACCACCCTTTTCCCACCCTCGCCCCCCCTCGCGCTGGCAACCCCGTACGTTCTTTCTCTTTGTTCGAGTAGATTCCTTCCCGCCGCTAGAAAAAGTAAATTGAATAGATCTCGCAAACCATGCAAAAGGAAGACTCTTGCGCGGTGAGGGGGAGACAGACTGGAAGATCCGCACACACGTCGCGGAATCCGTCGCGTTGTTCCTGTCGTACCACCTCTCCCAGAGGCGACTTTTATGAGACGTCTTCGACGTGCTTCGAGCAAACGGAATTAACTTTACGAGCCGACGTCTCTGCTTTGCCAATCGAAAGCAAAACGAGCGAAAGAGCTCGGCGATTCCACCAACCAGCCGGGTAATATCGACTGAAAACAAGGGGATGGGACCTCCAGCGACGTTTATCGAGCGCAAGCAAAGGAAGTCCAGAGACGTCGTTTGGCGTGCGTTAACGGCACAAGGCACGCTCTTCCTTCGAGAGCAACGTTCAGCAGCTTCGTCGCCTTCGTTAAACTTTTACGAGGGACGCATCGCCCGCGTCCTCGCGAGAGCGGAACTCGCGGATAAGACCGCCGCTCGTCCGGGACACACTGCTCGCGAGTCTTTTTAAGGCTTCCCGGTCCCGCTGCCAGCCTGCAACGAATATCCTCGCAAAGAGGATTTTCGCTACAAAGAGTAACGACTAAGAGTTTCGACGGGAGAACTTTCCATCAACGGAAACAACCGGCCGAGCGCGGGCTTGCCCTCCCGCTGCAACTCCATCGCTTCTTCGCCCCGGCTTCGTAATACTTGCGCTTTGAATTTTTATCTGCCGTTTAACGTTGATGCTTCCCTCTCCTTGTTCGCGCCACTGGGGGAACAATATCGGCCACTGGAATAGGACCCAGGTTTGCTTGGAATTCGAGTGGACGGTTCCCTCGTGAGCGTGTCCAAAGACAGCAGCCGATGGGGTCGTTTTCGAGTCAGAATTCCGCGACACGTCGACCGTTACCGTTCCGTCCCGTGTCCTTCTACTTTTCGAAGACACTTTGCTTTATAAGAATCCGTGGCCCATAAAACGGGCGCGTCTGCTGGATATGAAATTCGCGAACGACCAGCGCAATATTCCCGAGAACGAGCTACGCCTGTAGTCGAACGGAGAGGGGTGGGCCGGGCTGGTCGACGAACGATTCGGTTTAGATTATTTTTCAGACATCCTCCGCGTGTATTCAATCGTACCGCGGAAAGGAGCACGATTCAATAAGGCCGCGATATTGCTGATCCCGGCTAACGTTCTCCAACGGAATTCGAAATTCCTCGCGCGCCACGTTATCGCCAGCTACCACTTTTCTCTTTTCCGCCGCTCGCTTTACGCGCGAGCTTAAGTCCGTGCTTTTTGCGGCAGCGGGGTCGGAGGGTGGGGTGGTGTGCGATTTACACCTTGGGCCGTAAAAGGAGCAGGAGAAAGATTAAAGGGTATGGACGTAAGACCGATCCCTCTAAGAGGGGTATAAAATTGCTCGGGGCTACGTCCGCCCCCTTTTCTTTCAACCGAAACGCCCGCGTACCTCCCGGATATATCGTATTTCTTCCACTTTCCACGCGTCGATCCACCATGAATTTTTATTTACCCCACCCCGCTGCAGGCGTATCGACAGCTTCTCCTGTCCGCGCCACCCCCTTTGTTTCCACGCATCTTGCAATCCTATCGCGTTTCCAATTTTCCTGCCGCGCCCCAGCGAAAGACTCCCGTTGCTAAAGCGCGGTCATCTTGCACGGCTCCACAGACAACCCGATCGTTACACTGTCCTGCACCGTCGCTGCTTTCATCCCCTGTGCGTCACCGATCCGCCTTTGTCGGCGGGAACACACGCGCGAGCACTCGAATTTCCGCGGCAATCCATATGGGCGGAGGCTGATATGCGGGTGGGTCGGGGCGCGATAACGCGACTTCGCCAGGTCGCCGGTTATGTCCGAACTACGAGGCGGAGGCCGACGCCTAGTCGGACGCGAGATTCCTCTGGCTGGCAGCCCGCAGGATCCGCGTCGCTTCCGTTTTTCTCTTGGTAGGCGCGCAAACAAAGCGCGCCAGCACGCCCAGCTCATTCCGCTCGGTTGTTTGTCTTTCATTAGCTTCAACCCCCCTTCCCCCTCGCTCGATGCAGATAATGCGTTCGAGTTAATTCCCTCCTCCGGCGGCGCGGAGCTGGGGGCCCCTCCTGCGAATCGATCTCGCAGTTCACGTTTGCCGCGCGTCGCCACGGAGGGATCCGTCGGCGACGTGGGCTAGTGCTCTAGTTGCGATTCTTTCTCGATCCGCCCTAGAAACTAGGTAAACTTGAAACGGGCCGAGTGGAGAGCTACTTAATCCTGTGCGGGGTCGAAATCCAAAGCGGGACAACGAGGACACGGGGAACGAGGCGGCGCGGTGGCAGCCCTCGCGCTACGCGAAACACGGTCAAAGATAAAGGTAGGGGCGGAAAAGAGGAGCGGAGAGAATAAGAAACGGAACGAAAATCGTGCCGCGGAGCCGGATTCAAAGAGGCTGGAAACAATGGGCCGGCTCTGCCGTGCCGCACGGATTCTTTCGCGAGATTCATTCAGCGATGTAACGGCGCGATGAGAAACGACATTTTGCCGATGAATGCGCGCGCGGAAGGGCACCACCAGCGGCAGCGGCGCCTGGCAAGCGGAGGGATGCACGCGATTGTACGCTTAAGGACAGACCCGGCCCCGTCCTTGTTCCGCCTCGCAGTTTTTCCGCTACAGAGCCCCTCTTCCGCCCCCTCCCCGCCTTCCGCTCGGCACTCCGGTATCGAGCCGCTTCTTTTCACTCTCTCCTGCTGCGTATTCGTCTCCGGATTGCGGCGTGTAATCTCGGGTCGCGGCAGCCTGCGATATATTGTTAACCGCGGCGTGATGTATGTCGAGGAACGGCTACGCCGACGTAGAGATCTTCCGCTGTTGGCGGAACGTAATCTGGAACGTTGCCTCCTGAACGAAATCTCGCGACGGAAGACACAGGGATCCGTCAGCTTGATCTCGCCCTCTTTCCTCACGTACCGTCCCGTTCCGTTGCCCTTTTACGAGATTAGCGAGCCACGTGCCTGACCGGCGCTCGAATTCCCCTTAGACGAGCGACGGGCCAGCCGGTGGCTGATCGAGAGCTCATCCTCAGGGACCTCCAGGCCCAGCGCACTTCCCAGGGATATTCCAAGTTCGTAGCGCCTCGCGAATCGTGATCCACTCCGTTACCATCCGAGCGCCGTAAAACTTCTTCCTCGTATTTTTACGTAACGAATTCAACGCGAATTCCATGTCAAATTTCTCCAGCTTCCTTGCTCGCTGCCAGAGGAAAAGAATGGAATTCGATTTGCGCTACCGTCGAACGTTTCCTCTTTCACGGTTCTCCTTCCGCCGGCCTCCTCCTCTCAACGTCGTCCTACCCCACGATTTCCTTTTTAGGACCTTCGGCGAGTAGGTATTTTTTCGTCTTTGTGTCTCCTGCCGCGATCGCCCTTGGATAAGGGTTATTAATCCGTGGAATCTCGTAGGTATCTAGATACCTCGACTCACTCTCTCGTCGCTGTTATGGTGGCAAGGCGACTGGCCGATGATATCGCACGATGAACGACCTTACGTTCGATTAATCACTCGTTCCGCTGGTTGCGCGGTGCGTGAAACCGGTCGTCCTTTCGGAAGTCTGATCGTTCTGATCGAGTGGATCCAATCGGGTGGGCAGCAACAGCGGATCGCGAGTATCGAATCAGCAGCTCGTTTGCTTTATTGAATTCTGACAATATTGCGGGGTATAGTGATAGATCGGCCGGCTCGGTGCGCAGCGTGGAGGCGGGGCGGGGAGCTAATGGCTACTCTGGCAATTAATAGGGAACGCATTAGATTGTGTAGCGCGCCGCGGCATAGATGCCGAGCGGAAGTGATTAAAATTGATCCTGTAATCAATCCGTGAACAGCACCTACGGTGCGAAACGGCTTTAATCGTGTTTCATACGGCTCCTGGGCTTAGCGTTCCGCCGGCTGGTAGAGAAAACCTTTCATCGTCATCGAGCCGCGTCCACCTGGCTAATGATTCTCGCTTCCGCGGTTAATAATGGGGGCCGCGTTACGCTGTAACGAGTGCGTTTCGTTGTCAACTCGATTCGGTGAACAGGTACAACACGGGTTCTAAGAATTCGCCGAAAACGTCGCGGGTACGTCAGGGAGCCATATAGAGTCAGATTCCCGAGGGTGATCCAGCATACGCTGCGTTCTCGCGCGACGTAACGATTGGGAAAGTAGCGAGGAGAGCCAAAGAGCAACGGAAGCGTGCGGAGTTGCGCAAGATCCCTGCGCTGACACTCCACCTTTTTGCGCGGAGTGACTCGAGACGCAAGGCGAGCCACGGGGAAGATTGCACCCCCAGGTGCCGTCCGGGGTTACTGCAGGGAAATGCACTTCTCTGTATCTAACCTGGCACTCAGACGTGCGTACAGTCTTCCGTGCAGCTTTCCCGCAGCCGACTGCTGGTGATCAAAGTGCAGCGAGCGTTATTCACCGTGACGTACTCGATGATGGATTAATCCGTTGTTTAGATAAGCCGCGTTATTTACGTACCGCGCGGACGGAACTATCTGAAAAACAGTGGTTCTACCATCAGCCGGGTCGTCGAGCTTGCGTTCCAACGAGTTCCCTAGGTATTGATCGAGCCACGTGCTTTAAACAATGCACACCGTCCAGCATAATTTAGCAATGCGCTTTTTGTCTGTCACGTGAGCGACGATAATAAAGTGAATGCCGTGCGGCTCGTCGGTCATTAGTCTTCGACGGCAAAGGCCGAGCCGGCGGAGGCAGGTTTCTTGTCGATCGAAAAATCCAGATAACCCGGACAGTTTAATCAAACATTATGTTTTCATTGCGCGTGCCCGCGGCGTAACTCGCGCGCGTACCTCCGATTGCATGACCGTAATTTATCTTAAATGCTCGCTCGTGACGAGTAACACAGCGCGAGGCGTACGCGCAATTTGTTACCATTACCTCGTCCGCCGGGCCAACTGGGACAGAGCGGCTCGCATTTTTCTTCCACTTGCTCCTTTTGATGCACGTGTAATTTTCTACGGCCGCCTCTCATTGATCGACTATATATAGGTAACGTTCCCCTAATCTTCGTCTCTTATCGCGGCAACGTGGTCGCTCGCCGCGGCCGATTCCATAAAAGGAGAAGCATTCTGCGTTTCTGGCGGAAAACCAATCTGGGAATCACGTTCACTCGGTTATTTGCGCGAATATCGGATGTTGATCAATGATACGTACCGGCAATTATTTTAGAGGCGATACGGCCGAAAATCGAATCGACGTGGCGTAATAAAATTTTAACAGGCAATCGAGCGTACGCCCGCGCCGCTCTGAACGAAAGAAATTGCCGCTAATAAACGCTCATCGATATTCGCCGGCGCATTTTTTCGCAATTAGCCCGCGCGTGTATCGCCGATGCTCGCACTCAAAGCGGGAATAATTAAATATCTGGCCGTTCTGCGGCCGTCCCCGCATAAACACCGGTAATTAGTTTTCCTTGGCAAACGATTTCATTGGCTTTCGCTGCACCGCCGCACGAATTTCCCGCGAGCGTGAATTAACCGGCCGCTCGGCCTACGGAAACGCCCCCGCAGACCATCTCGCCGGCTGGCTGGCTTTTCATCGTGAAACGCGACTGGCCGCTGGGAACGCTCGGAGAGAACCTCCTCCGTCGCTCCAGACGGAAAATTAGCGTCGACGCCGATGGCTTTTCATTAAGGGAAGACACTGAAAAATTGCAATTTTCGACAATTTTTAAGATTTTTTTGCATTTTTGGCAAGTCTGAACCCTTGTTCAACCGTACACAACATGGTTTGACATGCAGTGTTGCCTTTCTACCAGAAAAACCTATTTTTCCAAACCCTTGCGAAGGAGCCGAAAACCAAATCCTTCGTTTTAACCGGTTAACTGGCACGGCTTTTTTTATTATTCGTGCCCAAACTGGCAATATCGAAAAATTAAGTGAATCACAAAGTTATTCCATTTGATCATATATGATACAGAATTGACAGATTTGGCAGAATTGACAGATTTGGCAGAATTGACCAGATTTTTTTTTGATCATATATGATACATTGACAGAATTGGCCTGATTTTTGTTTGATCATATATGATACTAGACACCATATTTTTTTAAACCGTACGAAACTCCGGTTTACGTCATGATACAGAGTGAGATTTTACGGTGCAGTGAAATTAGCTTGTATAAAACGAGTGAAATGGATCTTATTAGCTGAAAATATCGCAAGAGTAAGACTAGAGTGAAGTAGAGTGAATAGCTTACTGTTATTACAGGTTATAAAGCGATTGCAGAAAACATAATTTATCAATTTTACATTTTCTGTCGGGTTGCAAAATTTACTTCTAATGTTACAGACATGCTATTGTAAAAAATATGTTAAATGTAAAGGCCATGGAAGATGCTGTGATGGCTACTTTAGATCACTGTAGCTCTACACACAGAAAACCTAACCATGCCAGATGCCCTAAGGGCAAGCAATTGTGGCACTTTTACAATTGAGAAAAGTACTAGGTGAAAACCAATGAGCCACACATACATGTCACTCAAGCTGTCTGAAGATGTTGCCACCAAAGTGAAACCCCTAGGGTGACGGACCCAGTTACTGACAGCTGACCAATTACTGTCACCTTAATCTATTTTACTTAAAATAACGAATAAATAAACGTTGTAAAGTGATACACAAAAAGAATTATGTATTTCAACCTATAATCTATACTATAGATTATATTCGATAGTTTGTTTATTCGTTAGTTTAAGTAAAATAGATTAAGGTGACAGTAATTGGTCAGGTGTCAGTAACTGAGTCCTTTACCCTATACGAAAGACTGTCAAATGAAAATTTGACGCCAGCAAAAGTGTGGAGATTCTGTCCGAAGACAACATTTGTATCGAAGGCAAGGCTTGAAGTAGCTGTGACACGTGCTGTTTCAGAATTTAATTTGGGTTGTGTAGGCTAGTAAGTATAGCTAGAGACAGAGACAACAGAAGAGAAACCTGCGGTGCACAACAGCTATCCACTACAAGAAAGCGCTTTAAGAAGAAACAAAACGCAAAGAAAATTGCTGCTGAGAGGAAGAGACACAAGATTGATGAGGATGTGTATCAACCAGGTGGATTTTAGACTATACAAAAAGGAAAACTGGTCTGAAATTTACTCTTTAGATTTAAAATGCAATTATCTCAAAACTTACTTTTTTAATATATTTAATGTTCCTTGTGCAAAACTGTTGGTCTGATTCTCTTGTAGCTTGGCATGCTTCAACAGTAACATGAGACCAAAAAAATTGTGTATCGGCATGAAGGAATCTGCAAAACTCTTTGCGCTGTGCTTGCTTTTCCTCATAATTTTGATGAAATTTTCCATTTTTGATATTTAATAAATTCAATAATTTTTAGCTTAAAAAGTATGAGACGTAGAAACTTCTCGATACACAATTTTTTACTTTACTATGGACCCTTCTTCGCTGCAAAACCTGTGGCATCACACACTTTGCGCAAGAACATTTTTGAAGTTACACTTGATTTTTGTAACGTAATGTAAATTCTATGAAAAGCAATGATTAAAACTGGGTCCAGACTGGCATAAGGGTGTTACGAGCCGAGGCTGAGGGCAATGAGAATGGCGGCTGCGAGGCCGAGGATTGATTTTTTGGTGGTTTGAGTTTGTTAGTAGCGGACGAACCGGGGTCTGGTATTCCCGGGAGCCGCTATAAGGAGGTTGGATGTCGTGGACGAACCGGGGTCTGGTATTCCCGGGAGCCACTAGGAAGGTAAGTTTCACGGACGAACCGGGGTCTGGTATCCCCGGGAGCCGCTAGGAAGGTGGAAATCGTGGACGAACCGGGGTCTGGTATCCCCGGGAGCCATTAGGAAGGTAGAAGTCGTGGACGAACCGGGGTCTGGTATCCCCGGGAGCCACTAGGAATGTTAGTTTAGCCTCGTAACTTTATAATGTGATACACCTTGAGCGGTAAAGGAGTATCTATGTGGGTTTATCTCGAAGAGGAAATTCAGATAGTGATTGATTCAAATAAAAGAACTCTGATTAAGAAATAACAAATTATATTCAATAAGCTCGGTTCTTACAATTGTTTAAGAGTTTAGTTGTCGCGGTACCTAAGTCCACCTCTCGGTTTTCACGCACTGAGAAATGCGGGGGTCTCAAAGAGTTTAACAATTACAACACCTATCAGCAACACTGCGAGCTGTATGGTTTAAGTTGAATTAATACTTGAAGAAGAATGTCTCTCGATCTTACAAGCCTCTTTAGTCTAAACGTATTACACTTGAAATGAGCCCCCGAGTGTGGATTCGTGGCCCTTTTTATACGGTGAAATTCGGCTAGAAAGTAGTGGGGGCATGAGTGCCTTCATTGAATATTAGGTTTTCGGGGAAAACTTGGTTGCATCACACCACTGCAGGAAACGATGACCCCGTCGGGTCACGTGCATTCCAGACAACCGAAAGGGTTAGAAAGTCAAAGATAAATCTGTGTACGTAACAAGGGCTTTACTTCACACCTACTTCCTTCCCTTAAGAGGAATTCAAGGTCAGGTATAATAACAGCACATTGGCTGCACCTCGCCTTTTACCTTAGTAATAAAGACGATTAATAATAATAATAATAATAATAATAATTCCGTATGTCTCAAATATTTTGGGATTTCAAAATTTCAGTGTCCTCCCCGGGGCTATCGCGTCGGTACGGAAACGAGGAGACGCGACAAAAGGCTAAAATCCAGCGGGAAAAATCAACCGTCTCTGATTGCGTCTGTCAGCACGCAGATCTGATCCTTTTTTTCGCTCATAGATTCTCGCAACACCGCCCATTAGTTTCTCGTCTGCGGTGCCCTGTAACTCGATACTGCAAGCTATTACAGCCGAACGGAGAGTATCGTGGCCAGCGACAAATGTGGATTCTCGATCAGTGGAATGAGTCCGTCGCTGGTCCGGCAGATTAACGACCGCGATAGGTTCCGGTGGCGCATGATCGATGGGCCCGCCGCCGTCAATCGCCGAAAAAGGAGAGAGCAAATCGAGTGTACCGAAAAATGAAAAAGCAGGGAGGGGAAATTGCGGGGTATAGCGCATAATGTTCAGCCACGCGAAATACGCGTCCAGCCCGTTTCGCTTTTTCCTCGAGGGACGCGTCCTCTTGCCTGGACGTTTCCGCTGTTTCCCGAGCACTGGCAAAAAACGTGCCGCGTCGGACGATTCGATGGCCGATAAGATTTCTGCTTGATGGCCAAGCGGCCAATCGACTGTGGCGTGTCGCGTCCGGGCGGATATTCCGCGCGCGTATAAAGTGTTGGCGCGGCGGAGCCGGTCCTTAATCGGCCTAAATTAAAAAAAACATCGGATTACCAGCGACAACGTGTTCACGGTCCGTTCGTTTTATCGGCTTTACTGGTGCTGGACAATCAATGCCGGGAGTACTCTGATTCGTTTCCTCGATAGAAGCAGCTCCGCCGATTTCCCAAGAACTTGAGCGTTGGATCCGAAGCTGAAGCGGAAAAATTGCGACCATGTCGCTCGAGCTTCGTCTGCTTGCTACGTATGCCACATATTCGAGCAGATCTTTTCAGGAAGTGGAGCAACGATGTCCAAGCTTGAGGTGGCGATGCTCGAACCGACGCGTCTGGCTTCATATAAAATTCCACACGTTACAAGCCCGGGGGCCGTCGTTTCCGATGCACCCGGCTACGTTCGCGTCGCGGTCGGTTATCGCGCTCGCACGAAAAAAGGATCGCGCCCGGTCAGAGAGACGAGTTAATGCCTCTCCCGGCCGGTCAAAGTGGTGAGCGCGTTTGCAAACCTCTCCGCTGTATCTCCCCTCTGTATCGTTCTCGCGATCGACGCGGAGTTTTCCGGCGACGCGATGGAAATTCAAGCGGCTCTCGCGGAATCAACCTTTTGATCCCGCGATTGGATTGCGGCCGGTCGAGTGGCGCCCGCCGCTCTGCGCGATTCACAAAGAGGATTTCGCGTGGCTGGCTCGTCCTCCAAGAGTCGCGCGTGCCACCGTTTCACCTTTTTACGGCTCGTTTCCGTTCGACCGGGGCAATTTCCTACGACACACTCGCGAAAGGAATACACAGAAGTCGACGGGGCTGTTCCCAGGGAAGACGCTTTTTTTTATCCGGGGGCGTAAAACAGTGACCCGAGAAACGTAGCTGGCCGTGAAAAATTGTAGCATCGGGCGCTGCCGCGTCCTGGGCGGCGATAAATAAGCGAACAAGCCCCGACACGCTTGTTTTTCTCGGCTGCTCGTTAAAAACGAGGACCCCCCTGATAATTAAACCGTTGTTTTGCGCGCGGAGCTAATTAGCAACGGGATACAAATGGGGGGCGAACAAAAAGCGACGACGCTGCTTTCGAGGATGTCCGATTCTAATAGCGCTCGTCTTCTCTGTCGCGGGCGAGGAGTTGCGTAATTCTTCTAGCTTATTCTTTGACGGAGTCGTGATTATTTATTTTCTTTAAACAACCAGTCTGCTCGCTGGGAGAATAAAGAGGAGCCGGCGAAAATCATTCTCGATCGAGAGCACCTGACGGTGGCACGGATGCTCGGGCAGCAAACAACGTGCCCGTCTATTCATCGAGCCGACTCCCATTGTAGGACCTCCGGGCCGCACGAAATCTCGCGTCGCGTCCCAGACACGACGGCGTGTGCGCTCTCCTCGTGTCTGTTGGGGGCTGAATCGGGCGCGCGGTTTCTGCATCTGCATCGCATTACGCTCGGAATTGGCCGACGAGAGCGCGATTGAAATTCGACGGAGTGCCTCTCCGTGGAACGAGCTCGCGATTAACTAACAATTCCAGGCTGTTGCTCGGCTCTTGTGCAGGCTCCCCGGCGAAGCGGCTGACAGGAGCCTGGCCGTTGCGCTCGGCTCTCGTACAGAAGGCTGGATACAAGGGAGACAGCGAGCGCTTCTATCGCCGACATTTTTACTGCATATGCATTCAGCTAATTTGCATCGCACAGGTATCGCTGCCGTCCAGACAAGCTTTTCAGGCATAAATGCCCCCTGTTAACTGGCAGCCGGTGGCCATTGGGTGTGACTATTTTCCGCCAATTTGCCCCTCCTGTCGTCAAAAACGACGCAGCTACATCCCGACAACCCAGAGAGCACAAAGACATCTTATGTATGTCCGAAGAACATCCGTTCCGGACGTACTGTACGCTCCGAGGATGTCCCAAGAGTGTCCATATGTCCCCTGTACGTCCCCGTAAAGTTCATTATGGAGGACCCCAATATGGGGGTGTATCTCCAAAAGTTATTATCCGATTCGACTGAAATCTTTTTTATTTTGAAGATTATTCTTTTGGCTAGGGGGGGAACTAAAAAAAATTACAAAAATGACATTTTTCTTAGAAAATAACGATACGTCAAGTTCGAAATCACTTTTCCCTGTATTTTTCGTCCTTTCATCGCCTTTGAAAATTATAAATTTTCAACTTTTTGTATTTTTTTTAGTTCCCCCCCTAGCCAGAAGTATATTCTTCAAAATAAAAAAAGTTTCAGTCGAATCGGATAATAACTTTTAGAGATACAGGTCCCACCGATTTGAGAACGCTGTTTCGAGTAGGGCTGGGACTATTTGTCGAATTATTTAGTATTCGAATATTCGAATAGTTCAGTTGTTCAATTATTTGGCGAATATAATTCGAATATCCGAGTATTCGAATATTATTCAAATATTTGAGTATTCGAATACTGGTGTATTCGAATAGTATGGTGTGAATTATAAATCAAGTTGTTGAGGTTCATTTGTCAGGGTGAAATCTTGTACGCTAATTTTGACCCACTTCACACCATACTATTCGAATACTGCTCTATTCGAATACAGCGATATTCGAATAGTATTCGAAAACATCGATATTCGAATAGTTTTCGAATAATAACATTCGAATAGTATTCGAATAATAACATTCGAATACTCAAATATTCGAAGTTTATTCGTAGCATTCGAATACTTGTAAAATATTCGAATATTAAATTATTCGAATAATCCCAGCCCTAGTTTCGAGGAAAACGCGTTTGAAGCTTTACGTAAGTGCCGAGTCGCAAGTGCCAATTTCAACAAATCCTTTTAAACACGTGTTCCTAAAAGGTTGAACACTTGAAAAATGGAGTAAAAAAAAATCGACATTTAGACCAGAACCTCCCCTTACGTCCTAAGAACATCCTAAGTATGTTCAAAATGGACGTATGACGTTCGAATATAAACTGGACATGAAACGGACGTCCTTGGGATGTGCGGTGCTATCTGGGAAACGGAGCAGCCCCGTACGTCGCCGACGGAAGGGGAATAAAATTCGCCATAAATACAAGGGAACTCGCTAAGTAAGCAGCAAGTTGAACGCGCCCGCCCCGCAGTTTGCAAGTTTCCAATGGGACTGGGGTGTCGCGAGTCGCGCCCGACGGGGTGCGAAACGACGGATGCAGAGACGCGCAAACATACGCGACGGATTTATTCGGCATCGGGCACGATGTAAGCGGTTCGACGGCAATTATTACTCGCGAGACTCGCGGCTGTTCCAGCAAGTTCCAGTAAGTTTGTATCGCGAGGATGCACGCCCGGATGCGGGTAGTCGGGCGAAGGGTCGCGAAGGGTTCGTCGGGACGAAGGGCCGCAGTGCCAGAGGTGTTGTGCGTTCCACTCGCGGCGGAGTTTCACGGCGTTACACAACGCCCTCGCCTAACCGAGGCTGCCGTTGTTGCATCACGACAGACTTGGCGCATAATATTATTCCTACGTTTCGAGGCTTCCAGGGAGCGGGGGTGCGAACCAGCGGCGTGTTTAATTTATCCAAATTCGAGAAGTTCGGCCACGGGTATCGAGAATATTTTGGGACGGTCAGCTTCGGGAGAGCGACGGAAACTTTGACGGAGTATGGTTGGCGGGATGAGAAGCAAAACGGGGACTTTAGGAACACTAAATTCTACACTCGCCGGTGTATCTGCGGGAAAAGCTAGCCTCGGTTATTCCATCCCGCTGTCTACGTTCTCACCAAAACGGCGGCCTAATGACAAGGGGGTGTAGAGCGGCCGCGGAACCACTTTATTCCGCCACTGTGCAAACACAGGCTTCCAACCAAACACTTAGTCGTCTCCCACTTCTTTCGCCCACACCCCCGAACTTCGCGGCGGCAAGCGTGTATAATGCGTCGCCGGGCCCTGCAAGTAGTATAAGCAAGTGGTATGAGCGGCAATACTCAGACAGAGTGCACCGCCACGCCATACCTCGGCCGGCTGTTTATCCATGGCGTCGTCGCGAATTTCCAACGGGGTGCCTCTTCTTATCCCCGCGAAACAATGCTGCGAACGACGCGCGAGGTAACCACCCCCGGAGACCATTCGTTACATCATATTTGGATATGTTTCACGCGACGCTCGCCGCTTATCGCGTCTTTCCCAGACCATCCACGAATATTCTTTTGCCGTCGCGACTCGTTCCTCAGGTCTAGACGTCAGCTTCGTGCGCACATCGCTGGGGGGTTGTGCTCCCTTGCTGCGGTATCTTTTTACAACGGTGGGCAGAGTCGTGTTGAATTATTGCGTGAGAAGTTTCACTGTAACGCGTCCCGCCTGTAGACGTTACTCGCATGTATTTGCAAAGTTTCCGCGCGTCGATTTCCCTTGATCCTTTAGCGTTGGTGGCAAAGGATTCATCGGATACGAATTTTTTCTCTTGTTACAGCTAATCTTCCCGAGCTGTTTTAGGGGAACGTTTCGCTGAAACGGCGAAGTTGGCGTGTCCATCGTCGTAAAGTCCCAGTCGTAACGAAATCCTTACGGGTCTAGAAACAGGACTGTCTCTCTGGAAGTTGTCAGGTAGAGTCGAGGACGTAAAAACAGCTACTAAAGGGATCGTAAGTCAGGGAAGGGAGGGTGCAATGGAACGTTTCCCGGTTCGCAGTAATTCTAGACGACTCTGCCAGTCGACCGGTGCCCGATTTTAATTAATTCCCTAAGAACGACAGTATCTGTATCCGTGATACGACTTGGCGCCGCCTTATAGCGCGCCTCGAGGAAACAATGCCGGAGAAGACGAGAGGCGGCGACGGGGTGGCTATCGCGGCACTCGGCGACGCAACGAAGAAGGGCTTACCTTCCGCTCGTAATTGCTACTATCCCCTCATTCCGTCGCCCATCGCCCGCCTCCTAATTGTCCTCGTTTCTCGTCTCTTCACCTTCGAGAGCATTAAACGAACTTAAGCTTTTCTTCTCCGTCGCCCATCGCCCGCTGTATTATCGTCCTCCGTCTGATCAGCCGCGAAACAGACGCGCCACTTTCGATTTTCCATCGCTCGGTCGTTAACCGGTCGATGGCAGCGGGACGGAAAGGTTTCTTCGAGTTTCCTCGTAGCGCCGAGCCAACTGTCGTTAAATCTCGGGCCCCGACGTAAGAACGATGTTTGTTTTCCAGAAGAATCGGCTTGAAAAGGCTTAAAGCCATGGCGATTCGCCGGATCGAGGAACGGCCCTTTGTCCGTCTGTGAAACGCCCTCCCTCGAATCCGACGTCGACGTTTGACGTCGACGCGGCAAACTTGTGCCCGCGAGCAATAAATCGCCGGCCCCGCTGTCTCGGTTTTTACAATTTCATGCTTTCTGGCCGCGCTGACGCGCGCACTCCCGCCGTGCACAAAAGAAACACCCCCCCTCGTTCTTGCCCCCGGCTCCGCGCCCCGGGTATTTGACCGCTGGAGGATTTCTTCCGCGTAACTTAAGCACGAAACCACGCCGTTGGCGGGAACCGCGTCGCGACGGCTGAGAAACAGCGCCGTGAATCTCCCTCGGTCCACGGAACGAGATTTCTTTCCCCGCTTCGACAATGCTGCCGCGATCCACAGAGTTGCACGGAGTTCTCGAAATAGACCTGGAGATTTTCAGCGTGGGACGCAACGCACGAATTCGCCGGCGCTGTAGAGCGCGAGTAGAGAAGAAGTGGCGGAGTAGTTGATACTGCGGTGGGAAGAAATCTTGAAACGCCGTCCTGTCGTAAGGAGCAAGGAATCCTCTCGATGCTCATTGTGTCTAGGAGTCTAGAGTCTGGCTGCTTCGGGCCTCTGCGATTTCATTGATCTCCCGCGGCGTTGGGGCACCGTCGGGCGTAAGTCAGCTCTTTCCGACTAAACGACGCGGAACGCGCGTTATTGTATCAAATTACACCTACGCGGCAGTAAAGCGTGCCGGTGCAACTGCAACGGCAATTGTAACAACATAGTGCGACGGGGGAGCGCTCGGTTGGCGGAGCGGGGGGCGGAACATTGGAGCCGTAGTAAAAGTTTGTGGTAAATGTTATTGCAGTCTAGCGGGCGGTACGCTCTTTCGAGTAACTCTAGGCTTATAAACATTACCGCAATCTGTTACCACGATCGTAGGCTAACCGTGGGGGAGCAGAAAGTCACGGTCGTGGCGTCGAGACCACCGCGAGGAGCGTTTCCAGCAACCGAAGCCCCTCTGGCGGAAACGTTGGCGCGCTCTTACAGTCCAGGTATCTTTATTACTCGCGGAGAAGAAGTGAATGGTCAACTGTGACACTGGCAAAATCTAGCGGAGCAACTCGAGAGTGCAGGCGCGCATACCAAAGCGGGCAGCTGACCCGCCAGCAACGCTTCAGGGCTACCCGAAGCCCTGACGTGGCCGGCAGGGTTGTAATTGTCGCCCTTTGTCCGTCATGCGAGGTCGCAGCCTCCGGGTGGCGGCGAACCGCAACCCTTCCTGGCCTCGATGCAACCACCAGGCTGCGCGGGCATTATCGCATCAGGTGCTTAATCCTTGCTTTATCACCTGCGATTACAGCGACCGTCACGGCGACCCTTCTCCTCCTCTCTGTCCACGCGAATATCAAAACCTTCTTTCCTCCGTTGATCCACAGACGCGCCTCCGCGGGGACAATTCCTTTGCCCGCGCTTTGTTTCCTCTGACTCCAGCCGGGCTTTTAGTATTCCGCCGCTTAAGGGGAGGTTCTGGTCTAAATGTCGATTTTTTTTTATTTAATTTTTCGAATGTTCAACCTTTTAGGAAAACGTGTTTAAAAGGATTTATTGAAATTCGCAAAATTCCCGAAGTTATAGGCATTTGAGTAGCGGCAAATGCATGGGTGACAACCGGCCACTCGGCGCTCACGTAAAACTTTAAACGCGTTTTTCTCGAAACAGTGTTCTCAAAACGGTGGGGGCTGTATCTTCAAAAGTTATTATCCGATTCGACTGAAACTTTTTTTATTTTGAAGATTATTTTTTTTTCTAGGGGGGGGGGGAACTAAAAAAAAATACAAAAAGTTGAAAATTTATAATTTTCAAAGGCGATGGAAGGACGAAAAATACAGGGAAAAGTGATTTCAAACGTGAAGTGTCGTTATTTTCTAAAAAAATGTAATTTTTGTAATTTTTTTTAGTTCCCCCCCTAGAAAAAAGAATAATCTTCAAAATAAAAAAGGTTTCAGTCGAATCGGATAATACCTAACTTTTAGAGATACAGGTCCCACCGATTTGGATCAATTTTTTGACGCTTTAACTTTAACGACTCCCCAGGGCTGTCTGCACTGATTAATTATAAAACCAAAAATATCTTTCTATAATTTAAGACATCCTTAATACAATGCAACAAGTCCCATTAAATTATACACAGTAGTTTTCCTTTAATTAATTCCTAAAAATCACCTCATTTTTGGGGCTCTAGACCAGAACCTCCCCTTAAGCGGTTCTTTGTTTCCGCGACTCGAGCGCCAGGCCCGCTGCGGAGCGGTTTCCTGCTGTGCTCGGTGTTTTCCAGAGGATCGAGTGGAATTCCCTGGCGGCGCGGCAATTTCTTCGAACGGGTCTCTCGTATCGCGGTCGAAATTGCACCGGCGTGTGAGTTACGTGTCGGTAACGTTCGGGACACGAGGAACGAGCCTCGCCCCGGCTGGATTCGGCGACGGGCGGGAGCCCGCGTTTTTCCAGTTAAACCGTTTTCCCTCGGTGCACTTCTCGGCCGGGCATAAATACACCCGGCGAAAGGCGTCTACCAAATGTTGCAGGTATTATGAAAACGCATAAACTAACGTTACGCCTCGGTGGCCATCTACTCCGGGTCGACCGAACGGCGGTCGATAGGCGACAATGGGAACCGTGTTTCGGACGTTTATGCGCGATCGCGGCTGTATCTTCGCGCGGGACACGGCTCGTAAAACCGTAGTCATCGAGTGGACGAGGTCGTTTCGTCCTCGACGCCCTGGACGAGTTTTAACACACTTTCGGCGTAGTCTGCGGCGTATCAGAACGTAGAGCTTCCATTCTCCATCGAATGCTTGCGCGGGGCTTTCACGGGGGATGAAAGAATTGAATTTTTCCCGGGGACAATGGGGGTGATCGAAATGTCGCAGGTGGATGATGCCCGCAGCGACCAACTCCGGCTATTTTTTTTCACGGGCCGAACGGCGATTCCGTGGCGGTGGCGCGCACGAGCGGCGTTACGACAACAACGAGCGAGAAGCTCGAACGTGCGCGATGTATCGGCAGGTGTTCGTTGGCCGATCGATCGACGGAAATCCAGCCGTCCACCGGAACACGTTCTTTTTGTTTCCCGTTATCGTTCTCTGTAACGTTGGTGTGTATAGCACTGCGCGTTGGTAACGAAGCGACGCCACAGTGCTTTCTAGGGAGCCCGAATTCCCTTTGACACCGGGACGGTAACTGTGCTAGTTTTGTCTGGATAGCGGTTCCGCGAGATGATTCCTCGAGTGTCGTCGTTAGCGCCTAGCTGCGCGCGAGATCGATCGGTAGGTTTGTATGAAACGGGATAGATACTCGGAGTTGCTCGTGCAAGGGAGACGATGAAGGTACTTACTCGTATCCGGAATTCTCGTATCGTGAGCGACTAGAAGCTGGGCCGCGAGCGAGGCCCTGTGTCCGGAAGTACTCTCAGCCACGCACTCGTACCTGCCACTGTCCTCAGGCTTCGCGGAGGATATCACCACTTTCGATCTCCGTCTGCAAACAGATAACCCGCACGTCAAACATTTCTCCCGATCCACCTGCCTCCGATCTCCGTCGGTTAAACGGCGTATCCAGCCGCGCGGTTAGTCGATTTATTATCTTTTCACCGGGTATACGGATCTGGAGGCGGTCCCGGCTTTCGCGTACCCTCGTCTAGTCCCGAGAGAAGATTCCGTAAAGTTGAGGCAAACAGGAAGTTTCGCCGTGCTCCCGGGGCTCCGAATGCCCTAGCCCCTCGGCTCGTAAGCTTCCGCGGGTTTAGAGCGGCCTGAAATTTCTGGACTTCCATCCGGGGAAACTCGTTTTTCCGTATGAAGAAGCCGAAACTTCTGGAGCTCGGCAAGTTGGCCCCGAGACGACGGGAAATTTAATAACTTTTCGAACGCCGCGGATTACTCGCGCCGGAATTCCGCCGCAACGCAAATATCGACGGCGATCGATATGGGAAATTCCACCTCCCGTTCCATACCGTTCCGTGTCATTCCGCGCCGGCCTCTACCTTATTTTATCTCGGGAAATTTTCGTCGAGTGCAACATCCGGCGGGGGAGAGGCAGAGGCACGTGTTCAGGGCACTTGGAAGCTGAGAAGCTGCGAAGCTTGGCCGGGAGATTCAAGGACCAGCCGCGTCCGAGTGGAAGCGAGCATTAAAGAGGGAGAAGTGGGTGAAAGATGGTCATGCAAATAGTGGAAAACTCGGCTTAAATTCTGCCGGAGCTCTACCATAACGAAGGGAACGCGAGCCACCTTGGCCGACGGTTTTCAGAACAGAAGTCACGCCTCGGATTGTTGAACGTCAACAAGTAGGTGCGCCGCTTCCCAGTTGAACAACGG
This sequence comes from Andrena minutula, assembly GCA_929113495.1. Taxonomy (NCBI): domain Eukaryota; kingdom Metazoa; phylum Arthropoda; class Insecta; order Hymenoptera; family Andrenidae; genus Andrena; species Andrena minutula. The sequence goes on along the minus strand of OV815993.1, from coordinate 74,461,122 downwards.
GAGGGGCTTTTAAGCGCGGATCGAGAGAAGCGAGGAGTAAAGTGTCGCGATTAAAAGCTGGAACTTTTAAACGCTCTGAAAACGGACGACTTCCCCAAGGACAATGGGAAAGGAGCGAATCTCGGCTGTATTCATCGTCATCGGCGATAGAGTAGATTCACACCCCCAGCGGCGGGAGTAATGGAAAGCTGTTAACCCCGGTATCGAGATCTCGTCAGACAGTGTCATCGTTGGATCTTGATAGCGGCGAGTAAACACCGTCGTCGAAGACCGCCCGTAAAATCCACCTTCGATCTGAGAGAGCGATTTAACAGGAGAGCTCTACATAATGCTCGACGGAATCGCTAGCGAGGAATTGCTTTGCCTCCCAGTCGAAGAACGACCGATTAACAGTGGCGAAAGGAGCTGCCCGGAGCAGTCTGTCGGACATCTGAAATCAGGGAGGGTTCCGCGCGGAAGTGACGCAGGGAAGAAGCTCTTGTCGAACCCGGGGAGAGAAAATCCAGGGGGTTGGCAAGGCGGCGCACAGTGGTCCGTCTTGATGATCTAGCGGGAGAAAAGTCCAAAGTCATGACCATCCAAAATGATTGAATCTTGGTCATACCACAAGCTACTGAGTCAGAGATATCGGAATGATATGGTTTGCAACTTTATACGTATTTCGTAAAGTTTAGTAGCCGCTTAGTAACTGATTGTTAGAATGCGTCAGTATCAACTATCCTATATAATAAGACGTTTAAGGTGGATGTTCGTTTGTTAGCAAAATCTGTCCAGAGGCTTTGTTTCGTACTTCCCGATGACCTACAAGATTTAGATTCAGCATGAAGTTTCTTCGGAACCCAAAGATACCGTAAAAAATCAAAACCTTGGAAAATTCGATAATGGGTTGTACCTGTGGCCTAAAACAGGTATTATGTACAATGTAGAATCCGCTACCGCATTGTACATATACAGTGGACGCTCGATAATATGCCGCTGTTTAAAGTGCCGTTAGGAACGCCCCAGCTCACACGCATTACTCGCACGCGTGTGTGCACCTCCCTTTCTCTCACGCTCAGCGAGCCAATGAATGCTAACCCTTAATGGTGCCTCCACACTGGAGTTCGCAAGCAATTCGCAAGCAATACATATACGTGAATGTGTTTTTTCTTTTTCTCACATCAGTGTGACGCACCTTAAGAGTATTCTGGTAGGGGGCAGCCATCGCGGAAAAGAAAACAGGAGAGTTATGGGGAGAGCGCGCGTTACATTGGCTCTCGTTAATATGCCGCTTCTGAGAAAACACCGCCTCTAGAGCCCCGACTGCGGCACATTATCGAGCGTCCACTGTAGGTAATTTTGGTTACCTTAGGCGTCCTATTATACACATAGGATAGTAATGCCTGGCGCAGACAGGCTAAAAAACTAGTATAAGGGAGAGTGGGGGAATTACGAACGTGGGGTAATCGCGAATTCGAAAATTAATCATGTTAGAACAACTTGAACAACTCCTCCCTTTGCCACGAGACACCTCGTGTCGCGCGCTACGCTAAGTCATAACTGCAAAACAGTTGACACGCACGCTGCTCAAAATAAACAGTGTTGCTGATTTTCTCTCTTTTCATATAATTTTTTGACAAATTAAAGTAGGTGTAGCTTCTGTATTTATTATTATCTCAATACTAATGTTTAGGAACACAAAAAGCACAAATCAAGGATTAATTTAACACCAACGTTTTATCTATTTGATGTTCCTAACCTAACTTTTTTTTACATTATTTGTTTTACACGTTATGGGGCATTGGCGAACGGCGTGTGTGGGTCAATCGCGAACGTTCGGCATTACCCCCTATCGTTTGTTATTAACCCGTGTTTCGAACTAAAGAAGATTATAATTATCCATTTTGATTTCATTTGTTACGATGTTTAGATGCCACGCTATTACAAGTGAAAAACACAACCGACGTATAGTTTGGAGAGTTTGCAAAAAGCTATAGGAGATGTCAGGAACAACAAATTTAGTTTTGGCAAAGCAGCAGGAGTTTATTCGGTTCCTAAAACGACAATAAAAAATCTACTAAACGGAATATTAAGCAAAACATTCAACGATTTTAACTAGCTCTCCTATGAGAGAGGTCCTGGAAGAAAAGAAACGGAATAAAGATAAGAAGTATGAAATCCAGAAGCAAACCAAAGAAATGACCAAAAGATTGACTAGAAGTAAGGCAGTGAATATTTCTAAAGATTTTGAAGAGAAAACAAGGAGGCAGAAAGAAGAAATACCAAAAAAGAAAAGGAGGAAACTTAACGCTGAGAACGACGACGATGAATATTACTGCATTTATTGTAAGGAAAAGTACGAGGAACCTCCAACTGAAGATTGGATCATGTGCTACAATTGTAGAAAGTGGGCACACGAAAACTGCAGTGATGGACAGAGCACGTCGAAAGGCTTTCTATGTGATTTTTGTAAAAAAAGTCGTGTTCGTGCTTCCCCCATTCTGTGTTCGTGATTACCCGCTACTAGATAGAAAATCACAAACAGGAACGGTCTTGTTTTTTTATTCAAAACTTATTTTATACTCAAATTTTATTAAAGTTGATTACAGAAATATATAAACACATAATGTGGTTTTGAATATAAACAATAAAGACATTGTTACCTTTCTAATATTTTGTTTTATTCAACTTTTCCCTTAGGTATTCGTAATTCCCCCACTCTCCCTTATCAGAAGTGCCTAATTGTATCGCGATTTAAATTGCTAGTATTTTGAATAATCGATTGCAGCGGTACAATTAAGTAGTAAATCAACCTTCAGCCAGGAGTATTTTAATTTCCAACGAACAGAATTAAAATATAATCATAAAAATGATGGAATTTTTCAATAGCTTTCGTTGGAAAAGCTCTAGAGATCCAGGACCCTTATGGAACCTGAAATTTTTCGTGCCATTTTGTTCTATTTGCTTTATAGAGTACATATTCACAAGTTATAGCTGCAAATATTCGCAACTCTACATAATTTTTATACATAATTAAAATGATTCCATCTTCTAAAACGGTGATGTCAGGAGCTAAAATGTGTAATTCATTCTAAATAACGTGGTTGTAAACAATTTTTCTCTACAAAATACAGCTCATATTCGCTTTCTACATTTTAAGAAACCCTAAAATACGAATTTTGGTTTTAAAAAACCCTTGGAGACTGAGGTGAACGTTTTAAGGGTGGTAAAACAATGTGGGTGGTGCTTTTCAAACAAATAATAAACATTTTCACCTAACTGATGATTTATGTACGATCTGCGACTTTTGTCCCGCTAGATTGCTATTGGACAGACCACTGTGCGGCGCGTCGCTGCCGATCGCGAGACCAAACGCGAGCTCCACGGGATGGTTCCTTAAATTGGAAGCGATTCAGCCGAGTCTTGGACGGTCTACTGTCTCGTTTCCTCCATTTGTCAGTGGAGTTCCCGATGGGCCTGTATTACCCCGCAATCCAGCGGGTCCGGGTACCGAACGGAAGGTTAACGGACCGAGGAGAAAAGGAGCTTCGTCGTAAATCCACGGTTGGATACAATTTCGAGGGTGGATCTTCTACTTCCGCCGTTTTTTCGCCATTCCAACCCCCACTTGTGTGTCCCGATTCTCTTGGCGCAGATCTCCAGCCGGCTCGCGTCTCATGCCCTGAAATTCGTCGCCGGGTAAGAAGTGGAACAGATCGTTCGCTTCGGCGGGGGATAATTGAACGCCAGCTATAATCCATTGTCGATCGCGGGCCAGAGGGCGGCTTGGTGGCCATGTCGCTCCCAATTGCTTTTCAAGCTTGGCCTGCACGATTTTGAAACCGAGATAGGATAAAACGGATAGCGCCGGCGCCCCGCCACTTTCGACTAATTCTACCGCCGCGGCGCAATGATCAACGGAACACGCGGCCGGATCGCGATCAGATCGAACGCAATTTCCGTGCCCGCCAAGCCATGAACGGCCCAGAATAATCCCTTAATTGGTGGAAAATCGATGTTTTCCCTGGCGTACGCGGGGCTATTAATTTCATCGCGTTCTCTTCTCTCGGTTAAGTGAAACTCGCCTCCGCGCATCGCTGTCCAAGGCATCGCCGCACCGACCGTGCGATCCGTTCCAGTTATCGTCGAAATGATTCCTTCTAATCAAACGCGGGATCGGCCGCTGCCTCGCGCGGGGAGGGAATCTCGTTTATACCCGTCCGAGGTTTCGCAGCGCGGAACTTTTTAATTCGCGTGCTCGAGGCTGATCGAAGCGTCCGCGTCGGGAGAATTGAGAGATCGTTGCTCGTAATGGAGGAGGGGATAAGTACCCCGTTCAGGTGGAAGGTATAACGGGGCGAGGAGTTAGAGGTAATGAAAGCGAAGAGGAGCAGGGAACACAATTTGCGCGGCCTGGGATTAAGTCCAAGTTTTTCCCTTTACAGCCAACCTTTATGCGCCTTTTATGCGCTCTCAACCTCGACCGCCTATTCTACGCGTGTTTACATAAAGGTAGCTACGCGCGCGCGACTGATATCGCGGGGGTGAATACGAGGGATGAGAGATAGTGTTCCTCGTTGCACTCGGATCTCCCCGATACATCTCTCTTCTCCCGTCTCTCAATTCTATAGAACGGCTTTAGTACCAGCACGTGCTCGATTGATTCCTCGTTCCGCGATTACATCGTCTGGAGCGAGGTGAGAACGCGGTCCGCTCGGAAATGCGATTTTCATCGCGGCCAGGTGTCGCGTCCCCTTTCCGTTGGCCGAAAAGTATCCGTGAAAGGGTGGCGCGCGCGGGCCCAGGGCGGAGGGAAAATATTTGCACGGGTCGAGATCGGGCGAGATGGTCGAGTTGCCGGCGACCCCGTCTGTTCATCCCCTTTAAACGATTTCGCATGCACGCGTCCAAGAGATGCAGAGATACCGGCGAGAACGGGAGAAGCTCGTGGACGGAGAGGGGCGAGAGAGGCTGCAACGACGGACACGGGGGAGCGAGTGGAGGAAAAAAGAAGGACGGTCGAGGAGGAGAGGGTGCAGTCGAAGGAAGAAGGAAGGAGAGGGGTAGAGCCGCGCGATGGATACGACGGGGAAGGGTTTCTAATTTGGTGCCGCGGCAAAAATCGACACTCCGTCTAGACTACCGCCACTCTCCGCTTAGTACACGCGTATATATGCCACTGCGAGAGAGAGAGAGAGAGAGAGAGAGGGGGAGAGGGAGAGAGAGAGAGAGAGAGAGAGAGAGAGCGAAGAAGGAGGCCTGGAAGCACGGGCCGATGGAGAGAGATAAACCGAGATTTCTATTTATGTATTCCACCTCGTTCATGCCTCGCCTCGTCTTTCGCCTTCTCCTTTCATCTCGTTAGGTTTTTGCGGCCGCTTGCCCTGCCCTCCCTCCGCCGCACCTCGCGGAACCCTTTGACACGGCCCCAAGGGAATCGATCCGCGAGGATTTTCTAACCACCAGCCCAGGCAAATCGCCAGCGTCTGCCGTTTTTCGCGAGGCATCGAACCCGTCTGCGGAAAAATCCTTGCTAACTTTTTGGGCCAGCGAAGGCACCTCGAAGCCTCGCGATTCATGCCTTCCCATCGCGCTGCAACCAGCTTTCCGCCGGCCAACATCGCCGTTCACGCGTCGAAACACCCTCTCATTCGCGTTCCCAGGGTCTTTATTATTATTATTATTATTATTATTGAAAATGACGAGCAAAACCCAATGCAAAACATTAATTACAACGACGTGATAGGGTTTTCCTGACACAATAGTCGAAAAAGCTTCTCCTTAAAGGAGGAAGTACTACCGGAAAAGAAATCAACATAGTCTAAGTAGGAAATGACACTAATCATTACACGGTTCATTGGGTCCAGTAACCCGTATTTAGATTTGTATTGCCGGGGTAGAAGAGGTGGCCTTTTTCTGACGTATCTGGTAGGAGCATATATTATTACCTACTATTATTATTATTATTATTAATAAATGGGGGAACCCTTTAGAAAACAAAGATAAATTACAGTATAGCACAATAGAAACAGTGAAAATAGTAACATATAGAATAAGATAGAAATAAACTATAACAGAAAAGTGACGAAAAACATAACAGTCTACAACGACAACTCATTGCTAATAGTGCATACTAAGGAGATGGTATACTCCTAAGCAGCTGAGTTCTAAACGCAGCGAGGGAGGTTAGGAATAAATCAATGTCCATAGGACATTGGTTTAACAAACACATAGCGCGATTTACGGGATCATTGGAATAATACTGATATTCCGGGACACCCGATACAAAAAGGGGTCTCGGACGCAATGACCGTTGCGGAGCGTTAAAACAAATCAGTAATACTAGCTCCTGGCAGTTAATCTGACCATGGAAGATTTTGTAGAGGAACAGTAAGTCCGAAATGACACGGCGATCGCAAAGTGTAGATAGCCTCGGTTTTTGCAAGGCAGGACCATAATCATGGTCGTTAAACCGCATAGGGCTACCTGAAGCTCTCATAGCAAGCCTTAGAAACTTGTGCTGGACCGATTCAATCAAGCTGATATATTGTTTATGCCTAGGGTTCCAGATAACCGACGCATATTCGACCTGAGGCCTTACCAATGCGACATAAAGCAACTTAATTGTCCTGATTTGCTTAAAGTATTTACCGAAACGGGCGATAAACCCAGGGGTTTTCATCGCGTTTTGATCTTTCATATAGATCAATGAGTTCCAGTAGTGCAGGACAGACTATTTCGCTGTTAATGATCTTAAATAAAAAGGCCATATCCGTTACAGTTCTACGCGCAGCAGGGGTAGTAATGTTTAAACTAGCAAGTATCAATACAAAATCATGATCCCAGACAGGCCTGTGAATGTGTAATTTAAATTCAGCAAACCGTAGAAACCTATGCTGCACCCTTTCCAGTTGTGTAATATATTTAACTGAAGTGGGCGACCATATAAGAGATGCATACTCTAAATGAGGTCTGACTAAGGATGTGTACAATAACTTCAGGGTACTTATATAATATGTGGGTAATGTTAATTAAGCAATAAACACATTTTTTTTCTTGTAATTGGATATTTAAATTCCTATCATGGGTCAATCCAAATCTTTTTATAGTATCTAGTCCTCAAATCAGAGTCAGCCGAGAAACGTTTTATGAACCCTAAAGTCTTCAAGGCCTTGTTAGTAATCACTGCATAATGTTTGGAAAAATCTAGCGTATATCTTTATAGTTAATAGCTACGCAAGGAGCTTCCTCGCTAGGATGCTGCAAAGTTTTTCTGGCTACCAGAATGATATCCGGCCGGTTCACCGTCAAAGCAATCCTCTTCGGCAGGGAAAGTTTCGAGGACAGATGTTCGTGTAACGGGAGAATGTTTCTCGGGCAGGGACGTCTCGAAAACGTTAACATCGGTGGTGCGCGGAAATTAAACGGGGCGCGGGGCTGGGGCTTGAAAACGGGAAGCACGAGCAACTCTGAAAGGCATCGGGGGGCTTTCGATTATGGGTAGTCGGATATTCCGCAAAGTGGTGCCACCGGCGGTAAGATTAGTCGGTAACTCTGAAGCTTAGGTGGCCTTAGCCTTAAGAATGGATTTCACGACGATCCCGAGCGAACGCAGCCTTTCAACTTCCCCCCTCCGAGATAAGCACGATCTCGGTAAGAACTGCCGTAAGTTTCTGTTAACATTTCAGTGGTGCGGTTCGATCGCGATTTACACGCGTCTTCCATCCAGCCTTGGACTCGCTGCGAGCTATCGATTCCAGGCGTCGGCCCGCGAACAACCAACCGGATCACTCTCCCGCCCTCCTCTCGTCATATTTCCCCGTTCATCGGGTTACAAGCGAGAACCCAATTCACGTCGGTCGCTCCATAAATCTCCCCGCGCGCAATAACGTTCTCGCATCACGGGATGTTCGTGGAATTACCGTTCATCCTGTATCATCCTACTTTCCGGCGGGAAAAACCTATCTCCCGAAGCTGCGAAAGCCTCGCGATTCGTGCTCGCCGGCCCTAAGGTTGTGTGGTCCGCGAGACACGAAGCGGGATCCGGGGGGAAAAAGGGGAATGAGATTTCTAATGGCGAAAGTCGCGCTGCGGATGGCCGGCGAACACGACTATCAGTCTTGCAATGGAAACAGCATGTCGTGGCGGGGTTGAAAAACAGATACACGTCGAAAGGAAGAAAGCAGGGAGCCGCGGGTTTCTTCGCCCTTCTGTTTTTCTTCCATCCTGTAGGAGTAGTTAATGGTTTTCTTTTGGCCGGCAGCCTCGCCGCGTTAATGCTTCTGCCACTTGAATGGACTTTCCCCTTCTGTCTTCTCTCTCCGCGTTTCTTCCCTCGCTGCCGCCGCGCTTTTAACCTCCTTCGCCTCTCGTCGCCGTTCAACGAAATTCTTCCGCCAAGCGATTGTATCGACAAGAGGAGGCCGCGCACCGTATCGCGGACATCGCCGGGAACAACCTTTTCGAGGACGCTCGATGGGCCTCTCGTCCATTGTCGATTCGCCTATCCTCCTTTCCCCGCCGGTTTCCATTGGCTTAGCTCGGCCTGGAATCGGGTTCGATCTACGGGAAGCCGGGCTTGGGAAACTGTGACAGAACCTTGGCAACGCCGTCAGTTCGATGCGGTGGTGCGCGAGCTCTCCAGGAGCCGGGATGATGCAAGTGGAAGATACAAAAATGGATGCTTCGATGGGTGGGAGTGTGGGTGGACGGTCGGATAATCGACGAGGAAGAGAAGGGAGAGACTTCGCCAGACTAATTCGGAAATGAAGTGGAAAAGTTGCTGAATATACCCGAGTCTAAATGTCGCTGGGAACGTCGGATCGAGGAATGCCTGACTTATCATTGACGTGAATTCCTTTAGCTCGGGCGACGCGACGGTCCCCAGTCGAGCGAGGCAATTTCGGGCGGCTTTCGTCAGACGGCCCGTGGTATCGAATTTCGTCGGTGTCGTCTGGAAGTCACCGGTGGCTCGTGGCTGATTTAACGAATCAGTTACGTTAGCGAGATACGAATAACGATGGCCAGACAACGCGACGCTTCTCGGTAATCCCCGACGGGACCACGAGAGCGCACTTTCTAATTTTAGTCGGGACAGCTCAGTGCCGTAGCGCTCCGTTCAGCTGAGCGCGTTTTCGCGCTTCGGTCATCCCGCATTTTCCTCCTGTCTGTGCCGAGCGAAATCTCCTCTCTCTCTCTCGCCTCTCTCCCGAGTTTCCAGCAAATTCCACTCGAGATCTTTAACCGAATTGCCAGCCTGCCGCTGGCCCACACCTGCTCGTACGATACTTCCGGATGCGAAGAAAAGTGAAGAGAAACAGGCAAAAGCAACTCGAGTCGATCTCGTATTTAACTCTTATCGTTAGTCGTAATCTTGAAGCAAAGGGGAGCGTTAACGCGAAACGAGCAGCTGGGGCGTTAACTACACCGTAATTCCGGCGAGTTTCGCTGATCAGCGAACATCCAGGAGGTCCACCAGGCCACCGTAGATCCCCGAACAGAAGGAAAACTCGGAGGTTGTGCGTCCCGGAGGACTGCTCCTGAGAAATAGTCTGAATCCCGCCCCGAAGGGATTCCAACTCTTGTCGTGGCAGCTCGTTAAGCCGCACGGATTTTCCTGGACTTCGCGATGAATTCCGCGCCCCTTGTGGCACCAGATTTCGACAAGTTTTCCCCGCCGCGAATCGCAGTGAAAGATTTCGCCCGTCCACTGTTCCAAAGCGCCCCGCCGCGCGTTTCGTCCGGGGATCGACAAAGTAACTCGAGAGCCATCATCTCGATGTACTTGGAAATTTCATTAATATCACGCGAATTAAATCTTGAAAACACCTTGCAGTTTCTCCCCCGCGACATTTCCCGAAGAGACTGGCCTGTACAGAGGAATCGTATAGAACTCGGTCTTTTGAAGAGGAATCCTCCCGTGACGAATACCCCCTTTCGGTCAAAGGAACCGTGGCAGGACGAAAAACAGCTGGAATTTATGGCGTCCGTCGTTTTTCCGAGCGGCCACTCGGCTGAAAGCGCGGCCTCCTCTGCTCCGGACGGGCTCGTCGAAATATCAGAAGGAGGAGAGCTTCCGCTGAAGCGCAGGTAGTCAGAAGCTTTCCTGCTCGCGTGGCCGCTCGCCTGGTTATAAATACCGTGACCCATCAATGGCACTGCTGCCACCATTCAGAGCCGCGAGACGGGCGAAGAAGTGGGCAAGTACGATGGAGAGAGTAGAGTGCCATCGAGAGTGCCTTAATGCGTCGACTATGTTAAAAAGTGGCACTTGACTGGGGGTGCCTCTATGACCCTTTCTTTTGTTATTCTTTTATATGGGCCCACGTCGAGACTTTCGACCCGGGATCGTTTCTCTCGGCTCCTTGAAAAGAGCTTGATCTCGCTATACGACCCGGGCTTAATCCCTAAGGCCACTACACGAAAGGATAGTCCGAAATAAGCTCCAACCTGCCCCGATAAAAATAGGCTTTCGAAAGTCCTTCCACCGTTTGTCACGGCCGATCGAAAAATTGTACTGTCAGTGGAGGCTCGCTAGTCCCGATACCAAAAATAATGCCCAACCGTCGCCCCGATAAATTACAAATGGAAGACGAATAGAGGGTGTCGTTTGCGTGAAACAGTTTAGTCTGCTGTCGGCCGGGCTGATTTATTCGCCGCAATAAAGAAACGTAGAAATAAACCGTCTCGGCAAAGACGGCCGTTTTATTTCAATCTCTACTACTGGCGAACCACCGACGTTCTTCCCCTTTGCCGCTCAATATCCGTTTCCTTTCAATAATAATAGCGAACCTTTTGTTAGATTAGCTTCAACTTTCTTCGCTTTAATCTCCAATTCCGTTTGCCGGTCCCATCGAAAACAAAATGGCGCATCCGCCGCTGCAATAACCTCCGACCTTTCAAAGATAAACTGTCTCGCAGAAACAACGATGCTCCTCGGGTCAACGTTTCATTCGCTTCTCCCGTCGCGTTTCGCCCTTTTCTCCGTCGCCATATATTTTTCAGCTGCCCTTTGAGCCACCGTTCACGTCGCCGCGACTCTCGCAGCCTCTGTCAAAGAGCCGCGATATTGCGTCATTGCTGTTTGCCCCTTGCGTCCCGTTCGACCGAAAAATAAATTGCTACATTATTCCGCCAGTTTCGATATTAATCGACCCTGGTTCTCGTACGATCCTCTTCTTCATAACTTGTATTACTCTCTTTCTCTCGACTGGTTTGCCGCAAGCTCGCTGGGAACGTGCTCTCCTTGTTCCGCGTTGAGATCGGATCACCGCGACCCAATTCAGCATCAAAGAGTGGTGGTTTAAAAGTCGCAAACCTCGATGGAACCTTTATACAGTCCGCTGCGAAATAAGGTTCGTTCTACCGTCGAAGGAGGTCATCCTGGACTATCGTAAGATGAGTGTCCGTGGCCGTAGTGGGCAGTGAAACACCGCCACGAGTCGTGAAACTTAATGCCGTGTTCCCTCCAGATGTAGCCCGAGTTTACGGGCACCGCGAGGACCAAATTATTGACGAGCACTGCTCGCAGGGGGAAGGCCACTGCCATTCAATATGGAAAGGGACAGGATTAGACCAGCGGTACGCGTGCATCTCGTCGAATAACACTGGGCCGAGGGATAAATAATTCATCGGTACACGAGCAGCGGCCGAGTCGACGAGGATCAGATTGTGTCGGCAAGGTCGTCGAAGAGCCAGTCACTCGGCGTGCTGGAAAAAGGTCAAACGTGGCGGGTCGACGTCAGACTTATCGGGACAAAGGTCTCCCCGGCTGGAAAGTCTGAGGGTTGCCGTTTGGGGTGGTCCGGAATAAAAGAAGCCGAAGAATCTGGTATAGTTCTTGGCGCGAGGATGAAGTGGCCAACGGTGAAGTCCTCTGGAGAGCTTTCAACCGCACCTCTCCGCCACCCCGGCCACCTAATCTCGCCTAACCATCGAGCCCTTTCCAGAGGCTCCTCGTAGAAATCTGCTGGTAGCTGACGCGCGTCTATATATCGCGGTTACGCCCTGATTCGTCAAGAACCACCACCTTCACCCCCGCTCGTATCCACGTCTTCGTTCTTCTTCCTCTTCTGCTGCCACCCCCTCGACCTGCCACCCCGCGCGCTCCACTTCCGTCGCGTCCAGCTTCCCACTTCACGGAGAAAGAAAAGGGCCACTGGAAATGGACCTACGCGCCGATGCTCCTCTTTCGCCGCGACCTTTCGGCCCGATTTCTCCACTCGTTCCTCCTGGAAATCGTTGTTCGCGCCTAACCCCCCGTGACTGAAGTTTCAGACGGCTCGTGTCGAAGGGCGTGGGCTCCCCCTGCGCGTCGATAAAGGGTCGGGCGTCAGCAGTGCGCATCATCCTCTACAACATTAATTTTATCGAAATTTATCCGAAACTTTCTGGCCCCTCCGCGACAGAGATATTACGTTACAAAGCAGTTTTTGGAGCCGGTTCCAACTTCAAAGTTGCCGTATCGCCCTCGAATCCCCCCAAGACAAAGGAAGCCTTTGCCGCCCACCCTCGGACCATCTCCCTCCCCCCAACCAGTCTTTCGCGAGGTTTCCTCTTCAAACGACGGGGTGGAGGGAGCCCTCTCGACCTTCTTCCACGAGTTCCGAGCATCAATAACTTTCGAATTCGTCGGATGCCGGAGAAAATGATTTATCAACGGTTTTACCTGAGTTCAAAGCGAAACGCCCTACCAACTTGCCGAGCTTTCAATCAAATTTATCACCGATCTGTGAAGATATTTCCAAAGCATCAGCGTCTAGATTACCCACTATACTCGTCTAACAGGCCGTTTGAAATGTAAGCAGAGTCTTGGCAAGCGTGCCTAACCGCGTTCCGTCTCTGTTCTCTCCGTGGATCAGGATTTTCTTCTTCTTCTTCGTGCCTCGGCTCTCCTCCCTTGCGCCTCCGCCTTCTTACCCGCGCGCGTACCACGCGGCCAGCGTGACTCATCAACGGGGACGGAAACGGTGGACCTTGTCGCGAATCTAAATAAATACGGACACGCGTGCGAAGCCGGAGGTGGGGGTTCGAGGGTAGGGGTTGTAGGGGGTGCGGCCGGCTTACCGAGACATCGGTTAGAAATGCGTGAGTAAGAACCTTAGGCCGCGGTAAATTTATATCCTCGTGGCTTTCGCCGTTTCTCCTCGGTTCTCCGCCGTTCTCGCAGTCTACCATTCGTTTTCTTTATTTCAAGAAGGGTCCATCGGGGAGTCGTGATTTCAGCGGAGGTCCGGATATCAGATCAATTCAGTTTTGACAATCAAGCTGCTACGCCGAAGTTCCGCGGCACCGAGAATCGACGCGTCGCAGGCCGAAGGGCTCCGAAAACGCTCGCGCATAACGAAGTACGTCGTAATTACGGGCCTCGCTCACCGGGGACGCTTCCCGCGGCGCGCCGCGTCAAAATTGTTAAATTATAAACTGGCGTGTTACGCTCGCCCGACGGTTCTCCAATTTAATTTGCAATGTCTCGCGTCTGCCTCGGATTTCTCGAGCGTGCACTCGAGGCTGCGCGATAAAGCGTGTGCGTTTTTCGATACCCCGGAAAATAATGCTCGCGCCGCCGCACAGTGGTCCGTCTTGATGATCTAGCGGGACAAAAGTCCAAAATCATGATCATTCAAAATGAATGAATCTTGGTTATACCACAAGCTACTGAGTCGGAGATATCGGAATGATATGGTTTGCAACTTTATACGTATTTCGTAAAGTTTAGTAGGCGCTTAGTAACCGATTGTTAGAATGCGTCAGTATCAACTATATATCAGAAGTGCCTAATTGTATCGCGATTTAAATTGCTAGTATTTTGAATAATCGATTGCAGTGGTACAATTAAGTAGTAAATCAACCTTCAGCCATGAGTATTTTAATTTCCAACGAACAGAATTAAAATATAATCATAAAAATGATGGAATTTTTCAATAGCTTTCGTTGGAAAAGCTCTAGAGATCCAGGAACCTTATGGAACCTGAAATTTTTCGTGCCATTTTGTACTATTTGCTTTTAGAGTAAATATTCACAAGTTATAGCTGCAAATATTTGCAACTCTACATAATTTTTATACATAATTAAAATGATTCTATCTTCTAAAATGGTGATGTCAGGAGCTAAAATGTGTAATTCATTCTAAATAACGTGGTTGTAAACAATTTTTCTCTACAAAATACAAACCAACTACAAAATGTCACGTTTTAAGTTTCACAAGGAAGAAAACAGTTCTTGATTTCACCTACTCCGTTAACGGTACACCACTGGATAAACGTCAATCAACTACTGATTTAGGCGTTACGTTTTCTTCCTCGTTATCGTTCACCGACCATATTCGTCGTATTAAAACCAGCGCCTTGAAATCTCTGGTTCTTATTATCAGGCATACCACGGATTTCAAAAACCCACACACCTTTAAAATTTTGTATTCGGCTCTAGTATTACCACACCACGAATATGCGTCGGAAGTATGGAATCCGGCTCAATTAAATCATGTCAAACTGCTCGAAGGTGCCCAGCACAAATTTCTAAGATATGTCGCCTTCAAAATTAATAAACCAATGCTTATAACCTGCCACAACTATGATGGCATTCTCAATACCTTAAATATGAGCACTCTGTTAGAGCGTAGAACCATGACCGACCTGGTCTTAGTTTATAAAACCCTAAATCAAGTCGTCGATTGTCCAGACATTTTGGAACTTCTAAAATTTTACGTCCCTAATAAACCCTTAAGATCTAGGCAACTCTTCCATATTGCCCTATATCGAACGAGCTTAGGAAAGAACGATTGTATAAATAGACTCTGTTCAACTGCGAATGATTTTAACGACTTTGTCGACTTTTTCCATGGGTCCGTAACCATTTTCAAATCTGCTGTATCAAGGCATATTAAGCTGCGTTCCTGTAACTTAACTTAATTCTCTTATATACTTAGTTACTTATGTACTCGACACAAAAGGACCTTCGCCCGTGAGTAAATAAATAAATAAAAAAAAAAAATACAGTTCATATTCGCTTTCTACATTTTAAGAAACCCTAAAATACGAATTTTGGTTTTAAAAAACCCTTGGAGGCTGAGGTGAACGTTTTAAGGGTGGTAAAACTATGTGGATTGATTGATGATTTATGTACGATCTGCGACTTTTGTTCCGCTAGATTGCTATTGAACAGACCACTGTGCGCGTGGGCTCGATTGGACGGCCAACTTTCATCAACGGCGTGGCGCTGACGATGGCTAAATACCGCTGAAAAATACTCGATATCGATATCGAGACATTTTCATCATATTTTCGATCCCTCGTACATATATAGATGTCTATCTACCGGCGTGGCGCAAGCACCTCCCCGAATTCCTGTCTCCTACTCGATCCCGCCGTTCCCACGCTCCATTTGCCGCGATAGAAAAACAACAGCCGCGCGATAAACAATTTTATCGATTCCTCTGGACCGACGAGGTGGCCTCGTCGGGCCAATTAACCGGGCAACGGCGACACGCGAAGATACAACGGGGGTGGCGCGAGCAAATGGAAAAAATCTGCGGGACGCCACGTTTGCGTGCCGGAACGCGTCGTGTCCGGACGTCTAATTAATTATTCATTTGCGAGGCGCAAATGCCTGGTGCCCCCTCGCCCCCGACACGGCCCGTTTCCGCGTAATAAAATAAATTAGCTCAAAGGAAAGGCTAAGCTAAAGATAGAGGTTCGCCGGAAGGGCGCGAGATTTACGCGAGACGAGTAGACGGCAACCCCCGCGCGCCTTTCCCGAAGCCTAGCGCGCCTCCCCCTTCGGTCGCGGATGCGCATCAGTTTTAATTAATTATTAATTTGCAGAGCACAAAGGCGCCGACCTTCTATTCGAGCCTGGGACTCCCTCTCGCTACCCCGTCTGCCATCTCGCCACCCTTTTCTCCGCGAGCAGCCTGGGCACAGCCCGAATTTCCCTGCAACTTCCATTAGGAAACGCTACCATCTTGCAGAAGGACTCGGCCCGCGCGAACGGTACGAATATTCTCAATTAATCGTTGGTAATTGCCAGAACCGGGTTATAGTTTCTCCGGCGTGATGGAAAAGGCAGCTTTCTCCACCATTCCATTCGTTCTTTCTTGCATCAATTTATTTCTCATGATGGTGAATATTTATTTATTTATTTATTTAACGTCTTTATTACTCAAAAAGAAGAAGAAACCTATATTACATTTGGCTTAGCCGATAAGGTAAAAGAGTAAAGGCGAGATAATATGATGCTCCCAGCAATTTTCTGGCTTTTAAATGCGTCATTGCTGTACGTCTAACATCTGGTTCGATTAAGAGCCATCCAGGGAGCTGCCAGCTCCAAGGTCTCTGCTATAAAGTGGGCAAAGTTCCTCCGCGACCTTCCGTAAATAGTTCATTACTCCAAGGACGCGAAGGGTTAATTGCCCCGCCAGCAGGCATTACCGGAGACATCCTGCCCCGTTCTCCTCGAGCTTGCGAGGGGATCAATCTCCAATGCTCCGGCTCGATACGCAGCGAATAATTGATTGGACGGAAGGGCACCGCAGTAGGTACGTTGAGCGAGGGTTGCGGATCAACCGTGGAAAATCGCCAGTTGATTTGGGGCCTCGGCTTTTACCCGCGTCGCGTTCGCAGTCCAACCTCGTTTTCCACGTGGAGGATTTCGACAGGGTAAACTGGCCGATATGCCACTGTCATTGGACGACTTCCAAGCAGCGTTGCAATTGCACCGGCGCGACGACCGGCTCCGGGGGGATGCAGCAGGGCGAGGGCCGCCGCGCCCGTTGGGTGGAACACCTTGCGGATCTCTCAGGTATCGGCCTCCTTGCAGCAGCGTCTGGAAGTGTGCCCTCCTCGTTTTTCCCCTCGAAGGAAGAGAGCAGCGACTTAATCGTGTTTGGCCCGCGTCCAGGACACGAGCCAAGTTACCAGAAGCTTCTCGGCCGGTCACAGTTATCCCGAAACTACGTTTGTTTCATCCGGCGCAGGAGATTCAGCCAGTACATACACGGCCGCCGCTCGTTTAGTCGTTAACCCTGCCCCTCCTTTCTACCTTTTTCCCTTTGCTCTCCGCTCGGTGGTTGCGATACTTTTTTTTTCTTCCCCCTACAGACCCGATTCCCCGACCCTAGTTCCCCGTCCTCCCGCGCGATTGTTGCGCGCTTTTTCAGCCGCAGTAATCCCCTGGCGGTGACCGGGCAGACGCTCGCCAAAAGGGCCGACCTTAAAGTACCTCCTTCCCTCTCCCACCGGCGGAAGAATTTTTTTAATGAATGCCACCGCTGAACCGCGAGTCCACCGGGACACCGGAATTTCGACCTCGATGGAGGAGCTCTTGGTGGACGGGGGGAGGGGCGAAGCTGCTCCCGAGGAATTCCTTAAATCAATGTTCCCTTGACGTTCCCGACGACCGACCGTTTTATCCAGCTTCAAAGCGGGCAAACTCCGCCGTCGGCGGACCGTTGACGAACGTTGTCAGGATATTGTCCGCGATGGAAGTTGGGCCAGGGATTTTACAACTGATCCTTGGAGACGTTCTGGACCCCGGTCCCGAAACGCTCCCAGGCTTCAAACTTCCCTGGGATTAACGGGAACTTCTGATTGACGACGGGGTGGCTGTTAACAATGTAGCTGCGTGGGAAAAGTCAGCTTTGAAATTATTCGCTCGAGTAATCCAAAGTACTTACTCCGCGGGGGGCCCGCCGGCCGCGTTAATACTTGACGATCGAGACGTATACTCGTCGGCTTCACGCGCCGTCCGAGCTCATTACGAATTTCTCCGTTCCCTTTGAAGCGTTAAATTAATAACTACCACAGTTCTGATAGGATTCCGCAGATTTCGCCAGCCATTCTCGCCCCTGTTTTGCGAGCTAGCCCTCTCCTTTTGACGGGGTAGCCAGGAGATCCCGAGAATTTTCTCTCCTGCTCGTTAACTTTCCCTGCTACCTCCCAACATTCCGTATATACTACTTAGCTTTACTACTCGGCTTCGTCCGAAATGTAGATTCTGATTTTATAAAAGAATCTTTTTTCAGTCTCTTTTCGTGAAAATAACCACAGTTTTCTGGATTAGCCAGGCATAATGAGCTGAGGCACATTTCGTTACCACAGAGTTCTCCGTTCGAAAGTTTTTAGCCGACAGACAAACACACAAACATACGATACATTTTCAGCTATATTATAGGGTAAGTCCGGTATAGTTCGACCACCGGGAGAGTCCGGCTAGTGTTGATCTTTTAAGACTGACGCAACATAGGGCACTGTGCCACAATGATGATTCACACAAAATAAATGAATGCGCTTGTTGTTAATCTTGCATTGACCATAGTCACAAATCCATATTTAAATAATAGGAAACACTTAAGACTTTATGCGAGTCTGAAAGTTTATAGATCAAGTTTCTCCTGTGCTGATGTAGGAGAATTTTTTTGTCAAACAAAAAAATTATTTGTGGCCGTCGGATAAATTCACGTCGAACAAAAAAATTATTTGTGACGTTTCAAATAAAAGTAACTCTGGGTTATTTTTATTCAAATAAAAGTAACTCTGGGATATTTTTATTCAAATAAAAGTAACTCTGGGTTATTTTTATTCAAATAAAAGTAATTCTGGGTTATTTTTATTCAAATAAAAGTAACTCTGGGTTATTTTTATTCAAATAAAAGTAACTCTGGGTTATTTTTATTCAAATAAAAGTAACTCTCGGTTATTTTTATTCAAATAAAAGTAATTCTGGGTTATTTTTATTCAAATAAAAGTAACTCTGGGTTATTTTTATTTGATGACAAATAAAGATAAAGCCTCTTTTATTTGATACGTTATTTAAATAATGCCCATCTCTGGTCGGTGCTTCTTTTCTCAACGTTTTCTGACTATCTCTCGTTCCATCTCGCTCTCGCCTTCGCAGAACAAGAGTGAATCAGAAGTGGTGGGGATAGTGCCAAGATTCTGGCGAGTAGGCCACACCGAGCTGTCAGCGTAGAAGTACAGACATCAGAATATGTGTGCGTTAGCAACGAAAAAATTCAGTAGCTTTATTGGTCAGAACATCGATTCTTTCTCGATAGCTTCATCTCGTATTGGTCTACGCATAGCTTTGTAACGCACACAACTATTACAATAAGGATATATAACAGCCAAACAGCTAGGTTCAGGCGGAGTTGAACAGCGTTCCCGTTACCCCACCATACCCTGGGCCACGCAACTCCAACTGACAAATCCACGATCGTCAGATGGTGGTGGCTAATTTCTCCCCGATCACTGTTCCCGAAACCAAATTCACTGGCCAATATATTTGGCTTCGACCTTAGATGCTCCAAGTACAAGAATGTTTGAGATTTACGTGGAAAACTGAAGAAGAAATAACATATCAATTAACTTCTTCGTGTACTATACTTTTTGTAAGCTACACTTTTTGTTATTTGTTAAGGTCTCCCCGTAGTGGGTGGACGCTCTAAGCCCGACACCCGGGTGAGACCGACCAGTTGCAGGTGCCAATGTTTTTGGTTGAAAATGAAAATAAATATTTGAATTTATCGCACACTATAATTTATGTATAGTCTAAATTGCTTGGGCTTTGCCTTAATTTCTACAAAACAACAAAAAGTGTGGAAAATAACGATGCTACAATTTCTTTTCCAAAAAATAGTTGCACTATCCCGGACTTGCAGTAAGAAAATTGTGTATCAACTTGGAGTTCCATACTTTCTATCAAAGTTACAACGTCTTAACAAAAGTGTCCGAAAGAATTACATGCGTGGACTTATTATTATTATTATCACCGGAATATAACCCTCTTGATACACTCTAACGACTTAGTATCGATTCTGGTCATTAGTCGCGTACAAGTTCGCTCAATCGCCAGCCATCTCGCGCACACTATCTCTCCGCTACAAAGCTTCAAAGCACGTAGCGCTGAGTGGTATGTCCCATACACCAGCTCCAAAATGATCGCGTGCAGCGTTTAGCTCTAAGTTAGAATTTGGTAATTAGGTCGTCGCAGGACGCGCCACTAATTGTCAAAGTATTCCACGGTTTGCGCGCGTGTATAGGCACACAGCACAGCGGGCCGGGCACGCCTGTAATCGGTTGGACTTAATCGAGGGGCCTGCTCCTCCGCGGGGAGCGTTCTCTTTGGCGGCGTTAATCGCTGCATTCGACGAGTTGTTCCCCGCGCCAGTGAAAAGGTGTCGCCCGGGCGACGTGGACGCGGCCGCGACGCTTAATGGAAAGGGAATTTCCCGCGCGGGCACAGACGGTCGCGGGCGGCAGCAGGTGCACAGAGGGAGGCCGAGATTCGCGGAATAATAGGCGGTGCGGGCTCGCCGTTTGTTCGTCGCACTTGCGCTACATCCCGCGTCGAGTATTTTTACAGCACACGTACCCTACGCTCGTTTAAAAGTTACCTGTCACTTGTCCGAGGGAAAAGCTCGCGTATGAAAGATAGACGGTGGGAAAGGGAGGGACGAGAGGAGGGGCCAGCATCGCTTTACTTGGTGCATCCACGCGAAATGGGCACAATACGCACTGTACTCCCTTTGTGCGTCGGCTAAGACGGCGAGCCACGCGAGAACTCTTGCCTCGCGAGCAATACCGCCGGATATTAAGTTTAATTCTAGATGCCTATAATGATTTTTCTTTGTTGTTGATTTTTATTTTTTTGTCGTATCATGTTGGTTACTTTATTTTTTTTTGTTTGTTATTAAGGTCAGGTATAATAACCTTAGTAATAAAAACGATTAATAATAATGTAGAATCACGGAAAAAAGGGAAGTCGCCTCACCGGGACTCGAACCCGCGATCTCTAGATTTGCGCGCTGCCCAGCCGCCTTAGCCACCTCGGCTACCGCCGACTCCCCCCCGATGTCGTTGTTCCGTGCCCTCTCTTATGGTATGGGAGTTCCTGATTCCATAATAATAATATATACTCGCGAGGCGGTCGATGACGAAGGCGGCAAAACGCGCTTCAAACGGACAGCAGATCGTGATCGATTTGCTAAGATATTAAAATGTAAACGTGGTAGGGACTATCGCGTTCAAAAGGGGAGAAAGAGACACGTGCGCGGCTGACGCAGAAATTCGGTAAACGAAACTGATCCGAACGAAAGCCGCGTACGGGACAAAGTTACTCGCTCGCTTGCCTGCACAGGTGCACTAATTGCATTATGCTCGCGGAGCTGTGGCACATACTCGTGACGGTGACGGCGATAATGGTAAGAATCGCGGGGCGAACGGGCCCGATAATACCTCGGGCGATGCCGTCATTACCGCTGTCGCTGCCGTTGATATTAATAACCGTAAGCATGAATATTAATAACCGGAGGTGGCGATAATAATTGCTCGACGTGGCGGTGGAAGCAACAAAAGGCGAGATGGAAGCCCGCGCCCGTCGCGTCTACCGGCGCAGGTTCGCTTTGACGAAGCTGGCGGGGCCGGGGCGTCGCGATTGATGGACGCTCGTCGCGACGAATTTAAAGCGAGTCCCCCGTCAGCCGCGTTACAACCACCCGCCCGACCCTTTTTAATGGGCTAAACGGTAGACTCTCCGGCGGTTCGGAGGGTCGAGGTTTTACAAGTAATCGGCACTGTGCGGTTCAACGAGTCGCGTCGCTCGTTTACCCGTCCCGATTCTTTCATCCCCTTCGTGCGATTAAAATCGGCTTCGCGCGAGAAACGCCCAGAGAATATCTGTTCCGCTGTACGGCGGTGAAAAATGAACATCGAAATCAGCGACAACGGGTAAGCTGGCAGCTTTTTCGAACGTCACTATTCAGGTCGTTGAATGGAGGCTCAGCTCCCGACGCGATTTCCACGGCTTCGATACTCTTGCGAGTATCACGCTACTCGCGAAACCAGGGTATTTTCAAACCCGCATCCCCCGAAAACCGTATCGAGCAAAAGAGGGTTGAATTAATAATAAACGTCAATCTATCGTGGAAGGCGGAAGCGTGAATACAATTTCAACGGTGTCTGCCAAGTAAGCGCGCAAACGGGGGATCGAGGAGACAGGGTTTCGATTATGCGCAGACCGGCAAAAACTCGGACGGTGTCCGTCAGCCGTGAAAGCGGTCAACGTTTCGAAAGCTGTCCCACGGGGTCGCAGTATTTCAATGAAAATGCCTGGCCAGTCGGAGCACCCGAAGAATAAGCGACGCCAGTCTCGCACGGCCGAATAACTCTGTCCATCCCTCGCAGCCCTGTCCGACCGGCCTCGGCTAAATTATATACGGCCCCCGCATTCGCGCGCGTTTCTGGAATCGTGCACCGTGAAGCTGAGATATCCGCTGAAAGGGCAGCTCGTAGGGCTGACCTTTTGTGCGCCCGGCGAGCCGACGCTCCGCGAGGCAGCGCGCGCGACTCCTTTTGCGCTGCTACGAAATAAAGGTGAATGGAGGCGCGACGACTCCTCTGTCTGCCCGTGAATGGCCGTGAAACCGCGAGGGGAGTCGATCGAGAGCCCCTAAAGGGCCATTATTATTTCCGTTTCGCGCCGCCACGGCCAGAGAGGGGGATCCTATTTTGCGTAAATCTGCATTGGAGCCGGCGGCCTGCTGATCCCGGCTAAACTCCGCGGCCGGAAAGTATATTTATCGGGAAAAATGCGGGATAGTTTGCGAGCGTATGCAAATGCTCGCGGGCCTCTGCTCTTTTTATCGGCAGCCCTTGCGGCCGCGGGAGGCTTTCGGGAGGTTCTCTCGAAAGCGAAGCTACTCGATGCCAGCCGGCGGGTTTAAACTTTATGATTACTGCGCGCTTTCGAGGATCCTCCGGTGAAAAGTGTTTGTAACGAAGCGCGACGCGCATAAAGATCCCTCACCGTGCCGCGGATAATGGTCCCCCGGCGGACTCTAAATTGCCCGTTAAAAATCCTGTTGACTCTCCCGCCTTGTTTACCTACGACGAGCACGCGCTCCTGTGGAAATTCGTGCAAGAATGTGGGAGCGCGAGCGTCTCTTTCTGGCCGGCTCGCGATAACATGAATTGCTTCTGCATCAGGAAGATTATAATTACGAGATTATAGAGTGAAATACGTAGTTGCTTGGGAAGAGGACCAACGGTATCGTCTGACCAAGGACGGTCCGATCCACTGGCTCGCCAGCCAGTGGAAAGGGTCCGCGTTTGGTCAGACGCGCTCGAAATCTCCTCACAGTTCCCTTCGCCGAACACTCTCATCATTTCCTCTCGCAGCTTCTCCATTCGTCGTAAACAGAGCGGGAGCACGTATCTCTCGGCGCGGAGTATCGTTTCATGGATTTTCCTTGGGGATTCGCAGCTCGATGCTTTACGACATATTACACGAGCGATTCGGATTTCGAACGACCGATTCGCCTGTGCATTTCCATTTCCTTGTTTATCGGATCGCGAACGTTTGTGCACCGTTGTCTCGTTTGTTTGAGCATAAATATTGATGCCGTGGGCCACGCGAGGGAGGAGACGGAGCCGGCGCGTTTGTTTCGTCACTGAGCAGCGTCGAGATATTAGTCTGGCTAAAAGGAGATATTTTGACAACACTTTGAGGGGCTGAGCATCGGGAATGCGAGTCGCTTGTGGCGTCCCAGATCTCTCGGGCTCGTTCCGTAACGGGCCCGGGGATGGCTGAAGGCAACCGAGGGTAGTTTCGCGCGTTTCTTTCTCCTTGGCCCGCGATTTTGTTCGCCATAGAGGCGTGACTGACACGTTCGCCGTCGAATCGATAGGGTAAAGCACGAAGGCCCGTGGGCGGTTTGCCTGCTAGTCGGCCGACAAAAGAATAATCGATGGGACGCGAAATTAATTAGTAGCAGGCCGGAGAATGCCGCGTCGTCGTTCACCCATTATTCATTCGGATGTAAATGAATCCGCGCGAATTGGGACATAAAACAATCGCGCGCGCCGTGCGGGCGTGTCGCAAAGCTTTGTGGCCGCGGCGCAACAGCGTGCGAATCTGGGACGGTGTTTGAACACTTTGTTACTGGATAAATATGAGCGGGCGGGGGCTGTTTTCGCCAGAAAAACTCTGCCCCCGCCGGATGTCAGCCGTCCCGTAATTGCGTCTTTGATCTGCTATGTCCGTTAACGAGTCCCACCGCGGAAACACCGGGGATCGCGCGCACGCGCGCGGTTTGCTCTGCTTGGGAAAGCGATATCGCGAGCTGCGCGATGCTAATTACTGAAACTCGCCCCGGTGGCTGGCTAGCGGGAGGTAGACTGGCGGCAGGTCTTTCTAATTTCGGATTCAATCAGCCCGTGGAAAAGGCCTTTCGTGCCGGCGGGGGTGGAGGGTCGGTTGGGGGCGCGGCTTCCGTTGATTTATTAATTTTCATTAAGCCGCGAGTTTACAAGGCGAAGGTGAGTCAGCGCTAAGGTCGGCGGACTGTTCGCAGGGTCCCCGGGAGGATCCGGTTGCCGCTCGTTAACCTATTAACATTTTATTGCCAGCAATCTTTCCTGGCCGGGTAGCACGTACGGGGCTGACTGTAACCAGCAACGAACGCCCGCTCGGCGCTGGGTTAAGATCTTCCGGGGTGGTTCCGTTTCGGTGGTGAGGGGCGCGTTGAATGGTCGTCCAGGAGATTTGTGAGTGAAAAACGTCCCCGCCCTCGAACGAACCGCGCCACTGTTACACAACGATTTACTCGCGAGTACAATCTCGGGGCGGCGTGGCGTTCGTTTTTCGGCAGGAAATTATGCCGCGTAAATCTTCTCGGCTCTCTCGCGCCACCGCTGGCTCTCGAATTCTCCTCGATACCGTGCCGATCGTTTCGGTCGCCTTGTCAAGGGACGCGGAACACCGAGAAACAAACGAGCAGAACTTTCGCCCCGAACCGAGGATCCCCGCGACTCGATTTAAGGGCTCGTAATGCCTCTCAAACCAGACAGGATAATAGATAACGGAATCGAATCGACTCTCATAAATGCATTTATAGGCGAGACGATGCGACCTCCAGACATTTTCGTTACGGATGGTTCTATAATTCGAGACGCGTCATATTTCACGCGGTCTAATCTTATTTGAGGACTGTCTTTACGGCAGTCTTATCCGGTCGTCGCTCGAGTATTTTTATTATTATTATTATTATTATTATTTAATAAACGGGGGAACCCTTTAGTGTACATATTATGACATTGAATATAAACGATAAATAACAAATAATAAAGTATAACAGAAATTAGAAAAACATCAAATGAAAAGTAAAATAAAAATAAAAGTAGAAAGTAACATAACAAATCAAAAACAACAACAAAAAACAACAAAAGACAATAATGGTATTTCAATCGGCGATAATACCAATAATCGATGAACGAAACGTGGTACCAAGGTGACGAGGTTACTGTAATGGCAAACACCTTAACAGCTGTCCCCTAAACGACGCTAGGGACGTCACAAATATGTCAATGTCCGCAGGGCACTGGTTTAACTCATCCATAGCGCGATTTATGGGATCCATTGTGCAATGTTGATAGGCCGGGACGCATGATACAAAAAGAGGCCTCGGGCGCAGTGACCGCTGCGGCGCAAGAAAACAAATTCGAGATACCAGCTCTGGGCAGTCAATCTGACCGTGGAACACCTTATATAAGAATAAAAGGTCCAGATAGAGTCGACGTTCATTGAGAGTTTTGAGCCCGATTTTACACAGGGCTGGCTTATAATCATGATCGTCGAACCGCATCGGGCTGCATGACGCTCTCATTGCTAGCCTAAGGAACTTATGTTGTACCCTTTCGATTGCACTGTCGTATAGCTTATGCTTGGGGCTCCATATAACCGACGCATATTCAATCTGTGTTTTGTTTTATCGTCGCGATGAAAATTTTCGTCTCCAGTGACAGGTAGACTGGAACCGGGCGTTGTAGTCGCGTAGTCACGTCGGTTCCATAGGTAGATAAGTTTGTCAAGTACGCGGAAAAATACACAACGTTTAGAGTTTAAATAAAACAATATTTTTTGACACGCGGTATACTCGCGTGTCACATGCGCGCCCTAGCAACCTCATATTTTTACATTTTTTTTTATGTTATCACAGAAAATGAACAAGATGATTACGGGATTATTTACTTAAGGGTACATTTTTTAATTTGGGAGGGTGGTAATCATCTTCGAACGAGACGCTTCATGTAATTACGATCGAACTTCGCCCGTCTTCGGCGGGCTCGTTTGATCGTTCAATTATACTACGCGTCTCGTTCTCTATGATTACTTGTAGAAGTTTAGAGTCTGTGATAACGTTTCTTTAATTATTTATTTCTTATATAAACTATGTTTATGTCAAAACAGTTTATTAGCTCTTAATACGAAATACAATATCACTGGGTACAGTCACTTAATACAGCGCGAGCAAAACAATCATTTGAGTTCTGAATTGGTCTATTATAAAAACGTGCAAATGTATTAGATTTCCATAGGTAGATAAGTAATTCTAGATGGCTATAATGATTTTTCTTTGTTGTTCATTTTTATTTAATTTTTTTGTCGTATCACGTTTGTTACTTGATTTTTTTTGTTTGTTATTAAGGTCAGGTATAATAACAGCACATTGGCTGCACCTCGCCTTTTATCTTAGTAATAAAGACAATTAATAATAATAATAACAATAATATATTTATCTGTTCGGATTCCTATTCCCCTATTGCGATGGAAAGCGGTCCGCGTGATTGGCGGAAGAACGCGCGCGCCACAAGTCGTCGATTAAGCCCCTCCGCGGCGATATTAATCGCGACGACTAGTAACGTCGATATGACGAACGACCGTGTCGGAAATCGGGCCGATATCCGGCCGCGAAATTAATATTAACAATTAATCAAGCGACGGGAGCGGCGCTCCCACGGCGCGGCGAAGACGAATCGCGGGTTCCGCGTTGAAGTTTGATCAATGCCGGCGGTTGTGGCTGGCAATTATTCCGAAATTATCACGTTCGTGCGTCGCCGTTACGTACAACCGTGTTCCCGGGCGTTTATTATCCGGCCGGCAGTAGTTATCTTGCTAATTTGTCATCCGTAAGTACCGGCGGGGTAAGCCGGCTGACAAAAGTGCACCGTCGCGCGAGAGCCCTTATCGAGAGTGTTTCCGCGACGTTCTTTGCGCCCTCTCGCCCGTAAATTAACGGGTAAATGTTATAATTGCGAGGAGCTGCACGCTCCAGTCGACTGAATCGCAGCCCCGAAAGACGCTCGCCCAATGAATTTTAATTTCCACCCGTCCCCTCCTCTCACCCAACCGCTAACCCTTCGCGAGGCCACGCTACTCCGTTTCGTACTAAATCCTTTCGTATCAGAGGTTGATCGTCGATTAGCCTGCTACGAGTGTTCCCGTAGCATTCCCTTCAACAGGTACACGTAGAAATAAATTTCCAGACATCATCCGTGACTAGCCCGTCAAAAAAAACAAAAAACTACCCTCTGTATCGATTTTCAAACCCCTCAAACCACCGCGGACGGTTGATTGGCGTTGAACGCATTACTTAATGGTCGTTTGGGGCTTGATTTATCGACTTGCGTTTCCTCGTTAGCCAGCCGGGGCAGCGTCCTTTGCGGTTCGATCCGGCGGAGCCGAGGCAAGGGGACGGTCTTTTCGGGCGCGATAGGAAAGCACTTAAAAGTTCGTCTCGTCGAGGAAAATGAGAAATCGTCCCCTTGACCGTCAAAGGAGGCTTCGCCCTTTCTTTTCCATTCGAGCGTTCAACCGACTCGCCTTTTCCTCGTAGACTTGTCCCTCGAGCATCTCGTCGATCTCCTCGAGTTTCTAGTCGGGCGAAAAAGTCGCTGCTCTCGGTCGCTTATTACTTTAATTTGATTGACGCGAAATCTCCGTGGAAAGTGTCGCGCTTCCTTTCCACCCTCTTCTATCCTCTGATCGCGCAGCAGTATCTTATCGGTGCCCTTGGCGAAGTTCCACACTTTAGCCAGAGAGGCAAACGGGGGAAGAGAAATCGAAGGATCTTCCATTACGAGGGACATCAAAGCTCCCCGAAGCTTGCCAGTGTTCAAAGAAGAGCCCTGAATGCGCTCGACTCGTTGCCCGAGCCTTCGAGGATCTCGATACGCGGTGGAGATCGTGGAGTCCGATCGCGATGCCCTCGACCTCTTAAAATTCCTCCATCAAGGAACGCTGGCCTCTCGGAGCTGTAAGATAACGTTCTCAAGATACTGAACTATCCAAAGGAGTCTGCGATAGTCGCGACGAACGCCGGTCCATCTCGCGAGGTGAATTCATGCTCGTGGGGGATCGAAGGACACGAAAATCTCGCGAACACGTTTGATTTTACGAGGCGGTTACGTGGTCGAAGCCGAACGACCGCGTTCCAAGTGGCTGCGCCGCGGACAGTAATTGAAAATTACGATGGAGCACGCGCCCCGGCCGTCCGCGAGGTTGTCGGCTTTCTCTTTTATGATTTTATGGAGCTTGAGGGTGGTTCCACTGAACGTGTCGGGCCGAGCCACACAGTCGATGGGGAAGTTTTCGATCGAACGACGCAATTAATTTCCATCTCGTTTCCCTCGGTTCCATCGTCCTCTCACTTCTTTTTTCCACGATCCGGCTGCAAGTTTCCCGACGAACTGTCGATTAATTTACAGCGGAAGGGGCGATGAACGCTGATGGACGATGTGGAATCGACTCGAGCGTCTTTCGCCAATAAGTTGCAGTAATGGCAGACGAGAATTCGCGAGCAACGATTCGCGAATAGCTACTCGTGTTGCAGTGGTTTCGTCGGGGACCGGCTCGGGGGCGAGGACCTTCTCGCGTGTGTCGTATCGATTAATTAATTACGAGTGGCTTCATTGAAAGCTCCGCGAAAATTCCGCTCGTAGGTCTCGTCGAACAAATAGCCCCATCATAGTGTTCGTTCTTCCTCCTCTCTTTTTTACGCGACGGGCTTTCGCCCGACCCGCACGCGAAAAAACGGGAAACCCATTTTTTCGGTCTCTAATTACTCAGGAGTGTTCGTTAAAAATTCTATAATAACCCCCCATCGACGCGGAGTGGTGCTTTTCCATCGATTCGCCGGCGGTTGTAATTCCGTCGAATCACTTTCATCGCACCGTCCACTAATTACAAAAAGTTTATCTACCCTCGCAAACTTTGCGTCCTTGGAATTGTAAATCCGCGGCGGATAGGTTAGGGCGGCTGGCCGAGGATGGACGTTGCTTGCGTTATTAAAATACGGAGAACAAGGAAAACGGAGAGCCGCGGCGAGTGGGAAAGGTCGGAAATCGGAGACTCGTAAAAAAGGCGAGGAAGGGAAAGCTTCAGGGTTTTCATCATAGTGCGCTGAAGACACGGACGCGAGAAAGCGGCACGCACACGCACGCGCGTCTGCCACACGAATATATCATGTTTAAAGAGTGGCAGCGGCGAAACGAGAGTCTTGCCAACAGTTGAGTCATCAGCGAGGAGGGCCGGCTCTTTCGCTATAATCGTTCCTCCGTGGATAGTAAATCCGGCCGAAAGGCCGTCTGAAATTATTACGGCTGGCAGGGCCGTGCAGGTTCGCCGCGGAGCCACGGCACGCGGCATTCCGCGAGAGATTTACAAACTGCCAATCGCCTTAACGCCCCCGACACGTGCTGCTCGCCACCCAAACGATTCCCCCGCCCGTCTCTCAATCTTTCGTCGCGATTTCGTGGCTCGTCTGCCGGCAAAAGGGAGCGAGACCCAAGTGGGAGGCGCTCAGCCGAGAAATGCGGGGACCCACCGAGACGCGAAGATGTCGCGATATCCGGGGGAGCCGTTTGATATCCCCGGCGCGGCGGAACGAGGCGGCCGAAAGCTTTCGAGCCGGCTGGAATCTTTTCCAGCCGCGAATTCCAGGATCGAATGAGGGCCGACAGCCGGCAATAAGAGAATCGCGGGGCTTTAATAACGGCGATTATGTCGTTAGGATCGATTGCACGGCGGCACGCGACACGCGGGCCAGAAATCGATGTCGCGCGGGTATTATTCTTGGCAACGGTATCAGAAGCTTCGACCGCTGAATCAGGGGGGGAGAGGATGACGAACGAGGAGAATGAAAGCGGCGAAAGTTCGCGAGTCGTGCGACGAAATCGCTGCCAAACACGAAGCGGCTTCGTTAACTGGGCATTAATGTAGGTATGTATAACTTGGAATCCTCTTTCCACTTGCGAACACCCCTCATTACAACGTCCCTTTACACGTCCAATCGACGAGGCGCTGGAACGTTTTCCTCGTTAAATTCTTTTCGCCCAATGAAACCCGTAATCCCCGCGTTTCGTGAGTGTAAAAATAGCAAGCACCGCCGTTCCCAGTTCCAGTGTCCATTAAGAGCAGCCCGGTGGCGGTCTAAACGTACGTTCCCCGCAAATGATAAGTTCCGCGCTCACAGCGAGTCATTATTCGAACGCTTTCCCGCGCCGCGGCACTGATCAACGATGGAGGACACGTGGCCGTGTTTCAGAAAGCCCGTCTGCTGAATTTTTTAACCATACCCCGCACGTTCCGCTCATGAATACTAATCGCCAGCGAGATTAGCGATTGTCGCGTATCCCTGCACTGGCACGCTCTTCTCGCTCCTCGGAGAAAGTCGCACGTTCTTTGCAAGTGACAGACTGGGGAAGGGAGGGTATTAAGGGGAGGTTCTGGTCTAAATGTCGATTTTTGTTTATTTCATTTTTCGAATGTTCAACCTTTTAGGAAAACGTGTTTAAAAGGATTTGTTGAAATTCGTAAAATTCCCGAAGTTATAGGCATTTGAGTAGCGGAAAATGCATGGATAACACCCGGCGACTCGGTACTTAGGGGAGACCGGGGTTAAAGTTCCGGGGGTAAGTTGTTCCGACGGTTCTATCTTTAAAATGAACAGAGCGTAGTATTTAAAATTATTTTTTCCGTTGATCACGCCACTCTGTTGCCCACATTAATAGCATCCGCGAAAGCGAATCGTGTGGCTGCAAGCAAGGACCTGTTAGTCCCGTACCAGATAAGTAAATATTTTTCTATTATGATTTTTTGGTCTATTTCGATTATTTAACGTCGATATTATTGATTGATGCGTTCTTATGGATCAAATGGCATTTAAGAAGATGGAGTGATAGTGTTTATCGTTTCAATATATGTATAAGCAGAATAGTCTGTGAAATTGCTATATGTGAATATAGGGGCTAGTTCCCGTAACAACTTGCGCCACTACAAGTATATAAATTGTCCCTGTTATGCTTTAAGGTGCGAACATATGAATGAAAAGCTGAAAGGGGCACCATTTCCATCGAAGTTATGCATAAAGATAAAAACTGTCGCTAGAGAATTCAATATCTGCCACTTGACTCTATCGAGAATTATTAAAAAACTACAATCTGGACAAAAAGCTACTTGTAGACTACAAATACAAATCTCATTAAGAAGATACCCACAAACAGTTGAATGTAAGACTGATTTGTGGATTTTAGTTTTTATATCGAAGATAATGTTTATGGTTATTATATTGTTTTGGTTTTCTTTTAAAGATAATACATTTTTGTTGATCCGAACCCTCAGAAATAAACATTATTAATAAAATTCTGTTTTATTTCATTAGAAAATGAAATATTTCTATAAAAGGCAACTGTTATATCTTAGTAACAACTTACCCCAATGCGATAACAACTTGCTCCAAAAAGGGGTAAGATGTTCCGCTTTGACTAGCCACAAATAAATTACTTTTTATGAAAAACCCATTACAATATATTAAATACAAGCTTAAAATCATAAAATATAATAAATTTAACAAGAACTCAGTCAATAGTGAAGAGAATAATTACATTATTTAACCGTCATTTTTTATGTTTTATCGAAATTGGAACTTTTAGCCCCGGTCTCCTCTACGTAAAACTTCAAACGCGTTTTCCTCGAAACAGCGTTCTCAAATCGGTGGGACCTGTATCTCCAAAAGTTATTATCCGATTCGACTGAAACTTTTTTTATTTTAAAGAATATACTTCTGGCTAGGGGGGCGGGGGGCCTAAAAAAAATATAAAAAGTTGAAAATTTATCATTTTCAAAGGCGATGAAAGGACGAAAAATTCAGGGAAAAGTGATTTCAAACTTGAAGTGTTGTTATTTTCTAAGAAAAATGTCATTCTTGTAATTGTTTTTAGTCCCCCCCCCCCCCTAGCCAGAAGAATAATCTTCAAAATAAAAAAGGTTTCAGTCGAATCGGATAATAACTTTTGGAGATACAGGTCCCACCGATTTGGATAAATTTTTTGACGCCTTGACTTTAACGACTCTCCAGGACTGTCTGCAATGATTAATTATAAAACAAAAAATATATTTCTATAATTTAAGACATCCTTAATACAATGCAAAAAGTCCCATTAAATTATATATACTAGTTTTCCTTTAATTAATTCCTAAATATCACCTATTTTTTGGGCTCTAGACCAGAACCTCCCCTTAATTTGAGAGAAATCAGGAGGCACAAAAGTTGTCACTCACCGTTTGTGTTGAATCCTGAGGCCTCTGCGGGGGTGCAGCGGTATCCCGTCTTTCAGCCAGTGCACCCTCGGGGGCGGGGAGCCCCTCGTCCGGCAAACTAGCTTCACTCTTTCTCGTAACCTCGCTATCGAGTCCCTGAGCTCGGACAACGTCACCTCCCTCACTGAAATCAGACATCCCGTCGATTAGAATCGTCGCCCCGCGATTCACATAATACGCCGGATTACACAGAGCCGCCGGGCGATATCGCGGCCAATAAGCGGGTAACGCGATTACGGGGAGAGTTGGCAGCGCTCGCGGCGAGTCCCATCGCCGCGATGAATTTCACCGCGGAATCTGCGCCGTCGAAAGAGAATTCTTAAAGCGGCCACTTCCGAACTTCCCCACCAAGCACGTGTCCCGAAGTTCCGAGGAAACTTCCGGGGCGGAATCCGGCCGGAGTTTTAATAAACTTTTCGAGAGGCGTGCTTCTCGCTGTCGAGAGAAACGACTCTATGAAGCAATACGTGTCTTAAGAGGAACGATCTCCATCAGGGAAGAAACGCTCGCGTTCGGCCGAACGATTTCAGAGGGTTCTGCCTATTGATTCCGTCGAAGGGATTGCGTCTCGATCGACGAGAAGGGAATGAACGTGTTCGATTATCGAGAGGGGGCGGACGACTTTGAAGAGTGATCGGACCACGGAGGCATCTCGCCGTCTAACACACGCTCGGGCGCGTCAATGACGTGGGAATACTCGCGGTAACTTCCTCGGAGATGGTACGGCGCGGCGGGCTATTTGGTTAAAATATGACGGCAGGGAGGCGGCGTGTTCGCGGTGGTAACGGAGAAAAGAGGTCCCGGGGAATTTACTATGGATGCGTGAGCATGTTCTGAGAAGGGTGAAGAAGGTACACCGCTGATAAGGTACCTGGAAACACTTGTCGGTGCACGTGATGCAGGCAGACAAGTTTAGAGGAAGTTACTGCGAGGATCAGCACCAGAATAATATCGTAGAAGACGGAGTCCTTAACCTGATTAGCCCTATTCGCAAGTAGAAGCTTTCCAAGCCGGTATTGTACCGCGAGATCAAGAGGATTCAGCGTGTCTAACTCGATATGCTTCGTTCTTATCAGACACAATATGTGCCCATTACTGGTCCGCTAGCTTTATTGAGAATCGCCTGGTGGAAAGATCAAGCGGCTGAATGATAGAAACGTGGAATGCGAAGCAGAAAAGAGTGTTTGACAGGAGGAATCCTTTACCCTACCCTCGAATTATTTCCACGAGGAGTATCGGTCGCCTCGGTCGTCGCTAACGGGGATATTCAATGAAGATATTCCATTATGTCCACCGCGGAGGTCATAGAACAGGAATAATAAGTCTGCGGGACTTTGTGGCCAGCCGTGCACACACGCTGAATTCCACTACGTTCCACGGGAGCTGAACAATCGAGTGAATGCGCCGCCAGGGACTTTCCGATCCGACTCTTTCTGATCTACCCGTCTCGTTCGCGCCGTCGTTATTAGCGCTGCCGTATCCCTGCAGATAGTACACCGAGCTAAATAAACCACACTCTTCGCTGTTGCGAGACAGCCACCCCGCCGCGGTTCGCTGGGTCACCCGCCACTAACTCGTCCTCTCTCAAAGCACCCTGCTTTCCCGAGCCACACGCAGACACCCCCTATACGAAGGCCGCTCTTGAAACAGATCCTAAAAGTCACGTACGCTTTTCGAAACGCTACACCCACGTAAACATTCGCGTTCACTCGAACGGAGCCGAGGCACTTCGCTCGTCCCGCTCAACAAGTTTACCGATCCACAGTCGAATGTGTCTACCATCGCGCCGGACCACTACAAAGTAAATTTGTTGCACGCTGACACTTGCACGATCCGTTCAAAGTGCTGCAACCACGGCTTCGATTTTCGAGCTGATCTCCCGTTTCTTTTCCCCCGCTCCTCGGACCAGCGGCAGTTTTGACTAGCGTGCTCGGTGTAATTACGGCATTCCCCTCGGGAGCCGAAACGCGACGCTCGAATTATCCAGGACGTTCCGCGTCGCAACGAGAACGCCTCGGGCATTTAATACGTTTCCATCAATGTCGTCGTCGCCGTGTAGCGAAACTTACCGTCCCGGCTATGTGTTCGCTATGTACGCGGCGCATGGTAATCCCGAATAGCGTCGCGGGCCTGCGGATTCGCCTCCTCGTCCCGCTCCCGTCAGCCCCTATCTCGCAGGCAGGGTCTCGAGATTTGACGGTTTAACGTTCCACGAGCCGAGGCACGCGAGTTGGTCATTTTCGCTAGAGATCCCACCCCTCCAAAGCGGTGATCAATCCGCGCTACGACTTTACCAGGCAAATGGCGAGAGGAAACGTACGAGCGTTTCCCGTTCAGCTGCTGGGAAGCAGCAAGACGAAGAGCCGTCCGTCCATCACCAGCAACGAGTAGAAACTAAAAACCGTGGGAGGTGGAGGAAGGAGACTTTTCGCGTCTTCGTGGAGGTGCCTGTAACTGACCTTTCGTGGCAGAGGGCGATTTTTCTTCCCTCTGGTTCGAGTGACCCCGGCCATCGACAACTCGCAGCCCGGCTCGACCCCTGCCCCGTTTCCGCGACGGTCACAGCCCAATTCCAGCATAAATTCCGGCCTGGAGAACCGGCGGCTCGATCGAGCCTCCCGCGAGTGCCATTTAAATTTGAATTTCGGCGTCAGCTCGCCACGGCTAATCGTTAAACGACGTTTCGCAGTGAGGACCGCACGCGGCATCATGGGAATACCGTGAATATCCGCCTTTCGGCTCCCCGCGCCCCCCGAGCCCCGCCTCATCCTCCACCCTTTTCTCTTTTCTCTTGCTCGTTTCACGTCCACCCTCTGCTTCGTACGCGGCCCTCTCCGTCTCTCCCCCGGTTTTTCTCCCGCTCGTTTTCCCCCGCGCCCGTACGTGCGCGCACCCACGTAACCGGTTAATAACGAATAGGCCAGCGTGCTGGGAATCAGACGCGAAATCCTCTTCCCTCGAAGTGAATTTCAGGCATCGGCCGCGTCGGCTCGCTAGCTTTCGGCCGCTCTCACTGGGACGCGTAAAAGCACTTTAGCTATGGGCCAGTCGAATTAATATCCCCGCAACTTAATCCAACCGGCAACTGCGCGCGACAGTTCTGCTTTTTTAATCCTCCTCGCCGCCCACAAGTCGGGATGAATCGTTAAGTGGAAACCGGTGGCCGCGAGGCGAAAAATTGCGCCGTATAATGCGCCGCTGATGGATTCCCTGGACTCCCGGATAACTTGGCCGATTCCTTCGGAAAACTCTGCCGGGGGAAACAGCCGCGGCCGCCTCCCGGCGAGCTTCGAATACTTCCTGGGATGTCGCTGTTTCAGCAGATTATGCAAATTATGCTTCGAGTCGGAGGCAATTTCCCGAGCAATACTTCGCCGGCCACTTTTTCCAGCCCCTCCGCTCCGGAGGCTGAGTTTACTCTACCCCGCGGAGTAATATCAAATTGTTAAGGGGAGTTGAAACACGGGCAGCGCCGCAGCATCGCGGTATTATAAATGCAACGGGATCTTTTACGACACAACGGTTCATTCAGCCGGGCTCGCCGAATCGTTGACCTCTTCCACTGCGAACCCCGCCCCGCAAGTATGATCGACTGGAATCGTCGGGAACTTGTCCCCTTCCCTGAAGAAAAGCGGCGGAGAGAGTAGAGTTCCCTGTCGGGCTCGTTTCCTGCGGAGTGCCGGAGCTAGATGCGTTGACTCGTACTACTTGCCCTCTTCCGGCGATACCTCTGCACACTTCTGAGAAGCTTGTCGCGATAAAAGTCGCGGAATTTCTTTCCGCCTGGATGCGGGATCGCCTCGATGCACTCCGGATTCGTCGTGTCGGGCCCCCATCGATCTGATTCGCGGGAGGGTTGGAAGGAGGGCAGAGACGCTGGAAGAAAAAAGCGACGCGGAGTCTGTCGGATGGCGTGTCACGGCTTGCTACGAGGGATGAAACATGCTGAGCGACCGGCAAAGAGAGCGGCGGGGTTGATTAATGAACACGTCGCCGAAAGAGCGAAATAACAAATAGCGCGTTGCCACGTTGCCCCCGGGCTGACGCGATGGCGGACGTCGTTCGGCCCGGGGTGGAAACGGGGGCTGCGGCGACCGGCCACGCTGCTTGCTTGATTCATAGTTCCCGCGGTGCACCGACGGCTTGTGACGAGGCGCAACGTCGTGTTAAGCATACTTCCCTGGCCCCTACGACCCTCGCCTCCTTCATCCCCCGTCGATAATTGATTGTCCCGCACCCCCGAGATCGTCGATCTGCTTCGTTTCTATTTTATTTTCTGCCGTAGATCGCGGCAGCCAGCGACCATTATTTCCCTTCGATATCAGACGCCAACATTTCTCTGTAAATGGAACACTTAGGGCCCCCTGATTTGTCGAGATAACCGGCGAAAAGAACGTCGACTCGCCGACAAGCAACACGTTTAATACTTCATTCCCTCGGTTTGCTTTACGCGTTACACGGGGCTGCTTTATCGAAACGTTTAAAGTAAAGGGCGCTCGACTATCGCGCGATTATGTAATTTCCGCGAAATCTTTTAGCCGCCGGCGTGTTGGAAACGCGTTTCGCCGGAGGCTAGATACGGGCCTGAAAATGTAGCGTTTCTATCGGTATCGTGCCATCGTCGACAACCCACTCTATGTATCGTGACCGTGCACGCGACGTCAAGCCCGACGCAAAATCGTCGCTACTCTCTCTCTCTCTCTCTCTCTCTCTCCCCTCCTGTCGGTTCTTCCAACCCTCTGTTTCTCTTCAGGCCGAAACGTTGCGTCGGTCGAGAGATTTGCACGCCGTTTGTTCGTGCGCGTGCTCGTCGATATTCAAATCGACGTTGTCGATCGCTCTCTGTTATTATGAGTAACGTGCTCGCGCTTCATCGCCGCTTCCGCGTCCGACGGCTTCAAACAATCGTGATCGTCGGATTTGTCATCGCTTCGGCGTTAAATCTCCGTGTCTATGTACATATCCACCTCCGGAATATGAAAGCGCGACGAATCATAAGAGTGATTACTCAAAGAAAGGCTAACCAACCCACGGAATTAATAACAAGGGGACTGCACAGGTTGTGCAATCGGTTCTGGAATGAGACTGGATTCACATTGTAGTACACAT
Organism: Andrena minutula; assembly: GCA_929113495.1. NCBI lineage: Eukaryota > Metazoa > Arthropoda > Insecta > Hymenoptera > Andrenidae > Andrena > Andrena minutula. The sequence goes on along the minus strand of OV815993.1, from coordinate 74,423,604 downwards.
CTAATGTTACAAAAGCATAAAGGGTTTTATCAAAATGGGCATTCGTTTTCGAGAAATTTGAGTTCAAAGTTTTGTGCGATACTAGGGTAATTGCTGGAGACGCGGTCGGGCTGAAGAGTTGGTCGAGTAGCTATGTACAGACTCTACATTATTATTATTATTATTAAATGTCTTTATTGCACCATTACAATTAAAATTGCAATGGAGAGTAGGCGAGGTTCAGCATTAACTGCTGCTCTATAACCTAACCTAAAAAGTTGTTCATAGATAAAAAATGAAAGAAAACAAATAACACTAAATACAATAAAATAAAATAACTAAGAACTAAGAACAGGGTAAGCATAAGAAAAAGCCATTTACATAGGGAACCGCGAGAGGATGAAAGAACGAGCACTCAGCTTAAATGCAGCAAACGATGATAGAGAACGTATATTAGACGGGATGTGGTTATAATATTGGGTGTATAACTTAAAAACCGGAATTTGACACTAGATGTCAACACTTGTGTATGCGCTGTAGAAAATCATTGACATACATGCCATTTTGAAGGTCTATTCGTAGCCTATCAAAATCAGTCAACAATGTTTGATTTGCTTGTGCACATCATATTTTTTTCAATCATGGAAAATTTTGAGAATTGGCGAAAAAAACAGCATGTGCGGGAAGTTTTGCTGAGTCACTTTTTTGCAAAGAAAACTGCAGCCGAAAGTCATCGTTTGCTCGTGGAATTGTATGGCGAACATGCTCTTGCGAAAACACAGTGTTTCGAGTGGTTTCAACGCTTTAAAAGTTGCCAGTCGACACCGAAGAAGAATATTATTATTATTATTATTATTATTATTATAATTAACGGGAAACCCCTTAGAATACAAATAAGTACAAGAAAACGTCGCCAAGATAATGCTCTGTATTTGGTAGGACCAGAAGGGAGTTCTGTATTATGAGCTTCTAAAACCAGGTGAAACCATTACTGGAGAGCTGTACCGAAAACAACTGATTCGTTTAAAGAGAGCATTGAAGGAAAAATGACCAGAATGGAAGACCAGACACGAGACATTGATTTTCCAACATGACAATGCTCGGCCACATGTTGCTCAACCCGTTAAAAACTATTTGGAAAACAGCGGATGGGAAGTTCTGCCCCACCCGCCATATAGTCCAGACTTGGCGCCTTCTGACTACCATTTGTTTCGGTCGATGCAGAATGCACTTTCCGGAATACGCTTGACTTCAGTCGAAGGCATCAAAAATTGGTTCGATTCGTTCTTTGATTCAAAAGATGACCGGTTTTTCTTGGGATGGCATCCATAAATTGCCAGAAAGATGGGGGAATGTTGTAACTTCCGATGGACAATACTTTGAATAACAGGATTGTACAAGATTTTCTTTAATAAAACGTTTAAATTTCCTAAAAAATTCCGGTTTTTAAGTTATACAGCCAATAATAGGTAATAATAAACATCTGTGTATATGTAAAAATGTGTTAAGGTCCAGAACAATTAATTTTCTAGAAATCAACTGTTTCGACCAACTCTCCAGCCCGGCCGCGTCTCCCGGAATTACCCTAGTAGGTATTTCAGTTGCGCAAACATTGTTACCAAGCAATTATATTTATATTATATCTGCACTTTTATTATGTTTGTACTTTGTGTGCAGTATTATTGTAATAATATATATTATTAACATCATTATTGGAACAAAATATTGAGAAAATACTAGTGTTTTCGCCGGGTGCGAAATTTAAAATTGCCGGTGCTGGGAACTTAGTGGAAAGGTGATGGAATCACTCAACCCTCGTGGACTGGCACAGTTTATTTCACCGGTGGTCAATTTGGCCACCGGACGTCACAAACAGAGATCCACTGAGACGATACAATATAGTACACACGCGTGGGCGTTAGGCGACAGTGGGTCGCGTTACAAAATGTAAGTTGGCGCAATGGGCGCAGAGAACAAAAGTGCGTACGTGCGTGTCACGGCTCTGATGCTTTCGAACTAACAGTCGCCGGGCGCGTGCTTCGAAAAGGCCGTTGGGGCAACAAAAACTAATGTCACTGGCCTCAGCTGACTCGTCAGCTGTTGACACGAGTCAGCGGGCACGCGTTTGAACGCGTGATGCGGCGCGCCTTTACGCGGCCGCTTAATCGTGTTCAGATTTATTGGCCGGTGAGTTTCCTGAAGGGTATTCTCCCACCACCTGCTGCTTGCCTCGGTGCTACTTTCCTCTAGCTTCTCACCAAGATCCTAAGGAACTTCAACTGCCAATCCACGATCGTCAGGTGGTGGTGGCTGATTTCTCCTCGCGCGCTACTCGCGAAACCGAACTCACCGGCCAATATATCTGAACACGACCTTAGTATCGCGCAAAACTTTAAACTCAAATTTGTCGAAAACGAAGGCCCATTTTGATAAAACCCTTTACGGTTTTGTAACACTAGGTGTGTACTACAATGTGAATCCAGTCTCATTCCAGAACCGATTGCATAACCTGTGCAGTCCCCTTGTAAGATCGTTCAAGCACGCTCACGCATCGTCGGCAACAGGGCGCCGTGCGTATTATGCACATTTGTGGAGTGAGGCTAATCGTTTTCGGTCTACAGCTCGTTTGGAGAACGCCCCGTGTTATTCGACCCCTACTCGTCAGTGCACAGCCGATTACCGATTGATCTCGACAAATATTTAACCGCGGTCAATGGCGCTGAAGTGGATGTTCCTTTTTCATTCGCCGCCTCCGCTCTTATCGAATTAATTGGCCGCTCGCAGCTCGGCGTCGATATCGCCCTTTTTCCTTCGCCGTTCCTCCCGATGTGTCTCGAGCTGTCTCCGCCACCGTCGATCGCGATTCCGCCAATCGTTCGTTTCAGCCAATCGCTGATGATGTTTCGGCAATTTGTCTGTCGTTGCGTGTGGGGCCGAAGAATCCCGCACGCGATTCCAGTCGATCGTGCGATCATTTTTGCCCCGCGACCGGTCGATCCGAACGCGAACAGTCGCGCGGAGTCGTTAGCGGGAAAATTAAACGGCGCCCGGGGAAAAGTTGTCTGATTTGTTCCCGGTAATTCACCAACTTGCCTACTAACCGTAAAATTCGGCCAACTTTTCCGGGAACGGCCAGAACTCCTTGCTCGTTCGTTACTCTCGCCCGCTCGTATATACAGCCGCGAGAGTAGCGTAAATGGTGGAGGGCGCGAAACACACTCTCGGACGTTCTTTATGCCTCTCGATCGAAGAGAATTTCTTGCTCGATGTTGGTCAGCGCCATCGTTCAAAGAGACTCGGGGCCGGAGGCTTCCAGCGAAGCAACTGCACCCTGCAATTAATTACTACGACATCTTTGCTCCGCCGATTATCAATAATAATGGGCCCCGAGAGGGTGTTGTTTCGAAGTTCCAGGGAGGAGTTTAATCGAGACGGCACTCGGGAACTTTGGGCAGGGGGTTGCGAGCCAACGGCCGATTAATTTCCGACTTTTCGTCCTCTCTGTGAGCGCCATTCCGCGCAACGAGTCCACTGCTCGCTTAACTGGCGAACGAACTACGTAAGAAGATTACAAGTATTCGATAGGTATTAATTCCTACTTCCTTTAATTAGATGCGCAGCATCGCTTGTCCAAAGCATCGTTACAATGTCTAATTCCTCTACCGTTTCCATATTGATTCGACGATGTAATCCCATATTTCTGTGTACCTCGACCGTTGACAATTATGTTAAGGGGGTATAGGAATATTGGAATATCGAAAAATTGATTTTTTTTATTATTAATTCTGAAAGTGTCATCCTTTGTGAATATTTACAAAAACGTTTCATGTGGAAATTCGAATAATTACGGAAATTACAGCGCTGAACGTAACTGAGTGCACCGTCGAGTAACGGCCTCGCAGAGCGGTAGTGGCATAGGGCACTCAACTTTGAAGCTGGTTTTCTCGAAACACCATTTTCAGAAACGGTGTACATCATAACTCTTGAACCAATGAATATTTCCACTTGAAATTTTAACTGGAGCTGTAGAATTCCTTTCTGTATCGTGTGGAATTTGCGCATCAACATTGGATGTTTGTAAAACATTTTATAACTGATTAAAGACGTTTTTTTTTCATAAAAATGTGGGGAAAAATTGATTCGTGTGGAACTTTTGCAATTTTTGTTTAAATTCGCACAACAAAATTTCACATGATAACTATTAGTGTAGAAATTACACCAAAGCATTTTGCTTTTAGATGATTGGTCCACCAGGGACTATGTAGGGGATAGGTGCCATAAAGGGGACACGTCTTAAAAGGGACAAATCGAATTTCCAAAATTCTAAACGCATTACACATGCAAGTTATTTTCCTGTTTATTGCAACACTAGTGCCTAGTCGTTTGACGTAAATTTCACTACAGTCTCACTTGCAACAGAGTAGTAATCCACGGTTGATGTTTTTCAGCAGTAAAAGTGAAATTTTCATTGGTGTTCTGTGTCGTGTTCTGAGATCAAGGTATATACAAAGTGTTAAAGTGTTATATCATTAAAATTTGTATCATTAAGATTTAGAATTATAATTGTAATACTTAATAAGTTTATTTTTATTAACGTATACTGTCCCATTTAAAACCACCTAGTCGTAAAAGGGACATTTCCCACTTTTTTGTAAATCGAAGATTTTGTTATTTTCTATTACAACTGATGAGTTTGTAATATACTTTTATTGAAAGTGATGTAGTTGTTTTTTAAATACTTAATAACGACATTGTCAGAAATGGCCGCTAAACAAAAGTGTCCCTTTTATAGCACCTCTCCCCTACACCGATTACAGCTGCGCGCTACACGAGACCATCTTTAGCGTCAAATAACTAATTTTCAACATACTTACAATTTTTTTATTTTACAATATTTGTAAAAGCGTGCATAAAAACTGTGAAAAGTGCCGGTATGGTGATTATTTGGTATCTAAGCAATCCAACCGACCAAAATCCGTCGATTTTAGTCGTTCAATAGTCCTATACCCCCTTTAGGATGTATCGGGCGTAGAATATCAGACAAAAGTATATGAAATTTGAAATACTTGAATATCTACGTGTTACGCATAGTAAATCTAGATGTAAAGAATTCGAAGGACAGTTGGAGTCTTATTTTTAATCCTAGGAAGGTATTTTTCACTTTACAAATGCTTTTTCAAGCATTATTTGGTAAACTTTTGGCAATGAAAATGCTCAGAATTCACAATTTTCTCAAGTTAGGGTGAAGCCACGAGTAGTCGACCACTTTCAGAAAAACACGAAAAATAAGGTTTTTAGAAGTGACAATCTTTTGAACAGAGTGCAGTTAGAGTGCAATTAGAGAACTGCACTTTCTTCAAAAGATCGTGACTTTTAAAAACCTTATTTTTCATGTTTTTCTGAAAGCGGTCACTATTGATACATGGTCGACTAGGTGCTGGTGGCTTCACCCTATAATTTATTTATTTAAAACGGTGTAAGGAAAACAATTCGAACTCGGCAGATATTTTATGTACAAAAAAATTGAAAACATTGGCACTATTTCTTCAACATTTTTTCAGATGGTTTATCCGCCAAAATCGTCTCTTTCCATAAGTGTCCGTGTGAAATCAGTGAAAATTAAACTCGTTATAACTCAGTAACCGTTTAGTGAATTCGTTTAAAATTTTGGGAGCATATCAGGAAGATTAAAAAGAACAATCTCACAAACTTTCATCAACTTGGCACTATTTTGAAAATAGGTCCAATACATCCTTAAGGGATCGCCAGCAGGAAACAGATACTAGGTACCATTTCCATCGACCTCTCTCCACTATCTCACAGAGAGCCGGTTGACGAAAGTGTTTTTCTTTTTAATCGCACCAGCGTCGGGCACGCGAGTTAAAGAGACGATGAGCCTTTATCCTTATTCCTGTTTCTGTCTGAGAGGCCATCGATTAAGAGTAACGCTAGCGCAGCAGAGATGGTATACTGTGATGAGAATAGTGTCGAAGCGCCTCATTCGTCTCGGCCGTTTCCGCGGGATGTCTCCGGCTTTTAACGGTGTTTCGGCTCGTTCCAGGAAGAACGCCGATGCCCCAGAATCCTTTGGTCGTCGGGGGTGCTTCTCGGCGTTTGGACGCGCGACCAGACGGGCCGAATCGCGCGTTAATTAAAACGCAGCCCAGCTCGGCTGGCTTTACGGCCACGCTTTATCGTGTTAATCAAGCGGGAGCAACGGGGGCGGCTCGACTTTAGGGGCCAATTCGGGGATAAGGTCGACGGAAGAGTCCGGATCGACGTTTGCTTTATTGCGCCAATAAAGCAGCGTCGTGGATGCAAGTTTAGAAGACACGAGAAACAAAGGGAATTAGGAGCGCAGGGGAGGTGGAGTCCTGCGGTTTCCGGCAGCGCCTCGCAAATATTGCGGTTCCCTTTGTCGGGGGGTGATTCTACGCGTCGCCTGTCCCTCTAACAACCGTTCCCCTCGTTTAAACGAACAGGCTAACCGCCCTTTGACGAACGGGGAAAGACTACCCTGCTCCGCGACGCTTCTTTTCCACTGGGATTACTCTCGCCGGGGAAATGTGCGTCTCGAGTTTCCCCCTAACTTTTAACGAGTCCGCCTTCCAAGTAAATCCGTTTGATGAACCTTTAAAAGAAAAATTCCGCGAGTGATCCGGCTGAAATAAATCGTGCCCGTTAAACAGTCGTAAACGTAAAGGGCCAATCGTCCCTCGCAACCCTTTCCCTCGAGCGCCCCTTGGATTTGTCGCGCCGCGACAACGATACGCGTGTACGGCAATAAACTTCCCCAACGAGCGAGCGGCCGGGCGAAGTTTTTCCGCGCAGCGATACGTATAACGCCGCCTTTTATTTCGCCGCGGTTCATAAAGCCGGGGCGGTTAATTTGTCGAAGCGGGACGCTCCTTGTCGCGCTGGGATTGAGCTATCGTCATCAACACGAACGGCCCGGCAACCTGCCGGGCTCCATGAATTAGTTACGAGCCTCTGATGTTGGTTTCGAAGCTACGAGATCCCGCGGCGACAGATATTTCGCGGCGGTCGGGATCGGTAGAGATAGAAATCGCGCACGTGGATGGCTCGCGGGAGTGGATCGCGCGATTTTATAATAATCGGAGAGGCGCCCCGCTATCTGGCGATTTACGAGCCTGCTCGGCGGCGGGTTCGCGCATGAAAAATGGAAGGCGAAACTCGGTACGCGCGGACGGCAGTCGGAGATGAGCGTAGCGATTGCGAGCGTTTAAAAGGGCGAGAGAGAATTTTCATTTGGCCGTTACGCTGGCGCGCGTTGAAGATAGAAATTACTCGGTGTAATTGGCATCGATCTGTCCCGTCGGCCTGAATTTCCTTCGCGATGGTGGAATTCAATCGGCCCCTGGAGGGGCAACTTTATCTGGTTTCCCAGCCGGGAAATCGACAAGCAACAGACTCGATCGACAACCATTGTAATTTCAATCAAATGGATCGCGCGCGTCTCTCCATTTCGTCGCGATGAAAGGTTCCCAGGGCGGCGTCGCCTCGATTTATTACGCCCGCCCGCATAACACACCCTTTTTCATCGTTCCGTCGAGCCCTGTCGATACTCATTTAACAGCGACGGATTCGCCCGCGAGGTTAATCCGACGAGTTGTCGCGACACGGACGCCAGCGCGGCCCTTAATTTTATAATAATTCGCCGGCAATTTTTCATCCGACAATTTACGACCGCCGGCGTGCTCTCGCGTTTGCGACAAATAAAAAACGGAGGAGACGAGAGAAGAAAATAAAAACAGCGGCAAGAACGGAGGGGTGATGCGGGGAGCGCAGCGGCGCGGGAAAAAGAGGCGAAAGAGGAAGGGGTTGGTGGTGGTTGCGGCGGTGGTGGATGGCGCGGGGCCGAGGGTCGCGCATAACTGTAGCGCGACGTTCGATAAATTGCCCCCAGCTTCTTTTTAGTCTGCCGCGATATTTTATTTACCAGGAAAATGTATCTCTGGCGCGCGCGTGCCGCGGGAATCGGTTTAAAACCGGGCTTTCCCGGGAGCCCAGCTATTGGCTGAGAGTTGGGGGATTTTTCCCGAGCACCTTGTCCACCGCAATCCACCCCCCTGCAGTATTACCCTCGAAAATCCTATATTCGGCCGCGGAGCGCATTAGCGCGCGGAAGCCAATTAAAAAATTCGCCGAATAGTCGTTCGGAAAGGTAGGTACAGTTTAAAGTGGTTGGCTACTAACCGGGTTTGGACGAAATTTGCTTATCGATTTACTTATCGGATAGACGCCGGACCAGTGAATTCCATCAACTTAGAAGGGAACGGAAGCGAGTAATACAATACATAATTAGATGTACTCTAAATGAGGCGGCATTTAACCGGGGAGACCAATCTGGACGATGCACCTACGTGTATATACACACACCGGTCGCGATAATTTCGTTCATCTCCGAAACCGGAGTGTTGCCCAGTTCGAAAAATGATGAAGCATTCTGTGAATGGATGACGTCGGAAATTGGAACGAGTACCTAAGTATAACTTCTGTTTAAGGACGATCGAAGTAAAGGGTCAGCGGAAGACAAATCGAAACTAACGGGGTCGCGGGTCCTGGTCGCTGAACTTTCGCTGCACCTTTACGGAATTGCCGGGTGATTTTTTGACCCGCCTCCGAGACGACAGATATGAAACTTAGGTATCGTCGACAGAGGGCGAGGGAAGCGACGATGGCGCAATAAACGCCGTTGGAGGAATGCTTCGAAGAATTTAACAAGCTAGCTGATCGATAGACATGTCGCCGGGCAAGCAAACGAATTCCAGCTTTGTGACGAGCTCCCGCGGAACCAGCTCTCCCTGCTTTCCTAGCTGAGGATTCTTTTCTTGGTATAATGAAGTCGGCTCGTTTGCACGCGAGCAGCTCCTCTTTGTCCAGGCTAATTTATCGAGGATACCTTTGGACGTGCATTATGCTCGACCTGGCCCCCTGTCGCGACTATTCTCGGTCTCGTCGTCGATAATTCAACGAGCTTTCGTCACGCGCCGGAACAGACGGTTTTTCGACGGGGGTGGGTGGTTGGAATGTTTCCAGAGCCCGCCGGGCGTTTAATTCGCGATGTACATAGAAAATTAAACGGGAAGGAATTTCTCTCGCGGTATCCGATACCCCGACTCAACGAGGGGAAAATAAAAGGAAGCGCGAACCACCACCGACGAGAATACTCGAAGGAGCAAAGGGCTTCCATTCACCTTTTAAACGAACCACGCTTCAAGACTCTCGAACAAAGTACGAGCTGAGATAGAGCCGGGACCTTTGGACTCCTGATTATAAACGGCAGTCGCTGTCTTCCACTGATTCCCCGCCCCCGAATTGTACTCCAGTTTGCCCTGGAAATAAGCGAAGCTGTCGCGCCATAGAGTAGGAAGTAATCACGCAACGGAAGTCTCGGACCAAGTGGTTCTGTCAAACGAGAAGGAGCCGCGTTTACGTAATTCCCCTCTCGCCTCTTAGAACCGGCAGGGGGATGACGATCAGTGCGAGGAAGAAGGACACGGGGCGCCTCAAAAATAGACGAGGAAGCTCCAGGAATGGACCCTGGCGCGATGTCTGTCTCGTGTCAATGATCAGGCAATCTGACGCGCCTAGACGCAGTCGTTGGATTTAACAGACAAGGGGGGAAAAGCGACGAGTAATTTGTTCACGAGTAACATTGTTCAAATTTTGTATTCTAAAGGGTTCTCCCGTTAATTCAATAATAATAATAATAATAATAATAATTTAGTAAAGGATAAATCACCCGACGCACAGTGGGGTATTTGGCCTGAAAAGTTGGTCAAAAGTCGATTTAAAACGTTTCGCATAAGTCGTACAATTTTTGCTGCTCGAGGCAGTTGAATATGTGAGAAACAATGTGGCAATATTGTTTTTTTTTCGTTTGTGCACTCATGAAGCAATGGGCTTCGTCGAAAGTTAGGAAGTAGTAGTTACCGTGAGAGAGAACGGGAGCGAGCGGGAGGCCCGTTCCTAATATCCCCCTCTCTTTCTAATCCCCGTTCCCTCTCGCTCTCTCTCGTTCTCTACACCTCGAGTTATTTGAGCTTCAAATCATTTTCAAATAGAAATGAATGAAAAGATGACAAAATTATTTGCAGGTTAAAAAGAATTCCCGTCAAATAAAAAAATTATATCTAGCCGTCGGATAAATTCCCGACAAACGAAAAACATTATTTGTAGCCGTCGGATAAATTATTGATAAATTCATGTCGAACAAAAAAATTTATTTGTGACGTTTCAAATAAAAGTAACTCTGGCTTATTTTTATTTGAAATAAAACTACCTCTGAGTTATTTTTATTTGATGACAAATAAAGATAAAGTCCGTTTTATTTGATACGTTATTTATATAATTTTTTATTTAAATAATGCCTCTGTTACCGGTTGAAAATAATCAAGCAGTCGGTAAATTTTCTTTACGTTTATAAGATTTCGTCAACGATTTTGTTATACTTCCGGGTGAGTCCGGATGCTTTTTCTGGTGTCATTACATTTGATAAAGATTCGTGATCACAATGCAAAAAAAAATGGTTCCGGATTGGTCCGGATGGAAGTTTTATAGCTAATTCAGCTAGAAATGACAATCGAGAGGTGCAGCGTTTCACGTACGCCTCTACGGTCGCATTTCCGTGTTCACAAGTATGAGACACATACCATGAAAAACAAGTAATCTCTTTATCAAAGAAACCTTGGACACACAAGATTCATGTATCCACGATGAAGAGGACGTTAGCTGCAGTGTCTTCCGACACGACAAGTAACCGCGAATATCATCATTTGATTGATCATCGATTTATTTTATTGTGACACAACTATATTTTTTAACACTTAACTAGTATACTGTTTTTTCAAACGTAACTGGTATACTGGGGTCTCGGCAGACCCCAAATAAAAAATGGCATAGAAATTTGAAAAATCGGCACTGGAACAACCTCTATGAATATTTTGTTCTTAGGTAATGTGTAAAGTAATAGAAACAGAATTACAAAGTTAATTAGAAACTCAGTTTACAAACTTAAGTAACCAAAACTTTCGCAGCGAACTCTGCGTGCCTGGGGTCATGGGTGACCCCAGGATACCAGTTAAGGATTAAGATGAATAAAGTATTTTGTTTTTCATTACACAACAAAAAATAATTTCGGCCAATTTTCTGCAATTATTGACGCTATAACTGAGCTGTCATTTTGAATTTTGAAGTTCTGTCATCAGATTCAAAAGCAGCGACCCCAAAAACCCTTATATACCAAGTATATGGTTTTCCTATGTAATTGGTTTATTCTTATTCTCATCTTATTCTTAGTTTATTGTATTTTATTTTATTTCGTTTTTTTTCCTCTTCTTACCTCCCAACGGCTAATTCTTATTTTTATCTTATTCTTAGTTTATTGTATTTTATTTTGTTTTTCCTTCCTCTTCTTACCTCGCAACGGCTTTTTAGCTTAGGTTGTAGAGCAGCAGTTAATGCTGAACCTCGCCTACTCGTCATTGTAATCATAATTGTAATGACGCAATAAAGACATTTAATAATAATAATAATAATAATAATATGAACAAATTATAAAACATTTAGAATTTTGTCCAACATTTGAGGCCAAATACCCGACTGTGCGACGCGAAGATTGATACGCATCGCGATGGATGGACGGGCCGCAGGTCCCGCGAAGGGATTCCACAAAGTGGATGATAACAGCGCCGTGGAGTCGCGCGGCGCGATAACATCATCCCTGGAGAAATGACATCCTCGGCGAAAAACGGGATACCATTCGCAGTGACGTTATCCTTCCGTACGATCTGCCTCCGGCCTGTTACATCGGAGTTCTCGCCCTAATCCTTCAATTTAAGTCCATCAGCCTCCTCCGCTGCACCGGCTCGATAATTTTTTAAGCTACGGCCGAACAACAACGCGCAACTTGGAATTTCATCGCGGAAGCTTTTAATACCGCTGGAAGTATCCCGCGGATAGCGCTCGGAGAGCAGATGCGCCCGCTCATCCCCCGGATGTAAAAGTTTCTCCAAAGAACCGACGGTCATTCCGGCGAAAGTTGGGGCTCGCCGGTAACGGTTACCATAAAAATACGCCCCGTCCAGCGGGCCACGAGCCGCCATATATTATTTACGAAGCGATCGATGCCCGGACAAGGCGAAACGGAGCTGTGCCGGGGGTCGAAAAAATGGCCGTGGCTCTGGGAAAATCGACCACCGGCACCGGCCGCGATCAGCCTCCTCGCCTCTTGGCCGAAGCGTCGTGGTCGCGGGCACGCACGCGCTCGGCCTCGGAGCATCGCTAGCGTCGCTAACATCGCGGCCTATAAACACTTGTCGACCGTGTAAACAGCTTGCCCGTTCGTGTATTTGCCAAGAGCGGAGCGGCGAGCGGGCGCGCGTGGACACGGCTTCGTAATTTATTGTTACAAGAACCGTGAATCCGGGCGAGAACGCGGCGAGCTTCTCGCGCTAAGCCGGCTCTCCGCGTCGAGATAAATTGAAAGCGTCGATTCTGCCTCGCCTAGCGAAACGATTCCAGCTACGCGGCGTGGACGTTTGCCACGGTTCTCCGCGGATACGCGCGGTTCCCCCGCGGCCGAAACGCGTCGGTCCGCTTTAACAACGAGCCGAGAGACGGCAGTCCGTGGATTTCTGGCAAGAGCCCGGTTTCGAGCGTCACTCGGGACCATTGTAGCGTTTCAGGGGTTAGCGAACCTCGTTTTTGAGCCTGGGGCTATGTTCTCTGAAACGCGGAGTTCTTGGACTGGGGACCAAGCGGACGGTGTCTAGCAGCCTGTAGACGGCGTCTCGTACGATCTCCTTCCAATTAGCGGCGGATTTTTTTGTGCGCGAACGAAGCTGCAGCCAGCTTCCGAATATCTCGAGAGGGACTTGGCCAGGCGGCGGCTCGGCGTTTTGAATGTTTAAAGGCCGCGGCAGTGTTGATTTTAAGACGAGCGCCGGGGAGCAGGGCTCTTTCGATCGATGAAGAGCGGAGGCGCGATAAACGCTGGACAGGAAAGTCGCCCGTAATTTTATTCTCTTTCCCTTGGTTGCACTTTCCTCGGTGCACAGACGCTCTTCTCTCACTCTCTTCTCCTTTTCGGCCTTTCTATTTCGGTTTCCCGTAGATTACAACCGGTAGCGCGGACCCGGACTATTATTAGGCGACGCAGCTCCCTCCTTCTAGATCGTATTATTTGTTTGACCTCGCTTTCTCGCGCTGTGCCTCGTCGAGCAGCCTCTCTCTAGCTCCCAACGGATCGTGAAGAAACGCTCGGGTTTTGAGAAAGAAGACGGGCTACTTGGACGCTCCCGGCGGCCAATGAGGAAATCATTCGGACAGCTCGCAACCTGAACACCCATAAAGTATTTGAATGGAGGGATAGAGTATTTCCGGATTCTTTAAGAGCTCGGTTGTTCCCGCATAATGCAGCGAAATCGTTGGAGACGTCGCAGAGGAGGGGAGGAAACAGTCATCGCTAATTTGGTGGCAGCGAAACTGGAACGACGACGTTCCTTCGTCGTTGAACCACCCCCTGCTGTGCACACTCCCCTTGAACTCCGACTACCAGGAGTATAAACAGCTCGTGGAATGCCATGGGGAAGCATTAGCAAGTGTTAAGCTAAATAAACACTTCTGTTGGCGGCGCGCGGGGCTGCGTTTACAATGGTAACGAGTGGTGGAAACGAGGAGGGTGGATGGTGGCTCGAGTGCCTCGCGACTAAACTCCTTAACCGATGCTTTTCGCCTCGAGGATAATTCGACGGGGTGCGCGACCGCGATCGATAGACTTTAACGCTGGTCGACCACTGTTTGCTCGGGCAGCGTTTCCGCGAACAACAAGCGAGCGCTAATGTCCTGATCTGAATCGAAGTGACGGGTGCAGGCAGAGGGGCGCGATTCGCCAGCTGATCGGGGATTCCAGACGGCGCACAGTGGTCCGTCTTGATGATCTAGCGGGACAAAAGTCCAAAATGAATGAATCTCGGTCATACCATAAGCTACTGTGTCAGAAATATCGGAATGATATGGTATGCAACTTTATACGTATTTCGTAAAGTTTAGTAGCCGCTTAGTAACCGATTGTTAGAATGCGTCAGTATCAACTATAAGAGAGAGTGGAGGAATTACGAACACCTAAGCAAAAAAGCAAACAAAACGAAAACTATATGAGAAATGAATTTGTTTATTATTTACAAAGATACTTAAACTATTCATCTATAAGGTACTGTGGCGATTTAAATAAAATAAAAATAATAAAATTAAATAAAATAAAATAAAACTCAACTTTATAGTGAAAAATAAAAACCCTTGGTGTCCGTGATTATTCGACTGTCGTGGGGTAATCACGAACAGAGTGTTAAATATCGCAGAAGTCGCACAGAAAGCGCGGCCTGCAATGGTCAACTCATAAACAATGTTGCTACAACCCATTCCTAATGTATTTTTCAAATTCATCTTCTTGTGTGTTAGAAAAAAATTGCAATTGGTCGGAATATAAAAAAAATAGTAAAGGTCGTTTTTTAAACTTTTTCTGTCTGAGCCTGTAATGAAAATTCAAAAATCCGTTTTGTATATTTAAGTAAGTTTTATACATGCTTAAAATTTCATCAGAATCGGTTATCGTTGCTAATCTCTAAGGTTCGAGATTACCCCATCCGAGTTGTTCGTCATTGCCCCACGACATAAAAAAATAAAAAGAATTTATTTCAGAGGTTAGAATCATAATTCAAGCAAGGTTTTGGTCACAAAATATTGGTAAAAAAGTGTTTTATTTCAACTTAAAAGAAAAACAATTGTATCATTAATTCAACAGTAATTACATGCAATTGAAATGGACAAAATATTATTTGAAACATGATGAAAATAATAAATTGTGTTATCTTGAATAGCATAAGCGTTCTGTATTTATTATTTTCTGCCTGGCGTAGGATACGACCTAAAGTATTAGCTAGTGGAGAGGGAACATCGTTTTTATTTATTAAAACGCCGTAACATCGAATTCGCGATTACCCCGCGTTCGTATTTACCCCACTCTCCCTTATATCAGAAGTGCCTAATTGTATCGCGATTTAAATTGCTAGTATTTTGAATAATCGATTGCAGTGGTACAATTAAGTAGTAAATCAACATTCAGCCATGAGTATTTTAATTTCCAACGAACAGAATTAAAATATAATCATAAAAATGATGGAATTTTTCAATAGCTTTCGTTGGAAAAGCTCTAGAGATCCAGGAACCTTATGGAACCTGAAATTTTTCGTGCCATTTTGTTCTATTTGCTTTATAGAGTACATATTCACAAGTTATAGCTGCAAATATTTGCAACTCTACATAATTTTTATACATAATTAAAATGATTCTATCTTCTAAAATGGTGATGTCAGGAGCTAAAATGTGTAATTCATTCTAAATAACGTAGTTGTAAACAATTTGTCTCTACAAAATACAGCTCATATTCGCTTTCTACATTTTAAGAAACGCTAAAATACGAATTTTGGTTTTAAAAAACCCTTGCAGACTGAGGTGACGTTTTAAGGGTGTTAAAACAATGTGGGTGGTGTTTTTCAAACAAATAATAAGCATTTTCACCTAACTGATGATTTATGTACGATCTGCGACTTTTGTCCCGCTAGATTGCTATTGGACAGACCACTGTGCGGCGCGGGCGCGTCCCAGTAGAATTGGAATAACCTCGTAGAGCCGCGAGGCTGAGGGCGGTAGAAGACCAGGGAGTCTCGTCGTTATTTAATGAAGCGATAATTGGTCTCCTTTTGTTCGGTGTGTCGCGAGTTTCCCTTGCCGCGTCTCGCTGCATTAGGCGGCGCCCCTCGCTAGAGCTTATTACATTATACTGCTGCCGGGCTTCTTTTCCCGCGGCTTCTTTGTCTTTCCTGATAACCTCCTTTCTTATGAATTAATCTCTAAATCGCTGGGGAAGGCGCGCCACGCTCGCAGACGTCGTGCTTCCGCAGGGGAAGCGGCCGTGGAAGTTTAATGAGTATACGCTTGGAAATCCGCTGGGAAAGAATCCATCCCTCCTGCGCGCTCAATTTCCCCGACGCCGACGATACGAATTCGGAAGGAAATTGCTCGAAAGGGCCACGGTGCATTAGCCAATGTCGAAACGGACTTACGGACGCTGCGTCACCCCACACCATTCCCTCTGTTAAAATACAAGGGGTTACGGAAGGGTTGAAGCAGTTGAGTAGGATAGAGGACTTTTTGCCCACCGATAGACGTCCACCTGCCTCTGCTCGAATAAGGCGTCGTCTGTGAATCTCAGAGGCACGACCTAATCGCCGCAAATTGCCAACACGGAGGCGGAGCACGCGATAGGGCCTTCGTCGATTAAATTTCCGTCGCGAAACGGGCCTCGAACCAGAAGGGCTAACCCGATTTGTCGACTGCACGCCGTGACCAATTCTCCGGCGCGTCTCTTAGCTGGCCAGAAAAGGGCTTTCGACCTGTCCCTGTCGCGCAGCTCCGACCTCGTTTCGGTCGCGTTCCCTGCGCCTGCACGCAACGCTAAGTACGCGCTTAATGGCATCATGAGCGGGAACGGCGCCGGGCATTAACACTCTCGCACGCTAATCTCCAGCTGCGTCGATCGAGCAATCGAGTCTCTCGTGTCTTCGTGTCCTGCAACGTCTCAACTAACAACCGCCGCGTCGCGCGATACCTCCAGATACCGGCAAGTCTATTCTTCGAGACTGCAATATCTCGAGCAACGAGAACAGCAAACTTCCCCGTCTCGTGATATTTTTCTATCCTCTGTACACAGGCAAGGGAAGAAAAGTTTCCACTCCCTTAAAAACAAGTTGGGAAGCTTCGGCGATTTAAGAACAGCCGCCAGCTATGGAATTACGCCGGCAATTCTCCCCGCCGCTTTTTCAATAATCCCTCGATGGGGCAGACGGAGGCTCGTAGATCAGAGACCAGGCTGGACATAAGAGTTTCTTAGCACGTTCCCGGGCGTCGCGGTTCGAAGCAGGCCCCACGAAGCGTGTACCGGAGAAATTAGTTGGCGCACGTGATTACCCGCGCAGGCACGCACGCACCCTTCTGCCGGAAACTACCCCCGGGAAGAGACACGATCGTCTGCCCGGCGGTCCCGGGAAATTTCTCCGGTTTGAAACGATAAGGGTGGCTGCCGGCCGGCTCGGGAAACGTTGCATTGTTAAAACGCGATCGTGCTGGAAAGACACGGGCCAGCGGATGCTGCAACAGGGCTCGCCGGCCGAGATACTCGCGGAGCAGGCAAATCTAGGATTACCCCTCCACCTTTTTCCTCTATTTTCCAGCCGTGTTTCCAGTCGCTGCTCGCCTCTTACTTTTACTTTCAAATGGCGCCCCGAGGAGTTGTTCCTTGCTCCCGTTACACAGGAAGCTCGAGTGCCTTCCTCCTGATTTTTTTTTACCGGTCGTTCCCATCCACCGTTCTCTGTGCCCTGCTAGCGTCGGTGGAATCGCGCCAGCGACGGGACAGCCGCGGCGAATCGTTGCGTGAACCGTGGACGATCAAAGGCCGCGCTGATATCGTTTCACCGTGGGCTTCCTTTGTGCTCCAGCCGAGTCCCCAACAACCGCGCAAAGTGCACTCGGCTAAAGTGGACGTGGATGGCCGATCGAGGCGAAATTAACGAGCCAGGATCCGTGGAGGTCCTGAGACAAGGGGGCACCGTGGCTGCGAGTAATGGCGCGTCCGATCCCAAAGAGAAGACCCGTCCGTTCCAAAATTTATGTGTCCTCGCCGGTGGCTATAGCCGCTCGCTAAAATCTGCTCGTTTACTAAGCCCTGCTCCATCGCTGAGATCGTTCCGCCACGCCGGACAAACGATAGATTATTCCACTTACCCTCCTTTCATTTTCGCTCGTCGAACGTTTTAAGGCTATCGCCCACTAGGCCGAACGGAACCGAACCGAAATTCGTCGGCGCTCTTCTATCATATGGGCGATGCATGGTCGCTGCTGTTCTATCATATGAGCGATGCGTGGCTGTCGCGCTTCGCTTCGCTTCCGTTCTGTCTAGTGAGCGACCACCTTTAATCTTGCTCGACGACCGGAACCCCGGCTCGAGGATAGTCGCGCGTGAGGAAAGTGGGTGAAAGGGTGCTGGAGATTACAAGAGACAAAATTCCATCCCGCGGGATAAGTTCATCGGCGTTAGTCCCCTCGATCCACGGGCGAACGCGCGACGGAACGAGCGCGCTAATATCTCCGCGTGTCGCGAAACCCTCCGATCGATCGCCGTGCGTTGGCGCCCCGGTGGAAACGGGAGAAAGGGAGAACGTACCTCGGGATCCCTCTCGACTCGCGATTAATTAGAGACGACCAGTCTACATTTTTCCTTTCAGCGAGACGCTTTTAATCAGCCTGACGATTCCGAGCTCTCTCTCTATCTCTCTTTTTCTCCGGTAGGTAGTGTTCCGACAGCTCTTAACCTCCTTGCCGGCCGATCGGCGCTGATATTTAATGGAATTTCATGCGAGAGTGATATTCCTCTGTCTAAGGCTCCGGGGGGACGATATTCCCGTGCCGATTTCACGGCTCGAATAAATTCACGCGACGTTCCCGGCGAATCTAGAAATAACACACGTCACCGGTACGTTGATCGATTACATTTCAGAGAGCCAGTCCCAGTAGGAAATTACTTAGAAACATCCTAACTCATAGTTTAAGGAACGTCGCCGTAACCGCCCGCGAGTCCAACACTGAATAATTCGTCGCGGTAATTAAGACCACCACCCCGTAAACCAAACCGCCCTGCACTCTCGCCAGAGAAGTAGCCAGGGTGGAAACTGCTGGGAGTAGCGAGCAGATCCGAAATAACAAGCTGCATTCCTGCGAAAACACGGCTGGAAGACGGATCGCCAACTCTGGGCACGGGCAGCAATCTCGACGGTTCCCATCATCGTCGGATAAACGGGAATCGCCCCGGGGCAATGTTTTTCTTCGGGTTAGCCCGATGGGGGGTGGACTGTTTTCGTATCGGTGGCCGAAATTTCTTGGCTATTGTTCCTGTCGAATTGTTGTTCCCCGCGGTGGGATACCCCACGAGCCGGCCAAGTAGAAGTGTCTGCGCTATGGTCAGACACGCGGCGTCAGCTTGTCCCCGGGACCTCGAGGATCGGTCTCGCGTTTTCCCTCCGTTTCGTAATACCTTTCTATCGCCTGGCTCTACTTCCCTGCTCGCTCCAATCGACTCGAGCACTCCGGGAATATAATAGATTCACTCGGCGTGCCATAGTTCCCCGACTGCACTCGACCTTTTAAATCGTGGCGGTGTCCCAAGCCAGATACAATGGAGGGGTCTGGCGCGTCAATGCGCGCTAGTACCTCGAGGAACTTTCCTCCTTTCATCCCGAACACGCCCATCCATCTTCCGATACCTCTCGCGAGACGTGCGCGAGCCTCGCGCTTATCTACGCTCTCGTTTTCGAAAGAAGCCGATGAAAGGGAGAGCTGTCTGGCCGGAGGATGAACGGCGCCGGTGCGAGGCGTCGTAGGATTCGCTGGTTTCTATAGTGGCAGGCTCTGTGTCGAAAATCAGTGACGGTGCGGCGCGACAGAAATTCATCTGGCCGGCAACGAGGGTCGGGAGTGAAATATACTGGAGCTTAAGACGAGTCTAAGATCGGGTTTCAGCGTCGTGTTTCCCACCGCGATTTTCTTGCAACAGTGTTTCTGCGGGCGTCGGGCGAGCGTCTCGGCCGGCAGCAAGCTGCCGCTGAGGTATTTCTAATTTAAACGTAGCCAGGCAAAGAATAGGAAAAGGCTCGTCCCGCGCGTTTCCAGCATTAAGGCAGCGTGCACACTGGATGCGAACGCCGTGGAACGCGGTGGGCGGAGAGCAGCTCTCGGGTGTCGAAAGAAACGACTTTGCGTCGCGATCGAACGTAACAAGAAACTCTAGAGCGCTCCCTTCGCTTCTTTCCGCTCGCCTCTGCCTCGGAACCGTGCGCGCACTTTTAGCGTCGCCTCGAATTGCGTTTCTTTCAGGGGACGGTGGCTGGTAAACACCCGCCACCCCGTAATTTATTACGAACGATAGTGAAGGTTTCGAGCGGCGACGTTCGAAGGGAATTTCGTAAGGAAGAAATTTTCCGATCTCTTTCTGGCCGAGTTATTCTCGCCGAGGCGTCGAGCGAGGAGACGCGGAACGGCCATTACGATTTCAAAAATGCACCCGTTATCGAGTAAGAAAACGTATCTGCGCGAATAAATTCCCCGCCGGGGGCGAATTCGCGGTGGAATCCATTCTTTCCGATTTCTGAGCTAACGGCGCGCGGAATATCTCCGCTGGGGAGATTTCTAGACGCGATGCGACGCGCGGCGAATCGCTCCGGGCCACGGTTGCTTCTTTGAGACGTGCTGGAACACGCGAGACGTCGCTCCCTCGACCCGACATCACAGAATCGCGGGGGACTCGGTTTAAATCGGCTGGCGTTCCAATTAAAGTCCAAAGCTTTCATCGACTTTCGAGCCTCTTCCTATCAGCGCGTTCCACATGCGCGAAATCGGTAGGTCAGTGGTCGAATGCGAAGGCAAACAACCGGCTTGCCGGTACCGCCGGTTGCGCAAGAAATGAACAGGGGATAGAGCGAAAGGAGTTCTTGTTTGCCTTCTTCTCGCTGGCGGTCCAATATCGATGCACCGCCTCGGATATGGGGCCGCGCGGCATCGATATTGGTCTCGCAGCGCGTATCGGCAAACATTGCCCTTAATAATAAATATAATCTAGCTTTTTATTATTCGCAAGAAACGCCGGGGAATGATCGCTATCTCTACGACCAGCGATTCTCTCCTCGGAAAGAGCATTTCACGTCCAAGCAACTCGCGTGAAAATTTTTATCATTTTGTCGGCTATAAAAACGCACGTTCCAGACGTATCATTGCCTCATCTGGGGTACCTCAAGGCTCTCATCTCGGCCCTCTCTTATTCAATATATTTATTAATGATATTGCACCAGTTTTTAATCATAGCAAATTTTTATTATACTCCGACGATCTTAAAATCTTTCGCAGAATAGAATCACCTTTGGATGCTTCTCTGTTACAACAGGGTCTATCGAAGCTCGTCGAATGGTGCGCTTGTAACCTTATGACACTCGACACCTCAAAATGCAACGTAATGCGCTTCTGTCGCAAAAGAACCGTCATAGAATGCCGATATGAGATCAATGGTACATCACTGGACGTACTTAGTCGCGTGCGGGATCTGGGAGTAACCTTTACTTCCTCCTTATCCTTCGTGGAGCACAAAAAAAAGATTGCACTCGCGGCGTCCAGAGCACTCGGTTTCATTACTAAGTTCACCTCCGAATTTAGCAATCCATCAACCCTTAGGATATTATACTCTGCGCTGGACGCTGGTACCGTTAAGGAACTATAGTCGTGTTCAGATTTATTGGCCGGTGAGTTCGGTTTCTCGAGCAGCGCGCAAGGAGAAATCAGCCACCACCACCTGACAATCGTGGATTGGCAGTTGAAGTTCGTTAGGATCTTGGTGAGAAGCTAGAGAAAAGTAGCACCGAGGCAAGCAGCAGGTGGTGGGAGAATACCCTTCAGGAAACTCACCGGCCAATAAATCAGAACACGACTATAGTTCTTGATCAGGCACTAATTTTTTATCAGTTCATGAAATAAATCGTTCTTTTCAGTTTATGTCCTTAAATAATTGTTTGAAATAATTACTAACATAAAAAAAGAAAATTCAACCTAGTTCCTGACCTGATAAAAAATTAGTTCCCATGTATTTTCAGATGATCAAAAACTAGTTCCTAGTCACATTATTATTCCTTAACCTTATAAATAATTCAATTATACTTATTTTCAACTTTTTAAAATTTTTCCTTGAAGTGTAAACATTAATTCATCTTTTAGTATAAATAAAGTCTATGGTTGAAAGTTTTATTAGGTTAAAAATAAATATTAAAGCGGGAAGCCCTCTAAACTGATCAAAAACTAGTTTTCTAACAGTACTCCCCCATCTTGAATACTGTTTTCCAATATGGAACCCTCACCACCAAGTCTATACCAATTTGCTAGAAAGAATTCAACATAAGTTTTTGCGTTTTGTCGCGTATAAAATAGGCCAGCCGATTCCCTATTTCTGCCACACATACGACCACTTTCTAACATCTCTTGGCATGCTTTCTCTCCAACAGCGTAGAACCGTATCAGACTTAATGTTTGTTTTTAAGATTTTAAACAATGATATCGACTGCTCTCCGATTTTAGAGTTATTTAAACTTAATGCTCCACTTAGGGACCTCAGGAGATTCCCTCTTTTTCATCAGTCACACCACACTTCCGTTTTCAATGAGAATAACACCATTGACCGCTTGTGTAACTTAGCCAATAAGTTCTGTCATGTCGTTGATTTCTTCTCGAACACCAATATGCTTTTTAGAAACAAGCTCATAATGCTAATGCGCAGCAACTCTGTCTAATTAATCTTGTAACTGCGTATACTAGGGTAGATGTCCCTATTACTGTCATTGTCCCTATTACTGCCACTTCATTTATGTTGCTTAATAAAAATGTAACGTATAAAGAATAATGCACAACAATAATATTATTATTAAATTGGGACTGTTCTGATTATTATTAATATTATTGTTGTACACTATTCTTTATACGTTACATTTTTACAAATTGAAATAAATAAACTGGCAGTAATAGGGGCACTGACAGTAATAGGGACATCTACCCTACATCTTGTCACTTGTACATATTTCCGTCTTTCAGCTCATCTACATTTTATCATTTACCAAAGGGTGCCCACCCGTATATAATCAATAAATAAATAAATAAAACTTTTCCATTTTCCCCGTTCATTTGCCTCCGAATAAACAGGGGAGAAGTAAAGAGAAAAAAGCTCGTTCGTCGTTCGTCCAGCGTCCCGCTGTATTTCGATTATGGAAATGGCTGCGAAGCGAGAAGTTACACTCTCCAGACAGCTCGGCAGTGCTCCGTTCGGCTGGAAGTAACGTTCCAAGAACCGGGAATCGACGGAGCGCGTCACGAGCCAGCGCCCCCGCGCGTTCCTCGAACGCGTGCGAAGTGCAGACACGCGGTTTAGCTCGGAACGAACACAGAAAATTACCTGCCGCTCTCCGCTTATTTATCGTGCTCCGTTCTTTAATAGACCACCGTTCTGGCGAACAAGGAGGCCGAAGATTAAGCTGTAGGCACTCGGGCTGCTTTCGGCGCCGGAAATTACGCGAATCGCGTTACGGATGCTAATTCGAACGCCACCGGGGAGAAAGGGAGATATTTGTCGGATCGCAGGCGCTCGGATAGCGACAAAATTACAGAGGCATCGCGAAACACGAGTGTCTTGGTGATCGATCGCGACGGTACTCCGAGCGGCTAGGAATCGTCGCGTAAGCCCGACCGCTGGGAATTGCGAAGTTGCCGCGCGGAATTACGTGCCGGATTCCAAGCGTCGGAAATTCCGTCGTTACAGCGCGCCAAAATCGTCGTCAAATTCGTCCCGGGGGGAGAGGCGCGTTCTGGACGGTCTGGAAAGCTTGGTAAAATTCGAACGTTGAACTGGTGTATTCGGGGGGCGATTGTCGCCGGGGTTGCGAGTTCCAACGAGAGGGAGGAAGGAAGAAAGGGCGGAGAGGATCGAACGCAGGGCCCCGCAAGCGTGCCGGAGTCGATTTCCAGGCGCCGACGAGCACCGTTCGTCACTGTCGTCGAAGGGGAGCGGTATTATCGTGGGGCGCGAGGCTGAGAGGCGGCAGGTAAGTGGCGTCTGCAATGTGTAAGCTCGTTCGTTCGGAAGTAACGCTCCAGCGGAGTGAACGGAGAGGCTGACTGAGAACTACGACGGGAAACAATACGGCAGCGGAGCAACCAACGTCTACCGACGATCCCAGGGAGCAGCCGGTAGCGCGATGCCGCTGAGAGTCTCGGGGCATGCCGTTTCTCTGGCTCACGCGAGACGCCGTTGTTCCGAGCCGAACACGCGAAAGGGGACGGCGCACTTTACGCGATCGTGTGTCATCGAGGCGCACCCCCGCGTCTGCCTGCTCCTCGAGAGTTGCGTGGCTGCGGGGGTGGCTCGAGCGACTTCTAATAATTTGCAAGTGGCTTCGATCAGGGGAAACGGAGGCCGGAAAGTGATCGCGAGCCCGCCTCCTCCTCGGCCTCTCGACGGATTAGGGAGGCAGGAGAGGCGCGGAGTGTGCGAGCCGTCCCGGTTTCCCTAACGCGAAGTGGCACCTTCTAAACTCGAAAACGCAAAAGAGGCCGGGAAGGGAGGGCTGGATAGGCAGGTCGGGGTCGTGAATCGGTGAAGAGTAGCGGGGCGACGGGTGGCGGTGGGCGAAAGGGAAGATGCGGTGGCAAGAAGCAGACGCGCTGCAACGCGCGGGGGAAAGAGGGCCGGGGGAAGAAGTAGGAGGACCGAGTGTTTGCCTAGGCGGGGCACGAACCCCGTAAATAGAATCCCATTAAAGCCTTGACGCGTTGCCGCTCATCCTCCTCTCCCGCAGGTATATACGAGGGAACGTACGTGTACGAGTGCGCGAGGAGAAGAGGCGTGGAGGAGCAGAGGAGTAGAAGAGTGGAGGAGAAGAGAAGATCTTAGGCACCTGCACACAGTCTGGCCCGAAGAGCCTCGGGGGTGCCGCGTAGGCCGAATAATGTCAGCCACCTTCGGGAGGAAAGCCCAGCGGAATCGAAAGTGCCGAATCCTCTCGGTGCTTCTACTCCTCTGCTCCTCCACTCGAAAGACGCGTCGGCGTCGTCCCTCTGCCTTCGCGTCTTCTTCGATTTACCTACTCGACGAGCTGTTTCATTCGATCATCCCTGTCTTGGCGATCGGCCGCATTCCCCGTGGCGATTTTTTCACAATTCCTTCCATTTTCAGAGCCCCTCGCCCTCACCTACCCCCCACTTAGTCACCCGTTTTCTCCAATCTTCGCGAATCGTATTCCATTCCGTTCACCACCCTCTGTGCTCTTCCTTTCAATCCCACTCCCCCTGTTCCTATTTGTTTAGCGATCTATTCCCCCTCCGTTTGCTCCGTTCTCGTGTTCCTCCCACCCCCGCCAACCCCCTCAGACGCTTCTTTCGAGAGCTTCTTTGCTGCACAGCTCGATCCCCAGAGGATCCGCAGACTCGGATGTATGTGCGTTCGTTTCGGACCACGTTACACCCGACGACGCGCATCCCCGTAGCTGGAAATTGATCGATCGACTTGGGGATGTTTCTCCCCACGGGCAGTCGTCGCGATCCTCGCCTCCCCACTCTCTCTACCACGGAGTACTCGCGAGCTTTCCAGCCCCATATATCTAGCCCGGACTCTTCCGTCGAGTTTCTGACTAATTTGACGTGGCTGCGCTCCGCAGATAACGCCGTGACGGGGTGCGTTGCAAACGAGAGTATAATTCCAAATACTCTGGGATTCAGCATAGAATTTCCACCGCTACCTATAGATAAGTATCGCGCGAAACTTCCGTTTCGCTGACACAGAACGCTGTCGATCAATGTTTCTTTCGAAAGTTTCTCCCCTCCAACTCGCGGAAACGGAGACGTGGCTCGAGAAGGGCGTTAAAATTTCAGGGAACTTCCGACTTCGGAGTCACGTTTGTCTCGAAACGAGTGACCCCGTCGGAATTGACTTAGCCAGGCTTTAAACAGGACGGAGGTGGATGAAAATTTTAACCCTTGCTTCGCCAAATAGTATTACGTATTAATCGATACATCAGCCTCGTCGCGTCTTCCTGATAATTTCATCGCGCGTTAAGTAGTTTGATTCATTAACAGTCAGAGGCACGGAAATATTAAATCCCCTGGTATTATTCATCGGGTTCTCTCCGCGCTTCTTAATCCACGGCTGACGCGATCGAGCCTCGATTATTCCAGCCTCCGTTTCGTTTGCGCGTCTTCTAATTTTCCCCCGCCCGCGTTCCCTTCACGGTACGGCTCAGATTAGGAGGATCGCTGAGGCGAGTAACGCTCGACGGCACCGTCGCCTGTTTTCCAATCGTAGCCGGAAACGAGCAACGGAAGCACCGAGCGTCCCGCTGCGACAACCGACTCGCTGGGGAAGTGCCTCGGCTCGGACTGCTGCGTGGCGTTCGACTTGAAATTGGGAGGACGGTCGGGGTTAGAGGCGGAAAGAAGCTTGCCCGTATAATTCCGCACTAAACGGAGTTACGTAACGGGAGGGCCGTGCAGTTTCGCCTATCGTCTCGGCTATCGCGCGCTTTTATCCGTTATTCCCGCGATGCGGCGATAGCTCGGCCGAGATTCGGCACGGGTGGCGCGTTCGCCGACGCGGAATGGCCGATCGACGGAGGCCGCGTATGGGCTGAAGGGCCGAAGGGTCGGGGGATGAAACAGCCGGGCACGATCGTTTCTGGCAAGAAATCCGCTGCACGCCGCTGCCAAATCGAATTCCATCGGGGGGGAACACCGCGAGCGGGACGAGAATCGCGCTGTCTGCCGGGAATTCGGGAAAAAGCGAAGGGTTAAAGGGGGCGCGGGATCACGGCGGGGGAGTAGTGGGGTCGAGGAAGACGGACGGAGCACGGTCCAAGACAAAGGAGCAACTTCGGAGTTTCGTGAGTAACGACAATGAGGTGCAAGGAACCGTGAGCCGAAGCTCGTGCTACGCTGCAACGATCTCGCGCCGCTTCAGCGGGCAGGTCTCGTCATTGGGAATCGGGTAAACGGTTACTTTCCCAGAGGAAATTTCATTGCCGAGATCGGGAGAGATTCGCACAGAGAAAAGAAACATTCGTAATGTAACTGTCTCATTTCTCAACACAGAAACCACCCCTGTGTACTTCCTGCGGAGAAACGAGTGGACGTCAATTAATTTTACCCACAGGGAGTGTTAAAGGGTTATACCTAGTCAGGAAGTCCAAAAGAAGCGAATGTTTAAGGTTTTTTTTTGGAAAAGTGGAAGCATATATTTTCACAGAACTTTTTGCACTTTAAAGAGTAACAGTTAAAGAACATTTGGTATCTTTTTTGTAGAAAAATATTTAACGTTTATAATAAAAATACAACGACATACAAGAAGCCTTTTTAAAAACGGTGAGTAAGATATCTAAAAAACTACTGCACCAATGTTTCTAATACTTTGTGGGATTATTTTTTATATAAAAATCTATCGACTATCGTTCGCATTTTTTTTTAATGTATATTTTCGTTTTTATCAACGAAAAATGGCCGTTCTTCGCTCGAAAATCAGGTCCTTCAAACTTTAAATAGCCATTTTACTTTAAATTAATATTTCGAAAATCCCCCGCCGTCAGTCGAAAGATACATTAATATACTAACGAAATCTTTTTCGTTTTTTTTACTTTAGATAATCTGATTCCGAATGGCAGTGCTCACCACAAAACAACTTTTTATAAAAGGCTTCTTGGATACCGATTGTAATTTTATTATAAACGTAAATATTTTGTTACGAAAAAATTACCAAATCTTCTTTAGAACTCTCAAAGTACAACAGACAGAGAAAAATGTTTCAAACAAAAGTTTAATGGTGCAATAAGCGCTGCAAACTTGCGTTAACGAAATTTTGAAAAATGTTTTTTTTTTCTTTCAGGTATTTTTTTTAAAACTATTTTCAAAATTTTGTTAACGTAAGTTTGTAGCGCTCATTACACCATTATACTTTTGTTTCAAACATTTTTTACTGTCTGTTGTACTTTAAAAGTTATACGCGAAAAAGTGGAAGTGCCAATTAAACTCCTTAAAGGGCGATAGGGCACAAATGAAACACACCGTTGTTCTTGTCTCGAGTCACTCTACAAACCCACAAAGTTGCATTCCAATCGGTGAGTCCGGGTTCGCGGTGTTCCCTTGTAAGTCTCTCTCAAAGGATCAGCTAAATCACCTTTCCTATTTACAACTGTGACACGTCACGCGCTCGATCAATCCTTACGCATTACACGCTGTAAGTCTTTCGTCCCGCGCTATTGTTTTTCGTCCCGTTGTGGACCCTCGTTAGTAATCGTCCATCGATTGCAATTCGCGAACACGCTCGCGATTAGCGAGCAATTAGAGAAACGCCGGTGGAATATCGATGGAGTTTAGACGCGCGTCATTTTGCGGCCGACTCATCGAAATTTGTCGCGCGTAAACCTTCCGTCGGGATCATTAACCGTTATTAGTTGGCTGAATTCATATTCAAGGGGGCATTTCGCGTCCGGGAAATAACGAGTGGTCGATCGACGATTGCACGATTGCACCGCGGAGAATATTCATTAAGAGCCGCGCGGCAGCGGGGGATTTATTAGTTAACGGGGGGCAAACTATATCGGCCGCCGCGAGTCGATTTCCCGCGAGTCGCCAAAGTGCTTTGGTAGCTTCCCGGGGGCGAAGTTGGCAGTGTTGGACAAGCGAAAATTAGGTGCGAAAGCGGGCCAGCTCTTCAGGCGTTCGTCCTCTCTGCTTTCTGTTCCGTTTTGTTTTTAACAAAATGTCGCTCAAAGGGGGCACACAGGGGAATCGCGGGAGCTGGCTGGCGGAACGCCAATTTTGCAGCTCGTCGATAGGACACTTGACGCGCGATAAGTGCACTCGCGCTGCACGCCAGGCGGCGTCAATGAAAACTCGCGGCGCCGCTATTATCAGCGAAATCGCGGTTACGTGCAAGCGCTTTCGACAGATAACAGGTATACGTTTCCGCGTATTTATGCACTCGCGAGCCATCCAACCCCCGCGAAACGTTCCTTCGGATCGGGGTGGTGCGTGTGCGCGTTGCAACTGTACGTACTGGGTCTCTCCGTTTCACTCGATCCACGCGAATATCTTTCAGACTGTTTAGTGGAGCTCGTAAACGTTTCTTCAACGGTATAGGGTAAACCCGGGTGACGCGGTCGACCTAATAAAAAATGGCTATTAAAACTAATACAGACATTACTTATTTTATCCGAACCAACCTATATGTTCAGAATTTTATGCTGATTCAGAAAAACTGGTCGATATTTGCTTTAAGGAAATATTTACTGTAAATTGGGTTGAAACTGAAGTCATGACATCTGACCACCTCTCCCGAGGTACCGGGAGAAACGGTTTTCGTCGTTGGCAGAGACCACTTACATAATTATCCATAGAAAGTTAACAAAGGATAAACCAAAATTATTTATGAGTGAATACAACTACATATTTATTGATATTTAATTTGTTTACGCTAAACAAGTAAAGAACACATCAATCAAAAAGTGAACTGTCTACTGGCGATTAGCAAGGCAAATGAATACAGAAGTGAGTTAATAAACTAAATAAACGAAAATAATAATAAAATAATAATAAAAAGTAAAAAATAAACAAAAAATAATAACAAAAATCGTAACTCGACCATCTCTCCTTTTTGCAGCGAGAGATAGTCTTCTCGTTAGCTTTGAAAGGAAGAGTTAACATGGCCAAATACTTTAGCTGTATTGTTCCTCAATGTCTCTACTATCTTTTTATCCCAATCATTAAACGAAAATAAACTTAAAAGTATATTTTAAATACGATTCTCTACAACCGCTGTTTGACAAAAGAGATTAAATGTAATCCCAATTTACATTTTAAAGCCTACAAATCCAGAAAACACAGAAAGAAGCGAAATGACGCTATTCATTCAACTGTTTGGCTTCTAGAGAAGGAATTGGTCTGCACTTTAACGCATTTCTACGTACAGTGTCTGAAATATAGCGACTCGACCAACTCTCCGACCCGATCGCGTCACCCGGGTTTACCCTATCTATTCTAAATAAATACTATACACATTCGTACCGGTGTGTTAGTCAACTTCTTTGCAACCCACGTAGCTATAATAAGATATTACTGTCTTAAATCGTGGAAAAGGTAAAAAAGATGGACAACGTTCTGGCGCAGAATGTATCATCATAAATCTGCCGGCAGGAAATAAAGTCGCGGGGTGATCACCGAGTCCGGGAATCTCTGAAATGATCTTCCGTGGACGGTGCATAATTCACGAGCGCGCCGAAATATTCCAGCCACTTCCGGGCGCTTTATATTCCATGCATCAGTAACAATGCGCGACGATGCTACGGTTTATTACCAACCGGACCAGCGGGTCTCGCGCTCGATTCCCACTCGACTCGTTCCCGATGAGTCCGATTCCCTTGGTGCCAGGCCCCTGCCCCCGGTTAGAGCTGATCGCGATTAATCCGAGGCGTGCACCAGCTCTAGGCCATCCTCCTCCCCGCGGACATGAACGGAATTACCCCTCGGAGGGGTAAGTCGCGTGATTCTGAAATATGCATTGCCTATTCGGGCCGAGGACCGTGATCGTCTCGGGCCATTTCCATATCCGGCGACGGCGGCGGTGCCTGGCCCTGGCCGAGCAAGATCGAATGGGAAACAAACGGGGTGCTTCGTCGATGCGAAAAAGCCGAGGGGTTGGGAGTACAAATTCCCGATAAGAATCCGACGACGCCTGGGAGGGGTGACAGTCGAACCGGCGAGGAAATAAAATTACAAGAGAGGGAAAAAAGGTCGAGGGGGAGAGGAAGGGAGATCGGGCTCGTGTTCCTTGAAATACGACTCCTTGTACCCTGGCACCGTTCGCATCCGCAATGGCGCGAGTTTAATTCGATCGTCGTTTATTTAAATCGCCCATTTCCCCCGCTTCACATTGTCGTGCTTTGCGACGATGGCTGCAAGGGCAAGTGGAACCATTTCAACGTGTAAACTAATCATGGACGGTTTGCGGTTTTTCAGAGATCCAAGTGTCAGCTGAGGATGAAGTCACGTTGGATCTAAGCGGAACGTGTTGAACCTCGACACCGACGAGAGACAGCTTCTCGCAGTTCAATCAAACCGGAGAGACGAGAAATCATGGAGATTAACGACAGCTAATTGAAGGGATTACGAAGCGGGCTGCCTCATTAATACATCGGCCCACTTCGGTGGTTAATGCAGAAGGGCCAGATCCGGAGCATTATTACGGTATGTGTTTCGATAAATGCAGCAATTGTAACAGGATGTAAAAGGACTTTAGAGTGAAAGGAAACTATTTTTCTGGTAATTACATCTCTTTATTTCATATAATTAGTATACTGTTTCGTGTTACATTCCTTACAATATGTTTCATTTATGATACTCCTACAGATCCCAGTACTGACACTGCTCAGGTAATAATGGTGGTCAAACTTTTGATACTTTTTATACTTATTGCACTCACTCACAATACTATTCACGCTAAACAGCACACACAACGCACACATCAAACATTCACTTCACACTTCATAGTCACGCTTCACATATCTCATTTGATACTTACACTTCACACAGCAACTTCGCACAGTATAGTCACACACCACACATAATATTTCGTACTCATACTTTACACGAAACACTTCGCACTTCAAACATCACAGTATCACACTTCACAGATTCATACATACATTATCACACTGCACAACATCACACGCCACAACAATACACACTAGACTACTTGTACATTGCTCCAATCCAGTGATGAGCACATGTGGCCCACCTGAACATCGTCATATCGGAGTTTTCACGAACGAGCTTGATAATATTAGGTGCGATATTTGTAATTTATACCTCATTTAGGTATAAATATCAAACCTAATATTGTCAAGCTCGTTGATGAAAAACAGAGTCAAGTATCTCATTAATTAAATTTCAGTGGTTATTTACGTTCATTTAATTCGAAAAATATAGGTACATATATCTGTTTAGAATTTAGATTATAATATGTATATATATTGCTAATAACCAGTACATCAAAGTTAAAAAAAAAACGTTTTATTGTAAATCAATGTCAGAAATAACAAATTTAGCCCATAAATTAAAATTCTTGGATTAGTTATATTTATGTATTTAATATTGTGGCCCGCGTAGAGAAGTAGGTTTCCACTTGTGGCCCACTTCTGACAAAAGGTTGCTCATCACTGCTCTAATCTTAAGAAATAATCGCCTCATGATCGCGAAAAATATGGTAAGTATTCAGATAAGTTATTGAGTGTCCCGCGAAAATGCAACAAAGTTTCGTGAGGGGTATTCTCCCACCACACCGTTTGTTTGCCTCGGTGCTCCTTTTCTCAACGTTTTCTGATTCGCTCTCGTTCCATTTCGCTCTGGCCTTCGCAGAACAAGAGTGAGCCAGAAGTGATGGGGATAGTGCCAAGATCCTGGCGTGTAGGCCAAACCGAGCTGTCAGCGTAGAAATACAGACATCAGAAGAGGTGTGCGTTAGCAACGAAAATATTCAGGAACTTTATTAGTTAGAAGATTGATTCTTTCTCGATAGCGTCATCTCGTATTGGTCTACGCATAGCTTCGTAATGCACACAACTATTCGACGTACGTTACGAATAGTAACACGTTTTAATTTTCTTACGAAAACTAGCACGTTTCGGTTTTCGCTGCGAAAACTAGCACGTTTCGGTTTTCGCTGCGAAAACTAGCACGTTTCGGTTTTCGCTGCGAAAACTAGCACGTTTGAGCAGTTTGCCACGAAAACTATAACGTTTCGGTTTTCGCAGCAAAAACTAGCACGTTTGGGCGGTTTGCCATGAAAAATAGCATGTTTCGTAAATGTAGATGGACGTTTCGGTGCCTTGTGTTGATGCCTTTTCGATTGTTATGCTGTCTCGGAGATTATCGGGGCAGTCGAGCGATAGGCATGGTGTGAGGAGATATTGATGGGATGCATGGCGTCAGCGTTCCTCGAAGTCAAGTACCCTACGCACTGGGTGGCTTTTCCGAGGAGCCTGGCGCGTGGGTGAGGTTTGGGGACCGTTGGGTCAGCGCTGTGAAAGGTTAAGCGGTCTGTAGACGTTCAATATAATTGCGCAATATTCAATATTGCACATTATTATTGACCGTATGTGGATCATATTGGAAGGTTGCACAATAAAATTGAAAAGTTGCACAATAATATTGAAAGGAATATTCAATATTGCACAATATTATTGACCGTGTGGGGCACACAGCAAAATATTGTGCAATATATCGCACAATATAATTGCGCAATATTCAATATTGCACGTTATTATTGACCGTCTGTGGATCATATTGGAAGGTTGCACAATAAAATTGAAAAGTGGCGCAATAATATTGAAAGGAATATTCAATATTGCACAATATTATTGACCGTGTGGGGCACACAGCAAAATATTGTGCAATATATCGCACAATATAATTGCGCAATATTCAATATTGCACGTTATTATTGACCGTCTGTGGATCATATTGGAAGGTTGCACAATAAAATTGAAAAGTGGCGCAATAATATTGAAAGGAATATTCAATATTGCACAATATTATTGACCGTGTGGGGCACACAGCAAAATATTGTGCAATATATCGCACAATAATATTGAGCGTCTACAGACCGCTTTAGAGCGAGTGGAGACTCGGTGGAGAGCGTTTCGTATTGTGCGCATTGCGGGAAGATTTGCCAATTGACTACGTTTACTTATATCATTACACATCCTTATTAATAAACTGTTCTACTAATATATATACATATATGTCGAGTCATCACATACTTTGTTGAACCCCACAATTGTATCATTGCAACTAAACATAGTCATTGTTATTGTTAACCCTTATGTCAATAACCAGGTACCCGGGTGCCCACCTGGGCATGTTTTATGAAAAATTTTTATGTTCCCGTGAAAATTTCGAAACAACCGTTTGGATCTTCGTTATTTCAACATTTTAAAAGAGGAATATGCTTTCAGACTTCGTTTTTTGGTCTTGGAGTCGGAGAATTATCCCTTCAAAGTTTACATGCTGGTTCTCAATAACCAGGGTACCCGGGTACCCACCTATAGAAACATAAGATTTATGAACGAATTCCGAATGAACGAAACAATTTACAATAAGATATCCTTACAGAGATCATTTAGTAAATAGAACCACATATTTATGTGCAAAAAAGCTGTAATTATTTACTTATTTATGCATTTTTTACATTTTGTAAGTGCATCACAGACTGGCTTATAGCATACGATGCAAGATTTCTTGGTTTTCCTGCGTTTCTAGGTATGGAACAACTGTATATCACCAACAATTCTATGAATGATATCCTTTTGTAAAAGACCAAAATAACATCCCACAATCATTTATCTCACCTTTTAAACTCTGCTTTCGATAACTCCTCCATAGCACTTCTATTTGATTTTGTTTTCGCAAAAATTGCGTGCACACTTTGTCCAATATCACTGAAGGAATAGGAGAGTGTCTATGGTCCCTTATTAAAATACACAATAGTTCGAATGCTAAGACTTTATTTCAGGTGTTTTATACCAAATAAGATCCTGTCGAGGTGTCAACGAAGACTGGCGTCTGCCAGCCACCCAATTTGTCGGCAAGACGCGCGTGGCTACCTGTGGTATACCATTCAAGGCCTATTTATATTACCTAGCCGAGTCTTTCTGGCTATCAGAGGCCTCGGAAACTTGGATCTAGGTAGCAACTATCGACTAGAAACGTAAAAACCACAAAAAGACGCGATAGAAGGTGTTTATTTTAAAAAACCGGAGGTGGGTACCCGAGTACCCTGGTTATTGAACAACGTAGGTACTTTTGGTTATTGACATAAGGGTTAATTGTGAGCAATAATATTCACCCTCACGGACCACTCCTACAATAGAATGCATTCGTGGGTGCAGCACGGGCATGCTCTATCCTTCTGCGGATATTAATGGCGCAAGATATTGCTTCTGCACCCGCTATGCCAGCCCACCAGTCGTTCTAGGCACTGCTATGTATTATTAATGTCGTCAGGAGACAAAAAGGGATTGTGATCGGGAACGATGTCGCGTTGTAACCCTCCATCGGTGCAATCCTTTATCTCTCTCTCTCTCTCTTTTGAAGTGTGTAGTAGAGGCACAGCGTCGCGTTAGAAAGTTAAATTTCCCACGCGAAACTCGCTCGGATCAGGTGTACGGCTGCGTGAGATGAAGAGACTCTGAAGATACCGGGGTATTCGTAACGCCCGCATGTTTAATTCACGGCAACAGAGTGCAGGGAAATTCATGCGTACTGCAGCTCGCGCGATACTGTAGTGTTGAAGTGAATTAACGAAACCCTGAAGGGCTTTTCCCCTAATTGCGCCAAAAAGCAGACAGTGCGGCATCGAGGGTTCTCCGTAGGTTCCCCATGTCTTGAACCGGGCCAGGAAAGCAGCCTCAATGAAGTTCGTAGAACCCGCACATCAGCACGGCGGACCATGAGTAAATATCTCTTCCCACGAATTCGAGGCTCGAACAGTCTAAAGATCTTATCGGCTATCTGCTTGCCTCGTTAGTTGTAACTCTGACGCGCATCATGTCCCGACAAAAAGGCTTGAAAAGGGACGCTCGGATCGGGCTGAGACCCGTAGAAAGACGTCCCCGTTATTTTGCAGACGTCTTCTCGTCGTCGCGGCGACAAAAGCACGCGCGAAACGACGAAAGACGAATCGGAAGGAGGGAAGCTCTCATGTTCCATTAATTCCTCGTCCAATTTGTAGGCCGGGATGATCCGCGGGGTTCCTTCTGGGGCGGGGAAAACGTCGCGGCAGACGGAAGAAAATTCTGAGGGAAAGGGAAGATCTTCCGCGGATTAGAATCAAGCATCGGAACGGAAAAGTCAGGTCGCCGGATTAATTTACGACGGCTCGTTGAAACAGATCCGGAGATTTATCGAGGAACGATGACCTCGCGCCCCCTCCGGAAGCCTGACCATTTCCTCGCGAGGGCCTCCACCTCCGCCTCCGCCGATCGAAGGCACTTGGAGTTTCCCTCCGTCCCATCTCCTCCACCTTTTCCCCTCGTAATCTCGAGGCTCGCTAACGAGACGCCGAGTTTGTCAACGTCTTTACGGCCCTTCGACAGTCTTCGAGGACGGCTCCAGATGGAGAGATGACTTAACGGGTGCCTGACGACGATCGTCACGGTGTCTCCAAGTGGACGTCTCGAGTCTGCCTTCGACGCGGATCACCCTGAAGCTTCCGGACGATCGGGCTAAGCCTTGCCGCCTGATCATCGAGCTGTCGCAAATGAGGAACTCGCTCATCAACGGGACATTTTAATTGTCCAAGACTTTCAAACCGCCCCGTTCTTTGCCAGCGATCTTGAAACCCAGCCCTCCATTTACCGTGACAATCGCCCGAGTAAAGATTTCCCAAACAGCATTACCATCCAATGTACATCTACCTTGCCCCCCCCTTGTTTCCCTCATAAACAAGCCCGATGCAATTATTACGAGATACTTTGCCGAATTACCAAAATTGCCGGATGCTCGAGGAACGGGGAACAGCCGGTGGAAGCGGGAGACGCTGGTTCCAAGCAGCAGGGAGAAGGTACACGCGCGGAGGGTGGATTGCTCGTGATTCGGGACGATTCAAATGGATTCGAAGGTAATTTGAATAATTGCGAAATGCCGCGTGCCGCGCGACGAGTCGTCCGGTCGGTCGTTCGGTACCATGTACTTTCTTGGTCGGCGTCTCGAGCCACGTTCGTTGTCCTGTTCCACGACCTCGCCTCCTCGTCCCCCGTCCTTCGGGCTCGTGTTTCCCGTGGCATTTCAAAATCAATTTGTCTTCCGCGTTGCCGCGTTCCGCGCCACGCTCTCCATTCCCTTCAATTTGGCTTGTAAATGTCGTCTGAATACATCTCCCTGGCTGAAGGAAGCCCCGGTTTCCCCGGGGCCCGGGCCAATCTCTGTCCCGAATCCCCGTGAACCCGTATCTGCCGACGTATCGACGGCCGCCGGCCGGGAGAAAGGAGGAATTCTTCGCGGACGTGGCGAGCGTGCCGAGTTTCCATCCCGCGGGATTTCAATCTCGGTCGACGGGTATCGTTTCCTAAGCCGCGCCAGGCAGGCTCTCAACTTTCGGATTCTTAAGGAAATCGCCCCGGGGGTTGGTCAGCTCGGCAACGGTCGCTACCTACGCCAACTTTCCCCAGACGGGCCTCTGCTTGCTCCCTGCGTTTGGTAAGCTTCATGAAAGAAGCCGAAACTATCCCACGGGTATCAGCAATCGTTCCGTTTCCGCTTCCCCCTGCGGAGGTGTACCCCGATCACGGAATAATGAAGAAAATATAGCTGTAGTGGCGATTCTATCAGTCCTGGCCGACACGCTTTCAACGGCAGAGCAAGTAGTATCGCCCGAGTTTGGTCAGCCCTAATCAGCTAGAGTCGGTCGCGAGCAGACGCTGCATTCAGGTCTGTTTTCATCGGGGTCGGCTTTATCGCGCTGGAACCGCAGTGCGTTAAACCAGCAGGATCTTTGTTCTATTGTCCTCCAAAGAGAGATCGTTCCTAGAGTCTTTGTGCAGCTGAAAACGAAATGATTTAATTGTACGAGAGGCTGGGAGCGCGGGGCGGTGCTCCTCGTCGATAAGAACCGGGCTTCAAGCGAGTTTCTCTCCTCTCTGTCCACGTAATCCCATTCGATTATCCGTGATACAGAACAACCGAGAGGTCGACACTGTCTCAGAGAAGGTAAGGGGAATCTCCACCTTCTCCCTTTCTTTCGTTCCAACTTCCATCACTCCCTGATAAATTCTCGCGCCCCGATGTCGACCGCATTTCCACCCGGCGTCGAGTAAGCGTCCGTGTCGTCGAATTTAAAAGGTCGGCTTAATTACCGTAAGATCGTATTTCGCCTCCTCCAGTTATTAATTTTAACTACCGGTCCGCCGTTATACCGGCTGCCCGCTGAAGCAGCTCTTCATTGTTACGAGGATTCCCCGCGAAACAATAAATTGCACCTTCCCTGCGACCGCCTCTA
Source organism: Andrena minutula (assembly GCA_929113495.1). Taxonomy (NCBI): domain Eukaryota; kingdom Metazoa; phylum Arthropoda; class Insecta; order Hymenoptera; family Andrenidae; genus Andrena; species Andrena minutula. The sequence continues at coordinate 74,385,866 of OV815993.1, read as the reverse complement.
TCTTTCCATCCCCCTTAGCTGCTCCGTTCCGTTCCGCTGGTTCCTTCCGCGAATTAAAAAAGCCTGCGGCCGGACAAAGCCGTCTGCGTCGCTCGTTTTCTCGGCGCTGCTTGACGCCGCGCCGAAGATAACCTCGTTATTACGGAAAACCGTCGGAAACTCAGTGACGCGCTTTCATGTCGGCTAAAATAGGTGGCATCGCGGTAACTGGAGCATCACATCCTCTCGCATTAAATTAGTCGCTTCTGTGTCTTCTCTTCCTTCCCTCTCCACCTGCTCGCGTGTCGTTCTCGCGTGTGCGCCAGCTCAACCTCTCCTCTCTGTCCTCTTTTTACGCTTGGCCCTCGTCTGAGAAGGCGTCGTCCTTCCCCCTGTCCGAGGGTCGACGAGTTCTAATTTAGAAGATTTTCGCGCCTCGGAAACGTCAACAGTAGCTTTCGGCTGCATCGAGCAGGATCGCTGCAGCTCCGTGGAGCGCTGACGGCAGCGAGAGATTCGTCGATAAATTACCAGGGGACAGCGCGATACGCTTGTATTCGTTGCACGGGGGCCAGCCCCTAATGAATGATCGGAATCGATCCTTCCCTCCCCGCGTCACCCGCGATCGTTACTCTCCAACGAAATTCCAAAATGTACGACATCGGTCGCGGACCACGAAGGACTCCTGCGCAACGATATGTCTTCGTGGCCGAGCAGATGTACCAGCCACCGCGACGGCAGTCGATTTGGCACGGGGTGGGGGTTGTTCCACGCCGGGTTCGGGACACGAGGAGAGTAACGGGCGATAGGAATGGAGATACGGAAAGAGCCATTCATCATTTTTAGGCAGCAGCCTGTACCGTTCGATCTCGTCAATCACTGGGGGTGCTGCGCACCCCTTTCACGAGGGGAAAAAGAATCTGCCTCCCTCTGGAGTCTGCGAAAGCTAGACGAGTGTCTTCGCTATATCCAAAGCACCATGTTTGCAGTGAGTCGCGCGCATTCTCCTATTAAATCTCCGGCGGTTGGTCGCAAGTGTGGGGATCGCGCAGCAATCGGGCGCGAACGTGAAAGCGGATTCACGGTCCGCGGCGGGGCACGCTCGGCGTTAGGTATGAAAAATTACTGGACCGATAAATGAGCCGGTGTGGCGGTGGTCGAACGCGAGCGATTAATGGGGCCTAATCAACGCATTGTCATCTATTTATTCGCGCGTCGCATCGGCCCGCCCCCGCTCGCCGTCATTCAGCCGGGTGGGGGTTAATTCTAGATGCGATATTGGAAACTTCTGCTAATCAGGACAAGCACTTAACCCGGTGGGTCAATAAACCGCGCTCGCACGGGCCGATCCGAGCGCGTTGCCAGCCAATGTTCACTCGCCAAGGCAAACTCGCGTGCCCCCGGAAACGGAATAATCGCGACCAATGAGCCGGAACGCGGCCGTTCGAGTAAATCGCAACGCGACTCGACTCTACTCGGCCTCCAGTTCAATTCCAACCTTTCCCTTATTTTCTCCAGCTGTCGCGTAATATGCCGATTCCTCAGCCGCGGCATTCCAACGATCCGATTCCAGTTTCCCTGATTTCCCTTTCGCGCTATTTACGCCGCTCGCTCCCATTCCCCGGCGACTTTTATTTCGCCCGATTCGGATCCCGGAGCATCTATCACCGGAGCATCATCCCTGCTCTAGCGAAAGCCGTCGCAATCGTACTACACGCGGGAAGTTGCCGAGAGGAAAGAGTACCGGCGCGTGGTTTGCGTTTCGGTGATTTCGGATCCACGATGAACGAGGCGCGTTTACTATGCTTACGGAACAGTTGTGGAACCTCGTTAGAACGTCCGATGGGGTGGCTTTAGACCCGACAGTCACGAAGAACAATTTACGTGGCTGGCGTTACGTTGCGGAATACCGGCAAAGCAAACCAGCGCCGTCTACTTCCTCTCACACGCACGTCAATCAACCGGCTTGCCGGTGGTGGTGCCTGTCGGTGAAACCATATACGGGCCGTTTACATTATCATAGCAAGGGGTGGTTGCTGCACGCGCACGGCCCGCCTAGATTTACGTGTATTTACGCGTCCCCGCGAATTTGTCGGCGAACAAATGGGAGCGGTTAAGCGTTCCCCGGATATCGTCATAGTTCCAGCGAACTATCAGAAACGTAGTTAACCGGTTATTCAGTGCTTCCCGGTTCATTTAAGCTTCTCGCCGGTCTCGCGTGAAATTGCACGGAAATTGGTTATTTAAACGGACCTCGCGCACGAGCCTCGTCGACCCTTTAACGAAAGCCTCGCGCGGCGTCCTCTGCCCTCCGAGGATTCAGCTTGCAACGCGATCTCAGAGGATCTACTGGAAGCTCCGTGGAAAAACGTGGCTTTGATCCTGTGATTTAGAAGAGCAGCGTTCTTCGATTGTTAAATGGGGGTCTGACTTTCCTTGCTCTTGTGAAACAGTTGTACCTAATTGTTCACCACCAATCCAGCCGCGTTCCCATCGACCGCGTTCCCATCGATGTTCACGGAATTATTGCATAATGAGATGCGGAATAGAATTTAATGGAAATCCATTACGAGGCGTGTACGTAATTAATGCTCGAGGGGATAAAGTCGACCGGCAATAAGTTGGTAATAACAAGAGCTTATAACTCCATTGGTGGGAAGTTATTCGCGGCCGCCCGAATCAAAAACTCTGGGTCTACTTGCGAATTGATCGCTCGGACACCGATGCCAATAAATCTGGGCGATTAAGTTTCTGGCATTGAGGAGACCCTCGACAGGGATTCCAGCGTATTTCTTTCCCTCGCCGATGGACTTATTACGACGGATACACGCGAGCGTATCAGGTCGAAGGGTCGGTTGCGCGGAAAAAAAGCTGGATTACTCCTTAAGACGGCGAAATTCGTGGGTCACCAGAGGCGGTGGTAATATCGTGTTTTCTTCTTCGGATAAAGGACGACGAAATCCCCGCTTTGCCCCCGCGAAAGTGGACCGACTTATCGCGTTCGAGGGACGCGAGATTGCGGGGGAAATAAAAAGGCGTCGAAGCAGGGGTAGGCGGAGATAGGGATCTTCTCGATCGGAGGAAATATTTTTTTCTTCGCCGCTACGCATCAGCCAAGACACGGGGCTTGCGCGTTTAGGCAGACGAAGCAATCTTGCTTCGCGCACATGGGCTGGCGACACGACGCTTCCGTCAACTTAAGGGGAGGTTCTGGTCTAGAGCCCCAAAAAATAGGTGATATTTAGGAATTAATTAAAGGAAAACTACTATATATAATTTAATGGGACCTTTTGCATTGTATTAAGGATGTCTTAAATTATAGAAAATATTTTTTTTGTTTTATAATTAATCATTGCAGACAGCCCTGGGGAGTCGTTAAAGTCAAGGCGTGAAAAAATTGAACCAAATCGGTGGGACTTCTATTTCCAAAAGTTATTATCCGATTCGACTGAAACCTTTTTTATTTTGAAGATTATTCTTTTGGCTAGGGGGGGGGGGGGGGAACTAAAACAAAAATACAAAAATTGACATTTTTCTTAGAAAATAACGACACTTCAAGTTTGAAAACTTTTTGTATTTTTTTAGTTCCCCCCTAGCCAGAAGTATATTCTTCAAAATAAAAAAGTTTCAGTCGAATCGGATAATAACTTTTGGAGATACAGGTCCCACCGATTTGATAACGCTGTTTCGAGGAAAACGCGTTTGAAGTGTGTTATGCATCCATTTGCCGCTACTCAAATGCCTATAACTTCGGGAATTTTACGAATTTCAACAAATCCTTTTAAACAGCTTTTCCTAAAAGGTTAAACATTCGAAAAATGAAATAAAAAAAATCGACATTTACACCAGGACCTCCCCTTGAGGGGTTATACCTAGTCAGGAGGCCGAAAAGAAGCGAATGTTTGCGATTTTTTTTGAGAAAGTGGAAGCATATATTTTCACAGAACTTTTTGCACTTTAAAGAGTAACATTTAAAGAACATTTGGTAATTTTTTTGTAGAAAAATATTTAACGTTTATAATAAAGATACAACGACATCCAAGAAGCCTTTTTAAAAACGGTGAGCACGATATCTCAAAAACTACTGCACCAATGATTCTCATACTTTGTGGGATTATTTTTTATATAAAAATCTATCGACTATCGTTCGCATTTTTTTTAATGTATATTTTCGATTTTATCAACGAAAAATGGCCGTTTTTCGCGCGAAAGTCAGGTCCTTCAAACTTTAAATAGCCACCATTTTATTTTAAATTAATATTTCGAAAATCCCCCGCCGTCAGCCGAAAGATACATTAATATACTAACGAAATCTTTTTTGTTTTTGATTTTCAATAATCTGATTCCGAATGGCAGTGCTCACCGTAAAACAACTTTTTATAAAAGGCTTCTTGGATATCGATTGTAATTTTATTATAAACGTATATATTTTGTTACGAAAAAATGACCAAATCTTCTTTAAATGTTGCTCTTTTAAGCGCAAAAAGTTCTGTAAAAATAGATGCTTCAGTTTTTCCAAAAAAAATCACAAAAATGAAACAGTAAACTTATGACACTATTCGTTCTATTTCCCTCCGTGATAACCATCGAAAATCCTGCTGAATCGTATTGATTCTGGGGGGTTGGTCGGTCAGTAAGAGGCTAATAATTGAAAGGGATTTACGAGGGCCCCGCAGCCGCGACACCGAATATCCCTCAATTCCATCTTTATCCGCGGCACGGCCCGATCCATTCTCCGAGACGCCATTGAAAAACGCTCAGGGCCGATTTATCGGCATCGATAGCCACGGCAAAAGAGAAACAATGAAATTCAACTAAGCCCTCGTGGTGGTAGCGAGGCTGGAAGGGGTCGGGGGTTCCGCGAGTGCTCGCGGGCTTCGAGGGTCCAGCGGAAAAATGATAAATGTGGAACCGCGGCCGTAACAAGCCCTCTCGAGGCGAGCCCCAGTTTTTAATTGCCTCGCGCCACCCTGCCAACCATTCCAACCCTTCCGCCGACCCTCTTCGCTATCTCCTCGAGGGAGGCGCAACAGCGACGCGAACGGAAAGAAGCAAGGATTTATCGCGTCGTTGTTCATCCGACGAGCTTTCGAGCGGATCCAAAGCGACCGTCGACGTGCCCGTACCTCCCGAGCTTCCCAACTTTTTTTCCCCTGATCGATCGGTCCCCGTCGCGTACGCTCTCCTGACGGCTTACACGTTCCCGCTTTATCCAGCGCCGCGGATCTCTTACAAGTTGCTAAGGATGTAGGGGCGTTGTTTTCTGCCCGCGCGAAACAATTCCATCAGCGATAGTTCCGAAGGAGGGTGTTTTTACCCCTCGATTATCGCGCAGGAGGAAGCGCGGGAACAAGGGGCAAGGATTGACGGTTCCATGGGCGAGTTTAGTTTAAGTTCAGTTCCGCCTACAATTGCTTCCCCAAGCAGCTTTATTTCTCCACGTGCTCGGCGCTAGATCCCTCGTAACTCGAAGCCCCAGCTAGGGAATCGAGCACCGAACATTTCTCGTAACAATTTTCTACCTCAAAGCGCTCGACCTCGGCAGCCGGGTTCGGCGCGGCGAGCACGGGAGAGCGCGATGAGATTCTGGAAGTAGATCGCACCGATGGATCCGTGGAAGCGGTAGAAAGTCAACGCGGAAATCACTCGAGAAAATATTAGAGGGTGTCCTTTGTTCGGGGCTGAAAGGGCTGGAGCTTCCATCGCGTGGATGTTACCCCCGGCGCTCCGGGGAATCGAGTCGCGAGTTATTCTTACCGGGCTCGTCGAACGAAATCGTCGAAATATAGAGCGAGCGCCGCGCGCCGCGCCGGCCAGAATGGAGCTTTCACGCGCGAGATACCGTCGACTCGTATTACCGCTTTCAACGCCGCAAAGAAATATCGTTATAGGTGTGATTTAATGCGCCGCGTATCCGCGCTGTAAGAGGATTACGGAGGGAGGAAAAAAAAAACCAATAGCCTGTCGCGGCTTTCAGGGACCGCGCAATTGTTTGTGTAGACCGATTTTTAGCGCGGTCCTTCGACCGTCCCGCGGACCATCCGTGTATATCAAGCTTGCGCTTTAAATAATGGAGGCGAATGGGCGCGTTCTGTCGCGTGCAGCATCCCCTCGCTCGGCCAACAAAGAGAATTCGTAAATTACACCTTCGCTCTATCTTCTACGTTTCGTTTTTACCCGAGCCTCTGGAACGTGTTGATTCCACTCGCAACCACTTCCGCAGCTCTCTGTTCTGAACCCTTTAAACGCGACTGAAGCTACCGAAAACTGCCTCGTTTCAGGGGGTTGAATGTCAAACGGTCCCGGGCAAAGAAGATCCCACCGGTTGGAAATCTCGCGGGGCAGATTGTCTGGCGTAATCGTCTTCGTTCCTCCAAGATCAAAGGTTTAATTACGACACACGCCCCGTTCCTTGGACTACTAATTAACGGCGACGCTGTTACGAGGCAAGTAATGGCCCTAGAGCGGACAAAGGTTCCGTCTCGCTGGCTCCAGCCGAGCTGGCCCGCCGCGTCTGGGCGAGGGTGCGATCACGGAAAAATAGGGGAGATGACGGGGGCTGGTCTGGGGATTAAAACGCGTACGCACCACGCGGCCCTGGTACGGTTCGTTTGACTCGCGTCGCGTCTTCGTGGCGCCCGACGCGATCGATCTCGTCTGCGAGATAACTCGTAAACACCGTCCGAAGAACGGATGCGAGGGAAACGGGGAGAAAGTACCGATGCGTCGGGCTCTTCCCGGCGTCTTTCACCCCCGACGGGGCCTTTCAACCCTGCTTTTTCCCCTCCGTCCTTCCGTCTTACTTATTTTCGGCCGGTGACTCTGATTTCTGATCGGAAACGGCGGTCCATTCTTACCCGGGATTGGTCCGGGGGGACCGGAGCAATCGTTTCGCCGTGTAAGAGAGAATAAGCGTAGCAACTACACTTGGCGAAATTGAAAACTCGAGTGCCATGCGTAACATGGAAATTGGATGTAAGGGCGCGGCGCCAAGTCCCACTTCGGTGGGCTCTAAGGAGAAAAGAATTGGGGGAATGGGGATCGCCCAGCCGAGATCCGAGTCCCGGATCTTCCGTTTTCAATTTCAACGTTTGTTCTAAGCGATTGAGCGATCCCGGGCCATCGACAGAATTTCCCGGACGCTGCGTTCGAAATGGCTGCCAGCTACACCTGGCTCTCGCGCGGCTGCTGCGCGGATTCCAGGCTGTGTCGCGTGACGGGTGTTCAACTTTAATCGCGTTACAGGCCCACCTCCCGGCGAGAGCAAACTTTTGATTGCGTGTACGTCGCCTAGCTACCTGCGGGCGCAAACTATCGCGGGGCCTTGATGAAATCTGTAAGCGGGGGCGAGATATGCAGATGTCACAATCAAGGGGCCGGCGCCGGCGCGCGGGCAATACGTCGAACGGCGTAATCAGGGGAGCTTAGTTAATCAGACGTAATGTAGTCACCAAACAGAGATAAGTCAAAGCAAACGGCGCGCATCCATCCGCGACACGATATTAAGACGAGACGGGCCGCCGCGCGCCGAGCGGAACAAGGATCAACGGAGACACAGACGTAGACACTGCCTAATGATGTAGCTCGTCAGCACGAGCAGTCTCCGCCGGAAGGGGACGCGTCTAAACCCCCGCGTCTAACAAAATCCGTATGTCGCGTTACCCTTTATATTACACACATCTTCTATGGATGAGCTTCCTGCCGACCCACCAGTCACGGAGTCACGCATACCGACGAGTTACGGGCTTACGGGAATGTCATAGCGGCGGAACGGCCGGGGATAGATTTATCCGTGAGATAATTAGAAATGCCAGGCTGACTGGAATCGCACACAATTGCTGTTACGGATAATCCGACCATCCGTTGTCGGGCATCCAGAAGCCGAGACAAACTCGATACATTACCGAAGCCGATGTATACGCAATCGAGCAGCAGACAAGACAAAGCCGGCCGAATATAGGTACTCCAGGGGCGAACACGACGGAACCGGGCGACGGCATTAGTTCAAGTACAATTTCCTCCGTGCCGGGGTAATCGCGTTGTTTTCGCGACGATAAACCGGGGCGACCGACGCTCTTGACCCTCCGGCGCGGAGATCCGCGCCCGGGACTTCGCCCGCACACGGCCGGTATTAAACGAAATTAAATTTCAGATTCACTGGACTCGTCGGAGCGCGATTGTCCGACCAATTATCGGGCGGTTCCCGCGGAAATCGAGTGCGTCAGGCTTGAACATACGACTCCTCTCTACCGAGCTGAAATTCATTTATCCCGCGATATAGGTATGTATGAATATGTGTAGATATGTTGTTGCTCGGCGAGGGACTCCTCGTTGTTCTGAATAAAACACCGCAACGGTTAATTGTTGCAATCACGAAATCTAGAATTGTTTAGAGAGCTGTGTTTTTCTGACGCGTTACTTCCAGAAGAGTTGGGCATTATTCGGCTAAATTTTCATTCGAATACGGATTCGTATAAATTCCTCAGATTTATTCGTGCATAACAAATGACGATTGTATTCGACGAAAAATGATTCGTTATTCACGAATAAATCTGTACCGTTATTCTAAACAGATTCATTCGAATAAGGTTTTATTCATTATTCGACCTGATTGAACGACGAATAAATGTGATACCCGACATCTATTAATGGAAGTCTGTACTGTGTCTTGCCTGGACGTGTCGTGTACGTCTGAACGCGTGTGTTGACCGGGTGCATCTGGACGCCGAGGAAATCCTGCCTTAAAGAAGTATTCTCTTCTGCAAGTGTCGGCCTTCAGTTTTAAGCGATATTTGAGTAAAGAATTATCAGATTATGTGATTGTGTATTGCGAAGGTTCAATGAACGCTTATAATTTGAAGAGATGGATTTTTTCATTAGTTTAAATGGATTGATGTGAGTAAATTTTATTTAAAATAAATCAAAACGCCACTCTACGTAGTACTGCGGTCATACATCTTCCTGCAAAGTGCGAGCTATGATAGGAGTTACTTAACCTAAAACATTAGATCTCACGGGTGACAGTACGTGGTGTCACCATACATCGCCGAAATCGCGTGAGCATTTTATTCGTCCATTGAGGCGACTAAATTTTTATTCGAATAAGAAATTATTCGAATAAATTTTCAGTCGAATAAAAAAAACATTCGTTACTGTCGACTAATTTCACTTTAGTCGAATTTTTTATTCGAAGATTATCCGAATTTTTTATTCGAAGATTATTCGAATTTTTTATTCGAAGATTATTCGAATAAAAATTGATTCGCACAAATTTATTCGAATACTTATTCGAATGAAAATTTAGCCGAATAATGCCCAACTCTGCTTCCAGCCCAGGGGATCCTCCGCTGACGATCGAGGACTCTATGTAGTCGCGGGGAAACTTTGGGCCGATGCGAGCGTTAATTCGGTCGTGTGTCTGCGGGGGGCTAGTACATTAGCAAATGCGAGGGGGTGGTTCCTGTTACGATACGGTACGACGAGATGAGATGAGACGAGACAAGGCGAGCCGCAAGAGCGAACTGCCACGTCTCGAACTGTGGATCGACGGAAGCACGCGACGTCGGCCCAGTGACAATTCCCTTCGTGCAGGTAATCCCGAGGATCCCGCGGAGACAAACGCGGAGGGCTCTCTCCGGACGTCGAGGAGGCCAGGGGGGTGCTGTTCCGTGGAACCGCCCACGACAAGGCGCGTTATCGAGCACCACGGTAAGGCCCGTTTCGCATGGTGAAACGGAGCGCACGTCGGGCTAACAAGCTCCTCCATTAACGGTACGTTAGACGTGACACGTTACGCGAATTTCGAAACACCGATCCGGAACTGTTGACCCACAGCGCCCCCTCCCTCTTCCCACACGACGTTTGCGCTGCGTCTTACCGAACTACCTGACGTTGCCCACCCTTTGAATGTCCTCCTTGATGGACGCGCGCCCGTGTACACCCTTAGCCGCGCCAGCCCGCAGTGGTATTGCCCTTTGTACGACAGACGCTTCGAATATATTGAGCGCGCGCGGTCACGGAAATTCTTCGTCCACCTGAACGAACCGATTGGAAGAGCGGTCGTTTGGGAAAAACGGCTTGACCCCGAGCAAAGCACGAGTGGACTTGCAGACTTCGATTGCGCAAAGTGGGATTTAATAGTTATTAATTATAGTATTCCAAGTTAATGCACGCGGTGCAACAAGATATTATTATTATTATTATTATTATTATTATTATTATTATTATTATTATTATTACAACAGGGAAAAACCCTTTAGTGTACAGAGTCTAAAGCTAGTTAATACAAAGATAAAGATATTATATCAAATATAAATATATACAATAACATAACGTAAACTAAACTAAAATAAAATAAAAACAAATAAACTAACATAAAATACAACAGTCTGAGTGTGTAAACTTGATAGTAGTACCTAATGGTACGTAAAATTACTGAGGTAACAGTCTCTTGAGTAATTGAACCCTGAATGAAGCGAGCGAAACTGCAAACAGGTCTATGTCCGCAGCGCACTGGTTCAACTCTCCCGTAGCACGATTTATGGGATCGGCTGTATAATGATAGGTATTCCGAAGAGCTTGACACAAAAAGAGGTCTAGGCCGCAGTGACCGTTGTGGGGTGTGAAAACAAATCAATGCTAACAGAGCCTGGCAGTTAATCTGACCATGGATTATTTTGTACGGCGGGGGATTTTCGAAATATTAATTTAAAATAAAAAGGCGGCTATTTAAAGTTTAAAGGACCTGATTTTCACGCGAAAAACGGCCATTTTTCGTTGATAAAATCGAAAATATACATTAAAAAAAAATGCGAACGATAGTCGATAGATTTTTATATAAAAAATAATCCCACAAAGTATGAGAATCATTGGTGCAGTAGTTTTTGAGATATCGTGCTCATCGGTTTTAAAAAGGCTTCTTGGATGTCGTTGTATTTTTATTATAAACGTTAAATATTTTTCTACAAAAAAATTACCAAATGTTCTTTAAATGTTACTCTTTAAAGTGCAAAAAGTTCTGTGAAAATATATGCTTCCACTTTTTAAAAAAAAAAATTCGCAAACATTCGCTTCTTTTCGGCCTCTTGACTAGGTATCCTTAAGGGGACTAGGCAGTCGAAATATCTATTTTTTATTGCATTTTCCGAAAGTACTATCCTTTCTGAATAAAATGCCCCTTGGTTTATAATAAAATTCGCAAAATTGTAGATTTGGCAGCTAAAAATGTCAAGCGGTAACCTATAGCGTCGCCTTTGCCCAGAAACTTTAAACGCGTTTTTCTCGAATATTTTTTCCTCTTCTTTTTTTCCTCATTGCGAACGAATGGAGGTTCAAATCGACTTGAAAAAAATTACAGGATGTGTAAAACATGTGTCATTTCGGACCAAACCTCTTATATGGTCTTTACAAATTCGAGATTATCACAAAAAAATTAAGAAGTCACCGGATTTTGGTAGCGTAAAAACAAGAACGAATTTTTCTCGGAAAAATCGCCGTTTTCCAGCCACCAATTGCATAATTTTGATTTAATTTTTGTTTTTATAGCTTTGCTCCGAAACTATGAGTCCAAAAAACAAGAATCACACCTTTGAAATCGAATTGCGTTACATTTTCAGACCAATATTAAGGCAAAACGACAGAAAAACGTTAAAATGTTTACCCGTCCGCAGTGCCATTTTTGAAGTACATATATATTTCTCACCAATTTTTTTTCAATCTCTATGGTAGTAACAAACATTGGGTAAAAGGATACATCTGGATTTCCTTTCATTTTTTTACAAATAAATAAGAGACAGAGTCCCTTTCTCACTAAAAACTACTACCTAGTCCCCTTAAGAAACGCAATGTACGCTGATCGACGAGAATGCAGGGAAAGAGAAGGTTTGTATTGGCCTCGGCGTGCGAGCCGTTTCCAGGGACGTCGAGCAGGGGAACGACGACAACTACCGTCGGAGTGGACGCGGCTCGTTACTAACGACCGAGCCTCCGGGATATACCTGTCGGGCGGTGCGTCGCGCGTCTAATTGGTGGAAAATACGGCGGAGACGTTGCCACGCGAAACGGATGTCCAGCGACGGCGGTGGACGTCGCCGTCGGCCGGCCAGGAATAGGCCTGTCGTGAATAGCGCACCGCGGATCAACGGATTTCACCGTCCGCTCGGTGAAATACCGTAGCATCGGATAATTCCACGGGCGTCCGATAAATAGCACCGCAGCGCGGCCCGGTTATTAAGCATCGTTAATTATTACTTTCGAAAACGTCGAGTTTCATAGTACCACGCGATCCGCGTATACTCATAACATCACCGGGGCCACACAATTTCAATAAAATACTTCCGAGAGTTTGATAATTTTAGCGCACTATCGGGCACGGCAGAAATTACGCTTCGACGAAGGAAATTAGGCAGGAATGTCAGCCGGTGAAATTGCCGGCGTCTGTGAGTCTCTGTCTCTTCCAACGGGCTTCACATTCAAACACTAAATGTTCGTTTAAACGATTGGCTCGTCGTTTTCGAAATACCCCGCTGCAATATCAGCAAACGTTAGCAATATCTCTCGCCGCTGTGACGCGGAAGCACTGCGAATGCGATACTCGATGCTCTCGGCTGACGACCTCGAGAACGTGCACACGGAAACTTTGAATTTTATCGCGGCGTGGGTATATAAGCGCTGGTGCAATCGAAAATGAGACGTTTCTAGCATATAATAATTCTCACCGCATAGGTCGTATACCGTGGAAACAGGAGTCTCTGTTGAATTTCAACGCCGAGTACTGTTGAACGCCGATCGCGCGAGTGCCTTCGCGTTTTTAGTCGGCCAGGCCGTTAACGATACCGGCAAACCGCGGTGCACGGAAAGGGGATTCGCAGCAGAGGAAAGCAGCTTATCATCCGAATCTACTTCGGGCTCTCATTAACGAGCTCACGCGATTTCCGAAGTGTCGAACAGCCGCGAATCGCGTCAGGCGAGGTAAAGTTGTCCCGAAACATCCTCGCATATTCAACGAGCCACAAATTCCGAAGTGACGCTTCGTTTCGTGGCAGCAAGTTAAAAACACCGGCGTGTCTCGCTCTGGTCTGCTCGATCGATGAGACAACGCCAGCACGCGACTGTTCTAATTGGTCTTTTCCACGGGCGTGTAATTACAAGTTAGGAATTACCAGTCGTTTCACGCGGGACCGAGGGTTTATTTAGATAATTAACCAGACGAGGTGAAGTACGCGATGGATCGGTCGGTCTTCTCTTTGCTCGAGAACCGTCGGCGATGCCTACTCGCGGGGACAGATCGTGAAACTGGAGAGGAGAAGATGGGAAGGTAGGAACGCGTCGAGAATCGAGGTAGTTTCTCTATTTCTCGTGGCAATAGGTTTTATCCAAAGATTTCCCATAAAGGCAACGTCTGGAAAGCAACAGACGCCGGTTGCAGCGGCGTTTCTCGCGTGGATGTGCACCATTCAGAGCTTTCGTGGCTTTGATGGGTCTCAGACCGCCCTTTTCCTGTAGTCACCCTCTCGACCCCAATGGAAGAAGCTTCTCCTCTAAAAAGCCACACCATCCGCGTTTTTATCCCCCTTCCCGCGTCTGGTGCCGTCCTCGCGGGACCCGTCTCCATTTCACAAGTGCCACCACGAAGGTGTCTGCGCTTCGCGGCTCGGCTCCCGCTTGCAATTTCTCCGGCGTCGTCTAGCGTCGCCGAGCGTGTTCGACTCTCCCGGAGATATCGACTATCGATCCGCCGTCCCCAAGGCTCGCGTCTCGCGGGCTTCCGCTTCTTCCTCCCAGCTCTCCCGATACTTTCGAAACAATCCTTATCGAAAGTTTCCGCGGGGATCGCGACAGAACCGATGGAGAAAGGCGTGACGCTTTCCTCTTTGGATATTCGAGCTTCTCGAAGAAGGAGTGCGTCGCGGTAGAAGTAGAAAGTTGCCTCGCAAAGAGGGGAATTCGAAGTTGCGTCGACGGCGGTTGGCTAGATCTACGAATATTCCCCCGTCGTGAAACCGAATTTTTATCGACGAGGGAGCAGCGTAGACCGCGCGGAACATTAGAGAGAGGGAGCAGACGCGAGCGGCACAATGGTGCACGGGCATCCGTTGTGGATGGAGCGGGTACAACGCCATCGGAAATTGGCTCAGTGTTTGCTCTTTTCAGCAAAGTACCGCCGGTTACATTTGTACGCGAAACGCGTCCCGCCCGCGGCGCGGCGCGGGGTTGAAAGTTGATCATCGAGAGCGCTCCGAGGGAAACCGCCAATCAGTGAAAGGGTGAGAGGTCGCTCTATGGGGTGGTTTTTCCCACCGCATTGAATCCTTCGTCGAAAAAGCAGCTGCAAACCTCAGCGCCGCCGCGGGATTGCGTTTAGAGATCCGTGCGCTTTGCTTTCCGAGCTTTTCTATCGGAATGGCCGGTACCTGACTCGCGTGCGGCACGAGCTCACCGCTGTAGAACAAGACAAGATACTCCTGGAACGGAGTAACAGCAGCCACTGTCCACACTTTCCAGGACCACGAAACGTATCAGCCGCTGCGATTCAATTACCTGGCGGCGATTAATTCGCGTTCGTCCACTTAGCGCGGCGAACGCAATTCAGCCAATTACACGGAAGGCCGATCGAGTGGCTGTTGGCTGGTCCGCGTCTGTCCTCGGCCGGCTGTTCCCTTCAAACGGGCCAGCGTTAGACGAGCAGTCGCCTGTCCCTTTCTTACACGCGCCCGTATGCACCCGCCGCGAGCACGCCGAGCTAATTATCGGACCGAGTTGCCAACTTTTCGTTTCGGGTAAAGCGGGGGAATTCCGGCCACATATGCAGTAAATGCTATAGAATTTGAACGAGTTATACATTTGTTATTTTTTTTATATTAATTAAAGTGTCTAGTTTGTATTAATATGACCGAGAAAGCATAAATTTAAGTTGTAACAAAATTGGGAGCAATAACACAAAAATAGTCATTTGATTGATTGATGATTTTTCTTTATAAAAGAGCTAGGAAAACTGTTGAATTAATAAAAAGTTGTATTTTTTTTTATTGTAAAATTAATTTGTACATATATCAGAAATATATTCTACAGGGGTATCCCATCCTGAACATTCTTCATCTGCCCATTGACCACATACTGTGCACCGGAACCACATTTCATCATATTTTCCGAATTCTTTGCAAAAGGAGCACATATCGTGTCTTACTTTTTTGTAAAAAAATATCTGAATTGTACATGGCATCTACGCCAGAAAAAAAAAAGAATGTTAAAAGCTGCCTGGAATTACCCATCATGTTTAGCCGGTATTACCCCACACCTCATGTTCAGATATTTGAAGTAATACACTGAATTGAATTTACATATCACCAAAAACCAAATGTGAGTTTGAAAGTAGAAACATTCCTCTATTTAATGAGATTAATATCAGATGATTGCATAAGTTCGTGCCCGATTACTACCTCCCGACATTTTTTCGAGAAAAACCAAGCTCTTTCTTCAAAACTGGAATCGACAAGCTTGTAGATCGTTGGAAAACAATTGTAGAGAAGAATGGTGACTACATACTTGACTAATAAAAATGTACGCTTTAAAATTTAACCATTGAATTTTATTTTCCAATCGGGCACGAACTTATGCAATCATCTGATATTAATAATTCATATCTATTCCATGTACTAACTTAGCTTGCTTAACAGTCGGCCACTGTTATAAGATTACGGTGCGAAATGAATATTCCCGGATTTGTTTGAAACAAAGACTGCTATCGTCATGGAAATCATGAATATTAGCTCGCTGCATCATTAACAGGTACCGTTAAGGAACTAGTTCTTGATCAGGCACTAATTTTTGATCAGTTCATGAAATAAATCGTTCTTTTCAGTTTATGTCCTTAAATAATTGTTTGAAATAATTACTAACATAAAAAAGGATAATTCAAACTTGTTCCTGACCTGATAAAAAATTAGTTCCCATATATTTTCAGATGATCAAAAACTAGTTCCTAGTCACCTTATTATTCCCCAACCTTATAAATAATTAAATTATACTTATTTTCAACTTTTTAAAATTTTTCCTTAAAGTGTAAACATTAATTTATCTTTTAGTATAAAAAAAGTATATGGTTGAAAGTTTTATTAGGTTAAAAATAAATATTAAAGCGGGAAACTCTCTAAACTGATCAAAAACTAGTTCCTTAACGGTAGTAGTACCATAAGTCAAGTTACGTAGTTTTTATTTAAAGAAATAGAAGTGGCCGGAATTACCCCGCTTTCCCCTACCATTGCCCGTCGATGGAGGAAACAGGGACTAATTAAGAGAATTCCCCGAGTGTCCCTCGCGATCCAGCTAGACCTCCGCGCACGAGTGCGCGAATTCCACGGGCCCGATCGCGGTACCGAAACGACCGCCACCTACGTCGCGACGATCGTATCGGGCGACAAGAATTTCCGGGGGCCAGGAGGGACGGCGCGTCGCGTGGAGAAACAAGCTCGAGACCAGGTCCGATACATACTGTTCCTCTTCGCCCCGATAATTAAATTCCCGATTAATCCGTAATTATCCTCTCAAGCGGGACTCGTTGTTCTTCCCTCTGGGTGTCCACCGACGCGGCGTGGCCTCTGTCCGTTCGGCGCGAATAAATCTGCCGCGGCCGATATCGATTCACGGAGGCGGCTCGAGACGCACTCAGAGGGAGCCTGCGAATCCGTTCGCGGCGGCCACGCCGTGTTCCGAACGCCTGTGCACCGGCCCAATTGGCATTCATTGGCGCCAATTTATCTTGGCAGACGCGGGGCGTGGCTCCAACTTAAGCGCGCTCGCTTAATTGTACGCCGCTACTAATTAAGCGACGACGAGTCCGCCGAGAGTTCGAAGGAGATCGCAGATCGTTCGGCGGAGGGGGGACAGAGGGGGGCTTGTAGGTATGCAACCCTTCCACTCCCCCGACTCCTTCGAATGGTTTTTATCGCCCCCCCCCCCCCCCCACCCGTGCGTTTCGGTTGGGGTCGTAAAAAGTATCTAATAACGATTCTTGTTCGATCTTTTAACGAGTACACGAGGGGGAAAGTAAACGCGACTCGATTAGAAGGCGAGTAGGGAAAAGTGGGGCAAAACCGGGTACGCAGATCAGACCGGGTAACACTGTTTTTTTTTTTTATTATTATTATTATTATTATTATTCGACGGGAGAACCCTTTAGAGTACATAGATTTGTAACAATTAAGTACAAGAAAGAAAAACAGGTGTACCGGCTTAAAACTAAAATAAACAAAAAGGAAATAATATAAAAAAATAACAAAAGATAAACAAGAAAAGAGAAAAAAACATAACAGTCAACAATCAACAACAACACAGTACAAAGGTGTGTAAAATTAAGTGTGTAATGTTTCTAAGACAAGAGCTGTGATATGCAGCCAACGTATGGTGTTATATTCGGGTAGACCTCACGACGGAATGAGATCAATTGTAGAGCAAACACCGTTGTAGTTTTTCATGTAGAGAAGTTTACAAATTTCGAGTTGAAAAGTTCCAGTGTTGCGTTGGTGAATTGCCTTTTTTATACCACTTGGATTTAAAGAATCGATTACGGTAAGTACTGCATTGTATTCTGTATACTTTTCACAGTATTTTGCCGTTTTACCCGGTTCTTTATCGCATGTTGAAGTGTAGATATTTAATGTTTAGTAAATCACCTCATTTGTGGCAAAACCGGGTTCTGTGTATTAGTGCAGTGACATTAGGATCTGTTGTCGGAATAAATCCCATCAAGCTAAATTTTGGTATGGGCCTTTATTTGGTCGTTTTAAACAATATGTCAAAAGTCCCCATCGATTCCACCCAGGGATTGTAACCCGCTGGGAGCCGGTTACTAGTAACATAGGACAGTCTAGTCTAGACAGCCACTTAACGTACTCTGGTCATCCGGCCGAAAAATCGAGTAATCTTTATGAATTTTTTACTCGATGAATAACAAATATAATCGTGCAAAACTTTTTACATATTATTCATCTACTTGTGCCCTGCTCAATTTTTCGGCCAGATAACCATAGTACCCCCTTATGTGACTGTCTGGACTAGACTGTCCTATGTTACTAGTAACCGGCTCCCGGCGGGTTACAATCCCTGATTCCACCGCGGATAAAAATTTTACAGAGGGTTGAAAAAACAACTGTTTTTCGCGAATATCTCGTTATATAGCAGTTTTGGGACAAAAACAGTTATTATACAATTTATAGCTTAGAAAATCCTCTACAAAAAAGGTGGTATGAGTTTTTTCGTAGCAGTAATGAGAACGTCAGCATCAATATTTTAATAGATACCCGGTATTACCCACACCTATGGGGTAAAACCGGGTATTTGCATACTTTCGAACAAACCTTGTTTTCCTGTGAGCCAAATAGTTTTTTCATGTAAGAATTCTCATTTTCTGATTCTGTAAGGTTCAATTAAGTTTTCTAGCGGTGTCCAAACTATATTTTGCCGTCTGACTTTATGCAAGCAGGAAGAATACATTAGATACCCGGTTATGCCCCACTTTCCCCTACTATTCCTCCGTGAATTTTGAATTATTTCCAGCCTCGCGGTAGATAAGATTTTCCCCACTCGAATTTCTCTGTTTCTGATGTCATCCGGCGCACAATACGGGCGATCCTGAATTATTGAAATAATATCGGAGCGCGGCGCTGGAAAACGGTGGCAATCCCGCGGAGGGGTATCGGTGAACTACTTAAAAGTTCCTCGTAGCATCGATTGCTTTCGCGCGGCGGAGCTGCTTACCATTGATTCAGCCCCGTTCTCAGGCTATAGAATTCCGATAACTTTTACAGAGTTGCGCTTAACCGCGTTCAATTTCTCCCTCGATATGGTTATACCGACATCCTTTTTGCTCGCCGGGCGAGAATCCCACCCCCTGTAATTCTGTTACGACCAATCTTGTCGCTCGGCCTGGGCCTCTCTGAAACCGAGTCGCATTCACCGCCGGGAACCCGTAGCGGTTGTTTAGAAATCCACCGCGCTGCTCCGACCTTTCATGTCAAACTAACCACCAGAGCAGCCTAATCGCGCGCCGAGGATCGCGCCGAGATCCCCAAAGGAAGGAAGCTGCGAGCAATACCCAGTGAAAGGGTAGTTATCGTACTGTCCTCGATCAATAACCAATTACTTAAAGCAGATTACGTTGACGTGCTGAGATATCAATCGCACTCTATTCCCCCGATTCGCTTTCGCGGATCAACGTTGCAACCGACTGGTATCGCTACCCAATTAGAGGTCGCGGCATATCAAATTAAACCCCACTTTCTCCAAACACATCTCGCGCATGGTCGGGCAGAAGTCGCGCTGCAAGCGGCAGCTTTCGTTTACCGGCGAGAATGTTGTTTAGCAGCGAGATCGCGCGAATTTCATTAGTCGCGTAGGAGGAGGGCAGCGATGCGACGGCGGTGTGTCGCGTGGATATCGATTGCAGCCGGTTTCCTGGCAATAACAAAGCAGGAGACACGGTCCGAGAGAGCGTCGAGCCCGGTGCTCGACGCTGCACAGCGACGCGACGGCCACGAACAGGCACAGGAACAGAGGGGCTCTTCGGATCGGAAGCTAAGTATAGCGACCGGGCCGATCGCGTCCGCGTCACCGTTAATTAAATCCAGCCCGGTGATTCAGGAGGGACGACCTTTCGCCGAGAGAACAAGCCGTTTGTGTACGCCGCTACCGGCGGCGGCCGACGGTGGTTCCTCGTTCATTGCTTTCAGGTGCCGTTGGCAGACTCGATGAGGTTTGCCAGCGGCCGGGCACGCGTCGAATAATTGCTTTATGTACGCTCCGCGATCGATACCGACCGCGGAACAACCGAATTTCTCATTACACGCCGCCGCGACGGCCCGAAACGTCGATACATCAGAGGGAGAGCAGATTTACGCTGACAATTACGGATTTACGGGGTGGAGCGTCCATCTCAGGGCCTCGTCAGACCCTTCCGCGATACCGATTTCCCTTGCCCGCCATTACCCTTGCTCGCGCTCGCCGCACCGCGGAACACGTTGATTCCTTTCACCTGCAGATCTCGCGAGAGATGGAGCTCGCGGGAACGGATCTTACGGACCGTTCCTTCTTCTTTCATACGTATAACCCCCGGCGCTGAAGGCTCCCTCCGTGCGGAACGCTGCCGGGTTTAATCGCGACGCGAAACTTCCACGGTGATCTTTTATCCTCGGATTTAATTTGACGTGTCTGCGAGCGATGCGACGACAGAGGGATTATTAAAACGAGCGAAACGACCGGGCACGAGGAACGCGAGCGATTCAGAGAATTCCGCGCATACCGTCCATATTATCACTCAATTATACTTCCGGGTGTCGTGCCTCGACTCGTCAAGGCGAACGAGACCGAGCAACGGCGTAAATCACCGAGGCAAACGGGGCGTCCTAGGGTCCCAATGGAATAAACGAAAACGAGAAAGAGATTGTGCTCGAGCAGCGGGTTTACTACCTGAAAACGGAGGGCTTAACGATTTCACGGACTCGCGATCGATCGTCTCATAAATATCCAGGACGAATCTCGGGCGATAAATCGTGGCTCGCGGCCGGGCGATTTAAAATAGCTCGCGTCAACGCGCTCGGGCCCCGCTACCTGGAAATGAAGACCTTAAAGGCCGAAAATCTCGCGGCGCCAAATAAACCGGCAGGAGCAACAAGAGGGCAAAGAGGCCCGGCCACCCGTAAGAGGAGGCTGGGATCCCGGCGCCGCGGACTCGCGTGAGAATCCTTCGGGAGTAAACAAATCAATTCCGGGGGCCTGGGACACGTTTATGCCTTGGATCGTAAATTATCATTAAGGTGATTGGCCACGTTCAACACACGGATGGACGGCCGAGCGGCGTACGCATATGGAAAGCCGAGTAATCCAGTAAACGCGTTGCACACGCAACCGTACGTGGGCCGTGTGCGCGCCTACAGTTAAGCTTAAACGCCACCAGTCGATTAAATCTCTCGCGCATCTTACTCGAGCGGAGCAGGTGCCTCGACCAACTGGTCTTGCATCCTTCGGGTGCTTATAGAAATACTGCCCGCGACCGCTCTTCTTCTCTCGGACGACAGTGGCCGGGACCGTGGCCACTCGTCTGCCCCTCGCTTCCCGACCCTTCGTCTCCCCCCTTTGGGAAAATAACGAGGGTTACATGCGATTTACGGTTCGCAGAGGCTGTTCATGCTGTGACGCAATGTTGGCGATGAAAGGAACTCGGGGAGAGGTATGCTACTTGGAATCTTGAGCCAGACGTCTGACCTATTATTTCCTTTTCCCCTTAATCGCTGCTCCGCGCTTCATTGAGTTGCGACGCACGGTCGTCGGAATAGGGGTAGTAGGTGACATTCGATCCAAAAATTAACTTTCTCCTATCGAAACCTACTGAATGTATACTACCGCCTTCCTAAATGTCCAACAGTGACTGAAAATATTGATAAAATTTAATAAACATTGTAACTGGGACGAACACTTAAAAGTTGGATATTTTAAGGATAGCATTTTTCAGTTGGAAAAACTGCTTCCTTCTTAGAAATGTCCTGACGACTCTGTTTAATATTTTCTCTCTGCTTTTGTTTTAGAATGAAGAACAGTCTTTTGCGTTGAAAATTAACATCGTTAACTAAAAATTACTGTTTATAATGTATTGAAAAAGTAATGCTCAACGAAATTAAGAAAATTGTCAAAGTTCTTTAAAATTGACAAGGAATATCTTTCAAATTTCATCGAGTTTCACGTTCTAACCAGTTGGAATATTTTCAGCTACTTCTATATAATCATGCAAAAATCATTTCCCCCTGCAGCCCACTCGTCAAATTATTAATGTTTAAAACTGTCAGTTACGTCATTAATTAGTATTATTATTATTAATATTATTATTGCGTATGTACATACGTTCGTATCTGTCGTATTATTATTGTATTATAAAGGGCTTTTACAAATATTTATGTATATTGAGCTCCAATCCGTCGAATAAATTAATAATAAACGAATAACAATGCTGATCTAAACTGTACATTTCGTCACAATTTTACATAGTACTATTTGACTTTTCATTATAACCCGGAAACGAATATTTTCCCCAACATGCAATTCAAACCACTTGAGGGGCTAGGTTCCACTCAAAATTTTCGGAAATTGTTTTTAGGTTGTTTGCGTACTTGTTCCGCTAACTACATCTTTTCTACGTATTTTAAGCGCAACGGAATAACAGTAAAAAATGTACGAGCCTGCACATGAGATCGGATAACGATGTCCAACTTTAAATGCGATTTCCCAGAACCTACGTTTTCCAAAACGGTGAACATAAAATCTCGAAAACCGCTCGAACGATTTGAATGAAAATTTACAGGGAACTGCAGGAAACTATTCCCCTCCAGGTATTGGGAGCACATTTTCAATAAAGATTCTTAAAAAAAGGATACAACATATTTTTCCTACAAAAAAAAAAGGATAAAATCAGAAACATGAATATAAAAATTATATTAATTTGTTTATCAAAATTTTGCTTCCTGCACAAGATGGAGACTGTCTTGCAGATTATAAAAATGCCTTTACTTTGTGTTTTATACACATTTATATTTATAACTTGTTTTCCTTAAATATATATAAAATTTTCTTTTTGCGCATTAAAGTCGACGAAATGACGCTTAAAAATTAAAACAAAAATTATCTCTAAATTCATTTATTACTTCAGAATTTTAAATAAGGTAGCATATAAACAGAATTAATTTTCTTTATCACAAATAAGTTAAAAAAAAGAAAAATAAATAAATAAATACAGGTAAAAAATATTAAGTTATACATTATTAGAAAGGAATAATTTTTTCCTGTTTCTTTGGCGCAAATTTCCTTCAGATATCTGTTACAGTTTAAAAGTTGTACACGAATATCCCCTATCCGCGAACAGCTTGCAACGCTTATAGTTATGTCGGGTTCAAGCATAAACTCGGGGTGGTAGAAGGTAACTCACGGCGTTTCGATACGTGAATAGGATCGACCGCGGTCGAGGGACATCTCATTTCCTCGTCGTTTGAAAAATGGCTCGCGACTTCCGCGCGCTCGCCACCCGAAGGGACGCGATTTTCGCGACTAAAAACGGGAGTGTCAGCCACGACAGGCGCTATTCGAACGTCTACCACGCCATCCTGTCGCCTATTCTTTCCCGCAAGATTACCATGCCTCTCTCGCCATTTCAAAGATCCTCTGTTCTCCGCGCACCAGCCGTTTCCACTTTCATAATGTCCTTCTTCCAAAACGCGAGCACAAGTCTACTCCCCTTTTTTCCGACCTCAACAGATTGTCCTAATGCAGTGATTCCAGCACTGCAGGCGTTTAGAATCCCACCGTTTCCAGCCCTTTTTCCATCGTACACAACGAAAATGTTACTGAAACATTTGCGGTACAAAACTGTTTACGATAACGCACAAAAAAAAAACGGGAAATTCTGAATGAAAATGTTGCGTCTGAGAGATGCCAACGATTTTCATGAAATAATCGTAACATTTACGTATCACGAGCGCCGCTGCATCGTGATAAAAAGCCTTGACTGCCTTCCTGCTCGGTTGTTTCAAATACAACATCAGTTCGAGCTACAAAGTCTCTTTTTTCCACACTGATGCGCAAAATTCCGTGTAAATTACGACTCCAGAGCAGTTTTGAACGCGGCAAAACGAGCAACAAGCCGCGGAGCGAACCGCGAAAATATTTACGCGAGGGATCGATGCGCATCGGGCAAAGTTGACGCTGTTGTCGCAGGAGGAAAGGGAGGCGACCTAATGAACGCTCTCGCGCGGTCTGCAAATGGGCTGCACATTGGCAAACTTTAATGTCGCGCATTCGATAACCAGCGGGCTCCAGTTTTGCGGCCCTAATTTCACTGTTAATAAATCGATTATGGTCGCGCTTTAATAGCTTCATGGATGGACCGTTCCATTTGTACCGCGCGCATCGTAGTCGCCGCGGCGTATCGGTCTCGTAATCGATAGTTCAGAGCAATCGGGACCTCCGACTGGATTCGATCGAACCGGAAAATCGGCCGATCCAACTGATTTCAATATTCCAACCCGCGATCGCCCTCCATTTTTCTTTTATTTTCGCGCGCCCCCAATGGACACTGTCAGATCTGCCAATACCAAATTTTTCCCGTAATTCGAATCGTTTTTATTACTTGAACGCCACCAAGTACCGCGGGGACGCGTGCTCCACTTAAAACTCTTCGAAACTGTATAAAACGGACGATTCTGTAAGTTTCGCACGCATTTAAGGGGTTATGAACAGTCACAAACATTTGAAAAATCGTTTTTTCAATTTTTGTATTTTTAGAGGCTTCAACTAGTGCTGAAGGTTTATAATACGGGCCTGGTATCGATGACACCTTGTAAGTTGAAAAATTAACATTTTATATAAGAATAAACTGGACTTGGAACTTCAAACGCGTTTTTCTTGAAACAGCGTTTTCAAAATCGGTGACCAAAATATTTAAAAAACCATTCAACCGATTTATTTCAAATTTTACAAGCTTACTATAGGAACAATAAACTAGTCTTTGAACGAAGGATTTTTTATCCGATGCTTAGTTTTCTTTTAATTGACGAAAATCAGGCACGATTTATGATAAAAATTGAAACTTTTACTTTAAACATCAGCCATTTCTTCACAAATCAATATTTCGAAAAATCCTTCGTTCAAAGACAAGATAATATAATATAATAAGTAAATTCTTTTGAAGTTTTTAATTTAGATGATCGACTTTCGAACAGCAGTGGTCACCACAGAAGCTTTTTTTTGAGGGGACCTTCGAGTGATGGACAATAACATTGTTATTAATAAATATATTTAAATAAAAAAATTACGATACACAGTACTAGATGCAATGCTTAAAAGGAAAAAAGATTTTTTGAGAAATGTGTTATAGCTTTCGAGTAAAAAATTTCCAAAGATCACACTTTTTTCGGCCTCCTGACTGAGCATGACCCCTTAAGGGGAGGTTCTGGTCTAAATGTCGATTTTTTTTATATTTCATTTTTCGAATGTTCAACCTTTTAGGAAAACGTGTTTAAAAGGATGTATTGAAATTCGTAAAATTCCCGAAGTTATAGGCATTTGAGTAGCGACAAATGCATGGATAACACACTTCAAACGCGTTTTCCTCGAAACAGCGTTCTCAAATCGATGGGACCTGTATCTCCAAAAGTTATTATCCGATTCGACTGAAACTTTTTTTATTTTGAAGAATATACTTCTGGCTAGGGGGGGAACTAAAAAAAATACAAAAAGTTGAAAATTTATAATTTTCAAAGGCGACGAAATGACGAAAAATACAGGGAAAAGTGATTTCAAACTTGAAGTATCGTTATTTTCTAAGAAAAATGTAATTTTTGTAATTTTTTTAGTCCCCCTCTAGCCAAAAGAATAATCTTCAAAATAAAGAAGATTTCAGTCGAATGGGATAATAACTTTTGGAAATAGAGGTCCCACCGATTTGGATCAATTTTTTGACGCCTTGACTTTAACGACTCCCCAGGGCCGTCTACAATGATTAATTATAAAACAAAAAATATATTTCGATAACTTAAGACATCCTTAATACAATGCAAAAAGTCCCATTAAATTATATATAGTAGTTTTCCTTTAACTAATTCCTAAATATCACCTATTTTTTGGGCTCTAGACCAGAACCTCCCAATAAAGGGAGACAGTTGTCTGAACGGTAAGTTCCTTATCTACTTGCCAGCGATAACTGAATATCAACGTTTCCTTATGAGAAGTATAAGCCGATTTCCGCGAGAAGCCGCAAACAGTGGGAACGCGATACATCGATGGAAGCAAGGGGGTCGTATGAAAGTGTTATCAATCTTGAGCGGTTGTTTACGACAAGCATTGGAGAGGGCTCGATTTGGCGGGACTCCAGCTCGCATATGAATACCGGAACAGCGGTGAAGTCGACGAGGATTCGATTGTAATCGATGAGAGCGCGAGCGAGGCTGACGACGCGACAGATCCCCAACCCGGGCCGAAGCGAACGCTTGGAAATCGCGATCGAGGATACGGAAAACATTCACTTCGCGACCCAATGGCTGGGAAAACGACGGCTCCCTTTTACCGTGAATTCATATTACTCGATGCACCGCGACTAACTGTAATTATATCGTTCAATCATTAATATGGCAGGGAAATAGACTTTCATTCCCGCTCGCGTAAATAAAATATAGCCCGTTTGCAGCGGCAGCCGTTGATAATGGTTTTTCGCGTCCAATTCGTATTCGTTATCGCTCTAAAACATTCTCTGATTCGCCGGTCGAGGGGAACATTTAAATTTCCCGATCGCTGAACCGTTTCACGCTGCGCTCCACAGAGAAATAAATGATTTCTACCCGGTCAGTGTCCAGAAACGATAGCACGCCGCGTGGCCCACTACGGACGATCGTCTCATGTTCTCTGGAGCAGCGAGCGCCGACGTTTTTCGCCGACTCGAGTCGCTGAAGCTCTGCGGCGTCCCGGAGGGGCTCTCCGAGAAACGATCGCGACCTCGGGCTCCAATGTTCCGTTTAATGGCGTCGGGTGTCGAAGAACAGGTGAACTTTGACGGGTAGCGCCGCGCGGGGAATTCCTCGACCGTTCGTGGCGCCGTGTTGCTGAATTTCCAGAGACGCGCGGGAAGCAGAATTTTCGAGGAGAAATCGTCCAGAAACTCGCCAACCCGCTCTGTTAATATTCTGAAGACTCGAGAGCTTCTTAGTTCGGGGGTGAGGTCTAAAAATATTTCCCACACCGACTTAGAAAGTGGAGCAGTTGATTCTCGAGCCTATCGCGGAGCTATCAATCAACCGTGGAACTCTGTCGACTAGCCTCGGTTCACCTTCGATCCGAGGGAACTCTGCGTGTTCCAATTTGGAAGGCAGACGCGGCTTCGGCTCGATTTCCACCAGGAGTTCTCCCACAACTCGGTCGCAAGGATCGGCGGGGGGCGAGCACTCGGGAGCGGAGGGAACTTTTTGTCGGGAGTTGCTCGTGCAGAGCACGAACCCTGTTATCTTCGAACGTGTCGAGTTACCTCGTTAACCAACAATGGCCTGGCCACGAACGCGTCCCAAGCAACGCGCGACAACTTTTCACTTTACGACGCCGCTCTACGTGCGACCGCCAGCCTCTCCAGCAGCCTTCGCGTCTCGCGAAAAACTCACCTCGCGCGGGGGTTAGGGGAGGGGAAAGACCTCTTTCCCTCTCGTCGTTGGCGAAAATCGAAAAGAAAGATCCACCCCCCGAGCCTCTCGCCGTCCCCTAGACAAAGGCAAACACCGCGACGGCCGAAGGCAACGGAAGTGCGTCCGACTCCATCCGACAACGAACGGTCTCGTCGAGTCTAAAGTTTCTCCCTTTGTCGCCGCGAACAGAGGGAACCACCCCCGACTCGAAGGGATTAGGATCCTCTTAGGAGCTTTTTGATACGCCCTCCGGGCAACCGACTTTTTCTTCCCCTCCTCTCCACTGCGTCGCCCAACTTTCAGATTCAACACTGCCTCGGGAGCAGTGCCCACATTCGATTACACCGAATGAGTGGACCTTGAACAGCACTTTGTACTTCCATCCTTTATCCTCCTGCGGTCTATTCTAACGTCAGACGACAGCTCGCGGAACGTGTTTAGCGTTTGTCCGGCGAGCGATCGATCCGGGGGAGGGGATTATAGTGCCGCGGTAGATTCGCCGCGAGTGTCGGACCGGAGACAGGACAGGGAAGTTTGCTTTTTTGCAGGGGACGGAAAATTCACAGGCCTCTTTCTTATCGGAGCCGCGGAATTTTTAAGCGACTCATTTGCATCGGGGACACGGTGTTCATCGGCAGTCGTTAATCACTGGCGGCGAAATATTGTTACCGCAGCGTAGATTGGCCGCGTTGTTCCGGGCTGAGCTCCTCGCTGCACGCTATCGATCGCCGCGGAATTAATAAGTATGCATGCGACGGATCGCGCGTTACGTTTGTATTACGCGGCCGTTAATCTGACGTCGCGTGACGGCGAGCTGCGGCCCGTGTCGAGTCGAGGATCGTCGATACGGTTCATTCGATTTCGCGTTCACGGCGATCAAAATATCATCGGCTTATGAATCTCTAAAAGAATTCATGGCTGGCCGGACGAATTCCCCGTCGAGCTACGAAGCGCAAGACTTAACGACATCAGCATCGCCGAGGAGGGGCTCCTGTTACTCGGCCGCTAATAGAGCCCCCGTGAAAAATGGACGAGCTGTAATGGCAATTATTGCTTAATTATTGCCGCAACTTGCCAGCCGTGGGCGAGCGGCGGGCAGTTGAAAAATTTACACCCTCTACCATCCTCGCGGTAAATTACAATGAGTTATTCATAGATAAACTTCCCAGGGGAAAATTGCTGGGCAACTCGCGAGATGACGGTAACTTCCTCCGGCGACCGCGTAACCCGTGTCCACGAAACTTTCTGAAAAATTCCGTCCCTTAGCGCGATGGGCCTCCGCGCTGCCTTCCACCGAATTGCCCTCGGTACGCGTATAAATTTCGAGCGCGCAGGCTGATTAGAAGTCTCTGCGGGAGCGAGGCTTCTCGCCGCGCACACGGTTTTCCATCTCGCGGCACTTTCGCAATTTCTTAGGAGACACAGTTGCCGGCGAACGAAACGCGACTCGCAGGCACGTCGGGGTTATCCGCGCGAGAAAGCTTCAGCGAGCAGCGTCGCGACGCGCGTCTCCTCGTCTGCGAGAGGACGCTCGACGTGTCGCGAGCCGGCTCGAGGACCTGGAGCCTCGAATTTAGCTTCCGCTTATATATATATATAATTCATACGTGGCAGAGGGATAAAAATTTGTCGGCCATGCAGCGATGTAAAACTCGAGAAGGCATCCTTGGCGAGGATGGTACTCAAAGATTACAGATTTATTTATTTATATACGGGAAAAACCCTTTGGTGCATATAATATAATATAAAATCTGACTTGAAAATGCGGTCCAGTTTTGTCCCTTTTTGAATTGCTCTATGTCTCCTAAATATGTAGCCATTTTAACTGTGTTTGTTTCTTCTATCTTAGTGTTTTTGCTGTCCTCTCTGTTATCCTTTGATTGCGCGTTGTCTTTTGTTTTATTTTTATCTTTAACGAATTTTCTGACTAGAGCTCTTAACTGATCTAGCGAACTGTTGTCTTCAACTTGTATTTTATGTTTTCCGCACACTCTTTCAATTTGATATTTTGTCAATTTTTGAATCCACGCTAGTGCACCACTTGTAATTAATTGTTCTATCTCATTCCACTGTATTTCACTCATTTACTTCTTTTTTTTTTTTTTTTTTTTCACGTGTTATTGTGTTTTATTATTTATCGTTGTTTTATCCTCGTCGCCACTGCAGTATTTCTAGTGAACCTTACATGAATTCTCCACATATAAGGAACAATCTAATAAATAGTCTATTTATTAGCACTTGTAACATAATATATTTGACTCCTGATACAAGGTGTTAGCTCGTCTCTGGCCTGACGCACACTACTCGTTCGGCTCCCCGACGATGTATATCATAACAACACTCTCGGTTACTACAGAAATGTTACATAAATGTAGACACTCGAAAGCAGAACACATAAAACCAAAATGAATTAGTGCCAAGATAGAGTACAATAATAGAATAATAGGAATTAGCGGGAACTATTAACCGCCTTATTCGCAGAGCGCTTAAAAGACTATAATGAATGGCAGAAGAAGATTTCCTCGGTACCGATGTCTCAACGGATGGTTGCACCGTGACGAACACGAGTCTGAGAGTCTGAGAATTTGACGAAGCGAGCTGCGAGCCGTCAGTGGTTACCCCTCAAGAACAGATATCAACGGAATAATCGTAGACGGATGTGTCGCGGCGGCTCGCCTAATCCTGGATGTCGGAATTTCCCGAGACACGGAAAAGTTCCGAAGTTAGTTGCAACGTGAAGCTTAATTCGCTGCGGAGGCGGAGGTCGCGGTGCGCCGGCTGTCGCCGTTCGGATTAGCAAACGCATGCGACGTCATTTACCGCGTGTCTGCTCTCGCGCTTTCCGCGAGAACAGCCGCTCCAATCTTACGGCTCGAGCAGGCTGGGCTCGCGGATGTCGCGTAACGGGGACGTATTATCGATTACTCGCGATGACAGCCTGTCGCGAAGGCTGATTAGCCGCGATTAGGCTTCGGACGCGCCTTCCAGCGAGATTTCCACACCGCTCGCGAGAGATTTTTCCGGGCCATCTCCCAACCGACTGCACAGTGAACGGTACGAAATTAAAAATGAATAACCTCCGCCCCCGCGGGAGACTCGTCAAAGCCCGATCCAGAAGCTTTTCCTGGCCGGTCTATAAATAAAATGCTCTGGAGAGTACCTTGAGATTGGACGTCGACGTCCGGCCGCCAAAGCAATTGCGCTCGGAGAATCGTGTAAACGCGGCTGGCGTCCGAGGAGGAAGACTGGGACTCGCTTTTCCCGGAGTTTCCGCGAGCTTTGACTGGCCGGGCGGTCGTTAGAACTTTGAACGCGTTCGGAGGGCTCGCGAAAGTGGAAACGGGCTTTCACGGTCATCAGAAATGTTAATTAGTTGGCGCCCAATGAACGCGGCAATTAATTTCCCGTAAGAAAATACGGGGTTGTAGGAGTTACTTCGCTGAGAGAAGGCCGCGCCTTAATTATGATTTATCGCCCGATTTTTATCAACCCGAACGTCCGCGCCAACTTTCGAATAACCGCGATATTTCTCGTTTAGCGACGGGAAAAGTAGTTTATCCAGCCAGTTAATTACTTGGCGCATTAATAAAGCACGCAGATAATCTCTGCAGCCCGCGTTAATGAGTATGTAAGAGACCCGCCGTCCCCCGTCGCCCCCGCCGGATTACCTTAACAAGGACGGGGGATTTGCGCGAAGCATAGGTGGAGAATAAAATTTACGCGACCGTCCCCGCCGGCTGGGAAAAAGAAATTACAGGAACGGCCTACCCCAACTTCCTTCCACTTCTCCCTCCCTCTATCCGTTTCTGTGCGCTTTGTGCTTTAATCCCTATAAATTCCTGCTTTCTCGAGGGCTCTTAACCCTCGAATCTCCCTCGGGCTCGAGCCACCGCATTCCGAAACCTTTTCACTGTTCGCGGACTAAAGTCTTCCTCGCGGTCAGCTAACAACCCCCTTGCAATCATCATAAAATCGTAGGACGAAGGCGGAAGCAGAAAAAAGTGAGACGGCAATGCTCCTCGATGCAGAGAGAGAGAGAGAGAGAGAGAGAGAGAGAGAGCATCTGAATGCAGCAAGCTCTGTGATCGGTACACCTCTTGAGCGAGCAAAAGAAATCTTGATTGAACATTGTCTGGTGGGAAATGGCCTCCTCCGCGCGGATTCTCCGCTCGACCGTGGATCCCTAGTCTACGCGGCTGATTACTCCGCAGTTAGAGCGGTCGCATTAACGTAATCGTATCGCCGCGGAAGGGGAATTGTCTCGGGGAGATTCGCGGAGCTTCCGCAAGGCCGAGGCTCGCGATACGGTGGCGCAGGGGAGCCTCGCGCGGCCCCAACAATTTACGCGGAA
The DNA here is from genome assembly GCA_929113495.1 of Andrena minutula. Taxonomy (NCBI): domain Eukaryota; kingdom Metazoa; phylum Arthropoda; class Insecta; order Hymenoptera; family Andrenidae; genus Andrena; species Andrena minutula. The sequence goes on along the minus strand of OV815993.1, from coordinate 74,354,336 downwards.
TTTGCATAAGTCGTGGAAGCGTAATGCTCCGTGGTGGATGTGCATCGGTGGCATAAGGGATGGGGGGGTTACGTTCCAGTAACCAGCTCGTCTCAGGGGTGTCTTCGGCTGTTCCTCGTCGGCCGACTACAGGCGTTAGACGGCGGGGCTGCTCCTTCGGGCTTGATCCCCGGCAAACGAGCTTCCCCTTACTTTAATTCATACCTCGGGTGTAACGGTCTGGTAAAACGGTTACACGAGGGTGCGTCGGCCTCGTAATTTATTCTTCAGCTTGGATGACAGTGAGACAGTTGGCCTGGTTTCGTGAATACTGTTAAGGGAGGTCAGCTTTCTTGTCGATAGTGGACGAGGTAAATGAATTCTTGAAGGAGAAAGAAGGCTGTACGGTAGGGTGGGGCTAAAAGTCCCGTTTTTTGTATAAACCTATGTCAATAAACAATCTAGAGATATTATTATTATTAGTAGTATTATTATTACGTCTTTATTGCGTCTACGAGGTGTGTAAATAAAGTAATGAGACTGATTTTTTTTGAAGTTTTTATTCAAATATAATTACAATGCAATAGTGTCTCCTTCAAAATAGGTCCCTTGGGAAGCTACACAGCGCTGGAGACGGTCCTTCCAAACATCATAGCATTGCTGGAACTCGGATAGTGGAATAGCCTTCAGCTGGTCGGTTACAGCTGTTTTGATGTTTTCAAGTGTCCCAAAATGAGTTCCCTTGAGGTGATTTTTCAATCAAGTCTGGTGAATACGATATTCACCAGACTTGAGCCCTTGTGACTTTTTCCTCTTCCCGAGATTGAAAAATCACCTCAAGGGAACTCATTTTGGGACACTTGAAAACATCAAAACAGCTGTAACCGACCAGCTGAAGGCTATTCCACTATCCGAGTTCCAGCAATGCTATGATGATTGGAAGGACCGTCTCCAGCGCTGTGTGGCTTCCCAAGGGACCTATTTTGAAGGAGACACTATTGCATTGTAATTATATTTGAATAAAAACTTGAAAAAAAATCAGTCTCATTACTTTATTTACACACCTCGTACATATATACATAAATGTAGCCTATATTCACAGGCAGGTACTGTTACCACAGTACCGATGTAGCTACTTACAGTGCAAAAGGCGAGGTTCAGCGTGAACGCTGCTGTATACCTAACCATTAACATAAAACTATTTAGAGTGCAGACTGAAACTAAAGCTAAGAATACTTATATAGTATGAAAGTTGTGGCAGCAAGTTTAAAGGAGGAAACGGAATGAATAGAGCGAACATCAGCAGGTAGAGAGTTATAAATGTGTATGAGAAAGAGGCCTGAAATTTAGCAGTGTGATGCAACGGGATGGACAGTGCTGAGTGGAAGCGGGTGGACAGTGCAGAATCGGAGTGGAATGACAAATTGGAAAGAAGAAGACAATGGAGATAAGGAGGAGTGCGACTAGAAAGGGTTTTATGAACAAGACAACACAAATATCTGGTGTTATTTTGTATAAACTATAACTATTATGCTTCACGTTCACGGAGTTTGTTTGTTGATACTGTCATTTTCTGCTGAGTTATACCACAAAATGTTTGTCATTGCAAAATGGACCACGCACGGGGCAAAAAGTCCCTGATGACTTTTCTTGTAAAATTAAACTAAATAGTAAATAAGTAAAAAACTCATTTCAAATCATCAAATATTTATTAAACTAATTCTTTTTGGTAGAGTATATTAAAAGGAAAGTATGACTTCTTTAACAAAACATAAAAATATAAGTCAGAGATCAACTAAAACAAAAGCACTATTTAAAGGCTTTGGCATCATTTCTTTGTACTTTGGCCATCTTATTATGAAAACAAATAATCAAATATATATTTTCAATTTGAGGGATTTGTTGCCCCAAAATAATTTGATGAGTGTTATATCTTCATTAAAGTTATTTTAATTCTAGAGTTTACTCAATTTTGAGTTTATGATAGTTGAGCCACGCTAATATCAGCTTTTGATTTTGTTATTAATTTTTAATCCGCAATATTTTTCCAAAATACGTTTTTTATTAACTTTTTGATTAAAAAATATAACTTTATTTTATTGTCTTATTCATTTATTGTTAGAACTTATAAGAGGACCACCGACCGAAAACCTATTAGTGAGGAGGTGCTTCTGATCGCTTGAGATAAATTAGAAGCAGGATTTTCAAAAAGAAAACTCGCTACAGAATCGCTAAAAAAATGAATTATAAATTATTAGACGTTTTACTGTATTACCCGAACTATGTACTTATGCAGGAAAATAAAACACTTATTTGGAAATTTCTCGTTGCGTTCCTTTGCCCCGTAACATGCGAACTTTTGCCCCACATAGCGGCTAAAAGTTCGCATTTGACACTTTTTGGAAATATTTATTTTATATAAGTTGCCACAGGTAAATTTACACGAAGTCACTGCCTATCGAATAATAAGGGATAGTAGTTATTTCTCACAAAACGGTATGACTACCAGTGTAATACCAAGGATTTTAGAGAAGTCTAAAATTTAACTGCGTACTCTTGCCCCACATTACTCTATAAGTTAGAAAATATTCTCATTCAGCAATAAACAATATTGTGCAACCTTAACGTCCTTAACTGATACGCTTTTAAACTGTGGTTTACTTCGTGCAAAAAAATAAAGACGACACATTTCTTTTAGCTTTCGATACATAAAATAACGAAAGCGTCGTGTAATTCGCACGAGCGTCCACGAACGACCCTGTGATCACCTCCGTTTCTTCTCGCCTTTCACATAGTACACTGCGAAACTCAATACATTGTTTAGGAATAGAGATTTTAAATTCGGGACATTTTACCCGCCGGACTTTTAGCCGCACCTACATATGTTCAAACGGGATATCAATTTTAGTTTCGAGAGTGGCACCAATGTCTTCAACGGAATTTCGGAGCTGATACGTACCTATCCACGAAACCAGGACGATTTTTACGGTACTCGTCGTTCAACTCCCGCGAATCCTGAATCTTGCCATTCAATTCCCCGGGGAAATTAAAGGTGAATAAAATCGAGCGATGTTAATAGTCGGCCCCTTTTTCCGGGCTCGCGGTGCACTTCCGGGAATGGACCGTCCGCCCATAAAGTTCCTCGAGGCGAAGCTTCCCCCGGTGCCGGCGGGGGGAAACAATCGCGGAATAATCGTCCCCCGCGGAAAGGGCCGTAACGCGATTTTCCGCGATGCCCGTTTTAGTCGAAATATCACGGGCTTTTATAAAATTGGATGACCCAGTCCGTGTGTTCCGCCGCGATATTCAACCCCTCTGCTTCCCTGGAATCACCCCCCCCCCCACTTCCTCCCTCTCGTCGTATAGATCAGCCCCGTGGAGGGTCCGCGAAGTTCCCCGAGTTTCTCCAACTGCAGCCTCTCTCCGGAGCGAGAATCGCGAGGGACAAGCGAAATGGATCGCTTCATCTCGACGCGGAATGTCCGTTTGACTGTCTGCGTTCCGAAGATGAACGCGAGGGGATTACGGAGTATGTATTGGAGCGGTTGAAGCGGGCGAGAAAGAAACGGCGGAAGGGAGCTAGAGAAATGGCGGTTGCCAGTTCCGCGACGTTAACGAGGGAGACGCATCGCCTCTGTCTTTGTTAGCCGGTTGACGTATTTGCGGAAAAAATTAGATAGTGTTGCAGCCGTGCTCGCTCGCGTTATTAAATCCCGGGGGCAGGGAATTGCGCGCGGCGCGAAAGTTGCTTCGACATACGCGGGAGTACCGCGAGCCCCGCCTCGGCCGCTGCGCCGTCCGCGAACTTTCCCTCCCAATGAAATATTTTTCTACGGAAAGGATACATTGCCGAGGCCGGGGCGGTGCCGTGCTTCGAGCAATATTTTCGTTTGCCCGCGAAGCGCTCTTGTTGCCGCAATAAAAACCGAGTGGCGCTGGTCGCGCGTTTTACATGGAACGGAGATTGGAATTCTAATAAATTACGCCGGCGTTTTTCTCTCGTCTTCGCAGTCCCGCGGGTTACAACTTTCGTCCGACGGGTGAAAACTGTCGCCGGGAGAAACGCGACGCTCGCAGGCCAGCCTCGCGCCAAGTATAAAAGGAAGGCTGGCAAGTGGTATGTCTCAATTGCCGGTCAGACCGTCGCGGGTATACAGGAGGAACTGCTCGCAGGAGCCGGTGGTTGGAAAATAGGCTGTCGAATCCCGCAGGAAAGTCTACTTTCTACCGAGGAAGTCCATAATCTTGGGTCCAATCGCTCGCCTCGCGATTCGCCGGATGAAACGGTGTTTAAATAACGTTGGGATTCCACGAGAGTGGCGCAGACAACGCGCAACGACCGACACCAACGGCGCGAAGGGATTCGAGGAAGATCCAGGCCCACTTTCAAATGGAACGTTTATCGAGTAGACGGGATTTTCCTTTCGACACTTGTCAAGCGTGCCGAGAGGCGCGCGGCGAGACACAATCGATAAAACGTCTCGGTAAAGCTGGCTTTATTCAGAGCAGCCGGCACTGCGTGGCTCTCCTTCGAGGGGATCTCCGAGTGGCTTCGTTTAGTCTGTTGGCAATCGACGAGACTTTACGCGCGGCAAAGTCTAAACTGACCACTCCCGGAGCACTGTATAATCGATTACCGCTCGCTCCGTTATTGTGTGCGCCGTCCTTCCCGGGGAATCGTTTTGATGGAAGCAGTGCTCGAATCCATGAATTCTTGATAGAAACACGGAGGGGCCGTGGTCAGTGTAACCGCCTCGAAGTTAAACAAACAAACTCGCTCGAGGTGCACATAATATGTCAGTGGAAGAACGCCGCGAAGCGAGTATTTTTGGACGCGATGCGGCAGCGCTGGAGACCCGCGAGTCGAATGAAGCGAGATCACAAATTTCCTAAGGTCAGTATCAAATATATTGGCCGGTGGATTCGGTTTCACGAGCAGCGATCGAGGAGAAATCAGCCACCACCATCTGACGGTCGCTGATTTGTCAGTTGGAGTTGCGTGGTCCTCGCATGGTAGGGTGGGGTAAAGGGAACGCTGCTCGGCTCCGCCTGAACCTAGCCGGTTGGCTGTTATTTATCCTTAACCCTCCAGTGCATAGATTTTTAATTCAGTTGGAAAAATTCGACTACTCTAATTTGGGGATGAAAAGACCGAAACCGATGTCTGTTTTCAATTTGGAGGAAATAATAATAATAATAATAATTTTCGCAGGGTACATAACGCAAAAATGCACTTGAAACTAGATTTCTGTCAAATTGAAAACTTAGATTGACATGTTTCTTAAACCAATATCTGCGCTGTGACACTACTTTTAGGCTGGCAAATGAGAATTCTCAACCCCTGTTAACGTAATAATTATGTGCGTTGCGAAGTTATGCATAGACCAATACGAGATGAAGCTATCCAGAACGAATCAATGTTCTAACCAATAAAGTTCCTGAATTTTTTCGTCGCTAACGCACACCTATTCTGATGTGTGTATTTCTACGCTGACAGCTCGGTTTGGCCTACACGTCAGAATCTTGCCACTATCCCCACCACTTCTGGCTCACTCTTGTTCTGCGAAGGCGAGAGCGAGATGGAACGAGAACGAGTCAGAAAACGTTTGAGAAAAGGAGCACCGAGGCAAACAAACGGTGTGGTGGGAGAAGAATACCCGTCACGAAACTCACCGGCCAATATATATGATACCGATCCTAGATCCCACGCGATGGCAAGTCAAAGAACGAAAGCACCGAGGTTCCGAACCAACACCACGCGGTGACCGGAATCGTCGCGACGTACTCGATAAAAACTGTCGCCTCACTCATCTAGTAATTGCGACAATTTCTCGATCGCGCCAATTACCGTACTCGCAAAACCGTGTAATTATCGGCGAGCGGCCGGGACATTTAAACAGGATTTCCAGCGGGGAATATCGAGAATAATCTCGATAACAGATTGCCGATTTGTTATCTGGCCGATTTATGATATCACCGGGCGCGTCTACGAGCGACGCGGGCCCGCGCGCTTCCCGCCAGATACGCCGGCCGAATTTATATTATTTGCCGCCGCGTTAATGCACTCTTTTCACTCTGATTTATGCGCTCTGCGCGCGTAACTGTCTCCTCGTAATCACTGTTGTATTAACCGGCGGGCGTGAAAACGAACGCGGAGAAAAATCGTTGGTGAAGCTGATGGCTGGTGAATATCAGCGGTCGATCGTCGGTTCGAATGAGGGATCGCCGGCTAATAGAAAACACAAATTAACGCTCCTCGACGCGGTTGCATTTAACATTCAAATAACTTGTCGCGGCCGGGCGTCCGTTTCATTCGAACTTTTGATGAACGCCGGAAATTATTCATGGACAGGTCGGGCGAGACGCGGGGCGGCGAGCACGATTCGGCGAGCTGTCGCAAATTACCGCGCCCGAGACCGCCGTCCAATTACATGTTCGAATAATTCGATGCGCGAGTCTTTAACCGAACACCATCGCGGGGCACTGTACCCTTCGATACGCGTTTCGTGCGCACTTTACGTTCACTTTGGCATCCCTCCGTGCGAGGAAGACGCTCGCCGAAAAGGGCCGGGCAGGAAGAAATCGATTGTCGCGGCTAATAGGGGGTAATCGTCGGGGCCAGTTGACGTACGATCGAAATACTCGAATCCGGTGCGGTAAACTGTCCAGGAAGATAGAAATGCTACGAGTTAACTGACCGGTACGCTGCGATCCGGTAACGTATGCACCCATCGAGCCGCTTCCTGGTAATGCGTTACCGCTTCTTGCCGGTCTAAGCGACTGAGCGCGCGTATATCAATGCTCGCTTTCGGCCACGACAACGCTCGCTCCCCCCCTCTGCCTCGTAGCTGCTACCTGGTAGTCGGTAGCTCTCTCGTGCCATCGAGCGCTGCCCAGTGGGGATTCGCAACCGGGGTGGGAACCGGAATTGCGACCAGCCACGCCATCGACGGACCGCGACGGATATTGCGGTTCTCTACTTTCGTTCCGGGCTGCATTTTTGTCCAAGTGCTCCCCCGACGGTTCCGATGGTTCCGACGGTTCCGTCGATCCAACCCCGCCACCTGGCCTCCCCGACGTCACCCCCTACGTGCACCTCCTCTGGGTCCATCGCGTCCGACTTTCCTTCGGGAGAATTGCCGCCCCGTGTCCGTCGTCTGGTCGCTAGTTTCCCGCTGCGGGGCTCGATAAAAATGGGAATGATCCGCGGGTTTAGGTTGGCATCTAACCGTCGGTTATCCAAGAAATCACCGTGCCCAGAGCTACTTTAATTTCATCCAGCTTGCTACACGCTAAAGCTCTCAAAGAAACAACCCCTCCGCGTTGCCTTCGGATTGCTTCCTCCTGAAATTTGGAGGCGTCGCGATTTCTCCTTTCTGAGAAAAGTTAACCGGGAGAAAGAGCGAGGGATGGTTGCGAGGAAGGGGCGAAAGAAACCGCGAGTTGCGAGTTACTTGCAAATCAGCCGTTCCGTCGTCGAAGGATTCCGGGAGACTTCCGACGGAAGAGAGGAGCTGAGTGGAGAGAGTAAAAGAGAAAAGGGGGGGAAAATTCTTTCCTCTCCCGTTGCAACTTTATCCCCGTTCCCAGCTCGATACGCGCTTCTTCCGTGTTTCTCGTCCTCCCTTGCCTCCTTTCTCCCCCGATGCGCGCCGCTCGTGTTTGTCGAACTCATGCATTCGTATTTTCACGGGTCACCGGGCATTCGATGGGAGCCAAACTTGTCGACCGATTCCCTCTGGCCTTTACTTCCCTCCGCCATTCGCGCCGAGCCTTTGCGCGCTCCCACGAGAACTGGGAATCAATTTAGGAAAATGGTAATAAACGGGCGCGTACGGTCCGTGCCCGCTGACCATTCGCTTCCGTCTCCGCGTCAACTGCGGGTCCTCCTCGTCCATCCATTCTTTTTCACTTTAAGGGGAGGTTCTGGTCTAGAGCCCCCAAAAATAGGTGATATTTAGGAATTAATTAAAGGAAAACTACTATGTATAATTTAATGGGACTTTTTGCGTTGTATTAAGGATGTCTTAAATTATAGAAATATATTTTTTGTTTTATAATTAATCATTGTAGACGGCCCTGGGGAGTCGTTAAAGTCAAGGCGGCAAAAAATTGATCCAAATCGGTGGGACCTGTATCTCCAAAAGTTATTATCCGATTCGACTGAAACCTTTTTTATTTTGAAGATTATTCTTTTGGCTAGGGGGGGGGGAACTAAAACAAAAATACAGAAATGACATTTTTCTTAGAAAATAACGACACTTCAAGTTTGAAATCACTTTTCCCTGTATTTTTCGTCCTTTCGTCGCCTTTGAAAATTATAAATTTTCAACTTTTTGTATTTTTTTTTAGTTCCCCCCCTAGCCAGAAGTATATTCTTCAAAATAAAAAAAATTTCAGTCGAATCGGATAATAACTTTTGGAGATACAGGTCCCATCGATTTGAGAACGCTGTTTCGAGGAAAACGCGTTTGAAGTGTGTTATCCATGCATTTGTCGCTACTCAAATGCCTATAACTTCGCGAATTTTACGAATTTCAACAAACCCTTTTAAACACGTTTTCCTAAAAGGTTGAACATTCGAAAAATGAAATAAAAAAAAATCGACATTTAGACCAGAACCACCCCTTAATCTCCGAAACTCTTGCAGCCTGCCATGTTCTCCAGGCCCTCCATCTTCCAATCCCCCCCACGCATTCCCCCAATCTTCTTCTTTCCCCGAACGAGTCCCAACGCAATTACGATTTCGCGAGAGAGCAGCCCGCTCCTCCCGAAGGATCGTCACACGCTTATGATTTACACGCGCGACGCGCGAACAAGCCCGAGTTCGGGTCCGCCCTTTTCCCCGACAAATTTATGCCCGTACGTGACTGCGTGCGTAGCGAAGCTTAATCCAAGATTCCAGGCCGCTAGCTAGCAGGGGTAGGCACCAGGCAGCCGCCCCGTCGCGCACGGATTTTCGGCGGAGGTGGAGCCGCGGCAAGACGACCAAGGAGAATCCCAAGAATCTCGGAGACTCGCGAGGAACCTTTCTTCCCGCTCTACCAGCCACTCCAGGGATTACGCGCGTCGGCGGGCCAGCTTCTTTGGCATAGATACCTGTCTGATAAGATTTCTCCGGGGACGCGGCCTGGGTGTGTCGCTGATTTTTCGACTTTCCTCGCGCGGCTGATCGTCGAACCGGGACACGTTCCGCGCGGCTTCGAATTATCGAGCAGCCTCTCCCGAGATCGCGTATCGGATCGGCGGGGTCGTGCCACAGTGGCTGCGTCTCGCGTTTCAATGACAGTCGCGTGGCTCTTCCGCGAGGGGCTGTTGGAGGGGGTAAAACGCGTGCCGTCGGAAACGACTGAGTTCTGGCTACGAAATTCGCCGTGAATTTCGTGTCAAAGGAAGCCGCGTCGCGTCCAGTTCGAGCTTTGCCGTTGACAAAAATTCCGGCAAAAAGCCCCGTCGGATCCAGAGAGTCCTGGGGCGGACAGTCACGCGACCTGGTCGATAGCGGGTGCGCGTGTCGGCGTGTCGCGGGCGAAAGGCCATGCGGATGCTCGTGTCGGGGCTTTTTGCGATCGAAATCTCGCGGCAGGTGGACTAATGACCCGGCGGGGTGCGCGAGACAGCGCGCAGGAGAAAGGGGTTGCCGCGGGAGCGCGGCACGGGAGGGCGAACCCGGGAGAGATCGACGAGCATGTCGTTAAACTTGCCCTCGAGACCGTAAACTACCGGGGAAGGTCGTGGCGGAGGGGCTTCCCGTTCTCTTCCGGCCTCCGAGTTCTTCGAGGGAGGATGAGCCGGGAGTCGAGCGCCAGCACACGGGGGTTGGACAGGGTGACGAACAGGTGGATAGATACGGATTGCCCGGAGAAACGGAAGAAAGAACGACGGAATCAGATAGGGGAGCGCGGGGATTTATTTGACGGGCACCTTTCCCGCGGGAATTTCTAATTCCGAATGAAATAAATAGCCGTGTTTGCCGAGATTCCACCCGCGTTACCGATGATACTTTAGACGCTGGGATGGGGTCGGTGATGGATCGAGAAATAGTAGAATCGTGGCACGCGTTGACGTTGGCCATCAATCTTTCTCTCGCCGAATTGAAAAGACCCCCTTGACCTAGAATTTTAACGACATTAGTACGCAACACCTCGATCTGCATGAATTAAGGTTGTTAAAATCGGTAGTGGTGTGGGATATTTCTAAATGGCACGCGATAAAATCATTGCCTCGTGGCGGGACCGTTGTCCCAAGGGTCGCGCCAAGGGTCTGTCGAGTAATTAAGGCTGGGGAAGATCAAAGGGGAAACGGACCGAATGACCACACGATCGAAAAACGTCTGAAAAAGCATTTTGGAAAATTAATATTGCCCGCGCCTCGTTGAGGCGTTCGTGTTCCTGCTGTGCTACCATAATGGAGATAAACTGCGGGAAATATATTGCAAGTCACTGGGGAAGGCAGGGTGGAGAGAGGTGGAGCATATTAGAGCGTATTCTTCGCGTCTCTATCGCGGCCGAACGGAATAACGTAAATGTGGGTCAAAGGAGCGAGCCATTGCGAGAATCTAGCGAGCAGCGGGTACCTATAATTTACAGCGTCGATAAACGCTGTAAATCAACGTGGCGCGCGAGCAACCTTTGCCTCCTCAAATATTTGGTTGGTTAACACCCCTTTGGTTCCTCGAATCGCAAGTCACGCATCGCTAGATTCGCCCAACACGACCGCGCGTCTGAAGCGTCCGCGTAGATCGGAAAATAACGCGGCGTTTAATAAGCGACACGAGCCAATCCACCACCTCCCCGCCCGACAGTAATTCCAGCCGGGGTGCTTAAAGCGAGCTCGCGCTGATGGGTTAAATACCCATAAAGAAAGTGACGCGTCTCGGTGAACAAGCCGGCCGCAATAGACGTCAGAAAATTAAATGACCGTCATCCTATCCAGGGCGACGGAGAAGCGAGAGCCGAGGGGGTGTGGAAGGGACGGGGGAGGGCTCGCAGGGAGAGCAAAGTCGAGCAGCCAGGCCTTAATCTCTCATTTGAATAATGAGAATGACGCGGGTCACGGGAATACAGGCTCGCTGGCCTGGTCCAAGTCGCTCTAACGAAATTATTCGAGCCACTTGTGTAAATGACACACCGGAACCGGGCTGCTCCGCTCCGCTCCGTTCCGCTCTTCCGTTCCCCTATTAACAGACGCGTTTCGCCTTTTTACACGGTCCCCCGCCTTCGAGTCGCAACTTAGCACCGTGTAAAAATGTCTCGAGGGTTTTATCTTGGCGACCACGTCGCCCGGCCGGAACTGGATCGATGGACCCCGTTACGCACGTAAATTCCCGGAAATTAGCCGGTTAACGCGAAGAAAATGGACCTCGTTTATCCGCGACGCGGCCGCTCCGGCCACCGCGCCCGATAATTCACGGTCTTGTTCCTCTTTAAGGAGCGGCCACCGTGCTACGTCCACTAGCTAACTCCACGGCAATTCAAATTTCTGTTGCTCCTGCTTATCCGCTCGTGTTCCACTTCCAGGGGACTCGAAAGGATAAAAGGGAAACTGGAAAGTGGAGGGCAACAGGGGCGCAAAAAAAATGGCAGGGAAGTTTGCAGCAGCGACGCGAGTTAGGATTTCTGTCGTCGGGATTCGAAAGTTGCCGCGGAGGAACTTGCCGGGAGGATCAAACTCGTGTTAAAGGTTTACTGCAGATGTTTGGCTTGGGAGGTGTAGATGCATCGTAAAGAGATGCTTAGCGGCTACTCTATGACACACGGCTTGTGTTGCTGGTTGACCAGAATGGGCGAGGGCTGAGTCTGCGAGGGCGTCGCGATAGGAATTGAAAAAGTTGAAAGGCTTGATTCCTTAGGATGACCGCGTTAAGCGGACTAGGCTGTAGTTTTTAGTGAGAAAGGGACTCTGTCTCTTATTTATTTGTAAAAAAATGAAAGCACATCCAGATGTATCCTTTTACCCAATGTTTGTTAGTACCATAGAGATTGAAAAAAAATTGGTGAGAAATATATATGTACTTAAAAAATGGCGCTGCGGACGGGTAAACATTTTAACGTTTTTCCGTCGTTTTCCCTTAATATCGGTTTTAAAATGTAACGCAATTCGATTTCAAAGGTGTGATTCTTGTTTTTTGGACTCATAGTTTTGGACCAAAGCTATAAAAACAAAAATGAAATCAAAATTATGCAATTGGTGGCTGAAAAACGGCGATTTTTCCGAGAAAAATTCGTTCGTGTTTTTACGCTACCAAAATCCGGAGACTTCTTAATTTTTTTATGAAAATCTCGAATTTCTACAGACCATATCAGAGGTTTGGTCCGAAATGACACATGTTTTACACATCCTGTATTTTTTTCAAGTCGATCTGGACCTCCATTCGTTCGCAATGAGGAAAAAAAGAAGAGGAAAAAATATTCGAGAAAAACGCGTTTAAGCTTCTGGGCAAAGGCGACGCTATAGGTTGCCGCTTGACATTTTTAGCTGCCAAATCTACAATTTTACGAAGTTTATTATAAACCAAGGGGCATTTTATTTAGAAAGGATAGTACTTTCGGAAAATGCAATAAAAAATCGATATTTCGACTGCCTAGTCCCCTGAAGGGGACCTTCCGGTCTAGAGCCCCAAAAAATGTGATCTTTAGGAATTAATCAAAGGAAAACTACTATATATAATTTAATGGGACTTTTTGCGTTGTATTAAGGATGACTTAAATTGTAGAAATATATTTTTTGTCTTATAATTAATCATTACAGACGGCACTGGGAAGTCGTTAAAGTCAAGGCGTCAAAAAATTGATCCAAATCGGTGGGACCTGTATTTTCAAAAGTTATTATCCGATTCGACTGAAACTTTTTTTATTTTGAAGAATATACTTCTGGCTAGGGGAAAACTAGAAAAAATTATAAAAATGACATTTTTTTAACGACACTTGAAGTTTGAAATCACTTTTTCCCTATATTTTTCATCCTTTCAACGCCTTTGAAAATTATAAATTTACAACTTTTTGTATTTTCTTTTGGTTTCCCCCCTAGCCAGAGGAATATTCTTCAAAATAAAAAAGTCTCAGTCGAATCGGATAATAACTTTTGGAGATACAGATCCCAGCGTTTTCAGAACACTGTTTCGCGAAAACCGCGTTTAATGTTTTACGTGAGTGCTGAGTGGCCGGGTGTTACGCATGCATTTGCCGCTACTCAATGCCTATAACTTCGGGAATTTTACGAAATTCAACAAATCCTTTTAAACACGTATTCCTAAAAGGTTGAACATTGGAAAAATGAAATAAAAAAAAATTGGCTTTTAGACCGGACGGTTCCCTTCAGAGGGAACACCACTGTGACTGCCGACAAAGTAAGCTGTATTTAAGAATTTTTTGCAGGAATAATTTACAGTTCTGATATAAAATTTGTATTGCCTATCTTTAGTACAATGTCTTAAGAGGCTATACAAAAAATGAGTAAAAACATACATAAATTTTAATATATTAATTAATCTTCTAGGCCCGTCACGCACTTTGGATATAATGGGGATGTCCAATGGTCCTGTACCGTATAAATAAGTAAATAAATAAATAATGTGTAACTATGGAACCGCAGGTCCGAAATCAAGTTTCATTGTATTTTATAAATGGAAAGAAACGAGATCACCATTACAATCTCCAATTTGCAACTCCAGCACGCGATTCCTAACGAACGTGATCATATATCTTCATTTCCACCGAACACTTTGTAACGTAAAAATGAATTTTTATTATTTGAATATGAACTAAAATACCCCGAAAGTTTAGAAAAGATTCGCTTAACAGTTTCTTAGAAAAAAAATTACCAAAAACCCCCTCATTCCTAGCTGTCCTAAATAGGGCTCCCCCTTAAGACATTGTACTAAAGCTAGATAATAAAAATTTTATATGAAAACTGAATTATTCCTGAACAACTTCTTAAAAATACCTTAATTTTTCGGGCGTCACAGTGGTGTTCCCCTTAAAAAAGTAACCTCGCTTCCCCATCTTTGGTATCCTGCATCGACCCCTCGTTCGTCAAAAGCTTCTACCACAGAATTCTAACACAACCTCCACTCTATCAGCGTGAATATTACCCGTCGCGATGTCGGCGAGCCAGTTGCAACATTAACAACGAATTAATAATCGCGGGCGACGCGCTGGTGTAACAATCGAGGGAAACAGCTCCTCCTCCAAGGCGTGAAGGGGGAGGGGCAGAATCGCCGGTTAAAAAGAAGTTTAATTAATGCGCCGCCGGCGTTCCGCGCCCGCTGTTCGCCACCCAATGCAACCATCGATCCCCTCGCTGCGTATTTTAATTAATTAAACCGGCAAAGTGTTTCTGTCGATCGTGCCGCCCTTTGTCATCGTCGAACAGGTGAACACTCGGGGGACTGCGTCGAGTGCCCGAGAAATTTCCACGCGAAGGTTGCATTGGCCCTCCTGAAAACGAAATTCCTGTGGGCTCGATTCGTCGGATGTCAGCAGCCAGCAAAGAGGATCGGCATCCCAGCCAACGGTGAATATCGACTAACCGTGTCCCGCCTCGTTTTCGCGACGGGATAACGAGAACCGTGTCACCGTTGACCCTAATTCCGCGACGAAGTTAATCCCGGCCACTCGATGACACGCTGAAGAAGCAATTACCGAATGGGAGTGGCTGGCGGCGGCCCGCCGCGGATTCTTTGACGCGATACGGCCGCGTTCACCTAACGATTCGTTCTCGAGAACTCGATTCGCGACCTCCTCTGGCGAACCAGGATTATAGGGCGATGTCGTTAGAAGAACAAAGTACAAAAAACACGACAAGCTCGTTAAAGCACGCGTCTACTTGGAGCGGTGGCCCAGCGGCAAGTATCGCAGGGATTCAGCGAGGAACTCGCGTGTCGCGGAGGGAGCACGACATCGTCCGCGACATCTGACCCAAGGAAAAGAAACGGTGTCTCGCGGCGCGAGGAGCGCGTCGCCGGTGCACGCGATTCATTTTCGCGCGCGACGCTCGTTAAAAGTTAGAGCCGGAGGCAGGTCGCCCCGTTAATTCCTGATCGCGGCGCGGGCGACGACAGTCAGCGGGCCGAGAAGTGGACGATCGCTGGGCCGGCTCGCCAGCGCCCAACTACCGAGATGAGTAGGGTGGATAGGGATCCGCTCGACGGACTAGCAAGCCGTGGTTCATTAAAATGCGGTAACCCAGCGAATCGTCGGTAATTGAATCGACGGGTGTCTGTTCGACGACGTTCGTTCGGCTACGAACTAACTTTCGCCTCAAGTTTGACCGCTGAACGGCGTGTCGATCCGGAAGTCTGTCGCACGGAAACTCGCCGATGCGCCCGACCGTGCACCGTTTCCGCCGATCCACCGGATTGGAATTCGAAACTTGAACCTTGTCGACGGCCCTGCGCCACCCAGCCGCCGAGAGCTCCGCTGGCAAAGCCAACGTCGGATATCGAAGCGATTCCTAATTTCCTCGTCACCCCCCATCCAACCCCATGCAGATTTTCCCTCTTCCGCATCGGCGGAATTAGAATGTTTGCGCCGGAGAGTTTAACAGAGTCCCCTCGGTCGAGACGGCGACGGCAGTGTTTAATAATACAATTTATAACGTCAGAGCTAACCCATTTCCATCGACAAGTGGCGGTCTTCGTGTTCCCGAAGTGGGCCATATCTCGAGGCACGCAACACTTTGCGCGCGATACCGGCTCTTTCGTCGCGATTTGCGGGGAGCCAAGTGGGGGGCCACTGCGTCGTTCGCTGTAACCACAGGCTTCGCTTTCTTCTGATATTACCTAGGGGTTTAATGACAAGGCAAACGTTTTCACTTTTAATTTCAGCAGAATTCTTCTAGGGGAGCAGTGTGTATTTAGCTTTAAAAACGTAGCTAGTTGCATATGTGGATACGTATCTGCTTCGAATCGAGTTCAACGAATACCAAGCGGAGATAGGATATTCTGTTTGCGAGCAGCACCAAAGATGGTAAAGATACGGACTAATGTCTCGAGCACCCATCGTGGTGGGTGCAGTGGCTGTTAAGGGTTAAATCGCTTCCGTGAGTGCCGGAGAAATGTCGTTTCAAGATCGAGTATATGGTTATGTACGAGCGACGAGTACCCTCTTAGACGCCGCTAAAGCGGGGGAATATTCATGAGTCCACTTGGAGCCATGAGAATCCGTGCAACTGTTTCCAGGTCAATATTTGATGCCTTACGGCAAAAGCGCTTTGACCGTGAAAAACTTCCCTCCCGCTTTCTTCTCCCTCCGCCGTTCGTCGCTCTGTTCTTCCGTTCCCACTTTCGTCACTTTTCGCTCGTACTTCATCCATATCCAATTTCCCTTCTTTCCTTCTTGGCGCGATGAAACCAAGGGCTTACAGATCACTGCCACGATGAATCGGTAATGAGCTGCAGATTTAGGCGAAATTTCCGAGCATTTTCCCAGTAATTTCGCATTCGGGATTCACTCCGACCAGCTTCGACGCAAAGTCTCCTGTGCTTTAACTTCGAAGGTGCATAATAATTGAAACTCGTGCGAACTAAGAAGTGTCTTCCTCCAACTTATCTCGGTCGCTTGAATATTCATGGCCGCTCGTCGTGTCATTACGAGCCGCACGAACGTTCTCGCGGTAGTTGGCGCGGATTTATGTAATTTAGAAAAACTGTCCATCGCCAAGCACGTGTCCGTTACCATCGAGGACGGCGCGTCTTATTCCACTTCTTCGTGGCTTATTCCAACTGGTCGATCATCCGATCGAATCTACTTACAAGTGCTTTAAGGGGGAGCCTGGTGTAGCGGGTCGAAGAAATCTTTTTTTTTACATAAATCAATAGTTGAACATCACGGTAATATGTTCCCAAAGCCGCAAAACGAAGTTCGAGAAATTAAACTCTCTCGATTAAACTGATGTAATGCTTATGTTTGGGATTCCATATTACCGAAGCATATTCAAGCTGAGGCCTAACGAGCGCGACGTACAATAGTTTGCACGATTTCAGCCTTTTAAACTGTTTCGCGAACCTCGCAATAAAACCAAGAGTTTTCATTGCCTTACACGATAAACTTTGGTAATGGTTACGAAAGTCAAAACCAGACGAAATTTTTACACCGAGGTCTGTTACATCAGCAACTTCGATTACAAGGGCATTACATAGGGTATAAGATGAAGTTATGCCCTTGACTGACTTGTAAGCCCTCATAAGGACACACTTAGCCGTGTTCAGCCCCATCCTGGTGGCATTGCACCACCGCTCGAATTGACTCAGGTCATCCTGCAACAATTCCGCGTCATGCACACTCCCGATAGTGCGGAAGATTTTTAAATCATCGGCATACATTAAAAATTTACAGCTTTGGAATACCTCCTTAAGGGGTTATACCTAGTCAGGAGGCCGAAAAAAGCGAATGTTTGCGATTTTTTTTTGAAAAAGCGGAAGCATATATTTTCATAGAACTTTTTGCACTTTAAAGAGTAACATTTAAAGAACATTTGGTAATTTTTTTGTAGAAAAATATTTAACGTTTATAATAAAAATATTTCAACAACCACTGCATCAATCTTTCTATAATTTTGTGTGCTTATTATTTATATAAAAATCAATCGACTATCGTTCGCCTTTTTTTTTTAATGTATATTTTCGATTTTATTAACGAAAAATGGCCGTTTTTCGCGCGAAAATCAGGACTTCAAGCTTTAAATAGCCGCCACTTTGTTTTAAATTAATATTTCGAAAATTCCCCCTCCGTCAGTCGATAGATACATTAATATACTAACGAAATCTTTTTTGTTTTTTGATTTTAGATAATTTGGTTCCAAGTTGCAGTGCTCACCGCAAAACAACTTTTTAAAAATGTCTTCTTGGATATCGGTTGTAACTTTATTATAAACATAAATATTTTTTTACGAAAAAATTGTTCAATCTTCTTTAAATGTTGCTCTTTAAAGTGCAAAAAGTTCTGTGAAAATATGTGCTTCCGTTTTTCCAAAAAAAATTCGCAAACATTCGCTTTTTTCAGCCTCCTGACTAGGTACAGCCCCTTAAGGTCATTTATAAAATTTTGCATCTTTTAAGTTATTAATTTATACGATTTGTGCGTACACTCATAAACTAAACGAAAATTGTTCGATTTTTTGTTTTAGCTGAAACCAAAAGGCGCTACGTTGCCCGCAGTGGAACAATTGCGTCGCCAACGGACTGGGCATAAGCCCTTATAACTTTATTATTTGCTACTCTTTTTTTAATAAAATTTTTTTATCTACCTTAACCTGATAATACAATATCCCGAAAGTTTCAGAAAGATCGATTAAATACTTTCTTTAAAAAAAAATCCCGAAAAATGCCTCGATTTTCAGCTAAGTAGTTACACCAGGCTCCCTCCTCACCAACTCTCCCGCAATGCGTCTGGATTAATTTTTGGTTAATTTATGCACTTCCTAATTAACAACCCCCGAAACTTGTTTAAACATTCTCGAGCTATGCCATCGGTCCACGATTCCCCGCTGTGCTCAGTCGAAGGCGAACCGCCATTCGTTCCCGTCGCGGAAGCCCGACCCCGAGTGTTTCCCGTTCACAGAAGCGTGCGTCTCTCCCCGATGATTTTCCCGCGGTGTTCATACGACCACGGATAAAATAAATACCCGATATTTTTCCCGCGACGGGACACAAGCTTCTAGGAACGCGCGAATAATTCTCAATAGCGAATAGCAAAATCCTGGTCAAACGAAACCGCCTGGACCGAAATAGTGGAGCGTTCGCTTCCAGGCGAACTGGCTCGGAAATTTCGGGCACATATAGCATGTACGTCGATGATTCGTGCCTGCGGTGCACCTCATATAATTCCGAATAATTTATACAACGGCTAATTAATTGATGCATAGCCATGGAACATCCATCCGTCAAGGCTTCCAGCGAAATATCACCGCGGAATTATAAATTCCCAGCTTCTCTCGAAACGGAAACACGAATCGCCAGTTATAACTAGTTTAATCTGGCCGCTGATTTCAATCTGCCGAATTTTCCCCGCCCCTAACAGCCCTCTTCTCCCGGTCACAGGCGTCGAACATGAAACATGCGATCCGTCAAAGAACCCCAGCGCAATTGACTGGTCCCCGTAATAATTTCTCCGCCAACTTTACCCAGCCGTCAGTATTTAAAACGCGAGGCAGCGAGTCAGGAGACGCCGAGCCGGCGGTTTCGCCTCCCCGAGGATGGTTTATTTAGGAAATGATTTCAACCCGCGGTTTAAGTTCCCATTGATTTATGCGCCGCGAAGGAAGAAACGCACCGGGAGAGGCTGCAGTTCGCGGGCCGTTACCCTCTCGCCGATTTCATTCTTCCATCTGTATCCACGCTTCTCCCAGCTATTTTTCCCCCGCTCGAATAAAGCGCGATGAGTAAACGAAAGCATAACAAACAGTGATAACGTAACACGTCGACGCGGGAGCGTGGAACCTGTCCGCCCGACGAGCAGACCGCAGAAAGAGCCATACTTTCGTGGAACGTTTCTAAGCGAGACTCGCTCGGCCCGCATCAACACCGCGCAACGGTTAACCACCTTATCGCACGGTTATCCGCGGTATCCATTATATTGGCGGGTGAACGTACAATTAGACGGAAAGCAGGGTCGCCCGGAATCCCTGATTATATTCAAATTCGTTCGTCCGCCGCGGGGCCGTCCTGGAAACTGACCCACTAACGTCCGCCAATTACTCCTAACAGCCTGCGAATTAACCCTGGATAATTGCCGGCAATTCCACTAATTACGCCTATGGGCGATTGGTCCAACTTTTCGCGCGACCTCCTTCTTCCGGCTGCGATTCACCGCGACGGAGAAAGAGAAGCTCAGCTTCGGGAACGATACGCGTAATTCTACGATACTTCGGACTCGTGAGTAGAATCTGCTTGAAAAGTAGCGTTCGCGCCACTCGCTCGTGTGGAAGTTCACGGCCGTTGGACCGTTCTACTTCGATGAAACGAAATTTCACAGTCGATGGACCATCCAAGGTCCGTGCAGCAATGCGCTTGTCTTGCCACGGAAGTGCAGTGAACACCACCAACCGATCAGATTAGATCAGATTTTTACGAAGACAAAAGGTTAATTCTTGCGACGTCCCATTCGCAATTTTTTCCGCTGGGGATTTATTCACTCCAGCCACTGATACTAGATTCCTCTACTTTGGACGTAATTTTCCAATAATTTCAGTGATAAACTTTGCCTCGCCAAACTTATCGCCGAACGACGAGACAGTGACATATTTTTCCGCCAGTCTGGAGTTGAAAATACGATAAAGTTCGGTGTTAACTTTGCCGACGGGCAGACGGCTCTACGGTCCTCCCCAGAATTATGCGAAAAGTTGCTCGCGGCGTTCTATCACGTCGCGTTGCCGCGTCCGGCGATGCGTTTTACTGTTTTAATAAAAGAATGAGGGCGTTCATCGCGATATATCGTCCGAATTGTTCGTTTCCGCGTGCTCCGGGGCGGGGGACGCCGCGCGCCGCGGCGTCAGGGCCGCATAAAACGGGGAATGAAAGGGTTTACGAACTCCCCTCCCTCTGCCCCCTTAAATTTAATTATACCCCGACGATAACGCGGGCATGCGGTATCAGAAGAAGTACGGGGAGGCAGTAAAGACGCGAAACGTAGACCGTTACCGCGGAGTTACGAGGGTAATACTGGATTTAGGAGGAGCCTCTCGGTCTTCCGTGAACGATCCTCGCGCATTCGTTAATTCCTAGCTCGATGATACCTGCCCATATTTCGTGGCGTATTACCAATCTCGATCAACGCCAGAAGAGGTGTTAAGTTCTTCAACGTTTGCCCGGCAACAGGCGCGTTACGACGCAAACGCGATTAAAATCTGGCTGGCTTCCGATGAGGCAGAGATGGATTCTCCACCTTTGTTGCATCGCGTACAAGATTTTGCGTGCCCGATCACCTCCTTCCTACCAACGCTTTCTTTCACACTGCACACTCTACTCGTTCGCAAGACATGCTTTCCATCCCTTGTCATCGTACAAACTACCTTCGTGCTTCATTTTCCTATGTCGCCCCCCATTATTATAATTCGCTTCCCTCTGAAATCCGCGCGCTTCCATCTCTCTCTTCTTTCAGATGTTCTTGTAAATCTTTTCTCCTACTTCACCCTTTATAATGCTACAAACCTTGCTTAACGCAGTAATGAGCGTTCCGCGGGCCACACGTAGCCCACCTGAACCAGGGATTGTAACCCGCCGGGAGCCGGTTACTAGTAACATAGGACAGTCTAGTCCAGACAGCCACATAAGGGGGTATTATGGTTATCTGGCCGAAAAATTGAGCAGGGCACAAGTAGATGAATAATATGTAAAAAGTTTTGCACGATTATATTTGTTATTCATCGAGTAAAAAATTCATAAAGATTACTCGATTTTTCGCCGGATGACCAGAGTACGTTAAGTGGCTGTCTAGACTAGACTGTCCTATGTTACTAGTAACCGGCTCCCGGCGGGTTACAATCCCTGATCTGAACATCGTCATATCGGATTTTTCACGAACGAACTTGATAATATTAGGTGCGATATTTGTAATTTATACCTCATTTAGGTATACCGTTAAGGAACTAGTTTTTGATCAGTTTAGAGAGTTTCCCGCTTTAATATTTATTTTTAACCTAATAAAACTCTCAACTATAGACTTTTTTTATACTAAAAGATGAATTAATGTTTACACTTTAAGGAAAAATCTTAAAAAGTTGAAAATAAGTATAATTTAATTATTTATAAGGTTAGGGAATAATAAGGTGATTAGAAACTAGTTTTTGATCATCTGAAAATACATGGGAACTAACTTTTGATCAGGTCAGGAACTAGTTTGAATTATCCTTTTTTATGTTAGTAATTATTTCAAATAATTATTTAAGGACATAAACTGAAAAGAACGATTTCTTTCATGAACTGATTAAAAATTAACGGTAAATATCAAACCTAATATTGTCAAGCTCATTGATGAAAAACAGAGTCAAGTATCTCATTAATTAAATTTCAGTGGTTATTTACGTTCATTTAATTCGAAAAATATAGGTACATATATCTGTTTAGAATTTAGATTATAACATGTAGGTATATATTAATGTGTATATACAGCTAATAAACAGTACATCAAAGTTAAAAAAAAACGTTTTATTGTAAATCAATGTCAGAAATAACAAATTTAGCCCATAAATTAAAATTCTTGGATTAGTTATATTTATGTATTTAATATTGTGGCCCGCGTAAAGAAGTAGGTTTCCACTTGTGGCCCACTTCTGACAAAAGGTTGCTCATCACTGGCTTAACGTTCTTGACAGCATGTCTCTTCTTCTCCTCTTTTAATTAATTATTTTCTTATTATAATTTAGGTCTAGGTTAAGTTTTTGTTTTATTTTGTTTTAGGTTAAGTTGAAAAGCAGTCTTTGACTGAACTTCGCCTTTGCGTGTCCTTGTTCTCTTCTTTCTTTCCTTTGTTGTTATCTGTTATGTTGCAATAAAGACGTTTAATAATAATAATTAACGTTCGACCGCGATATTTAATAACGATTCACGGCGAGCCGCGAGCTCGCTTCGCATGCGGGAAACAGCGGTGGGAGCACCTGTCCGCCCACGCGGGGGGTTATATCACTTAGACGGTAAAACTCGTTGCATATTGTGCGTCAAGCGTGGCGACGCCGCTTCCCAACGAACCTCGGGAACGTCCTTACAGCCAGATGAACTCATTTCCTAACTTTATTACGTCCCGTTTATTCCTACAGCCGCGCGGTCGCGCGAACGTCTGCGGAATTTAAGGACTTTCCCCTGGCGCTGGCAGGAGACGGGTCGCCAAACTTCCGCGCAGCGGTGCATGCATGAAAAATACAACGATACGTCGTTGGACGCGTCGCGGAGGTATTCGAGCGCGCGACAACACGCGAGGAAAACCCTCGAGCGGAAGGGAGGAGACACGTAGCCGGCGAGTGGCCGCATTACGGAACGCGAACACGTACGGCGAGAGCGGAACCGAGGAAAAGTATATTTCCACGGCCGGTTTCCCGTTTGCGCGGCTAAATAAATAAATAAATAAAGTGTAGTCATCTCGGCGCGCACGTAGAACGCTGGACCGTAGCCGAGGTAAGATGGAGGAAAAACGCGAGGGACCTCCAGACAAGCCGCGCGTATTTTCGCGAGGAGGTGCGACGGGTCCCTCGTAAAATCGCGCGGGCCATTGTCTTTGGCGCGCGTAGCTACATTTTTCGATCCATTTCGACCGCGCCTCTCGACTCACGAGGGAATATACGCTGGCAAAAACAATGGGGCAGAAGCAAGAGGAACGCGGTGAGTAACGGCTCACTTTTATTCCGCTCGATAAATTAGAAGTGATGGATTAAGATCTACCGTGGCCAGCGTACGGTCCAGTCTAAGCTGATCTAATTTGCCGATTAATCAAAATTAATCACCACGAAATGGCTGGCTCCCGTCACGGGCACCGCCGGCCTACGCGATAACTCCGCAGCCGTTTAATGCCGTTTCAGGCCGCAGCGATCAAATGCTTCGACAAAAACAGGTCGACGCTAATTGAGAAGAATTCCTCAGTAGGGTGCATTCTACTGCAGCAAGTGTCGCGCGTGTTCGTTGCCACTTGGGAGCCCTCAGTTTTCAATTTTCCAATTCAAAGCTTCGCGAATTCTCGACTATTCAAATCTTCCTACCTACTGGTCAAACTATCGCGAACGTTCATGTCGGGAAATTTAAAAGTCCCAGGGCTCTACCTCCAGGGAATACTCGAAAGGCGAACTTCGGGGCGATCGGCTATCGAAGTGTCCGCCGACCTGTCGAGTTTGTTCACTGCGAAGTCAGCCCCGAAGTTCCAGCCAATATTCGTGGACGCGCAGCGTCCTCGATCGCGTGCGCAACTCCGGTTTCACGTTCGCCCGTAGTCGAAAAAGGGCGCGCGCCGGTTATGGAGCCAGCCGAAACTAAGTTAAAGGGCTGTTGTTCCGGCCGGTGTCGTAGCATTTTATTGCACGGTGCTTTGCCCGCTCGTATACGAGCTCGCATAGATACCAGCTGCTCCGTCACTTGAAAGTTTCCACACGCCACGGAAGCCAAGCTCCACGGCACTGCCGCTTTTCCTGCCAAGTATTTCATTACGTAATAAATCGTCAATTCCCATCGGGATGAAACCGTGGCCCCGAAGCGTCGCCGTCCCTATAAACTTCGCCGAAGAATTATTCCCTCCTCATAAACGGGCGAGTGCATGACTGGGGGGAGAAAAAGAGCTTCGCACCCGCTCCGCCTTTTAACAAGCAACGTTTAGGCCTCTCCTCCGTTTATGGGCGAATCCTTAGCCACGTTGATGGCACGAAGGCAAGATGGGGTAGCTGCCGACGCCACGCAGCGAGGAAGGGTAGATCAGCAGACGAAACAGGCACATGCCATCGTTCCCAGGGGCGTTAGAATTAAGCCGCGAAGAGGACTCCTCGACCGAGAGGAGGAAATCTTACCGCGGCGAACCGGCTCGAATTGCGGATTATGCGGAGTTTCCGACGGCGCTGAGGAGGCTGTGTCTTTTTCGTCAACCCCCGCCGCTCTGCCCGTGCGTTTAGCATTAAAATTCATGGAATAATAATGCGACGGTCGATCGTAAATACCTGCCGCACCCTTCTTATTCGGCTCGGTTGCTCGCGATACCGAACAAACACCCTTCGCCCTCCTCGCAATCCCGCGAATGTCGAACTGCCTCGGCCTAGGGATTCGAATCAGCGTCTACGTCGTAAAGTCGATTCCCTCGTTCCTTTCGATTGTTAACGGGTCGCTCTGACTCTGGAAATACAGCTCGAAAATGTTCTCGCGAGAACGAACGCTCCTCCGGCGGGGTCTTGATTTAAACGGCGACGGATGACGCGTAGAGAATGTAGGGACAATTTGAATTTAAATCTCGAATTAAGAGGATGATGAGGCGTCGCGGCCTGCAGGATGTTTACTGAAATTCTAATTCGAAATTTTGCGTCGGGTGCTCGCCGGCCGCGTTCCCTCGGTGGCGCGGCTCCCGCGCCGGCAAGAAAAATATTTAAATTGCGAGCGAGGCGTGGAGCGGGGGAGTTTGTTCTGCGCGTTAAAGTGACTTGAAAATATCAGGTCCAACGAGTTGGTGAAACGCGGGCGGCGCCATCGCGTTGCCGGCCCACCCTCTTCCTCCGCAAGCAGAAAATAACCACCGAATGGATTAATTCACCCGCCCTTCTTTTTCGAGAAAAAGTTGCCCTGGCGAAATTACAGTCGCGAAACACGAAATGGTAAAAGATGGGAGGACCAAAGATTTCGGCTACCACCGTCAACACTACACAGCTGATCGTATGAACCGCGCTATGAATGAGATTAACCAATACTCTGAGGATATTGACGTGTTCGCAACCTCCCTTCATTCTTTCAGGAATCAGTTGCTTCGGAGACTATTACCGCAGTAGTTTGACGCACCATTGGTGCTGAGATTGGGTCTCTGCGATCAGACTGTTCTGTTCCGTTTTGTTTTATTTCTTCTTCGTTTTATTTTATCTTATGTTTATGTTATTATAGTGTATTTTACTTCATGTTATTTTGTTGTATCTTATTTTATTTTATTGTAATTATTTTTCACATTAATGTAATCTTTGTAATTGACTTCTGACTATGTAACTAAAGGGCTTTCCCGTTTATATAATAAATAATAATAATAATAATAACACATTCTTGACCGTCAATTTTAAGGTAGAACTGATCCGTGTCAACGGCTATTTTTCCACTAGGGTAATTTTGGGAGAGGTGCCGCACTCGGAGAGACGCCGCACTAACGGTATTTCAGGGATGTCGTCAATAAAACAGACCATTGTCGATTTCATTTGTTTGCGACTGTTGATCTAGACCAGTTTACCAAGCACGAGCGTGTTTCCTGTATTATTATTAAAGATTTTGCTGTTTTTCGAGGTGAGCCTAGCGCGCTTCGCCTGAATAGTTATACGTCACTTTTATTTTTACTATCATAGTAAATAAAGGTCATAGTTTTTCTTAATACAACTTTTGTAATACGTTAAAGGGACCTTGTAGAATATTTCCTTGGTTGAATAGGTTACCTTCGACGTAGCATGTGGAAATACAAAAGTGCGACGCCTCTCCCGGCCATTTCGGATAGACGCCACATTTTTTCTTAGGATAGTTTCGGAAACTAGGTCGATTTAAATGATGTATTTAATGTTTAAAATAGCAAAAAAGTTTTTTAAAATAGCTAACGTGGTATCTCTAGGCAAATTATTTATTTCTAAATGAATAATCTTATAATCGACGTATATTTGTGGACTATTTACTCTTTTTCCACATTTTTTTATTTTGATTTCAAGATGCCGACTGAATATAAAAGAAAATCTAACTTTGATCGAAGCATTACATCGAATAAAAGATGGTGAAATCGGCAAACGTGAAGCGGAACGATATTATGGAATTCCGGCAAGAACTTTAGGAAGACGTCTTGAAATTAAAAACACTACGAAAACTCGATTAGGACCTGATTGCAAGAATCTATTGACTTCTCTTTTATTATTATTTTTATTAATAATAATTTTTTATTTACTTTTTTACATAACTATTTTAGGCCTTTTGGGATATAAAAACGAAAGAGAGATAGATACGAACAATTGTGTTGAGTGTTGGGAGAATTATTATACCACAAAATCCAAGGCTGACTGGATTATTTGTCCAGAATGTAGAAAGTGGCTTCATGAAACATTCACCCTGTATAACACTATGTGTAATGAATGTGGGAGGAAGAAAAAAAGAATGTTAAATTTAGAAAAGCAAAAATAATATATGTACCTACTGTACCCATTTAATTCTCCAATTTCATAATTGTATACAATAAAAATGTTTCGTTTTACTTTGTTTTTACTACTTTTTTATATAAAAACTTAGAATCTACAAGTTTAAATCGAAAATTAAACGTTTTTCGAAATGCGGCACCACACCCTCATGTGCGGTGTCTCTCCTACTAAAGAGATGTTTTTAGTTTCAATTTTTTAAGAGTGACAAATACTAAAATTTTTATTTTTTTAATGCTAGTAGAATCACAAGATGTTGAACTAATAATACGTATCCTTGAAAAACATGTTCATTGCAAAATTTAGACACGGTGACAATTTTGTGTAACGTGCGGCAGCACTCCCACAATTACCCTATTTTATATGCTTGCATAACACTAATACATTCTTAACCGGTCAACAATTTGTTAAGATTGCAAGGATCCCTGAGACAACACTTAGTTGACGGAGCCACGAGCGTTGCGCGTGGAAAAATATCTCAGCGCAGCAAATCGAAGGAACTGCGGAAGTTTCGGAGATCCCCGAAATACATCCGCGTCGGAGTTACCGTATCCGCGGCCAGAGGATGCAGCCTGGTCGATGGATTCGGCACACAATCTGCGACTGGCAGGATGCGTTCGTGTCGTGAATGACAAACCAGCCCTGAACGGGGACAAGAGGGTCGAAGGCGGAGGGGTAGGTACGCAAAAGGGAAGACGAGCAGGGTGGCCCGGACGCGGAGAGGGTTATATTGGATGTATTGGATTGAGTATTCCATATTTTCCGCGCTCGGCCAACCGGAAGATGGAGCTCGTCCGACCAGAAGATTCGACAAAGGCGGCTTATTGGCTGACATTACTTCGGCTTCAGATGTTTCTCCGCGATACGAGCTACCCGCGCACAAAAGATTATTACGATTTACCCTTTGAATACCCCGTCCTCGCGACCGCTCCCTGGGACTGTCAATACCTCCCTAGCTCAGCGCCGTAAACTGTAAACTGTAGACCGTAAACGATCGATGATTTTGGAGAACCGTCTCCGTTACCGATGGCGAACGCTTCTAGCAGCGTGTCGAGAGGGTTAAGAGGGCCGCTTGTACTCGCGAGTTTGCAGTCAGTGTAGGCGATTTACGCTGATGGTATCGGTTCAGCTGCGCCGTCCCATTTATTCCAGCCTGTGCAGCAGCTAATTCGCGCGCCACGCGTCTCGAGCTCTAAGCAGATGCGGCCGACCTTCGTCTTCGACTTGTCCGATGGAAATCGAGTTAGCCCGATAACCAAGACACAAACATCGGGGGGAATCATAGCTGCGAGCGGAGAGCTACGATGCCGCGGTCACCGTTTCAGGTTAATTGTCCACTCTCCAACCGAGGCACGATGCAAATTGAGTTCGCAATGTTTCGGCCGGCGAGTATACCGGCTCGCCGCAGGAATGCGATTGCTCGTCGATACACGCGTCAATCTCGAAAGCGAGCCGCGCTAAACGTTGCCGGTACACCGAGCGGAAAGTTGCTTCCTCCTGCTACGATTGAAATACACCCCGTGAATACGTAATGCGTTCGCGCAAGATTTCGAGGCGAAGCAGACGCGCGGCGAATGGAACAAGAGGGGCGGAGAGAGACGGAGAGGAATGTAATCCGAGTGTACATGAAATCTGCGATCGTTGCCACCGCCATTCCCCGGGGGACACCCGCGTTGTACCGTTGTGCAACCCGCTCGCGATTTGTCGATGCTGGATTTCATTAGCAAGTTTGATTTAATTACCGGGCCGGCGAGCACGCCGGTTACGCGGTCTAGCCAGCCTTTAATCGCGCTTTCGATTTGTAAATCACTCATTTCCGGGATCCGCTGTTTGGCAATGTTGCAACCCCGCCGTTCTTTCACCCTCTCCTCTCAAATAAACCGTGGATCTATTGGGCGCAACAATTTCCCACATTTTCTTCGAGAAGCTCGGAGGATAACGAACGCGTTGGCTTTTTCTGGCGACGAAATCTGTGCGCTGAATAACAAAGGATCAGAGATGGCAGTGATTTGGGGTTGCTCGATCGGTTCACAGGCTCGATTAAGGGGAGGTTCTGGTCTAGAGCCCCCACAAAATAGGTGATACTTAGGAATTAATTAAAGGAAAAGTACTATATATAATTTAATGGTACCTTTTGCATTGTATTAAGGCTGTCTTAAATTATAGAAATATATTTTTTGTTTTATAATTAATCATCGCAGACAGCCCTGGGGAGTCGTTAAAGTCAAGGCGTCAAAAAATTCATCCAAATCGGTGGGACCTGTACCTCCAAAAGTTATTATCCGATTCGACTGAAACCTTTTTTTATTTTGAAGATTATTCCTCTGGCCAGGGGGGGAACTAAAAACAATTACAAAAATGACATTATTTTTTAGAAAATAACGACACTTCAAGTTTGAAATCACTTTTCCCTGTATTTTTCGTCCTTTCATCGCCTTTGAAAATCATAAATTTTCAACTTTTTGTAATTTTTTTAGCCCCCCCCCCCCCTAGCCAGAAGTATATTCTTCAAAATAAAAAAAGTTTCAGTCGAATCGGATAATAACTTTTGGAGATACAGGTCCCACCGTTTTGAGAACGCTGTTTTGTGAAAAACGCGTTTAAAGTTTTACGTGAGCATCGAGTAATCGGGTGTTACCAATGCATTTGCCGCTACTCAAATACCTATAATTTCATGAATGTTACGAATTTCAACAAATCCTTTTAAACACGTATTCCTAAAAGGTTGAACATTTGAAAAAGTAAATAACAAAAAATCGACTTTTAGACCAGAACCTCCCCTTAAGAGGGGAGACCACTGTGACGGTCCGAAATGTAAGGATGTTTTCGGAAATTTATTTCAACCAAACAACGCAAGTAAATCACTGCATTGCTTAGTATAGTTAATAGTGTACATATCGAAGGGTAAGAAAATCTTTTTTTCAATAAAATTCATAAATCCGTTTCCTGTATACTCTTCGTCAAAATTTGCGCTGCGGCAAAAACATACTAGTGGCGTTGACAGTCCCCAGGCCATATGGTTAATCGGAATTCAAAGAAACAATAATATTTAGAAACTAGAAGCCTGCCTCTATTACGTGACGATCAAAAAATGTCAAAATTGTAAAAAATAACAAAATGGCGGACCACTGAAAAAAGTCATGTTTTCGGGGTGCAAAATTGGAGAAATGTTGCTAAAAAAAATAGAAGCAGGTCGAAAATTGAAAAAAGCTAATCGTCACGTAATAGCGACGGGTTTTCCGTACAATAAATGTCCTTGCTCATGTCAATTGGACGTATAGTTTTCTCTGTAGACTGTCAACGCGGTTGAAAAATGTCATTCTGAGGAAAACGCGTTCAAAGTTCCGCGTGGCTCAGTCGCGCATTTGACACCGCTTCACGGAAAACACCATATCTCCGTCAATTTTGCGAATTTCTTCAAAAAATTTGGAGAGAACATTCTTGTAACGTACGTTTTTCAGAAAATGTAAAAAGGAAAAAATCGATTTTTCAGATTTTTGACAGTGGTCTCCCCCGTTAAGGGCTATTTCACACTAACCGTCTGGACGGCGGCAAGATGACGGTCGTTCCACTAGCGCAACAGAGACACAGATTCATACTTCTCCATTGCACTAGTGGAACGGCCGTCGTCCTGCCGCCGTGCAGACGGTTAGTGTGAATCTTGCTTTAGGGTAGTTGACCTAGTCGCCGATCGGTTTAGGCCTAGTCGTCGATCACTTAAATATTGAGATTTTATAAGGTTTTTCAACAATATTGTGATAATATATGTAGGTAAAGACTCTTAAATATTAACTTGCAATTTTGTCCTTTACACAATATTGTTCAAAAACCTTATAAAATCTCAATATTAATTCAAATGATCGACGACTGGGTCAACTACCTTACTCTTCACTGGCGTGCAAAGCCTGGGATCACAGGCCCGATTCGAGCCCGTCGTTGGTCCGCAAGTAGAAGAGTCTGTCCTTGGTCAGCCGCGAGGACTCGAATCACAGAAAGCGGACGGAGGTGAACGGGAGTGATGGAGGTAGCCGAGGAATGGTAACAACAAAGTGCGACGTGAGCGCAGAGTCGTAGGTGTGGCCAGCTTTATCGCCTACATCGTCGCGTTCCATTTTCTAGCGAGAAAACGAGCGATCGGCGGAGGAGCAATATATTTCAATCGTGAGCGTTAAGTACTCCATTCTGGCCCATCCCTAGCGAGCCGCGTGCCGTTGAAATTGTGGAGGCTCACGTCATGTCTGTGCAAATCTTCCCTTCCCCGTACACCCCGCGAGCCATCATCGATTTTCATCGAATCCACGTCGACAGAGACGTTCGAGCCTATCCGCCTCTCCCTCCAGCCGTGCAATTGGCTCGGCGCCTGGCGATAGATTAAAATTGCCCCCGCGATTTCTTCCGCTCCCCGAGCGCCGTTAGATCAAGCCGCAGAGCCAGATTGCACCTTGTGAACGACCCTCTTAAATTATCTTCCGCCGCGCGTTCCTCGAATCGCCGGAAGCCCCATCCACCCGTTCCTGTTTGCGTATTAATTACCGCTGGGATGACGTCCTCGGCTCGCTCGTTTCCTCCTTTACGCAGAATAAAGCAGGTTCGACGAGCGAGCGCGAAAATGAACGAACCGTGAGAGGTGTGTAATAAGCCGGCGCAAGAGGAGGCTTTGTAGCTGAAGAGAGCAGCTTCGAGGTTAATCGCAATTTTTGTCCCCCCACCTTCCGTCCACTTCGTCGCAGAAGCACGTGGGCGGATGTCCACGAGGGGAAGGGAAAGGTTCAACGGACCGCTTGCACGCGTTATCCTACTCCGACGGAATGATTGAAGCTCGCCGAGATACGAATTAAGGTTTCAGAGAGCTCGGGCCGCAGAAACTCAGAAACAGAAGCGAGACGGCAGGCCTCTGCCAAGTATCACTTGACCGCGCCATAAATCTCTCGATACCGGCCCTCAAAGACGAAGAAATTAAAGGCGGATAAGGTGGATGACGCTGGGTAGCTCCCTCCTCCGTGCCTCTGAAGCTCGAATAACAAATAAACAGTGGCGCCTCCGTTCCAGCCTGTTACCCGATTCGCGGAATCCGATGAAGATGATTTAAGGACCCTCAGCGCAGCTCGCAATCTACGATCTGCTCTATCGCCTGGCCGGATTACGGTACCTCGGTTTCCACTTACGAAAGGAATCGCGCGGACGAATAGATCCCGCCGCGTTAAATTAGCAAAGTTTCTTTGGAAAGAATGCCAGCCTTTCCGCGGCAATATCCCCTCGGTGGGGGGTTCGAGACTCATCCGACGGGGTTCCGATCTCGAGTTTTCCCTGGTACCTTAGGTAGTATTAGTTTCAGCCACGAAGCGCGCGCCACGGTTCCGCAAAGAGGGTGAACGATGCGCCCGGTGAAGCGTCTTAAAAGGCCGGATTAGGTGCACGCAACGGTTCAACGTACCCTCGAGGAACAGTCACGCTTGGAACAACGTGATTCGGTGGTTCGACGCGAGCCCTAGTTACAGGCTCCCACCCCCACCGCACCCCGCCGCACACGCGCCGCCGCGCCGTTCCAGTTGATTTTTCCGATAACGGGCCGGCCGTCGAGCGATTTGTATGTTCTTCTGGTAATTCCATTAGCCTTATTAAGCCGGCAAGACCGCCGGAGGGGCGGGCGAGGGGGCAGGAGAGCGAGCCGCTCAAACAAGAGGGCGGCGAGCTTCAAAACTCGAATTAGGATCATGCGAGCGTGCAATTTGGCTGGATAGCGCAACACGCGA
The DNA here is from genome assembly GCA_929113495.1 of Andrena minutula. Taxonomy (NCBI): domain Eukaryota; kingdom Metazoa; phylum Arthropoda; class Insecta; order Hymenoptera; family Andrenidae; genus Andrena; species Andrena minutula. The sequence continues at coordinate 74,321,781 of OV815993.1, read as the reverse complement.
TGGTTCGTCAGTTTCGGATTGAATCTAATTAATCGGGTTACAGGCCATTCGACCAACCCGGACTTCGTTACGCGACGTCAGACGCTGTCTGTGTAATCCTCGCGTCCCGTCGTCCCCTGCACGCGCAACTTTTTCACGTATTTATCTCGCCTCCGCTCCAACGCGAATCGTGCTGCGCGGCGAGACAGTTGTTGCGAGAAACCGACGCTGCAGATAATTAACCAGCGCGACGGGTGGGAAAAGTCTGTGCCGAATTTTCACCGCGCGTTTCCCGGAGTTTGGGTCGCGCTGCGCTGGCTCACGAGTTGCGAAAACCGCCCTGTCCTCTCATCGACTCGTCTATCCGCGTTTCGCTCAATCACTCACTCGCGCGGCCGAATTAGGGTCACGCGAACAGAGTCCGCGCACGCCGAGCACGGCGCGTTTCAACGGGCGACACTGATTCCGCTGCGATAATTCACCTTGCGGGACAGAACGCGAAAGAACAATTCTAATTACCGGTCCGCTGATTGTCCCAGCCAATTCGAGTGAACAAGGCCACTGTTCCGGCAGAGAGGTAGCAAGACGAGCGTGTCGCCCTTCGGTTCTCGCTTAACTCGAGGATTTCGGATAACTCGGTAACCACTTCGCGATGATGTCGTTCGGCGGGAAGTCTTGAATAACTTGCGATCCCGTTGCGAGTTTAACTCATTAATTCTTGTAATTCCTCTCTATTCCCGACGAAAGTTATTGCCGCCCGACCGGGCGAAAAATGGCGCGGCTTCGCGGTGAAATCGCGGGGTCGTCGATCGATCCGATTCTCGTTCGGAGGGGGTGGTCGAGGGGACGAAGCCGCGGTGCGGTTCGAAAATTCGCCGCGAACCGCGGCCCCGTAAATTGAAACGTAACGACTCGGCCGTTCGTCGATTATTTAAATATGCATAAATCGAGCCAAGTTATTGTCAAGGCCGGCCACGCGCGCACCCCAAACGAGCCGGAAAAATTTTCGATATCGACGGGAGCCGCGGCCACCGTTTTACGCGATGAATTCGTTCCCCTGCTATTTCTCTCCTGGGAATAGAGGGAACTAGCCGATCGATTTGATTGATCGCGATTCGGGGCTGGATTTTTCGCCTCTAATTCCGGCGCGTCTCCGCCGCTAATCCTAACGAGGGACAGAATGGTCGGAAAGCTGTACGAAACGGTCCCCTAAGTGGGCTATAATTAATTCAAAGGATAGTCCGGTGTGCAAAGCGAGGCCACGCGAAACGATGTCCGAAGAAGGGGGGCGAGAATAAGGTGGAACGAGCGTCGGGGGAGTTGTAACGACTTTTCGGTGGCTCGAACACGGTCCCTCGGCTTTCCGAAAGCCATTAAAACCGCCGCGAACTTTTCCAAGTTTTCGAATAACGTGGCTGCGTGCCGGCACGCGTGCTCCCGGTAATTTCCTCGCGCTTATTCGGCTTTATTACGATCGCGGCAATTATTGAAAAGTTTCCGAGGGGCTCCTAAACGCCATCCCTCCAACTGTCCCCCCGGTTCCCGTTCGCGTTCCCATCTCCCCCGTAAGCCCGAAATTTACGAATCGCGCGGCGCCGCGTGTCACCCCGTTCCCTTCGACCGCTCGCAATTAACCAGGGTAACTGTTCCTTGGGTGCGATTAAACGCCAGCACGTTAATCGCCCGTAATTTGGGGCCGACGCGCCCTTCTTCCGCTCGGCCGACGGAGTGGTTGAAATTCAATCACGAAGTCCAAAGAGGGGAGAGGATTTTTCCTCGACAGTTGGTGTATTACTTTGCACGAAACAATTAAGGGATACGTTCCAGCAGGTAGGGGCCGAGGGAGCACTGTGTATTTAACGCGGTAATGTGTTACCCTCCAGCCACCCCAGAAAAGTTTCCATTTACAGCGGTGTTTTCAGAGAAAACTCAAGCATTAAACGACAGCTATGGGAACGGACGCGTGACACCGTGGACCACGAATCGGCCGCCATGTATTCTTTTCATTTCGTTGCCGTAACATCCCATACAGCTCTCCCCTAGATTCCCTTCGCTGTCACGAGCACGTCCGCAAATTAATCTTCCGTTTCCTCTTTCGCCCCAGTTTCAGATGGCTTCTAAATCGCGGCAACGCGTCTCGTCTTCGACATGCTAAAATTTCCCCAGGTCACGTAGCAGTTGTTATCTCGCCGCGGCGACTACCACCGCGATACCAATGTTTTTCCCAGCAAACGCGTCGCGCGAATGAAACAGCTTCAAAGCTGGCGAATCCGCGCGTTCCTCGCCGCGAGCCCCGCGACTTTGCTAATGAATATAACAGAATAAAATAATGCCCGTGCGCGCCAGCGCGAGCGTTTAAAAATATACCTGCGGGAAGCAGAGGGAACGCGAGTGGAAAGCGGTGGAAGTGGATTAATAAAAAGAACATGGATCCCCAATTTCGCTGCGGGACGCCTTCCTTGTTGCTCATTGTTTCGCGGCAAAATAATTACCGCCAGACTAATTGCGACATTTAAATAGTAGCCGGTAACAAATGTGCTAGGGTAGGACGACGAGGCCGCACGTTCGAGGGTATCGAGAAACGTGGTCCCCTTTGTTCAACAAGTATCATGAAAGACTGCACATTCATTCCCTCGGAAGCAAAGCTACCCCTGCTTCCTACTCGATTCACGTGCACCGTGCTCCCGTCTCGTCTGATTCTCCATCTTGGAACGACTGAGATTATTATTATTATTATTATTATTTATTAATTAACGGGAAGACCTTTTAGAATACAGAGATATAGAACAACAAAGATAATAAAACCAAAGAAAGAAAATAAATACTACAATAAGTAATAACAAGTAAAATAAACAATATAAACATAATAAAGGAACAGTAGAAAACACTTTACTAAGGTAACAGCCTTTTAAATAATAGACGTCTAAACGAAGCAAGGGAGACAGCAAAAAAGTCTATTTCTACCGGGCAATGATTCATCACCAACATGGCCCGATTAATGGTAATAATCAGGGACTGACGTTACAAAAAGAGGTCTCGGACGCAACGACCGTTGTGGGGCATGAAATGATATCAATGCAATGAGTTCCCGACAGTTAATCAGACCATGGATTACTTTATAGAGAAATAACAGGTCGGTACAGACACGGCGATCGCTAAGACTTGCAAGTCCAGTCTTACGCAAGGCAGGCACATAATCATGATCGTCAAATCTCATAGGGCTACCAGAAAGTCTCATGGCAAGTCTAAGAAACTTACGCTGCACCCTCTCTATTAAGCTAACATATTGCTTATGCACCAAATAACTGCCGCATATTCAATCAATGGCCTAACAAGTGCAACATATAATAACTTCAGTGTCCTGATTTGTCTGAAATGTTTGCCAAAACGGGCGATAAACCCAAGGGTTTTCATCCCCTACGAGTGACAATGCTATAATAACGCCAAGGTCAGAGATCTCAGTCACAACTGTTAATGGGGTATCGCAAAGCATATAAGACGATTGGATACAATTGATAGCCCTATGAGTCCAGGTAACCTTACATTTACCGGTGTTAAGGTACAACTTATTAACGATACACCACTCCTCAAATCTCGTTAGATCCATCTGCAACATTTCAACATCGGCAGGCGCACTAATAGTACGGAAGATTTTCAGATCATCAGCATACATGAGAAACTTACTGTGCAGAAAAACAGCGCTGAGATCATTAATAAAAAGAAGGAACAGGAGAGGACCCAGATGTGAGCCTTGAGGTACTCCTGACGTTACATTAACAGGATCAGAGCGCTGATCATACACACTAACAATTTGCACACGACCTTCCAAGTAGCTTCCGTCCGAGATCGCGATTCGACCGCGGGGGCCATTTAAGGCGAAGCTGGCCGCCGCGATTTCTGCGCTGGGAACAATGTACGGGCGAGCCGATTTTGCGACAGCACCGCCACGGCTGGATTATGGAGGCATTCTAGCGTGCCGACGATGAAGCGAGATTTATTGTGATTGTTACACGCTGCTGTCAAAAGCTATTTTCGCTCGGGCCGCTCGCCGCGCGCCATAAGTCACGCGGCGCGCTTCCCTCCGCTCTGCTGCGCTCCCTTTCCCGCTGGCCGTGGAAATATCGAGCCGGAGAAACATACCCGCGTTAACTCTAAATCTTCCCGCGCAAACGTTCGGTTTTCTCGGACAAATCTCGTTCGGCTACGGCCCCCTGGCCGCCCCTCAATTTATTCGCGGGGCGATCGAGCACGAGGGCGTTCCGCGGGTAAATACGTCCAGGTGTCCCTGATTTTTTAATGGAGCAGTCGGTAATGGAACAAGTCCGCGTGATGGAAAGCCTGCTCGCCAATTTTACCGGTTACCTGCGACACTTAACGGCGTTCCACTTCGCTGGTCTATCGTCGTTACCCAGAAATATCTTCCGCTGTCTTTTCAGCCGTCGACCGGCGTTATTTACTGGCGGACGGCGTCTTTTACGCCGCGGCTGCGTTCTTAATTTAATTGTCCGCAATTTGTAATGCCGCGCCGTAGAGGAATTATGACAAGCGAGCAGATTCATAGCGAGCAGTAATGCTAATCCGTTCGCCGGACGTTAAGCGTTCAAAGCTTTCGCAGGTGGACAAGTGGAAGAAGAGTGGCTGGCCGAAAAGCTCGCGGCAGGCTATCGTGGTACGTGGACCGTTAAGCGGAAGAAAAACCGCGCTCCGGCAATCTCTGGGGCGCGGCGGCACACAGAGATTTTCCCTGACCGCGCGCGGCTAAAGATTGGCCAATTTCCGACTCATCCTGCCGGCCCAGGAAACTTCTACCGGTCCTCTCGGCGATCGAAACGCCGCGCTGCGCCCGAGATAGCGCGGCGCTGCTTTCCAGCCAACCGTTCGCGCGATTCCCGTGATAAAAACCGATCCCCGATGAGTAGCTCGCGAATTGGGTTACCGCAAAGATGCCAGCCCCGTTCTGTCTCTCTCGTTGCCGATCGCAGAGTGTTCGAAAGCACCTGATACATCCCGCACGCTTCATCCCAGCGGATACTAAATTTAGCCCCGCGCAAAGACGACTGATTCCAGTCAAAATTCGCTGGGAGAAACGGCGAGCGATCGTTGCCGCGTGTCTTCGACTCGTCTAAAAATACCGCGGCGCGTTTAATCGAAACGGGGAAATTCAAACGTCCGCCGCAGCCACAGGCCGGGTCAAAGGTTCCAGGGCGATTCGCCGCGCGCTTTGAAAACTCACGGATAAATCGAAGCGCGCCTGTTATTTGCGGCGGTAGTTCTGCAACTGCAAGTAAAAAGCGGGGAAGGGGGATGCGGAGATGGAGGATAGAGATGGAGCGGCCGGGCTGCGCCTCTGAAAACGACGTCCGCTTTAGGGGAATTAATGACCGACGATTTTTAGGAGGTTTCGCAGTGACGCATCGCCGCGCCGCACGCGGCTGCGTGCTCGGCCGTGCTCTCGCGGCCTGTGCTCCGCGCGCTCGTATTCCGCAATCTGACCCAAATCTGCAAGCGCGAGAGGAGAGACCGCCGCGCGTCGTCCCAGATGCTGGTCTCATCTACCAAATGAAGCAAAACGGCGGGTGCCAGTCAGAGGGACTATTGGGACGGTTCTCCTCTCGCGATGGGTTACAAATGATCTCGTTGAAGGCACGGCGGACGCTCGCCCGTGCTCGTGCGTGTGCACCGCGAGAACCAGCGCACGGTTGCGCGCACGCGAGATCGATAACGAGTCCCAGAATGCACGCGGCATTCCCGCCGCGTCTACCGCTGATGGCACATTATTCAAATACAATTTTAGCCGGTCCTTTTATCCCCGCAGCCCTGCCAGCCTCGCGCGGCCCTCGAGCTTTCAAACTTTACCCGCGAGTATCTAATGCACCTTCCTCCTCGTGAATTTTAATTAACGTTCTGTTGAACTTGCGCGATATCGGATGCCCGAACTTACAACGAGCCTTCGCTCTTCCCCTGTCTTCGCTGCTGCCGCGCCGCGAGTCAGACTCGAACATCTTCCCTGATTGCGAGCGGCGCGCCGGACAAGGAACGTCCGTTTCTACTGACTACCCGCAGTTTGGCAGATGAATGGTGGGACGAAACGTAGACATCTCTGGACATGGCCGTAGATTTGTTTAAAAATATCCTATTTTTATGAGGTTTAACTTATTTTAAAGGTAAATGATCATACTTTCCGACAGTGAACATAAAGATTGCAACAAATGTTGTTTGCAGTCTGTAGAATTTGACAAACAACAATTTGACTAATTTTTGCAGCTCGACACACTCTTCGTTGAGGGTGGATTTTACCCCATGGACACCCATTTCGATAAGTGCGATTCAATGCGTCGGAAAGTAGAAAAGTTCGGACTTTATAATGGTTTTTGTTTCACCAACTTTGGATGAATTTTAACATAATTATGATAGATTGAAAATTTATCAAATTTTAAAATAATTTTGTCTGGTTTCCTGTGCAAATATAAAGGACTTCAGGGGATGAACTATTATTTTCTGCAAAAATTAATACGAGAAAGGAAGATAAAAGAGACAGTTGGACGAAACGTATAAATTGCTGGACATTCGAACTTCTTGTGTGTGACCTATCATATCTTTATAAAATTAGCATAAATATTACACACATAAACTATTTTATTCTTGTCATTTTTTGTTGATCTTAAACTAATAACCGGTCAAACATTCAAAAACAGGTCTTAATAGGGGATATGAATGCTTCGTAAAATAAACAGAAAACGTATACATATGAGGATATTTTCCACAATCTCTTAATTTCATCCGATCTTCTGATTTTAAATATTAGATCACACATTGCAGACACAAGATAAAGTATTTAATGTTCCCCGAAGTACTTTTGTTATTAAATAAAGAAGTCAATGAAGAAAATTTAGAAGAATTAATGGACATGCAGAACACACCCGAATGTGATGTAGACACGGACAGTGAAACCAGCAAGCCTTAAAAAGGATCTACATAAAATCAGTATTTATATGAAACGGAAATTACTACAGATATTGAAAAGTTTATTTTATTGTCTCAATTTATGCATAGTATTTTATATAAATATTACGTTTGATCATAATTTCAACTACCCAAATCTATTTTTAAAACATATATTTCTTCTTAAGAAAATAAGAAAGCGATGCGATGCTTCGCCGTTTATTTATTAAGGTTTAACTAACTTTAATAATAATAACCTAATTTTATGAATTATCGTTCGCTATATCATATTTATATTCATTTCCATAAAGACATAATCAATCGGGTACAAGAAAAGGAATGTCTAGATACATATTTACTCGTTTCGTTCCACATGCGTACACAATTTTATAAATTCTGCTCAAGATCGCAAGTTATCGCAGCTGGAGTTTGGATTTTCTAAAACTAGAATGTTTAGTGATTATATCGGTATAAAAATTTTCCTGGACAATTTTGGACATTTTTTTAAATCAACAAGAAACCATTTTTTTGACAGGTTGAAAAACATAAATAAAATCATTAAATTTGGGTTTTTTGTTATGAACAACTTCTTTACAGTCAACCCCAATGTGTTGTATTATTGTAGAAATTTTTTTCATTATTCTAATACTAATTATTTACATTCATATGACAGCCGTCTCCAAAAGTGAACGTATTTACTGTTAAAAAGTCAGGATTTAAAATGTTTAAAAAGTATCTTTTTTCATAATTTCGTATCCATTAGTACTCAAGAATAATGCCCATATAATTATATCAATAAAAAAGGGTACTTCATATTTTTGCCAATGTCCGGGAATTTGTACTCGTCGTCCCACTGTGAGACGGGCGCGTGCCGAGTCTTTGCTTCGCGGCGTTCACGATCATCCACCGCTAATAATTGCTAGTATCGAAGTATCGCACAGCGATGGTGGAATTTTGTGTAACCGCTGACGCGGACTAGTGCAGGGGTGTCCATTTCATCAGGAGTTGCAGCCGCATTCATTAACAGTCGAAGGACCGTGTGATCCGCCACGGGAACGATATAAATAACGCTTGCACCTCGTCCAACGACAAAAGCTCCCCAACTAATATACGATCCGATTACGATGACGCATTACTGGGCCGGGCTCGCATTAATTACTAGATCGCTCTTTACGTATGTTGTTTGCAATTAATTATATTTTCGGCTCTGCCGGCCAGTTTAAACGGAATAAATCAAGCCGATCCTGATAAGCACTGCCACACGATCCAACCCCCCCGGAGCCAGTCTCGCCGGCCACCGTGTCGGGGGTAAAAAGTTCCAGTCAGTCATAAATCAATCCGGGCGCGATTTACTTTCTTGGAACGGCGCCAGGCAAACGATGGAACGGAATCCTGGAGCCAAACGATTTCTTGGTCCTTCTTTCGTGTAGCCGGCCTGCCCGATCGAACCCTTTTATCCGTCATTTCGTCACAGCACGTACAGGCCGGAACGAGGAGCCCCGATGGAACGTATTATCGGAATAATCGAGTAACGTCGGCTTAAGCCCCCGAGCCGGGATCCGAGGGGCCAAGAAGGCAAATACGTCGCGCAGACTTACGCGGAACTTCGCATCGCCGAGCAAAGATGTAAATCGGGACAGCGCTAATATGAATTTCAGATCGACGTTAATAAGAGAACCGGGCCTCGACCGGAGACGGATATTTCTATGAAGCATTAAAGTCAGAGCCTGCTTCCAACTTCCCTTCTTACAGGCTTTCGAAAATTATTGCGCGAACTTTGCCTCGCCGTGAAATAAAGTTGGAACGGTCGTTCCTTCGCCACTGAGATGTCCCTCTGAAGCCCGCCGTCGCGGAAAACGACGGCGTAGCCGAGTGGAAAACCAGCGGGCTGTTTTTCTGGGCGAGAGAGGACGGAGACACGGAGAGCCCGTTGTTCGCGTGATTTCGGACGTGTTGAGAAGAGAAGGGGTCCGACACGGTGCCTCGTGGCGACGTTCGGAAGCCGTCAATAAGATTACTACGCCCACCGCCCCGCTAATTGTAAGTCGCCGTTGACAAACGAGCCGGAACTGAAGAAGACGTAGGGCAATCTCCGAAGGATGTGTATTCTCATCCGCGGGATGGTTTGAATTTTCAGTTCGACTGCGGCGCCGTTTCGTCATACTTTAACGCGATATTAGCCCCGTCGTTCTTCCTCCGACGGCCAATAAACGCGAGTCGCCGAGGAATCGCGGGAGGGGTCGTTTCGTCTTTCTTCAGTGGAGGGCAGCGGAAACGCGAGGGGCGGGCTGCCCCTTTGATCGCAGCTTCCGCGAGCGCGGGGAGGGCAGAGAGCGGCGAGAAGCGGAGCGGTGTAATTTCAGCAACTACGTAAGTATGCGCAATCCGTATACGGCGACAACGGGATTACTCCTGCCCTAGTCCAGGGGCGAGGTTAATTTTAACGCGCCTGTGTGATCCTCGCGAGCAGAAATTAGTTCGTGCGCTGCGAATTCCTTTCGCGTTTTCTCGCTGAATAATTACGGAAACACGACGGCGCTCTAGCGTTCGCTTCCGAACAGTCCGCGGGAATGAAAAAACGCTCCTTTGCCGCTGGTCGCTGCCTATAAATAGGATTCTCCAGCGTTCCAGGACAAAGCGATCACCGATGACGCCGCCACGTTCCAGAAATCGACGCCCGGCCAGAAATTAACATCGCGTTCCCGGCAAGACCGTGAGCCACGGTAATAGGAATGACGGCCGACCCACATATTCCCATAGTCCTATTCCAGGCTCGTGCTTAATATCGACGATGAATAAGCATTACGTCGCCGTACTTTGCGTATAACATACGCGAGGCCGTAATCCGCGATGGCAGGCGTTGCGCGTCCTTCGTCCTCTTTTTCCGTCGTCACGTGCCTCCGCACGCGATCCCGAGCCAGTTGACAAGTTCGCCGTCGCCTCGTTACGAGGCACGCGCGACTTTCTCGGGCAGGTGCGCGCGGCTATTTAAAAGATATTTTAATTGAAACTCACCGATCGACGAGCTATTCGCGGTAACGCGGAGTTGCGGCACACCGAGGCTCGCTCGAAGAATTCAGCGGGCCACCTTTCGCGGAACAATCGGCCCGGCGAAACCGCTGAGACGAAAAAGTCCATGTTTACGAGCGTCGAAGTAGATAGCGAGCCGGCACGGGACAATTTTAGACGCGTTGAAAAGCCGAGGCCCGCGATCACGCGCGAAACAACGGACAGGCAAATCGAGCGTGCGCGATAATTTAGGCGGCCGCCGAGGCGCGCCGGGCGATAAGCAATTAACCGCGCGACCGAAAGTTCCTAGCCGCGGCGTTAATTATGCCCGAAGCCGTGCACTGCCGCGAGAACGTCGGGATAAATAATACAAGGGGCGTTTCCGTCTTTTACGCGGCTCGATCGCAATTAGAATTCCGCTCCGTGCCACTTGGCGATTCAATTCGCCCGAGGCAACTGCGTATGTACATTCTGGAATGATTGTCGGCCAATTTCACGCTGATCGATGGGACTGACATCGTACACGATCGTCAGGGCTCGCGGTGGAATTTTAACCGCCGTTCGTCGCCAATGTAGGTAGGTATGTATATCGAGGACCGATAGATCGTTGCAACGTGGCTGCGGCGTGGATCCAGCGCGGTCACAAGCCGTTAAGCGAAAGAACATTGGAGAAGAATGGTCGTTTTCGAGGTATACAGCTCGTAGCTCGGGCGAAAAGCTACGCGCCTGGTGGAGGCAACCCAGTTATCGGGCGTGCATCGTCACATTTATCGTTCGATGGGTCGCTTTTTTTCGCGTTTTGAGATTAAGGGGGAACAACACCTTGAAGCCCGGAAAAAATGCAACTTTTTTTAATTTTGTGTTAGATTGCCATACTTCGTAGGAAAGTCATTGATATTATTATTATTATTAAATGTCTTTATTGCACCATTACAATTAAAATTACAATGGAGAGTAGGCGAGGTTCAGCATTAACTGCTGCTCTACAACCTAACCTAAAAAGTTATTGATAGATAAGAAATGAAAGAAAACAAATAACACTAAATACAATAAAATAAAATAACTAAGAACTAAGAACAGGGTAATCATAAGAAAGAAGAAGAAGAAGAAGAAAAAGCCATTTACATAGGGAACCGCGAGAGGATGAAAGATATGGGGTTTAAATGTGCATGTAGTGGACAGTATTTTAGAATTTTTGTGTGACAAAATAAATAAACTTGTAACTTTAAACGCGTTTTCTCGAAACTATGTTTTCCAAACTGGTTGAACGATTTTCTCCGACAATTTTGCATGAATCAATCTCCGGTTTTGTGTATTTATTCTACAGAAAAATGCCTTCAGTTAAGCGTATGGAAATTTAATTACAATAATTTTTTAGAAATGGCGGATATTAAAGGGCAAAGTTCTAAAATGTCGAGTCAGTTTAAGGAAAAATTCAATATATTTTGGGGTGGAAAAAATTGTAAAAATAAGTTATTTTTAGTTTCCGTACGCTTAACTGAAGGCATTTTTCTGTAGAATAAATACGCAAAACCGGAGATTGATTCATGCAAAGTTGGCGGAGAAAATCGTTCAACCATTGTGAAAAACATAGTTTCGAGAAAAATGAGTTTAAAGTTATAAGTTCGTTTATTTTGTCACACAAAAATTCTAAAAAACTGCCCACTACATGCACATTTAAACCCCATATCAATGACTTTCCTACGAAGTATGGATATCCAACACAAAATTAAAAAAAGTTGAATTTTTTCCGGGCTTCAAGGTGTTCCCCCTTAACGACCATTCCTTCGAGTCCATTTTTATACACCACGAGCTGTTCGAGGCGTTTGGGTTACAAACTATCTGTCGCTTTAGGAAAAGGCCACTGCTGACATCGCGTCAATGCGGCTTCAAGTCCCTAATATACGTGATCGCCACGTTACAGAGTTGCAGTCGTAAGAATTCAGATCACGAGCTCTCTCGGAAATGTTCCTTTTTATATAAATATTCGATGGTTGTTCTAGGAGGAGCATCCGAGCACGGAATCCCGTCCAGTGGCGTTCGTTCAGGAACAAAGTATAACGCGACACCGTGAATATCGAAGATGCGAAGATGGGACGGCTCGTATGGAATAACGATGAAGTTTTGTCCTGCGGAGGGCAAGGGAAGCCATCGAGTGAAGCGCAGCGTGGTGGTCGAGCGATATAAAAGCAAGTTGTGCAGAACGATCGACGACACTTGCCGGATGTAACGCTGGAGGCACGCTGAACGGCCCTGAGATCATCGTGGCTGAGCAACGAGGTTGGAATCGACGAGCGCACCCACACGGGTGCCACCCACAATCCGCGTGGATGCGTTCGCCGACTCCCAGCCACCGATCTACCGAGGAACGCAGCAACACCCACTCGTGCACTCTGCCCTGTTCCTCGGAACCTTCACCTTCCCCGCCGAAAGCCACGGAATAGAATCTTCTTCCTCCTCCTAAATATGTGTCACGCTCCAAGTGGAGCTGTACACTCGGGGCATATCGCGGCAACAGAGCCACGAGACAAAAAGACGTGTCAAGGTACAGGCGTAACTTTGTAATGGCTTGCAGGTGTCCCCGCAAATTCAACTCCGGCTACCGGAGACACATTACGAACCTCTGCCTCGGATAGTATTCCGTACACGCGTCGCGTTAGGAATCTCCTCGCGCCCGTGAAATCTACAGGCTTTATGAGTTTATTACTCGCCGTAAACTTGTCGTAAACTCGGCGAGATATTGGTCGATGCGGCGGCGGGGCTACCGAGCAATCCCTACAATTCCTGCGCCGTGATAAACGGTTACTGCCCTTTGGAAGGAATCTCCGCGGTGATTGCGGAACGACCGAGCGATATTTCGCGGCGACGCTTCGGATCTTTCCGGTAAATGTTTTCTGTAGAGTGCCGCGGGAGGCTCGGGTGATCCCAGGCTCCCCAGCGGCTGTGCACGCGTGTGTCCTGTTCCTTTCTCGTTTTCGAGTGGCGCAAGCGTCCCGGGACTCTCGTGACCCGGCGTGCACGCGGAAGCTCGTTGGCCGTCGGTCTCGCGAAATCCCGGGACTATCGAGTCGTTGGAGCGGAACACCGAGGAATTTCGACGTCGTGCAGGGGGCCCTGATGCACCGCGGCGCGTCTTATGCAGCGACGGTAGCCCGCGCCCGCTGCACCGGACGTAATTTAGTAAATACCCGCTCTATCTCTCCCTCTCACTCTTCTCTCTTCTCTCTTCTCTGTTCCCTCGGCCCGTGTTCCCATCTACGAGCCTGTATTACGCACGTACACGAGGCCAAGCTGGCTCCATAAAGCGCGATGGACCCCACCCGATGCGAGAGGCTCGATCGAGCGTGTCCTGGCATTATTGCGATCGTCGTGCCACGTTGGACACGATGCCCTCGTTCTCGCCGTATCTCTCTCCTTTCCTCTAGCAGTCTAGCCGCTCTCTTTCCCTCCGTCCTCTTCCCCCTGGCCGCGATTTCTGGGTCCCAGCGAATTTCACCTCCTTCTGCCGGTTCGGCTCCTCAGACGCGGCAGGTTTCCGAGAAGAGGAAACGGCGATTCGAATGGCGACGCGATCGATTACCGCGCGCGAGATATCTTCATCATCCGCCGCATCCGTAGACCACCGGGTCGAGCGTGTCCGTTCGAAGTCACGCAGCGGGGAGCCAGGAACCCGAGTCCGAGTTTGTTGCGCTGTCGAGGCGGTGGGTCTTGTTAGTCTTCGCGACCAGCAGGATTACGCGAGGACACTGAAAGCCGAGGAACGTCGACGAATCCGCGATCGATGGAGATCGATCGATCGATACCGAGGCTCGCGGTGTTCCTGCCTCGGCCCGTCTAATTCTAAACTACTAGCCGTGGAATCGATGGACACCGCCGCGAGCTCGGAAAGTTCGTCATATTGCGGAGCGAACAATTAAATTACGCAGTCGGGGCGCGTGGTCATCAGGAGCATTTCTGTTGCATTGCTGTTCGGTCGAGGGCGAATGAACGGCCACGCGCGCCTACTCTGCGCGTTTCATCGAGCCCCCGCGAATACATTACCCTCCGAGCGTTCGTTGATTGAAACGCGGAACAATTTGGCCGGCTCCTATTGAATCCCGCTTGCGCGCATTTTTCGTTTGCTCGTTCGAATTAACGGGCCCGCGCCGAAAATCGCAGCCGCGCGCTCCCCGCGCGCTCGACGTTCCAATTCCCAGCCGTCAACAGCACTCCCGTGTACAAATCAGAAACTCTGCGCAGATATCGTCTCGGTTTTAGGTAGATTCCATTGGCGAGCGAAGAAACGAGCAGAGGGGAGGAACGAACGAGCCGAGAACGCGGACGGTTCTCACTGGAGCCGACCGCGACGGGATCGGAGGAAACTCGGCAAACAGCAGCAGGCCGAGAGCAACTCCGGGGCAAAGAGATTTATCCTTTAGCGCGGCGACACCGAGGCGAAAGCGAGGGGCGGCGAGGCGAGGGCAGCGCGAGTGGCAACAAGAGAAAATCAGAGTGTGTCGTTTGTTCTCCTCGGGGATATTCTCGTTAGGCGGGCGGGCGGGTGCTCGGAGTTCAGAACACGTTGCGGGGTACGAAAGGTCTTTCTGACCGCTTCCGAGGCAGGCAAGCGTCACGGAAAAGCTCGTGTACTTAGCCGTGGCGGGCAGGCTGGCCGGCACGGCCAGCCTGCCCGGCCGCCGGATATCGTGCTTGCGAGCTGCATACCCGGCCCGAAAGCACACCGTTGTAACGATGGAAGCCATTATTTATCCATTCCCCGGTCACGGGGATTCCCCTGGGGATACCCGATATACGTGCCTTAATCGCAGCCGGTGGCACACTGTGGCGTACGTGTATCTATCTACCCGGCCGCCTCCGAGCAAAAGAATCGACCTTTCAGCGTGGAGGAACAGAGCTGCGGTGCAGCCGCACAAGCGTCGCGGAAAAGGACAACAAAGGGGGGCCAGACGCGGCAGAACCGATCTCGAATAAACGCCCCACCAGAGGGAAATGGAAACGCCACCGCGGCGAGATTGTTTCCTTTCACGGGGGTGCGCCGCGATTCCTCGCTTTAATCGATTCCCCGCGCGTTTTTAACCGGCAAAGGGTCCCTTTGCGCCGCTGCCGTCGAAATTAGAAAGAACACACGCCGCGATGTGGCCATCTAGTGGCGTCGAACGTCAACGAAAACCGATTAAAACCGACCGCTCGTCATCCAGCTAGACGTCAAGAGCGAGCACTCCGGGGCCCAAGTGACGAGAGGGAGAAAGAATGCGCGGATCGCGAGGCGCCGTCGCCGGTCGTCGCGCTTGGGAAAAGCCTTTAATCTTTATCGTCAGCCGAGCGTGTGCGCGCGTCTGTGTGCGTCAGCTCTGAATCAGCCTCGCCGCTGATCCACCTAATAGACAATGGAGATTGTTATATAAACAATGGAAATTGATAACGCCGGTGTAATCACACACCGGATGAAGAGCGTATCGAAGCCACAACACGACGGAACGCGCGGGGGAAGTAAAGGGGAAGAAGCTCGACGTGGGTGATGGGAAGGAAAGGATTCCATCTTCGAATCCTCTCCATCTCACTCTGTTCGTACCAAACTCCAGCGAGTCATTCGAGTTCCACGGAATGCTGGCCTTCGCGAATTTGGTATCGTGGGTCGGAGAAATGAGGCGCGAGTGGAGCTGACGCGGAGGCCTTGGTACCTGCCATTCCCGACGAACAGTGGCATTCCGAGCTGTACAAATTCGGTATTAGAAACGGAAGAATACTGAATGAGAGAGAGAGAGAGAGAGAGAGAGAGAGAGAGAGAGAGAGAGCGTCGGTGGCGCCTGTTTAGCGCGCGGATGGCCAGTCCGCCCACGCGGCCAACGTCGCGGCGGCCCTGAGAAGGAGAACCGCTATGTACCGAGAAATCGAGAACCCCGTTGGAATGCCGAACGGCGATTGTACGATGAGAGAGAATTATCTAAGAGCGATATCTTATCGGCGTCGCCGGGACAGGTAGGTAACCGGAAGGTGGAGTTCACGGTTGCCGGCGATCTTATCGGACGATTTGCACTTTGCCGCTCGCCCACGCTTCCCCCGGTGTCACGGTCGACGTGCACCTAGGTAAGTGTCCCTCCGAAAAAGGGGTCGCGCGACGTCGAACTCTCGTTGGGACGAAGGTGCGGAGGAAGCTCTCGCGACTGTTCGTCCCCGTGGAAAACCGAGTCGGCCTCGTTACGCGGTTATCCGCGAATCGGTCGCCAAACAACCGGCTCTCCCTCGTTTATTCGGCCCGGGTGGATGGCTTATCACTCCCATCGGGGTCTATTATCTGTCATATAGTTTTACCGCCCGTTCATCCGCGCGGCACAACTAGCCGTGAAACGGCGCGAACAAGTCGCGAAACGTCGCGTTATAAAATGTGAGGGCGCTGATAGAGCGTGTGTTTGTTTACCAGCCGCGTCTGGTATTATCGTTGCGGTTAATTATTGCCGGGTACCTCGAGCCTCCCCGGTGCAGATTCATCGATCGGGAAGCGGGAAAGAATATATAAAAAATCATTTTTATGTTCAACGGTTTTACTGAAAGTGCACTGAAAACTAAAAAATAATTCTTTTCTTGTAGTACAATTTAATGATGATAATAATTCGTCTTTATTTATCACCGAGTTATATGAATTAAGGGATAAGGCGAGGTTCAGCATACCTGCTGTTTTGCAACCTAACTCCAATTTCGATGGTGATATGTTGTTATGGCAGAGCGTCGCTTTGGATGAAGGTCGTAAATCTTCACGATTCTCTGACCACTTCTCCTGCACTGTGAGATCGTGCAAGAGCCCAAAATTTTGAACTGATGTCCAAAATGTGAGAAGCAAAAAGATGGGGGTGATTGAGTAAACACCGCACACAATTTAACACACAACAATAAATGTATATTTGAATAAAAACTCAACAACAAACGATATTATTGTAGATATTCACATTTAACACGAAATACAAGTCTTATGAAAAGTCTCCTGCTCGCAAGCAGAGTTCGATGGTTCTTCGTGTATTTCTCAATTGCTTCTACCCTCCACGCCACATTAGCTCGCGAACGAAGACTCCCGGAAAACCTCGCAGGGGTGGAGTCTTAAGCCTACAGGAATGAAAAACTGAACTATTGGTAGACTTGGAACAGAGAGATGGTATAACATTAAAACTATTGGTGGAGGCGTGTCTCTTTCGAAGACGGTGGTGAAGCGCGAGAAAGGGAAACTTTCTTGAAAATGCCCTGTATAAGTTACGGCTTCCTGATGGGAATTGGCGACAGTTTACGACCCATCGACGCACGACCACTCGAGTCGAACCTTCAAACCTTGGGAACGTCGGTTCCGGATTAGGCGAAGACACGTACCTCGGTAATAAATAGCGGCCCAACCCTTGAGTTTGACGAAAACCAAACGCGTATCCCTTAGCCTACACACGACAATATGCAGGCGACTCTTTTGGTCGAATTGCCAAACTCTCACGCTTTCTCTTCTCAACATATGTTATATTTTAAGTAAAAATTGAAGTAGGGTGAATTGACCAGTGAATGAACAGGGAGGTTTTTTTAAACTTAAGGGGGGTCGTTAAGGTGAAAATGAACTGCCAGTAATTTTACAGATAAAAATTTGAAAATATGTATATCCATATTATTTTTTACGCTGAAATGAATTATGTAAAAGTTAATATAGTGACAATTTTTTTCAAAATTAAGTTCATTTAGTAGTTCATTCTGGACGGTCCAACGTACGAAGCAGGAGCGTTTTAGTTACTACGCTAAAACAAAAACTTTATAACTCGGACAAAAATGAAGTTTTCGAGCTGAAATTTTTTTGCAGTCTTTGTATACAATTCTACAGAAATAAGGGTATGGATTTTAAAATCGAATAATTTTTTCGAAATTTTATTTTTAAATTTTGAGAAAAAAAATTGTCACTATATTAACTCTTACATAATTCATTTCAGCGTAAAAAATAATATGGATATAAATATTTTCAAATTTTTAACTGTAAAATGACTGGTAGTTCATTTTCACCTGAGTGACCCCCTTTAATAGACTAGAGGTAGTATACATAATAGAACAAAATCATTTACTTACATGAGAAACAAAATATTAGCTTTAAAAAATAACTTTTAACCAACTCAATATCAACGTATACGTGTAATGCCTGAGAACATCGAGAGCAATGGAGTGAACAATATGGGCCCGAAATATGTTACAGAGAACTGTGATCTCCATTGGTTAATTCAAATAAAGTGTTAATATCTGGTCGAAGAAACGAGAACTAGCTTTGGTCGGTACTGCACGACTCTCCCTATACATTTCTTTCATTATTTACTTTTCAGTGTCTAAGTTTTATTTGTGGTTATAGGCTGATTTCAAGTCGTTTGGATTTGTTATTATGGGTTATATAATTATATTTATTGACCCCTCGGAGATTTTTTTTCATAATTCTGTAGGTACTGTCATCCAAACTACGTACGCCCGCAAACTTCAACACAATTGGATAGTTGGAAGTGGGTTGAAATTGAGTTTCCAGATTTGAACCAAACAAACAACCATACAGAGATTCGAAGCTGAATAAAATCGTTTAAAAACTGCGTACGCGTTCCGCCCGACAGAACCGAGTTGTACGGGGATGATTGCTCGCTGGCGGAGATGATTTTAATCGATAGGCGCGCGCCGCGTTTCTAATGGGCTCGCCGCGATTAGACGAAACAGATTGGTCTTGTCCGGGCGAGGTCAGATTAGTCTCCCTGTTGCAGCGCGTACTCCGCGCGCCTCGAATCGGAATAGTATATAGCGGCAATTTGCGCGGTGCGAAAGCTGGATCGCGTAATCTAGTTACCCGCCGCGGTGCGATACGATACGGATCTGTATACCGGCTATTTCTCCGGCTCTCGCTATCCCGCGCTAATTGTAAGAGGGAGATTGCGGGCAAGAGAAGACGCGAGGCGATAGATCGAAAAACTAACACCGACCGGTTGCAGTCAGCTTTGCGATTGCAATTCTAGCGTTTTCGACGCTTATTAGACGCGCCAGCTCTTGTTCTTGCTGTTGCCGCTTCAAAGTCCCCAGCGACTGGTAATTCAACGACGACTCGTTTAAGGGGGAACACCACTGTGACGGTTGCAAAAATGTGCCCATTTTTAAGATTTTTTTTAGTTTCCATATAAAATTGTTATTACCTATCTTTAGTACAATGTCTTGAGAGACTATAAAAAAAATGAATAGAAAAACATGCGTAGATTTTCATATACAGTTAATCTTCTAGACCCCTCACAAGAAAACATAGGTCGCTTATCGAAAGGGTATCTTTGGAACGGCAACTCTGAAATCAATTTTTTTTGTTTTAATATAATCTATATGAGTGTAGTTTCCGTTGCACGTACCGATTTTTCAAAAAAATTATTTTTGTAAAAATGGTGCGCTTTAGAAGAAAAAGTTTCGAAAATCCGCAAAAAAATGCATAGTTTTTCGAGCGTATTTCAAAAAATATGTTTTCGATCAAAAAATCGGTACGTACGACTGAAGATAATCTTGTTTCCAAGATCCTGTCCAAATTTCAAGTCGATCGGATAAAAATTGACAGAGTTATGGATTCGATCAGTTAGAAAAATGTCGTTTCGAGAAAATCGCGTTTAAAGTTTGACTTGCAATGCGTTTGTAAGCGTGATGCGTTTCACAAAATGCACTGTATCTTCGTAAATTCTTCGAATATCGACTTGAAATTTTCAGAGAGTATTGTTGACGAGCTAAAAATTAAGAAAGTGAGAAAAAGAAGAATGGAAATTTTTTCAACTTTCACAGTGGTGTTCCCCCTTAAGTCGCGATGCTGTCGACTTCCAATCGTCCCGATCCAATGAAATCTGCCGGAAACCTCGTGAAAAAAAAAGAATCCGAATTTGGATCGCGCTCTCTCGTGGCCGTGGTACGTCTTTCCGCGAAAGCTCGCGAGCAGATGAAGAGAAGGTATGTCGCGAGCTGTCGTCACGGCTGGGCGCAATAACAGAAACGAGGTAATCCGCGTGGAGGACAAAAGTCTTTGGGGCTTCCGCGAACCGAAAGAAACGAAAGAGACGTGAACGCAATGTAAACGATCGCCGAGGATCATTTCACCGCCGAGCGTATTCCGTTGCCGCGCGCAGAAACGGCACCGTCCCGGCCAAATTACGAAGCTTTATGGCGGGGAACGCCAAAGCGGAATACCGCGGATGCCGTCCGTCGTCCGAGGAGCGCGCCTCTCGTCACCAGTCGCTCCTCCGGAGGTGTGTCTCTTTAGGAAGCTTAGAATCTGCTTCCCAAAGGGGAAGCGATCGCACCGAGGTTTCTAGAAAGTATCGCGCTAGACAGCCGGCGAGCAGCAGTTTCGCGCTTCAACAAGTCCAAACGAGCCGTCGCCCTTTGCTACCCGGCAGCCTCGCGAGATGCTCGACGGGCAACTGGCCGGCCAAAGAAGAAATACGGTCGCTCGTAGACTACCTTCCGCCTGTCCGAGTTCAAAGGGCAACAACGGTTCTCCGATGATAAGCAAGAAAGGAGAGAAAAGGGGAGCGATTCGACTGCAATCGACTGCAATCGACTCGCTGCCATTCGAGGCAGCGACGTCTTTGCTTTTGAAAGAGCGATCAATCGGGAGAGAAAGGGGCGAAGGGAAAAGGAGGAGGGTGGCGGAAGGAAGGAAAATGCGAGATGCACGGAGGCCTTGGCGACCACGGTCCCCTCGTCTCAAGTAGAATGACAATTATTTCTGGCCACTGGGTAGATGGCGCTTGGCGGCTCTCCTTTGCCCCGTACTCATATGCATGCCCGTCATGCTTAAGTAAACCGAGTTTATTCTAAGCCCCGGGTACAGTGCCCTAGAATACTCCTTTCGATGGTCAGGCTGGCCGGCGAGCAGCGCCGCCGCTGGAATCTCAATCCCGACAAAGTCGAGTCGGATCCCGTGCAATAATCAAAGCCACTCGACGCTCGGTGGCATCGATACCCTCGCCGAAACTCCGTCACCAGCTAGAGTCTTAGGTAGCTTGGTTACCGTGGCGTTTGCGATTCAGTCTCGAAACGCGCAACTCCTCGAGTACCTAGCTGCCTACGATCTACGGACTGGCGAGCCACGCCAGCCTCTTTTTCATCCGGGATCGGCGATCGAGGCAAAGCGCGCACGTATCCGAGTCCGAATGCATATCGAGCGTGGCGGCCTAGAATACTCCTTTCAACGGTCAGGTTACCCAGTAAACGCGCCGCGAGCCGATCGAAAGCGACAAGTGCAGTAGCACGTTGTCGCTGGAATCCCGGGGAGTGGGAAATCGAATCGGAACCATTTCGCGTCCTCGACTTTATCGCGGCTCGTTACGTCAGAACGGAGACGGGATCGAGAGCGAGAGACACCGCGGGCCGCGATTTTCATTTGAAACGACGGGACGCGACGCGCGGAGGATCGGTGAGGATTGATTTCAGGAGCGAGAGATTTGACGGGAGTTCCGAGCGGTAGTTCCACCGTGAACGCATCACGGAAATGCAACGTTCGGGTCGGTCAATTATCCAGACAATAATTAATAACCGGGCGCGCGCGGTCTCTCTCACGAAACTGCATTCCTGGCATAACCTTTTATCAGCCGTGGGGACTGGACGGGTCCGGGGCGCGCGGCGCGCTCTCTTTTGCGCTCTCGCGAGCGCTGCCCTGCACCTTTTACTTCGAATATCTCGCATTCTACGTGTATATTATCTTACTCACTTTCGTGCAACCCAATAAGGCGCCTATCCCGCGGAGTCTAGCGCCGGCTAATAATACCGAGTGCCGCGGTTTGCACCAAAGTCTCTCCCTCTTTCACTCTCTCACTCTCTCTCTCTCTCTTTCCCTCGTTGTCTCAGCCTCTGTGACGGTCCTCGTCCCTCCCGTACGCGCGCCGTGCGCGCAACAGCGTTCGTTATTTATCGTTTAATGAAATTCCCTTTCGTAAATCGTTCTGTCCGCCCCGCTTCTCCGGCGCGGCCGCACTCTTTTCACGGTGCTCCTGATATTGGCTGGCGAGCCGAGTTCCACGACCGTGGGAAATTTCGTTGCCAGCCGATACGACGCGCACAGAGCTCCGCGAGCGGCGCGGTGTAGCGCGGGCGGGCGTAATTGTTCCGATGATGTTTTCGTTTCCCCGAACACGCCCGCTCTCCACGCCCGCGGAAATTCCGCTTTCATCGTGAGTTACGACTCGTTTCAGGCATTTGACTTTGACTTTTCGGCATTCGGCGAACTTTTTCCTATCCAGCGGCCGATATTAAAACCGTGTCCGGGCGGACAAGGGCGCCCGTTATTCCGCGACGAAACGCATTGTTCCGTTCCATCGGGGCTGAAACACGCCCGTTATTTTTTTAGAATCTCGTCATCGCTACAGACACGGATATCCCGTCATCGGCCGACTGCCTACGCGGGAACGTTGCGCGCATATTTCGCGAGCCGGCGTCGTGTAAAGTAATTTGAATAAAATTGCGTGGGGGGGACCCGCGGGGCCGGTGAACGTGGCCGCCCGCGTTCGCGACGAATGTATCGCAATTAACGGGGCAATAAAGAATATTGTTATTCGACGCGGAGTAGCGATATTTTCGGGCGAGGCGTGCGCGCAACAATCGCAACCCGATACCGTCAATAACGGACGGGAACTCGAATTTCCTGGCAAACAGTCAACCCCCCGCCGATATCCATGAAGAGCTATCGGAGGATAATTGAATAATCCCGAATTAATTCCGTGTCGGTAATGAGTGGGGATCGAAATGCCACTGGCACCTCGCGCGCCGCCGCCGCCGGGGGCAGCCGGACGCCGAGGCTTGCGAATTCCCATGGAAAAAGGAAGACGGCCGCCTTGTTCGAGATCGGTGGCGCCTTAGCAGGGCATCTCCGCGGCACGACTCCTTGATAAAGGGAGACAAGGAGAAGGCAGAGGAGAAGAGGAAGATGCAGGCGATTCGGGAATGTCGGCGGGATCTTTCATTCCGGGCACACGCAGCCGAAATTTGAATAGCCACGTAAAGCGGACTCGCCGCGGACCCCGAAGTCTCTTTCTCGGTGACTAAGCAACACGCGAAAAGAATACCGACGGAGAGGAGAGACGGAACGTCGCTCCGTGCCGGGCTCCCTCTCCCTCTGCCTTCCCTTCCCTTTTTTCGCTTCACGAAACCCGCATTAATATTCATCAGGATTACAAAAAACAATGCCGCCCACCGGCACCCGTGACCTGTTGAGCCGCGGCCATCAAACGCGGATTATGTCGGATTACAACTTTATAATTGAATCTTTATGCGACGCGGGCCTTTCTTCCAGTCCACCCACGTCCCGCGGCGGCCTCGACGCCGGCCGAATTCGTGGAACCGGCGGAGAAACACGGGCACGACCGCCTTTAATGACGAACCCCCGAATCGGCGCCGAAGGGACGAGTGATTCACCCGCGACTCGCGTCACGTCGCGATCCCGTCCCCCGGGCCCTCCTTCTGTCCGATCCTTCCAGGCCAGCGCACTCGCCCCAGGCATTCCATTATCGATTAGCAGATAGATATTTAACAGCTGCTGCCAGCCGAACAATATTGTTTCCCTCTTCTCCACTCGCGACGAGAAACGGTCTAGCATCGACGTTTGCGGCTCACCGCGTATATTCAAGCGAACCACACCTGCGTCCCGCTGCTCTATTATGTCGTCGATTACGATTCAAGACAAATTGCCGACTATGTGTTTCCCCATTTAACGGCAGTGGGATCGTTTCAGTGGAACGTCGCGGCCGTCGGCTGGCTGGCTCGAAAGGGAAAGTCTTTCGGGGAAAGGATTGCACCTCGACATAGGCTGAATCGAAATTTTGCTGAATAACTCGGACGACAGATTCGTTCGCGGGGTGTATTAGAATATTCGTATGATCGCGATTCGATTTGGAATTGCCTTTGCGCGGCGCGTGATTGCGACGGGAAAGTTCTCGTCTGTTTGAGACGCGACCAACGAGGCCGCGCATCAGAGTGCCCGTGTAATTACCAGCGACGCGGAGAAAACTAATTCTACCCGAGAGTTATATTTAGAGGAGCGAGTTAAAACGATTCATCGGCCGAGACTCGAGCCATGAAAGCGCGCACTTCGTCAAAGCTCGAGTACAGATTTTGCGGAACTGGCCGTCTTATAGCCATTCGAGGTAAGTAACCGGAGCTGGTATTGAGTATCGTGAGTGGGTTCCAGGGGCGGAGGATTAATCCAGCTTGTCGTGGGGGACCAACCACGCCCGCCACCCAGAAGCACCGCGGTGCGTTTTCTTCGCCATTGGAAACCGATTTCCGATCTCTCCCGCAGAAGCTAAGCGCGATGACGTCTGCGGACACGCGCTCCGAAGCATCGGGGAACACGCTAATGGGCGAGTACCGAGGATTGCGGGCTGGAAAATGGACCGATAGCCTCGGGTCTAATTGTCAATTGCGCGTCATAGAATCGAGGACACGGAAGCGCTGGCAAGGTCACTGGAGAGGCCTCTGCGGCTAAGATAGAAGCGGAGCACACAAGAATCTGCCGCCATAGATGGTTCCAGTCACGTTTTAATCAACTCTCCGGCATAACTGACGGAATAACGACGCTTTGTCGCGTTTCAGTTGGTCCAGGGGCGAACTCGGCCGCACGTATCGCGGTGTGTATGTGCCATTCACGTCCCAGTTGCCGTTCCCCGTGGACGCGCGTACGTACATGTAGGTATTCATCGGTCTCCGCGAGCAGGCTGGCACGCCTCATTACGGTGGGAATCAATAGTTTCCTGCTGACAAATCTGCACAGCGTCCGCGATCCGACGAGACATCGCGGGACGCAGCTGTAACTCCTGTCACGACCCGTGACCAAAGTCCCCTCTCGGCTGTGCCGCGACGCGGGAATCCAATGAAAATTCATCCGAAATCAACGTTACATCGATCCTCCCGGCCACGCGGAGCTTAATCGGTGGAAATAAATAATTCCGCAACTCCAAGCTGCCTTATTTGATTCCGCCATTAGCATTTGCCGCGCTAATCCGCGGCGCAGGGGCTCCGAAGGCGCCAGCCTCTGTCCCGACCCTTGGGCGAAACTCCAATCGGGAGCGTAAAGTTTAATTACCTGTAATTGCGTTACGGCCGACGGCCGCGCGCGCTCCACTAAAGACCGTCAGGCTACTCTTAATATTCATGCGCTCGATTGTCGCTCGAGCGGCGACCGTTAGACCAAGACGACATTTCCACCGTAAAAGATTTCTTTCCATTTCTAACGTGTGACTCACGTAATCTCGCTTCATCTGTGCGCCAGTACGCGCGCGAGCTATATACGGTGCTGTTTATGCGAACGCGCCGCGTGCGTTTCCACTTTACGTACCTACCTATTGCTCTTTCCGCGTCCGTGCGCTTCGACGGACGGTCCGCGGCCGGTTGCGCGCGCTCGCCGAGAACCTTCGCTCGTGTCCCGATTCAAGTCGATCGGACTGATTGCGGACGGTCGCTGCTCGAGGTGCGTCTTCGGAGAATCGAGCGCAGCTTATCCGCCGGAGTATTCGCGGAGGCGCGTAAAAAGGCAGAGCGCTCGAGCGGCGATGGATCCGCGTTGAAATCGCTCGCGCGCCGGTCATTGGTCACCGCGCTAATTTTGGCAGAAGGGCTCGTGGGGCTCCGTGAATAATGTTTAACCGTGGAGCAGCGGGCTGTTTACGCGCCTCGCTCGCCCTCGCACCCGCCGCCTCGCCCGCACATATTTCCGCTTACACGCGCGGGATCGCAGATCTAAATAGATATTCAAAACAATTCAAGTCGGTTTGCAAACTGTGTTCGGCCGACTATCAAATACGCTTTGAAGCTTTTTCCGCTCGCAAGCGGCGTCGCGCCGAGCCCGGCCATTCAATTTCCAGTCCAGCTGGAAATTTATTCGCGCGTTACACGCCGATACGTGTTCCCGCCTCGTAGCGCTGTTTTTTTTTGTTTTCGTGCCCGCCGCGGCAATCGATAGGGGGACCCGCGAATTACGACCGCCGATTGCAAATTAAGAACACAGTGCAAGCTGTCCGGCGAGCTTAAAAAATCGATGCGAAGTGTCCCCGAGGCTGCTAGGATTTCGCCGGGGACCGATTCCCATAATGCCTGGCTTTACTCCGCGATCTCTATTTACCGGTGGATTCGCCGGCTGCCATTACGATGGAGATCGCAACGTATCTCGTCGCCAGAATGCTCCTTTAATCGGAACAGAGTCTTAAGACGGCGAAAAAGGCAACGTTCGGCACTCGAGATGGGTCAGAGGAGGAGCGGCCGAGGGAGGTCCGCTGATAATTAAAACTTTTAATTATGCAACGACGCCGCTCGGCGCGCGCGGACCCGCGCGACCAAAAGCCCTGCAACGGGGGCTGCAGATGCTTCGAGCTCCTTGCTCTTCCTTTAATCGCACGAACAAAATTTCTGTTTTACCAGCATGCTAGGTGCCCCTCTCTTGTTTACCTCGCCGCGCTGTTCCACTCGTCCCTCGGGGGGTGGAAAGTTGTCGCGTTCGAAAACGGAGGCGGAACTCGTCGATGCCACGCTTAATCTATCAGACGATGGCCCTTTGTAACCATGCGCAGGCAGCGTTTGCGCCAGCCACTGTTTAATACGGTTATTAAAAGTTCATTAATTAAGCCTGCCCCTCGTGGAAGCAATAACGCTAGCGCACGCGGGCAGAAGCGCGCAGCAATTAACCCCTTTCCCTGGTCCCCCGTGGAAGTTGCTCAACTTTAAGCCGCGAGCCAAGTTTTTCGCCTACGCGGACCGCGGGGATGGTCTGCTCGTGGCGAAAAAAAAATTATTATTATTATTATTATTGAATTAACGGGAGAACCGTTTAGAATACAAAATTTGAACAATGGAATACAGTTGGTACAGCTTATAGTAAAAAGATATAAATAAAATAACATAAACAGAAAATATACAGAAAAATAAAACATAACAGTCTACAAAAAAGCGCGAAAAACCAAAACAAAGATGATGACACTTAACACTTAAGGAGGCGACAGTCTCATAAGCACACGGGCCCTGAACAGAGCTGGGCATTATTCGACTAAATTATTAGTCGACTAACCTTCAAATAAAAGTCTCGAATAAAATGGAGTTATTCGCGATTGACGAATAAATTTTTAGTCGACTAAGTTTTTATTCGATGAACTCGAATACAAATTTCGAATAAAGTGAAATTATTCGAAAATAACGAATAAGTTCTTAGTCGAATAAATTTTTAGTCGTTATTCGTTATTCGTTATTCGAAGGACCTCCGTTGCGACTGTTATCACGAATAAGCCGCTTCGCCTCGAGTCCCGTGGCCCTCGGCCCGACCGGAGAGCTTCCGGCAGTGGCCGAAGGCCTCTTGTTCTGACCCATGCTTATTCGTGTCGCTTAGTCGCCACAGAGGTCCTTCGAATAACGAATAACGACTAAAAATGGATTCGTTATTCTCGAATAACTACACTTTATTCGAAATTTTTATTCGAGTTCGTTCGAATAAAAATTTAGTCGAATCAAAATTTAGGTGAATAAAAATGTATTCGACTAATGCCCAACTCTGGCCCTGAAGGCTGCTAAGGAGTCTGCGAATAAATCAATATCCACAGGGAATTTATTTATCTCGTCCATCGCGCGGTTAATGGGGTCGGCAGCGTAATAGTGGTATTCTCTCTTAGCTCTCTCTTGCTCATTTGTTATTTCGTTAGCTTTATTTCTGTTTGATATTGTTATTGTTTTTGGATTAGGTTGCAAAACGGCAATATGCTGAACCTCGCCTATTTATCACATAAGTTTTTTTTTATTTCTTTTTCGTTGTTTGTAAATGTGATAAATAAAGACGAATTATTATTATTATTATTATTATTATTCGGGGACCCACGTTGTCAAAAGGGGTCTAGAACGCAGAGAGCGTTGCGGCGCATGAAAGCAAATCAGACCAACAAGCTCATGGCAGTTTATCTGCCCATGGAGAACTTTATAAAGAAAATACAATTCCAAGTTGCCTATAAAATTGCCAACAGCTTAGGAGCTTAATCTTACATGGCATAATGTATCGCCGTGTATAAGGCGCGGCGTAAAGTGTTAGGAGTAGATGGAAGTTGGCCAGCTTCCGGGACAGTGTCCGCAACGAGAAGAAAGCACACGTTCCCCTTCGAGGCCGAGGTAACCCCCGCGGCTGATCCGTCGAACGAAAATGAACGGACAAAGGCAAAGGGGTCGCGTGTCGACCGCCAGGCAGAGTCCTCCGGATTCACTCTCGTTCGCTCGTTTCTCCATCTCTTTGTCCCGCGGACCAAGGGCCGCGCTTCATTGTGGCTTCAATCTTTTATGAGCTTCTCTGAAAGAGTTTCGCGATCGAGAGTTAAAGAGGGAAAGGAGGAGGGGACTGAACAGACACGGATGGAGCGTCAAACGGGGATGGCGAAGCACCGTTCGTCCCGGTTGGTTGGCTAGCTTTTGCGGCCCTTTCACCTTCCGAGAGCTTTTAAAGTGGAGCTCGCGAAGAGCCGCGGTAGCGCACAATGCGGCTTCGTTCTGGCCGCGCAAGCCGATGACATTTTCCGTGCACCGGCCCGTGCACGTTGACGTTTCATTAAGGGGGTAGACACGGGTAATGCAGCGCGCTGTATACCGACACAATCTGGCCCGAAACATGGGTCTGGGCGGGCATGTTGTTTGTCCTTATATGATCAGATTTCGGGCTGAGTGACGTCTCATTCGAAAGAGGAAGCTTCAATGCAGACCGCTCTGGTCATGATTCGACGAGATTGTGTTGATATGTAATAATATGAGTGATCAAAGTAGAGCAAAAGTCGAGAAAATACACCCGCAAGAATCCAAGTATTTTTAGGTCACTAAAAGAATTTTGTGACTCAAACGATGACCAGAGCGGTCTGCATTGAAGCTTTCTCTTTCGAATGAGACGTCACTCAGCCCGAAATCTGATCATATAAGGACAAACAACGTGCCCGCCCAGACCCATGTTTCGGGCCAGATTGTGTCGGTATACAGTGCGCTGCATTACCCATGTCACGTGGCGTGTTTACGTCCTTAAGTATTTTTAGGTCATTAAAAGAGTTTTGTGACTCAAACGGTGATCCCAGCGCTCCGCATTGAACCTTCCTCTTTCGAATGAGACCTCGCCAAGCCCAAAATCTGCTCATATTAGGACGAAAAAGGAAAAATTCCAAACCCATGTTTCAGGTTAGATTGTCGGTATTACAGCGCGGTGCATCGCCCGTGTCACGTGACGTGTCTACCCCCTTAAGGCTTTATTAACGACCGAACGAACGCACGATTGGAAAACCCGTGCGATGCATTCTCGCCGGGCACCGTTTCGAAACCAGCGCCACATCCCTCCTGTGCCCCAATCCCCGATAAAAAGACGAATGAATTCTGTGCTACTCCCGTAGCCTTCTCCCAAGCGGAGTTACAGCTGGATACCTGGGGAATTCGCGGTCTTAGACAGGCAGCAAATGCGGAATAGCCTGTGACGCGGAAATCGTGAATAGTTGAGCGAGTGGACACCTGGACACGCGTGTAGAGATCAGGCAGCTCGCAGGCCGGTAGATTTCACGAGCGCGCGAACGTGTGCGCGCGGAAAAGGTGCGGTGCGGTCCAGTGGGAATGGCCTGCAGCACGCCGGGCCGCGACAATATAGTAGATCCCGTGTAACCGTGGATGTGGTTCCCATCGATTCGCTGGCAATATCGGGGAGTATCGCGGCTCGATCGCGACACCGGGGGAAAGATACTACTCCCACGAGAGGCGATCGCTCGTGGAGCGGTTTCACCTCGCCACGGCCCGCAGCCCAACCGACCAGCTCGAAACTCTGACTTTTCCTGACCGAGCGTCGCAGTCGTGCGCACGATTCCGCGTGCGCCTCCGTCACGGAGCCTTTTCCTCCGCTACTTTCCAGCCTCGGGTTCACGGACTTTTCCCGCTGCTCTCGTTCACTCCGCGGCCACTGTTTCACGCTGCCAGGCTACGTTGATTTATTATTATTATTATTATCATTATTATTCGACGGGAGAAGCCTTTAGAGTACATAGATTTGTAACAATTAAGTACAAGAAAGAAAAACAGGTGTAACGGCTTAAAACTAAAATAAAGAAAAAGGAAATAATATAAAAAATAACTAAAGATAAAAAAGAGAAGAAAAAAAAATAACAGTCAACAATCAACAACAACACAGTACAAAGGTGTGTAAAATTAAGGAGGTGGCAGTATCCTAAACAGCTGAGTTTTAAACGAAGAAAGGGTTAAAGGAGGACGGGATTGATCCAATGATGCGTTCGTTTAGACCTCGTCTCTGATTAATCGAGTCTTAGTTCTGAGTAATGTGGGACACGTGGTCTAAACGTCCGTGACAATTGTTCGATGGATCGAGGATTTCTAGTTAGAGTTTAATTCAGTTTCATCCTGCGAGAATCTTCGTTTCAGCTGGCATAAATATTTTTCTAATGTGCCGACGTACGGACCGAGCTTAATTTCACCTCTTCATTTACATAGAAATGGCCAGCACGGCTCGCTGCGTGGCACAGGCATGGTTTCAGCGAGCGAAAGATCGCCAGCAAAATCGATGCAAAGTTTCGAGTTGTCGAGGTTGGAAGAGCCGCGCGGCATGGCGGGAGCGATCCACGGGGCAGCGGATCGATCGAATCGAATCTACTTTCGCGTAATGCGTAAAGGGCTGCGGCGAGCCGTGTGGCGATTCGAGCGAGATCGGGTCGCGGATCATTGTCGAGGGTCAACGACACCCGGGCATCGATGTCAATGGTTCAAATGATCGGTGTCGAGCGTCGCGTCAAAAATTACGAACGGAGACGACTGGCACGCACAGCCGGGCCACGCTCGATAAATCGTCCGTGATTTACGATCATCGGCCGCTGGCGATCCCACTGTAATTCGCAAATGCATACTTTATCGGGGCCGACTAAAAAATGATCATCCAATAAATACTGTACAATTACCACGCGGGACAGCAGAACAATGCCCGCGAAATATTTCCAACCGTTGTGCTTTTGTTTCGCTTCCTCCCTCTCGCGCGCTTTTATTTTTTATCCCCTCCCCCTTCTTTCCAAATCGAGCATCCGCAAACAAACGAAATTTTGTCGATCGCTTCGGCTCGACGAGATTTACGGCGCGACCTCGCCGCGCTCCAGCCTCGCGGCACAATCATTCCGATGGCAGTGGATGCCAACAGGTCGAAAGAGCGCGCATTTAACGATTAATCGCGTAATTGGCGCAACTTCTACGTCCTTGAGCCTGTTAGAAAAGCGCCACGCTCTCGGCCCGGCGAGGACGCGCTCGTAAACTCTCTCGAGCTAAGTCCACTTGCGCGCCGTTTTACCTCTACGTACATACATATATACCTACACCTGACGCGATCGCTCGGAGACGGTCGCGCGACATCGAACGTTCCAGCGGCGCGCGCTGTCTGACCAGTCACACGGCCAACGACCAATTCTACTCGCGGATCAACTCTGCGCGACTTGCCGCGGGACGCTCCGATGCGATGAAAATCTCTCGGTGTGTTCGAGACTAGACGTTTGCAATTAAATTCTCCGTAATCGAACCAAAACTGCGATGATAACAAGGCTTGTAAGGTAAAAGACCCAATACGTGGCCACGTCCCAGTAGCTGGACACTGGTGCAAAAATACTGATAAGTACATTTAATATCCGCTTTATCCAAAAAAGAACTATTTTATTAAATTATTCAAATATTTAGTAAAATATATTCATATATATATTTGACTAAATATTTGAATAATTGAATAAAATAGTTCTTTTGCACCAGTGTCCACCTACTGGGACGTGTCCACGTATTGGGTCTTTTACCTTACTCCTATATAGCGGCGACTGAAATATCCATCGCCGAGTCAAAGAAGCCGGAGATCAGGGGCGAGATCGTCGATCCCGTGGATCGAACCAGCGCGTGTCGTTGGTCCGCGGTTGAACGAGGCGTTGGATCGTTCCCGCGGACTCAGGCCGGCGAATAGGCGTTGCACTCTAGATCGCTATCAGTGTGGGTAAACGTTTGAGCGTTCACCGTCGGGGCCCGGAACATAGAAAACTAGGAGTTCGGCTCGTATATCATGACGGCAGATAAAAAGTTTTCGCTCGTAAGCGCGAGGTTATCTCGCGGATTCCTGGTAAATGTTCCCGAACCCAGGCAGACAGACAGACAGACAGACAGACACCGAGAGACCAGGCGTCGCTTAATCTGCCTGGCCATTACGTTTAGCCGGGTCGATGGTAGTCACGCACGGGCACCGCGCGCAAAACAATATCCAAGAATGTTACGATCGCTGTGTCTGTGCCCGCGCGTTCCGCCCACGAGCCAGCTAGAGCGAAGAGGGTTCGCGGAGATTCGGGGAAACCCCGAGGATCCATCCAGCGCCGCCTCTTCGCTCGAAACGCCGAGCCATGTGGAATTAAAGTGCGATGACTTCGCGCCGGCCACCGAGCTTCCAACGTTCTTGTAGAGTTTGGAGCGCGGTGGTCGGACCAGCGAGCAGGGGCAGAAAGGAGAGGAGTTACCAGCTTTTTGTATCTCGGCTATTACGATATCGGGTGGCGAGTACAAATACGCGCGGCTAACTCAAGCGGTCGGGATAGTTGGAAGCTTTAATACCAAGTGGTAATTCAGCGCCGCGAGGAATTCAATTCCGGGGGAGAAATTTAATTTCAAGATATCGCGATACCGATTCCGCGGCTGGCTCGCCGTTTAACGCGTCGCGGCCAGATACCATCGAGTAATATACTCTCGCCGCGAGATCGTTGGAAATCAACGTTTACGTTACGAAACCGATTAACAAAATTACCCCGGCAGAGGCGGAGAGGCAAGGGGCGGAAGAGCGGGATAAAGACAACGGAGGGAGCAGAAGGTGCGAGGCGAAGAAGAGAAAGGGAGCGGAGTCGGCTCGAAAATGATATTTCACCGGATCGTGGTCGGAGAAGCCTAGGTGGTGGCGCGCAGGGGACTCGGCTGCGATTGTATATCACTCAGCGATACAAATTTACTACTCGTTACGAGAAAGTACAGTAAACGCGGGTCAGTGATCTATGGGTGGTTCTGGAAGCCGTTGCGTTAAGGGGGCTTTGCCGACTCCCCCGTCGCGACCCTGTCTCGTACCTCAGGGTATCGAGGTCTCCTAGGCGCGATATATTCCGCGGGAACGATCCGAAGATACGTTCGCAAATTGTTCTGCAAATGGTGAGGCGCCTCGAGTTACCCTCTGCGTCGCTGTCGCGTAACGAAGACGTTATTAAGTATCGAATAATTAGTGGCGCGGGCTCCGCGGTAATTGCGACCGCCAGCGGAGCAGGGTCGGAGGCAGACGCCGACGGCGCGATCCGTTTTAAAAGTTAATATTTAGTAAACCACTGGCGGGTGTTTTATTAACACGTGCCAGCCTAGTCTGCAACGCGTGCCAACGTTCCTCGGTCAAGGGGTCAGCCGACCCGCACACGCCGCGATTACAAAACGAAAAGGGGAGCTTAATTGTACCGGCCACCGGTACACCGCCACTGCACCGGCGCTCTTTTTATATCTACAACAATAATTTGTCCCTCGGCGGCGGGGCCAAATTTAGAGTTACAGTGGACGCTGGATAATATGCCGCTGTTTAAAGTGCCGTTGGGAACGCCCCAGCTCACACGCATTACACGCACGCGTGTGTGCACCTCCCTTTCTCTCACGCTCAGCGAGCCAATGAATGCTAACCCTTAATGGTGCCTCCACACTGGAGTTCGCAAGCAATTCGCAAGCAATACATATACGTGAATGTGTTTTTTCTTTTTCTCACTAATAATAAAACTCTTGCGAACATATTTTTGTCTTATACACATAGACACTTTCTCGCGAACTGTTTGCCGATGAAGACACATCTTAACTCATACATTTTTTAATGACAGAAGTATAAGTACGTATAATATCGTTTTATTCAAATGTGTTTTTAAATATTTAGAATTATGATCAGTTACATTTTGTATTAGGCACATTTATTTCATATTGGGCATAAATAGTTATGTAAATGGGTAAGGGAAAGATAAACTGTAAAAATATACGACAGGTAGAAGGTGTACCGAAGTTACAGATTTATGTATTACAATGTTAAAAAATATATTTAACGTTAATTCTAAAAACTGAAACACTGAAAGATGCTAAAATATTACGATTATAAATAAAAGTTACATTGCTATATAAGCTTTCTTTATTCATCGTACATGTATAACGTGCTTATAGTAAAAATGTGTGTCTTTATCGGTAAACACTTCGTGAATAGGGATCTGTATAAAATTTAAATATGTTCGCAAAAGCTTTAGTGAAAGAAGTACGATTTGTACCTATACTGCTTGTGAATTGCGCGAACATCAGTGTGACGCACCTTAAGAGTATTCTGGCGTGGGGCAGCCATCACGGAAACGAAAACAGGAGAGTTATGGGGAGAGCGCGCGTTACATTGGCTCTCGTTAATATGCCGCTTCTGAGAAAACCCCGCCTCTAGAGCCCCGACTGCGGCTCATTATCGAGCGTCCACTGTACCATATTAGTGGAGCCCGAGCTCTCTCTCTCTCTGTTTCTGCTTCATCGTTCCCTCTCGGCCTTTTTCCCCGCTCGCACTTGGAATATTTCGTGGCAACCGTAGGTGGCAAGCAACGGCGGGGGACGAGAATCGCGGGCTTTAAGCTTGTTTCCGCTCCATTGGGCAGCGAGGAGCACCGGTGACCCGGTAATTATATTATATTGCCAGCAATTAAGGGAACTTGCTGAACTTTTGCCACGCATCCCGATGCTTCCTACGCCGCGGTGAAACGACCGCTCGTAGATAAGGAAAATTTAACGCGCCTCCGCTTTTTCTCCCTTTTCCCTCTCCCCTCTCCTTCTCTCCCCGTCCCGACCCGCCCGTCCCGTTTTCTGCCGCTGAACGAGGTATTAAATTAAGGGGGAGTCGTTGAGAGAAAATCCCGCCTGGCGCGGCGATCCCCCGAAAGTCTACGCGCCGCGCAGCGACACACTTAATTGCGTACGTTCATGCGAGCGCAATTACAGGATCGCACGCTGCTGGACGGCCTCTCCCGCGAACGCAACAGTGTCGGCCCGTGAAATTTAAAGGGTAAGCTGCGGCGAGTTCGAGCGTCTCCAATTACAGAGCGCTTGAAAAAGGAAAGGTATCGGGAGGAGTGTAGTAATCGCAGAGCCGGGTAAAAATATTTAGCCAACGTCGATTGGAAAATCAAACTTTCCCGGGGTTCGAAGCAACTTCTCCGAGAGATGAATGGAAAGACAACCACTTACGGATCGGACAGCACTGATCCCCGGGGGCTTCGAGCGAAATAAAAATCAGCGTGTCGATAATGCCTGGAAAGAAGGCGAGCGCTTCTACTCGAGGGAAGAAAGTAGAGTTTAGAGAAGAGTGCGTCAAGTTGCGTGCTCGTGGATAAGAAGCGTGCGCGTGACGCGGTGCGTGTAGGAGCGTCGCTCGGCCGACGCACCGAAATAGAATTTCGAAATAGACCCAATATTTTCGTCGTCTCGCATTTGCGCCACCTCTCCTTGCCTGCCAGCGTCCTCTTAGTCGTCGTCTTCGTCTTCGTCGTGGTCTTAGTCGTCGTCGACGACGTCGGTGCCGAGAACGCGCGACAAGGGAGTAAAAGGGACAGAGCGATTGAGAACAGAGGAGAGGAGAGCCTCCTCCTCTATCCGTGGACTTCTCCGGCCCGTAAGAGGCTTTGCTCGCCATTCATACCGAGCCTGAAGCAGCGATGCTTCCGATAATCACTCGAGCCGACACTTCTCGATTTTGAACAAACGTCAGCGCCCGTGGGCATTTTCCTCGACTTCTGTAACACGTTGGTAGCTATCCCTACTCGGAGGGTCGCTGCTTTCCAGGGTAGGAAACCAAAAAAGGGCGGTGCCTCTTTTTGGCGTTCAAGTATTTATGAACGGGCCGAGGAGACTGCGCGAGAAAATGGGGATAATGAGTGAAGAGTGGCCTCCCTGGTTTGCTCCTTTTACGACGTACCACGCGATGTCCCATTAGCCTGCGAGAAATATTAGGAAACCGTCATTACGCCGATACCGTGCATAATTGCCCGTAAATCATAAAAGAAAATTGCGTGTTGGGGGTTTCAGCGGGGCACGAGAGGCATTATAGAAACATAACCAAAGCTCTCTCTCTCTCTCACTCGGTGGGGTAAGTGGGTTTTCAGATTACTTAAGGGTACACAGAAAACGCTGCTATTTCCGAGAGGCGAACGGCCGAACGATTTCACCGGCACGAAACCGTTAACATTGCCCCGCGCGCGAGTATCGGCACGTTCGATCTGCTAAATCCTAAGCGAATTTCCCAAAACGTCTTGCCTGGGAAATCTGACTGGCCCCGCGAGGCGGCAAACAGAGCCGCTAGCGGCGCGATACGCCGACGATTTCGAAGAGGGGACGTTTGAATTTCACGAAATGGCTAGTGTCTCACTCTGGATAAGTACCGTAGGGGAAGGAAAATCCGTGAAAATTCCTCGGCGATCCGAGCGGATCGAGACGCGTCGCGTCGCGTCGCGAAAAGGGTCACTAGCAGCGAGCGAGGGACGGAGAGAAAGAGGCAAAAGAGATCGCGGATTGTCAGGGGAGGGGTGGGAGGACAAACGAGTTTGTTTTCTACGATTTTCCCACAACGAACATGGCGATACGCGAGATAGGACTGCGCTCTGTCCACGTATAGAAAGATAGCTACGTACACGGAATAGCAGAGGACACCATATAAACAGCGCAGTACAGTTCCGCGAGCCAGCGATGCGACTAAAGGCAGAATCCCGGTCGTCGCTGGATCCGGCTGGCGGCCGCTTCGCCTTATACGATCATCGTCCGCCATGAGCGCGTTCCCGCTTGACCACTGCATTTGATGCAAAGAAAGTAAAGACGGGGATCTGCCGATTTAAGAGCAAATGCCACCGTCCGTCTGTCTCCGACGGCGACTTGATGTCTCTTCTGCGGTTCGATCTCGACACGCAACAAGAACCGCTCTCCCCCTTGGACGCGACGCGCAGCAACGCGGCGCGCTCCTGCTCGCGCCTTTCGCGCTTTCTCGCTTTTCGTCCAGCCTTTAACTTCCATCGTTCCCCATTCCGCTCCATATCTCCGATCGGCAATCGCGATCGCCCTGGGAAAATCCTCGCCACCGCGGTTACCATCGAAAAACATTCCTCCCACACTTGCCGCTACATTTACGAGATCATTAAGCCTGCCGAGCAATAAATGATTATCCCGATTGTCGTCGGTTAACCGAACTCCGAGTCGGGACAATGGAACAATTATTTGGCCGGGAGGAGAGGGCGGCGGAACTGCGCTATCGAGTTTTCGACTGCGCGAAACAATCGCGGATTTAACTAACAAGGAGCGCGACAGCGATATCATTACAGATGCGAGGCTGCGCGCGAAGAATTCGCATCGACGCGCGCGCTTGGACCGCGCGATCGCGACGAAACGAGTTTCTAATGGTCATTTTTTCGAGTCCGGGAGGAATTTATCGCGGCTCGAACAGCCGCGTCACGCGTAGCTCGTTAATAATGAATGCACTTTTTGTCGTGCGCGTCGCGTGTCCAGCGCTTTCTATCGTCTGCAGTTTCTCTTTCTCGTTCCCTTTCTTCGAGCTTGCCGCGGAGATCAGTCGACAATTTTACTTCGGGTGGGGCGTTGAATTTCGGGGGAAAACAGTTTTCGCGGAGCGTTTGCATTTATTCCCGATGCCTTTGGGACATCGAGAAAGAAGTCACGGGCTGAGAGAAAAGTGACTCGGAAAATCCAACGAGGCCGAGAGGCGAGAGGAGGTTCGACCGAAGAGGACAGCACGCGGCCGAGCACAGAGACGACTTTTTTCTGGAGGCCCTCTCGTCGGGGCATTACGTCCAATTGAACTCGGCCGACACTCGCTCGCACCACGTCAGCCGACAGATGAAAACAACGAGACGGTGCCGAATGCCAGTGTGCATCCTCGCCACTGTTATGCGCGCGGTTATTGTCATGACTGACTGGCGCTTCTTCGGTCCAGCCGAATCCTTCGGGAGAACCGCTACTTCTCCACCGTCCCCAACCCTTCCGTCCCGCTTTCTCTCGCGGGAAGGTGGCTTTAGCTAACACCCTCTCCTCCCCCGCGATCGCCCATCTCCCTCGCTCCGTCGCGCGTCGCCGACTCTTCCACGGTGTCCCTTCTTCGCCCGCCGCGACGCGACGTCCACCTCCACGCAGCGGCATCAATCCCCTTCCTCGCTATCTGCCAACGCTGCCAACACCGTTTCGCTGCCGCCTCCTCCTGCTATCTCGTTCGCGTTCTCGCGCCGCTACGCTCGCTTCGTTTTCGCCTTTCCAGCTTCTTCCATTCTCTTCTGCCCTCTCCGAGCTTTCATCCGGCTGCAGCACTTCTCCCGCTCCCCCCCGGCTGGCGTTCCACCGCGGCGCACAGCCGCTCGTCGCTTTTTCGGCCGCGAATCGGAGGAATTAAGTCGAAGGAAAAGTGGGCATGTTGTTCCCTCCGAAGCGAGAGCCGGGAGAGGAGGTGGAGATGGAGGTGGTGGAGGAGGTCTCGGTAGAGCACTCGGGGGCAATAACTCGCGGCGTGTTGTGACTACGCGATGACGGCCAGACCGCTGGTCGCTGCTCTCTTTCTTTCCCTCCTTTCCCCTCCGCTTTGCGCGTCCTGCCGCCTCCTCTCGCCAGCCAGTTTCTTTCACCTTGCGCGTCGTCCCGCCTCGCTTTTGTCTCCGCTCGTCCACGGTTCTCCAAATCGAGACGACCGTATCGGAGGAAAGTCGAGCGCTTCGTCACCCCCGCCCCTCTCCTCCTCCACACCATCACTTCGGCGGAAGATATTTAGATCTTGACTTCGATCTCCTCTCCCCTTTCCCACCGAATCGAGAGTGCGAATCCTCCCACCGATGCCGCGTATATTCTTCTGGATGAAACCAGAAAGAACTCGCGGCAGCCCCGGTGAATGTTTCCGCGAAAAATAGAGACCGTCGACGCGTCCTCTTTCCGAATGTATCCATCTTGCAGCGTGACAAAGTTAGGCAACTGGAGGGGCTGCCGTCGTCTGGCACACTTGACGTCATCGTGTATCGTAATGCTCCCACGAATTCTTCGCTCGTGTTCCAAGGAAAACTCGTATTCCCGCGCGGCGACCCGTTCCCCGTGCATTAACCGTGGCGAAGTGTTCTCGGGCCTGGCGAGATTTCAGCCCCGATAGTTTCCCCCCTGACACGAAACGCTTTTCCATCTGTCGGCTGACGCGGCCCGCTCCGGCCGAGCTACGAATTCGCCGTTCTAACGCGCGGCGATTGGCTCCGCTATCTCCTCGTGACCGCCTTCGATCGAGATTATCCGTGCCATTTAACCTAAATCCATTCTCGATCGTTTCGAATAGCTTCGAGACGATTGCGAGCTCGCGAAAAACAGACTCGTTTACCCTGCGGAGCGGAGTGGGCTAACGGGGCCCTATCTGCTAGTAATAAGCAGCGAACACTTGACTATCGGCGGCGCGAAACGAAGCGGTACTACGTTTACCGAGCGGGAAAAGACCAAAAGAGGGAGAAGGCACCCCGGCGAGTGGCGGACGACGAAGATTAGCTGTTCGGGGATTACGAGCGCAGCTTGGAGCCGGGGTGAGCTTGCAACAATCTTCAACGGGTCCGCCCCCTTTGCTGGGATTTGGTCGGCGGTGGGGTCGGGGGGAGCGACAAAGCTCTCGGAGTTGCGCAAATACGGGCCTTCGTCAAAGGTATCCGATCCAGGAATTATTTAACAGACCGGGGCTGCTCGCCGCCTCGTTAATTATCAAATTGTCCGGCGGCAAGCGCGCGGGGTTTCTAGCAACTTTGTTGCAATCAACGAACGTGCAATCTACTTTGATAACAGTGCCCGGCTGTCCGCTGATAGGAATATGTATTCGCCGGCTCCTCGGAGACCGATGTTTCCCGGTTCCTTCTTTCTCCACGCATTTTACGTGACCTCTTTCACAGGCCTCGAATGTGTTCTAGACCGTTCGGAAATAATACCACCGTGAGTAGGTTATTTATAACTGCGACAACAGGCCGGGACGTCTGATCTAGCAGCCTCTAGCCGCGTTGCGTCACACGGCTTCCCGAAGTATATTTTTTCATCGGCGGAAACTGCCCGTCCGACCTTCGCGATGCATAACTCCTTCAGCGCGGCGCTCCTGAATCTCGAGCAAGAAAACAGAGTTCCGCCCGAGGTGGGAGGAGAGAACGAGAGCAACGCGTGATAGACTGTAAAGGTGCGAGTCCAGGATGAGATTTTACGCGAGATTTGTCTATTGCGAGACGAAAATCTCGATGACAAAGGAATTGAAATACCTAATGAAAATATACCGTCGTGGTTGTGCAGACCTATTATTTCTTTATACAGTTTTCCACGGCCAGATTAACTGCTACGAACTTGTCGCACGGATCCGTTTTAATGCTCCGCAACGCTCGCTGCGTTCTAGACTCCTTTTTGCTGCGTGTGTCCCCGAGTATCAATATTTCTCTGCAGACCCCATTAATCGCGCTATGGGTGAGTTGAACCTGTGCACAGCCGATATTGATTTGTGCAGGGACTCCCTAACTACATTTAGGACTCTACTTCTGAGGAGTCTGTCATCTCCTTAAGGTCTGTTCATTAGTTTAGTCTTGTTGCTTGTTTGTAGACTGTTATGTTTGTGTTCTTTATATCCTCTCTTTACTTAATTTATATTTTATTTTATTTTTATATTTTATACTTCTTGCACATTATGTCCAAATTTTGTAATCTAAAGGGTTCTCCCGTTTATGTAATAATAATAATAATAAAAAAAGAAGAACAATAACAATGGAAATTAAGAGTGTCATGCGAGGCACGATATTTCTGTCTCGTCGTGGATTCGCGCGTTAAGAATCGGCGGCAATGAAGGAACCTGGGAAGAGATTGAGAAAAGCAGGGAAATCTGGTGGGAACCGGCTGGGCGGGGGGCAAGCAGAGGGAGACGCAGCCAGGGAAGGGTGAAATAGGGAACCGCGTTCGGCATACAAATCGCCGAGCATATCCACAAGCTGTGGGCCAAGCTCGCGGCCGTGATATTCAATCTACGAGTCTTTAAGCCAGCTCATCCCTTATTCCGACTCCGGAGAAGGAGCGTGTGCGGGAAGGACAGCTGATAGAGAAGCGGGGGCGGCCACGGGCGAGGGGGCGCGGGGCTTAACCGGAGGAGAAAACACATGTTATCGACAGGCTGTCCTTTTTTTGCCGGCTGGTTCGTGGTGGAGGTTCGAATCGGGGTTAAAAAGAAAACCAGACCGAGGAGAAAGGGGGGAAGAGGGCGGCGAGGAGGAGCTTGACTCCAACTTTTTGCCGACTTTTTAACGAGATACCGAAGCGTTTTCGACGGGATCGGAGAAAGGGGGAGAAAGGAGGAGAGAGAGAGAGAGAGAGAGAGATGCGAGGAAGATCGTGAACGAAAGAAAATCGTGTTTCTCGGAACACGCGGCGTCGTTCCGTTTTTTCTATCTCTTTCGCGCGGGCTTCCCGATAAGAAAAGCGGTATATCTTCCCGATGAATATCCCCCCGTCCTCCCCGGCTAAACGCGGATAAGTGAAAATTGATCGATCTATCGCGGCGGCAGCCGCGACTGTTGCGTCGCGGAACACGCGCGCGCGCCTTGCTTTCAAGTTTAGAACCTTGAATCCCGCGAAAGTTGGCGAGTGGTTTGGATTCCTACCAGCGTCCCAGTCATTAAAGATTAACGATATCTTAGCATTCGCCGCGTTCTCCCGATTCACCGCGATGAAAATACTCCTTTCCAAGGAGTCGCGTTTACTTTTAATCGTTCGCTGGCGTCACGCGCCATCGACGATGCTGGAGAGGGGAGCACGGCGACGGGTCTGTCCGAGCGACGCTACCAGGATTTCGAGGAAGAAAGGCGTTCCGCGTAGCTGACGAGGGAGGACAACCGATTCCCTCGTTAATCACGAGGAACATTTGTCCCTGGCAGAAGTAGCCGAGCGTCAGAAATGCGCCGGCACGATAATGATATGCCCGTAATTCAATCGTCGATGGCGACAAGCGATAGCAAATTATCGCATTGTATCCGGGGACATTGATTGTCCTACGGCAACAGTCTGGCCAGCTGTGCCAATTTCGCGAATCCCGATCGAGGACAACCAGGGCGGCGACGACAGCGCAACCGAACAGAGAACATTCCCGCGAACGACGGCTGAATTGGGCGGGCATCGGCCAATTCCTGGTTCCACCGGCAAAGGGAGCCATAAATCCCGCGAGCCGGACGATATTAAAATTTCATTCCCCGTTCGGGGAATGATGCATGCCCGTCCTTATCGCTGTCTCAGGAGATTCGCCAAACATCAATCAGCGTGTTTTCCTCGCCATAGACGGCCCGGGCCTCTTCTTAAAGTATAAAAAATTCTTGCCGGAGATTGCAGGGGGGGCAACATCGGTCGCGGCACGTACCAATCAGGAGGCAGGTTCGAGGGAACTGGGCCGATAATACCGTCGCGGGTACAGCCGGGCTTATCCACTTCCGTGATAACGTCGGGCTCGATCATCGTCGAAAAATCAGGGCATTATTCGAGAGCCGATAAGCGATTCGCGAACCGTCCACGCGGTTCACCGTTCACTGATCGCTCTCGACGCTCGGATCGCTAAAAATAATCACGCTCGAGCGAGCGACCGGGCACGTTAGATCGGTAGTCGCCCAGCAGTCTACACTGGCTCGCGGCCCGGCACAGCCAACGACATGCCGCAATTTATTCCGCGCTCTAGTTCGAATCGCCTCTCGGCGGGGGCCCCGGACGGATTATCGCGATCGAATAATCACGTTAAAGTCTGCACGCATTCTTGTATCCCGCCAGTTGTCTGTATTACTCTCTCGACCCGGCCACCTTGCCGTGGAAAGCGTGCGGTGCACAACAGTCCATCGCAGAAACGATCTTTCGCCGATATTCCTGCGCGCATTCTCTCGCCGCCTGTCCTCGTCGAACGGACTCTTCCGGCGGGCTTAGGATTCCAGCGAAAGCCAGGAATTTTCGCGTCAAACGAGGGCTCGTGCGCCGCTGATCGTCCCGAATGGGGATCCATTCGCTGTATCCTCGGTCTTAAATTGATTTTCCACGGGAACGTGAATGGAGCGTCGGAACGCGACGCGGGCCGAGTGTCCCGACTGAGAGATCCGCGCGGCACATCGTTACAATCGCATTCCGGATAAACTAATTTCGATGGGAGCGTGGTGGAGCGACGTGAAGCAGGATCGAGCAGGATCGAGAGCACCGGTTCTCCGGATCGGCGGATCACCTCGGAGACCTCGTGCTCGAGGCTGGATCGCCGGCCGCCCAGCAGTCTACCTGGCCGCCGCCGCGGCCGCCACGGTGTATACACACACCACACGTGTGGTCCCCCACCCTGTGCCCTCGCATCACTCCACCTCCACCTGTGCACGTGCGTGTGCGATCGTCTGCCTGTGCGTGAATCCACCGTCCCCGGTATATAGAGCGTACCTGCGGCTTCCTCTGAGTATGGGCACAGGGCCGTACGTGCTCTGGATACGTACGTGCCGATTTCCCTCCTCCCCCCCCCCCCCCCTCGCGACGGGCCCACTTCTCCGCCGCGGCCCCCGTCGACCCCTCGCTCTCTCCTTTCCCCTTTCTCTCTTTCCCTCGTTCCCTCTTTCTCTCTTTCTCCAGGCCAGATCGCTAGCTGTCTATCCATCTCGCCGGTGCGCTGCTGCTCCTCCCGATGCCCTTGTGCCTTACTCCCCTTCCTCGGACGATCAATCTCGCGGCCGATGGACGAGCTCTGTTCCCGCTAAGTCGCCAATTATGCTCCATCGATCGGCCATCGCGGGACACCGGCTTTCTCAAGGGATACCAACGGCCGAAACTGTCGCGAGCGTCCCCCGAATAGATCCAGACAATCTCCTCGATCGCGCGCTAATCCGTCCGGATGAGTTTACACAGCCTCGACTACTCGAAATTATCGCATCCACTCGCACCACTGTTATCGCCCTACAGAGAACACCGGGTCCAGTG
This sequence comes from Andrena minutula, assembly GCA_929113495.1. Lineage (NCBI taxonomy): Eukaryota > Metazoa > Arthropoda > Insecta > Hymenoptera > Andrenidae > Andrena > Andrena minutula. The sequence continues at coordinate 74,277,795 of OV815993.1, read as the reverse complement.
AAACTCGTACGATTTTGATTGGACGCAACGGAGAAGAGTGATTTTTATCCAAGTGCCCGTTTCAATTTGCAAGATGCTCGAAATAGCTGGGCGCCATTTACTTAATTAGGTAATCGATGACACGTCTCTCCGCATGTCGGGACCGTTTGACAGTCTGTCAAACCGTTCGCCAGGCTGACAGTAACGAATCCAGCGTCGTGACAGCGCGATACCTGCCTGTCCCTTAATCAAAACACAACAACCATCCGCGATCAATTATTCGATACCATTCCCATCGTTAACAGCTCGAAGCCCCGCGTGTCAATAGCCACTACCGATTTACGAGCCGCGTTTTTCGAATCCGACCGAAGTGTCACTGCGCAGCGGTTCGTCATTATTATCGGGGCAGCCAGTCCTTTGACTATCCGCTCCAAGCACCGTTGCGCAGTGCACGGACAGGCGACGAGGCGTCCTACATACACTCATACCTCGTACGCAACGATATAGATAATTGACGTCGATTAATTTCTATACCGATTCGCTGCTTTGGAGACGACGCACTGTGGTCCGTCTTGATGATCTAGCGGGACAAAAGTCCAAAATCATGACCATCCAAAATGAATGAATCTTGGTCATACCACAAGCAACTGAGTCAGAGATATCGGAATGATATGGTGTGCAACTTTATACGTATTTCGTAAAGTTTAGTAGCCGCTTAGTAACCGACTGTTAGAATGCGTCAGTATCAACTATATATCAGAAGTGCCTAATTGTATCGCGATTTAAATTGCTAGTATTTTGAATAATCGATTGCAGCGGTACAATTAAGTAGTAAATCGACCTTCAGCCATGAGTATTTTAATTTCCAACGAACAGAATTAAAATATAATCATAAAAATGATGGAATTTTTCAATAGCTTTCGTTGGAAAAGCTCTACAGATCCAGGAACCTTATGGAACCTGAAATTTGTTGTGTCATTTTGTTCTATTTGCTTTATAGAGTACATATTCACAAGATATAGCTGCAAATATTTGCAACTCTACATAATTTTTATACATAATTAAAATGATTCTATCTTTTAAAATGGCGATGTCAAGAGCTAAAATATGTAATTCATTCTAAATAACGTGGTTGTAAACAATTTTTCTCTACAAAATACAGTTCATATTCGCTTTCTACATTTTAAGAAACCCTAAAATACGAATTTTGGTTTTAAAAAAACCCTTGGAGGCTGAAGTGAACGTTTCAAGAGTGGTAAAACTATGTGGATGGAGTTTTTCATACAAATAATAAACATTTTCACCTAACTGATGATTTATGTACGATCTGCGACGATAAGGCTGCTCGAAGGAAACACGGTCCTGCGTTTTGTAATGTCGATTCCGCGGGATTCGAAAAATCGGCAAGTTTCCATTGGAACCGATCGCATCGAGGCGATTAAGCGCAGGCTGCAGGATGCTCGGGGCGAACGCCGAAATAACTCTCGCAGCCCTGAACGTTTTACCGTGTCCCTTTTAGGACCTGTCATCGCGCCGACACGTTGTGCCAGGGAAGATTCTAGTCGGCGCGCGATAATGCACTATCATCGCGCGCGTCGCGCACGGGAACGACCGGCCAGATACCAGACGCGGCGCCCGGCTGTATGTACAGTCATAGTTACACCATAACGTGCAATCGCCGCTGCGTGCACGGTGCACGCCAGCCAAGAATAGCCCCGTAGAAATTTCCGCGAACGGGGCCGTTTAATCAGCAGCGAAATCGCGTGGCGAAAAACGATCGAGCCGCTTATCTCGCGGGACGATTGCTTTCCCGTTATCGGCCACCGAGGATTGTATACTAATATCCGCTGGCGAGCGACGACCGAGTAATAAATGTAACTACGAGCCGCGCGATGTATCAAGATACCGATAGCTAGTGTGAACAGCCTCGGATGACTAAATGCTTCCCCGTAAACCACGGAGATATGGGTTTAAATGGCCCGCTTATCGGGGTGGCGATTACCCTCCGAAGTTCCTTCATCGCTCAGTTCAGTTCGTTCGAAAGACGCGAACGACGCCTGACGGGGAAGAGTTCCGAGAGTAGCGAAGGCTGGGAGCTACGATTGATAGCCAGGAGGCCCGAGTGCTAACTCCAATTGCAGACGGGCAACTGTTGGCTACGAAGTTGCGACTCCCGCGCAACAGAGACCGGACCCGTGAACCCATTAATTGCGCTCGATGGATTTGCAGTCAGAGCTGGAACGGACCGCAAACCGTTTATCCCCCGAAGACACGGGGGATCCTGAGTGTAAGTCGGCAGTCCACCCACCACTTTTCGAAGAATAGTCCGTGAGAGTTGGGTTGCAGGGGCTGGTGAAGATCGGAGAGGCGTGCCGGCGAGGATAGTCGCGCGCCACACGAGTACGCGCTCTCGATATTCCGTTTCTCTTGGCCGTTGTCTCGCTCCGGTGGCACGGCCGAGTGTAAGCCAACAGAAGTACGGACGGGTTTCCGATTAAGGCCTTATAATTGACGTCCCGGGTCCCCCCGTCTGGCTTAGTCACCGGCAACTGGAAGAAGGGCCGGCGCGGCGGACCCGCTTTTGCGGATCGCAGATCAACGAACCGTCCCCGGACACCAGACGCGTTTGCGCTTCTTTTCACGCCCAACCTAAGCACCCCTCTTCTACAAACAGAGCAGCAGCGACAGGAGGTACTTAACGCTTTAAATTAATCGCTGCCACCCGATCTCCCTTCGATATTCCAACTTACGCGACAAAAGGTTTCGAATGATGAACTCACGCGTACGTGGGAATGGTCGATAAAACATTACACGCGAGTCGGGAAAGGTGACTCGCCGCGATATTACCCCGAATTTGCAATTAGCGAATCGGTGATTCAAGATGAGATCACTGGCCAACCAGTGCGAGATAATGCGAGGGGCAATGAAGTAATTCGCGCGCACGGTAAATAACAACGGACGTTAGGCGATAATGGTGATACGAGAAAATCCGCGATAATGGCCTACCTGTCAGGGCGCTATCGCGGAATTTTTAATGAGCCGCGACAAAGATTCGACAAGATTATCGGAGCTCGATGCTTCCGGTGAATCCAATTTGCTCGCGACGCTTCGCCCGTGCAGAATAAATCGGTTTAAGCAGAGAGCAGAGTCACTCCCGCGGAGCTGAGTGGCCCCGTCTTTGGAGCTGGCTAGACGGGACGGGACGATCTTCGGGGCCTGATAATGGGATAAGTCGCGAAAACTTTCGATACGCGTCAAGGCGGGTGTGTAACACGCGCTGGTGGAGGTAGGGCGCAACGGGCAGGCAAGGGTGTGCTAAACAAACGAGCGCAACAGTTCCGAACTCGCAAACGAGACGAGAAAAGTGGACGACGAAAACGACGCTAACGAAGCACCGTAGCAGAGCTACTCCAAAGAAGTATCAAAGAAGTTTGCTCGCTACGCGCGGCCCCGACTCATTCTCAGCTGGCGCTATTCGAAAAATTCTCCAAATATGTATGTACATTCAAAGCGTCCGCTTTACGAACGTGGAGCTTTAATCCGAGGAAAGTTTAATAGGAACCCTCGCGTCGTTATTTCGCGTACTGCGTCGTTGGAACGTCAGACGTTTCCCGAACTCGTCCCACAGGGAATCACGTTGCGGATGGCGGGACAAAATTCTCCGCGACGGGAGGGGATAAACAGTCGAATAAGGAGATAATGGAGAATCGAATGGTTGGGTCGATGCGTTCGAGTACGCGTCGCGCTACCGGTCGGCTCGGGCTACCGCTTTTCACGCGGGGAGCACAACATGTGCGTCAGCTCGTCAAAGGTTTCACAGATGTTCCGTGACGAGCTACTTTCGATATCTCGGGAGTCGACCAGCCGCGCGCGACTTAGCGCGATAAATCAAGTGAGGAAGGTCGTCGCGCACGGCGACGAGTAGTCATCGCCGCCGAGAGCATGTCTCTGGCATCGCGGCGGAGTGAAGCGGAGCGGGCAAATCAGTCGAAGAGTCCGTTGAACCGCAGACAAATTGGACCATCCTCAAACCTTTGCGCGTTCCGGTGGAAACGATGGCCCAGCTAATCGCGGCAATAGCGTCCGAATAGGAAACGACGAATAAAAGACGGGCGACGGGGCGAGGAGCGCGCGCCAGCTTGAAGACGATCCAACTTACGTGGCGCGGTTTAAATATACGCGTGTTGTCGGCTCGATTACGCGCCTCGAGGAAAGCACCTCTTCTTCCCTGTACGTGGGCGTGCTCCGAGCCAGAAACGAGTCTCAGATACAATAAGTAATAGCGTCAAAGCGCGGACACAATTTATCGTTCCGGCTGCATGGAACGATTCTACCGCAGCTGAAAGACAGCCGTACCGAGCTTACGACTCGGATTAGGTTTCTAACGCTTCGAACGCCACCTTTCTCTGCTGTATAATATTCGCGGTGTATCGGAGAAATGTCGCGACGGTGGTCCGATATTCGAGCATCCGCGTGTACGATATTAAAAATAAAAAAAGGAAAATCGGAAACGAGATAGCGTATCTTTCTGCTGGTACACTCTTTTAACGGGATTCCGAGGGAAATATAACGAGGTTTCGATACCATCGTTACGCGAATAAAAGCCGTCGAAATATATTGAGACGCCGATGATTTATGGTCCCGCGAGATCTTCTGTCGTTTGGTTCTTTTCCAATCGAATCTCCGACACGCAAAGTAAATGTTGCGGAGGCTGGACAAATCAGTTGCTGGTGAATTGTCGCGCGGCGGTAATAAGCGGACAAGTGTCAGCTGCCACTGTGTCAGGCTCCTCGGGCAAGCTTGAGGTATTAAACGGAAGTGAAACTATCGCGGCGGAGATATGTACACGGTATCATGCTGTTGCGAGAAACAACGAGAGGAGGAGCTCGTCGATCGAAAAGAGCCATTGTTGCCGGAAAACAATGCAAACACCCCATAGCTCACGAACCATGCGACAAACAATTGCCAAGCTAAGCTAAGGGATCCCGGCTGATCCACTATACTCTCTTCTATTCTCCGGATATCTCGACGGATTACCGCCCGTTCCGTGATTCCGAGAACAATGCTCGATGAAAAATGTTTGCCGACCGAACAGATTTCGGAAACGCGCTAGGAAAGTTGAAGGGAGACTTGCTACTGTGGCGGATAGAATTGCTCTACGACAGCTCTGCTAAAGAAGCGCAAGAGTTATCCGTAGCTCCTGCGAACTAGCTCCCGAACGTTCTCAACAGATGTATCTTCGTCGAGAGTGTAGCCCCTAGGTGGAAGAAGCTGGGTGACGATATTCGAGATCGTACTCACCATAGTCCGGTCGAACGACAGCCTGCACCGCCTGTTCGTTCTTCTTGCTTCGAATCACCGGCTCACCGAGGATCGTGAAGTTTCTGGGTCCCACGCGATTCACAAACACTAGATACACTTTACCCCTCTTAATATTGGCTCGCACCACACCACTCTGATTATCGCGTTGCTGCTGTTGCTGCTGCTGCTGCTGCTGCTTGCCGTCGGTGTCGTAGCCGCAGACCGTCGACTTGCCGGGCACCGATTTGTCACGAAAGTGCAGCCTGACGCTGTCGTTCTTCTGCAGCGGCTGAAAGCCCGGCTGGCTCTTGTATACTTGCTTCACTTCGAACGTCACCGCGTAATTGGAGCCCGGTTTCCTCACGGAGGACATGCTCCTCGCCTTCCCCTCGAACACCGTCGGCGCCAGGTAGGCCCTGTTGCCTACGTCCACGTCGGGACACCAGTTCTGACCCCGGCATCCCTTGTTCCGGCACCGCCTTCGCTGCTCCCTCGGCGACTCCGCTTTCGTGCGGTTCTTTGGTCGTTGCTTGGTCGAACGGATCGCTCGCCTGGAGGGCCTCTCCATCGACGACTCGCCGCTGGCCGTCGAGTAGAGAAACGGCGTTTGCGTGGACGAGTGGCGAGGCAGCCGCGTCAGGCCAGTCTCGTCCGTCTTTGGGTGGAGAATCGCCTCGTCCACGAGGCGACGATTCGGCTGCCTCGACGAGGAAACGAACGCGTCGCGTATCAAGTCGTCCGGCTCTTCCGTTTCCCTCTGTGAAACATTATCGGTCGAGGAGGGTGGATCGCGGTGGTCCAAGCCCGCCGCAGGGGTTCGGTGGCTGCTGGAGGATCGCTCGTCGCGTTGGTACGTCCGAGAGTGGGATTCGACGGGTCGTTTACCATTCTCGGGGATCTGTGCAAGCTTCGAGGAGGAGGCTTCTCGCTGGTCCCTATCGACCTGTCCCCGTTCGTCGAGCTCGCTGCCTCGTGGAACTTGGTCCGCGGGTAATTCACGATCTCCCGGAGATCGAGCAAGGTCCTGGAGCTCGCGTCTGTCGATGGTTCGCGTAACGAAGTTCCAACTTGATAAAGGATAATCGAGGGGCCTTTCAACGGCGGCGATGCTCATCGATGGCGGATGGTCGCTGGTGGTCCTCGTCGACGTCTCCTCGAGGGAGTTCCGATTGGCGGGGGGTGCCGCAGCGAGCGCCAGTGCGCCCCACCAGCCGCTTAAGATCCCGGCCAAAAGCAGAGACGCCCACATCATCCGACCTGCTTGCTGGTTTGATCGGGGGTGAGAGGTCGACACCTCGGTCACCCCGAACAGCCACACTCTCTATGGCACTCTCTTGTCTCTTGCGAGCGAATTCGCCTGAAACTGACGGAATGGATCCCTCTGGCAAGATGTCGTCAACCTCTCCTCTCCTGTCGCTCTCTCGGACAATCTTCAGGGTAGCCTCATTCGTACTAAAAGTGTTCTCCCTCTCTCTCTCTCTCTCTCTTTCTCGCTCTCTCTCTACCTAAGTGTTTGACGACGCCGTCAGAGACTGCGAACACTCTTCACGAGGTGTTGTACCATCGGCAGCAAGACATCGGGACTTCCATCGGACAGATTCTCGGCTGTCTGCTCTTCGACCAACGCAGTACCGTCCTCTTCATCCTTGACACCTCGATGGATGCAACAGGGTCACCGCGGTACGACGCCGTACTGCGTGTCTATTCTCGATTATCGCGAACGATCCCGACCGGCGGCTGCCGCGATCGCGGTGGCTGCAAACGGCATCGAAACGTACAGTTCAAAGGCCGCGATCATCCTGTCGATCGTGCGAGAAGGACATCCTGGTTCACCAGATGATTGCACCGCTATCCGTCGATTCACACCTGGTCATCGAGCCTCGATCCTTCGCTAGTATTAGCCTCTTCCCTCCTTTCTTCCTCCGCCGTGGTGTGCTCCCTTCTATGCGCACGGCACGCTGCTCGTGAATATTCAAAACAGTTGATCTCCAACGATTCTTGATTGGAGCGTTCAGCGCGTTGCTTCATCGACCATCCGTCACCCAGCTCCGTTTGGAGTAAGCACTCCGGTTCGAATCATCCACGATGCTTACCGCTCGAGATGCCTATCTTGGACTCTCCGGTGCCACTGTTATCGCGATCTCGAAATAAATCGCGGAAAGTCGATAAAGAATCTCGCGCCACCCCCGTATGTATCGCGCGGTGGCGCGGCCTCGGCTCGGTATCACGTTGCACTCCGAACGAGGAAAAGCCGAGGATGATGACACACGACGTAGGATGGAGCGGCAGAATAAGAAGAGGAAGAAGAAGGAGAAGAAGCGAAGAAGACGACGACGAAGACGACGACGACGATGGCGACGGCGACGACGACGAAGACCAAGAAACTGTCGGCTTCCTCTGACCAGCCGAGGCACACTATTTAAATATACTCACGAGGCTGTCGCGGTTGCTCGGTAGTGTCGACCGTCGAGCGAGTCTAGCCCTCGCGCAGCGCACTTCACCGCACGATTCTTCCTTCTCCTCACCGTGGCCGTGCGCGGTCGACGACGTATCACGGCACCGACGACGGTGTACAACGATAGGAACCCGGGCTGACCCGTCGTGCGAAATTCGCGAGAGACGGCGAACGGCAAACGGTGAACGAAACGAGAAGAGCGGTCGTGATCGGACTCGCGGCGACGAGGAGCGATCAAGACGACCGTCCGCTTCCAGCACGGCACCGAATCTACTAGCACGGCGATGATACTGAGGCTGATGCTGCTGATGCTGATGCTGCTGCTGCTGCAGGATGGCAGGCACGACGCGTGCGGATAATATCGTGCGGGGGATCGGCGCGTGTGTTGCACGCGGCATGCACGAGGAGCCTCGTGTCACGTCGAGGCGGAGAAGGGATTGTCGGTGGCCCCGCGTCGGGCGCGCGCGACGGTTCAAATTAGACTGAACGGCCCGCTCGCGCAGCCCGAGGCCGGCCACAGCGCCAGCGACTTCTGGTGGACGCCGGTCGAGGCTCTGCGCGCGCACAGTGCCAACCGCCGACACTGGAAACCCCCGCGCGCGCTCTCGTGCGTACGCTACCAACAGACACAACCAGACGGCAAGCTGCCTTGCCTTGCCTTGCCTATACGCGCGCGACGGACCACGCACGGGACCTTTAAGAACCTGTGTAACGACGACCTAACAACCGGGGAACCGCACGCGTGATCCTCTCCCTCCAGACTGTGCACTGTGCCAGACCCTCCCTTCTTCTCGCTTTCTCGCCCCTCTACCAGCCTGTGCCTCCACCAACCTGGCCCAAGCGATCCGATCGCGAGCGCTCGAAACGCGAAAATACGAAAAAACCGGCGCCAAAGTTCGCGCATTAAGGCCGCCGACCGATTTCACTATCGACTACCACTATCGCTACCGTGCGTTCTCCAGTGGCCAGCGACACGCGCAGCGTTTCTATTTACTTGCAGCCACTGTCGTGCACCGTGCAGGGCAACTCTCTTCGCTCGTCGTTTTACGCTTCGTATTTTCACGCGGCGCTGACGTACAACACGCCGAGGTCCTACTGACCCTCGTCACGTTCATTTTTTGCCCGAACTTTTTGCGCAGGTTTCACTTTGCTCGGTGCGCTAAGACGACACGGTTCAGCGCGCACCGAACGCCTCTCCCTGTCTCTCTTGGTCGGCCGAGCCACGCCATTAGATCGTCCTTCGTCTCAGGTGCTCATAAGTACGATCCATAGGACGACACTGTTACGCTTTATCCGGTCCCTATTTTCATCCTTATTTATGCCCCGAGAAAATCTCGTTCCCAGCGATGAAACGTACATCGGGTTCTCTCGTTAGCGACTCCGTGTCTATTTTTCTTTTGCGTTCGACCCTTTGTCTTTCGTTCGCTCGGGGAAAAACGTAACCTCCAGCGGAGCTGGATTCCGCTCCGTCCATTCGATGGCTGGGTCGTCTGACGCGCGCGAGCATCGACGCAGCGTTGTCGCGGTATTGCTTAATTATCGCTGGTGGAACGGCGGTTTCTGTGGCTTCCACCGAGTTTTGATACCGCGACCGTGACGAGAGCTTGGCGTGGCCCGGTTCCATACGCGTTGCCAGCATTTTCGCAGCAGATGGAATAACGTTTTCGCGTTGCATGCACCAGCATTTCGGGCGATCCGTCGTGTTGCCTTAGGTCACCGAGCTCTCCGACGCCGGATACCCTAACGAGATTCGTCCGTTTGAAATTAGAACGGGGCTTAATATCGAGGCCCGATGTTTACTCAATCTTCCGGGGGGGGTGGGAGTTTATTTATTTATTTAAATAATTATACGGGGAATACCCATGTTTTACAAGAGATAAAGTAGCGAAATTAAATGAAAAGTCTATACAATAATAAGCCAAAGATACACGGCTAACAAAGCCATCAAAACTAAACTAAATAGTAAAAAATAAATAAGAACACAAAACTAAATACTAAATACAGAAGTTATTTATAAGTATAATTTCGACCGTAAAAATTAATCAATCTGTTTTCGGCGCACAGGTTCGGTCAATTTTAAAACAATAAACAAACAAGCTATTTAGCAATAAATTTGTAAAAGCTTCAGATCATTTGAATCAAAATCGAAACGTCGAAAGCTTTTATAAATTTATTGCTAAATAGCTTGTTTTTGTTTAGTGTTTTAAAATTGACCGAACCTGTGCGCCGAAAACAGATTGACTAAATACAGAATACAAAATTCTAATTACACATATGTAAGTTAGTTATAGTTCTATAAAGTATTGTCCTCACCGAAGTCAAGGAACATTGGAAGGGGTCTAAGTCATTGAAATTCAGATTGGCAATAATCATCTCCCTATTAATAGGGTCAACAGCATAATGTCGATATTTCGGTACCCTTGCCACAAAGAGAGGCCTAGAACGCATGCCCCTAACCGAAGCATTGAATGCTACTAGCGCAAGCAAGTCAGGACAATCTATATAACCTCTAATAACCTTGTAAAGAAAAATAATATCCGCAAAACATCTACGCTCCTCTAAAGTGACCATCCTAAGTGATACAAGTACATAGTTATAGTCATGTTCGTTCCAAACCATTGAATTCCCAAGGATACAAGCTGCAAACCTCAAAAACTTATGCTGCACTCTTTCAATGGATTTAATAAATTTCGTATGCTTGGGGCTCCAAATAATTGATTTATTATTATTATTATTATTATTAAACGGGGGAACCCTTTAGAAAACAAAGATAAATTACAATATAGCACAAAAGAAACAGAGAAAATAGTAACAGATAGAATCAGATAGAAATAAACTATAACAAAAAAGTAACGAAAAACATAACAGTCTACAACGACAGCTCATTGCTAAAAGTGTATACTAAGGAGATGGTATACTCCTAAGCAGCTGAGTTCTAAACGCAGCGAGGGAGGTTAGGAATAAATCAATGTCCATAGGGCTTTGGTTTAACATACACATAGCGCAATTTACAGGATCATTGGAATAATACTGATATTCCGGGACACCCGATACAAAAAGGGGTCTCGAACGCAATGACCCTTACGGAGCGTTAAAACAAATCAGTGATACTAGCTCCTGACAGTTAATCAACTATGAAACGCGCAATCGGCTGGCCCCTATAAAGCGCTAAACTGTTACGAAGCAGGGACAACGTTTCGGTGGCATTATGCGAGGTCTCGAGGACATTTCGCTTTCTTCGCGTCGTTCCCTGCAGCCACTTGGGCTCGGCGCGGCGTTCGACGGGTCGTTCCTCCTCTTCTTGCACGCTCGTGCCGATCAGCGTCATCGGGCCACCGAAAATAAAGTCCTCCGTCGTTTCCCTGCCTTCCTACGTGTGTCTGGTCTCTCTCCGCCTCTTCCTCGCTCCCTCGCTTCCGACTCGAATATACGGGGAGGAACGAGTAGTCGGGAGAGGTTTTTAAAAAGAGAGACCGAGAGAGGGAGCGGTGACGACGAGCGAAGAGGGCCTCTCCTCGAGAGCTGCCAATCAAACGACCCGCCGCGAGAGAGTCGGCCTCTTAAACGGGTAGTTTTTCACGCTCCTCCCGTGACAGATTAATCCCGAGCTAAATAGCGACACTTAAGTATGCTGGGTCGTAATTAATGTTTTGACTCTTTCTCCCCTGCCTGCAAACGCGACCCGCGTAAAACTGTTTCCCTCTTCCTCTCGATCAGGGTGGGGACGTAATTGAAATTTCTTCCCCTCCATCTTCCGACCGCATTTCTATCAAAATCAAGCTGACGTTCGTTTGCACTCGCCATACCCTTCGATGGATCGCAGCTTCCGTGCCTGCGCACAATGAGGCTGGTTGTCCTGGCTAAACGGGCAGGTTATGCCAGTTTCGAGGCGAATTTCATTCGCATTGTCAAAGAGTTTCGACCGCGTCATTCCGGATTCCTAAATACTACATAGAACCGGCCGTATTCTGCATTTCCGATCCGCTAAATAACCGCGCGTTCGAATGCCCCTGATTAATCGGCGCGTTTCGTTCAGCAGCCGGGAATATTTACGGCGCATTCGTCAGGATAATGTATCAGCGACGCGATGAACCTCTCCATTATACCCCTCTGACAAAATCGAACATTCCGGGCTAGATTCTATTCCGCTCGAATAGCCGGAAACGCTGGCGCTGATATAAATCGCACAGATGTACGCCGTCTTCGTGCGAATTTCCTCCCGATTCCGTGCGCGCCTCCTTTTTTCCCCTCTCGTTCCGGCGATGTTTTCGCGAGGCTCGATGGAGAAAAAAAAAAAACAACGACAGAGTGCAACAACGTTCTATTGTACCGTGAATTTCCCAACGAAACCGTCGCCGACCCGGATGGCACCGTTTTCCGCGCAGAACCCCCTCGTTCTTGCAGGGCCGTCACGAATCGATTCTTCCGGTTTTTCGGCGCGTCGCACAGTTATCCGATGATTACGAGGGTGTTCCCGGGGCCGGCGTGGAATGGGGTCTAAAATGTGTTTGATGTCGACACGCAGTTACATGTTTCGGCGGGGGTTAGATCGCTGGAACGCGCGGCATTCGTTTAACGATCGGCGAGCGATCGATCGCGGCGCAAGAAGTGGGAGGGTAAACGCGCAACCAGACACTCCACTCGATATATGGCGCGCAGGCTATCTCGATTTTCGAGACGTCTCATGGTACACGCGAGCCTAGCCCCTCCTCGGGTCCCTAAAATTATCCCCAAAATGGCCTGGTGTTTTTACATCTTCGTCTATGGAAAGGTACCTCGCATTCCGTGGAAATGCTCGGAAATAAATTCAGATATTTTTATACGCGGCGGTGGAGGTACGTCCAGAGTATACTCGGCAGACGAAAAACACCCTCTGACAGGGAGGAATGATCGGCGAACCGATACGGGGAATCGACGTGCCCCCGAGAACGTCTCGAAAACCAGAGCGGAGAACGTTTCTCGGGGAGTTGCTCTAGAAGTGCCGAGGCGATATGTGTGCGCGCCCGATGCACACAGGGCCATTGTTCTGTTCTCTGTACACTACACAGGGAACACCGTCTCATGAGTACTCGAGTCTTCTATTCATAGTCGAAACGAATCTTTGTCGAGATGGCACGGCGAGACGGGCCAGCGAAACCGTGGAGCGAGCAAATATTTCTCGGTAAACGGGCCGAGTTTTCTCAGATTCGATTGGCCGGCTATTTAAATATTTGCTCGACGAATGCCGGAACTAAAGCGCAGGAAAAATACATCAAGGAGATTTCGGCAAATTGGCCGCGTATCGCGCAACAAAAGTACATATGTACTTACTACGTATTCGTCCAAACAACGCCTCTCTAATTTGGCCCCCGCAACGTTCCAAGCTTATGCCGTACCTTAATGGAACGAGTTTAATAGAAGCTCCTACAGGCGGTTGTTTGCAAATTAAGCGGGCCTTCATTCCGAACGATGGGAAAATTTAGGGTCGGCCATCGGGGTGCAGGACAGTCCATATTTCTCGCGTGTGTGATCTAGCAGTGCCGAAAGGGTTTACCCGGCGTAATGACAGTAACGGTAATAAACGTTTAGAAACACAGACCCCGGGGGATGCGGTGGAATAAATTCCGCCTGATGGAGGGAACGGTAAACAGGGTCGCTTTATGAGAACGCGCTCTAAATATCGCAACAATTTCGTTGAATATAAGCTACAACCGGTTCCAGCAGGGGAGGGAGAGCGGCGATTCAACGCGCGAGATAAACCCCTCGCGTCGAGCGAGAATCAATTGGTCACCGTGAGAAATCAAGATCGTGAACCCTCTCGATCGCTCGCCGGCGATCGAGAATGCGCCACGCGGTCTGCTCGATAAAGCCCGGCGTCGTGGCCGACAAATAACCGACCTGAAAGTCCTGAAACCATTGACACGGCGATAAGAGAAAGAGGAAAGAGCCGTTTCGACTGTAGGGTAAAACGCACCAGTAAATGAACACTTAAGGCTAGTAAATGGACACTTTTATAAAATATGTTTGCAGCGGGATTGATTGCACGTGTTGCGAAAATTGTTTGGATATGAAGCGAGAAAGTAGAAGAAGTCTATAATTAATTAGTTGCTTATTTTAGTAACTTATTTTACTCGTTTTAGTAAAAAATGTCTATTCACTGGTAGTGTCCATTTACTGGTATATTTACCCTAACCCTCGACTCTCGAGCCAATGGACGTCGGGACACGAGTAACACAAAGTAACGCGCGAATATTGATAAATAAACGGACGCACGTAGGGTACTTACCCTGATACGCAGCGATTACGCTGAATCGATCGATAACGAACGTTAAGTACCTAGTTCGGAGTGAATCGTTCATTTTGCAAAGTCTCGATCCCAGGGCAAAAACTCCCGCTTCCAGTATCGTAATTTAATATTAAAAGCCCCCTGTGTTCTCCATATCCCTTCGTTTTTCTCGTCGATTAAAATTTCTCGCTTTCCTCGGTCACCAAGAGCACACATAGTGCTAATTGCACGGTGAGGAACTGGATCCTGACGTCTCCAAAATCACGGTGATTCTCGGAGATCCCCCCCGATGCCTTTATTACCGCAGCGCCTATTACTGGAAATTACAGCCGACGAGGGTGCAATTATCGAGGAATATGTAGCGAAAGAATCTCGGGACTCGTAAACATACGCGACTGAGTATAGATAGCCTGTAGGGGAGAAGAAGCGGCGAGAGCACGATCAGGGAGAGAAAAGAGCGAGGAAGGAGCAAGTTTCTAGTAACTAGTAGCAACAACCCAGCAACAGATTATCGACAAACACTTTCGATATTGGCAAATTGCTCTTATGTTAGTGGGCATCCGTTAGCACTGTCTCCCTTCCTCCCGCTCTGTTTCTTCCTCGATCGTTGGGTGCGCTGGCTAGCTGGTAGCCGAGCACCGTGTCGCTCGCCCACGGGAGAAGTTAAATCGAATCCGCTAACTGCAGCCTAAGAACAAACCGGAAGGGACGAGAAGAGAGAGAGAGAGAGAGGCAGGGCTGGTCTCGATACGCGGCTGGCTAACTTTCGTGGAAGTTTGATGCTTCGTAAATCAATGGCCATTCGTCGGGCCACGTTAAATTACTCTCGGCTCGGCGCACCCTCCCAGGAATGGAGAGGGCTCTATGGATTTTAACACGAGGGGGGAAGGATCTCGAGCATCGGCCGGGAACGATTACTTCGATCTGGGACAATTTTCCCGGGGAAACGAGCGCGGACGATGGAATTTCAGAGCAGCGAGCGACATGAAAACTTTTAATGCGGCGCGACGATTAGCGTGCTAATTAGATCTATGGTAATTTTCTTAGGAAACGGACGAACAACGGCGGTCGGCCGACGGACTCGCGCGAACAATCGCGGCTATGGCAAACGTAGCTATTGACAATTTCCGGCTAACAATCTTCCGGGATTACTCGCGGCATAAGCGTCTTACATTTATTATCGCGCCGGCTTCTTCCCTGTGTCTTCCCTCCTTCCTCCTTCTCGCTTCCTTTTTTTTAATAAAATTCAACGAGCTTGCAGCCGATTCGCCCCGGCGAGCTTGCGCGGCGGATAAAGTTACGCTGCATAAATGTAACTTCGTAAATGAGCCGGGCGCCGAACAATGGCGAGGGTGGCGGCGTGTCTCTTCTGGGAAACTCCCGGCGTGGAAAAAATGTCCTGGAACGAGATACCAAGGAGACACCGACGACGACCCTTTCCCGCCGCCGCCTCCTGTTACGCAAGAAAGCCGAGCAGAGGGGATGCAAGTTCGTCGCCGGAGCACCTACCCGTAACCGGTATCGTCGCGTCGCCGGGGACGAAACGACGAAAAAATGAGCGAGAAGAATTTCCAGGCGAAAAGCTCGCGGATATTGGGTGACAAGATAGGGAACAGCGGATGGTTTGCCCCGAGTAGCTCGCGTCGTTAATAATTCGAAAGGAAGACGCTCCCCAAGTTCCGAGCGTCGGCGTCGCGTCTTTCGCGAGGTACCTACATCGATCAGACGCGACGAAGGAAACGACTCGTCCCGCTTCCGCCCCCGTCGAGTTTATTTCGCCCAACAAAATGGAATAATTCAGGGGCGCGCGAGTCGAAGACATGCTCGTAAATTAAAAGTTCCAGCCGCCTTCTATCCGGGAGATCGATAGCGCTCCCGCGGCCCCGATTCCTAGTCATTAAACGCGCCCGCTGCAGCATTTTTCCAGGAAGAACGCGAGCCCAGTTTGCGGAGCGTGATCTCTCGTTTTCCACTTCTTCTTGCCGAAAACGCCGGATGAATGGGGCGCGATTTCAAGGTGCGCGGAGAACCTGAAAGCCCCGTAAATACGGTTTTTCACGTCGTTTTCGGCTGGAGGAAATTTGCCGAAAGGCCGGGGGAGGAGGGGGGTGTGGATGGTAGATGGAGGGAGAGATAGAAGAGGCGCAATAGGCGGCTCATTCAGCTAGCTAACCCCCACAGTCGAGGGTAAAAGCGACAGTTTAAGCCCATTAGGATATTTATGGATTGGCCTTCCACCGCGGCGAGCCGGAGGCGGAGGTCCTGCAGGGGACGCACAACACGAGGGGTTGGAGGCTATTCAAAGGTCTGACGGCACGCGACTCTTTCCCGCCGACATCGACGCGAACACCTTTCGGGGGTGGCGCATCTCTGCTCGCAGCCGGGCAGCAAAGTCTGAAAAACAGCCGGTGATTTATGGAACGCACGCCCAACGAACCAAGACCCCTCTAATGGGTCGTCCAAACGTCTCAATTTCCATCGCTAATCTGTCCTCCGTTCGAGTCGCACCATCAGATCCCGGCGGACGTTTCTGCCGTTTCTCGACGCCAACGTCGGTAGCTCGTGGCGTGACTCGATCGTTTACCATTTCGACGAATCTCCCGCTGCGATCGAGCCTGCCGTTTACGCCCGTCATTTGCCAATTTGCGTGGATCCTATTTTCAATTTGAGAACAGTAGTCTGCGAACGAGGCATACACCCACCAGGCGCGCCAACTCACCCTGCAAGAACAACACCTCGAGGATATAATGTCCAGCCGCTCGTGTCGCGAGCGGACGAAAAATCTGCATAATCAGCTGGGCTGCGTAGAGTTTAATTAATATTCTGGGGTTGGGCCGAGTTCCCGGGCGGCAGCACAGAGAACACCGCAGGACTATAGCCGAACGGCACGTACGTGCATCGGTCGTTAGATCGCATTAACGTGCACGACCATTTTCCAGTTGGGCACGAACGAGATCTCGCATTCTGCAGACGCGCACCTTTCTTCCTCTTTAATAAGAGCCGCCTGTGTACACGCTTGTATTTCGACTTCCGGCTGGCCGGAGAGTCCCCCGGTGCCTAACAGAGATGCATTGTGTGCAACGAAGCACCTGGCACGCGCCAGCTCCTGTCTTTATGTAGCCGCCCACTCTCTCTCTCTCTCTCTCTCTCTCTCTCTCTCTCTCTCTCCCTCCCACGCTCTTCCCTTCCTTCCTACCGTCTCCGTCTGTCCATCTCCCTCCCTCACGTTCCTTCTCAACCGCTCCAGAGATCTTCTCCTCTCCGTCGCCCGAGCTGTTTCGCTCGTGCTCACGTACCGCCAGCCACCCACACGTGCACGCGAGTCGTTATCCCGTGGATATCCTCCGGACGTCTGGCTCCTCCGTTCAAGTTTCTAACAAGATTTTCATCTCAGATATCGCGGACTCGGTTAACCACGCCGCGGACTATTAGCGATAAAACTTGTTCGGTAAGTTCGTAATTCAGCCTAGAGCATCGCTTCAATGAATGTGTCTTAACAAACGCGGACAAACAAATGTCGTCTGCCTATGGCCGAATAGACTGATTCCCTCCGTCTCTATTGTTGGCCGTAAGGTAGTTGACCCAGTCGCCGATCGGTTTAGGCCTAGTCGTCGATCACTTAAATATTGAGATTTTATAAGGTTTTTCAACAATATCACTATGTCACTACGTCCGAGGCCTCTCTTCGTACCGTGTGTCCCGGATTATCACCATTGCACTGCTGATCCCATTAATCGAGCCATGGATGAACTAAACCGGTGCCATGCAGGCGGCTGCCACAGGCATAACTTTGGGTTTTCAACGTGTGTTATTAACGCTTGTAGACTGCATTAGATTAGATTATTTTCGTTATGTTTTGTTTTAATTTTATTTTATTTCTAATGTTATTTTTCTCTGTATCTTTGTAATACTCTGTATTATTTTTGTAATCTAAAGGGTTCTCCCGTTGAATCAATAATAATAATAATAATAATATTATGATGATATATGTAGGTAAAGACTCTTAAATATTAACTTCGTTCATCGTTAACGGTGTTGTCGCCGATATAAATAGTTTTGTTTTTGTTGTTTTTTGTTGTTGTTTTTGATTTGTTATGTTACTTACTACATTTTATTTTTTATTTTTCTATTTTCTGTTATACTTAATTATTTGTTATTTATCGTTTGTACTCTTATGTTATAATATGTACACTAAAGGGTTCCCCCGTTTACTTAATAATAATAATAATAATAATAATAATAATAATAATAACTTGCAATTTTGTCCTTTACACAATATTGTTCAAAAACCT
Source organism: Andrena minutula (assembly GCA_929113495.1). NCBI lineage: Eukaryota > Metazoa > Arthropoda > Insecta > Hymenoptera > Andrenidae > Andrena > Andrena minutula. Next base: position 74,259,503 of record OV815993.1, on the reverse strand, counting down.
TATAAAATCTCAATATTAATTCAAATTGACGACTGGGTACCGATCGACGACTGGGTCAACTACCTTAGACTCGACATTTTTCGGTGTCGAGTCGCTACGTTGCGTTTGGGAAGGCCCGTTGACAGTGCCGGGCTGCCGGGACACGGAGACCTTCGGGTCTACTCGCTCCCATCGACTCGGCGTCTCAGCTAATTACACGCACCGTTAAGGGCGCAACGATCCATGGGTAAATAAACCGATCTTAGCAAAGTAGTCGCAAGCTACCCTCATAATTCCAAGGGTCGGCCAGCTTCGAGTTGACACACGATCGCAGTTGCCGGCACGCGTCTGCGGTGCTTGTCAAAATATGCGTCGAATCCGTTGCCTCCTGCGGCTGCTCGTCATCCTGGACCCTTCGGAGGACAGAAGGCACGTACCGCACCTCCACCCCTCCATCCAACAGTTTCCCTTGACGCGTCTATCGTCGGGTCCCCCTCGAAGAACCCTCGATCTCTGGAGCCGTTCGCACCACGCACGCACGCACGCACGCACGCCCACCCGCTCAGAGCTTTGATTTCTCCACGAAAACCTATACCTACTCCTACGACCTCTGAGTTCTCGTCTTTCCGTCTCGCAGCACGCGAGGAAAGCTCCGAGTGTCTACGCTACATTCACCCTTCCATTAATCTCGACAAGACTGCAGCTATTTTTGGTCACGGTTATCTTCGATCTTAGAAATCTATTACATTCTCCATTATCGGCTTATAAATGTCTTGATCGGATCATTCAATAAATGTCTATCAGCTCGCGAGAATAGAGATAGAGGTTAAAGTATTCAGCGAAAGTTACTTTATCATCGATGTTCCAGGACGTCGCGTCGAGGTGGCTGCTTAATTTTTTAAACAAGCAGATGAAAATTCCGATAGCGTTCTATCGCGCTCGTGGGCAATTATTGTTAAGTTTGGCCCCTCTAATCGACAGCCCGACATTGCTCGGACACTGACCGCTGTCTAGCAACGTAGTACGTACTATACCTATATCAATATTCAACGCGTGGACGAATATGGCTGAATTCGTACATCATTCTCGCTACATACACTATCGATCCACCCGGGAAACACATGTCGTTCAACAACGAACTTGAACGTGTTCTGTAAACCGATGTGCCCCAGCGTCACCTAGTTCGACGAACCGATAAGATAACGCCGCGAAATCGAATCTTATCTAAGCGCCTGGCCTGCCTTTTCCTTTTTCGCGCGGAAAGCATCGGCGTTTTTTTTTAGGGGCGGCGGGAAACGACAGCCGGGGAATGTCGCGCGGCTTTCTTATCGGCCGTCATCGTAATTAACGCGTGCCGTCACGCGGGCGATAAAAATCGTTCCAGCTAGGCGAAGGCTCGTGACTCATGCCGTCGTTTGCCTCTCCTGACCGAAGCCGTGGCACCGGAAGCCTGTAACTTTCGCGGAAATTAATAACGTTTTAATCGATCCTTCAACCGTCACCGCGTTAATAACAGCGGAGACGCAGCGTAGGTACCTATCTACCGGAAAGAAAAATAAGTTCGATGGCAATTTACTTCAAGTTGGCGGAGCTGATAACCACGGCTAATTAGTTATTATCGACGCCGGTTAATTACTTTCCGCGCGTTATTAGAAGCTAAATGTTTAATTCGCTGGCTGCTGATGGATCGCGTTCATGTACACAGCTCCGTGCTGTCGTCCACGAGTCCCATCGCTGGTGAAACACACCCCGAACTCGCTCACCCCTGTCCCCTTTTCAGCGCTGTTCGTCCTCCCTCGGAAAAGCTTGCATTCGAGAGATAATGTTCGTCTTCGATTTCGGTTTCTTTCGTCATAAATCTTAGGAGGAGGGCAGATAATCGATATTGCGGCTGCGATAAGCAGCCGCGGCGGCCTTATCGCGGCCCTCGGCAACCTGTGAAGATAGGTCAGTGACTAGCCCAAGGAATCTACCGAGAGAAGAATTATTGGGAACACACAGGCTCTCCACGCAGGATAAGGAGGAGAGCGGCGGTGATTTCTTTTTCTCGGAATAAAATCGGGCCATCTCGTAACTCCGTCGAATGACAACGGGGAGGCAAAAACTGTCGTATATACTGATAAACGTATGCCATTTAAGGGGATTTATCGCACCCTCTCGGCGTTGTTCTACGCTCTGTGGAAAAGTCTTCTTTATCTGCCCGGAGGAAATATGTATGTAGCCGGGCAACTTTTACGGAACGAAGAAGCATGTATCGAATTCGGTGGAGCCGCGTGGAACAGTATCGCGTAGCGATGTGACTCGTCTGCAGGACGTTAGACACTGATTGATATAGACCCTAATTAAGGCTTCATTAACATTTCTACTGTCCGTCCAAATTCTGGACTGGACTGATTTATTTATTTACTTATTTATTTATTTAAACGGGATAGTTTCTCCGACACATTGGGCACATTTATATCGAAAATTAAAGTGGCGTTGAGAGGTGTAGCATAGTAGTGTCACAAAATGTTAATTTGACGGGTCGTTGATTAAGGCTTAAGAGCTTTAATGCCGTTTCTTATGTACAAGTGGAATTTAGTTCCGTTAATAAACAATTATTATTATTATTATTATTATTATAACCCCAAATGACCCAGGGGTGAGCAAAGCGATTCCATCCCTATGTTGGTCGCCAAAGGGGTCAGATGGTTGTAGAATATTTAATTTTAACAACATTCCATTAATCTTGAATAAATGTAGAAAAGCTGGATAACAAACACCTATCTTTTTTAATTTCAACATAAATTTTTTCATCTCTTTCCCTACCATATCGACACAACATCTAACCGCGATCTTTACCGCATTCCTAACCGTGACCTTTACCGCATCTGAATGGTTTACAGTAAACCTTTACCGCACCTGAATGGTTTACAGTAACCTCGTTTTAAAGCGTTACAAAAATCGTGTCGACTTAAAACATTTCTGTATTAACTTTTAAATAACCTCCATTTAAAGAGTGTCACAAATCGTGACACATCGTGACACATTCGATTGAAACATGAATTTTACATTCGAACAGTATTCAATAAAACCTGAATAAATAGCGAAAAGAAGAACACCAAACACAGTTCTGTATTATTAATAATATCTCCACTTTATAGTGTTACAAAAAGAACGTGACATTTAAAGCGTTACAGAAAACGTGACATAATCGATAAAAAACAATTGAAATCGTCACATTATGATTTTATAGTTATAGGGTAGATCACATTATGATTTTATAGTTATAGGGTAGGTTTGCTGCATATAGTCTTGGCCAAAAGATGGCAATTACCGATCATAATTATATTCCAATCTTAAATCGTTTAAATCTGCGATCCCTCCAGTTTAGAAGAGCTGAGGCGGACCTTCTTTTCCTTTTTAAGATTATTAACAGTTATATTAATTGCCCTCAACTCCTTGGGTTGATAAACATCTATACGCCGAATAGATCATTCAGATTCACACGTACTTTTTATCCCTACTTTATCCCTATATCTCCTCAGTGGTCAACTCTGATCCCGTAAGCCGCATATGTAGTGTAGCTAACTCATATTGTACTAGCTTAGACTTATTTGGTGTTAATATTAGTATCTTTAGAAACTCGGTGCACAGAAATTTGCAAAACTTGTGATTTGTCCGTGTGAACTGTAATGTCACTATGTACACTAATGGGGACCTATCCCCGTTTATTATTAATTAATAAATAAATATATATATATAAATATAATTATTCTTGGAAGCTACTGGAAACACGGAAAATAAGGTAAAATACCCAATACGTGGACACGTCCCAGTAGCTGGACACTGGTGCAAAAGAACTATTTTATTAAATTATTCAAATATTTAGTAAAATATATTCATATATATATATATTTGACTAAATATTTGAATAATTGAATAAAATAGTTCTTTTGCACCAGTGTCCAGCTACTGGGACGTGTCCACGTATTGGGTCTTTTACCTTACCAGCAAGATCGATCGATCGGTATGTTTGCGTTAATAGGGGAGTATAATATTGACGCGAGCACTTGGGCATTTTGTGCCCATGCTGCGAGATATCAATACTGATAATGGCCCTCGAATCTTTGGCATCGGTCGATGATCCGTGGCCCGCGGCCCGCGTATAGGTACCCGAAACGCGCCGTCGAATTTATAGCGCGGCGAACGCGACTCTATCATTACCGACCAATCAGCCCCCGAATTCGCGCTCTTTCACCCTCTAATGGCCGACAATCATACACATCCACGTTAATAGGAACATCAGCGAACTCTAGCAGCTGGACAAACGGTAATCTTGCCCGTTTCGCACCGACAACCGGGCCCGTGCAACGCCAACTGTCGAGAGTTTATCGCTCTGCTCCTTCGAAACCAGAGCCTCCAATCGCCAGGCGATCAGCGCGTCATTGTGCTCCGAGGAAAGAGGAGAATCCCCCGAGCCGCCAGGCGATTCGAGAAATCGATTTCCCTGGAAATCCTGTTCTCTCCCGAACAAACACTTCTTTTTTCACAAGTAGACACTCGCGTGCCGCGAGGCGATGTCGCGGCTAGTCATTATCGATAACGACCGCCGTTGCTTCTCCATAGTTCGCCTACCTATCCCGGGCGTCTGTCCGGTCAAAGGAGTTCGATCCCCGCCTGATAACACCTTCAACGCGTATCCAGGCGAACGAATCTCTCTCGCGCGAGCGATTAATTCCCGCCTGTGACAAGTGATAACGACACTCAACGCGCGCCCACGCTTAGTATTCCATCTGGATGGAAAAAAAGCGCGAACCGAAGCTGGACAATGGAAGAGAATAATTGCTTAGAGGTTGCGGGGTGGACAGGGGTTTGCTTCCTCGCGCGAGGAAATCTATTAACGAGCGGTGGTCAGCGCGGCCGCGGCGTCGAAACAGGGGAGAAATAATCGTGTCCATCATTACGATCAAAGGAACGCAATTTCGTGGCTCGATTGGCCTTTAACGAGAATTCAAAAACCGTGGCGTCGGAGGGCGGAGGATGGCAGGAAGGGCGGGTTGCTCGAAATTCATCAGTCCCGTGAAAATGAAGGATCTGCAAAAAGGTACGCGTCGCCGGGTGGTTTTTGCAATCGCCGGATAAATTCAAGCGGTATCGCGGGTAGCACGCCGAAGGCCGCGCGCCGCGCCACGGCTTCTTGCCTCGAGCTGGTTCGGTTTCGGCGGCGAAACGGTCCCCGGTTCTTTCGCGACGCGGCAGTGATTTGTCACGTGGTGGGTGGCAAACGATTACGTTGCATTTGCAATTTCACGCGGCACACCTCCTCTCGCCTCGCCGTTTCTTCTGACTCTTTCGCGCCGGATGGCTGGTCTCTTTCCTCCCACTGTTTCGCCCCCTTCCGCTGCCGGTTTCCGAAAACGGGCTTGGAGAAGTTTCGACGACAAAGACGGCGAGCAAATTACTCGAGCCCCTGGATGATTGTCTCCGGTTCGTTGCCGAGCGCGGCGGGGCTGAATAACGGCGCGACAAAAACACCTGGAGGAACCGTTCGCGTTCTATTAAACTCCCGGGCCAAGTTCAGCCGCCGCGACGCCGAGTAGGTGCATAACGAGCGTCGCAGACATCGCGACGGAATTGCTGCTCGGCCCGGGCGAACGTCGATACTGAACTGCCAACTTGTCGGAGATTTCGTTCGGCGCTAATGAATTCCTCGACCGGGGAGGAAAAATCATCGGCGCTCGGTTGCCGGCGGAGTCGGGGCGCGGTGTCGAGGCAACGAGTCGCACCAGTTGCGCGTATCGCGAGGAGAGAGGACAGCCTCGAGTGTCTCCCTCGGCTGGCGAGAAAATATGTTAACAGGGAAGCGCATCGAGCGTCCCGGAAGCCATTGGCCGCGGCGCGGCGCGTGTTATCTGTTTCAGGTGCATTGAACGCATCCCGCCAGTGCGCAGTGATACGACCGAGAAAGAGAGCGAGCGGCTCGGTAATGGTTATCAGTCCTCCGACGGCCCCTCGTCCCTCGCCCGATAGAAAGTTTCTCTGTTGCTTCCCGTCGATGATCGTCCGCGGGATTCCAGGACGCCGAGCGCTGCCCAATCCTTCCTTTTTCAGCAATTCGAATTCCACGCTCGGATAAACGATCCTGCGACGCGTAAATCTCGGGCCTCCCGACTCCGCGGCAAGTGTAAAACGGGCAAAATAGCGATCTTAACGAGCCACGGCTCTCCGCCTCTCTCGTTCCGTTGTCGTCGAAACGATCACCCTCGCGAGGCGGGGCTCGCTAGACGTGAGAGGCACAGGGGCCGCGGCCAGGTCCGATCCAACGAAACGATCCGCATTCCTGCGGCAGATCGCTCCTGCTCCGTCGATTATCTACGTGCACGCGAGACGAGCCGTTTATGCGGACGACGAAACCTCGATTACGAGCTTACCACGTGGTGCTACGTGCGTGACCGTCCTCTGTGAAGCGGGAGGCCGAGGGAAGCTCCCGAAGGGATGATGTGGGACCATTTAGTCAGGGGTTATAATCGCTGACACCTGCATACGGGAACGATGGATCATTAGCGAGAGCACGAGCGGCATAGGCATGGGCTGCGGCGAGCGAACGATTCCTCTACGTCTTGCCGTTTCCCTCGTTGGGCAGAATTCAAGAAAGAAGAAAAATCCACTGCGTCTTTAGATAGTAATAAAGTTGCAGGGTGGACCCTAACTGCGTGCCACTTGCGTCGAGTATTAAAAGCCTCTAGCAGCGAGAGAGGGTGGCAAATTATTATTATTATTATTATTATTATGTCTTTATTACTCTTGGATGATAACAGCAAAAAAAAGAAGATGTAACATATAAAGAAAAAGTAAATTAGAGTAAAGGCGAGGCAGCAGTATAAACTGTTAATATGCCTAACACTAACATAAACTAAACACTACTTATTACTAAATGTACTAAAACTAAGCGTACTTAAAACTAAGACTAATACAACAAGAATAAGATATATATCATCCAAGAGTAATAAAGACATAATAATAATAATAATTTGCCACCCTCTCTCGCTATATATATAAGAGATAAGAAGTGTGACGGCCCAACAAGAATGACAGTGGAAAGGAAGACATGACAAAGATAGCTAACGCTAGAAGTGATGGAGAATATGATGCCGGGCTGAGTCCTTGAAGGACGAAAAAGAGTCTAGCTAACGAATGGTATCAGGAAGGGAATTATAATAGTGTGCCGCAATATATGAGAAAGAGGATTAAAATTTGGAGGTAGAATGTGAAGGAATGGAGAGAAGGGATTGGGACCGGGTTGAAAGAGAACTAGAGGAATGATAAGAGAGGTTTGTGCGTAGGATTCTGTATAGATATGACGGACAACCAGAGGAGAGTATCTTAAATACGAGACAGCACAAATGGAGCTAGGGATTGAGATTTCATCGGGCGAAATGCATACCTACGCGTACCGAGTCCATTTCCTGCGAAGAATTTCGTGCAGGCTCGGCGATATCGTTATCACGAGCAGACACGTTCTCTCTACGTGCAGCGTGGAAGCTTATGGGTTATTTAAAGATTTCCGGACAATCGTCACGCGATGCTAACCCGGCCAGTGAAAATAATCGGTGCGAGGGCAACGGGGTGCAGCGACGCCGAAGTGTTTACGTAGCGGCAGCGGTGCAAGGGCACGCGCGTGCACGCGACTTCAACTGCAACTGCGACTGCTGTTGCCGGCGCGACCCTCGCTCCCAGGGGGTCGTTCCGAAGCATTTCGGTTAGGGTGATAATTGCCGCTAGTGTTCCCTGCGACGCACCCACGCATACGCTCCGAGCGGTTGCTACGGTGTGCGTAGGTATGCGCAACGTGCTCGCGTTAAGGCCGATTCCCCGTTTCAGGAGATTGCCCGTTTTGGGACACGGGCCTGCTTAGATCTCCTCCACGCCATTAGGCGTTTGATCTTCCACCAGGAAGATGGACGTTGAACCTGGCTGCTGTGCATCGCGCCAGTCGCGCGGGTGTATTTGATCATGTGCGCCACGGATATTGTGTCATGTCGCGTACCTGTTCAAGGTGTTCCAAATATTGGGATACTCCACCCTTTGTTATCGATCCCCTTGCCTAGCAGGGATCAGGCGCGTGTCGATTCTTATGGCCTCCACTGGTGGAAGGACGAATTAAAGCGTGCGCTCGATTCCAGACACAACTACAGTGCTGTCTCTGAAATGACACGCGTTTTCGGATTCTCTATACGCGCGAAGCTATCCCCACTACTTCGGTTGTAGTCGCCGCGCCGGGGCATCGGGTATCGGATGTCAAAGAAAAAGCCGAAGAAAGGTTCATAAACATTCTCGATAGTGGCACACCTTACACTCTGACCGCGTGAAATCAAAGGAAGCCGAATAGACTACTCGTCTCTCAAATTGCGTGCGCCCGGTCCCGACACACGCGGCTATAGAGAGACAGAACTGTACCATGAAGACGGCAGCCACCGTGGATGATCGGAAGCGACGAGAAGCGAAACGCGCACGATGAACCTGGAAGAGCTTCGTTCACCGTGAACAAAATCCCGCTGGCGCGCATCGTCCAGTTGCCTGATTGATCGGTGGCGCTCGATCCACGAAATCGCCGTGCGGCCGAGCGAACATTTATTTCGCGTGTTTGAAACGGCTACAGAGGGGCGGGGGGTGCACAGGGCAAGGGAGAAGGTCCGCTAGAAAGGTGGAGAAGGAAGATATTCCAACAATGCGGCATATGGCGCGTGCTCGTCCCGAATGCAACGGCAGCAACACGCGATGCAGTTCAGCTGCCGCTCGCATCATCGCTCGGTTCTCTCGCCAACAGTGCTACCGAGGCCGGAGCTCTCGCTCTATTCTCCTCTCCTCTCCGCTCCCTCTTCCCCGACAGCTTTCCCTTTGTTTTCAATTTTCTTGACCCTCTTTCCGCGTTTCCTTTTCCTCGGCCCCGTTTATTTCTTCCTTTCATTTCCCTCCCCTCCGGCTGGCTCCTATCTCCTGCCAGGCCCCACTTCATCTTGCCTTGCTGCGTGCGCTCGGCGCAGCGGCTGCTCGTCCCTCGCGGGACAAACTCCCGGCATCCCGAGCCGGGGCCCCCGAGGCGAGAAATTCGAGGGATCCCGGGCACGTTGCGTGCGCCCTCTCCCAGCGGCGCAGCCGAGAGAGCTACCTACGTCTTCGTTACGTAGGCTGACCGAAACCTCGCCACGGCCCACCCATGCTCGATGCCAAGACGAAACGCGCTGCCCCCGAGGGCAGGCGTCGCGGCGCGGCTCCCGAAACCAGCCTCGCTCCGTTTCTCCTTCCGTGTCCCGCGACGCGGTCCACCTTTGTCAACTTTCCAATCCCGACCAACTTTCCCTCTCCTTTCCTTCAACGTCCATTCCAACTCGTCTTCTGCTTCGTCGGTGCCTCCGCTTCGCCTTCACGGCATCCACGAATTTCTCTACGACACTTTCCATAGAGATCCGAGCTCGCGTAATTTAATCGACGCTACTTACCCGACCCACCGAATCCCCAAAAAGCGAGATTACCTACTTACTCCCATAGCGGTGAGTGGTTCGGTTGGATTCTCGGAAGAACCCAGTTGCCTTGTGTCGGGAGTCACGGGTACAAACGCGCAATTAGCATTTGGAATAATTTCGCGATACGCGGCGACGCGGCTCGGCGGGTGGAGGGAGGCGAAGATCGCGGTGGCGCGGTCTCGGGCTAGCGGCTAGCAAGGGGGACAGAGGAAGGCCCGGGAGAGAGTAAAAAGGAGGACGGGAGAGAAAGAGGACCGGCGCGGCGGTGTAATGGTGTTGGCCTCTGCATCGAGCACGGTGGCTGGTCGCACCTGTCGCGATCACGGTGGTCTCGTCCAACCGAGAAAGAGACGCCCCCACGGCCCAAACGGGTCCCGAACGAGTTCGGTTCGGTTCGAAAGCTCCTTCCAATTTCGCTGCTCCTGCGCTCTCCACTCGCTCCGAACCCAACTCTAGCTAGACCCCCGCACGAATTTTATTCCGGGCGCCGGCGAGCTAACGCCCTTTTATCCACCCAGCATACACTCGATGACTTCGTTACGTTCCCCGCCTAACCTAATTTCCGAATTATTCCGCTCGTTTTAACTTGCCGCGAATATCACGCTCTCGCGGTGCACTCAGCGGATGATTACAGTTTTCCAGAGGCGATGCAATTATCGTTATTGTTAACGTTGAACTTGACCAGAGCCTCTCCCCCGCTCCCTGTGTAAACGAACGGTACCCTCGCGTAATACGCTTGGGATGAAGTAGCTTCAAGGAACCGGCGAGCTCGGCAAGTTTAATGAAGTTTACCCAGGCGTACCGCGCGCGCGTTCCAAAGTTTTTCAACTGAACGAAGTTCGGGGGATTGGCGTGGTATCGGTGGCCACTCGAGTTGCTCAATTTTCGGCACTCGATTCGGCTTAACAGTTTTTAAGGTCGTTACGAATCATTTAGACGCGCGCCTCTTGTCCCTTTTACTGCGGCTAACGAAGACATTACAGCCGGCCGCTTCTCTCTTCCTCCCTTTCCTGCCATTCCTTCCTCTCTCCTTCGACTCCTCGTGCCTGAAACTTTCCCACTCCCTCTCGGTCTTTCTCTCTCCCCACACAGCACCATAACATTGCAGCAACGTCTCTGTAATATTGCGATGCAAGATTGGAATATTGCACCATAACATTGCAGAGACGTTGCAGATTCAGTCCTATGTCCGCCTTCGCAATATCGCAGGTGTGTATTTTGCAATGTTGCGGCAGCATTGCAAACATGTAGTTCTGCAACGTTCCGGCAATGATTCTGCAACGAAACGGCAATAAAAACGGCCAACGAGAAATTCTAGCATATCCAGTTAAATGAAACATGCTCTAGAATCTACTCGACGTCATATTTCAAATTTCGTCAGTCATAGTTGCTTCAGAATATTGCTGTACTGTTTCTACAATATTTCCACTACAGTATTGCACAGCAATATGTAAGCAATTTTGCTGGGTCGTTGCCACTGAAACATTGCACATCGATTTGCGCGCAATATTGCCGAAAAACTGTAGGATCGTTGCCAATAGAACATTGCACGGCAACGTTCTTGCAATATTGCTGCAATTATAGACACTGCACTGCTGATCCGGTAAACCGTGCTATGGAGGAGGTCAACAGTTATATAGCTGATATCGACCTATTCTCGATCACGCTCGACTCGTTCCGTAGACAATTGTCAACTCGAGTCCAAACTTAATTTAATTTTTAGTGTATTACTATGTATGTCCGTTGTTTGCTGCGTAATCACGTCGTTGCCTGCTGATTGCTCAGACTAGTCTTTTGTTTTTCTCTTTTGCTATGGTTATGTTTTTGTATTTTATTTTTATTTTTATTCTATTTCATTTTTTATTTTATTGTAATTTTTGCTACACAAATCTGGTCACATGTTGTATCCTAAAGGGTTTTCCCGTGAATATAATAATAATAATAATAATAATAATAATATTGTAGGGTCATTGCCACTCCAATAATGCACGGCAATATTGCAAGATCGTTCCTACAATATTGCAATGCAACCTGCAACAACGCAATATTGCAACAACGTTGCTGCAATACAACTGCAACGAAGTGTGCTGTATGGGTCTCCGTGACCATTACGAGGTATCGTTAACGCGGTACCTGCGCGAGTGAGAAACAACCCGTTCCCGCGTTTTCGACGAAAATCGATGCGCTCTGGTGAGTGGACATCGAGAGGCGAGTGAAAGTCGAAATGAATCCGCGCTCGGCGCTAAAGAACGCGACTCCGTTTGCGCGCCGACCGCGGAGCGCGCTCTTCTTCCACGATTATCAACTTTCCCCCCGGCTTCTCTCTCTCTCTCTTTCTCGTCTCTCGTGCTTATCAGCCGCGCGGAGATCTGCCAAACTCGTGGACGGTTGCATAATGGCAAGAAAAACGACGGGGGAGAGGAGAAAAGGAGAACGAAAGGAGGACGTCTTGCCCGTCCCTTCTCCTTTCTCCTCCAGCTGCCTCGACTGGATCCTCTTCTCCTTGTCCCTCGACAGTGTTGCGGGATCGATCGCGCGGATCAATCGACGACAATGGTCGCTCGAGGAGCGGGCGCGTACGTACGATTGCATAACGGTACGCGCCGCGCCGGTAAGGGCAACGAAAATCAGCGGGACGAGCGAGGGCGACGCATCGCGCCGCGTTGCATCGCGCTGCACCGAGTTGCAAGGGGCAGCACAAAAGGAAGCGATCGCACGTCATACTTAACGAGGGCCCGTTTCCATCTCTCCCATCACCCCCCCCCCCCCTCGTCCCTTCCCTCTCCTCCACTCTTCCACCTTATTCTCTCCCCCGTCAGCTCGTAGGCTCGAATCTCTGTTTATCTTTATCTCTTTTGGTTTGGTTTGTCGGCTCGCGGCTCGGCACCGTGATTACAGGGTACCCGGCACTCACCTCGGTAACTCTGGTGGTCTTCTCTCCTCGTACTACCAGAGGGACGATGCGCAGCATCCTCGGCAGGAGCAACGAGGACTCTCGTGTCCCTCTCTCTCTCTCTCTCTCCCTCTCTCGCTCTTCTTCCCGTCCACTCCAATCTCCTCCTGTCCTCCTCCCACCGTCCCCCACTCTTACCTCGAGTTATCTTCCTCCCAAGGATCTTCCCTCCCTGCCACCTCGGCTCTCCCTTTATTTATCTCGTTTGATATTACTTTTCTATCTTCATTGTAGCCCTCCCGACATCGTTATCTTCGTCATCTGCATCCGAAGCTCGCTCCTCTTCCACTTCGCTCGCCCCCTTCGCCTTCTTGCTTCGATGTCCCACCCTCCCCTCCCCCGTGTCTCCCTCTCGGCCCTTCGTTCACTCTCTCTCTCTCTCTGCTTCTCTCCGACACTAACTACCTGTGTCTTATTAGCGATACAGTCGAGGCGAAAAGGTAGTCGCGGTCGCGCCCGTTGATGTGTTAATCAGGCGAATCCGAGGGCCGCCGACATCTCGCGCGCCCGACGCTTTTCCCCGGCCTCGGAATTGGACGTTTTTCTCCCTATTTAGTCCCCGTCGTTTTCAATTCCAATTGATCAACCCGAGAGTCTCTATCCCCAGCGGCGTCCTTGCGGAATTATTAACACCGTTTCGTTACCTAATGAATCCCGTGTCGTAACTGGATTTCCATCCCGCCCAATGGGGCTGATTAATTAAGCCGGGCGATATCGCGGCAAGGTCGTTAGCATCGCGAAGACGAGCTGAATTCGTTCGCTTCGAAACACCTAATTACGACGGAGCACCGACGCATCTGTTAGCGCACGCCTTCCAGCAGGACGCCCGCGAACAATCGCGTTACGCCCGCTCCGGTGTGCCCGTCAGACGTCTCAATAACTCTTGCAGCGAAGAGCGCAGCGAGTTATTCCGACAGGCCCATAAGAAACAACGCCGATGAATTTTTCACGGCGACAGAATGGGCGATACCGCTGCCGCTGGAAAATCGAATCTCCCCGCCGCAAATAGACCGGGGATGTAATTTAGTTTGAAGCTGAGGGAAATATTTCTGAAATTCAGAGAAATGCTTCTTCGCTCCCCGTTAACCGGTCGCTCACCCCAGGGCGAACCAATTTCACTTTTGACGCGAGGACGAAGGGTGTAGCCAGCAATAGAATCCAGAATCCGCTGAAGCAATTACCATCTAAGATCGATCGAAACTAGCAAGACGTTAAACTATCCCGAGAATCGGAACAGTGGTAGGAAACGAAGCCAGAACGGAACGAACGAACGTGAACGAGGTTTCGGCTAGAGGGCAACAGCCGAGACAGACCAGAATCGCTCTGGTAACGAGGTGACAGCCTTCCACCTGTGGCTAAACAGAGTATCACGATTTTCCATCCCCCTCCACGTGCAACGATCCTATTAGAAGTGCACGCGGCGATGCACTCGTGGGCTCTAACGACCCGTGAGAGAAAACTGCTGCAGCCGCCCCCGCGATGGCCGCCTCTAATCTAAAGTGAATTTCGGCGCGACCCGGCCGATTTATCTTCACGATTTTATGACGATCCAGGCCAGTCGTCTAGCCGACAGACGCCATCGCGAGGGCGGTTTCGGTTAGCGAGCAAAGTGTTCGTGCGGTTCCTACGCGCCGTACCGTCCACGCTTTCGGCGCCAATTCGCCTCAATTGCGGGGCAGGGCTGCAATTATCGACTTCGACAGAAAAGAACAAGGGGGCGAGCTCTCGGTGCCACTCGGGAGACGTTCGCTTCAACCGCGTCGTCGCTTGGATCGTTTAATTGCACGTCGTTTGCGTTAAGTGTTTTACGGCTGGCCAGTTGCGAGTGGTCGATGCCCGGTGCCTTTTAGGGGCCATTTAGGGTACCTCGAAGCATTGTGCGCCGGGTAGCGTCAGATTTCTGCAATAAACCGAGCTGTGTTTGAGCGGGGCAATGTTCGGTGACAGAAGCGCTAGCCTCTGCCACGCGAGTCGGCTCCGGTACCACAGGACCGCCAGTTCCCTTCCTGGCAACATGCTCTTCCGCGATTTAAATCGCCCACGAAACAAGTCCCCGGGGGGAGACCATGCCTGAGATATAGAAATACCATTCGCAAGGAAGCGATCGTTCGGTTGCCACTCCTCGCGCTCGTTCCTCATGCTCGGTAGAGATAAATTGCGCCGCGGACTGAACGTTGTCAAACTGACGCGGTGGACAAAGTGCTCCTTTGCGTGAAATCAGATAGCCCTCGGCCAGAAACGCTTCGCGTCCCGGCCGAGATTTGGAACCCTGACAACTCCCCGTCCGCCCGTGTCTCCTTATTCAAAGTAACGATCCCGCGTACCATCCGATGTCTCCATCACGGGGACGCGAACGGGCAGCCCGTTTCGTCCGGAGATCCCTCGATAGCCGGCGATTTTACGATTACGTTACGAGGCGCGGTAAATTGTTGCGAGACGGTTAATGCGACACCGAATGGCCCCGTTAAACGGGTCGATGCGGGCTATGATTTTCCCGACCGAAATGAAAGGGGATAATCGAGCGCGGTAAGCGTGCACGAGTAGCCGGGGGGAGTAGGAGGAGAGGATCGCGTGTCCCGGCGATAAAACCGGACTCTCACGTGTCGAGCTGCGAATCGTCGCACCTGCGAGTTTATCAGACGGAAGGGGCCATAGAGTCACGGTAGCCGTCCTCGAGTCTTAAACGGTCAACGGTAGTCGTACACTCTCCGTGCTGGCTTATCGCGGGGAACGCCGTCAAGGCACCCTGAGCTAGCACCCGTAGCTACCGTGGCCGCTACCATCCTATCGCGTAGCCCCGAGCGCCTCCGGGGAATCTTCTGGAAAACGTTCTGGACGTTTCGCGTCCAACGATACCTGGCTGTCAGGTGTTCGTCTCCGCGACGCGATCGAGAGGAAGCAGCGTAGGTTCTCGGAGTGACAGCTAGCTAGGGAGCTTGGGTGCCCTCAAAGGCGTACCAGACCAGGGATTGTAAGTTTCGCTCGGACGTTTAGCGCCACGCGAGCCTCCGCCGAGGCCCCGGCCGTAATTAAGGGAATTAAAGAAAAAGTTTCCACGTGGTGCACGGCGGGAGCGAATGCATTACTCGCGGCCGCGGCGACAAATGGCATTCATACGTCGTCGTCAGCGGATAAAAAGCTGCGCGAGTTAACGACGTACCGGAGGACTTCATTACCGCCAGGATTCTCAGCTCGGCTACCTCGAGGCCGCCACCCAGGCACCCGCGCCACCTCGATCCACCATTTTCATTTATCCGGCGCTTTATTTATTACGATTGGCTGGCTATTGTAGAGTTAATCGATGCGCTAACGTGTCTGAACGCGAACGCGTCGGACATTCCTGGGGAACGGCGAGCGAATCGTGGGACAGCCGAGGGCCCGGCCGAACAAGGAGGCTAATCGAGGCTGATGACAATCCTTTATCCTCCGAAAGGAGGCGAGGGTGCCGGCCGAGAGCGAATTCCATCGAGAACGTTTCCTCGTCTAGACGGTGGTGCGGTGCGCGCGTAAATAAGAACGCAGGAAATTCGTGGAAAAAGGACGAGCTTCTTCGGAACGGACTATTCCGGCCGGGGCCCCTCGGAGCCATCGAAATTCTTGGACGCGACGCGCCCGGAGCGGGAGTGACAATTCCCGATAACAAATACGCGGGATTTACGAATTATGGGGCGCGGCTCCGCGCCAAAAGGGGCGCTCAGAGGACACCGGGGGCCGAGTTCGCGCATAAATTCGCCCGGCCACGGAATACTTTTATCTCGGGAGCGCATACATGCGGCCGGGCCAGGCAACGAACCGACCGCATCGCCGTCCAAACGAACCGAAACGAACTGAATCGAACGAGCCCACGAGGAACGAAAGGGAACGCGAGTCGCCGGAAGGCGCGGAACGTGTAAATTCCTGTGTGGTCGTTTCCTACCACCTCCTCCGTGTCTCCTCCGCCGTCACCCTTTCGCTGTCCCCTTCGCGCCCTGTCCTCTCTTTTCTGCCTCTATCCAGCGGCGGGCAGGGCCGATTTAAATATCAAAGGCGGCTTAAATCTGACCTATACCACGGTGAATCATGTTACCTCTATAGGCTTATAAGGGATTTACCAGCGCGCTATTTCGAAGCAACTCCTCTTTAGCAGCGTGTTGACCGAGGCGCTAACATCCTCCGGGACAAAGGCGGCCACCGCGAGCCTAACGATCGTCGGTCACCGCCGAACGGGAGGGAGGGGGGAGAAAATATGCGTTCGTCCTTGGGCCTCTCCTGTGAGAAAGTTCCTGATCCTGCGTGTCGCCTGCGAGCCGACCGCCGCGCTGGCTGACTCGCTGATTCGCTCGCTCCCGTAACCGCGACTCTTATTTCACCTGTGCAATCCTGCCAGCCGCCATCTCTCTCTCCCTCTCTCCGTCTCTCCCTCTATCTCTCTATCTCCCTCTGTAATCACCGTTACGCTTCATTTACACGCGCCTCTCCGCGAAACGCAATCGAGCCGCGCGCCTCTTCCGACCGCGCGCTTATTCCTCGCCCGAAATTGCTTTTCGACACCAGCCGCTAGCATTTTCGAAGCTGGACGACGCCAGAACCTGTAACGAGGCGATCGATCCGATTGATCCAAGCCAGCGAGCGTCGCGCCAGCCCCGGCGTTTCTCGCTTAGAATCTCATTAAGCGGCAACCAGTCTCGTTACCGCATCGGAATGTTTAATACGTAAGACGCCGGCGGACAGAAAGGGTGTCCGTGGAATGCAGGGCGCGTGGAAATTTAATTACATCGGCGCTGGTCAGCGAGCAGGTTGTGTTTACACGCGCTCTACCACGGACGATTTTCTTCGCGCCCGATTTCTGTCCCCCGATCCATCTTCTTCCCAGTCAACCACCCTCGGTTTCCTCTCCAGCGGCGAAAATTCTTGCGCTTCCCATTTCTTCCGTTTTCGCATCGAGCCTTTCTACGATCGTTCTCTCCTCCGCTCGTATGCATCTCCCGCGACAGCTCAAACGCGCACCTTCCGGTTCGATTGTGAACCGATAACAGCTGAGTGTATGGTAAACGGGAGGTTTTTCGTGAAAGTTACGAGGGTAGAACAGAAAAGCAGAGGAGATGAAGCTGTTGTCGTTCGGGCCTGGGCCTCTCCCAGCTCGGGCCATATTTTCTCCCCGTACTGTACCTTATTTGCCGATAATCACGAACGGAGATCGGTCCCGGGTAGACAGGGTGATGGCTATTTTAGTGGGTGGAAAATTATACGGCGGCTTCCACAGGCTCTAAAATGGGCAGCTCTTCGGTTACGAACTATAATAATCATTTCGTCGGATGAGGAAGGAGCTGCAGCAAAGGCAGGATGAAAGGGGAAGGACGGAACGGGGGGGAGGGTTTCAGATACAGGCCGGTGTATACGAGACGCTTCCAACCGTGCCGATGTGGTAGTCAACATATTTACTGGCTCGTTAACGTCTCGTAGAGAGAGGACGACGTCCCCCCCCCTCTCCCCCTCGGGGTATCCCGACGTCTCATTCTTCGCTCTGCCGTCCCTAATACGCACCCCCAATTTACCGCTAACGTGACTCGAAATAAGTCGTTTACCGAGCGGCTGCCGCCGCGCTGCATCGGCGGCCTCCGTCGCGCGGCGTCGTTTTCAATAATTAATTGCGTTGTTATTCGGGCCGCGTATGCGATCGCGTCTCCTCGCAGACGCGACAAAACCTCCTTCCCTAATTGAGATGTCGAGGTGGTCAAACTAGGGGGGGACACCGCCGGAGGGGCTTGATTGCCGCATTCCAGAGGCCGTTCTCGTGCGCGCACAGAGGAAAGCCAGAGGAGCTCGAGTAGATTCATTCCGCGGCCGAGTCAGACTTTACGAGGCTGGATAAGTGTAATAAGGAGACGCGGTGGGATAGATGTGTAACGAGATGGTCGGAGGAATCGGAAGCTTTACGAGGAACGATCGTGGAGGGTGGCGATTGGCCGATGTAACGTCAGCGTCGCGCTCGTACGCGGGCTTCCTCCCACGGGGGAGACCGTGAGAACATGTGCGGGCTCTTTATCACGGCAGTATCGTTTCGTTCCGCGATCGGAACGAATCCCCCGCGGAATTCGCTGCTAGCCACACCGTTTCTAGTGCCCACCCCGTCGATCGAGGCCCTTTAGCGGGGTGTCGAGGCAGCCGGACCACGCAGGGAAAAATTCCTTCCAACGGCGTATCAATTCTTGGAAAATTCTCCTCGGTAGGAATCTGCCGTTCTTCCACGCGGACGCGCATCTCGCTCCGGCGTAAAAGTACACGGTCGAATAAAAATGTTCGATTACCCTGTCCCCGTAACGGGCCAACACTTTTCCAACCTGCTACGGTTAACCCAGAAGACCCTCCGCGGGTCCCGGCCCACGGTGATTTTTTTCCTTTTACTCGTTTTTGATTGGCAGCAGGTAGAGGGGAGGAGGGAGGCCTATAAAGGGCCGCCGAAAAATAAGACCGAGCAACCCCTTCCCAAGCGTCCTCTCCTCTTATCCTCTATCGTCCGCAGGCTTCGTCTCTGTCGCTTCAGTGCTCCATCGCTTCTCCCGTGCTCTCCGTTTCTCTTTTATTTTCTCCCTCCCCCTCCGCCCCGAACCTGCCTCCACCGCTTTGATTTCGGTAGGTAGAGAGGCTGCAGATGGGCCAGGAGCGACGGAGAGCCGGCGAACCGGCGGGGGGGGAGGGAGCGAGAGGGGGCGAGAGGGCCCCCGAAACCGGGCAGTGTGTAATTTTGCGCCGGCTTAGGAAAACACGGCGGCCACCCGCGCGTTTCGCGAGCGGCGGAGATTTAAAAATAAAAGGCCCGCTCGTCGGCGCGGCGGCCGGGGGAAAGAGGGAAAGAGGGCCAAACGCCGATCGCAGGCGGCCACCTTGTTCCCCGCTCGGGCGTCTCTTTGTCTCTCCGAGGCGAGAAGAGAGCCACTTTGCATTCCCTCGCGCGAGCGCGCGTGCTCCTCGCAGAAAACCTTGGCGAAACGAGCGCCGTTTTATCGGGACGCGCGCGCGCGCGCGAGCGCTTCCGAGTATTTTTATCCTGGAATCGCGAGCGCCGCGTGCACGCTTCCACCGTTGTTTGCACACATTTTTCCCCCCCCTCGTTTCGAAATCGCTCCGCCGATCCTTCCAACGGACCTCTGGCGGAATGAATTTCCAAAAGAAACGAGACCAACTCTCAACGCGAAAGGTTCATCGACTGGACAGCTCTACCGTTACGATTCGCCGAGCAATTAATGAAAAGCTTCCGTTTCACTCTAGCCGCGCCGAGCCTCCCCATCCCTCACCTTCTGCCGAGGAACCCGAAAATCGTTCCTCGCGTTCTCCCTCTCTGCCACTGTGGAAAAGGCATTGCTATCCGGTGCTCTCTCCAGCTCCTCGAGCGTAACCACTTTCTTTCGCGTCGCAACGAGAGAAAGGAGCCCTAGGTGCATGCAGGATTCCCGTGCGCCCTCGGTGCCCTTATCCTCCTTATCCCGGTGTCGAGTCGCCGTATGAAAAACTCCCTATCGCCGGGAGAAATCTTCGCGTCGACTGGGCCGCCGTCCAAACTACACCCACCTACGTTTCCCTCTCCGTCTCTCGACCGCGAAATAAATTCTCTATTATCCTTTCTGGCCACCGGTTCTCTCGCGCTGCCGTGCAGAAATTCCTCCGGCCGCCTCCCGACGACGCTTCTCAAACTCGAAAACACGTATTCCACGTCCTTATCCCGCTGTCATTCTGACTGGCAACTTTTATCTCGCACAAAGGGCAGCAGCTGGCAACTAGAATAAGCTGTAATTTGATTTTCAATGGACTTCTCGAGCTCCGGAATTGTTTGCGCAAAATACAAGCTGTCAGTATTCACGCCACGGTTCGCCGTCGATCGTGGCCGATCCCCACGGCAACTAACTCTATTTCGATCGACGCGATGGATCGACTAGCCGCTGCCAACAACGAGACACCTCCGATCTGCCGTGTTAGCGATCGGGGACCCGGACGAGTCCCCGATCCGTATTTAACGGCTTAATTTCGAGCGGGGCCCGGGCGAGGATCCAGCGGCGCGACGGTAGACAAAATTTCGTCGCGCGTATCCTGTGCCTCCGTGGCTGTGTTTACTCTGCGCCGTCACTTCGTGGTCGTCCCTTTTCTTCGCGTTCTCTCTCGGCCAGGTAACCAGATACATCGGCGGCGGCGGCGGCACGCCGTTGCTGCCCAAAAGGGACCCCCACGGCGCCGAGGGCGCGGTGGGTCCGAATACGTGCTCTCCTCCGCACGATAGAGACCTCGTCCTTTCGCTCGCCTTGTTTCCTCCTCGACCGTCGATCGATATTCTCTCGCCTGTCCTCCCAGGACCAACGAGTTCCTACTTCCACGCGCACTTAGAGGATCGATCGATGATCAGTCATTATTATTATTATTATTTAACGGGAAACCCTTTAGTGTACAGAGCTAACAATTAATACAATTAGTACATAGTGTGATTAAAAATAGTTAAAAATAAGAAAAAATAAAAATATAAATATATATATATAAAAAACAATAACGAACATAGAATAATATAAAATAAAATAAAATACCATATTTTAACATAACGTAACGTTCATCCCGCAAACATTTTCCAAATTCTTTTCTCACGACTAAATAATTGTCGCGTATAAAACACCATTCAACCAGGGACGCACCACAGCTAATTTCCTGGCGATTGAAATTGTAACAATAGTGTACTCGCGAGGGGAGGAATTTCTAGAGTAAATCGCGAAGCTGGTCCGCTGCAGCTTTCCGGTAAACGGCGCACAGAGGCCTGGATAATCTAGATTTCTAAACAACGGCTAGCTGCAGCGGGGCACGCGGCATCGCGATAACACGATGCGCTATCCACGATTCGGATCTTCGAGCGTGGTTTTGCGGTAACGAGGGGAACCGCGATTCGACTGATACCCCTCCAATTGCATCTGTATCTCGAGGCTCGACGTCGAATACCGAATCGAGTCGCGGCGTCTAACAAGTCCGAGGGTGTATCCCCTTGTAACTACCGCGTCGTCGCTGGCTGATCGAAGAGTGTCTGACTACAGAGCAGGCGAATCTACTTGCGGCGGAGTTTCTTATTTCGCTTGCTGCCACGAGAGTACATAAACAAGGTCCATTCGGGGTTAGGAACCGAAGGAACGCGTAATTCACGATTTTCTCGATGATTTCTGGCGGTCCTAAGCGAATGCAGCCACACCATGAATATTTCATTGCGCGCGATGCGCCGGCAGTTTGTCGGTAAAGCCTCGTTTGTATCGCGCGTAATGCCGTCGCGCGACCCTTAGCCCTCGCCGCCCGCTCGGGCTTCGCGTTGCTTGGTTTCTTTGCGCTGTATTTGCATGAATCTCCATAAGTATGATCGACCACGGTCTCGAGTGACCGAACCCCCTTCGTTCCATCGCGACCTTTTTCTGTCGTTTCCTCGTCCCTCCATCTATCAGCTGTTAAACGATCGCGGGGGGGGTGGGAGGCGAGCTCGCTAACGACATGAGTCGGACACTCGACGGACCCCGACTCGTGGCTAACTGCAACCGTATTAATTTCGCGTTGCTGCAGGGGAGCAAAATATTCGCCTCTGTTTCGACGACAGAAAACGAGCATCCTTTCTCCCGTTGCCGGTCCGGGGGCTCGCGATGGAAACGTCGGGTGCACGTCCCGAACGGGAGGGGAGCAGAGGGGCGCATAAACCAGTTTGTACTATATAAAAGGCAAATTCGTAAAAGCGTAATCTTACGGTGGCCAGGGGCCGGGGGCCGTCTCGAGCCGGGGTCACGTTATGATAACATCTTTATCCTTTCTCGTATAAATTTTACGGGGATACGGCGCTTTAACCGAAATACAGCCGTAACCGACCGCACGAATTATAAGGATCGTTTCGCGGATTAAAGGGACCTCGACCGCGGCGATAAAATTGTGTTATTTCTTTCTTCCTCTCCGAAAGACGGCGGGGGGTTCGAGGGGGGGGGGGGGGGGGGCAGGCGAACAGAGATATCAAAAGCAACGAACCATGGGGCCCGATGCGACGCTGCCCCCCGTCCCCTTTCCCCCCGAATAAGACGGAAACAAATGACTTTTTAATTGACGTCTGTATCGAGCGCGTTGCTCTTAATCGCCCGGGTGGATGTCGCGGTTACATTCGCGGTTTATCACTTTTTCTTAACCAGCCGGTTACGAGTGTTACGACGCAAAGATTGTGGGGTAAAGCCGTTTCCATCGAAACCTTTCCCCCGCCGCACAGTGGTCTGTCCAATAGCAATCTAGCGGGACAAAAGTTGCAGATCGTACATAAATCATCAGTTAGGTGAAAATGTTTATTGTTTGTTTGAAAAGTACCACCCACATTTTTTTACCACCCTTAAAACGTTCACCTCAGCCTCCAAGGGTGTTTTAAAACCAAAATTCGCATTTTAGGGTTTCTTAAAATGTAGAAAGCGAATATGAACTGTATTTTCTAGAGAAAAATTGTTTACAACCACGTTATTTAGAATGAATTACACATTTTAGCTCCTAACATCACCGTTTTAGAAGATAGAATCATTTTAATTATGTATAAAAATTATGTAGTGTTGCAAATATTTGCAGCTATAACTTGTGAATATGTACTCTATATAGCAAATAGAACAAAATGGCACGAAAAATTTCAGGTTCCATAAGGTTCCTGGATCTCTAGAGCTTTTCCAACGAAAGCTATTGAAAAATTCCATCATTTTTATGATTATATTTTAATTCTGTTCGTTGGAAATTAAAATACTCATGGCTGAAGGTCGATTTACGACTTAATTGTACCGCTGCAATCGATTATTCAAAATACTAGCAATTTAAATCGCAATACAATTAGGCACTTCTGATATATAGTTGATACTGACGCATTCTAACAGTCAGTTACTAAGCGGCTACTAAACTTGATGAAATACGTATAAAGTTGCATACCATATCATTCCCATACCTCTGACTCAGTAGCTTGTGGTATGACCAAGATTCATTTATTTTGGATGGTCATGATTTTGGACTTTTGTCCCGCTAGATCAGTGATGAGCAACCCGCGTTCCACGGGCCACATGTGGCCCACCTGAACATCGCCGCGTGGCCCACCTGAACATTGTCATATCGGATTTTTCACGAACGAACTTGATAATATTAGGTGCGATATTTGTAATTTATACCTCATTTAGGTATAAATATCAAACCTAATATTGTCAAGCTCGTTGATGAAAAACAGAGTCAAGTATCTCATTAATTAAATTTCAGTGGTTATTTACGTTCATTTAATTCGAAAAATATAGGTACATATATCTGTTTAGAATTTAGATTATAATATGTAGGTATATATTAATGTGTATATATTGCTAATAAACAGTACATCAAAGTTAAAAAAAAACGTTTTATTGTAAATCAATGTCAGAAATAACAAATTTAGCCCATAAATTAAAATTCTTGGATTAGTTATAATTATGTATTTAATATTGTGGCCCGCGTAAAGAAGTAGGTTTCCACTTGTGGCCCACTTCTGACAAAAGGTTGCTCATCACTGATCAAGACGGACCACTGTGCGCCGCTCAAGCCTCTGGACACTGGCACGTCCGTTTCGTTACGAATCTCGTGCATCCACCAAACCGATCGAAAGAAACTTCTCCCGTTGCATATCCGCTAGGGGTCCGCCCGCAAAACAGGATACTTTGTACCGCAACTCGGTGTGCGGTATTAAATCTGCAGTGTTGCAAAACTATCAGAGCCGCCGGTGTTTCCCTTTAACCTCCGACATATTCCGGCCGCGCACGGAATTTCAAGTTCCACTCAACCCCGCCGCTCGCCCCAGCCCCTAACGAAAGGGTTGGACGAACAAGATATTCCAATAACGCGTGTGCTGCGGTTTGAAGGATCCAGCGCGTGCCCAGCTGCGCGTAACACCGCGGCTCGGTTTTTCCCCTCGGCGACGCCAAAGACGTTCTCCAGAAACGGAGAGCTGCCGTCCTCTCTGACTGACTTTCTCGAGCAACAGGAAGAAATAATGTCAACAGGAAACTCGGTTACCATCCGCGAGGGCCCATTGTTACCGCGGCAAACAGAACTTGGGCGTTAACCCTCGACTTCTCTACCCGGTTGCGACTCGCGCGTTCAAAGAAATAAACGTTCGCCCTCGAACGAGTGTCCGTTTTCACCGGCAACTTTCTGCTTTCGAAGCTCCGTCCTCGGAGTCGATCCTGCGACACTAGTCGAGCGTTTTCCCACGAACTTGCACACCATTTCTTTCTTCACCTGTGAGTTAAGTTGACAATCTGTGGGGCTTCCTGTTCCCGGCTGAATTCTCTCCGACGGAGTTGAAAGACACCGTGGCCGAGCACAGACCACGCGCGTTCTTTCTACGCTGCTCCGCGCTCGTCCAACACTGGCCTCGAACGATTCCCTGGGGATCGGCTGAAAACAATTCCGCGAGTCGGATTGCAGGCTGCGAGACAAAGGGGCGCAGCCTCGACTGCAACTATATACCAGGCAACAAACGAGCCACTGGCCGGGCCTTCGTTCCGACTGAGTTTCTTTCAGTTTACGTACAGTTTGCTTAAGCCCTCTCTCCGCGTTATTTACAGCGCAGCGATGGTGGGATTTCAAAGTCGCTCGATGGCAATTTATTTCTGTTTACTCTCCGCGGTAAATCGACCTGATTCGTTTCCCCCGCTAGGTGGATCCGTGACGGTGATCTATGGAAATCATACTTGATGTCCTCGGTATCGATTGCCCGCTGGCAGAGACTAACCGCACCTCGCGATCCCCCGACATATCTTCCTTAGGTTTAAAAATTCACGCCAACGTACGTCGTATTTCCGCATTAGAAGCCAGTGTGTCTTCGACGCGGCCGCGCTTCGTACGTACGAGCGTGATCGACGATTCCTTCCAACTTTACATCGCCGGAGTTACACGCCCTTAAGGGGAGGTTCTGGTCTAAATGTCGATTTTATTTTTATTTCATTTTTCGAATGTTCAACCTTTTAGGAAAACGTGTTTAAAAGGATTTATTGAAATTCGCAAAATTCCCGAAGTTATAGGCATTTGAGTAGCGGCAAATGCATGGGTGACAACCGGCCACTCGGCGCTCACGTAAAACTTTAAACGCGTTTTTCTCGAAACAGTGTTCTCAAAACGGTGGGAGCTGTATCTTCAAAAGTTATTATCCGATTCGACTGAAACTTTTTTATTTTGAAGATTATTCTTTTTTCTAGGGGGGGGGGCTAAAAAAATTACAAAAAGTTGAAAATTTATCATTTTCAAAGGCGATGAAAGGACGAAAAATACAGGGAAAAGTGATTTCAAACGTGGAGTGTCGTTATTTTCTAAAAAAAAATGTAATTTTTGTATTTTTTTTTAGTCCCCCCCCCCCCCTAGAAAAAAGAATAATCTTCAAAATAAAAAAGGTTTCAGTCGAATCGGATAATAACTTTTAGAGATACAGGTCCCACCGATTTGGATCAATTTTTTGACGTTTTAACTTTAACGACTCCCTAGGGCTGTCTGCAGTGATTAATTATAAAACAAAAAATATATTTCTACAATTTAAGACATCCTTAATACAATGCAACAAGTCCCATTAAATTATACACAGTAGTTTTCCTTTAATTAATTCCTAAAAATCACCTATTTTTTGGGGCTCTAGACCAGAACCTCCCCTTAAGGGGGTATAGGACTATTGAACGACTAAAATCAACGGTTTCTTGACGGTTGGATTGCTTAGATACCAAATAATCTTCATACCGGCACATTTCACAGTTTTTTATGTATGCTTTTACAAGTAATGTAAAATAAAAAAATTATCAGAATGTTGAAAATTATTCAAGTTATTTAACGCTAAAGATGGTCCCGCGTAGCGCGCAGCTGTAATCGGTGTACATAGTCCCAGGTGAACTAATCATCTAAAAGCAAAATGCTTTGGGGTGAGCAATCTCTGCACTGATAGTTATCGTGTGCAATTTTGCAGGATGAATTTAAACAAAAATTGTAAAAGTTACACACGAATCAATTTTTTCCCCACATTTTTAGGGGGGAAAAACATCTTTAATCAGTTATAAAATGTTTTACAAACATCCAATGTTGATGCGCAAATTCCACACGATGGAGAAAGCAATTTTACAGCTTCAGTAAAAATTTTAAGTGAAAATATTCATTCGATCAAGAGTTATGATGTACACCGTATTTGAAAATGTAGTTTCGAGATAAACGGCTTCAAAGTTAAGTCCCATACGCCAATACCGCTTGCGAGGCAGTTACTGGACGGTGCACTCAATTACGTTCAGCGCTATAATTTCCGTGATTATTCGAATATCCTTATGATACATTGTTGTAAATGTTCACAAAGCATGGCACTTTCAGAATTAATAATAATAAAAAAATCGATTTTTCGAGACTTCAATAGTCCTATACTCCCTTAAACCGATCTGCGACCGCTGCAGAGGGAAACGAATGTCTGGCTCTTGGAGGGAAAACGGCTAATTCGCGTAGGAATTAAATCGAGAGAGCCCCGCTTCTCTTTCCAGGGATGAATCGTACGCAGACGATTCGAGCTGAACCGGGCCTCGTTTTTCAAATTCTCTTTACTCTGTCGAAACGAGTTCAACTCTGCCCCGTATAAATTAGACGCGGACGGCAAACCCGCCGTTCGGAGGAACGGCTGAGCGCAAACGCAACCACGTCAGAAAAGAGATACATACGTCGGACGAGTCCGATGATTTATTTTCGAGCGGTTCTTACGAGCTCGCGGATCCCAGCCTGAGGATCTATCAACAAAGGAAATAACTCAGAGATTCCAAAATACTCCCGTCAATATTGGAGGCAGAGCCAGATCATAGATACGGAATTCTACTGTTCAATAATTCATGTCATTCGTCTGGAAAGCTTAGCGGCACGGTTCGACGATACTCAGCGTGGCATTGGGGGTAGCCTACTTTTTCGAGGGATATGTGGAAATCTGCCGAAGGGGAGAGGTCCTGCAAGAAACATCCGGCAAACGCGCTGGCGTCCAGCGCGGTGTATTTAAAAGTCAATAAAGCCAACGAATTTATAAGCATCCCCGTGGCGCGCGTTATTATGAAATGCTATCCAATTTAATTAGAACCATGTAGAAACCCTTTTCACGGGGGGGGGGGGGGGGGTGTGTAATTAACGGATTCATACTCGAAATTCCATCCTCGCGAAAGAAATCCCGTTTGCGAAATGAAGGACAGGGCCGCGTTACGGTTATCTTTCAGGCATTAAGCTGCAGAGTGCTTGGCACCTAATTGAATTCTGCTTTCGTTGCGATATCGCGCAATTAACAGCCCGAAGGTAGGTCCGCTTGAACGGTGTTCCAAGCTAGAAGCTTGGGCCAGCGCGTTCCGAGAAGCTCGGCCAATCTAAGACCGGAGGGAAATCGTATCCAGGATCGTTGAAAGAAGGACAGAAATCTCCGGAGAACTTGAGGTGTAGCATTTGCATATTACCCAACTGAAACGCGGTGTTATAGGGATCCTTAGTTAGTATTCCGTGGGCTTATCTTCGCTAATATGGTTCTCCGGTGAAGTAGCGCTTCATTTGCGAAGTACCTGCGGAAACTTGGAGACTCTGCCACAAGTAATTCCCTTTGGAGGGGAAAAAAGGCGAACGAATCCGGTTCCCTTGTCCTTTTAACGTCGGACTTTTAACGTCCGTTCCGCCGACGTCCAAGTTTCCACCGAGAGCGGGGATATGCAAAAATGTGCAGGGGTGACGGGAGATACCTAGGCCTCGGACAGGGTACGGGGGCGCCAGTCGCGCGAAGGAAGGGTGGGGAGCGAGAGGGAATAAAGGGACGACCGCGACCGACGGGCAGATTAAAACGTTATTCGCCGCGGGCGGCCTTATCAAACGGGCGAGCGCCCGGCGGCGCAAGAATTTCGCTTTTTGCGTGGCCCTCGGCTCGGCTGCTAATTTGCACGCGCCTCTCCCACGAGTTCCCGTGAATCGGGGGCGACGAACAAACGGAGAGCGGTCGGCGAGTCGCGCGCGTAATTACGAACGCGGGGATATTTTTGCGTAATAGAGGGGACGGGCGCGGGGTAATGGGCAGATTATGGGATTATCGTTGCAACTGTTTGGTAAGTTGGCGTGTACGTTCCGTAACGGGCTTCCGTGCCTGTAGAATGAGGGGCTGGCTGCGCGGGTGGGGGGCTGGTGGTGGTACAAGTTACTTTAGGAGTCTTGTTTTCGTTACGCCGCTTGAATATACGACGATGGAGAATTAACCTCCTCGTCAGGGGCGCGATAGCTGTGCGGCAGCTTGTCAGGCCGAGTTAGGAAAGCCGAAGAAAACATGTAATTAATAGTCCTGGAGGCGCAGCTGCTGGCAATTAACGCGGCGGGAGAAGAAGTCGCGGGCAAAGGTACTTTTGACGGCCCGACAAGATTCAAGCTCTTCGGGCACTTCTGGGCAGAATCAGATTCGCCTGCTCCGCGGGTACAGCGTGGTTTAAATTTTAAGGGGATATTGTCGAGGGGAGCTGTCTGGAGAATGTCAGCTCGGAAAAAGGCGCGTAGCGATACCTCCCCAAGAAGAGAGGGCCGATTCGGACGATCCCGCTCTCGCACAAGTGCTACATGATTAGCACCCTAAGCGGAAATCTCAATTGGAATGTCTAGGGGAGAGTGGGGTAAAACGGGACGGGTGGGTAAAACGGAACGTCAATGTTTCTCTTAGATAAGAGTTGCGAATGAGTTGGTATTGCGTGACATGGGACCAAAGGTCCTCACAGCATTTTGTGAAAAGACCATAGACTCGTGCATAGTGTTCTTAATTTCTCGATATTTTTCGCATCTCGAGAAATGAGAAATCAGATTATATTTCTCGAGAATTCTCGAGAATTCTCGAGAAATTAAACAAATATTGCAAAACTTATGTTTTTGGAATAATGTTGAAAATATTTGTGTAAATTCTTATTTGTGGCCAACTTAGACCAAACTTGTGTAAACGAAAAAAAAACAGATATTGAATATAATTGATAAATTTATTTATTTAATGTGAGCAAGGCGAAACATTACATTTTTTATTTAAAATAATTTTTTTAAAAACATTATGCGTCTAATTTCGCGTCAGCCAATCTACTTCTTTTTTTTGTGGCAAAATCTGTGGCTGTAGAAAAATTTCTTGCATTTTGAGTGGACGTTGGGTTAATTGTATATAAACCATCGGCGATACGAAAAGAAAAGTTTATAAACAATGGCGCAATTCTTCGTATATACTGTTAACATTTATTACTGATTGTAGATGTGTTCATATGTTCACGATTAACATACAATTTGAACTAACTAAAATTCATTTCTGAAAACAAATGGGATTTATAATAATTTTCCTGCACTGAAGATTCTCGAGAAACACTGTAATTTCTCGAGAAATGAGAAATAAGAAATTATAAAATTCTTTCTCGGGAAGGAACACTAATCATGCCCCTACTTCCCCTATGTAGTTGAGAACAAAGTCGAAAGTGTCGAAAGACTATTTCATTCGCTATTAAATACCTACAACACTTAGTAAATCTGTATTTCAATCCATTACTTAGTTACAATGCGATTAAATATACTTACCTCCCCATATCAAAATTTTAAGAAAACAGCCCCTTTTCCCACTTTGCGGTGTTGCCAGGTGTAAAATGTGTAGTTCGACTACTGGGCTTTGCAGTGTTGCAGTGATAGAAAAATATGAAATTGTAAATAAGTACTTTCTAAGCTTCTACTTCGTAAGGGGTCATGCTCAGTCACAAACCTTCGAAAAATCGATTTTTCAATTTTTGTACTTTTAGAGGCTTCAACTAGTGCTGAAGGTTTATAATACGGGCCTGGTATCGATCACACCTTGTAAGTTGAAAAATTAACATTTTATATAAGAATAAACTGGACTTGAAACTTCAAACGCGTTTTTCTTGAAACAGCGTTTTCAAAATCGGTGACCAAAATATTTAAAAAACCAGTCAACCGATTTACTTCAAATTTTACAAGCTTACTATAGGAACAATAAACTAGTCTTTGAACGAAGGATTTTTTATCCGATGCTTAGTTTTCTTTTAATTGACGAAAATCAGGCACGATTTATGATAAAAATTGAAACTTTTACTTTAAACATCAGCCATTTTTTCCCAAATCAATATTTCGAAAAATCCTTCGTTCAAAGACAAGATAATATAATATAATAAGTAAATTCCTTTGAATTATTTAATTTAGATGATCGACTTTCGAACAGCAGTGGTCACCGCAGAAGCTTTTTTTGAGAGGACCTTCGAGTGATGGACAATAACATTGTTATTAATAAATATTTTTAAATAAAAAAATTACGTTACACAGTACTAGATGCAATCCTTAAAAGGAACAAAGATTTTTTGAGAAATGTGTAATAGCTGTCGAGTTAAAATTTCCAAAAATCACACTTTTTTCGGCCTCCTGACTGAGCATGACCCCTTAATAGGGTAGATGCACCATTTGTGGCCACTTTAAGATATTGTACCAGTTTTGGCCACTTCTGAAAAAATATAATATTTTTCCGTGTAAGAAATAAATGTAACCTTATATTTCAGGCGGTATACTAAACAAAATATTTATCTTGTGAAATTCTCCATAGAATAATGATCTGCAAGTAATTTAAAAATAAGGTAATTATGCACATGGCCAAAAACAGTGCAATGGCCACAAACGGTACATCCACCCTATTTGGCTTTTTAATCAGGAGTGCCAGTGATTAATACAGCGCCAGCGTTAGTGCAGTTTACCCTATACCCGTTTCGTCCTACCTTCTACCCTCCCCGCGTCTGCGGCAGGGTCTGCTAGGTAAGCCTCCCCGATGAGTCAACTAAGCAGGTCAAGGACGAAACGCCACCTTTCCATTTTCTCTCCTTCCGTCCTATCTTCAACCATACTTCGACCATCGCTAAAGACGCATTCCTTTGGTGAAAGACGGCAGAGAATTTGCGAATCGAAGGTGTAGTTAGTGGGGGTAGGCTATAAGCTTGGGCGAGCAGGTGAATAGGTGACGACTTCGATCGTCGGATACCGAGGCCGAACCGGCCGCTATTTCCGCCCAAACTATTTACCCAACGTCACTCAATTAACACACGGTCAATACAGACACGGGCCGTGCTCGCGTCGTCGATACAACGGCCCATTAATTTACGCCCCCGGTGCCGTGTTTAGCCGGCGACGGGGTAAATATCATTTCCCAGGCGAAAAATCCTTCCCCCTGTAATTCCCAAGCGCGTGGTTAACTCCGATCACGCCTCATTGCGCGAGCGAAGCGAAATCGCGGTTGTCGGTCCTCGGTTTTTCCAACAGCGATACTGGGGGACTTTGGAACGGACCCCCCTCCACCCTTTGTCTTTCCAACACGTTCCTCTCAACACCCGGACCACCCGAGGACGTGGATGATCCCTACACACTCGAATGGTTCGTGTGAAACTGTACGCAGGGCAGAGATAAGCCCTCGATAAAGGGTTTCACAGGTGCGCCACGTGGAAACGGCCGGAAGATACAACGTACCAAGTGTTTTAGAGGCAGTTCGGTGGTGTCGGGTCGACTGCAGTTCATTTCCGAAGTCGTAAGCAGAGTTGTTTAGCGGCTGGGGCTCGCGTTTACGAGGAGCCCCGCGTATTTCACGCGCGTTCGCGGTTCCTCGCCGACGCTAATCCAATAAAAGACCTTGCTTAAACTCTCGTAAACGTAAATCTCGACGCTTGAAAAACTTCGTTCACCACTATTCGCTGCTTCTACTCATCCGAGGGCTAACGATCGGCGATGCCGGTTCAATCGTGTCGCCTGGTACATCGCGCGGGGATGCGCAGGAGGTGGTCTCGGAAAGAAGAGCGAGATAGATCCACTGAGGGACTTGCAAAAGTTCTACAATCCAATTCGGATATATCCGGCGCGAGTGTAATAATTGCGAGTTTCTTCGGCGACCATCGACAATTATGCGGCCGTGAGGATAAATTCCTTGGTTGCTGCGGCGGTTCGAGCCGAGGGGAACCGTGTTACGTAGAAATTTCATGTATTTTTTCGAGTTCCCCGTGAAATCGCGATAAGCCGGGATCGCACCTCGCCTCGCCTCGCCGTGAGAATTAACGAGGTCCGAAATACTTGCCGCCGACCGAAACGGTATTCGCGATACCGGGCGAATTCCGCGGCGGAGATCCGCCAATTAGATTCGAATCGATGCAGGTCAAGAATACCCAAAACACCGGGGCCCCGGTGCAGATATTTCGGGCCTCGGAACAGGTAGCCGGCGAGGAAACGCTCGGCATTCGTGGCTGCGATCGGTGGTCGCGTTTACCGAGAAAAGAAACTTCGCCTCGGCCGATCGTTCGCGATAACGGCTGCCACTCCGGTAATTACGAGCGACGATAGATACGCAGCTTGCGCAACCAAGACTCTCGAGGCCGCGTAACCCTCTGGAAAGTGGCGAAGAACTCCAGAGGACAAAGTCTCCGAGGCACGCGTCGCCGGATCGGGCTCGAGTATCGTGGAAAAGTTGGATGAATTTTAGCGGCGGCTGTTACCTGGACGGCGGACAGCATTCCATTCGTTTCGTAGACCTCGGCCGTAATTATTTCGGTGTCGATTGTCCGAGGAAAAGAAGGACCGCAGCGAACGGCCGACTAGCTCACCGATCGCCACCGGTTCCACGGCGGAGGGACCACACGCGAGCTCGACTTCCTCCTCCTCTTCCTGCTCCTCCTCCTCCTCCTCTTCTTTTTCGTCCTCGTGCTTGACTTCATGTTCCCTCGATACCCGGGGCATTTCGCAACCAATAATCCAACTCGCAGGGAGATAAGTCACTCGGCGTTCCGCAGGGTGGACCGTGGCTATCTTATCGGCGGCAAAAGTGGCAACAATAAAGCCAATATCTGTCCGGCGATTTCCACTTTCAACCTTAGTCGCGGACGCACGGCTCCGCGGCGGTCCCGACGTCTGCATTAATTCGCGCCGACGTCTTCCCGCCCCGGAGCCTCTTCCTCTCCGTCGGCCCACGGGCGATCTTCTTAATTAGCATTAAAACGTGCCAGAAATTTCTCACCGCGGAAATTCCAAGTAATTATGCCGCATTCGAGGACGCCGCCGTCGCCGTGGCCGTCGTCGGCGCGCTGCCGAGTAGTAAAAGTCGCCCGACTCGGTGAAAATGAAAAATTACGGCTCCCCGCCCCGACGAAATTGGCAAATTTAAAAGTCCACGGGTACCCGGCTCCTCGGGCGTCGCGCCGTATCGCGCGGAGTAATTCTTCAGCGGCCTCGGTTATCGATTGCCTCGACCGGCTGGGACCAAGTTCTGGCGACGGTATTAAAAACCGTATAGAGACGTCAAGGGACGAGATATCAGGCGCGTGGCTAATGCGGCCGTTACCACCCGCATGTTTCAAGACGGCCACCCTCGGCTTGGCCCGCTGCTCCCCCCCGCTCCCCGGCTCTGTTCCCGTAGCCGGGGGCTTCTCTTAATCAGCGATCGCAGCCCGAGAAAAATAAATCGTCGCATTATTCAAGGGGCTCCGGTAATATGGATCGCGAGATGATGAAAAAAAAGGGGGAAGTGAAGGGGAAGAGGAAGACGAAGAGAAAGAAGAGGCGGAGGAGTAGGTGGAAGAAGAGGAGCCGTGCGGGGCGAGGGTGGAGCTGGCGCTAAGCGTTCGCTCGTAGCCGGCGAGATAACTTTCTGTAATTCAACCGTACGGCGACGAATACTAATTCCCATCATTAATCTTCGTGGGTCGCCGCTTCGCGCGGACCTCTTCGACTCCCCCGGCTTCGTCTATCCTCTCTCCCGCCGCTGGACGGCTCCGAGATCGTCCTCGAACTACACAGAATCCCTGACCGTGATTTCAGGCAGCATAGAATGATCCTCGCTCTCCCTCGACCGAGAAAAATTCGAGGCTGACTTTGCCGACTTTACCAGAAAAACAGCTGCTTCCACAAGCTTCAGAACACCGTCCCGCTCTTCGAGATCCCCGCGGGTTTACCTGCTCGCTGGTAAATCCCGCGTCGACTTCTATCGAGAAACGATTAATCGCGACGCGCGAGCAATTAGACGGCCGAGAATGCAATATCGCGCTTCTGCCCGCGAAACGATTCAACCAGCCCCACCCCCGCCCTCCCACGCTCTTTATTGCCGACACGATACGACCCTTTTTACCGTAGTCGGAGCATATTTTTCGTCGAACCGTCGACAGACACCCGAGATTATCAACGAGCAACTATGACACGTTATAACGCAATCAACGATCGACGGGGTACGATGAAATTCCCTGCCACTCGCCACCGATACGCGCGGCAGAGTTTTTCATTTCATCGAGTTCATCCGACCGCTTCGTAATAACGCGACACGCCGCTTTGCCGCGTCACTGCCCGCTGACATACCGTTGAAATTAAACTGAAATATCTACCGGCAAATTAATAATTTTCGAGTCGATTAAAAAACTGTCAAACCCAGGTTGCCTCGGTTGCAGAGCCGCGCTTCTGCGTATGACCGTGGCGCAGTTAAGTCGGCCATCCTCAGCGAGAGAGGCTCCACCCTAATCCCTGGCCCCAAGGGATTCAATATTTGTCAGCGTGCTCATTATTCCGTTTATACCCCGTGCTCCATGAACCGCGAGTAAGCGTCGCGATAAATCGTCACCAACGGCACACAGGGGCGAACGGCGGCACGGTGGCCCAACGAAATCCACATCGCCGAATTGGCACGTTTCCATCGGTCGCACCTGTCGCTTTAACGCGTGCATAAATTTTTTTTTTGCCGCCTGGCTACCTGCTCCGCCGCTCGCGATTAATAGAGCCAGATTAACCAAGGATTTCCCGTTGATCCTGGCGCGACAAAAATCTGCCCAATTTCTCTGTCGAGGACAATGCTGCCTTTGTTTAACGGATAATTAATTCGCCTTGTCTCCCCAGGTATCCTTGGACCGGCGCCGGCTACTGCGAAATCTTGCGAGCTGCGAGGAGACAGCGAGCCGTGCGCAAGTTCATCCTCGCGAATATTCGATGCACCCTTTCTCCGGGCAAAGAGGAAAAAGGAAACGTTTTCCCGGGTCCGCTCGACGAGCGCCGGAAAGAATTACAACTGGCGATAAAAACGAAGCTCGCGCGGTCCACCCACTTCGGCAGTTTCGTATTAAATCATCATAAATTTGCATCTGGAATTGGCGTAACGACTAGCGAGAGGTCCAGCCGCTCCGAACTCCGAACGCGGCAGCTCATCATAGTGTCCGCTCGCACCTGCGGCTTTGCTTGTCACTCTTCCTTTCCTCGCCCCTTTCCAACCCCGAGCAAGAGTGACCGGGGACTTTTTGCTGGAATTTTCATGCTCGCCGAATTGCCAGGAGCACGCGCGGATACATTATGACCTCCAGCTATCTTGTTTGCCGACCAGAGAATAAAGCGCGATTGCATTAACTCCACATTTCCGCGGGTTATTTTCGTTCCTGCGGGCTGTCTGCTGGTTTTCCTTTTTAAATCATTCCCTCGATGAGGGGTTAACTGTTGCCTCCGGATCGCCTCGGCAACGGATGCGTGCTTACTATGCAGATCGAGCGTAATTCTATCTACCCTTTCGCTATCGCGATGTTTAATAGCAGTTAAAATGTAACGTGTGTAAATCAGTTAAATAAATTGCTTGTTCCTGTTGGCTGCGGTAAATGACCTATTACCAGCTACAATATCGGACACGTTCCCTTTACAATTTATTCGGATATACATCGATGAATGCACACCCGACCGGCCAAATATTTACGTTGCTCGCTGTACACTTCGTTGAAAATTACGAAAACGGTAAACAGGACGGGCGGCGCGGCAGTGATTTTACGACGGGATGGCTGATCGATCGATGGAATAATTCAATTACTTTCTTATCGAGAGACCAGCCAGCTAGCTTCTAATGGCGCTGGAAACACGGCTCGAAAAGTTTGGCCCGCGTGCAAGCCTAATGCACTTGGTCCCCTGGCCCCGGACTCCTCTACTCTATTATTCAAGCATCCTCCAGTTCTTATGCAGCCCGATTTCTTTGTCTACCGCGTCCTCTCGACTTCGCGGGCCTCTTCGGGACGAGACCTCGGAGGCACCTTCGAAGAAGCTCTGCCGCTCGAAATTTTACCATGAACCTTTGGCGCGAACGAATTCTAGACCGCGTCAGCGTACGTATTAGGAAATGAATTTGACGGTCAAGTCTTTTTGTTCGCCGCCACGATCGGTCTTGCCCCGTCCTTCCCCTTTCAATCGTCCCTCGATTCCTGTTACAGACGAAAACGAAAGCGTCTGTCGGGCAATCGACGGCGATTTTCTTGCTTTTCGACTCGCAGCGGCGTCTCTCGCGTCTGTGTCCGGCCAAACGGCTGCATATTTAATCACAGTATGTCTGAAGTCTCGCGATATCTCATCGCCCACTTTCCTTTTAAGTGGCGTCGCGGGGGAGCAGATTTCGGTCCCGGCAGGGGCTCGGATCAAACGGAATTTAATCACGCGAAAGCTGGGCAATCAATTCGGCGGCTTATGAAGCAGCTCCCCGCTTAAACGAGCCGTTGTACATTTTCATATCTCGCGGGGCCTCGCAGTTTACCCGCACGAACGGCCCTCCCGAAACGCGCCGCAATCCCGGGCAATTATTAAAGTGATAACTAGTTTTAATAAAGGAGGAGGGGATTACGGTGTTCCTCGGGCGAAACGCGCCAGCGAGGTATATTAAAATCTGCCGCGGTTACACCGGGGGCCCGGCCGCGCTGTCGCTGGAAAATCCGCTCTACGGAAAGCCACGTGGCCGATTTTCTCGAGAGACCGGCGGAAGAAACGCGCGACGAACCGCGGCAAGAACGAGCAAACTTTCCAGCCACGAGCCAAGCAACGCCGGCCGGCTAATTAACATAATTAGAATCACTCATAGTCGTGGGGACCGGGAGCAGAAGGAAAGCGCCGCGCGGAAAGCGGCGGAAAAGTGGTCCACGTAGCAAGACACCAGCCGGAGACTCGGGGAGTAGGTACCCAACTTTTTTTAAGGGGGGTCACTCAGGTGAAAATGAACTACCAGTAATTTTACAGATAAAAATTTGAAAATATTTATATCCATATTATTTTTGACGCTGAAATGAATTATGTAAGAGTTAATATAGGGACAATTTTTTTTCTCGAAATTTAAAAATAAAATTTCGAAAAAATTATTCGATTGTAAAATCCATACACTTGTTTCTGTAGAATTGTATACAAAGATTGGAAGAAAATTTCTGCTCGAAAACTTCATTTTTGTCCGAGTTATAAAGTTTTTTGTTTTGGCGTTGTAACTAAAACGCTCCTGCTTCGTACGTTGGACCGTCCAAAATGAACTACTAAATGAACTTAATTTTGAAAAAAGAAATTGTCACTATATTAACTCTTATATAATTCATTTCAGCATAACAAATAATATGGATATAAATATTTTCAATTTTTTATCTGTAAAATTACTGACAGTTCATTTTGGACGGTCCAACGTACGAAGCAGGAGCGTTTTAGTCACTACGCCAAAACAAAAAACTTTATAACTCGGAAAAAAAACAAGTTTTCGAGCTGAAATTTTTTTCAATCTTTGTATACAATTCAACAGAAATAAGAGTATGGATTTTACAATGGAATAAGTTTTTCGAAATTTTATTTTTAAATTTTGAAAAAAAAATTGTCACTATATTATTATTATTTATTATTATTATTAAATGTCTTTATTGCGTCATTACAATTATGATTACAATGACGAGTAGGCGAGGTTCAGCATTAACTGCTGCTCTACAACCTAACTTAAAAGGCCGTTGGGAGTTAAGAAAAGGAAAGAAAAACAAAATAAAATACAATAAACTAAGAATAAGATGAAAACAAGAATAAGCCACTTAGATAGTAAATTACATAGGAAACCGCGAGAGGATGAAAGAACGAGCACTAATTTTAAATGAAGCAAACGATGATAGGGAACGTATATTAGAAGGAATGGAGTTATAATATAATTAACTCTTACATAATTCATTTCAGCATAAAAAATAATATGGATATAAATATTTTCAAATTTTTATCTGTAAAACTACTGGTAGTTCATTTTCACCTGAGTGACCCCCCTTAAGCCGCTCTCGCTAATTCTCCGGACATACGACGTTGCGAAACGATTGCTCGAATCGAAGCCAAACTCCGATCAGAAGAAATCGCGATCTCGTGTGCATTTTATCTACGTTTCTGCCGAAAATTCTCTGTTCAACCGGTTGCCGGGTCCTCGATAATTCGAAACGTGGCAATCGACAGATTCATAGAGCTAACGAGATGATGAAGTAGGTTAAGTTAAAACCATCGGCATTGGTATCGCGACAATAATTATAGCGAGCAACGCGCCGCTGGCGGCAAATATTCGAGGGCCGGTAGCCGTGTCGGTGCACTAATTTACTTCTAATCGCTGGAAAATACCGGCGGATAGAATAATATTATTATCCGGTATAATGTTATTATCGGCCGATTTGGCGTGACAACGAGGGAGGGGGGGGGGGGGGAGGGAGGGAGCGGCGAGCGTGCAAATCGAATTTCGGTGAAGTTTGCGCAAAATCATTATTATCATGGCGGATCGTTTGCAAACAATGCGCTCAGGATTTCAAATATTGATCCTGTGACGTAATCGTTGCTGAAACTGCCCCGGCGGCCTGCTGTAACGTGTTACGGTCTCGTTATGGCATGGTTTATGGTGCACTGCTTAGCAAACATACCATTCTAATCGCTGATAAGGCCACGCGCGCGCTCCATTTTTCCGGATATCGCCGCTCTGAATTCACTCTCCAACGGTCCGCCGGGAGATTCCGCGCGCGTCGTTCCGCCGCGTGGCTTTTCAGGTATCTCCAATAGCGGCGCGGCCTTTCAAGAAAGTGAAAAAGTCACAGGTGAACTGTTAATGGATTTTTTTTCTATTTTGCTTGACACAGGGGTGGAAATATGGCGGGTCTCTTTTCTCCTAACTCTTTCCGTCTTTCTGCTTACAGAAAAGGACCGACTGAACCAAGACGCTTCGCGTCGTGTAACAGTAGATTAAAAAACAATCGCCTTCGACGGTAAATAGAAGCGAGAGGAGATTCGACTCGTAAAGAACGTTGCCGCGATGCCGCGCAAATTTCACCTTTCAATTTGCCCGACGCGTTAATGGTTGCCGGAGCAAATAGGTCAGCGACGGCAAAAGATCAGACGGAAAGACGCGGCGGTAGGAGAGGAACGGGCAAAAGTGGTATCGCGTACAGAGGGAGAAATTACTATTAAACTCGATTTCCCCCGAAACGTTAAGAGACTTATATATGCGTTCCATTTTCGCGCGGGAAAGCTTCTCGCCAAGTAGCTAGCGAACACCATGAACTCCGTGTTTCGAGTCGGGAGGAAAAAAGCAGATTCTTTGCTTCTACCCACGACATCTATTGCAAAAAGAACTAGGCAAGAGCGATTCAGAGGACACCTCGTGTAAAATTCGCAAGAGACGAGCGGCACGAGGAGAGGCGGGAATAATGCGAGGCGCGTTTGAACGGCGGGCCACGCGCGACGCGATGACGGCGAATTTTGACACGGCGCGGCGGCGCCGCGGTGCTTCCCTGGAAGCTGTATAATTCAAATGTAACTCAAACAGTCGGTATCCGTCGAGTATCCACTTTAATGCCGCGAAAGAGTGAGCCGGTGTACGGGATCACGGTGTGCACATACATTTCTGTCAGCGGACGATGGAAGAAGAACGATGGCTGCGCCGAGCAAGCTGGCACACGGAGAAACAGGGAAGGAAGAGGGTGGCTGGGGCTCCCGGCGGGGGAAAGAAAAGGAAACACAGGCGGGAGGGTGGTTTGAAAGAGAGACGGAAAGAGGAGTGACTCGGGAGAGAAGCCGGGGATTTCAAAGCAAATTGCCAACCTCACCCTCGTGTCCCTCTCTCCCACTCTCCCCCATCCCCCCCTCTCCGTCCATCTTGATTTCCGTTTCTCTTGCTCCGGCCGGCTTCCCTTTTCGGCTGCCTTGTCGCGTTGGTTTTCCCTTTTACGTTCAACGACGCCACCCTGCCAAAGGAAGCCGAATTCGGCGTCGCTCGCTGTCGCTCGAAACGCCCCGCTAACTGTTTTCACGTTCTTTCCGCTTTGAGTAATCGCGCCGCGGGAATTCCCCAGTTTATAAAAGCACGGGCCGTTTCACGCGGCCTTTTACGCGCCGCCCCCCCGAGTCCGTAATTAACTCGTCGCCGCGTCACGTTCGAATGACGAAAGTTGCGAAGTTTGGCTAAGTAAGTCGGCGGCAGAACCGGCGGCAGTGGAGATAGGTACCCGCGAGAGGCTCCTCTTACGTTAAAACGAGGGTTCGTTCTCGTCTGCCTCCGCGGCAGCTGCGGAATCCGATGACAATGACTAGAGAAACACTGGTACGCTGGTAATAAGTCGTAATCTGATTAGAGGCACACCTCTCGAGAAGCCTGGCGAAAGAGCTGCGACGATAGGAGGAGGCAAGTAGATCGGCACTCGCGGCAACTGGAGGAGGAGATGCAGGGAAACGAGCTGTCTACAGGGGAGGAAGATATATTGCCAGGAGAGCTTGTCCACGTGGCTATTGAACGCAAAGGCTCCACCGTTATGTCTGCGACGAAAGAATCTGCTCGTAAATACCAATAACGCGAGGCACCTTTGATAATCCCCCGTATTCGGACTCTTTGAGCGGACCCGGACCACGCAGACACGGCTCAAACGGCAAACTACCTACACGACGAAGTCGCTATCGACGTTCCCTCGAATCGCTCGATACCCTGGCTAATTATTGCGTAATTTGTCCGGGACGGTATTAATATCGACGTATATTGCGACACGAAAGACAGCCTCGACGTCCGAGAGGAGCGACCGAGAGCAAGAGATCGCACGATGAGATTGCGATTGTAGATGAGACTCGGGCTTCAAAGGGGAGCCCCCCGGGGCGAGGATAAGCAGACGAGAGTTCCCGATGTGGGAGGACTACCTCTCGTAATCGAGATGCAGCGAGAGGTAATCTCCGGCCTGTCCCCTGGCCAGTTACCTTTTTGTAGCCTCCGCCGAGCTGAGCCGAGCTGCCCCTTGCCCTCCTCGGTCTTCCTGCAACTGTTTAAGATAACGCGGCTTTCACGTTAATGCATCAAAGCGTATTAAGAGGTCTCCTAATTATTACGCCGTTATCGCAGTCGGCTTAAAACTCTTCTGCGCGCAGGAACCCGTAATCAACAACTCTGCCCGGCGCTCGAGCCAACGAGTCAACGATCCAACGGCTTCCGAGTTCAAGCTTGAGCGATCTATCAAGCTTGCGCGTCGTCCTCTCTGGACGTGATCGGGTCCGTCGAGCGAGCGGTCAGCGGCCAGCCGTGATTACGAAATAATCGGGAATCGGTAAGGGATCGACCGTCGCCGCGCGGCGATCGCAGAGCGGGCCGCGGCGAGGATTGCAGTAGTAGTGGCGGCATAGGGCTTAGGTCTGTTCATAAAGCGACCGGGTAGAAAGCATTTATCCTTTCGGGGTAGAAGGCCTGGACAGCGGTAGAATAAACGGAGTCCGGGGCAGTCTTATTTTGGCGAGGACTACGGCACAGCCGGGTGAGCCGGGACGTGCTCCTCCGACTTGGACGGGCACCATTATTTCTTCAGTGTCGACAACTCCTTGCCGCTGCCCTTCTGTCCTCCCTACGGCCCCTTATAGCTTCAACAAACCAACGCCAAATACAGAGAGAGCTCGACGGCCAGAGGAGGAGAGAGCGAAAGGGGCAGCGGGAATGGGGAGGGAAAGAGAGGGCAGAGAAACGCCGGGAACTGTCCCCGTCGGCGGGAAGAGGACAGCGGGAAGAGGCTGCGGCCACTCACAAGGACTACACCGTGAAGCCAGGGGGGGAATGGTGGCCTAAGACCATCCCGCGGGCTCTGCCTCTTTTGTTGACAGGACTATGAGAACTCGCGCACGGTGATTTATCGAGCCTCGCTTATTCTTAGTCCTTTGCGGCGACTCGCGTTATACCGAGCCGCGTTAGCTAACTGGCTGGATTATTAAGCGTGATACGATACGCGCGCCCGCTCCGCAACCCACACACTCCATCCAATTCCACGCTTCTCCTATTCTCCTCTCCTATCCTCTCCTCCTTCTTTCCCGCGTACAGACTCTCCAGTTCTGTCTCGTTGGAACGGCCCGCAACGGTTTCGCAGGGCCATCCTTGGGCCGGGCATTGCATCGTGCCGCGCACCCTCCGCGCGAGTCGATAATCCCCGTCGCCCGTAACCGACCGTCACGCGGCAAAATTCCACCACCTCCCTCCGCGGGCTCTCGATCCAGAGTTCAATTCCCCGCGCGATTCTGTTTCGGCCGATATTTAATGTAGCCCAACTCGGCGGTAACCCGCTCTCGGCTCTAATTATAGGACGGTGAAAACATAATCGGCGTGACGCGCGACCGGATTTAACGTACGCGTTGCCGCGACGATACGAAACCCGCACTCCGATTCCACGGCGGAACTTTTCGTCCAATTAATTCCCAATGAATCGTTAAACGCATTCGCGCGGCTGGCTGGCCGGGATGAGTTTTTCCCAACGCGATAAACGATTTGCTCGCCGCCGGGAGAGGGGAGGGAAGAACGTTCGTGCAAACCGACGATAACGGGGGTATCTCCACGGAAACTTGGTGGGAAAAAACGCAGCGATGGATCGGGGAAATATCGCTGGGAGGTAGAAGTCGAAAACTCCATCGCCCGCCAAGGCGTTCCGCGGAGAAACGATCCCCCATGTATAATAAAATATGATAAAACGCAACCAATCCCGACCACCCACCGGAACTCGGTTTCCCCTCGGAAGTGGCCTCCCGCTGGCCCTCACGGCAGTCATGGTCCGTTCTCTAAACGCGTTTCCTCCTTCCGCATTTTCGTCCGCGTACGCTGTTCCGTGTACGTTAGGCTGGGCCGAAAAAAAATTTTGGATTCTTTTCTCGTCATAGTGAAACAAAAGTTGTGAGGTGTGTCAAAAAGCTCGCTGATTTTTTTTTATAATTTTAAAACTATATTTAGCCACGCCCCGGCGGGGTGAAAGGTGTCGTTTTTTCAAATTAATAGTTTTTGTAGAGCATAGGGCGCAATCAGTTTCTACCAATCTAGTAAGTAACCAAAAGTGTTTTTGCTGAATTATCTCAATGTTTCACTGCGCCCCTGGAGTCTTAAGGGCCCTTAAACGCGAAAATTTGCACAGTTTTTCGCTTGAAGAAGTAAATAATAGAGATAATTTGTAATAATTTAATATGATAAAGTCTCGATCTTCATCTTCATTGTCTTCATCGTATTGAAAAGACATTCTATCATTAATTTTTCAACCCAGAACTCACCGCGAGGAGGTAACTGGATGTCGAGTTCCAAAATTACTAATGGTCTATTTATTAGTTTTTGGTTTCTTACCTAAATAATATTCTTGTTTAAAGTCAAATGACGGCAAGGAACTTTTTGCTTCTAATGTGACTCGAATGTAGGCATCTCTTGACAGGGGATCACAAACCTTGCTAGAAGCCTCTGCTACCAACTTCACACATCGCTCCTCCACTGCTTGCGTGGGACATGGAAATTTGTTTGTTGGGATCGGCGACTTGCTTTCAATAGCTTGCAACAACTCTAGAGGGTCTCTAACCATAAACATAAGCTGTGAAGAATTGTTGCAAGCTATTGAAAGCAAGTCTCCAATCCCAACAAACAAATTTCCATGTCACACACAAGCAGTGGAGCGATGTGTGAAGTTGGTAACAGAGGCTTCTAGCAAGGTTTGTGATCGCCTGTCA
The DNA here is from genome assembly GCA_929113495.1 of Andrena minutula. Lineage (NCBI taxonomy): Eukaryota > Metazoa > Arthropoda > Insecta > Hymenoptera > Andrenidae > Andrena > Andrena minutula. The sequence goes on along the minus strand of OV815993.1, from coordinate 74,215,277 downwards.
AGAGATGGCTACATTCGAGTCACATTAGTAGCAAGAAGTTCCTTGCCGTCATTTGATTTTAAACAAGAATATTATTTAGGTAAGAAACCAAAAACTAATAAATAGACCATTAGTAATTTTGGAACTCGACATCCAGTTACCTCCTCGCGGTTAGTTCTGGGTTGAAAAATTAATGATAAAATGTCTTTTCAATACGATGAAGACAGTGAAGACGAAGATAATATCAAATTACATGTTCCTTTATCATATTAAATAATTACAAATTACCACTATTATTTACTTCTTCAAGCGAAAAACTGTGCAAATTTTCGCGTTTAAGGGCCCTTAAGACTCCAGGGGCGCAGTGAAACATTGAGATAATTCAGCAAAAACACTTTTGGTTACTTACTAGATTGGTAGAAACTGATTGCGCCCTATGCTCTACAAAAACTATTAATTTGAAAAAACGACACCTTTCACACCACCGGGGCGCGGCTAAATATAGTTTTAAAATTATAAAAAAAAATCAGCGAGCTTTTTGACACACCTCACAACTTTTTTTCACCATAACGAGAAAAGAATCCAAAATTTTTTTTTTCGGCCCAGCCTAGTATACGTGAATGATGATTCCGCAACTGTGTACCTTCCCAGCAGTATAACACCGGCTAACCCACGGAAAGTCCAATAAAATCGAGAGGGAGTTGCAGCCGCGAAAAGTGTAATTGAAATTTCAATCTTAACCGCGGCAGCCAGCGAAGGCAAATTATAATTTCCAGGTGTAAACGTTGCTCGCGCTCAAACATCGGCCGCGGGGGCAATTTCGCCGAAAGAAATACGAGCGACGGTGGTCAGAGACCGGCGAATATATTTCAGGATGGGGTTGCGGGGGCGCGAGACGAGTCTGCTGAAAATTTCCCCGAAGAAGAAGGCCGCTGGCCTCCGACGCGGTTGTATCTGTTCGAACAGGCCGCAGACGTATCCGCGCGTAGACGCGCTCAAGTAAGCGTAGCCAGCAGGATATCTGCGGGCCATAATTCAAAAGCGGAAACGAGGGAGTCTCTGGCTGGATTCTAGCAAGGAGCTCGATCTCCCCCGGGGCCATGGGGTCGTGAGGCCGCCGGGCCGGGCCGAGGAAAATGGAAAACCTTATCGCGGGTTACGCTCCAGCTTCGAGTGGCAACCACCCCCTCCCGCGAGGGTCGCCTCGACGATCCAACGATTTGCTGGACGAATGACCGACGTTTTTTCGCTTCCACAAGCTCGGCGTCCCCGGCTCCGCCGGGCTGGCAGACGGGGTCGATCTCGGGGCAAATACATATTTTTTCGCCGGGTGGAAAGTGCCCGGCGTAGCGTGTGCTTTGGAATTTGTTTTGCGATTTTCATCGGCAGACCCATCGGTGGCAAGACGAAATAGAAAAAGGACCCGGCGAAATGAACTTTTTTAATCCTTTCAGCGCGGTCGGCAGTGCTCGAAGCGCGCCCCGGAAAAAGATTAATATACAAGAGCGTATGTTTTCGAAATTTTCACGGCGCCGCGTTGATATCGGGAAACGATGAATCGCGAGGTTGGCCGTCGGTTGATTTTTGAAAGCTCTCGAACGCTCGCCGTGATATATTTACCTCTCGATGGGATGCGGAAGCTGTTCACGTCGCTCCAAAGCGATAGCAACAAATTCAAAGGATACCGCGCAGCAAATTTCAATTCTCAGCCATTTGCGATCTCCCAATCTTCCCCGGCTCGCGACATAATTAATAGCCATTCCCCGTGTCATTCTGTCCCGTCTAATGAATTAAATCTTCACCGCCGTGCGCCACATTAATCAACTACACGTTCCCGCAAGTATCGACATCCTACGAGCTGCAACGCAAAATTCAAGGAGAACTGGAGCGCGCACAGTGGACAGGCTGGGACGATTGTTTAGATCGTTTGTCACCGAGGGTGGATGGCAAACATTCCGCAAGTTTGCCTCTCACGTTTCGCCGTTTGCACGTACATCATTCGCTGCAAGCCGTCGTTCAAAGCGACAAGTGACGAGTAGCTACCTGTTCACGTTCAAGTGGCCTTTCAGCCGGGGTACGTTTCCCGAGGAATATTTTCATCATAATCCAAAATCCCGGATCGGATTTCTGCTCGCGTTTCCAGCGGGGAGGAAGACTATTCGTCGCTGGCTTCGAGGAAGCGGTTACCCCGGTCGTCTGCGAGAAATTACAATTCGTGCTTGGACGCGTGTTAAAATCGAGCCCTACCATCCTCCTTCCTCGTTCCCACTCAAGCACCCCCGATATGCGTGGCTCGCCATGTTAAGAGGCACCGTGAAAATTTATGGCCAGGCGGCGAGATGAATGAGGATCGCCGGGGAGGGGGTGGAAACCGAGTGGCTCCAGAATGTTATATTCCGCCAGGCGATACCCTCGATTCTCCAGTGACACCGAGCTCCTCCACCCTCGTCTCAGCCAATCCACACTTCCTTTCGCGACTTTATACGACTGAACTCTGTCTTTATGGACACCAAGCCTTTCTTCTTACCGGCAGGGATTGCAGATGTCGATCGTCCAACCGGAAGGGTTCTCGCCCCCTTCTCGCGAGTATTTCGAACGAAGCTTTTCCGAGCAAGCCCGTCGGTGTACCCGGTAAAAAATCTGTTGTTCCAAACTATTCCTGATTGTAATTCGATGGGTCAACAGCGAATTCTGCATCCCTCTTCGCGTGCAGTATGCCGGCGGACAAAGCGATTGTGTACGATTGCCGGGGCTCGATGTTTTTTCTGTCGGCGCGCGACGTAACGATTTTAACGAGAAATCAAATGACGGCGAAACGTTGTTACCCGTCGCTCTTGTTTACGCGAGGGACAGACAGAGTGGATATTTAATCGGTTATTCGTCAAGCGCGATGTCAAAGTTCGACCCGGGCACTTTCGACGCTGGAGTGCGTGATCGGTCAAACGGCCGACACTCGATCTCTGTTCGCGGATCTTCCCTGATTATTCGCCAATTTGCCGGAGCGAATTAGCGCTCCGCGTTCGGAAAAACCGGGTCCAAAGGCCGGCGCGCTGAGTGCCGTTTTCCAAACGCGCGCGGTCCAAGTCTCTCCACTCATTCGTTAACAAAATCAACTTTCACGCCCGCCTCGAAAAACGACGGCGCCACCGTGGCCCACTGTCACCGCTAATTTTCGCCGGCGAAATTAAGAGGCAATCGACAAGCCACGGGGCTGGCTAATTTTTATCGAATTTTCGCTCGACGGTGGTATTTTAAACGGCGCGGCTCCCTCGACGAATTTCGTTTCAACACTTCGGTATCGCGTTCACCGTCTCGCGGCGTATTTTAATTCGATGCGCATTGATGCGCATTCCTCCAGTTCTGTTTCAACCCGATCCCAATCTCATCTCTCTATTCCTACACACTGTACCTCCAAATTTGAATCCTCCTTCTCATATATCGCGGCACACTATTACAACTCCCTTCCTGCTTCTGTCCGACAGCTGGACTCTTTTCCAGCCTTTAAAGATGCAGCCCGGTTTCATATTCTCCAGCACTTTTAGTGTGGCCTACCTTGTTGCGTCTTCCCCTTCCACTGTAGCCCATGTTGTGCCGTTCCTGCGTATTCATTATCTATTGTTCTTTGGGGTCTACTCTTCATTCATATTTAATTATTATTTAGTTTTAAGTATGTTTAGTATTAGTATACGTAGTATTAAGTAATATTTAGTTTATATTATGGTTAGGCTTACTAACAGTTTATTATTATTATTATTATTATTATTATTACTAGCCCACCCGTTACCCGGTTTCACCCGGGAATTATTTACGATGTGAAAAAAACATTCGAATACACTCATTTGTTGAAACGACTCGCGCGCCACCTATTATAAAATGGTTTTACTAATTCAGAAACCTTCACGGGCGTGCGCACAACAACTCAGCAAAGTTTCATCGCAATCGGTTGAATGGTATAGGAACGCATGCGGGACAAACAAACAAACAAACAAACAAACAAACATTCATTTTTATATATATAGATTATTATTAATTCAACGGGAAAAACCCTTTAGTGCACAGAGTCTGAAGCTAGTTAATACAAAGATAACGATATTATATAAAAAATTAAATAAAATATATACAATAACATAACGTAAACTAAACTAAAATAAAATAAAATACAATAAATACAATAAAATAAAATAAAAACAAATAAACTAACATAAAATAAAATAAAACAAGAACAGAACACAATACAACAGTCTAAGTGCGTAAACTTGATAGTAGCACCTTATGGTACGTAAAATTACTGAGGTAACAGTTTCTTGAGCAATTGAACCCTGAACGAAGCGAGTGAAACTGCAAACAGGCCCTTTATACTGCGGCCTCGCCTTTACTCGCCTTTACGCTAATTATGTACATCATTTCTTTTTTCTTTTTTTGTCTGCACGTTTAAAGGGTAATAAAGTTGAAATAATAATAATAGCCCGTGAAATTTGTTTCCCGGTCAGCGGAGGTCCCGCGCGGAGGGGCCGCGACGATAAAATTGGATCGAGGGTGTCGGGCTTTTACGAGGGCCTCGTAGATCCACGAGGATCGAGACGCCGATTCTTATTATGCAAATACATTGTTGATGAATTGAAAGAAGGATACTAACCGTTTTATTGACTCCCCGAACCCTCTGCCGCCGACATCTTATTTGTATTCAGAGGGTAGCCGCCACCCTCCGTCGTTACGGCCGATACCGCGCAGCCTCCTCCGGTGGGGAATTTGCGGCGGGGATAAAACTCGCGCCATGTTTTCGTAATCGCTGTGGCCGGAGAATACGGAAACCCTTGGCGGCGAGCGAATCGGTTTGGGGAATAAGCCAAATTTCTTCGAAATACCACTGCTCGTTTCGTCCGTGAGAAACATCTAAACACCGGGCGACTATTTACAGCGGAAACGGACAGAAATCGGAAAGTTGGAGGAGGAGAAGGGTGGTGCTCGCGGGAAGCGCAGGTGGTCGACGGCTCGCCAAGGAGCGAAATAACGGAGTGCTCGTCCGGAAACACGTCGCCGGAAGATCGATGGCCGATCTCGATGAAGATGGAGGAGATGAAAAGAGAAAAATCGACAAAGCGCTAAAGAGTGGCGGTGCGTGTGCGCAGGCGCGCACGCGCGCCACAAAGCCCGCGCTAAAACAAACAAGAATCGAGGTCCTATCCCAAGATGCCGAGGGCGACGCATGCCTCGCCGCGCTTTTTCCTTTTCTTTTCCCCCGGTTGGCCCTCTCGCGAGCCCGGCCCGGCATTATGCGAGAATTTTAAACGCCGAATATTATGAAATTCTTTCGCGTAATCTCCCACCCCGGTCAACCCGCCCCTCCCCCCAACCCCTTCCCCGTTTCGAGGCATCCTCTCTTCTCTCTTCGCTCTGTCCTCTGCTCGCCCATCCGCACCTCGCCTCGCCGTCTTGCCGCGATGCCTTCCGTACCACCGCGGACCGCCCTCGAAATCTCGACGATTAATGCGCCCCTACGAGGGGCCCGGCGAGCTCCTAATTAAAACGTCACTCCTTCCTCCTTATCTCGTCCTTCGGGGAAATGTGTCTTCATTCGGTGAACGTTCCGCCGAATGCTAGACGATCCCTTTCGCCGTAATTGGCGCTCTTTTCGGAGGACCGGCGGAATTAATGCTTTTCCACCGTGGCCCTCCACGCGGCCCAGCCGTGAATTTTTATACCGGCAAATTTGTTAACCGTCCGCGGGATTCTTTTTAATTAACGCGTCAGCGATCCGTTCGTTTCAGCTGGATACTCGTACACCGAGGCCGGACGATGGCTTGATACACGTTTTCGAATCGCGGCGGGTATCGCGTATCGCCCCATTCCGACCGGTTACGTTCGGTAGTTGACGCTTCCCGAATCCGTAAAAAGTAACGGTCGCGCGGCGTTTTTACACATTTTCGCCCGTCGCGTCGGTGCGTCGAGTTACGGCATTATTTCGGTGTCGCTTGTCACTGGCGTCGCTTAAGCCGCGGGAAAGTAATTGAAACGCGAAATGAGTGAAAGTGTCGAACGACCGAGGGCTCGTGATAGGCGCGGCACCTAGATCGAGGGCTAATGACGACAGGGATCTTGAGCATCTCGCGGTTAGACACTGTAGCGAAGCGGTGGAACGTTTTCCGTACCGCATCGATGCTTCTCGGAACACGCTGAATCCCGTCCCCGGTGATCGCTAACGACAGGTATCCGCCGGTTTACCCCGAACGTTACCCCCAACCGGCGAAAAAGAGGCCCCGGGGGCAGCCTCGTTGGGGACCACCGTCGCCGTGCGAGAAGACAAACCGGAGCCGCAAAAGAGACAGGGAGAAAACGGGGCAGAGGGAGCGGCGAGATGCGGTGGCAGAGACGGAGCGAGATGCAAGAGGGCGAGAGAGGAAGGGAGGGATCCAGAACGCGGTGATTTCCGAGCGGGTAAAGAAATGCGGCCGAATTAAAGCTCCGTTTGCTCCGGGGGGCCCAGGGACCGGGCTGCGAACCTTTTCGGTGGCAAGCAGAGAGGGGGACGAGGCGGCGGAGGGCCCCGCCGTAATTGGTTCTGCATATTTATGAAGGCGATCCTACCGAAGAGGAGCGGAGCCGCGCCTCGCCTCTCCTCGCGTTCGCCACCACGGCCGCAATTCACCGCAGCTGAATTGTCGCGACGTTCCCCGCGCGCGTTACGCTCTCACGCGCTAGAAAACCAGCGTCCGATGGCTCCCGGGATCGTTCACCAACCAATCGTATCGATTCGCAATTTTTTCCCGCCGCTTTACCCACCGTGTACTTCTATCCGCGGCCCAGCGTCAAAATTTAGGCAATCGTTGGGCGAACTCGAGCGTAATTAAGGAAACGATCGTTTTTCTTGGCTGCCGCGCGACGGCTGGCAGATATTTTAATTAGGCAATTAGTCGGCTAGGAGAATGGAGCTGTGCGGACCCTCTTCCGCGCGATGTCTCATTAAACTTCCAAAATATGAACGATCGCGGATCCTTTTTCGCGAAACGACTTTTGTTCTCGGCAACGAGCATCCGGCTCGGGGTCTATCCCGAATCGCTGACTCGGCTCAGAGGTTCCCGCGGAGAGGGAAGGACAGCTTTTGTCGCTTTGAACTCGCCCGAAAATCGTTGAAAACACCGGTGGAACAGCCCGAGCTAAGGGTAAACCTACAGTCGTGAAACAGAGGAGAGACCCTCGGTGTGCACGGTGGCGTGAGCACGCGATGTACGGGCAGAGCGCAACGGGTGTAAGCGCCCCAGGCCAGCAGGCTTGTTTTCTTTTCCCTCTATCGGTGCCAGCGAACCTCCCCATTTGTATCGTTGAGCGGAAACATTTTTCTGCTCGGCCTCGGCCCGAGGAAGATGGGCTTCCACGAGACTCGATCGCGCACGTCTCGCAAATCGTTCTCGCCCGGACCCCGTTCGACCCACCGAAAACGCGTTTCTATCATTAACCCCGCGTGATCCACGAGCCCCCGATTTCGGTTGCTATTTATCGGCCTTTAAACCGCGTAGGGCCCGGCTTCTCTGAAACCCGTCGCGCAGCCGTGAACCTCGGGGAGGAATTGTACGAGAAATCTTTTCGAACAGGTGGGATGGTGGCGCGAGTTTCGCGGTCGCGGAAACTTGCACGGTCGAGTCCCGATTAAAAGGGCGGTATGAAAATCCTCTCCGGGGAGCATCGAACGCGCGCGAGACACGCTTCGCACCGGCTGGCACCACCCGCGGGGATTCCCGTTCCTCTGAAACACTCAACTCCGGCTGTACGTCGGCGAATCGGTTCTTTTATCTGGCCGCCCAACAAAGTGTTGGCACACCCCTCGTCGAACGAGAAGGAGAAATATTGCGCGTTTATTTCATTTGCCTGCGCGATGAAACGATACCGACAGCGAGCCTCCTCTCCAACCACTTCCACCCAGCTATCCTCCATCGTGAAATCATTCCCAGCGTCGAAACTTCCAAGCTGTATTCAACCCTCTGTCAATTATCGAACGCAAATACTGCCACCCACATGCCTAGGCTTTGGAATGTCAGTTTTACGCAGAATGGATTCGCATCCCATTTCCCTTGCGGCGGGGGAGCAGGTCTTGCGGAGTAAACCGCGCAAAAGTGCCCGAGCGAAACAAGATTTGCGATAGAAATCCCCAGGAGTCGGGCGCGCCTCCTCGTTCCGTATCGGCTCTTCTAATCGGCGAGATACTGAGCGGTCGCCCCCCGGAGATCGCTGCAGGCACCGAGTCTCGGAACAGTTTCCACGGTAGCGCCGAGTCCAAACAAACAGACGGCCGCGGCACCGATATACAAACGATCCGAGAAGAGACACGCGCCAGCAGCCACCGAGACCTCGGGGGTCACGAACGAGCTGCCTTTGCTGCCATTGCTGCCAAGCCCCCGACCGCGATATTTATTTTCACGATTCCGAATCTCCTAGGCTTGGCCTAATAAGACGTCTGACTGCAGTCAGGTCTATGCTACTTCCGCAGCCTGCAACAATTCCTACCTCCCACGTTTCGCCGCCTCTTCCCAACACAGCACCATAACATTGCAGCAACGTCTCTGCAATATTGCGGTGCAAGATTGCAATGTTGCACCATAACACTGCAGAGACGTTGCAGGTTCAGTCCTATGTCCGCCTTCGCAATATTGCAGGTGTGTATTTTTGCAATGTTTCGGCAGCATTGCAAACATGTAGTCCTGAAACGTTCCGGCAATGATTCTGCAACGAAACGACAAAATTATGGCAATGATCCTGCAACTCTTTGGAAATATTGCGGTGCGAGATTGAAAATGTTGCCGTATCATTGCAGGGAAGTTGCAGGTTCACTCCTGTATCCGCCTTAGCAATATTGCAGAAGTATATTCTCTTGCTCGATTGTATATACGTGTTTGTACAATAAAGACGTTTAATAATAATAATAATAATACTAATAATAATTTCACACATTAAAATATATAGTATCTACTCTATCTAAACAAATTAAATTAATTTTCAAATCTCTTCTATAATTTAAATTCATGTACAAACAACTCTCATAATAACACTTTTTTCATATCTTCAACGGCCAACGAGAAATTCTAGCATATCCAGTTAAATGAAACATGCTGTAGAATCTACTCGACGTCATATTTCAAATGTCGTCAAAGTCATAGTTGCTTCAGAATATTGCTGTACTTTTTCTACAATATTTCCACTACAGTATTGCACGGCAATATGTAGGCAATTTTGCTGGGTCGTTGCCACTGAAACATTGCACATCGATTTGCGCGCAATATTGCCGAAATATTGTAGGATCGTTGCCACTGGAACATTGCACGTCGATGTGCGCGCAATATTGCCGAAATATTGTAGGAACGTTGCCACTGAAACATTGCACGACAACGTTCTTGCAATATTGCTGCAATATTGTAAGATCATTGCCACTCCAATAATGCACGGGAATATTGCAGGAACGTTCCTACAATATTGCAATGCAATCTGCAACAACACAATATTGCAGCAACGTTCCTGCAATACAGCTGCAAGGAAGTGTGCTGTATAGGTCCCTCGCTCTTATCCCTCGAACGATGTGCTCCTCCGCGTAAATTGCGGCTCGGAGCATAACTCTGCGCGATAACAGTGGCGAATTTTGCCCGTCGATTCGTTAAAAGTGCCCGGTAACGAGTCGTTCATCTGTCCAATTGGCGGGAAATCGGATCGAAGCAGATGGAGGATCAAATTAATTACAGTCGGTGGAATATTTCTCCGCGTTTGGTCCGCTTTGACGCGCCAGTGCACGGGGAACGGGCCTGATAAATCTCGTAGAACTTCTCGCCCCCGCAGAGAACACGCGGTTTAGCATTATGTAAATTTATTCCTGTACGGGAGAGCAACAACTGAAAATGCTCGTGCGCGATAAAAATTCGAGAGTCTTTATCGCCCGAGCAGCCGAGAAAGAACCTGGCCGTTTCGATAAATCACGCGCAAACCGCCTCGGCCATCGTGGTCCGCGAAAATCGCTGCTGCTGCTTTCGAGCCGGTCTATGCTCGCGCTTATTTCCCGACAGTGGCTTTTCTCCAGTAGTCCGAGGGCGTTCAGTGCGAACAACCCCGAAGAAACGCTAGCCGCCAGTGAATACGTGCGTTGAACGCCACTCTGCCTTTGCCTTGCGCCGAGAGAGCCGTTTTTCTTGACGGGGCAGACGCCCAGAAGTTTATCGCTCCTTGCCCCTCTGGAGCCGCGTGTATTTACTCTTTACGATCCCCGAAAACTGTATGCGGCCATACTTGCCACGCGTCGGAACGGAAGGGTTCTCGCATCGTTCGCCAACGATCGTCACGAGGATATTTAAGGGAGGGAGAGCACCACTGACGAATACCCCTGTCAACGGCAGCCGTCGTCGCACCTGAGTCCCGTCCGGGGACGCCCAGAGCCCGTCGAACATTCAGATTTCGAGCGACGAATTTTTTCCTTCATCGCTCCCCGGGGAGTCTAGCGACGAGGGTTGACAAAAGATGGCACGTTCCGCCAAGTTATGCCAGTTTCTATCTCGCGGCGACTGCTGTCGGGACACCGATAGGGAGGATCCAAGTTTATACCCGGCGCTTGCTCGTCCCTCGATTGGAATTTAGGGTGTCTGGCTTCGACTCGACCCTCGAAAGTTCTTCATCCAAGTGTCTACTGTCGTCGAAACGTGTCAGGGGACGATAGTGCTATCGAGGAGGATGAATTTATCGTCCAAGAGATCGCCGGCATTCGTGCAGCTAATTTACATCCCGTTGCCTAAAATAGGTATGTGAGATTTCAGATTGTTCGGGAGTTCCAGAATGGATATGACGATGAATGTAGCGGACGAGGAGATGCTAGCGAGTAACAGTTTTATCCTCCGAAGTGTCTTAAACAAATTAGATTCTATGAAGAGCCGAGGGTTTTTCAATATTCATAGTACGTTAGGACTTTCCTCCTTTTCGAACCGCAGGACGGCTGCTGATTTATCTTTTTTATTTAAGATCGTCAATAACTTAATTGATTGCCCGGATTTAGTGAAGCTAATTCGGTACAATGCTCCGAGTAGAAAGCTGCGGAGGCGACCCCTACTCGATTCCAGGTTACCGGTGTCTAATAATTGGGCAGTACACCCACTGAATATAGTTATGTGGAGCGCGAACGAATTCTTAGAATACATTGACCTATTTATAATGTACCTGTTCATTAGACTCAATACGCTCACAATTACGGATCTGTCTTCCGTAGCTTTAACATGAAAAACTGTCTGATTCAAGTTATTGTAACCCCTGTTTTGTATTTCTATGGGTTTTCCAATTCATATAAATAAATAATAATCATAATTATGATATTGGCGCACAGATTCGGTCATAAAACACTTTTTAAAAATTAATTCAAAGCTATTTCGCTAATATTATGTATTTCCAACGTTTCGGTCAATATTCTGACCATTTTCAAGGAAAGTTTAAGAGAAACAAACAAAATATATAAATTTTTCTTTTTCGTTTTCTCTTTTTCTCTTTAATATATTTATTAATGATATATATGACGTTTTCTCCCACAGCAAGTTTCTTTTATACGCGGATGACCTTAAGATCTATAAAAAAATATCGGGGCATGCTGACTATCTTGAAATGCAGTCTGATCTTGATAGATTTCTGGGTTGGTGTAATTTAAACATGTTAAATCTCAACCTTTCCAAGTGTCATGTTATGAGGTTCTCTCGTAATATGAAATCAATTTTTCTAGATTTTTCCAAACATTATGCAGTGATCAATCTGTTTTCGGCGCACGGTTCGGTCAATATTAAACTATTTCGACCGAACCGTGCGCCGAAAACAGATTGATTAATTTTTACGGTCGAAATTATACTTATAAATAACTTTTTTATTATGCAGTGATTACTAACAAGGCCTTGAAGACTTTAGGGTTCATAAAACGTTTCTCGGCTGAGTTTGTAAATATAAGTACCCTGAAGTTATTGTACACATCCTTAGTCACACCTCATTTAGAGTATGCATCTCTTATATGGTCGCCCACTTCAGTTAAATATAATACACAACTGGAAAGGGTGCAGCATAGGTTTCTACGGTTTGCTGAATATAAGTTATACATTCACAGGCCTGTCTGGGATCATGATTTTGTATTGATACTTACTAGTTTAAACACTACCCCTGCTGCGCGTAGAACTGTAACGGATATGGCCTTTTTATTTAAGATCATTAACAGCGAAATAGTTTGTCCTGCACTACTGGAACTCGTTGATCTATATGCTCTTACCAGATACGTCAGAAAAAGCCAACCTCTTCTACCCCAGCAATACAAATCTAAATACGGGTTACTAGACCCAATGAACCGTGTAATGATTAGTGCCATTTCCTACTTAGACTATGTTGATTTCTTTTCCGGTAGTACTTCCTCCTTTAAGTGGAAGCTTTTTCGACTATTGTGTCAGGAAAACCCTATCACCTCGTTGTAACTAATGTTTTGTATTGGGCTATGCCCGTCATTTTCAATAATAATAATAATAAAATTGCATGTGCTATTGAAATTAGTCGCTACCGTTTAAAATGAAACGTGCGACTCGTGAGCCGGTTTACTGGTGACTGATGTAAACAACAGAAAAACCTAGAGCATCTAGAAGGTGAACTAAGATGTTGTCAACAAAGACCGTTAAAATTATGAATTCTATAGAAACTCCAAATAAATAATAATAATAATAATAATAATATTCGGCGGTTTATCGGGGGCCCACGAGGTAACGACCGTTCCGACAGAGAACGCGGCGATACGAACGTAATGCAATCTGCAAACGCGTCGCGCGCTCGGATTCCACGAGGCGCGAAACTCTGGGTTTGAGGTTCGACGGAAATTTTAAGTAACCTCGCAGGAGTAAATACGTAGAAAGTGGGGTAGGAGGCGAGGGGATCTAGCCCGGGAGGTGGCTTTCCGTCAGTAAGAATGCCTGGGCGTCGTAATCGGGTCTCCGTCGGAAGTAAAACCCAGCCCGTTTCCATTCTTCGTCTTTTCAATTTCCGATATCCCCGCGGAGAGAGCGTCTAATGGTAATTTTAAAAGGGAAACGCAATGGCGCATGCATAATACACTCTACGGGCTCGTTGATTTTCCCGCTGATCATCTCGAGAGGGAGGCGGAGAGATTTTACGATGAAAAAAAGTCCCGAGGACGACGGTGTAATTCCAAGGGCTTGGGCGTCGCTCGGCGAAACTTGGACGCGCTGGAATGGTTCGAGGTTGCGCCGCGATCCCTTCCCCGTTCCACCGTCCATCTTTTGTGGCGAGTTAAATAAATAAATCAGCGCGACCGGCGAGGTAATAACAGGAACGAAGGGCTGAAAGCTCCGTGGTACCTTCTTGCGAGTGGCTCGACGAGCAAGTTCGTCGTTCCTCGCGTTCCGGCTTTTTAATTCGCGAGGCGCTTAATTCGCGATGTGAATCGTTGATGAGGACGCGGGCAACTTCCTCGAGAGCCGACGGAAGCGAACTTTCACCGACGAAAATTCGCTAACGCCCAGCAACGACGCTAGTGCCCCCTCGATTCTAGGCAGAGCATCCGAGAATGAGGCCTATGGAAACGGCCACGGATCATTCGCAATTTTACGCGTGAATCTGAAGAAGAGATTCTTGAGATAGGTACTCGATGGGCGAACGAGTTTCGTCATCCCGCTTGTCGTAGTGCTCCGGAAGATGTGTTTACAAGTCTATCGGCTCCTGAAATCTCTCGAGAATTTCGTTATCGAAAACTCAAAAGATTCGTATTTTTCTAACGGATGCGGAGAGACGGAGAACGAGGAACGCGGAGCTGAGCGTAAAAGAAACGCGGGATGGAGACCAATTACTACCGAGAGGCAGAGCGGGATGGATAAAGGAGCGGAGCGGAGGAAGAGGAGAAGAGAGACAGAGGGAGGCTTAACGCGGGGCCCTTAATATGGCGAGGGCGGCCTTAATAAGGGAGGGAGTTTCGGCGTATACGCGGAGCGGGGACACAAAAGCCGCGGAGGACGCTGGACCGGCCCCGATACAGGAGGTCAAAAATGCGCTCAAAAAATTGCCGCCAATTTGAATTGCTAATAAGGACGATGCGCGAGTCCTCGAGAGTTCGGCCTAACCGGTGCAAAACAATGGTCCCGCGTATAGCGGTATACCCACGCCGGCAAAACGAACGCCGGTGACGAAGTCCATATAAGTGTTCCGTTTGGCTCCGCAGAAATGCAGTCCGAGGGGAAAAATAAAGGAGCTGGAGGGAGCGAGCGAGCCAGCGAACCAGCGAGCGAGCGAACGAGGATGCCACTCGATGCCCCCTCGCTAGGGAAGAGGGGGTACAACACAGACACAGGGGGGCTTGAGGGGAAGTGGAAGGACGCTACCGGCCACGAGGGAGAGATCGCCGATGCAACCCTAAATAATTAGTCACTGCCACGTCCGAGGTTCTCCGCTCTCGGCCGGAGGAAACCGTGGAAAGGGGACGCCAGTTAGTGGAATACTGCTACGGGCGCGTGGGAAACGATACGCGACCGACACGGACGCGGGGAATTCGCGACGGCCCCACGGCCACCGATCGCGGGGCAAGGAGGGCCGTGAACGGTAAGAAAACGTCAACCCCGATTTACCGGCGACCCACCCAAACGGAGAATCCCGCGCGATCAAAGTGGCTCACCGGCTTGCAAGAGCGGTGATCCCGATCGATTGGCCAAACGGGTTGAACGGAAGCTAGGGGACAAAGCGATCGGCGGGATCCACTGTCCGAGAATTATGGCGAGAATGAGTGGGTTCGTCGGGGCTGGTGGCGAAGGAATTTCGCATTCTTCTTAATCACGACTACCCGGCCGACGACGTTCTTCGCGTGTAACGAGTTTAACAGCCGCCCTTGCGGCCCGCCACCGGCCCAGTCGTATTAATTGCTTCATTAACGTAACGATGCGTCGGTTATCGGGCAGATTTTCGGTATTAAAAAGAAGCTTATCCGGCCGATCGCGCAAACGAGGGCCTGATGTATACGGGATATTAATGCCTGAAACGCGGCCACCGCTACTTATTGCCTGCCGAGATAATCGCTACTTCCACTATCGGAATGCTTAATTCCTGCAATTTATCCATACCAGGCCGTTCCCGTCCTTCTCCGATCGCGCTCGCTCACACGCGCCAACAATCGAGAAAAAGCAAAGGCTGCGGACGGATCAGTGGCGTGGAGCGTGTCCGAGCATTCGTCCTTGATAAGATAGCCGCGAACCTACCGCGACGATAGCCGTGTAACCGAGAACCGGTAACCGCGAGCCGCATTCCCGTGCCGAACGCTCATCGGCCTCCGACTCTGGACGAGCGTCGCGCGACGCGACGCCTCGGCGAGGACGTTTCTGACCCATCTCTACCTTCCGGCTAACGTCACCTCGACCTCGCCTCCCTTCCTCTTCCAGGGAATCCCTCGTCACCTTCGGGCTTCTTCATTTTCGCCAATGCAAACTCGGAGCAAGGTCCGGTGACCACGAAACCTCTCGTTAAAAGCTAGTGGATACTCGCGCTTGCGTCCTCATGGCAATTGGGCTGCAAGTGTGCTGCAAGGCTGCTGCTAGCATCTGGTTAGGTATCGCCGCATTCTTCGAGGCGAGGGGAGGAATTTAAACGCGTTTCCGCAGGCGCCGGCCGAGTGGACTTAATCACGCATTCACGGAATACAATCGAGCGTTCGCGTTATGCATGCCGAGGATCTCTGGGCGGAAGGAGGCCGGCCGGCTCAAAGGGAGATAACTGGTCATCCAAGCGGTATTCCGACGTATCGATCGATACGGGACCTCCCTCGTTGTCGCGATAACCTCAAACCGCCATAATTGTCCCGCGCGATCTGCCCCGGGAGAGGGGAAGTCGAGGCCGTTCTGCGAGTGACGCAAACCGGAAGCTGGACCAGAAGCCGCGTGGAAAGAAAACCGCGATTACCGGTAATTCGTAATATCTCTATAAAATGTATTATTATTATTATTTATTATATAAACGGGAAAGCTCTTTAGTTACGTAGTCAGAAGTCAATTACAAAGATTACATTAATGTTAAAAATAATTACAATAAAATAAAATAAGATACAACAAAATAATATGAAGTAAAATAAAACTGCAGAGATTTTCTACAAGTTTTTCCAGAAGAGAAGAGAAGTGGCTGATCTGACTTTTCTCTTCAAAATTTTTAACAGCCATATTTGCCGTCCCGAGATCCTCAGCAAAATCTGTCTAAATGCGCCCGAACGAAAAATAAGATCATTTCCCTTCCTTAAACCCTCGCTCTTAAAAATTAGTGTAGCGGATGCTGATCCCATAAACAGGATATCCATCCTGACGAACAAATATTGTTCTGAGTTAGACTTTTTCAATAAGGCTCTAGCTTCCTTTCAAACAGCGGTGCGCAAAATTATTCCTGTAGAATAGCAATAAGTAATCGGATCGTGATCTGTAATTTTAGTATCTATGTAATACCTCACACAGTCACTTTTGTTCTTATTAACTGTATAGTGTATACTAAGGGCTTGTCCCGTTTAAATAAATAATAATAAAAAAATAATAAAAATTAGTGATTTCGCTCTGTAATCTCATTCTTTTCGCGGGCCCCTCAACGAGCCTGCGATCTCCAATTCGATCGGGATGCATTTTACCGTGATTACGTCGGAATCGAATGAAGCTCGAGGTCGCATCGAAATTCTGATCAATTGGAAGCGACGAGGGAACTGATATCGACGAACGATCGATTGCACCCGAACAAGTATCTCCACCGATTCTTGCTCATTGTCTGCCAGACATTCGTCAAATTAATTCCGTTCAAAGACTCCGAATTCGATGGCAACCGCGTGACACTTCTAAGTTCATTCTACTACGACGAACTACGGATTTATTTATTTATTTAAATAATTATACGGGGAATACCCATGTTTTACAAGAGATAAAGTAGCGAAATTAACTAAAAAGTCTATACAATAATAAGCCAAAGATACACGGCTAACAAAGCCATCAAAACTAAACTAAATTTGTTAACCCTCGAAAACAAAAGAATTATATCAGACCTGACCTTTCTACTCAATGTGATAAATAGCCGAATAAATTGTCAACCCTTACTAACACAAATCAATTTTAATGCAAGCACTAAGAGCCTAAGGCATCGTAATCTTAAAACCCATCGAACCCTCTATGGTAAACATAATTGCATTGATCGCATATGTAGCATTGCCAATTCTTATCACGAACAACTTGATTTTTTCTCCGACTCAGTAGATAAGATCCGTACAAAGCTTTTACGTCTGTTGCATTGAGTGTATCGCATTGTATATTCATGCTTTCTTTTTCTATCTTTCTTTCTTTATAGGTGTCCGCTTCTCTACCTCATTTTGTATTCAATTGTACCAAAGGGTTGTAACCCGTTTGTTGTAATTAAATTAAATTAAAAAAAAAATTAAATAGTAAAAAGAACTAAGAACACAAAACTAAATACTAAATACAGAATACAGAATTCTAGTTACACATATGTAAGTTAGTTACAGTTCTATAAAGTATCGTCCTCACCGAAGTCAAGGAACATTGGAAGGGGTCTAAGTCACTGAAATTTAAATCGTCAATATTTCTCTACGCTTTAACCTCTATTTGTGCCGAGGTTCGATTCAAGTGCGATTCTCGAAACTGAAAGCATCATCTGTGGGAACGAGTGGCCGCGAAGGAACACGAATCGATATATCGCTCGCCAATGATACTCGATGCGCTGGGCAGGCCGAACGAGCAACAAAACCGCGGGGCCGTGTTAAACGCGGCATATCCGAAAGCGATTGCAACGAATCCAACGAGGACCCGTCGATAGCGACGATACCACGGATCGGCGAAACGCGATCTCGCCCGGCCCGTGGACGATCGATTTTGCCGGGGATAATTTTTCCAGGCGAGGTTAATCGATCTCCATTCGCCAGGGGATCCGTCATTGTTCCGAGAAGCGGGGCCGTGAGATCGGTATGGTTATCGATATCACCGTAGATAGACGTATCAGCCGTAGCAGGTACGGTTAAATCGCGGTGCACGCGTTGCAAGTGGCAGCTGCATCCAAGTAACGTTACCGATACAGTGCTGGCTCGCTTACTCGCTCGTTGGTTCGCGCGAGCTCGCCTGGAGAAAGAGAGCCGAGTGGATGATGGACGAGGAGAGCCTCGACAGACTTCGTCCACGAGGAACGGAGAGGGACAGGCTGGCTGGCTGTCTGTCTGTACAAGGGCTTACCTCCTTGGCGTGATCTCCTTTCGTTGTCGCCGTCACCGTCGCGTTTCGCGCAGGGACGCATTCACGAATTCCGTGATTAATTTCGATTAAGGATTACCACTCAATGAGGGCCTCCAACGTCCGCCTCTATTAATCCCCGCGTAGAAACGTCACCCAGGAGAAAATCGTCGACCCCTTCCACTGATCTACTTCAACGAACTAACACTGCCCAGGTTGTGGAAGAACCACGGAGCAGAGTAAGCTCTAATAATTGAAGCGTTCCTCTTGCCCGCAGGAGTAAAGCCTCCTCGACGAAAAGGGACAACGAGCTGCCGATAAATACGACTCCTGCGAGAGGTAGGTCGCCGATGGCGCTGGAGAGACGCCTCCAGCTCGCGCTAACTTACCTACTTAATTCCAGGCTGTTTTGCCTGGCTGCGTGCAACCCAGCGAATATTAACGATCCCGGGGAATAAGTTTGTCAGAGCATTTAACGATTGTCTACAAGTATCGCGTGGAAGCTTCGCGACCGCGAGGGAAAATTAATGGAAACGCGATTCTTTGATCAGGCCTGGCAGCCTCGGCATTCTGCTCTGCCTCTTCCAGGCCGCTACTCTCGGGCAAATTTTATTATTTACGATCTGGCGAACCGAAGAGTTAAAAGGTTAGAATTTCGTTTGCCCGAGAGCACCGAGTGGAAGGCGCTCTATCTTCGAGACGGCCCCGTTTGCGTGCGGTGCCATTTTCTGCGAGCATCGAATCCTCGGTTCCCCGGTTGCTTCATTTATTTTTCCCTTTGACCGCTTAACAAGGATCAGCTTCGACGACAGAGGATTACCAGAAACGGGATAGAACGTAACTGCACGCGACACGTCTCCCAGACTTTCCTGCATTTCCACGCGGAATTAAGGACGGGCCATCTTGGCCGCGCATCGAAGGTATCGATCGCGGCGGAGTATCGGTACGAAAATGACAGACGCAGAGAGGAACGTTGAGTGTTCCGTGGACAAAAAGGAACGGGAGGAACGAAAGGAAGCCGCGATTACTCACGGAGAATGAGGAAGAACGGGGAACTACTACTCGCAGCAGCGAAAATTTCACCAGTGTTTCCATTAGAGGGAAGCTGTCTCGCGGATATTCCAGCCCCAGTCATTGGCTAAATTATTCCAATTACTAACACGGGCCCCGGTCTCCGCTAGACGATCTCGAATATTTTCTCGTTCGCCCGATCCGGTCGGGCATGGGAATGAAAATGTTTGCACGTCTCTTGAATTTCATTTACGCAGAGACGTTGAAATCAACCCACCCTTTAATTCGGGCCTCCCCTCCAACCCACCCCCCTCGGGCGTTTAATAACGAGAACCTGCCGGCGTGGACGTGGTACGAGTGACTCGTAGGACAGGACGTAAAATATGACATTAGCATCGGCAGAGGAGAGTGGAATTTCAGGGCGTGTCGCGGAGAGATGAAAAATCCTGTCACGACGCCTCCCGTGTTCCGGAAACGAGCGTCAACGAGCAACCGACGGAGATATCTCGTTTACAGCCTGGTCGAAATTTCCAAGCGAACGCGAGCCCACTGTCCTCTCATCGCAGCCTCCGATCGAATCTATCTATCAAACTTCCCCGTCGCCCAATTACTTTCAATCCCGGGGAAATCACGTCCCCCCGGGGGCGGGAGAGTACAGAATCCGAGCGCGTTTCCAAGTGGCAAGAACAAAGGACGCGAGCAAACACCGCGCGTCGCGTCTCGATCGAGCAGCCTTCTCCCCGCGTATTCCATCGGAAACTCGGATAAAGAGATTACAGATCGACGGTGGGGGGAGGGGGGGCAAGATCAAGATCGAGGAGAGGGAAGATCGCGATGTTCCGCGGCGGCCCATTAAAGATTTTAATGAAACGCCCCGTGGCCAAGGAACGACGTCTGGCTACTAGGAAAGTTCTGGCATAAGATCCCAACTGGACTCTCCCGGCACGCGGTCCCTGGATGGCGATGCGAACCGTAAAAGGACATTTGTCGCTTTATATGGTCGAATCGGCTACCAAATACATCGCGAGCCGGCCGTAGAAAAACAAAAGGAGCCCGACCGAGAGCGGGCTCTCGCGGCTCTCTCACGAGAGCCGCGCTGACACACCGGCTCAAAATAATGTCGCATGTCGTACGACATCCTTCCAGTCGGACCGAAACGCTGCCGATCCAACTCTCCTTCCCTCTTCCCACTTTGCTACGGGACTGCGTTAGAATAACTAGATACCTGTCCCCGTACCACGACAAAGGGACCAACCAGACGGAACACGTGGCTTCTTAAAGACGATCGTCCCGTGTCATCCATAGCAAATAGGGGAGAGGTGGGATGAAAGGGACACGTATTCAAGGGGACATGGTTATTATCTCAAAGGTAAAGGATCTGCCCAGGCCAAAAGTGTTTTTATTTTGTAGCCACATTTATTCATGTGTAATCAAGCCAAATTTCAAGCGGCTATCGTATCTACGACGACGGAAATACAGGATTGAATATTTTTGAGGTTCAAAGTATAACTTTTAGTATTTTCTTGAACTGTCTTGAAAAGTGCTGTTACCGGCGATTGATTTCGTATAATGTCCGATCCTTTTTGTGTCATATTGTAATTGTAGGAATTAGATTTTCAATTTTGGTGCCTTATTTATGAAAGGGACACAACAAAAATTTATGAACGGACGTGATTTTCATACCTGTCACCTTCAAAACCTTACTATTCTTCACTTGTTTCAGTGAAAATATGCCACATAAAATTCGGGTTAGGATGCTATTAGACAATTCATTATTTATACCTATTAAGGGGGCCGTCTCACCGGGCCGCGAATGTGTGCGGACGCTCACACAAGTTAAGTTAAGCGTGTACGTATACGCGTGTAGTAAACAAACCGGTTCAACCGATTTTCGTCCTGGAATCGGCCAGAAGGAAGTTTTTGCGGGTACAGTTGCCTTCAGTAAACATCTGTGGGGGGTGGGACGGTGCGTTTGAACGCTAATAAGCACTGTATATTGAAGTAATAATGAATTCATACGTCACGCTGGTGCTACGTAGCTACAGTGCACCATTAGCGCCACCAACGGAGAAGCCTTGAAGCTTCATTCTGTCAGTTTTCGATTCATAAATTCATTATTATTTCAATGTACAATGCTTATTAACGTTCAAACGCACCGTCCCACCCCCCACAGATGTTTACTGAAGGCAACTGTACCCGCAAAAACTTCCTTCTGGCCGATTCCAGGACGAAAATCGGTTGAACCGGTTTGTTTACAACACGCGTATACGTACACGCTTAACTTAGCTTGTGTGACCTGTCCGCACACATTCAAGGCCCGGTGAGACGGACAATAACAAAACTGAGACGGCCCCCTTAAGATCATTTAATTACATAAGCTCAACTGTTGATTTTTAATTCCTATTACGAATTAAAATAACTACTGTGATTTCGGTACCTGCATAAATAATAATTAAAACAATGATATTAATATTTCCTGGTTTTATTACACTGTCCCATTCATAAACACCCATGTCCCTTTCAATACAGCCAATTTATGAAAGGGACAAAACACACTTTTTTAGAAAACGAAAAATATGACATGTAAATATAGAGAGAAGCTTAATAGGCCCGTGTATTCTATAGCCAGATAACTAGCCTTCCTAATCTTACCAATTAGAATTCTATTGGTTATTTAGTTTTTTTACTATCTGGACCTAAACACAAGTGTCCCTTTCATCCCACCTCTCCCTACATAGACATATTATAGGTACTATATGTAGTTACGGGGATTCCCGAGGGATTCTGTGCGGTGGAGCGCGACAGGAGGAAGACAAAAGGAAAGGCGAATGGCTTTCGACCGAAATGAAATCACCTCGATACGCGTCAGTTTACTCGGTGCAGTTGCCGATGCCGTCGCGTCGGTCGGTCGGGGCTTCAGACACCTCCGATAGAATGGGATCGGCCTCGCACGTTCCTGATCTCTCGAGCGGTCGCGCTCCCACGGAATGTCGATGAAACCCACGGATTCCCCGGCAAATGTGCGTTTACCTATTCGCCCCGCGTCTGTTTTCAATCCCTTAAAACTTAGTCGAGCGGCGGCCCATACGGCACGAAGCAGAAAACCGGCGATCCCCTTTCTCGGCTCGTCGTTCGATCGACTGCCAGTCGCCGGATTTCCGTGCCCCCCCCCCCTCCTCCTCCCCCGCCGGCCTTTTTCCCTTTCGTTTCGTTCGAGTTCCCTGGATTTCCCTGAAATCCGGCGGACCGGCTATGTAAATTCAATTTCTCGCCGTCGTTACATCGCTCGAGTTCTCTTTGCCTCTCGACCGGCTTCTCCCCCCTATTTATAGGTCGTTGGAGTTTCACGGCCCAAAGAGATCTCTGTCTTCCAGCGATCTTTCGGCGAGACACCCGCCGCGTAGTCTCTATCGTAAGTTTCCAAGGAAATTCCAGGTGCACCGGATCGGACGGCAACTCGACCTTAGAGCAGCTCCCCCCCGCGAGTTATTAAAAATCGAAAGGGGCGACCCGGACGTTTCTTTGTGCCGCCACGTCGAACGCGACGCGAGGAGAGATCGGGCCGTGGAAAATCGCGACGTACGAACCGCTGGCCCTCCCCGGCTTCTACCGCTCCGCTACGCGCAAGTTTGCAAATTCAATTTCTCGGTTCCGCGAAGCGCCGCATATTTCGCCGCATCTCCAACTCCTCGGAGCGTGTAAAGCTGCTAAAGCGCTAAGGAGTTCCACCGTCTGGCCCGGTCCTTTCACCGTCCTCGACGTACATCGAATTTAAACGTGAAAAGTGCCCGATGGTGACTCGCCCACGCCGAGACACGGTGGAATATGAGGACCAATCCCTTCTTTTCACCTCTCAAACTCACCCGTCTCTCTGTCACGCCTCGCTAGAACTTGCGGAATAATTAGGGCGAGTCGATGAAGCGGAAGAGAGGTTGTCCCCCTTGATAGTTTCATGGGAACGGATCTGTCGGAAGCAATTCGAGACTCTATCCACCCCCCGTTGTACTCGAGAACCAATAAACTCTTCTATACATCGATGTTGCTCCGGTGAACATTATTTGAAAACTTCGCGAGATAGTTTCCAGATTTGCCGGGGACTAGCGACGCGAACGTCGCTCAATATTGCAAACCTCCCCGCTAGACCGTTCCCTGGATTAAATAAATTTCCCCGAACAAATAAATAAACGAGCCCCGCCGCCGATGCGCTATTCCGGCGTTATTTATAATTACATTAATCACTCTCGCCGATGGCGGAGTCGGCGTTGGATGTTACATCCAGGCTGGCTGGCAAACAGGATATTATAAAATAATCGATACGGTTGTCGCGGAACGGACGTTGCGCGGCCAAATGTAATTTATACAAGCGATATTTAATAATAGGAAATACCAAATAGAGTTGGCGCGTGACTGCACGGTGATGCGCGCGTTTTCAAACGGCCGAGCCATTAGTTAAATATTAATTATCCGATGTTTGGACGAAGGCGCGTCTCGCGTTTCGTTCGGCCAAACGGCATAATTCGATACATACATCGGTTAACAGCGCGCTTTGTGGCTAACGCGGCCGATTGTTTTTTGTTGCGCTACTTTCCACCCGCGATCGACTGTTCTCCCTTTTGCAGTCCCAGCGAAATCTCTACCATTGTACGCCAACAAACTCCGGACACCGTTCCACCGCGAAATAATCCCCTCTAGTAGCTTGCGCAAGAGATGAAGGATCCTCTCAGCCCTCATTTACACCGTTCCAAAGTCCCTGAAATTCTATTCGCGCGTATCTTTCGCCGTTGCTGGACCGCGGTGCTCGGGAGACCGCGGTACCATAAAATTCTCTTTAGAAGCGAATTTCAACGTGGCCCGATCTCGTTATCCGGCCGTTCTACCATCCGTAGATAAGTTGCTCGCCGCCGAGATTCGCGGGTTAAAGTTTTCCGTCGATTCCGGCCACATCGGGGCTCGAACACCTCGTCGTTCCTTCGTCCCTTGGTTCCTCGGCTCCGTCGTTCCCCAGCGGGCTTTCTCCGCACTCCTCGAGTTTCCCCGGCCCGTAAAAAGCTAGCCAGGGGAGCCCCCAAGGCCCGATTCCGATATCAAGCAACTTCCAAATAATTTCCTTCCCGACTTCCGTTCGAGACGCCGGGCAAATAGCGAAACAAACTTCCGCCCCCTTGATCCCGGAAAGTTCGCGCCCAATTGCCCGATAAGAAGCCGCTTCCACCCGCACCCAAGCCGCGAACAAACAGTTATCTTTCACCCGCGTAAAAACCGTGAATCAGCCTTGCCCGTTTCTTATCAACCCCCTCGTCCTTTCCCCTTTAACGCCGTTACCCCTTTCACCCCCCACGCGCAGCTTCCCTTTGTAATTGTTTCGTCGAATGGCACGAGCTCGGATCGGACAGAGGTACAATGCAAACTTGTGGGGATTTTGCAAGAGTTTTCGTATCGAGGAGAGTTCAATCTAATTTCAACGAGAATGGCTATGTTCGTTCGCTTCTTATCCATTAAGTGGCTTGTATTTTAATGGAGCTCTTTCGAATGCGGCGATATCGATTCCCCCAACTTCTCCCGCCCGGGGGAGCTCTCAGGGAAACACATTCAGGATCGTGGAGCGCCGCGGAGGATAAAATACGAAGTTATTCCAACGGTTGTGGAAAGTACGAGCCGGCATTCGGGGGTAAAAAGACGGGCGGTAAAAAGAAATCGTGGCCCGAAAACGCGCCATTCGACGCTCGTTCTCGATGCGAATGGCTCCATTCTTGTACCGTTCCACCTCTTAATAGAAGAAAATTACTGGGGAATTGAGAGTGCCATTGTAAACACAGAACAGAGTGAAATGTCTGATGGGGGCTGCATCTTGGATAATAACACTCTCCGTCTTGAATAATAACACCCGGAGAGAAAATCCACGCATTACCGCCGCACTCCATACATATTCCACGCACTGCGGGGCAAGCATGCCTCCGCCGACTGTGCCATTTCTCCTCGTTGGAGCGCGGAAAAGCCTGCAACTGCGAGGGACATTGTCAGACGCAAGTTCTCGCGTGGGTAGCTGGTAACTTTTCCAGGTGTTTTCAGGCTGCGAAACCACGGGCCTTTCACCGGGTATCAAGGAACCGCCTGTGTTTTTCATTAGAGACATCGAGCTGCCCTTCGCGGCACCCACGCTTTCCCAGCAAAGTGCCGCGAGGAAAATGTAATCGAGGGGGCGTCGCCCGCGGGGCGAAGTACAAAGTTCTTCGTCCCTCCTTCCTGCCTGATAATGTAACGAGAGTTTACTCTAAGGGCGGCACACACGTCCGGGAAGTAGCCCCCCCCGAAGCCCCAACTTGCACAGCGGCTGCTTTCGCAAAACCGACGCCGGCTTATCTCGGCTAAAGGATGACTGTTCAAACTCCGATGGCGTCGCGCGTCCTCCGCTCGCAAGACCTTCGACCCTGCGCCTTCCCTCGCGCGATTAATTTCATTTCTCTCGGCGTGTCGATCAACGTGGAAATGGTTTCGACAGTGGCCAACGGTCGCCAGGCAAAACGGCAGGATAATAAATTCTACACCTGCGCATTGTCGGTTAGCTTTTGTTGTTCCATTCCCGGCTGACGTGCGCGTGGCGCGCGGGAGATATTTGCGTGCAAACTGTGCTCGTGATTCGAGGGAAAATTTTATCGGATTAATCGCAGGCCGGGTTAGAATCCAGTGTCCGTCAGAGCCGCAGGCAGCTGCTCGTATTTCACAGTAATTTTTATCGTAGGTGCCGACGCTTAAATTATTTGAACCTTCTCGCCACGCTAAAATATTCATCTCTGACTTGCACCGTGATACGCGCATTCATCATTCCTGATGCTAGCCGCGCGGACCGCGAGCCCGGGCGTAAATTTTCAAACTCTGACAAAAATTCACGCTCCCCCATCCCGCGCCCTCTAACTTTCACGCAGTGGGGGAGGACAGCCGTGCTACGTTCTGTGTTTACGCTACATCTCGGCAGGTTATGCGAGTCGAAACGGAGGATGGCACCTCTGATTCGCATTCATTGATAATAATTTCGAGATGGCCAGCAGTTTGACCCAGTTCGTCACCCGGCGCGGGCGACTTGATTTCCACCAACCGAAATGTCAATACGACGGCGATCGAAATTAGTGTACTGTGTGTCGGCACGAACGAACAGTTGGTTAATCATAAAATAACACACAACCACGTGGAACCCCTGTCGCTTATTTAAAAGCCTCATCAATATGTTTCATGTTCCCGTTTCGCTCGCAAAGCTCATGATAAATGCAAGGTTCTTTTCATAGGGGACATCAACAGGAACCGAGGGCAAATTAAAAATAAAACTATCTTGCTATCGATCTTGGGCTCCTGTCACCCGACTAACAAGGGGAGGACAGGGTGTGGTAGACATCCATTTTGATGAGCCCTGGCACGACGGATCTGTGCCGAAAATAAGTAAATAGGTGTCCGGGCGTTTAAGTCAATACGCCTGAATAATAGAGATATTTATATGTGTTTTATTAAACATTTCACGAGGGCCCTGGGGTTTTACTGGGTAAAAATCCCACACCACCCTGGTTCCTCCGGGGATTCCCCTCCGGATGGCGTAGGGTTTAATGTTCCTTCTTGAGAATTCTTTCTCGAGAATTTCTCGAGAAATTTCATAATTTCTTATTTCTCATTTCTCGAGAAATTAGTGTTTCTCGAGAGTCTTGTAGGTGTAGGAAAATTATTATAAATCATATTTGTTTTCAGAAGTGAATTTTCAGTTAGTTCAATAACTGTGTTATTCGTGAACATATAAACACATCTACAATCAGTGATAAATGGTTGCAATATATATAGGAAGAATTGCGCGACTGTTTATAAACTTTTCTCTTCGTGTCGCCGATACCCTAGATACAATTAAACCAACATCCACTAAAAATGAAAGAAGTAGATTGGCTGACACGATATTAGACGCATTGTGCTTTTGAAAAAACTATTTTAAAACAAAAAAGTAATGTTTCGCCTTGCTCACATTTTATATTGAATAAAGAAATTTATCAATTGTATTTAATGTCGGTTTTTTTTCATTTACACAAGTTTTTCCGAAGTTGAACACGAATACAAATTTAGATAAATATTACCAACATTATTCCAAAAATATAAATATTGCAATATTTATTTAATTTCTTGAGAATTCTCGAGATTTTTAGAAAGAAATTCCTAATTTATTAAAGTAAATAATTCGCAACATAACTTCTGATTTCTAGTAAAATAATCAAACATGTATTTTCATTTTTATAAATAAAATAATCAATTAATTACACTTTTTACATATGACTGGTTTCTCCTTCGTGCATTTTGCGCAGACAATTTTTTTGCAAATTATGCAAGTTTGGGTGGTTTTATTACCTGTGCACAATCTTGTGTGGCATTTTCTTCGTGATTGGGAATTATTCTTGTAAATCTCCAATAAGAGTCTTTTCTGTTTATGCGTTACGTCGTATGGACCCGATCGGATCATTTAAGGGGGGGGGGGGCCTGATGTAACTAGCTAAGAATCGAGGCATTTTTCAGGAATATTTTTTAAAGAAAGTATTTAATCGATCTTTCTAAGACTTTCAGGATATTGTATTATCAGGTTAAGGTAGATAAAAAAAATTTATTAAAAAAGAGCGACACATAACAAAGTTATAAGGGCTTATGCCCAGTCCGTTGGCGACGCAATTGTTGCACTGCGGGCAACGTAGGGTCTTTTGGTTTCATCTGAAACCAAAAGTCGAACAATTTTCGTTTAGTTTATGAGTGTCCGCACAAATCGTATAAATTCATAACTTAAAAGATGCACAATTGAACAAATGGCAGTCTCTTGAAAAAAAGTCACTTTTTCTAACGAAATTTTGCCTTAAATATGTTAAAAAAAAGTTATTTATTTAAATACTATCATCATACTAATAACTTAGCTCTGTGAAGTAAAAATGTCCACAAATATCCGTGCACAAGGCCAAGTCGATTGGTTGAATATTTTTTTAGTTACATTCCCCGCAAATTGTAAAACTATCGTTTCGAGAAAAACACATTTCAAGTTTTCTGATAACCTGGTGCTCCGTAGCAAAACCGGCTATATCCGCTTTAATTTGTCGAATTTCGTTTTGCGGCTTTGGGAGCATATTATCGTGATGTTCAACTATTGATTTATGCAAAACAAAAATCGATTTTTTCGACCCACTACACCAGGCTGCCCCCTTAAGTGCTCACGCCGAAACCAAACACATATCAGATTCAGATAAATGAGTCTATAATTTGAGAAGTGTATCTGAGTCCAGAACTAAGGTTCCAGTTGGAGAACTGCAGAAAAATACGTAAATTTCGTAAGGTGTGAAATGACTCCTCGTGGTGCATAAAGTATGCAAAGAATTTTTCTCGATTTACAAGAATAAAATAAGGTAAGAGAAAAACGGAAAGCGAGAAATTGAATAATCAGATAATATAAGACTTTACAGAAAGTCAGATGAGCGAATGAAATAACAATGAATGCATTTTAAAGTAAATTTTGAAATGGGTCATCCGACCCCGCTTGGTACATTAGTGTTGAAGATTCCCCAGGCAAAAAAATTTATAAATTTTTTCATAATCTTTTTTAAAGTGGGGAAATCTATCCCCTATCGTGCTAAGGCTAATCAAAATCGATGTCTACCACACCCCCCGTCCTCCCCTTGTAAATAGCTTCCACGTACACACCATGATATACCTAAGAATTGAATTGAAGCGTAGTCGATACGAATCACTTTGTAGGGGGCACACAAAGGGCCAAGCTTCGTCAAATGTTGAAGCAGCAAAGATACATGTAACGATCGGATGGGCCGAGGAAACGAGTCCATTGTCTCTGCCGTCTGCTTTTATTCGTCACGATCGAAATTACACGGCCGCGACGTTGATAAAGTACACATTTATTTGATTATCCCAGGGGCCACATTCCGTCGGAGCCCGAAGAACGTGTCTCGAATATCATTGGCCGGCCGCGGCGCCATCCTCTGGAACCGTATTTCCCTAATACGATTCTATTTGCGTAGGGAAAATCGGGAAACGACGCGGAGCCAGGGCTCACCATGACCACCACGAGACCGTGGCCGACTGTGAATTAATGCTGTGCGCCGGTCCCATCGGAACGAGGAAATGATGTTCCAAGTTTCGTCAGCGGCGAGACAAAAGTAATTAAACCCAGAGGACTACTCGATAATTTACCATACGTTCCGCGGTACATTCCTCGACTAACGAAACCCTCTGCGCCCTTCTCGCACCCCCCTCTCGCGCCCTCGACTACCTTTACCGTAGCCACGGACCATCCGGGCGAAAGTTTATAGAATTTAGAGCCGGATGGGATCGATGAAAGCGTCGGGTGCCAAGATGATACTGCCAGCGACTGCTTCCACGTCGTCGATTACAAATGCTCGGCAAACTTTTCCGACTTTCACTTAGCAAGATTAGTATTCTCTGGGGAAGAGTCACAGTTGGAGAACTGTAGCTGAGAAAGAGTTGGGCAATTGGAATCTCCAACGGGGGAGATTCAAATTGAACAAGCGAGCGATTTTCTACTAGCCGGTTTCTTTCAACTCTATTTTCCCCATGCTCGCTTAGACCGATTGCTTCCTCCTAATAACCGTAATTCCACAAATTGTTGCCTCGACACACCGGCAGATTAAATATTCGTTAGAATCGATCGACGAGTCAAGAATTGAGAGGCCGAACAAAGCCCGCCTAGGTGCGAGTAGAGGCGCGGAGGCGCACAGAGACGTAAAGGCGAAGGAAGTATATTGTCCACGACGAAAATGCAAATTGGATGCACCGGCGTGGATGCCTGTTTGAATGCATCAAGGCGGGTGGGTGGCCCGTTAATTTTTTACGCGGCTATCCCAACAAGAACGTCCAATGATAGAAAGAGAGAGAGAGAGAGAGAGAAGGGGGGGGGGGAGATCATCCTAGCCGACTGTTCCGTTCTCCATTATTATCGAATTATAATTATTATATAGCTGCTGTGAAAAGCGTCCGCGATCGAGGTATGCAGAAGCATTCTACAGACTGTCGAATTCATTAAAACTGTACACACTCAACGACTGCGATGCACAATAGAATCAGTAATCACAGATATTTCTTCCTTCCCTGAACAACCAGATAGGGGAGACCGGGGCTGGTTGTCGCAAGGGGTAGGTTGACTAATTATTAATAACTTTGCACCGACATATGCTCTACTGCAGAAACATTTACCGTAGAAAGAAGTCACTTCTACTATGCCAGGCATTTATGTCCGAACCCGCGTTTGCACGTTTTTTGACAGTTATCAACGTTTATCGAAAAATTAACTACGTAAGTAAATATTTTTTCTTAAAGATTTTATTTCTTCACGCCCTGTATAGTGACAATAGAATAAATGTTAAGGGACTAGTTTGAAGTTTGTTTATTAGACGATCTATTAACGTAGTATTTTTGTTTATACATAAATAATTGAAGGTTATATAAATTGTTAAAGTCAAAATGATCGTTCGGGGCTGGTTGACTAATAACGTTAATAAGGTTTAAATTGTTATTTTGTTATTCGGAAAGCGATTTTTATTTTTTGTTTAAATTTCACTATGTTATAAATACATTATAATTTATGTTTGAGTTGAAAAATATTTAGTTTATTTTTAAAATATGAAAGAAAGAAATTAATAATGAAATCATTTCATAATGAAACAACTCTTGTGACATTGTGTTATTTTATTACCACTGAGATACGTTACTAATAACATTATTTTAACTGATTGCACATATAATCTACCTACCCGATACTGTAAGTCAACCAACCTCGATCATGGGGCTGGTTGACTAGTATGGAAGGTGTTAGAAAAACATCAAAATACCTTAATTGTTGTCACATTGAGTCAACTTTAATAATTTAATCATATAGCCAAATGTATGCCTTGTCAAACATACTAACCGGTTTAACGATATTTCGTCCACATAATTTATTAAAAATCAGGAACTGAAAAACTGGCCTACCAGCCCCGGTCTCCCCTACTCTTTTCAACAATCGACGTTGGCACCGATCGTTTCTTAAAAAAGATGTAAAAATCCTTCGCGAAGACAATAACCTTTCCTGAATTTTCACGGACGATGTCACAGGCCGGGGTACAAATTTAAATGTGTTTCCCCTCGGTCGACTGTTAGTGCAGAGGATGAGGGCTTGAAAACCCGCCTCCATTCGGCTGGCTCGTTTCCCGGCGCCTTTTCTGGGCACCTATTGTGCCCGCCATTATTGCCGAATCATAATTATTTTCGTTGCAACTCGTCCCGGTGATCCTCGTCGTCGCGACGCAGTCGTTCACCCTCGTCGATCCTCCGCCGCTGGTATTGAGTCGTGGTACAGAGCATATATTCGACCACGCTATCGAATGTCACCTTCCATCGACGTGCCGGCTCTTGAACCCTCGGGATATCCTTTGTGAGGTCGACGACGTCCTCAGAACCTCCTCGGAATATCGATGACGGAACAGCAACGAATCTACGTCTATTTTTACCGCTCGGTGGTCGCGTATCGTCGGGATCCCGCTGCTTCAATTTCCAACAAGATTCATGAACCTGCCTGTCGATTAATTTCGCCTTGTCGGCCGGAGATCGTAGCAATTGAGTTTCCCTTTATCGCCTCGCCGACTGTCACTTACTCGGGACGCCCCGCGCCAGCGCCTTTTCCCGTGCGAAGATCCCTCTGTTGGCGTTTTCCTCGCGACTTAATCAGGCCCCCGGTGGAAAGTTGCCGCGTCATACGCGAGCTTCAATGCACGCGGGACAGCTGGGAGATTTCGTGGCGCGGAAACTTGCCGGCAAACTCGTAAAGCTCGAGCAGGTCTCGAGGGGTCAAAGTACAACGGCATTACGCGGACCCCGTGACCGCTTGTTCCCTCTTCGTACGCACGGAAATCCGGCTGTATTTGCGCCTCCGCCGCCAGCCTCTACATAATGCACGAGGTAAACAGTTGGGCCGGACTTTACGGTCCCCGGGGAGGTTGCTCGCGGTAGATCGGGGCTCAACCACTTCGCTAAACTAATCAGCGTTCGCGCAGACGTCCGCCCCGGAGCGGATCGGAGGTAGCCTAGCAAGAATCTGCGGCATGCGGCGAAGAAAGTCCTCGGCGGAGCCGCCACGCCGCGGAAAAAACGCGAGCTATCCTTTGCCGAATAGCTACCAGATGCGATCTGTCGCCGGCTGATGGAAATTTTCGGTCCCGTTCCCGAGCAAGCTTGCTGCCAGACTGTCGCCGTTCCATCGGCATTAGATGCAGCTATTCGCCAGCCAAGTTGTTATTAAGTATAACAGAATCACCCGACCATTCTTCAACTGCCTCCCCTCTGCACCCGAACAGCTGCAGCAGCATCGCCTCGGATCTAATCTAGCCGAGGCATTATACACGGCCCCATCCACGTCAAAACACGCTCCTTCGTTATTCACGCTGACAATCGGCCGCAGTCGCTGTCCAATTTCCACGCGAATTGCTACACTGCATCGAGCGCTCGCAACACGTCGCGCGAAATATGACGGCGGTTGTCTTATTTGCATCGGGACGGATAGATTAAACGATAGTTGGCGCCGTGCCGACGTCGACTCCTCTGGTCTCGAGCTAATCAGGCTCGGCTCGCCGGCCGACGCGGCGGGACCACCTCGCTCGAGCGCCGCCAGAGATTTCTACCGAAAATCCGTGGCATGCGGCAAAGAAAGTTGTCCGCTGGCCGGGCAATAGCGTAACGACGAAAAAAACTGGCGATTCGGGGGCCAATTTAGCGGACCGCTGCCTCGGGAAACGATCCGGGCCGAGGGACCGACCTGGGATCACCGAGAAATCGTCGCCAGCCTATCGACTTATCGCGTCGCTTTGCGATCAGGTAAACGCGCGACAAATGACAGAGGGACGGCTTGATTCCACAGCAGCGGCGTGTAATGGAAATCATTAACGGCAGCGTTTAAACGCTCAAATACGCTCGTTAATTAGCGACGGAAGTATTTGTTGCAACTTCACTGGTCGCCGCGTACAATAGTCCCTCGCGCGCAATCATTTCGCGTTGTAAATAACGCGTAGCGCGGCGACAAAAGCCGGCCAGATGAAGCTCGCACCGTTGCGCAACCCCGTTACGAAATTTCCCGTGCAATCTCGCAGCACACTGATCGAGGACGACATAACGAACGAAGCCAATTTTCGATACTTCTCATTTCCCCGGATCTCTAGAACGACGAGCCAGGAATTTCGAGGATCGGTTCGGAAACGCCAACTATTACGGGAGAAGCTAAAACGTAAACAGTGGAGATGCATTGCCGAGTAGCTGGAGCACACTGCGACGGATAGGAAATTGTTACACGCGAGTGAAATTCGAAGGGACGCGGGACGGCCGAGCGGGCCAGCGACGTATCAATTCCGAAATGCTTCTGGGTCCCAATAAGAGATCCCCGCGGATGACTGACATTTTCGACATCCTTCTCCGCGCGTTCCAAGCGATCTCGAACGGGTCTAAAGACGCCTCGAGTAATAATCGAGCCATAACGTCACGCGCGGCATTCTGGGACTCCGCTCGGACACGGCAGTTCCTCCGGCATGGCCCGAGGAACTTTAAACGCGGCAGCGAGCCGAGATACGAGGAACCGAAATGCTTCCAGACCTCGATATTGCCGAAATTGGTGGCTTTGGTTCCGAGAAATTTGCTGTCGCGTGATTACGTGAATTCTTAACCAACTTAGCCAACTAAACCGGCGACGCGCACTGTAGCTAACTGAGGACTCGGGCCATTCAGAAATTCGACTAACCACGAAACGGTTGTTGGTCTGAAAAGAGGGAGACGCGGAGGCATCGCGGAACGCGAGCATAATAACGCCAGTGCCACGCTCGCCGTGCAAGTTAACGACGAGAGGCCACCCCCCGGGGGTGTAGGCCAAGGGGAAGATGGGCCAGCGTCGCGCGCGGTCGACGATAAACTAGAACGCGGCAGGAAGACAAGCCGGCTTTTGCGGGCCTGACGTACGACCTTCCTGGCGACTACTTACGGCTACAAAGCCGTTAGCCCGACCTTACCCCAGCCCCGGATAACTTAAGCAGTCACCCGTCTCCGCAGCCCTTCGCCCAACCCTGTCTAACCAACCACCGCCTACGCCGCCAGAGAAACTGGCTGCCGCCTCTAAGTAGTTGCGCATTCGTTGGCCCCGTTATTAAGCCGCTATTCGAAGGGATGCTTCGCCATCGCTCCCCCAGTCCTTCATTCTCCTTATCCCGCAACTCCGCCGCCCCCTCTGCGTTTCAGCGTCGCAGCGTTTCCGCGCCCTTTCCCTTGGCGGCCGCGCCGCGCGGCTCTCCTGTCGCCGCGTGCAACCAACTACGGGTAACCGTGATTAAAACGGTGTCCCCGCGTGCGTGCGCCGCGAAGTCGAGGGGGTACAATGGGCTTCGAGAACGCTACAGACAGAGTGGTTTTGTGTGGTTGAAGCTGCTCTACGTGGCGTGGGACGCGGAAGCTGAGCAAAGGTTGTTCTTTCTATGGGGCTGTTGACTGAAATTCGCTGGGGGAAGAAGTGTGACGAGGGTTGCTGGCGGGACAATTGAAGCGCCAGTGAGCTCCGTTTATGTGTCTTTGCGAGGAGCGCTCATATCTTTCGGGGGCGAGTAATTTGCAAAGCTTGGGGAGCTAGGAAATCGGATAGAGGCGCGCGTTTTTCGTTACTCCGCGGAATAACAGGTAACCTTGCGCAACAGTGGTGAATAAAAGCGAGAGGCATCTGGTCCCCAATCCCGCTCGAACCCCGGCTATTACGATTCCGACCAACAGCGGCGCAATTAAATTCGTAATCGTTTATTCAGGCAGCCGTGCACTCTTGTCCATTACAAGTGTAACAAGTTCAGAAGAGTCTTAAAGAAAGGGCACGATCTGTTCGCCGTGGAACGTGAGCCGGGCGAAGTTAAAAATTCCAAGGAGGAATGAAGAAATAAAGTCCGGGGTAAGGGAAGCCGGCGAGAGAGCCCTGGGGAGGGAATTAAAACGCGAAGGGAGCGCGAGAGGGCAAGAGAAAAGCCCTCGAACGTGGCGAGAGTCCGGAACGACGCCCAAGCGTACCGGCATTCTCGAAATTTTCAAAGAGTCCGGGTCAGCGTGCGCGTTCGAGCGTCTCTCCAGCCATTACTTCTCTCTCGCAGTTTCGCGCCCCGGTATTTCGTTCAAAGTGCCGAAAGCTCCAGCTACGAGGCCGTTGCCGATACGCTTGCACCGGCAGCTCGCTTCCTACAGCCTCATCGATCCGCGCGCAACAAGGCTAAGAAACGGCGGATGCACGAACGGAGGCTGGCAGTCCAATCTACAGCCTCGCGATACAAGCAACAATGCGAGAACAAACGCTGCGCTAGTTTAGAGCTGAGGGAACGGTAGCGTTCGATAAGCTCGAGACTTTTTCGAAAATGATGCGCATCGAAGCTGGAGTTTATTGCCAGTCGCGGACGCTTTCCTCTCTTTTAATCGAGCCACTTTATTTAATCGAACGATGGAGGGGCGGAGGCGAAAAGGGGTGCGCGACGCGCTAATGGCGCTACGGCAATGAAATAATAGTAATTACGTGGTAAGGTAGAGGCGGTAAACTTGGAGGCGTGCGTCGCGAAGATCCTAGTTCCAGGGGAAATTGTAACCGCAGATACCGGAGACAGTCGTAATACTAATATCGTTTCGCAAACATACGCTCACGGAATGGGACACGTAGAGCCGCCTAATGCGGCACGGTGATTCCAGGTCACGGATTACATTGTAGGGCGACGTTAATTTCATTTTGCAAACGCTCTCTAAATGGACTTGGAGGTCCGATACGTGGACCATCCTAATAATTCCGCTCCGCAAACGCGCCGCGCCAACGATACACGTGTCTATCTGACACGATAAAACCGAGCCCGTGCTCCGCGCCCCTTTCCCCTCCGCTCTGCCTCCTTACCCCAAGGTTTCACATCGCGGACCCTTCGATACGTTACTATGCTAATGTACCCGAGATCGAACTCAATTTCCACGATGCCCAACAACCAATCGAATTCACCAAAAATGTATAAATATCCTTGCAACCGAATCTCCGTTTTATCGCCAGCAGCGATCCCCGATGTTAGAGTGTCCCCTATCGATTAGCCAACAGACGAAGAAGCGGACGACGCGAGACGTGGCCCGTGACGGCAATTTCGTTCCATGGGCAAACGTTCCGGCAGGTAAAACACGCCGTCCGCGAGGCGACAAGGTGATTCCGGGTAATGGATTACAATGTAATGCGATGTAATCCCGGATCCTTTTATCTTTCGACCGCGAGCACGCCACGTTACGCCGCGCGCTCCAGTTAATTTGCATTAGCTTCGAAATCAGAAAATCAGCGCGGGATATTTCAGCCTGTATCCGAGGGTTTCATCTGAAATACGCGTCACCGCCCTCTTCATCGCCGGCGCAATGTGTCATCGGCTAACGAGGAGAAGGAGAGAGGCCTTCTCCCTCGGACGCCGCTGTAAAAACGTTGATACGCGTGAACCGATGCTCTGACGCAGGATAAGCGAGCTACAGACCGAGTATTGCTCGGTTGCGCAGAACAACGGCCGAGCAGATCGATCCTTTGCCCCTCGGGCTATGGTTCCCAAGACGAATATTATCCCCTTCTGTCGTTCGAACGAACGAAGATGATTATTCGCGGAGTTATTGTTAATCTTACGCGAGCAGACTGTCAGCTGTTTGCTGTGTCGTTGCGAATGCAACACCCCTCGTTCAGGTGGGAACATACTGTGCATTATGTTCTTTCAGCAGAAACGTCGGCCAGCACGTTCCAATAAACGTCACGCAACCACAGCGCCAGCTAATGAGAGGGTTAAACCGACGACGCTGTGCCGTGGACACGAAGGAACTTACGAACGGTTTCGTTCACGCGAGACCCTGCGGGGTTGTTAACGAAATCGTTGCTTTGGATCAAAACGGCGATAAGGGATATCGTAATGCGAGACCTAGTAACTGAGAAAAGAGCAACCGTTTGGGAAATATGGCACTAAGATTGCTATTCGAGTATTTTTTTTTTAATATTACTGCAGAAATAATATGTACAGTTCTGTCTCTCTAGAGTCGCGTGTGTCGGGACCGGGCGCACGCAATTTGAGAGACGAGTAGTCTATTCGGCTTCCTTTGATTTCACGCGGTCAGAGTGTAAGGTGTGTCACTATCTAGAATGTTTATGAACCTTTCTTCGGCTTTTTCTTTGACATCCGATACCCGATGCCGCGGCGCGACGACTACAAACGAAGTAGTGGGGATAGCTTCGCGCTTATAGAGAATCCGAAAACGCGTGACATTTGAGAGACAGCACTGTAATTCTAGGAGAAACATTTAGAATCGACTCTGGACGGATGGAATAGAGATTAACGAAGACAGATGATCGCAGCCAATCGGCTCGAATTACTTGTCACGTAATTAATAATTGTATTACAATGTTACTTGTAATACGATTAGTAATTATACTTCAAATAATAAAGATTGCCCAAGGTCTCACCAGGTCCCACATAACACCATAACATTGCAGGAATGTCTCTGCAATATTGCGGTGCAAGATTGTAATATTGCACCATAACATTGCAGAGACGTTGCAGGTTCAGTCCTATGTCCGCCTTAGCAATATTACAGGAGTATATTTCCGTAACGTTTCAGAAATTTTACAGCAATGGTTTTTCACCGTAACGTTTCAGGCAGTGAGAGACGCGACGACATGAATGTGTGCAAGAATCGTAGTAGTATAACGCCCGTGTGTCTTTTTCTCATAGAAAATATTTTTACCCCAGGAGGATTCGAACCGAGGACCTGTGGCATCGTAGACGAACACTTTACCGCCGCAGCTACAACCGCTGATTGATAAGATTGCTTACGTATTCGAACTTATTCTCCTACCGTGCAAAACTTTAAACTCAAATTATTTAAAAACGAAGGTTCATTTGACAAATCTATTAGGGATTTTGAACACTGTAGGTGCGGGCTCTAACTTTAACCCGGTGTCATTTTAGGTTAGGTAGGAAAGTAGACTTTAGACTAAACCTTTGCATTTGTTTTTTCATCTCTCTTTTCTCGTGCTTGATTGTATATACGTGTTTGTGCAATAAAGACGTTTAATAATAATAATAATAAT
Organism: Andrena minutula; assembly: GCA_929113495.1. Classification (NCBI taxonomy): domain Eukaryota; kingdom Metazoa; phylum Arthropoda; class Insecta; order Hymenoptera; family Andrenidae; genus Andrena; species Andrena minutula. Next base: position 74,176,901 of record OV815993.1, on the reverse strand, counting down.
AATAATAATAATAATTTCACACATTAAAATATATAGTATCTACTCTATCTAAACAAATTAAATTCATTTTCAAATCTACAAACAACAAATGTACAAACAACTCTCAGAATAACACTTTTTTCATATCTTCAACGGCCAACCAGAAATTCTAGCATATCCAGTTAAATGAAACATGCTGTAGAATCTACTCGACGTCATATTTCAAATTTCGTCAAAGTCATAGTTGCTTCAGAATATTGCTGTACTATTTCTACAATATTTCCACTACAGTATTGCACGGCAATATGTAGGCAATTTTGCTGGGTCTAATAAAAGCTACCGCGATGAAACTAAGCAGAATTTAAAACATTTCTTTCTTTTTTCATTTCAAATTTTAAGAAATTTCTGGTATATTTCTGCCACGATAATTATTCACTAATTGAGAATGAAACAAAGAAAAACGGGGGAAATTATCAGGGAAAACACTGATAATGATATATCATTATAGGGTATGTTATATGATATATCATTAGTTAGCAAAATGTTTTCCCCCTTTTTCTTTGTTCCATTCCCAATTAGTGAATAATTAACATTTCCTATTTATTAATAGGAAATATGCCAAGGCATATTTGCTATGCCTACTTAAATACTAATATCAATATATATTACTAATCCACATATATATCCACATATATGGTAGGTACTAATATTGAAATATCATATTTGAAGCTACAGACCAGAATTCAATATGGAATATCGATTTGGTATTGAGATGAAAGAAGGAAACGATTAAAAAATACTGCTTCATTGTCAGCAAACAAAGTAGGCAATCAAAACTTTAGCAATCCATGAAAAAGAATTAAGCTACTAATGATATTACATTTCATTCCGAAGCAATTGATATTCATAATAATAAGCACTTTGGGTGCTTTGTTATATCAACTCAATAATCTCCTTCTAGTTTTTCATTAATTGGCATCTTCAAAGTTTATGTATCAATGACTCGACAATCAATCATAATATACATTAATCAAAAACCTTTATGCAAATGTTCAAGATTGGAATAATTGCACTTTACTGCGCAGTAATCGAAGTTACTTTCATTGCAGAAAATAGCACCAACGAACCCGCGTCAATATTTAAAATTTACTATGAATATAAAGTGCTGAATTGCATTTACCTACTTTTTCAGTGCAAATTTCGTTTCAACATCGTCAAATTAAGCAACAATCGCGGGTGAATTTTGACCAATGAAAAGGAATATTGAAAATTTATAAAAATAAAAAACTATATTTCCTATCAATCCGAAAATAAAGACAACAATTGACAAAGTTACTGTGCAGAAATCAGCAACGCTAATGAGGAATAGTTCTACTACTTTTCAAAGACTCTAATTAGCACTTTAATTGAATGAAGGTGTGTTATAAGTCTGGAAATTCTATTACAAATAATGAATCACCCCTTTCATCGACATTCTTTCAGTCACAAATTAAATTTTTTCAAATGCCATTCCATGAAAATTGGAACTTCAACTTCAAAAATATTTTAAAATAACACAGTCCAACAAAATGAAACTTTTTTTCTGTTCCACAATATCCACTGGGTGATTCTGGTAGAGCTTTTCACCCTGAACACGAATCCGCAAACCGTTTGTCACCATCACCCTCAGTTTTTGAAAAACTCGATTTTGACAAAAACTGCAAATTTTCGACTTTGAACATCTTTTGCGTCGAAACGATAATACTTATTTGGATGCTCTCTGCGTCGAATTATTCTATGAACCCTCCCGAATACAACGGTGTAAGTTATTATTACATTATAAACATTTAAATATGTTTAAACAACGATCAAAGGGAAAATGACACCCGAAATGCACCCATTTTTTAAGATATCTTTCAATTTATTTCCAAAATTAAGGGACTAGGAGAAAATCTGACCATTCCACGCGATGCAGCAGACATTTTTTCCTCGGAAATCATCAACAAAAGTGGTAAATCACGTTTTGTTTTCAATTCAGAAGCGAAATAGTTTGGCAAAACACGATTTCAAAATCGATTTTCTCAAAAACTAAAGGTGATAGAGCAATTTTGCTTGCGGATTTGTGTTCAGGGCGAAAAACTCTACGAGAGTCCTCCAGCGGTTAGTGCAGACCAAAAATCGTGTTGGACAGTGTAGTTTATCCTTGAATTACTCCCAAACATTGACTACGTTTTAGCGCCGAGAAACGTATATGACCCCTTAAGCAAAGTGACTCGACTTTCATCTTGTGAATAGTTTAAAGTTTGATAAATAAGAAAGGGCTCTACTTTAGATCAAGAAAAAGGACTCTCCTCGACACTCAATTACCGAGAAAAAAGACTCAAAAATTGAATTATTTAAGAAAATGACCGTAAATCATGAAGAATTTACTTTAAGAATTTAAAACGAGCGATTCCATCGTCAAAGTAACTTTCATAAAACAAAAAAGTATCTTCTCATGCTAAATACTTTGAATCTGAAATTTGCCCACCCTAGATTGTCTTCTTGCACATGGAAATTAATTATCCTATTGTGTACACAAACGAGGGATCTTTATAAAAAAGGAATTACGCCTTTATCATCATTTAGACATCAAGTTACTTTTGAACATGTAGTATCAGAAAAATAAAAGAATATCAAGTCATTATAATCGTCGCAATGACGAAAGCGGAGAGCATCCGATTTTTCCACTAAGGTAAATGTCCCCATTACCGACCGCGTCCCCATTGGTGACCAGTTACTCATTTATTATTGTTTATTGCAATACAGAAAGCGAAATATCAACCAGAAAGTTCAGAAATTATAATTGAAGGTATGTAATTTATTATTTCATACGTTATTTATGTAGCCGTACATTCATCTTTAAGTAAATTCACATGTAAATTAGGCGTTCATCATTGACACGAAACTTGACAGATTCTAATAACGTGAGGTTATACTACAGATATCATTAAACTCGCAATTTTTACAATAAAAATGCATGGATCCATGCAGTAACTTACTCAAATTAACCAGAAATATATACAGAATTATAAAATAAAACGAAAATATACATTTTCTTTCATTATTGTAGCAGAAAATCGAGGTCGGAAATAGGTACCGTCAAAGACCGGACTGTATCAGTTTTCGGACATTTTAGAAGTGGTGTTATTAGACCTAACTGAAGGACTTACTCAAGTAATTTTTTAATTATTAAGTTTTGAGTACATTTGATTTGTACTCACAATTGAGTACAAAAAGTACTAACATAAATATATTTTCTTTAGAAAATAACAATGGTGAAAACAAAGAAAAAGGAGCAGAAGCGCGCGAAATACACGGAAACCGAGTTAATTGAAGCATTAAGAAAAATAAAATCTGGAGTACCCATACGTAAGGTCAGCCGTGAATTTGGTATTCCTAAAACCACCTTGTTAGATAAGAAAAGGGAGCCCATACCAGCGATAAAACGAAGTGGCCCGCCCACAATTTTAACAAATGACGAAGAAAATCAATTAGTTCAGTGGGTACTTTATATGCATAAAGCTGGTCACCCAATTACGAACACTCAAATTATTAGTAGCGTTGCTATGTTAGTTAGGGAATTAAAACGGAATAATCCCTTTACGAATGGCCGACCTGGGCGAAGTTGGCTGGATAGTTTTCTGAAACGCCATCCGGAATTATCACAAAGAATTGCACAAAATTTAACATATTCTAGAGCATCTGTTACAGAAAACGCACTTCGTGGATGGTTTGCTGAAATTAATAGTTATTTTGAAGAAAATGATCTCCGCAACATTGATCCATCGCAAATTTTTAATTGCGATGAGAGTGCTTTTTTTTTATGTCCGAAGGGAGAAAAAGTTCTTGCTAAAAGAGGGGACAAATGTGTATATAATTTTGTCCAAAATGATGAGAAAGAATGCTTAACAACTTTATTTATGATTAATGCTATGGGTGTGTTAGGACCACCTCTCGTTTTATTTTCATACGAAAGAATTCCATATAGCATTACGGCAAGTATACCTAACTCATGGGGAATTGGAAAAACAGATAATGGGTGGATGACTGGCGAAAGCTTCTACGAATACATTGCGAATGTGTTTCATCCGTGGTTAGTGGCTAATAACATAAAATTTCCAATACTACTATACGTGGATGGTCATTCTTCACATTTGACCATGTCGTTAAGTAATTTCTGCAAAACTCATCAAATACATTTAATTGCATTGTATCCTAACGCAACGCATATTTTACAACCACTCGATGTGGCATTTTTCCATCCATTGAAGAGTGCGTGGCGAAAAATTATTTCCGAATGGCGACTAAAAAATGGTAACAAAATAAGGAAAGAAAACTTTGCAACATTGTTGACACAGGCTCTTGATACCCTAAATATTGAAGAAATTAGTCGAAATGGTTTTAGAACCACTGGTTTATATCCGTTTTCAGCGGATGCTATTAAATACGACATGAAGAATTTGAATTTTACCTCAAAAAATCGAGTTTTACAAACAGAAGCAACGTCTGCACAAGATAGCAATTTTTTAGAATCACTAGAAAGATGTATTGAACCATTTACTCTAGCAAAATTTAAAGAAATTGGTTGTTTTGGAAACTGGATTGGAGATGTGGAAGATAAAAGTCTGTTCACAGTTTGGAGTAAAATTCAGCGAGGTAATTACTAATAAGTATTCATTTTAACTACATTTAGTTTATTTTATTCATTTATTAATACCTTTCTTTATTTTCTTCAATACTCAGTTACCAATTTTAATTTTTTTATGATTTTCTTATTAGTAAATATAGACTTATATGATGTTCCGAATACTCAAATAAACGAAATAGACAATATTGATTCAATTCCTATTATACTTGTTGATGAATTACCTAAGGAAATGGAAACTGTAGAAGTTCAACAAGTAGTACTGGAGGATTCAAATACTAGAATCGTAGAAGTAGGTGTATCTGAAAATTATGGCCTTAATCCAATTCCTCCAGAAGATCCCTCTTGTCCAGAAGTAATCCAACCCATCTCTCAAGAATATACCCACCCCTCCTGTCCAGAAGAAGACTCCATACCCTGTTCCACTTGTATGCAAAATATTCCGGTACCATTTAAAAATACTCTATTTTGGCCAGCAGCTTTTTCGAATAAAAAGAAAAGACGCCCAAAGGAAAAGGTACCATCTGTGGTATCTTCAGAACAGTGGCAAGCGTTTTATAAACTGAAAGAACAGACGAAAAGGGAGAAAGAAGCTGCAGTTGAAGAACGAAAAAGGAAAAGGGCAGAGATTTCTTTACAGAAACAAAACGAGAAAGAGGAGAAAAAGAGAATAAGAGTTTTAGCTGCAGAAGAGCGAAAGAAAAAGATTGAAGAAGAAAAGAAACGGAAATTATTAGGAAGTAATAGAAAACATAAAAGATTACCTTAGATTATAATTTGTGTAATTTTCATAAAATGTTAATAAAAACAGTTTGTTATACTGATGAACACAAATTTAATAAGCAAAATGATGCATTTACAATGGGGGAAACTGCTGGTCAATAATGGGGACGTGAGATGGTCGATAGATGGTACAAGGTGGTCAATAAAGGGGACATCAGGTCCAATATAATTTTCCCCATAATTTTTGTGTATATAGTCAAATATCACTCTAAAACTAATTTGATTAAGAAACTAGATACTTCAAAGAATACAATGATCCATAGTTTACTCAAACATTGTCGTATATTAATAAAAAAATTACTATTTCGAACCAGTCACACTCTTAAACGGTCGGTAATGGGGCCATTTACCTTACATATTAAATAAAAATGATCGTAGCTGTGGAGTCTGAGAGTATCAGACTTCTTCGCTACGTAAAAATTAGCATTCAGCCGTACTGATATTCATACCAATATCTTCTGAGCTGCCTTTATGTGCATTATTTAACAAATATCTACATCAATGCATAATCAATGATAAACATTCGCGTTATGAACCGTTTATCTTGAAAATTATGTTTTTAATTTGATTCTATTGAAAAGGCGCAGCGCACAAGAAGACCCTAGCCGTCGTCTAATAAATACATACACAGACAAAATGTTACAATTCACGGGCATGGTTACCACGCTCGCCAAAGCACGTATACAACCGGTCACTCGTGTTGATTCGGATCAAACGTTCTACGACATGATTCAGTGATCGGAGGAACCATAATGCATGCGCACTCACATTTCGCTGTGCCTAGGTGACGGAGGCGGCAACACCACTGCTACCCGCTCAAGGAAAGTCATGAAGCTGCTGAGAAGTCATCAAGCTGCTCAGAAGTCATCAGGCTGCTCAGCTGCGCCCAGACTTTAACGAAGGAACAGAACACGATTATAATTTCTTTCTAAACTTACGATTACTTGAACTCTAATAAAGAATCACGAAGCAATTCAAAACTAACGAAATTATTTTATCATTTAGACATTTTAAGAAAAAAATTAAAAAAATTATAATGAACAACTGTGCTCTTCAAAACGAAAAACTTCGTACGCATTGCACGCGGTCACAACCTCTGAAGAATAAGTAGGATAGGAGGGTGGGGTGGGTGTGGTTTCATCGAGTGTTTGTCGCGAGGAAGTATTGTTTTTCTTGGAACCAGCCAAGGGTCTTTCGCTGCTTGTTATTTAAAATACAAGGTGTGACGCGAAAATACAGAATGCTCGCTCGACAGAAGCAGCTTTACATTTCAGTAACATTATATTATCCAGAATATACTATCTCAGAAATAATTATTACATTTAAATGAATCATAGTAGTGGCTTTCGTCATTAAAGTTGTAAGCACGGTCGTGTTATTCGAATAGTAATTTAAAATATATCACGATCTTTATAAATATCCCAAATTCATGGCAAGAATCAAAATTCGTTAATTATTCATGCATGAATAGCATGTCCTCCATCAACTACGCAGTTCCTGTACATAAAGAACAAAACTTGCATCCAAATCCGAAAGGTAAATGTAATAATTACACCAGTTTCATAGAGATAGATTCTTAAAAATCATTGAAATCTTATTGAATTCTATGTAAACGCGACCGAAATATTTCGTAAACATCTACTGACGCCATTTTAAAAGTTTTAAATAAATCTAATTAAAATTATTCAATTTATCATAATTCAATCTTTTCCCATTTGATCTCGATATTAACCGACTGCAAAGTTATCCATCACCCTCACAGCCAACAATGATTCAATAAAATAACGAGAAAAATACGTACGTATGCCACACGTATTGCCACCTCCTTTTTCCGAGGAATAACCAAACGCCACCCAAGCACCGTTCAAATTAACCGCCAAGTGGCGTTGCCTGCCCTTTACTTTCGATTTCCGCCTCAACGTCTGTAACCGAACGATGCAACAAGTTTGAAACAGAAGCTTAAAACAATCATAAGGCAATTAAACAACAAATAAACTTGAAATATGCTCGAAAAGGGATGTAATTGAATACCGAGACACGATATGTGTGCACTAAATGTACAGAAGCATCGGTAAGGCAACGAAGGGAATAGGGGAGAGTCGTGCAGTACCGACCAAAGCTAGTTCTCACTTCTTCGACCAGATATTAACACTTTATTTGAATTAATCAATAGAAATCACAATTCTCTATAACCTATTTCGTGGCCATATTGTTTACTCCATTGCTCTCGATGTTCTGAGGCATTAAACGTATACGTTGATATTCAACTTCGTTTGCTTCAATTTCAGGACGAAAGTGTATTAATAGTAGCAGCAAGTGACGATAGAGAGTAAAGAAGGAGACTAATAATGATTAGAAGCAATTATGTGACGATAGATAATGTACGCTTACCATTTAAGTACGCAGCTACCGAAGTGTCTTAACTCAACGATGTCCACGGAAAGAATGACCCCCCGCCCCCCCGCCGCTGTACCTCGGCGAATATGGGCTTTGGTGGGGGGAACCCAAGCAGGCTCTGCGAGGCAATACACGCGTACGTATTTCCGAAGTGTTGGGATATCGGTCTGTTATTGCCGACTGCACATATATCGCGGCTCGTGGCCCATCCGTCTGAAAAGAGGTGACTTTCAACGCTGCATTCGTTCAGTCATAACAAAAGTTGTTTCTACGCACACGTTCTGCTACCAGTAAAATAGAAATAATACACGTAATATATTTCCTTCGTTTATAAAATATGTAGCATCGACATGTATGTATACAGGAGTGTACTTTAATTAAGTTTGTGCAACTTAACACAGATGGCTTAGTAAGTATATATTCGTAAATTACTTACGTGATATAGGGTAAAGGACCCAATTACTGACACCTAACCAATTACTGTCACCTTAAGCAATTTTATTTAAAGTAACGAATAAATAAACGTTGTAAGTCATACACAAAAAGAATTATGTAATTCAACCTATAATCTATACCAGCGCTGCACAAGGAGCAGTTTTCGGCGCCTAGCGGCGAGCAACCCACCTTTCCTGTTGCTAAGGTTAGAATCGGTGAGGAGAACTGCAGTAGTGTATGTGCGTGTTCGTAGGCTCGTAGCATAGGGATATATGACTGGGTTCCTTGTAGGGGCACCAGTGCAGAACAGGTCCCGTAATAAAATTCGGGGGGGTCATGAAATTTCCAAAATATTTGCTACTGCCGGCATTTGGTATGACTTGAAGGTTCAATTTTACTGATAATGACACATTTATTGCTAATATTACTTATTTTTTCATCCGACACGTAATATATTTATAAAGTTAATACTATACAAATAAATAGCTCGGACTCGAAGAAAACCAAATTTTAATGAAGGATACATATTATATATCGAAGAAAACCAAATTTTAATGAAGGATATATATTATATATCGAAGAAAACCAAATTTTAATGAAGGATATATATTATATATCCTTCATTAAAATTTGGTTTTCTTCGAGTCCGAGCTATTTATTTGTATAGTATTAACTTTATAAATATATTACGTGTCGGATGAAAAAATAAGTAATATTAGCAATAAATGTGTCATTATCAGTAAAATTGAACCTTCAAGTCATACCAAATGCCGGCAGTAGCAAATATTTTGGAAATTTCATGACCCCCCCGAATTTTATTACGGGACCTGTTCTGCACTGGTGCCCCTACAAGGAACCCAGTCATATATCCCTATGCTACGAGCCTACGAACACGCACATACACTACTGCAGTTCTCCTCACCGATTCTAACCTTAGTAACAGGAAAGGTGGGTTGCTCGCCGCTAGGCGCCGAAAACTGCTCCTTGTGCAGCGCTGATCTATACTATAGATTATATACTATGGTTTATTTATTCTTTATTTTAAGTAAAATAGCTTAAGGTGACAGTAATTGGGTCCTTTGGGTCCTGTATAACGTAAGTAATTTACGAATATATACTTACTAAGCCATCTGTGTTAAGTTGCACAAGCTTATTTTCCCTTTACCTTTACCCTACAGTTTCTTATTGGAAAACTTTTTACAAGCTTCGCGATACATTCGAGAATGTCGCGATACCAATCCCGTGTTACCATCTGTACACAAAATGAATGTATACATTTGTGTGAGCATAACGAGGCGTTTGCAATTAACACGAGAGCTAATGAAAGCTCCGCGGAAAGTAGGTAGAAATAAGAGAGGCAATCGCGAGGTCTAATTTTCGTCAAATATTGATATTAAAGACACCTGTTAGGCGTCGACGCACACAATTCGGAAGAAACCAGACATTTTGCATTACAAAGCGACACGGCGCGAACCTCGCGGCTATAGCTTCGACTCGTCCCGTGCGTCGCGAGCAAAAGCACATCGTAAATCATCGCGTTTAATCAAAGAAATCAGGGATCGCATTGGTCCGCGCTATGAGACGGGTAACAAAAAGCTGTAACGCGGGCACGATCAAGCAGTGGACGGCGAGCGTTGGCGAAAAAGGGGTAAAGCCTTTCTGTGTTCGCCGTGAAACTACGTTAACTACGGGAATTTCGCATGGTCGCCGGACGATGCATTACCCGGGGAAATATTCGGGCGTACGTGTACAGGCGGCCCCGAATGTTTGCCCGTCGATTGTTTGCCCGGGCCGCGTGGAATATGCAGCGCGAGCGATAAATAAATAGCAAACACGAATCTCGCGTGGCGGTTAGAGAGGGATAATTGCGAGTCAGGTCGATCGGTGTGGTGAACCGAGGCGGAACGATCGGACGGTAGGTATTGGCGATCCAATCGCACGATCCCGACCCTACGATCAGCCCTTCAAATTGCCGCCCTACGACCTACGTAACTTTCCAGCGACGCGTGTCCGAACTTGCGTCCAGGCCCACCGTGCCAGCCTCCCATCGAGCTCCTCGTTTCGGAAATGTCGAAAAACCCTCTTCGACCGGCTCGATCTCGCTTCCGGCTCCGCGCTCCCACCGGCAATAACAGTTTCCGGCCCCGGAATCGACTCTCGTCACGCGGCATTTTAATCGTATTTACGAGGCTGGCGTAGCCGCGCTCGCTGCGAAACAGTGCTGTGTCATTTCACCGCGCATAGGGGAGTGAATCGACTCTCTTGATGCGAGGGAATCAGTTTTTCGCCGAGGCTTCGTTTGCTTAAATGTAGAGTAAGGGAGAGTGGGGTAAATACGAACGCGGGGTAATCGCGAATTCGATGGTACGGCGTTTTAATAAATAAAAACGATGTTCCCTCTCCACTAGCTAATAGTTTAGATCGTATCCAACGCCAGGCAGAAAATAATAAATACAGAACGCTTATGCTATTCAAGATAATATTTTGTCCATTTCCATTGCATGTACCTAATTACTGTTGAATTAATGATACAATTGTTTTTCTTTTAAGTTTAAATAAAACACTTTTTTACCAATATTTTGTGACCAAGGCCGTGCTTGAATTATAATTCTAACCTCTGAAATAAATTCTTTTTATTTTTTGATGTCGTGGGGTAATCTCGGATGGGGTAATCTCGAACCTTAGAGATTAGCAACGATAACCGATTTTGATGAAATTTTCAGTATGTATAAAACTTACTTAAATCTACAAAACGGATTTTTGAATTTTCATTGCAGGCTCAGACAGAAAAAGTTTAAAAAACGACCTTTACTATTTTTTTATATACCGATCAATTGCAATTTTTTTCTAACGCACTAGAAGATGATTTTGAAAAATACATTAGGTAGAGGTTGTAGCAACATTTTTTATGGGTTGACCATTGAAATCGCGCTTTCTATGCGACTTCTGCGATATTTAACACTCTGTTCTTGATTACTCCACGACACTCGAATAATCACGGACACCAAGGGTTTATATTTTTCACTATAAATTTGATTTTTATTATAATTTTTCAAAAAATCGCCACAGTACGTTATAGATGAATAGTTTAAGTATGTTTATAAATAATAAACAAATTCATTTCTCATACAGTTTTCGTTTTGTTTGCTTTTTTGCTAGGTGTTCGTAATTCCCCCACTCTCCCTTACGTTAAATTAGAGAGAGAGCGAGAGAGAGAGTGGCGCTTTAAAGTCACAGGCAAATTTATTTATTAACCCTTGCCGCTTACAGTGTCTAACGTATCATTGGAACGCGACTGCGAGATTAACATCTGATATCGAGCTCTAAAGGCCGTGATACTTAATATATCGACTCGAATATCCGAAGCTGTTACGAGCATGCTGGATCGTGCATCCCAAGCGCATAGCGTCGAGCGGAACGCGTGGAGAGACAAGAGGGTTGGAATTTCCGGGACGGCGTGCTGCGTGCATCGTCGCGCGTAAGCACAAGGCGGCCGTGAAAAAGCCCGTGAACGAATCCGAACCCTCCTTAATTGGCACTCTAATTACTCTGTAATTGTGTATCGATCCGCGTTTAAGTGAACCAATTACCAGGGGGGGTCGCGTTTAAAGCCGCTTCAGCCGGCACTCGTGCCTCGAGAGCCGCTTTCCACCGGAAATAATATAGTTCATCGCAGGGGAAGATCTCTGGGAGCCGGCTTGCATACGTCTTTGCGGGGGCGTATTCGGTGTCCCTGTACGTGCATGCGTCACGCTCCTGCGAGTGTGTGCGAGCCAAATGCTTTTACGGTTAATCGAAATCGCTCCTCGAAGCACTCCGTGGTGGCGGCTTCGACCCCATTCAACCCGCGGCTTCATTGTTTCGGAAAGTCCTCCGAAGGAGGTAATTCCGGCGCGTGTCAGCGCGGCGCGAGAAAGAATATCCGGCCGCGAACCAAGAAACGGCTGTCGGAAGCCATTTGAACATTGTTGTTTCCAAAGTTGAACCACAGCTGAGGATTGTCTTGGATCGTTACGGAAAAGAAGAGAATACGTTGCCGTTATTCCCCTCGAAATACTTGACTTTTCGGTATGGGTTTTCGTTTGGAACCATGGGGGAGTAGGGTCGAGAACTTCTAACATACAAAACCGGAGCTGCACCGACGCTACTGCAAACGATACCCTCGCCAAGCCTTTTACCGAAATTGTAATTCCAAGTGACTGTAAAGCCGGGGAGCAAAGTTTACATTAATGCGTCTGGTCATCTCATAAATGCGTGCGTGGAGTGTCCCATTAGCAAATGGCCAGAGATGTTACTCTATGCTTGGAGTATCGATTCCCCAAAGGCTTCTTCGAATACCTACGTTAAAAACTGTCTGTTCCGCTAGCTAATTTGTTCTTTCGGGAATAGTATCGCCGCACAGTGGTCCGTCTTGATGATCTAGCGGGACAAAAGTCCGAAATCATGACCATCCAAAATGAATGAATCTTGGTCATACCACAAGCTACTGAGTCGGAGATATCGGAATGATATGGTTTGCAACTTTATACGTATTTCGTAAAGTTTAGTAGCCGCTTAGTAACCGATTGTTAGAATGCGTCAGTATCAGCTATATATCAGAAGTGCTTAATTGTGTCGCGATTTAAATTGCTAGTATTTTGAATAATCGATTGCAGCGGTACAATTAAGTAGTAAATCAACCTTCAGCCATGAGTATTTTAATTTCCAACAAACAGAATTAAAATATAATCAGAAAAATCATGGAATTTTTCAATAGCTTTCGTTGGAAAAGCTCTAGAGATCCAGGAACCTTATGGAACCTGAAATTTTTCGTGCCATTTTGTTCTATTTGCTTTATAGAAATAGAGTTATTCACAAGTTATAGCTGCAAATATTTGCAACTCTACATAATTTTTATACATAATTAAAATGATTCTATCTTCTAAAATGGTGATGTCAGGAGCTAAAATGTGTAATTCATTCTAAATAACGTAGTTGTAAACAATTTTTCTCTACAAAATACAGCTCATATTCGCTTTCTACATTTCAAGAAACCCCAAAATACGAATTTTGGTTTTAAAAAACCCTTGGAGGCTAAGGTGAACGTTTTAAGGGTGGCAAAACAATGTGGGTGGTGTTTTTCAAACAAATAATAAACATTTTCACCTACCTGATGATTTATGTACGATCTGCGACTTTTGTCCCGCTAGATTGCTATTGTACAAACCACTGTGCGCCGGGAGAATGCTCGCGCAGGTGTCGCTTTCAACTTTCAACAGCGTTGTTTTAATAAGCAGCCGCTACTATAAGATGCCGGAGCCGGGAGCGGCGATCGACAACGGGGATGCACACATTACGTATAAATAATGGGATCTCGTTAAAGGAACAACGTCCGATCGCCTTCTCCAGCATCATCCTGTAAAACCCTTAAAACGATGGAAGACGCGATCGTAAAGCCGCGTTGCGGTTTATCGCCGATAAATATCGATCCAGGAGTCGATGTGTTCGTAACGGTGGCACAGCTGAGTGAGTTTTTAATTCGTCGTTAGGAAAGGGAACAGGAACGTCAGCTTCTCCACGCGGAATTCCGCGGGGAAAGTGAAGCTTAATTATTCTATCGTTCCTCGCGATAGAATATCTTGCGAGGGTTGGAATATGTTGAATGCTGGCGAGTACGTGGTATCAGCTCGTGTTTGAGGCGTAGGTAAATTCGATTCGCATTGGCACAATCGGCAGTCGTAGAACAAGCCCTAATTAAGTTAACCGGCCGCGCGCGTACAGTATCGAGAAACTATCCCTGATTGCCTTGTTAACGGGATAGGTTACCTGGTAGCGGCGATATCGATCTGCCGACACAGATGAGAAAGCCTGATAAGGGTTGCAAGCTCCCCTTGGCCCGCCACCACGCGCTGCCTCTGGCAGATTTATACCCGTTCGCGAGCAACCATCGTGCCAGTTCGACGTGAAGGTAAATTAATAAGGGGCTCGTCCCACGAGTGTCTTATCGTCGATTCGGCTCTTTGTAGCTGCCGGATCGTTATTGGAGTGATAACGAGAACTTTTTCCCGGTTTCCCTCGGCCGGCCGAGCCACGATCGGGCGAACGATTAATTAAATTATTCGCCCAGTTGCTCCGACGTCTCTTAACCCCGCCTTAACGAGCCGCTTTTCGTTCCTTTAATGAAAACGCTCGCTCGACTATGAAAACGTTGGCTCCGTAGCCCAGATATTCACGCCAACTCGAATTTCATAGCAGCGACGAGTGGCTCTCTTCTTCCTGTCCGCTACTAATATTCGATAAAGCTAACGGTAGAAAGCGATAAGCATAAAGACAGTTGATTCGATTTTACTTTGTACCGGGTACCTTCGAGTAGCTTCGTCTTTGAATGCGTTTGAAGTTATCTTTAGTCGATAATGACTACGACTCGATGTGTTCGACGATGCCCGAGGGAATCAGATGTAGGAAGAGTGCTGGAAAATTCGGGAAAGTCTCGCGACCCTGTTGCAGGAAAAGCGGCGTGATTGATAGTTTACGGGATCAGGGGGAAAAATAAACGATCCCTGGAAGTACATCGGGCAGGCGGACGTTTCTTTCAGCGGGGGCCAATCTCCTAGGATGCGTGATGTATCGTCGTACACCTGAAATCATTCACCGCCCGATAACAGTCATGCACCGTGACACGGTACGTCGCATGACGGATAACTATCGCGGCCATAAAACAGGGGAGAGCTCTCGATTTCCATTAATAAGGCGTACGATTAATATTAAATTGTACGTTGCCGAGGCATGCAGTCGTTTCTGCGCAACACGAACGATATGGAATATTCATAACGGCAAGCCGGTACATATGTTATTAATTACAATTTCCGTAATCAGTCCGAACAGGGCAATGTTCACCTTTCTCGCGAAATCATTATTCCGCGATCCCCTGCCGCAGACGCAGAAATAGACAGAGCTGGAGACCACGCGGCGGATTATTCGCGCGTGTGTGTGAAAGACACTATCACAGCCGAGGGCGTATCAAAAACCAGAATTCCTCCGTAATTCCAATAGCAGCCGTAATTATGGGGACGTATCGATCGCGTCGAGTACCAGGAATACCTAATTCGAGCGGCACACATTGCGGGCCCGGCCGGCGCGTTACGTAACGGGGGAGATGTTGAGATTCATTGGCCGGCGGTGACTTAAACTCTTTCCCCCTTCGCGGAATACTTAGTCCCTAAGGGTGGACTGTAGCCGCGGAATATGAGATCAGCTTCGCGGGTAGTTTGCATAAGCAGCCGCTCGACTTCCACGCGAAGTGTAGTCGGGCCAGAAGATTCTCGCGGTTCAGTCGACTCCGACAGGTTCTCATAATCGAACCAGACTTCCCCAAATGTTTTTTTTTATTTTATTTTTATTTATTTTACTTATTTATACGGTACAGGACCATTGATAACATCATAAGATATTGGGTGTATAACTTAAAAACCGGAATTTGACACTAGATGTCAACACTTGTGTATGCGCTGTAGAAAATCATTGACATACATGCTATTTTGAAGCTCTATTCGTAACCTATCAAAATCAGTCAACAATGTTTGATTTGCTTGTGCGCATCATATTTTTTTCAATCATGGAAAATTTTGAGAATTAGCGAAAAAAACAGCATGTGCGGGAAGTTTTGCTGAGTCACTTTTTTGCAAAGAAAACTGCAGCCGAAAGTCATCGTTTGCTCGTGGAATTGTATGGCTAACATGCTCTTGCGAAAACACAGTGTTTCGAGTGGTTTCAACGCTTTAAAAGTTGCCAGTCGACACCGAAGAAGAATATTCACGTCGCCAAGATAATGCTCTGTATTTGGTAGGACCAGAAGGGAGTTCTGTATTATGAGCTTCTAAAACCGGGTGAAACCATTACTGGAGAGCTGTACCGAAAACAACTGATTCGTTTAAAGAGAGCATTGAAGGAAAAATGACCAGAATGGAAGACCAGACACGAGACATTGATTTTCCAACATGACAATGCTCGGCCACATGTTGCTCAACCCGTTAAAAACTATTTGGAAAACAGCGGATGGGAAGTTCTGCCCCACCCGCCATATACTCCAGACTTGGCGCCTTCTGACTACCATTTGTTTCGGTCGATGCAGAATGCACTTTCCGGAATACGCTAGACTTCAGTCCAAGGCATCAAAAATTGGTTCGATTCGTTCTTTGATTCAAAAGATGGCCGGTTTTTTGGGGATGGCATCCTTAAATTGCCAGAAAGATGGGGAAATGTTGTAACTTCCGATGGACAATACTTTGAATAACAGGATTGTACAAGATTTTCTTTAATAAAACGTTTAAATTTCCTAAAAAATTCCGGTTTTTAAGTTATACACCCAATACATGCACAAGTGTACAGACTAAGAGAATATAAATATACAATACAGAAGTAACAGTAACCAAAAGTAATAAAATAGTATGACGAATTAACTCGTCCTACCAAAAGAGAATACTACTGAGCGCTTGAAGGTCTCGATGGAAGTGCCAAAGAGGCTAATGTTTTCCGCTACGTTATTCCCACTCGAGCATATTCTGGACAAAGGGTCACTAAGATGCAGGTTAGTTCTAAAGAATTTAACCTGAAAAAGCGGACAATTTCGCAGCGGCCTGTGCATAAAAACGATTATAGTCCTGCCTTGCAAATAATGAGGCTTTCTACGCTTTGCGATCGCCGTGACATCGCGGACTTAATGTTCCTCTACAAGGTCTTCCATGGACATATTAAATGTCTAGAGCTTGTATCATTGATTTGTTTTAACGCTCCACAGCGGACGTTGAGATCGAGACCCCTTTTTGTATCAGGTGTCCCAACTTATCAGTATTATTTCAACGATCCCATAAATCGCGCCATGTGTATATTGAACCAATGCCCTAAGGACATTGATTTCTTCTTAACATCACTCACAGCGTTTAGGACTCAACTGCTTAGGTGTATACCATCGACGTAATACATACTTTTAGCACTAAGTCATAGTTATGTTGCAGACTGTTCACTTGTTTACTTGTTTTTGTTGTATAATTGTTACTTAATTGCTAGAGCTTATTTCTATATTATATATTTTATTTTATTTTTATCTTTTCTGTTACTAGTTTTCTAGGTATCTTTTTCTGTTATATTGTAATTTATTTCTGTATTCTAAAGGGTTCCCCCGTTTATTAATAATAATAATAATAATAATAATGCTGAAGCTAATCAACCCCAATAAATGTGGACAGTTTATATGTCCATTGAGGATCCTGAACAAGAAAGTTTTTATCGAAACTTTAATTCCATGAGCCTGATGCTCTCACACGACACGTTTTTATCCGGAATAAACGAGCGATCCCACGCTAGATGTACGAAATATTGCTATTTTAGTGGCGCGGTGCAAACGAGATCGGAATAACACGGCGCGGGAATCGTCGCGTGACAAGCGAAGAGCGATTCGATGTACATATTCCCTGGAAAATGATATCGAAATAATGTACACGTACCGGGCCAACAAATAGGGGATAACAACGCGGCCGCGACTCGCTTCGACCCAGAGTTCTACCCCAGCTTTTCCTCTTTTTAAATTCGCTACGGCTCGATACGTTCGAAGCGCGATTTACGAACGGAATATCGTGCGGGTCACCTAGCCGAAGTTACGTGATCCAAATATTATGCAAAACGCGCGCGCCTCGTGCTGGGAGCCAGTTAGCTGGCGAGCTAGCATTCGCACATTCGCAGTAATTTTGCATCGATTTATACCCCGATGGAAAAATAATGCTGGTCAGCGTTTTGTGGTGGGCCGACGGCTACACAGGGTTCTGTTTGATGAACCAACGCGACTCCGACGTGGGTACACATATTAAGTAATAAAACGCGTACTCTAGATCTTGCGTTCTCTACTTGGACTCTCGATCGTCCATCACGAGAATACTGTTATCCCCGTCGAGGTTGCCGCGAAAATTGGAAACACGAGAGCCTGGGAAGGGGCAGGGTAGCGAGAATGACGAGCGGCTGGAAAGATATATTTGCGAAAAATGAAATATGGCCTGATGCGTGAAATTCAAGAGCCCGGTTAGCCAGCAACGAACAATATCGATTGCCTGGTAGGTAATAGATGCGATTGCACGCCACGGAAGTGACGAAATAATCGCTTCCTCGACCCGTTGGAAAATCGCTGCTCGCGAAATCGGGCGGACGAGAGTCTGATAGAAAAATCTTGAGGCTTTCAAGACGGACCCGGTCTCCTCGAGCGATAAAGACGCTCGGGAACGGTTCCTTGGATACGGTTTGCAATCTGCCGAGCCGGGCTTCCGTGGAAGTAGCTTGAGTTTATCGCGAAATTCGAGCGTCTGAAAAGAGTTTCATTACCGACGTGTAATTGAAGCGAGCTGAGTGCACCGTCTTGCCGAGATCATTTTACACATTTACGAGCGTTATTGGCTGGCGAGGATATCTCTCAGAGGATCCATAGATCTGTACAATTAGAATCACAGAGGAACGCGGTAACAAACTCGCAAATATAACAGCTCGCAAAAATGCCATCGATCCACGTTCATTTAAGAATTTAAGGGGAGGTTCTGGTCTAAATGTCGATTTTTTTTTATTTAATTTTTCGAATGTTCAACCTTTTAGGAATACGTGTTTAAAAGGATTTGTTGAAATTCGTAAAATTCCCGAAGTTATAGGCATTTGAGTAGCGGCAAATGCATGGACAACAACCGTCCACTCCGGCGCACAGTGGGACAAACTGCTCTTTTTTGTGTCAAAATCGTAGAACTCTTGATAGGAATAAGGTAGAGGTATGGGACTTTTTGGAGGTTAAAGCTAAGATGTTGCAGATTAAGGGAAAAATGTTTAGAATGTATAAAAAAAAAAATTTGACCTTGAAAATCTAAGTCAAAGTTGGCATTTTCGACGAAAATTTCGGTTTTTCCGTTATAATTCGTGGTTGAAGTTTTTCCATTACTTGTTATACATCATTTCTTATAGATTTTGTCGCGCTGATTTCAAATCCGTTCGCAAAATTTGTCTACCCCCTCAGGATTTTGAAAAAAAGCGATTTTGAGTTTAACACAGATTTTCAAAAGTAAAAAACTTTCGTACCATAATTTCATTAATTTTCCCTTAATCTGCAATCTTTCAGCTTTAATTAAAAAAAAAATCATCGCTCTATCTCATTTCTATCAAAAGTTCTTTCATTTTGACACAAACTTCTCACTTTGCCCCACTGTGTGGCGCTCACGTAAAACTTTAAACGCGTTTTTCTCGAAACAGTGTTCTCAAAACGGTGAGACCTGTATCTTCAAAAGTTATTATCCGATTCGACTGAAACTTTTTTTATTTTGAAGAATATACTTCTGGCTAGGGGGGGGGGCTAGAAAAAATTACAAAAAATTGACAAACTAATAATTTTTAAAGGCGATGAAAGGACGAAAAATACAGGGAAAAGTGATTTCAAACTTGAAGTGTTATTTTCTAAAAAAAATGTAATTTTTGTAATTTTTTTAGTTCCCCCCCCCCCTAGCCAAAAGAATAGTCTTCAAAATAGAAAAGGTTTCAGTCGAATCGGATAATAACTTTTGGAGATACAGGTCCCACCGATTTGGATCAATTTTGTGACGCCTTGACTTTAACAACTCCCCAGGGCTGTCTGCAATGATTAATTATAAAACAAAAAATATATTTCTATAATTTAAGTCATCCTTAATACAATGCAAAGAGTCCCATTAAATTATATATAGTAGTTTTCCTTTAATTAATTCCAAAATTTCACCTATTTTTTGGGGCTCTAGACCAGAACCTCCCCTCAAGCTGTCTACGGACACACCTAGTAGGTACGTTTCATCCGGAGAACGAAAACCATATTCGTACTGTGAAGAACAGCGTGCGAGCCTATGAAAAAGGGACGTTTAATTTCGCGTTTAATTTCTTTGGACCCACGCGAGGATAAAGGGTGGCCCACAAAGGGAAGAGGGTTGCAAACAACCCTGGGTACAGGAAGCAAAGCCCTTTTGATCGTCAATGCGCGAGTTCGCGTTCGCAGTTTTTAAGCGCGGTGGCTCCACGCGTAATCCCGTTCCCTTCTTCTCTCTCTTCTTCTGCCTACCTCTCCTCCTTCCTCGTCAAGCGTCGCCTGTCAGAGTCGCGGGGGAGGATCTCGAGCGTCTAACAAGTTTGCCTGCAAAGCCTTACCGAGCAATTTAACAAATTTTCTGTTTAAACAAATTTCACCCTCGATAGCTCGCCGCGAACGGAAATTCGTCGAAATCGCGTTCCGCCGTTCCTCGCGTTCGCGGTAAACTCGTTACGGCTGCTCAGACCATCGTGCCCGCGTCTCGAGGCCTCCTTTAATTCGTTTATTGTTCGCAGCCGTTGGATACGAGAAGAAGCTCGCGTTTTTTCCCCCTTTTCTCCCTCAATTAGAATGCGCGATACTTTGCCCGGTGAATATATTTCAGCGGCCTTCCGGGACGACAAGATTTACGAGACGCGAGAATATTCCTCGCGACCGGCGAATATTCTTGCATCATAATGCATCACTTTGTCGAAAGGCAAAACGGATTTCGCGGGGCGAGCCTTGGAGCGTACCGCGTGCAGGAATTATGGTGTAATCCTGTTTAAGGCAGTTCCGCCGACGCGCCGCGAATCAAAGCGGGAATTTAAACGTCGCGATTCGACGGGTTTGCGAGTCTAACGAGCCGCGGACTCGCCCGTCTCGCTTCATTTTTCCGTTCCACTTCCGACCAGCAGCCGAGGAAAAAGAATTCGGAGACGCTCGTGGAATAGGTATATGGGTTACTCCGGTGCGTGTAATCGGGAAGGTAGATACAAACGCACAGTGGACGTGACGAGAACTTCACATGGAAGAGTGTGTACTTGGGAGTTGAGGAGCTTATGAGTAAAGGGATAGCGACGGACGCTACTTTCTGTGATAAGCTCCACGTTAACGAACTCTCCTTGCAATAAGGAGTCATTCTAGCGTCTAGAATGCTAGGTTTTATCCTGCGTGTATCATCTGACTTTGTTAATCCTGTCACTTTTCCTACATTGTATAATGCTCTTGTCGTCCCGCATATGCTATATGCATCACCTGTTTGGAACCCGTACCACAGGAAGTATGTGACGTCATTTGAATCGGTACAACATAGATTCCTTCGGTTGCTTCCACCCAAATTAGGGGTAGCTATGTTGCGATTTTCCCATGACTATACCCAAATTCTTAAGGCCAGTGGGCTTCTCACGTTGGAGGATTGGAGATCTCTGTCTGATCTTGGTATAGTTTTCAACCTACTCAATGGATTCATCGATTCTCCGGATCTGTTGGCGTTTTTGAAACTCTGTGTAGGGTAAACAGGCCAGAAGCTGGACGGGGCCCAGCAGATGGACAAATCGTTGGTTAATCGTTAATATTGAAAGAACTAGGGTTCTAATCTATATTATTGATCTTTATTTTGTAGAAAAAACGTTTGTTGTTTTATAAAACATTAACGTATTTATCAAAAAAACATTTTTGTATGCGAAAAATGTATTTGTATGTACGATTTTACGCCACCATGCGGGAGTCACTTCATGCGTGAAACGTCTGGCCACATTAGGCTAGAGATAACCTCACTTTATTTGCGGCCAGGGCCCATAACCTGTTGCACCGTTTTCTGCCAATGAAGACTCCATACCTTTTTAGATTTGATGAAATAAACTATATTTTAACAAAAAATAACTTAATCTAGGTACCTACTATAGCTAATAAGTCTTTTATTCGTCTAGCCAAACACCCGTCCATCTATTGGTTTTCAACTGTCCATCTGCTAGCCATATTGTCCATCTACTCGTGATAAGGACTATGAATACAATTTTCATCATTTTATCCTTAAATACATTAATTTTTTACTTGCAGTTATTTTTTTTCTTTAAATTTGTACATTTTTACGTGCAAAGCTTTCGACTTTTTTTTAATACGACAGATATTTCTAAGAAACACCTTGATGTAAACTTCGGAATCAGCTAAACTGTCCATCTGCTGGCCTGCTTACCCTACCACACTTGGCAATTAGATCTTCTCAGCTTTTCTTTCTGTCCTCTCATAACACCGTGTATGGGTTGCATAGCCCGATTAATAGGATGTGTGGGCGAGCAAACATTTATAGTAATCAGGTAGATTTCTTCTGCGGCACGCTTGTCACCTTTAAAAATCACCTGCGCTATCTACTGCGTAAAACTTCGGTCCAATATGGCCCCTAAATAAGTGTTGCCAGTTCGCTAGTTTAGTTTATTATGTTATTTTATATTTTGTTATATTATGTTATATTATGTTTTTTTTATATTTAGTTTTAACGTGTTGCTTAGGTTTAAGTTTTTAATTTTAAGTATTAGTTTTAATCCACTTGTATTCCTTTTCTTTTTTCTCTTTTAAGGTTATGTCACTGTAAACTAAAGGGCGTTAGGTCCCGTAAATTGTAATAATAATAATAATATACCAATTTAATCGAAAGGGTCCAACACATGTTCCTTAGGCTGGCCATGAGGGTAACTGGTAGCCCCATCCGGTTTAGTGACCACGATTATGGTCTTGCTTTCCAAAAATTAAGCTCTTAAAGGTCCGCGCACACATATCCGTACCGTATCAGTTCCGTATCAGTTCCGTTCCGGCGTGCCAGTGGTAAGAAGAAGAGGGGCGTAGAGGGTCTCTTCTTCTTACCACTGGCACGCCGGAACGGAACTGATACGGAACTGATACGGTACGGATATGTGTGCGCGGACCTTAACTCTTAGTGACCGTCGTGTTTGCTCGGACTTATTATTTCTTTATAAAGTTCTTCATGGTCAGATAAACTGCCATGAGCTTGTTGGTCTGATTTGCTTTCATGCGCCGCAACGCTCTCTGCGTTCTAGACCCCTTTTCACAACGCGTGTCCCCAAATACCACTATTACACTGCCGACCCCATTAATCGCGCGATGGATGAGATAAATAAATTCCCTGTGGATATCGATTTATTCACAGACTCCTTAGCTGCCTTCACGGCCCGTGTACTTATGAGACTGTCGCCTCTTTAAGTGTTACGTGTCATTATCATTGTTATGGTTTTTCGCGCTTTTTTGTAGACTGTTATTATTATCATTATTATTCGACGGGAGAACCCTTTAGAGTACATAGATTTGTAACAATTAAGTACAAGATTGAAAAACAGGTGTAACGGCTTAAAATTAAAATAAACAAAAAGGAAATAATATAAAAAAATAACAAAAGATAAAAAGAAAAGAAAAAAAACATAACATAACAGTCAACAATCAACAACAACACAGTACAAAGGTGTGTAAAATTCTGTTTTTTTTTCTGTATTTTCTGTTTATTTTTTTTTATATTTATATCTTCTTACATTAAGCTATACTTACTGTATTACATTGTTCAAATTTTGTATTCTAAAGGATACTCCCGTCGATTCAATAATAATAACAATAATAATAATAATAATAAGATTGGGATCTCACGGTGCCAGAAAATGATTCGCGACGAAGGATATTTAAAAAGATGATGCGATTAATTACTCGTGGACCCTCGATGTTATCCATTCTGAACAATTCTAGACAGATAAACGAATTATGTAACAAGAACAGAGTATGGTGATACGAATATGTAAATATTTCACTTAAAACAACGGTAAGAGAAGCTAGGGAAAGTGACTTGAGAGCTCACTTCTCTTTACGCTGATGGCCCAGATATCTAAAATTCAGCAGACTTTCAAAAGTTCGTTTGGTATATTAAGAATCCGTTCTTAGGCGCCTGAGTAGGAACTGGAGTTGTTGGTTTTGTTGTTCGTAATGGCAGAAAATTCCAGCGAGACAGAAGTGAAACTGGCGTTAAAGTTCGTGACGCGAGTTACGGCGAAGGAGACGAGGGACAGTGTAACGGGACGGTTCAAGGATCGTGCAGTCGTCCGTCAGGCCGGAGCTGCATAATGCACGCGGTGCAGCTACTTTGCCGAACTGAAAAATGGAATAGCTCGGGTCCGACGGTGGAGCACGTGGAAACACGGCCCTCTCGAATGTCTTGGCATTACTTATTTAACGTCACTCGTCTACCAGCGGCCGATGCACAAGGACCTAAACGCCTCGCGACCTTCCATTCCCCACTTCTTATTCCCCCCTCCGAATTGTCGCATCCCCCGGACTCGACACCCCCCTGTAAATCGATTTTCCGCGGGCCTCGAAAGCTCCACAACAATCGGCCCCCGTCTTGCATTCGACCGAAGGGATCGGCGATTTTTCTCCACGCATCCACCCAGGAACCACCGTGAAAGTTTATCGAGGTCGTTCCGTCGGCGGGGATCGTAACGACCGTAAAATACCCCGAAAAGAATCCGAACCGCACGCTCAATGATTCGTGAACTCCCGGATCGAGCGGTATACCCCGAAATGAAGAAACTTTCCAAATCGAACGTGTCATACTTATCTCCTTATGAACGGTTCAATTGCCCCAAACAACCGGAGTTACGGAGAAACCGCTCCGGCGAGGGTAGAGCCCGATCGGGATCTCAATTTTCCCGAGTCTTCTGCGAGACGTGGACGAGAAAAAAAGTCCGGCGAACGAGCGCGGTGGAGTCTCGAGTAATCGTGCCTCCCGGGGCCACGCGATGCCGATGCTGGGTGGGAAAATCTCGATTACCGACTAATTACCGAGTGCATCGGCGTTCCAGGCGGACTTCGCGTAAACGGATTTCAGAACTTTTTGCCCGGTCTGCGGTGACGAACGGGGCCGCGTTTTTCTCGCCGCAGCCAGGCCAATCAGTGACGGATGCGATTCACGATGGGTCGAGGTGTGTCGCCACACTCTGATTGCCTCGATAACGATTTCTTCGAGCAGCTGGATAATTGACGGCTCGATCTGCCGTCGCTCGAATGCCCGTTGCCTCCACAACGCGTCTCCTCGAAGGTCCCGCGGACTCTTTTCAGCAGTCACTTGGAAGATCGGCTCTCGAATATGGTCGCCATTAGCGGACGGCTATTCACCGCCCCCTGGCCTAGGGGATAAATTCTTTTCCTACGGATATGAGGGACAAAACGGCCAACGTTGCGACGGCGCCAGCCGCAAACAGCTTCTATTACGCGGAGCGGCTGGGATGTCTGCGGCGAAATGAGATAAGGATAACGTCAACAAGAGCTTTATGCGGCCGCCGAGCTCACGATACTTTTATACGTCGCCGTCGTGACGAGGAGCCACTGGAACCGCCGTAACTGTCGTCGACGAGCCCGCTATCGGCATCGACAGCTCGTGGTTAAGGTCACCGACGCCCACGCCCTCCAACGAGGGGGATGAACGGCGTCCTGGACCTCGTAAAGAAGCCTGGCGCCACCGCGGAATCGCTCCGAGGCGGATGAGTTATTTACCCTCGCGGGACTCCACGGGGGGAAGGAAACCGCGCTGTTTTTCTTCGCGAGCGCGTAACGAGCCGCGTCCAATGGGATTCCGATAAGTTATTCCCTCTCGATGCTGGGCCAGTAGTTGAGATTGATGGCTTTTCGGGCAGGACGATCAGCGTTACGTTTCGGCCTCCTAGGCTCCACGGAGCCGGCGATCCAACCGATATTCCGCTGATGAAACGTTAGTGTTAACGTCTCTACTAACACTCCCCCAAGATAGTTTCCTCCCCTCGCCCTTCCACCCCCTTTTACATAATACATCAGTTTCTCCTTCCTTAGTATCGAATTCCTATATTACCCGAGAAATAGACGGTCTCGAAGAGGCGGGTAACCCGAGACAATAATAAGGTGCGCTGCAGCGCGACTTTATATTTTTGCAGCGTGTCAGGCTGTTATTCCCAGCGCAAACGAGGGAAACGGGGGAGACGACGGTAATAATCGCTGGTGAAATGAAAACAATTCACGCCCCGAGGGGGGTTAATAGGGCGGAGACGACTGGGGTCTCTCTGAAAGGAACCTACTGAAATTAGCAATCTTTTTCAGGACATCTAAATTAAAAATCACAGTCGAGACCAAGTGGAGGGCAGCTTCCGCCCCAAGACTATTTAATCAACGTTGAATCGTCCGGCTTATGAAACGTTGCTAGGTTCGTTATTGGGGATTCGTTTAAATTCGACGTACAGCCGGGAGTTGTCGAAGAGTGTCTAGGGTAGTCTTTCTAACGACTTCTCGCCGACAGGCTGGGGTGTCCGCGGAGCGAAAGTCTCGGACGATCTGGCGGCGAGGGAGTCTCTGGTGGAAGTTGCCCGATAGGATTTCCCGGGGCAGGATGCTGCGAGGACGAATGCCAGGCACGATTCACAGGGCTACATCATTCACCGGGCAGATCGGCTGGTAAGACACTTGCCGGTGACGGGGGAAAAAGGAGAGGGAAGAGGCCGAAGGAGGACGGGAGATCGAGCGGGGCTGATGATTAATGACACGGACCGCCCCTGGATTTTCGCTCGTGAACGCTTGCACCTCCGACGTTCTATCAATATTTTCGTTTCTGTACCGGGTCCCTGTAATGACTACTCCCTCGGAGTCTCCTCCGGGGGCCGGCACGTCTTCCCTTCCTTGTTTTCTTACGATGATGGAACTGCGCGATGAAGTGGATACGCTCGCGGTGAAAAAGAGTTCGGGCGCGCCGCGCTTCCACCGTGGAATGAATGCCCGTCGGCCCCGGTGGCCTCTAGGTGTAAACGAAGTTTGATTTAAAGTTGGCCAAGCAGCGGGTAGATGTTCCGCGACGCGTGGGAATATTTCTCTCCTCTGAAGGCACCCGGCCTGTAAACCCAGCCCTCCCGTTTACGACTCTGGGAAACACAGCCCCGGAATACTCGATCACCGTTTCCACCTTCGGTTTGCTCAAGCGCCCAAGTCGACCATCTACTACTTAGACGCCACTAGCTTTTACTAGCCGCTAATGCCGAAGCGCAGCTATGTACTTTGAAATCTAATAACGATACAGCCAGAAAATCGTGCAGCAATCGAATGTATCGCGGAAGGTGAGAAAGACTTTTCGCGCAGACCCCGAGACGCCATCTTGGACCAGCGGAAGCGGTTAATTGCATTCGCCCTGGAAGCACGTCTGACAGAATGCAATTTCGATCCGTTAGATCTGGCGAACCAGACTAGGCTAGTATTCCCGAGGAGTAGGAAATATAAAACAGGAAGCGTATTAGCATTATCGTCGTTAGGGCTCGGCCGTTTACCCTCGTTATCGCCCCACTTTGACGTGCAAATGCGTCTAAGCAAGCCGCGAGCCGTCGCGAATAAATATGTTTCTTTCCCTTTGTACACCTTGGTTTACTTTCGTCGCCCATTAATTTTCGCGTCCCTGGCCCGACTTCCTCGAGGCGCCCTCGCGCTTTTCAATTTTATTTACCGAACTGCAAACCATCCGCCGTCGCGAAGTACTCGCGGCAGTTAACGAAGTGTCTCTTTGTACCTGAAAACAGCAATTCAACCCCCTCTTCGCGTTGATTACTCGTCGCGAGGGTTCGTCGACAATCACAAGTAGCTCCCAGCCCTTATTCACTGGCAAACA
Source organism: Andrena minutula (assembly GCA_929113495.1). Lineage (NCBI taxonomy): Eukaryota > Metazoa > Arthropoda > Insecta > Hymenoptera > Andrenidae > Andrena > Andrena minutula. The sequence continues at coordinate 74,149,157 of OV815993.1, read as the reverse complement.
GCGAATGACGCGTTTTATTAGTCGTCACGGAAGCACTGCCGCTTCTTATTGCACCTTGCCAAGTCTTTCGGTAGCAAAACGCAATGAAACTTGTAGCTAACGTTCGTTTAAAGTTCCGTGTCTCCCGGACGCAACTCCAGAGCGGAGAGGTTAATCTTTCCCTCAGCTTCGCTGAAAAACTTTCCGCGGCTGCTCCAGCCCGCCGTTTAAGCTTGCATACACACAGAGTCTGGTGACGCGAACTCGTCGCAACTTTGGTGCTCCCGCGCGGGAAGGCACGCGGAGCCCCGTAACGCAGGTGCTGCGCCTAGGGTAATTCCGGGAGACGCGGTCGGGCTGGAGAGTTGGTCCAGTTGCTATATTCAGACCCTACATATATATAAATATCACACTTCTAATCTCTTATATATATTATTCTTGTTGTATCAGTCTTAGTTTCAAGTACGCTTAGTTTTAGTATATTTAGTAATAAGTAGTGTTTAGTTTATGTTAGCGTTAGGCATATTAACAGTTTATACTGTTGCCTCGCCTTTACTTTAATTTACTTTTTATTTATATGTTACATCTTCTTTTTTTCTGTTATCATCCAAGAGTAATAAATACATAATAATTATAATAATAATAATAATAATGTATATGTAAAGATGTGTTAATGTTCAGAACAATTAATTCTCTAGAAATAAACTGTTTCGACCAACTCTCCAGCTCGGCCGCGTCTCCCGGAATTACCTAGTGATCCTCTAGGTAATGATCGGCAAATGTGTCCACCATTTTGGCCTAAAGCGGAAGTCACAAATCGGCGGGCACATTTTAAAAGAATACTGCCCTCCTTAGAATGTCCTATCTAGCATTTTGAAACAACCGAGAAAACTGAAGTTTTACCATTTCCTTCTGCTATTCTTCATTCAAAATAGAACTTGTTGTCATTTTTTCGTAACATGCTAATACAATATTTGCAATAAGTGTACCAGCAGGTAAATAATGTATCAATAACGTACCAATTAATTAATTGTTTTAGGTAAGATATTTTAACCAGCTGGAAAGCAGTGAGGTTAAATACATTAGACGGTTTCTAGATATCTAGGAAGCACGTAGGGTTTTCTAACTTTTAGTTATCTAACCACTGCAACTGTCACAAAAAAGGTTAAAAAATATGTCAAAATATCACAACTTTCTTTTTCTACTTATTTACTTGCTCTCTCTACTTCCGGTTTCGGTCACTAATGGTGTCGACCCAGTGCTGGATTTACCCTATAGGCTAACAAGGCTGAAGCCTAGGGCCCCGTTTAGCTGGGGGCCCTTTATTCTAAATATTTGCTTCGAAAAATGTATCTTTAATATTTATTCATGTTAATGTTATGTTTAGTTTTGATATCCAATGTTAATTTTGAAATTAAATTCTTATATAGATTATACGAGTATTATAAAAAAAAATCAAATCAGCGTCATTTTATTTTTTACATTTAACCTAGGGCCCACCAAATATTCAACCTAGGGCCCCTTGAAAGGTAAATCCGGCTCTGTGTCGACCAATAGAAAACGGCGACCACATCTGCCAATCACTACCTAGAGAATCACTAGAATTACCCTATCAACTATATTTGCAAGCGCTGGTTCAGCCGCTTCTTTAATACCAGCACGTACGTGTGGCGACAGGTCGAGGCTGGTTTCGAGTGAAACTGTGTCGCCGCACGGTCCTTGACCATATTGCGCGAGGAGGCTCCCTCTCGAAACTTTGCCGCGAGCGTACACGAGGGCAATAACAGTAAGCCGCAGAACTCCAGGCATTAGCCCCTGCACGGGGCCACGTTTCTTCGGCCGACTTCGTTAAAGAAATCGCGGAGGAATAATTCGTTCGATTTCGTGGAGGGAAACCAATTAAACTACGGGTCAAAGGAATTCCATCGAGAGAACAGAAGACGACGACGAGAAGGAGATAGCTAGCCGTGAATTCTCGAATCGCAACGGCGTGGAGGATCGAGCGGGGCCCGAAGATCTAGGCCTCCCCCATAGAAAAAGTCACCGGCTGAAGAAGATGTAAATGCTTCTTGCTCCGCGCCAAGAAATCGTTCGATGATTCTTGCGTCGCGCGGTGTGTGGGCAGCGCGGCGGACCTCCATCGTGGGCCCCTCGGCTCTAAAAGAAAGGCGGAAAGGGCGGTCTCGGGGGCCCGAGGGGGCGGGGAGGGGGGAGGCCGGGGGCCTCACACGGGGCCCGGCGTGAGTCCCGACGCGAGGAGGTCTCAATCTCACGGGATACGCCGCGAGCTCTGTCCGCGTACGCACACACAGGGTGGTTAAATAATTCCGTTGTTCCGCTACTCCAGCAGATGCTTCTTATCCAAGGTATTTGCCGGATAACGCGCAACATCCGATGGCAATTCCGTCGCGTTCCACCAGAAACGTACTTGGGCGTTTTTGGTTGGTCAACGATGATAAGCGGTTTATTGGGAGCTGCGCGAATGCTCGTCGATTTCCCGCGCGCGTTTTGGGAATTCCGATGACCTCCCTCGGCGCGGCGCCCGCGTTCGCCGCGGAATTATTCACACGGGGAATTCCTTTGTCCTGTGACAACGCTATTACCAGGGTGGAAATGAAGAATCATGAATTTTCATGCCACTGATTGGTTCGTTCTTTCGCTGTCACCCGGCGTGCAGCTGGAATCAAGATTCCCTCGGTTCAATCACGGGTTTGCGAGTTCGTCGTTATTCCCTCCGATGAGATTCATCGTCCCCCATCGTTTTCGCTGTCGTTAATCGTCATTTTCGCCGGAATCTGGGCACGGTACACGGGCCCGTTCCCCGGTCCCCCAGACTTTGTTGGCCGGATGATTTTATTGGGAGGCTACCTTCGGAGCACCCGAACACTCCCGATTAAACGCCGCGGCCACCCTGTATGCGTGTACGTGTTCCCTTCGCAGGTATATATGTACACTTGCAGCAGGGGACAGAGAGAGAGAAAGAGAGAGAGAGAGAGAGATAGTGGGGGAAGGAGGGAGGGAATCGAAGCGGTACCGGCCGAGTTTACCATGATTAATCGGCACCGCCTACTTATCGTGTTAGATTTAGACGAGTGGGCCCTCGGGGGCCAGCAGCCCTTGTATTTCGGCCACCACAAAGAGCTGAGCGCGAATGATTCATTGGCCCGCGAAGAATGCACGACACATCGTCTCGAAGCATTTTCGGGCTAGGAAGCACGGACATCGGCAGAAGGGGATCGAGATACCGAAACACTTCCACTCCGACAGCTGCTTTAATTGCTAGATGATCCCATAAGTATCGTACACTCCTATGAAACTAATCCTCTGTTTCTATACATATAGGGTAAAACTATACAATACGCCCCATTTGACAAAACGCCCCACCATTGTTTTACGCACACAAACAAGGATGCATCGACGCGATCATCAGATTCTAACTTGCCTCAGTCGTCCACAACTGCCGCAATAATAATACTGAGGCAAGTTTGAATCTGATGATCGCGTCGATGTATCCTTGTTTGTGTGCATCAAATAATGGTGGGGCGTTTTGTCAAATGGGGCGTATTGTATAGTTTTACCCTAGAAGAAATACCTTTCCGAAAAAAATGCAGTAGCTGCGAAACGTGACAACACTCGATCAGCCTCCAAAGTTCAATCTACCTGGAATGGATCGTTGCTGACGGCGCGCGAGACACCGAGCTAACCGAAAACTCCCAATAACGAGCATCGACGTCTCTCGCAGCCGCTGCGAGCGGAAACTTCCGGCGCGTCGGTGTCGTGCTGAAAACCGGCGAAAAGGAAGTTCCGCAGACTGTGGGTCTACCCACCGATCAAAAGCTGGTGCTCGTTCGCGAGAGGAGGCTGTCAGCCAGGCCGCAGCCTCGCAGGTCGCGCCGCGTCCCGCCGCGGCCGGAAGTCTGGGCTGCAAATTGGAAGCTGCGAGGCAGCCGGAGCGCGCCCCGGAGCGCTAGCTTTCCCCGCTTCTCGGTTTCGCGGCGCAACCGTGCTCCTATCGGGCGTTCGGCGCGCTCGCGAATAAATTAATCGGCTGTTCAAAGGGCGCGAGCACAATGCCAGAGAGGATCCTCGATCGAGCCGGCGCTGCTCGTCTTCGGGGCTCTCGCCGCGTTCTCCCCGGGTATATAATTATGACATTAGCGGGCAATTTCGCTTCCCTTATAGTCCTCCACTTCCTCCAGCTCCTCCTCGCTCTACGCTCTCTCTCTCTGCTCGATCGCTCCCGGCGCTGCGCCGAGCAGGCTCTGTGTCCCAGCGCGGCCCGAATTCGAAGATTCCCTTTGAACCACCCACCCCGGACACACCCAGATGATTGACTATGAATATTTATGCCCGATATCTCTTGCGTTCACGCGCCCGTTAGACCACGCCGGGTACGTTTAAACTTTGTTGGGGTAGTTGGGGGTGGCCGGGTCGTGGGAGTTTCAAGTAGTGTCGTTCCGAGGGCACGGCGCCGGGCGATCCCTCGAGCCTCGATATCGGGGCTGCGAGTGGTGTTCGTTGCGGTTTTCGCCGACCCCCGCGGGATCCCAGGAATAGTGGACCAAGTTTGAGGGATCCCGTCCTCGGAGAATTTTAATAAATCCTCGCTGAAAACTGCCGGCCTCCGAGGGGACGCGGTAGTGTCGGGATCATCGCTGCCGAGAATTAATTACCGCGACGTAAGGTCGCCGGGACGATCCTGTCCCCGGAACTTTCGAAATTCCCCCGTGGAAACGGGGGCCGTTTAACGGTGTATTGACAGCGTTAAGCCCGGGTCTCGCGTGCTCAGTTATCGGCTGGCTCTAGCCACGGTAAACTGGTCTAGGCTGGTCCTGCCAGAGGCTGCGGAGCTGTGGAGAGGCCGAGATCCAGGGGCGAGAGGGAGGGGGAGAGGCGTGAGAGCTGGACGGGTCCCATAATACCACGGGATTCGATGTGGGAACCCATAACCGAGCCTGAACGGCGATTAGTCCTGGGCCACCGCGTTGTTTACTCTGGACAGCTCCTCCCTGCCACCTAGTTTACGTTATTATATATGTTCGTCCACGCAGCCATCGACCGCCGGCGTGGATGCGGCCCACCACCGTCGGCTTTTTGAACCCCGTTCCCCTGCACCGAGGAGATCGTTGAACCTCCTCGAAACACCGTACGGTTGATCCACCAACTTTTCAGATATCATTGCTATCGCGTCAAGCAGAGTTTCCAACTAAGGTAAAATACCGAATACGTGGACACGTCCCAGTAGTTGGACACTGGTGCAAAAATACTGATTAGTACATTTAATATCCGCTTTATCCAAAAAAGAACTATGTTATTCAAATATTTAGTAAAATATATTCATATATATATATTTGACTAAATATTTGAATAATTGAATAAAATAGTTCTTTTTTATTCAATTTAATAAAATAGTTCTTTTTATTCAATTTTTATTCATATTTGAATAATTGAATAAAATAGTTCTTTATAATATATTCATATATATATTTGACTAAATATTTGAATAATTTAATAAAATAGTTCTTTTGCACCAGTGTCCAGCTACTGGGACGTGTCCACGTATTGGGTCTTTTACCTTACTCGTCGGTTCACGGGAGAACGTTTCAAATGTCTCTAAATCGACGGCGATGACAATTTTAACCCTTTCGGCCCTCTTGGGACACATATGACTTAGTGAATGTTTGTGATTATCTGTGGAAGAATACGTGCCACATATGTGCGTTATTTATATTCTTTTTTAGTTAATCTGACTATATACTACTATCTTTGATTGGCAATCATGAAGAGAAGCAACGTAGTAACGTGCTAGATAAGTTTTATTTTGGCATGGTGTGTGGGTGCAGAGTCGCATTCATAGAAATTTCGTGCTTTACACACGTTATTGAACAATTTTCTGATTTCTTTTTACGTAATCTTTCAGTTTATAGTATCGTATAACTGTTCTGCTAAAAAGTTTTTACATTATTATGTTTTTACTTATCTTATTGAGCATAGAGAAGTGCCTATGCGTTCCCGGGACGCATATGTTTTTCTTTTACAATTTTCCTTAAAGTCTACGGTCACGGCGCTTCGTGTCCCACAGGTCCTAGGAAAATTTAGAATGTTGCCGCGAGGTCTTTCATTTTTTTTTGTTATCTATCAACAACTTTTTAGGTTAGGTTGTAAAGCAGCAGTTAATGCTGAACCTCGCCTACTCTCCATTGTAATTTTAATTGTAATGGTGCAATAAAGACATTTAATAATAATAATAATAATAATATGCCCCATTAGGTATTTTCATACTTTCTTCTTTTTTCTTTATCACAAGCAGTAAGATGTAATAATGTTATAAATACGTTCATAGTATGTATATATAATATATCTATATATAATAAAAATACATTATATAACATACCCACAGAAGATCGGAAGTGTTTAAGCCTGTTTAAGTATTCCGGATCACATATGTCTTCCTTTCGTTTTTTTATTTTCTTTCTCTGTATTTTTAGAACTAGGTTAAGTTACCATCTTAGGTTAAGTTGAAAAACAGTCGCGGACTGAACTTCGCCTTTGCTTTTTGTCGTTTTTTTTACCTTCTCTCTGTTGTCCTCTGCTTTGTTGTGCAATAAAGACGTTTAATAATACAGTGCTGTCTCTCAAATGTCACGCGTTTTCGGATTCTCTATAAGCGCGAAGCTATCCCCACTACAGTGGACGCTCGATAATGAGCCGCAGTCGGGGCTCTAGAGGCGGGGTTTTCTCAGAAGCGGCATATTAAGGAGAGCCAATGTAACGCGCGCTCTCCCCATAACTCTCCTGTTTTCTTTTCCGTGATGGCTGCCCCCTACCAGAATACTCTTAAGGTGCGTCACACTGATGTGAGAAAAAGAAAAAACACAATCACGTATATGTATTGCTTGCGAATTGCTTGCGAACTCCAGTGTGGAGGCACCATTAAGGGTTAGCATTCATTGGCTCGCTGAGCGTGAGAGAAAGGGAGGTGCACACACGCGTGCGAGTAATGCGTGTGAGCTGGGGCGTTCCCAACGGCACATTAAACAGCGGCATATTATCCAGCGTCCACTGTACTTCGATTGTAGTCGTCGCGCCGCGGTATCGGGTATCGGATGTCAAAGAAAAAGCCGAAGAAAGGTTCATAAATATTCTAGATAGTGACACACCTTACACTCTGACCGCGTGAAATCAAAGGAAGCCGAATAGACTACTCGTCTCTCAAATTGCGTGCGCCCGGTCCCGAAACACGCGACTCTAGAGAGACAGAACTGTACTAATAATAATAATATGTCCCACTGAAAAAAACTGCTGGGACACATGTGTGCCAATTTTTAAAATTGACATACAACTGTCAAATTTGATCAGTACCTATCCGCCACTTAGTACCATCGATTTCTGCAAGAAAATATAATAAAATCCAGATGGAAAAATGTCGGGTCGATAGGGTTAAGGGAACTTGCTTAGTCCCGCAACTCCGATCGATCAATTTTCGAATTGAGCCCAGCTCTGGAGCGGGTAAGCAGCTCCGTGGAATGGCATTCCCTTGCAGCGAAATTGCCCCCATTCCCTACACGGCGTCCGTAGCTACCGAACGTGTACCAAACGAGTATTACTATACGTAATTAGGCAAACGAGACGTTATTTGGTCCGTGAAACGGGCACGGATATCGTTCGGTGAACCTCGGCCGGAACTTATTCTTTCAAATAGCTCGTAAGCGTCTCGTTAGGGAACTCGTAAGACGCAGTCTCCCATGCACTCCAGTCTGATTGTAGTTTGAATAATAGATCGACGAATCGAGGGGAGCTAGACGAACCAGCCCGACGATTGCTTACGGTTCGTACACCCGATCTCTCATTTTTCTCCCACTTTATCTGGTGAAACGTCGCTTTACGAGATTAAAGACAAATATTAGGGATCGCTTCTCGAACAATGCCTCCGCGAAATCTCCAGCCGCGAATTTATTCCGAAGAAAAAAATCACCGACTCGTTTCCAGATCCCCTAACCCGAAAATATTCCCAATTTCCCGGAGAGCCTTCAGTTTTTAGTAATTCTCCCAGCCAGAAAATTCCGTCTGCTAAACAACGGGGAGCCCTTCTTACGCCGAATATACATCGGATTTCCTCGTTTCTCTGGAATTCAGCTGAGACATAGAAGCCGGGGCAAATTTACCAACGCGTGTCCCGCCCTGTTTTTCCTTCCCTCTTTGCGCTTTTCCCATTACACCGGGACACTGCATTACTTCGACGCTCATCCCCTATCTGGCTCGTTTTGTATGCATTATTCTTTGTAAATATGTATCTCTCCCCGCTGGACCGCGAAAATTTAGCACACCGCGTCGTGCTTTCGTGCGTTTATTAACGAGATCAGAACTCGCTCGTATTCTACGATTTAATTAGCCAGCTTCCATTTACGAGCGATTCGTGCCGAGACTCTCCTCGCGGCAACATTCTAAATTTTCCTAGGACCTGTAGGACACGAAGCGCCGTGAGCATAGACTTTAAGGAAAATTGTAAAATCGTCTAGCAGAGGAGGAGCGCGTAGCATCCTCCACCCAAACACCGTCCCACTAATTCGGGAATTATTTGGGCAAACAGCGCTCCGCTCGACGATTGTCGGCTCGCCGGTGGGACGTGGGAAATCCAAAGCGACGGCTCGCCGCGCCGTCGCCCGAAGCTTCCGAATTCTCAGGGAAATCGTAGGTGCCGCGTACCTTCGATCTCCCTCGAATTCCCTCCGCTCCACGATGACCATCGGTCGCCTGTTTGCGTTTCCCATTAGGCTGCGGCTTTCCGCGGGATTTCCTTTAATCCTGTCAGCCGTGAAACTTTTTCTTTTCCACCCCGACAGAGCCGCGCGAATCCATCAGAGTCCATTTTCGCGATCGTTAAAGGGGACGAGAAATAAAAAGCGAGCAGACGCTTCGCCGTTCCGGCGAGCCCGTTGGAATTCAGCAGAGAACGGCTTCGAACGCTGCGCGGCAATTTGTAGATTCTACCGTGAACAATTTCTTGGGCGAATGGTGCGCAAAGCGAGGGTAGTTTTTTTTTCCCTCGTTCGACGGGGGTTCGTAGCTCGACACCCTCGAGGATCGAGTGGTAGTTCTCCTAGGAGCCTGCAAGTTTCGTTCGAGGAGTAAGTATGCGTTCCAGGCTGATCGAAGGGAAATTCGAAGCTTCGGGATAGGAATCACCGTGTCGGTGATTCTTCTTCCTCCTCGTTCTCTCCAAATAGAGAATAATGGAGAGTGAAATATTAACCGGAGCCGGTGTATTTTCATACGTATCGTCCCGGCGCGATGGCTGATTTCCATTTTCATAGGAGAAACTACGACAACGGGGCTGATCCATAATATACCTGGTACCGTGGAACCTCGTAAAAAAGGAGAACGATATCGTGGAGCCGAGAGAAGCCCCGTTTTATTACCGTCAGGGATAAAAAAAAAAGGGGGAAAGGTGAATTGCGGATGGAGGAGGGCACAGGAGCGTATTCGAGATCCATTGCAAGTAGGATATGTAGTTTTAAGAACGAGTCGATTCGATCGACTGCACCGCCTGTCTTCGGCGACATCAATCTTGGAGTACAGGCTCGTTGGTTTGCCTCCCCTCCGTCACCGCTCGCAGGTGAACTCAGCGGAAAAAGCTTCTAAACCACGACCTCGGAGGTTTTGCCACTCGAAAGCCTCGAATTGCTGGAGAAACGAGGGTGTTCCTAGAGAGATAGGCACTTGGACGTCGAGCCATTTGTTTCGGTTCCTCGGGCTTGTCTCCCGTCCTTGAGCTTCGACTGTTTGCATTTGTGGGTCAGTGGAATCGGTAATTTTCTTGGCCGCCCGCGACCCGTCGATGGACAGCTCCGAGGTCGCGCGCTCGCCGAGCTTTTTCCCCGGGAATTTCGAGGGAAAACAGTGCTCGGGGGAGCCGAAGACAAAGACTCGCGAGCGGAGGCCTTCTAAGGTGTACGGCGTGCGCGCCAGAAACGGAGCCACCGGGCACCTGGGGACTTCTTCGACTCCTTCTTCATCCTCTTCTTTCCCGCGTCCCTTTTAAGGATTCAGGCGCGCCCGGCCGATCCTGCACGCCTCGCATTTTTCGGGCGACGTCGATTTCGACTGGGTGCCGGGGAAATTGAAGATTTAAGCGAGACGTCAGCCGCGTAATGAAGTTAACTACATCTCCCACTCCCTGGAGAATCTGCCGATCGGGCTGTCCAGATGGAATCTGATATGCAAATAGCCGTCATTTGCGTCGACTTGGACGATCCCCTCGGTAAGATTGCACCCTTACAAAAGACACTAGGAAATTTCGATAAGAAGTCACCGTGGAAAAGAGACACCAGTCGGAATCGAAGATTCCAAAGACACCGTGAAGAAATCGGCAATTGAACTGCCAACGAAGTTGTCCCCGGGTCCAGAAGAATTCTCCTCGCTCGAGGATAACTCGGACCTCCTGCCGCGACAGATTAAAAACCCTTCCCCTTCGCGTCGCTACCCGAGGGCCAGCGCCGAGTGGAACAATAGGGCAAACGCAGCGAATCAGGGTGTGCTGGTAAAAAAATTCAATCTTCCCGGGTCGATTCTGGTCGAATCTCCGGCGCTGATCCGATAACGATATAGATTCGCCGAGGAGGACACAAAGGTTCTTTCGAGAGAAAGAAGAGCGATCGGGAAACGCGGCCCGCGGAGGGCCGAGCGGAGGGGAAGAGGAACAGAGAGAGAGAGAGAGGCAGAGGCGGTTTTTCAAGCGATCGGCCATAAACGGCGGAAGACAAGGCTGGCTGTAAATGGCCGCGACGGGAGCCACGACGCCACGTGTACCCTCGTGCTCATAAGTCCTGACGTAGCCCGTGCTCGCGCTATCTTTTCGACGAATCGTCCTTTTTACATCTACACCGGTGGCACTGGCCGCGGCCGCATTTGCAACCGCGTTCGCGCAGATGGCTCGCGAAAAAGGAGACGGCAAGATGAATACACGCTGCGATCCTTGGGACCGCAGGCCCCGCCGGAAAACGCCGCTATCGATAGCCGAGCCGCGCGTCCCAACTATACGCGTCACTCTGAAAGATAGCTGAAACTGATTCGGTGATATCAACTAAAACTCGAGAGCATTGCAACGACTATCTGCGCCGCATCGAGCTCGCTACATGCTGCCATAAAAGCTTTTCATTATATTCTTCGTACATATGCGGTATGCAGCTGGAAATGTGTGGTCGACCGGTCGACTCGTGACGGCTGCCGTTGCCCCAAATTCTGCCATCAGAGCTCCCCGAAAAACACTCTCTTCCATTTGCACCAAGACCATTCCCCTCGGAAATATCGCGGCGAACGAGCCAGCCGGGAAGGTCGACGGCGCGGCGCCGAGACCGCGCTTTCAATTATTTCCCGCAAACGACACTCGCGGGAACCAGCCGGCGAGAGGGTGGGCGCCCGACACATTCGAGCACCCCGGTTACGTAAACGTACGAGCCAACAGCGACACAAACGCATTATTAATGGCGTTATCGGCGCGGGCTGTTACACGCCCGCCGTCTGACACGGGCGTAAGGAACAGAGCCCCGTAATACTCTCACCTGCTCCGGCGGGATTACAAATGTCGCGGGGCCAAATCCCTGCGAGATGCACAAAGACGCTTTGTCGGACGTATCGCTCGGCTTTGAAAGGGGCGCAATCAAGTCCGGCACGCCCGGAAGCTTGCCGTACGTGCCGCCGAAATCCGTGAAAAGCGTCTTTGTAACTAAATCAGCCGGCACGGTCTGTCGCGCGAAAGTGTTCCGGGGGATCGCTAACTCCGCTCGACTCGATCCATCCCCCTCGCGACTTCTAAACCCTCGTTGCCCCGAACAGATCGAACTTGGGCCCTCGAACGCGCAAAGTCGGACGATGTAGCATCGACGGAGTTGTAATTGGAAATCGCGCCGGATTCGCTGGGAGATCGGAAGATTCGAAGTCGAGCGATCTGTGGTTATCTAGTAGAAATACAACTGGGGAAAAAGTGGGGCACTAGTTAGTTTTTCCCTTGGTGCAACTAGCGTTTTACTAGGAATCCCTACTAGTTCCCTACTAGTCATGTAGGGGAAGCCCGGGCAAAGCGGATGTGTTAAGGTTTAGTGAGAAAAATAACACAGTTACAATTAAGATGAGAAATATTTGTTATATTAATAATCATTTAAAATTAATCAGCTTTCTGATACAATAACGAAAAAATTCGTAACTGAAACATTTAAAGCATTTTAAAATGAAAAACGTAAATATGTCAATCAATCCGCTTTGCCCTACCCCCCTGGGCATAGCGGATGAGGGGGTCGGGCAAAGCTGATGTTATTAAATAACGCAAAGTCAATACCCTAATGCTTTTTTTTCCCCTCCCAGGCGATAGTGTGGAAAAACTGGTAGGGAAAACTAGCTTAAAACTAGTAAGGAAAACTAACTTAAAACTAACGAACGTTTATTGTCGAATTCTCCGTCACCCAATATCTCAATTTTGTAAGTAGTAAAACATGATTTGAGAAGAGTTTTGGATGATTTGGGCAATTCTGGAATACGATTTTTCAGTGCAGCAAGTAATTTATCAAGATGCGATTGTGGGATATTGCATTCAATAGCCCATCTTCTCAATTTTTCGACGTCTGTTTCCTCTTCCATTTCTTCCTCGTCAAAAATGTCTTCAAAGTCCTCTTCATTTGGACTGTAAAAATCGTCTTCGTCGTCAACATTCACTGGAAAACAGGAATTTTGTCCAGAGTCTTCAATTTCATTAGCTAAATCATTATCAGGAAAAGAAAACGAATGAGTTGATGCTGCAGTACGAACATATTCGTCTGTAATTTCGTTTCCCGAAGTTGAATCTCCTAAAAAATATAAACACAGATACTCGAATAATCAAATCAATTATTCAAAAAATAAATCATAAAGTGTAATCTTTGAAATGATTTCTCATTGTTTTTTACATTTAACCAAAAAATATTTTATTTTGTCAAGATATTTTGTATAATTTATGAGTTACTTTAAACTGTAACATATTTCAAGTATTTTCAACAATAACTAGATTTTTTAATGTATACGTGTGTTTATACAAAGATAATTATGAAAAATGAGGTTATGGTGCTATAAAGAAGTAATAAAACTAAGGTCGTGTTCAGATTTATTGGCCGGTGAGTTTCGTGAAGGGTATTCTCCCACCACCTGCTGCTTGCCTCGGTGCTACTTTTCTCTAGCTTCTCACCAAGATCCTAAGGAACTTCAACTGCCAATCCACGATCGTCAGGTGGTAGTGGCTGATTTCTCCTCGCGCGCTGCTCGAGAAACCGAACTCACCGGCCAATAAATTTGAACACGACTATAGTATTTTGTCACGTACGAATATCTTGATATATAAAATAACGTATTTAGAACTTACCGTGATATTTAGCATTTAACACTTCCTTTCTTTTTCTACACCTACGCACTCGTTTAGCATTTCATTTTTTTTCCGCTCATTAGATTCCATGTTTGCTTGATTTAATAATTATGTTTGACTTGCTACGATATCTTTAAATATAGATTTGATCGTTTTTTTTTCAACTAATTTTTCCACACATTTCCTTACAAGTTTCTGGTGGCGAAAACCTAGACTAAAATTCAATAAGTAACTAGCCAGTTATTAATAACTAGCCATGAATTACAAGGGAAAAACTGGATGTGAACTAATTAGCCAGAGTCGAGTTACAACTATTCCAGTTATACAGACTGGGTTTTAGGCGGAATTTGGTTAGTTTTTCCTTTCTAGTGTTTCCCTATCCAAGCCTGGCTATTACCTCACCAGAAATAGGGAAAAACGAGACAAATTTCTACTAATAACGAAAGAAGGTGGAGGGTGGCCCGTGGCTCGGGTGCCGAAGGCTCTGTTAGATTGTCGACGATTTCGATGCGCGCAAGAGTACTGTAATTATATTGCCAGAACTCGACAACGGAGCACGGTGCATGCGGGGCGGACTCGGGGATGGAGAAGGGTTACTAGGGGACATGTAGATTCCAGGACGCTTGAAACTCCGAAATTGACTATGAGCAAATGCGGTACACCACTCCGTATTTAGATCCTCCACGTATGTAGATTGAGAAACGACAACCCCTCGAACTTCAATAACGTCCGACCAAGCTATAATTAAATTACGAATTTCCCCTGCGCAACACCCCCGAGGAGGGTGCAATTCTAGCTTCTCCTAGATCCACCGTCCGCGAAATGTCCCGAAAGATGAGTTCCAAGATTATCTTGCGGTGCAAAAATTGGTTGCACGGGGAGGGAGGGATCTCGCAGCCCACGCGTTCAAAGACAAATAACGTGAATGGAAGGGGGAAGAGCCTCGGTGTCCCACAGGACTCGCAATCAGTGCATCGTGGATGGAAGAAGGGTGGAGGGACGTGGACGACGGGGATATAGAAAGGAAATCGCTGGAACAACGCGATTTCTTGGAACCTGGAAGGGTTGGCCACCCTTCTGCGTCTGGCCCCAGGCCGCGACCCTCCACCCCGGCGATCCCCTCGCCGCAATATTTCGCGCGGATATTGAATGGCCCGGTGATTCGTGTTGATAGGCAATTTGCCAATTTCCACTTCTTTCACCTCGGCTGCGTGCCCTGCCTGCTGTGGATTTCGTTTCCACCCTTTAACAATTTCTCTTAGCACTATCGCGAGACGTGCCTGCGCATTCTCCCTCGCAATGCTTTTGCTCCCTGCCGATGCTGCAACGAGAATCGCGCGAGTTGCGAGAGTAAAATAGACGCGAAGTGATTAATTTTACGCGATATCAGATTAATTACCCGAAATTGTTGTTTCCAGAGATTATTTGCGAAAGTCAACAGTTCCGTTTTGCTGGAACATTTTCGCCCGACTCGTGCCGTATCGATTTTAAACACGGTGTAGCCTATTGATTTGCCCTTTCAAAACGCTGATCTGATATTCATTTTGCTTTTAACGCCAACCCCTGTTGCCACGGGCGCACTCGTGTAATTGGAGGAGCCCAATCGCAGTCTATCATCAACGAATTGGTTTGGTGCATTAAATGGTTTAATTTGCCATTTACGGCAACGCGAATGTCGTATGGGCCTTTAGGAAACTATCACACGACTCTACAAGCGAGTGGTTGAAAGTGGTTTTACAGCGTAACGATTTACGAGGGTCCTGATATTTTCCCATTTAATCACCACAGCGCTTTTCATTCCAGATGTTTGAACAGCTCTCAGTCGCCGGATATTAAAATTTAATCGTATTTTAATCAAAGTTCCGCCGCCACTTGAAAGCGCGGTATAAAAACTGTCGCTTGCTTTACCCTCTTGTCCTGGATGGTTAAAGGACTGCCTAACGTCATCTGTGATCCCAGAGCCCGAAGCATCCCCTTTGGTCACGCGAGAGCCAGGGGTGAAGCTACCCGCACCCCTGAAACCAGAAAGCAGATTTCTGTCGTACCAATCGAGGGGCTTCTACATCGCCAACGTAGGATAGATACCCGACGGTCGGTCGGCTCTCCCTCTTCCACCTGAAAAATCTCAGCGAAAGGGAGTACCTTCTATCGACCAGGCTGGTCCCCGAGGCCCTTCCCTGCATTACCAAACCCCGGCAAGACAGCGACTCTCCTTAACAAGCGTATAAAAAACACAAACTCAAATTTCCTGGCACGTCGTAACGCCCTATGTTCCATTTTATTCCAGGAAGCAATCGTAATCCCCCATGTTCGAGAAACACTGCGAGCACCTCGATGTTTACCAACGAAGATGCAAGAGCCGGGGAATTCAATTGGGCAATCAGGCAACCACCCTTGCGTGGATGCACCCCAGCAGCCAGAGTGGAGCGTCGGTGTCTAAGGGTGGCTCTCTCCACGTGACAGACGACCTCGCGGAGACGCGTTATTCAGATTTCTCTATTCGATTATGCAAATTAATGTGAGACACATAAAACTGTCTCCGCGGCCAGGCAGGGGCGGCGAAGAGGGCTTGAGGGGAAACGATTTTTATGCTTCTTCGGAAACAAAAGTCTGCCGGCGCCAATCTTTCTTCCCTCTTGGTTCCCTAACTCGGGCTTGTTGTTCCCTTTCGTTCCCGTGCCGCGTTCGTTTCATGGGCGTCGTAACTTCTGGCATGGTGCCTCTGTCGCGGGACAGGGGTAAAAAAGGGGTGCACCGTGGTCTAGAGTGGTTCCCTCCGTCGTGCATATGTCTCCCAGGAACAGGAAATATCGGTTACAGGAACGGTCCAGACGCCGCCGTGCACTCTTACCCCTAGACATCCCTCTGTACTCCGGAGCGCTGGGATCGGCCGCGAGTACTTCGGAACGATCCACGTGCGTGCGCGGAGGGTGCAACGGCAGCCGGAATTTGCGTGGCAGCGCGAGTGGCTCCCGTTCGCGGTGCGAAACAGCGGACGCGACGAAAAATGAAAGCCCGGCGACATCAATTTCAACATTCGACGAAATATCCCGCGACAGGGCACTCCGGCTCGCGTAATGGAACACCGTGTATTTAGATTGCGCCTCGGTAAATCGAGTTGCCGCGCGGGGGCTGGCCCCGCAGACACCGCGAAAGGGAGAGAAACCGAGAATGGAGGGGTTGTTTTAACGAAATCGCGGTGATGCCATGCAAATGGCTCGGTAACAGCTTCCGCGGCTTCCTGCGCTTCGACGCCGGACTGCGAGGCGGCTTAACTCGATTCCATACATATTTTAACACCGCCGAAGCCGTAAGAAAATTGCGTGATACGCATAAACGACTTCGCAAACTAGGTTAGCACGGCGGGGCGTCGCGAGCCCGCCGGTCAAAACACTTGCCCGCTGCCAATCGCTTTCGATGATAACTCCTCGGGAGGCCGATGGGAATAAAGCGGAGATGGATTTGTTCGACGATCGGAGCCCTGTACAACTTGTAAATCCAAATTTCTGTACAGTCACTTGCTTCGCCAACCGAGCTCCACATAATTTTCCCCCGCGCCGCGGAGTTAACGGAACCTCCTGACGGAACAAACGATGCAATACATAACGATAGTTTATAGGGTCGATTCATTCTCGGACTTACAATGTAAAGGGAACCGAAACGGTGACGCGAAAACAGAGTCCATTCTAGTGTCTGGAAAATATTTGACTGCTCCCCGGGACGAGCTAGGCAACGCAAGATAATCCTGACAAATTTCAGAGGACTCCGGTAAAATACCACTGTTCCTTCCATTACAAATCACTCGAGGAGAGTTACAATCCCAAAGAAGAGGCAGTCGATCTCCTCCACTGCCTCGAACGAGAAAATCCTTGGAGCACCGAGGGCTGGAATTTACTCGACCAGGTATTGACAACTGGAATCGAGTAGCTCGGACCTCGCCTCCCCTCGCGATAAGTACCAAGTTTTCGTGGCGAATACGCGTGACATCGAGGAACAATTAAGGGAACGTCCAGGTGGATAACAGCGGGGAATCGCGCGTCGCGTCGGCCGACGCGACGCGCAGCGTGCACGTTAAATTATCTATCGTGCAATTATTCATTTATGCTTATTCGCCTTGATATACCCGCGGATCTTGAATTATTACCGGCTTAACCGGACTTTTAATTCTAACGTATTACCATACTTATCGTACCGTACGAGCGATTCGCCTCTCCTCTCCTCTCCTCTCCGCTCCACGCCTCATGCGCTTTTTGCTCGAGAAAAGCATCTAGTGTGACCGCGTGTAAAAATTCAGTTGGAACCTGTGCCATCGCCCGCGGCTCTCGTCCCTGCAACTCCGCAGGGATATCTGATTTTTCTGGGATAGATTTCGCTGCGAGGAGCCACGTCGATCCGTAACTGATAGGTGTATCTTTCGAGGAACCGAGTATGGAAAGCTCGGCAACGCGAGAGGAGACGGAGGATGAAACAAAAGGGGATGCTTCCAAGAGCACAAGCGCAGCGGCCTCGGCAACGAGAAGCTGTGCTTCTCTTCTAGAGAGCTTCTACGGTGCTTGGTTCGCGGGCACGGCATATTTAGTACATAAATCAAAGCGCGAGTGGCCCTCGCTGGGGGCTACGAGTTTATATGCTAATATAAGGTGGAGCACACTGTACGCCGGGACGCCATCTTGACCGTCCTGCAACGTCTTGAGGATTCAAGGAAGATCTACTCCCAGTAACGCTGCGATACAACCGTGACCCCATTTTTAACCGAAAGGGAGTGTACCTTTCCTGCGGGAATACAAACGTCGAGCAGCGGAATTTATTATATTTGCGTGGGTTGCGCGAGGCGAAATCAGAATTAAATGGAGCTGCTATCAAGAGATTCATGGGGGTGCGAGTTAAGGTAGCAGAGTGCAGTTGGGAAAGCGTGATATCTAATGGAGGAGAGCATTAGAGGGTAAAACTAAGGGAAGCAAGTATCTTGCGCAGGTGTAAATTCAATTCGAAAGTCTGAAAAGGGATAGAAGCGTGTACTCGAGGAACCAACGCGACGCGTCCCTTTCAAACGAGAGCGCAGAGACCCAAGAGCAACTGCATCGCGGGGAGGAACGTTGTCTAAGATGCGGAGCGCGGAGAATTTATATGCAAATGGAAATCGGAGGGTACCGTATAGGATCCGCCATCTTGACCGCGATAGAGTGGTCGGCGGGGGTTGGCGGAGGGTGGTTGGAAGCGCTGGGTAGAAATATTCTTCGTGCCCGAGATTACCAATATGCCCCCGACACGGCGAGTCCATTCTTTTTCGGTGAACGGAAGCGGAATGAAGTTCCCGGACCGATCGGCTCGGAACTTCTCGCTTTCGCGTGTATACAGAGTTGAACTGGAAAACTTGGGAGCTTCCAGCGCCGGATGCATAAGGCTGGGACGCGAAGGCTCCTTCGATCGCGCTTCTCGCGGATTCGGTGTCCAAGGGAAATCGTTTACGTGTTGCTAGCGGTGCCAAACAAGTTCGTTAAAATGGATCCTTTTTGCTAGGCGCGTCGAATAAAAGAAGTGGCAAGGGAAAATGTCGTACCTATTTTAAAGGGTAGGATTTTGGGGTAGGATTTTAAAACAGCATTTTGCTGAATTCCGCCCTTTGCGCCACAAAAAGAAAAAATGGAGGGGAAAAAAATAAACTAAATCTGTACTCTACTTAATTTTTTGGTGTAATAAAGACGCATTATTATTATTATTATTATTATTTAAAGATGGACTTAAGGGGTCATGTTCAGTCACAAACCTTCGAAAAATCGGTTTTTCAATTTTTGTATTTTTAGAGGGTTCAACTAGTGCTGAAGGTTTATAATACGGACCTGGTATCGATCACACCTTGCAAGTTGAAAAATTAACATTTTATATAAGAATAAACTGGACTTGAAACTTCAAACGCGTTTTTCTTGAAACAGCGTTTCCAAAATCGGTGAGCAAAATATTTAGAACACCATTCAACCGATTTACTTCAAAATTTACAAGCTTACTATAGGAACAATAAACTAATCTTTGAACGAAGGATTTTTTTATCCGATGCTTAGTTTTCTTTTAATGGACGAAAATCAGGCACGATTTATGATAAAAATTGAAACTTTTACTTTAAACATCAGCCATTTTTCCCAAATCAATAATTCGAAAAATCCTTCGTTCAAAGACAAGATAATATAATATAATAAATAAATTCTTTTGAATTTTTTAATTTAGATGATCGACTTTCCAACAGCAGTGGTCACCGCAGAAGCCTTTTTTGAGAGGACCTTCGAATGATAGACAATAACATTGTTATTAATAAATATTTTTAAATAAAAAAATTACGATACACAGTACTAGATGCAACCCTTAAAAGGAAAAAAGATTTTTTGAAAAATGTGTTATAGCTTTCGAGTAAAAAATTTCCAAAGATCACCCTTTTTCCTCAAACTCTATTCTCAGGTAAAAATCGACTTCTGCCTTCCTCTTCAGCATCGATCTTCCTCTGAATCTAGGGGGCACGAACCCGAACGAGCAGCAGCGTTCGTTGCAAGCCGCTTTATCGAGGGATCGCTGGTAAAACTGTAAGATCCGGGGCGTGCTTTCTTCGACGGCCTTTAGTGGCCCCGTTAAGGCAAACATTTAATTAAACTTGTAAAGTTGCTCGGTTCAGGGGGCCCAGGTTGAGGAGGGGCTGGTGTTGTTATGCGCGGGGTGTCATCCAACCCCGTTCAGCCGTATCGCGGCGTCGTAAACGCGACTGCCGGTTCGTGTTTCGTAATGCGGGCATCTTCGTGGTCGTGTTACGAGCGTCGTTCCCTTATCTCCGTCGGGGCGAACGTGTCATCTGCTACGGAGGCTCTGCTCTTCGTTCACCTATACGTCTCGAGGCGACTGGCGATATCGGCTGGCGACGATTCCCCGCGCAGACCGTGCTCGAAGGAGTTGAAAGGGAAGTTGTAGTGGATAGTCGCGTGAATTAAAAGATCGATGAGGACGACGAACGTCCTCCAGTGTTAAATATAAACGACGTCGACGGGAGCAGCGAAGGATAGCTATTTCCATTTTTCATCAGGCTGCCCGGGTAATACGGGGCGAAACACAGTAGCCGTAGGGGGAGGAAGGGCTGAAAAAGGCGGTACGGGTGTTGTATAAAACCGCTCGCGACATTACCTCCAATATTCGCAAAACGGATTCTCCGCCAGCAACCCCGTCCCCCCGGCAACCCCTTCCACGCAACCCCCGTGCCAGCGGCTGGTAATGAGGTGGTTTCAATTCTGGCCTCGGGGAACAACCCGGCCGGGTGTGTAGGTACATCAGCTATTGCCATGTAAATGTCCGAGCGAGAGGGAACGAGCCGCGCGTCAGATTGATAGGAGGGACGAGGCGTAGCTACCGATCTCACAGCGCTTCGGACTTTTTCCCCAAAAATTTCGAACGAATCGTGTCGGCGAGGGCAATAGCGCAGGCGTCGAATTAACGGGAACAGTACCAAGGGGAGGTCTCGTCGCACAGTCTCGCTGGGGATGGCGGTCCTTAGTTCCGCCAGGCTAGACCTTTAAACCCTTCGTTTCGAATCCAACGTTTATTAAGGGAGCAAGCATATAAGAGACCAGAAGGAACGCACGAGCTTCTATAAACCGCGAAGCATGCTGCGAAGTTTGAGCAAGTTGAAAAAGATGGAAAAATATAGAAAACTGTAAGACACGGCGTGGAGTTACCAGGAAACACTCGCAGCCGCTTTAAATCTTCTCCCTCCTCCCCCGGACATTCGGAAGCTCGAAATCCACCCTCGCCCACTCGCGCAATAACGATATAAAGCAGGAGCTCGCGTCCCGGTCCGACGAATGTTTTATATCATCGTTGTCCAATGAGCGGGCGATATCTCAGGCTCTTCAAACGCTCGCGAACTTTTCACCCCGTTAACGTCGGGAGTTCCGCGAAGAAAGAAAGTTGGGTGGGCGCCGAGAGCGGGACTCGTGAAATAAAGTAGACTAGGTGTCACTCGACGCAGTTTTACGGATGCACGTCCGCGAGGGGGTGGGCACCCCTCAAAAATAAATCGCGGAGGCGCCGCGGCTCGTAATTTAAACTAGCGCAGTTTCGGTAACTAGTTCCACCCCCGTTCCACTTGGACTTTTCACGGCAAAGAAAACGACAGGGCGATCGGAGGGTGAACTGTATGGTCAGGACGGGGGGTGCGAGAGAGACAGGCGGGGGCGGAATCGTCGGTGTCATAACCAAGACGGCTGTAAAGCGATTCGCAGTAAACCGCGGAATGAGTTTATTGCGCTTATTGAGCGAACACGCCGAGCAGAAGTGTGCGCGTTAAAATCGCTGCTAGAGGTTTTGCGCCGGTTCCCCGACGATCGTGGCTGTTTGCTACCGCCACTGCCGCTCGAATGCGGAGGCAACGAGTCCCCGGTGCGTAGGAGCAGGTCGCCTGACGTTCGTTTACCCAATTTAATTCCGAGCGGCCCGGCCAGCTTTTCGAGAAAATCTGCTGCAAGGAAAAGACGAAAGGGTGGAGCTCGCTCGGAATGTTTTTTGCGCCGGTGTCTGGACACTTCTGTATGACAGATTGGCCTAGGAAGATACTTGGATCCGGTGGTAATCTTTCTTCTATCCTGTCCCGATCAACCATCCATTTCTTGTTGTTTGTTTCCAACGGGGGTGGTCTCTATTTCTTCGGAGAGCCGCGGGTCCGTAGCAAATGGAATCGAGGGTGGCGGTATTTTTTCTTTCGCGACGTCATCCTCCCCCCTGTATCCCGTTCCACGGGCTTTTAATTCGATGCCTCCTAACGAGTAGTAAATTTCCTGCAAGGCAATACCGGTAAACGGGAGAGTCGGTCTGCTCCTAACAGGACGTATCCACTTAGTTTTTTCCCCCATTCCGGACGGCCCCTTTCGCGCCTCCCCGGCCCGCGAGTATTAAATACTAATTCCATTAAAACCGTGGAAGGGTTGCGAGCCCATATCTCTGACCCATATTTCATGCGGAAAGCTTTTCAATCTGAGAAAATACTTATGGATCTGCCGCGCGGACCCTCGAGCTCGGGGGACGGAAATATGGACGCGGGGCCGCGCGAGGATCGATCCACGGAATTATAGTTGAAAGCTTTTGTTTGTCCATCGAGTCGTCGTCGGCTCGTAAAAAAAGAAACCAGCCCCGATAGCTGCGATTTCCCTCTAGAAAAACATCCCGACGAGATTGCGGCGCTCCGCGAGGTTGCGAAGAAAAGACAGTCCTTGCTGTCTTGCCACACACCACCCGCTAAATTCTAACGCGGCTAGATCATCGAGGTATCGAGCATCGAATCTTCGATAACGGTGAAATCCGAGCAGATCCATTAAGGAGGATACCACCTTTGACTGCGATTTTGGAGGCGTTTTTTCATGAATTTTTTTTGCATACAAAGAATGCGCAGAAACAAAATCGGTTTTAGTCATTTATTAATGTAACTTTAATCTGTAATTACACATTTTTTGAAACTGAAAGAGTAAAAAATAATCTCTTGTAGGTGGCACCAAAATACAGATGTTTTTCAAATCGGCGTGTCAGATTACTGTTACAAGTTTCATTGGATTGACTTGAAACTTTGCACAATTCTTCCCCGTGGTATAATCTAATGATGTACGTAGGAATTTTGCTCTAGCGTTGTTATTTTTTTTTGGTGCACAATTTTATAAACTCTTTTACCCTAAAAAAATTGACGTAAAGTCCCTACGTACAGCATTAAAAAAGTATTGTTGTTAATAGGAACATTCTGTGTTTTTTTTTTCTAGGAGCCACGTATAGAGCAGAATTTGACACGCCGCCTAACGGTGTTCTTCCAAAGGAATGTATTTTGGCGCCACCTACAAGAGATTATTTTTTACTTTTTCAGTAACTTTTTCAGATTAAAGTTACATTAATAAATGACTAAAACCGATTTTGTTTCTGCGCATTCTTTGTATGCAAAACAAATTCATGAGAAAGCGTCTCCAAAATCGCAGTCAAAGGTGGTATCCTGCCTTAATGGGGGTCACTCAGGTGAAAATGAACTACCAGTAATTTTACAGATAAAAATTTGAAAATATTTATATCCATATTATTTTTTACGCTGAAATGAATTATGTAAGAGTTAATATAGTGACAATTTTTTTTTCAAAATTTAAGAAATAAAATTTCGAAAAAATTATTCGATTGTAAAATCCATACCAAAAAAATTCACCTCGAAAACTTCATTTTTGTCCGAGTTATAGAATTTTTTGTTTTAGCGTAGTAACTAAAACGCTCCCTTGTCTCCAATACTATAGAGATAAGGGTATGGATTTTAAAATCGAATAATTTTTCGAAATCTTTTTTTTAAATTTTCAAAAAAAATTGTCACTATACTAACTCTTACATAATTCATTTCAGCGTAAAAAATAATATGGATATACATATCTTAAAATTTTTATCTGTAAAATTACTGATAGTTCATTTTCACCTGAGTGACCCACCTTAAGAGCGCCAGGAAAGTTGCATCATCGTGTTACCAATCTCTTGCTCGCGGCTCGAAGGACTGTCGTACGATCGCGATTAACATATTCGATCTAGAAGCAGCTAATTTACGGCCAGCCAGGAGGTTCGGAGGCCTCCTCGGTAACGGTGGACGAACGAGCTCCCCGATCGAGCGATATCCGCGGCTCCGATTTCATTAAGTCCCCGGAGAAGAGGCGGAGGGGCGGGCAGGCCTGGCTAAAGGGGCTAAAAAGGCGGCGAGTTTTCGAGAGGAGCGATCCGATCGGCGAGGAGCGCGCGATCTCGCGCCCAAGTTCTTGCGCCGGCGATAAACGCGAGCGATTCGGGGCCGCGCGGTGTCGCGCGATGCAATCACGTAGAAGGCCGCGATAACGGAGTTTCAATTACGGGCCATTCGCCTGCTCCCCGGGCTAATAGGGGCTCGCGACGATCCCGCGATCCAAGATTAAAAGCCGATCGCGGATTGGGGCTGTGTCGGCCCGATAATAAGAGTGGCGTGCCCCGGCGTCGGCAACTTCCCTCGGACACTTTGCAACTTCTTCTGCTTCTTTTGCCACTCCTCCGTGTACACTCGATCGTCTTCTCGCGATTCTTCCGGGAGGAGAGGGACAGTGCGGCGGTGGAGAGAACGAGAGCCGGCGAGGAAGAGCGGCCGACAACCGGTGGCGAGAAACTTTCGGTTCAATTACTTCGCCGGTGGCGTCGAGTTATCGCGCGATAACTCAATCGACGGGCCAGATACATGGCTGCAATCGCTAAAAGGCCCTGCGAGATGACGATCGCCGAGGCTGATCGTGAGAACGCGCCGCGCCACGCCGAGCCGCGGCAACGATTCCACTTACGAGCTTCTTTACGAGGACGTAATCGTTCGTTTTGGGAGCGGCTCGTAAATCGATGGACCGTTCCCTCCTTCTCCCCGTGGCGCGGTCCCGCCTTGGCTTCAGGGGACGCCGCGATTTCGTCGCCGCTGCTGTCCGATTTATCCTCCGCAGCTATTGGGAACTGGAGTCGCAGGATTTAGGCTGAAGAAACACGTGGCACCGAGTCCTGTAATGCAAATAGAGGGGAGAGAGCGTTGGTCAGAGATCGACCACGAGTCGCGGCGACGAGCGGGGAGGATGATCGAACCGGACGCACTCGAATGTCTGCGAGATTCATCCTGATCGTTAGCGACAATCGCACGGAGAAACGGAGCGAACGTCCATCGAGTACTATGGCCATTGTGCTCCCGAACCCCTGAGACAACGGGGTTCGCACCCTATTGCCTCCGACACGGACGTCTCAATTAAATGTATACGAGGCAAGTGGGGTTGATAAAGCGTTCGGTCATAAATATGAATTATCCGCGGTAAACGCTCCCCCAGGACGAAAACCGGGGGCTTCAAGGAGACTAAAAGTCATCGAATCTGTCCCGAGATTCATAGATCGCTGCAAAGGATACCGTCGTCATCGATGCTTCAGTGGATCATTTGAGGATTGAAGAATCGTTTGGAACTTTGTCGAACCCTTAAGGGGGAACACTAAGGTAAAAGACCCAATTCGTGGACACGTCCCAGTAGCTGGACACTGGTGTGAAATACTGATTAAAACATTTAATGTCCGCTTTATCCAAAAAAGAACTATTTTATTAAATTATTCAAATATTTAGTAAAATATATTCATATATATATTTGACTAAATATTTGAATAATTTAATAAAATAGTTCTTTTGCACCAGTGTCCAGCTACTGGGACGTGTCCACGTATTGGGTCTTTTACCTTACTGTGACGGTCGGAAAAGTAAGCCATTTTTAAGAATTTTTTTTCAGAAATAATTTACAGTTTTCATCGAAAAGTTTTTTTACCTGCCTTTAGTACACTGTCTTAAGAGACTATACCAAAAATAATAAATAGAAAAACATCCATAAATTTTGATATATTATTTAATCTTCTAGACCCCCCACGCGAGCTGGTCGAATCGGTAACTATGGAACAGCAAGTCCGAAATCAAATTTCATTTTTTTTTATAAACTATATGAGTCTAGTTTCCGTTGTACGTACGGATTTTTGGATTGAAAACAAACTTTTTGAAATACGCTCGAAAAACTGTCCATCTTATTCGCGGATTTTCGAAACTTTTCTTCTAAAGCGCGTCATTTTTACAAAAATAATTTGTTTAAGAAATCCGTACGTACAACGGAAACTAAGGTCGGTATCATATATATTGGCCGGTGAGTTTCGGAGGGGTATTCTCCCACCACACCGTTTGTTTGCCTCGGTGCTCCTTTTCTCAAACGTTTGCTGACTCGCTCTCGTTCCATCTCAATCTCGCCTTCACAGAACAAGAGTGAGCCAGAAGTGGTGGGGATAGTGGCAAGATTCTGACGTGTAGGCCAAACCGAGCTGTCAGCGTAGAAATACACACATCAGAATAGGTGTGCGTTAGCAACGAAAAAATTCAGGAACTTTATTGGTTAGAACATTGATTCGTTCTCGATAGCTTCATATTATTATTATTATTATTATTATTAATCGTCTTTATTACTACGGTAAAAGGCGAGGTGCAGCCAATGAGCTGTTATTGGTCTACGCATAGCTTCGCAACGCACACAACTATTACGTTAAGGATAAATAACAGCCACCAGCTAGGTTCAGGCGGAGCCGAGGAACGTTCCCTTTACCCCACCGTACCCTGCGAGGGCCACGCAACTCCAACTGATAAATCAGCGATCGTCAGATGGTGGTGGCTGATTTCTCCTCGATCGCTGCTCGCGAAACCGAATTCACCGGCCAATATATTTGATACCGACCTTAGACTCATATAGTTTATAAAAAAAAATGAAATTTGATTTCGGACCTACTGTTCCATAGTTACCAATTCGACCAGCTCGCGTGGGGGTCTAGAAGATTAAATAATATATCAAAATTTATTGATGTTTTTCTATTTATTATTTTTGGTATAGTCTCTTAAGACAGTGTACTAAAGGCAGGTAATAAAATATTTCGAAGAAAACTGTAAATTAGTTCTGAAAAAAAATTCTTAAAAATGGCTTACTTCTCCGGCCGTCACAGTGGTGTTCCCCTTAAGTACGTAGACCAGAATGCTCTCAGGGACGTGCATTGGAGAACGAGATTCCGAAAAGCGAACGGAAACTCCCAGCGATGGTTATCGATTGCTCCTTTCGTTCAATCGGTCTAATAGAAAAGTAATGTCGACCCTACACGCGGCGACATCTCGGGGCTAATACGTCTTGCGGGGCCGCTGGGGTGTTTATGAAGTATGGCGATGCGTTTTAGCAGATTGGTGACGATACTATGGCGAGATCGTAATAACGCGGCCCTGGGAGATGAGTGGAGATGAGATTTCGTTCTCGGTCCAGATAGATTGCTTTTACGTAATTCTCGTGGAAAGACGAGTTGCGTCGTCCTCCGAGAGATGCGAAAGTTTCCCTTGCCGAGGCCGTCAGAAGCGCGCGGAGGATCGAGCCGCGGAATGGAGGCAATTGTGGTCCAACTAGCACCTGCGAGGAGATTTAAGCCACGGAACACGTTAGCCTCCACCCACTGCGAAATCTGCGTTCGGGAAGTTCGGGTACCGAAGTACCTGTCTCCGACTGGCGAGGCCGGGAAAGGGACGAGTTCTCTGGAGGGTAGCGGTCGTAGATATACAAGCGAGACGGTGCCGGTGGCAGCCAACTCGTACGGTTAGTCGTGTATCCAGCAACCTACATCGCTGGTTTCCTTCCTGCGGGACCTTTGTCGGTAGCCCGCAGGGAATAGAACCAGCTCGACGATTCAGAGGAGTGTGACTCGACGAGTCCCAGGAAGCGTGTGCTTTGCTAACGATGACAAACTGCCCCGCTCTAAGACGCCATATTTATGCTAATCTAGCCGGGTAGACTCTGCCCGCAACCCACGAGTCCTCCCTTCACCTTGCCACCCTCTTCCCACGCGCCTCCTCCGCCCTCGAATCTTTGATTCTTTAACAGAGCGTCGATATTAGCCAGTCCTCCCTCGCTGAATGCACGCGGTTCGTCGTCATTGGACGTCGCAGCTGACGATCCGCAACGCCGCACTGATTCGTCCAAGAATAAACGAAGAGAAACTTTCGCTGGAACTTGAGCTTACAACCCCTTCGTGAGATACTCCGAAGAGCGATGCGATCGGTGGGAAATCGTTCCCGAACTTCGGATGATAAATTCTCGAGGATGTACGTCGGCTTTGGTGTGTCTCTAAGTTAGGAAGATGCACATGGTGCCAAAATCGAGGAGCCACGCGTCGCGGTTCGAGCGCGACAGGAACCGTGCGTGTATCTCGCGACTTCTTGCCGTGCCAAGAGGATGTTTTGCCGTTCCTTGCGCCCTTCCTCCGATATTCACTCGCCCCCTGGATCCTGCGGCTCTCCGCCCCCATCCCCTTTCGCGTGCCCGGAGAATATGGATCGGCCCTGACAATATTGCCGGTTGGAACCACCCCGTGTCTACCGCCGTGATATACGCGGCCGCATTTCATATATTCCATTGTTTCCAAGTTTTCGGATCCATTTGTAAGATTAAATTTGTAATGCGGCCCACCCCCCCGGCGCAAACCCACCCCCTCCCCCGGCGCCCCGCTCGCCGCCACCCCCGCTGGATTTTCTGCGCGCACACCAGAGTCGACGCATATGGCAGACCGGCCAATTTCCATCCTCCGCTCTAACGGCAATCGTGGCGAGCGATCGGGTAATTTTTTGGATTCCCTGAGTGCCGAAGGATGTCGAGGATGTCCAAGTATTCCTGCAAAGCTGTGGTGGGAATTGGTGAAACGACGGTGAACGTGGGTTAGCAGAAATAGGGAACAGCTCGACGTCACCAATGGATGCTTTCCGCTTAGAATTCAGAGCTTTCTAAACGCAGCTGTCTCTTTTGTCCGCTGTACCTAAGTTTATTTTCTCGCTACGATATTTCTGCGCTCTCCACGGCGATCTCTCTGCGCGGAAGAAAATAGAAGCGGACGCGCGACAAGATATAGAGCCAACAGTGCATGGCATTCATTTCCATCGGCGGTTTCCGTTGTTTCTGGACGAAATCACCGTACGTGGACGCGAACATGCGCTGGTAACGTATGGCGCATAAGCTGTTCACGTTAACCGGCCACTTTCAGATTGGATGGCGCGCTCCTCGGCATATGGATTCGTCGCGGATTCACCCGCGGTTTTCATCGCGAAATGGGAATTTCATTTCTATCCAACATGCAGCGCGGGGCGGTTGCCAGCGGAATTGAAAAAGCGGCGCTCCCCGATCGAACGTGCTAGATTTTATTCTCTTTTCGAGGTGGACCGTGTCTGTCGTATCTATTTCGACATCTATGGAACGGAAAGTGACGGGGGAGGACGCTAACCGAGGAGGAGGAAGACGTTGAATCTTCGCGCGAGACTTAGGGGAGACCGGGGCTGGTAGGCCAATTTTTCAGTTTTTGATTTTTAATAAATTATGTGGACGAAATATCGTTAAATCAGTTACTATATTTGGCAGGGCATACATTTGGCTATCTGGTGAAATTCTTAATGGTGACTCAATGTGACAACGTTTAAGGCATTTTAATGTTTTTCTAACACCTTACATGCTGGTCAACCAGCCCCGTGGTCGGGGTTATCTTATATAATAATAATAATAATAATAATTCTTTATTGCACAACACGCTTTACAAGAGAAAACATATAAGAAGCGAGAAGGTGAAGAAAGAAAAGAAAAGATAAACATGAATAGCACTTATGACAGTAGAGGTGTGCAAAAGGCGAGATACAGCTGTTAGCTGCTATTAACCTTACCATTTAAAGCTACCTAAATCTAACACTAATAGTGTACACAGAAAGCAAATGTTGACAGCCAAATAGCGTAATCTAGAGTAGGAATTAACATCATATGTGTTTAAAACAATAATAACAAGAGTACAAGAGTAATAATATTACAAAATTAAGTTGTTATTGCTGATTAGCAAAAAATAATGTCGCGCTGCATGCTTGAAGGATGTGAAAGACGTTATAGAGCGAATTTCGGATGGTAGGGAGTTATAGTATAAGGCAGAACAGTATGAAAAGGAGCCGTAAAATTTAGTGGAGAGACATAAAGGAACGGAAATATCTAGTATTATAAAAACATTCGCCATTTTCTATCAACTAATTACTATCTTCACAATCTGATGTGCAATTTTTGCACCCGTAGAAAAGAACATTTCCTTTTACACATCTCAAATGCACCCATCTTGCGAGAAATACACTGACCCCATTCTTCTCCAGGAATACTTTTTGAATAAAATTCAGTGCATTCAATGCACATTGTATCGTCTGCATCATCGGAAGAGTAACTAGTGTCTTGTGTCTTCACTTTCTTTGTCTGGCCAGCTTAGTCATGTAAACCCGAACGTTATTAGTCAACCAGCCCCGAACGATCATTTTGACTTCAATACTCTATATAACCTTTAATTATTTATGTAAAATCAAAAACGCAGTCTCAGTAGGTCGTTTAATAAACAAACTTTAAAATAGTCCCTTCGCATTTATTCTACTGCAACTATACAGAGCGTGGAGACATAAGATCTTTAAGAAAACATATTTACTTACATAGCCAATTTTTCGATAAACGCTGGTAACTGCTAAACAACGTGTAATGCTGGTGTCGGAAACAAATGAATGACATAGTAGAAGTGACTTGCTTCTACAGAAAATCGCTCCGCAGTAGAGCACACGTCAGTGGAAAGTTATTAACAATTAATCAACCTACCCCTGGGGCCAACCAGCGCCGGTCTCCCTTAAGGGGAGGTTCTGGTCTAGAGCCCCAACATATAGGTGATATTTAGGAATTAATTAAAGGAAAACTACTATATATAATTTAATGGGACTTTTTGCATTGTATTAAGGATGTCTTAAATTATAGAAATATATTTTTTGTTTTATAATTAATCATTGCAGACTGCCCTAAGGAGTCGTTAAAGTCAAGGCGTCAAAAAATTGATCCAAATCGGTGGGACCTGTATCTCCAAAAGTTTTTTTTATTTTGAAGATTATTCTTTTGGCTAGGGGGGGGGGGGGCTAAGAAAAATTATAAAAATGACATTTTTCTTAGAAAATAACGACACTTCAAGTTTGAAATCACTTTTCACTCTGTATTTTTCACTCTGTATCACTTTGTATTTTTTTAGTTCCCCCCCTAGCCAGAAGTATATTCTTCAAAATAAATAACTTTTGGAGATACAGGTCCCACCGATTTGAGAACGCTGTTTCGAGAAAAACGCATTTAAAGTTTCACGTGAGTGCCGAGTAGCCGGGTGTTACCAATGCATTTGCCGCTACTCAAATGCCTATAACTTCGAGAATTATACGAATTTCAACAAATCCTTTTAAACACGTTTTCCTAAAAGTTTGAACATTCGAAAAATGAAATAAAAAAAAATCGACATTTAAACCAGAACCTCCCCTTAAACCTTAAACCATTCGCCTCTGAACATTGCAGGTACCAAAGCCACTGAACTTTTCCTCGGCACAGCGAACTGTACATTAGCAATGCAAAAGAAGGAAGAGGAAGAGGAGCATGCTCGAGCGGAGCACGTCGAGCAGGCCACCTTCGCGCTGCCACACACGAGGCCTTCCCAATTATACAGCGAGCTCTCCGAAACTTTCATAAATTTCGTCACAGGGCGAGCAAATGGCTTCCGGTCCAGCGGTCGGACATTGTCGATAACAGGCACGTCGCCAGGGGCGAATTCAATATCGCTATTCGCACCGTTCTCGTCCAACTCCACCGCTTTCCAAAGCCCCTGTCCCATCCCCTCCCGGAGCCCTGGGTGCCCTCCTACACCACCTCTGCCCCGTGCACCGACACCCTCCACGCACCCCTCGCATTGTCCCTCGCATTGTTCCGAAAGTTTTCGGCGGGGCCGCGCAGTGGCTGCGCAGCCCGCGATTACCATATGAATTAAAGTAATGTGATATACGGTCACGGGGACTATCCGGCGACGAGGCTTGAAGAAGACGCGGGTCCAAGACGAAGAGGAAACGCTGGGGGCAGGAAGCGATCTCGACGTGGACCGATCGCGCCTCCCCGAACAGTCTCGAGGATGCTGCGACGAGACTATTCGACCGTCGATAGGGGACAGTGACCAGAAGCGCGAGGAGCTGCTGAAACTCGGTTTAAATCCTGCGGAAAGTAACTCTTAGGAAAGATTTCTATCGAATACGATGTACAAATTCCAAAAGGTTCCGTTCTATTCTCGATGAAATCTCCGCCGAATCACTTACGGGGAGAAGAAGTTGCACGCGTCGCCTGCTCCAGATGCGTTTCAGATAACAGCCTCGTCTCCCCTGGAAAATGGCTGGCTGCTTTAAAACAGTGACTGGTCCCCTTTGGCCGCGGTTTCGTCCTCTCTCCCAGCGATTTCAGAGCGTTTCGGGGCGCACAATGGCTATCGGTTTGACGGCGCGCGTAGCACGCGTCTCTGCTTTCTGGCCGGCGCGGTATCTCGATCGCAATAAATTCACATTAACCTATCTGCTGCTGTGGCCCCGGCCGCAGCTTTAATACATCCCATCGGGCTGCCCGCCCTCTCTATCAGCCGCGCGGATCCGCTTCGTTGTCGGCGCCGATTTTAATTTTCCAATTTTACGAGCCTCGGTTTTCTTTCCAAGCTTCTTCTTTGTCTCGGCCGCGACTTTGGCGTTCAAACTCTTATTAGCTTCTATTCGGAGGTAAATTAAAATTTGAAAATATTTTTTGAAGAAAGTATCGATCGAAATTTAACTCGACTAAATGTACATGGATTTATTAGAATATTTACTTAGTCTGACTTTTCGTTGACATTCTATTCTTGAGATGATGCAGGGAGATGTAAGGGAGGATTGAGAGGCCCGTCGCTGAGATGGGGTGAATGATGTTGGTGTCGCGATTAACAGCGTAAAAGCAGACGAATGCGAGGTCGGTTAAACGACGCGGCTCACAATGACCGGTGTAAGGCTGGAGCATTAATTTCTAGTAATTATCAGAGGTGTAATTCACCCCGTGGAGGGTCGCGGGTCGCGTCCGGGGTCGGCCAGTGCGTGTTAACGCCGTTGTTATGCCCCATTATATTGTCCTACCTACGCGCCAGGCAGAAAGGGGAGAAGGCAGCCGCGTATCCGACAAACGGCACAGCGAAAAGGTCTGCTTAAAAAAAT
This sequence comes from Andrena minutula, assembly GCA_929113495.1. NCBI lineage: Eukaryota > Metazoa > Arthropoda > Insecta > Hymenoptera > Andrenidae > Andrena > Andrena minutula. The sequence continues at coordinate 74,116,128 of OV815993.1, read as the reverse complement.
CCCGTCCTCCTTTCCATATTCCTTCAATTACAAGCTGAATTCATCGAATCCTGAAACGTTGCGATAGGATGATCGAACCGAAACAGACATCGTGTAATTTTTCCCGCGCAGTCTTTGCCAAGGCGGGCGCTACTTTCGCGAATATCGCGAAGGATGATTCATCGCGGCGTAAAGTTAAAAACTCGGGCAATTGTGCGTCGGGACAATGGTGCACGGCGTCACCGCGTAACGAATCGCCGCGAAAATTGATAAAATATTATATTAAATCCCCCCCCGTTCCACGTCCCTCTGCCGCGGTCACCCAGCAAGAGATAGCATTACTAATTTATTTAAATGGACTTATCTTTCCGAAGCCCCGATAGGAATGTAAATTGAACCCCACCGAAATCAAGGGAGTAATGGCACGAGTAAGATAAAGATATTTTATTGCTTTGCGGTCGGACATATTTAAGCAGGGCGAAAGATCTTTTTTCCACCGTCGGATACTGCCGCCCCTCCCGTGCGAATTTCCACCCCCTACGTGACCCAATATCGCGCGAGATTCTCCGTTCTCTTCAACTACTTACATGGAGAGGTTCCTAGTTGTCCGATTACTTTGAATTTTGGATACGTCTTAGAGGACTGAAAATAAGATATACGTGTTTTTTTATAGCGGCCCGATTTTTTTGTTTAAGGGGTGAAACCAACCCCCAGATTTATAAGCTTTTCAGGTGTTCGTCCCCGATTGCTTTGGTTTTTGGGTAAGTATGTTTTAGAGGACCGAAAAATAGGAAATGCGTGTTTTTCTATTTTGGCCCGTTTGCATGTTTAGGGGGTAAAACCCCCCCCCCCCCCCCCAAATTGCATAAGAATAGTTGGTGCCCACGACCGATTGCTTTGGTTTTTGGTTGTGCTTTAGAGGACCGAAAAATAAAATATACGTGTTTTTTTACAGTGGCCCGTTTTCATATTTAGGAGGTGAATCCACCCCCCCCCCCCCCCCTCCAGTGATACGGGGTACAGAATTGTGTTGAGTAAAACTTGATATAAATTTAATTTGCGTCATAACTTGCTGTATGGACGATGTTCTTGTCGTCACTCACCGTTATTAGGAGGTAACTATGAGGGGGTGGTTTCACACCTTGAACGTGCAAATGTGCCAAAGTAGAAAGACATGCATTTTCTATTTTTCGGCCCTCTAAAACATATCCAAAAACCAAGGCCATTGGGGACGAAGACTTGAAAATCTTATAACTTTAGGGGATGGTTTCACCCCTTAAATATGAAAACCGGCCGCTATAAAGAAACGCGTAAGGGAGCGTGGGGTAAATACGAACGCGGGGTAATCGTGAATGCGATGTTACAGCGTTTTAATAAATAAAAACGATGTTCCCCATCCACTAGCTAATAGTTTAGGTCGTATCCAACGCCGAGCAGAAAGTAATAAATACAGCACGCTTATGCTATTCAAGATAAACACAATTTCTTATTTTCGTCATGTTTCAAGTAATATTTCGTCCATTTCAATTGCATGTAATTTCTGTTGAATTAATTATACAATTGTTTTTTTTAAGTTGAAATAAAGCACTTTTTTACCAACATTTTGTGACAAAGGCGTTGCTTGAATTATGATTCTAACTTCTGAAATAAATTCTTTTTTATTTTTTGATGTCGTGGGGTAATGAAGAACAACTCGGATGGGGTAATCTCGAACCTTAGAGATTAGCAACGATAACCGATTTTGATGAAATTTTCAGCATGTATAAAACTTACTTAAATCTACAAAACGGATTTTTGAATTTTCATTACAGGCTCAGACAGAAAAAGTTTAAAAAACGACCTTTACTATTTTTTTTATATTCCGACCAATTGCAATTTTTTTCTAACGCGCAAGAAGATGATTTTGAAAAATACATTAGGAATAGGTTGTAGCAACATTGTTTATGAGTTGACCATTGCAGGCCGCGCTTTCTGTGCGACTTCTGCGATATTTAACACTCTGTTCGTGATTACCCCACGGCAGTCGAGTAATCAAGACCACCAAGGGTTTCTCTTTTTCACTATAAAGTTGATTTTTATTATAATTTATCCAAAAATCATCACAGTACTTTATAGATGAATATTTTAAGTATTATTATTATTATTATTATTAAATGTCTTTATTACGTCATTACAATTATAATTACAATGACGAGTAGGCGAGGTTCAGCATTAACTGCTGCTCTACAACCTAACCTAAAAAGCCGTTGGGAGGTAAGAAGAGGAAAGAAAAACAAAATAAAATACAATAAACTAAGAATAAGATGAAAATAAGAATAAGCCACTTAGATAGTAAATTACATAGGAAACCGCGTATGTTTGTAAATAATAAACAAATTCATTTCTCATATAGTGTTCTCCTTGTTTGCTTTTTTGCTTAGGTGTTCGTAATTCCCCCACTCCCCCTTTTATCTTACTTTCCGGTCCTCTATAACATATCCAAAATTCAAAGCAATCGGGGGGCACCTGGGAACCTCTCCTTGTTAGTCTTGCCAGTAGTAAAATCCGATATTCCTCGGACTCGAACGTTTCAAACTCAAAGGGATACGAGCACCCGGAAGTGAGCTGAACTGCCTAGAGGTTAGCAACGAAGAGGAGCGGGGCCCTCGAGCGTCCAGGGAGGCGCGATCGAACTCGTAACCTTGAACGTTGACGGGAAACGCCGTCGTTGAAATTCACGAGACTGGCGAGTGACGAGAAACGGAAGCAGCCCCGGATGCGATCGTGCGGCTGGACCGTCCATGAAGGGATAAAACTGGCCTCCGGGAGGGGGTCGCCAGGGAGCAGGGGGTGGCTGACGGGCGGTGGAAGGCGGTGGGTCCTCTTCTGCACCTTGATTTACTGTCGGCGATATTTTCTCGTCGGCGCTAGTTGGCGCCTACCGCACCACCGCGCCCGACAATGGTGGCCGCTTGACATTTTGTTTCGAATTATTGCCCGCCTGGCCGGTCCTTTCTATTTCGGCCAGCCCGCTCGCTTCTGCCGCTTTGTGCGCGCGCTTTTTTTTTTCCCATCCAGACAACTCTTTGTTGCGGCCGCAGACCGCGAGCCGCGCGCGGTATCCGCTTCGAACTCGGCGGCTGTCGGCCCGCAGCGCGGATTTACAGTCTCGCGACAGGACAGAAGGACTCACCGATGGCAGCGATATGCTGGCCTGGACCTCCCGACTCCCTCTCCGCGACGTCAACATCGAAGCGATTCCTCGGTATTATCAGAATCTCCACATGTAGGCGTGATCGTTTAGGACAGCGCTGCACAAGGAGCTGTTTTCGGCGCCTAGCGGCGAGCAACCCGCCTTTCCTGTTGCTAAGGTTAGAATCGGTGAGGAGAACTGCAGTAGTGTATGTGCGTGTTCGTAGGCTCTTAGCATAGGTATATATGCCTGGGTTCCTTGTGGGGCCCCAGTGCAGAACAGGTCCCGTAATAAAATTCGGGTTATTTATTTGTATATTGTTACGTGTACAAATTTATTAGTTATGTAATTTTCTTCTTGTAAATATCGCTAAATGTAATGACGAGCACCAAATGTGTGTACATATGTATATATTTATTTATATATAACTTTCCGACTTGTAAATGATATATATCCTTAATTAAAATTTGGTTTTCTTTGAGTCAGAGTTATTTATTTGTATAGTATTAACTTTCTATAGTATATTGCGTGACAAGGGAGAGAAGTAAGCGATTCCGTCGAATGCGAGGCGAAATCGCTCCTCTCCCGTGTCACGCATTATATTTTTTTCAACACCTGCATGAAAGGTGTGTTTTTGAAAGCCTGCTGAGCGATTCGCAAAAAATATGCATGTTCGATTGCTTTTTTATTCTGTAAAAATTAATAAATACGTGTATTTATTTTCCAACAAATCGATAACGATTAGTCGAACAACTGCATCTTCATACCATAGGGTAACGTCAAACTCCAGTTTCTTTGGGAGGAAAGTAAGAAATTGCGAATACGCATGCGCGTAAAGTCTTTTTCCCTTGGGAGATAGACTTTACGCGAATACGTCTGAAATTAGTCATTTTGCTCCCGCTCAGCAGGCGTAAAAAAACCTTAGAGCATATATACATGGAGGTAGCATTGCCTTAGAGTGACTGCCTCGAAACTGTCGGGCAACATCACGCGAGAGAGAAAAAGAGAAGTATATGTCCTATTCGACCGATATGCGCTTGCGCCGATATCGTGCGAGAGAGAAAGACATGTGCGAGCGAGAGAAGTATAGAGGAACAATCGGCCGTAATATACTTCTCCCGCTCGCAAGATGTGTTTCTCTCTCGCACGATATCGGCGTTTGCGCATTACGGTCGAATAGGACACATCTTCTCTCGCTCGCACGTCTTTCTCTCTCACACCATATTGGAGACAGTTTCAAGCTTTCAATGAGACCTCCATAGTATATGCTCTAAGAAAAAAACACACATTTTCATGCAGGCCTCACAAGGAACCCAGTCATATATCCCTATGCTACGAGCCTACGAACATACACATACACTACTGCAATTCTCCTCACCGATTCTAACCTTAGCAATAGGAAAGGCGGGTTGCTCGCCGCTAGGCGCCGAAAACAGCTCCTTGTGCAGCGCTGGTTCATGAGGAACACTTGCCCTCTTCGAGTTCGAGTACAAGCTGAAAGATTAACTGCAGCGGTGTCTCTGAATCACCGCCGCTGTAATAATAATTATTCCTGACAGCGCGTGTGAAAAGGCGTACGGGCGAATCGAAGCATATGCCCCGGAAGAGTGTTATCGCGAAACGGTGAAAATCGTTTAGCGACGGCTGGTCTAGATCGAAACGTCGGAGCGGGGATCATCGTGAGAGCGATGTAAGCTGCGTGTTCGCAGTCAAGTTACATAATCGCCGCGAAGCACCGTGGCTAATCGCGAATCGGGGTGATCGGCTGCAGGGGATCGAAGGCTGCACCTTCCCGCTCTAGAACCCGCTTTTCACTTTTCGTTTCGAAAACGAGCTCGCCTTGTCCTGCAGTTTCCTACCTGCGCCTCGGAATAAAAGCAATATCATTTCCATCGGCGAAGCGAGTGGCCAGAGCGAGGAGTGAGTCATGTCTTGGCCCAGGCCGATACCCGAAGGGAATACATCCGGTGATCGACGGGCCGCGAGTGCCCTCATGCCGAAGACGTGACTCGTCTGGCGAGAATCGGCAAACCGAGAACTTAATGTCTCGGAACGGACGCCATATTAGCATATCCGCGTCCAATCGTCGCCCACGTGGCAAGGGTCGTCGTGGCGAATCGGCCCGGAGCTATGACATTGTCATTATTTCACTGACAGAACAAGCATGCGCGCGATTCTCCACGGCGAAGTATCGCTAACAAGGGTGGGAAGACCGAGGGGGGACAACCGGCCGACGCTCCTTTTAAATCGAACCACCGAACATAATGGCCTGGATCTCTTTCGAATCCACTCTCACCCCTGCCGATACGCCGTGCTCCCTCGTCGAATCGTTGTGGTATTTCGCCTCTGCGATTGCCGTTCCCGTCTCCCCGTCGCGAAAGGATTTCGCGAGAGAGGAGAAATCAGACTCGTACGAAATTCAATGTCGAACGTCTGAGACGAGGGCGGCGATAATTAGACAAAACCGTGGAAGGAACGGAAGCGTCGAGGGGCGGATTTGCTCGTTAAAGGGAAGAGAGAAGCTGGCCGCTGGAGGCAGGGGATGATGGGTATTTCTGACAGGGGCTGGTGCTAGTTCTAGAAGGGCCGCAACTACCGTCGAGCCAGTGGCTGCTTCGTGTTATTTATCTTTACGGACCTCGGCCAGAGGGTAAGTACACTTACTCGGGGAAGCGGCGGGGTTAAGGGGCGAAGTTAAGCCAGAACGAGGGCGGTAAGAGATTGTTTGTCGTATTGGCTGCGGTTTCGACGGGCTTAGCGTTACCCGTTTAGGGGATCTCTCCGTGGCTTTCCTCTGGAGAGGCCGATACCTCTTCAGAGAGCCCTCAGGGACGCTTTCCGTTCGACGGTCGATTCAACAAGTCGATGTTTCAACGGTTTTACGTTATTTGTAATAGAAACGATTGATTCCTTCGAGTAGGAACCAAACGGCACACTCGTTCCCTTCGTGACAGTAACTTTCAAAAGTAATGATATCAGGGCCCCGATGCTTTACGAGCGATCGATTGGAGCTGGCGTAACGGGCGGAGGTTCGAGTGGCCAGAAATTAATCTATTGCCTTGTAATCGGCTTTTGATGATACAGAAACAATCGAACAGGAGAGGAGCCCAGTGGATGCTCGCGAAACGAACGATGGAAACGCGTAAACACAGAAAACTTAATACCGCTTCTGAACGGAAGAGTTATTACCGCAACGAATTAACGTGGAATTATTTCCAACGGGATTCGGGGGAGAAAGAATGGCAAAGTCCCGCCGCAAAACACATCGTCAAGACGAAAAAGGTGAAAACTGAAAAACGGGACAGGTGCGACAGTTATAGAGCCCTTCTCACGGATACTCTTTTTATTCGTTAACAACGATTCCGGGATTACAGGTATGTACAGAATGATATTTACATGGAGCTGGTACAACGTGATCTGGTTGATAAATAATTCTTATAAAACGAAACAAAACGTCGACGATCCTTACACCTAAGTGACCATTTACATCCGACTTACAGCGTATACGTACAACTAGAACAACATCGTATGGACCGCGGTATTCCTAAAAGTGTCCTTTATACTGTCTTTATCTCGTAACGTTGAATACCACATAGAGCAAACTATTCGTAGCCATTTTACAATACCCTAAGATCTCTCGCCGGTGAACGTTCAATGTTCTCGGTAACGTTGAAGTGGCGAGAGCTATATACACGCTACTGTAATTATTGCTGTACAGAATACTGTAGTCTTTAGCTCTATTCCCTAGAGATTTTAATCGCTTCGCCGTGGACCGTGCCTCTTTGAATCCCAACCCGAAAGAAATTAATCTAACGCACCTATCGATTTGATTGATTCGTCTTAAAGTAAATGTCCCCATTAGCGACCGTTTAAGAGTGTGACTGGTTCGAAATAGTATATTTTTTACTAATATACGACAATATTTGAGTAAAGTATGGATCATTGTATTTTTTGAAGTCTCTAGTTTCTTAATCAAATTAATTTTACAGTGATATTTGACTATTTACACAAAAATTATGGCGAAAATTATATTGCACCCGATGTCCCCTTTAGTAACCATCTATTTTATACCACGATTTTCTGCTACAATAATGAAAGAAAATGGATATTTTCTTTTTATTTTATAATTCTGTATATATTTCTCGTTAATTTCAGTAAGTTACTGTATGGATCCATGTATTTTTATTGTAAAATTTGCGAGTTTAATGATATCTGGAGTATAACCTCACGGTATTAGAATCTGTCAACTTTCATGTCAATGACCAAGTCTTAATTTACATGTGAATGTACTTAAAGATGAATGTACGGCTACATAAATAACGTATGAAACAATAACTGAAATATTTCGCTTATATTTCGCTTTCTGTGTTGCAATAAACAATAACAAAATGAAGTGGTCACTAATGGAGACGTGGTCAGTAATGGGGAGATTTACCTTAGGTACTTGCCGTTCCCTTAGTCGGCGAACTCTCGTTCGCCGATGCGAGTGGCAATGGAAACAGCCCCGCAGGTGATCAGAGCCTTGCCTCGTCCGGAGGGGTGGCGAAATAAGCAAGCATTAAGCGCCGCGTGGAAGCGGCGATAAGTCAAGCAATTCCGGACAATATTAAGCCACTCTGGTCCGGCAGGTTAACCCTATGTTAAGCCGTACGTCGGCTGGGGAACGCGGCGGGGGCGTAGTCGGGGGTGGTTGGCGAGGTCGCGTGTATTTAAAACGCGAATGCGCGCCAGCCGATTCACTGTTTGAAGTTAAATGGAGTGTAAATGGCAGATAACAAACCGGCACTGTTTCCGATTACGGCATTCATTGTTTCCTACCATTATGCGCGCTCCGACGGTTCGTGTGTTAGCCGAGGGGGGTACGGTTTACGATCTATTTATTGCCGCGCCACCCCCGACACACGAACCAGCGCGGCTTACACCCCCGTTCTATCCCCGCCTCGCTTTCCGTTGCTGCCCCACCTGAATCCCTCCCACCCCCGTCGAATCACCTGCCTCCCAGAAAACATGGGCCGAGCCGCGCGCCACCGCTCAAACCTCCGCGATCGGATAACTTCCTCGCGGGCATTTCGCGGGGGATGCGATTGGCATCAATTTTATTTCACCTCGGGACCACGATGTCAAGCTGAACGGCTCGACTAGCGAAAGAAAAACGCGGACATAAAAAGTTATTTATAAGTATAATTTCGACCGTAAAAATTAATCAATCTGTTTCCGGCGCACGGTTCGGCCAATTTTAAGACAATATACAAACAAGCTATTTAGCAATAAATTTATAAAAGCTTTCGACCTTTCGATCTTGATTCAGATCTTCTTCAGGAAAGTTACGAAAAATTTTAAAATACTGCTTATGCTGTTGGAATTTAGACACTGTGTACTCGTTACACTTGTGACACGCGAGTCGGTTGGAATAAGACTGAAGCAAACCGTGAAACAAAACATCTGCTTCTAGAAGGTGAGATCAAAGTAAATACCGTTGAACTTTGAAAACATATTAAAACTGCTTGAAATTCAAACTTAAAGGATGTATCGTTTGTAATAACAAAGCATTCTTGCTCATATGGTGTGTTCTACACTATGAAGGTGTTCACGAGCAAATAAACATTTACATAACAATCACTGATATGTAGATAATAAGTTTGATCATAAAAAAAAAATTTCGTAACTTTCCTGAAGAAGATCTGAATCAAGATCCAAACGTCGAAAGCTTTTATAAATTTAAACGCGGACATAAGTTTGAATTCTTTGGTCGGGATTCAAAGAACACGCTAACGATCCGGGGCACCCTTAAACCTACGATAGAGCTCGATTAACCGCCGATCGATCGAGATATTTACAAATTTCTCCTACCTAATATTGACTAGAGAGGGAATGTCGTCTTATCGGAGACCGTATGATATGATCTCCTATATTAATACCTATATCGATTATCTCTTTATCGTACACGTATACCACGTAAATGCCATATTAAGTATTCTCATTAATTCCGCCATGAAAGAGGACGTGCGTAAAACTGTGGACATACAGCGACAGGAATCTAGTGATAGTAGATAGTAGCTCTCTTTATCCTTTAAGTCAAACTAAGGAGGGAAAATCCCGAACCGGGAAATTTAAAAAATTCTTAAACTTTCTGAATTTGTAAGGGATTTCCTCCTGATTACAATGCAATTTTTCTTCGCTGCCCAAATTCACTCGAAGGGGGTGAAATTAACCCCTGAAAATTTGGCTATTTTCCGATTTTGCGTAATCAGTCACGAACGGTACCTAAGAGATAGAAAAAAGTTTCAAGACAAAAGTTGCTTCTTTTAATTAGATCTATCATTTGGTAAAAAAATTATTTTACGGTTCACGCGTTATCGCACAAAATCGGAAAATAACCGGATTTTCAGGGGTGGATTACACGAGCTTAGAGTGAATTTCGGGAGCAAACAAAAATTGCGTTCTAATCAAAAGAGAAATTCCCTACATATTAGCAAAGTTTCAGGATTTCTTGAATATCCGGGTTCGGGATCTTCCCTGGTAAGTACGTTTCGGCTATCGAGGGTGATGTCTTAAAAAACTGGAAGAACTTCTAGTGCCCGCTTAGCGCGACGACACCCGGAGAGTCACATTCGAGTGTCATAAATCAACGAAGATATTGAAAACAGACTGAACGATACCCATTGTCCATCACTTTTACATTCTTCCGCAGAGATCCCGAAGCTCCCGGAGCCTGGTTACTCTACCTGGCAAAGTGCAAGGCCTCGGGGGTCTCGCGGTTCAGTTTTCAAAAGAGTAGCCACTGGTGAGTATCGTTGGATTCTTCGAGGGCGACTTCCGTCGTCACTTGGTGTTGACGGCGGTGGCTCGCCTCTTCACCTCGACCTGATCGACGATCGCGTCGCTCTCCTTGTCCTGGTGCGCGGTCATGTGCCTGGTGAGGTGATGCCTCTCCCTGAAGCTCTCGTCGCATACCGGGCACCTGAGCTTCTCCTCCCTCCGTCTCCTGGCCGCCTCGCCGGAGTTCTCGTTCTTGTGATGGGACCTCATGTGGTAGACCAGGTCGGACGTCATCCGGAACGAGAGATTGCACTTGGCGCATACGTTCTGGGCGGGCAGAGCAAGCGCGGCGAACGACGGGGGCAGAAGGCCAGCCACCCCCGCGGCCGTCGCCAGGAATCTGGGCCGCGCGAGCGCGTCCGCCATCGGCGGGAAAACGGAGATCGGATTGTACGGCAGGTTGGGGTAAACGGGCGGCAGGTCCGGCCGGAAGCTGGGCATCTTTGGGCTGGGTACCTTGGGAGGTTGGGCGATCTGAGGTATCTTGAGGTTCTCCAGCAGGCCCGGTTGACTGCCCTCGGGGCTGACTAGGAAGGGATACGACATTTTCGTGGGGAACGCTGCGTATTTGTAACCAGTGCTGGCGGTCAGAGGCACCACCGGCGGACTCACGCTGCTCTGATAGCTGGCACGGTCGTCCGGCGAGATGGAGGACCTCGGGGATGTCTGTCCGTCGTCGTTGAACCCGTTCCTCTGACTGGACAGGTTGACTTTTGTGAACGCACTGCGGGACTCGTGTCTGTCGGTCGAGCAAGGTAAGCCGGTGTCGTAGACTTTGCCGCAGGCCAGGCTTGGGTCAACTGACTCGGGGCACGCCGTCAGCAGCGACTGATGAGCGGCGAACGTGGGTGGACTCGGTGTCTTCTGGAGACGAGTACCGGAGACGTATCTTCGGACGTCGTTGTCGGGGGAGAGAGCTGGAAGGGTTGGCGTCAGGGTCCGTGGAGAAATGTACGGAGGGCTCAAAGAGTTCTCCGTGCAATGCAGCAGCCTTCTTCTGTCCGAGCCGACAGCGTCGTTCTCGTAATTCTTTATCGTCAGATTCTGCGGCAGTCTGTCCGAGTCGACGACGTTCTCAGCCGAGATATCCTCCCGCAGGCGATCCTTCCTTGCGGAGACCAGTCTCAGCTTCTCGTTCTGACGACGCGCCAGGTTCTCGTCGGGGGCCACGAGGAAGGCCACGTCGAAGGAACGCTTGCTGGCGCGTTGAAGGGGGTACGAGGCGTCGGAAGTGACGTCGCTGATGGACGAGGGACTGGACGACGTTAGCGCCGTCGTAGCCGTCGTAGACGTCGCGGGGGCGGCACGGTCGATGCCACCCGTGCGATCTTCCATTGTCATCCTGCTCGTTCCGGATGATCGACCTGCGACAATGACCGCCGACGGTCAATTTAGCCGGATACGGAAATGATGGATGAGAGATCGCGCCTGTACACCCGGACCAGGTGTCGCGGGCTACGGTATATCCAGGGGTAATTGGGTCAATGAGAATCGACGGGCGAGAGTGATTTTCGCTCGCGCGCTCGAATAAGTGGAGACACGCGTGACAGAGCGTATAATCGCTCATAGATTTTCGCGTACGACGAATTTTCGCGTTTAGTCGAAGCGAATATATTTTCCGGGCACAAGAGAAAGCGTTCAATCAAACTTCACGAACGACCCCTGGATGAACGCGCGACTTGCAAGCTCGAGAAGAGTAGTCTGACCAGTGACATGGCTATTCCACTTACCAGGACCACACGGCCAACAGAGAATCCTCCCTGCGCGAGTCAGCGTTCGTACTTGAAAGGAGCCAGGATCTTCACCCCCCGAGGGATGCAATCCCCTTGGATCTAAGACATCAGCTCCCACTCTTCCATCGCCTTCAACGATGAACGTTCATCCCGAAACACAAGCGTCGGTCTGCCACCGGGCTAGCACTGATCGGCGGCGGCGGTTCGGCCGGAGTAAACACTGAAGAACGGAGCACAGAGATCGAGGGGTGCACAGCGTGCATCGGCGGACCACGTTAAAATGAGGGAACCGACCGCGCATCCCCTGTATTTAGGGGTAGAATAGCCGCGGAGGGTAGCTCGGCGTGGCAGGTGGAGGCGCAACGAGGGTGGCACCGGCCAATGGCAAACGTTGCAGAGTTAGACGGGGGTGGAGCGTACGAACGGGGTGAACATATTCGGTCGTCGGGACGCGTCTGCTAGTCCCATCCAGACCACGCCTACATATTTCAGGTTCGACACATGTGCCTGGGATCGTCGTCGTCGTCGTCGTAGTCGTCGTCCTCGTCGACTCTTTCCTCTTCTGCCCTCTCCGCGTTGCGCAACGCGTTCCGCAGCATCCCGTTACCCCGTCACGGGGATATCACTTGGGACGGGGGAGGGGTTGGCAGGGTGGCAGGGGGTTGCGCGGGCCCGACCGGGGCTGTAATTCAGGCTGACAAACGATCTTGAATATTTTTAACGCCCGCGCTCCAGCCTCCGCTCCTTTTTTATGGTCGACCTCCTGGATATTGGACGTTCGGCAGACTCGTCGAATCCGCTGATGGACCTCCACCGTTCCCGATTATCCCGCGAACGATCGTTCCCTACGACCTCCTCGGCCGTTCCAGCGCTGTCTATTCTTCCAGGATAAGTTTTCCTCCTGGATCATTGCAACGACACTGTTCTGCGAACTCAACGATCTTCTTCGCTTCTGTATTAATCCGTAGCAAGGTTCGCGTACAGAGCTGCTCCGGATCTCGTCAATGATCATCTCTCGGGCACCTAGTCGCCAAAGAGAAACGAGACGCGTTAAATCGACCGCGGTGGACAGAAGGTACAAGCAGACCCACCGGGGATCATCATTTTGCGGATTATCTTCCTGACGAATTCCCCTCATTTCTCCGCGAGCCTTCCAGGTGACATACGGCTCTCCCCCGAAGGCGTTCTAGCGCGATAACGAGGATTTTCTATCGGCCTCCGAAGCAGTTACGCCTTACTAAAAATCAGAGACTGTTGAATCTGAAAGAAATTGTCTCGCTGTAGTGGTCGAGTATCGGACAGTAGAAATAAGGTCGGGGGAACGGGAGTGGAATTTCATGCAGGGGCAATAATTCCCGATATCGCGGAAGAAACGAAGGGAAAAAGGCTGGCCAGGCCGCGGAGCCAATAGGCGATCAATCATAAGCTGGCGATCTATTTCGCCGGGCATGTGAGAGCCGTCCAGTTCTTGCGCGCCGCTCTCGAGACTCCGCGAACTCTGCGGGGAACGCCTAGAGGTTAAAGGACATTAACTTCTTGATTGAGTCGGCAAAAAGTTGTAATGACTTTTCGATTGGGCTCGCCGACCCCGAGGATTCGCGGCCAAGCATTCGCGGAGCACGAAGAACCGTCTAGCGTCCCGGTGTCGAACTTTTTCCACGGCTCTCCGTCTCGAGATTATTTATGTACGAACGGGACGAGAACGAGGAACGGGTTATTATAATCCTTTTCCCTCGAGGGTGCCAGCGTCGAGGCAGGATTAGACGGGCAAAAAGAAACTTATCGACGGATGCGGCGCGAATTAAATCGTTCGCCAGCCAACGAGCTGGATGATATGGAGTGGATACGGCCGAATCTAATCCTAACTCGTGCTCGTAAAGTTGGCAGAGCCATTCGGTGGACGTTATGTGTGACACGCGTCGCGCGGCGGGACGTTTCTGTATCTTGCGGCAGCCATTCCTGGCTTATGAACCATATTTATTGCCGATCAGGCCAGGCTGCCCCTGCGAAGTCGGGATGGCGATATACCGATCCCTAATTCCACTTTATGCCTCTCAGCTGACTGCGCTGGCCGAGCTATCTCTCGGCAGACGTCGACTTCCTTCAACCCTGCTTCTTCTAATCTTCAAAACTAACTCTTCCATAGAATCTTTCTGAGATTTCACAGTAGGGGAGAGTGGGGTAATGGCGAACACCTATGCGAGAAAGCAAACAGAACGAAAACTATGTGAGATAGGAATTTGTTTTTTATTTATAAACATACTTAAACTAGGCCTCTATAAACTGCTCTAACGAATTTTGCAAATATTTTAATAAAAATTAATTTTATAATGAAAAAACCAAACCCATGCTGTGCGGATTTACCCGACTGCTGGTGGGGTAATTCCGAATTGTGCATGGGGTAATCACGAACAGAGTTACATATCGCAGAAGCCGCACAGAAAGTGCGATTTCAATGGTCAACCCATAAAAAATGTTGCTACAACCTCTACCTAATGTATTTTGCAAATTCCACTTCTTGTGCGTTAGAAAAAAATTGCAATTGGTCGGAATATCGAAAAAAATAGTAAAGGTCGTTTTTTAAACTTTTTTTTTCTGAGACTGTAATGAAAATTCAAAAATCCCTTTTGTAGATTTAAGTAAGTTTCATACATGCTGAAAATTTCATCAAAATCGGTTATCGTTGCTAATCTCAAAGGTTCGAGATTACCCGAGTTGTTCCTCATTACCCCACGACATCAAAAAATAAAAAAGAATTTATTTCAGAAGTTAGAATCATAATTCAAGCAACGCGTTGGTCACAAAATGTTGGTAAAAAAGTACTTTATTTCAACTTAAAAAAATCCCAATTGAATCATTAATTCAACAGTTATTAGATTACATCCAATTGAAGATGAACAAAATATTACTTGAAACATGATGAAAATAATAAATTGTGTTTATCTTGACTAGCATGAGCGTTTTGTATTTATTACTTTCTGCGCGGCGTTGGATACGACCTAAACTATTAGCTAGTGGAGAGGGAACATCAGTTTTTATTTATTAAAACGCCGCACAGTGGGGCCAAATGACCCAAAAAGCGGACAAAATTCAATATTTTTTAAACTAATAATCCTATCGACATGCAATTGCTTTCTTTCGATTCAGAATGAAAAATACATTGGGAAATCACTCTGAAAACAAGATTTGATTAACATTTTTTTACTTTAGTTATACAAGAAATAATTATCTTCAAATATTAATAATCCTCTACAACAATACCTTAACTAATTAAATTAATAATTCCAGAGCTTCCGCACTTAGTGGTAAGTATTTTTTTTTTAGTTCGGGTCGCAGACTGGAAATATATGGGTCAGATGATTCTAAGATCCTGTGAAATACATCTTCATTCATTATCAAGCGAGAATTTACGGATAAAATACAATAATAATTTTTTCCAGATACGAACTTTAAATTTTGGATTTTTGTCCGCGTTTGCCCCACTGTGCGCCGTAACCACCGCGTTCCGGATTACCCCGCGTTCGCCATTACCCCACTCTCCCCTATGGGTTCGTCTCGAGGTTGCTCCATGTCTGCTAAACACACCAACAACCAAGAGATCTCAGTCCTTCCAAAAAGACAAAGCTCTCCTAAACAACAACGCGTGTGAATCGTTCAAGATTAATTTCTCCCAGCTGTCTGTCCCCGTTATTCTGCAAATCGGCCAGAAAGGGCAGTTCCGCGACGCCCAATTCGTGCAAGTTAAACGCGCGTAGGGTCGCAGCTCGACCGGCACGTGGCTGACACGCGTGAGCTGTTAACACTGACACTGGATCCTACCGAGGGCTGTTAACACTGACAACCGGCCGTCCCATGGCAAGGGGACACCTTGCAGAAAGGTTTCGGCTCTACTGCCTCGCGATCCCCGCCGCTACATTGAATTATGCGAGAATTTCTGCAAGATTGGTCGAATTAATCTGCCTCTATATACTACGCGACTTCATCCCCCGATTGCATTACACGTTACAGTTACTGCCGCGTTAAATGAATTCTTCTCTCGATTTGTTCCCCATCGGTGGAGTAGTTGAAGGTACTTTGAAGCGGCGGCTAGCGATAATACTTTCCGGTTGGACGGTGTTAACGCGGAGAATGATCGCGAGACCGGTTCTGCTGAGTCTGTACGGTGATAAATACGCAGCCGATGGTGTTGATGAGAGAAGCTCGTTTATCAATCACCCATTAACGCGGCCCCAGCGTTTCCCCGTGCAGCTTTGCCGGCTCCGTCGAAAACCTGCTCGCTCCTGCCTCCATATTTCACGGAATCATCGTGATTCTCTTCCGCCGGGCTTACCCCGCGCGCCCACTCGATTTTCCATTAAAATCCGACGTCCACATTGGTCGCATACAAGCCCGCCGCTCCAAGGAAATATTCACTCCACCGAGATACGCTCCCGGGCCAATGATGGAACTCTGGGGCCGTAGCCTATAATCTGCGGAATTGCGTTTCGGTAATGCGACGGGGAGCATGAATCGCCGCGGCTCGATCGACCGACGATTCTCGGTTAGGTCTAAAAACCGTGGGAGCTCGTGCCCGAGAATGTCAGCTGATCGGCATCCTTCGAACTTTCCAGGACAAACGGGGCGCGATAAAACGAGGCTGAAATATTTCGAGCAGCCGAGTGTACGTAATGTTGAATTTTTGTATGTCTTTTGGCAGCGGAGAGGAAGGAACAACGGCGGCGAGAGGGGCGAAGGAATTGGCGTTCCTCGAAGAAACGGCGTCGCTTGAGCCGCTGATAAATTGGATGTGTGATGAGTTCAGAGGATTCTTGAAATAACCGGGCGTGATGTACATCCTCCGCGGAAAGGGGAGGAGGTGCCGCGGCACCGGCGACGAGTGCCAGAGATTTAGATTTTACGGGCGCTTGGGCAATTTCTTGACTTATAACCGGGACCATGCATACCAAGTGAGCCATCAAATGCTTCTGAGTGTCTTAATTCCCCGAGTCACCCTCCGGAGCCTGGCGGCGCGGGGGCGCGGGGAGCGACGGGACGCGCTTGCTCGCGAAATTCACTTGGGAAAGTGATCCGGGCACTTTCGCGATCCACTCCGGCGATCGTCGATCAACCTTCGGCTAGCATCTGCACGGTGAGTTTCCTGGATCTGGATCCGACGCGTCTGAGCGTCCTCATCCAGCAGCGGACGATGGAACAAGCCTCCGCGGAGGGACTCGAATTCACTTTCCGCATTCGTACAGTAGCAGGCGAAGTTTGTCGTCTCCGCCCGACCCCGTTCTTGTTGATATGAAATCCGTGAGGCGATATCGGGTCGGCGCGCGGTTGCTCGGGGAATTTAATTCTATTCGAAGTGCCACCTAAGATGCCACCTTCGGCTCTTATCTCTGTGCACACGGTGGGCTGCGCGTGGCGGTTGCTTATGTGTTACGTGAATACCTTACCTAAACGCCTCTGCGTGCCGTTACCCCCTCGAGGCAACCGCCCGCCCCTCCGTGCACCCTTACGGCGGTGGCGGAGCCGGGCGAGGGAAATTAATGCGACTTCCAACCGGGCGCTATCGGACGCCGCTATCTCGCGCCTCGCTCGCGGAAAACGTGAGCCGCCTAGGCGAGAAGTTTGGAAATTTAAGCGGCGAACCGCCACCGAACGTACGCGACCCCCGGATTTCAGGATTGGACCGATCGAGTCCCGGGAGTCCTCGCGTCGTCCGAGGGGGTGCAACGCTCGCGGCGATAAGGACTCCGAGACCCCCGTCACCCTAATCACTTGCAAAACGCGGATGCTGGAATGTTTGCGAGCTATCCGCGCGTGCAGGAAGCAGCCAATCAAACGGTACACGTTAATGGGCCGCGTAAATATTCATGCGTCGTTAATCATCGACGTGACTGGCAGCGAGGCGCGAACGCGAGGCGCTCTTAACGTCCATTTAATCGGCACGGATGAGTCGGAAGGCGGAACAACAGTCACCGCGTGATGTAATGTGACCCACCGATCATCTCGCAGATGATGAGAGCAAAAGCTACGGGCAGGAGCACCCTCGCCAAGTGACTGCGCGCGAGCCAGGAGAAGGGAGCCTTGTTGGAGGCATCAGGGCTCTTCTGTTCCACGCTGCTCGCGTAGTCGCGATGGCCCTGTCGACGGCTTTACGATTATATTTGCCGAAATCTTGGAAGAGGGGCGACCGTTTCGCGTGCACGGATCCTCGCGTCCCCCTCGGCCGTTGGCGCAGGGCGAGCCGAGTCGGAGAATGGGCCGAAGGGGAGATCGTAGGTGGAGGAAGGTGGATGGGAGGGAGTTATTAGAATGGTCCGGAAAAGATGGCGCGGAGTCGCTCCGTATTTTTATACTGTATGGCCGCTGCTTTGCATAATCCCGCACTTAGCTCGCTCGTCCCGAGATGCCGGCTCGCTATGCAGATCTCCTCCGCTCTGAAAACCCGAACCTACCGAGCGTTTCGTCGTTCCACCGAATGATGGACGACGCCCAGACCCTGCGCGACCCTGGCTACAGACCCTCGAGCTTTCCCTCTTCGAGAATTCGCTTCCTGACGCGCCAAGTGGAACCGTATCGGTGACGCTCCAGAGTGCGGATCCGGACCTTCAACGAGCCTCCACTTCTGCCTCTTAAAAACCTCTCTGTCTAACTGTTTTCCATCGCTATCATTTCCGTCAGTAGATACGCACGGCACTAGTCAGACGCTGCCGCACCTGCGCCGCGGTAAGTAGTACCGGCACGCGCCTTGTCAGACATCCCCACTTTCTTTTTATGAACCACGAGTAACGTATAGGGTGAAATGACCAGTGAATGAACAGCTAAGCGTTTTTTCAGTTTCAAATCACGATAAAAATTAAATAATCTCGTAATTTATTAATGGAACAAGAATTTGTAACAGAATAGGCTTTAAAAATGTCTAAAAAAATTGTTTGTGCCTCTTTACTTGAACGGTGTTTGAAATAAATCATAAAAATGTTCAATGCCCAATATACTAGTGAATGAACCAAATACCCAATAAGTGAACATCTTGTATCCAGTGAATGAACACACAGAATAATACTTCATTTTCTGACGAGAAATTGCTGAAAACGCTACAAAAGTAGAAGAGAAGTTAAGTTAGGGACCTAACATAAGAATATAAAAATATTATCTATATATTATAATCATAGGAACTTGACAAATTTATTTATATCAGAACACAGTTTACACAATATAATGGTTAACTGTCATCGTACGTGTTTTGTTACTAGGTTTCTCGCCGTGAATGGCAACACCCGAAACCACAAATCAAAAAAATTAATAAGCGACCAAGACATTTATCGATTCAAAAAATATTTATATCGCCGTTATCTCAATAAATTTTCCTTCATTCTAAATATAAGATCATTCTTTTCAATGAAATAGTATTCTTGTTATACACGAAAAAAGTCAATTTGTTCATTCACTGCTCCCTGTTCATTCACTGGTCAATTCACCCTACTCAACCTCACTAACGCACCTAGGATTTAATCTTGGGGGGAGCCGAGTTGAACGGATAAAAATATTTTTAATGCAAATTCAATAAAATTCATTAGACGATTATAAAATAGCCCCCTATTATTTTAATTCACTCTCTCCTGAAATCCGCGCTCTTCCGACTCTCTCCTCCTTCCGATGTGCGTGTAAATCTTCTCTGTTGCTTCACCCATTATAATGTTTCATAGCCCACTGTGCGATCTGGCGGTATGTTCTGTTTTCTGTGTACTCGTCTATATTTCATTTTCCTGTTTTATTCTAAGTATTGGTTATGTTTTTTTTCTTTCTTATATTAGCCTAGGTTAGTATATTCCGTCTTCCTTTCTTATTTGTATTTTCTTTCTCTGTATTTTTAGAACTAGGTTAAGTTACCGTCTTAGGTTAAATTGAAAAACAGTCGCGGACTGAACTTCGCCTTTGCTTTTTGTCGTTTTTTTTACCTTCTCTCTTATGTCCTCTGCTTTGTTATGCAATAAAGACGTTTAATAATAATAATAAAAATTTGTTTAAAGAATAAAATCCAGATTTCTTCTCTTTTCACGAAACCTCTTCTTTGGGGGGTGCAGAATTTCTTGGCCCCTCCTCCGGATGCTCCACATTTTTTTTATTGAAATTAACATTCGTAAGTCTAGTATAAGCACTCTGCTTTCCTGTCAGTTTTTCTCGTAGCCACCAAGAAGGTCTTGAAACATTTAATTGCCTCCGAACCGTTAACAGTGACAAAGATTCTGGCAGGACCAATGTCACGGGACATTCGTCAGCGGGCTGGGCTGAAGCGGGGAGACGAGCTTCTCGGGGCGGAGACGTCTCGTTTGCACAGAGAGAAATCGCGTCCTCCTTTCTCCCGCCCGTCCCCCGGCGGCCACCGCCGGAAAAGAGAATACTGGAAACGGTGGTAAAGCGCGGGAGGCGTCATCAATCTTGCTGGCGAAGAGACCCAGGACGGCCGGTGGCGTCGTTCTGGACGTCACAGATGTGACTTTGATTCTCTTTCTGCGTTCCCTGGAGAAACGAAGCTAGATTAAGTCTGTCCCGCGTGTAATTTGTCCGAGTCCCGATTCCCAAGCCGACCTCGATGTTCCTGGCCCGCGGAAACCCAGCGAACACCTGGGCTCCGATGGACGAATTAGCGACAGCCTGGATCCGAGTGAATAAATTTGTCGGCCAGGCTCCTTTCGAGCTCTTGTTTTCTAAAGAAAGTGTTGAGCGTGGAAAAGACACTTCTTCGTCACTTCGCACTTCGCACGTGGCAAACACTTGAGCCGACCGCCTGGGCCTAAAGTCTTGGGACGGAGTTATTTACCAGCATTCCCGTGAAGTATGGGCTATTGGGCCGGGTTGAGACCGCGTAACTCTAGGCGACATAAACAAACGGAGTCGCGCCGTTCCACAGTGGGCCAGATCGAAGAATTAGCTGTTCACAACTATTCTAACGTTATTTCAAGACTTAAAGACCGCAGTATATAGGTCGTTGATTTCGTCTTGACGTCAGCTATAACATTATTAAGTAAAAAATATATTTTGACAATTAAAAAATCAAGGTGATCTTAATATTTCATTTAAAAAAAAAATTATTTTGATTTTTCATATTGAGATTTGTAGAAGAGTGAACGGTGATTAATTTTTTATTGGCAACAATTTTTGTCAGAGCATCAGAAATACCTGAAAAACGCGGTTGACATGTGAACACTAATTGAAAACTAGCTGTTCAGGCTTTTCAAACAAGTACAGTAATCCATAATTCTTGACTCAATGAATTTTATTACATTTAATCAGATAACAAGAATGTGTGACTACTTTCTTATTGGAAAAATTAAAAATATTTCAACTAAAAAAGGTATTATATTTTAGAAAGTTAGTGAACATAATAAATTCATCATATGGGGTTTCGGCTTATAAAAAAATCATTGTTATTTTTATTATACTTTCATATTAAACTTTTATTTATTATTTATCTATCAATTAACAAAAATCAATCTGGAAGAAGTGCTACGATTCTTTCACGATGCTGATGCTATGCTTCAAATGTTTATCAATGGTCGTACAATGTAAATAACGCGTAACATGAGCCTCTGCACTCTTAAGATCCGCTGGGTGGTCGGCAACGCGTCTCGTGCGCCGCGACTCGTCGCTGAAGTGCGTGTCACGCGACGCTTTAAACAATAATAATTTATCGGGTGGGATGAGGGGGGGAGTGAATCTTGCATGATCTTATAGAGAAATAACGCTAGAAAATATTCCACTTTGATAGAACGCACAACTCTTTAAAACTTTAAAGATATCCCTTGTCAAAGGTGAAAAACTTTGACGATTCTCTTTAGTTCACCGAGTATTATTTATTAAATAAATTATGAACAATAATTTTTAATTTCAGGTGCGTTCACAATATAGATATACGCTATTCATAAAATAAAAAATGAGTACATAATATTTAATAGGTTTTTCGGGGCATCAATATGAAAAAAGGTAATTTTTCCAGTGAAAAACGGTATTGATAAAAGTCTGATTTTTCAATGCTTGTTTTAACCACAATTTTTAATAAATTTCATTAATGTTATCGGTTTCGAATATGATAGACATTTAGAAAACAATATACATTTGTTAAACATCGATATGAGGAATTCGATTTTTTTGCAAATGAACAGCTAGCTCTTCGATCTAGCCCACTGTGCGTTCGATGCGATTTCGTTGACCTCAGCTTCCCTTTTCGGTGCGTTTCATCTCCCAATGCCACAGTCATTTACAGCCAATAGGAAATAATCTACCACCTCTTATTTTAAGACACACCCCTGCAAGGGTTTTCAAAGGCTTGACAACACAAGGAAGTTCAAATCAAACTAAACCTCTGTACCATATCATCGTCGACAGAATTGCATTCAGCATTCTGAAACATTGCCAGCGCACATTAGGGGAGAGGTGGGATGAAAGGGACACTTGTGTTTAGGACCAGATAGTAAAATAACTAAATAACCATTCGAGTTGTAATTGGTAACATTAGAAAGGCCAGTTATCTGGCTATAACAATACACAGGCCTATGAAGCTTCTCTCTATATTTACATGTCATATTTTTCGTTTTCTAAAAAAGTGTGTTTTGTCCCTTTCATAAATTGGCTGTATTGAAAGGGACATGGGTGTTTATGAATGGGACAGTGTAATAAAACCAAGTAATATTAATATCATTTTTGTAATTATTATTTATGCAGGTACCGAAATCACAGTAGTTATTTTAATTCGTAATAGGAACTAAAAATCAACAGTTAATCTTATGTAACTAAATGATATTAATAGCTATAAATAATGAATTGTCTAATAGCATTCTAACCCGAATTTTATGTGGCATATTTTCACTGAAACAAGTGAAGAATAGTAAGGTTTTGGAGGTGACAGGTATGAAAATCACGTCCCGTTCATAAATTTTTGTTGTGTCCCTTTCATAAATAAGGCACCAAAATTGAAAATCTAATTCCTACAATTACAATATGACACAAAAAGGATCGGACATTATACGATATCGTTCATAAATAACTGCCTGTTTAGATGCAGTAATAGAGAAATCAATCGCCGGTAGTAGCACTTCACAAGACAGTTCAAGGAAATACTAAAAGTTATACTTTGAACCTCAAAAAAATTCAATCGTTTATTTCTGTCGTCGTAGATACGACAGCGGCTTGAAATTTGGCTTGATTACACATGAATGAATGTGGCTACAAAATAAAAACACTTTTGGCCTGGGCAGATCCTTTATCTTTGAGATAATGACCATGTCCCTTTCAATACGTGTCCCTTTCATCCCACCTCTCCCCTATAACTAAATCAAAACTCAAGTGTATAAGTATTTTCAGTCAATTTTTGTCAGAATATATTTTAAGTGTTATTTTGTTACGCGCTGCAATGTCAGTTTGATTTCACCACTACTTTACACACCAATCATTTAGTGAACTCTTGCGGTGGTAAAACCCGCAAGGAGTGTGACATTGTGTCGTCGGAGTCTCCAAAGAATAAGTCGACATTCTGGCCCCAACAGAAAGGTTGGGAGCCTCGGTGGAGAGAACTGGCGATGAACAAGAATACATTTGACGCTCCTAGTTACGGAGGAGCATATGTGCGAGGTATCCAGTTTCGCTATCTTCTACCCGGCAATCGTCCGTTCATCGCCCCTAACTGCGCTGTCAAAAGCAATCACGCGAAATCTTCCGAGACCAACCCCCTATCCGTTGTCATCCCCACCTGATCAACGCACTGGTCCGCTGGAGAGTCTATGCAAACAGTGGAACAGATTCTTGGGCGTTTCGTTTACTTCTCGCTCTGTTAACGCTCCTCAGCCCACAGAGTTCTCGAACACGCTTCGCATGATTTACAGCAACAGGTTTAATGAAGGGCAGAGATCAGATGACTGTGCGGGGGCAGCGAAAGGTTAAGACCAAAGAGACACCCCTTTCAGAGCGACGAGAACTTGTCAGCGTCGAATGGGACCAGGGGCGAGGCAGGGGTGGAGGAAAAAGCGAGTGGAGGACACCGGGCACTCGGGATCTGGCCGTGTTCCGAGAGTTTACGCGCAGCGTATTCCGTGAGGGCAGCGAGTGCGACGGGACTCGGTCACGGTGGATGCACCGACTCCGACAGAGAAGCCAGGGTATAAAACCTCTGGCCCGTTGCAGCTACGGCCACGTTACGAAAAGCACGATTATACCGGAGGAGCAGGGGTTGAAACCGGGAGCATACCTTAGTTGTCCGCTCGTAAAGCAACCCCGTATGCCCGGGAGTGCGTGCCGGGGTCCTCCCCCTCCCTCTCTCTCCGTTGCACTCTCCTCTGTGCCTGTAGCTCCAGCTCCCGACCCTTCTCCCTTCCTCCTGCCCGCGTCTCCGCGGAGTGTTTGCTAAACCGGAGGAATATGCATGAGAGAGCCAGCCGGCACGGAGTTATGCTACGGTGATCTTAACGGTGGTCGCGACCTTAAATGTGTATACGAGCCGCCGCGGAAAAGGGTAATGGGAATGGCCAGAAAACCGGGACGCGGACGAGGCTGAGCTCGATACAAGGTGAACGTGGAGAGGAGGAGAACGATGAGCCAAATCCTCTGGCTGTCTTAAGGGGGGACTCTACCTTGTTGGGCCGAAAAATCGATGAATTTGGTGAATTTTTTGTACAAGAACGGTTTGACAAATTAATTTGCGGTTTGACAGGCTGTTTTATTATATCTTCAGCTCTTGTTATAAATTTTTATGTGACGGTAAAGAAAAGATGTGGCTGATACAGAGCGCTGACTTCAGGCGTTGAAAAAAAAATCGGGTGGTCCTGGCGTTAACGAAATATACTCGAAGGATAATCTGAAACCCAAAAACGAAAGAGATTCTTAATCTGTATGAATGTGGCTATCGATGGTAGTAGATTCATTAAGATAAACAAAGAAATGTTAAAATGGCAGGCTTCTGAATATGATGAATTGAATTTTTCTCAAAAATCGGCAAAACTTCATTAAGTAAAATTAGGAACGGTTACAATACGGCAATAAATCTACTACCATAGATAGACAGACGCTTTCTCAACATGTATGTAAAATTTCAAATTTCAAAATTTCACTTCATTGGTTGTCGAGATTTCTTCAACGCCAGGTCGAAAAATGTAGTTTCGAGAAAATCGAGTTTAAAAGTTCATATCTACCTGCGTACCGCTCGATTCAAAACGCTATGACCTCACCAATTTTTCGAATTTGGCTATAAGCTTTGCAGAGTGTATACACAAGGCTCATATCTTTCCGAAAAAGCAAAAAAAAATGCAATTTTTCGGCCCAACAAGGTAAAGTCCCTCCTTAATACGAAGAATAGAATAATATCCCTGAACAACCTATGATTTCTAAACTTTGCGGCGTTTGCCATTGGGCACGCAACGTGGCCCTGCATGCGGCCGGTGGTAAAAAAGAAGGCGACATATTCTCGGGAGCATGCATCACGCGTTTATACGCGCGCGCGTATACGTACGACATATGGTGATTGGCACGGTGCTTGGCCCCCATGCAAGGACTTACAGAGACTTGCAGGGCAGGGTTCAGCCCTTGGCTCACCTCCCCCAGGCCCATCCCCACCCTGAGAGTCCTCATGAGTTTTCAATGAGATTAGCGGCCCATCTGTGCGGAGACCGACCCCATCGTCATCATCGGGCTAGGACAAAGCTAGTCAACCTGCTCACCGTCCGCGCTCACTCGCTCTTCCTCCATGGGGGTCTCTTCTGCTTCACGGTGCACTTGCCGCACAAACTCATCGGTGGCCCTCGTCCACCGTTGCGCCATGGTCATAGAAAATACCAGGTTTTTTAGCCACCCTCATCATATGGTCGCATTTAAAGTCGCCGACGACCGCAATGCTTATGGGATTCGATAGAACCACCCTACAGGCCCCGCTCCAAGTGTCTCTATTCCTCGATGTTTAACAAGCCTTCGTAATCAGCTGTTTCTCTGCTCTTAACTGGAAGGTCTGAGACACTTTTTATTTATTCCAAATGCTTTTGAATTCAGGGATAAATTTTCCACCCCCTTACATCGGCGATGGTGCGAAAGAGATGAAGCCAGATGACAATGGAAAACTTGGATTCTTTCTAAATCGCCAGCTCCCATTTCCGACGGCAAGTCTGACTCTTTCAGTAGAATATCAAAATCTGGGGAAACATTGTGGAAAGCCGCAAAGCTGACCGATTAAGGAGCGAAACGGTATCGATCCCTCTTCGTGGGGTTAGGTACCTTGGCTTCGGGGGACTTCGTATTTGGGTCCATGGTGGCCCATATGGAGCCTGCCGAGCGCATATGTTGCGACAACGCCGCTAACGACCTGCCTTCGGCCTCCGTGATGCTAAACTGCGGTTCGATTCTCACCCCATGAAACTAAATAACCATTCGATTGTCATTCGGTAAATAGGTAATCAGGATCGTATCATCTCGGATCTACCAGTCGCCGGTACCTGTCTGCATCTCCCACCACTGCGACAAGCATAGATACGCAACACTAAAAACTAAAATTTGCAATTTGCAATTTTGCAAGATGTGGAATTTTTAAGAATTCCCGAGTAGGACAGGATTAAATTACAAATGGTAGCATCTGTTCTACGAAGCACTCTCTCGAACGACAACCTTTAGTATGCACGAAGAAGGAAGGATCGGTTATTCCTCCCTGAAAGATCGTGAAAAAGCAATCGTGGGGTTTCCTTAAACGCTTTGGCCAAGCGAGATCCCGCGGCAGTTCCGCCCTCCTTACTTTTTTGTCAACCTGCGAGGCTAAACGAGTTACGTATTATAGCGGGGGGTTGCCGAGGGGTGAACCGGTACTCAATACCAGGTTGTATGTTCTGGCCGTGCCATCTGGCGCGCTATTATACGAGTATTTTAATTTAATTAACTCGCCGCGCATCGATCGATATTATCGGCGCTTTCCCGGGATTAAGCTTGTACGTGGACCACCGGCGAATTCGAATCTGCCGTTTAATTAGGATTTCGGCCGGCAACGCGAGCAACAGATTTTATGGAAACGAACCGGCGACCGCGTCCCGAATCGTCGCAGATCGATCGCGTCACTTGTTTTTTTCGCTCATCCGCTTTCCTAACCGATAAATATCGCTTGATTCTCCACCGACATGCTATGCCAATCACGGGAAACACGAAACACACACCGAAGTCCAAGGAACCTTCCGTTCCGTACTTTCGACTTTTTAATTTTCCTCGGGGCACCCCCCAGAATGGTTCCAAGTAATTAAAAAAAAATCCCTGTAAAGTTTGAGCTCGATCGGATAACGGGAAAGGGTGCCCCTGGGTCCTTAAACATTTAAATCATTATTTAACAGCTCGCGGAGTCGACTTTATATAACATCTTCCTAGTTATTGAGTAAATAAAAAAATATGTCAAACAAAAGTTGTAGATCCGGACAAGGAGCATCTTTTTTGTTCTATTACTTTTTCACGTGTGACAAACGGTTTTCGAAAAAAATCCAAAAAACGAAAATGAAAAAAAACTTTTTTCTTCAGATTTTGAAAGTTTAAATGCTTCTAGAACACTTTTTATTTATGAAGGTGAACAAAGAAAATGAAATTTTTATTTTCGAAGTCTATTTTTTAAACATTTAAGGGGTGGGCATTTACCGAAATTTGCAAAAAACGTAAAAATGTAATTTTTACTTATTTTCAATGTTTGATATGTGATGAATATTTCCTGAAAATATGGCACCGAAATTCGCAAAAATATCGGAGATATAAACGTCAGAAGTGAGGTATTCAAATGTATTTTTCCGACATCATGCTGTTAAATAATGATTTAAATGTTTAAGGGCCCAGGGGCACTCTTTCCCGTTATCCGATGGAGCTCACACTTTACAGGGATTTTTTTTTATTTATTTGGCACCATTCTGGGGGGTGCCCCGAAGGAAATCTTGAAAAAAAATTTTACCAAGAGTAAGTTAGAGCCACCCTATTAAGCTGCGTTTAGACCAAACGAACGAATGCTCGTTCGCCCCACACATCGACAAAATTCGTGTTCATTTAGTGTAAACGGCAATCTTCACTTGCAACTTTATACTTGAATTTGGTCGATGTGTAGGGCGAACGAACATTCGCTCGTTTGGTCTAAACGCAGCTTTACCCATACAGCAGACTTCGTTGCAGCTATATTGCAGGAACGTTGCTGCAATATTGCGTTATTGCAGGCTGCATTGCAATATTGCAGGAACGTTTCTGCAATATTGCCATGCATTATTGGAGTGGCAATGATCCTACAATATTGCAGCAATATTGCAAGCACGTTACCGTGCAATGTTCCATTGGCAACGATCCTACAATATTTCGGCAATATTGCGCGCACATCGACGTGCAATGTTCCACTGGCAACGATCCTACAATATTTCGGCAATATTGCGCGCAAATCGATGTGCAATGTTTCAGTGGCAACGACCCAGCAAAATTGCCTACATATTGCCGTGCAATACTGTAGTGGAAAGATTGCAGTCTCGCACCGCAATATTTCAGAAGAGTTGCAGGATCATTGCCACAATTTTGCCGTTTCGTTGCAGAATCATTGCCGGAACGTTGCAGGATTACATGTTTGCAATCCTACCGCAACATTGCAAAAATACACACCTGCAATATTCCGAAGACGGACATAGGACTGAACCTGCAACGTCTCTGCAATGTTATGGTGCAACATTGCAATCTTGCACCGCAATATTGCAGAGACGTTGCTGCAATGTTATGGTGCTGTGTGGGTATACACTAGCAAGGATACGAAGGTGGTGGTCTAGCCTGAAGAAGGAGCATCCACTCTCTTCTCCGGCCTGGACCAGACACACTCAGGGTAGTCTCGTATTTACAACGTATTTGTGGGAGCGAGAACACAGCTCTTTGTCATAGCCGAGTGATTTTCGGGTCGGCAATGGCCCTGCTGAAGAGAGCCAGTGCGCCATTGTATTCTGAGTAGGGAGGGGGGTTCATTGTGACCGACTGTACCCTCATCCATACTGTACAGCGCAGTTCCCCTGCTCGTGCATCTGTCCTCAATCAGCGGCCTACGAAAATGGGATATACGCGGCCGTCTCGCGGGCAAGCTATTGACCATGGCCACCTAGGAGAGACTGAAGCCGTATCACGATCGAGCACACCTTGCTCAAACACCGAACGACGATTGATACACGAAGGGAAATTCGTGGCGATGCAGGTTCGAAGAGATTCCGCGTAGGAGGCGGGAAAAAGCTGAGAGCTGAAGAGGATAGGAAAGACAGTGGCGCAAGAAAGAAGTTGCGAGAGAAAAATTGCACTGTTCGGGGTGGAAGTCGCGAGTAGACGTACCATTAACTTGTCGAGGATGCTTTTTCTGTCGAGGAGAGAAGATGGAGTTGAAGGGATTTAAAAGCGACGAGAATCACGGGTGACAGGGCACGCTTGGCTCCCAGTCACCGTGACAAAAACAACCCCGTCGGCCGACGGTGCTAGGGGCGAAGGGGCGATCGCGGAAGAATGGGACGCACTTAACTCGGGGCTGCTTAAACAGTTGTTTGATCGGTATTATGCATTAGCATGTGGCTGGTGCCAGTGCTTATTAGTGGTACGGTGTCGGAAGAAGCGCGTTACGAGAGGCATACGGTGCACCCTGTTCCGTCGACCAGACTTAGGTACATGCAGGTTGCTAGAACATCGAGGGACCAATTAATAAACCCCATCTTGCAGGAACATCGGGAATACAGGATCTGTAGCACGCAGAAGCAATCCCTGCACCTAGCAAACGCACTCTTCCCCCGAAAAAGAATCTAGAATAGAGGAAGCGCGGAAGAAGATGTGTCTGGCTTGAGGCCATTGGCGCTGGCTTCGTTGTCCAGCAGCAATCTCCCTAGATTTCTCTGCTGACGTGGGGGCGCGAGAAAAAGGAAGGAACACCCGTTAAGAATCCCGTAACGAGAATCTATTCGAGCATGGTCGCTTTTGTCGGGGCCGGCGAGGCCTACGCGCGGAAAGAGAGGGAAACCTAGGTATAATATTCCGGATATTAAATCGCTTTTAAATCGGCTTAGCGTTAACTAGTGGCACTTTAAGCTGCCCGGTGAAATGATTATCAGGGCTTCCCACTCCGACGACCCCGGCTAGCTGTTATCGCCCGTTGATTAATTGTTATGCAATATGACGTCACACACGCCCGCCTACCCGGATTAGAATCCCGCGGTGGAGCGTCACGGCGACTGCCACGATCTCTCTCATCCCCCTCTGTCTCTCCTTCATCCCCTGGCCGTCTTCGTCCTTCTCCGTTCGCAGGCTCCTCTCTGTCTTTCTGCCCAGCTCTCTCTCTCTCCCTCTGTCACCCCGTGCACGGCACTGCATAGAAGCGGAGGGAGCGGCGCGAAGTTTCCGGCTAATCCTACGAATTTGAGCCAGCCGAACATAGGACGCTGATGAATATTGATACAGACGCGGCGGACACCTCGCGCCCGCCCCTACCCTGCCTGCCTCTTCTTCCACCTCCTCGAGCTGAGAAACGCAAGGTGTCGGGGGTGCACTCTCTATGCGACGGGAAAGACACTGCGGATGCAACGATCCCTTCGCCCTAGCGATCCTCGTGTTCCTCGAGGCGGCGGGGTGCGCGCTGTACTGTCGTTTACAACGGCGGCAGCCGCGAGGCGACGGTGCATAATAGTTACAGAAATGTTGTAAACGCGAGGCTCTGGTGTCTGATCGAGGCTCGGAGGATGATGGTAGCTCGGAGAAACAAGACTGACGGATTCGCAGCTAGGTACACCCCGGTAACCTTGCTCCATTATTCCCCTAAATAAAAGAAACCATAAATCGCGGGTGTACGGGGCCGTGGAGGAGCCACGGTGCGGCTCCATTATATCTTTCGCGATGAACGGTGCCCTTCTTCGTCGGCCATTATGCCGCGGAGATAGTAAGGAAGGAGCCACCCCTTTATCTCGGCAGACTCCGCGGTGAGAGTAATGCCGGGAAATCAAGGGTTAATTCCTCGGCGTCGTAAAGCATTTTATCTGGCCCTCCCCCGCTCTGCTCGTCGCGGGAAATATTAAAATATGGCGATACACCGGCAGGCACAGACGCGAATGGTTGATCCTGAGAACGGATCGATAGTGTCTATCGATACTCTTGTCTATGGACGTGTTCAGTCTCTGTTTGTCTGTTTTCTGTGAAACGGATCCCTCTCGAAAAGGTTTAGGGTAATTGTGGGAGAGGTGCCGCACTCGGAGAGACGCCGCACTATCGGTATTTCAGGGATGTCATAAATAAATAATAAAACAGACAATTGTCGATTTCATTTTGATTCCAAGGCTGATTGGATTATTTGTCCAGAATGTAGAAAGTGGCTTCATGAAACATGCACCCTGTATAACACTATGTGTAATGAACGTGGGAGGAAGAAAAAAAGAATGTTAAATTTAGAAAAGCAAAAATAATATATGTACCTACTGTACCCATTTAATTAATCTACAAGTTTAAATCGAAAATTAAACGTTTTTCGAAATGCGGCACCACACCCTCATGTGCGGCGTCTCTCCTACTAAAGAGATGTTTTTAGTTTCAATTTTTTAAGGGTGACAAATATTAATATTTTTTTTAATGCTAGTAGAATCACAAGATGTTGAACTAATAATATGTATCCTTGGAAAACATTTTCATTGCAAAATTTAGACACGGTGACAATTTTGTGTAACGTGCGGCAGCACTCCCACAATTACCCTACCACCTACCGAGGTGTTCCGCTATTTTGGTAAAAATAAATTATAGCCACGTAGCTGCGTTGCGCCGTTTTAGGTTTTTATTGCCGTCATCCGGTCCGTTGTCGACCGTTCGGTTCAGGATTTTCAAGTACCGACCCTTACCTAGCCTTGACTCACGCGTACGTCCTCACTCAGGATATCACGAATGCTTCTTACCCTTCCCACGAGTTCATCCCTCCTTTGCGACCTGAAGGCTTTTGAGACTCGAGTTAGTCAGTTAACGACAAACCACCAACGACAACACCTCCGATCATTCATAATACGATTTTTGTAGTATTTAATCAGTTATTGTTTTGAAAATATATTTTCTTTGTTTTGTTGAGTGTATCCACAGTGTATTATTTTTCCTTAAAACAGTTCTATTAATAGTGTCTAATAGAACATCCGTTCCCGGTCATTTATAAACGGGATTTACGACCTCGTTAAGAGGTTACACCACCTTGGCGCTCGGAAAAATAGGTATAAAAATAAAAAAAAATTTTGACGCTGCCATTAAGTATATAAAATGGTCTTTAGTTTACACATATATATAGTAGTTTTATGAACAATTTACAATATTAACGATTATTAAAAAAAAAAAATAAAAATAATAAAAAGTAAAAATAAAAAGTGTACATGATTTCTTTGTTAGGCATCGCCTAAAACATACCAAATAATTGTTTTCTTATTTAAAAGGGTAATAGCTCAAATGTGACGTAGGATTTTTGTGATTGGGTGCCATGTTCGAAAGTTATAAATTTTTTAAATTCAAAATTTCGATGCAAAATCGAGTTTTTTTTCAAACAGCTGTCATTTCTACAAAAAATATTTTAAATATTTTTCCCTACGTCACATTTTAGCTATTACCCTTTTAAATAAGAAAAAAATTATTTGGTATGTTTGGTGGAATGGCGATAATCGGGACGGAACAGGACGAGTGTTGTCTGGTTTGGTGAAGAAATAGAAGGGATGAATTGTCTTTCTTTGAAACGGAAACTGAATTCTCTATGAGAACGGGCCACACGGAACGCCGGGAAACCGTAATGATTTCATGGCTGTACGAATGCGAGCAGGCCACGCTGGGAGGGCCCGGACCTTCGACACCTGATCCCTACTAAAGATCGTATCTGGAAAATTGGATTCGGTGTCAGGGTGACCGCTGGAACGTATAAGCAGCTCGTAAAATACTTTTTAGCGCACGACCGCCTTCGCGGCGGAGGATTAAGCTTTGTGGACAGATAAGAATCCCGAATCTGGATCGGTGACTGCACCCCGAGCATTTATTCTCCCCTCCGGGGGAAATCATAACCGTCAACGATGATCCCCGACTCCGCTGGCGCGAATATTCAATCAGAAGCGATCTCTCTCATTCGCGGAAGTCGAAGCACAATCGAACAGATGATATCGCCGACATCCAGCGGCTGGATTGCGCGCACGGATCGAACCCACCGAGTGTCTCCCCCTTTCCGACGCGCCGCGTTGAAACTAAAGGTCTCTCAGTGGCGAGGACCCTCGGTGGACGCGGAACCAGCGAAATATCGCCTGGAAAGTCATTCTTTCCGCGGCAATGGAGTCAATTCGGGTCAGCGAATTGCCTTATTGAGGAGCAGGCCGCAGGGACCTTCAGCGTCTCAGATGGAACGCGAAATCGAGTTACGGCGACGCCCATCGTCCTCGCGATAAGTGACGTAGGAAAGGTGCCGCGGAGATGTATGGAACGGCGACTATTACTGTCCCCCGAGCACGCTGCTGTTCTTTAGTCTTGCAGGATCCTGGGCAAGTGAAATCCTGCCTGTCTGCTCTGTATCTGGCTGGCTTGTATTCGGGCTGTCAATTGAAAAGTGTGTCTCAACGATGAGAAGACACCCTCGAGTTGTTGCTGCGAAGGGGATTTCTGCGTTGGCTGGAGAATTTGGAAGTATACAAGGGAGAGAATCGAAATTGAGAACCCGGAGCGAAGCGTTGGCCGATAAAATGCTGTCGGGACAGCAGGGTCTCTCGATGACGTAAAAAACTGCCCCGGGGATGGCGGCCGGGAAAAGGGGGTGGCTCGGAATAAGGCGCGGGAGACGTTTATTCGCTCGGACAGGAGCCGAGTGACCGAGTCAAGTCGAACGTACAGCTTGGTCACACTCGGTTTGATCTAATAAAAAGGCAAGACTTCTCTACTACCCTTCTGCAATTCCCCCGACTGGAAAGTGTGCTCCACTTCCAGCCTCTGTGAATCTTCCGAAGAGAGGCAGCAGATATCTCGGAATCCTCGAGTCTATTTTAATCGAAAGTTTTCCTTCCCCTCGACTCTCTTCTACCGAAACAACTGCGGTATCTGCTTGCATCAACTGTACGGAACCTCGACGCCACGCGAATGGAACCTACCACCCTTCGCAGAGAATCGCTGAAGACCGCAGAACGCGGCGTGGCCCGTGATTTTTTCTCCTGCTGCTCGTCAGGGTGCTGTCCGATATAATCCGCCGTTGATCAGATTAAACGGCAGCGCAGAGGGCGAGCCGGAGGCAACCGCGAGGGTGTGGTGGCTCGCTAGAAACCACCACCACCACCATCCTCGCCCAGCACCGCAACCATTACCGTCAGAATCGCAGCGCGAGCACCGTGTCGCCGGATGAAAGAGGCTCAAACTCACCGTGCCGTAAAATAACATTGTCCCGGCAGTGGTACAGCCGAGGATACTCGCCGCCGCGGCAGGAAAAAGGGTGGACGGGGCGAAAACTCCAGGAGCTTCCTTTATTTTTACCGCCGAACTCGACGTACTTACGTTAAGTACCAGCGGAACCGCGGCGTTCCGCGATGGCGAACGTACCGCCGGCTGCGAAACACCGAAAGGAACGCCATTGGCGCGAGCCATCGGGGGCAAAGCCCACCCCTCGTCGATCCTTTCCCTGCGCTTTCGCTCTTCAGAGACTCGCGCCGATCGGCGCTTTCTATCGCTCGAGAAACTGAGTCCAGCGAAGACGCTAAGCTAAGGGTGGAATCCTTTACCTTCGCTGTTCGCGAGCACCATAAATGGGGTGGAAGTGACAGGGGCGGATTTGGAGATTTGGCGCCCTCCCTGTGAAATATCATCAAGTATTAATATACATATTTTCATTTAAAAGAGTAGTGGCAATTTTAAAATTAATTCAATGTGACAACTCACATATTAGTTATTGCTAATTTGCTACACGAAAAAGAAGTTGAATTTCTCTCGCCCAAAATTTGCCTCCACCCCTGGGAAGCGGACCATTGCCGAAGCATGGACCTTCGAGCAGAATCCAAGCACCAGATCTTGCAAAAGAATTGCGACAGAGTGTACTCTAAGTCTAACCCTACCATCCGAAATTCGCTCTATAACGTCTTTCACATCCTTCAAGCATGCAGCAACATTATTTTTTGCTAATCAGCAATAACAACTTAATTTCTTAATATTATTACTCTTGTACTATTGTTATTATTTTTTTTTAAACATATATGATGTTAATTCCTACTCTAGATTGCGCTATTTGGCTGTCAACATTTGCTTTCTGTGTACACTATTAGTGTTAGATTTAGGTAGCTTTAAATGGTAAGGTTAATAGCAGCTAACAGCTGTACCTCGCCTTTTGCACACCTCTACTGTCATAAGTGCTATTCATGTTTATCTTTTCTTTTCTTTCTTCACCTTCTCGCTTCTTATATGTTTTCTCTTGTAAAGCGTGTTGTGCAATAAAGAATTATTATTATTTATAAATACAATTTCGACCGGAATTATCAATATAATATGTTTTCAGCGCAATGGTTCGGTCACTTTTAAAACACTCACACTCAAAAAGCCATTTTGCAATAAAATTCAATGATTTATATAAATGTTTCCAACGTTTCGATCTTAATTTAGAACATTATCAAGGAAAAATTTCTATATAAAGATGTGAATACTGCGAGTGTTATTGAACATAATGAGTCGTAACGTTCGAAACAAATACAAGAATATTACGCAACATTACTTAAAAGGTAATGCCTTATGATGTAGTGTTCTAATAATTCTCAATTAATGATCTTACTCGTTTTCTACATATCTTAAAATGTTATGTAGTGGTTGCTTTTTAACACCGTAAGTAGTCATTAAATATGGCACTTAAGCAATAATGTTTTGGTTTTTCTCTTCTACAGTATTGGTTTTCGAAATCTGAATTTAGACGGTATATTGCCCAACGTTTTGTTCTTTCCATACCGTTTGTCACCTTCTAGATGTTTTGAAGTTGCCCACTATTTACCTCAGTCATCTTCTAACCGACTCGGGTGTCGCACGTTTGTATCGAACGTTACGACTCATTATCTTCAATAACTCTCGCAGTATTCACATCTTTATATAGAAATTTTTCCTTGATAATGGTCTAAATTAAGATCGAAACGTTGGAAACATTTATATAAATCATTGAATTTTATTGCAAAATGGCTTTTTGAGTGTGAGTGTTTTAAAAGTGACCGAACCATTGCGCTGAAAACATATTATAAAGAATTATTATTATTATTATTACGTGGCACAGGTTAAGAAATAGCCGTTTGACAGCGAAGAGCGGCGTCGAGGACCAAGAAAATTCCGGTCTACGCTACTGGGACGAAGGGGGTGGCAGGAGTAGTGGAGCGAAACGCGGTGGGCGGCGGCCGGGGAGTGAAACAGGGTGTCGGGGGTGGAGATTACGGCGGGACAAGCAATATTAAGCGGCCAGGAACAAAAAGACGATCCAGCACGCCGGATTACCCGCGATGCACCGCGTTGTCCCGTGAAATTGATACGCGAGTTGCTTTTTAACGGGAACACAGCCCGAGCACGGACCTCTAAGCGTGCTACCGTGGAAATATTCCACGCGATTTAGATAACACGGGGACGGTACAAAAGGAACGATTTGCGGCGGAGGGAGCTCGGCCACCCACGCGACGAAGGAGCTAACGAGGAAAGGCTGGAAATAATTAGATCGTCGATCACCCGAGAGACGACGCGACGTTCTTTCGCTGGGAACCGTTTTTACTCGCGTCCTCCCAACGCCTGATTCTGTTAAACGTTCCCTCCACCCTGTATTTCCAACGTCTTTGTCTCGCGAGAACGAGAAGAGCTTTTGCAGATCGTCTCGATTCAGATCCACCACTGCGATCTCTACTTCAAGGCTCGCCGTGTATGTATGTGGAAGCCGTGCTTCCTCGTGGAACTGATTAAACGTGACCCGATGGCAAAGAAATCGGCAATAAAACGTGCAATGTTCCCCGTGTATATCTCTCGCCTGGCGGTTTCATAGTCGACGCACGTACCGTGGTTTATCTAAATATTGCTACGGAAGAAAAAACGAGCAAGTCGCCGGCGAGAGTGCTGCTATCGGCCGCGTGGGAAACATTACTCTCTCGGCCAAGCACGATCCCTATCATTGCGAACCGAACTTTAAGCCGAAATGTCCGAGTGTTGGTTCGTTCGCGCTAAGCAAATTCGATCGAACGCGAATTACGATGGGAATGAAGAATTCTATCAGAAACTTGCCAGGATTGAATGGAGCACTGAGTCAAGAACACTCGCGCGAGAGTGGCCCTACGGGAATATTATTTCTGACCATAATGAGGCTCACCCTTCTCGATCTCCTCCCTCGGCGAAACGTAAACGGATTTGCGATATGCGGGCTACGATTTCCCGAGTCCTACTAATTCCACGATTACAGAATAACCGACAGAGGCAGCAGAGAGCACACAAAGGATCCTTCGGCGAACCCTTCAGGCTCCCGCGGAGTAATTATTTATAGAAACTATGATAAATCCGCGGAGTGTATCGTAATACCTACGTGACTTCCACCTGACTAGGAACACTATTCAATTGATGATGGAATCGTGCAGACTTTTTTATATAGATTTAAAGTATATGTCACAACGGTCATAAAAATATAAATTAAAAATGCTCCCAAAACCTGGTCTGACCTTGAAAAATCAACGAAGGTAGAACAGGGGAAAGAAAAGAAATGAGGGAAAGACAACGACAAAACCGTGTGTTGAAATTTAATTATCTCTATTATATGAAAATACATTATATTAAATGAATGATAATAGATTAATGATAGATAACAATTAGAAAAAGTTAATGATATTAAATCAAATTAATGATAATAGTATTATCATAATACTATTGAAATCGCAACAGTGGGTAATTAACCATTAAATTCATGATAATCTTGTCGACAAGAAGGTTTAAAAAAGTGATTGAAGCAAAAATAGATTCAAGATGAAGATTCTAGATAGCAAGACGAAGATGGCGTATTGTTTCAAATTTAAGAATTAGTAAACAAGTGACTATTCAAAGCGACAAACTTTCGCGTCAAAAAACTGTCGCAA
The DNA here is from genome assembly GCA_929113495.1 of Andrena minutula. NCBI lineage: Eukaryota > Metazoa > Arthropoda > Insecta > Hymenoptera > Andrenidae > Andrena > Andrena minutula. Next base: position 74,078,350 of record OV815993.1, on the reverse strand, counting down.
TAAATTAGCCCTTGTTATAAGTTTTCTAAAATTGTATGTAAATTCCGTATATTGAAATTGTTTTCTTTGTCTTATTTACTTCTTACAACATTTTTAAGAAAATTGTATATACCTTTTCTGGCCATTTATTTTTCAATTAATGTATACATACTCATATATTTGGCAAAAAATAGTGTCGCGCAGTATGTGTTATCTGTCGATCAGTCTTCGCAGTGACATGGTTAGACTGTCTAGTTGGTCAAGGTATGAAAAAAACAGTGTTGGCTCGTTGCAGTCATTGTATTTTCAGATAATAGAGATAATTAAATTTCAACAGACGGTTTTGTCATTCTTTTTCCCTCATTTTTCTTCTTTCCCCTGTTCCACCTTTGTTGTTTTTTCAAGGTCAGACCAGCTTTTGGGAGCATCTTTAATTTACATGTTTGTGACCGTTGTGACATATACTTTCGATCTATATAAAAAAATCTGCCCTATTCCATCATCAATTGAATAGTGTTCCTAGTGAGGGATCAGTTGATTTTCTCTGATCAGTTGAATTTCTCTGAATTCTATGGCGCAGCTGACGACGAACAACTTGGACTCACTGTACACAACGACTCCAAGGTCCTCCGGTAAAATTTCCTCTCGTTAAAGCGTCGAGGAGCTCGCACAGGTGCACGAAACGGAATGCAAACGAAAAGCCGCCTCGTCCTTTGTTCCCCAGCTACGCGCGGATGGGGAAGAACTCGCGCGTTATTCTGATCGGGAGACGCATATATTTTCATATCCGAACGAATAGCTCGGGAATATTGTAATTTGCATCGGAGACGGTGGAAAGAACTAAGTCCTGGGAGAGGCGAGAGCGCGGCGGGGGAGCAGGGTGCAGGCGTGGAAAGCATCGGAATCGGTGGAGTATGCAAATGAGCGCCGCGGTGCGTTCCAAATCTTTAGATCTGGGTGAATAACTCGCAAGTGCCGCACCAGCCCTCTTCGCTCGACCATATCGTGGCCGAGAAGAGCAGGAAGCAGGAAGATGATCAGCTTCCAAAAATACCGACGTTCCTGGCGACGCGAGCACATGTGCTCCTAGCAAAATCGCTGTTTAGCTTTTATACTATCTAGGTGCCTTTTAGTATCTCGATCGCGTTGCTTCTGATCGGCACGGTGCACAGTGGGGTAAGGTAAATGTCCCCATTAGCGACCGTTTAAGAGTGTGACTGGTTCGAAATAGTATACAGTAATTCGTCGTTAGTGTCGCGTTTTTACCATGCGTTATAATTATTATTATTATTATTATTAATCGTCTTTATTACTACGGTAAAAGGCGAGGTGCAGCCAATGAGCTGTTATTATACCTAACCTTAATCCCGTTTACTATCCCCACCATTTCTTGGAATCCTTCAGTCGAGAGTGAGAGAACGAAAGAGACGACGACAACTTCATGTCAATTGTTTCCTTCCCTCTCGCTCGGCTCTGGGGTTTTCTCACTCGCGACATCGGCTGTACGGAATAGTTTTAGAGCATATACTACTCTAAGGAAATAGTGTCCGCATCGCGTTAGAATCGCGCCGCCAGCCCCGTTCGTCGGGATACTAACGAGGCATTACTGTATTTGGGACGAAAAGAGAATTGGCGGTCAGAAATAAGTACACGTGCACCATATAATATATTTATTATTAATAATTATATTGGTACAATTTCATCATAAAAAGGGGCCTTTTTCATACTGGAAAAGAACCAGCCATATGATAAGCTGTTAATGAGTAACTGCGATAAATATTTTTAATATGTAAATATGTTAGAAAGTGCGCGTAGATCTTACAGGGTCGCTAATTGGGACATTTACCTTAATTTAACTAGAAATGACAATCAAGAGTTGCAGCGTTTCACGTACGCCTGTCGTACGGTCGCATTCCCGTGTTAACAGGTATGAGACCCATACCATGAAAAACAAGTAATCCCTTCATCAAACAAACTATAGAAATGATTCTTCCTGGTGACTAGAACAGGTCCTTGGACACACAAGATTCATGTTCCCATGATGAAGAGAACGTAGCTGAAGTATCTTCCGACGCGGCATGGAACCATGGACACCGTCATCTGATGAATCTCGAATTATTTTATTGTGACACAAATATATTTTTTGAGATCAATAAAGTATTTCCATTTTTCATTAAACAACAAAAATAATTTTGGCCAATTTTCTGCAATTATTGACGCCATATTAGAGCTGTCATGTTGAATTTTTAAGCTTTGACATCAGATTCAAAAGCAGCGACCCCAAAAACCCTTATATACCAAGTTTGAACAAATTCTAAAGCATCTAGAATTTTGGCCAACTTTTCAGGCCAAGTACCCCACTGTGCGGTGGGTCTACTATTCAAATTCAGAGAGGAAAAGGTACCAACAGCTGTAAGGTAAAAGACCCAATACGTGGACACGTCCCAGTAGCTGGACACTGGTGCAAAAGAACTATTTTAATCAGTTATTCAAATATTTAGTAAAATATATACATGAATATATTTGACTAAATATTTGAATAATTGAATAAAATAGTTCTTTTTTGGATAAAGCGGATATTAAATGTACTAATCAGTATTTTTGCACCAGTGTCCAGCTACTGGGACGTGTCCACGTATTGGGTCTTTTACCTTATCGTCTTTCTCTTCACACACACACACACTGCCTTGTGCCTCCTTTTCTCTGGGTCAGGCGAGACGAGAAAACGAGAAATCAATGTTCAACACTTGCGATAAAACGTTTCGAGTATCAAATGACCGTCGCGACACCGTCCAGAATCCATTATCGACTCCGCTGGAGCCTCGTTTGCTGGTACCGCGGTGGTATCAGCTTTTCCAAGGGAGAGAGGATTTATGTTCACGTTCGGTGTCATAACGACCAGAACGCGCGTTGCACGTCGCGAGGCGTCACGCCGGGCCGCGCATCGCACATCGTGGCGGAAAAATCGGCGAATCGAATAAAGGGTGAATAATGGTTCAGTGTCGGGGATGCTAGGCTCCGGCGTCGCGCGTCGTCTCCCTGAAAATCGTTTCGAGCTGTTAAAATCTAGTTAAAACGTGCGGCTGTGACGGTGAAAGGCAGGTCCTCGGGAGGTAAGATGGCGACGCCGGGGCAAGGGAAAGGCGTCGAACGACGGGAACGCGCGAAGAACGAGGAGGAACGGGAGGAAGAAGCGGGGCAAGTAGAACAACCAGCGAACGGTCGGCCACTCCCCTCGTCGAGGCAGGAAAACGCGAAATTTGTAATCGAGAGAAACACCCGTGAATATATGGACGCCTTCCGCCGCGGCGACGGGTTTTACTAATAACCGATACCCCAACCGAACCGTGGAATATTATAATTGATTTATTGCGGGAGCGATGCGCGTCGGATTTATCAGCGCCTCCGCTGAATTTCTGCTCCTCGCTCTATCCGCGGGGCCGATCGAACGGAACGACAGGCAACGATAGACCGCATCCGGTCAGCTTGAATCGCGGGTGCATTCATTTCGCGCGTCGTTTCGACGCGTCGACGCGCGATTATCCGCGCGCGCGGCTCTCTCAGGCAATGGATTCATTCGCCGCCGCTTAGGCTTGCCCAGGGCGGGAAAGTTCGGGAACATTTATTGCCGATAATCGATACCCGAAGCCAACCGTGAAATATTATAATTGATTTATAGCGGCAACAACGTCGGATTTATCAGCCGCCCCGTTCTGCTCTGTTCCACTCCGCGCCGCGCCGCGGAACCGATCGAACGTAACGACGACCGACGATAGACCGCGTCCGGTGATGAAATCGCGGCCCGGTGCATTCGTTCGACGCGGCACCGAGCCGCGTTTGATTATGCAATTAGCTATTGTGAGTGAACCGGACGGCAGCGGGGATCGACGCGCCTCGGCTTGGAGAAAACTCCGTCGCGTGGCCATATAGCCGGTCCGGTTTAAGAATATCATCGGTCTAGGGTCACGGAAAAAAAAGGAAGTCACCTCACCAGGACTCGAACCCGCGATCTCGAGATTTGCGCGCTGGCCAGCCGCCTTAGCCACCTCGGCTACCGCCGACTCCCACCAATCGTCGCTATTCCGTGCCCTTCTTATGATATGGGGTTCCTGATCCCACATCGGTTTCCTTTTGAATTCGAATCAGCTTTAGACACAGCCTTCGCTGGGAATCAACCGTCCCGACGATGAACCTCTGGAATCCCCAGTCCTGGAGCGAGACGAGCGATGAACGGTGAAGGGGAATTATTCTTTCGACCGTACGATCGCCATCCAACGGCACTACGCTCGTCCCAGGCAAGGGTTGATAATAAATTCAAATTTAGGGGTGCGCGCAATCTGTGATTCAGCACCATTAAGCACAGGATCCTGTAAAGGACGCTCGGCGTACTTTCTCTCAACTTGGCACGTCCGCGAGCCGTGGCCGGGTCTTTAAACCTGCTCGGAGGTAAAAGAGATCAGTTTGGCGGCTAAAGAGTTCCGCCATATCAATCCCTTATCGCGACGATTTTACGACTGCTTGCAGGGAGCAGGACAAATCTCTTTCACAACAATGCTGCCGAGATTCGCGTGCTCCTTGATTATTCCACAGGGCCACGGATGTCTGCTATTTTTATTTCCCTAATCGATTTAATGGCTCGACCGATTAAAACTGACAACTGAATCTAAAATTCTTTCCAAGCAGTGGCAGTTGATTCCGCGCACAATGGAGACGTATGCACGAGAATCCTTGCATCCCGAATCAACTTACACGATAAAGATATCGCGGTCGTAAAGCACGCGAAATAAAATCTCTCTAAGTACCTCAGAAACAGAATGCCGAACGAGCAGGCTTTATGGGTAATCGAACCAAGTTTTTCACTGTCTAGATGTCTAGATGCTCCTCCTTTCCGGGACATAAAGCCCCAGGAAATATCCGCGCATCCGGTCTCCATGAGAGGAACGAGCGATATTCGCGTCCTAATGCGGCGTCTCTCGATTAATTCTTTCCTGTAATTACTTCCTCCTCTTCGATTCCCATGGCACATGCTGTCGAAACAGAGCTCGTCCCTCGAGCGACGAGCCTCGCGCTCTTTCCTCCCCGGCCAGCCGACTGCGAGCTTCCCGCAGACTTGTTTGTTAACAAGCAAGGGACGGCGACATCGATCCAGCCAGATAATGAATGTGGAATCGGGACGAGAAAAAGAAGGTTTCCTGGAGGCCTTGATTTATATCGGCTCGATATTTTCCGCAGGTCTCAGTGTTTCTTAATTCGAGGTTCCTCCGCGTGCCCGCCGCGGGCGTAATTCGATTTCCCGGGGAATCGGTCGGAAGTAAATCAGACTACAGTCCCCGGTGAAATTCAATCCGTGGTATTGTCGTAATTTCCCCAAGATGCATGATACACGCCGCTCGTTTCGCAATATCCGTCGCCTCGACTCTGCCTCCGGATCCCTACTCGCTTGTTGTTCCGAACCCATTTTCGCCGCATTCGTTTACGCAGCACCGCGACCGTAACCGCTCTCGTTCGTATTTCCCACGATTTAAGGACAATTTCCGCGGAACGAACCCTCGTATATACGCGGCCGTATTTTCGGGCATCACGGTCTCCCCCAATCGGATTCGCCGCGATCCTCTGGCCGCATGTGCTCGGGGATGTTGAGAGGAAAGGACGGCCGAAACCTTCGGCACGACAGCTCGAAATACGGCGTGCCAGTTTTTATATCGCGGCTTCTCTGCGGCCCGGTCAGCCATATTCCCGAAGAGGGTCAGAATCGAGTGGCGAGGATATCGACACAGCGAGGATACCTCGCGCGACGCAGCCTCCAGCTGCGGGCTACTGATAACAAAAACCGCGGAGGAAACGTTTCGGTTGAAGGAAAGGAAATCTTCCTCGAGGAGGATTCTATTACAGTGCGAAATTAACAATTGCGGATCGGAACAGAGCCCCGACAGTTCGGCAATCCCGGTGAATTCCCTTAACCTCGGGACTCCGATGGCTGGTTAACGAACCATCGAAGAAAGAACGCTTGGCAACGTACGCTCCTCTTTTGCCGGCCCTTAGTATTCCGGTGCGAGGTGATCGTCGGGAAGCGATTTGACCAAGTTTAACGGATCCACGGGTCACCCTTGCCCCGGCCCCTTTCCTCCGAGACCACTTTGCCCCCGGTGGATCCTCCTTTAGCCTAAGGTGCTCCTTCGCAAATCCGTCTGGCCGTCGCGGCTGCCACGAGCGGAATACCAATTCCCAATTTGTCGGGGCATATCGACTGGGCACTCAAGGGCGTGACACAAATGCCAGATGCAATCAGCAGCCTCTGAACGACGGCCACCGTGAGTGCAGTCCTCGTCTTAATCCGCAATCGACAGCCGCTGAGCCGCAGCTACCGAAAATCTGCACCTCCTTTCCCACCGGCAAACGCGACAAACCGTTGCACCCACCAACTTTCAACTGTGCTCCGAACCCTCCGCCAAAGTCGAGTGAACTCGGCCGTCCTAAGAGCGCGGAACAGTCGTAGATTCCGTGCGAAGGGAATTGCGAAAAGAAAAGGGGGCCAAACTGAGACGCCCCCGCGGGGGGAGGAGGGAAATCCGGTTGGTTTTCTTCGTGGCTCTCGCCGCCTCAATATTGTCGCTATCTCTTGTATACAGTTGCCGCCATATTCCGCGGGAAGCCGCCATATTACCAGAAACTTCCACCCCCTTTTATGTGGCTTGCCGCGGACCGTCTCCGCGAAAACTACCCCCATAAAAGTTGACGACTTAAATCGCGGGGCGTATGCCCGGGCTGAAGCGGTCGCGACGCGGAAACGTCGAACGCCCCCGCGCACCCCCGAAACGCCATGGAATATTGCGGGATGCCGGGTGAGTTCGCGGGCGCAGAGAATATAGCAGAGATCTGCCAGAGACGCGCTCTGCGAGTGACAAACTTCCAGGGAGCACGATCGGCCTGTAGAAATAATTGTAAGGTCTCTTTCTGGCCGAGGAAGAACGAAGGTCGGACGCGTTTCTCCCTTACGTTGAGTCGCATGAAAGGAAACCGCCCGGCCACGGAAATTATCGTGAAAGACATTCGATTATGCCTCCCGCGAGTTTATCATCGCCCGATCATAAATTCCCCTCCCGCGCCGAGCAATCTGCGTCTTCGTCCTCGACCCGGAATGCCGGAGTACGGCGTTCGTCGCCGATGAGGCCGGTAATCCCGCAGATACCGAACGATAAAAAGGGAAAGAAGAAGAGGAGAGGGAGTCGGGAAGTGGCCCTGGTAATGAAGGTGGCCAAGATAAATATGGAAAGGAGGGCTTAAAGCGAATGGCTACCGGGTACAGATCCAACCTCAATATGCTTGAAAGTGTCCCGCTGACGTGGCGTTTCGGAATTGAATGTCCGGGGGATTAGGTGGACGTGATGGTGGACGATGCGAAATAGGGGGTAGGGAAGTCGAGGGCTCGCGGGAGGGGGAGACAAGGGAGGTGAAGGTTTTTTTGATTTTCACTGTTCCTTAAAATTATCGAAACCCTTGCCGGCTTGCGGGATTGATTCGCGCGAAATTCTACGCAACCATGTGTTTTTATTATTATTATTATTATTATTATTACAATTTACGGGACGTAACGCCCTTTAGTTTACAGTGACATAACCTTAAAAGAGAAAAAAGAAAAGGAATACAAGTGGATTAAAACTAATACTTAAAATTAAAAACTTAAACCTAAGCAACACGTTAAAAATAAGTATAAAAAAAATAATATAACATAATATAACAAAATATAAAATAACATAATATAATATAATAAACTAAACTAGCGAACTGGCAACACTTAAGGTAAAAGACCCAATACGTGGACACGTCCCAGTAGCTGGACAGTGGTGCAAAATACTGATTAGTACATTTAATATCCGCTTTATCCAAAAAGAACAATTTTATTCATTTATTCAAATATTTAGTCAAATATATTCATATATATATATATATATATATATATATATATATATTTTACTAAATATTTTTACTAAATATATTTACTAAATATTCATATATATATTTTACTAAATATTTGAATAATTTAATAAAATAGTTATTTTGCACCAGTGTCCAGCTACTGGGACGTGTCCACGTATTGGGTCTTTTACCTTATTTAGGGGCCATGTTGGACCGAATTTTTACGCAGCAGATAGCGCAGGTGATATTTAAAGGTGACAAGCGTGCCGCAGAAGAAATCTACCTGATTATTATAAATATTTGCTCGCCCACACATCCTATTAATCGGGCTATGCAACCCATACGCGGTGTTATGAGAGGACAGAAAGAAAAGCTGAGAAGATCTAATTGCCAAGTGTGGTACGCGGAGTTTCAAAAACGCCAACAGATCCGCAGAATCGATGAATCCATTGAGTAGGTTGAAAACTATACCAAGATCAGACAGAGATCTCCGATCCTCCAACGTGAGAAGCCCAGTGGCCTTAAGAATTTGGGTATAGTCATGGGAAAATCGCAACATAGCTACCCCTAATTTGGGTGGAAGCAACCGAAGGAATCTATGTTGTACCGATTCAAATGACGTCACATACTTCCTGTGGTACGGCTTCCAAACAGGTGATGCATATAGCATATGCGGGACGACAAGAGCATTATACAATGTAGGAAAAGTGACAGGATTAACAAAGTCAGATGATACACGCAGGATAAAACCTAGCATTCTAGACGCTACATTCTTAACAGAGCGGTAATGCTCGCGGAAAGAGAGAGAGGGGTAAAAAATGACACCTAGGTCACGAATGGTAGCAACAGAGCTGAGCGCACAACTATTTAAACTATATGACGTTACATATAGGGTAATTTCGGGAGACGCGGCCGGGCTGGAGAGTTGATCGAAACAATTGATTTCTAGAAAATTAATTGTTCTGAACCTTAACACATTTTTACATATACACAGATGTAGAGTCTGAATACAGCAACTCAACCAACTCTCCAGCCCGACCACGTCTCCCGGAATTACCCTACGCGCTTTTTGCGTGGGTAGCGCATGACGTGACATTTAGATATGTTTAATGCCATTTCATTCTTTTTGCACCAGCCCGCGAGCCTATTTAGTTCGCTCTGAATATAGTTGGCATCAGTTTCAATAGAAATTTTGCGAAAGATTTTCAAGTCGTCTGCGTAGAGGAGGAAACTGCAGTGTTCGAATACACATTTATTTATCATTGAAAGTGACAACGTGCTCCCCCGCCGAGTATTCCTAAGTAACGACCCTACGTCGGTGTTGGCTTAAATAAACGGAACCTTTCCAGCCCGGGGTAGTCCGCTTTGCGGCTAATATGACCGATGTATGTATGAGGGCACGATACGTCTAGGGCAGGGGTGCATAAATATGTATGCGCGTATGCGTCACCGCACGCATAAGTGCCGATGAGGGGATTTGTAAATGATCTTAACATCTCGCGTCAATCACTTACGCCCGTCTCCACGCCACACGTGGATCATTCAGATCCACGTTCTGTGTCGCAATCGCAATAGCCGTAGTAAAAGACCCAATACGTGGATACGTCCCAGTAGATGGACACTGGTGCAAAAATACTGATTAGTACATTTAATATCCGCTTTATCCAAAAAAGAATTATTTTATTAAATTATTCAAATATTTAGTAAAATGTATTCATATATATATTTGACTAAATATTTGAATAATTGAATAAAAAATAACTATTTTATTAAATTATTCAAATATTTAGTAAAATATATTCATATATATATATTTGACTAAATATTTGAATAATTGAATAAAAAATATCTATTTTATTAAATTATTCAAATATTTAGTAAAATATATTCATATATATTTGACTAAATATTTGAATAATTGAATAAAAAAGAACTATTTTATTAAATTATTCAAATATTTAGTAAAATGTATTCATATATATATTTGACTAAATATTTGAATAATTGAATAAAATAGTTCTTTATAATATATTCATATATATATTTGACTAAATATTTGAATAATTTAATAAAATAGTTATTTTGCACCAGTGTCCAGCTACTGGGACGTGTCCACGTATTGGGTCTTTTACCTTACTCGCCTAGATCGTTTCCTATTTTTTCCCAACGTCCCTTTACGGTCCCCGCGATGCCAGAGGGGACTGCGGGAAGTCAGCTTAGAATCCTTTCCCCGCGAAGCAGGTCGCGACATCCGGCAGAGGGGCGCGCGAAAAAATATATTCCAGCGTTGATATACCGAGAGAGAAACGGAGCTCCTTCTAAGACGTCGGAAGCCCTGCAAAAAGAATCTTTCGCGTAGCGGTGACGGTGCAAAGGGGCGAAATTACGTCAAAAAGTCTAGAGAATTTATCGGAGCACTTTTTAAACTCCGCCTTCGCGCGATTAGCATATTATTTCTATGGAAGCCCCCGGTGGAAAGAACCGGGCAAGGTTCCTGCATTGGTGTAACGCGGCCGGGAGCATATCAAATATGTTGATAAATGATCCCTTTGAGCGATGAATAGACGGCGTCGAGCTCCCACTATCCTTTCTCGCCTGTGCAACCGAACATTTGAATGTCAGAAGGCGAATGCCTTTGGTGCTGGAAGTTTCCTCCCTCCGAGGAAAATCACAAGCGTCTGCATCCTCTCGGCCGCGAATATTCCGGCGGAATCGAAAATATCTTGAGGAACTCGGGCGACGGATTCGTTAGACACGATCGAATATCGAATTCGCCGGCTTCTCCTCTGGGTATTGCATGGCGAACGAGAGAAATACTGGGGAGCTAGTAGGTATAAGGGGTTGCTTAAGTCGCGAGAATTCTCGCGTTCGGTGCAAATGGTGGATGAAAAGAAGGGATGAAGATTGACTAAATGTTGCGTTTCCGTGGCTGCCTCTGAAGAATCTCGAGGGCGAATGGCTCGAGGATCTCTGGAGGGGCAAATTCACCCCTAGCTTTGATCTGGAATTCGCTTCGAAGATACAAAGAAAGGAGCGTGGCCAGTTCGTATATCGGTCACCCCGATGCAAAACAGTCGGATTTCCGTTTCGCCAATCAGTTCTGACCAGCCACCCTTTGTCAATCTCCATATGATTCTGTAACGGGCACGAAGAAGGAGAGACAGAAGCACCCTCGCATCTGGTAACTAAGAAATTCGTGCCTTTATCAACGGCACAACAATTAAGATTTCCCTATGGGGCAGGAAATTTGCCATTAAACCGCAGCGACGAAACAGAGAGTCGATGGGAAAAGTTTCGAATAAAACGTAGGGCTCGAAATTGCAAAAATACGGTCGCATCGGAAAATGGTGGTGCGCGATGATATTTCACGGGTTATACCAGTTACACTGGGGCAGAAAGGGGGAGAGGGGATGGAAATATTTCGGTGGCCGACGATGTTTAACAAATTTTATCGTTCGATTGTATTTCACGGAACCGCGAACAATAACGTTCTGACAATTAGCATGATAAAAGGAAGAACACACGTCGGAGAGCATAACGAGAACGGAATAAATTTTCACGTTGCAGCTAGAAATTAATTGTTAATGGGGGTGTGTTGGTCGACAGCGGTGGGCAAGCCCAAAATTTGTCGGCGCCTATAACGGGCCTCTGCATTGTTAACCAGAGGTTAAAGAATGGTTATTTTATCGTCCGAGGCCTCGAGAACGCGGACGAAGCGCGCTCGTCGTGGGGTAACTTATCGGCGAGCCCTTGAACCGATAGATCACAAAGAATTGTGACCGATCGTATGTAATCGTAGCATTATGATAATCATTGCAGCATAATTTCGTCGTTTGCGGTACAGGTGTGCCGTCACCAAATAAGATTTAAGACCAGTGTTGCGCGAACCAGCAACAATTGCAATGTTTATTGCTTTCGAACACGAATCGAGGAAAATGTTGAAATGCTCTTAAATCGGTCGTAACTGGACTGTCGTTGAAGAATAGCACGAATAAAAAGGTAGTTGTGAGGTGATTCTGCCATGGGCGTGCGTAGGGAGGACAAAAAGTTGCCCCCCCCCCCCCCGGGTTTTGAGAAAATATCGCTTATTTTTCAAAACTGATCTTTACTAAGTTTATACTAAAATAGGGAATATTTTTAAATTTCGGTTTTAAATTTTTAATTAAATTGGTGCTATAAAATGGGTTAAAAAAGCAAGAGGGGTATATTTTTCTTTACCATTATCTCAAAGTTAACCCCCCCCCTGGAAAAAGTTTCCGGACGCCCCTGGATTTTTATGAAAACGTATATAAAATGTTGGATACTCCGGGACACTCCGTTAACAAATTATTATACCCTTAGTCGAACGTCTAAAGAATTTAACAGCAACTTTGTCAAAGATTTTAAAGAACTCATTGTTACTGTATGAATCGAATTAATCTGAGATTTGATTCCAGAAACATTTTGCAAAGTTTCTAATGCGCTGTTTAATAGTTCTTGTGAAGTAATAATAATTGGATCACATTTGCCCCGAGTATTAGTTTACCGCCATCAATGAAATTTACAGTAAAATCTAATTCTTTAAAGCCTTGCAGAATGTTGAATGATGCATGCCATGGGGTGCATGTATGCAACTGCAAATCGAGTTACTTTTGAAATCCGCATTGCGAGATAAAATTTTGTCTGGCCCTGAGAAATTCGAACGTATCGGGGGAACAATCGAGTTTGATAACGACACATCTTCCCACTAATCAAACGCGGGTAAAACACACAGGGTGCGTGGCTGCAACTGCAACAGGAGCAAGTTTTCCAACCTACATAAGGTAAAAGACCCAATACGTGGACACGTCCCAGTAGCTGGACACTGGTACAAAAATACTGATTAGTACATTTAATATCCGCTTTATCCAAAAAAGAACTATTTTATTCAATTATTCAAATATTTAGTAAAATATATTCATATATATATTTGACTAAATATTTGAATAATTGAATAAAATAGTTCTTTTGCACCAGTGTCCAGCTACTGGGACGTGTCCACGTATTGGGTCTTTTACCTTAATGCATTGCAAGATAAAATCACAGACGAGGTATGGAATAGACTACTCACCTTATGGGACTTCGTGTCACCGCCCAAACTGCGTTACCGACCCATAATTTGAGGACTGAATTTAGCGACCTCTGTTCATGAACAGCGTCCAACTCAAGAACTACTCTGAAATGTGTTGAAATACTGAAAGGTGTGTGCGTGCTTGTATACGTGTGACTTGTTTAAAGGGACAATTTAACATAGAGGGCGGGCTTTCGCTAAGCTATGCTTTAGCTTGGTTTGTCAACGACTCACGTCGGATTTCTCTCTGAAAATCTATTTCGGGAATCAGGACCCTATATGGCACTAAAATATGGCACTTCTTGAGAGCTTATACAAGCTATAAATTGCAAGACGAAATTAATTGTTAGTATTTTACATGTAGTGGAACATTCAACTAATATTTTCACGTGTTGTACGCCGAAAAATATTAAAAAATGGCGCTATTACTGACATTCCCGCAAATCTCTGCCCTTCGCGCGTGTCTAAATAGACGGTGCCCATCCTACGATACGTAAAAATCATTGTAAATAATGAATTGAAACGTTTTCGTAAAATTTATATTCATTGCTTTTGGGACCCGAGGCACCTAAATCCTTACGTTTCATTACAAATTGATTGGGTCTGTCCTTATTAACTATTGAATAGATTTAAAAATTATAAAAAACATCTACGATGTAAGTACACGAGCGTAGGTATCGCTTACGTTAAGACCTGAGCACACATATCAGTTCCGCGGCAGCTCACGTAGAATTCAAGTGCTCTTCATTACTTTCCTCAATTACTTTACTCCAAGTACTTTCCATTAGTCAGTAAAAATAATCGGAATTATGTCATTTTCGTTAGCAAAACACCTTAGTATTCCATTTGTGATACTTCTATGATAGAAATTGACATACCCCTTACAATAGCCTATTGCTGACTTTGTCTTTATGCCACTACTGTAGCGTTTATGACCCCCCAAGCTGTGTCGTTCGAAAGCTTTTACCTAAGAACCCGTCAGGGTCGTAAAAAAAGGTACGCGTTACCGTTCAACCGATTTCAACAGAGCGTGCAGTGAAAAGGCCAGAATGTCGTGGCCATCGAATTTTAACTTTCTGAGTACGAATACAGATCCGACTCTGAAGGAAAAAGATGAATGAGTTTAATGGTCTTGAAACGCTGCGGATTACTACATACATCTGAAGTATTTACGAGTTACATTTCTTTGGAAGGGGCTGGATGAGGTGTATTTTGCGAAGAATCAAATCGATTGAAAATTGTTTCTCAATTTATTAATTTTATTAACAAGAACAGCAATAAACAGAAGAGGGATAAACATTTCTAACATAATCATTATTGATTCACTGCTCTATCATTTCGTTGTTTGGGATGAAATGCCTTGTATCTGTTGTATTCCATTGGTATAAGGATGGAAAATTTAGAAAATTAACAATAGTAGAAGAAATGTACAGGATCGTCATTTAATCTTGCAACCCGCGCTCGCGCGAACAGGTACGCATTCCACTGCAACAGAGATAGGCAAAAAATTATTTTAAATAAAAATTTCGCACACAAATTCTTATTTAAAATAACTTTTTGCCCATCTCTGCACTACAATCATGCGCCGTCTCGGCGTTCGGAAAGGTGCCAGCGACCGCTGGACAGCAGTGATCCCCAAGCTTTGAAAATTATAGGATGGTCTCTTTCAAATTCACGTGGCAAAGAGCTATTGGGAATTTCCCGGCCCGGGTAAGCGAGCCGCCCGCTCCGCTTTTATGGTCGGTTTACAACTCGTACCCCAGATTACTGTAATGAGGTTTGAAAACAATGTCGACTGCTCTCATACCCATCTCAATTTCAGAATTTTTAGCTACGACAGGGTTGACCGCTGCGATATACTCCTATACGGAGAGATTTTTCGCCACCCGCGTGTAAAAGCCACAATAATGGCGCATCGGTCCAAAAAATGGAAACTCATAATTAAAACCGACTTCATAATATTAAAAATTTTGTTCCTTATTTCATCTACGACACTCATTTTTTTATATCGACGCCTCATTATTTGCACTGTGTAAATCTGGCGCCGACTTAAAAAAAATGAGTGTCGTAGATTAAATAAGGAACAAAATTATTTTGTACTTTTTAGCAGATTTTTATTATTTTGAAGTCGAGAAAACCAGAACAATAGATTCTAAGGTCTGCAAATGCATTGTTGGACGTGGCTGAAACTGTGACGTCGAGCCCGTCGACATCGACAAAAGAACGAGACGATCGACGGCGGACGAAGACAATCTCCTTAGCAGATGGGCAAAAAATTATTTGAAATAAAAATGTCGTACACAAATTTTTTGCCCATCTCTGATTGTCTCCTGCAGTCGCTCGCATAGGACGGTTGTATCGAGCACTTTATGTATTCCAAACCTTAAATATATTTACTTCTTGCATTCTAAATACCATACTCCCCCACCCCCTATACTATTCAGTTTCCTCCATCAAATACAAAAACTTTCATATGAAACATTTTTTTTGCTTTTTCAATAGCTATAAAAATAATAGCGTGTGAAAAATAATATAAGAACAAATCGGATATACTGTATAAACTTATTGAAATATCCGAACATCAGTTAATGTTAGTCAGTTAACGTCAGTTAGTACATAGTTTAAACAAATGAATTTTTCTAATAGTTATGGAATAGAATGAATTATTTTTTCAAAAAATATGTATCGAATATTTTTGGTTACTCCGCAGACTTGCAAAATTTCACCAAAATCGGTGTGTACGGGTTCGATATATTCTTATTAAATAATAATATAGTACAGTAGAAGGATATTATTATTATTGTTATTATTATATGTCTGTATTATATCGTATAGACCAACATTAATGTATGCGTAAACACATGATGAATGGGTGGGGTTCAGCGACACGTGCTCTTGAAAACATTAAAGCACTCTTTTTACATATTACGTTATTGCAAGCGAATGAAATTTGTTTTGCGTTAAATAAACCGGAATAGGACAGCAAGGTTAAAAAGCGAATGTGATATCGTTTTATTTTCATCCGCCTTTCTCTTCCGTTGAACGGAATATGTTCATATGACGATTTTTAAATCGTTACTCTGACAGAAGCATTTGTAAATCGCGGGCTTCGGCTCTCAAAAAATAATCTAGTTTTACCCGTGCTGAATTGTAATTCCTACCACGCGTAGCGTTAGAATCTGTTTCGAGACTTAACCGGTAACGTTGCATGCGACACTAAAATGGTAAGGGGGCCCTAGGACCCCCCAAACCGGTGACACAAAAATACATTGGGTGAGTAGTCTATTCCATACCTCGTCTGTGATAAAATTATTTCGGGAATACTTTATAATTTTTATTCCTACCACGCGTAGCGTTACAATCTGTTGCGAGAAATACATCGGTAACGTTGCATGTGACACTAAAATGGTAATGGAGTCCTAGCCTCTAGCTCTAGAACTGAACGCGAGAGTCCATAGGTGAAGGGTCTATCCCATACATCACCTGTGCCCTGATTTACATTTCTAAAAAGTTATACTTATCCGATTTGTATTATGCATCTCGAAACATTCCATATGCCTCCCATTTCCGTTAGTACTTACTGCTAATAGACTTCTCCTAGAACTAACAGAATTGACCAATAGAATTTAGCGATACTACTTAATTAAACCAGTGTTTCTCCCGTTTTAAAATAATTTAATTAGAAAATATTTTCCTCACAAAGTATATACCTGGGCAGTTTAATTCCAATTAATATCCCGAAAACATCAGAGAACTATTTTTATACAGCTTTCTAAGTGACGATTTGACGAAGTACAGATCACTGGAATCAAGTGGAATGTTTTGACAGACACTGAGTGATACTACTTACAATTTACATACCAATACATACACCTCTTCCAACACGTGACTGTTTCGAATGGTTCTATAATGAAAACAATGAAAGTTTGAACCGTACTTCGTGTATGATTACTTTTAAGTACGAAGTCACTGGAGAACAATTTCATTAGCGGGAGATGCAAAGATGTTGACTGTCTTTTAAACTGCAAAGAGTATGTAAACTTATATAGAAGAAAGTTGCAGATGGTTATACGGTTGTCCTCGGATCGGAGGAACGAATCGCGCGAATTTTGCATTTTGTTTTTAAAGTAATTGCGAGATGACAGAGGTTAATTATCGCAGCCTACGCAGCGTTCGATGATTCTATAAACAGAAAATTAGCGTGGACAGTGTTATTTAGAAGTGTTACCGATGGACGACGTATATAAGCTTTACAATGCCAATGCATCGCCAAAGGTGCACATAAAGGAATATTTCGATGAATACCTTAGCATGATATCGTCCGCGGAATGTTTCATACCTGTGAAAAGAGACGATAAAGCCTTCATGTCGCTGATGGATGTTCAACTCGGCGAAGAGGAAATGTCTATGCTGGCATCTTACTGCAGGTATTCTTGTTACTTCAGTTTTTATTCATACGTTACTGTCCTACCCTATCTTAATCTTGTAAAATCGTCGCCAGCGTCGACAACTTAACGGTAGAAGGAGAAGTGCCGAAAATGATTAACAGCAGAAAAATGAGGAAGAAGGAGACGTTTGATCCTCAAGAGCCCGAGGATGTGGATCTTCAAACCATCCAGAACTTGAGAAGAAGATGGAAGCACGACACCAAGCGACCTTGTTACAAGTATCAAAGTGAATTATTCATAGTAAATGTCTGATTCGACATGGAAATATTTGTAGAGAAACGATGTTTCTTTAATAAAAGTTACAACGTCCTTTTCTAGAATTACGAGAAGAATGCAGAAACAGGAAGCGAACGCTGTATTCCAGGCCAGGATATTCTGGTCTCGGTCAGGGTTTATCATCCTTTCACGCAGCGCGCGCGGAACACACCGAGAATGGAGTGCGGTTCATTACTTCGATTAAATAATATTATAGGTGTGCTAGGCTCTCAGACGCTCGCTAATTTGCGAGATAAAATATCTTGCATCTCGGATTACACCATTTCTAAAGAATGTAGCAATAATTTAAGCAAAGCCATTGGACCTATGGCAAAAGTAATGCACCTTCTCCCTTTGCAATTTTTGGACACTGACGTGACGCTTGTATACCTAATTTCTCCTTATTTTTTTTAGGATATTTACAAATCAGGATTCTTTTTTATCGAAGATACCTTTTATAACGATATGAGGCAGGCTGAGAACATCGAGTACAATAAAGTAATTATTGACTGGGCAAAAAGGCGGCCGAAATTGGGGCCGTTTAAAACTGCCGTAATGGAAAATTGTCGAATAGATTCCCTGTTTCTGAGATTCGGGTTTCCATGGGTGTACAAGCATCAGGGTGGGTGCGAGCACTTAATTGTGTTCAGTGATGCGAGGTAATTCGATTGAAATACGCGATAAACACTAGACTGCAAGGTGGGGCGATCTGGTTTTAATTGATATTGTTTAATCGCTTTCAGATTTCTGAATTGCGACGACGAGTTATCTCTAAGCGCATATCCACGGATAGTGAGATTAAGACCAGTGTCTTCTAAGTTTTGCATGATATGCGGCGTGTACAACGTGCAGTGGATCACGATGGAACACGAGAGAATACCGCACAATCCTTGCTACTTTTGCGACACGTGCTTCAAGTCGTACAACTATATCAACGGCAAGAAGGTCGGTAACTTCGAAGCATACGCATACCCGCGCAATACAGACCTCGTGAAAGGAATCATAAACGTGTAAATAAGGATTGTGGTTTTCGCGATGTATACAACGTTTTTTTATGTTCAACAATAAATTATTTTACTGATGATCTCAGAGAATACAGTTTCCTCAAGTTGTCTCTTGCGCTTTGAAGCTGCGGCTGAATCTCCAATGCTCTCTTGTACATCTGTTCCGCCTCGTCGAACTTATTCCATCGATGATACAGCACTCCTGGATTTAGTTAATGTAAAAACGAACACACAAGCATCGTGTAATTGGGCGAAACTTTGAAATTTACCTAAGTTCGTGTAATACATAGAATCCGTGGGATTCTTCGATATCGCGCTTCTGAAATGCACTTCCGCTTCTATAAAATTTCCAGCTTTGCCTAGTATATTTGCGATATTGAAATGGATAGAGGCGTCGTCTGGTAGGAACTTCAAAGCTTGATGCGCTGTGTTAAGCGCTTCTTCGCGCATACCTGAAGGAGTACATGCGTCCTATGAGCGTCAATGTGATGTAGAATTGTAACTGAATCTCTTTTTACGTACCTAAATCATCGAGAAGCAATATCATGTTCGTCCACGCTCTCCTGTGCATCCGCCTCTGCCTAGTAGCATTTTCCCAAGCTTTTAATGCTTTGTCGTAGTTTCTTTGTTCTAAGTACTGCAAGCATAATTGTTCGTTAGTATCTCTGAAAGAATTTAACTTCGTTAAATTGAACTTCGTTCCACTAACCAACACGCCCAAGTTATATAAGCAATCGGGATACTTGGTTCTATGAGAGAGAGCCATCGAATAACTTTCCTCGGATTCGTTGTACCTCTTCAGAGCGGACAAGACGATACCTAAATTCATCCATGCTGTAGCAAAGTCTTCCCTAAAACTCACAACTCAGTGATAACTATGTTTCTGATCTGAAAGTTTCGGGCACGACCACATAAAGCTTTTCCATCCTCCTTGCGTCGGAAATTAGTCGGTTGTAATCAGACTTACTGCAACTCTATCGCCCGTTTAAACAACGTTTCTGCTTCTGAATACTTTCCTTGATCCTTGAGCAGGTTACCAAGATTGTTCATAGCCTGAGAATAGTTGGGATTCAATCTATTCGAAAAACGTTTGGAATTACTTTTATTGCCGTCGCTCCGAGTATTCTCTTTACGGTTGTTTGTACCTTAAAGCTTCTTCGTATTCGTACAGCGCTAACGTAGTGTTTCCAGCGTCCGCGGCATTTTTAGCGATGTTATAGTGAACCTTCGCGTTCAATGGGCAAACGTGTAAGGCTGATCTGAAGAGCGAAGTTTCGCTTTTCCATTCGACGCTCCTCGTCCATGATCTCGCGAAAAATAACGAGATCAAGAATGTGAATGCTAACAGTGCGTACTGCACGGGAACACGATTGCAGAGCTTCTGTAATCCTAGTGCGAGTAGGAGGCAATAGCCGGCAGAGGGAATGTACAGAGTTCTCTCTGCTAAAACGAAGCCAACGTTGAAGAAGATATTACTGGCGGGAAGAAATGGTACGACGAGCATTGCCAGTCCCATGATTGAGTGTCTGTAAAAGAAATTGAGGCTTGAAGAAATTTTATAAAATTTTAAATGTATGGCAATTACCTTAATGATTTGTCTTCGGAAGGGCTGAAGGTGGAGCAGACTAGACTGCCAAATAACAACCAGAATACAAGAATAAAGAATATTCTATTATCGTAAGTGGTAATCAAAGGTATACAACCCATGGACCAGTCGAAGCACAACCACTCGGGGCATATCAGTAGCCATACATTTAGACAGTAAATATAATTGTAATTCAGTACTCGTAACAATATATTGCGTACGAATGATGCTGGATTATCGACTGGCTGGAAAGTTGGTGCTACAAAGCCCATGACGCTGAATCTTATTACGACAAGTAATAAACTGGCTACAAAAAGTGTGAAAAGCCTGATTAATAATTTCTGTTTTTGCTTGAGAAAGCTCTTTATTTCCACATGAGAAGATTTTCTCACAAATGTGATCATATCTAATGGCAACATCTTGTTTACTATTACAAGATCGTATATACCACAAATTCCCTGAAAACAACACAAATTAATAATATCCTTTAACGTGCAGAAGCTGTTCGTTTCTTACAATTGCAGTGATTCCTGTTTCTTTGCACAACATTGAAATTGCGATGGATGTGATACAACCACACATACTGGACCATCTGTATAAAAGCCTCTCCGCATGTATCGAATAATTGTACAGCAAAATGGATAACCACATGAATAAAGCACACAATAGCTCTGCTCTCCCTACAATACCTGCAACCTGAACGTTAGAATAATTTAAATTCGTATTTCCCAAACGGCATGAATTTCGTGATTCATACTCACAGCTTCTGTGTGTACCGGATGCACGGCGAACAGGACGGTAGAATAGAATGCAACGCCGTTCCCTTTTGAGCCCAAAAGTACGTTTAATACTGGTAACATCAGTACGCAGACAATTGTGTGCAGTATTATGTTTACTATGCGATAGTCTTGGGCTACCAAGCTTCCACGAAGCCAAAAGTGCAATCTGAAACAATTACAATATATAATACATGCCGAAACAGTAGATACAACAGATATTTCTTATTTAACGCAATTCTTTACCTAAACGTCAAGATTGTGAGTGGCCTGTACGATTTGTGACTATGCTTGTGATTCAGTTTAGTGCCCCAGAAGTCATTCGTAAAGATGTCCTTAAGAGGAGTAGTTTGTACGTCTTCATTGTTCACAATAGCCTCGGAATCATCGAACACGAATTCACCATTGTAGCTGACAGCGCAGCATAAAGATAGCAATGCAATTATAAGTAAAGAAAATGGTAGTGGAACCCCTGAAAGTACAAATGATTCATAAAAGAATGAAGTTATGTTAATCACGCCATATTCATTGCAAAATAATTACCCGGTAATCTAGCGCTCGTTTTCGATGACATGCTGACTTTCGCCACATTAAATTTCTTAAACATTGACGTTGAACTTTCATATGACTATTTACACATAACTCATTCATTTATTCACTTTATAGACCCTAGGCCCCGTACTGCACGATTTCGTGCAATAATGTTGCTAATTTATTGCTCTCCAACGTGCATTAAGAAATTCGGTTTATTTTATACAGCAACAAGTACTAAATTCATTTGCTAACTTATCTATATAAACACTGAACAAAACCGCTTGTTCTGAATCTCTTTCTGTCTTTTTCTAAACAGCATACCCTTTTATTCTAATCGCCACCTCTTTGCTCGATTCCCACAATCAACCAATCAGAATCGCATGACACATAACCTCGACTCGTCGGACCACGGCGCTGCTATGCCATCCGCTACCAAAAAAGCGGACATAGGTATCTCTTTTTGGCAGAGCGCACTATCTTCCTCAATGCATGGACATAGGAATCTTTCCCCAGTACCCGCCCCGTGATGTTTAACTTCGGTGATCTAGCGAGAACCGGTGTTTTCATCACGGCTAAGGCCGCTGTATTGTATAATATGAAAGAAACAATTGTAAAATACGTGAATCGGTATGTCTTTTTTAGTTTTATGTGTTCCGATAAGCATGTTATTTGTAATGTGATTAAAAATAAGATTATTATAGTCTATATTTTACAGACTTGTAAGAAAATGAATAACGTTATAAAAGGAAAACAAATTGTAGAATGCACTTCACAAATGAGTAATACTATGAAGGAGGCAGTTTCAATTCTAGGAAAAAGAAAAAGAACATAAATGAAATGTATAAAATGTTAAGGTACGAAATGTTAGACGCAAAAGTATCGTCGTGTAGACAAATCTTTAATATTGTAAAAGGGAAACAAATTATACATTAGAACCAGAAGCGTTTTCAATTTGAAATAAAAGATTCCATTATGTAAATAAAAATGTATGTCGTTTAATACCTTCTTCTTGAAAAAGAAACGACTGGGATACAATTTCTGTATAACTACATACTTTTAAATTGTGTATGGGATGCATAAAATATGATTATTTGTAGTCATACAGAAATTGTATCTCGGTCGTTTCTGGAATTCGACAAATTTAACTTTACAGTATAATACCCACGTTTCAAATTTCCCGGGTCTAGTAATTTTTTCTAATACTTTATACTAGAGGGTGCTGTCCGCACTAACAAATAAATACATTAAGGCCGGTATTCATAGTCGCTACTTATGCTTAAGCAAATGTTTAAGCATGCGTCATCCTCTACTAACCTAGTAGTTAGTAAAGGATGCCGAATGCTTAAGCATTTGCTTAAGAATAAGTAGCGACTGAGAATACCGCCCTAAGACGAGGTGTGTTATCTGGGTTGATAGATCGGAATTAAAAAAGATCGGTGAAAAATCGATCTTATTTCCCCTAAAAAGATTGATTTTAGATCGATCCAACAAAAGATCGCCATTCCTAGCGGTAGCCGGAGACCGCCGATCCGTGCGTGATTTACGTGTTCCAATATTTTGATTAAACGTACATATGATTATAATTATTTTTCCTATGGAAATATATTTAAATAAATCGTGAAGATTTTAAAAATAAAAATCATCGACAGTCATCAGTTATCAGTCGCGTAACGTGCCTGTCACATTGTAGGTTAGATTGCGTTAAAGGGAAAGCGATTGAGAGCACATGGACCTGATGTGAGATTCGAATAGTTCTAAGGGTTTTGTATTCACGAAATTAAATTTACATTGTATCGTTAGACACTAGTGAATTCAAAGCATTTATACAGTATGGATGACTTATTAAGAGACGATCGGTTCGCCCACATTGCAAGGGATCCTAAGTTTAAGAGGATACCTAAAGCAGAGAGGAAAGTGAAAATAGACAAAAGATTTCAAGGTATGTTTAAAGATAAAAGGTTCGCGGTTAAGTATACCGTTGACAAGCGAGGCAGACCTGTAAATCAGACGTCGTCGGAGAATCTTAGAAAGTATTATGATTTGTCAAGCAGCGAAGAGGAGGGAGAGGAGGAGGAGGAAGATGAGAAAGAGAAAAATAAACAAATGAGGAAAGAGAAATCTAAGAAACTTAAAAAAGAAAGAAAGGAAACTAAAATAGTTAAAGCAAAAGAAATTAGTCCTCCTAAGCATGATACGAATAACGAAGATGAAGATCTAGATGACGATGCTTCAGACAATGATTTTTCAAGCAATGGGGAATTGCTTCGCATTAAGCCAAAAGAAAAATGCGACGTCCATTCTGGAGAACACAGTGAGTCTGAGTCAGAGTCGGATGCAGATAGCGAGGCGAATACTCAGAATTTGAAAGTAGATTTGCGGGAGAGCAAAAGCCAGTTGCATATTAGAAGAAAAAATGAGTCTATCAAGCTTTCAGATAAAGTTCAAGAAAAGTTACAAGATTTAAGTACAAACTATGCTAGAGGCGAAGGGGTTTTATTGACGGACAGTTCTTCCGACGAAGAGAGCTTGGATAATTCCAGTGGTATAATATATATTCATAACTCTTTTAATAAATAATTGAATAGCTTCATAAGAAATTTAATAATACACACTTTAATTAGATGAAGAAGAGATAGACCATAACTGGGGTGAATTAGACAAAGAAGCTGAAACAACAGACCAAATTACGCACAGATTAGCAGTGTGTAATATGGATTGGGATAGAATACGTGCTTTGGACTTGATGGTCCTGTTTAATTCATTCTTACCAACTGGAGGCTTTATTCGTTCAGTCACGGTAAGAATAATTGACATTCAACGAAGTAAGTATCATTATCGTTCTTTATAATAAAATAATTTCAGATTTATCCATCAGAATTCGGTCTGCAACGCATGAAAGAGGAAGAAATTACCGGTCCAAAAGAGCTGACAGAGATGAGCAAAGAGAGCGACATTGATGAACTCGACGAGGTATATATTCTTCGTTGGTATTTAATAAAGTAAAAAATACTGTGTATTATAATTATGCATTTTAACATTGTAGAACGAGGAAGGGTCGACGTATCACATGGAGAAGCTAAGGCAGTATCAGTTAAACAGATTAAAGTATTATTATGCTGTCGTTGATTGTGATTCTGCCGAGGCGGCAAATAAAATTTACATAGAATGCGATGGCACGGAATACGAGTCCACGTCAACAAAGTTGGATCTTAGATTCATACCAGATGACATGGTGTTTGATCAGGTGCGCTCTTAACTCTTTAAGTATGCAAAGTCTTTTCACTCTGTACGACCTTAGATGTCTGCTTCCAGACTCCTAAAGAAGTCTGCACCGAGATACCGGAGCCTTCCAAATATCAACCAAGACAGTTCACAACTACAGCCCTGCAGCAAGTTAAAGTTCAGTTAACTTGGGACGAGACGAATCCAGAAAGACTTGAAATAGCACAGAAGTTAAATTCTGGGAAATTAGACGAAGTCAATGAAAATGATTTACACGCTTACTTAGCTACCGATTCAAGTGACGACGATGCAGGTATCAGTCTTCTATACCTATGGTTACTCGACGCACGCAGCGTTTTCTTCATCGTTATATTTTTCCCTTGGCAGAAGGCAACGAAGGTAAACAGGCGGAGAATGGATCCGAGGACGACAACAGTGGCTCTGAAGTGGATAAAGATGTTGACCCAATTGAAAAGTATAAGGCTTTGTTGAAAGATATAGAGGAACGGGAAGAAACGAAGCAGAAGAAGGAAGTTGAATTGGAATTCACGTGGGGTCTAGGGACGCAGGAGAAAGCTGAAAAGTTAGTGAAAGAGAGATTAAAGAAAGACGAGAATCTAACGCCGTTCGAACAGTACTTGGAGAAACGCAAAGCGAAGAAGAAAGCCAAACAAGAGGAGCGAAAGAAACGTATGAACGCAAATAAAGATGCGTCGACAGACTCTGAAGGCTCCGCAGTATTGGATTCGGATATAAGTGATACTGACGACGAAGATGCAAATAATGAGTCGTCTCGTAGAAAGAAGAAAGCTACGAAGAATAATAGCCAAGCTTCCTCGGACGACGAAGACGACGAACGACGTAAAGCTGAATTAGAACTTCTTTTAATGGACGAGAACGAGGGTGACGGTAAACGACATTTCAATATGAAGAAGATCGAAGAACACGCCACGATGTCGAAGTCCAAGCAAAAGCGATTGAGTAAAAAGAAGAATGGGCAAGATCAACTAGTGCAAGACAATTTTGAAGTCGACGTACAGGATCCTAGGTTCAATGCGTTATTTACATCCCATCATTTCAACATCGACCCGGCAGATCCACATTACAGGAAAACAAAGGGCACCGAAGATCTGATTAAAGAGAAACTGAAAAGAAGAGCCGACAACGACCCTGCTGATGTAAAGAAAATTCACTTTCCCTTACAATATACAATAACTTAACACGCTATAACGTACTTCGAATCTTTCAGGAAAGCCGAGCGAAGCAGTCAAAGACGAAGGCCAACACGGAGCTGCAGACGTTAATTAAGTCCGTGAAGAAGAACGCGAAAAATATTTCACGACCAATTAAGTAATTATTTCTATAAATGAATTTTTCATTGAAAGGGAAAACAGTGACGTTCGTTTCCTATTTATTCTGAACCCTTGCAATAGTTTGTAAATACATGTATAAGTCGAACCTCGTAGATCAAGCGTCGAGAGTCTTTCTACCTATCCGTTCTAAACACCGCTTACGAGTATCTTCTACCTCCATCGATCATCCTTTATGCGTGTCACGCACCTAGCATTAAGGGGTTCTACCTAGTCAGGAGGCCGAAAAGAACCGAATGTGTGCGAATTTTTTTTTGAAAAAGTGGAAGCATATATTTTCACAGAACTTTTTGCACTTTAAAGAGTAACATTTAAAGAACATTTGGTAATTTTTTTGTAGAAAAATATTTAACGTTTATAACAAAAATACAACGACATCCAAGAAGCCTTTTTAAAAACGGTGAGCATGATATCTCAAAAACTACTGCACCAATGTTTCTCATACTTTGTAGGATTATTTTTTATATCAAAATTAATCGACTATCGTTCGCATTTTTTTTTTTAATGTATATTTTCGATTTTATCAACGAAAAATGGCCGTTTTTCGCGCGAAAATCAGGTCCTTCAAACTTTAAATAGCCGCCATTTTATTTTAAATTAATATTTTGAAAATCCCCCGCCGTCAGTCGAAAGATACATTAATATACTAACGAAAACTTTTTTGTATTTTCATTTTAGATAATCTGATTCCGAATTGCAGTGCTCACCGCAAAACAACTTTTTATAAAAGGCTTCTTGGATATCGATTGCAATTTTATTATAGACGTAAATATTTTTTTACGAAAAAATTACCAAATCTTCTTTAGATGTTGCTCTTTTAAGCGTAAAAAGTTCTGTAAAAATAGATGCTTCAGTTTTTCCAAAAAAAATTCACAAACATTCGTCTCTTTTCGGCCTCCTGACTAGGTATAACCCGTTAAAGAGAAAGATAATGTTATTGTATGAAGCAACAGCCAATGACCCCGACACAATTTTCATTTTCTCAGCCTCCCGAAAACGCCGCTGGCGGCAGCACCGCGCGCGATTCGCCCGACATATACGGTCGGTGCGAAGTGGTGCGAAGCTTTTTCGCGCGGCAAGGAGAGCGAGAGGGGGGGACGTGGACTGGGGCATCTGGATGTTGAGCGTCGCTTGGGGGGACGTCCAATTGACAAAATGTATTTTGAAAGCTACGAGGAATATCGTAGGCTGTAGGTTAGGTTAAGCTTGAACGGCATCCGTCGCAGAGGCGGGCAGCGTTCCCGGGGCTGATTCGCGCGCTCCGCTCGCGAAAATCGATACAAGGCCGCGCTGGAGCGAAGCTTTTGGTTATGTATGGGGCTCGGAGTGAAAACAAATAAACGTGAATGCCGCGGGACGCAGAAGATTCCTCGGCACGATGATACCGTGGCGACGGTCGAGGGATAGGAGGTGAGAACGTCGGAAATATTGAGGCGCCCGTCACTGACAGCGGATTTGATGCTCGCATGGGCAGGCACTGTGCAGAGGGAAGGCCGCGACCGCAGGTTTAACGCGCCCTGCCTTGAATACCTAAACAATGTCCGAGAGTCCTAAGATGGGCCTGTTTGGCTCCAAAGACACGACTGAAGAAACAAAGAAAGAAACCAAGGGTGACTCTCCCGACCGTTACGCTCCTTACTGCATCGATAGCGATTCTGAAACTTACGACACAGAAGCTCTGAGCATCATGGATATCAACGATATTATTGGCGTGCAGTCGGAGCCGGTCAGCGACTCGACGTTGGAAAGCGAGATCGCCGCGCTCTCCCAGATCATTACCGACTCCAAAACCGATGGGACGCTGAATGTAATGGGATCGATGTCCGACACGGAGGACGAGGATTTGTCCAAGGATCTGGAAGGCCCTATAGGCGAAGACATCGCTATGGCTCGAGTGGCTGATATGAGCAGGCAATTAAAGTCGACGTTGGAGGAATTAGATAGTGTTTATCGTGGGGAGGAAGCAACTTGTGCCGGTGATATGGAACAATTGAGTAAAGAGAACTCGCAGGTTCGTGATGATAACATTGCGTTGGGAAGTACGAAGCTGAACAATCAGGGAAATGCTGATAAGGGGGAGCAATGTCAAGGTAGCGCGTTAACAGACTCTTTGCCTATCGTCGATGCTAAAACTGTCGAGAACGTTAATGTTAAGGACAAACTGGATGTTGAATTTATTCCGTCTATAGGTAGTTGTATTTTAGCCACTTCGGCCGTCGTGCAAAATAAAGAAAGTGTAAGTATAAAGGAGGTAAGCCAGGAGGGAAGCAGCAGCGTCGACGCAGCAGCGATGAACGATGAAGTAATAATTGTAAAAAGTGAGCATAGTATTCGTGGGAGTTTACAGCTTATCGGCGAAGCGTATAGTTCGGAGGACTCTCAGGAGACGAAGACAGACGTCACCGAACCGAGAGCAACAAGCTCGTCTGCCACTTTTAACGAAGACTGTTTAATCCCTCGCGAAAAGAAAAAGGAAAGAAAGGTATCTTGTGACTCACAGAATGCTGTAAATAGTACCACTGATATGTCTGATAGTATAAATTCAGATAAGACTTGTATAAACAAAGATATTCCTACTGCAACAGCGGAGAACGAAGCAGACGGCGTTGAAGTGGATACATTAAACTGTTCTACGAAGTATAAATGTATAGACAGAGTATCTGAGTCTTTAGAAGATAAACAAGATATTGTTCTTAACAAATACAATGTAGATAGCCCCAAGAGTGTCATCTCGGAATATCGAAGAGATGAAATCAGCGCAGACACCACTGACACAGATATGGTAGAAGAAGCATCACAGGGAGAGGAAATTGGTAAGGTGGAAGTAACGGGAGAAAATGTTGCAGTGGAACACGCTAAGATGGATGTAAACGAAGAGAGTATCAAGCTTGTGGATGATGCATGTTCTTTGCGAGATGAGAAACACGAAGTGGGAATTGAAGAAGAAAATACAGAGACGCAAGAATATCGAGAAAGCGTAGAGTGTATGGATAAGGGGGAAGAAGGGAGCCGTATAAGCGAAGCTTGTGAACAGGAAGAAAAGGGCACGAGTGAAGAAAACAAGGAGCATGTAAGTACTTTGGACACTGAAAACAATGTAGATGAGATGAATCACAAAACAAGTACGGATAGCGATATAAAAATTATCCAAAAAGGGAATGAGTCAGAAGCAGAGTCCACGCAATGTCACTCCGAAAATGTGGATGATCCTGTTGTTGGTGAATCTCGAGTGTCGGACTCGTTGCAAACGATTGACGATTCAAAAGTATTAGAAACTAAGGCTGACGCAGTAGAACTACCACAGGAGAAAATAGAAATGGATATTGAGAAATTGGATACTACAGATATGCAACAGGATTCCTCGATGCCAGTTACCGATCGGTTATCCCCTGAAGCAAATGATCGGTGTCCTGTAAGTTCTGAGGAAAATTCTGTGCCTACTTCGTGCGTAAATGTTGCGGAGGATACGGAAATTAATACACGGATGCAAGCTGATGATAATAAAACACAGGACCTTGAGATATCCGAGACTGAGACAAAAGAACTTCCAACCGATGAAGCAGCAGGTGCAGCGGGACCATTGATCGTAGAAGAAACACCTAAGGATGAATTAAAAACAATGGATTTAAATACAATTTCCAAATGTGAACCACCAATGGAAGTTGAATCAAATTCTGATATCGCAGCTCCTGTATCACAATCGCAGAACACTTCGGATACTACGATTCCTACGGATATTAATACCACCGAAGAGAATTTTGCAGACAAAATTGATTCTCCGGAAGAAACTAACGATGGAGTAAAAGGGGAACTGGAAATTAATAATCCAGAATCCTTGAAAGCAGAACACACGTCTGAAGAGCAAAGTCAAGAATCGAATGAAGTCGAGGATACAATAACTCAGAAACCTGAAGTTCCAGAGACTTCAGCCATAGCTGCTATTGTGTGCACGGAACCAGAGGATTCAAGAGTTTCTGAAAAGCACGAAGATATAAATCTTAATGTTCCAGAGAAGAATGAAGATGAAGTAGAAACAGTTAAACTTGAAGAGGAGAATTCTTCTGATACTCTTGCAAAACCAGAAGAAACGAGCGAATTAAAGGAGCGCAACGACAGTTGCAAAAGCGATGAAGAAGAAGCTCTAAAACAGCCTGCAGAGGATAATACAGAAACCGTGATACAAAGTGAAGTAACTATGGAAACTGATGGAATTAAAGAATCTTTAAATAATGAAGATCAAACTCCTCAACCTGCGTGTACTAAAGAAGATTTGGTTTCGGCAGCATTAGATCATGTTGAGCTGCCAGTAGCTGAGGCAATTTTAGAAGAGGAAGAAGATACAGAGGAGAAAATAAATTTGACTTTGGAACCCGAGGAAACTGAAATGCAATCAGAAGCGGCCGAGCATAATTTGGAGCAAAATTCAGAGAAAGCGAATGTGCCGGAAGTTGTAGAAGAATTTGTTAAAGAAGATCGACGAGACCCTGTAGAAGAAATTGGTAACACTAATGCAGAATCATTAAACGCAGAAGAGCCAGTTATCTCGGATACAAGTACAGAAACCACCACCCTGGATAATGCTGAATATTCAATGTTGGGCAGAGCTGAGGAGTTGTCGAACAAAGAACAGTTAGAAGATAATGCTTCTAATAGCGATGTTGATAAAAATAACATTTTAGAATCTGCTGGCAATGTAGAAGAAATGTTCTCTGGAGAACAGTGCCAAAATACGCAGGATATTGTCACAAGTATTCTGGATGACGTTAGAAGCCCAACTGACTTTAAGAATATTCTAGGTACAGGAAGAGGCGTAGCGAACGAAATGGAAGAAGTGTTTAAGCGATCTACAGACTTGCCACTGGTCGAGGCTGAAATCGAGGGGTTGGCTGAGAAACTGTCCCCGGATTCGGAAGATATCTTAAATAAAGATATGGAGGATACAATCTCAACGCAAAACATGGATTCTCTGGAAGGTTTGCTAGGCTTAGATCTGATGCCCGAGGGTGAGGACTCTACATCGAAAACAGTTAAACCAGAGGAGCAGTCTTCGGAACAAGAGATGGTGCCAAAGGATGTGG
Organism: Andrena minutula; assembly: GCA_929113495.1. NCBI lineage: Eukaryota > Metazoa > Arthropoda > Insecta > Hymenoptera > Andrenidae > Andrena > Andrena minutula. The sequence continues at coordinate 74,047,093 of OV815993.1, read as the reverse complement.
ACATGGGCCTCTTATTGGAGCAATCAAACGCACAAGCTTCGGATTACATAACAGATGTTATTAGTAGTTTAACAGACAGGAACGCGGTATCATTGGAAGATAATACAGAAAAAACTGATGTAACGCAAGCTGCGGATGTGAAATCTGAGGAAGCTCAGGCAAGTAGTCTATTGAAAGTTAGTGGTGATATAATTTCCGAGACAATGGGCAAGAATGATAATGTAGAGGATCTCCAGAAGCAATTAGAAGCAAGTACCAGTCTGCCAGGGAATGAATTGGACATGGATTTCGAAGAAACTCCATCAGAATCTGTAGGTGATTTGGAGGAGACGGACTCTAAGCTGGAATTGGCCTCAGATATTTTGTTGGAAAATGCGGATCAAAGCGAGAATGATGCGCCGGCTGGTGCAGAAACTTCACAGCCCAGCTCTGAAATATCGGAGCTCGAATCAGCAGTTAAGTTTCTCCAAGAGTCCGAAGAGCACGCTATCGATTCCCCGCTGGTGCTCTCTCCTAAAATGGTAGAGAGCGTGGTAGACGACATATCCAAGCAAGCAGATACCTCGTCTCTTTTCGTAGCTGAGGAGGATATGTGCGAGGGCACGTCGGAGCTGGAAGCAGAACTTCAAACCATCGCATCCGACTCCATTTCCATCTCTGAAGCTGAAATCATATCAGAAGCTGCGAAACTGGAAAGCGAGAGGAAGCTGGCAGAGCAAATTCAGATCGATATTCCGCCGAACAAGTTCGAGGAAGCGAACAACGAGAAACTGGCTGCAGACGAAGAAAAGGTAAAGATACCTGAAGCTGAGACTAATTTTAACACAGATTCTTTGCAGGTCGTTCAAGTACAACAGGCACCAAATCCTGAGATCGAGAAGGTATCTGAAACGGTGGAAACGTTGCCTAAAAATGTTCTAAAGGCGTCTGATACTATCCCGAAAGTTTCGATCTTGGAGGAACGCCTGAAAGAGCCGCCTAAAATAGAAATTCCAATCGCGGACATGACGAAGGTTTCGATGTCTCCGACAACATCCAAGGATAGCCTTCTCATTCAAAGGGATGCCAAATTGATCGCCTACCAGAAGATGCTGGAGTCGCCAAAGTTGTCGGAGAAGTCGGAGCCGAAGATTATGGATACTCCCCGAAAGGACTCGGAGAAGCACGACTTCGAGAACGTTGGCTCGCCAAGGATCATTCTGAAAATCGCCAAGTCCGCCATCACCGATTGCGGGGAACCTAGATCGCCCAAAAGCCCGAAGATCCGATCTGCGACCAACTCGCCAAATCCCGAAGACAGCCCGGGTCAGAAGTTAGGTAAGATAAAACTGAAATTGTCGAAAGGCGGTCATCCTTCTATAATATCCAACGAGAACGTAGAAGAGACGGGGCAATGGTACTCTGAAGGTTCTTCGTCACTGTCTCCTATTGGTATGAAGATCAAGCTATCGAAATCAGGAGATGCGTCTATAGTCTGTTCGGAGAAATACGAATCCGGCGATGACTCGAAGGAGGTGAAACACAAATTCGAGGAAGCCAAGAGGACCGAATCGCCAATCGGGATGAAGATCAAGTTGTCGAAAAGCGGCGACGCTTCTATAGTGCAGCAAGACTCCAAGGACATACAAATGAAGCACAAGGATATAGTTCAGGGAAGCCCTAAGAGGACAGAGTCTCCAATTGGGATGAAGATCAAGCTGTCGAAAAGCGGAGACGCGTCAATAATTCAACCGGAAAGGCAGGACCCTGCAGAGGAGCACAGAGATAGCGCGCAGCTAAGGCCGAAAGAGAAACTGGATGCTTCCTATGATTCTCCAAAGCGAACAGAGTCTCCTATCGGAATGAAAATAAAGTTGTCCAAGAGTGGAGATGCCTCGATCGTCTCTCCGGACATGTCTGAAGACAGCAAGGCAAAGGACAAGGTGGATTCGTCGCCTGAAATTCCAAAGCGAACCGAGTCCCCAATAGGAATGAAAATCAAGCTAGCTAAAACAAAGGGTGGAGCTTCTATAATCTCGGTAGAGAACACTGAAGATGCAAAAGAGAAGCTGGAAATTCCGGATATCCCGAAGAGAACCGAGTCTCCGCTTGGAATGAAGATTAAATTCTCAAAAAGTGGAGACGCGTCTATCGTTCATTCGGAAGTTTCGGAAGAGATTAAAGATACCAAACAGAAGGAGAAACTAGAGGGAGCGCAGGAGACGATAAGATCATCGGACACTTCTCCCGGCGTGAAAAAGAAGGTGATAAAATCAGGAGAGACGTCCGTGGTCGCGCAAGAACCAGTGGAGGGGCCGGAAGCCACGCAAGAATCTCTGCAGAAGGTCGAATCGCCGATCGGTATGAAAATCAAACTGTCCAAGTTTGGAGACGCATCTATAATATCGACAGAGAAGCAAGAACAGCCAGAAGAAGCGAAAACCCTTCAGGAGTCACAAAAGAGAACAGAATCTCCAATTGGCATGAAGATTAAGCTTTCCAAAACCGGCGACGCTTCTATTATACAGACAGAACTACCGGAGGATATGAATAAAACGGCACGTACAGCCGATGTGGATCACTCGAAGGCCAACGACACTGGTTTAGGAATGAAGATAAAGCTGCTGAAAACCGGGGATGCCTCGATAGTGGAATCCGACAAGAAGGAGAGGCAGCAAAAGCGTCGAGACACTGAATCACCTCTCGAGATGAAGATCAAGTTGTCTAAGACTGGGCATCCGACAATTGTGGCATGTGACAATCACGGAGACCTTACGTACAAGTCGAAAGAACTTGCGGACCAGTCGCACGGCTTTGCGCAGAGATACAAGGACTCCGCGCAAACTGCCCACAAGGAACCTGCGCTGAAGATCCTTAAGACGGGACACTCGACCATCTTGCAGAGCAATCGTTCGGAGTTGACGATCGAGCCAGTGCAGGTGCAAGGCAAAAAGGCGGACAATACGATGGAAATATCCCCGAAACGTAAAGAGATCACAATCGCGCCGATAGAATCGAAGAAGTCGAAACTGGAGGCTCAGCTTACTCAGATCCTGCCCGAGGTCACTATCCAGCCTGTGACGTCGAGGGATCAGAAGCAGTTCCTGTTCGACCCGAAGGGCAGTGCGATCAGCCTTCAGCAGATGAACGTGATCAGCCAAGAAATCAGTATTACCCAAGTCAGACCGTCGAAGCCGCAGGACACCACTATGAGCGAGAAGCTCAAAGACATCTTGGCCAAGAACACAAGTGGCTCCCCAATGAACTCCGACTGCGAGATTATAGAACATCGGCCGGAATTAATTATAGTTAACGAGAACTCCAACTCTAGCCAGGACGTCATGATCATAGAAGAAGTCTCGCCCAGTAGGATGCCCGAGGTGAAGGTGCCGAAGAAAAGGGGTAGACCCAGGAGGAATCCGATAGCCCAAGCATCCATCCACCCTCCGCCTCACTTGTTACTATCCAGGGATCCGTTGTCGATGGAGGAGGTGCAGCAAATGCAGCAGATGCAACAAATGCAGCAGATGCAGCAGCCACAAATACCTCACTTCGAAGTTCGAGAAAACGAGAGGCCGAAAAGGACTTGCAGGAGTCAGAAGAGCTATGCGCCTCCTAAGAGAGGCAGAGGACGAGGTTTGTATTATTTAATAATTCTAATTTAAGATTGTGCATTTCAAATTGTTCGTCTATTCTAACATATGCTCCATTGCGCGGTAGGCCGAGGAAAAAGGAAGTTGGATAACATAGATCTCCAGATGATAAAGAAGCCTAGGATGGAGCAGGATTTGAGCGTGATAGAAGCTTCTACAACGGCTGTAATAACGATAGACGAGACCACTTTGCAGCGAGAGAATTTCGGGAAATCGCCGGAGTTGTATAAGGCTCTTAAGCAGCCGGCTATGGAGGCCAAAATCAGCTCCACGAGCAAAGTAGAGAAGAAGACTATGGGGCAGAAAACTGATGCAGCCAAGATTGTAAATATACCAAATTGCGCGACTCCGGACTCTACGAGTATGCATCCCAGCATGGCCAGGGTCATGCCTAAGCCAATATCGAATGATTCTAAAGATAAGAAATCGGCGGAGGCGATGCAGAAAACCCCGGCAAAGCCAGTTCCCGATGATAAGCCTGCGGAGCATATAAAGCTGGAAAACAAAGATACGTTAATACCTCCGGGACACTCGAACTGGTTGACTCCAACCTCTAAACGTTCGGCAGAAGGTGCCGCGAAACAGGAGAATGTGTCTACGGTACAGGTGATAGACGAGGACACGAGAATGAGCGCAGAATCCGGCTCGAGATCTCAAACTCCAGCTAGAAACATTTCTGCACCAGGTATTGAATTGAACATTACTATTCCAACATTCCTTAACCAAACTCTACCTTTATTGTACCATGTAAATCTATTTCCCTATATTTTTTTCTTGGCATTACGATTAATGCAATTATAATATATATATATTTTTTTTTGATTGTGTTGATTTATTTACATTATTTACATGAGCTTTAGAACGTGAAAAAGATAACGATGTACGTCAGTGTCTGTATTTACATATTACTATATACTACAGCAACTGTACATAGCGTATAAGAAACGGTTTTTATTGCATTTTTTAATGTTTTAATTTGTTACGAGGGAAAACATGGTAATGAGATTCATAGTAATGAGAAGAAAGCACGAACCACAGTCATCGTATGACTAAACTAAATCAAAAGATAAATGTATTGGTAGACCTCCAAGTAAGGTGTCTATAAATAGATCTTTTCTTGTGTCCTAACATCTCTCAAGTACCTAAATGTGAAATAGTTGTATTTAAATCAAACAGAAAATCCACTATTACTTCGGATCGTAATGGCCGTTAATACGCACAGAATATGAAAACCATGATGGTCAGTAGTGTGTTCTAATAATATATATTTGCCTCTGAATATCTTGCTCTTGAAAGCATAGTAATATCGATGCGTCAAGTGCTGATAATTGTAAATCTATTGACATTACTTTCTGCCTTACTATCTATTTTCGTTCAGGCATGATTCTTTTATACGCAATGCCTCTTTTTTAGATGAAATTCTTAGTTAAGATCGCAATGTACTATAACAATATAATTGGTTATGTTTTCGTGCCAAACAAATCAAGCGTCACTAACAACCGTTGCAGCTTCCGAAACAATAGTGAACGAGGAGTCTCAAGGAAGCGTACTCAGCACCGCAACCACAGAATCAGAGAAGGTGAAGGTGAAGAATCGAAGGATGGAGATTAACTTTGATCCAGACGAAGGACCATTTACTGTCGACAAGATAGCTGAGTACGAATGGCCGCTTGACCGTAAGGGCGAAACCTTTATGATACAGGAACAGATATCCCAGTACCTTGGCGTTAAGTCTTTCAAAAGGAAATATCCAGACCTGAAGCGAAGAATGGTGGATATGGAAGAGAGGAATTATTTGAGAGAGAATGCGTTAGTTAGCGAAGCGATGTGTGATATGGGTAAGAGTTGTTTTGTCTCTTCGCAGATGCGAATTTAAAACACGGGTATAGAGCGAATTTAACAGTCGTGACATTTGGAATTTTTAAACATTACTCCAGGTTTGACTGTCATATGCAGTTCAGAAGTATTGGATGTGATGTGTAGCGACTTTCCCGACCAATACGAAGAATATCGGAAACATATGCGCGAGAAGCAAGTGAAAGAACATTCCAAGAAGCAGAAGGAATTAACGGCAGCCGCGAATGCAGAGAAGAATAGGATCGATCTAGCAGAAATGGCGGTCCAGTCTGCACTGGCCTGGAACATTAGCTTGAATAAAGTTCGCAGGGAGAATAGGAAGTGTAGCTTAGATTTACAGACCTTCACTATACACGTGCCAAAGAAGCAACAGAAAGTCGAAGCGGAACGTAAAATCGGTCATTATCCTGTCGCTTTGATACCAGGCCAGTATACCGATTATTATCGCGAATACACGCCGGCAGAATTGCGATACTATCCTTTGAACACCGTCCTATACGGTCCCATGCGACCGAATGAACGTAAATTCGATAGTCAGTCAGAGGGATCTCAGAGCGACAGTGACAGTGATTCGTCGTCGGACGATTCCAGGTTCGTGTTACAGTTTTATATCGTTAACGTCTTAGCGTCTCTTGCGAATAGATAGTCGTTTATTTTTTATGTAGTTCATCTTCTAGCGAGGGAACACAAGACACCGAAGGCTCTCAGTCCACGATGGATGAAGTAGATATGGAGATAGTGAATCAGAAGGACGAAGTGAAGCTGAAGTGCAAGATGTGCTTGAAAGCATTGAACAAACACAGTAAAAATGAAGTATTGATCCAGTGCGGCACGTGCAATGGACATGGTAATAATTTCATCTTCAATTCGTCTCTAGTTTCCTCATTTCTTACAATTTCAATTGACAATTGCAATGTCGTTGCAGTTCATCCGTCGTGTATAGATCTAACGCTAGACATGGTGCCTCACATACAATCGTACGCGTGGCAATGCACCGACTGCAAAACTTGCGCTCAGTGTCACGATCCTGCGGACGAGGACAAGATGCTCTTCTGCGACATGTGCGATAGGGGGTATGCTTGTTTGTAGAAGAAAGCTACGATATAGAGGAGGAAGCTTATGATTACACGATGGTTTAACGTCCACCAGGTATCACATTTACTGCGTTGGCCTTCGACGAGTACCACAAGGGAGATGGCACTGCCAGGAGTGCGCGGTTTGCGCGAATTGCGGCTCAAGGGAGCCTGGAGGAATGAACTCTGACAGAAACAGCGTCGCCCAATGGCAGCACGAATACAAAAAGGGGGACAAAAATACTCGTGTATATGTCTCGACGCTGTGCGTTCCGTGCTCGAAGTAAGTAATGGTTGGACTCGTGGTTCTTTGGTGTGACGTACGAGTGAAAGTGTTACTGAAATTACACGTACTAAATGCAAGTCTTCAAGTTTATTCACGAGGCTTCATGTTTGCTTCACGATCTCCTCGATCCTTAATTAATGAGAGAACTGTGGGAGTTAGGGCGACTAATGCTAACATACGTACAAGTACATTCTGTATTCGATCATTTATTCACGCATGCACATAAGAAGATTCACCCAGGGTACAGAATATCGTATTAGTCGTTTCATACTAAATTCCAGCATTTTAACCAGCCCTTATCCAAACTCACTAACCCCCATGATCTTTATGCAATAACAAGGCTATGGCGAAAGGGTCGCTATTGCCCGCACTGCAGTCGCTGTCATACTGCCCCAAGACTCGACCTGGAAGCGAATCTAGTGCATTGCAGCGCATGTGACAAATATCTGCACTTAGGTATTGACACAAAATTCCATATAATTCTGCTACTTACTTTTCATTGCATGTCATCGCATCTGCATGTCTCATCAAATATTTCTATTCTCTGAAGGCAGCTTCAGGTATGGTAGAAGCTTAAGGAATCTTTACGAATGGGAGATACGTGCAGTAAATTTCGTAGGTTTAATATGACGATGCGCAAATGTTGTCGCTGCGAACCATTAATTAACCGTGCTTGCAGGGTGCGTGGAGACCAAGGGAATGGTATTAGACAGGAGAAATTATCTGTGTGATTTTTGCGCACCGAATCGACAGCAAGTGGTGAAGCCGTTAGTATCGAAGACATTGAGAAGTTAAAAAATAAAGTGGATAATGTACCATTTCTGTTCGAACTGGAAGCTAAAAACTGTATAAAATGTGAATGGTGTGTGTAGAAAAACTGGTAAGATAGAAAATTTTTTATTTGTATGGAACGGTGAATGCAGCGCGAAGAATCATTTGTCGCGAAATATTTCTTATCAATTTCTGCGAGATATGCGGGTGTATATAATTGTATGGTCGTAAGCGATTCGAAAGCTTGAAATTTTTGTTACGAAACGATGGCTATTGTTGGCTACGTATAAAACTTAAAAATATAACAAGTCTCGTTTTGAATATCCAGTGAAACTTTGAAGAGATTCCATTTTCTTTTGAAATAATGTTTAATTTTCTATTCATTTTATATATCAACTGTCCTTTCTGAACATATCGTTCCAAGATGAAACAATATTAACGCTTTCATTTTCCTCCGAAACAAATTGTGTTCATGACAAGTTTATCTCTTTATCACTTATTATCGATAAAATCGCGAATCATAATATGTAACTGATTATCGGAAAGACTGCTTTACAAACCTATATAAATTTTATAATGATCTTTAACATTTCCTTTTTAATGTACATAAGGTGCTATTTTCTAAATATTTACATTCGTTATTTGCTTAAGTCTGTCTAAGTTAACAACAATTATCGCGAGTAACTTTAATTTAGTGAGAGACTAACAAAGCCTACGGTTTAATAGTTGTAGATTTTTCTAAAGGAGATGAAATTGAAAATCGATACATATGTATGTTTAAGGTAAGAAGGAAATGTAATAAAATATGAAACAAGGTAGCAATTTCTTAAAAATATATATCACTTTCTTTATTTTTCTTTTGCAATATAATCCTCGGAATAGTATTTTGTTGCGAGAGTTGGATGCTTGCAAATATCATTTTTTTTTTTGTTGTTTTTACATATTTATAGTAACGCAGTATCCACGTCGTGAACAGTATGCCCCGTATTCCTCGTACCATTAGAAACTCATGTTTTTCTCTGATATTCACACGTGACCGATAACCAATTGCCTTGTTCTTCGAACTAATTACATTCTTACGATACATTTGCAAGAATGCTTCGCATTATTTAGCAGTATGTACAGAAAAACGGTGAACGACAGTACTTGAAGTTGTTTGAACGATGACCAAGATTGCGAAATACAAACTTTGGCATATGGTTGTCATCAGTGTTACATACTGTCAAAAGAATTCTAATGCACAACGTGTGTCGCTTTTGTACAAGACGCGTCCCTAAAGCGTAGATCAGTTTTATATGCGATAACTACCGAGGATTTACAATACTTTTGCGAAGTAGATATTTTCTTTTTATACATTTTCGTAAAGCTACATATCTGCCGTTACGATACAAAGTTTAAATGATAAGCGGAACAAGATTGGCAGCATTTTGAAAGTGAAAGATCGGGGACGATCGCTGTGGAGTGCGCGTTTCGATTTTCCGCTTATCGGTTCGTTTCACTTTCTCTTTTCTTTCTTTTTTTTTTACTAAGATTAAAAAGGGCATAAATTAAGTTTTCTTCGTATCGATGATAAAATTTGCAGCTTCCCTTAAATACGTCCGATGCGTAACTCCCCCCCCCCCCCCTCCCTCTCTTGCAATTTAAATTCATTTTACTTTGAGCGCTACTATAAAAATGGCTGTGCACGCTTTCAAATTCTTTCATAAAGTCACACACTTAACACTCCGCACGTATCGTGAAATTGTGAAAAATAAAAAAGTAGCTTGAGCAAAAAACGAGGCGTAGCATACAGTACATGTTATGAGACGACATAACGTGCTTTGCATTACGTATAGAACACTTACACTAACAGGACAAAAACGATTATCAAAATCTCATCGATGTCCCGTTGACTAGCCGAATATATATATGTATATATATATATATAAATACACTATAGACAAGTGTCGAGAGTGAATTCTGAGCAAACCCAATAAAGCGACCAGTAGAAAAGGTGAAAATAATGTTTACCATTCGAGCACCGATACTGCTAAACAATAATCGTTTAGAATATATATAACTTTATATATATATGTGTATATATGTATATATAAAGTTTTACAACCATGATCAACTTTTGTTTAGCCGTTAATAACGTTCCTTGTTCGTATTAAAATCGATTCATCCATTTGATTGAAATAATTTAAACGGCAAATAAAATCTTTATAATCCTTTTTGCGACACAACAAATTTTCTTCTTTTTGTTTCTCATATAAATAATTGACAACATAAGCATCGATGTCAGGCTTTACTCGTGTCTAATGCCACATATGGATAAAAAGGTACTGAAATTATGTAAGTGCGTTGCCGGTACGATCGTGGTCACTAAGTTTCGTGTAGAAAATTTCGAAAGCACGTCCTGGACGAAATTCGGCCCCGGTGAGCTACCGACCTTGTAGAAGATCCGTAGGTTGCAAGTCGGATTCACGGTTTGCGATCCTTTCGTGAGCTTGCACAGTACGTACTCGAACGCCTCTGTCAATTCGTTTGCGGTCAGTTCTGTAGAGGGCAAGTTCGTTTCCGTAGCTAGATTGCCAGTCGAATTAGACGAACCTAATCCAGAAACATACACATTCCTCTTTACTTTATCTAGAGCGGGAAGAAGTATGGAGTAACGATCGTGGAAAATTGTATATATACCGGTGGACATGTAACACACTATGGCTGAAACGTTATTCTCGTAATTCCACCTGCGCCTTATCGCCACTTTGAAATTGCCTACGCACTTCCCAGTCTCTTCGTCTGTAAGAATGCGAAGCTATTCAGGCCGCTGTTCGATAAAACCGTGCAGTACCATCTTTCGTCTACTCACATTCGAACCTATTATTGTCTCTATGAGCCCAGACACACCACTCGACCTGAGCGCCACGTGGAAGGTTCGGCACGACAATGTAGTCGACGATGGCATTGTTCGTTCGTTTCTCCCATTCCTTTCGTGCCTCCGGTATGTAACTAGAGTGAGTCAAAAAGCAGATACCTTGTACAATGTCCCTGAGCTGCGTATTCGAATCCATGGCTTTAACGATACGATCTATGTGCCTCAACGTTAGGCGGCATTGCCTTTTAATGTTCAAGTTCAGGATAGTCATGCTACCAGGCACCAATGGTATTTGTCCAGCTACAGAGATAATGTCACCCACCTGTCGAACAATTATTCATGTATTTAACAAGCCTCGGCTGCGACACCCATAAGCTGAATCTCGATCTACCATTACTTCTATGTATTCTTTTCTGACAAAAAACGTTACAGATTCGATACTGGTATTCAACGTTACGTTACGTTACTTAAATTCTTAACTGCTTATTCTGATTCTAGGAAAACTTGATTTTGTTTACCTCACACTGTCGTGTTTCTTTGTAAACCAGATGTGTGTGCGTGCGCGTACAAACGCGCACATACACACATATTGTCTACATGTACACACAGAGGCGCGCACGCAAAGATTTTTTTTTTGGTTTGTTTGTTTTTTTTTTTAACGGTAGTACACTCACGCGAACGGCTTGAGAGTAAGGACCAATGTTCGCCGGTGCCCAGTGACTTATGCTCTGAACGTGCATCGTGTGTCGTTTATGAACTTTCTTATCACCACAGTCTTGAGTTTCTTTATAGGCTATAGCGTCAAGCACAACATGCACATTTAACGGACACTCCACGCATACACGGACCGGTGGATTTACTTTGCTCAGACACGACATGTAAGCTTCGTTTATGGATATGTAATTCGACATATCTTTTATGTACAACGTTACAGCAACGATGTCCGATATTTGAAGGTTCTCCTTTTTGACTAGACCTAGGCAATCGATATGAGGGTCCTTGTCAATGATCGTCGAGGCAGGTGGCGCGTGTATGTTACGTGGAGGGGAAAAAGAAAAGTTTAACTGAAAATTTGACTTGAAGGACTCAAAGTTTACCTACTGCTTAATTTCTCCAATGCCTCTCGCATCGCGGATTTCGCATCCGGATGTTTCCCGGCGATACCGCCAAACCAGAACCAGCCGGTTTGATTCTTATTTACCACCGGCGCGTCCGGATAATCCTCTTCCTCGTATAAAATCTCCATAGGGCTCGGCGGGCTAAATTGACCTGCATCGGTTTCAGACGTTCGTTAATCTCCCGCATAGCGAGGTGGGATCGTATCATTGTTCAAGCTCAATACCAGAATTCGATGTTTTCAGATTGCTGTCCGCGCAATCGTGCTCATCGTTCTCGTCTTCCGACAGATTGCAACCGTCGTGCAATTCCGGACCAATGATTTCTGCGATATAGTCGGATGGGTCTTTAATAGGAACATTTTTTAATCTCTCTTGCAATGTTAATCTTTCTATCCCGTCCTGTAGAATTTGTCGTTTCAATTATTCGCGGGTTCGCCGAAGGGGTTCCTCAAAGTAACGAGACAACAAAATTTCACTCACGTTCTTATGCTGCACGTGTATCTTTTTGAAATTCAGATATCCGACGGGCGCTATGTTGTCGTTCGAATGCACTACACTTTCATACTCGTCTCTAAAACGATAAAGAATCCATATAAACACGTGCGCTTGGTCTCGGTTGCACGTTGATCGTAAATTCAGCGACATACATTATAATACTTTTACTAAACAACGGACAATCTAACGTGAAGGTTTCGTATTCTCCTCCTTCTCCACACACATTGACACCATACTTCTCTTTCTATAAAAATATTAAGCAATCGATGTAGATCTATATGAAATTTGTTTCGAACTTGGAGTACTTCCAACGTATGATTCGGTTGAGGGAAGTTAATGTTTACGGGCGAATTAATCACTCGGACATTTTACTTACTATTTTGGCAAGATGGGATTGCATTTCAGAAATCGATTTACCCAAATGCCTCGGTTCAAGGCCTAACGCCGCCACTTTGATTATAACTGCATTTACAGAACTTCCTATCATCTCTTTTAACAATTCGTCTTGATCCCTTCTCCATAAATACGATAGGGAAACGAGACCTAAACGACTACACCTGAAAAGAGACTTTTACTGTTAGGCATTCCTATAAAAAATAAATCTGGAAGGAATCTTGATATTCTGTAGCGTGTAAATTTCGTTCTATAGTAACTTGATTGAAATAATTACACATTTTCCACTCGAATTCGTTGATAATCGCTCAGAATGGCTCCCGATGAAACAGCGTCTATATTCTCTTTCTCCTGAAAGGAACAAAAGAATTATTCTACATTCATCGCTCGTACGCCCAATTAACGATTGTGTTAACACGCCGCATTTACCTTCACTTTACTTAACAATCTAAAGAGATCTTCGACTTCGTCATTCTCTGTCGGATAATAATATTTCTCTTGCATCTTCGATCTACCGAACGTTGGTTCACGATATATCGGCAGGCCAATAGCTTCCGCGATATATTCGACACCCTGATATCCAACAGTTTGAAACATAAATGAATCTAGTTCATCTAAAAAAAACATTCGTCCCATCAGTATGAAAGCCGGAGGATAGGAGAACTTGTTTCTTTTAATCGTTTATCAATTAACCGACACCGAAATGAACCGGCGTACGTTATCGATACATAGAATATCTTGCGACAAAAGTGAGGAATAATTTTAAGGGACAGTACTACACTTTATGCACATAGAACATGAAAATAATTTTATATATCCATTATTTTACCCTTTCCAACGGGATATAAATTGGCTAAAGCCACTATATCATGGCCTGCAGCTATACATTGCATCATATTAAAGCAAGAATCTTTACCGCCACTGACTAGCGCAACAACCCTCATGTTTCTGCTTTTAAGCTCGAAAATATCTCAAAATATTTATCAGGAGCTTAGGGTACAGATAAATCTGAACGGATTCTTTCAGACAATCATCTGCAATGAAATCATTGGAAAAATCAGTTGAAAATAAAAGTGCTTTTTATTATATTATTGACAAATGAAATGTATGAAATTTCTTATAATAACGGCGAGGTGGAACTACAAACTATCCTCTAGATACCATATATACAGCTAAGTACATACAGGTGCATAAACAACTAACACGAGTCTATATCGGATATAAATAAGTGCACACAGGAAAGTTAACAGTTAGAAGAAAAAAAAAAGGCAACGGATTTACAAAGACCTATCGTCCCGTTCACAGGGCAAACTATATGTGTAAATTAAGAAATTATTTAGAATTAGGTGTAAGGGGTTGAGTGGAATAAAAACAATGTACATAATTATAGGACTGCATGGACACATTTAGGATTACACATGTATATGTTGCTTGCAAATATACATTAAGCCAAAATTAAATTTACGAAATACATACACACGTGCGTTTCTTGCACGGCTTGGCTTATAAATAATACAATTTAGGCGTTAAACAGACCCTGCGGAATATCGCGGAAAATTAAGAAATACTTCGGCTCTTCGTTTCCCCTCGATCCATCGTGTTTACCGAGAAAAGGAGCTCGCACGTTGCTTCTCGAGGCAAGATCGTACACGGGGCAGAAAAGAAACGGGCACCGGATATTCAATTTAACTTATTAATACGTGTAACAATTGGCTGGCGAACAAAACTTAATCACTGCACTGTTCTAAATGATAAATGTCACGGAATCCGGGAAAGATTCCCGATAGGTCGGAAATTTTCCACAGGAATTGTCGCGGGGCTCGACGAGGCGAGGCACGAACAAAATATCCGGTCCGTGGGAATTGTTAGAGAAAAAGATCAGCAATTATTAAAGAAAAAAAAGAATACCTACGGAGAGATTTTTTGGTTATCGCCGATCTCGGCTAGACGAGAAATACTACGGAATGACGCCGGGCAACGAATCGCACGCGGAACGTGAACGACAATTTCGGGCTTATGTACGCTAAAATAAACTCTAAATTCTCAACAAATGTAATATTTACATTAAATAGGCGACGAAAGTTCCTTACACGGCAAAATCTATCAGAGACTGCGATTGCTTGATAGTGGCGCCTCTCGCTGATAGAGCATTCAACATAAACCGTAGAATTGAGGTTATGACTTGTTTCAAGTCTACGATTCTTAATAATGCCCGTTAAGCAAGCCCAGTCGCAAGCTCATCCGCGCCGCGGACCATCTTCTTCGCGGCGATAGTGCTCTGTTCAAAATTCTTTCGATTTCCCGTGAAAAGCAGCGTCGCCCGCGGGAGATTCTCAAGTGAAACTCGTGCGACCATACCTCGTGACATCATCAATGTATAGGATATATCGATGTCTCGTTATTTCAATCTGCTTCTACGTTATATTCTACCGATTGTGATACAACTTGAGCCAAATTGTAATTATAATTTTTCTTGCATCGCATACGGTTCCCTACGCGGCTTTCTACACTTTTACGTGGCTTATAAAATACAGGCGTGCCCTATCGCGTCGATCAAGCGAGCAGCTTCAAATAGCCAAGCGTGCATTTGATCGTTTTAGTTTCAAATAGTTTCCAAATTCGTGCTTTTTCCAATTACATAACTTCGTGCTGTTTGTTTATTAACATTAACGTCACTTGTTTAGGAATACAGTTTACGTATTACACTCGTCATCGTAGAAGTATATCGTTGAGACAAATACTACGTACAAATATATATCTCGTGCCAATACGATAAAGTATAATCAGGATACTCGTATATTTTATAATGTAATGCAGGCTGGCTAGCAAGAAATATTGTTATCAGTTGCATGGTTATGGGAGAAATACTTCCAAGTCAATTAAAATGATATCAATTTTTCTATAAAAATATTTACGACACCCGCTAAGGATTAAAGATTCATTTGTTTTAACGCGCAAGATGTTGTGGGTACATTTGAAAAATTTAGATCGGCTGAAATTGGGAAACTTGTTCGTAAGGGTACGAAGTGATTAACGAAGAACTGGTTCCTTGGGGTATAATTAATTTCGAAATACATTGAAAATATACGTTGCCATCTTTACTTAGTAAATGCTTGGCCAATCGGATCAGTTTTCACGAGCGGCCATTTTACTTTCGCTACGGTCGCACGAAGCGCGAGTCAGACTCTACGGAGCACCGTGTAATCGCAAGCTACCGCTTGCATCGTAGCTTTCGTGGGTATTCCGTGCGAAGGAGGCTTTACCAGCGTGATTATCCGACAGAACGTCCACCGTGCGAAACTTTGAAGATGGTTTTGGCGGAAAGGAACTCGGAAAATGTTAGAAACGGACGAAGATCCAGGGGCCCCAGCCCCAATGGACAGACGGAATCCTCGAGCGAAGAAGACGGAGGTACCAATTTCATATTGCATTCGAATTATGATTGTAATTAATGGGATCTTCTCAGATGATGGCTTGATCGATCTATCGCGAATATAAGAGAAGCTTAAGCTCGAGTTTTCCTTTGGAAGTTTGTATATTATTCTATTGATCGGACGCGAAAATCCGTCAGGATCTTCAAACAGCGCGCCCCACTTTTCCTCTTTTTAAGTTCTTCCCATATTCAACCCAAGTCCTGCGGATATTTCTATCAAACAAATTCGAGTAATTTCCTTCGGTGTCATTTCAGTTTCACCATCCTCGCGCTCTCGCGAATTCAATTTTATTATTTAATCGGAATCAGCGAAATGTAAGTGAACATTTAATGCTTGTGTGTGCGATTAAATTGTTAGTAAACGTGTGATATACACGGGAATGAAATTTAAACGAAGGAAAAACTCCCAGTGGAATTAAATTCACGCGGATGCGACTGTGCGTCTTTTGTTTTAACTCCAAGACGATATATAGTTTTCGTGCTAACTAAACATCAATGTGTTTAAAGTTCCAGCAGAGAAAATACGCGTCGGGCGAGACTATCAAGTTATCGTTCCAGAATTTGTTCCAATTAACGGTACGTTGTTCCGAAGGAACTATTTATTTCATTTTTACCCCGACGTACTATCGTGGAACGAAGGCGTTCGATGTGAAATTTTACGATTGTTTCGACTATTCTAATTACAAATTTTGTATTTTAGAACGGCGATTGGATCAATGTCCCGATAGAGCGCTACTCGTCTGGTCTCCTACTACCGACATACCCGACCAGAAATGTAAATACAAACTTTGCTTTATCGTATAATTTATGTCTCGCAGTACGTCGATCATAGAAGGAATGTTCTCTTACAGTGGACGAGTATATTATATTAGCAAAGGAAAAGTATGGATACAACGGAGAACAAGCTTTAGGAATGTTATTTTGGCATAAACATAATTTGGAACGTGCCGTATTAGACTTAGCTAACTTTACGCCATTCCCAGACGAATGGACAGTCGAGGACAAGGTTCTTTTCGAACAGGCTTTTCAATTCCATGGAAAAAGCTTCCACCGCATTCGACAAATGGTAGGATCCGTTGCCTGGAATCTAAATTCGAACGAATCGGGGAAATCTTTCGATTTATAAAAACAATGCCCCCCTGAACTTTGTGTTCGCAGTTACCTGATAAATCTATCGCCAGTCTTGTCAAATACTATTACAGTTGGAAGAAAACACGAACTAGAACGTCGTTGATGGATAGGCAAGCGAGGAAGTTGACGAGCGGAGGAAAGGAAGGAGAGAATGGTAGTGAGAATGGGAGCGAATTAGGTTCCAATACAGACAGCGAATCGGAAGAGAAAGTAAGATGCATATTTCTGCAGAAATATTTAACCGCAGCATGCACTAGATATTTACGAAAAGTCGATTCTCCTCTCTCTCTTTCTGCAATACTATTTGCTCTGGATAAGCCATTGCGGAACATCTGTCCGGAGGTGTTGTAGCAAATAGAGACATAAAGATCGTGTTATTCACCAGGACGGAATAACGAATTCGTTTTAGTTGCTCGTTTAATTTTTTATAAGTCTTGGAGCTTTATGTTTTCATTTTTGTTTTGCCACTTCTCCGCGCAATGTATTTTAAGTGAATTAACATTTATGCTATTGCGTGTGGTAGTGTTCTCCTCTCGCTGCATCTTAATGCCGTGGCACTGGCTTAAAGAGATACACGTACGCGTGTATACAGTGTGCAAATGATTTATATGCGTATAGAAAATAGAAAAATGTATCCACACGGCAACGTATTCCATGCGGTGAATGAGACAAAAATGACAAGGCCACTGATCTATAATTGGTATGAAATTATTAGGTCGAGAATAAAAAGTTAAATGCAAAATGAATTCGTCTGTGTGAGAAAGTTGGAGCTCGAGAAAGTATAGAACTGATATGTTAAGTCTCTTTATTAATACCATATGTGCTTGTATTACACGGTGCAATACGAGCAAAGATTTTCTCCGAGCTACTTAAAAAGACCAAGTGTACTCTGCATTAGTTGTGCGAGCCTACAGTTTATTTGCGTTATCGTTGTGTCGTATGTGAACGTAAATGTGGAACGTTCCAGAAATGGACGATCCACCGCGGAATACGTCGTGGAAAGAACCAAGCTGTGCCAGGAAGCCAAGGCACTGACGCCAAAGCCCCATCCGACTCGGAAAACGCCCCTCAGGTTCAGGTACTCAGCCTAAACCTTACCCAGTCGCATAGCATAGTATGCTTATTATATTTTGCTATTTTGTGTCTCATATTTATTTTCTCTCTCTCTTTCTCCCCCTCTCTCTCTCTCTCTCTCTCTCTCTCTCACACTCTCTCTTTCTCTCTCTCTCTCTCTCTCTCTCTGTTATACGAATCTCTTTACTTTAATAAGAACACTGAACAATACGAGAAAGCAAGGAACTTTGCGCGTAGATGATCCACGTATTAGCAGATTCGATAGGCTGAAACCTAACTGAGGAAAAAAATATTGAAGCACAAGAAGTATCTAATATTAGGGAGACATGCCTCGCGAAATTATTCACTTCTACAGAGATCAGCTTCTTTTTCTTTTCTCTCTTTATTTTTTAATATTGCTCGAGAGAAACTTCGACGAGACTGTAGAAATGTGAGAACTTAGTGCTTCTGATTTTTTTAGACAGGCCAAATTAACGCATCCCGTTAGAGTTCTCGATAATGTGTCCGTGTACATACTTCGATATTTTTCTTTTGTGAGAAAATCCTTCCTAAAGATTAGCTCGGTTCCATGTTAAGAAATTCAAATGGACGGAGAGGGTGGGGGGGATTGCCGGACTTTATTCTAAAAGGGTATTATGTGTTGTAGGGCTCGTGTAGCAACTGTGGCGTTGCTTGTCATAGTGTTCGTGCGACGCCGAAAGGACACGCGTGTCACAGCTGCTATCTGCACTGGAGGTCAGTGAGTGCAAGTAAAATTAAATACCAGTAATTAAAACAATTCTCAAATCTTCTCTCCGAATAAGAATGTTCATACAGGGGAGCACGAGAAGCGACCTCTAGAAGCTTTGCTTGGCACAGTAACGTATCGCTCATACGTAAGAATGTATGAGCATTCTTATAGGTGCGCTAGCTAATGTCTTCTTTCACGGACTTTGATTTCAAAGTACATTATAGAATCAGACTCATCCTTCAGCGAAATAGTAAAGTACATTGCAGGCTTGTTCGAATGATTTAGGCGAACGGGTGTAGCGAGACCGTTAAGTTCCATGCCAGGCCGTACGAATAAAAGAAAACCACCTCGCGGCCTGGTCGTTAATCACGACGATTTAGCGGCATTGGCTGGCCAACCGAATCAAGCAAACAACAGCTTACAAGCAATCGACACAGAAATTGTTAGCCTAAAACGCCAAGTACGTTACGATAAGCGTGTGGATACATTTTTTAAACAAAACAATTGTCCAAATGACATGTATTTCAATGCTGGACCGTATGATCTGTATTTATTAAGTAGTATCTTTATTTCCGAACGCGTAGATACAATCAAACAAGCAACAAGTAAGCGCTTTGAAACGTAAGACGACCGATGGTATCGACGATCTGCGGCCGCCGGAAGTGTCGAGTCGCATAAATGCTCGTTGGACAAACGACGAGCTACTGTTGGCCGTTCAGGGTGTTAGGAAATATGGGAAAGACTTTTCCGCTATCGCTGATGTGATTGGAACCAAGACAGAGGCGCATTTGCGATCGTTCTTCGTCAACTACCGGCGGAGGTATAATTTAGACGCGGTTCTGAAAGAATACGAGGCTGAGAACGGTCCCATACTGATCGACGACGAAAAGGAGGAGAAGGTAAAGCATGTTTGGTTGAATGAATAATTCGTAGCGTGCAGATTACTCAACGCCCTGTACATTTCTCTCAGATGGACGTGGATCAGCCAAACGAAACCGCGGAATCATCTCAAAAGACGAAATCATCCGTGGGCCTCGGACAGACGGCTAAATAACAAATGAGTATACTTTTGAGTACGAAACGTGAAAAGAATAATCACAGGCACTTTGATAATCGATAATGTCATAAAGAGAAGGTATTTGTTCATAATTCAGTTTGCAATTTATTATTCTTAGTTGTATTGCTTTGGCGGCTCTATGGTGGTGCGATTTTACGTTAGGGGCACCAAGTGCGAGGCACAATTCTCGTTGGACTTGTGCTTGGTAGAGCGATCCATATGATAAATATATGGATGAATATCACTACGTGTATATATACATATATGTATCTCGGAGAGAGTGTGCGAATTTATTCAGCTAACCTTATTTTGTTAGTGTAATAATACGTTTGTGTCTGTCTGAAATGGGATTGTCGTTAAGCCATCCGAAAGAATCGTGGCACCATTAAAGACATTAGCATACGATTCTAAGAAGCAAAGTAAATTTCATTAAGTTTATTGCATCCAGAGGTATAAGCATTTTCGATAGCGTACATCGTACGTAATCACGGGTGCAAATATTTTTTCTTCTTTCATTCGCGAGTAATTTAATTGTATTTTGTAGCACGTAATATTTCTAGGTATACATAAGGGACGTAAAAGTCCCGTTTTGACTAATGAAAGTAATTTAAACAAAAATGATTACTTGTTTCAATTGAGAGAAGATTCAGAGATTAATAATGGACGGGGAGTCGATAGGATTGTAAAAATATTTAAAAAAAAAACTGATATAGTTTGCATCATTAAGAAAATCATGTATCGCTTGGTGACACCTATAAACAATTTATATACCTGAGAATTTAATGGCAGTTTCGTGTGCGGATAATCAAGGTATCTTGCGACTACTTCAATACTTCAACGATTCTTTTTACCCGTGCTCAAATATTACCTAGACATCGTTGTAACGTTTCGTCGCTGCAATACTGCTACGTTCGCAATAATTCGAAGTTCTGCATGCATTTTCTGTCGGTTCGTCTTTTGTACGCGTAATTATTTATAGAATTGTTTCTAAGAAATTTCAATGGTTTATGTTACGGAGCTTAGATATAAAAGGAAACTATAGATAGAAGGAAGTATGAGTGAGGCAACCACTTATTTTACATCTGATTCGTGTGAAATATCGTCGAAGCAATTTTAATACTCCTCTCGTAGCTACATAAGATTTCGATGCCGGATGAGAATTCTTGTATTTGTGCCTATGCATTTCTGGCCGTACAAAAGAAATTTAAGGAATACAAGGTTGTAAGTTGAATAAATATCTCTCTTCTTCCTCCCCGTCTGGCTTCGCGCGTGAACCGTGCGTACACTCGACCTCCGGTGACGGTAGAAATTCGCTGAGAATCAGACAATCTTTCACTCTGTGCAGAAACAAAAGTGACGAGGAGGGAAGAGAAGTTTCCATACTTCGTTCGACTTTTAAACTCTCCGAATAATGATCGCGATTACGTGGGACAAAACGTATTCAGCAAAGAAAGGTTTAACGCACCCGTTACCAAGTTATTTTATTTAAAATATGAGACAGTAACGATTGTGTTAAGCAGTTTGTTGCTAGAGAAACAATGCTCAACAAAAGAGGTACAGATTCATTCAAATTTTAACAAAAGAAATATTTGAATATTCTCAGAAGATACATCACGACGTGAGTTTCTTTTACGAGTTTTATAGAATAACAGATTCGAGGGGTTGGAAATTGTGCCGCAAGGAAAGATATCAAATTAAGGGATATAAATATATTTTTGTGGCTTGCTGCTACGTACTCGATCAAGTTGTATAAAACGAAATAATGGTTCCTGATGTTTCTATTGCATTACGCAAGATTATGTAACGAAGGCACGTATATATATTAAAATTGTTCGTATTATGAGATAACGGTGCTTCTGTACTTACAAGCACAAGCTTTTCTATTACAATATAGACGTGTACCTCACTTATAATAGAGAAAAATATATGAATAATTTCACTGCGGCGAATCCTTGTGAGAACGAGGAGAGACTGCTTTCGAAGAAACTCCCGAAATAGTTTGTTGCTCGTGCGGTGTAAAAGATTCAGGTTTGAAATTAACTGTATTATAGATAAACGATGCACACCTTCTTTCTATACGCCCCTACCGCGCATTAAAAGTAAATCGAACGTGATCGCATAGAAAATCTTCTAAACAATTGAAACCGATCGGTTTGAATGAAATGGTTATTGTCAGGCAATATTTCCAAGAAACATTGACTTCCAATAATTCTTTTGCCTCCTTTACGGTAGGACATTGAACCTCGAATATGTATAGCTTTTAATTATAGTTTCACCTGTACATCTACATTTACTATTAATAGCAATAGTAATAATACCGTTAGTTTAATGTTTGTCTCTAGGTAGTGTCGACTACTTAATGTTAACAGAAACACTCGCAAGCGTGTGCGCACGATTTGTTTGTCGAAAGATGTTACTCCGGAAGATGATTGTGAAATTAGGCACGCCTTAGCAATTATCATAGAAACATACTTTGATGTAAATAGAAACGATCACCAAAGAAATTTATTGTAATCGTTAGCGACATATCACAGAGACGGATCGATCAGTCTCTAGGACTATCTGACCGGACAGGTAGTTTGGAACTTGAAATTGCAAAAAAAATGTGTGTTGGGGTCTAAAGCGGACAGCAAGTAATTTGGACTTATTCTCTTTTTAGCGTACAATATTTTATTTTGACGATAACTTAAATGATTGCAAACACCTCGAGCATTTAATGAACTGCACCTGCGTGCGGAGAATCTTCTATCATTCGATCTTGTATCCTTAACAGGAATCATGCTCCGATCCATTCTCATCTTCTTCGTTGGATCATGTAGTTTTAGTACGTGCAATTCTTTCACGCGCGAAAGCACGGCGCAGTGTTCAATTACATTATTAGGTGTAAGCTTGTCGTAGCTTGAGATCGAGGAAGGAAGCTGCCTTCGAATATTCCCACCGCGCGGCTACTTCTCCCGCGGCCGGAAGACATCCTCTTTCCTCGATTCTTATTTAATTACCGAATGCATTTAAGCGAGGGACGACGCGCAGTTAGCGAATAAATGTTTCAATTTGAAATTGAAGTTTTGTAATTTTTTATATACCGCCGAGATATGTTTATTTGTGTAAGATTTCTCAAGTGGCTCGCCAAACACGTCGATACTACACGATAGTTTTAATTTATATGGATAATAAGGTCTCTGGATTCAACTAATCGAACGAAACGTAACTCCTTCAAAGACGTTACGACGGCAACGATTTCGCCGGACTTATATTTGATATCGCGCAACGGTATGGACTGTAGATACGATATGAAAAGTATATAAAGAGGGATGGACATATGAAAGGTCGAAAAAAAAAAAGAAGAAATTTCGCAATGTGTAATATATTCTATGATCGTTCAAAATTTTCTAACATTCTGATACGATTGAATGTAGCATAATGTAAATATAAAGTAATAAGCTTTGTGAATGTGTACACATTCGTATGTCCGTAAGGTGTACAGATGTATTTATTCAGGACTATTAAATATCTCTTGTGTATTTTGATGGATCAGAAAGCATTTATTTCGGGATTCCTATTGACAAGAATTAGTAGCCTTTAATTATAAAATGCTTCGTCATAGCGTATCATTTATTCAGTTATAATTGTACATTATTAACATCAGCTGTATTCCTGTATTACAATTCTTTGCTTCCTTAATAAATAATCCAAGTATTTAGTATTTAAAACAACTTCTAAATTAGTACGATCGAAGCAACATGTTTCTTGGAGCTGGTACTTCGTCCGAATCTTACCCAGAGTATCGATAACAATCTCATTATTGTACTCCGCGCTGGTACTTTCTACAGAGCGCTTGTCGCAATTGTATTTATTTCGCTGCGCGTAGTAGAAGCACAGATTTAAAAACTTGGACTCTTCTCTGTAAAAAGGATTGTCGTCATGGTAGAAAGGATTTTCAATTGTCACGTTGACGTCGAAGTTTTTAATACTGTGCGCGAACAATTTTACAAAGGATAGCCTCGTATCCTTATCCCCGAAGAAATTCGATCGATCGAGCATTACTTCGGATAACAATGCTTGATATATATGTTCGTCATGTTTCAGAAGGCTGTATTCAGGGGCAATTGTTTGTAAAACATGTGCTCTCACGCTGCCCGCGATAGCTTCGCGTATCTCCGAGATCTCGTCTCTCAACAATAGCAAACAGCAATGCAAAATTGTTAACTTATTCCTACTTGTTAGTTCTACGAAGTGGCGAACTGAGAACTGGACAGATTCAACTGCCATTTGTCTCGTGTGCTCTTCTTCGTGAATGCATAAGCTGAGAACGCGGGACAACATCTCACTTACGAGTGTCTCATTCTTAGAAAATATTAATATTAACACAGACTTCAAACGCCATAAAGTAGAATATGTTACGGTCTCTTCTGCTCGAAGAGACAGGCTTTCCAGTACCTGTCCAATACGCAATCCACTTATATCCGACAATGGCAACTGTTTCAAAGTCCTCAAAGCGTAATTCACCATTGCGTTCAGAAGCAAATCATCGCAGTTACGTTCAGTTAATAGCAAACGTTCAAGAACAATCTCCAGAACTGGCACGCAGAGCTCTAAGTGATTTAGAAACGATGTACTTTGATCGATGCAACTGGAATCCAAAATTTTGTGTAGAACTTCAATGTTAATACTATTCGTGCGTGTAACGCAGTCTGCGTGCAATTTCGTAGTGAGCTGAATAAATTGAAAGAATCCTGGCTGTATCTTCTCGGAAGAGAATACAGATGTATCTTGATCGAAGGAGAACACATCTGTAGCACACACTTGATTAGAAATGGACTCTGAAAGTTGTAAAGATAACGCTTCCAGCATGTAGCATATTCTTGGATTATTGTTCTCTTTAGGCGCGTCGCTCCAAATTTGTAATATTTTCCGAAGCCGTAACAACTCTACGCACTGCTCCGATTCGTGGTTTGCATAGTTTGCAACGTCCGAGCACGAATTTATATTGCTCCCTTCAACGGATAATTTCTCCTTCAGATATTTTATCGTTAATAAATAACCGTGTATGAAATTAGTATCTCGGCAGGAAGAAACATCAGATCTGAGCCTCGCGATCTCGGATTTGATGCTCAGAAAATCCGTCATCGCAGCGTACGCCTTCGCAGCTAAAAGTCTGACATACAGGACGGGATTCTTAAACAAGATACGGAGCGAATCTTTCGCTTTTGATACGAACTCTTTCGAAGAATAATCGATCAAGTTGCAACCGCCGCAAGAAAACTTTGAAACGAGTATAAGGATGTGCACGATATTCGAATGTAAATACAGCGCGTTGGAAAAGCTCGCGAACGTCGATGAGAAGCTTTGCAATTCTTTCATAATGTAATCCGCGAGTACGGGATAGTGCGTGACAAAATGATTAATAGGATATCCATTTCCAAAATCCAAAGCTTCGCCGTAACTTTGGCCCACCAGTCTCGGAACTATTGCGCCAAACAACTGCAGGCTCGCATTTCTGCAAACATTTGTAATCTTTATAATCGTTCCGGTACGGTTTAGTTTCTTAATTTTATCTTGCGTTCCCTTGAATAGGTCTACGCGGCGTTACCTTATGGTCCATATTTCAGACTCCAAGCATTTGAAACAGGTCAATGAAATCCTCTCCATGTATGGAAGTAACTGTGCATGTATTTCTTTGTCCGCCACTAAAGCGCGTAAAAAATGCAACCGTCTTGTCCGCGGAGAGTCATGTTGCGATTCTACGCTTTCCTGAGGAGCATCCGAGGTGTCCAGCAGGTCTAATAATTTTTGTACCGCAAAATGTAGAAGTGGCCTGTCGCTTCGATTATCGCTGACGACAATCCTGTGAAACATTATTGATAATCCTGCGCCTCTTCTAGTGATGTTTAGAGAGTGCATATCGTCGCTTTCTAAAATCCGCGATGCATGTAGTTTTGGCAAATCACAGTACTTGGCTTCTTTGCACAAACATCTGCAATTTCCAATTAATCTTGATCATCAGACGGCTCAAGTAATTATTCTCGTTCAGAGTAAACAATACCTAGTTAAATGTCCTATTGCTGTACCAGCAGCCTCCACTACACCTTTGTGTCTACACTTGAGTAATACAGTAGCTATAATATTAGTAGAACACTTGACGGTTTCATCCGAATACATTAACGTTCCTATTTCACAAGCTATTTCGCAGGAGACCTGAATAAAAATTACGTTCTGTTGCAGGTGTAATGTTACAGTTATTCGAAGCAGATAGGAAAGATTAAGGCCGCACCTTCAAAGACATCCAAATACAGGAAACGAGAACTTGATGCGCAGGAGTTAAATTCAAATCGTCGAAGTTAATACTGTCTACTTCGCTATTCTTAATTGCTTCGTCGATGGCTAATCCCATTTCCGCGAACGAAGATGAATATTCTATAAACAGAATTACACTTTCATTCCCAAGAAACTATTTTCCAAGCTCTCCGGATTAAACGAGATGTACCTCTGTTTTCAGATTTCGAAGAAAGTATAGCTAAAAAGAAGTCGGTAGCATCCTTCAAGAGACATAGTATCTTTTCAATGAATTCCGAAGTGAGGCAAGAATTTTCTGGGCCGCTGCGAAAGGTGATCTTCGATAAAGCAGTCAACACGCCATAAAATGGTTTGTTCTGGACGATGGCCTTTAGTATATCGGCCTTCATCTGTGTTAATTGCCCGGCAGCTTCGTCAAGCAAGAAATCCGAGTATCTTAAATTCTTGTAACTTTTATATCCGTTTTTATCGTATATTTCAAGAGTACTTTGCGAAACGTCCAAAGGTACCCAATTCGCTAAAATTAATACAAGAGCCGCTCCACTTTCGATTTCATAGAACTTGGACGAATTACAATTTCGCAGTGCCACCCTGTATATTACCTAATAAATAGTTTCTGTTTAATTACCTTTCTCACGAAAGACAGACGTTAAAAAGAATTAAGGTGCCGAGTAGAAGCGAACACTTCCTTACTTGCTTCTCCGAATCAGTCAGAATATCCTTATCGAAGTAGTCGAGGATAATAGAAGTAGCCAGTTGCTTAACATCAAGCGCAGAGTCTAATACGAGCCGCAATAAAGCAAACAAGCTTGTGTTATTCGTAAATTTCCAATGCTCGGTCGCCTTCAGATGTTTCTCCAGCAACAAAGTGCAGGATATATTTTCTATATTGTTGGACTTATTAAATGCACTGGCGTTGGTAAAAGAAAGCATGGCCTGGTACAAATTTAAACCAAGTATTTTTCGTTGGTAACAGGAGCCAATCTCGAAGCAATCCAATAAGAATTCATGCAACCAATATGTGATATAGTGTACATCGTCTACGCAATCTGTTTTAGTGTTACACATTTTTAAAACATTGGCATAGAACACTTTAAAGTACTTGACTATTCCATCTCTCATATGCACCGACGTGCTGTTAGCAT
The DNA here is from genome assembly GCA_929113495.1 of Andrena minutula. NCBI lineage: Eukaryota > Metazoa > Arthropoda > Insecta > Hymenoptera > Andrenidae > Andrena > Andrena minutula. Next base: position 74,019,747 of record OV815993.1, on the reverse strand, counting down.
TGTGCCACAAAAAGTTTCTTATCGTAAAGAACTGATCTCTGTTTTCATCGTAAAGATTGTTTACTTGGTAACAGTTTATGGCAAAGCCGTTTAATCTCACAATATCCATGTTATGATTTGTGTAGTACTCGACTTTTCGCTGCTGTGGAAGATCGACGCGCATTTCGCTGGCTATTCTCTGAAGATGCGAGTGAAGAAAGTGTTCGTTCATGTCGTTGGTCAAATCCCATAAGTATGGCAAGATACTTCGGTGTTTCTTAATAACTGGTTCGAGCCAATGTTTGCAGAGCAATTGAAGAGCATTGTGATTTTCACTGCAAGTTTAAAATTCATATTTAATTGCCAGCTTCTTATTCCATCGTGTATACAACTCTGTAATTAAACTCACTTTTCTGTTGTCCCCCAATGATGGAAAAGATAATTGATTATGCAGCCAAATGATTGCTTCCACTCATCTTCGCTTAGCTTCTTCGTGACAGCAATATAAACTTTCGTGCCCGCTGAGCGCAAGTTGTGTTTCGTTAAGCTAGTGCACAGGGGCAATAAGAAATCCCGAGAAGTCATAACTCTAACGTTGTCCCAGACCTCGCAAATCTCTGCGAGTATGTCGTACTTTATTTCATTCTGCCAAGAAATTCTGTCGACGCAATGCTTGAACGCGAATGCCAGGTATCCGTTGTACTTGTTTTCCATGATTTTCAGGTACATATTAAAGATGGATATTGAGTTTTGTTTACTGATCTCGTTGATGGCGTTGCACCAATTCGAGAAGATGATTGCCTCTAATTTCTCCTCTGTTATCGAATTACATCTGTCCCAGAAGCTTGTATCCATTGTTCTACGCAACCACATGTGCAGTATTTTGTACGCGAAATGAGAATATTTAGTATATGTTATACAATGCTGGCATATAACATCGAAGATGAGGAGACAAACATCGTCAGAATATATTTCTTTATGATTCACTTGTAAATATCCATGAGCGCAAATTAATTTGAACAGCGTAGGGTCGACGGTGTCGTATCTTTTATCCAAAAAGTGCAGCTCGTTAGACTTGGATTGTAAAAAATTGTTTATGGTATCTTTCAGGGGAACTAAAGTGTGTTGCATCGAGAGTAAAGCAAAGAATGCGTGCGAAGCTAACAAGGCTCTCTCCCTTCTTATTCCTGCATTTGGGATAAAGATTTCTATAATGCGTCTGAGAACTGTTTGCCATCCTTCCAAATCTTCATCGTTCCACGATTGTTTGCACGATGAAGAATAGCTTATCAATCTCTGAAAAATTAAAGGCACGACACTTTATGATTGTAAACGCAACGGAAATTAATTAGCGCAAACAGCTACAGAATTATTCTCGTGAAAAATACTGACTCTGAGAATCACAGTATCCTCTGTGCATGTTTGAAGCTCGTTGATTAAATGATTCAATTCCGTATTTCTTGCGCACATATTGTTAGAATAATTCAGCGACAGACGTTTTAATTCGATAACTGCGATGTTACACCCCTCAAACGTTATTCGAATTTTTACAGTTCTCGTTCCCTAATCGTACGAATTCGGATTTGTCGTTTGGAAGTCGAAAGCCGCTTTCGTAGCGACTTGTGCAGGTGTATCAGGCTTTTCTGTTTTATTTCCATCAAAGCTACACGTCCTGCAATTAACAGGTAATCGTGTTTATTTCTCAGTCTTGTTTCTCAGTGGTTATAGAAATAACTATGATATAATTAATTCCCGCAAAGCCACAAAAGATCTCAAAAAATTGCCAGTCGAAGTGTAAAAAAAGCGTATTATTCAGCAGCCATCAAACTAGCTTTCCACTTAAACTGCTCTACGTACCAAATAACGAAAAGAAGACAAAATAAACTTCTAGTATAACGGATTAAGGATTCTCATACAATACAATAAGACAGTGTCGTGTTATTTTTAAGCATTTGTTTTTATTATAAGTAACAAAAATAGGAAAACTTAATTTAAAAACAATTCAATAACTATTAGTTGAAACGTGGTAACTTATAAATTATAACTGCTACATTAGTTCTATATTTTATGCTGGATTTGACTCTTCAGGAACGTACCCCCCTTGTTCTATTTGCTCTTTGAATTTCAAGTACTCCCGCTTACGATCAAAGTGTTTTACCTAGTGAAAAGTGAATAGAAATGAAAATTTATTAAAGGGGTGGAAGCATCGTATATAGCAGGAATTACACATTACTTCCTAGCGATACATCTTGTACAGATACTAGTGTCGTTTAATCCTCCAGATAAAAATAATCGTGCGACGTAAAGAACTTACCCATAGAGCGGGACAAAACTTTTCATACTGTTCCCTAAACTTCTTGCACTCCGTGTCTGGTTTACCTTCGTCGAGACACTTCCAATAGTCGTCCCTACAGTTCCAGCATTTCGTACGTTCTTCTTTGTTCGGGAAAGACATTCTAAAACAATTTCATCTTAGCATCGATCCTTTTGAAACCTATTTCACTATTTTTAATGCTATAAACATTCGATAAAACTACACGTGCGCGACGCCAGTACACATTCCTTCCTCCGTTTCTTACACTTGTTTTGTGTAAAGCGATTTTTCAAGAAAGACAGAATTGAATGAGAAATTGAACGCGATAACGGATACTTACCTATAACAAATATCTTGCAACTGAAAGTCTCCGGTGAATATACAAATTTTCACTGATGATTTCCAGACGTATTATAAGCACTTATTTTTATAGAATCGAAAATAAGATCCTTAAAATAAAACGAAAAACGATTACATAATCTGGTGGCATGTGTAACGTGCACCTCAAAGAAACGATTAAATCGGAAAAGATTTCATTTATTTATAAACATTGAAATGATATTTAAAATGCAACGCAAGGGGCGTGAGATTTAAATTACTTTTTCATTCATCGAATATTAATCGCACAGTAGGTTACTTATCCAAGCGCGTAATATTATTTCAAGTAATATAACAATTGTTTAATTTGTAATTATGTAAAGATATGTAGGGAAACGTAGAATAGAATATCGAGTTACATTCGATAAATGTATACACTTACATTATATAAATTATAAATATTTTATATCCGCAGTAACATAAACGAACTACGACTAACCTGTTTATTCGTTTTACTGAAAGAAACTGTGAAATATTGTGGTAAACAATAATATTAGACTTTACGGCGTTTATATTAGTTTCCGAGGATCGTTGAATTTTTATTTTACATGCTGCAATATGCGACAAAATTCCAAGTACAATTCATAGTGCCTTCTTTCGAAATGTAATGTTATCTTCGGGGTGGGAGTACAAAACCTGTCGTTTCGTATCGAAAATAGGGTAAAAATAATGAAATTTTAATTGAAATATCCAGGGAATATAAAAGCACATGCGTTCCTCGAGATCTATATACAATAGATATCTTAATTGCAAATAAATTAAACAAAACTGAACTTAGTGTTGCCAACATACAAATTTATCGCGACGTTAATTAATCTCTTCTAACGTGAAAATTATCGAGGATAACGATTATGTATTGTAAATTAGGTGTTCCCAATAATATAAACGCAACAATGATTCATGTTTTATTATGTACAAATACATCTCATCTTAACAGACAATACGCAACAATTACAAATTTCGTTTTTGTAATATAGCACGCGAAGGATTCAAGAATGAGGTCAAGAACTTTGAGTATCTCTCTTATAATGCACCAAAGACGTGTTACATTTTATACAATTCCAGAGGTAGTTGTTTGGTACATTATCGAGAGGGATATTTCAAACGCCTCGCCGTTAATCGCGTCGTCCTGTGCATTGTTAAAAATAAGACTCTGCTTCTACGCAAGGTAGACTATAACTAGAACCATAACAATACAGGTGAATATCATCCCGCCAACTAAAATAAATCCATCCTGCCTACTTCTTTGCTCTATAAATCTCATCGTCGTGTTCGAAAGTCCTAAGGTATTCCCAATGTCTATCAGCCGCTTGTGAGCTCCTTTTAAAGTTATTCTCTGAGATCTCAAGCTGTCCAAGATACTACTGCCGCTTTGAATAAGGTCGTCGACTCCGTGCACCGCATTTCGCAAGCTAGAATTATGCTGCGCGTTGTGATCTATCATAATATCGACGTGGTCGTTCGCGGTGAACGTCTTGGACAGAAGGGCCTCCCTTTCAGCCTCTTCCCTCTGCTGTTTCATCACTTTGTAACGCCAGGAATTCAAGGCAGCCTTCAGGTGATGGCTATCGTACTTGAGCTGATTCACTCTCATCTTAGCGTTCTGCCTTTGAAATACGGGGCCTTTCAGATACAATACATCCAATCGCTCGCAGTTGCTGGAAAAACGAGCACGGTTTAAGGATCGTTAATCGTTGTTTCTTCCGACGGAAGTTCGGCAGCGGGCTACCTGTTGATGAGACTTATTTTAGACTCTATAAAGCTCTCTATTTCATTGATATCCAGGTTAGGCGAATTTTTCTCGAGCTGCGAGAAAAGGTGCTGCGTCTCTTGGACCAATTTGTTTGTCTGGTGATACAACGTTTCCATATTTCTTGATAAATATTTTCATTCGTCTTTTAACAGCCGCGAAAGTTGTGACGTGTACGCGCGGGCACTACTGTCAGATCGAGTGTGTATCTGGAACAGTGGTTATCAAAACCGCTCCGGCGATACATCGAAAGAGTTTTCTATGCGGAATACTGCAGGGGAGAATGCGAAAGGCACTGTATTAGATAGTCGAGCACTAAACATCGAGAATTAAACAATATCTTAGTTATACTTTCTATGAACCTAAAAGTAAAAAATGTAAAATAAAGCTTCATCGATGGTTCTATACGTAGTTAACATAGTCCTGTCCCTTTCAATGCAAGGGAGCTACTGACATCTTTGTTTGATTACTTTGATTTGTATGTTGTGTGTCATACAGATTATATTTTCCTCTAGCGATACGAGGTTTCTATTTACATAGATAATTAAACAGTCTCTCGCACTGTTAATCGATCTACTTCTATATAAGTAAAAGTTAATGGATGTACAAACTGCTGGCGTCTTCAGTGAATCGCCATTTATAATAATGAAATGTACCGAGCGTGGCTAACAATTGGATCGAGCGATCGCAGTTAATTTGTTTAAAGAACACGTCGTAGATCTTTGAAAATGGATATCGGTGAATTACTCTCGTACAAAGTATGTTTTCTTCCGTTGCGTTTCGCAGCTCGTTCTAACCGAGACTTTTTCATTTTATCATAACCTCTTAAGAAGTAATGTTTGCATGGAGTTCACTGCATAAGTGTTACTTTTTGTAGCCTCCCAATACACCGAAAAGGCCACTGGCGGGAGAGGAGGACGACGAGGATGAATGGGAAAATGCTAAGAAGCCGAAAAGGGTTATTAAAACTCCGTACCACGCACGTCAGAGGCAACAGAAAGAAATCGACGTAACTCCGGTCAGAAGCAGCGAACCTCCCACGCCTATTAGGGCCGCTTTGCCTTCGCCTGCGAACGATGTGGTTGAGCCGCAGTTAACGGAGAAAGAGAAGCAAGATATTTTGAAATACGTAGAGACCGAAGCTCCGGAGGTAGAAGCGCTGGACGAAGCGACGCTTAAAAGGATGGTACTGTTATTTGAGAAAAGGGCGCTCAGAAATCAAGAGATGCGAGTGAAGTTCCCTGATCAGCCAGAGAAGTACGGTGTCTTTAAAACAGCCGTGCTAATGAGAAATTGAATCTGAAATTCGTGTGATTTTTGTTTCTGTAGGTTCATGGAATCGGAAGTCGAACTGCACGAGACTCTTCAAGAGCTTCACGTCGTTGCCACTAATCCAGATCTGTATCCGTTAATGGTAGAGTTGGGTGCTGTACCTTCTCTGCTGGAATTGTTGTCCCACGAGAATACAGACGTCGCGGTAGGCGTCGTGGACCTCTTGCAAGAATTAACGGACGTAGACATTTTGCACGAGAGTCAAGAGGGCGCGGATACGCTTATCGATGCTCTGTTAGAGCAACAAGTCTGTGCGCTTCTTGTACAAAATTTAGAAAGGCTGGACGAAGCTGTGAAAGAGGAAAGCGACGGGGTTTATAACACCATGGGTAATTAATTACTTTGTTACGCTTGCCGTGACTGCTCTCTAAATATTTAATTAATCGCTACGCTATGTTTTCAGCTATCTTTGAGAATCTCTTGGAGTTCAGGCCTGACTTATGCGCCGATGCCGGGAAACAAGGATTAATGCAATGGCTGCTAAGAAGGATTAAAGCTAAAGCACCGTTCGACGCCAATAAACTCTATGCTAGCGAACTTTTATCTATTCTTTTACAAAGTACGCCAGAGAACAGGCTTCTCCTTGGCGAGCTGGATGGAATCGATGTACTGTTACAACAATTAGCGGTATGTATAATTTTAACATTTCTATTTTGTGTATCTAATATTTCTTACCAATGCGTGTCACTTTCAGTACTACAAAAGGCACGATCCTCAAACGGCTGAGGAGCAAGAAATGATGGAGAACCTATTTAACGTACTGTGCTCGAGCCTAATGGCGACTGTGAACAGGGATAGGTTTTTAAGGGGAGAGGGGCTGCAACTGATGAATTTAATGTTACGCGAGAAAAAGATGTCTAGGAACGGATCTCTCAAGGTATAGAGTCCACTGAAATTCGCGATTCTATTTCAATATTAACGAATTCTCCGATTGTATTCCAGGTACTAGATCACGCCATGAACGGTCCAGACGGAAAAGACAACTGTAGCAAATTTGTAGATATTCTAGGATTAAGGACTATATTCCCCTTGTTTATGAAAACTCCAACGAAGAATAGGAAGAAAATGCTTACCGCGGAAGAGCACGAAGGTGATGAAAATCTTAATATATAAAACAGAAAGCTTCTATATGTTTGTGTGTTTGTCTGTCGCCTAAAAACTTTTAAACAATAAACTCTGGGATCACTAAATGTGCCTCAGCTCATCATGCCTGACTAATCCAGATGAATGTGACTACTTTCACAAAAAAAACTAAAATAAATTTTTTTTTCTAAAATCAGACTCAAAATTTCGGGCGAAGCCGAGTAGTAAAGCTAGTAATGTATAAATCTTCTGATCTGGAATGTTTTAATGCTGTTTCTTATTGCAGAGCATGTAGTATCCATCATAGCGAGTATGTTGAGGAACTGCAAAGGGCAACAGCGCCAGAGATTATTGAGCAAATTCACGGAAAACGATTATGAGAAAGTAGACAGACTGATGGAGCTACATTTCAAATACCTCGAGAAAGTGGAGGAAGTCGAGAAAAATACAAAGGTCAGCGAAGGTAGTAGAAATCTCAAGTCTTCGGAATGTACTCACGCCTGCCTGAATTATTAGGAAGACGAAGACGAAGAGGAATCGTACCTGAGAAGATTGGATGGTGGACTGTTTATCTTGCAATTAGTGGATTACGTGCTGTTAGAAGCTTGCACCGGTTGTCCGCCAGCAGTGAAGCAGCGGGTCACGCGAATTTTAGCTCAAAGAAGGGCATCTCTTAAAACCATTAGGCATATCATGAGAGGTAAGGTCTTTATTACGAGACTCGTAGATGATCATTGCGTAATGTATGCATTTCTTTCATTAGAATACGCTGGGAATCTTGGCGACGCCGGTGATTCGGAATGGAGGGAAGCAGAACAGCAACACATATTGCAATTAATTGACAAGTTCTGATGTACACTTGAGAATGAAGAATTTAAAAATTTCGACTTCTCCGCTGTACTGATATCGATGTCGAAAGTGATAGTCCTATCCTCCATTAACATTTAATATACGTGTGAAATACATTGGGCGAAATGTTCTTCTTTCGTACGCGATAGCAAGCAGAGTTGATGGAAGATTAATGGTCGACGGATGACGCGTGGAGGCGGCGCAGCTGTTTGAAATACGCGCTAGAGCAGCCCGCGCGCGATTAATCGATAGGTTCGTTGTTTTTCTTCGCGGTCTAATGTGTCAGTCAGTTTATATCATGCCCACATGATTGATATCGTTATAGTGCACGATAACGTGAAAGTCTTTTATATATTCCAAATTCTCAGTTAACTAGAGTCCCTTTATTCGGATAGTGTTTGTTTCACCCATTGACGAAATATTTCGCAAAGATATCATAGATGTACGACAATAAAATGGGTGAAAGTAAAACAACCTGCCGCCTTTCGTATCATGTCAATACTGAACAAGCTGATTACAAATTTGAACGACATTGTCCGTCCGTACGAGTCGGAAGACACCGTTTATAACTTGCAAAACTACTATGGCGAAATACTGTACTCGGACTACGCGTGGAAGAGTTACTATCGTAGGAAGCAGTTCGGTCTTTACGAGAAATTTGTCGTCAACAGTGGCTACGTGAAGTACTTTCACAAATACAACGACCGTGGCGATGTGGTTCATTATCAGAGAAACTTTTCTTATCTGCAGCTTATCGTTTTCCAAGTAAGCGAAAATTCTAATAAAATTTCCCGCGGCATATTCGAAAACGAGCCGGGAATCACGAGGCTCTGCAAGAATAGCCGAGCGCCCGCAGCGATTCACGTCGTACAATTACTAATCGCAACATGTTTATTTCCCATTTAAACGCGCATAAATGTGCGTGTCAAAGAAAACAAAAATTGCGCGCGTTTTCTCTCGGACTAGCTGTAACCATGGCGACGCACGTGGACGCATGCGCGCTCGCCCGAGCGTGCTCGATCGTGACGCCGAGTCTTCTCAGTTCCCTAGCAACCGTTGTCGGCGCACGTACTCGTTGAAGGACCAAGGAGACTCGTTCGATTAATCGGGATACCAAGTTTATTTCCGATCGCCGTTCGCGGCTCGCGGCATGCCAGCTTTCCACCCTTTGACGCCAAACAGAAACGCCGTGTTATGATACGGGTGTAGTGGGGAAGGGGGTCAATGCTCGGTGAACGATCGATCGCGATTGGCCGAGCCGCGCGGCCCGCGGCCAATGGGAGCGCGCGCTGCGCCCTTGCGCGAAAGTTTGCTGCACGAAAGATGCCAGTCCGCTGCTGCAAGCTTTAGAGGCGCGGTTGTTAGTCGTGTCGGCCGGTTTCGTTGGTGTTTCCCCTGTACCTTAGCTCGCGTTTTTCACGGCGCGCAAGCCGAGGACAGCCGACTCGAGACGCGTCGGAAGCAAGAGGAATCGGTGTTCGTCGCGAGTGCTCGTTTCTGTGATTCTTCGTCTTGTGCCTGCGATCAGGAGCGACCAAGTTTCGAGGAGAGCCACGGCGAGGGAGATCAGACCCCTTGAAGGAGCAACCGCAGTATGTCACCTGTCACTTTCATCCCTCTATTTCGCGTTCAATTCCCCGCCGATGTTATTGATCGGTATCGTGCTCTGGATCGGAGCGTGCGTACGCGCGTGTACAAATCTGCTCGCGAACGCGTCACTTTGATTCAGCAAAGTCGGCTAGTCTTCCCGTTGGCGTTTGACAGTCGACTATTCGGGAACCACACCACCTCGGACGCGTACACGGTGATCTCTTTTTTTTCCAGCGATATACAGCGGTGTTTATTTACATGAAATGTTGCGCGAGCATCACCTTGGATAGTTGCTAGTGTAACTATTCGGTTTTTATGGCGTCGTTAAAGTTCACGGCGTGACTTCATTCTTTCACCGCAAGAAATCGAGACATCGGTCGAGCACGGTTTCTCGCGGATTTAATTCGATCCCTCGTAAACACGCACGATAGCGGAATCAGCGTTTTCGAGTTGATTAAGTCGCGCTAAAATTAAATCGCCTCAGATTATCGTGGAAGCTCGCGTACGCGATTATACTTACTCGGGCTGCACTCTGGATTGCTGGAATAATTTCAATGATAAATTTTGATATGGCTTGCTAGCATTACGTGTCGATGGGGCCGGGGGATTCTTATACGGTTTCCTGGCCCGTAACTCCAGCTGAGAGGCGTCTTTGCAGCGCAAAGCCAATTTTCCAATTGCGTACCTGCTTCTGCGGTGACGCAACCCTGTCCCTTCTGATTTCTTGCGTTGCGTGTGCACGCGTCGAGCGACGGAAGGGAAAGGGTGGGTTTGCAATGTTCGTCACGTGATCGAAATGCTGGGGATGCCTTTTCAAATCTCGCGGGCTTGAACCTGAGCCTCTTTCTCGGGAGTTTTGCGTAGAATTACATATTAATATAATTTCTACGTCCTCCACAACTTGCGCATTTCAGAACAGTCAGAGTCAAATAATTTGCAAAACCATACCAGTAGAATAATCAAAATATTTTCTATTCCTTTTTTCTCTATTCTTGTCGCTAAGATAACTTGTTCTAATTTAATCGACACTCTCCTGCTAATATCGCTGTTCCAGAGTTATCCGTTTGAATTTCTAAATTGCGGCGAGGAGATTATAATTCCTCGGAGCGTGGAATATTATTTCGAATCGATCAGATCGATCGAGTGAGTGATCCTCCAATCAGTCACACTTGTTCTGATTGCTTAATCCCTTTGATCTTTTAATTATTCGATCCGGGACGAGCACACACGCCCGTTGATGAATGAACTATGCCCGGCTAGGAAAATTGGCGGGTGAAAATTTCGCGGCCGCGGCGCAGGAGGCTCGGCTTATCCCTTTGCTGTGGTCTATCGATTCTCGTCGGCGCAGAATGCACGTCGGCTGCATCACTATGAATGCTGCAGACGACGTGTGACCTTGAACGAGTAGGTCGCGAAATTCAAATAGAGCCCGGGCAAACGAAACCCCACCGAGTTGACTTTTCCGAGCGCAATCCACCGTTGTCCGACCTTGCGAATATTTCGCAATTTCCCTTTGACTCTCGAGCATCCTGCCACTCTCGAGAAATTCCCTTGTGACTGCAATTTCGAACGTCGAGCATCCACGAGTAACAGCGCAAAATATTTGCACGCTGGTTGAAACTATGTAATTCTTTTAATTCGATAATCTGCTGAATGGGTCGTCGGTAAAGGCTCGTTAATCGTTTCGCAGCTGCGAGCTTCTCAGTTTACTAGAATTTCCCAGCGCATTTTCGATCTCGCCTCTGAAAAGGCCTGGTGCTCGGGACTGGCGCGTTGCGGATAAATTGAAATACTTATTTAAGGAGGATCCAATTAGGCTGCCATTCCGGGAATCGCCGCGGCCAGGTTTACGCCATTATCGATCAAACTGTCCCAGATTCGCGGATTCTTCGCTGCTGAAGCGTTCATGCACGAAGCACGGGCCATTCTGCGCGCCTATAACCGACCTCTGTTGCTTTGAGAAATTATTCGTCCTCGCTTCCGGTTCGACGCACACGCATCCTATGCATGCATCCTTCCAGTCTGGCGTATTGGGCCTCTCGATCCGTTCGCCGAGTGGAAATTAGCGATCCCCGAGGGTGTTTGAAGAATTCAGAGGGCCCTTAGAAGCACTCAGAGTTTCAAGGTGTCTGGCGCCATTTCCCTTCTTTTCTCCATTTTCCAGTCGGCCAGGCCCCGCGGACCGTTAAAAGACGATCGAAATCTTGGTGCTCGGTCTCGATAGGGTCGGCTCGAGGGTGTCTGAGGAATTTCGAAAGCTCGCTCCTTCGATCCTCGAAGTAATTAGAGATCCAGAGAGTCTGGCGGTAACCAAGGAATCTTTCTTACAAGCGACTCTCTCGCCCAAGCGCGGTTATTCGTATAGATTTTTTTCTTCCCGCTGGAGAGGGTGCACTCTGAAAGTCCCTCTGAAAGGCTCGCGTGCGGCCACTCTCAGCGAAAACGCTGAGCGAGCTACTCAAGCTCGAGACGCGGGCGTGCAGGCCGCTTTCGCGAAAATTTTACTATAATTTTTAGGTCAGATCCACGGTTAGTGTATCGAGGGAACAACCGTCGTGGATTATCCTTCGGCACGGAACCATCATTCGTGCACTCTGCTTTCACGGAGAGATTTCCGTGGCACCATCGGACGAGAGAACCTTATTTACGAACGAGGTTCGTCTTCCACACATAGCTTTCACGATTTTCATCGTCGAGCTAATATTGCTGATAGTTTCCTGACAGTAGAGAGCTTTTGTCTTGTTAGAGAATTAATCCCCAAGCTTCGATCTATAAATCTATTATCATAGGAATAGGTTTCGTAAAATTCCTATATATTTGGGAGCCACAGACAAAATTCGAACCCGCGATGTTCGGCTCCTCCGCGCTACTGGCCAATCACCCTACCAATGTCGCCAAAGTCGACTCTCTTATGGGTAGTGATGCGCGATATTTATCAATATTTCAAACACCAATAATTGCACATATCGATACTTTTATTATTATTATTATTATTATTGAATTAACGGGAGAACCCTTTAGAATACAAAATTTGAACAAAGTAATACAGTAGGTATAGCTTATAGTAAAAAGATATAAATAAAATAAAATAAACAGAAAATATACAGAAAAAAAACCAAAACAGTCAACAAAAACGCGAAAAACGAAAACAAAGATAATGATAATCACACTTAATACTTAACACTTAAGAAGATACTTTTGGTCCATATATCGATAATTTTTTTGCACCCTCCATGGGCGAATTCCACTTACGCCCAGATCGCCCGAATGGATATGTAGAGGGTTGCGGGCGCTTTTTTTGCTTTATAATTGTAGAAAATTAAATTACTTATTATCATTTTAACACTTTGAATCAAATTATCGATATTACCAATTTCGATACTTTTTGAGTAATATAACGAAGAAATATTTATCGATATGCATTATCGATAGTTGAGACCAATATCGCGCATCACTACTTACGAGGATTCCTGATTCCGCAATATTGTCTTCAACATGGCAGCTCTTCGAGTTCGAAATATTTCTCAAAATGCAGTTCCCGAGCTGTTGCACCATTCACACGCACTCGCTCGTCGGATTATGCGTGTTTGCCGTAACTATTCCCCCGTTTGTGCAACAATCGCGTTGCTTTAATCGGCCCGCGCTCTACGTGGCCGCAGAGGCAAGCTTTCGTAGGCAGAGCTGCGTGCACGAAGTGCAACGAAGATTTGCATGCACGCAGCCGTCGATTATGTCATCGTCCCGAGGTGTAGTAACGCTGCGCTCTTACCTTTTGTTCCGCGAGCCTTCTTTTCCAGCCTAGTCTTCCCCGGCGTCGTAATCAATTTCCATTCGGCTCGCTCCTCCGAGTGCTTGGACATTTCTAGCGTCGATCGTAATTTAATTTTAATTTAATTTAATTTTTAATTTAATTACAATAAACGGGTTAACAACTCTTTGGTACAATTGAATACAAAATGAGGTAGAGAAACGGACACCTATAAAGAAAGAAAGATAGTAAAAGAAAGCATGAATATACAATGCGATATACTCAATGCAACAGACGATAAACCTTCGTACGGATCTTATCTACTGACAAGGAAACATATCGAACCCGAAAATTCTGATTTTAATGAAACTCCGTACGATTGTAGAGCATGTCGGAGTATGTAAGAAACGATTTTTTTTTGCGAAAAAACACTCTGAGGGGGTGAAATTAACCCCTGAAAATCCGGTTATTAACCCGATTTTGTGTTATAATTCGTGAACTGTAAAATAATTTTTTTTACTAAATGATAGATTTAATTAAAAGAAGTAACTTTTGTCTTGAAACTTTTTTTCTATCTCTTACAATTCGCGAGTTATAACACAAAATCGAGTTAATAACTGGATTTTCAGGGGTTAATTTCACCGCCTCAGAGTGTTTTTCCGCAGAAAAAAAATCGTTTCTTATATACTCCGACATGCTCTATAATCGTACGGAGTTTCATTAAAATCAGAATTTTCGGGTGAATGAAACAGCAGTGAATTTTGAAGTAAGGAGACCAAATTATAGAGCCATATTCGAGATGAGACCGTACTATGGTATTATATAAAAGTGAGATTGACTTGGTGGAAAGATGCGAAGAAAACGATAAATTAAACCTAAAGTTTTGTAGGCAGAATTCATTATTTTTTTATAGTGATCCGTAAAGGATAACGTTGACGTAAAGATTAATCCTAGGTCAGTTCCACTGTTTACTAACGGTAAAGGAGTATTCCCTAAAGTATATTGGTGTTGGATGTTTATACCCTTACGACTAAAACTGATCGCATGACACTTGGGGATATTAAGGGGGAACAACACCTTGAAGCCCGGAAAAAAATGCAACATTTTTTAATTTTGTGTTAGATATCCATACTTCGTAGGAAAGTCATCGATATGGGGTTTAAATGTGCATGTAGTGGACAGTATTTTAGAATTTTTGTGTGACAAAATAAAATGAACGATTTTATCCGCCAATTTTGCATGAATTAATCTCCGGTTTTGCGTATTTATTCTACAGAAAAATGCCTTCAATTAAGCGTACGGAAACTAAAAATAACTTATTTTTACAATTTTTTCCACCCCAAAATATAGTGAATTTTTCCTTAAACTGACTCGACATTTTAGAACTTTGCCCTTTAATATCCGCCATTTCTCAAAAAATTATTGTAATTAAATTTCCGTACGCTTAACTGAAGGCATTTTTCTGTAGAATAAATACACAAAACCGGATATTGATTCATGCAAAATTGGCGGAGAAAATCGTTCAACCAGTGTGAGAAACATAGTTTCGAGAAAAATGAGTTTAAAGTTATAAGTTCGTTTATTTTGTCACACAAAAATTCTAAAATACTGTCCACTACATGCACATTTAAACCCCGTATCAATGACTTTCCTACGAAGTATGGATATCTAACACAAAATTAAAAAAAAGTTGAATTTTTTTTTCGGGCTTCAAGGTGTTGTTCCCCTTTAAACATAAGGCAATTCTCCTAACGTAATAATTGCTGGACTTTAGAGCCGCGTAACCGGGTAAATACGTTTCCGTGCGCGAAGAAGATAAGGAACGACCGGACCAGTAGGGAATCGCCGTAGAAATCGCGAAAGTGAACGGTTCTGCTCGAGTTCCCTTGGACTTTCTACATCAAAGAGCCACCGACCGGCCGATTCGCACTATTTTCCATGCGTGCGTGGCTTGCCCACCGCGCTGTCGATCCCTCGAGTGCTTTGATCGATCCAACCGGCGAAAAAGTCTCCTCTATCTCGAGCCACGCTCAAAGCGCCGCTCCTCCGCCATCGAATCTCCCTCGAAGTCGCGTATTGGCATTTTCTTATTTCCGCTACGCAATCTGGTGGCGAAAATTAAAGCAGTACAATCGGATTATCTGTTACATGCAGTGGCGGATTTAACAGGGTGGCTGATGAGCAGTTGCCACCTGGGCCCCCACATTGAAGGCCCCCCAGGACCCAATTTAAAAAAAAAATTACGATTATATCCAAAATATATTTTTTTCTGTATTATAACACGGAGCCCATTTTTAGTAAACCACCGTTTTATTTTCTCTAAAACTAGGTCCCTGCTCAGAAGGGCCCCTAGGGCCCATTTTAAAAAAAAATATGATTATATCCAAAATATATTTTTTTCTGTATTATAACACTGAGCCCATTTTTAGTAAACCACGGTTTTATTTTCTCTAAAACTAGGACCCTGCTCAGAAGGGCCCCTAGGGCCCAATTTAAAAAAAAACTTATGATTTTATCCGAGCACTATATTTATTTTCTATACTTTTCTGTACACTTGCCCACTTTTAGTAAACTACCTGTTAATTTTCCCGAAAAATGGGCCCCTCGGAACGTTTGCCACCTGGGACTTTTTTCTTAAATCCGCCACTGGTTACATGTAATTGAGAGTATTGTGAATTTTGACTGTTTGATGATCGATTTTGTAAAATTTAACAGACTATTTAATGACAAAAACATTATTTCATTATTTCAATACTGGTGCGACACCAGTCCTGTAACGCGATTGACCCAGCTTACTTTAGTAGATGGCGCTCTCACAGTATTTCTCAATAGTCCTGCCACCGCTCAGCCCAGCTGCGGGGCTTTTTTCTGATCCCACGATTAATTGCCCAGCGTGATCGCAACAGTCGAGTGGACTCGCTTCGGGAGGCTTCGCGCCGGCGGACGTGTTAGCGATTCTATTAGCGCTCGCTTGACCGTATTATGACATAATGAGGTATTGTGACGCGATCCGTTACAATGCTATCGCGCCGCAAAGACGAAGAGCAACAGCTGCTCCCGTTTTGTTCAATTGTTTGCGCTGTGTCGGCGAAGGACGGACGGATGAACGATGGGGAACGAAACCGTTGAAAGCGCGCGCTGGATGCCGGGCAAAGTCATCGGCTGGCGATCGTAACTGGGATTAAATAGGACGTTGGAATCGCCAAGGCTGAGCGGTGATCGCGTAGGAGCGTGTCCTCGCCATTCCCTGGTAATCCAGGCGCGCTATCGAATTCGCCGTCGGACTTGGACACGCAACCAGCCGATTAAGAAGTTTGTACACAAACACCGTATCGAATGGAATCGTACGGTTCGCGCGGGTCAAAGACCCCGTGGCATGCAAGCATAGCATTGTGATCACGACATCGGATAAATTGGCAGCGGGCATAGCTCATAATCGCGGCAACTGACGGCGCGCTGTCGACTTCTAAGGTCTTCGTAACGCGAGACGTCCAACGTCCAACCGAACGCCCGCTACCGAGATGCCCCACCGCGCTTGCGATCGACGCGCGAGGGTATCGGTGTCGACAAACTGATAATTCCACGTTCAACACCCTTCGAAGAGAAACGAGTGTGTTCGAGTCTTGGAGGATTTCTGAAGATGTTAGCACGCAGCAAAAATGGCAATTTTCACGGTTAATTTTCCAGTTAAATACCACGCCTGAGAATCCTTAAAGATTCCTGGGAGCTCGGTAACCGATCCAGGAGTCCCGGCTCTCGGTTGATGACCAAAGGAAGCCGCAAGATCGCCTCCTTGACCAGCGATGGCCCGGGAATTTGGCAAATTAGAGTCAGCCGGGCCCGAAAGATCGATGAACGCTGACATTTTGGCCCACGATGTTTTGGCGATGGCGCCCGTTGCGTCGAGACGGTTTCATCGATCCATTCACTCTCACCGGCGTTTACGTAGCCCGCAGCTCTCGTTTCCTCTTCTTCTGCTTCTCCCTCGCTCCCGTTTCCTCCTTGCCCCGGCAACCTGCTACCTTACACCTTGCTCCGTCGCCTTTTTCCACCCACGCGCCGCTTATTTCCGTATTCATTTTTTCTCTACGGTCACCGATTCTTTCCCGCCCCTTTTTTTTTTCCCTCTTCGCGATCGCCTCTGCTCGTTTAATCCCACGGCGGATCCAAAGGCGATCCTCTTTTGGGCGCGATACGCACGGCGAGTCAAAGCAGAGAGGTTTTAAGAGGCACGGAGTGGTTCCAGGTGGTTTGTAGGTAGAATTGGTTGCCCATGGGATATTATATAGATATTAAATCATGTGACTAATGTATGCCGGATAGCCTTTTATCGTCTGCGTCTATTATATCCTTCTCGGCATATTCTTTCCTCCACTCAGAAACTTCTCCTATCACAATCCTTGGTTATATCTTTGTTCGACTACTGTGAATTCTTATATAGGGTAGATGTCCCAATTACTGCCACCTTAAGATTATAACTGAACTTTATTTAATCATTTCACGTGTTGTTCAACCTAAAAATCGTCTCAGTTTGAAACATAATATTATTTAACATCTCTTTCATTAACAAAAAATAGTTTTATGAATTAAATATGAAGAATTTATTAATAATTAATTAAAATTCGCGAGCGATCCTACTGTACCTATAACTGTCACCTAAAAAATTGTCTTGTCCGTATGACTGCCACCCAATAACTGTCGGTCCTAATAACTGTGACCACATAACTGGCGGTCCCTATTATTGACAATGAGACCCGATTACAGTCAGTCCTTTTTACTAAGACTCGATTAGGTACTGCCAGTCCTTTTTACCGATTAATAGCCAGAATTATCGAACGCATAGTTTTGGAATTATTAATTTATTTGTCGTATACTGTAATTGTTCATAAAATATATGTGAAAGTTTTATAAAATGACATTACATGCATCACACGCTACACGTGATTTTCGGGTTAGGAATTGGAACTTTGATATATGACAGTTATACGTACTCCACGTTCTTTTGTCCCGAATACTGCCAGCAGTAATAAGGACAAGCCCAAAAATTTTGTCCCTAATGACGTCACCGTTAATTATTATAATTTAACAATAAATATTATGTATTTTATTCGTTACATCATTAAAGTAATTCTTCTAGATCGGAATAATTCATTTTATACGAAAGATAGAGGTTGAATAGTAAAATTGTGGCTCTTTCTTTAGTATGACTTCGCCATCACTTCCTACTAACGTCTTCGCGTTTTTGACGCTCAAATGGCACTTTCATTTTTCAATATTATTTTTTAAACACTAGATACATATAAATACATATATTTGTTTTATTTTTATGTAAATCAGAACCTCCATTTAATAATACCTTTTATTTGTACATTTTTTTTATACGTTACGTTTTTATTACATAAAATAAATAAAGTGGCAGTAATTGGGACACTGGCAGTAATTGGGACATCTACCCTAGTCCTTTTCTTACCTCTCGTCTCACTTCTATGATTCAACGTGTCCAAAACTCCTGTCTGCGGTTTTCCTACTGTGTCCGTAAGTTTGATCACATCTCTCCGCTTTTCGTCAAATCTTCCTGGCTGCGTATGTCACAAAGATGGAAGCTTCATTTGTGCCGTCTCGTATTTAAGATACTCTCCTCTGGTTGCCCGTCATATCTATACAGAATCCTACGCACAAACCTCTCTTATCATTCCTCTAGTTCTCTTTCAACCCGGTCGCAATCCCTTCTCTCCATTCCTTCACATTCTACCTCCAAATTTGAATCCTCTTTCTCATATATTGCGGCACACTATTATAATTCCCTTCCTGATACCATTCGTCAGCTAGACTCTTTTTCGTCCTTCAAGGACTCAGCCCGGCATCATATTCTCCATCACTTCTAGCGTTAGCTATCTTTGTCATGTCTTCCTTTCCACTATCATTCTTGTTGGGCCGTCACACTTCTTATCTCTTATATATATATCTTATTCTTGTTGTATTAGTCTTAGTTTTAAGTACGCTTAGTTTTAGTACATTTAGTAATATTAACAGTTAAACATTTAGTAATATTTAGGCATATTAACAGTTTATACTTTTTATCTTTTTTTTTGCTGTTATCATCCAAGAGTAATAAAGACATAATAATAATATTTTGACAAAGTTGGGATCAGCGAGGAACAAAGGAAAAGTGTCCTCGAGGGAGGAACTGCCACTCGATCTCCCAGTCACCAAATCGATAGGCGGGAAGGACTTCGATCGGCGAGCGAAGGACGAAGGCAGTGCTCCAGAGGAAAAGCCGCGCCTTTTCTGTGAAACTCAGCCAACGAGCGATCGAAGGTCTTCCGTTGTCTAATAAAATTGCTGCCTCGATAAATCATCCGGCGACCAGCACTCAAGGCATTCACCACACCCTTCTGACCTGACCCAGAAAATCGAAAGGTGGGCGCGCCAACCCTAGACAAACCTGCCCTTTGATCTTTAGCGATGATCAGCCGCGCGGGGGACCTCGATCCGCAAACGATCCCGGGTTCCTCGAACGAGCGCCGTTCATCCACCGTTCCGCCCGCGGTTCCCTGCATTCGTATGAACGATGGGTGCTGTAATGTCGCGAAGGAATCCGAAAATAACGCCAGTTTCTGGCGGCTCTTCAGCGGTCGATCTCTGCTGCTCACCCCGTCGTCATTAAATATCTCCCGAAGCTTCTGAATCGCATGTTCTTGGATGTCAGTTGCGTGTCGCTTCGCGAGTAATCTTATTCTCCTTCTATTTGCACATCACGATTCTCGGGCAAACGCGCCGAGGAATATTTCAATTAATTTCTCTCAATTCCCTCTGCCGCTGAGGATTGACGGTAGCTTCGATTCCCAGTCAAAGTAAAATTCACTTGATGCCAGGGCAAATTCCCCGAGGCTGCAAAGGGAAGCGCAGAGCGAAGTGGCTTACCGGAGCGTTTAATTAAAATATTGAACCAGCGTGGAGTGGCGGGAAAGAAAATATTGGCCCTTTTCCATCGACTCCCTGTGCTCCCTTTACCTTCTCCATTCAGCTTCGATGAAATCGAGGGATTCTTGTTCGCGCGACTCAGGCGCGGCGAAAACCTCTTCTTATCTGCGAGACAGTTCCGTCTTGGAAGATTATTCGTGGTCGCGTGGCAGATATGTAGTTCACAGTCGACGTTGTGACATAACCGCGGCTGATAATGTCGAGGATGAATGTCACTGACTCGGTTTAAATATTCCTCTGATTTCCTATTTTATTAATATACTTTCTTTTGCACGAATAATTGGGAGCACTCCTTGCCCTTGAGGATACCTACTTCAGACCCTCTGCAAGCTTCTAACTAGCTCCCCTAAAATCTGCTCGAGAGTCAGCTGGTAGCTCGCGACGGAGAGTTAGGTATAATTCATTCCGTTCGCGTGAAGAACTGGGCGAGGTTGCGCGTAACAAGTGGTGGACCAAGTTCCGTTCCAACTGTGATCGCTCGGGTTGCAGGCACTCGGCCGTTGGTGCCTGTAGGGTAAACGCACCAGTAAATGAACACTTAAAGCTAGTGAATGGACACTTTTTTAAAATTATGTTTGCAGCGCGATTGATGATTCCACGTGTTGCGAAAATTGTTTGGATATGAAGCGAGAAACTAGAAGAAGTCTATAATTAATTAGTTGCTTATTTTAGTAACTTATTTTACTCGTTTTAGTAAAAAATGTCCATTTACTGGTATATTTACCCTATCTTGATATCAAAAGAAGCGATGGTAGGGCGTGGGTCGTCATGGATATTAATAATGAAATGCAAATAGTTGCAACGGTAGAACCGTGTTGGGGGAACAGGATCATTTGAAATTAGGGTAATTGATTTATTTTATTGATTTATTTATCGAACAGGCGGACACCCTTTGGTTACATAATACAAGTAAGAATACAAGACGGATAAACAAGGTTATCAGCAAAAAAAAAATCGTTAGACTAGAATCATGTGGTACGGACCGAAGCATGCAACGCGTCTAAGGCCTGTCTTCTGCAGGAGGTGACAAAGTTGTGTAAAAAAAGTCAATCTTGTGGCTGACACTGTTGGGCAATCCGCAAAACGATCAATGGTGTCGTGCTTACCGTAACTCGTGGCGTGCATTTCTAAAGCGAAAAGTGGGAATTGTCTGAGCATTCTGGGTGGAGCATTGAGCTTGAAAAGTTCTAATAAGTCTGGGGAATTAATATGATTATTTAATATTTTGAAAGCAAACATTATCTCTAATGGAGGTTCATTGGCTGGCCTCAGGTTCGCGGAGCAGCTGATAGGTACTCCCGGATCTATTCTCTATCGTAGCCGAATCGTTAGACGTTAGGCTGTCGCTTGGTCGAGCCTCCCGTCGCCGTCTCGGATGCCTGTGGCGAAGTCTTTCGACTTCCCCATCTCCGTGTTCGCGGAGAGGACGGAGCAGTCCGCTCGGTCGGCCCCGGCAAGTGTCGTTCGCGCTCGAGCAGTGCTAAGAATACCACGGCCAGCCATATTTGGCAATGAGACCGCGTGGACGCGCCGCACCGCCCGCGGGAACACGAAAGGGATAGCCGCCGCTTTTCGGCAGGAAAAATCGGTCGAGAAAAAGGAGCGAGAATACAGCGAGGGTGGAGTATCGTCTCGACGGAACGCGATCGGCCGAGGATTGCGGCGAGTTCTGCGCCATTTCGCAGATTTGGCCACCGCGGGCCCCTGGGGGATGGTTGCACCTCGATTCCAAATGCTCTCTTTCAATTGAGGTAGTCAGAGCAAGAACGGACCAACCCACATTAAAATTTTTTTTTTCCTATTTTATATGGTTAGTAGAGCCTATTGGAATACGTTATTGCTACTAATTCAATTTCGAAAAAAATGTGGGTTAGTCCGTTCTTGCTCTGACTGCCTCAATTATATTATTTATGTATTATTATTTATTATATAAACGGGAAAGCCCTTTAGTTACATAGTCAGAAGTCAATTACAAAGATTACATTAATCTGAAAAATAATTACAATAAAATTAAATAAGATACAATAAAATAACATAAAGTAAAATACACTATAATAATATAAACATAAAATAAAATAAAACGAAGGTTTATAGGTGTATGCAGTGTTGGATCAACCGATAACCAAACTAAGCACGTGCCTAGGGCATCGGGAGAAAGGGGGACATAGGAATTTTCTGAATTTTAAAATCTAAATTTGTTAGAAACACTTTTTAGTCAAATTAGGGGCATGCGTTCTAGGCCTCTCTTTGTGGCAAGGGTACCGAAATATCGACATTATGCTGTTGACCCTATTAATAGGGCGATGATTATTGTCAATCTGAATTTCAATGACTTAGACCCCTTCCAATGTTCCTTGACTTCGGTGAGGACGATACTTTATAGAAATAGTATTCTGTATTCTGTATTTAGTATTTAGTTTTGTGTTCTTAGTTCTTTTTTACTATTTAGTTTAGTTTTGATGGCTTTGTTAGCCGTGTATCTTTGGCATATTTATTGTATAGACTTTTTAGTTAATTTCGCTACTTTATCTCTTGTAAATCATGGGTATTCCCCGTATAATTATTTAAATAAATAAATAAATAAATAAATTCTCGGAAATGCCTGAGAAATCGTTGAATGCTTTGAAGCGATCACCTTGCGTAAGAAGCGCTTCAAAGTCTTTTAACTGCTCTGAGCCTCTAAAGATCGTAATCCGACCCAGGATATTTTTTAGCCATCAGAGAAATCAAATTTGCCGGTGTTTCTCCGAAGACTTCAAAAGATTTCTTATCTAATCTCTCGGAGCCTGTTGCGGTGGAGTTATTACGAGAATACCTTCCTCGATCCCCTGTTTCCACGTTGATATTTTCTACGCTGTACCTGCTCGGACGTTTTCCCTTGACGAGGGGACAGCCGGTCGCTTACAGCGTTACAGGTTTATCGCGGCGATACCGGCGCTTCAGCGCCAATTAGGCGGTAATTAATTGATCGTCGGGAAGAGGCAACGAGGTTATTAGGGTCAGCAAGCTCGCCGGTCGACGCACGATCCCAGGCGAGCCTGGGCTCCATCGTCGTCTCGACGTCGTCGTCGCTCCAAACGTTGATCCTTCGCGTTTTCGAGGGTCGTCGATAAATCCGCTCGAGCGACCCGTTCCTCCGTGCCGTGCACTCCGCAGCTGGGAATACTGTTCCCGTACCGTTTCGGACGGAACGCCAGGCAACGAGACGTGTTTTCATTACACCGATTTGCATACAATGCGGCGGCACCGGCCCAGCAACGGTTTCCCTGCCCGTTTTGGGCTGAACGCGGGCGAACTGGACCCGTGCGAGCGTTTTCCCGCCGGGAATCGGAGTTTACGGGCTTAGGTAGAATGCCTTTCGAAGAATTGCTCGGCGCGGGAACAAGTTCCATGCTGTTTCGAAAGTGGTCCAGAGTCTTTCCTCGTATGACACTTTTCTGTCTTCTAGAAAGCACTTCGCGCTCCCCAATTCGTGTACACTTTTTCTGCATCGAACGCACCTGTTCTCGTGCCTTTATGCGCACCATAATACAGCACCATAACATTACAGCAACGTCTCTGCAATATTGCGGTGCAAGATTGCAATGTTCAGGTTCGGTCCTATGTCCGTCTTCGCAATATTGCAGGTGTGTATTTTTGCAATGTTGCGGCAGCATTGCAAACATGTAGTCCTGCAACGTTCCGGCAATGATTCTGCAACGAAACGGCAATAAAAACGGCCAACGAGAAATTCTAGCATATCCAGTTAAATGAAATAAGCTGTAAAATCCACTCGATGTCATATTTCAAATTTGCTAATTCTGTATCACATATGATCAAATGGAATAACTTTGTGATTCACTTAATTTTTCGATGTTGCCAGTTTGGGCACGAATAATAAAAAAGGCTGTGCCAGTTAACCGGTTAACTATTCTAAGCAATACATCGATTTTTATTGTAATGGTGCAATAAAGGCATTTAATAATAATAATAATAATAATAATTTACTTGCATTGTTTGATTAAAATAAATTCTCAAAAACACCCTTACATTTCGGACCGTTACAGTGGTCTGCCCCTTAAATCAATTTTTATAATCCCCTACCAAATTTGATTGAATTTGCATTAGAAATATTTTTATCCATTCAATTCAATTCCCCTAAGATCGAATCCTGGTCCATCTTGCTCCAAAATGCCTGCACTAAGCTCCGAAGTAAACGGCACGAGATCCGCGTGTTCGTCGTGCTGGCTCGCGGGCTCGTTGCGAAAAAATCGCCGATAATCGTTGCGCAAGAGCACCGTGCATTCACCCACGACCCACGCGGTACCGCAACGAGTCGTTACGTTACGCTTGCAAAACGCGTACAATTGCACGTGCCTGCATTTTCGAATCGATCCCTGCGAGCCCTCGCTGCCGGGGAGACCCGTTACATCCGGCTCGCTTTGCACGCGATTACATCTGCAATCAAGGCAGCGTGTCGCTTCGAAGTGAGTTAATGGTTGGATAGCACCTTGGCGCTCGCTGGCTTCCTTCTCTCTAATCACGGATTTCCCAGCCGACGACGGCTTTCCCCGAGTCCAGGTGGCATCATCGAAAGCCGAAGGGACCCTCCGCCTGCGTCGATCTATTTAGGGTTTCTGTGCGTTGCGCGAGGCTGCTGATCAGTCCAAACAACTTCCCTAGATGTTTGAGTAGCTCTCAAGAGGTTCTGCCTCGGCGTTCGCGAGGCAGCCTTCGGAACAGCCAGGTTTTCTTTTCATTGTCAGTGAAAGGTGCGCTGTAAATCCTACTGCTTGATACACTCGTCCGTTTCGCGTTCATAAACACGAGTTCCTGTACCAAGGAGGGGCTGCGTTTCCGTAATTTTATGACTCCGCCGTTTCCCATTTCACGAATCGCTTCTCTATTAGATTGCCAGCTACGACGTAGGCCTTCGCGAAGACAGGCTCTTCGGCCCGTTCCCTCGCGTCCTACATGCTTCTGGTCCATATTCTATCGGCTGTTTATTCAAATCTCTGCAAGATTTGCACGCTGTTCAGGTGTGCTCACCAGGCTGTCCTACCTACGGTGCCAGCAATTGCCTCCGTGTCACCTAAGCTTTCATCATTGTAATTAGGCGTCTCATTCATCCTAAGCACTAAGCAGACGTCAGCATCGTCGAATTGACATTATTTAAAAGACACCTCCCTTCCATTGCCATTTCCTGATTTAAACATTCAAGTGCCCACGAGTAATATCTGTCCTAGATACAGAAGAAAGAGGAGGAAATGGTGCATGCACTATTTTCTTCAACTCCAGCAACGAACCATTCGGTGTTCGCTCCGAGGAGCTTTTTCTATCGAGCTATTCGGGTCACCGGTGGATTCTTTCCCTAGACCCGAGCCTCCCCAAGTTCCCTAAGGTTTTGGCGTGCAAAGATCGATACAAGGGAGCATAGCTTGCCTCTTCGTTCGAGGGAGACGGTGATACAGCGTCCCTAGAGCTAGCAGCAACGTTTCAGACAGAGGTCCTCGAGAATCCTGCTGAAACGTGGCGTGGTATCGGTCCACGCCGGTGCTGATTAAGATCCACGCGTATCTATTTGCCCCCTTCAATTCACCCAGGCTCCCTTTTCCGCTGTACCATTGAACCAACGACCGTCCTCCGCCTGGCTGTCTGAATGCCCGACTAAAAAGCTCTTTTCATCCACGGTTTGCAGTGGCTGTGACCGTGAACGCGCTAGATTAGACGTGGCTCCCTTCGTTTTACCGCGGCTCCATTCCCCGGCCGTCTTTTTAGGGAGCCAACACCTTGGACGACCCTGGAAGACGGCTTCGCGAGAACAATTCCTTGCAAAACAGATTTATCCGTTGTGGACTTAAGGAACGCTCCGGAGGCCATGAAAATAGGTGATCTTTGGTAATTAATTAGAGGAAAATTACCGCAGATTATTTAATGGGACTCTTTGCATTGTATTGAGAATCCCTTAAACTATAGAAATATAAAGAAAATGGATTTTTTAAGTTGATTTTACCGCCTCCAATCGCCGGTAAGGCAGATTGAGAGAGGGTCACTTACAAAGAGGCACGTGTAAAGATATACCGTTGCCACGATTATTAATAAAATAGAGAATTTAAAGTGTGTAAAGAGGAACTGACCGTTAAAGAATAGACTGTAATTCTGCCCTCCTTAGTTAAACCGTCCTATCTAGCATTTTTTCATTTTTTGAGATATGTTGAAATATTTGAAGTTCCACACGTCTTTTACCTTTTAAGTAAAGTTAGAAAACTCAACGTGCTTCGTAAAGATTTATAAACACTCTAATGTATTTAACCTAACTTTTTTCTAATTGGTTAAAATATCTTATCTAAAGCAATTAATTAATTGGTACGTTAATAATATATTACCTACCGGTATACCTATTACAAAAAATTATATTAGGCTGTTACCAAATAGTGACAACATGTTTTAATTTGAATGAGGATAAATAAGAACGGTACAAAGTAAATGATAAAACTTAAGTTTTCTCGCTTGTTTCAAAATGTTAGATAGGACATTTTAACTAAAGGGGGCAGAATTGTCGTTTCTCTATTTTCAGGTAGGGATTTTGTACATAGTGTAAATTAGCATGTAAATAACAAAATAAACTCTATTTTCAGAGCAACACGTGGTCTGTTCTTCATGGTAGATCCCTTACGATTAAATAATATTATAGAAATATATTTTTTCTCTCTGTAATTAATTATTGCAAATGGCAGTGGGAATTCGGTGACGCAGAGGCGTCAAAAGGTTCGTGCAACACGGTGGGACTTGTGGCACCTGAACTAGTGATCAGAAATAAGAAACAATGCTACCTTATCAGAGGGCATAGCATTCCCTAGTGGATATAGATTTAAAATGACAAAAAGTGACATTTTTTTACCAAATGTTGGAACTTGAAATTTTACATCACTATTATATATGTTTTCGGCGCACTGGTTCGGTCAATTTAACACAATAAAAACAAGCTATTTTGCAATTATAATTATATAAGCTTCCGACGTTTCGATCTTGGTTTAGATCATCTTCAGGGAAGCTTAGAACAAATATAAAACACTGCTTTTGCTATTAAAATTGAGGCACAGTGCTATGGCACTACGTGTGACACGCGAGTCGGTTGGAATAAGACTGTCTTAGTGCCAGAGCATTGTGACTCAATTTTAATAGCAAAAGAAGGCTAATGGTTGATCTGACTTTCTTATCTAAAATTCTCAACGGTCATATTTGCTGCCCCGAGATCCTCAGCAAATTGTGACTGAATGCGCCTGAACGAATGTTAAGATCTTTTCCCTTGTTCAAGCCCGCGCTCCTAATAACTAGTGTAGGACATGCCGATCCCATTAATAGGATAAGGTAGTTGACCCAGTCGTCGATCGGTACCCAGTCGTCGATCATTTGAATTAATATTGAGATTTTATAAGGTTTTTGAACAATATTGTGTATAGGACAAAATTGCAAATTAATATTTAAGAGTCTTTACCTACATATATCATCACAATATTGTTCAAAAACCTTATAAAATCTCAATATTTAAGTGATCGACGACTACGTCTAAACCGATCGACAACTGGGTCAACCACCTTATCCAATCTGGCAAACAAACATAGCCTCGAGTTAAATTTCTTTAACAATGTACTAAGTAGTATGTATTTGTTTTGTAACCTTGTAAATTTCTATCTGTAATTACCTCACACAATCATTTCTTACTCATTGTATAATTGTTTACTAATGGCTAGTTCCGTTTAAATAAATAATAATAAAAAATAATAAAAAGCAGTATTTTATATTTGTTCTAAACTTTCTTGAAGATGATCTAAACCAAGATCGAAACGTCGGAAGCTTATATAATTATAATTGCAAAATAGCTTGTTTTTATTGTTTTAAATTGACCGAACCAGTGCGCCGAAAACATATATATTAATTATTACGGTCGAAATTAAATTTATAAATAACTTTTACATCCCTATTTCCTTATATCATTTGCTCTTTGAACGCCTTTAAAAAATACAAATTTTTTAAAACGTTTCTCCACTGCATGGAAGTGTCTTCTTCAAAATAAAGAAAGTTTCAATCGAATCGGATAATAACATTTCCCATGTGTTTCCTTAAATCCGCCACTGACGTAGCAAGGTTTGCGTTTTCATCTCGAAATTCCCAGAGGTTTGCTAATCTCAAAGCACCCTTCGCGCATACCTCCAGCACGTCTTCGAAGGTTGTTTCCCGCGCTCGCGAATCGCGCTCGCCTCCGCTAAAGATACATTTAGCTAGCACGCTCGCCAGCGGTACGCGAGCGTCCAGCCTTCCCGTTTCTTTTTTTAATGCTCCCGGTCGTTAGACCGTCATCAAGAGGCGAGGATGATGAACGACGTAAAAAGAGCAGCTTTTCAGCCTCCGAGAGCCGAACACACCCACGCCAGAGATTAATTAACGATCGCTGCGACCTCGTTGCCTCCCAATTAGGCAAACTCGGGTGAGATCGTGCGTGGAGGTGCGACGAAAATCGCGAATCGAGGACCTTTCGAGTGTCCCCGCCTACGCTGGGCGCCAGTCGGACTCGATCGAGCGCAGCTCGATCCAAACTGACCGTCTGCCTTGCGGTTCTTTCGAGCGGCGAGCTAGAAGCTGAAGAGACGCTTCCGACGAAAGTCTGGAGATTAGGCTGTTGCTTTGATTTAGCTACGTTCCCTGGCGAGTGCACTTCGATGTTTATCGCGGTCAAAGGACCATTCGGAATGCGAGTGCCTGATAAGTTTCGTCCTCTCGGGGACTCTGCTGTGCTGGATAAGGAACGACTTCTTTGCCTATCCTTGTTTGAGGAAGATAGGCTCTGTTGGATCAGCGATATCGAGGATTATGGGAACAGTTAGCCGATGTAAATTTGAAGAAGCGACAGAGGGCTCGCGAGCGGAATTAGCCTGCGCAAATATGAGAGATTTCTTGCTGGATATCTGATCGATAGTAAGGTAAATGTCCCCATTAGCGACCGTTTAAGAGTGTGACTGGTTCGAAATAGTATATTTTTTACTAATATACGACAATATTTGAGTAAAGTATGCATCATTGTATTTTTTGAAGTCTCTAGTTTCTTAATCAAATTAGTTTTACAGTGATATTTGACTATTTACACAAAAATTATGGCGAAAATTATATTGGACCTGTTGTCCCCTTTAGTGACCATCTATTTTATACCACGATTTTCTGCTACAATAATGAAAGAAAATATCCATTTTCTTTTTCTTTTATAATTCTGTATATATTTCTCGTTAATTTGAGTAAGTTACTGCATGGATCCATGTATTTTTATTGTAAAATTTGCGAGTTTAATGATATCTGGAGTATAACCTCGCGGTATTAGAATCTGTCAACTTTCATGTCAATGACCAAGTCTTAATTTACATGTGAATTTACTTAAAGATGAATGTACGGCTACATAAATAACGTATGAAACAATAACTGAAATATTTCTTTTATATTTCGCTTTCTGTGTTGCAATAAACAATAAGAAAATGAAGTGGTCACTAATGGGGACGTGGTCAGTAATGGGGCCATTTACCTTAACGGTAAACAGTTAGCTCTCGTTCGTGTTGCTTTGGTCTGGACGGCGATACGGCCAGCGAGTAATCGAAGTAGGTCCTCCTATCGTCGTTCATTTCTTCCCTAGGCCGGTAATTAGCGGATGATTAGACGAGCCGGTATGTAGGTTAGGCGATCGCGAGCCGAACGCGCGGAAGACCACGGCGTTTGCTCTGTTGCGCGCGTCGCGACGTACGACGGGAGCGTAATAGACGGGACGCCCCTAAAATAGTTAGCGCAAACAGAGAATCGAGAATTAAGGCAGGATACCACCTTTGATTGCGATTTTGAAGGCGTTATTCATGATTTTTTTTGCATACAAAGAATGCGCAGAAACGAAATCGGTTTTAGTCATTTATTAATGTAAGTTTAATCTGTAATTACACATTTTTTGAAATTGAAAAAGTAAAAAATTATCTCTTGTAGGTGGCGCCAAAATACATTCCTTTGGAGGAACACCGTTAGACGGCGTGTCAAAGTCTGCCGTGTACGTGGTTCATAAAAAAAACCAAGGAATGTTCCTATTAACAACAATATTTTTTAATGCTGTACGTAGGGATTTTACGAAATTTCGATTTTTAAGAAAATGGCGGTCATTTTAACAAAATTGTCAATTTTTTAGGGTAAAAGAGTTTATAAAATTGTGCACCCAAAAAAATAACAACGCTAGAGCAAAAGTCCTACGTATATCATTAGATTATACCAAGGGGAAGAATTGTGCAAAGTGTTAAGTCAATCCGATGAAAATTGTAAGAGTAATCTGACACGTCGATTTGAAAAACATCTGTATTTTGGCGCCACCTACAAGAGATTATTTTTTATTTTTTCAGTTTCAAAAAATGTGTAATTACAGATTAAAGTTACATTAATAAATGACTAAAACCGATTTTGTTTCCGCGTAGGGTAAAGAGTACAATGGTTGGCCACTTAAGTAATAGTGTCACATAAATAATAAATTATAAATGCGAATTTAGTAAATTTGAAATGGAAATCAATATAAATAAGTACGAAAAACCCCTAATAATCTAAAAATAAATAGAGTTTATAGAAAAAAAATCAAGAATGTATAAAAATATACAAGAAATGTGTTTCCTACGAAAAAATATAGTTATTGGCATGGCCAAGACAGTAATTGTCCAATCGGTTCGACAGTGATTGGTCGCTATTGGATACATAATGTAACCTAAAAGAAAAATGTTACCTGATTTGGTGATAGAAATAAGATTAAAATTATACAAAAAAAATTTTTATTATGTATGTATTTGTTGTGTTTATTTCTGTTTTTAAAAGGTGGCTAATTACTGTTTCACCATTAATATGGTTAAAAAAAGTCACTGGCCGCCTGGCCAATTACTGTCATGCAACATTATTCATATGACAGTTGTTGGCCCCCGGTATTTTTCACAATATATGTATAAATTTAACAAATAAATAATTCTTTTATAAAGTTTCAACTTTCATTTATCGATATAAACCGAATATGAGAGATATACATATCATAAATACATTAAACTATTCACAAACTTTCAACTGCACTCTTACGGTTTTTTGATTAAATCGCTGTAATTTCCAAGCTTCAAAGCCGAGTCATCCTATTTGCATTTATATATAATCACAGTATATAATGAGTGGAGAAATATTGATTACATCCGAAGCAAGAAAGTACAAGGAATATGAATATGTTCATTAAAAAAAGGCATAACATTGGTATTTCTTTATATTCATTTATTTCTCAAAATAAGGCCAATCACTGTCAGGTGGCCAACAACTGTGTTCTTTACCCTATTCTTTGTATGCAAAAAAATCCATGAAAAACGCCTCCAAAATCGCAGTCAAAGGTGGTATCGTGCCTTAAGGGAGATCTCGCTGCTGCTCGAAGGAAGGGCTCTCTTGGAACGCTTCCGCGCGTTATCGCGAACCGTTCGGCGTTTCCTCGAGGAAACCGCCGCGCCGTTCGTATCGCGGCGCTCTCGTCGATGACCCTACCGCCGATAAAAAGCCCCCCTCCCCCGGCTGCATAGTCTGGGTCATGATTCGCGGATTACGTAACGCCGCTGTTGCGTCACGGCTCGGATAAAGCCTCGGCTGCTCGGTATTATCGAATCGACGAAAGGGAGCACGCGATCCTCTCGCCGGCGAGTAAGACTCTGGGCGGGCACGTGCCGGGAACTGGTGCACTTTCGTGAAATCGAGAATCGAGTGGAGGAAGAGGCCATGTGTGCGCGCCAGTTTCCACTTGCATTCGGATATCCATTATCCACTCGAAATACTTTGAAACTTCTGATCGGAATTTCCGATGGACGTGATTCGAACTCGTCGAAGGGCACGAAGGTTCCATCGCGGCTGATTAATAGTGGAGAAGAGGAGCTGCATTGTGTCAGAGAAGTCTCTGGCAGTAGACTCTGTAACGCGGAAGCAGGAAACGGCGCGCGGTATCGATGGAACGCGACGAAAGAAATTAGCGAGCGAGAGTGGGAGGGGAATGTTTAACGAGCTTCTTGGAGAAGCCCCGCGGTCTTGAAATCCCTCCAGGGCGAGGAGCGGTAATAACGAGCGTCAGCGGTGCAAGTAGATCGCGGGGTCAGGACATTTGCTTCGATTAATAGCGGATTAGCCGTCTAACTCTGTCCAGCAAATAAGAGCAGCGTGGTCGTGAACGTCGACGGAGCGGAATGAGAATAGACGAGGGACGACGGCGCGCCTCTCTCGGTCCTTTTCCTGTTCCATTGCGCGAGGTCGAGTCCGTTGAAGACTGTATAGGGTGTGTTAAAGGGTGGAGAGGGGGAAGAAATATGTATTGAGATTTAAAGGGGAGTGGAGGGGACGGAAGAGAAGAGGCGGAGAGGATTTTGAAGAAAGGGCGATGGGGGAGAGGAAGGGGGAGGAAGGGAGAAAAGAAAGAAAATGTCGAGCGGCTTGTGCCGTCCAGAAATATATTTGGCTCGGGTTCTTCTTCCGTTCGCAGCGCGCGCTCGCTGCCGGAAAACTCAAAGCGCCTACCTTCGTGGAATAATTAAATCGGCTCGCGGACTGTGGCCAAGGAACCCTCCTGGGAATGGCAAAAGGGCGGCCACGACACCACGTCGCCACGACGCCTCGCGCACCACGAGTCGTGGGCTGAACGCCTTCGAAATTTACTCGACTTTCCAACCCCCTTCGCCTCCCTTCTCCTCTCTGCATCGCTGTGCCCTGATCTTCCCTGTCTGCTCCGGCGCGCTGCACTCTGGTCTTTTCTACTTTGAAACTGCTCCGACGTTCTCGTGATCTTCCCTAGCCTTCTTTTCTTTATTACGCTCCACAGGGATCTTTCTATTCTCTTCTACGGAACTCTGCTCCAACGTCCTCTTTTCTACTTTGAACCAGGCGTTCCGTGTCCCACTGATCTTCCCTAGTCTTCTTTTTCGCGCTTCACCTCGCACTGGCCTCTATTTTATTCTCCTCTACTCTGCTCCAATGTTTCTTCTGCTCCGCCGCTTCGCCGTGCCGTTCCCTCCCCCTTCGATCCATCCCCGTCTCGCTCGCTACAAATACAGACGTCTCTGTCCCATTGTCATAATTTAGCAATTCGGTCTAATCGTCACGTGTCGGCGAGAGGCAGAGAGGGTAGACAGAGAGAGAGAGAGAGGCAGAGAGGACAATTCATTGAAATTACGGTCACAAGAGGAGGCACGTCGAGCCGTGAATTAAATCTCATCGTCCAGAGAGGAGGTTGCACGCGAGAGTAGGAAGGCATAGCTTGACCCACTGACACGAGGGTATAGCTTGACCCAGCCATCGAATAAAAAACAGCAGACAATAGCGAATTTCAATGGCTTCGAAAGCCAGCGTGACTTCGCCACGCTCCTCGTCTCTTCCACGTCGAAGGAATTCTCAGCGACGCACAGTGGTCTGTCCAATAGCAATCTAGCGGGATAAAAGTCCCAGATCGTACATAAATCATCAGTTAGGTGAAAATGTTTATTATTTGTTTGAAAAGCACCACCCACATTGTTTTACCTCCCTTAAAACGTTCACCTCAGCCTCCAAGGGTTTTTTAAAACCAAAATTCGTATTTTAGGGTTTCTTAAAATGTAGAAAGCGAATATGAACCACGTTATTTAGAATGAATTACACATTTTAGCTCCTGACATCACCGTTTTAGAAGATGGAATCATTTTAATTATGTATAAAAATTATGTAGAGTTGCAAATATTTGCAGCTATAACTTGTGAATATGTACTCTATAAAGCAAATAGAACAAAATGGCACAAAGAATTTCAGGGTCCATAAGGTTCCTGGATTTCTAGAGCTTTTCCAACGAAAGTTATTGAAAAATTCCATCATTTTTATGATTATATTTTAATTCTGTTCGTTGGAAATTAAAATACTCATGGCTGAAGGTCGATTTACTACTTAATTGTACCGCTGCAATCGATTATTCAAAATACTAGCAATTTAAATCGCGATACAATTAGGCACTTCTGATATATATGGGGGAGACCGGGGCAAAGTGAACCTCGGGGTAAAATGAGCTTCCTTAATTTATTCTTTAACAATACAATGTATTTACTAATTTTTGTGACGTATTAAATGTGTGTAATACCACAATGATAATTATGCACATTCAGATATCGAAAAATGAAAATTCAGTTAAAAAATTGAAAATGAAGTTTTAGAGACTTCCCATTGGTTTTCTTTCCGATTTAGCTTTTTGGATAAATGAATATTAATTGTGTTATTTTAACTCCAAATTTTTCTGCGTGTTTATAACAAGCTAATAAACATACATGTACACGCGTTTGAGAAAACATTAATACTAACATTATTAAATAATTAATTTTCCACTGAGTACACATTCGGGGTAAAGTGACCGGGGTAAATTGAGCTGCAAATGGCTGCTAAGAACCAATGCGCAAGTGATGTGCGCAATATCCTAACTTGGCAGTTGGCTAGAAAATCACGCGGGGCGATGGAACAGACTCTAACCTCAAAAAAAAAAATGAAAAATATGCCACAGTTTTTGACAACCACAGTACAAAAAAGCCAGACGCTGCCGTGCTACACACGTCATTCTAGCGCAAGGGGTTAATATTTACCTAATCCTTAATTAAAGTTCTTATTTTGTTGCAATTCAATTCGAACGAAAAAACTTTGAAGTCGAATAAAATTTTTCCCTTTCAATAAAAATGTGTGGAAATAGGTTTATAATATAATTTGAATATTACTAGTGCTAAATGACGAATAGCAATACTTAAAATAAACTTAAAGTATATTAAAATTCAATTCGAACAGAAAATGCCAAAAGTGACCACTTTACCCCATATATGGGGTAATATATGGGGTAAAGAACTTTTGATAGAAATGAGATAGAGCGATGATTTTTTTTAAATTAAAGTTGAAAGATTGCAGAATAAGGGAAAATTAATGAGATTATGGTACGAACGTTTTTTACTTTTGAAAATCTCTGTTAAAGTTGAAATTTTACAACAAAATTATGTTTTATCCAATACCATGTTCGGTTAGAATTTTTTCTTGACATGTTATACATCATTTCTTATAGATTTTGTCGCGCTGATTTCAAATCCGTTCGCAAAATTTGTCTACCCCCTCAGGATTTTGAAAAAAAGCGATTTTGAGTTTAACACAGATTTTCAAAAGTAAAAAATGTTTATACCATAATTTCATTAATTTTCCCTTAATCTACAATCTTTCAGCTTTAATTAAAAAAAAATCATCGCTCTATCTCATTTCTATCAAAAGTTCTTTCATTTTGACACAAACTTCTCACTTTGCCCCACTGTGCGCCGGTGGACGCTTCGAATCCTCTTCTCTAACTACCTATCCCCCTTCCCCTCTATAAATCATAACTTTCCCTAAGTCCCAGAGTTTATAAATCGCCGGGTGTCCAGCCAATTAACATAGATATCGAACTCGCTATGAATTACGACCACGTCGCCTTATTAAATTATTCGTACGTACGTGTCTTCTTACGTCGGTTCACGCAAGTAGCGTAAATTACGCACGGCACAAGTCGCGGCGGCAAGTTAATCGCAGCACGCCTACTACGACGATAAAGCATTCGAGACCCTGCCTCGAGAAATCGACTGGACGCTCGTTCGCCACGTGCGTTCCCTCGTATAACTGGAATTTCGGCACGTTTAACGATCTCCTTCTGCTGGAGCAATAACTCCTCAGTTATATTTGGCGATGAAGAAAAGCCAGCGATTCTAATCGATAAATCGATGAAGCTATCCGCTGTCTTATAAAACTACCCCATCGCAATTGATACTCCTCCGAAGCTGACGCAGCGTACAGTAGCAGACAAAAAAGTTAGCACTTTTTCGAACCACCCTACTTCTATTACTGTTCAATATCAAATCAAAACTGCGGTATGTGCCTAATATACATATTCTAAAAGAGAACTAAAAGCTCTATAAAACCCAGTTACAGTTGAATTTATTTAACTCACAAACAAAATCCCTATTTAACATTAAGCACGACAACACACTTTTAAAGCCAACAAAACTTACCGCTTTTAAACATTATTAAAAAAAATCTAATATTTTGTGGGGGACACCTTTTGCTTTTAGGACAACCTAAAGAGTTACTGATCATGGTAACTTCTTTGTCGGCCCCAAAAATGTGTTACCCTGTTCAATGGCATATAACACTTTTGTGTGTTTGTTAAATAAATACAACTTTAACTGGGTTTCATACAGCTTTAAATTCTCCATCAAAATATGCATATTAAGCATAGCACAGTCTCAAATTTATGCTAAAAAGTAAGAAAAATATAACAAATCGAAAAAGTGGTAACTTTTTTGTCCGCTAGTGTATGCAATCCACCTTCCGAAATAACTTGCTATCGCTGTCGCGTGTCAGTAGCCAATAATTCCGTCAGAATCGCATTTGGGGATAACCCAGCACGGAATAATCGGCCAATGTTCGAAGGAAAAATTGATCAAATTCAGCCCTGTCTCCGCGAATACCTGCCCTTCGCCTATTTCCCAAATCGCAGTGGCTCCTTCGATTAGAAACGAAAGCGCGATCCCGTCAACTATCGACGTGTCGAGGCAGGCGTCACAGTTGCCCGTTTAAAGTCCTGTTTCCGGGGACGGTGCTCAGTTGGTGTCGCGCTCGCGAGCGATGCATATCGCCCGTTTCTCGACGATGATGCACCCGGTGCATCACGCGACGCGCGTCTGAGCACCCGGGTATTCGTGTTTCGTCGCTTAGCAAGTGCTGTTGGAATTAGAATTCCCCTCGAATTCGGTGGAAGCTCGGCTACAGAGCTTGCAGTGGTTTTGGTGCGACTTGTAGCGCGTGTTCCATGGTTAATACGGGAGACGAAAGGTGAATAAGTTAAACGATAAATCTGTGGGTGCATGAAATAGGGATTAAATAATATTGCAAATCAAAAGGGAGCAGAATTAACAGTGGAAATAAAATTTCCAAGATTCGGGTGCCTGCCAATCGAGCAGTTGGTGGAGGGAGGAGCTCGGCCAATTTTATTTTTAACCCTTGAATGAGAGACTCGTGTCACGTGGAAAAGATCTTTTATCGGTGCTCACGTGTCAGTGGAAATGGGAAGTGAAATATTCGGCTGCCGCCTCGAAATGGGACAATTTCGGACAGATGGAAGACGGATTCGCTGAGCGAATATCGCGAGGCGAGGCCCACGAATCCGCGGACCGACCGAGCGAGTTCAATTTCGCGTACGAGGGAATTCGCGTCCAGAAATACACTTGACCGAAAGTTAGCCAGTATTTCGGCGTGGACGATGGACGGGGTCGAGCGTCGAGGCGAGCACGTAGTCCGTGTACAACGGCCGTTACGATCCCCGTGAAATTCCAGAAAATTATTGCCCCCGCGTTACCGTCAATTGAATCTGAAACGAGGTCTGCAGCTCGCGATACCGATCGAGGGTACGGGAATAATTTACCGTCTGACCTCTCTATTTCCATTTCAATATTCAAATAGCGGAACGCTATCTATATCTCGCGATCTATAATTATTCCGTACAATGAAAATTTCATCGAAGTCGCACAGTCACGATCCATCAAGCCCGGCGAATCCTCCGACGCTGTTTGGTCCACTCGACTCGAGGAAGCACACGCCGCACAGTGGTCCGTCTTGATGATCTAGCGGGACAAAAGTCCAAAATCATGACCATCCAAAATGAGTGAATCTTGGTCATACCACAAGCTACTGAGTCGGAGATATCGGAATGATATTATTATTATTATTATTATTATTATTATTATGTCTTTATTACTCTTGGATGATAACAGCAAAAATATACTTTAAATTAACTAACTTTTAATTAAATGCAACTTTATAGGGTGAAGCCACCAGTAGTCGACCGCTTTCAGAAAAACATGAAAAATAAGGTTTTTAGAAGTCACGATCTTTTAACAAAGTCCAGTTCTCTAACTGCACTCTAACTGCATTCTATCTATACTCTGTTCAAAAGATTGTCACTTCTAAAAACCTTATTTTTCATGTTTTTCTGAAAGTGGTCGACTACTGATACATGGTCGACTACTGGTGGCTTCACCCTACGTATTTCGTAAAGTTTAGTAGCCGCTTAGTAACCGATTGTTAGAATGCGTCATTATCAGCTACATATCAGAAGTGCCTAATTGTATCGCGATTTAAATTGCTAGTATTTTGAATAATCGATTGCAGCGGTACAATTAAGTAATAAATCGACCTTCAGCCATGAGTATTTTAATTTCCAACGAACAGAATTAAAATATAATCATAAAAATGATGGAATTTTTCAATAGCTTTCGTTGGAAAAGCTCTAGAGATCCAGGAACCTTATGGAACCTGAAATTTGTTGTGCCATTTTGTTCTATTTTCTTTATAGAGTACATATTCACAAGTTATAGCTGCAAATATTTGCAACTCTACATAATTTTTATACATAATTAAAATGATTCTATCTTTTAAAATGGCGATGTCAGGAGCTAAAATATGTAATTCATTCTAAATAACGTGGTTGTAAACAATTTTTCTTCTACAAAAAACAGCTCATATTCGCTTTCTACATTTTAAGAAACCCTAAAATATGAATTTTCGTTTTAAAAAACCCTTGGAGGCTGAGGTGAACGTTTTAAGGGTGGTAAAACAATGTGGGTGGTGCTTTTCAAACAAATAATAAACATTTTCACCTAATTGATGATTTATGTACGATCTGCGACTTTTGTCCCGCTAGATTGCTATTGGACAGACCACTGTGCGCCGTCGCGAATAATTTTATTCGGCCGAGAACGCCTCGCATCTCGCTCGTCCCCCTGTCAAGCTCTGTTATCCCAGTCGGTTTTCACGAGCCATTTAAACGACCGAAAATACACGGAACTTTTAGGCCCGCCGGCGGGCTTTCAAGCCGTCCCCCATAGTCGAGACTTTCGACGTCCCTGAGACTCTTGTAGACGACCGGCTCCGTCACTCTCCAGCGGTGTTATTGGAAAGTTAGCCGGGATGTAAAGTTCGAAGCCGCTCGGGCTCGTCCTCCCGCGATCGGGGATCGCATCGATCGAGGGACTTTTTCCATTTATTTATTTATTTACCTCGGGACGGCCCATGACGGGCGAGATAATTGCACCGAGTCCGGAGGACCTCAGCCTGCTAGATAATTAATATCGAAGTGCGACTTGGCAAATCTTTCGAGAATTTACTGCAACGAATTCAGGTCTGCGAAGCTGAAAATACATGGCTGCGAGATGTCGAGGGGCTCGCCACTTCCTCGTGAATCTCTGCGACTATTCGTGGGGGTTTCGGAGGTCCTGAAGTGGGAAACGGGTAGCAGGACTTCCATGGGTCGTTTCGAATTTTTCAATAGTTTCTTCTTCCTCCGTTATAGGGTGACTGTACCTATTATCGCCAGGCAAAAGTTAAATCGCTGTCAATTGAATAATAATTGATATTTTTGCATGCAGTTTGTTTCAAAGTAAAGAGAAATTATTCATCTTTCATGTAGTATAAGTTAGAATCGTTGAAACCTTCAAATTTTTAATTAGGACTCAAAAAACGCGAGACATGCAAAAATCGGGTCCTGAAAAAAGTGTACCTAATATCGCCACCTCAAGAAATATTGATTAATTCATGTATATATGAGTTTTTAAAGTCATTTTCACACGTGATTTTATTATTTCTTGCACTACAAATGTATTTTTATCCATCTTTGATTTTATTTTTATTAGAAAATTTTTTTTTTTCGCTTTCTTATCAGTCTTTGATTAGGATTAGATTAAAAAAATGTTTTTTACAAAATATAGAAATAGGATGATTAAAATATTTTATTTCTAACGGTCGGATTGGGGACACTAACGGTTATTTTCATTATAAAAACTATTTGAATCGATTACAGTCCTTAACTACATCATTAATTAGGTTTTTTCTAGTAGATATTCTTGCATTTACGGAATTATTAGACTTACCTTCTCCGAATAGGATGTAAAATTGTGACAGTCCAATAAATTTTTACACTATTAAGATTCACTAAAATACTTCTCTTTCTGCAATTCTTGCTCACATGACGCTGCAATTACAGTGTGTCTTCCTGCATATGGTTAGGTTCTAACTGAGCGCATAACCGATAAATTTTAGTGCTTACTTTGCGAGATATATGGCGTGGCGATATTAGAAACACTGGCGATATTAGGTACAGTCACCCAACATTCTCTTGCGAGGGACTTGGGGATCGTTAGAAGCCTGCAATTTCACTGTGCAATCAATTATCATTCGAGAACCAATATCCGCTTGCAATCCTCGGTGTTTTATTACCGCGACAGAACTGCGGGGGCACAGAGAGAAGATCCGAGACGCGATTGCAAGGAACTCTTCTAGATTCTAGAGCACTGTCCCTGAGAAGAACTCTTCAGCAGCCTATTTCTAGTCCGCGAGCGTAACATCGTGCTTCACATACGCGATTCCACTCGCGTTTTCGAAGCTCCCCGCGGTAACAGAGACACCGCAGCCTTGGGAACGAATAAACCCTCGCGATTCGCGAGTTTAACCGTTGGTAATTTCTCTTTTGCATACTCCCGGCGAATTTCCTGCGGACAGAGCTCCGCTGACAGACCGTGTCGCGTTCCGAGCAAGGGAAGTCGAAAGCCTTGTCACGTTCGATTAGAATCGTGCTGGCCGGGTCGACACGGTAAGTACTCCAAACGTTGCCGGTCGAAATCCATCCGCGAAACGGCGAGTTTATGGCACCGCGTATTCGCCGGCGCGATTTTAATGGAGCTCTGCTGACGCACTTCGATCCTATCGCGGCGAGCGGATATCTTTCTCCCCGCTGCGTAGATATTGGAAAACACAGTCATCCTTGAAATCCGTTTTTTTTTTCGCGCGTTGCATTAACAGACTATTTATACGCGACACCCCTCCCGCCACCGATTGTGAAACTGAACTAATTTCCCTCGCGGTGTCCTCGGCGATGCTTCTGTATTCCATCCACGACACGTCGCTCCACTTTCCTCGGTGGGTGATAAAGAAATCGAAGGTTCCCTCAGGTACTTAACTTCTCTTTACCGTTTCCATTAAACCAACTCGCTCCGATTTCACCGTCTGTCCAGCTTCGAAGCCCTGGGAACAGTGAGCTCTCGCAAGTAACACCGACCAAGTAACACCGATAACTGTGATCTGATCCACTGCAAACTAATCCATCGAATAAATTTCGATAGAGGAAATCCTGCACCGGGGTCCACCGAGAACAGTGGACCGTTGAATAAAGGAAGAATCTTGCTAAGAGGTGGAAAGCCGGCGTCGCGCGCGGCTGCTCGTTCGATCATGGGATTGACACCGTTTTACGGCCTATCGATATTGGCTCGCCGCTATTTTTAGTGGGCGGTATCGTGTTCTAACGATGCAAACCGCAAACGTGACCGAGTTATGCGTATCTGGAACCAGACACTCGGCCCGACGACTCGTTCCACCTTATCAGCCCGCGGACGATTTCCGCGCCGCGCTCGATTATCCGGGCCTCCCTCCCCTTGGAACCATTCCAGGCTCCTCTGTTCCCCCGTGTCCTAGAGGACGAAAATCGCCCGTCGAGCTTGCTCGGCTGGAATATCTGGGTGGCGCGTGCACACGGCGGTCGCGGTGAAAATTCTGTGTCAGTGCGACGCGCGCTGGAAGGCCCCCGTCGATTTCCCTGTCGGGCGAAAATTGCATCCTCTTGGAAACATTGGAAAGCCGGGTAAACGCGAGGTGAAGCGTGACGCGTCGATAACGCCTCGGGAAAGGACTGTGGCTTTAAACGACGGAGGAAGGTTGCCGCGTTGGCGGCGGAGTTGGGCCGATAGCCTATTTTTCTGTCGCGCGGGTTAAATGAGTGCGCAGAGTGGCTGGGACGAGGCGCGTCGAGGTGTTATCGAGAGGTGGAATGATTCATATCGCCGCGAAGCCGAGTAGTCGGCTGGGACGCGAGGGAGATATTTTCGAATGATTGGTGAGCAGCTGAATGGGACCAGTTGTGCCGCGGCGAGGTTCGGGGAAAGAATTATTGGAGCGCCGTGCTCGTAACTCGGAAGCTACAGGGCCGAATGGGATTTACGATTGTGTACAGTTTCTCTTTTTATATTTCACGCCTGACCGTCTGAAGCAGCCCTAGGCGACAGCGCTCCGCGTATCGTGTGCTGTCGTTGAATATTGTGCTATTCGTGAATAGCGACTGCTTTACACGTTTGCCGCTATTAGGCCCCTCCACACTTATTTACATTGTCGCGAGCTGGCTCGTTCAGAGATTTCTACTTTTCGCGTTGCGTCACCCTTATCCCTAGCGAGGGATATATTTAGAGGTGGCGAGCGTATGGCCCTGCCATTATTCAAACCCGAGGGTCGAGGGAGGAAAGAAGTTTGGAAGCTGGGAGTTTCTCGCGGACCTGGAATGTGTAACAGCAGCAAGAAGTTGGTAACGATGGTCGCCATTAGAAGATTACCGGGCTCTAAGGGGAACCGAGAAACTCTCGGCACGACATGTTATGTAAAAGTATAGAAAATAGTGGAACTAAATTGTAGGAGGTAGGGGAGCTGGGGGCTGGTAGGCTAGTTTTTCAGTTTCTGATTTTTAATAAATTATGTGGACGAAATATCGTTAAACCGGTTAGTATGTTTTATAGGGCATACATTTGGCTATCTGATTAAATTATTAAAGTTGACTCAATGTGACAACAATCGAGGCATTTTAATGTTTTTCTAACACCTTCATTATAAAATGATT
Source organism: Andrena minutula (assembly GCA_929113495.1). Lineage (NCBI taxonomy): Eukaryota > Metazoa > Arthropoda > Insecta > Hymenoptera > Andrenidae > Andrena > Andrena minutula. Next base: position 73,976,960 of record OV815993.1, on the reverse strand, counting down.
TCATTATTAATTTCTTTCTTTCATATTTTAAAAATAAACTGAATATTTTTTCAACTCAAACATAAATTATAATAGTGAAATTTAAACAAAAAATAAAAATCGCTTTCCGAATAACAAAATAACAATTTAAACCTTATTAACGTTATTAGTCAACCAGCCCTGAACGATCATTTTGACTTTAACAATTTATATAACCTTCAATTATTTATGCAGAAACAAAAATACTACGTCAGTAGATCGTCTAATAAACAAACTTTAAACTAGTCCCTTAACATTTATTCTATTGTAACTATATAGGGCGTGAAAAAATTAAATCTTTACGAAAAAATATTTACTTACGTAGTCAATTTTTCGATAAACGCTGATAACTGTCAAAAAACGTGCGATCGCGGGTTCGGACATAAATGCATGGCATAGTAGAAGTGACTTCTTTCTACGGTAAATGTTTGTGCAGTAGAGTATATGTCGGTGCAAAGTTAACCGGTTAACTGGCACGGTCCTTTTCATTATTCGAGCCCAAACTGGTAACATCGAAAAATTAATTGAATCACACAAAATTTGATATACAGGGCTTTTTTGAGTCGCTGAACCGATTCCGGGGGTAATTTTTTTCATCTGACACCCCCAACCCCTAAAAAATAGAATTTAGGGGTGAGTTTGTCAATTCTTTACTAAACCTTTTTTGTATTTAAATTTTTTTTATTTGTGAAGTTTTATTGTCTATAATTCGATTGCAGCAGTTACTTTTTTCAATGCCACCCCCAACCCCAACCCCGTATCCCAACAATTCGGTAGTCATTTTGGTTATGCTATAGTGAGTCTGCCATATTGAAATTTAAAATTCCAATGCCAAATTCAGATTCAGCGACCCCAAAAACCCCTATATGGTAGTTGACCCAGTTGTCGATCGGTACCCAGTCGTCGATCATTTGAATTAATATTGAGATTTTATAAGGTTTTTGAACAATATTGTGTAAAGGACAAAATTGCAAGTTAATATTTAAGAGTCTTTACCTGCATACATCATCACAATATTGTTCAAAAACCTTATAAAATCTCAATATTTAAGTGATCGACGACTAAGTAGGCCTAAATCGATCGGCGAATGGGTCAACTACCTTATACAATTTTTCTATATCCCGATAGTATTTTAATGTTTCTCAGCCAATTTGTTTCGGCCATTTTGAATCTGCCATATTGAATTTTCCAATTCCGATGCCAAATTCAGATTCAGCGACCTCAAAAACCATTACATACCAAGTTTCATTCAAATCTTTTGAAAATCAAAAAAGTTATTCCATTTGAACATATATAATACATTGACAGAATTGGCCAGATTTTTGTTTGATCATATATGATACATTGACAGTTAACCGGTTAATAATTAGTCAACCTACCCCTTGCGACAACCAGCCCCGGTCCTCCCCTACACGTGACTACGTCGGCTATCACCGGCGATCTACCAGGATCCGAAGTGTAGTGCCAGTGGCTAGGCACAGTCTGCCTGAGAACAGTGATCCCCTAAGTGCAGCGTAGAAGCCGCCACGGACCACCGAAACTGCAATCTCCATTAGCCAAGAAAAAGAAAGGAGAAGCTTGTATCGCGACGATTTACCTAAAAGCATAGAATCTATGGAAAGTGGGATGCTTGAGCAGTCTGGTAAATCCCTGGCAGTCACTGGGGATCGAGACGGTGAATGCAAGGGGGTTTTCAAGAATCATTGTCAGTGACTCCAGGCCGGGAGACAAAGAAATCTCGCTCGTCTTTCGGAATACAAATTTTGCCGGCGGTCCCTGGGGAATGGGGCGGACAAAAGGAGGGCCGGAGGATGGTAGGGACGTGAGGAACGTGAAACGTGCACGGCTTGCGGCGATTCGAGGCACGCATGCACGAAGCCTGGTCACGGCTTGTACGCGCGCATTTGCATACGCGTCGCAATGCAGGGTGAAAGTACCGATAGAGCGTGTCGACTTTTAGCTTGGACAAAGCCTCTTGGACACGCGTGTCTGCCGGGCTGTTGTCTGTTGCGTGCTGCAGCGATCCCTAAACTCGAAGCTCGTCGTCGAGGAGCGGGTAGAGTCTGCTCTATCGGTTAGTCGCGTTTGATTAGGAATCTATGATTCGGTAGGATTATCGTGGTGTAAAAGGCTGGGTAGACACTCGCGTATCGCGGCATTTCCTAAGCGCAGACGCTATCGTAGATCATCTCTAATTACATACGTAGAGAGCTCGCTAGACAAAGGTTGAGATTTATAGGACACGATCGCCGGCCGTTTCAGAGCACATATCGCATCCGAAAATACACGCAGCGGCGGTGAGATCGCCTGGGATAAATACTAATTTATATTTATCTTGTTTCAGATCATCCTGGATCCGTGGTGCCTCGAGGAATGCAGAGATGTAGCTCCATCGGTAGTGCCACGTGACCGAGAAGAATCGAATGCCTCGCTAGTGACAGTGGACAGTTGCGTAACTCGGTTGATCGAGTAGTATAGTAGCTCGTGTGTGTCGGTAGTGTTGAAATTTGTACGCGAGGATTACACGAGGAGCAAGAGGCTAGAAGAGGAGGATATAATGGGGGGATACGCGGGGGAAGCGAGGATCGCGTGGACCGAGGCTCGGCCGTCGTCGTGGCCCTGGAGGGGAACGAGGTTCCTGGGCCAGGTGGCCTGAGATATGCCAGCAGTAGCCAGCTCGGTGATACCTGAAGCAGCGTCATCATCGGGCCTGAGAGGGGAAGCACTGGGGACGGCTGGTGTCGCTGGCCGACAGCTGGCTCTAGATCTCGAGACGATCGAGCGCCGGGTCTGCGCGACCCGACGCGACCTCTTCGTCCCCGTGACCGTCGATCCGCGGCCCGGTCGCGCGGTTCACTGCCCGGACTTGAACGCCTGCCTGGTGAACGAGTCCCGCTCGGACTCGGAGCAGGTCGACTGCCAGGCGGTCCACTTCGGTTACGCGATCCCCGTGAACGTGGTTCCCGTGGAGGGTAATCCACGTCTGGTGGAGCTGGTGCTGGATCACTCGAGCGAGCTGAGCGGCCGAGCGGCCAGCTTCTTGCTCGATCATCATCCCCAGCTGCGCGACCAGCGCCAGGCGAAGGAGATAGGCGAGGAGGAGGGCTGGTCGAGGATGGCCGCTACGGCGAAGCACGATCTGCGCCGCAAGTTCCCCACGGACACTACCTCGAACTCCGGCGACGAGGACATCGCCGCCATCGCCAAGCAGATCAGCGACCACGCCGAGGCGATCTACCAGACCTGGAAGAGCCGCGGCCTGGCGCCCACGGAGATACTCAACTGCCACAGCAATGCCACCGCCGCGGACAAGTTCGGCAGCGCGCTCACACCCACCGCGAGCACAGGGAAGACAAGCCCGACCAGCCCGAGCTCCGCCGCGGCGGTGGACATCCTGAGCCAGACGCCCAGCCTGGACAACGGCAACCTGGAGAAGCTGGTGAACAACTTCGTGGTGGAGGACAAGGCGAGGATAGCCGCGTCTAGGCAGCGCTCGCCGTCGAAGACGCTGCCCTCTTCGATACAGTTCGCGCTGCAGAAGTTCGAGAGGAACTCGACGCAGCAGCAGACGTCGCCGCTGAAGAACAGCACCGCTGCCAGCCAGTCGAAGCCGAAGCAGGCGGGCGTCCTGCTGTCGCCCACCTCGCCGTTCGCCAACAAACCGTCGCAGATCGTCAAGCCCCAGGTGCCCGCGAAGACGCCCGGCGCCCACCATCGGGAGGTCTTCTTGGAGACCATCGAGACCACGTTCCCGGCGGATCTGACGCCGTCTAAGATCGCGCAGCAGAAGAGGCCCGCCAGTACGGTAATCGCTTCGCCGACCGCTGCCAATTTGGACGATTCCTCGGCCACGGCGAACTCTGGCTTGACCACGTGGCCGTTGAAGAACAAGCTGAACGAGAATAAGAGGGCAACGGACCCCGCGATAAGGCAGTGCCAGCAGGAAGGCAAATCGCCGGCTACGAAGGAGGAGAAGAGGAGCTGCAACTCGAGCGTCTACCTGGACGAGGTGGCCCGCGAGGAGGAGAGGCTGATAAACGCCCTGAAGACGGGCTCCGTGATCACGGAAGAGCCCGCGGAGAGGACGGTGCCGCTGGCCAGGCAGAAGCCCGCGATAAAGCAAGAGAAGCCGAAGGTGGTACCCGTGAAGCCGATAATAATCGGTCACAATCACCACGGCGCCGTTCTGGTGCCAGCCTCCTCAGCGTTGGTGAACAACGTCGCCTCCGCGCCCCCCGGGGCCATCGCCGTCAGCGCCACCGACGCGAAACCCCTCAGCAAAGACGATCTGTCCAGCATGTCCGTGGTGGATTACGCGAAAGTGAGGTACAGAGCCGCGCAGCAAAACCCTCCGACGCAGCAGAGGCTGGAGGAGCAGAAGGCGAACGGTCCAGCGTTCAACGCCACGGACCAGCTGGTCTCCACCGCCAGGTCCAAGTTCGAGACGGAGATACGAAAGGACAAGGATGCCAACAAGGACGACAAGGACCCGGTCACGTCCAGGTGGGGACCCAGGATCAACAGTCCCCGACCTCGGATCGAGCAGGTGCCGCATCCAGAGCTAACCACGCAGCAGAAGCAGCACATCAGAGCTGCCGCCGCGACCGGCACGGGGAACAACCCCGTCAGGCCGTTCTTAACTAGAGGATCCGTGGCGGAACGCGTTCTGATCTTCGAAAAGTGCCCCAGCGAGCTGCTGCTCGACAAACGGGGACCGCGGCAGCCGGCTATTAACACTTGGAGGACTGGCCACGAGGTCCAGAACAAGGCTCAGGTAAACTCCCGGCTTTGGTAGTTGACTAGTCGCGCGATGCATGCGAAGGTTTTGCAAGGGGAGTCGATCTAGGCGTTCGAGCTTCAGTTGGGAATTAAACTGAACAGAGGATAGGGACACAAACCCCCAAACGGATGCGTGTTTCGCGGATCGGGAATGATTGACACCTGCGGTGAAAGTCAGCAGATGGCCACCCATCTCTGCGTCGCGATTTCCTGGAAGAATTCTAATTCCGCCGGTGGAAGTGCGGCACCGAGATCGGGAGGGCCCCGAGTCCTCTCCCGTCTTCTCGCCACTCTGGGTGGCTTATATCGGGCGTCTTGGTCGCCGTCCAAATTCCTCGTCCCCGGGAGGATGTTCGACCGGTCGGCTCCTGCACTTTTGTCCCGAAACGAGTTCAAGATCTCTTCGCGTAGAGGTCGTCCGTGCGTGCCACTCGAGTCGCCCTCCCCGCGCTCCTCCTCTATTTCCCTCCCATCTTCGGCCGGCGTTTTTGCGCCCCGCTGATCCCGCGTCGGGCTACCAAATATTTGCCATCCCCGAATATCTTCGTCGGGCGGGCAGATACCAGGAAACAGCGGCTTTACCGATCGACCGTGCGAGAAAGAAACGCCGCGGAGAGTCTCGAAGTGGCTCTGGACCGGGGCCAGAAAGCGGTGGGATATGCCGAGCAACGCGTGGCTGCCAAAAAGCGTTATCGCGCCACGCTCTACTAGTCGAACGCGGATATACCGTGGGTGGCTGACTTGGGTGCATCCACCGGGCTGTGTGGTTACCTCTGATCAATTCTCACAGTTGTACCGCTACATATTTGCCTGACATCTTCTAGCTTCCTTTGGGTGTTCGCTGAAGAGAGGGCTGGTTCCGTAGGTGTCTAGAATTTGACCTGGATATCAGGGACGGGGGAAAGAAGACGGGAGCAATCTCGATCAGCGAGGAACCCTTCAGGGAGCCGGGGATCGTGTTAATCGCGCTGGTACACGCCAACGATAAGCCACGGTTCCGATACGTTGCTCAATGCTCGAACAATGCGCGTGTCCCGAGGGCTTGGCTGTGGCGTTGTTATTAGACACTTATTGCATTCCTATTCCGCTCCGAGACGACCTAGCCTTGAGTCTGTTCGAAGCAACTCTGCTTGGTCACTTTCGGTTGAAAGTTTATAATTCTCCGTGCGAATCGTTTCTTCCCGACAGTTAACGAAAGATCCAGGCTCCCCGATAGGAAAGCTTTGTGATGGGATTCCAATCCCTTCGGCAGAGATCTTGCCACGAGTCGATCAGTCCTCGAAAGAGCCGCTCGAACGCAGAAGAACAATTGAAGCAAGAGAATCGCGCGGATTCCAGGATGCCTCGGGGCATCGGGAACCGAGGAACACGCGGATATTTATGGATGCAACGAGTGCGGTGGCTGCATCGATTCAGTACTCTCGAGTTCGACTCTGGGGGCGTTGCATTGCCAGCGCGAAGGAAGCCCCTGACTGTGTTTCGCGTTCAGGAGCTTTTGAAAACGGAGACTATTCGTGGCGAACCGGGAAAGTTTGTTCTCCGCGTGACGGCGACAGCCACTGGTGAACGAGAGAGAAAGAAAGGCCCGGTTAGAGAAAAGACGCAGTGAATATCGCGGCGCAGGATCTTCGGCTCAATTAACTTAATCGAGGGGGAGGAAAGCTGCGTGTCACGTTGTTTGTCTCGCCGCGCTGACTCACTGTCGGTTTTCGTTGCGATTAATATTATTCGACCTCGCGGAGAGGAATAAAGGGACACGAGGACCACCGTGACCATAAGTGGAAACAGGGATATCGAGTCTGCTTTATCGTCCCGGTCGGATTAAACGACACGACAATGCGCCAGCATATTACGTTTGCCAACGAGTAACTGGTGTTTCAGCCAGTCATCGAGTTTGCTGTGTAAACTAGACAGAGGATCGCCGAGATAAAACTGCGCTGCTCGCTGTCACCGAATAGGAGAACGATCGCGATATCAGGCAGCTGCCGTAATTAGTAGAAAACACGCCTGCGGAATACTGGAAGGAGCCTTGCTGAAATTACCCACGGATGAATTGGACGGCAGGGAATCTTATGGCCAGATGACCATCGGCAGCGTTCCAAGTATCGCTAATTAAGATTCCCATTCGATGAAACGGCAGCGCGTCGCCGATTCCTATAACGGGGAGCCGGGATGACTCGCGGTCGCGGCGAGATCGGAGGGAAAACGGAGTCGAAGGAAAACTAGGAAAAAGATTTCGAGCGCCCTTGGGGTTAACGACGAGAAATCGTTGCTCGCGACGTGTGCTCGCGTCGGCTGAGTCATTGTGGCCGTTCCATATCGGATACCGTGCTAGATTTTAAAAGGCCGTCGACTGTCGCCTTGGAGCAAGCCTCTATCGCGCCGCTTATGGCTGAAAAGCAGCCCGAGGAGGAAAGTTCGCGGCGGTCCGCTGAGAACCAGTCGCTGGAGATAATGGAAGCAGGAAGAATATCTCTCTGACGTGGAATCGCAATGGGATCTGGCTGAGCGTGCAAGAACCAGGGAAACCTTTGCGATGGACTGTTGCTGCACGCACCAGCAGAGGCTTTCTATCGATGGTTGTTCTTCAGACTCCTCGGCTACCCTTTGCCCTGCTTCGAGTAGAGATCACCGTTAGCGTGGAACGAAATATACGGGCAAAATATATTTTTAATATTCATGACTCCTAATAGTGGGCAAAAGTTGCCTTTTATAATGGTATTTAAGCTGCCAAAATTTGAACGTGATCAACAAATATTTTGAGGTGCCGCAAGCCTTTCAAAAGTTAATATTTACTGAAATATTAATATTTGAAGACCTTGCGGCACCTCAAAAAAAAATTTGATCACGTTCACACTGTGGCAGCTTAAATACCATCGTAAAAGGCAACTTTTGCCCATTATTAGTAGTCATGAATAATAAAATAATATTTTGCCCCTATATTTCGTTCCACCCTAGTCACCGTCTTAACTATAACTTGCTAGGGAAAATAATGACCCTCGTGGAAATCAGAATCAGCTCAATCCTAGGTCCTTAGAGCCACCCACGCCTACTGTTTTCTAACCCAAGTATAGGATGAATTGACCAGTGAGTGAACAGGGAGCAGTGAATGAACAAATTTACTTTTTTCGTGTATAACAAGAATACTATTTCATTGAAAACAATGGTGTTATATTTAGAATGAAGGAAAATTTATTGAGATAATGGCGATATAAATATTTTTTCAATCTTTGAACGTCTTGGTCGCTTATTAATTTTTTTGATTTGTGGTTTCGGGTGCAGCCATTCACGGCGAGAAACCTAGTAAGAAAACACGTACGATGACAGTAACCTGTGCACTGATATAAATAAATTTGTCAAGTTCCTATTATTATAATATATAGATTATATTTTTATATTCTAATGTTAAGTCCCTAAGTTAAACTTCCCTTCTACTTTTGCAGCGTTTTCAGCGATTTCTCGTCGGAATATGAAATATTATTCTTTGTGTTCATTCACTGGGTACAAGGTGTTCATTTATTGGGTATTTTGTTCATTCACTAGTATATTCGGCATTGATTACATTTTTATCATTTATTTCAGACACCGTTCAAGTAAAAAAACCCAAACAATTATTTTAGACATTTTTAAAGCCTATTCTGTTACAAATTCTTGTTTTGTAGGGATCCGTTGTGGTCATCGTCGCTCCACCAGAGGGCCACGAGGCTTGAGAAATTTCTCGCCGGTGGTCGTAGTCCCTCCCGTTTGTATATATACAAGTTCCGTCCCAGTCCTAATATCCCAGCGTGTCTAAAGGTCCGCGCACACATATCCGTACCGTATCAGTTCCGTATCAGTTCCGTATCAGTTCCGTTCCAGTTCCGTTCCGTCGTGTGCCAGTGGTAAGAAAAAGAGGAGCGTAGAAGAGAGGAGGAGGAGAAGGAAGGAGGGGGGGGGGGGTCTCTTCTTCTTACCACTGGCACGCCGGAACGGAACTGATACGGTACTTAAGGCAGGGGTCCCGCCAGGTAAGCCTTACTAATATATGAGTTCTCTGGCGGGCCCGGGACGAAATTTCCTTTTCCCTCTTTGAGGGTGGTGACCCTTCTTTCCTTTCTTTCCTTTGTCATCGCTATGGAGATCCAGTCAGATCGCTACAGTTTCATTAATAAATTAGGACATTATTTAATTTTTATCGTTATTTGAAACTGAAAAAACGCTTAGCTGTTCATTCACTGGTCGATTCACCCTAACAGGCCCAGACTAACACAACCACCTGCAACTTCTCAGCCTCCTGCCTCTATTTCACGATCTCCAACCCTCGCGTCCATCTTCAGCCACAACAGGGTAACCAAACGGTGACCGATCGACCCGAGACCTTGACGATACTCTTGAACTCCTTCGGGCAAATTAATTCTGTTTACGAATTCGTGGACGATGACTGAGCTAGGGGGTGGTCGGCGAGAGCCGAAATAAATGGAAGGAAAATACCGACGCAGCTCGCGCAGCGAAGGTCAAGTGTTCGGTATCGAAACGAGTGGTCCTTGGCCGGTTGGCAGAGCCGATCGAGAGGCGCAGTCGAATTCGCAATGTCAATTGGAACGCTGATCGACGGTATCCCGTGTGACACGCAGCGGACCGTGCCAAACAGAGGCCACAATAATTACGATAGCTGATTGCACACTGTCTGCTTCAATGCCGCGCGTCGTAGATTAGGTCTGTTCCGGGATTTCGCCACCACCCGTGCCTTAATTCCGACCGGTAGAACCTGGCAGAGCTGATCCCTTTTAGACAGCTTCTACCGGCCGTTTACACCCCAGTTTTGCCCGCCCCTCCACTAGTCGACATGACTCCATTCAGATACTTGCCGGTGAGTTGCGTATCGATCTAGATTTCAGAGCACGGTCGCTGGCTCGGGACAGTGATCGATAACCGAACCACTCGAGCCCCGAGCATCGGGCATTCCTCGCTCGATCACTTTCAGCTGGGCATTGCCTCGTTCCCACCCAGGTGAATGCATTATTGAATCCTCCCTAAACCAAGGATATTCGGCCTCGCTATTTTTACCACTGGCACCGTTTCTTCCTCCGTTATTATTACCACCGACGTTACCACTCTCGTCGCTATTTTTATTGCTTATCAATATTCTCGTTTCTATTGTTGCCTGACCCCAGGTGTCAGGCCTCCCATCTCAAGCCCGTTAATCCCGAACGGTACTGTTAAAGCAGGGCTGCGGAGTCGGAGTCGGAGTCGAAAAAGTATATGCCGACTCCAACACCGACTCCATATTAGTAAATTTTATAAAAATCCGAGTCTGTTGAGCTCTACATGTTTATACACGCTCGCGATATATATATATATATATATCTCCAACTCCGACCCCGACTCCGACTCCTGCATTTATATATATATATATATATATATATATATATATATATATGTATCGAAAAAGTATATGCCGACTCCAACACCGACTCCATATTAGTAAATTTTTTAAAAATCCGAGTCTGTTGAGCTCTACGTGTTTATACACGCTCGCGATATATATATCTCCAACTCCGACCCCGACTCCGACTCCTGCATTTATATATATATATGTATCGAAAAAGTATATGCCGACTCCAACACCGACTCCATATTAGTAAATTTTTTAAAAATCCGAGTCTGTCGAGCTCTATATATATATATCACGAGCGTGTATAAATACGTAGAGCTCAACAGACTCGGACTTTTAAAAAATTTACTAATATGGAGTCGGTGTTGGAGTCGGCATTTTTATATAAATGCAGGAGTCGGAGTCGGGGTCGGAGTCGGAGTCGCTGGTAAAAAAAAAGAGGAGTCGGGGTCGGAGTCGGGAGTTTTGACTGCCGACTCCGCAGCCCTGTGCTAAAGCCCATTTCTAAGCCGGCGAGACGAGAGCTGGAAGTTCCAAACGTCCTCCCGGGGCCACTAAATGCAACAAGGTCGTCGCGATCGGGGAATGAAAGCGCACCGCTGTCTGCGTAATCACCGGCCAGCACGTGGATGGATTTCCTCGTCCCGTGGTCGCGAGTATCTCGTCGAGGTGGCCGATGATGTAACTCCCCTTCCCCGGGCGAGGTGCGGCTAGATGCATTATCTGCGTCGCCTCTTTGCATTCCTCGGGTCCTTCGCGACTGCGTCGCGTAACAGGATGCCGTGTCCTTGCCGCGTCGATACGCGCCGCGGCGAGACGGCCGCTCTAGAGAGCCGTAGAATTAGGTATCCCTGTGGCGTTCACTCTGCGCGATCGATCGACTCCCCGATGCGGAAGAAACCCGCGGATCCTGTGCAGACAGGACGGAAGCGTCGCAATGGGATCAGGATCGCGCGACTCGTCGCGCTCCTCGCCTCTTGTTCGCGACTAGGTAAACGTGGTTGTGTAACGTCTATCAAAGGAAATAAACCTATGCTTCTATTTTTAATCACCGACGATTGCGATCTCGGCTTTTAATTGCGTTATGGTTTGATATCTCGGCCTCGCGAGCGTAGGAGCTAAGCTTGGAATTCGCGAGCTTCTTTTCGCGACGGAGGAGCGATGATGTTCAGATCCCTGTAGAGGAGTCAGTTGCGCGGGTCGATCGGAGAAGGTTGGATCGTTGCGCGAATGTTTTTCCACTGAATAACGCGGCTCCCGATTCTCCCACTTGGAGCCTCGTCTGGCGATATTCCCTGGAACCGATGCTTGTTGATTGCAGACGTACGCGAAAGACAAGGCCCAGCAGAAGAGCCTGCCGCCGCACACGACACTCCAGAGGCACGTGAAAGCCAACAGAAACGTTCACATACCACGGTAACAGCTCTTCGTCCGAAATCTGTATTCTATGCTGCAGCACCGATCACGAGCTCGTTCGAATGATTGCAGATTTTACTTCCCTGGAGGGAAACCGCTGCCGCTCTCGCAGGTGGAGGTCACCATAGCTAGAATCACCGCTGCTTTCCAGGCTCTACCTGGCCATCGCGCTTCTCGGGCCCAATTCCACGCGATCACCAAGGTAAAAAGAGTACTTGCTTGCGAGTCTAACAAGGAAGGCTATGGGACCGTCCGCTCCCGATTCTGATGAAACTTTGCAAATGTGTAGAACAGTGAAAGGTAAGAGACACGTGTTTTTTTTATCGGCGGATATTCAACTTTAAAGCAGGAATTGAAAAAGTTTTGCAACTTTCCAATAGGTTCCATTTAAAACAATGATTGAAATATTTCTGACAATTAGACCATGAAAGGAAAGGATAGAACTATATTCTGATTTTTCAGATTTTCAAAATTGCGCCCATGTTAAAAAATGCATTTGTTTAAAATAATTGCACAAAAAAGGTTCAGAATTTTTTTTTTAAACTGGAATAATTTTTCCTTAAAACTTCAATGTCTTCTTTACAAATCACCGTAAACCTCATCTCCATCCGTTTACTACTTCCATAGTTATAATTTATTGAAAAAAAGTTACTCCAAAAAGTGTCCGATTTCGCGTGGAATGTCCCGCATGACATGTTTATGAGTTAGAATTTTAGTTTCATATAAAACCTTCTAATTTCGTATACTTACTCTTATATGCTTTATATACTCAAATTAACTGGATATACAGATACCACGACAATTCTCACATGCGTTTCATAAACGGTACAGACAGCAGAAAGCGGACCGTTAATTTGAAACTCTGATTTCAACTGTTCCATAACTACGGACATTCGAAAAATTCAAGTACGCTATATGAAACAGTCATTTAATTAATAAAAAATACATCGGAATTGGAAAATTTGTAAAAAAAAAATCAAATCTAAGGTTAATATTATCATATACACCAATACGCATATTCTAAAATAATTGAAAATTGTAAATATCTTTAAGAGAATCAGGCTCCCATATTAGCGTTTTTTGTGCACACGGAAGCTATTTTTTGCGAGTATCGAAAGTAACTTACTTAATTTTTTTTAAGTTAATTATTGCATATAAATCGTCATATTCGTAAATTTTGCAAACAGAAATCTTTACAAATATCAATAAAATTTTCATACTTATTTTTATATTTTCTGAGAATTTTTACTTTACTATTTGTGGTACAAATAGTAAAGTAAAAGGGGGACGTTTCAAAAGGGGGACGTAGTTAGGAAGGTGTTTCATAATCGGTACGTTTACCTTATTGTACATAAAAACCCAGACAACTTTGTAATTTGAAGAATATTTTTATCTCCAATAATTTCCGAGATAGTTTCGAGGGTGTCAATCAAGGGTGATTTCACCCCTTAAAGTTGAATATCCGCCGATAAAAAAAAACACGTGTCTCTTACCTTTCACTGTTCTACACATATGCAAAGTTTCATCACAACCTGGAGTGGACGGTCCCATAGCCTTCCTTGTAAGATCGATCTGGACTATTAGCGATTTCTGGGGAGGCATTTCACAGAAAATTCCACTGTGAAAACGATGCGTGTTACAGGCATGCGACCTGCCGCTCTACTGGAAGGTACCCCTTTTCCTGGCCGCTGGAGGAGACCAGACTGGACACGTAGAGATGAGCCCGTTCCTCGACTTCTGGAAAGAGTATGTAACGAGATCCCCGGCGAGGGTGGTTTTGAGCGATTGCACGCGCAGCAGCTGATCCCATTACGAATGTGAAAGCCGCTCTCGCGGCTGCATTGATTTCTACATTAGATGAATACAGTAGGGAGACAGGGAATAATGGAGATTATTGTCCGGATTGTTTGCAGAATGTCGAACACCCACCACGACGCGGCCAGCAAGTTTATCAGAATCACGACCCGAGGGCTAAGGAACAATATACTCCCGGAGGATTTAATCCCGTTGGTGCAAGACGTGGTCGAGACTCATCCCGGTTTAACTTTCCTGAAAGAGGCTACTGAGTTCCATTCACGCTACGTACACACGGTTCGTGCATTCGCTGGCGATAAATATTTGCCGGGTTTACTCCGCCGCGGAGAGAGGATCCGAGGGTGGGAGGCAGAGGAAAAAAGATTCCATCGGCGGTTTGCACAATCGTCGTGAATTATTCAAGACGATCGGCGGTCGCCTCGAGCAATTATCGCGGCCCCTCGATCATCGGGAATTCATTTTAACGAGTAGACAGGCTACTACTTTACATTTCGCGAGGGATATCCAGTTCCTCGAGCATAGAGAATGTTTATTCCTCTGTTTTATTTGTTCCTCTCTCTGCCCACCCTTTAATCGAAACGCTTGGCTGCTTTATTTACCCGCCAGTCGATCCAGCTTCAACTATCCGAGGCTGAGGTCTTTTCAAGCGTATTGTTCGACGGAGGCTGACGCTGGCCCCTGGTGGATGTCGGTTTTAGGTGATCGCCAGGATATTCTACTGCGTGAACCGCAGCTGGAGCGGGAGGATCTCCGTGGCCGAGCTGAGGAGGAGCAACCTGCTGTCGGTGATCGCGATCCTCGAGCACGAGGAGGACATCAACCAGGTCACCGCGTACTTCAGCTACGAGCATTTCTACGTTATCTACTGCAAGTTCTGGGAGCTGGATCGGGATCACGATCTGTTCATCGATAAGACGGACCTCACCAAGCACAATGATCACGGTGAGGACAGGTGTCTGCGCGAAGGGAAGCTGGAACTTGCGTCTTATTATTATTATTATTATTTTATTGACGGGAGAACCCATTAGTTACACAAATATGAACAGTTTTGAACAAAAATACAGAATTCAAAATATAAATAAAAAATAATAAAATAAACAGAAACATATAACTAATCAAAGACGTAACAATCAACAAAAACACGCGACAACGCCTTAAGAACGAACCCTAGTAGCATTTTCGGTTGGCCAACGGTAGCCAACAGTTGGGAATTAGTTGGGATATAGTTAGAGTTTTGCCTACAAATTCCCAACATAGGGCCTACGGCAAAAAACTTACGACAGTTTGCCAACGAATATTCAATGTTGGGCCTACAATTATTATGGTTGGTTAATTAACAAAGAGTTACGACAGTTTGCCTACGAATATTCAATGTTGGGCCTATAATTACTATGCGTAGTAATGCCAACCATGGTTGGTTAATTAACAAACAATTTACAACGATGATTAAATGTCGTCTTACAAACGTCAGAAAATTTGCTACATCCAAAAACCTGTTATTATATTCCAAGTTGTGGTTTTTCTTTCCTTATTTATAAATACGTAAAGAGGACGTCTGTCTTAAGACGAATGTGAAATCTTAAGGAACGAGTCTAAAGGTCGAATGATATTTTGTAGAATATTTCGCGTCACTGCATAGTTTTTAGAAACACTTAATACTTGTTATGTACCTAAAAATTAGAACTGTTTACAAGTAAGTGTATTGGATAGTTGCAAACAGCGGTTGCTTTCTAAGCGGAAAGTCTGAGTTCAATTCCCCTCCTCAACGCGAAATTTTTTTTCCTAATCCAGACCTGAAGAAGACGTCTTTACAACGTCTTTTGAAGTTGTTTAAGACGCCTTTTGGAAAGAAACTTTCAATGGGGCTTTTACGGTAAGCCCTATAAATAGTAGGGCAAGAGTAGGAAAGCCTACCTTGGTCCTCTGTTGTTGGCCCAACCTGAAAAAAAAGTGCCAAATCTAACTGTTGGCCAACTAAAATTATGTGCGTGGCCCAACTGTATGCCAACAACAAATGCTACTAGGGAAGCGGACATACAGGAGATTAAGGAGATGACGGCCTCCTAAGCACAAGCGTCCTAAACGCAGTGAGGGAGTCTATAAAAATATCAATATTCTCAGGGCACTGATTTAGTTCCTCCATAGCACGGTTTATGGGGTCCACTGAGTAATACCGATATCCAGGGACACGTACTACAAAAAGGGATCTTGGGCGCAGTGTCCTCTGCGGAGCATTAAAACAAATCCGACCGACTAGCTCCACACAGTTAATCTGGCCATGGAGAACCTTATGAAGAAACAGCAAGTCCGAACAAACCCGGCGGTCACTAAGTGACGAGAGCCTTGTTTTTAGCAAGGCTGGACTATAATCATGGTCACTGAACATCATAGGGCTACCAGTGGCCCTCATTGCCAGTCTAAGAAACTTGTGCTGGACCCTTTCAATTCAGTTAGAATAAAGTTTGTGCCTAGGGCTCCAAATCACCGATGCATATTCGATCTGAGGCCTCACAAGTGCCACGTAAAGCAACTTAACCGTCCTGATTTGTCTAAAATGTTTTCCAAAGCGGGCAATAAACCCGAGGGTTTTCATTGCTTTACACGTGATATTACGGTAGTGATTGCAAAAGTCTAGACCTGATGAAAACGTTACACCAAGGTCCAAGACTTCCTCAACCTCAGACAAAACAGAGTCACCTAACTTATACACCGAAGGAAAGCCACTGACAGCCCTATGGGTCCTTAACAACACACACTTGCACGCATTTAGCCGCATCCTATTGACGGAACACCACTGCTCAAATCTAATGAGGTCGGCCTGCATCAAATCCACATCTAGAGCACTACTTATAGTGCAGATTAGTGCATTATAGTGCAGATAGTCTTATTCTATTCACTCGCGATGCTAAAGTTCCCCCGAGTCAATCAGAATTATGAACGACCAACGCTCTTCTGTTTCCAGCCTTGTCGAAGCGCATGATCGCAAGAATCTTCAGCGGCGCCGTGACGAGAGGAGGCGTGAAGAGCGGGAACGGCGTGCAACAGCCCCAGGACAAGATGAGCTACACGGAGTTCGTGTGGTTCTTGCTCAGCGAGGAGGATAAGAACCACCCGACCGCGATCGAGTATTGGTTCAGGTGCGGTATTAAATTCTATCTCGATACCCGCGGCAACGTTCTCACTTGCGATCCACCGACAGATGCATGGACCTCGACGGCGACGGATACCTGTCGATGTACGAGCTGGAGTACTTCTACGAGGAACAGCTGCATCGGATGGAAGCGATCGGCCTGGAGACACTGCCGTTCGAGGACTGTCTTTGTCAGGTGATTAGAAAGTATTACAACCGAGCCATTCAATTTCATCAGCAGCGTACTTAAACTAGAATTCATATGTGATAATCTCATCGAAACGACGTTTATCGTAGATGCTGGATATGATCAAACCCGCAACGCCAGGGAAGATATCTTTGAGCGACTTGAAGAAGTGCAAGCTGACCTCCATCTTCTTCGACACCTTCTTCAACCTGGAAAAGTACCTGGATCACGAGCAGAGGGATCCGTTCGCGTCTGCGCGCGAGCACGACCCCGATGGCCACGAGGTAAGGGCTTTGTTACGACCTACGTGCGTCGTCAACGTTTCACTGGACCGTTCGTAACGCTGGTTTCTGTCCAACAGCTATCGGACTGGGATCGATTCGCGGCCGAGGAATACGAGCTGCTGGTCGCTGAAGAGAGTGGCAACGAACAGAACGAGCAAATGTGAGTGTCGGTTTTTATAGCGTCTGGTTCTCACGGTTCATCTATCTACAGATTTCTCGTGTCGCTTCATCCGAACACGGTCCATCGTATTACCTTTATTATCAGCCACTGATGCGCGGTGCTGGTAATAAATATTCGAGTCGAAGTAGAAAGGCACTCCGAGTTAAGTGGACAAAACTGATAGACGGAAGCCCGAGAGGCAGGCTCGTAAAACATTGAGAAGATAGAGCAATAGATGAACCGGGTTTATAGTGACCATAGAAAGTTCTGGCTTACCGTTTTTTCAAGCTATGAAACGGACCTCATAGCTATCGAATTCTGGCATGCTTTGCCGTTAGATAGACAGTATGCCCTTTGGGGGACCTAACAGTTTCACCCTGTACTGAGACCGTAATGACAATGGTGCGATCTATGCGTTTGTTGCAGGCTGTGTGATGATGAAATGTAACCATCATCTGCAGCTCAGTAAGTAAAGAAAACTGAATTGCATGGTATGCCCGATGCACGAGGCCCCGCATAATGCATAATGCATTAATAGAGAGTCAGCTAACTGCTTCTTCTTTTCATTTATATTCTTTCCATTTTTTGTTTTTTAATTTTCCATACCCCGGACTCACCATTCGTATCTAACTGGGTGCTGAACACGATGAATTATTAATTCCAAACGGCTCGCGGCACCTCCGTACCTCGCGATATTTCTACAAATCGATAATTAAAAGTATTAAAAGTTGCGGGCTTGTACTTCCGCAATAATCAACCGAAGATCTTTTATTTATTGCAGTGAGATTAAGCGCCATTAGGTCACTAATACAGGCTCCATTTTTGTATCTTCGTAACAGCCGAGTGAAATTTCCGCATTGAATTTCAAATATTTCTTGCGCAATGATTTCGTAAATCCAAGATAAAGTAAAACGCACCGCCTCCACTCTCCCTCATTTTTTATAACCACGCTCAAGGTTGTTCGCTTTTATCCCCGCAAATTAGACACCGTTTGCTTCGACTAAACATCGTCTGTTCAAACAGTCTATGACCCTAAGTTGCATCGTTTTCGATTGACTAATGGCGCCTTGAACGTTTCACGGTGTCGACGAGTCAATTGCGAATAGTTTTCCGAGTCGTGAACCGTTGAAGGCTAGCATTGCAAGTGTTTTTCGCATAGTAGAGCGTTGCAGTGGGACGAAGGCTACTCTGTCGGAGGAATCATTTCACTGAGAAAGTCTTTTGTCTCGACAGGTCGTACGATTCCATGTCGGAGGACGTGTTCTCCCAAAACTTGGACATCCTGGACGGCGAGTCTGTGGACATGCTTCAGGCCGGTGACCAGTCTCAGGGATACCTGGACGACCTCTCGACGGCTGACCCATCGGACCCGAGTCGCCAGCAGTCCAAGAACCAGTACTGCGACAGTGGTGACAGCGACGATTACGCCGAGAGCGATAATTGATCGTCCTTTCATTTGGAAACGGAAGAATAAACGAAAAGAGAGCAAAGTTACCCCTCTTCTTGCGGCAACAGCGATGCAAACTGGACGGAGCAGAGGAACTGAACGTCGCTGAGCAATAGGGTGGAGGAGAAGAGAAGCTCTCCTTCGTTCGAGAGGAAGAATAGTCTAAACGCGTAGTTGTAATTTTCCATATAATAGGAGTGTCGTGTAATCTTTTGATGAATGACCGTGTCGATGATCGGTGACAGTATCAATCCGTCACCAAGTACAAAAGGTACCTTAGCGGCTTTGGCCCTCGCGCTGCTGGGTCACGTGGACGTTCGAGCAGCTTTCGGAAGGTTTCTGTTAGATAATCGAGAGGAGCTCCCCAAAGACTCGATACTTCTAAAGATAGAGTGCGACGCCAGTGATCCTTCCCGATGATAGAGGGGAGGGTTCAACGCCACCGAATCGATCCGTAACTATGAACAGTCGTACGAAGAATCAGGCCACGGCTCGACCCATGTGATAAGCGTCATTGTTCAATCTATACGATCTATACGTACTGTGTACTTCACGTTGTAAATAGACAGCAAATCACGGACCGTTATTTTTACTTAACGTAAGGTAGCCACTTTAAACGCGGGTCTTTCAATTGCTGCAGCCGTTTCCTGAGGGACTCTGACTCTTAGGTATGGGCACCTCTGTAAGCGGAGGCGGTTATCGAGAACCCTCGGTTCTCCGTTTACTCGTGAACTCGCGTGTACCTTTTTTCTAGCCCAAAGGAAGTTATTTTTTAGAGCGATAGAAGAGCAGAGACCAGTCTCCGGACAGGCAAAGAGAATTCGCGGTTGGAGGCTGCAACAACTGGAAATTGCGCGCGGCGAGGTGCGCCATCAGGGAACCTCTTGCCCTCTGTAATCCTCTTGCAAAGCCATAGTATTACACCGCGGCCGTATCGCACGCGAACTTCTCTCGTGGGATCGAGTTCGAGTATCGGTCCAGTGTCTAATGACTCGAGTACTCGGCAAGAGACTGTCCTTAAGCGAGCGTGCTCTTTCGCTGATGCTGCTGAGTCTGGGAAACGACGGACGAAACGATAAACAAGCCAAAGATGCAACGTGTTCTGCCGTCTGAAGTCCAAATGGCGAAGGTGGAAAGGAGAGGTAGGGAAATTGTGAGTCGGCTGGATGGCACAGCATTGTCTTCTCGCATTCGACCAAGCGATCCTTTATTTTTCCGTCGCAAGACTCGAAGGAATTGTCCTTGGAAAGCTCTGGTTACGAAATATTCAGCTACGTTGCTTTATAGTATTCTCCTTGAAACGACGGTATTCTGGATATTGCTTTCGTTCCTCATTTCAACAACTTACAGTTTGACGTAGTCGAGAAAACCGCGAGGAATCAATTGGAATTGCGCCGAATTAGTTGCAAGTGAGAATCCTTATTTTCTCGTCGCAGGAACGCTCTAAAATTCGAGGTACGCGTGGGAAAATTTAGTTGAAAAGACGTATTGCCATGGCTAAGGACTGATAAACGCGGTTCAACTTAACAACGACCCGGGAGAGATTAAGTTGTACCCTGTTATTTTAAATACCCCTTGGAATCTCTTAATTGTTACTGTTAAATTGATTGCTTGTGAGATTTTATTTCTGCGTGAATTCTATACCTTGTTACTGTATTAGATGATAATTGATTAAAGAATGATCATTATTTCTCATTGTCGGTGTACTTGGAAGAGTACCAGGGTACAATCGCGTCAGAATCTGTCTGAGCCGTCAAGACTGCTGGAATATTGTGTGTGTATATATATATATTTATATATATTAATTTCGTCTCCTAGATTTAATTTTAACTGCGTATATGATGTTACTCTAGTCGAAATGTGTGCTATAATTCACGTAACGAAGATCACGAGACGGCGAGTGTTCATTTTAGATCTGTTTCGTGCTGTTTGTTTGTTAACGAGAGTGAATTCGAGTGACGCGATGGTATGCGAAGGAAATTCATCAACATAAAGGGTAGTTGACTTTGGAACGCGTAAATTATCCATCATCTTCACAGACAGAGTTTTTCTACAGGTTTGAATAGCTCAGTTGATAATGCGCTTCCTTAGTGATCTTTTAAAGGTTCTGTGTTCAAATCCCCGAGCACCTAACAAAATAATACATAATCTGTGAATAAACTCAATCTTTTTTTGTAAAGAATTGTTTCACAGTTCGGAAATTACGAAATACATATCGAAGAATGTTTAAAGATGACAAGAGAGCTTGCCCGTGGTCTGAAATCGATTTATATTCACTCCAAGACGGTGCTCCCGTTGATGCTTGGCAAACACGATCGATGTTGATCTTATTGCTGTTTTTTACGTGCACACCTATTTGGTTAATCGAGTGGCCCGACTGTTTTAGGAGTCATTTTCAGATAATAGTTTATCGAGAGCTCGTGTTCGCCAAGTAATCAATGCCCACAACGAAACATGCGCCCCTTTACGTCGACGAATTTATCATTGACAGTGAGAGAGAGAGAGAGAGAGAGAGAAAGGAAAAGAAAAAGAGAAAGAGAGAAATGAATGGCCAGGATCGATCCGAGGATCGAGGATCCGAGAATTCGTGAATTTTGTCGTAACGTTTCTGCTGAAGAGTTATCCTTTTATTTGGCGGCCCAGAATCCGCAATAATGAAACTTCCTTTGGAAAAAGTTTCAAGGAAGTTGATGATTCGTCAGGAAATGATAATGGATCTCCGAATAAAAGGTTGATGCTCGTCGTAAGGTTATTTAATTTCTCTACTGTGTTCTTCGCACCCGTTGGAGAAACATTTTTCGCGAGCAATCGCTTTCGTTGACTGTCCAAAGATGTAAAACTATTAACACTTACAGTTGTATCGTTTATATAGCTCGTTATGATTTTTTACCATATATATATCTGTATATATATGTTGCATATCTCTTATTAGAGTTTTTCGTCGTGAGGTTTGTGCATAGAGTATTCATCTAACGAAGTTGAAACACAAGGAAAAGGACGAGAAGAACGTGTGGTTTATTCGTCATTGCATTTGGCCATGTTTTTCGATTGTTATATTTATTCATTATTCTATGATAGGTTTATCACTGTTTAGGGACTCTGTTATGCGACATTTAAAATCGAGAGCTGTCGCCACGATTTCGTAGTTTTATCCAAGGATGAACGAAGTATTTTTCACGGGATAACTGCTAGCGATCGAACTCGTGGCATGAATTTGCACATGTGCGCTTAGACGGTCTCGATTCATAGAATCAAGTTCACCATTTACCTACATTTTTATTTATATATTTTATCTGTGCATGAGTAGACGAGTAAGGTAATTTTGCAAGTTAATAAAAACGAATGGTAAAAGAACATGTTTATATCAATTATCGCTGTCTACAATCCTCTCAAGTTAGTTCACGCTAACAAGGGAAGATCCCGAAAATTCAAGAAATCTGAAACTTTGCTAATATGCAGGGGATTTCCTACTGATTACAACGCAATTTTTGTTTGCTACCCAAATTCACTCTAAGGGGGTGAAATTAACCCCTGAAAATTTCGGTATTTTCGGAATTTATTTTGTAACTTGCAATCTGTAAGAGATGGGAAAAAAGTTTCAAGGCAAAAGTTATTTTTTTAATTAGGATACCATTTGGTAACTTGCAGTTCTTACAGTTCGCGAGTTATAACACAAAATCGGAAAACACCCGAAATTTAAGGGGTTCATTTCACCCTCTTAGAGTGAATTTTGGCAGCAAACAAAAATTGCGTTGTAATCAGGAGGAAAACTTGGAGGAAAATCCCTACATAGGTATTCACAGTCTCAGAATTTTTTGAATTTCCGGGTTCGGGATCTTGCCTTGTAAGCCTAAGAATGTTCAAAAAGTGAGTACATTTCTTTTGTTTGAAGAGTCTACATACTTACATATTATATATAGCTTTTAAGTAGAAAAGAGTCGTAGTTCGTGAGCACAATAACGTAAATAAAGAAAAGAATTAAATTAAGATGTTAATTGGCACGGCGATCCTGCCGTGCACTGTGCCCTAAAATATTCATATTTAACACCCAAAATATTGATACAGGGGTGTATCGATACTGTATCGCCCATCCTTAGTACGCATTCAATAAATTTATTTCATCTGTAACAGTTGACATTTCGTAAATATCTTACATAACCAAACTTTGTAACTTTTTTGTATGTAAGGGGGTAAACACGGGTAATGCAGCGCGCTGTATACCGACATAATCTGGCCCGAAACATGGATCTGAGAAATTACGTTGTTTGTCCTTATATGAGGAGATTTTGGGCTAGGCGAGGTCTCATTCGAAAGAGGAAAGTCCAATGCAGCGCGCTCTGGTCATCGTTTGAGTCACAAAACTCTTATAGCGACCTAAAAATACTTGGATTCTTGCAGGTGTATTTTGTCGACTTTTGCTCTACTTTGAACACTAATATTATTAGATATCAACACAATCTCGTCGAACCATGACCAGAGCGCGCTGCACTGAACTTTCATCTTTCGAATGAGACCTCGCCCAGCCCAAAATCTCCTCATATAAAGACAAACAACGTAATTTCCCAGACCCATGTTTCGGGCCAGATTGTGTCGGTATACAGCGTGCTGCATTACCCGTGTTTACACCCTTAAAACCACAAACGAGACATAGAATACATGGGCGTCCGGAGGGGGGTGCAAAAGAGGCAGTTGCCCCTTCCTTGGTTTTTGAGAAAAATTCGCTTATTTCTCAAAACTGATCTTTATTAAGTTTATACTAAAAAGGGGAATATTTTTAAATTTCCGTTTTAAATTTTTAATTAAATTGGCTCTATATTTCTTTACCATCATCCCAAAGTTGCCACCCTCCTCCCCCCCACCCTGGAAAAAAGTCTGTGGACGCTCCTAATAGAATAGATCTTTCCTATACCTGGTCTGTGCTTACATCCAATATAAATTTTTAAACTTTTGTCACACATAAGTCGATGTTAAGTACCGTATGTTGCTTGAAAGGATTTAACATTACCGACTCCGTTGAGTTGAGCACAGTTCCCACAAAGCCTGTTCTTAAACGTAGAGTGCGCTTCTGTAGAATTAATTTCTTAGGAACTTATTATTTCACTCTTAGAAGACGAAATCCCATAATATCTAAGACCACCCCATACCTTATCTGAGCTTGTATACACATAAATACATATAATTAACAGTGAGTTGTAAAAATCATCTAGTATGATACTCGAATAGTGCAACAGGTTCCTTCATTACTCTACACGCGAAACAGCCAATCAGATTCACTCCCGCCATTTTGCTACCTGTTGTTAGAGCAATGTTTGACGCGTTGTTGTGCTCCGTTTTTTTTTCACTCTGTTTGCATTCGTTGTGACACTAGACGTATTTTATCGATGCAGTTTTGAATAAGAATTCGATTTTTCTATCGAGGAAGCATGCAGCAGAGTTGAATACCGAGCTCGCGTTGGGAAAAAGAGTTGATGTCTTGCGTGTCATATTGAAGGGACTGGTTTGTCAAAGGAGCGCAAGTCGATCGTGGAGATTCGAACGAAGAATTCTTCGTTGCATTGTGAGAAATGAACACCCCTACGACCAGAGATTTCCTGCGGAGGCCCGATGGAACGCGCCGAAGATCCGCTAGACAGGCTTTAGCCGTGATCCCTGTCAATAATGCCGCCTCGTCGCCTGGTGTGTTTCTGGAAGTCTACGCGTCGCCCGCCACCATCCATCTTCTCCCTTTAGTTTCAATTCACGTATTTCAGGAGAGGCCGCTTCCACCGAAGTTAACGCGATGGACAACTTCCTGAACAGTCGACACGGCTCCGACTCTTGGAGCCCAGCACCCAGCCCCGACGAGCTGGTGATACAGAAGCGTGGACGTCGCTCCAAGACTATAGTTTGGTCGCCTGACCTCGACACGTGCAAAAGAAATAGTCTATTTAGGTAAGAGCACGTTCGCTTCACTTTCATAATCGATAACGAACGCGAAACAGGCGTCTCGTCTGTTTTTCTGTTCCGTTAAAAGCGAACACGCAACTACGTGTTTTACAGTTTAAGTTCCAGAGATCGTACACCGGTGAAGAGCCCTTCCAAGAAGAGCATGGTACTGAGAAGTACACCTAGGAAAAGACTGTCTCTCGGCGACAGTAACGATTCTCAATTCACCACGCCGGAGAAAAAGAAAAAGCCGCAGAATTCGTTCGCCAGTAAATCGGATATGTATTTCCACGGGAATTTAGTGAACGGCCTGCGAGGTCTCAGCCACGAACAGCTGGTGCAGATGATTATGGATCTGGTGTCTATGCAAGAAGACGGTGCTCTCTCCGAGGGCGAAAAATTGCGCGCTGTACTGTTGAGAAAGCTACCAGTGGCTGATATACAACCGTTCATCGATACCTTAAATAAGTTGAAACAAAACATTTTTGCCAGCACATCGAATTCGGACGATTCGACGCATAATTGTGCATATATTCATTTAGATGCTTTCCAGGTGCAGCAACGCTCTATACGCATTTCTGTGCCTTTTGATTTCGAGATCTGGTTGTTTAATTTGTGTCTAATACTGCGTTGCTTTCGTATAGAAAGCCGTTACAGAACACGGCAAGAGACTGGTAGAGTCGCAACACTGGATGTCGGTAATGCATTACGTGTATGCCGCGTGGAACGTTACGAAGCAACTATCGACGCGTGAAAATCAGAGCCAAGTTGTTCGCAATCTGGCGCGTAAATGTTTTAACAATTTGACTCACCTCTGTCTACAAGCTTTGAAAAAGGGAAACTTCATGGGTACCATGTTGGACATGTTCGCTGACAGGTAGCTAAAAAGGGAGGAAGATCGTGACGTTCTATAGGAGGATGTAATAATCGTTGCGATAAATTTGTTCCAGGCTCGATGCGATGGTCTCGGACTGCGAAGACATAAAGGTTTGCCTGCAGTTGATTAATGAAGCGAGAAACAACGAAGCATAAGCTTTCTGCGTCCGTTGAATATTAAATGAGGCCATATTTGTTACTAGTGTTAACATATATCTATATACATATATATTTTTAATATATACGCAGATTTTAATTTCGATATATTGCGATGCGAAGATCCGGCAGAGGTCTTAACAGTTCTCACTGTTAGATTAACTATATTTTTTTACCCCGATCGTTGTGTAACTTGCCCTCCAATTACGCTATGAGATTTGTACGGAATGGTATTAACTTGATAGTCGTAGAAGTATTTAAGATGATATTTTTATATTATAAAACTTCAAGTATTCGCATTAGCTTTAAGTTGATTTTTGCGCTTGGCAACTTTTTAAACGTCACAATTATTATTAACAATTATATATCGACAAGATACATCGCTTTGGAAAACACGCTACTAATCCCAGTAAAAACTAACTTATTTCGGACGCGCGTACTGTTAGTTCCATTAGTTATTTATAATTTCATGGTGGACGTGTTCTCTCTAATTTTATGCTATTTATACGATTTTAGTGTTATTGTTTTAATATCTCGAGTGTGTTTTTTACTTACCCCCTACCCACCCTTAGCCCTCCCCCCTTTGGTGTATTTGCTGTTAGTCTGTATTATTCATGACAATAAACGATGTTTGTAATGATTTTCTATTAAAAACAATTTATTCGTCGTAATATATCATGCATCCTTACATAATATATCCATTATTACTTCTGAAAGGCACATACTTCATTTACCAGTAAACGGTCAGAGGCTTTCCGAGAGGCATACGCAAAACTCTTTAACGTAGCTGTACACTTCTAACAGTACAACCGTATGCTCGGAGCCGTTCTGATCGCGGCGTTCGAATCTTCTTCATCTAGATTCTAGATAGTAATTATCAATTATACAAGTCTAGTCGAGTGTGTTAGGTCGATCGACAGAGATTCCCGAGATAACGTCAAGTGTCTCACCACCCCCGTGGGATCCCTCTTTCGCGCGCGCCCACTTCCAGCCGCGGACCCCGTTTCAAAGTGCGTATTGGCAAGATTACATTCCACACCCTTAGGAACATTTTCGAAATCCGACGTCGCCTGTGTCGGATTCGGAAAATTTCGCCGACGAAGAAACGCAACGATAACTGCAAACGATAATCTGACCTCACCTGAATAGGATCATTTAGGCGAGACAAATAAAATATTAAGTACGCCTACGTATACATAATTATACTGTGTATGTGTGTGTGTGTTCCTGACAAACGTTCGCTCGCGCGATTCGCGTAAATAAAAGTTGCCCCTCGTGGAAGTGGAGCATCATTGAAAAAGTTCCTCGACGGATGTTGAAAATCGATGTACAAGTGGTAGAAGATCACTGTGATCGCATTGCAAATTTCGGAAGTGAGACTGGAAGTTATCGTCCGCGATAATACAGTTTTCTTTGAAACGATTAGACTTGCGCCGCGAGTTGTAAAGAAACAGTGCGATCACTGTGAAAGGAGGTCGTACATCGACTTTCGGTAAGCTCTTCCGAGGCATGCCCCGGGACGAAGAGAATTGTAAAGGAGGAACTTTTTAAGTGATCTTCACCGCGGCGCGACGCTTAAGCGACGGGGTGATATTAAATGTAAACGTTTCGACTGCCAACTACGCAAGTCGTCGATCTAAGGAGCGGGATTATGGGGAGGAGAAATCGGATTTTTCTTTTGTACTGTTTCGTCGAAGGAACTGGCTAACGATCGTGCAGGATAGGCAAACAATTTTTCTCGCGCGAATTGGAAACTTTTGCGTCTCCATCGAGACACGGAGCACGCGGACTTGACGGTACCGTGGTCCAGAGGATAGTGCGCGCGCTTGTAGTTCTTCCCGTCAATGGGCGAAGAAGCTACCGTTCCTCGAGCTAATTAATTACATCCTAATTGTTCGTTACGCTGTGTTTTCATCGGTATTCCATCCTCGTTCGCGTATAGCGCGAGTCTGCTCCTCGTCGCTCGACGCGAACACGATATCTGTCGAACGTGTCGACGAGCTGACGCGCTTAAAACTCTCCGACGAGAATAACTTATGACCCATGATCCGGGCTCATTAACGATCGGCGGTTTTGTCTTATAAAACATAAAAAAAAAGAGAACTAATACATAGAATTTTCTTCCTCGCTTCGTTCGGATGAGAGAAATGGGACGCGATTAAATAAGATTAACATTGGTAATGCGGCGACGACGACGATGCAACTATGATACTTAACGAGATAAAGCTGCGAATCGAATACTGTGGTAATGACGGATCATCGGACATTACGTGTTCACGTGTCTCAGTCCACCTTCCCTGGCTGCACCCTTGGATACAACTGAAAGCAATAAAATTCGCAATTCCAGTCCTGTCGCTTTCACGGCGTAGAGTTCGTTCGGTATGCAACTTACGCCAAGTAGATTCCGAGGTACGTAGCCGTCCTTGTGTCCGAGTTTGCTCCACCACCATTCCCTCTCGTTGTCATCGCCCTTCCGGAGCACAACTAGGGAATCGCCGTTCTTCAGGGTGAGCTCGTCGCTGTGCTGCGCCTCGTAGTCGAACACCGCGTACACCTGGCCGTTGTTCATTATACCGAGCTTCTCCTGAACACCTGCAACAATATAGATCGTCGCGCATTGGTCCACCGAAAGAGAGCTTGAGGAACTGCCGAGTCCCCTGTAAAGTTAGCTGAGCAACGATTCCATGTCAAGCTACTCACTGTACAAGTACTCCGAGCAGCCATCGAAGCCTTCCTCGTCCTCTTCGCACTTTTCCGCCGCGGTCTCATGGTCGGAGAGGGTGGTGGCGAAGATGCAAGCCCCATGCTCAACCAGGAATCTCACCATCGACAGGTTGTTGCAGCTCGCGGCGCAGTGTAACGGGGTCCTGTAACAGAATCGATTTAATAAACATGTGGTATAGAAAGAGACTATTCAGATATAAATAATTAAAATTCGAACC
The DNA here is from genome assembly GCA_929113495.1 of Andrena minutula. NCBI lineage: Eukaryota > Metazoa > Arthropoda > Insecta > Hymenoptera > Andrenidae > Andrena > Andrena minutula. The sequence continues at coordinate 73,948,451 of OV815993.1, read as the reverse complement.
CCTCCTTACCATCCGTCACTGTCCTGAGCGTTCACGTCGCAGCCAAACTCGACGAGGAACTTGACGATCTCGAGGTGACCGGCGCAAATGGCGTTGTGGAGTGCTGTGATCCCTTCGTCGTTCGCCGAGCTTGGATTCGCCACCTCCTTGGCGGTCTTCTTCACCAGCTCCAGCTCACCCTCGAGGCTGGCGTCCAGCAGAAGGGCTAGAGGGTCGAAGGAGACCCTCCTCGAGAGGTTCGCCTTCCCAGTGCTCGACTTCAGGTTCCCTTTTTTCCTCCTCATCACCTCGTTGTTTTTCCCATCCACCTCCACTTCGGTCCTTCGGTCCGACTCCTTGTGCGACTTCACTTTATCCTCGATGTTGATCACGTTCAGGGCGTCGATGATGTCCGCCTCCTCCAGCTTCTCGTTGCTGAGGACATCCTCGTTGATTATCGTGATGGGCTTCTTACAACACGCGTCCGTCGTGTCGATGATCTGCGGCTGCTGCTGTTGTTGCTGCTGCTGCTGCTCCGTTTGCATCAGGTCCGCTGGAATCTCAGTCTCCGGGAAGAGGAACGCCGGTGGCATCTCAATCCGCCGGTTTATCGACACGTGGACATTCGACTTGGCGTAGCGAAGCTTCGGCTGCTCCGAGATCGGCGCCTTCTTCAGGGTCAGAGGCCTAGCCTTGATGATTTGGTGGTTGTTGAACTGCTGCGTCTCTGTAGGCGACTCTGGCGGCTCCGACGTGGGGATCGGTGGCGCGTCCTCTTCCTTCTCCACCCTGAGGAACATTCGATTGGCAACGTTAAAAATCACAGAGTCTCTGAGACAAGTGTTATTACTTAAAACACATCGAAATACTGAGAAACCTAGAGAATCTATTAAGACACCTCGCTCTTTTGGCTCATCCGAGCACGCTAACTTAGACCAGCTTCTCGTACCTAAAGATTCCAATCTCGGAATGCAGTATTCGAGTCAAGACTGTCGAGTTTCAGGGTCTCGAGACTTTGTTCAACGACTCCTCCACTGCTTAAAGCGAAAAGCGCGCGTCGACGCGAGAGCGGTGAGAAAAGAAGGAGTTAGATATCGTCCTCGATCGATCGACGAGCTCGCGCGTACTAAGCTGTTGTCTCCGCGGCACAGCCGTCGTTCTATTTCGGTGTCTATTATTCGAGACAGGCTTCGATTCACTGGCCAAATCGATCACGGACTAATTTACATTTATAATTAACCCAGTAATCGTTCTGTCATCCTGTGCCCGAAACCTTTGCCGCCCTCTTCCACGCGACTCGATCACTCATCCCCTCGTCGATCATCTGAGTCACGATTTAAGAAGACACTTCTCTCTGCCAGTCAGCAAAACGGGAGCGCGCGATCACTCTATCGCGTGTGACATGTTAAAAATAAACAGCAACCCCTACTCCAACAGACAATACAATTCCGAAATGACAGATCAAGCTACGCCCTGAGAAGCCAATGGCAATGAACAGGCAATGCTGAAGACGATTATGAACGCTGAAGGGGCTGCACGAACCTGGAGCTAATTCCTATACTGTTCTTGCCCTCTCCAATTCCATCGACAGAATTGTCGACCTTCTCGTGATGCGTGAGTCTCGGCGGAGGATTAGGCTTGCTCGGCTTAGGAGGCAGCGCGGGCTTCGTCTTGTCTTCCCCGCGTATCTCACCCAGGCTCTTCCTCTCGTTCTCGCCCTTTAGCCTCTCGAACTCGAACGGCTTCTCCCCGGTCTTCGCCGGGATCTCGAACTTGCCGTTGTGGTCGTGCTTCGTCGCCGCGGTCTGGTTGTTCTCGTACTTGACCGGCTCCTGCTTGAACTGCTGCCCCCCGGCCTCGTATTTGCCCGAGGGATCGTGCTTGAACGCGGCATTGTGCTCGTACTTGCCGGAGGATTTCACCTCGTGCTGATCGTGCTTGCCGTATTGCTGAGTATTCTGATTGGGGTCGTACTTGGTCCCGTGGTGCTGCTCGTGCTTCACCTGGCCCGGCTCGTACTTGCCCTGCTCGATCTTCGCCGCGCTGTCGTACTTGCCCGTTTGGTTTCCAGCCTGCTCGTGCTTGTTGGACTGCTCGTAGAGCTTGGCCGACTGGCTGTTGCTCTGCTCGTACTTGCCGTGCTGCTCGTACTTGCCAAGCTGCTCGTACTTCATCTGATGAGGATCGTACTTGAACACCGGGTTAGCCTCGTACCTCTGCTGCTCGTGTTTCTGCGGCAACGCGTGCTCGAACTTCTCCTGAGCCTTCTCCTGGAACTTCATCTTCTCCGTCTGCTCGCCGACAGAGGTGGGGCTGGTCAACGGCTGGATCTGGTTGTACCTCTGTATCGGGTTGGCAAAGTTTCCCCCGCTGGACGCGGTGTGAACGTTGGATGGCATATTGGGGGAGTTCTGGGTCTGATACACCGTGGACGATTGGACGTGCGAGTTGGGCTGGGTGGAATGCTGCTGCTGGACACCTGGGTAGTTGTGCCTTGACGCGTACGTCTGCTCCTGGTTGGAAGAAGCTTGATTGTTCGGCGCGGACTGGTTGGTCTGCTGTTGATTAGCGTTCTGGGTGTTCAGACCGACAAAGTTCTGCGCGTTGGCATGCCCGCGGCCTATCAGGCTCAACGTCTGCGGCATCACCGGGTGGATCTTCGTGGAGGAGGTCTGGTAGATCTGCGATTTCACGGAGAAGCTCGGCGCCACGCTGGACACTGGCTTCTGGTGTGTTTGGAGGTTCCTGTGGTTCTGCGTTTGCGTGATGGACACCGTCGTCCCCAGGCTGGACGCCGAGGAGCCGATATTGTGCTGCTTCTGCTGAACGTTGACATGCTGCTGCTGCTGCGTCTGGGACTGTTGCTGGTGGTGGATCCGGAGATTCTGCGACAGCCCATCCGGGCTGAAGTTGTGGGACGAGCCGATCAAGTTGTTGTTCGTGCTGTTACTGTTGTTGTTGTTGTTGTTATTGTTGTTATTGTTGTTGTTAGCGCAGGTCTGTTGGAGGTTCACCGACTGGCCGCCGACGTTCTGGTTGTGCTGCTGCTGGTTGGTGCCAAGTAGCTGCGATTGACCTGCAATCAATCGTCGTTTACGGCGTCGAGTTAGCCGAGTCGTTGAGTTAAATTTATGTCGGTCGAGAGAGAATTCTATTGCGCGTACAAACCTTGAATATGTGACTGGGACTGGCTGTGGGCGATCTGATGGCCGAACTGCTGGAAAGCGGTCCTCTGGCCCAGCTGGGAGGCGCTCGCCGAGTGCTGGATCTTATTCTTGTTCACGTCATCCTCGGCAGCCTTGAAGTTCACCGTGAACTTTGTGTTGTAGGGCAGCGTCTGGTACTTGGGGTCGTTCTTGTTCAGATTGAAGTCGTTGTCGTTCGGTATGTGAGAGTAGGGCTCGATCGCGGCTATGTTCCCGGCCGGCCTGGACTTGCCCCCAGCATTGAAGTCGAGCTTCGACTCCGTGAAACCGGTGTTCGCGTTCGCACGGTTGCCAGAGGCCAGCTGCTGGCTGAGTCGTTGGTTCAAGGCTCTCTTGCGCTGAAGACGACCCTGCAGCTGAGCTATCCTCGCGTCGATCGACGCCATCTCGGCCTGCCGCTGCGCCAGGGCCAACCGTTGCTGGGACACCACCTGGTTCTGCTGCTCGTTCATCTTGTTACGGTACTGCCGATAGCAAAAGAGAATAGATTTTACACGGTTAGTCCGGACTCAACTCTCCTTAAGGGGGATCACTCAGGTGAAAATGAACTACCAGTAATTTTACAGATAAAAATTTGAAAATATTTATATCCATATTATTTTTTACGCTGAAGTGAATTATGTAAGAGTTAATATAGTGAAATATTACTAAAACAAAAAACGTTATAACTCGAACGAAAATGAAGTTTTCGAGTTGAATTTTTTTTTGCAGTCTTTGTATAAAATTCTCCAGAAATGAGGGTATGGATTTTAGAATCGAATAAGTTTTTCGAAATTTTATTTTTAAATTTTGAAGAAAAAAAATTGTCACTATATTAACTCTTACATAATTCATTTCAGCGTAAAAAATAATGTGGATATACATATTTTCAAATTTTTATCTGTAAAATTACTGGCAGTTTATTTTCACCTGAGTGACCCCCCTTAATGGAGATTCCCTTCTATATTTCACTCTCTCGACGGTGCTATGACTGGAGTAAAGAAATTCTCATCCGTGAGCACCCAAGGAGCATGCACCTTAAGCAGTAATTCCCATCGAGATAGTTCCTGAAACGCTTCAACTTCAAAGCTTTCAGCTCCCCGAAATCCAACTGTCCTCTCGGAAGTGGCGAGATGCAATTTACCGCGAATGGAAGGCGCGATCAGAAAAGCAGCGGTGTTTCGTCAAAGGAACGAGGAGAGGCGTTTGTTGGCAGCGAATTTCTATTGGAAGGTTCGTCGAAGGGAAAGAAAAGGGAAGCGAAGGAGCAAAGGACTCACCATCAGCTCCCTCCTGAGCTTCTCGAGCTCGGCGCTGGCCGGTGTCGGCAAGTGTCCACCGCCTGGACCACCGACGCCACCGCCACCGACGCCTCCGGCGCCTCCACTTCCGGTTCCGGTGCCCGCCGCGTTCTGCCGACCTCGTAGCTCCTCGAGCTGTCGCGTCAGCTCCTCGACCTTCGCCACAGCTAACGAGAGTTCCTTCTCCTTCTCGTTGAACAACGCTCTTATGCAATCCAGGTCCGAGGCTGTGGGAAAAAAAACAGACAACACGTTAGTACAAAGGATTACTCTTTTCTGCAGGATGCTGGCGAAATCGACGGCGAATTCTGGTTCATGCTAGGATGGCAGGCCAGAAGGAGGACAAGCTTTGAAAGGAAATCGATTGCGTGGCTTTCCCTTTTCCCCAAGTTTCCCTCCTCCCGCCACTTTTGCACCGAGTATTCCTTCATTTGGAACCCGATAACGTTCGCGTATATTGTCTCTGGAAATAAACTGTCCCGCTGTACGATCATCCCCGTCTTCGTCCGCGTTTGAAGCCTGAACCGGAAACTGATTCGATATTCTTCCAAAGGCACTCGAAGCCCTGACACGCCTAGGTTGAGCCAGGGGGCGCGATCGTTTGACCCGACGCGACGGAGCAATAGTTGGCGCGGATGAAACTTTCTTTTAATTATTTCTCGCCAGGCCTTTGACGCTACCTCACTTCTTCAACTTCTTCCTCCCGTTTTAATCTGGACAGCAGAGTCACCCCCGGCCTTCCAGCGACTTTGGGACGCGAAACAGGGAACGATTCCAAGTTCGCGGCATCAGCGAAATAACAAATCGCCTCCCTTTGTCGGAAGAAGTCACGGTTGTTCGCGGAAGCATTCTCATTCCGTGGAAAAACGACGGGGCGCGGATCTGCCGCCATGGTTTTCGATCGAGCTTCTTCCACGAAAATGACGACCGTTCCCTCTTCGCTCCCTAGGGACTCGGCTCCGTTTCTTGCCAAGTAGCTTATCCCCTTGTTCCACGAGAATCGTGAAATAATTCAGGGACTAATTATCTGACCACGACCACCGTAAATTATCTTCTTGGCTCTTTCTCCAAGTTTCCGAGAGTTAAGGGGGTAGACACGGGTAATGCAGCGCGCTGTATATCGACGCAATCTGGCCCAAAACATTGGTTTAGTAGGATACGCTTAACGTCATTATATGAACGAATTTTGGGCTGGGCGAGGTCTTTTTCGAAAGAGGAAGGTTCAGTGCAGCGCGCTCTGGCCATGGTTCGACGAGATTTTGTTGATATGTAATAATACGAGTGACCAAAGTAGAGAAGAAATGGACAAAATACACTCGCAGATTCCAAGTATTTTTAGGTCATTAAAAGAGTTTTGTGACTCAAACGGTGAGCAGAGCGCCCCGCATTGAACCTTCCTCTTTCGAATGAGACCTCGCCCAGCCCAAAATCTGCTCATATAAGGACGAAAAACAAAAAATCCCAAACCCATGTTTTAGGTTAGATTGTCGGTATTACAGCGCGGTGCACCGCCCGTGTCACGTGACGTGTCTACCCCCTTAAGCCACTTCCTCGTCGCTGGAACTTGCACCATGCCTCTGTACCTAAGTAAACTAATGCTTCTTTATTCGCGAGTAATTCCCTTAAAATGTAAACGTTTCGAGGAACTATCGAGCAACAAGCTGGAGAAGATTGGAAGTCCTGGATCGATCGCTGGAACGATCGAATCTCCAAGCCGAAGCGAGCCTGGAAGGCGTTTTCCAGGGAATCGAAGCGGAAAACGTCGCAACGGAGCCATTCGACCGCGGTGAACTGTCTCGTTTCGATATCGCCCGACGAAGAATGGTCTCTCGAGCGCGCGAACACCGCGTAAACCTGGAGAGCAATGTTCGAGAGGAGCCATGCTCTGGCCATCGTTCCCGGAACCACGTCCCTCTGGGTTGATCTATCAGAAAGAAAATCGTTTGGCGCGAGGCACGGACGGTCCGGGGAGCGTGATTCGATTGGTCTCGTCTCGTTTATTTAGCTTTAGCGCCCCGTTTCCTCTTCAGGAAACCGACTCTTGCCACGGCTCCGCGAGCTCTTGCCTTCCATCGCAGTGCAGCTTTAAGCGAAAGAATTTCAATGTCCTCTGTCGCAAGAATATATTGCTCAGGGTAATTGGAATACTGGAGCAGGTTACTTTTCAGACTTAGGTAAATGATTATCCGCGTCACCGTCTGCTTCTATAGATAGCTGGAAAGCAACAAAGTCTCACGTCCACGCGGAACACTATTAGGGTAAACGCACCAGTAAATGAACACTTGAGGCTAGTGAATGGACACTTTTTAACCGACTTCAAAAAGGAGGAGGTTATGTATTCGACCCGTGTGTATTTTTTTTTTATGTTTGTCTCCTCATAACTCCTCAGCATATGGACCGATTTTGATGATCTTTTTTTTATTCGAAAGAGGATGGTGCCCCGTTGGTCCCATACTACGCGGAATCAATATTGGCCCAATATTTTACCAGTTATAGTTAATAATAGTAATTTATATGTTTGTCTCCCCATAACATCTCAGCATATGGACCGATTTTGATGATCTTTGTTTTATTATTTATATTTATACCAGTTATAGTTAAAAACTAAAAAGTTGAAAATAAAAAAATTTTAAAAAAATTAAAACCGACTTCAAAAAAATAAAATTGCGCTAAAAAGTAAAAAATAAATTTCTCCCTTATTTAATCTACTACTCTCATATTTTTTAAGTCGGTGTCCATCATTTGCACTGTGTAAATCTGGCACAGACTTAAAAAATATGAGAGTAGTAGATTAATTAAGAAAAAAAATATTTTTTACTTTTTAGCACAATTTTATTTTTTTGAAGTCGGTTTTAATTTTTTTTAAATTTTTTTATATAAAATTATGTTTGCAGTGTGATTGATTGCACGTGTTGCGAAAATTGTTTGGATATGAAGCGAGAAACTAGAAGAAGTCTATATTTAATTAGTTGCTTATTTTAGTAATTTATTTTACTCGTTTTAGTAAAAAATGTCAATTCACTGGTAGTGTCCATTTACTGGTATATTTACCCTATTTAGATTCATGACTCTTCTTACTCGAGACTTGAGCATTGATGCGACCAGCGTGAAATCCCGCGACGCTGAGCCATTAGTGTGTCGCGTTTAATTCGAGGCATAGGTAACCGACAAGTCCGAATCGCAAAAGCACAATGCTAGCGGGGCTTTGACCGCCTTAACGTCATTTCCCGCGGGGCAGGGCCGGGAAATGCGGGAGCCTATAACGATGGAAAACGGAGCAGAATGTGGGAGAGGGATCTTTTGTCGCGCTGCTCCTTTCCAAGCAACGATCGGCTCCCGCCACGCCTTATTAGACTTTTCATTTTCATTTCCATCCCCGGCTCTCATCCTCTTCGCCCTCCTTTTCCGCCTCCTCTTCTGCGGCAACGTCGTCTGCATCCCCCTATTGCTCGCGACGAAAACCTCGCGCTCGTGGATCGCGATCCTCGCCCCGAGACAAATATGACTCCGGGGTAAGCGAGTGTCTTTGAAATCGCGAGCAAACAGGAGAGCACCGAAACTGCATTCTTCGCCAAAGAAACGCGCGCACGCAATAGCTCTCGCATGGGTGGCTCGGCCAATTCTTCAACGGCCGTCCTCAACGTCGTACAGTGTAACGAGTAGGGGAGACCGGGGCAAGTTGATACGTTTTTCAGTTTTCAATTTTTTTCATTTTTGTTTTAATTAATTACTTAATAACAAATACGCTAAAATACACTTTGGTCCTTCCTCTTTAAAATATTGTAAATGAAATGTTGAGAAAGTACATACAAAATGAATGAGAAAATGTTATTTGGACAAAGGTAAAATGTATCAACTTACCCCAATGCGGGGCAAGTTGATACTGCTCTGGGGCATGTTGATACATCTGTAAAATATCCGTTTAATGAGTAAAAGATGGATGTCTGGAATATCCCAGTTTAATATGAGGTGCTTGCTTCTTTTTATTAATGTATCTTAATAAAGCAATTTTATCTATTCCGTATATTCTGGCGCTTTGACTCCTTTTCTACACCAACACACGCTGTTTGAAAAATATTTTGTGGTATTTTTCCGCGATTCGCTTTTCTGACATAATTTCGTACCATCTTCCCAGAAATAAAAGGAAAAATCCAATTAAAAGTAGGGAAAAATTGATACACTCCCCATGAGTATCAACATGCCCCAGAGAAAACGTATCAACTTACCCCACAGGAAGTCATTATATACAAACATCTCCATAAACAAATGTAGAGCATATAAACAAAATAACTAAACGTAATTCCCTTACCTTCAAAGGACTCAATGTGATGCCCAATTAATTTGAGTGATAAAATTCTCTATCTCGTCTCAAGACCGATTGGAAAGTGAACACAACTATTTACTTTTTCTCTATAGAAACGAAAACAGTTAAAAATGGATTGCTAAAGTCAAGGTACACAGACATACGCTAGATCGTAGTAAAGAATTGATCAAGAAGCTTCACATATCTCACACACAAGGAGCTATATACATACAGTGTCGAGATAATTCGTCTGTATCAACCTGCCTCTGTATCAACTTGCCCCGGTCTCCCCTATAGGGCGACTGTACCTAATATCGCCAGGCAAAAGTTAAATCGCTGTCACTTAAATAATAATTCATATTTTTGTAATCAGTTTGCTTCAAAGTAAAGAGAAATTATTCACCTTTCATGTAGTATAAGTTAGAATCGTTGAAACCCATAAATTTTGAATTTGGAATTAAAAAACGCAAGACATGTAAAAATCCGGTCATGAAAAAAGTGTATTTTTTCTTATGTGGGAGCACTCGGGGGCAGATAAAATTTATACCAAATTAAAGAGCATAAAAAGAACTAATTGTAGTAAAAAAATGAAAGAACCGATATGTTTCGTTTTATTTTTAATTCTCTCCAGAATTTAGAAGATGCGACAAGATGCGCAAGAATTTTTAATTAATAAAACGATAAAAGGATATATTTTGCTTATTTTCAAGAAATAAGAAAGAAATGAATTTATAAATGCAAGAAAAATACAATGGGTAAATATTTCCTTGAATGTAATTACCAACCTTAAATCCGTTATTTATGTCAATAAATTATGATGTTCTTATATCAAAGGACTGTTTACTATCAATTCTATGCAATGAAATACAAAATTTCAAAACTCTAATTTTTCTTTTTAAACACGTACCGCGACACTGTGCGTCGAGAGGAATCCCCCGAGCAAATTGGCGCCGCAGGAAAACTCCAATTTTCCTGCTGCAGAATTATGTTTCCGTACGTTACTCCTGCTCGCTGCGATCGCCGCGTACCACTGTCTCTGCTCGCAGCGAACAGAAGTTAATTGATAGCCTGTGATTAATCGCGTGGAATAATGAAATATTGGTGGCTGACAGGGAACGAGTATTTCTTAACGCCACGGAGACCGTTCAGCTTTCGGAAAGCGAGTAAGATATAGAATACAGAGGCAGATATAAGATACGACGAGGGGCAATGCTTAATTAAACGTTGCCATTTTAATTGCTAGGATACGATTGATCGCCTCGCGAATCGTCGCGCGTTGCATCGTTTATCGAACGACACCCTGCCTGGCGAGTCTTGCACCTTCGATTAAACGCGCCTCAGCGTTCGACGTTCGATTATTCGGCCGTTTCGCGACCACGGGCGCGTATAATTCGCTGCATCGTTCAAACGACCAACGTTTCGTGTTTTCCCCGTCGCTTCGGGGACACAGAGGGTGTTCCACGTTACCGCTGACTCCGCGGCCAGCTCCGCTCCGCGAAGCTGCAAACAGGGGTCAGGGACGCCCGCTAAAAATGTCTCCACTCTGATTTCCACGCTATTGTTCTTTTTAGCTACATACCCCCCCGAACAAACTAGCCTCGAAATCGAATTGTCCCCACTCGCGGAGCGGTCCCATTGTGCATCCCCGACGCAGGCTCCGCGCGGCGTGCAAATGCGGTTAACGCCGGTGAACAAATTCAGAGTCGTTTTCGAACCGATTTCCGCGATTTCACGGTCCATTTTGCGTTATCGCGGTGCGTTTCTTTGCGGGCATTTCGCGCTCGAGGGAGCGGGAGCGTCGATTACGAGCAACAAATGCGGGGAATTGAACACAGGGAATAATTAACGCTCGCCTTCTTCCGGCCCGCTGCGGGAAGGGGTCTCTATTAATCGGTTCGGGGGTTGATTTACGGTGTCATTGTGGTCACCGGCCCCCGGGTGATTATCGATTTCGCGAGTGCGGTGTATGCATATTAAATCATCCCTCGTACGCGGCGCAGCTGCTGGGCCTTTCCGGAATAAACGGCCCCACGCCGCCGTAATTCCAAATGCGAGCCAATTAGACCGTCGAGAAGTGGCGTTCCGTGCTCGTCGACGGCCGGAGCCTAGTTTCCCGCCACTCGACGAGGCCTTCTCGCTCTTTTTCGGCGAGGTAGAGAAAGGTGGAAGAAAAGCGAGGCCCCTCCCGCGATCGAACGTATTTAGCGGGAGTGAAGAGGGTTGCTTTCATTAAGGGGCTGCTGGGAAGGTGTTTCGTAGGGTAATATCGCGAGGGAACGAGATTAAATGGAATTTTTCGGGCAGAGGGGAAATGTATGGCGCAGAAGAGGTGATAACGAGGAAGGGTCAAGTGATTAAGGGTCAAGGGGCTAATGAAGAGGGTTGGTGATGCGAAGAGGGTGTGTTAATGTATCGGAGAGGGGATGGTAGGGACGAAGAGTCGAGGAAACTTGTAAAAAGAAAAGGAGCCAAAACAATGGCCTTTCAAATTCGAAACACCCCCTTACACCCTAGCAGGAAACTTTCCAGGGCTAAAGGAAACTTTGCAAGCCCCGCGGAGTTTCTCCAGGCAACTGCCGTTCTACAGAAGTTTCGAATCTTTCTCTGGAAAAAAGCTCCTGCATCTATCTGGCGTCCAAGCGAAGCTTCTAATAGGGCATCCTTAAACCCCCGTGGCAACCGATCTTCCCGCGAGCCCTTCCCTTCCGAGTTCAACTACGAATTCGAGGCGAGGAGTCGCGAACCTCCTTAAAAATCGCTCAATTATTCACAGGCGCGATCGATCAAGCAGCTAAAATTACCAACCGGCGGTGGATCGCGAGGTGTTTGCTAAAATTAACCGGTCGCGGATGCCGAGGAGCGGGCGCGGGCCGGGCACACGCTCCGACTCCATAATCTCCTAGAGGATGATGTATCGTCGCGGCACGCTATTGTCCGATGACCTAGAATCCCATTATGGAATTCTGGGTATCTATAGAGGACTGCTGGATTGCTGGATGCAGAGCCCCTCTCAGACGAGATCTCGTTCGTCGCGGCCTGTCACGCTTTCCAGACTCGATACGGCTCCGTCCGCCCCTGCCGCTGACACCGCGTTTTACACGTCTACGCCTGGCATACGGATCCTTTTGGCACACCACCGCGGAAACTGGCTTTTCACTTTTTCATTGTTCACCCTCGACTGATCGCGGTTCGAGTACCGTGCTCCTCTCTTGTTTGTGAAGCCACGTTGGGAGTTGCGGGATTCCGAATATTTCTCCGTGCTACTAAGGTCGGTATCATATATATTGGCCGGTGAGTTTCGGAGGGGTATTCTCCCACCACACCGTTTGTTTGCCTCGGTGCTCCTTTTCTCAACGTTTTCTGACTCGCTCTCGTTGCATCTCGCTCTCGCCTTCACAGAACAAGAGTGAGCCAGAAGTGGTGGGGATAGTGGCAAGATTCTGGCGTGTAGCCCAAACCGAGCTGTCAGCGTAGAAATACACACATCAGAATAGGTGTGCGTTAGCAACGAAAAAATTCAGAAACTTTATTGGTTAGAACATTGATTCGTTCTCGATAGCTTCATCTCGTATTGGTCTACGCATAGCTTCGCAACGCACACAACTATTACGTTAAGGATAAATAACAGCCAACTGGCTAGGTTCAGGCGGAGCCGAGCAGCGTTCCCTTTACCCCACCATACCCAGCGAGTAGTGTTCCTGATTTCTCGATATTTTTCGCATCTCGAGAAATGAGAAATCAGATTATATTTCTCGAGAATTCTCGAGAATTCTCAAGAAATTAAAAACTATTGTAAAATTTATAATTTTGGAATAATGTTGATAATATTTATCTAAATTTTTATTCGTGTCCAACTTAAACAAAACTTGTGTAAATGAAAAAAAAACAGATATTAAATATAATAGATAAATTTATTTATTTAATATAAAATGTGAGCAAAACGAAAATTTACTTCTTTGTTTTAAAATAGTATTTTTTCAAAAGCACAATGCGTCTAATGTCGCGTCAGCCAATCTACTTCTTTTTTCTTTGTGACAAAATCTGCGGCTGTAGAAAAATTTCTTTCATTTTGAGTGGATGTGGGTGTAATTGTACATAGAACATCGGCGATACGAAGAGAAAAGTTTATAAACAATCGCGCAATTATTCGCATATATTGCTAACATTTATCACTGATTGTAGATGTGTTTATATGTTCACGATTAACACACAATTTGAACCAACTGAAAATTCATTTCTGTAAACTAATGGGATTTATAATAATTTTCTTACACTGAAGATTCTCGAGAAACAATGTAATTTCTCGAGAAATGAGAAATAAGAAATTATGAAATTTCTCGAGAAATTCTCGAGAAAGAATTCTCGAGAAGGAACACTACCAGCGAGGGCCACGCAACTCCAACTGACAAATCAGCGATCGTCAGATGGTGGTGGCTGATTTCTCCTCGATCGCTGCTCGCGAAATCGAATTCACCGGCCAATATATTTGATACCGACCTTAGGTACCTACCGTTCTACGTAATGCTACTCTGATTTTAGTCTGATAGTCGGTTTAATACATTGTATAGGAATAGCCGGTGACAAGGATAGGTGCGATTGCTGGAGGGTTGAGAATTTCTGCGAGCCTCTGGACTTCCTCTTCGGCCTCTCCTTCGACACAGTCCGCCTTAACCTTTAGGCTGCCGCTATTTTTTCGTAAAAATAGGGGTCCTTTTTTCCAAAAATTTTTATGTATGAGTAGTCAATAGGTCCCATAGAGTCGAGGGGGTAGAACCGTGCCAATATAGTGGCTATAGCGGCAGGAGACGGGAGGACGAAAAATCAAAAAAAAAATTTTTGTTTCTAAAACTTACGAATAACTTTATGGTATCTCTAATTATACTCCTGTATATATATTTATTCAATTCGTGCATAACATCAGTAGTACCAATATAAATACCAAGATATATGTCTACACAGAAAATTACACATCAAATTACGGGTATACGCAATGCCAATATAGTGGCTATAGCGGCATTCCAGTTTGTCGACCGAACAAAACGCCTATTTTCATTAATTTTTTCGGGAATTATTTTGCGGATTTTAACGTTGCTTTTTTGTTATATGTTTATTATTCCTTGCCGCATAGCATTGTATTTCTCATATTTCCAAAATACGTAAAGAACAGTTCTGAATTTTCTGCCTATTTTTCGATGCTTTTTGTGGATGGAACAAAAACTTTTTTTATATCCGGATGATCCTAGTCCACTTTATGTGTACACCCTTATAGGACACAACCATTCAATTTTTATCATGCTAGGCCGAGTTTAAGGCCGAGGAGGGCCTGTGTTCTTCTCACTGGGGCACAAACATTACGATTTATATCCACACATTCGTAATTATATTTTGGAAACATGAAAAATACGGTTTTATACAGCAAGGAATAATAGACACTTAACAAAAAAAAACATTAAAATCCGTAAAATAATTCCCGAAAAAAATGAATGAAAATAGGCCTGTTTTTCGACAGGCAAAGTAGAATGGACCCCTTAAGGGGAGGTTCCGGTCTAGAGCCCCCAAAAATAGGTGATATTTAGGAATTAATTGAAGGAAAACTACTATATATAATTTAATGGGACTTTTTGCATTGTATTAAGGATGTCTTAAGTTATCGAAATATATTTTTTGTTTTATAATTAGTCATTGCAGACCGCCCTGGGGAGTCGTTAAAGTCAAGTCGTCAAAAAATTGATCCAAAACGGTGGGCGCTGTATCTCCCAAAGTTATTATCCGATTCGACTGACACCTTTTTTATTTTGAAGATTATTCTTCTGGCTAGGAGGGAAACTAGAAAAAATTACAAAAATGAAATTTTTTAAAGAATAATGGCACTTGAATGTGAAATCACATTTTCTATATATTCAACGCCTTTGAAAATTATAAATTTTCAATTTTTTGTAATTTTTTCTAGGCCCCCCCCCCCCCCCTAGCCAGAAGTATATTCTTCAAAATAAAAAAGATTCAGTCAAATCGGATAATAACTTTTGAAGACACACCGCCCACCGTTTTGAGAACACTGTTTTGAGAAAAACGCGTTTAAAGTTTTACGTGAGTGCCGAGTAGTCCGGTGTTATCAACGCATTTTCCGCTACTGAAATGCTTATAACTTCGTGAATTTTACGAATTTCAACAAATCCTTTTAACCCTTCGTGGTCACACGGAGTGTATTGTACCCCAAGAGCAATTGTCGATTTGAAATGCCACATCTTTACATCCTCCAAAGAGGATTCATCGCAAAAAGGAAATAAAAAAAAATTTTACAAATCGGTTTTTCCCGCAACCATGGAAAATCGCTCATTTTCAACTACAAATTTTATCATATCAAAATTTAAATTTCTAGAAAAAAACCATTAGACCATGACTGTATAAGTATTACGAACGTACAATTATCCCTGAAAAGTTAAACGATTCAAAAATACGAAAATGGTAACTCAAAAAATGACGCTGGGTACAGTGAACCCCGTGTGACCAATTTCTGATTATAAGAAGGTGTGACCACGAAGGGTTAAACACGTATTCCTAAAAAAGGTTGAACATTCGAAAAATGAAATAAAAAAAAATCGACTTTTAGACCGGAACCTCAATAATCCCAGCGAAACAGAAAGCTCGTCACCGTTCGCCAAAAAGCAACAGTTTCGCGACAGCGTCTGTCGGCCTTCGATCGCCACCAAGAACTTCTTTGTTTAGAAGTCGTCCCCCAACGAAAAGCACTTTTTCCACGTCGATCGTAAAACCGTGAATAAAACCGAGGCGTTCGAAGGAATCAGATACCGAGGGAGGGGGAAGGGTGCAGGGTACTCCGTGGAACAACGCGAAACTTGAAGGAGCGACGGGCGAGGAGGGCTGCTCCGTCGTGAATACGAAATCTCCAGATGGAAAACTCGTATATCGGCGAACCCAAGCGTCCTCGCAAAGTTTCCCCGCGTGTTCCCGTGGAAAGAGCAGGCCTTCGACGCTCCTAGCTGCCGGTGGAGGAATCTCCGAGCGTTCGAAAGTCGTCAACTCCACCAAGATGGTTACAACGAAAAACCTGCATTCCCGCCTCCCCGGAGAAATCGTTGTTTTACTTCCCTCTCGAGCGAACGGCTGCAACCGCGCGATCGAACTTCGTGGGCAATAACGATTTCCTCGATTCAATTTCGATGACCGATCGCTACCAGGGAGGAGGCTGCCAAAGGCTACGCTTTCCAACGCGACTTTCAACTTTCTTCTCCCACCGAGGGCGTCACATTGTTCGTCGCCCGGAAACCATTGGTTTTCAGACGGAATTATAAAAGTTTTCCTTAGCGGAGTCTGTCACCACTGCTTCCAAGCGGTTTCGAAGATATTAATCGTGCGTCGAAGGAAGTTTCCAACCCTTTCAGCCACGAAATCTGGATCACTTGTGTACTATGGGTGGTTGATACCGTTGTTGGTACAGAATATAAAATCTCCCTCGGTTTTATCTCCTCCGAGGCAGGCCCACCTCGCCCCCCAGTCACCCTGAGCCTCCATTTCCCGCGGAAACGAGATTTCCCGATCGGGAGAGCCTACGGAGCCACCACGAGGGATCCAAGATGAAGCGGTGAGGAGAAAGGGGTCCTGTAAACGCTACGCTTCGCGTATGGGGACGCTGTCTCGAGGATCTTCTCTTCTTTGACTTGCAGATTTCGGAGCAGTTCGATAAGGTAAAAGACCCAATACGTGGACACGTCCCAGTAGCTGGACACTGGTGCAAAAGAACTATTTTATTAAATTATTCAAATATTTAGTCAAATATATATATATGAATATATTTTACTAAATATTTGAACAAATTAATAAAATTGTTCTTTTTTGATAAAGCGGATATTAAATGTAATAATCAGTATTTTTGCACCACTGTCCAGCTACTGGGACGTGTCCACGTATTGGGTCTTTTACCTTATACGATCGAGCGCAGTCGATCCTAATGTAATCCTTCAAGCACTCGCGTTAGAAGAATTTCCATCTCCTTTTCTACGAAGCAAAGGATGCATACGGATCGCGCTATTCTAATTCCTCGTCTGTTCCCCATCCGCCTCTCGCGTGCAAGCATTTCCTGCGATGCTCGATCATGCTCGTGGAGATCTCGCGATCGGAAGGGGGTCACGGCTGCGTTAACCCAGTTCGAGAGATTTAGCCCGCGCGTGCGAAGGAAGCTGGAAACGTGGTTACTGGACGTCCTCCCAGGAACGATATTATCCTCGGCAATTGTGCACGGCGAGCTGAAATGCCCTGAGAGCGGCGGACCGAGGTGACTCGACGGGAGTAACGCGTGCGGCCCGATAATTGCAAGGCTGCCGCGCGTAATCGCTAATTGGCGAAGGATATGCAACCGCGGAGCTTCGGCATAGATATTCTCATTCCTACTTTTTGTTCCCCTCCACCGAGCGAAATTAAAAATACAACGTTCGCTCGTTAGAGGCGCAATTAAAAGAAGACGAAGACGAAGCAGACTGGCGAGCTGGACGGTGTTAATTAAGCGAATATTCGAGCGTGAATCTCTTTTTTTTTTGTCCCTCGAACGGCGGGAACAAACGGTACACGCTTTCGCAGCCGCGCGCTCCCGACAGCTTCGAGCACGATCCGAAGCCTTGGATCTCCGTGTGAACGTCACTCGACGTCTGCGAATTAAGCTTTGAAAGCGATCCTCCTTAAGGGGAGAGACCACTGTGACGGTCCGAAATGTAAGGGTGTTTTCGGAAATTTATTTCAACCAAACAACGCAAGTAAATCATTGCATTGCTTAGTATAGTTAATAGTGTAACTATCGAAGGGTAAGAAAATTTGTTTTTCAATAAAATTCATAAATCTGTTTCCTGTATACTCTTCGTCAAAATTTGCGCTGCGGCAAAAACATGCTAGTCGCGTTGAGTGTCCAGGCCATATGGTTAATCGAAATTCAAGAAAACAATAATGTTTAGAAACTAGAAGCCTGCCTCTATTACGTGACAAAAAATGTCAAAATTGTAAAAAATAACAAAATGGACCAGTGAAAAAAAATGTCATGTTTTCGGGGTACAAAATTGGAGAAATGTTGCTAAAAAAAATAGAAGCAGGTCGAAAATTGAAAAAAGCTGATCGTCACGTAATAGCGACGGGTTTTTCGTACAATAAATGTCCTTGCTCATGTCAATTGGATGTATAGTTTTCTCTGTAGACTGTCAACGCGGTTGAAACATGTCATTCTGAGGAAAACGCGTTCAAAGTTCCGCGTAGCTCACAAGGGAGGATCCCGGACCCGGAAATTCGAAAAATTCTGAAACTTTGTGAATATGTAGGGAATTTCCTCCTCATTACAACGCAATTTTTGTTTGCTGCCCACATTTACTCTAAGGGGGTGAAATTAACCCCTGAAAATTCGGCTATTTTCCGATTTTGTGTTACAACTCGCGAACTATAAAAGATAGAAAAAAGTTTGAAGACAAAAATTACTTCTTTTAATTAGATCTGTTATTTGGTGAAAAAATTATTTTACAGTTCACGAGTTATAACACAGAATCGGAAAATAGCCGAATTTTCAGGGATTAATTTCACCCCCTTCGAGTGAATTTGGGCAGCAAATAAAAATTGCGTTGTAATCAGGAGGAAATCCCTTACATATTCACAAAGTTTCAGAATTTTTTTAATTTTCGGGTTCGGGATCTTCCCTTGTCAGTCGCGCATTTGACACCGCTTTACGGAAAACACCATATCTCCGTCAATTTTGCGAATTTCTTCATAAAATTTGGAGAGAACATTCTTGAAACGTACATCTTTCAGAAAATGTAAAAAGAAAAAATCGATTTTTCAGATTTCTGACAGTGGTCTCCCCTCTTAAGGGGTTATACCTAGTCAGGAGGCCGAAAAGAGACGAATGTTTGTGAATTTTTTTTGGAAAAACTGAAGCATCTATTTTTACAGTACTTTTTGCGCTTAAAAGAGCAACATCTAAAGAAGATTTGGTAATTTTTTCGTAAACAAATATTTACGTTTATAATAAAATTACAATCGATATCCAAGAAGCCTTTTATAAAAAGTTGTTTTGCGGTGAGCACTGCAATTCGGAATCAGATTATCTAAAATAAAAAAAAAAAACAGATTTCGTTAATATATTAATGTATCTTTCGACTGACGTCGGGGGATTTTCGAAACATTAATTTAAAATAAAATGGCGGCTATTTAAAGTTTGAAGGACCTGATTTTCGCGCGAAAAACGGCCATTTTTCGTTGATAAAATCGAAAATATACATTAAAAAAAAAATGCGAACGATAGTCGATTAATTTTTATATAAAAAATAATCCCACAAAGTATGAGAAACATTGGTGCAGTAGTTTTTGAGATATCGTGCTCACCGTTTTTAAAAAGGCTTCTTGGATGTCGGTGTATTTTAATTAGGGTAAACGCACCAGTAAATGAACACTTAAGGCTAGTAAATGGGCACTTTTATAAAATTATGTTTGCAGCGCGATTGATTGCACGTGTTGCGAAAATTGTTTGGATATGAAGCGAGAAACTAGAAGAAGTCTATAATTAATTAGTTACTTATTTTAGTAACTTATTTTACTCGTTTTAGTAAAAAATGTCCATTCACTGGTAGTGTCCATTTACTGGTATATTTACCCTATAAACGTTAAATATTTTTCTACAAAAAAATTACCAAATGTTCTTTAAATCTTACTCTTTAAAGTGCAAAAAGTTCTGTGAAAATATATGCTTCCACTTTTCCAAAAAAAAATCGCAAACATTCGCTTCTTTTCGGCCTCCTGACTAGACATAACCCCTTAAATCACTCAATTCCGAAAACGGGGGAATGGAACCTCTTGGTATCGGAGCGTGAAAATTTATCCACCTCGCATCTAAATTGAAGCGAGCCATCGACAGCCACCCTCCAGGATCCATTACGCGTTTAAATAATTTAAGCGAGCCCTCCGTCGATACCTCGACGTGCGAGGTCATTATTAATGTTTCTCAAAGTCTGACAGAAGCTGCGCCCTCTCGGGACCGTTTCGCCCCTGGCCTCGCGCGCCCCGGATAAAAATTCCCTTCGAATCGGAGGAGAATCGAGGTGTCGGAAGTTTGTCGATCGGAGGCTCGCCGGCTGCCACCGAAGAGATAATGGCGAAAGTCCGGCGGGGAAAAAATGTTTAATCCCGTGAAAGGCTGCCGCGGCTTTTGAACCGCGGCTGAAAGCAGATCAAGCCCGAAACGCTCCTCTAAACCGTGCCAACTCGCCCGGGATTGCAGCTACACGAGACGATTATATTAAAATTTCATGGAACTGGAACGTCGCGGATAATGACGCAGAGACTTCAGATTTATGGCTCGATTATAAATACATTCGCCGGGCCGAATGGATCTATTAACGATGAAACACTTAACGTTTCTTTCAATAAAACAGTCCAGAATGAATTATATATAGACCCCTAGCTCCGAAACCATTCCCATACATCCTCCGCAAATTAACAGATAATTGAATCTTCGGAATGCACAATGGGACCACCGAAACAACGGACGTCCATTCGTTGAATTTGCACGATACGGTCGATTGGCAGCGATTCACAGCGGATTGGCGGCTCTTTTAATTCCCCTGTAAAACGGATTATCGCCGTGGGCGTTGTTATTACGGTATTACGGGAAATTATCCAGGGACGCGTGTGTCCAGTGTTTACTCGCTGGTCGTAACTCAGGATCGAATTTCGCGACGATAATCCGCTCGGTGGCAATGAAACGCTCGGCAATGCTCCCGGCGGGGCAGGAGGTGGCTTCCAACCGACGTAGGAGACTTCCCGGACACCCCATACATCCGAACGGGTGCTTGTTATCTCTTATATTAATCGGGTAAACGATGGGGGAAGATTTATAGCGGCCTCAAAGAATCCGAAATGTTTTTCTGCGATGGTTTTCCCCGCGCGCCTCAGCGGGCCCGTTCATCTCGCTCGTCTAGAAGCTAGGTTTCTGCTGAAACGGGGGATGGGAAATTAGCCCCCGGGAAGGCGTACGAAATTATCGCTCGTTACCGTCCCAGCAAAGGCCGCCGTTTACCCTCCACCCTCTTCATCCCCCTTCTTTTCGTCCACCCACTGTTTGCCCGCGTCCGGTCCCTTTGACCCCCGCGAGAATTTAAATTACGCCCGGACTCGATTTTCCCCGTAATTTTTTCCACGTTTTCACCGGCTGCCAGCCGTCGACCCGGCCTCGGCGTTATTAAGACCGAGCGGGGGCTAACCCAGATCTCGGATCTGGAAACGAATCTGCTGGAAATAATCAATCCCCTCTCCCTCGCGCGGTTGCTAGCATATTTCGTCGCCCGAGTCACCCTGGAACGAGGGAGGCAAGTATTTCGTTTAAAATTGAGACGGGATCGCGCGCCGTTCCCAGAATTTTTGCATGGATTCGCGCGTTTAAACGGCGCCAAAGGATGGCGGAGGTCCCCCGCGGGAGCCGGAGGGCTTGATACACTTCTGCGGCTGCAGAATCTGCTTGAAAGCACCCCCTTCGCTGGCAAATTAGATATCGGATTTAATATTGGAATTTCGGGTTACCCGCCGGCCGAGAGAGCTCGTGGCTTTGATTCCGCGCGTGTGGACGGTGTCTCTCGAAGCGAGCGCGTTTAGTTGGAGGCCTACAGTCGCGGGAGGTCACGGGGGCTATCGAGAGCCACAGCAAACAGTTCTTCAAAGGGCGACTCTCGCCGAGTCCGCGAGGCGAACCTGCTTCCCGTTTCTCAACTTCTGTCATATCAGCCGCCGTCGAATGGGTGCCGAGCAACCTGCGCCGGCTCCTGCGCCTTCCGTTCACCCTTTCATCCGCCACCCCAACCCTCCCGGCTCCAAGAATTCGAGCGTCGCCAGCAATAGCCGGGAAATGAAATCCCGCAGCGTCTGGGGCGAAAGGAAAGAGCTCGCGGGGTGGTGAAGTTACCGGCCACAGATATTTTGGCGCGAATGTGGGCGCAACGGCGCGAGATGGACGGGCGAGTTCCTCCGTAATGTCCGAAACATCGGGGGATCGGGGGAAAAAGTCGCGCAGAGGGATTTCGACTGGCGCAAAGGGAAATTTATTCAACCTACATACCCAATTTCGCTGTCGAAACGTAGGAGGCTCCTCGGGAAAGCTACCTTTAATTAAAGCGCGCGGCTACCATCGACCTGCCGTTTAATTCGGGGGATTTTTAAAATAAACCGCACCGTGCATGAAACCGACAGGATTACGAGGATTGCGAGCGCGGCGCTCTCGGCTAGGCCCTCGAGCAGCATTCATTACAGAAAAATGGCCCAGCGAGGAGAGTTCTGCCTATGGGGAGTATCAACCTCGTGGTCGGATTTAAATTTTCTGCTGGGAAACTTGTTATTATTATTATTTTATTGACGGGAGAATCCATTAGATACACAAATAAGAACAGTTTTGAACAAAAATAAAGAATACAATATAGATAAAAAATAATAAAGTAAACAAAGACATAACAAATCAAAGACGTAACAATCAACGAAAACACGCGACATCGCCTTAAGAACGAAGCGGACATACAATATATTAAGGAGATGACGGCCTCTTAAAATCTAGAGTCTATAAAAATATCTTGTGTTTCATCTGGGAAACGGCAACTGTTCATTCGTGGGGAGGATATCTAACGTTTTTTAAGACTGCTTGGTGCTTTTGAGACTGTCGCCTCCTTAATTGTTAAGTGTTATTATCATTATCTTTGTTTTGGTTTTTCGCGCTTTTTTGTTGACTGTTATGTTTTTTTCCTGCATATTTTCTGTTTATTTTATTTTATTTATTTTCTTATTACTATAAGCTATACCTATTGTAATACTTTTTTCAAATTTTTGTATTCTAAAGGGTTCTCCCGTTAATTCAATAATTATTATTATTATTATTATTATTATTAAGTAAACGAGGGAACCCTTTAGTGTACATATTATAACATAAGAGTACAAACGATAAATAACAAATAATAAAGTATAACAGAAAATAGAAAAATAAAAATAAAAAATAAAAAGTAGAAAGTAACATAACAAATCAAAAATAATAAAATAATAATAATTTGAAAGCGAGCGAAACGGACAATCTTTTCGTCGATATGAAAGGGGTGTTCGGTTTGGGGGCGGGCGGAAGGAAGTTGCCCCGCGATCGAATGCTCGAAATATTCAGCCGGGACAGTGGACTGGAATTCTCAAGTAGAATAGTGGAACGGGGGTGGAGGAAGACTGCGGCTTATTTACACACGTGGAACGAGCCACACCCCCGTTTCACGCTCCGAAGATCAATCCTCGGATGCTGGAGAGCTTGAGCGAACCGTTTGTCAAGCAATCTCGCAATCAGGCCGCGGCTATGATTCGCAGACAGGCCGGAACTCAATTACCCCGGCTGCTGGTAAGAGGAGCAGAGGGATCAATCCCTTCGATTTGTTTTCCAGCGGCCCCTCGAGCCCCGAACAACACTCACTCCCGTCCAGATGGAGCCGAGCCGCGTTATAATTACGTATTCGAGTCGCGGGATCGCGACAATGGGAGGGAAATAAAAGGAAGAGCCGCGAAGAAGCTAAGCGGGGCCGAGGGAAGCGGAGGAACTCCTCGGCTGCCAGGGAAACTTTCCTCCACGGCTTGGAACGAGCCCTATTGACGAGCAGAAGAGACGAGACGAGACGAGCTCCACGCTCCATAGGAAATAGATTACGCGAATTTCCGGGGGCGTAACGCGATCAGAGAGTCCTGTTCTGCCTCCGTCCTCCCCCTCGCGCCTACAACCCCCGGCGAAACCTCGCTCGATTGCACATCTCACCGCTCCAATCCCTACACGCCCGCGAGTCGCGACTTCGCCGTCTACGGAGCAAGAGGAACTCGATAAAAGGAGACCTATCCACCCCCGCGCACGAAAATTCCCGCGGATAACGGGCACAGCGGGAGTGACGTCTCCAAGGCGGAATCGAGGCAGCGGAGACGACAGACGTTCGAATAGTTCACCACCCTCGACAGGGGGTGGCGCGAAACGGGCTTGGTAACGAGCGATGGTTTCTCCAGATGCGATAGCGTTATGCTAGGCTTGGTGGGCTAACAAACTCCAAGCAAGTTAGATGATGCTCGGAAGCCTCGAGTGGCGGAGATACTGGCTCAGGGTTATAATTATGCGAGCACGGTGTTTAAAAGGAAAGCAGAGTTCGGGGACCGAGTGCTATCGCGAGATGCGGCTTCATGCGTGAATTCGAGAAATGGGGAGTCCCAGTGATTCCAAATTGTAAAAGACAGCGATTGTTAAGGGGGGTCACTCAGGTGAAAATGAACTATCAGTAATTTTACAGATAAAAATTTGAAAATATTTATATCCATATTATTTTTTACGCTGAAATGAATTATGTAACAGTTAATATAGTGACAATTTTTTTTCTCAAAATTTAAAAATAAAATTTCGAAAAAATTATTCGATTGTAAAATCCATACCCTTGGAGCAGGAGCGATTTAGTTACTACACGAAAACATAAAAACTTTATAGGTAACTCGGACAAAAATGAAGTTTTCGAGCTGATTTTTTTTGCAGTCTTTGTATAGGTCCTACCTATATATATAGTCCTATATAGTCCTACAATTCTACAGAAATAAGGGTATGGATTTTACAATCGAATAATTTTTTCCAAATTTTAGTTTTTAAATTTTGAAAAAAATAAATTGTCACTATATTAACTCGTACACAATTCATTTCAGCGTACAAAATAATATGGATATACATATTTTCAAATTTTTATCTGTAAAATTACTGGTAGTTCATTTTCACCTGAGTGACCCCCTTAAGGGGGTATAAACATTTGAAAATGTCAAAAATCGGATTTTTTCTTTTTACATATTTTCATAGATTGATGTTTAAGGAATATTATAAATCAAGTCCGATGTAAAAATTCGGAAGACTGACAAAGTTACAGGCATTTGAGTAGAACCATCCACGTAGCACCGGACGGCGATGCGCGGCGGCTCGACCGATCGCAGCGAAACTATATTTTTCATTACGTTGGCCCTAAAAACTCGCGCTACGTTCAACCAATTCACTTCCAATTTTGCATGCAGAATCACAATAAAATTCCATATTGTCCAACGAAGGCTTTTTTTATTCCGATTCTCCGTTTATTATTTCTAAAGAAAAAAGGTAGATTTTTCTCTTAGAAAAATCTAACTTTACCTTTGATCTCTCACCATTATCTTTATTTTTTCAAAATTTTCAAAATCCGCTTCATTGGACTATAGCTATTGACATACTTCATAAAAAAATTGTATTGTTTTTTTATTTCAGACATGACATACAGCTGTTTTCAGGGCCACCGTTTAGCCGTCTAAAATCGAAAGACTTTCGGATGTGTATGCATATCTTCCCAAAAACAGTAGTTTTTTAACTGAAACTTTTTTTTTCATTAGTTCATAATACAATGTAAAGATAGTAAAAAAACGGGAAATCTGCATCAAACCGTTGACTCGTAAAAAAATCCCCAAAATGTACACAATGTACACTCTTAACCAATACCTCGCGCCAATTTTCTGATCTCCAGCTCCGTTGCGCGCCCAGTCCCACCCATATCCAGATTAAAATCCACGTCCTTGCTATCTGGCGGAGGACCTCGACCGTCCGGCGTCCCGAGAGTAACGGCACCCAAAACCGCGCGATCTCAGATAACTTAGAACCGTTCGGACCTCGGGGATCGGTTTCGGGTCTCAAAGGCAGGAGGAGCCGACGCCCGACGCCATAAATAGGCCGATTTATCATCGCCGATCCAGAGTGCAGCCGCGTCCAAGAGGGCCATCATCGTGGATGGGGCTCGCTTTGCCCCGCGAAATCTTTATTGAAGTCTAGTATATTCCTTGACGCGGTCGTTCGATATCCTTTCACGAGGCGTTCGATCTTTCTCGAAATTACAGAGACCCTGGCGATCCTGGCGCGGACATGTTGCTCGCCGCGGAAAAGAGATCCCAGCGAGCACGTCCGTGGCCGAGATATCGCATCTCCTTCTCTCTGTCCGACCCGAGAGATATCGATATTCCACGTGCCCGCACCGAAAGGGTTTCCACCGAGAATTCCTCTTTATTCCCCTTCGCGGCTGGCCCTCCTCCGCTATTTCCTTGCCTCCTGTTCGCTGCGCCCGCGTCAGGATCCAACTTTCACTTTCGAGCACCGCACGCTGCGAGTCGGGACGCCGGCGAATTGGATTAGCGAAGTTTGTCATCGGCCGCTTTAAAGGCACGTTGCGCTGGGCCAAGCGTGGTGAATGGTTTAAAGGGGATTGCGAGATTTCTCGTGGAATTTGGAAATAAAGCAGTGCCGTTTTGTTGGATAGAATAGATTGGGTTGATAGTTTGAATTGGTGGTTGAGATTACCGAGGAGGAAGAACGCGGGGTAGAAACTGTGAGGAAAGCGTGTTGTGTTAATCGACTTACTGAGCGTGGCGTTGTTGGCACGTGACTGGTCGGTCTGCGACCTGAGCAATCGCAGCCGATTCAGCTTGCTTTGTTGCTGGTCCAGCCTGTGCTTCAATCTGGCGAGTTTGTCCTGCTGTGCTGGCTCCTGAAACAGTAAACAGCGCTTGGTGAACAGGACGAGCGCGACGGGCCAACGTGAATGCGGCCTAACGAGGAGGTGGACGGA
Organism: Andrena minutula; assembly: GCA_929113495.1. Classification (NCBI taxonomy): domain Eukaryota; kingdom Metazoa; phylum Arthropoda; class Insecta; order Hymenoptera; family Andrenidae; genus Andrena; species Andrena minutula. Next base: position 73,922,035 of record OV815993.1, on the reverse strand, counting down.
AGAAAGGATCGTGGCGGAATATTTCAAGCCGAATAAGAGGGAACCAGTTTGTCCCTTTCTATGACATTACGCCGGAGAACGAGCCCGGCTCAGTTTGCCTTGGCTTTTTTATTAATGCGACTCGCGAAAGGGTGAACCCCGAAACGAGACCAACGAGGCCCTCCGATGGCACCGCGGCGACTGGCTGCCTCCTCGACGAAGCAGCAGCAACAGTTTAAATTGCTGTAAAAATGGTGGAGAGTCTTGGCACAAGCTGGCTTAACATGAGGCAGCGGTGGATACTTCACGTTTGTTGCGTAACCCACAAGCTTTTGGATGAAGAACCAATGTATCTTAGGGAACTTTTAACCAGAGATCGAAAAAGTTCTCGAACCCTCGTTTTTAAAAAATTCTGTTAGAACTTATTTGTTTCGATTAAGAAAATATCTGTGCCTGTGGAATTTTTATTGAAACAAATGCTACCTTCAGGAACTTCTTTAAAAAGTGTTCTCATGGAACAGATATTTTAGAACCTATATAATAAAAGTTCCATGGAAACAAGTTACATTAGAACATTTATTAAAAAAGTTTTCAAAAGATAAAGAAAAGTATTCATTATTCATTATATAAGATTATTCATGTGTTTATTTAATAAAGGGTATGAAAATCATAACATAAGTAATTAATGGTTTCATAAGAAGTATTGAACGGAAAAGAGACTTGTCAAGAATAATACCTAAATAACATTTTTTTATAACTTACATGAACCGAAATACATAGAAATTCTCTAATATAATATATAATATTTATATTTCAGTAATAGAATATATGAATATACATCTATGTATTATTATACTATTTATGTTTTGCAATTCACCGTGATAGTATTATAGCCATAATACATCATCGTATTTAAACTAATTAAAACCATTAATTATATTACGATTTTCATACACTTTGTTAAATAAACATTTGAAGAATATGATATTATATTGTTAAATAAAACTCGTACCTAATAGTTTAGTACTTTTGTTTATCTTATGAAAACTTTTTTAATATACGTTCTAATATAATTTGTTTTCATGGAACTTTTATTATAACGATTCTAAAACATCTACGTAGGTAAGTATTACATATAAATAACACATTCAGGATATCAATTTAACTGTAAGAATTATTTAATATTCTTGTAGTACTATCCATTGAATAGTATCTAGTATTTGTTACAACGATTGAGAACTTTTTTAATATCGGTGAACAAAATATATGTTCCTGTTATAGAGAAATTTGTATTCTTATATTTTATAAATTCCATTCCAACTGGAACTTTTATTTTCAAGAACTTTTATTTTATCGGTTCTTCTGAGAACTTATAATGTGAGAACATGTATAAAAAAGTTCCGCGGTCATTGTTTTAAATGGAACCTATTGGAAAGTTCCAGAACTTTTTCGATCCCTGCTTTTAACCACGAATAGGATAAAACTATATAATATGCCCCATTTGACAAAACGCCCCACCATTGTTTTAAGCACACAAACAAGGATGCATCGACGCGATCATCAGATTCTAACTTGCCTCAGTCGCCCACAACTGCCGCAATAATAATACTGAGGCAAGTTGGAACCGGATGATAGCATCGATGCATCCTTGTTTGTGTGCGTAAAACAATGGTGGGGCGTTTTGTCAAATGGGGCGTATTGTATAGTTTTACCCTAGTCAGTTGCGCCTGACCCAATCATACGTCACTAGACAGGACAATATATTAGTAACACACCCCCGTCAGTCAGCGAAATTCCAGGGTTCATTTACATATGTGGCCACTCATTTTTATAACTCATTGCCAGTGAATATTAGATTAATTAGATCTAAGAGTAATTTCAGGCTGGTGGCTACGCTGTATATCAAAAATACGAATATGTAGGATACTCGTAAGTTTAATTAATTATAAGTTTAACTACTAGTTAGATTAGATTAGATTAGTGGGGTAGGATTTTAAAACAGCATTTTGCTGAATTCCGCCCTTTGCGCCACAAAAAGAAAAAATGGAGCGGAAAAAAAAATAAACTAAATCTGTATTACTTAATTTGTTGGTGTAATAAAGACGCATTATTATTATTATTATTATTATTATTATTATATCTCCGTCGCGGAGTTACAAATTCCTACATATGTACCCCAGTGAATCCTTCGGCGACTCTAACGACTCTTTCTTCTACACCACTGGCGTTTCTCACTCTCCGGTTTCTCGATGCTTTCACGCGGCCAAAACACTCGGGAGCCATTTACTCCGCTCGTTACCGATCCTCGAAGCTGCTCCCTCTCGGAATCTCTTGCCGCCACTATATTACAGGAAGGGAAGGGAGAAGACAATCGCGTCGTGTCTCTGGCTATCCCGACGCGGGGACGGACATATTTCCGCTCCAATCTACCAGGGGAGGGTTGTAGAAGCTCAAGGGGCATTAGTTGACCCGAGTCCAGTAATCCAGTCGTCGAAATTACCAGCAGCCTTTCACCGCGGAAAATAAGATCTCCTTTCGTTTCCAGGGGGAGCATTGTCGGTCGTTAAAAAGTCCCCTCGGCTTACGGGGGAAGCTGCTCCCCGTCGCGGGGCGGAACGGAGCGGACGTAAGATCCGCCAGAGGCTGAATGAAACTTTCCATCTTCGGTATCGAGCTCCCATGTGCTCCCGTCCCCGAGATAGAGCCGTACCAGGGAGGATTAGGTCTTTCAGGTCCTCGGAAATCCCGGCTGAGTACTGTCGCGGGATCTACTATTGCTCCGAGCCGCTCGCGAGCTTGCCAGAGATCCAGAGATCCCGGGCGCGTCACTTTCCGCGTATCTGACCACGTATCTGCGCTTCTTACTGTTCCTATCGCGAGCTCTAGATTCAAATGTGCTGATGAAGGTCGTTGGCTCCGGCGACGACGAAACGAAGCAGAAATAGGTGACATTTTCCTGGAGTGCAATGCGCGGGAATACCGGAAAGCTTCCCATGCGCAATCGATGCCAGTCGCGTTGTTCCCCGCAGAGTCCTCCCTCGACCCACGCATGCAACGTCTAGCAATTTAGAGAGGTAATATCAAGCCGGTCGTGATTGCCCCTCGCCGTCCTTCTCCATCGCGGAAGACACGCGCTAACGAGCCATAAAACTCCGGTCGAAAGGTTTTTGCGCGAGCAATTAGCGGCCGGCTAATTCGACGCGCGTCGGAGAAACTGGCGCAGCCAGTTCCCTGGGAAGTTCGTTTAAATAGAGCCGGCTAGTTTTCCTCGCGACGGGATGAAGCGTTGAAGTCCCCCGCTGGCACGGGCTAACGCGATCAGCCAGTCGTATCAGCGATCCTCGAGATTACTCGACCCACTCGATATGGAGAGAGTAGGTATCGCAGTCGTCGCTTAATCTCGTTAATATCGTGCGAGAGGAGACACTGAGCTCGTTACACCGAGGATCCTCCACATACTCGGCGACGGTTAATAGAGACGGGACAAGGGGCCCTCGCGCCTCGATCTTGTCTTCGGTAAGGGGTTACGCGCTCATGAAGCTCCTGAAAGGGTGCAGGCTAAGCGAATCGAGAGGCAGCGTCGATTAAGTCTCGATTATTAATTCGCTGGTCCAAATTCAAGCGAACGGAATATACTAGAGGCGACGGTCCTCTAGAAGATGCAGGCGCACGCTGATTCTAGCAAGTTTCAGAGATGCACTAGTGGAATGGTCTAGATTACTCTAGATCTTAGGATCTAGGATCTAGGGATTCTGTTTTACGGTATAATAGTATATTTTATGTTATTTTTATTGGTTATTGTGTATTTTCACTTCATTTTATTTTATTTTATTGTAATTGGTCATATTAACTCAATTAATTTTTGTACTTTAACCTATGTAACTAAAGGGCTTTCCCGTTTAAATAATAAATAATTGTAGGAACTCGTGCGATGGAACTTGAACGTGGGATCTTTGGAGTCCTGCTACTGGTCAGTGGTGCCTTAGGCACTGGAGAATTTCAAAGTCGATTTTCCCGTAAACGAAGCGCAATATCAAAAAATTTTACTCCTTTTTCTCGACTTATTCACTTGTTACGAGTCGAAAAGAAAGAGTGACATTTTTTTATACCGAGCTTCATTTTCGAGGAAATCGAGTTTAAAATTCTTGACTTGCGTCCAGTCGCGTATTGGTAAACCTACTTTTAGCCACCCTCCTTTGCGGGTCCCTGTTACGAGGGTTCCTGATCCCGCATAATCGATCCTTGCGTTCCTCCGCGCGGAAGACGTTGCAACGTGTTCAAGGCCAAGGTCACAGCCTGCAAGGTCAACCTAACGGTAGGTACACTGACTGGCCTCGCGCGTATTTTTCGCCAACGCGTTCGGTTTTCGCGCGTCACGCGGAAGTGAATGACGCGGTCGGAGCCACAGCAGACTCATCGTCAATGGCGCGCGATTATATTCGTTGCTCCACGCGGGCATCGAGCACCTGCAAGCTGTCTGAATTTCTTCTCCTCTGGACCGCGATCCCTCGTAAATCACGGAGCAAGCAAATAGGTACGACTTCTAAAATTCCCAACGCAGCTGAACACCCATTTACGACACGCAGAACCGTCGCCGAGGAATCAAGCGTTGTTTCACGACTAGCCGTAAACCGTCCGGCCTAGCTTCTTAAGCAGATTTGCAGAAGGTGCGTCGTTGCAAAGCGGGACACGGTTCGGAAGGGGCTGAGGGACATAGCCCAGACGCAATTTAGAGCGAGCGAGGTCTTCTCTGCGCGCTCGGAGCTTCTAATCGAGAGTTACGAGATCCGCCGCTGCTCGGGCCAGCGATTATGCTTTATTAGGGGAGAGTGGGGGAATTACGAACACCTAAGCCAAAAAGCAAGTAAAACGAAAACTACCTATGTGAGAAATGAATTTGTTTTATTATCTACCGACATACTTAAAGTATTCATCAATAAAGTACTGTGACGAATTTTTGAAAAATTATGTTAAAAATCAACTTTATAGTGAAAAAGAGAAACCCTCGGTGTTCCTGACTTGCCGTGGGGTAATCACGAATGGAGTGCTAAATATCGCAAAAGTCGCACAGAAAGCGCGATTTCAATGGTCAACCCAAAAAAACATTGCTACAACCCCTACGTAATATATTTTTCAAATTCCTCTTCTTATGCATTAGAAAAAAAATTCAATTGGTCTGAATATCGAAAAAAATAGTAAAGGTCGTTTTTTTAAACTTTTTTGTCTGAGCCTGTAATGAAAATTCAAAAATCCCTTCTGTAGATTTAAGTAAATTTTATACATGCTGAAGATTTCATCAAAATCAGTTATCGTTGTTATTTCAGAGGTTCGAATCATAATTCAAGCAACGCGTTGGTCACAAAATGTTGGTAAAAAAGTGCTTTACTTCAATTTAAAAAAATCCCAATTGTGTGATTAATTCAACAGTTATTACATCCAATTGAAGATGGACGAAAATCGCTGATTTCGGGAATTTCCGCGATTTTCGAACTTATTCTGCGATCTTTAAGCGTTCATAACTCAGAGCAACGTTAACCGATTTTGATGAAATTTTAGGCACGTATATAACTTACTGAAATCTACAAACGGGTTTTTTGAATTTTCATTACAAGCTCACAAAAAAAGTTTCAAAAACCACTTTTACTACATTTTTTGCTATTCCGACCATGTTCATTTTTTTTCAAAACGACGAATCACATCATTTAGCAAACTAATCCCTCTAGCTTCTAAAAAAAACTCAAGTTGTTTGGATTAATTCGAACAAAGTTATGCGATTTTAAAGGGTGTACGAATACTTTCTGTACCCACTGTAGGTACTTTCTGTCCGGCGTTGGATACGACCTAAACTATTAGCTAGTGGAGAGGGAACGTCAGTTTTCTCTATTAAAATGCCGTAACCATCGCGTTCCGTATTACCCCGCGTTCGCCATTACCCCACTCTCCCCTACACGCGGCGATAAATTTCTAGGGACAGAGCTGGCGCGTTAGAATTTCGCGAGGAACGACCCGACGGTTGGGGAACGGTCACGAGGACTCGAACGCGGAGTCACGAAGAAGCCCTCGGTGTCTGCACTTCGCTCTAAATTGCCCATGGTAGATGCCACCGCGAGGTCTACGCCGGTGGCCATTCACCATCGGCGCTCAGGATCGTCCGCGGGATGACGGGGCTGAAGGGAACCGACGGTTATCCGCCCAATAATAGGCATAAACTGTCCGCGAGTCTGCCATTACTTTGAATTATTCATGACCACGGTCTTTCCGATCTTTGCTGGACGGAAGCCCAGTCCTCGCCGGGGATTCCGAGATACACTGAACGCAATATGCTGGGATGAAAATCGAGGGGACGTCGAGGATTTTGTGGCCCAGTTTCCTGTCTTCGATCAGGGTGGTTAGAAAACCGATTGTGTTAGTATCAATAAGACCTTGAATATCCGATGAAGTCCAGGACGACTTGGAACGTTTTAGAACTTTCTGTCGTTCAGAAGCAAGGTTCCAGGGAATAAGTCTGACCAGTGGATTCGAGGGAGAAGCAATTGGATTGGCAAGACGCGTCTGTACGGTCGAGGGATGGCGGAAACGGGGTTGATCGGCGGGCGGAATACGCATCGAGGGAGTGGAGCAAGGCCGAGGGACATTCGCTAGAGCTTTGTCGAGCAATTTCCAGAGCGATTTCCGCGCTTAGGCGGCTCTCGACGGAGCTGGGCTATGTTCTCTCTCACCTGTGCGCCTCGAAGCACGGCTAGACGGGCCTCTCTCTGCTCCAGGAGGCGCCTCTGCTGGGCAATTTCCCGCTGTTGCCTGGCCGCCATGCTTTCAAGCTCGCTCAGCACCAGCACAGCACCACCCCCGCCCACTGGTAACTGAAACGAAATCAACAGAACATCAGTGAAAACAGTCACAAATATCTGTATACATGTATGTACATCGGGGTGGTCCGCTTTCACCCTGCAAGCTGACATTTATTCAGCCTATCCGCGACACGGGCTTATCATGCCACCACGTCGGCCCCATTTCCGGGCTCTGATTAAATTCTTCGCCCAAACCGAGGTCCCCCAATGGAGTGCCAACTCGCCCAGTTCAAAAGCAGCTTCCTCGCTGAGATGTTACCAGAATCTCCCAAGGAGACTCGTTTCCGACAATGCAGCAGCGTGATAATCGGGCTTACACGATAAAATAGCAGGGGAACATGTTGGTCCTTTGACCAGTTGTAGGTGGTCAACATTTAACCACCGCGTGTTAAGGAAACATCTGTTAAATGTATGTGGAAATAAAAATTTCAGGGCATCGTAGTTCATGTGACCAAAGAAAAATATTATTCAATTTCATAAGAAAAAAGTAAGTATAACAAGTTAATATTTTTTTCAGTTTCTTTATTCTACGAGGAGAGTATTTTAGGTGTCCGCCTCCGATCATTTTGATTTTTGGATATGTTATAGAGGACCGAAAAATAAGAAATACGTGTTTTTTATTTTTCCCCGTTTTCATATTTTGGAGGTGAAAACTGCGTTCAAAGTTAGGGTTGAAAAATCATTTTTGTGGGAAAGAATGGAAACGTCTCTTAGTACGTGTTTATTATCTCTTTTAATTATCAGATTGTAGATTAAATTTTTAATTACTATCCTTGTTTCCAAGAAAATTGATTTTGTATAGAAAATTATGATGTATGAGATGCATCTTTATACATCTTATATGTATAATATATATTTTTGTTATATTTTATTTGCAATAGTTATATCTAAAACATATATTTATAGATTTTAACATAAATTAATACATTTTGAATCATAAATACAAAGATTTTGTACGTTTACACGGTCTTCGAGTGAGTTTTCAGTTTTACCCCACCATTTGAGCGAGGCGAAGATTTCAATACCCCCGGTAAATTTCATTTTCCGTCGTACCCAAAGATTTTTCTTAACAATGACCATATTTTTCTAATAGTCTAAGGTCCACTGAAGACTCCTGTTGAATTCTCGTGTCCTTTTCTCCTCCCGATTTTAAGTTATCACCCTCCAAAGTTAAGGGGTCATTCTGGTTAGCGCGCCGATAAAATCAGCGATTTTCAGGAATTTATTGCGAAGACAGGAATTATAGTAATGGAGTAAAACATTTTTCTATCCATTAAACTATATTTCTACTGTAAATAAAAAATTTAAAAGTAATAAAATTATTGCTTTTAAAATAGTTTGGAAGGCGATTTTGATGGCATGTTTAAAAATTCATGCCTTGCTCGTCCAGGTGATTTCAGCAGTTGGACTTCTTTGAAACCAAAAATACAAACAGATTCTTGATCGGTATGACTGTCGCTATGGCCCGTACTAGAATAAATGATATATCCTAAAAATTAACAAAATGCCGGGCAAAATACAAGAATCAATGTATTTCGGCTGTGTTTTCTCTGCTGTTTTCGATTTTAAAAGTAGGTTAAACTCGACAGAAATACTTGGTTGTAGTACCGGCCAGAGGCATAGGTACCCAGAATAAGCAGTTCAATTTATAAAGTAATCGGTTCGATAGATTTTGAGATTTTACCTGCACCATGTGAAAAAATGACGTTTCGAGAAAGACGTGTTCAAAGTTTTCATCTATGGTGGTCGAATCTCTGCGCTCCCTACAAAATGCCTATGTAGAAGCTCAAATAATTGGAATTTTTCAATGAAAATTTAACAGTACATTCTTGAGGATATGTACTTTCGAAAAATGTTATAAAAAAAAATTGATTTTTTCAAACCGTCTAACCAGAATGACCCCTTAAGGGGGAACACCACTGTGAAAGTTGAAAAAATTTCGATTCTTTTTTTTTTTCACTTTCTTAATGTTTAACTCGTCAAAAATACTCTCTGAAAATTTCAAGTCGAAGAATTTACGAAGATACCGTGCATTTTGTGAAACGCATCACGCTTACAAACGCATTGCAAGTCAAACTTTAAACGCGATTTTCTCGAAACGACATTTTTCTAACTGATCGAATCCATAACTCTGTCAATTTTTATCCGATCGACTTGAAATTTTCACAGGATCTTTAAAACAAGAGTATCTTCAGTTGTACGTACGAATTTTTTGATCGAAAACATATTTTTTGAAATACGCTCGAGAAACTATCCATTTTTTGCGGATTTTCGAAACTTTTTCTTCCCAAGCGCACCATTTTTACAAAATAATTTTTTTTAAAAGTCCGTACGTACAACGGAAACTACACTCATACCGATTATATTAAAAAAAAAATTTGCTTTCAGAGTTGCCGTTCCTGAGATATCGTTTCGATAAGCGACCTATGTTTTCTTGTGAGGGGTCTAGAAGATTAACTGTATATGGAAATCTATGCATGTTTTTCTATTACTTTTTTTTATAGTCTCTTAAGACATTGTACTAAAGATAGGTAATAACAATTTTATAATAAAACTGTAAGTTATTCCTTTAAAAAATCTGAAAAATGGGCTCATTTTTCTGGCCGTCACAGTGGTGTTCCCCCTTAAGCGTTCCGTTTTACCCCACCTTCCCCTATATGTGTTAGTAAAAACCTTGAAAATTGATATGACCTCATTTTCGATTTTTTTTAGCAAAATGGAAGTGGAGAAAATTCAGAAACTTCAAACTGGTCAAAGGTACAACACGTTCCCCTACCTTGGTCGATGTCGCGAGAGGCAAGAGCGCTCTAAATGTCAGCCTGGCATTTCGCAACTGAGGCGCACAGAGAGGAGGGAGAGAGAGAGAATGAGAGAATCGCAGCGGATTACGCGATTTCGCGACTCGCCAGCGAGAACAAATGAAATAAATGGAATAGACGGAGGAAGAGGCTGCAGAGGCGTAACGCGGGAGAAAAGAAAAAGCGAGACGGACAGTGGTAGGTCCGGACTCGCGAGCGTTGGCAGTTCTTTTTGCTTGACCTCGTGCACCATCTGGAGAGGACCGGCCGCCGATACCAAGTAGAATCCCAAGGCCGACCTGGCCCTTCGAATTCCACAGCGACAAGGACTCCTGGTAACCTTCGTGCGCGCGTCAACGGGAAGCCGCCGAGCGACGGATCCTCCTGCACCACGTCTCTCCAAGTCCCAGAAATTCCCCATCGAATGGAATCGAACGAGCGCTCGTCAGATTCGGATCTGGCTTACCGAGGTGCTTGGATTAAAAAGACGCCCTCAGCAAAGTCTCCCAGCAAAGATCCCCCATCGGCGTTTCGCCGGCGTCTATCAAGCTTTTATTCTAACCGTTTGCTCAGCCAGCCATCCCGTTTCCCTATCACGAAGGTGCAATTTCGTAATTAAACGTCCCCCGGGGCTCGTATCGAAGGAATTGGATCCCGAGCACGTGGCCTCCATTAAAATTTCAATCTCCCACGCGTTCTCCTTAACGAACGGCTGGCCAGATGGGCGGCAGTGGATCGGCGGAGATAAAATTTCTGCTCGATAAATCGGCCAGATTCGGCCGAAAGTGGAACGCGAAACGTGAAGCGCGCTCGCCGATAACCCAGATAACGAGAACGGGCCCGAGGAGGACGAGTTCCTTCGTCCTAACCGCTCCTAGTCCGAGCCACCGTACGCCTGGCCGAGCTTATCGCTTCGCCCCGCGTGCAAATTAATCCTGGGCCTTCCCCGGGGCGAAAGCTGGCGCAACGTCAACCGCGGAACCACCTCCAGAATTTATAATTTACAACGAACGCGCGTTTTACCGCGAATCTCTGTGTTCGCATGCGGTTCAACGGCCTCGGCCGGGGGTGAAGTATTAATTGCAGCTTGGTTTCCAGCAGCCACCGCTGCCGGCGATTTTTCCGCGGCCAGGGAACCTCGGAAGCTTCACTGCCTTTTGTCAGACGCTTCCAGGGATGCTCCGGGTGCGTCTACTTGGGAGATCGTTAAGGAGAGAAGCTTATTGACTTAATCGACGCAAGCGTTACTGGCTGGCTACATTGTGCTCGCGGCGAAAGTTGCGAAACTCTTTTGCGCGAGCTGGGTAATTACCGGGGAACGGGACAGCCTTCATTGTGAAGGATGACTCGCGGGCAGAAAATTGTGGAAACTTCCTTCTCCCGTATCCTCTTCCTGCTTCTGGACGGCGATTCTTATAAGACTTTGATACAACTTTATTCCCTTGAATTCCATTACCTTACACCTGATACCTTCTTCAATCTTCCAGGCTTCAAGTTCCGACAGATTGAGCTCCACATTTGCACAGATTCCTTCTAATAACCTTTTCGCGGAAGAACGCGCATGCTAAACATCTCGTTAACCCCAACTACGCGTCTCCACCGCTGAAGCACTCAGAATCTTAGCGATCAGAAAAGTGGCGCTTCGTCCTCCGAACTTGCCACCGTCATCGTCTCCGCGGCGCTTAAAAACTTCCGAGGGGATCAAGCTCGCGCGGATTTCGCTCGGCTGCAGACAGCCGAGCAACACCTTGCGGCGCGGACCGGTTGCGCCGACTTCCAAGCTTAATCAGCCCAAAAGGGGAAAAAGGATTGAAATCGGAGCAGCGAGGTGCACCGAGCGCGAGCAATAAAGTACCCGGAGGGTGAATAAATAACAGATACTCGATCCGGGTACAAGACCGCGGGAGGAGGGCTCTCGAGAGCGCGGCTGGCTCCCTCGAACCCACAAATTTCCTCGCGCTGAAACGCGCCTGACTGGCCAAGAGAGCGCCGGTTTCTCTCGGCCCGGTCGGTCCTCTCTGCTCGTAAATAAACATAGGCGGTGGGATCGAGGCGAAGGAAACGATCCTGGGATGCTTTCAATCTGGCCTGCTTCCGCGCGGCTCCTTTCCGCGCGTGAATTATGAAAGGATACGCGAAAACGGGCCGCCAAGTGACACGCGACGTGGTTCTAGCGATCTTATTAGGTACCCTTTCAGCTAAATTCTCCTGGATAAACGCGCAGATTTCTGCTCCACGCTTTACCTAATCCACTCGCGACTATGCAAGTCCACGGCTGCGATCTTGCGCCACGCGTGGGGCTCGTAAGCCAATGAAACACAAAACTTTCAATCAGGGGATCCATCTCTGAAAGGTGCTGGAAATTTCTACCGCACCTCCTGCAGGGACATTCCACGGGAAATTGGACACTTTTTGGAGTAACATTTCGGATGTGGCTCAATTTTGAATATGTTGTAGTCTTTAGGGATGTATAAACATATCTCGAAGGATTTTTGAAAATTTTGAAAAATGTCGATTTTATAACTGTTTGAAGGTAAGTGGTAACTTTTTTTCAATAAATTATAACTATGGAAGTAGTAAACGGATCGAGATGAGGATTACGGTGATTTGTAGAGAAGACATTGAAGTTTTAAGGAAAAATTATTCCAGTTTAAAAAAACAAATTTTTTAACCTTTTTTGTGCAATTATTTTAAACAAATGCATTTTTTTTTAACATGGGGTGCGATTTTAAAAATCTGAAAAAAATCAGAATATAGTTCTATCCTTTCCCTTCATGGTCTAATTGTAAAAAATATGGACATTTTAAAATTGGCCCTGTAAAAATTGCCGAAAGTTGGCGCTGCGTCAAATCACACCGGCTCAACTGTCTCAGCCGTGCGGTACTCCCAGCGGCCAAGCGGATATATCTGCTATTCTTATACAATGTTCTCGAATATGGTAAGTATTTGTAAAAAACTGAAGAAAGAAAACTTTTACTGTTTTTTTTACACAACATAATACGGTAACTCAATTTTTGGTGTTCGCAATATTTTCCGCGAAACGAAGGTGATCCTCAGTTTTTTACATGGAATGCTATATATTTGATTATCCAATATGAAAGCGACTGTGAAGACAAATTCAAGCATATGGTACACTATGACTTTCAAGACTACACATGGTTAGAAATGAAATAAATATATCGAACTATCTATCTAGTAGATTGAATTTCATATTTCACTTCTAACTATGTGTAGTCTTGAAGGTCATAGTGTACCATATGGTTGAATTTGTCTTCACAGTCGCTTTCATATTGGATAATCAAATATAGGGTAGATGCACCATTCGTGGCCACTTTAAGATATTGTACCAGTTTTGGCCACTTCTTAAAAAATATAATATTTTTCCGTGTAAGCAATAAATGTATCCTTATATTTCGGGCGGTATACTAAACGAAATATTTATGATGTGAAATTCTCCACAGAATAATGATCTGCAAGTAATTTAAAAATAAGGTAATTATGCACATGGCCAAAAACAGTGCAATGGCACCCTATAGCATTCCATTTAAAAAACGGAGGGTCACCTTCGTTTCGCGGAAAATATTGCGAACACCAAAAATTGAGTTACCGTATTATATTGTGTATAAAAAACAGTAAAAATTTTCTTTCTTCAGTTTTTTTACAAATACTTACCATATTCGAGAACATTGTATAAGAATAGCAGATATATCCGCTTGGCAATCCGTTGGCATCCGTCAACTTTCAGCAATTTTTACAGGGCCAATTTTAAAATGTCCATATTTTTGACAATTAAACCATGAAGGGGAAGGATAGAGCTATATTCTGATTTTTTTTCAGATTTTTAAAATCGCGCCCCATGTTAAAAAAAAAATGCATTTGTTTAAAGTAATTTCACAAGAAAGGTTAAAAAATTTGTCTTTTTAAACTGGAATAATTTTTCCTTAAAACTTCAATGTCTTCTCTACAAATCACCGTAAACCTCATCTCGATCCGTTTACTACTTCCATAGTTATAATTTATTGAAAAAAAGTTAGCCCTTACCTTCAAACAGTTGTAAAATCGACATTTTTCAAAATTTTCAAAAATCCTTCGAGATATGTTTATACATCCCTAAAGACTTCAACATATTCAAATTTCAGCCACATCTGAAATGTTACTCCAAAAAGTGTCCAATTTCGCGTGCAATATCCCCCCAGTGTCTTAACCAAAAGTCATTTTCTATGAATCCCTTCGAGCTCTCCTAGCACTGCACTGAATATTTTCATCCCTTCCTGGGAGAAGATTTTATCGAAAGGAAGCAGCGTCCTCCTATTTTTTACAGGCAACCGTGTTCAGCCGCGCTCAGCCCTGTCGCGACTCGGAACTTCCATTCTTACCCCAGGGATTTATATTAGATCCCTTCGAGCTCCCTGTTACTTCGCGTCCAATAATTTCCCTCCATCCCACCCCTCGGGAGGAATATTTTCCGTTAAAAAATCATATTCCCTGGAGCAGAGCCTCCGCCATTTTCATCGCTGCTGGTAGCCACGTTCCTCCCTGTTCCCGGAGAAACTGAAACTGTTGGCTTTATCCGCTGTTCCTTATCCCAGAGGCTCCGCGCGGAGAATCCTTTCGGGCTGGTTACGCTTCGCGGCGAATAATTTGCCCGTGAAAAGCTACAGTATTTTTATACGGCAGACCTGGCTCCTCCATATTTTTAGCGCTCGATGGATTCCGAACGGTGAACGCGCATGCTGGTCCCGTTGCCTCGCGCTCCGAGCGAGATTGCTGGCCGAGAGATTGCTAGTCCTGAGGAATGGCAAACAGCCCTAGAATGGACGAGCGAACGACGTTCGGAGGAAGTCGCCTCGAAAATTAGTTGGGGGCCAGTTCCGCGAGGACAGTTGCCTCTTGACCACCTAGCTAGACGGACGCTAGGTTTGCTCGCCTGCTCTTTCACTTCCCACGGAAGGCAACACCCCTGCAAACCATGAAAATCACAGTGGCGACGCTCCATTTCTTAGAGGGAAAAGCATTCTAATTTCCTGCTGGCTGGTTCGCCAGTAATTTTCAGCGGGGCGTCCATTTGCAAGGGCATCCGGTCGCACCCCCATAATTCAAGGGGTCGCGCGCCAATTTCGGCTGCTTCTTGCGACATTCGATATTGCATTCCTGGCGTGCTGCTGCGTTCCCAGCCGTCCACCTGAACACTGCCCCCGGATTCATTATTTATTCATTCGTTTGGAACGGCCGTGCTCGCGGGAAACGCGCGGACGCGAAGAAAAGGAGGCTCTGAATTAAGTTGATTCCCCTCTATACAGTCTGGTAAGCAGAACGGCGCACACGCCGAGGGGTTTCGACCGTTAAGACCAATTAACTTGGAGTATCTGGGGATATTAATAGACCCGTTAGTACACGTGGAACGAGAAAAATGTGAACAAGAAGGTGATCGGTGGATTAGCGAGCGAGTAGGTCTATAATGAGCGCGTTCAGCCGATTCGGGATGGGATTACAATGGCAGATCGGTTCTGCTCACTGTATGGCGAAATAGGATTACGACGGCAGTTGGTCCCGTTCGTTCGGTAATCCATATTCCGCGAGTTTGGCGAATCCTATGCCGTGCAGAGTTCCAGTTGGTTATCGAGTTCCGCGGAACTCCGAGCTGCACTAATCTCGACGCCACTGGAATGGTAATTTCGTAATCTTCTAGTCGAGACTCGCGATTCAGTGATCAGAACTTCGGCTCGGGGGTAAACGAAGGATGCCAGGCTCCTTCGAAGGTGTCTATCGGCGATCCCCGGTGGAAATGTGAAACGGACAGGAATGATGACCTAAACCCCCCGAAATGGGAAGTATATTGACCCTTATCGTTTCAAGCTCGACGCAGTGCCGAGGAAAAGAATCCCGCAATCAGCGTCCGTCTAACAAGCAACTTAAAAGATAGGATGCAGTAAAACGCTTTAGGCATTTCGGCTGGTCTTTGCGGCGCAGAACTGAAATGAGAAACGACGTCGAGGAGCGAGATGAAAGAGGCGAGGAAAGGGTAGCCCGCTCTTGCCAGGGGAATATTTTTTCCCCTGTCGAGTTTCCGACAGCTTCGCCCACGACTTCTCCCGCCGAAAAAAAGGTGCAGTTTCGTTGCCTTCGGCGGGGCAGCGTGGCCCCGTTTCCCCGAGGAAACGTTTCCAAGGAAGCGGATTCGTGGACGGGGCGCGAAAACGAGCGTTTTTCCTCGCTGCCAGTGACCCCCCAGCGACGAAAGCAATTTTACTTTCGACGATAAATGCCGCCACTATCAGTAATAAACGTGGCGTGGCTCTGGACGAGAGCCAAACACGGTAATTTCGCCGGGGTAATTAAGGGAATTCGTGGCCGACGGTGCGCGGCAGGGACACTTTCCCAGGGAAACGCATAAATACCAACGGAATTTCATCGAAATAATCCCCGCGGGGCAATCCCAGCTCCACCGACCGCCTTACAAAGTTATCTCGCGACAGTTTAAGTAGCCGTAACTATTATTTACTCGGCCGATGCAGCCGCGCTAAACTATGACACGCGTATCTCACCCCTGTCTCTCGCGATGGTACCACCGTTTTATCGAGAATAACTAATGAACGTCTCTTGCCAGCCCCAGTTCCCGCTGCGTGCGCGGAGCTTGCAAAACGGAATCAGCCGAGTGGAATCATTAGCATCCTCGTGGAGCACGAACGGGGGGTACAAGCGCGCCTAGGCTTTAGGAAAGACGCAACGAAAGAAGCTGAAGTAAGTAGGGGAAAGCTGGGATAGTTGATCACAGTTTTGCTATTTTCTAAAATAATAATAATGGTTAGCTTTGTTTGTATTTAATTACTTCAGTTGTGATTCTTAGAGTATTCTCAATATACTTGTACAAATTTGAGAGTTGAAAACTAATTTTAATGATTGAATGTAAACATTTTCCGGCAGTGACGTTATGCACGAGTATCCCCCACTAAAGGGGAGACTTGATCAAAAGGTTAGGGAAACTTGATCAGTGAACTTTAAGAGTAAATAACAGATTAATTTTCTAAAAAAATATTTATTATCTTAGTCAATGAGCTTGATGAATAAAAACTAAGCAATTCCTTACAAGCAATTCCTTATTAGCAAAATCAATTGCTTAAAAAATAATTACTTAAATAAAAATGGAATTTCTTATTTTCATATGAATAAAAATCATAAGGAATTGTTTTAAGCAAATGTTAGCATGGGGTACAGCAGTCTTAAAAATTCTTAAGGAATTGCTTATTTAACGAAAGCAATTGCTTCCTTTATTCATTCGATTGTAAGCAATTCCTTAAAAAATTAAGGAAAAGCAATTCCTTTAAGCAATTCCTTGGCAGTTTAGGAATTCCTACAAAATAAAGCAAATGTTTGTGTCTTTATTCACATGGAGTTAAGCAATGCCTACTAAAATATTAAGAAAAAGCAATTGCTTACACTTTATTCATTAGAGTCATTAACATGAAATAAAGGGAATATCATAAATGGAAAGTAAACTATAACTAACTTGAAGGAATTACTGAAAAAATAAAACCGATGAATGACATGAAACAACATAAATGCATTCTTGAAAGACATTTCATTAGATATCATCTGATTCAGATGATGATGAAGAAACGATTTTCCTTCTCACTTTCTTTGCTGTATTTTTCTGCTTTATTAGCCGTTTTGTTTTTTTTTCTGGAGCTTTTTCATCTGTTCAAGTATCCCACCTCGCATACTGATCAAGTATCCCTCAATGCACTCGATTCGAAAAAGGTCAAAAACTAAACTTACCTTAAATATTTAGATCATTCAATAAATAGCATTGATAGACCAAACATGACTGTTTTTACTTAATGTATTTTAAATCGTTGAAAACGCAATATTCAGTCGAAAAGGAGGAAGAGCAAGGTGACCAAAATATTTACTTTTTGCTGCAAATAAGATCGAAGCTTCTAACTGCACTATTCTATGCTCCCGAAAGAAAACTGCAACACGAAGTGTTGCTATAATGCAAACATTACCACTATAACGAGATAGCAGGCACAAATTGCCAATATATTAATTACAAAACTGATGTGATCATGTATCCCCGATGATCAACTGTCCCACCTTTCCCCTACAACAACGCTTAAGGATGTATTGGACGTAGAATATCAGACAAAAGTTGAAATACTTGAATAGCTACGTTTTACGCATAGTAAATCTAGATGTAAGGAATTCGAACGACAGTTGGAGTCTTATTTTTAATCCTGGGAAGGTATTTTTCACGTTACAAATGCTTTCTCAAGCATTATTTGCTAAACTTTTGTCAGTGAAAATGCCCAGAATCCACAATTTTCTCAAGTTATAATTTATTTCTTTAAAACGGTGTAGAGAAAACAATTGAAACTCGGCAGATATTTTCATCTACCCATATACTGCATGTACAAAAAAATTTAAAACATTGCTACTATTTCTTCAACATTTTTTCAGATGATTTATTCGTCAAGATCGTCTCTTTCCATAAGAGTACGTGTAAAATCAGTGAAAATTAAAATCGTTATAACTCAGTAACCGCTTAGTGAATTCGTTTAAAATTTTTGGCGCACATCAGGAAGGTTAAAAAGAACAATCTCGCGAATTTTCATCAACTTGTAACTATTTTGAAAATAGGTCCAATACATCCTTAAAATTACAGAGGTGTTGATGAAAAGAATCCTACGAGGGTCGGATGTTCTTCGCGACTGTGGATTTCCGCGCACAGGTACGGGTGGCTGAAACAGAAAGGGTCTTACCTCGTTGCTCCCGAGCTTAGCTTTCTCGCCGCACTCCTGCTCCTTAGCGTCCCTCTCCCTGACAGAGAGGACCTTCTGCTTCCTCTTGGAGCGGCCATGGCGGAGCTTCACCGTCACCGTTTTCGACTTGAAGCTCTCCGAGGGATAGACGCAGGCCAGCATCGTGCGGGCCGAGGGTCTCGCGATTCTCTTGGTACGATCGTCCACGGGCACTGGACAGCGATTGTTGCCGGAACACGCGACGCGCCCACCTTCCGCGTCGGGCTAGTAACGCTCGCGGTTCGCCAGCGCGGCGCGATCTCCGCTTCTCTCTTGTCCGGGCGCGCGTCGTCGCGGTTCCATCGGCCCCGGAGACCTCGTTAATTCTCGTTGGATTAATTAACGAACGGCAGACGTTTTTCGCGGAGTCGCGTTTCTCTTCCAGTAGCCGAAGCTTAATTGCTGCTCGCTCGCTTTCCCGGCTTCACCCTCTTCCTTCTTTCTCCCCTGTCTCTTCTATCGCTCTCCCTGTCCCCTTCTCTATCCTCCTCGTGCTTACCCTCGGGCTCTAGCTCGACTCAGTTGCTCTGGCCGTCGAGACTAGCATGCGACAAGACGCACAGCCTCGTCACGGTACTCTAGAATGTCAGAGAAACGGTTGCCTGTTAGAGACGCGTCGAGGCGTCTGGGAGGAAGGGAGCCATGGCCAGTCGAAGCGAATCGCACAGGTGATAATTAACGATTCGAGCCGCGCGTGCAATAATGCCCACCCGAGCGACGGTCCGCGGCGAAAGCTCGCGCGGCGAATCCGCGTTACATTTCATTACGGTTGCCAATTAAAACGCGAACTCGCGTGCCTGCTCGCTGCACCGTTGCATCGTTGCATCGTTGCTGGCGGTCGCATTGTAACCCCCGCCCTTGTCCCGTCCCGTCATCCCCATCGCGATGCGAAATAATCAGCGCTTCGTGGTAAGAGTTACAGTAGATACCTAACTAAGTAGATTATTTCTCTACGCTCGGCAGTCCGTAAATCGCTATTACTCCAGCTAAAAGTGGCGAACCGACTAAGTACCGAACGAAACAGAATAAAGAATACCCTCCGCCTGTTTAAACTGCTAAACTCCGAGTCCATTTCCTACGGAAGATAGAGGCGAATCGAATTTCGTGGGCAAAGCCCATTCAGCATAGCCGCCACTATCAGCTTTAATGCAACTGGCGTTAATTATAACCCAGCTGAATGCCCGTGCAAAGGGAAAACGGCGATGGGGATTGATTCGACGCGCTGCTTTGCCAATTGTCTACAGTCCTCGCACACAGTAGGTGAATGGTAAGCGATCCTGCTCTCGATCCTGAAAGCGCGGAGAGCGCTCCCGACAGAGGAAGATCGTTGCACCGGGAATTTCGGGGTCGTTACATAAAGCCCACCCAACGACATCATCGAGACTCTGTAATCTCGACTACGTTGCGCAATTCCCGGCGACGACGTCAACGAAAATTGCACGCTCTTATGGGCGTTCTGCGACGCCCTTTCACGCCACCGCCTCTCCTACAGACTCGCTGCTTTTCACTGGTCAATCGCTCGATCGCCGAGAATAATAATTACGTCGCCGACAAATGCTCGAGGAAAGTCCTTTGAAAAGCGAAACTTTCTTGCAAACAGTCGTGCGTTCCTCGAGCACGTTTGAGCGAAGGTATTGCAGTAATTGGGGAGACAGAAAAGTGGGGGATGAAGTGAGTTCGCCTAATGAAAAATTCACGGCGAAATGTCGTTAAGGACGAGTGCCGGGGAATCGTGAAAAGCTGGATGCTTCGCGTCTCTCGTCGGGGGAGCTTTCATTCGCGGAGAACGACACTCGAAAGTGGCCGCTTTAGCGACTCGCCCCGCTCGTTTCATCCTTCATTTTCGGCTCCGTGGCTGAATGCAATCTACCGCGAGGATTTGCGAGTATTGCGCGCCCGCCGCCTCGGCGACGATCATCGTTGCAACGGTGATTACAGTTTTAACGATCGACGTCTGCGCGGCCCGTGCTCGCGATTATATTGCCAGGCAGATGTCTTCTTTATCCGAGCAATCGCTTTATTAATCCTCCCGTGAAAGGCTTCAGGGACATATTCGAGAGGAAGCTTCGGGATAAGCGAGGACGTCAGTGGTGGGACCGTAAGGAATATAAGGATTCGATCTTAAGGTAGCTTTTCCTATACGTGACTGGACGCTACGCGATGAACTTCAAAGTCGAGTTTCTCGAAAATGAAGCGTAATATCAAAAAATTTTATTAGTTTTTGTCGACTTATTTACTTCTTGTAAGTGGAAAAGAAAGAGTAACTTTTTTTTATATCATCCTTCATTTTCGAGAAAATCGACTTTGAAGTTGCGTCCTAGTCGCGTACATAGGAAAACCTACCGTTACGCGCTGTCCCATGGCTGGGGATAGGATCGATGCTTGTAATTCTCGTTGGAATACTGTATTGGACTGATGAAATTATTTAATGGAGAATAGAACGAACGCTAGTCGACATATTGGAAGAAGAAGCTGACACAATAGCAAAGCTGGAGCATTTAACGCAATAAACAATTTGTGTAGCAGAGCGGGAAATTATACACCCGACAATGCTGCACTGGAATCTTTGTTACTGGATCTGCTATCTCCACTATTTCGAATGGAATGGAACTATCCTGCTTTCAGGTCCCGAGTAATTGAGCTTCCCCTGTCCGTGAGGCTCGAGTATTCACCAAAGCCAGAGTCGGCGGAGCAAATTTTTGCGAGTGTGGAATTTTAGAGGGAGTACAAATTCAAAGATTAAATTTCAAGAGCTTAAAAAACAGTAGTTCGCGAACGAAAATTAAAAAATGGTGAAATGCTTTCTAAATTCGCGAATGCGGAATTCCTCACAACTCACGGTGCCAATAATTTTCTCCTGAACTACCAAATTTCTTGTTACGACGTTTGTTACGACGTTTCTTCCTTGCGTTTCTTTCATCATCCTCGAAGAAGCGACGAGAGGTTAATCGAATCTCGTCCCTCGAAGATGCCCAGCGGCGATATCGCGGAGTTTTTGAAAAATGGCACGCGAAAGGACCCGCGGCGCAGTGAATTTTTAAGAGGGGGAGAACTTAGCGGCACGTAACCGTCGTTTATTAAGCGACGGTATCCGAAATCGATAGAGGGGCGGGCGTGGGCGTTCGCGCGTCGAGAAACAACGAAACGACGGAAATCGAGAGCGATTAAAAGCAGAGGGGAAGCAGAGGGGCGTCAGTGGAGCTATCGGTTCCGACTGTTCCTTTAAAAATAAAGCAGGGTTGTCCCCGTATCTTAAGGGGACTAGGAATCTAGTCAGAAACTAGATTTTTTGTTGCATTTTTCGTAAGTACCACCCTTCCCGAGTAAAATTATTATTATTATTATTATTAAACGTCTTTATTACTCAAAATGAATACGAAGAAGAAACCTGATATTACATTTGGCGTAGCCGATAAGGGAAAAGAGTAAAGGCGAGGCTGCAGTGGTAGCACTGTTCTGAAGCCTAATCGTGCACAATAATCTAAACTAAATTAAAAATAGAGACAAAAACAAAAAAAAACTTAACAAACTTAACAACACTAGAATAAACTACACTAAGTTAACTTAAGACTTAAAGCTAGCATGAGAGACACAATGAGTAGAGTTATGTAAGAAAATTAAAAGTGTTGGAGAATGTGTTGACGCACTGCGTGTTTGAAAGACTGATAAGAGTCTAATTGTCGAATAGTAGCAGGAAGAGAATATAAAAAAAATAAAAAAAAATATTAAAAAAAATAAAAAAAGGTTCCGGTTTATAATCTGGATTTATAGTATCCGAATTATAGTTACGATTCGTTCCGGAGTATACTGTTAACAAGGATCCGTACTTAAATGTATTTATTATTTAAGTCCGCTGTTGCCGCGCAATTATGTCGTTTGCTTCTGAATGCTTGGTCTAGTTTGTTGTCTTTTTTCATTATTTTCTATTTTTTCTGTTTGAAATGTCTCTGTTTTTCTGTGTAAAATTCTATATTACGTTATTTTATTTTTTAGTATTTTCAATTATTTTATTTTCAATTATTTTAAATTATATCTGTGATATTAATCCACTTAAATGTTCATATGTATTCATATTGTATAATAAAGGGTTTTCCCGTAGATAATAATAATAATAATAATAATAATAATATTCGAATTTAGTGGTGCGATGCGCAGGAATGGAGATGAGAGATTGAGACCGGGTTGAGAGAGAGAGTTAGAAGAGTGATAAGAAAGGTTTGTGAGTAGGATATTGTAAAGATATGAGGGACTATGAGAAGAGAGTACCTTAAACACGAGACAGCACACGTGGAATTTCCATCTTTGCGATATACGTAACCAAGAGGACTTTTCAAACAACGGGGAGATGTGATCGAACTTGCGGGCACAATAGGAGAAACGCAAACAGGAATTTTCAATACGTTGAACTAAGGAAGAGAGACGAGAGGTAAGAAGTAAGAAAATGTCGTTTCGTTTATGTTGAAATTCGCAAAATTAAGGATTTTACAGTCGAAAAGGTCCAGTGCGCCATAAACCGTTTCTGCGCGCACGCAGGTAGACTAGGGTAAAGGACCCAGTTACTGACACCTGACCAATTACTGTCACCTTAAGCTATTTTACTTAAAATAACGATTAAATAATCGTTGTAAAGTGATACAAAAAAAGAATTATGTATTTCAACTTATAATCTATACTATAGATTATATTCTATAGTTTGTTTATTTGTTACTTTAAGTAAAACAGCTTAAGGTGACAGTAATTGGTCAGGTGTCAGTAACTGGGTCCTTTACCCTAGATCCCTCTTTCGAAACTTTAAACGCGTTTTTCTCAGAACTATATTTCCTCTTCGTTTTGCAGTGATTGCGAAAAAACAGAGTATAGGTATATCAATTTGAAAACAATTCAGCATATATCAAACATGTCTAGTTACGACCTGAACCTACGCAGAAGTCTGTGAAAACTTCTGTTTTGACAAAAAAAAAATAAAATGGCTCTTTTCCCTACGAAAAATGACGTTTCTTTAAAATTTTCCGTTTTGCAGCCACCATTTTTATAATTTTGATTTTTTTCTTTTTCAATAGGTTCAGGGTACAATGGGGGCCGGGACAAAGTATCAATTTCAGAGGATATTTCACAATTCAATTTCTTACGGTCAGAATCACTGCAAAATTACAGCGACTCCAGAAAAAGCCTACATATCAGACGACTGTAGCGCTGTCATAGGGGGGAGGTGGGATGAAAGGGACATTTGTGTTTAGGACCAGATAGTAAAAAAACTAAATAACCATTAAAGTTCTAATTGGTAAGATTAGAAAGGCTAGTTATCTGGCTATAACAATACACGGACCTATTAAGCTTCTCTCTATATTTACATGTCATATTTTTCGTCTTCTGATAAAGTGTGTTTTGTCACTTTCATAAATTGGCTGTATTGAAAGGGACATGGGCGTTTACGAATGGGACAGTGTAATAAAACCAAGTAATATTAATATCATATTTGTAATTATTATTTACGCAAATAGCGAAATCACAGATAATGACCATGTCCCCTTTAATACGTGTCCCTTTCACCCCACCTCTCCCCTACATATGTATATAATATTCATATAAATTTTTTACTGTCTGTAGTATGGATAAACGTTACCCAAAAGTACTAGTCACAATTTGTGTTCATCTCCATGTAATTAATTCGCAAAAAATACTTGATTTTCGAGCGATCTGACTGCCTAGTGCCCTCAAGCCCGTTCCGCGCGACCCAGAAAAGCCGGAGGGTGCTCGACGAGAGCGAGCGGGTACACCAACCGCTGCTTTCCGATTCCTTTGGGTTTTGAATCTCTGCCGCGCTAACAAGCCTGGGGAAGGTTTTCCGCAAGGAAAATGAACCAGGGTTGACCGATAAGCGGATCCACCGCGTCGAAACGGATGGACGCCTTTTGTGGGCTAAACGGGGTTGTCTTATTTAATCCCCTGTCGGCTCGAGGGGAGAAATTCGTGGCAAGATTGCCAGGGAGATGAAGAACGTGACGAGCTACATGACGGGGTTGATACGCGGATGAATTCTCGTGGTCCGGAGGCTTCATCTAAGGGATGATTTGTATTATACAAGAAGGTTTTGTCACAGGGGATCTAGCGCCAGCGAGAAAGAGCTGCAGAAAGCTGTCGGGAGATCGTGCAACCGTCGTTAACACGGCAACCCCTCCGTGGAATCGATAACACCGCTTTCGAACTGTTAATCGTTTCCTTATCGCTCCCAACTTCGCCGCGGCTATTCTTTCCTACCCGCGGAGTCCGTATTCTCCTGCGGCGGTTATCGAGGCTAAATCTCGAGCGGCCGAGGCGACTGGAAAGAGGTCGATGCGCCGCTCCGATAAGGAGCATATACCTCACCGTTTCATCCACTTTCGTACGAAGGCCGCGTTGTCTTTAAGAAAGTATCTCGTATGACTCACAATATCCGGCTGGCTCCCAATGAGACAGAGATGGATCCATCTCTGTTGCATTATCTATAAAATCCGTCGCGACAGCTCTCCTCCTTACCTGTTTAACCTTCTCCCTACCAACGCTTCCTTCCATACAGCTCACTCTACTCGCTCACAAGACCTACTATCCATCCCCCACCATCGTACAAACCACCTTCGCGCTTCCTTTTCTTACGTAGCCCCCCATTATTATAATTCACTCCCTCCTGAAATCCGCGCTCTTCCGACTCTCTCTTTCTTCCGATGTGCGTGTAAATCTTCTCTGTTGCTTCACCCATTATAATCTTTCATAGCCCACTGCGCGATCTGGTAGGTATGTTCGGTTTTCTGTGTACTCGTCTATATGTCATTTTCCTTTAGTATTTTCTGTCTTCCTTTCTTATTTTTATTTTCTTTCTCTGTATTTTTAGAACTAGGTTAAGTTACCGTCTTAGGTTAAGTTGAAAAACAGTCGCGGACTGAACTTCGCCTTTGCTTTTTGTCGTTTTTTTTTTACCTTCTCTCTGTTGTCCTCTGCTTTGTTGTGCAATAAAGACGTTTAATAATAATAATAATGATGAGCATATTCCTGCGACCATCTCCTGGAATCATCAGCAAGACTCGAGCTATCGATGACCCTGTGGGAGTCTCCCAGAAAATTACGACCCTCTGTGCGTTTGCTATGCCGAGGCGAAGAACCAACTGGCATCGCTGAGATTTCAATCGCACGGGAATGGTACATGGGACTTTTTCCTTTCACTAATAAAAAACCTACTAGGAATTCTACTTTCCTATTTGAAGAACACTACGAATCCCTTTCGACGCAAGCTGCACCACTTCTCGATTTCCGCGCGCAAGCCAGACAGCTACGCCGCGACGTTTTACTTCGAATAACGTAACGTAGTTTTAATTAAAATTTTCTACAAGCCAGCTGGCCCATCACGCTTCCTGCAACGTTTCTTCCCGGAGTTTGACAGCCTCTATAGCTGTCAAAATGTCGCGACATACGATCGAGCTGAAGTTCCCTGACACTGGATCGACGCCCCCGTGAAATTGTTGGCGAAATTCGGGAGGTTCTCTGAATATTCATCGACGTGGATGCGTTATCGCCGCGATAACGCGAGCCAGCTGACGTCCTGTCCATTTACGTCGAACGACGATCCACGACTTTAAACCGTCCGCGCTGACTGTTAACAGCGAAGCCAGGAAATGGAGGAATTTCGGAGAGCCCCTCTCGACAACACCACGCCTAGCGATATTTATTTCCCCCGTTATTAGGGCAACAGGCTCGATCCCTCCTGCAGAATCGCATTCAATCTCCCCTGGAAACTCCCCGCTCAACGGAACGACGATCAACGTCACGTGCGCAGTGTATTTAGCTGAAATCTGACACACGGCTCGCCCCGATAGAAACGATAATTCCCGTGACGATGATATTGTGCGCCTCTGGGGACAATCAAACGCCACGCGAATGCGGCTACGCAGAAGGAGAACGTGCCACGGGTTTCCAAACACCGTGCGCATTTCCACCGAGGGGATGAAAAGCCGCAGCTTACCGGTGTATTAAAGTCGCCCGCATATCTCCCCCGAAATATATGAAAAATTCAAGCTGAAGCAAAGCCCGGGTAGTTATGTCTCCGTATTAATCCAGGTAATGGAAGCCTGCGCGGTAAATTGGGACGGAAAAAGCAGTGGGCGAAACGCGGAAAGAGGGCAGGATAAAAGGTCCCGATGACGGGGTAGATTCGGAGGCGAAAAAACATCCCAGAGGGGAGCGACGCTGCGTGGGTGTTTTCGAGTAGCGTGTCGATGGCGCGGTGGATTAAAGGAATGAAAATCGAAGGTGGAGAGGCAAAGGACGAGGAGGATGTCTGGATGGCAGAGGAGAGGCAAGTAGGATCGCGGTGCGATAGATCGATGGTCAGAGGGCGAGTTCCCATTGCGGTCTTTTCTCCTGCAAATTGTATTTCCTCCTCGACTCTATCCCACTTGAAACAATTTTCCTGTAACCGCAGCGAAAACGACCCTAATTGGAGCGTCCTTGTCTACGACCAGGCGTGCTCGAGGCGAAGTCTCGAAACGAGTCCCCGAGTATCTTCCCGACAGATAACTGCATTGCATCCATTGGACGATACCGCGGGATTATTACGAGGGCTCTATGAAATGTAAATAAGCGCGGGATCCAGCGGGATCGAGGTTGATGCATTATCCCTGTTTACCGTGAAATATTCAGCAACGATCGGGGCTGGTTATTTGGTCCCGCGACGAGTCTGCCCAGCAATATCGGGGCTGCCGCAACAAATATTTGATCCGGGATAGGGGAAAGAATCTCCGAGAGTCGCGGGAGCGTCTGGGGAGCAGAGTGGAAGCTGGGGGATCAATCGACTTGTCAATCGAGAGGGAGCATTAAAGGAAAAGGCCGCAGGAGTTGATTCGCCAGAAGCGACACGCTGTTCCCTTCGATACCGGCGTCTGTGTTCACCGTGCTCATGTAGCTGAAGGGCACTCAGGGATCCAAAGAAGCAGCTCCTAATTTCTGGGATAGGAGGGGATGTCTAATTCTTGATGGCCTGTCGAGAGCCGTAAAGGGGAGAAGGTTGAAGGCTGGAACGGTGCCAGTGCAGCACTAAACTCGCAGGGTTAGCGAGGAT
The DNA here is from genome assembly GCA_929113495.1 of Andrena minutula. Lineage (NCBI taxonomy): Eukaryota > Metazoa > Arthropoda > Insecta > Hymenoptera > Andrenidae > Andrena > Andrena minutula. The sequence goes on along the minus strand of OV815993.1, from coordinate 73,894,524 downwards.
CGCGCTGGAAGGGCTTCGTTTTCACTCCGGGTCCAGGACCTGCCTCAACCTTTCACCGGCCCGGCACAGGCGGTCGATGATGAATACCTGCGTGGCGAGACAGGGATCGATGACACGGCGATTTTTCTCTCGGTGCGCGGATGTGTCCGATTAGAGGCGTCTCCATGGGGAGACCATTTAAATTCATAACCTCTATGGCCCCGAGATTAAGAACGCATCGCTCTCTCGTCCAATCTCTGCTCCTCCTTTTACCCGCCGCGACCCCTTCCACCGAGCCGGAGAGCTTCTCGGATTTATTTAAAAGCCCGGGGATGAGACGAGGATTGAACTTTTTAAAGAAACTTCGGGTGTAACGGTTTAGATATAATTCAAGGTCCGTGGCTATAAATTGTACCGACTATAAATCGCCGTTGCCTCGCCCCCGTGTGTCGTTAATAACGAGGAGGAAACGGAGTAACAGGTAGCGTCCTTCGATTCGGAGCCAGCTCGCCCTCTCGGCTCTTTCCTCTCCAGGCAGCACTTCTCACGGCCGCTTTTGCCTCTCGCCAGACTTAATCCATAGAGTCATACAGGCAAAGATAGCAGAGCCTAGTTCATTCAGTAATGTACCAGTACCTGCCTGTGAATATAGGCTATATTTATGTATATATGTAGACGCAATAACGACGTAATAATAATAATGAAAAGGACAATTTCTATATTTCGTATTAGATCTTCATAGAAGTAATGAGTCACAGCAGGCCTGCTGCAGAGTGTGGATATTTGGGAATGTAATAAACGGTTATTTGTATTATTATTATTGTTGTTATTATTATTGTTATTATTATTATGTGTGCCTAGAGCTTTAAACAGACAGTTCTGTATATTTTTAAGAGTTAAATAAAAAAAAAAAAATTCTCCCCGACGGGGAATCGAACCCCGGTCTTCCGCGTGACAGGCGGAGATACTGACCACTATACTATCGAGGAGGCCTGGATGTCTAAGCATTTTAAATTCAGTTTTCATGTAAACGATATTTTAATATTACGTTATTATTAATTTGAATGTTGAATTGTTATTAAGTGAAGTAGTAAATTAGTACTGATTCAAATATTGAATTAAAAATAATTAAAATTGTGGAATTAATTTTATATTATAATATTACATCGTTATTAACCCTTTAGCGCCTACACCTAGATCCCGTTGAAAGAAAAATATCCCGTTTTGTTTTTATCGTTAAAAATGGTCTGAATTGATATATTTTCATACAAAAAAAAATTATATTTTTTTTTAAATTTATTTTTTTCAGAGGTCAAAATGCATAGTACCGAAGGATACAGGGTTCAGATAGGTCCGACTTTCTTCAGTGAGTAAAACTACGCTAAACATGTACAATTCTGTCTCCCTATAGCCGCGTGTGTCGGGACCGGGCGCACGCAATTCGAGAGACGAGTAGTCTATTCGGCTTCCTTTGATTTCACGCGGTCAGAGTGTAAGGTGTGCCACTATCGAGAATGTTTATCAACCTTTCTTCGGCTTTTTCTTTGACATCCGATACCCGATGCCCCGGCGCGGCGACTACAACCGAAGTAGTGGGGATAGCTTCGCGCGTGTAGAGAATCCGAAAACGCATGCCATTTGAGAGACAGCACTGTATCACTTAAACTGTTGCAAACAGCAAAACGCGAATGCAAACGGCGAAACGGCAAAAAAAAAGGAATGTATCATATATGATACGTTTGGCGCTAAAGGGTTAATTCAAACTGTTGAATAATTATTAATTTACTAAAAAAATATAAATATTAACTACAAATGTTACATAATATTGTATAATCCTCGTTGGCTGCGCCTCCAGACAGGACTACCTAACCGATTACCGAAACACGACACTCGTCTGATCGCCAGCTTCCTCGGTGAAACGCGAGACCGCGAGGCGAATAACCCTTTACCAACTTTGCGTCCTCAACACGCTGCCTCGGACGGGGACACTTTGCTATTGTTTCCTGGCGACAGGGAAGCCTGTGTTTCGAGGAAAACCGGTAGAGGAGCGCGGCGTATCTAGGCGCGAGAAACCGCAGAGTTCAGAGTGTCACCGATTGTGCTCGAGACGGAGTGGAAGAAAAAAAAAAAGGAGGACACGCGGCTGGAAGGTGGAGATGAGCTGCGCCTCGAGAACCGCGGACAATGCCACGGGGGCGACGCAGCCTTTGTGTGCAAAACGATCGAGGTTTCGCGCCCTGCGTCCGCTACGCCTCTTTTTACCTCGGCCGCCTGGCACCGCAATCAGGAACCGCTCGCATCAACGCGCGGTGCGCCTGGCTGCTGGTTGAAACCAACCAGGGACATTATTTTTCTATCAACTTCCATACTGATTACGATAGTGCGCCGAGCAGCAGAAATTGGTAAGGAAGCGCGCTTTCCCCCAGTGCCATTTATTTTCATTGGCCGATAAAGCGCGCTGACGAAACGGCTGGCGACTCTCAGGGATCGTGATAAATTACCAGCGGCGCGCGGCGAGAAAGAAGCGAAGATACCGCGATACTTGGCCAGAAGTTTGACGGCACCCGTTATTTACGGTGTTTCTGGCGAACCGTTTAATGGCTCCTCTAACCTCCCATATATTCCCGTGTAATCCTTCCCAGTATCTTCCGCGTATCTACCCCGCTACGCCACTAGGATCGCCTTCGCCTCGCGGTTTTTGGTTGCTCGCGGATACAGCGGTGTCTCGGAAAGAGGACGGCGTTTCTGTTCTTGCGAGCGACGTTCCGCGGGACAACGCGATAGAGGCGAACCGAAGAGACTCCCTGCCTCGGAAGTAAGATGGCTCGGGACCAAGCGTGCCGGATCTGTACAATCTCCCTCGAAGCGAGAAGAAAGTGGACGACCGCGCGTCGGAGGGAAATAGTCGCGGCTTCGTGTGCACCCACGAGGGGAAGGCTTGCTCTGGCACGCGCGTGAGAGTGCATTTCCCAGAGAATGCGGAGGGGTGCGCGTGACGCGTCAAACGAACCAGCCTCGCGCTCTTTTTTCCCCTCGTTTTGTTTCCGCCCCCGGGATGTTCCCCGAGTTCCTCCATTTTTCAAGGAACAAAGGGCGTCGAAAAAGTGCGCACGCAACTGCGCGACTCTGTGCAAAGCTAAGGGCCCGAGGAAAGTTGTACGGCACCAGGACCAGATGCAACTAGAGACACTATAATAAGAGTCTGGACACGAGTGACAGTCCGGCATGTTTGATCGAAGTCCCACTAGAGAGAAAGAGATATACGCCATTTCACTCTTAACAACTCTTACGTTTATGGTAGCAAATCTATGGCAATACATTGCGCATTTAAATAAGTGTAATACAAAAACATGTATCAAATCGAACACAAGATTTAGTTTTTTACTTTATATTTTTATTATCTTGGTATAATGGACAGATTTAAAAATCAGCGGGAATAGATGAAAATGACGGGCCAATCAAAAATCCAAATGTACATTTTCAGATTCAAGCAAAGTATAACGTTGGTTTTTCTAACAGGGAACTAGACCATTTTTGGAACAAAGTTACCCTGGTGGCCGGAGTCTTGTCAGGAGAGCCTTCGAAACAAAGGACATTCCCCAGACATCGATCGACATTATGATTTCCTCGTTCGCAAACTCATCGTTTAAGCAATATGAAAGCTGTTTTAAAAAATGTCGGAATTTCTGCAGTACAAGAAACATGGACCCCTTAGGAGTTCAGTACCAAAGATTATCGAGTTCCTAACAGAATTATATGAAAAAGGTGCAACTCATAGCTCAATCAATTGCCATAGATCCGCAATTTCATTACTTGTAGGATCGGAGATTGCTCAAGACTATAGAGTGTCAAGATTCTTTAAAGGTATAGCAAATCTAAGACCATCAAAACCCAAGTACGACTGTACTTGGAACCCAAAGATTGTTTTGGACCATTTCTTGTCTCTGCCCTGTAAGGAAGAAATGGCCATAAAGGACTTAAGTAGAAAACTGTTATGCCTATTAGCATTAATCGCGGGCCACAGAATGCAAACGTTCTCCTTGATTAAAACAGAAAATATTGAAAAACAAGAAAAGTCATTACAGATTAAGGGGTCATGCTCAGTCACAACTTTCAAAAAATCGATTTTTCAATTTTTGTATTTTCTTTAAGTACAACATGTTAGAAATATTCTGTAAAAATTTGAAGGTAATCCGAATAAAATTGGCCGAGATATAGGCGTTCGAAGTGAACCATTTTATATAAGTATAAACTTGACTTGAAACTTCAAATGCGTTTTTCTCGAAACAGCATTTTCAAAATCGGTGACCAAGATATTTCAAAAACCATTCAACCGATTTACTTCAAATTTTACAAGCTTACTATAGGAACAATAAACTAGTCTTTGAACGAAGGATTTTTTTTTCCAATGCTTAGTTTTCTTTTAATTGACGAAAATCAGGCACGATTTATGATGAAAATTGAAACTTTTACTTTAAACATCCGCCATTTTTTCCCAAATCAATATTTCGAAAAATCCTTCGTTCAAAGACAAGATAATTTAATATAATAAGTAAATTCTTTGGAATTTTTTAATTTAGATGATCGACTTTCGAACAGCAGTGGTCACCGCAGAAGCCTTTTTTTTAGAAGACCTTTGATAGATGGACAATAACTTTGTTATTAATAAATATTTTTAAATAAAAAAATTACGATACACAGTACTAGATGCAATCTTTAAAAGGAAAAAAGAATTTTTGAGAAATGTGTTATAGCTTTCGAGTAAAAAATTCCCAAAGATCGCCATTTTTTTCGGCCTCCTGACTGAGCATGACCCCTTAAGATACCGGACCGAATAAAGACATCACGCCGAAATAGAAATCAGCCAATTCTAGTCTTGCCTTATTATCCAAAAAATGAGAAGATTTGTGAGATAGTAAAATACCGCCATAAACGTAAGAGTTGATAAGAGTGGTTAAGAGTGAAATGGCGTATATCTCTTTCTCTCTCGTGGAATTTTGATCAAACATGGCGGACCAATCAAAATGTGGCCTTCCCGTGTCCAGACTCTTATTATAGTGTCTCTAGATGCAACCACTGGCAACTATCGATCCCTGGCTGACATCGCGCGAATATTCCACTTCGCGTTCGCCCGCGATCCGCGCGAACCTCGCTGCGTCTGACAGACGAGCGGCCGCGGGCTGGATTGCCGGATTTTCCCCGGAGCTGAGGGAGGAAACGTTGAAACGAGTGTCCCAAAACCCCTCGCTTTTTATCGCCGTTTAAATCCCCCCTGATGAACGGGAGCCCGATTCAGAACGGTCCTGGGACGATTTGAAGTTGGGAGCGTGAGTCGTCTGGTGTCGTCGATCACTTCGGTTCTCTGTTGTTTTTGACGGTAGAGAGAGAGAAAGGTGTGCGATTAGTCCAAGGAAAATTTCTCCGTACTTTATCTTTATGTCTGCCGAGTCGGTTCTGTTGAAAGAAGTTCCAGAATCCTTCCAACTCTCGACGATATTCCCCGAACCCAAGAATTCCTAGCTAAAAGCTCAATCGCCTTTGGTTTCCACGAGGATTCCTAAAACCCTCTAAAGAGAACCTTGCGTCTATCTCGATAGATAGACGTCGCCTTCTCCCCCAAGAAACCGCCCTGTGTTCCTCTAGCTAAGGGCGATCTACGAGGGAAATTATGGAAGTAGGAATCTAAGTTATAGCTGGTTGGAAACCAGCACGCGGTGGATATTCGTTCGCAGGGCACGCACCCGCGGGTTCATCGATCGCCCGTTCGATGGATACAACGTGGCCGCAGCGTGAGCCAACCAGAACACGTATTTCCCTCGGTAATAATCGAGAGCGGGGACCGATTGTTCGAGGAAGCGACGTCGATCGGCTTCTGGGTAAATAACTAAGCGCGGCCGTTCGACGAGTGAAATTGAGTTTCAGGCTGAATGACGTCCCCCTCCGAGGCGGTCTTCCTCCCTTCTTCGAGACACGACGTTTAGGAAACGAACCTGTCCGACCTGTTTCCCTCGAACCTTCAAAGATCAATGACGTTACGTCGAAAGTCAGCCTCCGGACGGGCTGACATTATCGGCGCAGCACGTTTCGCGCCCGGGAGGAATGCTTTTGTCCTCTCGCCTTTAAAGCGGATAGGAAAACGGGGGAGCTTTAATTTTCAGCCGCGCAGCACGGGCGAGCTCGTAAGAAGCGCGAGCGAACGGTTTCCTCGCGCGACCACAGATCTCAAGTCAGCCATATCCGATCGCGGCTCGAGTGTCCTCTTTCCGGGGAATGCAAAGTGACCAGTCGAGGTGGCTCTTAAAATTCCTTGCAGCCACACGGCAGACTAGACTGCAGAATTATTCCTACAGAATTTTGGTACAGAAACAGGGTCACGGTGGTCATTCGAGCTGGCGTTCCGGAAGACAGAAGCTACCCTCCTATTGCAATCGCGATGCTCAAAGGATTTCCGTCGGACTGCAGTTGCCGAACATTATACTGTAGGGTAAAACTATACAATACGCCCCATTTGACAAAACGCCCCACCATTATTTTACGCACACAAACCAAGATGCATCGACGCGATCATCATATTCGAACTTGCCTCAGTCGGTCACAATTGCTGCAATAAAAATACGAGCAAATATTACGACTTTTAAAAAAATACACAAGAATTTATATTTTCGGCCTTCAGATAATTTGCGGTGAGTATGTGAGAAATTCAATTTTCTAAGTCACTATTGTTTTTGAGATAAATTCACACATATATTTCGAAAGTAGACAGACTAACCTCTTTAAATCGTTATTGTCTAAACATTTTTCCACTACGTTGTTGCTAAATTGAAGCCGGAGCATTTTGTACTCCAGAATTGACAACATGCCCCAGCAAAGAATTTACAATACGCCCCACCTCAAAATCAGATTTTTCACGAGTAACGTATTTCTTTTCTTTTCCCTGGATAACACAAACGTCACGTAAATGTACATATAAGGACTACATTACGAGCGAAACTAACATATGTTTCGTTCGTCAATCGCTACCTTCACTATGCAATCTACTCCAAATTTTGACAGCTTACTGTCAGGTTATAGCCTGACGAGTATTAAATAAGATAAGTTGTCAAAATTTCAGATGCCACGTGTTTTTACAAATTTGTATCGTTGTGCCATTGAATTGCAACCAAAATGCAGTCTCAAACACAAGGTAAGTTTGCAAATTTTGACTTATTTATGTCGGGGCGTTTTGTCGCATAGGTGGGGCGTTTTACCTAACGACTGAGTTACAAAACGCCCCACGTAAGGTTCTGGAAAATGATTATTCACAATTATTTCCAGTTATGTTTTCTTCACAATTTCGGTGTAGTTGTGAAGAGTAATGAACACTTAATGTGTTTACACAAAAAATTTAAAGAATTATTAAAAAATATTGGTTTTATAGATGTTTCTTTAAAAGTGGGGCGTATTGTATAGTTTTACCCTACCAATGACAAATCCAAGATCTGGGCTACAATCCGCAAATTTGGGTTGCCATGGATCTTGGACAGGGACCAAACGAGACCATGGCTTTTGGAATCGAGCTGGGAAGGCACTGTTTCGAAATTCTCCACGGAAAAATCGCGTGCTTCAAGTTTCTCGGTTAGGAATCCATCGAGTTGGCAGATAGCAAGAAACAATGGCACCCTGTCGCCGACAGCGCGCCCCCGTTGATCGAGACGAGTGCTTTTAATTCAGCTAAGCACTCGGTCAACATTCCGCCGCGGACTCTTCGCTACGGAAACATCGTTCCAATTTTTCATCGACCGTCCCTCGAATGCACTCCTGGCCCGCGCGATATGGCAGATTCGATGGGGTCGAAGCGTGGTTGTAGAATAGCGCACACTTTGCTCGAAACCGATGTCTCGCGTGGAAGGAGGCGAGGGGTTGGTTGTAACCGATCCCAGAAGCACCGATTAACGACCAACGATTTTACAGGTTCGCATCGTGCTCCGCACTCGTCGCTAATTGTTGTACCGTTACTGAAATCCGGGGCTGTTACCTGTCGGCTACGAGGACTGTCTAGTTTCGTCATATTTCCCGCTCGATTCGAACATTTCTCAAGTGACAGACCGAGAGCCAGTGAACATTTTATCTACGTCATTTTTTAATGGAAATAATTCTTATTTCATGAAATCATGTATAGAGACGATAACGGAAACCATCGTCTGGCAGGCGGGTGTTAGAAGAATGACGCGTGGGCGGATGTTAAAAGTGCGAAAAAAACAGTAAAATTACGTTATTTTTTAATGGCTGATTTTTGATGTGGTAATTAATAACATAATAAAAGTTATAAAAAAATGTTGCCAGACGTTTTAATTAGAACTTAAGGGGTGCCAGACGTTCATAACATTGCATTTTTACAATGATCATATGCGTAATAGATAAATGGCTGTTTCTTTTTTTTTACATTAAGTTAGAACCCCTGTGACACTAATATAGGGTAATTCCGGGTGAGATGGCTCGACCACGCTCCTTTTGCAAATATATTTTTGTCCTTTATAAAACCACTAAATTTACGGTGTGCTGATTTTTTTAAAAAGTGGGCCATCCCTCCCCGACTTACTCTACAATTGCCAGACGAAAATCGCGGAACTAACACCTTGCAAGACGTGAGCAAAGTCTCGGCCGACGCGCACATCGACGCTACACTTAATCCATTACTGTAATACTTCCTCAACAATAATATACGTTTTTCAGACATATATATCGGAATTAATGATTTTCGCCTGGCAACATTTTTTTATAACTTACCATTATGTTATTAATTACCACACCAAAAATCAGCCATTAAAAAATGACGTAATTTTACTGTTTTTTTCGCACTTTCAACGTCCGTCCACGTGTCGTTCTTCTAACGCCCGACTGCCAGACGATGGTTTCCGTTATCGTGTCTATACATGATTTCATAAAATAAGAATTATTTCCATTAAAAAATGACGTAGGTAAAATGTTCACTGGCTCTCGGTCTGCAACGACGTTGCTTGGTCGACATGGATCTTTGGAGTATCCTTGTTAAATAAAATCTTCCGCAACTTCCTCCTTCAGCAAGATGTACCTAAGAGTAACGCTACAGGAGAGGAGGAACCGACGGAGTCAAGTTGCTATCTTCGCAAGTGGAGAGGTGGAAAGGAGCTAATGCGCTGGGCTGTTATTAAATCAACCTAAATGGGGTTGCCAGGTACGTGACAAAAATCTCGCGGAAGAGTGACGGGGATGGGAATACGGTGGGCCAGCGTGCGCGTGGCTGTCCGTTGACAAATGGACGCGAGAGGAGGCGCGCCGAGGGGCAAACGAGACGGTCAGCTGGGCAGGGTGACAGGGTGCAAGCTGACTCGTAACTTTTCCAGACAGTTACGCAAATTGCTCTCCCGACGGCGAGCCTACGTTCGAGGGACACGCAAGTCCCCGGCGATTTATGGAAATTGGAGAATCCGACGGCCGTCCGTTCAACCCCCTTTCCACTCTGTCCACGCTCCGATCCTCGCGACGTCACTTTTGACGAGCCGCGTTCATCACCGTCCGACCCGTGCCGGAGGCGAGCCCCTGGAAACGCCGGCCCGTCGCGCGGTGAAATTTCCACGAGTGGCGGGATTGGTGTCACCGCTTGCGAATTAGCTGCACGAGGTCGCTAAGTCCTCCGGAGTCGGGGATCAACGTATTTGGGTCGTAATGAATGGTAAATCGGGATTCCTGTACAGAGTTGCACCTAATTGCTACGCCCTTTCATCCGCATTCGTTGCTAATTGTTTTTTGGGCAACTGCGAGAGATGACTCCTAGTAGAAGAGGCCGAAGATTAGGGCGGAACGAAATATAAGGGCAAAAATTTTTTTTTTTATTCATGACTTCTAATAATGGGCAAAAGTTTATAATGGTATTTAAGCTGCCACAATAATAATAATAATAATAATAATAATAATAATAATTCGTCTTTATTTATCACAAAGTTATATGACTTAAGGGATAAAAGGGCGAGGTTCAGCATACCTGCTGTTTTGCAACCTAACCCCAAAGCAAGAAATATTAGAAATAAAGTTAGCTAGATAAAACAAGGGGAGCTACACATAGTGGACAAGGATAAAAGAACGGGCAGCACATTTAAAAGTGGGAAAAGAAGACAAAGAACGAATTTCCATAGGAAGAGAATTATAATAGAACCAGGATAAGTGAACGTCATCAAACAATTTTTTGAAGTACCGCAAGCTCTTCAAATATTAATATTTCAGTAAATATTAACTTTTGAAAGGCTTGCGGCACCTCAAAATATTTGTTGATCACGTTCAAATTTTGGCAGCTTAAATACCATTATAAAATACAACTTTTGCCCACTATTAGAAGTCATGAATATGAAAAAAATATTTTGCCTCTATATTTCGTTCCACCCTAGCCGAAGATGTCAGCGATGGAAGTTCGGTAACATTATAGATTCCTTCGAAGCACGACGGTGACTTTTATTTCTGAGATTATTGATTTTCAGGGCACACATGCAAAGGGTCTCCTCCTTCCTGCTCGACGAAATTACCCCGTGAATTATGCAAGAAGATCCTTGGTAACGCTTTTATCGCTCCCCCAGACGAGCGAGTATCCAAAAGATTTCACGCGCAAATGTCCAGCGAAGATTATAAAGGGGGGTTAGCGTGTTCGGACAGCTCGGAAAGACTCACCGAATGTTTCGCCAATTTCCAGCCGCCCCGTGACCCAACTTTTTTTATGTCCGGTAAACACGGAGTTTTAATTGCGCCGCGGAAATAATGGAGACTACTAGGGGGATCCCATTGAGCCTTTTAAACGCGTCGCTCTGAATTGAAACCTCTTAACGGATTTCCATTCAAAGTTCAGCTGGCGAAAAACTGCTTGGGAAACACCGTAATGGGGTTGTACGAATGCTTTTTTTTTTCTCCGTCAAACTTCTTTCATCGCAGTTGCACTCGACACGATTTCTTTAATTCCTGTACAGTCGACGGGGGAGGGTTGTATACCGAGGCTGCTGAAATTACTCGACGATCGTTCGATTTAAAACCTTCGCGAGCCCACTGAAATCCACGCCTAATCTGATTCGACAGGCTTGTGTCTCGAGTTTCTCAGCGGTTCGGGGCTAGAAAAAAAAGGAGAAAAAGAAGGAAGCATGCGAGGAGGGTGAAAATGGAAGCAGGAAGCTGCGCGTGATGCATTGTAAAGTCGAACTAATCCGCGGCACTTTTATCTAATGGACTGAGAGTGAGTTAGGAAAGTTGTCAGCCCGCTAATTAAGGCCACGCGGAGCGGGTACAATTATGAGAAAAAGGTTGTCGGAAGGAGCACGCGCGATTCCAGGTGATACGATTTTTTTATGCCGTCACGGCTCGGTCCCGACGGAAAAACGCGATGAATCTCGCGGCAAATACCGTTGCGCGCAGCTTTTAGCATCGCAACGGAGCGCGCAGCGAAACGCATTGTTCCTGGCTGGCGAACAGAAAGACGAGAAAGAAATGTCTCTAAGCGCATAGCGATCGCACTTTTATCATTGGACTGTGGATAACTTGACAGTGGACGACTATGTCGATTTTATTTATTTATTTATTTATTTATTTATTTATTATTATATACGGGTGGGCACCCTTTGGTAAAAGACAAAATGTACATCAGCTGAAAGACGGAAATATGTACATGTGACAAGATGTAGTATACGCGATTACAAAAATTAATTAGACAGAGTTGCTGCGCATTAGCATTATGAGCTTGTTCTTAAAAAACATATTGGTGTTCGAGAAAAAGTCAACAACATGATAGAACTTATTGGCTAACAAGGAAACATATCGAACCCGAAAATTCTGATTTTAATGAAACTCCGTATGATTGTAGAGCATGTCGGAGTATGTAAGAAACGATTTTTATTTCTGCGGAAAAACACTCTGAGGGGTTGAAATTAACCCCTGAAAATCCGGTTATTAACCCGATTTTTTGTTATAATTCCGTAAAATAATTTTTTTACCAAATGATAGATTTAATTAAAAGAAGTAACTTTTGTCTTGAAACTTTTTTTCTATCTCTTACAATTCGCGAGTTATAACACAAAATCGGGTTAATAACCGGATTTTCAGAGGTTAATTTCACCCCCTCAGAGTGTTTTTCCTTAGAAAAAAAATCGTTTCTTACATACTCCGACATACTCTACAATCGTACGAAGTTTCATTAAAATTAGAATTTTCCGGTTCGATATGTTTCCTTGTAAGTTACACAGGCAGTCGATGGTGTTATTCTCATTCAAAACGGAAGTGTGGTGTGACTGATGAAAAAGCGGGAATCTCCTGAGGTTTTCACCGATATTAGTATTAAACATTCCCTTAAGGATGTATTGGACGTACAATATCAGACAAAAGTTGAAATACTTGAATAGCTAAGTCTTACGCATAGTAAATCTAGATGTAAGGAATTCGAACGACAGTTGGAGTCTTATTTTTAATCCTGGGAAGGTATTTTTCACGTTACAAATGCTTTCTCAAGCATTATTTGCTAAACTTTTGGCAGTGAAAATGCCCAGAATTCACAATTTTCTCAAGTTATAATTTATTTCTTTAAAATGGTGTAGAGAAAACAATTGAAACTCGGCAGATATTTTCATCTACCCATATACTGCATGTACAAAAAAATCTAAAACATTGGTACTATTTCTTCAAAATTTTTTCAGATGATTTATTCGTCAAGATCGTCTCTTTCCATAAGAGTATGTGTAAAATCAGTGAAAATTAAAATCGTTATACCTCAGTAACCGTTTAGTGAATTAGTTTAAAATTTTTGGAGCACATCAGGAAGGTTAAAAAGAACAATCTCACGAATTTTCATCAACTTGGAACTATTTTGAAATAGGTCCAATACATCCTTAAAAGGGCCCAGGTCTCCACTGAGAATGTAAACCACACCGTATTAAACAGAAGTAAACTAAACTAGCGTCCACACACGAAAAGCACAGGTGCCAGGTGGAGGAGGGCACCCTCGTTAACGATGAAGGACGACATGTAAAAGGACACTCTAGTTTGTGTCCAGCTTTGCCCACGACCAGGGAACACGTTTCCCAGCGAGCGTAGACATTGTACACAAACTCTCGTTAGAACGACTCGGCTAACTTTTCCCCTGGAAAGGAGAAAACCTCCGCGAGCCGATCCAATTTGCAGAAACAAGCCCTTGAGCCGCGACGCTGCGGAAGCGAATAAGCACTGGGAATAATTAACATCCAGGTCCACAAATGAACCGCCTCCTCCACCGAATCGCTGTTCGCGGCTCAAGGGTTACCTTCTTCGTTCCAAGTCCAACCAGGCCCATCAAAAGGGACCAACTCCGGCCCAGTTTTACGAAAATTCAACCGACCTCGAGGAACAATATCGTGGATGTACCGTTTGTGGCCATTGCACTGTTTTTGGCCATGTGCATAATTACCTTACTTTTAAATTACTTGCAGATCACACTTAATACTGTCTAATATTTGTGCTCAGACTCTGTAATTTTTACTGTATATTAATCCGTATACTATGGGTTTTCCCGTATATTAATAATAATAATAATAATTATTCTGCGGAGAATTTCACATCATAAATATTTCGTTTAGTATACCGTCCGAAATATAAGATTACATTTATTGCTTACACGGAAAAATATTATATTTTTTAAGAAGTAGCCAAAACTGGTACAATATCTTAAAGTGGCCATAAATGGCACATCTACCCTATCGGGCGGATGTACTCGAGGGATCCACCGGAACTCAACAGGTTTTTATCAGCGGCGGCTCGAACGCGGCTTATGAATCCGATAAATCCGCGTTATTGTTGCGTCCCGTCGGGCCTCGCCGCGCTTTTCCCCCAATTTCCATCTATTTACTCGGCCGAACAGATGCGTGCGCGGTTATCTGCCAGCGAGCGAACAATGGGGAGATAAAACCGCGGCTAAAAGCAACCCCTCGTGGTCGTCGCTCCTCCCTGCACCCGCGACCCTCTGAGGGAGAGGTTTGTCGGTGGCCAGGGTGTCACGCGACGTTAAATTCGCTGGTTGAAAATCCCAGAGACAAACCAGCTCGTAGGAATAGATTTTTCCAGGGTCTGGGAGGCTGCGACTGTCTCGGGGGAGACGTTGCCTCGGGTTTCACGGCGAACGGGGGTGATTTCCACGGATTTGCGAGCGATTCGTCTGGAGGGACAGGTGTACGCTTCGATTTATTCGCTGAGAATGCTTCAGACTTGGTTGTGTGACTCCGAGTCGCGAAAGAGCTAGGGGTTGACGGAGGGGGTTAATGCGCGAGGGATATCGCCGGCTATGATTAATCCTTCCTCGTTTACGGAAACGAGGACACGGGGGATGCGAGCAAGCTGTAACGTCTGCAAATACGTTCACGCGTCTCAGCAAACAGCTATTTAATCCACCGTGTAGCGAATACTTTTCCCTTGCACGCGGTGGAGGGAATGGTTCCGGTTGGCTCAATGTGCGTCAGAGGTGGATCCTCCATTTGTGTTGTCTTGTTGATAAAACCCTGTCTAACCGCACTCCTCCTTATCTCCATTGTCTTCTTCCTTCCAATTTGTCATTCCACTCCGATTCTACACTGTCCACCCGCTTCCAATCAGCACTGTCCATCCTGTTACATCACACTGCTAAATTTCAGGCCTCTTTCTCATACACTTCTGCATCATTTTATAACTCTCTACCTGCTGATGTTCGCTCTATTCATTCTGTTTCTTCGTTTAAACTTGCTGCCACAACTTTCATACTATATAAGTATTCTTAGCTTTAGTTTCAGTCTGTACTCTAAATAGTTTTATGTTAATGGTTAGGTATACAGCAGCGTTCACGCTGAACCTCGCCTTTTGCACTGTAATTAGCTATATCGGTACTGTGGCAACAGTACCTGCCTGTGAATATAGGCTACATTTATGTATATATGTAGACGCAATAAAGACGTAATAATAATAATAATAATAATGGAACTAGACGATCCGACGAGAATCCTCTGTCGATTAATCTGAATCTCGCGACAAAGGATGCCTCGAGTGAACCTAATCATTTCATTAATTACCTCCACAATAATTCCACCCTTCGAAATTTGCAATCCTCCGAGAAAGACACCAGATAGAAGCGCCTTCTACCGCTGAATTCTAGAGTACGAGGGATACTTCCAAGAACAATTATCGCTGAAGACGCCTCGAATTTCATTTCCACCTCGGCTGGAATTATATCGGGGCACATCCTCGCCGAGGGAATCGCGAATTCGGTTAGCAACCGTGAATCGTCGTGTTTGGGAGGGCCGAAGGGTTGTTCCCGGCGCGTCGACGAGGGTAACACGGTTTACAGCTTCCACGTACGACGCAGCTGTCGAACAGCGTTCGTCCTGGTTCGTTACGGGCGATAAGTGGAAGTTCTCCTGGTAAAAGGATTCCCGGGACGTCCGAGCCAGCGCGGATGTCCGCGAGCACGGGAAAGGGAATGCGAAAGAGGCTCTGGAAGGGAACTAATCTCTTTAATGCGGCCTTAAGCCAGCTGAGGTCCAGTCCAAAGGGCGAAGTGGACGTCGAACCGTTCGATAAGGACCGGGCAGGATTAATCCCCGCGAAGGATATTCAATTCTGCGAGTCGCTTTTCTGGTAATTGTTAATCGGCGTCCCCAGCATCGCGCAATTACCGAGAAGCTATCGCGGTTAATGCCGTAAGGGGAGAAAGAAACCGATGTCCTGGCAGGCTGGAGAGGCTCCAGAGAGGAATGCCAGCGATGGCGGGGCGCTTTCAGTGTTTTCTTAATTATCCCTCGCGCATTTTCTTCGCTGTTGTGTTTGCTCGCCCCCCCCCCCCCCCAGCCCGGCGAAATTGAAAACGCAACGAGTCGCCGGCTTAATCGAGTTTCCACGGCGAACGCGATAAAAGTTGATCTTCGTTGCTTAGGAGCCCCAAGTGGAAAATTCGACGAGAATTTTTTTTGCCCTCTAATAAGGGAGAGTGGGGTAAATACGAACGCGGGGTAATCGCGAATTCGATGGTACGGCGTTTTAATAAATAAAAACGATGTTCCCTCTCCACTAGCTAATAGGTTAGGTCGTATCCTACGCCAGGCAGAAAATAATAAATACAGAACGCTTATGCTATTCAAGATAACATAATTTATTATTTTCATCATGTTTCAAGTAATATTTTGTCCATTTCAATTGCATGTAATTACTGTTGAATTAATGATACAATTGTTTTTCTTTTAAGTTGAAATAAAACACTTTTTTACCAATATTTTGTGACCAAGACCTTGCTTGAATTATGATTCTAACCTCTGAAATAAATTCTTTTTATTTTTTTATGCCGTGGGGCAATGACGAACAACTCGGATGGGGTAATCTCGAACCTTTGAGATTAGCAACGATAACCGATTTTGATGAAATTTTCAGCATGTATAAAACTTACTTAAATCTACAAAACGGATTTTTGAATTTTCATTGCAGGCTCAGACAGAAAAAGTTTAAAACACGACCTTTACTATTTCTTTTATATTCCGACCAATTGCAATTTTTTTCTAACGCACAAGATGAACTTAAAAAATACATTAGGAATGGGTTGTAGCAACATTGTTTATGCGACTTCTGCGATATTTAACACTCTGTTCGTGATTACCCCACGGCAGTCGAATAACCACGGACACCAAGGGTTTTTATTTTTCACTATAAATTTGATTTTTATTATAATTTTTCAAAAAATCGCCACAGTACCTTATAGATGAATAGTTTAAGTATGTTTGTAAATAATAAACAAATTCATTTCTCATATAGTTTTCGTTTTGTTTGCTTTTTTGCTTAGGTGTTCGTAATTCCCCCACTCTCCCTTATATACAAACGACGTAAATTCGCGAGTTTGCACGCACTCGCTATGCTTTCGATCGTACAACAAAACGGGTGACAAGCAGCTGGTAAGTGTTTCTCCATACCGAAGCGAATACAGTGTAGTGGTTGAAAAACTTTGGCTAATCAGAAGCAGTGGGTTGCTCCGTGTAACGTTTGAAGCTCGATTCCAGTTACAAAAACCGGAGGTGAACTCTTCCCTTCCCCGGATCCCATTAAAGTTCCACGTTACAACGTCGCGAACGGGGTGAAGTTGGCAAACTTATTACGTATTTTCGTCGAGCTTCTAGCAGCCGTAAACTTTGTCCACGGTACAGGAAGATATCGGCATGTAGATGATCGTGCGCGCAATTCCCTCTCGCGATGAATTATTTTCAGCGGACGTAATTGGACGACGGGAGATTTTAATTTTTAATCGCGCTGCCACGCGCACCCGCATGAATGCGCGATATCGCTTCTCCGCTCGCCATTTACATGAATGAACGCCGGGACACTGCGTGAGAATGATTAAAAAAGTTCCTCGCCGGATATCAGAAAGTTTATGATTTCGTTCGCCCGAGGGAATCAACGAGCGGACTGCTTTGCCTTTGATGGTTGGAAAACTGATTTGGAAAATCGACCCTCGAGCTGGATAATTGCTTGGTTGTTTTAAGAGATTGGAGATTCAAAGCGAGTGGAAGAAGGCTTGGAGAAAATACCCTGGCATATCAGGAACAATAGGCCACGAGTTACTATATTGAAATCTCTTTGGGTGGCACAAAGATTCCAATGAAATCTCTCGATATCGACGAGTATTAATAACGGATTCTCCGCGATTCAGACTCGCCGAGTCTGCGAATCATCTGCATATCTGAAGCATATCTAAATCCGAATGATCCGTGGACAGTTTAAATATCTTCTATGCTCAGGGACTTGTATACTTTAGAATTGAATTGTAACACAGTGTCGGAGATGGAACTGCGGCGATTAACAGCACCGAAGCTACCTTTCTAGATCGACCTCGTGCACCTCTATTAGGCTGAAACCGCGGTTCTCCGGCAATACGTGAGAAACCCGAGGAGTCGGTCAACGTTCAAGCAACCGTCGTGGCAATCGCGTGAAAGACCGCTGGAAACAATAATCAGCCGTTTATCTTGATTTTATTGTTACTCCGTTCGTAGGGACCCTCTTCCGCGGCTGGTTTCGGTTCCCCCTCGAATTTCGTATTCAAGATTAATCGAAGCCGGCCGAGCTGTTTGACTATAAAACGCGATGGTATCTAGCTAGAAAAGGAGAAAGATTAGGAAAATTCCTTGGGAATATCGTGTCGGAGCGGAGCGACGTGAGAACGGGACGAATCGGGCACGACACCGCGCCGTATATATCGGGATCTAAATAACGTCCCGACATTTTACACCGCCACCACCACCCCTCTAACCTTGATTCCTCGAAAATTTTATGTTCCCATTCGCCGCTCCTAGGTCATCTGTTAAAGCTCTCCATCTCTAGACGCGCTATCGCGACTTCTTTTTATTATCGAGACGGCTAAAAGGCTTTCCTGATCCACCTGCCCCCCCTCGCCCTTCCTGAATTCCAAGGAACTTAGAAACTCTTCGTGTTAAATTAAATGCTAATTTCCGTGGGACGGAGTGTATTAAAAATTGATAGTAACGACACAGCAGATACACTGAACTGTTTATTCCTATGTGTAGGGGAGAGGTGCTATAAAAGGGACACTTTTCTTTAGCGTCCCTTTCTGACAATGTCGTTATAGGTATTTAAAAAACAACTACATCACAAGAAAGCGTGTTTATTTCCCTTCAATAAAAGTATATTGCAAACTCATTAATTGTAATAAAAAATAACGAAATCTTCGATTTACAAAAAAGTGGGAAATGTCCCTTTTACGACTAGGTGGTTTTAAATGGGACAGTATATGTCATGAAAGGGATACGTTAATAAAAATAAACTTATTTAGTATTACAATTATAATTCTAAATCTGAATTGTTGGAATATGTACAACGAAAGACTGTTCCTGGAGTTAGAGTGTCAGGGACTTTAAGGACCCGGTAATTTATGCGTTTCGTTTGTCCTGCTACGGGAGACCCAAAAGAGGGGAAAACGGTCTTCTAGACCCTTGCGCTTTTCAGTCCGAGAAAACCCTCTGAACGGTTAACTTGTATCGCGCTAAAGACAGTTTTTCTTTCTATTACTTTAGTTTAAGTTTATACAGTCTTATTATTATTATACTGCCGTATCGACTGTGTATTTTCTGTATGTTGTTTCTTTAATAAATAAACATTACATTCCAACATTAATGATACAAATTTTCATGATATAACACTTTAACACTTTTATATATACCTTGATTTCAGAACACGACACAGAAAACCAATGAAAGTTTCAATTTTACTGCTGAAAAACGTCAACCGTGGATTACTACTCTGTTGCAAGTGAAACCGTAGTGAAATTTACGTCAAACGACTAGGCACTAGTGTTGCAATAAACAGGAAAATAACTCGCATGTGTAATGCGTTTAGAATTTTGGAAATTCGATTTGTCCCTTTTAAGACGTGTCCCCTTTATGGCACCTATCCCCTACATGGTGATTCGTGTGCTTTGCTATCGCCGTCGCGTGAAGTAAGAATGTTAGACCGTCACTCGCGCGAAACCGGAAAGAGTACCTGCGTATACCGGTATCAATGGCCATGGCTCGGGACAATAGGGTAATTTCGGTAATCGTTTACCGTAAGTCACCCCTCACGAATACTTTCAGAAATTCAGAATACTAAATTCCCCGATTATTCCGTTAGCTAATAGTTGAACAAACGTTCAAGGATTCTATTAGAGACAATGATACGTCAACGTGATTCGAGGCTATCCAGCACGAGACGCGCGTTAAGCATCCAGTAGTCCCCCGGATGACAATTGATTACTACAATCGTATACACTGATGTTCATAAGCATCGGGACACCTGCTGTATTTGCGGGAAATATTGACGACTGATTTGCTGAAGATTGTGATATCTGGTACAGATTGACAGTGCTCTTCATATCTTTTAATTTAATATATCAAATACCTGCAGTAATAAAATTTTCTACAGTTCTCCGATAAATTCGCGACATTTTTTACAACTATTCCACACAGATGCCCCAACACTTATCAACGGCAGTGTGCGTGATTTTACGTGACATGTAAGATGAACAGAAATCACGTCCCCGAGAGCCTCGAATCACGCAACTTCTTACCCCTCGAAGCTTCTATTCCAAGGAACACATTCTACCCCGGCGGAGGTAGAGCCGTGAGGATTGACTTACTGTGATAAACCATTGCAGGCCGCTCTTGCCTCGGATCCCGCGAATCATCGGAGCAGCTGACACAGGGATGGCAGAGAACGCTGGAGGGATGCGCTCGAGGGCAACGAGGGGAAAGAGAGAGACCGCCGCACCACTACACTGCGCCGCGCTCGCCGAGCAACTGCGTGGCTACGCGACGCGCCTCTCGAGACGGAGGCGCGCTCTCAGCTCGGCCCCGCTCGGCAGCGATCGTGGCCGCCCGCGGCCGCTCGGGCGGCAGCCGAGCGCGCTGCCTCGAACGACGGGCCAACAACTTTCAGGGGGTGATGCGTGGACCAGAGGCCGAATTAAATAGATTAGGATCTCCATGGTGCTGGGCCAGGACGGCCGAATTACCGCGATCAGATCCATATTATGCTGGATAGTTGAATGGACCGAGCGGTCCCTTTGTACGGGCGGGGAAGCGCCGCGCGTAATTCAATTTGCGCGCTGACTCGCCGACGGCGGGCGCGTGTTGCGCGTATACACCGGGGGTGTTGATTCCCCGGCTTCGAAGGACGACGACGGGGGAGAATAGATTTCGTTAGCAAGGTATATCGGGGGAATGATGGATGCTAGCTTCGCGTAGGAGAGCAATCTCGTTGTTTCACGGGCGAGCGATAAAAAGTTTGCAAAGGGAGGGAAAAGGGCGCGGCGATTATTCCGTACACACTACAGTTAATTACACGTGCGACCTTCGCTCTATCCCTCAGGCGTAGTTCCCTCGTTTCACGGGTGTACGTCGTTCCAGGGAAGGGTGTGCTGTGACGAAGGCTCGACAGTGGACTTCGCCCGTACTTCGGCACGTATGCAAACAGATTGCAGTTTTTACCGTGTGTACGCGGCTAATGCGGGAGAAATTGGATGGGGGGTACAGGTACTGCAGTAGGTACCTAATCCAATACGCTCCATAATCGAACGGCTGGTCAAATTCTAATCGCGGTGTGCGCAGAGATTAGCTTGCATAATAACGCATCAGGGGCAGTGGATCTCTCTATTATCTCTCGCTCGCCTCTAGACGCGTAAATCCAAACAGAAGGCGATCGATATTGTCTCTGTCTAGAAATCGCTAAATTCGAAGCGATCACTCGACTCACCGATGCGCGCTTCTGTGCCTCGTGAAAATTGCTGCAGACCGGAGGAGTTGCCTCGCAAAGGACGCGGAACCCCGTAACAAGGGTGCAAAGGTCCAGCCACGAATCGACTCGATCGCCTGGAGGAGCTTCTAAACATCGGCCACCCGAAGCACGCCAAGTTAATTTAATCGACAATGGACGGGGGCAAGTTGCCGGGGGGGAAGAGGCTGACGGCGGTGGCGCGGGTTCGTTAACTGCGCGAGCGTTCTTCGCATTGTCGAGGCGATTGCAGAACTCCGTCGCGAACTCTGTCGCGGAGTTTGAACAACGCCTCGGAGAGCAGAGGACTAGCGTTAGTCCTCTCCAATTACGGGGCTTCCGGTTTTAACGCGTTCGACCGCCTCGCTCTTCGCCTTTAAGGCGGATCCACACGTATCGGTTGACGCTTAGAAGACCGAATAACAGAGAAACTGCGTGGAAAGACACATGCTTTCCTGCGCAACAGATTAAACAGATGATCCCGACACCGAGGACTCGGTAAAGAGCTTTCAAAGTCGCTGGTGGGACATTCCACGGTGGGTTCGGAAAATATTGCGAACACCAAAAATTGAGTTACCGTACTATGTTGTGTATGAAAAACAGTAAAAGTTTTCTTTCTTCAGTTTTTTACAAATACTTACCATATTCGAGAACATTGTATAAGAATAGCGGATAGGGTAAAGAACCCAATTACTGCCACTTTAAGTGTTGACCCTGACATTATCTTATAGTTTTGTACAGATAGACTAAAGGTATAATGTTATCCTTGTTATATATTATTGTTGAATATGTTTACTTCATGAAAAAAATTTGCTAAACAGTTTATTTTATTTATTTTATTTTATTTTATTTCTAATGTTATTTTTCACTGTATCTTTGTAATACTCTGTATTATTTTTGTAATCTAAAGGGTTCTCCCGTTGAATTAATAATAATAATAATAATAATAATAATAATAATAATAAACCTTAAAACTTTGATTTTTATATTATAAAATCATCAGTTTCAAAAATATATTTTGGGATCTATTACTGACACCATTAAAATGTGTTTGACTGAATTGCTGACACCCCAATTACTGCCAGCTAACCTAATACTGTTGTCATTTGTAATGTCATTTTAAGGTTACTTCGTGTCATGTACATGAGCAACTACTGCTATGACAGTAATACCAAAATGCTTGAAACGCTTGTACCAATCACTGTCACCCAATTAATAAGTAAAAAGACTTAATGAATCATTAAATTCGGATCTTTATTACTTTCTGTGATGCTGATATTACTTAAAACATTATATTTTGTTATGTTAATAGCTTAAATATTACAATTACAGCATTTTCTTTCACGCCTTGTTTTCTCTGTCGCTAGTAAGGAAGTCATCGTTTTCACTCTCCGAATATTCGCTTAAAATATTTTATCGTTTTATCCAAATTATCGAAGAAAAAATTAAGTCCTGTGTTTTCCATTATAAATAATAGTTTCAATTGTATGCTAAATTTTTTATGCATTATTTCACAAGATTTATTCGTTATTTTACGTGAAATAGCTTAGGGTGACAGTAATTGGGTAGGTGGCAGTAATTGGAACCTTTACCCTATATCCGCTTGGTCGCTGCGAGTACCGCATGGCTCAGACAGTTGAGCCGGTGCGATTTGACGCAGCGTCAACTTTCGGCAATTTTTACGGGGCCAATTTTAAAATGTCCATATTTTTGACAATTAGACCATGAAGGGGAAGGGTAGAACTATATTCTGATTTTTTTCAGATTTTTAAAATCGCGCCCCATGTTAAAAAAATGCATTTGTTTAAAATAATTGCACAAAAAAGGTTAAAAAATTTGTTTTTTAAACTGGAATAATTTTTCCTTAAAACTTCAATGTCATCTCTACAAATCACCATAAACCTCATCTCGATCCGTTTACTACTTCCATAGTTATAATTTATTGAAAAAAAGTTAGCACGTACCTTCAAACAGTTGTAAAATCGACATTTTTCAAAATTTTCAAAAATCCTTCGAGATATGTTTATACATCCCTAAAGACTACAACATATTCAAATTTGAGCCACATCCGAAATGTTACTCCAAAAAGTGTCAAATTTCCCGTGGAATGTCCCTGGTACGAAATACAAGTCCGACGTTTCACTTGCAATTCCGTGCTAAACCGATTCACACGCTTCGTCCGGGCCGAACGTGGATCATCCGCGCAATATTTAAAGCGGCTTACTGCCCCGTCCGCCGTGTATTAACGGACCGATCCCGAAAGCGGATGCGAGAGCCGAAAGCTAATATGCCCGATGCCGATTCGACCGAGTTGCGAGCAATTTCTGCGTGTCGCGCGGCCCGCGGGGCAATGCCTGCTGCCGACAGCGACAGGCTAGAATAGCCAAAAAAGCCGAGAACGATAAAAGCCTTCTCGGTTGATAGCAACAGAGGAACGCGATCAAACGAACTTTTCGGCGAACGGAATGGTGATTTTAAAAGCCCCGCGGGACTGGCAACAGGCGAATGATTATTTTAACGCGGCTCAATTACTTTTATCAACCGACCGTAATTGTATCTACGCCGTAACGCGCTCCAACATACACGAATTTATTTTTCCAGGTAGGAGCGGCGTATCGGTGGTTTAATTAAACTCTAGACTTCGTGTCTAGAGTTCCTTCCGTGTCGTTTGCCTTTTCTCGTTTATTAACCAGCTTCCTCGAAAATAGAGCCGTAGAAAGGGGGACTCCCCGGAATCTTCATTTCCGCGACCCAGTTTCGCGTGTCTCCGAGGGGATAAACAGAGGGCAGGTTATGCTAGCCAGCTTGTCCAGATAATGAATCGCGGGGAAATGTCAACGGAACCGGCCCCACCTCCTGCCACACGTGTCAAGTTATTTGCACAGGTGTATCGGCCGTGGATCGCTGCAGAATCCCCATTAATCGCGATAACGAGAACAGAATCGATGTTGCCCCCGAGACGCTGGGCACGAATATCCGATATCTGCCGAGATTACGCTTCATAATCATTGACCGATTCGTCACTGGAGCAATTAATTCGGGAAATGTTAATATACGACGGACGGGTCGCGGCGAGCGGTGCGTGCCGATTGACGTGGGAAGATGGAAGCGTGCAATTGAGGGAGCGAGAATGATCGCGTTTCCTTCCTGCGCTCAATTCCGTCCGTGGAAATGTTATAATTTCATCGTTTCGCTCGGAGAGCAGCTCCGTTGGTCGTGCTACGAAACGAAGTGGTTCCTTGGGTCTTACGAACGAAAGAAAAATAAAGAGAGGTCCCCGAACTCATCAGGTCGATGCGGACGACACTGTCTCGGCGGTTCCTACCTCTGAAGAAAAGGAGACCGTGGATTTTGCAGTCGATTTCCGTCGTTGGGACTGCAGAGACGATCCTCGCGCCTGCAACGACGCCGCGAATCCCACGGTCGCGCGCCTCGCGTGAATCATCGGGCTCGAACTCGGGTCGTAATCGGTAATTACCGGTGGTCCCTCGCAGTGCTCGGCCCCAGCGACAGCTTTCCAACAACTTCTCTAGCCAGCTATCTCCGTAACCCGACACCAGAGCCGCGAGAGCTTGTCCTTTCATCGGGGCCGTCGCCGCGCCGTTTTTGCCGCCCGAGAAACCACCAACGACGAAACGAACTCGAAATATCGCCGGCTGGTTACGAGGCTCGTGTGGTTTGCCGTACGCGAACCAGACCGCCGTGCCGTCGTCGCTTTCCATCGAAGAGGCTGCTTGCGCAACGCCGCGCGGCCGAACGCCACCGAAATTCATTTACATCCAGCGACAACCGTCGGGGAACCGGGCGAAGAAGGCGGGCTAACGGCGGCAAGCGAAACGCTCCTAAACAGAGTGAAAGTGTACCTTCGATCTACTGCTTGTATCATTAGGCTGCAACGAAAGCGGCAGTGGCAAAAACGAGCATTATTCGGAACGTTCCCCAACGATGGCCAGCAATTACCATCGCCACGCTTGAATCACGATCACCGCGGTTTCCACCTCGAAACCGGGGAAAGTCGACCGCGCGTTGCTTCTCGAATCCTCCTCCTTAATCCGTCCATCAGCGACGCGCGTTCGTTCAACGGTTTCATTAAGCCTCGAATCATCGCGGTTGGGGCAGCCTGTTCCTTTTTTGCTTTAAAGTCACACTGAGAGTTACGGGATTGTTTCGAATATTCCTCTGTGTCAGTAACTTTCTACACATGTAATGCTATTCTTTTGCTTCCTCCTTTCAGTTAACTGGAAATATTCAGTAGGAAAGTTTTGCTTTCTTTGGCCCAAAAATTAAGCATTCTGAATGATTTTTTTTCTATGTGAAAATGAAAAGCTAAGGAGATGGGATTTGTTGAAAATTAAAGATCACTGGTTGACAGTATTCTGTTCCGTTTTGTTTTATTTCTTCTTCGTTTTATTTTATTTTATGTTTATGTTATTATAGTGTATTTTACTTCATGTTATTTTGTTGTATCTTATTTTATTTTATTGTAATTATTTTTCACAGTAATGTAATCTTTGTAATTGACTTCTGACTATGTAACTAAAGGGCTTTCCTGTTTATATAATAAATAATAATAATAATAATTAGAAGGCGGAACTTATGGCACCGCAATTCTACTTATTCCGCAAGGGACCAACTTTGAGCGACTATAACGAGGGGAGTGAGGGCGCTTTTTTTTAATAAAAATTCTTTTAATACTTTCAAACAGTGTATCTTTCATTTGCCACAAACCCCGCAATCCTAGCTGTTCATTTTCATATATAGAAAAAAAATCATAAAGAATAGGTACTTCATTTTCGGGCAAAGAAAGTACTATGTCCCCTTAACGAATTTGAAGCTGCGCGTCACGAAGCTGGAAACGAGACTCATCGGCGGATGCAGCTGAAAGATAACAGGGAGCCGTAATTTCGAAATCTGCTGCTATCGCTCAGCGGAACAGTGTCAGTTAATTAAACTGGAATCGTTAAGGTAATTGCGCTGCCGCGTGATGGACGCTGGCATGCCATTCACGAAGACTCGATATTATTTCAAGGATTTATCGACCGCGCTTTCAATCCATTTTCGGGATGGATAACGATTGGGGGTATTCGTTACCCCGGAGAGCGACTTTCCCGAATCGACCGGCGCACGTCCGTCTTGATGATTGTATTGTCATCGAAAATACGTATGCCTGTAAAATTTCAAGTCTATTGGATAGTTGGAAGTGGGTTCAAATTGAGTTAATACGGTGTAGCGGACTGTAGGCCGAGAGAAAGTTTTATTTATTTCTTAGGCCTAAAACGGTCGGTTGCTCGAGTGCCTATTGCGGGTGGTCGAGCTTAAGGGGCTAGGGCAATAAAAGTGACGATTGCCAGAGCCCCAGTGAAATCCTGAGGACAGCGTGTCCTCGTTTGCAACCTTGAGGCGCGTGGGAAATTTGTTTTCCCCGTCCGTTATTTTCGGGCGTTCGTCAAGCGCCGAAGAAAAAGGGCAGAACCTTCCGGGACATCGTACCGAGCGTTTCGTTCTCCTTAAATGTTTCGGTATATAAGATATTTGTACCCAGTTTTAGTTGTTGTTAAATATACGTTGTTATTGTTACCTATAGACTGTGTCTCAGTTACCATTCACACATAAGTATCCAAAACGGCGTAGGCTTTTACAACTGGGGCTCTTGGAGCCCCAGTGTTCTACATTTTAGGATTTGAGAAAAAAAAACAGGAATTGACTAATCATTAAACAATAATATTATATAATTGGACGGAATAGGCTTGAACTTGAGTCCCACTTACACATCTGATTAACAAACAGTTTCTTATTAAACGATTATTATTCAACTTCAATCCTCTGTTTGTTTGTATGTATGTTTGTTTAGTTCAAATCTAGAAACTCAATTTGAACCCACTTCCAACTATCCAATAGACTTGAAACTTTACAGGCATTCGTATTTTAGATGACAATACAAAATTATGAAGAAAAAGAAACCGCCCCGGGGGTTTAAAAAATTACCTAGCCATCAATAAATATAATCCATAACCACAAATCCAAACGACTTGAAATCGCAATGAAATCAGGATGTAACGGTTACATGCTGATTTCAGGGTATGAGTCTACACACACACTACTAGAGTTTTCTCCATCCGTGACATGCCCGCAACGTCATTGGTTTCGAGCACCCCCACGCGAGCTTTGGAAAACGCGATGAATGCTCGTAATACCGGACCGCCCATCTGGGCATCCCTGATCTAGCGGGACAAAAGTCCAAAATCATGATCATCCAAAATGAATGAATCTCGGTCATACCACAAGCTACTGACAAGGGAAGTTCGGCAACCCGAAAATTCAGAAAATTATGAAACTCGGTGTGCAAGTAGAGTTGTTCATCCGTAACGCAACCCTATTTTTTGTTGGTGCCATAATTCAATTTTTAGGGGTGAAATCACCCCTTGAAAAAAATTCAGAATTTTATTTTCCGTGGAATATCTCGAGAACGGTGAGAGATATCGAAAAAAAGTTTAAACAAAAGTTGCATCCTACTTTTATATCTAGAAAACCGCGTAAAAATAATTTTCGAAAAATCCATATTTTTCAAGTTACCCCCACCACCGATCCTTAAAATTAAGTTTTTGTATTTTGTAAATATACGCTGAAATACCTCTGGATAATCTCTTTTCATACATATATATAGTTTATGTGTTATAATTTTTTTGCAAACAAACAAAACCTCTATTACCAAATTTGAAGTCCATTTTGGCAGTTTCCATTAATAACATGGTTTCTTAAAGCCATATTTAGGTTATTATTTATGTAAAGTTTAGACAGCTTTCAATTATTTAAGCAAGGCAGTACGTGCCTAAAATTGCATCAAAGGTAAAACTCATTAAAACTGATCAGTGACGTGCATGAATCATTATGATATCAGCACATTCGTACATGCATTACTTCAAGTGTAATCGTATTAGGCTATTTTGGAAACCACACGATAAATAAATAATGCGTGAAGATTTACAATGACTTCGCAAAATATATATTTTATCATTAAAATGACGCAGAATCGCATTGATGCCGATAACCTTGTCGAACCTTCCGATTTGCATAATGCATATGTATATGAATTTTAAATGATTGTAAATCAATTTTACTTTTACATCCCACTAATAACATATATATAATATTACAGTTAATATTAAATTTAATTATAACATTATAGCAGTTTTCATTAATGACGTGACCGCATAAAGTAATATTTAAACATTCGCAGTCTCTTTTTGTACATGTTATATTGTTTGATTATACATTGGAAGAATTATACTAATAGAAGACGATAGATGCATTGAAAATTACGCTTTGTAATTGGTACAATAATGATATTCTTCATAGAAATGATGGAAACAAAAATACTTGCCGCACCATGCACATCGCATAAAAGCCGGCTCCCCACAAATACTACATTTGGGTATAGTCTTTTCATTCCTGAAGTAACAGAAATCTACAGGATTTTGAAATTCGCTGGGATGCGTTTCTAGATATCCGCTTTTAAACCAAGCATATTGAAAAAGGTTTTTGAATCTAGGCGAAGAAAACTGGTTGTGGGTTAGGGACTGCAATTTAATTATTTCATTACGTAAGTGCAAATTGACATCTCTCTCTTGGAGAATCACATTATCCGAAAATGTCCGCACGAAATTTTTCCAAATCCGGAATCCAAACACATCTAAAGGCTGAACGATGGCCGTCGTTTTTTTTGGAATCATTGAAAAAGTTACTTCCTTGTCTTGTGGAATCAACTGCTGTAACTCATTTGGGCAGTGTCCCGTCCACGAGTCGAGTAGGAGCATGCTTCTACGGCCAGTATTCGGTAGATACACTTCGCTAAACCAAGTTTTAAAATGTTCAGACGTGAGTTTTCCTGACTTTGAAGCTCCGATATAAATATTAACCGGGCGGAATAGAGTTTTTTGCACTATCGGACCAAGTGTTCCTGT
The DNA here is from genome assembly GCA_929113495.1 of Andrena minutula. Lineage (NCBI taxonomy): Eukaryota > Metazoa > Arthropoda > Insecta > Hymenoptera > Andrenidae > Andrena > Andrena minutula. The sequence continues at coordinate 73,865,302 of OV815993.1, read as the reverse complement.
AGATTCCTTCAAAACTATGTATAGTGGTGAAAGAAGACGTCCGCTTGCTGATATAATAGGCATTATAGTGTAGCTATGTGTTGTAGAAGATACCGATTGAATCGTCGCTTCTACCGTTTTCACTCCTAATTTCGCCAATGTTCGCCCAGAATGTATTTCAAGGTTGAAGCCACTCTCGTCTGCATTATAAATTTCTTCAACTCCGACAGATGGGATGTTAGACTTTACGCGAGAAACAAACGATTCTGCGATATTTTTGATATTGTCAATATCTTCAAACGTAAATTGCGTCCTGAATGTTGTTATCTTGCGGGACACAATCCTATGCGCAGTCTTAAAGTTCCAAATCCACCATTTACTTGCCACGAATTGGGGTAGGTCCACCTGGTTTTTTGCCTCCAAGGCCCACAATCTTAAATTCATGTCATGAACAATAGATCTTCTGTCACAAGCTTGTTCAAAATTTTGCAGTACATATTCCGCAATAAATGCAAATTTATCTGCATTTGTTCCACCTCTCTCTATACTCGCCTCCCACCTGTATAGCTGCGGCAAAGATTTAACCATGCGATAATTTTTCTGTACACTGGTAAGCGATCGACGTGCCTTTTTTCCACTTTTCCAAAACGTTACTGCTTTTCTTTTATAACTTAAGTCGACTTTTCCACCTTCATCATCAACAGTACATTCTGCAGGGTCAAAACTGTCTTCTTCTTCTTCTGCAGGCATAATGTACTCTACAACTTGTGCACCATGTGGTTCGGATGGATCGGCAAAATCGAGCACATAATCATGTTCAATTAATGGTGGGGAATGTATGTTTTGAAACTTTTTTATAATGTCCCGAATTTCATTGTGCAGTTCCGTTTCTACCGAGTTTATAGGTGTCTGTATTATACTTGCAATTTGAAACGTAGTGGCTAACATGTTTATTACGTTAGCAACATTAATCGACTGCATTTTCAGGAAAAGCCTTTCAAACAATGATCACTCACTTTCTTCAATTGAATGGTAACTGACTGCTTGCAAAAATGTAACTGCCATTCGCTGCAACCTCGGGAATATTTATATCAATCAAAAGACGCGAATACGTAAATATGTTTACCGAAAAGTGAATGTGGCACAAGAATATTATCAGTTACAATTAAAATGATGCAAAGTCACTGTAAATATTTACGCATTATTTATTTATCGTGTGGTTTAACTGTAATGAGTTTTACCTTGGATGCAATTTTAGGAACCCCTAAAAGCGGATATCTAGAAACGCATCCAAGCGAATTTCAAAATCCTGTAGATTTCTGTTACTTCAGGAATGAAAAGCTTATACCCAAATGTAGTATTTGTGAGGAGCCGGCTTTTATGCGATGTGCATGGTGCGGCAAGTACTTTTGTTTCCATCATTTCTATGAAGAATATCATTATTGTACCAATTACAAACCGTAATTTTTAATGTATCTATCGTCTTCTATTAGTATAATTCTTCCAATGTATAATCAAACAATACAACATGTACAAAAAGAGACTGCGAATGTTTAAATATTACTTTATGCGGTCACGTCATTAATGAAAACTGCTATAATGTTATAATTAAATTTAATATTAACTGTAATATTATATATATGTTATTAGTGGGATGTAAAAGTAAAATTGATTTACAATCATTTAAAATTCATATACATATGCATTATGCAAATCGGAAGGTTCGACAAGGTTATCGGCATCAATGCGATTCTGCGTCATTTTAATGATAAAATATATATTTTGCGAAGTCATTGTAAATCTTCACGCATTATTTATTTATCGTGTGGTTTCCAAAATAGCCTAATACGATTACACTTGAAGTAATGCATGTACGAATGTGCTGATATCATAATGATTCATGCACGTCACTGATCAGTTTTAATGAGTTTTACCTTTGATGCAATTTTAGGCACGTACTGCCTTGCTTAAATAATTGAAAGCTGTCTAAACTTTACATAAATAATAACCTAAATATGGCTTTAAGAAACCATGTTATTAATGGAAACTGCCAAAATGGACTTCAAATTCGGTAATAGAGGTTTTGTTTGTTTGCAAAAAAATTATAACACATAAACTATATATATGTATGAAAAGAGATTATCCAGAGGTATTTCAGCGTATATTTACAAAATACAAAAACTTAATTTTAAGGATCGGTGGTGGGGGTAACTTGAAAAATATGGATTTTTCGAAAATTATTTTTACGCGGTTTTCTAGATATAAAAGTAGGATGCAACTTTTGTTTAAACTTTTTTTCGATATCTCTCACCGTTCTCGAGATATTCCACGGAAAATAAAATTCTGAATTTTTTTCAAGGGGTGATTTCACCCCTAAAAATTGAATTATGGCACCAACAAAAAATAGGGTTGCGTTACGGATGAACAACTCTACTTGCACACCGAGTTTCATAATTTTCTGAATTTTCGGGTTGCCGAACTTCCCTTGTGAGTCAGAGATATCGGAATGATATGGTTTGCAACTTTATACGTATTTCGTAAAGTTTAGTAGCCGCTTAGTAACCGATTGTTAGAATGCGTCAGTATCAGCTATATATCAGAAGTGCCTAATTGTATCGCGATTTAAATTGCTAGTATTTTGATTAATCGATTGCAGCGGTACAATTAAGTCGTAAATCAACCTTTAGCCCTGAGTATTTTAATTTCCAACGAACAGAATTAAAATATAATCATAAAAATGATGGAATTTTCCAATAGCTTTCGTTGGAAAAGCTCTAGAGATCCAGGAACCTTATGGAACCTGAAATTTTTCGTGCCATTTTGTTCTATTTGCTTTATAGAGTACATATTCACAACTTATAGCTGCAAATATTTGCAACTCTACATAATTTTTATACATAATTAAAATGATTCTATCTTCCAAAACGGTGATGTCAGGAGCTAAAATGTGTAATTCATTCTAAATAACGTGGTTGTAAACAATTTTTCTCTACAAAATACAGTTCATATTCTCTTTCTACATTTTAAGAAACCCTAAAATACGAATTTTGGTTTCAAAAAACCCTTGGAGGCTGAGGTGAACGTTTTAAGGGTGGTAAAATTATGTGGATGGAGTTTTTCATACAAATAATAAACATTTTCACCTAATTGATGATTTATGTACGATCTGCGACTTTTGTCCCGCTAGATTGCTATTGAACAGACCACTGTGCGGCGCCCGTGTCGTCAATTAACGACCGTCCGCAGAGTCAGCGAGCCCGGCCGGTTGAAATGGCCCAGGGAGAACAAGAAATTATATCGCAACGTTTCCGTTTCCGCGCGGAACGTTTTAATCGGCCGCGAGGGCTGGCTCGCGAATGCGACCTCGCCAGGAATCGACGACGATTCGAGGCAGCTTGTCTCGCCGTTTTTTTCCCAGCGGAAACGGGCCATTCAGCGGGGACAAACGCTCGTTACTCGCAGCAGGTGTCGGGGCGAAGCGTCTTCGGCGCAGGCACTCGTTGACACGAAACAGAGGATCGCGGTGATTGCGGCGGAAGGGAAAAAAGAATGGGCCTGGGCCACGGTGGGGGTTCGTCGATGAAGAGGCGCTCCGACGTCTGTGCGAGTTCGTTTAGCCGTGAAAAATAAACGAGCAGTCCGGGATACTGTGGAACAGTTCCTTTTTTTATCTACGTGGAAAAAACTCGGCTCTCGGCTGTCTGGCGCGGGAGCTTTATTTATTTATTTATTTGACGGGAAATAAACCCCTGGGATTACGGTGTGTGTCGATATAAAAGAGAAAGGGGAGGAGGAAAAAGAAAGCGGATAATTAAGTGTTATTTCCTGGGACCTAGGATAAGAGAAGGGGAGAGCAAGTGTGAGTTGAAGAGTGGGGTCGGCGGGCAGTCGTTAATCAGGGATTGATTAGAGCAGGCGAATAGCGAGTACCGTGAGGATTCAAGATTTTTGAAATAACTTCCTAGGGCTTCGTCCCTAAATTACGTAAGACTCTGGGAGTGGTCTAATAATATCTAATTTTAGTTTAAATCTCCCGAAGTCGGAATACATGAATTATATAAACCTTTAAAAGAATTTTAATAACTGAAAAATCTTACGAATTCTTATACTGACAGAGGGAGAGAAACAAAGAAAACAAAATTAGATTCAGCCCCAACTACTTCTAAGACTCCTTAACAACAATGTTAAGAGGTCAGGTCCCCAGAGAAAAGTTGGAGAGACAGCCGCCATCTTGGCTGTTGAAACAATTACAAATCCGAGTAATTGGATCAGGTCGCCGGTATTGGTTTTATGCGATCCTGCATAAAACAGTGGATTCATCCTTTACGATCTCGTGACGTCGAGATAGCGAGGGGCACGGGAACGAGGAAGAAAGTGAATCGAGAAAAGGTTTCGGCGGCGAGCGGACGTTTCGTGACGGTTGCTCGTGAGTCGCCGCGGGAGACCGAAAGCTGAAGCAACGATTTCTCTGGTTTTCGCTAACGGGGGCCCCTCTGAACGCTACGCAACCGGGCAAGCACTCGAGGGAACGGATGTTTGTCAACCGTCGTCGGCCCTTTATACGACGCCGAGTTTCATTGGGGGGGAGAGAACATAATTACCTTAGAGTTGAGCATACCGTGTCGCGTCACTGTTCTGGAATTACTACCTCCGTCGGAGAACTTGGTTCTGGTTCCCCAGTGGCCGACATCAGGGGCACAGGGCGTTCCTTCGACCCATATTCCACCATTCGTTCGATATTTAAATACAGACTGCGAGGTTTTAAAATCCCCTTGCCTTTGTTTCGTTTCGTTTAATCGAAAGCCGATTTCCCGGCACCTTTTCGCGGACAAAGGGCCTCCTACTTCGCGGCTGCCGGTGGAGGGAGTTCTGAACGCAAGTGGATCGCGTCGAGGATCCCTCCAACTTCCAAATACCTGCTACAGCTCTGCCCCTATGCCCCTGGAAATCAGCAGTGCTCGAGGATACTGCTCTGAACCTAGATCGTTCCGTTTCGTGGAAGCTTGGCAACCTGGACTGACACACCTGACCTCGGGGCCTCCTCTCAGGCTAAGAAGCCAAATCATCGATTTGGTGGGAGAACGCGTGAGGGGCCTCAGAGCGGTGGCTGACTCATAATTCTCGGTTTATTGAACAATGGCTGTGGTTACTATAGGAACGTGACGACGGAACGACGACAACAGCACGCGATCGGTGGCATGGTGGCTACGTAGCTGGTAGATACCGCATGTCCTCCCCGGGGCTGGGGAATTTCTATGGATCCGTTCGGAGGGTCTGCGCAGAGGCTGCCGGGGGATCGCTGTGGAAGAACCCGATAAAGTCGCGGGAGAAATGGAGTCGATACTGGATGTATGGTGAACGCGTTAGCCCGTATCACCTGCCGGCCAGACGCGATCCTTTGAAGGAACGTGGGCCGCTTTGTGGCCGCTGCAGCGCAGAATACATCCTTTGCGACGTCCTCCGGGCTATGTTCTTCGATACGTCGAGGTGTCGATGGCTTCCGCGCAACCATTCCTCATGGTTCTCATAGACGGAAGCGGTTTCAGTGCGCTGCAGATGCGCCCAGAGTGATTCCAGTAGAAGAAATCGAATTCCAGGTGTAGGTACGTGTATGGAGTTCCAAGTTGCGGAATATTCTCGAACACTCGGCGCCATTTTTCTATTACTCGCTTCGGGAACAAGGCAGTATATTTTACGTTCGATAAAAATCCGCGATCGATCGGTTCCAAGTCCCCACCAACGCTGGCGAAGAAGATTTGCACGGCAATCAGCTCCTCGCTCGAAATTCCCTGCGAAGGCAATTTCGAATCGCGTCCCGCGTACGACCCGTCGGCAGTGATTATTTAAATTAGCGGAACAATGGGAATCGGGAATTACCCGGGGCCAATTATTTCCTCGTCGAATCGTTTCGTTATCAAGCGGAGCTGGCAGGGCAATTAGCCGGGCATCTTTTATGCAATCAACACGGGGACGTTGTTACAAAGCGGGCATTGATAACGCGAAAGTTCGACAAAAGCGGATTACGGTTACAGCGGGAATTCGGGCAAAAGCTGGCGTTTCCGTGTTGGCCCAAGTTTCATTAATTACCGAAGTTCCGATGATCGGCCGAGCCGATACACGCCGTGTCCTGTTGCGCCGAGCGTACTCTGTGTCACGTATACGATCCTGCACCCTGTAATTTCCACGGCTATCGCGAGCCATCGCGTTACCGGCCAACAGAACCGTAAACGATAAACATTCGCGCTGCAAGCACCCGCGGTATTTCACTGGGCTAGCGGGCAATGCTGTAGCGAAACTGGAGGCGCACCTGCCTCGGGTCTTTTCGCTTTTCAACGAAAATTCATGCGGAAAATCAACGATCGTGGATGGCGAGAGTTAACGTGGAAGGTAGTTTACTTGCTTGTTTCAGGTAGTATCGTATCGAAGTGGGTGGAGAGGCGTAGGGGAGAATGAGGCAATTGCGGTCAGTGGGCAATGATGGTCAGTACAGTAGGGATGCCGATCTTTCCCATAGAATCGATTTTTCGATTCAATTCAGATCGTTATGCAAAGAATCGATTCGTAAAAAAATCGCAACCAAAAAATCGACCCCATCGAGATCAATTCATTAGAATAAAAAATATGGAGGGTAGTTTTGGACACTCTACATTGTAAAATGGGTGCAGTCAAAGGTTTTTTATGTCACAATGTAAACATGACTATAGATATAGGTTTTTATTTTCGTTTAGTTTATTTCTTGTAATCCTAACAAAATGTCCTCAGATACTAGGAGCCAATCGGAGAATTATTAATAAGATAAATTTCTATTCATCGTTACATTTCCTCTCGGATATCGATTTCTTACTTATTAAGTATTTAACACCTTTGCGCTGGCTTTACTCATTTAGGAGAAGAGATAAAAGTGGAGTTCAAATGTTCAAACATCTGCTTCCAAGAAGGATGTATTGATTAATTTATGATGTTGTAATATATCTATTAAAAGAACCTCTAACTGTTTTCAAACTCCTCGGAGTTGGAGTAACATGATTTTTGCTTCCCTTTCCTATTACATTTGTATGGTCTGATTCAAATTTCGCACTTCTAGAGTTTACGCTACAAGCTGCTAGGGATTCACGATCTCTTTGGTTGCGACACGATCTTCGAATCGATCCCTGTCTTGAGAATCGATTTAAAAAATCGAAAATCGTGACAAAAATTATCAATCTTTGAAAAATCGATTTTAAATCGGCATCCCTAATGGTCAGTATTGTTAGTATAAAACGGCATGTCCGAAATGTGCAATTTCTTTTCCTTACGTTCCACGACATCATTCGCTATAGGTATTGTCGAACAACCTCTCCTTAATCGGTGCTAAGCAACCATGAAAAACAACCCTATCTGTGTTTTAAATTTCGTTGGTGTTGTATTTTGTGTGCACCAAGTAAGAGATACTAAATACTAATTTTGAGGCTTTTTTACATTTCAACATTAAAATCAAATTTAATATAAATGTATATAATATTATTTAATCGTAAGGGATCTACCATGAAGAACAGACCACGTGTTGCTCTGAAAATAGGGTTTATTTTGTTATTTACATGCTAATTTACACTATGTACAAAATCCCTACCTGAAAATAGAGAAACGACAATTAGGTACAGTCTATTCTTTAACGGTCAGTTCCTCTTTACACACTTTAAATTCTCTATTTTATTAATAATCGTGGCAACGGTATATCTTTACACGTGCCTCTTTGTAAGGGCCTTGGAGACGGCAAAATCAACTTAAAGAAATTCATTTTCTTTATATGTATTTAATTTAATCTTCAATTTTATCAATGAAAACGTGTGCGGGCAATGATGGTCGCTTAACAGTTAACACCGGCAACGTAATTACCATTATTCCCCAGTGTAGAATAAAAATATCTTTCTTGATTAGAAGAATTTTATTCTATAGATGGCCAAAATACGCCCTGGAACAACTGGAAAGCCCCATTGAGGTTCCGAAACGCTCGAAAAACAGTGTCCAAGTGTATTATTTGCTATCAGATTTGCCATGATAGTGAAATGTGGTTTCGATGCATCTCGCGTGGCTTCTGGGCTCATTCTGAATATTTATTTATTTATTTATTTATTAATTAATTTACGGGCAAAGGCCCTTTTGTGACGAGTACATAAGTAACGAAATATATAAGAGAATTAATTTATGTTACAATAAGATAAACGCAGCTTAATATGCCTTGATACCGCAGATTTGAAAATAGTTACGGACCGATGGAAAAAGTCGACAGAATCGTTGAAATCATTCGCAGTTGAGCAGAGTTTGTTTATACAATCGTTTTTCCCTAAGTTAGTTCGAAACGGGGCAATGTGGAAAAGTTGCCTAGATCTTAGGGGTTTCGAAGGGACGTAAAATTTTAGATGTTCCAGAAATTCTGGACAATCTACGATATGATTTAGGGTTTTAAAAACTAAAACCAGGTCAGCCATGGTTCTACGGACAACCAGAGTGCTCATATTTAAGGTGTTGAGAATGTGATCGTAATTGTGGCAGGTTATAGACATAGGTTTGTTAATTTTGAAGGCGACATATCTTAGGAATTTGTGCTGGACGCCTTCGAGCAGTTTTACATGATTTAATTGCGCCGGATTCCATACTTGCGAAGCATATTCGAGGTGTGGTAATACTAGAGCTGAGTACAAAATTTTAAAGGTGTGTGGGTTTTTGAAATCCCCGGCATGCCTGATAATAAGACCCAAAGATTTTAGGGCGCTGGTTTTTATACGACGAATATGATCAGTGAATGATAACGAGGAAGAAAACGTAACACCTAGATCAGTTATTGTTTGACGTTTGTCCAGTGGTATACCGTTAACGCAGTAGGTGTAGTCAAGAACTGTTTTCTTCCTCGTGAAACGTACAACGTGGCATTTCGGGATATTCAACGGCAGCATATTTTTAACGCTCCACTTCTGAAGTTCGAGTAAATCAGTTTGGATGCCCAAGGCATCGGTTTCGGAATCCACCCTGTTATACAATTTTAAGTCGTCGGCAAAAAGCAAAAATTTACAATGTTGAAAGGCCCCTGCAATGTCATTGATGAAAAGGATAAATAGAAGGGGACCAATGTGGGATCCTTGTGGGACACCTGAGGGAACCTTAAACGAACCAGACAAATGGTGGTTGAATTTAACAACAAGGTAACGATTTGCGAGGTAGCTGGATAACCAGGCGATGATGCTGCCGGTGAAACCCATGGCTCGGAGCTTACGGATTAGTATATCGTGGTTTAACGAGTCGAAGGCCTTGCGGAAGTCAGTATATACCGAGTCGACCTGGTGACCATTGTCAAGCTCACCTGTTAAGTAGTGCTGATATAACATGAGATTGGTTAATGTAGATCTCCCTGGAACAAAGCCATGTTGCTCGGGTATAATAAAATTTTTTACCAGTGGAGAAATTTTATCTACGATTAAGCTCTCGAAAATTTTGGCCATGATATTGAGCCCACAAATTGGTCTGTAGTTAGATATAGAGCTCCTATCTCCAGATTTAAAAATTGGAGTAACAATGCCTGTTTTCCAGAGATGAGGGAAAGTACCTTCCTTGATAGAAGCATTGTATATAATCCATAGAATCCTGGACATTATGAATTTGCAGGACTTAAAGAAAATGGGAGGGATCATGTCAAATCCCGGCCCTTTATTAGTGTTAAGATTGTCGAGTTTTTTGAAGACGTCGCCTAAGTCGATTTGTATGTCCGATATGCTAAGATCGGTATTTGTAACAAAGGAGGTAGAGGGAGCTGAGCTGGTCGTAAAGGTCGACTCAAAGTACTCAGCAAAAGAGCTTACAATGTCCTCTGGAGTGTCGAGTTGGTTGCCATTAAGCGTCATCTTGCAAGGCAGGGCGCGATCTATCCTTCTGCTGTTTACAAACCTCCAGAAGGCCTTCGAGTTGACTGGGATTTCAGATTCCGTGGAATTTATGTACGCATCCCAACAGTTTGTCGTAAGCCTTTTACAATCCGATCTAAGGCTCGCGAAGGTGAGAAAGTCGCTGTACGAGTTACTTCGTTTGTACGCACAGTGAGCGGCCTTTTTAGACTTGATTTTATTAATCAATTCACGCGAAAACCACGACGGAAACGGGGAGTAACGTATAGAGTGTGTCGGTACAAAGTGTTCAGTGACATACGCAATATGGTTGTACAAGAAATCGACGGCTTCGTTAACAGAAAGAGATCCAAGAGTAGTGTCCCAGTCGATTGAGCACAGGTAATCATTTATGGCGTGATAATTAGCAGCTTTGAAATTTGGGCGGGCAATCGGAGCAATGATAGGACGGCTATTCGAGGTATATTTTAACTGCAGGGAAAGTGGCGGATGGTGGTTGTCAGAAGGAAGTAACGGGTCTAGGGCAATTTGCGTGGAGACTGAATCATAGTTGGTAAAAAGGAGATCGAGGACTTTTCCGAACTTGTTGGGTATAGAATTTCCTTGGAATAAGTTAAGCGGATAGAAATGATCGCATAGGACATCGAATTTGATTTGTGCAGACAAGTCAGCTGAGCTATCAAACACGACGCGGTCGTCTAGCCATTTAAATGGCAGATTATAATCGCCCAAGATGTAAACATACGCACTGGGATGTGAAGTCATGATCTCGCCCACCGTTTGGCAGTGATTTTCATAGAGAAGCACATCAGATAGGGGGGGTATATATACAGATCCAATAATGCAAGTTTCGCCGGAGAAATTAACTTTAACATATAGTTGTTCAACTCCGTCTTCCCGGATGATGATGCGCTGGCTATTAAAAACGTTTCTGACCGCAATTAACACCCCACCGCCTCTCTTTTTTGTACTTGTCTTGGCATTTCTATCAAGTCTATAAATATTGAATTCCGTAAAAGGAAGCTCCGAGTCACCAATACAATCCGTAAGCCAGGTCTCGGTGAAAATAATAACATCGCAAAGATTTACAGTAGTAGAGACGGAATGATGTAGTATTGTAGATGGGACTCGGCGGATGGATACATATGCGAAAAATTTTAAATTAATCGCCCGCAACGTGACCGCTTTTACCCGCAGGTGTGGACGATGGCGGTAAAACACACATTTTCTGTATTTTGTAATTTTATTGAATAAATCAATATAATATTACCCAATTATTTTTATATCCTACGCATAGGTTGGTAGTTTAAGTTTACAAAAAAATCATTTTCAAGAAATATTGCACCTTATATCTTGGTTTTATTACACTTATTGCTTAAGTGAGGACCCAATTACTGACACCTGACCAATTACTGTCACCTTAAGCTATTTCAGTTAAAATAACGAATAAACAAACTATAAAATATAATCTATAGCATAGATTATAGATTGAAGATACATAATTCTTTTTGTGCATCACTTTACAACGCTTATTTATTCCTTATTTTAAGTAAAGTAGCTTAAGGTGGCAGTAATTGGTCAGGTGTCAGTAACTGGGTCCTTTACCCTACATATGTGCAGAGCTGACGCGTGGTCGACGGATGAATTAAGCTCGACGACGCGGAAAAGCTGTGCAACTCGAAGGGGAATATTTCCTGCAGAGGGAAATGTTTAGTTAATAGAGATGGTTGGAATAGAGGGAAGGAAACGTAGCGAAGGTCGAGACGGCGTGTAATATCGATCATTCGACGGCTGAATATTCCCGCGGCGATATTCACCCGGTGCAGCTCAAAGGCCGAGCCTGAAAAGTCGGGAAAGTCTGTTGGCCATCGCATGCCTCGCCTGCCAACGTTATTATTCGTATTCCGCCGACATAATCGATCGCACGCGCCCGCAATGTGTACGAGAAAAATGTGTGGCAATCTCTTTTCACCGCGTTACCCGTGTATTCCCACCCCCTGCTCCACACAAACTCGAATTCGCGATCCGGCATCGTTCGAAACGCTGACCCCGTTTCCCCTTCGACAACTTAATATCGCCCGTGTATTTTTTGCTCATCCAGCGGAGCCCCGGCGCAATTTGATCACCGTAAATAAATACAGTCTATTTAACGTGCTCGGCGCCGTTATAAAGCATCCCGCTTCCTGGTTACATTTCGCCTCGCAAACTCGCCCCGTCTTGTATAAATCGCAGCGTTAAAGTGGCGTTACAGTTTCTGATTAAACGGAAGCGTAAGTATTCTTCGTTCCATGCCGTTCCGCGCTCCCCAGCGAACACTCCGAGGCTGCAATTTCGCCGGCGAATGTCTCCTAACGCGGGGGATTCAATTCCAACGCGTTGCTTCCGAGGAGTTAGGCTGCCGTAGTTAAGTTTCTGTCGTCCGCAAGGAACTCGCGATTACACGTCCCTGAGCCGAAATTCGCCGGTGACAACGCGCCCATTGTACCCCTGGACAATAGAGGCGGGGGACCTTTTAGGGCGACGGGGTGCAACGCCGGCGTGCGCGTTTGGTAAATCCGTGCAACAGCTGGAATCGTCGCAATCCACGCAGAAACCGGGCCGAGCCGGAAGTGAGGATCGTTACCCGACGCGGTCAGCCCATGTATAAATTTTGCGTGCCTCCGACTGCCTCGTGTCCTACCATCCACCCCGGCCCTCCAGATCGATATTGACACGTTAACCATTCGCAAGGGGGCTGCTTTCGCGCTTACTTCGTTACAACCCCGCGTGAAGCACTGTCGAATTGAACGGACACAGTCCTCGCCCTATCCGGGATCAATTCCAGCCGTGGAACGGCTTCTTGAGTCATCCTCCATCGACCAGCAACTCGGAATACAGAGAGCACTGAGTATGGGAGAGTGGACTCGAGCACGAGGGCCTGATAAGCGTGGGGCATGTCCAAGGGGATCGTACGAGCAAACTTTAACCCTTCAGCGTGCAAGGATTCTTTTCTAGAGCGGCGCACAGTGGGGCTGGAGAGGAAAAAAGTCTTAAAATGAAAGTTGTATTTTTATGTATCCATCACTATATCCTGATAGACCAACGTATCTAACCTATATGACAGATATGTCATATTCATGTTAATTGCAAAGAAAAATTGATCTGAAGTTGACCTTTCGTATTCTAACGGGAAACGTGTCAATATTCGTACCAGGTTGTCGATGTTTTTCTGAATTCCGCTAGATATTTTTATTTTTTTACCGCATGTATTTCGAATGTGTACAGTCTCAGCTTATTTGCGACATAAATAGTTTTCGAAAATTCTTCACCGTAATCCCACTATACAACTTTAAATGAAGCTACCTAGTATTTCAAGTTTTTATTAACACTTTTAGGTTTATAAAAAAAGCTCCGCCTTCCTCCGGGCTGTAGATAGTACTAATTGAAAGCAGATACCATCTACTAACAGCCCTCCAAAAATTGGCTGCATATATTTGCAAGTTTGGCTGTTATTAATACATAATCACCCGAGTGCGCTGTGCATTCAATTGTGTTATTTTCTTTCTCTATTATGTTTCATACTGTTTGAAACTAATTAATACATTGTTTATGTAATATTACATATTTATTAGAACATAATTATCATATATGGTCTTTGCATACCGAATGTTTACGGGGTTTATTATTATTTCATATGTTAAAAATGCTTCAATTTTATTTATGTTCCTGTCCATGTAACCGTTGGCTATTAACAAATAATGTAAAAAAAGTACTGAAAAATATTTAGACACACCGAAGTTATGAGATTTTTTCCGCGAGTCCTATGTTACGTGCCCCACTGTGCGGCGTGTAGTTACGGGACCAGTTGCATTGATCGCGACACTGAAGCTTCTTGTGGAGCATAGGCTAACGCCACTTTCATCCGACAATTGCTAATACAGGAAGCATATGAAGGGTAAGGGGAAAACAGAGAATCTCCATTTTTCGTAAAATTTTGTGATTTACAGCATATTTGGTTGTGGCAACTGGGACCACGGAACTTTGAAGCACAATCTTTTGTCGTCAAAGGTAAAATAAGAAATTACTTAAGGATGTATTGGACGTAGAATATCAGACAAAAGTTGAAATACTTGAATAGCTACGTCTTACGCATAGTAAATCTAGATGTAAGGAATTCGAACGACAGTTAGAGTCTTATTTTTAATACTGGGAAGGTATTTTTCACTTTACAAATGCTTTCTCAAGCATTATTTGCTAAACTTTTGGCAATGAAAATGCCCAGAATTCACAATTTTCTCAAGTTATAATTTATTTCTTTAAAACGGTGTAGAGAAAACAATTAAAACTCGGCAGATATTTTCATCTACCCATATACTGCATGTACAAAAAAATTTAAAACATTGGTACTATTTCTTCAACATTTTTCAGATGATTTATTCGTCAAGATCGTCTCTTCCCATAAGAGTACGTGTAAAATCAGTGAAAATTAAAATCGTTATACCTCAGTAACCGTTTAGTGAATTCGTTTAAAATTTTTGGAGCACATGAGGAAGGTTAAAAAGAACAATCTCACGAATTTTCATCAACTTGGAACTATTTTGAAAATATTTCCAATACATCCTTAAGAAGGAAATTATATAAGAAAATTAAATTCATTGAATCCAGTTTCTACACTGATGAACTAAAGTATTAAAATTTAATTTTCACGATGAAGCTGTTTAGTGACATTCCCTGTTTTTGTGCTTGAAGTTGTTACGCTTGCGTTTCGGGTGTCCACTAGACCTCGGGTCCGAGCCCTACTCGCTTCAGAGCTCGTGATACCGCAGTTCCCGACGGTTTTCGTACGCCGTAGCTCTGCTGCTCGTCCCACGCCGAGGGGTTAAGCTCCAGGCGAAACGGAAATCTTGTAATGCCGAGTCGTACACGTCCGTAATACAATCTGGCAGCGGCTAGGCGGTAGGCTGCGGCGCGCATTCGAATGCACGCCGCGAGACCGCGTAATGAATAACGCGCGCGTGAGCCCGGCGACTGCGTGAACACGGTTTTCGGACGCGGTGCATGTCGCGTTTCCTTTCACGGCCCCGCTAAACGGTGCCCGTTACGTCAGCGGCCTACTCGAACAAGCCCGGGCCCGCCGCGCGAGCAACTGGATAGTACGAGCGAAGTATCTCTTTCTTCCCCGAGACAGGAAGCAGAAGGAAGGTCGGGGGCTTCGAGCAGGTACGTCGGAATGCCTTTCGGCGTTGCACCCTTGGAATTTCTTCCCACGGCCGTCAAACTCCAAACCCCTCGGCATTCTCCAGCACACCCCGCCCCTGCTGCACGATTACCCTCCGAGGCCCACCCCTTTGAACGCCTGCCGCGGTGGCTGGACGCGCGGCGGTGCGCTCGAGTGTTCGGCAGCTTCTGCGCGGCTTTATTAGGGTAGACGCACCAGTAAATGAACACTTAAGGCTAGTGAATGAACACTTTCATAAAATTATGTTTGCAGCGCGATTGATTCCACGTGTTGCAAAACTTCTTTGGATATAAAGCAAGAAACTAGAAGAAGTCTCTAATTAATTAGTTGCTTATTTTAATAACTTATTTTACTCGTGTTAATAAAAAATGTTCATTCACTGGTACGTGTTCGCTTACTGGTACATCTACCCTAGGTGGTGGGATTTGGGATGGTGTTGTTGAATCAACAAGTACTCGGCGATGTAAGCTTCTATCGGCTCTCTGTCTGCCTGCTCTGTCTAATTAAGGGACCACCAGGGATAGAACCTCGAAGCCTTCGCGTTTGAAGATAATCGAAACCGAGGGTCCCCACTTTCCCAGCGAAATTCTTCCCAAACTTCGATTCCTCCCGGCGGGGAGAAATCTCCCGGCGAAGTAGATTTGACGCAATGATAAGTGTTCCCGCGGACAAAGAAGCACAGACGTCTATTCTTCCTGAAGGGGATTCGC
This sequence comes from Andrena minutula, assembly GCA_929113495.1. Classification (NCBI taxonomy): domain Eukaryota; kingdom Metazoa; phylum Arthropoda; class Insecta; order Hymenoptera; family Andrenidae; genus Andrena; species Andrena minutula. The sequence continues at coordinate 73,849,520 of OV815993.1, read as the reverse complement.
GAACTTTCAAATTCCTTGCAACGGCGGGGATCCTTCTTCCAGCGCCTGCTACGCGCTTCACTCCGCGAAGTAACGAGAGAGTAAACTCGATCGATCTGTGTTTGCTCGCCAAAGCGACGGCGATAAATTCATCGATGCGAGCTTGGGAGCTACGAGTTGCGCCCGGTTGCAGCGTTCCGGGAGACGCGGAGCGCCGCGAGTCGTGAGGATCCTCGACGAAACTTGGGGATGGCGTCGATTCGTGGAAAACTTTCGATGGAAATGTTAATGAGCCCGAAGTTCCAAGGATCTCTCTTCAGTTTCCTCTCCAACCATTTTTCTTCCTTTTAGGCTCGTTTCACGGTGTCTCTGGGCGACGACGACGACGGTGGTCGAGTTCGTCAAACGGTGCAATTAGCTTCGATTAGATAATACTGTCACTAGACATCGTGGCCAGAATTCTGAGCAATTGAGCTGTGTTAAAGCTTCGGATAACGTCGGATACTTTTTACCACCATTGCCCGACACTCGCAGCGGACTTCGTCGTACTCGAACCAATGCTTCACCACTTCACCATCCAATTTGCTCATCTAGGGTGACTGTACCTAATATCGCCAGTGTTCCTAATATCGCCACCCCCTATATCTCGCAAAGTAAGCACTAAAATTGATCGGTTATGCACTCAATTAGAATCTAACCATATGCAGGAAGACATACTGTAATTGCAGCGTCATGTGATCAACAATTACAGAAAGAGAAGTATTTTAGTGAATCTTAATAGTGTAAAAATTTATTGGACTGTCACAATTTTACATCCCATTCGGAGAAGGTAAGTCTAATAATTCCGTAAATGCAAGAATATCTACTAGAAAAACCTAATTAATGATGTAGTTAAGGACTGTAATCGATTCAAATAGTTTTTATAATGAAAATAACGTTTATCTTGTAGCAGTATGTGTGTTCCCAATACCGCCTACCGTTAGTGTCCCCAATCCGACCGTTAAAAATAAAATATTTTAATCATCCTATTTCTATATTTTTGTAAAAACATTTTTTTAACCTAATCCTAATCAAAGACTGATAAGAAACATTTATACAGCAAAAATAAATTTTTTTCTAATAAAAATAAAATCAAAGATGGATAAAAATACATTTGTAGTGCAAGAAATAATAAAAGCACGTGTGAAAATGACTTAAAAAACTCATATAGGGTAATTCCGGGAGACGCGGCCGGGCTGGAGAGTTGGTCGAAACAGTTGATTTCTTGAGAATTAATTGTTCGAAACCTTAACACATTTTTACATATACACAGATGTAGAGCCTGAATATAGCAACTCGACCAACTCTCCAGCCCGGCCGCGTCTCCCGGAATTACCCTATACATGAATTTTAATCAATATTTCTTGAGGTGGCGATATTAGGTACACTTTTTTCAGGACCCGATTTTTGCATGTCTCACGTTTTTTGAGTTCTAATTAAAAATTTGTAGGTTTCAACGATTCTAACTTATACTACATGAAAGATGAATAATTTCTCTTTACTTTGAAACAAACTGCACGCAAAAATATCAATTATTATTCAATTGACAGCGATTTAATTTTTGCCTGGCGATATTAAGCACAGTCACCCTATATACCAATCATCTATCAGAATCACCCACCCGACTTCCATTCGACCAAAGTAAACACCCCAAAGAGCATCTCGATGCGCTGACTACCTTCCACAGAGAATTTTTCGCGGCCCGCGATGTCGAGCCCCTTGTAATGGATTTATGAGAACGCGAGAGCAAACCGGACGGCGTGGATATTCCTGAAAACACAGTCGCCAACGCGAGGGGATGAGCCCGCGAAAGGAAAGCTGGCGTTTCGCAGCGGGGGCTCGTGAATTTTTCAGCAAAGCAAGCATGCAGAAGAGATTTTACAGAGGCAAGCAAAGTAGCCCCCTTCAGCTCGGCTGGAAAAGTAGCGCTCCTCGTGGGGATCACGACGCGATCAACAGACGGGCGCACGTCGATAATCGAAACTCCTAATTGACTGTCGCGGATCGAACCACATAATCTATCCTGTTCCATGAGAATCTGGCCGCCGTTGATGGAACAGCTTCCATCCAAGCAGATTCTATGCGCCACGAGATCCGGATTAATTTCATTATTAAAAGGGCCACGCGTCCATTATGGCGAGTGGCCTCGTTGCTGCGGTTATTCAGCAGGCTTTCCATGTATTCCCGATGAGATTTCGGGGGTTTCAGGCGCGGCTTACGGAAAATTAAACTAAGCAAATGGGAGTAACCATTATGACGCTTGGAAATTCTGGGCCAACGGGTGAAACTTTTGCCTCTAAAGACCGAGCACTGGTTAACCGTGGCTTCTTAAGTTCGCCACGTTGTTCCAGCTTCGATTAGTTTCTGGGCTTGGGTTAGGTCAGGCTGGCCGAGCACGCGTCTCGAATAAATTTCGGCGATCGGCCGGAAATCCTTCCGCCACTGTGCACCCGCATCCCGAACCAGCTCGACGAAAACCACTCGAGTCAAGAGACACCGGCGATTTTCGTTCAGGAAACGGCGATACCTCGCTAACCCTTCAAAATTATTCAATACACCGGGATGGGATTGCGCGCCGCTGTTTGGGAAGCCAATCGGAATATCACGGGCGTGAAATTCGTGAAACAAGAGACGCTTGTTTTGCCTGGTGTTCCATTATGTTGCATGGAAATGTAATTTTCGTGATGCACGGTCAATTAGCGACGCTCCCGTTCCCGATACCTCGACGAGGCGAAATTCGAAAAATTTGTACAGAACCGCCCGATGTTTCCATTAAACAGAGACTCGGAACAGCCCTCGCTACGTTCCCATTTGTTTCGCGAAGCGCGCAACCGGAGCAAATACAATAATCGACCGACTAAATCATCGCTTCGGACGAACAGTTTACACTAATTATCACGCCGATTCAAACACGGTTAAGGTTGTACAAGTACATGCTGTTGAAAGTTTGTCTCGCTCCAGGAAGTATTTTACCGTTTCTATGGTTCATAACAATTGCAGGGTCGAATACAATAAGAGGATTAGCGCTCGAAAATGGGAAAAATTATTGTCCAAAGTCTAAGAAAGAGTGGAAAATTAAATGTTAATAAACTGAATTTTAAAAAATATAGTGTCGTAAAGCTCGGCACGACACACATTCTTTCTATTTACAGTTTGTTTATCCAATCCTTACTATTCGAGCTAAAAATTATAAATAAAAAATGTTTCATCGTCCAAAATCATTATTTCTTTAAACATAAATTGCGATAACTTGAGTAAATATTAAGAGATGGTTATGTGACTAAAAACATAACTTCAGAAAACTCTAGCGAAGCCGTAAAATGTATGCACAAAACCCTTATGCTGAAGAATGTAATAATATTTAATTAAAAGGAAATACTGGACATAACCCATGTTTTTCAACGTTCGGCGTATAAAGTATCGAGGCAATTTTAAGGTACATATAACTTGCAGCGGCAAAGTTTTTCCTTAATATGCAAAGAAGATTTTCACCAATTTTCACACTGATTAATAAATAATTGTAGAAGATAGAGTGATATGTATGAACTCCGCGCGGCACCACTATGGCTCCAACAAAAAATAGGTTTGCTTAGGGGAAACCGGGGTAAAGTAAACCCCGGGGTAAAATGAGCTTCCTTAATTTATTCTTTAACAATAGAATATATTTACAAATTTCGGTGACGTAAGAAATGTGTGCAATACCACAATGATAATTATGCACATTCAGGTACCGAAAAATGGAAATTCATTTAAAAAATTAAATTAAGTTTTAGAGCCTTCCAATTGGTTTTCTTTTCAATTTAGCTTTTAGGATAAATGAGTCTTAAATGTGTTATTTTAATTCCAAATTTTTTCTGTGTGTTTTTAACACGCTTATTAACATACATGTACACGCGTTTGAGAAAACATTAATCCTAACATTATTAAATAATTAATTTTCCACTGAGTACACATTCGGGGCAAAGTGGCCGGGGTAAACTGAGCTGGAAAGGAAATATGCGCAAGTGATGTGCATATTTTTAAAAAAATAGTTTAAATAGTTTAAAATAAATATTATCCAATAAGAACGACAAGAAGTGAAAACGAAGTTTGTAAAAACAGAAAGAAATGAAGAAGATTGTTCATGTCTAGTATGCCAAAAACTTTATAGTCAATCCATCTCGAACGGATTCAATGCCAGGAGTGCAATTTATGGCTCATGAAGAGTGCGTTAAGCTTCTTATTAAAACATCATTATTTTTATGTGAAACCTGTCTGCCAAACATTATTGAAGCACAAATCTAACCCCAAAAATTTATTTAGAAAGTATAAGTACGTATTTTATTAATAATTATGTATGAATTTCTTTTAGTAATAATATGTCAGACTTAATAAAGTTAAATTTATAATTATATCTTTCATTAAAACATATATGGGGTAAAGTGGTCGATTTTGCATTTTCTTTTCAAGTTGAATTTTAATATACTTTAAGTTTATTTTAAGTATTGCTATTCGTCATTTATCAATAGTAATATTCAAATTATATTATAAATCTATTTCGACACATTTTTATTGAAAGGAAAAAATTTTATTCGACTTCAAACTTTTTCCGTCCCACTTTGCCCCGGTCTCCCCTACGCATGAATTTTCAGATTGCCTAATATCCCTTGTTGCTGTACACAATACTACTCCACCTTCTCGGCTGCTCTTTAAATTCAAAGTGTGTCGCGAAGAAGAATCTACTTCGAAACTATGCAAAACGTTTGGAGGCTACCCAAAACACATTTACAGGCGACGATCGGAAAACAATCTTCTGGATGACCTATCCATCTAATACTCGGCGCGGAACTTAAGCAACATCCCTCCGTTTCTCCAGCTGGACCGCAAATAGAAGCGGTTCCGCGGTAGTGGTGATAAAAAGGGCCTCCGCTGGTGACAGGAGGGGAGCATGCGGCGGTGGCGATGGCGAGTAACGGTCTATCAGAGATATTAATAGTTCCGGTTCACCTTCGACAGAGGAAAGGGCCGAATTGAGGAGAACCAGGGACGATGGGTGCGGTGTAGTGACCGGCCTTCCACTATGCGTTCGTCTGGCCGACCACCAGCATACTGACCGCCACCCCCTCAACGCCCCCAGGAACTGCTCCCTATATAGCATCTTGGTATTTGCGAGGAAACCCAGCCGGACATATCGAACGCTATCGGCTACCAGCCACGGAGATAGCGGCTGATTTCTCACCGTACCCATTGCGCCCTAACCTGCAGCCCTTTCTAGTCTGAGGAGGTGAGTAGGGAGTTCTCGGTGGGGAGAGTCTATGGGCGACGTGGTCGTCGCCAACTGGTTGGAGATTACAGAGATAGTGGGAGAGGTGGGAGACTGAGGGTGTATCAGTGTGAGGAAAGAATGGGGTGATATGGATTAGACAGGTTCTTTGGATATGAGAGCTCCCATACAGCACACTTCGTTGCAGCTGTATTGCAGGAACGTTGCTGCAATATTGCGTTGTTGCAGGTTGCATTGCAATATTGTAGGAACGTTCTTGCAATATTGCCGTGCATTATTGGAGTGGCAATGATCTCACAATATTGCAGCAATATTGCAAGAACGTTGCCGTGCAATGTTCCATTGGTAACGATCCTACAATATTTCTGCAATATTGCGCGCAAATCAATGTGCAATGTTTCAATGGCAACGACCCAGCAAAATGGGGAAGATGACGCAAAGCTCTGCGCAGATGGCGCCACTAGCGCATGTACTGTGGATGTGCCTGATTGCGTATGTGTGAATTGTTGGCGGGCGAAATTTTCATTTGCGTATTGTATAAATGGGACTGTGTGCTGGTGGCGTCACGTGTGGGAAAAAGTTGCAGTCATCTTCCTCATTGCCTACATATTGCCGTGCAATACTGTAGTGGAAATATTGTAGAAAAAGTACAGCAATATTCTAAAGCAACTATGACTTTGACGAAATTGGAAATATGACGTCGAGTAGATTCTACAGCATGTTTCATTTAATTGGATATGCTAGAATTTCTCGTTGGCCGTTTTTATTGCCGTTTCGATGCAGAAAAATACACACCTGCAATATTGCGAAGGCGGACATAGGACTGAATCTGCAACGACTCTGCAATGTTATGGTGCAATATTCCAATCTTGCACCGCAATATTGCAGAGGCGTTGCTGCAATGTTATGGTGCTGTGTGGGCTAGGGAGCTGTCACGACTGCAAGGGAAGTTGAACCTAAGTAGGAGGTAAATGTAAATCTGAAACTGCTGCAAGTTGAATCAAAGCCAATATGATGATATCGACCACGTGCTGATTCGATTGCAAATGAATATTCCTGACCTGATCCTGACCTGATCCCCTCCCAACCTCCGCAACTACCAATTTCAATTCTTCAGCTGCTGGTGCAGCCTTGACACCAATCTATCCGCGAAATCCAGCAAATACCTGGCTTTCGAATTACGTCACGCGCAGCAGTCGCTTATTTACTCGGCCGAAAGTGATTCAATTTCCCATTAGAGGCCGACGCGCAATAACGCCGCGCTATATTTCCCAGGGACTCGCATCCGATGGATGTTTACCGATTAAAGAGCATCATGGCTGCGCTATAAAAACCATTCCGCGGCGGTAATATCTGTAACGAACCTGTAGCTCTTGCTGCATCCTGTAGTTGTTACACAGCCGTGCTTATTAATCGCCCTAGCAAACTGGACTCGCGAATTCTCCGGTGATGCACGAAGATCATTCCCCAATTATCGTATTTCCAAGCGTGGCTCGTACTAGAAAGGTACTGTACTCTATATACGTGGAATAGCTAACAATAAGTCGCGCGGAGAAAGGAAACGCCGCAGAAACGGTCTCCGAGGCGCTCGTGCGCGATATTTATTTTTATTCCCGGCAAAGAGAGGGATAATTGGCGCAACGGGGGAGGTCGATAACGGTGCACCCCATTTGGCTGCCGGGAATTTTCCACATTTCCATGAGAGTCCCTCTAATATCGTCAACGAGGATGCGCCAGTAGAAACTGCTGGGCCCGGTCCTACGGCCGATACACTTTCAATATAAATTCTAGTAATCCATTTCCCAGGTAATTCGGCTCCCATCTCTATCCCCTTAACGACCCCCCCCCCCTATCTATCCACGGGGGTTCCCACCCCCCGCCACCTATGTATCGCATCGACGATTTTATTTCCTTCGTTCCTTTTAATCCACAGTTCTACCCTGGCGCCATTGTCGCGACTGATCGGTGGGACCGCGATTAATCATCGATTAAACGTAATTATTTCGCCAAGGTTCCATCGAAAGGACACCGATTATCGTTGCCATCGATGCAATCCTAAGTAGTGGACGACGCACAGTGGTGTATTTGATGCAAAAAGGCGGCATTGGCGAGGTAAAAAATGGGGGAAGTTTTTTTATTTTACATTAACAACTGCGCCAATAGTAATTGAATGCCACCAAATTTTTAAATCAAAAGTGCAATTTTTAGTGCAAAAACTGGTTTTTAAAAAAATAAGTGAAAATTTATTTTGTGATTTAAACATTTCAGTTACGGTGAAAAATTAAACGAAGTTATGGAATCTATTCCTAGTGGTAAGTAAATCGTTAGAAGCAAAAAAAAACAATTTGATTCTTGTTTCTCTCTCTTAGTACAGGGGGGTCCGAAATAAATTTAAAAAATTGTATCAGATTCTGTAGAATTCTGCTTAGATTTTTAAATCAGTGTAATACTAAGGGAATATATTATCAGATAAAAAAAATTAGCTGCTCATAATTGCTCACTTTTGTAAAATTGGTTATCAAATTTTAAAATTTTATATTGTGATTATAGGTTCAAAATCAAAGTCAATGACTTTTTCGAGAGTGGAAATGTAATCGCGACATTTTTAACCATTTGTTGTTGACTTCAGTCCCGTTTTTATCATTAAATGCAAAAAGAAAGCCAAAAAATCGAAAAAATTTAAATCCGAAACTTTGCAAATGTTGCTGCCCCCAACTCCGATAGTTGAAGAAGATGAAAATTTATCTCCAGATACTTCGGAAAACGAATTATAAATGTTAAAAGTCAAATAAATGTTTTTGTGGTAATTATTGTACCTAATGCCGCATTTTTCTTATAAATACACCACTGTGCGACGATGCAATTCAGGATCTTGCAGTAATCTTGCAGGATCTTGCAACTTCGTGTTTACCAACTTCAAATAAATTAGAAGAAAACTGTTTATACAATTATTGCTTTGACACAGTATATATTTTCACAAAATAAGTAGTAGTTATAGAGTTGATACGTTTATATTTATACTTTTGGCGCAAAATTATTCTATAATAAAAATATTAATATCAATATTAATATGAACACAAATAGAAATAGAAATATTAATATTGATATTAAAAGTATAGGAATATTAATATTAATATGAACACAAATAGAAATAGAAATATTAATATTGATATTAAAAGTATAGGAATATTAATATTAATATTAATATTAGAAAAATACAATAAAAATATTTCTATTTTTCATTATTTGCAATAAATCTATCATTTGTTGTCGGATTTCCATGAAACGTGCACCGAGCAATTTACCCGCAATCTTTTCACACACATATATTACTCGTTTTAACTCAAAAACTGTCAGAAATTGAACTGCATCCAGCCCTCTCGCCGCAAGGTCCTCGAATTGTCATCTAATGTTCAGGTCTCCCAGAGGTCCAATTATTCTCAGCCTTTCCATTTAGACTCGCGGTAGAGACATCCACGTTGGGAACAAATTTGCAGGCTGCATAAAGCCGCGCCGCGATGATATCCCCGCGCGCCATCGGCATTCGCGAAAGTCGAGCAAACGAGAAGGATCGCCGGCACGGTCGACCGAGACTTCTGATTAAAGTGAGTGCACCGTCAACGAGATAGAGTATCGCGAATAGAGGAACCGCGCGCCTCGAAACAAGACCTAGCCTGCCCGACCTAGCCCCAGTCATCGCAGCCGACCGCCGCCGAGAGAGAGAGAGAGAGAGGCTAAAGAGCGTCGTGGTGGCTTCGGATATTACGTGGCGGGAGGATCATCCGAGGGAACTCTGACGCGGGATTTTTCGCCAGGTCCGGTCCTAATTGGATGTTAATCCAGGGCACAAAGTGACGATCTCGGCGGGCTTAATTCCCTCGTTACCCGGCGCTCGCCGAGATTTTTCGCTGGCAAGCCCGCCGGAAAGTGGATTCTTCAACCCACGCGGCCTTCCCTTTGCATTTTCTTCGACGAGTCGCGTTGCTCGGAGGAAATCCGGGCCGCGCTTTAATAAGCCAGCGGGGTGTATCGTTTCGCTTCCGTTAAATAATTTCGAGGAACGTTAAGGAGCCAGTGCCCGACGGGGGCTCGTTTGCCCCGACTCAGCTGGGAATTAACACTCGTTATGAATCTCCTCGACCGCATGAAATATACGCGCCGGCTTTATGAACGACCCCCTTCGTTCGTGGAAAATATCTCGCGCACCCTGCACGCGTCCGTAAGTAGTTCCTTATCCAGGTCAAATTCAAACTCATCCAAGTAGACACCCTGCACGTCTGAAGAATCAAGGGAAACTGATTCTCGGATCTCGATACAGGTGAACTTCCTCCGAGCTTCGTTGCCGCTAGAACCACCCTGGCGAGATTACAGGATAAACGGGTAAAAAAGGCTTATGAATGCCAAGCGACAGAGGGATGCCTCGGCCCGACGTGCAAAGCCGAGCCAGTGTCGGAATTTAAAGTTCCGCCCTCGGCTGGCTACGTGGAGCCCGTAAGTTTGATAAAATCCCCTTTTCCGTCCGCGCATATTCCTCTCGGTTTTTTAGCCCCTCGTCTAATTTCACTTGCAAATTGATCCCCTGTTGCCTCGAGAGGCTTGGACGGCGATATCGGCGGGCGCAATTTCGAACACGTGTTCGGCCCGGCGGAACAACTTGGGCCGCTGCAAGAGCGGCCGCGGAGCTGGAAAGTGTCTGTCGTCGTCGCGGGGGCGGATCCGATCCCCAGATTTCGTTGGGCTCGTCGTCAGGCGACCCGAGAATCGTGGGATCGGTGTTGGCGGGGCGTAAGCCGCGGGCCTTCTGTATCCGCTTTTCCGGCTCGAAATCAATTTTCCGTCGAGCGGCCCTGGGCTGCGTGCGAGCCGAAGAAAAGGAGAATGAATATCGACGAGAGTGGATAGAGCGCGGAAATTGCAGTCGGGTCGGCGAGGGGTTGGGAGGGAAAAAGAAAAAAAGAGGACGAGGAGGATGGCGCGACAGTGACGAGGCACGTTCGTCCGGATAAAACTATCGTCGAATGATGCAGCCAGTCGACCGTGGCAAATTTCCCGCGGATTATTCGAACGTGCACGACGGCACGGAATAATGCGGCTCCTTCGAACCGGCCGACGAGCTCGCGTTCAATACCGGCTCCACGCTTTTTAATCCCTCGTCAACGGGCGCGCTAATTCCGCCCACGATTCTGTCAGACATCTATGAATTCGGGGAACGTGCTCGGACTGCTCGGGGCATTTAAAATCTTCCCGGCAAGTCCCCATGCATTCGCCGTGAAACTCGAGAACACGTTTTTACAACTGTCCGGCTGGCTAACCATGAGGCAACGGTGGATACTTCACGTTTGTTGCGTAACCCACAAGCTTTTGGATGATAGAGAACCAATGTATTAACTTTTAATATTATGTTTTTCTTGTGTTATTATATTATTATTATGATTCTTTTATATCTACTTTTGTCACTATCATTAATGGTTCTTTTGCGTTTGCTTCTTGCCTTTGTTTCTTTTAGTTACTTCTATTTGTACTTCCTATTTATATAATATTCTCTCTATGCTTGTGTGACTGTGGTCTTGTACTTTTTATAACAAAGGATTTATCCCGTTGAAATATATATATATATTATTATTATTATAATGTATATTAGGGAACTTTTAATTATGAATAGTCAGTTGCGCCTGACCCAATCATACGTCACTAGACAGGACAATATATTAGTAACACACCCCTATCAGTCAGCGAAATTCCAGGGTTCATTTACTTATGTGGCCACTCATTTTTATAACTCATTGCCAGTGAATATTAGATTAATTAGATCTAAGAGTAATTTCAGGCTGGTGGCTACGCTTATATAAAAAATACGAATATGTAGGATACTCGTAAGTTGAATTAATTATAAGTTTAACTACTAGTTAGATTAGATTAGATTAGTGGGGTAGGATTTTAAAACAGCATTTTGCTGAATTCCGCCCTTTGCGCCACAAAAAGAAAAAATGGAGGGGAAAAAATAAACTAAATCTGTACTACTTAATTTGTTGGTGTAATAAAGATGCATTATTATTATTATTATTATTATTATTATTATTATTATAATTATTATTATTATAATTATTATTATTATTATTATTATAATTATTATACGCAGCAGTCGACCGAGGGCGAGGATAAAAATCCCAACACTCTATTTAGCATCTGTTTTCTTTCCAAAGTGCCCACTTGCCAAATGCCACTTGAAACTTCCTAGTTTCGGGGAAAACCCTCACGCCCGAAGATACAGGGTGGGAACACGCCGCGAGACCAGCCTCGCGATCCACAATTATTACGCGAAGCTTCCAGCTCCTTTTTCACCACGGGAGTGGAGGAAAGAACGGGAAACAACGCGGGGCTTAGCGTCGAAATCTCCCGGAACGCCATATCTCAGCGCGGCGGGGATTAAGACGGACGTAGAACGCATCTCGCGTCGTTTCCACGACGAAACCGGAAGATACGGGTTTATCGATAACGCTACCGCTGCAAACGTTCCCCGACGCCGATCCGTTCCGATTCGTTCGCGATTCGCGCGTAATCCGAACGTACGGCGTGCCCTTTTAACGACCCTTGGCGAGGCCGAGTTATGCACCGGGCTGTGGGCACCGGGGCCATTAAACGACTTTTTGTACGCCGGTTCAGTTGAGGTAGCACGGGGAAAGAGGGATTATTGGCACAGAGGTGGAAAATTTGCTTCGCGTATCGATTGACTTTGAATATTAAGTTTCCACGAAATTCCTCGTTGGAGCGCGTACGATTGAATCCACAGAACGGTACATAGATGTACCTATGAAACGGCAGAAGCTGAAATTCTGGTACTACAGTGCTCGACGCTTTGGATATGAAAATATCATTCACCGGGATCTAGCGCGGAGAGAGAAGGAGGCAACGGCAGCCGTTCGAGTCGCGTTAAATTCGCATCGATGAGTCCCCTGGATAGGCAAAAAGGTAGAACGCGAAGGAAAGAGACGTTCGCGGAGCGGAGGATGACGCAGGAAACTAGGAACGCGCGATTCACCTCCGCGAGTCGGAGGGAAGCAGCTGGTGATACCGTTTCGAGAAACGAACGGCGGGGTCCCAAGCGTATCGGCGCGAAATTGTTGGGGAAACTGCGTTGAGCGGTCGGCGGATCGAACCTGCTCGCAATTACAAAGCAGGCGAGCAGATATATCCGAGGGGAGGACTTTTTCCCCGTACCACGGCGAAAACTATGTCGGGGAGTTCTTTCTCGATGCTCAACGAATCCTTGGCTATTTACTCACCCGGCTCTCCACCGGGTCCAATTCGTTGGCAGACCGGGGCAGCAGAGGCAGTTTTTTCTCCGGGAATTTTGTTTGACTTCGGTTTTAATGAAAAACCCACCGTCGCGGCTCGATTCGTAGCCTTGGAAGGAGTCTATTTAAAATTGCTCTCCGCCGTCTCCGTCAACTGCACTCGAAACATTCGACCAAGTCGTCTGTCGCCGCGCAGCGAACTTTGCTGTGGAAACGGTCGCGTACGCGAGCGTTCCAGGCGAAAACTTATCGATCTCCATCGCTGTCCAGCCAGTCTCAATTATCCTGATGGGTAAAACACGCTGCCGTTCGCTGGTGCGTTGGGTGCACGAGCGATGCGTCATAATCCGTCGCGAAGTTTCAGTGCGGAACGAGCCAGAGGGCTTGGAAATGTACGAAATATGCGAGAGCTCGCGAGCAAGCTACCAGCCCGGCATTAGGGGAGAGTGGGGTAATGGCGAACACCTAAGCGAGAAAGGAAACAGAACGAAAACTATGTGAGATAGGAATTTGTTTTTTATTTATAAACATACTTAAACTAGTCCTCTATAAACTGCTCTAACGAATTTTGCAAAAATTTTAATAAAAATTAATTTTATAATGAAAAAACCAAACCCCTGCTGTTCGGATTTACCCGACTGCTGGTGAGGTAATTCCGAATTGTGCATGGGGTAATCACGAACAGAGTTACATATCGCAGAAGTCGCACAGAAAGCGCGATTTCAATGGTCAACCCATAAAAAATGTTGCTACAACCTCTACTTAATGTATTTTTCAAATTCCTCTTCTTGTGCGTTAGAAAAAAATTGCAATTGGTCGGAATATCGAAAAAAAATAGTAAAGGTCGTTTTTTAAACTTTTTTTGTGTGAGACTGTAATGAAAATTCAAAAATCCCTTCTGTAGATTTAAGTAAGTTTTATACATGCTGAAAATTTCATCAAAATCGGTTATCGTTGCTAATCTCAAAGGTTCGAGATTAGGGTGGAACGAAATATAGGGGCAAAATATATTTTTAATATTCATGACTTTTAATAGTGGGCAAAAGTTGCCTTTTATAATGGTATTTAAGCTGCCAAAATTTGAACGTGATCAACAAATATTTTGAGGTGCCGCAAGCCTTTCAAAAGTTAATATTTACTGAAATATTAATATTTGAAGACCTTGCGGCACCTCAAAAAAATTTTTGATCACGTTCACACTGTGACAGCTTAAATACCATTATAAAAGGCAACTTTTGCCTACTATTAGAAGTCATGAATAATAAAAAAATATGTTGCCCCTATATTTCGTTCCACCCTATTCGAGATTACCCCATCCGAGTTGTTCCTCATTACCCCACGACATCAAAAAATAAAAAAGAATTTATTTCAGAAGTTAGAATCACAATTCAAGCAACGCGTTGGTCACAAAATGTTGGTAAAAAGTGCTTTATTTCAACATAAAAAAAATCCCAATTGTATGATTAATTTAACAGTTATTACATTCAATTGAAGATGGACAAAATATTACTTGAAACACGATGAAAATAATAAATTGTGTTTATCTTGACTAGCATGAGCGTTTTGTATTTATTACTTTCTGTGCGGCGTTGGATACGACCTAAACTATTAGCTAGTGGAGAGGGAACATCAGTTTTCATTTATTAAAACGCCGTAACCACCGCGTTCGCCATTACCCCACGTTCGCCATTACCCTACTCTCCCCTAAGCAGGAAATGTTTTACCGAGCTTCTAGGTAGAAGCCTGAAACTCCCGGTTGCTCGGAGAACGTAGCAATTAGCGAGAGATCGTCGCGAAACAATAACGATCGAGAGTCGGTCGAAAACGTGTCTAAGGGGGTCGCTGGGATCCCCTGGATCCCAGATCCTTTCGATCCATTCTCTTTCTAGGCAAGGTTCGCGTGTCGTTGAACTCGACCACGACCCCGCGCAACGATTTTATTCGCCAGCTCGCTGCCCCGCGCATTCCATTCCCGAGGAAAGTCATTCCGTGAGAAAGCAGGCACGCGTGTGATCCTACACCGATTACCAGTGGCAGCCTACTACCGTCGAGCCCCCAAAATTCTATCCTCGCCGTTTCCTCCGTTAATTCTTCGTCTAAGGCACGCAAAGTCCTCTCCGATGCGATTTCGTGGAGTATCCGCGAGGTAACCTTAGATGCTGCACCGGCAGCGTTAATTTAAGAATATACCGCTATGCTCGCCTGCAGTATCTCGCCGGCGACTGACCCGACACACACGATTTCGCAGTTTCGTTGGACGAGTAACGCAAATGGCTGGCGGGACGGCGGCTCCGCGGGGAAAGACTAAACAGGCAACGGTGCAAGAGTACCGCTCGGTCGTGTAACTTGGATAATGGAAGGCAATTTAGCCTGAATGGGATCACGGGTATCGATCTCGTCGCGGAGCAACAAGGCGAGGATTCAGCCTCTCATAGAAGCTGTCACCGTAAGACTGTATGATTAATCGAGGTGGGCTGTTGTTCGGGCGGACGGGGCTACGTACGCGGCGCTAAGTCTCCGCGAAGATTACACCGTGCCAGCGCTAGTCCTCCTCCATCTGCCTCGTCCGCGGCAATCCAATTTATCGCTCTGCACAAGCCTGTCCCTTGCACAAGGGACGGCGGGGCTCCTCGTGAAAAACTGCAAAGCGGACGTGCAGTGGAATCTCGCCGTATCGATCCCCGTTTTCCAGGGGAACGATTCCGACGGGGGGTATCGAGCGCGGTGCTGTTGCCTCTGAAGACTCCGTTTCTGAGGTAAATACCTAGTACAAGTGCTCGAAGGCCCTTGAGTTCGAGTCATGACGCATCGCGAGAGAATCTGTTTACGATTTAACCTTCTCGCAAGCGAACCCTTTGCAGAGGCGGATTTTGAAGTTTGACGCCCCTAGGCTAAGAAGTGTTTGCCGCCCCTTCCGTGAAATATCATCAAATATTTTAATTGAAGAGAGTCGTGACAATTTCATAATTAATTAAATGTCGCTACTCACAGATGAGTTTTTGCTAATTCGGTTCTATATGAAAAAGAAGTGAATAGTTTTTAAAGTTCTCTCTGAAGCCCCTGTGTTTAAATCGTTTCCAATTTCTTTCGCTCAAAATTGGTCGCTCCCCGAAATTTACAGCTTTCCAAATTTGCAACTCCCGAAATTTGCAGCTTTCCAAATTTATTGCTCCT
This sequence comes from Andrena minutula, assembly GCA_929113495.1. Classification (NCBI taxonomy): domain Eukaryota; kingdom Metazoa; phylum Arthropoda; class Insecta; order Hymenoptera; family Andrenidae; genus Andrena; species Andrena minutula. The sequence goes on along the minus strand of OV815993.1, from coordinate 73,833,770 downwards.
CAAATTTCCAACTACTCAAATTTCAAGCTCTCCAAATTTGCCACCCCTCAAAATTGCCACTCTCAAAAATTGCTTAGCCTATACACAAATCCGCTCCTGACCCTTTCGCCAACAGTAAACTTAATTAAGAGAGCAACTATGGGTCACAGAAGTAATTCCTTCCTGGACTAGAAATCAGTTTTGTCAGCAGCCGTTCTATTTCCGGTTCTATTATTTCCGGGGGGCGTGGAAAATCGCGATTGTCCATTCTAATTGTCGCGATTGTGCCGGGTGCTCGGCATCGTGGACGTTTAATGACGCGGCGATTATCGGCGCTCGCAATTAACGCGACACTTGCCACGGTGAAATCGATTCGCTCTAGCGCGTCCCTGCCGCTGTCAGCCCACCCTGGACACGATACGGGGGCTCGATTCTGCGGTCGGGCCACGAAACGAAAACAGCTCGACGGACTGTCACGAGGGGATCGAATGTCCCGCAGGTACGCGGACAACTGTGCCACGAAATGCAGGATCGCGATCCCCTGGACCGGTCGGTGTCGAGTTGCGGGCCCAGACTCGACGCCCTGCGGGCCAGGTGACTGCTCTGCTCATTGTCTTAATTATTGGCTCGGCGCAGAAGTCCCTTCGCTTTGTTCAATGCATAAAAATATATTACAAGTTTCTTTAAGGATGTATTGGATGTACAATATCAGACAAAAGTTGAAATACTTGAATAGCTACGTATTATGCATAGTAAATCTATATGTAAGGAATTCGAACGACAGTTGGAGTCTTATTTTTAATCCTGGGAAGGTATTTTTCACTTTACAAATGCTTTCTCAAGCATTATTTGCTAAACTTTTGGCAGTGAAAATGACCAGAATTCACCATTTTCTCAAGTTATAATTTATTTCTTTAAAACGGTGTAGAGAAAACAATTGAAACTCGGCAGATATTTTCATTTACCCATATACTGCATGTACAAAAAATTTAAAACATTGGTACTATTTCTTCAACATTTTTCAGATGATTTATTCGTCAAGATCGTCTCTTTCCATAAGAGTACGTGTAAAATCAGTGAAAATTAAAATCGTTATAACTCAGTAACCGTTTAGTGAATTCGTTTAAAATTTTTGGAGCACATCAGGAAGGTTAAAAAGAACAATCTCACGAATTTTCATCAACTTGGAACTATTTTGAAAATAGGTCCAATACATCCTTAATTAACACTAGAACTACCACGCCAGCCAAACTGACTGGTTCTACAATTTTATTTTAAAATTCCCACTTTATGTTGCATTCTTTTCCCGCGATGATGTTATGACTTTTGTAGCGATAACTAAAGAAGTAATAAAATGAATTTTATTTTTTTTGTATGTATTCAAAACCAAAATAATTTTGTGTCATGGCTACTTCTACCAATAGCAGTCGAAATGACTGGTACTTGTCAAAGTGTAAAAGGGTTCCAGAATCTGGTTACCGAACTTGAAATACTACCCTGTTTCCTCATTGCGGACAACTTTTCACACGTTTTAGCTGGCATAAATGCCTAGATCTTATATAAGGAAACAACAACTGAAAAAATATCCAGAAAAGATTTTGTTTCAACTAGCAGATGAACTTCTCGCTGAACATGTAAAAGCAGGGATGGAATTACGAGAAGCTAATGTCCAAAGAACACATTGTTCACACAAATGGTGTCAAATAGGATATTGTAATAATAATAAGACTACTAACACTTGTAATACCTGTGAAAAATATGTATGCGGAAAATGCAATCAGCAGAAAAATTACGTTTGTAAGAAATGTGACAAATTATAACTTTTTATACCTAATAATTTACTGTATACTAGAAGAATAACTCCCATGGGTTAATAATACCCAAAAAATGTACTACATAACATGGGATTCCTTTTGTAAGAAAGTAATAAATCAAACAATTTGAAAATATTCTATTATTACGTATTTTTTAAAGACAAGTCACTTTGACTGGTTTTGGTAGAACTAGCTTCGTCCAAACGTCGGTAGTTCTGGTGTTAAAGTACAGTACTGGAAATGTTTATTCCACCACTCGAATATACGAGTTATTATTAATGCTAGGGAAATATTATTGCAAAAATAATGAGCCAAATTAAATTGGATACGAATCATATTTTTACTTTATTTTTATCTTTTTCTCCACCTTTTGTTTTATTCTGCTCTGATATTTATATTTATACCTACAGAAGTAAAGCCTAGCAGCAGCTTCAGCCTCGCCTCGCAATTTCACCATCCTACGTACTAAAATGGTGAAATAAAGTCGGAAAATAAATAGAAATACAAATAAATCAGTTTATCAATTATCATAGAAATTATCCGTAGGTAGGGTAAATATACCAGTAAATGAACAGTACCAGTAAATGGACATTTTTTACTAAAACGAGTAAAATAAGTTACTAAAATAAGCAACTAATTAATTATAGACTTCTTCTAGTTTCTCGCTTCATATCCAAACAATTTTCGCAACACGTGGAATCAATCGCGCTGCAAACATAAATTTATAAAAGTGTCCATTCGCTAGCCTTAAGTGTTCATTTACTGGTGCGTTTACCCTATACTACGTAAATTTCAGGGTGATGGAATAAACTGATGACGTAGCAACTGAAAAAGCCGCCGTGGAATTTCAATGGAAGGTAGACGATAAGGGAACCTCATCGCGGCTGATTTTACAAATTACCTCCGCTAGGGAAACGCCGCAGACCCCACCCCTTGCGAAAACACAGCAGCAAAACTGAAACGGCGCGAACCCGACACGGGGTTTTTATTCGATGAACCGTGCTCGGCCCTCCCAGTAACGAGGCCATTGTGGTTCCAATAATAGCAAACTGGGCGAAAAACGATGGGCAAAAACGGAGCGCGGAGCAAATTGGAGCGCGGAGCAAATTGGAGCGCTGAGTTTATCGACCCCGGAATATTGACAATCGGAAGGGCATAAAAAGGGTATCTCGGGGACATATGGAACGCGACACAGCCACCGGATAAGAATCTCGAGTAGCTCGTGCCGGGCTATTCCGACCACCTGGCACAGGGAAACGCGCGGAATATTTCAGGCATGCACATCATCCGCGAGCTCGCCAGCGAATTACACCGAAAATCCGTATTTCGATTGCTCCGCTCGGCCGCGAGGCGGGAATAAAAGCCAGCGCCGCGCGCAACATAATTCGCTAATTGAGACGTACTCGGCCGAGCGCCCGAGCGATGGCAACTTCGATTCCACTAACGCCTCGCGGACCTGTTACGAATTTAAAGCCAGAAAAATTCGTTGCTCGCGCGAAAACGCCCCGATCGATCAATTTCAGTCGGCCTGTCACTCCGTCGCGAAAATACGACGAGGGAAATTTTCGCACGGTTAACGCCCGTCCTGCAGGATTTGCGTCAAACATCCCCTTCGGTCGCGTTTACACGCGGGGCTAGGTAGCCGTCCACGGCTGCGATTTCCCCGGGTAAAAGGCTCGCTGCAAGCTGCCGAGCAAACAGCGGGTTTAGAGAGAGTTTGTTACAGGTGTAAATAGGTTCCACGTTGTCCTGCGTTTCGCTGTTTGCGCAAGGGATCGTGTTTTAATCTGTAGGAAGCCTTTTGACGATCTCCGTCCCCGTCGATAGTTATGCGGAGGTGTCTATTAATTTGGTTACTATCGTTTCTATTATCGTATTGTAGGGGATAGGTGCCATGAAGGGGACACGTCTTAAAAGGGACAAATCGAATTTCCAAAATTCTAAACGCATTACACATGCAAGTTATTTTCTTGTTTATTGCAACACTAGTGCCTAGTCGTTTGACGTAAATTTCACTACGGTCTTACTTGCAACAGAGTAGTAATCCACGGTTGATTACACTTTTTACACTTTTTATACTTTTCATAATTTTTACACTTTTTACACTTCTTACACTTTTTACACTTTTTATTCTTTTTACACTTTTTACAATTTTTACACTTTTTACACTCTTTACACCTTTTACACTGTTTACACTTTTTACACTTTTTACACTTTTTCCACTATCTACACTATCTACACTTTTTACACATTTTACACTTTTTACCATTTTTATCATTTTTACACTTTTTTCACTTTTACCAATGTAAACACATTCTAGAATCAGTGATAAACGTTATCAGTATGTACGAATTGCGTGATTGTTTATAAACTTTTCTCTTCGTATCGCCGATGCTCTATATACAATTAAACCAACATCCACTCAACATGAAAGAAATTTTTCTACAGCCGCAGAATTTGCGGTAAATTGGCCAATGAGTCATACGGAATAAAAGGCACAATCAATTTTTTCTGTTCCATGTGTCACTAATAATAAAATATTGATGATTTATTCTACAAAGACTTAATTTTTTCGTAGATTTCTTGTTTTGTATCATTAAGATTTAGAATTATAATTGTAATACTTAATAAGTTTATTTTTATTAACGTGTCCCTTTCATGACTTATACTGTCCCATTTAAAACCACCTAGTCGTAAAAGGGACATTTCCCACTTTTTTGTAAATCGAAGATTCTGTTAATTTCTATTACAACTGATGAGTTTTCAATATACTTTTATTGAAGAGAAATGAACGCGCTTTCTTGTGGTGTAGTTGTTTTTTAAATACCTATAACGATATTGTCAGAAATGGACGCTAAACAAAAGTGTCCCTTTTATAGCACCTCTCCCCTACCTCGTTCATTGGGGCAGAATCCGAAAATCTAACCACAGTGCGAAATGGGTCATTTGCCTCCTAAGGCCCTCTCGAGGAGGGTCTCGTGACTCAAGTGGCGCGGGCAAGGAGAGTTTCTAGGTCCAAGACTCTCGACACGCGATTCCCTTCTCCGTCTCTATCCGCGCTCATCCTCCTCCGAGCCTTCTTCTTTTGTGTGTTCGCTGGCTCTCGTGGCCCCTCTGCCGCGACAGGTAGCCCTCTTGATCCGTCTCGCGAGGAAAGACGACGAGGCAGAGCTAGGACATGATCTCTGCAAGCCCCGACGAACGCGACGAGGAGATATTCCAGGAGGAGCTGGTGGGGGAGGAACGAGTCTAGGGAGGGACGGGAAGGGAAGCTTGAACCAAAGGGGCGCGTTCACTTTTGATTTTGGTGTATTCCGCGTAAGGGAGGAGCATCTAAGAGAAAGTGACGAGGATCGTGACATGTGTTGGGAGTTTGAGGCAGAAGGAATTCCCCTGGATTTTCTTGAAACCGCGTCGCATCGTCGGGCGGTTGCACGGCGCTTGGGATCGATGATGCATCGGTACAAGGTTCCGATGACTCGGTGCTCGGCGAGCAACGTCAAGAGGAGCATACCCGGAGCCGCGCAACAACACGAGAGCCGTCACGACTTTCGTGCAGCCAGGCTAAGAGGCCCGCCGCATTTCTTTCCAGGCGAAACAGACACGGCTCGGGGAGTTAGAAAGTAAAACAGAGTAAAAGAACAGCGTCTACTGCGTGCGGTTAATAGCTTCTTTCACCGAGCCACGAACAGGGCGAGCAGATGATAACCGCCGACTGTAAGCCGATGGAAACGTCAACCTTGCTCCGCGAGCGTGATAATTAAAGTTATCGCGGGGATGCTTGAAGGAAAGCACGAGACGCGACGCGACTGGGAAGCAAGTTACACCCGCCCTAGACAATTAGGTCCAGAAGTGGCGAAGCGGGTTTGACGCGGAAATTCTAAATCCGCTGGAAGCACGCATGCGAAGGTTCATCTGGTTGCCGTCAGACTAAGGTGTCTCTGATTGCACGCGTGTCAGAGTGAGAAGAATTAGGCTCGCTTGGACGGAGTCGGCACTGCATTTGCAAGTTTAAGGGGAGTCACTCGGGTGAAAATGAACTACCAGTAATTTTACAGATAAAAATTTGAAAATATTTATATCCATATTATTTTTTACGCTGAAATGAATTATGTAAAAGTTAATATAGTGACAATTTTTTTTTTCAAAATTTAAAAAAAAATTTGAAAAATTATTCAATTGTAAAATCCATACCCTTATTTCTGTAGAATTGTATACAAAGACTGCAAAAAAAATTTCAGCTCGAAAACTTCATTTTTTTCCGAATTATAAATTTTTTTGTTTTAGCGTAGTAACTAAAACGCTCCTGCTTCGTACGTTGGACCGTCCAAAATGAACTACCAGTTATTTTACAGATAAAAATTTGAAAATATTTATATCCATATTATTTTTTACGCTGAAATGAATTATGTAAAAGTTAATATAGTGACAATTTTTTTTTCAAAATTTAAAAAAAAATTGAAAAATTATTCAATTGTAAAATCCATACCCTTATCTCTGTAGTATTATATGCCAAGCCTGCAAAACAAATTTCAGCTCAAAAACTTCATTTTTTTCCGAGTTATAAAGTTTTTATGTTTTGGTGTAGTAACTAAATCGTACTCGTACTTTGTGACGGTTTTGAACAATTTTCAATGATTGTTCGCTCATTTGCATATGGTTGTCCGTGAATGCATGTAATATTGTTTTCGTCCATCCTTCATTATATTCAGTGATTGCTTCTGCGAGTGCAGCTTCAATAAGATATTTTGAAGGAAAAATATTCTTTGGGCACTTACGCCATATCATGCTATGCAAACTTTCAGTAGAATTTGGCGTAAGGCATTGTGCACAACGACGGAGCAGGAGCGTTTTAGTTACTACGCCAAAACAAAAAACTTTATACACTCGGACAAAATTGAAGTTTTCGAGCTGAAATTTTTTTTTGCAGTCTTTCTATACAATTCTACAGAAATAAAGGTATGGATTTTACAATCAAATAATTTTTTCGAAATTTTATGTTTTAAATTTTGAAAAAAAAAGTTGCCACTATATTAACTCTTACATAATTCATTTCAGCGTAAAAAATAATGTGGATATAAATATTTTCAAATTTTTATCTGTAAAATTACTGGTAGTTCATTTTCACCTGAGTGACCCCCATAAAGGCGAATTCACAACTCGGCAATTACGAAGCAGATGGGGCGCGGAAAGTACAAAGCTCTCTTAAGGCACTTCGAGACTCACTTTCTTGTAGATCCATTTGATGCTCCGTGTAAATTTCGCCATCGGCGAGTCGTCGAGGAGGAGCCACTTCGCAGCCGTCGTCTCGTTCTCCAGCTTTTGTTCCGCCTGGGAGTCGCCCTCGGGGACCGCGACGACCTCCGCCCCGCAGCGGTCCGAAGGGTCGTCATTGTCGGCGTCGATCGCGGCTTCGGAGTGCTCGCTGATCGTCGACAGTCTGCCCGACGAAACGGCACGCTCCATCTCGTCGAGGGGTCTCTCTGGCCCGAGCTGTTTCACGCGGACAGCCGCGAACCAGCCATGGCCAACCGAGCACGGTACGAGTTCCCGGGTCTCGTTGGGAGTCGATTAAAGGTCTTCGAGTCACGGGGCGGGAATCGTCGCCGAATTCAAAGCCACTGCGGTCTCGAGAAGCCTCGAGAGGAGCTTCGCTTGGATCGGTTTGCGGGAGATCAGAGACTCGGGGGTTGGGAATAATGGCGCGGGAGTGGAAGGAGACTTTTGGTGTACAGATCAAAAGAGTGAGAGTAAAACGAGAGAGACCGAGTGCTCCTCTCCTTCATTCGTCGCGGCAAGAACAGAGGAAGTGGAGGAGATGCCGATGGCCTTTTTTCGAGACACTGTACTCAGAGACGACCCAATGGCAATGTTCAGAGAGAAGCGTGGCGGGGTCACTGGAATCCGTGGTGCACAAACGTTGAAGGGTTTAATCCGGTAATCGCGTGCGTTAACTTAATCCAGCAATCGCTGAGGAACGTGCGCTCGGAGGGTGGCCAGGGGATGAAGGAAGAGCCAGCTGATTTACCGACCGAATCGCGCGCTGTCGTGGAAACGGGCCAGCAGGATTAAGGGCGAAAAGGGCAGCCGACCAGCCCCGGAAACACGCGTTTGCACTTAGGCCTGCTGCTTCCTCGACGACCGCTCGCGAAACCCTTCCACGGCGAGGGAGGATGATCGTCACCCGCGGCATCGATCATCGATGCCACTTTCTTGATGACTACAACTCGAGGGCCTCCAACTGCCGTTTAGGACGAAGCAATCAACGGAAGGATGAAGACATCTCTGTGTAGTAACTGGATCAATGATGATGCTAATTAAACCCGTAATTTAAAATCAAGTGGACCGAGAACCACTGCCAAGGAACCAACCGCTGATAAGAATGATAAGGAGAATAAGGCACAGCTGTGTTTAAAAACACCAGTGTCTCCCGAGCTACCCAGAGCCAACGAGGTGTTTGCTCGAGCAAGTTGAAGAGGAAGCTCGGATTTAATTAGGTGTCGCCGGGGCGAGCTTCTACGCGAGAGGATTATGAATGAAGTGTCACGTTCCAGCCCGAAAATAGCCCCCTAAATCGACCGTCTTAGCCAGCACGGAATTAGACGCGCCGCTCGTTTAATTCGTAATAACCGCGATACGCCTCTGAATAATTAAGTGGAATATTTGATCGGTCGCTAATAGAAGGAGCTATTGTTCCGCTGGTTTTCAGCTGGACGGCGGACCAGATGGTCCGCGGGTTTCTGGGGCGGCACAGTTTTCGAGCGATTAAGGTTTCCTCTCACGGGCCGACGGCCTCGTTAATTTAAATGTCCCCGCGACTCGCCGGGAATAATTAATCACAGGAGGCCCGTAGATGCCTCACGATACGGCAGCCCCGGTATTTACAGGATTCCTCGAACTTGTCGGATCACAGGGACAACCGATCGTAGCTAATAGTTGGAACCCTTCCACTCCGCCGCGAACAACTGGCCCTTTCATCACGCCAAACGGCCACCGCTCGCCGCCACCACCCACTGCCGCCAGCCAAGTGCCTTTTCCATCACTTTAGAACAGTTGCCGCGGCATGAAACAAGATCCAGAAACGAGGACCGCCGCGAACCAGTGGCACGCAGTATTCGATCCGTCAGACGGCTCGCGTCAGCGCAATTTAACAGCGACTGTTTGAATAGAATCGCAGGCCTCTCGGCCACGCAGCAACCGCGCCAAGGAAGCTACCTGTTCACGCGCGACACCGTTACCGTGACTGGCCGACGCGAGGAATCTCGATCGAGTCCCATCGGCCGACGTCCGGCGATTTTTATCGCGCCACCCCTCTAATTACCGGCGAGCAACGGTAATTGCCCTTAACACGCTGGATCGTAGCTTTGTCCGGGGCCGACGCCGATCGAGAGGACTTCCTTGCCGCCGGGGCCGAGCCCGCCGATTCATAAATTAATTAACACGAGCACGGGGCCAGCAACGCGAAACGCGATCGCATATAGGTGTCTCTTGAATATTCCTCACGCCAGTTCGGAGCCCCCTTGTTTCCCCCTCGGCGGGCCTCGCCAGCTAAGATCGTTTTCCAAAATAGCAAGCGGGTCGTACGCTCTCCCAGAGACAAGGTCGTCGTGAAACCGTCGCAGACGTAGCCTCGTTTCCAGCCGCCGAACGGCTGATTATATTTATCCAAAACCACGCAATCCTCGTTCCCTCTGAACTCTAAACACGCTCGTACCGAGCTCTTCGGCCATGCTGCCGACTTTTCTACGCGGATGGTTTCCGGCAGACACTAAACTCGCGGGCCCAGTGGGCTCTAGTTAAGAAGACGGCGAGGGAAGTTGCTCGGGCACTGGGGCGTCGCGGCGCGGAGGCCGTTCAAGAGACGGTCGCGGCCCGCTGCTCCCGAGTTTTCCGCGAGCTTTCTGCGAGAGCTTCGAGTCGCGGAGACCCTCCGTGTCTCTCCGGCGGACGGCACGACTGTTGTGTTTTGACTAGGTGGTTACACGCCGTTCCCTCGCCTCTTCCAACGACTCAACCACTTTATATTTAGACGTACACGCGACACGCTTTATTCCCCACGGTGCATTCGCGCTAACAAGCTGACCGCGGCCCCTATCGCCGCGCTCCACCCACGCCCCTGCCCCGCTCCCTCTCGCTAATCCGCTCGCGCGCTTACGACTCTATCCTCCTATCCGCGCGAACCGATTACCGAGGCGCCCCGATACCGGACCGTGTCACCTACTGATCTCGCGGTAACGCGATCCGGCTTCGATCACTGAAATCGGCTTTCCCCGCTCTATATCCAGGCCGGTGATTAATATGTAGCAATCGTATGCAGAGGAAAATCGAAGTCACGGTCGAGAAGGGTTCGGGGAGCGAGCAGTGCCCAAGGGAAGTTGATTCCAGATTCAACGGAGGGACAATATGGGCATGAAGAGGGGATCTGACGTGCAGTTTTCGTATCGAGGTGGGGAGGAGAGAGACGTTTCCCCGATTTCGAGCCGGCGAGGACGCGCGGGCCTGTTAAAAGGGCTTTCACGCCCGAGGCAATCGAACGAAAATGAAATTACGGCGACGCGCTCGATCGGGAAACTCGGCGGGGAGGAGAGAGACGGCCCTCGACACGCAGCCCGGGCACCTCCTATCGACTGATAATACAAATATCCGTCTACGTTACAAATTCAACGTCCGCGGGACGTGTGCGCGCGTACGCGCGTCGTGACCACGTTAAGTGGATTACGGGGCATACATATGAGGATGAATATGTATGAGGCCGCGTACACGCACAGGGGGCGAGCGGTGATCCGTGTCACGTAGCGGTGGGCGTGTGCGAGGCCTCGTATCACACGCACGCCGCCACGCACACTCCTCACGCTCCAGCGTGGGAGGAGAAGAGACTTAGCGCGAACGCACCGTACTCTTGTGGACAAGCGAATCGCAGATTTCGTCTGCGGCCTCAGCTTGAAAGCGAAAAACTGCTGGATGCTAGATATAAGGTGAATGTCCCAATTTCTGCTCATTTAAGAGGTTACTCGTCATAAAGAAAGTGTAAAAAATTTCTTTGCGATCAAAATTTGCAGAGTAATTGATTAATTGTTTAATAATAAATGAACCAATTCAAAAAGTATTTATGAAAGATATTTCAAGATGTTTAAGTATTAGTAATTTGTAATTAAAGAGAATGCTCTAAATGTCCGTATTTCTGCTCACGAAAAATAAAGACGTACGTATTTCTACTCACCATTTGTACCAATTTCTGCTCACATAATATGTTACCTTTGCACGTTAAAATAAGTTACATCTTTTATGAAGAGGTTTTATAACACAACAATAAAGCATAAAATAATGATAAACAAAAAATAAAGTGCCTTCGAATAGAAATAGGAGTTACAGCATACGTTGAATTCTGAGGTTATGTTACTGGGGAATAGTAGCAGAAGGAGACTGGGTGTCAAAAGTGGCAGATTTAAGGGAAAAGGCCCAGGTGGCAAACATTTAGGCAATTATAGTTAAATTTACGCGGGTGTAGTATGAAAATAATGAGAAATAAAAAATACAGCGTTTGGATAAAATCATAATTTTCTTTTAAAGATCGGGGGCCCGGGTGGCAATTGCTCATTGGCCGCCTGTTAAATACGCCACTGGGTGGAAACTGCTTTTCAGCGTGAAGATAGTCCTCCAAGTAGCAAAAGTTTTCCTGACGCAGCTACATGACTTCAAATAAGTATATACCTAGTTATCTTCCCCGCTGAATGGGGTAAACAAAGTTGCACAGAAGCTACAGGAGAACGAGCGTTATAGGGCGGAAAGTGGGCTGGTACATTAGCCTGAAAACAGTTTCCGGGTTTTTGCAGGTGTAGAAGGATGCCTCGAATTTCAGGCGACTTCCTCGGGAGAAGTTTTTCGCGACGCGCTCGCGGCGAGGCTCTTTTCCCAGAAGGCGAAACGACCGGTCGCCTCTGTATGGAGCGATACCCGTGTACGGATCCCAGGGAACTTTGAAACAGCCGATACGTTATAGCGATCACGATGCACGACGTCGCTTCTCGGACTATGCACGGCTCGTTTCCTAGTACTTTATCTCGGCTGGGTATCGGCATACGGCGCGCATTATAGCACGTGTGGGGACGCTCGAAACCAAATGCATCTGTCCCTGGGCAATTCTAAAAATCAGCATTTTCAGAAAAATTTTACCTCAATCAGGCTGCACGATTCCTCAGCCTAATTGAGGTAAAATGATTTTATCGACGAAAAGGCTGATGTTACAAATGCCTTGCTACGTTTGGCTACGCAGCGTCAACACTTGCAACTCATACCTACATTGTGAGCATTGCAGAATACTGTAAAGTGGAGGAACACTGGCAGTTAGTTAGCATGTATTAAAGAAGGAAAAGGACAAAAAGATGCGATGTTATAACAAGATAGGTACCTACAGAAAATGTGAAAATATTAATTATCTTAATATATGAAGCAGAAAGCTTCTATAAAATAAGTACGATATAGTTCGACCACCGCACAGTGGTCTGTTCAATAACAATCTGGGGGACAAAAGTCGCAGGTCGTACATAAATCATCGGTTAGGTGAAAATGTTTACTTGTTTGAAAAACACCATTCACATTGTTTTACCACCGTTGAAACGTTCATCTCAGCCTCCAAGGGTTTTTTAAAACCAAAATTCGTATTCTGGGGTTTCTTAAAATGTGGAAAGCGAAGATGAACTGTATTTTTTAGAGAAAAATTGTTTACACCCACGTTATTTAGAATGAATTAAACATTTTAGCTCCTGACACCACCATTTTAGAAGATAGAATTATTTTAATTATGTATAAAAATTATGTAGAGTTGCAAATATTTGCAGCTATAACTTGGGAATATGTACTCTTTAAAGCAAATAGAAGAAAATAGCACAACAAATTTCAGGTTCCATAAGGTTTCTGAATCTCTAGAGCTTTTCCAACGAAAGCTATTGAAAAATTCCATCATTTTTATGATTATATTTTAATTCTGTTCGGTGGAAATTAAAATACTTATGACTGAAGCTTGATTTACTACTACTTACTTGTACCACTGCAATCCACTTCTGATATACAGCTGATACTGACGCATTCTAACAATCGGTTACTAAGCGGCTACTAAGCATTATAAAATACGTATAAAGTTGCGAACCATATCATTCCAATATCTCCGACTCACAAGGGAATATCCCGGACACAGAAATTCAAAAAATTCTGAAACTTTGCGAATATGTAGGGAATTTCCTCCTCTTTACAACGCAATTTTTGTTTGCTGCCCAAATTCACTTTAAGAGGGTGAAATTAACCCCTGAAAATTCGGCTATTTTCCGATTTTGTGTTATAACTCGCGAACTATAAAAGATAGAAAAAAAGTTTGAAGACAAAAATTACTTCTTTTAATTAGATCTATCATTTGGTGAAAAAATTATTTTACAGTTCACGAGTTATAACACAGAATCGGAAAATAGCCGAATTTTCAGGGGTTAATTTCACCCCCTTCGAGTGAATTTGGGCAGCAAATAAAAATTTCGTTGTAATCAGGAGGAAATCCCCTACATATTCACAAAGTTTCAGAATTTTTTTAATTTTCGGGTTCGGGATCTTCCCTTGTCAGAAGGAGAGGTTCCCAGGTGTCCGCCTCCGATTGTTTTGAATTTTGGATATGTTTTAGAGGACCGACAAATAAGATATACGTGTTTTTTATAGCGGCCCGTTTTCATATTTAGGGGGTGAAACCACCCCTCAAAGTTATAAGATTTTTAGCTGTTCGTCTCCGATTGTTTTGGCCAAAAACCAAAGCAATCGAAGAATGGCACCACCTATTCTCATAAAATTTGAGGGGTGGTTTCACCCCCTGAGCATGTAAGCAAGCCAAAATAAAAGGACACCTGTTTCTTATTTTTCAGTCCTCTAAAAATAAGAGAGTGCGATTTACATGAAAAACTGACGAAGAAATCATAGACGAAGAAACATATCGATTAACTTCTTCGTGTATTATAATTTTTGTAAGCTACACTTTTTCTTATTTTTCATGGCCTGTCTCACCCGTAGTGTGTGGACGCTTTAACCCCAACACACGAGAGAGATCGACCAGTTGCAGTGCCGATGTTTTTGGTTGAAAATGAAAATAAATATTTGAATTTATCGCACACTATAATTGATGTATACTCTAAATTGCTTCGACATTGCTTTAATTTCTATAAAATGAGAAAAAGTGTGAAAAACAACGATGCTACAATTTCTTTTCCAAAAAGTGATCGAACTATCCCGGCCTTACCTACAATATGTTTGTGTGTTTGTCTAACGCCTAATAACTTTCGAACGATAAACTCTCGGATCACGATATGAGCCTCAGCTCATTATACCCGACTAATCCAGATGAACTGACTAATATCACAGAAAAAAAAACAATTAAAAAATCATTTTTTTTTTAAATCAGAATCTAAATTTCGGGGGCAGCCGAGTAGTAAAGCTAATAGGTATATAACAAAACGTTCCGAAAACAATGTTCCCGAGTTTGCGGTAGGTACTTCATCCAAAAGTATCCACAGTTCTGAATCGCAGAAGAATTCCCCAGATCCGTTTCCCAGGAACGGAAGAATGTGACTCGAGAAACGACTACCTGTTAAAGCGATATCACGATGGTGCGTGTTCCACTGGGAAAGCAGCGTCTGCTTCGAGCCACTAAACGGCCACCGTCTCCGTCGTCAACGACCTACGTGTTCGCCCATGTTTTTCAGCCCGTGCACCAGACTCTGGACAACGTCAGTCGTTCCTGAAAGGCACTGTAGCCGAGCACAACGGGGGCTTTCAGCTTGGACCGCCGAACGACGAAGCGCAGAGAGTGAGTCGATGACAGATGAACTTCTCCCTTTGCGCGCCGTGCCTCGACCTGCGCCCTTCTTCCTCGCTCCTCCCCCTCCTTCGCGGCTCGCGTTCTTTCTGACCGCGAGCAAAGCACTGCACTCTCTCCGCTTTCCGAAGCGGGACATTTCGCAGCACCCTCATGTTCCCGGGGCTCACAGAGCTGCAAGAGCGTTCCCATTTCGATCCTACGCCACTCTTTGCGCATAATTTCCCCGGTGCTTCCCGGGGATTTGGGGGGAAAGCCGCCCTTTGACAGAAACCTCACTGACATCTCGCGCGCAGCAACATCGCGCGTTTCCCTGCACGCAAGCTTGCGGCAGACGTTGCAGAAGAGCTCGCGGAGGTGGAATCAGCGCCGTCAGAGGAACACGGTTGCAAGTAGGCAGCCTTAATTCGGCCGTTTGCGAGATGGGCAAATAAAGCAAGCTCGAGGGAGCCGAGCGACGACAGCGAATCCTCGCGTAACTACGCGCGAATATACGGGCGGGATTATTATATTCAAGGGGTTGCTCCAGAAGCGCCGACCTTTCTTTAATTAAAAGAAACCTCCCCCGGCTGCAGGCTCATTTTCTACTCGTAAATTCCATTCTTGCCCGCCCCGGAAACAACCTACGCGAAACTCCCACCAGGAGAAAACTGCTGGCACGCTCGGCGACGCTCGGAGAAGAAAAGTGAATCGCGGAATTTTCGCGACGGGTCGGCCAGGTGGCTCGAGAAAGCCGATTAGAGAGAGCGAACAAGCGAAGCGGGGTGCGAAGGGGGAAACGGTGGGTCAAAGGTGGCGGAAAGTATGTAGGCTGAGGCGACGGTACATGTTGCCCGCGGTTCGAGCTGGCTAATTAAACGACAATAACGCGTCTAACGCGGTGTCCTCGTCGACATCTGTTATCATTCATCATACGCAGCGCGGGATTAAATTACGAGGGCCGCTGGGTAATTGTGATTCATGGCAGAAGGTCGATGGCGAAAGGTGGGCTCGGCTGTCCAGCTGACTCGTGCCGCGGTTCAATTCAATCGCGAGTATCGCGTAGTTACCAAAACAATCTCGATATTCTCCGAGTCCTTGCTTTTCGGGGGTGCATAATTACGGAGAATACAAGAAAAGGTGCTTGGGAAGGACGCCTCAAAAATTCCCTCGGCGAGAGCCGTCTGAGCTTGGCCGATCGAGCGACAGCTCTTGAGTAACGGGGGACCATAGAGAAGAGGGGGACGAGCCACCCTTTTTGGCCCCTCTGTGAAACGAGCGGCGGGGCATTTAAATCGACGCCACTTTCTCCGAGAGGGTCGACGGAAAAAGTCAATTGACCGTTTGCGCGCGAAACCACTCGAAACAGCATCGCTCTTTGCCAGAGAGGCGGATCACTTTGCGGATTGATGAACGACGCCTTGGAGACGAAGGTGGTGAACGCTGCTGCTCTCCCTCTGTTGGGGGAAAAGTGCCGTCTGAGGGTTGCGGATCGATCTGGGATTGAAATTGATGTGCTCCCTGTCAGCACTTCTACGTTTCGCGGACCGTTTAGGGGAGAGTAGGGTAATCTGGAACGCAGTGGTTACGGCGTTTTAATAAATAAAAACTGATGTTCCCTCTCCACTAGCTAATAGTTTAGGTCGTATCCAACGCCGCGCAGAAAGTAATAAATACAAAACGCTCATGCTAGTCAAGATAAACGCAATTTATTATTTTCATTATGTTTCAAGTAATATTTTGTACATCTGCAATTGGATGTAATAACTGTTGAATTAATCATACAATTGGGATTTTTTTAAGTTGAAGTAAAGCACTTTTTACCAACATTTTGTGACCAACGCGTTGCTTGAATTATGATTCTAACTTCTGAAATAAATTCTTTTTTATTTTTTGATGTCGTGGGGTAATGAGGAACAACTCGGATGGGGTAATCTCGAACCTTTGAGATTAGCAACGATAACCGATTTTGATGAAATTTTCAGCATGTATAAAACTTACTTAAATCTACAAAAGGGATTTTTTAATTTTCATTACAGTCCCAGACAAAAAAAGTTTAAAAAACGACCTTTACTATTTTTTTCGATATTCCGACCAATTGCAATTTTTTTCTAACGCACAAGAAGAGGAATTTGAAAAATACATTAGGTAGAGGTTGTAGCAACATTTTTTATGGGTTGACCATTGAAATCGCGCTTTCTGTGCGACTTTTGCGATATGTAACTCTGTTCGTGATTACCCCATGCACAATTCTGAATTACCCCACCAGCAGTCGGGTAAATCCGAACAACAGGGGTTTGGTATTTTCATTATAAAATTAATTTTTATTAAAATTTTTGGAAAATTCGTTAGAGCAGTTTATAGAGGACTACTTTGAGTATGTTTATAAATAAAAACAAATTCGTATTTCACATAGTTTTCGTTCTGTTTGCTTTCTCGCTTAGGTGTTCGCCATTACCCCACTCTCCCCTACTACAAAAAGGAACGTCGCAGATCTCCTGCTACCGTAAGCGAGCGTTCACGCGCAGCCTGTTTCGCGGTAGAACGCGTGTACGTCGCAGCCGCAAAGTGGGCCTGCTGGAAAGCCAGCTAGGTTCGCCGAACGCGCACGACTTCCGTGGAAAGAAAGCCGCGTGCCACGCGCGACTATCCTGGGCTGCCTGGCGCGCATCAATCGCGAACGGGCAGCGACCGCGTCGTAAATCTCTGTTTCTGCGGCTTCGACGCTCGCGTCCGGTCGTTTGTACGTCATAAACTCCTTTACGAGCGCCCTAATCAATGAGAATTTATAATAACACTGCGAAAAACCTTTCCTCCTTTCGCAACTATCTGTCTGCCGATCCTTGTACCGTCTTCGCTGTAGATTTCCTGACCCTGTTACTAGCCTCGTATTTTTCTCTCTTTTTGCTTCTTTATGGGCCAAGGAGAAGCTCCTGGCAGAGTTGGGCATTAATCGAATACATTTTTATTCAACTAAATTTTGATTCGACTAAATTTTTATTCGAACGAACTCGAATAAAAATTTCGAATAAAGTGTAGTTATTCGAGAATAACGAATACATTTTTAGTCGACTAAAATTTTATTCGACTAAATTCTTAGTCGAATAAAAATTTTTAGTCGTTATTCGTTATTCGAAGGACCCCTGTGGCGACTAAGCGACACGAATAAGCATGGGTCAGAACTAGAGGCCCTCGGCCTCCGCCGGAAGCCCTCCGGTCGGGCCGAGGGCCACGGGACTCGAGCCGAAGCGGCTTAATCGTGATAACAGTGGCCACGGAGGTCCTTCGAATAACGAATAACGACTAAAAATTTATTCGACTAAGAACTTATTCGTTATTTTCGAATAATTTCACTTTATTCGAAATTTGTATTCGAGTTCATCGAATAAAAACTCAGTCGACTAAAAATTTATTCGTCAATCGCGAATAACTCCATTTTATTCGAAACTTTTATTCGAAGGTTAGTCGAATAACAATTTAGTCGAATAATGCCCAACTCTGGCTCCTGGCAGCGAAGGGGATCCTTTAACTTCAGTTGAATCAAGAAATATCGAAGGATATTCCAACCTGGAGTGTGTACGGCTGCTGAACTTGTCAAAGAGAATTGAGATTGCGTGGATAATAAGGAAGCTAACAGGCCCCATCGCCAAGTTAGGCCTGGGAACAGTTCTCTATCCCATTGATGCGCGCAAAACCGTGTACGCAGGCTGGAGCAACTGTTTTCTTCCGCGAATAGGAACCCGTCCCGCGAGCTCCAGCGCGGTTCTTCGCCCTGGAATTTGTCCAAGAGCTCTGAATCTAGTTCTTCTAACTGGAAACGCGTGGAACGGTATCAACGAGCGCAACGCGACTTGGCGCGCGGTCGCCGAGGACACGACGGAAATTGCGGCTGGTACAATCGATCTGCCAGCGTTAAAAGTCGCGTCCCTGAACCAGCTCCTCGTCCTTTGAGAAATCGATAACGTGCCAGGGTGTTCCAGGCTTTACACGAATGGCACGAGCTGGTATGGTATAATAGCGTGCAAATATATAAGCGAGTGTGGAAAGTCGAGCGTTGGTTTCAATGACCACTGGGTGTCTTCTAAGAGGGCAGGTGAGAAGAGGGTACTTGGAGGAAGAGGGCAATTAGAGTTTATCTCCCAATTACGACTCTCCAAGCCAGAAGAAACTTTTAGGAAAAGTGGGGCCAGTATATTCTCCTTAGGAATATCAAGTTTCTCAGAAGAAACTGTGCGGAACATTGAAAAACGTTGCCTCCAGCAGGATGTCTTGCTCAGACGGAATCGCCTCCTCGCGGAACGAATAGATCCCCGCCACTCTCCACCCAAGTTAACGCGATGTATTCTTGATAGCCGTTGGCGTAATGCGTTCAACGTCTACGCAGACGCGATTATTCAGGATCGGCGGCGAGACACTGGGTCAAGCGACGAACCGACACGCTGGATACGTCGCATAGTCATATTTCATTCGTGTGGTTCGCTGCAACCTAGCATTGTGGGTTCTAACGCGTGCTATTTGCTCGAGGCACACAGCATCGAGGGCCAACGGGGTGATGAATTTATATAGGGGTTAATTAAAGTCCACATTGTCCGACTATTTGCTGGTCGGCATTGTTGTTCCACTCTTCGAAAGCAAACCACGGCGATTTTTTCAGTCCACTCTTATAGCTCATAGCATATTTTATTTTCTGGATCCACTAGCAGCTTCAGGACCAGTGCATAAGGTAGTTGACCCAGTCGCCGATCGGTTTAGGCCTAGGGTAAAGGACCCAGTTACTGACACCTGACCAATTACTGTCACCTTAAGCTATTTTAGTTAAAATAACGAATAAACAAACTATAGAATATAATCTATAGTATAGATTATAGGTTGAAATACATAATCCTTTTTGTGTATCACTTTACAACGTTTATTTATTCGTTATTTTAAGTAAAATAGCTTAAAGTGACAGTAATTGGTCAGGTGTCAGTAACTGGGTCCTTTACCCTAGTCGTCGATCACTTAAATATTGAGATTTTATAAGGTTTTTGAACAATATTGTGATGACTCTTAAATATTGACTTGCAATTTTGTCCTTTACACAATATTGTTCAAAAACCTTATAAAATCTCAATATTAACTCAAATGATCGACGACTGGGTCAACTACCTTACCGCGGGAACTCTTGCAACGAAGTTAGTTGAGTTTCTCGTTCTTTTTCTATTTTTGTTTTATCGTATCATCTTTATGTGCTGTGTCATTGCAGTCTCTACTTTACATCTTTGCGTTGGACTTGTTAGAATACGAAACGGTTTCGACCGTTAATGTGGAATAAATAAATAAATAGCTTCCTACACTGCCTTCAATAATCACAAGCTGATAAGCCTCGCTCTAAACGATTCCAAATAAATCTCCACCCATTCATCCACGACAGCGCACGTGGCCCCCAAACGTCCATTACCGGGGCCATTCTATTATCCGAACGCGTCTCGCCGCGCAACACGGCCGCGGGGCGGCAATCTGTCCGCGCGGCAGATTGATTCCGATAATTTCGATAATATCGTCCCATTAATTGCTCCGGTCACGACAATGGGTTATCGACGAGCGTGCCCCGCGGCCGCGAATCACCCTCCATGATTTCCCGGGCGAGCCCTGCCCGCGGCATTAGAAATGGAAAACTGCAATTCGATAACGCAGCCAAACACCGCGGCCGGAACGAGCTTTCGAGCCGGCGAATGGGGGAAATTCGCGTTGGCGAGCGTTGACCGAGCGCGGGGCGCTTTAGCGTTCGCGCGACCAGTTGCTCAGGGCGCGACCAACCACCCTCGAGCGGCCCCGGTAATTAATTTAGCGGCGCTCGTCGTGCATGGTGCGTCGGCCACCGAATACCAAGTCGCCGCGAAACGGGTCGATTAACGTGGTCGAGTTATCGCGCCCGTCGAAAGCAATTTTCCAGCGCGTGCATTCGATTTTCTTCTACAGACAGAGGAAGTACTCTCTATGGATAGGATCCTCAGTTTGTCAACAAGGATGTAAGGTAAAAGACCCAATACGTGGACACTTCCCAGTAGCTGGATACTGGTGCAAAAATACTGATTACTTAGTACATTTAATATCCGCTTTATCAAAAAAAGAACTATTTTATTCAATTATTCAAATATTTAGTAAAATGTATTCATATATATATTTTACTAAATATTTGAATAAAATAGTTCTTTTGCACCAGTGTCCAGCTACTGGGACGTGTCCACGTATTGGGTCTTTTACCTTACCGTCTCCGCTGGCGTCGCTCCCATGGAGGATTGAAAACCCACAACTGTTTATTGTAAACTTATCTGCTGGTCAACGCAGCAGAACTATGCCGGAGGCAACGTTTCTAGAAACTTTCCGAGCACTTTTCGAAATTTCTAGTGGCGTTTTGCAACCTTCCTTGAGTCGCGATCTCCTTTTATACAATTTAACACTAGACCTACCACGCCAGTCAAAATGACTGGTTTTACAATTTCAATTTAAAATTCCCACTTCATGTTGCATTCTTCTTCCGCGATGATGTCATGATAATTTGCAGCGATAACTAAAGAAATAATAAAATGGATTTTTTTTATGTATTCAAAATCAAAATATTTTTGTGTCGTGGCTATTTCTACCAGTATCAGTCGAAATGACTGGTACTTGTCGAAATGTAAGAGGGTTCCACGACCCATTTACCGAACTTGAATTATTTTTCGGTTCGTACAACTTTTCACACGTTTTTAGAATGTTCACTGTTCAATATGGTGGTGATAATTATCAGAAAAATTCCGGATCGATTATGATGCTAATGCAAAAATAATGCATTTATTCGTACCTATACTATGAAGGGAAGAAACATAACTGACAATTTTTTGGAATCACTTATTTAACGCCATTTTGGTCTTTTTTTAAGATATCGAAATGAAATTTACGCCAAAATATAGGAAAAAATTAACCCTTTCTAATGATGTATAATTTAATTATTTATTTATTTATTTAACAATTTTTTTAACTTATTTGTGATAGAAAAGAATTTAGTTCCGTGTATTTGGTACCTTATTTAATACCCCTTTTAGTAGTTTAAATCGAATTTTCGGGAAACTTTTCGTTTCCAAGTTATAAGGAAAGTCGACAAATGAAGGAATAAGACCAAACATCGTTTTGTTTAAATTGAGGGCCAATCTTTTGCGCTAAACATCATCTTCTATTAGTAACTAATGTAAATAATCTATTCAAAAATAATTCTGAAAACAGTCAGGAAAATGGCGACATTTTTTAAAATTAACAAGGAATATCTTTCAAGTACCAACGAAAAACCACGTTTGTAAGAAATATGACAAATTATAACTTTTTATACTTAATAATTTACTTTATACTAGAAGAATAACTCCTAGATGGGTTAATAATACCCCAAAAATGCACTACATAATATGGAAATCCTTTTGTAAGAAAGTAATAAATCAATAAATTTGAAAATATTCTAATTACGTATTTCTTAAAGACCAGTCATTCTGACTGGTTTGGGTAGAACTAAGTAGTTTCGTTCAAACTCCCCATAAAACGAGATAAATATTTCCCTCCTTTCATTTATGAAAATTCAATATACCAATGTAGCTATATTAAAATAAATAAGTGTTAAAAATCGTTAACCAAAAATAACCGTGGCGATCCTCAGAAAACACTTCGCGAACCACAGGTTAGGATTCATGTTCTAATGCATACGGAACCACCATACGGGCACATAAATAAAGAGCCGATGAACCCCACAGGTCACTAATTCTGTTACTCGCGGATTCATCTCGCGTTTTCTCCACTAAAGTGTTAAGCGCACCAACCTACTTCATGTTTAAACTAAAGAGCGTTCTCCCACATCACAGAAGCGTGCAATATTTAATCGCGGCTAAAACTGGCGCGCCTCCGCGCTAGCCGTGTAAAAATAAACACTCTGCACGAGACAAATACGCGAGTGCACCACCCTCCCGAAATCGCGGTCCACGAGGACCGATTATTCGCAACGGCGGCTGTCGCGATTCCTCGATAAAGGCACTCGATAATTCCACGCGGCCCTCACCGTTTTTAATCGCCCGACAAACTCCAGTCGGGGGGCCAGCCCCGCGTTCCAATTAATTCCCCCACTGATAGACTGCACGGCGGGTCTGTTCCGCGCGCGTTATTATACACTTTCGAGGCAACTTGGAAATTCCTAGGAAAGTGAAACGGTTGCCGGCGAGGAGTTGGCTAATTACGAGCGCCTGGAGGGGGAGCCGACGAGTCCGTCACTGTGATCTGGTTTTAATTAGAATTAGGGTGGGACTGGCGCGGAAGATCAATGCCGACTACTCCAATTTGGAAAACGCAGGGGAACGTGTGCGCTGCGTCTTCAAACATGCCGCTCCAACAATGCCAGCGCTCCGACGCCGATTAAACAGACCAGACCGACCGACGCGGTCGTTGGGGAAACTTTCGCTGCGGTGTTTGAGTTCGGGTCACTTCCGACCGCCTCTGTTTGTAGGCTACATTAACCGTCACACCCAGGAACGGGGGGGGGGGAGAAGATCGTAGGCGCAGCGAAATCTTCCTGCAACCCCTCTATATCGGGAAGATGGAACTGGTTCGTGCCGAACGCTTAACCTTTCGGTTTTATAGGTCCGTGGCACGTTGTGGCGTGTCTCGGGACGGAGAAAGTGGAAAAACTCTGGGGTGGCGAGGCGAAGTAGGCCTAGGACAACAAATTTTGAAGTTGTGACATATTTTGAGCGACAGAATTTGAAAAGGGTTTAAGCACAGAGGCTTGTAAGAACTTTAAAAACCAATTCCATCTTTTTTCACGTAGAAAAATGTGAATTGTCATATTGAATTAATTTCAAAATTGTCTCAACAATTTGAAATTAAAACCTTTTACTTATTTCACGAAAAAAGCGGCTGACGCATATTAGCCTAGGCAAGGGCGTCCGTAGACGTTTTTCCAGGAGGGGGCAACTTTAGGGTGGCGATGAAGAAAAATATAGTAATGAAAAAATGAGTAACCCGCGTGCTTTTTTAACTGATTTTGTGGTGCCAATTTAATTAAAAATTTATATCCAAAACTTATAAATATTCAGTTTGTTAGTATAAACTTAATAAAAATCAGTTTGGAAAATAAGCAATTTTTTTCACAAAAGCCAGGGAGGGGCAACTGCCCTTTTTGCACCCCCCTGCGGACGCCCATGAGCCTGGGGGCACCAAATCTCCAAATCCGCTTGGTGACGAGTAGAAATGGAACTTATCCCATACAGCAGAATTGTAGGAGCTGCAATATTGCGTTGTTGCAGGTTGCATTGCAATATTGTAGGAACGTTCCTGCAATATTGCCGTGCATTATTGGAGTGGTAATTATCCTATAATATTGCAGCAATATTGCAAGAACGTTGCCGTGCAAAGTTCCATTGGCAACGATCCTACAATATTTCGGCAATATTGCGCGCACATCGACGTGAAATGGTTCCACTGGCAACGATCCTACAATATTTCGGCAATATTGCGCGCACATCGACGTGCAATGTTCCACTGGCAACGATCCTACAATATTTCGGCAATATTGCGCGCAAATCGATGTGCAATGTTTCAGTGGCTACGACTCAGCAAAATTGCCTACATATTGCCGTGCAATACTGTAGTGGAAAGATTGCAATATCGCACCGCAATATTTCCGAAGAGTTGGAGGATCATTGCCACAATTTTGTCGTTTCGTTGCAGAATCATTGCCGGAACGTTTCAGGACTACATGTTTGCAATGCTGCCGCAACATTGCAAAAATACACACCTGCGATATTGCGAAGACGGACATAGGACTGAACCTGCAACGTCTCTGCAATGTTATGGTGCAATATTGCAATCTTGCACCGCAATATTGCAGAGACGTTGCTGCAATGTTATGGTGCTGTGTGGGATGCGGTGGACGCGCGTTTCTTTGGTGAATTTTAAGCCTGACAGGGGTAGATCCACCGCGGAGAAAGGAAGTTTACAGCTGAATGTTTCTATGCGAGATACAGTGGATGGAAAACTGTAAGAATGTTGAAGTACTGGGTGGTCTAAAAGTCGGCTGGGGCACGAGCGCGCGGCACGCGCGATGCTATCCCATTTTATGCACGATTGGCGTACAGAGAATCTGGGTGACACTGATCCGCCGAGTGTATTGAACCTGAACGTCTCCCCTTCCATATTTCTCGGTTTACTTTTCACTGGATCTCGCCAAGGTCAGGCGACGAGGGGAACAGGTACCGCGCTTTCATCGATTCAGCGTGGCTCTCTACGCGTATCGTTAACTGAATTACGTGTTTTTGTCCCCAGCCGCATCCACTACTAGCCGACGACCTCGATTAAACCCGACGATCGCTTCTTACGGGGGTGGTTCTTTAGCTCGATTTCCCCGCCACCATACGCGTCAGATCAGTGGCTCAGGATTTAATCTTGGGGAGCCGAATTGGATGGATAAAAATAGTTTCAACGCAAATGCAATAAAATTCATTAGAAGATTACACAAATTTCTTTAAAGAATGAAATTCAGTTGTCTTTTCTTTTTACGAAGCCCCTTCTTCGAATTGGATGGATAAAAATAGTTTCAACGCAAATTCAATAAAATTCATTAGAAGATTACACAAATTTCTTTAAAGAATGAAATTCAGTTGCCTTTTCTTTTTACGAAGCCCCTTCTTGGTGCCCCACTGGCTACGACACTGCGTCAGATTACCAGAGGATTATTAAAATCGCCAAAATCGCGAGGATCGAGGGTAAAAGCGACGTGACGCAACATTTCGAATTAAGATCGCTCGTCAACGTTCTAAGGACCATTCAGGGGCTAAAAGTCGAGGCGAGCTGAAGTTTCTCCTGCTTTTTCAGCGCCCCTCTCACGCCCGACGCTTTCCTCTGGCTCTCGCCGCCATGTGTTAACCCGGTAGCCTACTTCCTGGCGCCAACAGCCTCGAGGCTTTCGAAAATACTTTGCGCACCTACTCGCCGGCCGGCTCGCAAAGAAGCCCTATTCACGCTCGCGAAGCTCCAAGGAACTCGGCGAGAGGCGAATATCGAAGTGGAGGAACGACAAACGTAGTGGAAGAATGGTGGAAGGTAGATGCCGCGCGAAAGCGGGCATTCCTGCCCTCGAAGCAAAGGTTCCTCGTATATATGTATATATATATATATATATATCACTTTTCAAGGGACTTGAAAGCACTGGACGAGTCCAGACTCCTGGGACCATCGAAAAACTAATTCCCCATTCACAGATGAATGAAAAACTCTCAACAAAAAATTCTCATAACAACTCTCGTTTTCCAGAAAATGAAGTTTGAAATCGCGCCGGAACGGTTTCTATTCTATATCTGTTGTACAAGCTTGCGTGGAGAATCGCGTTGCATTCGATTGCGCAATAGTTTCCACATACTCGGCATATCTTCAGAGCTATACACTTTGGAGAAAGCGCCCCGTATAACAATTACCCGAAAGGCAGCGTGATTCTCCTGTCGAGCTTGAATAAAAAGCAGAAGGGACACTCACCACCTCGGCAACGTTGCCGGAACCGTCCCTCATGCCATCTCTGTCCGTTCGTCCTCCTGCAACAGGGAGAAAAGAGAGGGATAAATCATCGATTACGTAATCGACGCGAAAGGATCGGCGTTTCCGTAATCCGCGCCGTAAAATTTCAGCAACGGGCGGCGGGATAGCGTGGACGCGCTCGTTTCACGGGCGTATTTCATTTCTACTCGATCGCCGCGAGATCCAGGCCAATCGTTACACTCGAGTGGACGACAGAACGCGATAGACGGAAGTGGTCAGGGATAGCTGACTGGTATCGCGAACCTATGAACGAGTCCCGTGAGTATTCGTCGCTTCCCCCCACCCCCACCCACCATACTTTTCCACCAATTCATCCGTCGTCGTCCTCTAATCATCGTCCACTCGGTCCCCTCTTCGCCGTTCAGGAGTGTCTGGAGCAAACGGCTCGATTAAGGTGCACGCGATCGAAGAGCGGTGGGGAGAAACTGCTCTCGATCATCATCAAGTGCTAACGGACTCCCAGGCATATTTCCCTCGTATGAATTATTCAGAGACACCGAGCCTGAACTAGTAAAAGTTTCGTAACGTTCCAACGGAGACTGTTGCGCAACCGTTGCGAGGAAAACGCGTGAATGAACGTCTGGAGCGTAACGCCTCGCGGAAGAGTCGTATCTTTTAGCATAGTATCGTCGATCGCGTGGATTCAGATCCAGGTACGCTACCTTGAAACGCGCGGTCGTCCCCCGTCCCGACGAAGACACCGCCATGCAGCGATCGTGAAACGTTCAATTAGCCGGAAAATGAGTGCGGCGAGTGCAACGACCACCGGGCGAGCCACGCAGAAATGCTGGTCGGGCGGTTGAAATTCGTTTAAATTCACCCCGACCGGCCGTTAATTAATGGAAAATTGAACCGGCGCGCTGGAAATTAGCCGGGGGAACACGCGGCGCGTCCAGCAGAACCGCGTAACATTCATGAAGAGTTAATTAGGAGCAACGAGAATCTTGTCCAGAGGCGAGTCCAATTCCGCTAGCCGGCTGGCGAACTTCGATGTAACGCGTTAGCTAGTAAAGGAGTCTCTTGCAACTTTGACGAAATAATCAGCGCTCTCTTTGGGGCGAGAGCTGGGAGAAGGTGAGCCTTTCCTGTAACTTTTCCTTCCAAATTAAATTTGGCCCTGATGCAATTAGCCTCGGCGAAACCCTTTACTAACTACGGGAGCGAGCCTCGCGGAAGGAGACTCGAAGGAAGTTGGGTGTAAATGCAACTAAGTTGCATTCGACTGTTTTCTCACTCGCCGATCTATACGCGAATTTATGTAAAATGAGGTAATTAAGAGGGAGCATGGAAGGATCCTGTGCCTCGGTGAGAAATTCGAGCCCAAAGCGAATACTGTGGGCTAATCGCTGTAATTTCGTAGGGCGGCCCCCCGCCCCCCTTTTCCCAACGTCCCTACCGTGTTTCGGGCGGAAAAGAGTTATTACGGCTGTCAGGCGAAGTGTACGACAGCTGAATAAATTGTGCGCCGCGAAATTAGCGACTTCCACCGCCATCTACGAAACCGCGGCTAATTATGCGCGAACAATCTGATCAACGGTGCAAGAGATCGACTCGTTACAACGAAGCTCGCCAATTTCATTATGTCCTCTGTAAATCGGAAAACAAGTATGGCGAGGGAGGGTTAAGTGCGCGCCAAAATTGCAACAGCAATGTCCCAGGATTATTCCTCGAATAACGAGAAAGCAGTTATCTCGTTGAAATTCTAACAACCCACTCGATTTACTACACGTCTCATTTATCTAATTTATTTCCAGATCAAGATGGTTTCGAGATCGATAAGTCACGATCTTGATACGATGTCGGAGGGAAACAGCCGCTGAGAAAATATGGCGCTAAACTAACCTATGAGGTGGAGGGTTATGGACCGCGACGTACCTTAATGGCTGTTTACAGGAAACATTCGCTTATGGTATCTCTTTTTGTTCCAGGAATAGCTGGCATTCTTGAACTACGTAAACACGACGCGGCAGGATGCACAATGGTGAAAATATCCACCGTACGAACTGTGTCCATTGTCGGTGCACGCGTCTCGGCAGCAGCAGAGCTTGCCATTGTGAAAAATTGATCGCCGCGTATCGATAATAAACACTGTCGGAAACTTCTTTTGTTCCCCCATCGCGAGAAGCTCGCGAGAAGTCACAGAAACTCGGGCGAGCACAATGCCGATGTATCGTCCAGGCAATTCCGCTGCACTACAAACAACGACACAGTGGCGTTCCTTGAGCAACGGCTCTGGGTGCGAAAGAGGCGGAGAAAAGCGCGCCAAGTTCCGCCGAGATTCAAATTGCTCGCGAAGTGCACGCGTCGCGTTCGATGACGTTTTTTGTACGCGGCCGTAGGTTGTCTGGAAGCCGACGGGACTCGATTTGAAAGTTAAATCGAGCTTACCGTTGTGTCGCGGTTTTAATTGAAATTTCGCCGAAGCCACGAAAGCGGGGACACGAGGGAGTGAAGGAGCCAGGGGCAGAGGCGAGGTGAAAAGAGGAAAAAAGGAGGGACGGTCGTGTGGCGCATGCGCGAGACCCACGAGAGCCGAGATCGAGTGTTTTAAAAACATGCGAGAGGCGACGAGTGGGATTTCAAGGTTAGGCGGGCCGAGACACTCGAGGTTAAACGGAGAGCGAACCACCCGACCAACGAAAGAACCGTGTTTTCTTTCGCCGTGAAACGCGAATTGAACGCTGCCGCGTAAAAACCAGTCACCGGTATTCCACTCGCTTCCATGGACTGACGATAGTAACGACGCATGGTCCCACAAATTAACGTACATCGATAACTGCTCCTCCTTACGAGAGATTCAGGAAGACCATCGATCTGTCAAATTGGCGATGCACATGACCCTCTGACGTGCAAGCTAGTCTATGATTCTATAGTCACGAGACTCTACGATCGCAATACGATTCTGACATAGAATACATCTCAAATCTGAGTATCGGATATCCCGCATACCTCCGGAAGCTTGCGAATAGGGCTGTTCCTACAAGCGTTTATATTTCACTCTATACTTTGAATTGCTGGTGCAGTCGAAGCGATCGAGCCCGATCACCGGCCGCGGTCACAGCCGGAATCGCCGATAAACAAATGCCGTTTATCGAATAAACTCGATAAGCTTCACCGAAAATACAAGTGGGCGATAATGAAAGAATAGATTCGGGTGTTGGTTATCGAAAATAAAACTTCATTCAACCTGTCAGAGATAAAAAGAAGCCCGCTATCGCCAGTGAAGGACCAATGACCGACAAGGGAAACGCGACACGTGTGTACTCACCTTTTTTAGAAACCGGCAGAATTTTGGCGACTCTCGTATCGCCCGTGTAATCCAGTTCTCGTGGATGGCGTGCGGCTCCTCTTCTTTGACCGGTGTCCCCTTGCCCCGATATTTCGTCCCGTTTGCACTTAATCGCGGTTGTCGCTGCTTGCTCCTTGCCCGCGGGCCTTTCTCTCCTCGCCTTTTTTTCTCTCCGGGACGGATCCTAACCTCACCCCGCAACCGGCACAACTACGACACACAGTGATCCACGACCACGCTCCGGCGGCAACGACAGCACGGAGAACCCGTAGTAGGCGCACCTCCGGGCCAGAGACGAGAAAATCACCGCGGCAGCTTTGTTCCTCGTTCTCCTTTTCCCCCTAGTTCCCCCTTCCGCCTTCAGCGAGGGATATCGAAGGAACTATTCCCGAATATTGAGGGCTTTCAGGCTCTCCTCGCGACCACTTATCTTTGGCAAGGGATCTACGCGCCGCCACGCGTATGTCACACTCGAAAAAGGAACTGCACGCGCTCCCTCTCCTTTCCTCTTTCACTTGCTATCTCCCTCGCGTTCTCTTGCTCTCGTATCTCCGTCCCCCTCCTTCTTTCTCGCGCGGCGTTCTACCTGTCAGCGACGATAGCTGTTGCGCCGCAGCGTTGCCGGGTCAGGTTAGGCCCTCCTCGGGGCGAGTTCGAATTTTCCGCTGCAGTTTCGGGGCCGGTACCGATCACACGCGTGCCCCCACTGCCCTCGGTATGCCCGATCTAGTCGCCGCGCCGTTCGGCAAGCACAGCGTAACGGCCGTACGGTTGATTAAGAGGAACGCGGGACCGGCATCGCGCGTCGAGTCGGCACTGCTTCGACGTGGACACCCGCGCGGCACGGCGCGGCCGTGGACAATTCACTCGCGGTTTCGCGACATCGCGGCCGCCGGATCTCTCCCGGGGTTATAACGGACAGAAGCAGGCGGACGACTTTTTAAAAATGCCACGCACCGGCCAATCACGGACACGCGCACGGAACGAACGCAGACACGGTACGGAGGAACACAGGGAAGAAGAAGAAGAGAGAAAGAAGCGGGGCCGCTATACACGCGCGCACGTTTGTGGCCTCTCGCTTCGTACACACTACGTATGTACCACAGGTACACGTACACACTTGCACTGGGGAGGCGTTCGTTCGTTCGCTGGTTCGCTCGCCGCTCGTCCGCGCGCGCGCGCGCACACACGACGCGATCTCCTAGCCCGTTGCGTCGATGATCCCTTTCCTCCTGCGATCACACAGGGAACGCGATGGATCGAAGGATCGACGACCGCGAGGGACACGATACCCTAACGCGTCACCATCGAGCGAGAGACGACGCTATCGGGGCAAGTATCCACGGGCCACGGGGGGGCTAGGCGCAACGTCTTTCGTGGAATGTCCGGCGCGAGTTGCGTGGCCAACCGTCCGTCCGTGCGGCAAAGGTAAGTTGAACTGAGCAGCAGCGCGCCTACGGTGAACGAGATTAAAGTCCCGTGCCGGCGGAACCGCGATATCCGCCAATCGCCGGGCCGCTTTGCGCCGCTCCGCCAATCCCCGTGCTCCCTAACCTGGCGAACGGTTAGCCCAGGTGCAGCCGCTAAGGCGCCATTGCCTGGCGTCGGCACGTTACCTGCTTCGACTCTTGGAGGGGGACACCGTGGACGAAACAACGTGGTGGGGGGACACCGATACGCGACAGAGAAAGCTTGACTTTCCACCAGCCGAGCACGCCCGAGTGCGACGAGGACGGAGGAGACGCAGGAGCGAGAGAGAGAGAGAGAGTGAGAGAGGGGAATTACGGTAAGCCCGTGCACATAAACGTAACGCGGAACCTTCGTTTTCACGAATTTTTCGCGATCGACTTTCGCGTTGCATCGTCCGTCGAACGAGAGTGGACTTTGTGTACGTTACAAACAATCGCTCCGGTACGTGCCGGCGCAGTGCTCGGGCATCGAGTTCCAAGTCTCGCGTCGATTCTCGATGGGTACGTTTACACTGCTGCAACGAGCGCCACGGAAGACACTCGATCCGCTTGAAATTGAAAATCAACCGCGGTCGACCATGTGCACGCGATGCGTCCCACCTTCCACCCGGGACCATCGAGTACTTGACATAGAAACTCTCGTTTATTTCCTTTTAAACGCGAATTCACTCGCTTGCGCCAATTCCTTTGACCCTATAAACGGGCACAGGATTTTGGCGTGAAGCTCTTGACATTACAATGATGCACGAGCTGGGGTGCCTGAATATTTCCATTGCTTTCGAGCGTAGGACAGTGTAGCCGGAATGCAAGTTATTTTTCAACTGTCGCGTATGTCGATCAGCCTTCCTGCTACGTCTGTCGTAAATCCTACTATTCCTGGTGCCCTATATTCCACTTAAAGGTTGAAAATCGACCTTTCTAGGGACGTGCAAGGGAATATACGTGATCATAACGCGATGAGTAGAACGACGACCGCATCATGCCTCCAGAGAGACGTTACGCGAGCAACTCTGGCCGTGATAGAGGAACGTGTAGCGAGCAGGGAGAGCGGCAGGGTGAGACGGCTGTTATCTAAATTACTCTATTTTCTCGAGGGACGGTCGCGATGGATCTTTTTTCGATCGTCCGGAACGTAGGTATCGAATCAAGGTGGGTGTTCCGCCTGTTCCACGGACGCGGTCCCCGTCCCACCTCTCCCTCCATACCTCTCTCTCTCTCCCCTGCATCTCCTTCGTCCCGTCTTTCTGTTTCCCTCCGTTGTTTCTCGAAGCCCCTCTCTCTCGGTCAACGTCGAAGAAATAAGTGTCCGATCCGGGGCACCGTGGCACGCTAAACACGAGTCATATTTAATTTCGTGATACGCATCTTTCCATTAGGACGACGACGGGCGTATACGGTACGTGGCAAGTGGGCGCGATCGACCTAGGGGCCACGAAATAGAGTCGTTAGAAGGGCACGAGATAGGTCCCCGAGTCAAGCACACCGTTTCTGTTTATCGTCGTAGTTATTGCTCTTTATGCTCGCCAGGTACGCCCCGCCTTTGTCCTCGCATCCCGCGAGTCGTAAATATTTGTTTGTCGCTGTTCCAGGTACGCCGGGGACAATCCGCTTTGCAGCGAAAATAATCATCGGGTCGCGTCCAGGGGGGAGGGCGACGGTGTTAACGGTAAACGTAAACCCCTAATAACCGACGGCAGTGGAAACGAGGAAAGGTCGCGGAGGGTTTCTTACCTAGGGATCGCATGTTTCGCGAGGGTGTATGTACTGGGTGGCACGCCTTTTTATTCGCGCACTCGAGAGGACGCGTGTACATAGCTGTGCAAATCTAAGGGAGCTCTCGGCGAGGGATAGGAAACGTTAAACACAGCGGAGATAAAGTGGCTGGCGGATATAACAGGTGGGAGCAATACGGTTGCGTGCCTGAATGGAGGGGGGCGTGCTCTCTCCCGCGTTCGACGTAGTATTTGCTCATTCACTCGTTCCTATTTTATTGTGGCCCCGGCGCGGCGTTTCGTTCACGGGCGGCCCCGCCGCGTGGATTAGGGACACTGAAGATTTGTGAGAACGCGAGATACTCGATATATCCAGCGGCCCGACCGCTCCCGTTGCTTTCCCTTTTCGCTCTCCCGGCGTATCGCCTTCGAGCAGCCTCCCCGTATACTGTTCCGACTACGCAATATCGCGACACGTTTCGCGCGGCGGATACACGGCTGCCGAATTAGAGCGTGTAATCAAATACTCATAGAAGCCCGAACTTAAGAGGGTTACCGCTCCACCCCTCGACCCGTTCGTCGCCCTTTTCGCGCCCGTTCGGGACGGCTGCGCTGCATTCTGATTGACGGTAGTACCTAGGTATTTCACGGCGGCAGAAAGCTGCCGGCGAGAGGCGACGAAAGGCATTCGCAGGAATCGGCCGGGAACCGTTAAATCGCCGACGATTTGTAAGAGACGAGCCGTAGCCGGTCTTACCTATTAAACTAATGCCCTTCTAAGAAGCTCATTTCCCTTTTACGATCGTCCCGGATCCCCCGGCCTGCCGACGAATTCCTCCGCTTCCGTTATGCGTTCTATCCAAGTGGAAGCGTAGGGAGCAGCCCCGCGTCCACGGGGCGTTCGCCATTGTTTCCAATGACCCGTTACATTATGTTCGCCTCACACCTACCGAGCGCACTCGCCCTTTGAATAATGCAGGCGCCGATTTTTCGAAATTGCACGCGTCCCCTCGAGCTGATAACGTCCACCCTTTCTCGTCTGTCTGAAAGGTTCCACTGGGGTTCCGTTCGTTGCTCGGAAGGGAAAACCGCGAAGCCCCGCGCGACCACCACGCGAGCAGGAATCGTAATTCGAGACGGTGCTCGCAGGCCGAATTAATCCCCGCACCGAAACACTTCCCCGCGGGGGCGTCAGACTTGATCGCTCGATGGGACGCAATTTGCCCCGACCTTGTACTCGCGCCACGCCAAATTACTTCGACAAGTCCATGTACGAGCGTCGCTCGAAAATGCCACGACGCAGGGCACACCTTGTCCCCGGTGTTTTACAGCCAGCAGTTTCCCCGGGAAGCCTGCGAGGCGTCCCGACGCGCTGGGGGCAATCACGGATTCGGCGCGCGGTTTATTATTTTGCGGCGCAAAAAGGGACGGTCGCAGCGGCCTGGAAGACGCGAGAGACTCGACCGTAGGAACGAGGGGCGGCGGGGGGGAAAGGGGATTGGCCGCGGCATTCAGCGAGCTGCTATTCTACGAGCTGGTTTGCATAAAATGCATTGTAATCCCCGCGCACAATGCAGAAAGCTCAAGTTTTACCTGCCTGTGTAATTAATGCCGGGCCCTCCGGACGGCCCGGGTTCGCGCGACTACCGCTCAATGATAATTCACGAAATGCAACCCGCCGCGCTCCCCCGTGCCCCGCAAAGGGGACACCGTTGCTTCATTTCGCCCGGCCGTGTCCCACTGCGGCCTGCGCGTCCAAACGGCCTCCGCTGGCGATATCATTTTCGTGTGCCTTATCGTGGCCGGAAGAGGCTCGCCATCGAAGCGTCCGATTTCGTTGGATCGAGTGGCGTTGGGCTCCGTTTCTGGTGAGCGTCGCCCAGCTAACGATCGCCGGCCAGTAACTTAGGAAGAAAGTCTCGGGCCGCCGACGCGATCGTTATGATCGTTACGATCTCCAGACGAGGCGTCTGCGGCGCTGGGTGCGGCCTAAATAATAGCGTAACACGTACGTACGCAGGAATGAGTGACGCGTAATTATTACAACAATCGCGCCGTAAGCCGATACCGTTCTCAGGACTATATTGGCGCCGAGGGTACGCCTACTAGTTTATAGCCCCCCTTCTCTCGCCGCTCCATCTCGCCCGGTAGGCGCAGATAAGCGCGATCGTCTCGCGGCAGCCAGTTAGAGTCAACGACTTCGATGAAACGAGATATCGACGCTTTCAAAATCGAACCGCGTATCCGTACTTACGTATACGCCTGCAGGTCGCCGCGGGCGATCGGTTTTCCCAACTTCGATCTACCCTGACGGGAACGAACTCGTTATCGAGGAATCCACCGACCTGTCCCTCCCCTCGGTGCTCTCCCTCTCGCGTCCCTGCCGCTCGTTGCAAACGAACGTCGCGAACAACAGTTACGAGTTACGTGGCAAGGACTAGGCACATCCTCCCTCCCCCGCCCCCTTAATTTAGTTACACTTGTTTACTTTGAAGTACGCGCCACCGACGGCTGTTGGCTCGGATAACAGGCGAGATTTCCCTAACCGGCATTGTTCTTCGAGCTCCCGCGAATACTTTTCCCTGGGAAATTTCAGATCCGCGGAAATCCTGCTGCCAGTCGATCTTGGATTTCGAAAAGGGGAGCGGTGAAAATTTAAGTGGACCGATCGGCCAACAGTGTAAGGGACTTTTAACCCCGGCTATCTGAATACAAGGCCCGATGGAAATCAAACACCGCTCTGGGCAAAAGTGATTTTTGCCGCTCTTTATGTTTAATTATAAATAACTAGCGAAATACTAAGGTCTATGAAATATTAAGGACTCCATGAAAACAGATTTCGTCCCTTTTCACCCCCTTAGGGGATGGTTAGGGGGAAATCCTGAAATTGGTTTTCAGGCATTTATGTGTTTTCATATTATGGTTTTCAGGCAAATGTATTTCACACCTTTTTACCCCCTTCGGGTTTGAATTTCTAAAAATCCGTTCTTACAACGGTATAAAAGGTTATAAAAGGAAAATTACTACGTTATAAAAGGAATACTCCCTCCGAATTTCATGTTTCTAGGATCAGCGGTTTGGGCTGGACGGTGATGAATCAGTGACACAACGATTAGAGTAAAGTACCCAATTACTGTGGGGTACCCAATTACTGTGCCTCTAGTTTATCATTAAGGATAATTAACTTTATATTTCTCGAATAAAAAATATTAAATTTTTTATTTAACTTCAGTTAATTATTTATTTGTTAAAATTAAACATGTAACACACAGAAGTTCTTAAAATAGAAAAAAAAATATTTTACTTTTTTCATAATGAATTCGCAAAATTTTCTATAAAATTTATGAAAAAGCTTAAAAAAATACTAAACGAATGAAGGTCAATATTGAGTAAAATAAATCGTTCTAGGTAAGATTCACAACGTTAATTATATTAGTAAAACATATTTAGATTACGGAAAAACAAAACAGCGATTATTTATTTGAATACCTGTATTTATTTTAAACAAATTCAGTAACTGAACCGAATTTCGAAATAGCGTCATTTACTGTGTACAATAACTGGACTAGTTTTTGCACGTTGCGTTAGTTACTGTGTCGCTTGCACTGCCGCACGTGTGAAATAATTCTAACCTCTAACGCACCTCCGGTTATATTTTGAAAGAAAATTAGGGTACATATGAACAATTTGTTTGTTCACATTCATTTCTTAAAATCAAGTTATTATTAATATTATTGCTACTAAATTTTATTAAAGTATGTTATCTATTACATTTTTATCGTGCACAGTTATTGGGGCACAGTATTCAGGGAAATAACAGTAATTGAAGGACAGTATTCAGGGAGGAAGCACAGTAATTGCAGCACAGTAATTGCAGCACAATATTGAGGGAAGGAGCACAGTAACTGAGGCACATTAACTGATCTTTGGAGATTTTAGGCACACAGTAACTGATTCTAGAACTTCTTTTTTTATGTTTAATAATATCCAAAGAAGATGTGAAATTTGTTTCGTGGAAAAATTTATATCTATAAAAGAAACATTGAAATTTATCTTTAAATTCTTAAGACAATTGAATTTCATTATTGTATTACTTTTGTATTACTTTTTTGTATTACTTATTGTATTACTTTTTTCAAATATTTGTATTCTAAAGGGTGATCCCGTTAATTCAATAATAATAATAATAATAATAATAATTACTAAAGTTATTTTCACTAGCGAAAACTCCAGAAGTCCTGCAACAGGGCGCAGTAATTGAGTACTTTACCCTATACAAGTATTGATAGATTATTCTGAAATATAATATTCGACAATAAGCGATATTTGTTGCAGCTATTTTTTGAATATCAAAAATCTTCCACTTTATAAATAATCTCTAGATCGGGTTCTGGCCGAATTCAAGACAGCCCAACAGGGAGATGTCTGTGTTTCGCTTATTTATCTATGTAAATGAAGAACAGTTAAACTCGGAGCCCCTGGATCCTCGTTATAACGTTTTCATAGTTCTCTGTATCGCGTTGGACGATGCTCTCCTCTCGCCAGCTGTTCGCAACGTTCCTGTAGGGCAGTGGATCCTACCGCGGTCGATGCTAATTCAACCGCGCGTATCCCGAAGCCACCGTTCGTTCGGTTTCACGTTGCCGAACCGCTGCACGCTTGTTTGTAAATCGCTTTTCATTAGCGTGCGCCGGTTGACATTCCGTGGATGGGACAAAGGGTCGAATATAATACTCGAGGACGCGATGCTCCACATTTCTACGGGATTCAATGGCCGCGCATCCTGCAATCGTCGCGGCGGGGGGGGGGGGGGGGGGACGGTTCCCGTGCACGTCGTGCCGGTAACGGTTCCACTCTGCGATTGTTCGAGTTCGCCGTAAAATTGAACCACTTCTGACGAACGTCGGAGTGCCTATGAAATCTCCGGCGGAGAACGAGAGTGGAGCGAAGGAATTTAAAGGATTCTCCCGGTACGTTTGCACGTCTTCTTACAAGCTTGGCATAATTCGCATTTGCAGAATGCCCCGCGTCTGCCTGTGGCAAAAGGGAGAGTACCTTTCTTTTAACGGGATCCCCGTTATATGGCTTCCAAGTGTGTCTCCCTAACAATATGACCGTAGCCTCGCGAAAGCTAGCGCGAAACGCGGCGGCACAGGGAGAGAAAAAGGGAGGCACGGTTTTCCCGACAAAACCGTATCCCGCGTTTTCCCTCCTTGCCCTGCGAGCGTCCCTCGGTGGTGCAAAATCCCCAAAACGTGGCAAAAACTCGATGTTCGTGGAAACGGTATTTTAAAAAATTGACGTAGCAATATTAAGCGATATTTTAAAAAAATGTTTCTTTCCAGTTTCTGTTGATTTTGTTTTTAATTCTTGAAGTATTTCAGTATTATCGTATGGATACTATTTAATGCGATAAATACTTTACTCTAAACGAGTAAAATACAGAAAAAGTTCCAAATTTCGACATTAATTATAATTTTTTTGTTTATAATTAAGATCCTTCAAGTCCCACCTAAATTTCTTTTTTCAGTTAAAAATAGACATAAATATGAACATTATAATCCAAAAAAAGTCTGCGACTTTTTACGACCTTGGTCACAGTGGTGCAAAATAAAACTCCAAAACGTGGCAAAAATTTCAAATATGTTTCTAAATCAGATATTATGACATTTTATGACTTGTTACGCAAAATGAAATATATACATGGAGAAAATTAATTAATGGGGAAGGGATAAACAATTTTAAAAACTGATCTCTTCTCGTATTTTTTTTTAATAAACTAGATTATTTTATTAAGATTTCATCGGTCATCAGGTTCTTTAAAAAACTGAAGGACATCATTGGGATATTGTTTTAATTTTTTTGGTTTTAAAAATCTTAAACTTGATATACATATATGGATCTGAAGAAATCAAAAGTCCGTGAAACACGTCTTCTAGATTTTGCAAACGAGAAAATTTTCTGGCGTTGAATTCCCTTAATCTCTTCAAGTCCTTATTTCTGGCTTCCTGTGCTTCTTCTCCAAGTTGGCCTATAGGTAGAATTGCTTTTGTTTCCACGAACATCGAGTTTTTGCCACGTTTTGGGGATTTTGCACCACCGTGCGTCCCCTTTATATCGCGTAGAGTTAAAACGGCGGAGTCTCCGCTGGCCGAGAGTGAAAAAATAGAAAGCCACGCTATCGCGGTGTGAAAATAGCTCTCGGTAAATGGCCATGCTCGCGTCTCCGCGAAAGGGACTATTGGTCGGAAGAAAGTGCATCGTAAATGCCGAAGCTAGCTGGAGAAATTTCAAGATCGCCGTAGCTATGCGAGAGAGCGACTGAAACGGGCACGACCTAGAACACCAGTCGCTGCCAAAACTTCGCCCATTAATTTCCCGGCCCCCCGATCCCCTAGACTCGATTATCGCGCGATATCAATCTCGCAAATCTCCTCGAGATTTCTAAAGCCAGCGGCGAAAAAAAAACAGGAACCCGCGGGAGGAGTATGGGATTATTAATATTTATTCGTGGCACGAACAATCGCTCCCGTCCTTGTCACTGCAGTCGAAGGAGGAAAAATGGTATCGGAAATCGTTAAATTTCCGCTCGGCAGAAACGAGAGACGGTACACGGGGGCTTCATAGCACTGCCGTTGCAATGGACGCCCAGTTTTCTTCTGAGGATCGTTAATCTCACTCAAGTCGCGACAATGACAAATAGAGATCCCCTTTTGGCGACACAGAGTGCGTTTAGGGGAGATCAGGAAGCTCGGGAAGCTCGTTACTTTTCCTGTCGCGCGTTTAGCGGGCGAGTATTATTTCATCGAGCGAGGCTTTGTCCAGGCGGAGGTCTAGAAACAGCAGTTTAAAAGCATCTCGCTAAATCGCACTGCATCTCCCGAGTCGATATTTGGTATAGGTACATGTGTATTTCCTTTCGCTCCGCGAAAAATTCATTCCCACGCTGACGAACCCGTAGCGTGTTGTTTGTTCCATCGATTCGCCCAGTCGGCTTTCCCAACTTTCCCAGCCTCCCACCCACGCAGGTTTTTATTTTTCACGCAGTTTTATTACCTCGTCCTTTTACGTACCTGCCAGGTCCCCAGGCGCAATTGTTCACTCGCTGCCCATTGCACCCTCGGTACGCTCCGTGTCGAAATCATTCATTCCTGGCCTCCCCGAGGCTCGAGCTATGCACGTACGTCCGCGGAATCGTTGCTCTCCGCGCGAGGAAGCATCGGCGCGGAAATAAAGTGGATAAAGGGTTGAGTTTGCCGGCGCGCGAAACAAGCAGGGAAACGAACATGCCCGGGATTTATACAATGGGCGGGAGCATGTCGGGTATTTCAAGAAATTAGTGAAACGAATACTTCCGCGTTGTCGAGCTCTCGGACCTTTCCCCTTTAGACGCGGGCTTTCCCGTTTTTCCGCAACGACCAGATGTTTCCATTCGAGGTTACGAGAGCGACCACTCGACCGATGCGATTCGAAAAATCCCCATCCGATTCGATCCGAAAACGAGAGCCGAAGGAACGTGACGCGTGTAACTGGCCGGCCAGCTTCGCCGATTCTCAAAGCCGTTACGGAAATGTCGACTGGTTTTTCATGCCCGATATCATTCCACGGCGAGCCTCTATTTCGATGGGGAAGCATTCGAGC
Source organism: Andrena minutula (assembly GCA_929113495.1). Classification (NCBI taxonomy): domain Eukaryota; kingdom Metazoa; phylum Arthropoda; class Insecta; order Hymenoptera; family Andrenidae; genus Andrena; species Andrena minutula. The sequence goes on along the minus strand of OV815993.1, from coordinate 73,793,454 downwards.
GGACGGGATCGGGAACCAGGAGGATTCTACGTATCGATCGTTCCTCCGCCGTCCTTTGATCCTTTCTCGATATCGTTTCGCCTCGCGTTATCGCGCTACCAAAAATCCTAGAAATCTCCACGTCGCAGTGGGGAGATTTATTTTTAGAATCTTGAATACAAAGGTTCTTCGTCGCGCGACGGAGGATGCCTGCTATGGCAATAAATTGCAAATGGACCAGGAGAGAGCGAGGGATGCGGATGCAAATTGCCGCGCTTCGTCTCAAAGGAATCGATCTGTCTCGATTGGAGGCTGTATCGAATTCACGGCGACGACTTCCTGCAACGAAGGATTGTGTTTCAGCGGTTGTACGGGCGAGTCATTGGATTCGTAACGAGCCACCGATAAAAAGGCACTTCGATACGGGTCGAGACAGCGCGTCTCCACGCGATATTTCCTGGAGCTCGTTCCACGGGGCTGCTGGGGTAAGTGTGGGTATTACTGCGGATGTCCCGATTACTGCGGATATTCTGAAACAGTTCATATTTAATGTTGGGAAGTACATAATCTCTTGAAAATTTTTGCTAAAATTATTTTAAACTCTATTACAGGTAATTATTAATAAATATGTACTGCAAAGTTATTATTAATTCTTTTATCGTAGTTTGAAATTCGTCAAGGCGAAACTTCGGTTGATTCCCGATATGGCGGTCATGAACACCTACTTGAAAAACATTTATATTTTGTTATTAAGAGTAATAGTAGCGTAATGTAGGGTGGATGTACCGTTTGTGGCCATTGCACTATTTTTGGCCATGTGGATAATTATCTTATTTTTAAATTACTTGCAGATCATTATTCTGTGGAGAATTTCACATCATAAATATTTTGTTTAGTATACCACCCGAAATATAAGGTTACATTTATTATTTACACGGAAAAATATTATATTTTTTAAGAAGTGGCCAAAACTGGTACAATATCTTAAAGTGGCCACAAATGGTGCATCTACCCTATGTAATGTAGCGTTATTGCTTGATAGAATAAGAGTTGTTTTTTCAGAAAAGCAGTGAATTAGGGTAGATGTCCCTATTACTGTCAGTGTCCCTATTACTGCCAGTTTATTTTTTTAATTTGTAACAATGTAACGTATACAGAATAGTGTACAACAATAATATTAATAATAATCAGAACAGTCCCAATTTAATAATAATATTATTGTTGTGCATTATTCTTTATACGTTACATTTTTATTAAGCAACATAAATGAAGTGGCAGTAATAGGGACAATTTTTACTAATTAATTTCAGTTTTAATTAACTGTGCTTATTACACCGCCCTTATATTTTTTTATGGAATTATTAAGGTCCCACCTTTCTTTTAAAAAAAGAAGGAGGAACTTTCATTCATTTGAACGTCGTATCGAGGGTTCGAAAGTTAACCTACCTTAAAAATCCGCAGTAATACCCACACTTACCCTAATTGCGAGCGATCCCCGTGAATGGTCCTGTAGGCACCGCGAAAATTCCGTTCGAACGAAGTGATTCCAGGAGCTGAACCCCTCTCCGCTTCCGTTCCCGTGACCGTGGTTTTTCCCCGACGAATTTAATAAAGTTCCCCTTCCGAGCGAATTTCTTAATCCGTTCACCGCGTAGTTTTGTCTTGCAGGCTGAAACGCCGTGGTTTCGCAGGCGGAACGGAGGCCGTGGAAGCGAGCTTAATTGCTGCGAATGGTATTCCGGTGAAAGTAAAACGGAGAGGGAATTTTTCGAATCGCGATTGTGATGGGAAACGCGGCGAGCACGAAAGTCTGCGAGCTTTCCAGCCAAGGAAAGCTAACTTGACCCTTTTAGAGAGTGGAAATTTGGTTGACCCCGAAGGCTCCTCTCTTCCTTCAGACCGCGCCAGCACAGGGGCCGCGTACCCATTTGTTTCCATCCCTTTCAGTGCCTGCCACGCAAGTGTCTTTGGGGAGACGCGAATTTATTTTGTCGCGCTCAGCTTCTCCGCTAACCTCGTATCACGCTGCCTTCGTAGCTTTCCTCCCTTGGCTGCCTCTCTGCTCCTTTCGCCCGCCCGAGCCACTCTCCGTCTCCCCATTCGGGAGTGCGAAACGAAGCAGATTGCGTTTGCGAGCGCTCGAAATTTCGAGCACCCCGATTTGTCCGACGAAACGAGTAGTCGCTGGTGTTTGCCGGGGGAAATAAGAGGAAGCGGTAGTCTTTCCGTGGAGGGAAAATGGCGACGGCACTTTGGAGCGCAAGCAGAGTTGCAATTAGAAGGTTTGCCCATCCGCCGGGACATTTCTAATCGAAAGGTCCCTCGACCGCGCAGAGTCTAGCTTGAATCTTATTGAAGAATCAAATTCGGGGCACGTTCTACCTCGTCGCTGAATTTTGTCATTCCGTTCGGTGGCATCCCGGGACGCGTGTCAGCGGGTATCTGCCGCAGATTGCGCAGCCGTGCAACATGTGCACCGGTGCGAGCTACGAGTGTGATTTGCGGCGTGGCTGATGCACGGTGCCATTGACTTAGCCGAAAACAATGAGGGCCCGGCTCGATCGGATCGTTTCGTTGCGTGAAACTCGTACGGCCGCGCAGAGGGCGAGCGATAGTGACCCCGTTTCGCTCCTCCCGCGATTGCTCGCTGCTCCTATTCCGCGGGAAGTGGCGCGCACACGAGTATCTTTTTTTTCTGTTCCGGCCGCAAGGTCTGCGAGTAAATTCCTGCCGTTGTTTTGCTTTGTTCCTGGAGGAGCGGAGAGCAAGTGGCCCGGAAACGAGGCGTAGTTGACGCCGACAGCATTTCCTCGAAGTGTGCTAACTGCGCCTCCTTCTAGCTCTCGCGCTCTTTAAAGTTTAAACTACTGTAAACGCCGCTCAAAGGAAATCTCTGTGGAACTGTTGCGGGCTTTAATCGGACGTTAAACTTCGTGGGATGCCTCAATTGAATGGTAAAAATTCATGAGGCGATTCCTGCGAATTTGTTATCCGGACGGCGATGGGAGGGAGAAGAGGGCGAGATTATCTTGGCCAGAAGCTCGGGAATCGAAATCAAAACGTTTGACGGAGGAACGCGTTGAATTTAATTGCGAGGAGCGGCCGATTATCCGGGAAGCCCGGTAATTCGCTGTTAATTGGATTTGACAGGGGTTTGGCCCGGGAGTGGGGTAGCAAATCGAATTAGCAGACGATTCTCGGTTGTTTACCCGTGCGTCGGACAATTCCCTGTCAGACACGTCAAAAGTGGCTTGAACTTTAGCTACCGGATAGCCTCTGCGCCGCAACAATGGAAATCCCACGTTTCCAAGCGTAAAGCGGAGCGTCGAACCTTTCCTCCGAGCAACGGACGGATAAATTCGATCGTTCGTCACTGGACGAAGATTTCCAGCGGTGCCTTAACGAACCTCGTGGAATCAGGAATATGTATAAGGGAGCTTGGAACAGGAGATCCTCGGGGGATCGGCTTTGGCGACGTTGGTAAGGTGCCTGACCAGTACGCAAGAGAAATCGCAAGATCGCGGGTTCGAGTCCCATTGCCCGGGGAATTTTTTTCCGTGGCTCCCGAAAACGCAGGAATTCCGAAACCCATTCCTTCCTTACACTATTAAAACGAAATGATATGAGATCCTGATTTTCTGCGCTCATGTATGTGAAATAATCAAGACGCGAGCGAAAGAAGATATATTTATTAATTATTATTATTATTATTATTGAATTAACGGGAGAACCCTTTAGAATACAAAATTTGGACAAAGTAATACAGTAGCTTATAGTAAAAAGATATAAATAAAATAAAATAAACAGAAAATATACAGGAAAAAAAACATAACAGTCAACAAAAAGCGCGAAAAACCAAAACAAAGATAATGACATTTAACACTTAAATAACACTTAAGGAGGCGACAGTCTCATAAGCACACGGGCTCTAAAGGCAGCTAAGGAGTCTGCGAATAAATCAATATCCACAGGGAATTTATTTAACTCGTCCATCGCGAGTTAATTAATACTAAATTCTCAAGAATGTCGCGCTTCGCAGAGGAAAAGACCTTCGGTGGCAGAATGGCCGGAAACGCCACTGGGATTCTTCCCAGGGAGATGTGTAATTAAAGTAAAGAAAGACAACGACCGTTGCGCAACCTCGAAAGATTCATCTTTCCTCGCGACAGAAATTAATGGCAGCCGGGGAGGCGCGCAGGTTGCCTTGTCGCGACACGAGGAAACCAAGCAGGAGTAGTGTGTACATAGTACGACTACATATATGTGTTGCGAAACGTAGCGTTCCCCGTTCTCGTGGAAAGCTTGAAGGAGGAGAAAAAAAATCACCGCCGGGCGGTTTCTGCGCGGCAAGTTAGCGCGAAGAAAGGGACACCGAATTGGGTCGCAGTGTTTCGCGCTGAATGGGGAACGTTTAATAGGGATAGAGTACAGGGAGGTTTAAAAATATGTTGTCAACTTTCTCTGCGTTATTTAAAAGCGCGCGAGCTGCAATTGCATTGCTAAAAAAGGTGAAGCTTTCTAACAAGAGACACTGGTATCTGAGGCTGCTTCTCGTGCGCGCGTTCAATTCAGCCGGCGCGAGGAAAGCGTAGATAAGCTTCAGCTGATAAGCATTACGACGGACTGTTCCTGTCGCCCTCCGGTAAATGTCGCGTTTCTTCGTGCAGGCATAACGATAAACTCTCATTGCCCCGCGTTGTACACCTTATCGTAGGCACTGTCTCCAGAGGCAAACTATTCCCAGCCCCCTCTCATCCCCTTTCCGCCGCTCACTTTCATATGCTTTGATACCCTTTCTTTTTACAAAGCACTGTTTGCTCGTTAGTTTTTGTCCGCGGCAAAAGTACGATCGCTTTTTACGATTAGCGAATTCTGGCGGGGTACTAGCCACGGTTCCGTTCGCAACTTTGTTCGCTGCTTCCAGGACGCGAAACAAAGGTATCAAGGGAACGTTAATGCTCGTTACACGTAACGCGATTTACGTGCGGCACCGTGGCTGCGATTAAATATCGTTCTTTTTCCGCGAAGGAAGACTGTAGTAACGCCTGACGGCGCTCGGCCCGCTGGAAATCTTTCCCTTCCCCGTGGAAATTTACTACAATGTTGCGGTCGAGGAACTGGCCTAGAGCTTCGAGTTGCAATTTCGCTAAACAACAACGGGCGGAAGGTAAATGAAAGGAGACGGCGAGCTAGCTCGGTATAGGTCAGTTACACAATAGGACAGAGCGACAGGCTGGTTAAAAATAGTCGAATAGTATTAAAAAGTAAAACACAGTCGCGCCAGGGGCCGTTGGCCTAGCCATGCGTAATTACCGACTCTTTTTCGCCCGTCGTCAACAAACTTCCTTTCCCGTTCCCACTGATCTTTGTCTCGAGGTCAGGCCCACGAACGAATCGGGTTTCATTTTTCTCGCACGGTGCATTCCTATTCCCGGCTGTTTGTCACGGCTAAATTCGAGCGCACCGGTGAAATTCAACGGGTATTTCTGCTGCGCTATACCAGTAATGACTTCCAGTTAGTTTAATTCCCGTCGACGCGACTGTGCACGGTCAAAAAATCGATTTTAATTAAAATGCAATTTATTAGAGTGGCCCCCGCGATCCGAAACCGCCGCGCGCTGCATGCAATTATTTAAATTAGTGGTTCGAGTTATTTTTCGAATCAATATTTCCGTGCGCACCGCGACCCCGTGATTTCGAGAACCTCGGGCAAATTAACGAGCACGCGAGAACGTCGCAAAAGCCGATTGGTTTCCACCGGCCGACGTCATAAATAGCGAGTCTGGTGTATCTGTTGAATGTTGCAACGCGTGCTTGATTAAATTGATGTATATTCCTCACTGGAGTTAACCAATCAAATTCTATGCTTAATTGGTATATACACTGGCGTTTCAGTCGTCTCGCATCTGTTACCTACTCGATTACACGTTCGAAGGGTGACAACGTAGGAAAAAGATAAACGCGACGTTGAAGCTTGAATCGAGATTATTTCAGGAGCGGAATAATCTATTTAGTTCGCTTGGTCGTAGAAAACTACATATTTAGGTAGATAGTGTAAGGTAACCAAGTTCCTTTTACTTACTTCAACGTAGTAGAAGCTACGACTGCAGATGCCAGCACCGATTGGCTTTTGTTGCGCATCGCGCAATCTTCGTTGGTAACGATGCGTTTTTCACTATAGCAGCGAATTCGAATGTATTTGTTGCGAGGTTGTCTGCCTTGTTTAGGCGATTTTAAAGGGCTAGTTCTGTTCGACAAATCTGTTCGGAATAATATGTACATCCCTACAGTGTTTACTGTTTACTACCGAAACAACGTGGGCGTTTAAGCCGATTTAAGCGAGCAATGGACGGGAGTGATTTTGGACGTAGTCTCTGCAGCATAGACGAGTGTCGGAAGATAAAGGAGAGATTGAAAGAGTTAGTAGCATTGAAACGTAGCGGCGAGTTGGACACTGAAGAGAAATTTTCAAATCTAAGCGATGATCTTTGGCGGCGCGATTGCCTTACTTACGATACTTTAGAAAGCTACGTGCAATATTACGATAACGAAGTATATAAGTTTCTGAGGAATGCATTATTAATTCCAGCGCGGCTGCCGAATTTTTGGTCCTGTGTTGACACGTGTTATCTTTTCAGATCAAGTTGAACACACTCGCACTCATAGTGGAATCAAGGAAGAGCACTTTGAGATTCATGCCTAAAGAATTGGACATAATCATTCTGTTTTTGTATTTGAATTTTAAAGAAAATATAGAGTTTTTACCCCTGATAAAAAAGGTACGATCGACGAAGCTCGTAGTTCGATCGGTGTTTTGTAATTATGAGACGCATCTTTTTCTTATATCTCCGCAAATTATTCTAACTCACTTCCAGCGAGTATCCGACTGTTAGATTCTTAGCATGTCATTTCTTACTTTCATGTTTTAGTTTATATTTGATCAATTCTCAATAGTGCGTAGTTTAATTCTGCGTAGGTGACTTTAGTTCTTTTTATTTGCATTAGTTTTAGTTTAGTTTTTAGTTTTATGTATTTAACGGTTAGGGTTATTTACAGCCTTGTCTTTACTTTAGTTATTGACTTTTACCATTACTCGTCTGTACGCATTATATTATTTATTTCCTATGAGTTATAAAGACGTAATGTTACTAATAATAATCTTTGTTTATGTAGGCTTTGAAGCGGATGAAAGGCAGCCTGGCTGTTATGCAAAGACAACTTGCCCGGGAAGAGAAGATAGGGAAAGACTGTCTGAATGTTTTCGAAACGGCAGAATTTGATCATGGAACGTTGGAGCAGTTCGATGAAAGATTTGTGGACCTCAAGAAGCGTATAGCCACATATTACGATGCTTTCGAACGTCTACGCGATATGTGCATATGCGGCGCCGATGCCACGCATCGTCGAATACAGCGTTCCCTGCAAATATTACTTCTGATGAGAGATTTGTTGGACACTGAATTCAAACACATTACTTGGAAGCCGGCACACGTCGAAACATTGTATTACGTAATGGTGTACAGTACATATGACTCCATGAAAGAGATGGCTTTTAGTGTAATAAAGTCCTTAGATCGTAGCTTATTAAATCAAACGGACAAAGATCTTGTTTGTTATTACGTCAGAGTTGCTCTTGACTTAGGTAATACTATCAGACCTATCGACAGCGTCACTGCTGCGTATATATTAAAAGTCAGTATGTTGTTACCTGACTTGCGAAACGTACTTTCAACTGAGTTTGGTTTACCAGACTTGCACGAGAGTGTAACAGAAGGAATAGTAATACGGTTGATAATAATTCTGTTGACAAGATTAAAGGTACTTAGATTTCCTTCTGCCCTGTGCTTAAAACTTACTACGTGCGGATGATTTTGTCTTTTATTGTGACAGGATTCCTTGATTCTAGCAAGGGAGAACATAGTAACGACGGTTACTAAACATTCCTTCTACGGCTATCTTTTCTGTATCCGAAGTTTACTACAGGAATGCGACTTGGAAAGTACAGGGGAAGAACGTTTGTGGCAAGACACTATTGCGGAGCTCATATGCACGTGTTTCGAGTATAGTCGTGCTGTCTCCTTAATAGTTAATAACTCATCGCCCGAAGGACATTTACCGATGGATTTAAATGTAGAAACCGTCCACAAGTTATGTGGCTCGTCGCCTGAGAAAGTGGCAGTGACTCCGCAAATGGTGCTGCTCTGTTCGTGGCGAACTGTGAAAGAAGTTAGCTTGCTGTTTGGTCTGCTTGCTACCAAGGCACCGATACATGGTGAAGATGATTCTTCTATAGAACTCTTGAACGAGGAACAAGTAAAACTTGACGATTTATTTTGATAAATGTGTATGATTTTCTTTAGCGTCTATAAGCAGATTTTCCGTTTCAATAGATTATCAGAATAGGGGAGCATTTAGTTAGCTTGCTGACTGAAACAAAGCATAGAGGGGCGTTTGAGCAGGCTCACGTGGGTTTCAGTCAGTTGTGTACTCGTCTCTGGCGTTTGAAAAAAGAAAGTTTAAACCAGCTGCCGAAGATGTGGTTGCAGCAGATTTTAGTAGCGATCGCCGGGATTAAAGAAGAAAATTCAAAGCTATGCGCGACTCGGAGAAGCGCCGGTGTACCATTTATGATACAGGTGAGCAATGTAGAAATATATTTCAGTATCGAGTTATACTATTGTAATATGTAACTATGTAGTATTTTAATATGTAAATTCGACAGGCTTTACTGATTACAGAACCTCGCCCGTACAAAGACACGAAGACAGCGACTTTCCACTCTGTAATGAAAATTTTGTTAGGATTCACGCAACTGGAAACTGTAAATCTATGGAAGAACATAAAACAACTGATACACGAGAATTCAGTGTTTTGCGAGTACCAGAACACATCCGAAATCTCAAGAATCACCAATGGTAATTATCATAGACATATATAGACGGAGGGGAGGATTAAGATTCGCGCGTTACAGGCGATTTGAGCGTAAGTGTAACGCAGTCTAAATGTCTATGGTTATTGTACAGATGGAACTAGTATTCAAGTTACAGAAATCAAAACTCACGCCCTGAACGCTCTAAGAGCGATTTTCAGACATTCCCAGTTAGCGGAAATCGTTAATGATTATGTAGCGGACGGTTTAATAGCGGCATTTAAGAGCTACGATGCTGTAACTTGGCCAGTACGTTGAAATTATTAATGGCTTTGTTCTTAAGTAAATGAGGTAAATGATGATACTTCTTGCAGGAAAGAAACGCCGCGACGTTGCTTTTCAGCGCACTCATTGTTAGAATCTTTGGTGTTCAGAGGACCAAGGATCATATCAACCTTACCACCGATAACAAAATGCTGTATAGTTCGTTTCATGAAAAGTACCATGGTTCATTAGCGAACCTTGTACGCGAGTGCGACGCATATCCGGCGATGAACGTTTATAGATCGACCGCGCAACCGATTTTATTATTATTATCACGATTGTATTGCAGTCAGATCCCTGAACACTCTGCCTATCCATTTCTGGTAGTTATGAATCATTTATTAACTGGTAATCGATAAACAGGCGATTAATAATAAAAACAGTACATGTATTCCAGTACAGCGACGTTTATATTCTGGTTATGCAAAGCTCTAAGAGTGCAATGTATGAAACGCGTAAATTGGCGGCCAGAACGCTTGCAGCTTTGTTAACGGAAGATTCTGCTAAGATTACTTTGTCAAGCCGACTCACTGCCGTAACATCTGGAGAGCATAGTATTCCCCTAAACGCAACGCATGGTACAATGTTACAGGTACGAGCAAGTGATCCACATGAATTTATTGCGAGACTTAAAAATTATTCTTTCCTTTACAGATATTTGAAATCCTAAAAAAGTTTAATTTTAAAAAATTCGAATCATTTGATGTGGAATGGCATGAATTTCTTGGAAAAACAACTTGGATCTTGAAAGATTTAGAACGTGGTAGTTCTAATCCTTCGTGCTTTCCCTTGGCTACAGTTTATATAAACATTTGCCATGAAGTACATAAAGTAGATAATATGTAAGTGCAATGATCCCTAAGAACGTTCAAACGCAAGAAATTATTAATATTATATAGTACGAATCCAGAGAAAAATTCTCGACCCGGTCCGACATTTTGTTATTCCCGCACACCTCTACTAATTACTGTTGCAATTGCAGGTACCTGAGGCATCATGTCCCATTACTAAATATGGTCGTTTCGCACTTAGTAAACCACAATACGCTAAAGCAAGGACCTGCACGGGGAGATTACATATTCTCCGCCGTTAATTTTATAATATCCGTGGTAAAAGAAACGTCTCTGCTTCGCGACTGTGTGCTGGTTAGAATGTATTTCCACAGTTTAGTAATACCAGAAACTCAAATCATCGCATGGTCCACTATTACCGATGCCCTTAATGCAATAACCGACACGAACGCGTCCATACTGTTATCAAATTATGCTGTTGACATAATTTTTAATTCGATACAAGATTTCCATACGTACAGTCCGGAGTTGCTAGACGCAATGTTTAATTTCTTATACATAACTTTACTGAGTACTGTTCCATTGAAATCGATTATAAAAATGGATATCTCGAAATTCGTATTGGACAAAGCACGAGTGAATAGTAAGAAGAGTATCTATTGCGAGAGGGATTCGTATTTGAGATTGCTTGGGCAGTCATATCTAACTGTAGCTTCTTCTAATAACGTAAGTATAGATGAATATTTTGCTTTTGTTCATGGAGAAGTAAACAAATATCCTTCTCTTCAAGTGCTCTAAAAATATTGACGACGAATGTACCGATGATGTGTACAACAGCTTTTGCGACAGTCTGTGGATCGCATCCCTGAATACAGATTTCAGGAAGAGCGTTTTCCGCATAATGCAAGGCATACAGTTGCACGATCGTACTCCTCATCGACGCCGTACGTATCGTTTCTTCCTATAATTACACGTACACGCGGCCAAGAAATTGTTCGAGGTTGTTGTTACAGTCGCGCACGTTCAGTGGTGGACAACAGTGTTGCAATTGTTAATGGATAATAATCCCGAAGTACGAGACCAGGCGTCCGCTTTGATCGCGCTGATTCACGAAGATGGATCACGGGTCAACGCATCTTCGGATCTGAATATTTTCCTCACGAAAGCTCATAGCTACGTAGGCAAGAGCGACCCTGGGTTATTCTGCGTTATGCTTTTTTATTGGGGCGTTTCACTGCTGGATCAAGCAGACTATGAAATGGATGAAACGGATGTAAGTAAGCGGTGTTAAGGAAAATTAAATCCGCTCGTAAAGCTATTGACGCAAGCTTATCTGTATCAGGTATTCGATAAGTGCACAAGCTACGATTTCTACGAGCCCGTGGATACATCGAGGATTTGCGCTGAGTTCTTAAAGGAACATATGTGGGATCATGTGCAGCGGAATTTATCAGACGATGTCATAGATTGGATAAATTCTCGCTTGAACGTCCAGTTCGCAAAATCCATTTCCTTTAAAACACTCGTAATAGATTACGAAAGTTGTAATCCCATCACCATTCCTTCGGATAGCCAAGTTTTAGGCCCGACGGGTAAAAGTACTATGATACGAATAAATGCCTTCAAAACATTTAGGAACCTAATGTAACAATGCGACGAGATCGGGGCAGATCCCCGACGAAATAAAATCGATATCTTTTTACACATTAGTCGGCATTGATTGACCTATCGCATCGACGTGTAATTCCAACAAAAAAGGCAGTTTTTCTACTACATCGCATAGATTACATAGTCTGAAATTGAAAAGTAATATCCGCATGAAGGTAATTAAATGAAAGTGCATAGAACGACGTGGGGGATAATCGTCGGTTGGGGGAATATCCCTAGGCATTCGACTGGCTAGTGAATTTAATTGGACCGTTTCCCGTGGGTAGTCGCCACTGTTGCGGGCCGACGTTCGCCGACTCGGTACGTGCTCCGTGACATTATACCGCGGATCCGTCGGATTTTCGCGTTTTTCGCGCCTCTGCGTCGTGACCGTCGAGTATTAGTGTGCGCCGACGATCTTTATCCGCGTTGAACGGGAGCCAGCATGTCTACGAGCGGTCGGGCAGATTGAAACCGAGGGAAACGGCAGTGGAGAGGACGGTTCCCTATCGTGTGCCAGGCATGGAGCGGACTCGGTGCGCCCGTTTCAAATCGTTACGAGCCGTTACCGCAGTCCCCGTCCAGCAGAGGTGAGTTCCGGCGACGTAAACACGCGTGATCGCGTTCCACGCACCCAGTTTCACTTTCGAATCGAGCTGTTATATCGCCACCGCGGTATCATGCCCGTTCTTTCCCGTGGCCGTGCCGCTTATGACCTACTTGTTGTGCAAGCTGTCATCCCTCGATTAGTATTATTTCTGTGGTCGGGACCGCTGCCCACGGACAGCGCCAGCCCTTCGATGTACACGCCGACCGGCCGCACGACAGCCTTTCTCGGCTGCGTTTTCGCGCAAAAAACTCACGCACGGCCGGAGAAAGGAGAGGCAGAGTGCCACCCGGGGTAACAGCGTGAAACGGAAAGATCAAGCGAGAGAGCAGGCGAGAAAACAAGTTTGAAAACTAGCACTGCCAGTCTGTTGAACATCTGCGATTCCTAAAGTAAGTGCGTCCTTTCCAAACAGGGAATGTTAAATAGCCTTCGCGCTTGATCAACTAACGGAGCCTTCTCGAATGATCTTTCTTGACCTGTCTATCTCTCTCTCTCTCTCTCTCTATCTCTCTGTCCCTCTCCCTCTTTCTCTATCCCCTCGCCCCTCTATCTGTCTCTTTCTCGCTCGCTCTTTCTCTCTTCTCTCCTCCTCTCGCGTCTTTCTTCTGCTTCTTCTTCTTCCTCTTCATCGCTCTCTTTCGTTCTCCCTCCCCCCCTCCCCTCCCGGAGGAGAAAGGTCATCGGTCTCAAATTCATCTTTTGTCCACGCCTTAGGCACACCAGTAGTAAACGCGCCACGACATATTTTCCGTCGGCTGAAACTCGTTTTAAATTACCATAAGTAGTCCGATACCGCTTGCACCGATACGTCACATTCTTTTTCGTAATCGTACGGATTTCTCAATGTCAAGTTGGCCACCCGTTACATCCTGTCGTGTCTGATTCGACGTTTCGCGCTCGCCCGATCCCTTTGCTTCGCCAGTCACGAAAAATTTCCCATCTATTCTCCGCTCTTCTACTCCGAAGCTCGGTGGATGTTGTAACAATCGATCCGCATCTGGTAATAACGACGAAACTTCCAGATCTCCCGATATCCAGGCGATCGTGGCCGTAAAGAAAGATATTTTCGGTGGGTGTCTTCGCGGTATAGACAAAGAGCTTAGCGCTTTCAAGTCGTTCGTTTTTCAACCGTTGTCCACGGGGATTACGTAGGAAGAAGCATTTCGTAACGAGACCATTTGCATCGTTCCGCTTACCTGGCGCTTTTAATAAATGATGATAAGAAAAACGACAGCACATTAGTCCGACCTACCATTCCCATTCTTCCCTCGCCTTCGCTTTTTTCTCTCCCTCTTTCTCTTTCTTTTACCCGGCTGTCCCACCAGAGGAGGCGTACATGCGTTCACTTCCTTCCTACGAAATTACGCGTATTAACTCTTCTGTGGAACGCACTCGAAACGATTCAGTGGAACCCGGACCCGTTGCTTCTTGCCGACGAGCGAGCTTCAATTACGAGATCCGCTCTTTTCAGCACACGTTAACCAATAATTATGGAAAGCCCAATTTATGTCGGGCAAATAATGCAAACGAAAATACAACCGGTAATTTCGCGATACGTTGCGGGTCGTGGAAACTATAGACAATAGCGAGCACATCTTTGTTTATTATTTACAAAGCACGTAGAAACAGTTCCAGTGTCACCGACAAAAAAAAATCAGAGCCTTTGCGATGATTTCTACGCCACGATCCGCAGACCCGACAGGCGGCCACGAGTTAATCATTCCAACGTACTTTTTTGCTAGTCTATTTCGGTGGAGCTTATCGCGACATACATTAACATCGCGCGGAACAGTCTCGTTTCAGTTGGGCAACGTAGGCGGCCCTTCCACCTTTCCCGTTTTAATCCCACGATCACGGGAAACAATTGTCCGCTCAGCCCAGAAGGTCGAATATACAACTGACGTGTCGCGGGTCTATTTGTTTTATCAAGCCTGCAGCCGGCAACCTGCTCCCGCATTATTTTGACAATAACGCCGAGCGACCACGCGAACCAGACACAACTATATACCTAATTTATGCAAAATGCAAGCCGTGTTACTCGCCTACGGCCGCGCTCCGTGAGCCGTGCTCATTACATTACAACGAAACAATGTTCAACGACTGTAATTGACCGTAACTACAGCCCGAATCCGATAGAAATAACAGGAAAGAAATGTCGGATTACGCGTGGCGCGTCGATTTCCATAAATCACGCCTCGTATCCACTTCGATTGTTGCGCCAGGACGGATGTGTTTATTGAATAACACAGTTACTCATCGCACAGTTTGTCGTGCCTCCCTGCGCCGTCTATTTTCTCTTTAATCTTCAAACACGACTCGCGCAATCGGCTTTCATTAATTCTTATTATCCCGCCATTCTTTCCTCTGAATTTTTATTGCCTTTATTTTTATTGCTAAACGTGGGTCAAGGAGAGTGTAGATAATTAGAATAAGTTTCTGACGGTTTCAAGGATCTCGACTGGTTTCCCGCGTTTTTTTTGTTGCGACCAGTGGTACGCATCAGTCGGAGAAATTGGGTGCACGCGATGGCGCGCAGCCTGCTCGCGCATAATGCGAATCCGTAACGGGACGTTTCGCTGTCAGTATCAATTCGACTACGAAGTGACGCGTTAATTTCCCACGGTCGGGAGGAGGTCGTGAATTATAAACCAGCCACCGCATCGGCCCTCAAACTTCTGCCGCGTACCTTTCCGTCTTCCGTTTGGCTTTCGAACTACGCCACGCTGCCTTCCGATTTTACGACGGCACGCCGCCGCGCGTTTTATCTCTGGTCATTGAACCTTCTCTACTTCAGAGAACACCAGTGACTCTATGTTCCAAGCCATTTCTTTCTTTCTTTTTTCTTCTCGCGCGCGCGCGCGCGTACGTGTGCCAGCGCGTAAGACAGTCGACCAGATACAAACATATCGTCATGCTCGCGTTCTGCAGGGAATCGGCGCCACTCGCGACCGGCGATGCCACCTAACCTCTAAAGGTGAGAAGTTTCCTCTTAACGGTACGTTTCATATACTTCTGCCTCGATCGAAACGGAATGTAGATTAACAGAAACGGTCTTGGGAAAGCATGTTCTCGATAAAGCAAGGCCTTGCGTGCTAACTTAACCTTCGTCTGTTACATTTCGTTGTTCGAATTTGCGTTCCTAGTAGAACAAGAATAAGTATCTACGACATTTCGATTTAGATGATCCGGTAGGTGAATGCAAGGACTAAGCAGGTTTGTTTCGTTAACTCGCCCGTTGAAATTCGAGGCAAGGATCGGTAGGAATTGTTTGAAATCCAGCCCGACGATTTCGTTACGACCCTCGTCTACCTCCGTGAAATGAATTTCCACGGAAAATCGGAGCCTCGGCGTCTCGAGGCCTCGAAACACGATACCCTACTCCTGTTCCCCTTAACCTTCCGAGCGGGAGCACCGTGTACGTTGTTTGCATCATTGTCTAATCGACTCAACGTAGTCTAATGGTTTCGAATTATCACCGTCCTTCTTTACCTGCACCGGATACGCTCGAGTGCTTTCGTAATGGTTATTAACGACCCTTAATGGCGGTCGGTTCGTTGGCGAGATTACGGTGTTTAATTCCGGTAATCGTTCTTATTATTTCACTTGACTCCGTTTGATTCCGAGCTCGTCAGGGTTTCGTGGATCCGCTCGTGATTCCAATTGCAGATAGGGATGCCCGATACAGTCAAAAGTATCGATACTTTGTATCGATACATACTATATATCGGACAGAAAGTGTCGATATTAATGCGTATCGATACGGTAATGATAATAAAAACAAAAAATCAGTAAGAAAATAATTCTTTTTAATTATAAAATATAAACTATACATAAATACAGGACTATTTGATATCAATTATTAAATAGCCAATCTTCCTTTGGTAGAAAAGATAAGAATAGAAATTGTTGTAGGTGTGCGCTTTTAAGGCGAGTACTGTCGCGAGTAATAATTCTTCCCGCTTTTGAAAACAATCGCTCTGATAGGACCGATGTAGCAACTACTGATAAATAGTATTTCGCTATCTTTGATACAGACGAATGTAAATTTGTATTCCAATATTTAATTGGGTTTTCATCCATTTTAATATTTGGCTGATTTAAAAAATGTTTTAGATCATCAGCTAGAGCTCCTTCGTTGTGAGATTCTTTTTTATATGTTATTTTGTAAAACTAAATTATTGTGATATGTCCGAAAAAATCGGCAACTCTACCCAAAAGTATTAAAAATGATGTTGACGTAGTGGAGGGGGGACACGCCACGCATGCGCGTGATGACGCGGTAATTAACCGACTTATCGAAGGGTAATATCGAGTCGTGGAGTATCGATACACCGATACTATATTTTGTATCGATATTGCCTACAATATCGATACAAAATATCGATATTCATGAACCGATATATCGATATTTACGTGTATCGGAATTGTATCGAGCATCCCTAATTGCAGAGAGGAAAATCAGGGGGACTATTAGCGGTCGTGTCGGTTACTCGCGTCGTTTAATTCGGCGCGAGATTCGATTTCGCTCTCTCGCCGCCGACGAGATCGAAGCTTTATGCTTTACCGTACGAAATTCTGCCCTCGTTGAATCTGTGCGTTGGGCGAAGGACGATCCCTCGCGGCACAGGAACGGCAACAAATTCTCAGAAACGATTCACGTGTCGTTTGGCATGTCGTCGGAGCAATACAGTTCGGAAGTAAACATCGCACGTATCCTCGTGACTCATGCCCCCTCGTTCGACTTTCGTGCGTGCCAAGGAGCAGAGCCGCGGCGAGTCCTTGCCAGTCTCGTAATACCGGCGAGCGTGTCTCCGTCGCCGCTGACAAATCATTCCAACGATCGTAACAGTTTCGAAGTATCGGTGACGCGTCGCTGCTTCTTGCCATGCCTGACCTGGCCTTTGTCCATTTCGAAAATGGCACGAACAATTGGAGAGTCGAGGCTCCCTACTGACCGACTTTGTTCTGGGGCAGTGAAAACAATTGCTTTTCAAGTTCATCCAGTTTGGCTTCCTCCTCTCTGCCCTTCCACTTATCAATTCTTGTACAAGCTACTTCACTTTGTACCTTGCTCGGCCAAATTCAAATCAACTTGCACCGGTTCGCCCTACAGGTAATTGTACTGTTGGGTGCAAGATAGGCCTCAGTGCAAAAGTTATTTTTTTTTTATATAGGTATAGGTATAGTGAAGTTGTGAAACTGTCTATAATATTTAAAGATTTTATATATCTCCTTTGTAGTAGTATTATAACAATTGAAATGGTGTAGTAAAGTAATCAGTGAAATTAATTTTAATTATAGCCTTCTCAGGCTGTTCTGGCACAAAATGGTGATATATAGAAAAGAATAGTTCTTTTTCACAATATTTTTTATTATATATTTAAAATTTGCATAATATTTAAAGAAAATATAGAATATCGAAGAAGTCATATTCCGGTTGATGTATGTTTGGCTTGAATTCGACTTGGGGGTCAGTTGGCCAACATGGATCTGCAAAATTTACCATATCTCCGTCAGTTTTAAAGATACAGCAATGGAATTTAAAGAGCATATGTAGAAAAGAACGAGGAATCTAATTATGCGTTTTACGCAAAAGGACCTCAGTCTCCTGAGGTCGCTCTGGCATCCAAAAGTAGGGGAGACCGGGGCAAAGTGAACCTCGGGGTAAAATGAGCTTTCATAATTTATTCTTTCACAATAGAATATATTTACAAATTTTGGTGACGTAATAAATGTGCATAATTCAGCCGTTTATTTTGAAAGTGGCGTAAGTCCATTTATCTTCAAATCGAGATATTTAAGGTTTTGCGTTTCAATGAATTTAAAAATATACGTATAGGATACTAATGAGTCATACTGCTTAAGTGTATTTAAGGGTGTTAAATTTATAGTTCCTATTAAAATAGTGGCAATTATTAAGTGAATAATATGCGTTTTCTTATCAAGAATGGAGTTACGCCACTTTCAAAATTAACAACCAGATTCATTATAAAATTTGAAGGTGCCCAAGTCCATTCAACATAATTTAAGATGCTTCAACTTGAAAAAACCATACTGAATTTATTTGACATATCTTTAAAACACTTCGGAAACATAATTTATGCGATTCAAAACATTTTTTAACTACATAACGTACAAAATTACAAACATAAATTTATTACAAAACAATTAACTACTCATCTACATTTTGTGCGTGTGAAAGGGATTTGAGGAAATCATGATGTTCCGGTGGTATATATCGTAATAGGTCAATTATGTCCTTGAATTTTGCTGTTGTAATTTGTCTGATATTTTTATACAGTGGTGTCAATACAATATTTTCGAACTTTCTTGGTCTACCCCTACGTGGCAATACATTCAGGACTTTAAAATTTAAGTATAAATGGAGTTAGGCCACTTTCAAACTACACGGTTCAATTATTGAACTAACTCTGAAAACTTATGTGTCAAGAATTATCGTATTTGCTCGAAATATAAACAACCTGAAATGCTTTACTGATAAATAACATGAAGTTGTACAAGTATCCATGGTCCCAGAAAAAATTGAAAAATGAAGTTAGGCCACTTTCAAAATAAACGGCTCAATTATCATTGTGGTATTACACACATTTATTACGTCACCAAAATTTGTAAATATATTCTCCTGATAAAGAATAAATTAAGAAAGCTCATTTTACCCCGAGGTTCACTTTGCCCCGGTCTCCCCTACCTGCAATTCCGCTTCGCTTTTACTTTTACTCTCCTTACCTTAGGTACTCTATCACACCTTTCTCTGTCCCCACATCTCTTTCCAGTACCACTCCCCCCACATCCATCCCTTTTCACCCGATTTCCATACAAGCCCCTGCCCTTCGTCGCTCGTAAAACTGCTCCGGTTCACCGGCGATTCTTTGGAAAGCGGGAACAGAGGAATATCCGAGGCTTTACGGTAGACGATCGTCCCTCCCCGATATTACCCCGCAGTATTGGCCCGATTATTAGGAGATTCGGTGGCCAGTGGCTCGTAGGGGAGCTGGCTGTTCGACGCCGTAAAATCGAGCCGCCTCGCTGTCGCAATCTTGGCAAACATCTCCGAAACGGCGTGCAATTCAGAAGCGCCCGTGTCCAAAAGTTCTCGACGGCGTCGTGTGCCGACGCGCGAGAAAAGGGGTCGCGAAAGTTCCGCCATGTCGCGAGACTTGCATCGGAACCAGCCGGTCGGCAAAGTTTCTCGTATCTTCATCGCGCGTATGCAATGACTCTCCGCGGACATTTATATCTCCCCGCTTCGAGCAACGGCTCAAACTTCCGCTCGCGGATTAACTCGCTGGCATAAGTCGATAGGGTAAAACTATGCAGTACGCCCCAGTTTTAAAGAAACATCTATAAAACCAATATTTTTTAATAATTCTTTAAATTGTTTGTGTAAACACATTAAGTGTTCATTACTCTACACAACTACACCGAAATTGTGAAAAAAACATAACTGGAAATAACTGTAAATAATCATTTTCCAGAACCTTACGTGGGGCGTTTTGTAACACAGTCGTTAGGTAAAACGCCCCACCTATGCGACAAAACGCCCCGACATAAATAAGTCAAAATTTGCCAACTTACCTTGTGTTTGAGACTGCATTTTGGTTGCAATTCAATGGTACAACGATACATATTTGTAAAAACACGAGGTATCTCAAATTTTGACAACTTATCTTATTTAATACTCGTCAGGTTATAACCTGATTGTACGCTGTCAAAATTTGGAGTAGATTGCATAGTGAAGGTAGCGATTGACGAACGAAACATGTGTTAGTTTCGCCGGTAATGTAGTCCTTATATGTACATTTACGTGACGTTTGTGTTATCCAGGGAAAAGAAAAGAAATACGTTACTCGAGAAAATATGATTTTGAGGTAGGGCGTATTGTAAATTTTTTGTTGGGGCATATTCTGCCCCCTTTAGTTAAAATGTCCTATCTAGCATTTTGAAACAACCGAGAAAATTGAAGTTTTATCATTTACTTTGTACTGCCCTTATTTCCTTTCATTCAAACTAAAACATGTTGTCAGTAGTTGGTAGCAGCCTAATATAATTTTTTGTAATAGGTATACCGGTAGGTAATGCATTATTAACGTAGCAATTAATTAATTGCTTTAGATAGGATATTTTATCCAATTGGAAAAAAGTTAGGTTAAATACATTAGAGTGTTTATAAATCTTTACGAAGCACGTAGAGTTTTCTAACTTTATATAAAAGGTAGAAGACGTGTGGAACTTCAAATATTTCAATATATCTCAAAAAATGAAAAAATGTTAGATAGGACGGTTTAACTAAGGAGGGCAGTATTGTCAATTATGGAGTACAAAACGCTCTGGCTTCAATTTAGCAACAACGTAGTGGAAAAATGTTTGGACAATAACGATTTAAAGAGGTTAGTCTGTCTACTTTCGAAATATATGTATGTGTGAAGTTATCTCAAAAACAATAATGACTTAGAAAATTGAATTTCTCACATACTCACCGCAAATTATCTGAAGGCCGAAAATATAAATTCTTGTGTATTTTTTTAAAAGTCGTAATATTTGCTCGTACTTTTATTGCGGCAGTTGTGACCGACCGAGGCAAGTTCGAATATGATGATCGTGTCGATGCATCTTGGTTTGTGTGCGTAAAATAATGGTGGGGCGTTTTGTCAAATGGGGCGTATTGTATAGTTTTACCTATTGTATAGTTTTACCTATTGTATAGTTTTACCCTAGAGTTAGTTCGGCGAACAACAGCAGTTGCACGCATTTTCGCTAGGAATTCGTCGTTGAACCAAAAGGCGCCAATTGACTGGCCACTGACTGCGCCTTCGAGTGAGAGAGTCTATCCAGTAATTACATCAACGGATCGAAGGGTATACTTTTTCGTCTTGCAATCTCCGCTCGGCCACGCGGCGGATAGTCGCCGTGTATTTTCGAGCGGGGGCTCGGTGCATGCCCTTTCTGCCCGCAATTAGCATCCCCGATGTATTCGCGTCACGTATCCGCGGGATAGTTTCTTCGCACGCGACTCCGCGCTAGGCGTCCTTTATTTTGCTGCGTGTACGCGGACGAGCGGTCAGATTGCACGGGAAGCAACACGAGGGGCGGATAGAATGAGAAATAGAAAGATCTTCGACAGGGGAAGGAATGCGTGGCCTCTCGCCACGCCAACTTCGTCTTCGAAGCTTCCTTTCTTTGCCTTCCCGCGGTTGGTGGTTGAAACTTCGCGCCGCGCGATTCCCGCAGCTCTCGGACGATTTCCCCGTCGTCTTGCACCGAGTATCTTGGGGTACGGAAAGCCGAGGGTACCGCGAAAGTCGGTGGAAAGTGGTTTCGAATCTCCAGGCAAGTCTTCCCATAAGTCAGCCGCGATTGGATGCGTTCGGGAGCGTTCAGCCGCGAGCCGCAAACAACGAATAGAAATCTAAGAGGAAGATTTATAGTCGGCGAGGAAGGACGCGAATCGGCGTCCCCGTAATCGAACGAGCCGGAGCTCTTTTCGAGGACAGCCTCGTACGATTCCTGGAAGCCGCCGATCGCTTTTGCATATAGGGTGTCGAATAAATTACCTCGAAGAGCAAGCGGCCGTCCGTTCGCCCCGTGAAGGAATCGCATTCGCTCGACACGGGGATCTATCGAGCCATAAATAATACATAACTGGGGGTAGGGGGATGCGGCTCGCGGAAAACAGGGGAGAAACACGCGGGGGAAAAGCGGGGGAGGATCAAGGTGGAAAGCTCGAGGCTTGTCGATACGCAGAAGCTGGGAATAGCGTTGCTTTAGAGACGAATGATGGGAAGTCGAATGTTGGATTCGCGTTCATAGAAAGCAAATGGAAGTTGCGACGCACTCGTTCGAGATCCCCCTTGTTTCCACGCTGCTTCGATTACGCTCTCGAAAGCATTAGCGGAGGATGATCCAGGTTGTACACCGTTTCCCTCGAATCGATGGGTGGTTCTATTGTGCCGGTCGTTTTTCCTAGAGAGCGGCGTGCGCCTTCGGTGCACGGTAATTGCCCGTGCAACTGCGATGCACTTTGTTGCGAACGATGGGATTGCGTGGAAACGGTGAACCGGCTACCGACGCGATACCATCTTGTTTTCCAGGTGGCTGCGAGGGGAAACTGTGGCCGGTCGCCTCGGGACCGAGCGCGGTTGGATATTGTCGAGCCCGGTTGTCTTTTAATGCGAGAAGAATCGCGGATAGAAGGGGGGCTTGTTAAAGGAGGATGGAGTTTGAATAGCGGTGATTTATGGCTGCGCGGCGGGAAGAAAGGTCGGTTAATTTGGAGGCCGAGTTATTGATGGTTCTGCTGGTGGATTGCTTTCGATTAATTCGGAGGGTTCGTTAGCTTTTCATAGGCGACTAGCCTGGGCCGCTCTCACCGCTCTATCTCGCCACTCTGTTGCGAACGAAATATCGGGGGCGCGCTAGGGGTGTTCGATTCCGATTCGATTCTTCGGAAAATCAATTCTTTTGGTTAAGGGGGGATTCTACCTTGTTTGGCCGAAAAAAGGTGATTTTGATGAATTTTTTGTACAAAAACGATTTGACGAATTAATTTGAGGTTTGACAGGCTGTTTTATTGTATCTTGAGCTATTGTTGTGAATTTTTATGTGACGGTAATAAAAAAAATGTGGCTAATACAGAACGATGACTTGAGGCGTTGAAAAAAATCGGGTGGTCCTGGCGTTGACGGAAAATACCCTAAGGACAATTTGAAACACAAAAGGGAAAAAAGATTCTTAATCTGTATGAATGTGGCTATCGATGGTAGTAGACTCATTAAGATAAATAAAGAAATGTTAAAATGGCAGGCTTCTGAATATGATGAATCGATTTTTTCTCAAAAATCGACAAAACTTTATTAAGTTAAATCAGGAACGGTAACAAATGCGGCAATAAATCTACTACCATAGATAGACAGACGCTTGCTCAACATGCATTTAAAAGTTCAAGTTGTTTGCTTCATTGATTGTCGAGATTTCTTCAACGCACTACAAAAAATGTAGTTTCGAGAAAATCGGGTTTAAAAGTTCATATTATGTATAAGAATAGAAATTGATTACTTACCATTATTAAGCTATTCCAGGGCCGTAAACACAAGACTCTTATCTTTTAGAAAAAGCAAAAAAGAAAATACGCAATTTTTCGGCCAAACAAAGTAGAATCCCCCCTTAAAAGATCGATCTTTTAAATCGATTCTTTGGTATCCGATTTTCTCCAGAATCGATTCTTTGGCGTATGAATTGACAACCGATTTTTTGCCCTCTGGCGGAATTAATTGCCACTAGTGAAAGGACCAATCAAACTGCTTTATGCGTAGGTTTTCCTGATCTTATACGTTTCCCGCCATTTACATTCTATATATTATAATTCTCTTCCTATGGAAATTCGTTATTTGTCTTCTTTTCCCGCTTTTAAATGTGCTGCCCGTTCTTTTATCCTTGACCACTATGTGTAGCTCCCCTTGTCTCTTGTCCTTCCTATGTTTTTTCTCTCGCTATTCTATTCTGTTTTATCTAGCTAACTTTATTTCTAATATTTCTTGCTTTGGGGTTAGGTTGCAAAACAGCAGGTATGCTGAACCTCGCCCTTTTATCCCTTAATTCATATAACTTTGTGATAAATAAAGACGAATTATTATTATTATTATTATTATTACACACGATTCCCACAAAATTTATACAGGATTCGCGCCAAATTTATATACGATTCTTATGTTCTGGATATTGGTTATAGTACGAAAGGATTTATCCTACATTAAGTATGATTGCGAAAAAATATCTACCAATCATGGAAACATCTGTGCCATCAGAACGCGTATTTTCTAAAGCTGGAAATATTTTAACTGATCACAGAAATAGTTTATCACCTGAACATTTACTGCAATTATTGTTTTTAAATTCCTTATCGATGAAAGAATGGCAATTACATGATGAATAAAATATATAAAATGAATAGCAAAATATTTCTTCTATTCAATACAACGCCCTTCAACAACTATTCCAAATTGTTCCTTGTAAAAGTAATTTTTATATCGATTCTTTCAAAATTATTCAAAATCGACATCTACTACTAATTTTGGAAAAAACTTTTATGGCGATTCTTTTCATCTCGATTCTGGAAGAATCGATTCTTTGATTCCGATTTTTTAGAAGGATCGATTCTTACAATCCGATTTTGAATCGATTCAAGAATCGATTCTTTGAGGTGAATCGAACACCCCTAGGGCGCGCCAGCTCCCGACTGTTTCAATTTTTAATCCCGGCTATCGGTTTCGCTGGGTGAGCGGAGTCATTCGTCGGATAAAGGGTACACGATCGCTAATGGGGACAATTTGCCTTATCTAGCGAGTACTCCGGTGACCCGGAGCGCGATTTCCTCCGAGGGGGCGATAGCTCGTCTTCGGAGCTACTTCCCTCCCGTTTGCACGCACGGCGGCCCTTTTCCCGCGCGGGACCCCCTCGCATTATAAAGGCCGCCTCCGAGGAGCCGGCCAGATTGAGGAGGGCTTCCGTCGCGCCTCGTGTAACGCGAAAACCGTTCGAAAGTTAATTCGAAATTTATTCATGGACTCTGCGGGACCACTAGCTGCCGCCTCCTTTATATACGCGCGGGCATTACGTCGGTACATGTGGCCCAGCGACCTATCCTCCTAGGACATAGGCCTACGCCACGCGGAACGAGGGTGAACTCGAGCTGAGAAAGAACAGGCCAGCCTTCTATGAATACGTAATTTTATTACGATTAAAAATTAAGTCCCGCTCCATCGATCGAGCGGTTCCCACTTGCAGCGCCGCTCCTTCAAACTCCTCCTGATTACTCGCGACTCCTCTGTCCAAATTTTCCACATTCAGGAGAATATCCTCCCTCGTTGCGAAAATACGAAAGTTAGACCCGGGTATCCCGAGTAGCCCAGATTCGAGAAGTTGGGTGCCGGAGGAAGTTAACGGTGGCAGGGCGCGGCGAAACGAGGGAAACGGTCGCGACCCGGATTTTATCGGGGAGATTTAGGTATTTCGAGGAGGTATTCAGATTTATACGCGGAACTGGCCGTTATTGCGGCCGTATATTTGCTGTGTATCCGGGGGGCGGCGCGGAACTCGAGGAGCGCTCCTTTCATGGCAACGAGAATCCGAAAAGTACACGGTATCGCGTGCAAAAAGATATCGTTTGCTCGTAAAACTGGTGATATTACGCGACGGAGGTTGGACGTCGAAGACACTTGTCCCTGTGGGGGTTGGAAGGAGCGAGGGTGGCTAGGGGCAACGTAAAATCAACGTGCGTCGATATAACAACCGATAGATTTACAGCGCTGTAATAATAAAACGCGGGCGATACGATCGTCGCTCGGGGGCTTTATTAAAACGTCGCGGCTCGCGGAAGCTTTGGGATCGATACTCCTATAGGGAGAACCAGTGCTCGAAACAGTATGCTCGTTTCCTCGTTTCCTCTTTCTTTTCTATTGATCAATAGCGCCGGATAAAAATACGCGCTTACGGTGACGCAACGACGTAACACGAGCGAGCCTGGAATCGAGAGGATCGTTATCGATTACCAGCCCGTTGCGTAATCTTTCCGCGCCGAGGCTCCAACTCCTTCGCGGATCTGCTCGCGTCCACTTAGAGACACTATAATAAAAGTCTGGACACGAGTGACAGTCCGCCATGTTTGATCGAAATCCTATGAGAGAGAAAGAGATATACGCCATTTCACTCTTAAGCAGTCTTAACATCTCACGTTTATGGTAGCAATGCATTGCGCATTTAAATAAGTATAATAAAAAAACATATCAAATTGAACACAAGATTTAGTTTTTTTAATTTATATCTTCATTATCTTGGTATAATGGACAGATTTAAAAATCAGCGGGAATGGATGGAAAATGGCGGGTTAATCAAAAACCCAAATGCACATTTTCAGATTAATAGATAGTAAAATACCGCCATAAACGTAAGAGTTGTTAAGAGTGGTTAAGAGTGAAATGGCGTATATCTCTTTCTCTCTCGTGGGATTTTGATCATACATGGCGGACCAATCAAAAAGTGGCCTTCTCGTGTCCAGACTCTTATTATAGTGTCTCTACGTCCACTCAAAGGATATTTTCAGTCGACTGGTGTCGTCGACAGATTGCTGCGTCAGGTTGGGTCCGCTTGGTGTCCCTGCAGCTTCTTCGATACGAATCCTAAGCAGGGGTTGAATGAAACTGTTGAGTTTTATGAATGAAGGTTATTTATTGAATATTATTATTATTATTATTATTATTGAATTAACGGGAGAACCCTTTAGAATACAAAATTTGAACAATGTAATACAGTAGGTATAGCTTATAGTAAAAACATATAAATAAAATAAAATAAACAGAAAATATACAGAAAAAAAACATAACAGTCTACAAAAAAGCGCGAAAAACCAAAAAACCATAAACCAAATATTTAACTTTTTATTTTTTTTTGTTTTAAGGTAACTTTGTATCTTGACACTTTAATTCTGTTATACGAGCTCAGTTTTAACAGTTATTTTATGTTCGATTATATAATTATAAGTAGCTTTATTACTCGGCTTCGCCCGAAATTTAGATTCTGATTAGGTATACCTATAAAAAAGTTTTTTTTTAGTGCAGATAGTCAGGTTCATCTGGATTAGCTAGGAATAACGACCTGGGAAAAATCACGCGACCCCAGAGTTTACAGTTGAATAGTTTTTAAGCGACAGACAAACACACAAACACTTTCCGCTTTATATGCTTTTAAGGTTTCAATTGCAGAGCATTTTCGGGAAATCTGCTTGACACAGCTTTAATTTTTTCGGGGCAGGATAAATGTTCCTGTTTAACAGGAACTTTTTTCTACTTTCGAGAAAATAAAAATTTCTTATTTACACAAAAATGTGTGGAATAAATGTTTCAGCTAATACACTGAATTTTATAACAGGAAAGTTAATAGTCATAAAATTACAGTTACTTCGTAATTAATAGAAAATTTCAACAGTTTTATTCGACACCTGATTCTAAGTCTTCGCATTGAAGCAGAGCTCTGAACGCGTGTCTGGCGTGAGACGGTGCACGTGACTCCTTCCTCGCGAGAAATCCGCGAGCTTAAGGGGAGCTTCTGGTCTAAATGTCGATTTTTTTTTATTTCATTTTTCGAATGTTCAACCTTTTAGGAAAACGTGTTTAAAAGGATTTACTTCTGGCTAGGGGGGTACTAAAAAACATACAAAAACTTGAAAATTTATAATTTTCAAAGGCGATGAAAGGACGAAAAATACTGGGAAAAGTGATTTCAATCTTGAAGTGTCATTATTTTCTAAGAAAAATGTAATTTTTGTAATTTTTTTTAGCCCCCCCCCCCCTAGCCAAAAGAATAATCTTCAAAATAAAAAAGGTTTCAGTCGAATCGGATAATAACTTTTGGAGATACAGGTCCCACAGATTTGGATCAATTTTTTGACGACTTGACTTTAACGACTCCCCAGGGCTGTCTGCAATGATTAATTATAAAACAAAAAATATATTTTCTAATTTAAGACATCCTTAATACAATGCAAAAAGTCCCATTAAATTATATATAGTAGTTTTCCTTTAATTAATTCCTAAATATCATCTATTTTTTTGGGCTCTAGACCAGAACCTCCCCTTAAATCGCGACTCACAGTTCCCCGCGAGTCTCTCTTCTGTCTGCCCGGCCGTGGTCTTTAGGTATTACCAGCGAACAATGTTACAGGTAGCACGACGTGGCTTTTCTCTCATCGAGTGGCGTCGCGGCCAGAGGCCGCGGCACTCGCGATAAGATGAAGAGCCCCAGCCGCGAGAAAAAAATAAACGGTGGAAAAAACGGAGCGCGTGGGAGGGAGAGAGATCGTGGTAGGGAAGAAGGCGAAGGAGAGAGAAGGCGGGCACACAAAGGGCCCGCGACTCCGCTGGAACGAGCTCCCGCTGTTATTTCTAGACGAAGATTCAGTTTCCGGCCTCGGCACCCACCAATTTGTATAATTACTGTTTTCTCTGAAAGCAGCTCCGCTCCCTCGTGTCCAGGAAAGAAGCCCCCTCTTACCACCCCTTTCGCCCGAAAACGCTGTAAAGACGCCTGTGTTCTCGCGATTCTCTTTTCGGCCCCTTTGCTCTCCTTATCCGTTCCATCATCGCGATTGGCCGGCGGATCGACACGGGGATCGCGATGCACGGATGAAACAGGCTCGACTTTAGACGTCGCGATTGATTTCCGTTTGGGAGGAAAGGTGCAGGAAGGGGATAGGGGAGAGTAGGGTAATGGCGAACGCGGGGTAATCCGGAACGCGGCGGTTACGGCGTTTTAATAAATAAAAAGTGATGTTCCCTCTCCACTAGCTAATAGTTTAGGTCGTATGCTAGTCAAGATAAACACAATTTATTATTTTCATCATGTTTCAAGTAATATTTTGTCCATCTTCAATTGGATGTAATAACTGTTGAATTAATGATACAATTGGGATTTTTTTAAGTTGAAATAAAGCACTTTTTTACCAACATTTTGTGACCAACGCGTTGCTTGAATTATGATTCTAACTTCTGAAATAAATTCTTTTTTATTTTTTGATGTCGTGGGGTAATGAGGAACAT
Organism: Andrena minutula; assembly: GCA_929113495.1. Classification (NCBI taxonomy): domain Eukaryota; kingdom Metazoa; phylum Arthropoda; class Insecta; order Hymenoptera; family Andrenidae; genus Andrena; species Andrena minutula. Next base: position 73,764,627 of record OV815993.1, on the reverse strand, counting down.
CTCGGATGGGGTAATCTCGAACCTTTGAGATTAGCAACGATAACCGATTTTGATGAAATTTTCAGCATGTATAAAACTTACTTAAATCTACAAAAGGGATTTTTGAATTTTCATTAGTCTCAGAAAAAAAAGTTTAAAAAACAACCTTTACTATTTTTTTCGATATTCCGACCAATTGCAATTTTTCTCTAACGCACAAGAAGAGGAATTTGAAAAATACATTAGGTAGAGGTTGTAGCAACATTTTTTATGGGTTGACCATTGAAATCGCGCTTTCTGTGCGACTTTTGCGATATGTAACTCTGTTCGTAATTACCCCATGCACAATTCAGAATTACCCCACCAGCAGTCGGGTAAATCCGAACAGCAGGGGTTTGGTATTTTCATTATAAAATTAATTTTTATTAAAATTTTTGCAAAATTCGTTAGAGCAGTTTATAGAGGACTAGTTTGAGTATGTTTATAAATAAAAAACAAATTCGTATCTCGCATAGTTTTCGTTCTGATTGTTTTCTCGCTTAGGTGTTCGCCATTACCCCACTCTCCCCTAGACTCGTCTCGCGAAGAGGAGCACCAGGCTATCCTGCAGCAAGACTTAACCCGACTTAATTCGGTGTATTCACAGTCGTGCTCCGCGATCCGCGAGCAACGATTCCGCTTACGTATGTTCGTTACGTGGGCTCCGCGGTGTGTATCGGGTTCGTGGATCGACTGGCTATCTAAGAATTGTAAGTGAATAGACGCTGATTAGGAGTTCTCACGCATCCCCGAACGGCTGAGGCCTCCTCTCGTTATTTGTTATTTGACTCGCGAGCTGGCTGATCCTATCGCTCGGCTGCCGTCTGCATGGTTAGTCCGCGGTGTCTTAGTCCGCGGTGTCTTCGATTATTCGATTGGCGAACGACGCGGTCGCTTTTCCCTGGTTTATCGACGCGGCAGGGGCGTTTGGATTTCTGGAATTAAACGTGGCGTTTGTCTACGAGGCGCTTTGCGAGCAAAGTGACCGAGTTAAAGGTGGATAGTTTAGACGAGGCATAATTGGTGCACGGTGGAGGCTCCGTTGGAGGGTGATTATGTCTGAAGGCTCTCGATGGAGAATAAACACACGTGGCAGTTGGATGTGCCGCTGCTGGAGACGGTGGCTCGCCTAATCACGTCCGTAAATAGTAGAAGCCTGGCCCGTGGACATCGTTGAGCGTCACTCAGCTAGATTGCTCGTCAAAGGGACGCAGGACGCAAGGACGGTCCTGGGCAGGACGCAATTTCGCAGTTTCTCTTTCCCGTTGGCTAGGCGCATCTCTTTGCGATAGCCGACCAGCGGCGGCAGACGTTTCGCTCGCAGTAATTGCAGAACACGGCCCACCCCTCCATCCGGTTTTTCATTTGGCCCCTTTTAGTGTCGACCTTAAAATAAACTTTGTAGCCCTGGGTCGTCGTCGTCGTCGTCGCCGCCATCGTCGTCGTCGCCATCCTCCTCTTCCTCATCTCGTCGTGGTCGTCGCCGTCCCCGCGGCTCTCTCTGTACTTTCTCGTTCCCCGCGATCCTCCCGTCCCACTCGCCTCGCCTCTCCGCTCCACTATCTTTCTCACCGCGAGCCTCGTCACGCCCTGTCAGCCGAAGAAGCGCGGCAAGGAAATGAAAGAGGGAGGGAGGGGGTGGGACGGGCGTAGCTAGAGAAAGAGAAGAGCCTCCGGTTCGAGAGACACCCCAAAGAGTTACAGCTTTCAATTTAGTAGTGCAAACACTCGCCGCGAGTTAATATCTGCCTCCCATTTCCTGGTCTAACCTCGTCAGGGTAGCCCGCGCGAACAGCTCCCCGTGAAGCTTGCCCCGGCCGCGCGGCGTCTTCTCTGGGAACGATTACGCCGAGCTAACGCGACCACCGCGGCCGTGACTAATCACGCGTCCTGCTAAACCGTCGCGATGACGGAAATTGGATACAGGCTCGGGAGGAAGTCGGGCGGGCGACGAGCTGGCAAGCTGGCCGATTAGGGGCGGGTTATCCTCGTTTCAACTCGATCCTGGGGTAATCGCGATGAAAGCGTCGTATCCTTCTTCAACACCAAGTTTGTCTCGCTTCCACTGGCGACGCGTCTCGATAACTTAGCGGTTGGTCCGAGGAGCTGAGCATGGATGTGATTGTTGCAGGTCGCAGCGCAGCCGTGAGGATGTGAGCGACGATGCCCGCAGTAGCGCGTGAGATCATCGTGATCGCCCCGAGATGGCCGCGACGCCAGTCCCTCGCGTTTCAACGTGATCCGACGAGGCAAGGAGGGAACGCGGGGGGCCGAGCACGCCGGCCAGCGATGCACTGAGGCTTCGCCTTCGCCCTCACCCTCACCCCCGCCCCCGCCCACCGCCGACCGGCAGGAGTGCAGCAGGTCGCACGCAGCAGGACAAGCACCAGGTGGAGCCAGGATGGAGGAGGTGCGGGGCTCCCCGGCGCGGCGCCTCTCGCAGATCCTCGACCCGATCGCGCGGCTCGCCACGGATTTCGGCTCGAGCTCAGCCCCCTGCAGCCCTCGGCTCGGCGCCAGGGGCCACGAGGCCTCCGCCACGATGCTGCAGGCCGGGCCACCGGAGGCCGTCCGTAGACAACACACGGAGGCGAGTCGGGGGCTGGCCAGCGGGCCGGAGAGTCCTCGGCTCTGGCCACGGCAGATTCGCCAAGCCCCGGCGCCGCCACCTCGGCCCAGACACGCCGCCGGCAACCTCAACAACAATCACAACACCGCCTCGAGCAGCCTCGCGGCGCCGGTGCACACCAGGGACTCGCCCTACGTGAACGTGCCGAACCTGCTGTTCCAAAAGGAAGCCAAGGGGTTCGCGGACGCCGCGAGGAGCGCTGGCTACGTGGAGCTCAGGGACGCTAAGCCCAAGTGCAGTCCGTACGACTTCACGTCGGAGCCGAGCGGACACGTGGAGTACGCGGACAAGCGGACGTTCGCCGGGCAGACCGACCTGGACGGCAAGGATCTCGCTGCCCTGGCAAGGACCAGGTCGAACTTCGACCCCGGGCCCTCGCCGCGGACCGGACACTACGATCGCGCGTACTCGCTCTCCGGGAGGCAGCCTGAGCCAGCCGGTAGCAGAGTGTTCGCCGAGAATCGGCTGTTCCACGAGCAGAGGAGCACCGCCGCGGCCGCCCCGGACGCCAACAAGGAGAAGCTGGAGAGCCGACCCGCTTACACCGCGTCCAAGAGCTTCGATGGATACTCGACCGCGGTGGAGGAGCTTAATTGGCAGGAGAGGTGCCTCGAGCTGCAGCTCGAGCTGCATAGAAGCAGGAGCCAGGCCACCAGGGTGCGGGACATGCTTCGCGAGAAGGTGAGTCTGTTTACCACCCACTTATTCTACTTACTCTTCTCTCGCCTCTGCGCTCGGGTTCCGCGATACTCTGCCGGCGGATTCGCCAGGTGGAAATCGACGCGGCACACGGCGTTTAGCTGGGAAATTGGAAAAAGCTAGCCGTCGAGATGGCTCGCCTCGACCCATATTTCCAGCCGAGTCCGCGGGGACCAATCGCGACAAACGATCCGTGACTAAACCAATAAGCGATCCCGTTCCGTCCCGCCGACGGCGGAACTGCCGCTGCCGTTCACCGATAACCGTTCTGTTCCCCGCGCTGCCTCGCCGAGAATTTCCAACGAATGAATTCGAGGGGGACGCTCCTGACGGAAAATTCAACCTGCCCGGCGAACTTCCATCCACTTCTCCGCCCCATATCGGTCTCGTAAGCGAAACGCTTTGGGCAGTAACTGTAAAGCTCCGGGACGATCTCTTCATCATCGAAAGACTCGATTTGCGACAATGGTTTCTGGGAAAAGCGAATAAGTACTTTGTCAAACCCAATCGAACATTGTCTGCGAACACTAGGAGTGAGAAATTGCTGGGGGGTTCGCAGCATCTGCTGGGGTGGGATGCAGTTAAAGATCGATGATTGTAGTCCAACTGACAACGTCACACGCGTCCACCCACATCCTACTTGGTCCGTGAAGTTGGCATCTCCAAATGCGAATCAATGGCATTCGTTTGTTCATCGTTTGCCCACGTTTGTCCAGCAAAAATTTTCGTTTGCCCGGCCTGCAAGAAAAAGTTATTCTTAAGGAGGAGCGAGCCCTATTTAGGACGCTAGGAATAAGGCGATTCTTGGGATTTTTTTCCTAAGAAACTGTTAAGCGGATCTTTTCTAAACTTTCAGGCTATTTTAGTTCATATTCAAATAATAAAAATTAATTTTTACGTTACAAAGTGTTCGGTAGATATGAAGATATATGAACAAGTTCGTTAGTGAACGAATCATACTAGAAATAAGAAAATCCTTGTTTTTTTTATTTCAACGAAGAAATGGGGCCACCATTACAATCGCCAATTTGCAACTCCGCCGCGCGAGTCCTAACGAACGTGTTCATATATCTCCATTTATACCGAACACTTTGCAACATAACAATTAATTTTCATTGTGTGAATGTGAATTAAAATACCCTGATAGTTTGAAAAAGATTCGCATAACAGTTTTTTAGAAAAAAAAATTCCCAAGAATCACCTTATTCCTAGCTTCCTAAATAGGGCTCCCCTCTTAAAGTAGGGTAAAGGACCCATATACCGGACGGCCCCTTATTACCGGACACAATATTCATTTTCATGATTTATAAAATCCAGGCTACATAAATTAAATTGTAATATTCTTATAATAACATTTGAAATTATAGTTTCCTAAATAAATGTTCGGGACAGTGTCCGGCAACTCGGGCACGGTAAATACTTCTCAAGCTTTAAGGATGTATTGGACCTATTTTCAAAATAGTTCCAAGTTGATGAAAATTCGCGAGATTGTTCTTTTTAACCTTCCTGATGTGCTCCAAAAATTTTAAACGAATTCACTAAACGGTTACTGAGGTATAACGATTTTAATTTTCACTGATTTTACACGTACTCTTATGGAAAGAGACGATCTTGACGAATAAATCATCTGAAAAAATGTTGAAGAAATAGTAGCAATGTTTTAAATTTTTTTGTACATGCAGTATATGGGTAGATGAAAATATCTGTCTAGTTTCAATTGTTTTCTCTACACCGTTTTAAAGAAATAAATTATAACTTGAGAAAATTGTGAATTCTGGGCATTTTCACTGCCAAAAGTTTAGCAAATAATGCTTGAGAAAGCATTTGTAAAGTGAAAAATACCTTCCCAGGATTAAAAATAATTTACTAAGGTGGTTGACCCAGTTGTCGATCGGTTTAGACGTAGTCGTCGATCACTTAAATATTGAGATTTTATAAGGTTTTTGAACAATATTGTGATGATATATGTAGGTAAAGACTCTTAAATATTAATTTGCAATTTTGTCCTATACACAATATTGTTCAAAAACCTTATAAAATCTCAATATTAATTCAAATGATCGACGACTGGGTCAACTACCTTATGCGTAAGACGTAGCTATTCACGTATTTCAACTTTTGTCTGATATTGTACGCCCAATACATCCTTAAGTGTGTCCGGTAATTACGACAAATTTTTTTTTACAGTTTTACTAATATCTCTTTAATATTTCATTATTTAGTTAAATCAGAAAGTCCTGAATTTACGGAAATACTTAATAATCAGTTCAATGCAAAAAATTCCCAGAATATAAGAAAACTTATGTTGAAATTCCTAAATAACTTTCATGTTATCACTAAATGTTCGGTATATGGGTCCTTTACCCTAGGTATATTATTAAGAAATGAAAAAAATTCATCACAACCCACATGAAAACATTTTAATGATTTGTCAGCGGCATATGATTGTCCACAAATATGTCCACGGATATATGGAAAGTGTTCATAATTTTTTTTTGAGGTGGCCATCGATTTTTTTCCAAAAATTTGCATTTGGGGATGCCAGCTTCACAGACATCCTAATCCCACTCCACCCTCTTGGATTCCGCGTACTAGATGGCAAGGTCAAGGCTCGTTGCCATCGCGAAACGATTTCTACCGTTCAGTTTTAGTTTGATCTGTCGCTGGACGTACATCGGATGAATTACAGGGGCAGGGTGAAACCGCTCGTCTGCAGGGGGCTGAAGCGCCGTTTCGGTACACACGTCTTTAGTATGCACGGTCACGCGTGACGATTTAACGCGTCCACCCTAGATAAGGCACATCTCCGCCGGTATAGAGCGCGGCGGAATGGTCCCGTCGCTTCTTCAAAACCCCTTGTGCCTCTTAAACGGAATTGAATCACTTAGCAGGCGAGGAGCCTCGTTGTTTCCTCCACCGTCGTTCTTCTCCCATGAATCACCGACAGACACTCTCTCCTCGCCGCCCCTCTCTTCCTCCTTCCTCTTGTTGCTCGTTACACGCGGTTCCGCTCTAACGAATCGCCGAGCGAACTTGGACCACGTTGACCAGTGGTGGAATCAGCTGACGCGACGGTGAGAGGCGTCCGCCGCTTCTTATCGTTCTCGTATCGCGCGCCTCCGAGCCGAACGGCCGTTACGCGCTCCTTGCATCACTCTCTCGGATCGTTGTCCTGATTGACGTAACGTTTGTTTACAACGCGGCGAGATCCGCTGCGCCGCGAGCCTCACCTCTTCCGAAGCCTTGCCGGCGGCTGCTCCAGCTTCAGCTTACTACCGCCCAGGCGCAATTACCAAGTTTCCGCGTAATTTTTAGTAATACTAATAACCACGTCCATGGAGCTACCCGCTCCGTTCCGCGAGTCGAACTTCTTTGTTCCCGCGCGCTGGATATGAAGGAGCGGAGATTGGATTACATTGTGCGCCAAGTATTACGCGGCCAGCGTCCATCATAAGTTTCTTCCTCCGATTTTAATCTCGAAGGGGAAAGGCTCGTTTAAAGCAACTTTTTCCCCGGTGTTAATAGCTATCAACTATGCTGTTTCCTTCCGACTCCAAACGAATAAATGCTCCGCGCTGTAATCTCGATCTACTGGCCCGAAACGTTCACTCTTTCTCTTTGGGTACCAACAAAGCCCACCAGCTACCCCGCGGTCCTCCGCAGCGGATCGATGGCGAAAAGGGAGCCCGCGTGCGCTAGGCAGCTTCCTAGAAATCGCTCACGAACCGCGAGAGCTGACCTTTCCTCGCGTGACAAAGGCCCACATTCCGCGTTCACGGTCGCGCCGCGGGAATACTCGCGGGGCGGAGGGTGCTGCTCGAGGAAGATAGCAGAGCGACTGGCAACCCGCGGCCGACCTATCTGCGTATCGCCCTCTTTAATGCCCCTTCAAAGGGCATTAACGAGTAACGGCCTCGTAAAAAAATTAACGGCGCCGGCGCGTTTCCGCCGCGATATGATTTTCAAGTTGAAAGCCCTAGCAGCGTGCCGGTCGTTTCGGGAAATATATAAAAAGAGGGAAAGGGAAGTCCGGTGGTCGGGGTTGATGCTCGCCAGGAGATTTCTATTTTTTTCCGCGCACCATCGCTTCTTTCGCGCGTTTCGAACGTTGTCGCGCGTTAATGCAGACAAACTGCGACCTCCGGGGGCGAGAGGAGGGTGGCGGAAGCGTGTGTGCTCGGCCGAGGGTGGAGAACGGGCGAACGAAACGTTGACGAGAATTCGGCGAGCCGCGCTCAGTCGGAAATTATACGGACCCGCCATATTTCCACGTTTTTGCCTGTCTGTCCACCGCGCTTCCACCCTTCTTCCGACCCCTGGCTTCGCGCCCACTCCCTCGCGAAAACACCCAGTTAAACGGGGAATCGGTAAATACCGCGGATCGTACGCGTTCGTTCGCGCCGGCTGGACCGTGTTTCGACGCCTCGTCCCTCGTCGGATTTCAGTTTCCTTTGTTCCCCGCTGCTCGGCGAAACTGCGGAAGCTAGAGCGATGATTAATGCGGACGCAGCACACCCACACAGCACCATAACATTGCAGCAACTTCTCTGCAATATTGCGATGCAAGATTGCAATGTTGCACCATAACACTGCAGAGACGTTGCAGGTTCAGTCCTATGTCCGCCTTCGCAATACAGTTCTGTCTCTCTAGAGTCGCGTGTGTCGGGACCGGGCGCACGCTATTTGAGAGACGAGTAGTCTATTCGGCTTCCTTTGATTTCACGCGGTCAGAGTGTAAGGTGTGTCACTATCGAGAATGTTTATGAACCTTTCTTCGACTTTTTCTTTGACATCCGATACCCGATGCCCCGACGCGGCGACTACAACCGAAGTTGTGGGGATAGCTTCGCGCTTATAGAGAATCCGAAAACGCGTGACATTTGAGAGACAGTACTGTATTACAGGTGTATATTTTTGCAATGTTGTGGCAGCATTGCAAACATATAATCCTGCAACGCTCCGACAATGATTCTGCAACGAAACGGCAATAAAAACGGCCAACGAGAAATTCTAGCATATCCAGTTAAATGAAACATGCTGTAGAATCTACTCGACGTCATATTTCAAATTTTGTCAAAGTCATAGTTGCTTCAGAATAGTGCTGTACTTTTTCTACAATATTTCCACTACAGTATTGCACGGCAATATGTAGGCAATTTTGCTGGGTCGTTGCCACTGAAACATTGCACATCGATTTGCGCGCAATATTGCCGAAATATTGTAGGAACATTGCAACTGGAACATTGCACTTCGATGTGCACGCAATATTGCAGAAATATTGTAGAATCGTTGCCTATGGAACATTGCACGGCAACGTTCTTGCAATATTGCTGCAATATTGTAAGATCATTGCCACTCCAATAATCCACGGCAATATTGCAGGAACGTTCCTACAATATTGCAATGCAGCCTGCAACAACGCAATATTGCAGCAACGTTCCTGCAATACAGTTGCAGCGAAGTGTGCTGTATAGGCAGTGGTCGTTGATGATCTAGCGGGACAAATGTCCAAAATCATGACCATCCAAAATAAATGAATCTTGGTCATACCACAAGCTACTGAGTCAGAGATATCGGAATGATATGGTATGCAACTTTATACGTATTTCATCAAGTTTAGTAGCCGCTTAGTAACTGACTGTTAGATTGCGTCAGTATCAACTATATAGGGGAGAGTTGCCTATATCGTACCACGTAAGACATTTTACGTTATATTTCATATTTGGTACTAATTTGAACACAAATGACTATTGGATATTGTAGCTTGATCTCTTAGGAACCTATTATTATATGCTTAACCTTTTATTGAGAACAAATTAATTTGTTATTAATCTTTTTGCCACCTACTGTAAAAGGTACGATTTAGGCAACCGGTCTCCTAAATCGTACCTCCACTAAAAATGGTATAAATAACAAATAGAGGAGAAAATATTCAACATAAAGTAATGATTAATATATAGTTACGTATATGTATATGTATATTGATCACACACAGGCCGCAATAACCTATTTATATGATATATGTACATAACCTATATTATTATTCTTATTATTAAACGTCTTTATTACTTAAGTAAAAGGCGAGGTGCAGCCAATGTGTTGTTATTATACCTGACCTTAACTTATAACATACGAGTTGTCAAATCCTACTAGTAAAATTGTAGTGGTACGATTTAGGAAACATGATCGATTTACTTATTAATATCAATTTAAACTTTATAATGAATGTAATATGTACTTAAAATGAATGTAAAATATTCTACATTAAACCCGCTTTTAGAAAAATACAAAAACACAGGACAAAATTGCATTGTTTGATTAATATCAGCTAAAATAAACTGGTAAAAAGTTACATCAATCATACCTGATTTTTTAAAATGTTTATAGCACGCACAAAATAGAGTGTAAGCTCATAAGGTTTTGTTTCTATTTCGTATTTCGCATTTACTTGATATTTTTATTATCAGATGTCGTTTACATTCATTAATTACTGAGAAATTGATGCGATACGATTTAGGTGACCAGTACGATATTGGCAACTCTCCCCTATCAGAAGTGCCTAATTGTATCGCGATTTAAATTGCTAGTATTTTGAATAATCGATTGCAGCGGTACAATTAAGAAGTAAATCGACCTTCAGCCATGAGTATTTTAATTTCTAACGAACAGAATTAAAATATAATCATAAAAATGATGGAATTTTTCAATAGCTTTCGTTGGAAAAGCTCTAGAGATTCAGGAACCTTATGGAACCTGACAATTTTCGTGCCATTTTGTTCTATTTGCTTTATAGAGTACATATTCACAAGTTATAGCTGCAAATATTTGCAACTCTACATAATTTTTATACATAATTAAAATGATTCTATCTTCTAAATTATCTATCATTCTAAATAACGTGGTTGTAAACAATTTTTCTCTACAAAATACAGTTCATATTGGCTTTCTACATTTTAAGAAACCCTAAAATACGAATTTTGGTTTTAAAAAACCCTTGAAGGCTGAGGTGAACGTTTTAAGGGTGGTAAAACAATGTGGGTGGTGCTTTTCAAACAAATAATACACATTTTCACCTAACTGATGATTCATGTACGATCTGCAACTTTTGTCCCGCTAGATTGCTATTGGACAGACCACTGTGCGCAGGCTTGCATAGCACTCCATGCGCAGTCTAAAATGATGGTTGTTTGAGAACAACTGTGTCTTCCTTACTCCAAAAGTACTACTCCCTTGTCGCGCATCTGGAATTCGTTTCAGTGCCGCATATCGCGCAAAGTTACCACTGTCCTCCGACAGGGCGCATTTACCATTCATAAAACCCACGGAAAAGCATCGCAGCACTAAGAGCCGTATTACTTTTGATGAATAAATTACTCGAACGGTCTGTTCGGGGCGGGCTCCTCTAAGTATTAAAGCCGAGGAGCATTATGCCCCGACGAAAATACGGCGCCGTTGAAGTGCACGAAGAAGTTGATGCAATCTTGAGAGGCGGGGCATTTCTAACGCGGCTCCACGGTCGTCCATTCCTTCCCTTACGCGCGCGTATCTTTCCCGCTCGTTTCCAGCGTCGCTTTGCATAGACCCAGCTTCCTCGGCTGAGTAATGCCGCGAGGCTGGACGAGCCCCGTGTCTTAATCTTCGTTAGAATTTCTAATTTACCGGCGACCCTAACTCGCCTCTCCAGAATATTCCGCGCCAACTTCATAATCCTTCGAACGGAGCAGCTTCTCGCCACCTACCACCCCCCCTCCCTCTCATCTTTTTCTATCCTCCCCTTTATTCCTCGTTCCGTGCCGAGAGACAGCCGTCCTCTCGCGATCTCTAATTTGCGCGGCGGCACAGGAAGCGAGAGCACCGCGAGGAGAGACACTCACTCCGACTGTAAATGGAACACTGGCGCGACCGAGGCGTGCAGGCCTGCAGAAAGGGTTAAATCGCAGTGGGACTCGGGGATCGGGCGAAATTGCGAACAATCGCGTCAAGCAGGCGACACCTCGTTATCCAGGCGACGGTGACAGGCGCGAACCAGGTCGGCCGAGCAAATATCGCCGGCCGCGCGTGCATGTAGGTACACGCCGGGATATATTGTTCGGGGGCGTCCTATTAATATTGCATTCCGTCGGAACGGTGTGTACCAGAGGCGCGTTCCACATATAAAGTTCGTATCAATATTGATTCGCTGCCGACGGCGTGAATGGAGGGGCCCCCCGTGCAAACAGACGGAAGGAGGGGGGGGAGGGCCCGTGGGTTGCGAGGATTTCAAAAGCCTCCTCGACGAGTCGAACCGCCGACCGAGAGAGCTCGGCCTCGGATCGGAGGAAAAGGAGTTTCCTCCACGGTTTTCAGACCTATTTACGGATGAAACGGATGTTAACTTCGCTTCCCCTCCCCCTCCTCGCCCCGATCCACCAGCCTCTGTCGCGGAGAACGGAAAGGATATTGAAGGCTGAACGACGGGAGACTTCTGATTGAGCATTCGCGACGCTTTCACGCACTTTCAGGGGATATTGGAAGTTGAAGGCTCCTCGGCGGTTATTCTTGTCGCTTTGACGTCGCGTTTCCGTCGCGATAGGAGCGCAGGGCTCGGGCCGCGCAGAAATTTCGCTCTGAACGAGGATTTTCAGGCGAGCACGGGAAAATGAGTGTAGGCGAGCGGGTTTTATCTTCTCGGTAGAAAGATGTTGGCTGGATCTCCTCGAAACGGAGGCTTCCATGAAAATTTTGGGAATTCTGGCACTCTGCGCTTCGTAGGGCCTTGTATTTATACGTGTCGAATTTTTCGCTTGTGTTTCTTTATTCTTACCACCTAATATGGTTCCATTTCACAAAAAAATAGTCCCTGAAAAAGATTAGGGGAGACCGGAGCTAGGTATGCAGTATGTCAATAAAATAACAATGGTGTTTTTATAAAAATTAGGAATGTAAAAAATTTGTCAACTAGCCCCGGTCTCCCCTACTGCAATGGGATAACTGGAAAGGGTGTTGACCAGGCCTTAAAGTTTAGAATTTATCAATGTTTTTTTTTGTTCAAATAATACTAAGAGAGCATTCTATTTTCTATGATTACTGTATATAGGGTAAAGGCAGGTAATATGGAACACCTGATTTCAGAAGCTTGTCAAAAGCAGGGGAATTGGTGTTTTTAATAAAACTGACATGACGGGACGAGGGAACTAATGCATAATCATCTTAATTATAGGGTAAATGCACCAATAAATGAACACTTAAGGCTAATGAATGAACACTTTTATAAAATTATGTTTGCAGCGCGATTGATTCCACGTGTTGCGAAAATTGTTTGGATATGAAGCAAGAAACTAGAAGAAGTCTTTAATTAATTAGTTGCTTATTTTAATAACTTATTTTACTCATTTTAATAAAAAATGTCCATTCACTGGTACGTGTTCACTTACTGGTACATCCACCCTATAAAGAAGAAAGCTTCTTATGTTTGTCTGTTGCCTAAAAACTTCCGAACGATAAATTCTGGGATCACGAAATGTGCCTCAGATTCATTATGCCTGACTAATCCAGACGAATGTGAGTAAAATAGTAAATTTACGTAGTCAAATGTAAAAAAAATCCAATTGTTTTGCAATTATAAAAAAAAAAAAACAACTGAAAAGAGTGAAAATCGGCCGTTCGAAAAAAGGGTCCTAATATGGAACACCTAGGAAATTTGTAAAGAAAACTCAAAAATCTTTACTTGTTTTTACTAAAAATGAAGAGTTATTAAGTAAAAGGTATAAATAAATACACATCTTTTTTGGAATTTATTCCTCTTTTCTGTGTCTTCTACACGTTGGGCACCTGAATAAATACGTTGGAAGCCCCACATTCTTCGTGTGTCAACTGGACGCAGCGAAGACAGTGGATCTACTTTTCATTGCCATTATTTTCATAATTACCATCGCAAAATAAGCATTCCGCATCATCGTCGTCATTCTCATTATCAACTTTATCTATGTTACTTGGTATGTTCCATATTACGTACACACATGTTCCGAAAAGAAATTAAGAATTATGCTAGGGAAGAAAGTAACTTTATTGGTTAACTTTTGTTGAATAATCAAAAAACACACATATTTAATGATAAATTATACCAAAATAATACTTTATAAATTGTAGTGGTACGATTTAGGAAACATGATCAATTTACTTATAAATATCAATTTAAACTTTATAATGAATATAATATGTACTTAAAATGAATGTAAAATATTCTACATTAAACCCGCTTTTAGAAAAATACAAAAACACAGGACAAAATTGCATTGTTTGATTATCAGCCAAAATAAACTGGTAAAAAGTTACATCAATCATACCTGATTTTTTTACCTGTTTATAGCACGCACAAAATAGAGTGTCAGCTCATAAGGTTTTGTTTCTATTTCTTATTTCGCATTCACTTGACATTTTTATTATCAGAAGTCGTTTACATTCATTAATTACTGAGAAATTGATGCGGTACGATTTAGGTGACCAGTACGATATTGGCAACTCTCCCCTACATAGTTACAATTCACGTGAACACGCGGAGCATGTTTGGAATCCCCTGTAATTCTTCGCGAACGTAACGAGGCTTTTCATGTGCCCACCGTCACCATCGATGTTTGCGTTCGGAGGTCCATTGAATTTGGCGCGCGATTAAAATTCGCTGGGAATCCGCGTCTATACTAACCGCTGGACAGCCAGCGGCAACACCTCGGTGCTAATGCGTTCGCACTACGGAACACGATGCCGGTGTTTGTTCTTTACGTAACCCGAAGTGACGTCGACAGCAAGGCCCTCTGAAAGAAACGCTCGCGGTAAAGTCCAGCTCCGCGCGTAATTGGCCTCGCCGTAGTTTTCGCGAGCGGAAAGAAAACTCCAGCCGCGCAATATCGATCAGAGCGCTCGCGCTTCCTACCCGAGAGCCTTCGCCGCCGTGAATCTTGCCTCGTCTCGTTCACTCTCTCCCCAGATTCGGCCGCGGGAGGGCGACTTATCGATAACCATTGCATTCCCCGGTATTATGCAACAGGGGCTAGACGGGGCAAGGAAGAGGAGCACGGAATTCCAGCGGTGGCTGCTCTCTATTGATACAGATGACGGGCCTGTGTACGCCGAACGCCCCTGGGACCTATACGATCCAGCCACCCGTTACATTACCGTGAAATATCCCCCATTATCTTGATTTGTATACCTACCGAGTGTCCCCGCAGCGTGTCCGTCACCGCGTTTATTCGCCCGTGCTCCCGCGCGTTAAATGTTTCATCGTAATGGATCGGTCGATTATCTTTGCGCCGCGATCCGTCACGTCGCTTTCGTTCACATCGGCCCGCACGTGTCGCGGATTCTTCGCCCCTCCCTCTCCCCCTGCCCGTTATACGCGACGTAACGCTGGATAGTATCAGAGAAGTTGCAGAGAACTGCAAGGTTTCGCAGCGATTACGACGGCGTTGGAATTGCTTCTAGGTGTAGGGGAGAGTAGGGTAATGGCGAACGCGGGGTAATCTGGAACGCGGTGGTTACGGCGTTTTAATAAATCAAAACTGATGTTCCCTCTCCACTAGCTAATAGTTTAGGTCGTATCCAACGCCGCGCAGAAAGTAATAAATGAGTCGTTTATTCTAAAAATGGCCTAACTCCATTTTTCAATTTTTTCCGGGACCATGGTTACATGTACAACTTCATGTTATTTATCAGTAAAGCATTTCAGGTTGCTTATATTCCGAGCAAATACGATAATTCTTGACACATAAGTTTTCAGAGTTAGTTCAATAATTGAACCGTGTAGTTTGAAAGTGGCCTAACTCTATTTATACTTAAATCAAGATATTTACTATCAATAATTTTTAAAAGGGTAAAGAATTCTGATGGAGAATCAAGAAACTGGTTAAACATATGTTGGTTGCGTTTTGTCAGAAATGACTTCTGCGATATGTAACTCTGTTCGTGATTACCCCATGCACAATTCGGAATTACCCCACCAGCAGTCTGGTAAATCCGAACAGCAGGGGTTTGGTATTTTCATTATAAAATTATTATGATTTCGGCGCACGTTTCGGTCACTATAAACACAAAATTCAAACAGTCGTTTTGCAACTATTCACTTGTCTATAACATATAGAGTTTCCGACGTTTCGTGCGCCGAAATCATAATAATTTAACAAATCCGGTCGATATTAAATCTTAAATAAATTTTCATTATAAAATTAATTTTTATTAAAATTTTTGCAAAATTCGTTAGAGCAGTTTATAGAGCACTAGTTTAAGTATGTTTATAAATAAAAAACAAATTCGTATCTCACATAGTTTTCGTTCTGTTTGCTTTCTCGCCTAGGTGTTCGCCATTACCCCACTCTCCCCTACGTTGACTCGGCGCTCTTTCACGTACACCCTGATTAACTCGGAAGGATCAATTTAAAGATCTCGGGACGCTCGGTTGCACGCAAGAGACAACAGTTTCCCCGGTTAGAGAGGCGTCGGAAGTTCCTCGACCCGGTTTCCAATCGCAGGGCAAACGTCTGCAAAGTTTCGGGTATCGTTTATCGGCCGGCGTCGCCTCATTTTCTTCCGGCTCGCTTTGTTTCCTGTTTCGCGTCGATTTACACAGCCGTGGGCAGGGCAGCGCGCCAAAGACGCGTCCGCTAAGGCACGCTGCAGAAGGGTGTCTCTAATTGGTCCCATCTAAGAGTCCGTCTCAAAGAGGAGCTTGCCACGGTGTTTCTCCGTGCCGTACGGCCGCACGTTGCTGTGGAAAGGAGAGGCGGATACAAGCGCGGAGCGACACGAGCGGCTGCAACTCCGTCCTCTGGATTCAGACGAGCCGTGTATCTGGCTCGTTCTCAAACGGCCCCCCCGTCCTTTATCTCGTTCCGTTTCATTTCCTCTGCCCCGTGTGACGAACGCGCTCGCTGGCCCTCGCGATATTTATCAGACGCGCAAACTTTTCGAAATTAATATCGGCGACAGCCCGTTGAAATTCGACGTCGCCTGCGACACGGGGCCCGGCTATTCTCGGACGCCGCGGCGCCGCTGTTTGTTTTCCGCCGCCGGCAAGAGTTTCCTCTACTGCCTCTCGCTTCCGCGCGGACGCGGAGGAGAAAAATGATTCGGGGATGACTGGGTCTAGTGTTCTGCACAGTTACTGCACAGTAACTGTGTTCTACTGTCCTCTTAGACCTGAATTTCGCTGGAGCTAGTCCTCATTAAAGCTTCTACTACAATCCGCGCTACAATTAGACGACCTCGTTAGACTCAGGCTTGATTGGGGTTGGAGCTGCGTCCTCGTAGGTGCAGGTCCTACCGAGATCGGGGAACCAAGTATCGCTACTGTAACCCACTCGATCCCTTCGCAATCGTAACCTCTCGTCCCCCGTTTTTAACCAACCAAGGAACACGTTCCCGGTCCATTTCGACGCGGCGACCCCGAGGTTGCTGTAAATTCATATAAACACGGTGGCCAGCGAATCGGCGGGAAGAAGCGCGGCGTTCGCTAATGAAATCGGGGAGCGAGGGTCATTGAGATCCGCGGGAAGAAGCAACAGCCCCCGCGTCGGTAGTTTGCTAGCGGATAGGAGGTGTTCGCAAACGACAGTCGCCTCGAGCCGACGCGACGCGACGCGACTCATTAGACCCCCTGGTCACCTGCGCGCCATATTTTTCCCGCTGTTTCTCCCTGCGCTAGCCAAGAATCTCACTCTCACTCTCTCTCTCTGGCGGAGGCAGACAGGAAGCCACGCACACCGGGAAACGACCAAGAGCCGCTCGACTCCGTTCCTTTCGTGGCACGGAACCCTCAAAAGTCCCTCTCGTCGCGGCCACTCCGACGACAGAGGGATCAGAGACACGCATACGTACGTACGGGAATGTACAGGGTGTCTCGTCTCGATCGACCTGGGAAGCTCAGGAATGTAGCATTGTAGTCAATCTGTTTTCGGCGCACGGTTCGGTCAATTTTAAAACAATATACAAACAAACAAGCTATTTAGAAATAAATTTATAAAAGCTTTCGACGTTTCGATCTTGATTCAGATCTTCTTCAGGAAAGTTACGAAATTTTTTTTAAAATACTGCTTATGCTGTTGGAATTTAGACACTGTGTACTCGTTACACTTGTGACACGCGAGTCGGTTGGAATTGGTTGGAATTATTCCAACCGACTCGCGTGTCACAAGTGTAACGAGTAAGGTAAAAGACCCAATACGTGGACACGTCCCAGTAGCTGGACACTGGTGCAAAAGAACTATTTTATTAAATTATTCAAATATTTAGTCAAATATATATATGAATATATTTTACTAAATATTTGAATAATTTAATAAAATAGTTCTTTTTGGATAAAGCGGATATTAAATGTACTAATCAGTATGTTTACACCAGTGTCCAGCTACTGGGACGTGTCCACGTATTGGGTCTTTTACCTTACACAGTGTCTAAATTCCAACAGCATAAGCAGTATTTTAAAAAAAAATTTCGTAACTTTCCTGAAGAAGATCTGAATCAAGATCGAAACGTCGAAAGTTTTTATAAATTTATTGCTAAATAGCTTATTTGTGTGTATATTGTTTTAAAATTGACCGAATCGTGCGCCAAAAACAGATTGATTAATTTTTACGGTCGAAATTATACTTATAAATAACTTGTAGCATTGTAGTATTTCTTCGTTTTGGATGTTGACGAGGGAGAAGGTTTTGAGATATGTTGAAGAGTTCTAGTATTCGAGATTTTGAGAAGTTGAAATGGTAAATGAAAGTGCCAGAAGTGAACATTTTCTTTTCATAGCACAGTATTCAGCAAAGTTGGAACTTACATACTTACTAACAAGGACACATATCGAACCCGAAAATTCTGATTTTAATGAAACTCCGTACGATTGTAGAGCATGTCGGAGTATGTAAGAAACGATTTTTTTTCTGCGGAAAAACACTCTGAGGGGTGAAATTAACCCCTGAAAATCCGGTTATTAACCCGATTTTGTGTTATAACTCGCGAATTGTAAGAGATGGAAAAAAAGTTTCAAGACAAAAGTTACTTCTTTTAATTAAATCTATCATTTGGTAAAAAAATTATTTTACGGTTCACAAATTATAACACAAAATCGGGTTAATAACCGGATTTTCAGGGGTTAATTTCACCCCCTCAGAGTGTTTTTCCGCAGAAAAAAAATCGTTTCTTAGATACTCCGACATGCTCTACAATCGTACGGAGTTTCATTAAAATCAGAATTTTCGGGTTCGATATGTTTCCTTGTAAGAAAATAATTTTCCATTTCTTTGCCACTGCCATAGTTTACCACTTCACTCCTCGATTCGTGATTTAAGCTACTGCAGTTCTTCCGCTCGTCTTCATTTCAGAATCTATTATATTTCACCGTTTCTATAACTCGAATTCTGCGAGCTCCTCCTCTGTCTCTTGGATATTCTTCGTAGCACCCCGATTAGCTACCTAATAGGGTAATTCCGGGAGACGCGGCCGGGCTGGAGAGTTGGTTGAGTTGCTATATTCAGGCTCTACATCTGTGTATATGTAAAAATGTGTTAAGGTTCCGAACAATTAATTCTCAAGAAATCAACTGTTTCGACCAACTCTCCAGCCCGGCCGCGTCTCCCGGAATTACCCTACTGCAACTCTACTTCTCACATCCTCCCCATACATCACTCCAGTGACTACACTCTGAATTCAGCATTTTCGGAGGAATCATTCTCTTCTATGTATCCTGTCGTCAAGTGCAGGGCACCCTGTATACCCGGGTACATGTACCGCTACGTAGACGGGAGTCGGCGGGGTCGCGAGGCAAGGGGATCCAGACGGAAAATTACAATCTGCGAACTCCTCGTTGTAACCGACGACTACGTCGGATTGCACGGCACCGAGAAGCCCGGACATCGTATCCAATTAGTACCTAAGGCAGCGGGAAACTTTAACGAAATTCCAGTTCGGAGAATTCGCGTCTCAATTAAAACTTCCTGTCCCCTGGAGAGGAGATGATCGGCGAAAGTTGCCTCGATTTTTAGATTCGCGCCTCCCATCGAGTCATCGACGCTTTTAGGCGCCGTCACTCTTGAAATAATCACCGCTGGCCCGTGCCAAATTCTCTGCTATACGATTTGAGAAGTCGACGGGTTGCGTGTTTAGGGGCTTCGCCGCGAAAGGCGATTTTCGAGTTTTCGACTCTGCTTCCCACTCCGTTATTTATACTCCGCGGGGAGTGGTGCCAAAGTAGTTGTGTTTCTGCAGTCCTCGTTGCGATGGAAACTTGGGCCTCGAGGCTGCTTCGATAGTCAAGAAGCCTCCTCATTTTCGAACGCACCCATTTTACCCACAAAACACCCACGGTGGCTTGAAATCCTCCGCAGTCGATGAAAAAGAGAAGAAAGAAATCGCCAGTGAAAGTGACGGCGCGGGACGCGCACGCACGCGCGGTATCGCGCGCGATGCGTGACTTATCGATGCAAATGAGCCGTGCCATTAACGCCTGTTACGCCTCCCGGTAAACACTCCCGTTTATCTTTACGCCGCGCGCAATCTTCCGTCTTAAAACCAACCTGGAGATACGGGGCAGCCTGCGCTATCGCTGGAACAGCTCGCGCTGACGCGCGAGGCATTCTACACTGGCATCCACGAGGAGTGGAACACCTGCTGAATTCGCAGAAAATGTGATATTTGGCAGAGATCGAATAATCTTCATTTTCGCTGCTTTTACTTTGTGACTTCTATTAACGGGGTATTCTAGTGTGCGGGCTCAAAAAAATTGTTTTTTTTTGCATTTTCTATAAGTATATATTATAGAAAATGTGTGGGTAAAAGGATTTTCTGCAATTCGTAAAAATGACAGAGTTATAGCGGTTAGAAGAGATGCGTATAGGGGAAGGTTGGGTATAACAGAACGCTTAACTTTGGAGGATGATAACTTAAAATCGGGAGGAGAAAAAACACGAGACTTCAACAGGAGTCTTCAGTGGACCTTAGACTATAAGAAAATCATGGTCATTGTTAAGAAAAATGTTTGGGAACGACGGAAAATGAAATTTACCGGGAGTATTGAAGAAGAAATTGTAGAACGGAACACCCACTCGAAGACCGTGTAAACATACAAAATCTTTATATTTATGATTTAAAATGTATTAATTTATGTTAAAATCTATAAATATATGTTTTAGGTATAACTATTGCAAATAAAATATAACAAAAATATATATTTTACATATAAGAGAAAATATTTTATTAGATAAAATGAAAATTACGGAAAATAATCAAATATAAATATAATATCGTAAAAGAGGGATAGATTAATAAAGATTGTTTATAATTTTATGAACAATAATCACATACAAATGCATCATCTTCCTTTTCAGCACTGGTGCAGTCCTCATGGGCCCACCCTTTACACGTGATGCATTGTATGGATTTTACATGAATACTTGCATGGAGAACACATCTGCATTAAATGATTATGTTATTTATTACAATTTAAACTAACAATTTGATCGAATAAAAGATGTACCTCATACATTATAATTTTCTATACAAAATCAATTTTCTTGGAAACAAGGATAGTAATTAAAAGTTTAATCTACAATCTAATAATTAAAAGAGATAATACACACATACTGAGAGACGTTTTCATTCTTCCCCACGTATAATAGGCGTTCCGTTCTACCCCGTGAAAAGTGTTCCGTTTTGCCCCACGTGCAGTCATTTAGTAAACATTTAATATTTACACTTCAGCGCGAGGTAAATAACTTTTTATATACGTCAAAATGTAGCGTAAGGAATATAGAATCCAACGAGATATTTGCCGTTATTAATTTTCGAAGTCCAAGTACCGAAAAGTGGTCGAAAGTCCCACGCAATATTGTAACGTCGATACCGGAAATTTTTCCAACTCTCTGAATGGAAAAATAACTTGTGCAGGGGTCTATGGTCTACCATAAAATGCTATGAGGACCCTTTGGTTCCATGTCACGCGATACCAACTCATTCGCAGCTCTTATCTAACAGAAACATTGGTGTTCCGTTTTACCCATCCGTTCCCCTACGCAAAACCCGGATTCAATAACTTTAGCGAGTTTTTTGTAAGAAATTCCACAAAAACGCAGAAAATAACGGCGTTTACACTAGAACACCCCCTTAAGATCCCAAGGAAAGTAAAATTTGTTAGATTTCTTCAATAAATTTGCAATGTTCTTCCACGATTATTCCAAACGAGATAGGTGTCCCAATATTTCTGAACGGCACTAAGTATGTCTTTAAATGTATAACTTTGATTTCAAAACAAATTTTTCCAGCATCTATCGCGCAGCAGATATTCTCTACAGACGATTCTTTTGAAATCAAGCTTTCTGGCGAGAATTTCCTCATTTGACGGGTACCTACGCATCTCGGCTGGCAGCCTGTTTCCCCTGTCTCGCGGATGATGCTCGCCCCGGAGCCGGCTGGAATCGAGACACGGCCGATCGATAATCGACGGGCCTCGGGTGTCATTCGGAAGAATACGGTACGACGTACAAGGGCCGCGAATATCAAGTCGAGTTCCAGGGCTCCCCTATATCTTGGCCCATGTATATTTTTGCATCGAAATCGGCTCGTATAAAGATCACCGTAGAGACTCGAGCGGAACTCTGTCCTACCCTATCCGTTTTCCTTTTATTTCCGCGAGCCCCGATGCGCTGCTATCGCGAAACGCCTTCCTCTCGTCGGAGAGACGCCAGCACGCGTTCCCTTTTGTCCGAATTCGAGCTCGCAGAAATTGCTAACGTTTTAGAATAGGTATTCTTCCCTCTGCACTTGTTTTCCCTAGCCGTGCCCGGGATCGAGTCGCCGGAAGTCCGTCGAGCTCGATCCTTTATTTGCGGACTCCTTGGAACGAAGTGAAGGGAGGGACTTGCAGTCGGCTTGCACACGAGCTCGCGGACGTGTTTCGGCTCCCTTTGTGGCCCACAGCTGCTGCCTGTGTGCGAGCACACTCCGGCGCCGCGACGCCGGTCGTCTCTGCGAGAAAAGTTGCGCGCCAATCGGCGACCACCGCGTCCGAATAAATCGTGCCTCGCTCCGGTTGGACCACCCCCTTTCACTTTTCCGCGCTGCATAATGCTGCATCGGCGAAACTGGCGGACTCCGTAGAGGATTCTGCTCGGCCTCGCGGTTTTTCACGAAGATGCACCAGCGTTTGCGTGGGATTTGGCCTTGGAAAATTTCTGCAATGAGTTTTATCCTGAAACGAGGCCACAGTGTTTTGGCGACCGTGTTCTTTTCAACAAGGCTGACGTTTTCTTGTGAATCGATTATCCCTTGTAAAATTGCGCAGGTAGTTTCACTCCGTGCAGTTTCTTTAAAAAACGAAGGCTTCCCTGGCCCTCTAGTAAACACGTAAACAGGAGTTAAGTGAAACAACGCCAGGGTGAGGGTAGTAGAGACTTTGTGGGTCGAGGAAACTTCCAGAATCGTTTTTCATGCGCGTTGAATCTGCCCCGCAGCGTAGGCGGTTTTTATTACGCAGGTAGTCCTGAATCTTTTGATTATCGTTGGGAACGAGAAGAAACGGAGCCTGGTTTTTCGACCCGCTCGACACTTGTGCAGCTTCGAGGAGGCGCGCTAGTTTCTTTTTTTTTGACGGGCTTTTCACGGTCTGAAATTAATGGGTAGGTATCCAAGCCCTCAGACTTTTGCCGTGACAGTGCCTTGGACCTGTTTCACTGGGAATGATCAAAGTTTCCCTTGAATCTGCGCCCGACGTTCCTTCTCTGGCCTTTTCGACGAGGGTCCCTTTTGTCAGAGTTTGTACTTGTCTCGTCCAAGTCTCTAAGGTAGTTGACCCAGTCGTCGATCGGTACCCAGTCCTCGATCATTTGAATTAATATTGAGATTTTATAAGGTTTTTGAACAATATTGTGTAAAGGACAAAATTGCAAGTTAATATTTAAGAGTCTTTACCTACATACCAGGTGTACCGGTTAATAATTCTTAATTTTTTTTTAAAGAAAACAATTTAATGTTGGGAACAAAGGAAAAAATGCTTTATTCAAAGTATGCACCATCGCTAGCTATACATTTTTCCCATCTGCCCTTTAATTTGTGGATGCCCTCCCAAAAAATCGTCCACATTTAGAGGCGAACCAGTCATCGATCCATTTTTTGGCATCTTAATAATATATATATATTTCAACGGGATAAACCCTTTGTTATAAGAAATACAAATCACAGTCGCACAAGCCTAGAACAAGTAATTAGGAAGTACAAAAGAAATATAATTAAAAGACGAAAGCAGGAAAGTAAGCGCGAAAGATACCATTAATGAATAGTGACAAAGCCAGATATAAAAGAATAATAGCGATAATATTATACCAGTAGAAGACATAATATTGAATGTTAGGGGGAGAGGGACATACGAACAGCGATCAAAGCGGAGTGATTGAAGGAATTATAGGAATTATTAAAGAAATCAACAGAGTTACAATAGCGATTCGCAGTTATTAAAAGACGATTAAGACTATTGAAATAGCCGTAGAGAGTTCGATGTGACTCCGGAAGGAAGAGATTAGGATTTCTAAGGCGCCGTACAGGTGCATAGAAACTAAGTTTTTGGAGGATTTGAGGACAAGAGATACAATGATTAATAATTTTATATAAAAATAGAAGGTCAGCAACGACACGGCGTTGATCGAGGCTCATTAATCCAAGGCGCAATAGCACAGGGTCGTAATTATGGCAAAATATTGACATAGGTGATTCAGTGAGGTATGATGCCAGTCTAAGAAACCTGTGCTGAACACCTTCGATTAATACAGAGTGACATTTATAATAAGGAGCCCAAATAACAGATCCATATTCGAGAATAGGACGAACCAAGGAGTTATAGAGAGTGCGTATCTTCGTAATTTTTTAAGTGTTCCTGGGAAAGTGCGTGAGCCATCGATGAAAACAGGTGGTAATCAGAAGGGGCCAAGTCTGGCGAGTACGGCGGGTGGGGCAAGAGTTCCCAGCAAACTTCAGAAATTGTGCCTTTGACCGCTTTCGCTGTATGTGATGGGGCGTTGTCGTGTTGCAAAATGACTTTTCCGTGTCTTTTATGATGTGGTACCCATTTTCCGAACTTCTGAATCTTTCCCATGGCATGCAGACGATCAGAAATTGTTTGTTGACCAACATTCAACTTATCTGCCATTTGTTGTTGAGTTTGCGTATCGTCTTCGTCCAACAATGCTTGCAATTTGGCGTCTTCAAATTTTTTCGGCTGACCTGGGCGTTCTTTGTCTTTCAAGTCGAAATCACCACTTTTGAAACGTCTGAACCAACACACACAAGCGTCTTGCGTTAGGACATCGGCACCGTAAGTTTCCGCAAGGATGCAACGGCTTTCACTCGCGTTTTTCTCTTGATTGAACAAGAAAAGAAGTACTACACATGTTTAGGGTAAACGCACCAGTAAATGAACACTTAAGGCTAGTGAATGGACACTTTTATAAAATTATGTTTGCAGCGCGATTGATTCCACGTGTTGCGAAAATTCTTTGGATATGAAGCGAGAAACTAGAAGAAGTCTATAATTAATTAGTTGCTTATTTTAGTAACTTATTTTACTCGTTTTAGTAAAAAATGTCCATTCACTGGTAGTGTCCATTTACTGGTATATTTACCCTACCACAAAAAAAAATATGACGCTAACTCGAAATCGCTTGACCATCAATGGCGCTGTGAAGTGTATTTACATAGCAACAAAATAACATGAGAGGTTAGACAGTAAACATGCCCTTGCGTCCAGTGCCATCCAGCGCCGAAATGAAGAATTATTAACCGGTATACCTGGTATATCATCACAATATTGTTCAAAAACCTTATAGAATCTCAATATTTAAGTGATCAACGACTAGACCTAAACCGATAGGCGACTGGGTCAACTACCTTATCATCCGAAAAACTCCGGAGGCTCCTTTCGCCGGCTGCTTTCCACGGTTTAAGCAGCCGGAGTAAGGAATCGGCTGGGTGCACGAGTCAGGACGCCTGATTAAGTATCCATGAACCTCAGACCCGTGTACTAATACTTCACGGGGGTCTGTCGGATACGAGCCACTCCATTTCACACGTACGGTCCACCCTCTGTGCCGTGATAAAATCCTATCGACAATCCTGTCCACGATACCCTTTGGATACCATTCCCTCTCTTGCCTGCCTCGCTCCTCGCCGACCCTTTCGCTGGACGACGAACGCCCGCGAGGCCAGCGGAGCGTCTTCCCCCACAGGCGACGAATTTCACCGGGCAGAGGGAGTGGAAGCAGCTACGATGAAATTGGAAAGCCGTGGCTTTCCGGAATGAGATCCGTCCTCCGGTGGTCGAGCGGCCGGGCCGCGATATTCCAGCACCAATCCCTTTGTGACTAATTTCCCGGCCGTTTCTCGGCCCTCCTTCGAGCCATTCGGCCGGAATCACCGTGGAAACCCGTGGACCGACCCGCCAGGGGAAATGGAATTCTCGATCCCAGCCTTTTACGTCCGCCGATTCGATTACGTTTTAATAATCGCCGCTAATTTTACGATCACCGGGCTCGGGTCGGTTGTCGGCGATTCCCTGGCAACGGATTTCTCCATCGCTCGCGGGGAACGACGTTCATCGAGCGCCGGGGTAATCCAGTGATTGTTGTAACCTCCTTCCACGAGACACAAGAGGGTCTTTACTTCGCAACGAGCAGCGCAGATAAACGAACGAATACCGTGGAGAGAGGACGGCATTTATTTCCAAGCCCCATGGATCGAAATTCCGTGTGTCGCTGAAAATCCTCCTCCCCTCCTCACACCCCTAACGCCGACAGTCTCGACGAGAATTGATTAAGCCCGGTTTAACCCTTCGTTCGAACCCTCCGGTGCCTCGTAATCGTAAATTGGGGTGGCCTCCGCTGTAGCTGGCGTTCCACCGGGCGAGAGGTGTCGGCCCGCTCCGAGCGTGCTCCTTCAATCCCGCCCCGCGCACCTGTACACACCCCTTCAGACGCGCTCGCCGTCGAGGGGCCGATCGGCCGCGAGCCGACCCCCCTCGACAACGGGCCCGCAAGAATTTATAACCGCGACTCGTTCTCGCGTGACCGCCTAACGTTCCACTTTTTATCCACTGATTTATTCCGCCCGCGATCTCTCCCTGAAACCGCCCCTCCCCCCTCTTGCTTGTTTCTTCTCTGTTTATTCCTGCGACGTAATCGATATTCGTCCGCAGTGCAGTCCTGGCCCCCTCGGCGACCTTATGAATTCCATCTCGCGGATCGTCAAGCAAGTTCTCGATTCCCCGCCGCTTAGGGGTGGGTTTTGTACCCGACCGTTCGCGTGCTTCTTTTTAGTCCCGAGTGTCCTTGTTCCAGGAAGAATGATCGTGCGAGGGAACAGTGGGAGCGGGTTTAGAAGGATCTTGGCTCGTCCGCGTGGTTTCGCAACCCTCCGGTTGGACGTTAACCTTAGACCCCCGCGAAAGCGCGACGATCCGAGGAAGCTCTCCCCTCGCAGGGAGGGACGTATCAAATTCAGATGAACGGGGACCATTGAAGGGGTCGTTTCACCTCCCGAGGTGGAACTTCCCCCGGGTGCGCCCGCGATACGTCTTCGGAGGGGGTGGTTTCCGGGGGAAAACTGCCGCGCGTAAGCACCGAGGAATAATCCACAGCCTCCTCTCGACTTTCTGCCGTTCTTGGCTCCGGCCCTACAGTCGATTCACCTTCTTCCTCTCCCTGCCCGGTGGCTCTCGGAGGGCACGGCGCGTAAATCTCGAAGGCAAGCGTTTGGGGCGGCGCAGGGACGGTTTCACAGTCCAGGGACGACGACGACGAGCACACGAAGGGCTCATTTGACCAGACGTACGATAAAGCTTGTGTCTAACGGGCCGAACCTCCCACCCCCAGCCAGCCCCTTTACGAGCAAGTGGATTCTTTGCGCAAGGGTGGGACCCCTGGAACCCCCCGCGGGCGCTCTAGGACGCGGCTCGAGCTGCGATTCAACAGGCAGCAAATTGTGCCCTCTGTTCGCCACCCCCGCTTCGAGGGAACGGTAACGAGATATCGCAAAGGGGATGGGCCACCCTGCAACGCGCTCGCCCCGATACAACGCCGGGCCTTTCTTTCATCCCCGAAGCTTGTGTGCTGGCGGGCCAGCGTCGCGGCAAGAATTCCTCCGCGTTGTTTTTACAAACGGACGAAACTACCACCCGGGGCTGTTTCCTCGCCGGCTGGGGGTATCGGCGATCGAACCACCCCTCCTGCCCTCTCCTCGCTTCTACTCTATTCTCCTCTGATGCTTGTCCGATGGTTCGTTTGCGCTCATTTAGGGGTTGTATCCTCGATTCTCTGATGGTTCTGTCGAATGGCCTGGGGAGGGGGCGATTGTGCTCGCGTTCGGAGTGCGCTGACACCGTTCGTCATCGCTTTGCGGGATCTGGCGATTCGTGGGATCTTACAAACATCATGTGGCAGAGTTATTATACGAGACAATGGCCCGTATGCATAAAAGCAAGTTTAAGCTTTTACTAGTAATTTTTCAAGCTAATACTTAGTTCTGTAGGCAATAAAGTATGAAGTGTTTATTAGAAATAGTTTTTACTTATTTTCCAGTAAATACGTAAAACACGGATGAGGACATGATGAAGCAGCGATAAAATATACGAGAATTAATTTTGTAGGTAACGACTAGATGTAGATCCCAACATGTAGGACATGCATCCAGCTCAAATACTTCACCGCGCACATACACTTCTCTGCATTCTTGATGTTATATTTCAAAAACGAAACATTTCCCCAAGGTTTGACGCATACCACCTGAAAGGGCACGAAATAAGCTGCAAATACTGAGTTTTTGATTAAAATCAGACGATACTTTTTTTGGGAAATGCAATTTTTTTGAATTTTCTGCACACGAGCAAGCCGAAAAAAACGCGTAAAATATATTTAAAAAAATATATAGGATATATAAACCTTATATCATTTGAAAGCTTGATGTTTTTGGGATTTTTTGGCTCCAGTCGCGTCTCGATATGTTGATTTAGTCAAAAGTTATGACTTTCGATGCGTTTGGTGGCCAGCGCACTTTGATCCCCTCCCCCTCCCCTTCCTGTGGTCCTGCTACAAATGTGAGGGATGGAATCGATCACCCGAATATCTATTTATTAATGTGCAAAACTTTAGGCAAATCCGTTTTTGGTACTTTTATAGGGTTTTTGAATACCGTCCTTTGTTAATTCTTGAAAATAGAAGGATTATACGAGACTTGACCTTATTACTCAATGTGATAAATAGCCGAAAAAATGCCAACCAATACTAAAACAACTCAGTTTCAATGCAATCACTAGTAGCCTAAGTCATAGTAATCTTTTTAACGTAAAAAATCATCGAACCCTCTACAGTCTATGGCAAACATAACTGCACCGATCGCATATGAAGCATTGCTAATTCTTATTACGACCAACTTGATTTTTTCTCCGATTCAATGCATAAAGTCTGTACAAAGCTTTTACGTCTGTTGAATGTCTCACATTGTGTATCCATGCTTTACTTTTTTCCTTTTCTTCTTCTTCCTTTTCTCAATGTCTTTATTTCTTAATATGCGTCCGTTTATCTACCTCAATTTGTGATTAATTGTACAAAATGGTTGTCGATCCCGTCTATTGTAATTAAAAATTAAACAAAATAAATAAAAAACATTGTAAATACCAATGTGTTGGGAAAGTGACGTGAAATTAATTCACGTGCTTCGTTGATTTAATCTCCGCTGAAATTCCACTTGATGGTTGCTCAAAACTGATCCTCCGCCTTTATCGCGCGATCCGATTACACGATCGGCTCGCCACTGGTTGGAGAAAGCACTCGTATCCTGCGGATCAGCGCAGCCAGTGGAAACAGTCGGCGCCAGGCCATTAGGAGCGAGGCGGAGGATCGATCGGGGATTTTTTGGCATCGGTGTGTACACTCCGCTCGCTAGCACTATATATCCCCCGGCTATTGAATAGAGCCAATGGCCGATCGTCCATCGAGGCAACGATACGGCGGCTACAAAGGCCCGGGCTGCGTCGCGCTCCCAAACGTATTGTCGCGAATACGGTTACGACGGTAACTGCGCGCCACCGGGAAGAATTGATATCGCGATATCGCGGACGATACGAGGATTTCCGCTAGCGTCGTTATTGCTTCCACGCTGCGATATTTTTCCACCCTCCGCGGCCCCATTAATGGGTATACTATTCTCGCAAAGTAGCCCTTCCGAAGCTTTCATTTCGCAGTGATCGAGCTGCGATGGCCGTTTCAGTCTCCTGAACGTGTCGCGATTCCTGTGTACCTCTGGCAAGGTATAATGTGGATCTACGCTTGAAATATCTCTAGCTTTATACACAAGCGAGGGAACGATGTGCCATTTCAGTATCGATAGTGGAGACTCCAGGGGCCATTTCTACAGTTCTTACAAGGGACACTATCGAGGTATCCAGTGCCAATTTTCTTCCTCCTTGAAATATGTTAACCATCAGTTGTCACACCTATTTTTTCCGAGAGCAGTTGTCACACTGGGTCGATTCGACCTGAGCCAATTTTCAAACAGCTTCGGTTTAATAATTGTCTGTTACAGTAAACTGGGGGAACATTGGCAGGTTTTTAAAACGTTTTGTTATATGATGTAAAAATTAACATGTTTGCATTTGCTTTAATATCCTTTCATAACATTGCATCTTTTGTGATTGTACTAAAAGTGTGAAAATGCATAAAATTTGTGTCCTTTCTTTCTGTAATACATGTTAAAAATGTTAGTGTGCCGCGGTAACATTGGCATATAATGTAGATAGCATTAACGGGTTAAATTTTACTAATCTAGGGTCAGTAAACTTCTATTTGTTTATTTTATTTTTTATATCTTAACTAAACTCAACTCGTAACATTGGCACATCATATAAATAGCATTCGCAGGTTAATTGTTACTAATCTGACGTAAAACAACGTAAATCCGGCATATGCCTATGTTACCCCATGCTGACAATGTTCCCCAAGTTTACGGCAAATTAAGTCGCAAAAATTCTGGGATAAAGTTTACACATTGCACAGCGGTCTGGAGAGCGGCATTTTGTGGCCAAAATTAAAAATACCTTTAAAGCGACGTTTTTGAACAAGATTGGACTTTCTACGATACAATTTGATTATTTACAATAGCACATTTAAAAATGCTCAATTATTTTGCAAAAAAAAACAAATTTCGTATTTAAAAAATAAAACCCCCTTAGTGGCGATTATTTTGAAGAAAACTTCATTTTTATGATAAAGTTGTTTTAAAAAACCACAACTAGTTCGTAAATAGAAAGAAAAGAACCATCTTAACGCTATCTTTACAAGTAAACGAAGACATAACGTACTGAAAATGTGTAATAGCATAAATACCTATTACAGTTCATTTGAATCCAGTTCTAAGTTATCTGAGTGCCTAAAGATCAGCAATGTGTCTTCGTTGTCTTCATAATTTTCATCAAAATCTTCTTCATCGTTAGTTGTCTCTTCTATAAATGTGGATGTTGTTGGTTCTGGTTCAATAGACGGGGAACATAGTAATGCCAAAACTTCGGGAGGCAGTTTAAGTTTCTGGAGTTTTTGTTTTTGTAGCTCAAAGTAAACATCACGGTTCTTTAGTCGCTCTTGAGGCGCCTATACTACGATACGCATCCAAGTTCTGAACGCAGCGCCAGAACACCTCGCGTCTATTTGTTAAAATCCATAGAGAGCTAAAAGTGGCAAAAGGTGGCACCTAAACCTTGCATATTCCTTTTAACAGATGTTTAAACTTTTTTACAAAATAAGTCCGAGGTTTAGCACTTTTAAGCATTTTTTTAAAAACCTTTCTCAAAGCTTAAATTGTTATACAGTTTGTACTATTTGTATATGAATTACAAAATGCTCATAACTGGATTAAATACTTGAAATACACCTGCTAACACGTACAAAACTATCATTAAATCCTGGTTTCTGATATTCTATAATTGGTATAAATTGATTAGAATTTCGACCGTATATATGAAATAATTAAAAAAAAAAACAAAGTGATTTCGGCGCACTGGTTCGGTCAGTTAAAATTTTAAAAAGCTATTTTACAATCGTTTATATTTCCGATGTTTCGGTCATTGATTGTGACCTTTTTCAAGGAAAGTGAAATAACTGCTTTTGCCTTTAGGTGAAAATTAATACGTTAGCTAAGACGTGCGTTAAGCGCGTCGGTTAGAACGTGACTGAGGTAAACAGTAAAACAAAGCAAGAGCCTCTAGAGGTTGAACAAAATACGGCCTAAACAGAGTCGAAAGCGGAACTGTTAAATTTTATGAACTGAATTCAAATTGAAGGAAACGATATTTCAAACCTCACAACGCGCCGTCAAAATACCAATAATGTGGTAAAAAAAAACCATTCATGCTCGAAAAATAATTAATTACATAATTCAAATATGTAACTCATGGTTCAACCATAGTTAGAGAGTAACAGGACAAATTCTAACAGAAAAACCACATCATATCATATCCTTACTGTTTCAATAAGGTTGCGTAATATTCTTGCACCTTAGGTGTTTCATATCTAAGATTTACGCTAGGTTGTTTAATCATATGTAATGTTTCTAATAGAATCCTCCTATTTAAATTGGTTTCTCTATCAACAATTTTGACATTGCCGTAGTCAAACTTATGATCAAACTCGAGCGAATGTTTTGTTAAGGCAGTGTGTTGGAGGGGAGATAGAAAAATGTCCCTTTTATGGTCATAAATCCGTCTTTCTAATAGCCTAGATGTTTGTCCAATATATACCTGGCTACAACCATATAACAATTCTATAATTGTTAACTAAAACGTTTAACTTTACTTTAAATGTTATGATTTTGTCTTTAGAACGCTGTATCTCATCACAGATGCATTTAAAATGAATAATATCTTGGATTTGGGAGCTTTGAAGGGTTGTAACTTGATAGCAACAAAATTTTTTCTGTATATTAAACTTGAAAAATTGACTTTTGGCCACAAAAATCGGGTTTCCAGGCCACTGTGCATTGTAGAATATAGTTATGCTCCTCGTTGAAAATCCATATTTGAAGTATCCTCACGTTTAAACAGTAGTACAATTTTCAGTGATGCCTCAAAATTAAATTGTGGCCCATTTTGACTGAATGTGACAACCAATGGTTAAGCACCAAAACCTAGAAGTTCGAAAATTGGCATCCACTCTGATTTCGCCAGCACAGAACTATGAAACTGCGATCAGTGGAGCTAAATTAAGAAAGCCTCGCGAAGGGTTAATTCGATAAACGTTTAAAGTATCCGAGGGGTGCTCCCCCACGGCGGCTTTTCCACCGTAACAGGTGATTTTTCATCAGCACAACCGAGCGGCGCTCCTCCGCGCGTAATGGAAAAGAGGGGGAAGAGTAAACCCGTGAACTTTTCGACGGGGGGCGCGGAAATAAAAAGATCGAGCCCGTGATTAAAAGCCCTTGGGCAACAATTGATTTTTCCCCCGGTGTCCATTACACGTACGCGCACGCACACGTGTGGCCGTGCTCTGCGCTCTGGCCGCGAGTATCGACGGAACGGGAGAGGAGCGCCGTGAGCAGCACGGCTCGAATTTGTCGGCCGGTGTGGCTGGTTTGCCGCGGAGGATGTCGCCGATCCACGTCCGCGAATTTAAACGATTTTACTCGATACCGTTGCCAGCCGCGGCGTACGTGCGCCGAATAAACCTGGCGATTCTTCCCTAGGCCGCTCGCACGCGAGCGAGCCGAGCGAGCCGAGCATCCCTTGGGCGGAAAATTCCTTCCCCGCGGCGTTTCGATAAATTTCGACGTCCCGGGGAAAATTTGCGTGTCTGCCAGCCACGGCGGGGTATATTCTTCCTTAAGTAGGATCCTGTTTGTATGCGGCCCGCCTCCCGCGAGCCGTTCGCGGTTTCGATCTTCCGCCTCGTATTTACGCGGCAACTCGCCTGTAAATTCCTCGAGAAATTTCCTCCGCGGTGGCTCGTACCAGTTGCGAGGCAAGTGGGCTTCGACTTTCCTCCAGCGTTCTTACCGCGATACTATTTCTTCCTGCGTCTCGAGTGCATAGGAAGATTGAAAGGATCCTTGGCCGCTGCGGGTCCGACGCGTCGCTGTGTGCGGATCAGAGGCGGCAGACGGGCGAGCCGGGAACCGCTTACAGCTTAATGCTCGTCAGGGGAAACTGGGTTAACGTCGGGGGTGGAAGAACCGCGGTGGTCTTTTCGCGCAGCCGTTTCCTTCCGGCGCGGGTGGAACAGTTGGACGCACGTGTCGCGCCAACTCGTTACGGGATAGTTGGTTCGCGGGGCCGGGTTCCGCAGCTGTTACAACCGCTCGCGGCTTCATTGCGCCCGTTCGCCAGTTTTTGACGCGAGAGCACTTGCGATTGGCAGCCCCGACGAGCGCCGCCAGCCTCAAGCTCACGTCCGCTCGATCCATTTATCCCTCTGCCATCGGTCCACGGGGGCGGAGGAAAAAAAAAGGGGAAGGAAAAAGCGAGCTTTTATTGCACGTTCGCCGTTCCCGCGACAGTTACATATTGCACCGCCTATAAAGCATCTCCCCCCGTGGCGCGTAAGCACGAACTTGTTCCTGCCGCGGTGTCTTGCTCTCAGCTTTAATCTCTGCTGGATCCTGCGTCTTCAAGGGCCTATCCGTCTCCGTTCCCCGGCTCGGACGTAAAACATAGAGAATTCTCTCCCCCGAAATTGGAGAACTGGGGCGAAATATGTGGCGAGGAAGCTTGACACGTTCTTCCGAAAGTTCCGGCGACAGGAGACCCGAAGAAGCTGCGAGGAAAGGGTAACGATGATCGAGCGAGGCTCCCTTCCGCCCCAGCCGTTCGGTTCTTTACGCCTGTAAATTCCGTGGCGCGTTGAACAAAGGATACGACGCGAGGATATTATGCCCGCGATATAAAGCGCGGCGGTGCAGCGTGTCAGAGCTTTCCGCCCCAGCGTACGATACGGTCTTGCCGGTTCTATTTCAGAGAGGGCGGCGAACGGTGCACGGGCTCGAAGAAACCGCCTTCCTTTTCCTTTCGGGCTTCAAAGTGAAATTTTCAACCGCACGCTGCCCGAGACCACGAAAATGGAAAGCCCGGGGATAAGGGACTCGGGTTTCCGTTGATCAAGGAAACTCTGTCTGTCTGGAACTGTCGCTGCCTCCAGCCACCGTTTCCTTTCCTCGCGGAAGCTCCGCGCGTTTCGAGCTTTGTCGAAAACAATTTGGCGCGTTGAAAATCACCGCGGGATTCTGAGCGTCGCGGGTATTCAAGAGGCTCGTGACTCGCCTGGGGGGGTTAAGCTTGCACGGACAAAGGGAAAGGGCGGACGTCGAATGGCGCAGGAAAACTAATTTTACAAAACGCCGCGTTTCGCCTAGGCGAATTAGGTTAAGGTTGGCCTGCGTCTCTCTGCCAGGGGTCAATAGTTTCGCTGTGGCGGCGGGGCGCACCGGAAACCAGGGCGTCACGAGAACCCGTCGGGGGTCCGTGAAAGTTTCGCCCACGTCGCCTTGGGGGTTAAGCCGCTCCGAGGGGAACGCGCCGAGATATTACTCGCGGAGCCTCTCCCCTCTGGCCGCGTGATTCGTGAAAACCCCGCAATAAAGCGGACCGACATTATTTATTAATTTCGTGCGTGCCTGACGGAGGAAAGCCGCGCGGGGGCGCGCACCCCATTCTCCAGGCACTCGCCAAACCTTTTCGTGGACATAAAGTTTCATATGGAAATGAATCTACACGTCGATAACCATTATTGCGTCTTTATTACACTCAGATTGTCTACATGAAAGAAGATAGAAATGGTAACCCCTGTAACGTTCATAAGGGAATTAATTAAGTCCCCGCGGAGGTGCAGAATTGCGTAAATGTTAGCACCATTGTTAGTGGCAGGTGCAGAATTTGAGTAAATTTAGTGGAAATTCACTTCGATTCTTTTGGATTTTCTTAAGAATTTTAGCAGCAGGAGCTGAATTTGAAAAAAAATTGTTGAAATTTAATTAAATATTTCGAATCTTTTTATGATTTTTAGTGGCAGGTGCAGAATTTGAGTAAATTTTGTTGAAATTCACTTCGGTTCGTTTGGATTTTCTTAAGAATTTTAGCAGCAGGAGCTGAATTTGAAAAAAAATTGTTGAAATTGAATTAAATATTTTGAATCTTTTTATGATTTTTAATGGCAGGTGCAGAATTTGAGTAAATTTAGTTGAAATTCACTTCGATTCGTATGGATTTTCTTAAGAATTTTAATAGGAGGTGCAGAATTTGAAAACATTTTGCTGAAATTAAATTAAATTTTTTGGTTTTATTAATGATTTTTAGAGGCGGGTGCAGAATTTTAGCAGGATGAGCAGAATTTGAAAAAATTTTGTTGAAATTAAATTAAATTTTTTTATGATTTTTAGTAGCAGGTGCAGAATTAGAGTAAATTTAGTTAAAATTCACTTCGATTCGATTGGATTTTCTTAAGAATTTTAACAGGAGGTGCTGAGTTTGAAAACATTTTGTTGAAATTAAATTAAATTTTTTTGGTTTTATTAATGATTTTTAGAGGCGGGTGCAGAATTTGAGTAAATTTAGTTGGAATTCACACCGTTTCTTTGAGATTTTCTTATAAATTTTAGCAGGAGGAGCTGGAGCAGGAGGCTTTAGCAGGAGAATTTTAAAAAATTTTGTTGCAATTGAATGAAATATTTCGAATCTTTTTATGATTTTTAGTGGCAGGACTGTAAATGGAGGATCCCATTGAAGCGCAATATGATGTTTAATCGTGTCAAGCACGATGATCAATTACTATGCACCGTCTCGCTTCGATCCGCCGCCGCGCCGTCGGACACTCGCCCCGAGTGGCACCTCTTGTCTGTGCCTTATCCGGCTTATCCGACCTTCCGCATCTTCTTGACCCAGTGCAAGGGGAAACAGAGTCGGGGACAAAAGCAGCGCGCACATTTTTGCACCGTCATTCCTCCGCTTCCTGCTCCGGCGAGTAGCGAGTTCCCAGGTTGCCTGAGTGAAACTGGAGCGAGCAGTTTTAATATTTCACCGTGCCCCCATCCGTCGCCGCTATCTTGTGTACCTACCCGTTTTCTGGGTCAGCGCAGTCGGATATTACGTCGACGGCGAACCCATATCCCCCTTCTAATCGCTGATCGATTTCGCGCCGTCTACCAAGGAGAATATCACCCCGGGACAGACGTTACCGGAGGAATCGCGTCGCTCCTCCGTCGCCGCCAAATGCCCCGCGAGCAAAAGCAGAATCGATATTTAATTTTAACGAAGCCGAGCTCTCACAAAAGAATATTCTCTGCCGCGGTTCTGTAACGAGACTCGGGGACTCGTCGTTTTTCTTCCGCTCGTTTCTTCTTCTTCTTTTTCTTCCTCCAGTTTCTGCCCGTGGGACGCGCCGAGACACGCGGACTTTTCAGCCACGGAGCAGAAAGTGGAGTGTACTACGCGAGCCGCCGGTTTCGCTCCTCTCTGCCCCGCCAGAGAAACCTTAACGAGAATCCTGGAATGGACGACTCGCTTCGTCCCCTTTAACTCGGCCGCGCCGCGCGGAAACAGTCACGACACCGTCCAATTTCTCGCGACCTTATCGACGTTCCGCGAGAGACCTGGCGCGAACAAAATTCCCCCGAAATTCTTCGCAATTTTCCAAAGTGCCCCGACGCCGTTCGCCGGGACGCCGCCGGCAATTCTGCGTCGCGCCTCGGACCAGGAGAGGCTTAGAGCGACAAAGGAGGGCCACGGAGGCCGCGGCGCGTGATAAAGCTACGCTTTCGGTGGGATCGCGTATTTCCCAGGGATTTCCGGGGGGAACGGCCGCGAAAATTGCGGAAGAAAAGAAGGCTTATCCTGGTCCTGCGATGGACCTGCGAGAGGAACACGGTCCAGCCACGGCGTCTCGGTGAAACGACGTTGAAAGATCGTACACGCTTGCCACTGTTCCCAGGCTTTTCCCTTTGTCCGAAAATCTTTAGACGGGCACGATCCTCCTTTCTCTGTCTCTCCTTTCCGCTGTTATCTCTGGATCGGATCCTGGTCACCGTGGTTCGTCTCTCACGGGAGCTTGATTTCCAGGAAATTTCGCAGCGTAAAGAGTTGGACAATCTGTCGAGATAAGTTGGGCGAATGTGTAATGGGCCAGACGAGGGGGGCGAAGAGGCACGGGCTTTTGTTCCCTCCGCAGTGAATCGTACGTGAGGACATTTCGAGCCGCCATTAAGCCCTCGAAGACGAAGCCCCGGAGCCGGCGGAGTAATTAATTCCTCGCGCCTGGAAATTTCGCTGGAGGGCTTGGAGAACTCTGGGGGTCAAAGGTGAGGCTCGTACCCTCGCACCCCTGCTCTCTTCTAACAGCGACTGCACGACAGCGCGCTTTTCCGGCTGTGGCAGACTCTCCACGCTTTCTAAGGTCGAAGCTGAAGCCGCTTGGCTCCTGTGAAATTCTCGGGGGTGATAAACGCGCGGGCGAATTGCTTCCTCGAATGTTATTCCTTCATCGAGTTGATATACATCGTAAGTTGACGTACATGTTCGTAAGTTCGACCACATAACGCCTTCTTTCCAACGTTCTGGCTGGCTAAAGATGAAACAGAGATGGATTCTCCATCTCTGCTGTCTTGTCTATAAAATACTTGCAACAAGTAAGGTAAAAGACCCAATACGTGGACACGTCCCAGTAGCTGGACACTGGTGCAAAATAACAACTGCGCAAAATACTGATTAGTAAGTACATTTAATATCCGCTTTATCAAAAAAAAAACAATTTTATTCATTTATTCAAATATTTAGTAAAATATATTCATATATATATTTTACTAAATATTTGAATAATTGAATAAAATTGTTTTTATTCAAAATATATTCATATATATATTTTACTAAATATTTGAATAATTGAATAAAATTGTTTTTTTTTTTTGATAAAGCGGATATTAAATGTACTAATCAGTATTTTGCACAGTTGTTATTTTGCACCAGTGTCCAGCTACTGGGACGTGTCCACGTATTGGGTCTTTTACCTTACGCCGTCGAGTCTGTATGAATTGCTTCGCTCCAATTTGTCGATGCATGCTAGCGGCTCTATGACAACGAGACGCTGTTTTGATCTGTCTGTGCCTCACCATCGTTCTTGTAAATTCACTGCGACCTTCTCCTACATTTCTTCCTACTATTATAACTCCATTCCTTCTACTATACGTTCCCTATCATCGTTTGCTTCATTTAAAATTAGTGCTCGTTCTTTCATCCTCTCGCGGTTTCCTATGTAATTTACTATCTAAGTGGCTTATTCTTATTTTCATCTTATTCTTAGTTTATTGTATTTTATTTTGTTTTTCTTTCCTCTTCTTACCTTCCAACGGCTTTTTAGGTTAGGTTGTAGAGCAGCAGTTAATGCTGAACCTCGCCTACTCGTCATTGTAATTATAATTGTAATGACGCAATAAAGTCATTTAATAATAATAATAAAAAAAATATAGCGTTGGGCGTTCACGGGACAGTTGCTCAAGGTTGACAGAGCGGGAGCGCTGGTCTTCTTGGAAGTGTCGTTGACGGGGCAAGTGGAGCGGAAGCTCCTGGCCGAGAATTACGGTGGACAGGAGTTTTAATTGCTTGCCGGAAAAATTTGTGGGATGGAGGATCGAGAAGAAGAGGGTGCGAGAGAGGATTCCTCCCCCGTCGTCTCGAGTTCCCTCGCGAGAATACGCTTCAACTGGCCTCTTAGCTTCCACTTCAATACCGTATTCTTCACCGTTGCAAACAGCATCGCGACTCCAATCACCTCTGCCAACAAACGAGCTAATTTCAGAGATGACACACCGTATTACATATGTAAGGAAACGGTATTTCCTAATTCAATGATTCAAATATTGCCGCGCCTCGCACGTGGCAGAGCGTAGGGGAGACCGGGGCAAGTTGATACAGAGGCAGGTTGATACAGACGAATTATCTCGACACTGTATATATATAGCTCCTTGTGTGTGAGATATGTGAAGCTTCTTGATCAATTCTTTACTACGATCTAGCGTACGTCTGTGTACCTTGACTTTAGCAATCCATTTTTAACTGTTTTCGTTTTTATACAAAAAAGAAAATAGTCGTGTTCACTTTCCAATCCGTCTTGAGACGGGATAGAGAATTTTATCACTCAAATTAATTGGGCATCACATTGAGTCCTTTGAAGGTAAGGGAATTACGTTTTGTTATTTTGTTTATATGCTCTACATTTGTTTATGGAGATGTTTGTATATAATGACTTCCTGTGGGGTAAGTTGATACGTTTTCTATGGCGCATGTTGATACTCATGGAGAGTGTATCAATTTTTCCCCGACTACTTTTAATTGGATTTCTCCTTTTATTTCTGGGAAGATGGTACGAAATTATGTCAGAAAAACGAATCGCGGAAAAATACCACAAAATATTTTTCAAAAAGCGTGTGTTGGTGTAGAAAAGGAGTCAAAGCGCCAGAATATACGGAATAGATAAAATAGCTTTATTAAGATACATTAATAAAAAGAAGCAAGCACCTCATATTAAAGTGGGATATTCCAGACATCCACCTTTTACTCATTAAACGGATATTTTACAGATGTATCAACATGTTATTACTAATCTATTATCTGCTATTCCTTATATTGGACAAATAATAGTTGAATGAATCTGAGGAGGATTTTCAATTGATAATGCCACATTAAACCGATTTTATTCATTTCATTTTATTCTGCTCCTAATTATTGCAATTTTAGTAATTATACATCTATTCTTCCTTCATTTAAAGGGGTCTAATAACCCATTAGGTACTAACAGAAATAAGTATAAAATTCCCTTCCATATTTATTTTACAATTAAAGATATTCTAGGCTTCATTATAATTATAACAGTTCACTTCCTAATTATTATACAATATCCATATATTTTAGGAGATCCTGACAATTTTATTTACGCAAATTCTATATCTACCCCAGTCCACATTAAACCAGAATGATACTTCTTATTTGCCCAAAGCAGTATCAACTTGCCCCGCATTGGGGTAAGTTGATACATTTTACCTACGTCCTAATAACTTTTTCTCATTCATTTTGTATGTATTTTCTCAACATTTCATTTACAATATTTTAAAGAGGAAGGACCAAAGTATATTTTAGCGTATTTGTTATTAAGTAATTAATTCAAACAAAAATGAAAAAAATTGAAAACTGAAAAACGTATCAACTTGCCCCGGTCTCCCCTATGGCATAGAGAGTCTGTATAGAGAGAACGACTAAGAGATGGATGGGGATCACAGAATCGAGCACATGTGCAGAGATGGAAATAAGAACTGATAGAGGAGCAAAATAGAAGGATTAATAAAGCTCCAGAAGAACAGATAGAGAATAAACCTTAAATGTTGTTTCTCCCTTTACAGGGAAACAATTTCTAGTTTATTCTGAAAATCCTTTAGTTTCAAAGCTAATTGCCTTATACATATAATCCCATCGATCTCCAAGGCTTCACGTAAGAATCTTTCTCGCCGAGTCCCGAAGTTCGCCGAAGAAGCTGTAG
This sequence comes from Andrena minutula, assembly GCA_929113495.1. Taxonomy (NCBI): domain Eukaryota; kingdom Metazoa; phylum Arthropoda; class Insecta; order Hymenoptera; family Andrenidae; genus Andrena; species Andrena minutula. The sequence continues at coordinate 73,723,734 of OV815993.1, read as the reverse complement.
TCAGCAGGCCCGGAGAGGGTACGAGGGATCTTCTCGCGAGAATTTATCACGGTCACGAATCTCTCGACTCGAATCCAATTTTCGAGATATACGAGGCCACCGCGGTGTACGTTTCCCTTCTTTTTTCCGCCGCTCTCCAGCCGCTTCCCTTTCCTTGTTTGCCGGCCGTGCTTCCGCGGTATTCTGCTTGTCAAAAGGAGATATACTGGCCACCGAGGTGAGCCGAGCCGGAGGTGGCGGCAAGTTTCCTTCCGCGGCGCTCGAGGGACGCGTGGTCGCCAAGGGGCGGACACGCGTGAAGAGAAGAATAGATTCCACGGTGAAACGAGGGACGGCGGAGAGGGAGCCTTCGATAAGCAGTCGATATATCGTAAGCTCTCTGCGACGGTCCTCTTGCTTTTACGGGAGCCGAGGAATACGCTGATGCCGCACTCCATTCGATTCGATTACCCCGGTCCACATGTGCGCGGAAGCTTTTGCTCCTCATCCAGCCGCCTCACCTTTGCCCGCCTCTAATTTCCGTCCCTGGCTCCCGGCGACGATAAATAAGTCGACACCTTGCAGCTCGCCCTCGCGAGAAGACACTGCGCGGCTAAGTCACCTTAACGGGATTATCGAGCCCCCTCCTTGCTCCGTTGCAAGGTCGGGCTTCTTGCCGATTATGTGATCGCTCCTCCGGCTGAGAGCCAGTGGAACCCCAGCGAGTCCCAGAGAACGGAATTGGAAGATCCCACGGTCCGTAAGCGGCCTCGGCGAAGACGCATCGGCTCGGCCAGCCGCGATGAACAAGAGAGTCGTAAATCCCTCTGGAGAAGCCACTCGTGGAACCACCGAATTCGCCTCGATGAGAGCTGCGCAGCGGACCGGCTAATTAAACCGGCCGTCCGTCCCCGGGGCGGCAAGAAAACGCGGAAAAGAAGGACAGTTACGGCGAGACGTGCGCGGCGCAGTCGACGAGCAAGCAACCGGTGGTAAGCGGCACGGAATATATTAATTAGCGCCGCGGGAAAAAGTTGGCCAGGTAGCTCGCGCAGAGGCTGGAAGAAGGGGCGGCCAAGACCTCGGGACCAAGAAGCAAGAAGAACAACAATAAAACCCCGGGGTGCAATTTGTCACGGGCTACGCCGACGGGAGGGGGCCATAGATGTACATCCTCCCGCGCAACTTTCCCCATTATTATTAACGCTCCGGAGGCAGACTCCCTCTCGCGCTCTTCCCTCGATCCGAACGCGTGCATCGCACGCCGCCGCGATTCCTCTTTCACCGCGGGGGAGAGGAAAATCTTTCGCCGACCCTCGAGGCGTCGAGGGCGATTCATCCTCGCGGCCAGTGATTCCAACGATGCGGTGAAAATTTCATTCCGCGGCGGGAACCTCGGTAAACGGCGAAACGGTCGGTGAAATTTTGATTGTTTCGCCGGAGTCTGGGATCGGAGGCCCCGTGGCAAGGGGCGAGCGTAAAACCCGCCTCGGGAGATTTACGAGCCGTATACCGCGGCTCGGTACTAAAAGAAAGTCCGATCGACGCCGGGTCCGTGTGTCTTCTGGTTTTGAAATGCAATCGGCGGCGGGCGAACAGTCGCTTTCTATCGAGTGCCGAGACAGCCGTGTGTTTCACGTTCCACGGGAGAAAGTCGGAAGACGTTCACCCTTTTAGACGAGCCCTGTGCCTGGGGAGGCGGAGGGAATTGGATACAGGGTTTAATGGACCGGGCACGGGACTATCGGGGTCTTTTGTTTGCCGGGCGACTGTTCTGATCGATCGGGCTATCACTGCGGAGTCGTTCTTCCCGAATCTAATACCCTACCACTTGTCCAGCTTGACGAATGTGGCCTGCCCTCGACCGTGCTCGAGTTTCCAAATTCCCTGCGCAGACGTAATTCCTCGAGCTGTTTCTTTCCTCCTCCTACGCTTAATTCCTTCACTGGCTTAAAGGGTGTCCGTTAAAGGTAATCGACACGCGCAGTTAAGGGTGTTCTGCAGAGCACACGCGTTAACGTGCAGCACCCCAGATATAAAATAGGATGCGGCTGCATATACAGGGGAATGTGTTTTATTTAGATCCCATAGGTCAGTCAGAGGCATTCCCTCGTTGTATACATTAGGCCAGGCCCGTCCGACTTTTGCTCTTGCCCTCGAAGAGCGGCCGCGAGTGGTTGCGAGCTGTTGCGAACGAGCTATTCCACGTCAAAACGGATAGAGGGAAAATTTAGTTTCACCGATTCTCTTGAAAATTACAGCATGTGTCGATAACCTTGCAAAAATAAAGTATACTGAATTATAGAGGCCTATGTCAAATAGTTTTCGAAATATTTAATGTTAAAGTCTTAAAAATTGGAACAAAATCGGCTGCCGCGTCATCACTTAAACTGTAATATCTCGGTCATTTTTATAAATAATGTCTCCGTCATGGGCTCATTTTAAAGCTGAAGGAATGCTTTCTCAAACCGTATATAGAATATTTTATTTATTGTTAATAATCTTGACAGTAATTGATGTTAAAGTTTCAAATCCCGATTTGACGTCGTTCCCACCCATGTTCCGGCTTGAAAAAAATACCATTCGATTCGTTGAGCTTTCAGCTAATAAATGCGTTTTTCAAAAAAGTGGAGAGATTTTGGGAACAGTTAACAAAAAAATCAAACTTACGATAGTGCACACCGCTTAGAACTGCATGGATCCCATGCTCAGTTCGCACGCACGCGTTTTCAAAACAATCGCCTAGAGTAGGAAAGTATTTGTATAGGGGAGACCGGGGCAAGTTGATACGTTTTTCAGTTTCCGATTTTTTTCATTTTTGTTTGAATTAATTACTTAATAACAAATACGCTAAAATATACTTTGGTCCTTCCTCTTTAAAATATTGTAAATGAAATGTTGAGAAAAATGAATGAGAAAATGTCATTTGGACGTAGGTAAAATGTATCAACTTACCCCAATGCGGGGCAAGTTGATACTGCTCTGTGGCATATTTATACATCTGTAAAATATCCGTTTAATGAGTAAATGATGGATGTCTGGAATATCCCACTTTAATATGAGGTGCTTGCTCCTTTTTATTAATGTATCTTAATAAAGCTATTTTATCTATTCCGTATATTCTGGCGCTTTGACTCCTTTTCTACACCAACACACGCTTTTTGAAAAATATTTTGTGGTATTTTTCCGCGATTCGTTTTTCTGACATAATTTCGTACCATCTTCCCAGAAATAAAAGGAAAAATCCAATTAAAAGTAGTCGGGAAAAATTGAATACACTCCCCATGAGTATCAACATGCCCCAGAGAAAACGTATCAATTTACTCCACAGGAAGTCATTATACACAAACATCTTCATAAACAAATGTAGAGCATATAAACAAAATAACAAAACGTAATTCCCTTACCTTCAAAGGACTCAATGTGATGCCCAATTAATTTGAGCGATAAAATTCTCTATCCCGTCTCAAGACGGATTGGAAAGTGAACACAACTATTTACTTTTTCTCTATAGAAACGAAAACAGTTAAAAATGGACTGCTAAAGTCAAGGTACACAGACGTACGCTAGATCGTAGTAAAGAATTGATCAAGAAGCTTCACATATCTCGCACACAAGGAGCTATATATATATATACAGTGTCGAGATAATTCGTCTGTATCAACCTGCCTCTGTATCAACTTGTTCAGTGTTTTCGGTATTCTCGAGAAAAATAACAGGAATATCTGCTTACCATACAAAAGATTAGCAATAGTAGGTAGCTTTTAGTGATTCTTCCTTTTCTTTTTTTACATGTTGTCACTGAACAAAAAGTTTGTTTTGTCGCAGGTAGCCCTATGCGGTTCAGTGATCATGATTATCGTCCTGCCTTACAGATAATGCGGCTATCTACTCTAAGTGATCGCCGTGTTATTTCTGACCTACTTTTCATTTACAAAATTTCCCATGGTCAAATTAACTGCCCGGAACTTGTCGCGCGGATTTGCTTTCAGGCTCCACAACGGTCGCTGCGTATGAGACCCCTCTTTGCATATCGCGTCCCGGACTATCATTATTACACCAATGATCCCATCAATCGCGCTATGGACGAGTTAAATCAATGCCCTCCGGACATTGATTTATTTTTAGCCTCCCTTGCTTCGTTTAGAGCTCAACTGCTTAGGAGTCTGCCACCTCCTTAATTGTACGAACCAATGGTTCTTTGTTATCGATGTTTGCAAGACTGTTTTTTTCTTCTTCTGTTATTGTTATGTTCTTTTTACTTTTCGTTATTTTAAGTTTACTTATATATATATATATATATATATATATATATTTATACTTACTATATATTTTTCTACAAATCCGTTTATAATTTCTTGTAATCTAAAGGGTTCTCCCGTCGATTAATAATAATAATAATAATAATAATAATAAAAAAGTGCGCGGCCCCTCATTACGAGCGTATTAGCCAGCCGAGAGTGCTTTAAAAGCTCCCGACAGATTCGATTAACGCGGCCCCTGCCTTTTTCGCGGGCGTCCCGGCCGCCTTCCCCCTTCTTGTTGCTTTTCGAAAAAAGTTGCCGCCGGGAAGCCCCAGGTCGTACGAGCCGAGCCCATTTAGCCCGAGAAGTTATCTCGAGGAAGTTTATCGCTGCCGGGGAGTACCCTCTCTGCACTTTACCCAGCTGCTTGCTCCCTTACGACCCGCGATTTTTCAACTAATACGCCGATGAGAATAGAAGCGTCGCGTTATCGCGTAAAACAACCCCCGCGCATCCTTTTCCCTCCGCTTCGAATCCAGCACCCCGCCCCCTTTTCCATCCCCGTTATTGCCGGCGATCCAACTTTTCAACTCCATCGATTAAAGTTTCGGGGGCCGTCTCTCCGCAGGATGGTCGCCGGAAAAACAGGCGAGGTGCGCGCACACGTGAATTTATTAATGGGACGCGTTTGAACGGAAACTCATTTTGCCGGAGAGCACAATGGCGCCTGGCCGACGACAATGAAAACAATGGGCCAGGGGGAGTGATTAAAAACGCAGGGAGAAAGGGACGACTTGAATCGGGATCATCCACCGCGTCGCGCCTTTCGTGGCTGCTCCTCTCGCGAGCTTCGTCCGGCTACCAGCCGTTTCACGTCAGCCCCGACGAAACGCCGCGCGACAGTCCCCTCGGGCTTCCTCCGAACTCCACAGCAATTATCGATGCTCCGCGGAAACTGAGTCGCCCGGTACAACACTCTCCCGTCGATGTCTCGCGTGATAAGGAGTTTCGAGGAAAAGATGTTTTAATATGCAAAGCTCCGAGAACAATAAATTCTATCAAGCATCGCCTGCGTCTCCTTTACGAAACCCTTTCCTCAACCAGCTGGCGGTAAAAGGATCGCGTAGCACGGCCACTGGAATTCCCCGCGCGCGTAGCGCGCTTTTTTCCCAAGCGCGTCGAATAATTCAATAAATTACCGCGGGCGTGGTTTGCGGCGCGATCTGTTCGGAGAATAAAGGAGAAATTGGCTGGCGTAATGGGACCCGAGGGGTGCCGAGATAGGGACAGTTTTAAATCGAGACAGAGGCTGGCAAAAAATAAGGTGCTCGATGGGCTTTTTATCGACCGATTTGGTCAAGCGGTTCCCTTCGGGGCGATAAGGGTCGATGGTCCGCGCGACGGAGCACCTTCCGGCAATGTTTCTCCGTCTAGTTCAATCGCTACCCTCTTCGCGTCTGCCCCCCACATTTCCCTTTCCACGCTGGCTGGCGGAACTTTCCAATTTAATTGAAAGAAGCCTCCACCGTTGGCTGACCGCTCCGCGCTTCCTTCCAATAGAACCACGTCTGCTTGATCCTCTTTCAGCACTCAATTACTCCACAGCGATACTAAGAATCTCGCAGCCGCAATTTCGCCGGCAGACGCGCCGCGAATTGCTAATTGATCCGCAGCTTCGTCCTGTCCTAGTGTTGTCTAACCCCCGTGATTACGAAACACCGAGCCTTTTAAAAGCTGGGAAAATGCTACCTGGATGTTTCTCCCCTTTCCCTTCCTCCGCGGCGACCATCAGGGCTCGGCAAAATTGGCTATTTAAATTTGTAGAATCGACGAGCATCGTGAGCTTAATTGTTTCCTCTAAGCTCTCCTCTCTTTCTCTGTGTACTCCAAACGACCGCATAAAAACACGGTTACGGGGAGGATGGAGTCCCAGAAGCTCGCCAGAAATAACTGAAGGAGAGCCACTCGACGAGGAGAAGAAGTGGCTCGAAGGGGACAGGCTTCCTAATCGGGGGAATAGAAATTCGAAAGAGGGTCGGCAACAACGAAGGGACGCGATGCTTTTACAGTTAACGAGGGCATCGTTGGAGGTGCGACTTTAGCGTAGTTTATACTAACGGCGAGATTAGAGGCTGGCGATCCTCCCCGTCCGGGGAAAATCTCGGGCGATAGCTGCCCCGGACCCTTGGTCCGAGGAAATCTCTTCTCCACCTTCGCGGCTCACTCGCTCGTGATTCAGCGAGATTGAACGTTATCTCCTTCCCGCTCCTCGAATTCTCGCGATGGAACTCCTCGCGAGTCGTGCTCTTCTAACAAGGGAACACCGCGAACCTGGACTCACCGATTGGAACGCAACTTTGTAGGTTTTTAAAGTGACTCAAAACAAGAACAACGGTGTGTTTCATTTGTGCCCTATCGACCCTTAAGGGGGTGAAAACTAACTTCAAAGTCAAATTGCCACTTCCAATTTTTCACGTATAACTTTGAAAGTACAACAGACAGAAAAAATGTTTAATGGTGCAATAAGCGCTACAAAATAACGGTAACAAAATTTTTGGAAATATTTTTTCCTTAACCTTTAGGCTGCCGCTATTTTTTCGTAAAAATAGGGGTCCTTTTTTTCCAAAAATTTTTATGTATGAGTAGTCAATAGGTCCCATAGAGTCGAGGGGGTAGAACCGTGCCAATATAGTGGCTATAGCGGCAGGAGACGGGAGGACGAAAAATCAAAAAAAAATTTTTGTTTCTAAAACTTACGAATTAACTTTATGGTATCTCTAATTATACTCCTGTATATATATTTATTCAATTCGTGCATAAAATCAGTAGTACCAACATAAATACCAAGATATATATGTCTACACAGAAAATTACACATCAAATTACGGGTATACGCAATGCCAATATAAGGTGGTCGACCCAGTTGTCGATCGGTTTAGACGTAGTCGTCGATCACTTAAATATTGAGATTGCAATTTTGTCCTATACACAATATTGTTCAAAAACCTTATAAAATCTCAATATTAATTCAAATGATCGACGACTGGGTACCGATCGACGACTGGGTCAACTACCTTAGTGGCTATAGCGGCAGCCTAAGGATTAAAAAAAAATTTTACCTCGCGTTATTTTTAACAATTCTTCCATTTATATAATAACTAGAAATATAGAGTGTTTTTGTGAATTCAACCGTGTATATTAATTGTATAATGCACTACCGGCTTATGAAGTTACACAATGGCAAAGTACACGGTTCGCACGGTTGCGCACTCGCAACGCATAGTAAGTTGCATAATAAGACTCGTTCATCAGCCGATAGTGCATTATACAATTCATATACACGGTTGAATTCACAAAAAAAGCACTCTATATTTTTAGTTATTATATAAATGGAAGAATTGTTAAAAATAAAGCGAGTTAACATTTCTTTTTAAGGAAAAAAATTTTTTCAAAAATTTTGTTACCGTTATTTTGTATCGCTTATTGCACCATTGAACTTTTCTTTGAAACATTTTTTCTGTCTGTTGTACTTTGAAAGTTATACGTGAAAAAGTGGAAGTGGCAATTTGACTTTGAGGTTAGTTTTCACCCCCTTAAGGGTCGATAGGGCACAAATGAAACACACCGTTGTTCTTGTTTTGAGTCACTCTAAAAACCCACAAAGTTGCGTTCCAATCGGTGAGTCCGGGTTCGCTTGTAAGTAGACGGGGATCGGGCTGGGTCAGACACGACGGAAACCGCGCAGTCCTGTAATTGCGACGTAATAAACGACTGGGTGATCGTAACGATTATGTGGGCCAGCAGATCGAAGGTCATTCCTCGAACGATGAAACTTTGAATCCTCCTCGAAATCTAGTCTTCGATAAGCCCGCGGAAGTGTAAGTGGATCGAGAGCACCGGGTTCGGGCGTAGAGGGGAATCGCTGCTGAGAGTAGGAAAAGTTGAGGGCGCGGGAAATTGATTAAAAGATGGAAGGTACGGTAACATCGATGGGCACGAGATCGAAGGTCATTCCTCTGGATCTTGTTTTCTAGAACTTCCCTGGAAACCTTCGAATCCACTTCCCCGAGTCTGCAGTTTTCAGTGAGCTTCCAACAGCCTAAGTAGATCGAGGACGTTCGTGGTCAGACCAGCAAGGGAAACGTTCCAAGTCGAACCAAAGAGTGATCGAAGTGCGCTCTCTTATCTCAAGCACTTGCATCATTACCCTTCATATTCCTCCTCAGTAGAATAATCATTCCAGTGAATATCTAGTAGATAAAGACCCTCCATAGTCCTACGAGGAAGTAAATCGCCCAGAGCGGTAGAAGTAGAAACTCGTTTCTAAAAAGCAGCAAGATTAAGGCACGTAATTCCACTGTTCCTCCGTAAACAGTAGAAGGAAGAAAGGGTGTAGGTAGAAGAAGCGGGTCCGATAACGACGACGGCAGCGTAGGGGGAAGAGGAACGGGCTCAGTCTATTCGCCGTTGATTTCGAGGCGTTAAGTTTCTTCTCTGCCGTCTCCGTAGCCGACCCCCAGGCCAACGCGCGGGCGAATCCCGGAACGTAAAAAGCCAGCCATTTGAAACTCTCGTCCAGGATCGTTCCAGCGTGGAGAATCGCCTCTCCTACGGGATGCGTCCTCCGCGTCGTGATTCGCCCGGGGAGGAAATGGAACGGCTCGCCGTCGAATTTGACCGTGAAAAAAAGGAAGGAGGCTGGCCTCCCCCGGGCCGTGCCACGATAAACAAGAGTTTCATCGACCGTTAAATCACATCGAGGAACGACGAAGAAGGCGCGCTCTGCTCGTCCCGGCCGGATTAAAGTACTAAATTCCGCGCGATTCGCCTGCCGTTCACGTCGCGCGTGTTATCGCGTTATAGCTCCGTTCTAATTCCACGGTTCGTTACTTACGTTTAATTGAACGTGGCTCGATTCAATGAGAGCCCATCGATACAGGCCTGGCTCGCATCCAAGGTACACACCTACCGAGCATCCACGCTGGAGAATAATGCAACGAAGCCACCTTCTTCCTTAACGTCGTGTCTCCGATCGCGGAGAGGTGTTTATGTGTCCGTTGAACGATCCGTCCGCTTTGGTTCTTTTATTTATTTATGCATCTATTTAACGGGAAATATCCTTTAGTTACAACGAAGCATTTAGGAATTGCGCTCAGTCAGGAGGCTAAAAAAGGTGTGATTTTTAGGAATTTTTTTTCTCAGGAACTATAAAAAAGTTTATTTAAAAAATATTTTTTTGTTTCAACGGTAGTGCATTTAGTTATGTCTAACAGAACATTTAGCAGATTTTAAATAACTTTGTTATTAATAAATATTTTTTAACGCCAAATTTCGGGGACATAGGTAAATGTGCCTACTTTACAAAAATAATAAAATGTTTTTTTTATAAACTTTCGTGGTTTCTAAGATAAAATCACACCTTCTTTGGTCTCCTGATTGACCGTAACCTCTTAAGGATGTATCGGACGTACAATATTAGACAAAAGTATATGAAATTTGAAATACTTGAGTATCTACGTCTGACGTATAGTAAATCTAGCTGTAAGGAACTCGAACGACAGTAGGAGTCTTATTTTCACTCGTAGAAAGGTATTTTTCAATTTACAAAAGCTTTTTCAAGCATTATTTGCTAAACTTTTGGTAGTGAAAATGCCCTGAATTCGGAATTTTCTCAAGTTAGAATTTATTTCTTTAAAACGATGTAGTGAAAACAATTGAAACTCGGCAGATATTTTCATCTATTCATATAAGTACTACAAGTATAAAAAATTGCCCAAAAAGGGCATTTCAATATTTACGCCCCCCGCTTTTATGTTTGGTCATATGAGGGAATTCGTTTAAGGCAGTCATTTAGGCCGGTAACAAAATTATTTTTCTTTTTTTAGTAAGTACATTTTAATATTTTAGTACATTTTAATAAAAGCTTGTTTTTAAATTTTTATTTTATTTTAATTTATTTTATGGTTTTTAGTATTCCAGAATTTTAATCTGTATTATCTACATTAAATTCTCTTCAAAATAATTCTTTATACTTTATCGTATCGATATGGAAGTGACGCCGATGGATTCCTTACGTTTTTCCGATATAGTGTTGTAAAGCTCGTCGTGGCGCAAAATTTTTTCTATTTACAGTTTTTTTTATCGAATCATTAGTACTCGAGATAAAAATTATAAACAAAAAAACTTCTGCGACCAAAGGCAATACCTTTTTAAACATTAATTGCGATAATTTGAGTAAATATTAACGGATCGTTATGAAACTTGAAACATAAAACTCAGAAAACTCTAGCGAAGCCGTAAAGTGTATGCACAAACCCCTTATGTTAAAAAAATGTAATAATATTTAATTAAAAAGTAATACTGGACATAACCCATGTTTTTCAACGTTCGCCGTTACAAAGTATCGTGTCAATTTGGAGGTACATATAACTTGCAGCGACAAAGTTTTTCCTTAATAAGATTTTCACCAATTTTTACACTGATCAATTAATAATTGCAAAATTTTTAGAGCACATCAGGAAGATTAAAGAGAACAATCTCACAAATTTTCATCAACCTGGTAGCATTTTGAAGATGTGTCCGATACATCCTTAATTCTTCCTTAAATTACGTAAAGGTACAGATGTGATAGGTATGTGTTCTTCTCGACAGAATGCAGAAAACAGAAAGGAAAAATAGTAGCAAAAATAAAACTAAAAGTATCTTTTTGCTCTCGAGGAGTCAACTTACAATTACTTCCCTGGACACAGAGCTTTCAGAGTTAAGCTCGAACTCCATAGGTGCATATTGCAGAACCCCGCCACCCATAATTTCCAAAACTAGCATCGTCAAGCAGCCGCAGCTGTGTTTCGAGATCGCCCAGAAGCCCCGACGAATCCGTTCGCAGCCCCTCCTTCCGGGGGTCGTTTCACAGCCGACCTCTTCGCGAGACGGTTCGTTCTCGCGGCGATTAGGCGTTGATAAGAGCGAGCAGCTCGAGCGTGCCGGAAATTGAGTTAGAATTTCATGAAACGACGCCAGGCCCGCTAACGCTAACCGCCTCCAATAAGATCGCCGACAAGGCGGCAGTTTTGATTATCCTCCGCGGCGGGAGCAGCCCGAGGGAGGATGTAATAAAACGCTTCCTTTCCCTGGCGTGCTCTCGCGGAAAATCTCACGCCCTCCAGAGGAGCGGAGTTGGCCGGCCAGAGGGAAACGGAAAAACGGAAAGGTGGAGAACGGTGCTCGAAGGGTGAGACGGGGAAAGAGATTTTCTCTTGGAAACCTCGAAGAGGGCTGATGGCCCCGGGGGCAGGGGAGAGTGGTCCATTGTTTAACTTGATAAATGAAGTAGCCCGGGCGCAGAAGCTCGACGCCCGAGTCGGTACACAATGGCGGCGATATATTGTTCCGAGTTAATTCAATGCTGGAAATAGTGCGCGGCGCGAACAGGTGCGCGTTAGCGATGGCCGTAAGACGCTTCGAATATCCTCGAACCTGTATCGACCAGACTTTCCTATCGGTCCCGAAGCTTCCTCGAAGCTGCCTGTTGTGAACGGATGCGTCGCCTGTTTTTCGAGGGCGTAATTCTCCGACGGCGCAAACCTCGCTTTCTCTCTCTGCGGCGTCTTACGACCACAAGAGATCACTGGAGAGGGTGTGATTAAAGGTTGCACTTGAGTAAACTGAGTCAGCGCACATTAACATTAACAATGTAAATTGTATTTACAACTGAAGTTTAAAAAAGGTGACTATGGTAATTAACAAATGTGAGTCTGCACTGAGTCCCTCCAAGATATTAGTGCGAGGTATAAATTTGGACTGATTTGACTCTCGCTGGCTGCAAGGCAAATTCGGAGATTCTCTTTAGGGGTGGAGTTGTAGTAACGCAGTCGGAGGAAACGTTGTCTATTGGCGGAAATGATCTGGTTGCAGGTGGTAACGAACTATAGTAAAGGGAAATCCTGGGCAAAGTGTTGATGAGTCCGTGAGATGGTTGTCGCGAGGTCGTCTGTTAACACGTTGCGTCCGGGTGACGTGTACGGTCACGTCATGGGACTCTTGGGCCCGGTCCCAATAAATGTGGAAGATGAAGAAGAATTTTTCAGGTACCGAATTTTCCGTTCGCATACGCATTCAGTACGAACGTGTTCATCGGTGTGTGCATGTCGTTACAAATTTGCAATTTTTTTCACCATGGTACAACTGTTTCTTGTATTTAGGTGAAGGTCAACTATTTTTGGTGCCGAACGCAACGTGTTAACAGATAGCACAACGTCTGGTAAAGTCTTAAAGACGTCTTGTTACAAATCAAAACGTTCAGACCTAAAATGGACATAAACTAAACGTCTCTAAGACGAGGTGTGCTATCTGGGTTTATTGTCACGGCGCACAGTGGTCGAAAATGACACAGTCGCAGTCAAAAATTATTCACCACGCCAAATCGAAAGGAAAATCAACGACCCTTGGTATACTGGGGTATGTATTAGGTATTACTGATTACGAATCCGTTGCAGGTTTTTTGAAAAAGAAGATGGCGGATCCAATATGGCCGCTCAAAGTTGACAAAAACTGGAAAAATACGAATCCTACCAACGAAACACGTTGTTTATTCAAAACCTACAGCTATAACTATATATTTTATGAGTCTAGAAATGTGCATCACACTCTATAGAATGATATTCTAATGAATAGTTGTTAAAAAATTATTGTTAACAATAAAAAAAAACAATATTATTTACTAATTTTATCATTTCCGCGACAAATACTGCAAATACGTGATTAATATAAGCATTGAATATTTATTGGAGACGAAAATAAAGATTATTGACATAAAAAAATGTTAGTATAATTGTTTATTAATAATTTGTTTAAACAATTTTTTAACAAAGTGACTGAAATCCATTTCGTACAATCAAATTGATCATATTTTGTTGTAACATTATTATAAACAATAACAATTAATTGTTATTAAACAATTTGTTAACATAATAGATTTCAGTAATATTCAACAAGATAAGTGCAATTTGGAAGGTACATTGTTTTTATGACGTAGGTACTTCCCCATAATTTCATCCTCAAGGGGGTGAAAAGGGGAGAAATTTATTTTCTCGGACTCCTTAATATCTCTTAGGTCCGATTAGATATCACCTTGGGTTTCACTTACAACGGTTGCCCACACAAATACCTAAAACTCAATTTCATGATTTTGCCCTAATCAACCCCTAAGGGGGTGAAAAGGGGTATAATTTGTTTTCACGGATCCCTCAAAAGCTCTTCGGTCCGATTCGATATCGATACTTGGTTTAAGCCTAGCAACACAAATGCCTAAAAATAAATTTCAAAATTTTACCCTATTTAACCCTTAAAGGGTTAACTGTGCGGCGCGGCGATCCAGGGATGCTTGCCCCTGACTTGGGCTGATTGCCTGCGTTTCCAATACAGCGAATTTATGAGTTCACAAATGTTCCATGGTCTACACGGACTGACAGACCAAGTGTCTGCCAGATGAATTTTTGAAAATACAAAGCGCCCTTGCGTGTCCTTGGTGGTCCAGCAACGAGCTAACGCTCAACACTGCCTGCTCACGGAGAGCTCGCGATCTCCAGCGACGTTGTTGCCTTGCTTCGATTTCAGCGAATCATTAGCGACGAGTGATTCCCCGCGCATTTAAATTGTTTGAAATTTTTCCACAGGCACAGGGTGCCCATCACTCCCCGCTTGAATATTCGCGGCTGGAGAGGGAAAGCTGTGTCAGCTCCATACTCTCGGCAACGTTTCCGAGCGGCGACTTCAGCTCCCCGCTCGATTATATCCGTCGTTTCTTTTTTCCCCGCATACCTGGTGCACGGTGCTTTCTTCGCGGAAGAATTTTAATTAGTACGTTCTCGGTGGCGCCAGGGAAAATGAGAAATTGTCGCGCCGCGGAAAAATGTAATTCGCGCGAGACCGCCAGCTCGGCTGTTCCGCTTCTCCCCCGAATGGCTAGCCTTTCAGAATCTCCCTGGCTGCGCCCGTAAATAGCGGCGGAAATCGATTTCTCGCGAGGCAGGTTTTGTTTAGGGTTTCATAAATTACAGCGCGTCGGTTCTGCCCTCCTTAGGGGGTTCGGTCTGTATTTCGGGAGCGCCGAAGAATGCTAATAGAACAGCCCGATGTTTCGGGAAGAACGGGGCTATGAGCACGTTCAGAATCTGTTCGCCGCTCGACGGTGGTAGTCTGCCATTAATTAGAGCGCATCGATCCCGCCGTCCAGCCCGCTCCACATCAAAGGGGACGAGCCGAGCGAAACGTTCTCCATTTTCCCGCGTCCCGTCGCGTCGTCAACGGAAATTGATACATTTGGTGGGCAGCGTGTACGAGGCGAACGACGTTTCATTAAACGAGGGCCGCCGCGTGAAACGCCACGATGAAAAGGGCGAGCAAACGCCCCACGGCTGGTAACAGGCGGAAGAACTGTAACGCGAGCGCTACATTCGCGGGGCGAGCTGGCACGCTCGAGCTTTCACCGGGACAATTCCGCAATTACGACGCAATAAAACCGAGCAGAAATATCGCGGCTCCGAGTCCGGCTCTCGCTATGCCCTGGAAGAAAAAAAGGACGAGTCAGGAGGGAGGAGGAAGGTGGCGGCGGGAGGGGTTGGTACACAGTAGCGGAACCAAGACCCATCCAATCGTCCTACCCGTCACGAACGAACCTTCTCGCTTACGAGCGACCTTCAGGCGGATTAGGTGAGAGAATCGTAAAGTGAAAATCCACCCTCTCCCTCGGTTAGTGGATCCCCTCGGCTGCGAGGAGATCGTGCCCCGGTGGAACCTCTCGTAACTGACTTTCAACCAGCGCGGGGCGCCAACGAGCGGTACTTTTTAAATCGATGCCTGAAAAATTCAGTTCCTCGAGATTAGCCTCCTCTTACCAACCCAACCCCGTCCCCGCTATCTCCTGTCTTCTACCTCTGTCCCTGCTGTGGCGTTCCGTTTTACGCGAACGGCAGAGGGGGAGGGAAATTGGAGCCCGATGTCCGTTTTACGAATGGATCTAAACGACGCGTCGCTCCCGTTACTGGTTGGGTGCAAGTAGAATGATCCGTGCATCGTCAGACGCAGCGTCGTTGATAGTCTGCATTTGATCTCGAATCTCCTTCGCTACTAGTCATTTCTTAATTGAAGAGTTCTTGTGGAGAACACTCCAAGTGTCAAAATTAAAAGAATTTTCATCGGAAAATGTTCCACGTGGCAGTGTTAAGGGGGTCACTCAGGCGAAAATGAACTACCAGTAATTTTACAGATGAAAATTTGAAAATATTTATATCCATATTATTTTTTAAGCTGAAATGAATTATGTAAGAGTTAATATAGTGACAATTTTTTTTTCAAAATTTAAAAAATAAAATTTCGAAAAAATTATTTTATTGTAAAATCCATACCCTTATTTCTGTAGAATTGTATACAAAGACTGCAAAAAAAAATTCAGCTCGAAAACTTCATTTTTGTCCGAGTTATAAAGTTTTTTGTTTTGGCGTAGTAACTAAAACGCTCCTGCTCCGTTGTTGTGCACAATGCCTTACGCAAAATTCTAATGAAAGTTTGCATAGCATGATATGGCGTAAGTGCCCAAAGGATATTTTTCCTTCAAAATATCTTATTGAAGCTGCAGTCGCAGAAGCAGTCACTGAATATAATGAAGGATGGACGAAAACAATATTACATGCATTCACGGACAACCATATGCAAATGAGCGAACAATCATTGAAAGTTGTTCAAAACCGTCACAAAGTACGAGTACGCAGGTATAAATAGAACGCCTCAGAATGATACAAACGTGCAAGAAAAATGATACGAACTGCACAATCACGAAGAGATCAGGCATTGCGAGAAGAAGAAGGTCCAACGTACGGAGCAGGAGCGATTTAGTTACTACACGAAAACATAAAAACTTTATAACTGGGACAAAAATGAAGTTTTTGAGCTGAAATTTTTTTGCAGTCTTTGTATACAATTCTACAGAAATAAGGGTATGGATATTACAATCAAATAATTCTTTCGAAATTTTATTTTTTAAATTTTGAAAAAAAAATTGTCACTATATTAACTCTTACATAATTCATTTCAGCTTAAAAAATAATATGGATATAAATATTTTCAAATTTTTATCTGTAAAATAATTTGTAGTTCATTTTGGACGGTCCAACGTGAAAACCCAAAATGAAATTTTCGAGCTGAAATTTTTTTTGCAGTCTTTGTATACAATTCTACAGAAATAAGGGTATGGATTTTACAATCAAATAATTCTTTCGAAATTTTATTTTTTAAATTTTGAAAAAAAAATTGTCACTATATCAACTCTTACATAATTCATTTCAGCTTAAAAAATAATATGGATATAAATATTTTCAAATTTTTATCTGTAAAATAACTTGTAGTTCATTTTCACCTGAGTCACCCCCCTTAATAGTACAGTACCTATAGAATTTGATTTTTGGCAATATTTTCTACAAGGCCTCTTCAATTCTTACTAATTACGAGCATCCGTTTCCAGCTGCCGCTATTTATAAATCAAACTGCCCCCTCTCGATTCTTATTTCTTCTCTCCTACCTTCACTCTCACTCCTCCTTCTTCCCTCGTCCGTCTTCACTTTTCACCGGTTAGGTGGGTGGGTGAGACCTCCTCGGAAATTGTCGCATCGATATCCGTCGCGGGTAGCCACCCGTATTTCACTCCTCGTCGCGTCGGGGTGTTCGCGCGCGCCTTTTTGCTCCCTACCCAGTTGCGCAACACTCTATTCTCGGCCGTGGCCAATTAAACGCGAGAGTCTCGCGGGAATCGCCGCTGGACGCCACGGAGACGAGGGCCTCTTAATGACGGGCAATTAAAATATCTGCTCGCGGCGGGTTGTCGCGATTTTCGTCACGGTTCGCGGACCCTCGCCCCAGTCGATACCACGGACTTTGATTCATGAGCCTCTCTGGCGCGGCTGCCCGCAGACCCAAACAGGGAACTGCAAGTAGATTCTCTCCCAAGTCACCCCCAAACACGGAGATTCCCAGCGCAGTTCCCCTCGGAACTTCTCCAGACATCTTCGCCGCGTAAATTGACCATAGAAACCCACGAAGATCTCGTTACAACGCCACGAGCCTGACATCTTCTTTCCACGCCCATCCGTCGCGAGATTATTCGCCCGTTACAACCAACCCGCGAGCTTTACGACGTATCGTTGACGCGGCCGAAATTACGACTCCGAGCGCGTTGTCTCGCGGAACGCCCGCTGACGAGTACGTTAACGCGTCAATTAAAAACTTGGCAGGCCCGTGTTCCCTCGTCATGCACCCACCCGCGGTAGCAGAACATTTGTCGCGAAACATTTCGCCTCCCAGTAGTTTCCTATCACAATACTTGGACATTCTAACTTTCCCAATTACGCTTCTCTACGCCTGAAAATTCTCACCGATTTCGTCCCACAATCATCAGCGTCGCATCTCCGTTGGATAGGCTCGATCGACGTTCGCTTATCGCGTTGCCGCGCCGAAGCCCTTCGCCGATCGAACTGCGAAAGGGGAGGAAGGAGAGAGACGCGAAACAGCGGCAAGGACCGGCTGCACTTACGGGATGACACGATAATAAAAGCACACCCACGGCCTGACTGCATCCCCTCCTCCTCCTCCTGTCGAGCCGCTGCTCGTTTCGCGCGTACGCATGGGTTTCCACTTGTCTGGCCGCTGATTCACCGACCGCCGCCGGAAACGTCGGCGAAAATAGCGGCCGGAATAACGAAGATCGCGACCACCAGACGACGGCTTTGCAGTTATATTGTCAGCACTCGTTGCATCCGACGCGGTTCCGTGCCGTCGCGTCGCGTTCGCGAGCTACCTGCCAGCAGGTCCCTTCCTACACCGTGGCTGCTGCGAGACGCCGCTGAAATATTGCCTGGGAAGGCTCGTTTTGCCGTCACGTGCTAGCGTAGGCAGCTTCTGGCGAGCGCCAGCCCTGTTCTCCAAGTGGAACCGCCACGATCGTACTGTCAGACGATGGGTACTTGGGCGCTTAAACTTTGCGGAAAGAGTTTCTCTGGTACAGATCTCTCTTTCTATGGGTTGGTGAAGTTTGAATACTTCAGAGGAGGCTCTGGGTTCTTCTTTGGAGTATGCGAAGCGCGTAATCTTCTGGGAGGCTGTTCGAGGATTCTAATTGGTAATATTTGTAGCTAAATAATAGAGCCTCCGGGGATTCTCGTCTAACAGCTCCAAAAGTAACTGATATTTAAGAATTTTTTTTTAAAAACTGTTTGTCATTTTGGATTAAACTTGTTTGGGATATAAGAGTGCATCTTTAAAGTTACATAAAATATTATTTTTATGTCGACCCTTCTTATTATTTATTTATTTATTTATTTATTTAAAAAATTATACGGGGAAAACCCATGGTTTACAAGAGATAAAGTAGAGAAATTAACAAAAAAGTTTATACAATAAATATGCCAAATAAACACGGCAACAAAGCCATCTAAACTAAATAGTAAAAAAGAACTAAGAACACAACACTAAATACTAAATACAAAATACAACATTCTAAATACACATATGTAAGTTAGTTACAGTTCTATAAAGTATCGTCCTCTCCGAAGTCAAGGAGCATTGGAAGGGGTCTATGTCATTGAAATTCTGATTCGCACTAATCATCGCCCTATTAATAGGGTCAACAGCATAATGTCGATATTTCGGTACTCTTGCCACAAAGAGAGGCCTAGAACGCATGCCCCTAATCGGAGCATTGAATGCTACTAGCGCAAGCAAGTCAGGACAATCTATATAACCTCTAATAATCTTATAAAGAAAAATAATATCCGCAAAACATGTACGCTCCTCTAAAGTGACCATCCTAAGTGATACAAGTACAGGGTTATAATCATGATCGTTCCAAACCATTGGATTCCCAAGGATACGAGATGCAAACCTCAAAAACATATGCTGCACTCTTTCAATGAAAAAATTATTAATTATTATGGAATCGTATCCACCTTTTCGACGATGTAACGCCTGTTGGCGGAATGTGTAGCACCTATCACAGTCATCTGTTTGTAAAAAAAAATATGTTTCTTAAAGTTAGATCCACTTTAAAGAAAAAAAAAAGTGAAATATAGAAAGAGTTACAGCGTTTGAAAGAAAAAGTAAGTTTTTCCCTTAGCCAAAATTTTTATATTATATTTATATCGGCGAAAAAAAGTATTATAAATAAAAACTAAAATTAAAATTGTAGGTCCAGTCACAGCGTGAATAATTTAACATTAAGAAAACAGGTGTTACACCTGACGCCAACATCGTCGAAGAGGTTAACAGAATTCCACAATAATTACTAAATAATAAGAAGGATCGACATAAAAAAAAATTCTACAAATTTAAAGATGCCAACTTATATCCCAGTAGTTTCCTTTAAGTTCGCCTACAATTTAAAAATTTACCACCACATGATAAATCAAAAACCGCCCAAATTTGACCACCCCCTATTAAGTTCACCTACAATTTAAAAATTTACCACCACCACATGATAAATCAAAAACCGCACAAATTTGACCACCCCCTATTAAGTTCACCTACAATTTAAAAATTTACCACCACCACATGATAAATCAAAAACCGCACAAATTTGACCACCCCCACCTTAAGTTCACCTACAATTTAAAAATTTACCACCACCACATGATAAATCAAAAACTGCACAAATTTGACCACCCCCACTTTACGTTCACCTACAATTTAAAAATTTACCACCACCACATGATAAATCAAAAACTGCACAAATTTGACCACCCCCACTTTAAGTTCACCTACAATTTAAAAATTTACCACCACCACATGATAAATCAAAAACCGCACAAATTTGACCACCCCCACTTTAAGTTCACCTACAATTTAAAAATTTACCACTACCGCATGATAAATCAAAAACCGCACAAATTTAACCATCCCCACTTTAAGTTCACCTTATAATGAAATATTAACAATAGTTTCATCAAAAAATTCATAAATTTCGGGAACTGTTACAGGAGAATCCTCCCTTAAGTAGCGCTACCTATATGTCAATCGCGCGATAGTCCGTGCCCAAACGTCGAATGCCTACACACCGTTACGCAGGAGAGGAAGCGGCGGGCTCCTGAAGCCTTCCTCGCCTCGTTTATGAAGTCGTTACCGTTCACCAGACGAGGCTGGTGCCCGAGAAAATCGTACGATAATACTTAACAGACAGCCCCGGCCCAGTGAGGCTGGGGTTATTATTGGAAGGTGCCGGTAATTATCTTAGCAAGAGCCTCGCTGCAGCTTAGGGTTGCTCCCTGGCCGCGGGCGATCTTTGCGCTGTTTATGACAATGATGGATGGTACCTCCGGCAATTCATCATCCCCTTCCAAGACCTCTCCGCCCCCTCTCTCTCCCCTCCGTGTTCCAGGGTGTCACGGTTCGTTCTCCCGCGATCGGATAAGCGTTACGGAGCGTAATCGAGCGGGGGATCCCTCGGAGATTTTTCTGGCCGCCGCTCGATCGGTTACACCGTCACGGTCCCTTTACCTCCTCCCGCTGGAATTAAGACGGATGGGAGAGTCTTGAACGAGCGTATTTCACGGGGAACGGCGCGGGTGTCCAGGCGAACGACAGAATTCCACCCACCCGTTCATCATCCTCGAAACCGCGGCCACTTAACGCCCGATATCGATCGGCCGTATTTTTACGAGGGCGAGGCTTGTAAACAGCCGCCGAGGGTTGTCGGTCAAGCCTCCGACCATGCCTCAAGTTCGCTCCCGTGAAACTTGTCCCCGACTTGGCGGAGAAGCTGGTATTTCGGACCGAGCGAGTTCCACGGGCGGTGGGGATCCATTAAACGACAAGCTCCCAACGAAATCATGATCGCGCCAACTAATTCCAACACCCATGGCCGTCCATTTCGCGCCGTGCTCGACGGTCCTCGGGCGCAGAGGGCCGCGCGGATGAGACCTGGCCGGGGCGAAGGGAGGCGCCGAATTGTTTGCGGTGGCCTCGGCCTGCTCGCCGCGAGGGTCGCTTGAATTAATGGCCACGATCCTACATTCAACCTCCTTAGCCGGGATTAGTACTGACACGAACGGCGTGTCATTGGGAAGCAGGATTCCGGGGGATGCCGCGGCGCTAAGCAGACGCTGGGAATTCCCCGAGGTGCGCCAGGGAATAGAGTCTCCTCTAGCCCTGCTTTCATGGCGGCGCTTGTAACCGCGGATTTCCCGGCCACGCTTGCACGCCTCCCACGGACCCTACGAGCCTGCGAGATTCTACTAAATAGTGCAACGCGTCGCGGTACGATGCAGTTTTTAGTAGCTGAGCGACTGCGAGGTCCCCGTTCTGGGAGAATCGGGGGAAAGCCACGGGTTGGGTGTGTGTCAGCAGCTCCAAGGGGATGACAGCCTCCTTACTTTAATATTGCATCGGCCGGTGTAAATTGTCGAACCGATCGGTTCGAGTAGAAATTTGTCTCGTTTTTCCCTATTTCTGGTGAGGTAATAGCCAGGCTTGGATAGGAAAAACTAGAAAGGAAAAACTAATCAAATTCCGCCTAAAACCCAGTCTGTAAAACTGGAATAGTTGTAACTCGACTCTGGCTAACTAGTTCACATCCAGTTTTTCCCTTTTAATTTATTTTTTTTTTTAATTTAATTCAGATATTGGGTGACGGAGAATTCGACAATAAACGTTCGCTAGTTTCAAGCTAGTTTTCCTTACTAGTTTTAAGCTAGTTTTCCCTACCAGTTTTTCCACACTATCGCCTGGGAGGGAAAAGCATTACATGACTAGTAGGGAACTAGTAGGGATTCCTAGTAGGGCGCTAGTTGCACTAAGGGAAAAACTAACTAGTGCCGCACTTTTTCCCCAGTTTAGGGGAATGCCTTCCCTAGTAGAAATACAACTGGGGAAAAAGTGGGGCACTAGTTAGTTTTCTCTTGGTGCAACTAGCGCCTTCCTTAGTAGAAATACAACTGGGGAAAAAGTGGGTCACTAGTTAGTTTTTCCCTTGGTGCAACTAGCGCCCTACTAGGAATCCCCACTAGTTCCCTACTAGTCATGTAATGCTTTTCCCTCCCAGGCGATAGTGTGGAAAAACTGGTAGGGAAAACTAGCTTAAAACTAGTAGGGAAAACTAGCTTAAAACTAGTAGGGAAAACTAGCTTAAAACTAGTAGGGAAAACTAGCTTAAAATTGGTAGGGAAAACTAGCTTAAAACTAGCGAACGTTTATTGTCGAATTTTGAAAAATATTACAAATACCTGTTAAATTGACAGAAAAATATTTATTCAATACAATTAATTGGTAACATTTGAAAAATATTACAATTTTATTCGGCTTCTTCGATATTTTCCTTCTTCTTTCGCTGACTTCTACCTCCACTCCAATCTTTAGCGTTCGGCAATACATCACTTAAAGCCTTTTCGTACTCCTTCACTTGAAGACTTTCATTTTCCAAACTCCTTTGTCCGTCGATGAAATCTAAAATTTTTTCTTCATCAATATATCGAAACGTAAAACTTATATACTAACACTATACTTTGTACACTTGTCGAGAAAATGGTATCTTTTAATATGAGCTCCTTAGTGCTGCTCTTCTTCACTGCGGTGAATTGTGTCGCCAAATCCCTGTGAAGATATTCTTTTAAAATTGCTGTCAAGTTCTTCGTCAAAGAATGCAGCTTCGAGAGCAACGAGCACATCGATGAATTCTGAAATAGTTTGTAATACCTAATATTTTCTGACAGTATTTTTTTATCTTTAACAGTCTCATATTTAATGGTTTTTCAACTCACAAAATCCTTGGAGGAAAAAAAAAATCAAGCAAGAATTCTTGCTTGATAATAGGACTGCTCGGTGCCAAGCGATTCTTCCGGGGTAAATTTCGCGTGTGGAAGGCTTCGGGAGGAAAGCTGATAGGGTAGTGGGTAACATGGAAGCATTCGAAAACGTTGATGTACGGTTTGATTGCTGCTTTCACGGGGCGAAAGTGTGCCTTTGTATCTCGTAGTCGAAAGCTTTCGTGAAATCGAACGTGGCGCTTGTAATTGGTTTCTCGACACGCGAGGGGATGGGTATCGGAGCTGTCATGCGTTCCGTCAGTTTCCAGCGAAGTGTAATAAAAGTAATTTCAGGAATGACGGGGTCGTTGCTGCGCCGAGCATTTCACAGAGCACGACCGAGTTGACGATCAAACGTTCAGCGGTGCAACTGCAATAGGGTAAAGAGTACAATGGTTGGCCGCTTAAGTAATAGTGTTATATAAATAATAAATTATAAATGCGAATTTAGTAAATTTGAAATGGAAATCAATATAAATAAGTACGAAAAACCTCTAATAATCTAAAAATAAATAGAATTTGTAGAAACAAAATCAAGAATGTATAAAAATATTTAAAAAATGTGATTCCTACGAAGAAATATAGTTATTGGCATGGTCAAGACAGTAATTGTCCAACCGGTTCGACAGTGATTGACCGCTATTGGATACATAATGTAACGTAAAAGAAAAATGTTACCTGATTTAGTGATAGAAATAAGATTAAAATTATACAATAAAAATGGATATATTTTATTATGTATGTATTTGTTGTGTTTATTTCTGTTTTTAAATGGTGGCTAATTACTGTTTCACCATTAACATGGTTAAAAAAAGTCACTGGCCCCCTGGCCAATTACTGTCATGCAACATTATTCATATGACAGTTGTTGGCCCCCGGTATTTTTCATAATATATGTATAAATTTAACAAATAAATAATTCTTTTATAAAGTTTCAACTTTTATTTATCGATATAAACCGAATATGAGAGATATACGTATCATAAATACATTAAACTATTCACAAACTTTCAACTGCACTCTTACGGTTTTTTGATTAAATCGCTGTAATTTCCAAGCTTCAAAGCCGAGTCATCCTATTTGCATTTATATATTATCACAGTATATAATGAGTGGAGAAATATTGATTACATCCGAAGCAAGAAAGTACAAGGAATATGAATATGTTCATTAAAAAAAGGCATAACATTGGTATTTCTTTATATTCATTTATTTCTCAAAATAAGGCCAATCACTGTCAGGTAGCCAACAACTGTGTTCTTTACCCTATTTCTCCTTCTTTACTCGTAATCAAATCAGATTCACGAACTGCGCCCTTCGTTTGCACGAACCAGCTGGTAAAAGCACCCTTGCTGAAACTTTTCTTTTCCCCGTTCGAAGGGTTAAGACGGAACTCGTAAGTCCCCACGTTTTTTAATTCGCCGTGCGCGATAACGCGGATCGCTAGACGACTTTAATTCCCCGCCCATTAAATTGTTAATACCCGGCGCAATAAAGCGCGGCCGGGTTTCCCGAGCGCCGTTAATGTTCTCGGGTGGCGAGCGCGCGAGCGCGCTGCATTGTAATCGGGAAATCGTTGGCGAACGAACGGCTAAATGGGACGCGCCTCGTACCCTAGGTATCTCGCGAACGAGCCTCCTGTATTCGCCGATGTTCGAGTACTTACCTGTGGCTCGGACAATGACGACGATCGTTCCAGCGGTCTGGAGAAGCGAGTATCAGCGTTACTCTCCACGCTCTTAATATTTACACGCTCCCTAGGGTTTTTGCTTGTTATTCCTGCGCGATGCACGCACGCCCATCGGGGAATATAAATTTCCGCCTGAGCCGAATAGCTCGTCGAACACGCTTGGTGCGCTTCCTTTCTTCAGCGACTACGACAGAGTTCTAATCGATCGCTGTTGGTCAGAAGATTATAACTGTAACTCTTCTTTTTATTCTATCATTCCTTCTAAATTTCCATTTTGCCTTCGCTTCTTAACCACCCTGACTAGGGGAGAGTAGGGTAATGGCGAACGCGGGGTAATCCGGAACGTGGTGGTTACGGCGTTTTAATAAATAAAAACTGATGTTTCCTCTCCACTAGCTAATAGTTTAGGTCGTATCCAACGCCGCGCAGAAAGTAATAAATACAAAACGCTCATGCTAGTCAAGATAAACACAATTTATTATTTTCATCATGTTTCAAGTAATATTTTGTCCATCTTCAATTGGATGTAATAACTGTTGAATTAATGATACAATTGGGATTTTTTTAAGTTGAAATAAAGCACATTTTTACCAACATTTTGTGACCAACGCGTTGCTTGAATTATGATTCTAACTTCTGAAATAAATTCATTTTTATTTTTTGATGTCGTGGGGTAATGAGGAACAACTCGGATGGGGTAATCTCGAACCTTTGAGATTAGCAACGATAACCGATATTGATGAAATTTTCAGCATGTATAAAACTTACTTAAATCTACAAAAGGAATTTTTGAATTTTCGTTACAGGCTCAGACAAAAAAAGTTTAAAAAACGACCTTAACTATTTTTTTCGATACTCCGACCAATTGCAATTTTTCTCTAACGCACAAGAAAGGAATTTGAAAAATACATTAGGTAGAGGTTGTAGCAACATTATTTATGGGTTGACCATTGAAATCGCGCTTTCTGTGCGACTTTTGCGATATGTAACTCTGTTCGTGATTACCCCATGTACAATTCGGAATCACCCCACCAGCAGTCGGGTAAATCCGAACAGCAGGGGTTTGGTTTTTTCATCATAAAATTAATTTTTATTAAAATTTTTGCAAAATTCGTTAGAGCAGTTTATAGAGCACTAGTTTAAGTATGTTTATAAATAAAAAACAAATTCGTATCTCACATAGTTTTCGTTCTGTTTGCTTTCTCGCTTAGGTGTTCGCCATTACCCCACTCTCCCCTACTCCTCCAGTCAGCTGTCCGTAATAATTCCAGCGATTCTGAAGCAATCACGACGCTTTTACCGGTCTTATCGAGCGTCTAGAGAAGACCACGATGGTCGTTGATAGGAAAGGGGTAAAAGAGCGAGGCTCGGTAGGAATCGTCCGCGAGGATCGATCGAGCAGAAGTCGGGCGGGAATAACAAGCCCGTAGAAGCTCGCGATGCCGCAGCCCGACGTGCGCGAGGGATAATATTACGTGCTATACAGCCGCAGAGTCATTAATTCTATCGATTCCGCCGTATCCCCCGTCGCGGTGGTTCCCTCGTTATTCCTGTTCAAACCTCTCGCAGAGATTACAAGCTAAAGGACGCGCCGGAGAGGAGACCGGGTAACGAGCTACTCGGGACCAGTTGCACCTAAATTCTAAACACTCGGAGTAATTAGGGCGAGAACGTATCCCGAGATCCCACTGTCGGCACTTTCACCCCTCGTCCCGCTCTCTCCTCGCGCCCCTATCTTCCTTCCCCAGCATCCTTGCGAGTCTCCCCTTTCCCCCCTCCGTCGATCCTCGGCGTACAGGACAATAACAGCCGCGATAAATCGCAGAGATGCAACCGGTGTTAGCGGAGAGAAATCAATGGGGGGCGAGCTGCAGTCGAACGGGATGATTTATCGCCGCGTCATTGGCTCCGTTGTGTGCGCGGCACCGAGTATTTCGCCAGGACCGGAAGCTACTCGTATTCGTACTCGATCCACGCTGGCAAACGCTCCGACAAATGGACTAGGGGAGAGTGGGGTAATGGCGAACACCTAAGCGAGAAAGCAAACAGAACGAAAACTATGTGAGATACGAATTTGTTTTTTATTTATAAACATACTCAAACTAGTCCTCTAATCTACTATAAAATTAATTTTATAATGAAAAACCAAACCCTTGTTGTTCGGATTTACCCGACTGCTGATGGGGTAATTCCGAATTGTGCATGGGGTAATCACGAACAGAGTCACATATCGCAGAAGCCGCACAGAAAGCGCGATTTCAATGGTCAATCCATAAAAAATGTTGCTACAACCTCTACCCAATGTATTTTTCAAATTCCTCTTCTTGTGCGTTAGAAAAAAATCGCAATTGGTCGGAATATCGAAAAAAATAGTAAAGGTCATTTTTTAAACTTTTTTTTCTGAGACTGTAATGAAAATTCAAAAATCCCTTTTGTAGATTTAAGTAAGTTTTATACATGCTGAAAATTTCATCAAAATCGGTTATCGTTGCTAATCTCAAAGGTTCGAGATTACCCCATTCGAGTTGTTCCTCCTTACCCCACGACATCAAAAAATAAAAAAGAATTTATTTCAGAAGTTAGAATCATAATGTGCTTAAAATCATAAAAAAGTGCTTTATTTCAACTTAAAGAAATCCCAATTGTATCATTAATTCAACAGTTATTACATCCAATTGAAGATGGACAAAATATTACTTGAAACATGATGAAAATAATAAATTGTGTTTATCTTGACTAGCATGAGCGTTCTGTATTTATTACTTTCTGCGCGGCGTTGGATAGGACCTAAACTATTAGCTAGTGGAGAGGGAACATCAGTTTTTATTTATTAAAACGCCGCAACCACCGCGTTCCGCATTACCCCGCTTTCGCCATTACCCTACTCTCCCCTATACCGCGCGTACCAGCGACTCCTAGCGTCCGCCGAATTCTCGAGCCCGAAACTCGAGCTCTAGGGTGGCGTATCCGGTTTATCTCAGGGCGCGGGGAAAAAGTCGCGCGAACCACCCCACGAAACTTATCTGGCCCGCTTATCGAGCAACCCCCAGCTCGTTAGATTTGCGTTTGCTGAAACGAGGGAAGGGCGGGCCGGCTAGGAAGAACGTTTCGTCTTCGCAACGATCCCTCCGATGATTAGGACTATCTGGGCAACCGATCCGGCTCGTTTGTAACACCCTGTACTTATTAAATTTCATTACGCCCACCGTCGACGCTCGCTGTTCGCCGGAAATTGATTTGTGTATTTAGTAACAATGTTGCGGTGTATTTTTCCGCGCCACGGGGCAGATCGTTTTCGGGGGGCAGCTGGTCAAGCGACACTAAGCGAAAATTTAATTAAAGTCCCGGCGAGCGAGCTCCACTACCTCTTTCATTCGCTGGTTATCCAACTAAATGGAAGTGCATTATGCAGGATTTGCATTCCGATAATTGTGCCGCGAGATTTGGAAAATCACCCGTCGTGCGTTGAAACATTCAAGGCTGCCGAACAAACTTGCTCGCCGATTGGTAATTATTATTTATTATTTATTATTATTTATTATATAAACGGGAAAGCCCTTTAGTTACGTAGTCAGAAGTCAATTACAAAGATTACATTAATGTGAAAAATAATTGTAATAAAATGAAATAAGATACAACAAAATAACATGAAGTAAAATACACTATAATAACATAAACATAAAATAAAATAAAATGAAGAAATAAAACAAATCGGAACAGAACAGTCTGATCGCAGAGACCCAATCTCAGCACCAATGGTGCGTAAAACTACCGTGGTAATAGTCTCCGAAGCAACTGATTCCTGAAAGAATGAAGGGAGGTTGCAAACACGTCAATATCCTCAGACTA
Organism: Andrena minutula; assembly: GCA_929113495.1. Classification (NCBI taxonomy): domain Eukaryota; kingdom Metazoa; phylum Arthropoda; class Insecta; order Hymenoptera; family Andrenidae; genus Andrena; species Andrena minutula. Next base: position 73,695,133 of record OV815993.1, on the reverse strand, counting down.
TTACTTAATCTCATTCATAGCGCGGTTTATAGGATCAGCTGTGTAGTGAAAGTATTCCGGGACACTCGGTACAAAGAGCGGTCTCGGACGCAATGAACGTTGTGGAGTGTGAAAGCGAATCAACGCAACTAGTTCCTGACAGTTAATTTGGCCGTGGGTTATTATATTGACTCCATTGTTCCACGAATTTTTGTTGCTGTTTTGATCACACAAATTTCTACGCAGAAGCTATTAGAATTTTAGAATGCTTCTCAATCCGCCCAGAAAGCTTGACAATGGGTGTTTAGAAAGTCCAGCAAAGGTGCATGGTTATAAATTCGCAGGGCGATAGCATCCCCACGATCCTCGACAACAGGCCTTTCTGGGCACGCCTTATCGAGTTTCTAAGATTCGGAAGGAAGCACCCCCGGCCCTCCATTCAACCTTTTCGCTCGCCATCTTTTCCTTCCTTCCTTCCTTCCTTCCTGTTTGCGGCTGCTTTCTCCTCCGCCCGTCAGCCAGCGACAAAACTTGGCAGAATTAAATATTGATTCCGTTTGCTAGAGGCTCTTGGAAAGGACGCCACCAAGGTCCCAGGAAGTTTATCGCTGATTCCGGCCGAAAATCCACTTAGGTCGACTTTAAAAGGGCGAGACCAGGGATCCTTCCTCTCGCCCCTCCTCGAGAAAAACGATTTAGCCTGTATTTGCGTGGCGGCGATACCCCTGCGCCGCGTCGATGAATCGGAACTTATTGGTGGTGGGTTCTGGTTATTCCCCCACACATTTTTCCGTGGCGAGAAGTTGGGGAACAGGTCGACGTGAAGATGAAGGGCTTTCGGTCCTCCCTTCGGCTCCTCATTAGATGGCGGCGCCGAGTTAGGTCTTCTGCTTTCTATCAATGCCTGCCTCCCCGTTCCAGTGGTCGAATCTTTGGCCGAGAAAATTCCCGCGAGGAGACACTCCCTAATGTTTCGCTGTGTGAAAGGGAATTCATCCAACGACTCCGCGCGCCGAGTCGCTCAGCCAGCTCGATTCAATGGAAATCTCACGCGTCCAACGCGAGAATTCCACGTACATTTCCTCATCGGGTGAACGACGTTCGCGTTTACCGTCGCTCCTGACCCAGTTGCGATAATTACAGCGACGGTGGCCACGTAATTGAAAAAATGCTTGTAGTTAATGACCAGGAGCGCGTGGGTGCGGGTTGGTCTGAAAATTCGCGGCACGAGGACGCGCGCGGAGAGCAAACGGAATTTCACTAAAATTCCCCGCATAGTCACCGGTCACTGGGGGCCTCTGATGAAACCGCGCCTGTTAATTAACCCGTCCGATCGATTAATCATCTTTGGAGCAGCCTCCAGCAGGCTTTCGACATGCCTCCCGCCGAAAGTGCTTCCCTGGAATTGGTGGATAAGCGTCTCAGCCACCGTGTGAGAGCTGCGAAAAGCGAGCTACTTGGAAGACAGGCATCGCTGGGAATTAACAAGATCTCACTTGCCTGTCAGGAATCGAATAGCATCTTATACCCTGTGAACCCTCCGCGCATCATAAACAGTGATCCAGCTCCCTGTCGAAGAAAGCGGGGCTCCCGTTTACGGCCCTCGGGTTCCTACACCCTTTACTTACAACGAACACGCGTTTCTGTGGTCGACAGCCGCTTCGACGTTGGGATTAGGAGGCAGGGATCCCTGGCGCACAGTGGGCTGGAATTAAGAATTTGGTGACATTTGTTTATAGCTTTTGAAATGTAAAAGATATCGAAGTGAAATTTGCGCCAAAAAATAGGGAAAAATTATCCCCTTCTAATGATGCATAACTTATTAGTTTTTACATTTATTTATTTATTCTTTTTTCAATTTTTTAAGTTAATTGTTATAAAAAAATTTAATAGCTGTTTAATTGGTACTTTATTTAAGACTCTTTTCAGTGGTTTAAGTCGGATGTTGATGAAACTTTTCCAAGTTATAAGGAAATTCAAATAGTAGAGGAAAGTAGTGAAAATCGCTTGTTTTTATGGCATCTTTTATTAGTAATTAATGTAAATAATCCATTAAAAAAATAATGCTGAATGCAGCATGGTAAATTTTCGAGATTCTTTACTTTAAGAGAGGATATCTTTAAAGTCCCACATTCTACTAAATTGAAATATTTTCAGCAAATCTTCCTCTATGACATAGAGGAAAATCTCGAAAATTTACCATGCTGCATTCAGCATTATTTTTTTAATGGATTATTTACATTAATTACTAATAAAAGATACCATAAAAATAAGCGATTTTCACTACTTTCCTCTACTATTTGAATTTCCTTATAACTTGGAAACGATAAGTTTCATCAACATCCGACTTAAACCACTGAAAAGAGTCTTAAATAATGTACCAATTAAACAGCTATTAAATTTTTTTATAACAATTAACTTAAAAAATTGAAAAAAGAATAAATAAATAAATGTAAAAACTAATAAGTTATGCATCATTAGAAAGGGATAATTTTTCCCTATTTTTTGGCGCAAATTTCACTTCGATATCTTTTACATTTCAAAAGCTATAAACAAATGTCACCAAATTCTTAATTCCAGACCACTGTGTGCTCGGTTAGCTGAACGGATGAAACGGAGGGCAGAATAATTCGTTTCCTCCCTACAGGCGCACAACTCTCGCGCCTCTGCCTCCAGTTTTCGTGTTTTCCGCTCGGGCGAGCATCGCGGGCGGACCTGTCGCAGATAGCCGCTACTTGTACGCCCGGATTAAGGAGAAACGGCCCGTGAGTCCGTGCGCGGGTGGCCCGATTGATGGGCACGTCTTGCGAATGAAAGGTTCCCAGGTCCGAGATTCGGCTCAGTGATCCGTGCGGGCGATCCCTTTCCGAAAGCCCAGCCTGATGCCTGCTCCCCAGATAGGTCTCGCTCGCCGAGACCTATCTGGGTGTCTTTGAATAGTCTCTTCGGTCCTGCCGCGCCGAAGATCATCGGCGAGCTCGTCGCGCGAGAGCAGGAAGAGCGTCGGGACAGCGCGCAGTGGCCTGACGTGTCTATTATGCGCGGGACTTAATTTTCCTCTCGCGTAATGGACACTTCCGGTCCAGTTGCCGCGCGCAACGGACTGCCAAGAAAGCGCTCGGCGCCGCGAGTAGAAATATTGTCGTCGGTCAGTTTGGACGCGGCCAGCCTGGCCCAAATAAAAGCCCTCCTCGGCCGGGCGACGGCGTAATTTAGAATATAAGGGAGAATTTACGAGGTCTACGGGTCTCGTTAAACCTTTCCGCGATTAAGAGGTTCGCACGTATCTCATCTCTCGAAACCGTCGCGCCCATGTCCGGCTGCCAACCCACTTGCGTGTGTCTTATTCTTGGATCTCTTGGACAATCTTCGGGAACCTGGGGGCTCCAGTGGCGGATTTAAGAAAAAAGTCCCAGGTGGCAAACGTTCTGAGGGGCCCATTTTTTCTGGGAAAATTAACAGGTAGTTTACTAAAAGGGGGTAAGTGTACAGGAAAGTATAGAAAAAAAATATAGTGCTTAGATAAAATCATAAGTTTTATTTAAGACAGGGCCCTAGGGGTGTCTTCTGAGCAGGGGCCTATTTTTGGGAAAATAAAGCGGTAGTTTACTAAAAACGGGATCAGTGTAATAATACAGAAAAAAAATATACTTCGGATATAATCATAAATTTTTTTAAATATTGGGCCCTGAGGGGCCTTGAATGTAGGGGCCCAGGTGGCAACTGCGCATCGGCCACCCTGTTAAATCCGCCACTGGGGGGCTCCATGAGTTCCATCGAGACTTCATCCCCGGTTCTAGCCTGTGCCCCCCATCGTTCGATCCAATAGTATCTCAGCTCGCGGCAGCGCTCGAAGCAGGTACTTCTGCGGAACGGTGCGTCACGGAAAGCGCAAATGTATCTAATTTCAGTGCAGTGACTCAGAAACTTATTTGCGAAGAACTATCGCACTCGCTCCTTCGAGATATACGCGCGGTCGCGCTTCTCCTGTTGGAAACAGGCAAGCTAGACGCCGGCTAGACGCGAACACCTGAGGAGCAGTTTTCGCAAGGGATTACTTTCCATTTACACTGTAGGCCGATCAGGGTGTTTGTAGAGTTCGGAAAAGAGTAACCTCGGGGAGTGGAAGAGGGTTCCCTCGTTGGGGGAATCGGTAGGGTAAACGTACCAGTAAATGGACACTACCAGTGAAAGGACGTTTTTTACTAAAACGAGTAAAATAAGTTAGTAAAATAAGCAACTAATTAGGGTGAATTGACCAGTGAATGAACAGGGAGCAGTGAATGAAGAAATTGACTTTTTTCGTGTATAACAAGAATATTATTTCATTGAAAAGAATGATCTTATATTTAGAATGAAGGAAAATTTATTGAGATAACGGCGATCTATGAACATCTTGGTCGCTTATTAATTTTTTTGATTCGTGGTTTCGGGTGCTCTCATTCACGGCGAGAAACCTAGTAAGAAAACACGTACGATGACATTATAATGTGTAAACTGTGTTCTGCTATAAATAAATTTGTCAAGTTCCTATGATTATAATATATAGATTATATTTTTATATTCTTATGTTAGGTCTCTAACTTAACTTCCCTTCTACTTTTATAGCGTTTTCAGCGATTTCTCGTCAGAAAATGAAGTATTATTCTTTGTGTTCATTCACTGGATACAAGATGTTCATTTATTGGGTATTTTGTTCATTCACTAGTATATTGGGCATTGATTACATTTTTATGATTTATTTCAAACACCGTTCAAGTAAAAAAGCACAAACAATTTTTTTAGACATTTTTAAAGCCTATTCCCTTACAAATTATTGTTCCATTAATAAATTAGGACATTATTTAATTTTTATCGTTATTTGAAACTGAAAAAACGCTTAGCTGTTCATTCACTGGTCATTTCACCCTAATTATAGACTTCTTCTAGTTTCTCGCTTCATATCCAATTTTCGCAACAGGTGGAACCAATCGCGCTGCAAACATAGTTTTATAAAAGTGTCCATTCACTAGCCTTAAGTGTTCATTTACTGGTGCGTCTACCCTAGCGCCGATTTCAGTCCCACCGGCCGAGGCTCTTTTTCGCCTGCAATACTAACGAGCCGAGGCCGTGAATCACCGTGCCTGAGTAAAGTCGCGGAGCGTGTTCGAGAATCGACTCGATTCCCGGCTGCCGGGAAGTGACGAGCGGGACATGTCGAATCGCGGTGGCCGCGTGTAAACCTGGTTATACGTCCCATCAGCCCGCGCCGTTACTGTCAGCCGTAAAGTGACACTCGGGATACGAGCTCAGATCTCAAGCTTGTATCCAGCCGGCACCCTGGCCACGTCCAGCCTGCACGCCGAATATCAAACGCGAGCTGCGCTTTTACGTGCACTCGTGGCCGTTCCCTATCGCTTTCCAGCGGTGACGCGCGTCAGGACAATGACGTTACGCAACGTTCGACCGGCGAAATGTCGTTGGACGTGCCTGTGGCTGGAGAGTTTCAAAGAGTGTCAGCGCGTCATGTTTCCCTTGCACTCTAACGTGGTTGCAACGCGGAAGGTAATTCGGCGATGCTTTTTCTGTTCCAGGTGAGTCGATTGCTACCGACGCTTCGTTCATGTTCCTCCAAGTCAACTATAAGGTTTGAACATTTAGAAAATGGTATTGCTCGCTGCACGAAACCCTTTGGGAATGTTAGACGCTTGATTAGAAAATTAACTCGGTTGCTTTAATTCTAGTTCGACTGACGAGGCACACGGGTGACTATTTGAACTTTACCAGTTATTAATATAATTTCGACCGTAATTATCAATATAATATGTTTTCGGCGCAATGGTTCGGTCATTAACACTGTTTTTTTTTTTTAATTTATTCGAGACTTTAATTTACTCGAGAATTTATTAGAGACAAATAGAAATAGAGAGATGCTGAAATAGAGAGAGTGTTAATGACCGAACCATTGCGCCGAAAACATATTATTTTGAACTTTACCGCCGACAGAAGATTGTTTCTAAGTATTTTTTTTCTGAGCTTCTATGACATCTCAAACGAATGATTTTTGAGTAGAAAAAACATGCGTAAATGGTTTTTAATTGTTTTCTTCGCGTTACTTGTGCCTGTTGAGATGTTTTATTCTCGTTTCGGCTAACGCAGTAACCCGGGTGACTTTTAGAAAATGTATAGAAAATAAGAAAATAAATCCACCACAAAAAATAGACACTCTTCCTCCGAAGATAAAGAATACGTTTGTTTGCACTGTCTCTCTCCTTTTTCAAATTCAAAGAGGGGCTCCACAGAGTGGATTCAGTGCATAGAATGTAAAAAGTGGGCACATGAGAAGTGTGCAAAATCAAAGAATCACTTTTACGTGTGCATTAATTGCGAGTCTCCGTATGAAACGGACGACGATAATTGACGATAATGATTTCAGTAGTTTTTTATTATTTTTAAAATAGATTTCTTATTGTAACAGATAAATTTACTTTTGTCCAAGAAAATATAATTATATTACTCATAATAAGCCTCGTTTCGTAAAATTTAATTCTGTGACAACTTGCCCCGTATTGTGTAACAACTAGCCCCTACTCGGGGCTAGGGCTGGGATTATTCGAATAATTTAATATTCGAATATTTTACAAGTATTCGAATACTACGAATAAACTTCGAATATTTGAGTATTCGAATGTTATTATTCGAATACTATTCGAATATTTGAGTATTCGAATGTTATTATTCGAATACTATTCGAATATTTGAGTATTCGAATGTTATTATTCGAATACTATTCGAATATCGATGTATTCGAATAGAGCAGTATTCGAATAGTATGGTGTGAAGTGGGTCAAAATTAGCGTACAAGATTTCACCCTGACAAATGAACCTCAACAACTTGATTTATAATTCACACCATACTATTCGAATACATCAGTATTCGAATACTCAAATATTCGAATACTCAAATATTCGAATACTCAAATATTCGAATAGTCAAATATTCGAATAGTATTCGAATACTCGGATATTCGAATTATATTCGCCAAATAATTGAACAACTGAACTATTCGAATATTCGAATACCAAATAATTCGACAAATAGTCCCAGCCCTACTCGGGGCACGTTGATGCAACATGTCTCGACTTTCAAAATGGCTTGTTTCAAAGTCATGGTTTTCGTTTAATTACATGCCATAGCGGTCATCGGTAGAGGAAAGAACGTACTTTAAGTAAGAGTCATTGATAGTATTGAATATGGAATGCAAAAAAAAATAAAAAATAAAAAACTGAAAAGTGTAACAACTAGCCCCTCGTAACAGGTCTCCCCTAATCGCGAGTCGCCACCTACCGCGTACCTACATATTCTTTACTTACTATTATTTAATAAACCTATCCACTACTCCTAGCAAAGTGATTCTCCTTCCTCCTACACGTGTTCCGAGCAATGCCACTTGTAATTATTAACATTGCTTACATACGTAATTCGTGCAGATGTACATATAAAATTAGTCACCCGAGTGACTGCGTCAGCCTAAATGAGTTTTAAAAATCGTAATTCGAACTAGGGTTAAAGAGCCCAGCGTAACCATCGCATACTTAGTACCCCTGACCACAAACGGGGGTTAAATCTTGACAAGAATCGCTGCCAAAATCGCGACATCCCCAACATCTCAATCCTCCCCTATCACCCAAGCGTCATCCCTTTCAAAGCCCTGCGCGATTGGAAACCCAGTTACCCCCCAGTGTTTCCCTTACGTAACCCCGGCGAAAGCCTGTGCTTGCCGCATTCGCGCGAGAAAGGTGATTACGAGCGACTGTCAGCGAAAGGAGAGGAGGGGTGTAGGTGGATAGACAAGGGCGGGGAGAGGTTGCAGTGTAGTTTGGCAGTCCTCCCGTGTTCTGCAGTGAGCCGGCCGAGTCGTCGCATCTCCGCGCGTGCCGTTGTTGTTGTTGTGAGCGCAAGGGGGGTCGCGCTCGGCGTGCCACCCCCGTAAGCCTGAACAGGCACAGCCGGGCATTTTTGTTTGGGGGTTACAGCGCGCATGTGACGTACGGGCACGCTCTCTCCTCCTCCCCCCCTCCCTCTCGGAACGTCTGTCTCCGCGGCTCGACACAAGTCCCTACCTAGAACACAAGTTCCCTCTCAGTGGCCCGTGAACCGCGACCGGAGCAGCACACTTCTCCCACCTCGTCGTTCGATCGATCATCGCTCCGCGAGGCACGCGATCCACCCCTCTCCTTCTCCCCCGTCCTCGTCCACGCTGTCTGCGGAGCCGGTGACGCTTCCGTGACGCTTCCGTGACGCGCGATGGACGTTTCCGGCCGTCCTTGCGGCACGGTCATCCTCGCACCGAGTGCACAGTGAACAGTGACAAGACTCGTGCGACGTTCAATTAAACGCGCTTCTTCCTCGGAGCCAGTGCCTCGTCTCTGACCGATCAGAGCCACCGGAAAGCGTTACTCTACCCTCGATCATCGTGCTGGGCAGCGGTAGAATGCCGCGGGAGGACCTCGCGGCATCTGATTTCATCGGTGAACTGTTCGAACTTGGTTAAACGTTCTTCTCGCGAGCTCTCTCGATCGTGCGACAGGCTTCGCTCGGCGGGACGTGTGCGGTGAAATTTGCACGGTTCAAGGGCGCATTTCGCTCGCCGGCACAAAGAGCCACTCGAGTGCTCGAAGAGCCGTTTCGCGGACCGTTGCCGAGCCCAAGTGGCCCGCGCTCGTTCGCTTTATTTGCTCTCGCTGGTTAATCGACGCTGCGAAACGACGATCGTAAGACGCCGTTGCTATAGGGCGATCGAACGTCGCCGAGATTCTTAATAACTGTTCCGACAGCCGCTCTTCCGCGTTATTCCCGCGTTACGACGATCAATGACGCGGTTCTTAATTAAAAATCGCTGTTCGAAGAGCGCGTAATTAACGGGGTTTCGTTAACGCGCGGTTAATGAAGTTACGATAACGACGCGGTGCGTTCAAGGCTCGAGTGCAATCGCGAGCACGCGAGCGGCGTGATAACGAGAGGATCGATGAGTCGAGCGAGTGGGAAGCGGAAACGACATCCTCTTCGATGTTAGGGCACCTTTTATTAGAGCAATCTCTTATTCGTGTTATTTATTTATTTATTTATTTATTTATTTATTTATTTATTGACGGGAAAAGACCCTTTGGTACAAAAAGATATAATAGATATCATGCGGGGGGACATATATGACAAAGAATACAATTCAACAAGACAAAATAGAATAAAAGATTAACTATAGAATATTATCCAGAGAACATCTTAAGGGGAGGTTCTGGTCTAGAGCCCCAAAAAATAGGTGATTTTTAGGAATTAATTAAAGGAAAACTACTGTGTATAATTTAATGGGACTTGTTGCATTGTATTAAGGATGTCTTAAATTATAGAAATATATTTTTTGTTTTATAATTAATCAGTGCAGACAGCCCTGGGGAGTCGTCAAAGTTAAAGCGTCAAAAAATTGATCCAAATCGGTGGGACCTGTATCTCTAAAAGTTATTATCCGATTCGACTGAAACCTTTTTTATTTTGAAGATTATTCTTTTTTCTAGGGGGGGGGGGGGGGCTAAAAAAAATTACAAAAATTACATTTTTTTTTAGAAAATAACGACACTTCAGGTTTGAAATCACTTTTCCCTGTTTTTTTCGTCCTTTCATCGCCTTCGAAAATTATAAAAATTTTCAACTTTTTGTAATTTTTTTAGGTTCCCCCCCTAGAAAAAAGAATAATCTTCAAAATAAAAAAAGTTTCAGTCGAATCGGATAATAACTTTTGAAGATACAGCTCCCACCGTTTTGAGAACACTGTTTAGAGAAAAACACGTTTAATAAAGTTTTACGTGAGCGCCGAGTGGCCGGTTGTCACCCATGCATTTGCCGCTACTCAAATGCCTATAACTTCGGGAATTTTGCGTATTTCAATAAATCCTTTTAAACACGTTTTCCTAAAAGGTTGAACATTCGAAAAATTAAATAAAAAAAAAATCGACATTTAGACCAGAACCTCCCCTTAAAGATGCAAGGGATTGCCCAAATAAGTCAATATTCCCATGGACAGAGTTCGTATGATTAGACATACGATTTAAACAGTTATGATAACCATATACTGTGCGATGCAGTTCAGTATGTAACAGAGAGTAATTTCTTAGGTCTCTTGAAGGCACATTTAGAAAGAACAGCTGAATTATGGCAGGACACGGTATAACTCCTTTTACAATTTTGCTTACAAACATAATATCGAACAGTATTCTTCTACTACTTAATGTTTGAAGGTTTAATTCTCTCTGAATTTCGTCATAGTTGTGACAATCGAAAGGCATGGGCTGCCCCTTATGCTTGGCGGCGAGTCTTAAAAATTTATATTGAACATTCTCAATCTTGTTTATATCTGATTTCCAATATGGGGACCAGATTATACTACCATATTCCAAAATAGGCCTGGTCAGTTGACAGTAGAGTATTTTAAGAGTGTTGGTATTCTTAAGGAATCTCAAGACCCTATGGATAAGTCCTAAAGATTTAACACTACAAGAAATAATATTCCTGTAATGTGCCGAGAAAGATAAATCAGACGAGAAAGTAGTACCTAGATCTTTAACATTGTTAAGGGTAGAGAGCTGTATCCCATTTATGGTATAGTTAAAAACTAGATTATTTTTTTATAACTTATTGGAAATACACCAATCATGAAGCCTATTCAGGTCATTCTGAATTAAATTGGCTGGTTATCTGGTGTTAGCAGAGTCTGCTTATCTGTGCCTCGTAATTAACTCTCGAATCTAGCCAGCGTCAAATCGAAATCCCTTTCCGAAGCGACCGCGGCGCGAGGGAAGGTCGAGTGTCTTAGAAGATGCAAAGAAGGCGTAGGTGGGAAACGCTGGACAAAAAGGTGGCCGCTCTCAACGCATCGCTGTTGCTTCGAATTAGCCTCGCTCGTAATTGCGACACGCGTCGTGCTCGTTCGGCCCCGCCAAGACAATTAGCCATCCACCCATCCCCCCCCCTCGCGCCCCGTTGGTTACCGACGATACTAATTAGCAGGTAAACGGCGCACGGCCGAGTGAGAAAAATCAGGGGATCTTTTCGTCCTGGTAATTAATCGGTCTCGGCTCAGCCTCGCAGCCAATTAGCAGAGTGCTGAGCCGGCGATTCTTTCGAGGACCCAGCTGGATGAACACCGCAGCGTTTTTCACGCGTTTCAGCCGCTTCTATCGACGTTGTTGTCATCGAACGAAAGCGTGTCACGCTTCGTCACGTCTCTCCACGCATTTTCACGCCCTCAGTTTCGTTCGATTACCTTCGCTTTCTCTGTACCGCGTCGAGGGTTCAATTGATTCGAATTTGTACGTTGGAGACGGCGAGGCTTTCTGTGTTGAAGGGCTCTTCTGAATTGCTAACCCATTCGAGTGATTCCGAGTCTTGTCTCGTCGACGTTCGCAGGGGAGAGAGTGAGACGGAGGTAACAGAAGTAGACGTCGTCCCACGTGAGGAATTAAGATAGCCGACGGTTAATCGGCGAATGACATCACGGACAGGGCACGATTGCCCGTGGAAATTACCTTGAACGTCGCTCGGTTGCGCAACTGTTCTTGCTCTCCGTTTCCTCGTCCCCTGCCCGCGGCTTTTAATCTCCCGATTCAACCAGCTCGCGAATACCCGATCGCTGTATGGAGCTTGTATGGAGGCTGGAGAAGAGAGAGGTAAAAGGCATTGTCGACGGTATTCGGCCCCGGTATCAGTTTCCATTCGACGTCGGCGATGGGGGTGGCCCTTTTTCAATTAAGCTTTGATCACGGGGTCGAGATAAAACGGGAGCGTGCGCGCCCCGGCGTCGCTGTTCGTGTCGAGAGCTCAAACGGACATCAGTCGATAGAGAGAGAGTGGAAAAGCAGAGGGATCGTTGGTGGTGGTGGATAGTGGTGGTTCCTCGTCGAGTCGCGTTAAATGGACAAAAAGAAACGTCGCTTTAGCGAAATCACCTTTCTCTCCCTCCGTCGCTTTTGACGCGCGCCTTCCACCGTGTATCCACTTATTAACGTCGACCAGCCGTGCTCGAAACTGGGAAATGGACGGGAAACGATCAAGCCGATCCATCGATTGTCTCTGATTAATGGACCGAGGGACCTTTTTAATACGCTTACACGATTTTCCTTTTGTCTTCTACCTTCTCTACGCTTTGACACCGGTTTCCCGCGTGGGGATATGTTTGCTTAGCTTTCCAGGCACAGACCCGATCGCTGCAATGTCCACGGAAACGTCGCTACTGTCGATTCAACAGTTTGCACCCTGAATACCACTTTTTGCGAGACAGTTGTCGCGCGAGAGGTTAAAATCGATTCGATCCGTTAATGGGAAGCTGCCACGGGGCTCCTCTTGGCAGGAGCGAATTTGCTCGCCTAATCCTTTAAAAGTCGAGGGAAGGCCGCTCGGCGAAAAGTGCGAGGAAGCTGCGGAAAGTTGCGGGACAGAATAAACACCGTTCCCTCAGCGACTGCGAGGGTCGCCGAATGCATTAGACATTAGCCGGTCGTTGGGAGTTCGAAAAGTAACAGCGAACAGTGGCGTGTTTACCTATTTACCGAGTACACTCCGTCGACTTGCCATCGGGTAATTAAATAACCGTTCAAGTATCCATACGAAAGGGAGAACGTTGTCGGATTTATTGAAATAATTTGCTCGACGAGGCGCGCTCGAATCTGAAAAATTTGGTCGAGGGTGATGCGTCGAAACTCTCACGGGAAATTTATTTATTTATTTATTTATTTAAACGGAACTAGCCATTAGTGAACAATTATACAATAAGTAAGAAATGATTGTGTGAGGTGATTAGAGATAGAAATTTACAAGGTTACGAAACAAATACATACTACTATAGATCAGGAGAAATTTTGAGCACCGCTGTTTGAAAGGGCGCTAGTGCATTGTTAAAGAAATTTAACTCGAGGCTATATTTGTTTGCCAGATTGGATATCCTATTAAGGTAAATGTCCCCATTATTGACCACGTCCCCATTAGTGACCAATTCATTTTCTTATTGTGTATTGCAACACAGAAAGCGAAATATTTCAGTTATTGTTTCATACGTTATTTGTGTAGCCGTACATTCACCTTTAAGTAAATTCACATGTAAATTAAGACTTGGTCATTGACATGAAAGTTGACAGATTCTAATACCGTGAGGTTATACTCCAGATATCATTAAACTCGCAAATTTTACAATAAAAATACATGGATCCATGCAGTAACTTACTCAAATTAACGAGAAATATATACAGAATTATAAAATAAAAAGAAAATATCCATTTTCTTTCATTATTGTAGCAGAAAATCGTGGTATAAAATAGATGGTCACTAAATGGGACATCAGGTCCAATGTAATTTTCGCCATAATTTTTGTGTAAATAGTCAAATATCACTGTAAAACTAATTTGATTAAGAAACTAGAGACTTCAAAAAATACAATGATCCATACTTTACTCAAATATTGTCGTATATTTGTAAAAAATATACTATTTCGAACCAGTCACACTCTTAAACGGTCGCTAATGGGGACATTTACCTTAATGGGATCGGCATGTCCTACACTAGTTATTAGGAGCGCGGGCTTGAACAAGGGAAAAGATCTTAACATTCGTTGAGGCGCATTCAGACACAATTTGCTGAGAATCTCGGGGCAGCAAATATGACCGTTGAGATTTTTGAATAAGAAAGTCAGATCAACCATTAGCCTTCTTTTGTGGAGCGAGTCCATTTTAAGTCTGTCAATTATTTGGGTATAGTCATGATTAGTGTAGGACATAGGACAACCGATTTTGAAAGCTACAAAACGGAGAAATTTATGCTGCACCCTTTCGAGCAGCGTCCTGTGCTTAAGGGGAGGTTCTGGTCTAAATGTCGATTTTTTTTTTATTTAATTTTTCGAATGTTCAATCTTTTAGGAAAACGTATTTAAAAGGATTTATTGAAATTCGCAAAATTCCCGAAGTTATAGGCATTTGAGTAGCGGCAAATGCATGGGTGACAACCGGCCACTCAGCACTCACGTAAAACTTTAAATGCGTTTTTCTCGAAACAGTGTTCTCAAAACGGTGGGACCTGTATCTTCAAAAGTTATTATCCGATTCGACTGAAACTGTTTTTATTTTGAAGGATATACTTCTGGCTAGGGGGGGGGGGACTAAAAAAAATGGCAAAAAGTTGAAAATTTATAATTTTCAAAGGCGATGAAAGGACGAAAAATATAAGGAAAATGTGATTTCACACTTGAAGTGTCGTTATTTTCTGAAAAAATGTCATTTTTGTAATTTTTAGCCCCCCCCCCCCCCTAGAAAAAAGAATAATCTTCAAAATAAAAAAGGTTTCAGTCGAACCGGATAATAACTTTTGGAGATACAGGTCCCACCGATTTGGATCAATTTTTTGACGCTTTAACTTAAACGACTCCCCAGGGCTGTCTGCACTGATTAATTATAAAACAAAAAATATATTTCTATAATTTAAGACATCCTTAATACAATGCAACAAGTCCCATTAAATTATACACAGTAGTTTTCCTTTAATTAATTCCTAAAAATCACCTATTTTTGGGGGCTCTAGACCGGAACCTCTCCTTAACTAGGGGCCCATATAACCGATGCATATTCGAGAAGTGGTAATACGAGAGAGAAATACAGCGTTCTGAGCGTATAAGGATTAGAGAAATTAGCAGAAAATCTCTGCAGGAAACCCAACCCAACTTCTTCATAGCAGAGCGGAAAATGTGGTCTATGTGTTGATAGAAAGTCAAATTGATCGGGCAAGTGTCTTAGCTCGATGTGTTCCCCGTGGTGACGGGCGAGGCGCGGTGTCAAAAATCGAAGCGACGAGAGGGCTACTCGAGCAAATTAACGAAACACAGCGACACGCGGTTTTTATTAAATCACCTGTGCAGGAAAGTTTGTTTTTAGCGGCGCTTGCCGCGAAGTCGTGACAACGCTCGCCACTTCTCTAGCCGTAAAAATTGCGAAACCGCCGCGGAACTCGTATAACTGCCCCGACAGAGGAACGACCATCCTTACGTCGCGCTAGCCGAACCAGGTAACTGTCCTTCGGAAGCAGATTCGCGTTTAATCTTAGTCTCGGGAAGCCTCGACGCTGCAACTTTCTTGCCTCGTTTCTCCGCGAAACAAAAGTGGTCCCTCCGTTTCCCGCGCTGCTCGCTTCCACTCGGAGCAAGTGAGAAACGGGCTACCGAAGTTGCCGGATGTACCAAGAGGGGTGGTCTTAAAATCGTTGCTTCAAGATTAGAAGGAACTATTCTTCTCGCCCGGAACACAGGGCGTTAGAAAGTTCCGCGTGGCGTTTTTCAGTGGCCCGGGATCAATTAGTCGGAGAGAAGAGGCCTCGGAGGAGAAGAGGACGCAGCCGGTGGGTTTTCTTCTCTCGATAGTCCGTGACGGTCGTCGACTGTGCTCCCCCCCGCGTCCCCTCCGCGTCCCTCGAACGAAGTGAGGGCAGGAAACGGCTTCTTTCTCCTGGAAATCGGTCGTTCGCGCTCCAAACGGGGCTTAAAAATACCCACCGCCCGAAAATAGTCGGGAAGATGAAGCGAGCGGGCGCGAACACCCTCGACGCCGTCGCTCCGCGCCGTTCCTCCGCGTCCACCCTGCGCCAGCTTTTTCTCTCATCGTTTTGCCGCGGCGCGTTTCCACGCGCCCTTCCCTCGCCGCGCGGCCCTCGTGTCCCGGCCACGACGAAAACTTCGAAAGCACCGCCAAAAAGACGAGCTTTCCCTCTCGGTCTACTCACCAGCCCTGTAATTTATATGCCGGTTAAAATAGGAGCCGGCCTCGAGACACATCCTGCTCGTCCCGCCGTCTTCTCGCGCGGGCTCCGCGTTTTTTACCGATCCTCCGCCATTACGGCTTTGTCTGCGCCGTCCTCGATCACTCCTCGGCCCATTTCTCTGGGTATATTGGCTACATTCAGCTGCCGAGGCTTTGAAAGGGTTGTCGAAGGTTCTCTTAGAGAAGGGCGATTGAAGCCTCGAGCTTCGAGTAGAAATTATTATCCTCGCGGAGGATACCCCGAGGACTCCCAGGAGTAATAGTCCCCTTTGCCCGGGGAAGGAAAGTAGGTTCTCCTAGGCCACCGTTCCACTCTTTTGTCCGTCGAGCAGTTTCTTCTCCGGCTATTACTTCCCCATAACTCCGAAGCGCTCCGAACGGTTATCGCGATCGTTTAGTTAAAGGACTCTGAATTCACGGATAGTCTAGTCGTAGAACGCAACGGTCCCCAGCCGATCAATCGCCGCTGTTTCGAAATGAATTCGTCGTTGGCGGAATGGCCGGTGTTAAACGGCGTTACAATGGTCTCCGCTTCTGGCTCGTTAATCGTGGTAACCGCGCGAATCGATAGCCACGCTCCAGCGGCCGATACCGGGCCCGGGCACGATGGTCAAGGGTTGATTTCCTCCGAAGGAACGAGCGACGAGTGAGAGAAGACCGATACCGTCGGGAAGAACGACTGGGCCGAAGAAGAAAAACTGTGACAAATGGTGCAACCCGTACGCACGGAGAACAACAACTCCGCCCTGGACATGGAGTCGCTCGAGGAGATGCTTCGCAAGGTAACGACGATCCCCCGATCGCTATCCTATACGATTTTATCGCTGGAACAGCCCCTCGGGCCGTTGCAGTGTCGTAAAGTTCTGCACCTTCGACTCGCTGCTCGTGAATTAATGGATTTTAACATAGCTTCCGTTGGGTCGTAACGGCAAATCGGGGGGAAACGGGAGCCTTTATCGTATCGGGAAGAATTGTTTCCTGCACACGCGTGAAAAGTGCACCATTCACTCAGAATAGTGACGTAGACACGTCGTTCTGACAAGCGAACATTGCCAATCAGAAACTTGTGATTTCTAATTTTAATGAAACTAGGTTCTACGTTGTGACGAAGATAAATGCAACCCGCGGGCTGCATTTGGCCAGATGACAGAAATAACAAAGTCATCCTATAAATAAGAATTCTTTGATTAGGATATTTAAGTATTTAATATCGCGATCCGAGTAGAGTATTAGGTTTCAACTTTTGGCCCATTACGACCTCTGTGTTCACACGAAGTTTCGTTAAAATCAAAATTTTTTTGGCTCACAATGTTTCTTTTTACGTAATCGCAGAGAGATTATTATTATTATTATTATTCATTCAGGGTTCAATTACTCAAGAGACTGTTGCCTCGGTAATTTTAATTTTACGTACCATAAGGTGCTACTATCAAGTCTACACACTCAGACTGTTGTATTGTGTTCTGTTTTTCTTTTCTTTTCTTTTATTTTATGTTAGTTTATTTGTTTTTATTTTATTTTAGTTTAGTTTACGTTATGTTATTGTATATATATTTTTTTTATATAATATCGGAGTCACATCGAACTCCCTACGGCTATTTTAATAGTCTTAATCGACTTTTAATAACTGCGAATCGCTATTGTAACTCTGCTGACTTCTTTAATAATTCCTATAATTCCTTCAATCACCCTGCTTTGATCGCTGTTCGTATGTCCCTCTCCCCCAACATTCAATATTATGTTTGCTTCTGGTATAATATTATTACTATTATTCTTTTATATCTGGCTTTGTCACTATTCATTAATGGTTTCTATTGCGCTTACTTTCCTGCTATCGTTCTTTTAATTATATTTCTTTTGTACTTCCTAATTATTTGTTCTAGGCTCGTGTGACTGTGATTTGTATTTCTTATAACAAAGGGTTTATCCCGTTGAAATATATAATATAATATAATATAATATCTTTATCTTTGTATTAACTAGCTTTAGACTCTGTACACTAAAGGTTTTTTCCCGTTGAAATAATAATAATAATAATAATTATTATAGTCGTAATGATACTTAATAATAATAATAATAATACTTAATAATAATAATAATTATTATTATTATTATTATTATTTCAACGGGAAAAAACCCTTTAGTGTACAGAGCCTAAAGCTAGTTAATACAAAGATAAAGATATTATATTATATTATATTATATATTTCAACGGGATAAACCCTTTGTTATAAGAAATACAAATCGCAGTCACACGAGCCTAGAACAAATAATTAGGAAGTACAAAAGAAATATAATTAAAAGAACGAAAGCAGGAAAGTAAGCGCAAAAGAAACCATTAATGAATAGTTATGAATATTTATTACTCACTAAGTGGAGAATATAGTATATATAGCTAAAGTAAGATTATGTTTAGGAATAAGCCTAAGCACAATAACTGAATCTAGAGACGCGGTAGCGTCTCGACGCCAAGTACATGAAAAACACCCTATATATATATATGTCGAACTGTCGCTGCCGTGTACCTTTACTCGTCGCGGAGGCATTCCAACCTAATTCTGACATTTATTACATTATATCTCATCACGCCTGCAATATTTTCTAAATTTAAAGGCATTTTTCTCATGTAAACCGCATATCGGCTTTCGAATAAGACCAATTTCAATAAAATCGGTCCACGCATGACAGAGATATCGTAATATCGTCTCATGGATTAGTCGGAAATGGTAAGATTCTTCTTCTTCTTCGTCAAGGAATTTTTCGTCAAGGAATTTTTCGTCAACATAATACGTATACGCGTTATTATACGCACACCTTCAGCCAAAACGAACTAATACATGTTTCGTTCATCAATTCCTATCTTCACTAGGCAAATTTCGTTCATCAATTCCTATCTTCAATATGTGCAATCTATTCCAAATTTTGACACCTTACAGTCAGGTTATATACAAAATTTGAGATGCCACGTGTTTTTACAAATATATATTATCGTTGTACCATTGAATTGGAATCAAAATGCAGTCTCACATACAATTCCATGAACCTGGAAACACGTACAATTCCATGAATCTGAAAACACGAAAATTCGTGCTAAATCTAGCGATAACCCCTTTAAGCACAGAAATCTGTATACATGAAAATGAAAATTGATACTAAAATCAATTAGAGTCTAATAAAACGCATGAATTTAGCAAACATAAACAAATTAATTTAAAAAATACTATTCCATGAAATATACTCAGAAAATGACGTTATGAATGGAAATTTTAATTTTTTAACCACGAAAAACATTTCTCGATTTGATAAAACAATTCATGAAATTGTGCGTGCTTTCAGTTTCATGGAATTGTACGTGCTTTCAGATTCAAGGAATTGTACGTGCTTTCAGATTCATCGATATGTAAATTTCAACAGCTGATAATTATTATGCTGTAATTGTATAAAAAAAGTAAACAAATTACGTCAAGTACATGATACAAATAAATCACAAAATATAGAAAGTAATAATAATCACAAAAAATAGAAGATAATAATATCTTTGTAAAAAGAAGTGAGATCCCCATAAAAAACTTCAAAAAAGTAAAAAATACGCCAAGTACATGAAAACATGAAAATCACAAAAAATAGAAGATAATAATCATTACAAAATTAAAAAAAGATGTGAAATCAAAATGAGCTGCTAGTACATAAAGATGCTTTCCAACTGCGCTTTAGATGACACAACTACATATGCACAGCTAAAATTCCATTACTCATAATGGCTATTTATACAAAGAAAAAATGTATTAAATAATAGTATGCAGATATATTTTTATACAAATAAATATTTTAATACGAATAAATATTTGATTCAAAATACTTGGCGCTGCGCAACCGAAAAAATGTTATTTGCCTTAGTATTAATAATTTACAACTCCATTACAATATAAAAAACATATACATACACATACTAGAAACACAGTCCGATTTATTCTACATATATTTAATTCTAATGCCATACGTAGCATATGCACACGCATGCACGTACAAGAAAGAAAGAAGAGGATTAATGCAATTTATACATATTTATTGAGGTTAGCAACACCAATTCGGGGCGCAGCGCCAAGTATTTTGAATCAAATATTTATTCGTATTAAAATATTTATTTGTATAAAAATATATCTGCATACTATTATTTAATACATTTTTTCTTTGTATAAATAGCCATTATGAGTAATGGAATTTTAGCTGTGCATATGTAGTTGTGTCATCTAAAGCGCAGTTGGAAAGCATCTTTATGTACTAGCAGCTCATTTTGATTTCACATCTTTTTTTAATTTTGTAATGATTATTATCTTCTATTTTTTGTGATACTAATTACTACAAATCAAAAGAAATGAAAAGAAACACAATACACAATAGGAGAAGCGGGAAAAGTCAAAGAAAACAGATCACGACTCAACACGAGCTAGGGCGGGACGAGAAGACATGACGAGGTGGAATTGACACCAAAAGTGTGGAAGATAATTGCCAGAGTGCGCTTTACCGTCCAAACTCCAACGTCCCCTGACTCACGCCAGCTAATCTTGGGCTATCCGAGGCCACATTTACTCTGACCGTGCTCCTGACTCGGTGCCCCGAACAATTGCAGCTAATCGCTTTCGGTGACAAGCCAAAGACAATGTTCCGCCTTGGGACTGTTAGACGGGGCCATAATTCAACGATCCCCAACGCGTGCCATCGCCAGGCAGATTAGTAGGACATAATAGCAGCCGGAATTAAAGGAGGAATTACGTTAGCCACCGTGGAGGGGGCCCGAGGACGAGGCGCGAAGGGGGGTAGAAGGTTTTTTAACTGCCACTTCCTGTAATGTATTCCGTCAGGCAGCGTTGAATGGACCACTTAGCGAGCATCCCGCGTGCACGTACGCTCGCGAGAGCAACCAGCAGAGAGAAAGAGAGAAGGGAGAGAGAGAGAGAGAGAGAGAGAGAGAGAGAGAAAAAGAGGCTCTCTGTGGCGTAAGCGCTTTACCGGCTGTAAAGCCCTTCCTCCTCGCGTATATGTACGTCGAACCTCCACCGTCTCCCCGTCGACCTCCTAATAACGCGTTAATGGTCAATTCAGCAGAAAAGTCCGCCTCTCCCTCGGCTCGCGGCAGTCGACTATATCGAGGACTCTCGTGGCGGTTCCTTGCACGCGCGACCCCCCGCCCGGCCGTCGTAATTTTCACCCTCGCGGCCGAAAAGAACAGCGCCCGCGCCCCCGAGCGCCGCGCTGAAAATGATACTCGCCGGGACCGATCGAGGGGGAGCAAACAGACGCGGCCCGTTCCGGGTTGAGTGGGTGTGGACAAATAACGGCGGGGGCCCCCTCCGGTGGAACGGGAACACGGCAGGAAGTACCCTTTAGGAATTATTGATTCAGGAAGCGAGAGCAGTGGATATACCGCGGACCTGATGCACCGACTTTCTACTTTCCCCTCGACTTCGGCTCTTCTCCTCCGGCTCGAGTTTATTCGTGAAAGCGCGAGTTAATCTCTGTCGTTCGGGAAAGAAACGAGCGATAAACGCGACATCCCGATCAGCCTTTACATCCCGATCGAATTTTCCAGCGAACATCGATCCGGGAGCTGGATTTAGTAGGGGGCGCGAAATCTGCACGCGTCAGCGCGGCGGAAAAGCTCGGGGACTGCTCGAAACGAGTCTCTCTCTCTCTCTCTCTCTCTCTCTCTTCTTTCTCTCCTTTTTACGAGCTTTTCCCCGTGACTGCGCCCGCTGGACGCCTCTCTGGCGTGTTTCACACAGCACGACCAACCTCTCCAATGCAATAGAGAGAAAGGGTAGGTACGCGAGGGTGGAAAAAAGCTCCGCGTAGCTGTAGCTAGTACGTAATGTAGCTTTAATGTAGCGGCCGTGCAGGGAAAGTTGTCGCGCTCCCCTTTGACGATTTTCCGCGTCAAACGGCCGCGCTGATTTCCACGTGGGCGTTCGTGTCGGCGTATTAGCTTTTTGCTCGCCAGCAGCTGTCGTCTCTCCGCGCTTTCGCGTTTTTCTGCTTTTAGTCGCGCGGAGAGGGGACCGAGCCCCTCTCTCTCTCTCTTTCGCCTGATCGGCAAAGCCGTGGCGCGACAGATTCCGGAAAGATGGAATGTTTGCCGAACGATAAAGCTCCATCGCCTCTGCCGTCGCGGATCCGATCCTTCTAGCCTTCCTTTTTCCACTCATCTGCGCGCAACGACCTAGGGGATCTTTATTGTATAAAAAGGGCTGAAAATCGTGGCGCTTCGGGGCGAGCGTGCGTGGGGCAAATTCATCGCGAGGATGGAACGCTTTTCGAGTGAAAATTCATCGGGGAGATTCTTTCTCAGTCGAAGCCAGTGCTCCCTTTTCAGATACCT
Organism: Andrena minutula; assembly: GCA_929113495.1. NCBI lineage: Eukaryota > Metazoa > Arthropoda > Insecta > Hymenoptera > Andrenidae > Andrena > Andrena minutula. The sequence continues at coordinate 73,672,953 of OV815993.1, read as the reverse complement.
GATTTTCCGCTGCTCCTTTCAAAGAGTTTCAGAAGATTCTCTGTTCTATCCAAGGGGTATTTAATAACGGCGGAGGGGCTTCCAACTCGCGTCTCGATTCCCCTAGCGCTCACTGTTTTTCACCTGGATCACGGGGCTTTTTCGTCAGTCTTCTCCCGGCCGCAGCAGCTGTTTCTGATTTCAGCGTTTTCAGCGTCGCTCATGAAACATTCATACCCGATGGCCGCGGGGAAACCCCGTCCAGCGAAATTATAAACGCTCGTCGACCCGCCGGTTTATTTCGCCAACTCCTCGTTCCGGCTATTTTCATTTTAATTGGCGCTTGTTGGTCCCCTGCTTTCTCCCTCTCTCTCTCTCTATTTCATTACTTCGATGCGCCGCGGAAAAATCGCCGGCTGGAAAAGTCAAATATAACGATCTCTGCTCGCAACACCGTGTTTGTCATCTTAAAGGAAATATCCCTAACCCAGAATTTAAAAAAATGATCAAACTTCGGGAATATGTAGAGGATGTATAGATTTATCCTCCTTAATTTCACACACCTTTGTACTGTGTTCTTGTTGATTGTTGACTGTTATGTTATGTTTTTTCTGATCTGTTTTATCTTTTGTTATTTTTTTATATTATTTCCTTTTTGTTTATTTTAGTTTTAAGCCGTTACACCTGTTTTTCTTTCTTGTACTTAATTGTTACAAATCTATGTACTCTAAAGGGTTCTCCCGTCGAATAATAATAATAATAATAATAATGATACGTACCACGCAATTTTTTTGCTGCCCAAATTCACTCGAAAGGCATGAAATTCACCCCCGAATATACGATTATTTTTCGATTTTGTGTTCAACGTGCAATTTTTTCTTTCATTCTTCTCGAAATGTTGATGGAACAAAACCTCTCGCGAACTTGACGGACAACCTGATACCTCCCAATCCACGCTCGGTCGCTGTTCTAAACAGAATCAGCCTGTGCGCAGCAATACGATCCAATTTCCCGCGATCTGACCCCCCGTTGGATTAATACGAGTAGCACGGGGGCGGAATCGGGAAGCAAGGAGCGTCGCAGCTGGCGAAATCGGAGCGGACTGGCGACCCCTGCTGGCTCTGCGTGTTTATAATTGATGCATGGAATGCATAATCCAGCGGCGTGGATTTGCATAGCCCGGACCGCGTAAAATAACGCTTAAATAACGCACGTCTGCCGGTGGAGGCGCGCGTGGGTGTGCGCGGTACGCGGGGCACACTGGTAATGCGCGGCCATTTGTCCAGCAGAATGGAGCGGTTAATTGTCCCTCGGTTACCGTGCAATTACGTTTGTCATGCGAGATACCGACCTCTTGGCCGTCTTTGTTGCCGTCGCAATTAGTCGTGCAATTAGCATTTCTTTGGCCGATACGCCGGTGAGAGATCCATGGCCGGATAACGCGCTGGCTCGTCTCGAGCTGCGCTCTTGCTATCGGGAGCGCGGCTAGAACAGATATTCCTCGTCGTTAAGGGGGGTTCTGGTCTATAGAGCCCAAAAAAATAGGTGATATTTAGGAATTAATTAAAGGAAAACAACTATATATAATTTAATGGGACTTTTTGCATTGTATTAAGGATGTTTTAAATTATAGAAATATATTTTTTGTTTTATAATTAATCATTGCAGATAGCCGTGGGGAGTCGTTAAAGTCAAGGCGTCAAAAAATTGATCCAAATCGGTGGGATCTGTATCACCAAAAGTTATTATCCGGTTCGACTGAAACCTTTTTTATTTTGAAGTTTATTCTTTTGTCTGGGGGGGGGGGGGGCTAAAAAATTAAAAAAATGACATTTTTCTTAGAAAATAACGGACACTTCAAGTTTGAAATCACTTTCCCCTGTATGTTTCGTCCTTTCATCGCCTTTGAAAATTATAAATTTTCAACTTTTTGTATTTTTTTTAGCCCCCCCCCCCCCCCTAGCCAGAAGTATATTCTTCAAAATAAAAAAAGTTTCAGTCGAATCGGATAATAACTTTTGGAGATACAGGTCCCACCGATTTGAGAACGCTGTTTTGAGAAAACCGCGTTTAAAGTTTTACGTGAGCGCCGGAGTGGACGGTTGTTGCCCATGCATTTGCCGCTACTCAAATGCCTATAACTTCGGGAATTTTACGAATTTCAACAAATCCTTATAAACACGTTTTCCTAGAAGGTTGAACATTCGAAAAATGAAATAAAAAAAAATCGACATTTAGACCAGAACCTCCCCTTAAGAATCGTTCTGGCTTGCCAGACAGAGTCCCCAGCAATTTCGGAGATTCCGCGGTGTTCTCGCTTCGGTCGCTGCGTTATAGGGAACTTGGTCCGCTAGGAAACCTGATTTCCACGAGAGGTGAAGTTTTATCGAGCTGCAATTTGGAAATATTAATATTTAAACAAGTTATCCTTTAGACCATTTGGCGCAAAAAATATAGGGTAATTGTGGGAGAGAAAATTGCGCTAAAAAGTAAAAAATAATTTTTTCCCTTATTTAATCTACTACTCTCATATTTGTTAAGTCGGTACCAGATTTACACAGTGCAAATGATGGGACACCGACTTAAAAAATATGAGAATAGTAGATTAAATAAGGGAAAAAATTATTTTTTACTTTTTAGCGCAATTTTATTTTTTTGAAGTCGGTTTTAATTTTTTTTCATTGCAAAATTTAGACACGGTGACAATTTTGCGTAACGTGCGGCAGCACTCCCACAATTACTCTAAACAATCCTTTATCCTTTATACCATTTGGCGCAAAAAATGTGCTGTAGTTTGGAGCGTGTGTCTGTCGAAGCCTTGGCGAGGACTCGCACGCTAGTAGCTCGAGGAGAGTGCGTTTACCTTCGCACTACCGCTCGACAGGTTGCACGAAAGGCGTGGAGGAGCTTGGCGCTTGAAGCTTGACGTCTGCTTGCTGGTTGAAACGAACGATCTCTCGGTCGAGCGGTGACAACGACGACGATGATAAAGCTTTCCATCTAGCCCGTGGTCGTTGCGCGCTCGGTTCGACTGCTCCCCGGGGCTTTCGTCTTAACGGATGAAAAATCCTCCCCGCCTATGGCTGCTTGTATCGCTTACCGGGGCAAACGTCCAGCCGCTTGAAATTGCGTTGGCAGCCGCGCTGAAAGCACAAGCTTTCCCCCCGTAATGCAGAGGTGCGCAACACGAAGCATTTTAGTACCCAAGGAGCTCACCAAATACATTTGGCAACATATTAATCCAGCCTCCCTCGGAGGATCCACTCGGCTTCGTTAATCGAAAAGTTGCGGGTAATAGAAAACTCTTCCCTCGATTGCTACCCTCCTCCAACTTACTCGTCTCGCGATCGATCGCGATGCAAAGCTCCGGAGGCCCTGGACCGATCGAGAAGTCGCAAGCGAAACAGCGGATCGTTCGCCAGCTCGCTCTCGCTGGGCAAACAACTCGAGACGACACGGAGAAGAGGGAAGTTCCGGGCGGCGCCGAAAATATATTCCGAAACTCACTCAAAACACTAGTGTCGCTCGTTAATCAGAGCGCGCGTTTACCTCGCCGGAGATCAATTAGAAATTTCCGAGGGGAGAGGCCGGGGTAAAGTTTGAACGCGTTGCCGTGGCCCAGCAGCGAGGAATAAATGGCTAACTAACGAGAGAACCGCTTCGACCAAGTTCCCTGAACGTCAAGCAAACACTTGTCTTCCTGCCAGCTCTCGTTCGTCCGCGTCGCAGCTACCGTGCGCGAGCACCGCTTGTAGACACGGCCAGCGACAGACGGTAACGAATCGTGGCAGCCTCGAATTCGAAAATCAAGCAGTCAAGGGGGTGGAACGGAAACAAATATCGTTCGTCTGCTAACCGTTCTCCCCCGGCCCCTCGGTAAACAGACTACGCTCCGAACTCGCGTTACCCTCCCCACCGTTCGCAAATGAAAACGAGCTCGCCTGACTGCTAGTTGATGGATCTACTTTGAAGACTCAGGATCTCAGAGGATTCGTGGCTTCCAAGATTTTTCGGGGATCAGTGGCGTTCGGGGGTTCTGCACGTTCCGGGTGGGTCGAAGGATCACGGGTCTGCGAGTTGTTAGCGAATTTCTCAAGCCTGCTTTCATTTAGAAACTTTGCAAAGTCCACAGCCCAAAGTGAAAAAAAAATTTAAAAAAATTAAAACCGACTTCAAAAAAATAAAATTGCGCTAAAAAGTAAAAAATAATTTTTTCCCTTATTTAATGTACTACTCGCATATTTTTTAAGTCGGTGTCCCATCATTTGCACTGTATAAATCTGGCACCGACTTAAAAAATATGAGAGTAGTAGATTAAATAAGGGAAAACATTATTTTTTACTTTTTAGCGCAATTTTATTTTTTTGAAGTCGGTTTTAACTTTTTTAAAAATTTTTTATTTTCAACTTTTTAGGTTTTAACTATAACTGGTATAAATATAAATAATAAAACAAAGATCATCAACATCGGTCAATATGCTGAGAAGTTATAGGGAGACAAACATATAAATTATTATTATTAACAATAACAGGTAAAATATTGGGTCAATATTGATTCCGCGCAGTATAGGACCATCGGGGCACCATCCTCTTTCAAATAAAAAAAAGATCATCAAAATCGGTCCATATGCTGAGGAGTTATGAGGGGACAAACATTAAAAAAAAATACACACGGGTCGAATACATAACCTCCTCCTTTTTTGAAGTCGGTTAAAAATACTTGGATCTTTTAATCCTCCGTGAATGAAAGGTGTGCACCAGGCATGGAAGATTTCTAAAACTCGGGGGTTGCGCACCCCTGCATGAGCAGCAGTCGCGGCGACGAGCCACCCTCCGCGCGTCACGTTAAAAATGACACTATTCGCGAGCACTTTGGCGCCAAACGCCGAGCCGCTTTGTCGGAAAATCGTGAAAATATTTCAGGGGCTTTGCCAGGGGCGGGCGTACGCCGGTGGATATAATAAGAGCGCGCGCTGGAGCCCCGAAGCGGATCCTCCAGCTGGGAGGTTCGGCCCCTAAGCAGAGAGACTCGTCCAGGCCGATAACTTCTCCGAGGAGCAGAAAATAGAAATGGATAGAGTAGGGTGGCTTATACCCGCTCCGACTATTAGATCCTACTTTTCTTTTTCCCCTCCAACTCCCCGCTCGCCGCCTCGTCCTCTCCCGTTGCTCGCGATCCCGGAATCATTAGCGCACTCCTCGCAGATTCGCTTCGAGGAAATTTACGAGCGAAACGGCGTGGAGCAATTACGAGTTCAAAGGCGATTCGAGACGATTCCCGGTAACGATACCCTCCGACGTTTCCGATTACCAAATGGAAAACTAATCTTGGAGCCCGGTCGAACGCGGCTTTCTCCTTGCCGGCTTTCGCCTCCGTCTCTCCCCCCACCCACCGATACACCGGCAAGCATCTATCCTCCCCCATGAATCACTTTATTCGAATATCGATCAACGAGCAGTGCCTGTTGGGACGAGGCTCGTTACTTAGCCCGGCCAGATCGCAGCTCTCCCTTATTTCGATCCCCTCCTCCCCCCTCGGAACCATCCATTTTTACGTGTCCAACGCGGTTCCATCTTAATCCGTCACGAACAGCGACACCGTCTCAGAGCGTGCCGCTCTCTAATTCAATCCCGCTGGAACGAGCCGTCCGATTCGATTATTCCCGCTGTGATACGCGTCCGCGGGGAGGACAGGCACCGCAGACGTTCCCTCTTCGGGGATCCGGGAAACGTCGTCGAGTCTCAAGATCACCCTCAGGTGTTTGCCATGGTCCAAGGAGGGGAGAGGTGCTGTAAAAGGGACACTTTTGTTTAGCGTCCATTTCTGACAATGTCGTTATAGGTATTTAAAAAACAACTACGTCACAAGAAAGCGTGTTTATTCCCCTTCAATAAAAGTATATTACAAACTCATCAATTGTAATAGAAAATAACAAAATCTTCGATTTACAAAAAAGTGGGAAATGTCCCTTTTACGACTAGGTGGTTTTAAATGGAACAGTATACGTTAATAAAAATAAACTTATTAAGTACTAAAATTATAATTCTAAATCTTAATGATACAAATTTTAATGATATAACACTTTAACACTTTGTATATACCTTGATCTCAGAACACGACACAGAACACCAATGAAAATTTCACTTTTACTGCTGAAAAACATCAACCGTGGATTACTACTCTGTTGCAAGTGAGACCGTAGTGAAATTTACGTCAAACGACTAGGCACTAGTGTTGCAATAAGCAGGAAAAATACTTGCATGTGTAATGCGTTTAGAATTTTGGAAATTCGATTTGTCCCTTTTAAGACGTGTCCCCTTTATGGCACCTATCCCCTACCTTCTGCTCACTCCCCCCCCCCCCCGCCCCTCGATGACCCAGACCATTTTCGCTCTCGCGCCCCGTGAATTTCAACTCGTGGCCAACCCCCCGCGAGAAAGGGGCTTTCCTCGAAAAACACGCCTTTCAACTTTGGCGTTTATCCCTGCAGGGAAATCCGCGGCTTTCCCACCCCTGCGAGCGAGAAACGGTCGATGGGTCCGTCAGAGTTCTGCGGCAAGCTTTCCCGCCCCCTCTAGCGCCCTGGTAAGCGGCTTTTTGCGGAACGAGCATTAGGCCACGCGTGTTCCTCCCGCAGGATCGCCGAGAAAAATGACTCCTCAGCCGAGAGGAGGTGCTGCTGTCGACCTTCTCACTCTGCCCTTCGGAAAGGACCACGAGGCCGAGTGGCCCTTGAAATTTTCGCCAGCGGATAAGCGGCTAATTGGATCGCTGCCGATAACGGAGGTCGGGTTAATCGAGGGACAGAGGCCGTAAAATTGGTCGAATGAATTGAAACGACCGTGGACAGCTCGAGGTATCCTTGAACCTGATTCTTCCAAGACCTAATTACGAGCCGCTTAAGTCCACTAAAGTCCTCCCACTCAATATGTGCCATTAGCGTCTGGGTGGAAAGAAACGCGGGCTTGTTAACCCCTTCGGCCATCTGGGGACACATTTGTCCCAGTGAATGTTTATGATTATCTGTGGTATAATACGTGCCACAATTGTGCGTTGTTTGATTCTTTTTTAGTTAATCTGACTATATACTACTATCTTTGATTGGCAATCATGAGGAGAAGCAACGTAGTAACGTGCTAGATAAGTTTTATTTTGGCAGGGTGTGTGGCTGCAGAGTCGCATTTATAGAAATTTCGTGTTTTACACGCGTAATTGAACAATTTTCTGATTTCTTTTTACGTAGTCTTTCAGTTTATAGGGTAGATGTCCCAATTACTGCCACCTTAAGATTATAACTGAACTTCATTTAATCATTTCACGTGTTGTTTAACCTAAAAATCGTCTCAGTTTGAAACATAATATTATTTGGCATCTTTTTTATTAAAAAAAAAATAGTTTTATGAATTAAATATGAAGAATTTATTAATAATTAATTAAAATTCGCGAGCGATCCTAGTGTACCTATAACTGTCACCTCACAAATCGTCTTGTCCGTATGATTTTTTCATTGTTTTTATTTGTTTTATTTTTATGTAAATCAGAATCTCCGTTTAATAATAACATATTTTGTACACTTTTTTTATACTTCACGTTTTTATTACATCAAATAAATAAAGTGACAGTAATTGGGACATCTACCCTAGTATGATATAGCTGTTCTGCTAAAAAGTTTTTACATTATTATGTTTTTACTTATCGTATTGAGCATAGAGAAGTGCCTATGCGTTTCCGGGACGCATATGTCCCATTAGGTACATATTTTCATACTTTGTTCTTGTTTCTTTATCACAAGCAGTAAGATGTAATAATGTTATAAATACGTTCATAGTATGTATATGTAATATATCTATATATAATAAAAATACATTATATAACATCCCCACAGAAGATCGGAAGTGTTTAACCCTGTTTAACTTTTCCGGGTCACATATGTCCCCCTGAAAAAAACTGCTGGGACACATGTGTCCCAATTTTTAAAATTGACATACAACTATCAAATTTGATCAGTACCGGCCACTTAGTACAGTCGATTTCTGCAAGAAAATATAATTTTTTTTTATTTGTTATGTTACTTTCTACTTTTTATTTTTATATTTATTTTTCTATTTTCTGTTATACTTAATTATGTGTTATTTATCGTTTGTACTCTTATGTTATAATATGTACACTAAAGGGTTCCCCCGTTTACTTAATAATAACAATAATAATAATAATAATAATAATAATAATAAAATCCAGATAGAAAAATGTCGGGTCGAAAGGGTTAAACGACTGCGGAGGGTCGGTGGAGTGGACCTTGGAGGTTGCAACGCGTGGAAAGGGGGCCCGGTGGAAAGGGTTAGGGCCGCGCGGAGGTGAAGGGCACGGGGCCTGCGGCCGGTCGCTGAAAAATGCATAACGAGGCGAGCTGGTGCATGGGAGCATAACATCAGCCGGGGAAACGGAGAAAGTGCCTGGGCAGGTTGCTAACCAGGCGGCATGCGGGCGAACGGGGCAGGTGCTGGTGACCTTGAAAGCGTTTGCCGCGCACCTTCCGCATTGCCGAGCCCGCACGGTGCGCCGCGAATAATTGAAATCATCGCGGCCGATCGCCTCCGGCCACTCCAGTATAAACCAGCTCACCTTTGCGTCCCATTCGCCGGCTTTTATGCTCGCCGGGGTCGCGGCGAACTCTCGAATAATTTCCAGCCTCCCACCCCGCGTTCCTTATCACCACGATCGATTCATCTCGCGAGGAATGCCGGGCATCCAGGCTCAATTAAGCCGAGTTCCAGTGAACCTGGCCCTCGGTGAAAAATTGCAAAACGACAGGAATTTATGCGAGCTCTCGGATTTCAGGCCGCTCTCGTCCGCTGCGCGGGCAAGAAACGATCTCGCCATCTACCCCTTGGCCGCGCCGCGTAAAACGGGCAATAAAACACACGGGACGCATCTGGGTTACGAGCTTTACAAGCCCCCGCTACCTTCTTTCTTTATCTCGCGCCACGGCCATCGCTCGAGCCCTAAGCGATTTCTCGAACGGCGCCCCCTTCGACCTCCGGCACATCCGACCCTTCCACCTCTTCTTCCTCTTCCTCCCGCGAGGATACGATTCGCGCTACTATCTTCCCGCACCGATAACAGCGCTTTTTTAACCCGCTCTCGATGTTCACGCCACGGCTGTTCGGCGCACTCGTGCGTATCTGCGAGGCTTTCGCTTACAGCGAACGGCTACCCTCCGGTGGTTGAGGGAACCTTCCGGCGAAGGCTCGTCGGAAGGGCGCGATGGAATGGGGTGGAAGGGATGTAGGACACGGGAGGTTATTGCGCGTACAGCGTTGCTCCGAGTCTGTCGAGGTTTGGTGCGTTTTGCTTCACAGAATCTGTTGCCGAATCTAACCCTCTCCCTCTGTTATTCCACCGCAGACCAACTCTGCGAGAAGACATCCTCGATTCCTGTATTTTACACCGTCCGTAGAGGAAAAGCAATCTCGAGGAATCTGCATCGGTATTCGAATTCTGCTCGAACGCGGCCGGGGATGTTATCCGGCCAATCTCCAATATCCTCCGTGCCCTTTGACCTCCCCGTGGTATCTGGCGCACGCAGGCCGATAGCTGGCACAAAAGGCCCTTCCGACGCGGTTACGTGTACGCGAAAAAGGCGAGCCGAGCAAACATTATTCAGCCAGAACCAACACGGCCGATCTTGCGCGGGCCGTTTACATTTGAATTATCAGAGTACAAAGAGTCGCTTATCGGCTGGAACACACTCCACTCGGTTTCCCTCGGCTGCTCCTGAACAATCGCCTCGGCGGAGCCACTAGACACCGTTCGCGGGGATCGGAGAGGAGCTAGTCAGTCGGCCACTCGCGACGCATTAACCGGAGAACGAAGAATCGGGAATTACGATCGCGACGAGGCAAGCTCCCGTCTACCCTTGCCGCGTTCTCTAATTGCGAGTGCCCGCGGAAAATACCGGGAAGAGTGCAGCGGGGAGCTGAGTGGCAATAGTAGGTACCTCGTCTAATCTCCACCGCGACGTAAGCAGTCGAGACATTCGTTTCTCCAGGCCCGCTTACTTTCTCCCTTTCCTTTTTCGCCTCCCTCGCCTTCGCAGATTTATCTCAGCTACTTACGCTCTCCGTCTACCCTTGAATTTATTCCACGCGCGACCGAAAACCCGAGCGTGTCAACCCCCTCCACTGAAATGCCTGACAGAACTCGCCACGGATCTACTTTAATTGCCGACGAGAAGTTAAATACGACCATCGATCCATCCTCAGGGGTATCGAAAAGTGGCCCACCCTCTATTCATGTTTATTATTATTATTATTTAAACGGGAAAGCACTTTAGTTGCATAGGTTAAAGTACAAAAATTAATTGAGTTAATGTGACCAATTACAATAAAATAAAATACATCGGTACAGAACAGTCTGACCGCAGAGAACTAATCACAGCACCAAAGGTGCTTTAACTACAGTAATTCCCCGTTATGAGCCCGTTTTTTGCCCCCGTTGACTGTCGGGTACGAACGAGAGAATCATGTCCGCAAGCCACTATGAGCCCGCCGCTAGCCCCGTTCGTCGGGCTCATAACGGGGGATTACTGTACTATTATGATTATTGACCGAACCTGTGCGCCGAAATCAAATAATCATACTAATTATTACGGTCGAAATTATGTTTTAAAAAAATTCTTTAATTACTGTACTATGATAACAGTCTCTGAAGCAACTGATTCTTGAAAGAATTTAGGGAGGTTGCGAACACGTCAATATCAGCAGAGTGTTGATTAAGCTCATATTCATATTTGCACACTTTTTTTCAAACATGCATCTACTCCTGCGGCTTGGTCGGGGGAAATTCCACCGCGCGAAATTCCGCGGTTTCCTCGGCGCGGCGAACATTTAATTACCCAGCGGCGATCGTGGTGGCGTCTCGAGTTCGAGGAAGATTAAAAAAATTGCGGAGGATCGCCAACAGGGGTGGATACGGTGGCGCAACGAATTATAGCTGGGAATTATCGTAAAACTTGCGAGCGAGCTGCGGTGGGTGTAATTAAAAATTGCAAGCGTTAAGTGCACGCGTATATAATCGCGGATGGGGTCGTGCAGCTTGGTCCCCGAAGACTGCACCCTCGTTCCGATATCGATGCGGAGGCGTTGCCCCGTATCCGGTCTCGAATTACAGCGGACTTGCCGCAATAACTGAGCCGCCGTTAATTACAACCACGCAATTAGGGGAGAGTAGGGTAATGGCGAACGCGGGGTAATCCGGAACGCGGTGGTTACGGCGTTTTAATAAATAAAAACTGGTGTTCCCTCTCCACTAGCTAATAGTTTAGGTCGTATCCAACGCCGCGCAGAAAGTAATAAATACAAAACGCTCATGCTAGTCAAGATAAACACAATTTATTATTTTCATTATATTTCAAGTAATATTTTGTCCATCTTCAATTGGATGTAATAACTGTTGAATTAATCATACAATTGGGATTTTTTTATGTTGAAATAAAGCACTTTTTTACCAACATTTTGTGACCAACGCGTTGCTTGAATTATGATTCTAACTTCTGAAATAAATTCTTTTTTATTTTTTGATGTCGTGGGGTAATGAGGAACAACTCGGATGGGGTAATCTCGAACCTTTGAGATTAGCAACGATACCCGATTTTGATGAAATTTTCAGCATGTATAAAACTTATTTAAATCTACAAAAGGGATTTTTGAATTTTCATTACAGTCTCAGACAAAAAAAGTTTAAAAAACGACCTTTACTATTTTTTTCGATGTTCCGACCAATTGCGATTTTTTTCTAACGCACAAGAAGAGGAATTTGAGAAATACATTAGGTAGAGGTTGTAGCAACATTTTTTATGGGTTGACCATTGAAATCGCGCTTTTTGTGCGACTTCTGCGATATGTAACTCTGTTCGTGATTACCCCATGCACAATTCGGAATTACCCCACCAGCAGTCGGGTAAATCCGAACAGCAGGGGTTTGGTATTTTCATTATAAAATTAATTTTTATTAAAATTTTTGCAAAATTCGTTAGAGCAGTTTATAGAGGACTAGTTTGAGTATGTTTATAAATAAAAAACAAATTCGTATCTTAGGGTAAACCAACCAGTAATTGACCGCATTCCAGTGAATGACCATTAGGCAACGAAATGTCAATTATAAATTTAAAATTATTATATGTTTATAAATGGAGTGTATTTGCACTTTTAATATCCCCTATTTATAGTTTCGCGCATTAAGCAAACATTAATAAGTACAATTCTTATTCAAAGTATGCGGTCATTTACTGGGCTTCCACACGTTCTACATTTTATAATCGTATTTTTACAAATTACGACAAGAATATGTAATTATTTCTATTGGGAAACCAAGTGGAGGCGTGGCTTAGACTTCAGCGCTGTTGGCGAACTATTGCCAGTAGGCCCAGATCCCACCAAACATTCCGAATAAGTATTTATTAATCGAAGAAGTAAAAATTTAGTGTTCAAAATAATTTAAAAACATTTGTTTTTCACAACATATCCATATAAACACTGATATTCGTATATATTTCGGCCTATCCGCAGTAGGGGAGAGCGGGGACAAACGTAACGGCGTGATGAAAGTAACACGCCTTCTCCTGCCTTCCACAAAAGTTTCCAAAACGTTTGCTTTACATAATTACGCGTGTTTAGTGTTTCTTTTCTTTCGCGGAGTGACGCTGAGCAATACAACGATTTGTATACCGTGGGCAAGCTGATATCGTTATTTCGATCATTCGGATAAGTGTCTCCTCTGTTGGTTTTTTTTGTTAATTTTCATAGTTAAACTATAGACATTGATCCAATTATTTGTTAGAGCGTTCTTAGATAATGTCTTTATAAGTTCCTGTATTTGATTTCAATAAGTGTTGTATAGTTTGTACGTTATGACAGTTCTATGCTGAAAAACATGGGTGGGGACAAAAGTAACACGTCACTACGGGGACGAAAGTTTCTATAAGTTGAAATATACCTCTCTATATCCCAAAAGAGTTGAATCCAATATTAACAAGAGTTTTTAAAAAAAAATCATAAATATTAGTTACTTTTAGGGCCTTTACACGAGATTCCATATTATTATTATTATTATTATTATTATTCGTCTTTATTACTTGAACATACAGAAAAAGAAATAAAACATGAAGACAAGCGAAGTAAACGGCGAGGCTGCAGTACAAGACTGTTAGAAGCCTAACCGTAACTAAATAACTAACATAAAACTAAATTAAAACTAAGAAGATAGCGGAAACAGAAACAAACGTTACTCTGACGCATAATAAAGCCATATATATCGCCGAGCTTTGCATTTAAAATCAGGAAAAGATTTAAGCTCTCGAATATCGGATGGAAGGGAGTTATAATAATGAGCAGAAATATAGGCAAAGGATGATTCAAATTTAGATGACGAATGTGCTGGTATGGAAAGGAGACTTTGGTATCGAGTAGGAAGAGAATTAGGTCCATGATAAGAAAGATTATTGCGAAGAATATTATAGAGATAAGGTGGGATATGAGATGAGAGTATTTTGTGAACGATACAACATAAATGGAAAATCCAGCGCTGAGGCATACGTAACCAAGACGTTTTAACATATAGATGAGAGATATGATCGTACTTCTGGACACAAAAAGAAAAACGCAAACAGGAGTTTTGTACTCGTTGGATAAGGTAAGAAAGATGATAAGATAAACAAGGACGATAGACGATATCACAGTAATCAAACAACGATATAATCAAAGATTGGGATAATAACAGTTTTTGTGTAGATGAAAGAATGTGGCGGGCAGGATAAAGTAGACGTAAACGCGAATAGGCTTGACGACAAATCGAGGAAACATGATAAGAAAATGAAAGCAGCGGATCAAAAGTAAGTCCCAAGTTGCGAATGGATTCAGAAGGGTATAACTGTAGGGATCCAAGTGTGACGGATATTGGAGGAAGTTGTTTCAATGACGAGGGAGAGCCAAGAACCAGAAGAGTAGATTTAGCAGGATGAATCCTGAGTCCATGCTGATCCGACCAATTTATAATTTTTGTAAGGTCCAATTCGAGTTCCGTAATTGCAGCGCCGATGTTACAAGGCATAAAGGTAGATATGATCTGCATGTCATCAGCATACATACACGAAATATTGATCGAAGTTATATGTAGCAGGTCAATGACAAAAACATTAAATAGGAGAGGACCTAAAACCGATCCCTGCGGCACGCCACACTTAACAATACGCGAAGAAGAAAATTTCGGCCCATCCAAGTTTAGCATGACTTGCTGTGTACGTCCCTTAAGATATGACCGAAACCATGATAGAGCCATTGGGGAGAAACCTAGAGATTTTAACTTAGCAACTAACAAATCGTGGTCGATAGTATCAAATGCTTTAGAAAAATCAAGGGACGTAATAAAAGCTACCCTTCGCAGATCAATAGCCCGCAGAATAGTATTCGTAATATAAAGAAGGGCAGTAGTTGTACTATAGCCACGTCTGAATCCGGACTGCAAAGGTGGAATTGCATGAATAGAAGTTAAATACCACAGTAACTGCTGGTAACATAATTTCTCGAAGAGTTTTGAAAGAAAAGGAGGCTGCGATATAGGACGAAGAGAATTTAGCGTAGTAGGATCAGGAGATTTAGGAATAGGAGTGATAATGTTATGTTTCCAGCAAGAAGGATAAGAACCAGTGGTTATAGAAAAATTAAAGATATGAAGTAAAGGATCGAGACAGGAGGGAGTACAAGATAAGAGTAACCGTCCAGATAAATCGAAGGGGTTAGAAGAAGAAAGCTTAATGTACTTAAGGATAGAATACATATCTCCGAGGTTAAAAGGGACAAAGGAAAAATTGGCAGAGGAATCAACGGGTTTATTAAGATAGCTATTTATTATGTCAGTGGAAATATTAGTGGTAGGAATAGAATCAACAAAGTGATCATTAATAGCATTTGGGTCCGAAAAGGTATTAGGGAGATTATTATTACGCCGCGGACGATAATAGCCAGCCCGAGAGAGAACATTCCAAAATTTCCTAGGCGAAATATATGATGACGAAAGATGGTTAAATAGCGCACGCTTCTCGGCTCTGAGGGCACTAGTACAAAAATTACGGAGTTCTTTATACCTTCTCCAGCGAGAAGGATTCGCAGATCGGCGATACTTAGCCAGAGCACGATTTCGCATACGAAATAGCCTTCGCAGATTGTCAGTTAGCCAAGGAGCAGGAGGACGTGTTATCCGAACTCGCTCAATAGGCGCAAAATGGTCAAATACTGTAAATAGGAGTGAATGAAATAACTTTACTTTACAATCCACAGAGGCCGCCTCATATACAGGAGACCAATCAATCTGCGCAACAGCTGAAGCAAAGGATTCTGACAAGATACAATCTAGATTTCGGCGCAATATAAAACGAGCAGGCTTACAAGGCTTAATCAAATTAATTACCCCATAGATAAGCGAGTGATCACTAACGTGGCTCATATCATACACACCGCATAAAGAGGTTGTAAGCTAAGATATTAAATCAAATACACAGTATCAAATAAATGTTCGAAGCTGCTTTTTTATCGTTACCTACCTAAAATATGTTTATTTAAATGTTTGTTTGTATTGTTTCTAATAATAAGAAATCATAGGTTGCTTTGGAAGAAGTGTTTTTACTTGATTCTCCTCAAAATAATTAGTGTTACTTTCGTCCCCATGGTATGTTACTTTCGTCCTACCCATGCAGGACAAAAGTAACAATGACAGTCACTGCGGAAAATTGACATAACTCTTTGACTACTTATCATGGAAGACTGCATTTGTGGTCAAATTATAGACCAAGAAACACACTATCTTAAGGCATAATTTTCGTTTTTATATCTGTAAGAGGAAATTGGCAGCTAGGCCAAATGTAAAAAGTGTTACGTTTGTCCCCGCTCTCCCCTAGTTCAATTTCTGTCACTAGTTGGCGCATCGAAATTCTTGGTTTCCCAATACAAATGTCAAGAAAAATAAATTTAAATGCAATTTCCACAGTTGTTTTGTTGTTATACATAAATATATTCAAGTATTAATCTCAAAGGTTTATAAATTCAACAATTCGGTCATTCACTGGTTGGTTTACCCTACATAGTTATCGTTCTGTTTGCTTTCTCGCTTAGGTGTTCGCTATTACCCCACTCTCCCCTATCGGTGTTTTGGACCAGTCGTCTTTGGGACTTGTGGCAAACAAGGGTGCGTGGGATGTGAAGAGCGGGGGGGCGTGCATCTATCGGAGAAAGGGGAGATCGAGGCTCGTAGGTCGTTGCTCGACATCCGCGTCCCGATTCGATTACACGCGTTTGCCTTCCGTTGGAAAACGCTCGGAGGCGTTCCAAGGAACACGATTATGACACCGCAGCCTCCGGAGCAGGTTGCGCGCACGCCTGATTTTATCGGTACACGGGGAAACGCGTGTAAATATGCAGATAGCTGCTTGCCAGCCCGTGTACCCACGCTAATGCGACCAGCCGAGTATTGCAACGAACTACCGCGCGAAACGAACACGGTAAGAAAAAAGGTGGAGTCGGCAGACAATATCGGAGCTCTCTGGTTCATTAATTAAACCCGTTCCCCGAGAAAACGGGCGAGATTAAAGCGCACACGTTGCATTCTGGTGACTAAAGTTGGTGGTCGATCGAGTGGGAGGTGTCGCAGCTTCTCCGCTGATATTAAACCCATGGTTGTAGTTTAGACTTTAGAGGATCCTTGGCCGAGCATCGAAAGCTGTCGAAGATGTTCTCCGAGAGATAAGGGAGGTTGGAATACGGGATTCTCGGCGCAGTGGGAAGCCAGCTTTGAATCAACAACGCTATCGAAAGCCAGCGTTCGTGTCTCTGTGTCGACGCGATCGTTAGACGTAGCCGAGGGCATAGATATACCGGTGAATGACGTTCCCGTTCCAGAACTTCGCTAACAATGCAGAGTCGACGGAACATCTGTTGACAACCGGGCGATACCAGGGGATCCTGGTCGACCAGCCAACTAGCCAACTATCGCTGCTATACTCGCGAGACCCTATTACGACATTGGGAACGTCATGAATGAACGTCAACGGTGTCGCTCACTCGGAGACGGTAAAAAGTGCCGGCGAATCTGCATACCGAGCGGGGGAGACCGATGGGCAATCCGTCCGAAGACAAATTTATTCACCGACCGTATTAATTTATTCAGCGATCACTTGTACTCGTTTAATGGACCGACAGATACGCGCCCAGATAATGGGCGCGTTATAAATAATTCTTTAAATCCGTGTCAGTTTAAATTTGCGTCCAATTATCGTTGTAGGTGTGACGAGATACTGACTCGGTAATGAGCAAGTAATCGTTTATTATTATTTATTTAAACGGGGCTAGCCCTTGGTATACAAGTTGTACAGTTATACAATGATTATATGCTGTCAGTTAATCAGTGAGAACAACTTTGTGCATAGCAGTTTCAAAGAAATCTAAGTCAGAACTAGATTTATTCTATCCTGTTTAAGGGGTATTATACCTAGTCAGGAGGCCGAAAAAAGGCGAATGTTGGTGAATTTTTTTTTTCGAAGAAACGGAAGCATCTATTTTTACAGAACTTTTTGCGCTTAAAAGAGCAACAACTAAAGAAGATTTGGTAATTTTTTCGTAAACAAATATTTACGGTTATAATAAAATTACAATCGATATCCAAGAAACCTTTTTAAAAAGCTGTTTTGTGGTGAGCACTGCCATTCGGAATCAGAGTAACTAAAATAAAATAACAAAAATGGTTTCTTTAGTATGTTAATGTATCTTTCGACTGACGGGGGAATTTTCGAAATATTAATTTAAAATAAAATGGCGGCTATTTAAAGTTTGAAGTTCTGATTTTCGCACGAAAAACGGCCATTTTTCGTTGATAAAATCGAAAATATTCATTGAAAAAAAATGCGACCTACAATCTGTAGATTTTTATATAAAAAATAAGCTCACAAAATTATAGAAAGATTGGTGCAGTGGTTGTTGAGATATCTTACTCACCGTTCTTAAAAAGGCTTCTTGGATGTCATTATATTTTTATTATAAACGTTAAATATTTTTCTACAATAAAATTGCCAAATGTTCTTTAAATGTTACTCTTTAAAGTGCAAAAAGTACTGTGAAAAATATATGCTTCTGCTTTTTCAAAAAAAAATCGCAAACATTTGCTTCCTTTCGGCCTCCTGACTAGGCATAACCCCTTAAGGGGTTAGGACACAGTAACAGGCCAAGAAAGCAGACGACTTTTAGACGACGATAATAAGAAAAATAAACAATCGATTAATATAAGGTTTTGTGTTTTATATTATGAACTGTAAGAAAAGCATATAATATTTACAAAATAGCATTTGTGCACCGGGCAATGTCTCCATTTAAAATGTCCTTTTTTTCCGGATGGCCAACTGGTGGGCCGGATTCCGGCAAATCGAACGAACTGTAACAAAAACCCCAAAAATGTCATAAACTATAATATATTTCCTAGGCATTGACGATCTAACATTTTAATTTTTTAATTATTGTAGGGTAAACCACCCAGTAATTGACCGCATACCAGTGAATGACCATTAGGCAAAGAAATGTCAATTATAAATTTAAAAATTACTATATGTTTATAAATGGAATGTAGTTGCACGTTGAATAACCCATATTTTTAGTTATGCGTATTAAACAAACATTAATAAGTACGATTCTTAATAAAAGTATGCGGTCATTTACTGGGCTTCTCATTCAACAGTTCGGTCATTCACTGGTTGGTGTACCCTACAAAATATAGACAAAAAGATTCACACACTTCTGTCAAAATTTGATCATTATTTTTCAAACATCGACCATCTTGTCAATTTTTGCAAAAATTGAAACTTTGGATCGTCAATCCCTAGGAAATATATTATAGTTTATGACATTTTGGGGGTTTTTGTTACAGTTCATCC
Source organism: Andrena minutula (assembly GCA_929113495.1). Lineage (NCBI taxonomy): Eukaryota > Metazoa > Arthropoda > Insecta > Hymenoptera > Andrenidae > Andrena > Andrena minutula. The sequence goes on along the minus strand of OV815993.1, from coordinate 73,654,007 downwards.
GATTTCGCGGAATCCGGCCCACCGGTTGGCCATCCAAAAAAAGGACATTTTAAATGGAGATATTGCACGGTGTACAAATGCTGTTTTGTAAATATTATATGTTATTCTTATATGTAGTTCATAATATAGTGAACTAAAACACAAAATCTTATATTAATCGATTGTTTACTTTTCTTATTATCGTCGTCTAAAAATCGTCTGCTTTCTTGGTCCGTTACTGTGTCCTAACCCCTTAAAGGGAAACATCTTCGTGGTAGTTTCATTCGCGTTTTCGATCATAAATATATCTGGATGGGTATTTCTTTGGAATTTCCGTGAAGTCTAGTTGATACAGCTAAACTCTCCTGCCAGATCGGAAGCGTTTGATCGACGAATCTGCTTCAGATTGCACGTGGACCGTGAAATTCGTCGATACTTGGATTTGCGATTGCCTGGGTACCCAGGGGACCAAATTACCATGGGGGTCGACTCGTCTGCGAGGCTGGTCGCGCGCGACTCCACGCGAACAAACGCGTCGCGACGCCAACTTGGTCGTGGAAGTTTTGGCGTCGATTATAGACGAGCAGTCTGCATATTTCAATCCGTGCAATTACCCTGGAGGTATACGAGCTCCCGAAAGCTCATCTGCCCCCTTTGTTAGCGTCGCAGATATTATTAAACACGTCTCCCCCGTTAAATCCCTGTAGGGTAAATATACCAGTAAATGGACACTACCAGTGAATGGACATTTTTTACTAAAACGAGTAACATAAGTTACTAAAATGAGCAACCAATTAATTATAGACTTCTTCTAGTTTCTCGCTTCATATCCAAACAATTTTCGCAACGCGTGGAATCAATTGCGCTGCAAACATAATTTTATAAAAGTGTCCATTTACTAGCCTTAAGTGTTCATTTACTGGTGCGTTTACCCTGACCAACTCCCGCCATCCTGTCTGCGTCACTGCTCTTGCGACCTTTTTCCCCGCCGGTGCTACCGATTTCCCTCGCCACTCCAAATTCCTTCTATAGTCGAAGCTATGTAGTTCATACAGTACCGTTTGTTTAAATAGAGTGGTCAATGGTTAACCGCTTTCTATAAAGTCACAATTGCATTACCTCATGAAGCAGCCGTTAAAGTTCGCTCAACGTTCGCGCGGTTTCGCGGTGAAACGGCGAGATCGACCGCGCGCGCCAGCGGAAATTGGAAAATAAAGAGGCGGCGGATGAAAATCCTCCACGCGAACGAAGCGCAGAACGATCCCCCATCGCCTCGAGAAACGGGATACCTAGAATGCGAGGAATTAATGAGAGACGAGACGGATTCCGTCCCTCGAAAATCCATAAGTAGGGGAGACCGGGGCAAGTTGATACGTTTTTCAGTTTTCAATTTTTTTCATTTTTGTTTGAATTAATTACTTAATAACAAATACGCTAAAATATACTTTGGTCCTTCCTCTTTAAAATATTGTAAATGAAATGTTGAGAAAATACATACAAAATGAATGAGAAAATGTTATTTGGACGAAGGTAAAATGTATCAACTTACCCCAATGCGGGGCAAGTTGATACTGCTCTGGGGCATGTTGATACATCTGTAAAATATCCGTTTAATGAGTAAAAGATGGATGTCTGGAATATCCCACTTTAATATGAGGTGCTTGCTTCTTTTTATTAATGTATCTTAATAAAGCTATTTTATCTATTCCGTATATTCTGGCGCTTTGACTCCTTTTCTACACAACGCACGCTTTTTGAAAAATATTTCGTGGTATTTTTCCGGGATTCGTTTTTCTGACATAATTTCGTACCATCTTCCCAGAAATAAAAGGAAAAATCCAATTAAAAGTAGTCGGGAAAAATTGATACACTCCCCATGAGTATCAACATGCCCCAGAGAAAACGTATCAACTTACCCCACAGGAAGTCATTATATACAAACATCTCCATAAACAAATGTAGAGTATATAAACAAAATAACAAAACGTAATTCCCTTACCTTCAAAGGACTCAATGTGATGCCCAATTAATTTGAGCGATAAAAATTCTCTATCCCGTCTCAAGACGGATTGGAAAGTGAACACAACTATTTACTTTTTCTCTGTAGAAACGAAAACAGTTAAAAATGGATTACTAAAGTCAAGGTGCACAGACGTACGCTAGATCGTAGTAAAGAATTGATCAAGAACCTTCACATATCTCACACACAAGGAGCTATATATATACAGTGTCGAGATAATTCGTCTGTATCAACCTGCCTCTGTATCAACTTGCCCCGGTCTCCCCTATCTGTATACAAACCAAAGAAGAAGATTCTCGACAACCACCGAAAGCATCGGTGCACGGATAGTCATCCCAGCGCCACTGCTCGATATGCAGAATAAATCGATCGAACCGCACGGTCGGCCATAAATAAAGCAATTGTAATCCATTTTGCGTGGACCATGGCGCTTTGTCGTCCGAAAAATTCAGTCGATCGTCGCGCGAATTAACCAGCAACCGGGGGAAACCTGCGTAGAAATTAAATCCCGCTGGGACTGTTAAAAAAGAGCGCAGCGATAGACCCACTGCAAAAGCTCCATCGTTCATTCAACAACTCGTGCCAGAGTGCACAAAGGTTTTTATTTTAAATATTTGAAAAGCTCGAAGGATCCCGCACGCGCAACGAATTCGTTTAAATTGCCAGTGGACCCGGTGTGTATCGACCAGGGAGAAACCGGAGAACGAGCCGCGAGGCGGAGCGTGGAAATCACGGGGGCTCGGTGGAGGGTGTTCCATCGGATCGCCATATCCTCCACCCCCGCAGATCGTGCCGCGGACGAGGCTTTATTATCGACGCGGTAACGCCGTCATCGCCGTCCTCGCGATTGTTAGTACGATCGTCGTTATTGTTATTGCATCGCGACGGCCGAACCGACGTGGCCCGCGGTCGTTTCCCAGCTCTCGAGTGCCTACGTGCCCAATTCCCATTGCAATTCGCGCGACACCGCCGACTGCGGACGCCCCGTGGAATTATTTTCCATATAGAGCAGTTTTTCGATTCTCCGGACCGTACTGGCCGCGCAACCCTACCGATGCTTTCGCTGAATTAGCGCGCTATTCGCAATTACCTCTACTTTGTGTGATTCGAGTTACTAAGTCCTTCAGTGGTCCACTCAAGCGCGCATTTAATTCTGGGCAAGCCGGGTTGAATGGGGGAAAATATTTTTAATAGGTAGAAATTCAATACAGTTCATTGGGTGATTGTAAAAATTTATTTAAGGAATAAAATCCAGTTTTTGTTTTTTTCTCAAGCCGTGAGAAGTAAGGAGGAGATACAGGAGTGTTATTATTATTATTATTATTATTATTATTAATCGTCTTTATTACTAAGGTTAAAGGCGAGGTGCAGCCAATGTGCTGTTATTATACCTGACCTTAATAACAAACAAAAAAAATAAAGTAACAAACATGATACGACAAAAAAATAAAAATCAACAACAAAGAAAAATTATTATAGCCATCTAGAATTAGACTTAAGTGTAGCGCGTGCGTATGTAGGACGCAGCGGCGCGCTTAACCTTAGTTCGACTGACGAGGCACCCGGGTGACTATTTGAACTTTACCGCCGAAAAAAGATTGTTTCTAAGTATTTTTTTCTGAGCTTCTATGACATCTCAAACTAATGATTTTTGAGTAGAAAAAATATGCGTAAATGGTTTTTAATTTTTTTCTTCGCCTTACTTTTACCTGTTGAAATGTTTTATTCTCATTTCGGCTGACGCAGTCACCCGGGTCACTTTTAGAAAATGTATAGAAAATAAGAATGTACGTAAAATTTTTTTATTGATAATTAGTCATACAAAAATTACAAGGGCAAAAGAGGCGCAGTAGATCGCGGCAAGACGATGTTTTTTCGATCGACGATCGACGTTGCCACGTTCCGAAAAGTGGCCGGGCGACGCGCAGTGCTGGATTTACCCTATAGGCTAACAAGGCTGAAGCCTAGGGCCCCGTTTAGCTAAGGGCCCCTTATTCTAAATATTTTCTTCGAAAATTAGCATTTTTTATATTATCTTTATTAACTTGTATCTTTAATGTTTATTTATGTTAATGTTATGTTTAGTTTTGATATTCAATGGTAATTTTGAAATTAAATTCCTATTTAGATTATACGAGTATTATTATAAAAAAAATCAAATCAGCGTCATTTTATTTTTTACATTTAATCGAGGGGCTACCAAATATTCAGCTTAGGGCCCCTTGAGAGGTAAATCCGGCTCTGGCGACGCGTCACTCGTCGCAGAAGTAATCGCGAGTCGCCACCTACCGCGTACCTACATATTCTTTACTTACTGTTATTTAATAAACCTAACCACTACTCCTAGCAAAGTGATTCTCCTTCCTCCTACACGTGTTCCGAGCAATGCCACTTGTAATTATTAACATTGCTTACATACGTTATTCGTGCAGATGTACATATAAAATTGGTCACCCGGGTGACTGCGTCAGCCTAAATCAGTTCTAAAGTTCGTCAGTCGAACTAGGGTTAAACAAGGAAATAGAAGGAAGGGAGCGAATCTCGGATGGGAGGGAGTTGTAATAGCTAAAGGAACGATAGGAAAAGGAGGCCTGAAACTTTGACTTGCGATGAGAGGGAATGGAAATGAGCGACTGGGATCGTGTAGTAGGAGCATTGCTGGAGTGAAAGGAAGAATTTGTACGAATTAAAGAATAGAGATAGGACGGAGAGCGGGAGGATAGTGACTTAAACGTGAGACAATAGATGTGGAGAATCCATCTTTGCCTCATATTTAACCAACCAGACCGCTGAAATAGAGGAGTAATGTGATCGAATTTGTTATATCGGGAGCATGTAAAGCTCGGGTTTTCCGCGTCGCATCACCGGGCGGGAAAAGGTGAACAGAACCGTTAATCGTAATCGGTCGTTAGGTTCGAATAATTGATTCGTCCGTGCGGCCGCTAATAGGAACGCGACGAATTATATCATCGGGTATCCTCTTCGCGTCCTGTCGGCCGCGAATATCACCGGGGTCGCTAATGAAATTTGCATCGTCGGAAATTAATTCGCGAGCACCCGCTGGTAGCCCGCATAGAAAATAGAGTTATCGATTTTCGCCGACAACACGCCGCGTCCTGTTTGACGCGGCTCTCGATTATCGGCATGGAATTTGAGAGGGAGGCGCTCGCCCGACGTCGAATCAGACAGCCAGAAAAATCTCTGACCCTTATCTTTCGCGCCCCAGGTTTTCCGCGCCATCCAGCTTGGAAAATATTCTGCCGGCGAGGCCTCCTTTGAATAACTAATGCCCAGGGAACTCTCGATCCACTGGAATTCGTTGCGCTTTACACACACCGCCACCCTCGCTGGGTTAATTTCGCTTGATTAACTTCTTCCTTTTGCTTCGACTCGCAGCTGTTATTATCGGCGGATCGGCTCGGAGGAAACTTGAACAGAGATGGAAGAGGATTAACGGAATTTTCTGTTGCCTCGGGGTGGCCGGCGACCTGTCGCTGCACAGTTTCTTCACACTGGCAACTTCCCTCCTCGTTGGCGGAAAATCGTGGAAGTTTGGATTGGAAGTTGAATTAGATTTAACTTTGAAAGTCCATCCGCCGGAAAGTCACCGCGCGGCAAAATACCCGAAAGTGACAATTTCCTGCTTTTCGGTCACGAGACGCGGCGAACTGCAACTAGTTTCCCTCCTCCCTCCACGTCGCGGTTTTTGGGAGCCTATTTTTCCACGAAAAGTAGGGGAGACCGGGGCAAGTTGATACAGAGACAGGTTGATACAGACGAATTATCTCGACACTGTATATATATAGCTCCTTGTGTGCGAGATATGTGAAGCTTCTTGATCAATTCTTTACTACGATCTAGCGTACGTCTGTGTACCTTGACTTTAGCAATCCATTTTTAACTGTTTTCGTTTCTACAGAGAAAAAGTAAATAGTTGTGTTCACTTTCCAATCCGTCTTGAGACGGGATAGAGAATTTTATCACTCAAATTAATTGGGCATCACATTGAGTCCTTTGAAGGTAAGGGAATTACGTTGTGTTATTTTATTTATATGCTCTACATTTGTTTATGGAGATGTTTGTATCAATTTTTCCCGACTACTTTTAATTGGATTTTTCCTTTTATTTCTGGGAAGATGGTACGAAATTATGTCAGAAAAACGAATCGCGGAAAAATACCACAAAATATTTTTCAAAAAGCGTGTGTTGGTGTAGAAAAGGAGTCAAAGCGCCAGAATATACGGAATAGATAAAATAGCTTTATTAAGATACATTAATAAAAAGAAGCAAGCACCTCATATTAAAGTGGGATATTCCAGACATCCATCTTTTACTCATTAAACGGATATTTTACAGATGTATTAACATGCCCCAGAGCAGTATCAACTTGCCCCGCATTGGGGTAAGCTGATACATTTTACCTTCGTCCAAATAACATTTTCTCATTCATTTTGTATGTATTTTCTCAACATTTAATTTACAATATTTTAAAGAGGAAGGGCCAAAGTATATTTTAACGTATTTGTTATTAAGTAATTAATTCAAACAAAAATGAAAAAAATTGAAAACTGAAAAACGTATCAACTTGCCCCGGTCTCCCCTACTGAAATACACCTTGCGAATCTCAATTACGACCACGCAGTGCCAATCAAACTGAACGGAGAAGCTTTAATGCGAACGTATAGTTGCTGTACTGTATCATCGTGGATCGGCAACAGTGAGAATAAATGAAGGCAGGCTAGTCGACGACGGCCGGTTGTTCATCAGGCTGGGTTTATTAATAACCAACTCGTCGATCTCTCTCGTTCTCCGGTAAAACAAGCTCGCGGCCGTTGATAAATCTCATTCCCAGACGATCCAGCGATTCCCGCGGCGTGATATTAATTAATAACATTAACACAGCGACTAATAACGGTTAACGCGGTGAAATCTGGGTCAACGGGATGGTTGCGATGGCGTCTCCGTGGCCGTGGTGGTTGCACCGGCGTAATTTTCTTGCTCTCGGTTTTACTCTCGGGGGAGGCCCCGGGCGGCTCTACCCTTTTCCGCTCGAAATAATTAATATACAAGGCACAGGAGAGCGATCCGGGGACGGTGGGATTTCGGTCCAAGGTTCCTCTTTCCAGGGGGGCCGGCGAGAAGCCCATGAAGTGCTAATGCGCTTCCGTAAAGACCTGCCGACCCGTCCTGCCTACCTGTTCATAAAAAATGGAACGCGTTCCCTCGCAAACAGCGTCTCCACCTTGCTCCTCGACTCTCGCCAGCTTCCTCCAGCGGCCTTCGGCATGCGAAGATTTTCGAAGCGGTTGGTATTCGGGGAATCGGTGATACTAGCGCTTGGACGCCTGGACAGCAGTGGTAATCATTTATCTCTGGTGTGTGCTATTCATTATCAAGGAAAGAGGTGGCTGGAAAGGGAGGCCGGCGATTCGCGTGACGATTTTCCAAGGGGAAACGAATTAACCGGACACCGGGCGTGTATCACGCGCAGCTTTCCTCCCCGTTCTTTTTCCCTCACGCGACAGGATGATCGGGCCGCCATAAATTCGCCGGCACAAAGAGAAACGAAACTCAAGAAGGCCACGATGCTTTATGTTTCACCTCACGCGACCGCCCGATAACATTAACGAACCAATCCCTGCCCCGTGCTTTCTCCAAAGCTTTTCCACCCTTCTGCGGACGTCAGGGGGCGAAAGTTATCGCCCCGCCGCGCTCCTTCGCCGGTTCCTTCCGTCCTTTCTCCCACGGAGCGCGCTCCTCGCCCTTCTTTCCTCTCTTTGGCCCAGTTTTCCTCCTCGCGTGGCAGTCCTCCCTGTTCATTAGACGCGCTCCGATTCTTTACGACACGTGGCTGCGATAAGAGGCCTCCCTTATCGGTGCCACGTAATTGTCGCATCGCCTTTCGCCGTGCTTTTTAACCCGGGAGTAGGCGCCAAATAACTTACGTTAGTAGGCGCGAGTCGGTCATTTCGACCGATGATAATGTAATGAGAAATAACTTAACATAATGACTAAAATATCAGATGATTGCCCGATTTTCTACTACCTTGCGACATTTTTTCGAGAAAAACCAAGCTCTTTCTTCAAAACTGGAATCGACAAGCTTGTAGATCGTTGGAAAACAATTGTAGAGAAGAATGGTGACTACGTACTTGACTAATAAAACTGTACGCTTTAAAATTTAACCACTGAATTTTATTTTCCAATCGGGCACGAACTTATGCAATCATCTGATAATATAAATAATGCATAACATTGTATTTTACTTATTTCAGAATCGTTATACATAAGTAATTTTTATCTTCATGGTAAAATAAATATTAATCTGTTAACTAATTAAATAATAATAAATGAAAGAAAATACAATATCAAATATAAAATAAAATATAAAGCAAATAAATATAATTATCTGTCAATGAAATAAAGAACTAATTATTCCTCGCTTGATAAACTAGATTCGCTCGCATCATTACAACATTCGTTGGAAAAATATAGTGTATGTTCATTACAAATGAATGCGTTACATTTAGTACACTGTTTTTTCGTTTTTCTATTTTGTTTGGTACTACAAAAATAACATCTAATTTGATCACTTAATTTTTACTTTTTCATAATAGCAATTATCTAATATATTTTATATTTATATATTTTTTTAAAATATACTTATAAATTTATGATTTTATAAACGTATTAAATTTTTATATTTTCGTCAGATTAGAAACTGCATCTTGAAAATAAATAATAAATACTTAGGTTTCCGTCACTCAAAGTACATGCCTCCTCTACATCTGATATCTCTATATGCGCACAATCAATTTCTGAATCTGTATCATGATCGGACTGTATAACGTAATCAGAATCATCTGCGGAATCACTGACCTCGTCTTCAATGTTTTCATCCAATAAGAAATCTCGGGAATTAAAATTAGCCATGATTGCCACCAGTGGTGGGTCCGTATTTTACCTAACGTAGAAAAGTGAATTTTCTACGCGTAGAATAAGACATACTAAATAGCTTAATTTTACTACGTCATGTATTTTATGTATAAAATCATATTGTTTGAAAAAAAAACCGTCTATGGAACGCCATAACCTGCATGGACACATCGTAGATCATTAAATACAGAACTGCAACAACACACTTATCGTTGGATGATGAATTTTTCCAACTATCTAAAAGTAGAACTGTATCTTTGGATTCCACACTGATTATTGATTTTTTGTAATCTTGAAATTTTGTTGCACGCCAAAGATATAAAATTTACTAAAAAATTTCAAATTATTTATAATTTTTACAATTACAATCCAATCTTTCTTTTTAAAGGAATTTAAAATATTGTGCAGGAAAATTCAATGTAATAGGTAGAGGTTAATAGTTTGTATTTGAATTTTTTACATCGAATACATTTTCTACATTTTATACAATTATTTACATTGTTTACGCGTGTCACGTAGTAAATTCGATGTAACGTAGTAAACCCACCACTGATTGCCACACAGTACGCGTTGTATACGACTTACGAAATGAGACCAACATTAGCAGGCGCGCTATGGTCGAAAAGACCGACGTGTAACAATGTATGTTTTAAAACCTACACGAGTGCACTAACTGTTGCTCCGCAACATAAACAAGTCGAGAACTCCTTCAAATGAGAATAACTCCACGGAAAAAGTAAACAGTCGAACGCTAGGGATCATGTTTCAAAACACACGAAATCATCGGTCGAAAAGACCAACATGCGTCTACTCCCGAGTTAATGATTCCCCCTAGCTCCGGGGAGAGGACTGTTGGTCGATCCGCGGGACAATGCGGGGGAATTTACGACGTCGCGATTAACCTTTTGTCTGGCTCGGTCTTTGCGCCCTTTCCTTCGGGCAACAGACACGAATTCGTTCCGTGATGAATCGTAATTCCTAAATGCTGCAGTCTGTAAAATGTGGCCTTGGGTTTAGAGGCATTAGTTTAATTTGTTCAATTAAACTGTTAAATTCCTGCGGTTATATTCGAGTGAAAGCTCCAAGCAAAGGTATCGAATTCTCGAGAGTTCGGTGCTCGGACACTCGGGTCTCTTTTTACTCGCGTTAATTCCACGTTCCCTCGCGCTACCTGTTCACTTGGAATGGGAACGCACGGGGCGAAGTACACGCCCCCCTTCTCTCCTCCGTAACGAATACGTTGCGTTGTAGACGCGCAATAGCTCCGATAACGATCGGCCCTCGCGTCGGGGGTACCGCCTTCGTCCACATTAGTTATCGTCGCCGTCCCCTTGAAATATTCACGTGCACGCGAGCTGGGAACGCTTTCTTTTCGCGCGAAAGCCGCCGCGACCGCGCGTGACATTCCCGAGGAGGCCGCGTATCTGTCTGAAGCAGCTAACAGGCTGTTTGATGTTCATCGCACTCGCTCGTCGTTCGCTGAAAGATTCACGAGGCCGGATCCTGCTGGCCGTTTAGCTATTCATGGTGTCGGGCATATTCACGGGCGAAGGGTCCTTCCCTTACACGAGAGAGAAAGAGAGAGAGAGGCAGAGGGACAGGGACAGGATTTTCATAAGTTCTTATTGCCAGACCGCTGTCGTCGTTGCCGAATCACTCTCGGCCCAGGGAGGGAAGAAGGAAAGCTTAAGCACTGACGACAGTTTGAGAGATCCTCCCGGTATCCCGTTTGCGGCTAATGTACCGTCCTCACCCTCCGTCGGGATGACGACGTCCTTTCTTCTGGCTTGAAGCAGCGGCTTCAACGCCGCTACAAATCCGCGCCTACCCCGTTTCGGGGCAACGTTTTCTGCGTTTTCCCTTCCGTTACACCCCTGCCCCAGCCCCTCCGCTCCTTTTCATACGTCCTCCCTTCTCTTCCCCCATTTTTTTCGCTCCCTCTCAACGCCAGATGCTACTAACTGCACCCTCCGCTGATGAGATCCTCCTCCCCGCTGGCTGTTCAGCTTCTTCCATCCCGTGGCCTCCTTCTACTTAGCCGTCTTCGCGGCGAAGGGCTGTATTCTCACGCAACCGGGGGGCCCTTCAACCCGCGCGCCAGCCGGATCGAACGTCTCGCGCGTTCGACGCCCCTCGCTCCCCGCGACTCTCACCCTTTCCCCAACTCGCTCATGCTTCGCCTTTCGGGCACGCTGTCTCGCTGCGATTCCACCGAACGGTGATGTTATTTCGGCCACGCGCGTAATTCATCGGCGAGGACAGCCGATACGTGGCGCCGTGATTTAAGTCTCCGCGGAATTAGCAGAGTGGGCTATTAAGCGCGGAGTCTGCCAGCCTCTCGTTGACTCTTTCCAGCGGGGAGAACCGGCTTAAAAGTATTCCGTGGTTGACCCACGGGACAGAATGAATTGCTCTTAAAGCCGAGCCGCGACCCGTATATTAACCTCCCTTTTAATTAATCAGCCAGCGGTGCGCGCCGTCGACCGTGTTGCCCCTCGCGGAACGCGGGTTTTCCTCCTCTCCACTCCCGGCCGAATTCGCCCGTTATTGCCTGCCGCGGAATTCCGCGCTTCCACAGCCGAGCAGGCGATATTCGCTCCGCGGCGGCAACTGTTTATGCAATAAGGGCCCGGCGCCGATCAAATAACGAGAGTATTTATCGCGCCTGTCCTGTTAACGAGAGGGCGATCCATCGCTCGCGGTAATTGACGCGATGGAACCCAAGTACAGCTGTCCGCTGTTCAGCCTGCAGGGTGTAACTTGCCGATATCCGTGCGCGTGCAACAGTAATTCAGGGAGGAGCGTGTTTCAAGTTCGAAGTTTATTTTCAAGCTGGGTGGTAAAGTCCTCCGGCTCTACGATCGTCTCGATCGATAAGGAGCATAACTGAACCAATAACCACTAATTTTATATAAATCTTTATTTATTGCTAAGGATGTAGAAGAATATTAAAAAATGAACATCACAGTAAGTTTTATTACAGTTAGAAGTAACATCAGAAATTTTTTCAATAATTAATCTCGCCTCGTTTAGCACTGACAAACAAAATGGATTCACTCGGTTTTGCACCGGTCCGTAAAAGGAATGTTTATGTGGAATGTTTCAGCAGTATGTTTACATCTAGCAGTTTGATATGTTTACAAAATATTAAAAACATATCGAAACCGAAAATTCTGATTTTAATGAAACTCCGTACGATTGTAGAGCATGTCGGAGTATCTAAGAAACGATTTTTTTCCTGCGGAAAAACACTCTGAGGGGGTGAAATTAACCCCTGAAAATTCGGTTATTAACCTGATTTTGTGTTATAATTCGTGAACTGTAAAATAATTTTTTCACTAAATGATAGATTTAATTAAAAGAAGTAATTTTTGTCTTGAAACTTTTTTTCCATCTCTTACAATTCGCGAGTTATAACACAAAATCGGGTTAATAACCGGATTTTCAGGGGTTAATTTCACCCCCTCAGAGTGTTTTTCCGCAGAAAAAAAATCGTTTCTTACATACTCCGACATGCTCTACAATCGTACGGAGTTTCATTAAAATCAGAATTTTCGGGTTTGATATGTTTCCTTGTCAGTACAAAAAAATTTTCTGTTCTGGATTGGCCTGCACAGAGCCCCGACCTCAACCCCATAGAGAATCTATGAGGTTTACTAAAAATACGACTTCGGGATTCATATGACTCCCAACCAATTACAATCACAGATTTTGTACGATAGAATTCAAGAACAGTGGGAAAAATATATCCGGATTATTGCAAAAAATTAATAGAAAGTATGCCGAAGCGAATTAGTGCAGTTTTGCAAGCAAAAGGATTGTAGACGAAATATTAAAAATAAATAATATATTAAATATTGCCAAATATTGGACGTGGTGCAAAACCGAGCGAATCCATTTTGTTTGTCAGTGCTAAACGAGGAGAGATTAATTATTGAAAAAATTTCTGATGTTACTTCTAACTGTAATAAAACTTACTGTAATGTTCATTTTTTAATATTCTTCTACATTCTTAGCAATAAATAAAGATTTATACAAAACTAGTGGTTATTGGTTCAGTCATGCTCCTTACTGTATATTAAACGTTAATTCCTCCCTCCGTGGGGGGTGAGCTCAATGAAATACGGACGCCTCACTCGAGGACACGCACGTATCAATCTCTGCGGATCAAGGCTTCGAGGAGACGAGTCTTCCTAGTATCCATTAAACTCTCGTCAAGCGGGCACTGCGTGTCGGCTATGGACTTGGCCAAGTTTCGTGAAACTTCCTCGCCTCGAAGGAAAATTAGATAAGGCGAAAGTAATCCCTGACCCTCTCGAGAATCTTTGGAATGCCTCCCGATACTCTGACGCCCGATTATGAATATTTCATTTCCGCGAAACACCAGCGGCGGCTGTGCACTGAAACCTGACCGCCATGTCGATGGGCGCCTATCGTTGACGAACAATTACCAGTCACCGAGTGCCCCTATCGTCGCTCGGCGTAGGGGAATCGAATGGCCCGCAATGCTCGTCGAAACCAGTTTCCTGACACAATAACCGACGATCTATGCTCGCCCCGTAACCCGTTCTGTTTTCTTTTTTCAGCTGTCGGAGCTGGAGCAGCGGGTGCTGGAAGCGGAGGGCCGAGCCGACGAGGCGGAGGACAAGGTGAGAATTAATTACTATCGCGTATTTTCAACTTTCCACCCAGCCATCAAATGACGCAGCACCTCCCTTCCCCTCCTCCCGAGTCCGCTCGTCCAATTTCCTACTATCGACTATCATCCGAGGAAAATCGAAACGCCGTTAAACGCCGCGATACCGTCGCCCAGGCGATGCCCGCTCGCCTCGGTCTAAAGTAATTACGCTCACTCGCAATTAACGGGGCACAGGCGTCGTCGGTTAACGCTCGGTCAACTAGCCCGGAGACATCAGGGATAAATAATTAATTTAACGAGTGGTAACGACGCTCGTCGCGAGACCTTGCCTCCGCTTTAATGACTCGCGAGACGACTGTGTCCATCGGGTGTCCCATTAAGACGTCGCTTATCGTGCCACATTCTCTGGCCGATCTCAAAATGCATTAGGGGCTTAATGTCGCTTCCTGAGTGAAATTTAAACGCAGTGTCGATTCGTCATACGTTCTTGTAGCTTACTTTACTTCTTTTTTTTTTTGAAACGAGGGTAAATGAACGTATAATGGATAATTTCATAGAATGAAATATTGCAATGCTGCTTTCATGACTTTTCGCCTTTTTTGAAATTCATTTCTCGGCTTCAGAACCCCCTAGCATAGCAGTGTAAAGGCGTCGGTACTGCGTTACCGACCACAGGAACAGCATCCGGGGTTGCAGCAGAGAAAGTAGCTGTCGTGTCCACCGAGCTGCTCATCGATTTCCACCCTTACTATTATCTGTCCCTTACCGACGTCCCGAATTCAGTAAACGGTGCCAGCCGTGGGCAATCATGGGTCCCCATTTACGCACAGGGTGGTAAATCATCGACGCCCTTGCGTACCGATGAAACCCTTCATCGATCCATTCCACGTGGCCTACTCGACTGCTATTAATTATTCTCGTGCCAGTTGTACTCATCCTTGAGAACACAGGGTAAGGTAAAAGACCCAATACGTGGACACGTCCCAGTAGCTGGACACTGGTGCAAAATAACTATTTTATTAAATTATTCAAATATTTAGTCAAATATATATATGAATATATTTTACTAAATATTTGAATAATTTAATAAAATAGTTCTTTTTTGGATAAAGCGGATATTAAATGTACTTATCAGTATATTACACCAGTGTCCAGCTACTGGGACGTGTCCACGTATTGGGTCTTTTACCTTACTTTATAGAGCGTCGTGCTGATCGTTCACTTCAAACCTTAAACAACCTTCGATGGTCGAACCATCGAGATCCTAAATTGAAAAATGGGTCTTCCCACGATCCACGGATCCATGATCCCCCAGCCGTCGAACGCCAACGGGGATGAAGCACCCGAGACTCTTTACCCTCGCAGCGAAGTGGCCGCGAAATAAGTTTCGGTCGGTACTCAGGCTAGCGGTGGTGTCAGGGCGCATGTTAGGTCGCATTGATTTTTGCTCGGGCCGCGAGAAAGAGGGACAAACTTGGAGCTGATAGATAAGAGAGAACGAGTGGCGGCGGGAGAAAGGGAGAAGAGCAACAATATGGCCGAGCAACCGGCCGGCGAGACCGTCGTTTTGTTATGACCTCGAAATTTGGCGAGCAAGTCGGGCGTTCGTGAGCCACGTGCATCCGCGGCGGGGTTCGTGACGGCGAGACAGCCTCCCTTCCTGATCATCCCTTTGCTCGATCGCGGGGAGGATCGACTCGGACACACCGTCCGCACCGAGCCACCGCGTCAGGAGAATTATGGATCCCGGCAGGTGACACCAATGAAAGGTAAACGTTCCACACGAGCCAGGACACTCTGATCCTTTCTAAATCCTCCGGCATCCCTTCGCGTCCTCCGGGGTACGCTGGGCTCCTAGTGTCTCTTCTCCAAGGACACTCTGATCTCTGTAAGCTTCACATTGCTTCCTCGCTATAGTCTATTAATATAATTGCTGATCACTTATAATCGGGGATCGAAAAAGTTCTGGAAGTTTCCAATAGGTTCCATTTAAAACAATGACCGCGGACCTTTTTTAAAAATGTTCTGCAGATTATAAGTTCTTAGAAGAACCGATAAAATTAAAGTTCTTGAAAATAAAAGTTCCAGTTGGAATGGAATTTATAGAATATAAGGATAAACATTTCTCTATAACAGGAACGTATATTTTGTTCACCGATATTAAAAAAGTTCTCAATCGTTGTGACAAATACTAGATACTATTTAGTGGATAGTACTACAAGAATATTAAATGATTCTGTGTTATTTATATGTAATACCTACCTACGTAGATGTTTTAGAATCGTTATAACAAAAGTTCCATGAAAACAAGTTATATTAGAACGTTTATTAAAAATGTACTAAACTATTAGTTACGAGTTTTATTTAACAATATAGTATCATATTCATCAAATGTTTATTTAATAAAATGTATGAAAATCATAATATAATTAATGGTTTAAATTAGTGATATCCGGATAGTGAGAGCCCTAGTTTAAATACGATGATATATTATGGCTATAATACTATCACGCTGAATTGCAAAACATAAATAGTATAATAATACATAGATGTATATTCATATATTCTATTACTGAAATATAAATATTATATATTATATTAGAGAATTTCTATGTATTTCGGTTCATGTAAGTTATAAAAAAATGTTATTTAGGTATTATTCTTGACAAGTCTCTTTTCCGTCCAATACTTCTTATGAAACCATTAATTACTTATGTTATGATTTTCATACCCTTTATTAAATAAACACATGAATAATATGACAGTATATTGTTAAATAAAACTAGTACCTAATAGTTGAGTACTTTTCTTTATCTTTCTTTATTTTCTTTATCTTTTGAAAACTTTTTTAATAAATGTTCTAATGAATCTTGTTTCCATGGAACTTTTATTATATAGGTTCTAAAATATCTGTTCCATGAGAACACTTTTTAATGAAGTTCCTGAAGGTAGCATTTGTTTCAATAAAAATTCCACAGCAACAGATATTTTCTTAATCGAAACAAATAAGTTCTAACAGAATTTTTTAAAAACGAGGGTTCGAGAACTTTTTCGATCCCTGCTTATAATAGCTGTCTACGAAGTGGATGAACCGTGCCATGCTCAGACATGAAGAGAATTCTACTTAGGCTAGCAACTGTTAATTCCCTTGAATGGAGGGTAGTGGATCTTAGGGGTTCGAGATCGACGAGGCTGCGGACGCGAAGTGTCGCTCGGAGAGGCTCGTAGGAGCGATTTACCAGACCTGGGTCGACTTAACAACCCGCTTTGACGGGACGTGTCGCGTATAGAATTGGCGTGCGTCCAGTTCATGAGTAATCCCCGTTTCCCGTGAGCACCCGCGCAGCAGAGAAAATAAAGGCCCGAAGCAGACGTTCCCTTTTTCGCGCCCCCTTCGAGTAGGGGAAAGCGGGGTAATTCCGGCCAGCGGGTAATTCCAGCCACTTCTATTTCTTTAAATAAAAACCACGTAACTTGACTCTGTATGGTACTACCACCTGTTAATGATGCAGCGAGCTAATATTCATGATTTTCATGACGATAGCAGTCTTTGTTCCAAACAAATCCGGGAATATTCATTTCGCACCGTAATCTTATAACAGTGGCTGACTATTAAGCAAGCTAAGTTAGTACATGGAATAGATATGAATTATTAATATTAATCTCATTAAATAGAGGAATGTTTCTACTTTCAAACTCACATTTGGTTTTTGGTGATATGTAAATTCAATTCAGTGTATTACTTCAAATATCTGAACATGAGGTGTGGGGTAATACCGGTTAAAAATGATGGGTAATTCCAGGCAGCTTTTAACATTGTTTTTTTTTCCGGCGTAGATGCCATGTAGGTTAGATGTCCCTATTACTGTCAGTGTCCTTATTACTGCCACTTTATTTATTTTGCTTAATAAAAATGTAACGTATAAAGAATAGTGTACAACAATAATATTATTATTAAATTGGGACTGTTTTTCTTATTATTAATATTATTGTTGTACACTATTCTTTATACGTTACATTTTTATTAAGCAAAATAAATAAAATCGCAGTAATAGGGACACTGACAGTAATAGGGACATCTACCCTACAATTCAGATATTTTTTTACAAAAAAGTAAGACACGATATGTGCTCCTTTTGCAAAGAATTCGGAAAATATGATGAAATGTGGTTCCGGTGCACAGTATGTGGTCAATGGGCACATGAAGAATGTTCAGGATGGGATACCCCTGAAGAATATATTTCTGATATATGTACAAATTAATTTTATAATAAAAAATAATACAATTTTTTATTAATTCAACAGTTTTCCTAGCTCTTTTATAAAGAAAAATCATGATTATTTTTGTGTTATTGCTCCCAAAGTTGATACAGAGGCAGGTTGATACAGAAGAATTATGTCGACACTGTATATATGTAGGTCCTTGTGTGCGAGATATGTGAAACTTCTTGATCAATTCTTTACTACGATCTAGCTTACGTCTGTGTATCTTGACTTTAACAATCCATTTTTAACTGTTTTCGTTTCTATAGAGAAAAAGTAAATACATACTTTTGATACATTCAAATTAATCGTCGAAATAACATTTTTTCATTCATTTTGTATGTATTTTCTCAAGTTTTCGCTTACTATATATTAAAGAGGAAGGACCAAAGTATATTTTGGCGTATTTGTTATTAAGTAATTAATTCAAATAAAGAATGAAAATAATTAAATTGAATAACGTATCAACTTGCCCCACAGTGGGGTAAGTTGATACATTTTACCTTGGTCCAAATAACATTTTATCATTCATTTTGTATGTATTTTCTCAACATTTCATTTACAATATATTAAAGAGGAAGGACCAAAGTATATTTTAGCATATTTGTTATTAAGTAATTAATTCAAACAAAAATGAAAAAAATTGAAAACTGAAAAACGTATCAATTTGCCCCGGTCTCCCCTATCTTGTTCAAATTGTATAGCATTTACTGCTTATGAGGCCGGAATTACCCCGCTTTACCCTACCGTTTCGACGGCGACGCGCTCTCCTATCCTCCCCTCGCTTTGTCGATCTTCAACGATCCTCAGCTCGCGGCTAACTCCATCCGATTCATCGCAGATTCATTGCCACTGTCAGTGCCCATTTGAAGCACAACCGGGCGCTGTCGGAGTGTCGCAATTCACCGGGTCGCTCAGTCAACGGCGCGTTTCTCACGCGGCCGTCGGTCGTTGATCCATTTGGCCCGCCTCCGTCCTGTCTCGCGGCTGTCTGTTTTTTCCGCGGCTGCTTCGCCTTCCCCTCGTCGAAGATCATCGCTGAATGGATGTTTCTGCATGTACGCACGCGTTAACGGGGCCGTTTTGGCGGGAGGCCAGGCCGACTCGACGCCGCGGTCCGAGAGGCGACGTCGCTCTTTGTCGCGTGCACGCGCACGTGCGTGGAGCTGGTCTAAAGAGACCAGGGGGCTGGTTCCTCTGTTATTTCACCCCCGGTGAGACCCAACCCCCTGCCCACCCCGTGCTGCATTCGACGGGAAGCTGACCACCAGTGGAAACTTTGTAATCCTCCCTTGGAAACGATCTAATCTGGGATCCGGTGCCACGTCGGAGTTTAGGGGCGAGTAAAATAGGGGTGATCTTTTTATTTAATTTATCTATATATTAATATATATTAGTAAATATATAAATATTTATATATATACAAATTATGTATTAATATATATATATAGTATTAAATATATAAATATATATGTATATATAAATAATTTATATATACATATATTGATCCTATTTAACTTATTATTGATAGATTTATGGACTATATTGAACTAAATTATTTATTAAATCGATGAACCCTATTACAAGGTTCTACTATAAGGACTGAACTTCCCCTTTGCTTTTTCTTGTTTTTTTTCACCTTCTCTCTGTTGTCCTCTGCTTTGTTGTGCAATAAAGACGTTTAATAATAATAACAATAATTCGGCGTCTGGGAAGATCGTGGTGTGTTGTATACACAAGGCTCCGCGAGAGGCTGTTGCATGGATCAGTCGCAGATCAGATTCAATTATTCCTGCGCCCGTGCTATTTCTGCTTTCGTGGCAGCTCCCTTTCAGACCTGCGCCTCGCTAGACACAAGACGAATCGATAAATCTCGAGATACGGTTCAGCCGTCTGCGAAAGTCGCCAGACAGATCGAATAATCACCCGGCTATCCAGGTCGTTGTCTCTGAATTAAACGGCTCTAGACCTCGAGACCTCGGCGTGGACGGCAACCTTGAAACTTTTCCCCTCGGCTGTAGCTACGCGTTCTAAATCTACGGCAGACTGAAACTCGATATTCTAAGGTCAATCGAAACCATCGGTTTCAACGACTATGAGACCATCATAGAATCCCAAGGATAATACCCCCTTGTTGCTCGTCGGTGCTCGTCGCGGGCCGAGAAGCGCAGGCTCGCGAGATTGAAGCGTGGGGCAGGTCGATGAATCTGCCACGCTTTCATCGGTTTTCCCCGATTCCCTCGGCTAAACGGATTAGCCGGCTGTTAAGGGTAGGAAATCGTCGGCCGTGTCTCTCTGTCAGGGCGCCTCGGCGCGCCTCGGGGTGGCGTTGTGTTAGCGGCTGCACGCCCGATGCACACCAGCTCGCAGGACCTCTACGAATTCTGCCATTGGCCGCGAGCCAACGTGACTCATCGCCTCTGGGAAACGCCGCCGAAGAGAGAGAGAGAGAGAGGAGTTTACGTGCATCGGTTCGGCGCCCGTTTAGTTCGGTTCGGTACGGTTCAGTTCGGTTCGATCTACGGCACCGTGCGCAGCCTTCTTCTCCCTTGCCCACCGGGAAATCGAGCTTCGATCTGCCCGAGGCGTGTGGGAGTGTCCTCGAGAGGATACCGCGGCGGAGGAAGGGCCCTCGTGGCGCACGGAGTGGATCATTCGAGTCTGCACGCGCCAAACGGGGTAAAGAGCTCCTCGGTGGATTCTGTTGAGCGACGGATCGGTTATCATGGCCACTCGAAACCACGGTAAGCATCGGACCTCTCGATCCTTCCGTTCCACGCTGGAGTTCCTCAAAAACTACCTCCGAGACGGTGATGGACTGTGAAGATTGAAAGCTGCTACCGTGAATTCTGACAATCGTTAGGGTTGAGGGAGGCGTGGATATTCGTAGGGGTTGCACGTGGGTGGAAGTGATCCGCAGTGATCCTCGAGTGGTACGGCAATCTTAATCGAGTGGACGTCCTTCAGATCCTTATTCTTCAAAAGTCACCGAAGAAAATCCTCCCTTTGTAATCCCCACAAATCAAAAACTCCACCGAAGAAACGCGAGAGACGAGAGCGTATTACCGCGAGGTGGACTCGTGGGAAACATCGGCAATGAAAATGAAGAGATCGATATAACTCGCGAGCACATGCACGCGCTGGGAGCCAGGAGGAAAACACTCGGCCAGAGGATTTCCTTGTGTATTGATTTTCTCGATATCCTGCTCTCTCTCTCTCTCTCTCCCTCTCTCCATGTTCAGTGTAGTGGACGCTCGGCGTGCGGAACGCTTACGTGTGTGCTGTACTCGCGGACCGTGAAGGCGATATCGATTTTTGACAGCTGCTGCGAAACGGCCAGCATCGTGTGCCAGAGAGAAAAGGGGTGCACGAGGTCCGCACGCAACGCTTCGTCTCCCTTGCCTCTCTCTCTCTATCTCTCTCTCTCTCTCATGCGCTTTCGCCACTATTTACCCTAGGCGACGCACGGTCCCACGCCGCGCCGGCTGCCATGCTGCCAGAGGGCTGGCACGCTCCTCGCATCGCGACGGAAATGTCGCACGCCCGCGTCACCCTCGTCGAGTAGACAAAATCCGCGAACACGTCCAAAAGCGTCATCCTCGATATTCGCAGATCGTCTGGGAGTCCACGCCTGGGATGTTAGTCGAGTGAAAGGTCGCGGGGGTGAACAACGGGAGGCTTGAAGTGGCCCCAAAGACTGTTTCTTTATAGGATATAGGGAGGATGTATAGTTTGTGGCAATATTGCACTGTTTTTGGCCATGTGCATAATTACTTTGCTTTTAAATTACTTGCAGATCATTATTCTGTGGAGAATTTCACATCATAAATATTTCGTTTAATCTACCGTCCAAAATATAAGGTTACATTTATTGCTTACACGGAGAAATATTTTTTAAGAAGTGGCCAAAACTGGTACAATATCTTAAAGTGGCCACAAATGGTGCATCTACCCTACTGACAATCAATCTTATAGAAATTTGCCGTCATTGCGGTCAGTTGCCGTGACGGCACGTGTGAAAGGTCTTCATATGACTTTCGTCACGGCCGTCTCTAGTACAGGCCACCACCTTGCCAAAATGGCAACGCTGTCATCAGTCCTTTCTGAAGTCTTTCGTCCAACCACGGCCCTAGTAGCATTTATTGTTGGCATTTTGATGGCCAACTAATTCCCAACGTGGGGATACCGTGGGCCAACCAGAAATGCTACTAGGGGGCCGTCTGGTACAAGTCGGAACATATTCATCGGACCGATGGTTATTGTTCAAAATGCGGTGTTGCAACATCGTAGGTGGTGGCCTGTATTACAGTTGGCCGTGTTTTCGTTCCTTTCGCTGTATAAACGGTTGCCATGCCATGCCGTGATGTCTGAAACAAGCCTTATACGCCACGGTCCTTGGCGCAGTTTTCATTGCGCGAGAAAGATCTAAGTGCTTTGAGATGACGAGGGTGTATCCGATTTGCCGCAGGTACGGATGATGGAGGAGCGGCTAGTGAAGGGTGAATACTGCTTGAGCACATCCGGCGTTGGTTCTCCACCGCACTCGCTGCCGTCGACTTCCGGTACGCAGAATGACAAGAACGAGGACGCGCACTGTGCCTGCATCTCCAAGTTAGAGACACAGGTGGAGGAACAGGTAGGAAAGTCTAGAACGTAGAGCGATCCGCGAGGAAGTGGCTATTTTTGTCCGCCGCTAGTTCTCGGTAGCCCGTCGTCGGGATTTTCGAGCTACCGCGAATCGTCGCTCGGGAAGCGTGCTGGTTTCGTAAGCAGCTTAGCGGACCCGCCGGTTCCAATCTATCCGACGAGCGGCGTGGCGAAAAAAGAAAGCGATAAAACCGCGTGACCGTATCAGAGGCTGGCTCGAGATAACCGACTCACGGCCGATTACTAATTGCTTGCAGAGGCAGTTGCGACTGCAAGACGCCAGGCAGGTCGAGGCGAAAGCCGCGAGGATAAAGGAATGGGTGACCAATAAGCTGAGGGAGTTGGAGCAGCAGAACCAGCACCTGCGGGAGCAGAACAACAAGTGCAACCAGCAACTGGAGCTTCTCAGGAATCATATAACCAACATCGGCCTAAAACCACCTGTGAGTTCACTTTTATTTAAATAAAACACTTACACGCGTTCCTCGAGCGACAAGACGAGATTCTTATCTCGAGCTCTGCGGTTTTACACTGTTTTAATAAAGAATTTCTGGCTCCCAGGCACCCACGAGGGCATCCCTGTCCCTGGAAGTGGATCCCACGTTGCGCAGGCGGTCGGAGAGCCTCGAGGGAACACCGCAGGCGGCACAGGAGAACGCGCAGAGCGCCGTAGCGGAGCCACAAGCGGGCACGAAACATCGAAGACACCTGTCTGCTTGCGGCACGATACAGCGAGGGATCGCGGCCACCAATATGGACTCGAGGTAGAACCGTGGAGACGTTTGTGACTGGGCTTCGCGCGTGCCGCTTGCGATTGTCGCTTACCGCTTCTGCCACCGTAACGGCCACCCCTAACGTCCCGTAAATTGTATCTCGAATTCTCCTTGGGAGGTCTCACGACGTGATAGCGGCGCCCGGCTCTCGAAACACGTGGTACCCTGTTAACGTCCGGAGACTTCCTGCGGAGATCTGTCAACCCGTGTAACGTTCACTCTTGCCTCCTAATTTCGAGCACGACGCCTAGTACTCTTTCTCTCTCTCTTTCTTTTGTTTTGCATCTTTCCTTCTCCTCCGTTCCTCGCCCCGTTACCGTGGCTCTCGCTGGCATGAACGGTCGATACGACGCTCTCGCTAATTGTAGGGGAGAGTGGGGTAATGGCGAACACCTAAGCGAGAAAGCAAACAGAACGAAAACTATGTGAGATACGATTTTTTTTTATTTATAAACATTATTATTATTATTAACGGGTATTACCCTGTAAATACACTAATAGAAACATGAGGAGAAATAAGAAAATTTATTACAAAGGACGTGTTCAGATATACTGGCCGGTGAGTTCGGTTTCGCGAGCAGCGCGCGAGGAAAAATCAGCCACCACCACCTGACGATCGTGGATTGGGAGTTGAAGTTGCTTAGGTTCTTGGTGAGAAGCTAGAGAAAAAAAGCACCGAGGCAAACAGCGGGTGGTGGGTGAATACCCCTCACGAAACTCACCGGCCAATAAATCTGAACACGACCTTAGGTAATGATTCGTTGCACTTAACATTAATTACGCTTAATATACATACATATATACAAAGTCAATAGAGTAGTGTCACCCCTGACCGCCTTCAAGAAACACTGATGTTCTGAAGGATGCCAGGGATCCAGAGAAAAGGTCGAGAGAGTGAGAGTCACAGTTAAATTTGTCGAAACAATTACAACTCCGAGTAACTATATCTAGATGACCGATATTGGTCCTGAACAAAATATTACTTGAAACATGATGAAAATAATAAATTGTGTTTATCTTGACTAGCATGAGCGTTTTGTATTTATTACATTCTGCGCGGCGTTGGATACGACCTAAACTATTAGCTAGTGGAGAGGGAACATCAGTTTTTATTTATTAAAACGCCGTAACCACCGCGTTCCGGCTTACCCCGCGTTCGCCATTACCCTACTCTCCCCTACGGTAGATCGGGCCGATCGAGCTGGCGTCCGCTGGCTGACTTTGGCTTGGTGTTTTATGCTTGCCGTTCTCTGCTGCAGCCTGCTGTCCGAGGAGTTGGCCGCGGCGGTGGAGAACCTGGTGATGCTGCCGAACATACCTGGCGTCTCGGAGACCAGCAGGGACAGCGGCAGCTCCGAGGCGGTCCACGATTACGCTGAGATATACACGCCGAGCAGAGAAGGGATGAATTGGACGCAGAACGCGCAGGGACCCCGGCCGCCCACCCCGCCTCTGCACCGATTCCCCAGCTGGGAGGCGAAGATATACCAGGTAGAGGTCGAGTCGTTTTATTATCTAAGAGGATTGGCAAGGAGGCGGGTAGAATATCTCGGGCGCAGGATGAATGAGCGGCGCGTGCACGCTCGCCGAGTTGTCGTAGGATTTGTAATGAAAGGGGACGCGTGGCGTTCACCAATTCCGTAGGTAGCTGATGGCGGGCTTGGCATCGGTCCACCGACCAACGAGGAATCCGCGCCTTCCACGATGACCAACACGACCAGCTCGTCCAAGCATTCCCAGGCAACGGGACACAACTTGACCGCGCACAATTCCCAAGGCTACTGCGATATTTCGGTTCCAGTCTACGCGACGGTCAAGGGTACATCTTCCTTACTCTCTCTCTCTCTCTCTCTCTCTCGCCTCGAGTTCTCTGCTTTGGTAGCTTGGACGCTAACGGCTCTTCTATATTCCAGGACGAGCCAGTCAAATCAGATCCATGCCGTTCGGTGACAGCTCCGACGACAGCTCGGACGGCGAGGAACACCCGAACCAGACCGAGACCAACACAAGGATCACCAACAGCTCGTCAGACAACACGGACTCCTCGCTCGGCAGCGGGAGCAGCCCTTCCAAGAGCGTCAAGACCACCAGCAGCCTTAGCCCCGCTAAAAGAAGTTCCAGCGGTTCTCCTAGCAAAAGCGTGAAACGTGGTGAGTATCCCAGCCAGGCAAACGCTTCCAAACTGTGGAAGCGAGTACTCGCTAACTTAGATATTACCTTGTTGCAGACACCTCTTTGGAATCTGGCTTGTCGGAGGATTACGCGATACCTCCCGATGCGCTCAGCTCGACGTCCCTCGAATCCAGCATGCCTAGCCTGCTGATGCGCGTCTCCGGCGAGAGCCCGAAGCGGCAGGAATCGCTGGAGAAGACTGGCCACCTGGCGAAGCTCGGCGGCAAGCTGAAGACCTGGCGGAAGCGATGGTTCGTGCTGAAGAACGGTGTGCTCACTTACTGGAAGAGTCAGAACGACGTGAACAGAAAACCTCAAGGCCAGATTGTACTGGATGAGGTGTGCAGGTAACCGTCAAACACTGAGCTTCGTTTCTCTAGCGTTAATCGAGAACAATGGCGAGTAACATATCGCGATCCCTCGACAGGATAAACAGGGCAGAGGGAGCTGCCACGTTCGAGATAGCTACAGGCAAGAAGACTTATTACCTGACGGCTGACTGCATCGCGACGATGGAGGATTGGATAAGGGTGCTGCAGAACGTGCAGAGGCGGAATGCCACGAAGCTTTTGCTCAGCAAGGAGGACAACAAGCCGACGATACAGGGGTGGCTGACGAAGGTGAAGAACGGGCACGCTAAGAAGTGCTGGTGCGTCCTCATTGGAAAAATGTTCCTTTACTTTAAGTGCCCTAACGATACGGTGAGTGTCCGTCCTCTTCGACCTACGATTCGATGACGCGCATCCAGAGAAAAATCTCCAGCAAATGTCTGTTTGCCTTTCTCTAGAATCCTATCGGACAAATAAATATGAGAGACGCGAGAGTGGAAGAGGTCGAGCACGTGTCGGACAGCGACAGCGAGGAAAGAGACGCGGAATGCCCTCACGAGAGAACGATTGGCATCTTCCCCACTCACCAAGGCCCTACGTACTTGCTGATGCCCCACAAGCAGGACAAAGACAATTGGCTGTACCATTTGACGGTGGTCTCCGGGGGCGGGCCCAGCGCGGGGACTCAGTACGAGCAGCTCGTGCAAAGACTGATGGAAACCGACGGGGACCCTAGCTGTGTTCTCTGGAGACACCCGCTGCTGCTCCATACGAAAGAGAACATCACTAGCCCACTGACCAGTCTCACATCCGAAGCCTTGCAGACCGAAGCCATAAAGCTTTTCAAGGTTTCACTCTATATTGCCTTCTTTGCTATTACCGTTCGCCGACGAAGTGGAGCAAGGGACAGGGACTTAAACGATTCTATTTGTCTCGATACAGGCTTGCCAGTTGTTCATGTCGGTGGCAGTGGAGCAAGCAGGCATAGACTACCACGTGGTACTAGCGCAAAATGCGCTACAGCAATGCTTAGACCAGCCTGAGCTGCAATCTGAGTTCGTCTGCGCACTGGTAAAGCAGACAAGTCGTCACACGCAGCACCGTTTGGGCGTACAGGTAAAAAAGGCCGCCAGACTTGTGTCGCTGGGTACTGCGCGCGTTGTAAGTCCTGCTTATTGTTTAACAAACACTCTGAAACCCTGTACCATTTTCACCAGCTGACGTTCGACGCGCGATTTTAGTAATTGCCCACAGGCTTCTCAATCGTAATCCACGAGTAATTTGACCGGGAGTCGCGCGCGGGCCGATGGGCCGAAAGAACTCGTCGCGAACGAACTAAAGTCCGATCGCCGTTTGATTGCGAAATGGTACATCGGGTACGCTTAGTCAAGTATTATAAAAATAATCACGTGGAAGTAGAGCGGTGGAACTGTTTTGCTGTCTTTCCCTTTATTTTCTCTGCCGGAGGGGACTAACCTTACCGAATAACAACTAGCTGCCGTTTCGTTTCCCCGGGGGGAAGCGAGTAATACTTGACGAAGTCTATTTAACAGAAGATGACTTTTTTAGTTTTAACAATCATTCACATTTCATTTTCATTTGCTGCTTTACGTGTGCTCTACCTAGGCTACTCTTAAACTCGCATGGGTTTTCTTTCACTCTTTCTAGACGTCGTCGTGTTTCAGTTTTGCGTTCTCACTTTTTCTTTATTGTCTACTTTTTAATATTTATACATAAATACCCGATCACCTTACCCTGATACGCCCTATATATCATGTGAGCCGAACATATTTCGACAATTTATCCGCTCGTCGGTCTCATTCGCTTCGCGGTGTCTCGATTCAGTGACGAGTAAAATGTCCGATTAGAGTGTTCCCGGTGACTTGTCAAAATACGTTCTGCGGCGCACACACACTTGCAGAATGGTATGTTGGTGTACATAAGAACCACACACAGAAAAACATCTTTTTATAGATTGGTTTTTGTTTCTGTTTCCGTACGTTTTTTTGCTCGATAGCTCATTACAATATTCTCTGTTTGAATGCTGCTTAGAGAACTCTTAGCCTTTGATCATCGGTCGACAGGCGGTCATTTTAAGGAACATATTATAAAGCTAGAGAATCCTTACAGATTCGAGCACGTCCGTCCGTAGAATACGAATACGAGACACTTCTTCGGGGGAAAAAAAAAAACAAAAATAGAAAGATAAAAATACAGCTACATTGTTGGGTATTCCGTGGCAAAGCGGGGGCTGATGGGGTTGCGTGTCCCCGTTCGTTCGAGCTGCGAACGATATGCTTTCGAGCTGTAAGGTAGACTCACATGGCCTTGAGAAAACAAGACAAACAAAGAATAGAAGCAATAATAAGCAGAAGCGCTTCTCTCATCCACATTGTTCTTAATTCATTCGATTGTTTACGGTCCATGCGTTTTATGTGATTAACACACATAGAGTTTATGCGTTTAATGGTCCGATTTCGATTGCTTACATACTAACAAGACGTATTGACGTAACAATTCGAGTGTTTCACGACGAAGAACGTTGAAAGCCACCCCTCCCCCTTTCGATCTGGACTCGGCCGCCTATGATGGCCCCCAGAGCTTTCTGTATTAAAGAGAAACGAAAGTGGAGCGCGAATTTATTTAAAAGAAAAGTAGTAGACTAGGTCTGGTTCAGTCGAGGGACGTAGTAGTATGCCAGCATACCATTGCAGCAGCTCCTCCTCTGCGCCACGCAATCGCTGTTCACCTGCGATACGCAAAGTCCCGCGGCAAATGGCAGCGGTGAAAATGCGGACGCGCAATCGACGGCCTCCACTTCTCACAGTCCTACGCTCACGCAGGGCCACTCCACGTCTACGATTCTGGACTGCAAAACTAACCCTGCCCAGTACGTTCTTATCCAGGGATGGCAGCTGCTCGCCCTCGCTGTTTCACTCTTCCTACCGAGGAACAATCGGCTACTATGGTACCTGAAGTTACACTTGCAAAGAAACGCGGACACCAAGTGAGTCCCCATCTTCTAAACCCGCAGACGGGAATAATTCTATTCGAGCTTCTTCTTCTTCCATCTTGCACCGCGACGCACTCGGACATTCTGTGATCCCCCCGAAAATCTTCCTTTCAGAACTGAATGCGGCAAGTACGCAGCCTACTGCGAGAGAGCGTTGGAGAGGACACTGCAGAACGGCGGGAGGGAGGTGAAGCCCTCGAGAATGGAGGTCCTCTCTATATTGATGAAGAACCCATACCACCACTCCCTGCCGCACGCGATACCGGTTCATTTTTTAAATGGAACCTACCAGGTCGTGAGCTTCGACGGCAGCACAACGATAGAGGAGTTTCTGAATACGTTGAACCAGGAGATTGGCTGCCGGGACGTTCACCAGTCTGGGTTCACGTTGTTCAGCGACGACCCCATCGAGAAGGAGCTTGAGCACTTTATTGATCTTCAGGCAAAGGTACGGGATTGTAATATTGCAGCGCCGCGAGACCGAGGTAGTTATTGCTTCACTTCGTTTCAGCTGTCCGACATAATCTCGAAGTGGGAGACCGCATTGAGGGAGAAAGGCTCGGGTAAATTCGAGAACACCAGGGTGATCCAGTTGACGTACAAGTCCCGGTGTTACTGGCGGCAGGCGGCCAAGATGGAGACCGATAAGGAGAGGCTTCTTCTGTGCTATCAAGTCAACCAGCAGGTCGTGCATGGGAAATTTCCGGTGAACCGCGAGCTAGCATTCGAGCTTGCGTCGCTAATGGCGCAGGTAAGCCTCCAATATCTTTAATCTCGTGGGATCATTGTTACCAAAACTACTATCGGACATTGCAGATCGACTTTGGGGAGTATAACAACGACAAAGCGCGAGGAAGCGGTCCAGGAAGCAACCCACATCACCTGGTGCTTCAGGCACTGGACAAGTTTTATC
Organism: Andrena minutula; assembly: GCA_929113495.1. Classification (NCBI taxonomy): domain Eukaryota; kingdom Metazoa; phylum Arthropoda; class Insecta; order Hymenoptera; family Andrenidae; genus Andrena; species Andrena minutula. The sequence continues at coordinate 73,624,323 of OV815993.1, read as the reverse complement.
CTATACGTTACAGGACGAACATCACTGCCGAACAATTGAGGTAGGTATTAGAGAACGTGGAGACAAGCGTTTGCTCGACTTGAATCGTTCATGAAAAACTGAATTCGTTATTGCAGGGATCTGCAAGAGAAGCTGCAAGACAAGTGGATCGCATTAAAAGGTCGCAGCGTACTAGACTGTGTTCGCATCTATCTAACTTGCACCAGGAAGTGGCCTTTCTTTGGAGCTACACTTTATCAAGCCAAGGTTAATAGCTAAAGCTTCCCGCGTAGTTCTTTTCCTCGGGCTTAATGACAAATTAAGGAGATCGCATAAAAGCGTTCTACTCCCACAGTTGAAGCAAGCTGAACCAATAACCGCGTGGATAGCTGTTTCCGAGGACAGCGTCACGTTACTCGAGCTTCAAACTATGGCAGTCATGTGTCGTTACAACTATGGGAATATAGTCACGTTTGGAGGATGTTTAGACGATTTTATGCTGGTCGCTTGCCCTGACGAAGGCGCCGCGGAACAGAAACTCTTATTTGCGCTTTCGAAACCTAAGGTATCCTGGTACATTACTGACTACGCGGTTAATAAAAATTCTCATTCATCGAATGATTTCTATTCGTTTAGATCTTGGAGATAACGTTGTTGATCGCCGACTACATGAACGCTTTGGGGCACACCTTACCCGGTACTCCACAGATGAACACGTTGACCCGCAACGGGTCGCACAGATCCATCAAATCGACTCTAAGACCAACCACTGGTTCGTAGAAAAACATCATTTCACCACTCGTCTTTCATTCGTTCTCTTCTTAATGGAATAACACGATCGCGCCAGGTTCGAGCTGTCTTCCAACGCAACCAGACATTCTGAAGTCGACGCCAGACCACCAAAGACCTTAAAAAGACTGGTCGATCTGATTCGGAAGAGAAAGATGCTGGGAGACGCGGCTCTTGGTTCACGAAAGTCTGACCCTACTCGAGGCACTAACCCTTTACACTCGACGGTACTACAGCCTGTATTATAAGAATCCGCGGTACGAGAACCGACACACAGACACACACACACACACACCGGGCGACGCGCGGCGGCGCGCGCTGTAGAGTTGATATTTAGTTGCGTGTTTTTTTTTTTTCGTGTAAATTAGAAAGGATGCTTGACGAATGACGTTTTCTATGTAAATACCTGACGCAGCATGCAAGAACGACACACCTGTGGTCCACGTAACGCGACTTAAAACGTGGTGACTGAATACCAATCGAGAAACGATCCGCAAACACTGCCTAATGAGTAAATTAGTATGTCTAAATTACATCGAATAGTTTCGACCGGATGGCTGAACGTCGTGCTGAATACCCTTTTGCTACCGTATTTATATACCAAATTCGAAGCGTTAGTGGTAAGGTACCTACATAAGTAAAAGTGGTGTATCACGTACTATGTATATAAATTAATCGGAGTTACTGGATGTGTTTAGAAAGTCTAGTTGAGCGACGCGGCGATACGTTTGTCTCCGGTATGGGAATACGTCGGGGGAAAGAAATCTTATTCTTCTTGCCAAATCAACCGTAATACACGTGCAGAGAATGGAGCTGCGATCGGATAAGCGCAGCATTAGAAGGGCGCGTGATCGTTGGTACTCGATGATATTATGCGCAATCGTTCTTTTGTAAGGTTCCCCTTTGAACGCGATGGACATTTGTAACTGTACCTACTGTCGTAAATTCCGATGATTACTCGCTACGTTTCACACGTTTGATCATTTGTAGTCGCAGCCATTGGTGAGGATCGATGTCGGGGCAGTAAATACAGACAGTATTGAACGTAAGTCTAAATGAAGCTCAATCGCGAGGGAAAATTCTTTATACGAGAAACGGCGAACAGAAACTCACATGTTGTCGTGTTATTTTAATAACAGCTAGTCTCATTTTATATTTATTTAACGATTAAGCGAATTAAGTTCGTTTTATATAAGGACACGACCAAATAGATGTAATGGGAACGCAATCTTTTTTCTCTCCGTCTTTTCTTTTTTCTACGATTAGTATCGTTCCTGCGTAATGTATGTGCAAGCAACAGTTTTTGTACTAATTAAACGGCGATCCCGTGTCACTATAGAAGTTTTGTACGCGCTTGACGTGTCCTACGTAACTAGCAAATGTCTTCCTTCTCTTTAGTAACCAGAAATAAATATGAAAAACGAACGTTGAGAGTAGGGCTTTCGTGCAATATGTACAAGACTTCTATAATTTTTGTAATTCCTGAGGATAGGCTGAGCATTGACTGTGCCTCTCTTGAGCAGACTAGACAAAGTAATTCTACGCACGGCTTCGTTTAGCGCAGTTGAAGAAATTTATATGAAAAAGAAAGAAACGAGAAAACGAAACAAACGATCGAACCTCAGATTACTGGGAGCAGTACAAAGATATGCAAGAACGACATTTTGTCTTTAATTTTTATAATACGCAGTTAAATGCTACTATTCGGGTGCTTAGCACCGTTGTATCATGATGCAGTAAAGTCACTGATTCTGTAAATATCACGTTAGGCTTAAGTTTCTAATTATAGTAGAATAAAGAGGAAGAAAGAGGCAGCTGAGAGAGAGCGCGAGAGAGAGAGAGAGAGAGAGAGAAGAGAGAAGAAAAAGTGAGGGGGAAACAGAAATCACAATCGTCGTCATAGAAATTTCCCGCGATCGTCGGGGGCTGTCTGCGGATATTCTACTGAGCCTACCATCTTACAATTTCTATTTATTATTTATTCGCATAAAATGACGCGTAAAGAGCACGAGCGGTGTATAGCAGAAAGCATTGTACTATTGTACAGGAAGAGAAATAAACTGCTCGGATCTGTAATTTAAGAAATCATTTATTCGCTTTGGTAATACAATATTTTTCATCGTAATAATAATAATAATTTCGGTTATTCTTTCAAGCGTGTTACTTATTTTACATCGTTTCCTTAAGAATATATTTGGTTTTCTGAAATGTTCGTTCACCACTTCACTGCCGGTGACGACGACGTTCCACGTTACAGACTTCATCCGCTATCTGGTATTCGCGTATCTCTTTGCCGGTCAGCCGAGGTAAGTATTAATCCACATTTCATACGTATGATCTATAAAGAGACACATATATAAATACTACAATAAATCTATGATAGAGACACTACACTCGTTCAGTTATTTTCAATGATTCGTACCCTCTTGCAATCAAATCAAACAATTATCCACATTTTTAGATAAATTCTCAACTTATGAATGTGAAGGATATATGCACTTTTAGCTTTGCATTCGAAAATATAGACTCTTAACGATCTCTAGCAACGCTACCTATAAGCATAAATTTGATCTAAAATTTTATCTAAAATCTCACAGATATTAAAGGTTTTCGTGCGCGATAATTTCGTTACCATTTCTCTATCACGAAAACGAAAGGTCAAATAATGGCGCTGGAACTGTTCTGAATACGAACAGAAAATCTACTAAATTAACAGGAGTACAGGATGATAGAGAGAGAGAGTTATAAAGAGAGGGGGGGGGGGGGGGGGAGAGAAAAAATGTCGCGTGTGCGACAAGGACGGAAATAGGTGGCGTACCACTAACTCTGGTTATGCACTCCTTATTCTTTTCAGCTCCTGGTAGGAGGAGAGCATGACGCGAGGAATTGGCGATCAGAAAGAGAGCGCATGCTGTTTAGAAAAGGATAGAGATAATCGGAACACGGGGGTTTCTTTAAGGGGGTAAACACGGGTAATGCAGCGCGCTGTATACCGACATAATCTGGCCCGAAACATTGGTCTGGGAAATTACGTTGTTTGTCCTTATATGAGGAGATTTTGGGCTGGGCGAGGTCTCATTCGAAAGAGAAAGGTCCAATGCAGCGCGCTCTGGTCATCGTTTGAGTCACAAAACTCTTATAGTGACCTAAAAATAAATGGATTCTTGCGGGTGTATTTTGTCGACTTTTGCTCTACTTTGAACATTAATATTATTAGATATCAACACAATCTCGTCGAACCATGACCAGAGCGCGCTGCACTGAACCTTCATCTTTCGAATGAGACCTCGCCTAGCCCAAAATCTCCTCATATAAGGACAAACAACGTAATTTCCCAGACCCATGTTTCGGGCCAGATTATGTCGGTATACAGCGCGCTGCATTACCCGTGTTTACCCCCTTAAGGGGTAACACCACTCTAGAGGCAGAAAAAAATACCCAAATTTGACAATTTATTTTGGGAGTATGACAAACGGAACAGAATTCCTCTTCGGGGGGTTTATTTAATACATATTGAAGCACGAAAAACAATTTTTTTATTGCCATTTTTATACAAAATGGTGGCGACAGAGCCTGTCGTCGAAAACAGTTTTTTTAAAACACCGCCGCGGGAGGACGGATTTCCGGGCATGTATGAGTCCTGGAACAAAAAACAAAAAAAAATTATAATCTATATACAATTGGCTTTGGAAGTACGTAGGGTTTTTTTAAATCGAATTTTGTGGAGGTGGTGCACTTTTTAAGAAATGAATCGATTTTTTGCCCTAAAAATGAGCATTAAATTGTTTATAAAAGGAAAAGTTTACATTCAATCAAAAAACGGCTACGTACTTCCAAAGAGAATATTGTTGTGAAGCTACCAGGGCTTGAAACAGTTGAAACCGTTATTATAAAGATTTAGGTTCTTGAAAGAGTTATGAAGAACTTTTATTCTGAATAACCGTTATAAAGAACCTAAATATCAGACGATGTAAGGTTAAGTTACGGTTCCTATATAGCTCTATAACTTTTATTTTTTAGATTCTATATAAGTTCCAAAGCGGTTATAGAACCGATTCTTGTAACGATTGTACAGAATTTTATAAAAAACGGGGGAGGTCGTGCGGCGACTTTACTGGGTCGCCCCCCTCCCTCATTAGCTCCGGGCCGCGTTGTCGTTTGTCCTCAGACCTGAGGGCATGGGTGGCTGAGGAGTTCGTGCTCCCCCATGGTGTGAGAGAGAGAGAGAGAGAGAGAGAGAGAGAGAGAGAGAGAGAGAGAGAGAGGGCGCGGAAGCAGGGAATGGAGGGGGTGATCCCGTTAGGTAGGGAAGCACCCAATCAGCAGCAGGAGCCGTCGCAGTCGCACCTTGGTAGGGTGCGCGCGCCGCGGTGGCATAGAGGGGGAATCGCCGAACATGGGGGGAAGGGAAGGGGCGGCCCCTCCTTGGGAAGGGGCGGCCCTCGCCGACAGCGATCGATACAGGGTGATTCGGTGCGCCTGATCAGATGCCGCCTGGTCAACCGTGATAAGTCAATACGTCAACCCCCCGTGGTGCCTCTCCTAATTTATTGATTTCGACCCTCGCAGTGGTTGGAGATTATTATTATTATTAAGAAGTGCAAAATGTCCCGTTTCCGCATTTCTCATCAGATCTCTGCGAAATTGGTGCCAATCGATTCCTTATGTTTTGCCGATGAAACTAACACCAAGAACAACGCAATTCGGAGCATAATGAAGGAAATTAGATGAAAAATTAAATTATATAATTTCTTGCTAAATAGTTCGATTTACATGAAATTTGGTATAATTTTCATCGGCAAAACGTAAGGATTCCACCGGTATCACTTCCATATCAATATGGTAAACAATAAACAATTCAGTTTTTCTGAACCAGGTATGAATCCTCGGCCGACCGTAGCGAATTGAGGGCGGCGGCCCGCTGTCGAGGATGAAAATGTGAAATATTGATTCCCGCATATTAAGGGGGGAGCCTGGTGTAGCGGGTCGAAGAAAAATCTTTTTTTTTTGCATAAATCAATATTTGAACATCGCCATAATATGTTCCCAAAGCTGCGAAACGAAATTCGAAAAATTAAAGCGAAAAATTAATTGTTTATTGTTACCAAACTTCATGTAAATCGGACAGTCCGATTCGGACTAGTTTTAACGAAGCTAGCGAGGAATTATATAAACCGATTTTTCATCTAATTTTCTTCATTATGCTCCGAATTGCGTCATTCTTGGTGTTAGTGTCATCGGTAAAACATAAGGAAACGATTGGCACCAATTTCGCAGAGATCTGATGAGAAATGCGGAAACGGGACATTTCGCACTTGTTAATAATAATAATCTCCAACCACTGCGAGGGTCGAAATCAATAATTTATGGAGGCACCACGGGGGGTGACCTCGTCACGGTTGATCAGGCGCACCGAGGGAATCACTCTGTATGTACTGTGGTTTGCAAAAATGTTGCCGGCAGAAACTTGGTGGTCCGATCGAGTGTATCCTCATAGGCCCACTTTCTCTAACACTGTGGTAGATGTAAAGCACACGTGTTGTCGCTATTGGCCGACGCGTCACGTCAACGAATCAGTCAGCAGCACCGCATGACGAAGAGAGCGAGCGGGGGAATTGAGGAGTCCGCGGCAGAGAGTGGGGCGGCGCGAGCGAGGTAGTCCCCTTGCCCCGCTCCGCATACGACTGCCAACAATTTTGCAAACCACAGTATGTACCTCAAAATTGCCTCGATACTTTTTAACGGCGAACGTTGAAAACCATGGGTTATGTCCAGTGTTACTTTTTAATGAAATATTATTAACTTAAATATTATTTAACATAAGGGTTTTGCGCAAACATGTTACAGCTTCGCTACAGTTTTCGGAGTTTTATGTTTCAAGTCTCATAACGATCCGTTAATATTTATTTACTCAAGTTATCGCGATTCAGGTTTAAAGAAATAATGACTTTGGTCGAAGAAATTTTTATTCTTTATTTATAATTTTTATCTCGAATACTAATGATTCGATAAAAAAAACTGTAAATAGAAAGAATGTGTGCCGTGACGAGCCTTACAAAACTATATTTTTTAAATAAAGTAATTAGAATTTCGACTGTATTTATAGAATAATTCCAATAAACGAGAGTGATGTGGGCGCAGTCAATTTCGGTCAATTAAAACTCAATAAAACCTATTGTGCAAATTTAATAGTTATTAATTTGTAGCAAATTTAATAGTTATTAACATTTTCAAGGAAAGTTGAAAGAAAAACACTGCGTTCGCCTTTATATAGAATCTATATATGCAATTTAAATTTGCACAATAGCTTTTATTGAATTTTAATTGACCGAAATTGACTGCGCCGACATCACTCTCATTTATTGGAATTATTATTATTATTATTATTATTATTTATTTAAACGGAACTAGCCATTAGTAAGCAATTATACAATAAGTAAGAGAAGATTGTGTGAGGTAATCACAGATAGAAATTTACAAGGTTACGATTATATTTTTTAAAATCCAGTTTAACAAAATTTAATTTTCCAATTTTTCTTAGTGTTTCGACAATACGATTTCACATTTTCGAACGTAAAAGTAGTTGACCACGTCGCCGATAGGTATAGGCCTAGTCGTCGATAATTTGAATATTGAAATTTTATAAGGTTTTTGAACAATATTGTGATGATATGTGTAGATAAAGGCTTAAATATTAACTTGCAATTTTGTCGTTTACACAATACTGTTCAAAAACCTTATAAAATCTCAATATTAATTCAAATGATCGACGACTGGGTACCGACCGACGACTGGGTCAACTACCTTATTCCCCTTATTGCAATCCAACCCTTCAATTCAAATAAAGTGTTAATATCTGGTCGAAGAAGGGAGAACTAGCTTTGATCGATACTGTACGCTGGTGGTACTGCACGACTCACCCCTATGTTATTTTAGTAAAAGAACAACACAGGCTGAAACAAGATACATATACTAGTTTTAAAGTAGAAGCACTGGTAATATTAAGGGGACTGAAAAGTAATCAAAATTTCTGTGATGACCTCATTCACAGTTAGTTTGTGTCGAGCAGAGATGGGCAAAAAATTATTTGAAATAAAAATATCGTACACAAATTTTTATTTCAAATAATTTTTTGCCCATCTCTGGTGTCGAGACACGGCCCCACAAACACGTAAGTTTTGTTAGTACGTTATAGCTATGAATGTAAATTTTAGTTTTCGGTTAAAAAATTGTTTTTCTACCAAGGGAGAAAGATGTCAAGGCCAACAATAAAAGGAGCACACTTACGCCATTGTATGCTATTCTTGTTCGATCAAGAAATGAAGGCAAACGAAGCAGTGAAAAAAATCAAGTGTCATCGGTGGTTCAAAAAGTTTAAAAATGGAAATAGGAATCTTAAAGATGTCGCACGAAAAGGACGACCCCAAAAATTAGATGATGATATCCTGAAGGCGATGGTGGATTCCGATCCTCATCACACAATTGAGGAATTATCATTGAAGATTGGCTGTCCATGGTCTACACTTCAGAATCATCTTCGTCGCATAGGAAAAGTGTGCAGGCAAGGAATTTGGGTTCCTCATGGACTGACGGAGACGGCGCGCGATCAACGGCGTACTATCTGCGCGTCTCTTTTGTCTCGATATGATGCCGATCCGTTTTTGCGGCGAATTGTAACTACAGATGAGAAGTGGGTGCTATACAATAATCCTATACGAAAAAAACAATGGCTTTCTTCCGGAGAAGTACCTGTTCCGATCCCTCGACCATCATTAACACTAAAGAAGGTCTGCATTTGTGTGCGGTGGGATTTTTCTGGAATTATTTTATTTTTTTTTAAGTCAAAGATAATGTTTGAACTGATTCTTTTTTCCCTTTTTTTTTCTCTAGTACGGCTATGATTTTTAATTTTGGCTATAAAATACCGCTCTCCAGATCACAATGCGCGCTATATTGAATCCACCATTTTAAATTTTAAATTTTTGGGGCCAAATTCTTTATCAGCGACCTTAAAAACCCTTCATCACCAAGTTTCAGAAAGATCAGAATTTTGGCCACTAAATATATATCCAGACCACTGTGCGCTGCAAAATTAACACAGGGAAAAATAAGGGAGCTTGGGTTGGAACTTTGAACTCATATTTCATGTGAAACCTGTCTGCCAAACATTATTGAAGCACAAACCTAACCCCAAAAATTTATTTAGAAAGTATAAGTACGTATTTTATTAATAATTATGTATGAATTTCTTTTAGTAATAATATGACAGACTTAATAAAGTTAAATTTATAATTATATCTTTCATTAAAACGCGTATTTTATTCCTGCTCACTTTACCCCATATATGGGGTAAAGTGGGCAATTTTGCATTTCCTTTTCAAGTTGAATTTTAATATACTTTAAGTTTATTTTAAGTATTGCTATTCGTCATTTATCAATAGTAATATTCAAATTATATTATAAATCTATTTCGACACATTTTTATTGAAAGGAAAACATTTTATTCGACTTCAAACTTTTTCCGTCCCACTTTGCCCCGGTCTCCCCTATGTCTGAATGATACCTTACAGATATTTGATCGCAAAGTCGAACGCAGGGTCAATTTGACTCAATGTGACAACCGAGGGTTAAAAAAAAATGTTGTGTATTTTATTTTACACTGCGTGTAGTGTTCCTTCTCGAGAATTCCTTCTCGAGAATTTCTCGAGAAATTTTATAATTTCTAATTTCTTATTTCTCGAGAAATTACAGTGTTTCTCGAGAATCTTCAGTGTAGGAAAATTATTATAAATCCTTTGTTTTCAGACATAAATTTTCAGTTAGTTCAAATTGTGTGTTAATCGCGAACATATAACAATCAGTGATAAATGTTAGCAATATATACGAAGAATTGTGCGATTGTTTATAAACTTTTCTCTTCGTATGAAAAATGAAAGAAATTTTTCTGCAACCGCAGATTTTGTCACAAAAAAGACGTAGATTGGCTGAGGCGACATTAGACGCATTGTGTTTTTGAAAAAATTATTTTAAAACAAAAAAAGTAATGTTTCGTCTTGCTCACATTTTATACTAAATAAATTAATTTATCAATTATATTTAGTATCCTTTTTTTTCATTTACACAAATTTTGTCTAAGTTGGACACGAATAAAAATTTACATCAATATTATTAACACTATTCCAAAAATATAAATTTTTCAAAATTTTTTTAATTTCTTGAGAATTCTCGAGAATTCTCGAGAAATAAAATTTGATTTCTCATTTCTCGAGATGCGAAAAATACCGAGAAATCAGGAACACTAACTGCGTGTATGTGCATGCGTGTAATAATATTTGCAAACGAACAGTGTTCGTTCGGGATCTTCATAGCACGTAGAGGCAGGAAGCAGTAGCCGTCGGCGTCGCACAGTGGGATGGATCGACGTTTAGGTAGGCATTTATTGATTATAATCTAAGATTACAGGTAATATATTGTATAATAAATACAATAATCATTTTTTTTCTCGTCGCTCTTTTTAATAATGGGGCTTCAAGAGTCCCTTCATGTTGATTTACATATATATGGATCGGGGCTTATTAATAAATTATTTAGAACATCATGATTTGTCATTTTTCGGCTGCTCTGTGGGTCGGAATCATCGTTGTTGGCGTTGGTGTATCATCGCTCTCGTGTCGACGACGTCGTTTCCGTTGATTTCGCTGTAAAAAAAATGACACGATGCGTTTAGTTGTTGCTTTCGAATGCGTGTAATGAGAATATAGGAAGAAGCGTGTGCAGTTCTTACGTTAGAGTTTGCGGTGCATGTACTTAATTCCATATCCTATACGCGTTCTCCAACGCACAAACACCGCGGTCGTTGTGAAATATGCGGCGGCTAGTGTTCGTGGACGGCATGGACTTGTTTGGAACGGTGATATCGTGTTCCTCGTCGTCCTCATCGTTTACTTCCTTGCACTGACGACGTCACGCGAGGTATCGCTGTGCCCATCGTCGTCGAAGTGTACATGGTAATCTCCATAAAAAAAAAAACTTTAAAAAGGTAAAAAAATACGCCAAGTACCAAAATCACAAAAAAAGAAGAACATATCTACCCTATAACTATAAAATCATAATGTGACGATTTCCGATGACCGAACGTTGATAACTTTAAACACTAATAATTTGAGCAGTGGGACGAGGGGGGAAATGATCGGTACGTGATTATTTAGAGTAAAGTGCGCTGAAAATATTGCAATTGGTCCCAAAGTGGAACTTTTCGGCGTTTGGAAGATATCCCTAATCAAATTTGAAAAATGTCGCCATTTTCGTTAATGCATATAAAAATATTTTTTAATGGATTGTTTATATTAGTTACTAATAAAAGAAGATATTTATCGCAAATACCTGGTCTATAATTTAAACAAACCGATTTTTTGCTACTTTCCTTCATTATTCGAATTTTCCGTCTAACTTGGAAATGAAAAGTTTCACAAAATTTTGCGTACACCACTGTAAAGGGCATTAAATAAGGTACCAAATAAACAGAATTAAAATTTTTTTTATCAAAAATAAGTTAACAAAATTAAAAAATATATAAATAAATAATTGTTTAAAAAATTAAATCATACATCATTAGATAGGAATAATTTTTTCCTGTTTTTAAGCGTAACTTTCATCCCGATATCTTAAAAAAAGACCCAAAAGGCGGCAAATTTAAAATCCGGCCCACTGTGCGGCGTCGGAATCATCGTTGTTGGCGTTGGTGTATCATCGCTCTCGTGTCGACGCCGTCGTTTCCGTTGATTTCGCTGTAAAAAAATGATACGATGCGTTTAGTTGTTGCTTTCGAATGCGTGTAATGAGAATATAGGAAGAAGCGTGTGCAGTTCTTACGTTAGAGTTTGCGGTGCATGTACTTCATTCCATATCCTATACGCGTTCTCCAGCGCACGAACACCGCGACCTTTGTGAAACATGCGGCGGCTAGTGTTCGTGGACGGCATCGACTTGTTTGGAACGGTGATATCGTCTTCCTCGTCGTCCTCGTCGTTTACTTCCTTGCACCGACGGCGTCACGCGAGGTATCGCTGTGCCCGTCGTCGTCGAAGTGTAGAAAAAACCTTCAAAAAGGTAAAAAAAATACGCCAAGTACCAAAATCGCAAAAAGAAGAAGAACATAGCTATCCTATAACTATAAAATCATAATGTGACGATTTCAATTGTTTTTTGTCGATTATGTCACGTTTTCTGTAACGCTTCACGTTTTTTTTGTAACGCTATAAAGTGGAGATATTATTAATAATACAGAACTGTGTTTGGTGTTCTTCTTTTCGCTATTTATTCAGGTTTTATCGAATACTGTTCAAATGTAAAATTCATGTGTCACGATGTGTCACTATTTGTGAAACTTTTTAAATGGAGGTTATTTAAAAGTTAATACAGAAATGTTTTTAGTCGACACGATCTTTGTAACGCTTTAAAACGAGGTTACTGTAAACCATACAGATGCGATAAAAGCAAACGAAAACAATTGCTGAACGCAACTGTGATTTTTGCAAAGGTGTACCAGTAACGAGGGGGCGAGCAAAACGAGCCCCGGGGGGTTGGGCGCTGAATGCGCCAGGGGAGCGTAGCCCCTCTAGTTATATTATATTTTAAATTTCTAACTTTAAAATACGACGAAAAGGATACATGGTGAGGGAGGAGATGCAGAGGGAAATGTTGAGAGGGAAGGCGGGTTGAGGGCATGGGGGTATGAAAGGAAGTTGGAGGCGGAGGGGGGGAGTTGGCAAGGATGTGTTGAGAGGAGATTAAGGGAAGGGCGAAGAGCGGGAAAGTGTTGGAGGGGTGGGGAAAGGAAAGGAAGGAGTAATATGAGGAAAGGGCGTGAGCAATAGAGGGGATAGAAAGAATGAAGGGTGGAGGGGGAGTTGAGGGTGGAAGGATTGGTGTGTAGGGAATGAAGAATGCAGGAGGAGGAAAGACGGAGAAGGATTAGACTCTAATCCTATACCACTTGTTGCACTCCGACTCTCTAATGATTAGAGAGTCGGAGTGCAACAAGTGGTATAGGGTAGTGAAAGGGGAAGGGGTGCCAGGATACTTGAGGATGGGATGGAAGGAAGGGATGGGGGGAAAGCAGGTGGCAGAGGGTGGCGAAACTTAGGCTGGGGAATGGGATGAGTGGAGGGAAGTATTGAGTGGAGGAGGAAAAGAGGAAGTGCAGGGTATGCGGATGGGGAGAGGAAACATGGGAACATGTTCTACATTCTACAAAGTTGATATAATTTATTTATAGAGTAATTTAAAAACTTAAAATTTGTTATTGCTTCCTATCGTAAAAACGAAAAATTTAATTTACATTTGAAAAATAATAATTCGGTGTCGTTGGGGTTTCGTCATCGTCGACGTCGTTGTTGTTCGCGAGAACAGCGATCTCATTCGCCACGAACTCGTTGCGCTCCATTTTGAATCCTTGTAGGTCCACGACAACGTCCACGTACATGGCGATTTATTATTTATTATATAAACGGGAAAGCCCTGTAGTTACATAGTCAAAACTCAATTACAAAGATTACATTACTGTGAAAAATAATTACAATAAAATAAAATAAGATACAACAAAATAACATGAAGTAAAATACACTATAATAACATAAAATAAAATAAAACGAAGAAGAAATAAAACAAAACGGAACAGAACAGTCTGATCGCAGAGACCCAATTTCAGCACCAATGGTGCGTAAAACTACCGTGGTAATTGTCTTTGAAGCAACTGATTCCTGAAAGAATGAAGGGAGGTTGCGAACACGTCAATATACTCACTAGGAACACTATTCAATTGATGATGGAATCGCGCAGACTTTTTTATATAGATCGAAAGTATATGTCACAACAGTCACAAAAATGTGAATTAAAGATGCTCCCAAAAACTGGTCTGACCTTGAAAAATCAACGAAGGTATTACAAAGGAAAGAAAATAAATGAGGGAAAGACAACGACAAAACCGTCTGTTGAAATTTAATTATCTCTATTATATGAAAATACATTATATTAAATCAGGCCTGGGATTTAAGTGAACACGGCGGCCGATTTTCAGAGCAACGCCTCTTTTCCCCCACCGCACGTCTTGGCCCCCGCGGCGGCCTAGGAGCTTCGAGCGCTTCAGGCCCGTATGAACCGCGCGTAGCTCATATCAACCGAGCTACACGCGGTTCATATGGTACGGGCCTGAGGCGCTCGAAGCTCCTGGGCCCCCGCGGGGGCCAAGACGTGCGGTGAGAGAAAAGAGGCGTTGCCTCTGAAAATCGGCCGCCGCGTTCACTTAAATCCCAGGCCTGCTTTACATTATTTGCTTTGATTTCGCTTATTACTTTATATGTATATCGTTTAACTGCATTTATACCATTTACTCTTGCTTTACATTATTTCAATTGCTTATGCTTACCGCCTAATTATACCATTGCTTAATTCTATTGCTCATATTAAATCGTTTATTGGTATTACTAATTCATCTTATGTTTATATTATATTATTAATCACCGTTATATAAATGTTTGTGCCAATGCTTTATGTCCATGCATTATTGTAAATTGCTATAGCACCAGAAGTGCATTGCTTATTCACTCGCTTTCCAATAAATAGCGGTTCTGTTATTTAAACGTTTAAATCCTCGGCATTATCCTCCGAATACCTGGAATCCTAACCGGCCTTGCAACAGCTGTTCTTCCTTCGCGAACCTCGGGAGTCCTTATCTGTGTTTACAACTTTTCTTTCACCCAGGGTCCCGTATGGCCATTAGTAAGGTAGTTGACCCAGTCGTCGATCGGTACCCAGTCGTCGATCATTTGAATTAATATTGAGATTTTATAAGGTTTTTGAACAATATTGTGTAAAGGACTTTACCTACATATATCATCACAATATTGTTCAAAAACCTTATAAAATCTCAATATTTAAGTGATCGACGACTAGGCCTAAACCGATCGGCGACTGGGTCAACTACCTTACTTTGACTACACTAAGTTAGGAATGAAATAAATATATCGAACTATCTTTCTAGTAGATTGAATTTCTTCTTTCATTCCTACCTTTGTGTAGCCTTGAAGGTCAAAGTATACCATATGGTTGAATTTGTCTTGACAGTCGCTTTCATATTGGATAATCAAACATATAGCATTCCATTTAAAAAACTGAAGGTCACCCTCGTTTCAAGAAAAATATTGCGAACACCATAAATTAAAATATCGTATTATGTTGCGTATAAATTACAGTAAAAGTTTTCCCTCTTCAGTTTTTTACAAATATTTACCATATTAGAGGACACTGTATAAGAAAAACAGATATAGCCGCTTGGCCGCTGCGAGTACCGCACGGCTCGGCCAGTCGAGACGTTATAATTTGACGCAGCGTTACATTCAATTAATTTTCATTTGGCCAATTTTTAAGTGTCCATCGATTTCCAAACACGTTCATAAAGAGGACAAACAGGGCTATATCCTCCTATTTTTTTTTCAAATTTTTAAAAAGTTGCCTTCAATTACAAAATTGCATTTGTTTACAAGAATTGCAAAATAAATGGTCAAAAATTTGTATTTTTTCAGTGAAATAATTTTTATCATTTAAGGTCATATTTATCGGTTTGTTAGTTCAACAGTTATAATTTTTGGAAAAATAGTAAACATTATATTTCAAAGAGCTGTAACTTCCACAATTTTTGAAATTTTCAAAAAACCTTCGAGAAATGTTTATATATCCCTAAAGACTACAACATATCCAAGTTGCACCAAAATCCGAAATTTTACTCCAAAAAGTGTCTGAGTTCGCGTGGAATGACCCCACCGTGAGCACTTTGCTGCGCCCGCTAGTCGCCAATTTAGGGAAAAGTTGCCTATTTTGGACCATTTTTTAAATTTTTTTTCTCCTAAACGGGCATAACACATTGCAGAAAGCAAACAGAAATGGGAAAAAGATCTGCATTTTATGTAGATCTTTTTTATCTTTTTTATCTATGTAGATCTACATGTTATGTAGATCTTTTTTATTATGCATTCAGTGCGTTGATAAAATATGTGATTAAAATAAATTCTAAAAAAACTAAACTACTTTTTATTCTCTCTCCTATGCCCCGAGGTATTCCTCAATGCATATCAAATGATATTCGACATCAGTAACGGTGTTTGGACAGCCACGCAACAGTATTGGAAATTAAATAAACAAAATACTTGTGAACTGAGGTTGCTATTTGCCCATAAACCTGTAAAAATGCAAATTACATACCATTGCTAAATATAGCATGTGCATTTATTGAAACGTACCGACGAGCAGATCAGCATTTTCAATTTAAAAATAAACTTCGAGATGAGGTAAGTGAAGTGTTTAAAGCGGGATTTTGGTGGGGATTGGTTTATTTATCCCCTCAAATAGCGACCCCTGTATACGACAAATGTCACTTTGCTACCTGAAGCCTCCGCACTGAAGCATCATTGTACAGACAACCTCCAGCGTGTCTGGTACTATCGCGGTAGCCGCTTGAGAGGTAGGGTTCGTGTGAGATCGGAGGCTGGCGACCAGTGGAAAACGAAGAGTCCTTACGAAATACGGAGGTGGTCGTTGAGGGATTAACCCTAAACAACTAAAGTTTTCCACTGGTCGCCCGCCTCCGTATCTCGTACGAACCCTGCCTTTCAAGCGGCTACCGCGTCCATACCAGATATACTAGAGGTTGTCTGTACAGTGATGTTTCAGTGCGGAAGTCTCAGGTAACAAAGTGACGTTGTCGTTGTCGTTTCAGGGTTCGGTCGTTGAGGGGTTAATCGACAGGGCACAATCCTGACTGAACTTGTCCTTTGTACCGTGAGTCGACAGACGATAATTTAAAGAGATAGTAATAATACAGTGCCACGAGTGCCTACGAAATAGTGTGTTTGTGTTACACCAGCAGAGATCGAGCGTCTGCTGTCTGGACGCCACTATAGTTAAGTATCTACGGCAGCGCGGAGCCCACCTTTACCGCCCACCTTAGTCGCCCTAAATTCGGGGAAAAATGGTGAGTACCTCCGTATTAGCAACCTCTGTAAGAGTACCTATGAAAAGAGAAATATATATGTTGTTGTAATGATCGCCCGTATACAGCCGAAGGCCGTCTGCCTCGTAACGCTTAGGGGAGACCGGGGCAGATTGTAACAAAAAAGTTTTCACAGTTTTTTTTCGAAAGTGTTTTCCTCAATCTGGAAATAATTTGCGTGATTTACTGACAAAAATCTTGGACACTTAGACATCTAGCTTCATTTTAAACAAATCTCAACCTTTGTTACAATGTGCCCCCAGTCTGGGGTAAATTGTTACACATTTGTTTTACTTATGTAAATTTAAATATGAATACAAATAAACATTACTAAAACATATAAATGAAAACACAGATCATTATTAAACATTTGATATTACATGAGTTAAGCAATCATTGCTTACTCATCTGATTCTATCAAAATCTTCTTTTGTGCTTTCTTTACTTTTGCCTATTACTTTGCCATATTTTTTTCTATTTTTTGGATTCTCGATTGTTCTGTTGTTCGTCTAGAGCATTTTTTTTGGTGTGTCAGCGAATAGTTTGCTTTATCACAGTACTGAAAATATTCCAATTGGTTAGAAGTTGGGGTTCGTTGGGACTCGAAACATATTCCTTGTCAATTTTAAAAAATATCGCAAATTTCCTCATTATTTTCAGAATTATTTTTCAATACTTTATTTACATTAATTACTAATAGAAGATGATGTTTAGCGCAAAAGATTGGACTTTAATTTCAGCAAGGCGATATTTGGTTGCATTCATTTATTATTCGATTTTTCCTTATAACTTGGAAATGAAAAGTTTCCCGAACATTCCATTTAAACCACTGAAAAGGGCATTAAATAAGGTAACACATAAACAGAATTGAATTTTTTTTATCACAAATTAATTATTAAAATTGAAAAATAAATAAATAAAAGTTATTTATAAGTATAATTTCGACCGTAAAATTATTAATCAATCTGTTTTCGGCGCACAGGTTCGGTCAATTTTAAAACAATAAACAAACAAGCTATAAATTTATAAAAGCTTTCGACGTTTCGATCTTGATCCAGATCTTCTTCAGGAAAGTTACGAAAAATTTTTAAAATACTGCTTATGCTGTTGGAATTTAGACACTGTGTACTCGTTAAACTTGTGTCACGCGAGTCGGTTGGAATAAGACCGAAGTAAACCGTAAAACAAAACATCTGCTTCTAGAAGGTGAGAACAAGGTAAATACCGTTGAACGTTGAAAACATATGTAAACTTCTTGAAATTCAAACTTAAAGGATGTATCGTTTGTAATAACAAAGCATTCTTGCTCATATGGTGTGTTCTACACTCTAAAGGTGTTAACGAGCAAATAAACATTTACATAACAATCAACTGATATGTAGACAATTAGTTCGATCATATAAAATTCTATGGAGCAAAAACATCATAAGACATTACTTTTTTTAGCAATGTTGTGTAATATTCTTGTATTTTAGGTGTTTCATACCTAAGATTTACACTATAGTCGTGTTCTGATTTATTGGCCGGTGAGTTTCCTGAAGGGTATTCTCCCACCACCTGCTGCTTGCCTCGGTGCTACTTTTCTCTAGCTTCTCACCAAGATCCTAAGATCCTCACCAAGCTTCTAACTGCCAATCCACGATCGTCAGGTGGTGGTGGCTGATTTCTCCTTGCGCGCTGCTCGAGAAACCGAACTCACCGGCCAATAAATCTGAACACGACTATAGGCTGTTTAATCATGTGAATTGTCTCCAAAAGAATCCTCTGATTTAACCTTCCGGCGGGCGCGTTCGTGTACAAAGTACACGAGAATTCGTCAGTCTGAAAAGATGAATAACTTTCCTTTTTATTCTTCGATTTTTATATTATACTTTGGAACAATTATTATTCAAGTAAATCATTAATAAGCTTTCAAATATCATAAACTTTCACCGCATAATGTTTATTTTATAATAATAAGTCTTATTCTTTCACGGTGTAGTTTGTACACGACACGCCCGCTCCCGTTATGAAAAAGAGCGCGCCCGCCGGAAGGTTAAATTAGTTTCCTTATCAATAATCTTAATATTGTCAAAATCAAACCTATGATCAAACTCTAACGAATGCTTGGTTAAAGCAGTATGTTGCAAAGGGGGTAAAAAAATATTTCTTTTATGATCATATACTCGTCTCTCTAAAAGTCTAGATGTTTGTCCGATATAAACTTGATTACAACTCAAGCAAGCGATTGAATATACGATGTTACAGTGTTTTAAAGGAGGTATTTTGTCTTTAATTAAAGGGAACAATTGTTTCGTGTAAAACGGTAATTTAAAAATAGTGAGAATTCCGGCTTTTCTAAAGATTCTTCTTATGTCATTAGAGATATTATTACAAAACGGTACAAAGTCGTGTACAAAGTACACCGTAAAAGAATAAGACTTATTATTATAAAATAAACATTATGCGGTGAAAGTTTATGATATTTGAAAGCTTATTAATGATTTACTTGAATAATAATTGTTCCAAAGTATAATATAAAAATCGAAGAATAAAAAGGAAAATTATTCATCTTTTCAGACTGACGAATTCTCGTGTACTTTGTACACGAACGCGCCCGCCAGCTCAAGGCGCGCCGGAAGGTTAAATCAGAAGATTCTTTTGGAGACAATTCACATGATTAAACAGCCTAGTGTAAATCTTAGGTATGAAACACCTAAAATACGAGAATATTACACAACATTGCTAAAAAAGTAATGTCTTATGATGTTTTTGCTCCATAGAATTTTATATGATCGAACTAATTGTCTACATATCAGTTGATTGTTATGTAAATGTTTATTTGCTCGTTAACACCTTTAGAGTGTAGAACACACCATATGAGCAAGAATGCTTTGTTATTACAAACGATACATCCTTTAA
Source organism: Andrena minutula (assembly GCA_929113495.1). Taxonomy (NCBI): domain Eukaryota; kingdom Metazoa; phylum Arthropoda; class Insecta; order Hymenoptera; family Andrenidae; genus Andrena; species Andrena minutula. The sequence continues at coordinate 73,604,609 of OV815993.1, read as the reverse complement.
GTTTGAATTTCAAGAAGTTTTAATATGTTTTCAAAGTTCAACGGTATTTACCTTGTTCTCACCTTCTAGAAGCAGATGTTTTGTTTCACGGTTTACTTCAATCTTATTCCAACCGACTCGCGTGTCCCAAGTATTACGAGAACACGGTGACTAAATTCTAACAGCATAAGCAGTATTTTATAATTTTTCGTAACTTTCCTGAGGAAGATCTAAAGTAAGATCAAAACGTCGAAAGCTTTTATAATTTTTATTGCTAAATAGCTTGTTTTATATTGTTTTAAAATTGACCGAATCTTTGCGCCGAAAACGGATAGATTAATTATTACGGTGGCAATTATACTTATAAATAGCTTTGTATTGTTGTGCTTATTGCTTTGATTTCGCTTATTACTTTATATGTATATCGTTTAATTGCATTTATACCATTTACTCTTGCTTTACATTATTTCAATTGCTTATGCTTACCGCCTAATTATACCATTGCTTAATTCTATTGCTCATATTAAATCGTTTATTGGTATTACTAATTCATCTTATGTTTATATTATATTATTAATCACCGTTATATAAATGTTTGTGCCAATGCTTTATGTCCATGCATATTACGTGCCGTTCCATATTACCTGCCTTTATCCTATATCGTCTGCAGCGAGTTGTGCCAAATGCCATGTGTTGGACTTCGTTTTGTGTCATAAATTCGACAACTTCACCAGAAGTGAGACAAGTCCCTCAGTCCGTTACGACACGCTTAGGCACGCCGTGGTGCTGAAAAAGCAATTTGAATTTATTTATAGTTTCGCGAGTTTTGGTGGTTTTTGTGGCGTATAGTAAGCTACAGGGTGATTCTCTCGGTGCACCTGATTATAGAGATGCCGCCTGGTCAACCGTGACGTGGCCCACCCCCCGTGGTGCCTCTAATAATTTATTGATTTCGACCCGCGAAGGGGTTGGGGTAGGGTAAAGGCAGGTACTATGGAACGGCATGTAATATCGAACTTCGTAATATTTCGATAAAAAAATAACGAACTCTTCAATAAGGCTGTTCGAGTTCTCGGAAAAAGCGAGCCGAGTCAGACTCGGTTTTTCGAGCCGAGCCGAGCCGAGTACTCGTAAAAACCGAGTGGCTCGAAAGAACCGAGCGGCTCGAAAGAACCGAGCGGCTCGAAAGAACCGAGCGGCTCGAAAGAACCGAGCGGCTCGAAAGAAACGAGCGGCCCGAAAGAACCGAGAAGCTCGAATATACTTCGAGCAGATCGAAATTATCGAGCAGCTTGAAGCTTGAAGCTTGAACGTTTCGGGCAATACGAATGTTTCGTATATTTTAGGTTACGTTTATCTACTGGAATGTAAATAATGGTTCTGAATGAGTAATGTAAATAATTAAAATGTAAGCTGTAAATGGAAATATTCTGTAACTTTTGGAAATATGTACCAAATTCAAATCTTTCTTTTTTCTTCATTTTTTCGTTTATCTATGAACGTATTCATACACTTCTCTTTATGTTATCTTTCTTTTCTTCTTACTTTTTCTTTTTTCCTACTTTTTACCTTCATCGTATGAGTTTTAACATTGTTAACACAGGGCGGCACCCGCTCATAAATAAATAAATAATTAAATAAATATAAATAAGCGTAATTACAAAGAATCGTTAAGTACTTGTAAACATTTAAATATGTAAACCTTGCATTATTAATTTTTAAAATTCTTAGTTTTTATTTAATTGATGTAAGATCAGAATAGAAATCTGCTTGAATGGGGATGGTAAATATTTATAAAAGAACGTATGAAATCACGGCAGATAATAAGTATAGACTAATTATGTTTTAATAATTGCACGACATGAGGCTACGCAACTTACACCAGCAATGATCCTGTATAGCCAGGAATTGCGTCTACCATTACAATTATGGAGAGGACTGCCCTCAGAGGTAGAAGAAGACGAGGACGTTGAACGAGGATACTCAGAATGGATCAGAGGAAAAATGAAGAAGATCCACGAATTCGTTCGACGCCGTCTGGATATTTACAGCTCCAAAATGAAGTCGTGGTACAACAATCGTGTCCACGCGGTGGAATTTCAGCCCGGAGGGCAAGTGTGGTTGTACCAACCACGAAGAGTGAAAGGAAAGTGACCGAAGTTACAAACGGATTGGGAAGGCCCGTATACCGTGGTGGACCGGATCAACGACGTCGTCTACAGGATTCGACGTTCGCCGAGGAAGAAGTGTAAAGTGGTCCACGTACGCCGACTTGCAAAATACGAGGGACAATTTGTAGAAGAATGAGGACATCTACAAGAAACAAGATTAGTCGTAAGCTAATCCGGTGGACTGGGCTGCCTACGCAGTCCAGCCCCCGCTCTTACATTCTGTTATAGGTACCCGATACCCCACGACGAGGGACAAGGTGTCGGGGGACTGCTACCGCGACTTGGATGCAGCCCCGGGTTCCCCGAATGTGCTACGACAGAGTAGCAGTCCGAAGGGGGGGCGCGGACATACGTGAAACCGCCCCTCCAGCCTGTGTGGTCGTGTGGCCCTTCCACGCTGGGTTTAGGGAGGTCTGCCCCATACAGGTGGACAGCAGACGGGAAATGGTGTCCCCAACCACCAGTCGGACGAGCGGAGCTGGGATCGGCTGGAGGGGACATCGCGGAACGGGGCTGTTGACAAGTTACACCGAGGCGGTCCCCTGGAACAGCACCAGAAGCCACGAAGAAGAATGGGGCCATCAAGAAGCCAAGGACTGGATGACTGGAGGCGATAAGAAAACGACGCAGGGTGGACGAGCCCGGTACTGGCCATGGGGGCTGAGCCGCCTGCATACTTGTGGCTAGTTGCAATTCCCTGCTCGCGCGCTCGGCCTTCCTCGTTGGCCTTCCGGCTCGTGCGACCCCAACGGTCTCTTTACAGACGGGACCGACCAGTAGAACGTTTTCTGTTTCTGCCAAGGGAAACAGGAACGGGACAGCGATCCGGAGGCCAGACGTCGAGACGAGCAGACCCCCACAGCAGGCGAACCTGGCGAACGGGCAAATGATCCAGACACAGGACAGGGAGACGACCAGAACCCGATACCGGACGCCCCGGGGACACACGCAGGGAATATCGTCGTCAAAGAAGATGCAATTTTGAAGCAGCATCCGGAAATCCTGAAACCCAGGACGGACACGCGAGCCCCGAACCTCAGAGAATAAGACTTCCGTACCCGTCTCTACCCAAGAAGAAGATGCACCGTCGCAGAAGATGAAGCCCAAGAAAGAAGTACGCAAGTTAGAAAACGCAAGTGGAGGGTGGAGACCCGGGGAACCACGTGCCCACGCCTTGCCCAAGGTTTTTGGGTGCTTTTCCCTTGGGCGGGAAGGCGAATGCCGAGGCGACGGTCGGAAGTGGCCACACAACATTCCACTCTTCCGGACCAGGGTACGGCGGCAAGCAACGGAGAAGCTGCAGCGGTCGGGACAACCGCTTCTCGAGAGGGGGGAACAGTGTTGCGAGCACCCTATGGATGGAATCCATAGATTAGAGATCATATCTGTTATTGTTCTTACTGTTATTGTTCCTGTTAATGTTCTTTTGTGCTTGTACCTTAAACCTGTACCATGTCAAACGGAAAACGTAACAATATGTAGATAACAATATTTTTTAACATTTATAGCGTTTAACATTAATTTTCTATTAACATTAGTTTAATATTAAATCGTGGGTTTCTATGTTCTAGCGTCCGCCACCGCCATCGCCAACGTGGTCGTTAGATTGGCGTGACGTGCCCTCGCCGCCTTCGACGCCTTCACCACCTTTGCCGCCATCACCGCCCCCCCCCGTCGCCCCCCCCCCCGTCACCACCACGTTGGTTGCCGCCGTTGCTACCACCGCAGGTATGCAGTAGTTTGCATTGTTTTTTGTGTTTCATGTTTATTATGTTTAATGTGTTAATATTATATCGATGTTTGCATGTTCTAGGACTTGCATTACCCGGTCCGTCCTATTCGTGCGCCGCGGCTGCAGAATGGATATCTGCCGCCGCGACTGCAACTATTCGATGTACCGGGGGACCTGGAGCGGATGCAGCGGCCGATGGTGCGGGAGTTTGCACCGCTGCCGCTGGTGCCACAGCCACCACCATCGCCGCCACGTTGGTTGCCGCCGTGGCTACTACCGCAGGTATGCAGTAGTTTGCATTGTTTTTTGTATTTCATGTTTATTATGTTTAATCTGTTAATATTATATCGATGTTTGCATGTTCTAGGACTTGCCAAACCCGGTCCGTCCTATTCGTGCGCCGCGGCTGCAGAATGGATATGGGCCGCCGCGGCTGCACCTATACGAGGTACCGGAGGACCTGCGACGGATGCAGCGGCAGCGAAACGGATATGGGGCGGCGCGGCCGCGCCCATACGACATACCGGAGGGCCTGCGACAGATGCAGCGGCCGATGGTGCGGGAGTTGGCACCGCTGCCGCTGGTGCCACAGTTACCACCATCCCCACCATCACCGCCGCCCCCACCGTCGCCTCCCTCAACCCCGGAGAATAGTTTTTAAATTTTCCCATCGTTGCGGCCGCGTAAGTAGTTCGTGGTTTGTTCTCGACGCTCGTTTGGTCATAGAGCCTGGCAGAGATGGGCATTATTTAAATAACTTTATAAATAAAGGTGACTTTATCTGTATGGTCATAAATAAAAATCACCCAGAGTTATTTATTATTTGAAGCGCCATAAATAATATTTTCAATCGACGGGAATTCATCCGTAGGTCCATAAATAAAATTCTCAATTGACGGGAATTCATCCGTAGCTTTGGCCAATTTTCTCACTTTCATTTGTAATTATAGCGGAGAAGCTGAGCAAAGACGCTTGAGGCCCGAGGGCTTCCAGAGCCACGCCCACAGCTATTTAAGCTTCTCCGCTATAAATACAAATGAAAGTGAGAAAATTGGCCAAAGCTACGGATGAATTCCCGTCAATTGAGAATTTTATTTATGGACCTACGGATGAATTCCCGTCGATTGAAAATATTATTTATGGCGCTTCAAATAATAAATAACTCTGGGTGATTTTTATTTATGACCATACAGATAAAGTCTCCTTTATTTATAAAGTTATTTAAATAATTTTTTATTTAAATAATGCCCATCTCTGGTCGAGCTGATGTTACTCGCGTAGCTGGTAGATTCTTCATTAGCTGTTGTCCTGTTGCAGCTCGCCACCGGATGCAGGTAGGGTAGCGATGGATGATGGCCTTCACCCATTGTCGACCCTGCAGTACCCAGTGCCGCTGGCGCAATGTGGCCAGGGTGAGTTACGTCCCTCCATGTAAAGGTCGTCGATGGGCCTCGTCCACCAGTAGTTCGGTTGACCGGCTGTCTGACCCTTTACACGGACGTTCCTGCGCGCGGCACGCAAAAGTACGTAGACGCCGGAGCGACGCTGCTTCGTGCACGCCGGAAGGTTATACCCGCCACTACTTGGAGACAGCGAGTTCGGCCTCATATTTCTACGTTGACTCCATCCACATGTTTTTTCCACGATCCACCGCAGTGGTGTATTGCGTACTACCTGTTCGATGTATATCATCGATCTCGATATACCTGGCTTATAGAGGATATCATAAATGCTATTACTGTAGGGTACAGTGCGGAAGTCTCAGGTAACAAAGTGACGTTGTCGTTATCGTTTCAGGGTTCGGTCGTTGAGGGGTTAATCGACAGGGCACAATCCTGACTGAACTTGTCCTTCGTACCGTGAGTCGACAGACGATAATTTAAAGAGACACTAATAATACAGTGCCACGAGTGACTACGAAGTAGTGTGTTTGTGTTACACCAGCAGAGATCGAGCGTCTGGTGTCTGAACGCCACTATAGGTGAGAATCTACGGCAGCGCGGAGCCCACCTTTACCGCCCACCTTAGTCGCCCTAAATTCGGGGAAAAATGGTGAGTACCTCCGTATTAGCAACCTCTGTGAGAGTACCTATGAAAAGAGAAATATCCGTGTGTCTGGTCCGCTGTCTGGACGCCACTATAGTTGAGAATCTACGGCAGCGCGGAGCCCACCTTTACCGCCCTTTGCTACCTGAAGCCTCCGCACTGAAGCATCATTGTACAGACAACCTCCAGCGTGTCTGGTACTATCGCGGTAGCCGCTTGAGAGGTAGGGTTCGTGTGAGATCGGAGGCTGGCGACCAGTGGAAAACGGAGAGTCCTTACGAAATAAGGAGGTGGTCGTTGAGGGATTAACCCTAAACAACTAAAGTTTTCCACTGGTCGCCCGCCTCCGTATCTCGTACGAACCCTGCCTTTCAAGCGGCTACCGCGTCCATACCAGATATACTAGAGGTTGTCTGTACAGTGATGTTTCAGTGCGGAAGTCTCAGGTAACAAAGTGACGTTGTCGTTGTCGTTTCAGGGTTCGGTCGTTGAGGGGTTAATCGACAGGGCACAATCCTGACTGAACTTGTCCTTCGTACCGTGAGTCGGCAGACGATAATTTAAAGAGACACTAATAATACAGTGCCACGAGTGACTACGAAGTAGTGTGTTTGTGTTACACCAGCAGAGATCGAGCGTCTGCTGTCTGGACGCCACTATAGTTGAGTATCTACGGCAGCGCGGAGCCCACCTTTACCGCCCACCTTAGTCGCCCTAAATTCGGGGAAAAATGGTGAGTACCTCCGTATTAGCAACCTCTGTAAGAGTACCTATGAAAAGAGAAATATATATGTTGTTGTAATGATCGCCCGTATACAGCCGAAGGCTGTCTGCCTCGTAACGCTTAGGGGAGACAGGGGCAGATTGTAACAAAAAAGTTTTCACAGTATTTTTCGAAAGTGTGTTCCTCAATCTGGAAATAATTTGCGTGATTTACTGACAAAAATCTTGGACACTTAGACATCTAGCTTCATTTTAAACAAATCTCAACCTTTGTTACAATGTGCCCCCAGTCTGGGGTAAATTGTTACACATTTGTTTTACTTATGTAAATTTAAATATGAATACAAATAAACATTATTAAAACATATAAATGAAAACACAGATCATTATTAAACATTTGATATTACATGAGTTAAGCAATCATTGCTTACTCATCTGATTCTATCAAAATCTTCTTTTGTGCTTTCTTTACTTTTGCCTATTACTTTGCCATATTTTTTTCACGCGCGTTCCCGGCGCGCGGCACACAAAAGTACGTAGACGCCGCACAGTGGGTCAAACTGCTCTTTTTTGTGTCAAAATCGTAGAACTCTTGATAGGAATAAGGTAGAGGTATGGGACTTTTTGGAGGTTAAAGCTAAGATGTTGCAGATTAAGGGAAAAATGTTTAGAATGCATAAAAAAAAACGTTTTTTACTTTTGAAAATCTGTGTTAAATACAAAATCGCTTTTTTTCAAAATCCTGAGGGGGTAGACAAATTTTGCGAACGGATTTGAAATCAGCGCGACAAAATCTATAAGAAATGATGTATAACAAGTAATGGAAAAACTTCAACCACGAATTATAACGGAAAAACCGAAATTTTCGTCGAAAATGCCAACTTTGACTTAGATTTTCAAGGTCAATTTTTTTTTTTATGCATTCTAAACATTTTTCCCTTAATCTGCAACATCTTAGCTTTAACCTCCAAAAAGTCCCATACCTCTACCTTATTCCTATCAAGAGTTCTACGATTTTGACACAAAAAAGAGCAGTTTGACCCACTGTGCGGCGTCTATGTAGGTACTTTTGCGTGCCGCGCGCCGGGAACGCACGCCGGGAACGCGCGCAGGAACGTCCGTGTAAAAGGCCCTAATAGCACCTGGTGTTTAGTTTCCAGTGGCAGAGCAGCATGGCGTAAACGACCCCCAACACGTAGTAGGCCTTGGTTATCCAGGTAGGGGTCGAGTCGTAGCAGCCTGCTGCGGCTCGGTAGTGGACGATTCAGCTGCAGATGCTGAATTTCCAGTGCAAATTCCTGTTGCTGCACAAGTAACAGCCAGCGCGTCCGGGCTGACTCTATCTCGGCTGGCAGCAGGTGAGTCCCTCTTTGGGCGGTATTCATAAACGTGTCTTAAGATTAAGCAAATGCTTAAGCATTCGGCATCCTTTACTATGCTACTAGGTTAGTAGAGGATGCCGCATGCTTAAGCATTTGCTTAATCTTAAGACACGTTTATGAATACCGCCCTTTGACTGGCTGGATTTTTTCTTAGCCACCGCAAGCACCAGGCGGTGATTCAAAAGGTGGAATCAGACGGCACTACGATCGGCGAGCCATGGCTGAGGATCGCCTGACCTCGCGAATCGGCGATCATGAGCGTCCTCACGGCACGTAGATCGGCGAGCCGGCTCGGCTCGCCAAGGATCGCCAATAGTGTTCCTGATTTCTCGATATTTTTCGCATCTCGAGAAATGAGAAATCAAATTTTATTTCTCGAGAATTCTCGAGAATTCTCAAGAAATTAAAAAAATTTTGAAAAATTTATATTTTTGGAATAGTGTTGATAATATTGATGTAAATTTTTATTCGTGTCCAACTTAGACAAAATTTGTGTAAATGAAAAAAAAAGGATACTAAATATAATTGATAAATTAATTTATTTAGTATAAAATGTGAGCAAGACGAAACATTACTTTTTTGTTTTAAAATAATTTTTTCAAAAACACAATGCGTCTAATGTCGCCTCAGCCAATCTACGTCTTTTTTGTGACAAAATCTGCGGCTGCAAAAAAATTTCTTTCATTTTTCATACGAAGAGAAAAGTTTATAAACAATCGCACAATTCTTCGTATATATTGCTAACATTTATCACTGATTGTTATATGTTCGCGATTAACACACAATTTGAACTAACTGAAAATTTATGTCTGAAAACAAAGGATTTATAATAATTTTCCTACATTGAAGATTCTCGAGAAACACTGTAATTTCTCGAGAAATAAGAAATTAGAAATTATAAAATTTCTCGAGAAATTCTCGAGAAGGAATTCTCGAGAAGGAACACTAATCGCCAAGCGGCTCGCCCAGGATCGCGGACAGGCGATCCATGAGTGTTCTGACGGCGCGTGGGCTCAGCGAGTCTCGTGACAGGCTCGCCGATCCTAGTGCCATCTGATTCCACCTTAAGACGGAAATATACGGATGAATATTGATTCAACATCGTTTCGCCCATCGCAGATTTACCCGACGTCACAGTGGACGTAGTCCGGGCCTCCAGCTCCGGTCCATCCTGTCGGTGAGGTCAGCCAGCTCGGTCCAGTCCACCACAAAGCAAAGTCGGATAGCTGGTTGGGCTGTAAACCTCTGGAGGCGCAGTCTGCAGGATAGTTCTTGCTGGACACGAGATGCCACTCCGCTTCAGGCAGTGTTCGTTGAATCTCGGACACCTGATTGGCCACGTAGATCTTCCAATGCGACGCATGTCCTTGAAACCAGGCGAGAGTGATGGTGGAATCACTCCACAAGTGGATGGTGGTTTCACTCAGCTCAGACTCCCTCGGCGCTTCCGAGTCCAACTCATGGACGCTCTGCTCCGGCGTAGTGTGCGCGAGGTAGGGAAATTCTCGAGGGAACCCGTCCCCAATCTGGTATCACTGCTGCCCCTTCCTTGGGAGCGGCGTTGTCGATCAATAACTGTCTGCACCTGTCAAGCGGTCACTTGGGGTCCGGAAGCCATTGTGTGCAGACACCGAAACCAATACCACAGCGTATTAGAAATTATATCCGTTACTGTTGTTCCTGTTTGTTCAGGATCGAAAAGTCGAAGCTTCAACGCTCGCGAGTTTCTTTGAGGTTTAGCTTTAAATTAGATTATAAGCTAGTCTTTAAAGATAGTCGTTAAGTTACACGTAAGGTCACGGTCACTTTGTATTTACAGAACCGTTGTACAATATATTACACTTAATTCTAAGACAAAAAGAACACTTATTTTTAAGACAACGCGCAAATACGCGAGCTAGCAGATGAACCGAGCAGTTCAAATAGTACAGTACTGTCTCTCAAATGTCACGCGTTTTCGGATTCTCTATAAGCGCGAAGCTATCCCCACTACTTCGGTTGTAGTCGCCGCGTCGGGGCATCGGGTATCGGATGTCAAAGAAAAAGCCGAAGAAAGGTTCATAAACATTCTCGATAGTGACACACCTTACACTCTGACCGCGTGAAATCAAAGGAAGCCGAATAGACTACTCGTCTCCCAAATAGCGTGCGCCCGGTCCCGACACACGCGACTCTAGAGAGACAGAACTGTATAGCGGTCTGGAGAGCTCCAGTAGAGATTAAGTGTGCTAGTTAAGTCTCACGAAAAGATCGCGTCAAAAGTTCTCGGTAGAAAGATCGATCGCGGTGATGGATCGGGCCGTTTCGCCGAATTCTGAACGGGTTGGCAATTTTTTTATGTATTTCGTGTAAACTTATATGCAAATTTTCTTCGTTTGCATTAAAAACTTGAAATAATACAATATCACCTAGAAATGAAAATGTATGATTAACCCTGTTCCAGCGCGGTCATCGCTTCTCGAAAATGAGTGGAGCAAAAAAATTAATATTCGGGGGATTGAGAGCAAATAATTAGCAGAAAAATATGCTGCAAAAACGGCTTCGATATCTTTGTTACGTACTGTGATACAGCTTGTGGCTACGTTAGTTTAATATTCAGCTAGAGCAGCCTCAGTTTCTCGAAAACGGCTGGGACAAAAAATTTATATTCAGTGGATTAAGAGCAAATAATTAGCAAAAAAATATGCCGCAAGAAGGGTATCGATATCTGTCCTACGTACAGAGATACAATAAGTGGCTACGCCAGCTTAATATTACGGTAGCGTAGCCATTGTTTCTCGAAAACGGCTGGAGCAAAAAAATTAATTCTTTGGCAAATAATTAGCAAATAAATAGTAAAAAAATATCGTATTAATTTTGCGTTGGGCTTTCAAAATGGCTACGCCAGCTTAATATACGTCCCCAGTGGTCAAAGTTACCCCATTCGACGGTAACTTGGAAATGAAAAGTTTCCCGAACATTCCATTTAAACCACTGAAAAGGGCATTAAATAAGGTACCACATAAACAGAATTTAAATTTTTTTTATCACAAATTAATTAAAAAAATTGAAAAATAAATAAATAAAAATTTAAATTATACATCATTAGAAAGGAATAATTTTTTCCTATTTTTTGGTGTAAATTTTATTCCGATATGTTAAAAAAAAAACGGTCCCCAGAAAGATCCGCGCCGAGAGCCCAGACCAAGTCAGTCGATCGCGAAGAAACAACGAGAACGGTACATTACTAACTGCGCCCCACTTCAAAATAATATATTCTTACAACATAAAGTACCTGATCATTATATACTTTCCGTCACCTACAGACTTACCTGTAGATTTGGCGATTCTCGAAAAGGGAACGGTGACATGATGTGTCGGCCAATCAGGGCCGTGATGGTCCGGTACCGCTACGCGATCATCGTTTCGGCCCGTGGTATTCATGGCGTTGTCTCACCCACCGAGTCACTCGAAGATACAGTCGAAGAACACAGTCACCCGAAGAACACTATTCTTTTCCTTTATTTCTCTCTCCTTCTATCTCTTCCCTCCTTCCGTTTTCTTTCACTACTGTAGAACCACGGTGAGCGGGCAAAAAGTCGCGCTATGTCGTCGTCGGTCGGCGAACATTCGAGTCACAAACGACGACGAAGAGAATCAAGGGGACGAAGCAATATTTTTTTCTCACTCGTAGCGCGAATAACTCGCCGTTTCTTATTGGACCGTCTATGTAGCCGACCCTGAAGGCAGTATCCGCTTGTACACACTCTCACTATCACAGAGGACGCGGGCACAAAGAGGCAGGGACCAGTTTTCCAATCTGAGACCGCAACGTAGTCGCACGGGCGACACGGATCGACATTCGGTAGACCCGTCGTTCGCGACTGGCACTGAAGCACTGCACGCAGTGATGCCAGAATCGTGGGACGCGGGACTGAACGCTTACCCCCACTATGACCTACCGTCGTCCCCCACTTTCTTCCCATCGCACAGCACACAAGCATATCCCTACCCCTGTTCGTGTGCTCGGCAGCCCAACAGGCAACTCACACGGACAGGAGTAAAAATATGCTTGTGTGCAGTGTGGTGCGAAGAAAGTGGGGGACGCCGGTAGGTCGTAGTGGGGGTAAGCGTTTGGTCCCGCGTCCCACGATTCTGGCATCACTGACTGCACGAGAAGGAGGGCGCGTGTGTCCATGCGACGATTCATCCCTCTCTCAGTGATACCAGATCGAGGACGGGTGCCCTCGAGAATTTCCCCCACCTCGCGCATACTACGCCGGAGCAGCGTGTCCGTGAGCTCGGCGCTTCGGAGTCCAATTCACGGACGCGCTGCTCCGGCGTAGTGTGCGCGAGGTGGGGGAAATTCTCGAGGGCACCCGTTCTCGATCTGGCATCACTGCCCCCTCTCCCTCTGCGAACTCGACGGAAACTTTATTTTTCGCGCGCGCTCAGAGGGGGAGGGGGGAGGCAGCCTGATCGGGCACGATTGTTAGTCGTACGTATCCGTCGATAACGATCCACACTGTGCACTTTATTTTTTCGTAAATCCTCACTCGGACGACCGATTTTCGGTAAACGGTGACCGAATGTCGGACGAAGGTAAGGTAGACTCGGCGATAGGTGGTGGAGCGAACAATAACGCGATCCAAGTCCGTAAGTTCTGGTATCCTCGTTCCGCGAGATGACGGTTGATCGCGGTGTAGGAAGAGGCAGCGGTACAGTGACGGTGGCCCTCGCGATAACGATGGTAGTGTGCCGATGGTGATGGTAGTGACGAGAAACGGTCGGCTCGACGCTACCGCTGCTGGTGGTGGTGGCAGAGTCGTCGCCGTAGTTCTCTTCCTTCCCATGGAACGGGGGATGATTCTTGCGAGATGGTTTGTCCTCGGCAAGACGGGTGGGAGGGTCCAGGGCAGGCACGCCGCGCGGTGTTGTGGGGGTGCTGGTGCCACCTCTGCTGGGTGGCTGACGATGCCACTACCGGCACCTCGTGTACCCGCGCGCGAATTCGTAGCACCCGGCACTCTACCTGGTAGCGTTCCGTGTAGCGTTCCCTCTTCTCTCCAGTCAGGTCGTCATCTTCGTAGTAGATCGGGCCACGGAGCCGTACGGCAGTTAGTGCCGGCAAACGCGACAATAAAATATGGTGCGTCGCCCGTGCGGCCAGCTAACGCGCTCCCTGCCTACCCCCTCCCACGCCGTTCAACTTCCCTTCTCTTTCTCTCCTTTTCCTCTTTCCCTTTCTTCGGTCTCGCTCTTTCGCCGCGCAGGCCGATCTATTCTCCTCCGTCGGCCCCGTGCACACGCTGCTCGTCCCTCGCGACGCCCCACCCCGTTGTCGCTGTCTTCCCTCTCCGTTCGGCTTTCGTTTCGTGGAGGGGATGGGTGCTCCAGCCGGAGGCTGCGCAACCGACCGAGAACTACGCCGTGATTTCGACCCTCCGGTGGGGTCAAGGGAGAGGCTGAGCGCGCCGTTAGGAGGGGCGAGAAGTGGAGGCAGAAACTACACGACAATTTTAGTTCGATAGATCCCAAAGTTTATACAGCCTCGGCGGCGCTGCTTTACTCGCCGCTTACTTCTTCCGCGGTAGTTTGTCGCTGCCCCCTCCTCCACCCCGTGTCGTGGCTCCGGCCACTCCAGTCTCCACCAGGGGGGCCAAGCTTCCCTCTTACGAAAGGTGAAGCAGAGTTTGTAGCGCCTCCTACCGATAAGGCGCTAACTAAACTGTGAATGTGTGAATTGGTGTGAATCGGGACGTATGTGTATGTGTATACGTGTAATGCACCGCTTACTTTAAAGTATTATGTATATATAAACATGCTTAAGCATGCGTCATCCTCTATTAACCTAGTAGCTAGTAAAAGATGCCGAATGCTTAAGCATTTGCTTAAGAATAAATAGCGACTATGAATACCGGCCTAAAACCTGTCCACGGATCGTCGCGCCAGCGACACGTATGCAGCAGATAGAAGGATAAACATTGAAATTGAATATTTCTTCTTTTCATAGGAAAATAAAATATATTCAATTTCTTTGTATATCCTTCTATCTGCTGTATACGCGTCACTGACGCGACGATGCATGGTCAGCCGGCGTTAGAAAAGGTAAACCAGGGAAAGTGAGGACGCCATTTGAAGGTTATACTTGATGCTTCCTCGCGTTGCGCCAAATGTGGCCAAATGGCGCCAAAGTAACATTTCACCAATGTCGAAAGGTTATGTGCGTGCTCACTGATACACCTAGGTATGTGTGTGTGATGTACCTAGCGCCTCCTACCGATAAGGCGCTAACTAAACGGGAACTTCGGCCAATGAATGACGGCTTGGTCCCCCTGGTCTCCACCTCTTTCTTCGACACAACCGCGCACTCTCGCGCCACCCCTCGCTTTGTACACCTCAGGCCCCCACCTCCTTAAAATCCTCCTCCTTGCTCCGTGCACAAACGCGACACTTGACTACACACGATCTTTCCCTCTCCTTCCGCCCGGCGTCACCTTCGTTATAATCCTTCTCGCTCCGCGACTTAACGTCTTTCTCGCTTATAGATATGCAAGGTGTTTCTCTACCTGTGGTCAATACTCTAAGGGATGATTATACCGGCGAAAATAAGACGAAAATCAAGAGTGACGAAATTGCGGTAAACGCTTCGTTTTCGAGGAAATTGACTTTGAATTTCACCTAAATACGCGTGCCCCTCAAGCGCCAACGATGCACGCGTATTTAGGTGAAATTCAAAGTCAATATCCTCGAAAACGAAGCGTTTACCGCAATTTCGTCACTCTTGATTTTCGTCTTATTTTCGCCGGTATAATCATCCCTTAGAGTATTGACCTAGGTGACTTAGGTAGAGAAACACCCTGTATACTGCGAAACGCGCGTTTATCACCGCCCGGCGAACTTGTTACGCCGACGATCACGTACCGCAGGAATGGCAACATCGGGCCATTTGGGAGTAAGGTCTCCATGATGTTTACTTAAGGGGTAACACCACTGTAAATTTTTCGGAAAATTGATTTTTTTTATTGGCTTAAAAGATGCTTTGAACCTTCTAGAATATGGGGAAAAAACTGTATTAGTTGAAATAAATTTGTTTCCTTGAAATTTCGAGCTCCTCCCCAAACGCGTCGGACTGCTTCGAAACGACTACCGGCGTCAAATTAATAGGAAGGTACAACCTAATGTTCTACCTTTTGATTTTTAACTTCTCTAATACACAACGGATGTCGTTAGAAAGTTGTTATGTTCAGATAGAAGCATTTCCAAATAAAAGTATGTTAGCGGCAACATTTCATTTCTTCATGTCTATAACACATTTCAAAACTTTAAATGCGTTTTTCTCGAAACATGATTTTTCAACACGGCACGCAGCATAACTCCAACAATTTTCATTCTTTTCATTCGACCCTTTAACAATATCTTTAAAATAACATTTTGAAGAGAAATACGTACGGGATTTTCGATAAGTTAATTTAAACATTACTTATTAACAAATGATTGCCCTCTTTTTATAGAAAATTGAACGTTTTTCATTCAAATGCTCATCAATCACACAAAAATCAATATTTTTAAAATCCCCTACGTATTTCTCTAGCTATAAACACGTAGATTTAAGCCATATTTTTTTTTTTTTAATTCAAATTTGCACCAGCTACACTGCGTGTCGCAGAGCGCTAAAACTTCAACATGCCTCACGAGAATGGCTTCAGTGCCGCCATTTTGTAATATTTCTCAATAACTTTTTTTTTTAATAACAAAATATGTGCTTAATAACTTCCTCCAGTATAGTTATTCTATTACCTTTCCTTCCATCCAAGAAAAATTGCGCCACGGATAGGTAAAACTGTAGTAGTGTGCGCTACAACCAGAGTTCGGAGGTCTCCGGCGGTGCCGAACACCGTACAACCTCATGCCCGTACGATACGCTTGAATGACTGGGAATCTTGGGGGCCACAGCGACCCTCCAGTGAACGGTGTACGAGGGGTCCTGTTGCCTGGGTTTATGATACGGTAATTGTTATTGAAATGTAGGTTTGCCCAGGACAGGTTCGGCAAATGCCGCATGCTCCCCCCGCTGTATGTCGCAACTAAATCCACTATTGAAATGTAGAAAAAAACTCAGACTCGCCTAGGATGTAGTTAGTATTCGAAGATTTTCCTGCTCATAAATGAATAAAATCGCCGGTACGATTCGGCGAAAATACGGATGACAGTTCCGGAAAAAGTGCTAGCAGTCACGTTCGTATCGTAAACCCCAGTTTACAGATAATAGTAAGCTGAATACAAGAAGCTTTCTTTAGCATTGGACTGACGAGACATAAACTTATAAACCTTCATGTTCCTGGAGAACCACGTTCTTAAGATTTAAAAATATATTTATCCACATCTATATTTATTTCTTCTGTAATAACAAATTATTCTTTCGGAAAACTTTTTGATATCACGAATATTGTTGACAATATTAAATTATCACGCCTTACGCGCCTCGCCTTGTACATGCACGTATTTTCGGTGGTTATCTCAATGTAAATTAATGTAAATTCATAACGCGATACATGTATCGCGGCATGAAACCACTTTTAGTGATGATATTTATTAGTTACCTATTTTCACTTATACGTATCGATGTGTGCAATTCTGTGGTTGCCTGCACGTGTATAAATATGTACATATTTTTAGTAGTTACTGGAATTAAAATGAATTCCTTAAATGTAAATAAATGTAGTGTATTTAGTCCCTCACATTATTTCCATTAATTTTCATGTTCCTTCATCAATATTATTAACAGGCATATTGTTAAAAAGTCCAATGTGTCGTGCCAATACCGTGTTAAATTACGCGTTTGTACGACGTTTCGGAAACATTTTTATTGCAGGAATTCCCAAATTTGGACTGTATTGCCTCATCATAAACCATTATGTTACTTATCTTTCGAACGGATTCTCGGATTTTGGTCGATTATTCCAAACTACTTAAGTATATTATGCTGTTATGAAGGCGGAAGATTTAAAAAATTAACAATAGTAAAAGAAATATATAACTAGCCGGGGTTTTTGGAACTCTGGAACTTCTGTACAGTGTTCCTTGGGTTATTAAAAAGGCTCTGAGCTCCGATCTTCGGGAAAGACTTAAGGGGGGAGCCTGGCGTAGCGGGTTGAAGAAATCGATTTCTTTTTTTTGCATAAATCAATAGTTGAACTAAGATAATATATTCCCAAAGCCGCAAGAAGAAATTCGAAAAATGAAAGCGGATATAGCCGGTTTTGTTACGGAGCGCCAGGTTACCAGAAAACTTGAAATGTGTTTTTCTCGAAACGACAGTTTTACAATTTGCGGGCAATGTAACTCCAAAAATATTCAACCAATCGACTTGGCCTCGTGCACGGATATTTGTGAACGTTTTCTTCATAGATCGTAGCTATTGGTATAATAATATTGTTTAAATAAATAACTTTTTTTACACATTTAAGGAAAAATTTCGTTGGAAAAGGAGAACTTTTTTTCAAGAGGCCGCCATTTGTTCAATTTTGCATCTTTTAAGTTATGAATTTATAAGATTTGTGCGTACACTCATAAACTAAACGAAAATTGTTCGATTTTTGATGTAAGATAAAACCAAAAGACGCTACGTTGCCCGCAGTGGAACAATTCCGTCGCCAACGGACTGGACATAAGCCCTTATAACTTTATTATTTGCCGCACTTTTTTAATCATTTTTTTCTTTAACTACCTTAACCTGATAATATGATATCCTGAATGTTTCGGAAAGATCGATTAAATACTTCCTGTAAAAAAATTCCCGAATAATGCCTCAATTTTCAATTAGTTACACTAGCCCCCCCCCCCCCTAGGGGGGGCGTCTTATATGGCGGCCGTTTTTTTTTAGCTGCGGGTATCGCGGATTAGTGAAAGTTCGGGCAAAGGACAAAATTGCGCATTCGTTGCAGAGAAGATGAAAAAAAAGAAGATGGCAGCGTTTGGAAACGAGGCTCAGGATCTGCAGCTGCAGTGATGAAGGAAGTGCTAGCTGTCAGTAAACAGGATGTCTGGCTTACCGACAGCGAAGCATCAAGACACATCACTCACCGACGCGAATGGCTCAGAGACTGTCACCAAACGAGAATTGGCGGAACTATATACTTGGGCGACAACAAAGAGTGCAACACAATCGGCGATGGAACGGTTAGTCTAACGGTTAGTCATACACTAACAGTAACAAAATTAATCAAAATAAGAATAATCCTATTCATTATTTCAGAATTAATATTTTTTGTTGCATTCTTTTGAACATATTTCCACAGTTCAATTGTGTGACAAAAAAATGGATTATACTGTTTCATAATTATTTAAACCACCAATTCAGATTTCACGCGAAACAACGAATTTTAAAAAACATTATGAATATTTTTGTTTATAACTTTTTTCTAATTGTTTAAACAATTGATTTAAATTTACTATTTGATAGATCTAATTAAAAGAAGTAACTTTTGTCGTGAGATTTTTTTCTATCTTACAGTTCGCGAGTGTTACGTGCCGGTTACTTTTTCCAAATTCATTTCTAAATTTTACTAATTTTTACAGTCATTTCGCAGATGTTCTCTATTGATCCAACCGCTTAGCGTGTTATGGGAATTTCCCTCGATCAATAGTCGATTATCTGTAGATATTCTTAATAGTGCTTGACTTATTTCTGATTTAATTCTGTTTGAAGCTTGTCACGCCACGGTATATTCTCATGAAAGATTATTGTCAACGATCTTTCAACGCTGTCGACGTTCTTGGAATGCGCGTTGTGATAAGCCTTCCGAGGCATTGTAGTAGACTACTTTATATTCGGTTCTTCTTTCCTTTCTTCCTCGTTAAAATTTTATTACAGAATCATTGACATCTGATCCAACCGCTTAGCGTGTTATGGGAATTTCCCTCGATCAGTTGTCAATGATCTGATATAGTATAATAACCGATTTATGATTGTTACGCCACTGCGTTGCTTCCATAAGAAAACCTTCCATCAGCATCAACGTTCTTGGAACGCCGGATGTGATAACATTCAAAACCCTCACGTAACACGAGTTATAACACAAAATCGGAAAATACACGAATTTTCAGGGGTTAATTTCACCCCTTAGAGTGATTTTGGACAGCAACAAAAATTGCGTTGTAATCCGGGGGAAATCCCCTACATATCCACAAAGTTTCAGATTTTTTTGAATTTCCGAGTTCGGGATCTTCCCTTGTCAGACGACGTTTAGAAAGTATAGCGAAGGGCTGCATTTTTGATAGTTTACAGGCCATTCCTATCGTTCCGATACCAGCCACGGATGTTTTTTTGCATCATTTACGCAGCAAATATATTCCTGGGTAAAAAAAAGGTAGAATCCACCAGCTGAAGAAAGTTCAACTTTCTTAAGTTTTGTACTAAAATTTTGAAAGTTAAGGGCTGTGGTGCACACAGAAGAAATTATCCGATCGAGCTGAAATTTTTTACACGTTTTATTGGGCCAAGTAGGCAACTTTTCCACATTATTAGAATTTGATTATCGAAAAAAAGTTTTTTTTACTCCACCCTAATACATATCTTGAAAGAGGATTAAAAGCTGTATAAAACCCAGTCTGCTAGTGTAGTGTTACAAAACTCTAATGGAGTTTGTCAAAATGTGCCTTCGTTTTTTAATAATTTGTTTTTAAAGTTTTGCAAGGTAGGAATATATATTCGAATACGTTAGCAGTCTTATCAATCAGTGGTTGTAGCTGCGGCGGTAAAGTGTTTGTCTACGACGCACAGTGGGGCAAAGTGACGAAGTTTGTGTCAAAATCAAAGAACTTTTGATAGAAATGAGAGAGAGCGATGATTTTTTTTTAAATTAAAGATGAAATATTGCAGATTAAGGGAAAATTTAAGAGAGTATGGTACGAACGTTTTTTAACTTTGAAAATCTGTGTTAAACCCGAAATCTTTTTTTTCAAAATCTTGAGAGAGTAGACAAATTTTGCGAACGGATCTGAAATCAGCGCGACAAAATCTATAGGAAATGATGTACAACATGTCAAGAAAAAATTCTAACCGAACATGGTATTGGATAAAACATAATTTTGTTGTAAAATTTGAAGTTTCACACAGATTTTCAAAAGTAAAAACGTTCGTATCATAATCTCATTAATTTTCCCTTATTCTGTAATCTTTCAGCTTTAATTTTAAAAAAAATATCATCGCTCTATCTCATTTCAATCAAAAGTTCTTTGATTTTGAAACGAACTTCGTCACTTCGTCACTGAAGGAGCACATCCCTTCGACATCACTGTAAGTCCTTACTATTCTAATTTTCGTTTATATTATTTACCTTTTGTTAGAAAAAGAGTACTTATTCCGCCATCTCCCCGGCCCGATCGAACCCAGGCGTGACGAATTATTGTAAGACCCCCCCACCGCGCTCATGTGGAGTAACGAGCCTATCTCCCTTCCATCGACCACTGATCGATGGAAGGGGGAGAGCACGAGGATTCGAGGAAATCGACGGCGATTTCCTCGACCTACTAGTTGACGAGCCGTCTAAGAGGTAAGGCCAGAATAATCGCTTCGCTTTTTACTTGCTTGGTTTGAAACCCTTCGAAGATCGTGGAATCGGGCCGAATCCACGTGCTTGCGCTGCTTAAAATTAAGACTAGCTAACCGTGCCGGAGAGCCAGTACTGCTAATAACCAAATAATAGACCTTAATTATTGTCTTCTCCATTTCGCCGTTTTATTATAATTGTAAATAGACTCACAGTTAAGATTAAAATTAGTATTGAACAAAAGGATTTATACTAAATATCCCTCGCGAGTCTCCAGAACTTTTCCCACGTGCGCTATCCGAAACATTGCTAACACCTTTGCTCGTTTACATCGACATAACTTAGTTCTTTACATTTTCATTTATATTGCTTTGTATTGTTCTATATGTTTTCGGCACACAGGTTCGGTCAATTATAAAACAATAAAAAACAAGCTATTTAGCAATAAAAATTATAAAAGCTTTCGACGTTTCGAGCTTAATTTAGATCTTTCTCAGGAAAGTTACGAAAAATGATAAAATACTGCTTATGCTGTTAGAATTTAGTCACCGTGTTCTCGTAATACTTGGGACACGCGAGTCGGTTGGAATAAGATTGAAGTAAACCGTGAAACAAAACATCTGCTTCTAAAAGGTGAGAACAAGGTAAATACCGTTGAACGTTGAAAACATATTTAAACTTCTTGAAATTCAAACTTAAAGGATGTATCGTTTGTAATAACAAAGCATTCTTGCTCATATGGTGTGTTCTACACTCTAAAGGTGTTAACGAGCAAATAAACATTTACATAACAATCAACTGATATGTAGACAATTAGTTCGATCATATAAAATTCTATGGAGCAAAAACATCATAAGACATTATTTTTTTTAGCAATGTTGTGTAATATTCTTGTATTTTAGGTGTTTCATACCTAAGATTTACACTAGGCTGTTTAATCATGTGAATTGTCTCCAAAAGAATCCTCTGATTTAACCTTCCGTCGGGCGCGTACGTGTACAAAGTACACGAGAATTCGTCAGTCTGAAAAGATGAATAACTTTCCTTTTTATTCTTCGATTTTTATATTATACTTTGGAACATTTATTATTCAAATAAATCATTAATAAGCTTTCAAATATCACAAACTTTCACCTCATAATGTTTATTTTATAATAATAAGTCTTATTCTTTCACGGTGTACTTTGTACACGACACGCCCGCTCGCGTTATGAAAAAGAGCGCGCCCGCCGGAAGGTTAAATTAGTTTCCTTATCAACAATCTTAATATTGTCAAAATCAAACTTATGATCAAACTCTAACGAATGCTTGGTTAAAGCAGTATGTTGTAAAGGGGGTAAAAAAATATTTCTTTTATGATCATATACTTGTCTCTCTAAAAGTCTAGATGTTTGTCCGATATAAACTTGATTACAACTCAAGCAAGCGATTGAATATACGATGTTACAGTGTTTTAAAGGAGGTATTTTGTCTTTAATTAAAGGGAACAATTGTTTCGTGTAAAACGGTAATTTAAAAATAGTGAGAATTCCGGCTTTTCTAAAGATTCTTCTTATGTCATTAGAGATATTATTACAAAACGGTACAAAGTCGTGTACAAAGTACACCGTAAAAGAATAAGACTTATTATTATAAAATAAACATTATGCGGTAAAAGTTTATGATATTTGAAAGCTTATTAATGATTTACTTGAATAATAATTGTTCCAAAGTATAATATAAAAATCGAAGAATAAAAAGGAAAGTTATTCATCTTTTCAGACTGACGAATTCTCGTGTACTTTGTACACGAACGCGCCCGCCAGCTCAAGGCGCGCCGGAAGGTTAAATCAGAAGATTCTTTTGGAGACAATTCACATGATTAAACAGCCTAGTGTAAATCTTAGGTATGAAACACCTAAAATACGAGAATATTACACAACATTGCTAAAAAAGTAATGTCTTATGATGTTTTTGCTCCATAGAATTTTATATGATCGAACTAATTGTCTACATATCAGTTGATTGTTATGTAAATGTTTATTTGCTCGTTAACACCTTTAGAGTGTAGAACACACCATATGAGCAAGAATGCTTTGTTATTACAAACGATACATCCTTTAAGTTTGAATTTCAAGAAGTTTTAATATGTTTTCAAAGTTCAACGGTATTTACCTTGTTCTCACCTTCTAGAAGCAGATGTTTTGTTTCACGGTTTACTTCAATCTTATTCCAACCGACTCGCGTGTCCCAAGTATTACGAGAACACGGTGACTAAATTCTAACAGCATAAGCAGTATTTTATAATTTTTCGTAACTTTCCTGAGGAAGATCTAAAGTAAAATCGAAACGTCGAAAGCTTTTATAATTTTTATTGCTAAATAGCTTGTTTTATATTGTTTTAAAATTGACCGAATCTTTGCGCCGAAAACAGATAGATTAATTATTACGGTGGAAATTATACTTATAAATAGCTTTGTATTGTTGTGCTTATTGCTTTGATTTCGCTTATTACTTTATATGTATATCGTTTGATTGCATTTATACCATTTACTCTTGCTTTACATTATTTCAATTGCTTATGCTTACCGCCTAATTATACCATTGCTTAATTCTATTGCTCATATTAAATCGTTTATTGGTATTACTAATTCATCTTATGTTTATATTATATTATTAATCACCGTTATATAAATGTTTGTGCCAATGCTTTATGTCCATGCATATTACGTGCCGTTCCATATTACCTGCCTTTATCCTATATCGTCTGCAGCAAGTTGTGCCAAATGCCATGTGTTGGACTTCGTTTTGTGTCATAAATTCGACAACTTCACCAGAAGTGAGACAAGTCCCTCAGTCCGTTACGACACGCTTAGGCACGCCGTGGTGCTGAAAAAGCAATTCGAATTTATTTATAGTTTCGCGAGTTTTGGTGGTTTTTGTGGCGTATAGTAAGGTACAGGGTGATTCTCTTGGTGCACCTGATTATAGAGATGCCGCCTGGTCAACCGTGATGTGGCCCACCCCCCGTGGTGCCTCTCATAATTTATTGATTTCGCCCCGCGAAGGGGGTGGGGTAGGGTAAAGGCAGGTACTATGGAACGGCATGTAATATCGAACTTCGTAATATTTCGATAAAAAAATAACGAACTCTTCAATAAGGCTGTTCGAGAACTCGGAAAAAGCGAGCCGAGTCAGACTCGGTTTTTCGAGCCGAGCCGAGCCGAGTACAGTAAAAGTTGGATGACTGCACAGAACGATCTACAGCGTAAGTGCGCGGTAGTCATCCCCACCACCGTGGAGGGGACTCCTCTGGCGCACCTCGAAGCTGGACCGTCGCGAGCGTCGAGTAGTGTTACCTGATCCGAGCTCGAATATCCGTGAGCCAATACTAATGCAAGAAGAAAACTTTTTTATTATTGATCTTTTTGTAACGAAACTTTTACTAACGTATTTCTGAGGTTTTTCTGATTAAAATAAGACAAAACACGACATAATTTGGATAATATTTACTTCATTTCTCACCCGGCATCCAACATTATTATCACTCATTAAATATGCAAAAATGATCCGAATTATATCATTTTTGGTCTTTTTTTAAATGAGGGAACCTCACAAATACATTGGCAAAAGTTGCGTTAACCAGAAATCAAAAATAGAAAAATTTTCTTGTTGCATTAGTAAATGTGTCATCGACGCGTTTGTTTTGTTCAGCTCGGGTGTCTTCCCTCTTGCTCTTTCTCTCGCTGTCCTTCTCTACGCTCGACAAAAAACGTAAACAAACTCCGAGCACGGCTCGAAATTTTGGAGGTCGAGAATATTTACCTCTGCTGGATAACTGCATGCCTCCGGTCCCGAATTTCGTGCAGTTATCCAACTTTTACTGTACTCGTAAAAACCGAGTGGCTCGAAAGAACCGAGCGGCTCGATAAAACCGAGTTGCTCGAATATTTTCGAGCTGCTCGAAAGAAACGAGCGGCTCGAAAGCAACGAGCGGCCCGAAAGAACCGAGAATCTCGAATATACTTCGAGCAGATCGAAATTATCGAGCAGCTTGAAGCTTGAAGCTTGAACGTTTCGGGCAATACGAATGTTTCGTATATTTTAGGTTACGTTTATCTACTGGAATGTAAATAATGGTTCTCAATAAGTAATGTAAATAATTAAAATGTAAGCTGTAAATGGAAATATTCTGTAACTTTTGAAAATAAGTACCAAATTCAAATCTTTCTTTTTTCTTCATTTTTTCGTTTATCTATGAACGTATTCATACACTTCTCTTTATGTTATCTTTCTTTTCTTCTTACTTGTTCTTTTTTCCTACTTTTTTACCCTCATCGTATGAGTTTTAACATTGTTAACACAGGGCGGCACCAGCTCATAAATAAATAAATAATTAAATAAATATAAATAAGCGTAATTACAAAGAATCGTTAAGTACTTGTAAACATTTAAATATGTAAACCTTGCATTATTAATTTTTAAAATTCTTAGTTCTTATTTAATTGATGTAAGATCAGAATAGAAATCTGCTTGAATGGGGATGGTAAATATTTATAAAAGAACGTATGAAATCACGGCAGATAATAAGTATAGACTAATTATGTTTTAATTTCAAAATATGTTCAGGAAAGTATTATCATTGGGTTGGTATCAGGATAATACTTTCTTGAACATATTATGAAAAGGTCTGTAAGGACCACCCTATTATACAATAGGGTGGTAAGGAGCACCCTATTATACAGTAGTTGTAATATTAAAAAAAATGGGATTTTGGAGAATTGCACCTGAGTGTGACCCTAAGATATGTACATAACAATATTTTTTAACATTTATAGCGTTTAACCTTTTAAATCGAGTGAGATCAAATCAGGTGGTCGTGTCAATATTAAATCGTGGGTTTCTATGTTCTAGCGTCCGCCACCGCCATCGCCAACGTGGTCGTTAGATTGGCGTGACGTGCCGTCGCCGCCTTCGACGCCTTCACCACCTTTGCCGCCATCACCGCCGCCCCCCCTCCCGTCGCCACTACGTTGGTTGCCGCCGTTGCTACCACCGCAGGTATGCAGTAATTTGCATTTTTTTTAACAATATTTTTTAACATTTATAGCGTTTAACATTAATTTTTTATTAACATTAGTTTAATATTAAATCGTGGGTTTCTATGTTCTAGCGTCCGCCACCGCCATCGCCAACGTGGTCGTTAGATTGGCGTGACGTGCCGTCGCCGCCTTCGACGCCTTCACCACCTTTGCCGCCATCACCGCCGCCCCCCCTCCCGTCGCCACTACGTTGGTTGCCGCCGTTGCTACCACCGCAGGTATGCAGTAATTTGCATTTTTTTTAACAATATTTTTTAACATTTATAGCGTTTAACATTAATTTTTTATTAACATTAGTTTAATATTAAATCGTGGGTTTCTATGTTCTAGCGTCCGCCACGCCATCGCCAACGTGGTCGTTAGATTGGCGTGACGTGCCGTCGCCGCCTTCGATGCCTTCACCACCTTTGCCGCCATCACCGCCGCCCCCCCTCCCGTCGCCACCACGTTGGTTGCCGCCGTTGCTACCACCGCAGGTATGCAGTAATTTGCATTTTTTTTAACAATATTTTTTAACATTTATAGCGTTTAACATTAATTTTTTATTAACATTAGTTTAATATTAAATCGTGGGTTTCTATGTTCTAGCGTCCGCCACCGCCATCGCCAACGTGGTCGTTAGATTGGCGTGACGTGCCGTCGCCGCCTTCGACGCCTTCACCACCTTTGCCGCCATCACCGACGCCCCCCCCCCCCCCCCCCGTCGTCGCCACGTTGGTTGCCGCCGTTGCTACCACCGCAGGTATGCAGTAATTTGCATTTTTTTTAACAATATTTTTTAACATTTATAGCGTTTAACATTAATTTTTTATTAACATTAGTTTAATATTAAATCGTGGGTTTCTATGTTCTAGCGTCCGCCACCGCCATCGCCAACGTGGTCGTTAGATTGGCGTGACGTGCCGTCGCCGCCTTCGACGCCTTCACCACCTTTGCCGCCATCACCGACGCCCCCCCCCCCCCCCCCCGTCGTCGCCACGTTGGTTGCCGCCGTTGCTACCACCGCAGGTATGCAGTAATTTGCATTTTTTTTAACAATATTTTTTAACATTTATAGCGTTTAACATTAATTTTTTATTAACATTAGTTTAATATTAAATCGTGGGTTTCTATGTTCTAGCGTCCGCCACCGCCATCGCCAACGTGGTCGTTAGATTGGCGTGACGTGCCGTCGCCGCCTTCGACGCCTTCACCACCTTTGCCGCCATCACCGCCGCCCCCCCCCCCCCCCCCCCGTCGCCACCACGTTGGTTGCCACCGTTGCTACCACCGCAGGTATGCAGTAGTTTGCATTGTTTTTTGTGTTTCATGTTTATTATGTTTAATGTGTTAATATTATATCGATGTTTGCATGTTCTAGGACTTGCCAAACCCTGCACCCATTATTCGTGCGCCGCGGCTGCAGAATGGATATGGGCCACCGCGGCTGCACCTATACGAGGTACCGGGGGACCTGGAACGGATGCAGCGGCCGATGGTGCGGAAGTTTGCACCGCTGCCGCTGGTGCCACAGTTACCACCATCCCCACCATCACCGCCGCCCCCACCGTCGCCTCCCTCAACCCCGGAGAATAGTTTTTAAATTTTCCCATCGTTGCGGCCGCGTAAGTAGTTCGTGGTTTGTTCTCGACGCTCGTTTGGTCATAGAGCCTGGCAGAGATGGGCATTATTTAAATAACTTTATAAATAAAGGTGACTTTATCTGTATGGTCATAAATAAGAATCACCCAGAGTTATTTATTATTTTAAGCGCCATAAATAATATTTTCAATCGACGGGAATTCATCCGTAGGTCCATAAATAAAATTCTCAGTTGACGGGAATTCATCCGTGGCTTTTGCCAATTTTCTCACTTTTATTTGTATTTATAGCGGAGAAGCTTAAATAGCTGTGGGCGTGGCTTCGGAGGCCCTCGGGCCTCAAGCGTCTTTGCTCAAAGTCGCCGGGTCCTCGAGGCGAGCGACATTGTATAGTTCGCCCGTCTAATCTGCAGCGCGGAGTTGCTCGGCGACGAGTCACCGATTGTACAGAAACTGAATTTCTTTATTTTCCATCGTATCAATATGAAAGGGACACCAATGGATTCCTTGCATTCTCCCGATCAAATGGATAAAAAAATATTTAAATCGGGCCAGTTTTAACGAAACGGGCTTTTAATCCTGCAAATTAATTTTATGCCTAATATCGTTAATTGAGGTAGTGAGAGCAAACAACGGACTAACCCACAATCTTTTCGAAATTGAGTTAATAGCAATAACGTATTCCTATAGGCGCTACTAATCATATAAAATAGGCGAAATTTTTTTTTTTAATGTGGGTTCATCCGTTGCCGCTTTTACTGCTTCAATTATAGTTAAAATTTTGTCAGGTGTGGTATCACTTTCATCGGGAAAGCACAAAGTGTTACTTTCGTACAGATCCAATGACAAATGCGGAATTTAAGATTTTTCCTTTCTTACATAATGGCTAGTGCAATCACTACTATCCTTGTTTTTTATAGTCCCGTGGTTCTCGACTGTCAAGCGCTCCCTTCATAAGCAGGGCTTGAAACTGTTATTATAAAGATGTAAATTCTTGAAAGAGTTATGAAGAACCTTTATTCTGAATAACCGTTATAAAAAACCTAAATATCAGACTATATAAGTTTAAGTTATGGTTTCTATATAGCTATATTACTTTTATTTTTTGGGTTCTATATAAGTTCCAAACTATACACCACTGTGTATAACCAAATTCTTTAAAAATTCTTATAAATAAGTAAATATATATTATGTACACATTTGTACATACGTATACAATTATTTTGTAATATGAAGTGTTCGTTAATATAAATGTTTGGTTGTTATCGCAATGAAGGACCGCCACCAGCCGCCGCCGCCGCACAGTGGGACGAAACGCCGAAAACGTGAAAAAAAATCCTTACGCTCACATTTCACCCTTTATCATCATGAAGATGGTCATTCCAGGGGTTTTTGGGGTCGCAGAATCAGATTCCGAGGTAAAAATTATTATTAAATTAAAACTAAGCCCTGGAGAGGGGGGAAAATGTTGATAAAATAATGTTAAATTTTTTTTAACAGTACTGTCTGATTTGGTTACGTTACTTGAAGTTAATTACGGCATCAAATTTTGAAAAATTAATAAAGATAGCGTTTTTAACTTAGCAAAGGTTATTGAGCTCGCGGAAACTAGAAGGTCAATAACTTGTATAAATTCACACTTCAGATATTGAAAATGCTTTTATTTATTCATAAGATGAAATTGTGCATTCATTCGATGTTATTAAAATATATAAAAAGTTATAAATAATTGAAATACACGATGGTCGTTTTTAATCGCGTGTAACATTTTTCGGAATCGAGAGGCATCGTTGAAACTTACACTATTTAGCGGCACGAGTATCGCCGGGACGAAGACACTTAGGGTAGATGTACCAGTAAGTGAACACGTACCAGTGAATGAACATTTTTTATTAAAACGAGTAAAATAAGTTATTAAACTAAGCAACTAATTAATTAGAGACTTCTTCTAGTTTCTTGCTTCATATCTAAAGAAGTTTTGCAACACGTCGAATCAATCGCGCTGGAAACATAATTTTATAAAAGTGTTCATTTACTGGTGCGTCTACCCTACTTGTGCCGCGCGAGCGGCCTGATTTCTGCCAACATAATTGATGATTACTCGGGAATAGCAAAAAAGTGCAACTTCTCCTTTTGCACATACATTCGTTAAACATTGGACTATCAAATAATGTAAGTTTCAACGATGCCTCTCGATTCCGAAACATGTTAGGTAATATCAAATGTTTAATAATGATCTGTGTTTTCATTTATATGTTTTAGTAATATTTATTTGTATTCATATTTATATTTACATAAGTAAAACAGATGTGTTACAATTTACCCCGGACTGGGGGCACATTGTAACAAAGGTTCAGATTTGTTTAAAATGAAACTAGATGTCTAAGTGTCCAAGATTTTTGTCAGTAAATCACGCAAAT
Source organism: Andrena minutula (assembly GCA_929113495.1). Lineage (NCBI taxonomy): Eukaryota > Metazoa > Arthropoda > Insecta > Hymenoptera > Andrenidae > Andrena > Andrena minutula. The sequence goes on along the minus strand of OV815993.1, from coordinate 73,574,962 downwards.
TATTTCCAGATTGAGGAAAACACTTTCGAAAAAAAACTGTGAAAACTTTTTTTGTTACAATCTGCCCCGGTCTCCCCTAAGCGTTACGAGGCAGACGGCCTTCGGCTGTATACGGGCGATCATTACAACAACATATATATTTCTCTTTTCATAGGTACTCTTACAAAGGTTGCTAATACGGAGGTACTCACCATTTTTCCCCGAATTTAGGGCGACTAAGGTGGGCGGTAAAGGTGGGCTCCGCGCTGCCGTAGATACTATAGTGGCGTCCAGACAGCAGACGCTCGATCTCTGCTGGTGTAACACAAACACACTACTTCGTAGTCACTCGTGGCACTGTATTATTAGTGTCTCTTTAAATTATCGTCTGTTGACTCACGGTACGAAGGACAAGTTCAGTCAGGATTGTGCCCTGTCGATTAACCCCTCAACGACCGAACCCTGAAACGACAACGACAACGTCACTTTGTTACCTGAGACTTCCGCACTGAAACATCACTGTACAGACAACCTCTAGTATATCTGGTATGGACGCGGTAGCCGCTTGAAAGGCAGGGTTCGTACGAGATACGGAGGCGGGCGACCAGTGGAAAACTTTAGTTGTTTAGGGTTAATCCCTCAACGACCACCTCCTTATTTCGTAAGGACTCTTCGTTTTCCACTGGTTGCCAGCCTCCGATCTCACACGAACCCTACCTCTCAAGCGGCTACTGCGATAGTACCAGACACGCTGGAGGTTGTCTGTACAATGATGCTTCAGTGCGGAGGCTTCAGGTAGCAAAGGGCGGTAAAGTTGGGCTCCGCGCTGCCGTAGATTCTCAACTATAGTGGCGTCCAGACAGCGGACGCTCGATCTCTGCTGGTGTAACACAAACACACTACTTCGTAGTCACTCGTGGCACTGTATTATTAGTCTCTCGGTTAAGTTTATTAGCCCGAAGATCCCGATACGCGAAATTACGCACAAGTAAAAACGAACAGGAATAATTACTGTAATTATTTTAACGAGGAAGGAAAATTACCATGGCAAGATACAATGATTAATGCTGGAAGAGCTTAGAGAATTTGTAAACGGAATTATAAAATATATTACATTATAATACTGTTATCCTGCATTTATGTTATTAAACTTATTATAGTTCAATTTTTACAGTTAAATATTCTAAAAAAAATTTTAGATTTCCATTTTTAGAAAATGATCAGCTTTTACTCATTGGAATAGTTTCAGTTAGTCTTTTTCTTGTAATGAAAAATATAAACACTTATATTCCATTGTCAAATTAAGATTTTTTGTTACCATTTTCGTATTTTTCTAAATTAAAAAAATTGTCCGCTTTTGTCCGTAAATTCAAGCATACCTCATAATTCTGGATAGATTCAATTTCACAAAATTGAATTATTCATATCCGACCGCATCCGATCCTTTGAAATATTGATATTTTTTTGCAGAAACGCAGGTGCAAGTCAGGCGAAATATACCATTTTGCTCCAATTTCGTATTTGCAACAATAATTGTGCAAATTGAATGTTTTTAACTTTAAATTACACTAATTGAGTAATGTTCAAATATAATAATAATGAGTAATATATGTTGGAAGTGAGGCACGCAGCTTATTATGCCTGGCTAATCCAGATGAATGTGTTTATTTTCACAAAAAAAATCATTATTAGAACTTGCTTGCTTCCTTTTTATTTGTTTCCCCAAAATTCGATTCCAATCACTCTCTGATTACATACACGATTCATTCTTATTTATCTAGCGTTTCATTCACACTTTTGCACGTTGCACACCTCTGCGTGCCTCACTTCCAACATATATATCTCATTATTATTGTATTTGAACATTACTCAATTAGTGTAATTTAAAGTTAAAAACATTCAATTTGCACAATTATTGTTGCAAATACAAAATTGGAGCAAAATTGTATATTTCGCCTGACTTGCACCTGCGTTTCTGCAAAAAAATATCAATATTTCAAAGGGTCGGATGCGGTCGGATATGAATAATTCAATTTTGTGAAATTGAATCTATCCAGAATTATGAGGTATGCTTGAATTTACGGACAAATGCGGACAATTTTTTTAATTTAGAAAAATACGAAAATGGTAACAAAAAATCTTAATTTGACAATAGAATATAAGTGTTTATATTTTTCATTACAAGAAAAAGATTAACTGAAACTATTCCAATGTGTAAAAGCTGATCATTTTCTAAAAATGGAAATCTAAATTTTTTTTTAGAATATTTAACTGAGGAAGCCCAGAACGCCCGAAATAATGATTTTATAAACTACTGCGAATTATACGCAGAAAGAGCAGCCGAAAAATGACAAATCATGATGTTCTAAATAATTTATTAATAAGCCCCGATCCATATATATGGATGTATATGTATGGAAATCAACATGAGGGGACTCTTGAAGCCCCAATATTAAAAAGAGCGACGAGAAAAAAATGATTATTGTATTTATTATACAATATATTACCTGTACTCTTAGATTATAATCAATAAATGACGAAATATTTAAGAAATCAAGTGAATGCCTACCTAAACGTCGATCCGTCCCACTGTGCGGCGCGGCCGAGAGCCCAGATCAAGTCAGTGATACCAGATCGAGGACGGGTGCCCTCGAGAATTTCCCCCACCTCGCGCACACTACGCCGGAGCAGCGTGTCCGTGAGCTCGGCGCTTCGGAGTCCAACTCACGGACGCGCTGCTCCGGCGTAGTGTGCGCGAGGTGGGGGAAATTCTCGAGGGCACCCGTCCTCGATCTGGCATCACTGGATCAAGTCAGTCGATCGCGAAGAGACAACGAGAACGGTGCATCACTAACTGCGCCCAACTTCAAAATAAAATATTCTTACAACATAAAGTACCTGATCATTATATACTTTCCATCACCCACAGACTTACCTGTAGATTTGGCGATCCTCGAAATTCATCTGAGTATTCTGGTTTCCTAACCCTTGCCATCTCTACGAAATATATAACATTCGTTTCTATTTTATTCTTTATTACCCCACCATCCCGCTCTATTTATTTGTGTCTTCCATTATAAATCCATTGATTTATTTATTTTGGACATTACAAATTTATCGTTTACAGTCTCAAAATTATTATGATTTTTTTTGAGGTTCATTGTAATAAAAGTCATTTGACATTTATTTTTGGCGTCATTTACGCTACAGCATCGTGAACAGAGGCGATCGCGCAGATTTATATAATTATGACAATCATAGCCAGATGGTGCCACAGTGGTGTTTCATCTAGAGACACTATAAGAAGAGTCTGGACACGGGTGACAGTCCGCCATGTTTGATCGAAATCCCACGAGAGAGAAAGAGATATACGCCATTTCACTCTTAACTACTCTTAACAACTCTTACGTTTATGGTAGCAAATCTATGTCAATGCATTGCGCATTTAAATAAGTATAATAAAAGAACATATATCAAATCGAACACAAGATTTAGTTTTTTACTTTATATCTTCATTATCTTGGTATAATGGACAGATTTAAAAATCAGCGGGAATAGATGAAAAATGACGGGCCAATGAAAAACCCAAATGCACATTTTCTATGTAAAATACCGCCATAAACGTAAGAGTTGTTAAGAGTGGTTAAGAGTGAAATGGCGTATATCTCTTTCTCTGTCGTGGGATTTCGATCAAACATGGCGGACCAATCAAAAAGTGGCCTTCTCGTGTCCAGACTCTTATTATAGTGTCTCTAGTTTCATCATGAATTAAAAGTGTTCTACACGGGAACCTGTGGCTTGGCAGTGCCCTCACCATATTCATGAAATACTGTAGAATGTTAGCGATGTGAAAAAGCGGACCCTGGTAAGCTCGAATGCAATCGAATCTCGAACGGCCACAATCGTTTGAGCTGAGTGTACTAGTGGATAAACCCAACAATTTCAATATTAAAAACAAAAAATTACTAAGAGATCCAATTAATTTTCAATTCTTCAATATCTAATAAACCCAAAACAAGTGCCCTATTTCAAAAATTATAAAATAATAATTAATTACAACCTTAACAAAAATATTCTCTCGCTTGCTCGAGCCCATTAGGTAAGAAGCGAGATTGAAACTGTTGAAGCTTTACTGTACAATAATATTTTTGCATGATATAACTATTCAGTTATATAAGCTTATAATTGTATCTATATAAAGCTAATACATATTGCAATTATATTTCGAACAGTTTAAACGTTGCAAATTAGTAAAACTGTTATTATTAATGAAATTTTTTCTCAATTTTTAATTATTGGGCCGTGTTTAAGGACTGGGCCATTTACCTTAATGAGATTCAAAGCGATTCGAATGTTTACAGGATTGAATAACATCGAATCGATTTCAAAGTTGTTGTGTTGATCCCATCATTAAGTACCGCACGGATCAGCCACTCGAGCCGGCGTGATTTGACGCAGCGTTACATTCAATTAATTTTCATGTGGTCAATTTTAAAGTGTCCACGATTTTTGAAACGTATTCGTAAAGAGGACAAACAGGACTATATCCTCCTATTATTTTCATATTTTTAAAATGGTGCCATCAATTACAAAATTGCATTTGTTTACAAGAATTGCAAAATAAATGGCCAAAATTTTTTTTTCAGTGAAATAATTTTTATTAGGTACTCTTATATCTCCACTGTAAGCACCTAAAAGGTCATTTTTATCGGTTTGTTAATTCAACCGTTACAAGTTTTTGAAAAAAAGTAAATACTATATTTCATGGAGCTGTAACATTCACAATTTTTGGAATTTTCAAAAATCCATCGAAATATGTTTATATATCCCTAAAGACTAAAACATATCCAAGTTGTACCGAAATCCGAAATGTTACTCCGAAAAGTGTCTGAGTTCGCGTGGAATGACCCATTGTAGTTAGTAGGAACATAAATTTTCGTTATTCGAAGCACACAGTTTTTTGCGTAATAACCGCTAAACTAATGTCGAAATGTAGCATTGCAAAAATATTCAGACAGTAAAATTACATAAATTTTATATCAAATATATCTTTTTTCACAATATTATCGTAATATTCATATTTCTTAGGTTGATTAGCCGTGGAAGGTCAATAATTGATAAGGATTATTGAATCAATAATTTCAGAGCTAGAATCAGTAGTACTTACATTGCAACGCGACGTGCCAGGCGCAACTCACCGGTTCTCGGAGGCTGGAATGCATGACAGACGATTATTCATCGTTGAATAAAGTTGAAGTTGGAAACTTTCTTCGACGCTGAAGTTGAAACACTCTACAAATAAAAGATATAATTTTATTTATTCATCGAATAAAAAAAACGATTCGTCGTGCGTCGAATAAAGTTTAGTCCGGGTAATCTTTATAAAACACATGACGAATATTTTTTTTACTTTTATTCGCTATTCGAAATGTTTATTCAAATAAAAATGTTGTCTCTCATAACGATTGCCACCTGTGCTACTTTCCATAAATCCAGCAATAATTACGACTGCAATATTTATAATCATACTGTTCACACACGCGATACCCGACTGAAGGACGTATAGAAATCCGTTATAAAGGAACAGGTCGCTCTCGAACGACAAGGGACACGACGCAAAATATTTCGTTTACATGATCGGACGGCCGGTACTAGTTCACGAGAAGTAGCATTTAGTACCATCCAATGATGAAAATTTCAATTTCTATGATTTTCGTTCCATTTTTTTGGAAATAGTACCAATAATGAGCCAAAATCGGGTGTCGCACGTTTGTTTCGAACGTTACGACTCATTATGTTCAATAGCTCTCGCAGTATTCACATATATATATAGAAATTTTTCCTTGATAATGGTCTAAATTAAGATCGAAACGTTGGAAACATTTATATAAATCATTGAATTTTATTGCAAAATGGCTTTTTGAGTGTGAGTGTTTTAAATGTGACCGAACCATTGCGCTAAAAACATATTATATATATAATAATGAGCCAAATTACGACAAATGAATTGTAACAATATCTTAATTTGTACATCTTACCCCGATCATTATTCAGGATAATATATATTCAAATTGGTTACTATTAAAACTAGTGCGATGTATGTCGTGTTTCGAATTATTTCCGTCGATAAAACTTCGCCAATCCATTGGTACAATTTTCAACAAGATAAGATAAATATTACGGGACACCCCTAGGCCCGAGACAAACGAGCGAATTCCCAAACGGTCATTTAGCGGTCGTCAGCTTAGGCATTCAAAAATCGACAGTTAAGATTGTTATAAGCATTCGTGAATGTATCACATTAACGACGACAACGCATCGTTATACATTAATATAGGAATATAACATTTTAAACGTTGTCTCCTACGTTTTATTCTGTTACGTATTAGTCTTACACGACAAAAATACCCGCGCGACAAAACTCGCTCGTCTGCAGCATGCCAGACATGTTTTATATATACCGATTTCCGCGAAGGAGATAATTTGGAAATATAATTGTTCATAATTACGTATTTCTTCTTCTTGTTTAGAAGATGTTGGAATTCTTCGTAATCTTCTAGGAACAAAACGTGATACGATCACTTCAAACTCCATTCCTCGTTCTGCGTTGCACCAATCCGACTGGTCTGACCCAGGGAACGGTTGACTCGCGCTCTTGCTGATGGAGGGAAATCACCTACAGGAGCGGTGGTAATGTGTGTGTGAATTGACGCCACGATTGAAGACGAACCGATATCATGGCCAACCAGCGTCACCGGGACTTATGTTGTCGACGCTGGTTGGCTGCGGTGTCACTCACTTGGCGCTGGCGTTGGTCCGTCTCCAATCGCCTTAGAGCATATAAACATGGAGGAAGCATGCAATAGGCAAAAATGTAGACGGCGATAGAAAGAGAAAGATATACGGGAGGGACACCCCCTCTCTTTCTAACATAAAAAAAACGCCGGCGCTAGAAAACCAAGTGCGTAGGTAGTACACTCAGCTCAAATGATTGTGGCCGATCGAGATTTGATTGCATTCGAGCTTACCAGGGTCAGCTTTTTCTCATCGCTAACATTCTACAGTATTTCATGAACATGGTGAGGGCACTGCCAAGCCACAGGTTCCCGTCTAGAACATTTCTAATTTATGATGAAACCAAAGAGTAGATATAATAAGAGGCGTCACTCCAGGCGGAACCTTTGAAGTCCTTACTTGACCTTGGCATTTAAATTGGTTGTATATTCGAGCGGGATATTCAAATCGACTAAATGTACCTTACCGCATTTGGCTGATTATTGCCGAAGTTTACCAATCACTGCCGAATGGGCATTTAAATTGGTTGTCTAGTGATTTCCCTAGGTTATTTCTGTCCTTGTCGAGTGACGCCTCTTATTATATCTCCTCTTTGATGAAACACCACTGTGGCGGCATCTGCCTATGATTGCCATAATTATATAAATCTGCTGTAGCGTAAATAACACCAAGAATAAATGTCAAATGACTATTATTCCCATGATGTAAGGACATAAGGTGTGCTCGACCGGCAGCTGATTTTCGTCTTCTACTGCGCCTTCCCACTTTCCGCCATGTTAAAATATGGCCGCCTAGTTACATTATGGGGTTTATAATGTACACTCGGCTCAAACGATTGTGGCCGATCGAGTTTCGATTGCATTCGAGCTTACTAGGGCTGACTTTTTTGTATCGCTAACCTTCTACAGTATTTCATGAATATGGTGAGACGGGAACCTGTAGCTTGGCAGTGCTCTCACCATATTCATGAAATACTGTAGAATGTTAGCGATACAAAAAAGTCAGCCCTAGTAAGCTCGAATGCAATCGAAACTCGATCGGCCACAATCGTTTGAGCCGAGTGTACTACCTAACTTCGTGTAGCGTAAACTCTAGAGGCGCGAAGTTTGAACAAGACTACACGAATGTAATAGGATGTCGTATTGGTTGACAATCCAATATGGACAATCTTGGGAAGGGCACGTTATTGGCTAATCTGGAAGGCTGCGCACGAGTAGAGACACTATAATAAGAGTCTGGACACGGGTGACAGTCCGCCATGTTTGATCGAAATCCCACGAGAGAGAAAGAGATATACGCCATTTCACTCTTAACTACTCTTAACAACTCTTACGTTTATGGTAGCAAATCTATGTCAATGCATTGCGCATTTAAATAAGTATAATAAAAGAACATATATCAAATCGAACACAAGATTTAGTTTTTTACTTTATATCTTCATTATCTTGGTATAATGGACAGATTTAAAAATCAGCGGGAATAGATGAAAAATGACGGGCCAATGAAAAACCCAAATGCACATTTTCTATGTAAAATACCGCCATATACGTAAGAGTTGTTAAGAGTGGTTAAGAGTGAAATGGCGTATATCTCTTTCTCTGTCGTGGGATTTCGATCAAACATGGCGGACCAATCAAAAAGTGGCCTTCTCGTGTCCAGACTCTTATTATAGTGTCTCTACGCACGAGCACCCCTGATAACCAGATCTGGCGGCAGGATCTGCCGGCAGCTGCGGTGCAGTCTACGTCCGCATTCGACTACGGATCTGCCGGCAGAGTCTGCGTGGCAGGGTCTGCCGGCAGATCGACGGCAGATCCGCGGCAGATCCTGCCGCCCGCCTGACACATCCAACAGCGCCATCTGTAGGCCACAATAGCCAAACAATTCCCTCTGCGTGACGTCACATGGACCTACTCACCAACACAAACGTACATTACTGCTGTAGGTGTATCCCTAACCCCAAATAATAAAGCAAGCAGATTCTACAATTTATTAAATAATTAATTCTACTTATTTCAAAAAGTCTTTATTCTTTATTTAATAATATACAGGATTGGTGATTACAAATGTTATAAAATAATATAAATAGCGCATATAAATTCGAGGAAGAACATTCAATATTTAGGGCGGTATTCTCAGTCGTTGTTTATTCTTAAGATCGTCTTAAGCATGCGGTATCCTTTACTAGTCTACGAGGTTAGTAGAGGATGCCGCATGCTTAAGACGATCTTAAGAATAAGCAACGACTGAGAATACCGCCCTTACATTTATAAATTCACATGCGATACGTCCCGTAACCAGTGGTACCTATTAAGTGCGAATCACAAAATTTTCTATATTTTGGACTTCTTTTTCCCTGTAGAATCACCATATTCCGTATTGTGTTAACGCTGAAAACAAATAGAACATTAGTATAAAATTAAACGTAACGTTGAATAAACAGGATACATGCGATACTTACTTCAGCTCCATCTTCGCACAGCACACACCCTAGGCGATCATCCATGCTCCTGCGAACATTAACATTTATAATAAAACATGTGTTAAATTATTATTTACGAAACAAGACGTTAAATATTTGCACTTCGCGCATAACCCTATTTTTCTGTCTTGCAGATAATGTGACTCTCGATTTTCGCGACGTAGATAATTGGAAATTATTCAATTCCATAATTACGTTTGCCTTCTGGATACGTCTGGATGATTTGTCTGGATATTGATCGATGAAATGACTTGGAATATTCTTCGATTTTACCGGCACTGACTGCCACTGCCAGTGACTGCCACCCCGGACCACGAAAACGAACGCAAACTGGACGTAAATTCTTGACCAATCACGAGTTTCGATACTATGGCGCAGCCAATCCGAGCGTAACCCACTGTACCGCCAAATTGTTACACGTGGTGCATCTACATACCGATTGTTCAAAGTGGCATCCGTCGTGCTTGAAGACGAACGCTCGAAAAATATTCCATGTCATCCTAAAGCATCAATATCCAGACAAATCATCTCGAAGTATTCAGAAAGCAAACGTAATTATGGAATTGAATAATTTTCAATTATTTACGTCGCGAAAATCGAAATTCATATTATCTGCAAGACAGAAAAATAGGGTTATGCGCGAAGTGCAAATATTTAACGTCTTGTTTCGTAAATAATAATTTAACACATGTTTTATTATAAATGTTAATGTTCGCAGGAGCATGGATGATCGCCTAGGGTGTGTGCTGTGCGAAGATGGAGCTAAAGTAAGTATCGCATGTATCCTGTTTATTCAACGTTACGTTTAATTTTATACTAATGTTCTATTTGTTTTCAGCGTTAACACAATACGGAATATGGTGATTCTACAGGGAAAAAGAAGTCCAAAATATAGAAAATTTTGTGATTCGCACTTAATAGGTACCACTGGTTACGGGACGTATCGCATGTGAATTTATAAATGTAAGGGCGGTATTCTCAGTCGTTGCTTATTCTTAAGATCGTCTTAAGCATGCGGCATCCTCTACTAACCTCGTAGACTAGTAGAGGATGCCGCATGCTTAAGACGATCTTAAGAATAAGCAACGACTGAGAATACCGCCCTAAATATTGAATGTTCTTCCTCGAATTTATATGCGCTATTTATATTATTTTATAACATTTGTAATCACCAATCCTGTATATTATTAAATAAAGAATAAAGACTTTTTGAAATAAGTAGAATTAATTATTTAATAAATTGTAGAATCTGCTTGCTTTATTATTTGGGGTTAGGGATACACCTACAGCAGTAATGTACGTTTGTGTTGGTGAGTAGGTCCATGTGACGTCACGCAGAGGGAATTGTTTGGCTATTGTGGCCTACAGATGGCGCTGTTGGATGTGTCAGGCGGGCGGCAGGATCTGCCGCGGATCTGCCGTCGATCTGCCGGCAGACCCTGCCACGCAGACTCTGCCGGCAGATCCGTAGTCGAATGCGGACGTAGACTGCACCGCAGCTGCCGGCAGATCCTGCGCTCTCCCGGCAGACCCTGCCGTCAATCTGCTTGCAGACGGACGGCAGATGGCTATCAGGGACACCTTATGTCCTTACATCATGGGCAAATGTGTCCACCATTTTGGCCTAAAACGGAAGTAACAAATCGGCGGGCACTTCAGTATTAAATGAAGTTTGCTGCTGATCCCACTTTTCTCTGAATGTTGTGGAATCCAATTAGTAGATGCAGTATCTCTTTCTTTTTCTACTTATTTACTTGCTCGTCGACCAATAGAAAACGCGCAACACATTTGCTAATTACTACCTAGAGGATCACTATGCGTGAACGCCAGCCAAGTGGTCCCAACGCGAAGCTAACCACGGCCAACCAGCGTCGACAATCTATTTGCCGGCGACGCTAATTGGCCGTGGTTAGCTTCGCCTTGGGGCCACTGGGCTGGCTTGGCGCTGGCGTAAGTTCACGCACACATTACCATCACTTCTGTAGGTGTCCCCCCCCCCCCCCCCCATTCACTGCGCTTAATCGCTGTGAACCCTGGGAATGCTACATATTTTTCATAGCGTCACTCGGGAGGCAAGAGTGGGGGTGACAAGTATTGTGCTCGACAATCTAATGTACTAACAATTTCTATTTCTATTACAATTTTTATGCTTCGAAGATATTACTCTCGCAGCCACCCAAATTTTAACACTTAAATTCCGCTTAGAATATACCTCTGGTATACTGTACTACTTCAAATTTGCGCTTTACATTTAAAGGAACAAGGAACCCAAGCTTCGATATTCGCTTCGATTGTTTTGCTACTAAATCTGATTTAAAATGGATACCCATAACTCAACTATCGAAGCTATAAAATTCATTTAAATTCAAACGTGCAAAATTATGAATATTTACTACATAGTTCACATGCGAAGTACAACTATTACATACACAGATATTTAATCTATTTATAGGTATCGTGATCAACAATTAGATCCTGCAAATCCTAAAAATATATTTTCGCGCGAATTTTCAAACCAGTTACCCGTGTATCATACGCGCACGTGATATGTTTACCAATAAAATCCAGAAAAAAACAATTACCGCGAAAATTCTACTACGACACGCTATTGGCACGTTGCCATTGTTTATTTCAACGGCGCGTAACTATAAAATTTCGAAACAAGCTAAATATTAATAATTAAACGAAGAAATGACTCGTGTCGGGCAAATTTATAATGGAGAATAACGCCTTTAGAAGCCGATCTTTTGTTTCTAATTATAAATCTGAGCTAGCACACGCGGGCTAAATAGTACTCTGTGCCAATTATACACAGTTGATTTTGGTACGCTAGAAGTAAAACAATTGTCAGTGGTGAACGGCGAAGGTTAATATGCATATACATGCATGATTGCCGAAGGAAAGAATTTTTACTATTTCAGTCCCTACCTCCGAACGCGTTTATACATTTATTTCTTTCGTATTACACCGGAAGATCTAGCATAGCAGTTATTACTTCGCCTGTGTCGTGGCCGCAGTTTACACACGGAGAAAAATGTTATCGGTTCCGCTAACACAAATGGAAATAATCTTTGTCATATGATTACATGCGTCGCCCAATAATTGGATCAGTTCAAAGGAGAATCTGAACTTAATTGTTATCGAGAAGATGACGTCCGTTACTCCAGCACCCACAAACATAAAAAGGTTGAAAATTTGTAAATAGTTGTCAGAAAAAGCATGGTTCCAAATAGAATTTAATTCTTTTCAATTGCAATCTCTCTACTTTAAATGGCAATTTAAAAAACGTTTCTGTTATACAATTTTATAGATATCCGCCACTCAGAAATGTACGCCAAGGAAGCATTATCGATTTGGACATCGACATGTTCCTTAAAATTTCAAATTACGAAGACACTGTTAAGAAGCTCGATATTTATTATGGAATTGGTATGGGACAGCTTCGATTCTCACCATAGTAACACATTCGCGACCGGCAGAGTTGTTACGTTTTTAATACCGATAAAAATAATGAAATTCTAAAGCTGATTGCTGCAACCTTGCGTCGTTAGGGCGAAGATAAAAATTATAAAATATGTTTTGAAATATCAATGTTGTAAATATGTGCTGTTGTTTAACGCATATGCGACCACTGACGTGAATTCACGTTAGCAACAACTAGGAATAGAATTTAAAATGAAGTGAATTCACGTCAGCAGTTTCGAATGTGTTAAGGTGAATTCCTTAAGGTTATTAGATACATAACTCATACATATTTTCTAGTTAAAAGGCAATTATTGCGTTACCAAAGTTGCATAACTGGTTTGTTTCCACAAATTTCGAGCGATACAGTAGTTGGGAGTATACGAGAAAGTATTTACTGTGCCGCTGCTATATGGAGCTTGTACCAAGCGTATAGGTAACTATATAAATAAAACTTCAAGCTCTATTATTAATTAGTATAATATCCGCTCAACGAATCAAGTCACAGCTATAAACAGACGAACGTGGTAGCGTTCAGACAGAACAGAGCAGCGATAGGGAATAGCCAATCGCTGTGTATATTTTGTTTACAGCTGGTTACTGGACTCGTTGAAAAGAATAATATTATGTATATATAAAATTGTTTTACCAGGCGGATAGACGATGATCGTGGGAAGTCTTACGAGCTTGGGCAGTCCACCGTAAAATGTATGCGTGGAATTTTAGAATGTTGGGAGAAGCAGTCTGATAGAATAGAGTTATTTAAACGTAATCAATGCAATCGATTCGCGCTGCATTGCAAATTTCATTTAGATACTGGCGACGAGGTTTTTAAAGATGCCGAATACGACCACTTGCAAGTAATTATCTTATATAATGAAATATATGATACTAAGTATTCTGTAATTATTATTAATCATATACATTTATATAAAAGAAATCACTATTATTGTACTAACTATCTGTTTCTCGTAGATCGATATCGTCTCGCTTTATTTGATATTTCTGGTACAAATGATTTCTTCCGGTTTACAAATTATATACACTCAAGACGAAGTGGCATTTGTACAGAATCTTGTATATTACGTGGAAAGAGCGTACCGTACGCCTGATTATGGCATGTGGGAACGAGGTAGTCGATACAACGATGGCACACCTGAAATACACGCTAGTTCGATTGGTATCGCTAAAAGTGCTCTCGAAGCTATCAACGGATGTAACTTATTTGGAGAAAAAGGTGCTTCCTGGTCGGTCATATACGTTGATATCGATGCTCATAATCGTAATCGCAGTATTTTCGAAACGATGCTTCCCAGGGAGTCCAGTTCCAAGGTACAGAGCATTTTTATAGAGAAATCCTTTGCGCTTATAAAAAGATTGTTGGAATTTGGTATTACAAATGTATTATTCGCATACAGAGTGTAGACGCAGCTTTACTGCCCACAGTATCCTTCCCTGCGTTCGCCACCCACGAGGAGGTATTGTACACCGAGACGAAGGCAAATATCGTGGGAAGATTAAAGGGCAATTATGGTTTCAAGAGATTCGGAAGGGATGGATATAAAACAGTGTTGGAAACCACAGATCGCCGTTATTACAATTCTGGTGAAATCAAGGTCTCTGATGTATTCGATTGTTAGTACGTTACTTTTGAAACTTCATTTAAACAAAAATTACATCTTGTTCGACCGATTTTTCTGTAGTATCTTTTCGCGATAACGAATTAGTGCCGCATAGAGACCGTAAATGTTTCTTTCTGTTATAGGAATTTGATAATATCGAGTGCGAGTGGCCGCTGTTTTACATTTTTATGATCATAGATGGTGTTTTTAAAACCATACCGGAGCAAGTGGAGGAGTATCAGAATTTGCTGAAAGAGCGAATACACAAAGATATCAATGGAGGTATATTAATGGAACGTGAATTTAAGTTAGTAGATCGTGTCAGATGCTACTCTAATTTTTGTAATTAAATAGATCCTGTAATACCTATGTGTTACTATGTGCCTGAGGAGAGCTTGGACGCGGAAAGGAATGATCCTGGTAGTTGTTATCGAGTAGCGAGCAACGAGGGAAGAGGGCGAAGAGGTTCCGCAGATACCGAACCCGCCCCTATCTACTTGTGGAACCAAGCTATGTTTGTAATCGCGCAATTGCTTACTGATGGTCTGTTGCACATTAATGAATTGGACCCCATCCGACGGTATCTTCCGTCGTACAACAGGCCGAGGAAAGCTGGAAGGTATTCAGCTTTTCAAGTAAGTGGTAACGCGTTTCTCTTGTTTCTGCTGAATTCATCATTTGTATAAATTATTTTACGTATGTTTGTCCCATACAGGCTAAACCCAGTATTGTAAGTAGAAGACACTATATGTGTGTGTAGCTAGTACCTTCTGCATTGATTTTATTCTACTGTTTGAGAATTAAATTCCACAATTTTGCACTCATCGAATATATACGTTTTCTAAGCTTTCGAACTATGTGATAATACATGCCTAGTACATGCAGAATGTTTCGTATAAATTTGATCTTTGTATTCGAGTTACTTAGATTCGTCCAATGTCTAATTTATAATATCTATTCTGTAGTATTAATAGTAGAATGATGCATGAAGCTTGGATGGAGGCATGATTTATTTCGCTCTTTTTTCTTTATTATGCCTGCTGCAACTGTCTTACCTTTCTCTGTAAATGATCGCTCTTTGCGATCACGCAATCTATGATCGTCCTTGCAAAGATTCTTCTTACAAGGAGAGTATCCCAGGTGTAAGCCAATTGATTGTTTTGGATTTTGAAAGAAAAATAAGATATACGTGTTTTTATATTTGGGAGGCGAAACTACTCCCAAAGCAGTACGAAAAAATTTGTGTACGAAATTTTTATTTCAAATCATTTTTTGCCCATCTCTGTCCCAAAGTTATAGGATAGCTGTTCGTCTCCGATTGTTTTGGTAAAAAACCAAAGAAATAGTAGGATGGTACCACATATTCTCATGAAATTTGAGGGGTGGTGTCCCCCTCTGAATATGCAAACAGACCAAAATAAAAAACACCTGTTTCTTATTTTTCTGTCTTCTAAAACAAATGCAAAAACCAAAGCAATCGGAGACGAACACCTGAAAATCTTATAACTTTGAGGGGTGGTTTCACTCCCCAAAAAACACGTAATCTTTTTTTTCGGCCCTCTAAAACATATCCAAAATCCAAAGCAATCGGAGGCAGACACCTGGGATACTCTCCTTGTTAGTATTTCCGGTTCTGCAATGCCTGGCGCATTAAGGAAGAAGGATCGAACATATCTATCTTTAATAATTCTAGCACTATTTTCATTACTATCCTGTAATAATGCATGGTTAATCTATTAATAACATTTCTGTATATCAGGGTACTCATACTGATCTTGTAGTACAAATCGTTCTTATTGCCGAGTCTATGCGGTTGCAAGCTATGATGGCAACGTACGGTATACAGACACAGACTCCGCACGAGGTAGAACCAGTACAGATACTGTCGTCCACGCAATTAGTGAAAGTGTACGAGAAATTAGGAGTGAACAGCAAATTGGACCTGCAAGGTCGACCAGGTAGACCGATCGGATCTTTGGGTACAAGCAAGGTATGCTTCTTCCACGTACGACACAAGGATTTAAAGGGAAAATTTAAAATAATTCTTTGTAGGTTTATAGAGTATGTGGCATGACAGTGCTCTGTTATCCTCTGATATTCGAGGTATCTGAATTTTATTTATATAGAGACATGGCTCTGTTAATTGATGATATTAAAACCGAGCTTCAGTTTGTTGGCAAATACTGGCGACTATCGGGTAGACCTACCGTGTGTCTTCTAATACGAGAAGAGCATATGAGGTGTTTATTAAAATTTAACATAAGCTCAATCAAGGTATATACGTGTCGCGTATAAATCAATAAAATATATTCGTACTTCAGGGACCCGCAATTCAAAGAGATGCTTGATCTCTTCGCAATGTTGAAAAAAGGCTACTGCGATAAGACCAAAGTACGAATTGGACGATTGCAGAATCTTATTTCCTCTTCGTGCATTGGTAAATAATATTTATTAGTTCTGTTTCCCATTGTATTCCTAATTACTAACAGCGTCTTTATATGTTATATAGAACATCTGGATTTTATGAACACCATAGAAACAGATCTTGAACTCACCCAGTTTAGACAGTTAAAGCATGATTATATCGGATACCAAAGTCTCACAGATGTGCCTAGGGCTCTAACGTACGCAGAAAACATAAGAGATTACTCTGTAAGTATCCTACGAGCAGAGATGGGCAAAAAATTATTTGAAATAAACATTTGTGTAGGTACGAAATTTTTATTTCAAATAATTTTTTGCCCATTTTTGCCTACGATTATGGAATTGTATACTTCGTTTATCTTAATCAATTCGCGTTTCAGAATTTTGCGAATGAGCCATTATATAATATATTAACCGAGATTCGTAGTAATAAAAGCCTTTACGCTCTGTGCCAACTTTACGGTATTTTGTTGCAACGAGAGGGCATAAATTATGAAATTAATGGAATAACAGGTATTACTTTGCTCATTTAAAAGTAACTTAATTACTTATATTACGATATATTGTTGTTCATTTGGTTTACGGATTGATTCATTTTAGTTGGCGATCACTTAAGATCGTTGTACCAGCAAGCAGGCTGTCTCAGATATTGGATGGTTGTCCGCTATTGCAGTAGTTTATTAAATCACACGGTGGACAGCATCAGCCCTTTTATAACAGGTGTTCTCGTTAAAGGGAAACAGGTAATCGAATATGTATTTACCAGAATACATATTTTTAGTTGCTCGCTAACACTGAGGTCGTTATTCCTGGACAATGTTAGATAACAGTTGGAGTAATTGGACAAGAAGAAACAGTGTTCGACAAACCAATGACACCGACAGAAATTCAATCAGTCGTGTACTCTACTATTCAACCGCACAACGTGGTGCAAGCTGTGCTCCAGCAAGAGGTTTTATTATACTGCGGGAGACTTATCGGAAGGAATCCAGAAATGTTTAAAGGGATATTGAAAATTCGTATTGGGTATATAATAATTATATACTGACGATCATTTTTTAATGCTCTCAGGAAGGAAATATTTCTAAATGCCCTTTATATCCACAGATGGGTGTTAGAAGCAATAAAGCTTTACTTAGAAATATTTGTTGAAAACCCTAAACCAATTGAGAATTATAGTCCATTCGAAATTCGTCGGTTTCTCATAAAAGTACTAACAGTTAAAGATTGGGCTAATAACGAAAAGTACGTACAATCTCCAATTTGTTTCAATATTTAGTGACGTCGATTTTGTACAAATTAATAATATTCTATTTCTTTTGTAACAGATTTACAGTTTTGGGGCGCAGAAAAATCGAAGGATGTCTGTGCAGAGTGCCTGCACACTTTTACAATCATGTCTGGGAAGTACTGATACGTTGCCCGGATGGAATTTGCGTCAACGGGCGAGAATTGCCTCAACACCCCACTCTTTCTAACATGACCCGTTCGGAACTTACATTCGCTTTGCTCGTGGAATCGTTGCTTCACAACATACATTTGCCAGAATATCGTCAAATTATTGTAGAGGTGATTGTTTTAAATATTCGTTTATTCGCCGAATTATTTTCCCTTTTAATGTCATTGACCGGTTTCTTCTAGTAAAAATCAGATTTTATAATATTCTTTTTCTTGCAGTTACTTACGATAGTATCAACCATTTTACTTCGCAATCCAGAATTAAGTTTTCAGAAACAATTGAACCTTGATAAACTTGTTGAAGACGCTGTTTTAATGTACTGTAAGGTACGTATATCATAGCTAAACAGGGTGATTTTCTTGCGGCGCTCAAAGAGACGCCGCTCGGCACCCTGTAGCGAAAACGACGCTTGATTTCGATCCTCGAAGGGGCTGGAGTACCCATTAAGAATTGAGATATCTCGGGTTCCGCATTTCCCACCAGATCTTTGCGAAAACTACGCCAATCGATTCCTTAGGTTTTTTCGACGAAAATAACACCAAGAACGACGTAATTCGTACTATAACGAAGGAAATTATATAATTTCAAGCTAACTTCGTTGAAAAATTGTCCGATCTACATTTATTTTTCCGAAGAAAATCATACCAAATGTCATGTAAATCGGACTGTTTTCAACGAAGTTAACTTGAAATTATACAATTTCCTTCATTATAGTCCGAGTTACGTGGTTCTTGGCGTTATTTTCGTCGAAGAAAGCTAAGGAATCGATTGGTGTCGTTTTAGCAAAGATCTGATCTGAAATGCGGAACTTGAGATTTCTCACTTCTTAATTCCGGCTCCTTCGAGGGTCGAAAGCAGACATGGACAAAAAATTATTTGAAATAAACATTTCGTACACAAATTTTTGTGCTCATCTCCTATCGAAAGCCATAACACTCGGTGTGCAAGATCGGTTACGTAAAATATTGATTATTGTTAAATGAATTACAATATAACAATTAATTTTTTTAGGATCATAATCTGGAGACATCTACCGATCAGTCACCATTTTTCTCTGCAGATTACTCGTTAACTACAGGCTATCTTGCTAGGGCTGTTGTTAACAACGTGCTCACTGGTGGATGTTTTCCAACTATTCATGACATCAATGATGCAATTGAAAACAGAGACACATGCAAGATCACATAGTAATGTAAATTAGTTTCCATAAAAAAGGAAATGGTTTGAATATCTGCCAAACAAAGCTGTATTCATAGGAAAACGTTGTTATATATTTTGCTGAATGTTACATATAAATATTTCTTCAATGAAGTAAAAAAAGAAGTGTTCTCGAGATTGTAAAAAATATTAATAATGTGTTGACAATGTACACAAAACACATATTAAAAATTTATTTTCGAATGCTTAAAATTCGCAGTACTTATGCACAATCATATGGTATAAAAAGTCGATTGTAATTTTTTACATAACTGTACAAATCTAATTACATCGTTGGGAATCACCTTTTCGCAAAATTCGTATCCATCGCTCGTCCAGATCGCTGTATGTTGTTAATATTAGCTTTAATTCTGGAGGCAACAGTGCCTACTTCTGCAGCGCTTGCCAGCTGCTTTCTAATGAAGTCTTGATTGTACATTTTGCTACTGTCCGTTTCCTTCTTTTCCTCTTCGCGGTACCTTTTTACATTCCTCTCTCGTTCTGTGTCTCTCCACGATGCGTTTGCTATCATTTCTCTCCTACGTTTCTCTTTCTCTTCTTCGGTTAGATGCTTCTTTTTCCACTTATCTCTGCTTCGATCTTGTTCTTTATGTTGTCCTTGGACGTCGGAAGATGATTTAGAATGGATTGTGTCTTTATGATGCAATCTGTTTGAAGGGTTTCTGTTACTGTATCTACTTCTAGGAAAATCGTTTTGTCTGTCTTGAGGAGTTCTGGAACGAAACTCTTTGTCTTTATTCTTATATACATCTCTGGTATCTACTCTGCTTCGCTTTCTATGAATCGAAGGATCGCTCCTCTCTCTGCTCAAACTACGATCCCTCGCATGTTTCTCAGACATCTTTTGCTGTTTGTATTCTCTTTTAACTTTCTCTATATATTCTTCTTTCCTATGCTTCTTAATTTGATCATTATTCTCCTTACTCTTACTTCTATGTTTCTTTTTACGTTTCTTTGTATCCTCTTCGCTCGAACTCTCTTCGCTGCTGCTTTCCGACTCGCTACTGGAACTATCGCTCTCTTTTCTTGACTTCTTCTTTCGTTTATGTTTGGACTTCTTCATTGACTTTATTAAGTCTTTATCATTCATTTTCTCTTTCAGCTTCTTGTACTTTACAGCCAGCAGCATATCCAATTGTGTTTCGTCGTCGCTATCTAGGTTCTGCTTTTGTTTCTTCCTTTTCCTCTGTTTCTTCTCGCTCTTGCTTTTCTTCGATTGTTGCTCCAACTGAACATGAATTACAAATTATTAATGAAAGAACAAGGTTTGTTAATGACGGATATTAACGTTTACTTACCAACTGTCTTAGCTGCTTCAACTTAACAGGATTTTTCAACAACTGGCTCCTAGTTTCCATTTCCTTCTTCTTTATGGCATACAGAGGATCTTCTTGCATCTTTCTTGCTAAGTCTACTTGCTCGTTACCAGAAAAGAAACGTAAGGATGGTGGAATACATTCTGAAATTATAAGTAAGTCACGTACGAAGCCAAAATGCATATCGATTGTTAGTTACTACACATAGATTATAATGCTGCATATGTATATAGAGTTTATAACATAAGCACCGTGTTCAACATGATTCCTAGGCGCACGATTTAATTCAGTATCTTTTTCTGCTTGAACAATTTGTTCGAAAGATTTATCAATCGGCCGTCCAAGCAAGTAGTCTTCTCTGTTAACCAACTTATTTGGTCCTTTGTACATCCAATCCAATTTCTTGTCATCCTTTTTCTCTATCACTCCTTGGTCCATTGCATACTTTTTCATATCCTCCCTGTCTTTCTCCATCTCTATTTCTCTCTGCAGTTCTGCTATCTTCTTCCTTTCTTGACTCTGCTGTTGCTCCGCTTTCCATACTTTCTCTATATTTTTCATCGTTGACGGGTGCCACGATTTCTTCAAATTCTGCCTTAGCGAAAAGTTGTTAATTTTTTTTCGAATGAATACAACATGCACTTTTGTTTATGCAACACAGTGTTTTGTAATTAAACTTACCAAATCTCCTCCACCCATTTTTGTAGCGAATTGTTGATTTGTAGAGAAAAGTTTGTGAGGTTAGCTTTATTTTTATACCACTTCGCGTGAATTTTGTGAACTTTTGGTTCGACGAGCCTTAGAAGAAACCAGAAGTCACACAGCTCAGAGTTTGCAGGTCTCCGGCGGTGCCGACAGAGTTTGCAGGTCTCCGGCGGTGCCGAACACCTACAGGGGCGGTGGTAATGTGTGCGTGAATTGACGCCAGCGCAAAGCCAGCCACGTGGCGAAAACGCGAAACGAATGTGACGTCACTACGGTAAGCTCTCGGCTCCCTAGAATGGTAGCTTGGCCCGTCTCCGGCGGAGCCCATACAATAGCCCCACTGCTATTGGTCAGAGGGAAACACCTATAGGGAGCGGTGGCAATGTGTGCGTGAGACGCACGATGGGAGCCGAGCCGACACTACGGCCAGGGTTTGGCGGACTCATGCCAAGCATTACACCTACAGGAGCGGTGGTAATGTGTGCGTGAATTGATGCTGGCGCCAAGCCAGCCACGCGGCGACATCGCGCAACGAATGTGACGTCACAGGTGGACCCTGTGCCACGTAAAACGTCGGCTTTGGCGGGACCCAGCCTAAGCACTTGGAAATTTCAGGCAGGGTCCACCGGCCACCGCTGCTATTGGTCAGAAGGAAACAACCAATGACGGCCAATCAGCGTCGCCGGGGAAATAGGTTGTCGACGCTGATTGGCCGCGGTGTCACTCGCTTGGCGCTGGCGTCGGTTCGTCTTCAATCGAGTAGTAGTTCCTGTACGCGCCCGTCACGCATTTGGCTTGGCTTGTCGTTGGCGTCGGTACATTTGTGACGTCACATTCGTTGCGCGATGTCGCCGCGTGGCTGGCTTGGCGCCAGCATCAATTCACGCACACATTACCACCGCTCCTGTAGGTGTAATGCTTGGCATGAGTCCGCCAAACCCTGACTACGGCCAACCAGCGTCACCGGGACATATGTTGTCGATGCTGGTTGGTCGCGACGTTACTCGCTTGGCGCTGGCGTCAATTCACACACACATTACCACATTACCACCGCCCCTGTAGGTGTTCGGCACCGCCGGAGCCTGCAAACTCTGCTATCACGAACTATCCCGTAAAATATAGCCGTAAACATGACGGTATTCCAACTCCTAAAATATTTTATATTATAGAATGATTTTGGCTTTCTACCTCGCCTTCAAAAATACTTGCAAGCTAATTCTAATCTAGCAACTATTTATCTAACACAGAGATCTTTCCAGATGTTTCATTTAAAATCGTGGAAGTTTTTCGAAAATACTCTCACGTTAAGAGAACTCGTTATGTAGTGAAAATATTTATTTATTTTTAAAAACATTTATATTTGCCTTCATTCGTATCCGTCCACGTAAGTTTGTCAATCATTCTCAATTTCAGCTTCTCTCAATTAAACTACATATATCTTTAAAATTTCACGTGATACATTTTTTGTAGGTTATGTGAACCACTTGTTTATATCACCCGCTTTCTAACCTCAAAATTATTCTAAACATTGTATCTCTTTCAGATCATGAACGTTTCTAGGAATATGAGCTCGATTATTCACAGGATACACGCTGTCAAAGAACAATTATTTTCGCCTAAATGTTTACTCTACACGAACGTCGGAATCTCTATTTCTCTCTCCGCCGCGGGCGATGTTTTAGAACAGCATTACGAAATTTTGAAGGTACTAGTCCGAGTAAAAATCACATTTCCTCTTGATTTTCAATGTAGATTTTAGTTACGATTGTCGTTGTAGGGTGAGTGGGATAAGTGGAGTTTAAATAGAACTAGGAATATGGCTGCGTCCGGTATGGCTGTTGGTATAGTATGTCACTATTGGTATAAATATTTGGACGCGAGGCTGCCGGGTCGTACGGTTAACGTCGTATTAAAGAAAGTGTTCATAGATCAATTAATCTGTTCCCCTCTTTGCATAACGATGTTCTTCTTATCGCTGGCCATTTTAGAGAACAGTAGCTGGTCCGAATTGAAAAGTGAGATTACTAACAAAGCGCACAGATTATACGTAGCAGAGTGGGTGGTTTGGCCACCGGCGCAAATTCTTAACTTCTATCTCCTGCCGAACAGATATAGAGTCCTCTACGATAACACCATATCCCTCGGTTACGACGTATACACCAGTCAAGTGAAACATGATAAATCGAAGTGTGGTAAAGGTAGTAAACATTAACGACATCTGTTTTGTCATAGAGTTGTTAAATTGAATAGTTGGAAATTGGAGAGTCTACTGTCTATTGTGAGATAATAGTTCCTGCTGGCTGGGTAACACGTTTTAATGTGAAAAACGACACGATTTTATACAGTCTCTGTACATTACAATTGTGGATATTGTATTTATATGCTAAATGAATTTAGAAATAATATATGGGCATGTACAAAAGTAATCTGGCTGAATGTTCTTTTATTTTTTATTATTTTTTTGTTATAGAAATTAATAGTGGAGGCCAGTGCTGGATTTACCCTATAGGCTAACAAGGCTGAAGCCTAGGGCCCCGTTTAACTGGGGGCCCCCTATTCTAAATATTTTCTTCGAAAAATTAGCATTTTTTTATATTATCTTTATTAACTTGTATCTTTAATGTTTATTTATGTTAATGTTATGTTTAGTTTTGATATTCAATGTTAATTTTAAAATTAAATTCTTATTTAGATTATACGAGTATTATTATATAAAAAAATCAGCGTCATTTTATTTTTTACATTCAACCGAGGGCGCACCAAATATTCAGCCTAGGGCCCCTTGAAAGGTAAATCCGGCTCTGGTGAGGCAAGTATTTTGTACGTAAGTTTGTTATATTTTCTTGTAAGGAAAGTTTTATGAAAGAATATTACAAACTTGTGTGCTTAAAATATATATTTACATACTTATGCGAAGTGTCCTCTCGTGAATGTTCGCTTAAAACATTCCGTCGTGAATACCTATAGGTACGAGGACTGCAATAAATAGTAACAAGTTACGAGCCACCAGTCTCCAATCTTTTGGTACAGCGTATGGCGCCAGAACCTGGGTCAATCTGTGTATCTAAAAAAAAGTAAAAGAAGCATTGTTGCGTTACGAGAACTTGTACCGAACCAGAGAGAAGGAGATATTGGTGTACTTACTTCATGACTTGCGCATATAAAAATAAACGACGTGACTAAGAGATTTAATACTGGAAACCTAGGTAATAACACTAAGACACCGTGCGAGTCTGCTGCGAGCCAGATGTGGCCTTGTGCGACTAGAGTTTCTAAGCTGATTCGACCTAAACCAGCCAAGAGAGCCGAATGTTTGCCACGCAATGCCAATGATGCGTTTCTAAGCGCTATGTATCCTATGATCTGGTGGCAAAGACGGTGATTTAGAGCGCAATGTCCCAAAAAGGAATGAAAGTATGCAGATTAGGGTTGTCCGGGTACTTGAATATTCGAGCAGGTTGAAATTCGGTCCGAGCTGGGACTTGGTTTTCGAGGAGAGCAGGGTACCCGTAAAATCCGGGTAGCTTGAATTTGTTTCGGGCGGCTCAGTAGAAGGGGCTAGCTCGAATTGTTCCGGGTGACTTGGATAATCCGAGCGCCTCGAATGTGGTTCGAGCAGTCCGACTGTTGAGATGCTCTGAGGATTTTCCGAGCCACCCGAAACGATTCGAGCTAATCCCTCCTACCGAGCCGCCTCAAGCAAATTTGGGCTACCTGGTTCTTCCGAGCGGCCCAAAACAATTCGGACTACCCGGATTTTTCAAGCCGCCCGGAACAAATTCGAACTACTCGGATTTTTCGGACCGCCCGGATTTTACGAGTACTCGGCTCGACTTCGGCTCGTTTTATTCGGGTACCCGAACAGCTCTAATACAGTACGTTACCGGTATGAAAGCCACGTATGAATGGATCTCTTCGCACTCCGACACCGAGTGACAGAGTATAGTGAAGGTGGTGTACGCCGTCAAAGCGACCAGTGCCAGCAGAGACGAGAATGCTGTCCCCGGAATGTGATCTATCCTCTGCAGAGCTACGAGGCCAGCACCAAAAGTGACTCCCCAAGCCACGCTGTATCTGTCCACCCTCCAGCGCGACCACCACTCGCGTATGTCGTCGTCGGTCGTGACGAACAGTGCCTTCCACGGCCTCGTGACGAATACTTTTTCAAAGAAAACCTATCGCATGACCAGGCACTGCATGTGTTTTTGTAATATAAAGTTTGTATGCTACGTAAGTTGTGAATTAATACCTCTGACATGTATAATATAGTAATCATCGACACGAGACCTAAGAGTTTGAGAGCAAGGTACAGTAGAGCCCTCGGGCCGTACTCGGTTAAGCTACCAGAATATATTCTTGGCGGCACCCATGCTAGGAAGTAGATGACTAAAAACCAGAACGAGACCAACGGAACGAAATGATAGAATTGGTACGGCCTGTTCATGCAGAGGCATAAGGAGACTGTTAGGAAGTTCAGTCTAAACATTACCTGAAAGTAAGAAATTGGTAGATTAGGGGTGTGCGGGTACTCGAATTATTCGAATTTCGAGTACTGGAATTTTGAATATAATAATGATGGGTCGAGTCGAATCGAGCGTTTGAATTTTCCGAGCTGCGTGAAATCGACGAATTGTTTGAAAAGAATGTGAGTTACTTGAGAAACTCAACTTGGTTCGAATATTCGAGTCCTCGTCAGACTGCGAGTTACTCGAATATTTCTGTATTTACTATCAAATACTAGTCCAACTGTGGAGAAGAAATATATAAAACGCTAGTAACTCAAAGTAATTCGAATATTTAACTCAAAAGTTGGAGACCTGTTCGAATATATTCGAGTAATTCGAAAATTTTCCAGATGAAAATTTATCTCCAAGTAACTCGAAGTCTTAAGAGGGCTCGAATATTCGAGCCGTTTGAGTTTTCTAAGTAGCTCGCATTTTCTTCAAACATATCCTCAATTTCGAGCAGCTCGGAAAATTCAAACGCTCGCTTCGGCTCGAGCAATCGAACAGCCTTCAGCTCATAAGGCAAGATCCCGAACCTGAAAATTTAAAAAATTCTGAAACTTTGTGAATATGTGAGGGGGGACACTCAAAGGTCAAAGGGGGCGAAATTAATCCTAGAAAATTCGTTTTTTTTCCGATTTTGTGTTATAACTCGCGGACTGTAAGAGATAGAAAAAAGGTTTCAAGACAAAAGTTATTTCTTTTAATTAGATCTATCATTCGGTAAAAAAAATATTTTATAGTTCACGAGTTATAACACAAAATCGGAATATAACCGAATTTTCATGGGTCAATTCTACCCCCTTAGCTTGAATTTGGACAGCAAACAAAAATTCCGTTGTAATCAGGAGGAAATCCCCTATATATTCACAAACTTTTAGAATTTTTTTAA
Organism: Andrena minutula; assembly: GCA_929113495.1. NCBI lineage: Eukaryota > Metazoa > Arthropoda > Insecta > Hymenoptera > Andrenidae > Andrena > Andrena minutula. The sequence goes on along the minus strand of OV815993.1, from coordinate 73,548,103 downwards.
TTTTCGCGTTCGGGATCTTCCCTTGTCAGCTGGTAAATTCAAGATTCACAAGCTTATCTCGCGTATTTTAATAGTCTCTTAATACATACCCTAGCGAATCTCACCAGAGAAACATCACCCGTCTGCCAGAAGTAACAAAAGTGTCCATACCCAGACAGGAATAAGTAAGCAGAGTTGATTAATCTTAAATACATGTAGATCGGTAAGACATTCTTAGCTCCAGTAACATGATAAATTAGCACCACCGCCTGCATCAGCCCTCTCCATTCATCCGTTTGCTCCCGATTCAAAGTTCTTGGCCCCCTTTCTCTATCTTCAGTAAAAAACAATCCAAGCGCCAGTATATATCCAAGAGGCAACCAGAAGCTGAACTCGCTATAGTATTTGTTCTCCTTCATGAAGAAATTAGTTCTAAATGAAACACAAAGGCGTAGCTTAACAATGGTCAATATCATTATTCAAATGAAAATAATTTGAATTTACCTGTCGCATAAATAAAAGTACGCGAGAATAATGGACAAGAGAGCCAACGATGTCATCAGCGTATAGAAATCCTGTACTTCAGGTTGGTCATTCTGCGTAACTTCAGAAGCATTCGCTTCTTCAGTGTCTTCAACTTCAACAGTGGTGACTCGCAAGTAGGATATTTCAGATCGATAGTGGCAGAACTTTCTGTACAGCCACAGTCCACCGCCAATTATTATACTGTAACGAACTATCATTTACTGCATGCTTACAGCATGATATAGCAGTATACGAACAATTACCATAGAGCGAGGGCAGACAAGCTTAGCAATTGCAGTGTCGTTGCTGGCTCCGGATAGCTACAACAACTACCATCGTCAAAATTCATGTGATCGTTGCAGTAAGTGTTGAGAAGTATCTGAACTTTGTGTCGCAAGGACAGGGGGCTAGCTAAATATCCATCCGGACTCTGTTCCAGCACTCCCGCACCGACCAGCTTACTGCTCTCCCAAATGTGAGCATCGCTGTGAGAGAGTACCTGTAAATCGTTAATATATAATCATTTTCCTCTACCAGAGACATCGGTACAGTCGAAGGAAGCTCACCTTCAATGCAGCTTTGTTACACAAATTGATCTGCCTGTTATCTATGCCTACCAACTGAGCCGGTAATCTTTCTTTCAACACAGGGTCCTGCAACACCCATAGAAGTCGCGTGTTTCTTTTAGCCAGAAATTCTACCGGTTGTACAAGTCTGACTAATCCCATACTATACTCAGAATACAGTTGAGTATCGCTGTTATTGTTCGTGAGAATCGTCGTTGCTGCATTGCCTGCGATAATCAAGCTCGGAGCATTGCTTTTCTAGAAAATTAGACAGTTGTTAACACCTAGATTATATTTGTTTAAACTTCTATGAGTGTGAAGGTCTAAAGTGTGTTACCATCCAGCCTCTAAGGTCCTCTATCATAGAATTATCCAATCTAGGTCTCCATAAGAACTGCACTTTCAACTTAAGTTGAGCATCGTTGAAATTTAAATTCGAATTTTGCGGCAAGTCGGTCAGATCTGATGCTTTCCCGTCCACTATGTACTGAGATATAAAGGACTTGTATAATTGTCTGATTCTGGCATCACCGATGAATACAAAGTGATTGTGGTGGCCCATGAAAGCTAGATATCTCAAGCATCTGCGACTGTCTCTGAACGAAAGAATATTCATTAAATATAGTATTCTCTATACCAGGCCTTTCCGAGTAGGCGAAAACCACTGCTGAAACACATGCTTCGGTTCTCCCTCCAACGCAAGTCTTCAGCTAAGGTGGGACGATTCTTACCATCCTCTCTCAGAGGAGACAGTAACGCCGCTATGTTGGGGCGTTCGTCAAGATTTTACACATTTCGTATTTTCACCCTAAAGCGCCCCAACATGCTTTCTAGCGGCGTTACTGTCTCCTCAGAGAGAGGGTAGTAAGAATCGTCCCACCTTAGCTGAAGGCGCAGCGTTGGAGGGAGAACCAAAACATGTTTCATGAGTGGTTTTCCCTACTTGGGAAGGCCTGCTCTATACCAGGGGTGTTAAACTTCCCCACTCCGAGAGCCGCAGGACTCGAGGCCTCTAGTCAGTGCTGGATTTACCCTCTGGCTAACAAGGCTGAAGCCTAGGGCTCCGTTTAGCTGGGGGCCCCTTATTCTAAATATTTTCTTCGAAAAATTAGCATTTTTTTATATTATCCTTATTAACTTGTATCTTTAATGTTTATTTATGTTAATATTATATTTAGTTTTGATATTCAATGTTAATTTTGAAATTAAATTCTTATTTAGATTATACGAGTATTATTATAAAAAAAAATCAAATCAGTGTCATTTTATTTTTTACATTTAACCGAGGACCCGTCAAATATTCAGTCTAGGGCCCCTTGAAAGGTAAATCCGACTCTGCCTGTGGTCAACCGGTTCCTCCATTTATTTTTCTCCAGAAGTTGCACGAGACGCAACAGGGAGAGATTACGTTACCCAGAGGAGAAATTCCTCTGAGTAAAGTAAGTATAAAAGGGGTCGTTCTCCTACGGCTCTACAGAGCAGGCGAAAAAGAAACGGAGCCACTGCGGCTCTCGAGCCGCTTGTTCGACACCCCTGCTCCATACAGCATCCCAAATACTTCAGGATTCAAATTCTTACGTTTGTGTGTAAGAGTGCATCATACACCCGTACGGCTGCCATTCTTTGTCCCCTTTGTATCTTCCTTCCGTTAACAACCACTTACAGGAATCGCTACCTAAAGAAATTGACTGTATTAAATTACTCGCATCGCATTACTAGCATTCGAAAAGAGCAGCGATATTACTCTGAAGAAGAAGGTTATAAACATGTATATATATATATATATATGTTACCATAAACAAGATGCATTAATCCATGATACAGAATGAAGCAAAGGACAAGTGCGGTAGCTAATTTCTTAGCACTTGCCACAGTAATTAAACTAATAAAATGTTCCGCTGAAGTCATGAATAATTTATTGCTCGTTTACATTGGCGCTGAAAAGGAATGCATCTTTCAGTATATACACGAATAGAATTATTACAGTATCGGAAATTAACAGCGCTAGTGATCCATTACTCGACCCCGTGCGTCCACTTCCTACACTGTCCGTCTTACAGAAATATAATCACCTAAACGTGCATGCAATTCTCGAGTCATTCCGCGGGGGCCGGCGTTATAAACAATGATAATAATAAATACACAAGCTGCGCTGCCGCGGCATGTATCGTAGCACGATAGACTAGAGAATCGTTTTAAATAAAGCAGGTCAAAGAATTTATTTTGCATAGATAACTTTAAGCACGGCGTGCGGTTCCAACGCCCCGGTCATTTCTGCAACGCGCGTTACGTTACGCACGCTAACGGGAAATAACATCTGCGATGTAATCGATTTTTCGATTGGTTGTTTAAACATCGAATAGAAGCGGTCGTTCCCCAAACTGCAGCGGCTGCAAGTTGAGCGGTGGTTATCAACGGCTACGAGGTGATTATATTTCGCGATACGTCTTAAGGGATCTAATTCATGCTGAGATTGGAATAGCAGAAGGAGAGATAATTCAGTGGGGATTCTAACGTGCTACGTATATCGCTGTCTAATGTAATCGCTCGTTTGTACAAGGTTATTTGACTTGATCGATAAGTGCATATTTCCAGCCCATTTAATCTCGCCAGCGATAATCAAGATTACGAGGCTATTGCTTCGGTGAGTTCGAATACTTTATACAGTGTTTTCATTTTATCGTTTAAAAACAGCGGAAATTTGAAACGCCCTCGCGAACAATACCCCCACCCTTGGCCACTTGTCAGCGTGTGTTTATTTCTCTGACACTAAATAATAAGTTTATTCAAACGCGCTTGGATAATTCTGTTTCTTCGAGTTCCTATTTAAATTTACACGATGATCAAGATTCACGGAGATTGAGAACCACAGGTTATAATCTACAAGAAGGTGACTAGGGGAAGGTCCCAGCTGGAAAGAAGGGGAAGCTTAATCTCCCGATATGATTAAATTTCCCGGTCTCCTTAGGAATAACCAATCCCATTTCTCAATGCATAACACCAAAAAAAGATGAATACTTTACTACGCCATGAATATAATACTGTAAACGGGTAAACACGGTCCATTGAGAATTGACCTTTGAGAGGAATGAACGTAGCGCGAATACAAAATTAAGCGTTGCTCGAGATCCAAAGTTCAGCCGTCTTTTATTGTTTCGCGCTAAGAAAACTATAAATCTGTAGAAATCGCGATCCAACGATCTCCGGAGCGATCGCGCGATATTTCCCGCGGCAGCGCCGGGAATACTAATTACGGGCAGAGATTCTCTATTTCGAGAAGTCGTACGATGTCAGGTAGAAAGTTAGGTAAGAATAGCCGCGCCGGCGAAGGGGTGGCCCATCGTGTGTTGTATACTCGCCCCATTACGTGGGCACGGCTGTCAAGTTTGACTGATTTACGCTGGGGTCCCCACTACGGCAACGACGCTTCGCGACCATCGGTGCGTGCGGCTCGTTTTTCTACGCGGACAGTATAGCCACGAACTTTTTAGGGGAAGATAGAAAAAGAAGAATGCAAAACTGCATCGTCGCGACCGCCTGACATTCTTGAACCGAGGAACAAACAAAACGAGTGATCCATGTAAATTGCAACGAGCAGCGGTTATGTTTTTCAATGGAGAGCAACATAACGACAATGGCGGCAATGTCCCCGTCGAAGGTAAGTTTTAATGTCAGGACCCCGTTTAATGCACGCGAATCCGCCTCTGTATTTGCATCCACGGCGCGACGAAAACCTCCGGTGGGATCGTCCAGAGCAAATGTGCCTTACAGCGCGAGGGATCGCGGCGTTTTGCATGATCAAAATAGAGAACCCTTCCGCGTGCCACTCATCAAAATTTCGATGACGTTTTACGTCAAATTAGACGCGCTACCCCTTGCTTCCCTGGCAAGTCCTACGATTTTATCAATATTGTCGCCTCGCTTTAATTGAGCGTATCGGTTCGAGCGACGTTTTATCGATTGCGGTTAAGGTTTGCCGAAGCGAGTCGATATTTCGTCGAACGTGCTGGCTATGTATAGTGGTTTTTAGTCCCATCGGGGATTAATTCGGGATTAACGATCTTACGATCGCGACGGCCTATTATGCAAACGGGGATTAAAGTATTTTATTCGGGTTTCGCTTGAAATCGTTTTCCTGATCATGGGACTTTGGGACATTGTTGAATGTTAATTTAACTTTGCTAGAGGAGGCATAGGTAAATTTGGGTAGAAATAAATTAATAAAATAAGTGTACACAGTTCGATCGCATATGGGGCTTTGTAATGCGTTATATATCCTTTCAGCGGCGGCTGCAGAAGGAGTTGATGTCCTTTATACGTGAGCCTCCACCAGGAGTGCGCGTGGACGCGGATCTCGCTGATCAAAATTTAACGCAATGGATCGTTCATATGGAGGGTGCAAAGGGCACTCTGTACGAAGGCGAACGGTTTCAGCTGCAATTTAAATTTAGCTCTAAATATCCGTTTGATTCGCCAGAAGTAACTTTCATAGGTGGTAATATACCAGTTCATCCACACATTTACAGTAACGGTCATATCTGCCTATCTATTCTAACTGATGATTGGTCTCCAGCTCTGAGTGTGCAAAGCGTTTGTTTAAGTATTGTATCAATGTTAAGCAGTTGTAAAGAAAAGGTAAGAAAGAAGAATTCCCTTTGTCCGTCGGCGAAATACTTAAAAGGATCGTTTCTCTGTCGTAGAAGAGGCCACCCGACAATTCGTTCTACGTCAAGACGTGTAATAAGAATCCAAAGAAAACAAAGTGGTGGTATCACGGTGAGTCATCGCCTCTTTCTCCGCGCGCTTCCCTTCGTAATAAATATTGCAAGGTTTCTTTTCCATTGTCTTCGAACAGATGACAGTGTGTAACAGCAGCTGCTAAAATAACAACTTGTCGATGTGCAGTTATCGCTGGACCAAGTGGAACGGCATCCTTTATGTCTGAAAATGATTATTAAATATTTCCAAAATGAAACCGCTGAAATAACTTTTCTCACGTATCAAACTAATTAGGCGCATAAGTTAGAAAAAAGAAAAAATGAAAGAGAGGAAAAAAAGCAAAGGCTGCATAGTACTTATTATTATTACTATAAAGAGGCAATGTAAAATGCGTGAGTTATCCAGTTATAAATTATTATAAAGTTACTAAGAATGATATATATTATCCCGCAGTTGAATAGGAAAAAAAAGCATAGATTACAAAACATGAACACAGGAGAAAAAGGTGCACGTAAGATACTGATATATGATGGAAACCCATTTTCATTGTATATGTAGAAAATGCGCTGTAAAATTATATCAGATTAATATATTGCAATAACTACTATTGATAGCATAACACCAAAAAATATATAATGTTATCTCACTTGTTATCCCGCTTATTTAATGTTCATCTTCTACTGTGTTACTTTTAAATAAAAAATGCTAACCGCGAGTTTCGAACGAATCCAGCGAATACGCGATCCGAATTAAGTATATATATATAAATATATATGTAAACGTGCACATTCTGAATGTATAATCCTGCTTAGTTCCAATTATTGTCTTGATAGCAATAACGTCATTTAATTTTTCAACTGGAACACACAATGTTGTTAGGATTATCGACCTGTATTATTATTATTGATCAATAAAATTCATCCTTTTATAGAACCAGGGTAAAATAGAATTTCATTGTTTTTGCCACTAATATCGATGTATTTGTATTTTCTAAGTCGGTAAGTTTATAAAAGATACTTGAAGTTTTGAACAGTATAGCGATACGGATTCAAATTATTGTGGGCGAATTTCATTTACGAATTTCGAATTATCCGCGCAGGAATTCCCCGTGTTTGGAATAAAATGAATATCGTAAATTATATGTTTCTATTTTCGAGTGGTAATTTGTATTTAAAAACCTGAATTTTCCGGTAATGCTTCTTTCGCAGATTTCTTTTCCATATTTCAGGAGATTTTCGTAAATTTGGAAACGAAAACCACGCGATTTGGGCGTAAGTGGAATTCCCCTGTAACGTCGTTTAAAGGGAAATATCGATATTGATTCTACTCGATTTATAATTTAGTATAATCAAAGATGTAGCGAAATAATACGAAAATAGATTCCGATAACATAGAGAATACCCAGCCTAAACTGACTTCCACCAAATCCTCGGCGTAATGTTTATAAATAGGTTACACCGTATTTGTAACCTTACACTTTGTTACTAACCTAACTCAACCGAAACTTGCCTAACCTATTCAACAAACCACAAAATGCCTCCAAACAAACGAGTGACACTCGAAACGCTTCGTCGAAAGTGATTTATTGAGAAAGTGGTTTACAGATGTTTCTGCTAATGCGTACAAAGTAAAAAAAAAGATTAAAAAATTAACTACATCATTCTCACGGACAATGGATCCCGGTGGATCTCAGTCACGCGCAGTTCCGTGTCATTGGAGTATTCAAATGAATTAAAAATGGCCGCGCATCGACAATTAAAATGTCACGGTGTATAGATGAAAATCAAAGCAATAAGAATAAATCGAGCACTTTAGGGTAGTATTTTGAGATGACTATCAGAATGAGCGTGCGAGTGAGGAGAACCGTTATCTGCGGAATCATAATATTGTTCAGTGTGTTGTACTTTTATACAAGTCGAGCCTTAAATACAAATGAACGTGACAGAGATGTTTCATTGAAGTTACTTCTTGCCGCTGCTATAAAGGCGGCTGAAATCGGTGGTTCCGAAGTGATAGCGGTTCACGATCAAGTGAAGTTCGAAATAGGGAGCAAAGGGAAAACAAAAGAAGGTAATAAGCTGGTATCTTTCTTATTGGAACGTAATAGGGCTGGGACTATTCGAAGAATTTGATATTCGAATGTTTTACCAGATATATTTATATTATATATTTATTCGAATATATTTCGAATGCTACGAATAAACTTCGAATATTTGAGTATGCGAATGTTATTATTCGAATATTGAAGTATTCGAATATTGATGTATTCCAATGACAATACAATATTTTCACGTGTTTATTTTTAGTCATATGAGGGACTTCTTCTCAGGCAGTCGTTTGGGTCGGTATCAAAATTATTGCTTCCTTTTTCGTACATTTTAATAAAAGCTCCTTTTTAAAAAAAATGTTTAGTATAAAGTATTTCATGCTTTTTAGTGAAAATATTGTATTGCCATCGGAACTATATATGTGTGCAAAGTTTCAAGTCAATTGGATATGTTGAAGTGGGTCAAAATTAAGTTACAAGATTTCGCCCTGACAAATTAACGAACTCATAACTAAAACTAAATAAAAGCTTGTAAAAAAATGAACCTAAAAAACTTGATTTATAATTCATACCATAGTATTTGGATACTTGGATATTCAAATTATATTCGCCAAATAATTGAGAACCTGAAGTCTTGGAATATTCAAATACTGAAAAATTCGACAAATACTCCCAGCGCTAGAATATACTGGCTGTTTTCTGTAACTATAATTATAGTATTGTTGTTAAACAGTTTATCTTCCAACTTAACAGGTGTAAATGATCCGGTAACAGAGGCGGATTACAGATCGCACTGCGCGATGTACCATTCTCTAATAGAGGCGTTCCCCGGCATAAATGTAATATCCGAAGAAACCTCGAAAGACTGTGATAAAGTTACAGTGTCAGATATAAAAGGCTCCATTAATAGTTTAATCGATCATAATATTAAGGATGAAATTGTGAATGCAAATGACGTCACGGTTTGGATAGATCCTCTCGACGCGACAAAGGAATTCACAGGTACGTTTAGTTTGCGAGCTTAGCGCTTGATTAAGGGGTGATTCTAGTTTGAATCGCTGAAAAAATTAAGCTATGTTTAAATATATTTTTGCTCAGTAAATGCACATATAATTACATAAATCTTTTTGGTAGTTATTAAGCTACTCTTATATTATAAAAAAATTTAAATAGAATTTTTGCAGTTTGTTTTAATTGTTTTTTTACAGTGTCAACTATATCGCTATATCCCCTAGCTCAAATAACAATTTTCGTTGAAAAGTAAGAAAATTGTTTGGCAAAACACTTAAAAGGATGTATTCTCGGGTGTTTCATGAGAAAAATCTCGGTTATTTTTCGACAAAAATTGTTAATTGAGCTAGAGGCTATAGCGACACTCGTACAGATTAAGAATCTTTTCGAATTTTTTGTTTCGGACCAGCCTGAGTTGGGAAATCTCTGACGCCGTGAATATACCTCTTTTTTTAGGTGCCATATTGACACTGTAAAAAAACAATTAATCGTCCCGTTTACGAACAATAAAATAAAAAATAAAATGAAATAAAAAACAAATTGCAAAAATTCTTTTAAATTTTTTTTGTGTAATATAAGAGTAGCTTAATAACTACTAAAAAGATTTATTTCATTATATGTTGTATTTACTGAGAAAAAAATCTTTAAAAATAGCTTAATTTTTTGGCGGTTCAAAGTATGACCCCTTAATTGGTGTCGTAAAGTAACAATATATCCATCTCATATTAATCTTCTTCCAATTCAGAAAATTTGTTGCAATATGTTACAACAATGGTCTGTGTGGCCGTTAAAGAAAAGCCTGTGATAGGTGTTATATATAAGCCGTTCGAAACGAAACAGAACTCTAGTTTGTTTTGGACTTGGACCGATCACGCGGTGTCCCGAAATTTACAAGCGCTACCCAAGGTAACAGAAACGAAAGATTATTCAAACGTGTGCATTAAATGATGTTTTTGAAAATAGTTGGAAGACGACAGGACACCGGTTTTAATCGTGTCGCGATCGCACGCCGGCCAAGTCCACAATGTTACCAAAATCGCTTTCGGCGAGGGTATCGAAATCATATCCGCAGCTGGAGCAGGTAATACTATTTATTAACTCGACGCTGCAGCCTTTTAATCACCAGTCTACATTTAATTTCGCCTTTAACATTTAGGCTACAAGTTTCTGGAGGTTGTAAGTGGAAATGCGACTGCGTATGTTCATATGACAGCGATCAAGAAGTGGGACATTTGCGCTGGCACCGCGATCCTCGCCGCTCTTGGCGGCACAGTCACGCAGTTGTTCGACCAACAGTCGTTGAGCTTCGGTCCCAGCGACTCGAAAGTACTTACGTGGGGTCTTTTAGCCACAATGAGTAATCACGCTTGGTATTTAGATAAGTTTTCGAATATTTAACGTAAGTCCTCGAATCTGATCGTAAGCTTTTAAATCGTACGCTCCGAATAATTCTTCCCGCGGGAGCACCAAATATATCTTCCATATTGTCGAGATTTGATACCACGATACGGTTAAGAAATGGTTTAAAAACTTTTATTTACAAGTTTTTATACGAAGTTCCAATTTTAATTGAATGTTCCTAGGCGATTGTGTTCTGTACAGCAAGTGTACACGCTGAGCGATTACCATTGTACAATTTCTTGTTGCCATTGCATTTTATAAGCATTCACAGATAAATCTTATCTCACACAGACTCAATGACGTTGTTGTATTTTTATCGAAATCTTTTGTTAAAAGGAAAAAAAATAAATCTCCGAAAATATTTTATACTTAATGGTACCTTAGATTAAGGCCGTCGCGCATTTTGACGAAGCGCGGCGATAGGAAGAGAAAAGCTTATGAACGATAATCGAAGCGACAATTAATTATTATTAATTTCTTCGACTCGCTTCGTCGCGCTGCGCAAAAATCCGCGACGGCCTTTACTCCTACGTGCAATGAAAACGATTCTTACTTTTCACTATGACAAATACATGATAAATAAAAATCACGAATTGTTATACTTTGCTTGAAAGATCGAGGAATAATACTCGATGATTCGTGTCTACTTAAAGTTAAGCTAGTTTCACTTTTTCCTCGGATACTACCACCTTAGACACTCTCTTCAACTTTTTGTTGAACTTAGTAGTTGCTTTTTCATTTGTCACCGCGTTTGAACAGAAAGTCATATATCGTGAAATGACTTTCTTCTGTAGTTTCTTCAGGGAAATCTCTCCTTTACTTTGCACTACTTCCAAGATAGTAGCTTTCCAGTCGAACGTTGGTTTTTCCGTGACATCGTCAGTCTGGGTATTCAATGATTCGGCGAGTACATTATTTTTACTTTTCTTTTTAGGAACTGGCTCTTCTACGGAACCATTCTCGCCTTTCTTTTCCGAAGCTGGTTCTCCAGTTTGTCCCTCCATTGTTTCAGATATCCCCCTTTTCTTCAGCTTCTTTTTCTTCCTCTTAGCGTTATTATTGGTATTATTATCAGTACCCTGCGTTTCATTATTTTTCTTTTGTTGATCTTCGCTTTGATTTTCTTTGGATATGTTCTCGTTATTTTGATTCTCGACAACATTATTCTCCTGATTTTCAGTTACATCTTTCTCGCCTTTCGGTTGTTGATCCACCTTGCCTAGTTACATACGAGACATGAAATATTTTAAAAACCATATTTTTCTTTAACGCTCAGAAATTTGTAATGAACTATATTTACCATTTGCCTGTTGTTGCTTCTCCGTTGTATTTTCTACATTTGCTTTGTAAGCAGTTTCCATGATAGTCCAAACACTATCGACTAGATCAGGGTTCGCTTTTTGGGGCACAGCGTTGTGAACAAAGTTTAAAAATTTAGCCTTCTTCCTTGGAATATTTTCGTATTTTGACAAGGTCTTCAGAAAGCTTCGTTCGGCACTGGACAGTTTTGTTTCACTGTTCAGTATATTATTTACTATGTTTAGCCATTCCTGCTGCTTTCGTTCACCCTTATTCGCTCCAGCCTTTGAGACGTAGTCCTTTCCTCCGTATCGTTGAGCTTCGGTTATGCATTTTGTATGTGCTACGTATTCCTCTCCCCTTAAAGTAACAGGTAATATAGTTTAGCCAAGTATATAAGTGATACTTAAATCGTTGAAACGAGTATCTACCTGAAATCTTTGAAGCAGTCGACGCAAGATACAAACGGTGCGGTGCGACACTGAAACTCATAATGTTTCGCAACCTTCGGTTTTTGCAGCGACTCGCCGCAGTTATTACAGGTGAACACAACCATCTCTTACACCACTTTGATTCAAGTTAATGGAGATTATCGCTACCAAATGCAACTACAGTAGCATAAGCGAAATTTCGGATAACCTAAATGTGGAGCATCGGCGAATCGCACGTGTTGCACGCTATCTGATTTTAGAAAACGCTAGAAATTAATGTGTACTGTCTAGGGGAAAAAACTAATTCGAATACTCTGTGGTGGTACTTCATCGAATACTCAAGTGATTTTGTAGTTCTTACTTCTTTACCGAGATCATGCGTATTTGCAGTTCTCAGGTGGTAAAATAGAAAGTTTGTGTCGATAAGGGTAGAATTCTGAGCTAGTTTAGTTGGTAACAGTAGAATTCTAAGATGGTTTAGTCGATAACAGTACAACTCTAACCAGGGAAGATGCCGAACCCGGGAATTCAAAAAATTCTGAAACTTTGTGAACATGTAGGGGATTTCCACCTGATTACAACGAAATTTTTGTTTGCTGCCCAAATTCACTTTAAGGGGGTGTAATTGACTCCTGAAAATCCGGTTATTTTCCAATTTTATGTTATAAGTCGTGAACTGTAAAATAATTTTTTTACCAAACGATAGACCTAATTAAAAGAAGTAACTTCTGTTTTGTAACTTATTTCACTATGTCTTACAGTTCGCGAGTTATAACACAAAATCGGAAAATAGCCAAATTTTCGGGGGGTAATTCACCCCCTTAGAGTGAATTTGCGCAGCAAACAAAAATTGCGTTGTAATCAAGAGGAAATCCCCTACATATTCACGAAGTTTCAGAATTTTTTGAATTTCCGGGTTCGGGATCTTCCCTTGTAAGATACTTTAGTCCAGGGTTGACTAACTGGTGGCTTGCGAGCCACCGGGGGCCCCTCCGCTTTGCTGCCACGCTGAACGGCCACTCTCCATTCCGACCAGACTCTGACGATCGCAGTCGATTCCTGCTTCTTTCTTTCTCTTTTCGACTGCGATCGACAGAGTCTGGTAGATATGGAGGGGGCCGTTCAGCATGGCAGCAAGTGGAAGGGGCCCTTGGTGGCTCGCGAGTCACCAGTTAGTCAACGCTGCTTTAGCCGATAACAATAGAATTCTAAGCTAGTTTAGTCGATAGCAGTAGAACTCTATGATGCTTTAGTCGATAATAGTAGAATTCTAAGCTATTTTAGTCGATAACAGTAGAACTCTAACATGCTTTAGTCGATAACAGTAGAATTCTAAGCTAGTTTAGTCGATAACAGTAGAACTCTATGATGCCTATAACACTGAAATCCATATTCGTTCTCTATCACCTGCTCCTATCAATAATAAATCATTAATGAAATTCAAGAATGTATTACCTTCAAGTAATTAATACTAACCAACCATCATGAAAGCTACATTTATTCGCACACACGTTCAATCAAAATATTCAACAATTTAAATAAATATACCATGTCCTCCAATTCCTATATTCATATTCACACATACTCTCTCGCACGTGGACGTCACGCATGTGTTCACCTACCACCGTCTCACATTTCGCACACACTCTAACACGCCACCTCTGTCACACACACCCAACACCACGTAAGAAAATACTGCATTGAGCGCGACCAATCGGCGAGACCAACATGCGCCAGCGAGACGTCATTACACGAGCATTATGCCTCCTGGTCTCTCTCCAACGATGCTCCAATTTCGTCGATCGTTGCTAGCCCCGTGCACGCAGTTTCCAATTTCCTCCCGACCAGTGCTCGCCCCGGTCTACAGAAATTCAATAGACCGGTAACCTTCTAACATTCGTTTCGTAAGCGCGAGTCTACCTGTACCTACGATGCCGTTAGGCCTAAATTTAGCCGCGTGTTCGTCGGTCGTTACGATTGCGAGGCAGTATCCTCGACACCGCGATAAGTGCAAAACGAACGCGCGATTCATGTCTCTCTGCCACCACGTGCACCATTCAACTTCCATTCCCAGTGGCGTCATTTACACGCATTGACCTTGACATTCATTTCGCAGTGCAACGAAGTCGACTTAGTTGCTCGCGCATCGTACCCCTGATTACTTCCGCGCTGGATCTGAAACGATCGATCGGCATCTAGTTCGACAAACGTTGGATGCCCTTGAATTAATTCTACGACAACACCACCACCCGTGCAATGCAGGGTACTATCAAAGGAGGACATATATGGAATCGTGAGGAATGTAAATAAAGGAAGTGCTGTTGAGGTTTAATACCCTAATGTGTGGATAATTCAGATTATTAGAGTGGCACGCGATAAGGGTATTAATCGATGAGTGGGTGTTGCGGTGAGCTCAGTCGGTCGCCGCAGTTTCGTGGGCTACGACTTTTCCCCATCGGCCCGCCTGTGTCACCACGCGCAAGGTATATTATAGCCTCCAACCTGTTGCTACCTTGTAATACGCCGAGAAATGTGCGCCTCCGGTAACGAGCCCTGCTGTCATCGTTTCCACGTGCACACCTTCAAACCGTTCTGGCACCGGAAATGGTTCGCGCTGCTGGCCTTCCTAGCCCTTGTGGCTATATTTTTGTTGATAGCCTGGCGATCAGTGTTCACGCCTGTTCGTTTCCCCGGAGGGACGTCGCGCGATACGTACATGGACACCGTGGTGGAGAGCGTCTATAGGGACGGTAAGTAGACGCCCTTGAATTTTGTATCGGCCGGGACATTGTCACGCTCAGATTACTCTTATAATTAGCGTTCGTTGGTATGATGTAGTTTGTAGTTCATTATATTAGCACCTTGACTGGCGTCGGCGTGTTTTCACGTACACGTGACGCTCGAAAGCATGCAATGTTATTGCTCGAACATTTCTGAATGTTTGCTCGGCGCGAGTTAAGGAAAATGAATGGGTGTGGTCTTTTACTGATTAAATGGCTACGGTACGTTTGTATATTAGGAATGATGTTATTATCGAAGATTACCGGGATGATAGAGACATTGATAAGTAAGGGTACGTTTACATATCGTCGGTGATAGCGCAAAACCACGTATGAGCAGTTTGTAAATACCGCGAATCTGCATTTTACCGATTTTACAGGAGGAAGAAAAAACTTAATATTTTAGTCATTTTAAGTGATTTGTTTGACTTAACTTTTTTGGGACAGTTTTAGCACGCCTTGTAATTAATACTAACATCAATGGTGTGACTTTTAAAAAAAGGGAAACAGCGCTTGGTAACCGTGGGCACGAAATCTCAATTTTGCTAGTTTTGTAAATCCGCGATATTTAGTTACAAACTGCTCATACGTGGATTTGCACTATCACCGACGATATGTTGGAGCTGAGATAGAAGCTATAAGAGCATCGATCAGACGGCGATAAAAATTACTCAAAAATATCTTTCTTTGGTGCGTTTATAGTGGAGCTGTGGTAATAGTACAGTTTCAGTTATTAATTTGTTATATTCATTGTTTATAAGGTTATGTATCAGCGACGAGAACGGCGATAGTAGCGAAGAAAAAGTACTATTTGGTTCTCGACGCTTGTATCATTGGCCATCAGTAAGTGTAGCTCTGCTCGCCGCTTTAATTGTAAACACTATCATTACAAACCTATAGAATGTATTTCTACCTTTCCTTCTCATCACCACTGTGATCATTTATCGCAGCTCTAACCTAAACGTACCCTAACTCAATGTGATGATACTCTGTTAATCATTCCAAAACCGAATTGTATTGAAGTTTCGCGAGCGTTTGATTTCTTTATTATTCTAATTAATTCAAATAGGGGTTGTGCAATTGTGGGGCAGTGGAACTATTGATTTTTAGAGATGTGACACTGTTGTAACTGATACGCGACTGTTGCCAGAAAAGAAGTCCAAATGTATCGCATTCTACTTATACATATGACCTTTGATGCTGTTACAGTTTTGAACAAGTGGTACAACTTTACCGACGGTGAGTTTAGACCATCGATCGTTCTGTATTTACGATGGAATCAGTAGTTTAATGCATGTATACCGTGATTCAGAAATCAGTATAACCATTGTTATCGTTGTGGATTGGTATCATTTCTTTTCGTTCCTGGTCCTGTAGTCCTTCCGTATTCCTTATCTAAGCGATATCCGTATCGCTGTGATTAAATACGTTGAGTCAGTCAATCCTTCACTCGAACGATATAAGACGTTTGCTTCTTGGACAAGCCAGTTCTCTTATTTTCCGAGTTTATGACTCCCGTAATGCAACGTTGTGACGCGAGCTTAGACGCGCATGCTCCGATACTATAATTCAAGCCCGTCTTATCTAACCTTCGATACTGTTTAACGTAACACGTCCAAGTAATTTATGCTAGTGATTGCGCACGTGTGTGTAACCTTAACTGTGTAGTTCTAGCATTCATTTATTTATGCACCTGTGTTTATTGCTTTCACGCTGTGCTGCTTTTTCTTAACCTACATGCGCAAAAAGGGGAAATGGCGTCATTATTAGAATAAGTTGAAAACAAATTGAATAAGATAAACAAGACGAATAGATTGAGCTTTGAACCCAGTTTGCTCGTTTTGTTTCGCCGAGATGTGTCCAAATTTGGTTAGCTTGGGAAAATAGGCATCTCCTCCCATTTTATCCTCGTTACCCACGCACGTGGGCGCACGAGCTACGTACGGAATGCGGAAGGGGGGATGGAGACTCGTAAAAGCCCCCACAGATGTTACGATTTTTTGTACGATTTCTAAGTTCGAGAAGGCAGTCGTACCGACTTGTACCTAGCTAATAATTTTGGCATAGACGTTGTAATTTATAATCTTTAACCTTCCGGCGGGC
Source organism: Andrena minutula (assembly GCA_929113495.1). Taxonomy (NCBI): domain Eukaryota; kingdom Metazoa; phylum Arthropoda; class Insecta; order Hymenoptera; family Andrenidae; genus Andrena; species Andrena minutula. The sequence goes on along the minus strand of OV815993.1, from coordinate 73,531,242 downwards.
GCGCTTGTGTGCAAAGTGCACGACAATTAGTCGCGGTCTGAATATGATGAAGAACTTTTTTTTTCATTTTTCGATTTTTATACGATACTTTGTAACAATTATTATTTAAATCAATAATTTAATAAGCTTTGAAATGTCATAAACTTTTACCGCATAATGTTTATTTTACAATAATAAGTCCAGTTGGCGGATCCGGGAGCCTTTCTGGGAGGAGGGGAGCGAAACGTGTAAAAGTACATAACTACATATATATCATTATATATATATATATATTATTATTCTTTGGGGGGGGGGGGTATAGGGGACCAAGAGGGGGGCTATAAGGACGATCCCCCCCCCCCCAAGAATAATATATACCTTTATATATATTTTATTATTTTTTTTTTGGGGGGGGGGGCGGTCGTCCCTATAACCCCCCTCTGGATCCTCCAATGAATAAGTCGTATTCTTTCACGGTGTAGTTTGTACACGACGTGCCCGCTCCCGTTATGAAAAAAAGCACGCCCGCCGAAAGGTTAAGGAGGCAGGGTTATTACAGCTTGTGTGGTGCGAGGCTTTGGAAAATGTCCTTTTAAAGATCTCTGCACACATACGACGGCATACTGCCGTCCGTGTCAGTATTGGGAAGTGACATCCGTCACCATGACATCTGGTGGCGAAAGTAGAAGCGCTCGTTGGGTACACATCAAGCCTTGCCCGTTCTCGTGCCTTTGCATAAAATTCCGGCTGGATAGGATTTGAACTAGCTCAATCACATATACTTTGCATAGAAAGGAACATTTTCGCAAATAAGTACAATATCGCATATATCTTGTACCCATATCGGCGCCATTTTGGTCAGGCCCTGCCCCCATGTCACTTCCCAATAGTCTCTTTGTTGCTGACTCCGGCAAGTGTGAACTGCTCCTTTTGAAAACAGGGAAAAGTATCGTCTCTGTCCAAAATAACTAACTCAGTATCACACTTTCCGCCTGCCAGGCACAAAAAGTGTAGGGTAGATGTCCCTATTACTGTCAGTGTCCCTATTACTGCCAGTTTATTTATTTTAATTTGTAAAAATGTAACGTATAAAGAATAGTGTACAACAATAATATTAATAATAATCGGAACAGTCCCAATTTAATAATAATATTATTGTTGTGCATTATTCTTTATACGTTACATTTTTATTAAGCAAAATAAATGAAGTGGCAGTAATAGGGACAATGACAGTAATAGGGACATCTACCCTACATACCTGGCTTACTCATCTACTTGCATAATAAAGGTCATCTTCTCCTCACCAAACAGCTGATCTTTTTAAGAAGTAGGACAGCGTTCTCAGAGTACACTTTCCAAAGAGGATTTCCATACAGCCAGTCTATTCTTGCAGAGCATAGTAATGTCTCGTTATACGGAACAGGGTTTCTTCTCGTTATAAGAAAACCTCTGTCCCCTCCGAGTAGGGGATTCCTCTTAGAACTATATAGTGAAATTTTACGAGCTGCCGCTTTCAAAACAAAAAGTCGAGGACTGACATTAAATTTAAGAGCCACTACTGGAATATAAACATTTGATGTTTTTGGTTTTATTGTCATGAAAACATTTTTAATATATTAATTAGATTTGCCAATGAAATCAAAACCAAACACTACGTGATTTGCATAATCTTTAATTAATTATATCGTACAACGAATCGTAAGAAAAATCAGAACGTCTGTGGGACCTTTAAATGGGCCTCCACTCGTGGATATCACGGATTTTGACGATCGAAATTTGTTTGCGTGGGTGTCGATACCTGCCGTTACGAACACCTGTTAATTCCAGCGACGCCTGGCAAATGTAATTGTACCTGTTGAACGTTCGTACAGAATGAAGGGGGGTGTGTGCCATGGGTGTCACGCGACAAACGATAATACGAGATTAGCACGACAGGTTTTATGGAGGGGTGGCAGTATACGCGGCTTAAGTGAATTCGAGGAAAGACATCAATTCCTTTATTACGAAGTTCTTAAGCTAGTGATAGAAATGGAAGATTAAGGTCGCCATGTAATTTCGAGCTAACGAATCGAACCGAGCTAATTCGAAGTCGAAAGTTCTAGCTTCTCTTGAATTGGGATTTAAGCTGAATTAAATTGAACATATCCGCGAAAAGTTGTCTTATAATCAAATTTGAATATTAAAAAATGTGTAAATTATTCAGCGAGAAATGTACACCAGACTGCAAAATTTGTTTCCGCCAAATTTCAGTGAGTTTGGATGGGTTGCGTCGCAAAATTTAATTGAGGAACGCTGATCTGGAATATCACTTTATTCTATTTCAATTAGATATTATTAAAATTTTATTTACGGAGTTATGCAAGAAGATTCGATGACTTGCAAGGTCTAATTCAATTAAAGCCAATGTTGCAGCCTACATTTATCTAGCATCATTCAACTTCTAAAACCACGTTATTAATGTCGCATGCTAAGGCCACTTGATGCTGAGTGACTAATAAAACACCATAGCGGCTTCATTCACCTATAATTTAATTCAACGTTTACCGATATTTTCATAGGGACCAGGTGGTATAATGGTAAAGTGTTATCAGCGAGCTCCCCGGAGTGGAATCGTTACATGGATGAACTTCGACGCGATTGGATAATTTGGAACCACGATCCTAATCAGCCCTATAACCTTGAATATCCTGATCAGGAAGATACGTCGATGGGTCAAGCTAGTGCTATTCGCGAAGCTCTCAAGGATAAGGTGAGAGTATATACCATTAAAAAGAAGGAACTTCAAAACGACGTAAATAGCCCAGCTGGGTAAAGTGCTTTGCGTCATAATCCAGAGAAGCAGAGTTCAAATCCCTCCTTCCGCGAAAATAATTTTCCTCCTCATTATTTCCTTTTAACATATCGAAAACCATACTCCAGATTGAATTTTCCAAGGAAAATAAATTCTTCAAAGAATATTTAAATTTATATAAGGGGTAAATGTACCAATACCCGGACGCTTAAGGGCGGGGGGGCTTTAAGGAATAGCGGCAAAGTTTTGTCTCCTAATTTTATATGTAAAACCATCATGAAATAAAAAAATGTTGTTGAAATGTGGAAGAAAATGCAATATTATACTATCGGAAACTGAAAAATAAGTTATGCATTATAATAGACGTATTTAGGGTAAAAGGCCCAATTACTGACACCTAATCAATTACTGTCACCTTAAGCTATTTTACTTACAATAACGAATAAATAAACGTTGTAAAGTGATACACAAAACGAATTATGTATTTCAACCTATAATCTATACTATAGATTATATTCTATAGTTTGTTTATTCGTTATTTTAACTAAAATAGCTTAAAGTGACAGTAATTGGTTAAGAGTCAGTAATTGGGTCCTTTACCCTATTAATGAAAATATGAAAACATGCAGATGTCCTAGTAAAGTAACCAGACAACCTAAAACTGCATGTCCCAATACTTACTTGAATTATATCGTCCCAGTAAGCGGACAACTTAAAAATGCATCTCTAAATTACTTACATTCGCGAAATTATTGTACCAGTAAATAAACTTAGACTGGTTTAAAAAAATATTAATTTTCTTGCAAATTTAACTATCTTGAACTAAATTTAAATCTATTTACTATTATAATAATGTATTATTATAATATATAAATAAGAAATGCTGCAAATATTTTCTTAGTATTTACATTTGTCAGAAGTGTCTTGACAGAAGTTTAAGCAATTTCTCGAAATCTGCTATGCGTACGAAGTGTGTTACAAAATAATTATTTCTATCTAACGATTTTTAATTTTCTATAATAATGATTATAATTAATATTGATAAATACTTGTGCATTATGGTACAATTTTTTGTTTTTAATTACATTAAAAATTAAGCTTAAAAATAAATAAAATTCGCATTACTGTTCAGGTACTGGGGCATGGTCGGGCACTGGTACATTTACCTTAGTCGATATCGAAAGAAGGAAATGTAGTAGTAGTCCACTAAAATCATATTTCATCATCATTTACTTTATTTATCTGCATACAGGAAAATGGATTTTTCGTGGAGTGTGGTGCTTACGATGGAGAGACTCGGAGTAATACGTTGTTTCTGGAAAGGTTCCGCGGTTGGAAAGGTCTCCTGGTGGAGGCAGATCCTCTAAATTTCAGCAAAATGTTGCAGAAGAACAGGAGGGCTTACCTGACGCCCACGTGCCTCGGTATTGTACCATATCCCACGGTGGTACGAAACTTCGCAGTTTGCTCATAAACAAGAAGCTCTATCCAATAAAATAAGATTGTGTATTTTTCATGCTCCCCATACGTACCTTTCACCCTGTGGTATATAACAGTTTACGATCTTCCAATTTCCAGAGTAGCTTCCTGATGGCGAGGAACGTGGGGCGGCTTCACGAGCCCAACGACACGGATGCCCATTTGCCGAATTCTCCCGACGTGGCTCATAGCGGCACTCACGTCTCTGTCCAGTGCATTCCATTCATACATCTGATGAACGCGCTTAATGTCACCACTCTGGATTACTTCAGCCTCGACATTGAGGGCAACGAGCTTAAAGTGTTGAAAACTATTCCTTTCGACGAGATAAACATTGTGGTACGTTCCAGGACATTGACCAAACTACCCCTTTGAATGCTGACCACAGAGCGTACGCCGTGTGCGGGACTCATCTAGTCCCATTTGTTAACCATAGTCGCTGAACGCCGATGGGCGTTCTCCGCATATGTACGCTCATAGCATTCAAAGAGTTAAATAATAACTACTAGAGATATAGATATGCAATTAAGTCACTGGTAGCTAAAGAGAGGAATTTAAATTGTGAAATCTATAACAGATTTAAATTCTAATGTTATTTAAGAACAAGTCTGTTAATCGTGGGAAAAATGTTTCAGACACTCTCGGTGGAGTTCTCCCACGTTGAGAATGGTCAAAAAGATCTGATCGACTTCATGGAATCGAAGGGTTATTACATTTACTCTTTCGTCGTGAGGTCCGACAAATTAGCCCACGACATAATATTCGTGAAGCATGACAATAGCGTGACCGGTGCGTCACAGTGATCTCAGCACTAGTCGCACAGAATTCCATTATATCGTGTTCCTTGACCTGGAATAGCTACGTAAGGCGCGTTGATACGTTTCCCTAGTATCAACTTCGCATTAAACAGTTCCGAGTATCTCTCATCTACTTAGTTGAGATATGTAGGATCACGGAAAAAAGGGAAGTCGCCTAAGCGGGACTCGAACCCGCGATCTCTGTATTTGCGCGCTGGCCAGCCGCCTTAGCCACCTCGGCTACCGCCGTCTCCCCGAGATGTTATTGTTCCGTGCCCTCTCTTATGGTGGGGGTTCCTGATCCCACAGATAGTACAATTTATTTCCGTAGCCACTAGTCAAACGTAGCACCAAGTTCAATCAATTTCGTCCGAATTGTATATCGATGTAGCATTCCGCCACAGAACTAGCACAATGTTCTCTGTACAGCTGTACTAGCAAGAAGCTGACAGTCCAACTGCCGTTAATCTGTTACCTCAGTTTTATTTTACAAAATATTTACAGGAACATACATCTCGCATAATAAAATAAAGTGTCTCTTTATAGGTATTTCGTACAACTCCGCGACGGTGTAATTTATTAAACGAGTGGAAATAAATATGTAGCAAACGATTAGGAACGAATGGGCCTCTCGTACGGCCGCGCGAGATACCTGTACACGATCGTTCGTCGATACGATCCGCCGCAATTCGTCGCAATTCTCTCGTTGTTCGATGAATCAAGGCCCGCTTTATGCCCCGCGAAGGCTTTCCAACGATCTATTCTAGCGCTTAAGTTCTATCGAACAGATCTCTGCGAAGAATACGGAGAAATAATGAATCGCCCAAGGAAATGCTGTACACTGACTACGCTGCGCCGTTAGAGCTACTGGAATGTTTTAATATACAATTAAAGCAAACCGCTGTTTATTGCCACGTTATGAGCAATAAAGTTTTACAACGAATTCCCCGCGGTAAGAAAAATAGTGATCTGTACACCTTCTATTATAACGGTAATTAAGTAACTATTTAAAGCTTCCAGACTAGCTTCGCCACTCTTCCCGACACTTCTGTTTCGCGAAAATCAAAGGTACACGTAAACATTTAAGAAGTACGTTCACCTGTTACAAGTAGCTGACATAATTGAGTGCGAGGAGAGCGTTCAATTTCTTCGTTTAACTTCCAATGAATTAGGTAATGCATCGCGCGAGAGAGAATTGTTAGCAATACGTTCGAGTTTCAGTATTAAGTTGGATCTTCTGACCTTTTCACGTTGCAATTTTCTGGAAAGCGTCGAATATTGTTTAAGAGTTTGCGAATGGTTGTTAAGGGTGCCTGAAGTTGCCTTATTAGAAAGAAAAGGGGCATTTTTCAACACCTTGGGCCACTCAAAGTGTTAACATGTGCAATGGGCGCGACTACACTGCATTCCACTTTAGAGCGGACTTGTTCCGCGCAGGAATATTACTGTTGATTGGTAAGAAACCGGCCGGGAAAGTGCTACGACCAATCGCAAGAGTGCTACGACCAATCGCGTGTGCCAGATCCGTGGGAGCTGCGCAGATTGGTCGGAAATCGGTAGGGGCGTAGGTCCGCTCTTATATGGAATGGAGTGTGTTATAATATACTGTCATTGCGTGTAATACTTTGTTCGCCATTGTTAAGAGAAATATAAATACAAAGTTGTTTCATTTTCCTTGATCCTTTCAGGATCCTCGGAGCATAAACAAAGTGAAGAAACAATTAGTTACACTTTTGACGCGCCATAGCGATTATTGCGCGATTATTGCGCTTCGTTGAAGGAAGCACAAGGTGTGAACTTTCAATTTATTTTCAATTCATAAATATAAAGCTGACCCCAGTGCACAGTTTACTGTTGTGATGCAGCTAATGCACAATTTTAGGTTATAAATATACCCAAGACTAGCGAGTGGCCCTTTTTTATCCAGTGAGGGACAGTGATGACTAGAATCGAGGTTTGGTAGGTGATCTAGTATCGAGGTATTATCTGACTGGCAACCGGAGATCACCTACTAACTTCTTAGTGTCCCATCCCCTCTTTTGCCTCAAATTTTAGAAACCTCACTATTGCTTGGTACACCTACGAATTGTGTATGCAAGCTCAACATGTTTCGCGGGAACTGAAATCTCTCCCCTTACCATCATCCTGCTTCTGTCGTTCCGTTGTACCGTCAACACTGTCGGAGGAACGACAGGTTTCGGATCCCTAAAATGCAGTAACAGAAAAGGTTGGTTAATATCAAGGACGACGGAGCACCACGCCACAGTCGGTCCAGCTACGTCGACAAAGCGTAGAGGAACTAAAGACTCGTACATGAAGTTCACATCGTCGTTCTACACACATGCCAAGAGACGCTGAAGTTACTTCTCCTCTTCTTCGTCGACGATGGCGCAATGAACGTTGGTTGGACAAAGCAACGAGAACCCATCCCTTTCTACGAGTTATGCAAATGTTAACCCCTAGAGCTAGAGACACACATCCACGGATACAGGCTCGACATCCTCCCTCGAAGAACGCTGCTATAATACTTACACGGTAAACGTTCACTTAATTAATCACAGATCCCGAAATATCTACCTACAGGTAGCGCGGCGCTAAAGCATCGCTCGTAGTCTCCTGCACAACCCGTGCTCGAGCTCATGTGGACCCCGTAGAACGGCTAATCGAAGCTGGTTCACCTGAGTTCTTGTTTATAGTATCAGGTATCTTCTTTTAAATTGATTTATGAGAAGCAAGCTTTCAATATACGCGGTTCTTTAAGAGTAAAGAAGAAATGGTGTACCAGTATTCTCGACTAAACAGTCAGTTCATCTTTCTGTTAATCTTATACAGCTCCGTGCTCGAGCTCGTGTGAACCCCGTAGGACAACTATCGAGAGCCAGAGAAAAAATGGTGATGCACCTAAGTCCTTCAAAACCATTTTTCTTCCGATTGATCTACATATCTATAAGAAGCCTTTCAATCTACGTATACCATCCCTTCTCCCGACGAACTCCACCCCACCTTCGAACCACTCTAACCCAGCATACTTGCGTGCGGAGCGACACTCCAGCCGCGCTACTTTCTACGCGTAATTACGGAATGGTTCATTGATCACAGTCAGTCTCGAATCCTCATCCCCTATCCGCCCGCTCAGACGTAACTCTCCTGCTTCCTGCCGGCGGCACTGGCGGCCACGATGGCCGTTTGGAGCGGCAGCTTGGTCTGTTTGCCGTCGACGGAGGTGGCGCTGCCGCACGGTGCCTTGGCGGTGCAGCTCTTGTTGCTGCTGTGCCGCTTCCAGAAGTCCGATTGGTTGCTGCTGGTGTTTGTGGAGCCGGTGGTGTAGGTGCCCGTCCTATCCGACGTCTTCTTGTTCTTCCGCCTGTTCGGGCCCAGTCCGCAGAGCCTGAGGAACCCCTCCCGGAACTTCGTCGACATGAGATTGTACAGGATGGGATTGATGGCCGAGTTCAGATAGAGCATCACGCGGCAGAAGTAGAGGAGAGTGTAGTAACGCTCGATCCCGAGGTTGATGATCATCCGCGGCGGGACGACCAGGATCCACAGGGTGAACGCCCTGAACGGCAGCAGGCAGAGGAAGAAGCACAGCACCACCGTCCCAAGCATCAGCATCACCTGCTTCCGGTACTTGAGCAAGTTGTTGGAGGGTCCGCGGCTTATCGTCGGGTTCGCCATCAGGTGAAGAGCGATCACCGTGTACAGGACCACTAGTATCAGCAGCGGCGCCACGAAGAAGACGACGATCGTCGTGAAGAAGAAGGTGATCCGCCAGGAGGTGTTCGCGACGGTGCCGCAGGTGGGGATGTAGCTACCGTCCTCGTTCTCCTCCATCTCGTACTTCACCATCAGGAGGATCGGGCTGTGGACAGAGGGGGGAGTGCTGGCTGAGCTGGATTCTGAGCTCGCGCGGTGCATGGCGGGGTGAAGCGATATCGAGACAGGGGGGTTCCGGAGGAATCTCGTTTCAACGAAATATCGCTGCTTTTGTTAGTTTAAGAAACTTCTCACTTTTCCTCGCGAGAAAAAGGTGCATCGTTCCTATAATCTCCCCCTATGACCCAACTACACTCACGAACCTAACGGTACCCCAAGGAACGATCGCGAAACTCGACGAAAACCAGCAGTCGGTAAAACAGAACAGCCTGCGGATTCGTCGGAATGATCATTCCCGCGACCAGTACTGATCACAGGAAGTTCTCCTCCTGCTCAGTGGTGTCCGTTCGTCTAGGCGCAGCGGCGTTGCTCCTCCTCGAACCCCCGAGGCTGCAACCCGTCGCTCTGCACAGCCCCGCGAAGCCCTTGCGGAACTTGCTGCTCATCAGGTTGTAGAGCACGGGGTCCAGAGCGCTGTGCAGGTAGAATAGGATCCTGCTGAGGTTGACGAGGACGAAGAACGTGTCGCGGTCGATCGCCGCGATCTGCTCGGCCGGGGCCACGATTATGTAGAAGACGAGGATCCTATACGGCGACAGGCAGACGAAGAAGCTGAACACCACCGAGAGCAGCATCGTGATCACGTGCCTCTTGGCCCTGGCGTGGTAGGTGTCGCTGGTGTTGCTGGTGTCGGGCATCAGGTGGCGGATGATGAACGCGTAGAGGACCAGGAGGATCAGTAACGGCACGAGATAGAAGAATACGAGCAGAAGCAAGAAGAACACCACCGGCGGGGTGGTATCCGCCATGGTCAGGCAGACGGGGATCGAGTTCCTCGCATCCTGATCGTCCCTGCTCGCTTTCATGACCACCTCCCGGTACTGGGAGACCCAGATAATGGGACTGCAATCAATCGGTACACGCCATTGGACTACGGGCTGCTGCGAGCTCGCTGGAGGAAAGTAGGATTCACCACCGATGATGACCGCGACTGGCCAAGCTGACTTTCGCTCCAAGCGGGACGGACTTGGTGTAATTTGGAACGGAGCTTCGTTGGCGACGCTAAAGCGGTTTCCGGACCCATCAACCGGCGGGACGAACGAGTTGCCCCTCAAGCTTGGCGAAGCTGAGCGTGATGATGAGAGAGCATGGCGTTCGAAGACGAGGAGGGACTCGAGGATGCAGAGAATTTTCAAGCGACTCGAATGTAGTATTATGGGACTTCTGAGAGAATTGTATTGTACTGATAGGCACAGATTGGGACTGATGATAGCCAAGTTGGGCCCACATTTATACTATAGGCGTGATAATATGAATTGGTGTAATGAAGTCTTTTATTGTTATATCCTGCTTTTAACCCTTAGTAGGCCCAAGCGTAACATCGCTGAACGTAATGATAAACAATAATAGAGGAAGCTTTAGGAATCAAAGAGAGAATAATGGAAATAGAAAGCTATTTAAAATGAGTGTACGATTGGTACTACGGGTCCAAATGGACCCAGGCGAGGTTAAAGTAGTTCAGCACACATTTATGGTCCCTTGAGTAATTCGTCTGTGGTTCCAAAAATGTTATATTTACATTACAAAACACGTCCCTGGTTTCTTCAAATCTTCAGTGATTATTTATCTGAAAGATTGACGGTGCTAGATAGAACAGAACTTGGAATATAAAAATTGCTCAGTTTCTTATGCTCTATCACGCTACCAAAAGAAAAATAGAGTATTATTAAAAAAAAAAAAAAAAAATCGCGATAAGAGTTGATTTCATCCATTCAGAGTGAATTTTTGTGAAAAAGAAATTGCTCTTTGTGTACTCCAATATGCTCTACATTCACACGAAGTTTTATTAAAATCAGAATTTTCCATTTGGGAACGTTTCTTCGTGGGAATCTAGTGGGCTTTCACTTTTCACCCGAGAAAGTGAGAAAGTACAGTGATTACTGTAATCACTGGTATCATTTTCCAAGGTGGAGTGGCTTTTAGCATCTTCGGACGAGGATAGCACGTTATCAGGCGGTGTCTTTCCCACGTATTGTTACTGGATATCCTGTTTCTTTCCTCTTTTTTTTTAGAGGGTTGACTTGGGTCCAAAATTCGCACGGAAAACGACACCGTGATATCGAGTTTCCTCCCCTCAGTGTGTAACGCAATTATCGATAACTGCGAGGGTAGAGGTTTTTCCTTCTGGCGACAAAAAGGGAAGGACGCGTTCGTTGGATTTGTTACGATTCTGAGCTTGTAGAATGAAGGATTACGACGGTTCTCGTAAAGAGGTTTTCCAGGGAGTATCTTGTAGAACCAACAATTTTCGATGTTCTTGGACCGAGAAAATAGAACTATAACATGTGGGGATTTGTTTCTACTTTCATTATTACAGGATTGTTTTTTTTTTAAAGATCCTTGTAGTCTTTAGTAGGAATCTACTTATTCAGAAAACAATTCTATTCCCACTAAATAATTTAAAAATGGAGCGTACGGTATTGATTGATTAAACCTTATATGCAATGCAATAATGCCCAGATATGTATTATTATGATTATAATAATAAGATATATAAATTCATTACTTTAACATAAACTGACCACTTTAAAGATTTAACACGCCCAAGAGAAAAAGCATTCATTTAGTATTATTAATTTCAGATACAATTGCATTTCCTTTAGCAATATTTCATATTTAAGTCTGACGGAAAATCGTCTATCGCTGAGGTGTCTTAACTTTAATTTTTTGCTGTTCAATTAATTGTAGACCAACTTAAAGTAAACTAAATACCGAATTTTACAATATAGAATAATAATCCTAATAAATATAAATAAGGCAGAAAGTGTTTGTGTGTTTGTCTATCGCCTAAAAACTTTTGAACGGTAAACTCTGGAGTCACGAAATGTGTCCCAGCTCATTATGCCTAGCTAATCCAGTTGAATTAGACTATTTTCACGAAAAAAAATAAAGAACAATTTTTTTTATAAAATTAGAATCTGAATTTCGGGCGAAACCGAGTACTACAGCTAGTAAAAAATAATTTCAAAACCACTATTCCAGTTAATTTTCCAAATTCTACTACTCTCTACCACCCTCACATATTTTAATAAAGCCACCACGTAAAGTCAACTTTAAAATGCAGCGTGTCTCGAAGCCAAAATGGCAAATTCTTTGAATAAAGAACATCGAGCGTGTTGCACGTCCTACTTAACGCTGTTGCAGCATGAAAGACACTTTTACTACCAAAGTCGAGCAGACTGCTCGAAATTGGCGAAAGAAGCAATCCACCGGAGTTGCAAGGGGTCACACGTCATTCTGTCGATGGGCGGGTAGTAAAATTACCTCGTAGATCAGACGCTGTTGGACGAAGCAGTGATCCATCAATCGTATTGTGTCCCTAGGAACGCTCGAAATTCCATCGAGAAGGCTTTCCCGAAATTATACGACCACGGGCATTCATCTTGCTTCGGCGGTTAATAAACAAGGATACGGTTGCTTATTCAGCAATTCAGCGACGATTTCTTTCTCCGATATTCTTCTTTGGACCTAGCTTCTTGACGCTCAATTGTAAAATTATAGGCTACACTCTTCTTATTCTGAATTTCATTGTGGTGAAGAAATATTTAAACAAGGATTTTTAGAAGTGTTTTCTTTTTTTAGGTTTCAAAGAATTTTATGGAGACCTGATATCCTCTGCAAGTGAATCTTTAGAAGCAGGTGTCTTCCTTTTTTGGATTTGTATTTAGAGAACTAAAACTGAAACTTGAAACGCAAGGTCTTGTGTTCAAGTGAAGTAGTGTTTCCCAATTTTTTTTGAGGCGCGATCCCCTTTTATAATGTTCAAATAACCGGCATCTCCTCCATATAAGGTAACGCAAAAAAAACATTCAAAATAGGTATTTCAGAATATAATTCTAACTTAATAATATTAAAAAAAAGTGGCGACCCTCCAGACGACCCACAGGTTGGGAATCACTGAAGTAAAGGTTCAGTACTTAATTTAAGTAATTTATATTTCAATATAATTTCAGTATGCTTCAATTTTGTATTTAAAATAGTTGAAATACTATTCGGTGCCTCTGATACTTATTTGAAAAAGAGAAGGTTTTGGATTCGTAAGAAAATTTTGCGCCCCATCCGCCATTTTGGAGAACTAGTTCTACCCTCTTAAAACAATATAGAAAGTCTTATCTCTGGCTCGTATCTGAATTGCATATCCTTCCTTCTTAAAACTTATTTCACATTATTGTTTCATTATATTTCACTTATACCCCTAAATTCCTATTTCAAACGTTCCAAACTCAAGTAATTGCCCTCATGACCACCGTCCTACACGACAATTATACTTTACGCTTTTATAGCACGCCGAAAGCGCCGAGAAAGTTCACAGGGCTGCTCGTGAATCACATAATTCGCTATCGCCAGAACGAACTTGGTAGATCTCAGCTACGACTTCCCAGCGTCTTCGCCACAGAGCAGAGTTCAGTAGAAGTTCGGGCAATTAATCAGACAAATGGTCGACGAAGAAGGGAGATCTCCATCTCTGGGATATCGTTGTCACAAAGAACAGAAGCCATGCAGCTCTTCCATCCGGGATAAATAAAGTCCTCTAGGAGCAAGCCGTAGTAATGGGAGCCTCCTTGGACTTCCAGCAAGGACCTTTTGAGTTGCATCGCTGGGAAGGTTTCGTTAAAAACGAAGCAAGGGTCACCCCTAACAAGAAGATATTACAATACTGTACAGAAGACTGAAGATCTCCTGGATCTGCTTTGTAACTCGAAAAGCTTGCATGGTGCTCGTGTTTTTTTAAGAATCCTCTCTTGTTTGATCAGTGCGCTTGGGATAGACAAAAGAGGTCGACCAATCTCATGCATTTTTAGCTCTTGATACTGGCTTTCATGAAATTTTGTAATATCTACACGTGGCTTATCGTTCAGGCAAGCAAAGCATATTCTTCTTTGTTGTGAGTAAGTAGAATTTAAAGTTCGAAGTAATTCAACCGGTGAAGTTTTTGGAAAATAATAATGGTAATATGAGGGAAGATTTCGTTCGATTATTCACTGGATTTATGCAGCACTTTGAACGACGTTAATCTTTGTACGAAGGAAAAAGGAGACTTGTGCTTGATTTTTTAGATTTTTCTGTTCTCTCATTAATGGATTAAAGATTCATTCGCGACAAAAGTTCCCTTCTAGTGGAGAACGGGCACGAGATTTTTCCAAGACCACGCTCGCCATGGATCCTTCTTGAATCCCTTAATCTATGGATTCCGCAGGTCCGGATTATGTATTCTGTCCCCATCAATAACGTCGTTCTGCCGAGAATCCGGGACCACGTTTTTACAGAGGGTCTTTTCCGCGAACAGTAGACGTATGTATATGGGGTGTTTATATAACGAGTGGTGCTAGTAATGATGTCAAAAGTAGAGTGATAGCGATATTGGCGGAGATGAGAGGGGTAGTGATATTAGCTGACGTGAGGGGTAGAGTTGTATTAGTAGATATGAGGGGTGAAGTGACAGTGGGAGAGATGTGAGACTTGGAGTGATAGATACTAGAGGAGATAGTAGCAGTAAAGTGGTAGGGTTAATAGTAGAAATATTAGTAGTAGAGTGACAGCGATACTAGTAGAGGCACGAGAGTATGATACAATGAGAGCTCATACAGTATACTTCTTTGTGGCAACGTTGCAGCAATTTTGCTATGTTGCATGGTTGCAGCGCAATGTTGCTGTAACGTTGCTGCGACGTTACCCTGCAACATTGTACGGGGCGGACATAGAATTATTGCTGCAACGTTGCATCAATGTTGCGGTGCAATATTACACGGCAACGTTCCTGCAATATTTCTGCAACGTTACGGTAACGTTGCAGCAATGTCTCCACAATGTTGTTGCAATGTTGCGAGCAACATTGTAATCTTGCACTGCAACGACCCTGCAACTTTGCTGCAACTAGAGCGTGCTGTATGAGAGGTAGCAAGATACCAGTACCTGATAAGATACTTATTGCAACAAAAACCGCAATATGTATAAGAAGCCTTCTATACAAGTTTAATAACATTCCTGTTACACCTTCCTCCCCCTTAAAAATATTCTTCCACCCCCTAGACGCCTTTGCATCCATCCTATTCTCCTTTCCTTTATCTACACTTTCCGCATACCTCATTTCCCAAGCGAAACTATTTCATCTACGAAATTACTTCTTTTCTTCCCACCACTATATCGTCAAGGAAACAATTTAAATTTCCCCCGATCGCGGATTCTTCCCAACCCTCAGGATTCATCGAGCTTTTTTAGGGGCTGGTCCTTCGCCAGGAGATCCAACAGTTCTTTCGCTACGTTTACTTCTTTCTTCCTCTCTTCTTCCCTGAAAAAACCGATCTGCCTCTCGTCTACTCTTCAGCAACCATAAATTCACTTGGCTGGTCACATACCGCCGTCTTTGAACCTGGCAACCGCGCTCGTTGATCTACGACACGGGGAAAAACGTAATCGGCGTGTAAGCCGTTTTTTCCGGAAGTGGTTCACGGGTAATACTCCCTCCACGACACCAGCCTCCGTAGACGACTCGAGATAGCGCTATGCACCAGGGGTTCTTAACCTTTTCCGCGTCATGGATCCCTTTGGTAGTTTGGTAAAACCTTGGGGCGCTTTAAAGATAAACTACTTCAGCAGTGCAAGAAAGGGTGGAAAAGTGGTCGCACAAAGGGGTCCCACAGCTTGAATTTTGCAAAAATCGAGATGAATCAAATCGGAGTGTATCAAATATCGAATTTGGAATATAAAACCTTCCGGAGGATCTTCTTCCTTTCTTACCATCTTCTCTCAATTTCTTCTTTAAACCCCATTATTATTTCGCATTCCCATTCATTCCTAATTAAAGAACATGCTAAATATCAATGACAGGATACTGAAAATAAAGTTGCATCGGCGTACTAAGCAGTATGGAGAGAATGCCTCCATACTAGATCACCCAGCAAACCCCAAAACTAGTTCCTATTATCCCCCAACAATTCCATCCTTCCACTTAGAGCTATTCCACCTGACTATTTTGTAATCTTTAAGTTCCCAGATCCCTCAAATCTATTCTAAACGTCTTAGGGTACGAGAACCCCGAGTTAAGAACCCCTGGCTTGCACGGTCGCCGTGATTCAGGCGCACTCGCACGTGAAAGAGGGAGGACGGCTAGCCGCGTGGGCTTTACGACCTAAAAATCGAATCCTTTTGTCCCCAGACGGGGACCGCCCGCTATGTTTCAAACGGATCGTTGATAAAGGCCAGTCGACCCACCAAAATTTGATTCCAACCGAGGAAGCGTGCTCCGCTCCCTCGATTTAATTTTTCCCCCGCCTTCGAGTTCCCAAAACCCTCAGCACCAGTTTCCGGGGTGTTCCTGAAGCTTCGGTTTATGGTACGAACGCTTGAAACGTCGTTACTTTTTAGGAGCAGCTGGAGGAAAGTTTTACAGCCGGTGGTCGAGGTGTGAAGGTCCTAGAAGTTGCTTTATTATCACTAACCTTGCACCTTTCTGCTGGTCTTGCGAATTTTATGCAATTTGCTCCTCACTTTTCAATGGAGCGTGATATAGTGGAACGCGGAGAGAAGGTGTGGGAGGAGAAAAGTGATTGATAGCAAAAGTGTTGATTTCTGACTCGCTATAGTCAGGTTTGTAAGATGTTGGCTGCTTAAGGTCTTTGGGTAGCTACCCCCACTACATATGTATTAAGTCAATGCATGCGGTTTGTGCGGGGAACGCTCATAGGCGTTCATTGAGTACGATGAACAAATGGGACTGAAGCATTTCCGCACACGACTTATGCAAAAATTTTCAACCTCGGTAATCAAAGGGTTAACTGGGTTAATTTGAAACTGGTAAAACTAATATACCCTCCTCATAGTTTTGTGACTTAATATTTCTACAGACAGAGTATTTCAATTTTTTTTGTGGGAAAGAGGTTATGTTTGAACCCATGGCAAGTGGCGCCATCATTTTTTAATAGGATGATTACTGGTGAGACTTTTGACTTGCTTGAAATGTTCAACTTAAACTTAGGTTTATAAGAAATTCCCCTTTTTTAAGCACAGATAAGTATTGTTGACGTTCGATGCTGCTCGTTTGTTCCCTGTCGATACATTTAATTACACAAAGTGGCCGTGTGTGACGACTCCACTTAATGTTCCAGAAGAGATAGCTGCATCAGAGAGGAGGCTTATTCATGAGAATACTGATGTAATTCCACGAGAGCATCCGTCGTTTTATTAGCATCGTCGCTCTTCCGGAAACTGGCTCTTAATAATAAACGCCCTACGACCACAAGGGACGAGTAAGTGACTTCGCCTAGGGCCCACTTCCGCTACCAATCTTTAAATTACCCTCGATACCGAGAGGCAGGGGGAGGGGTGTCTTAAAAATTAAACGTTTTTTCCTAAGATGCAAACCGGGAAACTACTTAAAAAGCAAATAGGAACCAGTACGGTACTCCGAAAGATTAGTACAGGTTGCGATACTGGAAATTAATTTTTTGGTTTGGTCAATCGGAGTACCCTGTGCGTGGAACGCTCTACAGGCGTTCGTTGGATATGGGATGCAAATGTGACTAGAGGATTTCCGCACGTGGGGTAAAACTAAGGACCTTAATCTCGAAAATGGAAAGTTTAATAATTTAATAATTCATAAGAATAATTGATAAGTCCTCTTCGACACTTCTGTGGTTCGAGTTCAACATTTAGGAAATGTTTATTCAGTGAAGATAGTATTAATTTAAAAAATGAAAAGAAATCCGCAACCAAAATTCTAATTGTGAAATACAAAATCGTCTCCAGTGGAAAGGGCTTCACTGAATACTCAAAATTGCAAAAAATAGTAGACCATACGTGACAATAGACAACAGCTACAATAGTTAAATGAAAAAAAAGAGAACTCGAAGACATATTAATTATAAAATACAATCACAAAATTTTAATTTTTATCGGTGTATAACCGTGTTCCCATTCCTTCCAACATTTATACGCCCCTTAATCCCCCCTCCAACATTTTCTGGAAGCTATAAATTTCCCAAAAAATGTCTCACGACCCATTAAAGTTTCTGAGGTGACAGTAATCCTTTATCATCGATCAAAACTGCATCGACTTTCCCCAGAAAACTTCTTCGCCACTGTCGCAGAGGGGAATCCATTGTTCACGTGTGCAACGACCGTCGTGGCAACACATGGCCAAAGATTGCGACAGTTCAGCTAGATCTGCGCGATATACTGTAATTGCGTGGAACAGCTGCCTTTCAACTTCCATTTGTTCTTCATTCTTATTCAACGCCCAGGAAATTGCAATCTTCTTGCGTTCCTTCAGAAGAAACGGCGAAATGGAACTGTTCTGCAGCCACTTTACTCGCGCATGCTTTGTAACACTTTTTTTAATCAAACTCGAGGATTATTTAAAAAAAATTCTCTGGATACTTAAAGCTTCAAAGGGTGGAAAAATGAAAAATGTCTGCACGAGTTTGTGTTCGAAAATGGAACTACATAATTTGTCAAAAAGAAGTTACTACTTTACTGCTTTTTTTGCAAAAGTTGAAAATTGTTTAAAGAATCTCTTCAATATTTAAGCTTTAAAGGAGTGAACGAGAGAAAAATGTTTGCACGAGTTTGTGTTAGAATATACAATAATTCAATTTTGAACTCGATATTCCATTTCTCATGCAAAATATTCGATAAATTATATGAAAAATGGGAGATCATGATTTCTCATAAAGATGGTTATTAACTGCCTCCATTTTTTTACCGGAATACTAGAGCCCGGAAACGAACAAGCTTTTGCAAATATAGTTGGTTTACTCTTTTTATTTCTATTTTTAACGGCGCTAAAATTCCTACGCGTTTCAATAACACATCAATGTCACAGGTAAATGTTCCAGATTCGTATCAACAGGCGGTGCACACGATTCCCATTGTAAAAACTCGCGCATTTCCATAAAAATAACGCGGGTGGATTCTATCGTTAACAAAAATAAAAAGGTAGCAGAAATTCCTTTATAACAACACATTCATCGTGATTTCTGATAAAATACAGTGTTGCTGTTCCGACTGGAACGAAATACACACCGGCAATATATCTCTAGTTTCCGCGGGATAAAATATTGACACGCCGATACGCAAATGAATTTCGAACTCTCAGCCCACGACCAAAAAATAAGGCTCGCTGGACTTTTAACAAATAAAAACATTAAAACAAACTCCAATAAGCCTTTATCAAGAAGAACCTTATTAAATTTCTTGAAACGATTGGTAGGTAGGTACATTAATCTACTTCTACTGCAAATCCATTAAAAAATTAATCAAACTTAAAGCAGAGGCTTTGAAACTACAACTAATTTTTTACAAAAGTTTTAAATTAGGCAAACAACATAGTAACTCATAAAAATGAGGGGACCAAAAAACAGAACTTACGAATAAACTTTAAAAAAGACTGCTAAATTCTACCAAAAAAGTGAAAAGATGGAACTTCTAAAAAAACTCAAAATTGCACCAAAAGACTGAAAATCTAACTTCCAAATTCCACCAAAATAAAACTGAAGAAATGTAACTTCAAAAAGACTCCGAAATCCCTCCAAAAAAACTGAAAAAGTGGAACTTTCCAAAAAAAAAAAACTCAAAATCTCATCAAAGGACTGAAAAATCTAACTTCCAAATTCCACCAAAATAGAACTGAAGAAATGTAACTTCCACAAGACTCCGAAATCCCACCAAAAAACTGAAAAAGTGGAACTTCCAAAAAAAAACTCAAAATCCCACCAAAGGACTGAAAAATCTAACTTCCAAATTCCACCAAAATAAAACTGAAGAAATGTAACTTTCAAAAGACTCCAAAAATCCCACAAAAAAACTGAAAAGATGAAACTTCTAAAAAAAATCCAAATCCCACCCAAAGACTGAAAAAATCTACTTCCAAATTGCACCCAAATAAAACTGAAGAAATGTAACTTTCAAAAGACTCCGAAATCCCACCAAAAAACTGAAAAAGTGGGACTTCCAAAAAACTTCTAAATCCCTTACCAAAAAACTGAAAAAATGTATCTTCCAAATTCCACCAAAAAAAAAATTGAGAAGAAGGGACTTTCAAATCCCACCAAGAATCTACAAAAGCGGAACTTGCAATAAAAACTCGACAAACCTTTGAATTACATATATCGCAGTCCCTCAAATTTAACCAAAAACCCCAAAGGGAAAATACCTCGCGTCCCTTCAACAAAAGGGGCTTTTTCACGAGTTTTTTTGTGGAAGCGAGAAGCGAGCTACACCGAAGAAGGGGAGGGGAATAAAGAGCGAGGAGTGTCGTTGAAAGAGGGTGGCAAAAGAAGCGAACGAAAAAAGCGTGGCAAGCGTCAGCTGGAGGGGGGAAAGCAGAGAAACGGAGGGTACCATTGAAACGAGTGAACGTTTCCATACTTTTCATTCTCTTCCGGAATGTTTCTCACCTCGTGCAGATGGCCGCCATCACCCACGCCAGGAGGCAGAAGAGCGTCGCCTTGGCCTTCGTGCACACGTATCTGGAAGAGAGAAGTAAAACGAAAGAGACGAATAGAAATCGTGTAACGTTTCGCGGGATCGTGACTGACATCTGGGATCGATCGCCGCGGCACACGAATCTAATACCAATCATTCCAGCAGCGATACTGGCGGAGCAGAGCGACGATAGAGCCGCTCGCCTGTCCAACAAATGCGGTGAAACCAAGGCAAAACGATTGAGATGAGTCGAACTCGCGATTGACAAGGGGAATGACGACGTGTCACGCGCGGACGACGCTGATTGCCAATCAAAATGTGGCGAACAGTGCGCGTGGCTTTGAGGGAGAAAGGAAAACGTGGGGCACCTTTTAAGTAAGGTGCTCGCTTTGGAGTCGAGGAATTAAAGAATCAAAGAATCAATGAATCGGAGAAGCTTTGTACACTTCTTACACACAAACACTTAATACACATATTTTCCCGAATTTTTATTATTTTCTGACTTACCCCGCTCGCAGTGGCTTGCAAATTGCGTAGTACCGTTCGAAGCTGATTCCCAGAATCGTGAGAACCGAAGCGTGCGCCACCGTCAACTCCACAAACGGGACAGCTTTGCCTGGAATCAATGGGGCGAATTATAAACTGAATAACTGGCATCGGAAATATTTTCAGATACCGTGTGCAGATACCAGAATATTTTAAAACCTCGTCTAAAGCTACTGCCACTTGACCGCTTTTTTATTTGTTGCTGATATTTACGCGCTACGGAGAACGGTTAAATAAATAAATTCCGCAACGTTCCCTGGAGAGGTTTGCAAACGTTTAAACGGTAAGTTTAAACGCGGGGTTTAATTAAATTTTCATCACGAACCATTTGGCTGACGTAACCCAGAATGCAACGAGAACAATGTACTTTTCTTGCAACACAGGTTTTTATCTCATTCTTTGATATCGACTATCCACTTAACTTTTTATACTTTCAATCGAATTTCTCCTCTTTTCTTTATACTCTTTTAACCCTAGAGTAACTTGTCACTTTCGACTTCGGGGATCATTTAACCTTCGGTGGAGGGTGTCTGGGTGTTTTCTGATACAAACGTGGCGCACTGTCTGAAGGTTGGGTGTCGTCGTGGACTTAGATTTTATTGGTGTTGAATTGGGTGGATTTAAAGTATAAAGTAGCAGGGGTAAAATTAGTGCGACCCTTGTTTTGTTGATAAGTGAAGAGCAAAGGGTTGTATTCACTGTACCTATTTCTTGAATATTCGTATTTTAAAACCTTGGGAACTGTAAGAATGTGGTCCATTAACAAGGAGAGTATTTTAGGTGTCCGCCTCCGATCATTTTGATTTTTGGATATGTTATAGAGGACCGAAAAATAAGAAATGCGTGTTTTTTTATTTTTCCCCGTTTTCAAAGTTAGGGTTGAAAAATCATTTTTGTGGAATATCTCAAGAACTATTAGAGATAGGGGAATAGTGTCAATGGACGAATTTTGTGCCTTTGAATGCGAAATATGACTGACTCACTAGATTTTCAAAATCTTTAGATATTCAACAAAAATGATTTTTGAACCCTAATTTTGAACGCAGTTTTCACCCCCCAAATATAAAAACGGGGAAAAATAAAAAACACGCATTTCTTATTTTTCGGTTCTCTATAACATATCCAAAAATCAAAATGATCGGAGGCGGACACCTAAAATACTCTCCTTGTAAGTGCAACCCTGTAACAGGGGATGGAAAATACATTCTATAGTTTATCACTGAAATAAACTATTCTTCCTCTTTCTCCAGTCGTCCCTTCATTTCAACCTGTACATTTCTATTCTAAAACATAATGTTGCTTTTTTTTCTTGAATCACCCTTACATTTCCATTTTCATATAGTCTTCCATTTTCATAGTGTCTTGCAGAGATTTAGCGCCATAACAGAAAAAGTAACAGAGTGTAAAATTGGTTGGTAGCCCCCTTGAGTGTCTTATCAGGGAGTTAAAGACTCGGGTATGTATTAAGTAGTAAGTACACTTTTTGGATACCACTACTTTATAGCTCTAAGTAGTTTAATACGATCAAATAAGTGCAGCTGTGTGCAGCTCAGTGGCATTGCTCTGCATACTACTGGTTCCAGATTAGTCAGCATAAAAATAAATTACAAGCAGCATTGAAATACTGTGGACGTTGGGCACTCCATAAATCGTTAAAGAGTACTTATATAACTTTCCACCAGACACCCCTTAACTTTTCAGTTCTGGGTATTTGAAACAGTTCCACGACTTTCGCTATCAAAGAATGTATCGAGCGTCTTAAAAGCTTCGAGGGTTAATTCCCTGTTGCAGCGGGGAGGAGGAGCAGATTTACGGTTCGAGATTTACGATTCCCGAAAGGAAGCTTGGCGGCGATCAGGGTGACGCAATAAACTGGCACGAAGCCCTGGACACTATTATTTTCCTTGTACATACCACTCCTCCATTTACTTCGATCCCTGCCACACCAAGTTGACGAAGTAATTCTGCGTTCTACTCTTTTTGAGTAAGCTCAGGTGGCCTTTTTCCGGTGAACACCCTGGAACTCACCCTGCCTCACGAAAATTAGAACTTGGAGGACCTGGATGATTGTCATCCTTTGAATGATGCTGTGGGTAACCCTCAGCAAAGAGAGTACTCTATTTTTATCTTTTTATATAGATAAATGCTTGAATAATAAATAATAAAAATTCATGTCACATTTACCACTTTCATGAAGCTTTCACTCAACAAATTATCGTACTTTTCAATTAAATAATTCTTTCATCCAAACTATTGTACTTTTCAAATAAATAATTCTTTGATCCAAACAACTGTATTTTTCAAATAAACAATTCTTTCATCCAAACAACTATACCTACTTTTCAAATAAATAATTCTTTCATCACTTTTCAAATAAATAATTCTTTCATGACTTTTCAAATAAATAATTCTTTCATCCAAACTATTGTACTTTTCAAATAAATAATTCTTTGATCCAAACCACTGTATTTTTCAAATAAACAATTCTTTCATCCAAACAACTATACCTACTTTTCAAATAAATAATTCTTTCATCACTTTTCAAATAAATAATTCTTTCATCACTTTTCAAATAAACAATTCTTTCATCACTTTTCAAATTCCCTCCAAAGCATCTTAAACACCTTCCCAAGTGAAAATAGAGTACACGTCCAAATTCCAGCAGAGCCTAACCAACGAACCCCCAGAAACCCTATACCCACACCGTCTCCCACTTTCCATTCCCAATTAGTCCCTTGCCCAGCAAAAAAGTCAATTCAAAGACGCCCCCGAAACGGCGGCCACGATGCGCGGCCCAGCTGGGTCCAACTTTAGACGAGGGAATTAGAAGAAATGGTCCAATAATAGCGGCACTAAAAACTCTGTAGCCTAAGAACATAAACCGCGGAGAGTTATCAGGCACGGGGCGTCATTAATCCACCCCAAAGCCCCAAGAACATTTGTTCCCCAAATTCATGGCTCGCCATGTTTTCTGTCGCGGCTGTAAACACCGGCGACGCGCAACAATCGCAGCGGTTGCCCTCGTCCAACGTTTTCTCCGCGGAAATCAAAAAGTGGAGCGAACAAGTTGCACGTAATCTTCCTGCGATCTGCCAGAGACCCAGTCATCCTGCCCTCCCGGTCACTTGTTGCCTCCGCTGAAGGGAACCTCGTGGCGCCTCGACTTCGCGGGCGTTACGGTCGTTTCACGGATTCCATTGGGCATTCAGCTCGCGTGGCTACTTAACCGGACCTTCGCGGAACACGTGTCGCTAGACGGAGGGAGAGGAAGGCCGTTTCTCTTCGTCTTTCGCTGAAACGTGTCCTGGATCAGCGACAAAATGCCACGATTCGCGTTGCTCCTTCGCTTTCATTCTGTACTTCCGAGGTATACAGATTATTGGCACTGTAGGAAGGTTCTGTGGTGATTGGGTGATTTGTTATATTAGTTTGAGTAGAAGGTAGTTTTCTCGCTGGGTGGTGAGATTTTTTAGGTGGGGGAGTTTGACGCAAAGCGGCACAATGTAACATTAATATTATCTTGATATCTGGAAATAGATAAAAGTTCAAAACATCTATTCATAAGATGATCCCTGATAGGTAGACTGCAGATGTTTATGCATGTATAATGTCGTAATATGCAAGATATATGCAACACTTATGCAACATATATGCAATGTATATGCAAAATACAAAGTGAGTCATACAAAGTTAAAACCTGAAATATTTCTTGGAAGTAGCTAATTGTCCACGATTTAGGCATCTTCAATTTCGAATGATATATAATTTATGAATTCATATAAATCACGCGACACTCGTGATCTAACTGGCCAGAAGTTCCCTGTGGCGTGCGATACATACAGTGAGTGACAGCGAAAATCGTACACTCTTTAAAATCGCATAACTTTTTTAGAATTGGTCCAAACGACTTGAATTTTTTTTAGAAGCTAGAAGGATTAGTGTGCCAACTGATGTGTTTCGTCGTTTTAAAAAAAATGCAATTAGTCGGAATAGCGAAAAAAATAGTGAAGGTCGATTTTTAAACTTTTTTTTGTGAGCCTGTAATGAAAATTCAAAAAACCCGTTTATAGAGTTAAGTAAGTTGTATACATGCTAAAAGTTTCATCAAAATCGGGTAACGTTGCTCTGAGCTACAAACGTTTAAAGATCGCAGAATAAGGTCGAGAATCGTTGATTTGGGGAATTTCCGCGATTCTTGACCTTATTCTGCGATCTTTAAACGTTTGTAGCTCAGAGCAACGTTAACCGATTTTGAACGTAAAGCATACTAGTGATAGTTTATACAAAATAACATCAGATATCTCTAGATTGTTAGTACTAAATTTTACATAAGTTTATATAAAAACGGGACTTTTAGCCCCACCCTACCCTATCTACCCTATCTTGGGATCAAGTTTTGAACTTCTAACTACTTCTAGATATCAAGATAATATTAATCTTACATTGTGCACCTTGCATCAAAGTGCCCCAACTCCCCCTAACAGGTGTTAAGTATTATTTATCAGCACCTCCACTGGCGTCGGCGTGTTTCCACGCCTAGGGAAGGGATTGCATCCTGTACACGGTCTCAATGTGTTTCGATTTTGATCTTTTTTAGAAAGTATTGTTCCAGAGTCCCTGGATGTCTACTTTGAAGCGAAACCAGGAAAGGAGTTCGCTTTCTACGTGGTATGCAAAACTTTCCCCGCAGAAGTGATCGTTCGGAAAGGCCTGACCGACTTGGGGGCATTTTTCGAAACTTTCCTGCACTCAAAGTGTTAGTACTAGTTCGTGAAGAACAGGAGCGATTTAGATCATAGAAAGCCGCAATCTGGTACGAAGGTTACTTTCTAGGATGTGCAGGAATGAAACTACTTTATGGGTCAAAATAGACCCCGTATCTCGGAGAGGAACATTGTGTTTCAAAATAGAAATGTAGAGTGTAAAGAAAGGTGTAGGGGAGACGGGTAATGTTTTGAAATGAAAATGCGGGGGTGATTAAAAAAAAGACACTATTTACGAAATGGAATGCACGAGATAAAAGAACACAGTGTAAATACGCTATGTTTTAAACTGGAAATTTGGGGGTGGTTTAAGAAAGGGTAAAAACAAGAAAAAGTGAAGAAGAACACTGTGTTTGAGAGAAGAAAAAAAGTAGAGAGACATTAGTCAGTTTCATAATTTTACAATCCTCCTTGAAGAACAAGAGGCACTCGTGGAATGGATGAAATCTGAGATACCATTTGCTCGGCGACAAAAGTCGATATGGAAAAATTATGTAGGAGCCGTGGGCGCCCCAGAATGTCAGAGGAGGGTATAAAAGGGTCCGGAGGTTTCACGAGCGACGGTTTTTTCGACGGGGACAAATCAGCGCGACAGTAAAGACGAGAGTCGTAAAGTGTCTGAGAACAATAATCCAACAGAGAGACATCGTGGGAGCTGCTCCGACAGGATGATGGCTAATAACTTGAAACTCGAAGCTCCGCAGACTTCGAAATAACTATCCTCTCCTCAGTGACGTAAATCGACGGCGACATTCGATTCCAATAAATCGCCGGGATTGCGTTACTCGGTGGTACCGCCGCGGAAACGATCGTTGGTGCTTACGTTCGACACCTGATCAACTTGTATCTGACCGCGTAATAAATTGGTCGTGGAAGTTTCTCGTATTTGAGTGGACGTAAAGCCACGTTCCCACGCGTGGAATATGTCAGAGTGGAAACTCCTGAAGCGATTAGAGACCTCTCTCTAATAGGTTTTGGGAAGCTAAGAGCAACTAAGAGGTGGCTTAAGCTACGTTTCCACGTGTACAACTCGAAGATCTAGAATAAAATTGAAACACCCCTTCAATGACGACCACTCTTGAAAGCTGAGAGCATTTGAAGGGTTTCAAGAATGCTTATTTTTTTTTTACACGTGGGAATGCAGCTTTAAGTGTATTTTACGTAACATATTGCACGTGTGAGAATTTAAGAATCCTCAGTGCGCTTTGCTTTGGGAAAATAACCTTTCCCTAATCATTTCTAGTATATTTCTTGTATTACTTTGGACACGTGGGAGCGGGGCTTAAGCCTCCTGTAACCTACACGAGAGAAAATACCGTAATATGATTCGTCAATGCATCTGAATTTTAAACACCGAACTTTTCTAACATCTTCACCTTCCACGACTTATTCACGTGGGATCGTGGCTTAAGTGTCCCCTGCATTGCACTCTAAACATACAGGAATCATCATACATTTCTTCGATACATCCCACCTTTTAAACTCAACTTGTTCTACATTCTCCAAGTGTCTTTCACCTCCCACAATTTATTCCCGTGCGATCGTGGCTTAAGGTTGCCACTCGAGGGCGCTAAGCGTACATATTCCAGGCGATTTCGCCTGTCGGTAGCCAGCCACGCGGAATATTATTTCCACAATCGATTATCTCCGGCGCCAGCTTTCGCGATCCGTGATGTACATTATGTTCGACAGGCTTTTATCAATGAAACACCGCCCTCGCGGGAGATTTCCTATGCAAGACCCCTGAAGAGGAAGTCATACCTTAACTCGGCCCCGATATCAGGATGCAGCGCGGACTCCGGTATGCTGATAGGGCCTGGAGCGTCGTAGAATATTGGATGGCAAAAGGATCCTTTTCATCGGCGATATGAAATTCTATAAGTAGGTACGTCGGTTAGCTCGTGTTATTGCATTCTTTTAGTTCCGCAACATTGCCTGGCGTTTGCTGTTTGAACGTCTCACTGCTTTGCATTCTCACCCCATCTGCCGCTTGATTCCCGATATCAGTACAGTCGGAGCAAAAGTCATGTGGTGTAGATCTCGTTACGGTGAGTGGGAGAGGTGGGGATTTAGAGCGGTGGGGGGCTGGGGGCGTGGCCGAGCGGTATGGTGGGGGACTCGGGGCGTGGCCGTGCGGCATGGTGGGGGAAGAGGCGCGCAGAGGCTCTGAGGGGCCACTTTATTTTGTTCAAACTGTAACGAAGGAACAGATGGAGTTGAAAAAGTGCTGCGAACGCATTTCCTACAGATTTTAAGCTTCAATCGCTAGTTTCACGTAAACTTAATATGTTTTATTATGAAAAGAAAGTGAAAGCATTGAACTTAAGAAAAGTGTACTGCATAAAAATGTGGAATTATATTGTTATTTGAGAATAAACAAGTGATATATTATCATGAATGGAGATAAGAATATACTCGTAAAAATATATACTTCCGTTCGAAGAAAATAGAAGTGACTTTGAAGTCTACCCACAGAACTTGATTAAAAAACAATTTCGTTCTATTCGTTGCAGCAACATTTACAGCGGGCATAATTTATACCCTACATACGCGCATGCGGGCATTTTACGCGCGTAAAATCCGTTTCGCAGCAGAGGCGGGGCCATTCCGCGAGTTTACTTCAGACAGCGAACAAGATTACGGTAACGCAAACTGGATAAAGGGAGACGAAGCCTCCTTGAAGGTTCCGAGCTTGTTACAAAGCTGGCGATGCGCGGGAAACGTTGAGAAACGTGGGTGGCTCGTTGACGTGCGCGTGTAAACTTCGCTTCTCTCCTCCGAACGATTGATCCGCCGTCGAGACTGCAACTGCGGTATAAATAACGGTGATTTACACTCGCGATTATTGAATACACCAACGTTACGCAACGTATCCAAGCTGTCATCGGCTGTTTGCAGTTAACAAATAACGGCGGTCGCGCAAATGAACTGAAACAACTGACTGACTAATTACTGGACTCGTTGGACGTCGATTAACTCGTTCACGCGTCACTTGCGTCCTGTCTTCATTAATAATTAATCGAAACAATCGTAGTCGCTCGTCCGTGATAAATGGAATGTTTGGCGACGCGTTTATTATCGAAGCGTATACAAATTTCCAATTTGACGTGGGTTTCTAGATTAAAATCAAGAGAATGATATTAATTTCTCGTTATAGGGGAAGGGGAGGGGGAGAGGAATGGGAGGGGGTACTAGAAACGGGGGATGCACAGATGCAGGAGCAGAAGAGAAAAAGTAGTGTAGGGCAGTGAAAATTCGAAATATTGCGAGATAAATATGAGAGGGGTAAGGAAGTGAAGAAGGCGGGGATATTGATATAGGTACTTCAATAAAGTAGATTGTTTAGGAAAAAGAGTAGTAGGGATGGTAGGATTTAGGTGAGGGAATGAGATGAAGAAAGGAAGGTACTAAAGGAAGAAGGTACACAAAGGAGAATGAGGAGAAATATTGTGACACAGAAGGACGAGAGGGGAATGGGCGGAGCAATTGGAGGGGAGACAGAAGGGAGGGGATGGAGGCAGTAGGTAAGTTTAGAATAAGTATAGGAAATACACGATACAGTGGAGTAGGAATAAGTAAAGGTAAAAGACGTAAATACAGGGCATAAGGGCGCCAGCCGAAGGGGGCGCTAAAAATTATATCGCAGACTTAATAATAAAGGAACCCAACTGCCATATAAACAAAATGTAAATGTAATTCTTTTTTTAATTCTACCTCGTAAAGGCAAAACGTATTAAATAGAAAAAAAAGAGCAAAAATTTGGGGGCGCCAAAAATAAGGGTGTCAAAAATTATATTTGCATAAGGGCGCCAACCATCCTCGTGCCGGCCCTGCGTAAATACATTTGGAAATACTATAAATCAGAAGAATACTATAAAAAGCAATCCAGGCACATTAATTTTCTAAATCTAACAAATCCAATTAAAGTTCCTCCCCACGAAAATATTCTGCCTTAAACGAACGCCGGGCGGCGCAAAAACGCTGTCCAATTACATCCAGCCGCCATTTAATTGCGAGCAACTCGAACGTAACTGTTTCAAATTCCACAAGTTTCCTCCAAGAGAGGCGGCTACCGTCACGGGCGGATGCTCGTGGAATTTTTGCGAATGGACTTGCTCAAAAATAAGCTCGGGGTTAATCCTGAAGCTGGAGGCTCTCGCGACGAGTGAGCACCGTTGCAAGAAGATGCGGGCTAGCAATGTCCGACAAGGATTGTGGGCAATGTTTGGGTCAGAGGTTTCATTCAGATTCCACAATTAGTCACTGCACGTCAGACATAATTATGTATTAAATGTATATGAGTGATTGCTTAAAAATTTGTGGAAAAATGAAGTTTCTTTTTTGAAATTTATATTCAAAAACACATAGTCACTCATAGGTATATCTACATGAACACAAATTAATAATTAATTGTGAAAATTGCTACTTTTTTGCGCCGATTTTCTATACCCAGCTATTGTTTAATTCCTTCAATTTTAATGTGATTAATAAAGTTACATAGATGATCTGTAGGACAGAATCTGGTGGCATTTTTTCGATCCCTGAAAGTGGACGTGTCAGGAAGTCATATTTTATCCAGTAGCAATAATACGATCGCGATTTGTTCAAATTTGCAACCGTAGATCCCATCCCCTTTCCTAGAGCCTCCCCAATGATGTTCTTATCAGTCCTCGTTAACGAGAAGAATTGTGGTTAGTTCGGCCCTAGGAAGATAAGACAGGCGTAGCTTAAAAGGATCCCCGTATTTTTGCTTATCGCCGTCCCTATCGGAATTGTTTGTCGGGAAATTCTGCTTCGACTTATAGTTTTCTTTTAGTAGGAGCGTGTGGGCGTAAATGGACCATAAACGAGGCAGAATTTGTCGACATTTCTGGTTCAGTCGTGAGTAGATACTGTTGAGGAGTTGAAATGATAAATGATGTGACTGTTAAGAAATAAACAATTACTTTCTTAGTGGAAAGAGATGTAAATTCTATAATGAATGCGGTGCAACATGTAAGTGTTAGAATGATTTATTTTAGTTTGAACTGATACAGTTGAAGTAAGTGACAAATTTTGTTGTTATTGTTTGCTAAACAATGCTCCTCACCTGAGACACCATTCTGTGAAGGCTTAGGTCTCTACCCTCTCGTTTAAGGATAATATGGAGGTAAAAGCTCTTAAAATATAACATTTTTTTTAGCGGTTACTATTCATATATTTTTTAATCGACTTGAATAAGAAAGAGGTTTATGCAGTACTGTAACTACTGGACCGATTTTTCTGAAAATTCTTGCATTTAGTTTAGCTTCAATTAACTTAGGTCATGAAGAAAGAATTATAAAAATCGTTTAAGGTTAAGAAGTTTTGAAGTTACACCGAAAATAAGAAATCTGTTTCATTATTATTATTGGAATCTTTCGTTTCTAGCAAACGGTTCTTTTTTTTTACTAGCAGTTCCTTCTGTAGGACTGCCCATATTTTTTTAAATAAATGTACTTATACAACTTAAATAACTAAAGAGTAAAAAATAGAAAATCTAAAAAAAAAAAATTAAAACCGACTTCAAAAAATAAAAATACACTGAAAAGTAAAAGATAAGTTCTTTCCTTATTTAATCTATGTCTCTAAACATTTTTAAGTCGGCACGAGATTGTTCACAATGCAAATGATGAGGCCTCGACATAAAAAAATTGAGAGTCATATGGATTACAGATTAAATATGGAAAGAACTTATTTTTTACTTTTCAGTGCATTTTTATTTTTCGAAGTCGGTTTATTTTTTTTTAATTTTTTATTTTTCTGAATTGTATATCAATTATTATGGGTAGAAAAAATAATTTATTCTTAAGGGTGGTTACACATATCATTTCAGTGAGGGTTCACTAGCACCAGTGTCAGTGCTAAAAAATATAATTTCCCCGTTTCGCAACGAAGCAGTTCAGTTTGTCCGTATCACTTACTGACACTAAACTGATCAGTTGAAATAGGATTTCTCAAAACCTGCGCCCCTCAAAGTGTTAAAATTTCAACAAACTCTTAAACATACAATACTCCTACCAGGACCCTTACCAAAAATTCCCTTCACCAACAAAAGCCACCACTAATCTAATCTCCCCCACCACCGACATTTAAAACTCATCACTAACCTACCACCACCTCGTTCATCATCCACCCATTCACAACGCCCACGCATGCAAATAGCAAAAGTAAAGCTTCCAGCAAGAAAAGAGGCTGCGATATCTCGCCACGGTTATCCGAACGGTGTCACGTTCAGCACGCTCGACCAGGCAACGGTGTCAAGATCGCTAGGGTCCGCCTTCGGATCTGTCTAGGTCTGGCGAACGGGCGGGAAGGGAGAGGGTGGAGGAGCTGGCGGAGGCGCGGCGCCTTTTCCATCGTATTTCCTGCCGCGGAGGTTAAAGAGAATTGGATGGAAACCGGCAGGACAAGAAGGTGTTACGACGGGCGTAGCATTAAATGCTACGCCGCGGTATACAGCCTCTAAGAGCAACGGTAATTCCTGGCGGGTGGTCGAAGTTCAGCTACTCGTTCCAGGGCCCCCATCAACCTTGCCCACGACGTCCACCGCCTCGAGCCAGTCTGCGTAGCCGTGTGTGTTATCCTTCCTCCTCGTACACCTTGCCCCTAGCCTTGGCCGAGGCGCGGTAAAAAGGACCGGGCGGACGATCCTTCATTAAATTAGGACTCGTCCTCTACTCCTGGGTCGCTCCTTGACGCAAGGTTCCGTGTTAATCGGAGGGGACTGTCAGGACCTCTGTGTAGGTACTCGTTGGTCTGCACTTGGGAAAAGGATTTTCCACTGTGGAGTTTGTTAATGGGTTACCAGGCGTTAAGGCGGGTCTACACAGTCGGCGTTAGCTGAATGCCGAATATTATATTCGAATACTAAAAAGGAAAATACCCATGGTTCGGTAGTGTAGAATAATTAAAAGGAATGTGGATGTACCAGTAAATGAACACGTACCGGTGAATGGACATTTTTTATTAAAATGAGTAAAATAAGTTATTAAAGTAAGCAAGTAATTAATTAGACTTCTTTTTATTTCTTGCTTCATATGCAAATAATTTTTGCAGCACGGGAATCAATCGCGCTGTAAAAATAATTTTATAATAGTGTTCATTCATTAGCCTTAAGTGTTCATTTACTGGTGCGTTTACAGTACTTTTATATCTGCTTTTTTTTAATTAATTTTGTAAAGTAACCTTTGTTTAACCTTAAGAGGGCCGGGCTGGTCACTATAGTGGCCACCTAAGAATTTGGATACGTTGCCGGCCATATTAATGGTATATATGCATAAATTTTAAGTAAATAAAATTTACAATTTCAATGAAAAAATCCCGGCCCTCTAAAGGTTAACGGACATTTATGTATGTATATGTTGGTTTTTAGGCACTTGTCTGGGTAAGTCCCCAACCGCGGTCCCCCAGCCAACGAAAGGTCATTAGTTTCCAGCAACGACCCTCCGAAGGAACTTTCGCGCGGATGCTTTAGCCGGAGAATGTGACGATGTTGAAATTTGCATTTAAATTCCGTCGCTCTGCGAACGTTCAAAGGAAACTCGTTCGATATTTCCGCGCGGGAACCTGAGTTGGGAAAAAATGATCTGTCGCCTTTGGGACTCACGGAGTAGTGATTGGAAACCTGATTGCGTCTTTTTGATATCCTTTCATGTTTGCAGCTCGTTCGCTGGATGTTTGTTCTGGGGCATCGGAGCTATTGGAAATTCGAAGGTACGATGCTTCGAGGGAAGCATTGTGCCCTAACCTGGCGCCTGTTCAAGTCGTGTGCGAAGAAATATCCCTGAAGCAGACCGCCAAACGTGTTCTTCACCATCTATTCTAACCTCCTTAGTTAAAACGTCCTATCTAGCATTTTTTCATTTTTTAATATATGTTGAAATATTTGAAGTTCCAGACGTCTTTTATCTTTTTAAGTAAAGTTAGAAAAATCTACGTGCTTCGTAAAGATTTATAAACACTCTAATGTATTTAACCTAACTTTTATGCAATTGGTTAAAATAACTTATCTAAAGCAATTAATTAATTGGTATGTTAATAATACATTACCTACCCATTACAAATAATTATATTAGGCTGTTACCAAATAGTGACAACATGTTTTAATTTGAATGAACGGAAATAAGGACGGTACAAAGTAAATGATAAAATAAAACCAGGGATAGAAAAAGTTCTGGAATTTTTCAATAGGTTCCATTTAAAACATGGACCGCGGAACTTTTTTAAAAATGTTCTCACATTATAATAAGTTCCTAGGAGAACCGATAAAATAAACGTTCTTGAAAATAAAGATTCTAGTTGGAATGGAACTTGTAAAATATAAAAATAAAAAATTTCTCTGCAACAGGAACAGATATTTTGTTCACCAATATTAAAAAAGATCTCAATCGTTGTAACAAACACTG
Organism: Andrena minutula; assembly: GCA_929113495.1. Taxonomy (NCBI): domain Eukaryota; kingdom Metazoa; phylum Arthropoda; class Insecta; order Hymenoptera; family Andrenidae; genus Andrena; species Andrena minutula. The sequence goes on along the minus strand of OV815993.1, from coordinate 73,497,104 downwards.
AATACTATTTAATAGATAGTACTACAACAGTATTAAATAATTCTTACAGTTAAATTGATATTCTGAATGTATTATTTATTTGCAATACTTATCTACGTAGATATTTTAGAATTTGTATAATAAAAGTTCCATGGAAACAAGTTATATTAGAACGTTTATTAAAAAAGTTTTCATAAGATAAAGAAAAGTACTAAACATTTTTTTATAACTTACATCAGGCTTGGGAATTAAGTGGTCTAATTATTGTCATACCTTTTATTAAATAAATATGAAGAATATGACATTATATTGTTAAATAAAACTAGTACCCAATAGTTTAGTACTTTTCTTAATTTTATGAATACTTTTTTAATAAATGTTCTGATGTAACTTGTGTCCATGGAACTTTTATTATGTAAGTTCTAAAATATCTGTTCCATGAGAACACTTTTTAAAGAAGTTCCTAAAGATAACATTTTTTCAATAAAAATTCTACAGGAACAGATATTTTCTTAAACGAAATATATAAGTTCTAACAGAATTTTTTTGAAAACGTGGGTTCGAGAACTTTTTTGATCCCTGGAAATAGGGGAAATTCGAAAGACTCTCGGGCCCGACCGCGTCTCCCGGATTTACCCTAAAGCTACTTTTTATTAACTATTAAAATCTTCGAACAACTCAATTTCAGATTATTGAGGGTTAGTAGCTTTCTGCGTAATTACTCACAATTAGTAATTCATTTCCTGAAGAACGTCACGCAACAGAATATCTAAGGATATTCTTGCCAACCTGTCTTATATTTTGCATACACTCCCGCGTTATACTAATCCATTAACTTAAACCCATCCCGAGCACCTTGACTTTATTTCACACCACAGAAACCGTTTCCCCGTCAAAGTAGAAAATGCGTTTCCTTCCTATTTCCACGGTGTCATGTTCAACGGCGCGGTTATTCCTTCGACCGTTGGGTACTCCTAGCCACCGTAACGAGACATGTGGAAACTGTTCGCCGGCGGAAACGTTTTTCGACAAGCCACCCCGTCCCGGAGGATACTCCAGCCCCCTTCTGCGCAATTTCCATACGCGAATCTTTATCGGTGCGGAAAAAGAATGCAACTACCGTGCGACAGGTTCAATTTGGAATTCGATGTTCCGAAGTTTTGCAGAGTCTTGACAATAGGATGAGAGGCTATGGCACTGAAATCGATAATAATGTCTACTGTACATAGGTGTCTATTTCTCCTCGCTTTCTTGAGTTGAAAAGATATATGAAGCACAGAAGAGAAGAAAGAGAAATATAGTTGCCTTTCCTTAACCCTTTGGATGCTAACGATTCAAACCCCTACGCCACGTGCGGAATTGCTATAGTGATACTTGCAAACCATACTCACAGAACGCCTATAGGCGTTCACCGCACAGACTAAACCCATATATCCATCAATAATATCCAAAAAGGTGAATCCATTAAAACTTTCAATATTCGTCAGATATTTCATCAATTCATTTCTCCGTACCTCCATATGTTTTCCTATTTTTGTTTCTATTCCTCTTGATGTTATCTATTCCATTTTTCCCGCCGACAGTATTTTTATTGGCAAGGCAAAACTAGCGTGATCCAGGTGTGTCCACAAAGCACCGATACGAGATTTACGTGTTTGCTGGGGGTAAACACATCCGCTTCCGGTCCCGTTACCGCCTTCGTCGGCGGAATGACTATGCGAACGTGTCAGGTCGTACACTGTACTAACTGAATGGCGAACAGATCCTTAATTCATAGTCAGGTTTCAGCAGGAACGCTGTACATAGTATCCTGACGACTTCCACGTTTAATCCTTTAATCCTTAGTTGGCGAGGCACCATGGACGCGTTGTTTCCACGATTTTTTCATGCGAGGATACAAAAGAACTATTAGGTGGGTGCAACAGTACGTTCGCTATATTTTTATCAGAAAAGTAGCAGAATGCAGAACTGGGAATATTTATTATATCGATTGAATTTACGTAGTATGCACAATTTTTTAAAATAATTATTATACGATTTATTTTAGTTAAGATGATCAACTAGGCATATTTGCAAATTCGTAGAACCAAATTGAGAATATTAAATTCTTTTGAAAACTGTTTTCGAATAAAAAATTATTCTTTATTCTTTATTTTACTTTAAATTTATTCGAATAATGCCCAATTCCGGAATCAAGTAACAAATTTCGACAAAGGTACTTAACACAATTTTTATACTTCTTGCAAAAAATTAACATTAATTTTCAATATTATAAACAATTCTGCAGCAAAATTTTTTACAAATCTCCACCGACTCAGAGTTGTAGATTCACCCTTGCAAGCAGTGACCATCCCTTTTTTAACACCCCGCACAGTAAGTTCTATAAATGTTATAGAAGAAGGAGAAGTGGTAGCAGGAGAGTCAATTTTTCAAATAAACGTAAACCACCCATCCTTGAAACGTCGAGCTGTCCACAGTGCAGGTAGGTATAGGTGATTAATTAGCACGGAATAATTGCATACAAACAATTAGCAGCACAAAACGAGCCAAACCACTTTGATTTGCGACAAGCACCCATCAAAGCAAATTAATGGACAGCAAATTAACAGTGGACAGGCTGTGAAGGACCAATGAGATAATTCTGTATTTGTTAATACCGAATGAAAAATAGCCTGATGAGGCTTTTAACCAAACATCGACCATCGATATTCATAACCAGTAAAATGTATCGTGCAAAACTATCAAATAGTCCTTTTAAGCGATGCTTTCCCCACAACCCTCGATTTTAATTAATTTCGTTGCAACGAAATAGCAGAGCAATGAAAATTCAATATCCTCAGCTTGTCCTACAGGAATTTAATGTAGTCTGACGTATAATCGTTATCCTATTTACTTCTTCCCTCCTTCGAGGGAAGTTCGTCCGGAAATATTTGCTCGCCTTTCACCGAGCCCTTCGCTGGGGATGCAATTGAGAACAGCTAGCTCGGAATTGTGCGCGTTCGTTAAATTCGAGAATTCGACCACGTCAAGTTGCATTTTCCCTCGTTGACAATTGCACTCCATGATGCAATTACGATTATGTTTACATTTTCCGTGAATACAAAGGGAACGTCGTTCGTCCCTTTTATTCTGCTATGCCACCCCCGCTGTCACCCACGATGCTTGTTATCATGTAACCACAACGACGAATCGTAGGTACCTCCTCGTTAAAAGTTGTGCAGTTGTTTCGCGTTGATGGTGGGCAAAAATGAGGGAGAAGCTAAGGGAACTGTGGGGAAAATTGAAATATAAATTAATAGCAGAGGCGGACTGAGGATTTAATCTTGGGGGAGCCGAGTTGAAAGGATACAAATATTTTAAATGAAAATTCAGTGAAATTCATTAGGTGATTCTGGGAATTTATTTATATAATGAAATCCAGTTCTCTTTTCTTTTTAGAAAGCTCTTGAATTACTTCGGTCGTGGTTACATTAATCTCCTTTTCCGTCGTCTTCTTTCCACTTATTGGGGGACAAAATGGGAAGAGGTGGGGAAATAAAAACATTTCTTAAGTAGTTCCTTTACTTTTACAAGTATTTCTACTTGTAAGTCTTTAACGTGATTAATAAGTTGCTTTTCCAACCGAATTACAACCTATTACAACCGAATTAATTTAATTTGTTTGTAGTAACCGCTTTCGAGTGACATTTTGAAATTTTCATGAGGGATTGATTCGTTTTAACTCGTCATTTTCAATTAACACGTTAAGGTCTGTAAACATCTCTAAAATTAGATTTAAAAAATCTTCATACAAAATTGAATATATTAAAAGATCCTTGCACAATTCTATCTCCATTTCTCCTTGCAAAGAAAAATTCTTTCAAGTTGAAGTGCTCGGAGCTAAAACTTCCAAAGCTTTCTCGAGAAATGAGGAAACAGGATTCCATAGATACATCATTTTTCTTTCAGCTTGAAATTCGTAACCGTGGAAAGTTGTGGAACAAGCAGAAGGAAGAAGGGACTTTCTCGAAGCGAATTTTACAACGGGGTTACTTCTGCGACACAGGAGTAGCCGCGAGGTTACAGAAAGGAAAGGAGATCGGTTTGACTCTTCGATCATTCGGGGATGATCGATGAAGACAGAAGGGTTTCCGCGGGAACTGTATTTCAAATTGCTCCCGCTCGTAAATAACTGGAGCGAAGAGGAACAAAGAGAAGCGGGCGTGAAACAAGGCAAACAAATTGTAGGTACCTGCTGTCTGACATGGGAAACAATTTCGTACAGAACGATCCTTTACGGAAAAATGGGCCACGACTTTGTACTTTGCATTGAAATAGAAAATTCCTCAGTATAGGCTGTCCTCTGGGAACGTGTGCACGTTTTGCTATGTTGTTTTTCCTACGGCCAGTCCATGGACGAATTAAGAGTATTGCTATGAGTGCTGAGCAATAATTTCGGCGGAATGGGAATTGGCATAAAGAGATCATTTGGCTGGAGACGGATTGAGAGAATGTTTCGAATTTGTCGTCTGGAGCGTTGCTCGTATTTCGTTTCAGCGGGTAATTGGATAGCATCGTTCTGGAAAGAATTTATTTGTAGTTGTTGTAAGTAATTTGCCGATTTGGAAAGTCGAAGATGTACTCTGGGATTGTAAGGGTCTATGATGTAGGGCAAGTGAGAATCTTAGAGGTGTTTATTTTTGAGCTACTACAGTTCTAAAGTTGTAGAGTCCTGAAATTTTAGGATGCCGGAGTTTTAGAGTTCTAAAGTTCCAGAATTACAAAAATCTCTGAAATCTAGAGTTCCAGAGTTCTAAAGATCCAAGTACGAATTTTAGAGTTCCAGAGTTCCAGTCTTCGAAATTTAAAGTTCCAGAGTTCGAAAGATGCAACTACGAATTTTGAAGTTCCAGAGTTCCAGTTTCTGAAATCTAGAGTTCCAGAGTTCTAAAGATCCAACTACGAATTTTAATGTTCCAGAGTTCCAGTCTCCGAAATCTAGAGTTCCAAAGTTCTACGGATCAAATTACAAATTTTAGAGTTCCAGAGTTCCAGTCTTCGAAATTTAAAGTTCCAGAGTTCGAAAGATGCAACTACGAATTTTGAAGTTCCAGAGTTCCAGTTTCTGAAATCTAGAGTTCCAGAGTTCTAAAGATCCAACTACGAATTTTAATGTTCCAGAGTTCCAGTCTCCGAAATCTAGAGTTCCAAAGTTGTAAAGATCCAACTACGAATTTTAGAGTTCCAGAATTCCGACGTCTCCAAGTTCCAGGGTTTCAGACTCCCAAAGACTCCGAATTCCAAAGTTCCACAGTTCTTTACGGTACAAAATTCTGTCTCACATAAATCAGAACTACACTGCAAAACTGCACAATCTGGAACTCGGAGTTCCTATCATTTTCAGTCGATTTCCACATTCAATTCTGTGCCCTACGGACCACCCCCACGGTTTAGAATCCAATCGGCCCGCTAAACTCGTTTGATCCCCGATGAATACAATCGCAATCGCCGTGAAACGTTCGCCCATAAATTTCATTTAACCTGCTGAAACGGGGCCCGGGACAGCTAGCTCCGAGATTAGTATTTATCGGGGCTCTAATCGGGAAAAGATTCGCGGTTACATCACCGTGCTAACGTATCGCCGTTGGTTTGTCGTGTAAGGTAAGTCGCTGGCATCGTAAATCGTGGCATCGTCAGCTTGGCCGACATGCACGGCGAGCATACACGATATTTTGCGGCTACCAACCGCAGGCCGTCAATACCGGTGAGTCGAACGAACACTGGGGCCGAAATATACGAGTAGTTCTGCGGATCATAAATCCCATGCACGAAATGAACGATAACTTGGACCGTGTCAAGGATGAAATATGTAATGTAGCTTTTCTAGACTGGTACTGTTGCGATATGGAGTCAAAAGTAAATCGACTGGCTTATGAAGTTTGATTATGGAACATTTCCATTAGACGTTATGCTATTGCTACTGATACGGCTGATGATCTCTATTATTAGATTTTATTAGATCTTAGACTACTAATATGACTTTTAGCCACCCCCACTATTACAGTTCACTATCTCTAATATTACAATTGCACCACATACACTAACCGTACCAGTGAAGTGTGTTATGACCTCTAGGGTAAAGGACCCAAGTACTGACACCTGACCAATTACTGTCACCTTAAGCTATTTTACTTAAAATAACGAATACATAAACGTTGTAAAGTGATACACAAAAAGAATGATGTATTTCAACCTATAACTTATACTATAGATTATATTCTATAGTTTGTTTATTCGTTATTTTAACTAAAATAGCTTAAGGTGACAGTAATTGGTCAGGTGTCAGTAACTGGGTCCTTTACCCTACCCATAGTATTCTGTAACAATTTAAATGTAATGAAACGCCCCATATAATTGAAGTCCAAAGTTGAAACGAATTCTTTTAAACCACACAAATCCAACTTACCCCACCAGAGGACTCAATTCAGGTAACTATATAATTCCCACTATAAGCATTCCCACAAAAAATTAAAAAAAGAAACCTCCAAAAAGTCAAATTCCCATCCAGCCGTTCCTAACAGAAACGCCTTCACCATTCCTCCTAAACTGAGTTTGTCCCCATTGTTCGATAAGAACAAAGTAGGTTACTTCCGTACCGTTTCAGATAAAACTGCCAGACACCTTTCGTACCCCACATAAATAACAAAGCCAATTTGGCGCAGAGGGTTCGGAGTCTACGACTCCATTCAAAACTGGCCTAAAAGCGTTTGATCGCCGACTAATAAAGAAATGTTAGAGGCAGCTTGCAAAGTCAAACAAACGGGGTGGCCCACATATGACCATATGCACGCACGTTGCCTCAATTAAATTGTGCATTTGCGGAGTCCGCCTTTCCGCGAAACGCAATTTCATCTCGTTGAAAAGCAACTGCTCAGCAACGCTTATTTTCCCCTCTTATGAAGCTCTTTGGAGAATTATTTCCTATAGCTTTGGATGCTTTTACGATACACAGCAATAGCGAGAATTTAATGGAACGTGTCGTTGCGCTTTGTGCGCAGCTTAATAATTAGGGCTGGGACTATTTGTCGAATTTTTCGGTATTCGAATATTGAAATACTTCAGTTGCTCAATTATTTGACCAATATAATTCGAATATCCAAGTATTCGAATACTTAAGTATTCAAATATACTTGAGTACTGTTGTATTCGAATAGTATGGTGTGAATTATAAATCAAGTTCTTTAGGTTCATTTGTCATGGTGAAATATCTTTGTAAGCTAATTTTGATCCACTTCACACACCATACTATTTGAATACATCAATTAGTATTCAAATATATCAGTATTCGGATAGTATTCGAATACTCAAATATTCGAAGTTTATATTCGTAGCATTCGAATACTTGTAAAATATTCGAATATTAAATTATTCGAATAGTCTCAGCCCTATTAATAGTAAAGGAGGATGTAGCAATAACCATCGATACAGAGGAAAGTAGAAAGAAAGTGGGGGAAAAACATATTTTTTTAGTTATAACGGGGATCGAACTCACGACCATGGGAACGTCAGTCTAACGACTTCTCCACGCTCCACAATGCATTTTTACAGTACAGTATTTTTTTGTGTTATAAATGATATATTTACCAGTTTACATGCAAATATTTCCATTATTAAGTCCCATTTGAATAAAAGCTCTGACACGTGTCAATTTATTTTTGACATAGATTCACCATGTGGAGGCTCGTCAAAATTTGCGTCTATCTCACTGTGCCCGTCCCTCGTAAGTTAAATTACGAAAGTTCATTCTGGCTGTGTGCCATCGGCAGCGATTGCCACACCGAGGGAATCCCGATGGAACCTTTGTGTATCCACGGTCTGATTATCTTAATATATTCAACGACCACCGCACCGATAAATATGGTAAACACGCGTAACAAGCCCGCCAGGTATGGGACAGCAAGTTTCGATATCTTGGCGGCAAGTTTACAGCGGTGCAGGAACTTGCGCGAATAAATTAGTCGCCCTGTATGGATTTCGTTCGATGCGGGCTACTAGAGATGTATTATTATTATGTCTTTTTTACCCCTGATAGAATGATACATGTTCTCACAGTGAGCAGTAGAAAACCAAGAATAAAAGCGAGGTTGTAGTGAAACCATTGTTTATAAATTCAGGAGCTTGCAGGAAAGGGGTGCAGCTCCATTTTTCACAGTTTTTGAATTACGACGTATGATATATGTAAGAAAATTCTACATCCTTTGGTGAACTTTTGATGCAAATCCAATAAAAAATAAGCGATTTATGAAAAATAAAAATAAAGATAATAAAAAAATGATAATATTAATATTAACCATGATTAATAATAATATTAATATTAATATAAATCTATTAATATTAATATTAAAAAAGGCTTCGGCTTGTCATCTTCTGCGCATTAATATTAATATTTTTATTCTACAATATTTTTTCGCCAGAAATAGAAATTTAAACTTATCTAAGCAATACTTTTATAAACAGTTTTTTCTAATTTATTCAAAGTTCTCGAAGTCTTCAATTATAAAAATTAACCATATGAAGCTTCGAACGGTTTCGATGAATTTGAGGAATGTTTGCAAGCTCCTCGTGTTGGTGATCCTGGAAGTACAGTATAGATTACCTACATTGTCATAGGTAGCCCATTTACGTTTTTATAACGGCGATTCGAGCAGATGTGGAGTTCTGCCGAGTTGGAAAAGTAAAAGCTTGACCTACGAGGAGGATTTAATGCTCGGACCACTTTAAGCGCGGCGAGGTTGTCGACGGTGCAGCGAGGGAAGCTGTGTTAGGGTTTCTTATGGGAACTAGAGCGTTGGAAAATGGGGGAGAATTTCGGCGTGATCTACGATTAGAGTACGAGGGATTTACAACTTTTAGGCGTTGCATGTGTGGGAGAGTAGGTTAGGTCTGGTATCGCTGGCGGGAAGTTTGCGGAAGTTATGGGACACGTGGTACTAAGCTTTGTTATGGCGATTGTAGGTGGGGTGGTGGTGAATGTTAGGACACGTAGGATTAAGTGTTTCTTTGATGAACTTGGGAACAACTAGTAGCACAGTCTTCTGGGATAATGCTCATTTGCGGCAGAGATACTGCTGTTTTGTTTCTCAGTGGTAAGATTGACCCAAATTATCTAAGTAGTGATACGGTTGGTAATAAAGTAATTTAGAACAAGGTAGTACTATGTTTTAGAGCAGAGTAACTCGAAATATTTACTACTACCAAGAGACATCACTCAAATGTTTAATAGTAAGTACTAAGTACTACTAAGAAACATCACTCAACTGTTTCACGCCGATGTTTATAGGGTTTACGTAGATTATAGATGTCCAAAAAATATTTGACACGTATTTTTTTTATCTGCAAACGAAAATATCCAGAGGGTGAAAAACACTTTGCCCCAATATCTCGGAAACAATGCACTATGGAGAGAAATCTTTTAGACGAACATAATGTATTTTTATGACAAATACAACCATGTAATACGATTTAATAAATATTGCTAATTTTTAGTATATTGTTTAAACAAATTGACGTAGGTATTACGAATTGCGTGGCTGAATTTGTTATAAGAAAACAAATCATTTTCGACTGAAAGATTGTTCTCTATAATGTTTGTTCTCAAACGTTTTTCTCACCCCAACTTTGAGGGCTGATTTCACCTCCTAGATATGGACATTTCCTGATAGAAAAATGTGTCAAATATTCTTTCAAAAACTATAACTTATGCAAATTTCATGAAAATCGCTAGGCAAATTTTTTTTTCCGCTTAGCAATATTACTTTTTTCTCAATATTCTGTATCCCCCTTACAAACACTCTTTTCCACTGATATCGACAGTTACGATTTCCTAGAAACAGAGAATCAGTATCGTTCCACCTCAGAGCTTCAGGCAAAGTCATCCTTTTATCAATCGGTCTATTTCGAACGCGCCAAACGCGGGACTCGCGCCGATAAGCGCGCACAAGTGGCCTTACCGGAAACGAGTTCCACGCGACTTCGATTGCGTCTCGCTTTCATTAAATTCAGGCCGTTATCTCCTAACCAAGGGGTTGCTGGCGACGTGGCCGTGCAACAGAGTTGATAGAGCCCGCTTGATCTCTTCATTATCTATTTGGGTTAGCTTTCGCTGTATAAACTTGTAACCGTGGATCCTTGGAAACGCGTCTGGCACAGACGGGACACTTTCACTTGACGCTCGAGGAACAGAAAAAAATCGACGGGTACATATTCCGCGAGTGAGGGGTGATATTTGTGGACAGATCGTTCGAGAATAATCTCGAGGGTTGCTTCATCGCTGGAGGTAACATAAAATTAGCTAGAACTGCCTTTGATAAATAATTTAATAACCGAGAATTGGCGCTATTTATTTTGATAGCTTAACCCTCGTACAACGAATGCAGGGTCATTTTGATCAAATTCTGACAAAGTCTATTACGGTGTTATATTTGTGTTGGCAATGGCAAAATATACTACATGATGCTGTAAATTGCAGTAACATTATTTGTAAAAGTCATACGGGAGATATAACTATTTTATGTATCAAATGTACATAAACAATTTTTTATTTGTATGTATTTCTTTATTAATAGATTTTAGTTAATTTGAGAAATTTTAGTTATTTAATTCATTTTATACTCAATTTTTTCGTGAAATCGGTGTACCATAGAAATGATGCTATGGGTCAATTTGACTCTGCATTCGTTTCAGGCGACCATATCCACCATTCGTCTTCCGAGGGGTAATTTATATATGTAGTAACGTGTATGCTAGGATTTTTTTCTTAGTATTAATCTGTGGAACCTATTTCAAATATCTTGAGAAACCCGACACTTTTTGTAATCAGAACTTACACCGCATTCAATTTGTCTGTTTCAGAATTCAACGATGATATAAAACACTAACGAAGAAAAGAGGATTCAAGTGAACTTTGATGGAGTGCTACCCTCGCCTAGTATCACCCCGAACTCATTTTTAAATTCTAGAGATCTTAAAACACATTTCTATCTTCATTTAGATCATACACTAGCATAACTATTGATTTTATAATATATTCCATCGTCAGATATTATAACTGTTATAAGACAAATTTTAATAAGAATTAAAATAAGAATTAAAGTAAGAATTAAAATTTTTAATTAAATGATTTTGGTTACGAATAATCGTTATGAATGATTACCATTCTTTTTTGGCTACCAGTGATCATTATCAATGACCCGAATTTTATTTTGATTACCGATAACCATTATCTGCGACGAAAAATCTTTTTGGTTACATTCGATAAGTGCCAATTATTCTTATTAATATTACTGATAATTAATATTCATTTAGAACATGAAAAAAAAATTAAATACAAAACTAATATAATTTCTTAAGCAAAAAAAACGGTACATTGTAGTACAATATCTTTTACCCTATTCTTTGTTTCATATACATATTTTCATTTCGTTTTTTTTGCTTAATAAAATATAGAAGTTTTATACTTAATTTTTTTTATGCTGTTAATGAATACTAATTATCAGTAATGTTAATAAAAATAATTGACAATGATCGAGTATAACCAGAAAATTGTTTGCCGTCAGAATGATAAAATAAAATTCAGGTCATTGATAATGAATACTGGTAGCCAAAAAAAGTGTTAATTTGGTTTCTGGTAATCAAAATTAAATTCCCCTCATCAATAATGGTTACTAGTAGCTAAAAAAATTAATCATTCATAATAATTACTTGTAATCAGAACAATTAAAAATTAGTATTATTTAATCATTTCATTTTTTAAAAAATTTCTCCAAAATTTACTGACACCTAGCTTCCATTTAAATAAAAATTAATTTTTACTTAACGACATTTTTCATTTCTTTTTTAAATAACTAGTATTATGGATCTCTACCCATCGTATGTAATAAATTTGTTCCGACGCAAAAAGGTTTGCCTTAAGCCCGGGGGTAGTTAAGTTCACCCACGTGCCAGAAGAGCGATCATTCATCGAGGCGAGCAAGTGAATCGATTCCCTGCAACGCCATTAACAGTCCGCGTCAGGAGGCATCATTAATATAATAAGACATCGTTAACAATCCAGCCTTCAGCAGGCAGTTTCTATGTAGGCGAATCTCCCGATATTGCAAAACAACGGAGGATGCGAGTGACTCAATACAATAGCCCCGATGCCGTCATCGCTCAACGAATGGCCCAGTTAATGTCGCCAATGATATACAACGGGACGTCATTAAAGTTCGAGGATGGATTTGCGCGAGCTGATAGTCGCCTAGGCTAACGGGGGATATAGATATTACGTTGCACAACGAGCAATATCCTCGCGTTTATCCCCGTTGTCAGCCGTTTGTTTCCCTTCGACTTTACACGGGCCCGATTTAACGGTGCGACGCCATCAACGTTCACGCAGAGCGGAAAATCCGCGGGCATCAGCGTTTCCCACGGCAAAGCCTTCATCTCCGTAACAAATCACCAAGCCCTGGCGTTCTGCCCCCCAAAAAAGAAAGGAAAAAAAAATTCTGACCTACTAAATTACTGTTTTTCGCGTCGAGCTTCTCTCGTCGGTCTCGTCGACCAACTGCTTGTTCATCTGCTTGTCGCGATGTTTTCGTTAGTAATAACGCGAAAAGTGTTCGGGATCGTGTAGAGATACTGCTAGCTTACTCGTGATTGATTAAGTATCACGGGGATACATGCGTCTGTGCGGAGAACGCCGATGGGAGTTCAATGTGTATGCTGAATTGATAGGGGCGGAGGATCTCCGCACACCGTGTACGCTAAGCGTTTGAATGTTGCGGCGGAAAGGGTTAATTTAAACGGGACGATAAATTGCGCGCTGCAGCTCGACTCGAGGAGCTGAGCTGTCGCCGGGAAGATTTGTCGCCGCCCCTCTCGTGGCAAACAGAACGAAATATTAAGAATGATTTACTAGGGCGGTGAAAATGGAGAAACGAACGCGCTACCGTGAACTTGCGAGAATACATTAAGACTGCCACACCCCTCCTGCTGCAGTCCGGAGGAGGGAAAAAAATGGGGGAACAGAATTCCGTGGAATCGCGTTAAGAGCAACGAGGACGGTAATGGATACTGGCGACCGTCCAAGCCTGTTCAAAGGGGGAGAAGGCGATGCGGTGCTCTTCTGGGTGGACGCAACTTTTGCTGGAAATCTGCTCTCAGGGTTTCGGGACCTCTTAAGTAAATTGCGTACTGGTGCACCGAGTGAAGATGAGCTTTGTGGGAGGGGCTAAGGAGAGAGGGTGGGGAAGAGAAGGGTGTGTGGAAGGTTTTTGATTGACTATAGCAATGCTTCGATACTAGATCGTTCGGTAAACCGAGAATCTAGTCAGTATCTCCTAGGGGTGTTTGAATGATTTTTGATTGACAACAGTAATGCTTCGTATATTAGATCGTTTAGTAAACCTTCAACCTATAAAGTAACTACGTCCAAGGAGTGTGTAGGAAAGAGAAGGTTGTATAAAAGTTTTTGATTGACTATAGCAATGCTTCGATACTAGATCGTTTAGTAAACCTTCAATCTATAAAGTCACTACGTCCAAGGAGTGTGTAGGAAAGAGAAGGTTGTATAAATGTTTTTAATTGACTATAGCAATGCTTCGATACTAGATCTTTGGATAAACCTCCAATGTAAGTAGGATTTACAAGGGGTGCGAGGGGAAGAGAAGGGTGTGTGAAAGTTTTCTGATTCACTGTAGCAATGCTTCGATACTAGATCGTTCACTAACCCTTCAACCTATGCAGTCACTATCTCCAAGGAGGGTGTAGGAAAGAGAAGGTTGTATAAAAGGTTTTGATTGACTATAGCAATGCTTCGATACTAGATCTTTCGATAAACCTCCAATGTAAGTATGATCTCCAAAGGGTGTGAAGAAAAGAGAAGAGCTTGTGAAAGTTTTTTGATTGACTATAGCAATGCTTCGATACTAGATCGTTCACTAAACCTTCAATCTATGTAGTCACTAGCTTCCAAGAGGAGTGTGTGGGGAAATGTAAGGGTGTGTGAATGATTTTTGATTGACTATAGCAATGCTTCGATACTAGATCGTTCACTAAACCTTCACTCTATGTAGTCACTAGCTCCAAGAGGAGTGTGTGGGGAAATGTAAGGGTGTGTGAATGATTTTTGATTGACTATAGCAATGCTTCGAAACTAGATCGTTTGGTATACCTCCACTTTAGTCAGTATCTCCAAGGAGTGTGTGGGAAAAGGAAGAATGTATGAGTGTACGAAAGGTTTTTCTTTGACTATAGCAATGCTTCGATACTAGATCGTTCACTAAACCTTCAGTCTATGTAGTCATTAGCTCCAATGGGTGTATGAATGATTTTTAATTGACTATAGTAATGCTTCGAAACTAGATCGTTTGGTAAACCTACACTTTAGTCACTATCTCCAAGGAATGTGTAGGAAAAAGAAGAGTGTATGAGTGTATGAAAGTTTTTCATTGACTATAGCAATGCTTCGATACTAGATCGTTCACTAAACCTTCAATCTATGTAGTCACTAGATTCAATGTGTGTGTGGGGAAAAAGAAGGGATTGTGAAAGATTTTTAATTGACAATAGCAATGCTTCGAAACTAGATCGTTTGGTATACCTCCACTTTAGCCAGTATCTCCAAGAAATGTGTGGGCAAAAGAAGAATGTATGAGTGTATGAAAGGGTTTTCATTGACTATAGCAATGCTTCGAAACTAGATCACTCACTAAACCTCCAATCTAGTCACTATCTTCAAGGGATGTGTGAGAAATCTTTGCTTTAAATTCAACCTCAATGCTTCGATACTAGATCGTTTCATAACCTCCAATTTAGTCACTATCCCTAAATAATCTATGATGTGAATGTGACGAGATAGAAGCTCCACCCACTCTTCCATTTTCTCTTTGATCATGCGCATTCTAGACCTCATTCCTGCTCTGTACACATATAAATGAGTCATAGACAAACTTCTGCGATTGAGTACCTTATAAAAAATTAGGGCTTCACTCTTTCCTCCTCACATAGAAAATATCCCCAGCACCAAAACTCAATTGAGAGAATCCTCATTATTACAATCGATTTTCCTTCTAACTATGTAACACCCCTTCCTACAAAATTTAAATTTCAACCCGTCCACCGACAAAAACTTTCCCCATCGAAATCATCCATCACTAAATTTGAATACTGCGCACGCACAACTCCAGAGCTCCATGGAACATGATCAGCTCGGCGCAGGTTATTTTCGTATCTCGAAAACGGAGCACCGATCGACGATGCATTACGCCGGTCGATCTAGAGGCTGTGCAAGAGAGACAAGCAATCCTGGTGGAATAAGAATCGACAGTGACCAAAGGGAAAGAAAGGTTTTGGACGCACTTAGCGGTGCTCTAGCTTGGGAAGCAATAGGAGCGTGTATTATCAATGACAACAGCGGAGAGTGGGCGGCGATATCCGCGTTCCCGTTCGATTACCCAAGGGAAACAGCAATTTTCTATCTAAACGCGACTTCTAATTCGATTTCAGCCTTTCCTTTCAACTCGCCGGGACGCAATTCCGCGCCGCGGCCAAGAATTTACTCAGCTAAGCGATCGACTCGCGGTGCAACGTCGCCAGGGCAATCGGGACGAATTAGTTCATTGTCAAGTCGCGTCGTTCACGAGTCCCAGTTCCGGAGCGGGTCTACGCTCCTTTAGCCTGAAATGGGCAAAGTTCTCGAGCAGAATCGATGCCCCGTTGGCTTCCGCCGATACAACTGCAACGCCTCTGCGCCGCGTTTCTGATTAAATTCGAAATTTCCTCGCCCACTAACCCCGAAATCCAGCGGATAATTTTAATTGGGAAACCTTTCGACGCCGTTTGGAGAGCTTTGAACGCCTCGAGCGAAGGGAATGGGAGAAACGTGTGCGCGAGAGAGCGGAAGAAATGTTTCGACGATTTAAGGTGATTTCGCTTCTCGAGAAACGAAATGACTTTTAGGTGTAATTGCAGAGCGACAGGACCTTCGAGAAGCTAACGTCGCGTTTTGAAATATAGATTTATAGGTATGTTGCGTAATGGCGAGGCTAGTGAGAAGAATAGTGAGTTATAGTGGGTGGAGTGGAGAGAGGAAAGTTAGACAGTTGCTTTGCAAGAGCGCTGCATTGGATTTACCTTGGAAAAATTTTTTTGACCCGTGCATACATTCGAATTAGATAGAAATTTTTTAAGCTTTGTTTTCTGCGCTTCATCCTAATAAAACAGTATCATAAAGAGGGGAAAATTCAATACTTGATTAAAAAACTAGAAACTTCAAGCGTTAAAAGGCTTTTTTTTAATATTTTTGCGACCTTTTTTTCGCGGAGATACAGCTACTTGAAAAAGACCAAAATTTTGTTTTAATTTTGTCCAGGAGTGAATAAATTTTTATTCTAATAAATTATAAAAATATAAATTATAAATTAAAGTATAAATCATAAAAATTTATTCGAACAAAACATTATTCGTTATTTTTTAATAATTTCATTTTATTAGCAATTCTTATTCGAGATCATTCAGATAACGTCCAACTTTTGTCTCGGTAATTTTTCAAGCTTTTTGGGAATGCAGACTAGCAAGAAATCTCGGGAATTCTTTAACGTAAGTTCTACTTTCTACTACGTATCGTTTGAAATATATTGCGTCGCATTTGGAGTGCAACGAATTTCGCAACTAAATAAAATAATCTTCTTTGCAACTTATTATTTATCCATTTCGAAGTGAAACAGCAAAACTCCACGAAAAATGATAACTGTTTGAAAAAAAAACCTAAAAACCGCAATGTTGCCCGAGACGAATATTTCATTTAACGAAAAAACTCGGTTTCATTTTCCGCCGACTTACCATTGCGCTCCAGAAACCTGGGGCTCGGTGTATCATAGAATTCGTTCGCATCACAGAAATATCATAATTTCAGTTCATACCTATAATCACAAAATCAGAGCGATGTTCGATGCCATGCATGGAGAACTTCACAGAGGGAATAAACACGATGAGCGAATTGTATTGATACAGAGGAAAAATGAAACGATTCTACGTAATTCAGCGAGACTCATTTGCCAGCACGAGAGTAACGAATATTGACAATTGTTCGTGATGGCAACTGACAATACGATTCAAAATATGATATGTCCTTTATCGTGTAAATTTCGTTTCTGCAACGTGATATGACAATTATAACAGGCTGACTGTCATGGGTTGACCATTGATCCCTAAAATTCAACTCCAATATTTCAAACTTGGATAATTTGTACATTTGTGAATAGGTGAACAGGTTGGATAAGTTGGCGAAAATAGTTAGTGAATCATGAAACGTAGTACTGGTGAAACTAAGTGACTTTGAAAAAAACTTACTTCGGGGGAGATTTGAAATACTTGTTATCTGAGCTTACAGTCAGCCAAGCAACTCAAACTTCAAATAGGGTAAAGAGTACAATGGTTGGCCACTTAAGTAAGAGTGGCACATAAATAATAAATTATAAATGTGAATTTAGTAAATTTCAAATGGAAATCAATATAAATAAGTACGAAAAACCTCTAGTAATTTAAAAATAAATAGGATTTATTGAAAAAATTTTGGAATGTATAAAAATATACAAAAAATGTGTTTCCTACGAACAAATATAGTTATTGGTATGGTGAAGACAGTAATTGTCTAATCGGATCGACAGTGATTGGTCGCTATTGGATACATAATATAACCTAAAAGAAAATGTTACCTGATTTGGTGAAAGAAATAAGATTCAAATTATTCAATAAAAATGGATATATTTTATTGTATATGTATTTGTTGTGTTTGGTTGCGTTTTTAATTGTTTTTAATGTCATTCAACATTATTCATATGACAGTTGTTGGCCCCCTTGTATTTTTCATAATATATGTATAAATTTAACAAATAAATAATTCTTTTATAAAGTTTCAACTTTTATTTATCGATATATACCGAATATGAGAGATATACAAATCATAAATACATTAAACTATTCGCAAACTTTCAACTGTACTCTTACGGTTTTTTTTATTAAATCGTTCTAATTTCCAAGCTTCAAAGCCGAGTCATCCCATTTGCATTTATATATAATCACAGTATATAATGAATGGAGAAATATTGATTACATCCTAAGCATGAAAGTACAAGAAATATGAATATATTCATTAAAAAAAGGCATAACATTGGTACCTATTTCTTTATATTCATTTATTTCTCAAAATAAGGCCAATCACTGTCAGGTGGCCAACCACTGTACTTTTTACCCTAAAACTTCTTAACACTATTCCTACCACGAACCGGTCAAAAAGACCGTTTTTAAAATATCGATTAGAATTTCCTATATACAACGTAATTGAATCGCCTTTAAACTTCACGACTTTGCCTCAAATATACGTATAATACATTTTTGAATATTCACTTCTTGTTTTATTGTTTATTTTCTGAGAAAAATTTGTAGTCTGTCTTACCTAACGCGACCGGTCAAATGACGTAAGAATAGTCTTAAGAGCAACCCTAATCACCTCCACTTTCTACAAATTCTCAATTTTAATCCCGAATCACACGATCAACCCTTAACTCACTAATTCCCTCTCCTATCTGTTGACTATTCCAAGAACTCTATCGCTGTGACTTCCGAAAGCCCGAATCCTCAACAAACACCACCCCCACGGCTAATGTATTTGGACAGAAAACACTTTCGCTAAAAAAAGCACCAGTCATATTACTTCTGACCCACTTTACCAACCCTTTTGTGCGTTGCAACACAATATGTGGCGGAGCACAACAATATTGAACGGGCTGAAACGATGGTGGCGCGGGATTCATTCACTGGTTCATTCATGCTTGCCGGAGGGTCGGAAGGGAGCACGTGTGCCCGTACAGATTTCGTCCAAGGGGTGGCAACATCCGCGTCACGCCACCCCCGTGGAATCAGCCCCACCGTGCGGTCGTAAATTTCCTCGTAACTCGTTCCACGCGGTGCTACGCACGCGGGTCAACGGTAGCCAGGGGCTTTCCGCGAAGGATTGAAATTCCGTAAGGGTGGTATCTTCTCGTCACAGATATCGAGACGCCTCGGAATAGGGCGGGATGAAAAATTAGACGCATCCCCCTCGGAATACCCCGGGCAGATCACGGATCGGTTACCCTGGTCGCGTCCTTTTTTCTTCCCTCGCACAGATTTAGCTTTGGGAATGGTATATTTTTATACGCCCAACGACTTGGTCAAAATCATTCGTGATTCTGACGTTTATGATGATACGTGGGTGTAACTTCTGTGACTTTATTTCCTGGTGCCTCTAATGAAGCTGATGATTATGCTTCGTAATGGAAACAGTCAACTCTGATTGAGAATGTAAATAGAAGCTGTAGGTACTCAATGAAATTGCAAATTACCGAACATAATTAATTTACCGTGGGTTTACTGATAAAACACAGTTAATTAATATGTTTGATTCTTCAGAAACTGAATTTAAGAGTGCAATCGAATTTGAAAGAGTACCAAAATCATTTATTTTTTATGTCATTTGTTACAATTAGTGTGTGTAATTTATTAGTATGTAAAGTGGTGTTCTTTATGCTTTTTCATCAGAAAGTAAAAATGGGTATGTTTTGACAATTAGAGTGTTCTACCACCAGTGCTTATGCCCACGGTATAACATTTCTGGTGTAAATGATTAACAAAGACATCATTAATTTCATAAAATCAGGTTGATCCACGAAAAGGTTGCTTAATTTGGAGAAGGAAATTTAACACTGACCTCAAATTATTTGCTATATTATTATTACTTTTGCAGATGCTTACAAAACTACACCTGTGTTTTTTGTTCATTTAAATGAACCACCCACCAACCAACACCCCCAAACCATATGTTTCTGTTATAATTATACCAACCACCAGTAATGAGGCCTTCAAAATGCGTATGCTCGACGAAAACTAGAATTTTGTAAGTTTGGGTGTAGTCCGTCCTTTTTTTCTCGCATTGAGAGATATAAACAACAAACCACAACCACTTATAATAGGGTAGATGTCCCAATTACTGCCAGTGTCCCAATTACTGCCACTTTATTTATTTGATGTAATAAAAACGTAAAGTATAAAAAAAGTGTACAAAATATGGTATTATTAAACGGAGATTCTGATTTACATAAAAATAAAACAAATAAAAAATGAAAAAATCATACGGACAAGACGATTTGTGAGGTGACAGTTATAGGTACACTAGGATCGCTCGCGAATTTTAATTAATTATTAATAAATTCTTCATATTTAATTCATAAAACTATTTTTTTTTTAATAAAAGGGATGCTAAATAATATATATAATATTAATGATATATATGATTAAATGAAGTTCAGTTATAATCTTAAGGTGGCAGTAATTGGGAACATCTATCCCCTACTAACTTATAATTGTAATTAGTAACGCGTGTTCTTCTCTTTAGTATAACCTACAGGGGAACCGCCTTGGAGGAACGATCAAGGAGGATATTAATATTAAAGTTTCGTTTTGGAACCGTCCAACCAAGTCTCTTCTTCTCCCGTCTCAAGCTACAGCCGACGAACCTTGTTCCCGGTGCTCGGGGACCGAGAGGAATAAGCTTGGAACTTGTATATATACAAACGAGCCCGGAACTTAGAACTTGCGAGAAAGAGTCTGGAAGATTAGACCTCTGGCGGCGCTAGCGAGCACTAACAGTCGCGTTCCCATAGTGGGACTGGGACGTGACAAACCAAATGTCTCTCGTAAACTCTTTCCTTACCCCACCCTCGTCTCACAACCCCTAAAACCGTCAACACTGTCCCATATACCCATATTAAGAAGCAAAACAGTTTCTGTCCAAACGACAAAACGAATACAAATCAAAGGGGCGACGTTAAGGCGCAAGTGGAGTTGTTTGCGCTGCAAACAGCTTCCAATATGGCCATCACGTTTTCTTTTCCCACTTGCCAACGCATCTCTCCCGCTTTGTTTGTTTACACCGCGACAAAGTTCGCCGAAAAGTGGAGTAGAGAAACACCCGTGCATCGTAACTTCGAACAATCCAAAGTGTCCCGCCCGGCAAATTGCGGCCGAGAAAATGGAAGGCAAACAGCCCGTGGTAATTGCTGTCTGCTGGCAATCGAGAGGTTCGTTAAAAAAACGGGAACATCGCTAATGGAATAAATAATGAGAGGAGTTATCGAATGCGGAAAACAAGAGGAACCTCGTTTCAATGCGCTGTCGCGTTTAATTTTTCTTGCACCTAACGCTGAGCAAGCAGCGAGGTCTCTTGTCTGACAGAGGCTCGACATATTCTACTGAAACTGTTGGACGCGCTCAACCGATGAAAATACTGGGCGCTCGTCTACGATTAAACGAATCTGAACGCTACGAATGATTTATCGATAAAATATTTCTGGTTGAAAGTGAAGACGATGAAAGGGGAGCCAAAATAGACTAGAAGAATGAGAGAAGTAAAAGGGAGTTGGAGATTATTTTCTTTCCATTTGAAATCCCAATAATAGAAGTCTAAGAAGCTTGGCTCTCAATAAGCTACCACTGCAGAGTTGGAAACTCAGTAACTCTGTAAATGAGGAGCTGAAATAGTAAACGATGTAAGCTCCAAATAAAAGCAGGATTTATTTTTTTAGGGGAAAAAAGTGTAAGTTTCAAGCTGAATACGATGGTAAACGTTGTAAATTCTGGAATAATTTATTTCAGCTCCCAAAGCTGTTGCAAGATAATATCAACTCCTCAACTGTGCAAATAATAATAATATAAATATAGGACACCGCACCCAAGATCCAAATCCAATTTCCTATTTCGAAAGTGCCATGATATATAAAGCAATACTTTCACACTTAATGCTTTCCGATACCTTCGATTTTCAATTGAGCACGTATAAAGCTACATTTCATCAGAACACGATTCGATCCAAGCATAAAAGCATGAAAAATAGGATCTGCCTGTTTTAAAAACCGTTTTTTGTATAAATTTGTATA
Source organism: Andrena minutula (assembly GCA_929113495.1). Lineage (NCBI taxonomy): Eukaryota > Metazoa > Arthropoda > Insecta > Hymenoptera > Andrenidae > Andrena > Andrena minutula. The sequence continues at coordinate 73,475,133 of OV815993.1, read as the reverse complement.
ATTCGAAATTGTTTTTTACATTTAAAAAAGCAGTTTTAGATACTAAAATTAATATGTGAATGTGATTAAATTATTTAATTAAACATGTTAACATTTTAAATTGAAATCATGTAGAACACAAACATATTGTAGTAAAAGTTTGCTGCAAAATTAACCTCCATTAGTTCATATTTTTGGAAGAAAAATACTAAATGAAATAAAGATTAATAATTTATATTTTGTACGGATTTTAGATATTTTAGTTTTTTTACTTGGTTTTGTATACATAAGGTATATTTTATTTAGTTATATTTTTGTAATTCCATAAATATTAAAAAACTGAAATTTTTGAAAAAAAGTATAGGTAAATATTTTTTTTACCGTTTTAATTATAATTTTTTCTAAAAAATCGAAAACCAGTTTAACCGGTTTTTTTTTGGAATATATACAGCAATTGGGAAACTGTTTTTTTTTCTTTCAAAACTCGGGTTTTGAATGAAAAGGAAGTAGTGCATTTCTGTTGGTGCATAGCCCAAGAAAGCGATTGTATTTTTAGACGCGTCAGGAGAAGCTGCCACGGATATCCCAATTTATGAACTGTTAAAGCCGAATCGGTGAACCCTGTTGCATCAACGGTGACGTACGGGGGAAGGTGCGAACTTGTTTCAAAAATAAAACCGAGCCCACAGCGAGACGTGCCTCGATCGACGTATCCTCTGGGCGCACTTATCCGAGGCGCGCGATAAAATGCTACCGTCAGTCATTACGCTCCCAGTTTATTTCTCCCCCGAACGTTTCGCGCCTTGTTAGCGGCATCTGCTGTTTGTTTCTTTTACGAGCAACTCCGCTAACGACTGGAATCGCGATTATGTCGTCAGGCCGTCGATCCATCGGAGGAAAAGCTTTCCCCGACGGGACCACAGCTGTTCCCAGGGGATCGGAAGTGTAATTTCGTGTCGCGCAGACAAATCTCGTTGTCCCTTTCATTGACCGTTAATTTCCCTGCTCATTGTTCGGCGCGGTTGCAGGTTTCCATTTCAGGACCGCAGGGGGGAAAATAAATAGGGGTGGGTAAGCCCATTTTCGTTGGTTTTCTGATTTATTTGCCATCTGGTGGGTGAGAGGGAGATAGTAGAAAAGATATAAGCCTCTTCAGAATAAGTATACAGTAAACTCATGCGACAGGATCAAGTGAAACGAGGAAATAATTTGATAAGTCCACCCAGTACCTTTTAACCTAAGTCAGATTATTCTGAAAACTGTATAGGCAGTGGGGGATTTAAGGAAAAAGGTGGCAAACGTTCTGGGGACACCCTGTATACATACCAGAATTTCAAATAAAACTTGCGTGTGATATGTAAATTATGCGAAACAAAAAGAAATATAGTGTTTCGATAAAATCATCCTTTTGGGGGGCGATAGAGCCTTGGGGAGGGGACTTCTTGTCAGTGGCCCAGGCGGCAACTGTTCATCGATCCCCCGTTAAATCCCCCACTGAGTATACGGATCCAAGAAGAAGTCCTGTAAATGTATTTGTCACGAGAACGTAACAATCTGCGCGACAGGAACGAGTGGATATAAAAGAACCGAGAACAGATGGGCCGCCTTAAATTCTCTTATTCAAATTTGATCGTTAACAGCGATGCGGCGGGAGTCAGAATAGGAAGAAGAGACACGTTCCAAGGAAACGCTGGAAATGCTGGAATACAGATGACTCGATTAGCGGAAACGTGCCCGCTAAACTATATAGTTTTCGATGCCGAAACGGAACGCGAAGAATGCAAGGGAGAGTTATACCGTGGACGAGGGGAGGACATCGGCTTAAAGGGGACCGTGCGCGTCTCATAAAACCCAGACACCCTATTCCCCATCGCCCATTCCCCAAAAGAGAGCTCCGCCCCTTTGCATATACGACCTCTCGCGATGTTCACTGTTCGCCGCTCGATTCCATCACCCTGCATTCGTCCAATCGCACCAGGGATTTCCCCTGGCACCGAGGAAACGCTACTGTGTGGCGACGTGAAATAAGAGAAGCGATCCGAGGACGCGAGGAAGAGGTCGAAGAATTTTGGGGCAAACAGCGTTGAGAGAAACGGAGCAAACGTGTGCAGTAAATGGCAGTGGGTAAATCAGCCCTTTATGGAGATGGGACAAGGTGAAGATGGGTTAGGTTCCAGATAAGTTTACTCTACGTTTTCGATTTCGTTTTGTAATCGGAAAATCTCTTGCGCTGGTCACTTCTGAGCACCCAAGATTTATGAAATAATATTGGTAATTATTTACAAAAAGATAGTCCCTTGGCGATTTCGATGATCTTGAAATATGTTGTCAAAGTTAACCTTCTAAATAATTTTTTCCTTCACATGTTACCATCGCTTGGATTTGGTTTTCGAGATATTTGCAAAAAATTGTGATTGGTAGTTGCTTTGGGTTAGAGTTTTGTGCGAATATTTCGGAAACTAAAACCGAGTAATGGTAACATGGGCAGGAAAAAGTTTTTCAGAATCATGCCCTCGGCAATATATTCTGAGGTCATCGAAATTGGTGAGGATTGTCCTTTTGTAAATAATTAACATATCATTTGGAATCAGGTGGTTGTTGGTTGCACCACGTTTCAGTGGATATTGTAATTCCTACTTTAAGTAATCAATGTGCAGGGATCGGCGGGCTCCAGCTATCACTGATGGAGGGGGAAACACCTATAGGAGCGGTGGTTATGTGTGCGTAGGGCTGCCATCTGTAAAATCATAAACCCCGGACAGAGAGCATTAAAACCCCGGACATTTGCACTTGAAACCCGGACACTTTTAACTATTTCTTATATATATACGTATTAGGTACGATATCCCAAGACAACAATTTCTGTAAAATATAGACTGTGACCGTAATGCAGAAAGATAGATAATATATAGTACCTAGTACCTAGGAATTTATTTATCACTTTTCTATACACTTAACTTATAACTAAAAGAACACATAAAATACGCAAATTTAATATACAACTAAAATAAAATAACAAAATGGAAACAAATCGATTATGCTAAACGTAGAAGAACTTAAATTCTTTTTTTTCAAAAGTTAACACGAAAATAATGTTACAAACTGCGAACGAGCAGCATCGAAAAACCCGGGTCACTACAGAAACCCCCCCCCCCCCCCGGACGTCCCCGGACGCCCTAAAAAAGAGGACAAATCCGGGGAAACGCGGACGTATGGCAGCCCTATGTGTGCGTGACCGACGCAGGTACAGTTCATGCATACATCACCACCGCTCCTGTAGGTGTTTCCCCCTCCATCAGCGGTAGCTGGAGCCCGCCGATCCCTGTCAATGTGTACTAAATTCAATGTGTATGTAATTATTGTAGCGATACTTCTGACTCCTCCGCCAGATGGCATTCGACCGATCCCGCTCTCTCGCTAGTTCTCCCTCAACTACGGATTTCTATATATACCAGTTTCGTCTTATCTTCTAACATCCCCGCAGCGTTGCCAGCAATTTCCTCCGAGAGAAATACTATGACGTCACATTACTCCCCACTACCACTCTCTACACCTACCTCACTTTCATCACATAACTTGAGTGACGTTTTTGCAGTCTTTTCAACTCCTCCCACTTTCTCCAGAGTCTCCACCCCCACTTGTCTACAGTATGTGTAATAATAACGTGACTAATTCATTAAGTAATATCTAATAATTTTCCCTTTTTCCCTCGAACCTGGCAACGCTGCATCCTCGCATCTAAGTCAGGGCCTGGCAAGTGTAAGCCTTTTACCAATGAGTCCACTAGCAGGCCCAGAATGGAACCTAACCTTCCTCCTTTTCGCTCCTTCCATTCTACCCATCAACAGTTCCACGACCCCCGCCAAAGTCATCATGAATATCAATGAACACAGTACCCAAAGTTCATTCTCTTGGAATTGAGAGCACCCCTAACTTCCCCTTGCGATTCAAACTGAATTAAGTAGACCATTCTATTATTGAGACTGAGTTGCCAAGATTCTACAATGAAATTGTAACAGGGACTCAAGATAATCTGAAGAACGTGTGACCTTCGATCCTGCCGTTTGTTTTACAGAGATCTGGATGAGGAGGAACAAGGAAACAGTAGAGTCGAAGAGAAACAATCGTTGCCTCGAGGAAATGAAATCAAAGATACATGGTAAACGAGGAGTGTGTGTATTTATCAAAGCTAGTGCTTGTTGCTTGAGAAGCTCGAAACGTCGGGAAGAAGAGAGCGTAAGGAGAGAAGTAAGCGAAAGCGAGAGGGCACTGAAGATAAATCACAGTGGAGAATCTCTCCGATGGTATATGGAATTCTGAAAAATGTTCGAAAGATTGTGGAAATAAATTGTGATTTATGTACCCCATGAAACTTCTCGCGCAAAGAGTATAGTGAACTTAAATTAATACTAAAACTAGCAAGTGTACTAAATAAGTTCTGCAAAAGGTAGAGAAGTTTGACAATTGGTCGAACTTCCCAGGACCTTAGTTACTTATATAAAAAAATAATTGAATGAAATTTTGTTTTCCGCTCCCCTTTTGCAATAATCAGTAATCGCACTAAAAGTTTATTTTAAAATATCTTTCAGACGTTTCTCTCTTAATATTATTTATTTGTAAATCATTATTTCTCATTATGATTAAATGTTATACTCTCTCTCCTTTTCAACCAATGGGGCCCCCAAAAATTCACTATTCCTTAAAACACCCATCCTATACTTTCCTTGCACTTTGTAAAAACAGTATATCAAACAACAATATTCCATTACTCCGCGACGTCAAAACAAAGAGGCTGTCTATTTTATACGACAGCATCACGCTCGTAGCTGAATTTCCCTAGACCTCGACGTAAAGGGTCTTGCCCGCTTAAAGTTGCGACACTCCGTTCTAAACAAGGACCCGACCTAGAGGATCTTCGGTCGGAGGCGTTAATTAATCCTGTGCAAGAGACCAAAATTTCAGCTCTTGTCGCGGTAACTCGCATCTGCTGCGCGCAACTGGGAGAATGTTCGCATGATCAGTTTCCAAGGTGGGATAAAGATTGCAGGGGACAGAGCGCGTCCCTTACCCGTTCATTTCAGCCTCGAATCTCCTTAAGACCCTCGACACGATCCCCGGGGACGCGTTCTAACGTTGAAGGCTCGTTCATCACCGAGGAAGCGATCTCGCCGCCGAGGATTCACGATTACGCGGCACGAGGGCTTTCCAATGAGTAACCGCGCGGAGAGGAGGACAGGTGGATCTAGGGAAATCTTGTTTGGGTGTTCCTTGGGGTGTTTCCAGCCTGTAACTGATCATTGTAGATGGGTAACTGGGGATCTGTGGTGTTGTGTGGGATTGTGATAAAGGGCTATTGCTGGCGGTTTACTGACCAGTGGCGAGGTACCCCGTTGCGCGTGCGCAAATTAGAGAAGACAGGGTAAAAGGACTCTTTAAGGGTAATGGAGATGAAAGACGTAAGATTTTTTAATAATTTAAAAAAATAAGGATATGGCGGCTTTGTGAAGAATTTTTTGGTTCACTGGAACCGGGCGGCTTTGAAGGTTTATAAAAATTGAATGAATTAAAATTTTATAAAGACCGTTAGCTAAATGGAAGAACATCTATTTTTCTTTAAGTTGACGTAAGAATTTTTTATTTCTTAAGTTTTGATCGCTTCCGGTTCTAGGCGTTAGCTGACAAGATCCTGGCAGAAATTCACATATTTGTAATTATATTTCGGGAACATGAAAAATACGGTTCCATACAGCAAGGAATAATAAATATTTAACCCTGCAAAAATATTATAATCCATGCATTAGTTCTTGAAAAAAATTCATTAAAGTAGGCCCCTTTTTCGACCGGCAAAGTAAAATGGACCATTAATTCTTGATTACGTGGAAAAAATCGTCTTTTGTCATAGAGATAAAACCAATAAAACAAGTGTCTACTGTCTTTTATAAAAAAAGTTACTATTTAGGGTAAACTGTACAATGATTGGCACCCTAAGCGTGGAAATCCCAATTGGAATGTCCATATATTTTTGAGAAACTTTTACACGGTCTTAATTTTCAGTTATTATCAATGATTATGAATTTCTCATTAAAATAAAACCTCTTGAGTACCTATTAAGTCTTTTATTTTAAAAATATTCAATGAAAAACAAAAATGGGCATAAAAGTACAATTATTGTGTCCCTAAAATTTGAGATTATATAGAAAAACATATGTAGTCAAAAACAAAATTTAAAGTGTTTACACAGACCATTTCATTCACTATTAAATACCTACAACACTTAGTAAATCAGTATTTGAATCCATTACTGAGTTATAAAGCGACAAAATACACTTTCCTACCCCTTATCAAAATTTTAAGAAAACACCTCAAACTCAGCCCTTTGTCCCGCTTTGTGGTGTTGCTAGATGTAAACTGTGTGGCTCAACTACTGGGCTTTGCAGCGTTGTTGTGAAAGAAAAATAAGAAATTGTAAAATAGTACTTTCTAAGCTTGTATTTTTTAATATATGGCACTTTATCCAGGAGTGCTAATGATTAGTGCAGTTTACTCTACGAAGCCTACAGTGACTCACAGCTATAATCGTACACTCTTTAAAATCGCATAACTTATTTAGAATTGGTCCAAACGACTTGAGTTTTTTTTCTAAAAGATAGAAGGATTAGTTTGCCAACCGATGTGTTTCATCGTTTTCAACAAAAACTAAAATTAAAATTTTTTTTGTGAGCCTGTAATGAAAATTCAAAAAACCCGTTTATAGATTGAAGTAAGTTGTATACATGCTGAAAATTTCGTCAAAATTACTAAAATTAACATTTTTTTTGTGAGCCTGTAATGAAAATTCAAAAAACCCGTTTATAGATTGAAGTAAGTTGTATACATGCTGAAAATTTCGTCAAAATCGGTTAACGTTGCTCTGAGCTACAAACGTTTAAAGATCGTAGAATAAGGTCGAGAATCACTGATTTCGGGAATTTCGCGTTTGGACCAATTCTAAAAAAGTTATGCGATTTTAAAGAGTGTACGATTATGGCCGCGAGTCACTGTATGTTGAGGAGCAGCCCAAGTTACAGATTTTTATAGCAGATCCCAAATAGCCAATTACCTCCACCAGACAACCCTCCGCGTGGCACTAATTCGATAGAAACTCTCGGGAAGATCCACACGAAACCCTGTCCGTTGCGCAACACATTAGAAACTGTTGTTTCTCACGATACCGATACAAGAAGCATGGAACCCGTTGCAGCGCTCGTACCACCGAAGGGGTTGCCTCGAAAACCCTGCATGATGTAACGAAAACCTCTAGCAGTTTCCCAGAGCCGCTGGTAGTTGTCCCCATTGACCAAGGAGTCCATGAATATCTTAAATCTCCACCGTCTTTTATCCTTTAAGCCGTTCGAAGGGAAGCTGGGAACAGAATTCTGACTCCAGCTCAGCCAGCACTTCCTACCAGCTCACCCTGTTTCACAACGAAGCAGTACAGCTCGAACTGTCCGCTACAATCAATTCACTCCGTCGCGAGGGATTCCGTGCTCGCTAAAAATAACAACGCCAACGTGTTTTGCAGTACAGGGGTTTGCAATCGATTGCTAGTTACACCGAATAAATCTCAAGTGGCAACAGCTTCCGCGGTTGCTAAAAATAGTAACGCCCGCGTGTTTTGTAATCAATGAACGCCGTGGAAGGTTTCATCTCTACCTGAGAATTTCGCCGCCGACGCGCTTTGTTCTGCGAGAAATCTCGGTGATTGCGGTTCCGCGGGGCTAGGTATCTCAGCGCGCATTAGCTGATGGGGGCTTTAAAAGCCTCAATGCTGCGGAGTACAAGGAAAGGTGGTATTCCCATGCAGAGCGAGGTAAGCGTTGCCACTCCACCGTAATTAACCGTCACTACCTACGAGGGGCTTAAAAATCCTAGCTTCCCTTTATCTCGCAGTGTGCTCTTCGCGTGATCACGTTGGTTAATGAATTAACAGAGCGGACGAGTTCTGGGCGGTTGCCTGCCGCAGGAGCTCGTCGCATTCCGGGGAATTTTCCAACGAGTTGAAGGTGAAGTCGTTTGTGGTTTTCCATGGAACGTTGTATTCTATTTGGAGTCTGATATCTCAAAGGGAGTCGATGATTGGTTTGACAGAAACAGTTTTATTGAAATAGTACTTAGCACTTTTGGTGGAAGTTTAGAAGCTTCTTTTTTGCTTTCAGAATATTGTATTCTTTGTGGATCGAGTGAATTCGTGGATCAGTTAAGACTTAAGGTACTGAAGAGGTTTTCGTTAATCTGTATTTTGATCTTGCACTACTAGGAATTTAAGTTTAAATTGAGAAACTGTTTGAAAAAGGAGATTTAACACTTTACTATTATTTTCATAGTGCCCTGCTATTTTTAGTGGATGAGAGACTTGTGGATCTCTCAAGGTACCGCAGAACCTTCAGTTAATCCCCATTTTCATCTTGCACTCCACGGAAGTTCACCTTAACAATCCTAATCAACGTATAACCATTTGATACAATTTCCTTGGGGATAAAGCTGAAAGGAGGCTAAACTCCTCTCCATTCTCTGTACACCATTCTACTTCCCTCGATTAAGGAAAAGACGTGTAGCAAATCACTACAGTTAATTCTTTCAGAGTGAATTTTCAATTCTGAGGTAAAATGTTCCTCAAACTAACTAACATTCAAATGCTGCAACACTCAGCTAACATTAGAGTTTGCCGGTTTATAAAAACCGGGTTTAAAAACCGTTTTTTTCTTTATTAATTTGTAAGATCCGTAACCCGGTTTTTAAATTATAGAAAACGATGTTATATACTAGAATTAATATGCAAAAATGCAAACACTAATTATTTATTTAAAAACGGACACAAGCACATTGTGGTAGGTAACAGTTTATTGTAAAACTATAAAAATATATAAACTATAAAAATACTAAATGAAATAAAGATTTATAATTTATATTTTGTACGTATTTTAGTTACATTAGTTTTTTTCATTTGGTTTTGTATGCAGGGTATTTCATTGTGTTATATTTTTGTAGATCCATAAATATTAAAATAACTGAAATTATTATAAAATAACTATTTTAATTATATTTTTGTGGAATTCGAAAACCGGTTCAACCGGTTTTTTGGGAATAGTGAAATTCGAAAACCGGTTTTTGGGAATAGTGGAATTCGAAAACCGGTTTAACCGTTTTTTGGGGGGAATAGTAGAACTCGAAAATCGGTTCAGCCGGTTTTTGGGAATAGTGGAATTCGATAACCTGCTCAACCGTTTTTTTTGGGAATAGTGGAATTCGATAACCAGTTTTTTCAAAAGTCGGTTTTTGTATACATAAACCTTAGCTAACATTACACCTACATAGTCAAGTCTACATCTATACCGTCTATATCTATTTATTTATACTATTACATAAAAATATTCGTGCCATGTATTTATTATGTAAATTACTGAACCGATTTCGATGAACCATGTACCATAAGAATTATTATTTTAATGGGACTGCAATACGCTATACGGTAGCTCCAAAATCCACGTACAGAAGGCGCTACACTTACTTTTAAAATCAATTTTAGAAAGACTAATTTATAAAAAAGCGAAGCACGGGTATTTTGCTACTAAAACATAAAAGTATTCCTAGGGGAATATGCAACCAATGGTCTCTCATAAGTTTCAACAACGTCCCAGGAATAACAAACTAAGTATTCAACCACAAAATGGAATTCTTCGTGTACAATTTTCCCCGACATTTCCATGTACAGCGGAGCCATCCCACCCTCCCCTCCAGCAGATAGAGTCCCCGCGTCCCATAACACACCGCAACTTTCGTTATCAAAGTTTCAAAAAACCGGAGACGTTGGCGGGTCGCGCCCAGTGACCACGCTCGCGCGATAACTCGTGATTTCCACGAAAAACGCGCTCGGAACGGGGTCAGACACTTTTTGTACATTCGAGGGAAGTCCGCGGCGGTTCCTGGAACGTGCACTCTAGATAAAAGCTGCGTTTAGTCGCGCGGGAGGGACTCGACTTTTGCTACTCGAGGCGCGCAACGTTTCGCGCACAGCAGACTCGAAATCACGAGGGTACCTCGAACACGCTGGTAGGTACGTTCCTCTGGCATCATTTCGCGAGATTCATCAGCTTATTTTAGTGCCTTCTGCGGGGATTTTCTGAAGAACCTACTGTGGTGAAAGAAAGTTTGAAACTCGAATTTTTACATGTCTGTATAAGTAACTTTATGTACTAGAGACTCTATCCAAATTAATAGGGAACCGTTATCGTTTGGATAAGAAATTATTCTACGTATATTTGAGAAAGAATGATACAAGTAAGAATATTAAAAATGAAAAGTAATATCAATGTATTATTATAGATTTTGTAACTTTATATCAGAGATGGGCGAAAATTATTTGAAATAAAAATTTGTGTATGAAATTTTGTGTGTAAGGTGTTAACGATTGCAATGTGAATTTCATTCTAATGCAGTCTGAATCGTATTCATTTCGATTGTTATAGAATGGTGGGCCTGCTACGTTCGCATCTATTTCGATAATAGCTACAGACAATACATACAGTGCAGGACGAAAGTATTGGGACACCCTTTAAAACAGAATAGCATTTTTAAAATTGGTTCAAATGACTTGAGTTCTTTTGAGAAGCTAGAAGGATTAGTTTAATAGGTGATTTATTTCGTTGTTTTGAAAAAAGTTGCAAATTTTCGAAGCAGCGAAGAAAATAGTGAAGGTCGTCTTTTCAAATTTTTTATCTGACGAAAATTGAAAAATCTCCTGTAAATCGAAGATTGATTGCAAATAAATTTGGTATACAATTTAAAAGAAAGCATTCGAAAGGGAGAACTTTCGAAAAAAAGATGGAGTACTAACATATCAATTTTAAGATATGATTCTTTCCAATGAAAATATCGTATTTTTATTACCATTCATGGTTGAAACTTTCACTCCATATTTCCCACTTATTATTTCCACGTAGAAGTATCATTTCGGTTGTACCATTTATTACGAAACACCCTGTACAAACGGCGGGTCGAAGACGAACGGCTAGAAGTAATTGCAGTTTTTGTAACAAATGGCAGCGATAATTCAATTTCTGAGGCTACTTCTTCGCCGAGCTGGAATAGAAACGGCGGGTTGCGACTCGTTCCGTGTTTGTCATGATTAAAAAGTCATCTCTTGAATAAAAGCCGGTGTACCCAGCATAGCGATTCACCAGAGAACCTATAAGTCTATTTCGTCTATTTTAACAAAAAACAAATTTCACCCACAAAATCAAATAAAATTGAAAATAAACTTTACACCACAAAGAGACAATTTCCTAAAAAAAAAAAGAATGCTAAAGCTTCAACTAATAAGATCACATTTCTTTTTACTCAACAGTAAGGGGGAGCACTTCTCCTATTTAGACGACGATTCATAAACAAATAAATATGTAGGTACGTACCAACAACTACTTCCAGTCATCTACTCTCACCATTTCAGATTCTCCAGGCGCAGCGAAAGTTCGCCTGATTAAATTAGAAAAGGCGCACTCGATAACGCGAGCAGCTCTAGCTCGTTTAAATCCCCCCTTTCGACCTTCCCACCCCACGCGATATACCCAGAAAGAACAGAACGATATTCGTCCTTTCCTTTATCCCTGCTGTTAACAATATTACCATATCAAGTGGGAATGCAATTTTCCCATTCGCTTCCAAACGGCCAAATGTTTTCGAGCAGTTACACTTCCCTGGTGCAGCGTCCAGCGGAGGACCGCCGCGCGGTCTAAAGGCGGGTCCACACGTGCAGTTCCGTGACGATTCAGTGGCGCCAGTAGTCTCTTTGTCTCTTAGACACGGACAAGTGTGAACTGGTCCATTGCAAAACGGGGGAAATAAAGTGGAAAAATATTGTTTACCACTAACTCTGACCTCAGTGAACCGTCACGGATTTGATTGTTATAGTGGCAATTTTTAATATTTCTTTAGTTAAAATAATTAGAATTTACGGTCGAAATTCTAATTATTTTATTTAAAATGAATGGCGAAATAACACTCACACCTACTCGTTTAACAAAGGAAAGTTTCTACACGTCGATATCAAGACAATTTAGACAAAAAAACTCTAAAGAATCTCAAAGAATAGGCCGAACCAGTGCGCCGATAACATTTACTCTGAAGTTTTAAAAATTTCTTTAGTTACCATAAACTAAATTACCAAACTTCAATTTAATATTATTTATTAAATAAGGAGCTGATATGCAACCATGTACAAACTGATAAAATACTTTGTCTCCTTAATTAATTCTTCCTTGCCAATCAATAATTATGTTATAAAAATAGTAACTTTTATTAAGAACCTAGTAACTATTAGACGCCACACAGAATTGATACGTGTGAACCCGCCTTAAGCCGAAGGAAATTAAAGGTTGCGTGGGATTCCCCCGTCCGCCCGAACGGAATACGAAGCCGACTCGAACGGTTAATGGAGATAGGCGGAGTGTTTCGCCGGGAGGAAATTAATTTGCGAGCGGACGGCCACTCGTGCCCATCCAGCACCGATTTCCCAGAGATCCCCCAGCACGCGTCCCGCCGCCGCTCGCGTATAAACTGCGCGATCTATCCGAATGATCCCCGGCCAAGCGATCGCGACACAACTCGTATTATGAATCGTGAATATTAAACAGGCTACAGGTGCGTCTTTCCCCATGGACCGTGGAAGGGGGACGCGATCGTTGACGAACCTGCCTCTCATTTTTCTGAATAATACTAAAGCTTCAATAAAAGCTTGAATACCCGGCGCGCCGGGGCATCCACCCCTCGGAAGCGCCTGCATAGTAGCATTTGTGTGACGCGCGCGCCGCGGGGTGCGACTGCAAATAGGGGGTATCAAAGGCTGCTCTCCGCGTGGACCTCTTTCGGGGAGTTCGTTATTCAGGACGCTCCTCAAATAAACAAGCCCGATGGCGCGAGCGCGGGGCGTGTTTGGACGAATATTTCACGTGCATCGGCTTAGAATGATGGGGATAGAGAAATCTTGCAATAACGTGTGGTATCAGCGACCTGACTTTAAAGCGTAGGAGATCGATGTCTGATAGACCTGAATAGGAGGAAAACAGTCACCGTCTACTCTGTATCTACTCTGCTCTGTTACAATTTCATTGAAATTGTAAATTTTATTTAGTTAGAATTTGTGCATATATACCACTAGAATGGCCGGCAAAGTATCCAAATTCTTAGGTGGCCACTATAGCGGCCAGCCCGGCCCTCTAAAGGGTAAGGGGGTAGTGAATTATTAGATACGTGAAATCGTTAGTTTATTTGACATTAAATTACTTTGATACCGAGTAATCATTGTAGGGTAAATATACCAGTAAATGGACACTACCAGTGAATGGACATTTTTGACTAAAACGAGTAAAATAAGTTACTAAAATAAGCAACTAATTAATTATAGACTTCTTCTAGTTTCTCGCTTCATATCCAAACAATTTTCGCAACACGTGGAATCAATCGCGCTGCAAACATAATTTTATAAAAGTGTCCATTTACTAGCCTTAATTGTTCATTTACTGGTGCGTTTACCCTAGTCGTGCTATTTACAATCTATTGTGGGCACGTTTGCGAGTAATTAGCAAAAAGAAAATCTTCGGAATGTATGAAATTGTCGAAGTTATTATATTAATTGTTGAAGATAACCCTATACGGCGCGCCGTTGCAGATAGTGTACATCGATTCAGGTGAGCTAATCATTTGAAAACAAAATACTTTGAGGGGACCACTTTACATGCCAAAATCTACACACTGGAAATTTGACAATGTATTTGGACAAAAATTGTGGAAGTTACACACGAATCATTTTTTCCCATATTTTTGCGGGCAAAAATGGCCTTTAATCAATTGTAAAATATTTTATAAACAACCAATGTTATTGCGCCAATTCCACTCTATAGAGAAAGGAATTCTACACGTTCAATATAAATTTCAAGTGAAAATATTCATTGGTTCAAGAGTTATGATGTACACCGTGCTTGAAAATGGTGTTTCGAGAAAAACAACTTCAAAGTTAAATCCCCAAAGGCATAGGGCCTATGCCAATAGCTCCCTGCCAGGTCGTTATTCAACGCTGCACTCAATTACATTCGCTGTTATAATTTCTACAATTATATGAATTTCGTCATGGATTTTTGTTTGAAATGTTCATAAAGGATAAAATTTTCAGAATCAGTGAAAAAAATAATGGTTTGTCTGAAGCTGAAATAGTCCATTATCCCTTTAAGGGAGGATTCTAGTTTAAAGCCCCAAAAGTAACTGATATTTACGATTTTTCTTTTAAAAAATTGTTGATCATATTGGATTAAACTCTTTTGGGATATAAGGAGACATCTTTAAACTTGCAGAAAATATTTTTTATGTCGATCTTCCGTATTATTTATTAATTATTGTGAAATCTTGTCCGTCTCTTCGACGGTGTAACTCCTGTTGGGGGGATGTGTTACAGCTAGGGTTGCTACCTTTCTTTACAAAAAAATAACGTACATTTGCTTTTGTGGGGTATACAAACAAGTACGCTCAAGAAACTAAAAGTACATTTCAATCTTATTAGTTTTTATTTCTTCCAAACATAGTTTCTATTGCTTTTAGCATTACAGAGTAAATTTGTATTATTTTGAAATATCTCAATGGCATTATTGCACTCAATAATCATATTGAAATATATAAATAATCAGTTTCTTATTAGATTGAGAGAGGCCTTGTTTCTTTCATCCCGCCACTTCACATTCATGACAGAGAAAACTCTCTTAATAAATGCTGAAGTGGCAGGAACAGATAGAAGATAATAATATTGCGTTACGTTTCACGTAATATTATTAATTGTGAAATAAAGTATTTTCGCGTACTTTATTGTTATTCAAAAGTATAGAGTAAATTTACCTATAATAAAGTACGGGTGGCAACCCTAGTTGCACCTATCACAGTCATCCGATTGCAAGAAAATAGAAATTTCTTGAAGTTAGATTAGTTTACACTGGGATTTGTCCACTTTAAAGAAAATAAATGAAAAATTGAAAGAGTTACAGCGTTCGAAAGAAAAAGTAAGTTTTTTCCTTAGATAAAGTTTTCATATTATTTTTTATATCAACAAAGAAAGTATCATAAATAAATACTAAAATTAAAATTTTAGGTCCAGTCTCAGCTTAAATTGTTTAACTTTAAGAAAATTTTCTTCTTTTGCAATCAGATGACTGTGACAGGTACTACACCTGATCGTCGAAGAGGTTAACACGATTCCAAAATAATTAATAAATAATAAGGATCGACATGAAAAAAAATCCACAAATTTAAAGATGCCTCCTTATATCCCAAAAGAGTTTAAGGCAATATTAACAATAATTTTTTTAAAAAAAAAATTCATAAATTTCCAGGGCTGTTACACGAGAATCCCCCTTTAAAGAGTTAGACCACCTTCGCTAGGTCAAGAAATACCGCATCTTAGGGAATTTACTCCTAAATAACAAAACCACTTTTTTCGATTAAAATTTTTCAATAAAGATACCGTCATCACTGAATAATACATACAACTTTTTTCAAGTTCTCCACAACCGTGGAAAATCGCTCCTTCTCAACTACAAATTTCATCCCCTCAAAATTTACATTTTGAAAAAAAGACTATTAGTGCATTCCGAATGTAGTACGATTATCGCTGAAAAGTGAAAAGATTGAAAAAATCCAAAAACGTAACTCAAAAATGCCGCTGGGTTGCAGTGAATCCCATGTGACCAATTTGTCATTATAGATAGATGTAACCGCGAAGGGTTAATGATTAGAGTACTCGGTTGGAAAGCAGGGGATCCGAGTTGGAATCCCGAACCAGGCAATCCGATCAGTCGCTCCTCTTATACGTGCTCGTTGCACGCTGACGCGGTTGGGATGATGGAATGGCGGTGCGGGCGTTAACATCCCGAATCGGGCCGCGTGTAATAATAGGTACGTAAAAGCATGACTTACACATGTGCTCGCCGAGTGGCCAGATCTGCGGACCGGAGTTGACCTCGACGAGGACCGTGGGCGTGCAGAAGAGGAGGACGCAGAGGTCGGCCACGCTCAGGTTCACCAGGAAGATGTTCGTGCTGTTCCGCATGTCCTTGCCGCGGAACACGACTAACGGCACCTGCGAATGGAAGAAGCAGCTGATGTAGCACATGGGTTTTGCTCGGCCACGAAGAATGTTGGATTTCATGGAGACCAACGGGTGTGCGGTTTCAATGAAGATGGATAGAAACGGGGGAAAGATTGCGGGGTGTAAATTTGCTAAGTAACGTGGTGCTGCGTGCTTTTAAAAGTCGCGGGGAATTTGATGAACACGTAGTGCTACGGTTTTGGCGAACTGTGTGGAGTCAGCTGACTATGTAGGGTAAAGGACCCAATTACTGCCACTTTAAGCGTTGACCCTGACATTATCTGATAGTTTTGTACATATAGACTAAACGTATAATATTGTCCTGTTATATATTATTGTTTAATATGTTTACTTGATGAAAAAAATTTGTTGAACCTTAAAACTTCGATTTTTATGTTAGAAAATCATAAATTTCAAGAATATATTTTGGGATCTATTACTGGCACCATTAAAATGTGTTTGACTGAATTACTGACACCCCAATTACTGCCAGCTAACCTAATACTGTTTATATCATTTTAAGGTTACTTCGTGTCATGTACATGAGCAACTACTGCTATGACAGTAATACCAAAATGCTTGTACCAATCATTGTCACCCAATTAATAAGTAAAAAGACTTAATGAATCGTTGAATTCGGATCTTTATTACTTTCTATGATGCTTATATTATTTCAAACACTATGTTTTGTTATATTATTCGTTATTTTACGTAAAATAGCTTAGGGTGACAGTAATTGGGTAGGTGGCAGTAATTGGGTCCTTTACCCTTGGGAGTAAATTTTACCCTTGGGAGTTATTTTAAGGTTACATCGTGTCATGTATATGAGCAACTACTGCTATGACAGTAATACCAAAATGCTTGAGACGTTTGTACCAATCACTGTCACCCAATTAATAAGAAAAACGACTTAATGAATCGTTGAATTCGGATGTTTATTACTTTCTATGATGCTTATATTATTTAAAACATTACATTTTGTTATGTTAATAGCTTAAATATTACATATTACAAAATTTTCTTTAACACCTTGTTTTCTCTTTCGCTAGTAAGGAAGTCATCGTTTTCACTTTCCGAATATTCGCTTAAAATTTTTTATCGTTTTATCCAAATTAACAAAGAAAAAATTAAATCCTGTGTTTTGTATCGTATAAATAACAGTTTCAATTGAATGCTAATTTTTTTATGCATTATTTCACAGATTTTTTCATTATTTTACGTAAAATAGCTTAGGGTGACAGTAATTGGGTAGGTGGTAGTAATTGGGTCCTTTACCCTAGTACTGCGTTTCAATGAACTGTGGAGATTCATTTGACCACGTAGTATTACGGTTTAACCCTCGGTTGTTACACCTATTTTGTTAACGTAGTTGATTCGAAACAAGTCAATTTTCAATTACCTGCTATTTAAAAATTATTTGTTAAATTAAGTCGCAAAAATTCTGTGGTAAAGTTTGAACATTGTAGAATATATATTCATCGTTGAAAATTGATATTTGAAATTTTTAAGTGTCATCGTGTTTAAGCAGTAGTACCATATTCAATGATCCTTCGAAAATATTTCACCTCAAAGTCAAATTGTGAGTCATTTTGGCCCACTGTGAGAACCAAGGGTTAAGGAATCGTGGCTAGCTCGGTAACCATGTTATATTACATATGTATGAGGCATTGAGAGCAACTACGGACTATCCGTAGTACTCGGTAAATGAAGAAATAGGCGATCTAAAAAATAGGGTTTCAACAGCATTTTCTTTTGCAGGCGTTGCTGCCAGTGCAGTCATAATTTTTAGCTTCTGACACTATTTCAAATGCTTCCTGCTGAAGACATAATTAATTTTCCATTTAATTTTAGTAAGTGTTGCACACAGATGTCACCACAAAATTTCAATGCAACAAGCGATTTTGTTAATCCATATGGTTTTAAATTAAAAAAAAAAGATTTTCCTACTTAATATGATTAAAACAACCCGTTGGAATAAATTACTACTACTAACTCAGTTCCACAAAAAATGTAGATTAGTCTGGTTTTGTTCTCAATGCCTCACATTACCAAGTTGCGGTGCTATCATTAACCACGTGGTGCTATACTCTAAGCACACAGTAACGATTTGGTAACAACCGTAATACTACGGTTGAACGAAAGGTGAACATCCTATTGATCATGTAACAGCGCGTTCTTTATTCAAGTAGAATTGAAAGCATTTTCTAGCATGCTACATTATTATTATTATTATTTATTTCACGGGTAAAGACGCTTTAGTTTACAAAAAGTAATTGATAAAGTTAAGAAAAATACAGTGTGAGAGAAAAGAAGAGAAAAGAGAAGAGAAGTCAGTACAAAAATAAACAAACAACAAAACAAGAAAATAATAGAACTAATGAACTAATACAACTGAAATTATAATTAGAATTAAACGATATTTAAAGGTGGCCAATGAACCATAAAAAATATTACAGTATTGCCTAAAGTATTAATTACGTAGTATTACGTTCTTCAATTAATCATGTAATCATAGCATTATCGGTAATCATATTCGTTATATCGCTACGAAATCGACTCACCATAAGATTTCCTATTATTCCGAGGACCATCACTATTATACAGACAACCATGGACGTCGTGCGAATGTAACCAGGCAGCATATACAGGTCGTCGTACAATGTCGTCGCATTTTCGGCCTCGATCACTGAAACATGAGTAGGTATACCCTTCGCGTCAAACTTATTTTAAACCCTCGTCACTTCTCCCGGTTAACATGTCGATGGCTTAGTGCAGAAATTTTGTAAGTCCACTGTTTGTGAAATTTTAGTTTTTATATGCAATTAATAGTTGTTGGCTGCTTCGTTATGCTGTATAAAAATCACATTTATATATGCTTCATAAATTTGTGAAAAATAATGGTTTTCTTCATTGTCTGACCCTGAATCGTACGTACCATTGCATGTTTAAACCGTTTTTTTTTTTTCGAAAACACTGAAAGTGAACATACAATATTTGTGCTATAACAAGGAAAGATCCCGAACCCGGAATTTGAAAAAAATCAGAGGCTTTGTAAATATGTAGGGGATTTCCTCCTGATTACCACGCAAATTTATTTGCTGCCTAAATTTACTCTAAGGGGTGGAATTGACCCCTGAATATTCGGCTATTTTTCGATCTTGTGTTATAACTCGTGAACTGCAAAAAATTTTCTTTTTTACCAAATGATAAATCTAATTAAAATAAATAATTTTTGTCTTGAAACTTTTTTTACAAAATCGGAAAATAGCCGAATTTTCAGGGGTTAATTTTATCCCCTTCGAGGGAATTTGGGAAGCAAAAAAATTGCGTTGTAATTAGAGCTGGGACTATTTGTCGAATTTTTCGGTATTCGAATAGTCGAATACTTCAGTTGCTCAATTATTTGACGAATATAATTCGAATATCCAAGTATTCGAATACTAACATTCTAAACTAATTTTGACCCACATCACACCATACTATTCGAATACATCAGTATTCAAATATATCAGTATTCGAATAATAATATTCGAAGTTTATTCGTAGCATTCGAATCCTTG
Organism: Andrena minutula; assembly: GCA_929113495.1. NCBI lineage: Eukaryota > Metazoa > Arthropoda > Insecta > Hymenoptera > Andrenidae > Andrena > Andrena minutula. The sequence goes on along the minus strand of OV815993.1, from coordinate 73,455,432 downwards.
TAAAATATTCGAATATTAAATTATTCGAATATTCACACCCCAAGTTGTAACTGGGAGGAAATCCCCTACATATTCACAAAGTTTCAGAATTTTTTGAATTTGCAGGTTCGGGATGTTCCCTTGTAAGCCATCGATTTATTATTCATTCGGGTCAATATCTCGAGAATTCTAAATTTTAACAATTTCACGCTTTCACAGATGCATACTGTGTTCATAATGCTTCTACATCAATAAAGCAATGAAATCCCAGATTATTATAATTACATTAAAATATATTCTGCAGATATTGAAAATATTCCCCCAAATGCCACAAGTATTGCAATCGCGACGGAGAGTGGCGCAACTTCACATTGATGGTATCCGTTCCGCCAACTCTTCCACAATATTCTGTGAGTATGGTGTTACTGCAAAGCCATACTCGCGCCTATATTCACGGAATATTGTAAAAACCTTCAGAAAACCACTACCAATCGCACGAAGTGGTCCACCCCCCACTGTGCAATTGTATCGCAGTATCCACAATCAAATAACGCGACTATACAGCCAGCTCACTGGATTCTGCCCGTCTCGACACATGTGCACGAGGATTAGTGGCCTACTTTAAACGGTTGAACCTTTCTTTCGCGGAGATTTCGAGTTTCCATTTAGAAAACTTCTATTTCGTGAGGAAATGCATTATTATGGTTGAACCCTCGTCATTTTATGGTGAATAGCCGGAAGTAGATACCTGGGTCAGTTTGGACCCATACTAACTAGCCTGCTCTATGAATTTTAAACAATTTTCTGTTTCTTATAGCAGTAGAAAAGTAATTTGGTAAATTTCTAAAGTTTTCCTCATTATACAATTATACTCGGTAACATTAAGCTTGGGTCCAAAAACACCCCATCACCATTAGCCAATAATTTAATAGGTTAATATGCGACATGTGCTTCTACAGAAATTAATCGGTTATTCCGGTTAGCGCGCCTATAAATTCAGTGATTTGCAGGAATTTATTGCGAAGGAAATGATTATAGTAATGGAATAACAATTGTTTCTATTTATTAAACTACATTTCTACAGTAAATGAAAAATATAAAAGTAATAAAATGATTGCTTTTAAAATGCTTTTGAAAGCGGTTTTGATGACATGTTTAAAACTTCATGCCTTGTTCGTGAAGGCGATTTCAGCTGTTAGAGTTTAGACTTATCTGAACCCAAAAGTCAAAACAGATTCTTCATCAGTATGACTGTCGCTATCGCTTGGACTATAATTAGTGATTTATCTTCAAAATTAGCAAATTGGCGGGAAAAATTTAAAAAAAAATGTTTTTCGGTTTTATTTTTGCTATTTTCAATTTTAAAAGTAAGTTAGACTCAATGAAAATACTTGGTTGTAGTCTCTGCGAAAGTCATACGTGTACAGAATAAGCAGTAAAATTTATAAAGCAATCGGTGCAATAGATTTTGAGATTTAATATTCAGATTGTTAAAAAAATAACGTTTTGAGAAAACGCCTTCAAAGTTTTCATTTATAAAAGCCGTGCCTCTTCGCTCCCTACAAAATGCCTCTGTAGAATCTAAAATAATCGAAATCTTTCCATGAAAATTTAACAGTACATTCTTGAGGATACGTACATTAAAAAAATGCTTGAAAAAGAAATCAATTTTTCAACCCGTCTAACCGTTATGACCCCTTAAATTTAATTAATCACATTTTCCTTATTTCACGTGCATGTTCCCCCCAAAATAAAAGTGTTCCACAATAAAACCTACAGCGCGGCAGTGCCCCGAGCCATGTTCCCGACATATTGTACAAATGTTCCCGAAGAAAAAGGCCACCCCTGAGGGCCATTAATCAAAGTGCCTATAAGTCACGCGGCCACAATCGAACGAGCCCAGTGTACCATTTCACCTTACCCCTGTACCTACCCCTCGCCCCAAACAAGCAACCACAACAACAACTACCAAACTCAAGACTAACATCGCGCAGAGCGTACCCGACAATCCATCATGGCCATCGCTGCCAAACACCGTAGCGTAGTACGATGAGTTCAATTCCAACGCGACACTGGACACCGTGGACAACATTTTCGTGCCCGCTGGTCGCCGGCCGAACGTGTTTTTTTCAAGCGCGCAGTTCGCCGTGTAGCGCGTCCCCGTGACTCCTCCGCACCATCAACTGTCCATCCTCGCTGGAGCCAACGGTTACACGGGCCTGTTCGCGGCTCGCGTGGAACACACGGGGCGTCCTACCGCGCCCCTCGATCCGCGGACACCCGCCGGCCAACTGGCGTATTCGCCGATCACCCAAGTTTATGGTGTGTCGCATCACGCTCCGGCCAACCCCCTTTACGTAGGCAACTTGACGTTCAAGCCGACGCGAACGCGCGGCGAGGCGTCGCACACGACACCGTGCCGTCGCGAGGTACGCGAGAGCGCGCGGAGAAAATCCATCGGGGATCGTAAAAGGAACGCCTGGCCGGTCGCGTCGGATGAAGTCACCTTCAGCTGCGCGGCTCCCTTTAACGCCACGGTGTTATGTGACATTATAAACTCCTACCCCCGTGGCCTTTTCACCTTCCACGGAGACGCGACGGTTTTAGGTGTGTTCTATCGTCGCTTGTGTACGAACGCCGGCCAATTAATGACGCTCGCTTCAAACGGTTCCGTGTACGTCCGTCACTCCGCCTCGCTCGCTGATTTGTTCGGATGGGCCGATTCGGGTTCGATCAATTCGGCCCCTTGTCGTTGCCACGGCCGAAGCGGGGCCGTTTTTCTTCCACGCTTGGCGGAGTTTTAACCAACATTGAGGTCACTTTGGGGATTCGTGTCTGTTTTTTTTTAAACGAATTGGGTTTGGTTAATTTAAGCTTAGAATGGGAAATATACACTGCGATTTATAAATTTAAGGTAGCTACACTGTGTGTAATAATTTGAGTTCTGGTAGAATAAACTGTAAATATCGAAATTAGAGAGAAATTTTTAGTGGAGAATATTCTACGTTCCGATGGTAATACTATAGTATAGAATTTGATTTATGGCACTTGCAGTGTTTTGTAGAAGGAAACTCTTCAGTTGTGGAATAACTTTGCTTTGTAGAACAACTAGCATTATACTCGGCTTTGCCCGAAATTTAGATTCTGATTTTAGAATTTTTTTTATTTTTTTTGTGAAAATAGTCACATTCATTTGGATTAATCAATCATAATGAGCTGAGGAACATTTCCTGATCCCAGAGTTTATCGTTCGAAAGTTTTTAGGCGACAGACAAACACACAAACATGTAGAAGCTTTCTGCTTTATATATTAAGATTTTAACTAATTTTACTTTATTTTGTATTTTAAATTAAAAGCAGTGAAAAATATTTCGTCTGTACCAAACGTCACATTTTATATAAATATAACAGGTGTCTTAATATTTATAAATAGCAGTGTATTTTGTAATTGATGAAAATGGATTTAAGGGTAGAAATTGAGAGGTAACCAGTACGAAAGGTGATAGAAATGGGGGAATGCGTTTTCTCTACGGGAGACAAATATTTTTGACCCGTTTCCTTTGTACTACGGCTTCGTTATGTTTATTGCTCGTTTAACGCTGCACATATGTGGGACGCGGCACCTCGAGTATTTACCTTGGCACGGTCACTTAACACCAATTAACTCGAGCGATATCGAAATCTATTCGGAATCTAATTCAGCTTCGTTCCGCTCGATCGTAGGTCTCAATGAGCTATGACTTACGCCCGCGAACATACGCCCGACCTACCCCAACCGCATCAGCGTTAGCAATTATCACTTTTCGAAATAGATACTGATTTCGCGTCTGCTTTCGGTGATCATTCTCACGATCTTTTAACGATTAGTCTGATTTCGATAATCGTTTCAAAACGATCTTGATCATCGACTTCTTTGTAAGAAAATGTATGGAATTTTAAATAAATTAATAAAAATTCAAATATCTCTCAAAATTCTTTACGAAACAACCTAGGTATTGCAACTTTCAAGCAAAAAGAAAATTTCCACTACTCGACAACATAGACACCTAACCCCAAAAATCCGAAAACATGCAACCGATTAGCGACTTTTCATTACTATAACTTTGCACCCGTAAGTAAATTACAGCAACGAGTATCGACGGATCAATGACACCTCAAATCGATTCCGAAATCCGTTCCACTATTCGCAACGTCTGTGTATCGTGGTATTATCGAACCCTGCCTTCCGGTTCCGCAAACATGCCGATTGCCGAAATACCTCCGAGCGTAATTTCCTCGACAGTAATTGTCTCGCTTAATCAAGCTCCTCTCGACACCCTACCTCAATTTTCTCCCACGATCCTTCCCGTCCCCACTTCACAAACGAACCCGTAAATAACCTCGAAAGAATCAATCCCCATCCTACATTATTCCTTCCGCGCCTTTAACGAACGCTTTCAACGAATTCCCACTGAATTTCCTTTACCAGTGCGATACATAAGTAATACGCCGACACTGAACGCCGCGTATCGCGTATCGTGCTTCATATTACCCTCGTTTACCGCCCGTATATACTTTTTTCCACTCGCCGCGTATTCCTTTCAGTTCCTTTCGCGTCATTTCTCCGAGCAACACGATGAAAACGGGAGCAATCGAGCCCGGAAGCGATCTAACGCTTCGTTTCCTTCATTATTCCCTCAAGCAGTCGCGGGAATTTTTCACCGGCTTTTCCATTCACTTGCCTCCGGTATTGTTCCCCGACAACAATGGGCACGCGGTCCCCGTGGGACGAGAAAGGCGATACACCGCCGGCACGCGACATAACCTGTCGCGTCTCGTTAGCGGAGCTGTCAGTTCGTGAAGCCTCGCGGACACATCGCCCGGTAACTTTCGTCGCGCTTCGGGCACGCTCGTCCGTTTCCGCGCGAAAGAATGTCTCGGCGTTCGCGGCTATATAGTACGGCGACACTTTTTACGCACTTCGGGATTGCTCGACGATTTCTATCACGTCTGCTTTCGAAAGGTCGTAATCGCGGTAGGATGGCACTGGGAATCGTGGAACGCGGGAATATCGGCGCGTCGTGGCTGACACGTGACGGGACGGTTTCGCGAGAGAGTGTTCCGCTCGAAGGACGATACCGCGACGAGCAAATAGTGCCGGTGAACTGAATGAACACCGCTCGGGCCCGCCACGATGCTCGAACGCGCCGCCCTCGCTCGCGCATGCGCGTATAATTCTCTTATTCTTCCCTCCTTCGATCCCTTCGCACGCGCGCTCCTGATAACACAACGTTAATGTAGTTTTTTGCGAGCTCTGTTATGACGATCGGCCGGCCAAAGAAAGCTGTATGCCTCGCTAATTGAAAAATGCAGTCCCTCGTTTATTCTTCTTTCGTTCGCCGGCCTTATTTCTTAATTTGATGGCTGTCCGGCTGCGATCCATCGACGGCGGTCACGTACTGTATAATGTTACTCGTAAGCGCGCGGTTCTGCGAGTTTGCACGGGGTACTGCGTGAGTTAAAATGCGGTGGAGGGGGAAGGAGGTTGCGGATGAGGGAAAGAGATTTAGTATTGTTCGATTTGATCGATGATTTCGTTTGATGTTGAAATTTAAGGGTTCGAATGAGGCCTCGGTGCTTGCTTGTGTTTTTAATGATGCTATATGGATTCGAGGGTTATAGATTGAAATAAAGTATTGCAGTGTTGTGTTCATTATTGTTTTTTTTGGGGGGGGGAAGCTACGTGACCCACTTATAAACTCGCACCTCCCCTTTTCACGCAGAAGCAAATCACGCTTTTTGCATTACGATTTACTGGACGCGCCACACAATAGCCATTCAAAAAACGGTAATGAATCATTGACGCCACTGTTAATGGCCCTCCGTGTGCAAAATTATTTGCGAAACTACCCGCAAGTGTGCAGCACATGATACACTGCGAGAGAATGTACAATATCTTGTTTTAACGTGTTTCGTGTCGCCTGGGTCAGTGGTGACCCACGGTATTCGTTGGAATTAAATGAAATGAGAGAGAAAGGACATTAAAGTTATGAAGAGTTTATCAGAAATAATAGTTTCTTAGAACTTAAATCGGCAATCTAATTTTTTGCCGATTTTTAAGCTTGCAATTCCGAAGGCTTAAAATTCTGCAGCGATAAGTCTTGCTCGCTCTAGACACTCCAGAGCTCAATAGATAGAATGACTGTGTGCTTTCGATATCGGAAACTCGCAGATAGGAGAAAGAATTTAATACACAGTGTTTATGTACGGCGCGTGGGCACAATTGGAAAAGTTTCGCGGATTATACCGAAATGGCGGAAAAGATTGGACGCTGGAAGTTTGACTCCGGCCATTTCTGATAGGTCCTCTAGTAAGTCCGATTGAGAAAAGGAGACGAAGGGGAAGAATTTGTTTTAAATTTCATCCCCGCTTTGTGCTTCGCCTGGGCAATCACTCTTATCGAAATAGACAGACAATAACTTTTGTTGGGGATTTAGAGCCTCTATTCTGTTTCTTTCTATGAGGGATCTATAGCAGATCCCTTAAACGAATTTCAGAAATGATCGTTGTCATTGCTCTGTAACGGAGATTGAAGAGTTCTTATATTCGGTAAAATCACTGGGAATTGTTACTTATTTTTTTATTAGAAGATTCAACTATTTTCTTCCTTTTTTTGTTTAGTAATAGGTACCTGAGATACTAACGTCTTACGATCTGTTCGTTTACATTCAAAAAGGGAGTTCACAAGCCACTTTAGTAGGCTTAACGAGTACTTCGAACTAGCAAAATTTCATTACAACTGATACATACACTTGGGGAGCTCTCGTTAGATTGACGTTCGCTGCACGCTGCCGACTTAATTCTTGATTTACGTAAGTGATATTTGTATGTAGGAGCTAGTGAAACATTCACACGGATATGTAAGTTCGAGTTCTTTTTCACTAGTTCTTCTTCACTAGTTTTTCACTAGTTCTTCACTAGTTTTTCTTCACTAGTTTTTCTTCACTAGTTCTTCACTAGTTTTTCTTCACTAGTTCTTCACTAGTTTTTCTTCACTAGTTCTTCACTAGTTTTTCTTCACTAGTTCTTCACTAGTTTTTCTTCACTAGTTCTTCACTAGTTTTTTCCCCACTAGTTCTTCACTAGTTCTTCACTAGTTTTTCCCACTAGTTCTTCACTAGTTCTTCACTAGTTCTTCACTAGTTCTTCACTAGTTCTTATTCACTATATAGTTCTTCTTCACTAATTCTTCCCCACTACTTCATCTTCACTACTTCTTCAAACCAATAGAGACATCACAGAAATAGGCAACTTAATTCAGGAATCAGACATTTAAAATCCACCAGCCTCCAACTTTCAATTCCATCCCACCACAGTTCACTTGCAGCACACGCAACATTCACAAGCCCCCTTTTGGAGTGTCCATCACCAAGTATTCGTCATCGATCGAAACGCACCGAAGTCCCACCTCTCTGGAGCCTCGTTCCTCCAACATTTCGAAACGTGCGTCTCCTCAGCGTCCGGCGCACAATTTTACCTGGATCACGAGGTGGCGCCGGGCCACAATGGAAGATGCCCGCGCCGCATTAAACCGAATACCGTATTAGGAATCCAGACGCATTCACTTCGGCTCTCACAATTCGCTCTATTCGGTCAATCGACCCGAAAACCTTCTGTCACTTCTGCCATTCAGACGCTGGAACCTCTCCAACCACTGTTTACCCGGCGCTCCTCCAAATTTCATTTACCATTTTCCCTCCGACCCCCGAATTACGCGTCGAACCGCGTTCGGCGCACCGTCCGTATCGCTCCAACGGCGACACTTCGATGCTTTTGTTCCAGGGGACATTTTTTACAGCGCACATTTCAATTCGAAGTGAAGGCAATATATTCAAACCCGCGGCTCCTCTGTCGCCGCGCTGTATTTTCCACTTCATACCCCCCGTGTCTCTGGCCCCCCGTTTCCACATATATATATTTCTCTGACCCACTTCCGTCTCGCAGGCAAAGTTCGAAGGTCCACTTTATTAATTTGTCAGGCGGGCTCGAAGCAGAGAATTCGAGAAGGGGACGCGACAACGTGTTCCTAGGGATATAGGGTTATGGGGGAAAGATCACCGCGTCCATTCTCTCTAAACGTTGCCGAGTTGGTCCGTAATGGCTCCCATCCATTGTCCGCGCGCATCCAACGTAATCCGACTTTATCGCGGGAAAGAGTGAGAGAGGGGATAGCGAGCGGGGGGTGGTTCTTACGGGAGAAAATGTCCCCCTTCCCCCGTTCGGCATTAATTCAGTGTCCTCCGGCTAATAAGGTCCCCGTGATGCAGGCTTTCAACGTAATTATGAGCATACTAAAAATTCACTGCGCCTCCTCCAAGGTGCTCGTTAAGCGTCCTCCCATCGGTGGGAGTGATCGAACGAGGCCTCGCGAGAAATCACTTTGCACAGTTCTTTAATCGTGTTAGCTTGCATCTGTGTTTGATTTAGATTCTTTTATGGGTCGCGGTGAAAGTGTTTTGATTTATTAAAGTGACAAAGTCTGTTGTTGATTATGTATGCTTGTATGAGGTCATATCTGGAAATTGTTAACCGTGCAATTCTTGTAAAAGAAGTAGCAATTTTTTAATGGAAAATAGTGTAATACAGATTCTTCACCGTTTTGAAATTTGGAACATTTTAACAGTGTGGTGAGAATTATTAGAATAGCGTTTTTAAATGCAAGGAGATATGGAGTAGGAAAAAATTATTTTTCATTCTTCTTCATTGATTGTTTTTATCCTGTATTATCGGGCCATTCCACGCGAAATTAAACATTTTTTAAGTAAAATTTTGGATTTTGCTGAAATTTGGGTATACTATAAACTTTAGTGATATATAAACGTACCTCGAAGGAAATATTCAAAATTTTAAAAATTGTTTATCTCACAGCTCTTTGAAATATAGTGTTGACGTTTTTTCAATAAATTATAACTATCTAAATTACAATTAACAAAGTGATAAAAATGAGCTTTTAGTTGCTTATAGTGGAGATATGAGAGTACGCAATAAAAATCATTTCAGTTGAAAAAATATTTGTAACTATTTATTTCGCAAATACCGTACATTAGTGAAATCTACTTTGTATTTCGATGGATTCCTTTTCCCTCTGTAATTCTAATTGTAAGTTTCTTCTATTTAGGCATGCAGAGTGTACTATAGATTTCTCTACTCCGTAATTCGGTATACATACCGCTAATGACACGAGTCTGACCACCCACTGCATCTTTCTACTTGTCTGTCTTATGTGCTAAAGCGAGTCAGAGTCGATAAAGCAGACTAAAAGAATTTCTTCCAACTCCATACTTAGCTTCTACTGTTTAATTACGCCTTTGTTACAAACTTAAATCCGTGTGGCCATTCTCAGTGACGGATTTAACAGAGCGGCTGATGAGCAGTTGCCGCCTGGGCCCTTGCTCAGAAAAAATTATGCTCCAAAAAAATTATGATTAGATATAGATACCCATAACACACTCTCGTTGCAGCACAGTTGCAGGATGGTGGCAGTGCAAGATTGCAACGTTTCGCGCAACGTAGCCGCAACTATGCAGCAATAATTCTATGTCCGCCCCTGCAATGTTACACCGACATTGCGCTGCAACTATGCAACACTGCAAGTTTGCCGCCACGAAGTGTGCTGTATGGGTATTCAAACACTATATTTTTTTCTGTACTACTACACTTAGTCCGTTTTCAGTAAATTATCTCTTCATTTTTCCGAAAAAATGGTCCCCTCAGAAACTTTTTCCACCTGGGCCTTTTTTCTTAAATCCGCCACTGGTTATTCTACTCTTTGAAAAATAGCCCACAAACGTACACATTTAAAAAACTTAATTTACCATTCGAAAAAATTTAAATTCTCCTTCAAGTCCAAAGTTAATCAAGTTAATTCCTCAAGGGTAAATAATTTCGTAAGAACGCGCAAATTTGGGTACATATCCTCAATTTTTGTAATTCTGCATTTCACAGGCAATAAGCCCCCAACACCCCCAATGCCACAGTCCGCGGGAATGCTTTCTTATAACTCTCGTTTTCTCCGTTTATGAGAATCCTGTCGCTTAATGAAACGTCCCTGCGCGGGAAAGTGAAACAGGCGTGAAGCATCGGAAAATATACGGCGTTATTGTCACGCGTGGGGTGAAATTAAATTCTCTGGCACGCGGCGAGTGTTCGCTCTGCAACTTTGTAGTCGAAGTTTGGTGACCGTGAGGGCGGAAAGATTCGTTTACAGTGCCGTCAGTGGCGAATAGGATTTTCGTGATATCTCTTCGGAAGGATAAACTTGGGGCCATCACGTGGGTGTCCAGAATTTTTCCATAGCTACGTAGATCGTGATTGAAACAAGGGTGTTATTACGAGCATAAGTAGTGGTTAATTTGGGGCTGTTAACCCCTACGGGATCCGTACGCTTAAGGGGGGAAACCACTGTAACGGTCCGAAATGTAAGGGTGTTTTCGGGAATTTATTTCAACCAAACAACGCAAGTAAATCAATGTATTGCTTAGTATAGTTAATAGGGTGGTTCTTATTTTTCAACTTTAAAATATATATTGCCTGACCCTCTTCAAATCTTCTATTTGAAAAAAAATAAATCCGTATTTTTTATTTGTATATTTTGATATATAAAGGTTGCTCAAGGACTTTATATTTCGCATGTAGAGGAGACCGAGGCAAAATTGGAACATTATGAATAAAATCTCATATCTTTGACATTATTAAGTAAAAAACAAATTGGGAGTCATTAGAATAAACTTTGTTTGAAATAATAGTACATATCCAATTTGTTTAATAGAAGAAATAATTCAAAGAAATAATGATTTAAAATATGATCCGTTCTTAGGATTTTACACCGTGGCCTGGGCAAAACCGGGTACCATACTAGATACTGGCCCTAGCACCTATAACAACGAAACTCATCCAATTCTTCAGTCTCCCAATCAGTTAGAACAAGCTGTAAAAGAAAAAAAAAAATTTTTTTTTAAATTTATACCAAAATAGTAATATTTCATTGCCATTGAGCGACCTTTAATCCTTAATATATTTTAATAAAATTTTAGACGAAATTCTTTTCAACTATTTGGAAGCTTCTGAGAGGGTCAGAAGAAATTTTTGAAAAATTTAATTTTTTACCATACATATGAGGACCACCCTTATAGTTAATAGTGTACTGTAATGCAAGAATTTTTTTCAATCGAATTCATAGATCCGTTTCCTGTAAACTCTTTGTCAAAATTTGCGCTGCGGCAAAAACATGCTAGTCACGTTGACAGTGCCCAGGCCATATGGTTAATCCGAACTCAAAAAGTCAATAATATTTAGAAACTAAAAGCCTGTTTCTATTATGTGACGATCAACAAAGTCAAAATTGTACAAAATGGAGGACCACTGAAAAAAAATCATGTTTTCGGGGTACAAAATTGGGGAAATGTTGATAAAAAAATAGAAGCAGGTCGAAAATTGAAAAAAACTGATCGTCACGTAATAGCGACAGGTTTTCCGTACAATAAATGTCCTTGCTCGTGTCAATTGGACGTATAGTTTTCTCTGTAGACTGTCAACGCGGTTGAAAAATGTCATTCTGAGGAAAACGCGTTCAATGTTCCGTGCGGCTCAGTCGCGCGTTTGACACCGCTTCACGAAAAATACTATATCTCCGTCAATTTTGCGAATTTCTTCATAAAATTTGGAGAGAGCATTCTTGAAACGTGCGTCTTTCAGAAAATATAAAACAGAAAAAATCGGTTCTTCAGATTTTTTACAGTGGTCTCCCCCTGAAGGGGGTTATACCTAGTTAGGCGGCCAAAAAGAGGGGAATGTTTGTGAATATTTTTTGAAAAAAGGAAGGCATATATTTTTATAGAACTTTTTGCACTTAAAAGAGCGATCTTTAAAGAACATTTGGTAATTTTTTCGTAGAAAAATATTTACGTTTATAATAAATTAACACCCCACACCCAAGAAGCCTTTGTAAAAATTTGATTCTGTGTTGAGCACTGCCACTCGGAACCAGATTATTTAAAATCAAAAAACAAAAACGATTTCGTTAGGATAATAATGTATCCTCTGATTAACGAAAGGAATTTCCGAAATATTAATTTAAAACAAAATGACGGCTATTTAAAGTTGAAATCCTGATTTCTGGGTGCAAAAATCTCGCAAAGAAAATCAGGACAATAATACACTAACTAAAACCTTTTTGGTTTTTTGATTTTAGATAATCTAGTTCCAAATGGCAGTGCACACCACAAAATCAAATATTTAAAAAGGCTTCTTGGATGAGTGTAATTACTTTATTTTAAACAAATATTTTCCTACGAAAAAATTACCAAACGCCCTTCAAAAGTTGCTCTTCTAAGTGCAAAAAGTTCTGTAAAAAGTTATGCTTCCGCTTCTTAAAAAAAAATTCACGAACATTCGCCTCTTTTCGGCCGCCCGACTAGGTATAACCCCTTAAAGCCATCGATGCTCCCCTCGATCGGCGCTGCGCGCCTATAAATCGCGCAACGTGAATTTATGTCACACGTCGGCCCTTTGAAGCACGCCCGCGCGGCTCGCTATATTAATTCATCTTCCTCGGTTCGTTTGCACGGATCCCCCGTCAATAATCCCGTATTCACCGGGCTGGCGAGGTGGGGGCGAAGAGGTAGATGCGGCACGTTCGGAGAAACTGAAGCTACCGATTCATTTGCGCTGTACACGGGATATAAATGGCTCTGTCAACAGAGCCGCGCAAGTATGAATGCAGGCTAATGCCATTGAAAGTGCGGCTCGTTGAAAATTTATGCCAGTGGGCAGAGACGCAACCCGACACGGACTTTCCTCAGACGACGATCCCCGGCGACTTCCGCGCCGCCAGATATCATTAGCATCGTTCCAACGGCCGCCCGTTTCCCATCGATTTCTCTCTCCAGTTACCCGCGATCAACACTCGATTCGCGTCCTATTACGGCACCGTTACGCCGAAAGCCACTCCGAGAAACTGTTCACCATTGTTCGGAGGAGCATTGACTGGAAATGCTAGGTATAACGGCGATGGGGAAGAATCACGATTTTCTGCTGTCCGTGCAGGTGGCGGAGGCCCCTTCGAAGTCATTTTCGAGGCACTGGAGGTGATGGAGGAGGGAGTGTTTAAGTCGTTGAGGGTATTGTTGGAGGGAAAGGAGCAAAAATCGGAGGGCGAGCTTGTAGAAATAATTCAAGTGCTATACAGTGAAGTGGAGGGTGGCAACTGCAATTAGGAAACTAGGGGATGGGAGGGAAGAAAATTGCTCCCCCAACCCTGAAAGAAGTTGCACTTAAGAAATACAATAGAGATTCTATAATAATTCTGCGGGAGGATGTAATAAAATAGAGTAGAACTTTTCAGTATCCCTCTCAAATGGAAACACATTGTATATTAATCTGACACCAAAGACAAAAGCCAAAATGATTTTTGCCGCACTTTGTATTTAATTATAAATAGTTATTTTAAAATATAATTTTTTACAGTAAGTGGAATTTTTTGTAGGTATTTGTTGAATAATAAAAGCCTTCTGTTTTATAAAAAAAATTAATATTCATAACAAAAACAGTAACAATATAAAATAAAATATATCAATAGGAGATATATCATAGGTACCTATTTTTTAAATCTAAAAAAACTCATAAAATACTTCTCACAATTAATTAAAAAACAACGTGAACACAAAATCACAAAGCGTATTAAAAAAGTTTTAAAAACATTTTCAACTTTAAAAAATCTTCTAACTCTCATGGGTGATTTGAAAACAAATTAAAAGTTTGATACTAAATTCAAGCATATATTACCTACTTTTTACCACTTTTTCAAAAAGTTATATTTTTTTATTGCTTTTAATTTCCTCTATCTACCAATTTTGCTGCTCTAGGCAGTTACCCAGCTTGCACCCCCCTAGATCGAGCCCTGTAGCTAATAACAATTACCAACTAAATCTCCTGTAAATACACAGACACAAAGAGAAAGGAGATTTTATAGATCTAATCCGCGATTAGCTACCACGGTTCGCGAAAGATTGAAATAGCATCGATTTGCAAAGTGGCACTTTGCTGTTCGAGGTTCCAGATATTCTTGGCATCGCGTGTGCTTATTACCAGCACCTTTAGCTCGGGTCTGGACTCTGGTTTACAGCTTTCGAAGTGAAGTAAATAAGTAAACTTCGCCTCCTCCCTTGATTATTGCGATACTTGGCTCCCGCGTCCCCAGAGGCTATACATTCGTGCTTGCTAGCAAAATCAATTGATCTTTTGGAAATTCTATCACACAGTTACCCTATATACAATCCACTAGGCATCGCCACCTCAGGATGTATCGCCCCCTGGATCCCCTCGAACTGGATCAATTCGATTACCCGCTCTTCCGCCAGCTTGGGTCACCAAACTTCCTTACAGATTTCAGAACTGATCATTTCTTCCGCTGACGGTCAGGTAATCCTTCTTTGCCCCGATTTCATACTTCCATTGAATGTACAGTGTGCAAAGCGGGGAGTCGAGTGTGTGGCACGTCTGAGGTAGAAAGTTCGAAAGTAGTGTTCTATTGATGGGTTTGAATAGTGGAGACATAATGGCGGAATGGGTACAATTTATCTTTAGAGAAGTATGATGTTTGAGTTATTCATTAGGCTCAAATTTTGAATATAATTATTACATACCGTGTATAATAATATGTACCTAAGGTAAATGGCCCAGTGGTGGAACAGTTAGGGAAGAAGTTGAGGTAATTGCAATTTCTTTTATATTTAAATAGTATACAATTATAACTAAATATAATTATTCGGAAGCGTCTAATTTCTACTTGCAGGTAACATGAAACAGTTCATATCGCCCAGTAATTAAATGAAATTCATGGCATGTCTCAGTCATTCATTATCAGTGTGCCAATTATTGAATATATATTTAATTGGACTATTTCTATCATTCTATCAGTTAATTAAAAGAAATCAATATGGTACTATTTTGGGATAATAAAACATTTTATTTATAATAAATTTGTGTTAAATCTTCAGCATGAGTTTGTCTGATAAAAATTAAGAATAAATTAACAAAATGATTAAATGTACATTATAAAATTTTTGGTTATGTTAATATTATGACGAGTTTATGATTAATTATCCTAATAATTCTTAAACAGTATTATATTTTTGTCTAGTTATTATTAACGTAAATATATAGAATACACAAAATACTTACTTTGGTGCAATAAATATTAATAATTTTAAAACTTCACTGAATACTGGCGTCTGTACCAGTGTTTAAATAACTATTAAACACGCGTTTAATAACTGGTCCGTGTCACGTTATCGTGTACTAGTGGATAAACGTAACAATTTCAATATTAAAAACAAAAAATTCTGAAGAGATCCAATTAATTTTCAATTCTTTAATATATAATAAATCCAAAACAACTGTACTATTTCACAAATGATAAAATAATAATTAATTACAACCTTAACAAAATATTCTCTTGCTTGCTTGAACCCATTAGGTAAGAAGCGAGATTGAAACTGTTGAAGCTTTACTGTACAATAATATTTTATATAACAATTCAGTTATGTAAGCTTATAATTGTATCTATATAAAGTTAATACATTTTGCAATTATATTTCGAACAGTTTAAACGTTGCCAATTAGTAAAACTGTTATTATAAATAAAATTTCTTCTCAATTTTTAATTATTGGGCCTTGTTTAAGTACTGAGCCATTTACCTTATATCAGAAGCTTATGGTGGATTAGTTAAAATTTCATGAAAATATAAAGTTCAAAGTATTATCTTTACCAGAATGCGATACATCCCCATGCATAGCAAGGAACCAAATAATAATTAAGTTTCAATGGCAGTGACTTTGAGTTAGGTGATCTGTATGGGGTCCTACTTTGGAGCGTTTAATTTAGGTTTATATTTCAATCGCATTTGCATTTTCTAAATCTGTAATAGAGGGACATACGATTTCGATTTTCAGTTTGCGGAACTGTCGCGTAGGACGTGCACTGTGTGGAAAATTTGAGGCGAGTCGGTAACTAGAATTCCGTGCACTTGTGAGCAGTTCAGAGTGAAACAATGTCCAAGTGTGTCATAGCTGGCAGCAGCTATGCATAATAGCTGGAGGGGGTGTTGGAGCATAAAGGTGAAAAGGAGATTCTCAAGATAAGAGATTACTGCAGAGCACTAGCTCCTGCAGAGGAGACGTGGATGCAGGAGAAAATTGTTTGCCGATACGCTGGGAAGAAAAGGTGCCGGTGGCGAACTGTTGCTAAGTAGGTCGTGCAATGAGGATCGAGTTCTGATTCCCGGGAGAAATTTGGAACTCGCCAGGCTTCTCGGTTCGAGAGTGAGCGAAGAGACGCGAAACACGCGCTTCAACGGATCCAATACAGAAGGCTTTAGTAAGCCCAGAAGAGGATAGAGTTGAGCCTGGGATATACAGGATCGATGAAATCACCATCTGATTAGCGAGGCTCGGTAGAGATGCTCTATAAACCTGTTGACAGAGGTAGATTTTGTCTGAGACGTGTGAGATCTGATAGAGATTCCATTTGATCTGCGGTTAGGTCCTAAACACCCCTGAGACCTTTAGGATTTCAAAGACTTCAGGGACTCCAAAGATCCCAAGAACCCCAAGCATTTCAAGGCCCTTGCGATCATTAGGACCTCAAGGACACCTAGATTTTAGGACCTCTGGAATCTGAAGAGCCCCTAGACTTCTGGGACCTCTGGGACTTCAAGAAGCTCCTGAGCTTGGGAACCTCTGGGACCTCGAGAAGCCCTTGAGCTTGGGGACCTCTGGGATGTCACGGACCCCCTGAGCTTCAGAAAATCTGGGCCCTCAAGATATTCTTGAGCTTGGGGACCGTTGGGACCTCAAAGACCCCTTGAGCTTGAGGACCTCTGGGCCCTTAAGAAGTTCTTGAGCTTGGAGAGCTTTGGGACCTCGAGAAGCCCTTGAGCTTGAAGACTTCTGGTACCTCAAGAAGCCCTTGAGCTTGGGGACCTTTGGGACGTCAAGGACCCCCTGAGCTTCAGAAAATCTGGGCCTATAAGAAGTTCTTGAGCTTGGAGACCTCTGGGACGTCAAGGACCCCTTGAGCTTCAGAAAATCTGGGCCCTTAAGAAGTTCTTGAGCTTGGAGACCTTTGGGACCTCAAAGACTCCTTGAGCTTGAGGACCTCTGGGCCCTTAAGAAGTTCTTGAGCTTGGAGACCTTTGGGACCTCAAAGACTCTTTGAGCTTGAGGACCTCTGGTGCCTCAAGAAGCCCTTAAGTTTGGGGACATCTGGAACGTCAAGGACCCCTTGAACTTGAAAAAATCTGGGGCCTCAAGAAATTCTTGAGCTTGTGAACCTCTGGGATCTCGAAGACCCCTTGAGCATAGGGACCTCTGGGACCTCAAGACGCCCTTAAGCTCGGCGAGCCCAGGGACTTCGCAGCCCGGAGATCTGACCAATTCCGGATCACTTCTATCAGATATATTACGCTTCCATTGTCTTCTCTATCGATCCTTCGCGATGCGACGGTGAACTATATCGAGGTCGACGGTACAAGGGTATGTACGTATCGCTTCTAACAAGTTCGACGTCCACTTTCTCGAATGTCACGAATTTGACGGCGCTTACGTCGTGCCATTACAGATCAGGTATCAAGTCTATCGGATTCCACGGAGGGGGGACGAGATTGTAGAGTGTCTCAGTTTTATCATCGATTCTGTCACGCCTAAGTATTATTCCGCGTTTTAGTTTGAAACAAAAGACGAAAAGTGTAAAAAAAAACAAAAAGCTAATTTAAGTTACGTTGAAAAACTAGACAAAAAGAAATAAATGGAAATTTGGAGAATGCCTCAACGGAAGATGGAGAAACTAAAAGAATCAGCAATTTAAAACGCAAATCCGAGCTTCTTCACTAATGAAAAATAAAACTCATTTCACTTCAATCAGTTTAATTTATGCCAATCTGACTAATTTAAATTTTTTCAAAGTACGAATAACGAGTGCCTTCGAATTATACTTCATTAAGCGTCTTTAAGTTTCAAATCCCTCTGGTAGATTCAAAACAGTAGTATAATAACGAGTGAATAAAAAGGTTCGCGACGAAATGCCGACTGGTTTGCTGAACAGCTTCAACTGGATATAAAATTAACTAAATAAATATAAGAGGAACGAGGCACCAGCGAGGAAATTTTAACTAAATTTTTCTTATTAAAGTCGTCTCCCAATGATGATAACAAGCGGACAAGAATTTTTTTTTTGAAAATTATAAAATATCTAGAGCAACTCTTTTGTCTAGGTAATTGTAAATTCTTCGTTACAATTTCTAGAACAGCTTCCTGGCATGGGTCAAGTCTAAATTAAGTTTTTCCAAAAATCGTGAAGTCGCAATTAAAATTTCTCCACTAAGTAGTCGTTTGAAAGACAAACGGAGGTCTTCATGCTGCGGTAGGTCGAAGGTAGTTTGCAACAGCTTGGACTCGTCCAGCTGACAAGTGGAGCCTGCACCTCGATCATCGTAGGTGCAGTGACGCAACAGCACGATTTTTCTCGAACGAAATTTAATGGAACTTTGAAATTCGTGACCCCAATCGCACTTTCAGCATTGTGATAAAATACAACGCTAAAGGTGCGAATTCTCAATGAAATTTTACACGACACTTTTCTATCATGAGACAAAAATCTCCGCAACAACTAAACGTAAATTAAATAATTTCATGAAACTAATGACAAAATAATTAAAAAATAATGAAAGAATGAAATACTTGTCTCATGAAATTAAAGTTTTGTTGCCTCATTTATTTATCTCATCGTGGATTTTCAGCTTAAGACTTACACGTTTGAGGCAGACCATTTGAAACTTTTAATAACTACACACCATTAAATCAGAAAATATAACAGTATAGCAACTTCATCACCAGTAATTCATTCGGTCATAAAATTACAAACTTTTCCAGTTGTACAAGGTTTCATCAGATGAGCACGAAATGTTAATTTAAATTAGTTATATATGTAGGACACCCTTAAAGTGCAAAGGGTTTAGTTTTCTACACAAAGTGATAAGAATTCTTTATATAGAAACATATGTGATCCAGTTAGTGATTCACAGGGGTCTGTCAATGTGGAATCACAGAGTCGAAACGATTGCCCCTATATTTCACCAAAACCCGAGCTAAGCTAACTAAATTTCGTTCCAGAACACAAAAAAAAAGAAGAGAACGTCGCGCGTCTTGACACCAGTGGAGACCTGTCGTTCACTGTCAACGTCCTTAACGCCGACTATCGCTCTGAATCCTGTTTTTCTAGCTGGCGTTCAAAAAATCGACGACCTGATTTACGAGCGACGCGGTGCCGCGCGATTTATCCGAATAACGGAAAAAGGGCGCGAATATTGTTTTTCTTGGCCCGCCGAACGCCAACGAAAGACAAACAACGCGGTGGAAGAAATTTATCGTATATTTTTGGAGTTTCTGTCTGGCAACTTTTCGAGTTTCCCGGGAGCACTCGCGAGCCTGTAAAATCTTGACAATTTCACGAATTTCAGACACCGTGGTCAAAGATTTCACGAATTTGAAACACTTGAATGTTTTTTCAAACTCTACTATTTGTCAGCTTTTATATTCTCCACGTTTGAATACTGTTTTAAGAATCTTGAGTTATTCAATTAAGAATTGCTAGGTGTCCACTATTTGGAAAGGCACAATGCGAATCATCGATCCCAGTAGGAATTAAAAGCTCAGGCCAAAGGTGAGGAAGTAATCAGAAGCGATATTGCGGAAAACATTGGCTTATCCTGGCCCTGTTTCCTTTTGACCTAAAAGATATCCGCTGATATAGGTACGCAAGAATTCGATTACATGAGGCATAATTGACTGAAACTGGACTCCACGCGGTCTGCGTACAATTACGGGCGGTTCAGCGAACGAAACATTGTTACGGCTGCCGCGAGGCAATCTAGTTCCAAAAACGAATTCCGACCGTTGTTTCGGGTAAGCAGATTTGCTGGTAGCCGAAGCGAGGGAGCTTGTGTCGTCAGGAAAGTAGGGTGAGCATGAGAAAAGTTAATTAAAAGAGGCTTCATATAGGCAGTTAATTGTCATCAATTGGCTATAAGAGCGGCGCTAAGTCAATAATAGAAATGGAGATTGCGAAAACGATAGAGAGAGTTTAATACGCTAACTGGATTACTTGTCGACTAAAAATGGCTTTGGTGCATTTTAAATTCTATTGGTATTGAAAAATTAGTGAAGCTGAATGCTGTGTGGTTTCTTTATACGAGCTAAGTTATTTTTTTAAGGTACATTAACTTGCCGTGCCCAATTCGTGGAATTCTCGAAACGACGAGTTAACTCGACGTGCAATACGTATAGGAATTTTCAAATGACGAGTAAACTCGTCTTGCTTAACTCGTGGAAATTTTCAAATGACGAGTAAACTCGTCTTGCCTAACTCGTGGAAATTTTCAAATGACGAGTAAACTCGTCTTGCCTAAGTCGTGGAAATTTTGAAATGACGAGTAAACTCGTCTTGCCTAACTCGTGGAAATTTTCAAATGACGAGTAAACTCGTCTTGCTTAACTCGTGGAAATTTTCAAATGACGAGTAAACTCGTCTTGCCTACCTCGTGGAAATTTTCAAATGACGAGTAAACTTGTCTTGCCTAACTCGTGGAAATTTTGAAATGACGAGCACAACATGCAAGAATTTAAAAATGACGAGTTAACTCGTTTTTCCTAACTCGTGGAAATTTTGAAATGACGAGTTAACTCGTCTTGTCCAACCACCAAAAACTATAAAACAACGAATTAACTCATCTTGCCTAACTAGTGGAAACTTTCAAATGACGAGTTAACTCGTCTTGCCTAACTAGTAGAAACTTTCAAATGACGAGTTAACTCGTCTTGCCGAGATGATAGAAATTTTCAAACGACGAGTTAACTGAAATAGTTTAACTGCATAGTTTCCGTTTGAAACGCAACCATCACTGTCGTTTATGCTCATAAATTTCATCAGCCTGATGCAGCGAGCCGCGAAATAACGTCGCAGAGTCGCTGAAGGATTTACAGACTGTCAGACAGATACGTGGATAAACAGACAACGGTCGTCCACACCTCGTGAACACCGAGAAGATGCTCGGGATTCGAGGAAAGACCGGTGTCTTGCTTTTAAAATTCTCACTGTTATTGTTGGTCCGGGGCCAACCTAAGTAATGTTCGCCGTGACGCAAATACATTAGCCCTGCCTCACCCATTCGCCATTTTTCTCTCCTATTTCAGTAATTTTCATTCATTCAGCTTCAAAGCGAAATGATTCGCTACGACCATGGACTTATTAGCCACTCTTCCGATGCATCTCATGCAATAACGATGATTTAATCAAAATTTGGTAAAACTAGGTCTGAGAAACTATTTGAAACCACTTTTGAAATTCGAAGGGGAAGAAACCACGTTCTTCACTTTGTTTATTTTGACTAAATTTTTGTATCTTAAGTAAATATTCTGTAATTTTAAAGTGACACTGTCAATTTTTACTTCAATCGGGGAGTTTCTATTTTTGTAAAAATATTAATTGCGTTGGTCAGTAGTGGAGAATTATTTTTATGCTGCAATGCTAAGTGAAGTTAAAAATTGTAATTTCAGAGGACAGACTTTATGAGAAATTCTTATTTTGTTTATCAACGTCATGAAATATAGCGGTGAAAATATTCGACAGAAATTTCGTTGGATATAAATTCAATTACACTTCCATGAAAATGTACACAGTGCGTGTACACATTTTACACAGCCTGAGTGTTCCACAAATTAATTACAAGCAAACAATGCAATTAAATAACTGTTTGCATAGTAACCAGTGGCGCCAGCTAACGAGCACTTTCTGATCGAGTCGTGGTTGAATACTTGACTGATTTCTACTGCCACCTGCATCGTTGCTTCGATGGAAGTGGCGTATGTGCGATGCTAAAAACTAATGAATAAACTGTTTAGAAATTTTCAAATCCTTTTCCAGTAAATCCACTTATTAAACTCTTTCCTTAAACATCAATCAAAACGAGAAAACATATCTTCCTCTCCTAAAAAAATTTCGAAAATTCTAAATGTTGCTCCATGTTGCACCAGGTACAAAATAATATAAACAATTTTCAAATTTCTCCCTCAAATCTCTCCACTTACTCAACCCTTCCCCTTAATATCAATCAATATATAAAAATACATTTTCTTCTTTTTAAAATCAGAAGATTATCATGCCTAAAATATTCCGAATACTTTGCTGAACTTTGCTACCTTTGTTGCAACATCCTACGTAGCACATTGAAGCCCAACATTGGCCAGCTTATCACACCGCAAACATTTGCAACATCGTCGCCATGTCTATTTGCCTTTCGTTAACCAAAGAGTGACGATTGCTGCGCCAACTTTGCAGAGGCAACATTGTCTTACGTAAATAAATAAACACACTTGTTCCTGCGGGATTTCATTTAAGAAGCACGGCTCGTAAGCGCGCATTATAGGGGGCTACGAGAAAGCATTCAAGGTGAAACATAAGTAGTCATTTTCCTGTGGTATTACAGCGACATCCCTTAATACTTGCCTTCCAACACGCGACACGATCGTTACCAGGGATTCCGAAATCCCGAGAAGATGTTCAGCATTTAATAAATTGACCTGAGATCCTGTATTTTGTAAAATGTGATGAGTACTCCAAAATTGAATTCTTCGGTATACTAGGTGAATCTTTTTGTTTATGAGGATGAAAAAATTGTTGAGCAATGTTAGGTGTCGCTATTGAGTTAAGCTTGAGTTAATAGTCGAGTGAGCTTGGGTTCAGTTTTTGGTTGATCTAAGTTCGTTTTAAGTTAAATTTGAGCTAATCTTAAGGCAGGATACCACCTTTGACTGCGATTTTGGAGGCGTTTTTCGTGATTTTTTTTGCATACAAAGAATGCGCAGAAACAAAATCGGTTTTAGTCATTTATTAATGTAACTTTAATCTGTAATTACACATTTTTTGACACTGAAAAAGTAAAAAATAATCTCTTGTAGGTGGCGCCAAAATACAGGTGTTTTTCAAATCGGCGTGTCAGATTAGTCTTACAATTTTCATCGGATTGACTTGACACTTTGCACAATTCTTCCCCGTGGTATAATCTAATGATGTACGTAGGACTTTTGCTCTAGCGTTATTTTTTTTGGTGCACAATTTTATAAACTTCTTTACCCAAAAAATTGTATTTTGTTAAAATGTCCGCCATTTTCTTAAAAATTGAAATTTCGTAAAATCCCTACGTACAACATTAAAAAATATTGTTGGTAATAGGAACATTCTTTGGTTTTTTTTCTAGGAGCCACGTACAGAGCGGAATTTGACACGCCGTGTAACGATGTTCCTCCAAAGGAATGTATTTTGGCGCCACCTACAAGAGATTATTTTTTACTTTTTCAGTTTAAAAAAATGTGTAATTACAGATTAAAGTTACATTAATAAATGACTAAAACCGATGTTGTTTCTGCGTATTCTTTGTATGCAAAAAAAAATCATGAGAACCGCCTCCAAAATCGCAATCAAAGGTGGTATCCCCCCTTAAATATGTTAAACTCAAATTTGAGCTTAAAGTCTGAGTTTGATTTAGGCATGTTAAATTTGATATATGTTTCGATTAAATTTGAATTCGACTTGGACTACGCTCGCTTAATTCAAGTTTGAGCTAAACTTAAATATGTTAATCTCAACTCAGCTTTACACCAAATTTGGGCTCAAGGTTTCTGTCAAATACATTTCAAATTAAATTCAAATTAGGTCCAAACTTTACCTCAGCTCCGAACCTCTATAAGCATTCTAAACCCACAACACCTCAGAAAATTCTTCTCAACGACGCAGCTACTAAAACCCACGCGCAACTGACACAAAAAAGCAGGTGCTGCCTTGCCCACATAAAAATCGCTCTGTATCTGATGAAACCGTTCCTCTAAGTTGCGATATAGCGGAAACGCGACGCGACTTCCCCGTCCATCGCCAGCGAATTTTTCTCGCCTCTCAATGTTGCCGCTCTGTAACGATCGCACGACAGCCGAGCGGCGATTAACGATATCCTCGCAGCTCCGTTTTGCAAGTATGATTTCAATGATACATAGATCGCGCGGTTGCAGGCCGAATCGCCAGGATCCACCTTCGGCGATCGTTCCCCGTCGAAACATCCACTTTTTCCAGCGGCGTTTAATCAGTCATCGCGCAGTTATGCAAAGGTAGGGTTGTGCAACAAGGATTTACCGTCTCGTGGCCAATACTTGCGATGCTAACAAGATTACTATTCGATTAAGAGGGGTTCTCACGTTACGAAAATTCAACCTCGAGGAACCACTATCTATTACCATCACACTTCCCCCTTTTTCCCACCACCGCTAAACCCCCACAGATCAAATTCAATATTCTTCCACCCCCATCCATCAGACACCCCTAAAACAAATTCTCCTCCACCCTTCACCCCTCCACAACCTCTAACCTTCCCACCCCTCGATCAAAACCAGCCTCGATCTCTGTAACACCGACGCCTCGATCACTCCACCCGTAAATAGCAATTCTAGCCCCGAGGAAGACAGCCCACCGTACGCACTCGCGAGGAGACGCAACAAGGTCGCCTTGAGAACGCCTGACGCTCGGTCGATCAGGCCTAAAACCCTAGAAATTCGCATAATACATGTCACATTGGCTTCCTTATAAAGCATCCGGTTTTCAATACCAAGGTCCGCAGTGCGAGGCGAAACACCCGACGAAGAGGCCACGGCGACCAACCGCGGTTCCCCGACGCGTTTGGCTGAACGATTCGTGTCCCCCCACGTACGAGAGCGCGACGCGTCGCGACGCCCGCGTTCCCCTCTGTCCAGTGAGAAGTTGAGTGAAATAAGAGGGAGGAGAGGGTATTAGGAGACAGGGGAAGGTGATCGACAGGGGTTGCGAGGGCAGCTGGGTGCTCCGCTTCGGCTGTCAGCGTGCGTGAACCCACTCGGCGGCGTCGAGGTGGACGCGAGGAGGCCGTTGCGACGGTTTCATGAGTCGAGAAGCGGCGGAGAACGAGGAAGCCAGCGTTCGGAGGGAGGAGCAGAAGGTAGAGACCTCGGAGCCGCGGAATAGGGAAGAGGCGAGAGGATAGACAGCGGGTCCAGAGGCGATCGGTATCCTACGATGGGCAATCTAAGAGCCTTTCTGGTCTTTATCTGTATCCTATGCGCGTGCACCTGCGGCGGCCGCACTGAATGCGGAAGTCACGCGCAGATCTCGCTGCTGACGAGCATCCACGACGATCCCTCCTGCAGGAAGCTGTCCGCCAGAGGCGTACTGCTCTACGAAGCCGCCAGGCTGCTCGCTGAAATGCACAATAACAAGTCTGCTGGATATGACATCGGTATAATTGAGATTCTTGCATCTTTCCCTTTTGTTTTGTCGCGTGAAGGATTTTTAGGAAAATGGCACCGAGTGACATTATATCTGTCACGATTCCTTTCGAGAAATTGAAAAGATATTTGAATATTTAGAAGCCTATAATTTGGGTCTCTTCGCGTGGAAAATTGCGATGAAAATAATATCAAATTTAGAAGAACATTTCCTAGGGTAAAGGACTCAATTACTGGCAGTTAACCCAATTACTGTCACCTTAAGCTATTTTACTTAAAATAATGAATAAATAAACGTTTAAGTAAAATAGCTTAAGGTGACAGTAATTGGGTTCTTTAACCTATTTACTATTTTGTAAAATTCTCAAATGAAGAGATAGAATTCTATAATTTTTAGTATTTCCACTTCTTCTTCTTTATTTTTCTTTATTATATGGCAAGTTGTAGTAAAAAAGACACCACGCGACACCTACTTGCAACGATTCTTACGCCTCGTGGCTTCGTTAAATTTAATGAATTGCTCTGAAACGGTAATGTCCTTTTTAAGGTTTAAGAGTATGAGGACGTGTAGTAGATGGTCACGGTGCTTTGTACGTTTTGCAGAATTGACTGTGGTGGACACGTGCGGCAGCATAGCGGGCTCTCTGAAAGCAGCGATGAAGGCTCTCATCGGGGCGGACACGAACTGTTTGCAGCCGCCTTACTACTTAGGTAAACGTTTGCTAAGCAACTTTGAACATCGATCACGGGATTTTCTCGGGCAAGGAGGAAGCTAGGGAATAGAGATACCGAACGCCTCACAGCTCCCTGGAGGCTGGAGCTGACAAATTGTCGCGACTCGTGGCTTCCTTTGATCTTATTGCTCACTCCTTGAAATATGCGAAACGTTCGACATACGAAAGGCATTTTCGCACGGGACACTTTTGTGGGCAATAATTCCACGGCTGATGTTTGTAATGTATTCATTTGGTGGATATAGTGGTGGTTTTAAAAAAGGGATAGAAGATAGTAGAAAATGTGGGAATCAGTCTGAAATATCAGTTGACAGCCAGGAAAGTGTATAGTGTGAAAAGGGCATAAGACTTAAATTTCAAAAGTGTAAATCTTGAAAAGAAAATTACAGATGGAGAATAGGTAATTGAAGACTTCAGTCAATTCATGAACTTTATTAAAAATGTAATATAAGGTCCTCATGATATATATAAAAAAGAACAAATTTTTTTCTCAGATTTAATTGATAAAAAATTGCGACACTATAGCCGCACAGTCGATATATATGCGAGTAAATTTTGTGTTCTTCTTTATAGATTAATATCATAAGGATTTTATGTTACATTTTTTGTAAAGTTCATGAGTTTTTTCAAAATCATCTCCAAAGTGATCCTACATTTTTGGCTTATCACCGTCGCAGTGTCACTTAAATCAAATTTGTTAAGAGTGCAATGGCGTAGGGAAGAGTCGAGGCACGCCAAAGGGGTTGATTTCCAAGGACAGAGAATTTTTAAGATAATTTGTGTTCTGCATATCGCGTCTGGCACATATAGAATGTGGTTCCACAGAAGTGATCGTTGGAGACTTGCCCTTCATGCTAAAGGTTCTAAATTGTACTAATTTTTTTATGAATTAGCTTGGAGATTCTAATGCAGTTTGCTCTTATGAATTCAGAGTGTATTAATTAGTGTTCCACTTTGGAGTTACTACTTGAATACCTTCTTACTTGTCTAGGAATCTTAAAAAATACTTATGAACCTTAATTCAGTGACTTGGCTTCCATAAGTCAATCCAATATTCAAATTTCCTTAATTTATTCGATTATGTAACAGTCCCCTGACAAAAATTCTACGCGTATTCTTTTCTCTCTCCATCGAATCGTGCTCGTTCTGCAGGAATTATCGGCCCAGATACTGCGGCAAATGCGGAAGCCGTACAGAAGATCACGTCAGTGCTGAAAGTGCCACATATTATCAGACGGGAGTCGGACTCTCCGTACCTGCATCACCTCGCCAAGGAATCCGATTCTTATCTGATTCAGGTAACCATTCACATAATATCACCTCCAAATAGCAGCCTCCAAAACCTCAATACTACGAAGACTGAGGCTCCAAATATCTCATCGCTATTACGCTCCTTTAATAAGTTCCAAAACAACAAAACGACGCAGACGGGCAAATTTTTTATTTAAATAAAATTTCGGAAAACGAATGAAAGTTAAAAAATTATTTGACGAATATTATTCCCACAGAAATGAAATTATTTGGGGTCAAATAAAGTTAAAGTTAAACTTGAAATTAAAAAATTTATTCGACGCTGACGTTGAAAGGCTCATCAAATAAAAAAGCTACTTTTATTCGTCAAATAATCTAAAGTTAAAGTAACTTTTATTTAATCCATTATTTAAATCATTTTTTATTTAGTTAATGTTCAAATCTGACGGGAGGACATTGTTGACACTTCAAATAAGTGAAGCCACTCGTTCAAAATTGGCTGTGTTGAGATGACACTGGTTTCCCTTTTTCAGGGGCTGCTAAAAGTGATCGAGGAACTGAAGTGGAAGTCCTTCACGCTAGTGGTGGACGCCGACGAGGATGGCGAGGACGACGCGCAGAACATCGCCAAAAAGCTAACGATAGCGGCTATTGAGAAGGGTCTCTGCGTTTTGGTCCACGATGACGACGAAGATGGTACGTTGACTGCTTTAACGACTGCCATTAGCAGGGGCGGACTTATATATAGGCTAAATAGGCTGCAGCGTAGGGTGGTAACAAAAATTTGGGGCGACAGAAATTAGAGAATATCTTCAAAAGCAGTTCACTTTTCTTTCATCTAGCAAATTAGCAATATTTCATATGTGAGTTGTCACAGTGAATTAATTTTAAAATTGCCTCAACTTTTTCAAATTGCAATATTTGATAATAGGGTGAAGGACCCAATTACTAGCACCCAATCCAATTACTGTCACCTGAGGCTATTTTACTTAAAAGTTTATTTATTCGTTATTTTAAGTAAAATAGCTTAAGGTGACAGTAATTGGGTTGGGTGCCAGTAATTGGGTCCTTTATCCTAGTTCACAGAAAGGGTGGTAGGTAGTGATAGCTAGAACCGTGATTTGTGTATCACGAGTGATCCGATCACGTTCGTTCCCAATCACGGTGATTTTTCACAGTGATCCGTGATTTTCGTGATCGCATCTGATTGGTGCAGGCAGAACAGTAATCCGTGATCGCTTCTGATTGGTGCAGGCGCAACAGTCATCCGTGATCGCCTCTGATTGGTGCAGGCAGAACAGTGATCGCTTCTGATTGGTGGAGAGCATAAGTGCTCTTTGCACGCGCCACATAACCCCAAATTCTATTATCTCTCGAAACATTGTCAAGTCCTCACTATTCTTAAAGAATCACAGTTGTATATTTTGAACCAATGTAATCGTTCTTGATCTATTTAAATTAACGAATATTTCTTCACTTTAGTTAAAAAGTATAATGTATAAGTGAATACTTTAGCCAATCAAATCAGTACGTGCATACATTGACTATTTATGAATGAATATTCTATATATTCGCTGAATTAGCATGTTCTGACTGTAACACCAGCTCTATTAAAGTATTTCATAAAAAATAATTCAATTAAGATCAAGAATTACGATTACAGTACACAATTCACTCAAGTTAAAAAAATCACAATCACGGTCGTGTTTTAACTTCAATCACGACCGTGATCGTGAATTTGCGATCACTGTGATAAATCACTGTTAGTGATTTTGCACTCCATCTGTAGTGGCAGGCGCTAGTTAGCTTAGGGGCGCCAAATCTCCAAGTCCGCCCCTGGCCATTACGGGCTGCTTCTTGCTCTTGAAGACAAGTCTGCAGGTACACCGAGCGACAGTGAGGTTTGCAGGGCGCATGCTCAAGCGCGAGATGGAAATGGGCGGGGCTGTCCCCCCCCCCACCCCCACCCCTGTACTTCATAGCGCGAATCCTGTGGGGATAACAATGAGTAGATTGGACGCTTGACAGATGGTTCGAAGGCGGGAGGTTTGAAACTTCCCATAGATCCCCTCGTTTCCAGCACTCATTCATGAATACTCGCTTTATCATGTTGAAACCTCAATGTCGCTCGGTATATTTATAGATCATTTATTAATTTATGTAGAACCTAGGATAACAAGTCACATTTTACGATATATAACGACACGATCGATGGAATATTCATGATTGAATGCTAAAATTGAATATGAGGGCAACGTTATTAATATGTATTTAAAAATAACATAACGTGGGAAGGGAAGGTCATTGGACTTAATTGTAAATTTCGCGAAGAAATCGACGCGCGTTACGAAGAGTAGCACGTTTCATTTTTTTCTTATGGACAACTGCATGTAGAAAAAATGAAACGTGCTACTTTTCGTAACGCGCGTCGAAATAACGTTCCGTGGTCAAGACAACTTTTTGTGTAGGAATTGGAGTTTCTATTGAAACAGACCGAAGTAGATTAGAATCGCTAGTGAGGGACTCGAATATCTCGTTCGCCATTCGTTCCCAGATTTGACGACGCACATCGTGCATATCGGCAAACCCGAGGAGGGGTTCTTCAGCAAACCAATAAACTCAACCGTTCTGGTCGTCAGCGAAGGACGACTCGAGGAACACTTGAACCACGTCAACTCGACGAACAGTATCCTCCTCCTGGAAGACGCCAGGTAAGAGATTGAAACCCCTACTCAGTTCTTTTTATCGGAATCTAAACTCAAGCTGCACCTAAATGCCAAATCCTGCTAGCTAAATAAAATTCGTGTATCTAAAAAATCATGACACAAAATTTATGAAACTGAGTCCAATTCCATGACTACGACCAAATAATAATATTACATCATCGTACATAATTACCCCCCTCAATCTCCCAAAATTATCATCCTGTAATACTTGTACTTTAAAAAACGTCATATAGGTCTCCTAAAAATTCAATAAACAAGGTGATTTATATTCAGTCAGTTATGTTCTCAAATTAACAACTCGGAAAAAAACTATCCCCATAAATCTTCGTCAAAACAAAATGGGCAATTCTCGCAAGAACAGCGCAAAAAGTACCTATATATATATATAAGAGAGACTGCAAGCTCGAGCCTCGTGGAAGCAGCTTTAATAGACCGTGACCATCGAATTAATTACATACCGTTAGAACTGCTAATAAAGCATTAGTGGTTCGCGCATGTAACGGTTTTCGTCGTAAATATGAGCCAGCGATGCACTATTATCACATCAGATCTGATCCCCGATAACGCAAAAACCCGTGACACTACTTACTGTTTCTTGTGCACCCGGTTTTTATCCCCCCTTGCCATTCTTGTTTCATACCCTGCTGCCCCCGAACGCCTGCAACTCGAAGGACACCTGGTCAGGACAGAAGTCGTGGTCTAGAGAACGATGGACCTAAAGGACGGTGCATGAACTAGATTAAGAACGGGGGAAGGGGGAGGGGGTGTGTTAAGTACTGAGGAGGAGCGTGAGGGAAAGATATTGAATTGAATTTAGTGAAAGACAAATGGGTCCTCCTTGCAAAATAATTTAAGGTCCAGTTTCTCTTTGACCCATTAGAGCCGGACGTTTAATATATGATAATTTTTTGCTGTTTCGTAGTTTGCACTCGAAATTTGCTGTTTTCACCGGGTTAGTAAATGTTTGGAGTAGTTTTATTTATTAAAGAAAGATGGGTCTACCTGAACTCTGTATTCATTTGGTTTATGCAATTTAACCTGTGACAAAAGGGAAAAAATATCAAAAATCGGACCATTTTTAACGATTAATAAAAAAATTTAAAAAAAATTAAAACCGACTTCAAAAAAGTAAAATTTTATTAAAACGTAAAAAATAATTTTTTCCCTTATTTAATCTACGACTCTCATATTTTTTAAGTCGGTGCCAGATTTACACATCGCAAATGATGAGGCACCGACTTAAAAAATATGAGAGTATGGTCTATATATCGATCTCTGTATGGTCAACTAATACTACCATGTACACTATCAGTGCTGGATTAACCAGTAAACAAAATAAGGGAAATTCTCTAAATTTTAAAATCTAACTTTTGTTGGAAACACTTTTTATTCAAATTATGGGAAATGCCTATGAAATCGTACATTGGGTTGAAGTGATCACCCTGTATAAGGGGCCTCAAAATATTTTAAGTGCTTAGGGCCTTTAAAGGCCCTTAATTCGGCTCTGTTAAGGGGCCATTCTGGTAATCACGCAGCAAAATTCAGATTTTTGTTAAATTTTGACTTACGTAGCTAATTCTGGCACCTGCGATAGCGGTACTCATAATGATTACGAAACAGTTCGGTTTTTTTGTTTCAAATGAGTCTGTGAGCTGAAATCACTCCCGTCATCTTTTCAAAGTCGCGATTTTTAACCCCAGATAACATTGAAAAACACAATTAAAAGTGTAATTAAAAAATTATTCCGTATACATTATAAGTAACCTAATAAATGAAAAAAAAGTTTGACATTGTTATTCATTGCATTCACTGGGAAAAAAATCTGAATTTTCCGGCGTGATTACCAGAACGACCCCTTAACACCGTGCCCGTGGTCAATTTTAAAACTGGACACTTGAACGTCACACGTTTGAAATTAATCTGTGAACTACACAGTGAGTTCGTCTCTGCTCGCTCAGTTATATTTAGTAAATTTAAAAAAATATTTGTAAGAGCACTTGCAATGTAATTTGGTGTAATATTTAAACTCGTTTACAGAGTGCACCACCGTTTGACCATACCAAGATGGTTGAAAGTCACTTAAGGGTTGAAACCCTTTCAGTCTTAAAATTCAACCCTCATCAACTATGAACCGTCCTTTAAGTCCACGTAGACATCATCGAATCGTTAGGATGTCTAGAAAAGTCGCTGTCGTTTTCGTCTGGGCCCTTAAATACCAAGATTCCGAGCTCTTGTCGTTCGATTAAGCCCGACAAGCGATTCCTGGGAATCCTGAGTGGCGATGGTCGGCCACGTCAATCTTGGGGCTTCTATTTTTGGAGCTTATCCCACAGACAATGGGAGACCCTGCAATCGGTCAATTACGATTGCAATTATTGGTGGGGGAGGCCTGGAGAAGGGAAGATTACGTAGGAATTTATGGGGGGGTGAAAGGTGTCTGGGCGGGGAAGGAGAAGTGTAGATAGTGGAAATGTACCTCGATTGGAATTAATAGTCTCTCAAATTGGACACCTATAGGAATCTGAATAGGCAGGAAATGGTGATTGTGAGTCAAAGGCGTTTCGAAGCGAAGTTTTAGAATACTCTCATTTCGATATGGGAAGAACATTTTTAAACGATTTTATTCAGCTTCGATCTTCTGTTTGTTTGGTTCAAATCTGGCAGCTCAAATTCAACCCACTTCCAAATATCCAATTGTCTTGAAACTTTGCAGGCATTCGTTGTATATCACCATCGAATTTGTATTACAAGAAAATAATTATTCTTTAGTGACTGTAGGCACTATAGCGTTTAAGCAAACTGTTAAAGTATATACAGCAATAAATGATATTTGTAAAGAAGTCTGAGCTGTGAAATGTAAATCCACAAACACTAAAAAGTAGAAAAAAATATATAAAATAAAATTTTGATGTTAAACGATTTTATTAAAAATGCACTAAAAGGAAAAACATCATTTTTTTCTTGTACTACAATTTCAATGGTATTTTTCACTTTAAATAAAATCGTGGAGCAGGATATGTCATAACAGAATATGAATTAATTTAATACAGAATCAAGTGTCAAAATGAATTTGTTGTGACATATCTTGCTCCACGATTTTATGTAAAGTGAAAAAATACCATCGAAATTGTAGTGCAAGAAAATAATTATTTTTTACTTTTTAGTGCATTTTTAATAAAATCGTTTAACATAAAATTTTTTTTGATATACTTCTATTCTTTCCGAGGCTTCTGTAGTTATTAACAGCAAAAGTGAGAAAAAAAACAAAGTTTCAGTGGTATATATTAAAAATGTTACTTGGAATCGATGATTTCTTGAATTGGGGATCTAAAGGAGAATAGACTCTTATCTCGATGTGGGGAATAAAATATTTATTTTCAGGGTCTTCTTTAACTTTAAGGAACTAGGAAAGAAAGGAAAGTTTAGTGTATTAAAAATAGTACTTGAGTTAACTTCTCGAATCAGGGATGTAAGGGGGTATGGTCTGACGAGGAGTTTTCGACGCGTTATTTCGGAATTTTTTACAAAGATCCCATAAATTTTATTATTATTCAGTTTATTACTACATGCTTATTGATATTTAAACTATCTTTACAAATTTTGTCAATAGAGAAAAATGAAAATCAAATGCAGTTGACTGCTTTAAACTAATCGTGAAAAAAAACATGGGGTCACTGCGTCCATGATTAGGCTCGTTCTGGTGATATGAAACAAAAAATGTAAAGAGATTCATTATTATTTGCATGCCTTTGGATGTTTACTTCGTTCCAGAATTATATAAAAATATTGAAAATTAAGCAAATGTCGGCGGTTTGATAACAAAGTTTCGATTTTCGCACATTTTTTTCAACTTTAAAGGTCTGTGAAAGTTTAAAAACAAAGTATTGTATCATAATTCTGGTAGAATAATTCCAATAAACGAGAGTGATGTCGGCGCACTAGTTCGGTCCATTAAAAATCAATACAGCTATCATGCAATTTTAATAGTTATTAATTCCAACGTTTCGGTTTTTGGTTGCGACCATTTCCTTGAAAATTGCACAATAGTTTTTATTGGTTTTCAATTGACCGAACTAGTGCGCCGACATCACTCTCGTTTATTGGAATTATTCCATAAATACGGTCGAGATTTTAATTCCTCTATATAATTCTGGTAGGGACGACAGTCCCCCAATTTAAAGAACTCCTAAATCCCACTCAAACATCATTTTCCGCGAGCCAAGTTGAGGAACACTGATCGAGTGAATCCGAAAGGAATCATCGCTCGATCTCGTCGATCAATAACGGTGCTCGAGTAATCCCGTACAGGTGATTGTTGCGCAACTCTCGTCTAGCGATACAATGCCTGCTTCTCAGCCTCCGCCGTCATCCTCGCGACAATTAGACACCTATCTGCTTGAGCGACGCGTGACTCACGGCGAATGCAAAATAGAAAACGTTCCAGGTGTTGTGTAAACTTCAATGAGCTCGCGGTAACAAAACAATCGCGGTCATAAATATCGATGTGCAACTAATTGGAAGTTCCACTTTCAGGACGACGCAGGGGGGGTTGCAAAAAACGGGGGAGGGGAAAAATTGGTTTGTAGACGGGGCCGGTGAGTCAGTGGTTTCCTGCTCGGCTGTAATACGCTCGAGATTGCTCCGTTTTTTTTCCACAACGCGAAAACTGAAAGTGCGCGATGTGACGCAAGGTTGCGACAGAGATCGGCGCTCCTTTCGGGGCCACGATTTTATATATCGATCTAGGCCACTTCTCATTATTCTATGCTAAAAATGTGGCCACTTTGTCTGGAACGGATCAATTGTAGGAAATCGGAGTAAAGAGAGCGTGACGAGCGGTAATCATTTTGAATTTATAAGCAATGTAGTCTAAGGAAAACAATATACACGCTGAGAAATGTAGGATTAAGGTTGTAAATTATTGGTAACTGGGGGGAATTGAACATTGTGGAGAAAAGCTTAGGGTGATGTGTGGACTCGTGGAGAATTTGGGCAGTGATTAAGCTCTAATCATCGTCGTAATCATTAAAGAACGAAGGTACCTACTTTAATGGAAATATTTATTCGATATAATTTAAATATTTTAAGTACATATATATCTACATATTAGGTTGGTTCTTAAAATTCAATTTTTAAAATATTGCATATTTGAGAAACGGGCCAACATTAAAACGGGTTAAAATTTTATTAATTTCATATTGTTTTGGAGGTTGCTATTCGGTTATTAATATTTTAAATAAAATTGTATTTTTTACTTAAGACGAATTCGTACACCAGGTCCTCTGTATGCCTGAAAGTCGGATTGCCTGGCGTCATTATGTGAAGAATTCACCCTCTATATAGAATAGTATATGGCAACCCGCCTTACCAATTCCAGCTAATAGCCATTACTACTAGAATATTATAAATATAAATTGGCTATTTTCAAAAGTTGCTGGTTCACTTATTTACTTTGTAATAATATTCCAGTGTAAAGTAAATGTGTTTAAACAATACAATACGTCGAAAAGAAAATTGCATTTTTCTCTTATAAAAACACAAAATTCAATGCCTGGTAGCAACCCCCAATAAGTAATTGAAAAAATCAAATAAATACCATATTACTTACTCATAAGGGTGAACTTGGCATGGTGTTCCGTAAAAAAATCTCAAAAAAAATTTGGGGGAAATAAGCACCACCCTATTACTGATAATTAAATGTGTTGGAGGAATTAATCTAATTTTTATCTAAATTTTATTCAGTCGCAGATTTTAATATAAATATGTCCGTAAATATTTGGAAATTAGTATAGCTACCTCAAACTGGGGAAACATTGGCATGTTTTTAGAATACGTTGCTATATAATATAAAAAAAGTTAATATAAAAATTTATATTTTAATATAAAAATTTAAAAATTAATATAAAAATTAACATATTTATATTTGCTTTTATTCTTTTGCGACTGTACTGCAAGATGCATAAAATATTTGTCCTTTTCCTTCTTTAATACATGTTAACTGCCAATGTTCGCATAGTTTTGCGTAGAAGTGCATGCGTCGTGAGTCTGAAACACTCAACTTTCTCCCTTTGCATTCAATTTTCTAATACATAGTTGTACATGCTGTCTACTATTTTAGTACAAGCAAAATTGTAATCTAACCGCTGGCTCGAACCGCTGGCTTGTGTGCTTCTTTTATAATTTGTAAGTGAAACTTTTATTGTACTGCACTGAGATTTCAATAGATTAAATTTGAGAGAAGAATAGAATTTCTATTTTGGATAAGAAGTGAATTTTGAACAGGAAGTGCTACTTTGAATAGAAAGTGCTATTCGATTTTAAGAACATAAGAAATAGGAAACTAAATAACCCCAGTTCTTAGATAATACAATGTCTATGTGCAAAAAATGATGAAGTGCTTGGAATACAAAGAAAGTTAGCAAAGAGTGTAATATAAGGGGTTCGCAAAAGTTTCCGTCGCCTCCGAAGTTTGGATCACCTCCAAAAGTGAGGAATTCTTTCGTCGAGGAATGCATTTTTTGCCCGAGAGATGGAAGAATGTTGTAAAACGCGAGGAAAAATATTTCGAATAAAAAATATTGTACCAATTCTGTGTCAAATAAATAAAAGTTACAAAACAACAGAAACCTCTGCAAACTCCTAATATTTGTTAAAATGCAATGTTCTCGACAGGTTCGAATAAATTACAAAGCGTTATAACACAGCTACTTATCTGGCTATTTATTATTCGCCTTTATCAATTACTCAAAGCGCAACGAAATCGGCAGACTGCGCAATACGACGCAGCAACAAAAATGCAGTTAGCTTGACTGACGCGTTCCCCAACGATTGCCGCAGCCGTAGACGCAAAAGCGAGCAACTACAAACGCGACAGCACGTAAAATAATTAAGTAAAAGCTGAATTCGAAAAGTCAGCTGGGCTGGTGCCAGCTGTCTTTCCCCGGCGCAACAAAGTAACGTACGATTTATTAGAATTCAATCAAGCCGTATGATTTCTATGTCATTGTATGATTAATTACTAGAACCTAATGAGACGTGATATGTTCACATGACGGCTGAAGCCGTCTCGAGCAATTTAGTAGTACATTATAGCTGGTTATAAACGATTTAATTAGATAGCAACTATGGTAACTATTGTGAACACGTGGTACTATGTACGAGATTTACTATCAATGTTAACTGATCTGAGACTTTATTAGGTAGGTACTAAGTAATCGAGGGTAGCTGATTAAGGACGTATTAGTACGCTAAAGTTTTATAACTGTAATTTGGAAAGTACATAGTTCTACGTGATACTCAGTTGACGAATGTGAACGTATTAGTACGTCGATATGGTGTTGCGTGTAATTTACAAGATTGTAATATTAAGTGATTCGTAACCAATGCTGAACAATGGAGAACTTATGTCAGTAAAATTCGATCTAGTAAGGTTGACTGCGAATGTGTTAATACGTGGGGGAGGGAGACAGAGGGAGAGTGTGAGTATGTGGGAGTGCTGATTTTTCAAATTTTGAAAGGACGTAATATTACGTCATGCCCTGTCAGCATCGATTCATCTCACCATCATTCGATCTACCAGTTTCTATTATGGACATACCGTCCAGGGCGTAATTTCCTTCAATTTTTGGAGGACGTGATAATACGTCATTCACATTCAAATCTAGTTAATCGAGAACATAATAGAATTCGTTCCGCAAAGGGGGAGTGTGAGTAAGTAGGAGTGCTGATTTTTCAAATTTGGTAATGACGTAATATTACGTCATGCCCTGTCAGCGTTGATTAGTCTCACCAGCATTCGATCTACAAATTTCTATTATGCATATAAAGTGCCAGGGCGTCATTTTCTTCAGTTTTGAAATGACGTAATATTACGTCATGCCCTGTCAGCGTGGATTCATCTCACCTGCATTCGATCTACCAATTTCTATTATGAATATAGAGTACCAGGGCGTCATTTTCTTCAGTTTTGAAATGACGTAATATTACGTCATGCCCTGTCAGCGTGGATTCATCTCACCTGCATTCGATCTACCAATTTCTATTATGAATATAGAGTACCAGGGCGTTATTTCCTTTAATTCTGAAAGGACGTAATAATACGTCCCCCACATTCAAATCTAGTTAATCGCGAACATAATAGAATTATTTCCACAAAGAGGGAGTGCGAGTAAGTTGAAGTGCTAATTTTTCAAATTTGGAAACGACGTAATATTACGTCATGCCCTGGATTAGTCTCACCATAATTCGATCTACAAATTTCTATTATGAATATAG
This sequence comes from Andrena minutula, assembly GCA_929113495.1. NCBI lineage: Eukaryota > Metazoa > Arthropoda > Insecta > Hymenoptera > Andrenidae > Andrena > Andrena minutula. The sequence goes on along the minus strand of OV815993.1, from coordinate 73,417,073 downwards.
AGTACCAAGGCGTCATATCCTTCAATTTCAAAAGGACGTAATAATACGTCCTCCACGTTCAAATCTATCTAAGCGAGAACATCATAAATTAGATCCACCAAGGCGAACTACGAACACATTATTAGCAGGTGGGAGTGTTGACTATTTTCCGTTAAAAAGAACGTAATATCGCGTGATACCTACACTGTCGCTGTTTTTACTCCGATCACGTATTGAAGAACAGTTAGATATATATTAACGATTGGAAACCAAACACGTTCTAAAAAAGAAGAAAAAAAAATTGTAACATTTGCATTCGCGTGTTTGTATACATCCGCGCGTAAAACCTAGCGCGTTTAAATTCAACATGCTCAACAAGCAAAACGATTATTATTCATGAAAACAGATATAATCATGCAATTAGCTGTTGTGTGCTATCGATCGTAATAGAAATATCGTTTACGCATGCAAAAGACGCACGCGATAACCGAGTTCATTAGCACATACCTGCCATACCGTCATCCCATTAACAGCCGTTACAATTGCAAATCCCCCCGTTGGAACGTCTGTTGCGATTGTCTTAGCGAAACGCATTACACATCGCTTCATTCGATCACCACCAGCCGACTAATTAGCTGTTTCTCTTTTCGATAGCGTCAAAGTTAATCATCTTATCAGAAACATTACGACATTCCCTACAAAACAGACAGCAGATAACTGAAAACATTAGAATACCCAAAATATTTTGTAGCTTTCATTAGAAGGTTGTAGAAAGCTTTTTATTTTATTTTATTACACATGACACGACGATATCTCTATCAAATAATACCTACCCAAATCAATTTTGGCAATACAATAAGGGATGTCAAAAATCACCAGTACAAAATAGAAACAAATGGATTGAGAATATCCCTAATCAATACTAATATCTCCAACGCGCATGCGTGAAATAGGAATCCGTTAAGTTGCAAGTTTCGGGGTTAGTCGGGTGATCTAGTATCGAAGCATCGCTATCAACGCATTAAGACCATCTTTATCTCCCACTCCTCCTCTGAATTTCTCATGCAAACTCCATTCGAACTTCTCCATTCCCCTTCTGTGCCATTAAGTTTCCATTTGCAAGGCTGTATCGGCCTGCTTATCGAAACTGTATCCCACGCGAGAATAATTCCCCGGAGCCTGATCAGCGATTGGTTTGCGGCAGGAACGAGTTCGCGGGCTTGGAGGCGAGAGTGGAGAAATCAAAATGGTGGTCCAGCAAGGACAGCGGAAAATACGATGCCGAGGACCTGCGGGAAGTCAGGTGGCTCGAGGACGCCATAAAGGTCTACGTGAAAGCGTTGGACACGTTGTGGTGAGCATAACTGTTTAATCACTACATTAATCAGCGCAACCCGTAGATTGTAGAAAGTGGCAGCAGCGTTGCAGCAACAATCTTACAGGCCCGCTAATTGAAATGACCCTAAGTAGCTTTGCATCACGATGGAAGCATCGGCTTGCTAGCTCCTTGGAAAGCAAAAGCTGTTCGATTGCAAGACGCGCGAATAAGGTAGTTGCGAAAGGGAACTAAATTGATACGCAGCCGATTAACCTGGCCTTTTCAAACGTTTCCCACCTTTCGACACCATCGCGAGGATTCTCTGCAATCCTGTCGGAATACTAAGGCGATCGAATCGGGAAGCAATTAGGTTAATCGAAGGACGCTACCGCGATCGAACCCAAAGTGTAGCCAAAGCCAATGATTGAATCGCTTTGTTCGCCGATATAATTAATAGAATCAATTAGCGCGGCCAGCGCGATCAGGAATTCTCACTGTTGCGTTGCTTTTAATGGAACTTGGGATAGGTCATTTTATCCTGGTAATTTGTGCGAGCAGCAAGAAGAAGAAGTGCAAGAGCCAAGTGAACGCTGTCGACTGGAACAACGTCCTGTCGAATGTCCTAGCGGATTACGTAAAGGACTCGCAGTCGACACCGATGTCCCTCGATCTGTCGATGAAAGTGAAGGCCGCTGAGCTGCAGGCGGTAGGCACAGTGACTATTCAGAAGAATAAAGCGAAGCTGCGCTGGGGGGATGAGGAATCTGAGGACGACGATGACGACGATGACAAGGACGATGACGGTGAGAACGACGATGATGGGGACGACATGCCGAATATGTTCAAGAAGCTGATCACTAAAGAAAAGGGTACGCGAACCGGCTGCGCCACCACGCCCAAGGAGATCAAGATGCTGCATAAGGAGGACGACGAAGACGCGCAGGTTCTGGTGTCCGAAATGGACAATACCGAGTGGTGGACCATGGTTAGTCCCCTTTTTTATCATTAAAAGCTTTTATTAATTATTTAGCTACACAGGTGAGCTCGTTAGTTTGTTAGGGTGAAATTTTATAAAGGCAGGTAATATGGAACATCTGATTTCAAAAACTGGTCAAAAGTAGGGGAATTTTTTTTTTAATGAAACTATAATCATATTTACATAGACAAATGTAAAAAATCGAATTGTTTTTCAATTATAGTAAAAAAACTGAAAAGAGTTAAAATTTGGAGTTCGAAAAAAGGGTTCTAATATGGAACACCTAGGAAATTTGTAAAGAAAACTAAAAAATCTTGACCTTTTTTACCAAAACTGAAGATTTATTAAGTAGAAGATACAAATAAATAAATAGTACATGATTTTCGAATTTTATTCCTGCTTCTGCGTCACATTCATTGTGTGCCCACTGAAATACATTGGGTCTATTTTTCATTATCATTATTTTTATAATTTCCATCGCAAAATAAGCATTCCGCATCATCGTCGTCATCGACATTATCAACTTCATCTATGTTACTCTGTATGTTCCATATTACTTAAATTAAGAATTATACTACGAGTATAAAAGTAACTTTATTGGTAAACTATTGTTGAATAATCAGGAACACAGATATTTAATGATAAATTATATCAAAATAATACTTTGTAACATACCTTCACTACAATATTTAACTATTCGATGCACTTTTCTGAAACATTTACACTCCACGAAAAATATAATGCCCGACTGATGCTCAATTGTCAGTATCATCCTGAAGAGTTCGTTATTTCTTTATCAAAATTTTACGAAGTTCCATATTACCTGTACAATATAATATTTTCATTAAAAATCATAAAATAATTTATATCAAAATTGTCTTCTTAAAAAAAGAAGCTTTTATTATAGTGTACTAAAAAGGGAAAAAATAATTTTGATATCTGCCTAAATGACTGCCTAAGAAGAACTCCCTTATATAACTAAAAGAAAAGGACATTTCAATATTTAACCCTCTCGCTTTTATTTGCATCCAAAGTGCAACAAACAATGTAGATTCTTTTTCCACATATATTAATTATCATAACTGAAAAACTTTAAAAAATTGAGCTGCACCCCTCTTGCTGCAAGGTCCTCAATTCTACCCTCAACAATCCCTGTAAAAAAAATTGAACCAGCTACTTCCCACGTAATCTATCAAACAACAAACTTCAGGTTGGCACGGTGAGCGGAGTCGGCGTGGCAATGTTCGTCGTGGGCATCCTAGCCGTCTACGTGGTCTACACGAACATCCGCGGCCCGACGCCCCCCAAGAACGCTCGAATCGAGAGGGACACCAGCCTGAGAAGAGTGGGCAGCGACAGAGAGACACCTGTGCGCGCTCAAAGACACGTGCGCACCTTGCAGAGGAGGGACAGCAACAGAAGCATCAGGAGCACCATCTCCGAGAAGAGCGTTTGAAGTAACAAAAAAGATGGCAATATCGACAATTAACCGAACCTAACTCTACGGGACTAACGGTCACGGGAATAACTCCTGATCGAGATGATTCGAACGCGCTTGAACGCGACTGAAGCTGCTTCATTAGATCCGCTTCGACACGAACGCTTCAATCCGATTACGTGACAATTAGCGTGATTTACCTAGATTTTCCCTATTCAGTTCCTATCGCTTCGATTGAATTTTCAATTTCACTCAGTTTCATTTAATTTGAGTTCAATTTGATCCGATCTGAATTCAGCATAATTCATATTAAACAGCTCTCTATAAATTTGAAAGAATTTTCTTCCCCCTTTCCACTGGCTTGGTTCAATTCAATTCGCATTGATTCAGAGTATCTACTTAGTATCGATTTAAATTCAGCTCATTCGATTTAAACCGTTTCAATTCCACTGCAGTTCGAATCGGCCCGGGTCCATTCAGCTCCCTTATTTAAATACCCACCCCCTTTTTATCTCCCTCCACTCGATTCGAACAGATGTACCAGATCATGTATCCAATTCGCGTGAACATGACACGTCTAATTTCCACCTAATCGACCATCTTTTTCGCAATAACTCGTGATCGAGAAATCGCGAGGGTTTACGAGATACAGATGCGTATCTTTAACGAGATGTAAATAGTAAGCGTTGCTTTCCACCCTACTCCGATCGATTCTCGCGATCTCGAGATGATTATCGAAACCGACACGTTCCAGACCTCACGCGATAATCTACAGTTCTGTACATAGATAAGTATCACACAATTCAAGATTAATGTTTCGCCGCGAGATTAAATGAACGTACGTATTGTACAACCAGATAGCTTCGAGCGGTCTTCTCGATGATGCGATTAAAACGAGTCGACGTCTTGGCTGCCCCAGGAAATTTGTAAAAAAAAAAAACGTCACGTAACTGTACTTTTAACTCGTTGGCGACCAGAAATGTTAAAAAACAAATGTGCTGTATTCGCGTGAATTTTGCTTGTATAAGTGAGTTATGCTTAAGTAAGTGTTAAGTGTACACGGTGCTCAGATGTACGACAGTTATTCAGTAATGGATTCAATAAAGTCTGTCCAGACGAAGTACAAGCTTGTGATAATGGCAATGGCAATTGGGGCGGATAAATTCCGTGGGGTCCAATAATCGATGGTATTCACAGGATTTACACGAGGTGGGATCGAACTCGAGGTTTGAACGCCCTCGCGACATCGATTCTGAATAATTCACGATTACGCCGGGACTGTATTACCGAAACGCTCCGTATTTCCACTGTAGATCGTGCTGTCGTTAATTTGACTATGGAGAACTAAGGAGAAGTTCAGTGGTAGGGTTCAGATATATATAGAAAGGGAAAGACTTGTAGATTTTAAACGGAATTAATAATTGAAGTTTTGAGATCTTGTGACGTAGAGGAGCAAAACTGAAGTGGAAGTGAAGATTGGAAGTACATAACCACGTGCAGTCTACGATTTCTCGAGCTTCGTGTCATCAGAGCATCGCCGTCTTGTTTAAAGTAATAAATAATAATACTCCAAATATTGCTCCCCCATCCTTACATTTAAGAAAAAAGTTTACCTCTATTTGCATTACAGAGATAAGAAGATAAAATTTCTAAATTTCCTCAGCTTTCCCTCTGCCTTTCCATTATTTCAGGAAAGACGTCGTTCCCTCTTCACTCTCCTCCTTCCCTCCACAAAATTACGCAATTATCGCCGAACTACACTCTCCTTCTCCACCGCAGAAAAAGAACCGACTAGAAACTAGCGAAAGGATCACAAACCGCAGAGATCGACAATCCAAGTACAAATACTTTTCACCGGAGATAAAAATTGTGTCATGAAAATAGAAAAAGAAAATTGCAGTCTTTAATCAGGGATAAATAATAATGACGGAAAGGAGAATTACTCAATTGCCCGATTATAATGCTGAACGGATGCAGGAAGACGCGGTCGATGGAATCGACCTCGAGGGGTGATGTTTCTTTTTTCAATTTCGGCGATGATCGATCGCGGAACGAGACGTCAATGTGACGCTTCCGGCGCTGAGAATGCACGCGCACGCAACAGGGCTAAAGTTGCCGCGGATGTGATGAATTAAGATTGTAAAACAGGGTTATACATGACGGGGGAGGGGGACGGCATACAGTGACTATTGTTCCCGCCACTTGACCCAATCAGACGTTCAATCAAGGTTACGTAACACGCAAAATACTCGAGCGACGATCATCGCCTGCCGTCCACGAGACAAAACGAGAGGATTACGAGAGAGGGAACCTGGCTTCGCAGACAATGGGTAGGGCAGTAAATTGTTTCTGATAAAGTGTGACACGGCGGGTGTCTGCGGTGTTTGTGATCCTTAATGGGGATTAATGCCTCACGGTGGAAATAAGCGGTTGCTTGTAAGCTTGGGTAAGGAGGATGTTCCCGTTGCTGTAATGCAAATATTGCGCGAGGGAAAGGATGTTCGTTAAAAGTTAAAAGTTGAAAGGCTTGATGGGAATGAAATTGTGTGAGAGAGTGGGAATTTTGTAACGAAGTGGTGTACTTAAGGAATTGAATATTCTTTTTCTGGAGGAAATAGTAGCTTGTTATGTTAGATAAAAAATTGAGATTAAAATTGAGAAATTTGTGGAAGAAATATAAAGGGAAGAGCCCTGAAAAGTTCAGTTTCAGATTTGATTTACATACATTTTATTATATTATTGTGATACTTTTTATTCACGCAGATGTATGTACAATAAAGGTTTCGATATTGTAGTTTGAGTACCTTTCTTTAGATTCTTTAGTTCTTCTGAAACTTTTAAGTAGTAGTGTCTAAGATACTCGCTGTCTGACCGGGGAATCTGAATCTACTGACACTGGCTGTTGGAGGGGTCCTCCGAGTTTGATACTTGGAAAACACTTAACTTTTCGGATATTAAAAAAGAAACAAGTATTGCACGTATTATTTTGCAAGTTTGCAACTTTATTCCAGTGTTTCCCAACCTTTTTTAAGTCGACATCCCCTTTTATTATATTCAAATAATCTGCGACTTCCCAGGCACTCATATAAGGTAAGGTAAATTTAACAAGGTAAAGAAAACACATTAAAAATAGGTACTTCACAATATAATTCTAATTTAATAATGTGAAAAAAAAGTAAAAAAATCTTGGTGGTCGCGACCCACAGGTTAGGAATCACTGCTTTACTCAATTACCATTGAAGTCTATAAACAAATTTGTAAATAAAAATATCTATTTATACCGGAATAGCAGCTTTTTTAATTCTCGAAAATTATTTTTTTTCAATCGTTACACTAGGATTCACTCCGAAAAATTCCACATACATATTTCTGTCAATAATTGTTTTCTGATAACAATATCTAAATATTACAGAATACCTACTTTAGGATTAGGAAATTCTACATGTTTGAAACTGCATTCACGCCATGAAGAAGTAAATTCACCAGTGCTAACTGCATCTCCATGTGAATAGCTTCTGGCATATTCAGATTACTGATGGAAATGGGGGCTCGAGTTTCGAACAATGAGAGTGAGTGACTTCCACACAAGGAAAGTACACTTCCTTGCAGACGCGTTGTTTCCCGCGTTTTCGAGGAATACGCAGGATATTTCTATCGACGATTCATTCGCTAAGTGGACAGGCAACGACCCTTGGAACCCGAGAAAGTCATGAGTGACGTAAACGGAGAATACGTCCCGCGAGAGTAAGAGGAAAGTGTCGATCAGACCGTGGGGATTACCCCATTTTTATCACCAACCGCGGCTATAGGGAAACAGGCGAGCACAGTGCTTCGCGATAACAGAAGCCGAGGTAGAAAATGTCACAGCACTAGGAAATGAGACGGTCCGATTACCGAAACGATTTCAATGTTGCGAATTGTGTCTAGATCACGGCTGCTTATGCAAATACGCGTTACAATCGGATGGAAAATATAGAAATGAAAAAATGATTTTTACTTACATAAAACGTGCGTCATTAAGGGGGTGCATACGTTGAGCCGTAGCGAAAATGAGTGATTTTAGGAATTTTTTGTGGGTTTTATTTAAGAAAATAAAACAAAATACTTATTACACGTGATTTATTAATCCACAAAGTGCAAGAAAAAATTTATTTACAATAATTTTTGTATTAAGTTATTTATGATTTTTTAAATTTTTTCGACCACTGCAGAAAATATGCCTCTTCACGGTGAGTGCGATAACTCCTTTAAACATCGACGTATATGAAAAATAAAATGAGATTCCTGCAAAATAATGTTACCATTATAGTTTCTCGGCCCAATTTTTTAATTTCAAAAAATAAACCATTTAGGGCACTTTAGAGTTAAATGAATTTTTCTCATTCAAAATTTCGCTCTGTAATTGTGTATAAAAAATTAATTAAACAGAATATGAAAAAATGACCCGATAGACTATCTGTATTGTTAACGGTATTTTACAAGAACCTCATTTTATTTTTTAGATCCATTGCTGTTTATAGGAGATACCTTACACAGCATTTTTCTGCAGTGGTCTAAAAAACCAACAAATTCATAAATAATTTAATACAAAAATAATCTCAAATAAATTTTTTCATGCACTTTATGAACTAATAAATTATGTGTATATAAGTACTTTATTTTATGTTTTTAGTAAACGTCCTTAAAATATTATAGAAATGACTCATTTTCCCCGCAGCTGGAGATATGTAACATGTAACCCCTTAAACACGTAGAGGTCTACATATAAAAAGTGATAAGACAAAGATTACGTATAAAGCAACACTTTCGCTGGATCTCGTATTTTGCACGTATTACAGTGCAAAGTAATTACACGATTACCTACACTCTTCTTTGTCTCCCTTAAACTTCTTTTCAAACTACTCTCTTAATGCAATAAAGACGTAAAAAACAGTAAAAGTAGATTGTGATAACGAATTACAGATAAATAGCAGTTCTCTTATATTCTTCATAATGTCAGCTTCACTTGCTGCATTTTAATTCCGCCACTGAATTAGAATACGCTTTTTTCATTTCAATGGAGAGGTCAGTAACGATGGATATCGACAACCCACGTGGCATCGAACGTGTTCTGGGGCCACAGCATGCATGGCTGTGGTGCACCAAGTTCGTAAAGGTTACATAAAGGATGTATGTAGAAGCTTTATTTTACATATCTCGGATATACGGGAAGCGAGCACTCATGAATGTCAATACTGTCGAGGTACAAAGGGGAACGTGTTCATGCAAGTGTAAGAAACCCGATGCAGATTGGACGTTGCGTAATATTTTGTAGACATTAATTGCATGCGTAAGGCTCTCATGTATACATATTTTTTTATATTCCGCGCCGTCGAACAGTTTCAGGAGAAATGAACGTATGTTTTAGACGCGAAGTTTGCGAGAAGATAGTATTTAACAACCCCGCATAACTGTGTCTGTAAATGTTGCAGTGATAATGCAACATGTTTCAGACGTCGCTAGGTTTTTGTACGTTATAGTGGCAGGGAAACCTGTTGCACTACGATGGAACATCTCGATTCATTGCTACAACGAACACGTACTTACACGTACATAATATGAATGGGTTAGTGCGCAAATATTGTATGTCCACTTTTTGTGAAATTTGAGTTTTTATATGCAACAAATAGTTTTTGACCGATTCTTTATACTAACAAGGAGAGGTTCCCAGGTGTCTGTCTCCGATTGCTTTGAATTTTGGATATGTTTTAGAGGACCAAAAAATAATATATATGTGTTTTTTTATAGCGGCCCGTTTTCATATTTAGGGGGTGAAACCAACCCCCAAAGTTATAAGATTTTCAGGTAGTCATCTCCGATCCAAAATTTAAAGCAATCGGAGGCGGACACCTGGGAACCTCTCCTTGTAAGTAGAAATCACATTATATATCTACTTTATAAATTTGTCAAAAATAATATTTTTGTTCATCGCATGCCCCTGTATCTTATGTACCATTGCATCTTTAAATCTGTTTTTCTCGAAAACACTAAAAGTGGACATACAATATCTGTGTTCTAAGCTGATTAAAGCCGGGAATCCACTGCACCGGGAAGTTGAGCTATGCTATGCTATACTATGCTATGATATGCCATGTTACATTTTTAAAAAAATTAGCTTCAATACATTCTTATGGAACCGTTTCCACCAAAAGCTAAGCTAAAACATAGCATCGCATAGCATTGCTTAGCTTAGCTTCTCGGTGGATTCCCGGCTTAAGCCATCGATATGTACATTACATATCGTTTCGTGTATTACCGTTACTTGGAAGTAATTGCACTGATGGAGTAGAGTGCTCAAAAAAAGCTGACCTCAGCCTTGTCTTCTTATTTCTATTAGTTGCGTCAATCATACTATTTTTACATACAATTTTGCATTGAGTGCACTAGGTCTGCTAGTTCCAAAATTTGTATTAATTTCTACTTAAAGTAGATATAAGTGATACGAATTGGACTATCTTTGTTAATTTTACTGGGTGGACTAATCTCTACTAGTTTACTCTAAATTATGCTAGGTTCTACTACTTTATAGTAACACGAATTCATACCTATATACTAGGTTCTACTCATCTATAGTATCGATACTACTATGTATATTATATAGTGATGTCTGCTAGTATCCACTACTATCTACTCGTTTCTACTAATTTCTAATAGTTTCTACTAATTTATACTATTTGCTACTCGTTTATACTAGTTTATACTTATTTTTACTCGTTTCCCCTAATAAGTACTAGTTTCTATTAGATTATTCTACTTTCTACTCGTTTCTACTAATTTATACTACTTTCTATTCGTTTCTACTAGTTTCTACTCGTTTCTACTAATGTATACTAGTTTCTTCTAGATTATTCTACTTTCTACTAGTTTCTACTTGTTTCCACTCATTCATACTACTTTCTACTACTTTCTACTAGTTTCTACTAGTTTCTACTTGTTTCCACTGATTCATACTACTTACTACTAGGGGGAAGTGGGGTAAAACGGAACGCTTAACTTTGGAGGGTGATAACATAAAATCGAAAGCAGAAAAAGACATGGGATTTCAACAGGAGTCTTCGGCGGACCTTAGACTATAAGAAAATCAAAACCATTGTTAAGAAAAATCTTTGGGAACGACGGAAAATGAAATTTAACGGAGGTATTGAAATATTAGCCTCGCTCAAGTGGTGGGGTAAAACGGAACATCCACTTGAACACCACGTAAACGTACAAAATCTTTATTTTTATGATTTAAAAAGTATTCATTTATGTAAAAAACTATAAATATATGTTTTAGGTATAACTATTACAAATAAAATATATCAAAAATATATATAATATACACATAAGAAAAAATATTTTACCAGATATCATAAAATGTACTGAAAATAATCAAATACACGTGGATTTTTACATGAATAATAAATATTAACACGTGCGTAGAGAATTTGTTAGTTTTTGGTGCATTTTAAATAAAATTGTTTAACTTAACAAAATTTTCCATATTTTTTTATTATTTACTTTTTAGTGTTTAAGTTTTGATTTGTGATTATATGCTAATTGCATATCGATGGAATTGATTTGATTTGTGGTTACAGGCTGATTTCAAGTCGTTTGGGTTTGTGGTTATGGGTTATATTTATTCATGACTGAGTAATTTTTTCACCCCTCCTGTTTTTTTTTCATAATTTTGTACTGTCATCTTAACTACGCACGCCTGCAAAGTTTCAAAATAAATGGATTGGTGGAATTCGGTTAAATAGATGTTCCGTTTTGCCCCACATGCAGTCATTTAGTAAACATTTAATATTTACACTTCAGCGTGAGGTAAAAAACTTTTTAATACGTCAAAATGCAGCGTAAGGACCATACAATCCAACAATGCACATTCCGTTATTAATTTTCGAAATCCAAGTGCCAAAAAGTGGTTGTAAGTAAACGCAATATTGAAACGTCGATACCGAAAATTCTTCTAACTCTCTTAAAGGAGAAATAATGCACGGGGCTATGATCTGTCAAAAAATGCAGTGAGGACCCTTTGGTCCCATGTGACGCGATACCAACTCATTTGCAGCTCTTATCTAAGAGAAACATTGATGTCCCGTTTTACCCCACTCACCCCTATGCATTTTACAATATTCTGTTCACCATTCTACCAGTTTCGGCTCATTGTCAATGCTGCAGGAACTCACTACTAACTAACAAGTGTTGCAAAAAATAAACACAGAACGCCGATCTGCATGATTGGTTTACCCTATCATTTGTCATCTATCTACTCCAACACGCACGCGCGTTTCTCAAACACATACTTTCAAACATGACAGTCATATTTTCCAATTCAAGGAGAAACTAGGTAATACCTAACACCTAACGCATCGAAATCTTCCACACCCAATAGAAGTTGATCTCCCGCGACGTTCCTCCAAGAAACGAGCCACCCACGAATGCGATCCCCCAATCGCTCTAATCAAATCAATTCCAAAACTGCTCCTCGCCAGCAACAAACGCGACCGTGAAGCCACACGAAAGAAGAACAAAGTAGCTTTATCCTCAGATAAGGAAATTATCGGTTTGCCGCGCGCAATTAGTGGCCTACGCAACGCGGCACGGAAACATAACGAGCGCAACACCTCGTCACAGAATTCCAGTTTCCTCTTATTCAAATGGCCTTACTAACGATAGATCACCGCTTCCCAGAAACGTCGTCAAGCGACCTGAACTTTTGGAAACGCAGGGGAATCTAGTGATTTTCCTTATCGATTCCTCGCCTATGAGCCTCGCCTTCCTCGAAATAGGAATCAACGCAGAAATACAGTAACGATCTGCGTCAATCGTTAAGCCGATCGACGCCGATGACGGCAGTGACGGCGACGAGAGATGATGACACGCCGAAGCGGATAACCGTTCGGATCGAAGCTCATCCGCGGCGCGTGACGTAACTCGCGAAGCGTCCGACGACAACGGCACGGAGGGGGGTTAAATGAACGAGGAGGAGGAGTATCGTTAAAGAAATCGCGATTAACGTATAGACGAGCCACCGCGGTTAATGATTAACCCAATTATCCACCGATACTCAGGCGAAGGCTCTGACTACTTCGTAAGTGATTGAGCCCCGATAGGCATAACTCACACCACTACGTCAACCATGTTACAGAATTTGAATCGAATTAATGGAAGCTATGCTCGATCAACCGTACGCGTCGCAACCTTGAATTGATAAACATTCGTCCGTGAGGCCCCTCGTCGCCGAGTATCGCGAACGCGCACCGTTTCCCTACGAGCACCACACTCCGGATCGATTCTTCTTTATTTTTTAAACAGATTTCTCTTCTATCCCTCCTACTTTGCTTTTCATTCTACAGTTAGTAAAAAAGTATTTGGACACTTTTTAAAATCGCATAACTTTTTTAGAATTGGTCTAAACGACTTGATTTTTTTTTGAGGACCTAGAAGGATTAGTTTTCTAAGTGACGTGTTTCGTCGTTTCGGAAAAAATTGCAATTGGTCGGAATAACGAAGAATATAGTAAAGGTCGTTTTTTAAACTTTTTTTTGTGAGCCTGTAATGAAAATTCAAAAAAACTCATTTGTAGATTGAAGTAAGTTATATACATGCCTAAAATTTCATCAAAATCGGTCAACGTTGCTCTGAGTTACAAACGTTTAAAGATCGTGGAATAAGGTCGAAAATCGCGGAAATTCCCGAAATCAGCGATTTTCGACCTTATGCCACGATCTTTAAGCATTTGTAACTCAGAGCAACGTTAACCGATTTTGATGAAATTTTAGGCATGTATATAACTTATTTCAATCTACAAATGAGTTTTTTTGAATTTTCATTACAGGCTCACAAAAAAAGTTTAAAAAACGACCTTTACTATTTTCTTCGCTATTCCGACCAATTGCAATTTTTTCCAAAACGACGAAACACGTCACTTAGAAAACTAATCCTTCTAAGTCCTCAAAAAAAATCAAGTCGTTTAGACCAATTCTAAAAGAGTTATGCGATTTTAAAAAGTGTCCAAATACTTTTTTTACTAACTGTATCTCTCTATTTTGCGTTTATCCGGGGTGGAAGTGTACTCGTAAAGGATCTTCAAGACTCAATGAACACAAATTTGAGAATTTTTGGAAAATGGGTACTGGGCGTATGTTTGCTACAAAATGGCGAGTATGAAGAGGATTTGAGTAAGTTTGAAGTGGCGAGTTACGAAACTTCTAAGGTCCTTTGAATCCTCTAATTCGCGATTGAAAAAGGACTGATGGGATGTCAATCATTTTTTATTTCAATTTTGAATTTTTTAATTCGAGAGATCAATCTGGTTGAAAGAAAATTGGAGGATATTGGAATTTTATGAAATAGATAACTTGGAATTTCCAGTGTGTCGAAATATTCTTCTAAGAGATGTACTTCAAATTCTGGGATTCAATTTTGGATTTCTTAATTCCAGAGATAAGTCTGATTGAAAGGGAATTGGATGTTGAAATTGTAGAAGCTTATGAAATTGCTTGGGATTTTCTGTGTGTCGAAGGATTCTTCTTAGAGATGTAGTTCAAATTCTGCGGTTTAGTTCGCAGAACTATAATCTGCAGGAAGAGGAATAGTAAATGGTATTTCCCCAGATGATGTACAGTTTATGTAGCGATGACGCGTTTCTCGGGCAACTCGGGTCTAGAAGCGAGTTCCATGGTTCATTCTTTCCTTCCTCAGAATCCCCGAGCCTACGATCAACTCGGAAAAAACGTGGGGCGAGGTGTGACAATGCAATTAACTTGCGCGATATATCATGAAAGTTTCATGAAACGGGAACGCGTATGCGGAGCGGTAAAATGGTGACTTCCCCACTGTTAAATCTGGAACTTCCAGACAAATTGTTGACTGACCAGTGTGCTTCCAGTTAGACGAACTTGGCGTGTCACACTTTCGCGTCATACGCAGAGCTGCGTAATATGAGACGGTAAAAATGCTCGTGGATCGTTTTAGTATGCGATGATAGGAAATAAGATGACAGGTGTTGATGATCTTTTCCACTTTGGCTTGATTAGATTCAATTCAGTGGGATTCGATTTGACTGGTTTCGATTTCATCCATTTCAATTCAATTTGGATCGATTAGATCGGCTGATTTCGAATTTATTCAGATTGATTTAGCTCATCCGAATTTGGTTAAACTTTATTCAAATTGATATGGATCGACTTTGTTTGCTTGCAACTTGTGTTGATGCGAATCGATTCGGATCGGTTCAACTAAGTAGCTTCGGATACACACCCACACAGCATCATAACATTGCAGCAACGTTTCTGCAATATTGCGGTGCAAGATTGCAATGTTACCCCATAATATTGCAGAGACGTTGCAGGTTCAGTCCTATATCCACCTTCGCAATATTGCAGGTGTGTATTTTTGCAAAGTTGCGGCAACATTGCAAATATGTAGTCCTGCAACGTTCCGGCAAGGATTCTGCAACGAAACGGCAAAATTCTGGTAATGATCCTGCAATTCTTCGGCAATATTGCGGTGCGAGATTGTAATGTCGCGTCACATCATTGCAGAAAAGTTGTAGGTTCGCTACTATGTCCGCCTATGCAATATTGCAGGAACATTATTGTGCATTATTGGAGTGGCAACGAACTTGCAATATTGCTGCAGAAACGATGCTGCAATAATGCACAACAATATTGCAGCATCGTTCCAATATTGCAATGCAACCTGCAATAACACAATATTGCAGCAATATTCCTGCAATATTGCTGCAACGAAGTGTGCTGTCTGGGCATCGATTCAAATTGATTCAATCGGATTTGGTGTGATACAATTAAATAAGAATTTATTAAAACTCCAGTAACTCGATCGAATTGGGTTCGAATTAATCCAATTCTTCGCACGGCAATTGAGGCATTTTGAGTTAAAACGAATTAACCCAAACTGAGAAAAGTTAATTTTTCCTATTTTATAAGATTAGTAGGTACAGTCTATTGGAATACATTATTGCTACTAAGGCAATTTCCCAAAAAATGTGGTTTTGTCCGTTTTTGCTCTCGATGCCTCAATTGGTCCCTATCGATCTGAGGCAGTTCGTTCTTTGAACAAATTCGAAGTGACTTGATGCAATTCGAATCCATCCACGCTGATAAGAATACAACAATTTGTAATCCTGTACTTCTTCAGTGACTACATTGACTACATTACTTATATAACACAATAGGTTTTCCTCTTATAACAATTCTGAAGGATTAAATAAATTCTAATAGATTCACATCGCCTCCCGTTGAATTCGATCCACTTTCATCAAACACTCTACTCCAGCTTCCCAACCTGTTTATAAACTTTCTGCATCCGTTATACTCCTTGTTTATTTAATCAATAATTTGGAGAATATTATATAAAATCAACTTCGCGAATTGTTAAATAATGATTTAAATGTTTAAGGGCCCAAGGGCACCCTTTCCCGTTATCCGATCGAGCTCAAACTTTACACGGATTTTTTTTTAATTATTTGGAATTATTCTGGAGGGTGCCCCAAAGAAAATCTTGAAAAAATTTTTACCAAGTGTAAATAAGAGCTACCCTAATGCGAACACATTATAATAAACCAATGTGTACTGATTTATTTGCGACAATGAAGCAAACATTCAAACCGTCTCTATTAACGGTTAATTTAAATAAAAGTGCTAAAACAAAATTTATTTACGTGCTATAAATACTACAATTCTGGGCTATAACCACAAAATAAATATATAAAGCTCATTTGTGTCACTAAAACCGACGGTGCTAATATATCGTTTAGCTAGCAGCTCTCGCATGCTGTGGATTTGTCGTTCAACAGATTTTCCTTATGTTACAATACAATTTACACCGTGTTACAACCTACCCCGATCTGCCCTACGTAAAATTGCATCCGAGGTGAATCTCATTAAAACTAATCAATAATGTGCACGAATCATTATGATAACAGAAAATTCGTAACTTCAAGTATCATGTTAATAGGCCACTTTGGGAACCACACAATAAATAAATAATGCGTTGTTAGTATATATATTATCATTGTATATATTATAATATATTTATGTATATTTTTAAATAATTTGTGGGTCCCAAAGTGGCCAATTAAGATAACACTTCAAGTAACAAAAGTGCTGTTATCATAATGATTCATGCACATCATTGATTAGTTTTAATGAATTTTATCTTGGTTGATTTGCTCAAATAATATAATTGAAAGCTGTTTAAACTGTATATAAATAATAATTTAAATATGGATTAAAGAAACCATTTTATTAATGGAAACTACTAAAATAGACTTCAAATTCGGTAATATAGGTTTTATTTGTTAGCAAAAAAATATAACACATAAATTATTCATATGTATGAAAAGAGATTATCCAGAGATATTTCAACATATATTTTCAAAATACAAAACCTTAATTTTAAGGGTTGGTGGTTGGAGTAACTTGAAAATATGGATTTTTCGAAAATTATTTTTACCCGGTTTTGTTTGATATACGAAAACGATGTACCTTCTGTTTAAACTTCTTTTCGGTATCTCTCATCGTTCTCGAGATATTCCGCGGAAAAGAAAATTCTGACTTTTTTCAAGGGATGATTTCACCCCTAAAAATTGCGTTATAGTGTGACGTCCCACTATTTTCGCGCGGTCCTAACTAGCTTCCTCCTTACATGACCTACCCACGAATCTACTACTATCTATAAAACCACAACTCTTAACCCTTTACCAATCACCAGATCTTGGACGATGTACCTTAGCGGTCCCCATATCTCCAGCTGATCATATACGAAATTCCCCTTCCCCTCTTCGCCTTAGATGCATGATTTCCCTCCTCAACTACAAATTGCAGCAAGTCCCTCGCCCCAAACCCTCTAAATCGAAACCTCCTTTCCCCCACTCTCTACCAATGAAAACCACAAACAAACCACCCTCAAAACACCAATCACCACCCCCAAAAATCCACCCAACGGATTGAGTGCCCCTTTTTCGAAATCCCATTGTCTTCTAGTCTAATTATAGATCAACCTTTGCCCCTTACAAAAACCCCAGAGTTATTGCAACGCATAAGGTAGTTAACCCAGTCGTCGATCGGTACCCAGTCGTCGATCATTTGAATTAATATTGAGATTTTATAAGGTTTTTGAACAATATTGTGTATAGGACAAAATTGCAAGTTAATATTTAAGAGTCTTTACCTACATATATCATCACAATATTGTTCAAAAACCTTATAAAATCTCAATATTTAAGTGATCGACGACTACATCTAAACCGATCGACAACTGGGTCAACCACCTTACTTTGGGCATGAGTCAACACGCCTACCAAAATTCCCCGCATACCTCACATTCCATCAGTTTGTATAAATACCGGTGCCGCGTGGCCCACGCACTAACAGTCTCACCTCAGTGTTACCGTGGCCTTACCTCAGTATTACCTCTGTTTATCAGTTTACATAATCTTAATATTCGAACGTCTAAATTATCTTTAAATTCAGTGTTCGTCAACCAGCGTCTACATCAGCGTAAGCGTTTCAATTTCTCTTATATTATATTTAAATCAAATATAATATACGTCAAATTTACGGCATCTTTCTCTTATTTATCATCCTTATATTATAATTCTCTTCCCTTGGATATCCGCTCTTTGACCTCTATGCCTGCTTTTAAATGTGCTACCCGTTCTTTTATTCATGCTCACTATCCCTAACTCCCCTTGTCACGTGGTTCTCTCTCTTGCTCATTTCTTGTTTCGTTAGCTTTACTTCTGTTTTATATTGTTATTGTTTTTGGGTTAGGTTGCAAAACGGCATATATGCTGAACCTCGCCTATTTATCACATAAGTTGTTTTTTTTTCTTT
This sequence comes from Andrena minutula, assembly GCA_929113495.1. Lineage (NCBI taxonomy): Eukaryota > Metazoa > Arthropoda > Insecta > Hymenoptera > Andrenidae > Andrena > Andrena minutula. The sequence goes on along the minus strand of OV815993.1, from coordinate 73,398,477 downwards.
TTGTTGTTTGTAAATGTGATAAATAAAGACTAAATTATTATTATTATTATTATTATTGATTATGCTTTTGTTTATAACATTTAATTGCTTACGCTATTTCTTTATATTAATTTCTTTGCTTAGACTTACGCTTATCGCTTTACACATATATCGTTTAATTGCATTTATATCGGTTCCTCTTGCTTAGGCTCTAGCCTCATATTGTTCTATTGCTATCTTTATCATTTAATCGCCTTATTGTTTAACTCCATTGCCTCGCATATTTTGTTATCATTACTATCAATTTGCCTAATGTTAACTATCTATCATTTACCTTTATATAAATGTTATGTGACTATGCTGAATGTCTAACGCATAATTATAAAGTGTCTATTACTATCTTTTGCGCGTTCCAATAAATAACGCTTTCGCTTTTACCTTCAACTGCGAATTCTCGCTATTTCGCCTCGAATACCTGGAACCATTACGAGCAACAATTACAGCTGATCGGTCTCCGCGAGCGTCGGGAGTTCTTGCCCGTATTTACTAACTTTCTTTCACAGAGAGTCCCGTATGGCCATTCCCAAACCTATAGTAAAAAACCTACTATTTACGCCTCTTTTCATGCAATGCAGCTGGTAAGCCAATTACCGAGCCATAAATCAAAGCCGCAAGTATTGGGTTGTTCGGAAAGTCATTTCGTTTTTTTTAGTGAAAATAAAAGACGCTTTTCTTATACTGTATAAATATTTTATTCAATTATATATTGTCCAGTTTGGTCCAATACCTGTTTGCCATCTTTCTGGCAGTAACATGATTCCACGCTCATAAAACTGATCTTTACTGGCAAAAATTGATCCAAGTGATTTTTGACGTCCTCATTTGAAGTAAAGGTTTGGCCGTTTAAAAATTTTGTAGAGACCGGAACAAGTAATAATCCGATGGTGCCAGATCTGGAGAATATGGTAGATATAGTAGTACATCCCATCCAAGCTGTAAAAGCTTTTGGCAAGTTCTCAAACTTGTATGAGGTCTCGCATTATCGTGGTGGAACACTACACCTTTTCGATTGATCAATTCTGGCCTTTTCTGTTTGAGTGAATCATTCAATTCGTCCAGTTGATGACAGTACACTTCAGAATTGATCGTTCTGTTGTTCGGTAGAAGCTCATAAAAAACGATTCCCTTGAAATCCCATCAAGCAGACAGCATCACCAGCATTACAAAAAACGAAATGACTTTTCGAACAACCCAATACTTTCACGTGTGTCACTCGGGTGTACGATCACCATACAGCCTTCCCTGATCGACACGAGTTGCGAAGAATAGTCTTCCTAGTGAAGCAGGTCTTCCTACGAAGCAAAGTCTTCGAGCTCACCTACACCCCTCCTCAAGTGCGAAGCATAGCCTTCATAGTGAAGCAGGTCTTCCTACGAAGCAAGGTCCGCACGCAACCACCCTATAAAGGAGAGTCGGGTAAATACGAACGCGGGGTAATCGCGAATTCGATGGTACGGCGTTTTAATAAATAAAAACGATGTTCCTTCTCCACTATCTAATAGTTTAGGTCGTATCCAACGCCAGGCAGAAAATAATAAATACAGAACGCTTATGCTATTCAAGATAACACAATTTATTATTTTCATCATGTTTCATGTAATATTTTGTCCATTTCAATTGCATGTAATTACTGTTGAATTAATGATACAATTGTTTTTCTTTTAAGTTTAAATAAAACACTTTTTTACCAATATTTTGTGACCAAGGCCTTGCTTGAATTATGATTCTAACCTCTGAAATAAATTCTTTTTATTTTTTGATGTCGTGGGGCAATGACGAACAACTCGGATGGGGTAATCTCGAACCTTAGAGATTAGCAATGATAACCGATTTTGATGAAATTTTCAGCATGTATAAAACTTACTTAAATCTACAAAACGGATTTTTGAATTTTCATTGCAGGCTCAGACAGAAAAAGTTTAAAAATGACCTTTACTATTTTTTTATATTCCGACCAATTGCAATTTTTTTCTAACGCACAAGAAGATGAATTTGAAAAATACATTAGGAATAGGTTTTAGCAACATTGTTTATGCGTTGATCAATGCAACCGCGCTTTCTATGCGACTTCTGCGATATTTAACACTCTGTTCGTGATTACCCCACGGCAGTCGAATAATCACAGACACCAAGGGTTTTTATTTTTCACTATAAAGTTGATTTTTATTATAATTTTTCAAAAAATCGCCACAGTACTTTATAGATGAATAGTTTAAGTATGTTTGTAAATAATAAACAAATTCATTTCTCATATAGTTTTCGTTTTGTTTGCTTTTTTGCTTAGGTGTTCGTAATTCCCCACTCTCCCTTACCCATGTATGTTACGATCCAAGTCCCGCCACCCAGGACGTGACAATAGCACCAACAAAAAATAGGGTTGCGTTACGGATGAACTACTCTACTTGCACACCAAGTTTCATAATTCTCCGAATTTCCGGGTTGCCGAACGTCCCTTGTAAGTCTCAAGGAAACGTCCCAAGAAATTATTCTTTCAGATGCTTCGAATAAACAACGAGGAAATCGAAATCCAAGAGGAAGACGAATGCAACATCTCAGAAAATCTCATTCAAAATCACTTAGCGTCGCGTTTATGTGAATCTCGATTAGAGACGCACGTTTAACGGTCGCGATTCTTGAATAATGAAATAATGAATCACAAGATAATGGCTGCAGAACGTTAACAATGTTGTGCGTGTGTACGCCGTACTTCGCCTTGAAGTTACGCAAGAAGCAATATTTAATAATTTAACCGCCCCGCTAGAATCGCGATTTACCGTAACAAAGTGATATCCACGGTGCTGGCGGCCGATCACTTTGTAACACGACGTAATGCGCGCTAAATGGACACGGTGGCTGTTGTTAATGGGAAAGGTAACGCAAAATCGTTTTACGATCCACTGATTCCCGTAAGGTCGTTTCGATATTCATTTACCGTGGAATCACGCGGAGGCTGGTGATTAGCTGTAATTCAAGGATTATCTCAACCCATAAATTGGATGAACCTGAACGCTCCGAGTGTGAATTAGTTCCAGCGTCTCAGTCGCAGAAGAAAATTCGAAGAAAAATTAACGAAATTATATTTTACACGTTATATTCTCACGCTACCCTGTTTCCCTTCGTTCCGCTAGCGTCACGAGGGTCTATTACATTGCTCAAAGTTACTTACAAAAGAAATATATAATGGAATTATATTTTACTCAAAGTTATCTCCTCGCAAGAGAAATATAATAAAATTATAATTCATACAAAGTTAGTTCTTTACGACATAAATATATGAAATTATATTTTACACGAAGTTACTTCGTTACCAAATTGATATATAAAATTATATTTTACTCAAAGTGACTTGCTTACAAAAAAATATTTTAAAAGTATATCTGGTCTTTGCAGCGAATCCGAGGAAGTGCAATCGAATGTGTATATATTTACATACATGTGTAGTCAGAAACGGTAGCATGACAGAAATGCAACAAAGTAAACAGCCTCGTGATTGGCCGTGTACCCAATAATGTAGATAATGAGCAGCGGAGTCGTGATAATCCGAACTTCCGCACGCTTAAGGGGGTACTCTAGTGTACCTGCCCGTTTTCAACGCCATGTTCAGGAATTCATTTAGCAAAGGCTACAAGTTTGCACTATCTGACGTTTTGTCTGCATATTAAAGTATGCTTGCCTACACAGAATTTGTTTATGCTTTTTATCGCACATATGTATGCATAGTATTAATAATAATTCGACTTTATTCACCACAAATGTAAAGTCTCGTTACGGGCTCGGTTTGGTGTACACGATACGGACTTTTTGCTATCCCCACCACTTCTGTGTCATTCTTGTCCGGCGAAGACGAGAGCGAGATGGAACGAGAGTGAGCGAAGTAGTGAGTGACCGTACGAGACAGACGACGCGCTGATATTTTGTCTCGATCCGTCTTTCGGACGCCTGACACTCCGTCCTTTGCGTGCTCGCTGTAAGCGCTTGCGACCAACGCGCATGCCCGCGCGCACGCAAAATGGTCCATCTCACTCCCACCTTCGGCCAGAAAGAAGCTAGAAACTCACACTCGGAATTAGGGTTCCGTTCACGATACGGGCTCAACGCCGGTCCCGGCCAGCGAGCGGCTAACGAGACCTTACTGTAATTATATGATAAATGGGCGAGATTCAGCATACCTGCTGTTTTGCAACCTAAACAATATAGTCGGTGGCGCAAGCTTCTTCAAAAAAATTCTTTTCCGACGGCCAGTGGTGTGGGGACTGTTCTAGTCGTCCAAAATGGAAAACTAAGGTTTGTTTTCTTTATTATGTTTGTCGCTGAGGTTGGAACCACAGAGGCCCCGTAACAATAAAAATTTGCGAAGTGACAGCATTTTGAAAAGAATGTTCAATTTTGGCTCATAAATATAGCTGTTTTCGTTCTGTATAATTAATTTTATAAGCGATAGAAACTCGTCTGTGGTTCACGAAATTGAAGCTACATGTGTATAAAGTAAATCGCCATTTCAATTTTCAATGATTTTATTGAGCTTCGGTCCTCTGTTTTTTTTTTCAAACGTTTTTATTTTTGTTTCTTCTGAAACTTTGGGCCGTCCCATAAGTTCGTGCCGAACTTTGTACCAAAATTTTGAATTTCTTTATATTTTATGAAAAAACGTAGATAATATTATATAATAATATATAATAATATTATAATAATATTATATAATTAGATATAATAATATTATAATAATATTATATAATAATATTATTACATACAGTACTAGAAATATTTATTGCATCACTCGAATAAACACCTTATCACTTATTCCTCTCTCATTAATAGTACGAATGTAAGAAAATATTATTGCAAAAATGTGGAGCTTACTATCTTTGCCAAAATAAGTTGGATACGAATCATTTCAATAATTATATTTCTTTGAATATCGTGCGAATTTCGTAAATTCGAGAGTGATGCAATAAATATTTCCAGTAGGATATTTAAGATGCAACGTTTTATCGCTCTGTATTCAGAAAACGTGTCTGGAAGTATGTGAACGCACCGATAGCATAATATTTATATCATGTCTCTACGCTACAAAACATTCTTCTTCTGATGAACTCATAAGAATAAACGCGAGTGAACAAAAAACATAGGGCAATCGCGTGCCAATGAACGTGTCAATAATTCCAAAATCGAAGAAAGAATTACACTCGTCCGTCGACTTACGCGGAGAATTCCCACTGCGTGTTTTTACACAGTATTTAGAATCGCGTAAACGGAGTCTGCCAGGTCACAAGGAAAATACGTAGGGGAAAATCCCGTGTGTGTTGTAAAAATATTTACTTCACACATTCGCATAAAAACAAACAATCAAATAATAAATGTTCCGAAAAACAGATTTAAATTTTATTCGTTGCCAGTACTGAACTCGAAAGCAGTGAAACTTTTCTTTTTTACACTAAACGTATTGGCACTTTATACACAGATTCCTACCGCAAACGGTCGAATGACCGATTAGGAAATAAAGGTCATACATTTGCAAATTGGATATAGGTAATGATTAATTTAGCGTGGGAAAGAATGCACAAAAGAATTTTGAGATAGTAACAGAATAATGATATATTTTCATTTTTATTTTTCACACGAAAATAAAAAATAATAAATAATAATTATTTTTCAAGGTTCACAATTCTGCCCATCACTGATCTCCGAACGCACAAAATAAATTTGAGATAGTAATAGAACAATGATACATTTCCATTTTTATTTTTCACACGAAAATAAAAAATAGTAAATAATAATTCTTTTTCAAGGTTCACAATTTAGCCCTTCACTGATCTCCGAACACTTAATTTATATATATTATTTATTTATTTCAATAATTCTATCGCTGCACGACGTTACACATTTGGGAATAAAATTCAGAAATACAATAAAACAGTACAAATAACATATAAAACTAAATACTCAGAATAATAACATTTGTTCACTTCGATATTATCTCTAAGACTTTAAAAATAACACTATCCTCTCATAAGTGATTTTATAAAAGGGGGTTAATTTATCGACTGGTCAAATTACCGGTTGCGCTAGATAAGAGAGACCATACAGGTTCCACATCCAAAAATGAAAAGTTGAAACCGAAACGATAAAAACAGAAAAATTGACTAAACCGATAATATAAAAATAGTCTTAAAGTCAAATGGACAAAAGAAAACAAAATTTTATTTAATATTGAATCAAATTTTAAAACAAATCACTTAACCAGTCGCGATACTTTTTAATCACTTCGAAGTTACCATCCTCATCACTAGAAATATTTAACACTTCACTTTCGTCAATTAAAATTTTCCTACAATTCTCTTGTATTAAATAACCATCCACGAAAAACGAAATTAGTTCTCCGCCGAGTTAACAACCGACCAGCTCATATCACAAGGGTTTAGCTGCAGCTCCTCCGCAGCAATGAAGACAGCGAAGTAGCTGCAAAGTCACCGCCAGGGCAACCTAGCCGCGAGAGAAGGAGCTGAGGAGGGACGATGGAAGTCATAGAGGAAGTAAGTAGCATACACCGGTGCGTGGATGCACGGCATCGAAGGGGCCAGCCCGTGCCTCAGTGGCGGCACAAAAGATGCAAGAGATGGTGGTGGCAGGATGGGGGACAACGAACAACAATTCAGGGCCCTCGTAACCGGTTCCATATAAAAGCACATGCTACGTCAACAGGAGGAGACATTCTCACAGAGTAATCGGGCCGGTGATGACCAAACGTTGAAGGTCATCGTGTTGCGTCCCTTCCTTTAACGCCGCGAACGCCACGGAACCAGTCTCCGAAAAACTCCATCACTCCGAGAAGTGACTGCAAAGAAATCGTTCGAAAAATCATCGAGGACCAAGGAAGCGCTGTGCTCATCAAGCAACACCTCCGTCGAACAAAACACGGAAGAAACTGTTAAGGCACAGCCAGCCGCGGGTCGCGAACGGGCGCTGCTGGGACCTCGGAAGTGACAAGTGGAAAATTGAAGGAATAGGGGGGAGGGCGAAATTGGTACATCGAAATCAACGGCGGGCAGCCGTCGAGGAAAGAAAGAGCGAGCCAGTGGTCCGTGATCGGTTGACGAAACTCGTGGCGAAGGAGACCGCGCAGGGAAAACCCGGAATCGAAGAGGAAAAAGGCACCGTAAGGAAAACTGGTGAAAGTTCAGAGGCGACTGGGTGAGACCTGTTGGCTCGATACGAAAACGCGTATTTCGGTAGGAATATTCCATTTTGGAAAAGAATAGGAGGAGGCACGTCAGGTGATTAAGCGTCGAAGATAAGAGTACCTGGCCGGTGAAAGGCTGTTTCTGAGGTGAGTGGATGAAAGTTGAACGCGTCTATCTTGCTTTATGAATAAACCTGTAAAAGTGTCATTGCGGTCATTAATCATCATTTCGATTTTGAATTTTTTTCAACGCTTGGAATAAATAAACCCTTAGACTTAAAACCTTAATACTTTGTCATTGTCAATCTTTTTTAAATTTCTCAAGTATTCACTGGTGTTTTAAAACTTATTATAAATGGAATGAAAGTCTTTGAAGGCTATGGATTTGTTGGTGGCAAATATGAAATGGAATTGATTTCTAAAGCCAACAGAAAATAGTACCTACTTAATAGGTACCTACAATAAAAATTGCGAAATCGCGCATACGTGACAGCGGCTGGCAACGTGTTAAGCACATTACTGTTTTATCTTACTATCTTCTGACGAGAGTGATTGTTAACACGTTGACTGCCATGGTGGTCCCCGCTGATCACCGTCTTGGACTTGAAATTTTCCGTAAAACGCTCAGGATAATAGGAATCATATAAAAATAGGAAAAATTAATTTTTTTTTCAATGTGTGTTGACCATTTTTCTCGTCAATACCTCATTTCTTGTATCCACATTGTATTCTACCAACCAGAGTTGGCCAAATGTAATCTAATTACAAATTACAAATTACGATTAAAATGTAATTCTGTAATTGATGTTACACTTATTATTTTCTGTAATTGTTAATTTAGGTAGTTGACAAAATTGTGGTCAACTAGTAATTTCGCTTTTTGATTATACTAATGTGTATGATCTACATCTCTCATCTCGGCTTTCATCCATGTTCCAACGTATTCAAAATTCGTGTTTTCATTCATCCTACAATGTCCATGAGTTTGATAACATCACTGTTACCGCGCCGTTCTGACTGGCTTGCAACCAGGCAGCGGTGGATCCTTCACCTCTGCTGCATTCTTCATAAACCACTTAAAGTGGAGACACCCATTTATCCGAGGGAACCGTTATGCAGATAATATTCTCTTCATACTAATAATTTATCATCCTCGGTAATTTGACTTGGCGGTGCCAACCCATTGTTTCGTTTCCACGACATCCTTCCCTTATTATTGCTATTATTATTACATTATAGCCTTCAGAAATGACGTAGAGCAACAAGTGCAATAACCTCGTGAAGCATTCTTGTTTCTGACGGTGCACATTCCAGTGAATGTGAGTGAACGAAAAACGTGTCAGTTCAACGTGCGAATATCGAACGACCAGGTATATTTAACTCGTCGCGTGGTGGTTCGGCGAGTTGGAGCGTTGTTAAGCGGGTACAGGATTATTGAAATCCCGAAAAGCCGATTTTTGTATTAATATTAATTCTGAAAGTGTGAGCCTTTTTGAATATTTACGACAAAGTTTCATGAGGAAATTCGAATAATTACGGAAATTATAGCGCTGAATGTAACTGAGGGCACGTAGGGAACTGGACTTTGAAGCTTTTTATCTTGAAACTACATTTTTAAATACCGTATAGAACCGTGTACGTCATAACCTGTGAAAGAATGAATGTTTTCGCTTGAAATTTTAACTGGAGGTGTAGAATTCCTTTCTCTATAACATGGAATTTCCGCATCAATATTGGATGTTTGTAAACATTTTTATAAACGATTGAAGACGATTTTATTCTGTAAAAGTGTGGGAAAAATGATTCGTGTGTAACTTTCACAATTTTTAGAAGAGATGGTTTCGGCGCACTGGTTCGGTCTTTTTTTTTTAAGATTAGATTTTTTGTAAAGAAATTAAATCTTTAACAAAAAAGAAGACCGAACCAGTGCGCCGAAACCATCTCTTCTAAAAATTTACGGTCGAAATTCAATTTATACAGTATTTCACAATTTGTTTAAATTTGCCAGTCAAATTCCATGTTGTAGATTTTGGTGTAGAAATTACTTAGGTACCCCAAAGCATTTTGCTTTTAGATAATTGGTTCACCTGATATTACGTATACCGACTACATCTGCACACTGCGCAGGACCATCTTCAGTGCTTAATAATGTCAACAATTTTGAACATTCCAACAATTTTATTAATGGTAATTACTCGGAAACGCGTCGACAATAAACTGTGAAAATTACGGGTATAATGATTACTTGGAACCTAAGCAATCCAACACAAAAGAAACCATCAATTTTATGTGTCCGACTACACTCGACGGTTTCTTGTCGGTTGGATTGCTTAGATACCAAATCATCACCATACCGGCACTTTTCACAGTTTTTGATGTACGCTTTTACAAGTAAAGTAAACTAAAAAAAATTGTCAGAATGTGGAAAATTATTGAAGTTATTTGACGCTAAAGATGAACCAATCCTAATTTTTACACTAATAGTTATCGTGTGAAATTTTTCCGGGCGAATTTAAACAAAAATTGTCAAAGTTAGAAACGAATCAATTTTTTCCCACATTTGTATGGGAAACAAACGTCTTAAATCGTTTATAAAAAATTTTACAAACATCCAATGTTGATGCTTAAATTCCACACGATAGAGAAAGTAATTCTACAGCTGCAGTTAAAATTTTAAGTGAAAATGTTCATTCGTTCAAGAGTTATGATGTACAGTATTGTCTCCATATGTGCTCGCTGGTCGGGACCGGCGTTGAGCTCCTATCATGAACAGACCCCTAATTCCGAGTGTTCGTTTCTCGCTTCTTTCTGGCCGAAGGGGAGAGCGAGATGAAACGCTTTGCGTGCGCGCGGGCGTGCGCGTTCCCGTGCTCACTGGAAATGCTTGCGACCATCGCGCACGCCCGTCGCGCATGTAAAGGACGGAGTGTCACGGCGCCCGAAAGACGGAGCGAGACAAAACATCAACGCGTCGTCTGTCTCGTACCGTCCTCGCTCGCTTTCAGTGACTCTCGCTCGCTCTCGCCTTCGCCGGACAAGAGTGAGACAGAAGTAGTGGGGCTAGCGACAAGCACGTATCGTGTGCACCAAAGCGAGCACATACGGAGACAATACTGTACACCGTATATGAAAATGTAGTTTCGAGATAAACGGCTTCAAAGTTAAGTCCATACGTTACTCGACGATGCACTCAATTACGTTCAGCGCTATAATTTCTGTAATTATTCGAATTTCCTCACGATACATTCTTGTAAATGTTCACAAAGCATGGCACTTTCAGAATTAATAATAATAATAAAAATCGATTTTTCGAGATTTTAATAGTCATACCCACTTAAAAAAGCTTAAGTTGTTCGAGTGAAGTTTCTTTGGATTTAATTCGTTGTAAAGTTTATGGGAGATTGAATGGAGTTTTTGAGATTCTATTTATGTTACGATGGTGGGAGGTTTGGTAATTGTTTGCAGCTGAGGGAATTGAAACCTTGAGCTGGTGCTGTAGTTACTCTTGGGAATTTTTGTGTGCTGCGAATGTGGGGTGTTGTTTGATTGGTGGTGATAGGAGCTGAAAAGGGGACTGATGATTGATGGGAATTGAGTTCGATCTGAGATGTTAGCGTCACGCGTCGCGCGGGGAAAGGGGAACGCTGAGTTGCGTACACGTTTTTAGATATGTAGTTATTTTTCTGTATTTATTTATAATCCTTGTGTATTTGTTAAAGTTGAACTTTCTGATATTGAATAGCTTAGATGGTGTTTGATTTGCTGGTGATGGAAATGGAAAATCAAAGTTGGAGATGGATGAAAACAGGATTTACTCTGAAATATTAACATGAAATGTAATTCTGAGGATAATGAATTTGGATAATCGGTGCTTGTCGTGTATTTTAAAAAGCAAGGTGGTTAAACTTGTGATTTTCTTATTCGTAATCTAATCAGTTATTGCACAACTGCATTCGAATAGTCACATATCATAATGTAAAAAGACTTACCTTTCGTTTCCTTTCACATTAACCTCAAACTGTTATTTGATTGATATATGTATAGCGCAAGTAGTTTCTTGTTTGAATGATAAGCATTCCATTGAATTCGCAGTTAAGGCAGCAAGCATTTCTTTTTTATTCTGTTCATACATGTCGAATAAATATCGTTATTCCTGGCGACTAATGGCTCGATGGACATTTTTATGAAACTGAATAATTCAATACCCTATGAGTATAATACTTAAGGGCGGAGTCTTATTTAGGACGCTAGGAATAAGGGGATTGTTGGGATTTTTTTCTAAGAAACTGTTTAGCAGATTTTTTCCAAACTTTCAGGGTATTTTAGTTCACAATCAAACAATAAAAATTAATTTTTAACTCTTATTTACTCGTGATAAAATATTTTTCTAAATTTTTCTTTGGGGTATCCCCCAAAATAGTTCCAAATAATTAAAAAAAATTGCGTATAAAGTTCGATCGGATAAGGGGAAAGGGTGCCCCCGGTCCCTTAAACATTTAAATCATTATTTAACAGCTCGCGAAGTCGATTTTATGTAATATCCCCAAAGTTATTGATTAAATAAAAAAATATGTCAAACAAAAGTTGTAGATGCGGACAAGAAGCATCTTTTATATAGTATTACTTCTTCTCGTGCGACAAACGGTTTTCGAAAAAAGTCCGAAAAACTAAAAAAAAAATTTTTTTACTCGAATTTCGAAAGTTTAAATGCTTCTAAAACACTTTTTATTTATGAAGGCGATCAAAAGATTGGAATTTTTATTTTCGATGAATATTTTTTTAAACGGGGGGACATATACCGTAATATGCGAAAAAGATCAATTTTTTTACTTATTTTCAGTGTTTGATATGTCATGAATGTTTCCTGAAAATTTGGGACCGAAATTCGCAAAAATATCAAAGATATAGGCTCAAATTTGCACACCGAAATTTTCTGGAAACATTTATGATATGTCAAACACTGAAAATAAGTAAAAAAAAATTATCTTTTTCGTATATTTCGGTATATGCCCCGACCCCCTTTAAACGTTTAAAAAATAATCCTCGAAAATGAAAATTCCATTTTTTTGTTCGCGTTCATAAATAAAAAGTGTGCCAGAAGCATTTAAACTTTCAAAATTCAAGGGAAAATTTTTTTTTTTAGTTCCCTGTACTTTTTTCGAAAACCGTTTGCCACACAAGAAAAAGTAATAGAACATAAAATATGATCTTTGTCCAGATCTACAACTTTCGTTGGACATATTTTTTTATTTAATCAATAACTTGGAGGATATTATATAAAATCGACTTCGCGAGCTGTTAAATAATGATTGGCACCCTTTCCCGTTATCCGATCGAGCTCAAACTTTACACGGATTTTTGTTAATTCTTTGGAACTATTCTGGAGGGTGCACCGAAGAAAATTCAAAAGTTGAAAATAAGAGCCACCCTAGTGTTCATATATCTCCACTTCCACTGAACACTTTATAAAGAAAAAATTAATTTTTATTGTGTGAATGTGAACCAAAATACCCTGAAAGTTTGGAAAAGATCTGCCGGAAACGTGAGCCATTGTAAAGAATTTTTTTCAGGAATAATTTACAGTTTTCACAGAAAATTTTTATTACATGCACAAATTTTAATATATTAATTAACTAACCATAAAAGCTATAACATTAATCTTTGTGTTTTAACAGCTTCCATTTTTCAACTAACAAATTTGGTAATTATTGTTGCGTGCTATGCAATAAATTTGCTAGATTTGCCAACGATTCGTGAAAACGTGAATGGGCACGGGTCCGTTCGCTTCGCGGAAATACTTTCATCGAGCGAACGAGGGAACTTTTCACTTCTTTGTAACAGTTACAAAATAGACGCCGTTACGTAAATGCACCGTGCGTTCATAATTTCCTACCGCCAATTCCCATTTGAATAGGCGGCCCGCGCTGTCACGTCTCGAATCGAAGGGTGTAGTTTCTGCGACGCAACTTTCCCTTTCTTCTTTTATATTGTTCTCCCACCGTTTTCCCACCAGACCTTCCTACTAAACGCTTTCAACCACCTACTATCGAGTCAAAATATCGTTCAAAAAGTTGCCACCAAAATACTAACATTCATGTTGGAAAGTGTTCACTGAATTTTCATAGACTGAAAACAACCATGCAACATGTTCCTTTAAAAGATTTCCATAGGACACTTATGGACTCTTTTTTAGAATTCTTTTATGCTAATTCGACTTTTGTTTTCCTAATTATCGTAAACAACAGTCGATCGTGGATCGAACACGATTAACAAGCACAGTTAACTTTTTATACGGTTATATAATTCAAGAAGCATTAGTTCGAGGTGCGTATAGATGAGATTATGTTCCGTATACACGTCCCTCACAGACAAGAGCCGGCCTTGCAAAGACTTTGCAAACTACGTGTTTTGTAAACTGCGTGCCTCGCGAACTACGTGCCTTGCAAATATATAGCCGACGTGCGTTACGAATAGTAGCACGTTTGAGTGTGTTGTCACGAAAAGTAGCACGGGTCTACCATTTGTAGCTCCGAAAAGAAGCAAATATGAATAGTTGGCTACGAAAAAGAAGATTTATACCGTAGAAACAGACATAATTTAATATTTGTGGGGCCATATAAGTTAAGAATGATTAGTCGCGAATTTAAGAATAAAGTTGTATGGGAAAAATTTGTTGGGAAAATGAAGAGGGAATTTACTAAAAACTGGCTAAGTGTAGTAGTGCAGAAAAAAGAAATTATAGTATTTGGATAAAATCATTATTTTATTTTTGAAGTTGGGGGCTTCTGGGCAGATGTCCTAATTTTTTGAGAAAGTAGAGATGGAGTTTACTAAAACCGAATTAAGTGTAGTAGTGTAGAACAAAAATTATAGTATTTGGATAAAATCATAATTTTCTTTTGAAAAGTCAGGTAGCCGCCTGGGTTCCTTTCTGTCAAGGGAACACCGCGAACCCGGACTCACCGATTAGAACGCAATTTTGTGGGTTTTTAGAGTGACTTAAAACAAGAACAATAGTGTGTTTCATTTAGGCCCTATCGCCCTTTAAGAGGTGAAAACTAACCTCAACGCCAACTTGGCACTTTCACCTTTTCGCGTATAACTCTCAAAGTACAACCGACAGAAAAAAATGTTTCAAAGAAAAGTTTAATGTTGCAATAAGCGCTGCAAACTTGCGTTAACAAAATTTTGAAAAGAATTAAAAAAATATCTGAACGGTAAAAAAACTCTTTTCATAATTTTGTTAACGCAAGTTTGCAGCGCTTATTGCAACATCAAAATTTTGTTTGAAACATTTTTTTCTGTCTGTTGTACTTAAGGGTTATACGCGAAAAAGTGGAAGTGCCAAGTTGACCTTGAGGTTAGTTTTCACCCCTTAAAGGACGATAGGGTCCAAATGAAAGAAACCGTTGTTCTTGTTTTGAGTCACTCTAAAAACCCACAAAGTTGCGTTGCAATGGGTGAGTCCGGGTTCGCGGTTTTCCCTTCTGAAGGTCGAGTTTCCCAGCTGCGATCGGCGGCTGCGGCCGGCGGTGGTCCCACTAACGCAACGGAGACAAAGATGCATACTTCTCCAGTGCACTAGTGCGACCGCCGTCGGCCGCAGCCGCCGGTCGCGGCTTGGAAACTCGACCTTGAACCGGGACACGGGCGGTAACTGCTCATCAGCTGCCTGATTAAATCCACCACTATATATGATAGAATATGATGTGATGAATATTTTGTCCTGCTCTGATCATAATATATACTGTATGTCACAATAATTCTTCGCTTAGAGGGACTACTTAGGCAGTCGAAAAATCGATTTTTTATTGCATTTTTTGAAAGTACGGCTGTACTTCCGAATGGCTCCAGTGGCCGACACGAGGTTTGGGGGAAGGGTGGGGAGAGGTAGGGAGGAGTGGGGAGGTGTAGAGAGTTGTGGGGAATTGTGGGGAAGGGGTGTGGACCCTATTTAAAATTGTTGCTTCGGGAATTTATTAGTTTCCCAGATATTAATAAAAAACTTTTAGTATGTCTGTTGATTTATTCCGACATAACGCATTCCACTTTCCACTTTGTCTCGGGTATTAGTATTGGTTAAAGCATGGTAGCGAACCGATGTGAGTTTGGAGAATTGAACCAGCAACTTGCGAATGCGACTCATCCTACTATATAGGGTGTTATTCTACTGATAGTCAATATTGTAGGGGTGATTCTAGAGACCAAAATAAGACGAAAATATAGAATACAATTTTTTAATATCGCGCTTCGTTTTCGAGAAAATTGACTTTGTATTTCAGTTAAATACGCGTGCCTTTCCGGCGCCTGAGGAGCACGCGGAGGTAAGGGGAACGCGTCTAGCAGTTCGTAAAACAGTTTGGGGGGACGGGAGGGTCGCCGGGTAGGGGTGCCTGCACCTACGTCCATAAAAATTTCAAAAAAATTAACAATAATTTTTAATTAATATTTTGGAAACTATTAAATACCTAAAGCTATAATTTTAGATTTAGGGTCCACACCCCCTCCCCGCTCCTCCCTCCAAACGTCATCGCGATCGGACACTGGGGCCATTCGGAAGAATATCCGAAAGTACTATTTTTTCTGAATAAAATACCGGTTGGTTTATAGTAAAATTCGGCAACTTATAGCGTCGCTTTTGCCTAGAAACTTTAAACGCGTTTTTCTCGAATATTTCTTCCTCTTCATTTTTTCTTGATTACAAACGAATAAAATACAAACACAAAAATAAATACAAACCTCTGATATGATCCGTAAAAATTCGAGATTTTCATAAAATAAATTAAGAAGTCACCGGATTTTGGTAGCGCAAAATCATTATTCTTCGCAGCGAAACAGTATAATATGCTAGTTTCTGCCGCAAAATGTGCTATTCTTCGCGGCGAAAGACCAAACGTGCGGTGTATCGTAAGAGAAATGAAACGTACTACTTTTCGTAACACAGGTCGTTAAGTGATGTCGTAAAAACAGCAGAGAGCGAAATCGGTACCCTCGGGTTTCTTGCCAACAAGTCAAAGGTCCAGGGAAATATTCAGCATAATTTTTTAAAATTAGTCGTATAAAGTCCTGAGTAAAAAAAAAAACTAAAAATACGACTACATAATTGCAGCACTTGAATCCTTCGACAAGGATAGTATGACCATACGTTGGACAAAGGGTCCATTTTGACCCATAATTTTATTCGCATACACCTCGACTAAGCTTTTGAATTATTTCGGTTGTCCTTTGAAATCCTCATCTTTTTTAAGAAATAATATTAATAACAAGTAGCACATGTAGTTTGATGCTTAAGATGAGTCTAACACAAAGGTTAATGAGCCCTGAAGTAATGAATAGATTTGGTGGTCCGTACCCTGAAGAAGACTTTAATGCGTCAGATTAGCCACTATATCTCTGAAAAGGCATTACAGAGGGGAACAAAGGCCTACGAGGGGCCTCACCTTTCCCTTCGCACGGTGAATGAATGAATGAATCTCCTCCAGCCAGCCTCAGAATCCCCTCGTGTATTGTTCGACGCGTCGCCAAGCATCGAGGTGTTTGCATAGAAAACTGCCATCAATCTCCCACTAATTGAACAGACGTCTAAAAGTTATTCGCCGTCGGCACATGGAGCGCTCAATTTATCGTCTGGGACTGAAACTCGCTCGTAAATCACGAATCGCTTCTTCCGTTGTCTATCTGTCAGGCAAAAGACGCGCATCCTTCAGGATTAATAATAATAATAATAATATTCTGTCTCGATTCATTTTCAACACTGTGCGTGTGTGTAGATGGAACTACGATTAATGAACACTATTGACTTTCGTTATTTATATTTAGGGTTTATGCAAAAACCGGTTTTCGAATTCTAGTATTTTAATAAACCGGTTTTGGAATTTTGACACAAAAAATATAATTAAAATAGTAAAAGATATTTGTACTTTAAATTTTTTTAGTTCATTCAGTATTTATGGAACTACAAGAATGAAATATATTATATTCAAAGCCAAATAAAAAGAGACCGAAATAATTAAAAACCGTACAAAATATAAATTATAGATTTATATTTCATTTAGGATTTTTCTTCGGCAAATATGAAATCATGAAGATTAGTTTTACAATAAACTTTTACTATAATATGCTTGTTCCCGAGACGATTTCAAGCCAAAATGATATAGCTTCTAATTAAATAATTAATTAATTTTTACATATTAATTATTATCTAGCATCTAAAACCGGTTTCCCAAAATTTAACCCATTTTTTCGACAATTCTTTATCACCATATTGTAGGATATGAAAAGTCATAAAACTTTGAATTAATTTTTTTGATACCTTTTATAGTTTCGTAGATATTCCTAATAACACGAAAACTCACAATTTCTTTGAGGGAGTGTTTTATTACTGAATAAAAAAATAGTTACTTTATTAGCATCACTTAATCCACACCTCTGCAAAGTTTCAAATTTTTTTAAATTTTCGAGTTCCCAAACTTCCCTTTTAAGTCGACTTTAATCATATAATCAGATATCCAAACATAATAACCGTTATAATAATATTTATCCCGCATAATTTATTAAATATCAAACACTGAAAATTCATGCCATCAATCTCAGTCTCCCCCGCTAATTAAATTTCGTATCCAATCCAGCGTAAATCAAGTACAGTGGTATATCATTGCAGTGCCCATAAGTTTAATAAAATGAAACATTTTCTCAAACCAACCGTCTGTCGCTTCTTCCCCTGTGTCAATTACAACTGAAATCGACGAGCAATCAACGAGTACACACACCCATACAATCCCACACTATTCATTAAACAGTGCACCGATCAAAAGTCAGTAGTACGCGTCTAATTGAAAGAGAACAGAGATTGAAGCTGGAAAATTATCAACCAACAGATGGGTACCATACTACAGCAGTCCGTGCTAAAAGGCCGACAGTTCGACGGCAGCAAGGAGAAGGACCTGCTTCATAAATTATTCAGAGAGGCAGCGGCGAATTATTCCAGTCAGCTGGCGATCTACTACGAAGGTATTGTCATTGAAGTTATTAGGGAGAGGCGGGAAAAGAGGAGCAAAAAAGGAGGAACACAGCATACCTCGACGCGCTAGAAAAACGCGAGGAAATCGATTGACATCGGCCGTGTGCTACACGTTCCAAAGCATGTCTTCCTGTTTCTCTGCTCCTCCTTTTCTCGGCGTGCTCCTAACGAACGATAACAAAATGTGTGGCATTTTTTACCGTCAAGCCTTCCCTCTTTACCATCCTCTTCCTTGTTCGAGCACAAAATGGCATTACAAGTTCCCAAGATATACTTTTCATTTTTCTTCAACTCCTCTTCCTTCTCAGGACGCGGTATACGAGTTTTGAAGCTCTTATTCTTCTTTTCGACTTTCAGGCTGTGTTTCCTGTCCTATTTTCCATTTTTCTTTTCCAGATTTTTTTTATCTATGCTTGTTTTTTAGATAATGACGAGGAGTGCACGCTCACGTACGCAGAACTGGACGACCTGACCGACCGAATGGCCTGCATTTTAAGGGGATTCGAGAGGCCTGAAAACGCGTCCAAGAACCTGGTGGCCGTGTGCATGAAACCGTCCCATAGGTTGCCGACGGTGTTGTTGGCTGTAATGAAAGCTGGGATGGCCTACTTGCCCCTGGATGTCGAGTTCCCGATGTCCAGGGTGAAACACGTTCTTCAAGAGGCGAAACCTTTCGTGGTGTTGATAGACGAAGGAGGTAAATGTTTTTTCCATTCTCCTTTTTTGCTGCGCGCTCACTCCTCCGGATTTTCACGCAATCGTGATATCATGTAGTCCATGCGAAGTTAGGGGCAGTTTAAGTGATCATTTTGCTGGTTTTGAATTTGTTTCGAAAATATAGGCCATCGAAGTTTGCCATTTTTTTTTAGGAATCTTTCGTTGCTTTTGCGATATGGAAGTTATGAAATAATTCTTCCGTTGCAGATTAAGCTAGAAGAAACTCAAAAACATGTGACCAGATTTTTTTCTGTCTTTATAGTATATTATTCAAATGAAGCCTATAAAAAAAATTAAGAAAAACACTTATAGTATCTCCAGTTTTACTGTCCCAGAATTACGAAATTTCACTGTTCTATCGGCCAACTTTAATCAAATTCTAAATCGTAGACACTGAAAGTGATAACTAACCAGACACCACATTTATTATTAAATATCTCATAAAATTTTCAATATGTAAGCAGAAATTGAAACACTGCGCAAATATTTTTAACCAACTTCAAAAAGGTAGAGGTTATAGATTCGACCCGTATGTATTTATTTTTATGTTTGTTCCCTCATAACTCCTCAGCATATGGGCTGATTTTGATGACCTTTTTTTATTCGAAAGGGGGCGATGCCCCGGTGGTCCCATCCCACACTGCATCAACATTTGCTCAATATTTTGCCAGTTCTGGTTAATAATGAAAATTATTATCACCCAATTATTATTATTTTATGTACGTCCGCGCATATTTCGTCAGCATGTTGTGTCATAATATATCAAACTAAAAAGTTAAAAATAAAAAATTTTTAAAAAAATTAAAACCGACTTCAACAAAAAGAAATTGTACTATAAAGTAAAAAATAATTTTTTTAATCTCCTTATTTAATCTACGACTCTCATATTTTTTAAGTCGGTGTCTCATCATTTGCACTGTGTAAATCTGGCGCCAACTTAAAAAATATGAGAGTCGTAGATTAAGTAAGGGAAAAAATAACTTTTTACTTTTTAGTGCAATATTATTTTTTTGAAGTCAGTTTTAATTTTTTTTAAGTTTTTTACGCAGTTCTCCATCTATATGCAAAGTTGTATTAAAAATGATACACAATGCTTCACTCAGTCCCCTAATTATTATATTTCTGTTTAACGAGTAGTAGATAATAATAATAATTTTAATAATGGAAGCCTTTTGATACATAAGTGAAAAAGATAAAAAAATAGGGTGAGCACGACGAAGCGCACATGAGTAACACTGTATAGAGGACGCCAGATAGCAGAATAATATCATTAATAACATTAGTCAGCAGTTAACGATAACAAAAATAGATTGTTTAAACGAGTTAAACGAGCAATAAAAAAGGTCCAACCCACTGGACTACTTATTAACATGAGTGGCAATACGATTAATGGCATTCAATTTACCCAACACTGTACGATGAGGTTCGATGTAGAGTTGGGAAGTTCGCCTTATATTCTTAATAGCTGCATAAAATTTAATATGTTGAAGAATACCGGAACAGTCTACATTATCATGAAGCATAAAGTCGAAATATTAATAATAATAATAATAATAATACTAATAATAATTAGTGATCCTCGAAACTCCCTACAAAGCAGACTTCAAACTCGATCTACATAATTTTCCTAGGCGACCAAGCGTCACGCATAAACACCAATTCGTTTAATTATTTATCGTGTCGAGGGAAACGATAGCTTCATACATATTCAAAGCTGCCTGATTAAATTACTGTCTTTATTGCGATTTCGCTGCGCCTCCTTGGCCAAGAAGATTTTGAAAACGCGATCGGAAGAGTATCGGAGCTGGACGTTTGAGCAAGGGCAGAAAAAAGAAGGTGACAAAAATGGTGGAAAAGAGAAAGAGAGGATGAAAGTACGATGAAACTAGACCTCGTTCGCCTTCACCTTTGAATATGTATATAGCTCGATGAAAATGATTCTTTCTTCGATCGGTAACCGGAAAGGCCTTGGCACCTACGCAAATCACCGCGGCGATTTAAAGGCCGACCGAAGTACCGATTCGCTTTTTTTTCCTGTCCGGCTGGAATGATTTCCTGAAGTTCGCGAGGCATTTAATTGGCGGCTGTTATACAGGGCGGTTCCAAAATCGTGGTACAATCGGAAAAGAGGTGATTCCTCGTACAAAAATAAATTGAAAATACAATACAATTAAATATTTTCTCATATTATCGGGAAAATCGAATTCGAAAACTTGCTCAGTAGTTAGTACGCATACACTTGGACAGAATGCAGGAGTAATTATTATCGAAATTGTAGAATAATTTTCCTTCAAACGTGGTTGCATTTTTGAGAAAATCGATTTGAAAATGGAACCAATTTTTAATCAAATGCACGCACACTTGTCGGATTTTGAGAATCAATTTTCTCGAAAGCACAGTCCTGATGAGAATTTTTTTCCACAATTTTGACTTACTTTTGCGCAAGGATTCACAGCATTTGCAATTTAGTGCAAATTTAATCGTCCCTTTGGAATACGAAACTTTAAATTCTGTTATATTGAAAAACACTGTTCTAAGTATTCGTAACAGTAGCACCACTAAATGGAACACCCTGTACATCCACAAATCCGTTGCTACATAATCTACTGCGTTCTCGATGTTCGTTTAGGAATGTCACGCAGGCTTATACAAATTCTGCGCGCGATCGATGATAGACGATCGCAGCGGGAAATGGGACAAGAAAAAAGGGTTGTTATCAGCGATCCATTTCTAAATGTTCCAGCGGATCCAACGATCTACGAGGGGACAGCGACGATCACCTACGAGCAACTGGTGGCGAGGCTTCGTCACGTAGAAAAGGACGACTCCAAGCAGGAGCAAGACCCTGAGCAACCCGCGATCGTGCTGTACACTTCCGGGAGCACTGGCACGCCGAAAGGTAAAGACGCCAAATAAGAGTCGATCTGTTCTCCCGATTTTAATTGACTCCATTCTCGTATGTAAAATATATTCTCCTTGCGTGTTCTTGCTACGCGAAGGAGTGCTTTTGCCACACGCCGCCGTGTTGAACCGACTGCAGTGGCAGTGGAGGGAGTTGCCCTACGCAGCGAACGAGGAGCGATGCGTGTTCAAGACGTCCCTGACGTTCGTCGACAGCGTGTCCGAGATTTGGGGACCTCTGCTGCAGGGGCGCACCCTGGTGATCGTTGCGAAACAAGTGACTAAGGACCCGGAGAAATTCATGCAGGTGTTGGAGAAGCATAAGGTGAGGGAGATACTGTTTGCGTCAGTACTTGGAGAAAATGTAGTAGAGCTTCTGTTTCGAAACAAGGTGATCGTTATCCCCTCCACTTCTTCTGTTCTTGCCGTGGAGAAACACTACTTCACTCCTATTTATCATATTTCGTATTTAGTGATTGTTAATTTAGGATAAATTAGGTAGAGATCAGTCTTCTACACTGCGTTCCACATTAGAGTACCTAAGGTAGTTGACCCAGTCACCGATAGGTACCCACTCGTCGATAATTTGAATTAATATTGAGATTTTATAAGGTTTTTGAACAATATTGTGTAAAAAATAAAATTGCAAATTAATATTTAAGTCTTTATCTACATATATCATCACAATATTGTTCAAAAACCTTATAAAATCTCAATATTAATTCAAATTATCGACGACTAGGCCGACCTGCTTAACCTATCGGCGACTGGGTCAACTACCTTATACTGGTTTCGCGCAGGGATATACCAAAGAGAAGGTATACCAAGAGGCGACACTCTGACGAAGAAACCAGTTTTAGAGAGAGACGAAATCCACAACCAATTTAAATGTCCATTCGGTAGTCGGAGAGAGACTTGATTAACAAGAGGCGATAGTAAGACGAAGATATGCAGCTGCCTATACAACCAATTTAAAGGGATAAGCGAACGGAAGAACTTCAAAGATACCGCCTAGGAGTGTCGCCTCTTGGTATACCTTCTCTTTGGATATACCTACTGTTGATTGGTAGGAAACCGGCAGGGAAAGTGCTACAACCAATCGCGTGTGTCAGATCCGTGGAAGCTGCGCAGATCGGTCGCAAATCGGTAGGGGCGTCGGCAAAGAGGAGATATAATAAGCGAGGCGTCACTCGACAAGGACGGAAATAACCTAGGGAAATCACTAGATAACCAATTTAAATGCCCATTCGGCAATGATCGGTAAACTTCGGCAATAATTAGCCAATTGCGGTAAGGTACATTTAGTCGATTTGAATATCCCGCTCGAATATACAACCAATTTAAATGCCAAGGTCAAGTAAGGACTTCAAAGGTTCCGCCCGGAGTGACGCCTCTTATTATACCTACTCTTTGGCGTCGGTATGCTCTTATATGGAACGCAGTTTAGAGATCACGTGTAACACAGTTGGACTTCTATCTGGACTTGTAACATTCAACAGCCGTTTCTTAATAGGTTTTCGTGCGCTGGAAATGAATAACCCTCAGTTTTTGAGATATTCGATTCTGAAGAAAACTACAGATTTTCAACTTTGAACATCTTTTGTGTCGAAGCAGTAATTGGTATTCGGTTACTTGTATCGTTAAATTATTCTATGAACCCTCCCGAATACAATGATATTAGTGCATTTAGTTATTAGTGCAAAGTTATTAGTGCATTATGAATATTTAAATATGTTTAAACAACGATCCAAAGGAAAAGAACACTCGAAATGCATTTCAATTTATTTCCAAAATTAAGGGTCTCGGAAAAAATGTGACTACTCCACGCGATGCAGCAAACATTTTTCCTTCGGTAAGCAGCAACAGAAGTGATAAGTCACGTTTTGTTCTTGATACAGAAACGAAATAGTTTGGCAAAACGTTCGGCGCCGACAGTGGTAGTCACGCGCGTTAACCTTTAGGGGACCGGCAAGGCCCCTTTTGGGGCTCTGTGGAAGTCCTCTAAGTTTGCACAAGATATACGATATATATGTGTAAAAAAATTTGGAAACTGAAAACCACTACTTTTGCCAAAAAAAAAAAAAAAAAAACGGTCCTCTAAACTCTAAAGGTTAAGCGATTGTGTTACGCTGTGCGGCAGTGGATCGCGCGCCGCCATTGACTACCACTGTCGACGGCGCACGTTTTATCAAACTCAGGGCCGGCGCGAGGATGGTTGGCGCCCTTACGCAAGAAAATTTTCGGCGATCCCAAATTTTAGCACCTGTTTTCTATTTAATATGTTTTGCCTTTACGAGATAGAATTTAAAAAAGAATTACATTTACATTTTGTTTATACGGGAGTTGGATTCCTTCATTATTAAGTATGCGATATAGTTTTTAGCGCCCCTTCGGCTAGCGCCCTTATGCGACGCATTACTTGCATAATGGGTTCCGCCGGCCCTGATCAAACTATTTCGTTTCTGTATCAAACACAAAACGTAACTTACCACTTCTGTTGGTGCTTTCCGGAGGAAAAATGTCTGCTGCATCGTGTGGAGTACTCAGATTTTTTCCTAGACCCAGAGTTTTGGCAATAAATTGAAAGATATCTGCAAAAATAGGTGCATTTCGGGTCTTCTTTTTCCTTTGATCATTGTTTAAACATATTTAAATGTTCATAATGTACTAATAACTTACATCGTTGTATTCAGGAGGGTTCATAGAATAATTTTACAGAACAAGCAACCGAATAACTTTTACTGAATCGACACAAAATATGTTCAAAGTTGAAAATTTGCAGTTTTTTCAAAATCGAATTTCTCAAAAACTGAGGGTGATAGCGACAAACGGTTTGCGGATTTGTTTTCAGAACACAAAAACTTATAAGAAGCAGGTATTGAATGTTACAAGCCAAAAAAAAATTTGTCGAACTGTGTAATTAGTACATATGTGGGATCAAGAACAGCTGTAACAGGAGTCGGGAACGTAGATCCCTGGAAGAATCGGCATTGGTGGAGTTGGTTAGACGGCTGGCTAGTACGTAGAGCAGGGTTGACTAACTGGCGACTCACGAGCCGCCGGGGGCCCCTCGGCCTTGCCGCCACGCTGAACGGCCCCCCTCCATACCGACCAGACTCTAAGGATTGCAGTCGATTCCTCCTCCTTTCCTTCTCATTTCAACAGCGATCGTCAGTGTGTGGTAGGTATGGAGGGAGCCGTTCAGCGTGGCAGTAAGGCAGAGGGGCCCCGGCGGCTCGTGAGTCGCCAGTTAGTCAACCCTGACGTAAAGGATCCTTAGTTAGTTGGTTCGAGTCCCATCACCCGAGACCGTTTTTTCCGTGGCTCCCGAAACACTAGGATTTATAAAATCTATTCCCAAAAATATACCCTCAGAATATGGAAAAGAATCTTATGTTTCAACTTCAATAGCAATTCAGCTTTAAGAAAATAGCAAAGCAACTAATTTGCAATGAACACAAAGAAAAACTCTCGATTGCATAAAATTAATAAAATTGCAAAAAGATACCACTGCCATTATGTTTACCCCCAACTCTCCACTCCCCAATTTAGGGAGTCCACTTTCCAATAGTTTCCACTCAAATAACATTACTCATGCTTACATCACTTATGTCGAAACTATTTCCCTTCACAAAACTCGGTCAATTTCCCAGCTGAATTCCACCACACTTGTTTCCGTTTCAGATCCAGCGGCTGGTGCTGGTTCCCTCCCTGCTGCACTCCATGCTCATGTACCTCGGTCTACGCGTAAGTACCACACCGGTTATTACACGCAAGTAATTACGCCATTGTGTCACAACACCTACTGATCCAGATAGTTCAATTAGAAGCGTTCGAACAATGTTACAATATGTTTCCCTAAGCCGCACGCACGGATGGATCATGCATCCCCGGCATTCAAGCGTTTCAATTAAACCCGGGAGTTGAGAACTGTATCATTATATATCTCCCTTATGAGTGACTTAATTCCCTCCGTCGGACGTATATAATCACGCCAACCAGCAATCTGTCTATTAACTGTATTCAATTTCAATTCCAGGACAAGGAGAACGTACTACGTTCACTGAAACTTTGGATATGCTCCGGCGAGACATTGCCACTTTCACTGGCCGAGCAGTTCTTCGCTACTTTCGACAGTGGCGACAAGATCCTGGCGAATTTCTATGGGAGCACGGAAGTGATGGGTGACGTTACCTATCATCTCTTGAACAATCGAAATCAGCTGCAGTCGACGGAGAAGGTCCCTATAGGTAAAGGACGTGTGTTTAAGATCGAGTGCTTGAAATTTAAGTTGTACTTGGTTGATTCTACTGCCAGTATAATCTTTGACATTCATATTGAATTTGAAACCACATTGTAGGTAGATATTGTACTGAGCAATGGTGAGCTTGCTGAAGAAATTAATAGAGGGAATTGGAAGATTCTATAAGAGATCTTTAATTGTGAGAAATTGAGTAGTATGTAATAGTAACCAGGACCTGATTTAGGGGAGCGAGGGGCGCAAGCAGGGCAACTGCCCAAACGGGAAAATTGTTACAAAGAGAAAATTAGAATCGATAAAAACCAATAAAAGAGTAAAACTTTTTGAAAAAGCGATAATAAAAGTAGTTAAAGCTTTTAGTATTCAACAAATACCTACAAAAAATTTCGCTCACTGTGAAAAATTATAGTTTAAAATAATTATTTATAACGTAATAGAAAGGGCGGTAAAAGTAATTTTTGCTCCGGCCCTGATAGTAACTCGAGAGCGGACCGTGTACATCACAGAGTTCGCTGTATGTAGTGGAGGGAGCTAGGCCACGCCCTCTGCCCCGCCTTCTCTTTCTGGGCATGCGCACTGAAGACTTCCCTCATGCTCAGTACACCTGTTCTATCGTTACTAACGTTTAGATATAATATATGCGCTCGTGGTGGATAATAATATAGTATCTTCTGTTGGAAATTGAATTGAAAATTTTATATTTGAAATACGAGTAAAAAGAGAAAGAAATAAATACTATTTCGAAGAAGTTGTATAAGGAATTTCTGTGAAAGATTTTCACGCGAAAGTCTACGCCTATTTTAACGTGAATGCTCCCTGGTCACAGGAAAGCCACTGGACAATTGTATCGTGTACATCGTGAGCAAGGAAATGAGACTGGTCCCGCAAGGAGAGGTCGGTGAGCTAATAGTGGCTGGAAGGAACCTCGCAGCTGGATACGTTCGCGACAACGACTCTCGCAAATTCCTCGACAACCCCCATGCAATCGATCCAGGTACGCACATCACTTGCTAATCTCCATTTCAATTATACATAGGTCACTGTATCTACGCATGACTATAATTGATTAGTTCGAATGGTCGTTGAACGAAAAAATAAATACCATTACAATTAGGGAATTATAATGAATTTTGAGTCTGCATTTTGGAAGCACTGAAAACTTCCCTGACTTACCACAAATGAACCCGTATTTCATAAGGGTGTATATTCTGATCGAAACATTCGATTCGAAAATGCTCCATAAGTGGATAGTGACCAATGACAGAAGACGAGTTAACTCGTCGTGCCCAGTGAAGAAGCATTTTCAAATGACGAGTTCACTTGTCTTCGTCGGTTAACAGATTAAATTTAGATTAGCTCTGCAAACTTATAATTCAGAGGTACTCCCTGCAAGGTGGGTGGAGCAAATTTTTCCCGAGTGTACAGTTGGGGTGCAAGGGGTAGTACAAAGAAGAGCATTCGCAGACTTTTTTCCAGGGTGAAAGAGTAACTTTGAGAAACGGTCAAGTTGATAGTTGACAGTTGACTTGTTTGAACACATTTTGTAGCGCCGATTTAATCAAAAATTTAAAATAGAAATTTAAAAATATTCTTTTTTAGTATAAACTTAATAAAGATTAGATTTTACAAATAAGTGATTTTTTTCTCAAGGGGACATGAGTATAAATTAAACATGTGGAATAATTTAGTCGAGTAATTTAGTAACTTACCATATGTGGACACCAAAATTGAGTGAAATAATTTAGTAAAACAATGGTAAATTACTAAATCACTCGTTACTCGACTAAATTACTCGACACGTTTGAATCAGCCTTTAAACACAGTAGTACGCAAACAAAAAGTAAACAATATCTAGTAAAATGTCTCCCAAATTCCCGGATGTGGAATTCCACACACACCAAAATCTCAAGTGTGGAATGCTTCACACATTAACTTCAACTTCTCACCCTCTCCCGCACCCTTCCCTCCACCCCAAAATCACTATCAATAAAAAGGAAATCCCTCGACAACGATGCGAAATTCTTCCAAATAGCCACGCCATACGACCTGCCAATTCCACCAGGATTCGCTGCTCGTGGACTAGCAACAGTTTCCTCGCGATCACCATCGGCAAGAAGAAGCCGCGGGCGTGCATTATCGCGCGATTAAATGGGGATCTTTTACCCTGGCAGCGCCATAAAAGGAGTCGACCGGCGCGTAATCTCGTTAAGAATGTAACGTCCGCGGCCGACCCTGTCCCACCTGGGAATAATTCACGCGAGCGGTGGAAATCCCGCGTTTTTCATCCGGCTCTCTCGCTTACTCGAGCGCGATAATCGCCCGTAGATCACGATGAAAATTTATCCTCGACGCGTCTGATTATACGGCCCGTGATTAATAGCGAGGTATGAATGAATCGCGCGCGCAGGAACAAAAGGAGAGGGGCAGACAGTGCCGTCGCGGATCGTTTTTAGCGCGTGCTATCGCGATCGTTGCGCAACACCGAGATTCGAATCTGTTGGTAGCTATTAATGACTGTTTATGTTGCTTTTAATAGAGTACTCGAGGATCTATCGCACGGGCGACTACGCGAGGATATCCAAGGGGGTGGTTGTGTACGAGGGGCGAGTGGATTCGCAGATCAAAGTCCGAGGACACCGAGTGGATCTCACGGAGGTGGAGAAAGCGGTTTCGAGAGCACCTGGGGTGGACAAGGTGGTGGTGCTTTGCTACAAGCCGGGAGAATTGTCTCAGGTATGGATCTGATCGTTGAGAGTTGGTTAAAATGAGATTGAAATGTTGAGCGGTATACTGTGTGCGGGGATGAGCTATTTGTATTCGTTGGACGTGCTAGCTGAACGCCGGTGGGCGTTTTCCGGGTGGATGAATGTTGAGGGGTGATTGGAAGAATTAATGTGAGCTTGTATAATGTGGTGGGTGTATCATTTTTGAAGGGAAAGTGGGCCGAAGATGCACGAGAATATTTTTGCAAACTGTTAGTTGTATAGATTCGAGTATAAGCTATAGTCAGGCCAAGATAAATTGCTCACTCATGATCGTTGATAGTGGCAGTGATACCAGATCGAGGACGGGTGCCCTCGAGAATTTCCCCCACCTCGCGCACACTACGCCGGAGCAGCGTGTCCATGAGCTCGGCGCCTCGGAGTCCAACTCACGGACGCGCTGCTCCGGCGTAGTGTGCGCGAGGTGGGGGAAATTCTCAAGGGCACCCGTCCTCGATCTGGCATCACTGGATAGTGGTCACCCCCGCTCCTCCATTCAAATACCATTTCTTGGACTTTTTCCTAAATATTCTTTTTGTGATTTCACTCCAAAATTCATATCTGTAGTTTTAATAATGACTCTAAAGATTTTGTTACAGTGATTTTATCATTTAGCTTTACAGCTCCAATTACAATGTTTCAGACGTTAATCGCCTTCATCACTACCACAAACGGTTCGTCCACCTGCGGCCAGAAGATCGAGGGGTTCCTGCAAGCCACCGTACCCCCGTACATGTTGCCACAAGTTGTCGTCGTGGACAACATACCGCTGTTAACGAACGGGAAGACGGATCGCCAGGCTCTGCTGAAGCAGTACGAGTCCTCGAATCTCAACAGCGGTACGGTATTACAGTGAACGCTTAATCAAGTGGGAATCTCCGTCAACCGATTCCATACTGCCTGACTCAAAAGCGGTATCGCAAAATTTAGAGGCGTATTCTACATATCTGAAATAAGAATTTCTGCTTCTAAGCTTTCCAACAGTGCTGCTGAACTACTCTTAGAATTTGCCTTAAAATCATGTCACATTGCAAAATATAGGCAAAAAAAATTCCTATAAATTGACACCCTTATAATTTTACAAGCAATAGTGAGGTAACCAATGCGAATACCCAAACAGAAGTTGGAAAGTGTCTGACGCCGTTTTTAGCCCCTCTTCATCATTGGCTATTACTCAGTACATCAACGACGAAATTAACCAGAAATTCTATAATCCGAAATTCGTGTTTAATCGCGACGAAAATTGCAGTGATTTATTTTATTATTCTTTCCCGCAGAAAACGACCTGCACATGAACTGCGATTACTCTAGTGTGCCCGCGGAAGAGCTGGAAAAAGCGAAAGTGCTGTTCCCAACGGTGGCGTCTGTGATAGGCCGCGGTAGGCGTGCGATCGTGTCGCTTGATTCGAATTTCTACGAGCTGGGCGGGAACTCGTTGAACTCCATCTACACCGTGACGAAGCTGAGGGACCAGGGCTACGAGATAGGCATCACGGAATTCATCACCGCGAAGAACTTGGCGGAGGTGCTCGGCCGAATGAGGATCAGCACGGACGAGGTGCTCCTGGAGAAGGACTTGAACGAGGAGGAGCACATCTTCGAGATGCTGAACGACTCCCACAAAAGGGACGTGATAGAGTACGTATAATTTGCTAATTCAAGTAAAGTGGGTTCTAAACCATTAGAACTAATATTCCAAAATGGCGGCCGCCCGTGACTCGCCCCACCTCGAAAGTACGAGCACCCATAACTCTGTTCAAAATTTGAAATTCGGGATAATACGAACACTAAAGGAGAAAGCACGACGGAGAGTTTCCATTATGAGAATTTGAGAACGAAAATTCGATTTCTACCCTTTCTCTTTAAGGTGATGTTTAATACCCCAAAAGAGGAATGAATGGAAAAAATAAATTATTTCTTTTTACAGGATTATAACGGAGAGCTTCTACAGCAAGGCAGACTTGGAGCAATGGCTGATGCCAGGCATAGAGAAGGACGATTATCATTTGATGATGGAAATCCTCTGGGGACCACTAGTCGAGAAGAATCTGAGCTTCGCGGTGAAGTCAGCGCGGGACGGTCGAACGATCGGTGTGGGCCTGAACTTCGACCTGTGGGATGAGCCTGAGCTGATACTCGACTCCAAACTGACGATCGTGTTCGACTTCCTCGAGTTCTTGGAGGCGCCTATCAGAGAGCGAAAGCTGCCCAAGGGAAAAGGCCAGATCGTGCACAATTTCATGATGTCCACCAGTAGCGATCTGAACCCAGCCGAGAACGTGATCATGATGAAGGAGATGGAGGTGTACTGTCTGCAGCTGGCCAAGAGGAAAGAGTACGCTGGGATCTTCACCACGAACACCAGCCCCCTCACCCAGGTAACGATCCCCTCCCCCCAGCCTTCCATACGAAACGCAATCATCGTTATTCATCTACCATTCGCGGCAGCGCCGGAGATTCGATTAATCTTGCAATTCTCAAGAAAATGCACCGTAGAAACTTTTTTAACGAGGTCGTTACGACGTGAAAACTGCTTCATTCGCGCGACCTCCTCGCGGATAGGATATGAAAATTGGACAACTCGAGAAACAACAGCCGAGTCTTTACTGCTACGCTTATTGTTAGTGTTATGTCGAACGTCCCCAGGCTTTCCAATCCCTCCCAGAATCACGCAGCGCGAAATTGTTTAGCGGATATCGTTGCTGGTAAAGAGAACTAGTTGAACTGGTCCCGGTAAGTAAATATGTCAGAATTACCAGTCCCGAGATAAGGACTCTCAAAATGCCATTTTTAAATTCCCACCAATGGTAGTTAAAAGTTCCAAAGTTACCATAAGACTCCATCGGTTTCACTCTGAGTTCATTAATTTTATCCCCATTACAATTTTCCTCCATGTTCGGAAACAGGGAATAAAAGCTGATTTTTTTATCTTACTGTTTACGTTACAGCAACTCGGAATGGACGTGTTTGGATACGAAACAATGCTGACTTACCAAGTGAACAAGTACATTGCCCCTAATGGTACGAAACCCTTCGGACAGGCGCCTGACAGTCAGCTGGCGATTTGCTCGTTGAAAATGATCAAGTAACTTCGCCTGCAACGGAAAGATAACGTTAGTCAATTGAGTCGTGTAAGGGGAGCTGGATCTATCGCGGTCTTCCATGGCTGTGTATAATATTGCGATAATAGAATAAGAATCTAAGGTTAGCGTACTTTAAGAACGATATCGAGTATTAATTTATTTTAACAAAGCATTGTCACGACATCGCGTTGTACATTCCACTGTCTGATTTGTTGATTACGATTGTTTCGTACTTTATTGCGATTGCTGTGTCGCTACGAGGCGGAAAATACTCGGTGCTCTACGCCGCTGAGCATTTACCCCCACCATAACACGCTACTCTACCCTCACCACTGAGTTTGAAAGACAGAGGGCGCAACTCGTAAGCACACTCTCTATCCCTCAAATGGAGAGGTTAGGTTAACGCATAATGAGTGTATATAGTTGTATATGATTCTTGCAATATTTTCTGCTTCGAGTATAATTGAAGAGTCTTTGTAGAGCATACTGTTAGTGCCAAAAATGAAATTCCATACTGCAGTATTGGGAAGTGACATGGGGGCGGGGCCTGACCAAAATGGCGTCGATATGGGTACAAGATATATGCGATATTGTACTTATTTACGAAAATGTTCCTTTCTATGCAAAGTATATGTGATTGGGCAGGTTCAAATCCTGTTCAGCCGGACTTGATGTGTACCCAACGAACGCTTCTACTTTCGCCACCAGATGTCATAGTTCCCAATTACCATTGGCGCGTAGAACCTTTTCCG
Organism: Andrena minutula; assembly: GCA_929113495.1. Taxonomy (NCBI): domain Eukaryota; kingdom Metazoa; phylum Arthropoda; class Insecta; order Hymenoptera; family Andrenidae; genus Andrena; species Andrena minutula. The sequence continues at coordinate 73,365,762 of OV815993.1, read as the reverse complement.
ATAATTTTTTTTTTATTTTTGGTACTTACAGTGTGTTCTTAACAAGGACTTCAATTAATGTATTAATGTGTACACTATTACGTCGCGTTAGGCTGACGCAATTAAGAGAACAATGTATCGCGTTGGCTATAAGGAAATGTAAATACTTTTGTACATAAGAATCGTATGTGATAAACTATTCCTTACTCTCTCGTACCTTTCGCCGCTTTGGTTAAGACTGTTGAAACTTCTTACCGAATTTATTGTACAGAATGTGGAAATTGATACGACGAATAATGTAAATGGAGCTCGAATGTATAAGGAGAGATGATATTCGCGTTATGTTAGGAGATTGTGTAAGGAATATAGGTTAAGTTAGAATGTGGATCCAATATGGAAAAACATTGTTAAATACAGTAAGAAAGAGAAATTCTATGCACCTTTGGCGCTCCGTATTGAAGCGCCATTGCGAGAATATGTGATCCACGAAGAAATTCTTGGATACACTATTGTAAATTGTAAATAAACTGTGTTACAACGCGTGATATGTCATTCCAGAGTAACTGGAATATTAATGTAGGGTTCTGAGTAGTAATTAAAGCGTTTAAGACAGAAAATTTGATTTAAATTTGCTCGTACGTACAGCCCTTGTTTGAACCTGTCTCGTTTCAAATATTACTGAATTCGTCGTTTTCCTTGTAGAGGGCAGCACACTCTAATCCCAGTAGCTATCCAGGCTATTCTTGGGTGCGCCGCACAGTGGGGCAAAGTAATGAAGTTTGTGTCAAAATCAAAGGACTTTTGATAGAAATGAGATAGAGCGATGATTTTTTTTTAAATTAAAGCTGAAATATTGCAGAATAAGGGAAATTAAAGAGATTATGGTAAGAACGTTTTTGAACTTTGAAAATCTATGTTAAACTTGAAATCGATTTTTCCCAAAATCCTGAGGTAGTAGACAAATTTTGCGAACGGATGTGAAATCAGCGTGACAAAATCTACAGGAAATGATGTACAACATGTCAAGAAAAAATCTAACCGTACATGGTATTGGATATATCACAATTTTGTTGTAATATTTCAAGTTTGACACAGATTTTCAAAGAAAAGAAACGTTCGTATCATAATCTCTTTAATTTTCCCTTATTCTGCAATATTTCAGCTTTAACGTAAAAAAAATCATCGCTCTATCTCATTTCTATCAAAAGTTCTTTGATTTTGACACAAACTTTGTCACTTTGCCCCACTGTGCGCCGTGCGTTCCATTTAAGCCCAAATCGACCACAACGCCCGTAGTTTTCGTTTCATGTAGCGGCCGCGATCACCGTGGGCGCGCTCCAAGGGCGGTATTTTCAATCGTTGCTTATTCTTACGTTCAGCTTAAGCATTTGCTTTAAACCCCATCTAGATCCTTCGTCGGGAAATAAGCATCGACCCAAGCATTTACTTTGTTAAGGCATCATCATTTATTCGAGATTCTCAGCAGTGTCCACGGGAAAAGGCCCCGTAGCTATGGACTACGCTCCGTTACGCATGATGCGCGATGATGTTAACACAATCAACGACAAGGTGGTAAACGAAAGGGCGCCACCTTGGCGTTGATTGGTTTTTACGTCATCGCGCATGCGTAACGTAGCGTAGTCCATAGCTACGGGGCCTTTTCCCGTGGACACTGATTCTCAGTCGCTTTTTAAGGAGAAGTTCCGGTCTAAAAGTCGATTTTATTTTTATTTCATTTTCCGAATGTTCAACCTGTTAGGAATACATGGTTAAAAGGATCTTTCGAAATTCGTAAAATTCACGAAATTATAGGTATTTGAGTAACGGCAAATGCATGGGTAATACCCGGCCACTCGGCACTCGCGTAAATCATTAAACGCGTTTTTCTCGAAACAGGGTTCTCAAAACGATGGGACCTGTATCTCCAAAAGTTATTATCCGATTCGACTGAAACTTTTTTATTTTGAAGAATATACTTCTCGCTAGGGGCGAACCGTGTCTGTTCGGACGGAGAATACATGAAGTCTAAGGGCGGTATTCTCAGTCGCTACTTATTCTTGAGCAAATGCTTAAGCATGCGGCATCCTCTACTAACCTACTAGCTAGTAAAGGATGCCGAATGCTTCAGCATTTACTTAAGAATAAGCAACGACTGAGAATACCGCCCTAAAGCTCGTCTTATCTGAATAAGGCGAACTTTGTTAAGACATGCTTAAGCGCATCGACTGAAAATACCTCCCTTATCTTACTTAAAATAACGAATAAATAAACGTTGTAAAGTTATACACAAAAAGAATTATGTAATTCAACCTATAATCTATACTATACATTATATACTATAGTTTATTTATTCGTTATTTTAAGTAAAATAGCTTAACGTGACAGTAATGAGAATGTATCGCAAATGAAACTCGGTCGAGGTGGCGCTGATTGTAGTGTTTTGAGCATGCGCGTGATGACGCCGTGACGTCAAACCAATCAACGCCAAGGTGAGCTTGGCTTTGCGCTGGCATTGATTGGTTCACGTCACGGCGTCATCACGCGCATGCTCAGAGCACTACGATCAGAGCGCTACCTGGACCGAGTTTCATTTGCGATACATTCTCATTGGTTAGGTATCAATAATTAGATCCTTTACCCTAAGGTCGTGTTCAGATATACTGTCCGGTGAGTTCGGTTTGGCGAGCAGCGCGCGAGGAAAAATCAGCCACCACCACCTGACGATCGTGGATTGGCAGTTGAAGTTGCTTAGGTTCTTGGTGAGAAGCTAGAGAAAAAAAGCACCGAGGCAAACAGCGGGTGGTGGGAGAATACCCCTCACGAATCTTACCGGCCAATAAATCTGAACACGACCTTAGCTAGCTTCGCTTGCCTTGGCGCTAGCGTCGGTTCGTTTCCCACTTTGGCGTTGATTCTTATTTCCGGTTTCCGCCCCACGCGGAGTAAGAGAAATAATTTATTCCTGCGGTATATCTTACTCGCAAGAAGATGGAAACATATATTTTACTTGCTACTGCTCTCGAATTGAAAAATACACAGATCGCCAAATTACTTTTAACAAGTAATTCCAATGTTAACAACAAAAACAGTCTATTTCATTTTGCAATTCTAAATGATGACATGGAGATTATTCAGATGCTTCTGGATAAAGGAGCTAATGTTGGAAATTTCAATGGTGAAACTGCGCTTCACAATGCAGTTGAAAGGATGAAAACGGAAATTACTGACGCTGCTAACAGAAGCAGCAAAATAATTGCGAACCTTCTATCAACTGGACGAGCTACTGTTGATGATAATGAAGACATCACTGAAGATGCTGACACTTCTTATCATATTCCAACGAACACAGGGTATTTAGAAATTGTTTAGCAATATTTTAAAATACGCAGCTCACGTTAATTCTGTTTTTACCTCCATGTTTATTTAGGAAACATTGTTCACCATTACACGTCGCAGTTGATAAAGGTAACGAAGAAATTATCAAATTGTTTTTAAACAAAGGAGCTAATGTAAATGCCAAAGGAAGCTACGATACAACTGCTCTACATATCGCGACAGAGAAAGGGCATTCAAAAATTGTTAAGCTCCTTTTAGAACACGGAGCTGACATTAATTCTGCTTACACCTCTACATCTCGGAAAGGTTACACATCCCTGGATTTTGCTTTTGAAAACCAGCGCAAACAAATCGCCAGATTGCTTTCAAATAGCGGCGCTAAAATTGATTCTGGGAATACCTATTCACCTCGACAAGGTTACACACCCCTGCACCTTGCTGTTGAAAACCAGCACAGACAGATCACCAGATTGCTTTTAAATAACGGTGCTAATGTCAATGCTAGAGGCAACGATGGTATAACTTCCCTCCATATCGCAACAGAGAAGGGATATTTAAGCACCGTTAAGAATCTTTTAAATGCTGGCGCTGATGTTAATTCTGCATATATTTCTCAGGATGGTTATACAGCACTGCACTTTGCTGTTGAAAACCAGCACGAACAAATTATTAGACTGCTTTTAAGTAAAGGGGCTAACGTAAATGCTAAAGGAACCAGTGGTATAACTTCTCTCCATATCGCAACAGAGAGAGGGTATTCTCAAATTTTACAACTCCTTTTAAAACATGGAGCTGACATTCATTCTGCTTATACCTCTACAGTTCGGGAAGGTTATACATCGCTGCACCTTGCTGCTGCGTCAGGCGACAAAGAAATTACTGAATTGGTTTTAAGCAAAGGAGCCAATGTAAATGTTAAAGGAAGACACAATACAACTGTTCTTCATATCGCAACAGAGAAAGGGCATTCACAGGTTGTTGAGCTCCTTTTAAAACATGGAGCCGACGTTAATTCTGCGTATACCTCTACATTTCGGGAAGGTTACACAGCGCTGCACCTTGCTGCCGAAAAAGGCGACAACGAAATTACCAAATTGCTTTTAAATAATGGTGCTGATGTAAATGCTAAAGAAATATATGGTCTAACTTCTCTTCATCTTGCATCGCAGTGGGGGTATGCGAGTATTGTTGACCACCTTTTAAAATATGGAGCTCATATTGATTCTGTGTCTCGGAATGGTCGTACACCACTGTACCTGGCTATTGAAAACAAACATGACGAAATTGTTAAGCTACTTTTGGAATGCGGAGCTAACGTTAATGCTGAAGATAAGGACGGTAAAACTGTACTACACTTTGCCGTTGCAAAAGAATGTTCAACAATCGTTCAGTATATTTTACAGCATTGTCCTGAGCTGTGTAAGAAAAGGAACAGCAGCGTTTTTAATGTTGCGGTGCACTGCTGGGGAACAGTGTATCCCCAGATCATTAAGATCCTACTTCAACATGGTTTTACTGTCAACCCTAAAGACGAAAATAATGTTATGCATGCTGCTGTTCAGAAAGGACATGCGGACCTTGTCGAAGAACTGTTAAAACGCAGTACTGATGTTAATATGTTATGCAACACAATGTACAGAGATGGTTATAAACCATTGCATGTTGCAATTAAACATGGAGAGAAGAAAGTGGCCGAATTATTGATAAGCTACGGAGCTGATGTAAATGCACAAGATAAAACTGGAAAACCACCAATATTTTATGCTATTGAGAATGGCAATTTAGAATTTACTAAGCTACTTTTAACTAATAAAGCTAATGTAAAAGATGATCCCGAAATACTAATTGATGCTGTTAGGGACGGATTCAGAGAAATTGTTGAAGTTCTCTTACAATACGGTGCTGATGTTAACGGTTGTGATAAATACGGAAGAATGCCATTGCATTTTATTATTTTAGACAATGCCAAAGCATATTTCGATCGACGTTATCTTAGATTTCCCGATCTTAAAGTTAGGACAGAAATTGCCAAATTGCTTCTAAGTTTGGGAGCTAATCCAAACAGTAGAATTCACAATGGTATGCCGATGCTTCATGCTGCTATCGAGAAAGGATACGTGAAAGTGGTCGAGGCTCTTTTGGAATATGACGCAGATGTTAATTCCACGTGCGATGGTGACATGACACCGCTCTATCTTTCGGCCATACTGCGTAACGATGAAATCGTGGAAATGCTTTTGAACAAAGGAGCTAATATAGTTGCCGAAAGCACCAATGCAGAGAATGCTCTTCTTTTTGCAATAGACAGAGGTGATACAAACGTTGTAGAACTATTGCTAAAATGCAGTGCCAAAATTGATACTATGACTAAATGTGATATGTGGTCACCACTCCACATGGCTGTGATTAAAAGATGTTCACATATTGTCAAGCTGCTCTTAAAATTTGGTGCCGACGTTGATTTTATACATATACGTGGTTTCACAGCACTTCACTGTGCTACTAAGGTGGGTTACGGAGAGATTATTACAATCCTCCTAGAACACGGTGCTGATATTACTATTACAACTCCAGACAATTACACGGCAATTGACTTCGCTATGGATGGTATGAAAGGATCCCATGATGATGATAAAACCTTTGATTATGAACTCATCTTCGATGGTCTTAAACGTCACATAATTATGGTAAAAGCTGCTAACTTACACGCAGTTAACAAACGCGTACTATCAATTAGTAGCGACGATGAAGAGCAAAGTGATATTATAAGTAAAATTCGTAAAATTAAAAGTTTAGTCCATTATGACTTTCAAGACGATTGCGAAGAAGAAGTAGCACGCCTGAGGTGCGAGAAGTTTGAAAATACTTATATCACAGTTTATGATATCTTGACGAAAGATGTAAATCAACTAGCAATCTATGCGAAGAATGAAAGTATAGTAGAGGCCTTAGAATCAGGCGATTATAATAGAAAATTTCCAATATATTCGCGTATGATAAATAGGAATTTTCGGAACGGGGTAAAAAGGAAAGACTTTCTGGAACGGAGTAAAAAAATATTCTTTTCTTTCTTTAGAAATTTCTCTGAGTTACCACGTGTCTGTACCGAAAAAATATTTAGTTACTTAAATGATGGAGATTTAAGAGTGTTACTAGACGATTTCAAGCTTATTGAACTTTGTTAGCAGTCTAATCATGTGATAATTAGTTCAAATGTACTTAAAATAGTATACGCTTAAGTTAAGGAGAAGTGTTCAAACAGGTGAAGACAGTCATAGTTAGTTTATCGATATTCAAATGTTTTGATTTTAATGTTACGATAGAAGATATTTTATTTTTGTTAAGCCTGCCTCGTTACGTTTAACATATAACAATAGTATTATTGTTACCAATACAGTATGATATATATCCAGATAAGATCCGCAAAATGCAGTAAACTATTATAACTATTTTATCGAAATAAAATATATTTTTACATATATACAGCGGAAAGTATTATTCTGTTTGCAACGGAAAAACTCGAAAAGTACTGAACCAATTCTCCTGCGGTTTTCACAGATCTGTAGAGACAATATTTGGGAAGGTTTTAGGCTATCTTTCATTTCAATATTACTAAATGGGACTGAGTAATAAGCGAAATAGTGAAGCGAGGCAGATTAATCTTATCTTACGCGGCATCCACCGCGGTGCGCGCAAAAGATGCGCGTACGGTTGCCCGCACAGTGGTGGGGATCACGGTTGCCAATACAGACACATGGCGTGGCGCGAGCAGCAGGGGAGGGGAGAGTTGGATTAGTATGTATTGGGAAACCAAGAATTTCGATACGCCAACTAGTGACAGAAATTGAATTACTGGCAGTAGTTCGCCAACAGCGCTGAAGTCTAAGCCACGCCTCCACTTGGTTTCCCAATAGCTCTATAAATATATATATATTTATGCCATAATATACTTCCATAAAAAAAACTTAAAAAAAAGTAAAAAAATTACAACAAGCACATGAAAAAATCGAGGACGAAAAAAAAGTTTTATCAAATAAATCGCAAGAAATAGAAAATAATAATATAAATATACTTATAATATACTTATAAATATACTTATATACTTAAGAGCTTTGACTCATATATTTTGCTCAGCAGTTGTAATAGTTTCACCCATAAATGAAGGTGTACTCTTACCAACGACCATACTGCGTCGGACCAAACACCAGTTCCCGTCTGATCACTGCAGTTAAGCGACGCTAGGCGCGGTTAGTACTTGGATGGGTGACCGCTTGGGAATACCGCGTGTTGTTGGTAATTTTTTTTATGCATTATTACAATTTTTGTAAGAGCATACAATACCACCCCACTTCTTGGAACTCATTACAATGGTGTAATAATGGCTGTAAAAAAAATGAAGAGAAAGGAAAAAAGAGAAGGGAAAGCGAAAATGAAACAAGAAACTGTAATAAAAGACTTCTTTTAAGAAAATAGTACTTGAAAGAAAGCAGAAATACTAATATGTATTAGAGAAAATAAAACACAATGGGAAAATATAATATTTAAATAGAAATGAGAAATTGATGCACTAAGGTAAAGGAACAATAATACGTATGTACTAAAGAAAAGAAAAAAGAAAGTGTAAGATAATAGCACCTTACTCAGAAAGGAAAAGGTTACTGCACCAAAGAAAAGAAAATAAGGGGGTAACCACGGGTAATGCAGCGCGGTATATACCGACACAATCTGGTCCGAAACATGGGTCTGGGAAATTACGTTGTTTGTCCTTATATGAGCAGATTTTGGGCTGGGCGAGGTCTCATTCGAAAGATGAAGGTTCAGTGCAGCGCGCTCTGGTCATGGTTCGACGAGATTGTGTTGATATCTAATAATATTAGTGTTCATAGTAGAGCCAAAGTCGACAAAATACACCCGCAAGAATCCAAGTATTTTTAGGTCACTATAAGAGTTTTGTGACTCAAACGATGACCAGAACGCGCTGCATTGAACCTTCCTCTTTCGAATGAGACCTCGCCCAGCCCAAAATCTCCTCATATAAGGACAAACAACGTAATTTCCCAGACCCATGTATCGGGCCAGATTGTGTCGGTATGCAGCGCGCTGCATTACCCGTGTCACGTGGCGTGTTTACCTCCTTAAGTATTTTTAGGTCACTAAAAGAGTTTTGTGACTCAAACGGTGAGCAGAGCGCTCCGCATTGAACCTTCCTCTTTCCAATGAGACCTCGCGCAGCCCAAAATCTGCTCATATAAGGACGAAAAACGAAAAATCCCAAACCCATGTTTCAGGTTAGATTGTCGGTATTGCAGTGCGGTGCATCGCCCGTGTCACGTGGCGTGTCTACCCCCTTAATCACGGGGCACTGCAAACAGAAAGTATACGAAATATTTCAACCTAACCGCAGTTTGCTGATTATTCCCGAAGTTTACCGATCATTGCCTCATGGGCATTCAAATTGGTTGGCTTAGTGATTTCCCCAGATTATTTCTGTCCTTGTCGAGTGACGCCTCTTATTATTATGGGTGCGTTCCAGTTGGGCCCAAATCGCCCGCACGGTCGCGATATGTAATGAAAATCATGGGTGTTGCGGACGATTTGGGCCCAACTGAAACGCACCCTTTGCAATCTGTGGCTTTGCTTTCAAGGGGTGCGTTCCAGTTGGGCTCAAATCGCCCGCACGGTCGCGATATGTAATGGAAATCATGGGTGTTGCGGGCGATTTGGGCCCAACTGGAACGCACCCTATATCTCCTCTTTGTCTCGAGGGCACGAAATTTCGAATTCGTTAATATTACCTACCGTTAAAGGCTGATTCTCAAGTAATAATTCTGGTCAGATTAACGTGTGACAGTACCTTTAGTCGTGTCAAACATAACCTTAAAAAATGTCAAACTTTACGAAACTTGACGGAAATCATAATAAATCAATTGACCACTTACCCCAGTTACTTTGAAGTATTTTGATGGGTGAATCTATCGATAATACTTTTTTAAAATGGCTCCACTTACAGATTTGCTGTCTTGTAGCGTAATTGGTAATCTTTATAACATGGATAATAATAAATAATTTTATATATATATATATGTGTCATTATATTCTTCAGTTTCTGTTATTTTCTTAAAAACTTTCAGAAAAAGATTCCAATGGCGATATATTATGGACATGGTCGTACCCAACAATTTCAGAATCGCAGAAAGCTGTTGTTGCGAGGAAATGTAACTTAGAATTAGAGCATAATTCTTCACAAGTGTTTGTATTTTCTAGGCACAAAAATGATTGGTTTTACATACACTGTAGCGAGGTGTTTGATTCGGATAAATTACCAAAGGTAAATTATGATTTCTTTGGAGCGTAAAGTAGCTGAATATTTATATTTAATAGGTACATGTTTACAGGTAAAACAGTTCGCATTAGTTTTATTTGCAAAAGACTTTAATCCAAGAAAATATGAGGTGCTTTCAAGGGTGCTTAGCAAAATGTATTGCAAAACTGGCAAACCAACAGAAATCCTGCAGTTGTACCTTTCGGTGTTTACGAAAGGATCCTGCTCTACCCAAGAAAATGGAACATTTGTCTCGGATGACTTCAATGGTGATCGCTTTTCTGTGAACACTAACATCACGGAACTGATTAAAGCTTTTGAATTAGAAACAATCCTAATATACACAGCTCTTCTTTTAAAGAAAAGGATAATAGTCTACCATCACAGTTTGGAACAACTTTTGAAGTGGATTAGAATATTCCCCGCGTTAATGAAACATCGTAAAGTCACTGATAATTTATTTCCCTGGGTCGATCTCGTCGATGACGAGCTGGCAGAATTAAAGGTAAATTAAATAAATACTCTAGGGAGTGATTATACACGCGAAAATAAGACAAAAATCAAGAGTGACGAAATTGTGGTAAAAGCTTCAGTTTCGAGAAAATTAACTTTGAATTAAAGCTAAATACGCGTGCAAATTCCAAATCAATTTTCTCGAAAAGGAAATCTTGATTTTCGTCTTGTAGTGTATTGTAACGAATTTCAAGTTAACGAACTTTTTTCAGAGCCATTCGCATTATATTGCGGGCTGCAGAAATAGTTCTATTTCGTCCAGAATAGAACTGTTCGATCTGCTCGTAAACATTCCGGCCAGAGAAATTACCGTCGCTTCGCACGCAAAAGGTAAAGAGTCATATATTTGAAAAAATTTCAATTCCATTGTCCATTTCAAATGAATAAATACCATCTTCTTTTCAGAAAGCCTTACAATGACAAAAACACACAAAGAAATAGCTCTGTTCATGGTTCAATTATGCGAGAATCAATCCTATACGGAGTCCCAAATAATATCAGAAATAAATGACAAAACTCAAGATCTCCTGAACCAACTAACATCCTTAGCCGTAGTTCAAGGACCCGACGGAAGGAAGATGATTTCTGCGCAGACATTGAAAGAAAAGAATTTGCCACCAGCTGTGGAAAACTTCCTAATCAACTTGGCCGTTGCAGAGAATTTATTTCTACTGTGATCTATTGTATACTCTTGTAAATATATTCATTCAACACAAATACCTCAATAATTCTAGTATCTCATATTTCCACCACGACGCAACGATTTCAACAAAAGTACAATTTAATAACTAAACAATATCATCTTTTGTAATTAAATAAAAAAGTGAAATAATTAGAATTTCGACCGTGAAGAATTTGTAAATGTTATCGACGCACTGGTTCGATCTAAAAATAGAAATTCTAATTATTTTATTTAAAATGAATGGCGAAACACTCACACCTACTCGTTTAACAAAGGAAAGTTTCTACACGTCGATATTAAGACAGTTTGGACAAGAAACCTTAAAGAATCTCAAGGATCTTTCGAACAGCAGATTCAACTTTGTTAAAATACAAATAGACCGAACCAGTGCGCTGATAACATTTACTTTTAAGTTTTAACAAAAAAGTACTCGAACTATATTATTAAGGAATTTACCTCGAAAAATAAATCTAAACAAATTTAAATTCGTAAGAAAAGGAACGTTTGCGCATTTCCTTCGCGCACGATACAATTCAATCCCGCCAAGTTTACATTTCAATATTCCCATCACAAATTTTCAATTATAAACATTATAAAATCTACGATTTGTCTAAAAACATTCAATATTCGACCTTCGAACTACAAACATTATTAATAAATCAATCAATTTCAATACCTCACAATTATCTTTTAATTCAATAGTAACTAAAACTTCCCCAAAATTGCATTATCCAAAAACGTTAAAAAATCTCAAATAAAACCTCAGCGCAATTAATTAAATTTCTAACCGCTACATTGAAAAACGACCTTTAGGAAATCTAGTGCCAAGCCAAGCCCACTTGTTACCCTTCTTCGCGCACAATTGACACAAGCATAATAATAGATACGAGTTTATCGCGAAAGCATTAGCGCCAATTAATTTCGCGACAAACCAAATTACATTTTTACCAATACTTTCACCACTTCTCTCCAATATTTCCGAGGCACTTACCGAGCCGAGTCACCTGATTTGACTCACATATTACGGGAAGCCATTTTCCCATAGTGGCCGCCTTTCATCCGGTACACGCGGTCGAGGTCCGTCGTGACAAACGTCGTGCCGTTGTGAGAATAGATCCCAGATTTTCCACGCAGACTTACCGGATTTCCCGATAGCTTGTATGGTGTGAAATCAAGCATATTCGTGCGAGAAAATGGCGCGGTACGGGCAGAGACCTGAGAACGCTCTGAAAAGAGCGAACGGTACGTATACCACTTTTGCAGCAGGCCGATGTGACATGGCCGATAGGCATTTAATCCACGGCCCTAAAAAGTCCGTTGCCCCAGCGCGTGTCGAATCCCCGGCGACCCACGCCGCCTCGCCAGACCGCGCGTCTCTGTGGCACTGGTTCATCGTCGCGAACGATATTTCTACTTGTCGCGTACACTCGAGTCGCCTACAGTCACGCCTGTCTTATCTTTTTTTTTCCAAAATACTACTCTTATCCAACCATATGCATCCGCGATATAATTATGCAAGCTGCATGCGTCGGAAAAGAACGGATCACGGATAACAATTACCAAAGAAATTGTGGAAGCTGAAGGGTTCAAGTTTCTATGGACGGCGTTACGCGAATGAAAGAAATATTTCTTTGTGTTAAATAAATTCACGTGGTAGGTGCTTTCGTCCGTGCTTAGAGAAAAATGAATTTTTGTTAGTTTCTGTTTTTACGTCGGAAGTTAGAAGCATCTTTACAATTTCTTAAAACCTCTTTGTGGTAGTATCATTGAACTGACTTTGGCAATGCATGTGTCTATTTATTTGTCTGTTACGTAAATAACGGCTAGTATTTTGCAATGTAGCTTGAGATCAGTTAGCAGTAACGGTGGTGTTAGATTATCGCAGAACGGCGTTGATTAAATATGTTAATTAAATATGTATAGCAGGGCTGCAGCAATATGTATGATTCTTTTTTTAAACAGAGTTCATCGAGGTAGGGAAACCCGCCCGAGCATTAGATACGTTGCAAGAAGTCTTCCGCAATAAAAAATGGACGTACAACTGGTCGGAGTCGGTGTTGGAGCCGATTATGTTCAAATACCTGGACCTTTGCGTGGAGCTGAAGAAGTCGCACATAGCAAAGGAGGGCCTGTTTCAGTATCGAAACATGTTCCAGTCCGTGAACGTTGGAAGTTTAGAGAACGTGATACGCGGGTATTTGCGCATGGCGGAGGAGAAGACGAATCAAGCGAGGAAGCAAAGTCAGCAGGCTGTTATAGACATAGATGATCTGGACAACTTGGCTACGCCTGAAAGTATTCTGCTCTCTGCGGTCAGCGGAGAGGACGCGCAAGATAGGAGCGACCGCACTATCTTGACGCCGTGGGTGAAGTTTCTGTGGGAGTCTTATTGCCAGTGCTTGGAATTACTGAGGACCAACGCACACGTGGAGACACTGTACCACGACATTGCACGCATGGCCTTTCAGTTCTGTCTTGAATACAACCGTAAGACTGAGTTTCGCAAGCTGTGCGAAAAGCTGAGGAAGCACTTAGAAGAGATTTGTAAATTACCGCCGCTCGTTTCTAATGTTTCCATGAACAGAGCTGAGACGCAGCAGCTGAACTTGGAAACGCGATTGAATCAGCTGGACTCTGCGATACAGATGGAACTGTGGCAAGAGGCTTTCAAGTCCTCCGAAGACGTGCACGGCATGATGAACTTATCTAAGAAGCTGCTGGTACCGAAGACCATGGCTAACTATTACCAGAAGCTAGCTATGGTTTTCTGGAAAGCGGGGAATTATCTCTTCCACGCTGCTGCGTTGTTTAAACTACTGCAGCTGTCCCGCGAGATGAAGAAGAACATGTCCGTGGAAGAGCAGCAGAGAATGGGCAACCGGGTTTTGTTGGCTACGCTGTCTATTCCACTGCCATCGGCGCACCCGGAATTCGATCGCTTCATCGAAACGGATAAGAGCCCGTTAGAGAAAGCTCAGAAGCTCGCGACGCTATTAGGGCTGACTCAGCCACCATCGAGAGTCTCGTTGCTCAAAGATATCGTGCGCTTGAATATTGTAAACTTGGCAGCTCCGCAATTGCAGGAGTTGTACTCCTGGCTGGAGGTTGAGTTTCACCCTCTGGAACTGTGCAATCGAGTAGATTCTGTTATTCAGACGCTGCAGACGGACGAGAACAATCCTTTGGCTCAATACGTCCCCGCGTTGCAGGACGTAACGCTAGTGCGCCTTGTCCATCAAATATCGCAGGTTTACCAAACTATACAGTTTTCCAGGCTTCTGGAACTCGCCAAGTTCACGACAGACTTTCATTTGGAGCGCCTGTTGGTCGACTGCGTGAGGTACAACGACATGCAGATAAGAATCAACCATGGAAAGACGTGCGTGCACTTCGGCGTTGACCTCTCCGAGGCGCAGAGGGAGGATCATCCCGATGGTCCGGTTCTGCAGGCGATGCCTTCGGAACAGATTCGTTGTCAGCTTGTAAATATGGCGACTGTACTGCATAGAGCGATTAATATCATTAATCCTAATAAAAAGAAGATGGAGCGGGAGAAAGTACGCACTGCCATGGTGGGCCACTACCACGAGACTAAGATACAGGAACACCAGAGAATCCTAGGAAGGCATAAGATCATAGAGGAGAGGAAGGAGTACATCGAACACATCAACACCGTCCGTGAAGAGGAGGAGATGAGGAGACTGGAGGAGCTGCAGAGGCAGCAGATGCTGGCGGAACAGAAGAGACTGGAACAGGAGCGAGAGGAACGGGAGAGGAAGCGTCAGCAGAGCGAGATCCAACAGATCAAGGACCGCCATTTGAAGGAGAAGATGCAACAGATCTCTCAAACTAGTCACGGCCAGAAAGTGCTGAAGAAACTAGACGAGGACGAGATCAAGAAGCTGGACGCGGAGCAAATCGCGGCCCGCGAGGCGGAGGAGCTGCAGAAGGAGCGGCGGGAGATGCAGCAGAAGCTGAAGTCTCAGGAGAAGAAGATCGATTACTTGGAGCGTGCCAAACGTTTGGAGGAGATACCGTTACTGGAGAAAGCGGTCGAGGAGAAGATGGAGCTGGCGAAGCAACGCTGGGAGCAACAGGAGGCTGAGAGGATCGCAGCGGCCATCGAGGAGAGGCAGCAGGCTGTCGCGACTCGTGAGCGGATGGCGAGGATGAAGGAAGATCACGACATGTTCTTAGCGAAGATTCTGGCCGAGCGCAAGAGTCTTTATCTAGACAAGCTGGAGGAGTTCGAGAAGATCATGAACGAGGAGAAGGCCGGTAGATTATTGAAGCGTAAGATGGAGCGGAAGGCCGAGCGCAAAGCTAAATGGGAGAAGGAGCGCACCGAGGCTCTTGAGAGAAGACGCCAGGAGGAGCTGCACATCAAGCAGGAGGAGGAGAAGCGACGCGTCGAGGAGGAGAGGAACAAGAAGGAAGAAGAGGAGAGGCAAAAGCGCGCCGACGAAGAGTCCAAGGAGGCTGAGCGTTTGGCTAAGATCGAGAGGCAGGCGGAGATCACCAGAGCTAGGGAAGCTGAGATAGAGAGGAAGCTAGAGGAGGAGAGGCAAAAGAACAAGGACATGACGGACACGTGGAGACGCGGGCCGGAGCGTCCTCGGACGCAAGAGAAACCGCAAGGTAAGTGTACTACTTGGTCATTTATTTTATGTTTGTAGAGTAATTACTGAGATTCTCAAAATTATATAATTGGTACTTTTCTGTGATCACAGCCGAGATGTCCTGGCGGCGTACATTCGAGGCGAAAGAGGACGGCTTGAAGGATGATGCGAATCGCTGGAAGAGACGCGATAATAACAAGTGGCGAAAGGACGAGACAGAAGACAAACCGAAAAAGGAAACTAACGACGGATGGAGAAGAGACGACTACGACAAAGACGACGCGAGAGACAGGGACAGGAACAAAATAGAAAATGCAGACCGTGCTATAGACGGACGCCCGGTAAGTACATAATAAACGAAGCTTCAAAGAATTGGAAGATTAGCTAAATATTTGTACTTTCACAGATGCGCGATGCTCCCCGCGAAATCCCGCGCGATCCGATGTCGGATGGATCTCGTAACCGCGGCAGGATCACCGATCGCCGTGAGGAGCGTCGGGACGACCGCCGTGATGATCGCCGCGATGATCGTCGTGACAATCGCCGTGAGGATCGTCGCGAAGATCGCCGTGAAGATCGACGTGAAGATCGCCGTGAACCCCCGCTGCGTAACATGAATAGTAGTCTAAACTGGCGCGACAAGAACGACACGATACAAAATTCTCCTCGAGAGTTGCCGAGACGCGAGGAAAAGTAAGCTTGCACCTTCATTAATGGCGAAGACAACGCATGCAACATTTAATTGCAGCGATTAACACTTTGCGTGGCGTCTGCGTGTTTTCAATCGAAGATATAATAATTCTCTCAATAGAAACAACAGCTTGCGCCGCTCAAAGTGTTAATACACCTGATGGGATATATAAAGCTTTATATGAAAACTCTGTGAAACTTATTATCTATCGCTAACGATCCTTAATAAATATTACCGTGTTACCTAGGCGAGACGATCCCAAGGAGGATAGACTTCCACCCAAGCCCGAGGAAAGAAGACGACCAGCGGAGGACGACGGCTGGTCGCAGGTTAGCCGGCGTTAACCTAGGACACGAAATCTACCTATAGAAGCAACCGTTTATTATACTTCGAGAACAGTGCGTAACGCGCAGTTAGACTTTCGCCTGGCGTTACCGACGGGCCCAACTCTACTGTTCCGTGCGCCGCTTCGTTTCTCTCCGACATACTGGTAACGATTTTTAAAAAAAACAAGATCAAGAAAAGAGCACAAAAACGGATGGATCGTAGCCAATTCACAACGCGATTGCAAACGATGGCATGGGAAAAAAATGTAATATTAATAGACGACAATGTGATTGAGTTTTGTATGATTTTTCTAAAACCTGCTGCAGCAATTTTCTAAATCGACCACACTGTGTTTCGACATGTATCGAACTTGTAAAGAAGTACTGAACGGTATACATGTTAATTAGTGCATCTCATCGTTATGTATAATATGAATTAATGTACAGAGCAGAATTTATATGACCGCCGGACGAATTGAATTGGCTAGGTGACCTAATGGCGGAGATTAAGAAAAGTCTCAAAACATCAATAAAGTTCTCTCGTAATCCTAAGTCTTGCGATAATTTTTTTTTATACATATATATATATATAAATCGGAATGTGACGTGTGATACCTCTCCCTCGAAAACAGGAAGGCGGAAAGAAAGGAGCAGAAACAGTTGTGTGACACTGAAGGATCATAATACTCCTCTGCACACGTTCATGGCAACGATTCTCGCTTGTATGATACACGCCAGCATCATCAATTTCGAGAGCATAAGAGCCGACCTTCTTTATTAATGGTATAAGTGAAAAGATCTATGAATCTTACTCGTATTGTCTTTTTAATTGTTTTATTAGATTTATGATATAGTTAATAATTAAGATACTATACGTAATAAATAAATCACTACAGAGTATCAAACTCCGTTTCTATTTACATCCTATGAAAGCTTAGTATACTAGCGAACGACTTTCTAGCTGTTAAAATGACAAGACGCGCCTCGATCGTTCTCGCGTTTAATTCCCTTCAGTTTTAATCGCGCGAAGTTCGAAGTTCCTAGACAACGGTACGGCAGAGAAGTTGCTAATAACGGTTAGGTAGCAAGTGGATTAACTAAAATCAATGACAGCGTAATTGAGTGCAACGGCGTTGCGCTAGAACAAGCCTGCGGCCGTGTCATCGACGCACTTGTATTCTACGCGATGAAATATTCATCGGATTTATTATTTGAAATTATAATATTGCTCAACGATGCGCGCACTTACGCGGGACACGCTACAAAGTTTCTCGAAATGTTCACATGCCCTGGTTTCCTCGCTCGACAATTTCCGCAACCTCGGCTTGTGCTTTTGAATAAAAGAATTCGACTGAAAATCGTTCTGCGATTACGTACTCTAAACGGTCGCAGTCGATTTGATCAAACTTCTCGGCGTTGCCTCTCATTTTTACGCATGGCAGCAGATTCCGTTTGAAAATTCGACGCTAATAGTGTTAACTCGTTTATCTCGGAGAAGCTAAATATGTATGCCAACATCTAGGAACTGTACAAAACACATTGCAGTTTTCTGACGGCAAGACTCCCGGTTGGCTCTGTCCGCGCTCAGGACGCCCTTTGATTTTCTTAATGGATCCCTTGTTCGAGTCTACGTCCTGGGACTCAATATAACATTATTGCAGCGGCCGTCTTCTCTTCCATCGCGGGGATCGCCTCCAGGCGCTCGATCTTGTCCCGGCCGGAGCCCCAGCCGACCAATACTATGCTGATCAAATGCACCACGCCAGCACACACGACCAACCTGGAACAGTAACGGTTGAATAAACGGCTTGGAAGAGGCTAAGGGAAGATCCCGAGCCCGGAAATTAAAAAAATTCGGCGACTTTGCAAATTTCCTCCTGATTACAACGCGATTTTTGTTTGCTGCCTAAATTTACTCTAAGGGGTGGAATTGACCTCTGAATATCCGGTTATTTTCTGCTTTTGTGGTATAACTCGTGAACTGTAAAATAATTTCTTTACCAAATGATAGATCTAATTAAAAAAAGTAACTTTTGGCTTGATAATTTTTTTTCTATCTCTTACAATTCGCGAGTTATAACACAAAATCGGAAAATAGACGAATTTTCAGGGGTTAATTTCCCTGCCTTAAAGTGGATTTGGGCAGCAAATAAAAATTGCCTTGTATTCAGGAGGAAATTACCTACATATTAACAAAGTTTCAGAATTTTTGAATTTAAGGGTTCACGATATTCCCTTCCAAGAGGATCCGGCATCGCCTGGAACTTGAAGTTCTTTCTGAGACCCTGGAGATAGGGTAGAGAGTTCGTATTGCAACACTTGACTGGAAGAGAATGGTAATCGCGTTAAATTCTTCATAAGAGAAACAGGAACTGACCTTCAATTAGTAGGATAAGATCAACAACTCGCGCTGTTCTTTCGAGTGATGTTATCTGGCTAATTATAGCTGAAACTTTGTATACCAGGATTTAAGTGTAGGTAGTATTGAGTTATGAGTAAGATTGTGAATCAATTTAATATTTGTTTGATTCATTTTTCATTCCTTTAGTCATATGTATAAATAGACAAACTTCCAGCTGCTTTGTGATTAAATATATCTTATACAGAATGACTAATATTATGTTTATTATTAATCCTACCTACAAGCAAAGCGTGTGGTGTTTTTCCTGTGTGTGCAACAAATATTAACGCCTTTCCAAAAAAATGTTTTCGAATTAAGGGGGTAGTAGACTATTTCAGCTTCAGAAAATCGATTAATTTTTTTACTGATTTTGAGAGTCTTATCCTTTATGAAATTTTGAAACAAAATTTCATGAAGAAATTCAAATAATTGTCGAAGTTATAGTAGCGAACATAATTGAGTGCACCGTCGAGTAACGGCCTCGTGGAGTGGTATTGGCATAGGGCACTTAACTTTGAAGCCGGTTTTCTCGAAACACCGTTTTCAGAAACGGTGTAAATCATAACTCTTGAACTAATGAATATTTTCACTTAAAATTTTAATTGGAGCTGTAGAATTCCATTCTCTATCGTGTAGAAATTCCGCATTAACATTGGATGTTTGTAAAACATTTTATAACTGATTGAAGAAGATTTTTCCTCGTAAAAATGTAGAAAAAAATTAATTCATGTGTAACTTCTACAATATTTGTTCAAATTTATCGGCAAGTTTCCACACTGTAGAACAGAACTATCTTCAACGATTAATAACTTTGACAATTTTATACATTTTGAAAATAAAGTTACGATTTTCGTCATTGTCGAAATCGTAAAAAACTGTGCCAAACATTAAATTTCCAGTATTTTGACTTTAATCTGGTACCGGCTATAGCCACAAGTCTACAAATTAATGTGCCGTTCGACTTTTTGATATCAGATGAGCAGGACAGTCGGAATCATGTCAGCCGTCGACCAACTTTTTTTGCACCTGTCTCGAACTGACCTATGTAAAGTCAATTCCACTCCATATTTTAACTTCAAAACATTCTGAATAACTGTTCAAATGTTAATAAATATGTAGTAAAAATTCCAACGTATTGTTTTCATGCTCGTCAAAAAAAATTCCCCAAAAAAGCGAAGAAAAACCGGCCGTCACATAAGACGACCCCCTTAAAGGCCTTTAATTTTACTTATACCCTAGTTCTGCTCATACAAATTTGGGTTACTTAAAAATTTATCTCCTATTTTTTTGTCTTTTTTACGCGTTTCCTTTTTCACTTTGCACGCGCACCCATCCGGGTCTCCCTATCTCCCTTAAAATCCTCCTCACATTCAAAATCCCCTGCAATCTTGATTCCACTAACAGAAAAGAGACTCAAAACTATATTACCCCCCCTGTAATTAACAAGAGCTTAAAGATCATACATAATAAAATTCAACATACTGAATTAAACAAGCAAACGCTTCATCCCAGCGAAACAACTGCTCCCGCTAAACCCCAGCAAGACAGAAACCAAACCTGATACAATATTAAGATTGAAGCTACGCTTCTCCCCATTCATACTATTCCCCGTCGAATTGTCAGCATCAATTCATTGCGGAAAGTCGAGGGCCATCTATCGCGGCGGACAGTGCGCCTTAGAACTTGCCAGCCATGAAACATGGAATCATCGTTGCAGCTCGCCTGACTTGTGTATCTTCATACACCGCGCGACTCCCCACTGCCACCGGAGAGAATAAAAGAGGGGACTATTACCAAAACGAATAACCGAGCTCGGCGGAGCCCTCGCTGGTCCACATATTGTCGATGTCCTCCTTCGGAAGCACGTTGTAGTACAGCTTCGTGTAATACTGCGCCAGCCAAGTGCACGTGCTCGCCAGGCACATTAATACTAAAAAAAACAAATACCGTTGTAGTTAACAGTCCACGCTCGCCTCTCTTACATACAGTTCACCCTCGTAGTGTTTAACCATTCCCCTCGCCAGTGTGCTCCGTCAAATATTACGCGTGCAATCCTTGCTCGGTAAATGTTTGTAGGTGTAAGTGTTCGGTTGGTCAAATATTTTGGGCGTGCGTCCTAGTTTGCGTGCGTGTGCCTTTTGACGTGTGTGCCTCCAGCTTTGTGCATAAGGTAAATGTCCCAATTTCTGCTCATTTCGTATTTTTCTTATTATTATTAGCGTTACGTTTGTACTATAGGGTAAAGGACCCAATTACTGGCAGCCAACCCAATTACTGTCACCTTAAGCTATTTTACTTAAACGTTGATTTATTCGTTATTTTAAGTAAAATAGCTTAAGGTGACAGTAATTCGGTTGGCTGCCAGTAATTGGGTCCTTTACCCTAGTTGCAACAAAATAATTCTATATTATTTGAACATTTACGCGCGTGTTGCACGAGGTTGGAGCTAAACAAGTACAGCATAAGTAACGACAAACTTTTAAAACGAGAGACTCATGATTTTTCGATCGTATTCTATATAGCTGGTTGTGTTAAGGAACAGCGTCACAATTGGTATTCGATAATTGGGCAGAAAATAGTTTTTGCAGTAAAATTCTTATTTAATAACAAAAACAGATTCTGTATTGTGCTCTGGATTTCGGTTTTTTTACTATTTTTAATTTTTTTATGTAGAAAATAGGTGAGTAGGTTTGGGGTCAAGTGAATCACCGTCATGTCCGCATTTCTACTCACCACAATTATAGTAACATAACCTCAAAATTCAATGTATGCTGTAACCCCCATTTCTATCCAAGGGCGCTTTATTTTTTGTTTATCATTATTTTATGCTTTACTGTTGTGTTATAAAATCTCTCCATAAAATACGTAACTTATTTTAACGTGAAAAGGCAACATATTATGTGAGCAGAAATTGGTACAAATGGTGAGTAGAAATACGTACAACGCTATTTTTCGTGATCAGAAATACGAACATTTAAAGCATTGTATTTCATTACAAATTTCTAATAATTAAACATCTTGAAATATCTTTCATAAATAATTTTTGAATTGGTTGATTTATTATTAAAGAATTAATCAATATACTCTGCAAATTTTGATCACAAACAAATTTTGTACAACTTCTTTATGATGAGTAACCTCTTAAACGAGCAGAAATTGGGACATTCCACTTATAGGGTAAAGGACCCAATTACTGGCAGCCAACCCAATTACTGTCACCTTAAGCTATTTTACTTAAAATAACGAATAAATCAACGTTTAAGTAAAATAGCTTAATGTGACAGTAATTGGGTTGGCTGCCAGTAATTGGGTCCTTTACCCTATGCCTGTTTTGGCGCTTTTGGTGCTCGATTTTTTTTCTGTCCGTTGCTAAATTGTATCGATACGAGAAGGTTCAACTTTCGGACGCTTGGAGGCAGCACTTCGTGAGGAACCGTTTGGAGGAACTTACATGTTAGAATGTTTATGAAGTACACCCCTGGATCGGAGAGAATTTTCGACCTCGGCGACGTAGCCGTGTTCAGAACAGCCAGGAGGGCCGCGAGACCCGCGGTGACGAGGGCCGCTGAAGTGGTCGTCAGCGTGCTGATCCAGAGTCCCCAGGACATAACCGTCGGGTCTTGTCGGATCATCTGATGCACTGCAACGAAACGTTTAAAATTATTTTCCACGGTCACCACTCGGATGGCAGCGTCCGCTAGGGGCCTGTTAACTATCCTCGTTCTTTCCGCTACTACTTACATAGCAATAATATTCGATGGTCAAGTTTATTACCATGGGTGCATGTACTTTATTCGGTCGTAAAGACGAGCACTGGCTCGCTGCGTGCTTCTTATTTAAGCTGCTTAAGGTTAAGGGAATTTAAAGATCAGTTCGTCGTTGGGAAAAATGGAAATGGAGGGGCGTTAAAACGAACCTCTGAGCGTTAACCGTCGGATGGCGGACCATTCTGACCCACCGTAAATATCAAATTGTATAATAATATGTTATTTATTATTAGTATTACGGCTCGGAAGCCATAAGAACTTTAGACAGTAAGATTGAAGTCTAATTTTGAGAAGCTTATTTTGAGATCAGTGTGAACAGAATTAAACTGATATATCTCTAAGAAATTTGAGAATTGAGTTATCATAAGTACAGCGGTATAATTGGAGGGTCAAGTATATTATTACAGAAATTTTATTTATAAAAATCCCTTCCTCCCCAGAATTAAAATATTTCCGCTTACATAAATCTATTCGAAACTTAGTGTGCACAGTTGCTACCACCTCAAAGGGTATTTTCCCAGCGTTACAGCAAAAGTTTCTCGCTATCGAATGGCGAGAAGCAAAAATACTTCTTCCCTTTAAAGCACGCTCTCTCGAAGCGCACGGGATCGTAGCGGATCCGCGTGCAAATTGAAATGATCGTAGCAGCTGATGAATAATTAAGCGCACGGCAAATACCCTTCCTTTGGCCAGTTCAAGTTATATTGCACCGCAAATAACGACGGACTGTTTAATTAGCTCGGGGGCGAGTTTCTCGGCGAATTGCCGAGGCTAACAGCTCGCGTCCACAAAAGGACACCCGAGGAATTCCTCGAGTGTACCTCTTCCCTGGCATCGACTTAAAATACCTGTTCCTAGCGCAGAAAATATTTATCTTTCCCATTGAAACGCGCGAACTTCCCCGTCCGACGAATTTCGTCGCCAGGGAAATGAATTTTTTTCCCAACTTTTACCGTGACGAATTGGAAGGCTACCAGTTCCATTTGTAAAAAATCACACAGAAAACTCTTTCTAAGGTAACAGAAATTCGGATCCTGGGTCAGGTGATTCTAAAAAACATCATATTTTTTCCATACGTAGATTAGTTATCTATCATTTTTTACAAAAATGTAGTATCTAGAATTGGGACTAAATTGATATAGATTTTTAATATGATCCGATACGACATAGTATTGGATTGAAACATCACACAGCCCTCCGATGAAAAAACTTTTTTCAATATTTCAACCAGGGCGTCCGGAGACTTTTTCCAGGGGAAGGCAATTTTTGGATGATGGGAAAGAAAACTATACCCCTCTTGTTGTTTTTAATCCATTTTATGGTGCCAATTTAATTAAAAATTTAAAACCGAGATTCAAAAATGTTTCCTTTTTTAATATAAATTTAATAAAGATCAGTTTTGAAAAATAAGTGATTTATTCTCAAAAGTTGGGGGCAGCTGCCCCTCTCCCCCCCCCCCCCCCCTCCTGGGGAAATCCATGATTTCAACTGCATTTAATTTTGGGGTGCTGCATTCGAAAAACGTAACAAAAATGTTACGAAACTGGAAATATTGGGCGGCTGAGCTACATCAGTTAGTTGTGAGGTTAGTAAATTTTCCCTACTAATTTTATTTAATCCCATATGTTAAAATATAAAATCGTTAACAGGGGCGGATTTTGAAACTTGGCCTCCCTAGGCTAACAAGCGTCTGCCGTCCTTTCCGGGAAATACCAAAAATTTTAATTGAAAGGAATCGAAACAAATTCAAAATTAATTCAATATGGCTAATCACATGTGGGTTTTTGCTAATTTGGTACATGAAAAGGAGCGAATTATGTTTCAAGTTGTCTGAAGTCCCTGTGTTTAAACATTTTTCAAGTTCTTTCGTTTGGAATTGGTCCCTCCTCAAAATTTTCGGCCCCGCAAAATTTATACCTCCTCAAAATTTGCACACCTCAGTATTTGCGCCCCCCAAAATTTTCCGCTCTCAAAATTCGTCGCCCCGCAATATTGTTTCTCCTCCAAATTTGCAACCCCACGAATTTGGTGCTTCCCAAAATTTACCGCTCCTCAAATTCTGCCGCTGTCCTAAATTTACTGATCCTCAAAATTTTCCGCCCGCAATATTGTTGTTCCCCCAAATTTGCGTCCACAAAATTTCTCGCTCCCTAAAATTTCCCGCCCTCAAAATTTGTCGCTCTCCAAAATTTGCTGCCCGTTAAAATTTGCTACCCCTAAAAATTTTCCGCCCCGCAATATTGTTGTTCCCCCAAATTTGCGCCCCCAAAATTTATTGCTCCCTAAAATTTACCGCCCCTCAAAATTTGTCGCTTTCCAAAATTTGCTGCCCCTCAAAATTTGTCGCTACCCAAAATTTCTTGTCTCCCAAAATGATCAGCCCTTCAAAATTGTCTCTCCAAAATTGCAACCTACTCAGCCTACAAACAAATCCGCCCCTGATCGTGAAAGTAAATTATGAAAAAGCTGTACAGGATGGAGCAAATCTGAGTTATTTTTGCATTTAGAAGTCCAAATTCCTGTAAAACCCAGCACAGATTTAAAAAAAAACTATGACCCCAATTTCGCAGCCTTATGTTATCGACAGAAGTGTGCTCGAGTGGTTTGAGATCGGTGGTGTCTAGGAGGAAACACGATACAGAACTTTCCTTCGCCGCGACTACTTTTCAGGCAAAGGGATTTTAAATGTTTCCCGTGGTCAGCGACTGCCTCGATGATACGGGAGTAGCCAAGCACGTGAAAGTCGACCACGCGGCACGGTCGAGGATTTTTGCACGTTCAGAAACCAGTTTCTGGCTTCTATTGTTATAACAGACGGCCGTCTCTCGTGGACGGAATCTCTCCCTCGGCCCTCCTTTTCTTCTCTCGATCCCGTGTGTGTTCACACGCGCGTGGGTGTCCCACGAACCACTGTCAACCATTTCGTCTGCGAAATCCTAAGGAGAAATTCTCCGCAATCTCCATTCGAGGCTTCTAACATTTCTTCTGCAGTGGTATCAAAAATTTCACTGTAATAGAAAATAATGGTGACCAGCACTAGAGTACTGCCGTGTTAATTCGAAGGGGCGTATCTGGTGCAAAGGTGGTTCTGAAATAAATGACTTTTAGTATTCTGTGCTATGCCATCGGTATTAGTGTTCCTGATTTCTGGATATTTTTTGCATCTCGAGAAATGAGAAATCAGATTATATTTCTGGAGAATTCTCGAGAATTCTCAAGATATTAAAAACATATTGCAAAATTTATATTTTTGGAATAATGTTGATAATATTTATCAAAATTTTTATTCGTGTTCAACTTAGACAGAACTTGTGTAAATGGAAAAAACAGATATTAAATATAATTGATAAATTTATTTATTTAATATAAAATGTGATCAAGGCGAAACATTACTTTTTTGTTTTAAAATTGATTTTTCAAAAGCACAATGCGTCTAATGTCGCGTCAGCAAATCAACTTCTGCTTTCTTCGTGACAAAATCGGCGGCTGTAAAAAAATTTCTTTCATTTTGAATGGCTGTGGGTTTAATTGTATATAAAGCATAGGCGATATGACGAGAAAAGTTTATAAACGGTCGCGCAATTCTTCGTATATATTGCTAACATTTATCACTGATTGTAGATGTGTTCATATGTTCACTATTACCACAGAATTTGAACTAACTAAAAATTCATTTCTGAAAACAAATGGGATTTATAATAATTTTCTTAATTTAAATAATTTATCTATAATTTAAATTATAAAATTTCTCGAGAAATTCTCGAGAAAGAGCACTAATCGGTATGCTATATAAATCGGATGAGATTAAATATTAAATCTGTATAAAAAGGTATCTAAATATTTGTGACAAACTCGTAGAATCTTAATATATAAAGCAGAAAGTGTTTGTGTGTTTGTCTGTCGCCAAAAAACCTTCGAACGGTAAACTTTAGGGTCACAAAATGTGTCCCAGCTCATTATGCCTAGCTAATCCAGACGAATGTGACTATTTTCATAACAAAAAATTAAAAAATTTTCATTATAAAATCATAATCTAAATTTCGGGCGAAGCCGAGTAGTGAAGCTAGTATTTCATAAACTCCAAAAGAAACTTTGGTAGATACGCCCAAAATCAGTCATCGATTTCAAATACCTCCAAAATACAAACTGTTATATCTTCAGTTTTAATACAGACACGACTTTCTTATTTAATACACATATAGATAAACAATTTTTCTGCTACCTGGCAGCAATAACTCAATTTAAGCTAAAGTTGCAAATACGCCCTTTCGAATTAACACAGCAGAGTACTACCTACTTCAAGCTTCCCAACTATTCTCATTAATTCTTGAACACCCTTGCAATTGCAGCTTGCAAATAAACGAGCCATCTCTCAGATTATACGAAGAATAAATATCCACCTCTCTACCTCAAGATAAATAATACATCAAAATCATAAACTGACGCATACATAATTCCCACAGCTAAAACCCTTCAAGCTTAAAAACCGAACCACTTACCCTACGCCACATGCGGAATTCCTACATTCCTATTCAAACCCCATACACCCGAACGCCCATGTGCGTTCTCCGCCCGACTACATCTACCAGTTGCATACCTACATATGTTTACGTGAGCAGAGGATTAATAAACACCCAGGTGGCTCGCAGAACAATCGCAACCGGCACAGAACCCGCGTATCTCGATTAACTTTTCCGCCCCTCCCCCAGCATTGTCCCCCAGCGATGTCAACAGAGGAGATTAATAAGCGATTACGCCGATTCGATTGCGACACGCATACCAATAGGTCGAGCGCTCGATTGCAGGCTGTTATTGACCTCACGTATCGAGACTCTTCGTGTAGTGCACGCGACCATCGTTACATACGCGATCGTTCACGGGTTGGTACGTGTTCGAGCGTCCCTCCGAAGCTATCGCTCGCCCCGATGAAAGAGAAATGTCCCTCGTGACGCGTGCCAACGATCCCTATTGTTCTCATCGGCGCGAGCTGAACGAGCCTCGACGACTCGTTATACGCGCGGCCGACCCAATGGGCCAGCGCGAGGATACGGGATTCGCTAGTAAAATGTAACGGGGCTGCCTTTTGTGCCCACATATGCGATGCAAATCTCCTGTAAATGGGGATCCTTAAGGCCGTTGATGGTCAGTCGATTAACAGTTTTAACGCCAGTGGGTCGAAACTTCTTGGGTTGGCTGACTTCGTTGCTCCACGGTGTGGATTTTCTGAGTCTCGCGGGTTTCCTGGTTTATGACTTTGAACAGATCGAGAATGGAGTAGTGGAATATTAGAAGGTGAAAGTTTGGGATTGAGTCGAAGCGGAGTAAAGGCGGATTCACGTGTGTCGGTGGCGTGACGGTTCAGCAACGTCAGTGGTAGTGGTCGCTTTATGCGAGCGAAGGAATCGACGCAGGCAAGTGTGTACTGTGACATTCCACATTGATACTGGTGAAACTGATATGTGTGAATCAGGCTTGATATTGAACAATTTAAAAAAAAAATTAAAAGCTACTTCAAAAAAATATAAATGCACTGAAAAGTGAGACATAAGCTTTTTCCTTATTTAATCTATGACTCTTAATTTTTTAAGACGCTATTTTCGACGCCAGATTTATGCAGTGCAAATGATAAGGTGTCGAAATAAAAAAATTGAGAATTATAGATTAAATAAAGAAAAAACTTATTTTTCACTTTTCAGTGTATTTATATTTTTTTTCAAGGCGATTTTAATTTTTTTAATTTTTAATTTTTCCTTTTTTTAGTTATTTAAGTTGTATAACTACATTTAGGTTAAGGAGCTGCGAGTGAAACGAGAATTGTTTGCTAGATACGGAAGATTCCAATAATAATGAAACAGATTTCTTATTTTTGGTGTAACTTTAAAACTACTGAACCGAATTTTATAATTCTTTCTCCTCGACCTAAGTTGATTGAAGCTAAATTAAATGCGCTAAGTTTCACGAAAATCGGTCCAGTAGTTGCGGAGAAATTCGCGGGCAAACATAATACATACTGGCATACAAACACATCGGACTGAGAACCTCTTTCTTTTTGAAGTCGGTTAAAAATGGTCTTTCAAGTCGGTCAACCCTTCCCAAGGGTTTCTACCGAAAAAGGATTGCTGAAGGGGTTACAATGTTACAATCCTCCAGTCACGGTGACATTGAATGATTTTAGGAATTTTTTTAGGAGTTTTTATAAAGTGCTAAATTTTTAAGTTTTGAAAAAATAAACAATTACAGAGCGGAATTATTCGTGAGAAAAAATTCGTTAACAAAGAAATATTAATGCTCCATATCTCGATTATTTTTTTTAAATTAAAAAAGTCTCGACAAACTATAATGGCAACATTAATTTACAAGAATCTCATTTTCTTTTTCAGTACTTTTACATTTTACAGTTGGACAATTTCGTTGCCCAGAAAATGGAATATTAAAAGGATAAATTTGAAAAGTAATGCCATCCATGATTGTCATTACGTTAAAGCCTCTGCATTAAGAAGGAGACCACTGTAAAAAATCAGAAAAATCGTTTTTTCTTTTTTACATTTTATGTAAAAAATACATAAAAGAAATTCGCAAAATTGACGGAGATATAGTATTTTCTGTGAAGCGATGTCAAGCGCGCTACTGAGTCACGCGGAACTTTGAACGCGTTTTCCTCACAATGACATTTTTCAATCGCGTTGACAGTCTACAGAGGAAACTATACGTCCAATTGACATGAGCAAAGGCATTTATGGTACGAAAAACCCGTCACTATTACATGACGATCAGTTTTTTTTTTTTTTTTTTTTTCATTAACGACCTGCTTCTATTTTTTTTATCAACATTTTCCCAATTTTGCACCCCGAAAAAATGTTTTTTTTTCAGTGGTCCGCCATTTTGTAATTTTTACTTTTTTTATTTATTTCTAGTTTCTAAACATTTTTGTCTTTTTGAATTCGGAGTTAACCATATGGCCTGGGCACTGTGAACGCGACAAGCACAATTTTGCCACTGCGCAAATTTTGACGAAGAGTATACAGAAAACGGATTTATGAATTTGATTGAAAAAAATTGTTTCTTACCCTTCGATATGTACATATTAACCCTACTAACCAATGCATTGATTTACTTGCGTTGTTTGGTTGAAAAAAATTCCCGGAAACACCCTTACTTTTCGGACCATTCCTGTGGTCTTCCCCCTTAAAGTTTTGACTCGGGGAAGTTGTGAATTTTCCTTCATTTCCCGATTCGTGCATCCCGGTAGATTGAAGGGTGGGAAGGGGATTAAGAAATATTAGAAGTCTACATTTCGAAATGTCACGGAAGTAGCTGACGAGGAATCGTCATCTCCGATTGGAAATCCAATACCGAACACTTGGCAGGAAAAGGGAATATATTGAGAGAGGAAAGAAACGTCAGCCGAGCAAATTGGTTCGGTAGATTGAATATATCGAAGCCACGCGAAACTTTCGCGGAGAAGAATCGAATTTTCGAATAGAAGCACTGACGCGGGACGAGCGTTCCCTTCGGCTACCTCCAACGATAATAATAACTCCAAGAAATGTTTATTTTTCCAATCGGCAACGTGGCAGCCCTCTGATCTTAATATCGCTCCCTTCCTACTAACTCTTGATAGAAAAATTTAAAAACGAAAAATGACGGCACCGAGGAGAAATCAAATATTTTCCAATAATTCCAGGCGTGGCTTGAATTGAATTCCTCTGAAGGTTGAAACTCCTCTAAGCTAACAATGTGATAGATTTTCTATTCCCATGCCATACCCTCCTCGCAAACCCTTCGCAGACAAACAAAGAAATCTAAAAATCAATTAAAAACTTGAGATATCTATTCATCAAACAAATAGGGTAAAAGACCCAATTACTGGCAGTCAACCCAATTATTGTCACCTTAGGCTATTTTACTTAAAATAACGAATAAATAAACGTTTAAGTAAAATAGCTTAAGGTGACAGTAATTGGGTTGGCTGCCAGTAATTGGGTCCTTTACCCTACCTATACCAGAAAAAAAAAAGAAAAAACATATGTCTACTGACATTAGACCTTAGAGCATATACTATGGAGGTCTCATTGAAAGCTTGAAACTGTCCCAAACATGGTGCGAGAGAGAAAGACGTGCGAGCGAGAGAAGTATGTGTCCTATTTGACCGTAATACGCAAGCGCCGATATCGTGCGAGAGAAAAACACATCTTGCGAGCGAGAGAAGTATATTACGGCCGATTGTTCTCCTATACTTCTCTCGCTCGCACATGTCTTTCTCTCTCGCACGATATCGGCGCATGCGCATATCGGTCGAATAGGACATATACTTCTCTTTTTCTCTCTCGCGTGATGTTGCCCGACAGTTTCGAGGCAGTCACTCTAAGGCAATGATACCTCCATGTATATATGCTCTAAGCATTAGACATCCCAGATTTGTGACAAAATTAGTGTTCCTTCTCTAGAATTCTTTCTCGAGAAATTTTTTAATTTCTTCTTTCTCATTTCTCGAGAATTTACAGAGTTTCTCGAGAATCTTCAATGTAGGAAAATTGTTATAAATCCCATTTATTTTCAGAAATTAATTTTCAATTGGTTCAAATTGTGTGTTAATCGTGAACATATAAACACACGGTACAATCAGTGATAAATGTTAGCAATATATACAATGAATTGCGCGATTGTTTATAAACTTTTCTCTTCGTATCGCCGATGCTCTATATACAATTAAACTTTTATTAGATTTTGTCACAAAAAAGTAGATTAGCTGACGCGACATTAGACGCATTGTGCTTTTAAAAAAATTATTTTAAATAAAAAGAAGTAAAGTTTCGCCTTGCTCACATTTTATATTAAATAAATAAATTTCTCAATTATAGTAATAAATAGGTTTATTTTTTGCCTTTCGGCCTCAATTTCTCAATTATATTTAATATCTATTTTTTCCTTTACACAAGCTTTGTCTAATTTGTATACGAATAAAAATTTAGATAAATATTATCAACATTATTCCGAAAACATAAATTTAGCAATATTTGTTTAATATTTTCTCGAGAATTCTCGAGAAATATAATCTGATTTCTCATTTCTCGAGATGCGAAAAATATCGAGAAATCAGGAACACTAGACAAAATGTTTTGGATCGCCCTGTACGTGCATATCAATAGGGTGCAGTCTTCCATAACTATTTCCTTATCCGTGCCGCCAGGGAAGGGCAGTTTTTGCGGCCTGTCCCGTTCCGCGAAAATTACACCGCGACCGAGGTGCGTAAGACGTCCCGTTACGCCCGTGAAATGTTATTCAAATGTTGGCTGCGTGCGTACACGGATCAGCGTGCACGCCTCGAGAGGGCTAAGTAAGATGCTACTGGCAGCGGATGTTTCCGCTCGAGTGCTTTGACCGCCATTGTAGCGCCGTGGTACAGCCGCGATAACAGTTTCCTACGGCAGTAACGATTCCGGTATCAGGATGACGGGACACGCGAGCATTCTGAGCAGCCTCGTTACCGCGGGAACACTTCCTAAGTGCTTAAGAAGCTGGGAAAAAATTCACTGCCAGCCGGAAGGGAACGCGCTCCCTTGGTGTTTCTGCGGTAACTACCGCGGAAACTCGATTATCCGGATCGACTTCAGCAGGTGATGTTCGGATACCCGAGCGGTTGTATTTTAGATGCGAGAGATTAGAGAGCGAAGAAATAAGAAGGAATGACTTGGGAAGTAGAAGTTGTAATTTTTTTTTAGAAAAATATGGGAAGTTTTATTGACGCCTGTTTTTTATACGAGTGTCGATGTGGAAAGACTCGGTACTGGGAAGGATTATTAACTAACTACTTAGCTTTACTACTCGGCTTCACAAGAAATTTAGATTCTGATTTTATAAAAAAATTCTTTTTATTTTTTGTGTAAATAATCACATTCATCTGGATTAGCTAGGTATAATGAGCTGGGACACCTTTCGTGGCTCCAGAATTTGCTGTTTGAAAGTTTTCAGGCGACAGACAAACACACAAACACTTTCTGCTTTATATATTAAGGCGGAACACCACTGTGAAAGTTGAAAAAATTTCGATTCTTTTCTTTCCCACTTTCTTAATGTTTAACTCGCCAAAAATACTCTCTGAAAATTTCAAGTCGATATTCGAAGAATTTATGAAGGTACAGTGCATTTTGTGAAACGCATCACGCTTACAAACGCATTACAAGTCAAACTTAAAACGCGATTTTCTCGAAACGACATTTTTCTAACTGATCGAATCCTCTGTGACTTTTTATCCGATCGACTTGAAATTTTGACCGGATCTTTAAAACAAGATTATCTTCAGTTGTAAGTACCGATTTTTTGATCGAAAACATATTTTTTGAAATACGTTCGAAAACTATCCATTATTTTGCGGATTTTCGAAACTTTTTCTTCTAAAGCGCACCATTTTTATAAAAATATTTTTTTTTAAAAATCGGTACGTACAACGGAATCTACACTCATATAGATTATATTAAAACAAAAAAATTGATTTCAGAATTGCCATTCTAAAGATACCCTTTCTTGTGAGGGGTCTAGAAGATTAACTGTATATGAAAATCAATGCATGTTTTTCTATTCATTTTTTTATAGTCTCTCAAGGCATTGTACTAAAGATAGGTAATAACAATTTTATATGAAAACAGTAAGCTATTCCTAAAATAAATCTTAAAAATGGGCTCATTTTTCCAACCGTCACAGTGGTAGACTGATTGGAAGGATGCTTTTGCGCAACCTGCAGAGTGCAGGATTAAATCGACGCTCATACCGCTGAGTTAAATGTTAAGTGGTGGATTGAATGAGTTTTAGGTGAAGCGTTGTCACTTATGCAACTCAACTTGGATGATGAATTAGCAGCGGCGTTAGATTAGAAACCCGCATTCGGGATGCCTTGGAACAGGCAAGTTCCCCTTGAACCCAAGGAATAGCATAGAAAAGAGTTATCGCTCTCGAGTCGGAGGTCAACATCCTGGAGATGTGAGCACGGAAAATGGCAACAGTACTGATGTATAAAAGAGAATGTCTACTTAGTCGTTGAAACATGAAAATATGTAACTCTGTAAATTAATAAATTCTAACAAACGATATGTGTATCTTTAGTACCTAAAAAGTTAACGCATTGCCCTAGATTTTCATAAAAATAGTAGATAACGATGGGGGTATATTAAATAAAAATTCCACCCTTCCCTGAATAAAGAGCACAAACCGACATAAATTTCCAAAAATGGTAATGGTCTTTGCAATCGTCAAAACTCCTCGAATCTCAAATTACGCAGAAGAAAAATTCCTTCTTTCCTTGCGTGCGAAGTATAAATGAGGTATTCAGAGCAAAAACGGACTAACCCACATTGAAAAAATTATTTTTTCTTATTTTATATGATCAGTAGAGCCTACTGAAATACATTATGAGTAGTACCTCACTTTTGTAAAAAATATGGGTTAGTCCGTTTTTCTTCTCAATGCCTTAAATAACACTCAACCAAACCGACGGGGCTGGGTCTTCTTTGACCCAATTATAATATCGCCAAGTGTTGATAATAGTAGAAAAAAATTTAGAAATAAAAAAATTGACTCCTCTACTGCTCTAATTGTAAGAAAAAGAACGTCGTTTAAAATGCGTATAGTAGAATAATTGATACGGGTCCAAATTGACCCAGGCACCGCCTTCCGCGGGTTAAGGGGTTATGCCTAGTTGGCCGGCGTGATTTTCGGAATTTTTTGTGGAAAATCTAATGTATACTTTTTACAACTATTTGCTTATTTTTGAAAAGTACACATATTCAGCAACTCTCAGTAATTTTGTTATAGAAAAAATATTAAAAAATGAACGAATAACAGCCACTCTCCCGGAACTAATTTTTTTTGCGGTGAGTACGATATCTCAGAGCCGGATCATCTGAAATCGAAAAGTGAAGAAGATTCTGTTGGTATATGAGTTTACCTAGTTCGTGAACGAAGGATTTTTAAAAAAAATGATTTCAGACAAAATGGCGGCCGTTTAACGCAAAATCATGATTTTTCGATGTCTGAATTGTTCGTTTTTCGTGAATTAAAAATAGAGTTTTCATATAAAAATATCCCTTCGTTCACGAACTAGATAAACTCATATACTAACAGAATCTTCTTCACTTTTCGATTTCAGATGATCCGGCTCTGAGATATCGTGCTCACCGAAAAAAAATAACTTCCGGGAAAGTGGTTGTTATTCGTTCATTTTTTAATATTTTTCTATAACAAAATTACTGAGAGCTGCTCAATATGTGTACTTTTAAAATAAACGAATAGTTGTAAAAAGTATACATTAGATTTTCCACAAAAAATTCCTGAAAATTACGCCGGCATAACTCCTTAAGGGGAGGTTCCGGTCTAAAAATCGATTTTTTTCTATTTCATTTTTCGAATGTTCAACCTTTTAGGAACACCTGTTTAAAAGGATTTGTTGAAATTCGTAAAATTCCCCAAGTTATAAGCGGCAAATGCATTGATAACACCGGGCTACTCGGCACTCACGTAAAACTTTAAACGCGTTTTTCTCGTAACAGTGTTCTCAAAACGGTGGGCGCTGTATCTCCAAAAGTTATTATCCGATTCGACTGAAACTTGTTTTATTTTGAAAAATATACTTCTGGCTAGGGGGGGGGGGGCTAGAAAAAATACAAAAAATTGAAAATTCATCATTTTCAAAGGCGTTGAAAAGACGAAAATTATAAGGAAAATGTGATTTCACACTTCAAGTGTTGTCATTCTCTAAAAAAAAGGTCATTTTTGTAATTTTTTCTAGCTCCCCCTAGCCAGAAGAATAATCTTCAAAATAAAAAACGTTTCAGTCGAATCGGATAATAACTTTTGGAGATACAGCGCCCACCATTTTGGATCAATTTCTTGACGCCTTGACTTTAACGACACCCCAGGGCTGTCTACAATGATTAATTATAAAACAAAAAAATATCTTTCTATAATTTAAGACATCCTTAATACAATGCAAAAAGTTCCATTAAATTATATATAGTAGTTTTCCTTTAATTAATTCCTAAATATCACCTATTTTTTTGGGCTCTAGACCAGAACCTCCCCTTAAGTCAGCAATAGATACATAGACTTACCAGAAATGTGGTAGGTCCTCCAGCCATAAGCGACGTTCAACTCCTTCTTGCCTTGAAGCAGCCCGAAGTGGACCCTGCCCGCGCTCTCTTGGGGATTGGGCGTCCTAAGGGGTCGCGCCTCGACCCAGTGTTGCGTGACAAGGGCAGCGCAGACCAGCCCACCACCCAGCAACGACAGGAAGAACGTGG
The DNA here is from genome assembly GCA_929113495.1 of Andrena minutula. Taxonomy (NCBI): domain Eukaryota; kingdom Metazoa; phylum Arthropoda; class Insecta; order Hymenoptera; family Andrenidae; genus Andrena; species Andrena minutula. The sequence continues at coordinate 73,329,834 of OV815993.1, read as the reverse complement.
CGAAGATCGTGCCCCGTCGGAACATCGACGTCATCCTTGGGTCACGCGACGACGAGCCAGCCTTCGGGTAGTTGGAGATCACTGTGCAGAGAAGTGGGAAATGGTGAGCCGCGCCGGATACACGGCCTGCATTCCACTCAACTGAGGGGGGCATCCGATCTACCCGATGAAGTTTTCCACTCGCGCGACAGGGAACCAGTTCGACCTGTATGCTTTCTTTGGGCTTTGATGCCAGCACGCGTGGCTTGTCACTGTCGTCGGATATTATATCAATCGCGTGGTAATGTTGTAATGCAGCGATAAAAGCGAGAATTTAATTAGCGAGATGTTTCTGTTTTGGTCTTGGTAACAGATTTTTTAGCAGAAATCTCACGAGGTCGGGGGTCCCTGTCTAAATATATATTTAACCTACTATCCAAGGATACCCACATCAGGTCTCACGAATTCAATCGATCTTTCTATCGTAATTCAACAGATCTACATTAATTAGGGTGGACCTTATTTATAAGTGCTATTTTTTTTATTTCTTTGCCCTCACCCCCTAGAACGGTGGCGTTTGTTAAAAAAAATAGTCCGTGGAAAAGTTTATTACAATCGGATAATAGGAAAGGGTGTCGACCAGGTCTTAAAGTTTGGAATTTATCAGTAGTTTGAATTTGAAGAATTTCTCAAAAATGGTAAGATCTATGGAAATTTTGTTCAAATAATATTAAAAGAGCATTCAATTCTCTACAATTACTGTATACATAAGTTTTTCGTGCATGCAATCATTTTTTAGATAATAGCGTTTGAATATAGAGAAGTTCAAAGACAGTACGTCACGCCTAGAGAATTCAATCCCGGGATCCCGGGATCCCGGCTGTTATTGGATTCCATTTTTATATTTTTCAGTTGTTCATAAAATAATTTACGTTTTTAAAAATTATCGGAATTCTCGGGATAAGTTACAACTTGATATATCAAATCATGTGAGTTTTAGAATCCAAAAAACTGCCGGGATTCCCTGATCCCGGGATTGAATTCCCTAGTCACGCCGTACAGGTGGGACGCGTGAAGTGCGGACCTCTCTATATTCAAACGCTATTATCTAAAAAATGGTTGGAAGCACGATAAACTTATATATACAATAATTGTAGGAAATTGAATGCTCTTTTAATATCATTTGAACAAATTTTCGATAGGGCTTACCATTTTTGAAAAATTCTTCAAATTCAAAACATTGATGAATTCCAAACTTTAAGGCCTGGTCGGCACCCTTTCCTGTTGTCCGATTGGAATAATCTTTTTCAGAGACTATTTTTTTTATGAAATAGAATCATATTAGGGGGTGAGAGCCAAAAAAATCGCAGGTTGAAAATAAGGGCTACCCTAATCTACATCCCACAAATCTTCAGATGTCTTTATCGAGCTTGAGCAGAGATGGGCAAAAATTATTTGAAATAAAAATTTCGTATGGTAAACCAACCAGTGAATGACCGAATTGTTGAATTTATAGACCTTTGGGATTAATATGTACTTGAATATATTTATGTATAACAACAAAACAACTGTTGAAATTGCATTTAAATTTATTTTCCTTGAAATTTCTGTAAAAATAATTACTTACTCTTGTCGTAATTTTTAAAAATACGATTATAAAATGCAAAACGTGTAGAAGCCCAGTAAATGACCGCATTCTTTGAATAAGAATTGTACTTATTAATGTTTGCTTAATACGCGCAACTAAAAATATGGGATATTAAAAGTACAACTCCACTCCATTTATAAACATAGAATAATTTAAAATTTATAATTGACATTTCATTGCCTAATGGTCATTCTCTGGTATGCGGTCAATTACTTGGTTTAACCTACACAAATATTTATTTCAAATAATTTTTTGCCCATCTCTGAATTTGAGTAACCCCAATGCGTCTATATCAAACTCCTCATCTTCACTCAGTCTACATATATAATACTTACATTCCCAGCTGCAAAACATTTCCACTAAAGTCCACAACTCTAAACCCATTAACATCTAATTTATCACATTCCAAGAAAACACGATACTCCATATTAAATTTTCCTGAGACCTCAAATTCAAATTTACCATAATACCATCATCAAAACCCTGTACAAATTAAAGACTATTCTCAACTCCCCCTTAATATTTCCCACCACGATCACGTTCAGTGCAAAAATGTCGTCCCAACATTTTCATCTCGCACTCGAAACGCGTTTATCGTTAAAGGCTCCGACTCGCCCCGTTTCCTTTCCCGCGAAAATACGAAATCTTCGGTGCGTGCACGCTATCCAAATACGAAGTGTTTTCCCTGCGACAAGCAGCCGCGGTGACACCTTCGTATTTGGAGAATGTTCCTTTCTCTCGACGCGGTTTCTCTTTTCAGCGAAGCAACGGAGACGTCGCGTACGCGAGCTGCCTCTATACGCCAAGGCTCGAGACGCTCTCCGCGTAGGCATCGGTAGTTTACTTGACGACAGCAACTATTTAAATTATGCCACAGAAACTATGCCGCTTTCGCAACAATTATCCGGTCTGCTAGAACAAATCCATAGGCGCGAAAGCGCTTCGAAAGTGAACCGCTCCACGGTTCCGAGAGCTTCGCGAACCCTTTGGCCCTGCGTTGATATTGTAACAAATTGATCAAGAAAAAGTGGTATTAAAAAGGAGGATTAAAATTTTCTAGCATGCGCAGCTTCTAATTCTCAAAGAAATATTATTTGAAGATTAATGGAAGGGTTGTAAAAGAAAAGGGTTTTTCTACAAGGGCGAATTTTTCATTATTGATTAAAAGAAATCTTGAGAAATGTTAATCCAGCTATATACGGAATTAATTTCTTTGAGTACAAATTTCAAAGTAAACGGAAGAAATTACAATAAAACAAAGCAGTATCTCGAGCAGCTTGGGTGTAATTGATGGTAAGATCCAACTCGGACCTTCATTCATTCAAAATACAAATCAGATTCCCCACGACTTGGAGGGAAAAATTAAATTTCTGAGATGAAAGCGATACCGCCCTCCTGCAGCAATGTATACAGTAATATTTTGTATCGTGATAAGACTTCTGAAGTCACGACCACTCTATTATTATTATTGCTAAAGTGTAATAAAACTCCCTGGTACAAATGAGATATATAGAACGGACGTGATTGAATGAAGAAGCAGAGAAGCATGGTTTGCAATCATAACAATGATTACCACTGAAACTAAAATCGATCTACCCGTAGAAGACTTAGGTATACCTTGCAAGGAGAGTACCTACAGGAGATTCGGATAATCAATTTTACTCAAAGTTGGTATATGTATATTCACTGCACACTATGTATTATACAACAATATATGAAACACAGAGTGTACTATTCGAAGTTTCGCAAACAAGTCAATTTCGAAGTTCTACCTTTCCCAAAGCCACCATATCTAAGTTGCAAGAGCAGCGTGGCCAGGTGAAATTCAAAATATCGTGAGTTTCCATTTTTAATCGACTGGTTAATCGAAATTTTGCAGTAATATTCTAATTTTTATTTCTATCCATAATATAAGTTAAATCATATATAGGTAAAGATAAAAATTTCGAACTCGATTTTCTTCCAAAACTTTTAGTACTAAGCCAATAAGTACTAAGACACCTGACCAATTACTGTCACCTTAATCTATTTTACTTAAAATAACATATAAATAAACGTTGTAAAGTGATACACAAAAAAATTATGTATTTCAACCTATAATCTATACTATAGATTATATTTTATAGTTTGTTTATTTGTTATTTTAACTAAAATAGCTTAAGGTGACAGTAATTGGTCAGGTGTCAGTAACTAGGTCCTTCACCCTATACGTGTTATACCCTACCCACAAATAAAATTGAAGACCATACCCCAGCATTACCCTCCCTCAATTCCATCGCAACGGACTCAAAAACAGTCAAAATAATGGAGCTATAGGGTGAATTGACCAGTGAATGAACAGGGAGCTGTAAATGAACAAATTGACTTTTTTCGTGTATAACAAGAATACTATTTCATTGAAAACAATGGTGTTATATTTAGAATGAAGGAAAATTTATTGAGATAACGGCGATATAAATATTTTTTGAATCTATAAACGTCTTGGTCGCTTATTAATTTTTTTGATTTGTGGTTTCGGGTGCTGCCATTCACGGCGAGAAACCTAGTAAGAAAACACATACGATGACAGTTAACCATTATATTGTGTAAACTGTGTTCTGATAAAAATAAATTTGTCAAGTTCCTATGATTATAATATATAGATTATATTTTTATATTCTTATGGTAGGTCTCTAACTTAACTTCCCTTCTACTTTTGTAGCGTTTTCAGCGATTTCTCGTCGGAAAATGAAGTAGTATTCTTTGTATTCATTCACTGGGTAAAAGATGTTCATTTATTGGGTATTTTGTTCATTCACTAGTATATTGGGCATTGATTACATTTTTATGATTTATTTCAGACACCGTTCAAGTCAAAAAGCACAAACAATTTTTTTAGACATTTTTAAAGCCTATTCTGTTACAAATTCTTGTTCCATTAATAAATGAGGACATTATTTAATTTTTATCGTTATTTGAAACTGGAAAAACGCTTAGCTGTTCATTCACTGGTCAATTCACCCTACTCCAAGCAAAAACGTCGGCATGAAACACAAAAATAAAAAAACTGCTCCCACCCCCTAGATCACTTGAACCAGTCGTGTTTCCATCGAAAGCAACGGCTAGAATTTTTTTCTACCAACCATCAATAGAACTGGTTCCTCCGCGTGGTGAGTGAGACGAGACTAATCGATTCGACGATGCGTGTGGCTATTACGTACCTTGGCCCTTTTTTACCCTCGATTCACCCTTCAGTGTTCCTCGCTCCGCGAAACTGCTTTTTACACTGTTTCGCAGAGATGAGAGCAACGTGTTTGGTTCGCTACCACTGGGACCGCGATTTTTATTTCTTTCTGGGTTAAAACTGGATTTATTTCCCACCTTATCGTATTAATTGTCTATTAATTTCTTGCATGCAAACATAATTAATCTATAGTAGTCAAAATAATTCTGAGTTATGTGGTCAGAATAGATATGTAGGTAATTTTAATTTAATGCGAATATTGTAATATACAGGGTGCGGCTGGAAGAATGGCACAAGCGAGCAGGAGGTGTTTTCTTATGAAAAAATGAATCAAGAGTGGAGGATAAAATTGTTCATCCGAAGCTTAGTTTTCGAAAAATTCGATTTTTAAATTTTGTTGAGCACACATGCGCCTGACTAAAATTATAGCACAAATGCTACTGAAGGGAATCCTTGGAAATAAGTTAAGTAAATTAAAGAAAGGAGTAAATAAGTTTCAAAACCAAGTTAAAATTACAAAATAGCTTCTTTCAAATAAGGCTTTCCCCTAAAAAAAATCGACTTCGAAGATCTAAAAATCGGTTCCACCTTCAAATCCATTTCCCCCAGATCAAATCCCATTTGAAGAAAATGATCCTACAATTTAAACCCAAAGATTCACTTCCCTCACAATTATACATAAGGTAGTTGACCCAGTCGTCGATAATTTGAATTAATATTGAGATTTTATAAGGTTTTTGAAGAATATTGTGTAAAAAATAAAATTGCAAGTTAATATTTAAGTCTTGATCTACATATATCATCACAATATTGTTGAAAAACCTTATAAAATCTCAATATTAATTTAAATTATCGACGACTAAGCCTATCTGCCTAATCTATCGGCGACTGGGTCAACTACTTAATTTACAAAAAAAATCTGTCCCTCTCTAGACCGTCTTAAAAATCAATTTGCTCGAAAACCGAGCCTCCGACGAATAAATTTTATTCAACACATTGCGTCCGGCTTCACCTCCCGCCCGCTCTTACACACCTTCCAGCCACACCCCGCGCAAATAACAGTTTATTAACGTACCTTGGCCCTGGCTCTCGACGAAGTGCACCTGGCTCAGGCTCCGCGAGAACTCGCCCTGCTTGACCTTCTGCGTGAAGTCGGCGTTGCCGAGCTTCTTGGAGAACTTGACGCGACAGTTGCTCCGCGGCGGTTGTTTACCGGGCCCGAGGAGGGACGACGGCCTGGGCCTCCTCGCGAACGTGTACGGGATAGTGTAGGGCTGGGCTACGTAAAAGTAAATCGGCCGGTAGTCCTCATGGAGGTGATGCTGCGCGAGGCCCCCGTTGGATGGGTACCCGCCGTACACGCTCGGCGCCCCGTTGCTGTACGCGTACGAGCCCGTGTAGTGGATACCGTAGTGGTTCGCCGTTTTTCGTGACTTCCGGTCCACCGTTTTGAAAAATTCCGCTACGTCCCCTCCGTAGCTAGCGCCCTCTTGATAGACGCTGAAGATCGATGCCCAACTAGAGTTCTTGGGACGTAGATTGCTGCTTTCTTTGGGCCACTAGAATGTCAACCTGGTGCTGATGGGACGATATGGTATTTAAATACTGTAGATGCTATGTGGAGCACTCGGTGGCTAGTTCCTTTGAGTTTCTAGGGTGTTGGAGGGATTGCTGGTTAACTAGGGTCTTGAGTAAGTTCTCAAGCGAAGATTGCTGTTTGAGTGGAATTCTCAGGGCTCCAAGTGATTTTTGTTAGCAGATAGGGACCTGAAAATCAAATATCTTCTTGCTGGAGATTCTTCTAGTTTCAGACAAGTTTCAACTTCTCTTTTTATCCGTTTTTATTCTCTTTTTATTCCTGTCCCTCTCTCTCTCTCTCTCCGCTGAACGAAGTAATTTCCTCTGTAGCGATATCTCGAAAGAAGATGAATTTCTTCTCTCCTTTCAGATTGCGCAACGAGTGCTGTAACCACTGATTTTCTTGGCTTCTTTAAATTTAAGCTCTATTTCCTGTCAGCTATGAATTCCCTCGCTAGACGCTGTCTTTCTCTTTCACCGTTACGAAGAATAAGTAACCTTCTTTTTACGAAAGGTGTAAGAAGTACCTCGGCGTTCTTGCGTTCTTCGAAAGTTCCACAGGCCTGGATCGCTTTTCTCTTAGCTCGACTCGAATCTAACGACCTATCGTCTGTGACTTTCTACTGTGCTCATCAAATTAGAATCACGGTAACTCGGACCTTCTTTTTACAAATCTTTCGAGCAAGATAAACCTCTCTTCTTCCTCCTCCTTTTAAACCAAACAACTCCAACGTTTCAATCAACTCTACTCGTGTCCAAAGCTTCCCAGCTCAAGTCGACCAAAAACGCCCTATCTCCATATGATAACGAGTCACCTCCTGTGTGTTTCTTTCGCGCTGTTTTGAATGAGAAAGGCGACCCAAGGTTCCACTATCTTTTCATGAATATTCCCCCTGCCTTTCCTCGACACCCAAAAACTCCTCGATTTTTCCTCTTCCAATGACCTCCTCCGCACACGAGCTTCGACCTTCCCTCTCCACAACTCTTTCAACCTCTTTCGAATTAAAATTTCAACACCCTGGGGACGGCAGTGCGAAGCTCCTCGCGCATAATGGCGGTATCAATTACACCGTCGTGGTGCCGAAATTGGGCCCTTTAATATCGCGATACGTCTTCTTCCTTTTCTTAATTGCGAGAGGCGATGGTGGCTTGTATCGATAAGCCGGCGATTTTAGAGGGACGAGGCGGAAGAGATGGCCTGGCAAACGTGCTTCTTCGATTTGTAATAAACCGCAGAAGTTGCAAGCGGTCAACGATCAGCACACGTACGCGGCGGAAATTGTGTCAAGGCATGGATCGTGGTCCCGGGCTCTCCCCCCACCGCTGCAACTTATTGCGCCTGGCGTCGCGCGATTTTGTATCTACGATGCTTCGGGATTCTCCACGAGCACCGCTCGGACTCCAGATTCCACGGAAGCGACGCAGCGCCGTGCTCTTTTCTTCCTCTTAACGGTCCACGTTGTGTCAACTGTAAACAATGCGGTGCACGTAAGTTCCCCGGGCTCGATATGGTCGCGCATCTCCGGGAGGAGGGGGGGTGGGGGTGGGAAGGGGGAATACTTCGAAACGAACTTCAGCGACTTGCAGTTTGAAGTTCTGCCTGCCTTGAAATCTTGATGAGACCGATCCAAGACTCCTAACGAAGTCTGGTTTCTGCTGTCGGTCGCGAGCGACGACGGGCGATGGATTTTTAAACGGTCGCCGATTGGGAATGGGACTTGAGGGTGCATTCTACTTTACCGGGCGAGCACGAGACCTTATTTGATTAATGATTTTTGCTCGGGAATTATTATACAGATTTTAATGTTTTTTTGGTAAATATTTATTATTCTTTGCAGTATAGAATTGTATTTCTCATATTTCTAAAATATAATTATAAATGTGTGAATTTCAGCGACAATGTTTGTGCCTCACAAAAAAACACTGTGGAAGTCCTCCGCGGCGTCAAAGTGGTTCTAAAATTATTAAAAGAGAATGATTATGTTCTTTGAAGATGTACGCATAGAGTGGGTGAGAATTATAGATTTATGAAGTTCTGGATTTTTGCCTATTTTTTAATGTTTTTTGTGAATGGAACAAAAACTATTTTTGATACCGGGATGATTCTAGTCCACTTTATGCGCACACGCCTATTGGACATAATCGTTCTATTTTTATCGTTTTAGGACCACATTAAGGCCTACACATTTGTAATTATATTTTGGAAACATGAAAAATACAAAGAATAATAAACATTTAACAAAAAAAACATTAAAATCCGTACAATAGTCCTTGAAAAAAAATTCATGAAAATAGGCCCCTTTTCAATCGGTAAAGTAGAATGGACCCTTAAGGCGGCGTCGGTACCGCATGGCTGCAAACTTTTTGTAGATTCTGGTTGAGGGTGGGGATTGATTTTAAGATTGGACTGCTTTTTGGAATGTAAGAATTTTTGATTTTTATAATTTGTAATTATTTGGAAATCGACCTTAAGACAGTTCATCAGTTATTTAGATGTGAGATTTCTGTTCTTATTGCGGGATATCAAATTCGGGGACATAGGCAAGTGATTACTTTGACATTCACCACTTGTAAATGTAACTTAAGCCTACCTTCATATTTACAATAATAAATTTCTGCAATCTCTTCGCCAAAATATGGGACACCCCTATAACGTAGTACTGAATATTTGAAATCAGCCTTTTTAGAAATCCGCCTTAAGATAATCTTCCCCCAACCTAAACAAAACATTTTATTTATAATAAATAAACAAAACTTCTATTCTTCTAACAATTCACTCACACGTCTCTCCAGATTAATAAATCCCGAAAAATTGTTGCCTCAAAATTCTACCATAAAAAGTGCAAATGCACCACTTTTCTAAAATGCATCTCGAGTGGCACGATTTTTCGATCCTCTTATTCCCCCTACCTCGAGTTGTTTGTCAACGTTTCCGAAATGAGCTTACGTTGGTATTCATGAATAACGCGGTCGAGTAGCATTCTTGACGTAACTGGAACAGCAATTGCACTGGCGTAATATATTGCATTCACACGTCCACGTGTTACGGCCAGCGCGCTTCGCTTTTTTACAAATTGTTCAAGTACTCTACCGCCCGTCGACGACGTCCTTGGTCCCCGTCCCAGCGGAATTACGTTGCCCGGAAGTAACTCCAACTAATTTGCGAGCCTGCGTCCGTTCGTCGACCGCGAAAAACGGCGAGAAATTTCTGGCGAATAATCCCGGGATACATAGCTACATAAAACGGTCGTTTCACGCCTCGAAACTAGAACGACGCTCGCGAGATCGCCGTGAAAAGGGCTGGCCGTGAGCCGACGTTGTCACGGTGTAGGAAAACACTTGTGTGTTAATTAAAACTTTCAAAAAACAGGGATAGGGCGCGGCATTGATCACCAATTTTTTAGGAAAATAACACAAAAGATTTTGACGCTATATACGACATATTAGTAGCCTTTGTTTCAAACGTTTGAGTGGATCAGTTGGTTGAGGCAATACCTCGTAATGCAAAAGTCGTGAGTTCGAAACTCGGCGCCCCCTGCATGTTGTAACAAAAACTGTATTTTAAATACGAGACACGTTTTTACACTTCGAAGGAGATGACACGAATAATAATCCACGGGTGACACAAAATTTATTATGATGTTGGTAACGCCAGAAAATAGGGGAATCTAACAATAAAAATAAAAAAGTCTTCTGTGGCGTTTCATCCAAGTTTTCTAGTGTGCACTACTTATAAATATTCTAAAAGACAGCAGAAAGTTTCTAAAAATGTGTTTGTATCTACTTAGCAGCTCTGAATGTCCTTATTCTTAATATTATAATCCTCCTACGTTGACCAACAAATAACCTTAATCGAGAAGGAAACCGGTTGGATTTTCAACCGTTTCTGGGGTAACGCCTAGTGAAGGCGACACGTCCTTATTGACACAAGTGAGGATCCCATCCACAAGCAGCGGTGGGGTTCTTAATAACGTTGGGTTATCGAACGATCGCCTCGTCGATTTTCGTAATCGAAACCTTGAACGCGGCATTAATACCAGTTATGTTAATGGAACCGATAACTGGTCATTCATCGGATTTATCTCGATACGACGTAATCAGAGGTAGCGGCCGAGAGTTAATTAATGCTCGTGCCAGGATTTCCCTTTTCATTGGTAGAAAAAAAAGTATTACTAACACCAGTGGATGTACACACCTCGCTGTGTTGCAAAGTAAAAAAGAAAGGATAATCTCTCTGCCCGTCCCAATTTATCCGACCGTTAAATTGAACCGAGTAAACGTGACATAACATTATTTGTTTGTTTCTTAGCGGCTAACCGCGACGTCGCAAATACAGTCGCCAACTTGTGACTGCTGTTTTTGGAGTTTCGAATTACCAACATTACCAGAGAATTTTAATTTCTTTGCCGACAATGAGTTAAATTGCTTGGTCAAGTACAGGCTATTCAACGTTGATTTTAGAAATTCAGAAGCAGTAATACGTCGATGAAAGGTTCCGCCAGGACTTAGCCAGGAAAAATGGGGCTGCAATAATGGGACGTTACCTCGGCAGGGACTCGTACAATGTGTCAGATCGTTCATCGCGGTGGGGAGTAAAAAGTCAGCAGCGATTAAAATCGACCCTCATTTTATGCGGTGCCTTTATTAAAATGATATTCAAATTTAATGGCCGCTCTTAGTTTCTGTCGCGAGCAGGAACGGGGAAAAAGTGGACGTGGAAAGAGACGATGAACATCGGGTGCAGGGAAGAGAGGGGCGAGGGGGGAAGACAGAGTGGGGGGATGGGAGCTGACAGTAAAAATAAAGGAAGGGACGTGGGAACAAAGAGATACGTAAGAACGAACAGAGACGGAGAAAGCGAGCAGAGAGCAAAGGGAATGCAGGTATGTGTGTGACTGCGGTGGAACGGGATGACGAGGTCGATTGAATGCCGTTAGATCGTGTCAGGATGCGACCACGTTACCTATACTTTGCGTGGAGTACAGTAGGAGGAGAGCAGCCGAGCGAAAGGTACAAAAAGAGGGAAACATAGACGAGTTGACAGAGAGGGGACGGGAGGGAGAGAGGCAGAGAGAGAGAAAGCCATCGCCGATTCGAATCTGCGTGCTCATGGCGGCCTTGCACGGTATGAAACGCATCGGGCAGTATTTGTTTCAGTATTGCCCGTGTGCACTCTATCGAGGCAGCGTTTCGTTCGTTTCGATCGTTCCCCTGGAAACAGGAGGCAAGAACAGAAGTAATCGCCGGGGGGGAATTAAGCGATCCGAGAAAAGCGTCTTCCTGCTGCGCGCTTCCGAAGCGTCCTTACTCAGCGTCTTTGCTAACTATCCCGATCAAGCGTCTTCTTGCATGTTTACAGAGAGAATAATTAGAGCAGGAGAGAAAGTGGCGAGATTACGTGTTGAGAAATAAAAGATCGAGCGAGATCCTAGGCGTTTATCCGTGTTCGACATTCCGCGCGGGTTCTACGAACTCTAGCGTAAGAAATATGCCCACTTAAGATCGAAAACGGCGACACGGGGTTCTTATCCGCGAGATCGGGATCGACTCCGGAGAAGGAACGGGAGGGCATCGATAATCTTTCGCCCGAGTTTTACTGCGTGCACGCGACAAGCGCGCAGAATTCTGCCCGGCGTGCACGCTGCCTCTTTCTAACAGGGAATTTCTCTTTTTGCCGTCGTTCGTCGACACACGGCCGGGCGAGATACCGATCTCCGGTATATATATGTATGTCCCTGCGCGAGGTAACGCGATGCCATCTCGCGCGCGCTGCCCCGAAACATTTTTATTTCCCCCTCGTTCGACAGATTGACTCGTCGTTAGAAAACCGGTTCGGTTCCGTCGATTTTTCCTTACAGCTTGACGCAACCGACTCGACGCCCTGTATATAGCCGGCCACATCGCTCCGGGGCATCGGACAAAGGTGCATCGCGGTCCACCGTGTGGCCCGCGAAACTAGGACACGTAACAACCGTCCCCTACCACCTCCAGAGCCAGCCTGCCGCTGTTGCTTGTCCTGCCTGCCAGCCTGGACTCCGCGTAACGCGACTTCGCAGCGGATAATGAAGTTGCGGCCATCGGGGCTGCTGATTCATGCCTCCGATTTCCAATTTACGTTATGCCGTCTCCACGCATGCGTTAACGCATATTTGTCTGTTTTCACGAATATTCTGGTAAAGTTAGAAATTTCTGGCTTTCACGACCTGGACTCCTGGATGTACGCCGTGTCCGACAGAAATTATATCTCTAATATTTCGCCAGGACTGCAGCTAGCTTCATCAGGGATCAGGTGACACACTGATACGATACCTGACCCCTGATGAAGCTACCAGCAATCCTAGCGAAACGCTGGGATTTCTGTGAAATTGATCGGTAGACACAGTACATATTCACACAATTTGTTATCCGGGCATTCTACACCATGGTGTATATATCCGTACATCATGTTCTACGCCACTTATGTGGAGAGCGTGGAATTTCGTGTGCAAGTTACAGAGCATAGAACAGTGAGCGGTATTCGGTAGCAACCTAGTAAAATATCGTTCGAGTACTACAATTCAAAGTGTAGAGTGGCCCAACTTCACACTGTTGGTATCCGTTTCGCGATCACTTCTGCAATATTTCGCGAATTTGGTTAGAGTAGAGACTATGGCGTGGTTTTGCTCTAATGTCATGGCAACTATGTGAAGTTTAACCCCTCTGCACCGTGCATTGGTGGTAGTCGGAACAATATTTGTAACTAAGGGTACACGAATACGAATATTGTATCCAGTTACGTGTTTCAGCGCATGTACTGATTCATACTCGAATACCATGAGTGGAACTGGCGTCACGCAGGGACGATTCAAATGTAGTGGTCACGATATTTAATGAGCATGTTCTACATAATGGAATTAAGTAATACTCTAGATACATGTCTGGACATTGTTTTTAAAAATGACATTTCAAATGTTTCCCGCATCAAATTTTTCACTCTTTCGGAAACACGTAAAATGTAATTTTTAAAAAAAAATGGATTTAGTACACTCTGACTTTGGAGTGTAAATGTTCGTGTTACTTATCACGAAGGAGCTAAAGTCAACTAAAAAATTTAACGTTAAATATCTTTTAAACTATTAACCACAAAATACTACTCCTATATGATTAATTTTAATATTTTAAGCCCTTTCATCTTGACGAAGTGATTTCACAAATTCACGTTGCTACACTTGTATGCCAACACCCATATAAAATAAAATGTAACAGTACGCCTTGCAAAGTTTCCGACCGCCATATTTGATTCCCCCTATACAAGAACGATTGTGCCGACCGAGCCGGTTCTCCCGTTCGAACGGGCCGTGTATCGATTTCGCGCGATCACGTATGAACTCGAAAGAATGTTGCAACGGGGATGCTGCGGACTTCCTTATCCTTGAGCGATAAATGGATATTTTTCGTTGGCGACGAAGAGAAAGCAAGTGCATCGGGAAGACGTGACATGAATAACCTCCGTTTAACCTGTATCGAAAGGCATCGATTTCTGATTCGGTCGAATCGACTCGGAACGTTGGTCCAACGTGTGCCCGTTTCTCTCTTATCACGGCTGAACGAGATCGTTTTGTCCGAGGACAACCATCTTGCAAGGACGAGAAGGAGAAAAAGAATTGTGCAGGGAGGGGGTAAGAGAAAGGTAGTAAGAATATACGTAACGAGAAATGTAATTCCCTAACGGATTATCCAGATATAATTGGATTACGAGGCGTTTCTTACGAGATGAGTTAGTTACGAGATCGCGCAGGGTCATCTCTTTTTTAGCGGCAAGAAAAAGTTCGATTAAGGCCAGGCCCCATGGTAATTGCTTGAAATTTCGGTCACATTTCGAAGTGTCAAACGCAGCAGTTTCATCACGCCTCAACTGCTCGACGTTTGAATCTGCGTTACGATGCAACAATGACCTCATGAATAATTTAACGCGCGCCATTGTCTCATCGGTATGTACTAATAACATCACGTCAGTTGTAGCGTATCCGACACTGATTTACCTCGTGAATGCATTTCTTTATTTTCTACCCACTCGTGCATGCCCCGCGTTTTCGAAAACCGTGCAACCCGGATACGCGCGATTTTTATCGATCACGCAATATCAATGGGGCCCCGCCCTTATATCGCGTATAAATACAGTTTAACGAAATAACCGCTAAGTGGTCATAAAAGAAAACCCTCCAAATTTCGCAGAATTACCCAACGAGCATATAAAATCCTCGGTAAAACGGGACAATTTTAAGCAAAATACCGTATATCTGCTTAAAAAGGCGAGAAACACAGATCTGCCCAATTAGTAATTCAATGAACTTCCGTCTCGTTCCGTGAAATTAGTACCGAATTAAGCTCGTACGATCTCTGATTAAACACAGGTCCTTTCGTCGAGAAAGGTATACTGCACGTTTGTGCAACGCGTGACTAATATACCATTAATCGTTACGAAATGTCATCGATCCTTATCGTGGCAAGGTTAAAGAAGCATCGTAAGAATGGGAGGGTGAAAAAAATTTGCCTGCATTGCTTTGGCATCGTTTGCGTCTCGTTCCGCTTCTCTCCTGCGACGCGAGGTCCCCTTGCTTCTCGATTCAAACTTGAACCGAGCGACCTTCGGCATCCACGGGCGAAGAGCACGATTCTTCGATACGTTCGATCGTATCTTGGGCACAACACTGTTTTCGTCACCGAACCAGCACAATGTCGACGTGACGCCCCCGCGAGCGATCGAGTCGGGACGTATCGGCACGTTCCACAGCGTCTCTTGAACTGAATTTCTGGCTGAGGCCCTGACTCTTTATGCCCATCTGGCTCGGGCAGGTGCTGCAGGTGGCACCACCTCCCGTTCCTTACCGGTCCCAGCCGTGCAGCACAAACTGGGACTCATTAACCGTGAATTCATATCCACCCAAAAAGTGCAAAAAGGTTTTTCGAACGGTAGGAGCAACTGCTGCCCTACTTAACCAAATGCATATTAAACTAATTTGTCTATTTCTGTATGTGTATCGCATGGGAAATATGTATTCATGTGAATTGTTGTTAGTTTTTAAATGTGAAATATCAATTGCGTTGCTGTCGCGGAGATCGGAGATGGAAAAAAAATTATTTGAAATAAAAATTTGGGTACGAAATTTTTATTTCAAATAAATTTTTGCCCATCTCTGGTGGAGATAATTATTTACCCAGTTTAATTGGGTCTTAAGTTTAAGATATAGTTATATTGCTTGAGAACGAGAAAATGGAAGTAAAAAGGAGGCAATAATAATTCAAGCCCTATCGATCTTTTTATTAAGTTTATTTACAAAAAACATTGAACTTAGTAATTGGCTAAGAACCTCTTTTCCGCTTCGCTGGATTTAACAAGTATTAAGAATGCCGGAGTACCTCCACGGACAATGAATCTAACATTTATTTTAAAATTTTATTATTACAGTATTTAGAATACTAGGTTTTTTAAGATTTAATTTGCCAACTTACCGTTCGTCCTGCAATATTTCCCCCAGAGAACGCTGAATATTCACTTTATGCACCGAGCATTTATCTTTACCCTCAAAATAAACATTTATATTCTGGAGAGTGTAGCGTCTCTCTGTATCCCACTCGGGTGGCTCGCTAAAGAGCTGTTCCAATTGTTCCGCTAGCCTAAGCGAGCAAATTCATTAGATAGTTATATTTCTAAGATTCCCATGGAAATTAAAACACTTGTCAACGTAAGAACGTACAATATGTCCTCATTAAAATTCTGTATAAAGTCTGTCTGATGAGTTTCTGGGTACAAAATCATTACTGGCCAAACAAGTTTATTCTGAGCGTCCAGGTGAACCCTACTCTGTGCTATTTGAGGCACTAGAGGCTCCAAGTCCTTCAAGTCTGGTTTCCTTCTCCCATCGATCAATTCTAAATTAATAGCTCTACTTTTGATAGTATTTATCAGCTCTTCTTCCTCTTTATTCAATTTCTTGTCTAATCTATCCCGTTTCCTTTTGTCTCTTTTCAAGCGTTCCTATCGATATTAAAATCAAGATCTGTATTCATCGAACCCATCCACCAGCTTTACATTAGAACGTATCTTACTCTCGCGGCTGTGGCCTGCGACTTTAGCTCCAGTATCGTTTTATCAGTTGGAGAATGGTCAAGAAACTGGTCACAAAGGTCAATGCACTGGTCATAGTCTTTAACATGGAAGCAGCAAGTGGCGGCTCTGTTTAGAGCTTTTGGATAATTCGCTTTCAGCTTCAGAGCTTGCTTCGAATCATTTAAACTCGACCTATAATTCGTAGCATAATACTGTAGCCGTGTGATGAAGTTACGATAGACTATTTGACAAACATAATCTCGTATATATGTACCGATAATTTTTTAACATGAAATGCGCAGCGGCTCTATTGTTGTAAAGCTGAGCCGTTAAATCGGGATCTTTACATTTGATTCTTATACCCTCCGTGTAACCCAAAATAGCCAGTCGATACTTTTTGTATTTATAATTGAAATTACCGTCCTCCTTGTAATTGTTTGCTAGCTCTAGAAAAGAAGTGCCGATCTGAAGCTATTAGTTAAATTAAATTTATCGAAATATTGTACAGAATGTGGAAAAGAAAACATGAATAAATTATTTCAAACCCTCGGGTGTGTTCTCGTCCGCCCCATATTTGAGCTGCTGCAAGCCCTCCATTAAAGGAGAAAGGGCTTCGCCAGGCTCCGGAGGCTTTTTCATGAAGAACGGATGCTTCTCCATTTCTTCTTGCCATCGGTCCTCTGGCCATCCTTCGGTGTAACTTTTTTTCTCTAAATTATTTATGTACTCGTCCAACTCGGCATCTAATTTTGAGGCAAGTGCTAAACGCTCCTCCTCGCTCCAATTTTTCTGATTTTCCTCACCCCCCTCCTTCATTGTCAAAGAAAGTCTCGAGTGGTCGTTTTATTTACGAATATTATTATTTTTATTTACGAATATTTTTATTTTTATTTACGAATATTAATACCGCAAGAATGTAAGGGCCCATTAACGACGATTATTGCTGAATCGAAGTCATTCATAAAAGCAGACGATTTAAAAATACCTTTATTTCGAAGAACCTAACCTCGAAAATTTCGCGTGACACAATACACGCTGTTATTCAAATTCTATATAGTCTTTTACCGACCGATCGTACCTCGTATTTTCTTCTACCGATGGCGCTGTCTGTGCTATCGTGACCGGATTAAAAGAAATTCGTGTTTTTTAAACGCTTTTCAATAAAAGCTTTTGCATCAAAGCCCCGGGAGCTCAAAGTGAATAATTGAAAACGACACTCACGCCGATAATATTGACTCGACTCGAGGATAAAAATATCACCAACGCACTCAAAAAATCCTGAATTTATACAAAACAATGCTCGACAACGTATTGCAAACGTGTAAATAAACATTTATACTCGATAAATCGTGTTCAAAAACAAGGCCAAAGTATGCCGAAACTGCATTAATTAATAAAACCGGTTTCAATAGCCCTTCGCCCGTTTGACGTCGGAATAATTAACAAAAGTTTTTCAATGCACAGTCCCCTTTCTTCCCCTAAAAACGAGGAGCCAACGCGCGATGTTACGAGGGCAGCGAGGCTCGTTGCGGGAAAATACGATTCTTAGTTTCGAATTAGTTCACGCGAGAGGAAAAACGCGGGATGGTTGGGGGGAGGAGGGGGTGGGCGGGTAATCCTACAATAAAATCCGTATTGAAAGTCGGGGGGATGAGAGAGGCCGGAGCAGAGGAAGGTAACGTCGATCGGGTAGGGGTGGCTAAGGTTCGGACGTTTACGCAAACATTCGGGTTTTGGCCCCTTTGTGCGTCGGCTGGGCAAGATGGCGCTCGGTGAAAGCTGGTCCACGATTGGTCGATGAGACCGCACCGCGAATCTCCCGAGAACAGTCGCTTCCACGGCCTCGTAGCGGGCGAGTTGTTGGTCCCTTTGCAGCAAAGGAAAACACGCTCTCTCGTCGCGGCGACGAGTGTAATGGCCACCGTGGGCCTAGGATAGCGGACGGAGGCGCGGGCACGGATTCATTGGACGTGGAAACACTGGCGTGTACGCACGAGGCGACCACCACGTCGGCCAGCGGCACGGTCAGTGGGAGTTTTCAACTCGCGTGTGCCGGACTCATATCGCGGGGGCCGCGGTTTCGTCCAGAGTATCGTCGGGTGGCTTCCTCACCCGTCCCGGTGGGCAGGAGTGCGTGCACGTCAACACACCGCCAGTGCGTCAGTGTACTTAAATGTGTGCCAGCCATTGTCGAGCGTGCATCGTAGTGTGCCGGTCAACGGATCCCTGACTACACTGGGATATTTATCGGTGGTTCGCTGCGCCTCTTGGATTCTATCCCCCCGACAAACGAATCGACGCGCGGCAATCGGTGAGTACACGTTTCAATGAAACTCTATCGTTACTCGACATGCCCGCGATTCCACGTTCCCCCGTACCCGAGCCTCGAAACATCCACCGTGCCGTGTGTGCACATTGTGGTCATTTCACCCCTCCCTGCTAACGGTTGTCCGTCGATGCCCTTCGTCTGCGACTAGACGCACCCTACGTGTTCTGTACAAAAAAAAGCAGCGTATACTGTACGAAATTTCTACACGCGGTTCTCCCGTTTGAAAAATCCCTGTATCTTGCCGCAGACTCTGTCAGCATTCGAGGCAACGCGATCGTTCCGGGGCACATGTAGCGGTATCCACGGGGGGGGAAAAGTCCACTTATTGTCATATGCAGGTAGTAATGAGAGTATGCGCGTTGCGAAGCACGATCAATTTCGGAAGATCTACCAGCACGCTGCAAAAGATGTCGCACCACCCTCTCCCCCGTGGCTGCTTTATTGTTGCTAAACGCTCCCCGCATCAACGGCCTCTCCCTTCTTTCATCTTTTTTCACGCGGTGCCTGCGAACGGGCGTCACGCCGCTGTAAGGGACCGAGCGATAAACCACCAGTTTCTATGGAAACCGAAGCGCGTCGGGTTCGCGTAGCATCCCACTTTCCACGTCCTCGTCACACGAGCGTTAAAAGCTCTTCCGCTGTCATCCGCGATACCCACGGAAGCGCAGTCGTGTCGGTTCCACCGAGGTTCGAAAGAATCGACGGGGGATCGCGTTTTCCTAAGTACTTATTACACACACACGATCCCTGGAAGCTGCACTTGGTGCTGCTCGCGATATCATCAGCGGGGATGGGCGTGTATTCGAACCAGCGTACCAGGCGAAATTACCACGCTTCGCTCCGGGAATAAATGCTCGACCCCTCCCTCCCTCCCTGCCTCCCCCAACCCCCCTTTTAAATAACCAAGCCCAGACCCCTTGCCCGACTTTAACGACGATATTAAGATATCCGCGGAGGTAACGTATCGCGCTGGTAACAGGTGCCTCCTCGCGATTTTCCATTGCTTTTTGCGAACAGGGGCACGTGCTCTCTCTCCGCTATAACCGGAAGTCGTATCGAGCGCACGCTTATTTACGAGCCGTGATAAGCGTGTAATGTTTATTATAAGCGAGGCGGCGACGTAAAACGGGTGTAGCGGGTATCACACGCCGCGCGATCTAATTCTACGCGGAGTGTTCGCCCCGTGGTGTGCGCAACGTAAGCTCGTCACGACCGGGGGCTGAAAGTAGAGCGTGTTCGCACGTGTCGCTGGACAAAACACGTATGTATCCTCGCGCCCCGCGACGCGCCAGATTCGATGGTGTAGAATTATTGATCCGGGCTCGCGGCGAATGTTAACAATTTTTTTTTATCATTGATTTCGAGTCCGCACAAATTTATAGTTTCGGGGGTATTTCTTAACCGTTGAACCGTGGGATGGTTCGGTCGCATCGTTGAATGTAGGGACCGTTTTGTTCTGTAATTTTATTCATACAGCGTCTATATAAGATTTTGTATTTGATTCTAATCTTGTGATTTAAAATCCTCATCTCCCTTCAGAAATAATACTGGTAATAAGTAACATGGGTAGCTTGATATTTTGGGTGGGTCAGAATGGATCCTGCGCTCGCCATCGGAGCCTGAGACGTTTGGCATACGTCATGTGCGGAAATTCTTCAGTCTCATTTATTCGTAATACTCACTGAACGCCTATAGGCGTTTCCCGCACGGACTGTGCATGCATATACAAATTATATTATATTACGGTCATTGAACTATTTCTGAGGTCAGGTATTTAAATAAATATAAGTAATAAGGCAATATGGGTAAACGTGTTAATATACAGTAAATGTTTTAAGTACACAGAATAGAATAAATAACGGCTTAGCACTGTTTTTTTACTGTCACTTCCATTACATATTACGAAATTACCTCGAATGGAAAAGTCGGAGTTAATTCCGACGGGTTTCGATAAGATAGAATAAAGTCAGTCAACAGTGTGCAGGCCACTTCAGTTTCAGCTCGTTTGAAGCGCAAGCAGCGCGAGCTTGTCAATTAAATGCGCGGAGAGGAAAGTACTTACAATTAGCGGGACTAGCTTTGGACAGCCACTCGATTTTCTTTCCGATACTTCAACAGCCACGATTATATCCGTAACACCTTTTAACACACGTCCACGAGAAATACACAATTTCTCGAAACAAAAATTTAGCTGGAAATTATCAGCCACTAAAAAAACAATCCTGCCCATAATAGCGAGGAGCGTTAGCAATTAGTCTTGGAATGGCGACGGAATTGCAATTAAAACCACATTTCCTGCTAAGCTGACTAAATACATTGTTCCCCCATTTGGGGGAGTGCCGCGGCCAAAATAAATATTAGCGGGAAAGTGGTTAATGAAAAGACCACCGTCCATCGATCGGTTTATACGAGACGCACTTTTGTTCCGCGAATTAAGGGGAGGAGGGGACGAAACGAGCTTTCGAGATGACGGGTCTCTCTCTCTCTCTCTCTCTTTCTCTCTCTCGTGAAAACCCTTTTGGCGTTGATTGCGCGTACTCGTCGGCGTAAATCGACTCGAGCCTTTGAAAGGTTCTCCATCGGCTGCTTTTCGGTAGCCTTCGGTTAATCTGCTGTGATTTATGCAGGGGGGGGGGGGGCGATTAAAGCAGAAGCCCCCATTGATACGGCTAATAAGTCCAGCGAGAGAGATTATTCGGCCGCCAAGTGAGGATTTCTCAGGGGATAGCTTTCTGGTCAACTTTCCACGGTTAAATCTAAAGTACTAACTGGCCACGTGCGGTCTACGGGGTGTCCGTGAAATGACCGACCAAACTGTGGCAGTTTATCCTGCCCGAGCAGTCGAACTTATCCCGACAAGCTTATTCTACTGTGGGAAAGTATGATTTGTATGATTAATGTCCATTTCCCTTCTGGGGGACATTTCGATTCCCACTGGGGTTTTATGTCTGCTAGTAATACAGGTTTCTAATTTACCAATTTCAGTTCTCTTATCTACTTATCTATTTATTCCTCTTCTGCAGCACACTGCTTAAAACGCGGCTAGATATTAGAAAAGAATTTCCAACACGCAGGAATCTCATTCTAATCGAAGCTCCTCGTAAAATCGTTTACCATTCGTTTACAAACGCGATAGACAGTAAAGAATCATAATTCAGTCAGTCACTGTCGTAATACTTATCCTTCAAAAGGGAGTGGCATAAAGTTCCATTAAACCCACCATTCATAACTAGTAGTATCAATCACTCCTTCATCCGGCGATGAACGAAAAATCACGCGTCTGTCTGCCGAAAAAAAGAAGGCTCGCTAACCATTCATCGCTACCAAAGTAAACATGAAACATTTTTTTCCCTTTTCGCCCGAGGCGTGTCCAACAATAACAGTAATGGACCCGTCGGTGGTCGCCCGTTCGTTAGACTGTCGTAAACGTCGTCGCGCTCGGCGATAAAAAGTTCTAACGAGACGCTTCGTGCCTTTGCCCCCTGCTCGCTCTTCGACTGAAAAGAGTCATTGGCAGCGTTCCTCGATCGTTTGCTTATAGCTGGCGCGGGGAAATAAACAGTCCGCCTCTGTGCGCCGATAAGCGATGCCTTTGCCTCGAAACAGAGGACGGTCGGTGCGAAAGAAATTCGTTACTTTAGTTAGCGCGTGGAAGCACAGGCTGGTATACGGCGGTGCTACCTAGCGCGCGGGCTCTTGTGTCGGGGAGGAGGAGGGAACGTGTAGCGCTCGCACCGTTCACTCCTTGAAATCCGACGATGTTTAATGAGACGTCAAGAATTTGATGCGAGTTTCGCGGCGGTGGAGTTGCACCGGGCGGGGGCAAGGGTGGCGGCCTTTATAAAGACTGCCTTTATATTTGACCGGTCGGAGAAATTCAGTGAGCATGTGGCAACGCCGGATCCCTCTGTTTCTTTCTCCCTCGAGGCTCGCCTCGATTCGTCGGGCGCATCTTCTTTTTCCAGCGGCGACCTGCCGTTGCGCGGCGGTGCGGCGTCGGCCATCGGGGCCCCATCGTGTTCCCCCGTAGCAGAAAGTTTCTTCTACCTTTGCCACGCCACCACCTTACACCCCGTCCGACCGTACTCTTTTATTTTATTATTTGACCCGACCTCGACGAGTTAGGCTGTTGGCTTGCCGCGTGTACCCGTATCCTTTCCTCTCTCTCTCTCTCTCCTTCTGTCTCTCACTACTACCATCGCGTCCCTCCACCTTTCTCTCTCCCCACGGTTCGAGGCTTCGCTCCACGACTAACGGAGAAACTGGAATCTCGCTGCACGGATACGCTCCCCCTCTCCTCCCATCTATTCCTCCGTCTCGTTTCGGGCCCCTCTAACGCGCGCACAATTAGTTCGTCCCGACTTCGGCGGGTCAGCGCGAGCCTTCCCCCTTATATTTTCTATTTATCTTGAACGCGTTATCGATGCTGCAGCGAGGCCGCGCATATTAAAACTTTACGAGGCTCGCCAGGAATCCAGGAAGAGGCGCATAGACGCGCAGGGGGAATCGTGTTTGTTGTACACACGGACAGGAACCGAGGAAACTTTTCATAATGCAGGATGCCGGATCCGTTTAGAAATTTTTCAATCGTGCCCCTCGCCCCCCTCTGGCATCCGTGAACTTTGCATTCCTCGGATCCCTCGCGGTTATTCCGCGTATTCCCTCCCCGACCCTCGCGCGGAATAATACTGAACTAACTCTGTGCGTAACTGTCGCATTTTTCACGAAATACTCGGTATTACCCGCCCTCGTGCCGCTTTATATTACGAATTCCTTCCTCCCTCCTCTAGTTCTTTTTTCCTTCGCTTGTTCGAACGTTTAAAACCGAGCTTTCCCACACGTATGTATATACGCGTGAGTCACGCATCCGCGCGTTATCTGCCGGGCGCGATAACGCGCGCCTTCGTGTCGTTTTTTTAGCGATTAAATACGCTTGCTGTTTGTGTAATCCGAGGTGTGTTTGTTTTCTTTTTCGAGTATCGAAGTGTTTTAAATTTCACGCCTGCGCTATCTATCCCCTGGCTTTTGAGGCACGGAATACAGTGGCCGCTTAATTTTAAACGTTCTGCTGGTTGACGTGGACGTTCAGCGTGCTGGCGAATTTAAAGGGTTTATGCATGTATATTCTTCGAATCCTGGGAGCCTGTTTAATAGCTCCCGCCGTAAACGGTTAATCATAGGCGCGCTGAATATTTTACGCCGCCGGTTCTCATTTTCCCGCACATCGCCGTGGATATTGGACGGGCGCGCTGCACCGTGGCTATCCGGGTAATCTCCATTAAACGTCCCGATAACCTTTCCCATTGTGTAAAAACGGCAATTCGTAATAAGCATCGCGACGATAGGGGGCCGCGGTAATTGAAACCGCGTTTCCAAGCAATTACGGGCGATAACAGAAGTTCGGCTGATATTTTTATCGACGGAATGCCCGGGCTCTCCATTCAGAAATCAATCACGTCCGCGCCGCGGTTGTTTTACCAATACAACGCGGACGTGACCCGCGGAACTGGCCCGTTGCCATGTTTTCGCCTCGATATGTACGCGCGGTTAAATGTTAATTAATACTCGGAAATTAACCGTCCCGATCGCTCCTAAACTCCTGATCCCTACCAACTGGCAGCATTCTAGACAATGTTATCAGGGGATGTGAGATTGGTAACTGGAGACGAGGCGAGCATAAGCGCGAGAAATCGACGAAATTCCAAGATAGAATTGTCAAGCCTGAGAAGTGGCGACCCTACTGATCTCCTGGTAATCGCTACTTCTTATTTCTACGAGTAACTCCTAATACTTTAACAGTTCCATTGACGAAACTATTTAATCCGATGAAGCACCTTCTACAATCTACAATCTCACATAGACTATAGATAAAACAATTTCGTGGAGTTCTTATCTGCGCATTAATTTACCACGAAAAGAAAAGATAAAAAATGAGACGTTACTATTTACCAGGCCGATCAACAGTTTACTCTTTCACTGTCGACAAGTATGCGCGCTCGTAGAACGTGGTATGCTCATCGGCCTCGTCTGAAGTCGGATATACCGTTCGCGTTTCGCTACGCGCCGGCTCGTCCAGGCGGAGAAGGACGAGCGGAGGCGAGTAAACGCCGGGCGACGTAAAAAAAAAGGCGAAGCCAGGGTGAAGAGGTCCGAGCTATCGTTTCTCGATTCTCACGAAGCCCCGCCGGCGTATCGGTTCCATTCCTGGCTCCTTCTGCCAGCAATTAGAAGACACGTAAACGAGTTTTCGGTACGTTAATCCCGAAGAACGTAATTCCAGCGAGCGGTGTGCATCCTGGCCTCGGCCTCTCCCTCCTGGTGGATGACCCCATGGGCCCGAGCCGCCCGCACACACGCGCACACCGGCTCACGGCCACCTGTGTGCGCGCCACGTACACGCTTTATCGAGCAGACCGGTCGTTAGAAGTTTGAAACGTCGGAGGGGAAGCACGTGCGTTGTTCCATGGTTTCTTCTTCTTTTTCTCCTCCCCTCCGCGGCGCGGAGTAATGCGTGCGTCGTCCCTCGCGCACCGAGCCCCCGACGTTTCGGCCCCGGAGCGGACAAAAACGACGAGCCGCTCTCGCGTAAGGTCAATAAATACACGTTCCGCCTCGTGATATTTCCGATACGTAGAAACTACCAGGGAAGTATGCGCGCCCGAAGGAGGATGTTTGAAATACGAGCCGAGGTCGGTCGAGGATACGTGTCTCTTAAAATATTGAAGTATCGCCTTGACGGTGATGGATGATCCCGCGGAGCGTTAGTTCCTGTCGCGTCATATCAAGTGCACGGTTCCGCTCGCATTACTTGCACATTGTAGCGCGAAAATCACGGGATATGATTATTAATATTCGATTTCTTGGTGGGAGGATAATACGCGGTATATCGTGTACGAATTGCATGAACAGTTACAGCGAGAGGAAAATTGTCAGAGGGGTCCACTATTGGACCGGTGCTCCATGGACCTCCGTTCACGGTCCGGTGGCAATCTAGTCACGCGACAATGCGAGTTCGTGGCCCGGCAGTTGGTAGGAAGCGTCTGGTAGGCTTGACGCGCAACTGGAAACGATCGATAGGCGCGTAAACGATCGGGTGGCCCCCGTGTTCGCGTGCTGGTGAAAAATCCATCGGATTCTAGGGGCCGTGCTCGCGACTCTCTCGCGTTGTATTATGGAAATCAGCGGAATCGGAGCGGCGAGTATGCGAGACACGTGAATTAAACACGTAATACACCGAGCCCGCGGTGCACCTGTCGCGCATGCAAATCACTTAAGCCGCTGAGCCTGCTCCCTGGCCGGTTCCCGTGCTTTTTCGGTCGCGATGCATATCGGCGCGCGTTGCACTCGCCGCTGTGCGCGGGCGTGCACCCAACGCATCTGGCTAGCTGCTGTCTCTCTCTTTCGCGCCGTGCTGTGCTCTGCTCTCTACTCTGTGGTCTTCCTTCTCCCTTTTTCTGCTTAGGTCACCGGCGTCTGCTATCCTCTTTCTTTGCTCTGCTCTGGTCTCTCTCTCAGTTCTGATCTGCTCTCTCTCTACTCTGTGCTACTCTACTGTACGTTACTCTCACTCTCTGGTCTCTCTGGTCAGTATTCTACTCTTCTCTTCTCTCCTTTACTCTCTCTCTGGTCAGTACTCTATCCTATTCTACTCTACCCTGTTTTACTATTTCGGCTGTCTCTGGTTTCTGCTATATTCTATTCTACTCTCTCTAGTTTCTACTTTTTTTACTCTGCTCTCTCCGGTTCCTTCTCCATTCTATTTTCCTCTCTCTAGTTTCTACTTTTTTTTTACTCTCCGCTCTCCGGTTTCTACTGTTTTCTCCTCTGTTCTCTCCGGTTTCTACTCTTTTCTACTCTGCTCTCTCCGGTTTCTACTCTTTTCTACTCTGCTCTCTCTGGTTTCTACTCTTTTCTACTCAATCTGTTCTCTCTCTCTACTCTTTCTCTCTCCACGCCAGTGTGCCTCCATAGAACATTTTAAGCACGTGTGCCGCTCGGATTTCGCGTGCGCTCGTGTGTCTGGATAATTTATTGGGGAATTCCTCGACGGCCGCCCGCAATCGTCGATAAAACACCGCGTCACGGCCAGTTTCCCTTTCTTCCGAGTCCCTTGAGCATCCTTCCCATATTTCTTCACTTTAAAGAACGCCAGTATGTCGATCCGTCATACTTCAAGGCGATAAAAATTTGATTGCCCCTTTTCATTTCACGGACGAATCGACTCTCCAAGAAGTACATAAACGGGGGGATCTCTCCAATTACTCTAGCGTGCTAAGTGGCATTTACTTTCTGCATTTCTCCCCGCGTTCAGGGAATTTTCATTCAACGGAAACACCCAACTCGACCGCTAACTAATAATAAGTGGATTTCAGCGTTAAACACGGCGCATAATTCACTACGATGCTACAATATGTAGCGAATAATTGATTATGATAACAGAACATGGCGGATGAATACGTTAAAAGGTATTTCAATGTGCCGTTAATAAAGACCCTATATGTACCAACATAATGCTTTTAATATACAAACACACTACAAATTAAACTGCATTTCGAATTCAGAATTTCATAGTAAGCTACCTCGTATTTAATCTTTTATCAATACACCAGGTGTCTAAAAACCATCCACTTAACAAGCTTCGGGGTCCTAAAGAAACCCAAAGATCGTCATCTATAGTTGATGAGTAGCCTGCTAAGTGGTGTTTACCCTCTCCTCGTCATCCAATTCATTCCACGGGCTACAGAAATTTTTTCCGTCCGGAGGCAACAGTTTCCACCGAATTCAGGCCCGTGCATAAGTGGATTCCGCTTCTGAACGCTATGAATAATTGAATATCGCAGTTGGATGTGGCGGATGAATACGTTATAAGGAATTTCAATGCGCTATTAATAAAGATCCTCCGGGGCATTACGAGCATAATACCTGGTTTACCAACACGGCACAACAAATTAGCCCGCGCCTCGAATTCACGGTTTTTTTTCCCGTGACCGTGAAAGTTTAAAAGGCCTGGTTTCCATGGGCGCGCTTGGCTCCGTCAACGGTGGCGCCTCGGTGAATTATGTCTAAAGCCCGCTAATCCTGCCTTTTGTGAGGACGTCACGGCTGTGGCCCCGGTGTCTTCGGCGCGCACGCGGCGGCACGCAGGTCGCATAGCGATGCTTCCGTTGCACATAAATTAACATCACGAACGCCTGTCGACCCAGACCATTTTCGAAGAAATTTGTCCAGCGGATAATTCGGCAGACCTTTTAGAATGTAAATCCCCCCGCACCGTGTTCTTCGAGTAGCTGGGTCGAGTATGCAAATTGGTTGATCAAGATGCAGGGGGGAGGGGGCGGGTAGATATTCCAATGCCATTGTTTGTATTTCGTACTGGTCGTGAATCATCGGTTACTTAATTTCGACTTTGGATGCTGTTGGACGCTACCGTGGTTACCTATGCGTTTTGAATTTTGTTTGGCGGATGCGGGGTCGATTTAGACTCATCTTATATTGTTACTATTATTTATTTAAGAATGTTAGGAGCTCAGGATTATAACAGGATGAAAATAAAGGATGGAAGTTGTGAGATATGCCTGACTAATACAGATGAATCTGACCATTTTCACAAGAAAAACTAAAAAAAAATTATAAAATCAGAATCTAAAAAGAATCTTAAATCTATTATTATTATTTCAACTTTATTACCCTTTAAACGTGCAGACAAAAAAGAGAGAGAGCCTATTAAAGTGACGCTTTTAGAATTTTTTTTAAAGAAGTAATAGCGCGTTATGGCTCCTGCATTTTTTTATTAATTGTGTCACACGTTTGTCTATAATATTTAATTTTTGTATGTATAAATATTAGTCATATAATATACTTATAGGGGCTAGTTGCAAATGCGTTATTTGGTGGAACGATTTGTGGTAGCCGCTCCCAATTAATAAACAGATTTTATCTGAAAGCAAAAAGCAAATTAGTTTCTCAAAACATATTAACGAACGCTGTTTTTGACAAGGCGGATTTGTTATTTAATTCATAGTTGCATAAAAAGGCAAGATTTCATGTCCGAAAATTTAGCGGTTTATTTAGAGTGCTGCCATTTGCTTGAAAATTAAGTGTTTTGAAAATGGTCCTGTCAGAAACAGCATTCGTTAATATATTTTAAGAAACTAATTTGCTTTTTGCTTTCAGGCAAAACCTGTTTAATTGGGCGTGGGCACCACTAATCACTCCACAAAATAACGCATTTTCAACTAACTTCTGTAACTGCATTATACGACTTATATTTTTACACACAAAAATTAAGTATTGTAGCCAAACATGTGACATAATTAATAAAAAAAATTACAGGTGCAATACTTATAATACTGTCTAAAAAAATTAAGCCGCTCTAGGTATATGTCCCCCTTTAAGTTGCAAGGGTTAAAAACTTTTGTGCCATTTGGATTTCAAAATTGAGTAATAATATCGCAGTGTTTACAGGAACGAAATATTTTACTCGAGAGTTCTCAAAAAATGAACCGTAGAAATGGAGAAGGAAAATTATAACAATTTTAGTGTGGTCGATATATGTAGTTTTGTCTAGAAAATTAATACAATTTTTTGAAGTTACAAACTTTGAAATGGCGAAGTATTTTATTGAGCAGAATTAGACACAGTGAACGAAGTATTGCAATTGGAAGAGTCGCCGGGGAGCGGGTTTCTCATTTACTCTCTCTTTATCGTTTTTTAACAGCGAAGGAAGTATTTATTTACTCCGCGAAGTTCGCTTCGAGGTCACATCGCGTCTAGAAAGTACAAAAAGAAAATAAACGTAATGGACTCTTCTGGAACGAGCTCCGGAGGACCCAGAGTCGCAATACCGGCGACGACCGCGTGGAATAGTCAGCACAGCAAACTTGGAGCACGTCCTGTAAATAAACGCGCGGAGTAATGGATACCTTGGTTCTCGCCTGTTCAAATAGCTGCTGGTGGGCTGCGACTTCGTTGTTCGAAGGTCATCGTGGGCCTGCTAATCCCCTTTTCCCTCCACTGCGTATGAAACTCACGTTGACCTTGCAACGACCTTCAGAAGTTGAATCATTTCTTTCATCGCAACCCTGCAGAATAAAATTACTCTGTTCGAATATAGAGTAAAGGACACAAGTACTGGCAGTCAACCCAATTACTGTCACCTTAAGCTATTTTACTTAAAATAACGAATAAATAAGCCTTTAAATAAAATAGTTTAAGGTGACAGTAATTGAGTTGGCTGCCAGTAATTGGGTCATTTACCCTATCAGAAAATTTGTTTCCTGAACTTTTCGTCATATCCTTTCATTCCCCATATCTACAAATGCACTCATTTGGATAGAAATACCCACAGTAAATTTAATTCACGTGACACTCTCTTCGGTTACACCTCTGTAACTAATTGCACCTTAAAACTTCAATTAAAAGCCCGCAAATAAAAACCACAAAAAATTGCAATCTTAGAATCTCGAAAATTACGAATTTATTCTCCCTCACTCTTCAAGAACCCCCTTCACTGCCCTCGTTTAAAAAATAAATTAACAACAGCAAATACCCTACACACCTCGTTTATAGTTTCCCTAGCAGTCCCAGCAGGCTAACTAACAACCGAGGCAAACCAGCCAACGGCTCAAGAAACGTCACCGCGCGCGCGCACTGAGCAACCGCTTTGCGATAGAGGAGTTGCCTGTTTCGCGGGGCTTGCGCATTTATCGCGGACGGAATTGTACGGTACGCGGTGCCTCTCCCGTGGAATTTATAACGACCCTCTGTCGGCTCCCTGCCCTCGCGGGGTCGTCGCGGTCTTCGTAATAATTAAAGTAGCCGGCGCGCAGGAATTCCCGAAATACGAAATCATCGCGTATCGCGGTGTAATTGACGTGGAAACGGGTCTGAACGGGGGGGGGGGGGGGGGGGGGGCTCACGCAGAAAAATCCCTGCGTTCCACGGTTATATTAATGGACGATTTAACTGTACCTCTGTACGTGCCGGCGACCCAGGCGTACCATTAATTCCTCCGTAATACGATTCAATTAGGAGCAGAAAAAAAGAAGCAAGAGAAGGGAACGTTGAAACTGGGGAGCGTAAAATTCGTTTTAATATCTCTTCTCCTTTTCTGCGCGGCTGTTTAAGTTTAAATGGTACTTTGCGGTGGAGTCGCGGTACCTCCACTTTGTCGACTGTTTAATTAATCGATTCCTTAATCGCGCCGGGAATAATGTTATTGCAATTTTGCAATATGTTTCTTTCATTACGGTGTGGACTGTGCTTTGATGTCAAAGGGAACGAGCGATTTTTGTACGGCTTGTGTGTGTGGGAGAACGTGGTTACTTGTTCTCATCTCGTGGAGATTCTCGTCGCAGTTTCAGGTGTCCGTTACGCAACGAAATTACAGTCGAACGGGGTTTACAGATTAACAAAGATTATCATGAGATTGTGCTTTTAAATATTGCTATCTGTGACTATAACTTTCTTCTTCGATTGCGTAATTAATTAAATTATTCATCACCATAAGCCCACAGATAATATATTAATGGGACTACTTGGGGCTTAGGCAGTCAAATCGCTCGAAGATCAAGTGTTTTTTGAAAATTAATTACAAGGAGATCAATACAAATTGTGACTTGTACTTTTGGGTAATGTTTATTAATACTGTAAACTGTAAATTTTTTTTTTAAAATATATGTATGTATATGACGGCGCTACAGTCAGTTGGTGTGTAAGAGTTTTTCTGTGGTTTTGCCTTGATTGTGATAACACCGAGGTTTGGATCGACTTATAATTTTTACAGCATATTCAAAATATATTCCTTTCTAAAGTGTACTTCAATATTAAAGTGTAAAAGCTCTAGTTTCCGAGATAAAAAAGAACAGCCACCTGTGCACCCCGAAAATCAACATTTATCGTACAAAACGGCTCTTCTCCTAGTCGCTATTTTAATAATTTAGGTGCAATTATTTTTTCGGAGGTCCACTTCGAAATTACAGGTCCTAGGCGAAGCATATTCCAAGGAAACCGTTGCATCTTTATTTTTAAGCTCAATATCAATACAAAATCAAAGACTCTTTTTCCAAAACACTGTCTAGACCAGTGATGAGCAACCCGCGTTCCGCGGGCCACATGTGGCCCACCTGAACATCGCCGCGTGGCCCACCTGAACATCGTCATATCGGATTTTTCACGAACGAGCTTGATAATATTAGGTGCGACATTTGTAATTTACACCTCATTTAGATATAAATATCAAACCTAATATTGTCAAGCTCCCTGATGAAAAACAGAGTCAAGTATCTCATTAATTAAATTTCAGTGGTTATTTACGTTCATTTAATTCGAAAAATATAGGTACATATATCTGTTTATAATTTAGATTATAATATGTAGGTACATATTAATGTGTATATATTGCTAATAAACAGTGCATCAAAGTTAAAAAAAAAGTTTTATTGTAAATCAATGTCAGAAATAACAAATTTAGCCCATAAATTAAAATTCTTGAAATAGTTATATTTATGTATTTAATATTGTGGCCCGCGTAGAGAAGTAGGTTTCCACTTGTGGCCCACTTCTGACAAAAGGTTGCTCATCACTGGGCTAGACACTATTCAACCCCGCGTGGCGCTATTTATAAAATAGATATGTAGACAGAAAAAATATTTTCTTCCCCTACCAAATAGCAATAAACATCGTGTAAGAGGAAAAGTCTCTACTTGCTTTCATCTCCTTGCAATTAATTCGCAAAAATACTTGATCTTCTAGCTTTTCACTGCCTAAGTAGTCCTTAACCCCGAACCAAGTCCCCTCCAAACTCCCAAATAAAAATCCCCTCACACACACCTAGCCCCGGGACACCTATCGAAGCCCCTCGCAACTTGTACACCTTTGCCCCTCAATTAGCAGCCCCCACACATCGTCTCCACCCTCCCTTATCCGTACCCAACCCATAGCGCGTCCCATCTTGAACACAGAAATCCACGGCTCCGATACATCATCCCATCTCGACGCGTCCGAGATGCCCGAGCACTCCTAGGGCCTCCACCTAGTGCTCGCGTCCCAGGAAAACTCCACAATGGCTGCACGTGTAGCCGGAGTGCCGCTTAGCTTCACCTGCCGTCCATTTGTCACCCCCCAAATTGCATTACGCGGCACGTCGAATCCCTCTGTACGGAACGGCCCTAAGTCGCCATTCATCGCCCGTCGTCGTGTTCCGCTTTTCCACTTTTACGTCTCTCTGCTTGTGTGTAATCTCGCCCCTCCTCCCCCTCGAGCCCTCCATCTGGCTCCACATCTCGCTCGGCTTCCTCTTAGCGTGGCCTCTCAATGCTGCCTCCACGGGCCATATGGTTCACGGCCCTCCTCCGCTCATTCATAATACACGCGACCCTAAAAGTTGCGCGCGTTAAACCGCGCGCCGACGAACCACTGACGGCCAGCAGGCTGGTTCAAAAGCGGCGCGCGCCCGCTGAAAATTTCAGAGACGAGCTTTAGCCGCGCTTGTCGGCCCACCTCTTCGGGGGCCAATTTGCGGAGCAAAAGCGACGCGGTATAGACGCGCCGGGCGAGAAAGATCGTCGGTGAAAAGTCCGCCGGCTCTGACACCCGTTTATGAGCCACTGACGCGCGCATCCCTGCTGAAAAGAAGCTTTAACGCGGCGCGGCTCGCCTGACCCCTTGCCCTGCTATTTTGCGGAAGTCCGTGGACGCTGATCCTGAGGAAAGTGAAAGCTTCGGTGGCGATAGGAACGAGTGGAGATCGAACTTTTTGGAGCATTTCGGGTAATTGATGGGAATTGCCACGCATGTGGGACAGCGGCAGATGGCGTGGACATGTTGAGTGGCGTGGCTGCCGCTGGCCTGCACGTTGCACTTACGATTTTTGAGTGGAATGCTTGTAACTAAATTGAATTAAAAATTCTGTACTTTTGAACAATATTCCTCTTGCTGGTACTGAGTTCACGCCTTCAAAATTCAGCATTATTGCACATACGTGTGTCTTTATTTTTTGTGATTTTGACGGGTAGAATTGAGTCTGAAAATATATAAAAACAATTGTTTTGTGTGAAACGATTTTAGTAAAAATGCTTTGGGAACTAGGAGGTAATTCTTTTGTTGTGCTACAATTTTGATGATGATTTTTCGATTTAAATGAAATCGTGGAGCAGGATGTATCACATGAATTCATTTCGACGCTTAATTCTGTATTAAATTGTTTCATATTTTGTTGTGCACATATCCTGCTTCACGATTTTATTTATAGTGAAAAAACGAAATTGTAGTACAAGAGAATAATTATTTTTTAGTTTTTAGTGCATTTTTAATAAAATCATTTGATATAAACGTTTTATTATATATTTTTTTATTTTATAGTTTTTAGTGTTTATAGATTTGCATTTCACAGCTCAGACTTCTTTATAAATATCTTTTATTTAATTTCAAATCGTGATGCGATTAGCGACCCGAACGTAGCGGCTTTTTGTCTTATTTGTAAAGAACGCGAATGGCTGATTTGAAGTCGTTTAGATTTCTGGTTATGGGTTATATTTATTGATGACTGGATAATTTTTTCACCCCCTCAGGATTCATTTTTTTTTAAATATTCTATTTTCATCCAAACTACGCACGCCTGCAAAAATTTCAAGACAATTGGATAGGTGGAAGTGGGTTAAATTTGAATTTCTAGATTTAAACCATATTGAATAAAATTGAATAAAAGAAGCTGAATAAAATCGTTGAAAAAAGTTCCCATATATATTTTTAAATACCCCGTGCTTATTATTGTAGAATTCTATTAAATCTAATTTTATCCACAACGTAATCCGTGTACTAAAATGTTTCACCCCTTGATTTCTACAATAACAAAGTATCTTAACGTTTAGAAAAATCCCAACCCCCACGTATCGCGTTCATCGCACCTGTCCCAATTTTGAAGAACACAATCAGGTCAACGTATCCGCGCCGAAAACACCCGATAAGCGCCCTCTCAGCGAGCCATCAATATTCATCCGGCATTACCCCAGAGCTGAAATCCACATTCCGCGAAGCAGCCAGTACACTCGGCCGGTTGCAACGCCATTACGCGATCCGGGCTCCCATTGTCCCGTAAAATTGTATAAATACCAGGACGCTCTCACGGCCCTCCCTACTCCCCCACCTGGAACCAAAATTCGCGAATCCCCGCCAGACAAAAGAAACGCTCCATTTTCACTGCTCCGCAGAAAATCCGTCCATTTACTTTCAAACACCATCCACCCCGGCGCTATGCAAAGGCGGCAGGCTCGCGCCGAGGCATCAGCTTTTTCGAGGCCGGCACGCGAAACGCGCCCGAGATCCGACTATGTAAATCGAGCCCCGGCGTTCTTTCGTCGCTAGCAACTGAGGGGGACGTCGATGGTCGGCGCGGGGCAGGTCATAAATTCGTGGAAGCCCTCTCTGGAAATCTGTGTCACGGAGTTAAGAACTAATCCCAGCGCGACTTAAAAGCCAGCCACCAGTAACGGCTACTAAACGGGAGCCAAAAGCGTTTCTGGGTAAAAACCAAGTTAAGAGAGATACGCACCATGGTCAGAGGGGAGTGGAGGGAGGGAGGGGGGGAAGGTTCCGAAGCAGGCCTCGGGGTAGATTATGCCGTCACGAGGCGAGGCATTCTCTACCCCCCCCTCCCTTCCTGTTCCTGTCGTCGGTGGCCCTGACAAAAGGGAACGACTCGAAAACGAGGAAATTCTTCGAGCCGTGCAGCGCGTTTCCTCGCTTACCTGGCAGAAATCGTGAAAGGAAGACGGATGGGGCGGCGGGGTGGTGCAGGTAAACGACGGCGCAAGGAGCACGTTCTATTGTGATTAGCTCGGCTCCGTCCATCTGCGGCATCTGGTCGCTGGCAGTGACCAGAAGTGGCCTGGCGAGGGTTCGATGGGAACCGACAGGGGAAAATCGGTCGTTCATGGTGTTCCGGGCGAACCTAACGTCCCACCGTCGCTCCTGTGGCGTTATTATGGACCTTCTGAATTGAGATTTCTTTCCTCGACGGTCGATTCGGGGATGCTCTTGGCCGGGTTCTGTCACGTGTCGAGGATACGCTGTGGACTGGCGATGAAGGATGGCAAATTTTGTAATGACGGGATAACGTGGAGTTTGGGACGCTTTGTGTGTGGCGGCTGGCTTTCAGGGCCGTACTGGAATGCACAGGTGGAGGTTCTGGGTAAGATTGTTTGTAGATTCTGGGGTTTTCTGTGAAGTTTATAGCGCGGACCGCTGGTCGGAGTCTGTGCAGGAGAGTTGAAGAGTTGGAGGTTATTATGGTATGATGTGGGAGCAGGATTGGACGTTGCAGAGGAATGTGGGGGAAACTGAAGTTTCGAGTGGATGTTGGCGGTTCTGTTAATATTTCTGTTGGTACGAGTTGTTGCTGGAGGATCTAGGCTTCTGAGACGCAGCACGGATTATGCTAAGTAATTTTGAAATAGACCGGGACGTTTAACTTGTCGGAGCTACTCGTGCTGGTGAAGTGGTGGTAAAAGTTTACAACTCTTGCTCATGAATAGCTTCTACTATCTGCTTCACATCATCCATCTTGGCATACTTTTTCCTCTGTTTTCTTAAGACTCACCAAAACAAGCGCTATTATTGGTTCTAAACTCTTTCTCCCGTATTCCCCACCTCGCACCTTCAAGACTCCGTAAAAACTTCAATTATAAATGTAGAATTCTTTTCTTCATCCCCATCTCTTGTATTTCTGTGAACCATTTTAACCCTCCGAGCACAATGTCCCCTCACCCCTCTAATTAGCGTACACAGTCTGCGCGGAAAACGCTCTTAGGCGTTCAGCCACCATGCTTAGCGCATAGAGTCATATGACTTCCGCACGGGGGAATGTGCATGAGCGTTATGTGACGTCCGTCTTCGGATTAATTCATCCCCTCAAATCTGGCTTCGCACGAGTCCCTGAAGTGAGCAAGACAGTAGGTGTATCTACATAACTTTCTTCGACTCTAGTCGCAAGTTCTTTGACCCCCACTCCTTCGTGCTTGTCCCCCACAAAGTACAAAGGAAATTATTAATCCAGAAACGGCGGCCGGCGGCAAGTACACGTGTCTCATGGACACGTCGTCGAGTGGCGACGTTGGTTCCGGCTTCATTAGCTCGTGCCTCCAAGAGGGAATATCCACGTTCGCTGACCGTCGTGTATAGGGCCTCGAATATTGATGCCATAATTGGCTCTGGGCGCAGCAAAGTTGCTACAGTTCCACGCGAGGGTGTCTCGTGTGCGCGTTGGCCGTCCCTCGATGGCCCATTACGCATTCATACGGCAATTGAAAAGTTCTAGGGCAAGTCGGTGGTAACTACGGTCGATGACCAAAGGAATAAAGATGGGGCAGATGAGAAGCTCGGCGAATTATTGAGCTCGATTTTCTTGAAAGTAGAGGCTCTCTTGAAAAAAGTTTCTCTGCGATTTCAACTGATTTTTGCAGAAGATTGCTTTCACTAGCAGCCGTACCATATCCACTGGAAAGTCTTACTGATTCTTAGCATGAGCGAGCGTAGCAGGCGAGCATTCAAACCCTATTTTCTTATCGAGAAGCATCTCGAAAGGAAGCTTCTTCTGAATAAATTGTGCCCTACATTTCCTACTGATATTTTCATGTAGGATGAGTAGACACCCTCGGATGTACTATTTATTACAGAACACCCTTAGATCGATAAGAGGATAAGGGGTTGACTTTTCGATACTTTACTTCAGTGCTTCGCAACCGATGTGCCGGTGCGCAATGCTTCCAAGAGGAAAAAAAGCACAAGATTTTTTTGACAAAATTTTTCATAAGATAAATGTTAGTTTAGTGTATGCACTTAGTAACTTTTGCAGGTATGTTTTTTCTTACGGTGTGCCGTGGAATTCTGGGAAGGGGTTGGGTGTGCCGAGGGTGAGAAAAGGTTGCGGAGCACTGTACTTTGTTCATCTCAGTCTACTGCGAGTTTCTGCTCTCCCTTCCACGATACTAATAAATATGCGTTAAAATTGTTACTTTGATGGAATTAGCTGAAGAACTGGGTTACAATAGAGTGTAAGATTAGTCGTCACGTGAACACAAAAAAAAAGGTTTTCCAATTGATTTAAGTGCACATTGTTGGAGAATGTATCATTTACGTGCTAAGAACGCGTAATTAAGGGAATCCGCGAAAAGGCCACACCTAACGCCTCGAAAGGTCGCAGGTTCCCCATCTCTGTCCGAAGACAATCGGCCAATGCGAACGATGGAGATTCGCAACGTGACCAGGCACGTTCTTGCCTCGCCGTTGTTGTTCTCCTGTTCCAGTCGGAATACAAGCCTTGGCAGCGCACCAAAACCTCACCAGAGGCGAATGGAGACGCTGGGATATTAACCCTTTGCATTCCAGCGTATCTGCTCGTCGATCAACCAGAGACCTTTTGCTTAAATGCTGCAGTTATTATACACAGAACTTCGGAATAGGGGGAAGCATAGCATACTGATTTCAGAATTAATAATTCATGTAAGGAATCGTGAATTCTTCTACAGGGGTTCAGTAATGTGAGTGTGTAACAGTAAAGGCGGATTCATACATGTGCTAGTGATTGAAAAGGTGGTCTGTTATTTTTTTTAGTTCCGCGATTTTTAAACTTTTGCTTTGTGTAATCGATTTAATACGCAATAAAAATGACCTAACTTCAATTTTTTTAAATTTTTTACTTACACCACTTTCATATTTTTTCAACATTAGCACACATATCAGTTTCATATTTTTAGTATTTTTATTAGTATTGATATGTATTTATGTATTATATATAATATCAGTATTTATATCTATTTATATGTAGTTTATAATATTAGGATTTATATATATTTATGTATAGTATATAATATTGCTAGTATTTATTTCTACTTATATATAATATCACTATTTTTTTTACTTCTAACACTTACAGCTTTGAACTGATATGTATGAATACGCCTCAACACCCTGATTGGCGTCGGCATGTCTTCACGCCGCGAGATATTTCAATCCGGTACACGCTTTTGGCGTGCTTCCACGTCAATATTTTCTGAGAGCCATCGAAAGTATTGTTCGAGGGTCCTAGAGTATTCACTTTGAAAACAAGTACATAAAGAACTTTCTCGGCAATATCGCTCAGAACACCCTGACCAACTGAAAGGGGCATTTTCCATACCTTTGCTCCAATCAAAATATTAATTCAACACTTTCGATGTCAGCGATTGCATTGAAGTCAGTGCTTAAGTCCGTTTGGACCCATAGTATCCACATCCCACATATATAATTTACTAGTTTTACTACTCTGCTTCGCCCGAAATTTAAATTCTCATTTTGTAAATTTTTTTTTAGTTTTTGTTTGTGGAAATGGTCACATTCATCTTGATTAGTCAGGCATAATGAGCTGAAGCACATTTCGTGATCCCAAAGTTCATGGTTCGAAAATTTTTATGCGACAGACAGACACACAAAGGGGTCGTCCTTAAATTACGCAAGGCTTTTTTGGGGAGAGGGGGTCGCGAATTTCTTACGTTTTCTTACAAAGGGGAGGGGAGAGTCAGGTAGCATTTTACGTAATATTTTTTAACCTAATTTTCAATAAATACAAATTCTATCATTAATGTTCCAGAATAGTTGAGTTAAATGAATTACATAAACCTTTAAAAGAATTTTAATAACTGAAGAAATTCAATGTAAAAAATATTACGTAAGATGGGAGTGCCAATATCAAATCCTACGAATTCTTATACTGGGTAAGGGAGAGGATAAGAAATCGCCAAAATCATCCTTGCGTAATTTAAGGACGGCCCAAACATATAAAATCTTTGTGCTTTATATATTAAAATTTTTTATTAAAACAATTCCTATTATCAATAACTAAAATTTTCTCTACAACCATTCACTATTTCCTTCACGACCTTTACGCTTGGGTCAAAGGAGACCCAACCACCGCCGTTCGCGGGTTAAAGTTCAGTGTGTGAAAGGCATACTTGCAGCGCGATGGGTTATGCAGCAGTTACCAGCGAGAACCATGGCGATCGGAATGCGATTCGAAGCGTGTGGGGTTGGAGGGCAATTCATTGGGGAAAATAGTCTTTGCCGATGAGCACTAGCCTAGAATGTCGTACGTGTTTGCTCGCCGGTGGTGCTGGCAATCGATTCCCTTGCATAGTCGAGTGCCACTTTTATGTAACAGTAATTGTTGGAGCGGTTGGATTTCTTGTACGCGCTTGGCAGCCCGGGGTCACTGACTGTTCGAATTACGGTGCCGTTTCCTAAGGCTGCTAATGCCAACCCGTGGATCGGGGGTGGCAACTTTGATGGCAGATATTCGAATGGGTTATTAGCGAGCTTTACAGCGCTTGGTTATTGACTTGTAGTTGTTGGCGAGGTGAGTGGAACAGGGGTGGTTTATTTAAATGGGGGTATATTCCCCGAAACTTTGATACCAGTTTTGTTTTTCCTTTCTGAAGTGGGGGAGAAGTGCTATAAAAGGGTCAATTTTGTTAGCGTCCATTTGTGACAATATCATTATAGATATTTAAAAAACAAGTACATCATAAGAAAGCGTGTTTATTTCCCTGCAATAAAAGTATATTACAAACTCATAAATTGTAATAGAAAATAACGAAATCTTCGATTTTCAAATATTTTTACTATTTTTATAGAGTGTGACTTATCGTTAATGCTTTAGCAGCTTTTTTAGTTATAAAGTAACATTTTTTTATAAAATTGATGTCTTACAAACTAAGTTCAACATAGGAATACC
Organism: Andrena minutula; assembly: GCA_929113495.1. NCBI lineage: Eukaryota > Metazoa > Arthropoda > Insecta > Hymenoptera > Andrenidae > Andrena > Andrena minutula. The sequence continues at coordinate 73,289,224 of OV815993.1, read as the reverse complement.
TACGAGTGGTATATATATATAAAAAATCTATAAAACATTTAAATAATAAAATAGTTTAAAATTAAATCCTACTTGAACAAAAATGAGATCAATTGTACTAAAATATGTAGGTACGTTTTCATATTGCAGATTAAAGATTTTATTATTAATTTTTGACGATAAAGTTGGTCGTTTTGATTATCTCCCCTATTAGTTAATTTTGGAAGTTCCTTTCGAGTAGAAAACTAACCTGTGTTAACGATTGATATGGAATGGAATTGATTTTTTAAGGGTAGATGTTTGATAAATACAAGGCTGATAAAGTGTTAACCCTTAGAGATGTATGAGTGCTTGAATGATAGCAGTGGGAAGGTGAATATCTTCCATTGGGTCGAGGGTATTAAATATGTATTAAGAGGGGAGTAGAGGGCTCTATGGTGCTGGGTATAACGGTGTAGGAAAGAAGTCCATCATTAATTTACTCATTCAGAACTCTAGCTTTTGAATTGAAGATACCTTTACAGATCCCCATACGATGTGCATCCTTAATTCACAATCGTCCTAAAGTATCCTTCCCATTCCCCTGATATTTTAGTTTCGAAAATTCTAATTTTGTAAACGCGATACTAATAAGAACGCTTAGAGTCTCGATAATCCGAAGTAAGAGGCACCCAAATCGCATAAAAAATTTACACACTTTCTTTTTGCGCATGTCTCAATATATCGAATAATAAAAATGAAGATTCAGAAAAATAAATCTAACACTACATCATCAAAAAACTTCTCGAATTAATCAAAATTCGGATTATCGAGTCTCTACTCTCCAACAACCTCAAACGCTTTTTCATGCCAATCCTCAATGCACTGTGCATCCACAAAACCAGTATTTAATCACGGTATTTTTACCGACCAAAGTTATCGACAACATCCTTGCGCAACGCGATGATCCCTCAATGGTCCCTCGACTAGCCGCGATCGAAAGACCAGCCGAGTCGCACGGTAGTTGTAAAAGGAAGCGCAGGCACACCACCGCGATGCTCCTCGTCCCTGAGACAATCGAATGACGAACGTCGTCATGCATCACCGTCGTGACTCCACGAATATTCTCCCGGTTCGTTCACGAAACGGTGGAGGCGAGGGCCTGACATTTATCAAAACGTGATTTCGGGGCCAGCATTCCTAATGAATCCAGAGGGGCTAGCGGGATTGCGCGCAACAGTGATGGATGGATGGGTTATATCCCATCGATTCGCTGGATTAGATGGAAATAATGTAATCGAGAGGGGTGGGGGTGATTTGAAAGGACCTACCAGCAACTGACTTACTAATCTTGCTATACACGAGGGAAGCCCATCCTACAGGGTGTTCCATAAGAATTGTTAGAAAGTATATACGGGATACAGTGTTCTAGAGTTTCATTTCACTAAAATTCATTTATTACATGGCAATGTATCGTAGAATAATATTTTCTATGGAAGCCTATGTTTTTGAAAAATACATTTTGGAAATTGCCAATTACGGGCGCAGTTAGTCGACTAACTGGAAATTCGGAATGGTTATAGTTTCTAGCTATTTCTCTACAAGGTTTCATGTCATCCACAGGTATTCCAAATTCGACATTCCAGTTCACCGACTGTTAATGAAGCACGCGCGCACCACGCGAGTCTACAAATTGGATTATCTGGGGAACAAAGATTCTACAAAAACATTTCATTCTACAATGGCGAGTTCTTTTTCCTTATTTTTTGATTGCACTACTCATTAACAGATAATCCGTATAGGTATTTGATCCCATGAAGAAAGAGTTCAGGTGGATTCACATATCTATATCAGTTTCGTTTGGCGATTTTACTGCCAATTTATAATCTTCCTTTATTTGAAATAAACTTAATTATTATATTTCAAATTAACATTATTTATTAAATCACAATTAAATATGAAACTGCGTAAGTACAAACTGTAATTACAATTCTCTGGATTCCTTCTTCCCAACCAATTATTTGTAATATTAATTTATAAAAGAGAATAACGTTGCTTAACAGCAATATAATTTATAGGAAAAAGCTATATTACTTTTTATGTGCTTAAAGAATTCAAACTTAATTTCATATTTACCATCGATGATTCTATCCCACTCAAAAATTTCTATTCCATTTACCACATACCTACTGTATCCATAATTTTCAAAAACCAACAAATACTCGCAAAATTTTGAAAAGATATATAATGGGCATAAGTTTCTTCCAAAAGCCATAAAATTATTAATATCCCTCAAGGGGAGGTTCCGGTCTAAAAGTCGATTTTTTTTCTATTTAATTTTTCGAATGTTCAACCTTTTAGGAATACGTGTTTAAAAGGATTTGTTGAAATTCATAAAATTCCCGAAGTTATACGCATTTGAATAGCGGCAATTGCATGGATAACACCCGGCCAGTCGGCGCTCACGTAAAACTTTAAACGCGTTTTTCTCGAAACTCTGTTCTCAAAACGGTGGGACCTGTATCTCCAAAAGTTATTATCCGATTCGACTGAAACTTTTTTATTTTGAAAAATATACTTCTGGCTAGGGGGAGGGGGGGACTAGAAAAAATTACAAAAAATTGAAAATGTATAATTTTCAAAGGCGTTGAAAGGACGAAAAATACAGGGAAAAGTGATTTCAAACTTGAATTGTCGTTATTTTCTGAAAAAGAATGTCATTTTTGTATTTTTTTATAGTTCCCCTTAGCCAGAAGAATAATCTTCAAAATAAAAAGGTTTCAGTCGAATCGGATAAAAACTTTTAAAGATACAGGTCCCACCAATTTAGATCAATTTTTTGACGCCTTCACTTTAACGACTCCCCAGTGCCATCTGCAATGATTAATTATAAAACAAAAAATACATTTCTAAAATTGAAGACATCCTTAATACAATGCAAAAAGTCTCATTAAATTATATATAATAGTTTTCCTTTAATTAATTCCTAAATATCACCTCTTTTTTTGGGCTCTAGACCGGAACCTCCCCTTAACCCGCTGCGTTTCCGCTCCCTTCAAATAGATAAGTCTCCTAAATCAGTCTCCAAAAATTGTGAAAGTAACTCGCGAACCTTTGCTTAAGTACGTACTGTACACAATGTAGACGAAGCTATAGGGGAGCCCTACTGTATCGTAGACGTCCTCTGTGGAAAGTACGCGACTCCTTCGACGGCTGAGTCCATTTAGGGCTTTACTCAGGCTCAGGACGAGGCAGTGGCCCCCGTCTCTGTCTGCCGGGTGGCCGCGCCGCGGCGCCCGTCCTCGTCCGTCGCTGAGACCCATTCCCGCGCGAGCAGCGCAGGCTGGTCCGCCTTGCGCTTTGATCCTCGGCATAATCTCGCCGGTGCATCAGAATCTTTCTGTGAGGACGGCGCGTATTCTGCTTGACGTCTGCAGAGAATCTCAAAGCGCGGCGCCATTGTGCGGGCGCGGGGGAGGGTAATGGTGTTCCATCTCCGTATTACGGGGCATATACCCGTGCCAGCTCGCTGTTCGATTTATGCGAATGGCGAGGCGTCGATAGCCGCGCGGAAACGTTGCGTGTGGGCTTTGGACGGGGCGCGTGTACGTGCGTGCAACTGATGCGTACGTTAGCTTATTAGTTACGCGTATACGCACTGCTTAGGCGCGGAGTGAATTAGCCCGCTCCACGGAATTTCAGCCGCATTAGCCGCCCACTGTAAGTGAATCGTTGCGATACGTCATTTCGCGCTGTATTTGGACGATGTGAGCGAAATTGGGGCTGTTTTTTCTTGGGATTTAGATTCTTGTGATGTGATTAAGGAAAAAGAAAGGGGACATCTGAGGATCTTGATGGAAGAGGGGTGCAACTTCGTCTTTACCAACTTCGAGTAACTTAGAGAAATCTGTTAATAAAATTATTGCTTGCACTTAATATTGTAAAAAGAACGCTAATTGAAAAATATATTTTTTTTACAGAATAAGTAATAGTTATTGAGTTTTGACGAGTTTTTATTTACACTTTTGGTGATAAATATTCTATAATAAAAATACTAATATTAATATTATAATATCTAATAAATTAAATATTTCTATTTTTATTTATTTGCATGAAATTCCTCATTTATTATCAGATTTGCACGAAACGTGCACCAACGGATATAATTTTTTTTCACGTGTATTGCACATCACAACTCAAAAGCGGTAGAAATGAAGCTGCACCCCTTTCGTTGCAAGGTTCTTTCCCAAAATTCAGACCACCCAATAACCAATAAATCAAATTGCAAATATTTCCCAAATAAACTCAAACATATCGCTATCAAAGAAACCCGACAAAATTATATTGAAAGGCAATTCGTTAATTAAAAACTGCTGTCACGATGTTCTCCACTGCCCCAGAAAAGGAGGGAGGGATCTAGTAATAGGTTACACGTCGATGGACGGAGAAGAGGGTTGCGGCTGGAAGGGGCGCCAGCGCCGCGGAATGTATTTCGATTGCATTCAGAGGCGCTTTTTCTAACGGCGCTAACCAGCCGGGAATTTAATGATAAATGATAAGCCGCGCGCCGAAAGGGACCCTCGAGTTCGAGTTGCCGAGAAATATTACGGCGTTGAGTCACGTCTTGGGGCCGCCTCGCTCGAACCTTCTCCCTCGGCGCACAAAGGCAGTCGAGTGGCCGTTCTGCACAGAGGCGGGCGCAAATGTCGAAGAGTCGAGGGTAATGAGTGAGAGAAGATGAACCCGCATGCATCGCGGGGAGCGCGCGCTCCCCGAAGCTGGTCGGGGATCGAGGTGAATCCCGAACGGTGCTCGAGGCATCGACTTCGCCTCGGCGAACCTTTACGGGTTCTGTGACCACTCCGGTGAAATTCGAAACTGCTCTATTTCTAGGTGTCGACGGAGGGATAGCGACCCCTTAATTGGAAGCTAATGTTTGGCGACTGGCGCAGGTGTACCGAGCAATAGTGAGATTTGTAGGAGTGGATGGAACGGCAGGTGGATGGGAGGGGGAAATAGAAGGCAAACAAAGGTCAGCCGAGCCTGTCGGGTTGTAGTGTCTCGATACCAGATCGCCTCTCAAAATCTGGAATATCCTCGTCACTGTTGTATTTCATAGGATTCGCGTTTAGTCAGGGCCGGATTAAGATTTTTAGAGGATTTAAGCACTTGAAAGATTTTGACCAGAAAAGATTGTACCGTTTCTTAGGTATTACAGATGATTTGAGTAAAAAGTGTTTCTAACGACAGTTAGATTTTACAATTTTACAATAAATTTTTGTGGTGCCCTCTTCTCCTGATGCCCTAAGCGCGCGCTTATTTTGCTTACTGGTTTTAGTTAGCGTTGCCAACTGTAAGTACTGTAATATATAGATAGCATTGTACTATATATTTGTCTAACAAGGGAAGATCCCGAACCCAAAAATTCAAAAAATTCTGAAACTTTGTGAGTATGCAGCGCAATTTTTGTTTGCTGCCCAAATTCAAACCCTTGAAAATTCGGCTATTTTCGATTTTGGGTTATAACTCGCGAACTGTAAGAGATAGAAAAATAGTTTCAGGACAAAAGTTAATTTTTTTAATTAGATCTATCATTTGGTAAAAAAGTTATTTTACAGTTTACGAGTTATATTACAAAATCGGAAAATAACCGGATTTTCAGAGGTCAATTACACCCCTTAGAGTGATTTTGGGCAGCAAACAAAAATTTCGTTGCAATGAGGAGAAAATTCCTTACATATTCACAAAGTTTTAGAATTTTTTGAATTTCCGGGTTCGGGGTGTTCCCTTGTAAGTAGTGCATTCCATGGCAACATCAAAACTTTAATTTGCTAATTTAAACTTTAACAGACAGGATTTTTTCTATAATGAATATGAATTAACGGGAAGAGAAAAACAGAGACAGTTTATGTTGTAAAAAATGAGCTCCTCATATACCTTCTTATCATAATATGGACTTTCAGTGCAACTTTTGACATATTTGTTAAAGAGAATATATTAATTAATACTGCAAATTGCACAAGAAATATACATTTAAGAATTTAGATGTTTTACTATTCAATGGTGGACGAAAGAAAATTTACAACATTTAAAATCGCATAACTTTTTTAGAATTGTTCCAAACGACATGGGGTTTTTTTTTAGAAGCTAGAAAAATTAGTTTGCTAAGTAACGTGTTTCGTCGTTTTGAAAAAAATTGCAAATATTGGAATAGCAACGAAATAGGAAAGATCATTTTTTCAACTTCTTTGTTTGTACTCTGAATGAAAATTCAAAAATTCCGATTGTAGATTTAAGTAAGTTGTATACATGCTCAAAATTTCATAAAAATCGGTTAACCGGTTAACGTTTCTCTGAGCTATAAACGCTTAAAGATCGCAGAATAAGGCCGAAAACCGTGAAATTCATGAAACCCGCGATTTTCGACCTTATTTTAAAAAAGTTATGCGATTTTAAAAGTTGTAAACTTTCTTTCGTCCGCCACTGTAGCTTTATTTTGTCCCACTTTCCTCTGTAAAGTACAATATTTTTTCCCAATATACTATCTTTTCTGTCATACTTGGCCGTAAAGTATATTTCCCGAAAAGAAGTTTGCAATCCTAGTTATAGTGAGGAATAGTTGACTTTTCTGTTTTGGTATATTGTATATCTATTGCTTGGTGCACCCATCCTACATTTCATTGAAATTCTCAATTCTATTTAGCACCAAAATTTCTTAAAAGTCTTCTCCACCTATAAATCATAATCCCCCTTTTCCAAAATTCCACAATTTTGTCACGTTTTCAAATAACAAGTAATGCCTGTCGCCAGTACCCGAAACATCCCAGCCTCCTCCACCTCCATCTCCCATTTCCCCATTTTCAAAACTCGTAAATAAAAGTACCAACGCAGTGCTGCAATCGATTTGGTGCCACGCCAACAATGAACACCCCATTCGTTGACAAGTTCCATAAAAGGGTCTTATAAATATGTATGAAAATTCCCTTCACAAGGGGGTCGTTGCAATTACCGTTAAAAATTCGAACGTGAAGGGTTGATCGCCAAAATTTGCGAAAAACCGAGGCGCCGGTTCCCTTCGGTGTATCCGGAGCGTGTATCGCAATTAATCGAGCGCTGCTGGAGAAATTAGATCGTCGGTGCAAAAATTAATTGGCCGCAGATTGCTTTTTGCAACCGTTTTGACAACGCCCTGCGATCTTTTTATTTCTCCCCTCAGAGCTCGCCCGTTGGCGAGGTCCGAAATTGTTCAGCCGGGGCCCGTTAATACGAGTTTTGATCGAGGCCGTGTAATGAACGCGCATTGTCCGCGCTGATCGAGGCGGCGGGGGAATTATTTATGGCGGGTACCGCGGCTCGTTACTTCGCGGAGCGTTTCGGAACACCCCGCCGCTCTGGATTCGTTGCTGCAGACGATGCCGCTTTGTACTTTTCACCTGCGCCAGCCATCCACACAGGTAGCTCTTTTCCACGCTTTGTTCCCCCCTGTGTTCGGAGTTAAACGAGCAGCCCTCGTTTCTCGCGAGCTTCCTCTCTCCCGCCGAGCAACAACTACGCGAGGGGGAAGATCGTTAGAGACGCTTGCATTTTGATACAGCTCCTGGACGCCCGCTTAGTGAAGCATTTACCAGCGCGAATTCACGTGTAAAATCGAGCGCTCCACGGGCTCTGGATATCCGCGAAACGGGGCGGAGACCTGCGCGTGATAAGTAATTACGACCCTTTGAACCGTTCTGCGGAGGATAAAGAAATGATTATAATTGAGAGCAGGCAGTGTGAGATGTGCATGTAGGTGACTGGGGATTTTTAGTCAGAGAAATTTTTTTATAATATATAAAATAATTATAAAATTGTATCATTTTTGTAATATTTTTGTAATAATGTGTAATATAGTGTAAATAGAATTTCGAGTGATATGAATAAATGTTGAAAAAAATTTTCGTCATGTGTCGATTAAAGTTAATTTGGATTAAAGAACAAATGTCGAATAATTTTTTTTAACTTTTATTCGGCACTTGAAATTTTATTTATATTATATTATATATTACAAAAGTATTATAAAAATGATACAATTTTGACGAATAAAAGTTTAAAAAATTATTGTCATGTGTCGATTAAAGTTAACTCGGATTAACGAACGAATGACGAATGATTTTCTTAACTTTTAGTCGTCACTCGAAATTTTATTTATATTATATTATATATTACAAAAATATTATAAAAATTATAAAATTTGATGAATAAAAGTTTAAAAAATTATTCCTCATGTGTCGACTAAAGTTAACTCGGATTAACGAACGAATGACGAATAATTTTTTTTACTTTTATTCCTTATTCGAAATTTTATTTAAATAAAAATCTCTAAAATAAAATAAAAGCCCATCTCTGTATCATGCAGTGAAGATGTAAATTAGGTAATTATCTACGACACTCATGCACAGAAATATTGCAAACATTCTATAGTTACATGTTTCTTTAATAATTTCATTATTAAAATCTAAAAATTGACATAAATATTAGCAAATACATATTCTATGGGTGGGTATACCCCGTGTGACCCCACGAATGGTTAACGCTTTCCTGATTGACCGACTTCGCTATATCTCTACCACCAATTACACGACTGCAAATTACACGTTGAAAGGAGGAAGTTGTACGTGGATGCTTTCAAAGCGCGATGCGTCTATGGACAATTGAGCGATCGAAAGCGTATGCTGGGAACAGTGCCCGCAAAATGGCGGCGAGCTGTCACCTCGATCCATCATAACTTGCGGTGGACATTACTTTGAAAAATTGTTGAGATAAAAGATATTCAGTGCGACAGGGAATGTCGAGTTGTGCATTAAGCGGAATTTATTTCTTTTGCATTAGTCAGAGCTATCCTTACGGTTGTATTTGATAGTACAGTAGGTATTAGTCACAGTAACCTACTTTTTTATCGCACGCATAGTTGATTAATAGTGATTGGCATTTATCTTTCCAAAAAACTGGAGTCCCCCTATGATCCCTACTTCATAGTAACGAGATAACGAACCATTCACAAAGCCTTTCACAATACCAACATGAACAGAACGAAGAGTGAACACCGCAACGTCCGCGATCAGATTTACAGTTCCATCAATTTGGAAGCCTGCAATGACAACGGTCCTACAACAAAGATAATCTGTTACGCGATAGCGAAGATGCTCTCGCGTCAACCCCGGTGCTTTGGTCCACCGATAGCGCCCCGTTAATAAATCCACCCTTTCAGATTAAACCATTGTGCAAACGCCGTGTGCGGATGTCCTCCAATCATGCGCGTTAACCATACTCCCTGGTCGCCCATAGGCGTTTCCCGCACAAACCTAAATCAATTTTTTAAAAAATGAGATTTTAGTCTTTACTGAAAAGATAATGACACTTGGCAATTTTCTGAATACTAAACCCTTATTTTTTAATAATAGTGAACTTGGTCACTTTTACTATCAAACCAACGATATATCGATAGCATTCAAAGGGTTAAGGGTTATCGACCAACCAGCTGGTCTCCCTGGAAAGGAGATAAAGAGTCAGACCCGCGGTCAGATGCACCGCGACGAGTGGGGCTCGCAGGAATCAATGTAAAACATGCGTAAAGGAGAGGAGCGCGAAGGAACGGAGTAAATTCGATTTCATCGAATCGCTGGGCTGAGTCACGCTGCGATGACTGGCCTCGCTTGCCATTCCCGTTCGTACAAAAGGCGCGGCGGGCACAAGTGCGCGCCTTCTTCGTCGAGTCGAGCGGAAATCTCGGGGAGGCGAAGGTAACGAGGGAGAGAAAAAAGGCGGGGTGGTGCGAGGTGCGGGAGAGGATGAAGCATCTCGCGGCCACTCACCAACAGCAGCTCGATGGCTGATGGTTTCTCGCATCATCGGCAACACAGTCGCTACCCCTCCAGAGAATGAAAGCGCTGTGTCCCCTCGCTCGGGCATCTTTGTAGCGCGTTGCGAAACGCCACAGTAGTTTGTTCGAATTCCTCAGCTGCGCTGGTGCGTAGAGGCTTCTGTACATAGGATTTGAATGGTGCCGGAGTTGATTTGGATTGAGCAAATTGTACTACATTTGTCTTCAAAGGGGCTAGAGTAAAGGACATAATTACTGGCACCCAACCCAATTACTGTCACCTTAAGCTATTTTTCTTAAAATAACGAATAAATAAACGTTTAAGTAAAATAGCTTAAGGTGACAGTAATTGGGTCCTTTACTCTATTCTTAAATTACGTAAAGGTCATTTCGCGATTTCTTACCCTCTCCCTCATCCGGTATAAGAATTACAATTTGATACTATAACCCCCTCTTCCTTCCTTTGCGTAATATTTTTTCACATTGCATTTTTACAGTTATTAAAATTCTATTAAATGAAACTTCGATTTTAGGCCTCTTATATTGGAAATTAGGTTAAAGAAATAGTCCTAAAACTGTACCTGACTCTCTCTCCCCTCCTTGTAAGAAAATGTAAGAAGTTCGCTACCCCCTTCTCCTTAAAAAAGGCTCATAATTTAATGACGCCCCAAAAGTAGATATTTTTAGTAAGTCTTTAACACTAAACCCGCCGAAAGTTTAACCTACCTAAAACTGCAACCACTGGTCATATTGACCGGCACTAAACCACATAATATAAATCGTTACTATTTATTTTAATAATTTTTGCCTACAAATAATTTAAGAATAATTTGCTTAAATGTATTAACATAAAATAGCATTATAGCATATTAGCATAGCTACACAGTAATGCAGTACACAATTATTTTCGCAGCATGAAAAACTACCTAGTTTAAAAAAAAGTCACAGTCGCACATATGTTTAGTCGCAAAAATAAGAAAATTATGGAGACACAAAAACTAATAACAGACAAAATGACCGGTGCAACGGTTCTAGACAGATAATTCATCCACAATGAATGCTGTGAAGATTGCTTTAATATGTATTTTATGCAAATTGACCAGTGACCAAAGTAGACCCAGTCTCTACTTTTGATAAATTCACATTCACTATGAATGCATGATCCGCGATGCACGTCCATAAAGTGTAACGTCTAAATTCGTTTATAGAGTGCCATTCGTGCCCTGTTATAAAATTATTTCTGCTAAAAGAATTCTGAAATCCATTTCCGTCCTCCCCAATTGAATTGTTCTGAATTCTGACGAGTTTAATATCAGTTCATTGGTAGTTCAGAATTAAGCCAATATCGTTTCAGATTTAGCCCGGTATCAGTTATAATTTTTGATGCAGGTTTAGTTCGACCTGACCTAGTGCACTTGTGGGCCCATTCAGGTATTGGATTCAGCTTGGCAATATTAAAATTTGCCAGTCGGAAAGAGATCGTTCCTTGATCTGCTTTTGCAGCGTGGCTGTTGAGCGCAGCACTCGATTCAAGCTGGTATAAAACGAGCAGAGGGTAACATGTATTTGTATACTTGTGGGTTTTATCTTTCTCTGTCCACTTGCAACCTCCTTCGCGCCCCGCTTAATTTACCGCCTCTCGCAATACCTCGTCTACTTGGCGACGAGCAAAAAACTTGACGGGGTCACACGCGTCACTGGTAATCGCCGCGATATTATTGCGTGTATCGTTGGCGCTTGCGCAAGTGAAAGGTCGCTGGTGGTCTGACCCAACGTTCCCAATAGTGTAATGAGAAACATCGACGAATATATACAGGGTGCCACCATATTGATAGTAAATCGAAAATATAGGGAAAGATTTTTTGAAAAAATTTCTCTATTTTTAAGAGAAATCACTTTGAATACTTAATTAGGTATACACCTGACTAAGCATCGACAGTATGCAAGAATAAATTGAGTACAGTTGTAAATAAAATGGATTGTAATTCAGAATGGTCTCAGTGGCCGTCAACAAGAGATTTTATTAGGGGAAGGGGTGTGTACCATAAATCTAAAATTGTAGTAATTGTTGCTATTGGGTCCGCAGCTACGTGTATGTAGTTAAAAAAATTGTAAAAAAATATGAATAATTGGTTATTAATATTTCGGAAACGAATAAATACCCGAAGCTACAATTTTAGATTTAGCACCTCCACCGCATCCTTCTCATAAAATCTCATGTCGATCGGCCACTGGGGCCATTCGGAACAATATCCATAAAAATGAATCGTTTTGGAAAATAGATATGGGTCAAATCTTCATTTAAATCAAATTTCGAATAACGATATAAAAGTTAAAAAAATTGTTCGTCATGTGTTGAAGAAAATTAATTTTCTTTAAATAAAAATTTTACTCATCTCTACTGGAAAAACAAGTCGAAATTGAAAAAAAAACTTTTTTGTAAAAAATAAATTCTACACCCTCAAAAACCAAAGTCTTCTAGAAAAAATATTCTACACTCTCCGCACACATATTTCTTCATACAGAATCACGCCCCTTAACGCACCACTACTTGGCGCCTCCCCGTGCATATTTCCCAGTAGAATGATTCAGATTTATTCGCGCGTTGTGTCGCAGTTCATTTCCCCCAGATATAAAAGATTGGGGGTGCACAATTGAGCGCGCAAAGGCGTGGCTCTGTTTCCGTATCCCACCCGCCAGGAATTTTATCCGCCCGTGGGTATTGGGCGAACTCGTTAAGTAGCTATCCCCAGGATCCTCGGAATTTCGTTATCCATAGGTATTGATAAACGTGAGAGCAGAACGCCCGAGGTATGCGTGAAACTTTCCTCTGATAATGGCAGTTTAACTTCAGCCGCGTCGACTGGTTCGTTCACGCGCCATCGCCGCGAACGACGCTGCTCTGAATCCCCCTCCGTCCCCTCTGGAATCAGAATTACTCGTCCATCCATTTTTCAGACAAACCATTACACCCCCATTCGTTCCCTATCAAACTCGATGATCCACGGAAACGCGAATAATTCCACGGCTGGCTCCGTCAGCACAGAACTCCCATCCCCCTACCCATCATTCCCACCCCTCGCGCACGCCTCCGCCAGACTGATTATTAAAAACTATCCGCCGCTGGGAATTGCAAACGAACGCCCCCGCGCACAATGCAAACCTCCCAATTAAGAGACGCAAAATATGTCCGACTTTGGAGAAAAAAATTCGCCTCCGCTGTTGAAAAATTCAACCGTTGTAGGGAGGATGAACGCGAGCCAGCAGGAGGTGCCGGTGGATGGGGTGGGTCGCGCTTAGTTCTTGAAATCGCGTACCACTGATGCGCTCAAAAAAAAAGGGACGGAAAGAACAGCAAGACAAAAGGTAACTTCGAACAGAGGTGGGGTGGGCGGGGGTCTATGGGCGAGAAACAAAAAGTCCGATAGCCGCAGCCACTCGCGGAGAACATTCGATCGTCGATGGTATCTCTCGGTCCTTCTCTATGTCCCGTCAAGAGCGAGCGCGGTTAGCAGGTCGCGCGAGGGAGATAGAACGGCCCCGGTGTGCCGGGCCGCTCGAACGAAAAACGAAATACGACGCTGGCCAGCGACAGTGGTGATGCATTGTCGAGGGGAGGCTCGTCAAGGTAACACGAACTCCTCCGGTCTCTCCCGGCGCTGTGCGCGAAATCCATAGACCCCGAGCCTAATGCTCCTCCGTGGCTCCGCCGGTAGTAATGGGCCCGAGCCTGGCTACCGTTCCCGCTTTCCAACGATTCCCCCTCGATCTCGCGGTATTCGATCTTATCAGAGCAGAACAGGCAGGGAGGAAAAACGACGCGCTCGATACCGGGAGCGGCAGTGTCCTCGCCGCGAGAGTGGGGATGTTGATATTTTTCAAATATATCAATATTGCATCTCGAAATATCGAAAAAAATATCGGATATATGTTTAATTACGTTTATTAAGTATTTTAAAAAATATAAAAGTACAAAAATTAAATAGGTACTGAAAAAAATACAAAAGTTAACCAGTTGCCATGAAAGTGTTTCTTACTCAGAATCGGGAACAGGAAAGGAAGAAAGGAACATGGTCGCCGGGAATGTTCCTGAGGCACAAATTGTCAGTGGAGGGGGAACACACCACGCATGCGCGTGATGACGCCGTGACGTCAAACGGCAAAAATATATCGATGCCGCTAGTGAGATATTAATATCGAACTATCGACATATCGGATTGAAAAATATCGCCCGAAAATATCGATATTGCGCGAAAAAAAATAGAATATTCGATACATCGATATTTTATCAACATCCCTATCACAGCATGAAGTGCCGCACGCCTGACTATCGAGCGGCCTTTTCCAGCTGCGTTCCCCCTGCGAAGCTTCTCTATTCCAATTTTTCCCGCGCAATTTCGGCTATCGGAAATAACAGAGAATGAAGAACGCACGAAAAACAATGGGAATAGCGATGCTCCACTGCTCCGGGTTAATTACTAGCGACATCTGTGTTGGTCCCCTTCGCCAGATATTCGCAGGTGGGGAACTAAAAATTTGTTTTTTTTTGCAAAAGGAAGTGCGTATTGAAAAATGGTCGGTGGTTGGTTAAAAATGTACTGCCTCCAGCGTTTGCACGGTAATACGTGGATTTCATTGGTCGCGGGTAATGCATCCGGCGCCATTTTCGCGAACGCGTACGGTAATGCTCGGTAATAAAAGGAATAAGTTAACGAGTCACCGGGGAACGCTGCGTCGCACAAACGGCATTGAAAACGAATCGATGCGCGGACTCTTTCGGCTCGCTGGCTCCGCAAAAGTTTTGAGTCCGTTCTGCTCGCGGAGGGGTGCAGGGACATCAAAAGATTTCTATGCAGCGTGCATAACGCGGTCGACGCTGGTGGAACGGTGCACGCGCGGCAAGGTTCAATTTTTTACTCAGAAATATCGGCTCCTAGCGCGCGTATGTAATTTTTCCTCCCTTCCGTTCCTCTGGCCACGTCGAGCACGCTGCTCTGTTGCTCCCGAGGCTATAGAAAGCTTTCCCCCCCTCTCCCGAGCCTCCCCCCTGCGTGTATACAGCCCAGCGGTTGCTGAACGCCAGGTCCACGAAATAAAAGCAGCGCACTGGAAAGCGATGGAAACCGCAATTCGAAAGAGATATACCCGGCGTAGGATTTACTGTGTCGTGCTTTCTTTGCGCGGGCTATGGGCCATACCGATTCGCTGGGAGATAGGTGCAGATGGCGTTGAGCGCGCGGCACGCTAGTTCGCACGGGACGCGGCGAACGTGGAAACACGCGGCGTCCAGTTTACCGTTAATTGGGCGCGCGAGAATGACGCGAAAGAAGGAATTATTTCTGGTCTCGTTAGCCGAGGCCTTCGAATCTGCTCCACGCTCGGCGATACACGCACGCGACCGTCTTTCTAGGTAAAGCGCGCGCACGCACGTCACGAGGTGTCTGGCGTCGATGGATCGCTAACCACTTCAGCGTTGGGATATTAAGCGATGAACATTCACCATGTGCGGAATTGCTTCTGTTACATCTGCTACCTATACTCGCTGGACGCCTATAGGCGTTCTCCGCGCGGTGCGTTTGCGCAGGCGAGTATACATGTGTGGATTCATAGCACTGAAGGGGTTAACAGATAATGCTGAGTCTTATGGGGACACTTTCGACCAAAGTGTGCCATTACTGTTCACATTTCGAGAACTATTGCCCGGAGATACCGACGCGCACCAGCTTCTTGCTGATATTGTAGTAAAGGTGACACAAATGGTACAGGGTAGTATGCAGAATAACGGTAGTATACAGAATTCGTATTAGGATATCATAAGTCCCTGGTGGGTACTAGAATCTTAAGAGGTTCCCTGAATACACGAACAGTGAACGAAGATATTACAGCGCGAGACATTCCGGTCACCGATTTGCAACGAATCCTACACCATAATCCTCCAACACTATACCCCGTATATATCAAAATTTTAGCAAGTTAAATTCAATCATCAGGTTAAATTCAATCATCAGGTTAAAAATTCAATCTACAGCCATCCACGCGTACCATCGAAACCACGCTAAAATTCGAGTGAAATGAACGATCGAAATGTCGTGCACTCCCCTTCCCCCCTGCGGTAAATTGCCAAACGAACGAGTCTTCTGCAAACGAAGCACGATAGAGCGACGGGCACAATCACAGCTCGCGATGCCGCGCTCTAAAGCGTAATGGCGCAGGCCACGGTCTCGGCTAAGCATTTTTTTTCCTACGGGCCGCTTCAACTTTGAAGAGCAGGCAATAACACCGCGGCGCGCAGTCTCGCTCAGGTGTATTATAAAGCTGGAGCGCCGCGAACAGTGATGGGGTTGCCGGCGTGCCGAGGCGGAAGGAGGGACGGGGGGATACACTGTAGCGTTTGCTACAAGGCACGAAGGCGGACGGGCAGCCAGCCAGGCACAGTGGGATTCTCTCGTGGTTGCGCGTTGCTCGCGGTGCTGTTCGAAGGCGTCCGAAGGCTCGGGCCAAAGAACCGGCCACGTACCGTGGCGAACTTCGATCATGCTTGAACGGGTGCCTTCCTTTGTTTAAAATCATCCCGTTTGCCCCCTCTCGTGGGATTGTATCTGCTTGAGCGATCAAGCATCTGGGAATCATCTAGGAACGAATGCCTGGCCGTCGATGTGAATCTCTGCCTTTCTCTGCGCGCCAGTCTCTCCCCTCCACTCCCCCCACCCCGCATAGCGCATCCTTCTCCCCTCCGCTGTCCCGCTTTCGTCGCCGTCGGACTACACACACACGCGTGGAGAGCGCACGGCTGTATGCAGCCCTTTGAGCATATTCCGTGGAATTCCACGCGATCGGACGATTCATGATCCGTGACGGAGCACACCGTGTCCCGACGGAGGAAATCGTCGTCGATTATTTTTAATTTCTACTCTTCCGCTGGCGTACCTCGACGCTGAAGGGACCTGAAGGCATGTGCGCTGCGAATGATGCGATCTGTTGGAAGTTCGATGTATAAGCAGTTTTACTGGTAGAAGGGTGGAGATAGAAATTACAGTCAAATTGAAATCATGATTCTTCACTTGAAGGCAGTAAGGCGCTGAATTTTAACGTCTTAAATTTTCGGAGATTTCAGGATTAACGTTACAGTTTATTATCACAAGGTATCCATCACTATGTTACCTCCGCGGGATTTTGTATTTTCTAGACCGAAACTTGGCAACACGCTAAGCTCGAGGCGCGATATCTTCGCTCTCCTGGTAGACATACCTGGAAGCTACGTCAGAAGGCGTTCCACCCGCGTTGTTTGACTGCTGGAGCGAAACCACTAGACGAGTCTCGGTTAATAATACACCAGCCCCAGAATTCATAATACGCACGGAATATTTCTCTCCTCATTTTCTCCGCGCTCCGTGCTCGATACTTAAGCCGATTAGGGGACCGTGATTTACGGTTTGTGTACCACGAAAAAAAGGCAGCTACGTCACGCGTCCCTTGACATATTTAACGGCCCCGCTAACCACCCTTATCGACGAGCGGATAGTGTGTGTTTGGGAAAAAAAACGTGTCTCACGTGCCTCGTAAAAACACGTGATAATCCGTTGAACCGCGATCCGTTCATTAGGGACCCGAACGGGGGCGGGAGGAGCGGGAGAAGCTCTGCCGGGCGAACGTGCGAACGAGAGAGGATTGAAAAGCAACGATCGTAAGATTGTGTATCGGCCTATTACGCCCGGGGATTCGCGTATTTGCTTTCAAAACCGACGAGTGCCCGTATTATCGTTGCGTGATCCCCTGGCGCATTGCACAGCCGTTACCAGAGACACGCCGGTTTATATGGTAAGCCGAACGATCTCCGTGTTGCGTACACGCGCGGTTTACATATCGCTTGAAACGCGATATATTTACGTTTCTCTTACGAAAGGCATTCGCTTTCCTGCCAGTGTTTGCTTGTTCGACGGTAAAAAGGAGCCAAAGTGGGCTGCTTCGTTTCTGCCCCGCCACAGTTTGTCCAACAGTTAACGGCTCGCGCTCGGCAACTCTTTTTTTTTCTCCTTCTTTTTTTCAGCCGGTTCTCGCACGCGCTACGCGCGTTGTTTTTTTTGCTCGCGCGTAAGATCGGGTGGTCGGGATTCGTACGATCGAGTCGTCGTTTATCCTTGTCCCTGCGTCAAGGGGAAAAAAGATGAGTGAGGGAAACGCGTTCGGACGGCTTCTTGACGCGACGAAGGCTCCGCAGGATAGAAGCGTGTTGCGTTACACCAGGCGTAGTTACGTAATAATGTAATCGTCTGCTTGGTCTCTGTTCTAATTATAAGTGAAAATAACAGGGAAACATTAAGTTAAGACGTAGACTCAACATTGGTGGTTCGAAAGTTTTATACGGTAGTAGATTTATTTTTAGCATAGAAATATCGATTTTTACAATCGTCCGCTTGGTCTCTATTTTCCCTCCAGAAAAACTGACTAGGAAAACAATGTTTGAAAGTGGACGGGACGCTGGTATAAATACGAAGAATTGTACGCTGCGCGCATTCGTTGACGGTAGTCGGGCGTATTCGTTGTTGCGAAGAGTCGCGTTGCTGCGCAATCGATTACATAAATGGTTGTTAAATCGCATACGAGCTCTGTACACCGGCGCCAGTCGAGCCGGCGTTGCATTTAATTAAGTTTGGCGCGGACAAATATATTTGTTTGCGATCACATCGGCAGTTAATACGCGTGGAGGGGGCGGTAATGCGATCCGCCGGGCTGTGGTCAGGGTGTGCTCCACTGACCGAGCAATATTTACGTGTTACGAGTGCACGGCATGCCAACTGGCCAGTAACCTTAATTCCCTTAATCGAGTAAGACCCAGCCGCCACAATCACGTCATTCTCAATCGAATTTCTCCGAGATCAGATCGTTCTTCTCTTCCGCCCTTGCTCCTCCAACCATAACAGCGACTTCCCTCGAATATCGGTAGAATCAAAGTTTAAATTGCACGGCGCAGGGCTCCTTTGTCCTGCTCCCGAGGAAATCTGTTTAACATTCCCATTCTCCTTCGACGTAGCCAATACTGTTCCAGTTACTTTTGTTTTCGAAAATGTGGGCGTCAATTAAAGTTCTACGCACACACATCAGTTCAGCGAGAGTTCAACTCCTTCAGTGTCAATAGTCTCTTTGTTTCAGTGCCGGTAACTAGCAACGGAGAAGTGTGGACTGTTCCATTTCAAAATAGGGAAACTTATTTTTTACCACTGACACTGATGATACTGATAAATCACTCCCTTGACAGTGGAGCCCTTCGCAAATGCGGGAACTGTTTTTGTAGAAAGAAGCCCGAGAAAATATCGTAGAAAAAAATTAACTGTGATAGAAATAAAATTATTCGCATCGGTGTGCGACGCGTACACGGATTTCCGGGGTAGATGGCGCTGTGTTTACACGGGCACTAGCGTGTCCCGGAATTACCGCGACTGGTGACGCGCGCACAACATGCAATTACACGTATTTTCGCGTGGTCCGTGGCGCGCGAAACGCCACACCGATTATGATTATTTTGATTCAGCGTCAACACGCCTCGCGGCCCCGTTAAAGCCACTTAACGTTGGCGGGGCCGCGGCTCGTTCGCCGTTAATTGCATTTAAATCGTCGTGCGTTACAAACGAAACGCACTTTGGCCGATACGCCACGCGTCGCCGAATATCGGCTCGGATCCTCGCGATTTGCTGGCGCGATCGGATCCCGCGCGGTTCCTTCGATATACAGGGTGGGCCAGGACTTACTTCCCTATTAATCCCTATCCCTACTAATATATAAAAGTGAAAAGTTGTCTCTTACCTGAGTAAATACAGTACAATTTATCAATAAAATTACTTATCAATATAACCAATATTAAATATTAATATTACTTACATATTACTAAATAGAACTTCTCATCATTTAAATTTTTTCGTTTCGAAGGTGCAGCTTGATGTTTACACTCAAGCCTACGAATTCGAAGGTGTATATCGAAAACCGATTTTAGAAACGGGCACTATATGAATCGCGAAAGCCGCACACTGCGCGAGCGGATTTTCTGTACATCATACGCGCGCAGCTTCACGCCTCCGTTTCGCCCGGTCCGCTTCCTATATTTTCCTTGGGATTTATACGCGCCCTTTTACCGGGAATAAATTATGCAGAAGTCGAACGTACGTGCCAGGGTTCCGGAATCGAATATCAGGAAATAATCAAGAATGAATTATTTATTGGGTCGCGCGCTAGTCGACGGCCGCCGAGTCGCTGGAACAGGCGAGGCGGAGAAAATAAGGAGCAAATGGTTGGATTTGGGGAGGGGTAGATGTCGCGCTGGAGCGAAGGGGTGGGGGTGGGGGGTACAGGGAGAAGTAAGAATCAAACGAATAGGAACGGAGTGGAGGGGGAGGGGGAGAGGGGGACGAGTGGGAATGGAAGATCGAGGAGGTAGCAGAAAATGACGAAATAAAGGGAAGTGACAGGGAAGAGAGCGGACAGGGCGGTGGAAAGAGAGATGGGACGGAACAGGAAGAAAGAAACGGTGGGATGAGTGGGGTAATGGCGGGTATAGGGGAGGGAGGAGGTGGAGACAAAGCAGTGGAGACGTTTACTGCTCATTACGCGGGCAATCTCTTCCTTCAAATCACCAACCTTTTCGCCGCTAGCTCTCGCAGATATTTCATTCTCATTCCGTGAATCCCATTATTTCCAATTGCTTCGCGGCAACGTCGACGCTGTCCCCGTCTCTCCGAGTCTTTCCCAAGCCTCCTCTCCCCCTACGTCGCCCCCTCCCCCTCGTCCGCAGCGTTCTGTCCACCCGTTTGCTTCGTCGTTTCCGTTTAATCGTCGGAACGACTCTGGGGAGCTAAAAGTAATATCCCCAGTAGATATCGAGTTACATAAGTTTCCTTTCCGGGAGGGGCGGCGGACAACTTGGAGAATATAAACGGAATCGCGGGCGCGCGACTTGATTCTGAAGGGTTGCAGTGGGGGAGGTGGTAAGAAATACGGGGCGTGAAGTGAGTAACGGCCACGGTGGCTAGTCTGGGTCGATGGGGATTCGTTAATCTAGCATTGGAGAATATGAACTGGCCTGGTCAATAAGGGTTTAATAATTAATAATGACTCGATACAGCAACAATTCTGTAAATCTGTATTTATCTACTCCACTTACTAGTGTCCTACTCGGTGAGACAACGGGAAGTGTGAATGAACCGTTTTCTCATAAGAGGTCGCTGAAGTCCTGGCCTATTAGATCGCGCCACGTTGCCGAGGGGCGGAGCCTCTCCCCGCTCCGCCTCCCTGTACACCACGCAGAAGGAATTCACTCGTAGAACACAATTTACCCGCAAATTCCATAGTCAAATTTTTTAATCTTTTACAAACCTCTTAATGAATCTTCCCTCCACCAAATGACATCGAGCCGAAAAAACTGCGACCATTATTTTTTAACACAGTCCACCAACGAGTGGAGGGCGTTTGAAACGCAGTTCACGGAAGGTTCGTTAAATTCGATTTTAATTTCGGCTACGGTGTAACGAGCCGCTGGTTAAGAGCGCGCGACGAACTTATCGATTGCGAAGCCGCGGCAAACTCTCGAGCGTTCCTCGAGAATGCATCCTGGATTGCTCTCGCTGTATAGCCAGAATTGATCGTCAGTTTCGCCAGGCACGCTCTCGACTGTGAAATAGCGCTGCTTCTTTCGTGGCGCGTTTGCGTTTTCCCAAGGAACGGTCCTGGCCGCGTTAAATTATGGATGCCACTGGGAGCGCTCCCGCGAACTCTCTCCGTTTGCACCAGTTGAACGCCGAGCCCGATGGACGTTAATATTTACCGCGATTTGTTTTCCCATTGATCCTCGAACGAATCCCTCGGCGTTGACGGCAAATGCATCGCTGGGTATTCCAGGCTTTCCTTTGTAAATGCGGCAGGATAAAGGTAGAAAAATTGCATTGCTAAAGGGATATTCAATAAGTGGCGGCACAGTTGCAATATATAATGCAAATTCTATTGGACACTTTCATATTTATATAAGGTTAGGTTGCCTCACAAACGTAGTGGGCGGAGCGAAGTGGTGGGGACGAAGTGGTGGGGTCAGCCGAGACTTGTGGAGGGGGAAAGTAACTTCTGAGTAGGGCTCTCACTATCCGGATATCCGGATCTGAGTATCCGGATTTCGATTCGGATTTCGAGTTATAACGAGCAATCTGGATACTCGGATATCCGAATAGTAAGAGCCCTACTACCTACTAGGTAGGTACTAGGTATCCGGATTATCTGGAGTATCCGGATTCCTCGTTATAACTAGAAATCCGAATCGAAATCCGGATACTCAGATCCGGATATCCGGATAGTGAGAGCCCTACTTCTGAGTGGCTTTGAACAACCACTTGAGTTCGCGTTGACTATAGTGATTTTAAAGGGTCAGACCACTAGGTCAAGAAATACATCTTTCAGAATTTATTTCTAAATAACAAAAGCACTCTTTTCGGTTAAAATTTTTCATTAAAAGTGGAGACATCTTTGATTATTGTGGATAGAATTTTTCTGTGAAAACAAATATGCTTTTAAAGCTTAAAAATGCTGCAAATAGCTTTTTGTTTTCAATTTCCCAGTAAAATGGCAGTCTCAACAATCAAACGAAAGAATACCACAGAAACACCACATCTTTCAGAATTTATTTCTAAATGACAAAAACACTCATTTCGGTTAAAAATTTTCAATAAAAATGGAAACATCTTTGATTATCGTAAACAGAATTTTTCTTTAAAAACAAATATGCTTTTAAAGCTTAAAAATGCAGCAAATAGCTTTTCGTTTTCAATTTCCCAGTGAAATGGCAGTCTCAACAATCAAACGAAAGAATATGTATTTAAATTCTCTCAGCCTTTCCCACATTTCCTCGCAGCTGCCCGTTCCACAAACATTCGCAATTACCTACTCCTTCCTACTTTTCCTCCTTTGATGCCGCTGCTTCTTCCTACTTTACGCGGCATTGTCGGTTAAACGTGGAAGAGTTTAATCTTCCCTCTGTCATGTTTCGTTCCAACGCTTCCCGTCTGCGCGGTTCCATCGTCCTCTAGCCGGCTTAATGAAAACTGCAAAAGGGAGAGCCGCGCCGGCAGAAGAACGAAGCCATATTTTCGCCTGTTCAATCATCGCCCGCCGCGGTTCCCGTAATTACGCCGGCCGATAATCAGCCGCCCGATATCCCATTGAAGTCTGCGGCGCGTCCAGAAAGAAATTTCATCGAACGTTTAAACGTCGGAACAGCAGCTTCCGGTCGAGATCAGCATCAGACTCGTTCCCTTTAAGCTTCCACCTAATCATACTTCTTCTTACCTCGTTTCTTAATAAAAAAAAAATAAAAAAAAATGTGGAATGTTCGGTGAACTGTGGACGTTGCAGCGAGCAGCACCCGAGGAGGCATCAACGTTATCTTTGAGAGGCGAGGCATGTCGAGGGAGACGGGCTCCCGAGAGCCCCCGCGTAATTATATTAAACAACTTGGATGAAAGTTGCGGTATTCCCTCAATTTTTCTCGGTTTACTCGCGCTATACTCCTCAGGGGCGCAATCGATAATTTCAGCCGGCGTTCTCTTAATAAAAGCGTGGGGGGTGAGAAATGAAAAAGTAGTTCGGGGGGAAAAAAAACATTTTCCAACGGTGGCCTTTCGCGCATCAAAAAATACTCGCTGGCTAACGACGCGGACGTGAGAAGAATTTTAATCTCGAAGCGCCGCGCGAATCTGGCGAGGGGCGGGGGCGAAGGGACGCCCGATGGCACAGTTTCGTTCACGTGCTACATTTACGATAAATTTTCTGATTTAGCGGAAGCTCCCCTCGTTCTTCTACGTTCCTTCGATTTCGTAGTCCTGTTCCGCGTCGATCGTGATTGATGACGATGGGACACAATGCTGCAAGTGTATGTTCGGTCGCGAGGTATTTGGAAGCCTTCGTTTGGTCGATTCAGTCGAGGGATAAACCAAACTGCCATTCATTTTTCAGTTTTCCAATGTCATCTGATAACGACGCGAACAGTATTAATTTTTGACGATGGTTAATATTGTATATTCTTTCGAGAGTGTGTTGATTAAATTTTTGGAGTGGTTTAAATAATTCCTTTGAAGCTGGGGAATTTTCGAGTGACGAGTTAATTCGTCCTCCCAATAAAGTGGTGAAACAGCCGTGGCAATTTACTGCTGATGGGTCGTTACAGGCAGATTACAAGCGGATGACTAGTTTTGAGGTTTGACGAGTGACCTAGTATCGAAGCATTACTGTTGGGTGGCTGGAAACCAGAGATACATGCCTCCCGGGTTTCTCTATCGAAGGGGAGGATTTCCCAACTACTTTGCATCCCGCCTCCTGCAAACTCCTAGAAACCCCACTATACCTTAGTAGGTGTGTACACCTGTATACAAATATACTCTAGCGTAGAATTATAAATCAAATCTAAATTGTACCATGGTAAATTAGTTTTCCTCAAATTAAAAACCCTCCTATACTTTAGTAGGGTGGGGTAAGACTGAAAGCCCCACTTTTCGTATAAACTTATGTAAAATTTAATAATAATAATCTACAGATATACAGTGTTATTTTGTGTAAACTATAACTATTACGATTTACTTCTACGAAGTTCGTTTGCTGCTACTGTTATTTTTTGTTTAGTTATAGGTTATACCACAAAGTGTTTGTCAATTCAAAATGGAATTGTTACCCCATGCGTGGGGCAGAAAATAAATAAAAAACTATTTTCAAATCAATAAATTCTTTTCGGTATACACTATACAATATTGAAAGGGTAGCATGACTTTTTTAACAAAAAATAAAAATATAAGTCAGAGATCCAGTTTGAACAAAAAACTAAAAAAATCTTCTTTCAACTAAAACAAAACACTATTTAAAAATTGCTATCATTTCTTTACATTTTAGCCATCTTATTTCGAAAACAAATAAAAAATATATATATTACCATTCTGAATTGTACCTTGCGTAGACAAAACAAAAATCATTTTCTTAGTTTTATTTTATTATGAAATCAATAACTCTTCTATATTCTACATTCATAATTAAATAAAAATAAGTATGTAATTAACCTAATCACCACAGTCACTATTACAAGTGACTATTACGTCTTATGCAGCTGTTTCATTATTTCCAAAAACTTCATGCCGCAATCGGTTTGTCTTTTGTAGTGTCGCATTCTAAAAAATAAACATAATCATAAATAGTTTTCTAATTTCACGTGAAGGGGCCATAAGTTTCCATGCCGGGTAACAAGTCCCAGTAAAGGACATTTTGCCCCAATGGCGTCTCTATAGTTTCTGTGATATTTAAGTTAGAAAATATTACTTTTCATAAATAAACAATATCATGCACATATTACTAAAAGAATATACAATCTTAGCTCACTTACCTCATACGCAGTTATACTCTGCTTTACTTCCTATAAACCAACAAACACAACGTATTTCTTTCACTTTTTGACACATATATGAACAAAGGCGTCGTGTAATTCGCACAAATGTCCGGGAGCGCTGGCGACTCTGCGGTCACCCCCGCTTCTCCTTGCCTTTTACATGGTATCCTGCAATACTACAATCTATTGTTTACAAGTAGAGATTTTGAATTCGGGAATTTTTACCCACCGAATTTTTAACCCCACCCAACCCTACTCTGTATACAAAAATACTCTAGCACCCGATTCTCTAGAAATCAAACCCGCATTGCACCATGATAAATTAATTTTCCCCACATTAAAATCCCCATATGCCTTAGTACACCTATATACAAAAATACTCTAGCACACGATTGACTGTGGTAAAAATCAAACGCAGTAGACCAAGTAATTTTTTAAAATAAATAAAGAACTTTAAATTACCCACACCTGCGAATTCAGCGCGCGTTCTTAATCTCCCCGAGCCTCTAAATCCAACACCCAATTCGTCCAACACGTTATCACATCCACAGCGTGTCCCAATTACAAGCCAAATTTGGGCCAATTGGGTGACACACGAACCCCCGTGCAGGCAAAAGGCAGCAGTGACACACGACTTCCTCCATAAGGGAAGGTTCTCGGTACACGAGCCGAAATTCCCCGCCTACCTCAGTCGCATCTTGAAGTAATAGCAGAGCCGACGACGCTCGCGTGAATCATTACCCAGTCTGAAATACACGGCGTTCAATGAACAGCGGGGCGAAAGCAGCTCGGGCCAGGCGCGCGCGCGCACGTGCGGGACAGGCACACGACACGCCTCGCCGTCTCCATTCAGTACGGCCGAGTTAAAACTGTTTCACCCAGAAGTGGCGTGGCACGTGATTACGCTGGTTATTCTTGGCTCTGGGAGAGTTTGACGCACGCCCCCCCCTCCACCTCCGTCGCGCTTCTCCTTTTTCCACCGAGAGGCCGGAAACGCGTAACTGGAACACGTCGTCTGGGGCTGCGGACCAGTGCCACCGGAAGAATAACAAGGGATCGAACCGCCTGGGAAAAGGGAGCGCGCGTTGGAAGAAATATAGCTGAGGGGGGGCGCGCGGAGGCACTAGGGGCTGAAGACAGTGGCGCACTCGAGCACTGAAGAGCGCTGGAACGCTCTCCGCGGTACAGGACTTTTCCCCCGCGTAATATGATTTTTTATTACCGACAGATTGAGGGCACATCAAGTTGGATAAGTGCTCTTCCCCGCGTCCCTTTCCTTTCTTGCTGAATTTCGCGCGACGAGGTCCCCTGCCGCCTCGACAGGGT
Organism: Andrena minutula; assembly: GCA_929113495.1. Lineage (NCBI taxonomy): Eukaryota > Metazoa > Arthropoda > Insecta > Hymenoptera > Andrenidae > Andrena > Andrena minutula. The sequence goes on along the minus strand of OV815993.1, from coordinate 73,262,681 downwards.
AGTTCTACATCATTTTCAGCGTTAGAGTATTAAGAGCTCGGCATACGGAGGCGAACTTTGTAACGAGCCCTGAAAAACACATTCTGCGACATGCGCTCCTGAGTTTTGCACACCACTTGTGCTTGTGCACCGAGTGGCTCGACGTGCCCCGTACATACACTGCGCGGGGCGAGAGAGAGAGCATTACTCGCGGCAGGATTTTTGTTAAAAGGCGGCATGCCGTTAAATTAATCTCGCTGCTGCTGTTCCCGGGTGACTTTAGATTCTGGTTGCTGTTCTTTGGAGGCATGTGGAAATCGAGAAGATAGCTTCTTTTGTAGTCAAATTTGTAAACGATTGAAATGATTGAGGAGTTTAAATGGGGAAGGATGTAAGTGCTAAGTGGTTGTTAAAATTTTTAGTAGAAAGATAAAAAGCATTATCGTTCATTTTGTCACTTGTAACATTCGTTTATCTCAACTTGATTGTTCTTCGCTGTGGACTTTCAGCGTATATCAGTTTTATAGATTTTTAGAGGGACACAAAAAGATGACGGCCGTGAAGATGGCTGGCATTTTCGTCGTTTTTCATCGCAGAGAAATGGCACTTATGATTTTAGCTCTACTTTGCGATAGCCTCAAATTACGTAATGGTAATTTTGGCGATTTCTTATCCCCACCCTTCCTCAGTATAAGAATTCCTAGGTTTTATATTTTATATTATATTGCAGTCATTAAAATTCTTTTAACGGTTTTATATAATTTATTTAACTCGGCTTCGTGTGTACGATGAAACATCCTTTCTTAGGCTACTTATATTGAAAATTAGGTTGAAAGCATATTGCGTAAGACAGTATCTAACTCCTCCCCCCTTTATAAGAGAACGAAAGAAATTCGCAACCCCTTCTAAACCCCAACAAGCCTTACGTAATTTAAGGACGACCCCTAACAGTTAAAATAAATTACTCTAAATTACACTTTTGCCACCATATTCCTCACGGAATTCACATCCTATCCCACCAAAAAATTATTTTTTATTTTTCTGGCACTCACATCGTTAACCATTTTAATTCCTCAATTTTGTAATCGCCTGAACATTATACCTTTCATCCTACAAGTCCTATTTTTATTATTTATATTTTGTATATTCTACTTTTCGTTCATTGGGATTTTCCCTCATAAATGAATAAATAAATAATTTCCCACCATCCACCATATTTGCACTAATCTCTTATATTAAACTTGATAAATGAAACCCTAACGATACGCAGCTGAGGAGCCCACGTCGAAGCGCCAGACCTTCGTCGAGCGATCTTCCAATAACCGTTCGCTCCAGAAGAATTTTTCAAAAAGTATCATCGCAATCACTCGCTCACGCAAGATTTAATACTCAGCCGCGGGTGCACGTTGCCCGGTCCGCACAATATTGAACGCACCCCATGGCAGGATTTTATTGAAGGAAGGGCGGAGGACAGAGGCCACCGCAGCCACCCGTCTTCGCAAGGCCTTAATCTCCTCGATTATTTCGTTTGGGGATGCCGCCAACAGATGGTGGGTTCGAGCCGGAGAATCAATTCCGTGGAATCGGCCCCTCGAGGGGCCTCCGCGTTTCGCTGCTTGCGGGAAACATTGGAAATTGCTTGGACGCCAGTAATTATACGGCCTCGGCTTCTCGTAACCGTGAATCGCCAGGCAAGGTCTGCACGAATCCCCCCACCCCCTCTTCGCTATCGAAAACGTCCATTATCATAATTTCGCTGTTGAACCGCAGAAAGGAACAGTATAGCAGTCGTTGAATCATCCCCGGCCAATTTTACACTGCTCCCAAACACACCCATTGGCGATCGCTTTGCGAATGTCTGCAATTATGTCGCCGAAAAACGGTTTCTATGAGAGCTCGCTCTTAGACCGATTTCCCTTTTTGTTTTAGCTTAAGTGATGTCTGCGCGGATAAATTTCTAGGCGGGCCGAGTAACAGAGAGATAGCTGATGGTGAAGTCTGAATGGAAGCAACCTTGGCGGTGTAGAGTGGGGGACGGTTGCTCCGCCCACTTTCTCGTCTCCCGCTCGGGCATGCGCAATAGGGATCTCAGTGTTGCTCGGTGTACTTGAATTATACTGTACGTACTTTGTTTCGTTATAAAGTGGGTCTGTACCTTTTTTTACAGTGCAATGAATTTCTTTGAATTTTTTCAATTTCTTTGAATTTATTTTCTGGGGTAAAGGACCCAATTACTGGCAGCCAACCCAATTACTGTCTCCTTAAGCTATTTTACTTAAACGTTCATTTATTCGTTATTTTAAGTAAAATAGTTTAAGGTGACAGTAACTGGGTTCACTGCCAATAATTGGGTCCTTTACCCTAGAAAATAAATTCAAAGAAATTGAAAAAATTCAAAGAAATTCATTGCACTGTAAAAAAGTACAGACCCACTTTATAACGAAACAAAGTAGGTACAGTAGAATTCAAGTACACCGAGCATTGGCAGTGAACCCAGTTACTGTCACCTTAAGCTATTTTACTTAAAATAACGAATAAATGAACGTTTAAGTAAAATAGCTTAAGGAGACAGTAATTGGGTTGGCTGCCAGTAATTGGGTCCTTTAACCTAGTTCATATGGGAGTTTGGGTTAAAAATTTGGAAAATTAATGTAATATTTGATCACAATAAGTAATCAAATTGAGTAATGACTTTGGCAGGCATCAAAGTGTTAAGCTTCTGATTTCCGAGGTGAAAATTGTCAATGTTTGAAAGTGAAGAATCGTAGGCACAGATTAGCGATAGTTGTAAACTATGGACTAAGGCTAATGGCACTGCGGTGAGGGCCACACATTACAGCCACTGAATTATATAGACGGTTGTGAACGTTAGATACTATAAACTCGGATTCTACAGACTTAGGTGCCATAGGTCACGGGTACCTTAGATCATAATCTGAGGAGTAGTGAACTCTGCGAACTGTGGCCATCACTGGCTATCCGGTTTACAAGCTCTATAGGCTTCGTAGGAAGTCCGCAGAAATGAACTATGGACGATGTAAACTATCAACTGTAAGAGACACGTACTCGTTGGCATTTGAAAAGTGGAAGTCAATGAAACGTGACGTTAGAATTCGAAATCTACAGAGAACATTCGTTATAATGCAGGAAAATCTTGTGTCGAGTCGCTGCCGTGCAAATTCCTCGTAACAAAAAGGAAAACTCATTTTCATTGAAACAGTCCCAACATCCAAAAAAATTGTGAAAGTTTACAGTGTCCACTGGAAATTCAGAGTCCATGGAAAATCGTAGAAAAGGTATACCTGAACACAGTTGTAAAATATGGGCCAGTAAGTCATTGGGCTCCAGCGTGCAAGATTTGTGGCAGGAAAAGGTCAAGTTTCGCCTGCACGTGTCCTAGTCATTGTTTCTGTTTAAACCAAACGGAAGGTGCGGACAAGGCGATCCCGAGGAAGAAAGCGTAAAGAGGAGTTGAGAAGCCAGACGTGTTTACCAGCCCGGCAAACCCTATGACACTTTTCTGACCTTACTGCTGTCATAAATCACGCGGAGGTATGAGCGAAACCTTGTAACTCAGCGCTCCTACCACTGACCCACTCCCCACCGCTGCCGGCTACCTACCCCCAGACTTTTTGTTTATACCCTGAATTTCGAGATAAGCGCTAATGCCCCTCCACGGTCGAGGCCTCAGTGTCGTTTCGACCGTGCGACCGAGCGGAGCTACTGGGGGAATATTTCCGTGCCAGACGTTCGAGCCTTTCGAGTCCCTCGACTGGTTTTAAAGTTGGCGTTAGTGACATGTGATATTTAACTGAACTTTCTGCGGCTCATATACGGATTTCAGTGGTTAAATTTATCGTTATTGTGAAATATAAAGAAATCTGTGATAATATTCATTAGTGTTAAAATGTCCGATAGAAGGACAAGACTTGTTCTTCTTAAACTTACTTACTAGTGTTTATAGTTATAGTGTTTCTACGATAAATTATTGGTGAGTGGACGCTGATTTTTAAAAAGCGCGCGCTGGATCTTGGACCTCTAAAACTTGGTTGGTTTTATGTTTGGAAAGGAAGTTGAAGATTGTACAAAGGTAGGCGAGCTTTTTGGTTTCTTTTGATGAGAAGAATTTGCGTTTTTCGACTTATATTATTTTGGGATATTTTGTTATATCGATGCGTTAAAAACTGGTAGAAATTTAAATTCCGTCAGGGAAATAGAATTTATTGGGTAGGTGGTAATAGGGATTAAGAATGTTGTATGTTTAAAATTGAGATGTGTGTAGTTAATTTAATATGAAAGAGCCTAGAAAAATTACTCGGCTGAGGTCGATTTTCGGTGAATTCGTGAAGGAAATTTTTTCATCGACCCTCAGTGCTGTCCTCAAAGATCACAGAGGGATAAGAAGCAAAAGAATTATGACTGAACCCTACTTTTCCACAAAGGGTGTATGAGAGATGGAGCTCCGTCACGAAACATTCTTCGTCCAAATTCTTGTACGCATGTGTCATACGCATACCAAGCAATATTGAGCTTATACTACAATATCTACACTATACAGTACAATTGTATCTAGACTACAATCTATAATAACTATCCACAAGACTTTCGTTTTATTAAACTAATTCTATACATATATATTCCTCAACCTCACTACCCTAGCCTCAAAAATAGTCCCGTGATACTTAGTAACTACCAGGTGCTCAGTTAACGTCTCCCCAAAAATTCTTAATTATAGGTACTCTGTAAGTAAATATTTATAGCACGCACAAAATAGGGTGGAAGCCCGGAAGGTTTTCTTTCTACTTCTCATTTCCCATTTACTTGATATTTTTACCATTGCATTCAAATTCAAAAAATTCTGAGACTTTGTAAATATGTAGAGGATTTCCTCTAAATTGAAATTGACCTCTTAAATTTCGGCTATTTTCAGATTTTGTATTGTAACTCGCGAACTGTAAGAACCATAAGTTACCAAAATGATAGTCCTAATTAAAAGATGTAACTTTTGTCTTGAAACTTTTATTCTATCTCTTACAGATTGTGAGTTACAAAATGAAAATCGGAAAATTTTCAAGGGTTAATTTCACCCCCATTAGAGTGAATTTGGGCAGCAAACAACAATTGCGTTGTAATTAGAATCCCCTATATATCCACAAAGTTTCAAATTATTTTTTAATTTCCGGGTTTAGGATCTTCCCTTCTTAGAGCATATGTAAATATTGTGTGTCCACTTTTTGTGAAATTTGAGTTTTTACATGTAGCAAATAGTTCTTAACTGTTTCGTATAATTTATATCTACGTCATAAATTTGTTAAAAATAATAGACAGGTACCATTGCATGTTTAAATCCATTTTCCTCGACGCTAAAGTGGACATACAATATTCATGCACCAACCCATCAATATATCGTTTTTATTCATTAATTATTGAGAAATTGATGAGGCACGATTTAGGGGACCAATACGATATTGGCGATTCTCCTCGCAACTACAATTTTAAAACTCTTCTCAATTAAAAAATTCCTACATAGTACAAATATAAACAGAAACCCACAACTATTATTATTATTATTATTATTATTATTATTATTATTATTGCATCTATGCGGCCACTAAGTTTAAATCCAATTTCAGCTTCTTAATAATATTAACAATTATTTCTTCCTCGAGGAAAATGCGTTCAAATTGCCACAAATTGAAAACTTGACGTCCACCGGAGTATTAAATAAGTAATTGCGATTCCCCTCGCCCTCAAGTGCCTCGTCCGAAAATTAGTCTCGAAAGCGACGTCTCCACCGACGTGTAGGAATCGCAGGGGGATGGCGTGCTTGTGTGCGTCGCGGCGGGTATATATTTATATTCGCCGCGGTTCGTTCGGGCGAATTTTCAAGAGGCGCCGCGACAAAGGGGCCCCATTGTGAACGGTTGTTAATTCCCCGCGTCGGCGTGCCCCTACGTTAATCTGGTTTGCTTTATTTTAATCACAGTGACGGGCATTGTTCCTACGGGGCATACCTGCCGCTCGGGACGAGCGTGTCTATCAAGGCGAGAAGGAGGAAACGGATCCCGCCGTAAATTTAATCAATTATCGCTCTCTGTCGTGTGTGCGCGCGCGAGTGTCACGCTCCGCCCGCATTGTCTCCGTCCTTCGGCGAGGGAACGTGCTGGGCGTTCCGTTATTTAGCGAGCATAACTTTTCGGGACGAATTCGATGCCCGGGAATAATAATAACAATGGAAAGAGCGCGTATGAATGGCAACGTCGACGAACCTTGTTATTTTTAATTAGCGGTAGTATGTATGCTATAGCACGCCTCCTATAGAAAACCCCAAGTGGCATCTTCGATGTCGATGGAACCTACAACTGTTCAATAATTTCTTCAACCTTAACGGTTCCTAATGGATAGTGCCATTTATATAATTTGAACGTTGGAAGTATTACGTTAGAAGTAGGTTCCAAGAAATAGTGACGTTTGTGAGAAGTCTAACGATATAACAACAGAAGTACTTTTGATACTAGATAGTCCGTTAAAGTTTATATTTAATTATCCCTATTTTTGACAAATTCTCGCCAAAAGGATTTTTTCCGAGCATGCGTAGTTGCGCGCCTTAATATTCGTCCATTCCTAAGTTCTAACATACTGGAAACTGGAACCTCTGGAATGGTAACTATTTCCTCGACACCGTGTACATATACCTACCTACTTCTGGCTACAGTTCTCCGTCAGAAAATTTGCATCACTCATAGGGTGACCCGGCGCTAGCCGTTCCAGCTGCGCAGCGACTTAAAAGGGACGAACGGACTCGGGGTTTCACGCGAGGATTCCACGAAACCGCTCGCCATACGGCAAGGAGTTACGGGACGCCTGTCGCGGAAGCTACGCTTCTTTTATGCCCCACGACCGGCTGGGTTACCGATAATTGGAGCCCCGGCGACCCCAGCGCGTCCGACTGAATTGCTACCTTCGGCTTTTCTCGGTTTCCGGAAGCCCCCGACCGATCGCTCGTCCGCACGAGCGGCCGCATCCGAGCGGGGCCTACAGCCGCGCTCGACCGTTTCAGCCGCTCGTTTGCGTGCGCTTCCTCTTTTTATGTCCCCCTTTCCCGCTGCTTCTCTTCTTTCTTTTTTTTGTCAAACCTCTGTCGACAATTCTACTCGCGCTCGATGGATATTCGGCGTTATATCGATCACGCGCGAGACAATATCTCTTTGGTTGAGTTTCCGGGAGGGGGCCGGGAGAAAAACGTGTGAACCCCGGGAAACAGATTTTATTCCGAATGGAACGAACGTCGATGGAGGACCGGGGGGAGAAAATGGAGAGTTTGTGTGACGATGTTCGTCGGGTGCAGTCTTTTTTAATTGAAAGTGGAGATGTATTTTTTCGTAAATTTGAATCGCGGAGTGAGACGCGAGGGTTGATGGAGTGATTGAGTAGTGTTGGTCGTGGCTTTTACGATGCAACTGAATGTAGGGGAGGTGGTATGAATGTTTGTTTTCCATTTCAAAGGTGTAGGGAATTTGTAAGGTGAGGAAGACTGGTTCAGGGGTTGCTTTTATAGTGGAGGTCAAAAGAATGTTTAAAATTCGCGTTTTTACATGTCTGAATATGTAATTTAATACAACGCTTTAAGTAGTATGTTGACGTCACTGGTGTATGTGTTTTAGAAATCATTCAGTTTGTGGAATATAAATTTTAAGATGTATGTTATTCTTTGTATTGGATATATCGTATTGTTGTCACCGTTCACAGTTTAAAGTTTCTTTTGACTACTACTGTACATGCTCTAGAGGATCATTGTTTCTACTAGAAGAATTCAGCAGTCCCTATAATCAGGTTATTAGAAACACACGGTTATTTAACTTATCGCACAAAGTAAAAATCTCTCAAAATTTCATCCTTCCCCAAAATTCGGATACACCTTTCTAACCAAAAAATTGTTGAGGTAATCATCAGAGAATACAGCTCGATTCAACAGTCCCCACAATCATGTTGTTATAAATACCCCTCCATTTAATTTGTTACACAAAACTTACCTAAATTCTATCCAGAACTAAAATTGAAGTCCCAAAAAACTTACCGATATGCCACCTTCCCGAAAATTTCAAATCCCAAAACTTACAAAAATTCCATCCCCCCCAAAATTCAAAACACCGAAACTTACAAGAATTCCATCCTCCCCAATAATTCAAAATCTCAAAAACTACCAAAATCCCATCCTCCTCCCAAAAGTCAATCCCTAAAATTTACCAAAATTCTATCCACCACTAAAATTGAAAGCTCAAAAAACTTACCGATATTCCACCTCCCAAAACTTACAAAAATGCCATCTTCCCCTAAAATTCAATTCACCAAAACTTACAAAAATTCCATGCTGCCCCAAAATTCAAATCTTCAAAAATTATATCCACTCACAAAATTCAAATCCCAAAAAATTACCAAAATTCCATCCTCCCCAAAATTCAAATTACCGAAACTTACAAAAATTCCATCCCCCCATAATTCAAATCATCGAAACTTACAAGAATTCCATTCCCCCCATAATTCAAAATTTCAAAAACTACCAAAATTCTATCCTCCTCCGAAATTCAATCCCCAAAATTGACCAAAATTCCATCCTCCCCTAAAATTCAAATCCCCAAGTCATACTAAAATTTCAACCTCCCCCAAAATCGTTCCACCCTTTCAACCAAACTATTAATAAAAGAACCATCAAATGATACACCCAGAACCAGTCCCGAAAATCAAGTTGCCCCTGCAAGCACGCCTCCGCGTCCAGGACCGGTGGAGATACGGCTGGGCGGGGTGCATCAGTTATCAATTTCACCCGGGGGCGCGATCCAGCTCCGGCATGAACCCATAGCGTTCGTTTCGCGCGAGAAATTCCTTTCTCCCCCAATTTCTGCTCGTTTCCACGTTATACGCCCGCGGAGCCCCCGAAATTGCCGGTGCAAATGAAAAATCTCTGCCCGAAACATCGGCGGGGCCCAATCATTGGCCGTGTCTCCTCGTTTTCTGGCGGCAAGTGGATCAAGCCCGTGCGGTCGAAAGCGCTGAACGGTTTCGTTGTTTCGCGGCGGTTCCATTCAGTTTTCCTGCTATTCCCGCGCGCGAGCTGCGTGTGGCTGATGTTTAATTAAATTCCAACTCGTCGGTGGTTTTTTTGCCGGTGCCCGATAGTTGCGCTTTCGAGCGCGGAGTATGAAACGGCTGGGGGGACTCTTGACTGACAGATCCCGCGATGGGGCGTCATTCAAACGGACACGTTACTTTCCCGGTGAATCGACCTCTTTGTTCCACGGCGAGCATTGCGTAATTTCCTCCTTTCAGAGAGTGCACGGCGTCAGTTGGATCGCGACGAAGAAATTCCGCTGCCGCCATTCGCGTTTGCGTAGATACTCTCGAGGGCTGTGGAGAATTGGCTCGGAAGGTTTGACAGTACCTCTGGCTGGAATTTTGCCGTAGCATTTGCTAGGCACGCGACTACGCGCGATAAAGATTGCAATTTATTATAGACAGTAATTACATAATTGAGTAAAAAATGTGCTATTAACGCGGTCGGAAAAATGAAGTCTGCGAGGCGAAGTGAAGTTTTTAAGTAGTTTAACGCAAGTAATTTATTATGTATGAATAAAAAATCTCAGACAGAAATATAGAAGAAAAATTCCTGCCAATAATCCCAATCAGATAATATTTATTGATCGCATCTCTTGCTAAATAACATTGCACCGATTCACACAACGATTTCTTCCAACCGCCTCGCGAGCTTCAGCTACTGTGATAAATGGAGCCACGTTTCTTCTTCTTTGTATCGAATATTGAGGCTTAGGGTCTTTCGAGAATGGCACTTGCTCTGCCTCCGAGGTAGAGTGTTTCCATTAATCGTGCTTATTGCTAAAGTTCCCTGCGTCTATTTATCATCGTTCAGCTGGAACGTTCCGTAGGAATCTTCTTGTTCTTTTCAAATTACGATCTTGAGGACTTTTCTTCGGGTGTCCAGGAATGGAGCAACAAGACGAGTCGCATCCTTTGCTACTAGGGGGTTAATAACCGGGATAACTCTGAAGGGTGATTCTCATTAGGGGGTGGCTTGGGGTGTTTATCTTGATCGTCCTCAGAATTTGTTACCTCCCCCATGATCTGCTGAGATACCCTCCACATATCTCAAGATTGATCTCGGCTCTATCTTGAACATTAACACCTTGCTCCCTTTCAGCAGAAAGTCCTCCCTCCAGGTTGTGTCTTAGATTCTGTAACTGATCTGAACTGTGTTGTGTAGAGGACTTCTTTTCTCTGCATCCACGCATAAAGAGGGGTGATCGCGTGTAACCCCGATAGTAGTCCATACCTCGATAGTAGTTCAAACCTCGATAGCAGTTCCCACCTCGATAATGGTCCATACCTCGATGGCAGACTCGCTTCCGTCGGCGCGGAATCATTTATTCAGTCAATTTTGCGGAATAAACGACCCAGGCGAACACTCTTTTCTTCCTCCTTTTTTTTTCAGTCACTCCATGAATGATTTATGAACGTGAAATACCGTTTCTCCACGATCCCCCCTCTTACGCGTGAAGTTTAAAAAAGTTTCCCGCCGTCGTTTTGTATTTCCATAATGAAATCGTATTGTCGAGGGACTCCGCCCGCCACCCCCTCGCAACTTGCACTTCCGACGGTTTCACTGGGCCGTGTGATAACCGGCAGAAAAGCCATTGACGAACCGATTATACGACACTCTCGAGTCGTCTGCGGCCTGGAAAAAGCATCGACGAGCTTTCCATCCTCTCGCGTCGGACGCGTTACCCACACCAGCGCTGGAAACTATTTACTCATTGGTATTATCGGGGCTCGCCACTTCATACAATATAAAACGGATAATGCAATATATAAATCTCTAAGTAATCCAATTATTCCTTTCAATCACAATTTGCAAGCGGCTACATTAGTACCTTCATTTTCAATTACAGAGACGGACCATTTCCTCTTTGATTTTTTCGATGAAGAGTTCCAGTTAAAGTAGCTAAATATTTTTGCTAATATTGTATGTAATATTCTCAAAAAATTTATGATGGTAAAATAGAATTTTCTATAAATAAAATGAATCGCAATAGTTCCAAGTAGTCGACTATAGTCGTGTTCTGATTTATTGGCCGGTGAGTTTCCTGAAGGGTATTCTCCCACCACCTGCTGCTTGCCTCGGTGCTACTTTTCTCTAGCTTCTCACCAAGATCCTAAGGAACTTCAACTGCCAATCCACGATCGTCAGGTGGTGGTGGCTGATTTCTCCTTGCGCGCTGCTCGAGAAACCGAACTCACCGGCCAATAAATCTGAACACGACTATAGTAATAATGCTCAGAAATGAGTCACAAGCTTTTTTAATCTAACTATTTTTCTCCAGAATTGTTTGCCTGATAGATTTTTTCATACTTTTGGGGGCAAAGAAAGCAGGTGGGAAAATACTTGCAAGAGACACTGTATTTCGTGCATCGTGGCTAAGTGGGCTGGAAAAGGCAAGGTCGGGGGAGGAAAATCGTTGTTCAGCCATTGCGGGGGAAATGGTTCGCGCTGAAACGAAACCGGGAATTTACGATATCGGAGGTAATGGCGCTTAGACTTTTACCTGCGTTTCCCGCTGACCTACCTGTCGGACATCGCAGACACGGAGACACCTGTTGTGTCGTTTCCCTTGATCGACCTGTGACACTATCGTTTCACGCGATGATGTCGAAGGTCGATCGCGATGAAGCGTGAACTGATCAGTAGCGATTACAGCGTCACTTTTGGTAGGGGGGGCTTTTTCAGAGAGGACACTTTTGTGGCTCAGGATTAGTATTTGAAGGGTGAGGGGAAAACAGGGAATGTCCATTTAGAGTGATTCTGCAATGTATAATTTATTTAACGACCTGTTCATTTGAGAAATACTCACACAGTGTATTTTAGTACCTTTTTCAAAATTGATATATTCCATCCAAGTGGAAAATACCCTTAGACACAAGTTTGGTTATTCACGAAGCTACTTTTCTTTTTATCTCTCAAGGAGGGTGACTTCTCGACTCAGGTTTGGCAAAATTGAGTCTACAAATATTATTTCTAATTTATATTTGATTTTTTCTGTTTGTGATGGAGTTTTGGGTATATCTATTATAATTAATATAATTTTTTATATGAATAATCAGAGTGTTAGTATAGTTAATTTATTATGATAACTATTTTTATGGGTATAGTTGGAGTTACTGTATTTTTTCATAGTTTTTCTTATAAATATTTTTTGAGAAATTTTTTTTTTGATTGTGATTTATTTATTATTTCAATGAAGAGATTAGTTGATTGATATTTTATTGGTTATAATTTAGGTTTAAATTTATATTCTTATTATTTAATTATATTGTTTTTTTTATATAATGGGAATTATTTTGAAAGTTGTTGAAGGTGGTGATAATTTTTGTATCCTCCACATCGAAGACCTTCAAAATTTCCAAGCTACATAGCAAATTTCAATTCCCCTCAAAGAAAATTTCAAAAATCTAATAACATCCCAAGCTACGAACTTTTATAACACAGTAACAACTCCTCTATTCTCCAAACCCCTCAGACACATCTCCGACCACGTCCACGGTACGTTCCCCCAAGGAAGATCCTACCGGCAGCACTGACAATAAGAAACCAGCACCCAAAATCCATCGTGCCTTGAATTATGTCTCTCGAGGCGTTTCCGTGAAACGGTGACCCCGCGCGGTCTCCGTAGCCGGGCGACCGCGGTGGCCGCACACAACAAGCTACCCTTTGATGCCTGAGAAAAAAAATTGCGTCCACGTAGCGCTCATAAAGGTTCCGTGGCAGCATAAAAAGTGAGTCGAGGGCGATAAGATTCGTGGGTTCCAGCGGTGGGACAAACGATTCGTTATTCCGGGCGGACGAAAGGCTAGTAGAGTTTACGGTTTTGTGCGGCGATAGCGGCCGATAAAACCTGCGGAGGGTAGGGGAGGCATACAGAGGGCACTCGAGTAGGCTCCTTTTTCGGAGAACCGTTCGACTCCGCGTCGTGTGCGAGCCAGCGGGCTGGGCTTGTCCCTCTTTTGCCTTCTATTGGCTTCCAATGCGCTTCGATGTCTGTCTTTTCGCTGCGCGCGGGCTCGTGTGTGTAGAGAGGTTGCACGAACGCGCTGACCATCGAGCCACTCGTATGCACCACTGACCTTTCGAAGTCTGCCGGCCGCGGCCCTTTCATGGGCCGGTTGCATTCTCTGGCTCCGAGCAACACGTGGGGGCTCGTTCTCTAGCGATTTTTGTCCTCTCGACGCGCCGCGGTTGCGGCTGAGCGGGAGGAAGTTCGGAGGAATGGGATCGCGGGGTATTCATTGATGGGTTGGTACCGGGGGTGGGAGAGGTACAGGGGGTTGTGCACGGGGCAAGGTTCGGGGGGCTGAAAAATGATATCGTTGAGGGGGAATTGTGTTGGATGTGGTTCGCGAGTGTTGGTGGAGGTTTAGGAAACTATTTGAGGTTTGAGGGGGTTGAGAGACGGGGGTAGGAGGGCTTTGCTTCCTGGTTATTGTACCGATCAATTTTCTAATTTCTAATTTTGCGGGAAACAGGTTTAGGTACTATTTTCGAACATTCAATTCTAAGTTTTTCAATTTTTTGTTTTTAGTGTATCGAGTTTCTATATTTTGAATTCTGGGCTTTTCGGTTCCCCAGTTACTAGCTCCGGAATTCTGAAGTTTTTAAGTTTTGACTTCCTAATTTGTAACTCTCTAATTCACAGCTTGCGAATTCTCAGCTCCTGAGTACTTAATTTCCCAACTCTCTGCTGTCGAATTCTCAACTACCGAATTTTTAATTTCTCAATTCTCAGCTTTTGAGTTCTTAATTTTCCCACTCCTTGCTCTCGATTTCTCAACTCCCAAATTTTCAGCTTCCGAATTCTAAATTTCCCATCTCCTTGCTCCCGAATTTTCAGCTTCCGGATTCTTAATTTCCCAACTCCCTGCTTTCGAATTTTCAGCTCCCAAATTTTCAGCATCCGAATTTTCAGCTTCCGAATTCTCAGTTCCCGTATTCTTAATTTCTCATCTCTCTGGTCTCGAATTCTCAGCTGCCAAATTTTCAGCTTCCGAATTCTCAGCTCCCGAATTCTTAATTTGCCAACTTCTACTCTTGAATTTTCAGCTGCCAAATTTTCAGCCTCCGAATTCTCAGCTCTCGAATGCTTAATTTCCCAACTCCCTGTTCTCGAATCTTCAACTCCCAAATTCTCAGCTCTCCACTTCTCAGCATCCGAATTCTGAACTCCCTAATTCTCAATTTCCCAATTCCCAGCCAGCAGTAATACGATACTGGATATCCTTCGAAACCCCGAAACTAGTCACGGAGAGACCACTCCACTCCACTCACCTCCCCATCTTCTACTTCCGCCATTTCCTTTACACTCCCTCCCAATCCTCAGCGACCAGCCACCAACGTACTTACATACACTACCCGACACTATAAAATACAAAAGTTTCATTAAAAAAGGTATCCTGGCTCCACGCGTTAATTTCTATTCATCGAGTGGGCTCTATTTACATAGCTTTAAACGAACAAACTCCCCATTTGCACTTGAAGAGTCAGGACCCCCCAAACCTTGCCCTCTACACAAAATTTAATTTTTCTTTGCTATTCAAGACGCTAGTCTCGTTTGCATGGGACGCAGGCGTCGCTAGGCGTCTTTTAATCATCTTGCACGCATCAAGATATGTAAATGCGCTGTATCCTTGATATCATCGCATTATGCGCGCTACTAGGTAACTATAGAATTCCATGTTGAATTGTGGGGGTGGTGGCAACGTGTTCATCGAGCGACCAGGCGTTCGTGCAGCTCGTTTATATTTAAATGAACCGTAGATTCGATATTATACACTGTAACATTCTTTCCTTCCGTTCCTACATCGACCACATCTCCCTCCGTGGGCAGACGAAAGTAGAATACGAAATTTCGGGAATTCGTACACGTTCTGAATACTTAATTCCATCCCCATCCCCTCGACACGGACACCATAAATAATCAACCTTAATTATCACCATCGTGGTGAATTCCACTCAGTCGAAGCGTGAAACTTTTAAAAAGACTCATCAGTCTTAAATTCCCACCCATATTTAACGATCACTGTACCTACTTCATCATTGCCAAGAATACATTACTCTTGTCTAGACCAACTTGCAATAACAACATTAAAGTTTCATTTTCCACGACACGCCACTACCTTTCACATGTTCAATTACTTTTCTTATACAAATTTGAGAACGATACATTTTTCGCAACATCTTACTACATTTCACAACGTTATTCAATTTCCAAAGAACTCACGAGGGAAGATTTCGAACCCGGAAATTCCAAAACTTCTGAAACTTGAAATGATAAAAGTTTTACCATTATTAGTTTTATTAATTGTTAAAAGAATTGATTAAACTTTTACCATACGAGAGATATAATTAAAAGAAGTAACTTCTGCCTTGAAACTTTTTTTCTATCTCATACCGTTTGCGAGTTACAAAATAAAATCGAAAAATAGCCAAATTTTCAGGGGTTAATTCCACCCCCTTACAGTGAATTTGCGCAGCAAATAAAAATTACGTTTTAATCAGGAGGAAATCCCCTACATATTCACAAAGTTTCAAAATTTTTTAAATTTCCGGCTTCGCTGTCTTCCCCTGTCAGACGTCTCAGTTGAATTTTCCAAAATACCATCCACCCCAACCCCATCAATTTTACCCTCAAACAACAACGCCATATTACACCTCTCGCAAGCATAACCTAAGAGGCTTTCCCTTTTTCCCTACATTTTCATTTTCCAGAGATCGTCGATGCCATTATTAGGGCAGCAGCGTTGGGGGTGCGTTTTCGCTGATGCAGCGCTCCGCGCCGCGTTTATTGATTGTCCCGTTCGCGCTCACCATGAATTATTTATCGCGACGGCGCGGCCGCAGCAATCGAATTCGATATTTTAATAAATTTTCATAAAAAAGCCACGGCGGGGGAGGAGCCCGTTGGGGGCGGGTCGAGGCGCGTGATCGAACTGCGCGAACGATTAACACTTGGGCGTGAGCGTTTAGCGAATTATTGTACACATTGTGCACTGTGCTTTAAAAAAGAAAATCCGTGACCTGTGCACCCTCTTTTTTAGAGCAGAAGAATTCGTGAGTGGCTCATTTGAGAATCAAATGAAAACAGCCCTTTATAGAAGGTATCCACTGGGTTTATTGTCGAGGGATGGAATGTAGGTAAAGAAGATACGAAGTGTACAAAAATAACATCGCAAGTCTCGAAGAATAGGGAAAAGGAAAGGTTTAGTGGGCGGTGGGCTGTCCGTCAATTAAGTTGACGTGGGTCGCTAGTGATTCACGGGTTTGTCATGAGATAGCGTGGGTCATTGATGGATCCACTGTACTACGTGTCACTTAGCGATCAGCGTGACACCTCGGTTCTGACTTGAGCTGTTTATACAATACACCTTATGATTTATGGTTGTTCAGAGAGTTATAAGAATTGATCTGTAGGTAGCAGGAATTTTGAGATATTCGACTGTTAGGTGGGAAGAGTTTGAGGAGAGAGTGGGGGTGGCTGAAGGGAGGGAGGTAATTGAGGTAGAGGTGGTGGGGATGAAGTAGTGATATGATAGGGGTAAAACTGCAGAGAAACCCAAGATTTTAGGAAAGAAAGTTTTGGGGGTTGGGAGTAAAGAGTGGAAGTAGAATAGTGATATAGGGTGAGAGGAGAGTGTGAAGGTAAATTAAGTAGAAGAAAAGGTGGGGAGGGTAACAAGTGGAGTAAGAAATTGAGGGGAACAGTGGGATAGGAAATAAAGGGGAAAGTTGAGAAAGAGAACCAAGCAGAATATAGAAAGGAAGTTAAAAAGGTAGCAGTGGCATGGAAGAAATAAGTTGTAGAATAAGGCGAGTAGAAAGAATAAACTAGTGATACTCTAGAGAGTGATCGAAACAACGTGTATCGTTGGTGATTGGTTGCTGCGATTTGGAACAAAAGCGGAAGTAGATAGAGAAAGAATCTGTAAAAAAGAAAGAGACGGTAATGCGGATAGAAAGAGATAGATGAACTATCAGCTTGGGAAACAGATGATTTAAGGAATGTTTAGCTTATGTTATTTCCGGTTTTGTTCCCAAATTGCACAAATGGCTACGGTTATACCGATCACCAGAACATACAGTATCCGATAAACAATAGATTTTTAGAAAATCATGTAAATCAATTATTTCTGCTCACTACACTGTACATAATACACATAATCTAAAGTATCCTGCACTTTCCCCATTGTCTGTCTCCGCCCCTCCATCTACTTTTAAACCCATCACTCCACAAGTTTAAAGATGTATCGAACATACAATATTAGACAAAAGTAGGTATATGAAATTTGAAATACTTGAATATCTACGTCTTACGCATAGTAAATCTAGATGTAAGTGGCTTGAACAACAGTTAGAGTCTTATATTTAGTCCTAGAAAGGTATTTTGCACTTTACCAATGCTTGCTCAAGCATTATTTGTTAAACTTTTGGCAGTGAAAATGCCCGGAATTCACAATTTTCTCAAGTTATAATTTATTTCTTTAAAACGGTACAGTGAACACGATTAAAATCATGCAGATATTGAAAAAAATATGAAAATATTGCTAACATTTCTTCAACATTTTTCCAGCTGTTTTATCTGTCAAGATCTGTTTCCATAATAGTACGTGTAAAATCAGTGAATATTAAAATCGTTATAACTCAGCAACCGTTTAGTGAATTCGTTTAAAATTTTTGGAGCAAATCAGGAAGATTAAAAAGAACAATCTCACAAATTTTCATCAATGTGTTAAGTACAATTTTGAAGATTGGTTCGATACATCCTTAAGAGGTAGTCTCATTCGCAGACGTGAAAAATAGTTTTTTAAATTTTTTTTTGTGGAAAAGTGTAACTTCAATCAAAACAGTCTTTTGGTATGTTGCTATAGGGTGTCCAGTGTATCAACTAAAAATATTAAATATCTAGTCTTTAATTAAGAAAAACGTCCAAAACATTTGACCGATTTTCCATTTTCCATCTTTCTACGACTGCTATTTAGAATTTTTCAGCGAATAATGGTGCCACCCTTAAATCACAAATGAAACCAAGAAAATATATTAATTCTAGTCTACCAAATTCTAATCTACCACAGACATAACTCGCCTCCCTCAACAGATATCCCACGTCTCCTCTAAAATCCCTTCGTCTCGCAATAATTAATTAACGACGAAAGAGCGTCCAGCCTCGCCAGAAGGAATGCACATGCACATTATCACCGATTGCGAGGAATTGCGATCCCCAGCTCCTCCCCAGCCAATTGCACGACCCCCGTCGAATAACAGGGGGTGGCCAGCTTGCAGCTAAACAACAAGCGTCCCCGCCGGTGCCCACGCGCCATTATCGACGCATCAATTAAGGCCGAAAAACGTGGAGCCTCCCTGTTCAACGGACGAGGAAAACGAAGTGCAAACAACGATAATTATTCTCCGCGGCCGTGCGCGCGCGCGCGCGTGTTGAACGTCGAGACGTCCAGGGCGTCGTGACGCATGGAGGCATTGTTCTACCTACTCTCCACGTCCAACAATGCCGCGTCTCTAGAATGACTAAGACGGCGACCGTCTGCTGCGCGTACTTTCACCTGCCTGGCCGTTTGATATTCAACGTGGATCGTCCTCGACGGATCACCTGGAAGAAAAAAATACACACGGTGAATCGGTGGAATGACGATGACGCACCACTCTACGAAAGAGAGAGGAATGAATTCGAATGGGGCACTAATTTTCGTGGCGAGCCGCGGGTCCTCTTTCGTGCCACTGAAAGCAGATCGGTTGTCGTCCCATGATGTTTCGATTCTTCACATTCCTTGGGTCTTAGTTATATCTAGTTGGTGTGTGTAGTTGTGGGTAAAAGGGAGGTTGAACTATGAACTATGGGTAATGAAGGTAAAATGTTTTGGTTTCATTGGAAAGAATTTTATTTTAAAATTTGTGGTCCATTGATTGAGGGTTGGTAGAATTGCATTCAGGATTTAATTTTAGAAAGTGTATTTAGGATTTAATCTTGGGGCGAGTCGAGTTGAAGGGATAAAAATATTTTTAATGCAAATTGGTGATATTGAAAATTTATTTAGAGAATAATATTCAGTTTTATATTTTTTTTACAATGCCTTTTTCTTTGAGGGTGTTTTGTTAGGTAGAGATATGAAAATATGAGTTTTGATCTTTCTTTTGATTACCACTATGGTTACTTTGAAAGTATTTTTAGAGGACGATTTGAAAATGTCGGGGGTGGGGTGGCACCGTTTTTGGTATTCTAGAAATTGATGGTTTCTCGAGGCTCCGGCTCGTCGTCGCGTTCCCAGGATGATTGAGCAACGTGAGACTGGTTTGAATGAGTGTGACTTGGAGGGAAGAAAGGAAGGTCCTTGGTTTTAGTCTTGGTTTCTTGGGAATTAGAGATCGTTATGCAATGGAGATAGGGTTCTCGTTGATTAGCACCTCCGTGTGGGAGAAGAACACGAGTTCTTCGCTTCGTATTTTCACCTTCGACCCCCTCATCTTCTACTAATTTCTCCGTAGGGAATCTTGTACCTCAAGCACCATATTTAGTAACTTGAACTCGCCTGCCAACGAAACCTGAGTGCTCCGCTATTTTTAAATTATCCTTGCCTTTACCCTTTCTTAATCCCTTAATACAAAATGTTTAATAACTAAAATTCGGTGTCAAAGGAAATTTGAGTCCTCCTTCACTATTTTTGATTTGTCTTTTCCTTTACCCTTCCTTAACCCCTTGATACAAAATATTTAATAACTAAAATTCGCGCTTAAATGAAACTTGAGTACTCCTTCACTATTCTTGACTTGTCTTTGCCTTTACCCTCCCTTAATCCCTTAATATAAAATGTTTAATAACTAAAATCCGTCTTTTAGCAAAACCTGTGTACCTACTATTTTTTAATTATTTTTGCCTTTACCTGCCCTTCGCACCTTAATACAAAATATTCAATAATTAAAATTCGACTTCCAATGACACCTGCATACTCCCCATATTTTTAAATTAGTTTTGCCTTCAACTCCCCTAACTCCCGAATACAAAATATTTAATAACTACAATTCGCGTTTAAATGAAACTTGACTACTCCTTCACTATTCTTGACTTGTCTTTGCCTTTATCCTCCCTTAACCCCTTAATATAAAATGTGTAATAACTAAAATTCGTATTTAAGTGAAACCTGTGTATCTACTATTTTTTAATTATTTTTGCCTTTACTCGCCCTTCACACCTTAATACAAAATATTAAATAATTAAAATTCTACTTTCAATGACACCTGCATACTCCCCATATTTTTTAATTACTTTTGCCTTCACCCCCCCTAACTCCCGTATACACAATATTTAATAACAAAAATTCGCCTGTCAATTGAACCTACTACCCCCAATATATTTTTTAATTATCTTCACCCTTACCCTTTCTCAACAGTCTCAACCCCCACCACAAATTATTAAATAACTAAAATTCGCCTTCAAAGAAATCCTCCACACTCCACTATTTCCAAGTTACCTTTGTCTCCACCCTTTCAACCCAAAATCCCCAGTACCTCTAAATTGCCTTCCAAAGGCTCTTCACCACCCCTCCCCGCATTCACACCTGCCCCCTTCAACCTCCCCTAAAATACCCCCGCGTCCATTCCTGAGAACCACTGCGCTGCACTCGACGAAGGGGAACTAGGACGAATTCCTTGGCAATTTAAAAAGTGACTGCTCACCGGCCACGAATTAATTCCCGTAACCCTGTGCGTCCACACTGCTCTGGCAGAGAGAGCACAGGAACGGAGAAGGAGGGTGGCAGCTCTAGAATGTCTTTGTAGAACCTATCCAGCGCAAGAAATGCCCGAGGAGAAGGATCGTGATATGGCAAATGTTTGAAATGACTCCTAACAAGGGAAGGATCCCGACGGATTGTGTACACAAACGGACGCCCCTGTCGCTTATCCACCACGTACACACTAACACACACCATCCGGGGAACGTGTTTGCTCGTTTCCCATCTACGTGTGCAGGCGTGCACGCGAGCCACTGGCAGCAGAAACGCGGCTACCTTGATTGGACGATGACGCAAAGGCTCGAGAGGGTGGGCAAGAATGGGGCGCGAGAGGGGAGGGGGGGACGGCGGGACTCGTCGTTGGCTTTTAATTGCTCGCTTTTACTTTATTTCCTTTTGCGACTCAATGGTCCAGCGGCTGGGATCTAGCGGCTTTGACGGGCCACGTATCGTTATTAGCGTGGACAGGTCCGCGTCGTATCCAGGCCAGCGTGTGCTCCCTCGGTTTCCAAGCTCCCGTCACCCGGCGTCCGCTATTAAAAACCATAGACCCGTGAAAATCAACGATGCCCGTGTTTTAGGGGCAGGGCCCCCACACAGGCCAGTCGTTATCCCTTTGATAGAGAAGTACCTTATTATTTCGTGCGCAGCGCGCATCGCAGTGGCGACGCCGGTGTTCCGTGGCGTCGTCGGCCGGGGACCAATTAACCGGCCTCGATTTATCCGATGTAATAGGTTTCCCGAGCTTCGTGTCGTCTGGAGCGCCGATATTAGCGGGATGCAGCAGCGCCGGGACGTTGAGATGCCGCGGGATATGCGGTTAAGGGTGTCGCTTTTTTCTCCCGCGTCTCGACGTATCGATGACAATATTGAAGCGCCGCGAGACGCGCAGACTATTGGATCTTATCGCGTAAATTTGATAACACTGGCGACGGTCGCGGCTGGCTGATGGATAAAATAATTGAATCTTTAGAGGGTTGTTAGCGCGATGTGAGATGAGACAGTCGGTGGTGTGGTATTGAAGGTATTGCTGCTGGGATGGACGTGGTATAAGTGGATTGTGGAGAGGTGTTGTTGGGGGTGGAAGTTGATGAATATGTTTCTTGTTGGTCGGTTTAGAGGTGGTCACTGTAAAAATGTATCTCGTGTCCCTGGAAACCGCGAGAAAAAATTGCCACCCTTTTACACTGTCCTCACTATGGAGGTTTTTCCTCTTCAAGTATGCACAGTAGGGTGGCTCTTATTTACTCTTGGTGAATTTTTTTCAAGGTTTTCTTCGCGATATCCCCCAGAATAGTAGGAAACTATAATAAAAAAAATCTGTCGAAAGTTTGAGCTAGATTAAATAACAGAAAAAGGTGCCCCTGGGTCCTTGAACATTTAAATAATTATTTAACAACTCACAAAGTCGATTTTATATAATATCTTCCAAGTTATTGATTACATAAAAAAGTATGTGAAAAAATGTTTTAGATCCAGACAAGGAGCATCTTTTATGTTCTATTACTGTTTTTCGTGCGACTAAAGGTTTTCGAAAAAAATCTGAAAACTAAAGAAAAAAATTATTTTTCAAATTTTGAAAGTTTAAATCCTTTTCGAACACTTTTTATTTATGAAGGCGAAGAAAAAATTTGTAATTTTTATTTTCGACAACAAATTGTTTTCATTATTTTCAGTGTTTGATATGTCATGAATGTTTCTTGAAAATTAGGGACCGCTGTTAAATAATTATTTAAATGTTTAAGAGCCCAGGGGCATCTTTTCGCGTTATCCGATCGGGTTCAAACTTTACACAGAATTTTTTATTATTATTTAGAACTATTCTGGGGGTGCCGGGAAGAAAATTCAAAAGTCGAAAATAAGAGCCAAAGTAATGCACAGTGTAAGACTTCACTAGAGGAAGGGGTAGTAATATTTGGCTTCCCAGTTTATAATATTTTCTTAAAATCTGATTCATAATTTAAATTACTTTAAATTTTTGCTTAAAATGTAGGCAAACTAATACAGTTATGTGTAATAAAAGGTGGAAGCAAACGAAAAATAGGTTGATTTCAATTTAACACATATTATAAAAAAATTTAATTTTCGGCGCTCTTACAAAAGTGATGGTAGGTAATATGGCTCCGTAACAAAAATCATTCTTTAGCAACATCAGAGATAAAGAATAAATGAATATTTTATTATTTATACACAAAAGTTGCACACATATTCCACTTTTTCGCACGATATGCACTCGCCATGTGCCCATAATTCGCGTATGATGCATTTAATCCATATTTCGACACGTTGTTCCATGCATATTACATCAGTGTTATTAGAAGCTTCATGAGAAATTTCGATGTCTGAAATATCAGAGGATGAGCTTTAGGGCTCATTCCCCGGGAGCCATATTACCCTCTATTATGGAGGGAAAATATATCAACTATGCATAGATTTGGAAACTTTAAATTTATAATTGAAAATATTGAAGATTAAGTGACCTTACTTATAAATATCGATTCTAAGTACCTTTATCAAATATATCCCGACACACAACACTTTAACTTTCTCAACCTAGATGAAGTAATACTTCTTCTCGGGGACGCCGAAAAACTTTCGTTTTACTGGTTCTGTTATTTATACTTCTTATTAGTCATCACCATGCTCCATCTAATGTCCACCATATTTTTCTTTATAATATAAAAATCACGAGTGTAATGAATTACCAGCAGAGAGCCATAATATAATACCACCTTTTCCCTTACTGTTCAGGTTTACCACATCTACATTACTACTGAAACACACACAGCAAACTGTTTTTAATTTACTAAACTGATTACTTTAAAACCCAAATATATTCCACCGTCTACCAGCCCCTAGGAACCCAAAAAGCCTCTAGCCCCTTCCTGTTCCCAGTCCCAAAGCGATCCCAGCTCCAATCACTTTCCCAAGTCTCTCATACCAACTCCACCATCGGTACCCTCCAACCAACAACACCAATATCATCAGTACCACAAAAAGAGCCACCGCTGAATAGGTACCACGCTCCTCCTCCAAAAACCGTTCCACGATAAGGCATCGTTGAGGACGAAGCCAGGCCGAGTATAGAATCGACAGGAATAGGAATCATGGACGGAGGCCAGTGGTCGTGGAATCGATGAGAAACGAAAGAAAACGTAATCGCGCGGCCTCGGGGGGCTCCTCGCTGATGCAGCTCCCAGGGAAAGGAACAGCCTGGGGTCCGAAAGGTCAAGCTAGTCGCTTCTGCTGGCGACGTTCTACGGCCGCTGCAGCGTTAATGCACCGGGAATATACATGGTGTAGGGATCGGTAGCGGTGTACCGTAAATCTTCCATGTAAATACGCGGCTGGGCTAGCGTCTCTGGGACCGAACACGAGTCCAGTTCCTTAACTAAGCCGTCCCTCGAAAAGCGGCTCTTGTCTTGGCAACGATTTATTTATGGCACTTATTCCTCGGCCCCAAAGCCTCTTTTTTCAATTCGCTCCTGGCTCTCTTTATTAATCCTGGAGGATCCTCAGGATCTACGCCTGAATTTCTTAATTGCTTCACTTTCTTACTGGATATGAAGGGTGGGATTCCTCAGGAGTGACTGTTTTTTTAATAAAACCACGGGTAATTTGTTAAAGAAGATCATTGTTAGGTACTACAGAAAAAGATTATAATTTCAACTGTGAATTCGTTGCACCACTTCGGGAAACGCACATAGGCGTTCAAAGAGTATAGTCACCAGATAGGAATCCAGTGCTCCCGCACACCGAAGTACGCTCAGCGTTCGAATCACACGACCGAAAGGGTTAAGACGCTGCATGTAATCCCGGTATTGTTCCTTGAATTTCGAGAGCATCTATCGTACACTTTCCCTATCGATAATCTGTCGACTCCGTTCTCGAACGACTACTTGTAACAGTAAACCTCCACAGTCAAACAGGTGGTTGCAGGTTTTCTTCCGCGATTTTCTCGAGATTCTCAACTACTTGATAAAGCTCGACACCGTCCACAAGAATGTTCATTATCCTCGCGATGCTCTTCCAAATAAAAAAACTAAGTTCCACTGTAGTGAATACAATGACCTCTGACATTCCCTTCGTTCAATAGAATTATCCCCGCGATCCCTGCCACCGCGTATTTACCAGGTACATATATACGTCTTTCAGAGATGCGGTGAAAGAGTTGAAAGGAGAGTGCCATTTCTTCTGTTTGCCCGAGTCGACTTATCCGCAGCCTTCGCTTCTTGGCGACTTAATTTTCACCTGTTCCACGCTTTTTCATCGTCAGGCTTCTTCGGCTCGACCCACGGCCCCCGAATTACATTGTTGAATCGCCGTGCCGGGGGGGCTCCGGAGTTAAGAAAATTTACTGGCTGCCAACTTTATTAGGCGCGATTATATTAGGCTCGTACGCCGGCTGTGATTTATACACAGTGGCCTGGCCCGTCTGTGCTCGCCATATGGCAGGGAACGTGGTAAATCATCGCTCGTTAACCGCGCGGGGCCTTAAGCTCGTTACAAAGCGAACTTCAAACTTTTTAACCGCGCGAATTCGTTGGCGGGGGACAAAAAGAGGTCTGCGGCTACCGATGCTGCGTGGCGATGCCCTTTGTTTAGGTTTGTTTGCGCAGCGGCTCGCGCTTAAAATCGCCCGACGCCTTTCCCTTTCTGCTTCTGCCAGCGGAATGAAGTGTGCGCAACAATTGCGAGTGATTAACGATTTAGGGGGCTGGATGGGATGGGGAATAATGTAGGGAAGTGTGTTTGGGGATGTGGGAATTGTGTTTTATTGGGTTTGGGGGAAGTTTGTGTAATATGGAATATATGATTTCAAAAGCTTGTCAATAGGGGAATTTGTGTTTTTTAAAAAAGTGATGCAACGGGACGTAGGAACTCATGCGTAGGTAATTAGATTTATATAGTTAAATTTAAGAAAAATTCCATGTTTTGAAATTATAGTAAAAAAATTAAAATGGTTTGAAATAATAGTAATAAAATCCCAATGCTTTGAAATTATACTAGAAAAATTCAAATGCTTCAAAATTGTAGTAAAAATATTTCAATATTACGAAAACCTAAGTAGTAAAAAATTCAAATAATTTGAAATTACAGTAAAAAAAATTCAAATGGTTTGAAAATATAGTAATAAAATTCTAATGCTTTGAAATTACAGTAATAAAATTCAAATACTTCGGAATTATACTAGAAAAATTAAAATGCTTCGAAATTATATTAAAAAATCTAGTAAAAAATTCAATGTTTTGAAATTATAGTAATAAAAATCAAGTGGTTCGAAATTATAGTAAATAATTTCAAATGCTTTGAAGTCATAATAAAAAAATCAAATGTTTTGAAATTATAGTAAAAAAATTCAAATGGTTTGAAATTATAGTAATAAAATTCCAATGCTTTGAAATTACAGTAATAAAATTCAAATACTTTGAAATTATACTAGAAAAATTCGAATGCTTCAAAATTGTAGTAAAAATATTCCAATATTTCGAAACCCTAGTAAAAAATTGAGATAATTTGAAATTACAGTACAAATAATCAAGTGGTTCGAAATTATAGTAAAAAATTTCCAATGGTTTGAAGTCATAGTAAAAAAATCATGTTTTGAAATTATAAAAAAAAGTGTAAATCGTCAGTTCGCCGTAAATTATTATTACACACGCGGTGCCACCTTACTCTCTTTTCATTTCCCTTGGCGCTTCCCAATATTATACATGAAAAATACAGTTAGTGGATTAACAACCCGAACAAAGTCCATATAAATTTATGCTTCAAACTCCATCCCTCCTCGAACACTGTTTCAACAAACACCAGTACTCTCTATAAGCCCGCGATCACCGTCGATCGGCGCGCACATAAAGCGGTAACACTGTAATTCCCCATTCCGAACGCAGCGACCTCCAGCCTCGCTGTACACTTGAGCGCGTCTCCGCAGCGATCCTGACCGGTTCAAGAACCCCTCGCAGCTCTCTCTCGTTCATTTTTCGAAGCGATTGCGGGATTAAACGCTTTAGAAAGTAAAATCGAGCCATGCAAACGCGTGCTAAAAGGATTGCCGCGCATTTACATAAACGGATCAACGGTCCACGCGGTGAATAGACTCTAGGAGTGGGGGGAGAGGAGGAGAGCCTGTTTCGCCAGTGCACGTCGAAACAACGGGGACAGGAACGCTCCTCCAGCGATCGGGCGGTGGAAACGACGGCGCGGGTGACGCGAGTCAAACGGGGAAGCCTGACTTTTGTCCTCTGTCGATTCCCCGAGTGCGCGCTCGCTTCGAGGGCTTTGAAAAGCTCTCGCCGAACACTATCGCTGAAACGACGATTTAATGACGGGAGAAAAAAAAAAGGAAAAGGCAATTGAACCCGGAACGAGGAGCAGAGCGTTATTGAAGTATCGATATCCCGTCCTGCTTTGTGGGGTGTAGCTGGCGCTGGGGGGAGGGGATTATACCGGCCCCTTCTGTCTAATAAAGAGAAATTAATTTGCTATCGAGCATTTATCGGTCCTTCCCGCCGTTTCGGCCGCCGCCCGGCCCGTTCAATGCATAAAAACCGTTTTCACTCTTTGAAATCGACTGGGGAAGACGGCTCTTCAGAGGAGCCGACGTTTGTACAAAACGTAACGACCCCCTTCCACTTGAAGCCTCCCTTTCTCCCTCACTCTGTCTCGCCTTTCTTTCCCCCCCTGCTTCCTTTGTTTAATACCAATTACACGGATTTGTCTCAAACCCGCGGAGTTCCACGTTTGCGGACCGAGGAACCGAATCTTCTTCCTACCCCAGGCGCGCGCCTTAAGGCGCGTTTACATTGCTCGGAGGGAGGGAGAGTTTGAAGCGAGATTCGATGAATTTTTAGAGTACAACGGAGGGGATAATTGCAATGAAGATTTGGATAATTGTAATGGTTAAATTGAGTGGTTTAGTGACACTGAAATGAAAATTTGAAGTGAAAGAAATGTGGGAGGGAGAAGAGATCGTTCTTCGTGGATTTGACTTTATAATCTTGTCGGTGAGATCTAAAAGATGTAGATTATAAAGTCAAATTCATGAAGAAGGAACACTTTTAATCTGACCGTCTCTTTCTTTAAATTTCCACCTCGGATTACGAAATTGCTGAGGTAGCAGTTTTAATTTTTCCTCGTTCATTTTCTGACCATTTTTAGTAAATACAGTGCTGTCTCTCAAATGGCACGCGTTTTCGGATTCTCTATACGCGCGAAGCTATCCCCACTACTTCGGTTGTAGTCGCCGCGCCGGGGCATCGGGTATCGGATGTCAAAGAAAAAGCCGAAGAAAGGTTCATAAACATTCTCGATAGTGACACACCTTACACTCTGACCGCGTGAAATCAAAGGAAGCCGAATAGACTACTCGTCTCTCAAATTGCGTGCGCCCGGTCCCGACACACGCGACTATAGAGAGACAGAACTGTATTTAGTTTCGGCGCAATGGTTCGGTCAATTTAAACTGATAACTAAAATAGCACGTAGTGCCATGACACTGTGATTGAATATTATTCGAATATTAATAGCAATAGCAGTATATTTTATAATTCTTTCCTGGGGATGATCTAAATCCAGATCGAAACGTCGAAAGCGTGTAAAATACAATTGCAAAATAGCTATTTTAGTTATCAGTTTAAATTGACCGAACCATTGCGCCGAAACTAAATATTTACTATCAATTATTACGGTCGAAACTAAAAATTCATTTTTTAAAAAAGACTGACCATTTTTGCTCAAAATTAATGACAGTAATCAGACAGTTAATAAAGAATATTCAATCGAAGCGTTTTATTTAACAGAGTCTGGTAAATGTAAACGCACCTTTACCTTCAGCAGCTTCCCACCGTTGCGAAGAGGGGAACGGTTAATTGGTGGGGGGATGGTCGAGGTCTTGGAGATGCGCCCTTTTCCATTCTTCGCCGTGCCTTCTCCCGTTTCCCCTCTTTTGGAGAGGAGCAAGCAGAGGACGAGAGAGCGGGAGTAGATCCGCGTGGATAGAACCTGGCGCACGGTAACGAGCGGCGAAAGGAAGAGAATGTCGATTGCAAATGTCGCCGATGCTGAATAATCGGGATCCTCGAATCGCCCCCTCGCCCTCCGCCGCCACTCGCGAACGCGCATCCTCTGGCTCTGGCTTCCCCGTGCCTTCTCCTTTATCTCCGTTACTCTCGTGAATTCTCCTCCTTTTGGTAAACTTATCAATAATTTTAATTGGCGAAGGATTCCCGCGTTGTGGAATGTTGAGATTAGGTTTGTATTTATGGACGAGTATAGTGGTGGCTTATTCTGTAACGGGGTGTACCAGATTTATCAGCCATCTTGGTTTTTTGGTGAAGCTGATACTAGGTGATCGCCAAAAATAATGGGAAAATTTATTTCTCTGTTCCTTCAAGAATCTGGGGTAATTCCGGGAGAGATGAATATAGTTTCGTTGGGAGTCTTCTGAAGCTAACATATTTAAAATAAAGCAGCGAGGGTAGAACAAAACTTTAAACTTTAGTCTACTTAGGTATCTAATGAAAATAAACGAAAAATTATTATTCAATAGATAAATTTCACAAATTAAAAAAAGTGTCTTTAGCCATCTCTCCTAGAATTATCCTACTTTTATCTAACTACAGTAAAAGTTGGATTACTGCACGGAACGATCTACAGCGTAAGTGCGCGGTAGTCATCCCCACCACCGGGGGAGTGGACTCCTCTGGCGCACCACGAAGCTGGACCGTCGCGAGCGTCGAGTAGTGTAACCTGATCCGAGCTCGAATATCCGTAAGCCAATACTAATGCAAGAAGAAAACTTTTTTATTATTGATCTTTTTGTAACGAAACTGTTACTAACGTATTTCTGAGGTTTTTCTGATTAAAATAAGACAAAACACGATATAATTTGAATAATATTTACTTCATTTCTCACCTGGAATCCAACATTATTATCACTCATTAAATATGCAAATATGATTTGAATTCTATCATTTTTGGTCTTTTTTTAAATGGGGGAACCTCACAAATACATTGGCAAAAGTTGCGTTAACCAGAAATCAAAAATAGGAAAATTTTCTTGTTGCATTAGTAAATGTGTCATCGACGCGTTTGTTTTGTTCAGCTCGAGTGTCGACCCTCTTTCTCTTTCTCTCGCTGTCCTTCTCTACGCTCGACAAAAAATGTAAACAAACTCTGAGCTCGGCTCGAATAGTTTGGAGGTCGAGAATATTTACCTCTGCTGGATAACTGCATGCCTCCGGTCCCGAATTTCGTGCAGTTATCCAACTTTTACTGTATTTAGGGTAAAGAACCCAATTACTGGCAGCCAACCCAATTACTGTCACCTTAAGCTATTTTACTTAAAATAACGAATAAATAAACGTTTAAGTAAAATAGCTTAAGGTGACAGTAATTGGGATGGCTGCCAGTAATTGGGTCCTTTACCCTATCCAATTCTATTTTGCCATTTATCCAATTCTATTTTCCCATTTATCCATTTCTATTTTCCCATTTATCCATATTTATTTCTCCACGTATCAACCTACCACAAATCTATTCCCCATTTTTCCATTTCTCTACCCACATATCCTACCACCTTTCTCCGTCACCACTTAAGTTTCTCTGCCTGCGACTTTCCGTATGCACCCCACGCCCCATCACTATTCAATTTTTCTCCCCCCCTAGCCTCCTAGACCGACCCAACCTCACGTCCACGTGCAGCTCCCTTCCCCCCCCTTATCCGCATCTTTATCCGCCTACCCGTATCGCCGTGCAGTAGCATCGCTCGCGCATCTCTCGATTTCCGTCTCGACGTTCACCTGCCCAGGCCTCTCTCGTCTGCGTGCCACGTCCTATCAGTCGCCCGTAGGCGTTCCGTGTTTTTTAACGCCAGAAACACCAGCCGCGGCTGCCGTGCACCCAACCTTTACACGATCATTTCACCAGCCCCGACAGCCTTTCCACGATACTCACGGTGACACGGGACAACGTCTTTTTAACGGGTTTTCGGGGGGACCGGGGTAGACGAGACTGTAAAACCAGCGACATTACACCACCCAGGCGGATCTTAAACAACCGACGTTAATGCTCCTCTCTCCTTGCCATTGCTCGCGATTACCTCTGCCCCTGGCACGCTAATTAATGCTCGCTCTACGCTTAAGGAACAAGCGTGCAGGGACGCAACCAACTGATGAGGAAAAATATATGTGTGGATGGTAGTGAGAGGATAAATGAATCCTAAGGAATTGGTTGGGAGTTGGAAAGTTGTGGAAGTTTGATGTATGGAAATATTTATTGAACCAGTCGAATCTTTACAGGTTCGCTAGAATGTTTCCGTGAGCATTTGTTTAGGCATCTCCTATCGCAATAGCCAAAGCTTCCTCTTGAGTCGTACTTAACGTAAGAACAGGCAGACTGATATATGATATATGTATTAGTTGATCTTGATGTTATTGATGTAATTTATTTATTAACATTACGTTATGTTAAAGTATGGTATTTTATTTTATTTTGTAGTATTTTATTCTCGTTATTGTTTTTTTATATATTTAAATTTATATTTTTTACGTTATTTTTCTTAGTCTTAACTATTTTTATTCACACTATGTACTAATCGAATTAATTGTTAGCTCTGTACACTAAAGGGTTTTCCCGTTAAATAATAATAATAATAATAATAATTAAGATATATAAAGCAGAGAGCTTCTGTATGTTTGTGTGTTTGTCTGTCGCCTAAAAAGTTTAAAACGATAAACTCTGGGATCACTAAAGGTGCTTTACTTCGTTATGCCAGACTAATCCAGATGAATGTTACCATTAAAAAGAAATTGAATTACTAAATTTCGAGCGAAGCTGAGTAGTAAAGCTAGTTTAGAATATTTATAATTCAGTTGTGCACTAAGCGCAGCAAACTGGGGTTATCAAGATTTTAAAAGAAGCTTTTTTTCGTCAGGTATTTTCTTTTACAGGGTTTTCAAAATTTCCTAGAAATGACTGACTCCTCAAGTACCCACATACAATATTTACATTCGTTATTACAATTCTCAGCGCAACATCCGAGTTGCCAGTTAATAATCGCAGCGAGTGAAAGCAGGTTACATACAAGCAATATTGAAATGTATGGTGCCAACAGGGACGCCAGAAGTCGTTGGATTAAAAGACCCCTCTATCGCGATAGTGGGTCCCAGAGACGTTTCGTTCCCAGCGCGCTCTGAAAATTAATTTCGACCCGATCGTTGGCGTGCTTCAACGGATTACTACGTCAATTTTCCCCCCCTTCCTATCGAATGCATCGGACGCTTCGGTTGCTTCACCCCCCTTTTTCCACTGGCGACGCGCTGTCCCACTCCCCCGCTCGCCCTCCCCAACCGTTATATATTAATCTTTCCACCGCCAAAGCGGCGGATCATCCTCTTCGGGATACGATACCTTTTCAACGACCGTCCGGAAAAAGCGAGTTCTGATGATTGAATTTCTGCTGAAAGAACTTCCGCGTGGAGGCTCAGCCACTGCGTATCTGTTCCTCGATAATGATTGGAATTACGATCCAGTCGCATGTTCCGTTGCGAGAGGCGCGCTGCTGGCCCGTTAGCGTGTAGGCGTAGAGGCTGCAGCGATGCGCCGCGCGGGCATTTTTCTTGCCTGTAATGCTTGGGGTAATGGCTAGTTTGGTTGTTCCTTGCGGTGGGAAACATTTTTAGGGGCTGGTAGTATAATTGCATGGCATCTGGACGTGAATTGTTAGTGCGGGATTGTTGGGTCACTTTGGGTCATAGGTGAGCAAAAGTTTTATTTAAATAAAATTTATATTACGAATAACGATAGAAAGTTGAAAAAATTATTTGTCTTTAGTTCGTTAAACCGAGTTTATTTTATTCGACACATGACGTTTTATTCATTACTCGAAATTTTATTTAAATAAAAATCTTGCTCATCTCTGCTTTGGGTGTAGGTATTTATGAAGCTATAATCAGTCTGATTTTTTGTTTACGAGAAATGCATATCGGTGGCTTAGTGGACAAATATTTTATGCCCATTTTTAGCATTTTCTAGGAAAACAGATTTGAACATGCAATGGTACCTATATAAGACTCGGGGACATGCAACGAAGAAAAATATTAGTTTTGACAAATTTATGAAGTAGATATATAAATGTGACTTTTATACAGCATAAAGAAACAGTCAAGAAGTATTTGTTGCATATATAAACTCAAATTTCAGTAAAGGTGAACATGTAATATTTGCGCACTTCGGTATTAAATTGTTAAATGTCAAATATTTCTAGTGTAATATAGGGTAAAGGACCCAATTACTGGCTACCAACCCAATTACTGTCACCTTAAGCTATTTTACTTAAAATACCGAATAAATAAACGTTTAAGTAAAATAGCTTAAGGTGACAGTAATTGGGTTGGGAGCCAGTAATTGGGTCATTTACCCTAAATGTATTATTGTTACAAACTTCCCATTTAGATTTCGATTTTTTGAGATTTCAGTTTTTATCATGTGACATACTACTTTGGATCACTAGTTCGGTTTTAGAGGACTACATATATAGTGCCTCTATAGTGTACATTTCGGATTACTCACGCTCAGCTGTGCTCTACTTTCGAAATGCGTCCAATTGTGCGCGCTTGTACCCGAATTTTTCGATTTACGAGGGACACTGTTCTACGATTGTTGTGCCGCTATAGACACTTTAATACTACTAGTGTTCCACTCTTTTTATCGATTCCTCGGTGCTATATTCGCTCTAAATATCCTATAGCAAAGATGTACATAAATAACCCTATCGTCCATATATAAGCAACATAACACTAAAGCCATCATTTTCACCTTTCAACTCCGGATGTTGGATAACATATAATTTCCTACTTTCCTCTATATCTCGAAAAATATAGTAAACAAAAAAGAATTATTACAATGAAAACCTAGCAGCTTTTTATGCTCCATAAAACTATGTAATCGAATTGTCTAAAATCTGTAGTTTAAATAAATAATAGTTCTTCATTACAAATTTTAAACAATTCAATTACATAATTTTATAGAGCATAAAGAGCCCTCAACTTTTCACCCCAATAATTTTTTTACATCGACTATAGCTTTCAAGATACACTGAAAAACAGGAAAACACTCATTAACCTTTAGGGGTTGTTTTCACCCGGAACAACTAAAACTGGGCACAAACGAAAATAGCCTGATACTTTTACCGAGGTTCACAAACCTACACAGTTTCAAAATAATTTTTAATGTTCATTTAACCGAACATCCCCTGCAAGCTGTCACCCTACGTTGTCATTGAATTACCATCTAAAAATTCTCATTTCCCCGAAGAATTCATATTTATAACAGTTAAGGTAAACAGTTGGTTATATATATAGTGGTCCAAATAAAGCCCGTTTCAAGCAGGGTGTCGTGTAAACAGTTCCTAGGGTTAGCAGACGCGGATGCGAGGGAACATTGGCAGGCCAGTACATCGTGCCCGAGAAACCGTGCCAGCGAAAAAGGGTTAACGAGTTACGGAGGCAAAACAAATGAATTCGAAGCACCAAACACCGTTCCGATTTCCACGGGTAGAAGAATGGGCCGACCTCGACACCAAAAGGAACCCTGCTTCTCTCTCTCTCTCTCTCTCCCCCTCCCCGGCTACCTCTTCTCTCGCTCCCCTTATTACAAGAACGCATTGAGAGATTCAGGGGACGTAGCCGTACGCTCCTACGGTTTTGTACGGCCAGCTAATTATCATTCGTGCACGGTCCCGGTGTGCGCGCGCTAACGAGTCGCGTTACACCGTAAATGGAATCGCGCGTTATATACGGGGTGTCTCACAAAGGCCACCTATGAATTGTTCTTTCCACGTGTTTAGCACGTCGCTTTCAATGGAAAAGTGTGTATACGCGGTGGGTTTACCGGCGCTCGCCATCGAGAGCAGCGTTGTTAAACTTCGTGTCGTCCGTGTCGTACCTGTTGGGGAATAGGTGTGGGTGTAGGTACTGTGCAGAACTGAGGTCTCTGATGTGCATGCACGAGTTGAAGATAGAAATGCCCTGTGTTTCTACATTTCTTGTGGTTATAGGGATTGAAGATTATTCGCATTTGGATTATATAAGTCATTTTATTATTTATATTGAAAATGGAGAAATTATAGTAGATATCATTTAGATATAAAAATATAAGGTGACGTAGAGAGGAGTAGTATAGAAGGAACGCGGTAATTTTTACGATTACTTATTCCTTTGCATTTCTATCGACAAACTTCGAAATAGGTAAATATAAATATTAATTTTCTTGTCGCTAAAAACTATATTTCTGACAAGGGAAGAACCCGAAAATTCAAAAAATTCTGAAACATTGAGCATATGTAGGGGATTTCCTCCTGATTACAACGCAATTTTTGTTTGTTGCCCAAATTCACTCGAAGGGGATGAAATTAACCCTTGAAAATTCGGTTATTTTCCGATTTTGTGTTATAACTCGAAACTGTAAGAGACAGAAAAAAGTTTCAAGGGAAAAGTTAATTATTTTAATTAGATCTATCATTTGGTAAAAAAATTATTTTACAGTTCACGAGTTACAACACAAAATCGGAAAATAACCGGATATTCAGGGGTCATTTACACCCTATTAGAGTAAATTTGGGCAGCAAACAAAAATTGTGTTTTAATCAGAAGGAAATTCCCTACATATTCACTAAGTTTCAGAATTTTTTTCAATTTACCGGTTCAGGATATTCCCTTGTGAGTATCACTGACACCCCCAAATTGGGGCTTCGTAAAAATAAAATAAAACTAGACATTGTTCTTTAAAGAAATTTTTATAATCACCCAAAGAATTTTATTAAATTTGCATTAATAATAATTTTATCCTATTAACTCGGCTCCCCCAACGTTAAATCCTGAGTGACCCACTGCTGAGTATTATCTCCACCCCAATAATATTGAAGAAAACAACCCACCGAAAGATGTGGATAAACTTTGTCGCCCGTCCTTTCGGACACCCCGTACATGAGGTCGCCCACCGTGCGCGCGCGTTTTCTCCCGCAATTACCGAAGACCATCCGTCGTTTCTCCAGCTAACGTGGGAATTGGAAAAATGATCCTCCTGAGCGAAATCAACTTTCGATTCCGCGACTCTAAGGGTACGCTTATACGATGCTCCACGTAACGGTACTAACATGGACGGCCGTTATTACGCGTCCTTGTTTATGCATGCGGAAGGAAATTGCATGAAAGATTCATAGTTACGCGCGCTTACGTATGAGGGAAACTTTCGCCGGGCGCTTTTCAATTTTTGTTTTCCCAATTTCAATTCGAATAAACAGAATGCTGGAACGCCTTCTGGCGCGCGAGAGCAGCGGACAGACATTTTTTTTTTTTGCCTCATCCCATCTCGGATTGAATAAGCTTCGTAAAGGAAACGGGGGAACAAAGAGCAAGGATATAAGCCCGACAGAAAAATACCGTTTTTTAATTAAATTGCATTAAAGTTGGCGCAAAGGCGGGGCGCGAACGAGATTATTCGCGGTGTTTTGTTTGCCAGGGCAGTTTGTGCCCGCCGGAAGCGGGGAATTAAACGCGAACGGCGGGTAGACGATGCTCGTTGATCAAACAGTGTTTGATGCGTCGCGATTGAACCTGCAATAGTTTCGCTCGCTGCTGCCTGGAAAAAGGCGGATGGGGAAATTTGTTGCAGCTTTTTTAATTCTTCAAAGTCTGCTGAGCCATGGAATAAAATGGGGAAAAGGGGTTGGAAGGGGTTCGTGTAATATTTGAAGAGGAATTCGGGGTGTAAAAGAATAGCGATTGAGTTCGCGTGTCCAAATGGGCGTTATAGAATCGGTTTTGCTCTTGAATGTTTACTTCTAAGTACTCTACGCGATGAGAAGATAAGGATTAAAAAAGAAACATGTAGTTAGGATGTACTGATTTCTCATAAAAAGTGTTTCAACTTTCAACCAATTAGGTCGCCTGGAACTGCTTCTAGAGGCGTGGTTATTCTCCCACTTTGTCTCCGGTGGGCGTGGCTTAGGCCTCGTTCACATTAGTCAGGGTATTTGAGTTTAAGTAACTTGGAACTACTTTTTATTTGACTTGAAATATTCTTTTAGGTTTCAAGTGAAGTAGAGATTCTTTCAATTTTGCGTGAAATATAACTTGACTAGTGTGAACGAGGCCTAAGGGATAAGTCAAAAGATTATATAGTATAATAGAAAACCCTGCATGACCTAAGTGGCCAAGGTTTTAAAAATGTTTTGGGAGAGAATTTTCTCATTTGCATCGCACTATAGCTCTTGAACCATTTTTCTGCTTTTATGTGTCTGTAAATAAAAATTTTGACTTACAAGTGCCAGTCGGTTTACATATGGACATGTTGTTGATACGGAAATTGTGAGTGCTAGTACTGTTGCCACTTACGCGTGGCACGCTTAGCCAGGACACATTGTCGCGTACGGTAAACAACTGCGTATATATAGAGCACGCGCCTGATAAATTTATGGAACGGCTCAGAGTAGCGAGAAAAAGTTCGAAACGCCATCCCTCGTTGCCTGTCGCATGTGTATGGGAGCTGTCATCGCGGTGAACGTAACAGGTCACAACAAAAATTCGTTCCAGTCGATGGCGGTATTCCAAGCAGTCGTCGGGCACACGACAGAAAAACGTTACGTCCTTCACCGCGAGGAAAATGCATGATGCTCTGGTCATCGATTCCTTTCAGATTACTTTCATTGTTAGTGCGCAGTGGATACAGTAATTTATCAAAATCGTACGCTATACTACTTAGAATGTCACAAAAACATCAAAGCAGCTGGTTACGGGTGAGTAGACGCAGGTATGTTGTTGGAAACTTGAAGTTTTGAAATGTGGAAAAGGGGGATCTTAGAATTTTTAAAAATTTGAAGTCGTTTGGAACCTTAGAATCCTCTAAAAATTCTGAATTCTCTTGAAATCTTAGTATCCCCTAAAAATTTGCATTCTGTTGGAATCCTAGATTTTCTAAATCTAAAAAATTAAAATAGGATTTCTTTGGGAGTGTTAGAATCTTCTAAAAATTTTGGATTCTTTTGGAAGCTTAGAATCTTCTAAAAATTTTGAATTCCTTTGAAATCTTAGTATCTTCTAAAAAATTAAAATTTGATTTCTTTTGGAACCTTAGAATCTTCTAAAAATTTTGAATTGTTCTAGAATCTTAGAATCTTCTAAAAATGATAAATTCTTTTGGAACCTTAGAATCGTTAAAATTTGAATTCTTCTGGAATTTTAGAATCTTTTTCAAAAAATTAAATTCTTTTGGAATTTTAGAACCTTCTAAAAATTTTGAAATTTTTTGGAACCTTAGAATTTTCCAAAAATTTTGAATTGTTCTAGAATCTTAGAATCTTCTAAAAATTATAAATTCTTTTGGAACCTTAGAATCTTTAAAAATTTGAATTCTTTTAGAATCTTAAAATCTTCTAAAAATTTTGAAATCTTTTGGAACCTTAGAATCTTCTAAAAATTTAAATTCTTCTGAAATCTTAGAATCTTTTAAAAAATTTTACATTCTTTTGGAATCTTATTAGAATCTTCTGAGAACTTTGCATTCTTTTGCAATCTTAGAATCTATAAATATAACATTGTGTATGGTGTAGCTACACCCGCTATACCTACGCAAAATCCGATGAAACTCGGTGACTCAGACATCATGCACTGCCTTGGACTGTACGCGACTGCTACAGGTCATGGACTGTCTGAATGGGAAAAGAATTAACTACAGAATAAATTCAGCATCCCTTCTCGTGTATTCAGTCGCGCGAAGGCAGGTGCTCCGTCAGTCCATACACCGACTTAAGCGCTCCCTTGAAAGGTTTAATACAGAGACGCATCATTCGTTCGTCCGTCGTGCGTCTCTCGCGTTTTATCTCCTTCGCCACGAGCTGACCCTTTCTCGGTTGCACGTCTCCTGGCCCCTTTCTTCTGTCAGCTTTTGCCTCCAAGAAAAAACGAACGTAACCATGTAACCATCGCGCTACAGGGCACGGCATAGCGCAAAGATTCCACGGGATGACGTAGCGCTCTCATGTTAGTTACTCAGGGAAACTTGAAACTTAAAACATTAAAACTGAAATATAGTATTAAACTTAACGTGTCACGTTGGTACCCGTGTCCTAAACAAAGGCTCTCACATAATATGGAATATAATTCCTCCTTCCCAACTACATTACTTTCCTCACTATTAAAATTCTAAACTCAACACTATTCTTTCACGAACACCGTACGCTATTTTCTTCAATCCCACCGGTCACACAGAATTCATTGAACAGACGAGCGTAGAGGACAGGAAATAAGAAGATTTAACACACGGTTCGTCGCTGTGCAACGACACACAGCCTACATCCGTATTCCTCTGGCAAAGTAATCGCCGCGAAGGCGACATTTATCGCTTACAACCGGAACCGATATCGACGGGACTAGGAGCGTCCACGGTAATACCTCGCAGCCAGCGAAAATAATTCATTGCTGGCTCCGAGTGCCTGGATTGCGCCTCGCGCTACACTTTCCAGCGGCGCGCACCGCCTATACATCTCTCTCCCTGAAACGAACGGAACGGACGTCAGACCGCGATCCCCTGAAGAAATTAAAACTCTCTTTCCGCTGCTCGGCCAGTATAGACGATACATCGGAAACAGACCCAGCAGTTGCCTGCGCCGTCAAAGTTGTTGCGCTAAAAGCAAAGAGGGTACAAGAGGTACGACCGAGAAAGAGGGAAAGAAGAACAGACGCACTCTGCCCGAGGAGATACGGCGGTAGTGGTCTCTGTTCTCGCGAGGAAGAAGAAGAAAGACACGGTTAGAGGACGGCGCGACGGGAAACAGCGGGAAGAAGAATGAAGCGTGGAGGGGATAGGAGGAAGGAAGAATCCCCTGGAGGAATTTAACGCATGGATGAAGCCATAGCGGCGCGGAAGGGGCGAGGTACTTGTGCGTGTACGCGGCTATATGTATACCTGTCTCTCTATATAACGCAAAGTAAATAAGCTTTCCCTTTTTTTCTTCTCTCTCTCTTGACGCATCGCCCCCCTCGCGGCCCGTTGTTGCGCCCGTCTGTCCGACCGTCTCTCTCCAATTACTCGGCAAGTCGAGGCTCGAGCGCTCGCCTCCCCTCGCGCCGCCCCGGGCAGGTTTTGAAACTTTTAAGCGGATTTCGTCTCGCCACCCGTAAGGACGTACACGGCCGTCAATCCGGCCTCGTGTAAAATTGGGCATTATTCCCAGGCGCGGCGTATCGCCAGAGGCCCCCGGGCCACGTGATCGGCTATATTCGTGGCGGCACGCGAGTGCACCCAGGTGGTACGCGCGCGGCGGTTCTGCACGGGCGAGATACCGGGGGCCTCCCCGTCGACGACTCAATGCCGCCGTGCGTTCGGTGCATTCTCCTCGCGCCGAGCTTTTCCAAGGCGGACCGATGCTCGCGCGCCCGAGAGTGCACAGCATTATTTCGTTAGGTATTGCGGTATAAGCCCCCGCGTGTGTCGGGAGCGCCGAGTGAATGATGGATCGCGTCTGCTTGAGAACACGGCTTATCGCTTACGACGCTGTCGCCTGCTTTTCGCGGCGACGGTATATTATCACGTCGATTGTGTCCTCCTGACCCGTATATGGGTCAGGGCGATTTTCGCGTCAGCGGTCCCTGGGCGTGTATGTGTGAGGCTGGAAGGGTTTTTGGCTTGGTCGCATGACCCACATAAGGGTCAGGACCATGACTCGTTTATGGGTCAGGACTTTATTTTCTGTCCCAGGCAGTGGGATAGTATGTTATTGCCAGGTGATGGTTATTGACACTCTCAATGTATGAATGAATGCTGCGAGTGCTGCTTTTTTGTCCGAAGATTGTCGAAGATTGCGTGCGTCAGTTTTATCATCCGGAAGCATGTATTTTTCATTGCTTTTTGTCGCGCAACGGAGCCGAAGAGAAATGTCGACTTACGGGAGGACATAGGGCGCCTGTTCGTTCTTCTCCCTTTTCTTTCTCTTTCCCTCTTGCCCGAGAAATTTATCGCCCACGTTTTTCACTATGCCTCGCATTTCCATGCTCTTAGGGAGACCGCTGACGGGCGAACAATCACGTGGGAAACGGGGGGTAAATGGGGCGTTCCGGTGAGTCGCGACCGCGACACCGCGAAATTTCTAGGGGCCTTTCTTTCACGCCGCCGTCCATTGCAGGGTTTTCGGGCTTTGAGAGCGAGTCGGGTATCCAGCCGGGGAATCAGGGGCGGTCCAACAGTTGGCCGGTCAATTGGATCCTCGGTTTGCCACCGATTCCGATCCATTCCGAGCGTTAAATCCAGCTTTAACCCGCGGAGCCCAACGGTGACAGTGGTGATGGACGAGTGAGAGGGAGGGAGCGAGGTGCGCGAGCCGAGAAACGGTGAATGGAGGAGGAGAGGGCACCAGCGCGAAAGAGACGGACCGTGTACGCCGTCGTCGCAGGGGCGAGAGACGGTAACGGGCGAAGAATAACAACGGGGCAGCGAAATAAAAGCAAATAGAGCGAGGGGAAAGGATTAAGATAAAGATTCGCGAGGGAGAAAAGAAAACAGATTCTTCAAAAGGCGCGAGAGGGACGGCGGGGAGCGAGCAGGCGTTGGGAGTGAAACTTCACGGGCAAGAAGAAGGAGATACCGACGAAAGAACACCAACGGGTGTGGAAAGACAGAAACGCCGTTTCGAGCTGAGGCAGGCGGGCCGCGGTATACCTTGAATGCCTCGGCGCGTATCCCACAACAGTTTGCGAAAATTACTGCTGTCATTTGCCGTCGGCTTTGTTCTTAACCCCCCCTCGCGTGTCGGTGTGTCCATGCGTGCGCGCGCGTACGTAGCCAGCCTCTGTGCCGCGCGTACACGGGCAGTCCTGGTATTATTGTGAGCGAGCATGCTCGAAGCAATTTCCGATCCGCCTTCCTCGCTCTATCCTCTCCGCCGGTTTCTCCCCACTCCCCCTCGTCGCATCCTCCACTGTCCATCCTATCTCCGAGCGTCTAACCCCTCCACACACCCTCACGAATGCTTCCGCCGGTGCACGTTCATCCCAATCGGTTGTATTTGCACTTAATTGCTTCTGGTAAGGTATTATTACGGCACGTTTAAAACTACGCGCCTGTCCTTTGCATAGAAAACGAACTACGTTTGGGGTTTCGTTGCTACGCCTTTGGAGATCGCTTCGGCGAAACGGGAGAGCGGGCACTCGGCACGGTGTCTCGAGCGACTCGTGGCCGGGCGAGGGGAACGGTGACCGGGGGACGTGTGTCTGCCCGTCGAAGCAACTTTTTTTTCTCCTTTTGCATAGACGTGCATTCGAGACCGTGGCGACTATCGGTCGCGTTTA
Organism: Andrena minutula; assembly: GCA_929113495.1. Classification (NCBI taxonomy): domain Eukaryota; kingdom Metazoa; phylum Arthropoda; class Insecta; order Hymenoptera; family Andrenidae; genus Andrena; species Andrena minutula. Next base: position 73,220,499 of record OV815993.1, on the reverse strand, counting down.
GCGCGTACGGTGACAACTTAGAAGCCGAAGTATATAACTGTGTTACTGTTGATGATCCCACGGAAGTTAATACCGAGGGTAGAGTGCGAGGGCCATTTTTCTTTCGGCCGGGCGATAACGTGATCCCACTGACTTAGATTCGACTTGAACCGATAGGGCGTGATTATTAGAGTCCCCTCGAGACACAGGGGAGACGTTACTCCGCTACGAATCTAAGCCCCTGCTACTACGTCAGCGAAATAGTATTGCACAGAGTTCCTCAGACACGGCATCAACATATTTAACGATTTTACTAATTACACGTCGGCATAATGTATCGTAATGAATGTGCCCCGCGCAATCCGCTTCATTTGCAGGAATAATTCATTCCCCCCAGTCGTTTCGCGCAAAACCGAGGCAATAAAATATTTGCGTCCCGGAGACGGCCAGCCCGGCGTAAAGTATTTAGCCGGGCGGCGGGGAGGGGCGCGACAGATTCGATTAACGTTTGAAAATGCCGCGTTTCGGGGCTAACGCCGGCAAATTGCGTAGACGGACGTTGGAGTGTGAATAACGAAAATCTGCCATCACGTCGCCACCCTTGAAATTGACGGAACTCGCCGCTTCATCGCGAGTAACTATTGTGCGGCCCCGCGCGACAATGCATTTCGTCGGAATAGTGATGGTCGTTCCGCAGCTTTTAAATCCGACGGTCACGTGATCGTTTCACAAGGGAATTACCCGGCGTCGCCTGCGAGCCGCCAATTCGGGGAATTTTCATCAGGGCAAGAGATCGAATTGATAATATTCTGGTACCGTGCGCGCTTGAAAACAATATATGTATATATATATACACGTTATATACGCGCGCGTATATCGGGACAGACGGGAAAGGACAAAAACGACGGCTGCCGACGCCAATGTAGGAGGCGGGGGGAATGGAGAGGGGCATTGTATCGATTCTCCCCATTATTCCGTTGACCGATGTAAATCGATGGCCCTCTCCATTCGTTAGCCGACGCAGGCTTCGCGATTAATTCCAATATTTCACTTGGTATCCTAGCCTCAATTAAAAGCTGTCGTCGCTGTTTTAACTGCTCGCCGTACGCTCCGCTGGAAATCCGTTTCGCGCGTTCCATTACAGTTTCTGTTGAAGTGGTGGCGGACGGGCGCGCGCGCGCGCACGCTTGTGGCAGCGACACCATCGGCGCCGCTTCTCTCGATACGCATTGGAAATTACGAACGTTTCCTTGCGCCTCGGGCGATCCACAGCGATTGCCGGGCGCCGAAGGTGTCGCCCGATTAATTCGCTGTCGCGTCGAAGAAGTTCTGCGATCGGGAGAGTGCGAGGAACATGTAAATTGGAAAATACTGGGGTGACCTGTAACGAGGTCGAACTTGTGAATTGGATTTGTGTCGGATGGTTCGATTTTGGATTTTCTTTTTTAAGGACTCGACGGGAAACTGTGTTTTATATTTTTCAGTGGCGTATAGGTAATGTCTTAGTGGGAGATTCTAGTGGAAGATAGAAATAGGGACAAGGGGATAGCGATGAACTAGTTTCGAATGCAAATTTACCGACTTTTTCAATTACCGGTAATTTGGTAAAATTTTTAATCAAAACCGGTTTACCGGTAATTAACCGGTATTTCTTTAAGGTACTGTAAATGTAAGACTAAGCAATAAAAAAAAATTTCTTGGACTCTAATCGAGCATTATAAAAAATATATTCAAATAAAACTATTCTGAACAAAAAATATAAAATGATAGGTATAACACAAAATAGATATCTTTGTATAACTATTGACAATACTTATTAATATGGATATCTTCACCAGGAAAACAATGAAAAGAATCATAACTTAAACCTACATAATCCAATATTCTTTATTTGACAATTCTTTTTAACAAATAAGCACGCAAAAACATAATTTGTCTAAACTTTGGTCTCCTGATCGCGATCTAATTTTTCTACAAAATAATCCAGCCACGGATAAAGCGGTCTCAGATTCTACACTTGGTGGTCGGGTATCTAGGCATTAAAAAATCATATGTCATTTGTAGGTATATATTTTCTCCTTACTATTTCTACTTGAATATGCGTCGATTTTTTTATGACTTCATTCAGATTTTGAGTTTTCTCTCGGATCAGAGTTTGTTCTTCATGAGATACTTCGGTTATCGTCTTTATTACTACGTGCAGCTTTTTTTCACTGATAACATTGTAGAAGAACCGGTGAAAATTTGGCGAATTACCGGTCAAAATTTGGCGAATTACCGATCAAAATTTGACGGTATTTCTCGCGATTTACCGAGAAATCGGTAAACCGGTTTACCGATATTGCAATCCCTAATGATCTAGTATGGAGGCACTATTATTAGAAAAACTGACTATCAAATATCTCTCATTTTTTACTCCCCTACCATACTTTATTATTCCTCGTCACTCCTGCACCCAGAAATACTGAACACCCCGTATACAGACGCTACAAATATGCTAGCGTTAGCCAGCAAAGATAAACAGATTCAGCCGAGTATTTGATTTTCCTGTTACGACGGGAAAATATGTATATTGGCGATGCGAATTTGCAAATGTATCTACGTACGCAGGTACGGGCGCGTTCATTTTATTCAACGTCGCGGATAGAATTTCGATATCACGGGCAAACTTCCGACGGCTTGAATTACATAAACGTTATTGCCGATTCCGCGATACTGTAGCCGGATAAAATATTTCGTTCGAGTGACTCTCTCGCGTGCGTTGGCCTTAATTTTCGCACTGTTAACGACCTCTGAGAGGCGAGTCGGTCGGGGAAAGGGGGGGGGGGGGGGGCGAAGAAATCCGCTTTTCCGCCGGCGGAAATTCAATTTTTCAATTTCTATAAAACCGCTCGCATAGTAATAACACGCACTCGGGATTGCAATTTCCGGCCGAAAATGGGTTAAGTGCAGTCGCTAAGCTGGATCGCGACGGATTTGTTTAGTCTCGCGCGATTCGCCTGCCCCGCCCCGCTCGTGTACGTTGCCTGGTGTACAAGCGGCACGTGAAACAACAGCCGCGGCAACATGAACCGTGAAATCTCAAGTTGGGCAATATATTCTGCCGGAAGAGTGGCGCTGCGCGGGCAGCTTTTTGCACGGGGCGCAGGCACTTTCTTTGGCAAGTGTCGCAGCGTGTACATAGAGCAATACATAGGACCCACTTGAGAGGGTGGCTTCAGTCTTCCGTTCGTCTTCGCGCCGAGTTGGAACGAGGTTTGTGCTCCAGCGATACTTTCAAGAGTTTTAGGTAATTCCGTTCGCGTTGTTTGTGCGTGCCGCGCTCTTCGCTGGGTTCAGCGAATCGCTGCGGCGACGGCGATGGAATAGGTAAGCGGGTTGGCTGCGCTTATTGTCCGGGCTGTTATTACTGGCTGGGGACTGGGGAATTAGGAAATTGGGAGTTCGGGAATTAGAAATTCGGGAATTTGGAATCGAAATGTATGAAATTGTTTGTCTGTGCTTAGATTTTCAGCTTCGGTTTTAAGTAATCAGCGGCTTGTATAAAACTTTTACAAGAGGGACATCTTCTGGTAAAAACGTCCTATGAACGTCATTTTAGGGTGGAAACTAATAAAAACTTGGTGGAGACTAATTTAAAGGAATGAAAGTCGGTAATAGATTAAGAGAGATGCGGAGAATGCGAAACATTCTGTTTTAAGTCGACTTCATATTTTTGTTTTCTTATACAACTTACCTTATTGAACACTTAGAAGGTTATGATTGATTGATACTAGGTTACGGTTACTAGCGACCCGAACGCAGCGGATTTTTGTCTTTTTAGTCAACTCCGCAACCGCATTTTCAAAACCATTCCTGATTTTATAAATTCTGCTTTCGAATGGCGACATCTATTGGCGTCAAGTGTAGGGTAAATGACCCAATTACTGCCACCTATCCAATTACTGTCCCCCTAAGCTATGAACCCTCCCGAATGCAACGGTGCAAGTTATTATTGCATTATGAACATTTAAATATGTTTAAACAACGATCAAAGGGAAAATGACACTGTCGACACCGCACGTTTTGCCAAACTATTTCGCTTCTGAATTGAAAACAAAACGTGACTTACCACTTTTGTTAATGACTTCCGAAGGAAAAATGTCTGCTGCATCGCGTGGAATGGTCAGATTTTCTCCTAGACCCTTAGTTTTCGAAATAAATTGAAAGATATCTTCAAAAATGGGTGCATTTCGGGTGTCATTTTCCGTTTGATCGTTGTTTAAACATATTTAAATGTTCATAATGTTCATAATAACTTACACCGTTGTATTCGGAAGGGTTCATGGAATAATTCGACGCAGAGAGAAACCAAGTAACTATTATCGTTTCGCAAAAGATGTTCAAAGTCGAAAATTTGCAGCTTTTTTCAAAATCGAATTTTTCAAAAACTGAGGGTGATGGTGACAAACGGTTTCCGGATTCGTGTTCAGGGCGAAAAACTCTACAAGAGTCATCCAGCGGTTAGTGCAGACCAAAAATCGTGTTGGACAGTGTTTTCAAACAATATTAGTAAAAATGTTTAATGTTTTGTAGACGCCGAAGCGAGCACAGTGGAATAAGGAGTCCATACGAAAAGAAGACGTTTATTTGCCGTGATTGCTTCCACACATAAACTGTAAGATCACTTGAATCAAGAAAAAAGTTAATTTTTTAATTTATTTCCTCTTTTACAAACATTCACCGGGGGGGGGGGGGGGGCGAAATTAAGAACACTCTTCAGATCTCACATTTTCCACGTTTTCACTTTTTGTTTATTACCTCGTATTGACATGACATAATTACATTTTGCGATTCGTGAATGCGTAGAGAAATGTTCAAAGAAAATTCATACCAGCTCTTACTAACATTTTATCCACCCTCTACAGGGTCAAATACAAATGGGGAACGAAATTTGGGCCCTTTACCCTAATAAATGTGAAACTGGGAATTCATAATTGGGAATTTACTAATTGAGAAATTTTGAAGGGGAAATTAGAAATTGGAAAATCGGAAATCGAAAAATTGTATGTCTATGGCCCAAATACCTGCGTCACCCATTAACCTCGTTTCCCCCAGATTTGCCGTTCCTCACACGCCTGCGTAGAAACCTTCTAAACGCCAGACCACAATTACACGAAGCAGGATAGAGCCGTCAAAGTTGTCGCTTGTTCGAAAACCTTGAGCGAGTCAGCTTTCCGTAGAGAGGACGCTGGGAAAAAAAAACATCTACCCCTATCCTCGGGGGTGCATTCTCGCGCCGGTAGCTCCGTGAAAGTCGCCCGCGCACTTGACTCGATCGCGTTTACCGATTGTCGGAGCCGAGTCGTCGTTATCGCTGTTAGCAAGTGCCGCGCCACTTATTCGCTTTACTCATTAAGCGGATCTCCCTGGAAATGAACCCCCGTCTCATCTCGTGAGAGATGGTAGACAAAAGTTTCGATGACGAGCCGCCCGAGGAGTTATCTTTACCTTCCATCGAGACGACATTTCTGCTTTAGACCTTCCTTGTCACTTCCACCACTCCCTTTTTCCCCTCCCTCACTACCACCCTCTCTGCTGCATACACTCCATTATTCAAGCGGAACGAGTTCACTGCCATGTTCCAAACCATCCACGAAACACTAGCGAATACAGCTAGTCACACATTAATAATAAAAATCAATTTAACTTCAACCCGACCTAATCGCTCCACGTATGTACATACACCGTGTGCGGAAATCCTTCAGTCCTACCAGTCAACCATACCCTGGAACGCCCATAGGCGTTTTCCGCACATGTATATACACTAGGGTGGCTCTTATTTTCGATTTTTGAATTTTCTTCGGGGCACCCTCTAGAACAGTTCCAAATAATTAAAAAAAAAATCCCTGCAAAGTTTGAGCTCGATCGGATAACGGGAAAGGGTGCCCCTGGGCCCTTAAACATTTAAATCATTATTTAAGAGCTCGCGAAGTCGATTTTATTATTGATTGAATAAAAAAATATGTCAAACAAAAGTTGTAGATTCGGACAAGAAGCTTCGTTTTTGTTCTATTACGTTTTCTCGTGCGATAAACGGTTTTCGAAATAAAAAAATCCGAAAAACTAAAAAAAAATCTTTTTTTTTTTCAAATTTTGAAAGTTTAAATGCTTCTAGAACACTTTTTATTTATGAAGGTGAACATAAAAAGTGAAATTTTTATTTTCGAGGTCAATTTTTTAAACAGTTAAGGGGGGGGGGGCATATACTGAAATATGCAAAAAAGATAAAAATTGTATTTTTTCTCATGTTCAGTGTTTGATATGTCATGAATGTTTCCTGAAAATGTGAGACCGAAATTCGCAGAAATATCGAAAATATAAGGTCTATATTTTCGATATTCCTTTTTTTTTTTAGTTTTCCGACTGTTTCCGAAAACCGTTTATCTTGCGAGACAAAGTAATACAACATAAAAGATGCTCCTTGTCCGGATCTACAACTTTTGTTTGACATATTTTTTATGTAATCAATAACTTAGAAGATCTGATATAAAATCGACTTCGCGAGCTGTTAAATAATGATTTAAATATTTAAGGGCCCAAGGGCACCCTTTCCCGCCGAGCTCAAACTTTACAGGGATTTTTTTTAATTATTTTGAACTATTCCTGAGGGTGCCCCGAAGAAAATATTAAAAACTATTTTTACCAAGAATAAATAAAAGCCACCCTAATATACACACAGGGCTAAATGGACTCCCAGGATACTCACTCAGCAGATTCGCCAGATCGCGATCAAATAAATGGCAGAAAAGTAGGCCTCGTGTCCGGCTCGATTCGCGAACAACTAGTTCCTACAGCCTCTTTTGATTCCGTTCCAACTACAGACCCAGCAGCCTATATAACCCGGCCGCTGTTGGGGCACAGATCCCCTGGCCAAGAACACGATATTGCTTCCTACCTTTTACCATCGAAACCCGATATTATTGTAATTATTCCGTTCATCGACTCCCTGACCGAGACAATTATTTCTCGCGGACGTCGTCGGGGCTCGACCGAGTGCTGCCTCTCCGCGCTCGGCAGTCACAATTTGGTAGCTGTCGATACGTCTCCCCCGCGTAACAGGGGTCGCGGGAGATCGCTCTGAATCCGGGCAAAAATACGGATCGTTAGCTCCGCCCGTGTTTAGACGGGCATTCGCGACGGAATGGATCGCCGGGATTACGGGGGCGGAGGAGAGGCGCAGAGGAGCGGCTAATAACCGCAACGGTGGTTGATGATCTCGACATTTCCTTTTACGATCCTCCCTCCCCTATACGGCACAATAACGGCCCCAATCGCCGATATGTATCTGCCCGCGACTGTGTACCCTCCGTAAAATAGATTGAGATGCTCCCTCAATTTGCGTCGCTGCGTCCCCGGCAATCAAACCCCGTTCGCCTGTACCTCCGCCGGCGCGGATCGAACCGCGGCCGGGTTCGATTAAACCGTTGCCCCCGCACGGATTTATAGATTTCATTAAACCCATCGTAGGAGTTCCATTTTAAATTTTCATTAGCGCGCTCGATGTAAAATATCGTCCGGACCGTTTCTGTCGTTTGCGGCCGGATGTTTCTTTTGGTAATCCGTTGCGCGCTTCGGAATTCGTTCCAGGTGGTGGGGTTTTACTTGGGCCACTGGTGTTAATTGTCTTCGGTGATCTGCAGCTTTGTGATGGAAATTTCTAGTAAAGGCTGAGCGACAGTGTATAGTTCCTTTATGTTACTTGGAATTATTAGGTGTATCTTAGTAGTTCAATTACTAAGGGATGTTAATTCAGTCGCGACGCCCCCCATCGTCAGTGGATTTTGCCTCCGTCGAAGCTGAAATTCAGGCTTAGCGATGCAACGGAAGCATGGAGGTGCAAGAAGGCTGTGATAGAATGTGGTAATTATTGAACAACGCCCGACGGCGTGGTACTCTATGGTGTGCGCCGATGATTATAAGCACGAGTGAGCCGCGGCTCTGTTTACAAAACCGAGATGGATGGATGGAACGCGTCTTCATCGTCGGCGGAGAGTGAATCGATGCGCCGATTCGCGCGTCATCCGCATTTCGCTGGGAACAACTATGCGCTGGGATTGGCGGGTGGAGGATTTAGTTGGTTGGAATCGATGAGTGACGTCTGACTTCTTACAGTGTAAAGAGAGTGGAAGATGATTGATGGAGGATGGTTGATTGGGAAGAAGATTGTGAGTGTCTGTTTAGTAATTGGGACAGGGGATTTTTGTACATTTTGGTTATTGGATATGGAGAGTTATATTTTTTTTGGTGCTGAAGATCTACTCTGAAGGAGTGGAAACTTGGTAGGGGAAACCCGGGCAAAGCGGATGTGTTAAGGTTTAGTGAGAAAAATAACACAGTTACAATTAAGATGAGAAATATTTTTTATATTAATAATCATGTAAAATTAATCAGCTTTCTGATACAATAACGAAAAAATTGGTAACTAAAACATTTAAAGCATTTTAAAATGAAAAACGTAAATAAGTCAATCAATCCGCTTTGCCCTACCCCCCTGGGCAAAGCGGATGAGGGGGTCGGCAAAGCGGATGTTATTAAATAACGCAAAGTCAATCTTGGCATTCGTCACAGAAGTAACTGCCAGATCCTTCATATACAGTGCAGCATTCATGGGCCCATCTGGTACATTGGCTGCACTGGATCCAGTCTTCGGATGGGGGGTCGGAGTATGGCTCAAAACACACATATATGACAATAATATTTATCAATATCAATATCAATAATAAAAATTTATCAATAATATATGACAATAATAAAACAATAATAATATGACCGACATTAGTAGGGCAAAGATTGACCATCCGCTTTACTCCCATCCGCTTTGCCCAAAGAACCCACTTGGTGGAAACTTGTAATGTTTGATAAAAGTATGAACAACAAATTAAAAATATTAACCTCTAATAGAATCTTAAGAACACAGAGTTCTTATAAAAAATATTTACTGTGGTAAATACCGATAACTATTAATAATCGAGCCACGTATCTACCTGAGCGAAATGTGTAAGAAAACGCACAATTTTCGTTTTTTCTCCACAAACGACGCACCACAGCAATTACATACTTTATTGCATTGTCATGGCGTCTACAACCGGTCGCTTTCTAGATCAGGAAAAACTCGTGGGACCATCTTTGATAGCAAAGCAAAAAAAAAAGACTATCCGCTTTGCCCAGGGCATTCGCTTTGCCCGGGCTTCCCCTAGATTGGAATACTGAGTCATTTAACTCTTGGACTTGTGATGTTAGGCAATTCGATGCTTGGGTCTTTTGGTTATTGAATCCTTGGACCCCTGGAATTATGTCGTATTAAGGTATTGGGACTTTGGGTCCTTGGGATCTTTGGATCCTTGGAATCTTGGGATATTAGTTTTCCGGGGATTTTGGAGTCTTGAGATATTGGGTCTTCAGAAGCTTCATACCTATAAATTTTAATATTGTTACGAGCCGAGGCTGAGAGCAATGAGAATGGCGGCTGCGAGGCCGAGGATTGGATTTGGTTGTTTGAGTTTGTGAGCCCATGAGTATGGATTCGTGGCCCTTTTTATACGGTGAAATTCGGCTAGAAAGTAGTACTGGGGCATGAGTAGTGAGTACCTTCATTGAATATTAGGCTTTCGGAGAAAACTTGGTTGCATCACATCACTGCAGGAAACGGGTCACGTGCATTCGGGACACCCGAAAGAGTTAAAAAGTCAAAGATAAATCTGCGTACGTAACAGTATATTCTAATTTGAGAACCTAGGATCTTGGTAATGTGGAGAACCTCACGAATTGAAACCATAGCAATTTAGCACCCTGATAGGGTGAATTGACCAGTGAATGAACAGGGAGCAGTGAATGAACAAATTGACTTTTTTCGTGTAGGGTAGACCGGGGGCAATAGTAACAGGAGGACGATTGTAACACGTTAAATATCTCAGAACATATGATAGATATTAACACAAATTTTGGATATATGATGACGAATGACGTTTGGAAAACACACATCCATGTCCTAGCAGTATAGATACACAATAGGCATGTATAGTGGCGAAAATAATTTTTCGGTACCCTAAAGTAACTTTTTTTTACTGAATTAAAGTTGTAATATAAATACTCCCTTTGCAAATATGTGTTTTTTCTTTTTTGTAATATATAATCTGGACATTTTTAAAGTAGTACTGATCGTTAGTTATCAGTTTTAAATGTCTCGTTAATCAAAATTTATAATTTAAGTTCAAAAGCCTGACTGGGGTCGATTGTAACATCGGCAGTCGGGGTCGGTTATACCGCGACAGAATCGAATAGTGACAAAGAAGATGAATAATATTGTCTTGTTGGCATGGAATAATATAGCATAGCACAGGCAAACAATTGGAAAATGGGTGGAATGTACTGAATGTAAGGATTAATCACATGAAGAATGTACCAGGCAAAACGTTTTCTATTTCTGTCACAATTGAGATACCGCATAATTGGTTATAAATTTTCCTTTTTTCCATTTACTATTATAATTAAAATTAATAAATATTTTAATTTTGTAAAGTGAAATTTGTGCTACTATCGACTCCATGCAGTGTTACAACCGACCCAGGGTCGGGGACGGTTGTAACACTTTGGCCGCTTCTCATTTTTTATTAATAACCTGGATATAACGTGACAAAAGGCGAAGTTGGTGTGGGTCAATAAATGTCAGATAAGTAAGTAACATTTTCGTATAAAAACTTTTGTTGTAACTTTAACAGTTTTTGCAGAATCGTATTCCAAAGTCAAAGTGTTACTACTGTCCCCGGTCTACCCTATAACAAGAATACTATTTCATTGAAAACAATGGTGTTATATTTAGAATGAAGGAAAATTTATTGAGATAACGGCGATATAAATATTTTTTGAATCTATGAACGTCTTGGTCGCTTATTAATTTTTTTGATTTGTGGTTTCGGGTGCTGCCATTCACGGCGAGAAACCTAGTAAGAAAACACGTACGATGACAGTTAACCATTATATTGTGTAAATTGTGTTCTGATAAAAATAAATTTGTCAAGTTCCTATGATTATAATATATAGATTATATTTTTATATTCTTATGGTAGGTCTTTAACTTAACTTCCCTTCTACTTTTGTAGCGTTTTCAGCGATTTCTCGTCGGAAAATGAAGTATTATTCTTTGTGTTCATTCACTGGGTACAAGATGTTCATTTATTGGGTATTTTGTTCATTCACTAGTATATTGGGCATTGATTACATTTTTATGATTTATTTCAGCCACCGTTCAAGTAAAAAAGCACAAACAATTTTTTTAGACATTCTTAAAGCCTATTCTGTTACAAATTCTTGTTCCATTAATAAATTACGACATTATTTAATTTGTATCGCTATTTGAAACTCGAAAAACGCTTAGCTGTTCATTCACTGGTCAATTCACCCAACCTCTGAGCCTAATTCTAAAACCAGAGACTCACAGTTCCCCAAAATCTCCTTCCCTTCGACCCCCGCTTCCACCCTTTCCTCAACGCTCCCCAAAAACCCCAGCCGATTCGATCACACCCGAATCACACCGCACTATATACCAGCGACCAGAGGCCCCCTGCTCGAGATCCGCAAATCGAGGGATCACGCCCGGCCGTAATTCTCAGGTCAGAGAAAAATGACTTAAGCGCCTGGCGATCTTTCACCCTCCCCCGGCCAGGCCGGTAAGCCTACCAGCCGTCTAGCAGCCGAAGGGAGGACGAAAAAAAAAGCGAAGGAGCCGAAGGGGGGCAACGGAATCCGCCGTCGATGAGGGAACGGCGCGAGGAGAGAACGACGTTGATGAAACGTTTCGCGGCGGCGAGCATGTAACGCGACCTCGATGGATCAAGATAAACGTATTCGCTAGCTCCGATACCTCGCGCATCGTCGTCTTCCTCGCCCGGTGCTTGTCTCTCAACCTGGCTATATCGTCATCTCCCACTGTCCTCCCCTCCCTCCCTCTATCAACCGTATCTGCGCCTTCAATCCATCGTGGAGCCCTTATCTCATTGGCGAGATATAGTTCGCCCGACGGGCTGCACCCGAATCCAGTAACCTCCGACACCCCCCCTCGACCCCCGCCCTCATCGTTTCTGCGAACCATTTTAATCAGAAGCCACCGATCGATGCGGATAGGCGCGATCGAAGCTAGCTTTCCAGGTAGTGCGGTTTTGTAGACGAGGATTAAATCGAAGGGGGGGTCAGGCTGCACGGGGGGGTCGGAGGGGCGGCGAGAGCGGGTTCCTACGGTTTCCGGAGATGGGAACGCGTGTCGGTGGGTCTGGTAATTGGATAGTTTATGGTGATCCACGGTAGTCTGCCGGATCGAGAGCAGCAATTCCGTTCGCGATTAAAATTCGACTCCCGTCAACGGATACTATTATCCGGTCTACCCTCGTTTTTTCGACCCCACTTTTCACTTCGATGTTTTTAGTGCTTTATAATTGCAGGCTCGACGTTGGCGGGTGTTTTAATCGTATGAGGGGGAATCGTGGTGTGGGAAATCTGGCTGTGGAACGTTGTAGACTGATTATAGTTTAGTAATGTAATATATTTTGGTGATGCAAAAACGACACCGGTTGTAATTTAATATTGGGCTAAATCAATCTGGCGAGGAGTAGATTATATCTAAGTGTAAGGGGGCACAAGCGTGAGCACTCTGCAAGAATGGAATGGATTTTTGGAAAATGGTCTGTGTTTGAATGCTGTCCTTGGGCTTAAATGTATTAGCTGTTTGGTGGGGGAAGGATGACCATTGCCGTTAATGTTAGTAATTATAGAGAGTGATTAGTAGTGTCGGATTTAAGGAAAAACAAACATTCTGGGACACCATATATATATAACAGAATTACAAATAAATATGAAAATTATGGGGAACAAAGAAAATATAGTGTTTGTAAAGAATCATAATTTGTTTGGAAGATGGGACACAGGAGCTTTTTGGGTAGGATGCAATTATGAACTTTGTCAATAATTAATAAACTAGATGAAAACTCAAATAATAATTTTTTTGGGAAGAAGGGGCCTTTGGGGGTCTTTTGTGTAGGGGCCCACGCAGCAACTGCTCACCGGCCGCCGTTAAATCCACCATTGGACTGATTAGTAAAGCTTTTGAACATGTTTAGCTGAGAGCTGGTCATTCAACAGAGAATGATGTTTAGGTTGAAACGTTTTACCGTTTATAGTAGCCTGAAGGGTGATGTAATGGAGCTTGATGGTGGTGTATAGTAGAGGAAGGGTAGTCACTGGTATCTGCATTTAATTAGCAATTTGGTTGGTATCATGAATCTATATCATCGTGTTGTGGGTGTATTTATGAATGGTTATTATACTTCATTCCCTCCGTGATCTCATGTTCGACGTTTCAGAGGGTTTTAATTAGGCAAATGCGCGTGGATTTGATTCCGATCGGATCTGATGGCGTATACCGCGATAGGGGCTTTCTACTGTCCCTTGTTTGGGAGGCGTGTTGGTGATTTGAGCTGGGGGGCGTTCAATTAATGCAGGAAGCTATTCATGCTCAACTTACCTAATTTAGGTAAGGTATTCTTGCTATAAATCAAAGAGTATGGGACAAACACTGCTGAATGTGATTTATATTGTCCCTTTTTTTTTACTCATCTATCATCGATTTAAACTGTGAAATCTTTATTTAATCCACGCTCCATTCTGCTAATTTAGGGTATCGAATTTCCCATTATAATCGCTTCTTCTCACCTCTTTTGTGTGTTAACTGGGAGAACATTGGCACGTTTTTGAAACATTTGCTTTAAGTATCCTATCATAACATTGCATATTTTGTGATTGTACAAAAAGTGTAAAAATGCATAAAATTTATCTCCTTTCCTTCTCTAATACATGTTAAAAACGTTAGTGTACCAAGGTAACATTGGCACATCATGTAGAATTAACGGGTTAAGTTTGTATTATTATTATTATTATTATTCGACGGGAGAACCCTTTAGAGTACATAGATTTGTAACAATTAAGTACAAGAAAGAAAAACAGGTGTAATGGCTTAAAACTAAAATAAACAAAAAGGAAATAATATACTAATCTGAGGTCAGTAAACTTAAATTTGTTTATTTTATTTTATTTTTTACATCTTAACTAAAATGAACTCGTAACATCCGGCGTACATATACCAATGTTCCCCCAGTTTACGGTACTCCGTTGCGGGAAAGAAAGTTTCTGACGAGTGACGTGCGCTCACACCTTAACTTTTAGAGGGCCAAGATTTTTTCTTTGAAATTGTAAATTTTATTTACTTAAAATTTATGCATATATACCACCAAAATGACCGACAAATATTCCAAATTCTTAGGTGGCTACTATAGTGGCCAGCTCGGCCCTCTAAAGGTTAAAGGCGGGTTTACACATATCTATCACGTCCGTGACGGTTTAGTGCCGTCAGTGTTAATAACTAACAGGGAACGATAAAATTTTACCACTGTCACTCACAGATTTTGTGATTGTAGTGCCAATTTCTAATAGTTATTTAGTTGAAGTGAACTCAATTACTACATTTTAAATTAGCATTATTCATTACATAAGGCCCATTTACCAAACCATTGTTACATGGGCCCTTCAGGTCCATTCCGTGCTTGCTGTCCTTGCGGTGCTTTCCTCCGGCGATTCAGCGGAATCGCCTCGGGCGTGGCAGTCACGTTGTCTTATGGTCAGATGTAAAGCGATCGGCGTAGGCACAACGTGACCATCGAGGGTCCGGACCCCGAGACTCCGAAGCGCGAAGCGTTCGAGAACTGCCGACGAGGCAGTTACTCCCGTTTTGCGAGGATGTGCGAGATGCGGCTCGCGACGGAGAGACTGAGGAGAGTCAGTCGTGTTTGGGAATTCGTTTTGACGACAAGCCGTCGTGCTGTATGAAAATCGCGATCTCGTCTCCGCGCTTAGTTTTTGTGAACCACGCTCGGCCGAACAGGTTAGCCGAAGTGTATCTCTATCCGATATACCGAGAAACGGCCTCGCCGGCAGAGCACTTAAGGTCCGTGTACACTTGTCAGTTCCGTGTCGGTTCCGTGTCAGTTCCGTGTCAGTTCCGTGTCGGTTCCGTGTCAGTTCCGTGTCAGTTCCGTTCCGGCGGAAGTGGTAAGAAGAAGAGAGGCGTAGAAGGGTCTCTTCTTTTTACCACTGGCACGCCGGAACGGAACTGACACGCAACTGATACATGTGAATCCGCCTTAACGAACAGTTCCGGTTTAGAGCCCATAAAAATACGTAATATTTAGGAATATATTAAAGGAAAACTACTATATATAATTTAATGGAACTTTTTGCATTGTATTCAGGATGTCTTAAACTATACAAATAAATGTTGGGTTTTATAATTAATCATTGTAGACGGTACTGGGGAGTCGTTAAAGTCGAGGCGTCAAAAAATTCATCTAAAACGGTGGAACCTAAACCACAGGTGTGAAATAAGAAACAAAGCCAGATTATTAAAGGGCGTGAAACTCGCTCGTGGACTTAGCAGTAAAAATGACAAATTACATTTTTTTTTTTTAAATAACGACACTTGAAGTTTGAAATCACTCGTTCCCTATATTTTTCGTCCCTTCAACGCCTTTAAAAATGATAAATTTTCATTTTAATTTGACTGATTTCCCTGCGAGCCAGAAGTATATTCTTCAAAATAAAAAAGTTTCAGTCGAATCGGGTAATAACTTTTCGAGATATAGGTCCCACCGATTTTAACAACTCTGTTTCGAGAAAAGCGCTTTTAAAGTTTTACGTGAGCACCGAGTGGCCGGGTGTTACCCATACATTTTCCGCTTCTCAAATGCCTATAACTTCGAGATTTTTACTCATTTCAAAAATCCTTTAAAGCACGTATTCTTAAACGGTTGAATATTCGAAAAATGAAATAAAAGAAAAATCAATTTTTATACCGGAGCCTCCCCTTAAAGGAGCAAGGACCTACCAGAAAAGGCATTCTAGCCACTCGTGATATCCCTTGGAGAGCGTTGTGCAACGGGCCTGAAAACCCGGCCAGCCCCCACGTAACAATACCATCCACCTACGCGCGGAGCATCAGGGAAGTAGAGCAACATTCGATTTCGTGCAGGCAAAAGTACAGGAACCGAGGAATGCGAGCGCCCCAGCTGGACGAGATTTCTTTGATCGTTCCCCGGTGAATGCATAATGTAGCTGTTGCGTGTCCGTTCGCCAATCGTTAAGAACGCTTCGAGCCTCCTCTCTGGATGCATCTTCCGCGAAGTCCGGATAAAAGTTTAATAGAGAGGCCGATTATCCGCCATTCCTGGAGGCGGCTGGGACGGGCTTCCGGTTCTCTGGGGAAGCGTCGTGGCCCTCTACGGCAATAATGACCCCCCCCCCCTCCTCCTCCCCCGTGTAATGTAATTGGACGCGGACCGCCGGATATAATTCATCCCCGTACGCTAGACGTTAACAATGCCTGCGACTAATTTTATTAATCGTCAAGTTTCCACGTCAGCGTTACGCAGAGGTACACCGGTTCCCTTGTTTCGGGCAATTCAGCGCCCTGCGTCCATCCTGACGCTCCGAGCTGGCAATTCATTAAATATGAATGCGCCTTAATATCCTGAAATTAAGCTGGTGCGATGGAAACTGTACGGGGGAAGTACATCATGCAAACTGTCTAACAATATTAAGATCCCTTAGCCGTTAATCTCTGAAAATCCACTTCAAACATCTTTCACTCGCAAACTTCCCACCAATTATACCATTCCGAGCATCTGATTCCAATTTATTATAGGTAACCTGAGTAATAATAATCTCGAAGAGAATTCATCTCGAAACTACCCTCCGCGAGGTCACATTGCCCCTTCGAAGAACCCTTTTTCATTACACTTCGATGACTTGAGCGCAGCAAAGAATATTGGAAGCGACTCGTTTCTTTCCGCTCACCCTGTATATGAATCGGGACTATGCGGGGGTCATGATCGAGGTCTGTCGCATTCGAAGAGCGTAGTTCGTTCGCGAGGAGTATCGTGGAATAAAATTTTATCGCCCCTACGTCGGCCATATTTGCCCCCGGCTCTAACGGAAGTGGAGCGACACCTACAGTTATCCCAGATTCGAGGATGCACGGGGAATAGGTTGCTCCGTATCGATATGCCTCCCGCCGGTCTCCCCGTCCGCCCGGCGCGCGGAGGTTTGCCGAGCGCTTCTCGGGACCTCCGTTCCCGGTAAACAGACAAGTGTTTCGCTTTTACACACGCCCCGGCACTTTATCCCGCGTTTTATGCCCCGTTTGATACGCGCCGGCCGAGTGGCGAGGATTCGCGTCATTGTACCACCGACTTTAATATCTAGCGCGGAGTGCCGAGCGGCTCGCTGAGACGTGTCGTCCCGTTAAAATAACAATTCCCGGGAGTAACAATGCCAGGCGGCAGTGAGAAGCGCGTCGTGGAAAAGCAGCGAATTTACTGCACGCTCTCCGACACAACATCCTGCCGCGATCGGTACAGATTGTTATTTTTTCTTTAGTCTAATGTAACAGTAGTAATAATATCAGCGGGAGTAATAACGGTAACAGTGGCAGAGGTAGGGACACTGCATTAGTGGTAATCAGAATGGTAATAACAACGATACTAAATAATAATAATAATAATGGTAATAAGTATAATACTATGGCTTCGCGCGAGAGTTAAATGCGCCACGGATCCGTGGCGCAGGAGGCGAGATACAGTGGCGCGCCGTTTCACGCAGGTGGGTTAAACCAGTTTCAAAGGGGAAACGAAACGTGGCTCGTCTTCGGTTCGACGTCGGGCGGAAATTTGATATTAGGGGGGAAAGGTAAACAGACGTATAGAGTCGCGGAGACCAGTGGCGTTTTGCTGTATAGTGCGAAGAAATGTAATATTACAGTGATTAGTCGCCGTGTAGAACAATTATTGCGGAATTAAACTGGCCTCAAGGGAGAAGGCCGGCTTAGCGAATTACGCTACGCCCGAAACGATTATTGCCGCATTAATTTCGTTTTATGCGCCTTGTTGCAGGTCCGAGGCGCGGAATAATTCGGAGCAACGACTTCCCTCGCTTCCTTCCACGAAAACAGCCTTCTATTATTAGGCTGCCGTGGAATACCAGACGACCGCAATAAGCAGCAGAACTGTCGACCTTTCGAGAAAAAGAAGCAAGTAAGGATATGCACGTGTACATATATATATTTACTAATATATAGAGACAGAGAAATTGTTTGTATGTTCCCAGTAATCTTGAAATCTACTGCACCGATTTTGATCGGATTTTTATAGATATGTTCCTTCCAATCTTGCGAGGGACATAGGATTTGTTTTGCTACTCTATCACCGCAGGAAGCTTATTGGCAAACAAAAATGTCAATAAGCTTATTGACGAACAAAAATGTTAATAAGCTTCCTGAGATGATAGAAAAATCCGATCAAAATCAGTCCAGTAGATTTCTAGATTACCGGAAACATACAAACAATCTTTCTGTTTTTATATAAATATTAGTAAAGATAGAGAATGACAACAAAACGCTAATGAAATTTTCCATGAATGGTTACTTATTCTTGAAGATAAAATTATTTCTTTAGGTGATAAGCGTTTCAAAGACTTCGATTTACCAGAGTCTTTGAAAAATAATCCTGAAGACGAAATGAATGCACATTTTTTAGACGACTATGTGAAAGAAAATGAATCGAGATTGATTCCAGATCAACTTGTAGCTTACGATGCAATATTAGATAGTGTCAATGGAAATGAAGACAAATTTTTTTTCATTGATGGTCCCGCAGGTACAGGGAAGACTTTTCTGATTAATTTATTGCTTGCAAGAGTCCGTTCTAGAGGCCAAACAGCTATACCTGTCGCGTCTACGGGAATGGCTGCTACGCTTCTACGTGATGGAACAACAGCTCATTCGACCTTTATATTACCTCTTAATAACGATCCTCAAGAACATCAAGAGGCTATTGATAATATTCGTAGAAATGAGGCTCGAGTAAATCTATTTCGAAAGGCGGTGATCGTTTTTTGGGATCAATGTAGTATGACTAACAGAGTCCATTTAGAAACTGCGAATACAATGTTAAACGATATAAGATTATCTTCGGATATCATGGTTGGGGGGTTAACATTTGTGCTATCCGGCGATTTCCGTCAAATTTTGCCTGTTATATGCGGAGGCACGCGAGAGGATGTTGTTACAGCATGTTTGAAGAATTCCACGATTTGGCCTCGTGTTCAAATATTAAGTTTAGGCACAAATATGCGAGCTAGGCTTTCATTGGACCCCAGAGCTGATGAATTTGCGTCTCTCTTACTGGATGTAGGTAATGGTACTGTACAGTTTGAAGGAGACTGTATCGAATTAAACGAAGGACTCGGTGTTCGAGTCACCACATTGGACGATCTCATAAGAAATGTTTATCCTGATATTGAAAATTTAAATACGAAGAGTGATCAGTGGTTGTGTGAAAGAATGATAGTATCACCTAAAAATGAAGATGTTGACGAAATAAATTGGGAACTTCTGGGGAGGTACCAATCCGAACTCAGAATGTTCAATTTAACGAATGATGCAGACAATTTTAATTACGCACGCTATACACAAGAATATTTAAACAGTTTAAATCCACATACTCTACCACCACACCGACTACTTATAAAAATTGGTGCCCCAGTTATGTTATTATGGAACTGGGACCCTCCGAGACTTTGCAATGGGACAAGGTTGCGGGTAACAGGTTTCGGATATAATACAATAAAGACTACAATTTTAACAGGCCCTGGTACCGGTCAAACTGCCGATATACCAATGATTTCAATAAATTCATCATATAAAAATATGCCTGTAAAAACTTGTTTTGCTATTACTATTCATAAAGCGCAAGGGCAATCGTTCGGGTGTATCGGTGTAGATTTACGCAAACCATGTAATGATCATGGGCAATTATATGTTGCCTTATCACGCGTGGGGAAAAAAGATGAACAATTTATATTACTACCCTTTGGTAACGGAACATCGAATATAGTGTATCCAAAAGTACTAACACACGAATAATGTAATATGAAGTATTTTCAAATATCTCCGCAATAGAGATTAAAAGAAATACTAAACGGGACCGTGCAACGCCGGGTACTTTAAGCTGGTATGGGTATATTTATAAAAGAAGTACTAACATAAAAAGAATGTAATATGTAGTATTTTTAAGTACCACCGCAATAGAAATTAAAAAAAAATATACGAAACGCGATATATTTATAAACACGCATAAATGCAGGTTTCTTTTCTCTCTTCTCATAGTTCCTTTCCATCCTTTGTTTTCTTCTTGTCGAGGTTTTTTCTGCTTGCACTTCGTGTGTACCTTTCACGCCGTCCAGCGCGTCCACTTGCCCCATCCCATCTCGCTAGCCGAAGCCCCAGTGGGACGCGCGGTATGTGCGCGCGCGCACGCCCCGTTATTCGACAGTGAAATATTCTTGACGAATTCCTCTATTTCTGCGCTAGCTCGGAATAATGAGCGCCGGAGAAAAAATATCCCAGCTTCATCCTGTTCTCTCTGCTCTCGGTTCCTGGGAATTATTAACACGGGCCACCGGCTCGCTGGCCCGTAAATTGTTTAGACAGATATTAATACCGTTAAACGCGGCGCGTTCTAATTTTCTGGAAAGAATGCCTCCTCTGGTCTTGGCACCGGGTAGTCGGCAGCCCGCTTGCTAGCTTAACCTGTCACCCGGCGGGGACGAGTTAACTCGTCCTTTCAAAATATCTCTACCATTGGTGGAGACACACTAATTTGTCCGGAAAATTTAATAGGTTTATTTGGGTACATCGAGCTAATTAGTATTCATGTAGTGGCTCGGTTAACAAAACTTTTTGACACGTGGTATTCTGCGCGTGTAGCCTCTGGCTTAAAAAAGCGGTTATTTTTAAAAACAAATTTTTATTAATTTTATACTAAGAAAGTGAATATTTTTAAATTTTTAATTCAATTGGCGCTTCAAATTGGATTTAAATTTTAAACAACCAATCGTCACCTGTCTACTTAACTGTTTTCCAAAGTCGCCCCTCCCCCAGGTAAAAAGTCTGCGTAATAAGTTTCTTTACCATATTCTAATCGTAAGTCGTTATTAAATTTGAACCGCGATGGAGAAAGCTTCGCGAAAAGGTAAGCATGCAATGTCACGTTCTTCCTGCAATTGTTCCGTCATTTCGCATCCAATAAAGTATCGAACATAGCCAGAACGAGCTCACGCAGCAAGGGGCTAAGTTTCCCCAAATTCGTTAATAAGTAATTTGCTTTCATAGCCATCGGCCCCGCTCCAGCATGTTCGCCCCAATTTCTCCCCGTTTTCATTTTCTCGTTCTCTCGATCTCCTTTCGCCTATCATTCGCGTGTTCCGCATCCCTCGTTTTCAATCTGCTCGCCGCACCCCTATTCTCCAACCCCTCTCCCGTTAACCCAGCCCGCAAGCGTTGAAATTCGCGAGAGCGTGCAAACTGCGTTACGACGATAATGGGCGTAGTAAATAAGCAAGTGCAGGATAAATTATAACCACCGCCGCCCTCCCCTCCCCTTCCCACCTTTGTTCGTCGTGCATGCTAGGTAGAAGGGGGCAGCTGCTGAAACCACTTAGCCAATCCCGCGGATAAAGGGTTACGCTCGGTCGCACAAAGGAGAATACTCGAAAAAAGAATGTAATTAAATGCTTTATTCATAACTCTCTTTCGCCCGGCAACACTTGCTCGCGGCTCCCCGTCGCCCCTCTCTGTCTCTCGTCCGAATGGCCAATGGTGGGGGGACGGGGTCCACTTCCACGGACCCGTGGTCTCACGCACGTTACGCGCCCGTGCGGAATGTGAAGCAGTCGCGTCCGGAATGGCAGAGGGGAAACGGCGACAAACGAGCGGTGTCAGCGTTCAGTTGCGCCCGATCGCGCTAGCGAACCGCAGGTGCCAGAAGAGTTTAGTATCGATGAGAATACCGGGCCGACTGTTACGGCAAAGGGACCAGCGGTGGGAAGGGGTGGCGGTGAGCAGCCAATAACGACATGGCGAGGCAGAGAAGTCGGGGAAAGTCGAAGAGTGGCGGTGTGTGATCCCCCCGGGGAGAGAATATCAGGGTTAACTATTCCCCGGCTCGTTTCCGCGCCACTCCTCTTTCGGCTCTCCGTCGAAATTACGTTTCCGAGTCACTTCGTCCCGACCAGATTTGCCTATGCATCGAGAGAAAGGGAACTTTATTCTCTAGGCCGGGCGCAGAAATTTTGCAATACGCTTTTTGAATGGCTCCCGGCCGTTGCCCGTGCTCCGCCGAGCTCGTCGAGCTTTTCATCAGGAATCCCCGCGCACAGGGGGCGATAGGCGAGCGACACGGATCACCGTTGCGGGTGGAACAGAGAGGGCGACAGCAGTGGGTCAAAGCGGGACGGCCGGACGGACGGGACGAGGAGCGCGATAACTATTCCCTCCCCGAAAGTGCTCTTGTTGCCGTGGAAAAGCTGTTCCCGGGCGTGAATTGAACGGCGCCGAGGAGCAGATAATTCGCGCGTAACGAATTTGTTGCGTGGCGTCGCTCCACGGATTTTATTATAGTACCTGCTGCCTGCGTTAGGTGTGGTCTGGTCGGCAGAAAGAAGTATGATATTGTTGCGAATTGTGGATCCATTGGTTTTTTATTTTTTATTTTTATTGATTGCTACGATCGCACGATAGCAATGGCGGATTTAAGGAAAAAGGCCCAGATGGCAAGCGATCTGAGAGGCCCATTTTTCGGGAAAATGAAGGGGTCGCTTCCTAAAATCGGGCCAAGTGTACAGAAAAGTACAGAAAAAAATGTAGTGTTTGGATAAAATCATAATTTTTTGGAGATAGGGCCCTAGGAGGCCTTCTAAGCAGGGGCAGTTTTGGAGAAAATGAAGGGGTAGTTTACTGAAAACGGGATAAATGTAGTAGTACAGAAAGAAAATATGGTGTTTGGATAAAATCATAATTTTTTTGGAGATGGGGCCCTGAAGCAGGGGCACCAACTGCTCATCGGCCTCCCTCTAAATCCGCCACTGCACGCTATAGTCGAATTAATGAAAGAAGGCACCTAGGCGGCCCGTGGGCCGGCGCGGGCGCGCGTGGCTCGGGAAAGACCCAATGCCTGCTCCGTACTTCGTGCGACGTTGCGACGTTGTGTAGCAGGTCGGACGTCTCTTTCTATCTTCAAGCGCAGCTGTGTCTCTCTCACTCGCTGGGTTCGTCCTCTGGAAGAGGACAGCAATATACAGTAGTTCCCCGTTATGAGTCTGTTTTTTCCTCCCGTTGAGAGTACGACGACTATCCCCACCATTTCTTGGAAGCCTGCGGACACGAAGCCTGCGGAAACGAAAGAGTCAGACAACAAATAGCAGTCGGTTACGAAAGAGAGAATCATGTCCGCAACCCACTATGAGTCCGCCGCCAGCCCCGTTCGCCGAACTCATAACGGGTAACTACTGTACACCCGACAAGGCTCACAGCTAAGTAGTCGAAAGTCATTGGCCAATAGGCGCAGTGAGCCGCGCAGGGGAAGCACCAATCGCGAGCCGGGAGTAGCGGCAACGTCGCAAATTCTGGCCCCGGTCCCAAGGTGCCTTCTTTCGTTAATTCGACTATAGTATAAAGATTTCCACGCTATTTATCTTTATTGTGTTTAGTACCAACAAGAGAGCAAACATGTTTTCATAAACGGAAACAGTGTTCACTGTTGGCGATGGTCGGCTTGAACGGTTAAAAACGTTTGGTATTTATCTACCACTCCGGTGAATACGTCCATCGTATTGTTTTCCGTGATCGAGCCCGTGTGAACCCCGTCGGCGATCCGTTCGCGGTAGACCGGCGTCGCCACACGTATTTCACTTTAATCTCGGTATTATTAGACTTGGCGTCACCCTAGAATCCATTTCACGACCATAATACCAAATTGAGCGTCTGCGAATTTCTAGGAAGCCGGCCGTCCCGTTCCTCCCCCCGCTCCACGGGGGGGAAATTGAAACATATCGCGCGGCGTATCCGGAAGAAAACACGCCAGTCCTTTTAACGGATAACAGGCATCGCTTCCGACGCCCCGTTGAAAGAAAAATGGCTAGCCCGTGAAACACAGCTCCCCCGTTCGGTCCACTACCAGTCACCTTTTTTTTTACATATCCCAACAAGGTAGCCGATTCATTCCCACTGGTAATAATTACTACTCCCGTTGCGTGTCGCGTTGCCCGCAGACTCGAGCGACGAAACGCGAAGTAGGTAGAAAGAAGACAGCGCGAAGAGGAGGAAAGAGAGTGGGGACGAGGTAGGACATGCAGCGTCGACTTGGTGTAGTCGCACGCGCCCGAGTATCGAACGAAAACGTCGCTGCACGGGGAGACCGAGCGAGAGAGAGAGAGAGAGTGGGAAAGGAAGAAGGATGGGCAAGGAAAAGGGGTTGAGGAGGATACGCGTAGCCGGTGAACGGGGGGAGCGGGACGGAAATACTGGGCGAGTCTGCTGCCGGCGAAACTGGCGTGATTCCAATGAACAGAGATGGGGAAAAAAGGGAGAAATAGAAGGTACATGTCGCGACACAAAACGGGTCCAGTCATTCTCGAAATAGGCGGCTGGAATGTCAGTTCTCGGTAGTGAGAGATATCTGTCCTCCTCCCTCTGTCTTTTTCTTCGCTGCCCATACACGTCCCCTCTCCTTCGATTCCGTTCTTTATAACACGGGAACGGAGGAAGGAAAAAGGCCACCCATGTCTAGGCCCCGGGACCGTGAAAGCCGCCGAGCGGAGCGCCAGCCACGGCCTAAAGGAGAACGGGGAGCGACAGGCACGACGAGAGAGCCGGGGCCACCGAGAAAGATACCACCGATGGCATTTAATAGCTTACCTCGGAACGTTTTAGATAATGACCGGCCCGGCGGACCTCTCCGAGTGCCTCCTTTCGTTTGATTCCGTCCGGCGAACCGCGCGCCTCCTGGTTCGGCGACAGGGCGGGGAGGGGGGAGGCCCCGGCAGGGAGAAAAACAGGCGGCTAGATAGGGGGGAGAGGGAGAGAGCGGGTCGCTGGAGGACGGCCGGCCGAGCGGAATGATTGATACAGTTCTTTTTTACGGGCGGCTTGCGAGGAGGGAAAAAATAAAGCAGCGAAAGTGGAGAAGTATAATTAATTACGCGCAGGCTTATCGCGTGACGGCCGATGAATTCTCCTTCCCGTTTCGGAAATTTATGGAGAAACTTCTTCGCGCTGAAACACACCGGGGGGTGTTTGGATAATGTTTCTTAGTTAGACACGTGATAAAGTTGGATGTAATGGTGATTAGCGCGGGATTTCTTTCGCTCGGGGAATCAGAGATGGCGCGGGAAGTGACGAGCGACTATATCGGTGCTCGCAGTATCGAGTTGCTTCCGCGCGTTTGTGGAGGCGGCCGGAGGAGCTGGAAAACTCGTCGAAGCGAGAAGCGTGGCGTTTAAATGAAACAGGAAAAAAACAAACGCAGCGCGGTGGAAGTGTTTTCGCGTTCGTTTAAATTGAAATGCGGCGGAACGCTGCGCCCGAATAGCGAAAGCTCTGAGAATGTTCTCGGATCGCAATGGAGGCCCGGGAACTTCCTGTTCCCCGCTGACTTTCTTCCTCCGTTTTTCTAGCCAAAGATTTATCGCTTTTGTTTCTGGGATGTCCTCGCGACGGCCGCCTGACTTCTCGATTTTCACCGTTGCCGATCTCAAATTTTTATGGACGCCTGCGGAAGCCAATCGAAATTGCTAGTGGAAGCGACACGTGGTAATTCTGACAAATTGGGCTTGACGGGATCCACTGCCGGCGACGGGCCGATGAATTATTAAGTTCGCATCTGAAACCCCAGCCGCCTGAAAATAGTATTTCCTAGCTCGGCGGGGCGAGTCTCTATTGGCGTACAGCGCGGGGCGTTCGACCGGTTTCCCCGTCGCCAGGGTTCGTTCTAATGCGCTTTGTCGGCGCGACTGAAAGGTTTGCTTACCGTACAGAGAACGGGAAACAACGATGCTTCTCCGCGAGCATTAACGCTCCACTTACAGCCATTACGCACGGTGCTGGGGGAAAAGCACTGTGGCACAGAAATTCGGTAATAAACGAGCTGTGAAATGAAAATGAAACCCAACCACCGCATTCATCTGTTGTTAAGTGTCGCACTCGGGTAATGAAAGTATTGGCCAGTCGAATGTACTCTCGACACCGTGTAACTCCAATTCGACGAGCAAAAAACGCAGTGCTACGCGATTTGCGCTTTATGAGAGGCAGGCAAAAAGCGTACAGCTACGTGTTTCGCGGTGAGCCGCGAGGCGACGAAGAAACGGCTTATAGTACAATAGAGTGCGATTCGTTGTGGATGCAAAGAACGGGGTAATACGTGATTGAAGGTTTAGTTAGGGAATGGATAGTACACCCGCGGTTCAAGGAAGTTCGCGGGGTTTCGTAAACACGTAGCGCTACGTGGTGCGTGTATTGGGGGAAAAATAGTACGTGATTTGAAATGTCGCTATGGAAATGTAATAGTGACACTGGATTAAAGAATCACGGGGCGAACCACAGTGCTGGTGGTTTTCATAAACACTGCGGGATTGAGAATTTTTCTGGATTTGGGCAAAACTAGCGTCTGCATGTAGGCACTCGGCGTTTGGGTTAGGTTTATGCAGAGTTACAAATTAATTACAAATTACAAATTACGATTAACATGTAATTTTGTAATTGATTACACATTATGTTCTGTGATCGTTAATTTAGGCAGTTGACCACAATTTTGTAAACTGCCTAAATTATCGATTACAGAAAATCATGTGTAATCAATTACACAATTACATTTAAGTCGTAATTTGTAATTTGTAATTAGATTACACATTGCCCAACTCTGGGTTTATGGCGCGATTTGCACATACGTGGTGCCCTCGTTGTTTGGGTATTAATTGTAAAGTTTGGAAAAGAGTAGCACTGGAGAGTCGGTTTTAACCCTTCGACGATGTAATAATATTTTCAAATCCGTTTCGAAAAGTGTATATTTTCTTATGTTCTAAAATATTTCCGTTTGTGGTAAAAAGTGTAAAAAAGTATTTTTTGCAGGTGATGCTTTTTGTCTTTTTTCCTTTTTTCTAATTCTTCTGCTCGTGCCTCACACGAGATAAACTGTTAGGTACCTACGTGATGCTAGTGTCAAATTTTTTATATATCTATACATAACCTACCAATTTCATTTACGAAATTTCAATTAATTAAAACAAGCGAATATTTTAAGATTTAAATTAGAAATTGTTTATAAATAAAATAAAGTTCAAATTAAAGTACATACACATCAATTTTTCGTTTTCTTAATTTTTTTCACAAAATGGTCATATACCACTTTCAAAACCAGACGGCCCATATTGTAAAAGAAAGCTACTTGAAACCTACAATTAATATACATATACCTATAATACAACAATTTGGTTTTACTTAAACTTTAACTAATCAAACTTACAGTTATTGTTTTTTATTTTATGCATCAAAATGTATCGATACGAAATAATTGTATCGATATTTTTATTCCAATATTTTAAACGTAGGTATCGATATTAAGGCTGTCGATACGTATCGATATTTTTCGTAGCATCGGTAAATTAGTTCGAGTCCCATCGCCCCGAGGTCCTTTTTTCGCCAACACACAATTCCTATACTCACACAGTATCGGATTACACCCGATTTTCATGGAAACGTAGCACTCGGTGATGTATCAATTACATTACTGTCTGTGACGCGTGTAAGAAAGTTACGCGGCAACCGTTGTAACGCAACAATAACGCGCGGCTCAACTGTTTACAGCTATCCCGACGGAAGTTAACGCGACCATTTAAGCGAGTAGAAAGTGCGGGCACACGAGATCGTTAGCGCGCGAAAGCCAGACGACGGTTGACGTATGGAAGGAATACGCCGCGCCAGCACAGTAGCCGGCAATTTACTTCCTCCTTTTTTCCCCTCTTTTCTCACGCCGGCCCGAGTCAAGATACACTTATGTCACCGACTCTTTGCGCTATTACGTGGAGCGTGGCTATCCATTTATCAGCGGCAACGCCACGCGAGCGCGCTGGCTGGCGAACGCGTGTAACACGTAATAGGTGGGGACGATAACGTGACCTATTATAATCCCAGCCGCCGGGATATGTTAATAGAGAGAAATCGTCCTTCCCCTATTAGATTAAACCACGATTATCCGTGGCTATTAACGCGGAAAATTGCGCTCGAAACGAGAAAAATTCTCCGCGCCCCAGCGGCCTTCTTCTAACGTCCCCAACGTCCGTGGCCGCTCCTCGTCACGTATCCTCCCTCCTTTCATCCTGCTTCCTTCCGCGGGCTCGGGGCGGTGGTTAATCGGTATGTAATTGTGGCCCGGAGTCCAATTTCACTTGGGGTATCTCGCCTAGAAGCGTGGCTTCTAATTAACACTTAGGTCCCTCATGGTGCCGCGTATAGTTGAAGTTCTACTCGTATTTGTAATAAAATCAGAGGAACGATAAGAGAGATGCACGGGAAGCTTCCAAGCGCCTGCGCGGTGGTGTACTCAATCCCCCAGGATCCCATTAATGCGATATTAAATATATCCAATCTATCGCGAAATGGATACGCAAGCCCGTTCCGACCGACCACTCTGTGTTTATAATCGCCTTGAAATCTTACTCCTGGATATTATTCCCATACCTCGCAGCCATCTTCCCATCCGCGCATCAGTTTTCCACGATTCTACTCTATTTCACAATTTCATTCGAACGTCATCGAGTTCGTTAATGGCACTCGGCGAGAGAGTCACTTGGGGAAGGATTGGATTCGTGTTGGTGATCGGTAAAGCTCTATTTATATCGCGTATGTGGTTCCCTCTATACGCTAAATATCTCTCGTTTTACCTCCTTTGTTCCAAGTGTTAATAAAATTGTTTTATCTCTGTTTTATTTTTTAATATATACTTCTATACTCACGTATCTGTGACCGCTGGGCCTGGGGCATGCATCTTAGAGGTTTTATCCCCACAAGCATGTCCTCCGAACGGGAATTAGCGGGCCTAGGATATTTAATTCTCCTCGCCAGTGCTACTTGGTATTCCCCTCCATGCGGGCCTCGTTCCAGCGCCTGCGCACGCGCCACGAGTCGGGCGTATACCGAGGGACGACGATCGGCCGCGCGCGCAGACGCGAGGAGCAGGGGAATCCCGTTTTTCGGTCGAGCTCGAGAAAGATTGTTTACCCAATGTAACATGACTCTTCTTGGCTTCGTCCTTAACGAGAAACCGCTCTTTCCGCCCGGAACGATAATTTCTTCGACTTGTCGAGGTCAAGTACTGATTAACCTTTCAACAGAATTAGGTAGATTGTTTGCTGTAGAAGCACGATAGCTTGGGTTTAATTCCAACGAAAGAATAATAACATAGTTGATAGAAACGTGGAACGTTTCTTTTATATATCCAGAAGTTTTTTGCTCTTACAATTAGTTTCCTCTGTGGACGGTTGCCCGCTTTTTTCGTCGAATTTACGAGTTCTCGCTGCGATTTCTAGCTACAAATAGGAATTGGTTGGAGGATTTAACTGGGAGTTACTGTACGCATAAAGCACGCTTTGAATTCTGAACGTTAATTCATTTTTTAACGCGAGCTGCGCGCTCGATGATTTCTGACCCCTTAAATTGACTCTGATACTACTTCATATACTTTTTTTTAATACCTATATCAGAACCATGCGACAGAATAGCTATTTTTAACACAGTGTTTCCCAACCTTTTTTGAGTCGCGATCCCCTTTTATAATATTCAAATAGCAAATCCCCCTCCCCTCCCCCTCCCATATATGGTAAGGCAAATATTTCCTTCTTTTCGTTTATGAAAGATCGGTGTTACATCATTAATAAAATATGCAACCATATTAAAATAAATAACTGTCGAAAAAAATCGTCAACTAAAAATGTGTCAAAACAGACCCGATCATTTGAATCAGTCACCCCAGAGCACCGCCCACATTCCATAAGAGTTAAGCTCATTCAGCTTCGCAATTGTTTAATAAATCTTCCCAAAGACTAGTACTTGTTAAACAGAAGCCCCGTTTCAATCCTCCCAAGCACGCTATACCATAAAAAAACTTCCAGTCGAAAAGTCACAATAAACGCGTTGTCCCTTTAAGGCGCGCACCTTCCGTGCTTCGCTTAAAGACTTCCGCGCAAAGTATCGTCCACGAGGTCGTCTTCCCAGTCGTTGAACTTCGCCGTTGGTAAGGAAACTTTTGTCGTTTCAGTGACATTGTTGTTGCCGCACCATTCTCGGAGATCAACGCCGCGCGGGGCGGCAGTTTTTCGACCGCGAAAATAGCTGGGACGCGGACGAGTAGATTCACGAACACAGGCGGCGTTGCCGGGTTCGTTTATCCGCCAACTTAAGTGCTGTTTCCATGTTGCGCCGTATTACTCAGCTGTAATTGAGTGAGCACCACTTCACTGGGCTTACACTCGTATCTGCACGCTTAAAGCGTCGCTTTAATTACCGTTATATAGAATTTCATCCGCGAGTAGAAGACTTCGTTTATTTAATCGCCCCGACATGCTTATTCGCCGTAATCTTCGCGCAGCAGGCTCCCCTTCGTTTAACGACCTCGCCGCGATACTCGATATTAGAATTTAGAATTATTCGACCCGAGCGACGGTTTATCTCAGTTTATAATGGTTTAGCTTAAACAGAGCGTCGGGGCAGAATGGGGAATCGACGCGCGTGATATTCGATTTTATTTTTTTAATATCGAAGCACCGGCTAGGATTAAAAAGGGGGACCGGCAGACACGCAGAGCTATTTTCAATGCATCATTTTTGTTCTTTTTTAATCACCGTCGGTCGCGCAGCGCTCCCGTCTCACGTGGTCGGTAATTCGAGAGGGGAACAGAACGATTTTTTCGTACGTCGGATCGTGACGAGGCCAACGAAAATAGCACCGTACGGAGACAATAGCGCGTGACGACCTTAAGGTTAACGCACGGAATTTCATAGAACCTTCGTTCTCATCGATAAAGCACGCTGATACCGTGCTTCCTTTCGTTCCGTCGCACTCGATACGTCTGGAGAAAAAGTCACGCTAGATTTACAATGACTCGAATACTATTTTCAATATTTAGGTTAGGTTTATTCTCTGTGGTTTACATGTACTTTCTTATGTTCACAAAGATGGCGTTTCAAGAAGCTTCTTATATTCCCTAAAGAACTCTAAGTAGTTATGTATTTTAAATATTTAGGGTTAGGTTTCATTTTTCTTTTCCGATTTCTCACATATAAGTTTCCAAAGATGGTGTTTCAAGAAACTTATATTGCGCAACGAATTCTAGTCAATCTTTTCAAATTTTCCACATAGACATAGAAACTTACCTTAATGAAAAGCGTGTTTTCCTTGCCAGCCCCCCCCCCCCCCCGACACGCTTTCCAAAAACATCGGAATATTATCCAGCGTCAGTGAAGCATGAACTGAAATATATTAGTCCGAGTCTCGTAAACGGACTGAAAAATACGAGTCACCGTATACGTGTGATTGAAAGAATAATAATTCTTCCTTTGTCTATTCCACAAACATCGATCCAGTGGTCTCCGAACGCCGAATGAAAAATACTGTCCGAAGAGGGGCGAAATCTCTCGAAAACAGTGATCATTGGTCCCCGGTGGATTGGAAGAAAAAAAACACAGCCAGACGAGCGTACACCGCGACGGTGGCAGCCTGAAAGGCGTGCAATCGTGCGAGTGCCGTGCACGTAGCGTCGGACACAAGTATATAGTCTTCCATTGGCGTCGCAGTCCGAGGGGTAGAAAACTGTGTACAAGATGAAACGGCGCCGCTTTGTGCGTGGCTCGAACGCGCTCCTACAATTAGACCACCCGGCCCCCG
Source organism: Andrena minutula (assembly GCA_929113495.1). Lineage (NCBI taxonomy): Eukaryota > Metazoa > Arthropoda > Insecta > Hymenoptera > Andrenidae > Andrena > Andrena minutula. The sequence continues at coordinate 73,188,614 of OV815993.1, read as the reverse complement.
TTTCGGGCGCTAGGTGTTCTTACGGGAGCGAAAAAGCGAAAGGAAAAGGAGAGGACGCCGGGCCGTGAGAGCGATGGGAAGCGACGGGAAACGATGAGAAACGATGAGGAACGATTCCAAGAAGAAAAAAAGGCAGACGTCTGGCTTGGAAACCGTACCGTCTCGTCAGACCCCCGCGACACGTCTATACGGCGAGCTTCGGCTACACCTAACCTAACCTCAGCTAGCGTACTTGCTCCTTTCGTTTGACACTTGGGGTGGCTTGTGTGCTCGCTTCGTCACGATTTATGGGAACAGAGAAATTGATATCACTGACGTCGCAAATATGATAGTCAACATGTCAGTTGCTGGTGTGCATACGACAATAAATCTTCAAATATTGGAGAATAAATATGTAGGTGATAGGCAGAGGTGGATTTGTGTTGGTATGGGCTAAGTAGGTTGCAAACCAGGAGGATGAAATTGAAAAAGAATTGAAAAAAATATTTAGATGAAATTTGAAGTTAATTTTTTCGAAGATGGAGCCTTTACCGCAATTTTGTCACTCTTGATTTTTGTCTTATTTTTGCTTTTATAATCGCCCCCTAGTGAATTGACCACAGGTACAGGAACATCCTGTATATAAGGGAACTCAGAATTTTTCAAAGACGATTTTCTCGAATTTGGCTGAAAAGCGCGTCTTACTACTTTGAGAAATTAATGTCGGAGTGAAGACCTTCACGTACACTAAATCAAAATTTTCTGAAATTGCCAAACCTGAACCCTTATTAGATACAGAGGTTGAGACAGCTTTAAAAACAACTCACTTTTCTTTCGTCTATCAAATTTGCAATAACTCGTAACTGAGTTGACGTACTGATTTAATTCTAAAATTTCCTCAACTATTTTAAATTAAAATACTTAATGATATTTCACAGTAAGGTAGGCAGGCGCTTGTTACTCTAAGGGCGCCAAATCTCAAAAATTCGCCCCTCGTGATGGGTGGTTTGAATCTCATATAAATTAATTTAAATGCTTACAAGGGAACACCTCCAACCCGGACTCACCGATTGGAACGCAACTTTGTGGGTTTATAGAGTGACTCAAGTCAAGAACAACTGTGTGTTTCATTTGTGCCCTATCGCCCATTAAAGGTGTGAAAACTAACCTCAAAGTCGAATTGGCATTTCCACTTTCTCGCGTATAACTCTCAAAATACAACAGACAGAAAAAAATGTTTCAAACAAAAGTTTAATAGTGCAATAAGCGCTGCAAACTTGCATTAACAAAATTTCGAAAAAAGTTTTTTTTTCGTTCAGGTATTTTTTTTAAAACTATTTTCAAAATTTTGTTAACGCAAGTTTGTAGCGCTTATCGCACCATTAAACTTTTGTTTCAAACATTTTTTTCTGTCTGTTGTACTTTGAGAGTTATACGCGAAAAAATGGAAGTGCCAATTTGACTTTGAGGTTAGTTTTCACCCCCTTAAAGGGCGATAGGGCACAAATAAAGCACACCGTTGTTCTTGTCTCGAGTCACTCTATAAACCCACAACGTTGCATTCCAATCGGTGAGTCCGGGTTCGCGGTGTTCCCTTGTTAGTAAAATACACATCATAATATCCAGTGCACGCCTTAGAGCATATAAACATGAAGGAAGCATGCAATAGGAAAAACAGACCCTCTCTTTCTAGTCCCTGGCGCTAGAAAGAGAGGGTCTGTCCCTCCTGTATATCTTTCTCTTTCTATCGCCATCTACATTTTTACAAGCTTTTATTTAGCTTCACTTGTGAGTTTGTTCGTTAGTTAGTTTCCTATTGCATGCTTCCTCCATGTTTATATGCTCTAAGGTGCACGCGGTGGGCATTCCTCGGCGCGAAAGCGCGCCCACGCCAGCGGAAGCGTCCACCTTTGTCCAACATGGCGATGCCCATAGAGTATCGAAATGGCCAAATCGACGGCGCTTCCACCGTTCCGCGATGAAATCGTTTTTTATCGCGCGCAATCGCGTCAAGTCGGACGAAATGTATACGCGCTGGGAGGAGATTTGTCGCGGGACGTTGCTCTCAAAGCGATAGATATTCATCCCTCCGGTCCATTACGGAATGCATTCAATCAGCAGGGTTTGCCCGCGACATTGTAAACAGCGTTAGTCGATGGCCGATGGGCTCGACTGCTTTTGCGCCGATGATCGTGGTCAATTTGCCTGCTGGCCCGGCCCAGGGAGCACAAACATCGAATTAACCACTATTACCTCGCCTTATTAGCACGGCGCGAAAAGGAGAGAAAGAAAACACCGATACCTGTGCACGCCCATGCGTGCAACCCCATTACCTCCCCACCCCATACGTACAATTGAAGTATTTCTATGAACAGGGGGCCCGAGCGTTCAGAACGTTCGATAAACAAAGCGGAACAATCTGATGCACGGTAATTGAATAAAAGTACCGCTGTTTACGGGAGCGTGACCTCGATGCTGTTGACACACGATGCGAATTTAATTGAAACATCACAAAAGCGGTCCGCTCTTTTCGGCCGTGCGATCTGTAATTGAAAACCAGGCAACTGTGGCCCGCGATAATTATAAACATCGTTGCAACAACGATTACACTTGTATTTTTCAAGAAAATAATTTTTCCCGGGCGAAAATGAGAGGTTTGTAAAAATCGGAAATTGGTGGAACTGAAGGGGAGGATGGAGGGGTGAGTGGGAAGGGTGTGTTACGGATGGGTATGTGACGTACAGCCCCATTAAATTCATTGCTCAATATTCCTAGCTCGCTCGCTCCACTTCGAGGAGCGATTCAGCGGAATCGCTTCACAATGGGAAATCGCGTTTCATAACAAGGCGCGGAATCCGCGAATGGTTTCGGTAACGCAACGTTCTGCTGTAAGTGCCGCGTTGGCGACTTGGCAGATTCCGTAACGGTGACTGACTGCCTGAACCGATTGCACGTTCTCTTCTGCCGATAAAAACTCGTGGAGAAGAGCCACGGCGCTCAGTTCTTTTAAATTTCTTTTGGAACGTGCGAGAGTTCCTTCTCCTACATCCTGGATAAAGTTCACCCTTAAGGCTACGCGCTCGAGATAGTAGGGATTGGCGAGTGCGGACCCAGAAATATAATTTAGATCGTCCGTAAAGGGTAACGCGTCGGGAATGACTTCGCACTGCTCTTGGAGCACCGTGTCAGCAGCATCCTGAACAATGTAATTCTCACTGCGAAGGGACCACGCGACTGGGTCAGGCATTATCCGCCTTCATTTGCATTTTACTCACAAGTAAACATTAATTTATAAGGAATGCAGTTTGCCGATTTGGAATATATATTTTTTAAGTGCTCGTAGTAACTAAAAAATCCTGAAAATTACATCTGCAATGGACCTGTTTTACTCGTGTTATTAAGACGTACGCAAAAAACGGCAAAAATCCTCTTATTTAAGAATAATTGGTTAAAACCTGGCATCTGTATTTTTTGAGGTGCTGAATCCGAATATGTTATTTTTTGTGTAAAAAAAATTCCTAAGGTAGTTCTCTTAATTAAAAAAGGAAAGGCCGGAGAATATATTGTCGGATCCATCTGCTGTCGATATTTAAAACACTAAATTTACAAATTTAAAACTCATGTAGAGATGGAAAATATAATATTTATTAAAAAAAAGGATAAAGGTATATAAAGGTTGTAAAAGTGACAATAACATACGCGTTTCGAAACCTAGGAGTTAAAAAAGGTTAAAATGAATTTAGAAGTAAATTGGTACGAGTAATCCGAAAAAATATGTAAAAAATTCTTCGGCCTCTCCTTTTTGAGTTATCTCCAAAAACCCTAATTTTTTATTAAGAGAAATACCTTACACAGACAATAACGTCATATTCGGGTTCAGCAGCACAAAAACATACAGATGCCAGGTTTTAGTCAATTATTCTTAGATAAGAGGATTTTGCCGTTTTTCGCATACACCTTGAGGCTATATTGAATGTTATTGATAATGTTATTCATGTGAGGTTCATAGTAGATATAATTTCAGGATTTCTTAGTTACTATGAGTACATTAAAAATATATATTCCAAATCGGGAAACTGCATTCCTTATAAGGGAATGTTTACTTGTTAGATTAAGAGAGACGCCAATGGTATGTTTTGATTTAATCCTCTTCATTTTGTTATAGGATATGTTTTTATGTTTATTGAATATAATCAATTTCAGTGACGAATTTAACAGAGCGGCTGATGGGCAGTTTCCGTCTAGTCCCTTGCCCAGAAGGCCCCAGGAGCCCATCTCCAAAAAAATTATGATTAGGTCTAGGTATCCAAACACTACATTTTTTTCGTACAACTGCACTTGGCCCGTTTTTAGTAAACTACCTCTTCATGTTCCCGAAGAAATGGGCCCCTCAGAACGTTTACCACCTGGGCCTTTTTTCTTAAATCCGCCACTCAATTTGCCCTTTTCTCCAGTAACGAAGGCGTAGTCAAGCTGTGAGAAGCTAGAGCAAGAACAATGCGAATCGCTCTAACTCCAACTGCTCAGTAGGGCCGAATTAAGATCTTTAGAGGCCTTAAACATTTAACAGATTTTGAGGCTCCCTTAAGGATCCTCCAGACGCTGATGCATGTTGCAGTGAAATACTGACGCATACATCATGACGCAGGTTTCATGATAGAGTAAAGGACCCAGTTACTGACACCCGACCAATTACTGTCACCTTAAGCTATTTTAGTTAAAATAACGAATAAACAAACTATAGAATATAATCTATAGTATAGATTATAGATTGAAATACGTAATTCTTTTTGTGTATCACTTTACAACGTTTAATTATTCCTTATTTTAAGTAAAATAACTTAAGGTGACAGTAATTGGTCAGGTGTCAGTAACTGGGTCCTTTACCCTACATGTTGCTACAATTGTAGATCGGTTTCCGTGTTTCAGCATCAAAAGCGGAACTGGCATTTTGCTCATCAGTTACGCGTGTTTCAGTGCAACATGCATCCCCGACTGGAGGACTCTTTATACAAAGAAATCATTTCGACTCAATATACGATTTTTTAGTCATTTCCGAACATGTGACTAAAAAGTGTTTCTATCAGAAGTTAATTTTCAAATTCCAAAAATTTCTATAGTGCCCCCGTTTTTCCTGATGCCCTAAGCACCTGCTTATTTCGCTTATTGGTTAATCCAGCACTGCCGCTGAGGAATTTACATAGACCTGTCCGGACGTAACAGGTAAAATGGAAGAAAAGAAAACGAATAAGGGTGCCCTTATTTTTCTTTGTAATAGGGCTGCATAAACCTCCCACCAATCTCGCCGAGTCCCCAGTGGGGCCATTTTTCGTATTACTTCGCTGGTAGATTGTCTTTAGCGAGTCCTCATTTCGGCTTTCTTTCTAGCCCCCCTCAAACGGGCGTGGCCTATTTGGCAGAAGAGTCATTATTTATTCAAATATGTGGAATAAGGTTAAAGGAGGTTAGGATTCCGGGCCGTGACGCTGAGGTATCGTTTAAGCGCGCCCTGGAGGATTTTGAGCAGCCGCCGCCTGATAAGAAGGCATGCCCCCATGAGCTGCGCCCTCCATCGGATTCCGCCGATGCTTGCCTCGAAAAACGGGCGGGTAGAGGGGGGGATATCTCCGCGCGCGCGTCACGATCCACCTCGTCGACTGGCAACCTAAAGGGAATTGAAATCTTTTTTTTATCGGCACTCCTCGAAATTTCACGAGCTCCCAATGACTGCGGCGGGTCGCCGTGCCCCGGAGTTTGTATTTCACCTAATTCCCGAGAGGAGAGTTCGATCCGTTTATCGACAGACCCTCCAGTGTTTGCTTTAAAACCCGCCCAAACGATTCCTTTTATTGGCCCGCCTCGATCTCCGCTGGTCGTTTCCCCGTGACTGTCGTTTAATCTGAAATACCGTCTCTCGACTTTGAACGAGACTCTTCTTGGGATATTAGAAGAAGAAAAATATTTAATCAATTGAGGGAGAATGGTGGAAGTAAGTTCTCTGATCTGGTGACAATTTGATCTAAAAACAAATGTGGTGGTAGTAGTGCTATAATTATTTCAATAGAAGAATTAGAATTAGAATATTCCCCTAGACATAAATAGCCCAGTGCTGCCAACATAATAAGTAAACCCTTCTACCAAATTCATTTGTTTCCATGTAGACAAAGCATCGTCACAAAATGCCGTTTGACCGTCGTTGACCCTCATACGTAAATCATAGTACGGTATTAATAATTCCATCGCGAGTCGGCTACCGACCGTTGGAGCACGCAACGTATTCATCGATCGTTATCGGTCAACAGTTTACTGATGCGATTGTCCCGTCGCCCGTGGGCCACGAATAAGCACAATGGTGACTCTGTCGTGTACACACCTAGCTCGCACACTCACCTTTACGATTCGCCTGGAAGTTTTAAGACGCTCGCCGCCAAGTGGAACAGAAAATAATTGTTTTTCTCGGCGGAAGTTTCGTCGCGGGTAACGGCCGTCGGAACGCCCCCCTCGAGAAAGATTCTTCCGTGGGGGGAACAAGAAGTTGGACGATTTTCCGCCGCTGTGGGGATGGGTGGCGCGCCGATCGCCGGCCAGGGACTGAAAATTTCAACCGGCAGGGAGTTTAATAAAGAAAGTTGCCGGAGTCCCGGGGTTCGGTATTTTGTCGCGTGGTTAAGTGGCGCGAAGAACTGCCGGGTGTTTGTCGACGAGTCCGCGAGCTGGCCACCGCCAGCATAAAAGAAATTCCACGGGCCGGGAGCTCGCGCTGGCGCGCGCGCGCGCGCGCGACGGCTGGTTAGAATAAAGGCTCGCATTAACTTCTTGAACTCGGCCGGGTATCGCCGGTTTAATGAAATTCCCCGTCTGCTAGGGAGACTCTGGGAACAACTTCGCGTCTTTATCGTGAAAACGGCCAAGGAAAGCTGCCAACTCCATTTACGGGAGAGTCGGTATCATTGCGCGGGGCTACAGATACGCCCGGCAGGTCGTTACGCTCCGGAACAGCGAGTATTACTGCACACAGAGTCAAAGAGCGCGTCTCGGCGATACTCCGAGGGGCTGTGCATGCGCGCGCCCGATCTATCTCGCCCTGGGGCGTTTGTGTAAAGGTAATTTAACGATAAATATATACACAGACGGGCGGGAACAGCGACGGATACATAGGGGGGGCGTGGAACAAGACGAGTCGAGGGCCGGGCCCGTTTAACACTCTATTTCGCGCCATCTGGAATTGTCTCCGCGCAACAAATCGCCGAAATAAGATAGCGTTTCTCCAGTAGCCCGTTCTAATTCGTAGCTCTCGTATCTCCCGCACGGGCGCACTCGGCGCTGCGAGCGGTTCGGCTCGACCCCACCGGCCTGTTATAATTGGGGAGGAGGGTTCCGGCCGACCGGTCGAGCCGAAAATATGTAAAGTACCCGCGGTTAACATTCATTGGAATCGTCATCGCGATTTGTACTCGATGAGCGTTATACAAGCGTTTACGCCCCCGTTAATCCATCTCTCGCCCGTTCCCCTCGGTTTTACGCTCGTTCGCCCGCGAACAGAGAGGAACACCGGCGAGCATTCCGGCGGTAGCGTTGCGAGGAAACAAATCGTGCGTCATGTAGGTGGGAAATTCAACAGGTTGAGAAATAGACCTCGCGCTAAGGTCGAAGAAAGAATCGGCTTTGGAAACCTACCGCCAGTAGTCCTGACGAGGGGCAACCTTTCCTCCGCCCATTTCCTTGGCTGATGAGGTAACCACTCGGAACTGGGCATTATTCAATGGGAGTAGTGATGGGCTCGAGTGACTCGCGAGTATTTTTGTTTGAGCGATTCTCGATTCTGAGGAAGTAAGTGGTAGGTGTTATATGGGACCCAAGTGATAATCCAGAAATAGAAACCACTGGAAAGGAGGAGGGGCGTGCTTTCCTTCCCTCTCCTTTCAATTTTCCTTTTTTCTCGTAACACCATTCTGTTTCTTACATTTCGCTTTCTCACGTTTCATTTCGACCTTCGATCCCCTCTCCATCCACTCCTTCGTTTTTACCCCAGAAAGTGAAACCTGTATCTCCCCTAATATTCTTTTTTCATCCTCCACTATTCTCTCCTCTCTCACTTTTACCCATCAGCGCTAACATGTTTCTTCCTTTTTACAAACTATAATTCTCTCGGCGCTGTTTACATTTCTTAGCGTTCCGCCCGTTTCACGCTCCACGCGTCCTTCTTTATCTCTCCCTCGTCGACCTCTCTTCGTCTAGCACACTCTAACCCCACGGCCACTGTCTCCCCTTCTGTCTTCCTCTCTTCACTACCCCCACGACGCTTCCACCTATTTTTTTCCTTTTGCCTTTTTTCAAACTATCTCCTCTCGCATAATCTCTCGGCGCGGCAACCCTTCACGGGTCCGAACAGTTGGGGCGCCCCTCGCGAGAGTGCCTCCTGCCGGGTTATTCCCAACCCCTTCGAGTGGCTCTCTCAGAACATCGCTAATACCTATTATATTAAACTCTCGGTAGCAAAGGGAATATTGTGAAGGCTTTGTCGAGTGCAAACGCACAAAGCCAATTTGAGACGGCGTTTTAATCAAAAGTCGTCATAGTAACCGTTTGCGCGCGCGGCGGCGCTCGCTGTCGACGTCGCGCCGATGAAAGCGGAGAACGAGCCGGCAGAAAACGTTTGGCGTGTTGGCCCCGGGGGCGATTTACATGGGGCAATTAAGCCCCGGCTACTACGTATCAAGTGCGCTCCCCCGGACAATGCTTCCTACCGGCGCGTTTAAATAATTTTTTAATGCACTTAGAACGTATCTGCATACACCCGTCGAATAAATATTTATTCACCTTACCGGGTCTCCCTTTGCGCCGGGGTCTGCTTTCATTAACGCGGGGCCGTTTGTCCCGTGGCCGCCGTTCGCTATCCGGCGACAGCGATTGTTTTCTCAAAGATAATTGGAAAAGAGCGCTTGTCCTTTTGAACGTAACCGGTATAACGTTCCTATCAAACGCCGGCGAATGAATACAATTGCGGAACTGCTTTGGGGGGGGGGGGGGGGAGAGCGCCGACAAGATTTCCTTTTGAATGGCCGACGGAATCACGCGGCAGCTGTAATAGGTTAGGAGTACGAGGTTCGTGATTAAAGATTTCACGCGCGTGTAGCTTGTACGAGTAGCCGAAGAATTTGTCCCTCTACTTCGGGATCTAACAGATCTCCAGCGATCCAAAAAGCATCTCTGCCTTCGTCCCTGTCAGCTCCACTGACCATTATTTGTTTCACACACTGTAGATTTAAATGGTGGACGGGTCGGCAGCCGGGGTCCCCAACGCCGGAGACTTCGTGGAATCGTCCGAAACGCCTCGTTAAGATTCAGTTTCCAACCCCGGTATCAGAACGGTTACCCATAATGCTTGGGTGTTCCTGAGAACGATCCTAGATTTTTATCGGGGAGCGCGCGAGCGACGCTAGAACAATATCATCGAAAGCAAATTCATAGCTCGTGGGAAAGGAATGCGTCGGATCCCGCGAAGACGGGGGAATAAGACGGACGGGGTAGGAGGCGGGCTGGAGAAAGGATAGGGAAGAAAACGAAAAAGGCGCGGAGAGGGAAGAGGAGAGAGGAAGGGAAGAGGAGGAAACACAGCGGTGGCGTCGTGCCAACGATCGATTGCGGAGGGTATACCAAGCAGCGTGTGGCTTTGGGTTTGAACATCGGGGAAGCAACTCGTAGGGAAAGCGCGTATATCCGGGGTACACGTCCGCGGAGTGGTCGAGGGGGTTAATAAAACCTGTCTGCACTCTGTATACACTGCAGATCCAAAGTAAACGTAGTCTATGCCCGGTATACTTGCGAAGAGGACAAGTTGCGTATCGGCAGCCTCTTCGCCTCCCTCCCTCTCGTTGACCAGCCCCCCCTTCTCTCTTCCTCTTCCTTCCCCCTTATTGCGTTTTGTCATTCTCCGCCGATCCTTCTTGTTTATCTTCCCGAAGCAGCGTCTTTTCTCTTTTTGCGCGTCTGCCTTTGCTCTCCGCATTCGCTTTCGTTTGGCCCTTTATCACTTCTCCTTCTTGCACCTGTACCCTCCTCATTCTCGCTCTGTTCTTCGCTTACGCTGCTCTCTCGCGTTGCCACTCTTCCAGACCGTAGCTCCTTTTTGCTCGTCTTCTTGCCTCGAACTCAAGCGTCTCCTTTCCACTCGCTCGCGACTCTGTTGCTCTCTCTCGGACCCCACTGCTGCTAGCCTGTGTTCCTGCTTCCCGCTCCCCTCTTTCTCCAGTTACTTCCTCGGCCCCTGTCCGCACCGTTTACTCGCCTCCTCCTCCTCCTCCTCCTGTACTTTTTTTCCTCCGCTTCGTGCTTCTTTTTTTTTCTCGTTTTTACTTCTCGTCCCGTGCTCTCCTATAGCTCCGTGTGGCCCCTCTATTTTATCTCTCTCTCTCTCGCGGGCCACCCATCCTTCAGCCGCCCGTCAGCGTGCTCGCTTAGTTCTTAGTTCCACGATACCGGAACTTTTTAGGAAAGATAGGCCCTCGGCGTCGGGATATTAAGGCCAAGTGAGGTAGAAAAGATCGGGGGAGGTGTAACTTCCTGCGCTCGGCCTAGGAGGCTTGTACTTAGCTGCTCGATAAGAAAAATATCTAGTTACATTAAGCGGCCATAAATTACCGTCGATCGGGCCAGTTAGAGCGTATCATCGATTACGCAGGCGGACGGCATCGCCAGTTAGACTGATCGGTGTAATTAATGATTTCCTTACGGGCGATGGGTAACTTACGCGCTCGTGTAATTTATCGGGGGGAAAATCCCTGTCCGCGGGCGATATGAGATATCAATTATCATTTCTGCATTTTACGCGCGCGCGGCCTGCGCCTGCAGAGAAATATCAGTTACCGTTTCATTCCATTTCGCGTAATATGGGTTACCAGAAATGTATCGAATTACGCGCTATCATTATCTCCCCTACTCAATTTTTAAAAACAATTCTGCCCTCCTGTCCGACGTTTGCACCGATATACAGTCTACAGATATACAGTCAAACGCGCAGCCTCAAATATTTCTCTGCATATCAAGTCAAAAAGCGACACCCCGTACGTTGCAAACGCCATTCGGGAGAGCAAGCTCGATTTCATTATCGGCGATAACATTGCAAGTTAATGTTATCAACGATCCGGGACAGCCCCGCGCGTCAACAGCGGCCATTGGAAAAATTCGAGGCGCGCGGCTTAAGCCCAATTTACAGTGGCCCCCGTCGCCGTCAGGTACCTTTAATTTAAGGCGTCGTAAATTAGGCTTAGCTTGATTTAAATTTTCGTGATTAAAGTCAACGTAAAACCGCCATTATACCTAAAGGCCTGTACATATGCACGCGCGTGTATACGCGTGTATATGTCGGAAAGTTTATGCTAAATTATGGCGAGGGGTGGGATGCATGCGGTGAAAATTTCGTGCTCGTGCGGCGGCCGCGTCCTCGAGAATGTCTTGGAGCGTAATTTTATAATATGGGGTGAGGAGGGAGAGCGGCAGGGGGGATAGAGGGGGGCGAGGAGGGCCGAGAAGAGTCCCGTTTCTATCCCCGTCGCCGTCTGTGCCGCGTCTTCGGCCAGGTTTCTGACCCGAACCTGATCCGAAGTTGGCCCGAACCTCTCCCTCCTCTCTCTATCTCTCGCTCCGCGAGCCTCGCGCGTCCGGGCTTCGGCTTACCTTTGCCGCTAGCGCGCGCCGCTTCTCGGCCAGTTAACTCAATTACCCGATGCACCGTAACGAAATATTTCCTGAAAATTATATCCTTTTTCCCCGAAGTTGCGCGCCGCGATCGAGTTACAGGCAAGGATCGCTGTCTGCCTGGCTTGAGAACTCGCCTTAAGGCTGGGTGGTGCCCCTGCCACCCGCCGTACACGTATCGGTCTCGCCTTTCAATCAATAATTAGAATCCATTTCACACTGACAGTCTCTTAACGAAAACAGGCTTCCACTCCAGGCTTCGCGTTTCTCCGTTAAAAACGAACGAGAGGTTGAAACGGTGAAAAGCGCGGTACAGGGATTTTCATTTCGGTTAAACACACTTTTCCGCCGTTTACGTTCTTAGAAATCCCGCGTGCGCGCAGCCACGCTGAATGGCGGGCATGCTAGTAAGAAGAAGGTAATTCTGGGGGAAACGACGTTTTCGGTTGAGACGCGACGCCAGCGCCACATAATATGCGCTGCTTCTATATCGCCTCGGGGAGGTTGATTCTCCTGTTCAAGTTTCGCCTAACTCCGGCGGAAGGAGTGAGGGTAGGGGGAGGGGGGGGGGGGAGGGGGGCAGCTGGTAAATCGAGGCTGGGACGCATAATGCCGCGCGAAAAGGGTCCATTCGTTGCCCTCCGTATTCCTGCGGTATAAACGTGCAGGACGGTTTAATAAAACCGAGCGGCGCGTTGTGTCTGGGAACCTAAGTGAAACGCGCGACTGCCTTTATGCCGAGTAATATCGACAGTGCAGCGCTCGCTCTCTTTCCCCGTGCGTGGTTTTATAAACCGTCGGCTAGTTTCGCCCGTGGGTTTTAAGCGTGCCGTGTAATGGGGCCTGGAATCGACGCTCTCGAGTCGCTTAAATAATTCCGGCGGTAGTTGGGCGAGGATTACGCGACAAACGCTGCCGACACGCTGTATTCGCCGGGCGGTGGACGCGCTCCATACCTAATGACGGGTTTCCACGGAGAAAAACACCGCTTGAATAAGGCACGGCGAGAAGTTTTTTTTCGTCGCTCGCCGCACAATGTGCGCTTGATTTTTTCCGGCCCCCTTGTCCGCAGTTTTTAGGGGCGATAAACGAAACAGTGTACGGACTGCCTGCCGTTCCCTGTACACAGGGATGAAAAACGATTGGCTGGTCCAGAATTCGAACGCGAATCCTTTTGTTTGCCAGTCGCCCGGGCTCTGGTAGCTCTGCTATTCGGCCCGTTTGCATATCCTTCCCAGCTGAATATTCAAAGATGATAGCGTATGTACTGGATGTCCTATTTTTAAGTGACCGATGCCTGTATGCAAAGCATGCCATTCCCAAATGACTGTTGCCTATACAGGGGGTGTCTCATTTCTAAATGGCAGGGAGGTATAGAGAAGAAACTGTCGCATCGGGATGTAACTGCTGTGCATACAGGGGGCGTTTCATTTGGGAATCACAGTTGCCTATATCGTAGTTGGCTATCGTCAGTGGCGCATTCAAGAGTTAATCTTGGGAGGGGGGAGTTGAACGGATAAAAATATTTTTAATGTAAATTCAATAAAGTTAGGTGATTATTTTATTTTATTTTTATTATAAAGATTTATTTAAAAAATAAAATTTAGATTTCGTTTCTTTTTATAAAGCTCTTGAATTACTTCTTCTAAGTGTCAACTATTGTAATTTAAACTCGTTCTTATTCAAGATAGTTGCTTCGATTACCAAGATCGACCGGAATTATCTCGCAATACGCACTTCGTACAGTTACATATATGGAGGGAAATGTAAATGCTAATTCGTACGAACTAGAATATGCGTTTCACAAGAATTTTTTGCCATTCCCGTTTTGCGAAACCTCGCGCTGCATAAACAGACGTCTGTAATAACAGCGCGTGTATGAGTACAAGAAGACATGAGCGACTGTAAGCAAACGTTTACGTTCCTGCTCGCTTGATCCAGCGGAGACGGCTAACCCCCGGCGACGAATCGATGTGAAACGACCCGCAAATGGTATGTCGCGCCTTCCGCGAGGATTGTGCTCCTCGTAAAATGTGTCGCCAGCGAAATGGCCCTCGCGTTCCCGCGAAGATTCACGATCTGCTTGATAACCATTAGCTTTCGTGTACCACCCCAAAAGCACAGGTTCTTACATTTATACAATAATGCAGTACCACTAGCATTTCCCCAAAGCACTAGATTTTAAATACAGTAGGTATTGAGCGCTCAATAAAAGTTATCCCCACCACTTTTGGGACCGCACGTTCGGGGATACTGAAACAATACTCTTTGGATGCTTTCTATATATATGAACGTGAAAACACGCCAGCGCCAGTGGATGTTATTTTCTACACAAATGAAATATCTAATATTTAATATTTAATACTTAAATGCTGTTAAATAGATCGGCGTGATCGTCACGATTAAAATGAGATCAGACACGATTATACTTGGATTATTTGTTAGTTAATTATTTACAGTATTTTGCTCAGTAACTCGTGGCTTTCGTTCCGAAAAATTCTTTCAATTTTTTGTATCTACGTGGCTTATTCGACCTTCAACTCAACTCGACTAGGGCTGGGATTATTCGAATAATTTAATATTCGAATAGTTACAGCAGTATTCGAATACATATTTAAGTATTTGAATAGTATTCGAATACTTGGATATTTAAGTATTCGAATATTTGGATATTTAAGTATTCGAATACTTGGATATTTAAGTATTGGAATACTTGGATATTTAAGTATTGGAATACTTGGATATTTAAGTATTGGAATACTTGGATATTTAAGTATTGGAATACTTGGATATTTAAGTATTGGAATACTTGGATATTTAAGTATTGGAATACTTGGATATTCGAATTATATTCGCCAAATAATTGAGCAACTGAAGTATTCGAATATTTGAAAACCGAAAAATTCGACAAATAGTCCCAGCTCTAAACTCGACGCCTCGACGCCAATACCTAGTATTTTTTAGATCCCTTGAAAAGGTTCGCACGCGACCCACATCAGTGGACCTATTAGAAGACTCCTGCCGCATCTGGTTCCGCTTATCTCCGAACGACACGATCACACGCATAGAGAAAGGAAAAATTATGTAAACGCGTTCTCTAAGAACCTGTTCCGCGGTAAAATTGAATATACGTTGCTCTCTTTACGCGCTGATTGGATGGTACTGTTACGTACAAGAAACCGTGTATACTTTATTGGCGCGTGCTATGGCTCGGAAACCGGTTAAACCGTATCAGCTTTCAATGAAGCACACCGGCATTCCCACTAGCTGGAATCTGGGTCGCTAAATGATAAACATTTCTCATCGATCCCCTCGTGGGCACAAGTTTTGTTTCCCCCCTCCCCGTCCCTCTAAATCGCGCCTCGTTCGATGTACACTTCCCACAGACCTTTGTTGCCCGTTACCCGTTACCCGTAACTCGCTCAAGTTCCACAATTCTCCGGTCGGTTGGCAAACGTGTCAAACAATCATCCGTTTCTCGATGGTAAGACCCCCGGAGTCGAGGGAATATCGAATTTCGAAGCCCTCGGCGCGGCCAACTTCACGGCGATAAAACTTCGCGAAGTAAACTCGCGCAGTGCGAGCTACCGCGCTCCGACGTTACCCTTTTATCGGTTTCTTCCTAGCTCCCGTAGACCAGAACTGCGGAAAATTGTCGTATCGGCTTCTCCGGCGTTTCCTCCGCTGAATTCCTCGCCGCAGCCGTCGCGGAGGTTAAGAATTCAGTCGATCGTTATTATCGACGCGTTACGATTTAAGGTTAGCCCGTCCGAGCTCCGCCGACAGTAGGAGACAGAGACGTAATCACGTGGCGCACGGTTCGAGGCGATTGAATCATGCAGGGAATGTTCGACAGACTGTGCGATCAATTTTTCGACAGGCTATAAACGAACGAAATACCCAATTCGTCGCGCGAGTTTGACCTCCCTGAAGGAGACCTGCCTCGCGCGTAGAACCTCTCGAACGCCACCTCTGTCCAATCAGTGGCGAGTTCCTCCGCTAGGGGACGAGCGATTACGACGCTCTCGCTGCCTTAAAGGCACGTAAGCGTACGTAATAAGACAAGGGGGGCGCATGTGCATTTCCCAGTCCCGATGAAACTTTCTTACGACGAGGTGTCGCGCGTCCCGCCAGCTGGCGTGCCGATCGTCGCGAAAAAATTCATAGAAACACCCTGGGGCATGTTACCGTACGCTGCGGACGCTTTATAAATCAGAACGAGGTAACGTAAAGCCGTGTACGGCGTTATATACCGTGGCTGATAACGAATGCGCGTTCCGCTCCTGTCGCATCTGTCGCTTTAGAATTTCTAACGACTTCACCGTAACGAAATCTGTTCATAGCTTGTTCTCCGACTCTTGTTTTCCATTGGAATAGCTTCGAGGAAAGGACGAACCATGTGGAGGGGTGGGGGCAAGCGAGGGGAGGGCACATCGCATTCTCGAGGCGACGTTACGATGATTCCTGCGGCGTTTTAAAATCATTCCGCGAAAGTTTACAAAAGGCAGTCTAAATTGAAGGGAGTTTAATTCTATTACACTCGGGCGAGCTTCTCGCGCTATTGTGCGCGTTAAGGCGCGCCCGCTGCGGCGCCTTTGTTTTTCAAAAGAAGCAACGCCTTCTGCCCCGGACTCCGCCCCCTCTGACTCTCTCACCCCCTCTTCCTACCCCCTCTAAAAGGGAAATAACTCGCTGCGAAGGTAAATGTACCGTGAATTCATTAGAGTACAGTTGCAATGGGGCAGTTGATTATTTCCAGGTGTAATTAATTATCTCCACCCGGTGTATCGCGCCCGACGCGCGAACGAAATTATCAACGACGCTTTTAATATCGCCTACCGTTCGCAACGGCCACGTCTGCTTCGTTAGGGATTAACCATTTTTTAAGTGTACAGAGGAACGGTGCCGCGTTCCTCGCTTAAACGCTGTAGACCACAGGCCGTATGAAGTCCGCGTGACATTTAATGTAACGTAATATTGAAACGCGGATAGGAGCAAATAAATCTGCTGCCATCGTTCATAACTCGTAAATTATTCGATCGCCCTTGAGCTCGATAAAGCACGCGGGGTCAAATTAAATGCTGCGTTTACATGAAACGCGGTTACCCTTCCGTGACTTTTTTCGTCGCTTTTTACAAAAAGTGGATTCACATTTAAAGCAACATCGCGCTCGACCAACAAAATAAACGAAGATTCATCATAGGTAAACACCCTCCGTGTCGCAATTCCGAGCACGCTTCTGCCGCGCAGAGCCGCGTATAACTGGCAAGGTAAATAAACGTACGAAAATGACATCGCCCGAGTTCAAACTTATCTTGCGTAATCGCCCTCTGCTGGTTGGGTGAAGACGGAATTTTAGCAGGCGCTCTTCAATGCGAACCACCTTTACTTTTCGGCGGCACGTGCTCGCGGGATTTCGTTAGTGATAAATGCTAGGGGATTTTATATCTGCCGGTGGCGCTGATAAGCGGTATCGTTAAGTACTGCGAGTCATTTCATCGTTCCCACGCGTCACTTTGCCACTTGATTTAATAATCCCATCTGGCAAAGTGATCTCGCCGACGTGCAATTTCCATCCGTATCCCCAGTTTGTTTGTTCTACCTCCGCGCGGTATTAGTTTCCTTTCCTACTCTTTCGTGCGCGCTCTTTTTTATCTCGCTGCCAAATGCAATTTCGTGCACTTCTCACGGCTCGGCGAATCGAAGCCACCCTCTAATCCGTCTTACCTAATTAATCGTCCACGCGTGTAGATGGCACTGCGAGCTGCCGATGCATCGTTACCGATCGAACCGGCACCGTGCGCAATTTCTAACCTAATACGCTCAGTGTCCCTCCGACAAAGGATGGCACATTCGCGACGCTACCTTTTTTCGTCCCTGGGGAGCTTCGTGCCACCCCTGCCCCCGTTTTTCTTTTTTCCCCCTCACGCCTGTCTACGCGTGAAACTGGGCGTGGCACCAGATAGAATGAAGTTCTGCGAAGGCACCGAGCGCGCAGCACGGCGAGAGGTTATCTTTCGGTTCTTTTCTAGGCGCACGCTTTAATCCGGTTCTCGTGCGAAACGCGTTTACACACAACGCCCTGAAACTGTATCGCGTAATTGCTCCACTGAACGTTTCCGACATCTTGTCCGTCCGCGCCTCGAATAATTAGATTCTGCCGCGTTGTCATTAATCTCCTCTCGCGCGACAATCTTTTTCACGAATAAATCAAACGGGCTTCGGGGGGATGAGAGACAATTCGTTTGCATCGGCTGGGGACAATTTGAAATCGCGGGCTGAGGCTAACGCCATTGGCGTAGTGACCTGGAAATTAGATTCCGCACCCCGAACGTGGTTTTTCTTTCTTTAATGGAGAGTAATTATATTTTTTCGGTTAAAGTCGAGTTAGCGAATTTCTGGTTTTAGTCACTAGCTGAAGATACTTTTCGATGAAGAATTAGTATAGGGAGTTTTTGTACGTGCCTTTTTCAACTGGGTAGGGATGGCGTGCAAAATCAGTAACAGTAGTTTATAACAGTGAAAGCAGAATCACGATCACGGTCGTGACTCTTTTTAACTATTTTTTATAAAATGCTTCAATATAGCTTGTGTTATAATCAAAGCATGTTAATTCAGCAAATATATACTATAAATATATACGTCTGGAGAATTTTTTCCAGGGGGGAGGGGGAACTTTGCGATAATGATAAAGGAAAATATACCCCTCTTACTTTTTTAACCCATTTTATAGTGCCAATTTAATTAAAACTTTAAAACCGAAATTTAAAAATATTCCCTTTTTTAGTATAAACTTAATAAAAATCCGTTTGGAGAAATAAGCGATTTTTACTCAAAAGAAATTCTACTTCAAGAGAAATTATAAATTCAGGTCATGTGACCCGTGAAAGGAACAGATATGCTCTCCAACAATCAGAAGCGGATCACGAAAAATCACTGTGATTGGGAACGAACGTGATCGAATCACTCGTGATTCACAAATAATAGTTCTAGCCAACACAAGTGTTGGGAATTTTATTCAGAAATACCTAGAAATGTGGACGCATTTTAAATATCAAAAGTGAACAGGAATTATTCGTCCTGCAAATAGAGGCTTTACAGTTGTGCATTATTCTTGACCGAAGCAAAGGCCAGATTATTTATTAAAAGGGTGGAAAAATATTTTGGACGCGGCTATCGTTCAGGAGCGAATACAAAGCGTGGGAGTCAAAGGTTTTACATGCATCGCAGCACGCGTTGGTAAATTGAAAGCATGGAATAACATCGCGGCTCGACTTTATTCCTGGAAAAACGATCATACATAATCAATGAAATTCGCTAAAATTATTTAGTCTGCTGCCGGTGATTTCGTGTGCGTTTTATATTGCGTAATATTTAAAAATAATCCTGCGGTTTCGCGAAGCGAAGCTTAAGGCGGACTCTCAAATAATTCCTCTTACGTTAATACCGCCGGTCTGGCGGGAATTAAATTAGAGATCATTGTTTGATAAAACAAGACGTTAAACGAATTCCCTCGTTATTTTATATTTCCCGCGAAAGTAATCCTCCTTCGATCCACCTGAGCCACCTCCATTAAGGCTTCCGCTCACATTAATTCACATCTGAATTTATCCCCGCTGCAGTGCGTCCGCGCAAAAGAGAAAAGAAAAGAAAATACCTAGAGCGTTCGACCTAATTAACCGAGGTAAGATAATAGAGTGACTTCCATTAGGAAGGAAATTTGGTGCGGTAGCATCTGGAAGGAAAAATTTTTAATACGCCCCGGGGATAATCCTCCACGGACAGCAAGGCCGGTATGCATTGCAAATGGGGACAAAGATGAGAGACAGTTAAAAGAAAGAACGTTAATCGGACGGTTAACTATTATATACGAGACACGGCAATGAAGATAAAAGCAAGCCGAGATGAGATGAGAATGAAAATGGTTATATCTCCATAAACATTGTGGGATTCCGTAAAGTGAAATTCTTCCTAGGGAATGTCAATCTAATATCCCTATACTAATATGCGCACAGAATAGGTTTTCGTACCGGCATAAAAAAAATTCACTAGAATGTTAAGTTACTAATACCAATTACCGGCAGCGTCGGAAATTCTCGTTGATTTCATATTATCCAACTAAAACACCATACTTAATGCTGAAAACTTTGCCCGCTGTTCAGACTACGCTCCATTAGCTCCTACACAATTTCTTTAATGAATGACTTTTTTCGTAACTGCCCGGTTTCAAACAACACGCTTTCTTGGTTACCTCTGGTTACTTTTTCTTCCGGAAAGTTGTTCGGACTTGTAAATAGATGGTAATCTGCGCGAGAGTGGTCTGGCGAATATGGCGAGCCAGGAGAAGTTCGTGGGCTAATTAGTGCAAGTTTTTAGGGGTCCGTATTACCGGATGTGGTCTTGCGTTGCCGTGGAACAGGATAGCCAACCTTTGATGCGCCACGCGAACTTCATCCCAGTAATATTTCTAATTACCTTATCGGCTGACGCGCGCGCGGAGATACGCAGTGCACGAAACTCCCTAGGAATTCGAGCGCCGCCGAAATGGCCCAGATATTATTCACCCGGGCGCAATCGTTTCACGCGCAGCGACTGCACGCTTCGAGGCTCCGCTACGTCAAACGAAATTCCCGAGGGGCCTCGTGTCGTGCCGGCATGAGGCAACGGATCGCGTGTAAACGTTTCGATATCACGAGAGAACAACCTGTTACGACTAACAAAGTACGATTGGGAAAATTTCTCGCTCGCGGTGGTAGCTTGGAGGCCGCATGCGTTCGTCTCTGTTGGCCCTCTTGGAGGAGGAGGAGCGGCGGGAGGACTCGTCGTTCCTCCCTCCCCGCGATAATGCTTCCCGGGAGACAAGCTCGTAAAGGCAGATAATTGCACGTGAAAGTGAACGCTGCTAATCCCCGCGGTGAATCGGGCGAGCGTGCGCGCGTGTGCACACGCACACACACACACACGCGCAGCGCGCGGGGCTGAATTCCTCGCGTGACTCGACTGCTCGTCCGCTCGGCCCGAAGCAGCCAGCTGGTTCTGCGACTCGCAGCACGTGCAGCTCCGTGCACGTTTACACGGTTGTTGGGCATTTTTCCGCAGGTACTGGTTCAAGCCCTTGAAAGGGCTCGCTTCTAATGGGCCATCGCGCCTGAAAGCAGCCATCTTGCGTGCATTACGATATGCAACGCGTTATTCCGCGAGGACTAGCGCGCTATAGTCGAGTTGATCGTTTCCAGACGCCCAAGGTCACTCCCCCCACCGCTTGACACACATTGTAGCGGGGGCAGCCTCGTAACCCTCCATAAACGCTGCGCCTGGTGGTTTTGTCGCGGCATTGTAAACGCGCCCTCGTGATCAGACACGCGATAAACGTGTAAAAGGCGCCACCTATTGAAAGACTCCAGGATTAACGCGATAATTGCGAATAACGATGTTACGAGCCTCGCGCCTCGGGTGTCGTGAATAATAATGGGAGAAAAAAAAAACAGTGTCCCGTGGCCCTCGAGTCGTATACAGCTAGATAACAGCGGGCGTAAAATTTGTTTAAGAGATATCATTCTCCCTGGCTCAAATCCATCGCACGGTATCTGGCCACACGTCGTGCCAAAACGCGTTCTTTCCAGGCCATTATTTTCGACCATATCGGCCGTGTTTTAACGGGAATCCGTCTTCCCGCGCATCTGCTACCTCGCGTGTGCTCTCTTTTTTCCCCCCTTTAGGCATCCCCCTGTTTTTTTTCTCTGTCGAACAAACCGTCGGGGCGGTTTTTCATGCGAACTGGGAATTAGTCTCCTATGAGAAATTTTTCGGGTCTGTTAGGAGAACGCCATCTACTATCTTTGAAACTTTGTGTTGAATGGCCCTCGACTACCGTTGCGTCGTTATTTCGCCACGAACCTATAATTTTTCGATAGACGTCGAACCACCTCCTGGGAACTTCGTTATAGTAATCGTCGGGGCGACTGGTTACGTGGCGCGCCGACGTATCTACGCCGCAGAGGATAACCCTGTTTTTGCACCGCGCAAACTCTATTTGTCTTCCGTCGTTCTTCCAGGATGTGGTTCTCGTCGCCGTTCTTCGGTTGGGGGGGAGGGGAGGCGTGCTCAATACGCTAAACAACCGGTCCACCGGCCGTAAAAACTCTCGTATCGGGTTACACAAATTAGTCGGTTCGTTACGTCCGCCGCCTGGTGGTTTTGTCCTTTGTTTGATCGCAGCGCGATCTGTGAAACTGAACGCAAAACATGCGGGGTTGAATATTTACCCGTGAATCATAAATTCAGCTTCGCCGTGACTGAAATAATCCTGGCTACTGGCGACTAGTTTTAAACCATGTCCGTTTGTGGTTCGGGCGTTTGCTAGATTCTTCGTCCAGGCGAAGAGGAATCTTTTCACATATTTTTCTTCGTGGCTGAAGAATATTCAGAGTCTTTAACTGACACGATCCATTTTCCTTCAGGCATGGGACGTGGCTATAGAACGATTCTCATTATACGTGGGACCGTGGCGGTGCAGCCACCATTAATCCACCTATTATTATCTATATCGACTTGAAATTAATCGGGGGGTAGATCTCGTCGTTTCCGCGTGGTTTTCAGTGGTTTTCGCCGCTGGACTCTACGTGTGTAGCAGGCACCGACAACTTCGGTCACGCGATCCGAACCGATCGACAGTCTGCCGAGCCGAAGAGAGAGATGGGGCGACCAATCGCTGGGCTGGAGGCGCAGATGCGCGACTAACGAACGCTGCGTGTGCTTGCCAAACGAACCCAACTATATACGTAGTCGCTAAATCACGATCGATGAACTGTGTCCCGCTTCAAAGCGAACCGCCAGCAGGCCTTTTTGGAAGAATCGACCTGTATTCGGCGCGTCGTTACGGTGACCGACATTTCGGCTAATTCTTGGAAATTCTCTGCTGAGAGAGAAACTTGAGCTTATGAGCATTCACGGTTTTGATTTATTTTAGTTGATATAGGAAAGTTCCTATATCTGTGGTTGAAAAAAAGCGTGAAACTCGTATGTTTACGTGCCTGCGTAACTAAATTAATACTAGGAAGTAGTATCTTGGTATTATTCATCTATTAATTAATTTTAAGTTTCTTATATTTTACAACTATAATTTGTTGCAATGGAACTATTTTTTTCTTATCACCGGTGACAGTTTCAACTTCCTTTTGACCTTCTTAATATTATTCTAGTAGCCCTAGTAACATTAATTTTCCGTGCATTTTAAGGCCGATTTGCATTGCGACGAATTCGAAATTTCATCCGGAAGTCGGAAATTTTAATAGAAAAATGTTTTCCCCGGCGAAGACCGGTAACATGTCTCGTTGAAATGCCATCCAAATGCAACGGAAACTTCATTTTTATTCCCGCGTTTAAGGCACGGGAGGTTCGAGTTAATTCGTGAAACTTCATTTCCGCCCCTCGGGTGGATTTTAATTAAATTTTTACCGCCTCAACGAATCCACGCACAACGTACCGGCGAATTCGGAATTTATTTAAACCCGAAGCGCCCGGCAAAAGTAATTGTGAAAGTTTAACGAATTTCCCGTTGCGTTGAAGCGGTGACGTCAGTCGTCCTTCCGGCGAAATAAGTATTATAAGTGTAACAGCTTTCCGAATGTGTGGCGCACGGGGTCACGTAACGCGATTGGAGCGTAACTTCGTGCGTGTTCGGCTGGGTCAGTTATTTCACTTCGCCCGTGCAATTACAGTATTATACCCGGTGTCCGAACTTACCACATAGCAATTTAAATCTCGTACAACAGTCTTTGCAATTAATCAAACTAAACTATTAATGCCCCAAGAAATATAATTCTGGTGAAAATCATTCTGAACGAATAAATCAGTATTTAGTTCTAAAATAGGATATTTTAATGCGCAATTTATTTACCTTCGGCAGACTGGATAAATAATTTAAAAAGAAAGAATGAATCGTAGCGCCACTTAACTCTCTATCACTGAAACTGTTCCACGAAACAGCGTTACATCGAATTCCAATATTCGAGTATCCTCGAGCGGCGTATTCGCAGCTCGAGACTCCGAAATTTTGGAATACCCGCTGAAACTGTAACTTCGATTGCAACTTACGCTGTGAAGCCGTAACTTCAGCGGAATTGAGTTACCTTTAGGTCAACGATCAACACAGTACGATTAATTCAGAAGCGAATTAAACATTCCAAAGCTCGAAAGCGTTGGTTCATTTTCATCGTTTTTTAGACCCTAGGGGCGCGTTCCTCGCGCATGCGCAGTGATCCAGCATTGGATAAATTCCCGAGTAAATTCTTGCCAATCGAATCTACGCGTTTGATTTTTCTCGGATTTTTTTCAACGTCCCACTGCGCCATTATTCCTAAACTCTGCAAATTCTGGCGAAAATATTCGAACGTGAAAAACTCCCCTTATAAATACAGTTGCAACTATTCTTTTTTGTTCACATGCTTCCTGGTCGTGTTTCGGATGAGTCGCGAAGTTTTTAATGCCAACCGCGTGGAACTTAATTTGTCTGTCGCACGGCCCCAAAAAAAATTATTTCTTTTTTTACAGAGCTCGCCGGGCGAGCACGAACTTTGAGAGTATTTTTACTGGAAACTCCGGGTTCACGGCTAGAAAACGCGATCCGATCTGGAAATCGGATCACCGTGCGCATTGTGTGAAATATTCGACTGTTATAAGTTCTGCTTTGAATGCAGTCCACTCGGGCGAGGGCGTTGAAATTTGTTATTTCTACAAATATCGTCGGCCGTTGCAGTGGATCGTGCGAGCGCATTCACACACATCAAAGGCGAAAAATAGTGGGGGATACCCGGGCAGGGCTCGTGCAATTTTCGAAAGCGATTATATGCCACGTGGATAAAATTTGCTTCGGTGATTTAGCGCAGGACGTTGAATCTGGAAGGTTGCGGGAGAATTTTATTTCAGCGCAGGTTCATAATACTCGCCGTTACCCAAGGGTTCGTAAAAATTCCACAGAATCTCCTTCCACCGTTGCGAACGCGCCCAAACGTTGCAGAAGTAACGATCGCGGCGCATTCGCGTTATGGGGATTCATTGTTCTTTGTGTCTAGTTTTTAACCGAGCCGTTACCAAGTCAAATAACCGTATCGTCGAGTTTGCATCTCACCATTATGAGCGTCGAAGATTTTTACGCTTCCGTATACTTCGCGTGCACTGAACGAGCCTTAAGTTAGAAGCTTTCATGAGAATCAGCCTTAACACTGGTGTTTTATATCGCGAACGATATACTTCACGCGTTTGCCACCAATGGAACCTGTAATTAACGATCTAGGGAACTTTTAGGTTAGGACCTTAAGCTCTGTTTCCAAGAGGAACGTCTCGCCCCGAATTTCACGAAACGTTGGAAGTATTGAGTTCGCGAAACGCCCCACTCGTTGACAACGCCAGAGTTTTGTTTTACACGAAACAGGGTAGTTTCTCGTATTTCTATTGTTCCCCCGTGTCACGGCTGACAGGCTGATAAGTCGATGTTTCAGCGTCGGGCGCCGTAGCTTCGATTTCACCGACGTGAAACTCCATTAAACGTTCCGCGCGAGTTCTCCTTCGAAATTACACGCCAGCGCGTAAGCAATGCAAGCTCCGAAACATTCAAATATAAACAAACGCTACGCGTCGTCCTCCGCGGAAGCTAAAGGCGGATTTCCAACGGAACGAAATACCGATGCTTTTATAAAATCCTTGATTGGACACATCGGTTTATAAAACATTAACGAGTGCAAAGTCGCCTGTCATCGGGAATTACTGGTTCGATGCCCGCCCACATAGGAATCTGCTTTATCGATGGACTCTCCCCTAGCCCCCATTGTTTATTGCGATAGTGATTTTCCGCGTTTACACGCCATCGAGCGTAATCCATGCGGCGCATTCATTATCGATTATCAGCTTAAATCCCGCATTATGCACTGTTCCGTGCGCGGCTCCCGGGGAATTTTCATCCGCCGCGTAATATCATCGCGGCTATTGGGAACGCGGCTTGGGGAATGGGGCCTCTGCCTCGCTGATTCTGGGAAATGAAAATCGCATCTTCATTAGAGTTGTTTCGTGGAACAGGGCTCGCCGTAATTGGCGGAGAGATGGACGGGGTGGTTCACTACCAATCATCGTCAAAACCGACTCAAACCCCCGCCAGTCCCTCCCGCATCTCCCACCACCTCATACTTGTATTTATCCCCTTTTACCTGGTCGAGCAATTTCCTGTTACGGTGCATCCTTGTAACCCACCCCCGCCCCCATGACTCGTCCACATTCGACGGGCTTCCGTGCAACTGGATATCCGAAATTTAATACCCCCTCCACCTCCTTCCCCCTCCCCACCCCTCGCTGTTCTAGGCTCTGGCGAGGCTCGATTTACGATCGATTGTTGACATGAAATTACATTCTTGAAAAAGGGGGCCATTGTGTCGCCAGACACTGCGCGGTGATTCCCCTCCTAAGTGGAACTCCGCCGACTTCGCTCTTTCTTCGCCTCGTATTGGGTTTACGTGTCTTATCTTGCGACCCCTCTACTCTGCGGAGACGGTATTTCAATGGGACCTACATTTTCCGCGGCCTATTGAGAGCCTCACCTCCATTACGGGGGGATCTTTAATTTCTTTGCTCTGTGACCCGTTTAATCGCGCCGACGATAGCTCCCCGCTCGTCCGCGTTCTTTGGTATTGGTCAATGACTCGAAAACGAGCGTGCCTCGACGTTATGTGCTGTGGAGGAAGCTCCGCCTCTCCTTTTCAGTTTCTATTACGCTGGAATTACCGAACGTTAGATTTCCTTGGAAGATGCCGAGGTGAATTTCCGCTTCTGAAAATCGGTTTTCCCTTATCGGTATATGGTGAAGCGGATAATTCTGCGTGACAAAATAAGATAGAGATGAAAGTAACGGGGTTGGAGTGGAGGCTTCGTTTCTTCGTTATTAGTGTTTAAGGATTGTGGTTGGGGCGCCTGAAGCATGGCAATCTTGCGATTAGCAGCGTGCGATGCGTGGGTCAGTGAGGTCGCATACCGTTGATTTAAAAAAAGAAATAAGCTTGAATAGGAACTTAGGAGTTGTCCTTAAGGAGTTGTTCCGGTGTAGAGCCCGTAAAAATAGGTGATCTTTAGAAATTAATTAAAGGAAACTACTACATATAATTTAATTGGACTTTCTGCATTGTATTAGGGATGTCATAACACGTTCGCGGACGTGAATGATATAGCAGTCATTTTCATGATGATAGAGAATGACATGAATGCTATAGCATTCAAATCTTAAAGTCAATTATTTTGAATTTAATTTTATATATCCTTAAGTTTTTGTTATTATTATACCTGTCAAGGTAATGACTATATAACGATTAAAATATGATAATCTGACTACCCTTATAAAATGTGTTTAATCAAATTTCATATATCACAAATTCACAACCAATTTAAAAATAAAATGACTGTCAATTTTTGCACCTCGCTGAAAATTTTACTGTCCGCGAACGTGTTAAACTATATATAGAAATATACTTTTTGTTTTATAATTAAAATCATTTCAGACAGCAGTGGAGAGTCTTTAAAGTCGCGGTGTTAAAAAATTCGTAAAAATCAGTGGAATCTGTAGCACCTAAACCATTGGTCTGAAATAAGAAACAGTTCCAGATTATTAAAGGGCATGAAACTCGCTCGTGGACTAAACAGTAAAAATTACAAAAAATGACATTTTTCGAGAAATTAACGACACTTGAAGTTTGAAATAACTTTTTCCCTATATTTTTCGTTATTTCAACGCCTTTAAAAGTTACAAATTTTCATTTTTCTTTTTTTATATTTACTGGTTTATCCACGAACCAGACGTATATTCTTCAAAATAAAAAAAGTTTCAGTCGAATCGGCTAATAACTTTTCGAGATAAAGGTTCTGCCGATTTTAAGATCACTGTTTCCAGAAAAACGCGTTTAAAGTTTTACGTGAGCACCGAGTGGCCGGGTGCTACCCATGTATTTGCTGCTACTCAAATGCCTATAACTTCGAGAAATTTTACGAATATCAAAAAATCCTTTTCAACACGTATTCCTAAAAGGTTGAACATTTAGAAAATGAAATAAAAAAAGTCGTTTTTTGGACCGGAACCTCCCCTTAAATTGCATAAGGCTCTTGGGGGAGGGGTCGCGAATTTCTTACATTTGTTTACAGGGAGGAAGAGTCATTTAGCGCCTTGCGTAATATTTTTAACCTAATTTTCGATAAATATAAATTCTATGATTAATATTTTAAAAAAGCAATTTTTCTAGCTTTCCCGAAACCGAGTTAAATGAATCATGTAAACCTCTAAAAGAAATATAATAACTGAAAAATTGCAATATAAAGAATATTACGTAAGGACGGAGGGGGGGGGCTTGGAATATAAAATTTTACGAATTCTTATCCTGGGGAGGGAGGCGATAAGAATTCGCCAAAATTACCCTTACTTAATGTAAGGATGCCCCCTTATCTTGTGAAAGTAGCGATAAACGCGTTATCTCTGGACGACTTTACGCGGCCTTACTGACCTACGCAACACGCATCACTGCTCGCCAGACAGAGAAGAGCAAAAAATCATATGAAATAAAAATTTCGTATACAAATGAGCAAAAAATGATTTGAAATTAAAATTTATATACAAAATTTTTATTTTAAATAAATTTTTCCATCTCTGTCGCCAGATTGTCACTCTTCTAGCCTATGAATAACTAAAAAGACAAAGCCTTCATTGAAATTTCGTTACTCTTGATCTTCCTCTTACTTTATCACATAGAATCACCCATTTCATCTTCTACTTGTTGCCGAATACTCAATATACGTATTAAACTTGAAATCTGGTCCCACTGACCCCACGAACTAAATCCTTTTCCTCTTGCGTGCAGAACAACCCCCATGTACCCTCGATTTACCACCCAAGTCGTAGCTCAGCGACCAATCGCTGCCGGGAACCGACCAAAGGAATTAACAAGGACCGTTTTTCACAGGTGTCCGCAGCCACACTCGCGCCGCCGAGGGCAGAGGGCGACCAGCAGCGAAGGCTCAGCCAGCGCGCACGTAACCAGCGGGGGGAGGGGGGGTCAGGAGGATGGGAGGAAATGAATGGACTCCGGGTAACTGCGGAAGCATCCCATCCAGGAGGAGCACCGACTGATTCCAGGCATTAAATGTACCCGCAGGAATGCAGGTTTCGCCCGAGGCTCTCGCGAATCTGGGATGGCTTCGAGCAATGATGATATTGGATTAAGCCCGGCTAACAAGCTCGCCCCGACGACGACGGCGTCCTATCGTCCGTGAAAGTAGAGATAGGTTTTAAATCGAGTCTGCGCCCGGGACAAGGCACAGCGTAACGCCGTTGCCGCTGCGAAATAATACAAGGCTTATTGAATCCCGATGATATAATGGAAGTGCAGGAGGCGAGGCGATAATAGCGCCCGTTCGGACAAAAGTCAGCGGACCCGGGGTCAGCGCTAGCTGGAAGGGCGGATACCTCTCCAGCACCCTTCAGCTTCCAACGTCCGTTCGCCCGTCGTTTTCGCCAGCGAGTCCGTGGAAGCTCGCTCAACACCACCCGCCGAAGATGTAGACACCAGCCAACCGGGACGGTGAGCAGTGGAAACAGACGGGCACATCCGGTCGCAAGTTCAGACAGGAGCTCGTAGTTTGGTCCAAGGACGTAGGAAATCGATCGCGTAACCGCTCCCAAAGATCAGGCCAGTGATAGACGGTGTTTGCAGATGCCGGAAGGGAAATGCAACAGATGCCGACGATCAGCGTGACCGGTACGACACAGGGTTTCGTAGGACACGTTTAGCAACGCGAGTGACGTTTAGGGATGTAAAGGAGTTGACTCAGGGAACTGCCTCGTCGATCTTGACTCCAGGCGGATAATTGAGCGTAAGGCCCCGAGGGACGGAGGATTTGGGACTCGTTAGGGAGGTTATATATTATATGTGTATATAATATACGCGCGTCTTCACAAGTGTCCTTAAAATCTAGTGCACTGGTCGTCGCGTCCCGCGCCAGCTACCTCTACCCTTCCCCCCTCCTTGGGTTATGGAATGAACCGATGCCCGGCTAGACTCGCCGGCCGCTGTCCTTCGCGCTGGTCCGGGTTCTACCGCGCTCGAGCAGCGTCGCCGACATCATGACCCCGATGATGCGTCTGCTACCGTCGACGCTGCTGCTGGTACTGTCCTGCGCGACCGTTTACGCCGCTAGCGGAGACGGCGGGCCCAACAGCGGGCCCAACAGCCCGATATTCAACCTGGACAACACCGCGCTCGAGAAGAATTTGGCGGCGATATTCAACAAGGTGGCGCACAGCTCGGCGACCACGAAGCGCAGCGTGCCCGCCTACGATGCCCAGGTGTCGGCCAGCACGACCCTGTCGACGGTGCCGTCGCCCCTGACCACCACTACCACCACCACCACCACCACGACTACCAGCTCGTCGATTCCGTACGTCAGGAACCCCATCCCCAGGGCGACCGTGTCGCCCGCATTCCGCGAGATGCCCTCTTACGCGCCACCCTCTCGCGCACTCTTCACGCCGCCCCTGCCCCCGGAGTACCTCCACCCGTTCGCGAACAAGCCGACCCTCAGGGGAACCAACTCGGACGTTCATCAGGGCCTTAAGAGACCGGTGCCGCCGCCTAGCGGTACTCCCGCGCACGAGAGGATACCGATCAGGCCCCCCGATCTGCAGGGCCCCTCGCAGGTCCCGGAGCGGCACTCCCATTCCAGAAACAAGCCCCCCAGTGCCCCGAGCAAGGAGCAGAACGTGGTGGAGCCTAGCGAACTGGACAGGAGGAACAGTACCAACGAGTTTGTACCTACGCTTCACTACCCCAGCATCTCGAGGATACTCTCGGGCAGCAACGGCCGGAAGCAGGATATTCCGGAGATACTTCTCAAGCCTCTGGCCACGAAAACCCCGCTGCAGAACGCGCCCGTGGTCCCCACCACGGAGAAGATGACCACCCCGTCCACCACCACTCACAGAAGCCCCAGCACCGTAGACTCCTCGAGGTCTGTAACGCAGCCGACCATCTTCAACCTGCCCAACACGAGGCGGCACGACGACGACGTCTACCACGGGCTGAGGAACGAGAACGGCTTCAAGACGGAGAACATAGAGATAGTGGACACCGAGAGGCTGCCGTACCCCCAGCCGCAGCCACCAGCGCCTGCCCCGAAAAGGCCCAGCGATGACAGCGACCGCGTTGTGCCGCAGGTCGACACGCACCCGCTGGAGTCCACGTGGCGGATCGCCTGGTCCCTTCACGTCTACGTCGCGGCGATCATGTTCACCCTGATGGCCCTATACTCCATCTACAAGATCGTCCGATTCAACGAGGCAACGAATCTCCTAACCCAGTCCTACTTCCTCGCTGTCCACCTCTTGCTAACCACCGTCTGCACCCTACGGTGCTTTCATCTGTTCTACGACGCTTATAATCTCGGCCACTCGCTGCCCGAGTCGTTGTCGCGCGTCCTCATGTACCTACCCGCCCCGCTGCTCTCCACGGCGTTCGCCACCCTGGTGCTCTACCTGGCCCGCTGCTCCGAGGCGCCGTCGCTGAACAACAGGTTCCTATCGCCAGCCGCGCTGGTACTGTCCTCCACGGTGCACATAGTCCTCTGCGTCTCCCTGCACGTCTCCACCCACGTGCTGGGCTACCGGGACGAGGCGAAGATACTGCCGCTCATCTGCCAGTGCATCTACATCATCATCTGCGTCACTTTGGGCCTAGGCTACATGTACGTGTACCGAGTGGTGCGCTCGCAGATCCACCTGGCCACTAATAAAGCAGCCGGCGCTAATCACATAGTGGCCGCTGATCCTACCACGATGGCACTAAGCACCGCCATCACCACCAGCGTCGCCACCGCGCTGTTCTTCATCCTGATGGGGTTCATCCAGCTGTACGGGATCTTCGGCAACGTCCAGGAACGACCGCTGTCCTATCCCTGGCTCTGGTGGGGCTGGCAGTTCGCTGTTAGGCTGCTGGAACTCGCCGTCTGCGGCCTACTGGCATGGGTGGCTAGCCTGTCGCAGTTCCCGTTGAGGGAGAAACAGCTGCAACAGCACACCGTGCACTCGGGATTCGCTCTGTTTCCTTGCGGCAGCTCCACCTCCACCGAGAACATGGACGACGTCCTCTACCCAGCTATCTGCAGCACCAACCAGGCCATCCAGAACTACACGATGAGAACGGGGAAACAGGTTTACGACGATAGCTTCCCGTTGAACACGCTGCCGGAGCATTTGAACATATCAGGTATCGGTGCATCGCGGTGTGACCGCGCGTTACGATCTAAATCGCCCACCGTTAGCCACCGCTCCATCGACTCCCGAGAATTTTCGAACCGCTCCTGGGGCACGACCCGAGTTTCGAAATTGGAGTGGTCACTGGGAACGGCTCGAGTATTCGCGGTGTCTAATGTATCTCGTTTGGCAATGGACCTTCACTTTGAAACTCCTCTGTATTTGGAAAGCTAGATAGCTCACTGGGTCCAGTAACTCTTAAAATCCTTTAAAGACAAAGTTACTACGGTTTAAAGAAACTAAAGTACAGTATTAAGTCTCAAGGACATCTATTTTCGTCTTATTTCGTCACATAGAATCTCCCCGTAAATTCACTCTCACATTGTACAACTCACAAAAGAACCCCGTTCCTTTCCGCCCACCGACGAATAAAGTGTCTCGGTGATACATTTTTATCGCGTCCTGAAGACCCCACAACTTCGTCCTCGGCGATATCCCCCTTCGACCATCCCCCCGCGTAATTATTCCCTAGAAGCTCGAATGGTCGCTGCGTCCGCCTAACGAGATACAACGCGAGTCGGATGGCGGGGAAAAAGAGAGAAACCACCATTCCTTTCATCGCGCACAATGGGAGGAGACGGCATGCTAAATATCGCGGTGTCATTGTCGCAGGTACCTTTGAGAGACATTCCATTCGCAAGTCGGGCACCATGGGCCATTTCCCACACGAGGGTCGCGGCTCGTTAAACCGCCACGGTAATGGCATACAGACCCTGAGGAGCTCCGAGAGCCGCGGCAGGCATACGCCGGTGCAGGGCCTGCACGAGCAGCAGACGCCCACCACGGGCTCGACGATGCTGGTAGCCGAGGACGGGTTCGTCCGATTCCGGAGCCTGGGCGCGGAGGACGACGAGCTCTCCGACACGCCTAGCGTGGTTGGCACCCATGGCAGAGGAAGCTCCCTGGCCGGCAGCGTGCGATTCAACGCGAGACACCCGTCGCTGCAGCACCAGCATCCACATCCCCATCAGCACCAGCATCAACACTCGCTTCAGCATCCCCATCCGAGCCAGCATCCGGCTCACCACCAGCTGTACAACAACACGTAAAAGTTGTGCACGCTGCGTACCAGCTAGATAGAAATTTGTTCCCGTTCGACTTCGGGTAAGTTCACGCGGCTCTGCCGGTAAAACAGGGAATACCTTAGCTGCAAACGGTATAGCGATTATTTTAGGTTAGAGTGTCTAGCTGATTGAAGCTTCTGGTCATTATCTTCTCATATTTCTACTCTTCTTATAGCTCTCATGTCTACTTCAACGCTCCACCCAGTTTACAACCTTGCTATATCTTTTCCAGCTGCTATAACGATTGTAAGATACCTAACCTAAAAACGAAGTATGTAATTTGATTCTAAAATGAAATACTCCGGCAGAGGGAACCGGGTGGAGGCGTTGAAAGTTAAGATTCCTGAGGTCGGTATACCTCGCCTAAGAAGTTGAAAGAAAAGTTCATGTAATAGGGAGTAGGACGGTTGAAGTTCTCCTTGCTGCGCGTTGAGCGTAATTTAATGGGAACTATGAATTAGTGAGGAAAGGCTTTGCGGAAGATATGGGAGATACTTTGTGGCTGGGGTGTTTGTGTAACAGTTTAAGGGTAATGGGGGGATGAGCAGGTTTCTTTTTGATTTAATACGATCGTAGCTTCTTCTTCTGAGTCGTATGTAGGTCAGGACGAGTTTGAGGGGATTATCCGGTGTGAGTGGGGAAGCATTTAGTAGGGTCTCTGAACTTGTTGAAGTAACGATTGTTGAGGAGGAGCTCCGATCCTTGTCCCAGCTTTGGATTGTTGTCTGATCGTCGTTTTTCATTGTTGCAGATGCAGTCATGGGTCGTCAGCGAAATATAGGATACATGGTTCCCAGGGCTGCCGCGGTTATGCTCTAAACACGACGAACTAATTTTATCTTATTCTATGTAAGATATGTCCTGTGTATAGACACCTCTACTTGCCATTCGCATTCTCCTGCTTCGCATCTACGTCCGAGCCGGCGAACCTTTGTGGCCGTTATGGTATCGAATATTTATTATTTGAAGGTTCACGATTGAGCGGAGGAAGAAATGAAGTATACGGCGGGCTCCCTCTACCGCGACAGAGGGAGCTCTTCTACCCGTTACCGTGGGTAGTTGCAGGGTATCTGGAATCTTGACCTTATTACTAGGCACTTGGTACTTATTAAGATTCATGTGATTAAACGAACGTTGTATCTCACGGAGAATGAGGCGGAAAGGAACAAGAGAAGAGAAGAGAACGAAGAACGTGTAGGGACGGAAGAGACGAAGCTTTCTCTCGTTTCCCCTTCACCGAGTAGGAAGACACTCGGCTGTGGAGCCCGTATCGGTGCAACACGTGACTTTTGGCAAATGCAAGGTCCCCTCTCCGGTTTTTTGTAACGTGACCTTGGAACTGTTGTACAGCTTACTTTCGCCAATACCGTCTTGCGTGCTCCCTGTTATTGTTCGGTGGCAGAAAGTCTCGCGATTTTGATGAGCTTTAGAATGTTTTAACGACACCGGGGATACTTGAACGATGAACGATTATAGCAGGCTTCACTTCCAAGCCCTCTCTTTTTTTTATCAAGCTCGTTGAGTTGTTCTAAACTACCAGCTAAAAGTTTAAACGGTTACTGGCGTTGATGCATCACCTGCTCGACCGATACACGCGGCCTCCTTCCTCCTCGCGATTCGACAGGAAGTATATTTTCTAATGAAACAAAAAACGCGATAAAAATGGAAACTTATTCACGTGGTCCAAAC
Organism: Andrena minutula; assembly: GCA_929113495.1. NCBI lineage: Eukaryota > Metazoa > Arthropoda > Insecta > Hymenoptera > Andrenidae > Andrena > Andrena minutula. The sequence continues at coordinate 73,153,853 of OV815993.1, read as the reverse complement.
AAAAAAAAGGGAGGAGGATAAAACGGATAAGCGACGGACCTCGCGTCGGTACACTTCGCAGGATTGTGATTCTCTGTCGAGCTAAACGAAGGAGCAGTAAACGAAGAAGAAGATAAAAGACTAACGGCGTATTGTACAGTCGATGATAATTTATCACTCAGTCCACTTGTAAGATTTATTTAGCAGTTAAGGATTGGATTAAGAATTCCCTGTTCATATACGTATATTAAGTTACGTCGATACGATGTGGCCCGAGTATAGGGGCTACTTCGCGCTCGTAGGGACGACGGATATCAGCGATTTCTGTTTAACAAAGTCAATGTCGAGCGAGCAGCAGCACGTAACGATGTTTCCTCTCCGCGTCGGAGACAACACGCGTACACACGAAGGATTTCACTTCGCACACAGGCCAGCATAATTTCGTTCCTCCACCTACCTCCCGCCCCCCACCCTTGCCCCACTCCCTGCACGCCTCCCCTCGCCCCCAAGCTCCCCCTCCACCCTCCGTTTTTATAATATTAAATATTTTATTTTTCGTCGCAGAACCTAAGGTACAAAATGGTACTTTCTACCTTCTTCACGTTCGTATATCGATAGGTTGTAAGCGGTCAGCGCAATGTATATGTTTCTATGGACATTGTAAATAAGGTATACGGGCTCATCGTGAGTAGATTTATCGTTGCGATAGAATCCGCGCAGATTCTATCCCGACGCGCACCCGACATTTCACATGTTACACGCTTGTGTGTGTTCCCCCCCTAAGCGCGCGAGCGCGCGCGCGCAAATGTACACGGGCAGTTGTCATTGCATACACGTTACAGGTCATGGTATCTACCGGAACCGTCACTCTCAGTTGTAAATGCAAGGACTCGTTTTTAATTTATGTCGATGAAACTGTAATTTATTATGTGAAACATTCCACGGCAATGGTGATCAGTGTGTGACTGCGATCGATACTTCTTTTGTGGGATTTTATTGCAATTTTAGATTAACATAGCGCTGAAAGAAAGAGGAACAAATGTAAATAAAAAGCTTTTTTGCGAAACACCCTTATCGTTTGCATCCTGTCTCTCGCGGCACTGTCGATCTCGTTAGGCACATCGGAATGTTTTAAACTCCCCTGCTTTATCCCCCCTCGTTGTAGAAGAGAAAAGGAACAAAGTAGAGAAGCAGTCGAGTTCTAACGATCGCGTTGCATATGGAAGCGAATGTGTCGCGTAATAATACCAGCGATCGGTACGTAGAACGAGACGTTGAGACGTTGAAACGTTTTGTACTTGCATCAGCAGAGCAGTTATTTGAGTATTTTATTCGTTCCAAATAATATATATATATAAGTATATATATATATTTTTGTCGTGACTGGATTCGTTCGTGATAATGAGGAGTATTTAAGAACTGCTCTGTGAAGAGAAAGAATTAACTTTACAGCTTGTTTCTCCGCGTCCAGAGTAGTTTGCATTATTATCGCGTCCGACTTGGATCTGTATTGTACAGTGCTCGTCAGGCATAAACTTTTAATTTTCTTAATTCCAGTAGAAAATTGGCTTAAACGGTCGTGACCTGATTATACATCAAACGACGCTGCTCGCAACGGAGAATTGTGCAGTCGTTTATTTATTTGCCCCTTTGCTGAATTCGTAACGTTTAATTAGGAGGAACGGAAGAATGGAGTACACTCGATGGAGGTTGTTCTCTGCCGGCAGACGTCGCGCTGTAAAAGAAGCAATCTTGTATAGACGACTCAAATACGTCAGGAACAATGTAAATAAAAAAGTAATATTTAATAAAACTTATATGTATAAATGGGCTTCTGTCGAATGCAATAGTAAAAATCTTTGAAACAGATGAAACATTCCTTGAAATTATTAGATCTGAATAAAAGAAGTCCGAAGAAGAAGGAAATAATAAAGAAAGAAATAGATATTTTCTTCGATTACTTTTAATAAGAAGAAAGATATTCCATATGGAGTAACAATTTTTCGGGGGGTGCTTTTGAAAAATGTAGAGACACTATCTAGAAAATGTAACAACGTACACCATCTACCGGTGAAATGGTACAAATGCGAAGGCAGATATGCAACAAAGTGAACATAGTAGAAAAATTCAGTACCGATACATGATTAAATGTTTATTGTGCCCCCGTCTGTGGTTTCGTGATCATATAGATTAATAATAATTATCAGTATACCAAGTAACGCAGAAGGGAATTAATATTTCATTTCAACACAGCATCTTATATTTAATTCAAAATTTATTCTTCAAATTTGGTAACACATTAGTACAGGCCCGTTCCTAGCGGGGGTGCAGAAGACCAGGGGCGGCCGCAGGGCGTTTATTATATGTGAAATTTTTACTGAAAAGAATAATATTCGAAGCTCTTTTGCATGATAAATGTTTAAAGCTATGTATATATATAGAAAGCTTCTATATGTTTGTGTGTTTGTCTGTCGTCCAAAAACTTTCAAACGATAAACTCTGGGATCACGAAATGTGCCTCAGCTCATTATGCATGCTAATCCAAATGAATGTGGCCAATTTAACAAAAAAAACAATTTTATTATAAACTCAGAATCTAAATTTGGGACGAAGCGGAGTAGTAAAGCTAGTATAGATGTAAAAGTAAACTGACATATAAAAGATATCATATATTAAATTTTTAATTAAAGAATATTAAATTAATAAGGAAGGCAAAATTGTTTTTGCACCTGGACGACACAAAACCCATGAAGGCGCTGCATAAGTAGTAGAAAGTACAGTCAATTACAAAATCTACCAAGCCCGACATGTTTGTACTGTTATATATCGCCGTTTTAAATTTGCAACAAAACGTCCATTTTACGTCCATTTTAGGTCTGAACGTCCATGGCTTGATTTGTGAAAATGGACGTTCTTAAAACGTTTTCTGGACGTTTTTAAAACGTTTCCTGGACGTCTGGCCTGGACGTTTTTAAAACATTTTTGTGCTATCTGGGTTATTCACATTTGTCCAAAAATTTATCCAATAACAAGATCACCTTCCATGATTGGGCACGAAGAACTGACAATGGCGCCAAGTGCATCCCTCTGCATTGTAAACAGCCCTTAAGGACGATTGCTTCCAGTAGTTCCAGTAGCATGCTTTTAAAATACACACATTTAACTCACCGAAAACATTCTTCTCCATCCCTCAGTATATTCAATCCCATTACCTTCTTTATTCATAGAAACCATACATTTCATCCCTCCAAATCTATCCCAAAAAAAGTAATCGAATTGCATCACGCCAGCCTTTTCAATAAAACCGCTCCCGGTGCTCGACAAGTGTTTTCAAACCAAGGAATAACTGCCTCAAGAAACCGAACAATTCCAAAAAATTCCCACAGGATCGACAATCAGATTTTTCACTGGACTCTTGAAAATCCGCGCGGAATTAAGGAGAGCGATTTTCAAAATTCGTACGCACGCACGATGCGTACGACGCCGCAATAAACTTCGGTAGTTCCCGAAACACCGGAAACGTCCTTTGCAGTCCTTTGGTTCGTTTGCCGCCAAAGCCAGCAGTGTGTTGCGATGAAATTGTTTATCATTTGATTCGTGATCCGTCGCCTCTGCTATCAGAATAATATCAGAACACCGTGGAAAGGACAGGATCCCAGTAACACATCCCACCGAGGCATCGTTGCGAGGATCGCATCCTTCCGTGAAAATTTAACGTTTAACGAAGTCGACGATGGCCAAAGTTCAGCTGGCGAATGTAGCCGTGCTCGACAATCCTTCGCCGTTTCTAAATCCATTCCAGTTCGAAGTCACTTTCGAGTGTATCGAGGAACTGAAAGAAGGTAGGCCTCTTCGATTCTCTATCCTTATCACCAACCGCTACCGCAAATTCGCGTAAACAGTGGTTGGAAGAAGTACATTTTCGAAAGCTTCTAGCAGTTTGCTAGGTTAGCTTCAACAGCCAAACAGTTTGTTTTCCAAGGACGAATCGGCGCGACAAATTTTATTTTAGGATCTTATTAATAAGCAAGCTTTTAGTAACATCCGATTCGAATGCCTGCTTTTTCCGTGCCGATTGTTGCGTCACGGAAAACACGCGTTATCAAGTGTTTTATTAATGACAATGGAATTGCAGATTTAGAATGGAAGATGATCTACGTCGGCAGCGCCGAGTCCGAGGAATTCGACCAGGTGCTGGACACGATTTATGTCGGCCCAATTCCTGAAGGAAGACACATGTTCATATTTCAGGTAAATCGAAGAAACTCTCCTGAACCCAGGGCCACGAGCCTGCGTTTAAATTTGCGTCTCGCGAATCCTCTGTTTTTAATTTCAGGCTGACCCACCAGACGTCAGCAGAATACCAGTCAACGATGCTCTGGGAGTTACGGTCGTGTTACTCACTTGTTCCTACAGGGGACACGAATTTGTCCGCGTCGGATACTTCATAAATAACGAATACACGGATCCCGAGCTCAGGGAGAATCCACCGACGCAGCCTCAGTTTGACAAAGTACAACGAAATATCTTAGGGGATAAGCCACGCGTCACTAGATTTAAAATAAACTGGGACGACGGATCAAGCTCGACGACAAACAATGTGCCAGACGGTATGGACGCTCAGTCCCTGGAAGAGACGTCGCAGGACGCGCCGACGTCAACGTTGGGCTTCACAGAGAGCACGCACAACAGTATGGAAGTGATGTGAACGCCAGTTTGGCAATAATAAGTAAGCTAGCAGAGATCGAGGTTCGAGGAATGGAGTAGTACCTGGGATGAAGATTGAAACGGTTCATATATTTGGATACCTCAATGGAGAAGCATTAAGAGAAACGATAGCCTTTTGTACGGAGTGCGTTGATTGATTTTCCTTTGTTAAAAAAGAGACTCGAGTTGATAGAGAGTTACGCATGTTGGTTGATAAGGGGATTTGAAATTTTTGTGGGAATGTTTACCACGGAGAATGTATGGATACTTACTTGAAGACAGAGATGCGCAAGTTTTTTATTTAAATGAAATTTTGAATAACTAATAAAGATTAAAAAAATTATTCTTCATGTGTCGAATAAAGTCGAGTTTTTTTTAATTTTTATTTGTCATTTGTAATTTTGTTTAAATAAAAAGTTGCGCATCTCTGCTTGAAAACCAACGATTGCTTATTATGGATCACTACAACAGAGATAATTTGTTTGAGTATGGAAACTATAATTACTTGGTAGCTATAACAAGTTCTAAGCTGAGTAAGATCTATCTTGTAACAGAAGCCTTCTAACCACTAAGTACACAGTTATATACTTCGAGCTGAAGACTTTTGATTCCAGGGTTGTTATTACAGAAATATTTGATTGAACGTTAAGTCTCGGTAGTTGTAATTTAAAAACTATTGTATTAATGATATTCTAGAAACGTTTGGAACCTTGTGTTTTTAATACTTTAAGTATTATGTATTATGGCTAATTATTCTACTTGAAATTAATAGATATAAGGCTGTTCCCATTTTATCAGTGTATGTACATATATACTAAAATGAGAAATATACATTATGTTTTTTACTTCATTAAATATTGCTTCGAAATGTTTCGCCTCCCCCGATTTACCGTGTACGGTATAAGAGTTTATGGATCAGCTGTGTAACGTGAAATAATTATAATAAGAATACAAAGGTGGTGAAAAGCAATGCGCAACAGAATTACGCGAGTATATGAGTATAAGATAACACGAATATCGAGATGTGTGGGGTAAGATATGTTCTTTCGTGCCCCTGGTAATCTAAACGTGTGTTTATTGATATCAGTTCGTGAAAACGTTGTGCGTGCGGTCAGTGGTTTACTAACACACTCTCGGTTTCGGCCAGTGTTCGGCTACCGCCGTCAAACGAAGCTTATCTGCGCATATAGTTTTTTTTTAAACGTAACATCAGCTGCGTATTCAGTTACAGTAGGCGTGTACGTCACACCTTACAAAGGAAGATCCCGAACCCGGATATTCGAAGAATTCTAAGACTTTGTGAATATGTAGGGAATGTCCTCCCGATTACAATGCAATTTTTGTTTGCTGCCCAAATTTACACTAAGGGGGTGAAATTGACCCCTTAAGTTCCGGATATAAATTTTTTTGTATCTTTTACAGATTGCGAGTTATAAAATAAAATAGAAAAATAGCCGAATTTTCAGAGGTTAATTAGAGTGAATTTGGGCAGCAAACAGAAATTGTGTTGTAATCAAGAAGAAATCCTCTACATATTCACAAAATTTCAGATTTTTCTGAACATCCGGGTGCGGAATCTTCCCTTATTAGGGCAATTACTTAATCCAATTATACCACTGACGATTTAAGGGGAGAGGCCACTGTGAAATTTTTTCCCGACTTTTCTTTTTGTGCATTTTCATAATGTTTGGGGTCTCAAAAATATATCTGCATTGTTTCAAAGTGGAGCTCGAAAAATTCTGGGAGTTGCGGGAGATTTTGTGTAGGTGGCGCAGCGATCAGAATTGCCAGATAAGTTGGTGCCAATCGTCCGAAAAGATTATGTCCAACAATCTAAGTCTATCTAATAAGAGGGGTTATCTATATATATAAAAGAAGTCCTGACTGACTGAGTGACTCATCAACGCTCAGCTCAAACCGTTTAACCTTGGAACGTGAAATTTGGAAGATACATGGTTTTCATGACGTAGGCATCCACTAAGGAAGAATTTTTGAAAATTTTTTCGTCAAGGGGGGAAGAAGGGTAAACTGTATTTTCTCGGATTCCTTAATATCTCTTAGGCCCGATTAGATATCAACTTGGTTCTTACTCACAAAGATTGTCCACACAAATGCTAAAAAACTAATTTCATGATTTTACCCTGATCAACACCTAAAAACTAATTTCAGGATTTTGCCCTAATCAACCCCTAAAAACAATTTTCATGATTTTGCCCTGATCAACCCCTAAGGCGATGATGAAAAGAGGTGAAATGTGTGTTTTCATGGAGTCCTTAATATCTCTTAGGCCCAAAACGAAGCGCGGGGGTATTTTGCAGACGGCCGTGGCTCACCGCAAACCCAAATTTTTAAAAATGCTTCTTAGATGCCGATTCTTACTTTATTGTAAACGTAAATATTTTTCTACGAAAAAAATACCAAACGTTCTTTAAACGTTGCTTTTTTAAGTGCAAAAAGTTGTGTAAAAATTTATGCTTCCGCTTTTTCAAAAAAATTCACAAACATTCACCTCTTTTCACCTCATTTGCCGTCTGACTAGGCATAACCCCTTAAGGGAGGCAAGCTTATATATTGTCGAGATAGGTAGGTACGTAAGGACGACCTGGCCTTTGGACATGACCCAAAGTGACGAATCCTGCGTGACACCGTGGCAGTTTGGGATGACGCGTTGTTGTTTTTGAGGAAACTCCTTGTACTCTTCTTTCATCACGATTTTATGAAATCCGCTTGTTAAATCGAATTCACTGAAATATCTTGACTGTCCAAGTGAGTCTAAAATTTCGTCTATATTTGGAAGCGGGTAATTATCCTGTGGAGTTTTTATTCAATGCCCTGAAATCAACTAGGTACCCAAAGTGGTGAGTTGTACGGAGAGCTCGATGGCCTTGTATGTTCTAACCGATTCGTGTTTGATGGTCGGAGGGGCCCTTTTTCGTGGAAGCTTGTTTGACGAAAATTTTGGTTTCGTGGAGAGAAGGAAGGTGCATTTGGTCAAAGTTTATGTGGATAATGAAATTTACGCTGAATTTCATGATTTATTATTATTTCGTTCTCTATTTCCTCCGCCATCTTTTGAGCCTCTCCTAACGATTATGTTTCATGACGAGTACTTGTGTTCTAAGGTCCGGATGTAGTCCACGAAGATATTAGGATAGTGCGATATTGCCTTTGTAACACATAACTGTGAGTTTTTGTACTTCTGAATAGGATGTTGAATTTGTTATGGCGCGTTTAAAGTCGTGGTGCGTGATGATGAACTGTTGGTTGCATTGTGCTACGGTGCATCTTCCCTGATTGAGTCATGCCCGTTCGAGAGATGCAAGATTATAATTTTTAACTTTTCCAAATGCTTGCCTTAGACTTTAGAGCCTCAGTTAATTCCGCAACAGATCGGCAAGGTATTACCTCATCAATTGCAAGTCTTGCTTTTCCGGAAATTTTCTTCGCGATAGTCAGTTGCGTGAACATTTCTTCCGGTGGTGTGAAGGTACTATCTAATTTATTAATTTCCCGGATGAAGGTTTCAACAGCAATGTTCGTTTCGCCAAAATTCGTAATTAAATCCAAGTTTTCGCGTAACACTCTTGTTATTTTAGCGGAATATCGAACAACTGATGAGTGACTTTGTGTGTCAGAGAATGAGCAATCACCATCTGTAGATTCTGATGTGGACAGTTTCCATGAAGAAGCTTTTACTTCTTGGAAACTCATAGTATTACGTCTGAATACTTGTTTACGAATTTCTTCGATTTCAACAGCTACTTAATTTTTTGGTATTCGATACCTCCATATTGGCCTGTGATTCTTTGAAGCTGTTGGTGTTGATAATATCTTGTGTCATCATTAGGGGAGAGTCGTGCAGTACCAAACGCTCTAAGTTTTTTTGTTATACCTTGGAGTAGAGTCGATAAAAATCAGAAATTCAAAAACGTGTTTGTAGTAGATGGAAGTAAATAAGAGGAGGGATATTATTTTTGTGAAATTTAATAATAAGAATTGATAATTCGCACAAGTAAAAATGTTGTAATTTCTAGGAAACTAAAATTTGGCGTCCAGTGCCGACTAACTATTACATTTAAAATTTATTGATTTACTTGCGTTGTTTAGTAGAAACGACATTTTTTAAACTGGACGGATTAATAACTCAGTCAATTTTTATCGTATTCGCTTGAAATATTCAGAGAATATTAGTTAAATATATGTATTTTCAGGCTTAGAGAATATATGTATACCTGGAGCAGAGATGGACAAAATTTTTATTTAAATAAAATTCCGAATGATCGATATAGAAATTAAAAAAATTATTCGTCATTTGTTCGTTAACCCGAGTTAACTTTATACAACACATGGCGAATAATTTTTTTAATTTTTATTCGGTATTCGAGACTTTATTTAAATAAAAATTTTGCTCATCTCTGACCTGGAGGAAGCATGCAATGAGACGAAAGTGTTGACGGCGGTAGAAAGGTACAGATATAGTTTCGATACTCTCCTTCTTTCTCTCGCAGGCGCGGGGTTGGTTGACGAACTGCTCACGCGCAATCGCCCTAGCGCTAGAAAAAGAAAGGAGAGTACGCAAACTATACCTTTCTCTTTCTACCGCCGTCTACGTAAGTACATTTTCACCCATTGCATGTTTCCTCTAGGTATACACATATGCTCTAAGTTTTCAGGTGGTAATAAAGATTCTTCGTAAAAAGTTACATTTCAATAAAAAAGAATGCTTTGAAATTAAAAGTAGCCTTTATTTTCGACAGCCACAGTGGCTTCCCCCTTAATAAATTCAAAAAAATAGTACAAACAGAACTCAGCTGTAAGACTTACAATTTAGTAAACAAGCTTAGTAAACAATACCTATATTTTCTATTTCGTATAAGATAAGTAAATTAATAACAATCAATCGACATGTATCGTCTCAATTTCACCCGCACCTGCTACAAGTTCATCACAATGTCCAACAGCTTCTGTACTCTCGATAATATACCAATGTGAGTAATCCTTCGAGATAGTTCGAGAGCATGGACCAGGCCAGGAGCGTTGCCGTAGTTCCGTCGCCTCTAATTCACACGCACTTGCTGATATCGGTCCACAATACGAAAACACAATTCAATCTCCGTCGAATTCAAGGACTAAACCAATATCGATTTTTCGCGCGTGTCTCCATTGCCCGTTCCGTGCACTGGCCCTTCCCCTCGAGTCACTGCCACTTGAACCAGAGTTCTTGCATTGTTCGCGGTAAATCGAGGCCCGGAGCACCGCAGGTCCACCACTGCCGCCGCCCCCACCACGTAACCAGTCGCGAGCAGGTCTGGACACGTTCAGTGTGCCCCGGCATCGACGAGCGAGCGTAGCGTCAGACCTGGTCAGACCGCAGGTGGATTCCGAGCGGAGCAAGTGCCTTTTTCACGTGCCAAACTGTGCGCGCGAATGAAACTGTCAGAGGCGTTTGGACGGCTATTCCGCACATGCGACCACAACTACAAAAGTAAGAAGCATTTCGGGCCCCTCTACGTTCACGTCACATCTTCCAATGGTAAGTAGAATACAATTTCAAAGTTATTCCGCGCCGCGCGTGTGCAATGTCCCATTTCTCGTCTAGCAACTGTCAACTCTTAGCTGCGATAAAGTTTGAAGATCAGATTTCACGGTGCGGTCGCGAGTCTTCGCTGGTAGAAAAAGGAAGGTCGTAATTGCGTCGGTGGTGTTAAACAATGATAAAATTGAGGGGCTCGAGATACGCATACCTACATGTCAGCACAGCGCGCGTGCGATTACATACGCACGGGGGCCACCAGTTGCAGTAGATAATGAAATCAGTATGTTCAGATTCAATGGATTAAAGCTTTGTCGGTAATTCTTTCTATTTCGGTGGTCCTCCCTTGTTTTTAGAGCAATTACCTTCGTAATTTCTCATCAAGATTTCGTCATCTTGTTGAGAAGAATTTACAGAGAGATTAATGCATCGTGGTCGGTTACTTTTAATGTTCGGGTCTCTGAACCCGCGAGGAAAGCGTTGGGAAAGACGTGATTGTTGATAATGAACGGTGGTTTTATATAAAATTTTCATCGAAACGAAGCTGGAAATAAAAGAGAAAACGTCGGAATGATTCAGTGGTCAGTATTTCGTAAAAATCGAATCCTGATGGTGGTACTAGAACCGGAATATTTGCTCCACAATTCTCAGTACCACCACATCGTCCGAGTGACGATGAGTCATGCGACCAGTCCAGCGGTGTTTTTTCTCCTTTTCGCCCGGGAATCTCCGCAGCCATCATAGCAACGAGATACCAAAAGAAAGCGGGAATAGATCGTAATATCAAATTTTCGAGAACGAGCCTCTTATCGGGAAAAATCACTTGGTAGAATTGCAAACACTGTAAATACGTACAGTTTTCAAGCGATTAGGGTGACACCGTGCGTTTGATAACAGTTCGCGTACTTGTTGCTTTGTTATGTGATATTGTGGCACGTGCATGTTGTGATTTTGCGGCCGGCAAGGGTCGTTATATCATTACAAAATATACAGCTGATTCATTTACTTGTGTTAATAGATATTTACATGAATATAATACGTGATTGTTTACGAATTATTTTAACATAGTACCCGATTTGCTTATCGATTTATCGACTTCGTCGATTCGCGTAAAAAATGCCCAATGGTTTCTAATTGTTTATTATGATAATTAGCTGAGCATCGTGGATTTTCTTTCCTAAAATTAAGAAATTTCAAAGCATTCATGCATATTAAATCTTTCTTAAATATTTTTTAATACACAATTCAAGGGCGTGTGGTATTTGGTACGATTGATGCTGGGTTTTAGAAAACGGTCAGAAATCATCGTGTTACTGAATAAGCACTAGCGGGAACCGCGAGAGTTCATTCTCCTGGTAATAATTTTGAAACGATTACGTGTTTCACTTGTGAAACCGATTTGTTCGGGTTTAACCCCATAGTATCTATATTAAGCAGCACGGTGAACGCACGCGTCTTTAGATGGCGGCAGTGATCGTGAACAAAATGGCGGCCTATGGCGTCTCAAAATCTGCAAAATCACCCACTTGTACTTTCACCAATCTTCAGAATAACAATAATAAAATGACATTTTACGATAATTTTGCGCTCACAGAAGTTTAAACAGACTGTCCTTTCAACATATTTCGATCTACTACAGTATTTGACTCTGCATTATGTTCATATACAAAGAAAAATGTTTGCACTAATTAAATTATTATGCAAATACCGAAAAATGAATGTTTACAATAAATTTCACACTTTCTTCCCATTTTTGAATATTTTACGACGATGCACTTTTCTGTATAGTAATAATTTGACACTGAATGCGATCTTACTTTTCAAATGGTAAACTTCGATAAATATAATATTAAAATTGAAATGTTTAACCCATTATACGTTTTTCTTTTCCATTGTTTCATGAAATTATTCAAAAACTCGATAGATTAAAAGTGTTTTATGTTTTATTCAGCCTCTGCCTACTGTTTTTCGAAACGCATGCGTGCTGTGCAATAATTTTACAAAAACTATCGAATACTTAACAGGTAACATACAAAAATATGAATGTTCAGTAATTACTGTTTATAAAAGTCACGTGTTTCGTAGTCATTGGATCAGTAGTAAACGTAATGCAAAAGAAACCGTGATATTTTTAAAACTGATCGACAGTGAACGTAATTTTTTACTTCCAATAGAATTTCCAGCTAGAAAAATCAGAATTTCCCACAAAATCTCGTAGCAAAACGTTTTAGATCACTTTATTCAGACAAGAAGATTATTCGACTGGAGCTTCGATCGTATGTAGGTCTCGAGGGACCATCCAAAGTCCTTGAGCTTCGAACCGGAAGTGCCTCGCGTGCCAAAGCTCCGCCCTTTCTACTAAATCCCAATAAAATCAGAATCAGTAACCACTTTTTGAAATATTAAGAGTTCGCTTTGTTCATATGTTCTTTCATAAACGATATATGATTTCATGATTTATCAATGACCTACATCGATAACAGAACAACTGATTTCGTTAGGCATTAACATAACAAAGCACAAAATTAAATATTAATATTCGAATTATATCTATATTTATAATTTCGTTGTATAGCAAGCTCAAAATGTCTGATTTCCTTGATTTTTACAGTGGCACCCCCAAAGAAGCGGCTTTGTAAAAATAAAGGAAAACAGGATTTTATGGTTTAAATAAATTTTTATAATCACCTAATGAATTTTATTGAATTTGTATTAACAATATTTTTTTCCGTTCAATTCGGTTCGCCCAAGAATAAATCCTGAGTGAGCCACTGAATAAATATGTATCTTCTTATCGAATTCCACCAAAACGTTGGTGGTGAAATTTTAAATCGTTAAAGCACTTGAAGGTTAAATTCAAAATATGAAGCACAAAGTATTATTGCCCTTCATAGATATATATGTACCTTGAAACAATTATACTGGATTTAATTTTCCGAGAATAAAAGTTTCAGTCGCGATAACAACCTTTGCTTCAAAGAGCATGTGGACCATTTTACCGAAATCTGTTATTGGTACTATTTAAATAGATTTTATTAACTCGTATGAAATTATATTTCTTGAATTTCAAAGTTGATGTTCTCGAAAATGAAGCGCAATATGAAAAAACTTTATTCCTTTTTCTCGACTTATTTACTTGTTATAAGTCGAAAAAAAACAGTAACTTTTTTTAATATCGCGCTTCGTTTTCGAGATATTCGACTTTGAAATTCTTGACATTGCATTCAGTCGCGTATAAGAAAACCTACCGTAATAAAAATCACAGGCGTTGCGGGCAATTAGGGGCTACGTAGGATTCGCTAGTAGACAGTTGGGGGCAGGGTTGGCAGGAAAGATGTCTCTCGCGTGAAGATGCCGTAACGTCAACCAATCGACGCCAAAATAGGTGTTGGCTCTAAACCAATCAACGTCGAGGTTTGTTTTCCCGCCACTACGAGAGACACTTTCCTGGCAACCCTGGTGGGGGGTTTGTTGTCATCGAAATTTCCGACGAACCATGGGATCGACGAATATCTTCCTGAGACGAAATTATTTTTACAGGCTACGACCGCGGAAGGGTCCTGTCGTGACGACACTGATTGTTCCCAGGAACAATATTGTTATTCCGTGTCCGAACGATGCGTGGATTATACACATTGTAGCAGATATAATCGGCGAGAAAATGAGCGACGATCTCGTCAACCTTCGCAATGCGGACCATGCCTTCCAGGGTACGTACTTCGCTATTTCTTATTATTTTCCTTGTTATTATATCGTACTTAAAGCAACAAGAAGGTTATTTTTTTATTATTATTTCCAGTCACACTGCCGAAACACTCGGCACAGGTGAAATGGCTGTGCTATGTAAGAAAGCAAACACGCAGGAAAATGTTCCTGGTAAGTAGAATATATGATAAAACAAATATGCGATTCAATTAAACTCTTCCTGAACCTCGCTTCTCTATTTTGTTTCATATAGAAGTTGATAGAAGACTGAATACCAATGTAGTGATCTACACAGTACTTGGCGGAGCAGTGATCTGTATCCTGATAGGCATAGCCGTTATCTTATTCCTCAAGATTCGTGCACGAAGTAAGTAAAAGTACTGTGAATCATCGAAAAAAAAATACAATACACAGCTTCGCATAAGTGTGCTTCTACTAATAAAAATGAAAACTAAATTTTACTTTACAGGAGCCTCCAAACACCGCATTAATGAATCAGAACAGTGCACGGATCTTGTTGCAGTAAAACCAAGTGCTCCCCAAGCGGAAAGTAGTAAGTATTATTCAAAGATTCTCTAAAATCTTGAGCACTGACAAAGCACACAATTCACACTACGTAGAGTAGCACCGTTCAAAAGACACCTTTCTAAGTAACAAACAGCAATCATCGCATTTGCTATTGACGAATAGGTAGATTAGTCGAAAGCTTGCTGTCTGTTTGAAGGTAAATTTCTCTTCGAGACCCTTCGTTCGACGGTTCTCCTGTGTCTCTGTCGATTAATACGTCGCAGCGAAAAGAATTTCCAACAAATCGACGGCGAAGCGTCAATTGTGATATGTATCAGCACCAGCTTGCTTCTCTCTCTTAACTGTTCACTACTTAACATGCTGTCTATGGTAAAATTACTAACCGTTAGTAGGAACGGTTAATTTTGTTTTACGGAGACTACGATTATTTCGTTACAGTATACCTACCTTCTTGAACGCTGAATTAAACTACAAGCTGTTCAATACATGGTAACAATTTACATACGATTATGTATGTGACGTTGACAGCGCTTACACGATCCTCGACTTATGCTTTACTGACCTGCCGACGCGTTTTGCAGGTCCTTTCATTGGATACGGAGGCAAGCAAAAGAATGTGCCATTCTGTAACAATAATAATTCTGCTAAGGACAAGAATACGCTAGTTTGCGCGTCTGGTTTCTCGCCACCGCATTGGGTCCGTGCGAATCCGAATTACGACGGTAACGTCAGCGATGACAATGTGGCTGCGTCGGAGCATCTGCATTCTCGGTCCGAATTGCAACCAGCTGCTGGTCCTTCACATATTTGGGGCCCAGAGTATGTAAATTCCAATTATATTAATAATCCAAAATATACTATTTATTCTAGAAATTTCTGTAGCCATAATTCAATCCGACGTATTTTTCTTATGTAATTAGCTGTATAATCGTTATGATTGTGTGCTTGCAGGCAATTAGCGCTTCAAGTGACAGGGTATGCAGAAGAAATGGACAACAGTGCCAATATAGTTTTAATCCAGGGAAACAATCGATCTCCGTTAAACATAACCGAGGAGAATAATGATGACGAGGACGACGGCGAGGAAATGTTTAATAACGAGAATCGTAACAGTAATAACAACGGCAGTCGTTCAACGGAAAATAATGCTGAAGACAATCGAGAGCGTGTCCGAGCTTCAAATATTTTGATCACGCAAAAGATATCCATGAATGTAAATGTGCTGAATGGTGATTGTTGATCATGAGGGATAGAAATTTTACGATATAATGTCGAATGATGGGAGTGGCGGACTCGATGGAGGTGTCATCAAATTCATTTGGTAAAGACTTTTTTCTTAGATGTAATGTTTTTATTTGGATGAGGGTTAAGAAGATTGAGGAGGAACCTTCAGTAGGATATTTTGTAGAATACAGTTAAACATATCTCGTTTATCGGTTCGATCATAATATTTTAACAAGTATTCAAAAAGGAAAGTAAGTTCTTCAAATTGCAAGGCTGTCAGCTGGAAAGATCTATATAGTCTAGAAATATTATGAACGAAATGGTTTATCGACACTCTACCTAACAATTTCATTAGAACGCACGATACTAACTTTGCTCTTATTCGTGAAATATTTTCAATACATTCCCAGCATGATTTTAAATTCTTCTCATTTCTCTGTTTGATGAGCTCCTACATATCAATTAATATAACACTTACTAATGTATTAGGGCTGTTGCATTTTATTTATTTCTGTTTTCTCTTTGCAGTTTTGCTTTTAACGATGAACAGTTTTTAAGAGGATAAGTAAAATTTCGAAATTTGATGAAAAGAAATACAAATTATGGTAGAAACGTAAACATTGTCTACCACTATTATTGCAATAATTCGATGTTAATGGATGGTTAAAGGGTTTCCGTATGTTTTAAGTTTTAAACGATACGTCGTTGTTATTAGTTTATGCTAGTACATGAGCGTACTGCATTCTGCATCGTAAGAGATGCTCTTATCATTTACGAAATATAGTTAGTATCTACTTTAACGTTGAAGTGTTAAAATATTATAAATATGAAATGCTCAAATATTTTGTATCGCATAGTCCTTGCTAACGTTAGGCAAGAGTGTGATAATTGTATATATCAATTTTTGTTGGTTCTCGAATATTTGCATATAATACCGCACATGGTAAAATGTAGCGGTAAATTATTATTCGAGTAAGTATTAAAATGTAATAGATATAGAATTTAAATCAGCGCGGTCCAAGCCAGAGTACGTGTGCTCTGTGGGGTTCTTCCACAATTGTCCGTGTAGTCACGGATTCCGCGCGTAAAATTACTCTCGTGCAATTTAAGGACGGCCCCAAGGGGAAACAGGCGCGTGGGAGGCCCCACCGCTGGACTGCGCTGATATAGACCTTAAATTAAAAATGTAACTTAAAGAGTTGTTGACGTATTGTGGTTTAATAACATAATACATTTTGTACGTCTACAGCCGGGAATCCACCGAGAAGCTGAGCTATGCTATGCGATGCTATGTTTTAGTTTAGCTTTCGGTGGAAATTATCCATGTTTTAGCTTAATTTTCGCATAGCATAGCATAGATTAGCTTCCCGGTGGATTGCCGGCTTAACTGTGGAAAATGTTACTCATTATTTATTCATGAGGTTCTACAATTAGAACATTACATATACATATTGTATCCGCATAACATAATTCATCATGTTTTATACTTATATATTGTAATTTCGATTATCATATCACAGACCAACTGCATGTTACATCTAAATATGATCTCCAATGTTTGATATACTATATATATAATAATTAAAAATAATTTTTTATCAACTAATGACTACTATTATTACTCCCTTTATTTAATGATTCTAAGATCTCTATAGCAAAACAAGTAGAGACTTGAGTATGCGTTCCAATTAGGAGTGGGTTCCTCGAAGCGTTGAAACGCAAGAAAATTCCGAGTTTCGAGAATTCGAATCTTTGCACGTTTTTCGTCATTCGAAACTTAGCTAAGAAAAAGTATAAAATATATATGAATTTGTATATTCTTATATTTTTGTCTGTATTTTAATGAAAACAGGTAATGACCTGTGGCCAATTAATTAAATCTCTATTATAGAGATTTATGCAAAAATTTTGTTGACTTCAGTTCTTAAGTCAAGATATTCCACTTACAAAACAAAATCAGCACATCAAGTTTCGAAAGTTTTGGGAGTCGAAGCCTTACAAAATTTCGGATTCGAATTTCGCGAATTTAAAAATTATCGTCGAACTCGCCCCTAAATTATTATTATTACTGTTGTTGTTATTATTATTATTATTATTATTAAATTAAATCTTTAAGTGGGATCTACTTTTTCTTAGATCAGTTATTTGTGGCACTTACTCTCTGTATCCTTGAGTTTCGAAAGTTTCAAAGCCTTGCAAAGTTTCGCATTCGAGTTCCGAGAATTTAAAAATAGCTTTGTTGCGCTTTCCGCTTATAAATCTGTGTGAAGTTAGCTATAAGGCGTCGAGAGATGTCGAGATTCGACGCAATGCGAGATTTGAGAACGGGCATCTGCGTATGCTTGTGAGTATGTAGCCTTGTCAAGTGCAAATGTACCCCCGAGTGACACAGACGGGAGAGACCTTGGGTGGAACTCAAACAAAAGCCGACAACCGTTATCTTCCCCATAAATTCTTTCGGGAGAGGACTTTATTATTTTCAGCGAACCTCTTCTAGGACCCCCCCCCCCCCCCCCCCAGTTGTTTCCATGTAGGGCCGCGTGCATAAACCACCTGCACACAACCGCGGTCCTGTGGGTGGAGAGGAGACGATCAAGGGATAGCCCCAAAGACGTAGGGGGAGGCAGGAAGGACCAACCACCGACGCCGCTAGGAGGGGATCACCGTCTTGATTGGACAACAGCGGCTGCTTGGAGACAAGGACTGTGTTTCAAATCAACTGCGCATGAAATTGGTAGCATCGTACGATTCCCTAGAATTTATCTCACTTGCCACCAATACGATGCCACTTCCGGTGCAGTGAGCGTGCAGCAATCGCAGAAAATCAAAGGAGAAGCAGTCACTACACCGCTCTCTGCACCAGAAGTGGCATCGTATTGGTGACAAGTGAGAGAAATTCTAGGGAATCGTACGATGCCATCAATTTCATGCGCAGTATCACGGCCGTCTGTAGACAGGCCACCCATGGCCGTCTGTAGACAGGCCACCCACGCAGGGTTTGGCGGACCCCGGCCCAAGCACCATACCTACAGGAGCGGTGGTAATGTGTGCGTGAATTGATGCTGGCGCCAAGCCAGCCACGCGGCGACATCGCGCAACGAATGTGACGTCACAAATCTACCGCCGCCAACGCCAAGCCCAGCCAAATGCGTGACGGGCGCGTACAGGAACTACTACTCGATTGGAGACGAACCGACGCCAGCGCCAAGCGAGTGACACCGCGGCCAATCAGCGTCAACCTATTTCCCCGGCGACGCTAATTGGCCATCATTGGTTGTTTCCTTCTGACCAATAGCAGCGGTGGCCGGTGGACCCTGCCTGAAATTTCCAAGTGCTTGGGCTGGGGTCCGCCAAAGCGCACGTTTTACGTGGCACAGGGTCCACCTGTGACGTCACATTCGTTGCGCGATGTCGCCGCGTGGCTGGCTTGGCGCCAGCATCAATTCACGCACACATTACCACCGCTCCTGTAGGTTGGTGCTTGGGCCGGGGTCCGCCAAACCCTGCACCCACGGCCGTCTATAGTATAGGCCACCCACGGCCGTCTGTAATACAGGCCACCACCTACGATGTCGCAACACCGCATTTCGAGGAATAACCATCAGTCCGATGACTATGTTCCGACTGGTACCAGACGGCCGTGGTTGGACGAAAGGCTTCAGAAAGGACTGATGACAGCGTTGCCATTTTGGCTAGGTGGTTGCCTGTACTAGAGATGGCCGTGATATTATACCATAACTTAATATATATACCATAAAAAACTTCAAAAAAGTAAAAAATTACGATAAATACATGAAAAAGTCGAGGACGAAAAAAAGAGTTTTATCAAATAAATCACAAGAAATAAAAGAAAATAATATAAATTTATACTTATAGGACCTTACCTAAGACCTTTGACTCATGTATTTTGATCAGCAGTTGTAATAGTTTCACTGATAAATGAAGGTGTATTCTTACCAACGACCATACTGCGTCGGACCAAACACCAGTTCCCGTCTGATCACTGCAGTTAAGCGACGCTAGGCGCGGTTAGTACTTGGATGTGTGACCGCTTGGGAATACCGCGTGTTGTTGGTAAATTTTTTTTGCTTACAGCCTCCCAGATAGCACAACGTTTGGTAAAGTCTTAAAGACGTCCAAAATGCGGCTGAAAGACGTCCAAAAGGCGGCT
This sequence comes from Andrena minutula, assembly GCA_929113495.1. Taxonomy (NCBI): domain Eukaryota; kingdom Metazoa; phylum Arthropoda; class Insecta; order Hymenoptera; family Andrenidae; genus Andrena; species Andrena minutula. Next base: position 73,134,006 of record OV815993.1, on the reverse strand, counting down.
TATAGATGTCTTAAAGACGTCTTGTTCCAAATCAAGACAGTTTTAAACTTTTTGGAACGGGTGAGAAAACCTCGGTATCGTCGCCTATAGATACCCAGATATCACTGCGCTTGTGCGAAGCTGCAGCCAATAGAAAGAAGGCGTATGTTACCTCGTCGCCCCTCCCTCCAAGGAGTTCACCCCCCGCAACAATTCTTCCGTCCCTAAGGTAAATGTCCCCATTAGCGACCGTTTAAGAGTGTGACTGGTTCGAAATAGTATATTTTTTACTAATATACGACAATATTTGAGTAAAATATGGATCATTGTGTTTTTTGAAGTCTCTAGTTTCTTAATCAAATTAGTTTTAGAGTGATATTTGACTATTTACACAAAAATTATGGCGAAAATTATATTGGACCTTAGTCCCCTTTAGTGACCATCTATTTTATACCACAATTTTCTGCTACAATAATGAAAGAAAATGGATATTTTCTTTTTATTTTATAATTCTGTATATATTTCTCGTTAATTTCAGTAAGTTACTGCATGGATCCATGTATTTTTATTGTAAAATTTGCGAGTTTAATGATATCTGGAGTATAACCTCACGGTTTTAGAATCTGTCAACTTTCATGTCAATGACCAAGTCTTAATTTACATGTGAATTTACTTAAAGATGAATGTACGGCCACATAAATAACGTATGAAACAATAACTGAAATATTTCGCTTATATTTCGCTTTCTGTGTTGCAATAAACAATAACAAAATGAAGTGGTCACTAATGGGGACGTGGTCAGTAATGGGGACATTTACCTTATATTCCTATCTCCATGATTCAAACACCCGTTTCCAAGTGGGTATCGATTAGTTTATAATCTTGAAGTCCTCTCATTAATAGAATCTCTAACTATTTTCAAACACCTAGGGCTCGTGCGAACTTCACTTTGTCTCCCTTTCCTATTACATTCGTGTGATCCGATTCAAACGTCGCGCTTCTGAAGTTTATACTATACGCCGCTAGACGGGAGTCGCAACACTATTAGCATAGAGACACTATAATAAGAGTCTGGACACGAGTGACAGTCCGCCATGTTTGATCGAAATCCCACGAGAGAGAAAGAGATATACGCCATTTCACTCTTAACCACTCTTAACAACTCTTACGTTTATGGTAGCAATTCTATGGCAATGCACTGCGCATTTAAATAAGTATAATAAAAAAACATATATCAAATCGAACACAAAATTTAGTTTTTTACTTTATATCTTCATTATCTTGGTATAATGGACAGATTTAAAAATCAGCGGGAATAGATGAAAAATGACGGGCCAATCAAAAACCCAAATGCACATTTTCAGATTAATAGATAGTAAAATACCGCCATAAACGTAAGAGTTGTTAAGAGTGAAATGGCGTATATCTCTTTCTCTCTCGTGGGATTTCGATCAAACATGGCGGACCAATCAAAAAGTGGCCTTCTCGTGTCCAGACTCTTATTATAGTGTCTCTATATTAGCAGCAATGCATGGTGAAAATTTGAATTTCTGCGAACAACAACATGTAACCGACAGTGGAGTTTGTGTTTATATTATTTTCTTATTAAATCCTTGAAAAATATAAGCACGAGCATAATGGATGACATAATAAGTCTCAAGAACAAGCATATGAATAATACAGATTCTCAAATAAAGGAGTTATTAGAGAAGAAAATCAAGTTAATAAATCAAGTTAAAAATAAACAGAATCAGCAGTGTAGTGGTAACTACTGTTTTACTTGTGTTATTAGCTTTTATGCGTAAACAAAACTATATTCCACCTTTTTAGAAGATGAAATGAAAATCACTGAATTAACATCGCAATTAACCTCTATGAAAGAGGGCCTCCAGTCTGAGAAGCAAATATTGGAATACAAGGATCAGGACTTAGCCAAGCATTTGAATTATATAGTAATTGTTTTTGCCATGGCTATGTTTATTAAAAATACAGGAAAAAGTACGATACAATATTTTTATAGGCAGAGTTGGAAGCACAGAAGAGCAAGTTTTTAGAAGAAAGCCAGTCGCTAGAGCTAAAGAGAAATGAACTTAAACACTACAAACAAAATTTGAACGATCAAAAATTGCTGGATTTAGGAAGGTTTGTATTGTATTATATTACATTCATAAACTGTATAAATTGTTTTAATGCTTTGTAATTATGTATTATAGAAAGAAATATAATTTATACAAAGAAGTGACTAGGGTGCGGTGGGATTTCGACAGGATTGATAAAAATGTAGAAGGATGTATCCTTTTAACTATTATCTTTAATTAGTATTTGACATCTCATGACTTTGCGACCACGTGCATAAAATATATCCTTAACGTTGATGCCAGACGTGACAAATAAAAAGGATTACATACATCACTTCTGTTACCCACGTGAGAAGAATGATCTGCCTGATCTCCTGTGGCAAGAAATATATCGATCTACTGTTCCTACAGAAAGTAAAGATGTATCTAACAAGGAGAATGTAATAGAAAATAAATAGACACAGCGCGTACTCGATCACACATATATAAATTCTGATGTTTAGAGTACGTCTGTTTGCTTTCACTTTGTATTACAGGGAAGAAATTTCTTGCACAGTTCCTACGAAAAGTATAGGCTTCTCCCAACCAGAATTTCATTTCTCGTACACTGTAATTTCATTTACAAGGTTGTTGGAAAAATTAATGTGGAGTATGCAACAACGCCATTGAGGTTTCGTGAAGTCGATTATTTTAATTCGTGTGATACGAACTTCTATGAAATGTCTACCTGAATCCTATCGATCCTATACAGTAATCTTTCGCTATGGGCTCGCGCTCGGGGTTGGCGGCGAACGCTTAACGCATAGTTGAGTGAGTCTATAGCGAAATTTTAATGTATTCTCAGCTATGTATCATAAGTAGGTTTATTTCTTCTCTTGATTACATATCTGTATCGTAAGTTACTCCTCGAAACAGTGGCGCACCCAGAGAGGGACCTAAAGGCCCTGGCAATCGCCCAAAGAAGGGGCTTTGCAAAAAGAAAAGAAAACAGGATTTTATTCTTTAAATAAATTTTTATAATTGCGTAATGAATTTTATTGAATTGGCATTAGAAATATTTTTATCATTGACATAACTAGGATTTTTATCCAAGTCGCATTTTCTCCTCCCCCCTCTCTCTCTCTCTTTTTTTATATAGGTAGAGTTACCTACAAATACATACCTACATTTAACAGCTTAATTCTAACAGTTTTAATTCATAATTTAACGTATTAAGAACATTATTTTTTTGTTTATTTAGTTGCCCTACATCGATAGCATTTCGGCCCAAATATTTGTTTCTTTTCAGATAGGATTTTATGAACAGACGAATATATTTTACTTATTTCGATAGCTTCTAGGGACAGGTCATCCTCCCCCATTAGGGGGACCAATCCGCATTTTGGGGGAGTCAGGCCCACCCGGCCCCCTAACGAGTTACACCACTGATTTTTATTCCTTTCAACTCGGCTCCCCCAAGATTAAATCCTGAGCGCGACACTGCTTCGAAAATAGACATCACTCTCACGATTCCAAATATTCATAATAAAAAAGTGAAAACAGACTTCGATAACCATTTCGATTATTCGGTATTCAAATCGAATCCGCCGCACGCCCGCCACACCCTTAAACTTTACATATCCGTGTAACATTTTCCTTCACAATTACCGCCCCTTCAATTTCTCAAAAAAAGGGCGTATCAGTTCCCAAAATGTTAAATCCCGATCTGCTTTAACGTATTACTGATCCTCTTCTTGTACATTTAAAATACAATAAAAATAAATACTGCATGCTCAAAATAACCCCGACGGCCGACCTGGTGCACTCTCATGAAAACGTTACTTCATGCTTCGGAGAAATTTCTACTCGAAGTTTCTAACCTACATGCTTACTTCCATCCTCCATGCACGATTACATATACACAAGTGTCTAATTTCGGTGCACGGAATTAAGATCATTTGACAATCAGTAAAAACGACCGAACGTATATAACGATCGAATAACTCGTCACATATATTCGAGAGGAGAGTACGAGCGTTGATCAGGAATCATGACGACGTTGCTCCGACTCCTCCATTCCCAAGGAGTCAGGAAAGGCCTGACCTTCTTGGGATCAAAAGACGTTAAAGTGTACGATGCAGCGCGTCGAGCCGTATCATCGACACCGAAGAAGAACGAAACCGCTACGGACTTACCACACGCGGTGAACAACAACACATGGGTCTCTTATGGATTCGACCTGGAAGACGAGTACCTAGACCGTCATTTCATGCACCAATCATTCTTCGTCACCATCTCCGTTTTGTTAGTAGGCGGAGCATTCATCATGGCTTATATGCCCGACCCGACGTTAAGAGACTGGGCCCAGCGGGAAGCTTACTTACAGCTTCGTCACAGAGAAGAGAACGGCTTGCCTCTGATCGACCCGAATCTCATAGACCCATCGAAGTTCACTCTTCCCAGCGAGGAGGAAATAAAGGATGTCGAGCTTATTATTTAAACAGCTACTAGGACATCATGTACATAAAGGAGAAAAGAAACCTACCACCCTTAAATACAAAGGGTCAATCGTTCCACGCATACTTGTCCGATAGTCCTTCGACTAGGAAATAGTATTTGTAATATATAATAAAATGGTTTTCGTTACAAATGTCCTTTTATTCCGACGAATTCTCAAACCCCAGACCCTAGCCAAGATGAGATGAAATTGTTGAAAGAGAAGGAGGAATTCGTACCTTTACACTGATTATGTAACAAGAAATTGTCGAGTAGCGATCGCTCCTCGCGATCGGGGTTTAACGTTAATGTGAAAATTTATTAATATCTGCCGTTCGAATGATACACAAATATTTTATTTCCCTATCTGTTAACAAATTAGAATTTATAATCTTACACGATAAAGACAAGCTAGGTAATATAAACTTAATATATACATCGTTACACGTAAGTTCTACAGGCGTGTCGTAATCGAGAAAGTAAAAATCGTAGAATCGCGGGGACGCACAAGAAATACGAGAAAGCGGAGTAGTTATATAAGAATGTAATACTTGTCTTTCTTTTAAATGCTTTTAATTCAATCCTAATGCAGGTAATTATCCGAATAATCTTTACCTATGTACAGAATTACGGTATTCTCGTTGCATACCAGAGCTTGTATACATTGCGTTTAGACGAGTAATAAAGTATAAACGCGCGAAGTAGAATGACACAGTATATTCGTGATATATGTATTGCGCCTCTGTTTTACCTTCATCCTCCGACGTGTGTCTCGTTAGAAAACAGAAAAAATTCGTCCTGCTTGGAGAGCAAACGATCGTTACTGCGTTGATGTTACCGCGGAGGACGCGGGGACTGCGTTGCCACCGGCCAGCTGGTTTTGTTGGAGAACAGACGTGTAAAAGGACGTGTTCTGCGGCAAACTTGCGCTGACGGTGATGGGTGGCATGCCGGGCAACGAGATCGGTGTCGTTACTACGTGAGATTGAGGCACATTGAACTGCACACCGGGCGACGATAGACCTTGTATGGCGGTGAAGTCTTTCGACGACGCGACGGTGCCGGCTGCTTCGTTCAGAACCGTAATGTTTGGAGTGAAAGCTGGTAACGGCGGAGTGGTCGGCATACCAGGTATATTCGGCATTGCGTTTTGATAAGACGAAGAATTGTTACCTGAATATAACGACGAGAAATTATCTTTCGGAAAGTAACTTTTTTCTCCTCCGAGGGTATTTTAATTCGTGTGACTATATGACTATAGTACAGTAGAGCGTTAATTAGCAGAAATGCTTGGGACTCAGGTGGTTCGGAAATTCGAATTGTCCGGATAATCGATAGTTATCCGGAGAATTTAAGAAATATTAATTTGGAACAAAATGGCGGCTATTTAAAGTTGAAATCCTGATTTTTTACCGTGATTTTTGCCTGAAAAAATCAGGATTTCAACTTTAAATCTAAAACAAAATGGCGGCTATTTAAAGTTGAAATCCTGATTTTTTACCGTGATTTTTGCCTGAAAAATCAGAATTTCAACTTTAAATAGCCGCCATTCTGTTTCAGATTAATATTTCGGAAATTCCCTCCGTTAATCGGAAGATACATTAATATACTAACGAAATCGTTTTTGTTATTTGATTTTAAATAATCTGGTTCCGACTGGCAGTGCTCACCGCAAAACCAAATTTTTAAAAAGGCTTCTTGGATGTCGGTTGTTACTTTATTATAAAAGTAAATACTTTTTCTACGAAAAAATTACCAAATGTTCTTTAAATGTTGCTCTTTTAAGTGCGACAAATTCTGTAAAAATATATGCTTCCACTTTCTCAAAAAAAAATTCACAAACATTTTGGCCGCCTGACTAGGTATAACCCCTGAAGGAGAGGTTCCGGTCTAAAAGTTGATTTTTTTTATTTCATTTTTCGAATGTTCTACCTTTTAGGAATACGTGTTTAAAAGGATTTGTTGAAAGTCGTAAAATTCCTGCAGTTATAGGCATTTGAGTAGCGGCAAATGTATGGGCAACAACCGGCCACTCGGCGCTCACGTAAAACTTTAAACGCGTTTTTCTCGAAACAGTCTTTTCAAAACGGTGGGACCTGTATCTCCAAACGTTATTATCCGATTCGACTGAAACTTTTTTTATTTTGAAGAATATACTTTTGGCTAGGGGAGAAACCAGACAAAATAACAAAAAATTGAAAATTTATCATTTTCAAAGGCGTTGAAAGAACGAAAAATATAGGGGAAGAGTGATTTCAAACTTTGAGTGTCGTTATTTTCTAAAAAAAATGTCATTTTTTTAATTTTTTCTGCTTTCCCCCCTAGCCAGAAGTATATTCCTCAAAATAAAAAAGTTTCAGTCGAATCGGATAATAACTTTTTTTGAAGATACAGGTCGCACCAACTTGAATGAATTTTTTGACGCCTCGACTTCAACGACTCCCCAGTGCGGTCTGCAATGATTAATTATAAAACAAAAAATATATTTCTATAGCTTAAGACATCCTTAATACAATACAAAAAGTCCCATTAAATTATATACAGTAGTTTTCCTTTAATTAATTCCTAAAGATCGCCTATTTTTCTGGGCTCTAGACCGGAACCTCCCCTTAATTTATATAACGCAAAAGTCAATCAATCAATCTACCGCTACACTTGTTCGAGAAAATAGTGGGGATAGCGATGATGCAGCACTGGTTCAGATAATTGACGCTCTACTGCACGATAATTTACGAATACTTACCAAACGTAATAGTCGTTGCGCCTTGAGTAGGCGCAACATGAGGCACGGAATTAGTGGTAGTAGATCCTCCAACGGCGGCAGGATTTAATTGGGAAGTAGTATACGTTTGTACATTCTGAGTATAAACAGACTGCACCGGCATGGTGATTTCCAGCTCAGACTTCGTAGTGCTCTCTGGCGACGAGATATAATTAGGTGGAATAGAAAATCCTGGAGGTATACTTGTCACCACGTTACTCCCTCCGCTGTGAGTAGTGCTGGTTGTAGTCACCTGACTTGGAATCGTAGTCTTGATGTTACTCTAAAACGAAAGAAATCAAAACAATTAAACAGAATTTGATCATATCAAATGCAATTCTTGAAACATTATGTACCGGATACGAGTTGGTCGGTTTATGTTCTTGGACGCTTCTAATGGGTATTCTGTGAAGGTATCCATATCCGATTCCACAACCCAAGCTGCAAAGACGTGGAAAGTAATGTTTAAAGAAATATTTGCACACATAGCAAGTGAAAATATAGAATTTATATATTTTCAAAGAACTAATGCGATTACCTTCCTTCTCCGCCCCAAGTATGATTGGGCGTGATCGTGACTTCTCTACAAGAATCATCTTCCGTGTTATACACGTATAATTTTAGAAGTCGAGACTCGTGTGCCTCTATTAAAGTAAATAAGTCCTCGGACTCGTGTAAAACTGAATCGGCGCCAATAATATAATCTGTAAATGGTCGTAATCCTGCTAATTCCGCAGGGGAAGATGGATGCACTTCCTGCACAACATATACATATCCTTGTAACTTATCGAACGTACTCTCATACTTTTGTGGTCTAACTAAACTCGATAACTACAGGGCCGCTTTAACAAATTTGAGCGCGCTGGGCTAAAAAATTTTGACGCCCTAGCCCCTAAGGGTGCCATTTCTTCGCAATCGATGCAAGGTAGTACATCACAACCCTGGGTCTCCACCAAGGCAAACACGAACAAAAGCAATGCCCGGGAACGAAATTTTTGTCTCCAAAATTGAAAAGAAAAAAGCATTTCAACATATTTGATTCTTAAGCGCCCTTGGATCATGGGTGCCCCAGGGTTACAGCCCATTGGTAAAGGTGGCCCTGGATAACTAGCAATTTATTATCCAATTCAGACGGACCACAAAGTAAAAATATAAACGTATTCCCTTCTCCAATACACACTTACAAGAACATGCCAAACATTCTCATTGGAGCCTTCGAAGGAACAAAACCTCACGCTAACTCCTAGAAGACCTTGTCCACCCCACGTCAGACTAGGTACTATAACGGTTTGTCTTATAGACTGTGTTTTGCTACTATACACTGTAAGCGACAATTTCTTATCCACGCCACCTTTAAGAAGCTCCTTCAACGTATCGTTGTCCTGGTCCTATAGAAAGGAGATAATTACAGTCGTTAAAAGATACATTCAATTGGAAGTAATTCATAAACAACAAAAAATGAAAATGAAAACACACCAGGCGGGTATTTCCGATCGCCACAATGAAGTCGAAGAACGCTTCGAGGCCAGCTTTCTGTCCAGGAGACCCGTCCTGTACCTGTTTCAATTACGAAAATCCAATGAAATATGCTAAATATATGTTAGGGGAACACCCATATCCATGCGAGAGCGTATTAAAATTTAATCTCCTTTATGTACAGTACACGAAAACAAATTTGCTGTTCGGAGTTATACTGAAATGTTCTCTGTTGAAAGAAGGAATCTTTGCTGGCGAAATGAATTATTCTGACAAGTTGCCTTACCCTCAATACGTGGTAACCTTCTGTGCCACCTCCAGGTATCTCAACACTGTGGGAAGATCCCATTTCTGATAAGGAAGTTTCTTAAGTCACTTGATCTGTACAAATAAAAATCATCAAAACAACCGTTGCTCGTGAATTGATAATCGAATAGAAAAATATGCAGCGCAAGGGCTTTAGACAAATTGGTTGGTGACGTTGCCTATCATATGTAGAAATTCGGTATACGCTACGTTCATTCAGTGTTACCAATGTAGTGTCCTTTTTTAATAAAGATAAAAGTATCTACATTTGAGATTGAGATACGATTAATTGAATTTTGGTGTGGTTTGTAACTTTATTGCGGAATCGAGTAGCGTTAGTTTAGAATTATGTATATTAATTCTGAGATAAATAGTTATATTAAATTTACTGGTGGGATCTATCTTGTTTTTTTTTTTAAACATTTTAATAGCTATATTTTTGGGAAACTGAGGGAAGCATTCATTTTTATTGAGCGTTGTTTCTTATTTTATTTATAAAACCTGTATTTCTCAGTCTCAGAAATATTCTTTAGAATGTAAAATAGGTATTCGATAATTTGCATGAAACATTTACAATTAAAATGCAGATATTTGATATTGTTTACTATTTGAATTTTTACGTTCGATAATAAACCGCGAATTCCACTTACGCCCAAATCGCCCGTGATTTTCATTAGGGTAGGTTTCCCTGTACGCGACTGGACGCATCGTCAAGAATTTCAAAGTCGATTTTTTCGAAAATGAAGCGCAATATCAAAAAATTGTATTCATTTTTTTTAACTTGTTTACTTGTTATAAGTAGAAAAGAAAGAGTACCTTTTTTTGATATCGCGCTTAATTTTCGAAAGAATCGATTTTGAAATTCTTGAAGTTGCGTTCAGTCACGTATAGGAAAACGTACCTTAATGAAAATCAGGGGTTTAAGTACCGACACAGATTTAGGTTTATTCCTTTTTTTTTTAACTTACGTTTCCTGTTACTTCTAAAAGATGGCGCTTAAAGAGAAATTCTGTGGGGATATCCAATTAAGAATAACCGTTACTTTAGGGCGAAAGAGAAAAACACGTCATAACTATTTAAGAACAAATTATATTACAAGCAAAATAACTACTTCACAAATATTAAACAAAACCTTAATACAAAACATTAATAACCCATTTCATTCGTTCCATAAATCACAAATTCGCGCGCAAACCAATTCCACAGACAACATACCAAACCAAAAAAACCTTACAATTCTTTTCCTCAAAAAATTGAGAATGCGCCTTGAGAATTATCTGCCGCGCTATTTGCGCATGCGTCGCAAATTTGAATTAGTTCGAAAGGAAGAAAACGGAACTGTTTACAGTGGCTGACTTGTTACGATCTCCAGAGATCTCCAGCAGCATAAAAGAACGCAAGTATTATTTTCGTAAACGATGGATTCAGATATAGAGCAAATTCACAACATTTTACTCGAAGCTAACCTTCCGTCGACTATAAACGATTTGAAAAATCCGTCGGAGGAATTCGTCGTCAACCTCTTCAACACATTCCTCAAGAGATTTTGGATCGATATTAACGCACTGGATAAAGTAAGATTCACAAAACCCTTCGCCTTAATTTTAAGATTCCTACTTTACACAATTCGTATCATAAATTCTGACGCAGCCAACGATGGAGCAGCAGGACGTAATGTCGAACTGCGACGACACTGACGTAGTTGGGCTTATAAATTTGCACTGCGTTATGATACAGATATGCAATCGAATATATATAAAAGATCTGTGCATCACAGATATCGTGAGTCCAGGTGTGCATCTTTAAACGTCGCTCGTATCGAAAAATCATGAATATCGACTTTAAACCAACACTTCCCCAGGTTCGAAAAGAATACGCAAACAGGCAAAGTTCCTCGCGAACTTCATATTATACGCAACGAACAAGGATTCGGAGATGAACGATAAGATCTTCGAGATCCAGCAGAAGGCAAAAATGTTGCAGGACTCGTTAGACAGGAAAAATGAAGTACTGAAAGATATAAACGACAAGGCGTTGCATACAGCGAAACAGTTGTCGATGAAGGAAAAGGTATCACTCGTAACGAACCAGATGTATAAAACTGTATTATTAATTTTTATACTTTGTTTGTGTTTCAGTACACCGCGGAGACTCAAGCTATTCAATTTAGGCTCGAGAAGAATAAGAAAAGAGTCATTGAATTAATTACGGTAATGACTGCGGCGGAAGAGAAGAAACAAGAAGCAACGCAACTTTGTATATCCGACAGAGCGCAGGCTTTAAAGGTAATGTTGGAGGTGAAGCCAGGATTGCGGATTGTATGCAGGCTTTTGTATATTGAATTTAGTAAGCAGTGTAAAATTGCAGCTAAGCAAAACAATAGCGGAACTGGAGTCGGAGATTGTCAAGTCTCCTGAAGACTATAAAATGCGTTTAAGCGGACTGGAGAAGGAGCTGAGTTTCAAGGGCAAGGAACGCGATGTGATGCAAGAGGCGTGCCAAGAGAAAAAGCATTTGATCGAACAGCAGCAAAATATTTTGACTTTCATCGAGGAGCAGTTGAATAAGTTTTCTGAAGTGCGAGATGCGAAGGAGGAGCTAAAGTATTTACATAATTGTATTTTTAATGTATGAGTAATTGAGACTTTAGTGTTTTACTCTGTCTTGTTGTTACTTTTCAGGAAAATTAGTGTACAAGAAGACAGTATTAGGAAGCAGGTTGAAATGCTTAGGAAAGATATCAAGGAGTTTGAACAGAAGTTAGAAGCTCAAAAGGATCACCGCAAAGAAACTGGGGTGGACGAGCTTCAAGTACAATACGAGGAGCGTTTATCGCCTCTGCGTAATTTAATTGCTCAATTATCAAGGTATTACATATTACAGTAAATGTAGCGTTGATGCGTTCGATTAGAATCTGAAACAAATTCGTGTCAATTGCAGTAACAAAAAGATAAGTAAAAAGAACTTTGAAGCGGTGCAAGTTCAGCACAATGAGGACAGGATAAAGTTGAAGAAAATGCGAAGCGACGTAAAGCAATTGGAAGAAGAAACTATGGTACTTATTAAGAATTATCAGGATCTTTACGATAACGAACTCTTGAATGTAAGTATAATTATAATTATGTACAGATGCTTGAATCTATTTACTTAATAGAAGATTGACGAGATTAATACGATGCTAATTTTCTTTATATTAATAGGAGAAAGCTTTGTGGAAAGCCTAAGTGAATGAATGAAATGAATACACATTTGTCTTCTGTAAGGTAAGATTACTTTTTACTACTTTTAGCGTTTTATTGTGGCGAGATGAACAACTTTTGTATCATTTTTATCGACTTGTATAACGTTAGGGACGTCTGGACTGCTCATAAAGTCACACCTCCTATTTTAAAGTTGAAATTTAACTGGTATTTTTATATACAGGGTTCTCTAATATATTTTTATTCGACAGAAATTGTGTAAATAATAAAATATAATATGAACATATGGGGAATAAAGTTCAGATAGAGTTAGTCTCCCATATTCTGTTTAATTACATATATTAACAGCATTTTTACATAATCAATTGTATATATATATATATTTAACTGGATCTATTTATCTAAATATTATCTTTATTGTATCATTCAATAACCGTGAAACATTAATATTTGGAATGATAATAAATACACAAGATAGTAACAATATATATATCTATATATCCTTTATACAAGATATAGTATAAGTACTTTGTTTTCGTTATTACCGTATTGAAACGTACTTATTACATGTATTGCCAAATAGTTTCGATATTTACGACTTCCAACGAATGTTTCAGTAGTCGAACATTTTCTGCAGTGCGCGATATTGATTGGAGAAAATGTTTTTCAGAGTTCCCTCCCCCTTCCAAATATTTGGCTGTATTAAAATTAACTTTAAATAAGTCGTATACCCGATTTAAATTCAAAGTACAAAATGGTATATTCGTGAAATTTTATCGTTCGATGAAAACATCAATTCTCGAGGCCTTACGTACAAAACGGGTTTTATTTCAGAATTTTAAATAGTTTTGAAGATGTTCATAACACATTAACGATCGAAAATTTAAAACTTCAAATTGCGCGAATTAAATATGATTAAGTTATCATGCTTACTCCTTACGAATGTATTTTACTTTTAAATTCTAGTATCGCGATAACGATTTAGTCCAAGTGCAGGTAGTTTATTTCAGGAAGTATTTAAGAAAAATGCATTTTTGGAATATATTATTTAATCATTTCCAATTGTTAATGTGTTAATCACGGTGTCACGGAGAAATGATACACTTTGTATAACAGATTAAGGGGGGAGCCTGGTGTAGCGGGGCGAAGAAACTGATTTTTTTTGCATAAATCAATAGTTGAACATTACGATAATATGCTCCCAAAGTCGCAAAACGAAATTGGAAAAATTAAAAAGCGGATATAGCCAGTTTTGCTACGGAGCACCAGGTTATCAGAAAACACCTTATAATCACAAGTTGGTCACACGGGGTTCACTGTACCCTAGCGTCATTTTTTGAGTCACCATTTTCGTATTTTTGAATATTTTAACTTTTCAGTGATAATTGTCTATTCGTAATATTTATACATTCACGGTCTAATAGTCTTTTTCTAGAAATGTAAATTTTGATATGATAAAATTTGTAGTTGAAAATGAGCGATTTTCCACGGTTGTAGGAAAAAGCGATTTTTTCAATTTTTATTTTTTTCTTGCGATAAATCCACTTTGAAAGTCGTAAGGCGCGTCATTTTAACTCGGAAATTATTTTTGTGGTACAATACACCCCGTGTTTTTCTCGAAACGACAGTTTTACAATTGGCGGGCAATGTAACTCCAAAAATATTCAATCAATCGACTTGGCCTTGTGCACGAATATTTGTAAACATTTTCTTCACAGAGCTTAGCTATTGGTACAATTATATTATTTAAATAAAGAACTTTTTTACACATTTAAGGCAAAATTTCATTGGAAAAAGTGAACTCTTTTTTTCAAGAGGCTTTTAGTTCAATGTTACATCTTTTAAGTTACGAATTTATACCATTTGTGCGTGCACTCGTAAACTAAACAAAAATTATTCAACTTCTGCTTTTAGATGAATACAGTAGACGCTACGTTGCTCGCCGCAGAACAATTGCGTCATCAACGTACTGGTCATAAGCCCTTATAACTCTGTTATCTGCCGCTCTTTTTTAATACAATATTTTTTTTATCTACCTTAATCTGACAATACAATATCCTGAAACTTTCATACAGATCGATTAAATACCTTAATTAAAAAAAAATCCCGAAAAATGCCTCGAGTTTAAACTAGTTACACCAGACTCCCCCCTTAAAGTGTCGTATCAGTTTTGCTATAGTTCAACGAAGTTCGTCAATTTTTTAAAACACTCATTTACTACGATCGCGTAATTGAACTTAATATACCGCGTTGATAAACTGAATGAAGTCTCCTGTGCAATAGTTTCTATATTATATACATATTGACACCTTTAACAATGTAACAAGCTTTAACAGTATGATTACAAACTAAAACAATGTACAGTATTTATAGCCGCATATACATGAATTGTCACAATTTCGTTTGATCTGTACAGACACAGAAGATGCTGTGGTAGTTACTTCGCATCCTATGAACAGGCTAACACATTTCGTGAAATTGCAATTCGCATACAATGCTCTTGTATGGAAACTGGGGTATCTAAACGTGAAAGAGCTAAGTGCACAAGAGAATTTCTCGCATATTTATACAGTGGAGAGCGATTCCTTGCTAAACAGTGAACAGCTCCAAAATGTACATCGAATGTTTACATTTCTTACATATTTACCAATTCCCCCTTCTTCCGCATTTTGTACAAGTCTCGTCCCAAGAAATTTAACAAACACACAACTCATTACTTTCACAATACTGCCGGGATTTCCCTCCCCTCTGCAATTCTTCGATACTCCTCGCAATTTCCATTGCTCCATGCTCGTTTAATTTAAATGCACAGCTCCACAGGCTGGCCTGCGCGCGCGTTAAATACAATATACATCCAACTAAATTTGTAAAATTAAGTCATCGATACAATTCGTTTAAATTACACTATATGGCAGTGATACAGAAAACTAAATACTGAAAAGTGTCCTTGTGTCTTATGAAATTAATCTATTAACTTGCTTGTCACTTTTGTATCTCGGGAGATTATTTATAGAGAATTGTCGATATTGGATTCTTAAGTGACGCGAATAACAGCTCGTTCCAGATTTGTCATTGTTCTATATATGTAGTATACCGAGTGTAAGTATTAGAAAGAGTTTCTTTATCTTTTCCGAGTCTTATCGATTAGAAAGTACTTGCTCGATGATTATTTATATTATTCGAAAGAATATGTAATGCAAACAACGAAATAGATTTATAACGTACAGCCTATTTTACAGATTATTCATTATTCCAATGATAAAACAGAAATAAAAGTGGAGATTCAATTTTTTTTATATAAAATTTATAATATACCATGGATATTTATAGAAGTACACAGGAATAGGGAACAATTTTAATGTTCTGATAACGCAGAAGAAATTTAAACCTTTAAGTCGATAAATTTTTATAGAAGGTATTTAACGGTTTCTTTTAATCATACTTCGCAAAGCTATATCTTATTTAAAGATACGATACGAGTCAGCCTTCTTTCATTATTTGATAGACTGAATCAGATTTGGGAATTATTTCAATAATCTTGAATAAGAATTACGAATAAAACTCGGATTATTCCAGAATAACAAATTAATTTTTATCTAAGATAATTTCATTTTCTTCGCGATTCTTATTCGAAATTATTCGAAAATTCCCAACTCTGGACTGAATTACATGATCATTCGAAAGTTTTAGAAGCGCTGCAAGAGTTAAACGGTCATTTTAAACACATACCTATGCATATGTCTTATACACATATTTTCCTTCTTTTGATATTGATAACGCTTTGTTGAAGAAACTCATAGCGATACAGTTTTTACATTGACTAGTTAACAATGTGATGCGATGTACAGTCTTTTTATATAAATACCAATTCCAAGCTTTAATCTCTTCAACAGTTATTCAATGTTCAGTAATCATTCCCGATGCGCGTTCATTTCTTCAAACGAAACCATAAGTAACCAATGAATACGTTCGAAAGGAAGTTCCCTTAAAGAAGTATTTGCTATCACAGCACGTATTTACAAGTGCGAATACTGTACGAATTACTCAGGACTTATCTTCAGATATTTTGCCTTGCACTTTCTTCGGCTACGAACGATGCAATACTGTATCAGGAATTCAGTTCTTAAGTATACCCTTTGTATGTAATCCAATGTGGCTTGTATAATTACATTTAAATAAACCTCAATTACAATCATACGTGAAATAAAAAATCTATCGATTGAAAGACCTTAGGTCTATTAGTATTACAGTTATGAGGAAAACATTAGTAGAAATCATTCTGTACCAGCTACTAGACAGACACGGCATTATTTAAGAACATCGTTTTCGTTTAGAAATTTATACAAAAACACATCTCCGTCTAAACACAACTTACAGACCAACTTTACGGATGTAGATAGGCGTAAAGATACATTATAGAAAATATGATTGTTAGGAAAATTACAAGGTCTCTCTAGCTTCGTTTTTTACGTCGTTTGAAAATGACAAGTCAGTCGTGCCGCGCCCTATCCACAGAGTGCTTGAAATTTGAAGTTACAACAAGCCATATCTCTCGCGAGCATATGGAACACTTTCGATCAGTTTCTGTCGCAGGACACGGAGTTAAATTATTGGCCCTCGTACAAGTATCAGCCGTGCATCGCGATACTTTGCGTCTCGCGCCAAAGTTCTGACAGAAGCGCGCTACAAGTGACTGCTTTAAACATCGGGAGCGACATTTAGATCGACGACAAACACGCAATTCGGGGGAAAGTATAAATAAGTACATTCTCTTCTGTTTAAAAATGTTCATGTTTCAAACTAAGCGTTCAAATGTTGATCAACTCTTCCTTACTTTTAAATAAAAATACCATAAATAAAAGCGCCCTTAAAAGCATCATTTGATATATTAGAAGACACGTTACGAAGGCAACGAACAGAGACTTTTAATATACACTGTTTACCCTCCGATAAAAGCAAACGTACACTGTTAGCTTGTTGTTCCCTTCCCCATTATAATTTTTGCTTAATCTTGTAAATCGATTACAGAGATCGTTATAGTAATGAGCCACTCCTGAAACAACTCTGCGTACAGTATCCTCCGCTTCCAATCACATTGCCAGTTTAAATGCTACCTCGACAGTTGCCCGCGGATTCATTACGTTGGCGGTTCAATGAAGTTATAAATAAAATTACGTGTCGTTAATTGTAAGGAAAGCAAAGGCTATGTACAACAGACTTAAAAAATAAATATCATAGTCGATCAGTACAGCCCACTACTAATTTATTGTTTTCGCTTTATATAAATCTATTTCTTTAATCGTTCAAACAGAACTGACCCGAATGGACGAAGTCATCGGCTCTGTTTCATTATGCGATCTTAGATTAATAGGACCCTCCACATTGGTATTATCTTTATCGCCAGCCAACGCAAGCCGTTCACCGTCGATCGACGGAACATTAGTGTCTACTGCCACCGATTTAATCTCTATACTACTATGCCTTTTCCTGATCGAACACCCCGTAATAATCCCATCGATCTCCGTCGACTCATTATTTAACACCGAGGAACTACCTTTAATACTCTCCTTCGAGGTCGTCTGAGATCCAAGCTTCTTCTCTTTATCGGACGCGTGAGCATGAGCATTCTTCGCTACCTTACCGTCCTTCTCCCGGGACTTCTTTCCCAGCACTGAGAAATTCGTGAGTTTCAAGGCAGTCTTTTGATCTTTCGATTGTCACATGGAACCAACCCTGCTCGCCTCCGTGGATTCCTCTTCCGTGATCGACACGAGGTTACCCTTACTTTCCCCTGTGGGATCTTCCTTTGTTAGTTGAATTGGTATATCATCTAAACAAAAACAGAGTGGCCGGATTAGAATCGGGTTACTATCGTGGAGCGGGGAAGGTATATCAAAGTACATGTACGTATGTAAACACCGTGAAACTGAAGCGAATCGTGTAAAGCAGAAAAGAGCATAAATTTCACAATGTTAAGCTTGCAGAATTGAACGTAAACAGGATTAGAAATTCTATTTTACACAGCAGAGCTCGTTTGATACGACGATTGAATAGCGGTAACAATTTTGTAAGTGATTAATAAACAGAGAAAAGTTAACATTCAATTCTAACACTGTGATGCCGTCAGAGTTGGGCATTAGTCGAATAAAAATTTATTCGACTAAATTTGTATTGGAACGAAATCGAATAAAAATTTCGAATAAAGTGTAGTTGTTCGAGAATAACGAATAAATTATTAGTCGACTAAATTTTTATTCGAGTGATCTTGAATACAAATTTCGAATAAAGTGAAATTATTCGAGAACAATGAATAAGGTTTTAGTTGACTAAATTTTTATTCGACTAAATTCTTAGTCAAATACAATAAATAGTCCTTCGAATAACGAATAACGAATAAAAATTTATTCGTTATTCTCGAATAACTTCATTTTATTCGAAATTTTTATTCGAGATCATTCGAATAAAAATTTAGTCGACTAAAAACTGATTCGTTATTCTCGAATAACTTCACTTTATTCGAAATTTGTATTCGAGTCCATCGAATACAAACTCAGTCGACTAAAAATTTATTCGCAAGTCACGAATAGCTTCATTTTATTCGAAATTTTAATTCGAAGATTACTCGAATAACAATTTAATCGAATAATGCCCAACTCTGGATACCATATACTGATTTATGTCTTAGGACGAGCACAAAACAATATAAGCTGAGAGTAACGGGGGAAACAAACGTGAAGGGACCTGCGTCATAACAAATTCGCTATCTCCAGTGCAAAGAAACGTGCCATAAAACTGCATGCAGTTTCCCATCATGTGCACTTGAATATACAAAATACGTTATGCCTGTGTTCTCTCTCCACTAAGAATGATGGCATCTCTGAAACGAATTTCATGAGTAAATGCACAAATCGCTACCAATCAGAAACTGCTTAAATGTTACGTGGCGCGACAGCTAATCTGCCGCGTGTGTTGCCGAAGAGAGGTTTAGATAGAGTAAAAAATCTGGTGATCCTAAAGTGCTGAAACTTGCAACCACTAGTACCATGTATTCGTTGAGAGAGCGGCACTCGTGCGAAAACCGATCGACTTATTTCCCTCCAAAAACACATTCTCCGCCGACTCGTGCACCATCTCCCCCAGAGCTTGCTCTTCTAACACGCTATAGAGATGCGAGCCGGAGCTCATTCTGTTCTCGCCGTAAGCCGAGTCGGAGCTCTCTTTCTGCTCTTTCCTCGCCCTGGCGTTCCCTTTGGAACCGCCGTGATCATCGTTGCTCTCGGACTTAGTTCTCTTAGAATGCTCTTTGCCCCTTTTAGGGGAGGACTTGGCGGGCGAACTCTGACCGCTGCACGCGCTCCCTCGCCGGGAATTCTCCAACGAGGAAGAGGAGCTGACCTTTCTCATCCCGGCGTCCTCCTCGCTCGAGGTCGGAAGTGAATGCTTCCAGTGCCAAGGGAACCGCTTCCCGCTGCTGGCCACTGCCGGCTGCTGTTGCTTTTCGAGCTGAGCCTCGCTCAGCTCGGCCGCGAATAACTGCTCATCCAGATCGTCTGGTGACACATGTTTGCAAACCAATGCACATTTCCTGAGTCCAATAATTCGTTAAATGCGTGCTCGGGGTGTGATCCCGTTTCGTGCGCTCGATATTCACGAACGGGAACGTATATATGCTTTCTCTAATGCGATACTCGGCTCAAGGCTATTCAATCCCTATTTACATCAACACTAATTCCTAGACATAAACTAAAATATATTTACAAGGGCAATTCTGCATGCGAAATGATTCCTGTGATACACATACATCGTGTTCATGCAATATCCTCGGTTCCGCACGTTATAATACACATAACGGTGTATATTTATCCTAAACTTCTATTTAAAAAAAAAACACTTCCCAACACGAGACTCTTATTCGCGTAATATTTCGGTGCACATTAACTGGCACTAGCTGTACAACGCTCGACGACATGCTGGGTGGTTTGTAAATAATCTAACAAAAAAAAACTGGACTTTACACTGTACGTATGATACTAAAAAAAAACAGGGCATTAATAAATCATCGGGGCTATTAATACGGTGAACTATTCTCCGATTATTCATACAATTAGCAGTAGATGAGGTTTTTATTCGTGGATGCGTACCTGGTAACTTTTTGGTGCGGAAGGAAGCGTTCGTGATCATCGATTTAGATATCGTCGCGGTCGCGGTTGCGGGTGATAACGCAACGCTCACGCCAATTGGTCCGTCGCTGGGTTGACCTGAAGCAATAAAATGTTTTTACGGTATTAATCGCTCGTCATTGATGAGACGATGCTTTGATCTGAATTTCGCTTACCTGACGGCCCGCTAGTGGCCGAATTGCGTATAGCATTTGTGACTAGCATAACGTCTGGATATGTCTCGTAACATGCCCGATTATGAATATCTTCCACTGCCTGGGTTCCTAAATTCCAGCAGTCATTATACCTGCCAATGTGTGTTACTTCTTATTTTCTTCGGAATATCATTCATTCGGTACGTTATTATTAAAAGAGTGGTATATTACACACATAGCAAAATATACAGCATGCAAGAATTCGAGAAGAAATTGACTGGACACAGGTATACGAGGTAGGAGCCTTGGGACAAAGCTGGACTCGCTTCCGTACGAGGATCGCTGATGGTGTCCTGGTTTCATGAATCCTTGCGTGACCAGTCTGTAATAGATTCTCGAATAAGTCCTCGGGTTTCTCATGAATTTAAGCTGCAGTAAAATCCATCTTACTTGGTAGCAACTTTGCACAATTGTTCTAAAGCGAACTTGCTCATGTAGCCGAGCTGTTGATTGTAGATGAACAGGAGGGCGGTCATTACTTTCAATCTGTTCTGAGCGTTCAGCGTTTCTACCTGCTGCAACGGCCCCCAACTAACTAACTTCGTGTTGCATTCCTCGAACCTACGCACCGCGCTCTCTGTCAAAGAAGCAGGCGCTAAACTCGCAGGCTGTACACAACAAGTAATCAACGTTACAGAAGCGTTATCGCAAACTTGTGTACCGGGATCCATGGTGATACAGTGCGTACCTCGTGAAATATAGAAAGCATGGCAAGCGATGGTAATCTAAAGGAAATTACTTTCTGCTGACCGGACTTATCCATTATTTCCAGATTGTACAATCCAATTAACAGGGTTTCTACGGATCGACAGTTCTGGAAAAAAGTAAATCACAAACCAGATATGAACTCAAAGCTGTAAAATGGGATCTTCTATACAGAGAAATATTAATTATTCAAAGTGTAATTTATATTATTATTAACCGGGACTAAGCTTAAACCATTTTAGTATAAATTGAATACGTTCCTTTACAATTATTTCAATATTTAATTTTCAAATTACTATTACAATATTCCTTAAACCAAAATTAGACCAAACAAACTTCTCGCATCAGTTCTATATTTAAGATAATAATACAACTGTTTTTCCATGCGATTCTAAGTTAAATTACAGCTTATCCCTGTTACATAACATTGCTTTCCACATGCTTCAAGCATCCTGACCTCGTGAAACTTCATTAACAATGTTTACATGTAATCATCTCTTCCTCTTTAATTACATATGCTTACCTTGATGTCACCGTGAGCTGCAGAATTCAAATAAATGTACACCAACGTCGGCAGAAACTGCAAGGTGAACCTTTGCAATTCCGTTTCTCGGAAGCGGCAGAAATTGTATAACTGATCGCATACAGTGTCCACCAACTGTAACGAATAAGAAGTTATTTATACATAGAAACAGAGTACAATTCCAAAATATGTAATCCCGTTAAAAAAACGAAATAAAAGAGAATGTAGGAAGAAGAATACTCTTTATCAAACTTCCATCGAAGATAATAAATCTTTCAAATTAAATGAAAGTAAAGCTCGGCTTAAGCATGGCTTAACTCTTCATCAAGAAAGGAAATGGATTATTTGCAGAAATAGAAAAAATAATCCTATGAACGACGCGTTACCTGGCTATGTTTACTACGCTCTTCCAAGAGTACGTAAAGCGCTCTAACTATCTCGTTGTCCTGCAACAAGGTGGTGGCGAAAGTGTGGCGCCTCGACGGCGAGACATCAGCGCAGTCCGCCAGCCATTCGTTTATCAAACTCTCCGTCATCTTTACTCTGCGCTGGCCTGCGTCAATAAATCAGGATTTTGCTGATCAGAAATTTCGGCATCCAGAATAAGTCATCTAAGACTTTGACAATCATTACCACTGACTTCAGAGATGATCAACTACCGAGAGAACGATTCCTACAAATCATCCATCGATGGCGCATCGATGTACATCGAGGCTTGCTATCGAATTTATAAGAAAGTAACTGGGATTCGGTTATCAAGCGGTTTACGGTCGGCAACTGTGATAACGTGGATTATCGCTAACATTTCTGAACATCACTGTCATGCGCGATCTCAATGTCCCCGAGGTTGAATCCGTGGATTTTAGCAACGCCCACTTTCTTATCAACCGATGACAGTCAAGAGAGCTTAAACTTATTCGCATTCATGCTGGAACACCTCTTAATTACCTCCATGACTTCCTCGAACGGCACTCGATTCTCACTCGCGAATCTGACACTTGTAACTACTGCAATTGAATGCGTGGTACATAGATAGCTGTATCTGTGATAAATATAGTCGGGGATAGTTGGGTATAGTCACGCAACGAAGGGGGGCTTTTCGCTGGCTAGGGAATAATATTGCTGTTTTGGGAATGGAGGATTATTCTGGAGAAGCTAATGCACTTCGGTTTAGCGGGAATTTGTTAACGATATGGTAATAAAAAAGGAAATTTATTTTAACCCAAGTAGCATAACGACTGGTAAAGTCTTAAAGACGTCTAAAAGGCGTGTTTTTACAAATTAAGACGTTCAGATCTAAAATGGACATAAACTAAACGTCTTTAAGACGAGGTGTGCTATATGGGAACTTATCTCTGCTTATATAGCACACCTCGTCTTAGAGACGTCTAGTTTATGTCCATTTTAGGTCTAAACGTCTTGATTTGTAACAAGACGTCTTTAAGACGCCTTTTGGACGTCTTTAAGACTTTACCAGACGCTGTGCTATCTGGGTGGGCTTGCAACTTCCCAGATAGCACACGACGTCTATAAGCCGTCTTTAAGGCGTCTTAAAAATGTGAAAGACGTCTGAAGTTGAGGATGCGGCATGCTTAAGATGATCTTAAGAATAAGTAGCGACTATGAATACCGGCCAATAGACGACGTGTGCTATCTGAATTTAAGGCGCGTTTACTTATCGTGCATGCGCAGTGCTACGTAGCGGTCGCCATAGTCGAAATTACATAGGACCAAAGGGAATGAAAGATACTGTTGAAATAAATATATGATTAACTCCTTGCAGTACTGTTTCTCGATATTAATTCTATATATTATGTAATTACGTTTTGCGGACTTTATAAAGGACGATTTCCACATACGCCCCAATCGCCCGTGATTTTCATTAAGGTAGGTTTTCTTGTACGCGACTGGGTACAGCGTCAAGAATTTCAAAGTCGATCCTCTCGGAAATGAAGTGTGATATAAAAAAAAGTTACTGTTTCTTTTTGATTTATAACAATTAAATAAATCGAGAAATAGAAATGAAATTTTTTGATATAGCGTTTTATTTTCGAGATAATCGACTTTGAAATTCTTGACGTTGCGTCCAGTCGCGTATAGGAAAACATACCCTAATGAAAATCACGAAAATATTAAATATTCGCCCGGAAATGCATCAGGAATAATAAGGCCCATTTTCAAAAAATCGTACGCTTCGCCTCTGCTCGCTTCTGCTCGCATTGATCATTTGGAAAATGGTGGCGATAGTGCGAGGAACGTGCTGCGAAAATTTTGTGTCGAGCATGGAGAAACCGGTAAAGAAAATTTATGTAACTTGAAAACAATATTATAACATGAAAATTGTACGCTGAGATTCATTCCATCGATCGGTCTTTCGAAAATGGAAGAAATATATCAATCACGAGTAAATATGAAATGGTGTAATTATTTTCTGTCGAATTCGCAACGTGATAGTGTATTTCTAATCCAAAGACATCTTTAATAATTAATTGAAATAATTCTACAATATTGTTATAGCTGATATATTCCTCTTCTTTCTTAACATTTTAAGTATATATTTTTTAACAATTTGTATTGTATAATGATTATTTCATACAATAACTACTTCATTCTTCTATAGTTAATGACTCGTTAACCGGTTTCACTCGGGAATTATTTATGTTTCCAAAATAAAAAAGCATAAAAGAATAAATAGCTTTTAATCTAATCTAGGTCGTATATAAATAATGTATATTCAAAATTTCATTGAAATCTGTTCAACCGTTTAGACATGAAAAAAGGACAAACAAACAGAACACGTTTCACTTTTATATATTATTAAGGATAAGAATAAGGAATTTAATACTAAAATATTTTCTTAATTCATATCTATTTTATTTATTTATATTCAAGAAGATAGAATAACTTATTCCTCATTTTACTCTTGATTGAAAGAGAAATATATGGAATAATAGAATATCTAATATACTATTTATTTATACTAAATAAATATTTTACCCATCTCTGATTCCAGATCCGGCAGGACTCCACAAAATCAGTCCTCTGTATATCTGAAGACCTTCGCCCACAAATCTGGGTTAAGCAGCATATAAAGCAGAAGCCATATAAATGTAGAAACAGATAATAAAATATTCTCAGTTCAAAATGTAGCACTTAGTGACAAGGAAGTCACCATGTGTACAAAAAAGAAGTAATTACAAGCTTCAACTAGAGCATTCATAGCTGAGATAATTGTTCAGCCATTTCTTCAGCACCAACAATTCGGTATATAATCCATTGTGCTTTAAATATTTGTGTTCTTAAGGTAAACTCTCATTACACCTCGCCTCGGTGCAACTTCTTTCCAAACTCACATCTAGGCTCGCATCGCCTTAGATTTTCCTGTAGGTATCTGAGCTTGCCTTGGTTCATGTATTTGGTCAGTTGCTCAGAAAACCTCTTCCTTCTTCTTTTAGGGGTCTCCGAAAGCAGTGGCATTGCATCCACTCAAACTACGCTTCGCCTTGCCTCTCTTCCTCAAAATATTCTCGAGGAAGAATCCATGGCTCGGAGTCGCACTAAGGCAAGGCGGAGTGTGAGTCAAATTGTCAAAATAAATAAGAAAAGCATTGGAAGAATAAAATGAGGCGAGGCGATGTGTGGTGTAATAAGAACCTACCTTTAATATGTCTGATGTATGTATTACATTATTCCCATTTTAGAACGTACAAATGGGCGGAAGAATTTGGCGGACGCAGCCATACCCAGACCAGGTCGTCTACTAACACCAGGTATAAACGAATTCTTGAATATGTAGTTTGTAAATTACAGAGTGGAAAACTATATGATGATATTTCAACCACTTACGTATATGATATTCGTGATTATACAATACATGCACCTCCAACTGAATCTTTTTTTCTTAAGAATGATACATTATTGGAATTATTAAGCAAGATTTAATTTAGTTTCCTTCATTGCAGGCCTCGTAACAGAGCTATTAAGTATTTCCAGAAGTCAACCAAATTTAAATTACGGTTAGTATTATTGTTTATTTATAAGTTATTGTAGTACTGAAATTTAACAGGATGATACTTTAACCGATAATTATGAGTTCGTGATTATATTTACATGCACTACCAACTGAATTGTAAAAATCTACGTAGAAAATTGTAAAGTTTCTGGAACATGTAATTACTCGTATTTTTATGTTTTAGGCGAAGAGGATTCAACACAGATGACTCCCAATTTATACTTTCTTGGACGGAATAATTATAATAAAAATTGTATTAAATGTATAATTGACAAGCACCTTTATGTATTTCCAGCTCATTTGGATTTCGCTTTTTTTTATATTCAATAAATTGAAATCGTCTCTTCGAATTAAAATTTATACTATTTTTTTATATTGTACATTTTCTATTTTTTGTGATTTACTCTTCGTAATTTTACTTTTTTGAAGTTTTTTATGGGATGTACTTACGATCAAAGTAATAAAATAAATTATTTGTAAAAGTTCTCAATTCGCTTTTTTTAGTATCAACCCTGTAATATACATTTATGCGTGCTTTGTCCAGTTTTAAATATCCGTCGTTAAAAAAAAGGTATTACGAACACATTGAGCATATTTAATCTGTTTCATATAATTAGCCAACGATATTTTCTTCCATCGCACTACATATATTTTTTTAGGAATAGTGCTACATTCAAAGGAGGTCTATGAACTATTTTTTAAAGGCATATGATATGTAAAAATACATATATTATCTATATACAACGTTTCATAATATTATTGGTGCAGCAATCAAGATATACATATATCATACATATAATTTAACATTAGAACACAGATGCAGATGTGCGGAGTATCATTTCTCCCAAATAAGATTTTTGTCTATAAGAAAAGAGGGGCTTACAGTGAATCGTGTTTATCTCGCAACACTTTCACTATAAGCACGTTGTACTTTCACCTTATAGCGAATGATTTGGACATGATTTAGTTCTCGACACAACAAACCTATTCATAATTGTAAATTACACATCGAGCATGTTATAAAAAAGAATACACAGTCAAAAGTGTTCGTTGACGCGAAGATTAACAAAAAAAGATCCGCTTCGAAAAATCTTTCCAGTCTGATCAGTCGTGCCGTAACATCTGTCCCGTAAAAAAATATATACCACTTTTATAAAAGAACAGCGACGTCCTCTTTGCATAAATGATTGCGCGTACAATAAATTTTCTCATATCGTAACATAAATAACAAAACTAAATTATCCGTTTCTGTCCTACGGTCAGTATAACATATACACTATTAAAAGCATCAAACAATGTGCAGCAAATTGTTGAATGATCAAACTGGGCTCTCGATATACGAAACTACGTCCTCTACAAACATATCGAATATCTTGTATACACAAGTCACAGAATATCGTTTCTATTAGAAAAAAAATGCATCCGAGAAATTACTCTTTTCTTTTCTATAAACTGGTAAATATGCGTAGGATACTTGGAAAATAAAGAAAGCTTTTGTAACGTTGAAATTTATCTATCACCATTCAACTTCGATAAGTTCTCTATTCCTCTGCTTCGACGCAAAATTCACTCGATCACATCTCTGTGTAATTTACAAAACGCTACAACGACAATCCGAAGATTCGATTGAATTTTAGAAAGTTAGTGAATGTACGAGAATAAAAGTTCAAGTAATAACGCAATTCTATGATCTTTATGCAGGGCATAAAACTATAATGTATTACATAGTTTAAAAATATTGTATGTACCCATATTTACCTAAAACGTAACTTCATACATACAGTGTGTAAGTGTGTGTGTACGTGTGTGTGTGATTTGTATACGATGAGTATACAGAAATCTTCAAGGCACTCCAGATATACTGGTTGTCCCATAATGTGTGGGACCCACTTTAGAGATGGAATTCAGCACTTGAAAATCGTTAAAAAAAGTCCATATAAACAAATGTCCTATTTATCCTTGTTAGCAAATTATAGTGAATTTTGTATTGCAATAACTCTATCGATAAACGAATTTAGCACTACTGTTCCTGATCAATAGTTTACAATTAATACTCGACAAGAGTACACGTCCTATTGCGTCACTTGTTTACTCTTTCACACTTAAATCCGTTCGATTTTTAGCTTGCGACATTTAAATCTTTTCTTCACCGAAGCCCTGCGAAGAATGTTGAAATACTTCGTTACAGAATTGAGCAAGGCTTCCGTCGAATTCGCGTAACTCCTAAAAGTATCGAAAGTATAGTAAGATTA
The DNA here is from genome assembly GCA_929113495.1 of Andrena minutula. NCBI lineage: Eukaryota > Metazoa > Arthropoda > Insecta > Hymenoptera > Andrenidae > Andrena > Andrena minutula. Next base: position 73,105,865 of record OV815993.1, on the reverse strand, counting down.
ATGATAAAGATTTTAGAGGCACGTGTTGAAAAGAAAGCTAGTAATTTCAAGCGTCTCCTACGAAAGTAATCAAACACTGCAATCAAACACGAAACATGTTCCTGCGAACCTTTTCGATTATTTTCAAGCATCGAATGCATCTCTGAAACGGACCCCGCATATTATAGGCCACCCCGTATATTACATTCATATTTTACAAATTCTGTTCTCCAGTTTTTCGCACTTGAGGCATCTTAAGATAGAAAGTAAAATCAGATGAGAGCATTTCAACGAGTGCTTTTCCTATAGCACATTTCCCTACAGTATAAATTACAATTTCTCTCCACAATACATCCTGAAACTCGTATTTAAGGTAAAAAATTATACCCAGGCGACGCTTTATACATATACATATTACAGCAGCAATGATCAACTCAGCGAAATTTCCATCTATTTACAAGTATCTTTCGATCTCTCTTCGATCCGACGCCACAGTTTCAAAGACTCGCGACTCGCTTCAACAATGATCTCGCTACATTCGAGTCCAAAATAAAAGAGAAGGGTACAGAAATTACAGACATCGCGGTCTAAGAGATACAGAGTTTTCTTACCCAGAAACTATGTGACTTTAAATCGCAACTGTATCTAGTAATTTCTAAAATTACATTAGCAAATATTGTGTATAAGGCGTTTCTTTTAATTATTCATATCAGTGACCGATTAACTGTTAGAAATTGACTACTAATCAACGTATTCTCTTGTTTCGTAACGTTCGTGTATAGGTAGAACAGGTCACCGCGATTTAAATGAACATTCCTTCGAGAATTGATGCTATCGTTTCGTTACCAGCACATTGTGAACGTTACTCTGAATTTATACGATAGTTTGGTTTATCCAAAATATAGATTGACTTCCTTGAATATTGCCTATAAGTTTGCTGCCATTGTATTTCATACACCTTTGGCTTCTCGCTTCAGTAATAGCAAGTCTCACAAGCCTTTCATGTCCGCACTTAAATACAGTATGTTACAGAAATACTTATTTATAAGAATGCATGTACATCACCACTGCTTACCTAACAACGTTTAGGATAATGTACATAAAGAAGACATGTACAAATTTCATTAGCTGGTTAATAGCTCCGATACAATGTCTCGACATTAAACACCAACCTCAGTCAGTTTTCGGCTCGCATAGTTGCTTCAACGATTTCAGTTCCTCTATCAACGTCTGATTTCTATTCTCCAGTATCGCAACACGGTTCTCTAAACACTTTATGTACTCTTTCTTTTTCCTTCTGCACTCGCGGGCCGCTTCTCTATAAAAGAAAAGTGTTTACATACTTTTAAATACCTTCCTTACAGTAAACTATAAAACGCTGAAACGAGAAATCTCTTACAAAAAAGTCTTTATATTTTTAACTGGAAATTGAAAACGTTCTTATCCCGTTTCAATCTTACCTGTTCTTAAACAACCTTAATTCTCTTTTTCTAGCTGCATCTTCTACTACAACACCATGTCCTGTATAAGCTGGAACATTGCCAGAGACTGTATTCTCTAAATTTGTATCATTTTTTTTCATAATTAATACTTGAGCTTTCGAAGTTTCGATCGTTTTTTTTTTGCAAGTCGGTCGTTAAAATAGCGTTTAACTATTGCGAAACTTAGAACTTAGAAGTGAGAATTGAGTATTATGAAATACAGTTAACGATATACGCGCGATTACCGCGTCGACAAACGAGAAGCACGTTTGGCTGAAAAATAGAATGTTTAAGAGATATGAAAAAAGCGAGCACCTGGAACGAAAAACTGGGTATCTTGGCCTTGCGCATACTGTACTATAGTTCCGCCGGCGGTTGTCGCGTTGCTCATAGTTAACGTATGGAGCCCCGGGACACCCTCTCCTTGGGTGGCAATCTGAATGGTACCGGCGGGGATCACTGTGGAATATAATAACACCGGGGGTACTGAACAATTACAGAGCTCATGGCAAGCGGCATTAGTAAACAAATAAATTGTGCATTCGGTTAAGTGTCTTTCCACGTTTTCATTCCGTGCTGAATACGCTGGACACGATGCTCTGACAACCATACTCGGGCTGCGTAACATTTGTGTAGGTACAGAGAGGTATTTGCGATACATACTAGTCGGTGTATGTGCGTGTGCCTACCCGAGAACAGAGAGCTAAGAACCCCATAAGCAAGGATGCCACACCAAGCGTATATAATACAAAATGTTGTGTTAGGCGATACGTACAGGGATGAAGGGGAGTTTGCTTTAGTCTAACGAGTCTAACTTACTCCTCTAACATTGTACTCCTTCGAAGATGGAGGAACAGAGGCTGGGAGGTGCACAGAATCGAATACGAAGGACAGCCAGGAAAGATACGTAGAAGAGAAATTAACCAACCTGTCTGATAATGGAGAGAGTGGGAAGACACTTCACTGTCCACATTAGAATCACACTCAGAAGATGATTCTAGGGGGGGCAAGCGACCGTCTGTAACACCGAATCAACACAACCCCCCGTTAAAATAGAGATTCTATCGGTGTCGATTAGATTAAATGGACTTGAGAATCCCCGCGAAGTAATATAGAATTTCGATATTAATTTATAGAAGTAACGAAGATAGGAGAACGCAATTGCTGTTTCTTCTAAAATAACTATGTACACTCGTCTATGAAGAGAGCTCTATATCCGTGAAGTGAAACGATAGTGACTGTAATTAGAGAGAATTAACAACAGAAATAAGATTACGCTGTTACACACTATTTCCTTTCTGGCTGCTGTTCATATTACATCGGAACACTGTGCAGTCAGCTCATACAAAAGAGGAGATACACCGAGGTCCTTCGGAAACTAAAGGCGAGTGATAGATGTACAAAATTGTGAACGGAGTAAACAGATTTGTATAATTTAGTAAAGCAATGTAGGTTTCGAGTAGAAAGATGAAACGAAGCTTAAATGAAATCAAAGCAAGGAATAGTTATTTACTTATTTATTCTCGATCTCTCAACTGCTTTTCTGCCTTAAGTATCTGACTCTGGACTTTGGATTTTAAAAAAGATTCACAAAGAAAAAGACAAGTAAATTTTCTGGCACGACTTAGTCAATTTCGTCTGTTACTCAAATTCAAGAACCAGTTGGCAATATTTTATTAAAACAAGTGCAAACAGGACTTCACTGACATGAAAATGCAATTTTTTTAATATAATGTTATATACGCATAAATAACGGTTAGAGGAGAAATCATTGTTTGCAAATTTCCAGTATTAATGAATTACGTTTTACCACAATAACTTACATCCTACGCTTGGCATGGCATTCTTTTCTTGATGTATACAATACACGTCAAAAGCTAAGTAAACACTCTTTCGATCTATATAAAATAAAATATTAGAAAGCATAAAGTTGACACACTCGCACTCTTTCTTACAACCCTAAAGAAATTAAATGTTAACTCTATAAAAACAATTCCTGAAATTAATTAGAATCGACGAAAGACAGCGACTCGATTCAATAATAACGCAGAGTGTATGAACTGACATGCACTTTATTATTCTCTACGATCTGGCATATTATTAAAGGTATACTAAAGTTAGAATAATTCTGTGCGCAGTTCCGGAGAACTGTTTCCATTTCGGACTGTGCGAAGTGAATAGGTAATTGTTGAACGAGGAAAGTTTGAAAGCAATAAATCTCGATCTTCTTTTCAATGGCAAGTTTGTAGGTCGCTTGGCTTTTTGGATTGCGTAAGCAGGAAAAGATTACTGTACCTGTAATTTCACTGCCACTTAAATCGTTGAGAATTTTCTTATAGGATGGTCGTCTGGTAAGAATACCTCCTCTCTGTTCTGGACATTCCTCAGAGTCCGAATAACTATCATCGCTATGTGTTTCAACTACCTGTTAGAGAAATATAGTTACTCGAGCGTTGTACGATTAATTGTTAATCTTAAGGGGGGATTATCGTGTAACTGCCCTCGAAATTTATGAATATTTTGCGAAAAAACTGTTGTTAATATTGCATTAAACTCTTTTGGGATAAAAGGAGGCATCTTTAAACTTGTAGAATATTTTTTTATGTATCTCTTTATTATTTATTAATTATTGTGGAATCGAAAAAGAAGGAAATTTTCTTAAAGTTAACTAATTTACGTTGGGAATGCACCCAAAATTTTAATTTTAGCTTCTATTTATAATGCTTGCTTTAGGGATATAAAAATAATATGAAATATTTGTCTAAGCAAAAACTTACTTTTCCTTTCAAACGCTAGAATTCTTTAAATTTTTCATCTCTTTCCTTTAAAGTGGACCAATCCCAGCGTAAACTATCTAACTTTAAGAAACTTTTATTTTTTCACAATCAAATGACTGATAGAGGTCGACAAAATTCCACGATAATTACTAAATAATAAGAATCATCATCATAAAAAAAATATTTTTTGCAAGTTTAAAGATGCCTGCTTACATCCCAAAAGAGTCTAATCGAATATGACCCTCAGTTTTATCAAAAAAAATTCTTCAATATCAGTTACTTTTAGAGCTATTAAACAAGAATCCTCCCTCAAAGCGTACCTACTTAGTATCCATTACTCGATACTTTCTTAACATGAGACAGTTACCTGAATCGTCTGTAAGCTTCCTTGAGCCGTTTGAATGACAGAGTTGGGTTTACTAACAAGAATAACGTTTCCTTTCGAAATAGCAACAGGCTGAATATTTGTCGCGGTCTGGATTACTGACTGTTGATTAGGTTGTATAACAGACTGTACCTGCATCAACAGACAAATATTATAAATCATTAAACGACTAAAAAAATTCCTCAAATATATTAAATATATGAATGTGGCTATTTATAAACTGTTCAAATCTGAACCGAAGAGGAACAACCGATCTCATTCGTCAACATCATCATGCATATGCGAGTTACCGTTGAATATTTACATAACACAAAGTCGTATTAAATTCATAATTCCAAGAGCTTGGAAGAGAACTAGATTCTACCAAATCAATCGAGAAAACTGGAGTCCAGTTCTCGTCTTCAGGGTCGAACCAGCATTATGCAAGATTGAATGTGTACAGTGTTTTTTTTTTTAATTAATCGACAATTACGATTAAAGCATAACTAAATAATATACGCATGCTTTCGAACGGAAGAGGTAAATAAATTATCAGACATAGATACACAGGAGATCCTCCTGTATACCTGTGTTGTCCCTGACGAAGGTAGCGTCAGTTGCACAATGCTGGTAGAAGCTACCAGATGATGAGTTTGCTGCTGATGTGTTCTATTGAGAGTCTGTACCGAAGTAGCTATTGCTGGCGCTGCGTCACCACCTTGAGAAGCACCAGACAATGGGTCAACGGCTGATCCATTTTCCTCGACCATACTTTCCATAGCCTGGGAACCACAAACCCTAAAAAAAATAAACACACTTTTACAGACACACATATCGAAACTGAATAATAAACCCACAAATTCCCCGTAATTTTACTTTCCCGCTTATTCCTTTATCATTCGTTACGCGCGGTGCTGCGAATTTAATTTACTACATCGAGGAAAAGAAGAGATTAAGTCTCGGAAAGTGTAATCCAGAATTCAGTCGCGAGCTTAAATCTAGACTTTCCGACGACGTAAACGCGCGAGAGAGAAGAGAGCGTGATTCTGAATTGAATGGTATGAAATGGTGTATGCATACTTGGAATGTCACGAATCGACTTCTAAACATCATCGGCCGAGTATTCGAATGCGTATAGAACTCGAGAGCCGGGCTTATGCCCGTTAAAGTGCAAAAATTTTTAAATTTCCCGCCACTCGGGCGATCGGCAGTGCTACTGCGTCATTTACATAAGCAGATCTAAAAATAATACGGGAGAACAATAAACACTTAAGATGCTTGCGTATTCCACTTGAAGGGCCGAGAGAGAGAGAGCCGTGGTGGAATTAATGGACAATGGCATGGTCCAGCGTGGCCAGCGATCCGGCCGATCGGTATCGTGGATCGCGGATCGACGGCCGATACGGGATGTCAGGGATCATCACGCAACCCCCATTGCCCATTTCGAGAAATCCGTACATCTTTCTTTAGGCGCCATATTTTACGGCATATTCCATAGCAGACGTAAAACTGTCCTAACTGGGGCTCACGAGACGGAATGCTGCTAGTTTCGGCGGCATTTCGGATGTACCGTAAGTGCAGTGGTCCATGCCCGGTTGTTATTATTCTCCAGCTGGGTACTTACCAGTTACGTATTTCTCGTCACCAACTTTGCTGCAATCGGAGTGGGCAAACGGGTAGGTACGTAGCAGCCACGTCAAAACTCCAATGGCTTCGTCACTGGTGGAGCCTACGACCTGCGCGCTGCGCGTCACGCTCAAAATGGCCGCACGGCTTTTCCCTCCACCCCCTTCGGCTGGCTGGCTGTATCGTGCGTCGGACAGTGATGGGACCCGGACCCGATACCCTCGTGCGAGAGAATACCGATCGGATAATTCTCCTCCATTCAATTCATTCTCCTCGCTGAAATACGGAGGAACTATCGATAGCCGATTTAACTTAATAACCGTGACGACCGATTGTCTCATTAGCCTCGACGGCCTCGTGGTCGCGGGCGGTCATGATGTCCCGGATAAGTAAAGAGCAGTTGGTTGTCGCATTAGATGATTATAGTCGCATTCGTGACTGAATCATTACACTGACTCACGTCCCCTTTGTTTTAATCTATCTGCTGCTGGTGTAGGCTGCGGTTTCTCTCGAATGTAATAAAAGGAAGGTTAAGTAGTAATCGGTGGAATTATGTATGTAAGATAAGATTGCTCTTTAACATGCGTTATCTTGGATAACGGGGTAATGTATGCTGCTTCGTATAATTTGTAACGTAATGAGTTACAGATTGGCGTTGGTTTAAGTCGGTTTTTAGTTTCGTGTGGGTACATGATGTATTATTGAAAATTCCTGATCGATGTTTTTTGGTCCGTGAATGTGTAAGAGCTTTGGGGGCAATTATAGTTTTATGGGCAGTAATTTTATAATTGAGAATGGAATCGGCAGTAATTAAAAGTAATTGGGTGGTACTTGAGCAACTTTACGGTTTATATTCCTTATTAAAATGTTTAATTAATTTCGATACACGCGTTTCACAAGAATGCGATGTGTAATTTTAAGTGAAGCAGTCGGGTATTTCGTTGGGAGATCCTCCAAACTCTTTAAATTTTAGCATCATTCGAAATTTAAGTAAATATAGTGCGGATATCCTGTTTCTTGTGGTTGTAAAGTAATTCTTATGGTTACTTATCACTCGTCAGAGTCTCGACACTTTTTTCAGTTTTCTAGAAGGTACACAAGATTTTTTAATAAAGTAACGAGAAACAATTCACGCATCACGTTTTCTTATTTTAACGGACTTCGCTGAAGGTTATATTATATACAAAAATAGGATCCACATTGACATTAACGCGCTTACGTAATTTTATAATACTAGCAGCGGTTATGTATAGCAATAAAATTTATACACCCATCGCAAGTGTATCGAACGCCCAGAAAAAAGTCATTAACATTCTCTCGGAAGTGTGCGTTTTTGTATGCCCTTCATTTGCATGAATTCGAAAACCTTATGCATACGAATAAACATATGCAAAACCGAAGCGTGCATACATGAAATTCAAATTTATGGTGTGGAACCGTGTAATGTGGTCGCTTGGAGAAGCGTTGCGTGGTGTTGACGTCATTCAGTGACGTCATCGCCGTATTTATAACCAAACACATATGTTCCCCACGTTCTCCGCTATTTTTTTCTAAGATTTTCTTTCAAACCTTCCCACAATCCCCATGTTCAACATTTCCTTCTAATTCTTCCCACACAAAAATTCCTCAAGACCCAACAGAATACACTTTCATGCATGTAACATAATTCTTACTTTTCCCTACGATCGCTTAAAAAACGATCCCTTTCCTAATCCCCGAATGAAACTTTTCCCTACAGCCACCTCTTTCTTTACCACACACAGAAATTCATAGATTACAAATTTGGGTTATAAGTTCCTCATATTAAAAACTTAAACCATAGAAGATTGCTGCCCAAACTGGACTTAAAAAAAAGAAGTTCAAGTCTCGTTGACCCAAGTCACGCGCATAAACGCTGGCAGATAAGTCCCCGTGGAGAACAATGCTCGCGTTGTTAATGGACAAAATAAAATACTATATAGCAACTTCGCGATTCCAATCCCAGGATCACTTTCCATTGGGCGCAACGTGCTCGAGGAGCGCAGCGAGTAGTGCTTTATTCGTCGAATGGGCAAACCCGTGAAATACCAATCACTGCCGAGGTTAGAAGTATCCCCGCGTCGCGAGCCAATAAGAGCGCTCGTCATTTACCAGCATTTCGAGCGATTATTCATTGACTCGGATCTGCATTTTCTCGTTGTATGATGCGGGCTAGTAGTACGCGAGTATATAGCGAGCATATTATTGAAACCTGTTGTTGACATTCCCAGTGACATAACCCTTCGAGCCGAGTCGCGCTGCTGTTTACGTAGCCCCGGGCTCGCGTTGTAGTCACGCCGATAGAATATTAGAGTACAGATTGATAAGGTTCCGAAGCGAACGTATCAGTCATCGTAAGTGCATTGTTTCGTTCGGAGTAATTGTTCGGGAGTTGTTCCCGCGACCGATGTCGCGACTGCGAGGGTGAAAATTAAATACGCTTCGTAGGATTGAGCGCATTTGTTGCATCGGGCGTGACTAATCTCTAGTTGATGACTCGCGCGAGCAATAAAATTCTCGCGATGCCACGCAGGTTGTTTCTCGACTCCGAAACCTGCGAGCTTATAGCGAGTTTGTAGCCTCCGTTCGATATTAACGAACTGTGACGAGTTAGAGGGTAGAATATTTCGTAGATTTCTTTAGGAGTACTTCTCTACTTTTCGCTATTAATACTACGAAATTATTTCACAGAGGAGCGTACGGTCTGAGTATGATTCTGTTTAGAGACACCAGAGAATTTCTGCGACTCATGTAGAAAATATGGAATAAATATTGTTAGCGGAAGCAACGGCTTGATGACCTTTTTATTCTGGCATCAAATTTAAAATAATTTTTGACACGTTTTACAATGCTTCTTTGTTCTTTTTAGATAGCTATTCTGTTTAGTTACCCTAGCGATATATTTAGTTTACTGATATCGTTACTTTTTATAGTTTTGTTGTTATGAATTTGTTTCTATTCTTATTGCAGCTGAACAACAATGCCACAAACCACCACCATTGAAACAATCACTATTACTAGGCCACTGAAGGTAAGCTTTGATTTTTGGCTTAATGTTTTGCGCCCAGTATCGCTTCTTGATTTGCTTGAGTGATGTTACTTTACATTATTTTTCTTTGATAACAATGTTTGGAAACTCTGGTTCCTGAATTAAAACACATTGCGGAGCAGTTGCAGAAAATTTATATCTACTTTGCTGATATAATCGTTTCTTATTTATATATTGAATGTGTTTTCTTGAGAGTCAGCTGTTCATGAATGAAGAATGTGTGATATAAGACAGTAAAGCACTCAGGATTTAATTTTGGGGGAGGCGAGTTGAATGGATCAATATATTTTTAATGCAAATTCAATAAAATTCATTAGCTGGCTATGAGAATTTATTTAAAGAATAAAATCTAGTTTCCTTTTATTTTCACAAAGCTCTGGGATTTTTTCAGTCGTGGTTACATTAATTTTTCGTTTTCCTTTTTTTTGGAGAATATGCCACTGCTCCCAAGGGTAAAGGACCCAATTACTGCCACCTACCCAATTACTGTCACCCTAAGCTATTTTACGTAAAATAACGAATAACATAACAAATATATAATGTTTTAAATAATATAAGCATCATAGAAAGTAATAAAGATCCGAATTCAACGATTCATTAAGTCTTTTTACTTATTAATTGGGTGACAGTGATTGGTACAAGCATTTTGGTATTACTGTCATAGCAGTAGTTGCTCATGTACATGACACGAAGTAACCTTAAACTGACATAAACAGTATTAGGTTAGCTGGCAGTAATTGCGCTGTCAGCAATTCAGTCAAACACATTTTAATGGTGTCAGTAATAGATCCCAAAATATATTTTTGAAATTGATGATTTTATAACATAAAAATCGAAGTTTTAAGATTCACCAATTTTTTTTCATCAAGTAAACATATTAAACAATAATATATAACAAGGACAACATTATACGTTTAATCTATATGTACAAAACTATAAAATAATGTCAGGGTGAACGCTTAAAGTGGCAGTAATTGGGTCCTTTACTCAATGTCTTAAAATTTCTTTCACAGACCAGTGAGTATCACCCAGAAAGTTGTTCAATTTCAGAAGCCTAAATCCACGAAAACAGTATATTTACCACAATCCTTCCAAACTTAAATCACTAAAAATCTTCTGCTTCCAAGCTCCCTAAAAAATCAAACCCCTACAAGTGAATATAAATACTAAAGCAACCTAACTGTACACAACCAAGCGCACTTAAAAATCAAATCAAGATATCGAAATATAAATCGCAATTACTTCTCCCAAACCGAACCATCGGAATATTAATATTAAAAAAAAATATCGCCGAAAACGGTAACCCATCGGTGTCGCGCCAGGCGAGCCACAGTTGCCATAAATGGAGCGCATCCGTCTCAAGTTTCGCCTGTACTAAAAAGCACCCTCTATCATGTACGCGCACTGCGCCACGACCTTTAATGGGCGCAGCCTCCCTGGAACCCAATTACTCCCCCAACCTCGGACAGAGGGACTCTGTCCCCGGTTGACCTCGCCGAGCGACGCGAATCTTTCGAGGCTTTCGGCGGATATCGATAAGGGAACGGAAATATATTTCCAGCGGTCCCGTGCGCGTAAAATTCGCGGGCGGGGATGTGAATCCGCTCCTCCGAGTCGCGGGCGGAGAATGCTCGCGAGCTTGATCCATGTTTACCCCGAAGGTGTTTGCCGCTCGTAGAGAACGTGCGTCCTCGGACGAACTCTAAATGCTTCCTTGCCGTCTGTCGAGGGTGATCCGTGGAAAAGTGTACGATGTCCCGTAAATGGTGCTCGCCGAAGAGACCGAAGCTAGCGTGAAAACAATTCGAAACGGTTTTAACTGGACGGTAGGGGCTCCCAGTTCTGCCCGTTTGGACTGATCTTGAAAGTGTACCCGTGGATCTACGATGATCATGTATACAGTCGCGGAGGATCACATGGGCGATACCGAGATCGCACAGGTATAAACGAGACACGGAGAATTTAGGCGGAGAATTCGTGGCGACAGGGATGCTTCCTTATCGCGATTGTTTAATATGAATTGTATATATTTTTCCGGTTTCGTTGAATTTTGAATATATTTTCATCACCTTTTCTGTTTAAAAGGGAAGCTCGTAGCAGTGGAGAAGCTCGTAGTCAGATTCGACTGAACATCTTTTGGTAAATTGGGTATTAAAATACACAGGGGTGTGTCTAAGCTCTGGTGCTTAATAGTGCAAGTAGAATTTTCTACTTATGCGAGGGGATATTATTTAGAAATATAGGTACCAGGTTTCTTGGACAAGTAGATTTCTTGTAAAGGCGATTCTACTGTTACGATCTCTCTTTTTTAGAATGCAATAAAAGGTTTTACCTACAGCGACGTAGATCTTCCTTTTATTTGCGTGATGAGAGAATGTTGAGTTTGGAGTAGCGAAAGGGACGATTTTAGGGTTTATGTGTTCAAAGATTTTCCTTTGTGAATTGATTGTCTTGTAAATATTTATTGTATTCTCGATTTGCAGGTGATAGCGTTCATATGCGGGGTGATAGTAATATTGTTGATGATTATGGGCTTGGCTTCCACTGATTGGCTGATGGCGCTGGGGTGGAGGCAAGGTTTATTTGCGCATTGCATCGACGAGGAGGCACCGACGCCTCTGCCGTTCAATATGCCAGATCCACCGGGGTGTTACCAAGCCAGAGACGTTGGTACGATGGACTTTGGTCTTCAATAATTTGTTTAAGGGGTATTCTTGTTTAGAGGGACAGTTTTTTGTGTTTCTTTAGGGGCGATGCATAAGAAAACTACACAGCTATCACCGTTGAGCATTAGACACGTGTATTTATTAACATTTCATTTAGTTGCATAAATATTTTAGCCATGTATAATAATAATTCATGGAGGTATGGGTCATTGCGTGAAGAGTGTGCAAAAAAGTTGCCTCATGGTACACACGATTCCGACTGTTTCGCTGATCTAAAAGGAAAACACCAAAAAGATTCTTAATCAGTAAGAGTGTGGCTATATCTGGTAGCAGATTTATAAAGATAAATTAAAAATTGACAAAATGGCGGGACTTTGAGTTTAAAATTCATCTTTTCTGCGTTTTTTCTGGTATTTAAACGGCTTTAAACTTGTGAAAACTTGTGAAATCTTGCCTTGATTCTGCTACTGCCTAGAATTATATGTTTTCTGAAGGTGTATGAAAAAGATGGACTAGATCGATCCGCTAGAAGTTAAGATATCGCGTGTAATATCATCATGAAAAACACAGTTTTGAGAAAAACCCATATCTCCATTAATTATTATTATATATGACTGAAACTTTTTTACAAGTTACTGAAGTGTTAGTAAATAAGTGTGGATAATGCTTATCGGTAAAAATTGTGTAATTTTTTGTGGGTTGTCCCTAAAGAGAATAGAGGATCTCGTCCCTGAAGTCGAGAATACCCACTTAAAGCTACGATCTTTTACTCACCTTCGTCCTTTCCACAGCCTATATAAAAGCAGCCGCTGCTTTGTGCGTGGTCTGTTTAATAACGGACATCGCCGCCACCATTCTCACGGGTCTGGGTCTGAGATCACAGGACAATCGTGATAAGCATAAATATTACAGATTCGCAGTCTTCTGCATGGGATTCGCACGTGAGTATGATAATTTGAGGTCGGGCTGGGACTATTCGGATAATTTAATATTTGAATATTTTATGAGTATTCGAATGCTACGAATACACTTCGAATATTTGAGTATTCAAATGTTATCATTTGAATATTTAAGTATTTGAATACTACTCGAATATTTCGAGTGAGTTCGTGATTTATAATTCACACCATACTATTCAAATTAGAGATTTATCGACTAGGGTTTTAACCGACTAGCCGATTAATCGGCCCCCAAGAAGGCCACTAGTCGCCGACTACAAAAGTGGCCGGATAGTCAACTTAACCGACTAGAGTCGGCCACTAGTCGGTAAATCTTTAGTGGAAAAATTATAAAACTTGTTAGAAATAAGAGAGAAAAATTGTTAAATATTCTCAAAAACGGAGCCGATTAATCGGCCTTTTTACCGATTAGTCGCCGACTACAAAAGTGACCGACTAGTCGGCTTAACCGACTAGTCGGTACATCTCTAATTCAAATATTAATGTTTTCATACTGAATAGTATGGTGTGAATTATAAATGAAGTTATTAGCTTACAAGATTTCACCCCGACAAACTAACGAACTCACAACTGAAACTAAATAAAAACTTGTAAAAAAAATAAACCTAAAGAACTTGATTTATAATTCAAGTATTCCAATATTTAAGTATTCGAATAGTATTCGAATTATATTCGCCAAATAATTGAGCAACTCAAGCACTCGAATACCGAAAAATTCGGCAATAGTCCCATCCCTAATTTGAAATAAACCCCCGCGCATTAGCGAATCTCTCACTACATATTCGTAATCTTCTTTCCAGTGGTGTCGCTTTTGATAGCGTTAGTGATATATCCCGTGTGCTTCACCACGGAGCTTAATCTTGGTAAGTCACAACTCTACAAATCTAAATTCTAGCTGGCAAATAGTGTTATTTTAAGGTACAGCATTGTCCATAGGAAGCAATTCTTTCGCAGGGAATCGACCCATGTGGGAATTCGGTTGGGCATACGGAGTCGGATGGGGCGCAGCTATATTCCTGTTCGGCGGAGCGGTGTTGTTGTTATGCGATAAGGAGAGCGAGGAGATCTATTACAAAGAGAGAAAGATCGTGCGCGACGATATCGGTGGCGGAGGCTCTATGATTGGTATGGGTCATCATGGTGGACGAAGTGGGACGCAATTAGCCTAGTGGCATTGCTCCCTGCCCGACGTTGTTCTCTAGGTGATTAATTCCTTGTTTTTCTGTCCTCACAGTTTGATACATTCGTAAACAAAAGAAACGTACACACGTGTAAGAGTGAATGGTTTTTATATGTAATCCACCTTGTTACAACCAGCATGTATTGGACTTAACTATCACTTTGATACAAGATGACACGAAGCATCTTACCAATCCGTCACTGGACGTTTGACGAAAAAGTGTTTGGGACTTGATCCATTGGTTACCAATTTCCAGCTTCTCATAGCAACAATTTCGGGACCATTGCTACTTTTAGTTTACCATAATTACTATGATTTATATGTATTATACAACTACAAATATTTTTTATATTGTACATTTACGTTAATTTTTAAATTTAACAATTAACTTTCGATACCATCGCAAATGGTAGCATTGACGCTGCGTTTCTTGTCTGTGGAAAATTGATAACGAGGCCGCATTTACTATTACTGTCTAGGTACTTGATGGCAATTAACTTTCTTCTGATTAATTAATTTCTCAGTATTTAGAGTGATTTCTGCTGCTTCGAAACAGCCAAAACGGCGCGCGTGTGATTAACACAGTTTTGACGCTTCTTTGATCTCGGGAGTTCTAACAAAAATTGTCACTAAAGTGCGGCTAAATAATATACGAGCGATTCGTCTCGTAGGAGAAAAACACTGCCTTCTTTAGTCAAGTAACAAATCGCTAACTATTATCTTTATTTCTTTGCGTAAGACTCACTGCTTCGATTTCGTTACTATTTATTACGTTTTTTTGGTATATTAGCTATACGTAGCCTGTACATATACATATGTATATTAGGTGTTAGTAATTTATTGCTCGCTTTCATTTAGTTTCTTGTTTCTCTATCGAAAGTGATATTTACTTTAATGAGATGATTTATGTCGTAGCGTTTACCAGTATTTTTTTTTCGGTATAACATTACGAGAGGGTAAAATAATTTACACTTCCACATATCCTGCAACAAATCTTGGCCAAAAATCTTTGTAAACGACATATCGTGTGATTATATACACGCACAGAATTA
Organism: Andrena minutula; assembly: GCA_929113495.1. Classification (NCBI taxonomy): domain Eukaryota; kingdom Metazoa; phylum Arthropoda; class Insecta; order Hymenoptera; family Andrenidae; genus Andrena; species Andrena minutula. Next base: position 73,090,714 of record OV815993.1, on the reverse strand, counting down.
TATAAACGAAACTGCGAACGTTCCAGTAAAACTAATCTTGGGTGTCGAAAAGAAAAATAAGTGGGTCGGGCACACTTTGTCGATCATTACGAATCACCATTGTTTTCGATGATTTTTTATGTCTTTGGAGATAGAATCATTTCGTTTTGTCGATTCAGATAATCGCAGAGTTACGCCGAGTAGTTGATTTCTTTCGTGTAAGTAGAAACTAATTACTAAATCATTATTCTTCGCGATACACCAAGTATAATATTTTTACATTTGTACGCGCGAATTCGAAAGTCTTCCTTTCTTACGGGAATATAAGTGTCTTCTATTAATGTACGAAACGTGCAGATGCTACCTCCAGTAAATTTTGCTTTCTCGAGTGTGATCGTTTTGGAGTTATGAAATCGACGGGAAACTCTGTTTCCCGTAATTCTTCCATACCGATGAAATATGATTCGATATAGTTTTACAAGCGATTTACTCAGTTGCGTCTCCTCCACACCTCACATCGTGAGAGTAAGATGTTTTAACCAGGGATCGGAAAAGTTCTGGAACTCTTGATTTTGAAAAAAATTCTGTTGGGAGTTGTATGGTACGTTTAAGAAAATATTTATTGCTGTGGGCTTTTTATTGAACGAAGTGTTTTCCTTAGGAAATTCTTTAAAAAGTCTTCTCGTGGAACAGATATTTTAGAAACATGGAAAGTTATATTAGAACATTTATTAAAAAAGGTTCTATAAAATAAAGAAAAGTACTAAACTATTGAATACTAGTTTTATCGAATTCTATATCATATTCTTCATGTTTATTTAATAAAAGGTATGAAAATCGTAATACAAGTAATTAATAGTTTCAAGAATAATACGTAAATAACATTTTTTTATAATTTACATGAGCCAAAATACACAAAAATTCTATAACATCTACGTAGGTAAATATTAATATTAATATAAATATTAATATTATAATTATCTATTATTGTAGTACTATTCATCAAATAGTATTCAGTATTTATTAAAACGCTTGAGAACTTTTTTAACATCGATAAACAAAATATCTGTTCCTGTCATAGAAAATTTTTATTTTATAAGTTCCATCGCAACTAAAACTGTTATTTCCAACAACTTTTACTTTATCGGTTCTCACGAGAACTTATAACGTGAGAACATTTTTAAAAAGCTTCCACGATTCATCTTCCAAACAGAATCTATTAAAAAGTTCCAAAACTCTTCCGAACCCTGGTTCCAAGTGTCCACTTGCGCGAGATATTTATTTTACGAGTTACATTAGTAACAAACAGCAACGCGTTTCTTTAAGGCAGCTCGAACGACTATTAAGATTATTTATCCTTCGTTGATACGTAACTTGGCGTTCAAAAACAATTGTACAAATTAAAAACGTGTGCGAGGCTGGTACGAGTCTGATAGTTTTCCAAATACGTTTCACTTTCAAGAATAAAATTTGGCAAAAATTTTACCAAACTAGCAGCGAATGAGACACGCGTGCGATGCGAGAGCCGACGTATGTACGCGCTATGAACCTAAGAAGTTTCCGACGATACTTTGAATATTATAACAAGCGAGGAAGGCGACGCCGCAAATTCATTGAGCATAGCTGGACAAAGATACAATTATTCTAGCAGTATTATGTATTCCATAGCGACTCTTGATCGGTAACCGTTTCTTCCACCTTCTTTTCCGTTCGGATCAAATGGATGTCTATAATTTCTACCCATCGTGTGTAGGGAGAAGTTTCTGATTTCCCCATAAGTCTTGTACACTTTAAGTTGAACAGAGCACGAAATATTTAAGTGTGCTACGGAATAGAGGCAGCTCGGGCAGGTATTATCTATTATGTTATCTGCATTACATACGTGTACGTATATGTATATATAGGTATTTTATAAATACATGTAATAGAACGATACACGGACAGTTATCGCGATACTCTAACGGGAAGTCTAAAGGAATCCACCGACAGCACGTTGTACTTCGCGTAACGCGGTCAGATCAATCATGCTTTCTAAGAATCGGGGGGGATGTTGACGTTAAATCTAAGGTTTTTACAGCGGGTTTGATTTATTGTCGAACACTGTCGATTTGCGCCTTTCGATTTTGATATGATACTTTTAACGAAATAGAGTATTGCCTAAGACTAAGTGTAACCGAGTATCGAGATACGTTAAGAAGGAACACAAGCAGACCGTTGATATGTTAATTAAGAGGTTTATAATACACAAGTGTCCATGCAATGATAGAAGAGTGTATTTCGATTGAAGACAGTATGACTTGCATTCTGTTTGCACACGTCTTTAGTGTTTTAAACTAAGAAGAGAACAAATAGCGACGCAGGGTGAAGGACCCAATTACTGGCAGCCAAGCCAATTACTGTCAGCTTAAGCTATTTTACTTAAAATAACGAATTAATAAACGTTTAAGTAAAATAGCTCAAGGTGACAGTAATTGGGTCCTTTACCCAAGTGTGTAGTAAACATTGTTAGAACGCCGACGGCGCTCGTCGAGAAATGAACAAGGCTGAGAGTGAGATTCGAAAATGCTAGGTCGCGGCGAGGAGTATCCAGCTTTTAAGGGCATAATTTCCAATCCGGAGATGTATACTACTGTATCGATCGGTTACGTAATTGTTACAAGCTCGTATTTCTGTGGTAGAAGTTGCAATGTAGATAACAAGTTCATCATTTTCTACTCTATTATTACAGATCATATACAATAAGAATTTACGAGGAGACAGACGAGGCGATCGTGTAATTAAGCGAATATAGATATAATGTAGAGTTAATAGAGCACCATACCAGAGTAAAAAAATATTACAGTTATTTGTTACCTGTATGCAGCCTGGAATAAGAAGCAAATTCTCTGTCGTCTGTATTAAAGCGAAGGGAAGAGGAGGATGCCAGTCGATGGACAACGGATGATGGAGAATTTGTTCTCTTTTTTTAGAGCTGTTTTTACGATGGTTACTCCCTAATTTGTACATTGTAATAAAACATTATATACCGGAAAGTTCGAAGGGGAACCTTCGGCGATTATTTGCAAAGAGCGTAGAGAATTCATTGTATGCGTGGCGAGATTCAACTTCGATTATCACTGGCAATGTAGAGGAACGTAATTTACTCGATAACTTATAAACATTTCATATTGTATAGTACACATATCGTACTTATTCATGCATATCGTAGTAGGTGTCATAAAAGTCATAAAATAATATCAATATACAGCAAAGGAACTGTAAATTCGTTTCCCTCATCAGAAGTGTTGCGAAGGTGATATCAGTAGAAATGGTATGAAGAAAAAATTATTTATGCGCCATATTAAAGTGTAAACATATCGTAATATTGTACAAAGAATAAACTGTATACATGGAAACTAGCTTTGCGCTTCGTACGAACCCCAATGCAGGATTAAAAGATCCTATAGAGAAGAAAGAAGAAAAAGCTTGCGCTTCAGAAAATAAACGGTGGAGGAGAATTGAAGGACCTCTCGTTCGCTTTTAAATAATTATTAATATTCAGCAATATAGCGATACAAAGAGTGAAAATTATTCGTATTAAAGAGGCTTTCCGAATGCTGTTAACGTAACAAAATTCTCGGACTCGTATATTTATATATAACAATGACACAAAGGGCGTCGCGCGACTTTTAAGTAATAAATACATGTGCGCGCGCGCGCGCCGCTGTGCAATGTGTGCGTGTACGTCTAAACAAAGTATTGCTGAACAATATTATATTCCACGACGTGAATCATTCGGTATAAATACAAAATAAGATTACATATGTATATATATTCATATAAATCTAAACAAAAAAAAGGATTGGTAGTGTACAAAATATAAATCTATCCAGGATTCATGTCGATATAAAAAATTAATTTCCTCGGAAAATATATACATGTACACGCAGACTTTCGCTCGTCCATGCCGAATAGCGGGAAACTTAACAGCACATTTGCGACAGAAAACTACGATATATACCTCTTTCACTGGGTAACTGATATAAACTCTTCATTCTCCACTTTTAACCCATCGTCCTCGATCGCAACATCTATCACAACGTTAACGAGCAAAAGACACGCTCGTCATCGATCGTAGATCTTCGTTCGCTCGTGTCTTTTTCCCTCCCTTCCGCCTCCCTTTCCCCGGAGAAACCCTTATATCGCGTTTGGCAGTAAAATACATATATATCAAAAATGTTCTTCAACGTGCTAACGCTTATAAAAGATATAAAATATCTTACGCGCCCTCGCGAGAATGCCGCTAAACACCAACATGATCGTCATCGTCACCCGGCATTAAAGTACAGCAACGGTGAGATTTCTTCATTTTCATAAAGCATCAAAAACTAAACTTCAAACTTTCAATCCGTATCCTCTCTCCTTTATTCTATCAAAGGCAAAACCAAACTGTGCGTTCAACGGAACATACACACGCGTTTCGATCCCATTATTCCTCTTTTCTTTCCATCTTGAGTTACATCGACGCGAGAAAATTTAAAAAAAGAAAAAAAAAGATAATGTTTGATATTGTCAGAGATTCTTCGCAATGCCTTCAGGCTAACGCATCAAATGAATAAATCAGAGGCGCCGCTCTGCGTTCTGTTTGTTTCCCCGCATAAAAAGAGGGGTCTTATAAACTTTCGCAACAACAATTCGAGACGAAAAGTGAAAGAAGCGCGAGACGCTTAAAAGTTCTATGCATACGTAAAGCGTAGATAACGTTTCATATCTAACACACGCGGAGAACCCCGCCGAGCGAATAAAACTCGGGGAATCGCACATCAAACCAGCGGTATTCGCATTCCGCTTCCTGCGGTTCAACCGGAAATGAGTAACTTCAAATTCTTTTAAGAGGAACTTCGAATTTATGTAAGCGCGGATATCCCAACGGAATACCACTGCTTGGAATTACCCTCGCGCAGCTTCAAATGCAACATTTATTAAAATACATGTTCGAAACTCAACCAGCTCCTCCCTCTCAATTCTCCCAAACAACTCCCCCCTTACTACAACCCTAGGCACTCGAGACAACCCATTCCGACTCGTTTACGCTCAAACTCGCGCAAGAAGATCGCGTATCCGAAGCGACTGAACGGTTCATGCAAGCGTACACGGGGAACGCAGTCCACACAGAGAAAGGAAATAAGATCGTCCACTACAAAGTTGAAAGCGTGTGTTATAAAATAGAAAAAAGAACGCCTGTCTTCAGAGAGCTACGCGGGAGCTACGTCTTGGGCACTGTCGACAATCAAGGGACAATCGAGACGATGACTCTCAGCGTTCCAACACAGCGATCAATAATAACATTTCATTAACGAACGCTCGCAGAAAGAAAGCCGCCGCGCTAATTAACCAACGAATCCTTATCCGACTTTCCTTACATACATAAAACGGATGCATATATATCTATATATATATCAGTTCGACGGGTACTTTTTGGTCCTATTCGCCGACGCTACGAAACGTTTACCGTAGCCGGCCAGAAAACAAGGTATTTAACATCTCTATCCATACTGACGCAGGCGTAACGGCGTGCCTAGCGTAACTGAGTATCATAATTTCATCTCCCACAGCACGATGTGGGCATCGTTGCTGTTGGGGTCTTTGAACGTGTAACCCGATTTGGAGGCCTTCTCTGTGGCAGACTGAGCGTTCGGCTGCCTCCAGTTTATGTAACCCCGGCCGCCCATCAGGGTCAGTACAGTTCGTTTAGGCTGCTCTATCTGTTGTAGAGTCTTATTGATTTTCTTCCCGTTAGGCTTTAGATTCTTGGACGTCGGGATGGTCTCTGGGGTTGACTGTGCTATGCTGCTGTTGGCAACCGAGGCGTCGTAGGGGCCGTTTCTGCTGGCGGTGCTGCTGTTGCGGGAGAGCTTGCCGGTTTTCAGCGAGAGATTCTCCTCGGAGCCTGAGGACATGTACAGGGAGCTGGCGTGAGAGTCCACCGACCAATTCGAGAGATCGAGGGACCTGGGCCGGGTGATCTTCATCTTGAGCCTGCGGTCTAGCGTGCTAACTTTATTTGGTATGGCAGCCAGCTCCGGGTCGCTTCTCCTCAGCGACTCGTAAATCGGATCGACGCCGGAGCTGGTCTCGTTCTCGTAGTCCTTCACGTACATCAGCTCCCCGTACAAGCCGTAAACGTCGCAGTTCTCGCCGGAGCTCTGCGACCCGGACATCGAGCTGGAGAGAAATCCGCCGCCGGAGCCGAGCCCTCTTGGAAGTGTCTTTGACCCTCTGTACTCGTACTCCTTGCTCCGTTTCCGTCTGAGCATCACCGGGCTGCCGGCCAGTTGTTGCTTTAGCTTGATGATGCTGCTCGACATGGAGGAGTCTAAGCTCGCGCGGTCCCTGCTGCTTCTACTGTTCTCTGTCTCCTTGGCTCTCAACTGCACGCTCTCCTCGTCGTGGATCTCCTCCGCGGCGCAGTTCATCATGTTCTTCGGGTTTTGTATGGCTAGCAAGAAGGTGATGGGCCCGAAGTGAGCGTGGTAGGAGATGTTCACTCTGCCGCTGATGATGGGCACTCCTTCTAATCTTGGGAGGGGAATGGTCAGGCTGATGCCCACGTTCGTGCCGACCCAGAGGAGGCCCTTGCAAGCCAGAAGCGCCGTCACTGTCACCGTGGTTTGATTGTTGTTCAAGTTGTCGCCGCACGAGTTCGAGGCGTTGCCGGACCTGGTTACTCTCAGCACGTTCGACGCTATGTTGATGTCCTGCAGGTGCTTGAACGTCTCCGTGTGGTAGAGGCAGACGGTGCTGGAGTTCTTTAGAGCGACCCAGAGCCCGACACCGGAGTGCGCCATTAGCTTCACGCTGCCAACGTGCTCGTGCTGAGCGCTGAAGCTCTTGGTGATGTCGCCCGTCACACCGTTAAGTACCCAGACCTTCTTGCCGCAGGCAGCGTACACGGATGCGTTGATCGGCATCAAACAGGAGACTGGCTCGCTGCCCAGGGATATTATGAACGGATCTCTGAGGTTCCAAGTGCCGTCTAGTTGCCTTCTGAACAGGAGGAGCAAGCCGATGCCCAGCGCGACGAACACGTTGTCGCAGTGGTGCTTGATCTGTATCACCGGGCCTGCCACGGAGTAGTTGCCGAGCTCCTCCTGCTTCTCCGGCTCCGAGGCCGCGTAGATGATGATCTTCCGCGAATCGGTGCCCATCCACACCAGATCGCCAGCGAGGGACAGTGGATCGGTTGACGAGCCCTTCACGAACTCTATAGCACCCACTCGGGTCTCTACCAGGTCGAACGCCGTGATCTGCTTCAACGATGTCGCGGATGCTGTCGTTGACTGGCCAAACACTGTCACGTGACTGGATATACCGTCGCCTGTACATATCCACAGGTAACTCTGACTTCTACCGCGGCGCCTGGTGGGCCGCGGGTTCTGTGTCGTGTAGTAACAGCCGCAACGCACCTGTGAATGATTCAGGTGTTTAGTTAGAGGAGACTGGAGGTACAAAAGGGAAGCATAAAGGCATAAGAGAGAAAGATAGTGAAGGTAAAAGTAGAACAGGCTGGGGGAGGAAATAAAGCAGTGCTCCGCAAAATGTTGTCGTACGAGACGATGCTAAGTGGACCGTAGTCTGCCTTCAAGAGGAGAAAAAGCAACAAGATTTTTTTTTAACAAAGTTTCTCATAAATAAATGTAAGTTCTGTATATGTATACATTTTGTAACTTCGATATATTTTGTATATTTTTGCTTGTGGTCTACCGCGGAATTCTGGGAAGCGCCAGAGTTGGATATTATGCGAATAAACTTTTTATTCGAAGGTTATTTGAATAAAAAATTATTTTAAGACTATTCGAATAAAAATTTATTTGAAGATTATTCGAATAAAAATTTATTTGAAGATTATTCGAATAAAAATTTATTTGAAAACATTTATTCGGAGAACGCTTAATTCTTGGAAGGGCTTAGGTGTACGAAGGGCGAGAAAAGGTTGCGGAGCACTCAAACAAAATACGGTATTCTTTACGAAGAGCTGAAAATATTAGTATAAATATTTACTATCAACTGTCTTACTTCTGTCTGATGTTGCGAGTGGTAGACCTGTTGCGAGCTAACGAACAGCGGCATCTTCGTGGATGGTCTTTGCTCTTGTTCAGGTACTTCCCACGAAGGCGAATTGTTCGGGTCTAAGGCTAGCTGCGCTAGCCTGAGCTCGGTTATCCAGTCTTTCTTCACCAGGGGATTCTCGGTCTGGAACGTGTACATCTGGCCCTGCTTCGTCACCAGTTGCAAGCAACAGCTGTCCGCCCAAACCATGTCCTCGTCCTTCTGTTGTATCGAAAGTTGTATGGACTGAAGAATTTGCTTGGTCTTCTCCAACGTCATCCCCTTCAAATTAAACAGACACGTTTGTATATTCATATAAAATCTACGACACCTTCGACTGCTAAGCATTAAACTTTAATCTCACCTCGTATTTACCCTTCAGCTGCGCTACGAGATCACTTATCCTAGACATGACCTCGTAATCGTGCATGAGATCATTCATCTCCACGCAAAGGTTATCCGCGCCCGCCTGTCCGCATTCTCCGCTTTTGTCAGACTTCAGGCTGCCACCTTTGTTCAGACCAGCGGTCAGCAAACGACTCAACGTTGGCGAAGTACTTGTATCCTGAATCTGAACGAACATATACAATTCTATACGACTGTTTCTCATTTGTTGCTGTTTCTATTATCCTCGCTATAGTTTTCCACGATTTACTATCATGTTTCTTTAGCGTACCTCGATATCTGACACAGGATACGTCCACTTTAAAGTCAGCCTCTCACTGCCACTGAAATCTTCCGCAGACCTCGGCGTCACAGAGACGCAAACTACGAGGTCGTTCAACAGGAGCAACCTCCGCCTTTTCGACTTCGTTATCATACCATTTTGATTAAACTCCTGCGAAAATTGATGGTAATACAGATGTTAAGTGTACATTGCTTTTGTTTTTGTTTTCTTGAGAATTGCACACTTACCAATTGCGTGACGTTATCTTCCCTTATGAGGTATCTAGACGAGGACGACAGAGGCCGGTGAGACAGCTTTCCAGACACGTGTCTCAGCATCTCTTTGAACGCCTGGAACTGCTCCGCCTCCCGTTTCCTCTCGTTCAACATTTCCGCCAAGCTCTCTAACTGTGTCAGCGCTAATTGCAACGACATTCGATCGTGGTGTCCTTGCGGCGTGTGCTTCAATAAGTCCTGACAAAAATTTACGGTCATTCCACCACGCATCATTCCCGAGGGAAATTTAACACAGATGCTCGTCGTTTAATACACTTACTTGTAAAAATAGTATGAACTGCGGAAACCTCTGGACCGGTTTAACCATCAGCCCGAAGAAGGACAATCTGTCGTGCGCGCTTATCTGCTTGACCTGAAGCATAATCGAGGCGATTGTAGGGTAAGATCGTTAGAGGAGAGTTAGAAAGGCGAGCGGCGGTGTGACGCACCTTGAAAAAGTCAGCGAGCGCGGTCTTTCTTTTCGATTCCTGTTTAGCCAAATCCATAGCTACTGAAAAATTATTTATAAATCCACTATAAATGTCAAGAACGATTGCTTTGCTGAAACTTGCTACAAACACGTCGCCTAACTTTTCGTCTTTGTCCCATGAGCGCACGCACTCCGCTAGTGCGATTCTGAACAACGTGTGGCATTGCAGTATCTCGGGCAATCTATGGAACAACGTCGCTATTTTCGCCTGACTCAATATAGGCGGCGAGGACTCCTCCAAAGGCTTCTTGTAATCCTGAAACGGAAAGTGTATTTTCAACGGGCACTCGGGACTGGCCGAGACGCAGTAGGATGAATAGGACGGACACGGGGGCGCGCGCCGGTTCGAGCTGGTTGGGTACGCACGTTCACTAGCCTCTGTAGCGTCGACACGTAACTGTTCTCGGAGTGTACGATAGCGGCTACTATGTGTCGACGTTTCAACTGCTGAGGAGTTAAATTCGGAGGTGTCGGCGGCAGAGCGGGAGGAGTTTGCCGGCGTTGCTGCATGCACTGGAACTGCACCATTGCGCTGTTCTCCTCTTCCACCTAAAACAGATGCAGGAGACTCGTTAAACTCTGCGTAATCCATTGCGTATCTTGGATTATATCATGGGAATAAGAAGAGGAGGGATAACGACAATTGAGGACCTTGTGGCGAGAGGGGTGTTATTTCATTTTTTATATGTTTTGAATTGTGATGTGGAATATATGTAATAACTTTTATATCATTTGTTGCACGGTTCGGATAAATCCGATAATTAATGAGTGATTTATTAATATTAGGATTAAGATTATTAATAGAAATATTAATATTAAAGTTGATATTAATAACAGAAATATTAATATTAGGAGTATTAATATCAGAAATATTAATATTGGGAGTATTAATATCAGAAATATTAATATTAGGAGTATTAATATCAGAAATATTAATATTAGGAGTATTAATAACAGAAATATTAATATTAGGAATATTAATATCAGAAATATTAATATTAGGAATATTAATATCAGAAATATTAATATTATAAATATTAATATTATAAATATTAGTATTAGGAATATTAATAATAGAAATATTAATAACAGAAATATTAATATTAAAAATATTAATAACAGAAATATTAATATTAACAATATTAATTACAGAAATATTAATATTGGAAATATTAATAACAGAAATATTAATATTGGAAATATTAATAATTAGAGATATTAATATTGGAAATACTAATATTACAGGTATTAATATTGTGAATATTAATATTAGAGATATTAACATTGGAAATATTAATATTTTTATTATAGAATATTCTTCGCCAAAATAGAACGAAAAACTTATCAACTCAAAACTACTACTTTTTCTGTGCAAACATATTTTTCAATCAGTGTTCTCTTTTCAATATTAAATCAAAGCAATCATTTTATAAAATTAATTTTCCAATTTACTCGAAGTTGGTAAAGATAGAGCTGCATCCCTCTTGCTGCAATGTCCTCCATTTTCATTATCCCAGGCAACAATAACGACTATATATACAGTTATCATTGGAGACTTCATCTCAGTTCAAATACTATCAGTATTATTTCTCGAAGAGGATAAGGATTTTAAATAGTACCAAGATCAGGGTCCAACGCAAGAGCTTATTCTAAGGCGTGTCGCGATGCGATTACAGTTTAAACTGGCCAGCGAATCAATGAATGCAATGTGCAGTGAAGCTGCCAGCTGTCCAAGGGTTAAAATAGAAGGATGTAACTGGCTGCTAGCAAACCATAGAGGTAATTACTTCGCAGAGCTGCGGCATCTGCGGCGCCTTGATAGGACTCGTGAGGGACACAGTGTCCGACGAGTCCACGTCGTACTGTTGCGTCGATCCTCTTCGGATGCTGAACCATCTGGACAGCCTTCCATGGTTCCCGGGTGAATCCAATGGGTCGGCATTGTTCACTCGCAGATTCTGCGACCTCCACTTGTCGCAGAGCGTCCTTGCCTTGTGCAGCGTGTTCCTCAATTGGTAATTACTTCTGCAACGAGTGGAAACGTTGTATACGATTAATTCAGGCTGCCCATTGTGTACGCTACATGTAGGGTCGCCACATTTCTTTCAGAAAAATAACGTAAATATGCTTTTGTTCAGTATAAAAAAAATAGGCTCGAAAGAACTAAAAGTACATTTTGATCTTATTAGTTTTTATTTTTCCTAAATTTTTTTTTATTGCATTTAGCATTACGGAGCACCTTTTTATCATTTTTAAATAACTCGATGGCATTATTGCACTCAATATTCATATTAAAAAATATGTAAATAATTCGTTCTTTATTAAATTAAGGATGCTTTATTTTCTAGTATGGGTGGCAACCCTAGCTACGTTTACGAAGCCTGTAAATTAAGGGACACCGTCCACGCTTACTTAATACTGATATTACTCTTCTCGCTCTCGTCGTCGGAGGAGAGGTCATGGTCCGACGCAGAGCACCAGGAGTCCTCGCTTCTGGCCGACTGCGTGGAGGTGTTGGACCTGGTCGCCTCCAAGGACGGGTGGTGCTGCCTGTGCGTTTGCCCGACAGTTTCCATTTTCGTCGGTCCTACGTCATCCCATGATCTGCACCTTGAACGTGGTTCATCTGAAACCGAGCGAGAGACACGCTATTTTGAAACGTAATTCCGACGGTCGAGCGTCGCTGTGAGACGTGCAACGCGAGCCGGCTGGTCGGTTTCAAGGGGGTGGCATTCTGTTTACTGTGTGGTAGTATGAATTTCAGTGGATGTACCCGGACACCCTTTCGAGTGGGAGTCACGCTGAGAGGTGGGAGTAATCGAGTGTTGTGGTGGGGATAAGGGAGTGGTGTGGTGGGGGTAGCGCCTTGGCGACCTTGAGTGGCTAATTGATTTTGCTTGAACTGTTGGGAGGAGTAATGAAGTAGGGTAAGTTGGGTGATCTTGGAACGTAACAGGATGTGTTTTGAATCTTGTGTGAGTTTTGGGGGAATGATGGCAGTATTTATGAGTAGAAATCAGGAGTGGAGTTAATTTATGACTAGATCTCAGGAGTGGAATCAAATTATGAATAGAACCAACTTATAAGTAGAACTCCTGAGTGGAGTTAACTTATGAGTAGTACTCACGAGGGGAATCAACTTATTAGTAAAATCAATAAAAGAGCAGAATCAACGTATGAGTAGAACTCCCGAGTGGACTTAACTTATGAGTAGTATCCACGAGTGGAATCGACTTATGAGTAGTATCCACGAGTGGAATCGACTTATGAGTAGTATCCACGAGTGGAATCGACTTATGAGTAGAACTGAGTTATGAGTAGAACTCACGAGTGGAATCAACTTATGAGTGGAATCAACTTATGAGTAGAACTCCCGAGAGGAATTAACTTATGAGTAGTATCCACGAGTGGAATCGACTTATGAGTAGAACCAAGTTATGAGTAGAACTCCCGAGAGGAATTAACTTATGAGTAGTATCCACGAGTGGAATCGACTTATGAGTAGAACTCACGACTGGAATCAACTTATGAGTAGTATTCACGAGTAGAATCGAATCAAAAGAAAATACGGACTCCGTACAAACAGCTCAATAACAAAAATACCTTTCTATTTTTAATTTCTAGCACGCATTTTCTCACATATCTTTCTATTTACGATATTTCCAGCATTGGAAAGTTGAAATAAACACGACCAATCCTTCATGAATAAAGTATGCACTCGAATTCATGAACCAGGAACGAGGAAGCCAAAGCAGTAAGAAAGTGATTACTGCTCGAAGCTTCAATATCACCCAAGCATCAGTGTTGCGATCTGTCGTAAACTAGTACAAGTTTCGCAACAACAGCGTTCAACACTAAACTGCCCGAGATCAACTCATTACCATACGCCTTAACACAACTGTATTTCTGTTAAACGCGTGACGACAGTCTCTATTTATACATCTTATGTCAATCAGTTCATGATTCGATCACCCTCTTCATTTTTTTATTTATCGATGAAATCATTGCCAACGTCCGTGTTTCGACCAAAAAATAAAACTCATATATCTAATTTCTAGCGTGCTATCTTCCTCTTCCCTCGTTCAAATCCACTGACGATCGATTGGAAATGTTCGAGATCGTTTCGCAATGTTGACGTCTTTCGAAGTGCACGAACGTCACTGCGTAATCGATTTCGCAACAAGAACTTCCTACTTGCAGCTTCCTCCGTGTGTTTCATATAGTCTAGCACATCTAACACAGCTCACTGACTTAAATCAACAACTTACTCACGAATAACGGAGTCACGTGATTCGCGCTGACTTAATCCACTCAGCAATTTTTCTATCGTATATATTCCACTAACGGAAAAACACAAAACGTGCAATCCTATCACCTTCGCCATGGAAAATCTATAAACTCGAAACAAACACGTTTGGAAGCAATACCAGCTGAGATTACTGTACTAAAATGAGTCACGAGCTTCGAAGTCAAACTGAGTATTGTCAAACTCTTCCATTCGTCGTCAGTTCAATTTTTTAACTCGACTTAGGCTCACCGAGGAGTGTTCTATCGCTCCATATTTAACCCCTTTAACTCTATGAACTCATACATGGGTACAGGCGAAACGCTGGCTATGGACTAAGGACCTGGGAATATATGTGTCTGGGCGAAACTGTGCACCGCGGACTATGGACCTATGTAGGAGCTTGATACCAGTAAAAAAGTTTAGTATTCATGCTGTGCCACGGTGAGCACTGGGCTTTGTAGAAATAGTGAGTAATGTGGGACCTACTTTAGTCGTGCTTAAGGTGTTCCTGAGGGTGTAAAGTAGGGGTGGGTTCGAAGATCATTTTTAAATTCTTGAAACTCGAATCTGAAGCTCTAGAAACTTGAATTGCTGATTTCGATTTGGAAATGGAATATTTTGCTTTGAGAACTGAGGTCAACGACGTTTTTGTATAAATCTCTATTGACCATGGTTAAATGAAATACACTGCTCATATTAATTAAGGGATCACCTCTAGAAACCCGAAAAATAGGGGCAAGTTCACATGGTCGTAACTATGGCAAAAATAGTTGTATCGATATTTTGAAAATATGGTTTGAAAGCGTGGAATCCTTACTTTCAGCTGTTTTTTCTTCTTCAGATTTTAGCTGAATTACTTTTTGGTAAAGTTATAAGGAAATAAAGAGCACTTGGTCAATTTTAAAAAAATTTCTCCAACTTGCAAAAGTTCCACGGGATGTATGAATTTTTATACACAAATTCCATTTACTCCAGTTGAAAGCGGCTACTTTCCCGTGTGAAAAGAGAGTAATAAATTTCTTGTGCGATTTTGTTTGGCCGAGTTATTCAACTTTGAAGCAAAAACCGTTTTTTTACTTTAGTTGCTTCTAGCAAGTAAAGGAATCATCGTAGAACGTTTGTGAAAATAACAATAAAATGATCAGTCTTTCCTTTTTAAGACGCATCTTTGTTTTTTTGATTCGGTTAAAATTTCAGTCTATTAAGTCCTTTCGAAAATATGCTTAAAAATTGCACAAATTCGCGAGGGATAGCCGGAACATTAATGTTTTAAGCTCATTTTAAAGCGGAGAGTCTGCCGATTCTTTTGACTTCCATCGAAATCTGCTGCGATAATTTTTTACCTGTGGGTTTTAAGTTTGAAATTACTGTTTCGAGCAAAGTTTCGAGAAACCCATCCCTAAGTAGTATAAAGTATAACTAATGCGTCCACTATTTTTCCCATTTCTAATTCGTCACCTATTACAAGAATTATATTTCTACAAAGTGAATGGCCCTACAAATAAAATATCTAAAAAGTATGCTGACTACTTGCCTGGGGTCCTGACTCAAAGCAAGACACTCAAGGGCCCCACCAACTTCCCCTTCCCTTCCTGTTTTTAAATCACAAATCTCTATAAGACCCTCGCCCCACAATATACATAATCTTGTGCAAAAGTATTCGTAGCTGAAAGGATTGACAAGAAGCTAAAAGTGACCTTCGTTATCCTCAAGATCATGTCCTTCAACTAGGCTTCAAAGATGCCCTTCCCATTCCCCAAATAAAAGCTTCAAACCTTTTTCCAAAATACTCATATTTCTCCCAGAATAGCAATTTAATTACTTTTGTAAAAAAATCACGTCTTATTTTAATAGAAATATACACTGGAGAGCTTAGACTTTTAAGAACACTGGCCCCAAGAAAAAATTCTCGTTGCATTATATATAGAGGATTCAGAATCCAATTAGTGTAACTCCAACTTTCTCTGAAAATGAGTTACGCAGTTCAAAAACCCGTGTATTGTTAAACCTCTCAGTTAATAAATCAATTAATTCACTACTTAACTAACCATAAGCAATAAATAGCGGTGCTTATATTGATTACGGAATTGCTAGGCAAAATTATTCAACGAACATACAGCATAAATCTCGGTTTTAATGCTAATGTGCTTACACGGATTGGCTTCAGAACCCTCCACACGTACTTTTAGTGTTTGGATCCGAGACACAGTGCTGGATTTACCCTTAGTCTAACAAGGCTGAAGCCTAGGGCCCCGTTTAGCTGGGGGCCCCTCATTCTAATTATTTTCTTCGAAAAGTTAGCATTTTTTTTATATTATCTTTATTAATTTTATCTTTAATGTTTACTTATGTTAATGTTATGTTTAGTTTTGATATTCAATATTAATTTTGAAATTAAATTCTTATTTAGATTATACCAGTATTATGATAAAAAAAATCAAAACAGCGTCATTTTATTTTTTACATTTAACCGAGAACTGATAGGTAAATCCGGCTCTGCCGAGACAAAACGAAACGGAGCAGAGAGTGTTTAATGAGCCACCCTATATAGAGAATGCAAGGCGGGGGGCCCGTTCGTCCATTCTGAACGTCGTTTATGAGGTTTGCGTGGTTCAGCGTCCGCCCGCGGCCGTCGGCTGGCAAATCGTTCCGAGTTAAAACACTCGGCCGGTTCCCACGTTTCGGAGACAAACTCAGACAATGGTCAGCGTTTACCTACTCCCTTGGCTGCTCTGCCATGCAGCACTCGATTCTCACACTCACGCTGCTCATTCCAATAAGGCACAGTTTCTGCGATATAGTATTACAGCTGGAGGAGGTACAGCGAGGTCGCGAAATCGGTGGCGCGTTGAGATAAATATATTTCCAACTTCAGCAGAAATTAACAGAGGTATGAGAAGCTAACTGCCCGAAGGTTTAATTACAGCTGCTATAATACAGATTTGTTTTGAAAGAAGATGATGGCTTGGGACCAGAGTTGGGCAAATTGTAATCTAATTACAACTTACAAATTACAATTAAAATGTAATTGTGTAGTTGATTACACATTATTTTCTGTAATCGTTCATTTAGGTAATTGACGAAACCAAATGGTCAACTACCTAAATTAACGATTACAGAAAATAATGTGTGATCAACTACACAATTACATTTTAATCGTAATTTGGAAGTTGTAATTAGATTCCATTTTGCCGAATTCTGCTTGGGACCTAACGTCGCCTTCTTTCAAGATAAAGGGCATTTTTATCTTGCCTTATCGCGTGGAATGAGAGAGGACGAGTGTCGCCCTTTTCATTCGCCGCGGCAATAACAGAAGTGGCTAGCGATTACCTTGTTTCGAGTCAGAAACCCCGAGACAATACTGTAGTTGAGAAAATATAGCGAGGTGGTAAATTGAACCATCAATCGAGCACACCGACTGATGTAGCTATTCCGATCGAGGCTACGTGTCCTTAACTTCTCACATTTCTGTCAATTTGAAGCTCAAATATAGAAGCTACTATACATCATTCGCTGCTGCCGTTGGGTGGTTTAATTTACGACCTCGATATAAGTTTTCCAACTACCACGCGGTTCCATCGATCGAAGTATCGTAATAGGTACGGCGAACTTTCCAGCGGAACGGAATTGCGATACAGTGGATAGGGCTCTGGTTAATTGGGCCACGCTGAGGGGGACCATTTCGCTTAAGGGGACTAGGCAGTCGTTTTTAGTGAGAAAGGGACTCTGTCCCGTATTTATTTGTAAAAAAATGAAAGCAAATCCAGATGTATCCTTTTATCCAATGTTTGTTATTACCATACAGATTGAAAAAAAAATGGTAAGAAATATATATGTGCTTCAAAAATGGCAATGCAGACGTGTAAACATTTTAACGTTTTTCCGTCGTTTTCCCTTAATATCGGTCTTAAAATGTAACGCAATCCGATTTCAAAGTGTGATTCTTGTTTTTTGTACTCATAGTTTCGGACCAAACCTATAAAAACAAAAATTAAATCAAAATTATGCAATTGGTGGCTGAAAAACGGCGATTTTTCCGAGAAAAATTCGTTCTTGTTTTTACGCTACCAAAATCCGGTGACTTCTTAATTTTTTTATGAAAATCTCGAATGTTTACGGACCACATCAGAGGTTTGGTCCGAAATGACACATGTTTTACATATCCTGTAATTTTTTCAAGTCGATCTGAACCTCCATTCGTTCGCAATGAGGAAAAAGAGAAGAGGAAAAAATATTCGAGAAAAACGCGTTTAAAGTTTCTGGGCAAAGGCGACGCTATAGGTTGCCGCTTGACATTTTTAGCTGCCAAATCTACAATTTTGCGAATTTTATTATAAACCAAGGGGCATTTTATTCAGAAAGGATAGTACTTTCGGAAAATCCAATAAAAAAAATCGATACTTCGACTGCCTAGTCCCCTTAAGGGGTTATACCTAGTCGGGAGACCGAAAAGAAGCGAATGTTTGCGAATTTTTTTTTGGAAAAGTGGCAGCATATATTTTTACAGAACTTTTTGCACTTTAAAGAGCAACATTTAAAGAACATTTGGTAATTTTTTTGTAGGAAAATATTTACGTTTATAATAAAAATACAACGACATCCAAGAAGCCTTTTTAAGAACGGTGAGTAAGATATCTAAACAACCACTGCACAAATATTTCTAAAATTTTGTGGGCTTATTTTTTATATAAAAATCTGCAGAATGTCGTTCGCATTATTTTTAATGTATATTTTCGATTTTATCAACGAAAAATGGCCGTTTTTCGCGCGAAAATCAGGTCCTTCAAACTTTAAATAGCCGCCATTTTATTTTAAATTAATATTTCGAAAATTCCTCGCCGTCAGTCGAAAGATACATTAATATACTAACGATTTTTTTTTTATAATCTGATTCCGAATGGCAGTGCTCACCGCAAAACAACTTTTCCAAAAGGCTTCTTGGATATCGATTGTAATTTTATTATAAACGTAAATATTTTTCTACAAAAAATTACAAAATGTTCTTTAAATGTTGCTCTTTTAAGCGCAAAAAGTTTTGTAAAAATAGATGTTTCCGTTTTTCCAAAAAATTCGTAAACATTCGCTTCTTTTCGGCCTCCTGAAAAGGTATAACTCCTTAAACCCGTTTGAATTGCACAGAATTTTGGAGTTACTGTCACGTGTAGATTTCCTTCTGGATTGCTTGTTCTGAATAGATGGCTGCGCATGACATAAATCGCTCGAGTAAAAGGAGTTGAAGGAAATAGGATTGTTACGCTCAAGATATTTCCATGGGGAGGATTGGTTTCTGTTCCTGAAAGGTTGTTTCGAATGTGTGGACCTTTCTGTGAACAGATAGCTCGAGAAACAGGAATTGGAAACTACGGTGGAATGAAATGCGATTGTTCCACTTGAAGGATTCTCTTAGAGGCGCTACCTAGTTCTTGAGCTCAGAGATACCTTGTAAATGGTTGCTGCGATTGAACCTTTGTTCAATGAACAGGAGCTGTGACTTATACTGTCTTTGAAACAGCGAGTTTAATGTTTGAAGTTTGTTATGTTAGGCTTGAGGAATTTTCTGGAGGATTATTATTAGGTTTCTTTAGCTTCGTTCCAAATAAACAGCTGGCCTGGCCAACACTTTCGCTTATTTCAATTAGAGTCAGTGGGCGATTAGAATTCTATTTTCTATTATATAAAAGACGCAGGGGCGTAGCTATTTAGTTTTATTCAGAGAGGTGAAATAAATAGTGAAACGTAATTTTGAATTTAGGAAATGAGGAATTTGGGAATAGAATTACTGGCACCCAACCCAATTACTGTCACCTTAAGCTATTTTACTTAAAATAACGAATTAATAAACGTTTAAATAAAATAGCTTAAAGTGCCAGTAATTGGGTTGGGTGCCAGTAATTGGGTCCTTTACCCTATAACCGGGGTGGTGTAATGCGGAATTACTTCACAATTTAATTTATTTTTATTTCGTAATAAATTAATTTAATTTTTGACGAACGACTAATTTATACTTTTTTGCCTCTGCCAGGAAGGCAAACAATTCTCCCCTGCCCCACCTTGTCTAGGTACGTCCATAAAAAGACGTTGATTTTATTATGAAAACAAGCTATATAGGCCCTAGCAAAAATGGACGCCAATAGCTTTTGAAATTAATTGACAGAATCAAGAAGTGCATTATATTGAAACCTTAAAATTGTAATAAAATTCAACTGTTATACCCAGTGACGCATCTCAGAAGCATTGTTCGAAGCAGTCTTTATCACGGCCAGCTTTGGAACGTTGGAGTGACGTGCAAAGCAAGGAAACAGAGGTCGTGTCCGTGTCGAATCTATCTGAGAGCGGCGTAAACACGCGCGAAAAATGTTCACGTGTCGTTTATAAATGTGGGAAAGAAGCGTGCGAGCGGCGTTAAACAGATAGCCACCCTGGATGTTAACACCCGAGTAACTTGAGCGCGGCACGCACGCCGGAAGGCCTAATAAAACTGACTACGCGTGGAACCTACCACTTCCGCACAGGGGACCGCCACAGCATCACGATCACGTCGTTGATTGCGAGAGAAAGGATCATCCTAAGTTCAAGTTCAAAGGACAACGATATTTCGTACGAAGGAAGGCTGTTTGGAAAGAAGGGGTTTGGAAAGAAGGGAAGTTTTCGAAAAACGGACAAATTTTAGAGAAAATGTTTCCCCTGTTTCTGTTTCTTCTATGTTTACTGGATCCATAGTTCACGACTCACGTGAATAGAATTGAAGGGGTTGAGAAAGAAGGGAAAGGGAAGTGCTCTGAATGTTGAAAATTTATACTGCAAAATTTGCTCTATTTTTTCTTTATGTATGTCTACTAACGCCGAACCTCCCGCGCGCAAAATTGGAGGAATTCGGAAAGAAGGAAATTTCCCGAAAATTAAAAAATTTTACTGCAAAGTTTTCCTCCATTTTTGCTTCGTCTATGTCTACTAGATAAAATGTTTTCGCGCACAAAATTGAAGGAATGCGGAAAGAAGGGAAGTTCTCGAAAAATTAAAAAATTTTACTACAAAGTTTTGCTCCATTTTTGCTTCGTCTATGTCTACTAGAATCAAAGCTCTCGCGCGCAAAATTGAAGGAATTGGGAAAGAAGGGAATTTTCCAAAGAGGGGAAAATTTTTACTGCAACGGCTCCCCTGTTTCTGTTTCATATGTGTCTACTACACCCACACCTCTCGTTAATAGAATTGAAAAAGTTGCAAAAGAAAACAAGTTCCCTGAACACTGAAAATTTCTACTGCAAAGGTTTCCCCTATTTGGTAAGCGAATTACAGAGTTAGTAGACATAAGTGAATCTTAAACAGAACGATCCTTTGTAGAAGAAACTTAAAATCTAAACTCTGAATCAAAAATCCACTATTTATTAAAACCAGATTAATGGCTTTTTATATCATTTCATGGTAACTATTTTTATCACATTTGGCTGAAAAGAAATCTATCGACGACTGGAATAGCTTCATTACTAACTATAAAAGCAATTGCCCCAGAAACGAAAGAATTGGAGTACAATTTACTCCTCCTGCCATCAATTCGATAAACAGGGAATGATCTTCGTACAGTAGCGCCATAAAGTTCAAAGTACCTCTTTGAATAGCTGCCAGCCGCTCGAAGGAAAAGAGAACTACCCAGAGGATCCAGGAACACATCATTACAGACACCGCGAGAAAGAAATCTGGCAGAAGACACACGCAACACGATCATGCTGAGATTGACTGTTGGAAAGTGGCTACAATACTATAGGTACACATATATTATGCAAATGCAACAGTTGCCAATGAGGATGTTGCAGCTTTAACGTTTAACCGCCGACATGCGGTCGGAAATTAAGGTTTAAAGTTCTGCGGCCATTCTGCTACCTCCTCCGATCGAAATTACTGTAAACTCAAATAGACACGATGCAGATGCCACAAACTGCGATCCAACGTCTTCCATATTTGCGGAAACGCACTGCGCCGCGTGGGTCATTAATGACCCAGCACGTTTCTGGGGAGGGAAACTTTTAGCCAAAGGTGAAATCTATTTGTGGTTCAATATTGAAAACGACATAGAAGAAGGAACAGTAGGACTCAATTATTAATTTCCCCAATTATTAATTTTTCCAAATATTGATTTCCCTAAATATTAATTTCCCCGGACATTCATTTTTCTAGATATTAATTTTCCCGAATAGTAATTTTCCCAAATATTAATTTCCCTAAAGATTAATTTTTCGGATATTAATATTCCCACATATCAATTTGCCCAGATATTAATTTTCCAGATATTAAATTTCCTAGATATTAATTTTTCCAGATATCAATTTTCCCAGATATTAATGTTCCCAAATATTGATTTCCCTAAATATTAATTTCTTTGGATATTAATCTTCCCAGATATCAATTTCCCCAAATATTAATTTTCTCCATTATTAATTTTCTCAATTATTACTTTTTTTTTTATCATTTTCTGTAGTCCCTCCGAAAGTCTGCATTTCTACGGTGGCACGAAACGTGTCAAGCCGCGTTTTCACACCGCGGGAGTATCTAATTGACTGCTAGACGTTTGTTACGTGCGAACGATCCGCAGATTGGCGAGGGAAACGCGATATATCGCGTTGGTCACGACGCCTCGTGCTCGCCGCGTAGGAAAATATACAAGCGAAACTGGGAGGCGCAGCACCGCCGATACGTGGCATTGGAGGCGGTTAATTTCGCGCGCGTCTTCCAGCCCCGATAATTTAACAACCGCGCTGCAGTCCGCTTTAACGGTGTTAGGCTATTTACGGTGTAAATGATTCGACGCGAATGGTCTTCGTTATGCAATACTATAAATCAGTGTCGATTCCGTTTACACGTTCGATTTGTATACCGTTGCAAGGATATCGTTCTCGAACCGCCTGCTTTACTTATAACGAAACATTTCGCAATCAGAAAATTCTGATTTTAATGATATTTCAAGGAGAAGGATTTCTTTTCTGTGGAAATTCACTCTGAAGTGGTGAAAGTAGACTTTTTAGTAGTGAAAGTAGATTCTTTTATTCGTTTTTTTTTTAAATATAACTTTTGTTTTCTTTCGGTAACATGATAAAGTTTAAAAAGCTGAGCAATATTTGTATTTAAAATTTTGTTCTAATCTAACACCACTGCAAATTTTGATTCCTCAGAAAAATGTTACATTCCTGTGGCAATGTAATTGATTGGAGGCTTAGTAAAAAATGATCGTAATGCGTGATCACAGGAAGTTTCAGAGGTCGAAGTCAAATGCTTTCTCGTATTGTGAAGGCAACAAGGCAATAAGGAAGTCCTGATCATGAGTTAATCCTTGGACATTATTTATTTGGTGTTAGAGTAGCCCAAGGTAGTAGATGTGGGGCAGAGAAAGAAGGAGGGAAATTGTGGTAAGGTGGTATAATTAAGGAAGATAGATTGAGAGGGGGTGTTATGAAGGAGAAGAAGAAGAGAATGGCGAGAATGTGTGTAGGGGGTATAAGTGCTTTGCATGGGAGGTCAAAGTCATCTAACTGAAATGAACACTTTGAATTGCGTAATAGTTGGTTAACGAAAATTCACGTTTCTGTATTTTCTATTAACCCAATTCTACATCACATATAATTAAAAATAGTCCAATCAAGGTTAGACTCATTTTCACCGGAAGAATCTCGCCCACCAAATTTTAACACATTCCTGCAAATCTAGCATAAAATATAAAAATTAAAATTTTCATCACTTAAGTGGCAAAATGCAAAACTTTAAACTCCATTTGTATTCAAAGAAAAAATAATAAGGGCCCCTACAACAATACTCTCAACGCCTTGAAAAAAATATGACGTGAAAACACGCCAAAAGAGAGCCTCGGCGTGAAAACGCGCCGAAGCCAGGCAAATTATTAATATCAAACCATTTCAGTTTAAAAGCGAGTACATTGAAACGAGGTTCCTCACTTTAAAAAGTAGGTATCCTGACACCCAAGAAAGCTAACGCAGAAGGCTTGAATCGAAGGCTATGCAACATCATTGCAAAGCCTTTGCAAGCTCCACGCTATCGACCCCATTACACATAGACGCAACTTCTCGTCATTTATCTCTCCCTGGAAAGCAGCACGACCAACGAGTGAAAGATACTCGTCAGATATCTTTTTTTACCGTGAAATGGAGCTCGATAAACTTGCACTGCATTCAGTTTCATTCTGCAGCATCCGCGGCGAAAAGTTAGGTTATGAAGCATTCCCAACCACCATGGAACGCATTAGGGCCGCTTGGCGCGCAACAGCGCCCCTGTGAATCTCTTTCACCAGTATCCCTGGAACCTTGGATCTGTATCTTAATGGAATTAGCCACTGGACATTCGTCACGTTGCGCTGTGCGGATTACATAATGCACCGCGCGCATAATCTTTCCGAGCGTGTGCACCGCTTCGCGAAGCATCTGAAGCTTTCAGCCTGGCATGAATATTGCAAGAGATCGAACTCAATTTCCTAGCGAGGATTAGCACTTTACTGTGCCCTAGGGAATTTGAGGAGAAACTGCGCAGTGTCACGTTCAAGGCTACCTTATGCCACCTCGTTAGCTTTTCCGACAATCCAGACTCGTCCGCACTTATGTATGATCGTAGTGTTACGAGGAAAATGAGTCTTTTTTTGCACGCTCGATAAGATCGTCCTCGAACTAATCTGCTTATGGTAACGGAACGCGTGAATTACATTCTTCGATGTGTTCGAAAAACGTCCCTTGACATTTACCAGAAGGTTACCGAAATGTTTTTGCTCGCGAATCATGGTTACCGATCTGTGACAAGATTTCAGAAGGCGATGGTTATCGACGATTATGATCGCGAAGCGGACGACAGCGTTGCGTCATGCTCCCGTATACGGCGCGGGCGAGGATGGGGTAAAGCAGTGTCACCATTGCTCGCTACTTCCGATGGGCGCTTTTTTGTTTGGGTATTTCGTAGTATGTAAGGCACTCGCAGAGCGTTGCATCTCAAAGTCACCTCGAAACGGTTGAAAAGGAGGAAGAAGTGTGTATGAACGTAAACAGAGATTACTAACCCCAGAAGCGAAGGAAAGCCTTATCGAAGTTTCTGTTCGCGCAGCTGCATCCTCCGCACACTTTTTACTTCTTCGAAGGAATAAAGGGATCTCTATTTCAAAAGCACGCCACGAGCGAAAGATTTTTTTAAGGCTAGGAGCATTCCATCCATCATTGCGGTGGAATATTTAATTAACTGATGCGATCTACAAATCGAAGTGGTTCTTTCAATCGACCGGAAGTGAAATCGAGTATTTAGCTGCGGTAATGAATACGCAACAAATGAATCAAGATTATGAAAAGAAAAACGAATCGAATAGTTAGGTTCGGTGAACGAAAGCTTTTTCAAGGATGAAAAAACATTCTGGGCAAAAAGGACGCGATCTTCTCGCCGTATCCTTTCTTCTCGCGAACCGGAAGCGGCCACCAGCGACACACAACGCATTCAGAATGCTCGCCCGACACGTCAGTCCGACCTCGAGACTGAATCGCGCGCATGCTTACAGAACTCGAGTATCTCGGCTCGGAAATAAGCGACCAAAACAGTAAACAGAGATTCCAGTGCTTCCAGGAACCTCGTAGCATGTGAATTTCATAAAACATCAGTTTCTAGGGTCCATTCCACTTCGAATCCCAAGGACACTTAATTAAGAGGGAAAAAATATTCCTCGTTCTCGTTTCAATGAAACTTTCTCGCGGTAATTGCCGTATATGTAAATCTCCGAATTCGTCGAGGCTCGGTTTCGCAATTTCTCGCGATTTCTCGTTTTCCTTGGGTTCTCCTTGGCTCCTACGCATCTTCTCTCTCTCTCCGGAGATTGAAACGTCGTCGGTGATAATTCAAGTTTGCGAACCCTCGGGAGAGACCGACGATAAGATCGCCGCGAGGCGACGTAAGCGTCGTAAGCCGTCGCGACGCGCAGTTTTATCGGTGCCGTTCGGGTAAACGTTTATCGGAGGGCGAGCTCGAGCGGAGCGGGGGGAGAGGAACAATGGATCCAATGCTCTTTGAACGGGGCTTCGAGGAATGAAAAACGACGAGTCGTAGATCCGGCGACTTAAAAGGATAAATCATCGGCCGCCACAACTATTGGCAGACTTGGCGGTCATTACTGTCTTCGGAGATAAACACGACCGGTCGGGACACCCCTTTCTGCTCCTTCTCGCGGTGCCCGCTCGCGCGCAGGAAGTCGATTATCGCGCCACCATGCATCGCGCCCCGGCGATCAAGAAAATCATGTCCAATAATGCGCGCGCCGACCGCCGGGGTGTTTTTAAAACGTGCTTAATCTTGTTTACGACTGCCGATAAATTTCCCCGCGCGGCTAGGGATATTTTATACATTACGCGGCCGCAGCGAAAAGAGATATAATCATTGTTAATAATTCATGAAC
The DNA here is from genome assembly GCA_929113495.1 of Andrena minutula. Taxonomy (NCBI): domain Eukaryota; kingdom Metazoa; phylum Arthropoda; class Insecta; order Hymenoptera; family Andrenidae; genus Andrena; species Andrena minutula. Next base: position 73,064,506 of record OV815993.1, on the reverse strand, counting down.
ACGACGAGGAGGCCATTAAGCCATAAAGTAACGAGACGGACGGTAACAGGAATCTACATACACCCTATAAATTCGCCGGACAGTGTATGAGGGTTCTAATGGTCCTGTAAGTAGTAAATTGTTTGTCAGGAAAGAATTGCGAAACATGTTAAACTCGTTTTACTGGAGAACATCGGTAGGTTATAATATACTGTCGTTATATTAGTATCTTTTTAGCCCTTTCTCGAACGTCGACGTAGGTCTGCGGCTTCTTTGGTACCGATAAGATTAGCGTTGTGCAGAGTTGTATGATTAAGTTTAAAAGCACAAATTTGGTTTTTTGGAGGTGATACCAAGAATGATATAATAAGAAATGCTTTATATTATGATCCTTATAGTTACGTCGCAATAACCCTTTCATCATTTTCTATACCCTCTCGACGCTCGTAAACAGCCAACTGTTCGATAACATTCAATTAACGGGAGCTACGGAGGCAAAGGATGATTCGTTTTCTCGATTCAGCGGGCACTCAAATTATTCCCGTTCTTTTTCTCCCGGCGCCGTGTCGTAACGCGGACTTTCACGAAGGGAAATGTTTGGAAACGTATCGTCGTCCACCCACGCGCACCAGTCACGCACGAATGAACGGGGAAGAGTACAAACGTATCTCGACTGGGCGCGTGTATGCAAACGGGGACCACGTGCTCCTTTACGACGAAAAAATATTTACGATTTTTTTCTTTCCTTCGCTTCCAACCTGGCCGGGGATTCCTGTAAATTGCTACGACAAAGGGGACTCACGAAAGAGCGAATGTATATACCCTCCGCTTATTCACCGAGCCGGGAGCAAAGTGCTCTCGAGGCAACGTTTGAAGGTCCCGGAGACTCTATAAAAGAGCAGCGAATGCCACTCGACAGTGTGTATACGGATAAAGAATATCGCTCTAACTACGACAAATTTAGTTTTTAAGTCTCGAAAGGTCTACGCTTATGCTAATGAACGGTAGGAGTGAATGGGTCAGTTTAGACCCACGCACCTTTTTTTTGATTTCTTTATCGACTAGGAACTTGATTCTTTTCTTACGTCAAAATGAATATCTTGAGCTCTAGAGACGGGTTTTTAATACGAATTAGAAATATTGGGGACATGGGTCAAAATTGACCCCAGCTACGACGTTGGAGGGTTTATTTTTTTATATTTATTTCTGTTTTATTTTTATTTTTATTTCTGTTTTTATTTTTATTTTTATATTCATTTCTGTTTTATTTTTATGTTTATTTCTGTTTCTAATTTTATTTTTATGTTTAGTTCTGTTTTTATTTTTATTTTTAAACTTATCACCTGTGGTTTCAGTGTAGTTTTTCTTTTGGCCGTGACTCTGAAGTCAATTTGCACTACAATAATGCGTAGTAAAAAAAAGATATTGCATGGTGGGGGGTGTTCCAATTTCATATGATTAGCATTCGTTTCGCGAGCACTTCTACAATATTTTGTGGGCATCTATGGTATAAGCAGAGCTCATAAGGTGGATTTGCTCTAACACCATATTCGCGAAATAGTGTAAAAGTGTTCGCGAAAGAAATTGGCATTTTGAGCGATATTTTTGAATAAGGGTGCCTATGTGAAAACTTCGAGTAAAGTAACTGCTTCCCAGGCAGAATCTACAGCAAACAGTTATTCGTTTAAAAAGAGGGAAATATTGTATGTGGGTGGTCCACTGTTTGTTTGTTCCCTATCGACTTTTGCTGGTTCCAAGCCGGTGAGCTCTACTCCACGGAATTCAGATCGAATAAATATAACTGTTCGATTTAACGTGACACACGCGAAGAACACCATTCCTCCCTCTCCTATCGAGCTACCCACTCGTCCCCTTTTCACGAGCAAATACACGGGGAAACGACAACTTCCAATTGTGTCCACAATTCCAAGTCGTTGGAGCGCAAACTTTGTAAAACGGGTCAAGAGAGGCTATCATAATGAAATACACGTCCCTTGCATTTGGAACAAGTCATTTTTTATGTGTATAGAGTGGTAAATAATTGATAGTGAAATTGGTAAAAGGGCCATTCTTCATAAAATAGTGAAATTTCCAGGTAAAAAGTGTGGAATAAGGTTTACGCAATCAACCTTCGTTGTTTGAGACATATATGTACGTTCAATCTTTTATCAACCATATGTCGCTATGTGTTTACAAATAACGTCGGGGTTAGATAATAGCGAATTTGATATAGGGGTAGTTTATGCGGGGACCTGAGATACTTCAGATTTCATTAAAATCTAGTGATGAAAAAATTGTAGAAAGTATTGCACAGGTTTCTCCATACAGAACTGAATTATACAGCTCCAATTACCATACAACCTTACTAGCATACTTTTGAAATTTTGCTACTGACAATATTCATAAGCACAAATTAATTTTTCTCAATAAATAATGGAAAGGATTGCAAAAATTCCATTCTGAAATTTTAGTTACATTTTCATAGTAAATAACTTCTTTCCAGATGGTACCGTCAATAAGGAAAGGAACCATCCTGTATAAATCAACCCATTAATTTGACAACCAATTGAAAAAGAGGAGTGGGGCCAGTGTAACCCCAAAGTTATCTCATCATAACGTATACTTTGGTTCGCCTTCAGAATCATTCCCTATAGCCTGCTACAAAAGCGTAAACTAAAACACAAGCGCTCCGACAACCCCCCTCCCCAAAATTCATTCACGCGAATTCGCCCAAAGCCCGAAGTATGACTAATTCGATTCAGCGTAACTAATTCAAGCGACACACGCAAGACGAGTGTCCCGTGCACGCCCACTCCCGCGTACCTCCGAAACCTCTGATTCAAACATTCCGTTTTACAACACCATAAATCTGCTTGTACTGACCAGTTGAGCGACGCTGCGTATCACATCGAGAATCTCGAAACTGTTCGTCGAACTGATCACAACACAGACTTCGTGGTTTCCTCTTTTTATCCCAAAACGAGGGTTGTTTCCTTTTCAATGTTTATACACACGTGACCAGTCACCGCCACACCGCGAATTTGCGTGGGGAATGTTTTGAAGGTAAGAAAGCGTGAGATACAAGGCCCTTGCGATGCACTGGAACACCAACGACACACTTACGATTCGCAACGGCGTCACCGCACCTGTTGGTTCGCTCCCCCGGATCGAGTGGATCCCGGCGCCGAATGTAAACACGGCCGATTCGTGGAAAGTAGGGGAACAGGCGACCGTTCGGTCGGAGCACACGATCGATACTATCCGTCCGCGAGAGCGTCGCTCATTCTCCGTGCGCCTGTCGACCCACGCGTCCTCTCCCGCGGAAGGGAGACAGAGGAGCGAGTGACCGAGCTTGTCTCGCGCGATGCACGCGATAGTATTCGGGCGCATGCGTGTCGCGCAGTACGCTGTACATAAGTTTACGAGCGGACGGCGGCTGCCGCGTACATACCCTCGACCGCAGCAACAGGGTGGAAATGGATCTTTAACGATCCCTCCCACAAGCTGACGGGGGAAAGGGAGGGCTCTCTAATCAGTTTAACACTTCACGTCGACCCTCCTGTTGCATCGAGTTCTGCGTGATATTTTGGTTAATCTTTAGCACGCTGGAGTTAAGATACGAGGGTCGTTTGAAAACTGCGCGGCGTTAGTGGCCGTAGCGGAGTGTTTCGCAGACTGGGACGGAAACTTTTAGTAGATCGAACTCGTGGCGTTGTAATAGCAATTGAAAGAGTGTAGAGATTTGAAAGGGGACTGAAGTGTTAAATAATAATGGACAGAAATATTCTTAACGCCGGACGGCATTTAATACTGGACATTAGCTATATCTGTGATATTTGAAACGCTACCGAGCCGTTATTCCGCGTAAACCGTAGAGGGGATAGAGAAAACAGGAATTAGGTTTTGTCACGTTCCACTTGCGTGTGCACAGCTACTTAAGGAGATTGATTTAATATTATTTCTTTCTTCTTACTTGAGAACAATCTTAAGCGTCCGGCACTAGGGGAACTATCCTTATTCCCCCCTCCTCTGTCGAGCCGTGAAACTTTCGAATGGCCCATGTAATATTGTTGATAGAGATACTTATGGGGTAGAGATGATATGACGAATGGAAACTATTAGGAGGATGTGTAGATGATTATCTTGGGATGTCGAGGTTCTTGTTTATATTCGGTGGCTTTTATGCTTGATAGAGGGAGACGCGATATAGCGGTCAATCACGTGGTTCTATGACTTCGCGATAGAGTGACTCACCGGTGACCCACGCCAAGCTGGACGCATTAGATTCATTGAATCAGTTATCAAGAATGTGTGAAATATTAATGGAGGGGAAAAGTGGAACTATGTAGGATCTGAGATGTCGTGATACTGGTTAACATGGTCGGTTTCTCGTGATCGAAATTATTGATTAGAGAAACATGGGTTACTTTTAGATCGTGGCAACTATCGGGCGCTAACTATATGAGTCACTCGCGAGTCGTGGATAGTGCGAATTTAATATTAGTGTGGGTCACGTTAGTAGTCACTAACATGATTCATTACAAAAACGTAGGTCACGTCAAAATTTTCAATGTTAGAGCGTGGGTCACTTCAACAATTTCCCATGAAAAAACGTGGGGCACTTTAACATTTCCCACGAAACTGCGTCACGCCTAAGATTTTCTCGATAAGAGCGTGGGTCACAAAATAATTTCTTGCGGGGAGATTTAGGTCACCTCGCAAAATTTTCTAAATAAAACGTGGGTTACTAGCGTTCTCCAAAACTGCGTGGGTCACACGTAAGATTTCCCTCGTAAGAGCGTGGGTCACAAAACAATTTCTCGCGCGGAGATTTAGGTCACCCTACAAATTTTTACAAATGAAACGTTGGTCACATTAGCTTTACCATGAACATGTTTGGGGCACACGTAAGATTTTCCTCATAATAGCGTCGGTCACAAAACAATTTCTCGCTAGGGAATTTAGGTCACTCCACAAATTTTTCTAAATAAAACGTTGGTCACATTTCCCATAAAACACTAAGGGGTCACCACAGTCGTGAGCCCCCGCGAGTAAACACTTAGGTCACGTTTAGGTCAAAATCGTGACCTACTACAAGATGACCTAAAATTCTTAGCCAACTTCAAATAAACTCCAACTTTCTAACTAAATTTATCCTTGAAGTATTTAAAAGTTAATTGAGCAGTTGCCTTTTAATTCCTAAAATGGGGCACCGCATGAAATGTGTTGCGCGGCGTAAAGCGATCTGCAGTATCAAAGTTACGAAATCGTGGCTATCAGTATCCTGCCTACATTTATCTTTACGCGTGTGCAGGACAGGACACGTATTCGCGTAGATTGGCGCAGGTCCGCCCGTGTGAGTAATTTACACGAGTTACTTGTTAATGGCACATCGGGATAGTGTGGTCCCAGCGAGGTTTTATCACTTGTACACCCAGCCTATTTGTTAATCCTACGCGTCGGCGTTACACACTGAGCGAAACACACGCGAACGATCGCCTGAAGCGTTCCTTTGCACATATTTAATCTCCAGTCGCATAATTCAAGCGAAAGGAATTTAGGTAATAAAAGCGCAGCGACTTTCTCGCGACAGTAATTTAAAACGAAAAGGAGAATATCAATTCACTTTAATTTATTTTCGTGTTTTTGAGAAAATGTGGGATGAATCGAAGATGTATATTTATCGTCGTTGAGTCCACAAAGGACTCCTAGGACAGTCGCGGGGAACTATTTAAAACGACATTACGCATTGCATATCCACGCGCGCGAACTTTCAGCAGAAACATATTTTCCAAGCGAGCTTCGAATTTGGCGTGGCGCAACGAGTCGCTTAAAATCTTGTCTCGCCACTCGAACCTCTCCCTTTATCGCTTGCGATAACGGCAGGGGAGCGGCAGGTGCAATCCGACAGCGTTGCTTCGTGTTTCGCTCGTCCTCGGTAAACAAAGGCTTCTAAACAAACGGGACGCATCGCCCACAGGTGCAACGATAAGTTGCTTTTACTACCAATCTACTACTATAAACACGGTGCACAACAGCTTCTATTTTAATTTCTCTGACTTTCTTCGCGACTAGAAAATCTGTTAAGCTATTGAGTTACGTTGTTTGGAGTGTACACAAGTTCTGCTAATTTCTTTTATGACTAACAATAAGTTAGTTTCTTTCATTCTTCATATTATAAAAGCTAGCAAAATAGTGTTCACATTTTCTTACTGTACAATAAACTCATTTGATTCCGGCCGCTGTAACAGAAATACACGGCATAAAGTGGCCCACTTCACACGGTTGCCATTCGTTTCGCGAACACTTGTAGAATCCATAGTGAATATGATTTAAACTCTGCAGAAAAGTTATACCAGTGTTTCCAAAACTTTTCTACACGCGATTCCCTTTTATAATACTGAAATAACCTGCGACACCGCTCCTAATATGAGATTAGGTAAATTTAATAAGGTAAAGAAAACATTAAAATATTCTATCTTAAAATATGAAATAAATAAGTGCTAAAAATCGCCACTAAAAAATAACCGTGACGAGCCCCCAAAGAAAACACTTCGCGACCCACAGGCTGAGAACCACTGCTATATACCATAAGCCCCCACCTGGACCACATTCCCCAAATATCGCACAAGTACTCGCAAAACAAACGCCAAGCGCACAAAGTAACCCCACTCCCCGCCATCGACTTGCATTAGATCGCCCAGAATCGAATAAGCCAACTGTACATCTGATCAATCACCGGTTAGATTTCAAATTGTACCCTGCTCCGCGAAGACCTATATTTTCCACCTAATGAGTTGCATTTCCCAAGTAATTAACGCGCCTCCACTGCGAGCCTACCCGTCATTAGCATCGTTCGTAACCTACCGCGTATCAATGAAGCGCGCGCGCGGCGCATTCTACACGTAACCGTGCACGTACGGCATACCGAACAGATGCCTGCGTACTGTACCGCGAAACCTGCACAGGACAATTCAAGCCAGTCGAACCAGTTACCCGCTCGCCCTGCCTCCCCCCCCCCCCCCAACCGCCCCGCGCATTGAACACCTACGTAAACGCGGTTCGCCTACGAAGCCGCGTATTGTTCCCTTTCATCGAAAATAGAAGCGGTAATGCGCATCCCCTTGACTGCGCTCCCTTCGGCGCAAGTCCGCTCGGTTTAAATGGGAACGGGCACACCGAACGGATAAGGCGTACACGCCACGCAGGTGCAATGCGGCAATGCACAACAAAACGGCAGGTACACGACACCGCCGTTCTCACACCGATGTAAGGCGGCTGCAATTCCCGAGTCGCATCCCACACGACGCTGTGAACTTTCTCGTTTGCCCGGGCGTATTCGGTATAGCACCACCGGTCGCGAGTCTCCCGCGCATGCGCGATCGTTCAAAGCCTGTTGTCAATCGGCGTCGCATAGCGCCACACGGGGTGGGTGTTTTTATTGGGAATTGATTTTATTGTGTAAAGTATGAAAGAGGATTATTATAAGATTTTGTAAGAAGTAATGTAACAGGAGGAACGATTAAGCGTTAAGGCGAGGTTCACCGCGAGGCTGTTATTAAACCTAACCTCAATATGATCATTTTCAAAATTGACGAACCATGGAGCGAGCCAAGGCGGGGAAGCGGAAAGCGCGATTAATTACGAGGACAATTCGATTAACCAGAGGATACGCGACACTGTCCTTGCCTTCCGGAAGACTCTTGTAAACCGTATTGCGTCACAGGTGTGTACGCGCGTTGAATTGCGTCGTGTCTATGTATACGCGTCCAATTAACCACTACGCGCCTCGTTCATCGCTGTAGGCTCTAGCGCGGCTTCTAATTGTTCCGTATTTCCGATGTAATCGCCTGACCCATATCTTCTTTCACACAAAAAGGGGCCTTCCTAGATTGACAATAATAAAGGACCTTCTGTTCCTCCTTGCGATCGATCTTTGAATAAAAATTCAGTTTCATTTATGGCTGGGAATTAATCTACTTCGATTAAGACTTCGATATTTACGCAACGCGGGGTGTGTAAGAGGAAACAGTGAGAAAACGCGTCAACGGGCGAGCGACGAAAAAGGAAGCGGTGTTTCGCGCGTACGCGACGCGGGCATTAATTTTAGGGCGCGTCAATTAGTTAAAAGCAACTGTATGTCGGTAGCGGAGTGTGGGCCTGATATAAGTCTGGCAACAGCGCGCCACTTGAATGCTCATTGTGAGCACGTAGAGCGCGCCGCGCCGCTGGGATCCGTGTGAGCCGCTCACGGAGAGGCCAGCTTTTTACAGTGACACACGTGCTCCCCACTAACTTTATTTCTGACGACAGAGTCCGCGATTCGAGGAGTCATCGGCACGAGAATACTTCCTTTTTCGCCAGCGGGAAGCCGAATTTACTGCGGCATACGCGGCCCCGCTTATCCCTGGCCCCCTAGCTCGTTTCGTCTTTAAACACGCATAACTGAGATTAGCGACGACTGTTTTCGTCCCCGAGACGCGCTGCTTCACCAACCGTCAACACCGATTTCCAGTGGAAGCGGCGTCTCGCGCAGGTTCCAACGCGGGTAGATCGAGAGTTGCATAATCGACTGACGACCTCGATCGATGTAAACAAAGATTCGAGAAACCATCAGAAAATAATTAAAACTATGAGCAACGATCTTATTCTTCGATCTTCGATCTTATTCGATCTTGTTCTAATGGCTGTTATGAAACTGGATAATACCTATGTAAAAAAGTGGAATATCGATGGTAGGTACTAAAGCGGAGTTTGCATATTTAATGCAGTAAGCCAATCTAGTTTTTACTCGGGGTCAAGCTGACCCTACCTTACCGGTCGGGGGCCAGCAGATGTGCACGGCAAACCGTGCACCATCGCGAAAGAATCGGAACTAGCGGTGAAGCGCAGCTCGGAAGAACATCGGCGAGACACGGTCAGAAGTAAACACGCGTGCAGAGGCAATGAACTTTGTTTAATGATATATCTGTGGGAGAGAGGAAAAGTAAAGCGAAACAGGTTTCAGGAAAGCCGAGGCAGCTCGCATCCTGCAGAACAACGCACAGGTCGGATCGAATTACGTATATCTGCCTTGCCATTATCGCTACGAATTGCCTTTTACGGTCGCAGACACGCGATCCTTGTCACGGTCAGTGTCCCATTTTTTTCTCTCCTCCCGCGTATATTTCGTACGCTCGCGTGACGACCACCGCGCGCATCGGCCAGATTTCTTCGCTGCTCTAGGCCCGGCTACGTAACAGGGGGGGCACGCTTCGGTAGATCTATACGTTCCGAGCGTTAAGACAGTGAAACGATGACGACAGAGGCCAGCCGTCCAGATGCGATTATCTGCTCACGCGAAAAGCGAGGCTCCGCTTACGTAATAAATCTTGCTTCGAAGCGGTGACGACGGGGTTTAACGTCTACCGCGAATAACTGACGAAATACGCGGCCGACGGGGGGTCACGTGATGACGCATTCACGAATACGTTAAGGAACATACAAAAAAATTGGGGAAAGCACGATGTAGGGTAGATGTCCCTATTACTGTCAGTGTCTCTATTACTGCCACTTTATTTATTTTGCTTAATAAAAATTTAACGTAGAAAGAATAGTGTACGATAATATTATTATTAAATTGGGACTGTTCTTATTATTATTGTACACTATTCTTTATAAGTTACATTTTTATTAAGAAAAAATAAATAAAGTGGCAGTAATAGGGACACTAACAGTAATAGGAACATCTACCCTATCGTTCCTGTCCTATGAATATTCAATTGGACCTGGTCAGTGTACAATTATCCGCCGTCGGTTTCGAGCGGTACAAATTAGCAGCCATTTGTTCCCTTTCACTATCTCGACCGGTTCATCTGCGTGCCACAATAAGCGGGCCCGAGTACAACGGGCGGATTTTTCATAACCAGTGAAATACCGGCGTCGGTATGACATTTCAATCAGCACTTTTACGAGAGAAAGCACGCCCACGCGCGAATAACAGGTCCTGGTGATCTAGTAGACCGCTCGATACCGCGGTTTTATAAGGCCATACATCCACTCGGAATAAATTACCATATTAACTAACCGCGAGGAGCTGTCCCAAATGGGTTAAGTGTCCCGACGTCTCGAATTGAGACGAATCCTAATGTTACAGGCCGATGTTTCACAGGTGTACCGCGACGCACGGTCGGACCGTGCGAGGCGTGTCGATTACGACGCCGCGTACCTCGATCCAGTGGTAAAAACATAGGGTTAATCTTTCGGTGGCAACATGCGGACGCGCACGATATACACCATTGTCCCGGGAAATAATGGTCTGCTTGAGGTCGGTAGCTACCGGATTCGCGACGTAAGCCCCATAGAAAGGAAATCAAATTACGAAATCAGTATTCCCCAGGCGTTTACGCGTCCACGAAAGTACGCGATTACTCATATTTCACACGAAATATGATTTCTCTAAGAATCCACTTAGAAAATGCTCTTGATACACTTAGGCAAGAATTAATTAAAGTCTGCTGGTTTGGACACAGTGAGGTCGAGTCACGAAGTTATAGGTTATCAGTAATTGTATGATTAATGCTTTCGAAAGAATTATAAAACCGAACTACGCTCTTGGTTAAAGTACCCTACCGCATGTCGTATTCCATGTGCGGAAACCGTTGGCCATAGGTTCTTAAACATATTCACCGAACGCCCATGGGCGTTCACCGCGCGCGGTTCGCTGGCCGAGCGAGCGTCAGTAAGCAGCTAAAGGGCTGACGAAGATGTAACGACGAAATACACCGCGAAGGAGTGATTCGCGGGAGGATCTACGGGTAGGTAAGGAAGAGACATATGGACGGAGGCAGCAAGAACGCGGAACGGGCACTGTCCTGAAGCTGACGCCGCGCGACGCGGTGCGGCTCGTCGTTTCCACGCAACCGTGCTGATGCCAATTACCGGGAACAATGATCGGCAATGTCGCAACCGAATCAGATGCACCGACTCACGTTTCCATTCCCGAACGCCGCTCCGCCGCTAGAAACCCGTTCCCCAAATGATTTACTGCGACACTATCAGCTCCGATCGTTACGTCAACCATCTTACAAAACAGAAAGAAAATGTGCCTGGAGCCTGCGAAGGGGCACGAAACCGTACGGCAATAAGGTTAAATCGTCGACGGTCTAAATTGTCGCCGGTGACAGAGGGGTGAACGTTCTGTTTCTGGTTGAACGCCGTCACCGGGCGTGCACGCGACGCGAGATCGCGCTGAGAGGAGCACGCGCGGCGGAGCAGGGGGTACTGTGCGCGGCGAGGTCAGCGAGGAGGATTGACAAGGGAAACGCGCGAACGGAGGGAGGACTTACATTTGATCAGGATGACACCGTTGTGGAGCTCGTCCATCTCGCGGTGGCGATCCTCCTCGCGTTTCCGTACTCCAGGTTAAGCCAGCACGATTATTATCGAGCACCGGGACGACCGACTACGGTCCGCGTCTTCCTTCTCTGTCGCCTCCGCGCAACGTGCTCGCGCTACCGAGCCCGCAGAGGCCCTGAACATACGCTCGCGCACGCTCACGCTCTCCTCACTTGCACGGGGAACGCGACACTTGGTCCAGCAGGGACGATCGCGAGCTGGATTCCAGGCGGATCACGGCGCACACGTGCTCGCGCGGCGGCCGGCCGCGGGCATAATTAATATCGCGGCGTCCACCGATAAGAATGCGTCCGGTTCGACAAAGAAACGCCACCGAAACCGAGTAAACATGGCCGTGCGCGCGCGCCTCTCTGGCTCTCCGTGGCCCGCGGAGTCGTCACGCACTGAGGGAGGTTGCATGGAAACGAAGGGCATGGAGGAGAGGACACGGCGAGAGGGAGAGAGAAGGAGAGACCGAGGCTGGGGCCGACGACTGAACAGAGAACGCAGGTCGGAGAGAATGGAACAGAGGGTGCTGCAAGCTGCGAACGAGAGAGAAAGTTGGAGGGACCGAAGGAGTGGACGGTGGGAAAGAGAGGAATCGACGAGGATGGGAGCGGGTAGGACAGGGACGCGGGATGAAAGAGTAGGCCGTTTTCTGTGCGCTGAAACGGAAGGAGCGAGAGGGAAGAAGGAAAAGAGAAGGGGCGATAGTTGCATTGAAAGGGAAACAGAGACCGCCTCGTCGTTTTATCGTAGTTCGCCGGTACTGCCGCCGCGCGGCGCCACCTCGAACGCTCGCTACGATCGTGAACGCTTATGCTGGACGGGCCTGGTAAAGCACGATCTTCTGACCTGGGGCATTGTTGAACGGCAAAACCGTGCGGCAGCTGGACTCTGGGGGCTTTTGTTGGCTATGTATGCGCAGGTTTTATGCAGTCGGAATGCGGAAAATTCTCAGAAAACTGCGAACCGCAGGTGGGAAAGAAAATCACGCTGTTGGTTCGTACTGTGATGAAAATTTGGAAACTACGTTATTCGTTTTCAGCTTGTAGATTGTCTTTGCTATTTTAATTTAAAGCGGGATGTCTATATATAATTATGTGTTATGCATCGATGGATCTTTAATAGTACGTAAACATGCTGACGTTATGAGATCCATAGATCGAAGTTCGAGATATTTTCGCGAGACTAAACACGTCAATCTGCTGTCAAATATTTAGCGCCCGTTCATCTTGCGCATGCGTCCAGAAGCTAAGTTGCATAATGAACAATAAGCAGTTGTTCCAAAACGATACAAAGAGAAAATCGAAATTTTGACTTGTACAAATAAGTTTGTAATTAATAATATTCATTAGTTGACAAATAAAACGTATGAAATTACACATAATTGCAACGAAATTCAATCCTTTTTTTAAATATACCCAGCGTTTTAGTAGCTTAAATTAGCGCCAAAAGACAAACGTTGCAAAAATATGCATCATTTGCAGTTCGTAACACAAAGACCTCGAACGCGAGCGATGCATTGACACGCAAGGGGTGCTTATACAGGTGTAATACGATGCGTTTCGGAAGTCCACGCATTTGCTGCGTGCGCGAAACGCGTTTGCATAAAACACTGGACTCGATATAAGTGCTGCCTACAGCTGTTCCATAAAAACGATAATTCCACAGCCTCGAGCTGTTATCCGAGAAAATTCTAGAATCGTAACGGCGCGGATATCTCCGGCAGTCGTTCATGCCACATTAGGAAACGATCACACTGAGCCATCTAGCAGGAATAAATGTTTTAGCCAATGTCAGGCTACATCACTCGAACGGCAGTGCCAAAGGGGCAGATAGCCAATGCTAGACGTTAATTGTATTTATGGAAACGTTTTTGAACTTCGGTCTTGGCAGTGCTGTATTCGATGACCACAGACTGCCCCACCATACGCCAACCGTTTATTAACTCGCATTAAAAACTCTAATGGAGAAATCAGGAGAAAAGAAAAATATCTCGCGAGGTACACGACGTGCGCTAAGCTGCGCATTTTTGTCAACGATCGATCACGGGGATCAATAGCGCCTGGGCTGGAGTCCTGCCGCGTCGATAACGCAGTGAATCAAGAGAGGGACGGAACAGCTGGCCGGGCAAGAGGAGGAAAAAGAGCTGTTGTGTAGCTTTAATGGGAGATGGCGACGCGGTTTGTTTTCCTTTCTTGGCTGGCGCTCGCCCAAAGAACGGCCGGTTATACGCCTCGTCCGCGGGGCAATCCCGCGTATATACCGTCTAAGTATCGCGTCCCCACCAAATCTATGTTTGCAGCTTCCACCGCGGCGTTAGCAGGCCGTGCCTCTCCGCGTGCTCCCCTCTAGTTCGCGGTGAGGACTGAAACCAGGTCTAGATTTTAGTACGCATCAGAATCTCGACTATGAGAAGCCTTCGCACGGCCGATCGTCTCGTCCACGGTAGATTCGTATCGAGCGGTCATCATGACGCAGGCTTCTCAACCGACCAAATTTCGATGTGAGTTGTTGCCGTTCGAGCCGCGAGGACACCTATGCATCTTCGGTGCCGCGGCGGAACACGTGTACGATTTTTTCCCCGAGTGTACCGAGTGCCCTCTCGCCGTACCGAGCTCGTCGTGTTTACGGCCGACGATCGTGCAACGCGCAATAGCCACGGGGAAACGTTCCGCTCAATCGTGCCCGTGGTTCCCATCGTTCGCCCGTTTTAATCGTCCCGCGTACGCATACGTCAGTCATGGTTATCCATTTTTGCTACGTAGATCCAAGGCGTGATACGCAAGTGCGAGTCGCGGTCGTGTTCCCCCTTGCGTCATCGTTCGTTGTGATGCTCGCTTTGTGCCGGTCTGAACTTTGCCATCTTCCTTCGCTCGATTCGGACCATTGTCTCGGCTGCTTTCAAACAAGTTTTCAACGGACACGTACCGAGTCATCGCAATCCTTTCCTTCCCTTAACGTGCTTATAACCCATGCTTCGAGTATATCTCTTAAACACTTGTCCCTGCTAGGGTATCGCATTGAACGCATAACAACGTGCGTAGTACTGCAGGCTTGCTATAGTTGATACGTGCAACGAACGCCTATGGGCGTTTTCAGTCGCGCCGGGTTCGCTCAAGTAAACACGTTAAGTGTTTATTATTTTGAAATCATTAGATACTAAATCCTTATTAATATATAAAAGTGAAACGTTGTCTGTTTGTTTGTCCTTCTTTCACGCCTAAACGGCTGAACGGATTTTAATGAAATTTTGAATTTATTTATTTATTTTTTTAGGCTTTGTTATTTTGATAACATCGTAAATAATTCCCGGGTGAAACCGGTCAACGGGTGGGCTAGTGTTTCATAATTCTTGCTTCTACTTTATTCATTATGGAATATTACTTATTTAAGGCACTTTTAGTAACCGTCACTCGAGGTCACGCGGGATTCTTGAATATATTGATACGCTGTACTGAATGAAGTAATTTGATTCCATCACGCGGTGTTATGGTACGTGTACTGGACGTGACCTTGCAAGTAACATGCGTCCTATGATACCCTGCAGTTTAATTTAAACTTGAAATAATAAAATAAAGAGGACTGTGTTATTACAGATGTTTCTTTTAATCAAATTACAAATCTTAAATAACTTTTCATTGAAAGCTATTTCGAAACCAGCCCTATGACGTGGAAGTCCCTTTTCGAATCATTACTCCTCCACCCAATTTCCCATTCAAATCATTCCCAGCTGCATTTAATTAAAAAGTTGGAGAATCGATCCAAGTGGCAACAGGATTAGCCACGGCCATAGTGTTCCGTTCGCGTGCCCAACCGGAATCGTAACTCCCGTTTTTACCACCGCCAGGACTGTGTCGATGCACACGAGCGATTCAAAGAAACGCACACTGGAATGCGCGTAACGCGTGTGCGCGTGCGCCCCGGCTCTCTTCCACGTGTTCCCGCGGTATTAAATTGCGCACCGTCCAATTGTTATCCCCGTCTGCCTCTTTTCACCGCGGCGACTGGTCTCGGCGACATTCCACCGGCGATATAATAAGCGTCTAATAGGGGAATCGTTAGCACACGGGTACACAATAATCGCTGGTCACGCGGATAGCAACCGATGGTGTCTAACCCTACCCCCCACCCTTCTCTAACGACTGTCCACAGGGACCGAGAATCTTACCTGCCGGTTCATTCAGCTACGAAAGGAAAATGGAAAGCTCTTCACCGGCCGCAAATATTCCGCCCAGGCAGGATGGGAGTAAGTATACACGGTGTGCGTTAAGCATGGTCATTCTGTCATTCAAACAACCGCTCGTCTTCGGCGCTTCCCCCCTCCTCGAACGGCTGGGTACAGTTTTGTCTCGGAAGAAGGTGACGGGAGTGAACCGTGTCTTTAGTTCGGCTTTATTGTTTTACCGCGTGGAATGAGCTAGGCCGACTGACAGGGGAAGACTCTCAAGCCAGAAATTAAAAAGAATAACACTTTTGAAACTTTTGGGATTTGTAAGGGATATATAGGTATGTATTACGCAATTTTTTTGTTACCTAAATTCATTTTAAGGGGGTGAAATTGAGCACTGAAATTTTTTCGATTTTGTATTATAACTCGCGAACTGTAAGAGATAGAAAAAAAGTTTTGCGACAAAAGTTACTTCTTTTAATTAGGACTATCATTTGGTAACTTACAATGCTTACAGTTTGGGAGTTATAACATAGAATCAGAATTTCACTTCCTTAAAGTGAATTTAGGCAGCAAAAAGAAATTGCGTAATACATATCTATATCCAAAGTTTCATATTTTTTTTTTAATTTCTGGGTTGACGATCTTCCCTTTGAGTAGCCCTCTCGCTCATTCGCCGCGGCGACAGTAGAGGAAGTGGAGGGGATAGCGATTACATTACTTCAAGCCAGAATCTCAGTCCTTCTTTCAAAACACTACTGTATATACTTGGAAAATGAATCTCAAGTAACCTTGGACCACATAAGCAATATTTCAAAGGCTTTGAATGAGTGTCTTCTTTTCCTTAATTGGAGAAAGTCATTCTGGAGAAACACTTGTTATAAACCACGGGATCCTTTACTATAAACGTATCTGCGTCCCAGCATGTATCAATTGGGCCAAGTTATGCAGAAAGCTACAAACTATCAATCATTTGAAATTGAGTAAATTTATTTTGAATAAATTGTTGAAGAAAAGTAGCTTTATTTCCATTCAGTATATTTTATTTCTTGGTATTGCTTTACAAATTTTTTTAATGGATTATTTAATAGTGAGTAGTATAATTAATTAATATTATTTTAAACTTTCGTAGCTTCTGTTTTTAAGCCTAAAATGTAACTACGGCTTGGTAGTTTTAACAACAGTTGTTCTGTGGGTTAGTAATTTTTCTAAAATAATAATCACAAAATTATGGGATCCATACAGTGTTTAACGAATTTTTCACCATTTGAGGGTTGATAGGTTATGATAGATTCTGCAATAACTTGGCCCAATTGAAGTGGCTTATAAATTACTCTTCACTCCACGCCATTTCCTTTCTTTCCGAATACACAGACTCCTCTCAGAGTGTAGAAAACAGAATACAAAGAAACTTCGATCCTACAAAAGAAAATTGAAGAGAAAAATCCCGAAGCCCTATTTCCTCCGTGTAAACGAGAAAATATCAGTAGAAAGGTCCGTCGAATCTGCGGAGCCACATTCTAGCACGCCACGGGCGTTCTTTGTGCGCTGAAACGCGATCGTAGGTATCGTTTCACGTCCCGTCGCGTTTTACTTCCTTATCGGGATCTAGCGAGCCTTAGGAAAGCTGAACGACTCGCCGCATGAGAGTTGCGCCAGCGCGTGAAACCGAAAAAGAGACTATGCCAAAGGACCTGCTGTCGACTAAAATAGCGCGGAACACCGAAATATCGGGACGCCAGCAGCGGACCACTATTATTAACAGCCGCGACGAAAACTGTGAGAAAAACTAGGCGCGTTCGAGCTGTCGATTTTTTCCAATCCTTGCATTACACATCATTATCGCCTCTCGACTGCGAAGACCTCTTCGTGTTCCCGAAACGCGTCCTGGTCAATGAACTGTTTACGTAAACATTTTACTGCGGCCACAAAAGTGCTTGGAGAAAAAAATTTGTAGCTCAAGCAGATTCATTTTTGTCGGGCAACAAGTGTGCAAGTTTCAGTCATAGTAATACTTTATTTATTGTAATTACTGTAGAGAAGTGCCGTCAGCTGAATAGTATATAGATAAAGGTCACTATAGTCGGGGCAAAGTCAACTGGGTACTCAAGAACAGTGGTTCCCAACCTGTGGGACGTGACCCCCAAGGGGTTTATAAATGAAAAAAAAAGGGAAACTGATTAATCATACAAGCACAAGATACAAGCACAAGCATCGCACTAAATAAGATAATTAAATATATTAAATATCTTCAGGTATTAATAAGAAAGTATTTATAAGAAAATTGAATAGGATAAAGAAAACACATTAAAAATATGTATTTCAGAATATAATTCAAGTTTATAATATTTAATTTGTGCATCAGATAATTAAGTATTAATAACTTAGAATTATATTCTGAAATACCTATTTTTATTGTGTTTCTTTTATCTTATTAAATTTCCCTTACATTATATACGGAGAGGGAGGGGGTTGCAGGTTATTTGAATATTATAAAAGGGGGTCGTGACTAAAAAAAGGTTGGCAAACACTGCTCAAGAAGATTAATCTTTTACTCTTATTGTATCATATGGTTATCCCCACTCTACTGTTTTGATCTCCCTCCACTTAACTACCCCCACCACGTTACTTGAATCCCCCTACTATATAATTTATCTTCCCCCACTCCGTTTTCACACCTTCATTGCAATCCGCACACATATCTACGTATTACCTATGCTCCTCTATCCTCGATGCTGACACAGCGCGAAGCTAAGACTGTGCGTGGAATGTAATCCATTAACGAATGATACGAAACGAGATCACAGATCTACTGTTATTATCCACCCGACAATTTGCTTTCCTTCCGCTGGAAAAATTCAAATCTAATTAGACAGACCTGGAACAGCCCACTCGTTAGCGCACGTTACGTTCACGTTGATAATTAGTACCCTGCCAATCGCCCGGGGCTACGTCTATGTATCTGATTCATTACACTGTCGTTAGCTAATCGAACCGACAGGTCTCTGTTCACGCTGGCTCGTGCTAAAATATGTAACAGCGCGGCTATTTCACGCGGTCGTAAGCTTTAATCAAAGGTACATTTTGCGTATAATACCTTCAACAATTTAAGTTTAAAAAAAAACTGTAACACATAGGGTAAAAAGTCTTTTTGGTTTCTGATATATACAGGTTTCAAGATAATAAAAAATTGATTTTTTTTCTGATGTAATCTTGAATTAATAGTTATAACTCAATATATAATATTTCAAGATAGGCTCATCTGAAATCGTTACTAGTAACGATTGGTACATGTTTTAGTAAAATTACCCTGAAACCGGTAATTTTGCGCTGAATAGAACCAAATTGAGTGAACCAAAACTTATAAAAGCTGTTAATACAATAGCGAGTTCGTTTACGAAAAGCATCGCGAAAAAAAAATTAAAATACATCAATAAATTCTTTTTTTTTATGTACCCCCTTTTTTATCACCGTCAGAGTAATAACTATTTATTAAAGCTTACATCGTAGAGAAGAAACAATATATATTTTTGTTTATCATCTTAAAATATCATCTATAAATCAATACCAACAATCCATTTTACCCCATGTGTTACAGTTTCCATTAAAAAAAATCTTCAATGTTGGAAGAGATTACACGAGAATGTCCCCTTAATCTACACGCGTACCTCTTCCTCGGGCGGAAATATTAAGATGACATTCAATTACTCTAACCGCGATACATCACGCGAACGGAAACGGAAACGTCCGGCAATATTGCATGCCGGGCTCGCGAGCACCGTGGCTGTTATTCATCGACCGTTCCTCTGCGCACGGTTCCGTTATCGGGCTCGAAGTATACGGGAGATAAGAGCAAAACAATGGACCGATTTTGTTCGGAACGGTGAATAGTGTCCTCAGTGTTCCGTTCTCGGAAGAGGTGCGCTTATAGAGGAGTTTGGCAGTGGATCCAGTTTCACGTGCTTCCACGGATATCAAAGAAGCTTTTCGTAGCGCCGGGTTTCTTTCCTTACTCCTCTTTGTTTCCCCAGATACATTCTGCAGCAGATGCGAGAGGAGTTCCCCACCATAATGGCTAACGTGCACTACAGGGTGCTGAAGAAGAAATGGTCGAACCTGTTGCAGCAGTACAAAGTGAGGCGAGACAGATGCCTTTTATTACCACGCGCGATTAAACAAGATAGTCACCGTTTCATCTGCGCGTCGCTTTGCGAGTCTCCCGTTTGCGCTCCCCCTTTGGAGAGGGATAATAAACGCACTCCCCTAGGGAAGATAAGCGCCAGGTCGAAAGAGGCGGCTGGGAGTCAAAGTCGCGGAGATACCGCGCGAACGTTTTGCGAATTCCTGCTCTTGGGGCCTTTTTACGCGATATGTACACTTCTGCTAGACTTGTTTGTGGGGGCTCTTCTTTTTGCCCGAATGCTGTTTGTACAGCGGGAAGTCGTTCAAAATAACGGACAGCTCGCAAGTCTTTCTTGGAAGAAGGCTTCTGCGCGACTTTTTTTTATGTTTCTAATTGTTAACTAGTATAATTTCTGAGATTGGTTTGGTATTGATCTTGGTAGAAGTTTGCAAATTTTAGTAATATGAATATTAATTACATAGTGAATAATATAGTACACACAGTAATTTAACTCGGAAGTATAATTTCAGAGATTAATTTAGTATTTATCTTTGTAGAAGTTTGCAAATTTTAGTAAAACGAATATTACTTTCATAGTGAATAATATAGTACACACAGTAATTTAACTAAGTATTATAATTTCAGAGATTAATTTAATAGTGATTTTGGTAGAAGTTTGCAAATTTTAATAATATGAAATTAATTGGATAGTAACTAATATAGTCCTCATAGTAATTTATAATAATTTTATACGCTATAGTACTAAAGCGATGTCGAATCACATTTCAGAGACTTCACTAAAGCAATAAAATTATGATTTCAAAATCTCCCTGCCACTAAAAAACAACTGGATCGCATATAGCATATACTTAAGATCTTTATACCATAGATTGAACGCGAAATGAAAATTCGAAGCCCAAGCCGAGCGCGTTTCTTCCTGCCGAATGGAAAGGAGGAAGGAGCGCGTGGTCTGAGCAACGAATATCGTGTGCGGCTGGCACACGATCGAGCACGGCTCGTCCAGTCGATTCCTGTTACTATGCATCTGCCACAGCGATCTGTTGAAGGAGCTGAGGAACCCGGTCCACGGAGACAGAAGCAAGGCGGACGACGTCTCCTGGCCCTTCTACACCGCGATCGACGAGATCCTGGGGCACGACCGCGCCACCCCCAGCAACGACGAGTACATCGATCCCCACGAGTTCCTCTGCGTCTCCGTCACGCCGGAAGAGCCCACCTCCTCGGTGGACGCGCTTCCTGCCGGATCTAACCCGGAAATCGAGCGTCGAAGGAACGAGCTGCTCGCCGAACAACGGCTGCGAGCGTTCGGCGACGAGTGTTCGATACAAATCGAGAGGGTGCCTTCTTCTCGGGAAGCAACGAGGTGTGTATGTAAAAGCTGGACGTTCTGGTGGACGGAAAGTATTTGTGGAAGATCTTGCGGGGCGATGAGTGAAGAAGTTCTTTGTTACTTGGGGCCTTTAAGGTTTAGAGATTAGAAGATTGGGAGAAAATTTCAGAGAATTCATCTGTTGGGGATTAGTATTGTAGCTAGATTACGTAAATTATTTAGTGGAATTTAGAGGTTGGTCTACCCGGAGTACCTTGATATCTGATTTTGGATTTATGCTACAGAAATCTTAATACATAAAGCAGAAAGCTTCTATATGTTTGTGTGCTTGTCTGTCGCCAAAAAACTTTTAAATGATAAACTCGGATATCACGAAATGTGGCTCAGCTCATTATGCCTGACAAATCCAAATGAATGAAAGAAAAGAAAGAAAAAAAAAAAACCTTTTTTTCTAAAATCAAAATCTAAATTTCGGGCGAAGCCGAGTAGTAAGGCTAGTATGCAATATTGCAAAGTCTAATCAACCTTTCCCTTTTTAACCCTTAACTGCTATACTGTTTTTTTTTCGAACACAACTGGTATACTGGGGTCGTGGCAGACCCCAAATAAAAAAGGACACAGACATTTGTAAAGTCGACACTAGACCAACCTCTATGAATATTTTGTTCTTAGATAATGTATAAAATAATAGAAACGTAGAAAGTTAAACTATTAGGTATTATAAAATTAATTAGAAATTCAGTTTACAAACTTAGAGTATTAAAAATTTTGTTGCAAACTTTGCGTACGTGGGGTCATGACCGACCCCAGGATACCAGTTAAGGGTTAAGAAACATGGGTCTAATTTATTTTGAAATATAAGACACAGAAATTTACCCTGATCTCCTAAAATCGATCACTTTCCTAGCATCAATAGAATTCAATCACTCGACGCCGCCTGTGCGAATGACGCCCATAGGCGTCCGACCTCTGCGCTCTAGGTATACACCCACGGGCGTCCCGCACGCGGCACACCGCAAACGTTCGAAATCTCCCGATTGAAAGAATAAAAATTACCAATTTCTTTGAAACCATCTTACGATATTATCCCTATGGATACTATTACCATCTAGAATCAGCGAAGCCGCGAGGATAATCGGAGCCGTTCCGTTGGCTTCAGCAGAAATCAGAGCCTCCTCTGTTTTCAGGCAAACCGGCAGAAGCTACACGAGGAAGAAACGCGACTCGAGGAGCAGTCTGGTTTCGCGGCTACCACGTGCCACGGAGCTGACGATCAGGAAAGCGACGTCGGAGGCGGACTGCTCGAAGGACTTGCCGAGGGTACGTGGAAACGACCTGGCCGACTCCACCAGGGACAAAGAGCAAGCGCAGCGCGACGACGCCGAGGACGGGGCTCCGAGAAAGTCGAGGCGGACGAGGGGGCCGTACCGCGAGGATCACGAGTCACGGACCGATCGGCGTATCGAGCAGATCTTCGAGTACATCAAGCGACGGGACGAGGAGAATAGATCCATCATGATCCGAATAATGCACGCCGTGGAGACCATCGCCACCAAGCTGTGACGCTGCCGCCAATCACGGCGGAAAGGGAATCGCGCGACTCTGTACCTTTCGCAAGTCACAGAGCAACTGGTTAATTAATGTACCGCAGATCTGTGAACTAAGTACATACTTTGTAAACGGTTTTCTTCTTTTATTAAAAGACGTTGGTATGGGACTTGCTTTTAACGTTTCTGGAATAATCACCTATGTGTATTGTATTTATATGGTTGCTTAGAAATTCAGAGTTGGGCATTAACTAAATAAAAAAATATTTAAATAACGGATCAAGTAAAAGTTACTTTAAGTTTAGATTATTTCACGAATACAGTTCATTGTTTTATTCATCGAGTGTTTTAATTTGAGCATTGAATATATTTCTCAACTTTCGCTTTAACTTTAACTTTATTCGACGTCGAATAATTTTTTCAATGACGCGTCAGAATATTATTCGTTAATGTTACAGTTAAAGTTAAAGTTGACAAATTTATTCGGCACTGAAGTTGAAACGCTTGATGATTTATCTTTCATTCGTTATTCGAAATCTTTATTGAAATAATAATAATTCTGCCCATGTCTGTTTAGAATGAGTCTCTTGAAAGTTTATTCGATAATGTTTGTACTGAGAGGTGTTATATGAGGAGTAGATAATTAGAAGAGGAGTGTATATAGTACAGTGATGTGGTATGAACACACAAAGTATAGTATTTAAAGTATTCCGAGGATGCCAAGTTTAAACTTTTGTTTATCTCAAGTTCTATAAGATCTATACTTCATTCTATCTACCATAGACATCTACATCTATACTTATATAAGCTTTACTACTCGGCTTCGCCCAAAATTTAGATTCTGATTTTGTAAAAAAAATTGTTATTTTAGTTTGTTTTTTTTTTTTGTGAAAATTGTAACATTCCTCTGGATTAGTCAGACATAATGAGCTCGGGCACATTTAAGACGAATTATTATTATTATTATTATTTTGTGATCTCAGAGTTTATCGTTTGAAAGTTTTTAGGCGACAGATAAAAACACAAACATATAGAAGCTTCCTGCTTTATATATTAAGATCTATATAATTATAGGAATACGAATACGTATATTAAGGGTTTAAAAAGACAAAACTTTGAACTCAACTCTTTCGCAAATTATTCCATACTGCATTCTACGCCTTTAACACCTTATCATACACACTCTGCATTAATTATTCCTCAAATTTCAAACAAACCGGTGACCAGACTACCACGCAATCCTCTCGTTAGGGTAGGTCAAAGCGAGACGGTTAACATCGGTAGACACTGCTACTGACTTAAGACCCCCTTTCTTTTTCCGACTAAAGATTCTCCCTTCTGACTCGGACGGTTGAATTACGCGACTCAATCGAGTACATTAAGCGGTAAGATTGAGAATAAATGAAGCTAGCCGAGTCGACCACCGCGAGGAGCAATTGTGGCCCGAACGCTCGGGTCGGTTTTCTTGCTGCGCGATGTCTGTGTATTACAACGACGCAAAAAAGTTGGCAAACCCGAGTGAAAAGGAACAACGAAATCGATCGATCGCAATGGGGCCTGCTCCGAGGCAAGAGAAGCACGCGGAGTATCGAGTAGATCGATTACGATACGAATATTACACGCTGTCGAAACGAATACCAATAAAGTATCGCGATAATGGCGGCCGGAGTCTCGTCTGGCGCCTTTCTCTCGATCCTTAATGCGTTTCGCCTTCTTTCCGTTGCTTTGACCGTACCTTCCTTCCCGACCGGGGCTTCGCGTTCCATTCGATATCGCTGACGAATGATAGATCGTTGCATTTAAAGGAATTTCTTTCTGTTAGCGATTTTATATAGCTTGCTGTAAGCAGAGCCAACCGTGGCTGGATGTGCAGAGCATGTTTCGTTATTAATTGAGAATTATGGTGGAAAAGGAAGTATTAAAATATTTAGAATTAGATAACAGGAAAATTTTCCTTAAGTCGTCCAAAGCTATTTTATAACGAGCCGTCCTTAAGGGGGGAATTTCTTTTTCTTTTTGGTCAAAAAATCGATTTTTTGTTTTTTACTGCAGGGCAGATATCATATCAACCGATAATGAAGCACTTGTACAGAGCGTCCTAGTTCACGGGCAACTGAAACTGTATTTTTAAGTGAACTGAACTGAAAAAATTTATGTAACGTGAGGAAAGTATAACAAACACATATACAAAGTTTCAAATTAATTAATGTTACATTTTTGTTTATAAAAAATCCTAAAGTATCGATATTTTTGACCAAGAAAAAAGAAATTTCCTCTTAAATTACGTAAGAGTAAATTGGGTAATTTCTTGCCCCTCCCTCTTCAAGCCTGAGAATTCTTAAGATTCTATATTCCCCTTCCTCAAAAGCCTTACGTAATTTAGAACGACTCCTAACTGTCTAATTGAAATTTGGTCCATTCCCTATTTTCCCTTTTTTCCCAACCTCCTCAGTTTTCTCCGCGACTATAATTTAATTTCCCCGAGGTCATTTAGATTGCCGAACACGAACCGAACTAGTCTCATCCTCTTTCAAGCTCTAAACATCTTCATAACGAGTACCAACCGACCAAGAATATTATAATTACACACAGAGAGGAAAATCTTCATTCCTCGCGAGCTTCGTCATTTAGCGAAGGTTCGTTGCTCGCAAAGAGGGGGAGAGATTATCGATATCATTGCGTTCGAGTGCTTTCACCGCGATTACCAGGGTTCGTCGGCTCGACCTTGAAGTTCCGAGAAAACTAGCAACATCCGCTGGTCCGCCACAAAGGCTGTATTGTTTAAAAACCCGTGTCTCCGATGGTCGGGTCGATAGATTAGGGTAGGCCTGCGCAGCGTCGGAGAATCTCTCGACGGGATCCGGGAAACCATATGGCCCGACCCTTGAGGCTGCTCTTTTCGGAACATCTGCCCCCGGAGAGAAGAGAGGCCTTCCACGATTCTTGGCTTACAATCTCTACTCGGCTATCGTCAGAATTCGCCACCGTAAAGTGGCCCTTGCTGAACAGCTGACGTCCCGCCAGACGTGTCAAGTGAGAAATCAGTCGCCCGTGCGACGTTAATTGCCCCCGGACTGAGTGGCCTCCGAGCAAACTCTGCTGGACCGAACTGCTCGCCACGGCGGCGGATATAGATCCTTGAATTAAGAGGCTTCTAGGAATGGAAAACTGGTTTTTTGATCTTAACCAGAGATTTGCCGCTGCAGCTTCGCTACAATTCTTTATGGTTTGAGCAATCGTTCCTTGGTTTAACGGGAGGCTTTTAAGGTTGATGATCCTGTATTCTCTTCTAATTTGAAATTTCCGCGGTTAGTTATAAAGAATATTGTGTAGTGAATAGTGTAATTTATTGTTCGATGGCTCTAGAAGAGGGTTGTAGTTTTTTTCTTTGGAAAAATAGCAGAGGTGATAGTTTATTATGTGATGAAATTTGGTAAATATTGTGGTCCATTTGAGAAGCACCTGACCCGTAGTCTCCCACAGTAGGGTGTGTGCACCTTTCGAGAATGGGGGCCTTACGCGCGAGCGAAATTCAATCCACTTTGGGTTGAATTTTAAAGGCCGAAGGGGAACTCGAGCGTGACCGATAGGGAAACCGCATGGCGAGGCCGAAATCCATGCAATTGTGGATCGGTTGGACAGAGAAAAATCAAGGGAGAAAGAAAGGTGAAGAAGCCATGGAAACCGGGAGATAGAGAAATTATGGTAATCGAGGGAGAAGAGAGAGAATGAAACCATGGAAATCGAGAGGTAAAGAATCTATAGAAGGAGAGAAGGGTGGGGAGGAAACTCTATGGAATTTTAGAAAGAAAAGAAAAATCTACGGAACTTGAGGGAGATAAGAAGGAAAATCTATGGAACTTTTGGAAGAAAAGTGGGAAAACCTATGGAACTCTAGGGAGGAAAATGGAAAAACCTATGGAACTCGAGAAGAAAAGAGGGAAACCTACGGAATTTGGGGGGAAAATAGAAGAAAAACCTATGAAACTTGAAGGGGAAAGGCGGAAAATCTATGAAACTCTAGGAACAAAAGTTGGAAAACCTATGGAACTCTAGGAAAAAAAGGAGAAAAACCTATGAAACTCAAGGGAGAAAAGAAGAAAATCCTATGCAACTCGAGAGAGAAAAGAAGAAAATCTATAAAATATTAGGAAGAAACTAGGAAATCCTATGGAACTTGAGGGACAAAATAAGGAAAACCTTATTGAACTCTAAGAAGAAAAGAAGAAAAACCTCTAGAACTTGCGAGAGAAGAAAAAACAAACCTATGAAAATTCAGAAACAAACGAAGTCAAACTATAGAAGACACCAAAACAAAAGCTAGAAATCAAGAAAGAAAAGAGGCAAAAACAATTGAAATCAAAGTAGAATAAACAGAGTGGAAAATGATGGAAATTAATGGAGATGGGAAAGAAAAACAAAACTATAGAAATTAACCAGAAGGGATAGAGAAAGCGAAATGCTGGAAATCGAGAGAGAAGCGATGGAGAAGGGCGTGCACGTGGTCTCGCATCTGCCTCTCCACCGAATGACCCAGCGGCTGACCCCTTCCAAGTACCAATAATTAACTCTGTTCGTGCGCCAAATGCACACGAGCGCGCGGGCTTCCAAGCGCTTGCGTCATACTCGGCGGCCAGTGTTCCCATGAAAGAAAGGCCCGCGCATACTTGTGCAGTTATGCGCGACAAAGGGCCATGAAATAGACGCGTAACAAAAGGTGCTCTCGGCGAGCTGCTTGCGCGGTGCGTGCGTTCCGCTGGCGTACCAGTTCCTTCCGATATTCCACCGAATGCACCAGCTCGAATAATTGATCGCTAGTTCCCATAAGTATTCAATGCCACGACAGAGATGGTGGATGACCACTGCCGCCTCTGAGTCACCGAAGTCCTCAACTGATATTGTCGCCCAGAAGCTTTAAAGGGGACTCGATAACCCGAGGTAAACGGACCCAAGCCGGATTAAAGGGAGCCTGAGTAACACTCTATGCTAGGGAACCTCTAGGAAATAAAAATCTGTGCTATATTTAGCGAAGTAACTCTTTATAATCCATCCCGTATTTTGGTACCGGCAATGAAATAAATAGCAATCTAAAATATAATATATCTATCCTAGCATTACTTTATTAAAAATCTGAACTCTAAAGATACAATAGGGTGAAGGACCCAATTACTGGCAGCCAACCCAATTACTGTCACCTTAAGCTATTTTACTTAAAATAACGAATAAATAAACGTTTAAGTAAAATAGCTTAAGGTGACAGTAATTGGGTCCTTTACCCTATAACCGAGGTCGTGTAATGCGGAATTCCTTCACAATTTAATTTATTTTATTTCGTAATAAAGTAATTTAATTTTTGACAAACGACTAATTTATATTTTTTCTTTACCCTAGCAGTTCCAGCTATTTTATACTTAAGAATTATCCCATCTTACCGCTTCAACTTCCCAGAAATTATTTCAAAACGCCTCATCAAATAAATTATTAAAATTCTGTATAATCCCACAAATCTTAAACGCGAGTCGCTACCCGTTACTTGCGAAATTCCGTGTCGATCACGCATGACTAAAGGTGCCAAAGCGTTCGCATGCTTCTCGAAATTGCTCGCAGAAAAGGAGCGGCACCTCTGACTCCCTCTCTCTTTTTCCGGCTTCGTAGTCGCGGCACGCGAGCCGCGGGTCGCGCGGCAGGAATTTTTAACGAAGCCGCAGCACAATTAATTCGTGGCCATGAGTCGTTCGTGACCGCGGGCCACCTCTGGTCACAGTTTCGTCGCGGGGATTTATCGGTATCCTTGGGCAACGAGCGTGGAAACGAAACCGAACGCGGTGAATCATCGGTTGTATCGATCGTTGACGACTACTCTGCGTCTCGCCGCTAAAAGGAACTCTGATGATACACGCGTGCGTTTCGGAGTTTCTATCGGCAGCCGCGAGCGTTCGTAAATCTAAACTACAACTACTCGGGCTAGTAGAGAATGTGTGACGGGTGACTCACCAATCTTGGCGTTGTTGTTGGCGAACGAGTGTAGCTTCTTCCAGCCCTTCCACCCCTTTTTCCAGATCATCGCGGCTTTAGTCTTGCGCTGACCAGCAGCTAGCTCCGGGATGTTCGTTTTGCCCATACCTCGCCGCAGAGATCCTAGCCCGGACCTGGGGTGAGTGGAGATTTAAACTGTTAAGCCTCTTTTCATTTATGGTATTAGAATGACAGGCGAGTTAAGAATTTTTTAATGACAGAAGAGTGTAAAGTGAGTAGGCATTAATATAATTTATAACTTATTTCGAATTATCGTATAAAGAATATTAATATGAGGAACTTTGAAACTTTGTACGAGGCTTAAGAAACTTTTAGGAATTTTCCTGAAATTTTGACACTGTTTTTTTTTTAATCCACAAGTGGTCTGGAAGCTATGGTTGAGATTGCTATTGACCTGTAGCTTGCACTGGAGCTCCCACTGAAGCCACTGTCCATGTCACAGCCCACAGGTGAGAGGAGGTCGTCGGTGGGGCTGACCGAGGACAACAGCTCCTCCGTGGACGCTCCGCGCTGGTCCTGAGGCTCGTCCTCGTCGTTGTTATCGGCCACGGTCGGCATCAGCATCGCCTCCACGCTCAGGTTCAATTCACCGAGCACACGGCGGTGCCGCGACTGCACGCGCCTCACCTCCTCCGCCACCAGGGATCTTCTCGAGCCGTGCAACGCCCGGTGACATTGTCTGCTAATGGATTAAGACGATTAGTATAGGTGTACAGTTGTGCCACGTTTGCGCGGGAAATTGGCAGTGGTTGCTCATAAATCTTCAAACCTAAGTCCATGGAATTTTGGAATTTACTTATTAATTTAACTATTAGATCAAAAATAGCTGAAATATATCAACTTTAATCGAATATTTAACTGTAAAATTAAAGGTATTCGACTACAAATATATTACAGATAGAAACCATCTCTTCTAAAATTTACGGTCGAAATTCAATTTACACTATTTATTACAGATAGCGTTTCTCAAGAAGAGTGTGAATCATTTTAAATCAGTTAAGGGGCCTAGACAGTCAGAAACTCGATTTCTTTTGTTGCATGTTTCGAAAGTGCCACCCTTCCCGAGTAAAATGCCGTTGGTTTATGTTAAAATTCGCAAAGTAAGGATTTTACAGCCAAAAAGGTCGAGCGCGCCATAAACCGTTTCTGCGTGCACACAGGTAGATTAGATCCTTCTTTCGAAACTTTAAACGCGTTTTTCTCGGAATCATATTACCTCCTCGTTTTGCAGTGATTGCGAAAAAACAGAGGTATTGGTACATCGATTTGAAAGAAAATCAGCATATATCAATCAAACATATCTAGTTACGAACTGAACTACGCAAAAGTCTGTGAAAACTTCTGTTTTGACACAAAAAAAATACCCAGAATTGCTCTTTTCCCTGGCGAAAAATGACGTTTCTTTAAAATTGCCGTTTTGTAGCCACCATTTTTATAATTTTGATTTTTTTTCTTTTGCAATAGGTTCAGGGCAGAATGAGGACCGGGGCAAATTATCAATTTCAGAGGATATTTCACAATTCAATTTCTTACGGTCAGAATCACTGCAAAATTACATTGGCCCCAGAAAAAAAACGCCTATATATCAGACAACTGTAGCGTTGTCATATATATGTATATAATATTCAAATAATTTTTTTACTGTTTATACTCTTTATAATAGTAATAAACATTACCCAAAATTACTACATAGTCACAATCTCCTTGTAATTAATTCGCAAAAAATACTTGATTTTCGAGCGATCTGACTGCCTACTTACAATAGTCCCCTTAAAGAGTGAATCCAACTGCTTCAGGTCTGAATATTCCACTTGCCTCTATAGACAACTTTTATTCACAAATAAACTACGTAGCTCCTTTAGCCAAGCAATCATGAGCAAGAAAGAAAAGCTGCCAATAAACAACACATAAAACCTAACATAATAAATAACTTCTCAGCTCCGCCTCTCCCCTGGCCTTGAATCTCTGAAATACTACTTAGATAACTTGGGCGGTCGAGAGCGTACCCCATCCAGCGGCCCTGCCGATCACTTTTGACGACGCGCCGCGTAATAATTTACTCGGGAATCGAATTGAATTCGAGCGACTATTTATCTTGCCCCGACCTAACCCGGACCCAGCCGCGGACGCAGCACGAACAATCCGCGGATCTCGTCTTCTTATTGTTCGCGGCTTGAACACCGTCTCATGGCATCCGGTGGCGGGGTACGTCGAATCGGGCCAAGTGGTTGGATGCTTGTTGTCCACTTAAGCCGCATCTACTCGCGTTAGAGTGAAGTTCACTTCGCGTCGGGCGAATGAACGTGCGTATTCATCAACCATTTAAACTGAATGAAACCGTAATTCCGCGCGCCATCGTTGGCGCTCCCTGCGGCCGCTGTAAGAAACCCCCGCGCGGCTGGACACCCGGTAGGAAGCTACAGTTGGACTTTGAAGAAGATCCCACCCGTGAAACCTCTGCAATGAAATTACTAGGACGAATCTGATCCCCGAGCTTTTGCTGGGAGTTCGATTTTATTCTCATTTTCCCTTAAGACTCCCGTGCTCCTCTGTTCTAGTCAGCGCCAATTACAACGCGACTGGGATTAACGCTCATTAAATTACTGAGAAGCATCCGATGCAGGGATGAGTTAGTAGTTCTTCCACGCGACCGTGGAATTTCTTTCTATCTTTTTCCTGCTTCTTTATCAGAGTTTGGTAGCTTTAGTCGAAAGTTAGATTAAACTTTGGTACCTATTCTTAACAGATACTTCGCTTCTGTGTCTTTCTACTTCTAATAGATATATTTCTTCTACGTGGTCCTGGTTCTAATAGATATCTTTCTTCTACGTGGTCCGGGTTCTAATAGATATTTTTCTTCTACGCTGTGGTATTTTTAATAAATATATTTCTTCTACGTTGTCCTATTTCTAATAAATATATTTCTCTTATGTTGCTCTATTTCTAATAAATATATTTCTCCTACGTTGTGTTATTTCTAATAAATATATTTCTCCTACGTTGTGTTATTTCTAATAAATATATTTCTTCTACGTTGTGCTATTTCTAATAAATATATTTTTTCTACGTTGTGGTATTTCTAATAAATATATTTCTTCTACGTTGTTCTATTTCCAATAAATATATTTCTCCTACGTTATGCTACTTCTAATAAATATCTTTCTTCTACGTTGCTCTGTTTTTAATAAAAATCTTTCCCCTACATAGTCCTAGTTCTAATAGATATATACTTCCTTCCCACGACCTTCTGCTTCTAATAAATATTTCCTTTCTACGACCTTCTGCTTTTAATAAACATTTCCTTTCGACGACCTTCTGCTCCCGCTACATATTTCCTTCCTAAATCTTCCAACTTTGAATACACCCTTCATTTCTACATCTAGTTCCTCACTTGATCTCCGATATTTCCTCGTAGATGTTCTCCTCGGTCCCGTACCGAGTCATATACGTGTGCCTCTTGAACGGTTCCGGGCGCAGCGGTTGCTGCTGCGGCTGCTGCACACGATTCAGGCCCACTTCCGCCGGATACGTGCCGTGCAGTCGACTCGGCCCAGGCTCGTAGTAGGCGTACGAATAATCCTGCAGGGGATGCTGGCGAGGAGAGCTGGTCATGGGCGACGCCACCGACGCTGGGTCCACCAGTCCTGTGCAGGGCATCTGAGCGAAGAAAATGGATAACCGTGCATTAATACCAATGATAACGCTGCTTATCTCTGACAGGCTCGATAAAAGACCTGGGAGTGTCAAGAAAAATCGAAAACAGTGAAGGGGAAAAAAGCAAGGATCTTTGGTTATTAACAAACAAATGATGAAGATGCATAACAGCATAACTCTCTTCTACATATCAATTGGAGAGTCCTTGTAGAGGCCACTCTAAGTGCCAAAATTCAAATTCTATACTATAGTATTACTCAGAGTTGGAAATTAGTCGAATAAAATTTTATTCGAATGATCCAGATTTTAGAATAAAAATTTCGAATAATACCCAACTCTTGTATTACAATTGGCACGTAGAACATTTTTCGATAAATTCTTTTTCAATTTTAATTTGAAATTAATATAGTAACGCATGCAGGATTTAGTGCAAAGGGTTAATAAACAAGCACACTTTTAATTATCTACGCGAAGAAGCGGAGCCTCCGCTGTGTTATACACGCCATTGCCAAGGGCTTCAATTTAGTCTTTTAAAATATCCTCGTTGAAAACAATAGGCGGGTATAACGCTGAAGGCTGTTTAGTGGTACAGGCAGAACGCTTGACACAAGCCATGCATAATTTAGCCTTGCACAGGGGGAATTATACCTGACTGTGAGGAGGTGGATAAGGCGGAGGTGGTGGAAACTCCAGGTTGACTCTTCGCGGTGTCGGAACACCCGACGCCATTCCTGGTCCCCCTAACGACGAAGCCATGATGCATCGTTCGGCTAGTTAATGCGCTTTTTTCTCATCGCTCTTCCAACTTTCTGCAACAACACCACCGGCACTCTTACTTGCTGCAAGTGGACTTTCTAGCAACGGTACACCTCGCGTGTTTGTACCGTAAACTTAGGGAGCATTCGCAGTACGGGGTAACAGTGGCAGTTACTTAACACATATTGAAGAAGGAAAAAGAACAAAATTTTATGCATCTTCACACGGTACAATTTGCATTTCTATGCAGTGCAATCACAAATTTTATTTCTATTTATTCTACTTTATTATTATTGATGCGATGGTATAATATGATACCTCAGGCAAATTTAAAGATGTTAATTGAGGCAGTGAGAGCAAAAACGGATTAACCCACATTTTTTTGCGAAATTGAGTTAGTAGCAATAATGTATCCCAATAAGCTCTACTAATCATATAAAATAGGAAAAATTGATTTTTTCCCAATGTGGGTTAGTCCGTTTTTGCTCTCAATGCCTCAATTAAAATAAGGGGCAAAACAGAAAAATATAAAAGAGTGCATTGAAAATAAAAAGAAACAAATTTAAGTGTCAATGTAAGTTCAGTTTGGTAAAACTTTAGCTGTTAGTGCTATTTTTATATGATGTGATTGGCAACTAATTAATGTGTATTAAAGAAGGAAAAAGATAATCATTTCATGTATTTTGCCACTTGTAGTACAATCACAAAAGATGCAATGTAATGATTGCATACTTAAAGCAAATGTAAAAATGTTAATTTTTATATTATATACCAAAATGTTTTAAAAACATGCCAAGGTTCCCCCAGTTTACGGTGTATTTCTAAAATGCAATAAGTAGATTCGCCCAGAAGTTTCAAATAATAGAATTAGTATACCAAGCAGTAGTGAAGTACTCCAATGTAAAGTGTGCCAAGAGAAGCGAGCCTCCCAACGCAAATTCTGCGAGAATAGCGACTAGATTCAAGGTTTAGCAGCTCTAGTATCAAAGCATTAATATTTGACGACTGGTAACCAAAGATTTTCCATGAACTTCTGTTTTTCCCAGGCCCCCATGTTAACTACTATTAACCAGGGCTCAATTTAGCTTTTATGCCATTCTGAACAAAAGTGATTTTTGCCACCCCTTATGTTCAATTATAAATAGTTATTTTAAAATATAATTTCTGACAATGAGTAAAATTTTTTGTAGGTATTTGTTGAAATATTCTTCTGTTTTGTAAAAAAAATTAATATTCATAAATTATGATCGGGCCCTGCTATGAACCTCGCTACTCATGAACTCACCTACGACTTTTCTAAGGGACGTAGAAGCCTCAAGTACAGAAGAACCTACTGAGAACCCTACTTGAAACTTAATTCCCATCAATTTCGCGTACATGAGATTAACCACAAATGATACCGATTCCACCCATCTTGTCCAAGACCCACGTCGAAAATAGCACTTGCGTGTGCCTCTGCCCTTGAAGGAAACCCTCAACATTTCTCGACATACCACAATTACAGAAGAAAAACTCTGAATCGAGGACAAAGTCAATCCCTTCAAAGAACTTCACCGACGCGTGTTACCAGGCGTCATTCCTCGATCTTTGCGCACGATCTACCCATTTCCAGCTGGAAGGGTGTCATTAAGCTCTTGGCGAGCGATGCTCCCGAGTATTTATCACGACAATTGGACACTTAACATAAATAGAAGAAGCACGTCAATGATCTTGATTCTGTGCAAGGTCCCTTTTCCACCCTTAACTGCCTTTAAACCTTTAACTCCCAGTATTGCACCGGTGCAACACTAATTTTAAAAGTGCGTAAAATTCTATCGCATGTTTAACTTTTCTTAGCAACAATCCGTAATTTTCCTGATGCTAAAGTAGATTTCAATGTTTTCGGTTTAGAAGATCAAATATTTATTGTGGATTATTTATAAGAAAATCAATATTTTCCATTTCAAAATAACAAGATACAACATATATATCAGTCTCACAATTTTGAAATAAAGGTTCAAGGGTTTCTGCGTTAAGGGTACCCTCCGATCGAAACGCTTGAAAAAGACGCGTTTTTCATGAATTAAAAAAAAAAGAAACTGAACAACATACAGTCAAAAAGCTTTTTGGTCTTTATTACTATATAATTGAAGACCAAATAAAAAAATTATTGTTTGATTTTATTAATTTTTGCTTTAGATACACAACAATCATTATACCACTGTCGAAATTAAAGCTCTTGACAGGATCGTCTGAAATAAAAAAACTAAAAATATTCTTAAAATATATGTGAAAGGTTATCGCCTTATCCGTCTTCATTGCAAACAAACAATCTGGCGATTTTTTGCACATGTTTAACACAATGTTGCAAAGAACCATGTTGTTCTAAACATACATCTGTCCATAAAAAAATGCGTGATTTAAAATTGCACTCTGTGCATAAGGCGATAAGGCCGTCCATAAATTACGTAAGGGTAATTTTGGTGAATTCTTATCCCCTACCTAAGCCAGTATATGAATTCGTAAGATTTGATATTCCAACCTCCTCCTTACGTAAAAAGGTTTATATAATTCGTTTAACTCTGTTTCGGGAAATTTAAACTAAAACTACTTTTCCGGAACATTAATCATTGATTTTCTATTTATCGAAAATTAAGTTAAAAATATCACGTAAAACGCTACCTGACTCCCCCCTCCGTGTAAGAAAACGTAAGAAATTCGCGACCTCCCCCCCCCCAAAAAAAAAGCCTTACGTAATTTAAGGATGCTCCATAACCATTCACATGTATGTTAAGAATATTTTTAGTTTTTTTTTAATTTAAACGATCCTGTCACGAGTTCTGATGGCGCTCGTCAGGAGCTCTAATTTTTACAGTGGTACAAATAATGCTGTATATCTAATGCAAAACTTGATAAAATTTAAACAATAATTTTTGGTTTGTTCTTCAAATATGTAGTAATAAAGTCCAAAAAAAACTTTTTACTGTGTGTTCTTCAGTTTCTTTTTTTTTTTGATTCATGAAAATCACGTCCATTTCAAACATTTTTGACCAGAGGGTACTGTTAACCCTTAGTATCATGATTTTTTTATTTTACCTAGAAAAATTCTTATCCGTCCATTTTTGTCCACCCTTCATCATAAAAATAGGCAAAAAATTCCTAGTGCAACAATTTTTTGTATAAATGAAAGCATATGGATTTAACACCAGCGTTAAATCATGTATAAAGATACCTATATATTACAATATTAAGCCAATACTCGGTTTTGCAGAATGTTAGATTAGTATTACATACATTATTATGTCCAACATCAAATTTATTCACAAAGGAAATCCGAAATAATTGAGAGAAAAATTAGCATTTACGTGGTATTTTCAGTGGTCCTGGCGAAATTAAGAGTTGAATTTCTACGGATGTATTTCTGCCCTAAGGACACTTGTTACATATGGTAATAGTAAAGTAACGTTTTAAAGTTCATGAAAATGACCCCAAATGGTGTGCATAATTTTTTCAATTCGTGTAACACGGGTGTTACACTATGATACTAAGGGTTAAGTGTTGACAAACTTCAACCCGCTTTGTGGAGACATCGTGCTCCACCAAAGCGGATGTTTACCGTGGCCCTAAGAGGACAGGGGCGAAATTAGAGGATGAAGCGGGGCGCAGCGCAAACCGCTCGATAAGATCCCGCGGCGGAGAGCGTATCTGCCGCGGAAAAAGAATGCAGGTGCGGGTCGCGACGAGCGCGCGGCGATTGAGATTCAAAACGTGCCGTGTAATCCGCTAACGCCGAGTACAGGCTCAACGACGTGTAATAATCTCACCGAGCGGGTGCGAGATCCGGCTAACGAGATAAACGTGCTGTTATTCGCGATGGCCGTCGATGCGTGCGCGCTCCCTCGCGTGTCGCCGCGATAACGCTAGAAATTAGCCTGCTTATCGCTGGAAACCACGCGCCCTTCGTTAAATCGCATTGTTCTCCGAAAATTGCTCGCGGAAGTGCGGGGGACCGCGAAGGTCACGGTCAGCCTGCTGCGCTGGCGTGAAAAGATGCTGAAGGATCACGAGGGATGTGATGAACCACTTGGGAAACTTCGGAGGATGAAAAGCTGCCAATCGTTTGATAGAAATTTGAAGGCAATGAAATATTCTATGGAAATCTTAGAAGCTAGAGAAAAATCGATGGAACTTGACACCCGTGCGGCGGAGTGGGGCATTAACTAAATAAATTATTTAAATAACGGATCAAATAAAAGAAATCTACTTTAATTTTAGATTATTTGACGAATAAAGTTAATTTTTGCATGCGACAATAATTTTTTAACTTTTATTCATTATTAGAAATTTTTATTTCAATAATATTTTTGCCCATCTCTGCCGTGCGGAAATTCTTTAGTCGTATTTAGTAGCTATGTACGCTAACGCACTGTGGGCGTTCACCGCACGGGGTAGTTGCACGAACCGAGATCATTTATGTCTGCATAGCACCGAAGTGTGTTAAAACTTGGATCAAACTTCAATAAACATAAAAAACCACCCAAATCTTTATAATATTCTCAAAATCTACCACAAACTTCACTGGAAGATATACAATGTTTGTTATCTACCTAAAATTTTGCCCACTTCTGGTGGCTAGCCTTATCCCCCTGCATCCGTGTTAACGTTCCAGACAGCCGTTCCCCGACAGAGAAAAAGCGAGCCGCGTCCGATCTAAAAGAACCGAGGTCATCGATGACGATATTGACCCCGTAGCTTGTAAAAACTATCGGGAACCGTAACGAGGCTGCGTCCGCGGGAACGAACTTGAAATTCACTCTGTGTAGGAGGTGCAAGAGAATGCAGACGCCACGGTCAGAGGGACAAGCCAGCGTCGGCTGGCCACGCATGATAAACGACCGGTGTCTATCTTCACCTGCCCACGTAACGTAAATGCAGTCAATTACTGGCTAAAGTGATTCGAACCGAACCGTAATTTCTTTTTCGATCGAAATTACCGACACCGAACGGCGATCGCGCGTGCGACGAGGGGAACGCTACACCGGTGGCGCGCGGCGAACTAGTTCAACGTCTGCAGTGCTGGATTAACCAATAAGTAAAATAAGCACGTGCTTGAAGCATCGAAAGAAAGGAGGGAAATTTTCTAAAGTTTAAAATCTAGCTTTTGTTAGAAACACTTTTTAGTTAAATTATCGGAAATGCCTAAGAAATTGTATATTGCGTTGAAGTGATTTCAGTGTGTAAGGAGGCTTTAAAATCTTGTAAGTGTTTGGGGCCTCTAAAGGTCTCAATCCGGCCCTGATCGTCTGTTATATGAGTTTGATGATATTGTTCGTATATCTTTCATAATAAATTCGACTTTGAGTTCCTGGGCCTTCAATCAACCTCGGTCCTTTATCAGCACTTGTTCGCGACTGATTACAGACTTGATTCGAAAGGTGACGGTTCGAGACAAGTAACTTTATTTTTTTTTGTAGTGTGATGGAGCAGAAAAAACTGAATAATTTTTATATTTAAGCCGGGGATCCACGTGGAAGCTAAGCTAATTTATGCTATGTTTTAAAAAAATAACTACAGTGCATCCTTATGGAACCCTTTCCACCAAAAGCTAAGCTAAGCTGTGCTGTTTTTTCGGAAGGTATGGCTTGCTATGTTTCCAAAAAACATAGCAGAGATTAGCTTAGCTTTTGGTGGAAACGGTTCCATAAGGATATATTGAAGCTAATTTTCTTAAAACTTAGCATAGCGTAGCTTAGTTTAGTTTTCAAGTGGATTCCCGGCTTTAAACATAAAAAAACATAGCACAGCTTAGCTTTTGGTGGAATCAGTTTCTTCGTTTTCTTAATAACTTTATTTTTCTTTTCGTACTGCGACAGCGCATAAAAAACTCCACAAGGTTTTATATTTAAAGATTTGTTCTATTTCGCACCGTTACAAAGTTATATTAAAAAATGAAAAAGAGGGCTAACTTTAATTTAAGGGCTGATTTCACCCCTCACAGTGAACTTCCACAAAAAATTGCTCCTTGCATATTTCAATATGTTGTACATTTATACGAAGTTTCATTAAAATTAAAATTGTCAGGGATATTCCCTTGCGATTACCCCTCTCGCTCATACGCAGTCCATCTCACTTGGTGCGACAGAAACAGACGTGGAAGCGATAGGGATCACCTTATTTCGAGACAAAACATTGTCCTTCTTTCAAGGCACTACTGTATTTATTCTCGGACCCCACTCATACGATCATTTTCCCGCCTCACTCGCACTCGCTCTTACTTTCTCTTACTAACTGTACCGATGCGTTGAAGAATCGTACATCTCTTGATTTCTGGTTCATAAATTTTTATCACTATTAAGTTAGTAGTACGTACTTCAGACTTCCACCGACGGTGTCTGCGTCTTTTTTGACCCAAGCGTAATGTTGATGGAGTTAGTCACAAATATGTACTAATAGGGAGAACTTCAGAAATTGAAAAAATTAATTGCTCCAATAGGAAAGATTTTTAGAATGAATATAGTAGGACAGTTATATAGCACGCGTCAAAATTACATGTTTGTTATTTTATCCAGGGGAGGGTTAGCCAGAAAATAGAAGTTTTCCCAGTCGCTTAACGTGTCAATTTGTAGCAGCCTGTTCCTAAATTAATGGAACGAGGATTTTATATTTTATGCATAAGTGACGGTCTGAGAGACAGTTGTAATCAAGAGAGCAATATAACCTTTCACCCTTCCTCTACACTTCCCATCCTTCTCCCATTGTATTTATGTACAGCGATTACAATTTAAAAGCGATAAAGGCAATGCAGGCGACCATAACAGAGTCGAGTAAGTAACAGGGGAGAAAAAGAGAGTCAATTCAGAAGAGCGATAGATTCTGTGGAAACCTTGGTTCTCGGAAAGACGGTACTTACGTCCGAAAGGACGAGCAACGAATTCCAAATAAACGCTTGACACTTGTCACCCAACTGAAAGCTAACCGATTTCTCTACTACACGAATGAAGAAACAAGAAATTTGAAAGAGGCACGTCGTTATCCTCCGTTTTCATGAAAACAAGAATTTCCTAAATTTAATCACTTTGTGGCTAACTTGGGGCATCGAATCAAATATCAGAAGCGAAAAAAGTAACAGTGATAATAAATTAACGCAGCAATGTTTCGCCTATACATTGTGAAAGAACACCTTTTAATTATTAAATGTTGCACTGCATGTTCAAGTAAAAGCTACATTCTTTGTTTCTTTTACCAATTTTCACAAGGACGATGGTCACAGTAAGATCGTAAAGAAATATTGTTACCTAAAACGTTTCGCCTCGTAAAAATTACGACCATAAGCAAGCACGTAATTCCAGAGAGGAATTTGCCGCATCCGCCTCACGGTATTCAACTTGACGAACAATTTGCCTTAATTACGTAGGCCACATCCTCGTCTCGCGACTTTCGAGGGCTCGAAACGACTAACCGTCCCCAAAGTCCCGGAGAAATTGCGACGCTGTCGGAAAATCGTTACGCCGATCATCCCCAACGATCGAATCTTAAACATGTAAATATTGAACGGTAACCTCCACGCGATTCGTATTCACCGATCCCCGCTATCGAACTTCGAATATACACCAACAATTTCATTCAACATTCTGCGCTCTTAGTCGCCATTGGCCCGCGCGCGATGTTTACTCGAGCAGTGAGAAGGAAAGCCAAATAATACAGCTAATTAAACGAGGCCTGCACGTGGACGGATTTATCGTTGCTGACGTCACCGGGGATCACGTCTTTGTATATAATAATCCACTAAACACTCAAGTACTTCAATACAGAGCGTCAGGATTGTCAGAAATTTGACAATTATACGATGTTTATTCTCGAAAGTGATGAAAGAGACCATCTGACAAAGTCACCATTGAAATCTCAAATTTAAATAGCAGAAAACTGTATTCGATATACTTATTTCCTGTGGGAAAATCTACTTCTTTATTTACAATCTCCAGACGACCAAAATTGGTTACTTTGTCACAAGCTACATATGTCTGTATTGACTTTGCCTTTCTTCTGATCGACAAACCGTGCAGCGAGGTCAATATTCTGGGACAACACAAGCCGTACCGTCGTCACGGTTAAAAACACGAGGTTCCTTGAATTGAAATATTATTTCCGGTATGTCCTGTCTCGAGCACGAATATACGCATACCTCGGACGGCCGTCGGTATTTCTGGAAGCGAGCCAACGGTCCGCCAAAGCGATAGGAAGAAGGGCTCGATGATGTCGATTCCCTCTGGACGCGACAACCGAAAATACACTTCGCGACCGCGTAACGACTGCCACGAGGCGCACGAGAACACGCTTCTAATCCCTCTGCAGTGGGTAAAGTGGCCCCTTACGTCGGCATCTCGGTGGGTCTATTTCGTTTCATCCCGATTTAAGCTGAAAAGGGGGGCTCTCGAGCCAAAGCGTGTCCAATTTGGTTTAGGGACTGACTTTCGGGACACGTGTCCCGGTGCCCGATTATTTGCCCCCATTCAGTGAATTATGTCGCTACACCGTCACGGAATAAAAACGAAGAACAGAAGGGCGCTAGACGGCACAGGTTGCGTTGTCTCCCGCCGTCGTTCGTATCGATTTCTCTATAAGACGGACAACTACGTGGCTGGTAACTTTTCTCACGATCTATCTCGCACGAAGCAATGGTATTTCGAAATGGGAACGCGATACCTATTGACTCGACGATTATGAATCGAAGTCGGCACACGGCGGTACAAACGTTGCCTCGCGCGCGGATTGTTGGGAAATTCGACTGGAACGAAATAACTGGCCTCGCTAGTCCGTTCGAGGGGATTAACCAGGAACCAGGAACGTTAAGGAGCTGGCTCATCCCAGCTGTGCGTTAAGTTAAGAGACTGTTCGGCCCGTGCGTTGAACCGTGCGTTGAAAGAAATATAATTGAAACGGTGGGTTCGTTTTGGTGGTCGAACGATATCGAGCGCCCTCCCGGTCGAAAGGCTCGCGCAAAAAGCACGCCGATCGGACGAAAATAAAGGAGCGCGGGTAATAACACATCGCGTACACTTACCTCGGAGAGCGGTGTACTTAAAGGCACGATCCTATCCTCTCGTCTCTCTCTCTCCGCCTCTCTAGTTATCTCTCCGTCTCTTTAGCTGGTCGCCCGTTGTGGATCCATTCGAAATGGGAGAAAAGGTCGAGAGGCTCCGACCGTTTTCGCCGCGTAAACACTCGCGTTGCGGTGATCGCGGGGCCCACACGCAGCCAGAAAACACGGGAATCATTCGTTCGCGCCTCGTGCTTACATAGTTTTGCGTTCGCTCATTGTTGAATGTGGCCAAGCACGCCCCCTTTGAGAGACCGGTCGGCCGAGGAACGGAGAGAGCGAAGAAGGAGAAGGAGAGGGTACAGGGACGTGGGACAGAGAAAGGGGCAGAGAGGAGAAAAGAGCCGGACCCCGCGGAGAGAGCGAGAAGGGTATCGGCGGGCGAGGAAAGGGACAGGACGATCGAAGGGAATGCAAGGCGAAAGGAGCGAGAGAGTAACCGTGGCGACGACGCTGGGGCGAGGGAAGCGCGTCGCCCGCACGGATTTCTTAACCGCAGAGGACACACTTCGCGATACGTTCGATTCACTTATCCGCGCGGATCGATAATCACTGGCCAGACAGGCTTCCCGATCCACCAGCGGGAAGGGGGGGGGGAGGAACACCGACCACCGGTGACAACTACTCGGCGACGATTGCGAGCCGATCCGCGGGCAGCCCCCGTCTCGCGTGACTCGTCCTCAAGGGGACGAAGATCGACGAACGATACCGATTTCACACGAAAATCGGACGCCCCCCGGTCGGTAAACACAGTCGGACAAATTGGTGCACACACTCGCCGTCGGGGATCAGCGCGTTTCCTTGGCTACCGGTGATCCACTATCGATCCACGATTCTCACGCGCGCTTTGAAAACAATTGAAACATCCCCACGTCTGTGCGGTCGCCGTTGCACGCGATAAACCGTATCGACGTGTTCCACGTTGGAAGGAGCCGCTGCACGAGGCACATACACTTCCATCCGCGACGGCACACTGACGCGAACGCGCGGGTCCTTTCCTCGAATCCCTTTTACCCAAGTCCCACGGCACAAAAGCGTTGCTCCTTGGTCGCGGCCCGGCCTCTACTGAGGAGCAACTACGCCAGGGGGCAGTCACGAGCAAGCGGCTGTTGAAGCCGGGAGCCTGAAAGACCGTCTTCAGAGATCCCTCGGTGCTCGTGCACGGTTTTAGTGGATGTACGGGGACGAGACGGACGAGCAAGCGAGTACGGTCCGCCCGCTCGCCTCGCGCTACTCGGACCCGAGACGACGACGTTCCATTGTTTCGTTGCTCCTGGCTCGGGAGCGTGGCACACAGATGCAGACGCGGTGGCGCACGTGCACGCCCGACCAACACTGTTCGGCCCCCGCGTGTACGTACGAGCAGGTTAGGGACACGCTCGCACACGCCGACCCCCGACCGCACACTCCACGCTATAAACCGACCGACCGACCAGTCACGCACGATCTCTCGCTCGTGTATGAATGTCGTGGTCCGGTTACCACCGGACCCGAACCCATCACGAACACACAGGCCAACTTTATGGCCG
This sequence comes from Andrena minutula, assembly GCA_929113495.1. Taxonomy (NCBI): domain Eukaryota; kingdom Metazoa; phylum Arthropoda; class Insecta; order Hymenoptera; family Andrenidae; genus Andrena; species Andrena minutula. The sequence goes on along the minus strand of OV815993.1, from coordinate 73,020,905 downwards.
AGCACACTCACACCGCGCTGGCTGGCTTGCCCGCGGACGAGGAACCTATCAAGGGCTCCCAAGTACCGGTGAAAATTTATTCTATACGCCCGCCGCGACACTTCGTCTTTTCCGCCCCGACCTTGCAGTCATTTCGGGCAATTTCGCCGCCGTCTCGGATGGTATTTACTATTTAGCGGTTCAACGCCGGCTGTGACCCCCAGAAGCGAGGTAGAAAGCGGTATGGGGAAGAGAGAGAGATTGGGAGAAGGGGAACAGCGCTGTCTGGGGGAGTGAGAAAGAGCAACGTGCTATGGCAACCCGAAGCGCGTGGGGGAGGGGGAAGGAGCTGTAAGTTAGGTGGTGGACTGTGGTGGGAGAAGACGATGTCGAGCAACCGAACTTGACCCTCGGTGGATCTGCATTTTCGTCGGATTGCTTAGTTGGCTGACGGAAAATTTTCAATCTGAATTTACGAGTTGACTATTTCTCTTTGTTGTGGAAAATTTCGCTCCGTTAATATAGTGTTCGTATGAATAATAATACGTTACCTTGTAGATTTGACATGGTAGAGACTTTTTTCTTTTGTAAACCAGAATGTGTTGATAGTTTGAGGTATTAATTTAGACGGAATGTTGGTGGTGTCCCTTCGAACGATTTTATGTGCAGATAAACATTAATGTTTTGCAAAATCGAGCGAAATGGATCGTGACCTCAAGTTCGTTCTCAATATTTACGTTTTACTTCAAGATGATATTTATATACATACTTTGCGGGGAGATGAAGAAGGAGCAGGGAAGATAAGGTCGATCGTAGGGGCAGAGGGTAAAAGGGCAAATGCATGAAGATACTGGATGAGTTAAGAAGCATGTGGTTGGGAGGGGAGGGGGGAGAGGGCAGATGAGATGGATAAGAAATGGCGGGAGAAGAAGGGAGCATGAAAAAGGAACAATTTTACAGCAAAAATAATACAAAAGTTCAGAATTCGTAATAATTTATGATTGCCGATGAATTGCAAATAAGTAAATAATACACATTACCAAAATGATACTTCATCAATTTCAAAATTCTTTTTCGTATGAATGTGTTGAACTGGGTGCTATAAAACATGATTAGAGAAGACATAAAGTGACGCGAAGTCGATAAAGGAAGAAACTATGTTAGCACAGGATAGAAAGTTCCCCTGGAGGATTGATGCTCCTTATTCCAGCGCGTCAGTTGGGTTGCCTACGCGTAGGCTACCACGTGAGTCGCGCTACGCTCCAGTTCGGCCGCTGCGTAGAAGCTATAAATGTTTAACAGGCTTAATAAATAGAGCTGTTTCTTAACGACTAACATTTCAGTATCTATTAGCACTTATCGTCCTCCATTTTTCGAGGACAGCCGTTTCCAAAAAAGCATTGCTTGGTGACCATTTCTTTCACTCTTTTATATCTAAAAAAAAAATACTTTACTACTTCTTGAGCCTCTGCCAGTAAATTGTCTGCCCTAGAACAGTAGAGCAACGTCAGAACCGTTAAGAAAGAAATAAAACGAAAGAAGCATCGCATGGTAGGCGCGCCTATGACGCAGAGACTCTCCGAGTCACGACTGCGTCGCAGGTTTCATACTCCCAGGGGCACAGGCTAGAGGCGCGTCTACAAAGATCTCTTTGAATTAACATTCCACCAATCATTTCTATTACATACGACACGCGTTACTTGCATCACACACTGCATACTTATTTTCTTCTATGCAACACGCATTACACACATTTCTTCTGCACACAATTCTCAACCAAGGACCAATCGCAAGGGAAATAAATTAAAAAGAAGCTTCCACCATTCAAAACCACGTAATATTGTAAATATTTAAAGTATGAAATAATAATCCATTACAATTTCGCCACCACAAAAATTCTCTCTTGACGAACGGCCTTCTCAGACTCTCAGACGTAGATACTCCGTTCAATTTACTCGACCTCCCAACCCTTCTTCTTTATTGCAGCCCTCAACGAGCTTAATGCACTTAATAAAATACAGTTCCTGTTTACTCCGTCGATTTCATTAACGTCCATATCTTAACGCATATCCCATAGATGGCGGAGTTGCCGGACTAAGTAGGTGAGTGGTACAAACGCAGAATTTAAAATTAAAAGCTTCGTATCAAATTAATTATGCAATTATGTAAAAATACTACTTTTAAACGTTCTTTATCTCGTGATCTAATAATACTCAACTACTTACTTACATACATCAATTCTACTCCGACTTCTGTCAGTTATTACGGAATCAAATAACCATTCTAGTACGGAGGTAGAAACGCATGCCGTATATCACGTGCGGAAATCCTCCACTCCCGTTTACTTACTACACTAACCGAACGCCTATAGGCGTTTCTCGCACAGTATATCGAACACCCTCCACCCTGTTCAAAGGGTTAATAGCGTCAACTTAATATGCAAGTTCGTGGTACCCTGTTCGCTATTAAAGGCTACTCTCCCCGAAATTGATTGATCCAACGCAAAAGTTCCCTCTGTCCCGATGTCGAGAGCCGATCGCGCTCGATGAGAGGAGAGCCGATCGCCGAGCGCGTTGGTTTCCGCGGCGGTGTGTTGGTTAGCCACCGGTGTAGGTGTACGCGTCGCCGTGGGTCGTAGGTGTACTGCCTCGCGGTTTGGCGCGGCGGCGTGCTGTTCTTGGCACAGTTTCTGACCATCTCCTATTGCGAGCGGACCGCGCTGGACCTAAGCGTAATTTCGTTGCGCCTCGCGGGACCAAAGCGTTCCTCTCCTCTTCTCGGACTCGCTCGCCCGGCTCCGCGGGTTTTCGCCGACGCAAGCTTCCTCTTCTTCCCGAGGGAACAATCCTTCTCGCCGTTCTCGTCGATCGCAAAAAAGTGAGTAGATTGCGAAATATTGATCGGAAGTTTAAGTGAAAAGGAAGGATCGCGTACTACGATGTATCTTATAATAATAAAATATAATACGTTGCAACGAAATTCAAAGTTAAAGGAAATTTGAAAAACAGTGACGGTGGGCGATGATTTTTTTTTCGTCGACGGTGAACAGTGAAAAAGGTTTTTTGATATAAAGTGATTTTTGTATTTTGTATCTTGGTATCTTTTGAGAGATCGATGGGTTGTTGATTGGTTATTCGTTTCGGTTGAAATTGCCAGAGCAGAATGTTTAATAAGTTCCTAGTGGACGCGGAAAGTGAAACGTACCGAAGCGCAAGTTTCAAATCCCACATGACGAATAAACTCCGCGGTAGTTTCGAGGATTCTCCAGCCGTTCCAGATCGATTTCACTGTATATTCCTTGGTAAATTTAGTCAGTAATTTAAAGCACTCGATCGCTGACGAGCATTTTTAACAAACGTCACTCTATGCAAAGATTAATACCACGAAAAGTGAGGAGTTGGAATAGTGAATCTTGTAAATAAGTGGCAGAAGTGACAATTTTCAGTATTTTCTTTTTAACCGCAGAGGCGTACTTATGATCTCAGATCTGTCTTGCGACAGCTATTCTAGATCTAGCAACTAAAATAAAGCATTCACGCGCTTACAGCGTTTACCGCAAGGAATTTATTTATTTATTTATATATAATTGGGAAAGTCTGCTTTCTTCAATTTATAAAAAAAATTGACACTTTTCCTTTAAAAAAATAATATCTCATTTCTCTGCCACTCGCATCGTTCACCATTTCAATTCCTTAATTAATTTAATCTACGAATAACAGGAACTATAGAATAAAAATTTCAATTTTACTTAGTTGCTTTTTTAAAAAGAATGTGTTTAGTGTATGAAACTTTCTGCACACGACACAAGAACCGTCCATTGCCTTGGTAATCGCTGGTAATCATGAGGAATTATATAATCATCCGTTGTGAAGCGGCGATTTCTTTAGTTCGCTCGTATAATGAAGTCGCGAGGACGCACGATAAAAATTGCCAGGGGCACAGTGTTTGTTTACCGCGCACGGTGCACGGTGTGCAAATAACGTTAAAAATTCCTTGTCGCTGCTTGGGAAACACTGTTCGTAAAGATAACGCGTCACTGTGCTGGCGAGGCCCTGATGTCGAAATTTTTCTAAAAGAAAAATTACAGCTCCAAGTTTCTTACTTTTACAGCGATGAACTTGGACACTTTTTCATGATCGATTATCATGTAGCTTTTTTTCTTCCCCCGACCTTGGGTTCTTCTCTCATTTTTATCAAGGGTCACAATCTGAAATGTGGTGGCTGATGGTATAAAGGAATTTTAGAGTCATTTTTGTGTGGTGTTAGAATTCTTTCACGTAATTAATGTTTGATTGAAAATTACTGGTGTCAGGGAAAAGTCAATTATTCTCCTGTTTTAAAAACTATTTGGTGTACCTAGAAAATTAGGCTAGAGTAGATATTGTTAATCTAGAATATTATTATTAATTCTAGAATATTAGCAACCAAGCATTGGAATTTCGATGTATTTTGTTTCTATATTCTTTTGCAATTTATAGATGGTATTAATTATTTAACAGGTTAATAAATGCATTATTAATTATTATTAGTACCAAAGGAGAAGTGTTTTAATCGGGAATGCTATCATGACACAAATGCACCAGATTTCTATAATTGTACGCTGAATGCCTCCTTTCCCTGAATCCGCTTTTTATTGCAAAGCAGATGCTTTGGCCGAGTTTCTTGTGGTCGTTGGTAAACAGACGGCAACATCCGAGTACACAGAGAGCGAAAAGGGCGGGCAGCGAATGCCAGTTGCGTTTCTCAAATAAATGAAACCGAGGCGCGTTTCTTGGTTGCGCGTGATTCGAATGCATCGCGGCTCTGTGCGTTTAATTATTTCTTCCTGCATACCGCTTACTGCTACTTGAGCTTCTTTCCGTTGTCAACAAGTTGATGATTATGGGTGGCAAAATGTATTAGGAAAAGATATTCAGATTTTTGGTAGGGCTACAAAAAATAATAAAAAAATAGATTGCTGTATTCAATTATAGGAAAATAATAGCTGTATTACAATTTACAATTTCAGCTATTTTTGTTTTATTTCTGAAAAATACGTTTTTCATTTTAATGAAGGTTTCACTTATACAAATATCGTGGGCCACGTGGCATGAGTTGTTTTAAATGCCTGCTGATTAAATTCCCATTCAGTAGCAACAACAGTTATTGGGCGTACATGTTGTGAAAACAAATGCAAGTAACCACTTGCATTTGCGAATATGTAATAATCTCGAACGTGTATAAATAAGCTCTTTAAATATTTCTCAGTTTGTGTTCTTATTTCCTCGAAAAATCTTGTGTTTATCATCTACAAGCTTTACCACGCGGCTTCGGTCATAATTTAGATTCTGATTTTATCGAAAGAAATTTATTTTTTATTTATTTTTTTTGTGTGAAAATAGTCACATTTATCTGGATTAGCCAGGAATAATCAGCCGAGGCACATATCGTGGCCCCAGAGTTTAGCAAGTATTTGGGGTATCTAGAAAATTAGGCTAGAGTAGATATTGTTAATCTAGAATATTATTATTAATTCTAGAATATTAGGAACCAAGCATTGAAATTTCGATGTATTTTGTTTCTATATTCTTTTACAATTTATAGATGGTATTAATTATTTAACAGGTTAGCTTGGCACTACTGTCCGATAGTTTTAACGCGACAAACAAGCACACAAACATATAAATATTTTGATTTATATATTCAGATGTATTTACTAACGAAATTTCTTAGTCGACTTTCCTTTTTCTTATTATTTGAGTTATTGACTATTTTTGTCTTTATCACTCAACTCTTGAATCATCAGTTGACTTTCTTCGTCTTTATTAATTGATTTGCTCGAACATTTCTGTTCTTATCGCGTGTTTCTTTCGGTTCCTCGACTGACTTTCTTCGTTTTTATCACTTTTGATATCCCCAAACTGCTTTGTGTTTATCATTCACTTGTTATTCAAATTCCACAGTCAACTCTTCTCTTCTTTATCGCCCGTTACGTAAATCTCTTGCGTTTCTTATTCCTATCAACAAACGAACTGCCACAAATCAAAGAAATAAAAGCTCCTCTAAAACAAGAAACAAGTAGCTCACAATCCCAGCATTCCATTTTAATAATTACCAAACGAAATAAGTAAATAAGTAAAGTATTTAATTCTTAAAGTAAATTTAAATTAACTCAATTATTGGAGATGAATCAAATCTAAAAAAATATATTTAAATTGCGTAAATATTGCTTTTAAAATTTCATTGAAAATATACAAATTAATTTAATTATTAGAGGCTACAAATTCTACCTTTTTTAATCAAGAAAAAAATTCTCAGTGTAAACACACCCACACAATTTCGATTATTAAATAAATAGCCACACTTCTTCCTTTCACCGAATTTCCAGAAGAATACATCGCCCACGTTCCTCCACAGTCTGTCCCCTCCATTGCCCATCTACCACTCCATCCTAATCACTCGTCCATTACTTCATCAACTTCTTCTCCCTCATGGAAGCCTGCCTCATCAATCCGTCACCGTTATCAACCTCGAACAACGAAAGAAACAAACCCTAACGAAACCGAAACACCCCAACTGAGATAACCGAAATCAGTCCGGTCAAACAGTCGAAAAACTAGAACCCCAAAGTAATAACAAGCTTCTCCGGCTAACCGACCACATCCACGTTTCCGCGGATGGTCCACGGAGATCTTAGACAACAGACGCAGAAGGATGCTCGCTGCGCGCTGGGAAAAGTAAAAGGAGGCCAGCCTCTAGTTCGCGACCGAACCATGGAAATAACGTGTGCATAAAGTGCGCAGCAAAGTGCCTAAGCGGCAGAAACATGCGTCATGAACGTGCAGACAGCGTGGATCACGTGGATCTCCGTCAACCTCTCTTTGCGGAGCGCGATTTGCAAGGGGAATCGACTGTGCGTTTTTTAGCGATTGCTCTGAAGGATTGTGGAATGAAACCGAGGTTCTAGCGTGCAGAAACGAAACCGCGGGGCATGTGGTCACTGCTTTTCCCTTGGCCAACGCGGAAATCGATTGTCAGGATGGCGACGCGTTGCGGAATCGATATTCCGAGAGCAACGCTGCACCTGACTCGTAGGTCGCGACGGATGCTGCACAAATAAAAGCCCCTGATAGAGATCTGAGTCGGAAATACTCGATGACGGTCCTGGAAAGGTGGCTCGGTGGATCGTTACAGCTACGTCATTCGTGAGTGGGTGTCGCGCGTGGACGTAAACACTCGTCGTTGGGTTCTTAAGTTTAGGGGTTTTTTAATGATTTTTTGCTGCGTTTGCTTCGTGATGAGAAGTTGGGGTTTCTTGGTATTCTAAAGTTAGTGATGTGGAATTGACACGAGTTGAAGTTAATTTGTTTTAGATTGAGGATGTTTTTTTTTATTTTGGTGGATAGGAATGGTGGAGAAGTTTAGATCTGCTTTGGGAGAAGAAGCAGAGAGAGAGAGTTCTTGTAATTATTGAGCTATTTTTCTAGATTCTTTGAGGAATACTGAAGAATTCTATTTTTTGAAGTGTTTAATTTTTTTTACTGTTCTGAGCTTGACAATGTGGGACTGATGGTATGAGCTATATTTTAACGTTTCGTGGTCACATCATATTTAATGTTTTTGCTAACATTTCTTTAAATTTTTATACCTTAATAGTAATATTTAAAAATTGTGGAATTTTTACCAAAAAATGGCTTTAGCTACAACTATTTTTTCAAATACAAATTTCAACTTATCAACATTTATATTTCTAGAAAAAAGCCTATTGGAGCATTACGAATGTATAATTATTCCTGAAAAGTTAAAAGTTTCAAAAATATAAAAATGGAAACTGAAAAATGACTTTCCCTTTTAATATTAGCGATGATTGGAAATCTGCTTTGGTAGAGGGAGCAAAGTGATAAAAATAAGGCTTCTGAATTCCAAACATCTATCGAACGTAACACTGTGATTAAATAGAATAAATTAAATTTCGACCTTACAGTTAATAAGCTTTTTTTTATGGTGTCGGCGCACTGGTTCGATCACTTAACTGTGATTAAATATTGCAATAGCTGAAACGCAGATAATAATATTAGTACCTACTAATTATAATATAACGAAAGTGGCTTCCAATTTATCATCCTCCAGAAGTTCGATAGCAACCGATAGGCTCGTTCCATCGTAATCAAGAAACGAAGGAATTCCACTATAAATAAAAGGCTCGACTATCGATCCTCTGGAATCTTTCAAGGAAGGGCAGCGCCCCGATCGAACAAGAGGAAGCCATGCTAAGTGGCCAGCCCACCCTTTCCCTGCTTCCTGTTAGCGGTCGTGTGTCTGGGTTGAGAATAATGGAGCAGACGCCATAAACGCGCGTGTCAAGTGGTTTTCTATTTTTCTTCCATGTTCCCCACACGTGGCTAGCTTAAATTTAACGCGGATCCTGGTTCTCTTGCAATTCCACTCGAATTCCTTCTAGACCAGGGGCGTTCCAGCATTTGCTCGCACGAGCAGTCGCGAGTTGCTCTTTGATCTTGGAGCGACCAGGCCGGGCAACTCGCGGCTTCAGGAGCAAAAGTCCCATAGCGGGGCAATCTTGTGAATGCAGAGATCTTCGCATCGAATCTATGACTTCAGTTTCGATTCGGTTTAAATTGGATTAGCTGTGATGAAAGCAAATTGAATCGCTTCGAATTCTGGAAAGAAGTTTTGAATCACTTTGAATTTTGGATAGAAGTTTCGAATCGCTTCGAATTCTAAGCGGAAGTTTCGAATCGCTTCAAATTCTTTGAACCGAAGTTTCGAATCACTTTGAATTCCAGGCAAAAGTTTCAAATCGCTTCGAATTTTGAAGGAAAGTTTCGAATCGCTTCGAAATCTAAGCGGAATTTTCGAATCGCTTCAAATTCTCTGGACCGAAGTTTTGAATCACTTTGAATTCCGAGCGAAAGTTTCGAATCGCTTCGAATTCTGAAGGAAAGTTTCGAATCGCTTCGAAATCTAAGCGGAATTTTCGAATCGCTTCGAAATCTAAGCGGAATTTTCGAATCGTTTCAACTTCTCTGGACCGAAGTTTTGAATCACTTTGAATTCCGAGCGAAACTTTCAAATCGCTTCGAATTCTGAAGCAAAGTTTCGAATCGCTTCGAAATCTAAGCGGAATTTTCGAATCGTTTCAAATTCTCTGGACCGAAGTTTTGAATCACTTTGAATTCCGAGCGAAACTTTCAAATCGCTTCGAATTCTGAGCAGAAGTTTCGACAGAGATCTCACCCGTCACTCCTAAATTTTTTAAAACCTTCCCGAAGCTCGGGACACCGAGTTCTGAGACTTGACAAATTCTTATTTCGATTCGCTTCGAATCCCAGATAAAAGTTTCGAATCGCTACGAATTCTGAATGAAAATTTCGAATCGCTTCGAAATCTAGGGTAACTCGGGGTAATATGCCACAGTTAACTTTGAATCGCGATATCTCGCAAGTATAAGTAGATACAGGAATAAAGATAAAGCCATACGAAAGTGTAACTAATTCTGTGTATTGACTAATAAGTAGAGATATGTAACTTTTATAGTTCAATCAGAAACGTACAAATACAAAAGTCCTCGAAAGTGGCATATTACCCAGGTGGTGGGTGAATATGCCACAAGCTATGAAGTGCGAACTAATCACTCAAATTTTGGAGAATCAACAATATTTTAAACTATTTAAGTTATTAATAAATAAAAACAAACATTTTAAATCAATGAAACGTAAAATTTATTTGAAAAAATAGCTACTTCTTACAAACTAAACAGCCTCCAATCTCTACGTCTCCTTTACCTTCGAATGGCTTCCTTTAAACTTTTTTCTGACCAAGCCGCACGGTTTGAAGTTCGTACATACTTCTTAAGCATGGTTCTGATCCAAAAAGCAACTCGATGGCTTTAAATAGAAAGAATTATAAAGATAAGAGTTTGTGGCATATTATACCGACAAACATGTGGCATATTACTCCAAACAGCCATAAAACGAAAGATAGAAAATTTCTCCACAAAATACATAGTTTTAACGGATGTAACAGAGGTTATTAAATTCGTTTGTCAGGATACTGTATCATAATCTATTGATTTTATGTAGAACCGTTCACACAAATGTGTAATCTGCATTCTAGTCAGAGTGTGAAATTACATCAAGCCGATACTTTTATAACTTACCAGGATTTACTGAAAATAAAAGTCTTAGCAGGTACACTAAATTGAACGGAACTAGTGCAAATATAACGCAATCTGTTCATTATTTAAAAAATTATTGAGAAGTGGCATATTACCCACGGTGGCATATTACCCCGAGTTACCCTAAGCGGAATTTTCGAATCGCTTCAAATTCTCTGGACCGAAGTTTCGAATCACTTTGAACTCCAGCCAAAAGTTTCTAATCGCTTTGAATTCTGAACGAAAGTTTCGAATCGCTTCGAAATCTAAGCGGAATTTTCGAATCGCTTCAAATTCTCTGGACCGAAGTTTTAAATCATTTAACGCCTCCCACTGACGACCCCGTCTAACCCTACTCCCTCACACCACGCTTTTATCCTCACGCAAAAATTGTCTCTTAAGGACCAAAAGGCTGCTCTACGCTCTTCCACGCAAGAGCAAAGCTCAACCATGCCTGCTCTATCCGATCAATATCACGAATTACACTCCCTTTTACAAAACCTAAGCCTCCTATATCCAACGTTCTTACTCTTTAACAGAGCAGTGTCCGTATAATTAACTTCCTTCTAATATCAACTCTCCATTGCGTGCTCCACCTACGAGCTCCAATCGCCTTGAACGCTTCCCACTCACAGCAAACAGTTAATATACCAAGACTTATCAATCCTCCACCGGAAAGCAATATTCCTGAATTACAAAACCCCTCACATTCCAATAGCACTCTTGCAACACTCCTTCGGATCAATCGTCATAAGATTCTTCAGGTCACTCGTCATAGTATTATCCAGAAGTACATACGTCATATCGATTAAAACTTGTGTCTGGATTCAGAGTAGACATTCTACTCAGCTTACGTGTTGGCAAACACAGCCGCGAGGGAAACATTCTCTCGAAGACGAGCTTCGCCTCTATCGTCCGATGACGCATCTGCTTTTTTGCTTCGAATAGGGTGGCCCGTCTTTATGTCAACATGTATCCAAGTGTGAAACGAAATGTCACACTTAGCAGCTTTTTTCTGCGTTATCAGAAGACGCGCGTACATTTCCATTCCAACTGGCGCATAGAATTCCGATGAGAGGCGGGATTAGAACGATTAGGCGCGCTGGCCCATTCGACGCGATTAGATGCGGGGTTCACCACGGTCTTTCCACGGTCTCGCCTTTGACACGGGACCGCGGAGGTCGAATCACCTAAGCTGACCTAATTCGATGTGTCATCGTCGCTTATAGACTCGCGTGTCTAGTTGCGTGCAAATGTTATTCCGCAACGCACCGCTGGACGCGTAATTCGCGTGGCAGCAGTTCGTTCCAGCCGAGCTTTTTATTCGGCCAAGCGAGACCCGAGTATGCTGAACGAGATCGAGGGAAAAAGTGTTTGCACGATATGTCTCGTTTATCGGCGCTACGACATTTGTATTTTATACTTTCCTTTATAATTTTAGTAAACTCTGGTGTTTTCTTGTATTTTGTTGGGAATGAGTATCAGTTTATTTTTCACACTTTTAGGGGGGCAAGGTTTTGGGAAATGCTCCTTTAATGCTGGGAATGTTTTGTATGAAACGTAGAAAATAAACTCTTTGCTTGGTTTTGGTTTTGAATTAAAATTTCGAGAGTTTGAGGCAATAGCTTTGATATTTTCCAGAAAATGTCCACTTGAAAGTACTAACAAGGGAAGATCCCCAAGTCGAATATTAAAAAATTTGTGAAATTTTGGGGTACTTAGAGGATATATAGGTATGTATTACGGAAATTATTTTTCCTGAACAAATTTACTCTAAGGGGGTAAAATTGAGCCCTGAAAATCTGGCTACTTAGGTACTAACTTTAAGTTAGAACTCGCGAACTGTAAGAACTGCAAGTTACCAGATAGTGCTAATTAAGAGAAGTAACTTTTAACTGAAAACTTATTTCCATCTTTTACAATTCAGAAAATAGCCGGATTTTCAGGAACCAACATTCATCTCTTACTTTGAATTTGGGCAGCAAAAAAAATTGCGTAATACATACCTATATATCCCCTACATATCCCCAAAGTTTCATAATTTTCTGAATTTCCGGGTTGGAGATCTTTCCTTGTAAATAGTAAACACTTTTCACTCAGCTTAGTATGTTCTATAAATCGTCAAAACCCTTTTCATTAACGTTCAATAATTTCATGCCCCTTATTTTGAAATATTTTATGCCAGTGCCTTATAATCACTCGTAGTCAGAGCTTTTTACAAAAGGCAAGGCAAGTGTATAATAATCTGTGGATATATCTGAAACATGCTGTAAAATTCGAGTAGGTCACGGATTCGCGTGTTTTGGAGTCGACTGGGATTGATGAGCAACAGGTGGCAATGGCAACAGAATCGTTGCAGCTTTTTACGCGAGGTGAACGAGAGAAATCGCGGGAACAACGGGCTCAGATGCGTTTCCTTATGGGGTCTGACAGACCTCGACGGGCAGTCGTGCTCGCCCTGACCGTCACGGTCACGCGTATCCGACGATCTCTCATGGCGATCTTCTTTTCCCGTCCCATCGATCGCCGCTGATCCTGCTCTTCCTCCATTTCCGTTCCCCTTTCCAAGTGTTTCGTGAAGTTTTCATTCCAAGGGAGTCTCGAAATCATCCCTTAACTTGAACGGACTAAATTCTTTGGTTTTTTTTTAAGGGATAAACAGAATGAAGGATATTTTAGACTTTTATTTTTATTTCCCTTTGGAAAGGTTGATCTATTTCTTCAAAAATTCTATGATCTTATGTAGATTCACCTGAAGCGATGATTGAAAGTTGGTAGTACTGCGAGAAGTCTTCGTGGAGATTTTAAATTATTTATAAATTAACTCTTGTTTTTGCCTGAAGGACCTTGAATCTCAAACGAGGCACCGAATTGTATAAGGAAACCCTTGGGGAAATCGAGCTGTGTCTTCAAAGATTCACGAATGTCGTACGAATTAATTGGAATAAAACGGCGAGCCTCGAGGATTGTTCCAACAAAAGGTCAAGGTGGCCTTGCATTAAGAATTCAACAGAGAGTGCCGAAAAGACACCATTAGCATTAAAATATTCTGAAAAACTTCCTTCTAACCATGGAAAGTCAAAGTGCCTTTCAAGTCGAAAATGTAAAGGGTTAGACTAAAACTTTAATATTTATTTATTTATTTACAATGACATATTCAGTGACAAGAAGAATAGAAAATGACACAGAGCAGACAACTCAGAATTACCACTAAAACAAACCAGAAAGTAACGGGAAAAATATATAAAGAGAATAAGAATAATAAATCTTAAGTCCTATTGATAGTTATTATCGCTCTATACATACTGGATTTAAGCGAGGAGGGATATCCATAGAAAAAATAAGTACCAAGCTTCATTGATACTTCAACTACCACCAAATTTTACCCTCAAAAGTTCAAACAAGACTTTCAGCCAACAACATAAAGTTAGACAGCAACTTCTACACTACCAAAAAAAATTCCAATTTCCATAGGGTGAGAAGCAACTCCCTCCTCTTAACCCTTAACCGGTGACGTCGCACTTTGTGACATAAACGTTGATATGGAGTCTCACAGACTCTTCTTTAATAATTTAACATTATCCAGCCTAAATTTATTTTTAACATAATACTGAAGATCTTTATTAGTGACTTTATTACATATTTATTCAAAACTATTGAAAGTTGTCTTCACAGAACGACATATTGTACAAGCAAATTATTTAATTAAAAAAACCCAACTGCGACTATAAAAAAATTAAAAAAATATATTAAAAAAAACATGATACTTTGTCTCGCTTCGTCGTTCACATGCGTACATTTTATGTAGTCGCACGCGTGGGTCGAGCTCGATTTTAATTCTATATAGCCTATGTTACTCGGACTGTGAAGACGAATCTAATGCTACCTCATTTGTCAAAATCTGTCCAACCGTTGAAGCTCTAGCAGGGAACATAGAGGAATTCTGATGGATACAAACATGACAGTCAAACACATTACCCTCCTTTTCGGCTGCGCCGCAGTCGGGTACTCCCTGGTTTGGAACCGATTTTTCCAGGGAAAACATAGTACAACTGCTCTATCATTGAAAAGATAGGGAAAGCAAACTAAGTGCAATTTAACATTTATAAAAAATAAATTCCTCTTTTTTGTTTAAGTACGAGCGTTAGTGAGAGACTGATACTTAGAACATATTGTTATTGAAACGAGGTGCCAGTTCGGCTGTGTTTATACCTAGTAAGCATTTACGAAACTGTTATACATATATTCTTTATGGCAAAATAAACACATAAAACACATAAAAACAAGGACAGGAAGAAAAGGAAAATATAGGAAAAATAATTCTACAGCAGTCTTTCAGGCTTCACGCCACCGGTTAAAGGTGAACTCCTACAAACTTCTCTATAATACAGGCACACCTGTAAGCACGATAAAAGAAACCGCCAGTTTATATTCGAAAACGAAAGGAAGCAGAAGCATGGCTGACCATGGCGAATAAGAAACATGAGTGGGCAAAGGAGCTCACTTCCTCCGTTCCTCCACGAGCCATGTAAGGCTCGGCGATCCAGGCTACGTGTGACACAACAACCAATTGCGGAAGGTGAATTAACCGTGACTGCATTTCGTTCCCAGCCTCGCTCCAGATCTCGCTTTAGCCGCGGCTGTCGATTAATTACCAGCTGCTTAATCGACGCTGTATCGTTTCGATCAATGAGCCCGTTGTCCCTTGGATCGCGATCGATGAAAAAGTAGTAACCACCGTGGAGTACGCGGAGGTTGTTAAACGACACGTTTCTCGGCGAGACAAAACGTGGGATCGTGCTATTACAGCGTGAGACATGACCGTTTTTGCGACATAGTTCGTTCTCGGTTGAGTTAATTGGGGTAGAGGTGTGTGATACAGTTGGGAGTTGTGGTATTTTTGAAAGTAAAATTTATTACGTTTGAATTGGGATTGTTTCGTTTGATTGGATTGGGGTGCTTGTTGCGGAAAGCGTAGATTGTACCTAGTTGATGAAGTTGAGGGTTGAGATCGGGCTGAGGTAGCTGCTGTAGTCAGTTAGTTAGGCGAGGTCACTGAGTTGACATGTCTATTATACCGTTTCAGCGAATTAATTACGAAGTTTGGTCATTAAACTTTGCTTTCCCCCGTGAAAGCTCCAACACATTATTCTGTCTTCTTCTGAGGTTCACGCCTCAATGCTCCAACCTTCTATCGACTTCAGTCAGAATAAAATTAACGGGTCTTGAAACCGCAGAGACCTCTACCCACCCTCACAATTTAGTATTTTGCGATTCCCTCATTTAAGGGGATTTTCCGGACGAAATGTTAAAAAAAGAAATGATTTTTATGGATTTTTCACTAAAGAAGGTTCTAACATGTATTAAAAAATGTTTTTGGCTTTTAGTAATACACTCGTTATGGTACAAACAATACTTTTATTTCGTGTTTTTAAAAAAAAATGATTGTTTCAAAAAATTATGTAAGAGGTTCAATTACGAATGAAATGCCTCAAGGTTTTTTTAATCAGTTTAATAGATCTTCTGGCAGCGTTCACTAACAAGGGAACACCGCGAACCCAGACTCACCAATTGGAATGCAATTTTGTGGGTTTATAGAGTGACTCAAGCCAAGAACAACGGTGTGTTTCATTTGTGCCCTATCGCCCTTTAAGGCGTGAAAACTAACCTCAAAGTCGAATTGGTACTCCCACTTTTTCGCGTATAACTCTCAAAGTACAACAGACAGAAAAAAATGGTTGAAACAAAAGTTTAATGGTGCAATAAGCGCTGCAAAGTTGCGTTTACAAAATTTGGAAAAATGTTTTTTTCGTTCGGATATTTTTTTTTAAAACTATTTTCAAAATTTTGTTAATGCAAGTTTGTAGCGTTTATTGCACCATTAAACTTTTGTTTGAAACATTTTTTTCTGTCTGTTGTACTTTGAGAGTTATATGCGAAAAAGTGGAAGTGGCAATTTGACTTTGAGGTTAGTTTTCACGCCTTAAAGGGCGATAGGGCACAAATGAAACACACCGTTGTTCTTGTTTTGAGTCACTCTGTAAGCGCCACTTAAATAGGAAATGAATCAAGACCGGAAACATGAAATAAATTTTTTTGTACCCCAACAAGTGTAGTAATAAATTCCAAAAACATTTTTAGGATGTATTATAACCTGTTCCCGTAAAAAAAATCATAAAAACCATCTAGTTTTCGAGCGTTTTGGCCAGAGGGTCCCCTTAAGCGGCTTAAGCTTTCACTCTCACGCAAACCAAAGGTGAAGGTTCCTTCTTGACAAATTGTACAAGAAGAAAAGTTACTCAGACCACAAGAACCTGCAGGCAAAGTTAATTCTGCCGTGTAATTCTGAACATCATTAGCAGCGTCTTTAAATATAATAAAACACCCAGTTCCCTTCGCGACGAAGGGTTTCTTCTCGGGCTTTTAGCACCGGATGCGCCGTCTGGAGGAACAACAAACGCGGAAAGGAAGGTCAGCAACGGGAGAACAGAAACCGCCGAAGAAGCTAAAATAGACGCTGCCCACCTATGCCAATGACCCATATTTCCTCTATTCTCGGCCCGCCGCGAATTAAACTTTGCTGTTTAATGCCACGCGCTCGAGATCACGAACGCTTTTCACCCTGATCATTGCTCCACTTTGCAAACCCCTTCTTCGAAAGATTCTCTCTTTTCCATCCCCTAACAAACAGTTAGTTTGAACAATAATATCGGACCCTGGGTACTTTTTGACTCATAACAGAATTTTTTTCTTCTAATTTTCAAAATAAACTTTCACGGTAGATTCTAAACTGATTATAGTTTAAAATACTTATTTTATTAAATTCGTGCTATTGATAAGTAATAATGGGTGGGTCTATTTTGACCCAGCATACGTCGAGCGAGGGAAAAACAGAAGTCAGGGTTTTAAACTTGATTTTCTTGTCAAATTTCGAATATGCGTCCCATGCTTTTAAAACCGAAACCGAAAATCGGTGGTTTGTAATTTGTTTCTACACTTGTAGGGATTGGAAAGTTTTGTTTCGTAGCTGTTCGTACGCAATTAAGATCGAGCTCTGGCGGCGTCGAGCGTTCCGTTTTGCATACGAGTAATTTTTAGAAATCTCTGCGTCGCGTTCCGCCTGAAATACAAATGAGTAAGATGAACGACGGACGCGTCAGCCCCGACGTAACGTGGCGGGATGTTAATGGGACGATTACGACACGTTGCCGTGCAAACGTTGAGGCCGATGATGATGACTATTTGATGGAAGGAAGTGAAAATTTCTCGCGTCACTTTACTCATTCAGTAATTTCTGTTTCCACTCAATGGATTCAAGAGCAGCTTAAATCGTGTCTTCCTGACTTTTAAGTGGCTCTTATGACTTTGTTCTTTGCAACCTCTGTGCAATTAAAGATGTAGGAATGGTAGTAACCTAACGGATATAGAAATTTAATTTAAACCCAATAATTTCAGGGTGAAATTAAGGATGTATCAGAAAAAAGTATATTAAATTTGAAATACTTGAATATTTACGTCTTACGAATGGTAAATCTAGATGTAAGGAATTTGAACGACAGTTGGAGTCTAATTTTTAATTCTAGGAAGGTATTTTTCACTTTCCAAATGCTTCTCAAGCATTATTTGCTAAACTTTTGGCAGTGGAAATGCCCAGAATTCACATTTTTCTCGAGTTATAATTTATTTCTTTAAAACGGTGTAGTGAAAACAATTGAAACTCGACAGATATTTTCATCTACCCATGTATATACTGCATGTACAAAAAAAATTGAAAACATTGTCACTATTTCTTCAACTTTTTTTCAGATGGTTTATCCGTCAAGATCGTCTTTTTCCAATTTCCATAAGAGTGTAAAATCAGTCAAAATTAAAATCGTTATAACTCAGTAACCGTTTAATTAATTCGTTTAAAACTTTTGGGGTACATCAGAAAGATTAAAAAAAACAATCTCACAAATTTTCATCAACATGGCACTATTTTGAGAATAGGTCCAATACATCCTTAAATCGATTCTTCCTAAATCTCCAGTAAAATTTCTGACACAACAGTTTTCACCCTTCCCACAATTAAAACTGGTAGAATATACAGAAATACCAACGTTAATCATCATTAACAGAAATTTGAGTGTTTCCTACCTTTTCAGCATTTCCTTCCTATTTATTAAACAATTTATAGCTTCTTTCTGTCGTACAATTGATGAATGAATGGTGAACGCCTTTTCGCCGAGAAGCAGGAGCTGATTGTCGATCAGCTTTAAAAATACGCGAGCAACAGTTGAGATTCTAAATCTACTCGTGATCTGAATTCTATCGGGGCGGCTATTCGTGCGCACTTCGCGGCAAACGTATCCGTGAAACAATCGGGAAAGCAAAAAACGATAAGGTGGTTGACCCAGTTGTCGATCGGTTTAGATGTAGTCGTCGATCACTTAAATATTGAGATTTTATAAGGTTTTTGAACAATATTGTGATGATATATGTAGGTAAAGACTCTTAAATATTAATTTGCAATTTTGTCCTATACACAATATTGTTCAAAAACCTTATAAAATCTCAATATTAATTCAAATGATCGACGACTGGGTACCGATCGACGACTGGGTCAACTACCTTATTGGTTCCTCTGCCCTCTTCAAATTTTTCACGCAACTGACATTTTCTTCCAGGATGCAGCTCTCGTCGTGTTGTGGGTGTTACTCAGTGAGGGCGGGTACGATAATAATCGGGATACTCGATATAGTGAGTACAGTGCCTTTTGTGACGTTGCGGGAATATTATTTAAACGAGCCTGAAGAACATTTAACGATCCCTTTTGTATCTACTTAGATACTCTCGATCGTCACGCTGGTCTTGATCTTCATCCTGAACGTCGAATGGAAGACGATACTGTTCGACGTGGACCAAGATGTCGTCAAGATCATTTACGCCATAAATCTCTGCATGACGATCTTCATAGCGATTTTGCTTTTGATTGGTGTCTTCAAGGTGAGTTATCCTGCAATGTTTGAGATGTCGAGTGGTGTGAGGTGTTGAGAGATGTCTAGTCGGTTAGGCCTAGGGTAAAAGACCCAATTACTGACACCTGACCAATTACTGTCACCTTAAGCTATTTTAGTTAAAATAACGAATAAACAAACTATAGAATTAATCTATAGTATAGATTATAGGTTGAAATATATAATTCTTTTTGTGTATCACTTTACAACGTTTATTTATTCATTATTTTAAGTAGAATAGCTTAAGGTGACAGTAATTGGTCAGGTGTTAGTAATTGGGTCCTTTACCCTAGTAAAGAGGAAATATTAGATCGGTGCAAACTTTCGTTCGCTTTATTGTACTAAAGGTTCATTAACCCTTCGTTGACACACCTCTTTTTTCGAACTTTGACACACTTGGGTGGCTCACACCCAGAGCAATTTTTGAACGAGTGCCATTCTCATCCAAGGAATCCAATTATTATGAAAAAAATCATGAGTCAATTTCAAGGTCTCTAGAATGGATTCCAGTAATTTTTTGATTGAAATTTTGTCACAGCTTTTAGAGAATAATTCTAGATTACCACATGTCGAGAAAAGCAAAGAAAATCTTAAAAAAATTGTAAATTTTACCAATTTCAATATTAGAAGCTAAAAATCTACAGAGTTTATGTTCGGATATAATATTTTGAGTTAAAAAATAGTTTGTAAGTCGGTTTTTACAAAAGGTATTTATTTTGCATATGGAAAGTTCAGAGCGTCAAAATCAGCTTATGGGTGGTTCACACCCAGAGAGTCAACGAAGGGTTAAAAGTAAAAATATTAAAAGATTTTCTACTCAAAGTATTTTCCTTGGCTACCTATAATCTTTCGCCTCTTTTCTGGCAAAAGCACAGGTAGGTGTTGTAAAGAAAGATATTACCTCGCACTTACCATCATCTAACAGTGAGCGAACGAACGCTACATGCAAATAAATAAATATCCCCAATGCCAAAACACCCTTCGACGAAATAAAGTATTAGGAGGGTGATGGTGGGACAGTAATTGGTTAGCTTCTACTAACCGAAAAGAAAAGTCCATCAGGTTTATCCAAGCAATCGCTTCTGACAATAAAATCTTGCCTGATGTCCTTTAAAACACCTTCATTCGAATACTCAAATTTAGAAAGTCGAAGGACGAGTCCAACGTCCCCTAGCGAAGCTAATCTGCAATAATTGTTCCTCTCCTCCCACAGAGAAACACTTTTATGATGTTGCCATGGGTGGTACTGGGGCTGATTCTGGAAGTGGCTCTGCTAATTAGCATCATTTACACGGCCATCATGTTCTTCGTGAACCACGACGTGATAAGTGGCGTTTTTTGGCTCGTTGGCGGCTTCATTAGTCTCGGTGAGTACATCGTCCGCTTCCTTTCCACCTCAACTTCCGATCTATCGTTATACTCCGAGATTTTCTACCTTATTCAGATTCACGGGTAAAGGTGGATCTGGCGGTAAGGTGGTTGACCCAGTTGTCGATCGGTTTAGACGTAGTCGTCGATCACTTAAATATTGAGATTTTATAAGGTTTTTGAACAATATTGTGATGATATATGTAGGTAAAGACTCTTAAATATTAATTTGCAATTTTGTCCTATACACAATATTGTTCAAAAACCTTATAAAATCTCAATATTAATTCAAATGATCGACGACTGGGTACCGATCGACGACTGGGTCAACTACCTTATAGCATTAAAACCGAAACGCAAATGCGGCAATAAGGTAGTTGACCCAGTCGTCGATCGGTACCCAGTTGTCGATCATTTGAATTAATATTGAGATTTTATATGGTTTTTGAACAATATTGTGTATAGGACAAAATTGCAAATTAATATTTAAGAGTCTTTACCTACATATATCATCACAATATTGTTCAAAAATCTTATAAAATCTCAATATTTAAGTGATCGACGACTACGTCTAAACCGATCGACAACTGGGTCAACCACCTTACTTGGTATGTGCCGAATGCCGAATACCGAATCTGTTCTTCCACCTTTAGTATTTAGAAATTCTAACGATCTTCAAGTTTCAAAAAATCGTCGTTCGGTTTCTTTATAGGGTAAAGGACCCAGTTACTGGCAGCCAACCCAATTACTGTCACCTTAAGCTATTTTACTTAAACGTTTATTTATTCGTTATTTTAAGTAAACTAGCTTAAGGTGACAGTAATTGGGTTGACTGCCAGTAATTGGGTCCTTTAGCCTATTTTTAACAGCTCTTTTAAAGCTAAGAAGTAGTAAATTAATGTAGCAAGAAGTGCACAGTTCTCCATTCTCTGTTTGAGCATGCGCATTGGAGACCTCACTATCGTTCGGTATACCTACCTGCCCGTTATCACAACGAATGTCTCCAAGATAGATTAAGTAGTTAAAGGGTTAAAGACTCCCCCAGTACTAGAAAGCTTGCCCATAATTTATTCTATTTTAGCAGTGATTTACATACACTTGTTACAAGTTACGTATATCTTTGCAGTGATTTACACGTACTTATGGCTAGTCGTGTACAGCCACTTTCAACAGCTGAGGTACGACAAAATGAACAGCAGAATCGGCCCGTATGGAAGGCCGTACAATTACCGACAACCTTGAAGCTGGTCGAAACTGAACCGCTGACCTCATCACAGAAGAACGGTGGAGAAGTTTCGTGTATTTTGTTTCTCGCCAAGGAATTGGACTGCTACATCCACGTGGAAGCTTCACCATTAATGAACAATCTAATTAGCTTGCATCGAAGTCGCTTAAGCTTCAATTATTGCAAACACACCAAAGCAGTCGAACATTCATCGAAGCAGATTTTTGGAAAAATGCGTAATCTTGTTTTATGGCAGTGGGATGCTCCAATGTTTGATAATTGGTATTATTGAACGACGCAGGAGGATTTGTATATAGGCTAAGGTGGCTGCAGCTTAGGGTGGCAAAATTTCAGGGGTGGAAAATTTGGGCGAAAGAAATTGAAAAGGGTTTAAACGCAGAGGCTTGAGATTACTTGAAAAACAATTTATTCTTTTTTGCATTTAGCAAATTATCAATAACTTATATGTGAGTTGTTATATCGAATTAATTTTAAAATTCTCTCAACACTTTTAAATTAAAATGTTTGGTGATATTTTATGGAAAGGGCGATAGACGCTTTTTAGCCTAGGGACACTAAATTTCCAAATTCTCAAATTCTCGAATCTCCAAATCTAGAACTCCCAATCTCCAAATCTGCAAGTTTCAAAATTTCAAAATCTTCAAATCACAAAATCCGCCCCTGTTTAGCCCCCAACATCACTTTCCAAATTTCAAAACTTTGGATCGTGAGCCATTTAACTTCTTTGATTAACGGTGCCACTGTATTCTCCCGATTCATTGAAACTGAACCGTAGAACATTCATAAGTTTCGTTATGAGAGATTATCATCATGGAACGTCCAGATGGAACATGACTGTTATTCGATAGTGCGAAGAATGTTGCAAAGTCTTTTTTATAGCTTAATTCTCATGCCTGTTCGCGAATCGAAGCCATTTTTATGCCACGAAGCTTTCATGGAGGAGGACGGCGCACTGCCGTTCGCCATATCGAAAAGGCGAGGGTGATCCTCGACGAGAATAGATTCCATTTTCAAGGATAACGAAATTGTTAAGCGTATGCAAAAATATACGCGTTGCCTCACCGTCGAGAACCAGTCTCTCCTACGCAAGGTTAACGACTGACTTATTTATTTCTCCCTCCCCCTTCTTTTACTCGTACTTGTCAACGTCTCTTTGTAATGCGCACGATCAATGGGTCGCGACTGTTGTTACACAACGAACAATAAATTATTCTAGTTTCTAATCCGTCTCCATTTGCGATTATTTTTTCATACTTAAAAGACAGCACCGCGATTTCAAACAACTTCGCTCGTGGAGGTCCTATTTTCTGGCTTGATTAATGAATTTATCAATCAGAAATGTTGATTTGCAGAATGAAGTTTAAAATAGTGGATAGGTATAAATCAGAAGAAATGTACACTGCCGTTAACAAGTTTTAAAACACCTAGTCTGTGTGGAATGATAATGAAAAAACGTTGCAAATTTATTAAAGAACAGTAAAAAGTTTTACTTTATTTGGTATTTGAAATTAAAAGCAGGAAAAGGCTTTAATCTTTACTAAATATCACATTTTGTGGAAATACAGCAGGTGTTCTAATATTTATGCATGGCACTGCATGCACTCTTAACATTGGACTATTTTTTTCAAAGTAATAGATACTGTAATATGTGTGGCAGTGATTATGAAAGTGGTCTAAGTCAGACATCTAAATATCACATGTGGTACTTGCTATTAGGACAGTTCATGTTACTTCAAGAGAAGTGAAGATGGGAGAATTCGTGACTTGTCCTTCAATTGTTGCATAATACATTGTGTGTCCCACGTTCCTAATGTCTATTCCTTCTTTTGTGAACTTTAGAGATCATTTTTCAAAGGTTGAAGTAAGGAGCGAGCAAATTGAATGCAGAAACACGAGGCAAGTCGTGATCCATCAATCGCGACGTGACAACCAGAGTGTTCTATCTGACTTTAGGAAATTCTTCGGGGCACCAGTTTTATAGTTTAAGACTTTCTCTACCCCTATCAGATAATAAAAAAGGAAAGTAAACACAAACAAAATGAGCATACCTTATTTCTATATTTAAAGACGACAACTTTATGGTAAAAAGGTTAAAACAACATTTTACATAACATTTTTTATTAATTTGTTACATGCACATAGAACTCTTTGGTACTGAAACCTGACTCTCTTTTATTTCCAAAGTGTTCTTTATTTTAAAATTGTTTTATAACAATCAGCATCCACTGTAGGCATCCACTTAAATATATTTAATATATCATTCACTTATCTTTATATGTAGGGCGAAGAGAACCGAGGGTGGTGGCATTAGCCGACTTAGAAATAGGATAGACAAAGGAATGTTTCCAAGCAGGTGGGAAGGACCCGGTTAGGACAGCAGAATTGAAGATATGTAGGAGAGAATCAAGGCAGTGAGAAACACAATTAAGTATCATGATGCCAGAAATATCATAGGGGTTGGAGGATGTAATATCATATACATCCGAAGACACCGCATCCATATCCCCGCTGAACAAGATCAGGCCCAGTACCATCGATGAAGCTAGCGTAATCCGCGTTGGCTCAGCAATGATTTGTTTTAAGGAAAGAATAGACATTATGCTATGAATATAGTGTAAATCCGAATTGCTAGTGTTATTGAAATTGACATTAAAACCAGCGCGAGGAGCAATTATGCTTAACAATGGAGGGGCGAAACACCGACAGGGGGTTGTGGTAATGTGTGCGTGAACAGACGCCAGCGCCAAGCCAGCCGAGTGGTCCCAACGCGAACAGCCTTCAACGCGGTCGAACAGATCACAGACGAGGTATGGGTCGGTAACGCAGTTTGGGCGGTGACACAAAGTCCCATAAGGTGAGTAGTCTATTCCATACCTCGTCTGTGTCCTTAGTATTGGTTGAGGCTAAATTAGGGCAGGGAGCGCGTCCGCTTGCGGGTAGGTATAGCGATCTGACCAACAACTGTCTACAGTGGTAACTGCCCAAGGAAAGAAGCGTTTCTTCCCGGGCCCGCCAGAGGACTCATCAGTAAGGCTTACCTGGCATGACCCCTTTTTTTTACATGTTTATTGAAAGACATATAGTACTCGCATATAATTATTGGTGACAAATGAAAACTGAAATATCACTATATAAGCATGAATTTGGACTGATGTTGCCCACCTCCTTTTGTTACCAGCTTGAAGCACTTTCGTTAGACATTGCGATACATGCTTGGGGTAGAAGAGCATCATAAGATTTAAAGCCTCCGACTGCAGGCAATCGAGATAATTTAAATTGTCATCTTATTATTATCCTATTTATGATAAATAATATACTATGTATAAAAATATTAAATCTTAAGATGTAAATAAATTAAGTCTTTTCTTTTTAATTTAAGTCTGTTCCAGGCAGTTAACCATAGGATCCGAAAGTGTGAAGAAACACGCGCTACTGCTACCTGGCAGACACCAGTGGTCGGTTTACTACGTTACATCGAATTTACTACCTGACACGCGTAAAAAATGTAAATAATTGTATAAAATGTAGAAAATGTATTCCGATGTCAAAAATTCAAATACAAACTATTAACCTCTACCTATTGCATTGAATTTTACTGCACAATATTTTAAACTCCTTTAAAAAGAAAGATTGGAATGTAATTCTAAAAATTATGAATAATTTGAAATTTTTTAGTAAATTTCATATCTTTGGTGTGCAACAAACTTTCAAGATTACAGTGTGGAATCCAAAGATGCAGTTCTACTTTTAGATAGTTGGAAAAATTCATCATCGAACGATAAGTGTGTTGTTGCAATTCTGTATTTAATGATGTACGATGTGTCATTGTAGGTTATGGCGTTCCACAGACGGTTTTTTTCAAACAATATAATTTTATACATAAAATACATGACGTAGTAAAGTTAAGCTATTTAGTACGTCTTATTCTACGCGTAGAAAATTCACTTTTCTACGTTAGGTAAAATACTGACCCACCACTGGCAGACACCATCTAACTGGTGGCTGACTGACCGGGACTTTATCAGGAGCTGAAGAAATCGGCCGTAAATGTAACAATACGAATAGATATAGTTCCACAGTTCATTCTAGTTGATTTCTTTCAAAATTCCTGCGTTACTTGGCGAGCTGAGTGCGTCAGCGCTCCACGGGCACGGACCCGCCGTCCTAAAGGAACTCCCGTAAATTCGCGCAACAATGGTATGATGCTACCAATTTCATGAACTCACTGCAGTAGAGCACTAAAGAGGTGAGTATTCGCATCCGCCATTTTGGATCCTCTGGAGAGAGAAAATTATTGAGTACCCGCCTTTTTGTGTATTGTCAGATTCACTTTATAAACAAAATATGCATTACTGATATTGATACATGTTAGCACGACACATTATCAGAGTATTTTATTTCATTGAAGTTTATATTTGGGTTATAAAGCGAATTTGACAATACTCAAAAAGGCGGGTACTCAATAATTTTCTCTCTACAGAAGACCCAAAATGGCGGATGCGAATACTCACCTCTTTAGTGCTCTAACTGCAGTGAATCGGAACGCACCTTACCACCACTCCTGTAGATGTTCCCCCACTTTACATGTCCAACTGTCGTCTCGAAGTTCGAAGGCTCCGAGCAAGTCTGAGCCACTGATATATCGACATGCGTTACGAAAAGTAGCACGTTTCAATTTTCTTACGAAAACTAGCACGTTTCGGTTTGCCGCGAATAGAAGCACGTTTCATCGTTTCTGACGAATACTAAGCACGTTTCGTCTTCCGCCGCGAAGACTAACACATTTGACTGCTTCACCACGAAGAATAGCACATTTCATACTGTTGCGGCGAAAACTAGCACGTTATACTGTTTCGCCACGAAAAATAGCACATTTGGGAATCTGGGAATCAAGTTTTGGATTATACTGTAGACTGCAAAACTATCGCGTTTCAGCGCGTGGTCAGTTAAAAAAAGTTTTCAACTTTCTATCTATTTCATTCATATTGACTATTTCTCACTTTCATCTTCTATAATCTATATTATGATCAGATCAGGACAAATTTTGATTAGATCATATCCGATCATACCTGACTTATATGGGTCCGCAAAAATCAAATTGTGTCGGTTGCTGTGGTATAAATTTTTTTTTTGTAGCCAACCATTCAAATTTGCTTGTTTTCATCGCTACACTGGTAAGTACATACTACTTTTCGTGAAAAATCACTCAAACGTGTTAGTTTTCGCAGCGAAGGACGAAACGTGTTATTTTTCGTGGCAAACCGCTCAAACGTGCTAGTTTTCGTAAGAAAATTGAAACGTGCTACTTTTCGTAACGCACGTCGATATATACTATGGATACGAGATTCCCATAAGCCGGCTGTACAGCGGTTGAAGCGAATTGAAAGAGTTCGACCGATGTATTAAAGGAGATACTCGCGTCAGCGGCAGTTGGCGTCGGTTAACGTGGCGAAGTGGGGCAAAGTGTGGAGCACCGCGGGTGATCGCGGGGCGAAGGGAAGTAAAGTCCAACGGTCGAACGATGGTGGCGCACCATGCCAAAAGCACCTTCAAATCGCTTCAAGCATCTCCAATCCATTGTATATATATCAGTGGTTCAACAAGGAAGGGAATTCGAAGCGATCGTGTCACGTGTTGTTCCTAGAAGATAACGAAAAATTCCAACATCTTTTTAACAAGAAGAAGAAACAGGTAATTATGAACAATTATAATTCCAAATCATCTCCTTCGCGGAAATCGGTATATATAAAACATTTCGTGCATGCTGCAGACGAGTGAGTTTTGTCGCGGGCGCATTTCTGTCGTGTAATACCTAAAAGGATAAAACGTAGGAGACAACGTTTAAAATGTTATATTCCTACGATAATGTATAACGATGCGTCGTCGTCGTTAACGTGATACATTCACGAAAGCTTATAACACTCTTAACTGTCGATTTTTGATTGCCTAAGTTGACGACCGCTAAATGACCGTTTGGGAACTCGTTCGTCTGTCTCGGGTATGGTTGCCACCTTTTTTACAGAAAAATAACGTACATTTGCTTTCGTGGGGTATACAAAAAAGTACTCTCAACAAATTAAAAGTACATTTTAATCTTATTAGTTTTTATTTCTTCCAAACATATTTTCTATTGCTTTTAGCATTACAGAGTAAATATTTATTATTTTGAAATATCTCAATGGCGTCATTGCACTCAATATTCATATTGAAATATATAAATCATTCGTTTTTTCTTAGATTGAGAGACTTCACATTCATGACAGAGAAAACTGTCTCAGTAAATGCTGAAGAGTGGCGGGAACAAATAGAAGATAACATTATTGCGTTACGTTTTACGTAATATCATTAATTGTGAAATAAAGTATTTTCGCGTACTTTATTGTTATTCAAGAGTATAGAGTACATTTATCTATAATAACGTAAGACACTTTATTTTAAAGTACGGGTGGCAACCCTAGTCTCGGGCCTGAGGGTGTTTCGTAATTTCTATCTTATCTTGTTGAAAATTGTACCAATGGATTGGTGAAGTTTTATCGATGGAAATAACTCGAAACACGACATAAATCGCACTAGTTTTAATAGTAACCAATTTGAACATATATTATCCTGAATAATGATCGGGGTAAGACGTATGAATTAAGATATTGTTACAACTAGCCTCATTTGTCGTATTTTGGCTGATTATTGGTACTATTTCCAAAAAGATGGAACGAAAATCATAGAAATTGAAATTTTCATGCTTGGATGGTACTAAATACTACATCTCGTGACCTAGTATCGGCCGTCCGATCATGTAAACGAAATATTTTGCTTCGGGTCCCTTGTCGTCCGAGAGCGACCTGTTCCTTTATAACGTATTTCTATACGTCCTTCAGTCCGATATCGCGTGTGTGAACTGTATAATGATAAATATTGAAGTCGTTATCATTGGTGATTTTAAAGAACGAAACACAGGTAGCTAACGTTATGAGAGGCAAAATTTTTATTTGAAGAAACGTTTCGAATAGCGAATAAAAGTAAAAAAATTATTCGTCATGTGTTTTATAAAGATTACCCGGACTAAACTTTATTCGACGCCCGACGAATCGTTTTTTTATTCAATGAATAAAGTTATATCTTTTATTTGTAGAGTGTTTCAACTTCAGCGTCGACGAAAGTTTTCAACTTCAACTTTATTCAACGATGAATAATTTTCTGTCGTGCATCCGAGCCTCTGAGAACCGGGAAGTTGACGCCTGGTAAGTATATACATTGTATATATATTTTATATATTATTTATGTAACTTACTGTTTGAATATTTTTGCAATGCTACATTTCGACATTAGTTTAGCGCCTCTGACGCAAAAAACTATGTGCTTTGAATAATGAAAATTTATGTTCCTACTAACTACAATACGACGTGCGTTACGAAAAGTAGCACGTTTCAATTTTCTTACGAGAACTAGCACGTTTGCCTTCGTTCTCACGAAAACTATCGCGTAACGCACGTCAAATAATTGTTGTAATACCTATATTAAGAAACAATCAATTTCAATAACATTATTATAAACAAATGTTTAGGCAATAATCTCTCACACACTATATATATTAATTCAACAAAATATGATGGAAATTATGAAGATTGAAATTGTCATAACAGAATATGAATCGATTTAATACAAAATGAAGTGTCGAAATGAATTTGTTGTGACATATCCTGATTCACGATTTTATTTAAAGTAAAAAATACCATCGAAATTGTTATACAAGAAAAGAATTTTATTATTTTTTTTACTTTTTAGTGCAGTTTTAATAAAATCGTTTAACATAAAAATTTATATTTTATATATTTTTTCGATTTCATTTTGTAACACGCAATCTGTAAGAGATAGAAAAAAGTTTCAACACAAAAGTTACTTCTTTTAATTAGATCTATCAAATCGTAAAAGGTTTATCAATTGTTTAAACAATTAAAAAAGTTATAAACAAAAATATTAATAATGTTTTCTAAAATGTTTTTTTCGCGTGAAATCTGAACTCGATGTATAATATGAGACAGCATAATCCATATTATTTCCATACAATTCCAACTTTTGTTGTATTGCGAAAACTGTGTTCCCCGACAATCGAAGAACTTTTCGTTCCCATTGTAACGTAGGGGAGAGTTGCCTATATCGTACCATTTATGACATTTTACGTTGTATTTCATATTTCGTACTAATTTGAACGCAAATAAATATTGGATATTGTAGCTTGATCTTTTAGGCACCTACTATTATATGGTTAACCTTTTGTTGAAAACAAATTAATCAATCGGACAGAAAATGAATTTTATATATAGAAGAATATTTTTATTTTATATATATTTATCACTTATATCTATCTCTCTCTATATATCTATATCTCGCAATATTTATCATAATACAGTTCACACACGCGATACCCGACTGAAGGACGTATAGAAATACGTTATAAAGGAACAGGTCGCTCTCGGACGACAAGGGACCCAAAGCAAAATATTTCGTTTACATGATCGGACGGCCGATACTAGGTCACGAGATGTAGTATTTAGTACAGCACTGTCCAGCGTAGGGGCCCCTCACGCGCCTGCTTCCCCTTCCAACCTTTCTTTCGAAACATGCTAGTTTTCGTAAGAAAATTGAAACGTGCTAGTTTTCGTATGAAAATTGAAACGTGCTAGTTTTCGTAAGAAAATTGAAACGTGCTAGTTTTCGTAAGAAAATTGAAACGTGCTAGTTTTCGTAACGCATGTCGATATACAGGGTGATTGTGCCGAAACGCCTGATTTGCCTCGCAACCGTGACGAGTTAACCCAAACCCCCGTGGTGTCTCTCCGAAGGCTTTCGACCCTCGGACGGGGTTGGAGTACCTATTAGGAAGTGAGAAATCTTCGAATTCCTCATTTCTCATCAGATTTGTGCGAAAGTGACGCCAATGAATTCCTGGCGTTCCGCCGATTAAAATCATACCAAACATCATGCAAATCGGACTACTTTGACACAAGCTATTTGTATTCCTTATGTAAAAGTAGTCCGATTTGCACGACATTTGGCATGATTTTCATCGGAAAACCACAAGGAATCCATCGGCGACACTTCCATATCCATACGATAAAGAATAAAGAATTATTTTATTTCTGAAACAGAAACAGGGTTATTCTGCATTTACGCCCGTCACCCCGTTGAAGGAGGGACAACACCCCGCAGTGCCTATCGAATTTTATGGCTTTTTCCGGAAAAAGGTAAGAATCCTGGGCCGAACGTAGCGAATTGAGGTCGACCCTCCGCTGTCGAGGGTGAAATTGTGAAATATTCATTTAAGCGGATTAAGATATTCTTTATTCTTTATCATATGGATATGGAAGTGGCGCCAATGGATACTCTATGTTTTTCTGATGAAAATCATGCCAAATATCATGCAAATCGGACAACTTTTACACAGGGAATACAAATAGCTTGTGTCAAAGTAGTCCGATTTGCATGATATTTGGTATGATTTTCAACAGAAAAACATAGGAAATCCATTGGCGCCACTTCCATCTCGATACGATGAAGAAAAGAAATATTTGAAATCCTGAACATTTCTCAATTCTTAATGATATTCCAAACCCTTCGAGGGTCGAAAGCCATAAAATTCGATGGGCACTGCGGGGTGTTGTCGCTCCTTCCACGGGGTGACGGGCGTAAATGCAGAATTACCCTGTTTCTGTTTCAGAAATAAAATAATTCTTTATTCTTCATCGTATGGATATGGAAGTGTCGCCGATGGATTCCTTGTGGTTTTCCGATGAAAATCATGCCAAATGTCGTGCAAATCGGACTACTTTTACATAAGGAATACAAATAGCTTGTGTCAAAGTAGTCCGATTTGCATGATGTTTGGTATGATTTTAATCGGCGGAACGCCAGGAATTCATTGGCGTCACTTTCGCACAGATCTGATGAGAAATGAGGAATTCGAAGATTTCTCACTTCCTAATAGGTACTCCAACCCCGTCCGAGGGTCGAAAGCCTTCGGAGAGACACCACGGGGGTTTGGGTTAACTCGTCACGGTTGCGAGGCAAATCAGGCGTTTCGGCACAATCACCCTGTATACTATGGATACGAGATTCCCATAAGCCGGCTGTACAGCGGTTGAAGCGAATTGAAGAGTGATTTTAGATGCCAGCGCCTATATCGTACCATTTATGACATTTTACGTTGTATTTCATATTTCGTACTAATTTGAACGCAAATGAATATTGGATATTGTAGCTTGACCTTTTAGGCACCTACTATTATATGGTTAACCTTTTGTTGAAAACAAATTAATCAATCGGACAGAAAATGAATTTTATATATAGAAGAATATTTTTATTTTATATATATTTATCACTTATATCTATCTCTCTCTATATATCTATATCTCGCAATATTTATCATAATACAGTTCACACACGCGATACCCGGCTGAAGGACGTATAGAAATACGTTATAAAGGAACAGGTCGCTCTCGGACGACAAGGGACCCAAAGCAAAATATTTCGTTTACATGATCGGACGGCCGATATTAGGTCACGAGATGTAGTATTTAGTACAGCGCTGTCCAGCGCTGTCCCCCGAAAGCCAATGGTAACGTAGGCGCGCCACGGATAGGGAAGACTGTAAGAATGTAAGTAGTAGCGTGCGGTGCAGGCTCGTACCCCTAGGCTGAAATATCTGGCCCTCTTAGGAGCCCAAGTGGCAGCGATCCCTGGGGCCCCCAAGATTCACAGTCATTCAAGCCTATCGTACGGGCATGAGGTTGCACCGCACAGTACTACAGTTTTCCCTATCCGTGGCGGGCCCACGTCACCATTGGTTATCGAGCTCCCCTTCCGCGCGGCTATGGTAAACATCATGGAGACCCTACTCCCAAATGGCCCGGTTTGGCCGCATCTGCCTTAATGGTACGAGCCTACACGCACACTACTAGAGGTTCCCATATCTATGGCAGGCCCGTCGCTTCATTGGCTTCGAGCACCCTCTTCCACGCAGCACGTAGAAGGCGCTATGGAAGCTAGCGTCCTCGGACCGCCCACCTGAACTAGCCTGCTCTATACTGTAAGTATCCATGATAAGAAAAAAGTTGTTCTTTGATACAAGTTTCTACAAAATAATATCTTGTTTTCATATCAGCTAACTATTTTTACATTAGAGTTTTTATGTCAAGCTTGTAGAAATGCCACCACCCCTGTATCAATGCCACCACCCCTGTAGATGTTCCCCCACTCTACATTGTGCAACTGTCGTCTCGAAATTCGAATGCTCCAAGCAAGTCGGCCAGTCTGAGTCGAACCATCGCAGCATATAGTGCTACGCGGAACAAGGAACGGACTTCCACCTTCAGGATTAAAAAGAATTCGAAAACGTAAGTATGAATAATTATAATTTCAAATTATTTGCTTCTCGAAAAATCGGTATATATAAAACATGTCTTGCATGCTGCAGACGAGCGAGTTTTGTCGCGCGGGCATTTCTGTCGTGTAAGACTGATACGTAGAAAAATAAATCGTAGGAGACAACGTTTAAAATGTTATATTCCTACGATAAAGTATAACGATGCGTCGTCGTCGTTAACGTGATACATTCACGAATGCTTATAACACTCTTAACTGTTGATTTTTCAATGTCTGAGTTGACGACCGCTAAATGACCGTTTGGGAACTCGTTCGGCTGTCTCGGGCTTAGGGGTGTTCCGTAATTTCTATCTTATCTGGTTGAAAATTGTACCAATGGATTGGTGAAGTTTTATCGACGGCAATAAGTCGAAACACGACATACATCGCACTAAAGTCGTGTTCTGCTTTATTGGCCGGTGAGTTTCGTGAGGGGTATTCTCCCACCACACCGCTTGCCTGCCTCGGTGCTCCTTTTATCTACGTTCTCGCTCTCTCTCGGGCTACGCCTGGCCGTCGTATGGTTCCCTGAGCACTGGAAAGCCGGTTTGCAAAGCGTTCCATCTCGCTCCCCCCTTTGGCCAGAAAGAAGTGAGAAACTCATACTCGGAATTAAGGCTTGGCCAGCGGCTAACGGGATTCTGCCGTAGCTTCGTCTCGTATTGGCTATGCGTAGCCAATACGATTCGTAACGCACACTACTATTACGCTATGAATAAACAACAGCCACACGGCATCGTTGAGGCGGAGTCGAGCACCGTTCCCCTTACCCCACAATACCCTTCGGGGGTCCCGCAACTTCGACTGCCAATCCACGATCGTCAGGTGGTAGTGGCTGACTTCTCCTCGCGCGCTGCTCGAGAAACCGAACTCACCGGCCAATAAATCTGAACACGACTATAGTTTCAGAATTGTTTGAAAAGTACAGGTCACCAAGACTGACAACTTATACCGGTTTTTCGCGGGCTGCTTCCACAGATCAATTTTTTGTCTTCCAACCTATCAAATACATAGACTTTGATCTTTTTTATTTTAATCGCAATGGGCAATCTTCCTGATTAAATTGGTTTGGTACTTCGAAAGTAATTTTCATTATTAAAATAGAAAACCTTGCAAATTGCAATTTCTCGTTAATTAGACGTATTGTTGTTTTATGACTTTTATGCGATATTTAAGAACCCCTCAGGTAGAAATCGGTAAAATCTGTTACTACAGATATGTGAAATTTCACAATAAGTACCCCATCATAAGGGCTCTTACCGCACAATTAATAAACTTTAATAAATAAAACGTTCGACTCAAAAATAATAGGAAGAAAACACAAAACTATTGTAGCTTTTAGTCAAAAGGAAAAATTATTCGTTGAAAGTAAAATAAAAAAGGAATGAAATCAATATATTTAATAGTGTTGAAAATAAAAATTAATGTGTGGACGCAGTTTTCATAGAAACCGGTAGGAGTTGTCAACTTTGAGGGCCAGTGTATTTCGAACAATTCTGGAGCAAGAAAAATAATTATTTAAAAATGTAATAAAATTAATTATAAAAATAAATAAAGACTAGAAGTTCACTTGTTCGGATGAATGTAAACGTTGAACATAAACGTTAGCTCATCCGAATAGCTCATAGGATTTTGTAAAATGATATTCACCATAACATAGTTGTTTGACTTATTTTAACTCTAATCAATAAAATACCAATATAGGTACTGCAGTATAAATACTATTTTTATAAAAAGACTTGTTATTAAAATTGATGTATGATGAAACTATGAACTTTTTGGGTAACCCAATACAGTAGAACTTTGATTAACTGAGAGATCAATTATCGATACATCAATCAAAAAAATAAAGAAAAATTAATTATCGATTAAACAAATAAAAAAAGAATAATTATTCACACATAAAAAATTAAATGCAGTGCTTGCGTGACACAATATTTCGGGCCTCTGCGAAATCGCGCTCGTCTCGTGGTTTTTAACTGAATGAGATTGCTTTGTGTCATGTTGATCTTCTCAGACGTTAAACAAACGACGAATAATCCGAAATTCGCGGGAAGTAGTAGCATTGGCTGGCTGCAACGGCGCGTGTCACTAATACACATGTCGTATCGGGCGTCCGAGCTCGCTCGGCGACGGCCACGCTGGTCTGTCATGGTCGCCTCTTTAGCGTCGCGCGGTATCCCTGACAACGCGGACGAGAGTGGACTAAACCCCAAATGAGCCTAACCCTAATCTCCCGCGGGAGCGACCTTGAACAGCGCTGCTATACAGTATAATGCAACTTTCTCTGGACTCATAAAATATAAAGTTATAGCTTTAGGATTTCAATAAACAACGTGTTTCGTTCCTATGGTCCCTATTTTTCTAGTTTTTGTCGAGTTTGGGCGGCCATATTGGATCCGCCATTTCCTTTTTCAAAACACCTGCAACGAATTCGTAATCAGCGATAGCTAATACCCCAGTATACTAAGGCTGTTCGAAAACTCGAAAAAAGCGAGCCGAGTCAGACTCGGTTTTTCGAGCAGAGCCGAGCTGAGTACTCGTAAAAACCGAGTGGCTCGAAAGAACTGAGCGGCTCGATAAAACCGAGTAGCTCGAATATTTTCGAGCGGCTCGAAAGAAGCGAGCGGCCCGAAAGAACCGAGAAGCTCGAATATACTTCGAGCAGATCGAAATTATCGAGCAGAAATTAAATTTGTAATCAATTACGTGTTAGTTCTGCAGACCTCAGAATCTATTGTTCTGGTTTTCTTTTTTATGATTTTATCCTTAGGGTAAACCCGGGTGACGCGGTCGACCTAATATAATATGGCTAATAAAACTTATACAGACATTACTTATTTTATCCGAAGAAACCTACATGTTCAGAATTTTATGCTGATTCAGAAAAACTGGTCGATATTTGCTTTAAGGCAATATTTACTGTAAATCGGGTTGAAAACTGAAACCGGGTTGACATCTGACCACCTATCCCGAGGTACCGGGAGAAACGGTTTTCGTCGTTGGCGACATCATCATCGTCGTCGTCGCCGCCGCCGCCTCCAGTGCTATGTAATACTTTGCATTGTTGCGTGTGTGTGGGTGTGTTTCATGTTTACTATATTTGATGTACTAATATTATATCGACGTTTGTGTATCTGTTCTAGAACCGCCAATTGATGGAGGAGGCCGACCCGGAGGTGCCACAACAGGGGCTCCAGATGCGGCGACACTCGGGTCAACTGGTTGACCCGATTATGGCAGCTTGGTCGCGGCAGCGTTGGATGCCGTATCAAGTGGGGTCCCTGCGGCGGTCGCGGTTCTTATCGGCACTGTCGTCATCGTCGTCATGACTATCATCATCGTAGTAGTAATGTCTTTTTCATTATTTTTTTATTTTTCTTTCATTTTGTATTTTTGTTATATTTCTTATTTTATCCTGAACAAAGGGCAAGTAAGGGCACTAGTCTACACCGCTGATGAGGAAGTGTCCCAGCTTCAGGGCACTGAGGTCATCCGGGTCATCGCTTAGCGGATGCAACGGACGAGAGTTAAGGCACGCCTCAATCTGCGTCATCTCTTCGAAGGTAAATTTTTGTTCCCCTATGACGCGGTGAACATGATGCTTCACGCTTTTGACTGCTGCCTTCCAGGTCCCACCGAAGTGAGGAGCAGCGAGAGGAATTGAACCGCCCCACAGTGGTCCGAATCGACGAAAACGTGAAAAAAATCCTTACGCTCACATTTCACCATTTATTATTATGAAGATGGTCATTCCAGGGGTTTTTAGGGTTGCAGAATCTGATTCCGAGGTCAAAATTGTTATTAAATTAAAACTGAGCCCTGTAGGAGGGGGGAAATGTTGATAAAAAAATATTATGTTTTTTTAACAGTCCTGTTTGATTTAATTACGTTATTTGAACATATTACGACATCAAATTTTGAAAAATTAGCATGGATAGTGTTTTTAATCGCATATAACATTTTTCGGAATCGAGAGGAATCTTTGAAACTTACATTATTTAATAGTCTATAGTTTAAGGAATGTATGTGCAAAAGGAGAAGTTGTACTTTTTTGCTATTCCCGAGTAATCATCAATTATGTTGGCAGAAATCAGGCCGCTCGCGCGGCACAAGTATCGCCGGGACGAAGACACTTACTTGTGCCTGATTTCTGCCAACATAATTGATGATTACTGGGGAATAGCAAAAAAGTGCAACTTCTCCTGCGTCCATATTGGCGATCGTCGCTCGCCGGGCGAGTAACTGGCGGCCCGGTGCTGGGCCGTCCCCGTGACCGTCGCCATAGGCCCGGTAGTCGAAAGGCCGTCTCGGGACTTGGGCGGCCCTCCGAGCCGCCAACGCTACCGCACGGTCGCGACAGCTGTCATCATCGTCGCGGGCGGGTAGTAGCGCCATCGTCCTAGCAGCAGCGGCCCCGGAAGAGGCGGCGCGGATGCGTGGTCCGTCCCGTGCCGCCGTCCCTGGAGGACAAAGCTGGGGGAGGTTTCACTCCTCCAGGGAAGATCCCTTCACAGGGAGCAACGCCAGGAGTTGCTTGCACGCGCAGGGAGGGGAGGGGTTAGCGAAAGTATCGCTAGTTTGACCTCGCGGCCCCCTCCACTGAGCGCGCAACTCCGCGCACGAGGCAGACCACCTTGGAGGTTTTAGTGGGTTCGAGTCCCACATAACCCCCCGCCCGCCCCCGCGGGTGGGGGGTATCCGTGGGGATTTCCTCCAAGTAAAAAAAAAAAAAAAAAAAAAAAAAAAAATCCTAATAGGGGGGTGTTTAGTGGGTATGTATTCCGTCTACTTAGCGGCGAGTCCCACATAACTTCGGCATACTCGCCGGGGTATGCATAAAGCATTTTCCCCCCTCCCAAAAAGAAAGGTGGGCGGTCCGAGGACGCTAGCCCCCATAGCGTTTTATACGTGCCGCATGGAAGGGTGTGCTTGAAGTCAATGAAGCGGCGGGCATGCCACGGACAGGGAAAACTCTATACTGTAAGTATCCATGCTAAGAAAAAAGTTGTTCTTTGATACAAGTTTCTACAAAATAATATCTTGTTTTCATATCAGCTGACTATTTTTACATTAGAGTTTTTATGTCAAGCTTGTAGAAATGAAGGAGATACTTACTATACTGATGCTAAGATCGCTGCGCATGCGCGAGAAAACCCGCCCGAGATCTCGTCACTGTTGGCAGTCCTCCCGAGTAGGCGCCATCTCGAGTGCACTGGGTGAGATTTCATTCGAAAGAGGAAGGTTCAATGCAGCCCGCTCTGGTCATCGTTTGAGTCACATAACTCTTTTAGTGGAATTTGCGAGTGTATTTTGTCAATTTTTTCTCTACTTTGAACACTTATATTATTACATATCAACACAATCTCTTTGAACCATGACCAGAGCGAGCTATACTGAACCTTCATCTTTCGAAAACAACGTCAGCGCCGCAAACCCATGTTTCAGGCCTGATTCTGTCGGTATACAGCGCGCTGCATTACCCGTGTCTATCCTACATTTTAATTTATTACTAGCTTTACTACTCGGTTTCGTCCGAAATTTAGATTCTGATTTTATAAAAAAAATTTAATTATTGTTTCGGATGAAAATAGTCACATGTATCTGGATTAGTTAAGGATAATGAGCTAGGCCACATTTCGTAACCCTAGAGTTTACCGTTCGAAAGTTTTCACGCGACAGACAAACACACAAACACTTTTTGCTTCATATATTAAGATTTATGTGCCTGAACGTCCACCCAACAAACAAATTATTAAAGGCAAAGTAACCACGCCGAACAGTTTTACAAGGAGATTGACGACAAAACGTAGGCGACAAAGAAAGGGATAAGTATTTAGTATTCTGTCTCCATGTTTACAAGTTCATCATATTCATAAATTCGCTTGGTATTTAACGTAATAAACTTATAAAAGTGCACACGGCCCAATCTAGCTATTCCGCTGTTCTTGACAAAAATGATATTTGCCGCCGTTTATATTTATAAATAATTAATAACTAATTAGTTATATGTTACTAATTAATTATATAATTAATAATTATGATATAATATATTATATAATATTAATTAATTATAAATAATTCTTTTAAAATAAAATTTCTGGCATTGAGAGAAATTCTTTGTAGGTTTTTGTATCATTGGCGGCAGAGCAGCAGGGTGTTAAAAGGTACCCCATTTTATCGAAACTTGTACTATACTGATGCTAAAATCGCTGCGCATGCGCGAGAAAATGTTCCCCCACTCTACATTGTGCAACTGTTGTCTCGAAATTCGAATGCTCCAAGCAAGTCGGCCAGTCCGAGCCGAACGGTCGCAGCGGATAGTGGAACGCGGCACGAGAAACTGATTTCCATCTTCAGCATTAAGAAGAATTCGAAAACGTAAGTATGAACAATTATAATTTCAAATTATTTGCTTCTCGAAAATCGGTATATATAAAACATGTCTTGCATGCTGCAGACGAGCGAGTTTTGTCGCGCGTTTTGAAACACGACATACATCGCACTAGTTTTAATAGCAACCAATTTGAATATATATTATCCTGAATAATGATCGGGGTAAAACGTACAAATTCAGATATTGTTACAACTAGCCTCATTTGTCGTATTTTGGCTCATTATTGGTACTATTTCCAAACAGATGGAACGAACATCATAGAAATTGAAATTTTCATGATTGGATGGTACTAAATACTACATCTGGTGACCTAATATCGGTCGTCCGATCATGTAAACGAAATATTTTGCTTCGGGTCCCTTGTCGTCCGAGAGCGGCCTGTTCCTTTATAACGTATTTCTATACGTCCTTCAGTCGGGTATCGCGTGTATGAACTGTACTATGATAAATATTGCGTAATTTAACGCAATAGAAATACGTTATAAAGGAACAGGTCGCTCTCGGACGACAAGGGACCCGAAGCAAAATATTTCGTTTACATGATCGGACGGCCGATACTAGGTCACGAGATGTAGTATTTAGTACCATCCGATCATGAAAATTTCAATTTCTATGATGTTCGTTCCATCTGTTTGGAAATAGTACCAATAATGAGCCAAAATACGACAAATGAGGCTAGTTGTAACAATATCTGAATTCGTACGTTTTACACCGATCATTATTCAGGATAATATATATTCAAATTGGTTGCTATTAAAACTAGTGCGATGTATGTCGTGTTTCGACTTATTTCCGTCGATAAAACTTCACCAATCCATTGGTACAATTTTCAACCAGATAAGATAGAAATAACGGAACAACGATAACAGACGAACGAGTTCCCAAATGGTCATTTAGCGGTCGTCAACTCAGACATTGAAAAATCAACAGTTAAGAGTGTTATAAGCATTCGTGAATGTATCACGTTAACGACGACGACGCATCGTTATACTTTATCGTAGGAATATAACATTTTAAACGTTGTCTCCTACGATTTATTCTTTTATGTATCAGTTTTACACGACAGAAATGCCCGCGCGACAAAACTCGCTCGTCAGCAGCATGCAAGACATGTTTTATATATGTAGTAGCACAAAATATTGAATGCACATACATCCAATATTAAAAAGAGGTTCAATCTCTTTTTGAT
Organism: Andrena minutula; assembly: GCA_929113495.1. Taxonomy (NCBI): domain Eukaryota; kingdom Metazoa; phylum Arthropoda; class Insecta; order Hymenoptera; family Andrenidae; genus Andrena; species Andrena minutula. The sequence continues at coordinate 72,980,159 of OV815993.1, read as the reverse complement.
ATTTAAACATATATACAATATTTATTCTAGATTAAGAAGCAAATATATTTTCCAAATATGCTGGAAATATTCATTTTATATTATGAAAAAAATATTCTTTTTTCAAATATAAAGTAAATATTTATTGAATGGTAGAAAGAAAACATTTTTTCCGAATGTTCGCGAAATATTCATTGTATATTATGAAAAAAAATATTCTTTTTCAAATATAAAGTAAATATTTATTTACTGGTAGAAAGAAAACATTTTATTCCGAATGTTCGGGAAATATTCATTTTATATTATGAAAAAGATATTCTTTTTCAAATATAAAGTAAATATTTATTTACTGGTAGAAAGAAAACATTTTTTCCGAATGTTCGGGAAATATTCATTTTATATTATGAAAAAGATATTCTTTTTCAAATATAAAGTAAATATTTATTTACTGGTAGAAAGAAAACATTTTTTCCGAATGTTCGGGAAATATTCATTTTATATTATGAAAACCATTTTTTTCAAATATAAAGTAAATATCTGTTTACTGGTTGAAACAAATCATTTGTTACGGAAAGTTCGGGAAATAAAAGGCTCGGATGTAATCAGGGGACTAGCGCTCGAAAATGGGAAAAGTATTGTTCAAACGTTAAGAAAAATTGGAAAATTAAATTTTGTATATTTTAAAAAATTTAGTGTTGTAAACCTCGTCACGGCACACATTTTTTCTATTTACAGTTTTTTATCAAATCAGTATAGTATTCGTGATAAAAATAATAAACGAAAAAAATTTTTTCGACCAATGTCAATATTTTTTTAAACATAAATTGCGATATGTCGAGTAAATATTAACGGATCGTTATGAGACTTGAAATATAAAACTCAGAAAATTAGCGAAGCCGTAAAATGTATGCACTGAACCCTTATGTTAAAAGAAGTAATAATATTTCATTATAAAATAATACTGGACATAATCCATGTTTTTTAACGTTCACCGTTAAGAAGTATCGAGGCAATTTTGAGGTACATAACTTGCAGTGACAAAGTTTTTCCTTAATTACAAGGAAGATTTTCACCAACTTTCACACTGATTAATAAATAATTGTAGAAGACACGACGATATATTATTTATTAATCAGTATGTGAATTGGTGAAAATCTTCCTTGTATATTAACGAAAAACTTTGTCGCTGCAAGTTACAGTAAGGAGCATAACTGAACCAATAACCACTAATTTTGTATAAATCTTTATTTATTGCTAAGAATGTAGAAGAATATTAAAAAATGAACATTACAGTAAGTTTTATTATAGTTAGAAGTAACATCAGAAATTTTTTCAACAATTAATGTCTCTTTGTTTAGCACTGACAAACAAAATGGATTGACTCGGTTTTGCACCGGTCCGTAAAAGGAATGTTTATGTGGAATGTTTCAGCAGTATGTTTACATCTAGCAGTTTGATATGTTTACAAAATATTAGTTTACGTCTCAACACTCAGTTTCTAGCAATCAGTCGAACGGAAAAGTACGCAAGTGAATTACAGCAAATATGAAGAAAATTGCTTCAAATTGTTTAAAAAAAGTAATTTCTGTTTTGAACGACGGCTTGTCAACACGTCAGACGGCGAAAAATTGTAGTGTTAGTCAGTCGACAGTGCAGAGAATAAGAAAAAAATACTGTAAAAGTATGTTATTAAATGTTGGAGGAAGACCAAAAAAATTATCACCGCAGGATGAACGAAGAATTATACGGTTTGTCACATCTGGTGAAGCTTCAAGTGCAACCATGGCCGCAAAATTATTAAAAGAAGATACGGATATACAAGTAAGCAAGTGGACAGCACAAAGAACCCTCAAAGGAGCTGAATTTAGAAGCATTAAGAAAAAAAAGAAGCCGATGTTATCGAAGAAAAATATAAAACTTCGTTTGGAATTTGCTAAAAAATATCAAAACTGGACAACTACTGAATGGGAACGGGTTATTTGGTCAGACGAGACCAAAATTAATAGAATTTGTTCAGATGGCATGTCATGGTGCTGGATTCGTAAAAATGAAAGGCTCAAACCACGACATGTAAAGCAAACGGTAAAACATGGAGGCGGATCCCTAATGTTTTGGGGTTGCCTAACAGCATTTGGCGTTGGATCACTGCACCGAATTAATGGCATCATGAATCAGTACATGTACAAGGATATTTTACAAGATCATCTCATAGATGCTGTTGAAAATATGCCTTTTGAACCTGAAAATGTAATTTTCATGCATGACCGAGACCCTAAGCACACTGCTAAAAGTGTGAAAAATTGGCTCAGTACAAAAAAATTTTCTGTTCTGGATTGGCCTGCACAGAGCCCCGACCTCAACCCCATAGAGAATTTATGGGGTTTACTAAAAAGACGACTTCGGGATTCATATGACTCCCAACCAACTTCAATCACAGATTTGTACGATAGAATTCAAGAACAGTGGGAAAAAATATCTCCGGATTATTGCAAAAAATTAATAGAAAGTATGCCGAAACGAATTAGTGCAGTTTTGCAAGCAAAAGGGTTGTGGACGAAATATTAAAAATAAATAATATATTAAATATTGCCAAATATTGGACGTGGTGCAAAACCGAGTCAATCCATTTTGTTTGTCAGTGCTAAACGAGGAGAGATTAATTATTGAAAAAATTTCTGATGTTACTTCTAACTGTAATAAAACTTTCTATAATGTTCATTTTTTAATATTCTTCTACATTCTTAGCAATAAATAAAGATTTATACAAAACTAGTGGTTATTGGTTCAGTTATGCTCCTTACTGTATGTACCTCAAAATTACCTCGATACTCCTTAACGGCGAACGTTGAAAAACATGGATTATGTCTAGCGGATTTTCGAGCGCTAGTCCCCTGATTGCATCCGAGCCTTGAAATATTCATTTTATATTATGTAAAAATTAATATACCGCATTGGCGACTAATCAGTTGACAATCGACTGTTTGCGTAGCAATTCAATATGGTTGTGTAGTGGCCTTGTCAATCTCGACACCAGTTTGTAATCACGCTGTGAGACGGTGAACCGAAAAATAATTAATATTAAGAGATCAGTTATCACTCGTTTTGTCATTCAGAGAAAAGGTAAGTCCATTTACATATGCAATATATTTATTTCATGCTCTACATAACTGTTAATTCACAATTAAAGTTCGCAATGATAGTATTTCATCATATTCCATTTTATAGTTTGCAGTAACTCTAATTTAAAAATGTCGGAGAAACGTAAGCGATACCAAAAATATAAATTTATAAAGAAAGAGATAGCTTTTTTCCAAAATCGGAGTCTCGGTAGAGTAGAGAATTCAAATAGAATTGTGCCAAGTAATTCGCAAGCAATAATTCATAATCCTGTTATATCGGATTTCAATATAAATCAACACGTTGATCTTACAAATAACACAAATGAAACAAATTATAGTATTAAAAATAATCAATCTGCTGCTTTTAGAAATCTGAAATTAATTACTTTGTTAAACACATGGTCCCTTGAAAACAAAATCAACCATTCCCAACTCGGTAATTTATTAAAAGGATTGAAGGACATTTTTCCGAAGTATAAAATTCCACGGGATGCGCGAACTGTGTTAAAAACTAACCGGTCATCAAATATTGTACCAACTATTAGCAAAAAGAACACGATAGCTCAGTATACGTATTTTGGTATAAAGGGGAATTTATTAAATCTGTTGCAAAATGAAAATTTATTAAGTGAGCTGAAAGAAACATTTACGTTTCGATTAATTATTAATGTCGATGGCATTCCCCTTGCAAAAAGTTCTAACAAACAGTTTTGGCCTATTTTGTGCAAGGTATTACTGAAAGACTATACGGTGTGTCCTTTTCCGATAGCATTATATTATGGGGATTCAAAACCAAATTCCTTGACCGGTATATATACCGATTTCGGCGAACTCGATGTTTGAATAATTATGAGACAGTATAATCCATATTATTTCCATACAATTCCAAATTGTTGTTGTATTGCGGTACTGTGTTCCCCGACAATCGATGAACTTTTGGATCCCATTGTAACGTCTAAGGCAGGCTAGTTCAGGTGGGCCGGGCGGTCCGAGGACGCTAGCTTCCATAGCGCCTTCTACGTGCTGCGTGGAAGAGGGTGCTCGAAGCCAATGAAGCGACGGGCCTGCCATAGGTATGGGAACCTCTAGTAGTGTGCGTGTAGGCTCGTACCCTTAAGGTGAAGTTCCACGGTGCGTGGCTCATCGACTCGCGCTCGCCAACCCGACTCGCCGAACCTGGTCGAGCCAAGCGACGAACCGAGCCACGAGCCGTGGAACTTCACCTTTAGGACCTAACAGCACACTAAGTACTAGAGTTTTCCCTGTCCGTGGTATGCCCGTCGCTTCATTGGCTTCGAGCACCCTCTTCCACGCAGCACGTAGAAGACGCTATGGAAGCTAGCGTCCTCGGACCGCCCACCTGAACTAGCCTGCACTACACCATGCACCGTCCCGGCGTTCGGAGAGCTGCTACGAACCGCTAGACAGCGGTGATGCCCGAGCTTCGAGAATTTTGAGCTGGTCTCTTTCAAATTAACGTTGCAAAGAAATACTCAGAATTTCCCAGCCCCGGTTGAAAAATTTGGAGCCTTTTTCGTATAACTTTTGAACTATAAGAGATATCGGAATGCAATTTGCGCCGAAAAATTAGGAAAAATTATTCCCTCTTAATGGTGGATAATTTAACATATTTTACGTTTACTTAATTTTTCTTTTATCAATTTTTTAACCATAATTGTTTAAAAAGCTTTTGCAAACTGTTTATTTGATAATGTATTTAACGCTGTTTTTAAAATTCGTGGTGTTGATAAACAATAGGCTAGTTGTTTCTGTATCATTACTTTCATAAATTGAGAAATTAAATTTGTAATCAATTACGTGTTAGTTCTGCAGAACTCAGAATCTATTGTTCTGGTTTTCTTTTTTATGATTTTATCCTTAGGGTAAACCCGGGTGACGCGGTCGACCTAATATAAAATGGCTATTAAAACTAATACAGACATTACTTATTTTATCCGAACAAACCTACATGTTCAGAATTTTATGCTGATTCAGAAAAACTGGTCGATATTTGCTTTAAGGCAATATTTACTGTAAATCGGGTTGAAAACTGAAATCATGACATCTGACCACCTATCCCGAGGTGCCGGGAGAAACGGTTTTCGTCGTTGGCAAAGACCTCTGACATAATTATCCTAAGTTATACCATAACGGCGTAACCGAAAAAAATTCCCGCAATATATATTGGTTATACCGTAACCAAAAAAAAATTCTGGTCACCGATAATGGTTATTCGTAATCAAAAAAGTTCTGGTCATCGATAATGGTTATTCGTGACCAAAAAATATTTCGATTGACAAAAATGGTTATTAGTAACCAAAAAATATTTCCGATGGCAATAATGGTTATTCATAACCAAAATTGTTTAAACAAAAATATTAATCCTTATGCCATAACTTTTAAGATTTAGGTTATAACAGTTATGGTCCCTGATTTTAAGTAGTTTTGAGTGATAATTTTTTTTTTTCCAGAACATGAGATATTTGAATCTACCAGAGGAGGGTGTTCCCGAGGTATGTACTTAACACTATTTTTTACATTTATCACTTTTCAGATACCGAGTGAGATTAAATTAGGCGGACATGTCAATGTCATATGTCAATGTTCTATGTTCTAGAATGCGCCACCATCACCAGACTCGTCGTCAGGGTCGGGATCGTCACCGCCATCGCCTCCAGTGGTATGTAATACTTTGCATTGTTGCGTGTGTGTGGGTGTGTTTCATGTTTACTATATTTGATGTACTAATATTATATCGACGTTTGTGTATCTGTTCTAGAACCGCCAATTGATGGAGGAGGCGGACCCGGAGGTGCCACAACAGGGGCTCCAGATGCGGCGACACTCGGGTCAACAGGTTGGCCCGATTATGGCAGCTTGGTCGCGGCAGCGTTGGATGCCGTATCAAGTGGGGACCCTGCGGCGGACACGGTCCTTATCGGCACTGTCGTCTTCGTCGTCATCGTTATCGTAGTCGTAATGTCTTTTTTATTATTTTTTTATTTTTTCTTTCATTTTGTATTTTTGTTATATTTCGTATTTTATCCTGAATAAAGGTACACGCGGTATGACGCGGTGAACATGATGCGGGAGGAATTGAACCGCCCGTCAATGCCCTCGCGACTTAGGTGCTTCCGGACTCCTCCATTCTCCTTGACCAGCTGGTGCAAGAAGGTGCGCAGCTCTCGGTCGGCGCCCACGAAGGTAGTGCCTCGATCGCTGTAAATGGCAGAGCACTGACCCCGTCGGGAAGTGAAACGGCGTAGAGCTGCGATGAAAGCCTCGGTGCTGTAATCAGAAACTATTTCCAGGTGTAGAGCGCGTGTGGTCAGACACTGGAAGACCGCAATGGGTCCTTCTGGGTGCGTTGACCTCGTCCGCGTGATACCAGGAGGACAAGAGGGCCCGCGTAGTCCAGTCCGACATGGAAGAAAGGTCGTCCGCAATTGACTCGGACAGCGGGGAGATCCGCCATGAGCTGCTGGTCGGAGGTTGATCGCCAGCGCACGCAAGCGACGCAGCGGTGTATATTTATTTATTTTCCTAATGGCACTATTATTTTTGTCACAGGATACGGAGGAAACTTAGTTAGAGAAAGCGTTAAGAAGGGAGCTCCGTAGTTTGTTACAGATTTCCAAAAGCTCGCGTATACTTTGTAATTGCAAATGATACTGAATTATTTCGAAAGTTTCGTCAGTAGCTGGTGAAAAGATTGTAAATAATTCCACAATGTAATACATTCTGAAAATCCTACAATGTATTAAATCTTCAACATTTTACAGTGCTCTTTACAGTTTATTCCGGCCTTCGAAATTATTGTATCAATTAAATCACAAAAAATAGAAGATGATAATTATAACAAAATAAAAAAAAGTGAAATCAAAATGAGCTGCAAGTACATAAAGATGCTTATCAGCTGCGCCCAGATATATTTTGATACAAATAAATATTTTAATACGAAAAAATATTTAATTCAAAATACTTGGCGCTGCGTAACCGAATAGTAGTAGGTATTGCTTTGACGTAGAAATTCCGTGGCTGGGAGCGTGGCCGTGGCTTGGAGCGGGGGACCGGGGCCGTGGCGGCGGTCATTAAAAAATCAATAATTAATTAATAATAATAAATAAAAAAATAAATTTATTTTTATAGATTAAAATATAGTTATTTCATTTATTCATATTTATTTGATATTATACATATACATGAAAATTTACTTATTTCATTTGCTCGTGCAGCAGGGTTACATTCTCTTTCAGCTGTTGAAATAATTAGTCATATTTGTTTATGTGTATATGTAATATGTAATATGTATATATATTTATCTATGTTTGCATCAAATGGAGAAGCTCGTGACTAACTAAGCGAGCCAATGGAGGACCACCGCCTTTTAGCAAGATTACGGAAAGTAAGGTAGTTGACCCAGTCGCCGATAGGTTAGGCAGAGAGGCCTAGTCGTCGATAATTTGAATTAATATTGAGATTTTATAAGGTTTCTGAACAATATTGTGATGCTATATGTAGATAAAGACTTAAATATTAACTTGCAATTTTATTTTTTCCACAATATTGTTCAAAAACCTTATAAAATCTCAATATTAATTCAAATTATCGACGACTGGGTACCTATCGACGACTGGGTCAACTACCTTAGTGTAGTCCCGTACTCTGGAATCTGGGGTGGAGCTTTGAGGAGGTCCCTAATAGGGCTGGGAGGAGTGGAAGAGTGGGCTCGCACTCCCGTTGGGAGAGAGGAGAGGACGCGGTAGGAAGGGTGGTGAGGGTGGCCCCGATACGCGGCGGGCCACCCTGTCAGTGAACGGGGGCAGGCGTGGTGGCGGCGTTGTGGTAGGACGCGCGCGCCGCGACTGCGTTGAGAGATGTCTGAAGAGGGGCCCCGGACAAGGCGGGCCTCCCTTCCTTGGAAGCGGCGGTGTGCGTCGCTCCATATCGGCGATCATCGCTCGCCGGGGAGTAACTGGCGGCCCGGTGCTGGGCCGTCCCCGTGACCATCGCCATAGGCCCGGTAGCCGAAAGGCCGTCTCGGGAGGAGCGGTATGGGCGGCTCTCCGAGCCGCCAACGCCCCCGCACGGTCGCGACAGCTGTCATCATCGTCGCGGGCGGGTAGTAGCGCGATCACGGGGTCGCGGGCGCGGGTGCCGGGGGGCACTACGCGTCCTAGCCGCAGCGGCCCCGGAAGAGGCGGCGCGGATGCGTGGTCCATCGCGCGCCGCCATCCCTGGAGGACAAAGCTGGGGGACGTTTCACTCCCCCAGGAAAGATCCCACGACAGGGAGTAACGCCCGGAGTTGTTTGCTCGCGCAGGGGGGGTTAGCGAAATTATCTCTAGTTTAACCTCGCGGCCCCCTCCACAGAGCGCGCAACTCCGCGCATGAGGCAGACCACCTTGGAGGTTTTAGTGGGTTCGAGTCCCACATAACCCCCCGCCCGCCCCCGCGGGTGGGGGGTATCCGTGGGGATTTCCTCCAAGTAAAAAAAAAAAAAAAAAAAAAAAAAAAAAAGGTCCCTAATAGGGGGTGTTTAGTGGGTATGTATTCCGTCTACTTAGCGGCGAGTCCCACATAACTTCGGCATACTCGCCGGGGTATGCATAAAGCATTTTCCCCCCTCCCAAAAAGAGAAAGGTGGGCGGTCCGAGGACGCTAGCCTCCATAGCGTTTTGTACGTGCCGCATGGAAGGGTGTGCTTGAAGTCAATGAAGCGGCGGGCATGCCACGGACAGCGAAAACTCTATACTGTAAGTATCCGTGCTAAGAAAAAAGTTGTTCTTTGATACAAGTTTCTACAAAATAATATTTTGTTTTCATATCAGCTGACTTTATGTCAAGCTTGTAGAAATGAAGGAGATACATGGACTTGGATAGAAATGAAGAGGATACACAGGCTTGGAGGTTTTCTGGAGAAAATTAGATAGATAGAGAAGCATCTTGTTTCGCACAAGTTTTTGGAAATTTGTCAAATAAGGTAAATCCACAAAATTTTTCAAATTAGCGTTGCATTAAGATTTAACGCTTAACTGGTATCATGGGATCACTCATGACTCCAGACACGCAGAGTTCGCTGCGAAACTTTTGGTTGTCTGAGTTTGTAAACTGAATTGCTAATTAACTTTGTAATAATAGTTTAAATTTCTACGTTTCTATTATTTTATACATTACCTAAGAACACAATATTCATAGAGGTTGTTCTAGTGTCGACTTTACAAATTTCTGTGCCCTTTTTTATTTGGGGTCTGCCACGGCCCCTGTTACATTGGAAAAAACAGTATACCAGTTAAGGATTTAGAGAATTATAGCGTACTACTTGCAATATAGAGTAAATCACATTAGTGAAGAAAGTACGTTGAAAATGCATCTCCCTTGTTACTTTCCAATCTTTTGTGATAGATATTTTCGCATAAGATTTGAAATCTCTGAAGTATTATGAATATAATACTTTATTAAAATCCACAGTAGTTCCTACGCTATTCATTATTTACATTAACGTTTCCCATTAACAATATTTCAATTCACCAATAAACATACTAAATTAATTTTATTCCAACACCAATAAATTGAATGTTAAAAATATTGGATCTCTTTGTTCATTTTCACTAAATTACCATTAGTATTTCAATTTTCTCCAACAAAACTTTCTGCGCTCTCACTTCCTTTGGACACATTTTGTAGTCTCTACAATTACTACAGCAAAGGGCCACGTGATTTCTATATGTTCTACGTTAAGTTGTAACTAAAATGTAGATTTTATATATATACAGATAATCGAAGCAAAAGATGATGCAGTGTGATCTACGTTAGAGAAAAAAATTTATTGTGACATAGTATTATATTAATTAAACGATTTTATTCAGCTTCGATTCTCTGTTTACTTCTTGTATGTTTGCTTCATATTTTATTTTGCCTCAAATTTGGATGACAATATAATATTTCACTTAATATTAATAATTTACCCGAGGGGGTGAAAAATTATCCAGTCATAATAAACACTACAAAATGTGTGAAATCCCCACAAAATTACCTTTTTTAAAAAAAAGGTACAAAAAAGAGCGCCAAGTATATAATCTCATCAAAAAGAATCCCACTTAAAAACATTGTCGTAAATTAATATAAATTTATTAATCTGCTATATTTAACTTTACAAAAATAATGATATACAACAATTGTGCCAATTATCACAATGGCTATTTATACAAAGAAAAAGATGTATTCAATAATATTCGGCAGATATATTTTTATACAAGTCAATATTTTAACACGAATAAATATTTTATTCAAAATACTTGGCGCTGCTCTCCGAATTGATGTTGCTAAACTGAATAAATATACATAAATTGCATTAAAATCTTTTTCTTTCTTTCTTGTCTCTGTGGTGTCTTGTCTTGTTTTATTTAATAACTAAAACAATTAATATATTTTGGGAGAGCAGCGCCAAGTATTTTGAATAAAATATTTATTCGTATTAAAATATTGACTTGTATAAAAATATATCTGCTTAATATTATTGAATACATTGTTTTCTTTGTATAAATAGCCATTGTGATAATTGGCACAATTGTTGTATATCATTACTTTTATAAAGTTAAATATAGCACATTAATAAATTTATAGCGAATTCGAGAGACCCGCACTGGCCGCACTGAGTGCGAGTTTTCTCGCTTCCAATTGGCTAAAAGTCGCACTCAGTGCGGCCAGTGCGGGTCTCCCGAATTCGCTATTAGATTAATTTACGACAATGTTTTTAAGTGGGATTCTTTTTGACGAGATACGTATACCCAGCGATTTTACTTTTAAGGAAAAAGGAAAAATAGATTGCGCATTCCACAAGAGGGCGCCCGTTGCGACTGTATAGCACAGGCGGCGCGCTCTGTCGAGACCGTCACAACTCACGATCACTTTTAGGGCGGTATTCTCAGTCGTTGCTTATTCTTAAGCAAATGCTTAAGCATTCGGCATCCTTTACTAGCTAGTAGGTTAGTAGAGGATGCCGCATGCTTAAGCATTTGCTTAAGAACAAGTAGCGACTGAGAATACCGCCCTTGAACTACTAAGTTCTCGCTTTACCGCCTTTGCGGCGTTGCCGCGTCAAACCTTTCAGTCACTTAACCATAGGATCTAATAGCGCAAAGAAACACGCGCGACAGTTAACTACCACCTAGCATCAGACTAGCGACTGGCTGATCGGGACTTTAGTCAGAGGTGAAGAAATCGGCCATAAATGCTACCATGTGGCAGTTAAGTTAAACATAACTGGAAGATTAAGATAACCGAAGGTGAAGAAATCAACCGTAAGACGTGCTTAAGCTGAAGAAACGCTTGTAAATACCGCCCTAACTGTTCGGGACTTTACTCATAGTTGAAGAAATCGGCCGTTAGTTATATTTACAGGGACAATTAACTCGCAAACTTCAATTGTATGTACATACTAATATGTCATATTGTATAAGAATTATGTTTCCCTTTAATCGATCGTTAAAGAACAAATATATCGGCAAAAGAAGCATAGGAATGCGTCTAAATGTGGAGCGACTTTAGTGTTTAGTACTTTACAGAGTAACCCACATGAAACATAGTTTTCGCTTGCAACTTCAGACGAAACGAAACCTTTTAAAAGTTTCTATACGTTCGATCCTATGTTTCCTAGCGTTTCCTACTAGATTAGAGTTCATATTCGCACTGCTCCGTGCTCTGTGTTGCTCTGTGTCACGGGCTAGTGGCTTGAGTGGCTACACAGCATATGTACGTGATCCGTGTATCCTTTCTTCAAACGCTCCTGTATTTCCATCCGATTATTCTCCACGGATAAGGATACTCGTCCGCGATATCACGTGTAATTTTACTTATCGCTTACAGCTCACGGACGTAAACAGCTCAATTTATCCGCCAGCAAAATAAGCGTGAGGCACCAAAATAAAGAAAAAACAACGTGCCGTTCGCGTTTATATTCTTCATATCTTTACGTAGGCTACCTACGTTAGTCGAACGCGTTACGATCACTTCAGCCTACCAAGAAGACAATTTCTTAAATGTGATTCCATCGTAAAAAGAATGGCTGGAGTATTTGACATAGAACTACACGAAGGGGATTCCGTAAATCAAGATGAGTCGGACGACGATATCCTTGAAATCAGAGAAGTTGGTTTCTTCTCGCTACTTTCCACAGACATACCCTCCTCTTCGTCACGCTAGATCATTTAGCCGATTTCTTTTCATTTCAGGAAGAATACAATCATGCCGCGAACGTAAACACTGTGCTAGAGTAAGTATCGCGATGCTCCGTTGTCTACGTACACGTAACATAACGTTCGTCTTGAAACTAGTTGTAAGCCAAATGTACCATTTGCGATATAATATTCTGTTAGATACGCTTGAAGCCTTTGTCCCCTCTTATTAAAAAAAAAAAAAGAAAAATAGGAATATTTACTTTTTCCGCAGATCGGATAATTTGGAGAGGGTTCAATTGTCCGAACAAAATGTGAACCCGGGTCAAGAGAAGGCTGGACCGCAAGACTTCGAATTGTGCAAGATCCTTGGAGAAGGTGGATATGGAAAAGTTTTTCAAGTAAAAAAGGTCACGGGGAAAGATAAAGGCAGTATCTTTGCAATGAAGGTAAATATCTTTGCACGCGCATATGTGTATAAGAAAACTTTGAGTCCTTCCTCTTCTAGGTATTACGAAAGGCTTCGATCATACGAAATCAGAAGGATACAGCGCACACAAAGGCAGAAAGGAATATCCTAGAGGCTGTAAAAGTAAGTAGAATTCGTCGAACGTGGCAACGAGTTTCCTATTCTCTTTATCCTTATTGCAGCATCCGTTCATTGTAAATCTAATGTACGCTTTCCAAACCGGTGGCAAATTGTATTTAATTCTGGAATATCTTTGCGGCGGAGAGCTTTTCACGTATTTGGATAGAGAAGGAATATTTTTGGAAGACACAACTTGGTGAGTTAGCCAGCTTCGGGAATAATTCTAGGATGTTATTTAACGTGATATAATCGGAGTAGAAATTTTGCGAACACACCTGGAGAATTTGAAAGTATCTTTTACCCGTCTTTGCCTACAGTTTCTATTTGTCCGAAATTATACTTGCGCTGCAACATCTTCATAATCAGGGCATAATATACAGGTATGGTGTTACTAAACGCTAATGTCGCGCTAGCTGTATGTATCTAAATAGATGAATTGTTTCTGCAGAGATTTGAAGCCTGAGAATATTTTGTTAGATGGCGAAGGTCACGTTAAATTAACAGATTTCGGTCTGTGCAAAGAGCATATACAAGAAGGTACAGTGACACACACATTTTGTGGAACTATAGAGTACATGTGAGTAGAGCTCTTACTCGATCAACAAACGTGCTACTTGATTAATTATTAAATTCTTCTGTACGATTAAAACTAAGCTGTGCTCGAGAATAATTGGTTCCATGGTACGTGTGTATGCACATTTCGATTCTAATGTCCACTAACGCGTTTAGGGCACCCGAAATCTTGACGAGAAGTGGCCACGGCAAGGCTGTCGACTGGTGGAGTCTAGGTGCTCTAATGTTTGACATGCTTACTGGAATGGTACGCAAGTCACATATCTGTGGTTGTAAGGAAATTGCCCCATGTCGCAATTTCAAAAAATATGAACTCGTGCGTTAATTCAGCTGTAGAATAGAGAATTTATATATTTATCAGAAAAAAATGCATGAAAACAAATTTGATATGTTGACAAAATAATGTAATCTGACCGAAGTCCAATATTCAATTCATACGCATGTAGCAAAACAACATAAGCTCCACAGAAATTGGAGAATACGAGGATTATTCGTATCTTTCTTTTATGATCATTTTTTATTTTCTATTTTTATTAATCTACTTAAATAACTACTTCTCTCACAATAAGATCTTTCATGCCAGTAAGCTTCAAAAGCTTTTTTCTGATCTTACATCCTGCATGCCATTTGATATTTATTTCGACACGTTGATACTCGTGTAAATTTTCTCGCCAAAATCATTTTTCCCGAAAATTTATGATGCACTTCCTCTTTTGTTTCCTGGTAGCTCATGTTTCGTTAAAAATAAGACTATTAGTTTCCTTATGTGACTTATTGTTTGCATTAAACATTTCCTAAACAACACTTTAAAAAAAAAAAAACAATATGTACCTGTATATGATCCTTACAGATCCTAAACAGATCCTTTTTGCATGTGTATTTTACATATAATATAGTTGAATTTTGATGTATGTGTTTCTTAAACGTTACTAAATTGATTTAAGACGTAAGATCACATTGACTAAACGGGAACGCACTAAAACTGTACACTGCACAATATTTATATTTTGCTTAGGAAAAACTACTTTTAACTGTGACACGATGGTGCAGAATGATACACGTCCGGTAGACTTGGGTCGTTCTGCCTAAAGTGTTCGTAAATTATTACTCTTTTGTTTATTATTGTTTACGTTAATTGTGCGAATATTGAATATCGTGCAAAATGAAGGAAAACAAGCAAACATTGCTAATAAGAAGAATTGGTGTTTAGAACTTTAAACGCCAATATCTCGAAAGTGAGAAGATGTGACATGCATGTTTTTCCTTACAACCACAAATATAACGAGACATTTATTGAAATATATCGGTCATCGAATCGGATAATAAGATCCGGTGTGTACACATGCCTTTTTTGTTCACAGCCACCGTTTACGGGAGACGGCAGGAGAAAAACCATTGAGAAAATTTTGCGAGGAAAGCTGTGTCTCCCGCAGTACCTAACGCCAGACGCGAGAGACTTGATACGGAAGTTATTAAAGGTATCTTTCGTCGTAGTAGCACTCAGTGTATCTACTTAGGAAACGAATAACGTATTCTGTGCATTAATTACAGAGACAAGTATTGCAACGGTTGGGATCGGGTCCCGAAGATGCCGAGCAAATAATGAATCATAATTTTTTCAAGCACATTAATTGGCAAGATGTAATTTCCCGAAAACTAGAACCTCCTTTTAAACCGTCGTTGGTAAGTGATTTCGATGAACCGTAGAACGTTGCGATGAAAAATCAACTAATATCGAAATATTTTCATTCTGTAGAAAAGCGCCGATGACACGTCGCAGTTTGACGAACAATTCACGGCAACCGTGCCAGTCGATTCTCCGGTTGAGAGTACTTTAAGCGAATCTGCCAATATGATCTTTCAAGTAGGTGCAAGATATGTGTATCTTTTATAAGTAGCCTGTACTTAGGGTTGCCATCGTTTTTACAGGAAAAGAACGTGAATTTGCTTTCTTGGAATATGAAAAAGACTACGCTCGAAAAAACTGGAAGTTCATTTTTAACTTGTCAGTTTTTATTTCTTCAATACGTATTTTTTATTGCTTTTAGAATTACAGATCAACTTTTTATCATTTTTAAATAACTCGGTATTGCATTCAATATTCATATTGGGGCTGAGCTCAGACGGACCACTTTAGGAGCCCATCACAACCACAAAACGGTGGTTGGACTGTCGCTGGAATCAACTTCGCGTTTGAAGTCTGTATCGATGACAAAAAACTGCACCACGAAATTGTTGCTTTTGAAATTGTTGTGACGTTGATTCCAGCGACAGCCCAACCACCGTTTTGTGGTTGTGATGGGCTTCTAAAGCGGTTTCAGCTCAGCCTAAAATATATAAATATGTAATTCGTTCATTATTAAGGGGAGGTTCCGGTTTAGAGTTCATTAAAATAGGTGATC
The DNA here is from genome assembly GCA_929113495.1 of Andrena minutula. Classification (NCBI taxonomy): domain Eukaryota; kingdom Metazoa; phylum Arthropoda; class Insecta; order Hymenoptera; family Andrenidae; genus Andrena; species Andrena minutula. Next base: position 72,964,321 of record OV815993.1, on the reverse strand, counting down.
TTTAGGAATTAATTAAAGGAAAATTACTATATATAATTTAATGGGACTTTTTGCATTGTATTAAGGATGTCTTCAATTTTAGAAATATATTTTTTTTTTATAATTAATCATTGCAGACGACACTGGAGTGTCGTTAAAGTCGAGGCGTCAAAAAATTCATCCAAATCGATGGGACCTGCATCTCCAAAAGTTATTATCCGATTCGACTGAAAACTTTTTTTATTTATTTTAAAAACACTGTTTCGAGAAAAACGAGTTTAAAGTTTTACGTGAACGCCGAGTGGCCGGGTGTTGCCCATGCATTTCCCGCTATTCAAATGCCTATAATTTCGTGAATTTTACGAATTTCAACAAACACGTAGTCCTAAAAGGTTGAACATTCAAAAATGAAATAACAAAAAAATCGCTATTTAAATCGGAACCTCCCTTTACATTACGAGAGACCTTGTTTCTCTCGTAGTTTCGTAGTTTCTCAGTAGACGCCGAGGTGGCAGGAACAGACAGAAGATAAGAAATTACTTTAAGATGATAATGGTCTCGCATAACACCATTAATCGCGAAATAAAGTATTTTCGCATACTTTATTGTTATTCAAAAGTACATTTACGCGTAATAACATAAGATACTTTATTTTAAAATACGGATGGCAACCCTACCTATAATTCGTCGAGTAAATAATTGGTGCGAAGTAATGCAATTACGTAAATACAACGGAATTCTCGTTCATAGGGTTTCACGTATGTAGCGCCAAGCGTTCTGGAGGAAATGTACGCTCAGCCACGTGTGATTAACGCTAGAAGTCCTCGCAAGGGTCTTTTGAGTACAGGATTCAGCGGAAGTCTTCACAGCCTGTCACCAAGATCGCCCGATGCTCATCTTCGTACACCCTCTCATTATCACCAACACAGGTACAGGTTCTCACCCCCCGATGTTCGCTCGATTTATAAAACTATAAAGCCACCCAGACCAGCCGTCAATGATTGATCGATTTGCAAGCGTTTAGTCGTTTACGATTCTTAATCCAGGCATCAGACTATGTACTCCTACTTGTTAAAATTTCTAGGCATCACGTAGTGGCCACGAATAGCGCAGAAGATACCGAAATGACCGATATAGGTCAGCTATCGAACCGTTTATAGTGATTCACGCGCACGCAACATACACGTGCGACAGGCATAAGTATGCGAGAAAACGTTGGACTTGCACCTTGAGCTCGGAAGAACGTTCGCAACATCATTCTCTAGCTTACTTATTTTTCTGTAGTTTAACAATCACACTTGGCGAAGGCGCGACTTGCTTACTTATATACTTAGCAACAACTAATCGTATACGCATACGCTAAGTGCGGTGCTTGGAGAACAGCGGCGTTAATCGCGTGCATAGAATTCTCACGCCGGGCCTGTAACTGCCTCCGCTGTGACGAAGGATTGCTCGCAGTTTACAGCACGAAGGGGGAAGAAAACTTACACATAGATATGTCGATACTTGTGTTTTCGTTATGTAAATATATGTAGATTTTTGATAAAATGTGCGTTCTTTTCAAGAGAGACGCTGTACCATTGAAAGGTCTGAGAAATATTTTTTGATGATACGCTATCCCAACGTTGCAACGAGTTATTTAAGTTTTTAAAACGCATGATACTTGGACTAATGCATACGAGTTTATTCTTACGTTAGTGTACAAAATTAATCCAACTAAACCGCTCGATTGTACGTGGTACTCGAATATGTGCACAGTCACGCACTACCTACAGATTTGCTCCGAATGTAACAATATCTGTGCCCTATTATCCACTCGATTTCTACCATTACGATTTATAGATCGTGCAAGCTCGTTTCGTTTCTTGAATAATTTCACGGAAGTGGCACGCGCGCCGAGGGGATGTGGGCGAGGGTTACGAAAGGACCGTACATTCCGAAATCGTCCGAACATCTTGTCGGTATGATAAATGCTGCGTCATATTTGTAGAGAAGATCGTGTGACAATTATCAAGTATCGGAAAGCCATCTTTTATCATTACCCTATAACGTTTTGATTCTTCTAATATAATACAACTCACGCAAATACGGATGCAATGTGTAAAATCAAGAACTGCATTGACCTGTGTGGTAGTAGAATCGGAAAGGTACGATACAGAAATTATTGCTCGGACTTAATTGTTGTTGGCCCGTCGTTCAGTGGCGGAGAAGAAAAGGAGTACGAACGAATCGCGTTTCTATCTCTTCCATGTGCTATAATAGATCGTTATACTTCAATCCCTTAATCATTGATCAGTCCGATTCTACTCTAAACCGCGAATCATTGTGGAAGGGACAATTACACATAAACAAATTTAAACTGCCCAAGTGTTCACAGCCAGCAGCTGGATAGTATTAACTTTTACATAGAGAAACCTATATACGCGCGCGTGTAATAAATAAGTATATAAAAGTTTTGTTAATAGCTAATTATGTTGTGCAAGTAAAATATCGAGAGTGAGAAAATTGATACTTTGTAAAATACATTTCATGCGTATATCACACACTCGTAATATGTATTTGGAGAAAGAGGTTCAAAGTAGGAGAATACTCCGATGCTTCTTTAAGTACAAAAAAAAATGTGAATGTTTCACTTCTATTACACATATGTCTATAATAAAAATATGTACAATGTAAAGATGTGAATACCGTATTTTCAAACATACTTGTAAATGCCTCGGCTGATTCACAATGTTATACATACCTGTGTAAAACGACGCAACGGCACAATTCCTACAATTGGACTTACATCAGCGTACAGTGGGGGACAAAATTATGTGGACACTTTTAAAATTCTTCAAAATTGGTCCAAACCTGAGTTTTTTTTAGAAGCTACAAGGATTAGTTTGCTAAGTGGCGTGTTTCGTCGTTTTGAAAAAAGTTGCAATTGGTCGAAATGGCAAAACAAAAATAAGAAAGATATTTTTTTAAACTTTTTTGTATGTGCTCGTAATGAAAATTTAAAAAATGTCTTTTGTAGATTCAAGTAAGTTGTATACACGCCTAAAATTTCATCAAAATTGGCTAACGTTGCTCTGAGCTATAAACGCTTAGATATCGCAGAATAAGGTCGAAAATCGCGACATTTCCGAAATCGGCGATTTCTAAAAAAATACTCAAGTTGTTTGGACCAATTTTGAACAAGTGATACGATTTTAAAAGTGTCCACGTAGTTTTGTCCCCCACTGTATTTACATTCTCCATTTTGGTGTCTACAACTGGAGCTGAATACGAACAACTTTATAATACTCGTGTTAACAAAATTTTATCAACGTTTGTCTTTTACAATTATCCTAACAGTCTAATTCGCATCTTTCGAAAGGATATGCAGAATTTGTTTTAATGTGATGCTACATATGTACATATGTATGTATGTATGTACATTAGAAGCTCTATGTAAATATTTATTAAAGACTTTTCTTGTTGCTCGTAATATAAGAATGATACTGACACTTTAGTAATGTACATGTATCGACCATTTTAGACATTGTAGACGTACATATATAATGAAGTATTGATAAAACGAAGTTAAAGCAGTCTAATAACGAATCCATGTGTTGGTCATTTACCGTTCGATTAACAGCAGATTAAAGTAATTAGGTAAGCGCAAAATGTTTCCAAAATCTTTCAAAATGCTTTTCGCAAAAATATTTATCGGGAATAGACACTGCAGAAGATGCAAATTTGTTGGAATACAAATTTACAGTACAATAGAACGTCAATTATTCAAACTGCTTGGGACCGAGGTGGTTCGGAAATTCGAATTGTTCGGATAATCGAAAAGTTCGGAGAATGAAGCATGTATGTAATTTACACAGTTTGCAACTATAGAAATTGCACCTAAAATTACTATCAGTACCGCTACACTGGTTCGAAGAAGTGGTAGGGATAACGCTGATACAGCATTGATTCGGATAATCGGCGGTTCGGTTAATCGAGGTTTGGATAATTAACGCTCTACTGCAATTTATGTTGTATATTTGAGGTGTATTATACAGTTTAATAGAATTAATACCGTTATTCGCATTGCATTGCAAGCAGAGTTGAGTATTATTCGAATAAAACGAAGTTATTCGAGAATAAAGAATAACTTTTTATTCGGAATAAAAATTTATTCAAATAATGCCCAATTCTGGTTATAGGTACTACCCCAAAGGTACATGTACCCTATTTTACTTATCAGCATTTAGAGCATTTAGTGCTTTGTGATTCTATATGGGTAGAAAACACATGTATACAGAGAGAGAGAGAGAGAGATATATATAAATGTAGTTTATATTTATTGTACACCTTAAATGTGTAACAAAATACGATTAACTTTAAGATCGTCTTATCCTCTTTCTATCTTGCCTCTCACCATTTCTATCCTCGTCAAGCTCCGCGATTCGTCTCTTTTTATCATTAGTGGAATCTTTGTTTCTGCTCTTTTTCAAATCCTTGCGATGTGATTTCTTGTATTTATGTTCACTCTTATATTTAAATTTACTCTCCTCCTTTCGAATACTTCTTTTAGCTTTCCCCTTTCTCCGACGGTGACTCGTCGCATCGTCGTTCAAGGCAGAATCTGATTTCTCTTTCTTCTTTCGTTTCCTTCTGGACTCTTTCGATATGTAACGAGTAGAAGTTTTGTGATTTATGCTGCTTGCACTACTGCTACTACTGCTACTACTGCTGCTGCTGCTCTTAATGCTGTTGTCACTGCTGCTGCTGCTGTCGCTATCGTCGCTATCTACATCATTATTGCTTTCCTTGTGTTTCACTTTCTGCTTCTTCGGCTTCCTTTTCTCGGCCTTTTTAGTTTCTTTTTCAAGCTGCTGTAATTTCCTGCAATTAATGTTCCTCAAATTAACTTCCTCGCGAGGCAATTAGGTATTCTCAGAAATATATGCGAGACAAGCTGCTCACTTTAGTAACTTCTTCTTCTCCTTCTTGGAAAGGGTTTTCAAGAACGTCATTTCCGATTGTTCTTCGTCGTCTGAAACCATAAGATGCTCGTGCTCGGGGACCCGCAAGTGTTGTTGAGCGCTGAGCGCGGATCTGTGAAAAAATAAGGCAGGGTATATTATAAAGTAGAAACCTATTTCTCTGAAATCTATGGAAACTGGAAAAAACTTTACTTTCGTAAAAAGTGAAACTCACTTTTTCAGTGCCAAACCGTCTTCCCTCATTTGTTGAACTAGCATTAAAGCATCCGGGGCGGATGGAGTTTGCGAATTACTTGCCATTACTACGCTCATTGCTTGGCTGTATAAAGGGCACTCTTTATCTGCAAATGCGAGACAAATCTATCGCTGTAATTTTGAATTCTCTTTATTCCAATACTATCCATTTAAATATCAATTACCCTACAAACCTGTATTTATGTGTCCCCATTTATGGCACTTAATACACCGTACATTGCGTACTTGAATACCAAAGGGTTGATCTCTAATTTCACTGTCTCCTTTACAGTAACTTTCTCTCGGCGCGTTATACTTGCGTTGCCATTCGAACTTATACTCCGGCTCGTTATCTTCTTTCTCGCGTTCTTTCTTCGCTCCGGGTGGTGGCTCGTACATAAAATTCACGCTCAGCTTATCCTTGCTTTCCTTGCTCAGCAAAGCTCTGCGAAAAATTCGGGCCAAAATGTAGGAAAGCAAGGAAAAGAAGAGAAGACCTTGAGGCGGGTATCCACTTGTTATAGCCTCGTATCGCTCGACTCACTTGTTGTTATGAAGATCTTGTTCCTTCTCATACTGAACACGTAATTCTTCTTGCTTCTTCTTATAAGCTTCGGCTTGCTGCTCAGCCATCCATACCTACCGCGAAAGCAATTAATCAAATCGTTTTACAAAACACAGATAACCTCAAAAAAGCAAAGGAAGAAACATACTCGTTTCAAGTTGTCCCTGGACGCTGGGTGGAAGAACTTTTTGCACATATAATTGTTGAATCCTTTCCCCATTTTGAATTACGGCAACAGAGCGCTGAATTGACGTTCGATTAATATCTTCGTGTACAGCTTGGCGTACGATGTTTACAATGCACTTGCTACTGACTGTGACTTGACCACTACTCCATTAGAATTTTTCGGCTGTCAAGAAAGGTTAGTTCGAAAACAACAGGAAGGACTCTACTTTACGTCAAAATTTCTTGAATGTTAAACACGTCGTTGTAACGTCGTAACCACCACCGAAAAGGAGAATATAAATACGATGGAGAAAGTATACGCTGTATGAAAAAAATAGTGATTAACAGTACGTACATACATACGCGCATATATACGTATTTACTCGCGTGCACATAAAATATTTTCAATTATAGATTTTCTCCGTACGTTACTTGATTCTCGAAGCACATCGATCACTGTCATTTTGACAAACAAGGTTAATCCACTTTGCAGAGGAAAGAAAAGAGAATATTTTGAATTTTCTGTTTTGTTTTCCTTTTCGTTCGAAGGAGATTCGTCAGAGTATTAAAGCGTTTCGCTGAATCAATCAAGTTTGCGTCGCAAGTGTGGGAATTCGTTGGAATCGTCCGCTAGAGAATAGAATTGAATAGAATTCCAAATGCAATGAAAATAAACGAGAAAAACATGGTTGCATTTGCGACTTCGGCAACGCCCGTAGATCGCGAAGGTTGGTTGAACAAACGCGGCGAGCTGAACCGCGGGTACCAGAGAAGATGGTTCGTCCTCAAAGGAAATATATTGTTTTATTTTGATCGACGCGGCGATAAGGAGCCAGTGGGTATGATAGTCCTCGAAGGTTGCACTATCGAATTGGCAGAGGACGAGGAACAGTTTGGCTTTCAAATCGTGTTCCATGGCCCGAATAATAGGAACTATGCTCTGGCTGCGGAATCTCAGGTAAAAAGTATTCCTTTAATTCTCTATTAGTCAGGGAGCTAGTGAACATTTTTAGTGTCTCATATCGTCGAGGTTTTTCTATCATTTTTTTAATTACCCTTGTGCTGAAAGTCAATGGACAGGTGGTCTGGCAGTCGAGACTCAGGACAGGGCCTGAGAGCATGTCCTTGAACATGTCAAGTTTGGGAGCATCTCCGATTCATCGCGACAAGGCTGAAACTACCCCCATTAATCAACAACTTAATTCAAAATAAGAAAATCGTAGGCAGCGCTCCGTGGGGACTTTAGTGGTCTGGCAGACCCCCAAACATGTTTAAAAGAAATAAAAAATTGAACTCACAAGGAGAGTATTTTAGGTGTCCGTCTCCGATCATTTTGATTTTTGGACATGTTATAAAGGACCGAAAAATAAGAAATATGTGTTTTTTTATTTTTCCCCGGTTTCATATTTGGGGGTGAAAACTGCGTTCAAAGTTAGGGTTGAAAAATCATTTTTGTGGAATATCTCGAGATTTTGAAAATCTGGTGAGTCAGTCATATTTCGCATTCAAAGACACAAAATTCGTCCATTGACACTATTCCCCTATCTCTAATAGTTCTCGAGATATTCCACAAAATGATTTTTCAACCCTAACTTTGTATGCAGTTTTCACCCCCCAAATATGAAAACGGGGAAAAATAAAAAAAACACGTATTTCTTATTTTTCGGTCCTCTATAATATATCCAAAAATCAAAATGATCGGAGGCGGACACCTAAAATACTCTCCTTGTTAGAGGAATGAGGCTGAATTTTGGTGGAATAATCGTTTATGTTGTAAAACCAATAGAAAAAATAGTCGGACAGTCTATAAGAGGTGATAAGACCTTGCCAGACGTTTACAAATGAATCTCGAGCATGTAGAGAGCCCAAGGCGGTTTTGGCTGTCTCCTCAAATAACTTTACATTTGATGTAACCGAGGGGGAAGAAAACGACAACCGTTTTACCATTGCATCAACGAAGTATAGGATAGTAGTGACTATACGCTTGATTTGTAAATGTTTGGCAAGGTCTTATCACCACTTATAGACTGCCAGATTATTTTTTCTATTGGTTTTACAACATAAACAATTATTCCACCAAAGAGTGGTTTGGATTTTGAAATAGCCTCTTTTTGGGCCCACAATTTTGGAACTGAATTTTATGCCAAATGATAGCTTATGATGAGACGTCAATCACTACAAATTTTCAAGTTGAGGTGACAATTAGTTTCTGAGATATAGGAGGTGAAGGAAGTGAAAATTCATTAAGACATCAGCCCATACGCTTCAATGTATAGACTTTTATGTCATTCTGATAATTTACACAATTATTTCCACGGGTTTTGCTGACTGCTAACAACGAATTTGAACTTAGATTTCAAAATTCACGAAAAAAAATCAAACGGCCGATTCAACATTGTGGACAATATATTAAAAAAGCACCTACTACACAGGCATTTATATTTCTTGATTTTTTTTTCGTGAATTTTGAAAATCTAAGTTCAAATGCCAGAGGGCCCATCCATTGCCTTTCAGCATAAGGGTAATTAGAAAAATGATAGAAAAACCTCGTCGCGATGAGACACTAAAAATGTTCACTGGCTCCCGGACTATATCGCTGTACTTTATATTTCACCTTGGATGAGCGAGAATTATTATTAACATTCCCCCCCATTAACATTCAGGAATCTATGGAGCAATGGATGAAGGCTCTGGCGTGCGCGAGTTACGATTACATGAAGCTGATGGTGGCGGAATTGCAAAGGCAATTAGACGCAGCGGAAGAAGAAACCACGGTGGTGATAGCCCCCGCGGAATCTCCGAAAGCTCCCCCGCGTCAGCGACACAATCCGTTCAACAGACCGGAGTCTCATCAGCGTTCGCAGAGCGTCAGATCCGCCCCTGGCCGAACGGAGAACGTTCCCCGGGCCAGGGTAACGTTTCGAGAGCTCCACACCATGTACGGTAGAAGAATCTTGGCGGATTTAAACGAATGGAGGCACGCGAGGAAAAACGCAGAGGCTCCCTTGATTACGCTCTAACGCCCCTACGTGTGTAAATTGTACATATTTATATAGATAAATACGATCGATATAATATGATAAATAAGTAATACGATCTGGTACTTATTAAACATTTTTAGAACGTATCATTTATTTTTATAACAGCGATACTTGTAATCGGGGACGTATAGTACTTTGGAACATTGCGAGCACAGTATAAATATCTTGTGATTTTCTATAACGCGGAAGGCGTTTTCGAACAAGTTACTGTCGAAGAATAGAATATGTTTGAATACATGCGCACTTACACATACGCATAAAAGTAGACGGATAAGCGTAGTTTTTTATTCAGGTGTATTAAAAACAGAATTAGTCTGATAAGATGGAATTGACCTTGAAATGAAACACGTAACGGTTGTCATCGTTCGTTTATTATACAAGCTAAATTTGATTGTACAGTACATATAAATAGAAAACCTAGAAGAGAAGCGCGTAAACGATATACAGTATACAGTGTAGGGTTCTACCCTGTCATAAATATTATACGTCGAAGCAGAGAAATAATAGACTACTTAAATTTAAATACACCCTTCTTCCTCGCGTCACCCGGTAGATGCCTAGCACCTAGTAAAAGTCGCGCTTTGTCTTCTTCTTGAGGGGCAGATTCCTCCTGCGGACCTCTCGGCTTGATTTGCAATTTCTGCTTAATAGCTTGACTCAGTATAACGCGCCTAGAATCGCTTTTCATTGCCAAAAGAAGATCGAGCCACGTCCACGTAACATTATGGTATTCCAACGTAGGAATTACCAGAGCGAAGTCGCGAACGTCCTCTAGATTCTTCTCCTTATTCCCCTGTAATCGCAAAGCGGAGGATTCAGCAAGTCAGCAATTAGAATGTAGAAGAGAGTAATTAATGTTTAGGGAGTTATCTGGAGAGATAATCACCTTGTAAGATACACGAACCGGTACTTCTGGTATTTTAATGTATATAAAGAGTTTATTTTTATCTGCCCTTTCTTTCATTTTCTCCACATCGTCTCTTCTCTCGATCGGCACGTAAAACGAGGAATCCCGTTGCGGCGCTGGGGGCTCTTCTATCCCTTCCGGATCTCTCTCGGGGAAGCAGAACTTGAGCATGGTGTTGAAGAACTTCTTGGTCAGACCTAGATGAAAGTATGAGTGGTAATGATTGAAGTATGAATTTGGGGCACGATACGTGACTTACAATGGAATACTGCGAACCTGGACTCGTCGATTGGAACGCAACTTTGTGGGGTTTTAGAGCGACTCAAAACAAGAACAACGGTGTGTTTCATTTGGGCCCTATCGCTCTTTACAGGGGTGAAAACTAACCTCAAAGTCAAATTGGCACTTCCACTTTTTCGCGTATGACAACTACAACAGACAGAAAAAATGTTTCAAACAAAATTTAATGGTACAATGAGCGCTGCAAACTTCCGTTAACAAAATTTTGAAAAGTTTTTTCGTTCAGGTATTTTTTTAAAACTCTTTTCAAAATTTTGTTAACGCAAGTTTGTAGCGCTTATTGCACCATTAAACTTTTATTTGAAACATTTTTCTGTCTGTTGTACTTCCAGAGTTATACGCGGAAAAGCGGAAGTGCCAATTTGACTTTGAGGTTAGTTTACACCGCCTTAAAGGGCGACAAGGCCCAACTGAAACACCGTTGCTCTTGTTTTGAGTCACTCTAAAAACCTACAAAGATGCGTCCCAATCGGTGAGTCCGGGTTCACGGTGTTCCCTTGTTAATTTCATTTTACCTATCGTCAGAGGAACCACGTTGATCTCGAAGTGTTCTTTCACAGATATCCCGGCAACCGGCGCCTTCTCCCTACAAAAGACTCGAAGAGCTCTCTGCCTGTCAACGGGCATGTTGCTCTGTAATTCCGTGGGTGTCAACACTTCGGTATAAATCTGATTCGGTAGTAAATTGATCATCCTGACGTAACCTAATTCAAGAAGATGCTCGACCGAGTCGTCGGTCTTGCTGGTTTTGGTGTACAAGAAATTGGTCAAGATAAGGTCGGCGATCCCCAATTGACCGTCCGCGTCCGTTAACCTCCACTGGGCGTGTTTGAAGCAGATCTCGGCCACCCTCGCGACCGCCGCTGGTTTATCCTTCAACGTGGTAGAAGCCGTGGCGGGCGCGGTGGTTTCTTTATAACAGCTCAACATCACGTCGAGCTCTTCCGCTTTCGCACCGAGCTGTTCCTTGCACTCGAACACTCTTGCCTCCAGCCGTTCCATCTCGGCCAGCAACACGGAGCCATATTCCTCCGCGAGAGCTTTCTGCACCAAATACGTCTCGCGCTCCAATCTCCGTAATTTCGCCACCAATCCGCGCACAGTGTTCTGCAATTGCTGAATCGGTCGCTTTTGATCCTCGACCGAGTGAAGCTGCAGCTGGAATCTCATTCTCTGCAACCGCTCCGACGCCTCCTTTCTCCTCGGCTCTACGTAAAGCAGCAGATTATTCACGATATCCAAGATCATCGCGTATTGCAGCGAATTCGTGCAGACATCCAAGTCGTGGTGCATCAACGTGAACGCGTCGGCCGCCGACAGCTCCTTCCTCTCCCACGGACTGACTTCTTCCCTCGGAGGTGGTGGAACTTGATCCACCGATCCAACGTCCAATGCTTGTCCATAACCGACGTAGAAGAATTCACACTTGCACCTCGAGACGATTCGTTGTAGTTGGTGCTGAGGTCCACCACCGCCGCCGACTGTCTCGCTGACCACACCGCCGACGCTTTGACCGGAACCTACCAGCGCCGGTACATCGGGCAAGCCAGCTATCACCGTCGAATCTTTCTCCTTTCAAGGACAACCCCTCACGTTAGCATCTTCTATATTTTACAATAAAGTATGTACAATACATATGTCGATACTCACTTGTATGTTGTCCAACGTCAACCACATTATGTTATCGTCGATATTCTCGTCGATGTTTGCACTGACAGTGGCATAATACTGCATACATTCCAACGAGCCAACCCACGTTGTCTTCGACGCCAAAGTTCTTTCCCTCCATACCGGTTGATGGATTCTCTGCAATATTTCAGCCTTCGCCGCGGACAGGATCACGTAGCCTCGCGTCTCTATACCTTTCAGTAATACTTGACTGTTTACCAACGCAACTAAAACATAGATAATAGGTATACATTTCTTAACACAAGTAGCGTTTTTAATCTCTACAGGTCTGTACGTAAATACGATGTATTATATTGTCATACTCAGCCAATTTTTATGCAAAACGTCGTCCTGGTGGCAAGCCGCCAGTCCACGTAGCTGTTGGCCTCTGGTCTGCACGGAGAGATCGTCACTAAAAGCAACCGGCTTGTTCGCAGCCTCGGCTATCAGCCTCTGCAGCATCCCGACCGCTTCACCCTGTTGCGGTTTCGCCGCGGACGACGAGCTCACGTGCGTCGGGGCGTTTTGCGCCTCGACAGATCTCGTTCGATTCTTGTGCCGCGTCGCGGAGCTTTCCCTGCGAAAACCTTTCAGCGCCGCGGTCGAGAGATTCTTCTTAAGTTGTTGGGTCTTGATGAAAGAGTCGAAGAGCGCGAACGCCACGTCTCTATTGGTTTTCGTCCAAGCTCCCTTCAGATCGTGCACCACCAGCCTATGAGTAGGAGTGTCACCGCCGCTCACCCCCGCTACCATCGCCTCCCTGCCGTAACTGACACGCGCTACGCTCAAGCAGTAACATTTCTCGACCGGTTGCCTCAACGAGGCGGTCTCCTTGTCCTCCTGAAGAGCGCTTTTCAGCCAAATCTCCGCGTCGCTCAACTCGCAGTTCATATAAATCACCGACCACGCGGCCCTCGGCCGATGTATCAAGCCGTCATCGATCGGGTGCAACGAGAGATTGTGCTCGCAGCTGCAGACCACCCTTCCACCGGTCACCTCGAAGCCGCGCTGCATGGCGAACGACATCCAATAGCTGACGTGAAATTGATGGAACGCCAGGGTCAATCTGACTTTCTTGTAATGCCGGCTCAGCTGCTTCTTCCTGGGCCTGATGTTCTTGAACAACGGCCCTTTCCTCGTCGGCCTCGTAGCGCCGGACAGAATGAACTTCAAGTTCTCGAACCACCTCAGAGTGCTCCCGTAGAGCAAAGCGGTCGGCGCGCTCGTCATGGTCGGCGATCCGTTCGGCTTAGTCTCCAGCGACAGGCTGACGTTCAAATTCTGCGAGCGGAACGCCCGGAAGGAATCGTGCTCTTGGTTACTCGAATATTCCGGCAGCCTGTCCGGAGCGCAGGGTATCGCCGCGTGGTGGTCCCTAGGATCGCCAAGGCACACCCACGCCAGTTTCATGCTCAAACGGACGTTCGGTAGATGCAGTAACTTGCAATCGTCGTATTTGCTCGCCGTCCGTACGTAAACATCCAGATCCCCCTTCACGATGATTCTGCCCTGCGTCCAATCCAGCTCCAGCCCCGTCCACGTCAGCTCCATCTCTTCGGTGGTGTTGTATGGATCCAGGGAACCGTGCAGCAACACCGTCAGTTGTTTCACGCAAAGCGTCAGTCGTCCGTGCAACGCCAGTCGCATCTTGTCCCAAAATGGTAACGGGGGGCTTGGATCTCGCGACGGGTGGATTATTTTCTCGAAGCTGAGGTTGCATTGCGCTATCACCGGCTCCCAGCACGGGCCGAACGCGTACCGGAATTTATCGATGTCCCAATTCAGATCGTGATAATATTTCAACGATGTCATTCCCCTTTCCACCACGATGTCGTCCCAGGGCGCTCCGATCTCGATCCTGACGGTTCGCCTGGCTCTCGGCGGCGCTAGAGCTTCCGCGCCGGCTAGCCTGCCCCACACGCTCAAGCTCTCCACCAGCAGTAACGGTTGTGGAAAGTCTCGCAACTGTAACTTCCATTCAGCGCATTTCAGGCTGATCCCTCTAACCCAGAGCGCGCTGAACTCGAGGCCGTCCTCGGGCCAAGGCGTCTCCGAGTCCATTTCCCTGACCGCCCTTGTCGCGTTCTCCGCTCCATCCACTGACGGATCGGCTAAAGCCAGTATCTCCAGATCCAGCATCGTCCACGCGAATAGTCGCGTCCTTGCCGGGCCAGCGCGTTGCATCTGCTTCCACCTTTGCACGTAAATCTCGGCGTTCTTCTTGTTCAAGCTGGCGTACAGTTCCTCCACTTTACCCTGGGGTAGTAACAAATGAGCTCGGCAAAGCTCTTGCACTTTCGCGTCCAGCATCGCCTGTCGCTTTAAGCTCTCTTTATACTCGTCTTCCAACAGCTCGTAATTGTCCTTTAACCGAACCTCGAACGGATCGTCGCTTACCTCGAACACCCACTCCTTGATCTGCAATTCGGATAAATGATTACGATACTAAATACAGACCACGTTAATTAAATCGGGATTACCTTTGCCTTACCTTTATAACCAAATCGCACGGTAAAGGTTTTCCTTTTCCGCTACTCGAAGAAGAAGAAGAAGTAGAAGAGGATGAGGATGAAGAGGAGGAGGAAGAAGAAGCAGAATGAATTTCCTTCAGCCACTTTCTTATACTAAAAAGCTCGTTTTGTATCGCGTCCGTGAACTGATGCTCGTACGGGAAGCAAGCTTTCACCGATTCGATGTTCAGCGCCCAACTTTCGTTCCAATCCAGGACGAAACCATCGTTACTTTGCCTTTCAACCCGCAGCTCCTCGTTATCCGGGATTTTAACTAATTCGAAACCTTCGATCACGATTATGTCAGCCATGTCTAGAGTAGCTCGAACGTAATTCAACCGCCATTCACCCTGCGACCATCGTAACTGATCCGACGATAGCTCCAAAAAGTGTTTCGGAGATATATCTATAGACAGACTGATACCCCCAGTCGCCAGTATATCCAACAGCCGTTTCTGCTTAGCAACATTTCCATCTGTGAACAGAAAGTAAAATGCAAATCGGTATCGATGCATGTACACGTTTCTTTACTCGTACATATGTATACATTACTACACCTGCAGTACCTTGAGCGCCAATCGACGATGCATCCCGGCTTAAAATGGATCGAAAATCTGCAGACTCCAGCCACAGATGCAAAAGCCGAAGGTGCAAGTTTGGACTCCACGCCAAATTGGTGCCATCTAGACTAATATTTATCGTTTCGCTAGTCACGGCACCTTTGCATTTTCTTATAGCGAGAAAAGGACGGGCCAATCCCTGTGCGTGTTGACAAACGATAGGTTCGTTCTTGTTTAAAGTTATCGCACTTACACCTTCCGCCACGGCAACTAGCCGTTTCGCATTATGTTCTAAGCTGGCGGTGTCTAAACGCATCATAACGGACACTAAAAATGGAAACGTAGACATTAAGCCACTACACTCGGTATATGTTCAACCACGTGTAACTGGGCTTTAGAGCATATACTTACGATTATTTTCCGCGATAAAGAACACATTGCAGTTGGTTATCTTCAGATTTAATTGAACAACACTGTCTAAGTCTTTGGCTTCCTTCGTTGTCTCGGTTTTTTTGTACTTTTCGCAGCATCTACGGAACAATCTAACGTGATTTTCTATGACTTGAAGCCCCCACTGTACTGTAGATATTGGGTACGTTTACTTAAAGAGTCATGCCTAATTGGCAGGCGGAAAAAAGTGATTTTCAGGAATTTTTTGTGGAAAATCTAATATATACTTTTTACAATTATTTGCTTATTTTAAATGTACATATATTCAGCAACTCTCAGTAATTTTGTTACAGGCAAATATTAAAAAGTGAACGAATAACAGCCACTCTCCCGGAAGCTATTTTTTTAGCGGTGAGCACGATTTCTCCGTGCCGGATCATCCGAAATCGAAAAGTGAAGAAGATTCTGTTAGTACATGAGTTTATCTAGTTCGTGAACGAAGGATTTTTGTTTTCGATGCAACTTCTATTTTTAATTTACGAAAAACGAACAATTCAGACATCGAAAAATCATGACTTTGCGTTAAACGGCCGCCATTTTGTCTGAAATCATTTTTTTTTTTAAATCCTTCGTTCACGAACGAGATAAACTCGTATATTAACAGAATTCAGATGATCCGGCTCGGAGAAATCGCGCTCACCGCGCAGCGCCATTGTAAAAACAGCTTCCGCGATAATGGTTGTTATTCCTTCATTAATTAATATTTTTCTATAACAAAATTCCTGAGGGTTGCTGAATATATGTACTTCTAAAATAAGGAAATAGTTGTAAGAAACATATATCACATTTTTCACAAAAAATTCCCGAAAATGACGTTCTTTTTCGTTTGCCAACTAAGCGTGACCCCTTAAGGTAATACTTGTACTACAATCAGTGACGAATTTAAGGAAAAAGACCCAAGTGGAAAACGTTCTGAGGGGCCCATTTTTTCGGGACAATGACGAGGTACTTTACTAAAAACGTACTAAGACCGGCGCCACAAAACCAAGCGGCAACTTCTCATCGGTCGCCCGCTAAATTCGCCACAGACTACAATGCTAGTAGTCGCGTCTTACTTGTACGCCTCTTCCAGAAATCTAGCGAGTTCTAAACTCCATTCGGTTACGAGAGCGTCAACAGCGATTCCTATGGCATTGGTGCGCGTCGTAGCTAATAATACTCCAATGGACAGCGGTGTTCCCCATCGGTGAGATGTTTCCGAGGTGACAGTATTGGACCCGTTCAAAGCGCAACACAGAGATTCAACTACCAATTCCATACTCCAGCCATCGACTGTCGTGTCTGTGAAAAATGGGACAATTATTTGGCAGTTTACTACTAACCCTCCCTTGTATCGAGATACTCCATCCAAGGGCGCCAGGCGTCGCAGCCTCACGTACCCGTAAGTGTATTTAAAGAGAACTTCATATGAGCCACGCTGCATGAAACTTCATCGACGTTTAGTAACTTGACGCTCAGGGATGAATCGTAAAGTTCGGTGTTCACTCGCACATCTAGCCACGGTAAACTATTCTTCAACGTCACGTTGCCCACGGGTCTTGAAGCATCTTGATCTGTACTGCATAATATCGTCTCCCAATCTTTGTGGTCGTAAATGATCGAAAGACTATTGATTTGCGTCGCGATTTGCAAAACATTCTGCTCCACCTGCTCAAGTAATATGTGCATGTTACGTAAATAAATCCAATTCGTTAAATTGGTCCAGTAACTAACGTGTACGTATGTTAATACCTTTGACTTCACTAATAAAGATCGTAGCGTCAGGACGGGAAGCTTGCTACGAACCAACAGCCCATCCAAGTTTAAAGTAAGATTCAATTGAGGGCCACATGCTTGGAATTTCGTGGTAACTTGGAGACCCTTCATTGTACCCTCCAAGCCAAGTACCATCCCATCCTCCCTGCCCGTGATTATCGACGAATTGCCGACTTTCAATGTGAAATCCTGCTCAATGTGAAATTTCTCTTGCCTTCAGCTCGTATTTAATCGCCTTACATACAAAATCACCGATCGCTAGGAAACTTTACCTTTGGTATAATCGGTGCTAACCGAACAAATAGATCGTCGCAACAGTCGGCAGGTGCATCCGTAGCCGGATACGCAGATTCCGGGGTCAACGAACTTCTGTCTTTGAAGAAAGTGACGAGACCTGCTCCTCCGGAACCCTCTGTCTGCGTTATTCCGATGTACAATTTCTATAAATTATATCCTGCTTGATTCCAATTCATTCCCATTTCAAAGGGCAGCTGTTCAGGATCGTCCGTTAAGTGCGCTAAACACAAATAGCTACCGTTCAAAGCATTGAGCTACATCATTGGATCGCCGTGTAATATTTATCGCCTTACTCTATGGCCCTTGTGATTTGCGCGTAGAAACGAATAACTTGTACGGCGCATGCGTAACTAACAATTGCTCACCTCTACGGACAACTCCCCCTGTGCTTTCAAAGTTGCTTCCGCTGTCCCGGCGAACGATATCTGGGACAAACACGCGTCCGACGCGTGGCGTAACAATTTCATCGCCCCCCCTATAACGGCAGCGGACGCTAGGAGAGTACGAGCTCCGTGGACCACGCTGCCGTCCAAACTGAGGCTCTCCGCACTTCCGTTAGCCAACCACCCGTTGCCCAAAACCAGCAGGCTCAAGTTTTCTACATGCACAGCCATGAACTAGAAAAGTTTTCAAACATTTCCATTAACAGAACACGATTGGTGATTGATTAATGCGCGAAACATTGGTGTAATTAATACCGTATAATGAGATCGCTATACACGATCAATGTACAAACATACCTGTACAAACGTTATAATTATTGGTGGAATCTTCTTGTTTCTGAGGTCCATTGGCCTCGAAGGCTTCTTCGTTGTACAAATAGGTTTAACAGGAACATCTTTATTAATCCTGACGTCTTTCATGATTACCGCCAGAAGTTTCGCTACGTCGCTGCTAAACAGACTGCTACGTATACTAATCTCCTCAACTTGCTGAAACCGAACGAGAATGGTGTCGATCTGTTCCTAGGTTTTTCTAACGACTGTTCAAGGATATTTCTAGCGATATCGTTCTAACTACTTACCAGCGTGAAACCATTTTTAGAAACGTTTACGTCTCGTAGTATAAAATATGGCAGCGATATGTGTCCGACACGTAAATAAATTTTGTATCGCCTCTTTACTAGCCATGCCACGAGCCTTGGTATCACCCTGATGGACAGATTATGGATAAAATAGTGCGCCGGATAGAGAATGTTGTAATTTTCTACTATCTCTAACCTTACCAGGTGAAACTACAATAAAGAACGAAGCAGACTATGCAACAGGCGAATAACCCAGTCATTTTTACAAATTACATAGCGCAACTGGAATACAAATACACTTCAACACCAATTCGAACCATGAAAACTGTTGGTTCTTTTAACTCAAACAATTGAAGAAAAGAATTTACTGGCGACAGCGAAACCACCAGCGATCGACCTGGGTCGACCGACAGCTGATGAACCGCACACTGTATTATTATTTATCTGCCATTATCTATTTACGTATTAATGATGCATGATTTGTTGAATGTTGTTTTTTTTATCGATCATGTCGATATATCGATTCGTACGTTTTCGACAACCTCTCGCAGTTCGCTGTTGCGTGATCACGTGAACATAGCCACGGAAATGTATTGTTACCAGTGTTGCCAGATTTTTGACAAGAGTTGTCGCCAACCAAGTTGTCTAAAGTCGCCCAAAATTATTAATCTGAAAATGTGCATTTGGGTTTTTGATTGGCCCGTCATTTTTCATCTATTCCCGCTGATTTTGAAATCTGTCCATTATACCAAGATAATGAAGATATAAAGTAAAAAAACTAAATCTTGTGTTCGATTTGATATGTTTTTTTTATTATACTTATTTAAATGCGCAATGCTTTGCCATAGATTTGCTACCATAAACGTGAGTTGTTAAGAGTGGTTAAGAGTAAAATGGCGTATATCTCTTTCTCTCTCGTGGGATTTCGATCAAACATGGCGGACTGTCACTTGTTGTGTATTTAGCGGCGATTTTAAAAACAGGAACGCGGGTTGGTGCCCGTGGAGCGCTGAACCGCTCTGCTCGTCGGAGTACGCGGGTGTTATGAATAAAATAACTATTTCTTCTGGTAAAACTTGTATATTTTCTTAATGAACTTAAGCGATTGCTTTCAAAAAGAGAACAAGACTTGCACAATAAAGAGTCAAAACCGTTCTGCCTTCTCGAAGTCCTCCGTCGATGCTCCTTCCCTCCTCGAACGTGGTGCCCCTTCCATCCTTGCGCGTCCTCCCAGTCCTTTGGCCAATCAGGATGAGGGATGAGCCGGATTCAAAGGGTAGGCTGTCCCGCGGATGTCCGTCCGCCCCCGCGAATCGACGGCCATCTTTCCCTCCGTCTTCAGGTGGTGGTGGAAGCTCGGTGGAAGCGCGCTTTTCCGTTACACAGCGGGGTGCACACGTGGGAAAAGAAAGTTAGCTCAGCTCCGAGGATCGAGAAGACAACCCTTGAAGGAAATTTATGACTGCCTTAGCGTCGCCAACACTTCTGGAGTCAATCAACACTCCTAAAGACTAACAAAGGACAAGGCCTTCTCAAGAGATTACGTGACTTAGAAGAAACTCGCAATTCGTTTCGGGGTCTGTTAATAGATATCCTCTTCCTGTTTTCGAGCTCTGCCCAAGATCTTTCCCACGAATGCCACCCGCATTGCGCATCCTTTATAATACTTCTTAATCATACGCAAACATCTACTTTCAAACTTCGCTCCTAATTTACCTATCGATTATATACATTTTCGTGACTACGTTCGCGTGGTCACGCAACACACTCGTGTCCAGACTCGTGTCTCTACTGTTGCGAGTTGCGATCCTCGCTCTAGCGGCGTTTAACTTAAGCTCTTATAGCGCGAAGTTTGAATAGAAAAGATTTAAGAATGAACTTTACAACATTAGAAATTCGTCCTCGCCTCCTTCTTTATCGTTCGAAAACATTGTAAGTAATTATTAAAAAGAGGAACGTACGAAGGAGCTTGTTTCTTTGTCTCGCTTTCGATCACCGACGTTATTAGAGCCCAGACGTGTTGTAATGAAATCCAGCTTTGATCAATCTTAAAACATCTTCGTTCTGTTTCTTGTCTTTAAATAGTTCTAAATCGTTTGACAATTTAATTCAGTTCAGTTCAATAAGTTTTATTGAGTTCTAAGTTATTTGTTACAAAACATTTCGTTCGTTCAGGGAGAGTCCTTCAGGGCTCCACGGATACCGGACCTAACGGAAACGCCCTCAACCCACAAGAATTCCCAGCCGGCCCCGCAACATGCTTAAGGAATTGGTAGGGTTTCAACTTTCTGGTGAAATTAATATTGCGTTATTGTTACGTGAGGAGGTTGAATTTTTAACGACCGTGCGGTTGAGTCTAATTTTATCACGCAACGCTTAACAATTTAAAACTACTATTAATAATTTTGTCATAAACAGAGTTATTGACTAATATTCCGGATTGTTTTGGATACGGCTTTTGTCTGAAACCTATACAGGTTTCCCGATCAGGATTTGGCACTTAGGAGACTGGTTGGAAAGAAAACTGAGTCAGATCTATATTATAAAAATTACCATGTATTACAAATAAGCAATGAGGAATACAAAAGGATGGTACAAAACGGGGATTTTACATGGGTTTACGCTACGATAAACAATATAAGTTTTCAGTTCGAAAATTACAATATTCGTCGCTAAACTGGGCGTACATACCCAGATAGCACAACGTCTGGTAAAGTCTTAAAGACGTCTTAAAGACGTCTTGTTACCAATCAAGACGTTCAGACCTAAAATGGACATAAACTAGACGTCTCTAAGACGAGGTGTGCTATCTGGGTATTGAAAAGGTGAAACACACTACTCGCTTTGGCTGGGATGATAAACGGTAGCGATAAGCAATAGACAATAACCAACTGTTAGACGATACCCAATCGTTGGACGATAATTGATTGAGGGAAAATCCCCACAACTAACGCAACGGTTAAATCAATTATCGTCGTTACGTCTCTCGCTGTCTCTCTCTCTCTCTCTCTCTCTCTCTCTCTCTCTCTCTCTCTCTCTCTCTCTCTCTCTCTGGTAACCTGGAGCGGTCTTACGGCCGGACGACGTGATACGTACTTAAAGTCGTGTTCAGCTTTATTGGCCGGCGAGTTTCGTGAGGGGTATTCTCCCACCACACCGGTGCCTGCCTCGGTGCTCCTTTTATCTACGTTCTCGCTCTCTCTCGGGCTACGCCTGGCCGTCGTACGGTTCCCTGAGCACTGGAAAACCGGTTTGCAAAGCGTTCCATCTCGCTCCCCCCTTCGGCCAGAACGAAGCGAGAAACTCATACTTGGAATTAAGGCTTGGCCAGCGGCTAACGGGATTCTGCCGTAGCTTCGTCTCGTATTGGCTATGCGTAGCCAATACGATTCGTAACGCACACTACTATTACGCTATGAATAAACAACAGTCACACGGCATCGTTCAGGCGGAGTCGAGCACCGTTCCCCTTACCCCACCATATCCTTCGGGGGTCCTGCAACTTCGACTGCCAATCCACGATCGTTAGGTGGTAGTGGCTGATTTCTCCTCGCGCGCTGCTCGAGAAACCGAACTCACCGGCCAATAAATCTGAACACGACTATAGTTACAAACATAGGCTTGCGTGTTTTTATGCGCACGAGTTTATACTCTTGGCAACTTTGACATTTGCGTATAAAATCCTCCACGTCTCGTCGCATCCTAAGCCAGTCAATTCGACTTCGTATGGGTCGGTATGTTTTCGTCACGCCTTTGTGTCCTCCTATCAGGCTTTCGTGATAGTGGCGGATGAGATCTTCTCTTTCGTCTTTCGGTAGTTGTTGGATTTCGCCGGTGCAGATCGTGATTTGCACGGGTGTTCCTTTAAAGATTTCCTCATGGTGCACTTTGAGGGTTCCGGCCTTGAACTAGTGTAGACTGTAAAGTTTCGCCCTGTGTCGGTCCCTTTCTATGGCGTTCCTGAATCGTTGTCGGCGTGTAAAATTCTCCATCGTGTGAGCCGCGATACTGGATCCTTGACCGAAAAAAGCCATTGTAGTGGGCGGTGGGCGGTCACCAGGCAGAATTTCCGTGCCCGTAAATGTCTGTCCTGAATTGTTTCACGGCGTAGATTATGACGAGTGTTACGTGAGGGCGTTAATTTTAAAGTGACCGAGCGGTTGAGTCTATTTTTCGCACGCAACGCTTAACGAATTTAAATGATAATTAAAATTTTGACATAATTAGATTATTACTAAAAAATCAGGATTATTTTGGGTACGGCTTTCGTCTACAACCCATACAGGTTGTCCAATCGGGATGTGGTATTTTGGTAGAGACTGGTTCGAAACAAAATGAGACGGATTTAAGTAAATATCACCATGTATTACAAAATAAACGAAAGGAAATTTTTGAAAGGTGGTACAAAAATTGGGGAAAATTACATGGGTTTTCGTTGTGATAAACAATATAAAAACTCAAATGCGATGTGTGTTCGATAGAATTCGATTCGGTTTCGGAGGTTACAGTTATACGTTGACATAGACGTCAGACGATGGATAGTAACTATTATAAGATAGTAACTATATAGACCATAACTGATTAACCATAATTGATCGAGGGAAAACCCGCAACCCACTAGGTGGTTGGATCAATTATCGCGGTTGTATTTGATTTTGTACATTCGCTTGAATTATTTACAAAGGTAATTTGGTCGGCGGTTTATATTACCTTAAATAGGAAAAATTTCAGAACACGGTACACGCCGAAGGGAAGGTAGAAGTCAATCGAGGGAAGATCCCATAACACGTTAGACGGTTAGATTAGCTGCTACTTCCGTACAATGTCATAGATACTTTGAATTAGTCACCGACTCGGTACTAGGATGAGTGTTAAAAATTTTTACCGGGTTACTCTCTCTCTCTCTCTCGCTCTCTCTCTCTCTCTCTCTCTCTCTCTCTCTCTCTCTCTCTCTCTCTCTCTCTCTCTCTCTCTTTCTGTGTGACCTGGAAGGTCCCGCGGTACAGGATGATGAAGCGCAGGAACGTCGCACAGTACACTGATGTTAAGCGTTGACAATTTTCGTGTAAGATAGTGGTGTTTGAATAATTTGAGTTTTAATTAATATATGTACATAAAATGAACACTAATTAAAATAAAGAAAACGTATAAAAATTGAGTCTCTACGACGGGGACGGAGTCTTTCCACGTTATTACTGTACAATGGAACTCCAGCTCAAACGCCTAATATGGCAATATGTCCCTCGAACAGAGTGGCCGCGCACCTTTTATAGCTGGCCGACTGCCACGAGCGAACGCAGGGTAGGCTCGAGCATTTGGGATTTTGAACAAGGAGCACCAAAATTGGTGACTCCGCACCTCGTGCACACGGGCCCAACCGTCGTCGCCTCGGACCGTTCCTACCCTCACAGTGCTTAGGTTTTCGAAATGTTATCGCATCCGGCGTTCCAGGAACGTCTCGCAGTGTCGAGATTTCTACATGGGAAAACGCAGTGGCGTAATGACTTATATAAAATTTTTACCATAGTTCGGTTTGTAGATCATTGACAATCGAGGGAAACTCCCATAACATGAAATGGTTGAATCAATTGTCAATGTTGGTGTGACAGAAATTTAGCAGGGAAGAAAATATAAAATGGTCAGTACAGAAGAGCAGTGGTTCAATGCATGGGTTTCGAAATGCTTATCGCATCTAGCGTTCTAAGAACGTCTCACGGCGTCGGAAGACTGTTGTCGACAATTTTGCATGGGAATAGGTATGCCGTGGCGTGACAGGCTTCAAACTGGATCAAATTATAACTATTGAGAATTTTCACAGATAATCGACTATTGATCGAGGGAAATTCCCATAACACAGAATGGTTGGATCAATTGATAACATCTGCGAATTGACTGTAGCGAAAATGAATTTTTAAAAAGTAACCGGCACGTAACAGCGAAGCATTCCTTTTTCGTGGTTGAATAATTTTCTTGGCAAGATGAGAGCGTCTGCGAAGCATAGGCGATCGCTGGATCCTCGCCTATTTTTCCTTGATTCAGAATGGCTTCGACTGTTATTAGGGTATCATAAAACAGGTTCTTCGCAGAGAGCTTGTCTCAGGTCTTCGAAGCTTTCTTGGTGTTTCTCCGCCCAGAAAAATAACATTTTAGTGCTTGTCAAATCTGTTAGCGGGATGGCTCGTTTTGCCATATACGGGATGAATCGCCGGTGGTAGTTCACTAGGCCTCAAAAATTGTTTGACTGCTTTCCGATTTTTTGGCCTTACCCCATTAGCTGACATAATATGTCCTAGATACGTAACCTCGCCTTTCAAGAGTTTGGCCTTGTCCGTTTGCAGAGTAAAATTATGGTCTCTCAACCGGCTAAAGAAATTCCTGAGTCGACGTTCGTGTTCCTCGAGCGTGCCCAAATATATGACCACGTCGTGTCGTCCAAATATACGTACAACTCTTTTCCGATTAGCCCTTTTAAGACCTGATTGATTAATCGTTGGAATGTGGCCGGGGCATCATTCAGTCCAAAAGGCATGCAGACGTATTCATAGTGCCCTTCGGAGGTAGTAAATGCTGTTTTCTGGCGGTCCTCGGGAGCCATCGGAATTTGGTGGAATCCACTTATTAAATCAAAAACCGAAAAATATCTGGCGCCGCCTAAACGATCGAAAATGTTCGTAATTCTGGGGATCAGGAAACGATCGTACACTATTTTCTCGTCAAACTTCCGAAAATCTACTACCACTTGCCAACGCTTCTTTCCTTTAGAGTCGGCTTTCTTAGGTACAAAATTTTCCAGATCGCTTATCTCCTTCTCTTGCATTGGAGAATGTGGGTATTGGCGTGTGTATACAGGTACTAAATCTGTCATTGGAATCGCATACGCTATTGTGTTGGTTCCGACCAGAGAGTCTCCTTTAATGAGGAATCTATCTTCTTCTTCCGTCACCATCATTCATTACCCAAGTCCGCGTTTTTGATTCTAGATGTTGGATTCTTGAATAATTCGTAGTGGTTCGGTAAGTGCTCGTTGCTGGATCTGGTAATCTCCTAGATCATGTTCTTCAAATGCTGCAGTTGTGTTTCGAAAAATGGTGAGGGATAAACCTTATCTTCCTCAATGTGTTCTGCGCGTGGTACAGCAATCTCTTCCTTTTCGTTTCCGTTTTCCAATTGTGGGTGGTCGGCAAGGTTTCTTGGCTCTTTTAATGACGAACGTTTGTCGCGTCGCAAGCAGGGATAGTGTCTGGATAGTGGCAGCCATATTTGAAGCGTTTCTCGGAGTGTGATATGCAGTGCGCATTCACCTCATATATTTGTGGCCAATAAAGGAATGTCAAGTATAAAAAGTGACAGAGGAATCAGTGTCCGAGCGGAGAACGAGAATACAATTGGAATTAGTAAAACTGATTTCACAATCTTTGCATGTGAGATTTGTTACGTATGTGGAAAATTTTCCCATACGCCGCTCTCAACCGTTTTTCGGTTGAGAGACTAAAATCCTTGCGCTTATCATACACCAATAATGGGGGTCATGATCTCGACCATCTGGATCCCGACCATGGGAACGGGAGTGACACGACGACGACTCCGAAAGATTTCCTTATATGAAGATTCCTAACGAATCCCCACTCATTTTTGGCTACATATGAACCCTTTAGTTTCAACCCTCTTTGATTCAAAGTTATACAGTTACGCGTAGAGTCACGTCGTGTCACGCTCGTACAGAATTGGTTAAATGTAGTAAGATCGGGCTCGAGTCCCCTTCCGAATCAATATTTAACCTCATAGAATCCGCGAGTTCGGTTTATATTCTATTTGGTATATTGTAATAGCCACTCTTACGCCCCGCATTGCAACTATTGATAACTACTTTTGCTCTGCTTTCCGTTCAGGCGGCAAATAGCGGCGGTGACTCCGCAAAATGTTCGGTTACAAAGTAGATACAGAATATAACAGTAATCATAGTTATAGTAGGTATATAACACACATCGCACTGTCCGTCCCCAGGGGCTGACGCCGCCTGAACGGAAAGATCACTGTCAGCCCCCACGGGCTGACGTCGCGCTTAACGTGTTAATTATTAATCGCTACACTTACATTTGTATTATAATTGACTATTCAATATACGAATGGTGTTCACATGTAAATTGAGTAGATTCTTTAAATCCATCTCTTTTCTACCGATCCTTATAATATTAGTAGCGCTCACCCACTGATACAACATTACCGCTCGAGTTATATCAAACTTAAATTAAGAGTTACAAGGCATCACTAACATTTCCCGCGACTCACCAAAACGTGGAATCTTCTCCTAGTGATCCTCTAGGTAGTGATCGGCAAATGTGTCCACAATTTTGGCCTAAAGCGGAAGTCACAAATCGGCGGGCACTTCAGTATTAAATGAACTTTGCTGCTGATACCAGTTTTCGCTTAATGTTGTGGAATTCAATTGGGAGATGTTATTGCTTCGCCCAGTAGGAAAAATTACTTGCTCTCTCTATTTCCGGTTTACGTCAGTAATGGCGTGGACCAATAGAAAACGCGAAACACATTTGCTGATCACTACCTATATAGAGGATCACTATCGTCTCCAACCCAGTGGCTCCACAAAACCTTACCATTCTACAGCTCCGTGGTTTCGCATCAGGTTCGTCTGTAACGGCCGATTTCTTCACCTCTGACTAAAGTCCCGACCAGCCAGTCGCTAGTCAGATGCTAGGTGGTAGTTAACTGTCGCGCGTGTTTCTTTGCGCTATTAGATCCTATGCAAAGAGGAGATATAATAAGAGGCGTCACTCGACAAGGACAGAAATAACCTAGGGAAATCACTAGACAACCAATTTAAATGCCCATTCGGCAATAATCAGCCAATTGCGGTAAGGTACATTTAGTCGATTTGAATATCCCGCTTGAATATACAATCAATTTAAATGCCAAGGTCAAGTAAGGACTTCAAAGGTTCCGCCCGGAGTGATGCCTCTTATTATACCTACTCTTTGTCCTATGGTTAAGTGACTGAAAGGTTTGACGCGGCAACGCCGCAAAGGCGATACACACGGCCGTCTCTAATACAGGCCTCCACCTACGATCTTGCAACACCGCATTCGAACAATAACCATCAGGCCGATGACTATGTTCAGATCGGTAGCAGACATCCGGTGGTTGGACGAAAAGCTTCAGCTAGGACTGATGACAGCGTTGCCATTTTGCCTAGGTGGAGGCCTGTATTAGAGACGGCCGTGCGATAAAGCGAGAACTTCATTGTGTAGATAGTTTAAAAGTGATCGTGAGTTGTGACGGTCTCGCCAGAGCGCGCCGCCTGTGCTTCAGCAACGGGCGCCCTCTTGTGGAAAGCGCAATCATCCTTTTCGCGCGTGCGAAATTTACGAATCTATTATTATTCCTAGCCATTTTAATTTTTTCCTTAAAAGTAAAATTGCTGGGTATACGTAGGTATATATTCCTATTTCCCCTTCTACTGCAAACATGCATTAACTGCCACTTCTGGCAGTTAATCGGTGCCTGAACCTCCGTAAAGTTAATCTGGAGATTAACTGGTAGATGACTCTTAATCAGAGCTGAGGAAACAGGCATGTGTCAGTTATGTGGAACATAAGTCTAATCCGAAGATTACCGGAGGTGAAAAAATCGGCCGTAAATCTACCAACTTCCGAACAGCTCCCTAGTTTCTCACCAGGTTCGTCTGTGAACTTCATCCTAGTGACTCCCCGATTTCGCATCGGGTTCGTCCTCGCCAGCGATGAGATCTCTGATGCTTTTGCAGTACCATATCTATGTTGGGGCTCAACTAATAGGTGTAGTATTATTGGCAGGAAAGCAGGGTGTTGAAGGTGCCCCATTTTATCAAAACTTGTACTATACTGCTGCTAAAATCGCCGCGTATGCGCGAGAAAACCTGCCCCAGATCTCATCACTGTCCCTAACTAACAAACTCATAAACCGTATTCCTTGAATGTACTCTTATCGCTGGCCTCTTGCGTTGCCGCAGCCCCGGCTCGTAAAAACTTTTTTAATTTTTTCGTTAATTAAAGAAAAATCGTGAATTAAAGGGAATTAATTTCTTTCCTATGTGAGTCATGTTTATGGGGGGGATATAATTAACCCTTTACAGAAGTACAAATCATGATAATTATCAATTTATTCACGTTTGTAAAATACGTGGTCCTTACTGTTTCTGGTAAGGATTTGGGTAAATCCATCGATATCTTCATATTCATTTTTTAACTATTTCTTACTATGTTTTACTTGTTTAAAAATGCAACCCTCTCCTTTGTCACACATAGATTAATAGTTTAACTTACTTAAGAAAAATCAAGACCCCCAAACTTTTCTTTACCCTGCTGTATAGTTGTCATAATCATATTCTCATCTATAAACCTCATCGATTTCTCTCTGGGTGATAAAAGATTTTCATGAATCGGTTGCTTATGTCGTTTTCCATTAACAAGACGAACAGCTAGGTCACCTAATATCAGAGCGTTATTTAGCACAGTGGAGTTCATTTCCGGTGCATCTGTAACATTTGACGTTACTCTTTCCCGTCTGGAAGACCAATCGGACCAGCTTGTATTAAGAACATTTCCTTTCGGTACACCTTGTGATTTTCTAGATTGTAGTCTATTTGGTATGGAAGCACTGTACATCTTTTCTAACCTTACAGAGCATGCATGGATACCTCTGGACGTAGAGACTTCCGATTCTTTAGCAGCAAATTTGTCGGCTACACTTGCCACTAATCTACCACCTTTTTCTTTTATCCAGTCAAGCAACCCATTTATCCATGAGGAGGGTCTTGTACCAGAACTTGCTGCTATCTCAGGTTGATCTATATAGAAATGGTTATCTTGGTATTTAACATTACGCTTCTGTACTCTACGATGCCTATGTCTTACACGATGCATACGCATACGCATACCATCTTCATGTGTACTATGATCGTTATGCCTTTTGCATCTTTTGTGCCTAATAGGATGATTACTACTTGCAGCCTTTAAAGGTGCAGAACTTTCTTGGAACTTAACGTTAGAACCAACTAAATCATTTATCCTTGAAGATTTTTCACTTGCATTGCTTGTTGCTATTTCTGATTGATTACTTGAGTCCGTAGTAAGAAGCCTATGCAACAAGTGATGATGACTACGTTTGTGTCGTTGAGACTTTTCTCTTTTTTCATTAAGTTTTCTCTCTAAATATTCCACAATATCACTACACCCTGTAGCAATAGCTATGTCCAAAGGCGTCCTTCCAAAATCATCTTTCACATTAACATCAACAGCTCTTTTCTCTACAAGGTATTTTACTATTTCTAGCCTATCCCCTGATAACCAGGTCTGCCGGCAGATCCGGTGTAGTTTATGTCCGCATTCAACTACGGTTCTGCCGGCAGACCCTGACAAGGCAGAATCTGCTGCGGATCTGCCGTTCATCTGCTGGCAGGTCGGCAGCAGATTCGGCTGCCCGTGTAACTCCCCACGCAATAGCCCCACCACAATGCAGATTTTGCTGTGGATCTGCCTTCTCAGGCCCTGCTGTCCATCTGCTGACAGACTGCAGGCAGGGTTGTTATCAGGGTCGTTTGTAACAGCATGGTGCAAAGGCGTTGTTCCCTCCATATCTTTCACATTAACATCCGCTCCTTTTTCTTCTATAAGGTATTTTATCAGTTCAAGATTACCATTCCAAACAGCATTGTGCAAAGGCGTAATTCCAAACTTATTTTTCACATTAACATGAGCATTTTTTTCTTCTATAAGATACCTTGCTATTTCCAGCCTCCCGTTCATAGCAATGTTGTGCAACGGCGTAATCCGAAAAACATCCATTATATTAACATTAACGTTTTTTTCTTCTACAAGGTATTTTACTACCTCTAGGTTACCAGCGCCAGCAGCAAAGTGCAAAGGTACCTGTCCCACATTAGTCTGTACATTAACATTAACATTTTTTTCTACTATAATGTATTTGACCAATTCTAGACTACCACTCGCAGCAGCATTGTGCAAAGGCATAATCCCATAAGTATTCCTTACATCAATGTTTGCACCTTTTCCTTCTATAAGGTATTTTACTAGCTCTAGATTGCCACTATCAGCAGCACAGTGCAAAGGTGTATTCCCATTATGATCCTGTACATTAAAATCAACTTTTTTCTTTTGTATTAAGTATTTTACCACCTTTAACTTACCATTACTAGCAGCAAAATGCAAAAGTGGTTGCCCACCACTATCTTTAATATTAACACCAACTCGTTGATTGATAAGATCCTGAACATCACCAAGATCATCATAAAATACTGCATCAAACAATCTCTCTGTTAATATTTCTTCAATATCTACCAGATCTTTACAATCTTTTCTTTCTAGAACGTTTGAAGCTGTTTTACTATTAATTTTTAAACCAACCCAAGCACCATTATCCATAAGGGATTTTATTATTCCTAGAATACGACAACTGTGCACCAGTTGCATCCCGTAAAAATATATTCGATTAACATCAGCCCCATTCTCTACAAGGTATTTTACTACATTTAGCCTGTTCTCAGAAGCAGCTGAGTACAATGGTACAAACCCAAAATAATCTTCCCCATCAATATTAGCGCCTTCTTCTAGAAGGTATCTTATTACTTCTAGATTACCATTAATAGCAGCTAAATGCAAAGGTACCCTTCCACGTTCATCCCTCACATCAACGGCAGCACCTTTTCCTCTTATAAGGTATTTTACTACTTTTACCCTATTATACTCGGCAGCTAAGTGCAAAGGTACCCTAAGAGAACCATCCCTCACATTAACACTAGCTCCTTTTTCTTCTATAAGGTATTTTACAACGTCTAGATTACTACTAATAACAGCATAGTGCAAAGGTAGCTTCCCCGAATTATCCTTCACATTAACATTAGCTCCTTTTTCTTCTATAAGGTATTTTACTATTTCTAGATTTCCACTAATGACAGCATGGTGCAAAGTTAGCTTCCTCGAATCATCCTCCGCATTAATATCAGCACCTTTTTCTTCTATAAGGTATCTTACTACGTCTAGATTACCATTACCAGCAGCTAAGTGCAAAGGCACCTGTTCAAAAAGATCCCTCACATCAACGTCAGTGCCTTTTTCTTCTATAAGGTATTTTACTACTTTTAGCCTATTATACTCGGCAGCTAAGTGCAAAGGTACCCTAAGAGAACCATCCCTCACATTAACACTAGCTCCTTTTTCTTCTATAAGGTATTTTACAACGTCTAGATTACTACTAATAACAGCATAGTGCAAAGGTAGCTTCCCCGAATTATCCTTCACATTAACATCAACACCTTTTTCTTCTATAAGGTATTTTATTACTTCTAGCCTACCACCATTAGCAGCTAAGTGCAAAGGTACCTTTTTAGAATAATCCCTCGCATCAACGTCAGCGCCTTTTTCTTCTATAAGGTATTTTATTACTTCTAGCGTATTATACTCGGCAGCTAAGTGCAAAGGTACCCTACGATAACCATCCTTCGCATTAACATCAGCTCCTTTTTCTTCTATAAGGTATTTTACTACTTCTAAATTATCACTAATAACAGCATAGTGCAAAGGTAGCTTCCCCCAATTATCCTTCACATTAACATCAGCTCCTTTTTCTTCTATAAGGTATTTTACTACTTCTAGCTTACCACTCTTAGCAGCAGAGTGTAAGGGTGTTTGCCCGTCATCGTTTCTAACATCAATACTAACACCATGATCAATAACCTCCTTGATCTCACCAATATTATTTGCCTCTATTGCTTCAAACAGTTTTTGTTTCTTTATCTTATCCATTATAGCTTTATAACCATTAATCCTAACCTTCCTATTTAATTCACTATAGTTCTTTGTAAATATACTAGTTATAGGCAGCATTTTTTCCCATAACAATATCCTCTTATCGTTAAACACTATCTTTAGACTCCTCATTTTATCTTGACTTTTTCCATTATAAAAATCATTCAATATTATAGATAAAAGATTATTTTCATTAGTACTATTAGAATCAGAGTTGGTTATAATTAAACTATCGTTATTACGAGCAAAGACAAAATCTCCTATCTCCTTCTTTACTCTTATCTTGCTTCGTTTCGCCACATCTGTTGGATTTATGACATAAGTAGTTATACTATTATCATTGAAAATTAAAGGCTGTGGAGTTAATTCGAAAGCGTCTAGAATCTGTTCAATTACAAATGTATAATCGAATATTACATGTACCTTCTTGTACCAATCATTCCTTAGTGCATCTTTTAATCTTATCTTAACTACTTCTTCTTTAGACGCATCATCAAGAGATACATTAATGACTAAATCGGTGTAAAATTTACTAACCTCTATGTTGATTTCTCGATCAATATCCTTTTTCAGTTGTTCCTTTATTACATTTAGATCTAAAATATATGTTTTTTCCTCTTGATCAAAATCATACATTACCACCTCAGAAATTGGAAGCTTTACACGAGTTAATTTTTCATAGCCCGAGGTAATAACAAATAGATTCTCACCACCGCCACCAACTATGTGATTTGTTCTTGCATTAGGATTATTCATAAATACTTCCGAATAACTAGTTCCAATTGTAAGAATTTCATCATTCGAATATACAACAACATACATTTGTGACTTCTCTGCTATAGAAGAGTAGTCTTTTACAAGACTATTAATTGGCTTTTTAGTGTTTTGCACTGCATACACAATATTTTGACCAATTGCAATTTTGGTATGGTCAGTGAGATGATATTTAGTTAGGTTCGTAGCAGCACCACTAATAGTTAATTTAAAACTACTATTCGCATCTATTTTCTTTTCTCTTTTGTAGAATTCTTCTACAAAGCTAAAAGTTATATTTTTCCCAGATTTATCGATAGCAGCAACATCTGTTAATTTATAGTTAAAGGTGAACGTATTGTTGCTTTGTGAATTTGGACCTAACACAATATACGCTTCCTTTCCCTTCTCTCCTTTTACAATATAATAAAAGTTGCCTCTAGTAGCATTATTAGTGACCTTGGTGTAAGGATTAACTATAACTGTAGTATCATAAGGACATGTATCATCTTTTGGAATTATAATGCTATCTAAATAATTTTTATTTTCTCCTCCTCTACCATCCACATGCTTAGTATCGCAAGCAGATACCACTTGATCTACTCCACCTACTCTTCCTAAGAATACATTTATATTACGTATATTAAGACTAACTTTAGATGTATCTTTTAAAATTCCTTTACGCAAATCAGCAGATACGTGGTACCTACCTACTCCCTTACTCCACTCATAATGTGGAGCGAGGTTACCAACATCAATTATATCAATTCCTCCAGCCCCATCTATAGAACCATGAATGTTACTGTCATTTGTTGCATTAACACTCTTTCTTTCAAAAATAAACTTATCATCTTCATATCCCCCACCCATATATTTATGCCCATCACCAAAAACAAAAATATTGTTACTATGTTCAAAACCCTCTATTATATCGTAACCATCGCCAAGGCTTATCAAAGTATCATTTCCAGTTCGATCATTTGTATACTCTACACCAATCGCACCATCACAGTAATAAGTCCCTCCCTCTGGAACAGATTCCCAATTCCCTTTAGGCAGACAAAAGAAATTAATTCCCTTTACATCATCTGGCCTTGTGTTACTCCATTTTATATCCGTTCTCTTTCGATGTAGTCCCACTACATTATTCAATTTCTGCTTGATATCTGTACTCTTAATTATTCGTAGTTCTTCATTACAAGTGAAAAATGAAATAATCTCTGGACACTCGCTTGTAGTATATGCCTCCATACTAGGGAAAACATATCTTTGAATGTGCGGATTATTTTCTAAAAAATACATTGCATCTTTTACTGCTGCATCATTTCCGTTTTTCTCTTTGAAATACTCTTCGATATAGTCTGATTGTCTTAGACCAAAAAAAGCAAGGCTACCTTCAGCAAACTTTTCCAATGTTGTTAGATCAGTGAACTTCTCAGTTTCCTCAAGTTTTCTTCCTGCTTTGAAAAGACCAGTGCCTACAAATACCAAAGCTCCTATGGTTATTCCTATAGGACCAGTGTAAGCAGAAACTCCCCTCCAAAATCCAAATGCTTCTCCAATCTCTGCTCCAATTACAGTAACATCTGTCACAAGCTCAATACTATTTCCTATGATAGGAACCAAAGCATCTTTATCACCGTTTCTATAGTTTTCCACTTGATTAACCAAATCATATACAGTAAAAGCACTAAGTCCGCTTGAAATAAATGGGGAGGCAACCTTTAAGAACCTACCACGCCGTACTTTGCCTTTTAATATATAACCTGCCCCTTTCACAGATGCGAAATTTGCAGCTTTTGCTAATAGTGGACTAGCAGTAAGAACAGCTGCATTTATCGCAAGATCTTCATAATCACCGCGTAATATATCAACCACCAGAGTTTTTGCTATTATTCCATGCATAGCCACACCAGAGACTTTTCCTATTCTCTCTAAATGACCAAGATACCTGTGCTTATTAGTGAGCATACTGACCTTATTTTTATGGTCACCTACAACTTCACTTTCACTCGCTAAAGCAATGAAATTAGAAAACTTTGCCTCATTTGTCTCAAGTTCATTTGAGATAATGGACATAAACTTTTTACTATCTATTATAATGTTATCAGGATCTCTATTTTTAGCCCCTCTTTTATCAAATTTGCCTATTTCTTCCCAAGTTAAACAATTCTTATTTGCAGATCTTCTTGCACGTTGGTTATCAGGACAAAGAAATCCTCCTATCTTCTTTACGCTAACATGTGAATCCACACTACCCACAATGTTTTGAAATTTAGTAGGATTAATCTTGGGATCATTTAACATGTCTTTGACCACCGGGTCGTTTTTTACCACAACTAGTTGTTGCGCTATAATTTCATGTTCGTCGATGGTAAGCAATGCAGAACCATGTGCTGCAAAATTACGAAATTTTTTCGTTTTACGTTTGTTTTCCTCACCTCCGTTGTTTTCTTCATCTCCTTTATTTATAGCACTCCCTCTCTCAAAAAGAGAATCTGAATTAAGAAATTGCGATAACGCTGCGTAAGGATGCTGTGCTTTCGCCAGCACGCGAGATTCCTCTTGTGCTCTGCGTGAGTATAATTCTTCCATTTTCCGATTGATTTGCTCAACTCTCTGTTTTACTTCATCTTTCGGTCGAATTCCGTTTTCCATAATAAGTTTGTCATATACTGACGAATCTATTAACTTACCTTCCAATATACTGTCATATATGGTCTTAAGAGCAGAAGGATTTTTATTAAGCAAATCAACACATTTCTTCTTACTCCACTCTATTGAGTATTTAAGTAACTGTTCTTTAAGATCATCTTTAATTTTCAAGCCATTAACCAATCGTGCATATTCTTCAGGTGTAATATAATTTTCTACTCTGTCTTTAAAAAATTCAATTAATTTCTGTTTATTGTCATTTTTTTTCGTGATGTTGTTATCCAGCAAATCAATTAATTTTTTCGATGTACTCTCGTTAAATTTTACGTAGGATTCATTAGTGTTAAAACTTTCTGCATCAAAATATTTTTCCAATTCGTTTTTAAGAGTACTAGTCTCGATAACCTCTTTGCCTTTCTTAATCTTCACGCATATATTCTTAAGTATTGGCAGATCAAGGAACTTATCGAGAATATTATTTGCTGGTGAAGAAGTATCCTTATAACTAAGACGGTCTACTACTTGTATTATTTTTAATACATCGGCATGTGCATTGTTTAGCTCGTCTAAATTCGAATAAGAATCCCGTAGCTTATTGTACGACTCGATATAACTTTCGTTAATGTATTCTACAAATGAATCTGAGGGCTTTGAGTTCTTTTTACTTAATGTACCTTCGGAAGACTTTACTGAAACTACAGGTAAAACCATAGATTTCATTCGTTTGGCAGTTTCATGGAGTTCTACATCAAATTGTTTAATCTCATTGTCCATAGAGAGAGACTTATATTCTGACTGTATTCTTGTAATATATTCTTGAAGCCCCTGAACACCATTCCAACTTTTAGAATCTTTACGATTTTCTACAACAGAGTTACCAATTTTAAACTCTTCAAACCTCTTTTGAAAAAAATTGTCTTCTATTTCAAATATTGTACTCTTGATATTCTCACAAATAGGAAGGATATATTTATCGTACAATTCGTCGACATTTCCATTTATTAAAGGAAATACTTGATAATGCGTTAACATGTCTCTATACTTACTTAGAGCCTTAACTGGTACTCCCTTTTTGTCTAAAAGTTCCCTGACATCAGATAATAGATTAGGAGTGTTTGGAGTATCTTTTACATACTCACCAATAATATGAATTAGTCTTTGAAAAATTAATTTTTTATCTATAGAAAGATTATCTGTTATAGATTTTTCTACATCATTTACTTTGAAAATTTCCTCTACTGACGTAATGGTATGATAGATTGTATATAAAGAATCACTATCTTTTCTGATGTTTAAATATCTATCAATCTCAGCTTTATTTTCAGGATTTAAGTACTGCTTAAGTTCGTCTTGAGGACCTGGCTGAAGGAAGTCGTTAAATTTTTGTGGAACACCATTCTTCACACGTCTATCCATTTTGTTTGATATAGATTTATAACATGAAAACAAACATTCTACTAGAAACTTATGAAAATTAACATTTCCCCCAACTTCATAATCACGTAGGATAACTCCAATATATTTAAGATCTAGAATAGCTAAATTAATTAGGTCATTTTCTAAGTGTCTAACCTGAGCCTTAATCTTATCGAATAGAATCTGCTCTTGTGTCTTTGGAAATTGGTCACGACTTTCATCCTTAATTTGATTCAAGCAATCTAACACCCATCGAGTTAATAGTGATAAATAGACAAAATCTTCCCTTCCAGCTGCTTTATTTGCAATAAGCTTATTTACATCAGTACAATCTAACATCTTTTATTTTATAATATATCCCATGTATCAAAAGAAACTTTACTGTATGATAGTTTTGAACCAGGCAAGCAAGATGCAATGCTGTACAGCCGCTATCAAAAGAAATAGTATTTATATACTGTACGAACCCTTTCTGTATAGCTTTACCACCCTCCTTTTCTTATACAGCAATGCACAACGGGTGAGATCTGCTAGCAGCACACTTTCTGTAACAAAAGCGATTTTTCTGGAATTTCAATGGAATATATAGTATGCGAAATCTGTGGTTTACAAGATAGGCTATCAGCCGACCTTTTCACCTCCAGTAAGCAGCAGTATTATCAATGTTTGTACCTACCTAGTGTAGCGGCTTGCGCGCTGGCTTGTTTTTTCGTGAAAAGGCGAGATTTTACCATTACGCGCAGCGACTCTCGGGTTTTTCCCCGTGGGCCTGGTGAGTCAGAATATAGCCAAGTCAGGGGTTTTCAGCGTGCGGGCGCATCTTCGCACCAAGTACTTGAGGGGGTTGAAGGTAATAACTACTTGTCTCTAACACCACACTCTTTTTAATTATTAAAGAAGATGATCGTACAGTTAATACTAATTAAAATATCGGATAAACACTGGTTTAGCGACACGACGCGAGACGGTACCTCTAAGGGCTGGTATGAGAGAGTGAGAGCGAGCGTCACCTCTGGAGTCTATTTATACCCACACAGCACAACGTCTGGCAACGCCTTAAAGACGTCTACAAGGCGTCTCAAAGACGCCTTTAAGGCATTAAGGTCTAAGGTTACGCCTTAAGGTACAACCCTCTCAGAGGAACGCGTCCCTCAAGCGACGTCGAAAACGCGCCGCAAATTTTGGCGCTAAGACTTGGCCATATTTTGACTCACCAGGCCCACTGGGAAAAACCCGAGCATCACTGCGCGTAACGGTATAATCTCGCCCCTTCACGAGAAAACAAGTCAGCGCGCAAGCCGCTACACTAGAAAAACAAAAATTGTTACAAAAGTATAATATATGTGCAAGGAATGTGTGTTGAAATATTTAATAATAATTGCATTTTCGTCATGTCCAATAAATACATATACTATGAAACAGGATTTTCCATTACATAAATAACGGCATGAAGAACAATAGTACCTAACAGTATCATTATGTCATCACGTATGTCAATGTTACGTTCCTACTTTCGAATTTACTAATATTACAGGTTTTCTGTATTCTGCTTTTGAGCAAGTCCAGGGACTTGCCGCTCTGGGATAGTTGAGAGAGATCGAGTAAAATTATCGACAGGGACTCACGAGGTTCGTAGGGCCTCGTCAATTAACGCGGTACATTGATTGTGTCACCTGGCCTTCTTGTCATTCGCGGGCGATATCATCGTTTATACGTTGGGAAACAGAGTGCGCAGCGTCCGTGATGATCTGGAGGCGGCGGTGGATAAAATAAACGGGTACCTAGCAATGTGGAATCTTCGGATTAACTGTGGCAGGTGTGAAACCATCCTGCTTAGGAAACCGCTAGACAATCTCAATTCAAAAACAAAATCAGGAAGCAGGGATTTCTGCATCACGATGTCTATCCCGGGCACCCTCAATAGAGCAGAGATCCCCAATAGGAAAATAGTCAAGTACTTGGGAGTACAAATAGACTACCTGTTGGGGGGCACTCATTACTCAACACATAGACAACCAGATAAAAAAGCCAGCAGGGCATTCAGAGCCAACAGTCGATTGTTCCACAATAGATATTTATCACCAAAGGCTAAAACTATATTGTACAGGGTCAGCGTTTTATACTGCAACCCGCGCTCGCGTGAACAGGTGAAATGGCAACAGCGCCTCACGGACGCATTCTATCACAACCATGCACCGTTCCGGCGTTCGGAGAGCTTCGAGAATTTTGGGATGGTCTCTTTCAAATTAATGTCGCAAAGAGCTATTCAAAATTTCCCGGCCCGGATTGAAAAAATTGGGGCTTTTTTTGTATAACTTTTGAACTATAAAGATATCTGAATGCAATTTGCACCGAAAAATGGGGAAAAATTATTCCCTGTTAATAATGGATAATTGAACATATTTTACGTTTACTTAATTTTTCTTCTATACATTTTTTAACCATAATTTTTGTAAAAGGTTTATTTTTGTAAACTGTTTATTTTATACTGTATTTAATGCTGTTTTTAAAATTCGTGGTGTTGATAAACAATAGGCTATATAGTTATTCCTGTATCATTATTTTCATAAATTGAGAAATTATATTTTTATTCAATTATGTGTTAGTTCTGCAGACCTCAGAATCTATTGTTCCGGTTTTTTTTTATGATTTTATCCTTAATGCAGTGCATACCTAGATCAGACGTAAGGGGTAACTAATGGGTTGTGTCTTTGATTGTACTGGTGTTTGAATTTTTTTCTAGAATTTTTGTGTCTGAATGTTTTAGCTATTCAACACAGCGCCTATACCGGATTTCGTTAATGTTATTTTTTAGAACGAGGTGCGATTATTGTAACTTTTACATTTCCCATCCCTCCACTTCTCTCCTCTCCTCTCCGCTTCAGTCTTAGATTTCTCTTTTAATTCGACTCAGTTTCTTACCTATTATCCTAGCGATACCTATTCTGTCTCCTCTAATCTGGTCCGTTACGTCCTCTCCCTCCTCTCCTCCCTCTCTCTCCAGTTCCATCTACAGCAGGTCTTCCCAAATGGTGGAAATGTACTCCTGAAACACATGTTTCGGTTCTCCCTCCAACGCTGCGCCTTCAGCTAAGGTGGGACGATTCATAGGGTGCGTTCCGATTCACGCATACTGCGCATAAAATGCATAGGATATGTCACGTACCCTATGCACTTCACGCGCATTATGCGTGAATCGGAACGCGCCCCTAGTGTCCTCACTCTCTCTCCTCTGTCTCCTCTGAGAGAGTGTTGGAGGGAGAACCGAAACATGTGTTTCAGGAGTACATTTCCCCTATTTGGGAAGGCCTGATCTACAGTCTTCTCCTCTCCTCTACATATTTATCACAGTTCCATATCATGTGGTTCATGTCCTCTGCTCCTCTACTGCATTCGCATTCCGGTGACTCCACCATTCCCTTTCTATGTAGCGATTCTACAAGATTATAGTGGTTAGCCCTAATCCTGCTTAAAGTTTTAATTTCCTTTCTCCCCCATCCCTACATCATCTTGAACCATGGCCCTCTTCTTCCTAGATTGTTCTCCCTTCTTGAAAAATACTTAGTCTTTGTCTCTTCCTATTTCCCTCATCTTATCCTTTGATTTTTCCCATGCTTTTCCTTCAGATATACCTTCATATCTTACCACGGGATTTTTGTCTCCATCTCCGGCTCTTCCTCCGTTTGCTCCTTTGCTTTTGCATCCGCTCTCTCATTATACCTTCTATCCCGGTGTGTGACGGTATCTACGCTATTTGCAGTTTCCCGTCTTCCTACCGTCGTTTCCCGTTTCTCCTTTCCTATTCTGCTTCTCTCTTTCTATATTGAATTCATCCTAAGAAAAACCTCGTTCCGCGCAGGGATGATTCGGAGGAGGTGCTGATTGGTCCGAATCCCCACTTAACCGCCTACGTTTTTC
The DNA here is from genome assembly GCA_929113495.1 of Andrena minutula. Taxonomy (NCBI): domain Eukaryota; kingdom Metazoa; phylum Arthropoda; class Insecta; order Hymenoptera; family Andrenidae; genus Andrena; species Andrena minutula. The sequence continues at coordinate 72,923,340 of OV815993.1, read as the reverse complement.
TCCGTCTTACCGTCTGTTACCCCTCTGTCAACCGTTCCGCAAGCTAAAATGTTTACATTGACATCGGTCACGTCCCACCCTTGGACGGGCAGGGAAACCGGCAGGTAAAGCGCTCAAAAGCGTTACGAGCAATCGCCTGCGTCGGGCCCGTAGGCAGTAGTGGGGGCTGCGCAAATCGGTCACAAAACGATATGGGCCTAATGTTTTTCTTAGGATGAATTCAGTATAGTAGCGCCTTTCCTATTTTTCTAATTCTTCTGATGTTACCCTTATCATTTGGATCTCCCCCCTCCTCTTCTGTCGTACTTCTGATGCTTTGTAGCACGCTCATTGAGTCCATGAAAATCATCACGTTCTCCGCTATCATTCCCTCATTAGCTATCTCGATAGCTTTTTCTCTTGCCACCGCCTCCGTGGTGTATATCGTCGTTTTATTGCTTATGCTGATACCTTTCTCCTGCCAGGGGTCAGTGGGCAATTTTTTTATTATCATGCCCACTCCAGTGGCTCTCGCGTTCTGCTTCTTTGACCCGTCTGTGTAGATTAATCTGGAAATTGACTGTGGAAATTTCCACTGTTGTGCCTTTGTTGTTATTCCCCATCTTTCCATTGATTTCCCTTATCAGTAAATGTCCATATATACTCTCTTCATATTCTTCACAAGTTAAGGACATATCAATCGAAGATACTGTCGCAGCTACAAATTTTAAAATTGAGACGGGTACCAGATCAGTCGACATTATTTTCAAACCTTATTACAGTAATCTGGGGTGCGAGTGGTAAGGTAAACGTCCCAATACCTGGACATTTATGGTACGGCGGAAACACGTTTGAAAATTTTTCAGTTATACAAATCGATTTATATAAAAACGATTTTGCAAATACATGGCACATCGTGTGTACTTTATCATTAAAAAGAAACAACATATTGTAGGATTGAATAATTTTGAAAAATATTGAAAATTCATAGTCCTTACAATGGCTCAATACCTGGACAGCTTAACTAGTATGTCTCAGTGTCCCGATTTTACTGTGGCATTACCTGGACACACGATGAAACATTCCCTGATAACCTGTGTCCGCATTAAGGTCGAGTTTCCTAGCAGCGGCCGGTGGCGGTCCCACTAGGTCAGCGCTTGCCAGTGCAGGGGCCCCTCACGCGCCTGCTTCCCCTTCCAATCTTTCTCTCGCATAGCGTACCTTCCGTCGTCAAGGAGACCGCGCGACGCTAAGAAGGCTGCCACGTCCGGCGAGCCGTCTGTCACTTGGATATGGGTCATTTCAGGTTAATTCGTTGACTTTCGTACCTATGTGTCAGGCTTGTTTGTGATATTTCTAGTTTCAGAATTGTTTGAAAAGTACAGGTCACCAAGACTGGCAACTTATACCGGGAAGTAGTAGCATTGGCTGGCTGCGACGCCGCGTGTCACTAATCACCTGTCGTATCGGGCGTCCGAGCTCGCTCGGCGACGGACACGCTGGTCTATCATGGTCGCCTCTTTAGCGTCGCGCGGTATCCCTGACAACGCGGACGAGAGTGGGAGAACCCCAATCTCCCGCGGGAGCGACCTTGAACAGCGCTGCACTAGGTAGTGCAACGGAGATGTATGCAACCACCCGTACGCCGTTACTAAGAGTAAAATCGGTGAGGAGAACTGCAGTAGTGTATGTTGGGGCTCGTAGGTGCGTAGCGTAAGTATATATGGCTGGGTTCCTTGTAGGGCCCCAGTGCAGAGCAGGTCCCGCAATATAATTCGGTGGGGTCACTGGGGCCCAGCTATATATACTTACGCTATGCGCCTACGAGCCCCAACCTACACTACTGCAATTCTCCTCACCGATTCTACCCATAGTAACGGCGTACGGCTGGTTGCCTGCCGCCAGGCGTTGAAAAAGGCTCCCTGTGCAGGCCTGCCCTAGGCGATCATGCATGCGCCTGTGAACATTAACATTTATAAGATAACACTGACCCTGTATAATGTGCACTCAGCAGTCGGTATCATGTATTGTAAAATTGAAGAAATATAATAATTAACTGTTTGACAATGGAAGCTGAAATATGTAAACCTTTGTACATGACTTTTACGTACATTGACCAGCTTGCACTGGCAAAGACAATTCCTCATTTCTTTTGAGATTCAACAACTCCTCTCCACTAACTTGTAATGTTGATGTTGACACTGATGCTGTTGACATTGATGCTGTTGACGTTGAGGTTGATGCTTTTGCTGTTGATCCTATGCAATTAAAAATGTAGCCAGTTTGTTTCTATATCCTTCTCAAAAATAGTTCTGTATCTACTCATACTGTGCAGAACCAATACCTGTGGTAAGTAGTAAATTCTGTGAACTGTGCTCCGATGGAAAGATGATACTCGAAATGTCAGGGGGGCGAGAGGGGTTCTTCACTCGCATTGGCTCCCGCTGCCTGTGCCCTGTTTGCTTACTTTGTATTCGTCGACGTTGTCGCGCCAGCCAATAGGGATATACTATTCGGGCCCTGATTCGGACCCTAGAGTTTCTCAAGTATCTTCTTTCCATCGGGGCACAGTAGGTATTGCTGTCCGTACCAAGAACATGTTCGAGGACTTATCATACGCAGTAAGTGTTGATGATACACACGACAATTGGTAAATACTCGTTTGGGAACCAGCTCAAGTAAATTCGGATTCTGAACAAGTTGAAACCACACGTCAAAACGTTTTCCGTCTTTATCTGGATTTGGAAATCGATGTCGGGTTGAATGTATATCTGAACATCCAGGTACAGCACATAAATGGCAGGTATGACGACCCATCTATTATCTTTGGACATTCACGGACATCCAATCCATTAAAGTTTTGGATAGACAGCCGACAATTTATACCGGTACTGTCGAAAATTGGCCAGAAATATTTAATTACACCTGGATCGTCTGTTGCATCTGAAAGGGTTGCACCAATTATTAATACCGTAGTTCCCAACAATCGCAGTAGCCTGACAGGTGAGCACATCAAAGAAAGAATTTTCTTAAAAACTATTTCTCAAAAATACTGGTTCAATTAATTTTTACATTTGTGTATTTTTTAAATTTTTGTATTTTTTCCCAGTACCTGCTGAATAAACATAACGAACATAACATATAATTTGTTTAAATTCTACCCTTAGAGCATATACTCATTGAAAGCTTGAAACTGTCCCCAACATGGTGCGAGAGAGAAAGACGTGTGAGCGGTGTGAGCGAGAGAAGTATGTGTCCTATTCGACCGTAATGCGCAAGCGCCGATATCGTGCGAGAGAGAAACACATCTTGCGAGCGAGAGAAGTATATTACGGCCGATTGTTCTCCTATACTTCTCTCGCTCGCACATGTCTTTCTCTCTCGCACGATATCGGCGCATGCGCATATCGGTTGAGTAGGACATATACTTCTCTTTTTCTCTCTCGCGTGATGTTGCCCGACAGTTTCGAGGCAGTCACTCTAAGAGCGGTATTCATAAACGTGTCTTAAGATTAAGCAAATGCTTAAGCATTCGGCATCCTTTACTATGCTACTAGGTTAGTAGAGGATGCCGCATGCTTAAGCATTTGCTTAATCTTAAGACACGTTTATTAATACCGCCCTAATAGCGAATTCGGGAGACCCGCACTGGCCGCACTGAGTGCGACTTTTAGCCAATTGGAAGCGAGAAAACTCGCACTCAGTGCGGCCAGTGCGGGTCTCTCGAATTCGCTATAAGGCAATGATACCTCCATGTATATATGCTCTAAGATTCTATCTCAATAATTAAAAAAAAAAGAACCGATATATCGAAATATCGATACTTTTTTCGATATATCGATATGCGATATTGATATATTTGAAAAATATCGATACTTCTAAAAATATCAACATCCCTAATTCCCGCCACAAAATAATCTCATCAGCGCCATCTGTTACCAAATATGTTCAAGTTTATGAGCCGCCCAATAAATTTTGCCAACAGATTGATATATGGAGTGCCCACCCCTGATCGGCTGTGCCAGCAGAAATATAAGAATGTTTTCTACATTAGTTTATTATCAGTCCATTATATCAGTGTAGTCGACGATGGAACATATTTACATGACTACATATACGTATGTGCGATTATGCGATAGGCGATGGTTGAATCGTGTGCGTGAATTCGCTCCACCTTACGGAAGTCTTTAACGATCCTTAAATTCGTACAAGCGCGTTTCTAGTTATCGCACAAAGAGAAACATAGTTTCTGGCGATTGTGCCAAAAGTGTACTTATGCACTAGACTACGAAATTTGAATAAAATCTCACGGTTATCCTAATAGAAGTAAAGCAAACGTGTGGAACTGTTGTGAGGTTAGTCGACATATTTCGTTTGGAGTGAATAGTGCTTTTTGAAATCCAACGGATCGACGGTACATTGGGCATTCCTTAAGAAGTAATGAAACATTGGAGGATTATTAGGCGGCGGGTCTGATCACATGGCAAACAAGGTAACGTATATTAGGAAATATTTGGCACAGTCACAATCACATGAAAAAGTAAATTCTTCGCACATCGTGTATACATTATACAGGGTTGAATTTTGTAATCTAACATATGCTCCCTTGGTTTTCGTGGCAGTATGCTGTTTGGGATCGAGAGTTAATTGGTTAATCGGACACAAATCGTCCAGATTCCTATTTTACATTCACTAGAACATATAAAGGAACACCGCGAACCCTTAGTCGCCCATTGAAACGCAACTTTGTGGTGCTCGATCGCCCTTTAAGGGTGTGAAAACTAACCTCAAAGTCAAATAGACACTCCCACTTTTTCGCGAATAATTCCTAAAATACAAGAGACAGAAAAAATGTATGAAATAAAAGTTTAATGGTGCACTACGCGCTGCAAACTTACGTAAAAAAAGTTAAAAAAAAAAGTTTTTCGTCAGGTATTTATTTTTTAAAATTCTTTTCAAAATTTTGTTTACGCAGGTTTGTAGCATTTATTGTACGATTAAACTTTTGTTTGAAACATTTTTTTCTGTATTATATACTTTAGGATTTATACGCGGAAAAGTGGGAGTTCCTATTTCATTTTGAGGTTAGTTTCCACACCCTTGAAGGCCGAAAGGGCACGAATGAAATATACCATTGTTCTTGTCTTTGCATTAAGATTCACTCGTACTATAGTTTGCTATTGGTTACAGCTCGAACTGCTTAAATTTTCAAATTTGTGTTCGAAGAACTCTGCGACCCTAAATTTTAAAATCTCAAATTTCATCTAAAAAAATTAGTCGTCCAATGTTTACATGTGTAGAGAATAGTACAACCTCCTAAATCAGATTCGAAAGAAGACGACAATAGAATATATTAGAAAATTCTACGAGTCACAGGAAAAGATAAAAGTTTTTTTCACAGCATGATTCTGTGTTCCAAGAAATCAGAAAGTAGTAACTATTTGTCCTAGTAGTGGCAGCGAAGTTATAATAATCAAGCATAGGTAAATGCAAAAATGTAATTGCCATCATAGTTTTCATTTTTTTGGAATCATTACATAATTACTTAGGAAACTTACAGGTAAATTGAGAATTGATATTACATGGAAAGAAAAAGATAAAACTGTTGTCATATAAAATCAACATTGTACAACCCTTTTGCCAATCTTGCATCCACAAGTGTGTGTCCAATAATAGCATCAAGCTTGCTTCTAATTTTACCTAGCTGTACCATCGTGGTGTAAATTTGTGAATGACTTCCTCAATGACTGCTTCACCAGTGCACTTTCATTCAAAGGAAATGAAGTTGAAACATAGCGACTAGGCGAGTTAAACCCTTGAATGTTACTCAAACCATTGGTGAGATGTGAAGATTGTATTTAACTAATAACAATAATAATCAGAATAAGAGAAGAATTTTACTGAAGATAATTATCATTCAACTTGAAAGAGAAGAAGTCTGTAGAACTGAGTACAGTGTTTCATAAAGCCTCGTTATTATTGTTACCGTTACCGCTGCCTGAAAAATTTACGAATCGCGTTCCGCTGACATTAACCATTTTGCATCAGAAATTTATGTTCCCAATGCATCTGGCCTGTCTGATACTTTTGACTGTACGTGGACAGTAACCGAACGGAAAAATCCCGACGTGGACCGTCGCGTCATCTAAGGAAGAAATGGGGAAAGGAGCGTGCGCGTGCACACGTGTATTAGGTATACCTGTGTATCGCGTCGTGGTCGTTGACAGTCAGAAAAGGGCTATCAAGGCGCAGGTTGGAGACTCGAAAGCGAGTGATTATGTTGGCGACAACGTTCATGGAAACTCTGACGTGTATTTTCGGGCTGGTTTACCGTGGCATGACTACGTTGCCATGCGAGTATCGATTCGTCGTCGAGCTGGCTGGCAAGTCCTAAGGCGCGTTCAGGCGCGTTCTGTCCAGAGGGACACACGGCATTCTCGAAAAGCACTGCGTCTGTTTGCGACGTGGTTCGCGACGAGTGGTCCAGTACGGCTATCGTTAATTATTGGAGAGTTGCCGCAGGAGCGGAATCGACTTGGATATCGGAAAGTCAGGAGAAGTGCGAATCAAGATTGAAGGAAACGATAAAAAGATATGAGAGAAACGAAAAGGGGAAGAGTAATGAAAACAGAAAAAAGAAGGTGGATTGGAAGGGAACGGTCGTTAGGGAGGAGGTGACAAGCGGCGAACTAATAGAATTAGACGAATAATCCATCGGTCATCGCCGAATAAAAGCGAGGGCTCGTGATGCGAAACGAAGCGACTGGCGACATCGTATCGAGATGGTGTTCGGCTGAAAACGCGTTCGTAACACCGGAACGCAGAAAATTCAGGCGGGTGCACGGCCTCAACTTACCGTTGCACCCACAGCAAGTGATTGGCTGGATCGTGATTTTGGTTCTCGCGATAAATACGTTCGCAGTGTTGACGCCGTTCCTCCAGCCGGCGAGTTTGCGTTCAGTACTGTCGATATTAATCGCGGTTATCTTTGCCGCGCATCTCTGTTCTCACTTGATCGTGCTTTTGTTAGATCCAGCGGACCCGCAAGTCAGGTGTCAGCCGGCGAACAAGGTGGTGCCGGAATTCGACCGGGCGAAGCACGCGCGTGTCATCGAGAACGGTCGTTGCCACCTTTGCAACATAACCACCGACTGCAAGAGGACCAAGCACTGTTCCATCTGCAACAAATGCGTCGCCCATTTCGACCACCATTGCAAGTGGCTGAACAACTGCATCGGAGGTAGAAACTACTGGGCCTTCCTCGTGTGCCTGATCTCCGCTATCCTGGCCAGCTTGTCCGTGGCCGGTCTCTCCGCGACCGAACTGTTGCTCTCAGTGTTACCCTATCGGCTCGGTGACCATTGTAACGCGAACACGAGTACAACCATGGAGAACGCGACCGCCACGCACCCCGCTCTTTCTGTCGTCCCTATACCGGACACCGCTTCCATCATCTTAATCTCCGCGATCGGGATCCTCTCAGCAGTCGCTGCGATTCTCTTGATTCACTTGTGCTTCTTCCACGGCTACATCGCTTGCCTCGGTTTAACGACCTACGAGTACGTTCGTCTAAAACGAGAAAGAAACGCAGTCGTGGCGGCCGTCGCCGCCGCCACCGCCGCAGCTGCGGCAGCCGCCGCCGCCGCCGCAGCGACCGCCACCACTACCGCTACCACTGACAATACCACTGACAATATCGCCGCGGACAGTACAAAGAATACAAGGACAGCGGCAAGTGGCCGTGGCGTCAATATTCTTCACGAGTCAATGGTACAGCACGGTATTCGCGGAAGCGCATCCGACCGCCGAGCTTCAACCTCTCTCGAAACCAGGGTGGACTGGTGTCACGACACCAGCGACGGCGGAGTCAACAGCGCAGAGACTGGATCGAATAGAGCTGCCACGGAGACTAGGCTCTGCGGCCGGGACAACGAAAGGAAGAACTTTCGGCTTTGTTTCTCCTACGAGCTTGAATCCTGCGGGAACAAGAATGAGACTTGGATAGCTTCCTACTCGTCGCATATACCGTCGGATCGCCAGCAGTCTACGAGTGCGTGCCAGGACTCGAACAGTGGACTTGGCTCCTCAACCCCTTCGCCAGTTTCCTGCTGTTTCGCCGCGGCCAACTCGATAGCCGGGCGCTGTCGTTCCACCAGCCGAACGGACGGGCCAAAGAAACGGTCCAGTGGCAATGACTCGCTCGATTCGGTGCACGCGCCGACCAATTCCTGCGAAACCGTAGAAAGGATAGGAAAATTTCTTCGAACGTATCTACGGAGAAACGGTCGACGTCGCTCGTCCAACGCGAACGTAGCTCGCCCGCCGAGGAACAAAGTTGTCCCTAGCGTCGATTCAACGCGGATGAAAATCAAGATGGACGTTCAAGACTCGGTTGTCGTCACCGATGACGTCACTGAGTCCATTTCCGCCTTAGATCTGGGAGCGACCGAAAGCACCGCGGTTTCCATACCTTCGCGACCGGCCGCCAAACTGGCCCCGCTGCACTCGTTAATCGGACCTAGACCGATCGACCGGCACTGCGGTCGAATCCCGTATCAGTCGCGAAGAATGATAGGATCGTCGCCGACCAAGAGAACCGCGAGCCACGCCCGTCCCCGACGAACTTCGTCCTTCCGAAAGAGACCGACGCTGAAAACCAGCTCGCGCCTAACGCAATCTGTACAGCTCTCTCCTATCTTGGAGTCGGAACTCTCAAAGCCAGCATCGCCACGATTACCCAGGTCCCCTATTTCTCTTCGCTCTCCCTGCGCCGCGCATTCCTCATCCCCCAGGCGCGATCGGTTCGCTTCGTCCCCTCCGCCGGGAATGTGAGTCTGCTCGCGTCAATCAGCTGCCCTTTCTTCGCCTTTTCTCCTCCGGCTCTTCAGCGCAGCCTGTAACTTGATTTTCAATGAATTCTGTAACTTGTATTCGCAAGCGTTGTTATCCGCCCGACCAGAAATAGCGTTGCTCGAGTAGACCTGGCTTCTATGGTAAGTTTCGGTGTGCGCTTTTAATACATTACACATTAACGACCACCGCTCGGTTGTCGAAGGAGGCGTTAGCGTTTTCCGAGGTTGACCGCGCGTGCCTAGTGTCTGTGCACTCACCGTCGCCAATTTCCCTGCAGATGACGTCGCTTTCAGCGAAACCATTCGACCAAACCGAGTCTACCGACGCCACCAACGCCTCACGAAAAACGAACATCTGGGAGAGTGTGTTGGCTTCTCCGCGATATGTAGTCGCGCCGATGGTCGACGCGAGCGAGTTAGCCTGGAGGCTACTCAGCCGTCGCCACGGTGCCCAGCTTTGTTACACGCCGATGCTTCACTCCTCGGTCTTTTGTAGAGACCCTAAGTATCGTCAAGAGGCTCTCGCTAGTACCGCCGAAGATCGACCGTTGATCATTCAGGTAAACAGCTGTATATTACATCCTTCTTACCGCGTTATCCACTTGCCAGTTTTCACTGTCCTATCTACTCCATCACACGATACCTTCTTAATAACGATTTTCTCTCATAGTTTTGCGGCAACGATCCAAAGACGTTACTAGAAGCAGCACTTTTGGCAGAGCCGTACTGCGACGCGGTGGACGTAAATATAGGTTGTCCTCAAGCCATCGCGAAACGAGGCCGTTACGGTGCCTTCCTCCAGGACGACTGGGACTTGCTGCGACGAATCGGTGCGTACGCCAGACGAATTACCCATCTCCGAGCTAGCGACGTTTCTTCTCATTCATACATTCTTTCCCCCTGTAAAATGCAGTAAGCACGTTGAGCAAGGGACTCCGTGTGCCCGTGACGTGTAAGCTACGAGTGTTCACGGAGATTAATAAAACAGTGGAATATGCTCGAATGCTCGAGAGTGCCGGGGCCCGGTTGCTCACCGTCCACGGACGAACTCGCGAGCAGAAAGGTCCACTCACCGGTGTGGCATCCTGGGACCACATCAAAGCCGTAAGGTATAAGTCTTCTCCCTCAATTTTCTCTTCCAAGCAATCCCTGTTTACTTGCAACATTCGCGCGCACATTAGGCAGGCCGTCGCGATCCCAGTGTTTGCGAACGGCAACGTACAGTGCCTGCAGGATCTGGAGAGGTGTATAGAGGAGACTGGAGTGCACGGTGTAATGTCGGCGGAAGGGAATCTCTATAATCCATGTATATTCGAGGGCTGCTATCCGGCCAGCTGGGAGCCGGCGCTCGAGTATTTAGATTTGGTGGAGCGTTATCCAGCGCCAGCTTCTTACATCCGTGGCCATCTCTTCAAGTTATTCCAACATATGTATGTACTGCTACCAACCTCTCTGCTAATCGCTGCGACTCTATGAACGCTATCTTAACTTACCATCCTCATTATGCGTTCAGCGTTCTTTTAACTAGAGAGTAGACTTTGTTTAGCAGAGAATAAAGAAGAGAGGGAAAATTTGGCCAGGAATTCTACCATGGAATCTTTCAAAAGCGTCGTACGCGCGCTGCGGGATCGGTATCTGCCTTACCACGAAGGACGCCAGTCGTGGAAGGAAGAGATAAGCGGTCTGTATACATCGCGCTGTTATGCCTACTGTTCACCGATTCGATGGATCGACAAACGCTACCTTTCGTCCACTCTTGTCCTTTCATTTTTCCCTTTTTATATCCCCGCTTCGTTTACCACCTTTATCTTCGCTATTTATTCCGTTATGTTTTACCAATATTCTCGTTATCGTTTCCAGACTATAACTTGAAGCTGCCACCATGGCTCTGTCAACCCTACGTACGTAATCCACCGGAGGAACGGGCCCAAAAGCGGGAAACGGACAAACTCGAAGCGGTTCGTTTCCTATATTACTTCTTCATACTCTTAAGCTGATTTTCACAGGCTGTGTTTCGCAGAGAGACGAAGCTCTGAAGAGGAAAGTCTTGGACGAAGAAGGAAACGAGATATCGCGGAAGCGGTTGAAGAAGCTGCAACGAATAGCGCGCCGTCCCAACAGGCCGGCCGTTCCCGTGAAAAGGGGATCCGATTTGTGCCACGACTGTCCGAATCCAGTGGTTTGCAAATATCATTTCTACTATTTATTTTCCAGTTCTCGCCAGTCGAGAGCGAAAATCTATAATTCGGTTATCGCACGTTTGTCCGCAGGGTCTCAAATGCATTCACAAATTGTGCCGGCAGTGCTGTAGAAACAAATGTTTCACGGAAAACCTAGATTGCGTCGGGCACAGAAATTTGACTAAAACAAGAAGACAAATGGCGATAGAATTCGCCGCGAAGCGACAAACTATCGAGGATACTATATGATATGACACTGTACCATGTTCTTTAAGTATCAAAGAAATTTTCAATAAACATCCGTACATACACGTGTACACGGTTACGACTACTTTGTTTGGATGGTTGTCATCGTCGTATCGAATACACAATACATACTACTGTTACTGCATAGAGAGAAGGATTTTGGCAGGCGCTGCACTCAACCACTGTGACGATTGCTTTTTGGTGGAAGCGGTCATATCTGCTTATTACTATGCAGCGTGTGCCGCCAAAAATCTTGAGGTAGGGGGTTCGGGAAGGTCACAGACGGGAGTTCAGACGAAGCTAGCGGCGGACTGAATCGCCTGCCAGAGGTCTTCTTTCTATGCCATAATAGTACTATTATGTACTTTGTAGTCTGCGTCTGACGCAGAAAATCACCGCATTTCTACTAACAAGGGGAGGACAGGGAGTATAGACATCGATTTTGATGAGATTTGGCACGATGGCTCTATGTCGAAAATGGTCGAAAATAAGTAAATAGGGTCCGAGCGTTTAAGCCAATAGGCCTTAGTAATAGAGATATTTACATTTAAATTAGTAAACATTTCATAGTGGCCATGGAGTTTTAGTAGGTAAAAATCCCACACTACCCTAGCGCCCCGGGAGATTCTCTTTTGGCGGCGTCGGGGTGTCTTTTGAAGATTTCCCCACGTTAAAGAAAAATTTAAAAAATAAAAATAATTTATAAAAAAAAATTGTGGGATTTTTACCCACTAAAGGTACATCTACACGACGACACTTTTCTGTCTAGACCAAGTGTCTTCTGTGTTTGGCTAGAGCTACAAATTCCGCGACAATAAGTCGAATTTAGTATCGCGGACTGCTCTAGACAGTTTCCAATCAACCCAAATTTTTTTTAGTGTCGTATACACTTAATCTAGACACAAAATTGTCATCGTGTAGTCGTACCTTAAAATCCCACGACCACTATGAAATGTTTAATAATCAAACACTCGGACACCTATTTACTTATTTTCGACATAGATCCATCGTGTCAAGGCTCATCAAAATCGATGTCTATACACCCTATTCTCCCCGCTGTTTAACTTTCTCTTTCTGACTAAAGTATCAAAACTCGGTACAAAAACTCAATTAATTGTAAATAATTGTCTTGTAATTATATCGTTTCCGAATATAACAATCGCGACAACTAACTGTCACATTATTTACACGTCATTCTATTGTACAAAATACTTTGCCGGTAAGTGTGTTACAGACTTGTATTCCCGCGTAGCGTGAAGCTACACACGCTACGCGGTTGAGGACGTCGTTGCGATTAACTTCGGTAGAATCGTGTATACGTCGCTCCGTTCTTCTTCACGGATCACCGTGCTCTTCTGTTTCTTCTCATTAAACCAGTACTTCTTATTCACGAGCATGAGGATCATGAGTGCGGGCAGATGAATTAACGAGAAGCGAAAGAGCTTCCGCGAACTTCCACTGTCCGAGTGTTCATGAAACTTCCAGGCTGGAAAACAGAATGCAGACGTTATACTATTCCGACGGGATCGATCGATCGTCCCGGGCTAGAGACAAGGCGTCCGCCAATTCTTCTTTCTCGTCTTCACAACCTACCGAGGTAGAGAAAGTACGCATTCAGCGGTGTCGACGTTACAGCGAACCACCAGTTCGTCACGTCCAGGGCAGGTGCCAAGTAGCAAAGGCCCATTAACGCAGCAGTGTAACGCAACGCTGTTTTGCGACATAGATTCGGATCCGTGACCGCCATCATTCTGTATCCAGCGCGCGAGTAATCCGGTCTCAAGTTCCACGACAGAGCGTTGAAGTGAGGAAACTGCCACGTGTACAGCAAGCCAGACATGATCCAAGCGCCAGGAGACATCACGTCGCCGGTGCAAGCCGCCCAGCCCATTAACGGCGGTATAGCGCCAACTGAATAAAGATCGCTATTTTCCTTAAACACTTCTGTCTACTCACCGACAGAAAACCGACGATATACGTACCGATAGAGCCGACCCAGGTGTTCAGAATACTAACGCGTTTCATGGGAGTGTAAATTAGAGTGTAAAGCACTAGATTAGCCGCACCCAAGGCAGCCGTCAGTCCATTAACTTCGCCGTAGAGCAACGACAACCCGCTGACGCCAGATACCGCTGCAAAAATTACAGCGTGTGCTGGCCTAACCAGGGAAATGCTCTTTAGCCGTAACCATAAACACTCGACTTTCTAGGATCGAAAGTATACCGTCGACAAGTACATACGTCAAATGACCTCTGACCAGTAACCGGTTCTTCGTTCTCGACATCTGCGCGTCGAAGGGAACTTCAAAGAACTGATTGATCGCATTCGCCGTCGCGGAAACTAACCCAGTTCCGACGGAGCATGCAACAAACGTAGAAATTTCAAAGGGCCCAGGGGCTAACGAGTATCCAGCCATGGTCGTTACGACTACCAAAGCTGCAATTCACCACGATTCTTAGTCCTTCGGTTCTGGACACATAGGATTAAAGATGCCAGATTTGCTTACAAGTCAATCTTATCTTGGACAGCATGAGGCAATATTTTCTCAGTTTACCAGTCTCCACTCGCATGTACCTCCATTCTGGCTCGTCCGTTAAACGGGCCTCCCTTTTGGTGGTACGCTCCGTGTCTTTGTGAGCGATGATAGTCCGGTGATCATTGGACGCTGTTATAGTTGGCGAAATCGCTGGAGCCTGTAAATCCTTCGCGACCGACGAGCGGCGGTGTTTTTGCGAGGGTAATTTTTTTACGCTTGACGCGGCCTGTGTGGAATACTGTAAGAAATGTGAATTAAAGGAGACTTGAAAAATTTTGATGATTTGCTGGAAGGCGTGTGACGAAGTGCTGCTGTACTCACGGACGTGATGAACGGTTTCAACGTTGGAAGTAGACATGATATGTTCCGAGAGATTCTGGCCGAGCAGAAAACCAATACCATGATAGAAATAACGCCGTATAACAGCTAGTGCTTCGTTTTTCCCATCCTGAAAGTAACATAACAGTTATTTATCGGTTGTCTTCGATTAGAATTTCGTCTAACCAACAAGCCAGGTTTCGAGTGTTCCGAGTTTCTTCGAAACGAAACGTCCAACTTACATCTTGATGAATTTCCGTATTTCCAAATTTTGTCCACCGTTACGTAAGAGAAGCCCGAGAGAACGCGCATAGCGCTGAAACTTCAAACGATTTCACTAGACCATCGGAGTCCGAGTTCGCGCACTTTGCGTTGAAATCCCCCTTAGTACGTAATTATAGGTGATTGGAGGCACGGACGATGAGAGAAAGCGAGAAAGTGGGAAAAAACGCGTAGAGAAGGAGAATCGTAAACGCATCGATATCCGGCCGAATGCGAATATCCGCGTTCGCATGAAAGCGTTTTGTATTCGCGCAGTTAAATCTGCCTTTGCAAAGGGAGTTTAGTTTTCTGCACGAATGAACGCACAACTCGATGGGGCAAAGCCACGCCATAGGCTCTTGCCTCCCAGCATATTCACGGAATGTTGTAGAAATGTTCGCGAAGCAATCGACAGCGGTGTGAAGTTGGGCTATTTCCCACGCAACTCCATTCCCACTCTGCCGAGTCTCTGCCGCGCGCGCAATAGTCGCGGTCGTGATAGTGCGCGATAGGAGCGATATTTTTTACTTGGGTTTCCATACCTATATGCAATGGATAGTAAACTAACGTGCAACCTACGAGAAACCATTACTACGATAGTAAAAATCACGAACTATCGGCATAGGGAACTGATAAAAAAGCAAACGGGGTAAAGGAGGCGGTCAAGACACAAGTGTGTGCGCGCGCGGATTGCTTAGGATTGCTTGCGTGGGCAACACATTCGAGCACTCAGCTACCGAGCGCACGAGGTTGCACGAGTCGAGCGTATCCCTGGAGAAGGGATTTGTGGAGATTGGTTTAATCAGTGAGCCCTGATTTACGAGAGGTGCTGAGGTGTCTACGGCATCGACTACACAACAGGGAAAAGTGATAGGCCACGTTCCATAGATTTTACACGGTCTTTAAGCGTGAGTGAAGCCTATGTTGATCGAGAATCGTCTCCGACTGCCTACGGAACGAAGAGGAGAGAACAGGACTGAACAGAGCGGAGGAAGCAGAAGAAAGGATGATAAGGTTATGCCCGTGTACGTTCAACTGCACTTGACATTGGCTTTTTTCTAATAAGAGTAATCAGCGTAATCGGAAGGGAAAAGAGTTACGGAATACTTGCGAGCCGGGAGCGAAGATAGATCGCAGATTAATCGGTATGACGTTGAATGAGCAAAATGTGATATTCGCGCGGGTCGGTTCCGCCGTATTTTACGGGTCATCCTCGTTCATGATCACGGTTGTAAATAAGACGGTGTTGACGGCGTTCGAATTCCCGTCGTTCCAATTGCTCGGCGTAGGACAGATGCTGTCAACCATCACACTGCTGTTCGCCGCAAAGAAGCTACGCTATATCGAGTTTCCTAACCTAGAAGCTTCAACGTTTCGGAAGATATGGCCGTTACCGATCATCTTCATCGGTAACATGATCTTCGGATTAGGCGGGACCAAGCAGCTCAGCCTCCCGATGTTCACGGCGCTCCGGCGATTCAGTATCCTAATGACGATGATCGCCGAGTATTATATCCTCGGAACGAAGGCGCGCGTCTCCGTTCAGTTGAGCGTCTATACGATGATTATCGGGGCAGTGGTGGCGGCGTTAAACGACCTCGCTTTCAATTTGGAGGGCTACCTCTTTATCCTGTTAAACGATTTCTTCACTGCCGCCAACGGCGTCTACATGAAAAAGAAGCTGGACTCGAAGGAGTTGGGAACATACGGATTGATGTACTATAACTCGTTATTTATGGTCATACCGGCGATCACGATCGCCTGCTGGATGGGAGACGCGCGCTCCGTCCTCGAATTTCCGCATTGGAACAACGTTTTCTTCGTTCTACAGTTCGGGCTTTCGTGCGTGATGGGCTTCGTGCTCTCCTACAGTATGATACTCTGCACCCTTCATAACTCTGCGCTGACAACCACCATAATCGGCTGCTTGAAAAACATATGCGTCACGTACCTCGGAATGATTATCGGCGGGGATTATATATTCACGTTGCTCAATTTCGTAGGACTGAACCTAAGCGTAGTCGGTAGTTTGGTGTACACGTGGGTGACATTCCGCAGAAAAGAGGCCGTCGATCTAAAGTACTCTCTGCTCCCACAGGACCAAGTAGCCAAAGTCCAAGCTCTGTAATGATCGTCGCGTAACGATCCAACGATATCTACTTAACGCTTGACGCTTACGCCTCATCCCGCGCGTGGCTCTCTAAATTACACAACTCCCTATTTACACTTTATATTGTTTCTCTCTACTTGCCTCTAATTCAAATTTCGCGCTGTTCTCGCTCGAAGCGGCTGCCGAATCGAAATCGAGGGGAAGGAAAGGGGGGGAAGGCGTAACGCGTCGGGCAGCGTAGCGAACAAACCCAACGAGTGTCATACCAAAGTGAAAGCATAATTACAGGACTGAATGCGGTGTGCCATAGTGTACCGATTGGACGGCCGGTAAACGCGATACCGTCATGTTCACGACGTTCACGACGTGAAGTGTAATTTGTACATACGTATGCACACACTTTTCTTGAAGGTGCAATGCCGCCGCGCCGTAATGTGTACATAAATGTTTTATCCAAATAAATTCTATTTATGGAGGAAGGGAGCGATCGATCGTTATTCTCCTGGATCGGTTTCAGGCGGCTCGGTTCGGAGCTTTTCCAACCACGTTTCATCGTTCGCAGAGGATTACGCGACACACCGCGTTCCTCTGTCGCGGCTGCAACACGCGATCTTGACCGCGGGAGCGGCCGCGATATCCCTCGCCAGTCCTTTTCGCGGCGATATGATTGCATGCCTGGGAGAAACGACTGGCGCCGATGCTCTTTCCTACTGCCACCGGCAAATGCTCGCCACCGCTGAGGGACGTCGGATCCTCACCGAAAAGCCACGCGTATCCTCCTCAACGGTCGACCTTGAGGCACTGAAGCGCTTGCCGAAAGGGACCGTCGGCAGGACGTACCGAGATTTCTTGGACATCAATGTAAGCTGCTCGATGCTCTCTTGCTTTGTCTCTCCCTCCACCCTATTCTCGCGCCCATTTTAAGCCCAGACTATTTTTCTATTATATTGTACGTAGATACTTAATTACTTAGGATTGGACTGGTAGACCAGTTAAAGATAATACCGTACGGTTAATGTCCACCGATGCTAGGTATGCAGATATAGGTGATAATTTTTTACCAATTTACTGTCGTAGCGCCGTCACTGTATTGCGTGCATACATGTATCGTTGATCGGGTTTTTAACAAGGGAAGATCAGATTCTAAAAGTTCTGAAACTTTGTGAATATGTAGGGGATTTCCTCCCGATTACAACGCAATTTTTGTTTGCTGCACTAATTCACTCTAAGGGGGTGGAATTGACCCCCTGAAAATCCGGTTATTTTCCGATTTTGTGTTACAATTCCCGAAGTGTAAAATAATTTTTTTAACTAATTAAACGTATTTATAAAATTATTTTTTTGCAAAATTAAAAGAAGTAACTTTTGTCTTGAAACTTTTCTCCGATCTTTTGCAGTTCGCGAGTTATAACACTAAATCCAAAAATACCCAAATTTTCAGGGGTTAATTTCACCCCCTTCGAGCAAGGGTGTCCGGAGACTTTTTCCAGGAGTGTTGGCAACTTTGGAATGATAGTAAAGAAAAATATATCCTTCTTGCTATTTTTAACACGTTGAGCGCGGAGGCACTTTTGCTCTGCTCTCCGTTCAAGCGGCAAACAGCGGCGGTGACTCCGCAAAATGTTCGGTTACAAAGTAGATACAGAATATAACAGTAATCATAATTATAGTAGTTATATAACACACATCGCACTGTCAACCCCAAGGGTCTGACGCCGCCTGAACGGAAAGATCACGTCGCGCTTAACGTGTTAACCCATTTTACAGTGCCAATTTAATTAAAAATTTAAAACCAACATCTAAAAATATTCCATTTTTTAGTCTAAACTTAATAAATATCAGTTTTGAAAAATAACCGATTTTTTCCAAAAGCCGGGGGGGGGGGGCAACTGCCCCTTTTGCACCCCCTCCAGACACCCATTCCTTCGAGTGAATTTAACCAGCAAACAAAAATTGCGTTGCAAAATTTCTTGAATTTCCCTGTTCGGAATTTTCCCTTGTAAGTCCCAGAGGCGTCCACTCGATGCAGATGTTCCTTTTTTCCAGAATGTATCCCCCGATTCTAGAACTCCGGTCAGGTTCGTTCAAGACACCGAGCTGGCGTACGTAATGCAACGCTACCGAGAAACCCATGACATTTATCACGCTGTACTTTTAATGCCAACCACGATGCTCGGCGAGGTGTCCGTGAAGTGGATAGAAGCGTTGCAATTACGTTTCCCAATGTGCTTGAGCGGGGCGATATTCGGAGCGTATCGATTGCGTCCAAGGTAAACGGAACAGAGCACCGTCTCCGATCAGACTATACCGCAGCTGGGATTTCAGGCAAAGGAAGCTATATCTCGAGCACCATCTCCCGTGGGCCATTAAAACGGGAATCGGTGCGAAGTTCATACTGGGAATTTACTTCGAGGAACGTTGGGAACAAACTCTCGCCGACTTTCACCGAGAGATCAACATCGTTCCGCTGGTGCGTGTAGGCGTAGACGATTAAGCCGCAAAAGGAATAGGTGCGCTAGGAATCGCCCCAACCGATCGCTCGATCCCCGGTATCCAAACCTTCGCACAGACAGTTAGCAACTTCCTACGTCTTATAACAATGTTTATTCGCCGTAACGTTGAAGATATGAAGAATATAATTTTTAATGGGATACGTATGCGATTCGTATGACAAATTTAGATTAACTATGACCGTAAATGGAGAAAATTGTTCGATGGAATCGAACGCGCGACATCGACGCGACACAATGATACACGACTAGCCGTCGATTCGCGCGCAAGCATAAAAGTTTGCGAGTCAAGATCTAGCATGTATGTACAAGGTTTCGCGAGAGCGAGTACACTCGATTGAAAAATATCGCTGCAACTAAGTGTGGCTCAAGTTTACAGGATTAAACACTTTTGCGATAATTCTTGAATATGGTCTAGGGCGAAGTTGGGCCGCTCTGTGCGCTTACAATAGTTGGAGCAATATTTTCTAGCCATCTCTATGTACTAGACTTGAACTTGCGCGATCGAACGATCGATAATTATATATATCTTTTGAGATACACGTCACGCGGTTTATGAAACAACGTTTGCGAGATTGATTGTCTTGTTTCGTTTGTAGTAATGCGCACCAATTTGTAGAATGTACCGCTCGATTATGAAATTACCGCATAACCAATCGTACACAGTAATGTCCGAACGATTATTCCCTACACTTTACCGCCTCGCAGGTAAATAGATCGCGAACTCGTTTATTCTCAAACAACGATCAGTCGTGACACTATGTATGTAATAGGAAACCTCGATTCGCCCACAAAATCGAGAATAATGTACCAGGACTCGCACATTAGGACATTTTTACAGAGATGTGCAAAATCTTTATCTGAATACAAATTTCAAATAATAAATCAAAGATAAACGAACTTTATTCGTTAAAAGAGAACTTAAATTATTGGAGCCTCGAATAACGAATAATTTTTTTTATCTTTTATTCGTTAATTGAAATTTGTATTTAGACAAAGATTTTGCCCATTTGTGTATACATATATCCTATTTAAATTACTTACATGATACCACCGTACATAGAGCACGTATAACGAGGGACAGCGCTATGCACCACGAAAAAGTGATTCAACGAATGGAATACTTAAATCGATGAAACCGTGATGTTCGTTCTTCCTTTCGCGTAGAACGCTCGCCTCGAAACGTGAAAAGACAGTCGCGGTGTCTCCAGTGAACCTGATCGACGAGCACCGTCGTGCCAACCCTTGAATAAGTTGTTCCGTTCGCACGAATCGTAAGATTAGAGACCGGAAGACGAGAATACTGCCTCTTATAAAAACTTCGCGTTGATGATAAGCCCATTTTTCAAGGCGTGCGCGTGTTCGTGTGTTATGTGTGTCTCGAAAGAAAATATATGTATATACGTAGATGTAATATAATCTTATATGCGTAAAGATCGATTCGATTAAACCTAGTTGAGCATTACGAGTTAATGGCCAGAGCATCCTGAATGATAATCCATGAAATATAATTCCTCTCCGCGTGAAAGAGGAGTGAGGGAGGGGGGGGGGGGGGGGGGAGTTCGCGGAGGAGAGTAAAAAAGATAAATTTACGTACAAGATGCTTCATGGCTGATTGATTGTAACCAATTTGGTCCGCGCTACTCGAACGTGTTCTCAATCGAGGGCTAATCTCTCGAGATAGAGGCAGATTTCCTCGAAGGTAGGTCGGTCCGCGACTTTTTTGCTCCAGCACTTGTTCATCACGCGATAGAGATCGTCCGAGCAGCGGTTGGGCCGCGAAAGAACTCGAGGTTGATTTCTTTCGTCGTTGACACCATCACCCGTTCTGTTACCGGCACTTGCCTCGCTCTCGTACCAGCGACCACAATTCTCCAGAACCTGCTCCGCCGTTAAATCCAGGTACGGCGTTTCCTTGCAGTTCGTGAAGATTTCCCACGCCGTAACGGCGAACGACCATACGTCCGCTCTGCAGCTACGCTCATTCTGTTCGGGGAAACGGGGGAAGAGTTGGTCGAGTTAGAAGTGAACGACCAACGTATGTATTTACGTATTTACAAAGCTTACCAACAAGACCGCTTCCCACGCCATCCAACGAAGTGGAATTTTCGCGTTGCTACCGTCGACGTAATAATGATGATCGTATTTGGTACAATATATAGCATGATCGGACACCTTTATCGTCAGATTTTTACCAACGATGCAGTTTCTGAAATCAAATTCATCGTATTTAAAAAAAAATAAAGGAACGTTCGTTAGATTTTTCATGACAGTCTTACCTGGCCGCCAAATCGCAGTGCGGGATGTTCAAGGACTCGAGATACTTCATGCCTGACGCGATTTGCCTGACGAAGCGCAATTGATTTCCGTAACTGGGGACAGGTACGAGATTTTAGACGCGGGGAGCGCGGAGCGAGGAAATGATAGGGTTGCTTAAAATTTTACCAAAGTATATGTTCGTTATCAGGCTGTTGACAGCTTTCGATGAATGTAGGTAGATCGCCGAGCTGGCCGTACTCGAAGACAGCTGCGAACGGTTCTTCTTCCACCAACGCGATCACCCTTGCCACGTTCGAATCCCGAAGCGTCGCTAGAACGCGCATGTCTTTGGTGAAGTCTAGCCTGTGGAGATTAGATGGTCATCGTATACGATATTGAAGGAATAAAATCGAGTGACGTACCTCAAAGAGTCTACGACACCTCGCCAGAGAGATCTAACGATCACGGTCTGTCGGTTTTGGATCGATCCTACTTCGGGATTCGTAATCCCCTTTGCCTCGCACAAATGAACCTGTCCAAGTTCGAGTCGATTTTATCGCGATTAATCCATTTGTCACCGATCTCCTGATCGATTCGGAAAGCGTGCACGATTCGTTCTTACCAAGCCGAAATTCCCTTCGCCAAGTTTATCCAAAATCCTCAATCTGTGCCTGGAAATACGCTGAGCTTCGTTCAGATCGAGAGTGCGCGGTAAACGAACAGCTTTCTCGCGAATTTGCAGCGGCGTGAATGGACTCGAACTCGGTACCGCCTCTCGTCCCTTTATCTAAAAAAGTTTGCAATTCTCTTTACTTCTCTCTCTCTCTCTCTCTCTCTCTGCCCTCCTTTTCTCGTTGGTGTATATACCCTCTTCCAACCAGAGTTGGGCATTATTAGAATAAAATCTTATTCGAACGGTCTCAAATAAGAATTGCGAATAAATAGAAGTTATTCGAGGATAGCAAATAATTTTTTAGCCGAATAAATTTGTTAATACGTGAATAATCGTGCGCTGGTGCGTGCTATTCGAAACACTTATTTGCTGCTTCAAATACATTTTTATTTGGAATAAAAATTTATTTAAATTTATTTTTATTCGCAAATCTTATTCGAAATTAATCGAATAAAAATTTATTCGTTATTCGCGAATAACTTCATTTTATTCGAAATTTGTATTCCAAGATTATTCAAACAAATTTTAATTCTAATAGTGTCCAACTTTGTTTACAACGCAATCTTTTTCATGAGCACATATATATAAGTACTACGTGGCTTGTCTTACCGTCAAAATATCCGTCGCTGCGTAATATCCATCGTGTACTTTTTGATTCATCTTCCCCGATTGAAAGTGATGTAGCTTGTTCGACGAGTGCGCCACGATTGGCATCGTAAATTCCGTGGACTTGGCTTTTGGAAAGTTTGTCCTGCACCTAAAGTCTACAACATTCGTCATCGGATAAAGAACGTCGGCCCGATGGGGTAAAGAAGGACACGTTAGATTGGATGAGTTTCTTCAGGTGCGAAGAAATACATGTACTCAATTCATATTGTATAGGTCAAATATGTACAGGGAGTATACAAAGTGATGGACCCTGCATTCAAGGATGAATCTACGCCTCTGGATCGGTGGACATTTGTAAAAAAATGACCTACCTTAAAATTGTTTATAACATTGAAAATTAATGTTAGTTTTTTTCACTTCAATATGTTCTGCTCCACGTGAAAGAAAAAGAGTTCGGAAGAAACCTTGTGCCGCAAAAAATGATTCCAATCCAGAGGGATACATTCACTCCTGAAAGCGGTGTCCATCACTTTTTGTACAGCCTGTATACCATAGGTATGTATATATCTACTCAATTTGGTATATCATACTCACCGGTATGCGACCCTGTTACGAGAGTGGACTCGTTTGCTTGCGCGAAAACGAAATTTTCTTCGGAGAATAGCTTGTCACTGGTTTCATAGACGACGGAAGTGCAATGGTCAGAATGAACATTGAGTCGCGAGTTCGCTCGAGTTCGCTGTGTGTGAACGGGCAGCTTTCGTGAGGCGGGGGCGGTGACAGTGGTTGCTATGGTAGCGGAGCCAACGATGGTAACTGGCTTTCGACCGAGCGACAATCCGTTGACGATGGAGTTCGGTAGCTTAACGTCTTTCGGAGTGATGGTGATGCCTGGAGCGGAGGAGTCGCAGAGAAGGGCCGTGTGCTTCTGCAATAGAGCCACTTTATTGCGGCCTCTTTGCTTGATCAAGAACGCCGTGCAGGAGAAGAAGAGAAGAGCCACCGTCAAGAGGCCACTGACAAGACCGACGTAAGTCTGCGACGTGCCGACGGGAAAGGCGTCCGGCGTCAAATCGTCCTCGCGTATCTCGTAGAGCTCCGTCTCATTGAAACTCGACCCAACCACCTCGTACCTGGTCAACTTTGGCCACGGCTCGCTTTCATTCCGTTCCACTCGAAACAATCGATTATCCGACACATAGGAATCGATCGACTGATTTCTCCTATCTGCGACTGCCGATTCGAACGGTACCAGTTAGAGAGTTCGCTTATTCTTCAGCAATCGCTCGATTCAACTCTTACCCGAGTAGAAGGTGATCTCGCTGAGGAGCAGCCATTTCCCGCCCAAGCTCAATTCCAGCTTCACGAATCTCCCGATTCTCGACTGCAACTTGATCCACGTGAACGCAGCGCCGCTAGTGGCCGCACTATCGCCGTCGATCGGCGGTTCCGATACATCTGGAACGGGCCGGTAATCCTCTCCGTCGTTGGAAAACCAAATACGCAACGACGAGAATGTCTGCGAATGTAGATCGGTTAGGATTAAAACAAGCTCGCTGGCCGTGCTGGTTTAGCGATTGACTTAAGGATAGGGCTGGGATTATTCGAATAATTTAATATTCGAATATTTTACAAGTATTCGAATGCGACGAATAAACTTCGAATATTTGAGTATTCGAATGTTATTATTCGAATACTATTCGAATATCGCTGTATTCGAATAGAGCAGTATTCGAATAGTATGGTGTGAAGTGGGTCAAAATTAGCTTACAAGATTTCACCCTGACAAATGAACCTCAACAACTTGATTTATAATTCACACCATACTATTCGAATACATCAGTATTCGAATACTCAAATATTCGAATAGTATTCGAATACTCAAATATTCGAATAGTATTCGAATACTTGGATATTCGAATTATATTCGCCAAATAATTGAACAACTGAAGTATTCGAATATTCGAATACCAAATAATTCGACAAATAGTCCCAGCCCTACTTAAGGGGAACACCACTGTGACGGCCGGAAAAGTAAGCCAGTTTTAAGAATTTTATTTAGGAATAATTTAGTTTTCATAGAAAATTTTTATTACCTATTTTTAGTACGCTGTCTTAAGAGACTATACAAAAAAAAATAAATAGAAAAACATCTATAACTTTTAATATATTGATTAATCTTCTAGACCCTCATACGCGAGCTGGTCCAACGTGTAACTATGGAACAGCAGGTCCGAAATCAAATTTCATTTTTTTTATAAACTATATCAGTGTAGTTTCCGTTGGGCGTACGGATTTTTTTATCGAAAACAAACTTTTTGAAATATGCTCGAAAAACTATTTCTAAAGCGCACCATTTTTACAAAAATAATTTGTTTAAGAAATCAGTACGCAGAACGGAAACTACACTCATATAGTTTATAAAAAAAAGGAAATTGATTTCGGACCATCTGTTCCATAGTTACACATTCGACCAGCTCGCGTGTAGGGTCTTGGAGATTAATTAATATATTAAAATTTATAGACGTTTTTCTATTTATTTTTTTTGTATAGTGTCTTAAGACAGCGTACTAAAGGTAGGTAATAAAAATTTTCTATGAAAACTGTATATAATTTGTGAAAAAAATTCTTAAAAATGATTTACTTTTCCGGTCATCACAGTGGTGTTCCCCCTTAAAGAGTCTAAGAATTAAGGGGCGATCCTGCGCGCGAACCTCGATGCCTAGTTCGGGTAACCGGGCGACGTGGATGGAACAATTGTGGAATTCCCGCAGCTCTTGAAACTGGAACGTCAATTGGACGGTATCGCGATCCAACCGGGTCCAGCCAACCCAGTTGGTGCTGTTCGTTGAAGACGCCCCAATTTCAGAAATCTCGGCTAGAACTCCATCCGTCAACTGTCCCAGGCCGTTGAAGAGGAGATTGTCGAGCTCAATGCCGTCGTAGGACGAGTCCTCAACATTGCTTCCTCCAGGACCTAGGGCCGACCCTTTGGGCGCGGTGTATCTCACAACGTACTCTGCAGAAAAGTCATTTTATCAATCCAGTCTTAATCGTCATCAACTCTGTATAGGAAAACCAAGTGGAGGTGTAACTTAGAATTCAGCGCTGTGGTGGTAAGTTGGCAAACTATTGAAAGTAGGCCCGGATCCCACCAAACATTCCGAATAAGTATTTATTAATCGAATAAGTAAAAATTTAGCGTTCAAAAAAGTTTAAAAACACTCGTTTTTCACAACATGTCTATATAAACACTGATAATCGTATGGACTTCGACGGATGTCGACCTACTCTCAGTAGTTCAATTTTCTGTCACTAGTTGGCGTATCGAAATTCCTGGCTTCCCAATATAATCCTACTTACGCTCCCAGACGCATCCGTATATCTCCACCCGCATGCAAACTGTCCGAGGGTGTTGGCTGTAAGGAACGAATCGCACTCTGCTCGCGACGAACGGCAAGTCCAGCTTCTGCTTCTCCACCAAATAGGTGTTACTGTTTCCTCGCAGCACCTGAAACGGGCAAGTTTCGATCAACGTCGCCAGGGATCACGAGTATCGTCTCGTATTGTTTCTCCGACTAGTGTTCCACGGAGGCGTCCCGCTTTGCTCCCGAGAGCCTAGAACTCTACGGCTTTTCCAACTATGCGATACAACCGCGAACGTTTCCCAGAAGAATGTTTCGACAACGTCGCGCAACGGTGACGTCGACAACTATAACGGCGATCATTTCGAAGCAATGCGGGCGACTCCTGATCTCTTTACCGACGACACGAACTCTGTCACCCTTTAAATTTCTGTACTGATGCCACTTGGTGTCACGCCAGTACTCCAGGAAAAAGGCTTCTGCGTACTCTTGACCTTGACCATTGCCAAACCGCCCTTGAGTCTCGGTCCACGAGATCAAGTGGTTTCTCGTCAGATCGATTTCCAGATATTCCCGTATCGCGCTGCTAATCTGCGCCTTTGGACACCAGGCGCCGCCGTTCTTTTCTTGTCGTATTCTGTGAATAACAAACAAGTGTACTATAGGTGTGTGTGTTTCACGCGTGCATCGCGTGAATCGTTCTTTCGTAGGTAGTCTCCTTGTCGATCTGTTTTCCAAATTGAATTTTTCGGGAAACATTGAATATACACTCCCGGTCTTCTTTGCTATTAGTGTTGAAATCCTTCAGACAACGTACCTCGCGTTTTGAGGACCCACTGATTTAGTCTCGTAGCTGGAAGAAGCTGTGATCGCGTTATCCGGAATTCTTCCCTCCTCCATGCCCAGCGGTAGAATGCACTGACCTAAAAGGATGCGCGTCGCAGTAAGAAAACGCATGGAACTTGATACCGAATGCTTTTTAATAACTTGTTTCGTATGGGCGTCCGGTGGGGGGGGGGGGGGGTGTAAAAGGGGTAGTTGCCCCCCTGGCCAGATTTGGCATTAGTCGAATACATTTTTATTCGACTAAATTTTGATTCTAAATTTTTAAATTTTATTCGAACGAACTCGAATAAAAATTCTTAGTCGAATAAATTTTTAGTCGTTATTCATTATTCGAAAGACTCCCGTGGCGACTAAGCGACACCAATAAGCATGGGTCAGAACCCGAGCCGCTCCGTTTGTGGTCCCCAGGCCCTCTGCCGGAGGCCCTCCAGTTGGGCCGAGAGCCACGGGACTCAAGCCGAAGCGGCTTATTTGTGACGCTCGGTCGCCACGGAGGTCCTTCGAATAACGAATAACGAATAACGACTAAAAATTTAGTCGACTACGAACTTATTCGTTATTCTCGAATAACTTCACTTCATTCGAAATTTGTATTCGAGTTCATCGAATAAAAACTTAGTCCACTAAAAATTCATTCGTTAATCACGAATAGCTTCATTTTATTCGAAGGTTAATCGAATAACAATTTAGTCGAATAATTCCCAACTCTGCCTCTGGATTTTGAGAGATCGCTTATTTTTAAAAACTGATCTTTATTAAGTTTATACTAAAAAACTGAATATTTCAAAATTTGTTATTTAATTTTTTAATTAAATTAGCGGTACGAAATTCTTCATTACGCTTTTTCATTACTATATTTTTCTTCACCGCCACTTTAAAGTTGTCCCCTCCTGGAAAAAAGTCTAGGGACACCCTTGTTGTTTCAACTCATTTTCCATATCTTCCGCAAACCTCATTCAGCTACAAGCTACCCCTTCGAAGTCCCTTTTTCCTCCCTTCGCTATCCATCTTTCACACGAACAAACATTCGTCTCTTACCGAAAACGTTCTTGGTGGAATCCTCCACGGATGGAGACACGCCGACGAGGAGCACCACCAACAAGACGATCGTTAGCATGCGGCACATTTTCGTATCCAGTGCTGACATTTCTCTTCGCTCGTTTACAGTTCATGATAGATCGAATGGCTTGATATCATCTCTTGGACATCTGAAACTGCGAAAACTATCCGATCCATTAATGATCACTTTGATTCGCAATCTTCCTTACAGTTCCCTCGTAGAAGACTAAACACTGCTCTCTGGAACGCTACCCTTCTTCTCCTTCTCGCGAAACATACCCGTATCGCGTTAGATAAATCTCGAAGCGACAATTCTCTTAACCGAGAGATCCAGTTGAATCAATACCAAGCAATCTTTTTCTCGATCTTTGAGAAACCACGACAAATAGCTGGATAGGGAGGGGATCAGGAGGTGCGCCGAGCAGCGAGAAATATCCCGAGACGACAAATCCCTCGCAGCGAGATAAAAGGAGTATCGGTAATATACTCACAATCAGATAAAAAGTGGCCGCTTGGGAAAATTGATCGGCAACTGTTTGCGGTCAAGAGTGGAAGCTGGCCCGTCCATCGATCGGTTGGGTCGGACGTTAATTAGATTCGCTGATGGAAAATGAAGACAAAGAGGGCTAGGGAATGCGCACGGGACCGAGATCTGCTATGCGTGCAACAAGTAAAGCACGATCAATACGAGCGAACCGGAGGAAGGAAGAGAGCGACTATGATGCCCGTCAGCTCCCGTGATATCCCCGTTCATACGCAACAGCCACCAGGTTATTTCGTTTGCGACGTGGACGGTGCAACGCTCGATACAATGGCCAAACTTTTTTCAATGCTTCTTTCGTCTAACTGGTCCGCTCAAACGCATGCTCCGAGTATACATACATACCGATACGTCTTAGGCTCTTAATCCAGACTTATACACACACGCACCGCACATCATCAACCTCTTGATTCTCGAAAATGCGAAAAGAACAATGAACCGACGCGGTTAAACGCTGCAAGTATGTACCTTATCAGTGCGATAATGGAAATTAATTTAAAAAAATTATCGGTTACTTCTTTCGAGTTTAGACTATTTTTTACACGCCACAGTGCGCTTGTAATTTTATTTTATTTTGCAAAACGACACGAGCACAACGGATGATCCGCCCGAAATGAAATCAGGATAACGAAAGGAGACGTGAAATAAAAACACCAAAGTATATAAAAAACAATTATTATTGAAATCTAATTCTAATTCAAGAATTGGCTTGAGAAGTTAGATACAGATATAACTAGCAATCAGGGCCGGCGGAGTTGTGTGGAATGTGGGTGGTATTTCACACTTGAGATTTTGCTGTGTGGAATTCCATATTCGGGAATTTGGAAGATAGTTTACCATTTTTTATTTTTTAAGTACTACTGTTTTTTAGGCCGTTGAAATTTGATCTTTTAATTTTTACTCCCTCCTAATTCCACACTCGGGGAAAATTTCCCCCGCCGACCCTGCTGGCAATGACGTTTTCATGGATGACAGCTGAGAAAAACGGTCTCGTTTAATTCTTCTACGTCTAGGTCATCTTTTATACGTTGCATCGAATTCGAAGATAACATAAATGCGCGAAATGATAAAATAAGAAATATAATTCAATTTTTTTTCTCGTTGAAGAAGCTCCAGAATATTCCGAGGGCTACACTTAAGTCAACACTCGTTCTCGCTGAAAGATGTATCACGATTGACATTATTACTTTTAACAGCATGTCCGACTGCGGCCCGATAAAATTTCTAAAATGATTCTATAAGTATCATTCACACATGTGGATATTGAACCAATGTTTCTCCGCGAAAACAATTTTAACAGAGTAGTATATGGTTCGTAGTCGACGGGGACAATGCCACCCTTTATCACCAATTTCAATAAAACTTCACGTGAAATCTAAAATCCTTACCTTTTAATCGAAATGTCTCCCATTCGTGACACGTATCGCGGAAACAGAGAGTTTCCGAAGTCGAGAAAAGCTCACCATCGTTCGATTCGGTTGAATTAAAGCGAACAGTAATCTTTTGAGTTTGAATTAATTTTTCTTTTCTTTTCCGTTAGTTAAACACGCGTATTTACCGAGTTCTTAAGAAAGCACGAAATCGAGAACGAAAGGAAGACGGCCGTTGGAGGAGCTTCTCCGCAATGGTACAGAGGTTCAGCCAGCATCCACCGCGATATTGTTCCGCGCCGTTGCCGTCCGTGCCCGTGGCGAGCCGGCTCGTTGATAGGAACTCGGTGGGAGGAAGGGTGGGGATAGAGAGGAGAAGTAGGAGCCACAGGGAAGGTCACCCTCCCGGCTGTCCGCCGACCAGTGACGACACCTGTAACGACGCTGCAATATTACCTTACTATAGCGCAAGCAAACCTTTGCTGCGTCGATAAAAATCATTCGTCCGCGTTAGCACTCTGACAGCAGAGTCTCCCGAATGATCGGGAGTATCTGTTTCCGCGTGGCACGCAAATTTCCCTGCGCGTATAAGACTAAGCTGCAACTTCCATCCTCCTCGTGAATTTCCCTGGTCAAGGTCAGGTCGAGAGGCGGCTCCGTGGACAGCATTAGCGCCTCTACCATCTGTCAATCATGGCGTCCAGTGAACAGATCTCGTCGACTACATATGGAGGGCTCAGTAGCCAATCAGTGTAAGTCCATTAGCGGTGAAGTCCTCTGAATAATTTTGCGTAGTAATTCCGCGGTGAATATAAATAGTGCTATTAATTGTTCACGTATGAAAGTAGCGAGTTTATTGATTTATCAACTGAAAGTTTTAGGAGTAAAGAGGTTTTTGAACTAAGGAACTCGTTTTCAGGGAAAGTTGGAGTTATACTGAATTCTTCTGAGGCTTCTGAACCCTCCATATGTATATGTAGGTATAATTTTAAGTTCTGAGGGAAATGAGTCATAATTTCATCGATCGCTAACCTTTTCTTTTAACTGCTGACCGGCGGTGAGTGAGAAGACGCTGACATCCCGGGCTACGCTTTGCGATTCGAACTTCATGCCGATTAAAACGACAATCGTGGTATTTCTAGACTTGGCGAAATTTTGAAGGGTTCCAAGAATGTTGGTTTGTAAATCGAGAAAATTCTAAAAAGAAGTTGGAAGCGGGAGGTTGCGAGTTTCCATATCTTGCGGGGTAGAGTTAGACATGACTTACTGGGCTTTACCTTGACTAGCATGGGTAGTCCGGCGATCGGCACTCCAACGACTACCTTTAAGTCTTTGATCAGAAGATCGTCGGGAGTTAATTGGCTTATGTCGGTCTTCGCGTTG
Organism: Andrena minutula; assembly: GCA_929113495.1. Classification (NCBI taxonomy): domain Eukaryota; kingdom Metazoa; phylum Arthropoda; class Insecta; order Hymenoptera; family Andrenidae; genus Andrena; species Andrena minutula. Next base: position 72,892,243 of record OV815993.1, on the reverse strand, counting down.
ATGATCTCGTTGAACGGCTTGGTTCTATCGGGATTTAAATTGCCGATTTTCTCCAGAGTTTCTACGGTTTCGATGTCAGTGGCAGTAGCGCGGTCGACTTTTTTCGAGAAATTACCGGTGTCGATTAGAATTGGACCTATTGAATGGCAGTTGAAAAAATATGCGTTTAGACGGTGCGAATTTGCTTGAAAATATCTTTCTTTAGAATCTTTAGATAGTTCGATTATTCCCGGATTGTAGAAAGAACCGACTTGTGCGGTGGGGGCAGTTTCAGACCTGAAGGCTCCTTATGCTTCAAGCTTTCCACCCTTCCGCAACTGTCCCGAACAATCTTCGCTGATATTTATTAATAGTTTTTTAGCCTGTTCTTCGTCGGACATTAATATCCTATATAATAAGACGCCTAAGGTGAGTACATTTTTTGTTGGAAACCTCCATAGAAACAATTTTCCCTGCGAAATAGATAATTTTACAACTTTTTGGTACCGTACTTATTTCAATGGGCCTAACAAGAAAAGATCCCGAATTCAGAAATTCAAAAAATTCTGAGACTTTCTGAATGTGTAGGGGATTTTCTCTTGCTTACAATGTAATTTTTGCTTGCTGCCCAAATTCGCTCTAAGGGGGCGAAATTGATCCCTAAAATTTCGGTTATTTTTCGATTTTGTATTATAACTCGCGAACTGTAAAATACTTTTTTTAATTAGGTAAAAAAAGTAACTTTTGTCTTGAAACTTTTCTTCTAACTCTTACAGATTAAGAGTTACAAAATAAAATCGGAAAATAGCCGAATTTTCAGGGGTTAATTTCATCCCCTTAGAGTGAATTTGGGTAGGAAACAAAAATTACGTTGTAATCAGGAGGAAATCCCCTACATATTTACAAACTTTCAGATTTTTTTTTAATTTCCTGGTTTGGAATGTTTCCCTGAAAGTCATATACGTGCCATTTTGAACTTCCCCAGAAACAAAATACCTAGCGATTTTCCAACTTTCGGGTACTTTCTGTTTCTCCACAGGTACCTGCCTCGTCTTGGGTCATTTCGTGTTATTTGTGAAGAAAGGAAAAGGCTAAACTTACTAGTGTTCGGCAATACTTAACCCTCTAGTGCATACGATTGCCTTAAGGCGGGCACCTGTTTAATCCAGGGGTTGGGAATTCTCATTTGCGAGCCGTAAAAGTAGTGTCACAGCGCAGATATTGGTCTAAGAAACATGGCAATCTAAATTTTCAATTTGACAAAAATCTAGTTTGAAGTGCATTTTTGCGTTACGTACGCTGCGAAAATTATTATTATTATTATTATTTCCTCCAGATTGAAAACAGACATCGGATTCGGTCTTTTCATGCCCAAATTATAGTAGTCTAATGTTTCCAACTGAATTAAAAATCTATGCACTACAGGGTTAATACCCTTAGGGTCCAAAAGATAAACATAAGATCTGTCTTAGGCCACAGGCACTACCCGTTTTCGAATTTTTCAGGTTTTGGAATTTTTACGGCATCTTTTGGTGCCCAGGAAACTTCGTGCTGAATTTGAACCTTTTATGTCATCGTAAAGTAGAAAAAAAATACTCTGAACACATTTTGCTAACAAACGAACCTTAAGCGTCTTATTATATTACTACATATTAATATTCTTGCAATTATCATTATCATCATCTACAAGGAGTTGAGTGAAAGAAGACCTGTCCTTAACAAAGCAATTAGATTAAATGGAAGTCTGGCACGTCGGTTCTTTTTCCAACCCAAGAACAATACCGTAGGTATGCAACGACGGCTTGCCTCGTATCAAACTGGACAACATAGGGTCTATCACTTCCGGATGTTTGCAAAGCAAATTTCGCGCCACCAGAGTGGCGCAGCTGCCTACGGTTTCCAACTGAAGCTCTCTACCGGGCCAAGGCCAGCGCGTGTCTCGCGGTCGATGATCGATAACTTTGACCACGTTGTCCATTAGAAAAATGTCCTCGTCTGGGAGACTATGATGATCGACTAATACAACTTCCATACTGACATCGGTGTTCTCCTTCAAGGCTTTTAAGTCTATCTGATCCCTAGAGTCAGAGGGCGAGATCCGTTTGCGTTCTTACGATTAATCGAATCATCGTTCTCGCGTTACAAATGCGTCGCTACGTTTACGCGACGATAACAACGGCAACAACTCACCGAAACGTTAGCAAACTCGAGGGGATTTCATGACGGTCCAAGAAATACACGACTTCCGTTTTCACGCGATATTCTGCCTCGGGTATGTTCATCATTGGAACCACCGCCAAACCCTTTTCGTTCTTCTTGATTCCATCCAGATAGTCGGAGAATCCCTGAACCAGCGCAGACACAGCGGAATCTAAATCGCAGGTCCCGTTGCCCAGGATAATGCGGATTCTTTTGCAGTATGGCAAGATTGACTAGAATAATAATAGTGATCTCTACTGTTAGCTGAAAGGTCTGTGAAATTCACCCCCATTCTTTGCCTTCTAGGTACTTTAAAAGCAATCTTATAACAAGCGTTCAACATCATGGAGGATAGAAAATAAGAACGTTCATTTATGTATCTTATTTATTTTCGTTTATATATTCGCGCAATTATTCTACATCTGATACTTCAACGAGAGATGGCGCCACTGTCTGAATCACCAGCAAAGCGCATACACACTTCGTACATCCGATAGGCCACAGGTCATACCTAACGCGTTTATTTATTTACCTTCCGCTAACCGCTTTAACGCATTACAACTTACAATTTACCTCTCCTTATTTCGATCAACAATATTATCACCGGGATCGAACAAAGCAAATTGTCGAGAGTCGAAACTAGCAATTTCAAAGCTTAGAATGTCTTCTTTACGAACTGTGAGGAGACGTGCGATCGCAAAATATATCACACAGAACTTTACAATGGATTGAAACATGCTTTTTTTCTACTCACTACGACGGGATATTAAAAACATCGATTTACCAAGACAATTTTCGACGCCGAGAGAAACGATTCCATGGTCTTTCCATTTGGTAGGCTGTTCACTTCATGGACATCCATGGTTCACTTATTTGTAATGCCACTCCACTTGAAGAATTCGTGCGTGAGCAGTCGAACAGCCTTGAAGTAAGTACATGCATACAATTTACATATATATGTATACGGAAACGTGACAGGTCGAAAGGACTGCGATTAATGTGCCGAAATTGATGCCGGTGGATATTGCAAAAGAAGCGACCAATTCGTTCCATTTGCTACAGGCGAAGTAATTGATGGCAGCATTTTAGCTAACGCATTCCGTGATTACCACGTCACGTAGGTAAAATCTAAACACGCGCCAAGAACACAAGCACTCGCGCACTCGACGCCATTAAACTCGCACATGCCAGTTGACCGGCGTTGGTCGGGAACACTCGGCTGCGGTCGAACTTTCTCGGGAATGTTCGGGAATGCTGGAAAGGACCGACGCCGAACGATCCGGCATGACAGTAATGTCCGTGATTGCTCGCTTTACCCTTCTCGCGTGCGATAGGTATTCTTTGTCGCGCGATGTAAAAATACGATATACATTCGTTTTACGCCCGGTGGATCGTTATTTCAATCCAGCACTCGTCGCCTTTTCTTAGTTTCGTGCATGCGTATTTCACTCGTAAGCATGTGCTGTCGTTTAAACGTCTACGCATACAAGCACCGCACTCGTCGCAACGCACTGCTTTAAACTTATCTCTGACTAACGGTAGTTGACCAAGTTACGATAGCAACCCGTATCAGGAACGCGACATGTGTTCGGCGAGACGAATAACCGTGAGGGAAAGTGTCTCGATACTGGTTCCCGAAACAACACCGGAGGATACTGTGTCCACGAAGGTTCGTTACAGAGTTCTCGCAGACAATCCGTTCATCGCCTAACGTATTCAGACATATGTATATATCAGCGTGACAATTTCTACGTTTCTTGCCCGTTATCGAACAATCCGTTCGACCCTCGTTTCGAGTGTTTCAAACTTCGTGTCCTGTACAATTCAATGATCCCCGATCAAGCTCCGTCGCAGGCGTTATTATCGCAAACAGGCTGATTAAAGGTGTCGGCACAAGCGATTGGGGGAAACAGAAGATGCAGGTGACAGTAGGCAGGAGAGAGAAGGGAAGTGAGAGTGAGAGTAGAATGTGGGTGTGGGTGTGAGCTGTGCGCGGGGGGGTAGACTCGCCAAAGCGGAAAGCGCCTTCAGCTTAGGAAGGAATAGGTTAGAGATCCTGTAGGAGTCGGCGCGAGGAACGTGTCGGTTGAAATCGGTCGGTGCGATCAAGACATTTAATTTGACAATCGATCGATGTTTCGCGCACATAACCGTCTACTTGTTGGCAGACAAGGATATAGAAATACTGCTGCGTAACGTGATTTATCACGGATGTAACGTGGGTGTAACCACCAACGGGGACTGTCTTCCAAGATGCGGTTCAACAAGCAAGAGCTTCTAACCCTGGCTACGCAACCGTCGCAGAAATTCGAGAAGGAGGGTATATTGTACGTACGCGAGCGACAAGAAGGCTTCTTTCGCAGAACTGAGAGTGAGTGACTCAATCCTTGCCCCTTGGCAAATACGAACATCGCGATCCACACGCGCGAACTGGTCGCCGATTTGAAAACCGATTAATTCTATGTACATGTATTTCGCCACTCAGGCCGACGCATGTTTTCTTCTCTCTCATCTACATTGTACATGTTTTGATCCTTGAAAATAAACTCACGTGACACGCAAATTCTTCGTCTTCTCTTTAATGTAGAGCCCATCATCTGTTCCGAAAGCACGAGTCCAGAGACAGTCTTGAATTTGTAAATCGCGGATTCTTGCTACGATCGTTCGCTACCGTCCGCTGCGACGCTCGTCTACGTTCTACGCGTTCTACCTCTGTCGCTTTATCAGCCCCCACATCTCGTTCTGTCAGCTACCATACGCACTTATTCGGATGATCGTTGTAATCTTAACTTGCGGTGCCATCCGATACTTCCGAGTATCGAGCATACATACGTGCATAATTTCATAAACGGGGGGGCGCGCGCACATGCACACGTGCATGCCTACGCATACATACATATATACGTATAGATTAACGAACAGACGAGCGTCGACATCTCTTCACCCAAAAGGTAAATCGCGAATTCGTCAAAAGATTTTCTCGCCGTGTACGAAGAATTTGTCGACCTCGTGCAAATAGGTATACCATGTATGTATAGGGTGTCGAAGCTACGAAACATCCCGAATCGAACATTATAATAATCCACTATTATTTACCACCTTTTTGTCGTCATACCTATATAGTCGTTGTCATTATTTGCCATTACTATTGCCGATATCAGAGTCTGTTAATCAGTGGCGGATTTAAGGAAAAAGGCCCAGGTGGCAAAGGAGGTAGTTTACTAAAAAGGGTTAAATGTATAGAAAAGTGTAGAAAAAATGTAGTGCTTGGATAAAATCATAATTTTGTTAAGATAGGGCCTTAGGGGACCATTTTGCGGGAAAATGAAGAGGTAGTTTACTAAAAACGGGCTCAGTGTAATAGTACAGACAAAAAATTTAGTTTGGATAAAATTAAATCATTTTGATGAGAATAGGACGCCGGGGCCCTTCTGAACAGGGGCCCATTTTTCGGGATAATGAAGGGGTAGTTTACTAAAAACGGGCTCAGTGTAATAGTACCGAAAAAAATATAGTTTGAATAAAATTGAATCTTTTTGTTGAGAATAAGGCTCTAGGGTCCTTCTGAGCAGGGGCCCATTTATCGGGAAAATGAAGAGGTATTTTACTAAAAACGAGCTCGGTGTAATAGTACTGAAAAAAATATAGTTTGAATAAAATTGAATCTTTTTGTTGAGAATAGGACCCTGGGGTGGGGCCTTCTGGGTAGGGGCCCATGCGGCAACCGCCCATCGGCCGCCCTATTAAATCCGCCACTGCTATTAATGCATTTGCATCGTACTTAGTAACTCGTGTAGTGATCGTTATTTGTGGTGAAGCATCCCTAAAGAGGGTAGCGTTATCTATAATATCATTAGTACTTGCATTGCCTGTATGTATGTACAATTATATTTATCAACAGCGCACTTGTACACATAGGTACCTATATCTGAACGAAGTAGTTTTAGATTCGTAAAATATTAGAATAAATGACGTGCCACCTCGGTGTCCGAAACACATTTACGTTCGTGTTTGCGAATCGATCGCGCATGTTTTGACGATGACACCGACGATGATTCGTACCGCCTGAACCAAATATTTATTCAATATTCTAATTAAAGCACGCAAGTGTGATTACAATATTGGTATTCGTGTAGGAGTGTTCGATACGTAATTCTATGAAACAACATGTTTCCGACCTGAGCAGGTAATGATGACATTGATGACACAACAGTTTCATTAATCCAATTATTTTCGCGTTCAGTGAAATCCACGTGCAATGTCACCATAACACTATCGTCACTTTATATAAATAACAAAATTGTACGAATTCGGGATGTCGCATAGTTACGAAAACACTGTGTAGACGACGTTTTGCCAACAGCCTGGACTTATCGTAGCTTGTATCTTCCAATCTGTAGAGACGTCGAATGTATTTCTGTTTTCTCTTTTGCGATCTAGTTTTTGCAAAACTCTCTAGCGCGCATCGAGCATGCCCTTTGAAAGTCTGTGACGATCGGTCGGAGAATCCCACCTGCGACCCCAATCGACCCAATCCCCTTTCGCCCGACAGTCCCGACACTCATCATTCGTTACGCATCGCTCATCGCTCATCACTCGTCAGACAGCCCTCGTTCTGTCCCATCCGAGTCGGACGTGCGCATCACTATAGCTTGCGACTGTGGCCATTCGGCTACTCCGCGATTAGGCCCACCGTTCCGAATACCTATAACGTCCAAAGTGAAACAGAGGGCACTGAATTGACGCGAGTAAACAACTAACGCAGGGCCGTGCACGAGAAGCCACGTCCGACTGCGCTCAGATTTCCGGGCAAGTTAAAAGCTACCTGTAGCTACGTATAATTTGCAGGTACAGGTAAAAAATCTAACAGCAAATGTCAAAAGGGAAAAACGCATAAGACACTCCGAGACTTCAGTTGCGTTACAGCCAGTACGAGTAAAGGTACCTATATCCCAAGTTTTTGTTTCATTTCTCCCGAAAATCATCTCCTCTGCTGTTTTTTAACTCGACATCTATCGCGATTAACACGCTTATCGTTGCAAATCGAGTCGAGCCGGCCTCTCGCTGGAAGGCTGTTCCTTCGATGCGGAAGAAACGTCACATCGGGGAAGCGCTTCGTGCTTTCAAATTTCAAACTTCGAACACAGATTTCACACGCCCGTTTCCGCCCCACATCCCACTAATTACCAGGTTCGGCATCCATATTTCGCAAGCATCGTTCGGATGAGTAATTTCGTAGACGGGAGCTTGAGAAAGCGAGGCGCGCTTTGTGCATGAGTATGCTTTATGCATTTGTATGGTGTATACCTATTTAGGAGAATACATGCGCCACGTTGGTCGGCTTGCAAAGTGTAATTGCATGTCTCTCATTATAATTGTCGTTTCAGTCAGTCGTGCGCTCTTACGCGTTATCGTGTTTCGCATGCTTATTGGATATCACGTTGCATCTTTTGCCCACATCGCGATTATATACGTGTCATTCACTCGCATTTCGTAACAATTTCGTTTGCATGTATCTACCTTCCTACGGAGTTGGGCATTTACTAATTAAAAGATTATTTAAATAACGGATCGAATAAAAGTTATCTTAACTTTAGATTATTCGACGAATAAAGTTATTTTAATTTTAGATTATTCGATGAATAAAGTTAATTTTTTATTCGATGAATAAAGTTAATTTTTTATTCGATGAATAAAGTTAATTTTTTATTCGATGAATAAAGTTAATTTTTTTATTCAACGAATAATGTTAATTTTCCATTCGACGATTAATGTTTATTTTATTATATAAGTTGATCGGAGTCAACTTTAACAGATGACGAATAATTTTTTAACTTTTATTCGTTAATCCAAATTTTTTTAAGTAAAACTTTTGCTCGTCTCTGCTCCACGTACTTGTGTGGAATCAATTTGAATACGAACTCTTCGCTTTACGTATTCGAGTTCCTAGCGAAAAAGATGGAGATGTCTGCTTAAGGTAGAATCCTATTTTTTTGGGCTAGAAACATAGCAAATTTGGGGATTTTTTAAGAAACTACTGTTTCGATCGATCTAAAATTTGCATCATGTTTTTATGCATATTTCAAGAAGTTGTAGTTTTTTTATTAATTTGCATTAATAAATATAGGAATTACGCATAACGAACACGCCGCATAAAATTCGTTGTCCTCTCGTGTGCATGATATTTACTTTCTACAAATGCAGCTTTAGTTTGATGAACCATAATAGCGATAAGCTAGATACTTCTTTTGTTACATAAGAAAATTGGCACAAAACTAGATAGCAAAAATTAAAGCTTCAGACATTTCAGTTTGAAAACTTCTCACTCCCCTCGATAATTTTTTTTTCTTTTATTCTGGTTCACCAAACTGAAGCTATATATCTATAAAATAAAACGCCGTTTCATTTTTCTGTTTCGGATTATCTGGAAGATAAATATCATGTACACAAGCGGCTGACGAATTTTCACGCATAGCTTCCATATTTATTATTAAAACGTAATAAAAAAAATTCTACAACTTCCTCAAAGATGCATAAAAACATGGTCAAAATTCCAGACGAATCGAATCGTTAGTTGCTTCACAAAAAATTCCCAAATTTTGCTAAGTTTATAGCCCAAAAATAGAATTCCCCTTAATAAACGCATACGACTTTTTCCGGTCTCTGTTTCTTCCGCCTTCTTTCTTCTGGTTACCAAGAAAAATCGCATCGCATCCTTCATCCGCGTTCTACCACGTGCACACTAAACGCTTTCATTATCTCGATCGCATTATGTAAATGCGTAAATGAACGCGCGAACGTTATTCTCATCTGTTGGACAGTAAGTTTGGAGAGATGGTGCAGATTACGGGGGAACCTGTTGTTTTATTTCAAATCGCGGGAACAGTGGTCCGAGCCTCTGGGCGTAATAATACTCGAGCAATGCTTCGTTCGAGTGGAGCAACCGAGCAATCACATTCCCTACGGATTCAGCATAGGTAAGCGTCTCTCAATTCCCGTAAAAGCCCCGTGACCTTGTACTTTTAAACGCGACCAAACGAAGCTTAACAAACTGGCAAAGAAATAGTATGTAAATGAAATTCTAGTGTTCGACGGAGGTTTGCTGCAAGCGTTAGGCGCGAACTCGGCCGAAGACAGAGACAGCTGGTTGCAGGCTCTTCAACTGGCTAGCTACGACTGCATGCGTAGTCAGTTGCTCGCGTTGCGGCAGCGAATAGAAGCGTTCAGCGGGCACAAGCTCGACACGGACATCCAGATGTTGCGGCTACAACGAGGAATTTCGACAGGTTCGTGTGCTACGACGCTTACAGTTCCTCCTCGCTCCTACTACCTTCCCTTTCTTCCATCCAATAACCTTGTTCGTACTCTGTGGCGTTTCAGATCCCGCCGAAATACCCATGTGCGAGATATCTTTGGCGTGCGACAACCTCCTGTGCGACGGCCACGGCCGGCCGCCGAACCCGGTGTTGGAGGTGGACGTTCAGGCGAAAAGTGCCAACACATGGGTCAAGTACGCGCGGACAGAGGTCGTGGAGGTAATTATATTCGCATAAATGCTCAAACTATTGCCTTACCTATATTACCATTTATATACCTCGCGCAGCGGAGCAGCAATCCCGGCTTCCTCACGACCGTTAGCTTCCGCGCCAGCGACGGTTTATCGACGGAGAGTAAAGTCAGGATAACTGCGTACGATGTTCGGGAACGCGTGAGTCAGACGGCCACGCCGATCGGAAACGCGATCGTGACCCTGAACGCCATTCAAGATACCCCCAGGTAATTCTAGCGACACTCGTTTCTAAGCTCTGCTGCTTCGCATTTCGTTTCAATGTTTGCTCTGCCATCGCGCCTCTGACTAGCGATCCAACGATTTTAGACTCAGGATACCGTTGAAGTCCGCGAAAACAACCACTGTGGGATTTTTAACGATCAACGTGTGGAACCTTGAGGCGGAGGATAAAGGGAACAGTACCGAAAGCACGCCGTCCAAGGAGCCCGCTTCTGGAACGAATCAGCAGGTAAATCCTCCAAACATCCAACACTGTATGTAAATACGTGTGAGAGCAAAAACGGACTAACATGCATTGAAAAAAAATATTATGCAAGTTATGCGCCAGCGAAGTGGGCGATTAAAAACTGCATCGCGCACTGAATGAATAATAACGGAATCCAATTCGTTCATAAACAAAATGTAAATATATCTGTTTTGTACTTCGTAAAGGCAAAACATATCCTTACTAATATATTTATTTATTTATTTATTTATATAAAAAGTGACACGTTGTCTGTTTGTTTGTCCTTCTCTTACACCTACGCGGCTGAACGGATTTTAATTAAATTTTGAATATATATTAAATACGACATAGATTAGATTATAGACTATTTATAAATATGCTATCTAAAATAATAAATGATAATAATAATTCCCGGGTGAAACCGGGTAACGGGTAAGTTAGTTAAATATAAAAAAGGTGCAAAATTTTGGTGTTCTAAAATTGGGGGTGCTAAAAATTTTGTTGCATAAAGGCGCCAACCATTTTCGCAAAAATGTGGGTTTGTCCGTTTTTAATGCCTCATATAATACATATTCCTCTATTTTTCTCTTCATCTTTTTTTATCTCCGCCCAGGTACTCTCGCACAGGCGTTCGCAGTCCTTGCCGCCCCGGTTGGGAACGAAGATCAAGCTGCCGCATCAGGGACAACTCAAGTACCTATTCGTCAACACGTACATCCAAACGTACAGGTACGCGTTCCACGCGAAGCGAAATCATTCCTCGCAGTCTTAACTCCGCGATATCGTCATTTCAGGTTTCACTCCGGCTTAGGCGGGGATATCTGTGTCCACGAAATCATGGCAGAGAGTAAACTATGTTTTCAGTTTCCGCAACATTTACTGTGAGTAAACACGCTTGCTTTCTATCTGTCTCTGTCTCGCGATGTCTGTCTATCGGCATAAGCAATGGCCGCCATCGTCGCAAATCCAAATTTATCGACCATCAAATGGCTCTCCCCCGCCTCCCCCTCTCCCCCACCCTTCTAGGGCAATTTGGATTCAAGAGGAAAAGGAATTGCTGCAAGAGGTGGCTGGAATGGGCGAGCTGCGAGAGCCTTGGCACACCAAACAAGTCGAATTGCTCGATCGTCACCTTCATCTTCTGCACCTCTACTCGCAAGCTAAGGAGAACTTGGCAGCTCTCAAAGGTAAAGGCTCTTCCTTTTCTATTCAATCTTATTGCCCCACCGTTCCCCCTCTACTCCATGCTCATTCTTTTTTTCTTTCTTTCTATTCTCCTCCTTGCTGTGTTTCCTTCTTTCTCGCTTTCTTGCCTTCTTTCTTTCTTTCTTTCTTACCTTCCTTAGGGAGCTATTTCAAACGGTCCTCGCGCAGAAACGACAGGACGCTCGAGTTCGCGCCCCTCAACTTGCATCTCCAACGGATCTGGGTTCACAACGACACGTTGAACAAATGCGGATTCTACGACTTCATAACCGTTGGAGCGTTCACGGCGCATTCGCACAAAAGTAAAAACGGTGGCCTGATAAGGTAACTATTCCCTGCTGGATCGATATATTCGATTAAGGCAGAGCCGTGATTACTTTTCACTTTTTCCTCCGCAAACGTGTTCCAGGCTAGTGCAGGCTCTGAAGGAATCGCCGACGCGAGGCAACCAACTGTACCAAGGAACGTCGAAGATAACGATGGCGCACGACGCGATACAGGCGATCAAGCAACTCCGGCGGGACGTGGTTGACGCGATGCGCGCTCTGATGAAACTCGCCAAGGAGAAACAAACCAGCGGGATGCTGCCGATTTGCGAGGATATGATCACGAAAACTAGGATCCTGCTGAGCCTCTGGGATCCAGGTTTAGTGGAGGAAGCGTTGACGTTTCTCGAGGAATATAAGGTGGCGAAGGTTCAAGACGACGCGAACGAGGACTCGCTTAATTTGGACTTCAAAACGAACCAATCCTTGTCCCCGTTCAAACGCATCACCCAGCAATTGAATTTCGATTTGAAAAGCCCCGATTTCGATGATTTCGTCACACCCGACACGCCGGAGTGCGTCAAAGATCTGTGGACGAGAGAGAACGAGAGGAACAGTTACGCAACGTTTCCCTCGAAAAACGACCGCGAAGGGGTGCGCGTCAACGCAAATAATATCACGAGCAACGACGATGTTCCGGTCGAGGAGAATTTCGTCATCTTCCCAGCAGCCGAGAACGATGTCGGGAAAGAAGCGCATACTGACCATATTCGTAAACCCCGAAACACCGATACCATTCACAGCTTTAACGACAACGATAATGACAACGAGAATGACAACGATAACGACAACAACGATAAGGAAGTAGATAGCGAGACTGATAACGAGAACGTAAACGTAAACGCGAACGAGGACAGCGAGCAGAAGGAGGAAATGAGAGGCGAGATTGATCCGTGTAAACGCTTCTTAGACACTCAAAAGATGTGCAATTCGCCCTCGGCCAACTATTATAAGCCCACTGATGAGCCCGAGCCTTGGGACCTGACGCAACTGAACATCGAGGCGAGCGTAATGTGTTTGGTATCCAAAGTGAAGTTCCTTTGCGGCAGATGCAGTAGTCCAGCTGTGCGGTTACGGAATAGAAACACCGTAGGAAGAGCGCACAGTTTCAAAGGACGTTTCCCGAATGATCGTACCAAAAGCGTCCAAGTCGTTACTATTCAGCCGAAGAACGACGTGAAAAACGACGAGTCGAGTAAGCTGCTCGAGGGCGTGGAAAATCGCGTTGGCTCGCGCCAGCAGCATCCCAGTCCGGGGTCGGAAAAAACGATGCCAGCGTTTTCAAAGGCTAAGGAAGGTAAGAATCGACAGTGTGAATAAAAGCTTTGTGAAAAAGCACGTTGACATTGATCTAACGTTCCTTGTTTCCCGTTTCATAGTGTGCCAAGCGGTTGACTCGATGACGAGAGTGATTAAAAGTAATTCGGGGCAGAGGAACAAGTTCACCGAGGGTCTAGATTTCGCCTCGATCGTCGACTGGACCAGTGAGCTCAGGCCGAGTATGAAAAAGCTGCGGCAAGCTATGGACGGGCTGTTGAAAACCGCTAGATTGACGCATTCGGTGTTCAGGGTGCAGGAGGACGCGAAAATGGCACAGCGTGCTTGTAATGTTCGGTACAGGCGGGATGTTTGTTTCAGCCAAGCGGTAAGTGTCTTATTACTACGTATTTAAATAGGTACATTGGGCGTCTTCGTACAGCTTTTGCTTTTATCTTTTAACTCGCGTCTTACCTATCTATCAACATTCTCACACGCATTCCCTTTCAGCTGACTAGTTTGGTGTCCGGCATTATGGCGAAGCTCTGGTGTCAGAGGCCGGATCCAATGTTTCTGCTAATTTTGACCACTCTCGGCCCTCTGGTCTCGTTTGAAGGGCTTCTCAGTTATTACGGAGACGAGATAGACATGTGGGGAGACATGGCTGTGGCGGTGGAGGACATGCATACCGTCACCTTCACTCTGACTAGGTGCGGCATTCAACCCAGGTAGGCACTCACACATCTGCGATTTTCAATCTTCATACGTATATAACATTCAACCTATGTACATAGCTTATGTGTATACGCACCTAAATACATAAAAGCTGGCGCAAAAGTCACCATCTGATTACCTTAGTCTGTAACTTTGCTGTTAAATGAAACATGGTGGCGTTCTTTTGTAGAACAATTTATTCGAATTGATGCAAATTTGAGTGCTTTTTATTGCATTTTCCATGGTATTGTGAAGAATTTGTAGTGTCAGATTTTCGATTTCGTGTTGAATATTGTGCTTTAAATGTTGTAAAGTTGATGGGTTATTCACGAAAACCAGTGCCTTCAAATAGCCCGAAAGAAAGAAGTCTTTAAACATTCGTCTAAATTTACGCCGTGTTAAGACCGCCGACGAATTATTACGTAAAAACATCGACACAATTTTTCCGCGTTCTTGAAGGGTATACTATTAATCTTTAGGGACAATAAATTTCGTGAGTCTGTTCTATTGAAATGTCAAAACATCACTGGCATACACCTGAAATTAAAAAAATTAGGAGCTATTAACATCAGATGATGACTTTCGCGCCATCTGTTACATATATCGTTGTAGGTATAACTGCTTCGACTACAGCCAAGAAATTTAATTTCCCAGGTTCGAAGGAAGCTGCAGCAACCCGTTCCAGCTCCCTCTACCGAGAGTCCTTGGCTCCCGTGCCGCGTTAACGGTGATGCTACCAGTCCCAGACGCGATATATTCTCTCCTACCACTGGTTCCTTCCTCTAGACAGACCATTTCTTTCAACGTCACTCCTGTCTTCTTCAACGTCGGTATCAACGAGATGGCCTCTCTCGCGGAGAGCCTCGGAACCACGAAACCACAAGAAAAGAGCAACGTGGACAATTTCGAGAGGCTGAACGAATATTATTTGCGATTCAAGAAGCTGAACCTGCCTATGGAAACAACTTCCACTCGACGTAAGGATCCTTCCGTTCCATATTCAATCATACGCGTACATACGTTGCTACTCTTCTACTTTACTGGTTTTTGTTCGTTTTAGTCGGCACAAGATCGCCGCTCGGCCAAACGTTAGCGGAGCTGATGGTGAACCTGAAAGCTACCGTTCACGCCAAGGTAAACAAGAACATCGGAATCTTACAGTTGTCCTCTCAAATCTGTCGAAGAATGCGCGGCTTGAGGTTTACCAGCTGTAAAAGCGCGAAGGACCGCACTGGCATGTCCATTACTCTGGAGCAAGTAAACATTCTGTCTTCCGAGTACCATCTGGCCGAACACGAGTTCACCAGAGCTCTCGACTGTATGCGAAGGTTCGTAATAATACGTTCGTATTATTTTAGATGCACATAAGATTTATGATAGCATCGATGTGTGATTTTTCTTTCTATTCCAGTGAGGGCTGCCGCCGCGAGAACACATGGAAGAACATCGGAATTAGGAAATACGCGTTCAACAGTTTGCAAATTCTGACGCTTCCCAAGTTATACCGACCGCCGACGGGAACCTATGGGTCGGCGCAAAGTTAAGCCAGCACGTCAACTTACACTTGGCTCCGTTTCCTCTCGTTTCGTTCGGCCGGTCGGGTACGAAACGATTCTCAGTTTTCTCTTCTGCTCGGTCGACGAATATATGTACAAGTATACCGGTATTTAACCGATACTATGCGACACGGTACGATACTACCACGTACATGTATAAGTTGTAAAGAAATGACGTATCCACCGTATCGCCTTTAAGCGATGCTCACGTTTCATTCGTATATCCAAAGATTTGTGGCATGTACAAATAATCTAGGACGACGCGGTGCACTCCGTACCAATGTTGACCGCTAGTGGAAGCTACATGTAGTAAGTCGGCGCCAATGAATCGGGCGTCGAATTGCTCCGAGTGGTGACCGACGTTTCTCTACTGTAGAATTTTATTCGATAACGAACAAGGGCACGGATGCTTTCGAGCAGGTCGATGAAAATCAGCCGTTTTCTCACGTACATACATACATACGAGCGTACATATACCGATTCCATCGAGTTTTATATTCTTTCCATTGAACAAAATCGCGTTGAATCGTTGCTGCATTTTTTAAATTCGATTCGACTCGATTTCATTCATTGCGAGGAAATAGAGTGCCATTTAGTATCTAACGTATATCACGTGTTAACGCGAGTTTAGGGGAATCTATATACCTACAGACTGTTCAGATTATAAAAACGAAACCTCGGATACAAAATAATGCGAACCCTCCGCGTCCTCATATGTATATACGGGATATCTTGGGTGCCTGTTGGTGCAAGCGAGGACTGTTGATTCTAGAAACGGTAAAATAAGACGAGAATATAGAATTTTGTTCGTCACTTGCTTCGTTTTGGAGAGCTTTTAATCTTTACTTTCGACCTGGTACGCGTGCTCGAAAGTTCATGCTTCAGTGATTCAGCGCTTCCCTACTATCGTAAGATTCGGAAGGTCTGTGAGAAGAGCATACTATTTGCGTCGAAATGAAACAATCAATTTTTTTGAAAATAAGGCAACTTACGAAGCAAAATTTATTCTATATTTTGGATTATTTTTCCGTGTAGAATCAACAGTCTTCTGTGTGTTGTACCATCGGTTGAGACACATTGCATATACGTATAGGATGTGGTTGAATTCGAAGAATGAAGAGAAGTATTTTTATTATTTCTGTATATGAGATTTCACTCGGTAAGATAAGATACGATACGAAAAGCCGATCGAAATTTGATCGAAACGCGTTGTGCCAACGTATTGACTACCTATTTCGAAGAGTATGGCCACGATGACTATATTGAGCACCAGGTAGAATTCACCGACCAATGACAGAGCCGTCGTAGCTTTCCTCGATATGGTAGAAACGAACGTAGAATGAACGTTCCCTGCGACATAAAGATTGCGGTGCGTGTCGCGACTGATAGCTAATGCTTCTCCTTTCTCATTTCTCATTTACGGCTAGGAGTGAGACAAGTTGCGGCTGGAGCTGAATTATAATTGATATGGTTTAAATGCAAGTTTCTCCCAAATTTAGTCGACGAGAGCGCGCTTTATCGTAGATATTTAAGGAACTTTTGTGGAAGAAAGCATGTTCAATTATGATCTGTTGGTCGAGCACTCCTGTATTGTATATTGTGTGTACTATACCGCTATCGCAACAAAGATGTTCACGGCATACACCATCTGCCGTACCCGGATATCGAATCGTGCGCGCGTTTCTTTAGAAGCTTAGAACTTTAGGTCTTGTCAGAGAACAAGTTGTTTTCAATAAATTATTGACCTCGCGAAATGCGAACCTTATATGTAATGTATTCGTCTCATTTCTATCATACAAACATCGACCTTTCAAGAAACGGACTAACGTAATATATAGTCGTGGAACAATTGCAACTTTAATCCTTTGACAGTTTAATAAAACTTCAAGTTCCGGTTCAATAAATGCATATTTTCTTCATGTTCTAAAATATTTCCATTTACGATAAAAATTGTAAATATTTTTATTTTTATTATTTTATTATTTTATTTCACTCGGCCCGTGCCCCGCACAGAATAAACTGTGAAGGGCGCTTGAGAAAAAAAGTTACAAATACGCGAGCATCGCGAGCGCAGTGCTGCCTCTATAAGCGATACATTCGTGATTCCACGAGTGATAATTCGCCATCCCCACTACTTCTTTTATATTTGCCGCGGCGAGTGAGAGGGCACCGTAATTTATGGCTTGTAGCTGTCCCGTGCCCTCCCGGTCGTTCCAGGCGTCGACAGCCGGCGCGCGGCGGTTGCAACTTTAAACTCTGTTACGATATTCAGGCGCTGTCGCTAAATTCCACGCGAACGCGTCGACGAGAGAAGAATTTCTGCAATTGAATTCTAAAACAGAAGGGATCCATTAATTGCAATTATAATTACTTAATTCTTTCATTTAGATCCAGTCTCTTCTTAAACGCGTTGCATTGTCTGCGCCCGAATAAAATTACATGTAATATAACAACAAACATGGCAACAATGCAATTGCCACTTATATTATGAAATTACTCTAATAGCAAATAATGTTTTACAATTAGGATTTGAGAGGACTCAGTTGACTAGTAACGGGTGGTGTTCGGTGCCGTTTACATTGCCGTTGCCAGGGTCTGTATCGGGGGCGCAGCTTGCAGGCACGGGACAATGCACAGCCACGGTGTTGGCTGTAGCGAGCACACCTGCTCGCTGCCTGGTCCGTCCGTATCCCAACTTTTTACGGAAGGGACAAGGATGAGGGCGATATAAAAGTGGTGGGGCGGCTTTCAGTCTGACCAGTGAGCTTTCGGTGTTGGGGCACCGTGCACGTGTGACTTCCAGCGAACGCGCAAACGTCTGCTCGGCGAGAAAAGTTAACAGTGAAGGTTTCAGTAGGACTTCCACTATCCAACAGAATACCACATTCCCGTGTTTCGAGTAGTACATATTCGCGACGATAGTAACGGTTTTTAACCGTTTAACCAAAAGTTTTCGTGGCCAGTCCGCTGGTTCCGATCGAAAGATGACTCTAAAGAAAGCGTGGCGTTTGTTATTGTTTGCGTCGTGGGTCACCTTCGCCGCCGGTGCCGCGCGCAACGAAACTCCCGCGGACGAGGACGTTTCCGACGCGATACGATCTATACGGGAACAAGTGAACGCTCTGCTGGATCATCGGCAGCAGGATTACAACGCGTTGGAAGAGAGCCTGAAGCGCGCGATCGAGAAGAACACAGAGTTGTTTGTTCTGAAGAACGAGGTGAAGCAGCTGAGGTAAAGTGACCATTCTTCGATTTCCTTTCATCGGAATCGTAGCTTTTGAATTCCAAGCGAGATAAAAAGTATTTAATATAGATTCTAGAGGAGACACTTGTTTGCAAGAGGAGTGTAGCTTTCAGACGTTAACGATTCTAATCGATCTCTGTTCTTCCTTAGAAAGGAAGTGAACTCTCTTCGTGGCGGTAACGAGAACGGGAATGAGGCGAGGAACGAAAGACTGCGGGTGAGGTGGCTGGGAAGCGCCGTAACTGAACTTCAAGGGGAGGTTGCGCAAGTGCTAAGGACGAGGAATGCGAGCGAGGAGCTTGCCGAGAGATCCAGGATGAGAGGCGAGCTGAATCTCCTGAAAGGAGACGTGGCAGCGGTTGGAAGAGGGATTCGAAATCTTGGCGGTAGAATCGCGAAGATCGAAGCCGTCCTCGGTACGATTCGCGTCGACATCGCAGCGGTCAAGGAACGCTTTAGTTTGCTCTCCCGCACCTGCGCCGACATCGCGAGCCAGGTAACGCTCTCTCTTTCTCTCTCTCCTTCGCCTTTTCTCTCCCCTCCTCTCTCGGGCCTCTTCTTTTTGGCTCGTTTCTATTCCCCTTTCAAGCTGCACGCCACTTTCCCCGTGTTCGGGCTTTCTTTTTTCATCGCGATCCTCCTTATCTGACTTCTCTCCACCTGCTCGTGCTCCATCGATCGCGCATCTGCCTTCATTCTCTTCCTCTCTCCCCTTTCTCTCAAAATCTGTTCTTCCTTCGTCCGTGATATTCTAACACCGGTGATTCGAAATAGAATGCTGCAGAAAATTCTAGGCTCGTGTAGAATACCAGGAATAAATGGGCACACCTGTAGCTTGTTCGTGACACGGGGTTTTAGTCGGTTCAGCGATTCGAGAGGGTCGTTCTGTCGCTTCGCAGCTGCCTTCTAAAATTCCCCTTGCGATTCGCTCCGCTGCCAGTATTAATTTCTACCGGTATCCATAACTGCTTACCTCGATTCTCGGCCTTTTCGCATTTTACATTCAATCCTGTATATTTTCGAGTAGCAATTTCTTACGCCACTTCCACATAGGAATGTATTTACGGAAAATTTATTTATTTTCGCAAATATTTCTGTACGATTATTCGCTAAACATAGTTCCCATGTTATGAGAACATTCAAGTACGAACGTTGTTTGCTTTGTCAATGAATGACGACGCGCATTGTAGCAGCTGCATCCTATTCTTTAATGGGTCACGCAACTCACAGGTAACAAAAGAAAAAATAAACCTCGATTAGTTTGTAGCAGCTGTAGTTTTCACTGTTCACTTTCCCACGAGTGGACCTCTCTTGAACAAAGGATCTCTGAAATTTAATCGTTGGTCTTGCAGATACTCTACAATCTTTAGTGCCCTGTAAAAGCATATGTTTCCGTTCGATATAAATCCTATTTGCAAAGGCTATTGCTCTGCTGCACGGAGCACACTTGTGTGCATTCATGGCTGTTAAGATGTTAAGATTTATGTTAAGCAGAAATATCAAATATTCGTACACGAATAGCGTATTCACATTTGTGTGTTTAAACACGAATGCCGCATGTGTGGACGAAGAATCGAGGCGGGTGATCTCTTTTCGACGCTCAAAGAATCTATCGCGGAACACTTTAAAATTTCGAATCGTTGTAAGTAGCTATATAGATACCGGACAGTTGAAGAGTCCTTGTGGAAAACACTAGAAGTGCCAAAATCAAATTTTATACTATAATATTACCTTATTGGCACGCAGAATATTTTCCGATAAAATTTTCTTTTTTAATTTTGGCACTTACAGTGTTTTATACAAGGAGTCTTGAATTATTCTGCAATCGGAATTGAAGTAGCAGCTGAGCCGCACACATATCTCAACGGTTATGAAGCACGATGTCACTTTATCCGATCGGTCTGAAATTTTACAAAGATCACTTTTCTCTGAATTGCAACTGTGGAATTCTGGAGGGGATGTGACCACCCTGATCCTGTAGGTATGTACAATACATGCCGTTGTAGGAACAAGCGAGGAATGCCGGTGAGCAGCGGGACCGTGACGCGACAGCTGCAGCTGCCGCGTTCGATCAAACCCATGGGTTGTAGCCATAGCTTCAGCCATAGCCAGCTGGCGTTCGTTCGGTCATTCGTTTTCACGCGTTCCTTCGTCTTTCCTTTTTTTCTTCTTTCTTCGGAGTTGTCCGAAGCCGAGGGCGGTTCTTGAAAAGGGACAAAAGTTCCTTACCGATATCAGAAGTAGGTATATTGTGCAGATGTGTGCTTTCCATCAGGACCCGACTTAGCTCTTCCACCCCTCTGAGCTAAAATGATTTTTGCCGCCCTTTATACGTAAATGTTTATATTTAAATTATAAAGTTTAATAACAAATTCAAACATGTGTTACCTATTCTTTTACCGCTTTTTTTTAATAAGTTTTACTTTTTTATTGACTCTAATTTTTCTCATTCTATCAACTTTACCGCGCCGATATTTCCCTGCTTGCGCTCCTCTGGACTGAGCTCTGTTTTCCATTTCTCAGAAAATGGAAAAACTGCTTTCCATGAGGATTTCTGAATGTTTAATTTCGAGGAATTTCATACTTTTACAACACTATAAATTTTTTTCATGCACTTTATCCTCCACTACCGATTTCTTCTATTCATTTCAATCGCATTGCATATAAAAAAAGATCATTCCTGTCCATTTTAATAAAATCTGTTTCTCCGTAACCGTAGAATCCGCAGATAAATAATAATTCGAAAATTTCAGTTGAGTGCGGTGCAGATCGAAGTGAAGGCTCCCAGATGCGAAACGCCGCCGATGGATTCGGCAAACCCGACAGTCGGACGAGTAGAGAAGGATCGCAAAAGCACGGTATACGGCTCAACGGTCGGTCGACATCGCCTCGCGAGGAGACACGGTTACTCGAGACGGGGCGAAGAATATCGAGTCCGCGTCGAAGAGCGTCTAAAGAACCTAGAGCGTAAACTCTTCTTAATAGCGGAGGGGCGAACGTCACTAGAGAAACGTATGTCATACGAGAGCCACGAATGGCCGACGACTCTGAGTAAACGAGTGAAAAGCTTGGAGAAGGAACAGAACGAGTTGATCCGCCGCGTGTCAAATGTGACGGATACCGTAATCTGGACGAGGAAGATGGGAGAGTCTCTGAGTTCGCGGCTAGTCGGTTCGGTGCGGGCACTCGGAGAAGCCGTGGAGAGCAACAGCTCCTGGACTAAGCAGGAACTCTTGCGGCTCGGCGTGAATGGCGCCCGCAAAGCGGCTGAGCTATCGCTGACCAGAGAGGAATTAAGCAATCTTCGTCGCGCCGTTCAAGCCTTGAGCGTGAGCGCGTCGAAGCTGCAGGAGAGAAGCGACAAACACCAGGAGGCGATCAATCGGCTAACAATTAGCGCTAGCGACAGCAATAAAACCATCACCGCCATCAGCGATTTCAGTCGGGTATTCTCTTCCGCAACTGCTTCGAAACCGTCGTGGAGCGCGCTCCAGCTGGACGACAGATATCTGACGGCGAACAGCTTGCCAGTTAACTGCGAGCAACAGTCCGCGAATGAACCTGGAGACGGGCCGAAGCTTTTGGAGTTGGGTCAACGATTACAAAGAGCCCCGTCGTTGCTCTACTGCCGCGACGGCTGGATGGTGGTCGCGCGGCGTATTAACGGCGCACTCGACTTCGATCGTAGCTGGAACGAGTACTCTCTAGGTTTTGGTTCTTTGGTTAGCGAGTATTGGATCGGGAACGAGATGCTTCACAAGCTTACTCGCGATAATTGCACCAGGCTCAGGATCGACTTGCTGGATACTTACGGGGAACGGTGGAGAGCTGAGTACCAATGGTTCATGGTCGGCTCAGATGAGACCGGATACAGGCTACTGGTAGACGGTTACGCCGGGAACGCGACCGATGCGCTGTCTTATCAGAACGGCATGGCCTTCAGCGCGAGAGATCGCGATATGGATGCCAGCACGGCACACTGCGCCGCGAACTATCATGGTGGATGGTGGTTTAGCCACTGTCAACATAGTAATCTTAACGGGAAGTATTCGTTGGGATTGACTTGGTACAGATCGGACACCAGCCAGTGGTTGTCGATCGCTTCCTGGGAAATGTCCGTGCGCAAAAGCTCAGTTTGCAACGAAACAAGGTAGCCCCGGGACCAATGAAATGTATCTATCTAGGATTACATACATTCTTACTATGCCAAAGACTTTAAATCGCGTTATCATTGCGCTACGTTAGTAGGTTCTCGAGGAACGGTAGCGCATTGAGCTGTAAACAAACTGGAGAGCGAACAGAGCAATGGCGGCGGGTCCGAGAAAGAGGGAAATTAAGGGGTGAACCTATCTCTGTCTTACAAAGAGACTATAGCTATTGAGTTGTATATAACTCAATGGCTATAGATTTATAGTGCATAAAACGTAACTGAGATCACAGCATGGCGTCTATAATTTACTGCAGGATAGTAAAGATAGAGAGGGGTAATAATAGGAAGAAGGATAGGTTCACCGCTTATCTTCTACTAGCAAAATACCCCCGCGCTTCGCTTCGGACCTAAAAGATATTAATGATTTCGTGAAAACCAGAGATGGGCAAAAAATGATTTGAAATAAAAATTTAGTACACAAATTTGTGTACGATGAAAACATATTTCACCCCTTTTCACCACCCCCCTAGGGTCAGTTACCCTTCCAAGTAAAACCCAAGTTGATATCTAATCGGGTCTAAGAAATAATAAGGGGTCCGAGAAAACATATTTCCCCCCTTTTTACTACCTTCGGGTTGGAATTTAAAAAAATCCCTTCTTATCGAGCACCTATGTTGCAAAAGAAATATGCCTTCCGAATTTCAAGTTTCTAGAGTCAGCAGTTTGGGATGGACGGTGATGAGTCAGTGACACTACGATTATATAAGTATAGATTTCCCTCGGACCGCTGTCGCCTCTAATTTTTCCCAATGCTGTTTACTCTCCAGTTTGTTTTAGACCTCAATGTAATCGTCACCGTGGTCGATACACCGTCTCTTTCTATTATACATATATATATTACATATAGTAAAAGGTTGATTTCCATTAGCATAAAAGGAACGCTATACTCAGACCGAAGTTCACGGTGAGCTGACGGACGAGCTGCAGCTCATAGCCCTTGTACATACATACATGCTTAAGGAAGTTGCACCAGAAAGTTTGTGCGACATTCGTAGCTTTGAAGCAGTGGCATGTTTTCCCATCATTTCACAGAGTTCATTCGTGTATACGCCTAAAATAGGCACCATTAAATTGAATATTCTTTCCTGAAAACGCGATGTAACCGTGTCGATTCCATTTGTCCATTTCGATGGAAAAAATACAACGTAAGTGATATTCTCGAAAGGGTTTCATTTTTAAATCCTTTTTCCAATTAAATAATTTTACATTGACAGAAACAGAATGTAGTTGGCTGGGCGGTGCGAAATTTGTAGACTTAATAATGAGCCGTTGAATCCGATTTTTTCATCTTAATACCTCTCCTGCTGACAAAGGCTATTGTTCCGCTGGACGGAATAGCCATAATAAAGAAAAATCGTAGAAAAGCGTCGAGGGAGATGAATATGATTCAAGATACACTCTGCTTACGCTCAAAGATGGTGCCGACAGAATGCGCGCATTTAACTGACCTCGAGAACAGCGTATGCGGAGCGAGGGCAACCACATGTCTGTGTTGCGAATGTTCATGTTGTAAATTTTAAAGCAACATTTTTTGGTAGAAAGTGATGGCGCTTTCGGACGGTCGCACTGGGGCGCACTGAGTGCAAATTTTAGCCAATGGAAAGCGAGGAGTGTGAACTTTTTCGCTTCCGATTGGCTAAAATTCGTAATCAGTGCGCCCCAGTGTGACCGTCCGAAAGCGCCATGAGCGTCGCTCGAGTACCTATACCGTCCGTTATCTTTAACTCAACACGTTGTGACTGTTGAGCGATACGTTCACTCACATTCATTTATACACGGACTTAAGTATGAATGTGTGTATATATATATATGTACGTTCATTGCGATACACATTCATACTTAAGTCCGTGTATAAATGAATGTGAGTGAACGAATATATATATATATATATATATATATATATATATATATATATATGTATTGTATGTGTAACGTTATTGAGAATCAGCCTTTATAATACATGTATGGTTTTGAGATCGGTGAAAGAACAAGTTTCTTCATTTCGTTTCGCTGTTTATCCCACTGGTTACGTCGACGTTGAACTTGGATAACGAAGTCGCGAAATAAAGAAATACGATTTGTCCTAACATTAATTGGTTCCACCACTTCTTCAATGTTGTCCTTGTATCATCGAACGAAGCGAATCAATTCACATTTGTCGTTAACGATTTACGCGCACACTCTGGTCTTGCACCTCTTCTCATGAGCGAACAAGCTACCAGAATTCCCATACGCCACGCCGCAAGTCTTGCAAACAAACGGTTTCTCTCCCGTGTGAGTGAATATGTGTTCCTTCAGGTACTTGCCTCGGATGAAAGCTTTGCCGCAGGTTTCGCAGCGATAGTTCGCTTCGCCTGTATGCGACATCAAATGGTACTTTAGACCGTTCGCGGAAGCAAATAGGGCGCTACAATACTGACAGACGAACAGCTTCTCGCTCCTGTGGATTCTTTCGTGTCGCTTCGCGTAACTCGGAATGGCGAATCCTTTCCCGCAGTGTCGGCAAAGGTGAGGTTTCGCGCCGATATGCAATTTCAAGTGAAATCGAAGGCCCGACTTGGAGGCGAATGTTTTGCTGCAAACGTCGCACAGGTATCGTTTTCCTGTCTTGCTGTCAGTCGTGTTCGATAGCTGAGCGGTATAGCAGTGATCCGCGACAGCGGTCTCTTCGCTTTGAGAGAGCGCTACCTCTGAACTAACATGCCCAACCGATTTAGTCGCCACGCTCTGACTTTTTCGATCCACATGCGTGGCTTTGGTTTTACAATCAGGTACACCATACTCTTCCACATAGATTTTTATCCTTCTTTTCCTCTTTTCTTCCATCTCTTTGCTTTTATCCTCGACGCTTCCCACCTCAAATTGATCTCCATCTCCTGTACCATTCAGTCTTACCTCTCTACTCTCCGTAAGTCGACTTTCTTCTATTTTTCGTTTCCCTTTCCCTTCGACTTGGCGCATTTCCGACAAACATTCAGTCTCAACGTTTTCCCTAGACACCTCTTCATCCTTTTTTTCATTTATCCGGCTAATCTCTTTCGTCGAATCGATCGATACTCCCTTCAGTTGATCGTACGTCCGGTCGTCTGTCTGAACGCTGCGATCCTGCAAACAAGCCATGAATCTGTTACAGGAACCTTAATTATTGTCTCATCCAATCCACTTACCCGTACAGTCTTTTGGTATGGTATATGCTTGAGACGAACAGCGCACGAGTAACTCGAAACGTGTAACGATCGTAACTTGCGTTCCGATTCTCTGCATCGTTCACGAAACTCGTACGTAGTGGCCACCTTTTTCTTGCAGTCTTCGCAGATCATCTTTGGCAGTTGATCATCCTCGAACAGCTTAACAGTTGCAACCGATATGAAGAATATTCTCGCGTATTTGTTAGATTATCCACAATGTAATTAAATATAAGGAAATTAATAAAGATGTGACGGTTTATATTTATGTACTTTATACAAAAAGGTAGGGACGAAACTCACCGTGACGGGACAGCAGTCCCGAATGCAAGCACGCAAACGTTCGAACGTTTCACCCTCGGTGAATATCGGCGTGGATGAAACAACAGTGCGAAGGCATAACCTACACGAGTCGCTGCTCGTTATGCCATTTTCAACGTTTAATTGCGAAAGCCTCATAATATTCTTCATCCTAACATTACTTTCAATACATTGTTTTTTGTCGCGACACAACGGCTCTACGGTGATTTTATACAGAGACACTTAATGCATGTACGTATTATCATATCGTTTTACTTGGGCCGTATCGTCTGCTAATCACTGACAGGATTCTCAGGATTCGTGCAACGAAAACTCGCGGGCGTTTGTTGCCTTGCCATTCCCCACGGACACTTCCCATATATTTCTGTTGGCAAAATCAGCACCCTCTGGTGGATTGTGCCCCCCACTAAATCATGAACAGCGGCAAAATTGAACGCTGGAATTATGGTATTCTGCCCTCTTTAGTTAAAATGTCCTACTAGCATTACCACTCTAGAGGCAGAAAAAAATACCTAAATTTGACAATTTATTTTGGGAGTATGACAAATGGAATAGAATTCCTTTTCGGGGGGTTTATTTAATACATATTGGAGTACGAAATGCAATTTTTTTATTGTGATTTTTATACAAAATGGTGGCGACAGAGCCCGTCGTCGGAAACAGTTTTTTTGAAAACACCGCCACGGGAGCACGGATTTCTTGGCATGTATGAGTCTTGGAACAAAAAACAAAAAAAATTTATAATCTATATAGATATACAATTGGCCTTGAAAGTACGTAGGGTTTTTTTAATTGATTTTTGTGGAAGTGGTGCACTTTTTAAGAAATGAATCGATTTTTTGCCCTAAAAATGAGCATTCAATAATTTATAAAAGGGAAACTTTACATTCAATCAAAAAACGGCTACGTACTTTCAAAGAGAATATTGTTGTGAAGCTACTGTAAAAATTTCAAATCGATCCATGCAATAGTCTTCGAAAAATCCGTCTTCCCAGTTTGAAAAAGTGGTTTCGAGGAAAACGCGTTTAAAGTTTTATGAACACTTTAATCCTTGAAATTTTTGTTTACCTCTAATCTGCGATGCCTGCACCATATATTTGACCATCCAGGCCGAGGTTTGTCTCCTCCTCTTCCTTCCTAGATGCTTTTAAGGATATTCGGGCCTTTTTTGCGACATTGCTAAGCGATCTCTCGGAAAAGTCGATACGGCGCTCGTCAGTTTCCACGCAGATGTTATAATAATTCCTCATGAGCCTCATGACAGTTGATAAGGCGTCATTATAAATGCCTGCACTAATATAAACTGCCGTGTTGAGAACATGTTTGCCGCTGGAAGTCAATTTCGGAGCCATTGACCAGACTGTGGCGTTAAAGCTCTCGTTGCTATTTTGCGTAAAGCCGCCGATGCAACGAGAAAGCAGTTCGTCACGGCTTAAATCGTCATAAATGGGAGAAATCGCTTCGTACACTTCTTGAGATAGAGGTGGTTTATGCATGTGGTCTGATCGAGTAGCTTGATTATTTCGAAAGGTAAAAGTAGTGCAAAAGCGAGGAATCACAGCGCGCTGCGTGACTGCTCAGCGCTCTAAGACGCTGCGGCAAAATCGGTAATTGAACCTTTTAACATTTGTTATCTACTATAAATCAAATGGCATATTGTTTTTATGACCCTAAAGTATCGTTTAAGCAAAAAATCGATTTTCTTAAAATCCTAGAGTGGTGTTACTCCTTAAGCTAGTGGATTTATAAATTGTAAAAAACATCTATGATGTAAACGGAGTTGGGTATTATCCGAACCATTTTCATTCGAATAATTTCGAAAAAGAACTGAGAAACAAAACAAATTTATTCAAATAATGTCCAACTCTGTCTGTTGGTATGAATTTTACAAATATTTACGGCGACCAGAAATTTAAAATCTTCGTTTCTCCGATGCATTTGTTTCGAAGCTGCTATTTGCAACACGGGGTGGAAGAAAGGAGTCGGAAGTATGTGCAGGGGTCTGTGAAGAAGTCTCTCCTCGTGTAGATAAAAAATTGTCGAATTTATTCATGCTTTTGCACCTCATAGTCATATTATAATTTCTCGTGTTTGCGACTCGGTGTTCGCGGCATCCGCGGCCGTATAAATGGTCTAAATTCTAAACGTATTCTATGTAGTTGCATATCGATAAAAGGTCGATAAGAGTATCATACATATATATATATACATATACCTATACATAGATCGGAGTATTATCCAGTCAACAATACGACAGGTCTATTACAACGGAAAAGAATATCGGATCCCGATTAAACAAATAATAGTTCTCACGTATCGTACATTGGCAAGAACTACATATGTAGTATATCACAAGTTTCGAATCAGTTTTTAGATTAATACTCCTTGTCAAGCGAATATCTAAGATCTTTAAAATAAAATGATGGCAAGTACACGAGGTCCATTTACCCCACAGTGGATGCGTACATACAAAGGCCTTGTTGAGGAATAGAATGCGACGTCTTAACAATTAGACGTTGGTATCTGCGCTGGCCGAAGCATAGCTGGATGCTGAACTCTTGCCGCCGTCGGTCGATATTGCGCTGCTGGATGACTGCGCCATCACGTTCCCCGAACCATTAGCGGTTGACTTGCTGGAACTGCTCGTCGATGCTCCGAAGGCGTTTGAATGCACGTTGGAAATAGCACTGGACAGACCACCAGACAAGCCTGAAAAAGGGAGAGCGATCATTTAATTAGGAACAGGCTTGATTTGATTGCCTCGACGATGGCTGAGCCCGGCGTTTCAGCATTGACGATGCGTACGAAATGAAATGGAAACGCTTCATTATGATTTGATGATTGGTGCTGGTGTGTAGATGATAGCGAGACGGTTGGAAACACGTTACTTTTGATGAATGAACTTGTGTGAAAACAGATGATTTCAAGAAATGGGAACATCTCGCGCAGCTTACACTCTAAACATGAAGGATAATGAGGGAATAGGACACAGTTAATAATGATAAGTACCTTGTCGGTAAGCACTTGATCCATGGGAGCCATCGGTCCAGCTAAAACTAGACGCGTCAGCAATAGCTACAGCATCAGCTTTCGCGTTAACACCAAAGGAACCTCCAGTCGATCCACCATTTCCTCTTAGACCTGATCCGGAAGAAGCACCGGAAGTAGCAGATGCAGTAGCACCGGAGATAATTCCAGCGTTTCCTCCAGAACCACCGACTACACCGTTTCCAGCATTGGCATAAGCTTTGCTCGCAGAGTTTGCCCACGGGAACCAATTGCTGTATGATGGTGTAGGGGCTCCAAATGCAGTTGACCCTACTGGAACCAAGGACCATCCTTGCGGTGGTACGAACTGTTGTGGCGCACTTCTGCGATATGAATACATCGCAGGGTTGAACACATGCGAGGGATTCTGTGCTTCGTTTCGTCCTGGGTAGCCACTGTTTGCTTCACGATTGGCAGTGGCTGTCGCTTCTGCGTTTGCAGCTGCATTGCCATTTCCCCCAGAACATCCACCGCAGAAAGGTGTGCCTGAAAAAACCGTTTTGTATGTTGCAATGGAGCTGGCAGTTTCTTTACCGTTTTGTTGTGTGGGTGCATCCTAGAGAATAAGCGTACTGCCTGATTGTTGCAGGTTTCCATTGGCGTTAGCATTGGCGTTAGCATTAGCGTTAGCATTGGTGTTAGCATAGGCATTAGCATTGGCGTTAGCATTGGCGTTAGCAGTGGCGGTAGCTCTGACGTTAGCAGTGGCGGTGGATTGTCCAGAGGCTGCCATGATCTGATTGCCACCTCTGATCGGCTGCTGTCCTACTAGAACAATGAATCGATGGTCAGTTTGGGGATGGTCAGATTTTGGATCACGTTATTCCTATACGAAGCTAGGGCTTGTATTAACTGGGTAACAGTTTTCTTCACGCGACGCCAACACAGAACGAAATAAGTGTTGTAACGGGGAACGCTGTTACTCAACGTATGTGACACTAAACGATTCCTGGCGCGAATATTTACAAACACAAAAAGTTTTTTAAATGTTTAAAATGTACTTTAATAAGACGTACTATACGCGACGGCAGTAGCTACAGCATCAGCTTTCGCATTAACACCAAAGGAACCTTCATTCGATCCACCATATCCTCCTGGCTCTGTTCCAGAAGAAGCACTACCACCGGAGGTAATTGCAACGATTCCTCCAAAACCACCGACTCCACTGCTTCCAGCATATGCATCAGTTTTGCTCGCAGAGTCTACTCCCGGGACCGGAGATGAAAATCCCTCGTTGTAAGTTACAACGGAACCTATGTTTCTGTCACCGCGTTGGAAGATGACCCCAGGTCGGGGAACATTCGTTTTACCGTCCGAATACACTTGAGCATTGATCTGAGATTGTGGTGATTGCTTCGCGTTGCCTGGTGCATGGGTATAAACGTTTCCATTGTCATTTGAGTATGTATTAGCGTTGTACCAAGGGCCTACTGGAACCAAGGACCATCCTTGCGGTGGTACAAACTGTTCTGGCGCAATTCTGTCATATGAATACATCGCAGGGTTGGACACATGCGAGGGATTCTGTGCTGCGTTTCGTCCTGGGTAGCCACTGTTTGTTTCACGATTGGCAGTGGCTGTCGCTTCTGCGTTTGCAGCTGCATTGCCATTTCCCCCAGAACATCCACCGCAGGAAGGTGTGCCTGAAAAAACCGTTTTGTATGTTGCGATGGAGCTGGCAGTTTCTTTACCGTTTTGTTGGATGGGTGCATCCTGGAGAATAAGCGTACTGCCTGAATCTTGCAGGTTTCCATTGGCGTTAGCATTGGCATTAACATTGGCGTTAGCATAGGCATTAGCGCTGGCGTTAGCTGTGGCGTCAGCATTGACGTTGGATTGTCCAGGGCCTGTCAAGATCTGATTGCCACCTCTGATAGACTGCTGTCCAGTTGGCCCGTAGTAGTCGTCTTTTGCATATGCACCTGCTGGAACAATGAATCGATGGTCAGTTTGCGGATGATCAGATTGTGGGACACGTTATTCCTCTAGTTTGGATTAATCGGGTAACAGTTTTCTACACGCGACACCAACAGAGAACGAAAGAAGTGTTAGAGATTAGTCAATAAGACGAATGGAGTGAAAGGGGAAACACGATTGATCTTCGAGGAGGATGTCTACGAGTGTTCTGAAAGTATTAGTACCATTCAATGAATGCAGAATATTAGTCTCTTAAAATAAGAGGAATAACTCTTCCTTGAGGAGCGCCATAGGTTTTGAGAACCCCCATAACTAGTAACTACCGTCACACTAGCCGTCTCTTGGAATGTACTCGTTATACATAATCTCCACCGGGTCATTCCACGCAAAATCAGACACTTTCTAGAGTGATATTTCAGAACTTGTAGGCATATGTTGTTTATCTCCCCAAAACGAGGGCGCGAAATTTCAACCGCTACAAACTTTGGGATATGACAATTTCGACTGCGACTGTCAGCGGTTCCGATTACAGAGGAGTTTTACGTATTGTGGGGTTAATACCTTGAGCATTGGCTGTAGCAAAGGCGTTAGCGTTTGCGTCGGATCCACTAAAAGCTTGCGAATTCGCCTTGGCATTGGCGGAAGCGGTTCCATTGAAATTGGCGGTCGCTGATGCTGAGGAAGAGAGTACACTGCTTGAAACGGGAAGTGGTGCAAGGTTTAGGTTGGATCCAATCAATTTTGCTCCCTCTTTAAAGATATCCTGGGGAATCGGCAAACTGTCTCTGGGGCGATGTACCAAACCTACGCAGAACCAGACATTTATTTTTCAACCAGAAGGTAAGGAACAAATTTCAAATTCAAGTTAAGCGGATTTTCTACTTTGATAGTCCTAGAAATGTCCCACCGAAGACTTTTTGGCGAAAATTTGAAATTACCTGAGTTACAGAAGTTTGAATGAACAATAGTAGGGGCTATCTAACCGACTAAGGTAAACTTTAAACGCGGTTTTCTCAAAACGATGTTTTTGTAAACTTCTGACACGATTTTGAAGAATGTAATGACGCGATTGACTTGAAACGTGGAATATACATACCTGAGACCAGAAATAACAGTTATTTTTGTCGAAATAAATCATTGAGAAAGAGTTAATTTTTATTTAAATAGAAGTCAGTCTTCATTAAATACTGCAGAAATTTTTCGAAAAATCAAGTGATTCAAAAATATTAAGATTTATGTCTTTTGGTTACGAATAACCATTATTAGCAACCGAAATATTTTTTGGTCACTAATAATCATTATTGACGACGGAAATATTTTTTGGTTACGAATGAACATTATCGGTGACCAGAATTGTTTTGGTTACGGCGTAATACAATATACATATGTAACACTGAACGATTCCTGGCGCGAATATTTACAAACAAAAAATGTTTTTAAAATATTTAAAAAATGTACTTCAATGAGACATACTATACGCACCAGCAGTAGCTACAGCATCAGCTTTCGCATTAACACCAAAAGAACCTTCATTCGATCCGCTATATTCTCCTAGACCTGATCCAGAAGAAGTAGTACCATCGGAGGTATTTCCAGCGATTCCTGTAAAACTACCGAGTCCTCTGCTTCCAGCATATGCATCAGCTTTGCTCGCAGAGTTTGCCCTCGGGACCCGAGATGAAGATCCTTCGTTGTAAATTCCAACGCTACCTATGTTTCTGTCACCCTCTTGGAAGATGGATTTATCGCTGATCATGTTCGCGACACCCCTCAAATTTCGAAGATCACTGGTTTCATATTGTGGTGGTTGCTGCGCGTTGCCCGGTGCATCAGAATAAACGTTTCCATTGCCATTTGTTGGACCCTGCCTCAAATCTGAATAAACCGTGTTTTGAGTTCCTGCGGTGCCGGCATTTTTGTCACCGACTTGGGTGGTGGATCCAGTGTTGATAATAGTCAGCGTAGGGTTTGAATTTGGCGGGGGAGTCGTCGGATCGTGTTGTTTCTGCTTCGAGTGCAATATGCCATGCATCAAACAGTCTTCGTGGTCGGGGTTCAGGATGTGCTTCAACAAACCTACAAAAAACCGGACATTTATTTTTCAACCAGAAGGAAAGGAACAAATTTCAAATTCAAGATAAGGGGGTTTTCTACATTGGCAGGCTGAAAAAATTAATCTTTGTTGCCTTACTTTGGTCTTATAGACCTAAAAGATATCCCACGGAAGGCTTTTTGGCAAAAACTTGAAATTAGCTGAGTTACAGAGGGTTTGAATAAACAAGAGTACAAGCTATCTAAGTGGTTAAGGTAAACTTTACACGCGTTTTTCTCAAAACGATACTTTAGTAAACTTCTGCCACGATAATGAAAAAAGTAATGGGGGGATAGTCTTGAAACTTGAACCATATGGTTAAAAAACATATAGTTTTCGTTTGAACTACGACCATATTTCTATGATAATATTTTCTATTTATTTCGGTGGTCCAAAGAGTACGAATTTGGTAATATTCGCATTACTTTGGTTTCAGCCGCCGCCATTTGGAAAATAGTTGTTCAAATTCAAATTCCGTGGTATCAGACGAAAACTACGGTTATGTAGATTGTAAATCAATTTTACTTTCTGAACTCCGACCATCCGTTCACTCGGTAGGATGGCAGAAAGCGAGGGTCAAACGGATCGAATGCTCCAACTCAACGTATATATCTAACACTGAACAATTCCTAGCGCGAATATTTACCAACAAAGAATGCTCTTTAAAAGTTCAATAAATCTACTTCAATCAGATATACACGATTGAATAGCAAATAATATATCTCTTCAAGAAAAAAATTATTAAAGACTCCTAAAATGTACGCTCCCAAACTAGTGAAACCCTCATAAGTTAAAAATCGTAAAATTGCCGACAGGCAGGACAATTTCTCCATTCCTTCTGAATCTCGCTGGAAAACAAAATGGATACTCACCAAACGTGGCGGACGAGCCATCGACGAGTAGAAGTACTAGCAGTGGCACGAGACACTTGAACAACATCATGTTCCCTTACACTCTGTCGTCCAGTCAAGACACACTAACTTCTTCTCTTGTCCTCTTGTTAATCGCCGACGCTGCAAATGTGCCTACTATCGAAATTCCGTGGTCGAAGATTTTTTGACGCCTCGACTTTAACGATTCTCCAGTGCCGTCTGCAATGATTAATTATAAAACAAAAAATATATTTCTATAATTTAAGACATCCTTAGTACAATGTAAAAAGTCCCATTAAATTATATATAGTAGTTTTCCTTTAATTAATTCCTAAAGATCACCTATTTTTAGGGCTCTAGATCTCTAAGGTCCCCTTATGCAAGAAGGTAAAATAAGATACGTTTCCCTCGTTAAGCGCTTGTTTAATTTTTTTGACTGAAGGAACATTATCGAA
Source organism: Andrena minutula (assembly GCA_929113495.1). Taxonomy (NCBI): domain Eukaryota; kingdom Metazoa; phylum Arthropoda; class Insecta; order Hymenoptera; family Andrenidae; genus Andrena; species Andrena minutula. The sequence goes on along the minus strand of OV815993.1, from coordinate 72,857,647 downwards.
TTGTAAACGTATTTTATTTCCTAGGTATTTGAAGTTGAAGGTACTGCCAATGTCCTTGGCTTGCCCGCGACCGAACTTTGGTATGCCTTAAGCAAAAGTAGCGATGTAGAGCGCGGGGGGGGGGGGGGGTGGTGGTGTTGGTGTTTACGCGTCCTTCGACAATCCAGGCTAATTTCCGGCAAGGTTTTTTTTAGTTTTACTGTTAGACAGAGATGGCAAATTCAAGTTTGATTTGAAGGCTTCTCAGGCAGTGAAACGATTTGAAATTTCAACGTTTGAGATAACCGGAGAGTCTATGATTACCCCCGCGAGTGGAAATTTTAATGAGAGAGAGAGAGAGAGGCGGATATGCTAGGATGCGAGCGTGTACAACTGGAGGACCTGGATTTTCCTCCGTCCTTGGTTTTACATGGCCACCCTCAGCACCAGTTTTATTAGCGGAGGCTTTCCGGAGGACATGCACAAGCATGCGACATTGGAATAGTAAAGATAAATGGACTCACCAGCTTAGCAGAGTTTAGTTCGATCAAGTTTGGACCATCGTTTAGTGGAGCTATTTTGGAGGGTCGTACACCCTTTAGATGAAGGAGGCGCGAGTCGAAATCAGGTCCAGACTCGAAATATTCCTGGCGAGGATTTCCGGAGAGTCCAGATGAATTGACGTTGAAAAACGTTACAAGTCGACACGTGCGCTCTGAGGTTGCTATTTCGCAGCCAGGTACAATCACAAACAGTACCGGTCACACCAACGGTCGCGAGCGAACTGTGAGAACGACTGATGCTCCTAGAAGGGGGCACGAATTTATATACGAAACACCGGCGAATTTTATAACGGCCAGCAACTACTTATTCATCGCACAGCGGCTCGCCCTGTACGAAAACCTGGCCAAAAGTGAAGAAATATTTTTCCTGATTTTTGCAGATCTATGTATTTTTCACTAATACCAGTTTTAATTGTACAATCCTCTTAAAGATGTGCGTTCTCAAAGTTACTAGTGTCATGATCTGGAACTTTTAGACTAGAATTGAAAGTCACGCCCACCGTCTTGGAAAAAAACGACATTTTTAAAAAATTCCCAATTCTCATACCTGAACTATATGACCATAGATATATATATACGTGTACTTATGACACACAAAAAAATTAAACAAATCGGCATAATAGTTTATCCCTGAACCGTTTTAGTGCCGAGAAACGTATATGACCTTCTAATAAATAAACTATTTCCTTAGGGGAAGAAAATAAATATATAGGACATTTATTCTCTTCGATCATAGCTGTAAAAAGTGAAATAAACTAATAAGACCAGAATATATATTCACTTAAAAAATGTCCGATAGCTACCAGCACAGAAAAACAAGGATTACATATAGTTTAACATTAAATGGAAAAGTTACTTTCAATTCTAGTCTAAAAATTCCAGATCATGACACTAGTAACTTTGAGAACGCATATATCTAAGGGGATTGTACAAAAAAAATGGTATTAGTGAAACATACATAGATCTGTAAAATCAGGAAAAATATTTCTTCACTTTTGGCCAGGTTTTCGTACAGGGCAAGCCGCTGTGCGATGGGTAAGTAGTTGCTGACCGTTATAAAATTCGCCAGTGTTCCGTATATAAATTCGTGCCCCGTTCTAGGAGCATCAGTTGTTCTCACAGTTCGCTCGCGACCGTTGGTGTGACCGGTACTGTTTGTGATTGTACCTGGCTGCGAAATAGCAACCTCCTAGCGCACGTGTCGTCTTGTAACGTTTTTCAAAGTCGGTTCATCTGGGCTCGCTGCAAATCCTCGCCAGGAATATCTCGAGCCTGGACCTGATATCGACACGCGCCTCCTTCATGTAAAGGGTGTAAGGCCCTGCAAAATAGCTCCACTAAACGATGGTCCAAGCTTGATCAAACTAAACTCTGCTAAGCTGGTGAGTGCATTTATCTTTACTGTTACAACTCCACATACAAGCATGTCCTCTGGTAAGCGTCCTATAATAAAACTGGTGAAGATGATGGCCATGTAAAACTAAGGACGGAGGAAACTCCACGTCCTCCAGTTGTACACGCTCGCATCCAACCATCTCCGTGTCTCTCTCTCACTCTCGCTCTCTCTCTCTCTCTCATTAAATCCTCCACTCGCGGAGGTAATCAGAGACTCTCCGGTTATCCAAAACGTTGAGATATCAAATCGTTTCACTGTCTTAGAAGGCTTCAAATCAAACTTGAATTCGCCATCTCTGGCTAACGGTAAAACGAAAAAAACCTTGCCGGAAATTACGCAGTATGCCTCGAGCACAACAAATATGCAGGCTGGAACGTCGAAGACCGCGTAAACACCAACATCAACCCCCCCTCCGCCCCCCCCCCCATCCCTCTATGTCACCAATTTTGCATACCAAAGTTCGATCGCGGGCAAGCAAAGGACTTTGGCAGTACCTTCAACTTCAAATACCTAGGAAATAAAATACGTTTACAATTCGATAATGTTCCTTCATTCAAAAAATTTAAACAAGCGCTTAACGAGGGAAACGTATCTTATTTTACCTTCACGCATAAGGGGACCTTAGAGATCTAGAGCCCTAAAAATAGGTGATCTTTAGGAATTAATTAAAGGAAAACTACTATATATAATTTAATGGGACTTTTTGCATTGTACTAAGGATGTCTTAAATTATAGAAATATATTTTTTGTTTTATAATTAATCATTGCAGACGGCATTGGAGAGTCGTTAAACTCGAGGCGTCAAAAAATAGAACCAATTCGGTGGGACCTGTATCTGCTCAAATCTTCGACCACGGAATTTAGATAGTAGGCACACTTGCAGCGTCGGCGATTAACAAGAGGACAAGAGAAGAAGTTAGTGTGTCTTTTGTTGACTGGACGACAGAGTGCAAGGAAACATGATGTTGTTCAAGTGTCTCGTGCCACTGCTAGTACTTCTACTCGTCGATGGCTCGTCCGCCACGTTTGGTGAGTATCCATTTTGTTTTCCAGCGAGATTCAGAAGGAATGGAGAAATTGTCCTACCTGTCGGCAATTTCACGATTTTTAACTTATGGGGGTTTCACTAGTTTGGGAGCGTACATTTTAGGAGTCTTTAATAATTTTTTTCTTGAAGAGATATATTATTTGCTATTCAATCGTGTATATCTTATTAAAGTAGATTTATTGAACTTTTAAAGAGCATTCTTTGTTGGTAAATATTCGTGCTAGGAATTGTTCAGTGTTAGGTATATACGTTGAGTTGGAGCATTCGATCCGTTTGACCCTCGCTTTCTGCCATCCTACCGAGTGAACGGATGGTCGGAGTTCAGAAAGTAAAATTGATTTACAATCTACATAACCGTAGTTTTCGTCTGATACCACGGAATTTGAATTTGAACAACTATTTTCCAAATGGCGGCGGCTGAAACCAAAGTAATGCGAATATTACCAAATTCGTACTCTTTGGACCACCGAAATAAATAGAAAATATTATCATAGAAATATGGTCGTAGTTCAAACGAAAACTATATGTTTTTTAACCATATGGTTCAAGTTTCAAGGCTATCGCCCCATTACTTTTTTCATTATCGTGGCAGAAGTTTACTAAAATATCGTTTTGAGAAAAACGCGTGTAAAGTTTACCTTAACCACTTAGATAGCTTGTACTCTTGTTTATTCAAACCCTCTGTAACTCAGCTAATTTCAAGTTTTTGCCAAAAAGCCTTCCGTGGGATATCTTTTAGGTCTATAAGACCAAAGTAAGGGAAAAAAGATTAATTTTTTCAGCCTGCCAATGTAGAAAACCCCCTTATCCTGAATTTGAAATTTGTTCCTTTCCTTCTGCTTGAAAAATAAATGCCCGGTTTTTTGTAGGTTTGTTGCAGCACATCCTGAACCCCGACCACGACGACTGTTTGATACGTGGCATATTTCACTCGAAGCAGAAACAACACAATCCGTCGACTCCCCCGCCAACACCGAACCCTACACTAACTATTATCAACACTGGATCCATCACCCAAACAGGTGACGAAAATGTCGCCGTCGCAGGAACTCAAAACACGAGTGATTCAGGGTTAAGGCAGGGTCCAACAAATAACCCCAGTGCTCCTCGAAATTCGCGCGATACCACGCATCTGATCCACAATGAGGTCATCAACCAATACGATCAAAGAAACATAGGTTCCGTTGGAACTTACCACGAGGGATTTTCATCTCCGGTCCCGAGGGCAGACTCTGCGAGCAAAACTGATGCATATGCTGGAAGCAGTGGAGTGGGTGGTTTTGCAGGATTCGCTGGAAATACCTCCGATGGTACTGCTTCTTCTGGATCAGGTCTAGGAGAATATAGCGGATCGAATGAAGGTTCTTTTGGTGTTAATGCGAAAACTGATGCTGTAGCTACTGCTGGTGCGTATAGTATGTCTCATTGAAGTACATTTTTTAAATATTTTAAAAACATTTTTTGTTTGTAAATATTCGCGCCAGGAATCGTTCAGTGTTACATATGTATATTGTATTACGCCGTAACCAAAACAATTCTGGTCACCAATAATGTTCATTCGTAACCAAAAAATATTTCCGTCGTCAATAATGATTATTAGTGACCAAAAAATATTTGGTTGCTAATAATGGTTATTCGTAACCAAAAGACATAAACTTAATATTTTTGAATCACTTGTTTTTCGAAAAATTTCTGCAGTATTTAATGAAGACTGACTTCTATTTAAATAAAAATTAACTTTGCTCAATGATTTATTTCGAAAAAAATAACTGTTATTTCTGGTCTCAGGTATGTATATTCCACGTTTCAAGTCAATCGCGTCATTACATTCTTCAAAATCGTGTCAGAAGTTTACAAAAACATCGTTTTGAGAAAACCGCGTTTAAAGATTACCTTAGTCGGTTAGATAGCCCCTACTATTGTTCATTCAAACTTCTGTAACTCAGGTAATTTCAAATTTTCGCCAAAAAGTTTTCGGTGGGACATTTCTAGGACTATCAAAGTAGAAAATCCGCTTAACTTGAATTTGAAATTTGTTCCTTACCTTCTGGTTGAAAAATAAATGTCTGGTTTTGCGTAGGTTTGATACATCGCCCCAGAGACAGTTTGCCGATTCCCCAGGATATCTTTAAAGAGGGAGCAGAATTGATTGGATCCAACCTAAACCTTACACCACTTCCCGTTTCAAGCAGTGTACTCTCTTCCTCAGCATCAGCGACCGCCAATTTCAATGGAACCGCTTCCGCCAATGCCAAGGCGAATTCGCAAGCTGTTAGTGGATCCGACGCGAACGCTATCGCCTTTGCCACAGCCAATGCTCAAGGTATTAACCACACAATACGTAAAACTCCTCTGTAATCGGAACCGCTGACAGTCGCACTCGAAATTGTCATATCCCAAAGTTTGTAGCGGTTGAAATTTAGCGCCCTCGTTTTGGGGAGATAAACAACATATGCCTACAAGTTCTGAAATGTCACTCCAGAAAGTGTCTGATTTTGCGTGAAATGACGCGGTGAAGATTATGTATAACGAGTACATTCCAAGAGACGGCTAGTGTGCGATAGTTACTAGTTATGGGGGATCTCAAAACCTATGGCGCTCCTCAAGGAAGAGTTATTCCTCTTATATTAAGAGACTAATATTCTGCATTCATTGAGTGGTACTAATACTTTCAGAACACTCGTAGGCATCCTCCTCGAAGATCAATCGTGTTTCCCCTTTCACTCCATTCGTCTTACGGACTAATCTCTATATAACACTTTCTTCGCTTTCTGCTGGTGTCGCGTGTAGAAAACTGTTACCCGAATAATCCAAGCTAGAGGAATAACGTTTCCCAAAATCTGACCATCCGCAAACTGACCATCGATTCATTGTTCCAGCAGGTGTATATGCAAAAGACGACTACTACGGGCGAACTGGACAGCAGTCTATCAGAGGTGGCAATCAGATCTTGACAGGCCCTGGACAATCCAACGTCAATGCTGACCCCACAGCTAACGCCAGCGCTAATGCCTATGCTAACGCCAATGTTAATGCCAATGCTAACGCCAATGGAAACCTGCAACATTCAGGCAGTACGCTTATTCTCCAGGATGCACCCATCCAACAAAACGGTAAAGAAACTGCCAGTTCCATCGCAACATACAATACGGGTTTTTCAGGCACACCTACCTGCGGTGGATGTTCTGGGGGAAATGGCAATGCAGCTGCAAATGCAGAAGCGACAACCACTGCCAACGGTGAAACAAACAGTGGCTACACAGGACGAAACGAAGCACAGAATCCCTCGCATGTGTCCAACCCTGCGATGTATTCATATGACGGAATTGCACCACAACAGTTTGTACCACCGCAAGGATGGTCCTTGGTTCCAGTAGGCCCTTGGTACAACGCTAATACATACTCAAATGACAATGGAAACGTTTATACCCATGCACCAGGCAACGCGAAGCAATCACCACAATCTGAGATCAATGCTCAAGTGTATTCGGACAGTGAAACGAATGTTCCCCGACGTGGGTTCATCGTCCAACACGGTAACAGAAACATAGGTTCCGTTGTAACTTACAACGAGGGATTTTCATCTCCGGTCCCGGGAGTAGACTCTGCGAGCAAAACTGATGCATATGCTGGAAGCAGTGAAGTCGGTGGTTTTGGAGGAATCGCTGGAATTACCTCCGGTGGTAGTGCTTCTTCTGGAACAGGGCCAGGAGGATATGGTGGATCGAATGAAGGTTCCCTTGGTGTTAATGCGAAAGCTGATGCTGTAGCTACTGCTGTCGCGTATAGTACGTCTTATTAAAGTACATTTTAAACATTTAAAAAACTTTTTGTGTTTGTAAATATTCGCGCCAGGAATCGTTTAATGTTACATACGTTGAGTAACAGCGTTCCCCGTTACAACACTTATTTCGTTCTGTGTTGGCGTCGCGTGAAGAAAACTGTTACCCAGTTAATACAAGCCCTAGCTTCGTATAGGAATAACGTGATCCAAAATCTGACCATCCCCAAACTGACCATCGATTCATTGTTCTAGTAGGACAGCAGCCGATCAGAGGTGGCAATCAGATCATGGCAGCCTCTGGACAATCCACCGCCACTGCTAACGTCAGAGCTACCGCCACTGCTAACGCCAATGCTAACGCCAATGCTAATGCCTATGCTAACACCATTGCTAACGCTAATGCTAACGCCAATGCTAACGCCAATGGAAACCTGCAACAATCAGGCAGTACGTTTATTCTCTAGGATGCACCCACACAACAAAACGGTAAAGAAACTGCCAGCTCCATCACAACATACAAAACGGTTTTTTCAGGCACACCTTTCTGCGGTGGATGTTCTGGGGGAAATGGCAATGCAGCTGCAAACGCAGAAGCGACAGTCACTGCCAATCGTGAAACAAACAGTGGCTACCCAGGACGAAACGAAGCACAGAATCCCTCGCATGTGTTCAACCCTGCGATGTATTCATATCGCAGAATTGCGCCACAACAGTTCGTACTACCGCAAGGATGGTCCTTGGTTCCAGTAGGGTCAACTGCATTTGGAGCCTCTACACCATCATACAGCAATTGGTTCCCGTGGGCAAACTCTGCGAGCAAAGCTTATGCCAATGCTAGAAACGGTGTAGTCGGTGGTTCTGGAGGAAACGCTGGAATTATCTCCGGTGCTGCTGCATCTGCTACTTCCGGCGTTACTTCCGGATCAGGTCTAAGAGGAAATGGTGGATCGACTGGAGGTTCCTTTGGTGTTAACGCGAAAGCTGATGCTGCAGCTATTGCTGACGCGTCTAGTGTCAGCTGGACCGATGGCTCCCATGGATCAAGTGCTTACCGACAAGGTACTTATCATTATTAACTGTGTCCTATTCCCTCATTATCCTTCATGTTTAGAGTGTAAGCTGCGCGAGATGTTCCCATTTCTTGAAATCATCTGTTTTCACACAAGTTCATTCATCAAAAGTAACGTGTTTCCAACCGTCTCCCTATCATCTACACACCAGCTCCAATCACCAAATCATAATGAAGCGTTTCCATTTCATTTCGTACGCATCGTCAATGCTGAAACGCTGGGCTCAGCCATCGTCGAGGCAATCAAATCAAGCCTGATCCTAATTAAATGATCGCGCTCCCTTTTTCAGGCTTGTCTGGTGGTCTGTCCAGTGCTATTTCCAACGTGCATTCAAACGCCTTCGGAGCATCGACGAGCAGTTCCAGCAAGTCAACCGCTAATGGTTCGGGGAACGTGATGGCGCAGTCATCCAGCAGCGCAATATCGACCGACGGCGGCAAGAGTTCAGCATCCAGCTATGCTTCGGCCAGCGCAGACACCAACGTCTAATTGTTAAGACATCGCATTCTATTCCTCAACTAGGCCTTTGTATGTACGCATCCACTATGGGGTAAATGGACCTCGTGTACTTGCCATCAATTTTAAAGATCTTAGATATTCGCTTGACAAGGAGTATTAATCTAAAAACTGATTCGAAACTTGTGATATACTACATATGTAGTTCTTGCCAATGTACGATACGTGAGAAGTATTATTTGTTTAATCGGGATCCGATATTCTTTTCTGTTGTAATAGACCTGTCGTATTGTTGACTGAATAATACTCCGATCTATGTATAGGTATATGTATATATATATATGTATGATACTCTTATCGACCTTTTATCGATATGCAACTACATAGCATCCGTTTAGAATTTAGACCATTTATACGGCCGCGGATGCCGCGAACACCGAGTCGCAAACACGAGAAATTATAATATGACTATGAGGTGCAAAAGCATGAATAAACTCGACAATTTTTTATCTACACGAGGAGAGACTTCTTCACAGACCCCTGCACATACTTCCGACTCCTTTCTTCCACCCCGTGTTGCAAATAGCAGCTTCTGATCGCCTTAAATATTGGTTATAGACGCCTTAAATAAGTTATAGTAGCTAACCTAGTAGCTAGTAAAGGATGCCGAATGCTTGAGCATTTTCTTAAGAATAAGTAGCGACTATGAATACCGGCCCTAGTTACCCGTGCTGAATTCTAATTCCTACCATGGGTGGCGTTACCTTCTGTTTCCAGACTTCACCGGTAACGTTGCATGCAACACTAAAATGGTAACGGGGTCCAAGGACCCCCCAAACCGGTGACAGAAAAATACATTGGTTGATAGATCTATCCTATATGTACCCCGTCTATACGCACACTAAGGGAATAGATTACAATGAGACTTACCGACCGAAGTTAAAATATAGTTCGATCAGGTACCTTCTGTCATCAGCAGCAGAAAAGGGTTTAATGATACAAGATTATATATGTATATATGTATATACATTGCATATGGATTATGTAAGAATAAGTTATGTACCAACAGAGAACATGTTAGCAGATGCATTTACCAAATCACTCTACAAAGAGAGGCATACCAGATTTACAAAAGGCGAAGGCTTAAATAAATTTTTGTAACAAAGACTGTTCTTTTTTAAGTGGTAGGTTCAAAGGGGCGTGACCCTATATAGACCACAGTGGATGAAACAACTATTTAAACTACGCGCGTGTTCTCTGATATGTAAGCACCGTGTCGATTACCTTATTCCTATTCTGTTCCAAGTAAAGAATATATTGCGTGTGTCACATTAAGTGAAGCTCCTATTATTTCCCACGAATAATCTAATGCATCCAAGATTTCTAACACCCGCCAAAAGATAATCTCGACAGCGTTTAAGTACTACTGTCGCCAAACGAAACGGACACAGGGACAAATGGACGCGGTACAGGATATAGGCCCACGCGAGTGCACTCTCTTCGCCTCCCACGGTCCTTCTTTTACGGGACACCGTATCGGTGGTTTCTACGTAGGAGAAGAGGTCCCGCACCACCTGAAAATCCATGTCAGTGAGAACCCTTTCTGTTGCCTTCGGTGCCCTGGGAATCCCAGCGACGAACGTGCTTCGGTGAATCAAGGGATATTAATTTCCAAGGAACATCACCATCAAAGGATCGTATCGGGAAAGTAGATCTTTAAGTAGGCGAACGTTCTTTCATTGAGGTATTGTTAACATAATACCTTTAACTTGAATTGTACTGCACACCGTCAAGTTACTCTAACGCAGGTTCGTGTAAAACAGTACTGGTCTTATAGTTGACGATCAAGCAAATTGAGTTATTATCTATACTTGAGGTCATTTTAGAAGGAACCCAGTTCGCGCATGTAGAATGAGCTCATTGGCTCCGAGGGAGCGTTTGTTTTGGTATAGCCAATAGTAGCTTGTTTCGGCACCAATGAGCGCCAACATGCGCAGAACAGGTCTAAACTCGTCGGTCGGCAAGTTTCTTCTAAAATGACCTCAAGATTATGCAAGATTGTGTATGTTGCCACTATTTTCGAGATGACTGAGGCAAAGGTTAAATAAGGGAAGAATTAAAAAATTCATTCTTTCTCCTTTTTACAAAATTCTTGAATTACTTCAGTCGTGGTTACATTAATCTCCTTTTGCCCTTTTCTTTGGGGATTGCCAAGGTTATTCCTTAACCCCCTTTGGGTGCGCCACTGAATGGATCAGATTAGATTACTAGGAAAGCTGTACCTCGCATTGTGCACCATAATTTCTATTTTTCCCCCTTTTTGTTATGTAACATCGTTGCATTTCGAATAAGTGCCACTCTATTACGCGTTATTATAGGTTGTTTCACCAACTCAATAACACAGTATCAACTATAACTCTTTAAAATATAACAGACAGTATCTGGTACAATAATCTTGGCACGTCTGTGACCAATTAAATATAATTAGGAAGTCCAAGAATGAGAGAAAATCAATCGCGACTTAAGCCGGGAATCCACCGCGAAGCTGCTAAGCTATGCTATGCTACGTTTTAAAAAAATTAGCTTCAATACATTCTTATGGAACCGTTTTCACCAAAAGCTACGTTAAAACATTCCTTGCTTTAGGTCAGTCTTTTCCAACCGTCTTCTAACTTCGGACGCAAGCACCAGCAGGCCATAAATACCGTTATGCTCGCATCAATATTGTAATTCGTTATGTGCGCAATAAAGCCCCCATTATCACCATAATTGCATTTTGTTTTTACAAAGTGCAATTTCGACAGACGAAAAAAAACGCCATTGGCGTATCACTTGCGTCGCACGTGGTCCCATCACTGCGCGCAGTGTAAAGCAGCGTGTCGGTGAACTCGTGTCGCGTATAAAGCGGCTCTGCCTTCATGCGTTTGCCCGCGTGCCGCAATAAAACGCGCGCGCATATATTATGTACGTTTCCTTTTCACGAGGACCACCTAGACAGCCCATGACCATGGACAATGGTGACCTAACCGTGTTCGATGCTGTGGGAATCCACGTACACACAGCGTTCGTATTATACGCGAATCGAATGGTGAAATTCAGAAAAGATGCCGCAGAAATTCAAATATCCAGCGATCCACGTCATGTAGATTAAGAATCTCTATATCAACAACAATACACTTTTATAAATAGTAAGCTTTGGCCCATGGGCGTAGCCAATGTGGTGCAGAGGCGAACAAAATAATAAATTAGTCGTTCGTCCGAAATTAAATTAATTTATTAGGAAATACAAATGAATTATATTGTGAAGTAATTCCGCATTACTCGACCCTGGTTATATTGATATCTAACCACGTATATAAATTAAAAATTGGGTTTTATTATTTATTGTCACTCCCTGAATGAAATCCTGACTACGCCCCTGCTTCGGTCCCACAGAGAGACAAACCCTGTGGTGGGGATAGTGAATCGACGAGCTTAAACAGCCACACGTCTTCTGCACCGACTATAATCAGAAGAATCGTATCGTGATTATAGACAGGAGTGCAGAAGCTACTTCTCATTACCAGAAGACCACTAATTCAATCTTATCCGATCTCGAAACAAGCCGAATCGCATTTCTTTCTTATTCTCGTGGTTGTTTCTTGCACGTATCCTCAAGAAGATAAACGAGAACTGAACGAACAGCTACATTCAATTCCGTTAATTAAAGCGTCGCGTGATATCAGGCAGTGGCAGTTGAGTCGACTGAATCCTAGGGGCGAGCTTAACGTAATCTTGCTACCAGTGCGTGCATGCATTGGAGGATACTGAGTAAGTAAATGGAGAACGCCCAAAGCGTATAGACAATTTCCAAGATTTCTTGACGAGCCTCGATTCGCGTGACGCGGGTCCTCGCGTGTGAATCCCCACTGCGACGAGCACACAATGTCGAAGCGCGCTCGTTTCATCCTCCATGATCGACAAGGAGCATACAAGCCCACGAAACACTTATCCACCGCTGGCAATCAGCGATTCATACGACTTTGTTACCCTACACTCGATCCACCGTCGTGAATCGAAAGGTTAGCGCGTAGTCTTCAGCGATACCTACGAAATGGCGTGGTCGTAATTCACTTTCACGTCGTCTCCTTTATCGTGGAATTTAATTTCACGCGCGTCCAGCCGCGACAAAAAGACGAAAGGACGTTTCGCGCGTTATTCGTCAACGGCTTCGCTGATTTTCGGTGGGGGGCTCGGTTGGGTAACGTCGCCGGTTTTGCTGATCGGCGAGACAGAGACACCTCGACTGTGGTGGCAGAGACTGATGACACCGATCAAGATATTTGACTCGCGGTAGTCGAGGGGTTAACTTGGATTTATGAAGGAGTCGCGAACGCGTGGCAGCCGACAAGTCGGATTAAATTGCGTTTGCACGGCTACAAAGAGGCGACGGTTAAGTGTCTAGCAAAGCAAGAATCACTGCCGCTGTCCTCGCTTAATTAACCAAGTCCCGCCGCCGTTACTTGCACCTGCCACTGATCGATCCGCCAATCTGCAAGTCATATTTGCCAATACTTGGTGAATCGATCGGCATGCCGTACGTTGATTGCTTTCCAAGGGACTCCTCGGCGATACATCCACTTTCGTAACGCGTTCTAGCTGAACCGTTCTAGCAAATCGTTCATGGTCGTTTCGGTGTTGGGCTCGGTGGTCTTCTATGTCGTCACACGAACCTTCCGCCGTCCAAGGGTTCGCCGGCACAAAGTTGTGAAAAGTTCCCCCAAATCTATCAAGCTTTTCTAAATTATTACTTATACTAGAAAAAGTCCAGCATAAAGCGTAAAGAGAGAAAACCCTTTCCCAGATTTGGTCCTAAAACAAACATTTAGGGAGTTTTGAACTATACTTTCGATACTTCCCAGAAAATATGAAGGCGAATGCACGTCAAGACCCTGAACAAGGTATAAAATTCTAGACCTGAGAACACGCCGGCCTCAGTCAGAGTGGTAAGATTTTCCAAGTTTGTTATAGATAATAGAAGTGCAACTCTTACCACCAGTAATCAGATACTAGTATCTTAGATAATAATGATTTTTTTCAAAAAGAAAAGCGAAGGATTATATATCTCTGGAGCATTTAAGGAAAAAGACCCAGGTGGCAAACGTTCTGGAACACCCTGTGCACATAAAAGAATTATAAACATATGTAAATCGTGCGTGTGGTATGAAAATTATGGAAAACAAAAAAATATGGTGTTTGGATAAAATCCAAATTTTTTGGAAGATGGGGCCCTGGGGGGCCTTCTGGACAAAGGCCCAGGCGGCAGCTGCTCATCAGCCGGCCGTTAAATCCGCCACTGATTCTAATCCCTAAGTGAAACCGATTTTACCGCATTCCTTAGGCTATGTGTTTCGACCATTCGCCGCCCAACATCTCCGGGAACTATATCGGTGCAAGTACTTTAATTGCAGGATGTTGTTAGCTCATTCCGACAATTGGCCGCGCGAATGACTTCCTCCGCGAAGCGTGACCATGGGTAGACGCAACACCTATAACGAATATACATACGTAATGCCTTGTGATTAACAGTAAAGTCCGTTCCCGCGAAAATTTATCGCGGCGATTACCTTGCTTTGTCTCCCGGCGTTCCTTCGATTGCAAAATCCTCGCCTATTCGCTGAAACGCGGGATATGTGTACAGGGTGTCCCGTAGCTGGTGGCACAGCTGAGAAATTACCAATAAATTGTTTAATGAAAAAGTATGTCGTCGGCTCCAATAGAGGTCCCTGAGTCTTTCGAGACCTGTGATTTAACTGTTTATTTTCATTCGCGGAATTGAAGAACGGCGAATGAACGCAACCACAGTGTATCTTTAGTACGTAAGTAATAGTGAGTCACTTCAAAAAGGAAAGACGTGGATCACAAATTACCCAGGCACCACCTTGCTCAAATTGCCTTCGAGGCTCTAGAATTTCAATAATTGCAATTTCCAATTGCAAATGCCTGAAAATTGCATTGCGGAGTACTAGTCTCTATTTCATTCAGCAGACGCTGCATTATTGCAAGCATCCATCTATCTCTAATTTACTTAACTGACAGAAGCCATCTAATATATGTGACACCAAAGAAACTACGTTTCGACTTATTCCTTCATATGTATACAGAGTTGGGCATTAACTACATAAAAAATTATTTAAATAAGGTGGTCGAATAAAAGTTACTTTAACGTTAGATTATTCGACACGTGACAAATAATTTTTTCCACTAAATAAATATTTTTTTTATTTAAATAAAAATTATAGAACCACCAACATCCCGTGTCGCACCATCAGCAATGGAACACTCTATAGTGCATTATAGAAGAAAAACGGAAGAAACTCCTCAATGAAAGCTGTCCGTAATGCCAACAGTCGCCGATGACCTGGAAAGCGGATTCGCGCGAGAAGACCTGGTTGATTTCTGTGCAGCGTGATGGCGTGGTCGAAACGACGCCGTGGCCGAAGGCGAAACTATTGCGAATGCGCAAGCTCCGTTGCGCAATGCCTGGCGACAGAGTTTACAGTCTTTCATAACGAGTCTGCTGGCCGGTAGGTTTTCCTTCTGGAACGGAAGGGAGGCTAAGACAGTGGGAAATCGCGCAACGGTACCGCGATATAAGCTCGCGGCGTGCAGGACAGTGATCGATATTTAGCTCCGGACAAAGCCGATCACGGCGATCCAAGGCTCTGTCATCGTCACGGCAGCCATTACGTAACACGTGTTACGCAAGTCCAGCACGCAGGATCGTGTCAGCTGTTGGAAGCACATGCTTCCTGGGGTTATTATGCTTGGAAACAATGCTCTTTCATTACGCGATCGAATTCATTCAGCTCCTAAAGAGAGATACGTTCGCGCGTGTGCGAGCACGCGAGCCACTCGATGGGATTGTGAGTTGTGAGTGACGTGGGGGCCTCGGGGGAGGGTTATTCGAAACGATCACTTTGCACCGGAGCCTATGAATAGCATTAAGCTACGGTTGTGCATTGGTGCGTCCCGATCGATTCATTCTAATCGCGAGATTCTCTTGTTGAAGAAAGAAAGAAGGGTGTACAGGTTATGTTGCTATAGAGATTTTCGTACAGTCCGTTTGCGTAGGATCACTTTCTCTCCTCTGCGTTGGAAATATGACGCACGATGATCTCCCAGGGCTAGGCTTCTTACTATTCGGAGAAATATCCGCATATTTTACTGCGCTCCTCGTGTCGATGAGCGTGGTAGTCGCGCCTATTGTTTCAGTTCGATTATGGAGAGGCTCACATCCGCTCTGCGTTAATTTAGTCTTTGTGTTCCTTCGATACGCCACGGGGCTATAATTACGCTTTGAGAAAACTAAGCCTATCGTTCTAGCTGTCGATGGGATACGCGCGTTAATGTTTGCAGGTCAGGCAGATCGAGGAGGTGTAATCGAGAGCACTTCCGAGAGTTACTTGTATCATTAATTGTTACTCAATCAGGTATTGAACAATGCCTTGTGTTAGCTGTTATGTATGTACGCCCTGCCTCTTTATCTATTGTTGTTATCTTCTTCTGTCTTTTATGAAAATTCCTAGCTTTCTTTGTTGCATTGTGATTCATGCTTTGGTAACAATTTCGAGATTGACATTTGCAGAATGATTATGAATATGTATTTACTATCGGAGTAGGTAACTATGTATTTTGAGTGGGTTTTGGGATAATCGAGTCCTCAAATTCGAATTAATTATGAGTACTTCAATTTCATGTGTCTCTAAAATCGAACTGCAGGAACTCCGTTAATATGAGTATCTTACTTTGCTTTCCGTAGTATTTATGTAAACCATGATTCGCTTAAAGAGGTAGGTTTACGATCTATACGAACATATTTTAACTGTAATGGGGCTTAACACTTAATCTACCGCTGTCGCGTGTGCATGATTTCACGATTTCAATCTATTCCCGCGCGTGAGCCTAAGATTTCAATCTTATTCCACATTAACCATGTGCATTCCAAGTATGCCTCGCGGGCGTACCGAAGTTCAAATCATCGTTCTGCATTTAATAAGCGCAGATTTAAATAAAAACATCCCTGAACGATCGACGAGCGAGCAGTTTGAGCCACAGAAGATTAATCACGATGAAACTGTACCCACTGAAAGATCTCTACACCATTTATAAGATGCAGCTACGAAGGCTTTCAAAAATCAACGAGCAGTTCAGAAGTATGGTTAAGATCGATATGAATCGTCGTAACTCATAAACAGCATGGACCTAAATAAATAGAACTACTGTCTACTGAACAGCGTTGGATGCTGTTAGCAACGCCCTAGAATACATATCTTATCAACGATGCAACCCAAAATTCCACGACTCTGAGGTCTACAGAACCCTCCACCAAGTGATATCTAACGACATCTTATCACATATAGAAAAGGTTCATAGATTCCAATGCTTGTAGGCGTACGTGACTTCCTTCATGCGTCTCCCACTAATGCACCACTGTACCATTAGTTTTAATATAAAAACCCTTGCATCCAACCCCAAGAGAATCTCTTTCAGAGTAAAAGTGACTGGAAGCTCAGTGTTCGAATTCTGATCGTAAAAGGATTAATATCTTATAACTCTCGTTGCGAATTTGACTTGAGAGTTTGTGGATAGAGGACAGCTCCCTGGAACTATCCTCCCATCATCCAAAATCGTAACGAGTAGGTCGTGAATCCTATCCCGAGGTTATTAAATGGTAGAGAAGAGTACTCCATCTTCTCCAAGTAACGTATTTAATTTATTATAAAGGATTGGTATTGTTACACTCGAGAAGGAAACACACGCGAATGGGGACAAGAAGCGATAGGATGTCGTGCCTAGCTCCGCGGTCTGGATTCGAGTCTGATGTGTTGGTGGAGCCTTGAGTTTATGTCCCTTGAGGGCGTGGCGTTGGCTGTCCCAGCTTTTGGCGGGAAAGTCTGGCATCGAGAGTTTTCCCATGTTTCGGCGGGTGTTAGATGCTCCCTATCTTCTTAGCGCGACGATCTGGCGGCGAGACCAAGCGGGACCAACGTCCGACGAGTGAAAAGCCACATCCGTTTCACGGATCTGCAGTCGGCGCACGCTTGGACGTCGCTTCCACGGTTCGACCGGCGTTCACCTTGAAAGAAGTCAGCGTCACCGTGGCTTTTTCGATTCGCATACGCGTGGGGGTGAGGCGAGGACAGAGCTACAGAAGATACTCCGCGGCGCGGGATGCAAATGGTGGCGCAACGGACTTAAAGCTCCGCGTCTCTGTCCTTGCAGACCTCGTTGAACGACGCCACGCCCTCGTCAGAAATTGGCGTGCGCGGTTTTCTCAGCGAATCTACCGTACACCCGTGGCGATAAAGACGTAACGTAACGGCCGATTATGGCGTTGCTCGTGGGTGCGATTATGCTCCGCGCTCCACAGCCACGAATTCGTTTCATTTCGTGCCCCGTGGACGCGCTCGCGGCGTCGCGTCGCTTCTTATAAGGATCGAGCTGTCGAAATGGAAAACAGGGGGCGACACGTATGCCAGCCTATCCCAAATCTCGATTCGCGGCGCACTGTTTAATAATTCCCAGTGTTTATTGCTGTATTTTATTCTGTAAAGAAACGATGGGAGGCGGATCTAGTTGAGCGCTTTTTGGATGAACATGCATTTCCATCTTATAGTGATGTGGTTGAAGGGTTGAAAAAGGTTAGACTGCAATATTCAATCATGGGAAGGTTCTAGTAGCGTTGAATTGGAAGATCCTCATGATCATTTCATAGAGGTCTCAGTTCTGAGAAATGCCGTGGATCACGGACGACCCACGCTGCGCGGAGCGCGTTACAACGCAGGCATCCTTGCGCATCGATGGCTCCTGGACTGTTAACTGCTAATTAAGGTATTCGATAATGTTGCGCAAATGAGGTGTTCCTCGTTGGCCATCATCGCAATAAATTAGGCGTACACAAACAAACGCATCAACTCAACTATAATCGACTATACACAATATCTCAGACAATAACTATTAGTTTATAATGGAGGATCAGTAAATCTTATATGCTCGTTCGTTATGGCGCTCGTGTTGTAGATTGACGGCAAATCGATATCCTGACCCTGACCGTCGTAGAAGGAAACCGTTCGTCTTCTCTCTTCTGAAACTAGCACCAGTACACTCGATGCTCGGAACAATACTTTAAACAATACTTTTTTTGACAGCAGTTGGATTAATTCATTGAAACCTTCAGTTCCCTAAATATTTAACCAACCCCAAGCAAAATCCATTTCGTTTCGCGATTCTCTCTCACACACATTCCACCGCAAGAAAGTTTCTTGAAACTGCTCAAGGTGCTGTCAGACGTATTCGCTTGCCGTCAACAGCACCGATTACTCGCGACCGAATCATTATCGTGTCAGCTCCTCCGCGCTGCTGCTAAGAAGGCTACTTAACATTCAAGAGGATGATGTATACCAGGCAATTACTGATCCCATTCGGAACGCCGATGATCGGTATCCTTGTCTACGCATTCGTAACGGTAGTCGGCCGTCGATTGTCAGCCGCGTGTCCCCGCCGTTGAAAAATACAATACTTTAGCCTATATTCCCTGAAGAAGGCTGGGCAAGCTCAGAATAATCCATCAGGCTGCCCGCAAAGATGAGACGCGCGGAAAAATCCTCGCAAGATCCTCGATTTACAACGAGCAGGAATCGGCAACTTGTATATTTCCTGCGTCCTGGAGATCAAAGCAGCTGTCGGATCATCGATCAGAAGCTGGGATCGCGCTTGTCACTCGCCGCATCCATCGTCCGCATCCAGTTTTTCGTTTTCCGTGTTACCGGGACGTGGACCGTTCCGCCCCGTGGCTGGGCTGTTGCGCGTATTAAAATGATGGAAGAAAACGGTATAGGTATGTACGCGCTGGGCGCAAAAACCGGCAGAAAATCCCGAGGCAGGATCGCTGGAATCAGAGTAGTCGACCACCGGCTTTCCTCTTTTTACGATGAGTCATCGCTCGTGTGTCTTTTCTGCTCGTCCCTCTTTAGCTTCTTTCTCGCGTTCTTCCTCCTCCGTCCGCACCGACATTGGTGGCTCTTTCCTCGCTTCTTCTATCCCGTCTTCCTTTCCACGCCGGTTCCCATCCTTTTTCTTCGTCCTCGGTATCGCTGCCCGTACGGTGAACGAGCGCGCTCGCGTCTGCATCGCCGCTGGCCAAGGTATTCACCGAAAAGAAAGCGAAGAGAAAGAAAATGGCCGCGCCAGACGAGGACAAAGGCTCCGGGAGGAGGAGTCTTTGAACGCGTAGCGAAGGGTATATCCAACTCTTCGGCTGTATCGTCGTCGAGCAAGAAAAAAAAGGACGCGCCATAAACGCGCTTCGACGTGTAAGTAGTCGGTGGGAAAAAAGGGGAGAAGACGAAGAGACGACCGAAACGTAAGCTGATCGCGGGTTTAGTGTATCCCTGGTGAACTGAAAGCCACCGAGTCACCTAGAACGCGGTGGCAAAAAGTGATTTGCGAGTAGCGCTCGAAACTTTAGCGCCCCCTGGTGTATTACTTGTGGTTGCGCTAAAACCGCTGTTCTGTGTTAGAATTTCGCTTCGCCATTTGTATAGTGGAAGAGGAATTTGGGAACAGATGAGACTAATCATAAGGCCCACAGGGGATTTAGTTGTTCTAAGGTCGCAACTTGTTTCCTTCAAATTTGAATATAGACTACTTGTTGATGCAATAAGTCCTGCGATTAAGATGCCCAGGTGTACGAGATGCGCCAGAGAAACTAATCTCCCAAGCTACATTCGTGTAGACACATGCAAATGTGTAGTGTACCTCTGTAGAAACTTCCAGAAACTCTGTAACAATAAAAATGTAGCTTTTTAAATAGATTATAGCTGTTGTAGTGGCAAAGACTGCAGCGTAAGCAGACTTGCAAAAGTGTTTGCCTCGTTCAAGGGGTTAATGAGAAAGTTAATGAAAAAGTGTAATTACCACGAGCGCAGGGTCCCCAGTGGATACACGCAAACGTGATTCAGCTGCGTTCACGAGCATCTTTAACAGCTCTCAGCTTACGTTTTCATTATCGCGCATGGTCCGCAGCGCATTTATGGAAGTGGAAAGGTTGGCGGTGAACGGTACGTGCTAATTATTAAGAGGGCCGTAACCCCACGAATGTTCCTTCGTTATATTCAGTGTAACCTTACGCTGGCCACGTAAGTACCTGTCGCAGCGCACACGTCGGGTATAAAGTGTAACGTGCAGGACCAGCCCGCCGTATAACGCGCTGTACGACGGGTTTGTAAATGCGCCGCCGGGTATGTGGCGCCATAATTCAGTCCTCCTGGGCGAGAATCGTAAATCCGCGGAATGTCAAACTTTTACGCGGCCGTGCACCGTTAAGTATCACCATTCTCGTTACCTTTGCGCTCCCAGTTTCCTCCATAAATTGCGAGAGAAAGAAATTCGACTATGAAGTAAGCGTTTCCCAATCCCAGCTCGAAAGTGAAAGCTGAGACGACGATTCGATGGGGCTAGTGTTTGCTAATTAAGTCCAAGTTCAACGGACACGGTAGATTTGTAATACAAGGTCTGACGACACCTACAGTTTCCGGGCCGCAATAATAAAAAAATGCGGGCATCTCGGATAAAGCAGTATATAGTATTTTTCGAAGTAGTCCCTTGTGTCATTAATACACTTGACACATTTGCGAAATAAAGCTTCAAAACTTTAAAATGCAAGGGACGAGTTATAGTGTGGAGGTCATTTTTAATAAAAATCCTGTGACTCTGACTCTTTCGTGAGAGTGGAAGGAGGAGGTTTAGGGTTGTTTCGACCATGCGAAATCTGGGTGGTCAGTTGCAGCCCAGGCGTAGGCAATAAAGCCATAAAGCCGGTAGATTTATAGGCCATGCTGATAAATACAAGTTAGAGATATGGGTTTTAAAAACGGTTGGAAATGAATTGAGAAAACCTCCATTGCTGTATCTGTTGGCTTTATGGGTTTATCGCCGCTACGTGCTGCTTATCATTCTCGCTAGATTTCGAACAAACTGTCTCGCCTTTATGTCACACGGCCAATAAAGTTCCAGACCGAGCACACTTTGCTCCATAAAATTCATGGATTACGAAACCGCGAACTGAAATTCGCGGCTGATCTAAACTGTCTAATGACCGTGTCCGACGGCTTGAGAAACACTCTCAATCGGCGGACGGAATCGGTCTGGATAATAAGTGGCTTCTAAAGGGCCACGGCGGGCGCCGCTCGCGAAAGCGCCTCTAGAAGAGATCGATACGTAGGTGAATTTCGCCAGATCGAATAATAATCGTCGTTACACTGGCTGGTTCTTCGATTAACCCGGATAACCCCGTGGGTCCCCAAGGATCGTGATAATACGATCTCCCGCATTATCTATCGTGAATTCGTGGCGCGGCATTCGTGGCGAGCACTCCCTCTTGCTCAACGGCCACGGCAGTGATTCACGATTCGTGTTGCACGTTACGATTTCAGTGCGAGGCACACGTACACACGCGTGCACGGACGCGCGAGGATGTCGGTGGTGTGTTAGATACGTCTTGCGACACGTTAATCTACACACTAATTGCACGCGCTTCCTTCCACGCGTCCGGGATGCATGTCCAACGACTTCTAGCTTATAACCTCTCCAACGGCACAGAAACCTTAATCATCCTCCATCGGAGACGATTGACATTGTCTTATATACTTCATCACTGCTCGAGGGGCTTTTCTTCCCAGGTGACATCACGCGGAGGCGTTCACGGTCGGTGGATCGCTTCGTTTCTTGCGATTAGAAACGACCAGTTACGTTTCCTGTCACCCGCGTTCACGTTTATTGACGCGTAAGTACCTAGACACGCCGAGGCACAGCGAGGCCTCCAACGCGCATGCTTGAGCAGAGGGATAGGTGGAGCCACCGGTTCTCTTTACTTCTGCGGCGTCAGTTCCGAGGAAATAGCGAGTGAACCAAAAATGGAACAATGGTAAACACTTTCTATCGATCGCGGATGAGTAGCCCAAGCGTTCAGCCTTTTAATAGGCAACGTTCACGTGTCTATGATTCATACTACCGGGGCCTTTGCATTTAAAGTGGATAGTGAGCGGCGGTAGTGGATATTAAAATAGACAACGGGAGGAATTCAAAGTATGAGAGGTTATAGAGAGCTCGGAAGTGGTGTAACGTCCCTTGGCACCCGTTCGACAATTGATCCATTAAAACGTAGACTGACGGTGCAAGTGAATGGCAATGTCAACGCTTCCATGACTATTCTTGGATCTCCTTCGCGTAGCAGTTTCGTGCCTCGAATCGATAAAGGTACCCGCCGTTTATTATTTCGCAAGCAACCCCTCCCGTGTGAACGCGCTCGACCCCCGCGAATCGTAATTGCCGGCCGACCGACAGGCACGTCTAGCTGGTCTATGAGATACCTAGCCTCTGAGTCACTCCCCCGCGGTGCGTTTAAACTTTTTAACGCTTTCTGCCCGCGCCGTCGCAGCGCGTCATGCTCCGCAATAATCGTAACGACCGTCAGCCGTTCGTGAATCGGCTGCTTCCAGCTGGCGACCATTCCCGCGCGAATAATCGCGGATAATAAATCTTCGACGCTTACGATTCACCATCTTAGAAAACCGTGCGAACTTAAATAACCTCGTAGAATACTCAAAATAGTATTTACATAGCAATGAGCGAATTCCTGTAGGATTAACGGTAATTACAGGAAACTGGTGATATCATTCCTTGCAATTATAAGAATGCCTACAAGTATAACTCGAACGGAAGACGAAATAGGTTATGGTCGACGGTAGAGAAAATTCTGACGCGAGTCGTAAATTAACCCAGCAGGGGTCTCGAGTTCCAGAACCATAAATATTATAAAAAAAATTCAAAAGTGATCAGCAGAAACTAATTTAGAAAGGAACTACTGCACAAGTCCCTGAACAAGGTTTCTGACACTGTTTCCCATATTCTCAGTTTCAGCCACTTAACCACACAATAGGACCCCGCTTCCGTTTATGACCCTGCCAGTTTTACGACCCCAAATTTTCTCTGCCATTGACTATACATACATGATTATATGATTTTGCTCCAACTTGGGTCCCACCAATAGGATACTGTATACATACAGTGTTTTTGAAATAAAAACAGACCCTCGCGCATTCGTGAAAACCACAAAACCGCAGCATATGCGGGCGCCGCCGTGAAGGGCGCCTTTTGCCCTCATCCTACGGCGAGGGTTCAATTCTTCTTAACTTTTTGACGGGCTGTAGGGTCATCGGCGACGGCCACGAATCGGTCGAGCAGGTATGAATGAACGCCAGGGTACCGAGGGCCCTTTTCGAGGGTGCTCACGTGCCTGTCACGTGAGGTAGGCACGCCCATTGTCTCGCGGAGAATGCACGGTTGCGTGCGTGTGTGGCGAGCCCGCGCGCAGCCACACTTCAATGACACTTGCGCGCGCGTGTGCGTCTGACTGGCGGCGGCATAACGCAGGTTACGGGAACGGTGGCTGAATATTAAAGAGGGGAAGAAGTAAAAGGCGATAGGATGTGGCGCGTGGTGGAGACAGAGCGGAAGTACCGCGACACCGACGCTAATCGTCAAAGAGAACCATTTTGCTAGCCTCTGTTTCTTCGTCTAAAGTGCCTCCCCTTTTTTCGCGACGACTGCACAATGTCAACCAGCGTCGTTTCCATGTTACACACTAGTAGCGACGGGAGTAGACCTGTTCTGGTACTATCGACACGTTCGCGGCTGGATGGGGCGCTTTTGTACTAATCCGTTCTACGATGACTGTAATTTTTATGTTTATTGGATAGGTGCATATGAAATTGCCGATCGCGGATAGAGTAAAAGTTCCTTTGTTTATGCTGAGGATATAATAACAATTTATAACGCCGGCCTACGTGTAGAGTCGTAGCTCCGACTTGAAACATATCACAGAGACTGAAAAATAAAATAAAATAATAAAATATTTAAAGAGAAAAGATGTTTTTATTTTTCACCAACCTAATATTTCTACCAATTTCAGACCTGTTTGAGTCTGTCGGATGCTATGTAGAATGACAACATTATTTTGGTATCCGAAGAAATTTTGAAGAGATTTTAAATTTTTGGGGGTTTCCCAAAGCTGTAAACTCTGGGACTCCAGAGTTGGGCTTTATCTGAATAAATCTTTATTCGATAAAAAATTGTTTGTTATCCTCAAATAACTTCATTTTATTCGCAATTCTTACTCAAATAAAAATTTATTGCCAAACTCTGGAGTCCTAAAGTTTACAGCTTTGGGGTTTTGGAGCAAAAGGTTTGAACACCCCCAAAAATATCAAACCTCTTGTCCCAGAACCTCAAAGCTGTAAACATTAGGGCAAAAGGTCTGAAAAGCCCTCCTCCCCTCCCCCAAAAAATGTCAAACCTTTTGTTCCGAAACCTCAAAGCTATAAACTTTGCAACTTCCGCAGGTTTTACGATCTCGCTATATACTTTCTACATAAATAGGTACCTACTACACCACCGCAACGGTCCCGTCGCTACCCCCCATGTTAAGGGTGTTCATGACACACGAGGGCTGCACGTTCTCCTATTAAAAATTCAGCGGTTAATGGCGTCACCGTAGCACCCGTTACAACGTTCATCCCGAATCATTTCACGCTCTTCACTCTGCTATCCACCTCGAGCACTTTACCGTTTCCTCTCCCGCCGTTGACTTTCACAATGTTCAGTTCTTGCGCGCATTTGGAATTTAAGCGTATAAACTATCGATGGTATTTGCAGAATTACCGCGGTCTACGGTGCTTCATACCTTTTACGATATTACTCTAATTTTTCCACGGCTGATTGAACACGGATCAGTTCACCGGCTTGAAAATTTATCGCTGATGGTTTTTTCTCCCGAATCCATGAAACGTATCATTACCACTCGGATATGTCGGTATTCGTGCGTCATTTACGCCGCGAAACGTACGCTGGGAACAAAATTAAACGAGGGGAAAGAAATGGAATCGATGCTGTAAAGAGAATCGACAATACGATCGCGCTATGGTGAATAACGATCAATTTTTACGCGAGCTAATTGTCCTAGGCAATAAGTCCCGTTAATGGGAATTTATCGACGGACAAATGAATTGATATGGATGTGACGTTTATACCGGATGCTCAGAAAATCGTGGTATCCACTTTGTGTAAAAGTACAAAACAGTAGAATATTAATAAATATAAGCATTCTTGAAATATAAGATGAAACGTTTCTATTTATGATAGAAGTTCGACGCGTCTTTTTTTCCATTTGGACGCATGCAACTTACAAACAGGTTTCTTTATCTAAAATAGATTATACTTTGAAACACGTTTTTCCTTTACTCCATCACAGTATTCAGTGTTTTTTATGCAATTATACAGGGTGTATAAAAATATATCCTATACTTTTGAATCGGTGAAGATCCGCTAAAAAAATATTCCGCAGAATTGACCTTGACTTTGAAACTCAGCGACAAATTTTTGTTATAAAAGATATACTTTATAACTCGAAAAAGATCGGTTCTCAGATCCCCCATCTGTCGCCATTTTCTCGATCACTTTGCATATTATATCCATGCAAAGTTTGCGCTCTAAATTTCCGAACACCCCGTGTATAGACGATAATACAATGCAGCAGCGAAATGGAAGTCGAGCAGCTAGCTATTCGAGCGAATACAAGCAAATGTAAACAAGAGGGGGCACGTGTGGCGGGGGCATCGAGCCTTCCGCTTGTTTAGCTCTGTTTGTTTTGGCTGCGCCGTGAGACACGCTGCCTCGCTTTAACCCTTTCCTCCTTCGTTACGATCGCGGCGTTATATTGCTCTTTAAACGATGCTTTTTTTCGTCCTCCCCCGCCCCCCTCCTGTCACGTCCATTAAACTGAGGAGCAAAGATCGGTTCGTAAGAAACATTGACCTCTATCCCAGTACAGTACCGAGTATAAAAACAATTTTCACGTTGCAGAGGCTATATTGAGACTAATAAAAAGAAGCTCAGCCCAGAAGATAATATAAGCGGATTATTATAGACTCGCGTGGGAGTACAGTGCTTCCTTACGTAAATTGCAAAACGGGATTCTTTATTTATACGCATTCCATTGAACCGGAAGGTGAAAGGAGAAAAATTGTAGAATTTAAGTTTCAAGGTCACGATGAATTTTGCGGTAGCCTTCTTTACTTAAAAATACCTCAAACTATGTCACTTCATGCGTGAAAGCTGTGCTATTATGTTTCTATATACACACTGTACGCTTTCCACACCTAAACGATATTAGAGATATTTATATTTCCTGAAAGATAATTCCCCAAAGATAATCTTAACTACTCCCTACTATTATCCACAGCACCACTGACGTTACTCTTAAATTCATTTCCCTTAGCAGTCCGGCAAGCCAACAGAAAAGAAAGCTTCTCTGTAGCTCGCTGGCACTGCGTATCATGAATTTGAAAATGCATCAAGATAGCAGAGTTCATCGAACTAAAGTGTTTAAGGAGGTAGGGCTTAGCGCGCACCCTTCATTCTCATTTAACGCCGACGTGGGGCGGCCAGGGCACACCTAAACTCGCGCTGAAACGCGATCCAGGTATATATCGTTCCGCAGTTCCGGCGTTCCGGACGTTCCGTTTCATCGTTCCACGGGTTCGAGCGCGAGAGTAGGCAGTTGCGTGTGTCGTGTCAGTTATATCTCGGCAGCGAGTGCCGTCAGGCGTACGGGTGTTGCGACGCGCGTCGTTCGTTGAAAATCCTCGTGTATTCCGCGCGTGCAGCCACAGCAATCGAAATATCTACACGATTCCGAGGAACGTTCAGTGCTCATCGAAAATTCCTCCGTCACTGTCCGCCGCGCCACATCGACGTGCACTTTCCGCGATTAATGCGACCCTTGTCGCCCGTCCGTTCTTTCGAAACCGTCGTTCAGTCGCGCGACAAAAAGTCAGGTTCCTCGGTCGATTAAATCATGACAATCGCGTTCGATTCTGGTCTGACGGCATTTCTCCCAGCGCCCGGTGCACTGGAATCGTTTCCGCGAGCGGAGGAAGCACGCGCGTCACTTTCGCAAAAACGGGCCGCTTCAAGGTGAAGTTTGCCGGCCGACACGTGATCGCGCCGCCGCTGGGCTTTTTGTTTCTGTCGGCCGCTGGACTGTAAGTTTCGTCTGTGTGCACGGCCGGCGATTTCGATCGATCGAACGAGCGAGCAGCGGAGCCCCGATGTTTATCAGTTATACCGCGCGCGTCGGTAGTATCGGTGGCGTGCATGGCGGGGCGCAATTACTGCCGGGACATTATAATGAATTATGCAAGAGATCGAATCACGGCTATTCGAGGATCATCGGCATCGGACACTTTATCTTCCCGTGTTAATGCACGGATCGTATTCATTCATTCGGCGTGTCGTTGCCCGCGAACATAAGTGCCTCGGTGTTGTCGGAAGCTGCCGCGAAATTACCGTACTTAAGTGTGACACTACGAGAACTCAGAAGAACAGTGGATCGCGAAGAAGCATATTACTGTTTTGGTCGAAGTGAACGAAGTGGTAACTAACCTCGCAGCATCGAGAGACGATGCGGTATGAAGTTCGTCGCTTCGATTTGTATGCGAACCGAGGCGTCTTATTTCCGCCACGTAACGCAAGCGAAACGAGTGTCGCTGTTTCTGTTACACGACGATCTTATCCCACAATTCACCATCAACGAAAACCATGTGCACAGGGAGGATTGACAGTCGAGCGGTGATTGGTTAGGTTCGCGCGGGAGACACTCGTAGAGCGTAAACTCGATAGAGATTTTTTTGCCGTGAAGTGTGCTGACGCGTCCGTTGCACTGTGATCGAGATGCGGAGGTATTTCGATAATCGAACGGCTCTGGTGCCACGGACGAGCGTGACTCGGAACGCTGACGGTTAGGACGCGGATGTTGTCGCGAGGGAAGAGTTACGAAGTGGAGGAAAACTGTGCAACGACCAGTGGAGGAACGGAAACACGGATAATCGTGATGGCTTACGTGCTGTGGCGGGTCTTCATGAAGAAATACTCGAAGGTGCGGCTGGGCATCAGGAATCTGCCGGTAAGTGGTTCACGTAGCCATGCTTCGTAATTTGGCGCCGTACGCGTGCAGTTGAGTTGACGGGCGCGGGCGTGCGTGCGGTCGCTCGCGATGCAAATGCAAGAGTCGAATGGGGCAAAAACCACTGCCCGAGACGAGTTTCCAGCGGAATATAGTGGCTTCGTAAAAGCAGGGATGTATTAAATGTGTGTATCATGTTGGGTATCAGTTGTTTGAGGTTCTAGAGATGTACCAAAGCAGACGAATGCTTAATCCTATAGAATAGGTACAGGGGAAAAATTAGAGAAAGTGATACCATGTTAAATCTGAACAAGAAAACGATAAGGAAGTCGTGCATGTCTATTTTAGAATACTTTTGCCGAGGTTAGGTACGCTTATAACCGGGAAAATATTATAAACTCGAATTCGTGGACAATTTATACGGTTCGTGTACGTATACATAGTCAATGAATCCTTCTTAATAGTAAGTGCAAGCAATATTCCTAGAGTTTGGTATTTATTTTTAAAGGAAAAATTACTATTATCAATATTTCGAGCTGAAAATATATATTTTTATTATTATTATTAAAATATATTTTTTCTCTTCTTATATAGTTTTATGTTATATAAAAAGAATTTCAAGTATGCAGAGTGTAAAAAGTATGTCGCTTGTGTATTAAAAGAAAGTTTATAGTATACATGTGACCAAATAAATAAACTCATTGCACACTTCAGTGGGACTCGGTGTAGTCACTATTTCTCAGCGAGGCACTATACTCCGGGTACAGGTAAACGTGCCGGTTGCATCGTAACACTCAAGGTCGGAATTTTGCTGGTGAACTTCGCGCGAAATAGCCGCCGTAATTGTGGCAGCCTCTGAATAGACATTATGCAACGAGTTGGCTGGAAAACTGTGCTCGTAATGAAAATCGCACGTGTCAGTAGGGATTCGTATTTTTTAAAGGATCGAAGGTGGTCCATGTAATTCTACGCTGGGAGGGATTGCTCATTAGAAGAAATTGATAAATTGATATCGATAATGGGAGTCAGAGTTATGGACACCATATTAACATTTTTCATTGTGCAATAATGGGGGATATTTTACGGTCGAATTGGTATTCAGAGTATTTAAATGATCTTCAAGTTGACGTTCAATGAAATTCGTGTTCAGATCTTGCATGCAGAATTGGGCATTGTTGGTGTAATTTTTTATTATTTTCCTATTTAAATATAATTTAACCCTTCACGTATAATTACGCATAATATTCAGGGCTAAGTCGTCAAGCTTTACTCGTTATTCGATACAAAAGTAACCCAATTCTGCTGGCATCGAAATCCGCCGCGTTCCAACGTATCCGTTTCAGCAAACGGTGCAGCTATTAGACTGCGACGGAAGCAAACGCGAGCATGGTAATTGGATAATTGCCGTGCTGGCTCGCGTACCACTTCTTTCCTACCGTTTCGTACCGGTATCGATGTCGATTTGGACGGATGTAAATATCATGATCGATCAGTCACGTGCACGGTTCATTGATTCCCCGTCGAGCCAGAGCTCCATCGCCATCGTTATTCATCAATGGGGAACCGGTCGTTTTCGGTCAATTCCATAATCGCGTAGCACTCGGTGCTCGCCAACAAGCTCCTCTTTTCTCGCGCCAGCCACGCCGCTATATAGTACCCATCGATTCACCGTTGACGACTATACTATCGCGTCTAATTTGTCGATAGATCCTGTTATTAAATTTTCCCGTTGAACGAGTCGGTCGTTCACGGCGAGCAGGACGCCGGCGGGGTTCCCCGGGCGTGTTTAATCAATCAAGGAAAAGAGGTTCTCCGATGGCGGTGTGTGTGTACCTAGTGGCACACCCTGCTAATAAATTTCGTACAACGGAAGGGAAATATACTGGGGAGGAAGGGCGCGATGCAATTTACGACGTGTCGGATTGGATTACTTTGATCCGTCCGGTGGACGATCCGTCCCGCGGTTATGCAAACGGCTGTTTTATTCCAAAGTAATGGGGGTGGGGGTGCAGGTTAAGTACCGGGCCGTTCAGTGCGCGAGGTGAAAGTCAGTAACCCTTTGTTCGCGGTACCTGTGGGTGAAGCTTTGGATTAAATTCCACCTCGGAACGGTGGGATGATAGAAAAGGCCGTCAGCGGTGTGGAAAATTGGTGTTATCCTATGTTTCTCTACAGCACGCGATCTTCTGACAAAACAAGAACTACATACTTAGGTGAGTCCTATTCAAATCCACCCTCTCAGTTGTGTATTGTTACCCTTGAACACTTGTGGAGGCGCCATAAACCCCCCTTTTCTCAATTTCTGACATCTACTTACAAAATATCTCCCTTTTTCCCCAAACCCCTGTTACAAAATTTCTTAAATTTTGCTTCATCGAATCCTGCATTATTCCTACAACTTGCAACGTGATAAATATGCCGCTGATTATCAAAGTGTTACAAAACAAAAATGTAAAAGAATTGAATTCATCACTTACCTCGCATTGCATCACCTTGCATCACAAAATAAGTGATAAATTCAATTTCTTTAAAGTTTTTACTTATACCACTTTCATAATCACATAGTCCACGTTCTCTCTCCCAGAACTTCAAAAGATCCCACTAAAAAATCCACAAATCCAGCAAAGCTGCCATTTTCTCAAGCCTATCCGATGCTCCGTTTCCGAGAAGTCCGCGGCGAGACAGACCGTCGCATCCCGCGGTGTAATTATCGATGTAGAAAAAAATATCGGAGGAGGGGCTGGCGCTATAGTAGAGTCCGAGGTCGCTGGCCCGCGGGGCTGACCATCTTAATAAATTAAGCGCGCCGGTGGTGGGGGGCGAGGGGGCAGAAAGCACGTTCGGCCAGGAGGGTAAGGCGAGCCAGAGGGAGACTGGCGAGGGCAGAGTCGGGAAGAAAGGAGCGATAGGCGGTCAGAAACAGGCTGACTAGCGGCGGGGGCGGAGGGGATGCAATTCAGTTTGCGGTCGCCGAGTTAGGTTACGTTAGGTTAGTCCGGCGGTTGGTCCCCGTGACCGTGAACCGCGGCTGACCTGCGACACAAACACGCTCTCTCCCTCGGCCCTTTCTCTCTCTCTCTCTCTCTCTGCCCCTCCCTTCCCTCCCGCCAACCATAAATCTACCTGCACTACATCGTGTCTCGTTCCATGGCTGAACTCGCTCGACTCTCCCTCTCTGCCCCCTTCTCCCCCCCTTTCTCTCTTTCGCGCGTTGCATTGTGCGCTCTTCGGGATCTTCGAGTGATAAATACGGCCGGGCCACCCTCCCTTCTCTCCCGTGTATCTCGCTATCTGTCCTCCTCTGCCGCGCACCGCCACCTCCCCCCTCCAGCCTCTGATCGCGGTTGTTCTGGCGCGAACCGTTTCCCGGTTTTATCGTGCTTACCAGCGGCCCCAACTCCGCGGAGACATCGCCCGCGTGGGCGTGCCGCTGATCTATTTCGATTTTCTTCCTCGTACGTTTCACCGTTTCGACGGAGACAACCGCCGCGCGAGGACCGTGTCTGTTATCGTCCGGTAACGATTGGCGAACCCGCCGCTGACAATATCCGCCCTTTGCGGCGGGAGGACGCGGCGGAAAACGCAAGCGGCGAACCAGATGCGAGGCAGTGCGGAGGTGTTCGGGGCAATCGTCTTTCGGACTGGAGATTATTTATAGATGTTGGTCGTGTGTTGGGCTTGGTGAAACGTAGGTATACGCGGTTGTGAGCAATGGAGGGAATGAGAGTTTGGGGATGAGTAGTGGAAATAAGTTTGTAAGTGGGTTTAATGGGAACTTCATAGTAGAACTTTACACTTTAGCGACCGAGGTAGCTAATTATATAGGATACGTTCCCTTTCTTTGCTGTTTCGCAGGTTGCAGCAGATTAAGTTGTATATGTTTAGAGTAGTTTTATTCATTTAAGAAAGATGGACCTACTTGAACTCTGTATTTATTAGTTTTATTTATTTTAACCTCTGAAAAAATGAAGATAAGAAAAACTTGAGATAAAAATATAAAAAATCAGACCATTTTTAACAATAAAAAGAGAACGGGATATTTTTCCTTCGACGGGATGTAGGTGCCTATGCTAAAGCGTTGAGTTCAGTATTTTGGAAGAAGGGTTTAGTATTTTTTCTGTTCTAAAGTTGTTGTTAATTGATTTTACTTGTGCAAATTCAGCTCCTTCGTACGGGTTCATATATTCTCCTAAGTCGATTGTATTTCATTTGAAATATAGTTTCTGTTTTTTAATCTTATATGAGTGTAGATATACACTTAGCAAGTGAGGTATCCAATGCGCATGCCTCAACAGAAGATAAAAAGTAGGTGGAGCTATTTACTCCTCACTTCGAAGAAGGACATTTCTGTGAAGATTAGCAGCCAACTTTTCTACTTTCCCATTTTTCTATTTTCTGCATGCGTGAAAATATATATTTCTAAGTAGCTTTACTACTCGGCTTAGCCTGAAATTTTGATTCCGATTTTATAAAAGAAAACAATTTTAATTATTTTATTTTTGTGAAAATAGCCACAGTTACCTGGATTAGCTAGGCATAAAGAGTTGAGGTACATTTCATGACCCAGAGTTTACCGTTCGAAAGTTTTTAGGCGACAGACAAACACACAAACGTACACTTTCTGCTGTATAGTATAATATTTATGCTCCATTTGCTTCATCTGATCTTTCACTCAATCAAGCACACAATGCAATAAAATAATAACAGACACTTTCAATCCAAGGATCAACAAACTTTAGCTACAAGCAAACAATTATTTTGGTCACACTCACAATCTCTAGATGCCAAACCACGCATCAATTCTTCCAGTCAAAATCAATTAACGATAAGTTCGGAGTGGATAGAAAGTGACAAAGGCAGCACAATGCCGGTAGCACTTTCGTGGGTTCGAAGCCTCCGTCTTATCCATTGTTGTCGACGAGCGGAGGGATAGTGACAAATGTTGCTGCAATTCAAACACGACGTTATCGCGCTTCTGATTAGCGCAGCGTTTTCTCCCGCTGACGTCGTAGCGCAATACTTTGCGGGTCGCCTATCGTTTCGGTAGCCGAGGCCGAGGGAAGAAGATCCTCTTGCCCGTTCGTTTAATTGTTTCGTCCCGTTGTTAATTTAATTGCCCCGACGCTGTATCGCCGGCGATGATACTCGCTCGTCTATCTGCAATAATTTGTTCCATTATCGGGCGCGCTTGAATCGAAAGTGGAAACGGCCGAGAAGAATGTTCCCTTTGAACGAATGTAGGCGGACAGATTGATCGATGCCTCTTTAATCGCTATTGTTAACGTTCATGGCCGTTGCAAATCGGATCAGCCATGTGAGATGAGTCTTGCAGTTGAACGAACGAGCTTTGCATTCTATCCACGGATGCATTTGCATACTCATTTCGGGCTGTTTGTCGTCTTAATTAGCTGCTGGCTGTTACGAAAACATTATGGCAGAAAATAGCACGCTATTCTCAAAAGAAAATGCTGTTTCGACTTGTGTGGCTGTCTCGCGACGCATTAGGTAAATTAACGAAGGTCCATTGTATGTGTTTTATATTTTGTTTTGCATTGTTACGAAGTTGCCACAACTTTTCGAAATACTACATCGCTGTTTCTTTTGTTATAAGATGATTCCATTATGATTGATATTTATGGATTCGATCCGTTGGGTTTTTTTTTTATTTCAAGTTGTAAGTTATAAGTTTAGGTGTTATAAGTTAGAAGTTTAGGTGTTATACCTCCTAAATTTAGGTGTTATAAGGCAGAAGGTTAATTGATTTTGATGAGCTTCTTTTTATTGGAAAAAGGACGATGTCCCGGTGGTGCC
The DNA here is from genome assembly GCA_929113495.1 of Andrena minutula. Lineage (NCBI taxonomy): Eukaryota > Metazoa > Arthropoda > Insecta > Hymenoptera > Andrenidae > Andrena > Andrena minutula. The sequence continues at coordinate 72,823,478 of OV815993.1, read as the reverse complement.
ATTACATTGCATCAATATTTGCAAAATATTTTGCTAGTACTGGTTAATAAAAAACTATTGTCATCTAATTATTATTATTTTATGTATATATGTGTACATCTCCTCAGCATGTTGTGTTAATATATTGACACATAAATTACAAAAACATATACACATATTAGAAAAAAATCCTCGAATAAAAATAAAAAAAATAATAAAAAACGTTGGTGGTAGCTCCTTTTGTAGGCCCACCCATATCTTCTTAAATAAATGTAGTTATATAACTAAATTAACTAAAAAATAACAACTAAAAAAGTAAAACCGACATCAAAAAAATTAAAAGGTACTAAAAAGTAAAAATATTTTTTCCCCTTATTTAATTCACAATAGAATTTGAAACAAACGGAGCAAGAGACTTTGTCAGATCGATTTAATCATATCTTTAAATAGAGTTCTCCCTCTTCCTTTAAAAGAACTCCATTGAAATTTTCTTCACCAACTCTCGTAACTACATTATCCATTTCCACAAGCATTCTAAGGTTGCGCCTGCTCAGGAAAATTTTTTATAAACCATTTTCACATTTTTCACCGCTGAAGAATTTAATTCTTTCCTGTAACAACGATGGGTATCGTAGCGCTGTTTAACAGCCTGGCGATACGCGTGTGCACATATTTGCCCTTGTTCTTGTTCCACGGGATTCGGTGCTCCGCGACATTCCAACTAGATATCTTGATTTACAACCGAAAAGCGTTTCCGTCTAGTCACCGCTACCAGTCATTGTTCCTCGCGGTAGACTGGAGACGAGAATGGGCAGAGAAAAAAGCCGGTGGAAGACATTTACATCGCATTAGCGAGCCGCCGCTGATGATGCTGGCTGCTGCTTAGTCGAGTCACAATGAGGCGAGGTGGCTTGTTCAATCTGGGAACGAAGACGGTGAAATAGAGCAAGGAATGCGAGCTAAAAGTCGCGGACTCGTTTCGTTTTTCTCGTGGCCTACATGGACGCGATTATGATTAACCGAGAAAGGAAAAAACAAACCAGCCGAGCATTTCGTTGTGTTCCCGGCGCAGAGTCGGCTAAATGCCGGCGAACAACAACGGCAGGATGCTTCGATTCCAGTTGCACGGGGATGCTCCGCCGCCGCGCGCAATTTCACTTACTTTCGCCGCTAATTAATCGAGCTCGCCTCTCTCAGACGGCCGACTTGCCCCGTTCGTGCGGGCCAGAGAAAGGTACTATGCAAATTCCGGTGAAAAAACGAGGCGCGCGCCCTTCCCCCTCCTGCGGGGCTTTTCTTCTGTCGCGGGACTCCAGTTTCGTTGGAGCCTTTGAACCTTTCGATTGCAGTGTGCCCCTTGGGCTCGGTACAGATTAAATTGATATTACGTAGTGGGACTGTTATAGCTTTTAAGTTATCAGTTATTTGTTAGGAGAGCTAAACTTATGAATTATAAGTTATAACTTACAAGTTTAGGTTTTATAAGGTATAAATTATAACACCTACACTTACAACTTATAACTTATAACTCCTAAACTTATAACTTCCAAATTATATCACCTAAATTTATAACTTATAAGTTATTACACCTAAACTTACAACTGATGATTTATAACACCTAAACTTATAACTTCCAAATTATACCACCTAAATTTATAACTTATAAGTTATTACACCTAAACTTACAACTGATGATTTATGACACCTAAACTTAAAAATTATAAACTGATAACTTATAACACCTAAACTTGTAAGTTATAAGTGATAACTTATAACACCTAAACATATAACTTATAACTTACAAACGTGGAGGGATTGGGATTCTTAGAATTACACAATTTATTAATTACGAAATCATAGTACTATATCTCTTTGTACTCAAAGTTTCGTATCTTATAAATTCAACACTGAGGAACAAATCTCAGGTCGATTAACGAGCGAATGAGTGGGAGCGTAAAGGGTTAACAAGTTTGACGTAAATAGTCGCTGAGTTCCAGGATTTCGGTAGACATATTGTTTCCTTTCCTCCTTTCCTTTGTTTTAAAAAGTTTCACAAAGAACACTCATCGTTTAGCAGTCTAGCTTGAACCTTCCCCTAAAACTCCCTCGCGATGTGGAATCGTTCCACCTCAAAGCCATCAACACGATCAAGTCCGTGATTACGGTAGCACAATGAGAGCGCGTGTAACGCGTCAGCTGCCACGTTTGAACCATTCAATCCGCTGTCGGTGAAACGGAGCGAAATTTCGGTATGACTGGGTTAAGCTACGTACACACTAGGGCACATGTCCGACTTTTACTGTAATAAACTCGCAACAAGTTGTTGGTACATCTGCAGCAAATTTTAGTCCACCGAGGAAGGTGTGCTAAGATATTGCCCCCTGTTTTTTTTGTTGGTAAAACTAAGGTCTTACATTCTGTATTTTGGTGTCTAATTACACTCTGAATAAATAATCATACTTTTAAAAATTAAAAATTAAAAATTCGATTCCTCTAATTACTAATTAATTGTAATTACTGTAAGAATTGTACAGTAAATCTTGCAACACACTCCTTTATAAACATTAAAACATCATCAATCATTCTCTGAATCCCCATTTTGTTGCCGCAAACCTATTTCCAATATACGTATCAATAATAATACTCGATCACAGATTCGGTATACTCTAAAAATTTTCACGGAAACCATTTTTACCACAGAATTAGTCAAACACGTAGAAACTCCTCTAACGCGAATGATACCTCGGCAACATGTGCCCCAGTGTACACGTAGCTTTACAGGTTCCACAGACGATACGTATCTGGAAGTGTCGCCCCGTGTATCCAGCGCGGCCTTTGTTCCGCGGCGACAAGCGTCGCGGTGAAACCGCAGCCGTGTAGAGGGACTTCCGGCGTGCTAGGCAAAAACTTTAATCGCAATTAAGCCAATTTCACGGCAGGAATGGGCATTGTCTTGAATCGTTTCGTATTCGCGGCAGTGCGCGCCGGCCCTCGCCGCTCCGTCTGGCTCCGCTCCTCTCGCGAGCGTTCCCTCATGAAGGTGAACGCTCCACCGAAGGATAGGAAAGAACCGAGGCTCCTCGCGAGCGAGATCTGCCACGGGCTGTGCGCGGTGCGCGGCTTGTGTCCGCGGATAATTGATGATAGTTGCTTAGCAGCCGGCGCACAAAAGGTTCTTGGACGCCTTTTGCGTACGGGGCCGCGTTGGCCTGAAAAATTTAAATTAGTACAACCAAAGGGCATTCAGCTGGGTTCCCGCTTGAGTTCATACAACGTGGTACCGCGGGCAGACGTTATCGCACATTGTTGCAAGGAATTATGTCGGGAAGGAATTGTGTGGTGAATGGTATGGAGGCGTGGGTGGTGGGGGGAAGAGATTGTCTTTTTGAAGGTTGAAGATTGAGGTGTGGTAGATTCGAATTTGAAATAATTGTTTTGCGTGTTTGATTGAGAATTGGGAAGTTCCGGTTGTTTGGCAAAATGCTTGGCAAAGGGCGTTTATATAAGGGGACCCTCCGGTCGAAACGCTCGCAAAATAGATGATTTTTATGAATTTTTTTTTTAAAAGAAGAGGTTATAACATATCCTAAAAAATATGTTTAGCTTTTATTAATATACTAGTTAGGCTACAAAGAAAAAGGTTTGTTTCATGTTTTCGGACTGAATGCATTCTCTAGACGGCGCTTAGTGCAGCACTGCCAAAAAGATATGCCTAAACGGTAATCATGAAATTTACTCAGAGGATTGTCCGAAATAAAAAATCCAAAAAATTTCTTAAAATTGATATGAATGTCTGTCGCATTATCCTGTGCTGCGGCAAAAAAAAACACCAAAACTGAGGTGATTGGTGCACATTTGAACGAAATAGTGTAAAAAAAATGGGTAATTTTATGCATAAATGTGCAGATAAAAAATACTGCGTCTCGAAAAATTATATTAGGGACCGTCCTTAAATTACGTAAGGGTAATTTTCACGATTTCTTACCCCCTCCCTCCCCCAGTATAAGAATTCGTAAGATTTGATACTGCAACCCCCTTCTTACGTAATATTTTTTACATTAAATTTTTCAGTTATTAAAATTCTTTTAAACATTTACATAATTCATTTAACTCAGTTTGGGGAAATTTAAACTAAAACAACTTTTCTGGACTATTAATGATAGAATTTGCATTTATTGTATTAATTTGTTAAAAAATATTACGTAAGACGCTACCTGACTCCTCCCTCCCCTTGTAAGAAAACATAAGAAATTCGCGACCCCCTCCCACCCCAAAAAGCCTTACGTAATTTAAGGATGACCCCTTAGGGGATGATGCAATAGCTAGTTCAATTAGGAATAAAATGGCCCATGGTTTTTTGGAGTCATTTCATTAGATGGTATTAGATAGTAGGCATCTCTTTTTGGCAGCACTGCACTAAGCGCCTCCTAGAAAATGCATCAAGACCGAAAGCGTGAAACAAACTTTTTTTGTACCCTAACGAGTGTATTGACCGGCACTAAAACACATTATAAATTTCTACTATTTATTTAAATGATTTTTACGTACCAGTAATGTAAGGAAGCAGGTATATATTTGCTTAAATTTATTAATATAAAGTATATCATATTAACACAACTACCCTTTTTGTATATTTTTTTAATCTACAGCATGGAAGATTACCTACTTTAAAGAAAATTCACAGACGCACTTATGTTTATTTAGTTGCAAAAATAAGAAAATTATGAAGACAAAAACCAAAACCGGTTAAAATGACCGATGCAACGGTTCTACTTATTGTTAGTATTAAGTGGTTGAATGTTTCTCCTGTCTGTTTGGGACGCAATCTTTCATAGACCTTCAATTTTGTATACTACATCACTTCGACGATGGACGATGATTCATATAACGTGGCTTTTCGTATACCAAACCGGAAGATCTCGACACAACACGCTGTGTGCTCCTTTTTCTCTTAGAAGACAAATTTAGAAAACAAAGTCACAGAGATTGAATTCTAGTTAGAGGAGATTGACACTAGAAAAGAATTTCTCTGTTTATATTCAAGCGTGCCACATTCTCGTAACTCTCTTTAAGTCCCACCTCGTCGCTCTTACGACCTCGACGTAGGAGGAATCCTCTTCTTTCTTCTATTACACGGAGCATCGAAGCATGCAATTCCGTCGTAACGAGTCTAGACTAAATCACCTCGGTAAACAGGCGATTTCTGGTATAAAATACCGCGGCTCGCCAGGAAACCATCGTGAATCGCTGTATCCCGTCATTTCTACACTATTCTTCCGTTGCGCAACGCGCGCGCGCATCCACAAATTTCAACCGCTGCCCGTAAATCTGCGCGCGCACCTCCCGCGCCTCAATTCAAGTTAAGCCGCGTATTCACCTGTGCATTCGCCCCGAATGTGCATTCGGCGCGCACCGAATTTTTGCTCGTGCGGCGCGCGGTCGGTGCTCAGCGTGCATTCGGCGTGCATTCGGCGTACATTCGGCGTGCATTTGGCGTGCATTCGGCGCGCATTCGACGCGCGTTCGGCGCGCGTTCGGTGCTCGACGTGCATTCGGCCTGCTTTCGGCGTGCATTCGGCGCGCAATCGGCGCGCATTCGGCGCGCAACGTGCGTTCGGCCCGCATTCGGCGTGCATTCGGCGCGCATTCGGGGATCGTGTAGTGTTCATTCACAACAGTCCCCATAAGTATCGATCCGAAGAACGAAAAGAAAAATCATGGATGAAAATATTCCAATAGCTAGTGCTAGTTTTATTGTATTGTATATATTGCTTAAAAAAGAGGATAAAAATAAACGTTGGTGGACGAGGAAAATATATACCAACAGGTACAACGAATATTATACCAGCAGTCGCCTCGATATCAGTCCATACATTGTATCCACACTCGTCGTTTCGAGGCAAACCGAGTGGCAAATGACGAGTGCGGATACAATGTATGGACCGATATCGAGGCGATCGCGAACCGAGCGTTCGCCGGGCCATTCGCGCCGCGATCCGCTTGCTGGCGGTCCATCAAAGCGTGCATTCGGGTCCGAACGACACCACGATGGAGTGGACGCCGCAAATTTGTCTCAAGCTCCTTGAGGTATTCGAGAAACACGAATTATTATGGAATTCCAGACACCCGCGTTATTTCGATACATTAAAAAAGGACGACGCGTGGTGTACAATTGCCCAAGAGATCGGAATGGAGGTGGAAGATTGCAAGAGGAAAGTGGAGAGCCTAAAAAGCTCGTACAGACGGGAAAAGGGGAAAATCAAGAAAAGCACCAGAACTGGACGAGGTAAATAATATTAAACATTTCTAAGGGAGAGTGGGGGAATTTCGAACGCGGGATAAACCCAAACACCGCGATATTCGCTGAATTGGCTTGTCCTGTCCTCCCGCGATATTGTTACATGATGTAATTAGCTATCTTTGGTATTACGGAAAGTGTCATGACGCAAGGCTGCGCGCAACTGCAAAGATAATGGTCGTGAAATGTTTTCGTAGCTTTTCTTATAATTTTACTCTCGAGTATTTTGAGTCTATAGTGCATTGAACCTATACTACCTAACAAAGCATAATTTTTTCGTAGTTCCGTTACTTAATTCTAAATAAAATCAAGGGATCACTTTGTACATATACGTGCTCGTATTTGTTTTATTTGAAACTTCATAGCTTCTGTTCATTTTAGTTAATTACGAACAGCGTATATGGGGCTATTACGGACGATGGCATTTACCCTTTTATCTTAACATTTACCAAGTTATTCACGTGTCCAGTATCCCGGAATTATGATAGGAAGAGTACACGTACATATTCGTTGAAAGATATTCAGATAACCGTGAAAGAGCTTTTGTTTCAATTTAACTTTTACCTTAAGTGTTCGTAATTCCCCTACTCTCCCATACACGAAAGAGAAAAGAACAAGATACTATTCCAATGTATATTATTTCAGGAAGCAACGAAATTTATCATTCGAAATGGTTCGCGTTCAAGGCGATGCAGTTTTTGGACGACAATACGGAACCCAGAAACGCTATAAGCGTAAGTTGTTTCTCTAATTACTTTCTGATATATCATATGCAACCAAAGATCGAAGTGTGTCCATAAGAATGTACTGGAAGAGAATTTTACTTATAAATGAATTACTCAAATTAGGATGTTAAATTTTTTATTGCAACATGCTATTACTTTCTTACATATTAAGTTGGCACATTAAGCATTGCATTTTGTATTACATTAAGCATATTTATCTTGCCAATGAACAGCTCCTGCTGTAGAAAAATATTTTGCCAAATCGTCGCGCATTTTCTCGGCGGTTGCTTTACTTCTACGTGCAACCGACCTGAAAGGTAAAAGAGAAACTTGTTCGTCTTCTTGTCTCCAGTCTCCGGGCCGGATTTCTCCATTTTCTTCCATATCAAAACAAGTTGAGGGAGTGTAATAATTTCTTGAAGTTCTACTGCTTCGTAAAAAGTTATGAAGGCAAATCGTAGCCATCACAACAACTTGAGCCTTTTCGGGTTGCAACAGCAACGGTTTTCGCAATACCCGAAATACGCTCGATAGAACCCCAAAGGCATTTTCGACTACTCTACGGGCTCTGCTAAGTCGATAATTGAATATCCGTTTAATCGATCCCTTTGGACTAATCCCAGGGTATGGCTTCATCATATTAGGACCTAAAGCAAATGCAGAATCTCCTAAAAAAAAGAAAGGCATCTCGGCAGTTAATCCATCTATAGCAGATGACGCTGGAAGATTGAGCTTTTGCTCCTCGATCTGTTTGTATAAATGACAATTTTTAAATACTCCCCCATCCGATATTCTGCCTTGGCAGCCCACGTCAACAAATAAGAAATTGTAGTTAGCATCCACTAACGCTAATAAAACGATGCTAAATTGCGACTTATAATTGTAAAAGTCACTTCCACTCTTTATTGGCGCTTGTATTAGTACGTGTTTTCCGTCAATAGCGCCAACGCAATGCGGAAAATTCCACATTTCCTCAAATTCATCCGATATTTTCTTCCATTCTTCTGCAGTCGATGGCATCTGAAAATTTCAATATTAATTTAATTTTATTGTTTCATTGTATTTAGACTGCCGATGTGGATGAAGCAGTCGATGCTGATATCCTTATTGACCCTGTGGACGACGCCGCGCCCAAAGATACAACACCACGGGCAAAAGAAATTAAATCACCGAAAAAGTCGGTGAAACGTAAAGAAGACCCCCGAATCGATGAAGCTTTTAAATATTTAAAAACTGCCGTCCATGCCCGTAATTCGGAGAGTGACGAGTGCCCGGCATTCGGGAGATATGTTGCGGCAAAATTACAAAAATTTAACAACCAGCACCGAATGATGGCCCAACATAAAATCAATAATATACTCTATGAAATAGAAATGTCCTCCTTCATCCCGCCTTCACCCAATCCTTCGCAACAGCTCAATAATACTCCACATGCTCCTCCGTCCACATTCATTCCACAAGCTTCTTCATCCACATTCTATCCACAAGCTTCTTCATCCACAGTCTATCCATATGCTTCTTCATCCACATTCATTCCACCTGCTTCTTCGTCCACATTCATTCCACCTGCTTCTTCGTCCACATTCATTCCACCTGCTTCTTCGTCCACATTCATTCCACCTGCTTCTTCGTCCACATTCATTCCACAGTCAACAAATCCTGTTTCCCCACCTACACCGCCTACTACTACCATCTATACCGAACTTACTGCCGTTTCTAATAGACACGATTCACATACATCATCACATTCAATCAGTGACAATTCCAACACCTACGACACCTATCCACAGTCTATTCCACCTTCCGAATCATCACATCCATCTCCATTTTCCAATAGTTCGGATTGTACGCTAAACTCATATTTCTCCCACTTCTCCGACACCGATAATTAAAATTATATTATAACACACACCTAATTATATTCTTTCGCATGTGTACAAAATAATAATTTTTTTAAATAAATACTTTAATATGTATATTGATTAATAAATGACTTACCTTCACATAATGAATTAAACTGTCAATTATTGCTTGACACACTTCGGGTACGATTTTTGAAATAACCTGTTTCGAGACTTTAAATAGATATTGCAGACTACTATACGAATCTCCGGTTGCAAGAAATCTTAGTGTAATGGCCAATCGTTCTTCCGGCGTAATGGCTTTTCTGTAGGCAGTGTCTTGTCTTGCAATCTTATCTCGAATATAATTTAATATAATAAAAAAATCTTCCGATGACATCCTCGTAAAGTTTTGAAATTGGTTGCTTCCCACTTCAGCATTCAAATCGCGTAGAAACTTTTCGTTGCATCTGCTGGTATATATTTTCCTGGTCCACCAACGTTTCTTCTTTTTATCCTTTTTTTTCTTTAGCAATGTATACAATACAACGAAACTAGCACTAGCAATTGCAATATTTTCGTCCATGACTTTTCTCCTCGTTTTTCGGATCGATGCTTATAGACACTGTTGTGAATGAACACTGCACGATTCCCGAACGTGCGCCGAATGCGCGCCAAACGCGCGCCAAACGCGCGCCAAACGCGCGCCATACGCGCGCCGAATGCACGTCGAGCACCGAACGCGCGCCGCATGCGCATTTGATGCGCGCCGAATGCGCGTCAAATGCGCGCCGAACGCGCGCCGAATGCACGCCGAGTACCGACCGCGCGCCGCTTGCACGCCGAGCACCGGCCGCGCGCCGCACGAGCAAAAAATCGGTGCGCGCCGAATGCACATTCGGGACGAATGCACAGGTGAATACGCGGCTTTACGCGCGCCGCGCGAAGCGCGTGAGTACGAAAGCGATTCGCACAACGCCGCTCGCTGCGGCTCGATTACGGTGTTCCGCCTGTGCCGTTAATTAAATCACCAACGCAATAACGCACCGCGGAAATGCGTGAAACCCATTCATCGAGCTGGCAGCGTGTTTCGCTCGACCTTGCGATAGGTTTCCAGCTACTGTTATTATTTCCTTCTGTTCCTTTACTTTGATCTATTCGAACACTTGAATGGAACTTTCAGGATATTTATTTAATTGTTTGTACTGATGTGTAGGGGAGACCGGGCAAGTTGATACGTTTTTCAGTTTTCAATTTTTTTTCATTTTTGTTTGAATTAATTACTTAATAAAAAATATGCTAAAATATACTTTGGGCCTTCCTCTTTAATATATTGTAAATGAAATGTTGAGAAAATACATACAAAATGAATGAGAAAATGTTATTTGGACGAAGGTAAAATGTATCAACTTACCCCACTGCGGGGCAAGTTGATACGTTATTCTGTTTTTAATTATTTTCATTTTTTATTTGAATTAATTATTTAAAACAAATATGCTAAAATATACTTTGGTCCTTCCTCTTTAATATATAGTAAGCGAAAACTTGAGAAAATACATATAAAATAAATGAAAAAATGTTATTTGGACGATCAATTTGAATGTATCAAAACTATTTATTTTCTCTATAGAAACGAAAACAGTTAGAAATGGATTGCTTAAGTCAAGGTACACAGACGTACGCTAGAATCTCGATCGTACTAAAGAATTGATCAAGAAGCTTCACATATGTCGCACACAAGGAACTACATATATACAGTGTCGAGATAATTCGTCTGTATCAACCTGCCTCTGTATCAACTTGCCCCGGTCTCCCCTATGCAAGGAAATGATTAAGTAGTTTAGGACTGGTAGGGTGAAGAATAATAGAAGGCTTCATGTGAGGATTTTTGTATATACATATTTGAAAGTTAGAAATAGAGACCATAGCTGTTATAATCCACATTTTGAAGTCTTAAATCTAAAATTATGATCACGTTAAGAGGATCAACCTTAGTCAACTACCTATTTGCTATAATTAGTTGTTGGGTATCTGTGGTGTCCATGGCTTTTTTCGGTGTATAAGTGGAATTTATTTCCGTCAATAAACTATTATTATTAGTATTATTATAAAAAATATAAAAGTTATGGTGTAAAAATTAATATTTTTGTTCGAAAGATTTTGGTTACGATTAACTATTATAAATAACGGAAATTGTTTTTGGTTATTAATAACTATTAGAGAATTGTACTTTGGTACAGGTAAACAGTATCGATGATGAAAGTTTTGTTTTGGTTACTTGCCTCGACCATAGTCATCTTTCGAGGTCTTGAGTCTCGCTACGCACGACTCTTTGTTTACCTTTTTTTATACTTGGGTAGCATGATCGGAAGAGGAATGAATGGCGATCCAAGATATACCTAGTACAAGTACTACCAAGCAAAATAAAATTCTCACCATCGTTAATGGTTATTCGTAACCAAATACATTTTCCCTCTATAATTGATATTAAATAGTAACAAAAAACAGTTAGCTACTCATAACCAGAACAGTTAAAAATATTTTAATATTTTAATATTTTTTAATCATTTCTTTTTTTAAACATTTCTGCAAGATTCAATGATGCCTGCCTCCTATTTAAATGAATATTACCTTTTTTCAGTGAACTTTTTCGATCAAATTTTTAAAATAACTGTCACTATTGGTCTCTGGTTAGAAATGATAATTGAAAGTCTGAACAGTCGGATATAGATTCTCGAAGTATTTAAATACTTTAAATAGATCTGATTACTATAATGCAACTTTGTTCTATTTAGTAATTATTAGTTTAATCAGTTCGGAAGTACACTTGGAGGTATCTCTGCACCCACAGAATTCACGCTGCGCAGTGGAGGAGTTTTCCACTGTTCCATCTTCCGTTTAGGCTAGACTTGTTTATTCCTCTGTATACCTTCTGCAAAACGTTCCTATGCCTTCAATATTCAAAGAATTAGGTAATTACCTAGTAACTAAAGCTCGAAAATATTTAATTACCCATGTTTAATAGTCCAGTACTTCAATTCTATAAAATACTGTGATTAATATCCCAACAGTACGGAGTGTAAGTATCAATTAGCTGAAACATTTCTGATATTCGAATACCTACTTCAATTCCACCTTCACACCATCCGATTAGCGTCTGATTACACTTGTAACAACCGACAAATGTTCCCAGCCCTTCCCTCCGAAGCGTTACAGCAATTACTCCAACTTTCCGTTGCACGCATATTGAATCGCCTATCTGCATACAAGCGGCGCCGACATCCAGCACGCACCTTGATTCATATTAATTCCACTACAATGGATTTTGTCACGTCGAGAGCGTGGGAATGTTCCTGCGACGTTGTTTGTTTTACCCCACCGCGATAGATATCCGTGAAATTCGCTCACCGATTTCCCCGCTTTGTCGGCTCAAATCTCTCGATCGAGAGATTCAAACAGGCTTTTCTACGCGTGACGAGGAACAAAGTAATCGAATAATTACTTCAGTAATACCTATCTCGCGGAGCAATCAGATATTTTCCTCTGTTTGATTCATCACTCTAAAGTATTAAATTAACTTTGTCCTTCTGTTTTAATTCATTAATAAAAAATCCATCTACTCCATTTCCACGTGATCCTCATCTTCGTTTCTCTCGCTGCTAGGGAAAAAATTCGATTACTCTAAAGAATCTGCAAACAACTTGGAAACATTTGTTTACAAAGAACAACCGCCCTTAATCAACGATATCCACGAACAATCGTTTACCAACTCTCTCAACTTTATGATCCATGATTCCCCGGAGTCACGATCGTGGATTCCGCGCGGAAATCGAATCCAGGTCAGCCGGAGGAATAGTTGGCTTCTTTTTTTCTCCGTGGAAGGCCGATGTTCCTCGCGTGGAAAACAGTAAACGGTGTAAAGCAATGAGGAAGCACCCGTAACGCTTATTATTTATTGCTATTGCTCAGGAAGTAGTTAGCCAAAGTTATGAGGCATTGCGTTCGAAATACCGTTTCTATATGGAGAGAGGGGTTCGGCTTTCATGAAAATCCCGCGATCGCGTTCGCCCGTTGATGAAGGGTTGTCTCGGCGGAAAAATCACCGGGTCCCATCGATCATCCATCGATGACTAACATTGTCCGCGCGCCTCTTCCGGCACGGCGGTCCTATCGTTCATCTGTGAACGAGAACACCGCCACTTTTGAATAATTATTACATCCCGGAGACGCTTGTATCGCTTTCACTGGGGGATTCGTGTGTGGCTTGGGCGAGGTCAGTTTAGTGCGTGCAGGATGATCGATCGCCGTTGAATTCGTGCCTGTTTTACACTGTCAGCTAGATGCTAACAGCTGTATACGTCTCTGATTTTATTTATCTTCCATGTGGACCTCGCTGACTGGCTCTGGAATTCGAAACACGGAGCGTGGTCATGGGAATGGTATTCTTCCACTTTCGAATTTAGTCTTCTTTCTGCTGGGATATATATTGGGATATTGAATTCGAGAGTGTTAAGCTTGTTGGGTGGTGGCAACGCTTAGGAGGGCGCGAAGTGGAGAGAAAGAAGAGGGAAGTTAAGTTTCCTTCTGCGGGGGTTTTAACTTTAGCGCCCAAATTGTGATTGGGTAACCTTACCATCGAATTTTGGGTTGTCGAAGTTCATTTATATTCTGGTGATCAGTTTTTTCGGAAATAGATACTCTGACCTAGATCCCGTTGAAGAAAAAATATCCTGTTTTGTTTTTGTCGTTATAAATGGTCTGAATTTATATATTTTTATACAAAAAATTTTGTTATTTTTTTTAATTTGTATTTTTCAAAGGTCAAAATGCATAAGACCAAAGAATACAGGGTTTAGATAGGTCCAACTTTCTTCAGTGAATAAAACTACGCTAAACATGTATCAACTAAACTGTTGCAAACAGCAAAATCCGAATGCAAACGGCGAAACGGCGAAAAAAAGGAATGTATCATATATGATACCTTTGGCGCTAAAGGTTTAAGGGTGCCCTCCTATTTTTTACGATCCTATTTAAACGAAAAGTAAACGTCAGAGTGTTAAATAACGTTTAAAAATTGATTTACCTGCAAATACGGCCTAATTTTTTTTTAACACTGGCGTTTAAAAATTCTAATTATTTAAAGGCGATTTAATAAAATTCTAAAAGTAACCTATTATTTGAGTGATTTAATGGGAGTAAAAAGTAACTTTACATAACTGACAAAAATTTCAAAGTTATCTCTCGTCAGCATTCTTTCTTAGAATACTTTTCAATTTATGAAGAACTCGGATATCTCACATGGAATGTGTAATCAATCTCAAACAGAACTTCCATTTCCCTTTGCTAGTCCTATTTCTATAAAAATCTTACAGTGCCCAATTCCACTTTCTTCAAAATTTAAGAAGCAACCCAGCAAAACGTCCCCTTCCTCCCGCCCCTTCAATTTCTCCCCGGAGACCTGCAATCAGATCCAAGGATGAACGGTGGTTGGAAGTTTCGAGGGAAGCTAGCGGGTCGATGATAATGAAGAGTGCTTCATAAGCATTTCACAGGGGCACTTAATTGTCGGTGGATCGGACGGGGTGGAGAGGGGCGAGCTATGGTAAACGGGCCCCGTATCGTTGGAGCACAGGGACGACGGAGGATGAAGAGGCGCGCAGGAGATTCGTATCTTTATTTATAATGTTATTAGAGTCGGCGTTCACACGAGTAACTGTACAGAGAGTGCTGGCAGGGGGCGATAAATTGAAACACTCGGTTCCTTAGTTGGCTTCTGTGTACATACATCGCGCGACGTCCCGCACTAAAGTATCAGAGTCTGACTTGGCTATCTACGCGTCCGATTGTGATCTTCGTTTTGTCGTGGGACCGCTACCACGCGACTGCTTCTGTTTTCGGTGTAAATCCATGCGACAGGGGACGAGGCAAACTCTGGTTAGGCATCGATTACGTCGTCTCTGACTGACAGGGGTTGCTATACAACTCGAGAATTTAAAGAAATCTGATACTCTGCAGGGATGCAGTTTAGATTTTAGATGATCCCAATGATATATTCATTTTCTGCTTTTGGGGTGGAAATATCTTGTGCAACAAAATGACGCGGAAAATAATTTCTTTTATGATAGTCTTTGCGACTATGTTGTGGGCAAGGGATGGTAAATAGGATTTGACCAATGAGTTAAACAAAAATCTTATTTATACGTTACCTTATCAAAAAGATACCTTTTTTGTGGTACCAGAACCTGCATATACCGGGTGTCCAGTGATATATTAAGAAAAATATTAAGAAACAGTGGTAAATAATTTACACAGGGAAATAAAAAAATTAAAAAGAATATAAATTAATTTTTCAGCTAATATTTGATAAAAGTTGTCATTCTCCATTTAATTCTGGATAGATGGTATAACCGAGGGGTGATGATTGCAAATGTCAGAATAAGTAAAAAATGTAAAATAAAATTTTGTCATAACTCCCTTAGTTTCCTTGAAAATGAAGCGCGATGTCAAAACGAAATATTTGGCGTATCTACCGTTGAAAATCTGTCACGTGCCACGTATTTGCCACGAGTACTGAGAACCAAAAAATTATATATTTAATAGCTCAAAATTTCTTTGAAAGACTATTCCCTAGTCCCATTTAATTGTTAGAAAAGGAAATAGGTGTGCCATTATTGGGACGATGTAAACTATTATGCATTTTCGGAAAGTACCAAATTCTTTAGGATTCTCGAGTTACCCAATCTCCCTCGCGAGAAAAGGGAGCTTTGGACAATAAATATCACATCAGCCAGAATGAAAGTACAAAAGCTTGGAGACTCTTGGAGGAAACGAACCAACGGTGTCTGCCCGCCCCATCGTTTCCAGCCACTCGAATTTTTCGTCGTTAAACGATCGTTCGTTAGTTTTTCCGACGATTCACAGCACCGTTCTGGCGAGTCTCCGATGGTGCTATATCAATCGGACGATAAGCGCGATAGCATATCGAGGCACAATGTACAATGGAGTTTCTCGCCTATTGTTACGAATTATCGCCGGTGATCGTTCGTTTCTTTAATAAGCAGCAGGGCCTTTTGTTTAACGCGTATCGCCAGCCTTTTTCCGCGGATACGGAAACGAGAGCGAAATGGAGGCTCGCTGGAATTCTTCCTGTTGTTGGCCGCTCGGTATCGCGAGACAACCGCGACACAATGAATAGCCACTGCTCCACTGTACTTTAAACTTGAGATTTATCGCGGCAGGAAGAGCTTACCCGCGTAATTATTTATCTCGCGCCGATAGGAGCGCTCGATAGATGGATACTGAATACACGTGGGGCGGCTAATTAACCCCCGGAAGACGGGCCCGTGGAAGGCGTAGCCAGGGCCCGATCTAGCTCTTCCGCTGCTTTGAGCAAAAATGATTTTTGTCGCTCTTTATGTTTAATAAATAAATATTTTAAAATATAATTTTTGATAGTGAGTTGAAATGTTTTGTAGGTAAGCCTTTTGTTTTATAGAAAAATAAAATCAATAAAAAAGTAGAACTTTTAAAAGTAAAAAAGTAGGTAATATCTATATGTATGGTTGAATTTAGTATCAATTTTCTCTTTCTACCAATTTTGCCGCTCTGTGCAATTACCCTGCTGCGGGTCATTCCTGATCGATAGCGGATCTCGTATCAACTATCTAGACTCCAGAGCTGGAGTATTTTAAGTCTACCTTTTTTAAAAAATGACATTTACATGTTTCGGAAAGAGTGAAAAATTTGATACAGAAAACACGTAAAATGCCATTTTTTAAAAAAAAAATGTGGGCTTGATACATTCTGGCTCTGGGGTCCAGATATTTCGGAATCAGTTTTGAAATCCAATTATTTCACTTTCTTATTTGCAACAAGAACTAAACACATTTTACTGCTTACGCATTATTCCTTCATTACAACCACTATGTATGGCCATTTTATTTGTAAAGAAAGGAACCTTCATTCGCAAGAAATAATAAAAAAAAAATAATTAAATGAGTTAGTAAATAAATGGGTTGCAAATCCCTTCATAAATCAAGATGATTGTAGTATCACCATTTTTCCTTTTGGAACAGAAATTAACGAATCAATTTACGATGTCCTTCTTAAAAAATACAATACAATACAAGAAGCGAAATACAGTAAATTATAGCCTGTTATTAAGCTACTCCAAAATAATCTCCAAAGTTAAGTAGTCGGATATCTCGCAAAGATTCAGAGAAATCAGCTTGCAACTCTCTCGACTAAACATTACGTTTGTATGTGTTGAAGAGTGGTTCCTTATCGAATGGAACGCGAAACTCGAGGCCCTCTCGTCAACTTGATCAATTAATGTTCGTTAATAACAGGCTCGTCGTCGCGACCGTGTAATTACGGGACGATTAAACCGCGAGGACGACAAAGACGCCGAGCTGCGTCGGTGTACGTGGAACCCGCGTCCAGGTATCAATTTCTTATGTAAATATCACGGCAGATAAGGACGGAGGTGTAATTGAGCGCTCAAAACACAAACGAAACTTTCGCTGGCGAATACCTGCCGCTTCCTTTCGGGCGCGGATCATTCGATAACGATCGCTGTTATGCAATTTTGCAAAATGCATTCATGTTAGTCGCGTTTTAATTTATCCCCACCTTCTTGTATCAAAAGGTTTCAAAATGACTCCGGAAGGAAGAAGGTTCTTTGACGTTGAAAAGCCTTTGTCTACTTTTGAAGGAGAAGAGTGGCGAAATGGAGGGAGAAAATTCGGAAGAACGAAATTCAAAGTTATTATGGGCATGGGCGTCCGGAGGGCGGGGGCAAAAGGGGCAGTTGCCTCTCTGACTTTTGAGAAAAAATGGTTTATTTTTAAAAACTGATCTTTATTAAGTTTATACTAAAAATGAGAATATTCTTAAATTTAGGGTTTAAAATTTTAATTAAGTTCGCACCACAAATTGGGTTAAAAATAAGCGGGTTACTCGTTTTTTATTACTATATTTTTCTTCACCGTTATCCCAAAATTGCCTCCTCCTAGTAGCGAGCTAAAAACGATTTATCACTTATTAAGAAAAGTTCCTTAGTCCCTTAACACTTCTTTTCCTTTACAATCTTAAATTAGTCATTCCTCAAACCATGAAGCTCGGGGAAGTTTAAACTGTTTTGCAACTCATATTTACCAGAAATAATAACACATTGCCCAACATTCTTAACCCTTTGATCCGAAGAATTTCAAACCAATTTTCCCACATTAATATTTATTAATTTAATATAATTCAGAAGTTATACGTCGCCCCAATTCAAAGGGTAAAACCCACTTCACCTTCAACTTTCAGCTCCCACAATCTCAAATTTAAATCTCCACGCCCAGCTGAATCAATCTTCCACTTGAATTGACTCGGGAGACCCAAACATAACGCTGCTTCCCCACCTTTTTCTGCAATCCTGTCAAAATAAATCTCGCTTACATATTACTAGGCGACAAACAATGACAGATAAAAATTTCTAATATTACCCAATTGACGAACAACCTTAATACGCGGTCCGTACAATGACGCAGGCACTCTGGATTCTTCCCGCGGAGCTGCAGCCGCGAAAAGGCTCGGGACGAGTCGCGATCGCTGCGATACGGGCCTTCTAATTAGATTGGCAATTACCCCGGGTATTAATTCGAAAGCTCTTTAGATCGGGGCGATATCTGGCTGGTCGGTTGGCCGTGCTCCGCACGCGGATGGCACGGGATGATCCTCGTTAGACCATCATCTGTTTAGTGGAACGGATCCTGACTTCGCTCAGACGAATTATGCGGTTCCGTCTTATTGTTAGCGCGAGAGAATCACTTTAATCGCGATTTAGATTCCTCCGCAATTTTCATTCGCTTCTCCGAAACGTTGAGCAGTCATTGTTCCTACTTTTGCCATTTCGATTTGCCCCTGAACAATAAAGAGAGAGAGAAAGAGATTCAAAGTTTTACCAGATGAATTACCGTCGTTGTTGTGTTATATATGTTACAGTCTTCGGTAGATAACGATCTGTTGAGTAGAAGGAATTTTGATTTGATTAGGCTGAATTATGTGGCCCCGCGTTACTCTATTGTGTTTACAAGTACGCAACGCAATCCCGATTCATTCCCCGAAGCACCTCGGAGTGATTTTTCCCATATTCGATTGTTGGGAAACCGCGAGGCGTGAAGTCTATCTCGCATCCCGATCTGCCCCTCGGTCGCTGAAAGAAGCCACGATTTTTTTCTCCGACCGTAAATCGCGTCTCATTTGGTGGACACGGCTGGAGTACCGCGCGTGGAGCGAGCAACGCAGACATATTTGCCGGGAGAAATTTCCTGGTAGTTAAATCGAGGAGATTGAATTTACTCGTGCGTACTTCAAACCGTAAAGCTGGTGTATTTTTATCAGTGGAATTTCAGTCAGTAACCACTGGAAAGTCTACTTTTCATCGGCGTGTATGTTGGAGGAAAGATATTTCCACGGTGGTTAAATCTGAAATGGAGATTTCAGAAACTCTGAATGAGATCCGATTGTTAATGTATTTAATGACACGAACGCTAACTTTCCAGTCTGTTTGTGAGCGGGTGTTGGAATTTTTACCGTTACGATTTCCTTTTTGCTTCGTTGATTAAATGACGATTAGAGCGGGGCTGATCGAATTTAACGCTGAAATTTATTGTAGGCGTGTTTTGTTCGCGCGTTTGTAACACGTAAATCAACCGGAAAGAAGACGAGGCGCGCGAGAGAGTGCGCATTACGCTGGCTGACGCAAATCAATTGCGAAAGGAGCTTCCTCGCCTCATTAAGATCCTCGACGCAATCGGACGCGCTGCCACAATAGCACGTGCACGGGAACGTTCGATGCTGTTGCTTGGAACAGCCTGCAGTAACTCCACCTTCGTTCAATACTAATGGTATTTTTATACTGGGGGTATTGTAAACCGTGGGCGCAAGGTTGGTAGAAAAAGATGAATGGTAGTTTCGTACACTTTGTTTTCGAGTTATAGGGTAAATTGTACTAATGCTGGCACTGCACTAATCATTGGCACGCTTGATTAAAAAGCCAAATATTAAGAAGTACAAGCTTAGAAAATACTTTTTTACATTTTCTTATTTTTCTTTTGCTACAACACTGCAAAGCCCAGTAGTTAAAGTACACATTTTACATCTGGCAATGCCACAAAGTGGGACAAAGTGCTGAGTTTTAAGCGTGTAATTAAAATTTTGATATGGGGTAGGCAAGTATATTTTGTCACTTTATAACTAAGTAGTGGATTGAAATTCAGATTTACTAAGTGTTGTAGGCATTTAATATGGGGTGTTTAAACATTTTAAACTTCGTTTTTAACTACATATTTTTTTCTGTATAACTTCAAATTTTAGGGTGCCAATGATTGTATTTTTATGCCTATTTTTGTATTTCATTGAATATTTTTAAAATAAGAGATTTAATAGGTAGGGGAGAGGTGGGATGAAAGGAACACGTATTGAAGGGGACATGGTCATTATCTCAAAGATAAAGGATCTGCCCAGGCCAAAAGTGTTTTTATTTTGTAGCCACATTCATTCATGTGTAATCAAGCCAAATTTCATGCCGCTGTCAAATTTCATAGGCCTGTGTATTGTTATAGCCAGATAACTGGCCTTTCTAATGTTACCAATTACAACTCGAATAGTTATTTAGTTTTTTTACTATCTGGTCCTAAACACAAGTGTCCCTTTCATGCCACCTCTCCCCTACTCGAGATGTTTTATTTTAATGAGAAATCCACTGTCATTGATAATAACTGAAAATTAAGACCATAAAAAAGTTTCACAAAAACTATTGACATTTCAATTGGGATTTCCGCTTAGGGTGCCAATCATTGTACAGTTTACCCTAACTCTCTATGGTGAGCAATAGTAAAGTTTGTAGGTGTTAAGCCTGGCAAGGTGTATACTGGGTCCATTTTGACCCACCTCGAATCTACTTATGTTACTCATAACTCACTATTATTTCTGGGTTTCGTAACAAGATCAAAATCTAATTAAAACAGTAATTCCCAACTGGTGGGTCGCGAAGTGTTTTCTAGAATCTAGAGAGTCATCACATTTTTTTTTAAAAATATTATTAAATTAGAATTATCATCTGAAATATCTATTTTTAACGTGTTTTCTTTACCTTATTAAATTTACCTTACCTTACATCAGGGAGGGGGTATCACAGATTATTTGAATATTATAAAAGGATGTCGCGACTCAACCCGTTTTAATAATACTGACCATCATTGCCCGCTGTGACGGCTATTGCCCATTTTCCCCTACATTCGATTACGAACAATTCATTCTGAAAAGAAAAGCAGTAAAAGCACCCTTTCAAGCAACTCTCAGCGTCTTAAGTATGAAAGGCAACTGTGTGGCAGGCATTTTTGCAAATAAACCGAACGCTTGAAAACAGCGTGACTCGCAGAATGACCCCACGCGGTCGGGACTGCATTATCGACACCTGGCGCGTCGATATTCTCTGCTCTTTCAAAGTGCCTAGTCGGGGAGGGGCTACGGCGGTGGAGGAAGGAGGATGAGCCGGGGAAGGGCTCCTCGTATATTCAGAGCAGGGTAGAAGAAGCGGGATTCGCACTTAGAGCGTCTGACAATTTGATTGCTATCCGGCAGCGGTATTCCAACATCGTCGAAGCAGGCCGGGCCCCGCTGCACCGGCGATTTATCTTGATTTACACGTGATCGTGATGCCGGTTACCCCGTAATTGAATCATAGCGCCTCGCACCGGTCGTACACATTCTTTACGCCGGCCGTCCACTCGCCGCGGATCCCCGTTCCGATGAATCGCTCATGCGCCCCCCACCTCGCACTCGCGGCACGTAATTTGCGGTTTTGGAGACAAGACGTACTGCTGAACTCGATCCTCCAAACTCGTTACCCGATTCAGCTCTCTCTATTCTCGTGCAAATCGTCCTCATGAATTCTCTCTGACAATTTCGGGAGCTTATGGTGGCTCGTCGTGGAAAGTGGTGGATGTGCGGATGACAGAATTTGAGTAGGTTGGGTAGTTTGTCTTTTTGGTGAAAATGCTGGGTAAGTGGCCGGAAGTAGTTGGTTCTTGCATAATGTGTGACAGGGTTTCCTAAGGTTTTTTAGTTACGATAATCTTCTATAATATTCAAATAATCCTCACATCCATATAAGGTAATTAAATATTCTCTTCCTTTTATTTATGAAAAGTCAGTGGTAGATCATTAATAGAATATGTCAATGTAACCATATGCAAATAAATAAGTGCTAAGTTGTCAACTGTAAATAACAGTGGCAGCACCCCAGAAAATACTACGTGAACCACTTGGGGGTGGAGAGCCACAGGTTGGGAATCACTGTACGACTTCTGCAAATTTGATTTTTGGACAAATGTTACAGGTACTTAAAATATATTTAAATATTTTACATAATTATTTATGATAGTTTCCTATCTACATATGTGGGAGTTGTGTTATGCCTTCGAATTTATCGTTAAAAAGAAGTTATTGCACTTTTGTGAATTCGAAATTATTTAATTTTTCCCCGCCTAAACTGTTTTAAAAAAAAGATGGAAATTTGTTGGTGCAATATGCAGGGAACATATTCATGGTTTACTGCACAAATATTCTATGCCCACTTTTTATGAAATATATTTCTTTAATTCAATTTCTGAAATTCCTTCTCCTACTATTACACGCAGTAACGTTATGCTTGGGCCCAAAAAGGCCCCGGCACTGCTGGCGGAGGGTTAATTGACTAGGAACGCGCGTTCTCGTATGCAGCAAGTGGGAAAGGATGAATCGCGATATCGTTGATTGTTCATCGGGGGGAAATAGATAAGGTGGGTCTATTTGCATGCGAATTTGCAATGGCTTTCTCGTTAGCGGCGACGGGCATCCTGGGCCCGGCGGTTGCTCTATCACGATCGGGACTGCATTGTTGATGAAACGCGGAAGAGGCTCGTCTGGTACGGGCATCCTCTGATAGATGGCGCCAGTCGGCCCGGTAGGACAAGTTCCATTGCGATTTTACGCGTGTGCCTGTACGTGGGCTCCACTTTGTTCCGTGCTGAATAACGGTGGATGAATTTTCTTGCGAATCGAAACATCGCCTGTGTAGTTTCGATGGCATTCCTTGGAAACGTGCACACGGTAGTACTGCCTCGTGTAGCACTTGCACACGGTAGCGCTACTTCGTGTAATAGTTTCATGGTAGCACTACTTTGTGGGGTAATTGCACACGGCAGCAGTGTTTTAGATGACAATAGCACGTGGTAATACTACGTCCTGCAGTAGACTTGTAAGTATATTGTAGATATTCAAATATTAATTACGTACGATAGTATCTATTTCTTCATGCGGTAGTCCCTTACGGTGTACTACATACTTCGTAGAGTAATTCCACATAGTAGTATGTAGGTAGTACTTTAGATCGCAATTTGGAGATAGTAGTATTAGGTCACGTTGCAATCTTATACATAGAACCACTTGGAGTAGCAATTGCACACGGTTGTACTAAGTACTTTGCGGAGTAATTGCCCACGGAAGTATTATTGCGGATAGCAATTGCGCAAGGTAGTAGGTACTACGTCGCATAGTAATCTCATAAGTAACACCACTCGAAATAGTAATTGCGTACGGTAGTACTACTTCACGTAGTACTTGCATAAGTAGTACTACTTCACGTAGTACTTGCATAAGTAGTACTACTTCACGTATTACTTGCATAAGTAGTACTACTTCACGTAGTAGTTCCATAAGTAGTACTACTCCACATAGTACTTGCATAAGTAGTACTATTTCACGTAGTACTTGCATAAGTAGTACTACTTCGCGTAGTACTTCCATAAGTAGTACTACGCGAAGTAGTATTACTTCACATAGTACTTACATAAGTAGTACTATTTCACGTAGTACTTCCATAAGTTGTACTTCCACAAGTAATACTACTATTTCAAGTAGTACTCCCACAAGTACTACTACAACTGCACGTAGTAGGTATTATCCGTAAGTACTGCTACGTGCAGTAGTGCATTACATGAGTTACAAAAGCGTTTAAGTCTGCTAACTAATAGCCGCGATTCATTCCCCCGACAAAGTGACAATTCATTTTCAAGCGGAGAATACTCTTACTTCAATAGATCATCGACAGCTTTGCTCCTTGGCGTTAAGAGATCGTTACGCTACCATTACCAATCACCCTGTTCCAACCACTGATTATACCACGAAATAATAGGGACGAAAGTTGTTCTTCAAATTGGTTAATCGTGATGGCTTCCTTCACTTCTTTCCCATTCCCGTTTCCAACGTCAAGGCATCGCTGTCCAACAAAGCGGGTCAGAATTTATATCAGCTGCCGTGTACGTCGCACTTATCTCGCGAATCCACTGCCGCCACTTATTCCTCGTACTTTCATCTCACGCGAAGCGATTCGCGTGATCGTTCGCCCGCCAGGTGAAAATCCCACACATCGCGGGGCCAAACTTTGTCCATTTTCACTTCTCCGTTCCTTTTAATATTCCACGGTTGCGAGTTTCCACGATAAACCTCGTTACACCTGCTGCTTACCTAACGAAGGTCTACATATGCTTCATCTTTACTTTCGCGATTTAAAAGCTTCAGGAAAAATTATTCTATCAGGAAAGATTAGGAAATGTGAGATTTAGGACGCGAAAGTTACCATAATGAGCGCCGTCGAGGAAATAGAAGATTGAAGGCCGATTTGCATCGAAAGGATTATGAATTAATCTCCATTGTTGAAACGTAGCTTCGAGGAAGTCACTGGAATAGCTTTCATGAGTACCGGGCGAACACGGTAGGAGCACGCTATGCTTCTAGAGATTGAATTCGATAGCACAATTGAAACAACAATTCATTATTATGTCTTTGGCGGAACGACTGAAACGGAAGTAGTCACGATATGCTTTCTTCGTGCCCTTAAAACGTCACTCTGAAATGCAAATCATAACATTCTCAGCTAATCTTCTTTGCTAACACCTGATACATCAAGAAAACAGGATTATTTAATTAAAAAAAAAATACAGTATTCTGTGCAATTTTGAACCATTTCAATGTTTATGGTAGAAAAGGTCCAATGTTTATGGAGATTAATCAAACATCAATCCTTCACCTATGCTTTTTGACGACCCTGTCTACACTTTGGCTATTATAGAGCCAATTTTTAATATTTCTTTAGTTACAATAAATTCAATTACCATACTTCAAATTAACATTATTCATTAAATAGGGAACTGATACGAAACCGTGTACTAAACTAATAAATACACTTGCTTTTTTTAATAATTCTTCCTTAACAACCAATTATTATTTTATAAACAGAGTAAAGCTGTTTAAAAACATACAGTGTAGGGGAAGAATTCTAGAAAAACTCTAATAACTATTAAGACAAGACGTTACACAACAAAATTCCCCAGAAACTCGCCTTTAAACATATTAGACACAAACGCAAACCAAGAACTTACCCTTTGAACTTGATTCAGTATCTACAATGGAGTTCAATAAATAATTGGAATCGATGATTTCACAGGAATAACGGGGAATGCAGCAGGAAGTACATATTTCCCTTTTCGTAGAGAGGGTCTCGCTGTCGGTGGTGATACGACGATTTGATCGTCCGTGAAAGAGTCATTCAATTAACCACGAGGTCGGGATGACGAGTCGCGAAGCGCCGTGGTCCGGACAAGGGATCTAACGAAACGCGAGGCTCGCGACGGCTCGCCTTCCTCCGCGGCTCACCGACGACATTAAAGACTGTGATTTTATAGTCACGCGAGCGTCACGAGCAGAAGAGTCGTAACCTTTGTGTTCGCCCCGATGACAATCGTCGCTTTAAATCCGACGAAACGTACTTTCCTCGCGGATATACGACGCGGATACGTTCGTCCGCCACGGGGAGCGTACAATGCGCCATTAAACCGTAAAATCCCCATCCGACGTTGATAAACAATTTCGTGGCCTTTGCTCGATAGCTCGCGTCGTGGGAAAGCGTCTCGATTACACGGATACTTGGATCTTCTCAGTTATCTTCAGCTGTTTGTCATTCCATTGGCTTTCTTTTCCTTTCATTCGGATCTTCTATTAGATAGACGATCTGCATCGTCTATTTTGTTATTTTACTTATTATTTTTATACTTCTTAGTATTAGAATTATACTTCACTAGCTATGTGTTAGATTTAGAGACCTCGAAGCTTTGTGCATTATCTTTTCAATTTTCAATGATAGGTTTGATAGACTTTTTGGCAGATTCAGTGGGAATTAAAGGATGGTGTGCTAAGTTTGTAGTGATCCGTGACTTCATTAGGTGGAATCAAATTATACTTAGCATTTTTAACTCTGAAATCAGGTGGGAGTACTGTGAAAAGTTGGAGATTTCAAGTTTGGGAGAAAGAAGTTGGTACCAAACACACATTAATTTAGTTAGAGGGACATTAAGTAGACCAGTGGTTCTTAACAGGTGTTGCTCGAAACTCCAGTGTTCCGCAAACTTGTTACAAGTGTCTTGTGAAGTTGGGAAACAATTCATTTTTTTTACTGTTATGTGATCAGTAATTTTTATGTTTTAATCAAAGATATGTTCATGCATATTTTTGTTGTTAGTTTTATGACCTTAGTAAGTTCAGTGTTCCACAAATTTTGCTTATAATCAAAAGTGTTCCGTGACTTCGAGAAAATTAAGAACTACTAAAGTAGGCACTTGGGAGTCAGCAGTACCCCCACAGATCAGGGTGGTAAATGTGTCCCTGACCCTCACTGCAAGCCATGTATCGGAGCATGTCAAGGTCCCAGACCAAGCAGTCCTGTACCGAGGGCCGTTTAGCGTCTTAACCTGCGAGGATAAGGTAAAAGACCCAATACGTGGACACGTCCCAGTAACTGGACACTGGTGCAAAAGAACTATTTTATTCAATTATTCAAATATTTAGTCAAATATATATATGAATATATTTTACTAAATATTTGAATAATTTAATAATTTATTCAATTATTCAAATATTTAGTCAAATATATATATGAATATATTTTACTAAATATTTGAATAATTTAATAAAATAGTTTTTTTTGGATAAAGCGGATATTAAATATACTAATCAGTATTTTTGCAACAGTGTCCAGCTACTAGGACGTGTCCACGTATTGGGTCTTTTACCTTATCGCTAACACCACCAAGGTTTCCTTCAGATACCAACTCGAAGTCCTCTTGAATTATTTAGACATATATTTTCTACAAATTTTTATTCTCTTCATAGTCCAAGATGACCTACACAATCCTCAACTTAAAAATGCGTTAACGAAAACTTTCCATGGACATACAAAAAGCGTAACACTCTCTAGACACAAACTACTCTGCGTTTTAAAAATCATTCTTCACACAGCGATCGTCCTCAATCGACCAAAAGGACGTTGCATGACGAATAGACGCATCTCAACTTAACGGTAATCTAGAAGGGTATTGCTCTCTCCATGATGCTCCTATTCCGCTATATATGGATATTTTTACCTACAAATTTTTTTTTTATAATCGTTAAAGGTAACAGAATAATGCCACGACCGTGCAAAATGAGACGCGCTATACTTGTTCCTTTTTTAATCCCCAAAGAAAGGATTTTTTTCCAGTCGTCACACTAGGAAGACCGCTTAATGCAGCGCAGTGACTGTCTGCGTTACTGCACTGTTTTCGTCGGAGCGTGAATTCCTGGATCCGTCATGCGGCACCGTACTCGTTGGAATATTCGTTTCACACAGACCGCGCGTGGTGCACTTGGATTGCTACTGGGGCAGCGGTGGCGAGTCGATGGCGAGTCGGCAAGTTCGGTGTGTCCCCGCGTCGGACGGGGGCGAGCGTTATCACGCATGCCCGTGTTGCGCGGCGCTCTCGGAGCGGAGCCCCGGCACATCGCACGGCACCGCGGAAGCGGCAGATATTTTGACAGTACGCCGCCCTGCATCCTGCGCTTTATGACAGCCCGTCGCGACCTCTCCAGCGGCCCTTTTGTCTCTGAGCTCGGTGCGCGATCATCCCTCGAGGAGCGAAGTGTGCAACGCGTAGCGCTGTGCCGTCGAGCAGCGGCTCTCGGAATCGGGTCAGTCGATAGACCCCGAGCGACTTGTGCGGAGTGTTGTGTGCGCGAAGAGCGAGTGCTTTCCCCGCGGTGCCAGGGCGGGGGTGCTCGGGCAGCTAGGCGGATCGCGAGGATGCGTGTCTACCCGCGGACGAGCCTCGATCCCCGAGAGTCACGAGGCTCTGGCTTCGAAGCGCCCGAGGAGGCGTCACGCGAGTTCTGCGAGCGGTGCGCGACGACGGCCCCCCGCGGATCGTCGCGTTAATCATTTAGCTGGCGCGCGGAGCATCGATCCTACGCGATAAAAGCCGACGAGCGGTGCGCGGTCGTTTGATCGGCTTCTAGTGCCTGTCCAGTGGTTTCGGTGTTACGCGCTGCTCCCTCAGTTCCTTCAGCTCTGTCGCTCATTCGATCGGCGGTACAGGGCCACCGATACGAGGCCCGCCGTACGAGGTGGCGGTCGGTGCTCGCGCGAGCTTTTTGCGGGAACCCGATGGAGCGTGAAGGCGCCGAGGAGAATCACCGAGAGGGAGCTGGCGAGAGGCGGTTGGATAAAAGATATTATTAAATGGAGCAGCGAGGCGCCCACGCGCGAAAATGGTCCTTTTATTAACGTAGACCGTACCCCTGGCATCGCCCGTCCGTCAGAGTGGAACGGAACCAGCGCCCCGCTACGAGGGGAGGAAGAGGAGGGAGCAATCGTCGAGGCATCGGTAGAAAAGGAGGACGAGGTGGAACGGCAGACACGGGGGGAGAAGGAAAAAGGAAAAATCACCCGGAAGGCCTTGGCGAGAGAATATCTTCGCGAGCGACTTCTCCGGAGGATCCCCGCTGCTCGCGTGTACCCCGAGTGGGCGGATGCTGCTGTCCATACCAAGGACACGTATCCTCGGGCGCGAGACCGGAGAACAATGAGGATTTCAGCGTGCAGGCTCGCGAGGATGCCGTGTCGGGAATGCAGACTCCGTAGCGTCTCGTGTCGGTCGTGCTCTTGGTCGTCATCCTTCTTAGCCCCGTGGTCCTCGCGGTCCTCGCCGCTGAGGCGCGTCAACGAAACCTAGCCACGGCACGTCCCGAGCGTAGACGAGCCGTGCACCGTGGGAATAAATCGACCGGCCGTGTGACACGAGTGGCCAGGGCGAAAGGAGCCGCGCTAAGGACGAGCAGGACCAGCAGAGGAACGGGGGACGATAAAAGGCAGGCTAACGAGCCCGTACAGGATGAGTCACTTCGATTGGAAGCTGCTGCGCCGGAAGAAGGTACCGCGCATACCTTGTCCCTTAGAACGCGAACACAATTTCCGTGCTCCTATTCCGAACTCTTGACCCCTCGCATGCACCGTCACCGTTAGCCGGCTTATCGACCCGGGCAGAAATTAACGCGGGGGTGGATTCTCCGGGGGACCTAATGCGCCTAATGGGCCTAATGCGTTTTAGCTACGAGGTAAAACGGACGATGCCTCTGATAGAGGCGTCACTAACCGCTGCGATCCATTTGTCAACGCTCGCGACCGAGTCGCTCACGCCGGCTGCCTCGACTTTCCGCCACCTCTGTCTACCCTCGTCGTGGCTGGTGGCAATGGTGGAGGGAGGTGGCTGTGCGCCAGGCGGAGGCGACGATTTCAGTGCAATTTCCGCGGATGGCTTTTTGGTCAGGCGTCGATCCGAATGATGTGACGTTCTTTTTATGGGGAGATTCTTGGAGGGTGGAGTGCTTCTGTTTAGCTCTTTAGGGTTGGGAGCGGAGTGGGGTGGGCAGTGGTGTTTGGAAATTGATGGGGAATGCAGTTGTTTTTTAATATTCTTGTGTTTAGTTTGATACGAACGTGGGGAGGGTGGAAGTGTTAAGTGGATAATTCTTTGAGAAAGTTGAAGAATTATGGTCCTTCAGGAGGAGTAGGTACATGGAGCGTTATATCGGTCTGTTATTAGTCAAGGGTAATACGATGTAAGATTGAAGTTCACGTTAATATATATATTTCTGGTGGGCGAGAAAACGAGTCTAAGTCAAATTTTACCTCAAGCTTACTCAGTATATTTTTGTTCTTTTTTGTAAATTGGAATTAAAAATAAAAGTTTCTTTTAAAATATAGATATAGGTAAGTCAAATTTTACCTCAGACTTAAACAGGTTCTTTTTGGTTCATTTTTGCTAATCGAAGTTAAAAATAAATGTTTCTTTTAACATATATGTTATCAATTTTCACGTCCAAAATTTAACACCTGATCTTGCATAGCACTTTAAATATTCTAAATGTTTTCCTGCAAAACTAATCATTCGGTCTTACACTTGTTCGCCCGCCCACCGGATATACAGTGTTGAAACTACGTGCAAATTTCATAGAAGAAATTTACAAGATAGCACCGCGGGTTATCAAATTACATAGGCTTATAAAAGAATCCAATCTTCATATCTCGAAATATATAGTAATAATTTAAATAATGAGAATTCACGTCCTCTCCTCGAGGATGGTTTCTGATATAATTGTAGTTGGATTCAAGAACGACCTCAGGACACTCGGACCCTTTTTGCATAAAACGCATAATTAGATTCCTCATTCTTTTCTACATATCCCCTCTAAACTTTAATGCTGCATCTTCACAATTGACTGAGCTACCTATGGTAAATTTTGTGAATCGATTAAATTAAGCCAAGCATCAACGTGAACATCACACGATCTGACTATTTTTATGACTATATTTCTTCAATATCCTATATTTTTTCAAATATTATGCAGATATTAAATAAATAATAAAAACTAATATTAAGAAACAATATTTTTTCCATATTTCTCCATTTCATGCAAGCGCCTGAGACAGCTATAATTAAAATTAATTTCACTGATTAATTCATTCCACAATTTCGATTGTAATAATGCATCTACAAAGGAGATATATCAATTTAAATATTATAGTCAGTTTTAAAAAATATCTCGCTTCGTAACGTTTACAGCCACTTTTCTCGAAAGTGACTTGTGGCACTGAGGCCCTTCTCGCATTCAACAGCACAATTATCTGAGAACAAGAGCACAGCCCTGTTCACATTAAATCTTCCAGCTTTCAAGAGCCCATTACCGATTCACAGTCGCACATATCATAAGAAACATACAGCACCGCGAGCAAGACAAATGAATTCGCGTTTAATCGTGCTTAAATACCCGAGGAGGGCGTTTCTGTCGGAGAAACGACCCAGTTAGGAGGTTAATCGGTTTTCTAGAAAGTCCCCGCGCGATATAACCGCGAGACGAGCCGGCTGGTTCTTTCATGGGGTCACGGTATTCCATTGTCCCCCCTCGGTCGCTTTCGAATTTTGCCACATTGTTTATACATACCCAGGACGCGGCTCGCGTTACTTTCATCCAGATATTACAAGATGTAGGAACTGGCTGGGACAGGCGGAGCTAATGGGAATTTCGAGTTGCACCGGGGAGCAGATCACGCCGCAAGAACGTAACGCCGTGGCGTGTGCGTCCTATCGTCGTGCTTTCTCCGTCGACGGCGCGACCGGTCGATACTCGACGTTAGAGCGGGACAGAAAAACCCACGGATCCCAGCCAGGCTTGGTTAATTAATAACCGAATTGCCACGACTAAGCTGAGAGACACGGCGACTCGCTCCGCTCAGCCGTTCGACATAAATCTAACGTTCCTCGTCTATCGTCGTGTTCTATCCCCTCTTCCACCCCCTCGACTCTTTCGTAACGTTCGCCGCGGATAGTCTACTCAAGTCTACTGTGTAAAATGTGTAACAGACTCATTTCCCATTAACGATCGTTTACGAGCTGGGTAACTGAGTGCTCCATGGTCATTGTGGTTTGAGGACTATGTAAATAAGTGTGGAACGATGTGCGGGGTGATTTTAGAAATTGGGGTTGGGGAATTGGTAGGGGGTTTGTGGAATGATATTTAGAGAACTATGCGGTAGATAGAGTTTTCTTTTTGTGTTGGGAGTAGGTGTTATGATTTCTTAGATTCTTGGAAATATGCGAATGGGGTGATTCAGATTGAAGGTGAAGGGTAGCAAAGTGAACTCTACATAGTGAATACAGTGTAGGGTACTGTAACTAGCTGCAGCTCAGCTGCAGCCGTATTTCTTTTACTTTTATCAATGACTTGATAGTAGCTACTTTTTTGCAGGGTTGTCTTAACAAATTTGAGCGCCCTGGGCTAAAACCATTTGGCGCCTAATCTCTCATTTACTAACTCTATAAAGGGTGGATAGTGGTACATCGTATAGATCTATAGACTTAACGATTGTCGTGTCTTTCCTTTCATAAAAAATGGAAAAATAAAAAATCATTTCAATATATTTGATTCTTAAGTGCTCTTTTGCTCATTGGATAAGGGGCCCTGCTTTTCTGTCTTAGGAAATTATATACAACAATTAGACTTGTAGGTTAAACATGAGTGTTCCTTTTATTCGAATCAGCCTTTAGTAACTGAATTCTTCTTTTTGGCGATCAGAAGTTTCAACTTGAATAATCATACTGCTGAGCATGAATGTAACACATGTAGCCAAGACATACATTAATTATATAACAGTTTAATAAAATTTCAAGTTCCGGTCCAAATATGTATATTTTTTTTTATATTCTAAAGTATTTCGGTTTCTGATAAAAATTGTAGAAGATCATATTTTTAATTTTTTTATTTTACTTTGCCCATGTCTCGCGCGTGATTAACTCTCAAAGGGTTAATACCATTTCCAGAAATGTCAGAAATGATCGTTATCTTCTCACACTGATCAAGGCAGACAGATCGAAGAAGCAAATATCAAGGAACATTCTGTGAATTCATCCAGTTTCTAAAGTCCTCTGTACATATTATGTCGTCCTCCCCCAATTACTCCTTTGCACACATCGAACATCGTGGAACGTTGCAAGCATTACGCTAACGATAAGAAGGCGTTGTGGCGGATATGAAATTTCGAGGCTCGCTGCTCCCGAGTTCAAGCAGCTTCACCTGTGGTAGTTTCGTCGACGTAATTGCCACTTCGTTACCTCGTGGACGGCGCTTTTTAGGAAAAGGGGCGAGTCCCAGCGACGGCGGCCGCTTTTCAGCTGCGAACGTTTCGTGCTTGACTGCGTTGATGACGCTTTTTACCACGCCTCTCGTAACAGTGAACAATTCATTACTCTAGCACGTTGGTAAATTGGATTACAGTTTTCTCCGGTCTCAATTTTCTGTTAAAGAATTTTTACTGTTACGTTCATTGTGGAATCTATTAAACATAATATTATAAACATACATTTTGTATAAAATATTGTAAAATGCCTGTGTACAAAAATACATACATATCATTAACCCCTTAACGACACACTAAACTTTAGAAAATCCTTAAAAAATAATAATCTGCTTTTATGTTTCTATTTTACTGTATAAAAGTTTATACACTGGGATGAAATACTTATTTCGAAAAAAGCGTGAGTGGTTACCATCCAACTACTATCGAAAGTAATATTATGGAGGTGGAATTTTGAGACTGTTTGCAAGATATATAATATAACACAGATAAGTCTTCAGTGATAATAGATATAAAATATTTTTCTTTGTATAACACAGTGACTTAATAACCAAAATTGCCAAATAATCATCGAGCCTACACGCCAGTGCTAAAACGACATAAAAACAGACGCCCGTAGTCAAGGTTTAAGTACCCACAACAACTCTTCTCCCCGAAACAATGATCCCAGTAGAAATTGCCTAACAAAGATGTCTCTATCCAATACCCTCGGCTACTCTACATCTTGCAGAGCACGTATACACTCTCGTCGAGAATTCGAGCCCATTACGGTAGCCATTGAAGCCAGGGAACACAATAGCGTACATCGGCGAGCTTTAACACAGGCCTTCATCCATTTCGCGGGCTGAAAAGGGGCTAGGAGCGAATTTACGACTCCGCTGGGCGTAATTATACCAATCATTCCGCTTTCTCAAATTTGCCTGGGCCGTGGTGGCCGCGGACCGCTCGCGATTCGTCTCGATGAGGCACGATTATTGCTCGCTGGCGTTTGTGCGCGGGACCCGCTCGCACGTGCACCATCGGCGTCTTTCAAAGACACCTCGATCGGCCCGCGAGCAAACAGTCGTCCGTAACTCGCCGCGCGCGGCCTGGGCACGGCTCAACAAGATTCAGGGGGCCTTTGTCGCGGCGAAAAACCGATGGGAATAGTTACGGGCGGGACGGGCAGCGTCTTGCCACCGCCTGCCTCTAATTATCGCCGCTCCGTGACGTACAGCGTATTATGAAACGTGCTCTATAAATATCATCGGAAGCAGCCCTATTAGCGGCATAATGCCAACTTTCCTGCATAAATTATCGCCGTGCGCGCACGGAGAAAGCCACTTACAGCTTAATTCGTTTACCGTTTCTAATTATCGCCGTAGGATCGCGTCGATACGCGCGAAAGCCGCCGAACGCTCCAACCTTGTCCACAACGCGCGACGCGAATGGCCGGCGACTCCGCCGCTCCGCGTAATTAGCGACGGACGCGACGATCGATATTGTACTTATGGAGTTAGAAGTTGAAGATGTTGGATTGAGCGTGAAGCTGGTGGGATTTGTTTCTTTGTGTCTCTTCGCTTGGAGGAACAAGGGTGGCTTTGTAATTTCTTGCTGTATTTTTTTTTTGATAAGGAATTTTTTTTTTAATAAAAAATTCAAGTTATTAAACAATATGGAGATAGGTACCTACTAGTATCTTCTGAATTGCTTCCAGATTTTTATTCTATGCAAGTTTGCATTTCTTTCCTAATTGCAAACTGATGTAATCAAAGTTGTGGTATCTTTTTCTGTTTCTCCTTGACCAACTATTATTATTATTATTATTGCTATTTATTAACGGGACAGAGGCTATTATATACAATAGTGTACAGTTAGAGAATATTAAATAATTATAATCGCTTATAAATGCGCTGAGATTCATCACTCGAATAATATTTAAGAAAAAGAAACTAATAACAGAAACTAGAAATAAAGTGGAGAAGCTCCATTTACACAAAATTAATTGGAATTAATTTGGATTATATTTCTTTCATCTGTAACACACCTATCTATCGTGATATCTTCATTGTGACTTCAATTCTTCGAAAAAAACGTTTTATTGTCGCAGTGACAGGCACGTAGAATCGTGCTCGTTTTTTTTCCTCAAGCATCGGAATTACACTTCGCCCCATTGTTGCCTCCGATCAGCGTGTTTCCGATGAAATAGTTGCGCAGATACCGGGCAGCTGTTATTACATAAACCGTTGTTCTGTGGTGTACGTTCGATGGTATCGACACGCGGTTTCTCGTAATGGAATGAGTTTTAAAACGTTTCGGTATTCAAACCGCGGTGAGCACGATTCGTGCTGGGAAACTTGAGCAGCGGTCAAATGGAACTGTAAAGACAGCCTTTACGTGGATATTGAGAAATCTGTTACCGTTGACGAGTGAACGCGTCTCTCAACTGTAGTAAATAATGTGTTGCTTTGCTTACTTGAAATTCTCTATAGCATCGAATTTTAATCTACTCGATGGTTCACGAATTTTAGATGGAAAGGTGAATCGAGAGGTGAGGAACAGAAAATCTATTTTAATGGAGCCTTTCCACTGTAACTTCCTAGGAACTTGCCGTTTTTTGGAACTGTTTTTTGTCACAAAAAGAATGGTTTTTCTGGGTTGAGGCTTTTTCTATTTGTTAATGCGTGTTTTGGGAGTGAAAAGGGATTTATGTCTTATTTTTGTAATGCTTTCCTTCGCCAAAATAGGTTAGTGCAGTATACGCTGTGAAAGAAGAGACGCGATCGGTTTGGAGGAACCATGTATCTGAAGCGGGGGAATCAGGGAGAATTTCAATCAGTGTTACTGTTACTGCGGGTTCGAACTAGAATCACAAATTTTCGTTAAGCATTTTTGTCTTCTTTTGCGTTGCAAAGTGATTAAAGATATTTCAACTTTGGACGTTCGCCATTTTGTTAATTCTTCACCAATCAAATTAAATCTAAGTAGTTTGGGATATAGCGATAGTCATTGTGATTACAAATCTATTTGATTTTTTATTTCAAATACATAGTTCCTCCAAAATCGACCACGCAACGAGGCATCTTTTTTTACAGCGCATATTACACCTACTTTGGCGAAAGTAAGCATTAACAAAATATGAAAATAAATGTCGTGTTCTCAATACTTTATATTCTTAATAAATAGAAAAAGAATTCAATTTAGTAAACACATTCTTTTAGTGACAATACATTTCCAAATAACGGCAATTCTTTGAGGCATTACAATGAAAAGACCCCTTAAATTCAACAGGGGTGTTTCAGTATGGCATCATCTACACTCATTTAAAATCTTTTGACCACAGAATTCCACTCTTCAATATCCAATCCTTTTATCAAGAATCCCAGCTTTAACCTTCCCAAATCTTTCCAGCGCCCAACAATTTATGAATTCACTGATAGAAAAGCAGAAGCAACATATTTCTCCCATTCAAATCAAACTCCAACCCATATCTTTTTTTGTATGAACTCAGCTTGAGCCCTTCCAAATCCTCCCTTCAGAAACCTCCATCCTTCACAGTCGAGCAGCTCGCGAACTGAGGTGCTGAACGAAGAAACGGCGTGCGTGGAAAAGTAAGATTTTCCACTGGTTACCTCCATCAGTTCGCAGC
Organism: Andrena minutula; assembly: GCA_929113495.1. NCBI lineage: Eukaryota > Metazoa > Arthropoda > Insecta > Hymenoptera > Andrenidae > Andrena > Andrena minutula. The sequence goes on along the minus strand of OV815993.1, from coordinate 72,786,916 downwards.
GTTCTCGGCTGGATTGCTGGGTAGTGGAGCGCGAAACGTCACGTATTGCTCTGTAAACGGGGGAACCGATCGCGATTCCGTGTATGCCATGCGTCAGCTGCAATTGAAAATCGTCGTTCTGTCGCGTGCGAAACGGCGAGCAGAATTTCCACTCGCCTGGCAGGGTATGGCGTTGGTCGGGCTCGCAAGGTACGGGGTTAAAGTAGGCCAACAGAACCGTGCATTGGCCAGCACCGCTGAGGGTAGACGAGAGAGGAGGGTCGATGCAGTTTCGAATCAATAATCGCGTCTGCAGTTGGCTATTTAAGTTTCGTCGGAAATGCCTGCCCCAGGAATAGCCGCGCAAACGCTCCACGCTGGCTTTTCATTAAAAATTCGCTGTACACTTTGCCATTATATGTGATAGCAGTATTTTATTGACCCTTTCGCTTTGCAACACGCTTTTCGCTATTGCAATAGTTATTTATGTTGCCTTTATCTGTTTCTTTATTTTCTAGTTGTAGGCGTACGTATTTGTTACTCCTAGTTTATTAGAATTTTTATTTAGATTCTTGGTTGTTAACTTACTTGTAGTAATGCCGGGTGGGATTGAAATAAATACTGCAATTAGTGTTCTCTAATATCACCAGGCGGAACTGGTTAAAGGGAAAGTGTCCCTTTTGTTCGTGCAAAATTAATTTTTTATTAATTCATTTTTTTCCTTCATAGTTATTGACTAATGTGTAGGTTAGTCATAGAGGCATAATTAGTTATAAGGTTGAGCCTCAAAATGCTATATTTAGTTATTTGGAAATATCTTTCCGACGTCGAAATTTGTACGTTATTCTGAAAAAAGGCAGGAGGTGGCATGAACCACCGCGGTGGTTCATATTACAACCTCGCTTACTTCGTCAAGTAATTCTTTCCCTTTTTGTTTCTAACTGTTCTACTATGTCACTCTTTATGTACTGGATGTGACAGTGATGTTTTTATTATTTGTGATTTTTGTTAAAATTTGTAAGAAACTTTCATAAAATATCAAATGTACATTACATTTCATTAACAAACCATAATTTTTTAAAAAAAAGTTAATACAATTATTTACTTTTGATTGTTCCTCATTTTCTATTCTCATTTTCAAACTTTTTTTAATTTGTTTCTATTTTCTTATAATTTCTTTGAGCCTAAATATTATGAAATTTTATCTCTAATTACTACAAACATGAAAAAGAAACTTGTTTTAATGTTAGAATACAAAATCTGTAAAAAATTAACTCTTTCTTAAGTGTTTTTTTACCTTTTCTGCTATGGTCCATATTACCACTCTAATTTTTAAAACCACGTTTCTACCAAATTTTGTAGAAATGCGGAGCTTCAAAATAATTGAATTTTCACAGTAAAGAGTTATTAATAAATTATCTCGGATCTAGGAACTACCATTTCCACCTTTTGTTTATGCAATTTTTAAATTTTTAATGTGTTTTCCTTTACCAAAAGAGTGGTCCATATTTACACCTTCTCCCCTAGTATTTTTAATATTTATTTGACTATCTTAATTTATGTTACCCTGTGCTTCTATCGCTCTTCTTCTCCTCCTGTATAATATTTCACGGGGTTCACACACTAGAAACCAAGGAGATCATAGAGTAAATCAATTTCAAGGTCCGAAGAGACCATCAGCTAAACAAATTCACGATGCCACGATCGTGCTCGATGCAGTTGCTTAAAACAAGGAGGCTTCCACGTGGGTGAAAGTTTTCTAATTTTTAGGGAAACGGTACTCGCGGGACTGTTCTTCGCGCGCTGCCAGTGTAAACCCTCTTGACAAATTCAGTAGTTTTACGAGCCTGGGCAAACACGCAGCGAGAAAGGGGCAATCCGATCTAATGGCATTGTCAATACATTTTTTACGAGATACGCCCACTTTTATGAAAACAAATAAAATTCCTTCTCGCTGTCGCTCCCGTATTTGGTTCCTCTTGTCACGCACCCATAATCGTCCACGCATCTATGTATTTGCCTATTCTGAAAACCAGTGGAGAAATCTTTTTGAGCCTTTATTTGGTGTAGGTATATTAAGTCGGTGCAAAAGTTCGTGCGCTTTATTTATCTAAAGTCTTTATTAAAAGTAAAAATATATTATCTACATGTTTTTTTAACCAAAGTATTTTATTTGTCTATCTGTGGCCTTTTGTCACTTTTCTGGTGCAAGTAAAAGTAGGTGTAATAAAAAATACATTTGTGGACACCTGACATCACCTGACAGTGAGCGAAGGAACTTTTGCGTCAACCTAATACTTATTGTTAGTAGTATAGATATGGTCAATTTGTAAATTTCATATTTAACCCTTGGTCTGCAAATGACACGCCAATCATCTTCATAGCGATGAGTGACGTTTTTCATAGATCACTTACGTAACAAAGACAAAATTCTGTTTAATAGGTCTTCCATTTCTTCAGGTCGAGTTTTGTTATATCTTGACTGGAATAAGTAAGAGAAGTACCTAAGTAGTTTGATATATATTTTGGGTCATAAAGACCCCGCATCCACCAGGGGACGTTAAGTAAGGCAGGAAGACTGAGGCCGTCTGCGGTGTCATATTTCAGTGTTTTATAGAGTGTGTAATACAAACCGAATGGGGAGTGACCTACGTATTAAATACGACCCTAAGCGAGTCCCGTCTCCATGTGTTCTCACGTTTTTTTAATGTCCTTTCCGAAACGTTTGAAAGCTGTCGATTCTAACAGCTAGATGATTTGACCCACATGCCTATTTCTCTTCCACTGGGTCTCCATGCAAGACCAGCGAAATTGAGAAATCGGCCAGGCCAGCCAGGAGCTAAAGTAAACAGATTTTGAATTTCATGACAATGGATTGGAAAAACGTGGGAAAATAAACACAGAGCCTCGCTTTCGTTTGTATGGATCTTTCATTCAGATTCCAGTGACCCATTGATGGATGTATGAAGCCTAAAATGGGGACATCCTGGGTGGGCTCTGTTGATGAGTGTTATTGCCCTGAACTAACTGTTAAAATGGACATTTGAAGTAGCTTATCTTAGTGATTGAAATGCCAAATTTTACTGTATTAGTATTACTATTAGAAAATGTATTCTGCTCTGTAAAGATATAGTGACTAATTGGGGACCAACTTAATACTGTGTACAGTGATATTTCTGAGAGTCAAAGACACTAAATATGTTCTCGAGTGATTATTCTACAGTTGTACCTACTCATTTGGTCAGCTTTCTGCGTCTTATAGGAATTTAAAGAATTAATGTTCAAAGATTGTGTCGAATATCTCACGGGGGTTTTGATTTGAGAGAAGACTCTCAAGTAAGCTACCAACATTGCCCCTTGCTGCGTTTACGACGTCACTATATATCTGCAGGGCACTGTACACGCGTGTTGAAGTTAATCTAGATGGCTACAAGTTTATTTAAATCCCGAGTTACGAGACAAATAGTGTGGGTCTTGTAGAATTACTGTCACGGAGGCAGTCAAATATTGCATCTCAATGGGGAGAAAATGTTATGATCGGAGAGATCCGTTGTTGAGTGTCTTATTAATACAAACTGAGATTATTTTTTAGTTTGAGAATCTGAGAAATCAATTATACTAAAAAATAATCACTATTTGGAGGGTTTAGAAGCCAATCAGTGTAGGTAAGTCCATCGGCATTTAAACGGAGATAAAGAAGGTTTTTACAACTTACTCGTAAAAAAATGACAATGTTAGTAATGATGCAAAAAACGAATTTTATTTTGAGATAATATATAAATGAACTTAACTACAAGAGGCGCAAAAGAAAATCGTCACAGTTTTTAAAAGAATTCAGATTTAATCGGAAAGTTATGACTTATATCAAATATCCACTGAAAAATTTGAATAAGTCCCCGTCATTATCTAACTCGACTTCACTATTTACAGCAAATTTCGAAGTATCTTAAAAATATACATTAATATTATCACAAATAATAAATCCCACAATTCCATCATCTTATTTTCCAATATCTAAAACCCAATAACCAAATCCATCATTAACAAACCTCAAAGTATTTTCAAAAAATTTCTCAGTCAACCAAAAAGGGGTGTAATTCCTACAATTCTCAAAAATCCCTGAACAGTGCCATCCCCTAAAATTCTTTTGTTTACAAATTTACATTCAATGTGTTGTAAAAAGACTCACTTACGCTACCGATCGGCCATAAACCCAAAAATCCATTTTACGCCATAAGGATTGATTTTAGGACCTACGTCTATTTATAATTATATATTCCCCCCAGGAAGTATTTACTATAAGTCCCTAAAATTTAAATCTTTATTTTCTAACACCCTATATTTACTAAAAAAAACGTCACAATACAGTTCGCCATTAACAGAAAGCCCCGTCTTCTGACCTGTACCTCAGAAGTTCGCGTGGAACGTGCATACCTATATATACTATACCCTCCGACTTGCCCGCGAAAGATAGACCGTGTCGGTGGGTGCCCCCGACAAGTGATATATCTCGCGATTTTATACCTGCCGCGTCGTCGATAAAGTATCTTATTATAAAGCGTACGGTACAGCCGGTTGCCGACTTCGCCGTCCTCGTCGGCAATACGTCTACCGGCGCAGGAGGATCGGGGGCACTGCCTCCTCTCCCTGTCTATCGCATCCGGGTGGGGCTGAAATCGATTCTGCTCCCCCGGCCGCCCTCCGCCCCGCCGGCTCTTACTCGGGCAAAGTCGTGGTTGCTTCGGGTGACTCCAACCCCGCAGCAAAAAGCTTTTTCTCCCTTAAAGCGTCGTTGCTTTGTGGATTTCGCCATTGCCCTCCTCCGCTATTTCTCCCCACCCCTCCTCCACCCACCGCCCCTCTCATCACTCATCCCCCCCGAGCCTGCCTCACCTTGCCCTTGGACCGTGCATTTCGCCAAAGGCTGGCCCCTCGTTCCGTCGCTTTTTCATCGAACCAAAGCCTCACCCTTACTTCTGTCTCCGTTTTCATCGAACCACTGGCAGACTCGACTTCTGCCCTCGTTGGATCCATGCTCGGGGTCAGGGATATTTGGGAATCTGGCTTGCTTGTGTTAATCGCGTGGGTAAGGGTGTTTTGTCTACTGAAAGGTTCGTTTTCGTTTTTTTTCCTTGATTTTTTGATCGCTGGATTTGAAGTTTCATTTTTGCGAGTGGAGATGGGGTGGAGGGTATTGGGAGTTGTTTGAAGCTGCTTGTGCCTGCGGGCGTTGGTGACGGGATTTGGATACAGTTTTGAAGGTTGTATGTTGTATGTTGCATGGGGGTGGAAGCTGTGTTAGGGTTCTTTTATTCTAAGGGATAAGAGATTTCTGTAATTAGAATGTAAGCCTGGTGTTTGCACACCAGGCAATTTTTTTCTTTGTCAATATTCCTGTTAATTTTTAGACTTTAATATTGAAATTTAAAAATTTTGTGAATTTTAACAAAAAAGAAACGTACTTTTCCTCAACTATTTTTCAACTACAAATTTCATTTTATCCAAATTTACATTTCTAGAAAATGATTATTAGAGCATTACGAACGTACAATTATCACTGAAAAGTTTAAAAATTAAAAAATACGAAAATGGTAACTCAAAAATGATGCTGAGGTACAGCAAACTCATGTAACCAATTTGTGATTATAAGGTGTGATTATGAAGAGTTAAGTGATATTTAATCCATTTCTATTTTTTGTATTCTACACTTTTGGATTTAAAATTTTTATAACACCATCTCCACCCTTTTCAAAATTGGCATTTCAAAATGCCACCCCTTCCAACAATATTTCACCCCCAACTTAAATTCCACCTATCTCAGAAAACTCGAATAGGAATCCGCACAACACTGTAGTACTAAAAGCGTTTACCAAACAGTATAAATTTTTCCACCGATTGGAGCAACCCTTGGATCCACTATTCCACCGCTGCGGGTTCAGAAACTTCGTACATCTTCCATCGTGGCATTCCGCAGGCAAAATAAATCAGGCGTGTAGCCGCGATTTATCCAATCCCGTGTATTATGGTGATCACGTACACTCGTTACTACCGTAACGTGCACGACGACCTGTACGTGGTTCGTGAATGAAATTCCGCTTCATCCGCGGCAGGTTATAATGGAAACTTCATTGGACGCTGGCTGGACGCGAGCCAGACCTTCTCTTTTCTACGTTCGTGAATCGTGCAAATCCACGAACACTGGCAGCGACCTCATCACACTTGGCAGATTCAATTTTCTCCACGAGGAGCTAAACTAACTCTAGCGTGATTTTTTGGGAAATTGCAAATTTCGCGGTGCACCCTGCGAGTCGTAGAAAGCTGGGAGAGTCCCAAAGATTCAGAATAAGAGATCTGGAAAGCTTACTTCCCTAAGAAATGCCAAACTTCTTATTCCGAAACATCAAAGCTGTAAACTTTGGGGTTCTCGGAGATTGTATGGCTTTGCTATATTCTTTCTGGATACTGCAAAGTTCCGTTTGAAGGTTTCAGAAATATGGAGTTGGTGGTAATCTCTTTAGAGTTGATTTGAAAAGAAATGAAATTTAATACGAACGCTGGTATTCTACTGCTTCTGTTCATAAAATGAAATACGAATTGAATAGAATACGAATTGCCTAATGTTGCCAACGTTTTCTTGCTTTCCACATAAAAATAATAAGTATGCTTCCTATTCTCTACGCGTTGCTATTTAAACCAGTTCTGTCCACGAAAATAACTTCTCTAAAAAATAAACTTATAAGAAGGACCATCGTAGGTAATAGCTACGTATTCATTACAGATCCACTATTTCCATAAAACCATAGAAACAGAATGAACAAATAAAGTACATTTGTATGGATTTTTATAAATTTTTCTCCGAGAGAATTATGAAATATGACAATGTGAAAAAGCAAATTTGCAAATTTATGCATTTAATTTACATTTAGCAGATTTTGTTTTTAACTTGTAATCAATTGGGTGAAACAGCATAATATTATACAAATCGATTTGTCTCGCGTAGATAATCATGAACAAAACAAATCGAAAATTCTGCTTTTAAAATCCATCTCTCCATATAGTTTTGTAGAGTAAAACTTTCAACTAACCCAGACGCTTCACCTTGCCCCTTCTAACAAGTCCCAATTCGTTCCTACAGAGTGAGATTCGAAGATCGGCTCGGGGGTCCGCAGTGCCGAAAAAGTTGGCCGATGACGAAGCGTTGTCGGAAGGATTTGGAAACCGCGGGATCGGCGCAAGAACGCCGAACGAAAGTCTCGGGAGTCATGAACGCTTCGGTTGGCGGGCCACCCGCATGCGGCCCGTTCTTTTTTCAGGCAAATTTCTCTGCCGCAGCAACGTGGAACGTGTACAGGTCCTCTCGGTGCATCCGTGTGCCTGTTACTTGCGGTCATCCGTGTCTACCAGCGATCCTCTATTTTCGCTTTGTCCGGCCGCGATTACATCTCAATAACCTTGTTTCATGACGATCGGCTGCGGAGACGTCAATGGGGTTCGGTGAAATTTAAGCTCGAATTTCACGAGGTTTCACGCTCGACTTACGCCGGACTCTCGATCGGCGGGCGTTGAAGTCGAGGCGGGCATAATCGCGTAGTGAATATTGCTGTTTGGTTGAGAGACCGTTCTTCAAGCGGCGGGAATGAATTCTACTGTTTGCGCTCCTGTGGTCGTTTTGGTTAATATGATTTATCTCGGGTAGGTATATCCATTTGGTAGGGGAAGAGGTGGATTAAAAAGGGGGGTCGTAGTAGGGAATGCGAATTTCTTTGATATTTCAATCACAGAAATTGCTTGTTAGTTTTGAGAAGCTAGATTTTTAATATTTTTCTGCGGTGAATGTGAAACAATTCTTAACGCAAATAGCAATCAGAAAACGTTTAATTACTTATCTATTACTATACTTTATACTTGCATCCTAACTCTTATATTTTCCTACACCTTAATAAAATATTCCAAGTCTCATCGATTATTATACCTATCTTGATATTAAAATAGATGCAACGTGGAGTATTGCATTAAACGTTAAACTATTACTGCCCTAAGGTATTCTCAATTAGAGTATAAAATAATAACACGTAATGAATTACATATAGTACAATCATGGTATATTTATTGTATATGATTAAATTCCTTTGACACTTAATTACATTCTTGGAAATCCGTGAATTTATCAAAAGGATACTTTCCATCGGAGACGGTAATCACAGAATGCGTTGACGAAGATATTTCTCTGCGAACCACGATGTTCCAAAATCTCGCGAAACACGTTTCGTAAGGCAGCATGACGGTGTAAAAAATTGGTCTCTCGCCTCGAAGCTCCATTCTGATTAACGATCCCGCTTTCAGCAGCCGTTTTGACGCTACCGCGCATTTTCGTTCCATTGAGCGTGTCATTAAGCCGGAATCAAACAGGGGGCCAACTGACCTCTGCACGTAGAAAGTAGGGGACAAAGAGTGGATCGAGACCCGAAGCTGTTACCGCGAAATCATCGAATTTAATATTTTTCAATATTCAATCGGTCCGTGCCTATTAGCAGTTAGTTGGATGGATCAACTTTCTTGCGTTTACGTTTTCTACTTCGCCACAAAAAATTGTTTTCCCTTGGGTTTGCCTCCGCCATTAACCGTTATGGAAAGAGAAACCGTCGGTATTTTTTTAATCACAGCTCGGCGACTACTTTGTTTGTAGAGTTTTTTGGCGCACCTTCTTGCAATCTGTTCTTTAGGTTTCTCTCTGGAATTGAATTTCTCTTGAAATTGTTTAATCTGTTATTGATATAGCTTTGCAATATAATTAGCAGTGGAATTTTTAATTCTATTCGTTGGTGCACATATATAATTCAATATATCTTTCTGCGAACTTCAAGTAATAGAAGGTTAAGCTGTAGTTCTTCTCACTAAGCCCTACTAAAATTCTGTGCGAGAAAATTCAGTTGAAGTTCAGGTCAAATGCAAATTATTACTTGAACGAGAATTGACTGCATTAAATTCGCCGTCGCAACTCCAAGTTCCAACCCCTTAAGAATTCACAAAGTACACGGCAAAAATCCCTTTCAAGCTTCCGTATCAACTACCTTACACGCGCATAAAAAAATCTCCACAGCACCCTTCACAAACAACCTCCAACCATCATCCTGAATCATTTTACAATTAGACCCAAGTCTAACCTTCCCGAGTGTAACAGTATCAAAGAAAACTTTCGAAATCGAAAAGCTCCCTCCCCTACTGCTCTAATAAAAAAAAACACCATTCAAAACATCTACAGTAAGATACTCCCGGGTGCAAACTGACCCAGCCTCCGACTTCCGCGTGATCACTCAAACAGTCCACCGCACGATGATTAAAAGATCCCACAGCCTCCCGCGAACCCATAAAGTGCCACACGGAGAATTGCAAAGCATGGAATAAATCGAGAAGCTAGTCCCAGGTGACTTTGCAAGCCCGCGCGACAAGGGAGCGCCTGCGCGCTGCTCATGCTTCGCCGGTACAGCGAGGCAGTCGGAGGAGTTCCTTCATACGTCGCCCCTCGCGCGTGATTTACGAACAAGTCGTCCTCTCCTCTCTTCTCCGTTTCCTAATGCAATCCATTCCGCTTCGACAGCCTGCAGGCGACAGATACAGCACCGATGTATAAATTACCCGCGGACCAATTAACATTGTCGCCAGACGATGGCCCCGCGAGCCAGCCGGCCTTACCACCTAACCGCGGGGGTGGGCAGCAAGATTAATCGAGGCCTCTCCCCGCCCCTCTCTCGGTGCCTATCTGAAAAGCGTACTCGCGGGAACCCGTTGGCTGCCACGAGGGAATTAATTCCGCGTGTAAATTGCGCGATCGTCGAGCCGGCTCGTATCCCGCTGACTTTTTGTTGCTTGCCGTTCGAAAGCGACCGCGTGGCGAGATCGGCTCTACGCGCGTCACCCCTTCCCCCCTCGGGACAGGAACGGCCGTGGGTATCGTTTCCCATAACGTCGTCCCTAACGACGCGACGGGTAAAAATAAATGTCGGGCAGATCGGGGGGCGAAAGGGGGGAGCGCCCGGCTTCCAACGCGCGCTAATCTGCGCCGGGAGAAATTTCGCAGGAAGCGGGGCAGCGCGGGCCGCAACAGGCTTGGCTCGTTTCCCTCCGCTGTTTTACAGCGGCGATCGCGCGCCACGCCGCCTCGAGACTGTAACTCAAAGTGCGTTCAAGTTTGGAACCGTAATCGGGCTCGTTATCTGAATCCAATGGGCGATAAAGTTGGCCGTTATGGGCGGGGCGCGTTAACCCGTGAAAAGCTTCGCCGCGACTTGGCGGGCATCGTTAGGCGGACACGGCACTCGGGTAATGGATTTCCAATTATTACGGCGGGGAGTTCGACGGAGTTTCTTTTTGTCGCTTGCTATCGACTGAGCGGGCGGGAGTTGTGAGCGTGGCTCTGGGTATCGTGTCTTCTAGCATCTTTTGCATTCTTGGCAGGAAAGTGTTCTTGGGTGGGATGCTAGGGTGTGTGCTTTTTATCTTGAAGATGAGTGGAGTTTCGTTACAAAGTTGCTCGGCTGATTTATAAGAGTGGGATATCTACATGCCACTCATACTGAAATGAAAAGAATACCTATTTTTCCAAAAAACTTCTCTTCCAGGTCGCAGTTCTTTTATTTTGTCGTTCCACAGTTTCTTACGTCTCCAATTTACAATCAGGCTTGGAAATCAAATAAACCTTTCTGCCGTTGTAATTAGGTACCCCAACCAAGTACCTTAATTCATCACAGGCAGTTTAAGCGGTTACGCCTAATCAGGAGGCCGGAAAGAGGCGATTTTTTTTAAAAAAGCGGAAGTGTATATTTTTACACAATTTTTTCCATTTAAAAAACAACATTTAAAGAACATTCGGTAATTTTTTGCAGAAAAATATTTACGTTTATAATAAAAATACAACGACATCCAAGAAAGCCTTTTTAAAAACGGTGAGCAAGGTATTTAAAAGCTACTGTACCAATATTTCTACAATTTTGTGCGCTTATTTTTTATATAAAAATCTACTAAATGAGGGAAAGATTTTTTCTCCAACGTATAGTTTGGATTATATCCATGAAAAATAGCTCCATGGTTATCACTAATTGCCATTTTTTGTTGATAAAATCGAAACTATACAATGAAAAAAAAATTTCCGTCATTTAATAAATTTTTATATAAAACATAAGCCCCAAAATTTCAGAAAGATTGTCACAGTAGTTTTTTACATATCTTGCTCCCCGTTTTTAAAAACGCTTCTTGAATGTCCTTGTATTTTCATTATAAACGTAAATATTTTTTACAAAAAATTCCCAAATCTTCGTTAAATATTGCTCTTTTAAGTGCAAAAAGTTCTGTAAACATATAAGTATCCGCTTTTCCAAAAAAAAATTCTCTAACATTCGCCTCTTTTCGGCTTCCTGACTACTTAGGTATAACCCCTTAAGACACCCACAACTTACATCTATTCCATCCCATTTTTCTGCGCCATCCGTCGTCCCATACATCCTCGGTACCTCTACTCTCCGTCTTACCCGTCGCGCACATCAACCTGTGAAAGGGTTACCCAGTCTCTTACGTGGCGAGAGTCCTCGAACCGTTTCTCTAGAACGTCTCCGGCCGACTGCGAGGCTCGCGTATTCCATTCGCCCGTAACTTCAGGAAATGCCCGCCGCAGAAACGTCCCCGGCGACACGTTGGAAAGATGATCCTTGTGTACGCGCCACCGTCGGCAGCTCCTCTCGGCGGCTCGCGATTCACGCGATATCTCATTGTCTAGCCGCGCATTGTTGCGCAATTATGCGCGGCCGCGCACCCTTTTAGCGAGAGTGGTTGCGTAATGCCGCGCGCAGAGCTTGTACCGGTGTATCCATTTATAAACCCCCGTTGCGGCCGCCATTGACGATCGGTAACTCCTCGTTACCGCCGACTACCGCTGTCCTACGAGGGGCCATTTCTTAACGGGTACCCCGCGCACGGAGCGCGCCGCGTCGTGTCTCGTACACACGCATCTCTCACCCACGGTTCCGGCTGTTCGGTGATTTAGCGGCGCGCAGACGGAATCGCGTAATGCATCGCGCGAGACGCGTCGATTCCACGTATTACGCATTAACTGCATTGCCGCTGCAAGGGAGACATAAAATCGTATTCCACGGGTAGCGGTTATTAGGAGATGATCGTTGCTCAAAGATATCTCCGCGTAGCGACGTTTTAATCGGAAGTGTTAGGTTAGGCGGAGCGGTTAGATTTTAGGGAATTCGCTAAGGAATCGGTTTCGGCTCCGACGCCGGGCGCATGCGCGAGAGTGCTGCGCACTCGCGCTGCGCGTGGACGCGTGTCTCGTCCACTGCAGTGATAGAGGGTTACAAAGGCGATGCTTAAGTTTTGGGGAAAGGAAACGCGATTATAGTGGCATAGCGATTGCCAGTGTGCATGTACTGTGCTGCTTATTAAGTACTGCTTACTGGTAGGTTAGAGTGACAGTTAGGGACGAAGTTGTTATTTCAGGAAAATGAGGCAAAGTGAGTTTAAACGTACGGTTTGTCGGAGAGAAAGGGTACTCGTCAGCGTTCTACTCGTTTTCTTCTAGCAATAAACTGCCGCGGCCGCTTAATATCCTTTCGTTATTTTTCCGCGCGGCGTGCAGAGCGCGGGAGGAAAGGCGAGTACGACGCTCGAGCGAACTTTCCCTCTTGATGGGCCTGGAGAAGAGGGAACACGGCCGGGGATAGACACGCGCTTTGAATGAGCTGCTTGCCACGAAAGATTAGCTTCGGCTGGCTCCCACGCCTCATCTCGCTATCGCATCATCGCGGAGATTCGATCTCTCGCGCTTCCAGACCCCTCGAACGATAAAGCGAGCGCTGGTCGCGGTGTCGAACCCGAACTGCTCGCCGCGAGAACACGCGGGGTCTGTTGGGACGGGCTTATTAAGGAAGAGATATTCGCTCGTGGTTTCCGCGTGTACATCGAATACCCGCGCGCGGAGAATTGATGTCCCCGTGGACGAGCCGCTTATCGACTCGGACGCGGTACACGCGTAAATCAGGGGAAATATGAACGGAACGGCGAGATAAGTCCTGATGTATTAGCGCTAAGACGGTGAGCGATGATGACGTTAAACGCGAATCCTGGTCCACGGGTTTTGATAAAAACCCGTGGATGGGTGATGTACACCCCGTTCTTTAAGTCACGCGAGTTTCGTTTTTTAGGTGACTATTGATAGGAAATTGTATAGATGATAGTGTTTGTTGGGCAATGTAGGGAATTAACGGCCCTGAAGCGCCTTCTCTGGCACGAAAGTGATGCCGAGACACCGCCTACCCTAGTAGCATTTCTGGTTGGCCCGCGGTATCCCCAAGTTGGGAATTAGTTGGCCATCAAAATGCCAACAATAAATGCTACTAGGGTAGCGACTCCTAAGGAGAAAAAAGGAACGGAGGAGATAGGAAATTAATACAGCGCGCGATGTTAGTTAATATTGCTCGGAGCGCACCTAAGTAAATTGAGATGAGAAGTAGGGGAAATGTAAATTTGATTAAACTCTTTTGATTGCTTCAAATAACTGTCATATTCATAATCAGGGATGGAAGACACTAGTATATAGCATCCACTTATTTCAGAAGTTATCTAATTTAATTTAATTTAATTAAAATTTAGAATATTCTGCTTCAAAGTAGCAACTCTCCATATCACTCACTTCTTCCTCAATAAAACCCTAAGCCACACCTTTGATACCACTTCTCCCATTTGCATCAACTGCAATAAACGTGAACTAAGTAGTACACGAGCCCACAAGCCAACTTTCCCAAAGTACGTTGATGTCAAAGATTTTACCCACATAAACTTTCTCTGCAAAGCTCCAAACAATATAATTTTCCAAGCTCCTTTCGATGACAATCGAGTGAACCTCCTCTAAGAGGGCTTCTTTTCGAAACGAGGGACTCGCATGAGGGCCTAATCGTCGCGTGCGAAGAGGACAGTGAACCAGCGGCGTGGTTCTCGTACGTCAGCGCCGCGTGACTCACGTTCGCAGGATCACAGAGGATCGGCGGATTTCAGAAGGCTTGGAAAAGCAGGAAGTCGGGGTGCATTATGAAATCGGAGATATTACGCGTGGACGTTGTATTCCCGGGGATCTTATGGGCACGGCCGTGGAAGGTGGTGGCGAAGCGTAGCGTAAAATATCATCGTTATGCACCGCTTGAGGTTAATATTAGTCGCGGCGCCGGCAGTCCGCGATATTTACTATAAGCCCCATTGTTTTATGCGGCGCTGAAGCCCGTCGGACAGCCGCTGATACAGTTGTACGCCTCGCCTCCGCGCGCTACCACGCTGCCAGCAACTCTGCCGTTGCGAAATCAAATTGAATGACCGCTCGCCTCCGATCGGCGCGCGGCCTTTTTATCGCTCCGCGACTTTTCCCATCGTAGATCAAGGAGAGTTGAACAACTTTTATGTTGCAAAAGCAATTGTCGCATGTGACGTTGGAACTGATTTTAGGTCACGTTTCTGTGTTATAGGGAAAGTGAGAATTAAATGTAATATTGTTGATTGTAAGTGGTTGTCAAAATTATGTGGAGTTTTAGGATCTTTTCATGTTTGAGTTTAATATAGTTAGTGGCTGTCATCTGTGGTTTTGTTAGTGGTTGAGAATTTTGTAGCATGTTGGTGGGAGAAGTAGATTGGGGTGGTAAAAGTGGGTGTGTTGAGGGTCAAACGTTTAGGAACGCAGTTTGCATATATTGTAGGTAATGTCGCGTCTCAACCCCACCATGGGATCGCGACTGTTAGTGCTCGCTAGCGCCACCAGAGGTCTAATCTTCCAAAAACTCTTTTTCGCAAGTGTCGGGTCTCACAAGGGAAGATTCCGAACCCGGAAATTCAAAAAATTCTGAAACTTTGTAAATATGTAGGGGGATTTACTCCTGATTACAATGCAATTTTTGTTTGCTGAACAATTTTACTCGAAGGGGGGGGGGGGGAGGGGAAATTAACCCTTGAAAATTCAGTTATTTTCAATTTTTCTGTTATAATTCGCGAACTGTAAGAGATAGAAAAAAAGTTTCACGACAAAAGTTACTTTTTTTAATTAGATCTATCATTCGGTAAAAAATTATTTTACAGTTCGCGAGTTATAACAGAAAATCAAAATATAACCGAATTTTCAGGGTTTAATTTCACCCCCTTCGAGTGAATTTGGACAGCAAACAAAAATTGCATTGTAATCAGGAGGACATTCCCTACATATTCACAAAGTTTCAGAATTCTTTGAATTTTCGGCTTCGGGATCATCCCTTGTCAGTCTCGTTCGTATATATACAAGTTCCAAACTTGTTCCTCTCGGTCCTCATGTGTCTGGCTGACGGTCCCACGACGAAATGCGCGCACCTCTTCTTTTCAGGTAGAGAGACAAAAGATCCTTTTTCGTTCAAGAACGGCGGTTCCGGACGTTTTACAATTAAAAAGAAGGACCCCTGGTCGTATGAATGTAACAATAATACAGTACTGGAAATATTTATGAAATATTTATGGCATCGCTCTCAAACTTTCGTAGTGCGCAGAATTTTCATAGTACAATACATATATGATTGGTAAAATCATTCGTATCCAGCATACTTTTCTTCGTCACATCCAACAAAGACACTATGGTACTATGGTACTTTCACGACGGTATACAAAGAAACCACGCTACCAGTATAACAATTGTATTTGTACACGCGACTGATATTCTTTCCCCCCACAACTGACCATCATTTTAACCCCAGAAGCATCATCTTCTAACACAACTCAATCATTTGTCGCAGGTGATCCCGGCAGAGCGTCGGGTGCCTGAGAAAGAGGAAACCTGGACCCTAGCCCCCGACCATCAGGACCCATGCACCTTCTTCGACGACGTTCCTGAAGCAAAGCCCAAGGGCCCCCACGATGTCGAGAACACAAGGATCACCGCAGACGCAGCTCCCGCTGACACTACCGAGCCCACAGAGAGTGGCACCCTCCCCAGAAGCCAAGAAACCCGGAAGAGTAAAACGAAAAAGGTGAAGAGCTACCTACGAAAGTGCAAAGGCGCTCTCTCCAAAGGCGATGAAAGCGCCACGGAGAAGAAGCGCCAGGAACACTGCACCTCCTGGTTCCTCAACGAGTCTGATCTCCACCAAGAGGACCCTATCCAATCAGAGAAACAGTCAGACCTTTCAAGCGAAATTACCGCGAGAAGTGAAGGAATCTTAGCTCCGGTGTCGCAGGAAGCTGAAGACAATACAGCTCCTCGACCTGACAACAATCCCTCCGAGGACAGCCACGAAGTGACTGCGGACGAAGCCCTAGCAAGGTTGCTCGACGAGGACCGCAGGAACGACCTGAGGAGAAGTCGAACGTCTCTGTACGAGGATGCCAGGGACTCCACCGCGATCGACGAAGACTCTGCGCCTGGGAAAGCGGAACGCGAGAGGAACGACGCGGTCTCGCTGGAGACGCTGACCGCCGAGGACACGAACTTGAACAAGTGTGACTCGAACGACACGCTAATAGCGGAAGTGGTGGAAACGGTGTTTAGCGCGGCTGCGCCGGTCGCCATTGCCGAGGGGAAGGAGGAAGAGTCGCGGGACCGCGATGAGGAGGCGGATGGCGAAACGCTGCCAGCCCTGTCGCTGCTCGGGGTGAGTAGACCCCTTTGTTTACCTGTTTACCTGCCGGGCGAGATTCGCGGCCGGTTTACGGCCGCTGAGCAAACACAGGAATTACTCATAACGCGGCGAGATTTCCCGTGATAACAGCGGACCGATAACATCGATCCTCCAGCTCCTGGCTCCGAGGTAGTATTGAATTTAACGGTACCGCGCCGGGCGGTGGATAAAAGGAGCGTGCTGGGCACATTTGAATACAAACCGCAAACGGTTACCGCGTCGCGCGGCAGTAAAGCAAATTGCAACACAGACACACGGGCGCGTGCACGTGCGTGGCGACGGTGGCGAGCTTATTGTTGGTAATTTATGCCCCCTGGCTTAATGCACTTGTACCGATGATTAAAACGTAATTTCCACCGATGGGGGGAAAACGTGCGGCTCCGTTTCTTTCTTCTACTTCCCCCTTCTGGGCTTATAATTTACGACGCTCGGTTTCTTGTGATTTACACGCGCTCTTTCGTCGTGCCGAGCGGCACAGCGTTGGGTATAGATGGTGTTTGGGTTTCTTTTGCGAGGGGCGAGAATTTAGGGAAAGGAAAGAGGTGACATTTTATTTGTAGGGTTTTGTTGGTTATATGGTACATGATGGATTGCAGAAGGTTAGAAATTGAGGAGATTTGAAAGAATTTGGTTATAATAGTGGTTTGATCACTTAGTCGTTGCTTAATTCAGTTTTCATGAGGCACAAGGTGCCAGTTTTTATTCTCTTTATGACTATTGACTTTGTATCAATATATCTGAATTGGAACTGTACTTACTTCTAGCTTTGAATATCTCTCACATTTAAAACAATTTTGCGTAAGTAGGTACCTTGTAATTACTTACTTTCAACATTCCAATCCTCATGTTTTTTGTCAATGAACTCAGATTGGAAAATTCGCCCCATAATTTAAAATTTAAATTATGTAGGTGCACCTCGGGATAAACTTTTAACTTTGGTTCTCATTTTGGTATCATCCAAAACCGACATCTTTTTTAAGAAGTAATACTACTTATTTAGTAATCAGTAGCGGAGAGGTTAGGGTGTCAGCTTCCCCGTTGGCAAGCTAGCGCTGTGGGCTGCTCCAAACACTCTAATTACTAAAAAATATACATTTATTTCACAAAATTTTTTTCTGTTTTTCTGCCACTTATGTATTTTTGAAAATTTTATTTATTTCTTATAAAAATTAAATGCTAGTCTTATAGTTGTGAGTGAGCCTCCTTTGTCACCTGGCAACCAATATTTTTAATCCGCCACTGCTAGTAACAAGTAACACGTGTAGTTTGATATTCAGCGCGGGTCAAAATGGACCCTGTACCCGCCAGGTGAGTGTTAATACTTCCTGTCTTGTCATCCTTTAAGTGACCCCACATAAGAATTGTTCCAAAGTGACTGGAACTTCCTTTCTCTTTCATTTCCCCCACATACCCGTCGTTTGCAAGAAACACGCCAAGAAGATTCTCGAATTTCCCACTTTTGGGCCTCAGGCCGTGGCCCATGTGTACTTGAAAGCGAAACCCAAGAGATTCCGCTGAAGTTGGCGAGCGACACGGGAAAAGGCTCGCGGTTATCGGTGAATTTATAAGGGCCACGTGGCGCGGACACGCGAGGTCGTCCGTGTTCCCTCGATCGTTGTCTCCCGCCTGAAATTCGCGTGGGCGTAACGTCGAGATTGCTGCGAATTTGTCTCGTTTATCGATCATGCCTTATCGATGACAATACACAGGGGCTGGGAGGGTGGGGCATGACTCGTGGGACTCGAGCTCGCGTTGAGACTTCTAATATTTCACAAGTAAGTACTGGAACATTACGAATATTCCTCAAATATTCAAGCAGTGAAAGCTTTTTAATACATCTCTAACTTCGGAGTTCAGTAACTTTTATCTAAAACGGATAATTCGGGAAGACCATTTTTGTGGTGAACTTCAAAGGGGTGCCTTACCCTTTGAAGCATTATCACACAACTATAATTCCAGAATATTTTAAAATTCGGATGATAAATTATTGTTTATCTTCTGTATCGGGGTTTATTAAATAAATAATATAGATTATATTAATCTTGAAATTAAAAATAAAAATTACGATTATTCAAATGTTCAAAGCCAACCCGAATTCGAATCTAACACCCCAGTTTCATGCAGTGCATATGGAATGCCTTGAACAGATAAAAATTGTACACTCGCAGCCCTACTTCGCACGCGAGGTTACCACGGACCACGTGACAAACGACACCAGCGTGTTCAGTGGTTAGCGATGCCTGTGGCCGAAAGGCACGACCGCCGTACGGTTGAACTTGCGACTGATGTTCCCCGGTGCTGCAGCAGAACGGCTCGGCTCGCTATTCGTCGTGACACCGGCGAACAGTCGTAAGCCCCGAGGCCAAACAAGTGTTCCGACTCGAACTAAACCGTATTTAATTATTGCGCTCGAACCGCGTACAATGAGAGTGGAAGATTGCGTATGAGAAAGGGGGTCGCGGCGGTCGTATAGCCGGGGTTCGGTTAATCGGCTGTCAAAGATTTATGGGCCGAGGATTTTATGGCGCATGATATGGCGAGATGCTGCTGCGAGGATGGAAATAGGGAAAGCTAAGGCCCAGGGTTCGTGCAATTAGGTGAAACTATTGCGTTCGGAAATTCAACAGTAAATGGTAATAAATAAATCGTCTTTATTGCCCACTAATCTAAGGATACAAAGTAGTATGGGAAGTGGTAGCAGTGTAGGTCTAAACAAATTATATGGTTACCATTAATTTCTGATACATGAGAGCTTGAGTTGGCTCTTTTCACGCTCTAAGTGTTCAGGCTTCTTTAAATCTGCTGAAATTCCAGAAGTTGAAATTCCACAGTTGTGTATTATGAATAATTGTATCAAGAATCTTGAAGTTTTGTGTCTACATTTGCAACTATTTCCTTCGTTTGACAGTGGAACTTCAAGGTGTACCTCCAAGATGACAAAAAAATCTCTGGTATAGATTCATAATGCTCCTTCGTCAGAATTATTACGCTGGTGAAATAATCTTTAGACGAAACGCAAGGAGCTCGCTGGTCACACAGGAAAACTCAGCTACGTAATACATAATGTCTCTCAGCAAGTAGAATAGTTCCGTAGCGGGCACGACTACCCCGTTTGGTCCAGGTTAGGCTGGGTTCGTCGAGGTACTTGTTAAGGCGGTCCCGTGGAGCCAGAGGTGTGTATGGGAATTGCAGGTCGTGCTCATTAATTATATCAGACGTGATCTATCTGGACCACAGTCGGTTGTACGGTCGCTCAAGAGTCCCCACGTGCACTTTATAGACGTCGTGCATCGACGGTGGAACGAGTTTGGCGGATTCTCAATACGAGACGCGTCGCCAACTTTGCAAGAAACTGCTGTTGGAAAGCAGATTCGAAAACTTTGGGGGTAAACTGTCGGGGTTCCAAGATCTATCGTAATTTTTCAAGTAACTTGGGAAACCTCTTTTTTCTGAAGTTTTCTTTAAAACTATGCACTGCCTCGGTTACTTTCACCATGAAATATGGAAGTTTCTCCGAGTTTCAGTATTGGAGTAGCAAACTTGGGACTCGGATCTTTAAAAAACGATAAAAAGGACGTTTTACTTTTATTTCAAGACCTCTTCGAAAATAGCACAGAGAATTACACACATTAGGGATGATATAAATCTTCTTTACTCAGGAAAGCATTCTGCTTAAGAAAGAATAAAAAAAGACGATTACGGTCAGGAATAAAGTAATAAAAGCTCGTGAAGAACTGAATTCTTCAAGAGCGAAAAAGGAGCAGTGCTTCCGTGTAACAAGCACGCGAAATAGCAACGGTTCGAGGAATGTCGCGTAAATATCTAGCTCGCGAAGAAACTCCAGGAAGTGGCGAAGCATGGCGAAGTTCATTCCACTTGTCTCAGGGCGGATGGTGCCCGCGGGAAGTGTGTTTGGCGCGTGCACGCGAGTGCCACGGATAGCGATGGGACGCAAACCATCTCGAGGCAGCTGGAGCCAAGTAGCAAAATTCATTAACCCTCAAAAAATTCTACAAACCTTATACTCGAAAGTCTGTAACGCCAGGAAAACCTTCAAATATATTTTGCTCCCTATTGCAACTTTTCTGAACTGAGTAATATTAACTTGCAGGAGTCAAAAATCAAATCAGTTAATAAGGTAGCCAATCTCCACCTAACCTCACTATTCCTCTACTAAACTTCCGGCTACTAAAGCTAATACTGATATTATTTATTTTATCAGAATAAACTTAATCAATATTTTCAAAGCAAAAACCCGAAGCTAAGCCACGCACCCAGTGCCATTTTCGAATCTAAACGCTCGAGCTATCTGAAAGCATCGTGTTGCCCGTTTCTTGAAAAATCTCGAAGCACGTGTAAAGTGCCGCCATTAGCCACAGGTGATAGGTGGGTGCGTTCGCACCAGGCGTTAGATCGTTCTCAGTGGGTCGAGCGTGGCTCGGCACGTACGCACACGGGGTGGCGTAAATCTGGCCGGTCGACAGTGTCGATCGCCGCTGAAACGCTACCCGATCATCAGTCGTGAAAGTGTAGCCAGGGAAAATGATCGGGCGATCCGTGTTGCTCGGTGCACGGCCGCGCACGCACGTGTCCCTCCCCCCCTTGCCGTTCGGGCCCCGCGGTCTTTTCAGCTGCGCACGCATACCTACGGGGCCCGTTAGCCTCCGCGTCGGATTATAGATTAAGCCGCGCCTCTCTTGCGCGGCAAACGATAAGCGGAATACGGCGCGGGATTTATTGTAATTGGCGGTAATGATGGTTTTACGCCGCCGCTGCCACCACCGTCGCCATTAAACGGCCCCCGCGTCGCGCACCCCTGGCCCCCTGCATACTTACGATCGCGGGACCGCGAGCAAACGCACTTGCACACGTGCTCGCCTCTTCCTTTACCTTCAATGGGTATTCGGTGGGAGGTATAGCGATGCTCAGAGTTAGTATTCTTTTGTGGTACTGCTGGAAGCTGGTATGGGCCTGAAGAGGATGTGGGTCCTATTTGGGGGGATTTTGATATTTTTGTTCGCTGTAGACATGATTGGCAAGGGAAATTAACTTCGGTAACTTGAAATTCTAGCTTTAATGAATCTTTGGTGATATAAAAATTCTGACTTTAATGAAACTTCGGTAACCCGAAAATTCTGAATTTAATGAAACTTCGGTAACCCGAAAATTCTGACCTTTATGAAACTTCGGTACTCCGAAAATTTTGATTTTAATGAAACTTCGGAAATTTGAAAATTGTGTCTTTAATGAAACTTCGGTAACTCGAAAATTCTGAATTTAATGAAACTTCGATAACCCGAAAATTCTGACTTTAATGAAACTTCGGAAATTTGAAATTGTGTCTTTAATGAAACTTCGGTAACCCGAAAGTTCTGGCTTTAATGAAACTTCGATAACTGAAAAATTGTGACTTTCGTCAAACTTCGATATCCCGAAAATTCTGACTTTTATGAAACTTCGGTAACCCGAAAATTTTGAATTTATTGAAACTTCGTGTGGATGTAAAGAACATAGGAATATGCAAGGAGAAAATTTTTTTTTCTATGGAAATTCAGAGTGAGGGGTGAACTAGGGACTTAATCTTATTGCGTTTTTTTTTAATATAATTTTATATTTCTTTTGATAGCGTGATAAACCTAAGTAAATTATACTAATATAAAGAACTGAACAATTTTTATATTTGAACTCCCTAAACTCCACCTGAAAATCGTAGAACCCAATAAAGAAGATTCACGTGGTGCCTTTAGGTTTCAGGTACCTTCACGTCGTTCCGACTTCGAAATTTCCCGGTGCCTTTCTAGTTTCTTTATTAGCATCGTTCAGAGGCTGTTTAAACATCGAAGATATTGAATAAGCTGGTTACGTGGGGCCGCGGAGCGTCGAATAAAGGATCGTTTCTTCATTGAACCATGGCGGGGCCTGGTCGATGGCGAGCGGCCGATCGAATCGCGCAACCGATCCATTGGACGAGAGAGACAACCAGGCCGGGATTATTCCGCGTGACTTCCGATCGGAATATAGTTTAGCGGGCCATTCTTTTCTCCTCGGTGACTTTCGCCTGGGCGCAGAGAGCGCGAGAGAGCAATTTCTTGCCGATGATCGCGGGCCCGAGGCGCGCCGATAATAAGGTGTCAACGTTCACGGACCCCTCGGTCCCGTGTCAGCCGATTTCCGGGTTATGCTCGTGCGAACCGAAACGACCGAAGCGGTATTCGGTCGACTGGTAATCACGGCACCGCTGTCGATGTCTCTCGACAAAGACGTCGCTCGGCCGATCGATCGAGAACGAGGCTACGAGTTCACCTTCGCACGAACGCTGCTTAACGCCCGACACGGTTAATCTTCCTTGATTCTTATCGTTTTCGACTGTGTACACGGGCAAGGAACCGATCTATCCGTCGCCACAGGTTAGCCCGTGGGGACTCACAGCCTCCGAGTCGGTCAAGCCCCTCTGAACCATTGATACTGCTGGGAAAGTTTTGCTTTACTCGCCGTGCGCTTCAAATAATACCTCGGACGCTTGCCAGAAACCGTATATATGTACCAATACGCCAAAGCTATGTAGCAGGTCGACACCCCTTTGGCGTGAAAACACGCCCGCGCCAAGTTTTAATCAAGACTAAGTATGAAACCTCACTGTACCTCTGCAAGACACTGCATTGCACTGCTTGTTTTAGGATCTCAGGTATTTAGCAGAAGTAAGAATTATTGTACCTTGTAGACAGTACCTAACAAAATCTCGGAGCAGCTCAGGAAGTATTAGTGGTGTAAGGTCCTGGGGTGTCTGAAAATTCTGCAACTATTTGGTCGCACTTTCAGACACCCCAGGACCTTACACCACTAACTCCAGGATTTTGACTCAAAGGAGCTACTAACTTCGCTCCCCCTTGGTTCCTCATCCCTATGCCTGCATATACTAGCCATACATGAGTGGTGCGATTGCAGGGCCCCCTTCGGGGTATTTTTACAGCTCGCGAGCAGAGGCCCCGTTCGAGGATCTCTCGAAAACGCCTCGTCATTAATAATTCCCCCGTAGTTCGAAACAGCAACACCCGATACCCACCACTTGGAACGTATAAGATTACAATCCTCTCGCTACGGTACTCGACTACCGTTAAATATATGTTTTACAGCGTGTTTCGGTGCGCGTCGCGGCGCCCTCGCGCGCTCCGGCATCGCCGTATCGAGCTGCCTTCGGCCGATTGAGGAGTCGAGCGCGTTACGTGTCCCTCCGCGTCCTGCTCGGCGACGATCCCTGGCGAGATCGGCTTTCAAGGTCGCCGAGTTCCGCCGCGATTCAATGGCAAACCCACGCCGATTCAATGGCACGCTGGCCGTGCGGCTAATAAGCAATTAAATTTCGCGGTTTACCGAGCACGCGCGCTCGCGACACGCTGCCTGCGGTCTACCGCGCCTACCGATCGATTATCGCGTGTCTAATGTACCCATTCTGGCTAACTAAAGCTTTCCAACCCTCTTGCAAATCTGTCCAAGGGAATGGAGAATTCCTTGTGACTCTCAGTGGCACCTTGTATCGCGTAAACGCTGCATTGTTGCGTGTGGAGACTGATTGTGAGTCACTGTGTCTGATTCAATTGCTGGAGAATGCAAGTTCCTGAACCTTCGCTGTGAACTGTGGTCTGAGATTACATACGTGCTTCTACTGTGCAGAACTCTTTGAGAGCCTTTGTATTTATATTGTGAGTTAGAAGTTGGGTACAGTTTCATTGTGACTTTTAATTGCTATTCGAGTTTCTGAGTTTAGACTGATGTGTTGGGTTATTAAATGAAACAACCTACTACCCACGGTTTTTGTAATTAAGAAGCTAGGTAACCCGAAAATTCAGAAAATTATGCAACTTTGTATATGAGTAGAGTACTTCATCCGTAACACAAAGCTATTTTTTGCTAGGGGGTGAAGTCACACCTTGAAAAGAATACTGAATTGTCTTTTTTGTGGAATATGTCGGGAACAGTGAGAGATATCGATAAGAAGTTTAAACAAAAGTTGCATCTTTTTTTTATATCTATAGAACTGTCTCAAAAGAATTATGGAGAAATTTATACTTTTCGAGTTACACTCACTACCAATCCTTAATTCGATAATTATTTCATCTCCACAAATTATTGTTCATCTTAACTTTAATAGAATTTCCAAGTGTCTGTCAATGCAACAGGTGAAAAAAATGTGAAAGCTGTTGTGGATAATTTTAATTTGTCTCTGTTGCCCTTAAAGTGTGATTCCCGTTTCAATTCTAGAGCAAGCTTCAGTTCCAAGCCAGTTCTGGATTTTCTTATCGACGAAGATGGTAGTCTCCCTCGCGATCTATCTGCGTTAACTTTCGTAGGATACCCATTCAGTGCGCCTATGATCGCCTTATTCTCGCCAATTAACGTGGTGTCACGACCCGACACGTTTTTCTCGGCCCCCCCACGACCGCATTTTATCCACTTCTTATCCGCGGAAATTGCTCGATTGGCATTCAAGGAGCCTGACCAGCCTCCGTACCTTGGGAATCGTAATTGCCATTAAGAGAATGAGAGAGGACACGTCGACCTCGATGGACGAAGGGTGAAATCGGCGCGATGCATTCGTTTCTCGTTATCGGCCACTAAATAATCTTTATACCATTCCTGAAGACCTAAGAAACTTTAACGAGCTTTTTTCGCCCACCGTCGATTCCGAAAACCGTCGTGAAATTCGAGGTCCGAACGATTGTCGGTTTAGTTCTGATAAGAATCGTCGAAATCGCAGTAACCTTCGGAGAAAGCATCCATGGAAACGGCTGCTTTCACGAAACCGCGAAGCACATTAATGGGACACTTTTTCCACTGACATGCACTTTGAGGCAACACAGAATTCTTTATAACACTCTTCTTCAAATCGAGGTCATTGATTCCGTTCGTACAGAATTAGAATTTTGAATGAATCAATCATAAATCAGCAATATCATCCTCCTACTTAATGGAACTATTCCTTAGATACTATCTTTAATTAGATTTCAAAAAGTTAGCGTGTACATCCGACGCAGCCCGTGCGTTGAACGCCCCGTGGGCGTTCGACAGATATGGTTAGCACACAGAACTACAGGATTTCCGCACGTGGGGTTACGCTGAGCGATTCACTCTCAGTATCAAAATGATTAAGGCTTCGGTTCACATTTTACTGTCCTGTAATAATATCCAACTTGAATCCAGGTCATCGGGTCGATGGTATAATAGGATTTAGATGGATTTCGAGGGTTCAGCTCGTCGCAAGGGAAAAGCTCGCCCCTGCAGATGAGAACCGTCTCGCAGACGTGTTCCTGACGTTCGGAGAAAGTGATTGGCCAGAGAGGCTCTAAGGCAGGGCGCCCATCGCTGGTCTCTCGACGGTCTCTCGTGATGCTCGTGATACGACGATATCTTCTTGCTGCACCCGATGCACATGAGCCGTGCCGCGCGTGTCAGTGGCGAACGGGTCACGTTTCCGGTAATTAATGACTCACGTCATCGGCGAGGTCGAGGCACCGGTTACATCTGTCGATCGTTTGTTGCATCCGGACGTGGACGCTCGCTGGACGGACCGATCGTGCCGCGCTTTTATTCACAGACGCTGGTAACCGTCGAGCCTCGATATTTGCAGCAAGATGGTTGGCTTTTTCGTTGTGGTAGAGGGTGTATGTTGTGGGAAGGGAAGGGGGGAATTGAGAGAAGGGTGGATTAGGTGGTGGGATGTGGAAGAGGGAGGAGGAGGAATTGAAAATTTAATGGGTGGTATGGGCAAATGACGATAAGGTTGTAGGTGCACCAGAGGTTTCTAGGAAGATCTGAGGGCATTCCAAGAAGCAGTGAGGTTTGTAGGAGGATCTAAAGGTTTACCAAGCAGTAGTGAGGTTTGCAGGAGGATCTAAGGGTATACCAAGCAGTAGTGAGGTTTGCAGGAAGATCTAAAGGTCCAAGCAGTAGTGAGGTTTCATGGGAGATCTAAGAGGATGGGATGAGAAACAGGAGAGTCTGTGAGAGATTTTTAATTGTACTGATTATTATAAAAGAGTTGTTGCAAAATAGCCGTCAACTAAGCAAATGACATGATAACGTCACTTTTATAATAACCGCTTCTACAATTTGGGAGACATTCAATGGTTTAAGAAACATTTTTTTTATTATAAGTTACTCATCAAATTTTACAATAATAGATATGTTTGACATTAGAAAGGCATAAATGTTGTGAAACATTTTGTTCAATAATGGAAAAATATTTTTAATACGCCCAAATGTAACAGTCTAAATATTTCGAATAAAAAAGGCATACACCACTTTCGTAATCACCGACACAATTGGGTTAGGTACATTGCATTGTGGAATCAGGAATTCCCATAAGAGCGAGCCTGGAATAAGAGAACTCGACTGGACGGGTTTGGTGGAGTTGGTTAGGCGGCTGATTATTTAGTAAGCGGAGCGAAACTATATAGGCGAAAATTTAAATTTGAATTTTCAGTTGACCTGGGTGCGGGATAGTTGTCTTTTGATTAACCAAACACAACTGTAAAAAAATTTTGTAAAAATATTCATGTCTGCAGGTTCCTTTTTCTCTTAATCTTATTTTTTACATTTTTAACAGAAAAAGGAACCTGCAGACATGAATATTTTTACAAATTTTTTTTACAATTTTGTTTGGTTAATTAAAAGACAACTATCCCGCACCCAGGCCAACTGAAAATTCAAATTTAAATTTTCGCCTATATAGTTTCGCTCCACCCTATTATTTAGTCCGCAGAGGATCCGCAGGATTGTGAGTTCAAGTCCCATTTCCCGAGGCCCTTTTTTCTGTGGCTCCCGAATACAAAAATTACAAAACCTATTCCTACAATACGAATCACCTACAAAATTTCAACCAAGTTCACTAATATCCCCACAAAAATTGGTGCTACGGAGTAAACTCCGACAACTCCACCCATTTCTCCATTTTCTGTTTCGCCATGCGCATTGGAAACCTCGCTATTGCTTGGTCTCCATACACCAAGGTATTTGGAAAGGAAATAACAAGGTAAACGTCTAATCAGGGTGCCAACATATAGAATGGAGAACAAAGTAGGGGAATACACATACTTGCAGGAAAGTGGAGAAAGGATTTGCAAGATTTACGAGGAGTGGGAGGAGACACGAGAACTTCTGTTTCCTTGGAACAGAGAATGAGAAAATGGAAAAGTAATAAAAGACAAGATACAGGAAGATTTTGATTACAGAACTTCGTCTCTCAACCAGTTTGCTGTTTACTTAATTTGCTTTGCAGATCCACGATGGTCAAACGGTTCAAGGAGCCCGCTGAAGTCACTTAAGCAGGCAAAAAGGCTAGACACATTAATAAAAGGAGCCCGACGTATGCGAATGAATGCTCACTGCGACTAAAAACTCGCGTGAATCTTTTACGTAACAAACCTCGCTCGTCTCTGCCGAAGAGAATGTAAAAGCCACTCGAAACTCTATAATTCCTCGTTCTAACGCATTCAAATTTCCACGCGAGTGCTCCGGAGCCGAAATTAACGTACCCGGCGCGTTCGTCACGGTTTTAAACGCGTGAATTATAAAACCCGCGCTCGTTTCACGCTGAATAACTTCCTCCCGCGATGAAACGATTTATCTGCCATTAATCCGCCTCGTTCGCTGGAATTCCACGCTCGTTATTCGCTGTACCGTCGAATCTGTACCGAGCAAACACGCTCGACAGTTTTTTCTACTTCCGTGAAATAAAGTCGACGCTCGCGATTCCCTCGTTTGTGAATTCAGCAGCCGGTGCACCGCGCTTCACAGTTAAATGGAGTACAAATTTGTAAGAATGTTCGAGGGGTGGTAGAAGTCTCAGAGAAACAAAGGGAAGGTTTGAGTGGTGTTTCTTCTGCCGCTGAGCGCAGTTGCGGTCGTACACGTTTGAAGGATTAAAGGATATGGTCGATTAATGGCCGACCGTGGCGTTGGTTCGCTGCCTTACCCAACAGGCGCGGTGGGTTTCATGTGTTTCGCAGTGAAGAACGGTTTGCTCGGGATTTGGGACAAGCGTTGCGTGATTCTATTTCCACGGCACGACTGCACGGTTGTACACTAACCCATATTCCCTCACAGAACGTAGATGAATCATTACGATCGATCACGAGCGCACGCTCAACCCTTCGCGCTACGGTACTATTGCGCCCTAGCATGGCAGGCTCATCCGCAGGAGATTTCCATATCAGGTGTTATTTTTATATGATATAAAATAAATTACAAAAATTAAAGCCGATTTGAAAAAAAATCAAAATGCACTAAAACGTAAAAAATAATTTTTTCCATTACTTAATCTACGACTTTCGTATTTTTTAAATCGACGCCAGATTTACACAGTGCAAATGATAAGGTGCCGATTTAAAAAGTATGAAAGTCGTAGATTAAATAAGGGAAAAAAATATGTGTTTACTTTTTAGTGCTTTTTTATTTTTTTTTGAGGTCGGTTTTTATTTTATTGTATGCTTTTATTGCATTTAACATGCTGAGGAGATATGCGTGTATGTACATAAAATTATAATAATTAGGTGACAATAGTCTTTATTATTAACCGAAATTGGCAAAATATTGGGCCAATATTAATGCAGTGTAGGATGGGGCCACCGGGGCATCGTCCTCTTTCTAATAAAAAAAAAAGATTATCAAAATCAGTTATGCGAGGACAAACATAAAAAAATACATGCGGGTCGAATCTATAACCTCTTCCTTTTTGAAGTCGGTTAAAAAATGTTTCTTCACTTCTTGAAATAGATAATAATATAGTCTGAAAGTTTTAAAAAATTGTATGTATAGTTTCTCTACAAAAAATTCCCAAAAAGAACCTTGATTCTACCCATTAGGGTAATTATGGGAGAGTTGCCGCACCTTACACAAAATGGTCACCATGTCTACATTTTCCAATAAAATTTTTTTTCAAGGATATATATTATTACTTGAACATCTTGTGCCACTACTAACATTAAAGAAAATAAGTAAATAAAGTAAATAAAATCGACTGTGTCGTATTTTATTAGTGATAACCCGGAAATACCAAAAGTGCGGCGTCTCTCCCAATGCGGCGTCTCTCCCAATGCGGCATCTCTCCCCAAATTACCCTACACTAGGTTCCCTGCTGAAATAGTTTAGATCAGTGTTTTAGACAGAGTCTGTCTCTGGACCCACCCTCAGGGTTCTCTCCTAACCATGCCAAAGACCCAAGAACCCTTTCCCAACACTCAGCCTACCATTACAGATCCTCAACCTCCTATTATCCAAAAGCCTACAAAACCCACCCCTTCAATTCCCAACATTCCAGTCCACTCTCCTCTTCAACCCCTTCAGCGTTCAGCTTCCACCGCATTCCGCTCGCGACACCCAGTGTCCCGTACTCGAGCGTTCCTCGAGGCGTACGGTTCGCTGGGAGCCGGGACGTGATCGACTGCCGCTGCAAGTACCGTATCGACGGCAACGCGACGCGGCGCGACGCCCGTGCACGTCCGAGAAACACGGACCGCCCCGTGCACGGCTATTAGGTAATGGACGGTGATTATGGTCGTGACGTGAGCACGATGCCCCATCGCTGTGGGGTCGTGTCCGCGCGGCCAGCAACGCCGCATCCCCCTCGCGGTGCTTCTTTTTCCAAGAGGAGCACACCCAGCCCTGTGACCCACATCCCACGGTCGCGGCGCGCAACACCGTCGGGCCACCTCTTCCGGCACGAGGATGACATTTTCCACGTCGTTGTCTCCGTGCTCGTCCGCAGGCTGCACGCCCGCTCTCGTCCCGGCGGAGCCACGACGCGACGGTCGTGCTACGTGTATCCCCCCGCGAGCACCACGCTATCCTTCCCGCCCCGCGTGCTGACAAATTTATGGAGCCTCGCTCGGCCGTTATGATTGAAGTCCCCAGGGGGACACGGCGGACTGCGGAGAGACGCGGCGCGTTACCCACAAGAAAGTGGCACGGCGGATTTATCTCCGTGGCAAAGGGTTACCGCGCCTTTCGCGCTCCTTCGAGCTGCAGCCCGAGCTAGGTGAACTTCGCGGGGTACGATGGGTCAGGAGATCGCGTAGCATGCGATGCTCGTGAGTAAAGCGTTGGCTAGAATATGTAAATTCGAGTTTCGGGGTATTGAGTTCGTTGTGTGGGGGGAGATACCTTGATTTATGTGGAATGAAGGTTCAGTAGCTTTTCAATTTGATATAGGGGAGACCGGGGCAAGTTGATACAGAGGCAGGTTGATACAGACGAATTATCTCGACACTGTATTTATTTAGCTCCTTGTGTGTGAGATATGTGAAGCTTCTTGATCAATTCTTTACTACGATCTAGCGTACGTCTGTGTACCTTGACTTTAGCAATCCATTTTTAACTGTTTTCGTTTCTATAGAGAAAAAGTAAATAGTTGTGTTCACTTTCCAATCCGTCTTGAGACGGGATAGAGAATTTTATCACTCAAATTAATTGGGCATCACATTGAGTCCTTTGAAGGTAAGGGAATTACGTTTTGTTATTTTGTTTATATGCTCTACATTTGTTTATGGAGATGTTTGTATATAATGACTTCCTGTGGGGTAAGTTGATACGTTTTCTCTGGGGCATGTTGATACTCATGGGGAGTGTATCAATTTTTCCCAACTACTTTTAATTGGATTTTTTCTTTTATTTCTGGGAAGATGGTACGAAATTATGTCAGAAAAACGAATCGCGGAAAAATACCATAAAATATTTTTCAAAAAGCGTGTGTTGGTGTAGAAAAGGAGTCAAAGCGCCAGAATATACGGAATAGATAAAATAGCTTTATTAAGATACATTAATAAAAAGAAGCAAGCACCTCATATTAAAGTGGGATATTCCAGACATCCATCTTTTACTCATTAAACGGATATTTTACAGATGTATCAACATGCCCCAGAGCAGTATCAACTTGCCCCGTATTGGGGTAAACTCAACATTTAATTTACAATATTTTAAAGAGGAAGGACCAAAGTCTATTTTAGCGTATTTGTTATTAAGTAATTAATTCAAACAAAAATGAAAAAAATTGAAAACTGAAAAACGTATCAACTTGCCCCGGTCTCCCCTATGTTATTTTATTATACTTTAAAATACATTTTAAATAAATTTTAAAATACTGCCATAAACGTAAGAGTTGTTAAGAGTGAAATGGTGTATATCTCTGTATATCTCTTTCCCTCTCGTGGGATTTCGATCAAACATGGCGGACAGTGGCTCGTGTCCAGACTCTTATTAAAGTGTCTAAATCGCACCATCGGCCGATCCCAAACGCCGAATGTCTACAATCCCGTTAACTACTTGAAACTCCAATATTCTTCAATCTTTCATTTGCTGAGCGCACTCAGTCCTCGATTCGTACCCCAAGCATCCTCTCCCCCATGGGACCTCCACCAAAGGCACGTAGTTGGGACCACAAGCGTGGAACAACGGCTAAACGAAGCTGTTAATAAATCCCGGTCTCGTGACGGTTGAAAAAGTTGATTGAATCGGGCCCGGGCGAAAGCAGTTTTCGTCGAGGACGGTTGAATCGCGGGCGAGCTCGCGTGTAATACGACACGCGGCCCTTTTTGCCGGGCCACGTTCCCCTCTTCTTTTTCTCGCCTCGGTGGTCGCCGTGACCGGTAGAAAGCACCTGACGACTGCTTGATCGCACTTCACCGGTTTCTTTGGCGAAGAAAGCCATGAGCGGCGTCTGGAAAGTCCGCGCCGGGGCGGGACGGCAGGGAGGACGAAGAGGGCGAAGAAGGACGACGACGACGGAGGTGGAAACGGGGGAGACGAGCCGGAGGATCAGCGGCGCGTTAGCAACGCTTGTAGTCCGTCAGCCACCACGACACTGGATGTCTTTCTTCATTAAAGACCGTTCAGACGTCCCGGTGTGTTGGGACGTCCACCTGGACGGCTCAATCGGGGCCCCGCAACCACGGGAGGATACCCCCCCGGTGCGAGCGGGCCCGTTTCCAGGTGTAAAACATCCCGATAGTTCGCGCTCCTTCGGGTCATCATCGCATCTGGCATCGCAATTAAAGGTCACCCCCGTCTCGCAACTTCTGAGGAGAAATTGCGTTTCCATCCGACCCTCCGTCTATTTTCGCGTCCTCCAGGCTCGTGTACTGTGCGCGCTCCTTATGAGCCGAGTGGCGATAGTCTGGAGGCTTTGGCACCTTAAGGTTATGGGTTTAGTCGACAAGCATCGATACTGGGGAAGCGAAACTCCACACGCCGAATGGAAGCGATTAATAGAGTGTCAGTAGGTTTTCCATTGCAGAGGGTGGAACGTTATTAGCGGGGCTACCAAAGGGGTGGTGATTTTTCCAGGGAAGATTTAACGGGCGGGGGATGAACAGTTGCCGTCTGGGACCCAACCCAGAAGGCCCTCCGGTGTTGCATCCGGAGTTGGATAAGTTTTTTATTTAAATAAGAATTTCGAGTAACGAATAAATGTTAAAAACATTATTAAGTTGAACAATTCGTCGAATAAGTTTAACTTTACCTTCAACTTTAACTTCAAGTTGAAAACATTATTCGACACTGAAGTAGAATTGCTCGACGAAAAGAATTAACTTTATTCGTCGAATAATCTCAAGTTAAAGTGATTTTAATCGATCCAAATTCAAGTAATTTTTTATTGAGTTAATGCCTAACTCAACAAAATTCCTCTGCCATGCCCCATTTCCCCCCCAAATATACTTGTATCCAAATACAATATTTTATTTTGTTTCCCATAATATTCCTACCACGCGTGCGTAAATTAATTAATAATAATTCTGTTATATCAACAGCGTGTCCCAGAGCATTTGCCATCTGGGCCATTTTTCTTAAACCCGCAACTGGATTCTTCCAATAAAAGTGAATAGATACTATAAAATAGAATTATGTACAAGCTTCAGAAAGCTGAGCTCCACTGCGACAGAATATCGCATAGCCAACGCGTAGGACTGACAGCTTCCAGTAGAACTGACGTGCTATAGACAGACACGTTACCCGAGCCATACTCCGCCGCACGCGATCGTGGTTCAAAACAAGCTTGGTACAAATAACTTCGAAGCCCAACTTTGACTCACTTTTGCACTAACCATCTTTGCAATTGTCATTGCCATAATCAGGCTACCGCATGAGTGGGTAATATTCATTACTACGACGAGCTGTGCTACGAAGAAAGGGTTCCGTACGCGAGCAGTAGGCGAGTGGAGTCGTTAAACGTGCCGCAAGAAAAGGGATAATCGTTGAGAGGGAACCCACGCGCTCTCCCAGCCCTTTTTGCCAAGGATGCACGCCGAAGCATCGCTCTTTGCTCGATATTTACTCTCCCTGTACCTGGACAGCGTGCCCGCAGCGTGTACGGGCTGATTATCTATCTGCCTTTCAAGCGACGCGACTAACTACATACTGCCACGAATCGAATCAGTGGGCCTCGTGTGGGGAGGCGCACGGGCGTCAACACGCCTCAAAGATCTTACCGTTGAAAAGGGACGTCGGGGATCACTTTAAACGTTGAGGCTCGCGGTTCATTTGCACCGTGGGAGGGTGACTGAATTTTTTAGCAAGGTTTTCACAGATTTCATCGGTGGACTGGCTGCGAGCGGGCTGTGAATATCCTAAACAGAATTTTTGATTAGTCGCTTTCTTATTCATCGACGGCTGTGGAGTGAGAGGACGTAAGACACTTATTTTAATTCTCGAGTGAATTTTGCCTTTGTGAGGAGGAAGTGAAAATGAATATGAGTGAGTGGGTAATATTGAAATTTGTTTACTCGGGTAATTTTTTCAGTTAGTTATCGGGATCTTTTTAGAAGATGTTAGGCATTTTGACTTTATTTTCATACATAATTTGTAACTTAAAGTTTTAAAATCGCAGAATAATTCCATTATTATTTAATATATAATACCTACATTTGAGATTAAATCTACTGTTTCACCACTCTGCTCCAAATAAACTTACTTCTATATTATTAGAAATATCTCTCGCAATACGCGGCAAGCGAAGAAATCAGAAGATACCCGGAGTACTCTGCCACGGAAGGAATTTGTCTTACGGTGAAAAATTGAAGGAGA
Organism: Andrena minutula; assembly: GCA_929113495.1. Taxonomy (NCBI): domain Eukaryota; kingdom Metazoa; phylum Arthropoda; class Insecta; order Hymenoptera; family Andrenidae; genus Andrena; species Andrena minutula. The sequence goes on along the minus strand of OV815993.1, from coordinate 72,752,186 downwards.
AGGCTGGCAAGCGAAGTAGCTCGAGGATCAATATTTGTCGTCTTGTCTAGCGCTGACTCGTACTCCGCGGAGAGTACCGCGTCGGCTGCTGTTTCTCGGTTAATTTAACTCTCAATCTCCCTCTTTCGAGATGCTCGCGCGATTGGAATCTCCGAAAACGGGAACTTTCATCCAGCCGCGAAAGTCACTTACAGAACCACCGTGCACGGTCCGTAAATTGTTATTGTGCAGTTTAATATCATACGTGATAGGCACACGCAATAAATAAACAATTCTAGCTCGCATAAAAGGCGAGGTGCGGTCGTACAAGAATCATTCAAACTTTACCTGCATTGCAAGCAAACAACAAAACAAAAAAAAGCAAAGCGTGACCTATACACAATTGAAGAGTCCTTCTAGAAAACTCTGTAAGTGCCAAAAATCAAATTCTCTACTATAGTATTAATTACCATTGGCACGTAGGACATTTTCCGATTAATTTTTTTTTAAATTTTGGCACTTATAGGTACAGTGTTCTCTACAAGGACTCTTTAATTCAGAAAATAAAGAAAGCAGTCAAGAGAATAGTAACACATAGAATTTAGTGTTACATGTGAGCTGTGAAGGCATTGAGCTATTAAAAGTTCAGAATTCTGCACGGAGGGAGTTGTAATAATAGAAAGAGATGTATGAAAGGGAAGCACAGAATTTTTTTAATTGCACGATAAAAGAAAATTTATGTAAGGTAGATGTCCCTATTACTGCCACTTTATTTACTTTGTTTAATAAAAATGTAACGTATAAAGAATAGTGTACAACAATAATATTAATAATAATAAAAAGAGTCCCAATTTAATAATAATATTCTTGATGTACACTATTCTTTATACGTTACTTTTTTATTAACCAAAATAAATAAAGTGGCAGTAATAGGGACACTGACAGTAATAGGGACATCTACCCTACATGATCACAAACGAAGGAATCCTACTTAGTTAGAAGCAATAATATATAAATAGTCAGCACGGAGTAGGGTAAAAAATTACCTAGGTACTTGGAACTATTCAGCGAGCAGAGAATTTGGTTTGCAAGCTGACGTGTTCATCATCATCTCCCGATAGAAAAATGGTAATGAAAGTTCCATCCAGTTGCCAGTGAAGGCTCGCTGGATGTTGGCGCACGGGAGCGTGCGTCTGCGTCCGTGCAGCGATGGAAGTGTGCCGTGTTCCGTCGACAGGTACCAAGTTTGATCGGTGGTCGCGACGTTAATGCTCCCTATAACCTGGGAGCAGATAACCCTACGACGTGTACGACCGGTTGGCTTAGCGTTCTGCCTCGCGCAAGCCAGGCTATCGTCGTCTCCGGTATATAACCCTCGATGACGTTCCCATCGTACGTCAGCCATGACGACTCGGCCTGGCGTCCTTTTCTTCGGCAAAAAGGAGGTCAGCGGTGTCGCCGGGGATTAGCTCGCGTGGATACTCCGACGTCGATTCGGTGCGGTAGAAAGTCCGTATTTTGGTGGCTGTAGTGGAAAGTGGGATGCGAGGGCGGAAGTGTCCTAAACTTCTGCAGGTGTATTCTTCTTTTCTTCTCTGGTAGTCGAGCGATGACGAGTTTGCATTTGGGCCTTTATTTATTATTAATTAGGATTGCAATGATCGCAGTGGTAGTCAATGGCACCCCCAAAGAAATGGCTTCGTAAAAAGCCTCGAAAGCTGGATTTTATTCTATAAATAAATTGTCATAATCACCTAATAAGTTTCATTGAATTTTCATTAAAAATATTTGTATCCTTTCAACTCGGCTCTCCCAAGATTAAATCCTGAGTGCGCCACTGGCGGTAGTAGTGTCCGAGTGTCATAATTATTTTAAAGGACTGGAGGCTAGCAGTGGAATTCAAAACACTTTTGAAGCTTTCTAATTTCCAAGGATCGAGCGTCCAGGTAGCCGTTGGTTTCGCGAACCCGCTGTCGCGACGTGGCAGCAGGAAGCGTGCTCCTAACGGAACCCTTAATAAACGTGAAACGCGTACGGAATCCGATCCGCGCCGGGACAGGTCGCGCGGCGGCCAGACGCTGGGAGCAACATCGGCCCGTAGATTAGAGTGATAAAGACTGTAAAAGCTTGGGCGCGCTGTGCGTGTCGCTGGCTCGGGCAGCACAGTGAGCAGAGTAAGCGCGTGTGCTGCTCGGTCGCGTTTAGGTGCAGGGAAGCCGCGCGGTGCCTTTTGCAACGATATCCTAGGGAATAGCAAGCAGCCACCGGGCGTGGGTGGAAACGCGCTCCGCTCCGGTACTCCTTCCCTTTGCGTACACGGCCGTCCCGTAACAGGCTAACTTGATGCAAATCAGAGGAACACGATGGAGAGGGCTTGTAACTCGCTATCGCTCGGTTTCTCTCAGCACGCTGCTGCTCCACCAACGGTACACCGAGCTGGCTTTTCTCGTTTGCGCCAACCGATGCCATGGGACGAAGGACACGGCCACGGGGTCGAGCCTCTTCATATTTCCTTTTCGTCCAGGCTTCTCTCCGCTTCGGACGGTTTTATGCTATTTTTCGTTTTTCCTTTGTGGTTTGTTCTTCGGGGAGGAATTTGGGTTTTGTGAGAGAGACTTTGGTGGTTTTGAATGTTGTTGAATGTATCTGTGGTAGATTTCCGGTGAGATTTTCGAAAACCTTAAGGCTTAAGCTACTCAAAGTGTTAACTTTAATGTTAAAACTTAGATTTAAGTTGTAGTAAATAAGGATTAGTTGTTAATGAATAACAACTAATCCTTATTTACTACAACTTAAATCTAAGTTTTAACATTAAATAAGGATTAGTTGTTAATGAATAACAACTATATAAATAAGGATTAGTTGTTAATGAATAACAACTAATCCTTATTTACTACAACTTAAATCTAAGTTTTAACATTAAAGTTAACACTTCATGTGCTTTACTTCAATAAATTCTGGACTAGCCTCTGAGTGATTAATTTTATATATCCAAATTGCACTGTGCAATTTTAATTTTTTTTTTACAAAACTGTGCTTAATATGTTATGTAATTCAGCGGCTGGAATATTAAGAAAAGTCTCATAACGATGTAAACTGTACAAATCTCATAAGGTATATAGAAAAAATTAAACAAAATGTTAAATTCTTCAACACAAAAAATATAGAAAATATAATTAATACGAATATAAGAAAATATAATTATACGTTTATCAGAAAAATCGCAAAACCTCGCAGGTAGTCAAGGAAAATACTTTGTTTAAAGAACATGTTATATATTTTTACTTTTGTTAAAGACTTTGGTTCAATAAAGCCAACGAACTCCTGCGCTGATCTAACACAAACGTCTTTTATTTCCAAATAAAAACGAAACGAAACAGGCTGAAATTAAAAGAGCACAATTAACCAGAGTTTCGCGAGCGTTAACGTCAGAGGTTATCTTGGCAGTTTTCGCGCGTATTTTCTCCCCCTATGGCGCGCAAACAGTTACTTGGCGTGGGTGGCGTGCGAACTCCTCGTCGCATCGGACGCGCGCCGCCTTATCGTTCTCCCGTTTCGTTGATATTAAGCGGGGAATTGTGTTATCGGTGTGCTGACGCGCGAGATAATTCCGCCTTTCTACTCGAGGAAGAGAACTCGCACGGATCCGTTGCCTGCACGCCCGCTAGATCCGTTCGCGTGAAAGCCAGCCTAAAAGTAACTGAAATCAATCCTGTACGCTCTGCTAATGGTTGCTGTAAATTTCCAGTTTAATTACGCGCTAGTCTCACCGTCGCGGACTTAGAAAATCTACGATTCAGCTTCGCGAAGTGGGAGACGAGTATTGTTCCCAATGTCGAGTTGAATTGCAGTACAACAAAAAAGAATATTTATTTATTTATATATACAGGAAACCCTTTGATACATAAAGAACAGAGGAAACCAGTAAAGGACTAACATATCAAAATAGAAACATACAAATGAACAAAATAGAGGGAAAAAGAAATAGTGCCAAAATAGACAACAGGCAAGAAAGAATAAAATGCAATGTAAGTAAATAGATATATTTATATAAAAGAAGAACTATAAACCATAGTCTACCAAAATCTATTACCAGTAAATGAACACGTACCAGTGAATGGACATTTTTTATTAAAATGAGTAAAATAAGTTATTAAAGTAAGCAACTAATTAATTAGATACTTCTTTTCATTTCTTGCTCCATATCCAAACAATTTTTGCAGCGCGTGGAATCAATCGCGCTGCAAACATAATTTTATAACAATGTTCATTCATTAGCCTTAAGTGTTCATTTACTAGTGCGTTTACCCTACCAAGGTAGTTTGCATTCCCTTCGGAAACCAATTTAATTTTTTTTTTTCATTACTGCACAGATTTTTGTAAAATATTCATCCACCCTCCTCCTCAAATCCTCACCCCCTTCGATCCACCCGCAAAAGGAATAAATCCTGCAGCGTGCCAGTTTCCCTAGTTCCGATCAATCACTCCGTGCTATTTCGCTCGACCCTTCTAGACCAATCAGCACGTAGCTTAATTACCCCGTACGTTCCGCGAGGATTAGGTTGGAGGCGAGGCGTGGAGCACGCGAGCTCGAGGAACGGTCGCGTTCCACTTGGAACTATTTCAATTATCCTCGCCGCGTTATCGCGTTGAATTCCAGCGAAAAGATACGGTTCGCGGTGCAGGCTGAAATATGAAACGTGAAAATAATTAGTCGCGGCGATTAGCGGCGCCTAATCCTCGGGGTCCGGCCGCGTCGCGCCTTTAAACGGCCCGCTGACGTTTTCATTCTCGCTTTCGACGCTGGCTGGGACGACGTCGCCACGCCACGATTTATCACGGTTCCGCTTGTCCCGCTGTCCCGAGCTCCTCAGACTTCCCGGCACGTTGATTAATAATCCCGACTGTTGTTGGTTGTACGCGAGCACCGATACCTGAGCTTCTTTCGCCGGGGACGAGTGCAGCTTGGGTGGTGGCTCCGCTTAATTATTCCACCGTGATGGATGTTCCATTCTTGGCGGAATGTTCCGAGCTATCTGCGTGCTCGGGTCCATTTTCGCGTGCCCTTGGTTTCGTCGAGTCTAGTGCCTTCGGCCGGGGGCGATAGCTCGCTGCCCAAGGGCAACTGGCCGGTTCAAAGTGGAGGACTGCTGTTGGTCCTGAGTCACTCGAGTCTGGCTGATAAGGCTGGTGGGCATTTTCAAGGTTTGAATTTCTGCAGAGGAGCAATTGCTTCTTTAATAAGTCTAGGAGGGAGGCTATTTTCTGTGTGTTATTTAGGTGAGTGTATGAGTTTTTTGAAACTGTGTGTACGAGATTGAAAATTGTCATGGTTAGCTTCTAGTTTTGGGATAAGAGACGCTTGGCAAATTTTATTTGAGAATTCTGATGTGATGAGAATTTTGATGACCTAGTAGCTTTAGGTATGTAATTATTAGATATTGCATTTATTGGAGTTTTGGAGATTCTTTTTAACTTCTTCTGTCTACAGAAAAGTTCGCTCTCCCATCAGTCCATAGATGAGCGCAGCATATAACTCGATTAAAAGTAACGTTGCACAGTTATTACTGTCTGGGTACAGTCCCAGGCTGCTTCAATAAAAGATCAGCCTACGCTCCGTTAAATCATAATTACGGGACAATTAATACTGGTGCTTTCTATCTTCTCGAGCCAACTGATGCTGCTTCTCCAGCCAGCAACAGTCACGTTCCGTAATCCTAACTGGAACTCGAATCACAGGCTATTGATGTAACTGTCCGCGGATATTACGTTTCAGTCGGCGTTGAGTGATAGGTAGAGTTTTGTGGCGGAGTCTGGTTAATCTACACAGATCGAGGAGCAGAGCGTCCCAAATTGATTTCCCTCTCATAAGTCGCAATAAAGATGGGTTATTGTACCACGTATTAAACTCAAAAGAATGCTTAGGTATCTCGGAACCCTTTAAGCATCTCCACCTAAATCAGTGTATCGTAGCCAGGTCCGGCTTGAGCCTTTTTTATGCTTAAACAAACTTGCCAAATTGCGTCCTCTAATTATAATATATTTATTTGAGCTTGTTGATGACATCTTTCAAAATTGTTATTCGTAGCTTAAGGGGGGAACCTGGTTTAAGACGCTGAAAACACGGTGACTTTTTAAGAATTATTTTCTCAACAAATATAAAGAGAATTTGTCCAAAACTTTAAGGGTGGTTTGCTGTATATTCAGACAACAAGAAAACTTTTTTTTATTCAATAATAATTCATTTAATATTGTTTTATTGGTATCTGTATTCTCGTAGCACTGCGCCGCCGAATTTGCAAAAATGCAGAAGATTTTCTTAATTGACATGAATTTATATCGTCGATGAATTGTGCTTCATTTATGCAGAAATTAAATTAAACCATTTTTTGTACATAAAAACGTTGAAACTTTTCCGTCAAAATTGTAACTATTTCGTTAAAGTTCCATTACTTCGTCAATTTCAGACTTTTATCTTATTTTTTTAATACATTGACAATATAAATTCATGTCAATTAAGAAAAACTTCGGCTTTTTAATTTTGAGCAAAAATTGGATCCACCATATACAATTTGACAACTCAGACGGCGGCTTTACGAAGATATACCAATAAAACAATATTAAATAAATTATTATTAAATACAAAAAAGTTTTCTTGTTGTCTGAATATACAGTAAAACACCTTTAAAGTTTGGGAAAAATTCTCTTTATATTTGTTGAGAAAATAATTCTTAAAAAATCACCGTGTTTTCAGCGTCCTAAACCAGATTCTCCTCTTAAAACATTTAGAGTAAAACTCGTAATATTTCATTCAAAACTTTATTCTAAAAAATGCTAATAATAAAAAGACCATTTTGCGCGTTGTCAACTTTACGCCCCAGGCAGCTGCCTAATTTTGCCTATAGTAGATACCTTCGTACTCACCACAAGAGGCCATTACGACCCATGCCACTCTCTCACAAGTTCTCCCTCAGCTAGCAATTCCTATACACTATACCCTATTCGTTCTACCTCCTATCATCCCCGCGTCTAATCGTAAGGCAGGGTCTGCTATTTAGTTAAAGGCTTACTGAAGAGACCACTAGCAACTCCAGGACCACTTGCATCATTTTCTCCTCTTCAGTTCTACCTTCAACTCAAACTTCCCTTCCTCTTCAGCTTCTCCTCACACTCTCTTCCCCCTCAATATTCCCAAACCCACCACCCTACAAAACCCCACTAAAAATCAACTGTAACGCTTCCCTTTCTCGTCAATTCGACGCACGTAAAACGAAAGCACGATGCCAAGTCAGTGGTTTGCCTCAACAGCCCGCGCGTTTGCTCGCTTTAATGCGACACGGATGCCAGGACAATCGTTGTCACGGCGTCGAATGTTTGTAAAGGGCAGCGACCTGCTTCTTCATCGTTTACGAACGGCGTAAAGTCGCCGGGCAAATATTTGCCGTATCGTCGTTGCCGGTGGTACATACACGGCCCCGTCAGCGCAGGGTTAATAAAAGCGGCCGCGAGGAACGGGAGAGGAAAGGAGAGAGAGAGAGAGACGGGAGGCAAGCGAGTGGAGAGTTGCACGCCGCGGCCGAACCACTCGAGAGGTGGTTGCTCCTGGTGGTCGATCGGTACACGAGCATCGAGACGCGAGTTTCCACCTACGAGTCGCCGGAAGGGACGTTTCCGCGCTCGAGAGCAAGAGGGATTTCATTTGCCGTGCGATTCCCGTTTCAAGAGGCCGAGGGAACTCCAGGCGGCGTCGTCTATCCTCTCTTTTATGCAGCACGCTCGATCCCTCGTGATCGTCGGTGTCGTGGCGAGCCCAGGTGAAAGTCTGCCTCCTCTGCTTTCTTCCTCTTCCTCCGCTTCCATCGTCCTCTGGCCAGAGCCTCCGTCCCTTCTTCCTGCCGCTCGTCCTGTGCTCGGGCCGCGCGAGCGCGTGCGCCTCGCCACGTGGAAAATCGCGTCTCGCCGAGGAAATCCGACTCCTCCGAGCGGTGTACTCGTCCATCACGGGGGACTTTGTTACCGCGGGGACGGAGCGGCGTTGTGCAACGCGCGATGTTCCGCTGCTGGTGATTTACGGGGTGCGCGGACGCGTTCCAAGGACTCCGGGGGAAGATCGTGGAGAAGATGTTTTCGTGGACGCGGTGTTTTATGAAACGAAAGTTTGTGGGTTTGTGGGTGTGAGGGAGGAGCTACGTGCTGGGATATTGAAGGGAGGTGACTTTGAAGATTTGAGGAGCGTGTGATGGGGTATGGAAAGAAAAACTGATAGTTAGAGGAAATTATTTATCTTGATGTATAGTTGGGTTTGGTTTACAATAGTATACTTCTGTACCTATGTCGTCTTTACTAGGAGTTTATTCATATTTTTAACCAATTTAATTATGTAGCATGTAGAAATGAATTGGTCCTGATGGGTTCGAGAAGAAAACTCGCTCCTTTACAAAACAGAATATTTAATAATATCTTACTATAAAAAGCAAAAAGTTTATGTTCTTGTGTTTCTCCATCGCCTAAACTTCGGGATCACTGAGTGTGATATGCTCATTATGCCTGACTAATGCAGACGAATGTAATTATTTTCACACAAACAAAAAGAAACTTAAAAAACCTTTTTTTTATAAACTCAAAATCTAAATTCCGGGCGATGCCGAGTAGTAAATCTAGTAATAAGATATACCTAACACAAACATGAATGAGAAATGTATTAAACATCCTTTTCCTTCTTCTTGTGACATCGGTCCCTACCTTTTCTCCACACCCTTCCATGCGTCACACACATAGGTATGCACCTCCTTCCGTTCCCCTCGCCTTCCCCCATACGTATTTGCCACTGATATAATAATAATTAATTATTACTATCGTTGATCTTTGTACCTTCACCTTCTGTAGTACTTCAGAGTTTTTCAATAATAAATTGTGATGGCTCATTCCATTCCCACTTATTTCTAGCTGTATAAGTACCTTACCTATATCGAGTTTTTTATCCTCGCGTGAAAATACGCGAGCAACAAAACCAGTTCCCTCCACATTTCTTCCAAGTCCTGTTTCTATTATCCATCTGAATGGCCACCTGGTTTCGCGAATATTAGTTAATTTACGACCACGTCGAATCCACCTCGATCGATCACAGAAGTTTCTCGGCGCGCTAAACACTCGCGAGCAGCCGTAACTTCGTCGTTGCCGCTAATTTCCTTAATACCTAGCGTCCACGTAATGGACGAACGCCGGTGGATTTATCTCCATGCGCAGGGACCGTGCGCCGATTTTCTTACGAGCAACATTAAAAGCATAATTGGCAATGTCGCCGATACCATGAAACGTGTCGCTCGAATTACAGTTATTACCAGCCCCCGTCATTTTTCATCTACCTGACGGGGCTTTTCTAAGCGCGGTTGTCAGCCTGCTCGAGCACCGTGCAGCCGGATTTTTCCGTTCGGAGGAGAGAGCTGAACGATATCGAACGGTAAACAGGCGTCTCGTGTGATCTGTCGCGTTTCCATTATTATCCGTACTGCGCTCGACATTATTGGACTTTCCCCTATTTGTTTCCACGTTCGATTAATGTCATTAGCTTCGGACTCTGCCTCGCCAGGCGCTCGATACGCAAACGCTTTCCGACGGAGCACAGTGGGTTGAAATCCCAGAAACACGGCGAAAATATGAAGGTAATCTTTGATATTTACAAAAATGAGTATTCTAGAGTTTTCGAGGTCACTGATTACGAATCTGAAATAAAAATGGCAAAAAACAAAATGGCGGATCCAATGTGGCGGACACGTATGCCAAAAAAATATCACATTTGGTCTAAACTTGGTATTCTAGAGTTTTCGAGGTCGTTGAGTACGAATTTGAAGTTAAAGTGGCAAAAACCAAAATGGCGGACACGTATGCCAAAAAAATATCAAATTTGAACGAATCTCATTTAAAAAAAAAAACACCACTGCCGCCGTGGAAACTTGTGTTAATTAAATATCTTAACCGGTTAACTGGCAATGTATCATATATGATCAAAAAAAAGCTGGCCAATTCTGCCAAATCTGCCAATTCTGTATCATATATGATGAATTGGAATCACTTTGTGATTCACTTAATTTTTCGATGTTGCCAGTTTGGGCATGAATAATAAAAAAAGCCGTGCCAGTTAACTGGTTAATAAAAAACGATTATTTTAAAGTAAATAAAACAGCAGATTCCTCTTTTCATGAACTGGGAACATTTTTGAATAAATTGTAATTTTTGGGGATTGGAGCAAAAACGAGCAAAATCTGAAAGTTAATCTCAGTTCTTTGATAATCAGAGATGATAACTGTGCAAACAACAATGCTTGATCGGACTTGGAAGTTGACTAAATGTTTAATTATTTTCGTAGGTCAGCTATGGTAATTAAGGTTATAGGAGGCAATTATGAATTAAACTGTATGAAAACATCGCAAACGTATAACAACAAGTATAACTTCAAATTCGTACTCAACGACCTCGAAAACTCTAGAATACCAAGTTTCGACCAAATCTGATATTTTGTTGGCATACGTGTCCGCCATATTGGATCCGCCATTTTGTTTTTGCCACTTTGAGTTCAGATTCGTACTCAGCGACCTCGAAAACACTAGAATACCAAGTTTAGACCAAATGTGATATTTTTTTGGCATACGTGTCGCCACATTGGATCCGCCATTTTGTTTTTTGCCATTTTTATTTCAGATTCGTAATCAGCGACCTCGAAAACTCTAGAATACTCATTTTTGTAAATATCAAGGATTGCCTTCATATTTTCGCCGTGTTGTCTGGGATTTCAACCCACTGTGCGGAGGCGTGAATTTTTCTTTTTTATCTGAGAACGGCGAGGAAACGGGCGATTCCAAATGCTTGTGAAGTTAAACTAGTTTACAATAGTAACTGCTGAAATTTAGAAATACAGACACCAGTTCTACTTTAAAAATAAAATTACTTAAACTCGGAAAGCTTTCCAGAACCTGAACTTTATGAGTGTTCACTGTTCAGAAAAACATTTTAAGCGTTCAGCATTCTTCGAGAATGTAAAAACATGTTAAGTTATATATTATTATAAAAACATGTTAAGTCAAATATTTTAGGGTTCATGTATTTATTTATTCGTTCTATTCGTTTTCTTTTTTTATTGATCTATTGTTTGTGCCCCTACGTTAGCTAGTTCTATACCTGTACTGTTTTCTTTTATTTGTGTTCGAATAACTGAGTACTGTTTTTTCTTCTATTTGTGTACCAATAGCTGTACAGTGTTTTCCTTACTTTTTCATTTATTTCAGCACCAATAGCTGTGTATTGTTTTCCTGGTTTATTCTTTTATTTGTGTTCCAATAGCTGAGTACTGTTTTTTTTATTTGTGTTCCAATAGCTGTATAGTGTTTTTCTTATTTTTTCATTTATTTCTGCAACAATAGCTGTGTACTGTTTTTCTTTTATTTGTGTTCCAACACCTGTGTACCGTTTTATTTGTTTTTTATTTTATTTGTATAATAACCATGTACTGTTTTCTGTGTTTGTTCTTTTATTTGTATTCCAGCAGGATCACACCCGTATATATCGAGTAAATATGAACCAATCCAAACGTGAGTAGCATCGCATTCTCCACAAATACCACGCAACATACGTAGTCACCGAATAAACGCTCGAGAGCACTAGAATTCTCTATCATTTTGGCGGGAAGCAGAATTATTCCGATAGAGTGTTGATCCATCCCCAAAAATCACTGCAAGGAGCATCCTAGAACTGAACCACGTAACAAACTGTCCAAAGACTTTTTATCGTTTCTCGGAAATAATAGCTCCCAACTACGGTATCTGGTGGCGGGCCCGCTTGGTGCCACCTTCCCTTTCGTGGTCCAGCGGTTAACGCGGCTTGGCGGTTAAACGGCGGCGTTTGTAATAGCGCGGCCTCGTCGCTCCTAGCGCCAGCCGGAGTCACAAAGGGTATGGGAGCGACACACCCACCGGATGCATTTTATACGCTCTGCTCTCGTAGGTAACCCGCGGCGGTGACGTCACCGTCCTATATACAGGGTGCTGCAGCCGTGACCCGTCGCCGCGACCCGCGCAGACACCGATTTCTTTGCTGGCCGCGCGCGCGAAAGTCCGCTCGGCGCGGCGCGGCGTTCCGCGCGGATTCCTGATACCACCGGCTTGATAACACACCACCCTGGCATTCCAGCGAGGCATGACGCCATTTGTCGCCGCTTTCCTTCCAACTATCCACTCCGAGGCCCTTTTTCCTCCGCACTGACGGCAAATGTAATTAGAGCTAAACGATTTGCTCATTTCCTCCAGTATCCCATCGACGTCTAATTTACCGATCTATTCCTTTCTCTCTCTCTCTCGATCGTTCGCCTTTGCTGCTGCCTCGAGTCGAAGGTGTTGGACCGAACGATACGAGATCGTTCGCCGCGGTACGGTTATTACCGCGACGGCGTTGGTGTTTGTTGGTTAACGCAATCTCCAGTCACGTGGCGGAGTGGTTGGTAATAGGCTGGCACCGGGGGCAGAGATTTTTGCGGGGTCGCTGATCCGTTGGCTCGCGAAACCGTGCCTTGCGATGCTGTTGTCGAGCACCTCCGCCGAGTGGAACGAATTAATTGCCGGCGAGCAATTAAATCTGGACGGGCCAGCGATTGATACGTCCGCTGGCAGGGGTGTGATAATGGACGCATGCTGGTGTGCTCTTTTTCCTCCAGGTTTATTAATTCGTCTTGTGAAATTGGCCCGATCAATCTTGATCTCTGACGGGCCCAGGGGACATGTGGTACACGCGGCTCTGTGTAACGAGTTCGAGAGTAGGTCAGAATGGAGTATTGTGTGACCATTGAGATCTTATTGTTGGAGCAATGAAATGGTTACAAGTAGACCTTTTTCAATTGCAGACTCAGGAATATTGAATTTAAGAGGGAAGCTGGTGAATAAAGGCAGGAATTAAGGATCTTTTGGGGGAATTTTTGTAAGGAAATTATACATGCAAAGTTTTTAAAACTTTCAGGATATATTATTATTTGCTTTAATATTCATAAAGGAACAACTTGGACATTGACAGCTAACCTAAGCTGGCCATGCATGCATAGTGTCGCGTGACGTTAATAGTTAAGGGTGCGTTCTGAGCAACGAGACTCGCTGCAATTAAATTAATTTAGTTAGGTGTATAATTAAATTTTTTTAATTAACTATGAAATACAAATATAGTATTTCGCGTATTATATTTCGTTTCAACAATATATATTACAACTTACCGAAATATCGTAGAATACTATATAATATAGTACAGGTGGCAATCCTAGCGCGGTCTGTGACAGCGTTGACCTTTCCCTGGACCAAAAACCGTTCCATCCAACAGCTCAATTCACGTAACGGTTCGAAAGTCTTTTCCACTTGCGCGACGCGTCTCGGGACGTCTGGCTATCGTCGGGTTATTAATTGGACGTCCTAACGTAAATATCTAAATCGATAAACATTAGGAAGCGTGACCCCTGGTCCCCCTGGAACTTTCTCGGGACGACAGTCGTTTGTCTTTCGACAGACATCAACGACGCGTCGCGGGGGCCAATCTTTCCGCGGTGCGCGGCCGCGCGTGGCAGCGTGGAACCCCGGTGGAATTAACGGCGCCCATTGGTGGCCGTTTCTAACATGAAATATCGGCTGGTTGTCGCCGATATCTGCCGTTGTAATCTGAGTGGAAACAAATCCTTGGAATGCACCGCGGTTGGATTGAGTCGTCGTTGCGCGATTGCGATTGCACCGCGCCGCGCCGCTCGTCCTGGGATCGAACCGAGTCGCCTCCTGCGCCCTCGAAAGCCGGCCATTGTTCCATCGACGGAAGACTGTTGCCGTGGAACCGAGATAAGGGATCAATTTTAGATAGAAATATCACGGTGACATATAAAGCTGTCGGGGGGCATGCGTTCTCCGCTGTGGATTAGGTCGGTGAACTCTTTCGACGGAGTGACAGGAGGTGGTGGTTTGGTCCTGAGGGGCCATCGGGAGCGTTTGGAGAGGAGAGACATGCAGAGAGATTTTCAGTATTTTCGATTATCGCGCAGGCTACTCTGGCTGAGAAGTTTCAGATTTTTCTACTTGGAGGTTTGGCTGGGTGGTGTCTGAAGATGTTGGTTGTTTGTAGTGGGATCTAAGCTTGTTTAGTATTGATCTTGGGGATTGTAGATTTATACTAGAATGGGTAAGGAATATTTGTAGGTAGGGTGGAGTCAAGGCCTCCGTGGAATTTAAGAGAGGGGCCGGAAGAGCTGAGGTTGGAGGGTCAACGTTGGCGCAGTTGGTTAAGGGTACGTTTATGTTGGAGCTGCGATAAACGATCAGAGCGACGATAAGAGCGAGATGACTATATAGATGACCAACGATAAAAGCGTCGAGAAAGAAATATTTCTTTTTCTTCGCTATTATCGCAGCTCCAACATAAACGTACCCTAAGGCTGAGCAGCTGGAACTACGAAGATCCGCGAGTTCGAATCTTGGCGCTGGTGTGTGCCTTCTTTTATCCCAGCAGGTTCCACAATATTACCTATATGTAGCTTTAAGTAGAAAAATTCCTCCTTCTTTGTGCCGTATTTTATCAACTTAATGCTGATTTATGGATTGAACCTGAGGATTCCACCATTTATTTTTACCTCACATTTAGGTTAATTGTAAATTGATAAAAATATATCATGAAAACTTCTAGTGTATAAACACATTATCCAAATATTATTATTTATTATTTCACTCTTTCTAGAGCACTATGCTTTATGTTTTGCTTAAATCGTCTTGAGTTTTCTTTACAATTTTCAATTTTATTTTTTATTCGGTAACAATAGTTAAGTGCCAGCGAACCACCGACGACGTAGCATCTAAAATAAAGCTTGTATATACTACACAAAACAGAAGCACCATCCTCCAACTATAAACTGTTCCCAAGCACCCAAAGTTTCCCGCGTGTCGTTAAACTCCGTTCAGAAGCGATTCTCAAAGTTGAAGCCGGGGCGAGAGGCGGTTGATCAGGCAGGCACGGGGTTTCCACGTGCGTGGGGATTGATTAATGCGCGTTTCCATGCTGTCTCCTCTTTCTGGCCGCGGTTCGCGTTCCGTCTCGCTCGAGAAACTCTCTCCCGTGAGTCGCGACTCGGTGGTCCGTTGCATTATCGTGCGCCTAAACAGCGCAGCATTGATGGATATCGCGAGCGCTTCTGGTGTATTGTGCAACCGTTCCAGCGTCGGCCAGCCCCGCTTCCGATGGCCTCCCGCGATCCCCCTGCTGGCGGCCATTTAATTAACGACGTCGAGCCCTATGCGGCTATTTTTCGATAATTACCGGGAGACACCGCGTCACAGCGAACGCAACGCTCGCTGGCAGAACTGCTAACGAGACGAGCCTCGAGGAAATATCGGCGAAAGTAGTATGTATCGACCATGGACGGACACGTCGCTCTGTACTTCACAATGGCAGAGCTGTAGATACCCTTGCTTTGCGGAGGTTTAGTGACTTACCTGGGGTCTACTCGAGTGGGGTGTGTAGTCGATATCCTCGAGGGTATGAATAAACAAATGTGTTGGTCATCTATTATAGAGCTTATTTGATTAGATTCATATATACTCCTTGGCCTTGTGGAAGTAGCGAGAAAAAAGTATGATGGATATGTCACTGCGATGGTCATATTTTAAGGGTCAGTTGATTTTGCATCATTATATCTCTGCGAGGTACTGTACAGTATTTATAGTAGTTAGAAAGAATATAGGAAGGTTGTAAAAGCTTCGAAAGTTCCAAAGTTTACAGCTTTGAGGTTTCGGAACGCGAGGTCTGGAAACATTATCTCCTCCAAAAATGCTAATTCTCGTTTCGAAACCTCAAAGTTGTTAACTATGGGACACCTGCAGTTTTAACGACCTTGCTATGCCCTTCTAGGTATTATACACTCGCCAGCGTTAACTAAGTTTCACGGAGCAATGATCTTGGGTGGAAGGGAGGAAAGGAAAGATGTGTGCGTTTCCTCCTGGGTGTGTTAGTGGACCCAGCAGTAAGGGTTCACCTAGTCTTCATTCCTTTGGACCCGGGAATTTTAGGAGGTTTATTTATTTATTGTTTGTAAATGGGAAAGTGTTCCCTTTAGGGCACAGGACTAAGAGGACACATAAAAATAAGAAGAACATTAAAATAGATGACGCTGAGCCCTAGTAGCTTTTCTGGTTGGCCCACGGTATACCCAAATTGGAAATTAGTTGGCCGTCAAAATGCCAACAATAAATGCTACTAGGGAGTGTATAAAATAATCTGACTGCCAAGTTGCGATAATCGAAGTAATCGCATTACTAAAGTGCAGGGCTAAAATGGAGCACAGCTAAAGCACATCACAGAATGTTATTTGGAATACTTACATTAGAGACATTCGAATGTAAAAACTTGCAAGTGAGTTGGATCAACTGACATGCCTTCTTGTGGCGAGTACGGAGGTATTGTTACAACCGCAATTTTATTCATATTGTCACATGAAGATTGTACTTTCTTATCTGCCCCCAGTGGCGGATTTAAGAAAAAAGGCCCCGGTGGGTAACGTTCTGAGGGGCCCAATTTTTCAGGAAAATGAAGAGGTAGTTTATTAAAAGCGGGTTATGGGTAGTAGTACTGAAAAAAAAATATAGTTTTGCTAAAATCCTTTTTTTTTAAGGATAGGGCCTTAGGGGGCCTTCTAGAGGGACCTATTTATTCAGGAAAATGAAGAGGTAGTTTACAAAAAACGGTTTCAGTATACTAGTACAGACAAAATTTAGTTTAGATAGAATCATATTTTTTTTAAGGATGTGGGCCCTGGAGGGCCTTCTGGGTAGGGGCCCAGGCGGCAACTGTTCATCGGCCACACTGTTAAATCCGCCACTGTCTACCCCACAGACATATTGGAAGATCAGCCCAAATAATCCTCCATATTGACTTACCAATTCTACTTGACAAAACGATAAATTACCCCCGTCGATATTCTTCAGACCAAGGAACAATCTCACCCAGCTCATTTCCACAAACAATACATCCCATGCATAAATATGCAAACTCTTCCCCGCCCCTCCCTCAAACGTCATCGAAATTCTATCGACCCCTTCAGCCGTGAGAAATTCGACGGTGATGCGTCGAACAATAAGAGGATCACAAAAGCCTAGCCCTCCTTCCCTCGATATTTCGCGAACTCGCGAGTCGAATCGACCACGAAAGCGCAAGTGACGGGCGCGAATTTGCCACGAGCCCCCAAGTGAATAGAGGCCACGTAAGAAGGTGTCAGACACGCCATGGAGAGTGATAACCCGTCAGTTATATAAATGTATTAAATTATATTCTATTGCGCAGACACGCATCGCGGAGAATGGGCTGGACGGCTGGCTGATTGGTTAGGTAGATCGTGTAACAAATGTTTTCACGATCTGTATTATTCGCGGCTGGAGAAAAATGCCCCGCAGACCGCTCGCCCCCCTCAGCGCCGTCGCGTTTCATTGTTTCCATTATGATCACCATAGATTCCCATGCTCTCGACTTTTCGAACCGCAATCGCGTTACGCCGGGACAAATCTCCCGAGATTACATTAGACATTAGAGTGTTACGAAACCCCTGGCACCGATCGAACGTTCCCGAGTGAGATATCGTCGGGAAGACCGTTTTGCGGCGATCAAACGTAACCCTTCTGCCTCTGGGTGAATAGCAGAACCGTTTTAAATCACCTGAAAACGGGGAAATCATTCATGTGATTCTGAAATGATTAGTCGATAATCAATACATCAGACACAGTTGAATTCTTCTTTTGTAAATTGAGGAGTGATATGGTAAATGATGGGGCTAGAAGTGAATTTTTCTGGATTTTCTTTTCAAACACAACGACGTTGGTATATTCGTGGGGGATTTCAATTTAGGATTGTTGTTGGATAGGTTGTTTTACGGAGTTAGACTATTGTGACAGCTCGAAAAAGTAGATGATCTTCTGATGCAAATTGGTGAGAAACTAATCATCCGATTAAGTTGCGACTTGGCAATTAATTTTAGCATATTCTGCTTCGTTGCATACTGTTGCAAATATGTAACATATTTCTTTTTAACTTTTTTGTTGTAACTAAGTAGCATGTAGTGTAAGGTAACTACTTTATCATGAATGATACATGTCCCAGTGTCTAAACATTTACATGGATCGCATTGAAACGTTGTAATTCCGCGGTTTTTTAAGTAATCATAATCCTAATAGTGGAAAAAGTGGAAAAATAGTGGAAAATAATAAAACATACAATTTTTTTTATTAGTTTTCCGTTATTATAACTTGTTAGAGTCGAAAAATGTATCATTTTCTAAAATCGAAGAAGTTATGCAACGAAGGGTTAATACTTACTAAAAACCCTACCTAAATATTCTTTGATATCAGCTGGATCTTGCGACACCCTTAGACTCTAAAATAAATTATTCTACCGCTTCATTTACCACCGTATTCAACTTGAAACTTACATCCCCATCCACTACAAAACCAATTTTTAATTTCTTCAACACTTACCTCGTTTACCATTTAAACTTCTCAATTCTAATCCCACGACTGAGGACATACTACCCTATTTAAGGAAACAGTGATGCATTTCATGCTCCCAAAAATTTGATCTATGAAACGGAATACACACACACTTCCTAGTACCAAAAGACACCCCCACCCAGCCAAGCTCCCCTCATTTCAAACACTTGTTCCCATCCCGAGAAGACGCTCGAAAATTTCAACGCTTCGCGATGCAGCGCGGAAAGGGAACAGACTCCGAATCGAGTTTCCGCATAATTTTCATTTCACCGCCGGCTGGACGCTTCCTCGACACTCCCCTTCGGGCAGGGTCGGCGGGCCGGGCCGAAATTCGAATGGACGGGATGCAAATTGGTGGGCGTGAAGGTTCCCTTTCGCGGGAATAACGGGACGCGATTAAACAAAGCGGCCGGTTAAACAAAGAGGCTAATCAAGGCCCACCCTATGGCGCGCTCTTGCTCAATTTCAATTCCGCGGGCGGAACGCTTTGCTGTCAGCGCAGCGCGCATGCAAAAGGCGCGGGGTTGCTTCGAGCCTGACGTCCCAATTCTCCTCGCGTTCTTTCTATGCCGGCTTTCGGCTTTGTAGTGCCGACGTTTTCGACTGACTTTTTCTCCCCCTCCCCGGCCGCACCGCGGTTTAATGAACGCATTCGCTGCAGGGATGGCAGCGAATCGAGGGGTCCCGCGTAGTCGTTTACACGCTGATTCACTGGTTACCGTGACTGCGTGGTGCGTGTGCTAAATTGACCCATCGATGCATGAATTTTTTCAAGCACTAGTGAGATTGGGATTGGTGGGGGATGGTCTGGAAGGTTAAGGAGAAATCGAAGCTGGATTAAAAAAAATTTTTTAGCGGAAAATGTTCGACGTGCAAGTGGTGCTACTATCAATTGCACATTAAGGATTTAACCATGGGGCGCTGAGTAGAATGGATAATAATATTTTTAATGGAAATTTAATAAAATTCATTAGGTGATTTTAAAAATTTATTTAATGAATAAAATCCAGTTTTCTGCTCTTAAATTATTTCAGTCGTGGGGCATTAATCTCCTTTTTCCTTTTTCTTTGGGGGGTGCTAAGACCTCATCCCCCCTTATCTGGGTGCGCCACTGAATATTATTGTATACAGTTTGATTTTTGGCACTTGCAGTGTTTTCTACAAGGCCTCCTCAATTGCGTTCGAAATTAGAAATGTGTGACAAGCTTCGATCGTCAGCGCGAAGGATTTGCATAGAATATGAATATCAATGGAGTACTTGCGGCGTAATAACTGAGGCGCAGGTGTACACCTAATCCAGAATACAATGGAAAAGTAAAATGGAGTGTGCAGTGGAGCGTGAAGTTCGGAGGCGATCGACATCGAATGAAAATGGATAGGTTTTTTGACGGGATGCAAATGCCCGGCAGATATCGGAGCGTTAAGCTGGTACAGCTAGTTTCGCAGCTCGAAGAAAGACGTTAAACTGCTCGGCGTCTCGTTTCCGCGGGATAAATCACCGCGCGTTAGCGCACGTAAGCGTAAATACGCGACGGTAAATCAGGGTGCGCCTGTTTGTGCGAGCAAACGCATTAATAAACAAACGCGCGGCCATAAGGTGGTCGATTAAAAGCGGGGGCACGTGCGCGGCGTGGTTAATTTATGCGCGGACTTGGACTCGGTGTCTGTTTCCATCCCCTCGAGCCCAGGATGGGGTGTACTGGCCCCACCCTAACGAGCCCTTTATGCACCGTTCACTTACCCTTTTCCCATAAATTTCCGCGGGGCCAAATATTGGCTGTGACGAGCGGTAGAGTGGCCACTGTTATTCCGATCGTTGTGACCCCATGGGACGTCCCCCTGCTCGAACAGCGAATATTATCGATATGTACTCGCCGAGCTGGGCGGACGCGAGACAATAGCTGATTTATACTACTTGTTTATGAGCTGGTAACGGTCGCTCGGTCTGTGTAATCGGCACGGTACAAATTGAAACTGCGGTCGTTTCAGCGTTGCATCCAGCGACTGCAGCTTGTAAAGTTCCCTCCCTCTTGCTAAGGCTCCAGCGAATTGCGCAGAATCATTGCAGAAGTTAGCTTCTTGCTATCACTGGGGGTGATGGTGGAATTAAGGGTGTCGATGGTCATTGGTAAAAAAATTGTATACTAAGCTTTCTGTAGCTGAATCTGAGCAAGTAGGTTTGTGGAAGTTTGATGGAAGGATTTGTTGCTAAATTTTTAATTAATATTGAAATTTGTTATCAAGTCTGAGAAGTCTGTTCGTTGATACAATAAATTCTTTATCCTTAAAGTATTCATTCCTCCTCGAATTACTTATCGATACTTATAAGGGAAATTCAGCCACTCCAAGATTAAAAAATTCTGAAACTTTGCAGAGATGTAGGTCAAGTGGTGCTAATCACGTAACAAAACGGTTTTAAGGGTGAAAACATCCCTCGAAAAATATGTGGGTTTTCACATTATCGTGAATTTCTACGAAATTGTAAAAGATATCAAAATAAAGTTAAATTCAAAGTTCTATAGTTTTTATGAATTTACGAAAAACATTATTTTTCCCAAATTTATCCTTAGCACGCTTTCTTTCGACAATTCTGCATCACCATACTGTAGGATATCGAAAGCCACAAAACTTTGAATTTAACTTTTTTTCTATATCTTTTATGGTTTCACAGTTATTCCCGTTGATATGAAAATTCAGAATTTCTTTGAGGGTGTGTTTTCACCGTTAGTATCGTTCTATTTCCGAATCAAGAAACAGTTGCATTATTACCATCACTTGAGCTACATCCCTGCAAAGTTTCAGATTTTTACTTCATAATTTCCCTTGTCAGGCAGCCAAAAAATGATACTCACCCAACCACACAAAGTAACAGCAATACCTTCACAGCGCCACTACAGGAACCCTCCACTTCAACCGATCCAGCTCCCACACAGCCTCCTTCAATCTCAATTCCCTTCAACCTCCGAGCTACTCTCTGCTCTACCTCCCTCTGGAGCCAACAGTAACCCAGGATATACATACTAGCTAAACTCTTTCTATCAAATCCACTAGTAGTCCCACAAACAAAACCCACCCCTCCATTTTCACCATTTCCTCACATACATACATACCTTTCTCTACCACCTTCAACCCCCCGCCCCCAAAGTCACTTACGTCAAGCAATAACACGAATACCACCCACTGTTCCTACTCAAAATTCCACCCCTCCCGCCCCAAGTAATATACACCGCTAAATTTCGGTGAATTTTCGTCGTAAAAAACGAGCCCACTCGAGCACGCCGACGATGCACGGCGCGGATGCAGGATGAGGGCGGAAACACGTGGGCGATCGAGCACACACGTATAATGGTTACACCGCTGCGCTCCCCCGCCCGCTGCCCTCACTAAACTCCGCTGTTTATGCAGCGCGGTGCAACGATGCGACCCGATATAATGCACCCACATCGCCGCGGGGAGGACGCGCGCCACTTGTCCGCTTTGGTATTCGCGTCCCGGCGGGCAAACGATCCGCCCAGATAGCCCCGCTGACGCTACGACGCCGTTCCGCGAGCAACGAGCTGATTTCGCACCAAACTATCTAGTTTACGGTCTCGCGTGCCCGTCCAACCTTCCACTCCCTCTCGATAGCGGCGCAAAAATCCCTGGATACCCCCCTTGACTCCAATCGACCCGCGCGAAGGACACCTCGAGGGAATGGTGGCTTCGTGGTGGTTGTTGGATTTCGATATTCAGGGGAAAATTACTGGATTCTTCGATACGAGTTGGTGAAGTAGATGAATGAGTGGGGAGTTTTGAAATACAAAGGCTTGCGGCTTTAACGTTTCGCAGAAATTTTACGATTGCCGGGGCTTCGAAAATTTTTGAAAGAAAGTTTACTAATTTTAGAAGTTATAATGAAATGTTGCTAATAGTACCAATCTCAAAATTCTGATTTTAGTGAAACTTCTTGTGAATGTAGAGAATATTGAAGCATGCAAGGAGCATTTTTTTCCTGCGGAAAAATTTATTCAAGAGGACTTCACTCTTAAAATCGAATCCCTTAAAGTTATCACGTTTTTAGTTTTTTTTTTAATATAGAATTTTTCGATTGGGAATATTTGGTGTGTTCTCTCCACAAAATTTCTAAGTTCATCATTTTTCTTTGTAACTCTCCAGAGGCCCAACTGTGATTTTTAATTAAATCTCTATATCCCAACTTCGAGATTATAGGAATCCTGCACCCGATTCAGAATTTCTCCAGAAAGGAGCCCGGCCGGTGCTCGAAAGGCCGACGAGGATCACCGCCGCTGGAGTTACTGTTCTTCCCTAAAATCGTGCTGGCAGGGTTCATCGGTAGTCCCCGTCGGCCGCTGCCATAAAATTCAATTTATTCCCCCTTGTTTGTTCTCACCGTTGGGGGAGATCAGCGTCGATAACAGATTCTCCCGGCGTAGGCCATGATTCCATAACAATATGGAAGAAGTTGGGACCGTTACTTCGCTTGTC
Organism: Andrena minutula; assembly: GCA_929113495.1. Taxonomy (NCBI): domain Eukaryota; kingdom Metazoa; phylum Arthropoda; class Insecta; order Hymenoptera; family Andrenidae; genus Andrena; species Andrena minutula. The sequence continues at coordinate 72,729,186 of OV815993.1, read as the reverse complement.
CCCTTGCTTCGGCCGCTTCCCGTTTCCGGAACCTGCTGGCCCCGCGCGTTAAGAGCTTCTGGGAATGCGGAAACCCCGAAGAAGTGTTACGTAATTCAGGAATGCCACGGGCTATCGCGTTAAATCTCCGCCGTTCGAATATTCCTGATACCGCGCATTAACACATTAATACTGTTCTTCAAAAAGCGCTCGAAAGAGCAATGGGGATTTAAACGGACCGCCCGAGGGGCTTTTGGTAAAAGTGCCGCTCCGGGTCACGGAAGATTTTCGAATGTATTGATGGCTGGCGTCGAATGAAGCAATTTCGAGTCATTATTATCTATCATACTTTCGCGCGTTATTACGGTGAAATGTGTAGGAGACGTTGATTTAAACTTTCGTTCGTAAAAGTGACAAGATGAATGGGCTCTTCTGGGGAATTGCAAGGGACACTTGGAAGGATGAAGTACTAAATGAGTTCTAATGTAATAATAGTGATGATATAATGAATTTAATGCGACGGAATATTACGTAGTGGAGGAGCAGAGTTGGTACAAGAGTTCAAAGGTATTTTTAATGGAATAATAATATAGGACAAAAATAATACAATTTTCACATACTTATATTTATTCTCATCATCAATACAAAATGAGTATTGCTGATTTATATTATTCCATAATTGAAACTTTGCCTAAATCCCAAATAAAAATTGGCCTTCTTAGAAACCAACCCTATGTGTGAAAATTGATCTATCAAGTTTCAAGAACTGAACCAGCTTTTACGATAGTTTACAATTAATTAACCAGCACAGGTTGCCTCGACGCATCTGCAGACAGGAACACCTGCACCCTTTCTTGACGATCTCTAATATTCGTGGAGCAAACACTGATGAAAGGGCTTCTTTGTTGCAGGGTCGAGGAGATGTCGCCTCGCTGGTCCGGAACTTGCTCGGCCCGATTTACGGCGATGGCGTTATCAATCTGCTGATAAGACAGGCCCGGGACATCCTGGTCTGTGCTTATCACGGCAACTTGGAGAACTTCCTCAGGACTTATCTCTCACCGGCTGCGTCCCTCCTCGCGGAAGTGAAGTCCATCGCCTCCGAAACGGTGAGTCCCTCTCTCTTCGGTTCTTTGAGCTGCACCACCAGACCTGGCTTGTAAGATTTATGACTCACCTGCTATGGTATCGCCGTGTATTTTCGGTCGTGGGCGTACTACTACCCCTTTTGATTTGTGGAACTTGGGAAACTCTGTGCTACGTCTTTATTTCGTAAGTCTCCAGAGTCTGTGACAATACAGAAATTTTTTTAAATCGTAAAAAGTTGTTCCATGAAGGGAACTGGAGATTTTTTAGTCGATAGTTTCCGGAAGAGTGGATCCCTCTCCTTAGAATTCATTCGTCGGGGAAGGAGGATCTCCGAAGCAAGATTGTTGATCCGTGAAACCTGGTCGACGGCGTAGATTGTCCGCGAGGTAGAAAAGGTGAAAGAGAGGAGAGAATGTGGTCGTCGGATTGTTCCGCGAAGCGATTAAAGTAATCAGTCGCGTGCTCGCGTCCAAGTATGGCCGGGATACCTTGGATCCAGTTCGCGGGCAGTTGCGAAATCTGAGTTATTGCCGGTCGTCCCGATGACACGAGCTTCTATTTATATAATGCCTGACCGATTTAATCGTCGATGAAAGCGTGGATCGAGAGGCGAGGAAAGCCTCTTGCCGGCGGAACGTAAGCGCGTGTGAATGGCTGCGAACCGAACACGTTCCAAGAGCAGGTTTCCCATCGTCCTTTTTATTTCGCCAGGTCGAGTTTCGGCTCCTTCTGAGAGGAATTGGATTTGAGTGGGAGGAAGAAGAGGCTTGAGTAATTGGATGTAGCTGCAGTGTCGTGGATAATATTGTAGTTGATGTCGTAGAGGGTGCAGGGTTCTCTGTGTGACAACAGAACTGTGTATAGGCAGAGCAATAACTGAATTTCACCAGTAAACTTGCAGGAAATTCTGTCAGAAATATTTTAGTCTAAAGAACCAACCCCTTCTCTGCTACACCAGAGTTGAGCATTATTATGGGCGAATTAATTTTATTCGTTATTCTCGAATAACTTCGTTTTATTTAAAATTTTTATTCGAAGATTATTCGAATAAATTTTTCCCAACTCTGCACCCTACATCCATTTCAAGTGCAGAAAGAAAAGTGGTGATTTAAAACAGGTGGTCAATTATAAAATTTATAAAGCCTAAGTAGTAATTGATGAAACGCATCATTGTCATCTTTCCCCTATTCAAAACTCGCCCCTTCAATGAAGCAGCGATTCGGTGTCGAAGATTAGCCCATTTTCCCCCGTCTGTGAACTGACCCTTTCCCAGGGCGAGTTTTAATTAACATTCACGGACGAGGTACGATTGGAGATGTCGTTAGGTTAGCTGGTCGCTTTTGCAAACGCCCTCTCGAGACACCTCGTGTGGCTGGCGGGGCCCTCGACTTAAATAAATTAACCCTCGAGGAGGCACGTGCTCCGACGCGCTAGCAACCCTCGCCGCGCTGGCTTGGAGATTGGAGACAGCCCGGTTACCCGCAACTGCAGGGGTTATTACTGGCAATCGCGGTGGAAGGGTTGCTTTTCTTCTCGAACAAGCTTACGCGACGTCTCTCTGTCCTCGAGAATCCTTGGCGGCTTAATTGAATCCCTCGGAGTTAATGCGGAATCGCTGCTAGGAATCTGCTGCGCGTCGGAGGGTGAACCTTACCAGTGTAAATGATGATTGAAGGATTGAAGATTTGATGGATTGATGGATTGATGGGTCTCGTGGACAGGTGAGGTTCTGGTAGACGGGATTGAGCGCGATAATTATTGTAAATCGTTTGAGATCTAAATTTTAACAAAATTCGAGTCATGGCAATGTTGAGATGGAAGTCCTTTGTTTTGGTACGAAATCCTAGGTAGCACATTGTGGAAGACTTTAAATTACGTAAGGGTAATTTTGGCCCCTTCCCTCCCCCAGTATAAGAATTCGTAAGATTTTATTTTCCAACCCCTTCCCTTTCTCCTAACGCAATATTCTGTTCAGTTATTAAAATTCTTTTAAAAGTTTATATAATTTATTTAACTCGGTTTCACGGGCGTGATGAAAGATTGTTTTGTAGACTATTCATATACTGAAAATTAGGTTAAAAATATTACATAAAACGCTTCCTCGTTCCCTCTCCCCCTTGCAAGAAAACGTAAGGAATTCGCGAGCCCTTCCCCCTCCAAAAAGCTTCACGTAATTTAAGGACGACCCCCTATCTATTCGCATTTATTCAATTTCAATGTTACAGGTTTAGATACTTTGAAGTAAAGGTAGATATGCTTTTACTTGGTGCTTCGTATGATACATTAATTTTCCATTTTCCAAGAATTTCGACACAATTATTCCACATTCACAACCAACTCCACTATGTAGAATCCTTTTACACCACAATACTAAGTACTTATTCTTACCATTATTATAATTCTCCTACGTTGACCAGCAGATAATTCTAACCAAGCCGGAAACAGTTGAGGGCTCTCAACCCTTTTCGGTATAACGTCAGCGAATACAACACATCCTTGTTGATGTCCACAAATGAGGATCCTGTCTATAGTTAGCGAGTGGCTTCCTACCACCGTCGAATATCCAACAAAGTTTCCGTACAATAGACTTGATCGGGCCACGGCGTGACGAGCGACGGTCGATAAATTGCGCGGTGTCCAATAAAGAAACGGACAATTTGGCAGATATGGGGCAGCGATGTCCGCGGTGGAAAGCGGGGCGACGCGAGCCTGTTGGCTGGCGCGCTCGTTAGCGCAGAATTTCTGAAAGTAGGCAGGCAGAACCGGCGCGTTCTACCTAATATAGGCGAAGAGCAGGCTTTGTCAGCGGACGAACGGCGGCGCAGCGAGATGAGATATCCGCCGCTGTCGATCTGCAAATTTGTCCGTTGTCCCGCGACTCCTTGGGAACGTTTTAGGACTTCCTTCTTCGGGAACGCCACTTTGTTCGCGTCAACGGTTGCTCTTAATAGAATGCCCTCGGTGGGAGGGAAGGGAGAGACGAGTGGTTCGTAGGACTGGTTTCTCAGAGGAAAACGAAGCGTGCGTTGCGGCGTTACGCGAGTTCTCGGCGAGCGTTTAACTGGGGTAATCTTGATGGGACGTAGGGAGACGCGGTGATTCGGTGTAGTGGCACTGACGCGCTGTCTTGTACCAATTATGCTGGCGTTTTTAGATCGTTTCGGGAAACTGTAGTGGCATGTTCTAGTAATTGTGTTGCGGGGTGGGGAAAATGTAGCTATGTGTCATTTATTTATATTTGGCATCGCGGATTTTGTGTGTTGTGTGTAGGAAATAGAGGAGGTTTCACTGATTTTAAGGACACTGCTTCGAGAAAAACGCGTTTAAAGTTTTACGTGAGCGCCGAGTGGCCGGGTAGGGTAGATGCACCATTTATGGCCACTTTAAGGATTTCAGTGACTTTTATCGTAATATCTTTAAAATTGTACTTACAATCAGGAGACTATAAGCTTTACTAAATTTTACACTGTCTTTACTATTAATGTCTAAGTTACCAGTAACTAGAGAAATCGTTAAAGAATTAATAAAGTTAAAAAATATAAGAAATTCATTTTTCAAAGTTTGTGGCCACTTGCACACTAGTTTTGGCCACTTTCAAAATTTAATATAACAGGTTTAAATAAATTTGAAATAAGGAAAGATTTAAGTAAGGCAAATACTGTATACGGCAACAATTGTTTATTTTATTACTTTTATTTGAAAATAACATTTTCACGTACTTACATATTTACATACATAGCAAAATAGGATCTTATTTATACTAAAATATACATACTAATTTCTTACTTTCTTTTTGAAGCTCTCGAAATTTCTAGAGCTTCAATTTTCAGTTGCTCTGAATTTTGATTAGGTTCTGCATTGACAGCTGCAATTCAGTAGTTTGTATTACAAACGAAATAAATGAATACATTAGTAGTTAATTAATATATATTATAGACATATCTAAATATGAACAATTGATCAGTCTTATATGCCTATAATTTCGGGAATTATACGAATTTCAAAAATCCTGTTAATCACGCATTCTTAAAAGGAGGAACATTCGAAAAATAAAATAAAAAAATCGATTTTTAGACCGGAACCTTCCCTCAAAAGATCCTTCTGATTAGCTTTCAAAACGGAAGTTCTTGTTTAACTAACTAAACGCGTTCTCCACAACTGCACTAACTGCATAAACTTTTATTTTCCCATAACTAAATAGCTGTTTATTCAACAAATCATAAACTATTTAAGTAGGTTGACGATGCTACATAATTAATAAAAAAATACATCACATAAAACACCTGCACAAGCGATAATTTACCCTAATCCCCACTCTCTGCCTACTATTATTCTCGAAACCCGCTTAAAACCTAATAAACACCTACATAATACGTATAACCACATATAATTACAATTCACTTGCACTCAAGCCCAACAACTTGAACTCTATTCCCCCGAAGCACCATTCAACCGAAAGCAACATCCCCCACACCCCAGCAGCGAAATTTACTGTACCACAGGTTTCGCGAAACTTCTACCCTGTTATATTACGCAACACCTAGCATCCACGCGATAACAGTCTGCAAGAGAAACGATGGCTGCGGTGTAATGAAGGAGGCGGTGTAAATCAGTGCAATTTGCCAGCGTGACTCGATCGATATCGTCCCGCGCGATACGTGCAACGAAACGGGAATTATCCGCCGTTAAATACGGCCGTTCGATCGGAAGGTTGTCGAATGCTGCTCCGAGTGAATTACCTGCCGGACGAGTAATTCGATAGAGCCTGTTACACCCAGGTTGAATCCAATTAAAGCCGCTGCCATTGACTCGATGCGATTCGTGATTTTCCGGTCGCCTGTTACGTCCAGCGGTGTTTACATCGCCGCCTGCTTTACGGCGCATCCGTAATCGCCGTATCAACATAACCGATAACAAGGTTACGCGCGTGCGTGCTCGCGACTGTAATAGTAATAATTCCTTGGGCAAGTACATGCTGCTAGGCTTAGCCTGGCCAGCCCCTTGCTCCGAGCAAGCTCACTGCGTCTCTGGTTGTCTATCTTTAGGTTAGGTTCCATTAGGGCTGATACTTTTTCTGGGGTTTAGTCGTAGATTTCAATTTGGAGGGAATTGTAGCGCACCACTTTTGGCTGAACGTGGTTGGAGGGTTGGCGGTGTGGTAAGGGTTGAATAGTGTCTTAAGATTGCTGTGCCTCTTTGGACAAAGGAAATAAATCCCCAAAGGTGCGGTATTTTTTGCCCTGGCCAAGATGGTCTAATCCCTTAAGACCCACTTTCATAATATTAGGTTTCTTGAAGACAGTCTCAAAATTCCATCTCTGTAATATTAGGTTTCTTGCGCACAATCTCGCGATTAAAAGAGGTCATTTTTACACATTTTTCTAAAATTCAGTGAGAAGTTAAGGGGAGGTTTCGGTCTAAAAGACGATTTTTTCTTATTTCATTTTTGGAATGTTAAATCTTTTAGGAAGAAGTGTTTAAAAGGATTTGTTCACATTCGTAAAATTCTCGAAGTTATAGGCATTTCCGGCAGCAACCGGCCACTCGGCGTTCGCGTGAAACTTAAAACGCGTTTATCTCGAAACAGTGTTCTCAAAATGGTGGGACCTGTGTCTCCAAAAATTATTATCCAATTCCACAGAAACAGTTTTTAATTTGGAGCATATACTTCTGGCTAGGGGGGAAACCAGACAAAATTACAAAAAATTGAAAATTGATAATTTTTAAAGACGTTGAAAGGACGAAAAATATAGGGAAAAGTGATTGTCAAACTTCAACTGTCGTTATTTTCTAAAAAAATGTCATTTCTGTATTTTTTTCTGGTGGAGATACAGGTACTACCGATTTGGATGAACTGTTTGACGCCTCGAGTTTAACGACTCCCCAGTACCGTCTGCAATGATTAATTATAAAACAAAAAATATATTTCTACAATCTAAGATATCCTTAATACAATGCAAAAAGTCCCATTAAATTACATATAATAGTTTTCCTTTAATTAATCCCTAAATATCACCAATTTTTTTAATCTCTAGACCGGAACCTCCTCTTAAGGGAGAAACCCTCTACACCCTCGACTCTTCTACAACAACACCAAAATGCTTCAGAAACTTGCTACTATCTCCTCATTCCCAATTCCAAAAACTATTACGTATTACCATTCCAACGACCTACTTCCCCATTCCCCCCAACCACCAGGAAGAAGCAAGCAAAACAACTGCCTTTGCAACAGAATATACTACCTTCGGACCCAAGAAGTCATTAGCCCAGGAGAATTGGACTCGAGTACCAATAGTACCCAGGTCCAGAAACGAGAAGCCACAAGCACCGAGAAGCGTCTCGCATGGAGCTGTGATCGAATGGCTGCCAGGTGGCCAAGGACCAGGGACAGAGGCTGTCCCACGTAGTCGAGGGGTGTGTATAGGTGGACGAAGGCTGGTGGAAAACGGGACTGCGTAGTGAGGCTGTTGCGCCGCCAAAGAATAGTAGTAGGTGTAGCCAGATAGCGCGGGACGACGAGAAGCCATGACCATCGAAGACACTGTAACGGTGCCTCGTCCGAACTGATTGACAATGATTGAAGGCTGCGCGTTTCGACTCGGTACACAGAGTCCCAGGTCCCAGGCACCGTGTAAACCACACCGATGCACACATTTCTGCCGCGGTTATCCGGCGATCTTCTTTTAATCCAGCCAGCCCAGGATCACGCGTCCCTATCGGCCCGATCGCGACGTTCCCTCCCATCGCGCTCCTATAATTTCTAACTGATTGAATTAACCCGATCGCAGCGATACCCCGATGTCTCGTGGGGATCGACTTTTCAATTGCCACGGAAACGGTAAACCGTGTGGGAGGCTGTTACTTATCGTTAGAATATTGAGGACTCCCTGGAGGATCTTAGGTACTACTTGGATAGATAAATTTGGAGGGCTGTCGCGTGGAAGAGGATAGATCTGGGTTTGTATTCGGGTTGTAGGATGGTGGCGGGGCTGATTTGTATGTAGGCTTAGTAGACTGCAGCCTAGGGCGACAAGTTTTGGAAAATTGGAAAAGATAGCAAAACTCTTTTACCTGTAAATTTTTATTTTTAAAATAAAATGTCTAGTTTCTTTAACACCAAAAGTGAAGGGTGATCTTTAAATATGTACAGAGGCTTGAGAGAAATTAAGAAACAATTCCCTGTTTTTTTTATGTAGCAAATTGGCAATAACTAATTAATACTAAAATTGTCTAAATTCTTTTAAATTAAAACTAAAGTATTTGATAATATAGACGCACGTTGAATGAGTGTTTCGGCGATGAGCTATCAATTACAGAGGGAATATTAACTGGGGATTATTGTAGTACATGTTCTCTGAATCACAGATTCTAAAATTCATAGAAACTCAGATCTCTCAGATAACAGTATAGTATACTAATCGTTCTCAGTGCAGCTTAACTTCAATGACCCAACTAGAACCAGAATCTTCTTGCCTCAAAGGTTGTTCACTGAAGACAGCCTAGACCACCAGGAAGAACTATGTAGACGCATATTCCCAATCCTGATAGACCTAATTGGGTGTCTCCAAGCTGCACATTACTATAACGGGCAGCATCCATATAGAATACTCAACACAGTACATAAAGAGGAACCTCTGAATGCCTGGAACATCTGACGATTCTCCAAAACCCGTCAATCAACTGATTCACCCATTAAAACCCATCCCACACGGTAGATTCTTCTCCACCAGCGAACTGGACGACTTTAGTCCGAAACTCTCAAGGGAGCAGCATCCCGTACTCGACTCCGCAACGCGGTTTCATTATCATAGAAGGTCGCCGGGGAGGGAAGCGTGCCGGAATCTCGCTGGAGAGAAATCCTTTTGGCGCGAAGCATTCGTCTTAATGGACGGGCGCGCGAGGTTGTTGGGTTTTACAGCGACGTCCAATAGGGTCAGCGCAAATCGTTCCCCGGCGGAACACGCACGGCCCGCATGGTAGGCGACGCACAGAATCCGCGGCGAGCTGGCCGCCGCGTCGGCCCCCATCGTCACGGAAGTTTTCGCGTGCGCGCCGATGGGAGACACGCTCGAAGCACGCTCGATCCTCTCCCGTGCATGATATATCGATATCGAGAAGACAGTATCCGCGTGGCGGCTACCAGCAGCTACTTAACCCGCGACCAATCGGTTACGTGCCCGGCTGCTTGCGTTACCTACCTACCTACTTGTTGAATGGCCTGCCAACCTACCAAACGAGGATCGACCTCCATGCCAGGGACAATGAGACGAGACATCCTCGCTTTCGCAGCGGCTGCCGTCTGCGGCGAGTTCCCGCGCGGCTCCATATTTTTATGGTCGACCCGAGACGCTGCCTCCGCTGGCCTGCGAAATCCTGCGGATCGAGGGCGAGAGGCTCGTTTGTGTGTCGGGGAATTGTTTTGGTAAAAGGAGTTAGGGTAAAGGGACGGTGTTGGAAAGTATTAAAGATATTTGTATTCTTCTTGGTCTACTATTTTAGTAATCTCTCTTGATTGTGGCATGTAGGTACTTAGTGCTGGAGTAACCAATAAGCAAAATAAGCAGGTGTTTAGGGTATCAGGAGAAAGGTAGGCATCGTAGAAATTTTTTGAATTTTATATTCCAACTTTTCTTAGAAACACTTTTTAGACAAATTACCGGAAATGACTTAGAAATCTTACACCGCTTTGAAGTGATCATTCTGTATAAGGGGACCTCAAAATCTTTTAAGTGCGTAGGGTTTCGAAGTTTATAGTTGGAATTAGCGTACATTCGTAAATGAATAGAAGGTGTCCTTTATGACTCTGAGTAGGTCCAGGTGGCAAGTGTTCCGAGGGTCCTATTTTTCGGGAAAATGAGGACGTAGTTTACTAAAAATGGGATAAGTGTAGTAGTACAGAAAAAAATATAGTTTGGATAAAGTCATAATATTTTTTTTGGAAAATGGGCCTTGTGGATCTTCTGGGTTAAATCCGCCACTCCCGAAAAAATCGAGCTACCCGAAAGAATCGAGCTACCCGAAAAAATCGGGTTACCCGAAAAAATCGAGCTACCCGAAAGAATCGAGCTACTCGAAACATTCGGGTTACTCGACACATTCGAGTTACTCGAAAGAATCGAGCTACTCAGAACATTCGGATTACTCGGATCCGTTTGGGTCCCGGCTCGGCTCGAAAAATCGAGTCCCGCCCGGTTCGCACTTCAAGTTACTCGATTACTTCGAGTACTCGAACAGCTCTAGTTTACACCACCTTCCTAAGATCAACGCTTTAACGACTTACGTCCCGATCACCAGGCGCCCCCGACGCAGAAAAGTGGAGCCTCTTTCTCCGCGGCGGGCGATTATTTTCCAATTTTTCTCGCCCAAGCATAAAGCCCTATCTCGGGCAGCATCGCTTACGCGTATCACGGCGGCTCATTGTTCGCGGAAGATTCAATCTTGGCTGGCGAGGAGCCTTTCTCTCTTCCTGTATCCGCGAGGGGGGCAGCAAGATAAATGAAGCAAGTGTTATTTTCCGATGGCGCGGCCACACTCGCCCCTTTACGTAATGAATAGGAAAGTAAGGAAACCGTGCGTCGCCGGTGTGGAAATTTTCGTTTTGTTTACGTAAGCGAAGAAACCGAGGGGGCCGATTTTGCTCCACGGCCACCGGGGCCCTGTCGCGTGAAACAACTGCGACCAATTTCTAATAGCAGGTTAGGGGACACGGGGAAACTGGTAACGCGCCACGGGGACAGCCCCGCCAACGTAAAACGCTTAACTACGCGCGCGTTCCCGCGATGGTAGATCGCGATAAGATACACCGCCGCGCGGCTTGTCATCGTACCGCGTGCCTGCCGACCGGGCGACCGCGGAAATCCGCTCCTTTCCGTCTGGCCACCTTCGTCTTCTTTCCCTTCGCCAGCCCCTTCCTCCGCGGAAGGTTCTTCCCCCGTGGCGCACAGGAAGGACGCTTGCGAGCGGTCCGTGGTGTATGCAGGCACCTGCTCATGTTTTAGGCAGACCCCTCAGTCTTCTGTCCAAGATCTACTTTAGCGTGTCAGTGGATTTATTCCCTGTAGTGTGTACCTAATGTAATGAAATTGACGCAGTAGAAGAAACTGTGTTCTTTATGGAAAAGTCTTCTAGGTGAATTAAATTGTTGAAGGGTTGTGGTTAAGCACGCAAAGTCATCCATGTCCTAGCTGGACGCTTAGAGAAGCTCTTCTCTCTTCAGAAGTTTAAACTACCAATCCTCATCTCCTGTGGATCATTAGATTAATCATGATGGATTAACGCTTTGACTACTGTTGACGCCTATTGGCGTCCGACACATGTTGACTTCCCGGTACTGTTGACGCCTATTGGCGTCCGACACATGTTGACTTCCCGGTACTATTGACGCCTATTGGCGTCCGACACATGTCTAACGAAAAATTTCGCCGTACTCAGTGGACGTCGCGAGTGAATTCGTACCGTATCGTACGGCCAGTGCGTGCCAAAGTCTTCCGTAGTCAAAGGGTTAATTGGGGGTTTAATTCGAGTTTAAAAATTATATAATTTGATACATAATTAAATTAAAATTGAATTAGAGGTTTACAAGAGTCCAACATACAATTTCAAAAACTGCAGAAGAGTCGCGTTTCTATCACAAACCCAGCATCCATCCGCAGGCTCCTCACACATAACCAAACTTTTACTAAACCCTCCACCAAAATCGATGCAGCCTATCTATTCTCCGCGTAGAATTAATCCCAACCTTGGGCCTCGCCAGAGCGAGGGTGCTGGCCTCTCGGGGCAAGAAAGTGGCGCGAAGAAACCCAGGGAATCGGACTGCTTGCATTTCACGAAGATTGGACGGAAGATTGCGCGCGTTTCTTGCGCGGCGAAGGCCGCGGTTGCCGATGAAACGGTTCCGCGATGCTCACCCAGGTAGTTAATAAATTAGTCCCCTATAACGTCGCGGCGGCCGCAAAAACTGGCGCTACTTCATAAGCTTGTTCGCTGTTGCCCTATGCGGGAAGCCGTGCCCGCGATCCCCGTGGTCGCGGGCAAGAGCTGCATTCTGCCTTAAACAACCAGCCCGCTAGGTATCCGCAACAGCGGTCCTCTTAAAGGAGGTACAATTTAATTGGAGCTCGGCTTCCTCAGCCTTTCACCTCGGAGACCATCCTTCTGCTTTCCTCCTTCACTTCGTTCAGATTTCTCGACGCGTTTGGATGCTTTGTTCGCTCTAAAACCGCACATATAGCGAGGCTCTACTATTTAGCGAGGATTCAATTTTAGCTACCAGGGGAGACTACTTACCTTTACCTCCTGAATATTGATCTACAAGCAAATGGCGAACTTATAGATTTCTCTGATTCAAAAGTTGCACTGCCACTGCACCTCATTTTGCTAACATCATTTCCTGCAGGAAGGACAGCTTTTCCAGAGCTGCAAGTTACGCAGGATAACGTTGCGGAACGGAGAAAGTGGTCTTCGTAAATTCTCGAGTCAAACGGTAGCCGGCGGTGGCTGAGAAAGCAATCATACAACGGTACAGATTCTTCCACTGGGAATGAGTAGGTTTTCCGTTGTCCAGTCTATTGCCCGCTGAAAACCCGCCGCTTTCACGCTGGGGGAGACATCCTCTCGCGCGCTTGCAGCCCCGGAGGCTCTTCCTCCTCGCTGTTAACGCTCGCGTTTTAAATTCCAGCGCGGTGCAGCAATATAATCGACGCTTAATAACTCCTGCAATCCTACATAAGCCGCGACTTCCCGTTGAAAGGGATCCTTGGTACTGTTTTCCCTGCTTGGAGGCCTGAAATTCGCCTGGAAAATTGAAAACTAAATTAATTAAATGCTGAGGATTCAGTTGCCGCATTTGAATCACGCTGGCCATCGGAATTCGAGGATTCGAAGATGTACCGCAAGTCGTGGGAGTGAGAAGCTCCTACTGGCTCTCACGCGTCTGCTTGTAGCGTGTCGCGCGTTAGTAGCCCACGATCCTGCCGCGGCTCAAAACGCATATTCCTGTTTCTTAAACGCGTAGTCTTATTAAGCGCGCTAGAGAGGCCTGCTGGCTTTGTCTATGCACTCGAGGCGCGCTCATGTTACACGCGCCAGCTGGAATTTACGGTATTGCCGGTAAGCGCTAATACCGCGAAACCGCGTGGAATCTCTCATCGTTAGCCTCTGGGACCCCGTGTCCCGGCAATAATTGCTATTATGCACCGGGTATGATATGTAAGTTGCCGCTCGGTGCCTTGCGATCCGCCGATTTTTGCTCCTCGAGAAGAAATTTCACCTGCACTTGGTTTACGGCTATTATAGCGTGGTATTGACAGTGCTCCGTAAGGGAGCTTTAGAAATTGTATTAAAAAGCTTCTGAAGTATTTGTAGTTTGAATTGGACGAAGAAATATTAATGGTTTAATTTTTATAATCTTCCAAAGTCGACCTGTTTGAGTGAAGAAATAAGAAAGAGTGACCCAAAAATGAGGACTTCTTACGCCTTTTTTTGGTCCCACGATTTTGGAACTGAATTTTCTGCCAAACGATACCTCATGATGAAACGTCAATCACACGAAATTTTCAAGTTGAGGTGACAATTAGTTTCTCAGATATGGGAGGTCAAAGAAGTGAAAATTCGTTAACGCTTCGCTAGAAAATCGTGGGACCAAAAAGGGGCGATACTTGGGTCTCCCTTTCTCTACAAAGCCGTCATTTCCTTATTTTCTAAAATTATTCAAAAATCGTAAGCTACATCGAGGAAAATCTATTTTTCTTTAACTTGACATAAGAATTTTTTATTTCTTATGTTGCAATCGCTTTCTGTGCTGCGTGTCAGCTGACAAGGTCCTACCAGACATGGCGATAGACAATATTGTAAAACTCCATCATTTGAATACTTTAAGTAATAAATAATATATGGAAATAAAGTTAAAAAGTTGCCCAATATCTGCTAAAAAGATCCCGATATTTTACTGTAAAATTACCTGAGAAAACAAACTTTAAATTTAAACCTTTAGCCCTACAAGGTGGTATATTTCCTTAATCAACTCCTCACTACTTGGGGGAACTCTATCTTGAATCAGTAATTAGTACAAGGTGTCTTAAATCTAGCGTCACAGACATTAAGCGTCTAGTAGCTTCTTCATGTCGTACTCACGACCCACAAGTATCAGTTCTAAATTTCTCAAAATCAAAATTGAATCAAACCAAAATCTACACATTAGATTTCATTTTACCCGATTTGGAGGTCTCCACGCTTCGCTAACCGACTTCCTTCAGCACAAACACTCTTCTTATTCATTCACTCCCCTTCTCTCGTTATCACGCGTACTCGCCAACCCACACTCAACTGATCATCGCTACGCTTCCACGCGGATAACGTAATTGAATCCCCCGACAATAAGAGCGTCCTGCTCTGTCCGCTATTCATTAGCGTGGCGCTCGTTGATCGGCGCGTGGAGGGAAGTCGATAGGCGAGATCGCAGGTGCCAAGGAACCGTGGCGCATACTTGGATGGTAAATGGATCAGCAGCTCGCGATCGCTAGGAAATTAAATAATTACCGACGGTAATCGATCTGTCGAGCCGCGGTTGCCGCGATATTGATGACAGCCATACGAAAACGGAGCACGTACGGGCTCGCTGTGTTCACGGTGAAAGCGCGCGGTAGTTCTCCTTGGTGATTGATTGTCAAGTAGATTGAGTATCGCGGATGCATCTCGCGCATGCGCGCACGTCGCAGCCTAATGACGCTGAGCAGTAATGATGCGCCACCAATTCGCACGCTTGCACATTTTCAGCCATTGTCCTCAGTTAGTGTCCTATTTCCAATCTCTTCGAATAATATAGGGCCTTTTAAAAGGAACACCGGTGGTTCTAGGTGAATATGGCTTTGGTTATTGGACACTTAAAAATATACAGATTGCGCTAAAAAAAAGTGAAGCTCTCCAAGTTTGTGATCTCTTGCACTGCAATCATTATTTAATTGCAATTTTCGGATAACGAATGAAAGTTAAAAAAATTATTCCTCGTGTGTTGAATAAAGTAAAATTGGGTTAAATACTCTTCGTCACATAATTTAAAGTTAAAGTAACTTCTATTTTATGCGTTATTTAAATAACTTATTTAATTAACATACATCTAAACTATAATAGTTCAATTCTCTCCACATTCGCTCCAACTCATCCCTTTATTTTTTCCACAGCACCCGAGATTTAATTCTTTAGTATTTGTAGATCTCAGGATAAATGTGGTACCTGTACTATATATCTTTTATGTAGCTCCACAAAAAGAAATCACACGGTGAAAGATTCAGGGACATGGGTGTTCTTTTTTGCATCCTTGTACATGGATGCGAATGTAAAATATTTTCACCGTTTAATCACGCTGATATTTCATTAAGAATGGAAATACATTACCAGTTGATCATTCTTAATGTTTGTATTTATAATTCCAATGCTACAGGTGTATAATTAAACGAACACGTTGCAATCAGACTTTGTATTCCTTTTTATTCCATTGGGCAATTAGAATGGACTCTACAAAGTCGCTGGAAAACTTGCGATCACGCATAAGCTTTCCGCGATAGTATCGCGATCGAGAGCGAACGACCCAGTTGTGGGCGTATGAAAACGCAAAGTCGCGGGAGAAAGTGTATCGCGAGCGCTAGGAAGGATTTTCATGGTAGAAATTTTGCACGTGACAAGATAACATCTTGCTGGAGATAATTACGTTTTCCCAGGTTTAAGGACTTTGCGTTGGAATGAACATTTAATAGGTAGTAGTATTTGTTTATTGCCGACGCCAGTTTTCGTGTGGCAAAAATCGTGGGAATTCTACAGGGTGGGTCAGAATTTTAAGTAGATATAACTTAATTAAGAAATGGTGAATAATGAAAAATATTGTCGAACACCAATGAAATTATAACAATGAAATATGTGTATATTAGTTTGTGGCACGTCTCTTCAAGGGAGATTCTTCTATAAATAGATGAAACCGTAAAATTGAAAGGAGTTTGGGTGGCAATGCTCCTTTTCTGGCCATTTAAGAGAAACTTTCAGCACGATCGAACACGTGTGCCATTCGTGTTTACAGGCTCGTTCGAACGTGCCTCCTTGATGAAAGGGTAATGCGTGCGCCATTATACTTATAAAAACCCACAATAAATCTCACTAGCATGCGCGGTAGAATAATTGCAGGAGGGCAGCGGGAAGCATTCATTTACTTTCCACTTCGCTCGCGCTACGGATGTCCATAAATTGATTTTTATTTCTGTGAACGGTGGATAAGTGCAGCTTCTCGAGGGTGCAATTTAGACGTGCACGGTTGTTTGCCCCTTTGGAATTCGCTAAACATTTGTCGCATTCTCGGAAAATGAAACGATTTTCCAGAATAGTCTGTAACATGTATTTAATATAACGTGTTCGACCTCGGCAAGTGCAATTTTTGGTAAATAAATAAGAACTTGCCTTGCGCTACTAAAAAAATTAATAAAAGGGAGACTAAGCAGCTGAGAAAAAATGAGCAAAAGAAAAAGAGACGAATGAAAAGAGACATTTGTAGCCGTCAGTTGTTTTATGTATGATAAAAACATCAGAGAGCAGTTTGTGCAGCGATTTATCAATAAATTGTTGATAATATTTATAGATTCACTTGTTTAGTTTGTCAATATGAGGTAAATTGTAAGAAGAGGGGCGAATTACGGTGCGCGTGGGGTGAAGAGTGAAGCTTCGCTCGACCGCTCCTAGATGGCGACTCGGTTCACAAAGTTTCTCGCATGTAAAAGTGTTCAGGAAACGTTATATCTGCCTCGGCCGCGGAGTGACTCGTTAGCTTTGCGCAGTGGCGATATCGTAACCGATGAGGTTCTACTGAGGTGCGATTATTGCTAGTTGAAAACTTTTACCAATACCCCGCCAAGACGATGTGAAAAATCATCGGCTACGGCAATTTTTGATAACCCTTACGGGGGTTGTGAATTTCTTGCAAACAGAAATCCCTTTGTTGTAGTTTCTTGTTTTTGTTCAAGGTTTATTAGCCATGTGTCCTCCTTTGTCTACTTTTTAGATAATAAATAAATAATGTTATTTTTCTTATCTCCCCATTTGCATTAGAGTTTGTATATCATTTGCATGCGTATCAGAGTAATTATTATTTTTCCATTCATGGAGACTACTACTTCCTTCTTTCATGTTTATTATTTCTTTGTAAATGTTTTGCTGCTTCTACATATTCATAGTTTCAGTAAAGTGTGATACACATTGCTTTTCCTTTGATATTCTCATTCAACGCGCGAGAATGAATTACATAGCATTCGATTCATAACGCTTTTATGAAAGAGAGACAAACATGTATGACGAGAGGAGATTGCAGCCGTGATATAAGTAAATGCTCGGTAATTCTTAGCGATTCTCATGCTTCCACGAGTATTGTTGCGAGAAATTAAACGGTGAATGAAACCTCGCGCTCTTTGAAAATATACAGCTCCATTCAAATCCATATTCTTACTACTTCTCTAATTTCTGTTAACTATATAAACTTTTTAGTCTGTAGCACCATTCATAAACAGTTTTATCGTTAAAATTTCTATAGTATGCTTAAAGTCCATCACAATTCAAGGAACCCAAGTTCAAAGTCCCTTATTAACATAATCCATTTCCGTCGGCTATATTTATTTATCAGTACTATCAACTTTGCTTTTTCTCACCATTCTTCTCCTTTCGGTATTTACATTAGTCATTTATATTGTTTCCTACATGTATCTCTTTCTCCACGAAACAAAATCAGCGCCATAAAATAAACTCTTAGGTCGGTACAAAAGTTCCTTCGTTGACTGTTAGGTGCTGCTAGGTGTACAGAAATGTCTCTTATTACTACACCTTTTTATATTTTTACCAGAAAACTCGCAGAACGTCATAAATAGCCCTCTAATTAAAAAACCATCTGTTATATTTCTACTTTTAATAAACATTTTGGTTCAACAAAGCAAATAAACTTTCCCATCATCCTAATACCTCTCCCTTGCTCTTCAATGAACTTCCATACAGCAAATCCGTGATCGTCATTCACAAGTATACAACCACAACGAATAACGCAAACCCTCCACACTAGCACAGACAACACCACCCGCACTTATCCCGCCATATGCAATCCCCCAACTGTTTACTCCGGCTCATTGACTCCCGATCTCTCTGTCCATTTACCGCGGTAAACTTCTTATCGATTTCACTCCATTCAGGGGCTCGATTCCCGCATTGTGTGCGGCGCAATTAAGGCGCGTTTGCACAGTCACCTGGACGGCCGCTGGCACAATGCACGCGCGCGTGTTGCGTGCAGCCGGGTCGAGGTCGCGGTTTCGGGTCTATCGAGCGTGCGATTTCCGTCGAATTGGCAGCGAAGAATCGCGCGCGCTGCCGCTCGGAGCCAGCTCGAACCTCCATTCAGCACGAACGGCGCTACGATTAACCTATTTACCTATTGATCGACGAGGTCTTCCGGCAACCTTGTTTCGACGTGGATCGATGTGTATCCGCCGGTTGTTACGCGCAATTACCGCCGAGGATGTTATCTCTGTCTTGCAACGGAGCCACGGGCAGGGAAGCATCCTTGTGCTTATGTAATTTTGTTTCCAACCGAGGGTTCTGTCGTTTACCGACTATCTGCTTGGATAACGCGACGGCTACGAGATTTTGTACAAGAAATGCTCACGGTGAACCAGTTAATCCTCTGGCGCGAGTCTCTTCGTGTTCGTTATACCGCAGAAGTGATTTAGAGAAGATAGAGTTTTGAGGAAATTTATGTGAGGAAGAAGTGATTATATGGATTCATAGCATTCGCTTTTTACGAATTTTTATTTAGCTTCATTTGTGAATTTGGTAGTTTATTAGGGTGGAATTTTGTAAGTTAATTTTGAGTCACTTCCACATATCCGATCGACGTGAAATTTTACACACATACGTAGTTTCGATGACAATACAATATTTCCACTAAAAGGCATAAATAATTTATAGTAAAAAAGTTTTTTGAAAGCAAACTTTTATATTTAACTTCAGTCGTTAGTTCGTTAGTTATTTATATATAACTGAAAAGAAGACTAAAAAGCATAAAATAATTTTAGCATAACATTTGTTTAACATATTTAATTAACACTCGTGTACCTTCATCACAGAGATTCCCAACCTGTGGGTTGCGAAGTGTTTTCTGGGGGGTCACGTTTTTTATTTAAATATTATTAAGTTGGAATTATATTCTGTAATACTTATTTTTAATATCTTTTCTTTACCTTATTCAATTTACCTTCCCTTATATAGGGGGAACATCGCAAATTACTAGAATATTATAAAAGAGGATCGTGACTCAAAACAAGTTGGGAAACACTGCTCTATCATACATATGTACGTGGAATTTGAAAATTTAAAAGCTGATTATCTCAGAATTTGTATCCCTTTCATCCCCACCGTGATTATCGGCGATAAAGACAGAGCAGGCACAGGGATATCAACAATTATTAATCACTATTTCAACACACAATCGCGATCGATTGTTGGCAATCCATACAATTTGACCCAAAACCCGAACAAGAGGGCCTTAATGACACGGGGGCACAATGCGATCCTATGAATCGCGCTTAATATTCAGTGGACGAGCCGCGGCGGGTAAGAATGAATATTAATGAAAACGATGTTAACGAAGCCGACGGTAATTCCCGGGCGGTGCACCTGAAGCGGTATTCCGTGCACCGATACGGCGTATTTACATAATGATGTAATACTTTCCGTTAAACGCGGTGCGAACCAATTCGATCCGTTCAGACAATACCGCGGCTCATTACTCTCACGCAATATACGCGGCCGTGTGTGCGGCCGGCATGCGAGAAATAATTACGCGTTCCGAGGCATCGGGCGAAGATTTGTCGGAAGTTCGAGGGAGTCGTGCGCGATTCTTGAACTTCGCTGCCCGTGGGAAGAAATATTGCATCATTATTTTATTGTGCCTCGGTTATCCGCGGCGCGCAATATTTCGCCGCGCGCGTTTGAATTATTCGAGCTCGTTTTCTGACAAATTAGCAGCGATAACGAGCGCCGGGGAAAGCCTGGGCTAGAATTTTCACCGGGATTTTATTACGGGATTCGTGGCAAGCTTGTTACACGGAGCAGTCGGATTCTCGATTGCAACGGGGCACCTTGATTCACTGCCTTTCGATTATCTAGACACGCGAACAGAAATCCTTGTAGCAGAGATAGGGAAACTGTTCTTCCCGAATAATCGAGCAGGTTCCCTATTCCACACTTATCGCGGCGAGTTTGTCTTCGGCTTGTCCAGATTAATCGCTGATCTATTGCTGAAAAGGCAGCTTTTCTTTCTCCGGCTCGTCGCGTGCAACGTTTAATCCCCTCGTGCCAGGAGTTGTGTTCCGATTCTGGTTAACTTTGTGGTAGATTTTTGGCGTTAATTACATAAAAAATTATTTAAGTAACGAAGCGAGTAAAAGTTACTTAAATTTCATTCGTTTTCGGGCAATTCAACTTTATTCCACACGTGACGAATAATTTTTCTAACTTTTATTTGTTCTTCGAAACTTTTATTTAAATAAAGTTTTTTTCTTTGGTTGAGAAATGGATATTGTTGATGATACGAGGAGAAATGGAAATGTATTATTAGATTTTGGATCTTGATGTTAGAAAGTTATTCAATTTATGGAGATTTTAGAGGAAATTGCGGTAATATCGAAAAGTATTCTTAAATTTTTTTTTTTGATCATTAGTGGTATCTAATATTCTATTAAGTATATTTAATTTCTGACCACTCCAAATATAAATAATTCCATATAAAAAAGTTGTCGAGAATGAAGAACATTTCTTATTTCTTGAAACAAAATTAAGTAATAGTTACAAATTCACCAAATACCTATACCGTTAAGGAACTAGTTCTTGATCAGGCACTAATTTTTGATCAGTTCATGAAATAAATCGTTCTTTTCAGTTTATGTCCTTAAATAATTGTTTGAAATAATTACTAACATAAAAAAAGAAAATTCAAACTAATTCCTGACCTGATCAAAAATTAGTTCCCATGTATTTTCAGATGATCAAAAACTAGTTCCTAGTCACATTATTATTCCCTAACCTTATAAATAATTCAATTATACTTATTTTCAACTTTTTAAAATTTTTCCTTAAAGTGTAAACATTAATTCATCTTTTAGTATAAAAAAAGTCTATAGTTGAAAGTTTTATTAGGTTAAAAATAAATATTAAAGCGGGAAGCCCTCTAAACTGATCAAAAACTAGTTCCCTAACGGTAGGTGCATCGGTGTTATACTTCCTTAAAGTATCATTCTCAATTCATTACCATTATTAATTCTACAATCTCCACCCGGTCCATTCACACTACTAACACCATACCCTCCATCTGTCCTTCCCAAGCACGCTCCAATTTCCGCTCACCTCATGCCACGATCCCCGAGTCGTCCTCGCAGAAGAACATCCCCCTGCAGAATTGCCCAGTTCACTGAACTTCCCACCGACAGGTCGTCTCTCCCATTCACCCTTTGAAATCCTCAGCCCCCACACCAGCATCCCTAAATCGGCACGCGAACGGTCTGCCAAGGCGCAGCGCCCGTCGATATCGACTACAGGAAGGTCGTTAGTCTGGAAGACACCGGCGAAGACCTGCATCCGTTCCGTACTTTTAATTGCATAATTTGCGGCGTAACTTCGCGCCCGGAACGTCGGGCTCGTTCCATTTCCGCGAAGGCTTATCTCTCGCTTCCACGTGGCGGGACCTGCGCCCCCGTCGGAGTAATTAAAAGTCTGCAGTCGTCGATCACAACCCCCCTTCGCTCCTGTCGCCCAAGGGTGGAACGAGTCCGGGGGGTGGGCCGAGATAGAAAGGCGCCGCGCAATTCGAAGGCTCGAAGTTCCCTCGGTTCCCAGAGTTCGCCGAAACTTTTCGTGCTCGCGAATGCAACTTGAGCGCGCGTGGGCGTTACCTAAACGAGCGCGGGCCGCTCCGTACGAATTTTCGAGCTGCACGGCCAGTCCACCTGGAAGAACTCTGGCCCGCGGTGTTTCGATGCCGCGGCCGCGATTACAGCTGCGATTTTTATCTCGCGCCGCGCCGAGAATATTGTTCCGGCTGGAAATTTTGACGGGGAAGTTCGCCTTCCGGTTGCGCGCCAACAATCCTGGGAAACGACGCTATGATCCTTTGGAACAGCCGCGATAGGAATAACGGAGTTGCCTTTTTTTAATTAAATCGCGGCGTAAATGGAGGCTTGCGTGCAGGAATTCGTGTTCTGTAGGTATTTTTTTTTGCTTTGATACGTGGGGACGATTGGGAAGCATGTGGATGGTGTAGTATCGCAAATTAGGTTGGGTAAATTCTTTGTGTGTAGTTTGTTGGCTGGCACGTGTTTCGGTGTCATTCATTCCGCGCGGTGATTGACGTAAAAGGCGCGCGAGCGCAATGTTGTAATGCAAGGGTGAACTTTGGACCGTGCAGATGTATTCAGAAGTGAGCAGTGTGTTTAGAAAGGAGCAAGTAGGCTTCCGACGGTTCGAATTTTCTGATTTCTACATGCTTTCTGTCGCATGTATCTCTTAATCTAAGGAGATACAGGTTTGTTTATCGGTAGACAGGAAATGTTACGGAGGGTAACGTTTCGCAAATACGTCGCGCGGTGTGTTTGCAAGGTTAGTATTTGGTCGGTGAAAGGATCTTTGACGGTAAGGGAAGTTTCTGGAACGATGTGAGTACCACGAGTTCGCTTAATAGAAGTGGAATATATTGCTCGACATTATTTTTTGCTTAATATATGATTAATCGAGAAATAAATGCCCAAGGAAAGGCATATAGAATCTTCTTGAAAATCATGTAAGAAATAAATAAGACACAGAAAATAATTTGAATACACGAAATTTACGTACAATTTTATAAAACTTATAACGAGGGCTAATTTATTGCGACACATTCTTTGAATGGTAAAGTTGGTCGCTTTGAATAAATAATTAGTTTCTAAAGCCTAGGTTATAAATCTTAGATGTCCACTTTTTGTGAAATTTGAAATTTTATATGCAAAAAATGGTTCCTGACAGTTTCCTTATGCTGTATTAAAATGACATTTATATGTACTTCATAAGTGTGTCAAAAATAATATTTTTCTTCACTGTATGTCCCTAAATCTTACGTGCAATTGCTAAGCCATCGACTCATTTATTAATTCTTAAATTTAAAACAATACGCCATCGTCCTCTAACTAATAATAATTGATAATTTAAACCACTGGCATTTATGTATCAGATGCTACACCATTGACTTTACATGAATTTCCTTTAACTTCTCGCATGACCGCTCGATAAAAAATAGTGCCAAAAATAATACAAATTGCGTGAGCGTCAAGCCATTCACAAGAAATCAGCAGAAAAATACAACACAGAATTCCCAAACCCAAACGGAGCAATCACGCAGCACTCCGCACCCAAACACTCCCCAAAAAGAAGCCACCATCCCCGACACGTTCGCTTAAAGCCGAAAGCAACAGAAGCACCACGCGAAAGGCACAGTAGCAACAGGAGCAGCCTCGATTCCAATCCTTTTACTTCCCTCATCGTCGGTCCGTTCCCAGGCGCGTCAGCCTCGCGCGCTTCTTATTGTTCCGATCTCTCGTGTCCATCCCAGCGCACGGAAACGGACAAAACAATTCCCCCCGTTCGCAGCGGGATCGTATCTCCTCGATTGCCGCAGAATTCACGCTTAATCGCGGCTTGACCCAGAAGGTGACTCAATTACCAGATACACGGTCCACGTAGCCACGACTCTCTCTTTCTCACGTTACCTATCGTCATCGACGAAACAACCGCGTCCCCTCCCCCTTGCCCCGCGGTTCATAAATCGGACACCGTCGAAATGAAATTTTCCAGCGATGCTGGCTGCATGGGAAACGAGGGAGAGAGAGAGAGAGAGAGAGGGGGGAGAGGCGCGAAAGGATACGCGATCGCGCAGGAAGGCGCGGCTTTCGGCGCGTACTCATTAATTGGATCGCCAGAAGGGACTCTCTCGGCCTGTGTGCCACGGGAACTCGGTAATCTCGCGTCTCCTGGGACCGTTTCCGATCGCGCTGAGGCGCGGATCCACGGCGAGCGCGTTTAAAGAGGCCCATACTCGGCTATTTGTCTTCGTTTTGCGCCGTTCATGCACTGATAGCAACGCCATTAATCATATCCAGGGAGCGCGGCGGGCTCTGAGCGCGCATGCGAGCCACGGCGCCGCTGCTGCCCCAGCGTTTGGCCCCGCGGACCCGACGTATCCATTATTATCGCCGCCGAGACACTGACGCGCGATGGATTAATTGCGTATCACGTCGTCACGCCGATTAGAATATCGCGGCGCGCAGTTCCTTCCCCCGAGCGATCTTGGCCGCTCACGTGCGCGCGCGCGCGGTTCCCTCAATTATAAATTAAATTCGCCGTGCCGCGGGAGAGGCCTCACCCCTTCGCGGGCCCCTGCGAGGGGCCCACTCCGCGTTTCACTTTGGATAAATGGGATTGGAAGGTCACGGGTGGTTTTGTTGGAGGGAAAAGAGTTATGAATGATTTGTGTAATAGGTCGATGACCGTTTCAGTGAGGAACTATTTTGTCTTGTTTGTTTTTAAATGTGGTACCTCGAGGGAGAAATTGAGTTTAGGTTTTTGGAAGTTTAGAATTGGAAACTGATTTTTTATGCTGGGAGAGAAATATATTTTGGGGCTATTGATGTTTCTTAATTTTACTGCTCTATATATTTGCAAAGAACCGTAAACTGGGGACCATTGGCAGGAAGGGTAATATTAGCGGTTAATTCATGTGTAATAAAGAAGGAAAAGGATAAAAATTGTATATATTTTGACGTGAAAGTTGTAATGTTATGATTGTCATAAACGCAAATTATTATTATTAAACGTCTTTATTCCACGACACAAGCAGAAGACAAAGAGAAGAGAAAGTAAACAACGACAAAAGTAAAGGCGAAGTTCAGTCAGGGACTGTTTTTCAACTTAACCTAGGCTTAAAGTAATGCAGGAAAATTAATAAAAGAAAAGGAGACGGAACATACTAACCAGACCGCAAAGTGGGCTATATAACATTATAACGGGTGAAGCAACAGAAAAGATTTACAAGAACATTTAAAAGAGGAGAGAGTCGGAAGTGCGCGGATTTCAGGAGGGAGTGAATTATAATAATGGTGAATTATATATCAAGTGCACGTGACGATAGGTTAAGTTGAAAAACAGTCGCGGACTGAACTTCGCCTTTGCTTTTTGTCGTTCTTTTTACCTTCTCTCTGTTGTCCTCTGCTTTGTTGTGCAATAAAGACGTTTAATAATAATAATAATAATAAATGTAAAAAAGCAATCGTTATATTATTTCAAAACAATGTGAGCAATCGTATACCTAAATATACAGAAATTTCATTCTTTACTTTCAATAAAAGAATCTGCAAAGTCAACTACATATTTATCTTCTGATAATATTGATTTTTTTACCATTGTGCTAATTTGACACCAGAGTAGAAATTAACAATAACTTTGAAAGGGTTAAAGCAAATGTAAAAACGGTAATTTTTATATTACATAACAAAATATTACAAAAATATGCTAATGCTTCTCCAGTGTACGGTTTCGTCGAAACAAACAGAGACATTCGCGGATGATCCTTGCGTTATTGTGCGACCTTTCCCTATTATCCGTAAATGCTGAATGTAAGTCTGAAGTGGTTCCCACCGCGGCAGAGTCACCCTTTATGAAAGCTCGCTTACCATAACGTTCGGCGCTTGTTAGCGGTAGTTAAGGAATAAGGGATAATTCAGCGATGTGCAGTTAAGGCGAGCTCCTTGGTATTTTCGCGATTACTCGTTTTTCACGCTTACGTAAAGCAGTTGCACAATGGAAAAGGGCATCTCCCGCAGCTGTGTTACGTCGCCCCTATCGTGTAACTGTTTATTCTTGCACTTTCCAAAGACACGGATGAACGCGTAGTTCCCCGAACGAGCGTCATTACAGTCAGCACTCACCCATCTCGTTACTCCCCTATAATTCCACCTGGTAACCGCCCCGAGGTATCCCACCTACGTGGCGCGGCAATATCCCCGTACGACTCCCTTCGAAAACCCGTACGCATTTACGATCGGTAACCACGAGCTGTGCCTTCTTGTCCCTGGCGCGACTCGATTCACTTGGAAATCGTTAAGAACTTTACGATTCGCTCGTTAAATGATCGAAATTTCTCCATTTGCACGCGTAACGTCGGCAGAGTAACGATCCGGGAGTAATCCACTCGAAAATCTTTAAACTTTCACGTAGGTAGCACTTGTAGGCGAAAAAAATGAGCCTCGGGCGATGGGACTCGAACCCAAGACATTCGGGGATCCTCGCGTTAGTAGGCAGCCGCGTTACCGATTCACCCAACGCTGAATCTCCGATGTAACTCTCTTCCGAACTGTACAAATACCAAAGCAACGCGCCACGTATGTATCCAACACTGAGTGTCTACACTGGGTAAAAATAAATAACAAGAAAATAGCTCATCACCTACAGTTGTTATTATCAGATATGATGAAACTTACTCAATTTAAATTCCTCCATTTCCTATATTAGCAACCATCTCATCCACCTTAACTAAATCAACTGTAAATGTGTAGGTTGACAAAATCGCAAGGCTCAGGGTTTCACCGCAACACACTTTAACCCTGCTGCATCCAACAGAAGTATCGTTTCACGAAGAAATCGCAGTGCCATCGAAATCGATACCCGACGCGTTGCTAAAGCAGCAGGGAGCATCGATGCACGGGTGTAGGTCGTTGTACCTTCCGGTCTGGAATCACGTGCACGAGCGAGCGGGCGAGCGAGCGAGCGCGTACGACCCAGCGAGATCCCTTCTTCCTCCCGTTTCTCTGTTCGTGTTGGATAATGGATGAGACCCCCGATATTTACATATTTTTCCATGTTCGTGCCGTGTGTCGGGGCGCAGGTAGGTCAGGCAAGGTACAACCTAGCACAAAGTAGCACCGTGTCTGTTTCTGTGCTGCGGTCTGCGGCGACCGAGTCCTTCGCCAGCGTCGAAAAAGCGCGTCCAGGGGGGGCCCGGGGACTTCAAAGGGCACCGTGCACGCGCGAAGGGCCCGTTCGGGGGGGCCACGTAATTGCCCGGTGCTCGAGATTTTCCATCTATCGTCGGGGAGAAGGATTTACAACCGCCACGCCGAGCCAATAGCCCTCGTGAATTATTTCTGCAACGACCTCCGACGGCGTACCCTCATCCTTGACTCCTACGGTCCCGAGCATTATGGGCCCGATGGATCGCAAAGATCCCGATCGAGGAAGAGGCTTACTTTATCGCCGCTACAGCCCCGATCGATACCTAGCGGCTTTCCTGGCGCATTCCCTGTACGGAGGGACGAGTTATTCGGGGGCTTTGGATCTTTATGATTCGGCGGGCAGCTTTGTCGGATGATGACATCACAGTTATACGGGGGAAATTGTGGCGACGGTGCTAATAGAGTGCTTGTAACTTTTCTCTCGTGATGCTCTAGGTACTGTTGTAGTATTTTTGGTGAAATACGTAGTTGGGTTTTGTTTAAAGTGGGGAACTGCAATTGTGCAATCGCAGGTAACTCAATTTGGACTGAATATAGAGCTCAAGAATATTCTAGGAAAGTATTCTAACTCTTGTTACTGTTAAAAAATTTTTAATTTTGTGATATCGGCGCACTGATTCGGTCACTATTAAAAACGTAAAAGCTATTTCGCTAGTTAAACATTAAAATTTCCAACGTTTCGGTCGTACTTTCGACCATTATCAAGGAAAGAAAAATAAAATGTTACTGTTATAATTGAGGAATTGAAGGGGTAAACGTTGTGAGTGCCAGTAGTTAAAATTTTGAGTAGAAACAAAGAAAGCATGTCTGTTTCTTTTGGTATTTATGTCCTTTATCATTTGAACGCTATGGACTCTCAGCGTTTACCAGCTTTACAGATTTGGAGGGAAATAATAAGATTAAGGACGTGAAAATTGTTGGTAGTTTCATCGCTCTTCTTCACAGAAACGTTAGCACTTACGATTTTAGCTGAATTTTGCGGTAGCCCTAACAGTTATAATAGATTATTCTAGCATTTATAAGTTTTGCCACCGTATTCTGCACGGAATTCATTCTTCTCCACTACAAAAATTATTTTTATTTTTTTGGCACTTACTTACATCGTTTACCATTTCAACTCCTCAGTTAGACATTCATCTGGGTTATGGCTAGGAAAATAACTTTAGGGGATGTTCGAAAAAAATGAGGTACAGAATTGCAAGGGAATTCATAAAAGTACATGTCATAAAAATTTGTTCCGTCTTTATACTAATAATTTCTTGCTATTAAGTGATAAGTTTAGCAGCTCCACTGTACCATATTATACGATTCAATTTTACTTGTACAAACCACCGACATGTTTAGATGACAACGTGCATTGTCTCCCATTACTCGCGAAGGGTGGCAATCCGCCGAATAATGGAGAGTTTCGAGGTCCATTATCCGCGCACAGTTGGTAGGTACGGGGAATCTCGAAAGCCTTCCGGTTATCCTCTACGTAGCAGAAGAGCAGGGCTGGGCTCGTGGAGCGTCTGAAATTCCGTCTCCGCGGGGTGAGTGGAGGTTACTACCCTCGACGTGGAGCAGACGGTAATTTTTCATTCCGACGCCCCTGGTCTTTTGTAGCGCCAAACTCCCACACTTACGATATTATTAAAAACTCTCCGTCTTCTTAGGTCTAACCCTTGGTACCTTATTTAACAACGGTAGTTTGTTGGAACAGCATCAATTTGAAACTACCACCAAAGATTCTCTCTGTGTAAGAAATATTTCGGTTTCAAAATATTTATTTATTTATTCATTTATTTTTTCATAAACGGGTAAGTCCCGTTTTGTGACAGAAGGAGGGGAAAAGACAGAGTAGAAAAACAAGCGTTAACTCTAAAACAAAAAAGAATGTAACAGAAAGAATATAAAAGATAATAATAATAATAACTTGAGTTCTATTTACAGTTGATATCCAAGGATATAGAAAAATATATGAATATAGAAAAATGTAGGAAATCTAGAATTCAAGAAGCTCTTTGCCACCTTTGTAATCGCCGGAGCTTTTCCTTCAATATACATATATATTCCTTCTTCAAATTTAAAATAACAAATTCATCCACTTACAAAATTAAATACGACAGTGATTATTCATTCAGAAAAGTAATTAAGTGGCGCACTCAAGATTTAATTTTGGGGGGATCCGAGTTGAACGGATAAAAATATTTTTAATACGAATTCAATACAATTCATTAAAGAATAAAATCCAATTTCCTTTTCTTTTTATAAAGCTCTTGAATTACATAAGTTGTGGTTACATTAATCTCCTTTTTCCTTTTTCTTTGGGGGATGCTAAATCTCCTTGCCTCCTCCCTCCTCTCTAGATGCACCACTGTTTCCACTGAAAACTATTAGGTCCCTTAGTGGTTATGAGAGGGAAAACCTGTTACATGAGTAACTAAAATATACCATATAACCACGACGTAATGTTCCGCGTCACAGACCCCAAACTACCGCGGTGGCGCTTCTTTCTTGGGCCCACCCGACGGTGGCGCCTCCTGTTAGAGCAGCGCCAAATATGCCCCACTACAACCCATTCCTATACCCCCAAAAGAAACTAAAATCCTCAAACCACCCCTACACAACCACGCGCCATCCATCCCTCACCCCACCCCCACCATACATCACCTTCACCAACTCCCGCATTCGATCCCCAATCACCCACATTACCCCCGCCCACCCATCACCCGCTCGCCCAGGAAAAGGTTAAACTTTGCGAAGCAAAACACTTTTCCCAGCGCCGTTCCGATGCGTGGCCGGGGGGTTGAGCTGCTAGTGGCTGAGAGTCGAGGGAGAAGCGATGTGCGTCGAGCGGAGCCGTCGGAAAAGTGGCGGCTGGTGGGGATAGCGGCGCGGTGGTGGGGAAGGAGCCCAGGCAGGGTTCGGAGCGCGTCAGCGGCGCTTAAGCGTTCGTCGCGGGGGCATTGCCGTCGTGGCCGCAGTTACGATCCGATCGAGCGTCTCGCTGCGCGTCCGCGACTTCTCTCGCAGGGCACTCGCTACCACCGACCAACCCACCCGTGGCACGTGTTCGCGCGTCGCGCTTGTGCTGCACAACCGACACTGTTCACTAACAAACAAACACTCTCATCACCATCCATACAACGTGTTACCATCAACTAAATCCGAAAACCGTCGGACACGATGCGCGAGTTCGATCGTCCGGAGCCCGGTCCGTCAGGCCCCTGAGCCACGCAACCGATCGCGTATGCACCGAGGATTCCGTAGAACAAAGGGTGCTCGGTCCGAAGGTACTCGAGGAAAGCGAAGTGGCGCTGTCACGCCTCGTGCCCCCCTAGCCGAGTGGCGCTGTTTCGTGGCATTTTTCGTACGCCAGCGAGCGTCGGGCCCATTCAGCTGGCTGCCGCTGAATGAAGCGCACGGAGGTGAACGATTCGTCGTAGGTCAGTTCCTCGAAGGAGGTCGTCCACCGCGGCCGTGCTCCGTTTCCCCGTGGGCCCATCTCGTCGGGCGACGACGCGCACCGCGCGGACCATGTCCCCTGGCCCCAACCGGGCCTTACACTCGGGCCTGCGAGGTGCACCGTGCGCGAACGTCCGTCTCGCGAGATGACAAGATCGCGGCACCTGGCACGTCGCGCTCGCGATCGATAGTGGTGCTTCAGTAGCTGGCGAAACGTTACTCCGATCCAGCGGAACAGTGAGTGTCCTCGTGGATTCCGCGGTATTCGCTCGTCGCTGACTGGTGCCGGGCCCTGTGAAGTCCTCTTTGGTGAAGCAGTCTGTGGAATCGGCGCGGTTGGGACGTTAGTCGTGACAGAGTGTATTCGCAAGCTGCGTGGTAAAAGGGAGAACTTTGAGTGGCCAGTGTGTGGCAGGTACTTCTGGAGTTTCCGCGCCCTTTGGGATTACTCTTCGGCTGCCTAAGGTAGGAGACTCGAAAGCAATCTTTTTTTGGAATTTCTGATGACTCGAGAGATTTGTTCGTAGTTTCTGGAGTGTGTTTTGTTGGGAGGTTTTCTTTGTGTCGTAGGGTACTAAGAGGAAGAATATGAGTATCTTGCGCGAAGGGTGTTGAATTGTTGGTACTGCATAGTTTTGGGTTTAAGCATTTTAGATAGACGTTTTCTGGTGTTTCTTAGTAATAGGAGAAAAGTAATCTCTGTTAAGTGAATTGATGAAATAATAAACAGTAATGAATGAAGTTGAGCTCGATATTCCATAGAAAAATGTGATTATAGATATTTACATATTTTAAGAAGAATAATATAGCTGTGTATTGTTATGAAGGATGAAACTTCTTCAGTGACAGCTGGCAAAGATAAATCCGACGGGTATGGCGAACTCGAGAATATTTCATATTCGAGGTCATTCAGTTTTTAAAATAAACAACGCGAGAATGTCGCGGAGCGTTGTCACGAACAAGGACAGGACCCCCTCATTATTCAATCTTGCTTCTCTGTCAACAATGGAGCACAGGTCGATATTCAGTGTGATGTAAACAGAAACGTTTCGATCAAACAGGATCCTCGTGTACTGACAACCTATCAACACGCTAGAAGAAATATAGGCACTTCCTCGATATTTAGAAAACAGACCAGCTATTTGTGTAGGGTAAAAATTGGTTAACGATATCGCCTTACACACCACCTGTGCCTGTTTCCACTACGGTCGATGGGAAAAATATGGCGGTGTCGTAAAATCAGCGGGGTGTCAAGCATAAACGTGTTTCCAGCGACGAGACATGTGGCTGGAAAGAAATATGGGGAAACGGGGAGATGAATCTCATTCAGGGTTGTACGAAGGGTTGTTAATAGCGCGGATATTGTGAATTCGTAAAAGCAGTAAGGGTCGAAGACGGCAATGCTCCTCATTGTCAGTCGGCTAGAGACCAATTCAGCATTTTTCCACACGAGTACTTTAAACCCCTACATGCATTAAAGTGGATCAGTATTTTAAGCCTGCAATGTGTGGAGAAAAACGCACTATTAACTTTTACCCCTCAAAAACATCACTTCATCCTAAATAAAATTCAATTCCTCATTTTTCCTTTAATTCAATAAACTCAGAGAAGTCGCATTCAGGAGTTTGAATGAAATTATTTTTGCTTTTAACTACCTTATTTTTTTTTTTTTTTTTGAGTTTCTGTGACATTTCTCGAGTGCTAAGTCGGTGAAATTGTTTTGTATCCTCAGCATAAACAGAGGAACTTTTACGCCACCAGGGATCGGCAATCTCACCATATTTCTGTCTAAACTGACACCAGCACTCGATTCCCGAATTCACGAGCCTCCTGAATCTCTCGCGCCAACTGTACCCCGCTACATTTCCTCCGCCCACTACCTACACTACTATACCGCGTCCACCCGCGATACCGTTGCCGCGTTATCGTCCGTTCGCACGTAAAGGAAAGGTCGACGAGGATGTCGCCCGGCGCAGCAACGGTACGAAAGGACGCCTGTAAAGCGCTCTTCGGGGCCTCTCTTCTCCCGGAACGGTATTAAATATCATCAGGAAACGGCGTAGCGCTACCATAAATCCCGGTGCACGCTACAACGGCCTGCCGGCCCGTAAATCGGCCTTGCGACACGTTTATTTCCAGGCGCCATTAATTAAAAGCCACACGCTCGCGCTCTGCCTTCCTCCCCTCGGCCTGCCACTGTGAATCGGGAAAGCTCCGAGGGCGAAGCAGTTGCGCAACACGGCAACTCTAGGGTAAAAGGGCCCAAAGCAGTCGCGATTTTCGCATGACGAGTTGGAAGAGACAGGCCTAGTGGTTTAGACTTCACTTGGGTAAAAAATATCGTTCTATGTAGGTAAATACTTTGCAAATACTTCTACCATATTTAGGGAATATGGTGGTAGAGGAACACTAAGTCATAGGGCCTGGAAAATTTTAGAAGTACTCGTGAAAGGAATACCAACTATGTTAGAGCAATATTTTTAACGGAGTGCAGAACTGTGCTGCAGGATTTATTCCTTTTGCGGGTGGATCGAAAGAGGGTGAGGATTTGAGGAGAAGGGTGGATGACTATTTTACAAAAATCTGTGCAGTAATGGAAAAAGAAAGTTAAATTGATTTCCGAAGGAAATGCAAACTACCTTGGTAGGGTAAACGCACCAGTAAATGAACACTTAAGGCTAATGAATGAACACTTTTATAAAATTATGTTTGCAGCGTGATTGATTCCACGTGTTGCAAAAATTGTTTGGATATGAAGCAAGAAATTAGAAGAAGTCTCTAATTAAGTAGTTGCTTATTTTAGTCATTTTAATAAAAAATGTCCATTCACTTACATCCACCCTACGTCGAATGTTACACCGTGAGTAACTAATCGAGTAAAATTGATCGTAAGTAGCGTATGGGTGTTATTGACTGGTTGGTAAAACGGTCTTTAGGTTCTATGTACTAAGCTCAACTCTTTAACGCCTAGACACTTGTCTCGGCGGAAAGAAATGATTTCTTGCGATTAGTTACCTGAAAAATGGTTCCAATACATGCACTCCATCGTTGTTTTCAAAAAAAAAATAAGTCGAAATATGATTTTCTAGATGTGACGTATATTTTCTACTAAATTAAACTTTACAAGCATTATTCTTTTAGTATAACAATTAATTTACACGTATCTACAAAATGGAATGTAGAAACAAATAATTTTACTCTTAACTGTTTAAAGCAAACAAGATGAACGTTTCAGGTTATCGAAAAATGTACAATATGCATTCGCCAGAAACGTTTCCATGGATACTGTAAACATTATTCACAGCGGTAAACGCATCAGTGGCTTGTACCTCGGAGCCATTTAGGGAACTGAACCGTTTTGGAACCCAGAATTATTGACTATTGGTTTTTTTATACATCTGAAAATGATGTGACGTATACGTCACACTGAGCGCTAAAGGGTTAATGTAAATTTTGTTACAAATACTTTGGGAATTCCGTGGTATTTATGTAAACGAAGAAAAACATCGGTTTGTAGATTTGTCGATGGTAATACTACCATTTTGGTACCTGCAGAAATAATAGTTAAATAAATAATATTAATATTAACTTGTTTTATTACACTGCTCTATTAAAAAATAATACCCAGATCCCACTCAGTACAGCCAATTTACGAAAGGGACAAAATACACTTTTTTAAAAAGTGAAAAATAAGACGTAAATATTGAGAGAAGCTATAATCAGATAACTGATCTTTCTAATCTTACCAATTAGAACTCAAATGGTTATTTAGTTTTTTTACTACCTGGTCTTAAACAAAAATGTCCTTTTCATCCCACCTCTCCCCTACTAAAAGATAATGCACTTGGCAATTTGTTAAATACTAAAATCTCATTTTTTAAAAAAAGTGGACTTCGTCAGTTTTACTAACAACCATACTACTTATATTCTCCCGGTAATATCGAACAAGATAGAAAAAATTCTTGCAACGACAATATTAGCAGATCATATCTCCAAAGAAAGAAGAAGCTGGGTACAAAGGACACGATGCAAAGAGGAAGTTTATAGATACTTTAAACTCTGACTTTGTGTCTGTAAAACGATTCATACCCATAATTTTACGGTGCCTTCCTGATGTCTGCCTAACGCTGTACCTACTCCACAAAGATAAATTGCAACTTGCATGCGTAATCAGCTCCCTCATAATTAATTTTCCAAATTCCATTAACAAGTTGAATACTTATCCTTCTCAAATACAGTAGCGCTCTCAAAATTTAAATAAAATATTTATATAAAAATAAATTAAAATATTAGAAAAAATATTTTTAATGCAAATGCAATAAAATTCATTAGATGGTTATAAAAATTTATTTAAAGAATAAAATCCACTTTTCTTTTCCTTTTCAAAGCTCTTGTTTGCACCACCGCTCAAATATAATATCTCAAGCCAGTAGCTTCACGTGTCATCTTTATCCTGCTTCCCCGAATCGCAATCATCTGTCAATGACACATTTATAAAAACGTCCACAATGCTGTCTCCTACGACATACCGCCGAAAGAATCGCAACGTCGTGGGCCCTTTAAGCCAGCTCCCCACCCTTGCGAATCTCATTTCCATTCACGGCGTTGCCCGGTGCCCGCGATCCGGGCGAAACGAGTTTGGCAGGTCGGTCCACCGTAATGTCGCGTTTATCTCGACCGAGAAGGCAGCTGCCGCGAGACTTTGACCGGCGCGCAGCGAAAAAACTGTGCCGCGCGCTATGAATGGCCCCGTGGTGCCTTTCGTTTTCCTTCTTTCCGTCCGTGCCTCTGTCCTCTGCGCGAGAAAAATTGCCGGGACTGGCGCAGAAAATCCAGCTCGCGTGTTCTATTAATACGTTGTCGGTCAGACAGGTGCACGTTCGCGACTTTTCGTTTCTCATTTAGCGAATGCCGCGTCGCGTGCACGCGCACCACAGTGCTTCTCCTTTTCCTTTCGCTTTGACAAGTTGAACAGGTGCCAGGCGAACTTAGCGGGTTGAATTGAATTTCGAAACGTTCATTAATACTTGGAAAAAAATCTATTAAGTTTTACACGAAGCACGCTCCGAGCTTCATTTCTTATGCAATAAAAATTTGCTTCGGCAATCGGCCGAACACGTTTGAAATATTTTTCAGCTTTCTATCCACCTACGAAGTTGCATAAAAATTGATACTTAACACCTCACGTAGGCTTCCATGATGGTGACAATAGGATACCCCAAAGAAATCTAGCTACAGCGTTTAGTCCACTGAAGGGTCGTCTCCAGAAAATGCATCTCGTTTGGAAGCAGACTATGGTGATCGCGGAACGGATTCGCCATTGGCGACCAATAAACCGTGGGCCGTGAGAAAAACGCTCTCGATCGACCGGTTAATCGCGTCTCGATCGCGGGGACTCGACGTTCGATCTCACGCTCCGGCGATCGTGGATTTGAGGCCCCCTTAGCTCTCCGCGGTCTCGTTATCGTATCGTTGCTGGGCGTGTATATCGGCCGCGTACAAGGTTCACGAAATGGGCTAACGTTGTTCGAGGCCTCGATAGCCGCGTGTTTCGAAAGTTCGAAAGCTCCGGCGGTGTTCGCGAATTTCGGGGGGACTCGCGTTTTCACGCTTGCCTCTCTGTTCATCGAGGGAGGCGGACAACCAGCCGCGCTTATCGCGAACGACTCTTCCCGGTCCCCTGGCAGCGGCGGATAGATTCGTCTGGTGAAAACGCGACGGCGCAAAGTCGCGCCGCGGATTACTTTCTCGGCGGGACGTCGACAAACGTTTCGTACTATCGAGTCGTTAAGTGTCGTCGACGGGATTTATCGCTCTGCGCTACTGTTTCGCTGGGTCTGTTGCCACGCGTGTACAGGGGGATTACGAGCGCGGGCGGGACAAGGATTTGTTACGCGTTGCGATTATTTGGTGCACGTGGTGGATGTATGTAGGAATTGATCTGTGAATTTTCACTTGGATATTTTCATTTAAGCTAAATATTTTGCAATACTTTCCTGGCAAGTTTTAGTTATGTGAATATCTGCTTGGACGTCTCTTTAAAATCTGTAGAGTGGTAGGAGATTTTTTTTTTTGGGGGGGGGGGGGGGGTTAGGATTACTGGTGGCAAAGGGTAGCAAAAACTATTGGGTAAATATTTTTTTAAATATTAGAGAAATATTTTTTTAGCCACACTATTTAATATGAAAAAATGTTCAATTTATATATTATATACACATACAGAAAATGTGATATAACAGAGTTTAGAAAATATGAACCAAATATTCGAAGAATATAAAAGGAATGTTTAGGAAATGTAAATATTCTGGAAATGTGAAATCAATATTCTGAATTGTAAAATAAATATTCAAGCAATGTAAAATTAATATTTATGGGTATTTTTTTATTTATTATTTCGACTTTATTACACTTTAAACAGAAAATTTAGTACATAGGTAGAGAGAAAGTAAGATACGAGCAAAGGTTTCCTGATCACTCGGAATAAAATATTTTTTTCTAATAGTAAATAAATATTTACTTTATACATATATCGACAAAAATATTTTTTCCTAATATAAAATGAATATTTCCTGTATATTCGGAGAAAAATGTTTGTTTCTTAATCTAGAGTAAATATTGTATGTATATTTAAGTATCAAAAAGAGATTGAATCTCTTTTTAATATAGCATGTGTGTCTGTATTCAATATTTTGTGCTCCTAAGAATCTTGGTAGCTTAGTACCTACATGATTCCCAACCTGCAGCTCATAACTCCCAACTAGGTCACGAACTGTTTTCTGAGGACCACCACGATCTTTTTATTTTTTTAAATATTCTTAAGTTAGTGCTTCCTTTACTTTTTTAAATCCACCTTACCTTCTGGGGAGGCGGTGGGTCGCAGGTTATTTGAATATTACAAATGGGCTCGCGACTCAAAAGACCTTGGGAAACACTAGCTTAGTCCATTTGTAACAAACCGTCGATTTACAATAGGAGTGGCAAAGGCACTGCAAAGGTACAAGCTTTGAATTGCAAATGTTAAATAAGCCAGAGGTTTCTCGATACGCTATAAGTTCAATCCAGTAATATCGTTTCTAGCATTTCTACTAATACTGAACCTACTCACATAAACCTTTCTTCAGTAGTCTAGCTCGTTTCTTTCTCGTCTAATCACATCTTGGATCTCTACAGACGGAGCTAATTGGGATCAAAGTAGATCGATTCAATGTAAATGCAAAGAAAAGTTACGAAACCACGTTCGTCTATAAATGCAAGTACACCCGTCATTAATTTCGAAAGTACGTAATCCTCGGAGCTTTTAACATCATTGAAGGCAGGGATTCATCCACGTCGGATGTATTCTTCTCGATACACCGGATAATGGGTGTCGTGGACAGAAGCAATTGCTGCCGACACGAAAACTCGGGGAACACGAACGTTATTTAAATTATACACGCCGTGAGCGGGGTAAACCTCGAATCGACAGGATCTCGATGAATGTAACAGGCATACGGTAGCCACTGAAAAAGGACGAATCCTCCTCGAGGACGTCCTTTCCGTGTCTCATCGCGGTGTTGCCGCAGAGAAGTGTGAATCGCTCGGTGAAGCGTAACGAGTGGGTCGCTCGCAGTAGCTCAACTCCCTCGGTACACATTCATTTACTCGTTTTCTCTCCCTTAAACATGCCCCGTTCGATGTTACCGTTTTTTTCGCGGTATCTGATGCACGAGCACCGGAAAGGGAGAAACTCACCCTGCCTGTTCAGCGGGACGATTCGTTTTCGCGTGTCTCGGAGCATTCGTCGACTGAGACTTTTTAAAAGCGAGTCTGTCGCTCGTAATTATTTCAGTCGATTCTTATGTAAAGGTTAAGTCATTCCTTGACGAATCACACGCAAGAGTGTCACTCTTCGACGATATCGTTAGCGTGTTTCTGGAAACGCGAAGTTGTTACTTATTTCTATGGTCTTTTTCGAAATCATTCGTTGTGCTTTTGATGTTTTGTGGTGAAGGCTTATTTCCTCATGGCATTGTTCTTGTTAGCTTCCTTATTTTTTAGAGAAAATATTGTAGACCTGTTAACCTTCAGAAGCTCGGCTGCCATGGGACTATTTTAATATTCGTATTCCATTTCTCATCAGACAATGTGTTAAAAATGTTAATGTTCTTTTAGTAGCTTGAAAATATTATGGAAGATTAAATATTATTACTGTATGCAGCGGAAATTTATGTTGTATTACTATTTTAATATATAAATTTAATTATGAATTTTTTTAGGATACTTTATAATTAGGAATATTATAAATTACTCTGAAAAAATAATTTCGATTCTGGGTATGTGATAACCTTATAATTCTGGGGAGGGGGCCTCTTTGTCTCCTGGTAATTTAAATTTTTAGACCCAATCCGCCACTGAATGGAACAAACCTACCCTGAATATTGATTTAGCTAAGCTTCTGGACACTCAATTCAATTTTTGAGTATCTATGTAACACCTTCTCGAAGAAACGTCCCATGCATCCATGCGTAATTAAGTACAACAGACTCATTCGCTTTTGACCCCTCTAACACCAACAAGTGGCTACTCCTACCCAGCTTGACCCGATCACCATGCCCTTCGCGAACACCTCTACAATATTTTATAAATACATTACTACAACATAACTTCCTCCCCAGTACCAAGTTCACAAAATATCCTACCAGTATCCGCGAAACGATCACCAACCATAGAAACATACTCACTATCCACGACTTACTTCTATTAGACAGGACAAAATCGAACGAACCGGTTGCACAAACTCCATTCCCCGCATCGATTACCATCTCACCCAAGCAGGGCCCCAGAAAAGCATCTCTGGTCCGCGCGGTGTCCCGCTCAGCAGCCAGCGTCCGCCCTGGTATTCCCGACGCGCGCGTGCACCTGGCAGCAATTATGATACACGAAGCAGCTCCCTATCCGCGAGCGTGTCGGCGCGGCGCGGTGCGGCCGGGCCCGGTCCGGGGGAATGCGGGCCCCTTCACGATCTATCTTTTCGAAATCGCCAGTTTCGCGAGCACATCGCCCACGTATCGGCTCGATTATGCGCCGTTAACCGTCTCCCGCCCCCACCACCCCGTCGCACCCAGGCGTCCCAGGGGCCCCGTGGGCCTCACGGACCCCTCCCCCGTGGACACTCGTAGTCACCTGGTGCTACCTGCCGAGTCGTGGGCAGCGTGGAATGCGTGTATGCAGCCAGCCGGGGCGGTTCGTCGAGTATTATCGTCCTAATACCGAGCAACCAGAGAGCCGTCTTTATTAGCGAGGTGGCTAGCGCTCTAGCGCTCGAGAGCGCTCTAAGGCCGCGGCGCTCGGTGTTGGTAGGCTGCTGCTACGCCCACGACGTTAGATAATTCATATCATTGATATTACGAGGCCCTGCGGCCTGTGCACCGACAACTCGCTACGTCATTCACCATAAAGATCGGCCCGAGAGATCCCTGGGCCCTCGACGCGAGTGCACCGGCCCGCGATTACGTGTGGGTTGCGCGCGCAGCTACGTATACGCGCGCGCCGACGCGGCCGCTCGGGAAAAATTCGGGGGAGATCGTAGAGTGCATCGCGGTGATATTGTGGCTAACTTCGGGCGTGTGAAGCGGTGTCCCTGAGGGTATCATCGCTAAATGTGTTCTTCGTCACTTGTTATCTGGCTGTGGTTATTTGGTTATATGTATGCGGGGACCTTGGGCTTTGCTTAGTGGATACGGGGCCTGTTTGGACGTAGTAGGTGTGAGTCATTGAGAACAAAAACGGACTAACCCACATAAAAAAAAATTAACTTTTTCTAGTTTATATGAATAGTCTGCTGGGATACATTATTGATAGTAATAATTTTGGGATACATTATTGATAGTAATTCAATTTCGCAAAAAATGTGGGCTAGTCGGTTTTTGTTCTCAATGTCTTATTGGGAAATACTATTAGAGCGCCATCTACTAAAGTAAGTTTTGTAATCGGGTCAATCGCGTTACAGGACTGGTGCCACACAAGTATTAAAATAGTGCAATAATATTTTTGTCATTAAATTGTCTGTTAAATTTACAAAATCGATCATCAAACAGTTGAAATTTACAATATTCCCAATTACACGTGACAGCTAACCCGATTTGATTGCTGGAAATAAGAAAATGCCAATATATATACCCAATTTCTGAAACCATGTTTTTGACAGAAATTTTTTAGAAATGGCACACCTTCAAATTAGACGAATTTTCACGCTATAAGCTACTGATACATTATCTCAGATCTATGAGCTACCATTTCCATCTTTTGTTCATGCAATTTTTACATTTTTAACGTTTTCCTCGAAACAAAAAAAGTGGTTCATATTTACACCTTCTCCCCTATTCCGTATCTATTAGCATCACGTCTTTAATTAAATAAGAATCTAAGATAATGAAAATGAAATTATGGGCCTAAAAAAGGGACCATCTATAATCGATTGTCAATAATTTCGCCAGGGTTGAAATACTCATATTCAAAAACTGTGCTGAATACTTTTTAGTCAGTCAAGGATTTCACTGACTTTGCTCCCTACTGTGTTTACATCACCATACTTCTGCAACACACTATGTACATACCTACATACGGTGCATACAACGCGTCCCCTAGCGCGTTCAAGGCGAAGAATGCGGCAAATACGCTGCTGGGCCCACAGCGTCTCGTGGACACGTCGTTAGTCCCTGAATCGCGCGTGATCGCCGGATAAACGCTTGTTAGCCATCGCTGCTGGTGCTCGGGAAAACTTCGCAATGAGTCGATGGCTCGCGGTTGTTAGAAGCGAATAGGAACGGGCGAGCGTGTCCGAAGCTGCTGGGCAAATTCGACGCGGATACCTTGACGAATTGCACCGTTGAAAATGTAATCGATTTCATTGAGAAAGTGGCTTTCCTTCCGTTGACACTGTGACAGTGGTAGACGGTGTTGGGCAGTGGAGATTGTTATCTTGGGATAATTTACTGGAAGCTTATGATACCCAAGGTATTGATGTTTTGGTATTTCCTTCATTAATTCTGATTTCTTAATTTTACTCCAAAATGCAGCATGTGGGAAGACCGACAATGTTAATTAACCACGTGTGAACTTCACTGATGCGAAAGGGGAATTATTTAAGGGCGTAGGTTACCCTCGACAGCCCCAAAACAGACCCTTTTTCAAACGCGTATTTTGAAGTAATAAATGAAGAATAAAAGTGAATTTATTCTTTTAATTTTAAAAAGGAAAAAAACATAGGAAATTTTAGATACTATTCATACAAAGAAAAGTTATAAATATAAATGTGAAATAAATGTGATTTGCCTAAAACACAAAGCGAAAGCGTTTTTATAACCTGTAAAACATTCTCTATCTTGTGCCGGAAGCAGAATTTTGATAAAAAACTGACTACAATTTTTATCTTGAAATTTATGATTTTTTCTCCTCTTTCTGTATGAAAAGTATTTCGAAGATTTTGAGGGTAACCTACCTTAAATAATGTCCCCAAAAATATCTATCCACTCGTCCACTTAAATTTTCCGTTACGTCATTCAAAGTTTCTCCGTGGGAAAAGAAGATTGCAGTTGGTTCTACCCCGCGTTTCCTCCGTTCAGCGATCCAAAGTGACGAAGTGGCTGTGAAATTCAGCGGAGTGCTCCTCCAGCCGCAAAACGGATCTGTCCGTCAAAGTGATAGAGAGAGGCAATAGTACCTACGACAGGGTATATTAGACTGTACCCGCTAGGACATCACCGTAGCGCTTTTGATGTCACCGCGCACGTAGCATCCTCCTGCGCAGCGCACAGTGGCAAATGATACCGCGTATCGTGTAATTAACCTCGAATGGAACGACGACGTTCCTTCCATTCGACTTCTGTGGACGACAATTTTTGTTTTCTAATAGCTGCGGCCGACACGCGTTACACATTCTCCACTTATCTTGCTCCATTTATCGCTATAGTTACAGAACTGTGTCGACACGGTGCCACTACTTAGCGTAGCCTCAATTTTTATATCCAACAGTGCACAAAAGTGCATACCATTTCAACAGAAATGCGCTGTCTTTCTCGAAGCCTTGAAACCTAACACTTTGAGTGACTGAAGCATTTGAAAAATGCTTCGAAAGTTCCCACAAAGCCAACTCCTTGCTTGGTTTTGTTCTCAGACTAAACATTCAAGGACGCTTAAAGAATACTTTCCAGAAAATATCTTCCCAGAAAAATTAGCGTGCACTGGACAGAAATCCTGCTTTGCAAACAAAACAATTTCCAACCGCTTGGGAACAATTGATAATCCTGAAAAGTCCCTGATGAATTGAACAAAAAATGAGGTACTTGGTTTCTCATCCTCGAAGGAGCTGCCGGAGCCACTTAAATTATACTTTCCCGCGGTGTACGAAACGTCGTGTTTCATCGTATCGACGAATCGCCGGAAAGAGTAGGAGGCGAAAGAGTCGAGCCGAGTTTTTCCCGCTTCCCAAGCGGAGCGAACTCGCGGACGATCGCCCGGGACGATTGTCCCGTGATTTATTGCCCTCCGCGGCGGTGCACGCGGATAGTACCAGTTCGCGAGTATTCCGCCACGTATCTGCCTACAGAAGCGTAGCTGCATTTGCCGAAGAGGATGCAGGGTAGGGGCTGAATTCGCGAGCTTTCTCTCGTCCCCTGCCTACGCTGATCAAATTCCAAGTTCCTTTGTCCGAATTCTTTCCGGGGATGCCACGAATAGGATTGGGAATTGCTTTCGGAATGTGTGTATAAAGTTCCATTTTTCGTCGGCTGAAATTTGGCGAGATTTATGATACGCAGAGTCGTGATTTTTGATAACGTTCAGTGAATTGGAATCGCGGGGATTATAGGGGTTGGAAAGAAAAGTGGACGTTTAGAGGTTCGTAGGAGCGATAAATTGAAGGGGGAGATTGGAATCTGGTAAAAATACTTGGAACGCGTGGATTCGTGGGGAAGTGAGTCTGAGAAGTCAGGAATCGTGGATCTTGTTATTTCCTCGCTTCCTTTCACCGGGCCGCAAATTTTTCGCAACAGTTCGTGACGCTGTACCCGTTGATATTTGCTTTCGTTGCGTTGCGGGGCCTTTGTACGTCGACGAGGGACCACCGTGCTCGCGTGTTCGATACGCCGTCGAGCACGTTCCACGCCATTGTTTGCCTTTCGTAATG
This sequence comes from Andrena minutula, assembly GCA_929113495.1. Classification (NCBI taxonomy): domain Eukaryota; kingdom Metazoa; phylum Arthropoda; class Insecta; order Hymenoptera; family Andrenidae; genus Andrena; species Andrena minutula. The sequence continues at coordinate 72,685,401 of OV815993.1, read as the reverse complement.
GCGACTATTTCCGGTTTCGGTAATCTCTCATTACTGGCATAACACGCTTGTCCGGTAATTGGTCACAGGGATCAAAGTAGCGTAAACAGACAGCTGGCTGCTATTATCGGGGGTACTCGAGAACACTAGAGAACTATGCATTATGGTCTCTTCGCTGGATTATTCGATCGCATCCGTAGTTCCTCCGTAGACGCCCTTATCTCGGGGAGGTCTTGGGAAAGTTTCTATTGAGCTCTGCTACGCGGGGAAAAAATCATTTGTGGGGTAAAGGCCCTCCGAAACCTCTCACAGGTCTCAGAGCTCCTGGATCTCTCAGAGCGTAGGTTTTTTAATTTCCCGATTTCTCAGCTTTCCGACTTCTCAGCCTACCGATTTCTCAGTTCCCGAGTTCTCAGCTGCTGATTTTTCAGCTTCCCGACTACTCAGTTTCCCTACTTTTGAGCTCTCGATTTCTTAGCTTTCCTATTTTACAGCTCCCCAATTTCTAAGCTCCCGATTTCTCAGCTTCCCGACTACTCAGCTTCCCTACTCCTGAGCTCTCAATTTCTGAGCTCCCAGATTTGTAAGCTTCCTAATTTCTGAGCTTCCTTACTTCGGAACTCCCAATTTCTGAGCACCCCGATTTCTGTGGTCCCCTATTTCAGAGTTCCACCAATCCTGAGCTTCCGAACTTCCATGTTCCCCGACTTCTGAGCTTTCCAGCTTCTGATCTCTCGATTCCTAACGTCTCCGATTTTTGAGTTCTCCGAATCAGGAGCTCCCCTATTTCTGAGTCCGCCGAACTTCTGAGCTCCACCAATTTCAGAGCTCCCGATTCTTGAGCTCCTCCACTTCTGAGCTCCCCAAGTTCGGAGCTCTCCGACTTCTGTGCTTCCTAGGTTCTGAGCTTCCCGACTTTTGAGCCTTCCAACTTTTGAGCTCCCAATCTTTAAGCTCTTCGATGCCTGAGCTCTCCGAGTTCTGTGTTTTCCGGCTTATGAGCTTCCTCGCTTTTGAGCTCTCCGACTTTTGAGTCTCCAACTTTTGAGCCCCCCCCCCAACCTTTAAGCTCCCCGATTTCTGAGCTCTCCGATTTCTGATCTCTCCGATTTCTGAGTTCCCGACTTCTGAGCTTCTAGACATCCCAGAGTTCCCAAACTTATCAGAGTCCTTAGAATTCTCCAGACATCTAAACTTTGATTTCCCTTGACATGCAAGGTTATTAACTTCTTCATCTCCAACCAGATTGAAAAACCAATACCTAGGTAATCTTCACTGAAGCGAGCCTTCCCCGCGAATCACGAACCCCGCTCTAACGGCCGTTCCCATCGTCAGACATACAGACCATCAAAAAGGAAACTCCCGTTTCCAGAATTACAGTGATCGTTACGCTCCCCAGCATCCTCGTTTTTACTCCCTGGGGAAAAAGAATCGACTCACATGCGCGCGGACGTTAACGTTTGGTCAGCGGGTACCTCGGGGCGTCTAATGCAGATTCAATGGTGATTTACGTGCTGCACGCCGCTGCATCCCTGGCGGTGCAACCTACGCATAACCGCGGACACGATGTATCGTAATAACGCGATGCGAAAGGGAAGCACGCCGGCTGATTGCCACCGTGTGTCGCGGTTATGCGTTATCGTGCCACGACGGATGGAAAACAGCCTCGCCTGCCATTAGCTCTTCGTGGAAATTCTGATCGTGACTTCGAAACTTACATTTATAACGATTTCTCAGTATGCAATAGCTCGGTAGAAAATTAACTGCATCGTGTGACGATAACATTGTTTACCAAAGAAAATTCCCACCTCCGATTCCCAGTATCATCATGCAAACACTCTGCACAGCACCTATTTACATTTTTTAAATTTCAAAGAAAACAAGTAAACCAACCAAACTGGATCAAAAAGTCGAAAGGTGTTCGCGATGGTACAGCGAAATAGCAGAGTGAGGGAGTAGCCGCTCAGTGACCTTGACCGATCAATATACCCCACTCAGACTAACGCTGCTCAATCCTGGTAATGGAACGACGTGAATTACGCCCCTGCATATTCCATCCACCAGACGCTGGCCCGCGATTATTCTCCAACGCGATCCCGGACAGGGTTGAATTGAAACGGGGCGAGGGGGTGTGTCGTCTACGCGATATATCAAGCAAGTCCCGCATTCGAACCACGTCTGGCCGTTGAACCACCCGTTCCACTAGCAAGTAACGTTACCTTCCGCTGTTTCTCCTCTCGATTTCCAGTCCACGAACTCTCCAACAGAGTTTACCCTAGTATCGCAATCCGACCAGACGATCGAATAACATCGTCAACAAAACCGCGGTGTCGCCGTGGACGTAATTATCTGGAAAAGGAAACGAACCGGACTCGATTTCCCCTCGATTCGTCATCGTAATTGCGGCGTCGATAAATAACCGCGCGTTTAACGCGGGCGTTGCTCACGGGCTCGACAAATTAACGGTGTTGCGCGGTGTGGGCGATCGACATGGGCCGTATCGTTGCCGTCACGCAGCCGCGCTAATTAATAACGATATGGCGGGCGACAAGTAGCGTAAGAGGGTCACAGCTGACACGACAACCTATGGGTTCCGTTTGCTGCGAGTCTGTGAAACGTTTACGACGAACGGGAGCTTTTATTCTGGGCATTGAATGTTTGATTGTACACCGAGGGTTTTACTTGTGATTCTGGGGAATTCTGGAAATTAGAACCGGGGGCATAAATCCTAATTGCAGGTGGATGAAAATTTGTAGCCTTTGCTTGTGTTCTGTGTGAACGTAAAATCTAGAAACGATTAAAGTGATTAAACTATAATTTTTTTTGTTTAGGATAGATTTAGATAGATTGTTTCCATTAATTGAACGCGTTTTCAATCTGATGTTGTGACAGGGCAGGCATTTGACCCTCGTTATTAACCGCCAGCATGACAGGCTCCGTTTTCGTTCCCATTTCCCTCGAACTTCGTTATTTCATAGTTGGTACTTCGCAGAATCGACTCCACGTGCTGACGATCGCAATCTGCTAGATCGTTGTTGCAACATGCTTGCGTTTCTACCGCACTGTTCACACATTTTATGCATCCTTGCATCGCGTGTTTGCTGGGTGTCAGGAAACGGAGGCTTGACAATCGGAATCGTATCTGCAAACACAGGGAACGCGTTGAAAACCGTGACAGATATATGGAGGACTGAAAATCATGGTGGTTGGGGTGGAGCTTATTTTTAAAAAATGAAAATTTATCTTCTTACCATCTCAATTTATTCCTTTTCATAAAAAATAAAATCCAGAATATGAGCACAATTGAGGCAGTCAGAGCAAGAGCGGACTAACCCACATTTTTTCGAAATTGAATTAGTAGCAATAACGTATTCCAATAGGCTCTACTAACCATATAAAATAGGGGAAAAAAAAAATTTTAATGTGGGTTGGTCCGTTCTTGCTCTGACTGCCTCAATTGATCTATATTTCGAGGTAGCTCAATGATGGTAAAATTTCCAGTGTACATGATAATTATATGGAAGGGCATGGAACACTAGAAATTTTTTCAAATGCATTCATTTATTTATTCAGGAAAATAAAAATTGAGAAAACGTAACATTGTGACCCATCTGGCGTATAATTAAGCAAAACAATTAGTAGATTCTGGCCTGTTAGTAGTAAACAATAAATTTAACAAGTTACGCAAAATATTATTTTACGAGAAACACCTTGCGAGTGATTTACACCACTATGAATCTTGGTGAAGGAGTGTTTTTGTAGCGATTATATTTAACAAATTTCCGTCGGATCGAATCGCAGCAGCTTTTTCCATCGCGTCAGTCAGAACACGGTCGTGTTTGTGTAAACTTACAAGCAAAACCATCGTCGCTTTCTCTTCAATCTCACGAGCACCCTTATTCTCTCGAATTGTCTGTTATCTGATCGCGCGTCGATCTCGTTTCGCGTTTCTCCATCGAGCAATCATCGATTAATCGTCGCAACGGGAGTTTTTCCCTGTCAGGGGGTCTCGTCGTTTCCGCCGCCTTCATAACTGACGTCTCCTCCGATCCGCGACGTGCTTTCCGTTTATCTGGCTTTTCGCGGCGTCTAGTCGACGCTCCACAATCGCTGTCTTTGTTTCGAGGCTCGTTATTAATTGTATTCAGTCACGACGGGAGTTTTAGCGTCTCGCGAACGGCGCCTCGACGCGCCCGATTCAGACGTGGATCGATTCGTTTCTGCTCCGTTCGATAAACGCTGTTGCGTAAGTCGATTCTTTTCCCCTGTGACTTCTCTGGTTCGCGTCGAGTAGAAAGTCGTAATAGGAACGGTTGTCGAGAGTTTTGAGGGTGTTCGTTTACGAAAAAACGCCCGCGAAGTCGTTGCGGATACGCGGGGGTACGCGCGGGTACTTTCTCCGAGCGTTTCGCGCATTCTTCTCGACGCTGTGTTCTCGAATACTCGCTCCATCGTTGCTGGATCGCCGACTTTTGAGCAATTGCGAAACCTGTTTGACGGTATAGCTTGGCGCTTGTGGTTGCTCCTTTTTGGGACGTTCTTTTGATAATGTAGTATGTAATTGGTTTGTGGTTAGGCTGGCTCGTAGTAATCGCTAATTGTAGTAGAGTTTCTCTACTTTTTTTTACTGGTATGCAAAGGAGTTATGCGCTAGTTTGCCAGTTGTAATGGAGTGACTGCCTTCGCGACGTATTTCATTTCTGCTAGAAGTATGATTGCAAAGAAGTGTGAAAATGGTATCTGTACTGTCGCCACTATACTCGTAACGTAACTGTGTCGATAATTATGAAAGTGGTGTAAGTAAAAAGTTTAAAGAAATTGGATTTATCACTTATTTTGTAATTAAGGTGGCGTAAGACAAAGTGGCGAATTCAATTTTTTTTTAGATTTTTGACTTACACCACTTTCGTAATTACCGGCATAACTATTAAAATAACTGTTACTTATTCACACTGCTATCACTACCACTATTCGCTCTCCTATCTTCACTACTATCAGTATTACCACCACACTATACCCTCATTATTGTGGGATTAGAAACCCTCATACACATAAAAGGACACTGAAAGAAGTGACACTGAGAGGACGGCAGTGGCCGAGATGGTTAAGGCGCAGCTTGACTATTACGCGCGGGAGTCCTAAGATCGCGAGTTCAAATCCCAGCGCCCGGGTTCTGTTTTTCCGCGGCTGCTGCGTCGTGAACTTCATCGCAGTCACTTCTCTCAACAATCATTCCCCATTTCAACGCAATTCACCCAAATCAATCCCAGAATTTTCTCTGCGGTTCCCCTAAGTTACTCATCACTACCACCTGCAACTATTATTCCCACTTGAACCCCCGATTCACCTAATCCCCCAGCTTCTTCCATAGTTCCTACGGGTGATGGTGGTTGGTTACTCAATTCTATCAGCTCCAAACTATATATCACATTATTCCCACTTCAACGTTGGCGTTCACCTAACACCAGCCAAACAGTTCCGCTATATTCAGCCCAGTATCGTTAGAAAATCAACTTGGCGCGTAACTGCTCGTCCAAATGGGGACCCGTTTCACACGCGTGTCAACCAAAACCCACTTTCTTCCAGTAGTATCTTGGAATATATTCGAAACGCTCTCTCGGCCGAAGAAAAGTGACCGCCGAGCGATAATCGTTAGTCACGGCGCCGCCTCGTCCCGCACGCGAAATACGTAACAAAACTTTCGCGCGCGCGGAACAAAGCTCGCGCTCCCGTCCCCGTACACTGTACACGTCCGCGCGAATGCACCACGTACACGGCTGGGTCAACGGTCGTAGGTTTCCACGGGCGCGGAGTGGTCGCAGGCTCGGACCCACTCCTGGCGACCGGTCGTCGAAGATTTCGCAAGCGGATCAGGCGCGTTCCGCCCCGACACCGTCTCTCGTTCCCAGAGCTACGCGATACCGTGGCACACGGCCCATTTCCATGTCACGTTGTAACGCCGTAAAGCGCAGGTAAATGGGAAGGCTCCCCGAGGCGGGCCGAGGATTAGTCCCGCGATCGATGTTAGATCGCGCGGTGATCGATGGAAATCGTGAACCAGGCCCGATGTAATCGACACTCGGGGAAATTATTGAGTCATACCCCCAGCTGAAAACGCTCTTACGGATTTAACATTTACGGCGGACACTTGCTGCCCAGCCCGAACGCTTTCAGCTCCGCTAGCCAGCAGGCTTATCGCCGTCTCGATAACGTAGTAAATTCTCCTCGCGCTATATTCGGCCCGCGAGCAATAAGATAAACTTGCCGTTAATTGTCCAATTTCGTTGGGATATAGAGGTGAACGCGAAGGATGTTTATTGTTCGTGGGAGGAAAGAATGGGGCCCCGTATCGGGCCGTGTCCGTCGACAGCTATGTCAGGAACGCTCTCCCAGCGAATCCGCGCCGATCTGCAAAACGAGAACCCGTGAGACGGATAGAGAGAGAGTTGCCCAAGCTGCGGACCGGTTGCCACATTTTTTCCCCCCTGCTCCCGACCAACGTTTGGGATAATTGATTCGCGTCCGTTGGTGACATTTTCAACGGTTTTCCATTCCGCGGCGCGACCAATCGGAAATACTGGCGGCACGTGCGGCTCGCGAGCATTTGCATTCGGCTCGTAATAAATGCAAGTTTCGTAAGCCGCCTCGTTGCGCATTTTGTATCGGGATTGCCTTGCTACCTTGCGGTTGACAATTCCGTTCGAGCCGTTGTGTAACCGCAAGGGTGATTCGTGGCAAGATATTCATTAATCATTGAACGATGGATTAATTATTTGACCACGCGTTGGATGCAGTCCACTTTGCCACATAATTTTAATCGCACACATATTCTCATCTTGTTAATAAAGAATATATATAAATTAAATATAATAACTTAATAGTAAATATAATAGATCTATTAACTAAATAACCTGAATTTTATAAAAATGTATTTAAGGTTAATTGAATTTCATAAATTTATTAGTAACAGATAAACACATGCGCTTGGTATTTAGGATGGGTCAAGATTGACCCTGTACCCACCAGGCGTGGGTTAATCGGGGCCAGCTGACAAATTGCGTCTCGGGGTGAAGCGTCAACCGTGGTCACGATCGCCAATAAAGTTCGCGGATCTAGAGGCTGGGTCGATTAATTCGAGACGGGATTCGCGTTAACGAGGCACACTCGCACGCTGGATACTGGTTAACATTTGCTTGGGTCGCTGACGCGCAGGAGCTGGGAAGTTTACACGCGCGTAAAGTGCATCCAGTGCGGCGGGTGCGTTACCAGCCACGACAGCCCACCTGTGTCTACACGATTGCCAACAGTTTTGTTTAAAAAAGGAGGAAAGTGTGGATCTCGCGGAGCCGGGCTAACCCGTGCTCCCTTGCGTTTTACTACTCGTAAAACGCAATGTGCTGTCTCCACGTGATGATGGAGAGTCAGGTTGCTTCGAATTCTGTATTTAATGCAGGTATCTAAATTTAGAGGATGCGTTTACTGTCAACTTTCTGATGGAATAGTAATAACGACTGTTTCGATACCGTTACTACTTTGTGTGTACTAGAATTTTTTAAAGATTGCGTAGGAAGTAAGTCTGAGGTACCTAGATGAGCTTATTTCGAATTTGAGATAAATGATTTTGAGTTGAAATTAATATTCTAAGATACAGTGGGGGACCACAGTATTTGGAGACCCTTTAAAACAGAATAACTTTCTTAAAATTGGTCCACGCAAGTTGATATTTTTTGAGAACCTAGAAGGATTAGTTTACTAACTAACGCGTTCCGCCATTTTGAAAAAAATTGCAATTGGTCGGAATAGCGAAGAAAATAGTGGAGGTCGTTTGAAAGAATTAATCAGTTTGTCAACAAATCACTGAGTAAAGTGCAATCGCTGTCTACTCAAATCCCAGCAGCCCATAATTTCTGGTCCATTAAATCCACTTTACAGAAGTTTTATCGCCTTGCAACGTTGCCGATGCATTTCGCCAACGATCCATTAATTAGCTTGAAGACGGTGCTCGATTTTCATTCCCTCGTTGTCGATGTTTAATGACGCCCATTTAGAGTCTACTCCCACCGGGGGTTGTCAGTTATTGCTCGTTAGACGTAGAGCAAACAATAATGATCGAATGCTGAAGAGAAAAAGAGACGGTGTGGGCGTGTGGCGGAGCGGCTGGCGCGGAAAGGGCTCGCTCGACATTTTCGAGGATCGCTGAACGAGCGATTCAGACGCGCAGGAGGATGTCGAACGATCGACAAACAGATTTATCGCGCAACAGGCGGAACTCGGTGCGAAACGCGAAATTACCGTTTTTCAGGGCGCAGATGAATGGGTCGCCAAGTGCTCTTGCACCCACTTTGCCCCGTTTGGAATTACCGTTATTAATGCCCGCTGTAATGCTCGGTGCTTGGGGTGCCATTCAGGAAGAAATTAAAGCCAGCTTTGCGCCGTTTGCCGTTTGCTCAACGAGATTGTGTACTTTGTGATTGAATACTGCTGTGCAAACAGTGCTTGCCACTGCATCGGCTCAGCTCTCGATCAGTCAACTTCCAGTGGGATTGTAAAATAAATTGCACTCTGGAGGAAACTGTTTACAGTTTAGAGGGACATTTAATTCGGTTTTTGCTGAAAATTGAGGGACCTAGGGGAAAACACTAGGTATTGCTACGTATGGGTTTTTCGTTTCTTTGTATCATTAATTCGATTCTGCAATGATCAATTTTCTGCACGCTGAGGAAATAAATGCGTAGTGGAAAACGGTCACGTGACGTATTCAAATTAATTTCTCGGTTAAAGTTTGATAATAGTTGTCATTTACCATCTAACTCAAGTACTGTTTAAAGTATAATTATAATATTTTACTATATTTTCCATAAAAACAACTTTTCCTTCAACAGCATTCCTTTAACTCTTTGTTGACATTCTGGGTGTGAGCCACCCACAAACTGATTTTAACGCTCTGTACCTTCTATCGCAAAATAAATATCTCTTTTCCAAAGCTGACTTCCAGATCATTTTTCATCCCAAAATATTATATCTGAACAACAACTCTGTAGATTTTTAGCTTCTACTATTAAAATTTGTAAAAGCTACAATTTTTTTGAAAATTTCTTTTGCTTTGTCTCCACATATAGTAACCTAGAATTTTTTTACAAGAAACTGTAATCAAATTTCAATGAAAATACAATTGTAATACATTCTAGAGAACTTGAAATTGACCCATGATTTTTTTCATAACAATTAGATTCTTTAGATGAGAATGGCAGTTGTTCAAAAATTGCTCTGGGTGTGAGCCACCCAGGTAAATCAAAATTGACCGAAAAAGAGGTGTGTCAACGAGGGTAAAAATCATAAAACGGTGTCATGTGCCTTTTTCCCACTGAGTCCCTCAATTTCAAATGCCTCCACTCTCCTGCACTACACAGTCCACGCCAACGTATCCTACGCTCATGTATCCACATGTGCGTTGAGCTCTAGCGCAGCGGGGTGAACAGGTGTCTTTGGCCTACGAACAGGTGTCCATTTGTAAGGAGACACTTGGCTTCGCATAAACCAAGGATATACTTCTACCGTTCCATACACAACTTCCCCTTTTTCCCCTGATATTATGCCAGATGGGTCTATTCAGACCCAGCGTCACATTCATCAGAAACTAACTCCTCGATTGCCATCTTGCGCAACAGCTAAAGACCCCGTCTCAAAACCTCTTCCCCGTGCGATCAAGTAACCCAGTTGAATTATTTGCCAGGAGGGGCGGATTGCGCAACCTCCCACCTCTGGGCGACGATTTTTGCCCGCGAATTCTAAGCACGCCGCTCGCCGTGCACCCGATAACCTTTAATCTGGCCGTCGAATGAATCAGAGTCGCATTATCGCCCCGAAGTCCCAGGTATCCATTACACGATCGATACGGCCAGGCCACGCCGTTTATTCAACCGGACCGATTGTCCATCGACCGTGCGACGGATAAATGGGGCTCGTGAATGGAAAGGGACGGGGGGGAAGGCGTGCTCTGCAGGTTCACCGTGTAGTGCCATTTTTTCCCCTCCCGTTTCCCTGGCGCACGGGGGCCGATTATTTGTTGGGTGGACGCACGATCGTCAGAAACGAAGCTAAGCAGCCGGATAATTGAGCGCGCATGTTCGCCGTGTTACCGTTCCTGGGCCCCGCCGGGCCTCTTTGGGCCCCGCTGCCTTCCCTCCACTCCGTCGCGCGCACGGCGGGTTGCGTGTCCGTGCATGCGGGCGAATAAGCGGAATAAGAGATAAAGGCAATATAGCGTGGAATGGAATTGGAGGGCGGAGCTGAGAGACAACAATGCTTGTTATGCATTGTTCGGACCGGTCTCTGTGCGTGTAACAGACTCGCTCGGCTGGGAGACTTGCTTTGCTCGCGGCTCTGATAGCTTATTAGTTTCCTATGAACAATGAACGTCGCAATTTATTCCGAATCGGTAGCGAGCTTCGCGTGGACTGCCCCCGGGTGACGTGCCGGCGATGAATGGGGGTGATCGATACGCGTTGCGTGGGGTTTGGATTTGGATTTGTTATTGGAGCTAGCCATGGGGAGGTTGGTGTGAACAGCTCGGAAGAGGACCAGTCAATTGGGAACCGTTATGTTGAGGGAAGTTGCGGACCGACTTCCTATCTGTACTCGCATTCCACAAGAGTATAGCACAGTTTGATCACTAAGGTTCGATTAGCTTAACGTGTAACTCTACGTGGCTGTATCTCGTGGAATAGAGATATAGCAATTAGTGATCAAGGGAAGGAATTGAAGGCGAGAACTTGTAGAAATACGAACTGATAGAAATCTCTCTAACATCAAATATTGTATAAGATCTTCATACGAGGTCTTACGATTAATAATTGAAGAGGTCTTGTAGAAAACACTGCAAGTGCCAAACATCAAATTTTTCAGGAGAAAGAAGAAATTTCCCTGACTTTAAATTATTTATAGACTTTGATTTGTTTTGATTGCTAAATACATCTCAAAATTTTCTATTTTTTTGCATTAATATAGTCGAAATTCATGAGAAAAAAAAATGTGTTTATAGAAAATCCTATATGTACCACTTGTTAGTTGTCTAGAACACTGAATGTATCATTTGTTTAAACTTGCAAGCACTGTGAGTATCAATCTTGATTACCTATCGCTTAATTGGCTCTTCCATTGTTTTCTACAGAAGTGGTATTAGAAGTACCAGCGGTACCATCTCTTAGCACTATTGGTAACTTGTTTACAAAAGGCAAATTGATTAAAATTCTATATTATAATATTACCATTGACACGCAGAACATTTTTCGATAAAAAATTTTGCAATTCTGGCACTCACAGTGTTTTCTACAAGGATTCTTCAATTATCAACCACGGTACAAACAAAAACCCACTGTTCTCTATTTATCCTCGTCACTGACCTCTCTTCTCCGCATTCAGCAACCATAAATCCCCAAAAGCTCTTCTAAAAAAGGTGGAGTCGTTGCGCCAGTTTGAACGCACCACGTGGGTGGATAAGATCTCGAACACGAAGACAGAATATACTTTTCGGGCACGAATCGCGCCGCGAGGTACTCGTTTTCGAAAAAGACGCGAGATCCAAGCTGGCCCATGTTCGCGGGGATCGAGTTACGCGAGCTGCGTTCGCGACACGAAGCATTGACCTCGGGAGATAGACGATAGGAAGTCTTGGAAACACTCGGAAACGCCAAGTTCGGTCGATGAACCGCGTTAATGAGCTATACTGGCCGCGCTGCGCTCGCGTGGGTGCGCTTAACGGATCTCACCGTGATGCAAATTCGCGCGCGAATCGCTCGTACCATGGCGCAGTTCGTTATTCGCGGGTAAATTATGATCGTCGGGTGCGTGGCGCGATGATTTACCGCTCGCCAGTGCCGCTTCTGGTCTAACGTGATTCCAGTCGCGAGAGCCCCGCGCTTCGATGTCTACATTGTAGCAGAAGCTCTCGGAACTTCGACTTCTATCCGTGTCATCTTGCATGTTAGCGTTTTGCATACTTCAAGCTAATCGCTATCGATTTAGAGGAGAAATCCACTTGGGTATGCAACGTCTGAGTATTGAGGAATCAATATCTGAGAAATGATTGATGGATACTTAAGGAAAATTGCTACCTCGGACGAGTGAAAATCATAGGTTTATTTATAATAACATTTTAACAACCTTCAAGAGATGTATAATAAATACCATTAATCAGATTTTCTATTGGGTTCGTTATATAAAAGAAAAAAAAATTGCTAAATAAACTTGCAATTTTCATGCGTCCAATGTAACACCCCTTTCCCTTAAAACCAAGAATAATTTTACTAGTAAATAATATAGAATCGAAAAGTTTTCATTCAAACAAAAATACTCGCGATGCGTTCCAACCCATCACTACTTTCACCAAACGACACCCACTGCTACGCACACGAACCATGACTCGAAGACATGCGCCAGGGAAGGAATCATTTATTAATTCCTCCGAATTCAGTCTATAAAATCCCCAAATATAAACCAAAGTAGTCAAAAGTGAGTTCTACAATTTCTCGAAGGAATCATCGTTTAAGTTGCAACGCGGTTTCGGGGGCATACGTAAGTAATGCGACTACAGTCGCACGTGCGGCATTCCTGACGTGCGTGCAGGCTGCACACAGCGTCGCTGTTGCACGTGAACGCGCATAGTCGGGAACACGAGTGCGGCGAGCGATGCATTGTTCTAGAAGCGCGCGGATGCATCGCGTGCAATAGCCCAGTTTGCAATACGAAACCGTCTGCGCGGCAGGACTCGGGGCCCGACTCGCGGGACTCAGAAACACACGAGGTACATAGGTCACTACATAATCCACGCTAGGTACTCGAGTACATAAAGTGGGCCCTACGCGCGACTCTCGGCTGCCCGCGCGGCCTCGTAAAGAAGAACACAGGGACTGTATCATATTCCGGGCTTGTACAGTTACATACATCACTGCTGTAAGAGCCAGCCACTTTTGCGAGGCGTTCTAGGGGGCTTTTCTCGGTTCATTAGGAAGCTAAACTTTCTTAATTGGATGACTTTGCGCAATGTGTCCTGTGTCTGCGCTCTTGGCGTATTGTTCTCCGCGGATTCAAGTATTTCAATCGTGTCATCGAGCTACTGATTTGTAGACCACCGGGCTTCATTACAGAGAGGGGAAGAAAATTATTTGAAATAAATATTTGTGTGCGAAAATTTTATTTTAAATCATTTTTTGCCCATCTCTGCTTCATTAGCTGACTTTATTATTCTATTACTTTATTATTTTAGAATAAGGGACGTTGGTTCTTTTGCTATAGTAGCCAATGCAATAAGACTGATAGGAATCGGGGCAAATTTCTGTGGATTCAGATAGTCCAGTTCTCCAAGACTTTGTGCCTCGGACCAACATATACCTGGAGACTCCAGTTTCTAACTACCGAAACATTACTCATATATTTTTAAGATATCTGAAATTTTCGCCAGTGGCGCACCCAAGGATCCTAGCACCCCCAAAGAAGAGGCTTCGTAAAAATAAAAGAAAACTACTTAGATTTTTTAATTTAAATAAATTTTTATAATCCCCTAATGAATTTGATTGAATTCGCATTAAAAATATTAAACCTTAACTGGTATGACGACTCTAAAAATTTCTGTGTTCCTTTTTTATTTGGGATCTGCCACGACCCCAGTATACCAGTCACGTTTGCCAAAAACAGTATAGTAGTTAAGGGTTAAATCCTGAGTTCGCCACTGTCTCACAAATATGTGACTCTGGAGGTAAACACATTGTCCTCTCGTCCGACGGGGCAGAAGGAACCTCGCAGCCGTTCGATATCCACCAGCAGGGTCCGAAGCGGCGCGCACGGTGCACCGTGTCTCCGGAAAAGGCGCAGTCGAGTGACGCGACGGGAATGCAACGCGGAGTGCGCGCGCAATCGTGGTTTCTTATCGCGGTCCCGCGCCGCGGACGAATTCATTAGCCGTAATTATTATGTAATCGGCGTCGGTCAGCGTTGCCTGTGAGACGGCGGACGGCGGACGGCCGGTGGCAACGGGGACGTCGGTCCCGAATCGATTTTCAATAAATCAAGGGGCCCATCGGCAGCACCGTGCCTCTTAGTATGCGCATATTAAGCGCGCGGTACAGCACACACGCCGCGTGTTTATCCTCCTCGGGTCTCTCCACGCACACGCCCGTTATCGGAAATTTATGCCTCTCTCTCTTTCCCTTTCTCCATCTCTCTCTCTCTCTCCGTCTTCGCTTCATTCTGTTTCCCTTTCTGCCTTTGTACACACGTACGTTGAACGGCTCTGTCTCGCGTCGGTCTGCCTGTCCGTCGCGCGCGTTTCCCAATTAGATGTGACGTCGGTCGAAACGATTTCGAGACGGCCAGCTGGCGATACACGCGAGCCGAGGCACGCGAGCCAACACTCGCAGCGTCGATCACCAGATACACGTGTACCAGAGACACTTGGTGTCAAATCGTGTGTCGATCGATGCCGTGATCCTTAAGTGGCAGGGTGGAGTCGAGATAAGTACTGCTGTAGCAACGTCGCGCGGGACAGACACACTCGAATAGATCTCGTGCAATAAGTGTATTTTGAAAGTGGAGTACCGGAGTGCAGGCAATTGTGCACTCTCGAATGAAGTGGCTCTGTGAGAAAATTTAGGGGCGGTTGGAACTTTGATGGTTTTAGTGCAGTTTCGTTGGTCGTGCATTTTGAAGCAGACTGGAGTATTTTTAAATTATGACGATGACATTTATATTTTTAACATGGAATCTGATTAAGTTTGCAGGGTTATACGCGATAAAATCTTGCAATTTGTAAGTCAAGAAGTTATTATTGAACTTTGTTGGAAATAGTAGATTGATTCAATTATTTATCACAGTGATTCCCAATCGTGAGTCGCGAAGTGATTTCGGGGGTGCGCCACGGATTTTTGTTTTAATATTATTAAATTAGAATTATATTCTGAAATACCTATTTTTAACCGGTTAACTGGCACGGCTTTTTTACTATTCGTGCCCGCAACATGTAAAAATTAAGTGAATCACACAAAATTTGGTATACAGGTGTTTTTTGAGTCGCTGAATCGGTTCCGGGGGTTATTTTTGTTTATCTGACACCCCCAACCCCTAAAAATAGGATTTGGGGTTAAGTTTTTTAAATTCTTTACTAAACCTTTTTTTATTTCAAATTTTTTTATTTTTGAAGTATTCTTGTCTCTAATTCGATTGCAGCAGTTACTTTTTTCAATACCACTCCCAACCCCTGAAGCTATATTGAATTTTACAATTCCAATGCCAAATTCAGATTCAGCGGCCCCAGAAACCATTACAAACAAAATTTCATTCAAATCGTTTGAAAATCAATAAAGTTATTCCATTTGATCATATATGATACATAAGCAGAATTCTCCAGATTTTGTTTGATCATATATAATACATTGCCAGTTAACCGGTTAATGCGTTTACTTTAATGTGTATAATTTATATTATTATAAAAGGAGATCGAAACTCAAAAAAGGTTAAGAAACGCTGATTTGTCACCAATATTTTACATCCAGTTTACAGTCTACTTACAACCTAACACACTCAACCTTCAAACTCTCCAATATGTAACAAATATCTCGATAAACCAAACACATTATGGTCAAAGTTTAATTAAATTCGATCGCGCGAAACGAAACGGCGAGTAGTTTGAAAAGTCAGTAATGATTTGTCCAGGCGTGTAAAAGTGGACGATTACCGTTTCAACCACTCGACGGTGAAGCGTGCGTCGCGATTCGAGGCTGTCCCGTGGATACAGAGCGAACAGCGCTTATCTGGGCGCATTAAAAGCTGGATACAGCCTGGAACGTGGCGCCATAAATAATTAATATAGCCCTACAGCTGTTATGCATCGAGTCGCGGAGATACGGGGGACACCTAAAACGAATCGAATTTTACGACGCGCGGAAAATGGGCGCGGGAATAAAACGCGGTGGTGGCACTAATCGCGAGCGCACTTTGCACCGTTTGTCATCGGGGGAACTCGCACCGCGGATAGCTTCTTATCTGGAGTTCGTTTCGTCGTGGAACGGGCTTCAAGGTACCATGTCACTGACCAGGCCAACGCGATTATTATAGATGCCGTATTTTCCCGTGCGTGCTAGCGCGCGCGTGGGCCCGTTTATTTGCGGAACGCACGCGCTCCCGAATCGTCACGTGCCACGGCGCGTAATGCACTCGCGCGTGGGCCGATTCCACGGCGCGCTCGGGAATAGAAGCGGGAATTCCTGATTCTAATAAACTTCGCGATGGAACGACAGTGTGCTCTCGGCGGCATTAACTTGCGTTTATTGAAGTAGATGGTAAATAGGTGGTGGGTTTGATGTTAATTTCTAGTGGGAACGCTGGGCTGCAGCGATGTCTTCATGGGAGCTGCGAGAGGGTATTTCAGTGGAAATCCTCTCGTAAGTTCTCGGTCAAGTAGTAATATCCATGCATGCTTGTTTCGTCTTAACTCCAAATGTCTTACACGTTTAACCCTGGCGTTGCCACTGAGCTGGACGCTGAGCTCTGCGGCTGTACGCACGGTTCGGACGCGGAGCGTGAGTTAACGACGTTAGTACCGCAGTTAGTGTCTCATTGCTCGCAACTATACGTTTCATCGTGTCTATGCTAGGTAAGGTTAGGCGATTTTAATGTGAGGTGAAGAAGAGAGCCACTATCAGGGCTAGTGGAGGTATAGGGGCGTTTGATGCTAAGGGCTACAATGACAGGGGCACCTCGGACGCGAAAGGAGAATTTTTTAATGTTCGGTAGCAGTTCTTTTGGAAGGACCGAGGTATATTGTTTATTTAAATAGCATAAGTTACATCAGTGGTGGTCTGTGCTTTTTGTGTGAGGCGCAAAGGGAGAATTTTTTTAGTTTTATTAAACGGGGCTTTTCAGGAGGGATCGAAAAAGTTGTCGAAACCTCGTTTTTAAAATAAATTCTGTTAGAATTTATATGTTTCGTTTAAGAAAATATCTGTTCCTGTGGAATTTTCATTGAAAAAAATGTTAACTTTAGGAACTTCTTTAAAAAGTGTTCGCATGGAACAGATATTTTAGAACCTATCTAATAAAAGTTCCATGGAAACAAGTTACATTAGAGCATTTATTAAAAAATTTTCATAAAATGAAGAAAAGTACTAAATTATTAGGTACTAGTTTTATTTAACAATATAATATCATATTGTTCATATGTTTATTTACTAAAAGGTGTGAAAATCATAACATAAGTAATCAATTTTTTCATAATTAATATTGAACAGAAAAGAGAACTTGTGAAGAATAATACCTAAATAACATTTTTTTATAACTTACATGAACCGAAATATATAGAAATTCTATAATTCTAAAATATCTACGTAGGTAAATATTACAAATAAATAATACATTCAGAATATCAATTTAACTATAAGAATTATTTAACATTGTTGTAGTACTATCCATTGAATAATATTCTGTATTTGTTACAACGCTTGAGAACTTTTTTAATATTGGTGACCAAAATATCTGTTTCTGTTATAGAAATTTTTTTATTTTCATATTTTATAAAAAACTTCCGCGGTTCCTGTTTTAAATGAAACCTATCGAAAAGTTCCAGAACTTTTTCGGTTCCTGCATTTGAGAAGCCCTGATTCTAGGGGGCCATATAAATGTTTGCATAAGGGTGGCAAGCACCCTAAAAAATCGAGTAAATTTAAATGACGAATTCACTAATACAATCAGCACAGAATATCCTCCCCTTAATATTTTCCTTTTATTGCTCAACCTCCTACCAACAAGCTCACAACCCTTTACCTCCCCAAGATCAACTTCTAATCTAAAAGACTGGACGAAGTAAATAGAAGTTGAATGCACTCGGACGGTTTGGTGTGGTCGTATCGTTTGAATAGCGTATTAGCGAAACATAAAGGAATGCAAATTCCCTTTTCCTTCTTTCGTCTCATGAATTGCAGAGGATCCCTCTCCGCTGATACAGCAGCAAGATACCTGTCGCTGCTCTGACATAGTACCAGCAGGAATCCGAAGGAAAAGTCGTTCCATCTCCGTGCGCCGCTTCTATTATCTATTGTCTTTTCTTGCGGATTATGTCTTGCGAGAAGTCGCGCGCACGTGTAGCCCGGTATGCGACAGCGGGAGAGACAGACGGAGGAGCCTAGCGTTGGCGCCGATACCAAACCGGTAGGAACAGGTAGTCCATCTAAGTCCACGCCGATCCGCGTTACAGCATCGATGAAACGCGTCTTTCGACTCCGCTCTGCGATTCTCTAAAAGCGACTGTTCCGCTGAAGAAGTGCAGAGAAGTCTTCTACTGTTCCTAGCAACTTTTCATATTTTAGAAGTCTGCTATATTCCTCTTCCCACCTCCCGAATCTAAAAAATCAGCTCCCAGAACAAATCTCTTTTATCTCTACTCATTCGAATCACAAATTGAATCCGACCAGCGTCGACGCGCGTTGAGTGAAACTTTAGACTTAAAGGATCTATTATGGTAGCCTCGATAAGGGCAAGAATAACTATCCAGGGAGTGGTGGAACGACAGTTTCGACACGATTCGTTGATGGCGTGCAGAGTAGTTAAATATGCTGAACCGTGGCCGAAGAGTGGCGTCGATACGAGGTCAATAGCACTGGAACGATAACGAACTGCGAGACGCCTATACTCGTTTCTCGTCGCTCCCCTGTTAAGATGGAAACCGGCACCGCGGAGCACTTCACCTATTTTAAAGCGTGCCCGATGCGCAACAGCCAGTTTATCTCTCTGCAGACGTATTTCGATATTTCCTCGCCTTCAACTGGGCTGCATTGCGCTCCTCTTTCGACACTATAAAAACGAAAATCTACATTCAGAGAACAACTCAGCTTCTTAAGTAGTTACCTCAACGGATTGATAATCAAGCTCCATTTACATTTCTCTTAATCAGACAATCCAGGCAATTGGCAAAGAGACGAGTTATAATTGCCCCCCTCCTCGGTTTGCCAGGGGTCCGTTTTTGGAGAACAGTGGTCCTAATCAGTCTTAGGGCTTGGCGAAATTGCCAGCTCCTTTGTTCCTGGGCCCCACGGAACTATAAAGGACGAAGAGGGTTGGGAAGAGGAGAGAGCACGCGGCATCCTGTGTTCCGCAGGAGCAGCAGAGAATTATGTCCTTATTGTATGTTAATAGGATCCCCTCGCGCGGGCCCCTTTTAAAAATAGCCGCTGAACCCTCGCCGTCCGCTGCTTCCCCCTTTTGATCGGTATTTTCTAGTTTCTGGAACTCGTATTTTAGATAACGCCGGTCACGAGCCGAGAGCTTCTTTTGTAAAGCTTCTGCGAAACTCTTATTATGCGTCATTGTGAGCAGCCTCCGGGCGGAGCCGCTCGAATAAATAAGGACGCGCGACCGTTGTTCGAACGGGAGAGCGAGATGGTATCGTCCCATCAAAATTGTTCCATCTTCGTTTAGGAGCGCACGACAATGGGGCCGAGAGGAATTTAATGAAGCCCATCCCCGTTTCCGCCGCGAAATCTCCGCGGGGTGCTATTTTTGGTGACTCGCTAGATAGCCAACTACAAGGAACCCAGATAGCTTCCTCCCTTGTTTACATTGCAAACCTTCTGCCTTTGACTCCTTCTCACTGCGCCTCGCGCTGACGGTTCAAAGGGTGTTTTCGCGAGGCACCTTGCGCGAATTAAAGAGCCGGCTCCGGCTCGTTAAAGCGCCCGATGCTTATCTTTGCACCGATGGCGTGGTGGCTTTTAGCAGCGGCAGAGGGGCACGTGACGTTTCTCAGACTGCCATTTGGATTGCGTTTCGCGTGGCAGAGGCGGCTAGAAGTTTCACTTGCTCTGCCAGGAGACAACGCGGAATTAGCATGACTCTAGTGTGGGATTAAAAATTGCCGTGAAAAAAGTAGCGCAGGGAGGACAATATAACATTAGGTGAAACGTCGAAACCCGTTCTCTGAAATGGTAATTCCGTTTCTAGGCGTGGAAACGGAATGTCTCGCTCGAATTTTGTTTTCACCGAGTGCCTACTCGGTGCCAGTAATTCATGCTAATTTACTCCTCGCCGGACTTTTACTTTTACTTCATTTGAATTCTTCTGACTTCTTAACGGGTTTAATTGTTGCGCAATCGGTGGTCGCAATCGAGGCATCTCTTCCTTGATTACAGCGTTCATTATGAATTAAGAAGGTGAAGGAGAGTGAGGAAAAGTGGAGGAGAAGTGAATAAGAAACTGGGTTTGATGCTTCTAACAGAAGCTGATAAGCTATGATAAGCTTTACCACTTCCCCCACTCACAAGGAACACTATTCAACTGATGATGGACTCGCGCAGATTTTTTTATATAGATCGAAGGGATATGTTACAGAGGTCACAAAAATGTAAATTAAAGATGCTACCAAAAGCTGGTCTGACCCTGAAAAATCAACAAAGGTGGAACAGGGGAAAGAAGAGAAATGGGAGAAAGAGAATGACAAAAGCGTTTGTTGAAATTGAATTATCTATATTATATGAAAATACATTATAGTAAATGAATGATAATAGATTAATGATAGATAACAATTTTTTTTAAACCTTCTTGTCCACAAAATTATCATAAATATAATGGTTAATCACCCACTGTTGTGATTTCAATAGTATTATCATTACTTTTATTTATTGTCATTATTTTTTTCTAATTGTATCTATCATTAATCTATTATCATTCATTTACTATAATGTATTTTCATATAATAGAGATAATTCAATTTCAACAAACGGTTTTGTCATTCTTGTTCTCTCATTTTTCTTCTTTCCCCTGTTCCACCTTTGTTGATTTTTCAAGCTCAGACCAGCTTTTGGTAGCATCTTTAATTTACATTTTTGTGACCTCTGTAACATATACCTTCGATCTATATAAAAAAATCTGCGCGAGTCCATCATCAGTTGAATAGTGTTCCTTGTCAGGTGGGAAACCTGTGCCTTCAAGTTCCCCCAACAGTTATCCATGAAATATCACCAAACCTAAATTCTCACGTTACTCATATCTGATTACCTCGAGAAGACAAAAGATGGAACAGCGATTGCGCAACCGCTGTGGTGGGGGTTAAGCGCCCATTGACTTCCAGCAGCCAGTATCACTTGCGCTGACTATAGCACTACATATCCCGCAAGTAGGGTTGCCATCTTTTTTACAGAAAAATAATTTACATTTGCTTTCGTGAGGTATACAAAAAAGTTCGCTCAACAAATTGAAAGTACATTTTCATCTTATTAGTTTTTATTTCTTCCAAACATATTTTCTATTGCTTTTAGCATTACAAAGTAAATTTTTATTATTTTGAAATGTCTCAATGGCATCATTGCCCTCAATATTCAAATTGACATATATAAATAATTTGCTTTTTATTAGATTGAGAGAAGCTTTGTTTCTTTCATAGCGCCACTTTACATTTATGACAAAGAAAACTCTCTCAGTAAATGCTGAAGTGGCGGGAACAGATAGATTATAATAATATTGCGTTACATTTCACATAATATCATTAATTGTGAATTAAAGTATTTTCGCATACTTTATTGTTATTCAAAAGTATAGAGTACATTTACCTATAATAACGTAAGATACTTTATTTTAAAGTACGGGTGGCAACCCTACCCGCAAGTGCAGTTACAATTAGTACCCTCTTCTAGCAAAGCAATCAACCGACTTATCAAGTCAAAGTCTCCAAACTTGCGTTTCCAGTTAAATCATTCGAAGACACCTCATCAAGAATGAAGCAGCCTCCGTCTCCCATTACCCAGCAGCTCCCTGCTCCCGTTCCCATCTCCAGCGACTGTCGGCGCCGAAATCCCCGTAACAAATCCCGAGGTTGCCAGGGTAGGCGTGTCGAAAAGCCTGGCCCCGATTTCGGTGCTCGTTTACGAGCGGCTCGTAAACGCGACTGCCCTGTTCCGAGCCCGGGTTCCTCGTCTCGTTAACGCCGCTGCGAGTCGTCACGACGCGTCCAGCGACTCGTTTATTACGCGTCAAACAATATCCGCGCGGCAGGTTAACGGCGCGTCCTGCCCCCCTTTCGCGGCTTCGAGGGGGCGCGCGCGAAACACGCCGGGGCCAGGCGAATTCCTCGAATTATTTATCGACCTGTACAGCCTCCAAACTGGACGCGTAAGTTTGGCCTGCCGCGGCTGGATTGCGCAACGCGTGTGATTTTACGCGAATTTCGTCGCGGGAACTTGTTCCAGGAGTTACTTACTGGATTGCGTGACCTCTTTGGGTGTATAAATTGTTGCGTAAAGGGGAGAGTTTTTAGATGCTTTAGATTTTAGAGGAGTGGAGTTGGCGATTCTTGGGAGGTTAATGAAAGTAGCTCAGCGCGGAAATGGAGTTTTGGAAATGGGAAGATTTTATTTTGTAATTAGTACTTTGTTATTAGTTTGTTATGGAGGCCCGTCTTTGGGTTCTGGTTCATCTGGATGCTTCTCAGGGGTTGGAATATGTCGTTAGCTAGTGGCAAAGCGCTAATATTAACCCTCAAGCGGTCGTATTTAATCTCGTCACCCGAGGGATCTCGGATATTTCTGGGCAATGTATAAAAATGACTATCGGACTGAAAAGAGGAAACAGTAGAATAGAATTACGTTGAAAGGTACTGGGACGGAGAAATATCTGACTATCTGACTAATATAATAAATACCAAAGTGTGTTTGGGTATTTGTTACTTAATCACGTCGCAATTACAGAGCGGAGTTTTCTGAAATTTTGTGTACTCATAATCTAGGACTAGGAATAACATATAGGATACTTTTTATCTCCACGTTTTTAATCGGTTTGAACCAAATTTTGCAAAATTACTCTCTAGAACCCTGTGGAAAAAATATAGGCTACCATGAAATCTGAACATCCCACACCTTCCCCCTTATTTCATCCCCTTGACACTCTGTGACAATCAAAATTTTACCCAGGTAACGCCAGGTAGTTTAAGTTAGTTCAGAATAATCCTATAACTCTCAATATGACTTAAAAAACAATGAAGCAGCGCAGTCCTCCAACCGCGACCACTCGAGGGTTAACTCCTGATTCTTATTCAAACCAGCATCATTTAATAGTTGATGGAATTAGTGGATACAAATGTAAATGTCTGTAAGACATGTAAACAGGATTATAAATCTTTCGGTCCACATGCAGTGCCGACAGACGCGTCTTCGATGTACCATCCTCAAGGCTGCAACTGCAGCTAAGCTAACTTTAGCTTCCGTCAATTTCTCCCAACTATCTCCCCACGTTATTTTCGACTTGGCTGTCTGCCAGGAATACGTACTCACCAGTCGTCCCATTCGCGTGATTGAATCGCGATGTCTGTATATGACGGATTTATTACGTGCACTGTTTTTAATACGGTTTCTTTTTCTGTTTCAGGTATGTACCTCCATGTGTCAATCTACGTTCGAATGCATTTGGCTGAGCAACGCGTGAGTGAAGGGATAATTTTAATTTTAAGTTTTTAAGGATGCCTTCTCTATTTCTATCTTTTAGTACTTATTGCTAGTAATTTTATTTCGAGATTCGTATACGTATTTATGAACACTGAAGTAAACAAGCTTAGGTACACTTAGGAGTAGGGTTTATCAAGTATAAATTATAGAGTTAGAGTAAACTTTTAGGCGGAGTCAAGAAAAATTAAAATTGAAGTCTAAAACCTAATCATCACCTGTCTCTATAGTGTAATCTTTAAAAAAAGAATCACTAGTTTATAGTAAACTTCTAGGTTTACCTATAACAAGCTACGTGTATTATCGGTAATTACTTTAATTGAAATTATGATACCTGTGTTCTCACAATCGATCAGAGAGGATGTGAAAACCCAGAACGGGCACCGCTGGCATTCTTTTCTCGGCACCCTCTCCGAGTGACTTTTTAAGAGGCAGCAACAAACTGGTGGTACCACTTGGGCCTTAATTTGCTCTGGCGCACTTAGGTAGTCGCTTTAACAGCCCTTAAGACAACGTCGCGTCGGTAACTCGTGTGAACGGCTATTACGACCGTTCAATTGAACAATTGCCGTCGATGGGATCTCTTTTAAACACCTTCGATCTCACGCGCCTTCCTTCCCACGCGTAACACGCCGCGAACAAAGATTGGGAGTCAAGTTATTCCGTTACGCGAGGTCTTGTAATATTTTACGGCTATATTACCTCCTCCGAGCTGAGGAAAATTGTAGTTATTAGTAGAAGTAACTGTTCAGAGGAAAAATTATTCAGTTTAATAAGTTCCCTCTGACGCGGGAAATAGGAGGGAACACGTATTGGAAACTTAGAATATGCTATGGTTTGAAGATTTGTATGATGTAAAATTCCATTCCTCATTAGAATAACAATTTATTCTCCCAAAACTATAATATTTCGAAATTAAACAATCTAGTGCGGAATTTAAAAGCTAAACAGGTTAAGTGCAGGAAAATGTAAAAACAGAGGGTTCTATCGTTTCCTCTATTATCTATTAACCTCTATGGGCAGGAATATTGAAATTTATATAAACGCTGCGGGCCGATATTGATAACTGTAAAAACAGAAAACCGTAACCATGAAATAGCAGTACCTACTTAGGTATATCCCATATCATAAGTAATACTTGCAAGCTCCAACTTAAAAAATGAAACATTCTACATTCACAAAATTTCCTACGTCTACCAACAATTTTAATCTCAAAGAGAGACCTACACCTGGGTGATAAAAGCTATGGGAATCACAAACTTTACACCTTTGAGATTACAGAACTAGAGATTTGGCATTTTTGGGGGAGGTGAGGTTTCTAGACCTCCTGCTCCAATACTTCGAAGCTTCAAACTGTGAGTCTCTGGCAGCTTTTACCACCTCTATATCCCTTCTAGATACTAGGTACACAAAGAATCTATTACCTCCTCGTAGCAGGCTCCCACACTGCCCACTCCACATTGCCATCACGAGCGTAATCTGAGAATTAATTCGCCAAGCTGACGGACTATAAAATCGTCCACTGACTCGGGCCCCATCCAAAGAAGCAGTAGATCCATCCAGCGTTACTTACCCACGGGGTCACGTAAGCACCTCACGAATCTACGTAGCGGTGTAAGTCGAATGAAAATCGTTCGCTCATGTTTTATTCTAAGGACGGATGGGGCGGTCCGCTTTGAAATCAATTGCTGAAGTCGCGTTACATACTCGAGAGACAGGGGATGCTCCTCTCTCTCCTGTCCCCTTCATCTGCGCGAAGCGTAATGAATAGAAGAGAGCGAGTACCGCGAGGCGAACAACAGAAGGACGAGGAGTGGACCGCCACGATGAGGGACATGCTGCCCTCCTCATCGTCCGCGGCAAATGAATTCAGTCATGAATATGTATCGGCCCCTTTCATAACTGAATCCATGCCGTACTGGGTCGGGATGTATGGGCGCCCATGACGAACGGAAGTCTGCAACGAATTCCTCTTCCTCGCCCGAACAGGAACCTTGGGTGGCTGGTCTGAAGGAATTGCGGGGTTACTTGCTTGCAATTGGTCCAGAGAATTATAAATTTAGTAGTTTTGATGGTGGAATCGGTTCAGTAGGATATTCTATGTCGCTGTTACTTCCGTCAGATGGGGTAACTTTGACCACAAAATTACATTTTAACTTTTAGAGAACCGGATTTAAAATTTGGATACATTGACGGCCATTTTGGTGGTATATATGCATAAATTTTAAGTAATTAAAATTTACAATTTCAATGAAAAAAACCCGGCCCTCTAAAGGTTAAAAGAAATTTTTCTAGCATCTATTCTAGAACAGGTGTTATTCTCAGATAAAGCGTCTTAGGTAGCTTTAATTGCCTACTTTAAGATGCATTTTGTCTGAGAATAATACCTTTTATACAATCTAGAGGAATTTATTTTAAGATTTAATTTTGTGGTCAAAGTTACCCCATTTGACAGTATTCCACTATGCCTTGCAAAATTCCTTTCCACCTGGAAATAAGCTTTCCTCGATCGCTTGTACCTGCAGGTATCAAAACCCACATTGAAGTGAACTTAATTACACCTATAACGATTTGCTTCTAAGTTCCGATCGTCCCAAAACTTTACCAGTTCTCCATCATCCTCATAGACCTACACAGAACGACCAAAGCCTAGTTCAATTCCCAAGGATGCACCCTATTTGAACAAAAATATCACCCCCAATCCCCCTACAAAATCCCAAACACATACAGATCACTCCTACCACCCTCTCAGCCTCCAACTCCCCTCATCAATTTAACCTCTACCCTCCACCCCTTTAAAACCTCGATTTCTCAACATCAGTCACTTGCCACCTACCCATATCTCACCCCTAATAGAAAGAAAATCCCCAGCCGCGTTCTCCAGAAGCCCAGACATCCTCCCCAACCCTCATCAACCATCATTCCCAAAAACCTGCTCAAAGCTTAAAGAGTGTCCTGTCCAGGTGCCTCCCGAAGGTTCGTCCTCGTGATCCTGAGCGTTCGAGAGCAGCACGAGGCTCCCCCAGTGCCCAGAGCTGGCGGGCTCGGCAGAGACGGGGTCGCTCGGGGTCGTGGATGTCGTGTCTCTGTTTTGCAACGCGTAATTACCAACAACGGGGCAGCAGGCACGCCGGCCGAGCGCACGGCTGCCAGTCGAGCGCGGCATTAGACGTATTTTTTATGCGAGCGCGTAACGAACGGCGTTTTGCATATTCCACGGCGACCGCGCCGCGCCGGGCCCCGCCGAGAGAGCCGTTTTCTCGAGCGTGTTGCGCGCCCTTCTATGTGCCGCCGGTGTGTTCCGTCACGCGCGACGACCTGGAAAGTGATAGTCCACCGCCTCGGAGAGATGCCGATTGTCCTTTACGATCGCGAGAATTTATGCCCCTCCGCTTTGGAAATGATCGAGCGCAACAGGGGCCCCCAGCGTCTCGCGAGCTTTGCCTCGGCTTCGGCCTTATTTGGAGTAGCCGGGGCCCGGCGCGGTTACTCAATACGTGTCGTTCCGTTCGCTCCCCGGTTCATTCAATTAACGTGCGCCTGAAAGAATCGACCGATCGGGATCGCTGGACTGGTATTCGAACCCGGATCCGACGATTGAACTGTCTCTAGGGCACGGACAGGTCCCTCCTCCGCGGAGCCAGTGGTCCCGGCGATGCCCGCGCGAGTAATGGGGATTATGCACGGACGTCATGGCTCCGTGAGCGGGCGGATGATTAATACGACGCTCGACGCATTAGTTTGCGTAATGGGCTACCGATGCAAGATTCGGCGGCGAGCTGCGGCGAATGGCGACATCGCGGATCGGCGGCTTGGCTAACGTGGAAGCGGGTTTGCGCAAGCCGGCTGTAATAGAAAACATGGGGTTTGACGATTTTGCGGACGGAGCGCAGGCTCTATGGAGTGATTTGTAATTATGATCGTATTATAGGATATGTATCTCGTTGTAGGCAGCAGAATGATTCAAAGTCTCTTCTGTTGTGCTCTTTGCAACAGTCATCTTCTAATGATACGTTCTAATAGAGATTAATGGTGCTAACGATTCTAGTTCCGTAACATTTGTCCGACGAGTTGGCACGAAGCAAGCCTGAAGTGATTTCAGCGAGACGTTTTTAGAAATCCTAGCTGTTCATCCACTCTGAACGATGTAGGTACCTATTCCAGTTATGCGAGTCAAGGAAGTTGTTCTATTTCGCGGAAATTTGATTCCTGGAATCAGGGACAGATTTGTACAGTAGCTTTCGACCTGGCAGCTCTAGTGGACTGTATATTAATTTCTATTTTCGCTATTGTCTACGTGTATAAGCAGAGAAAGTCGCGGAACTAGGCGCGACAGGAAGAACGTGTCTTCCACGTTCAGTGGCAATTAAAAAAGAAGAAATAGGAAAGCTGAGTTAATTGCGAACAAGTTTGTTTGGGACTTAAAATCCTCTAATTGGCCGGGTCGTAATCGAGCGGGGTTGGAAGGTGGGGTGACTTGGAACAGAAACGATAAGTGAAGTTGAAGCATTCGATAGGAAGATGCCCAGCGATACCTACCGCTTGGCAAAGTTACGTCGCGTCGCCGATGCAACCGGATGCATTCTCACGGGTATCCCTCCTGTGTCAGATAAATGTCGTGCCATTGGGACGTAGATAGATGATAATACTCGTCGGATCTTCGCTCGCTGTGTATACTCTTGGAAAGACAACAGGATTGAAACAGGAATCTCTGGCATTACGATAACGTGTTTATTACAGCCTGGGTATCAAGCGTCCATCGTTGTGTCTGCTTAACGTGCTTCACTCTTGTTAGCTTCGCGATTCCACGAATCATCGAGTCGAGTTTCACGGAGAGCCATTTTCAAATCGAATAGAAAGCTCGTTAACCGCTTCCCTGGCAATGCTGCTCGCAATTTATGCGGTTAGATCCTGGCGCCACTTCGTGGTAAATTTCTTCTCGACTTCATCAGTTTTAGGAAGAGAAGTTTATCTGTGCGAGATGGTGACAGGACCGCGGTGTTGGTAGTTTCTGCGTGACTTCTGATTTTACTACGTAAATTAGTCATAGCCATTTTGTCCTTCTCAAAATTATGTATATATATTTATGAAAGTTATGGGACTTTGAAGGACGCACTCAGATTACATAGGGTAAACTGTACAATGATTGGCACCCTAAGCGGAAATTCCAATTGAAGTGTCTATATTTTTTGGTGAAGTTTTTATGTGGTCTGAATTTTCAGTTATTATCGATGATTATGGATTTCTCATTTAAATAAAATGTCTTGAGTTCCTAGTAAGTCGTTTATGTTAAAAAAAAGTATAATCATTGGCTCCCGAAAATTGGAGGATATATGGAGAAAAATAGTTAAAAACTAATTGTAAACAGACTATTTCATTTACTATTAAATACCTACAACAGTTAGTAAATCTGTATTCCAATCCAATACTTAGTTACAAAGCGACAAAATATACTCCTTATCAAAATTTTAAGAAAACGCTCAAAACTCAGTTCTTTGTCTCACCGCTACCTTCAAGACTTTTTTGTGGTGTTACCAGATGTAAAATGTGTAATTCAACTACTGGATTTTGCAGTGTCGTAGTCAAAGAAAAATAAGAAATTGTGAAAAAGTTCCTTCTAAGCTCGTAGTTCTTAATATTTGGTTTTTTAATCAGGAGTGCCAGTGATTAAATAGTACAGTGCCAGTATTAGTGCAGTTTACCCTAGATTGAGAGGGACAATTATGAATTACTTTCAGAAGAAACACTGAAAAAAATAACGAACTGATTTAAATAAAAATTTATACAAAGTGAGAAACAGAAGTGCCTAATACAGCTTTATAAACAATTCAAGTAAAAAAGTAAATGTAACCAAAAAACTAAGTAGGGCATGTATGTAGCAAACTACTCTGGCAGCGAACACTGGGGCCCCCAAGAATCTCAGTCATTCAAGCCTCTCCTACTGTTACGAGCCTACACACACGCTACTACAGTCTTCCCCATTCGTTGTACAAATGTACGCCCGTGGAATCATTACCTTCGAGCTCTCCTTCCAACTTCCAACTGTCTCCGGAATACACCATGGATGCTTGTACTCCCAAACGCTCCGACTGGCCATGACTGACATAAATGACTGCTTCATTTCAATTTCCCCAAGCTATATCTTTCCCTGCTCCGTCTTGCCAGGAGCTCACTTTCTTGGCCACCTTCTCATCTCCCCATCTCAAACCTAACGAATCCTCGCCGCTCAGCTACGCGACCAAAACAACGGCCACTAATCTCTCCACCTGTCCACGCTCCGGTATCCCGCGGTTCGGAAGAAAACTCAACGACCAACGTCATCGAGCTCCCCGATCAGCCACACCGGCAAAAGTGTTGCTCCATTACTCACCGTCGAATCGCCGCGAATGGCAGGTAATTCTCATTTTTCCTCCAGCGATGTTGCAAGTATAATGCACCGGCTGAATAAGTTCCTAGGCGATCGGGGAACGTGGGTGTGCCTGGCGCGGATCGAGAGCCGAGTCGTGAAACACTCGAACTTGTCCGCTACGTGATTCCAGTTAAGCGAGCGCCGATCTTAAGTACGTGTTCACGCCGCGGCGTTGCGCGTCCGTCACGAGCTCGGGCAGAAGGAACCGAGTGGTGGTCAGCGGCTGTGTCACCTGGAAGGTCGACAACGAAACTGTGGGATCGGGATTGGTCACGTTCCCGGCGGATATCGATCCTCGAAATTATCCGGCGAACGAAGCCTCCCGATTTCACCGATTCGAGGACTGTGTGAAACCACTGGCAGTGTCGTCGCCTCCACTTGTCCGCGCGATGCTTAGACAAAAGAGAGAAATCCTCGTGGCGACGGGTCGTAGGAGGGCCCGGCGTGTGTTCCAGCGACGGCAAAAAGTCGCGCGTTGCTCGCTCGATCCTCCGTGATCCGTCGCGCACCCAATAATTACGATGATTGGCAGTAGCCGGGCCGATGCTGAGTGTGTCGAGGCATTTAAATATCACAGGGTTAGGATTAAAACTGTTCCTCGCGTGCTCGTGGGAATGTGGGAGTTTCTTTGGGCGGCTGAGATGGTTTGTGAGGAATTTCGGTGTGTGTTAATGTGAGGTTAATGGAAAGGCTTGAAAAGGAACGCGAGGACCGACTGCGGGGATATTTTTGTAGCTTTTGTTGCATTGCTTTTGAAGGTGGTACGAACGCTGGCAGAATGTGGCGAGTTGCATGAAGCGCGGTGAATCATAGGGCGGTTGGTGTGAACGCGGCTTAAGGTAGATTCTTCGAGTCCCACTGGGGTCTTAGACCGTGACCGGTCGACACGAGGCCCGTCACACGATCGCACGGTTCCCGATCTGCCGATCCTCGTGGCCGATTCTACCTCCTTTCCTCGCCGTCTAAACTGTCCTTGGATTTCGCGCATACAGGGTGTCCCTGCCAAATCGTACCTCTGGGGGTCGGGTTGATGGAGAGTTTGCATTCAGGCGTTTAATATTCTGTTTTTCCAAGTTGGTAGAATAGATTACAAGTTGGATTTCTGTGTAAAAAGTGTACTGCAATTGGTACGTAAATATGCATTGTTTATAAGAAATTTGTGCAAAGAAAATTTCGCTTCCCAAGAGAACACGAGAGTCAAAGATGAGTAGAATACGAAAAAGTAGCAAAGTCGAGATATCAATCTTTTGGAGTAATCATAGCTCGTATATAATTCTTCTAACAGGGCCTCGTCTTTCCATAAGAATAATTACTTTATCCAACCACTAGGGTAAAGGACCCAATTACTGGCAGCCAACCCAATTACTGTCACCTTAAGCTATTTTACTTAAACGTTTATTTATTCGTTATTTTAAGTAAAATAGCTTAAGGTGGCAGTAATTGGGTTGGCTGCCAGTAATTGGGTTCTTTACCCTATATCTTCTTTTCTTTCCCACAATTTTCATACCGCACACGCGTAAATTTATTTGTAATTCTGTTATGAATACAGAGTGTCTCAGAACATTTGCCACCTGGACCTTTTTCTTTAAATCTGCCCCTATTACTATCAATCAAATATTTCTATCAATTACAATGAGAACACTCCAAAATTCTCTTCCCTAGACCCACATACACATCTTGGCACCTTCAAATCGAGAATTTTCGCGACTCTAGAATATTCCAAGCATCTCTCCCAAAAATCAAGCGTAATCTCACGACGTCTACGAGTTGTCTGACACTCGCACCGCAATTAGCTGCTTCATTACCGAGTCTCGCCCCCATAGATTTCGAGGACACGTTGTATAGAGCGCGGCAGGAGGCCGTGGAACTATTATGGGATCGTGACGGCGATACTGGAGTCGGGCTGGATCGTTCTCTCGACGTCTCCGCGTTGTCGTTGGCGTCGATAGTCGTCTTCGTCGTGTCACCATTCCATGGCTCTGCTGCACTAGTTTCCCTGACCGAATTCGAGGCACCCGAGCCGGCTGCACGAGCTGCTCGTGAGAACCGCGGGGAAACGGAGACACGCCGCGGGATACGATCAGCCCGGCGAACATTTTCGTAGATCGTTAGGGGCCAATCGTGGGTTTGGCCTGTGTCTGGTAGGCTCTAATTAGGCGCAGACAATGCTCTATTTCGAGGCGGATCGTGGAGGAAGTTTCTTGTGGGTCGGCCGAGTCTAATGAATCGCCTGTGTTCCGGGGAGGATTCAGAGGATCTGCGCATTCTGATGCTGCGCTAAATAATGGGCTTTTCGGGCGATTATGGAAACATTTTTTTCGGGTTATAATCAGGTTGGGTTGGTTTATTTTGTGGGAAAGGTGGAACACATTGAAAGAAAGAAGAGTTGGGTCAGGCTCGGGTTAGGTGATACGTGGTGAAAGTGAATCTTTAGTTACTCTTAAGAGCTCCTTCAAGGGGATATTCTCTCGAAAAATCGATTTTTTTAATATGCACATATTTTTTATTGGTAGGAAGGTTCTTGAGTATTTTGTTGAAATATTTTTGAGGAATTCGATATGTTAATTAAGTTTCACAGGTTTGAAGTTAAACGTGCGCGTACTGGATTGACTTGAGAGATTTACTTTAAACGTGTTTTTCTCGAAGCTGCATTTTCCAACTGGTCAGCATGATTTCTTAGAAATAAACGTGCCAAATAACTTCCAAGTATACATACATCTTCTATATACCTCTCTCTATCGTCCCTGTTGAAATTATAAAAGTATCCGCAATGTTTTCATGTTTTATAACAGATTATAACAGATCAAATTAAAAAAATTGGCCACATAAATGAAATCTTCTCCTTCAATGGGTCGCCATTTTTTCTCTCTTGGATATTAATGAATGACTGAGGTAGGGACAATAAAGCCAAGTTTGCTGAATAGAATAAAAGTGTTTTTTTTTTATTATTTCGGATGAATGCAACGGGCACAATCGTGCCAACCTTGAAGGAGGAACTTTTTGAAAGTTGTCGCACATTAACACCTCTGACGCAATAAGTATTTATCACTTTTTAATGTAATGCCGTGAAAGAGTTGATCAACCATTAGTAAAAAAATGTACAACACTGAAACTACGTAGAACGTTTATTTTGGAAGGAGGAAAATCATAAAAACTGCCCATTTTTCACACACTTTCATTTGTGGAAAATCTGATGTATATTTTTTACAACTATTTACTTATTTTAAAAGTACACATATTCAGCAACTCTCAGTAATTTTGTTAGAGAAAAATATTAACAAATGAATGAATAATAGTCACTCTCCCGGAAATTATTTTTTTTTGCGGCGAGCACGATGTGTACTTTTAAAATAAGCAAATAGTTGCAAAAAATATATTAGAATTTCCACAAAAAATTCCTGAAAATCATACCTGCCAACTAGGCATGACCTCTTAAATAGATGAAATTCCAAATTCATAATGAATTTAAAGAATTTTACTACAGTTACAAACTCTCCGATTTCACAGCCACCCTATTCAGACACACACACCAAAAATATCCCCCAAACTCTATGCCAACCATCTTCTCGAGACAACTCCATGAGCTATTAGACTCGAAACAGCAGCACCCCCCGTAAGCATCTCTCAAGCCGAACAGAATCCTTGGTCCAGCCGCGGAGCTGCCTACGGTGGCTCGCCCCTTTCGCGTTCCGTTTCCGCGTAAAGTATTTCACGAAGATTCGAATCTGGCCTTCCTGTTCTCCGCAAGCGCGGCGCGGCGCGGCCGCGGGGGTGGCCACAATCGCCACTTTTCCACTTGCATAGCAGGGGCCCCGTCCGCGCTCCTTTTCCCTTTTGTTTCCCCACGGCGTGTCCTCCCCTCATAAGGCATTCATATATTCGAAGGATCTCGGCGTTGCACGGGTTCCTGGAAGACTAGCATTAGAAACCGGACGGGGAACCGGAGACCGGCTCTCCTTCCTTTCCGATTTGCTCTGCCGGGGCCTGTGTTTATCTCACCTGGGATCCCACGGTGGTGGCTTTCGTCCTTTGACCCCCTTCTCTCTCCTGGCTGGCGAATCGTCCACGGCGGAGCCGCATCGCACGATCGAGGCTAGAACGCCCCGTGTACCACTCGGCAGATTTATCGCGTTTTGATCGTCGCCCCGTCCCCATTGATATACCGTCCGCGGCGCTTTTTTCCCTCTCTCTCCTCTCCCTCTCTTCCTTTTTTATCGACGACCGTGGACACGTCCGGTGAAACCGAGAGCGCTCGGGAAGAAATCGAAAGCGAGTGGAGCGCGTACCCTGCGCTACTGCCCAGCTGAATTCGCTTGCTGTAGTATTGTTGAGGGGAGGCGCTATCGTTAGATGTGTGTGAGTGTGTCGAATGGAGGGAAAGGTGTAGGTAAGGATATAGGAATTTTAAAATAAGGAAGGGTCGCTGGTAACTTTTGCAGCGTTTAATTTCCCCAACGCGCCAGGAAGAAGTGTGTCTGACTATATAGATTATACTACTTAAGGGCAAGATAGGAAGAGGATGAAAAACGTTTGGCTAAAAATTTTTGAGTTAACAAGTAGAATTTCATTTTTAAAATTGGTGGATTATTGTACTGTGCTTTGTTATTTTATGGGGTTGTGAAAGAGTTAGTAACGGGGAGAATATTTAACGCAGAATGACAGGCTGACTGTGCTGGAACTTTTATTAAGATGCGAATCCACGATGAAATTTTACAGGAGTCTTTGCAAACATGAGATACAAATCTCAACAATAATTAAATGTAAATAATGAAAGTAGTCGCGAGAGGAGATTTTGAAAATATATCACGAAATTTGTTTCATGGAACTAATGACAAAGTAATTAAAAAATAATAAAATAATGAAATAATTGTCTCATGAGATTAAAGTCTCACGTGGGACACGATATTTTTGCCTCATCGTGGATTTACACCCTTAGAGGGTTGAAAAGGTGTAGCTTCTGAAAATGTAAAGCATAAACTTATCCTATCGATCATGTGGATCAGTTCCTACGAATGTTTAAACATGCCGATTTCAAACTCCGTTCCGACCTTATGCAGCTTAACTTTGCTCCTTCCACGACGATGGTTTCGATAACTCTAGATACAGACTTGACAGTTTTACGCCGGCGCGCATTCCTCGCGACGCAATATATCAGCGGCGCGACATTCGAATAACATTCTTTTCGTCGAAACGGCCGATTCGGTTTGCGTAATTACTTTCCGCGAGCGATCCGCCTGGTTCTTTTGAATAAATCAGGGTACACGTTACACGTGAACGTACAAAAGACCGAACGCCGTATATTACCCGTGTGTGTATGGCTTCCCTGACAACCAGGATACACTACTGTGTCTTTGTCGAGCGCGAAAGAGCGCGTCCCAGTGTATAATTCATCGTGTCGCGTTTATCGTTTCCGCGACGTTTTATTGAATAACGAATAACGAGCCGCGCGAGTGTTTGTTTCGCGCGGGACCTCTGTTATTTCTTCCAAACTCGACAATTTTTTGTCCCAATTCGTGTTTCGTTGAGTTTAAAATTCGGTGGAATTATGGCAGGCAAAGGACTGTGGACGAATATTACTTGGCAAACTAAATCTCTTGGGTTGGGTGAATTAGTGGCTTTCTGGTGGATTTAAGAGTTATGGGGAATATTCAATTTTTGGAAAAAGAATTTAGTAGTGGTGTAGGTAGCTGAATGGGTTGACTCGTCATTCTTCTGGGAAATGAAGGATTTAAATTCAATTCTGCTATTCCTTCTCCTTACGCTATAGAATGTTTTAAATATTAACAAGAATAAAGTAGAAGCCTAAACCTTCAATTATGAGAGATTTTTTTCATTACTTTAGTATAGTAATACCAAATGTTGACAGTTCAAAATTTAAAATCCAAGTGCCTAATAACAAGGGACGGTCTTTAACACGGAAATTCAGAAAATTATAAAACTTTGGAGATATGTAGATACGTAACTATTACACAATTCTTTTTTGCCGCTCAAATTCACTCGAAGGGGGTGAAATTGCCCCCTCAATATATGTATAACTTGCACTTTTACGAAATGAAAATCCTAACTAAAAGAAGTAACTTTTGTCTGAAAACTTTTTTCTATCTCTTACAGTTCACGAGTTATAACACAAAATCGGAAAATACCTGAATTTTCAGGGGTTAATTTCACTCCCTCGCAGTGAATTTGGGCAATAAAAAAATTGCGTTATAAATACCTATACTCTCTAAATATTCCCAAAGCTTCATAATTTTCTAAATTTCCGGGTTGGAAATATTCCCTCGTAAGTAACGTTACCCTCGACTTTCCACCAAAGATTGATCTACCTTCGCAGTACTTCGCTACGTGTCCATAAAAAATGACGTCTCAATATTTAAATACGCGATGTAAACAGAGTGTCGACAAGCATGCGACCGCGCGCACTCCAAGTGCTAGAAATCGAGGGTGCCTGTGCCAGAGAAAGCTTAATTATCGGGCGAATCGCGCGGCGGGGCCCGCGACCGTGGCGCGAAATTTAAACTGGAAAGGCCGCGTTTAATGGGGCAATAAGAGCGATGGAGGAAAGATTGGATAAGAGGCAGGGGCCCCTCGTCACGGAAAGTGTGGAGTTCCGTTCGGCGCGAGCACGCCGCCGTCTGCTCGTCGAGAGAGTAGGATCGAGGTGCGATCCGGCGTGTTTAATGTCACCGCGGCACCTGGACTCGCGCTCCGATCGGCCAATAAAGATGCGATAGGAGAATCTCGGAGAAAGCGGCCTGTCTCGGGGACTAGAGTCCTCTGCAGGAGGGCCCGACGAATATCGACAAGAAAATGGAGGAAGCGGCCAGCCAATGGCTCGCTGATAATTGCCACGGCGAATAACGCGGGCCGTGCCAACTTCGTCAGGGACTGTTGAAGTCAGAGGAAGAATCGATCTGTGGAGATTGCCACATCGGTTGCACTGAGAGATAAGGTAAAAGAC
This sequence comes from Andrena minutula, assembly GCA_929113495.1. NCBI lineage: Eukaryota > Metazoa > Arthropoda > Insecta > Hymenoptera > Andrenidae > Andrena > Andrena minutula. Next base: position 72,648,584 of record OV815993.1, on the reverse strand, counting down.
CCAATACGTGGACACGTCCCAGTAGCTGGACACTGGTGCAAAAGAACTATTTTATTAAATTATTCAAATATTTAGTCAAATATATATATGAATATATTTTACTAAATATTTGAATAATGGAATAAAATAGTTCTTTTTGGATAACGCGGATATTAAATGTACTAATCAGTATTTTTGCACCAATGTCCAGCTACTGGGACGTGTCCACGTATTGGGTCTTTTACCTTACTCTTTTCTTATTCGTTTTTTAAGTTGTGATTTGTAAGGTGCGAAGTGGGTATTGTTTGGTGGAAGTAGTAATGGGTTCGAACGCAGCGCGAACATTTTTGTTTGAACGGGATAAATTTTGGTATGATGGGCAATGGAGGCATTCGCAGAATAGTGTTTTTACACCCTTAATGTGAGAGGCATAGGGTCATGAAGAAAGTAAATACTGAAGTAATCTACCCACTCTGCTATCAAGACATTAAATAATTTCATTAAAGAGTGACCCAAAAAGTAAGGTAATTTTCTGCCCGGTTTTAGTCCCACAATGTTGGAACTGAATTTTATGTCACATGATACCTTATAATGAGACATCAATCGCAATAAATTTTCAAGTTGAACCGACAATTAGTTTCTGAGATATGAGCAGGTCAAAGAAGTGAAAGACAATCACTCCAATAATTTAAAGAATTGTTCCCAGGGATTTTTCTGACTGCTAACAACGAATTTGAGCATATATTTTTAAAATTCACGACTCATTGCCCGACTCAGAAATTAATTTGTTAGCTGAATTTAAAAATTTGTTATGCTTGGTGTCTCATCATAAGGCACCATGTGACACAAAATTCAGTTCCAAAATCATGGGACCAAAAACTGACGATTTCATGGGTCCCTCTTTAATCTACATGCTCTTGTTTGAAGACAAGCAACTCGACATAAGAGCACTAAACTAAAAGATAGTCTTTTTTATATTCCATTTAGGGGTTCCCAAAATAAGAACGCACCTCTTCCATTGCCTTCATGATAATTTTCTCAAGACTCCAGAATCTCTGATGTAATCCCTTGAAACACGAGTTCCTTGCAAACTCACAACTCTTGCCCCGTCACACCGCAGTTTCTCCAGTTTACTCGAACTTCGAGGGATTCGCACGCGTACGCGACAAGCCTGCCAGATTACGCGGTGACCGTCGTAAAGATCGCGAGACCCGGCGTTTCCGCGAACCAGTTTCCAAGTGTCCAAACGCGGAACACCGCGGATCCGCGCGCGCTCGTATTTCGCGGGTCGCGTAGCAGAAAAGTGTCGCCGCCCACGTGTGATATCCCGTAATTCAGCGGCCGCACGTGTGAAAGCTCAGCCGTGGTGTGCGCGAGTCGCGCGAGAGCATAGAAAATCGTTCGACGACCGGCGGAGATAATTCTGGCAGCAGGGGCGTGTTCTTCCTCCTTCGGTTTCGATTTCTCGCGCGGCAATTGTTGCCGATCGGTGATCCGCTATGAGAGTCCAGTGTCCCAATATAAATCGATCCTTGTCGGCTACGCTGTCTCGATCTTTCGAAGGTGAACGTGGCCGACTAGTTGCTGGGATTTTCACTTGGCGGGAGAAATCCTTTCTTGAGTTTGTTTAGAGCGCTGTTTCCTTCTGGGCTGTTTGAAATTGAGGAAGGGTGAAGTACAGAGTGATTTATACTGAATTTGCAGCTTACAGGGGAACGTATCGAACCCCTGCGTACCGATTTTGATAGCGCTTTGCAGGTTTGGGGTCGAAAACATATTTTCGAGAATGTTAATTTTTAGTATATTGTTGAAACAAGTGAATTTTTCTGAGATATGCGCAGGGGGATGAATTTATCTTCACAAAACACATAATTTGAAATTAAAAGTTTCTTATTCCAGAAAATATGTTTTTCAACCCCAATTTTGAGGACTATTTTTACCTATTCAACATGGACGATTGCCGATAAGAAAATACATGAATCGAATATTTTAGGCTACTGTACAAACCTACAAAGCAGAGATGGGCAAAAGATTATTCGAAATAAAAATTTGTGTACGACATTTTTATTTCAAATAATTTTTTGCCCACCTCTGCTTTGTAGATTTGTACAGTCTAAAAAAATTATTTGAAATAAAAATTTGTGTACGACATTTTGATTTCAAATAATTTTTTGCCCATTTATGTACGAAATTTTTATTTCAAATAATTTTTTTCCCATTTATGTACGAAATTTTTATTTCAAATGATTTTTTGCCCATTTATCTACGAAATGTTTATTTCAAATAATTTTTTGCCCATTTATGTACGAAATTTTTATTTCAAATAATTTTTTGCCCATCTCTGCTGCAAACTTGCATCAAACTCCCTTTTTAAGAGGGGAAGAGTTAGTGACCCATAAAATCAAATAAGTTATTCACCTTGAAATCACTGTGCCATACTATCTCCTGTCCCAAATTTCTCTTTTCAATAATCCCACTATTTAAAAACATCTGTGATCGACTGACAAGAAGGTGAATCAAAGTGCAAAGGGTTAACCACCCCCCAGCCACCCCCAGTAATATTCGTGTCCACGTTACGCGAGGAATGTCGAGGTGGCGGAACAGTGGCCGATCGTTTCGACAAATCGACGCCGTTGCCACTCGGAATCCGGATTCGCTGACACGATCAATTTGTAAACAACCGACGCCGACAGTCCTTGTCTCAAGGTAAAAAGACTGGCTCGGACGAGTCGACGAAGGGGGCAAAAACGAGTCGCGTTTCCACGGTTCATTACTCCAGGCACCGAGTCTCCGGCTCCAGCGACCGATCGATACATACATATTGCATGATTCGTCCCGATCGGTAGGAAACACCGACCCGCGGCTGGGCTTTCGACGCTTTTCCACCGGCTCGAGGGACTCCCCTAGGAGCCTAGGTTCGTTTAATGGCTGCCTGGAAATTCAGGGACAGGGGTGGCACGGTTTGATGCGCTTTCCTCCCTGGAGCTGTGAAACTCTTTGTCAACAGTCTTCAAAAGAGGGAATTTGCTGATCGAATTTAGAAACTTCCTCGGCCTCTGACGTGAGGATTGGCTTCTTTCCAAAGTTTGATCCCATTTGAGTTGGGTTATCCAATTCGGTGGCGAGATTTTTGTGTAATATTGGATCTAGGTTTTGCTTCCTCATTGTGATTGTGCCACTTGTGAGAAGGTGGTGTTTCTTGATACGATATATTTCTTTTTCGAAACTTCAGTGTAGTGTAAAATGAGTTCAGTGTGTTAGGTTGCAGGGAACGTGAGATTTTCTTGAATATTTTTTTGAGCTTTGCTGTTTGGACGAAATCCAGTATTGTGCTAGTAGTTTGAACCAAAATGAACTGATTTGTATTCGACATATGTTTCTACTATGACTTCACTCCTATTATAATTAAATTATATTGTAATAATCCGCTGCAACCAAGATTTTTTTAACAAAAGAAGTCCCGCTTCCCACACGATGGAGAAATTTCGCAAGTTGCACCATCAAGGACGCACAAATCTTACGAACTCTCGTACCTAGGAGTACCAAATCGATAAGCTTCACGACTCTCACACGTGCAACACTTTTCTAGCAACGGATAACGCTTGCAAACAAAAAAATAAATATCCTTCTCTTTCATTTCCGACTGCGAACAAATCCTCGTTACCGTTGCACACGAATGTCCAAGGAATATGAAATCTAATCGCAATCGTCGCGCCTGGTTCCGAGCAAACATTTCCAGCAGTCTCGGAACAGCCTGTGCCCGCGGTTTATTAGAAATTCTCAAGCACCAGCTTCCGTAATCTTCCGTTCTCATCTCCCCGCGGAAAGTCCACTATTCACCCGTCGTACACGCGGCCTGTCAAACAGCGGAACCATAACGTTAACGGTGGATGCTGATTAAGGGAACGGGCAAAAATCCCGCGGCGCGCCGTGCACTTTGTGGCGAGTAAAAGTCCCTATCGGCGCGAACACCACAGAGAAAGTCCCGCGGCGGAGAGAGAAAAAATGCCACATTGCGTGAGAATGTTTTCACTCTCGGTCGCCTCCTCTCACTGTTATTAAACTAGCCCGATCCATCTTAGCAACCCCCTGCGGAGCTGTCGGACTTCCCGCGTGCGTTCGCGAATTACGCGAGCCCGTCTGCTGCCAGACTTTGCGGCGTGCAGGTGTTACAGTTTCTACGGGGCATTCTGCATTCTCAAAATCCGAGTTACAGTGTAAATGGACACTGTTTGGTACATTGATGTTACAGGTTATAAGAAACGAATGGTGATGGATTACACAGATACATAAATCAACGCGTTTGAGTGAGTGAAGGTATAAATAAAATATTTTTATTTATTTCTGTGTATTCTAGTAGATAAGAGGATTAAAAATTGTGAAGGCACCATGTGTCGTAAATGAACTGTTTTCTCAGGAAGCGCAGTTAAAGTTTTGATCGATAGTTAGCAGTGTTTACGCGTGGAGGCGCTCGCGTGCCGCTGTCTACGGAGTGGGGATACGCTCCTCCCTCAGAGGCTACTTAGCGCGATCTGATTGGCTAAAGTCGTGTTCTGCTTTATTGGCCGGTGAGTTTCGTGAGGGGTATTCTCCCACCACACCGCTTGCCTGCCTCGGTGCTCCTTTTATCTACGTTCTCGCTCTCTCTCGGGCTACGCCTGGCCGTCGTACGGTTCCCTGAGCACTGGAAAACCGGTTTGCAAAGCGTTCCATCTCGCTCCCCCCTTCGGCCAGAAAGAAGCGAGAAACTCATACTCGGAATTAAGGCTTGGCCAGCGGCTAACGAGATTCTGCCGTAGCTTCGTCTCGTATTGGCTATGCGTAGCCAATACGATTCGTAACGCACACTACTATTACGCTATGAATAAACAACAGCCACACGGCATCGTTGAGGCGGAGTCGAGCACCATTCCCCTTACTCCACCATACCCTTCGGGGGCCCTGCATCTTCGACTGCCAATCCACGATCGTCAGGTGGTACTGGCTGATTTCTCCTTGCGCGCTGCTCGAGAAACCGAACTCACCGGCCAATAAATCTGAACACGACTATAGGAGTTTAAGTTTAGATATTTGATTCGTTTTTAATTTTTTCTTGTCAAGTAGAATATATAGAAGATGAGGAACATTCGACCTTGATAGATCCACCTTTTTCCCAACCTTGGTGCTTGAATCTGGGAGGTACGAAGTGTAGCTTCCGGCGAGATGACCAAAGCGCTGACGAGGGTCTTCCCCGTTTCAAAGTTTAATTGCTGTCGGAGAACCAGTGATTTTCTTCGATCCCCCGGTCCCCTGTCCTGCAGCGAATCGCTCTGACCGTAGGAAGCTCTTTTTTCCCCTTTTTAATCTTCCCTCGAAGTGCTCGATTCGAGGTGCACGCATCATTCCGTGCACGTCGAAGGCCACGCGACCTGCTGTCGCGAGGACACGTCGATGCATCCAGTGTCCTCTATCTCGTCTTCTTTTCTTCTTCTTTTCCCTCGTCATCTTCCTTTGCCCCCCTACGTCGCACGGGGACGCCGTACGGTCCTCTTCATTGTCGTCGTCGTTGCGTCGTCTTTCCCTCCTCCTTTTCCTTCGTTTTTCCTCGCCGAGAAGAACATGCCAGTCCCTGGAGGACACGTCCGCTCTTGACGCTGATGTTTAACGATTGAGAATAGAGGTCTAAGCCTGTGGAATGCAGTTTCGGTACGGCGGGGCATCCTGTGTATTAATATTGTGGAGGAATGTGTATTTGGTCGATGGACAGGTGGTGGGAAAGAACTATAAGCCCCAATACCAAGTATCTGTCAATTTTAACTCGTGCTCTGGAATTTAGATTCTAACTCCCTAATCTTGATTCCATTTTATGAACTTCTGGAAGCGACTGCTCTCAAATCATTCCTCCCACATGCTCTCATGCCACTTCATTCAAAGAGTCGCTCCTTCTCTCTATCTCCCCATTCAGTTTAAAACACTTAGCATTCCAACAAAATGCACAGCTCAATCCAACCATGTTGTAGTGGAACGCGAGTGATAGTAGGTACAATGAACATAAAGAAGTTAGCTTGTAGCAATTGAGGATTTTGTGTAGAAACTTCCCTGCGAGTTTTTTAAGTTAACAACCGAATGATTGTTTAAATAATTAACAACGCGTATGAGATAAAGTAATTTTAGAAGTGTCCCCTCGATAAACCCTGGTCCACTAGCAAGTTGTTAGGGCCCAGAGTACTCTTTGGTAGTATCATAATTTTCCAAGGTGCGTTTCCACTGGGTGTTACTAGGTTCGAACGAAAAATGCGGGTAAAGGGAAAAGGAAGGGAAAAAGGAGGGTAAAGGGGAAAAAGGAGGGAAAAAGGGAAAAACGAATGGTAGTGGAGGAAGTTGCTCAACTCATGTGAGGTAGGTGATAGGTGCAGAGTGGTAGTGTAACGTCATAATATTTGCCTCGGAATAATTGTTACGTCATAATATTTCCCTCAGAGGGAATTTCTCCAGGCAACACTGTTTCCACCTCTCTGCCAAAGAAGTAGGGAGTCAACGCGACTAATAACGTTTAAGTTGGAAATTCAATACTCTACCTCTAGCTAGAACGTCCCCCACTAACATCCTCTAGTGAAATGTATAAAATAATATATAAATATATATATAGTTCCTCGTAACCGGTACCTATACTATTTGCAATCAACCCCCCCCCCCTTCACACTGACAAATTTCCCGTTAAATTAAATAGTAACCCTCCAACGTTGCAATGCACACATACAAATCCCTCACACACCCTCACCATCCTTAACGATGCTTCACAGCTCGATTGAAGCTACCCACTCTATGCCCTCGAAGCAAGTCCCTACACCTACCTGAACGTTTTGCAGCGGTCAAAGAGGCTAGTCGACGCCATTAACCACGCGGTTCATTATTCCGCGTCGCACCTGTACCGCTACGTCGCGATCTTCCTTGAGGCTCGTTACGCAACCGCGCTTCTCGCGGAAAATTTACGCCCTGGAACGGGACTACCAATTAGCCACTGCAAGGAATTTGTCTCCGCGGCGATTTATTCGCCCCAGCCCACCGTTGCTCCTGTGTGAACTTAAAGCTCGCGGACCTCGTCGACAAAAATCTTGCCGCGGCAAAAATAACCGCGACGCGATTGCACAATGCCCCGACAATTGCTCGACGGTGACCAGTCTCTTCGCTCTCGCCTCGTTACCGCCGCGGGTTTTCTGCGGCCGAGCCGCGTACCCCGAGTCCTCGTGCACTCCGCTCACCTTCTGCTCGCGCTGGTTCCTGCTCCACCAGCCGAAGAACTGGAATCACCGTCCCCGCGTTCCTGTTCTCCAGTCGAGCGATGATTATCGTGCTACCTGGTGGAGATCCTGTCGCCCTTTATTCTCGGTCGACGCGTTTTGAACGGACAAGAGCGGATGACGATGCGTCCAGGTAGAGGAGGAACTCGATTTGGTATTATCTGGAGGTTGATTTGAGGGATGAGAGTTTTGGGAAACTTGGAACCCCTGAGAGATTAGTGAGGAAGGAATTTATTTTTATTTCTAATAAATAGAGTTTTTGATAGAAGAGTGTGCAGAAGTGAACTGGAATGGGAATAACAATTTTATGAGATGAGAGATTTGCGAGGGGGAATTTTTTTATTTGCAATAAATAGAGATTTTCATAAAAGGGTGTGTAGAAGTGAACTGGAATGGAAATAAAAAGTTTATGAGATGAGAGATTCGGGAGGGAGGAATTTTTTTTATTTGCAATAAATAGAAATTTTCATAGAAGAGAGTGTAGAAGTGAACTGGAATTGAAATAAGCATTTTTTAAGGGAATTTTGAAGTAGTAGGGATGGAGTAGATGGTAACGTCAAGCAAGGTTTACAGAAATATGGATTACCTTCCACAATGTGAAGTTTTGGAATAGCGTTTTAAGAGTACCCAGAGTTTAGAATAAAACCAAAGTATCAGGTTCCCTTAAAACCACATAAAAGATACAAGTATGACTCATTATATTCTAAAATAGGAATCTCCACATGAAGCAATTCATTATCCCTTACCCCTAGCAGTTTTTACTATAAATAGAGGTACAATCACAACGCAGTCACGATTACCTTCTACGAAGACGACTCGGAGTAATGTAACGCGACTTTTCTGCCGCTTTACACGGCGAATTGCACAACACACCGATACCACCGCGGCGCGCGATTGTTCGCGGAAACACGTTCAAAGGCACGTAAAAGGAGAATTAATAGACGCTTGTTCCCCAGGTATCAGATTCCCTCCATTAACAGTTGCCGATGAACGAAAAGGTCGTTACGAGTAAATGCCAGGTAGTTCTTCAATGAATTCACGATCCGTGCAGGATCGTTCTGTTGGCTGGATCCTTGGCAGCCTCTTCGCCAACTGGATCCATTAGTCATCGAGCTGTTCCCCGGCTATCATGGGACCGTTGACGTGATTTCCATTCGACTGGGTGGTCCGCCACGGATATGTGCACCTCGGGCAAATCGGATTAGAACCTAGCGTCCCTCCCTTCTTCCTGGGCCCTTGACATTCGCGTGTCCTCTGAGCAGGGCATCCTCTCCAGTGGACACGTGAATCGAGAATGACTGTGCAATGTAACAAATCGATCGGTGTGCTCGGAACCATTTATTTTGGTGACTGGCGAGCTAGAAAGCGAGACGTCCAGGTTCTTAGAGGCAGACTGTTTTCGTGGAAGTTTTGTTTTGGTAGAAAGTCGTGCAGAATTTTAGAATTTTTTAGTAACCACGAAGCTGGAGAATGCAAGGTTAAAGGCGAAGATTAGAAATGGAAATGTACTGTATTTTGTCGATGTCTTATTGGTTTTATGTAGTTTTAAGTGGTTAGCTTAACAAAAGCTGACAACTCTACCTCGCCTTTTGCTATAATTCCTGAATTTATTATTTTTCTGTCTCTTATTTTCTAATATGTATTTGTTTTTTATCTTCTTGTTACTTTCGTAGCGTTTATTGCGAAATATAAAATTATTATTATTAGTAGTAGTAGTAACTAAATGGTGGAATTATAAAAGTCGAAGCTCTGCTAAAAAACATCTTCAAAACATTCACGTCCTTTCCATATTGAACTACAAAATCCCACATTAATATTCTATCTGTCTTAATATCTCAAGCATCGTCACTTAACTCGCCTTTTTCCAAACACTAGCAATCACGTATGCACCTACTCTGAAAATGGTAGCGCCACCGAGGCACTCAATCAAGAAAGCCTCGTTACACAGCTGACCACTTAGAAACTTGGAATACCCCAGAGTACCAGCGATCCGTTTAAAACTGTAAACCCGCGACTAATTGGCCACGGTAATCGATTAACCCAGTGGAGGAGGCAGGGGAGGAACAAAAACCGCGACTGTTCCGAGGGAAACGTGGAGGCGGCCGAGAAGGTCGCGAGGGAACAGCGTGAATCGATTTCGTGGGTTCGATTCGGTTGGTACGTTGTAATCCCGCGGAGAGATAATGATGCATCGGGTCCGTTTAATTTACTACCGTGATTAACGATGGAAAGCGAGATAGTAACCGAACGTACATATTTCCCTGGCCAGCATCAGCCCGTGCGCTTGCGCGCGCGCGAGCGAGTGCTTCTTACCCCCTCTTGACCTTTCCAATGGTCACGTATCGCGGCGGCCAGAAGAGAATCGCCTGGCTTCCGGGAGGAAGACGTTTTTAGTGATGAATTGTCCGCCGTTTTGTCGACTTTACGGCTGGATTGAGATTTATTGTTATTGGAGGAGCGGGCCGCGCATGATCGAGAGGACGCCAGGCCACAGTGAAAGACACCGATGTCGATTGGATGAGTCGTCGTTTATAGGCGTCTCGTAAAAACCTTAACTGATGTGCAGTAAAGTGGACGGAAAAAGGATGGTAATAAAAGTGTAACTTTATTGCACCCTTTTAAACCGTATAATAGTAGGGGGACTGCAATTAAGAAGTAGTATAAAGGGCGGGAGTGGTTGTATTCAGCTGGAAGGATATTCGCTGCTATTAAACCCGGATGGAATTCAAACTATGCAGAAGAGTTTTCCAGCTGTAATTACACCCTTTGTAACGCGCAGACTTCCACTCTAGGGGGAGTTTATTTTTCTGCTATGAAAATATGATCTTACCATCTCAATTTGTTCCTTTCTATAAAAAATTAAGTCGAGTAGAATATTAGTATAATTTATTTAAGATATTTAGGGGTAGCTCAATGGCGGTGAAATTTCCAATGCGCATGATAATTATGTAGGAGGGGATGGAATATCAGAAAATTTTTCAAATGCATTCATTTGTTCATTAAGAAAAATAGAAATTGAGAAAAGTGCCCCATCTAGCGAATAATTAAGTAAGACAATTAATGACAGTAATGTAAATGTAAATGTTGAATTTTCAGTTTCTATAATCTTTGACTCACTCGAGCTACCCCTAAACATAGCAATGTATTGTCCAAAGTTTTTATATAGTGTTTCTATATCTAAAAGAACAAATCAGGGTAGTAAACTTAAATATAACAAAATATGTGATTATTTTTTTAACTTTAAAGTTCCTCCCTATTGCACTCATATTCTAAAATTCACTCTTCACTTGTCTCCTTCCCTCGAATTTCCACTCTTAAACGAACCCCCACCAACTCCCCCTTGTTCCACAAATTTTTCACCACCCGAGGCCAAGTAAAGTGGAATCATCATTCTCTTCCTAGCCCCCATCAACTTCTAATTCAATCGTCCCGGGGAGTGGCGAATGCTGCGAGGGTAACTCGAGATTGATGATCGAGGACGGCTGTGCTTCCTAGAATCCTTAGCCCCTGAAGACCGCTTGTTAAACGCTCGTTAGAAAATGGAAAACGACCGGAGCGTGTGTGTCTCCAGGTGGGATCGGCGGTGCGCGGCCGCGATCGGAGGGGGATCGTCTGCACGGTCCAGGAGCTCGGTCACGCGAAAGGACGCTGAAAGGGGGGCATCGTTCGCGGAACAACGCACGCGACAAGCCTGAAACGCAATCTCGGTTTCGTTTCCCCGGCTCGGGTGGCTGCCGATCGAGATCCCGCGCAATCGTTCCGCGGGAGTACGAGATACGCGAGCGTCGATCCGAGACCTGTAATCGGATTAAGCGCGCAGGTGTGTCGCTGGGCCGGTCATACGACACGCGTGACACCTCCGCTGCTGAGACGGCGACCTGAAAAGCTTCGCTGCCTATCCCACGTTTCCCTTGGGCCAGACGGGGCGATTGCGTTCTCGCTGGAAAAAGAGGCTTAACCCTTTTAATCGAAGGAGAAGAAAGAAACCGGCTCGTTGACCCGTATGGGAACCGAGTACGGCTTCTCGGCTGGCTCGCGTGCCAACTACACCGGCGCAGGCGCTTTTGGTAGTCGAAAAAGTGTATGATGGATATTGTGCTTATCGGCACGTCAAGGGGTACTGGGTGTGTTGAGATTGATTCTGTGCAAGGTTTTGGTGATTTTTGGGACGAGGTGAAGGCTGTTCGAGGGGATGGTTGAAGGAGAAGGGGATGAGGGGAATAGTTACAGCGATGAATGAGAATGTAAGGCAATGGGCATGTTTGTAACTGTAGGTAGCAAATACATAGGTGCCATAAAAGAGGTTTGTGTCACAGGGGATAGAATCTTAGAAATGTAATCTTAGAAATCAAGGACTACTGAGTGAAGCAGCCTTGGAAGCAACTCAGGTCGTTGTAACTTTATGAATAATAGCCTAAGAGACAGTACCTACTCTCAAAATTCCAGAAAGACCTCATAGACTTTAAGAAATCATCAACAGAAACAAAATTTCATACATCCCTCTCATCCACAATGAGGCTTTTCTATCATGAGACAAAAATTTCTGGAACTAAAATAAAATAATGGAAATACTCGTGAGAGATGAGATTTTTGAAAATATTTCCTGAAACTTGTGAAACTCCTGAGAGTCTAATTTCATGAAACTAATGGCAAAAGAATTAACAATAAATAAAATAATGAAATAATTGTCTCACGAGACTTTAATTTAAACTTAAATCATGAGACAACTATTTCATTATTCATGTAAAATCACCTTTAGTTTTGAACGTACCAATCAGCACCACTACGAAAATATCCACCAATTCCACAGTAAACAACATACCTACCAATTACATCATAACCATCAAGCAACCAATTGGAGAATTCCCTTAGGATCTCCACCCTCCCACCACTTCTCAGTACCCAACGATTTCTCCCCCTCTGACGTTAGGTTGTCGAAGGCGTGGACGGTGTCTCCGTGGCAATTAAGTCGTAATCGGGGCTAATTAGGCGAAAGCGCGAGAGACACGCGCGGTTCCCGATCGCGCAGGCGATCCCATTGCCGAGCACGCCCACGCGTTTTCTCTATTTCCCCCCTCTCCGTTCAGCTTTCACGGGGACCGGGCCCATTAGCCGCGGCGTGTCCGCCGCGCAAGCGCGCGTGTCTCCGAGCTTGCAGCGCCTGCGCGTGGGCGACCACGCATTATTCACGCGCGTGCGTGCCAGCGAATTCGTATCGCTGGCCGGAGCGAATCGCGCGCGAGCGAAATGTCGCTCTCGGTGGCGTTAGAGCGGCATTAGATCATCGCCGAGCGCCAAGGGCTTGGCTCGACCAAGTTCCGAGCCCTGTGGACGATTCGCGAAGGGCCCGACTCGTGTAGCGATAATTATAATCCCACGGTTTACCGTTATGAAAGAGATATGCGTTTCAGATCATTAGAGCTCGCGATCTATGCGTGGCTCCATCGGGGCAGGGTTTAACTTATCAGTGGCGTTTCTTCGCGGTGAAAAGGGGAGAGATACTTATCCTTGCGTTGGGAATTTTGGGGTTATTGATCGGGGACTTTTTAATAGCGCGGGGGAGAAATAAAGAGGGTGTAGATGTTCGTGTTATTTGGGAAGTGGAGGTTGATAGAAGTTTGAATGTTGAGACGAGATTTGAGTATTGCAAACATAGCCAAATTTAAGCTTATCTCTGATTTCTTTTATACTTGTGAACTACAAAGTGGACCTCGTTCTTTTCATCGATGGGGGTTTGATTTAATCGCTGTGACTGGAATGGAAACATTATAATATCAATATGACCCGTGGTAGCAAATGTGATCGCCAATGCTAAGAGTATTTCAGGCGCCAGACGCGATCGAAGATGAGCAGAAGAGCCGAGACAGAAACTACACACGTAAAATCTTCACCAGTTAGTTGTTATATCACCTGTTACAAGACACCCTGTATGTAGGCAAGGATATAAAGCGTTGTAACAGATTTCTTCGGTCCGGCTCGTAAACGCGCACGATCTCAACAGGACTCTCCTTTGCATACATTTTGTCGCCTTGCTCTGCTGCTGAGACGAACAAGCAGTTTAACGTTGCCAGGACAACGAGGATATTCTTTCGAGCCCATAAAGTCGTGCACACATTCTCGCGACACTCACTCAAGCCATTTGGAGCGCGGTGTGAACGTAGGGGAAGCTGAGGCCTGCAGGGAGCAACCTTTGTTCATTTGGAAACTCACTTGCGGCTTAAAATCTTGCTAGGCTTCTGTTCTGTGTTTCTTATGATTTATTGTGAGGTGATGAGAAAAATAGATTGCAGGAAATTAGCAACGAATTCGTTACTTACAATTAGCAAGATTTGAGTATTTATAAGTGTGTAGGTTCTTATAACTCAGATCCATTTTCAAACTTTGTGTAAACTCGTTGCTCGACTTTTTCGAATGATACCAAGTGTGCTTTACAAGAGGTATCCAATTATGACGAAATACACTTTACTTATTTACTGACTTAAGGGAGGATTCGCGTGTAACAGCCCCAAAAGTATCTGATATATATAATTTCTTTTTAAAAAACTGTTGTTAATATTGGATTAAACTCTTTTGGGATCTTTAAATTTGCAGAAATTATTTTTTCATGTCAGTGCTTCTTATTATATATTAATTATTGTGGAATCTTGCCACGTTAGCGGTACATGTAGCACCTGCCATAGTTATTTGATTGCAAAAAAAAAGAAAAGTTTCGTAAAGTTAGATAGTTAACCCTGAGATTGATTCCAACTTAAACAAAAAAATGAAAAATCGAAAAGTTATTACATTTGAAAAAAAATAACTCTTTTTCATCGTTAAATTTACTTTATGTCGATGAAATAAGTATTATAAGTAATAACTAAAATTACAATTTTATGTTCAGTCCCAGCACAAAGTATCTATCTTCAAGAAATGTTTCTGCATTTTGCAATTAGATGACTGTGACAGGTGCTAAACATCATGCCAACATCGTCGAAGAAATGAAAAAGATTCCACAATAATCAATAAATAATAAAAATAATCAACATTAAAAAATAACTTCTGCAAAGTTGAAACATGCCTCCTTATATCCCAAAAGAGTAATCCAATATTAACACTAATTTTTCCCCCAAAAATTCATAAACATGAGTTTCTTTTGGGGCCAGTTACACAAGAACCCCTCCTCAAACCCTATTCATGAGTACACCCTGAACTTCCCTCACCCCTTCTCAACAGCTATCCCCCAAAACAACCCCAAATCCCCACAGCTCCAGCAAACTTCCTCTGACTAATCCTCTCTCATTCCTCTCAACATCCCGTCACCCCAACAGTTCCACTTGATGAAATCGTCAGCGTCCCTTGGGAGACTCCCGGGAAGACGCGTGTAAGGGTTCCCAAGGGAAGCGCAGCTACGGCGGAGGAGGGAGGGAGTACCCGGCTGCTTAGCATAACGGAGCAACGACGCAGCGGCGAGTACACGGCACACCCACCTCGATCCTGGGTGGCAGGTCGTTGGTAATAACCCCATAGGTAGACCACCACGAAAGCGCAATCTGCGCTTAATGGCGGCAGCCGCCGTGAGATATCGCGATACCAGTTCTCCTTGCATTCGCGATGCGCCCGGGACGCGATGGCCAGTCCGCCGCGTGTCTACACGCACCGCGGGATCGTAGACAGAGTGGACAGGGCCAGGGAGGGCGGAGGAAGCGCCACGGACGACGTGTGTTTATGCGGTGAATTTCGTATTCCGTAGTCCCGACGCTCGAGACAAGAAAACTGCTCGAGAGAGTCGCGCATACCCACGCGACGAACTCGCGGCCGTATATACAGTGTCGGACAACTTGTCCACTCTCGTTCCTGTTCTCCATTGCTTTGACCTTGCGCGGACTGTACGTACCGTGCTCCAAGTGGGTGTTACAAGGGGAGATCCACGAAGCCGGCTCGATGGAGGCTCTTTCGGTTGTTCTTTTGATCCCCTTGAGCTCCGAGCGCCGAATGTTGTATATTGGGAGGTTTTGTCGAGGTTGGTAGCTTTTCGAGAAGTTTCTGTGGGGTATGAAGTGGCGCGGGGATGAGGGGAAGCAGAATGCAAGGAGGTGTGTAGAAGAATCTGATATCGAGGGGGTGTTTAAATTGAAGGGTGGATCTGGAGCATGCTGAATTCTTTACTCTGGTTTATTAGTATTTTTATTTAGTAGCAAAATATTAAGGAAAACTCATGGAAACACATTTCACCCCTTTTCACCACCCCCTTAGGGGTTGGTTTGGGAAAAATCCTGAAATTGGTTTTTAGGTATTTGTGTGGGTAATCTTTGCGAGTAAGATCCAAGTTGATATATAATCCGGTCTAAGAGATGTTAGGGTGTTCGAGAAAATACATTATAACCCTTTTCATCCCCTTGGGGATGGGATCTACAAAAATCCTTCCTTGGTGGGTGCATAGTATGCACTGCATACGTCATGAAAACAATGTACCTTCCAAATTTCATGTTTCTAGCTTAAACGGTTTGAATTGGGTGTTGATGAGTCAGTCAGTCGGGACTTCTTCTTTTATATGTACAGAAGAAAATTTATTCAAAGGATAACACCCCTTTGGAATATTTTAATAACGTCAAGAGAAATAATATAGAAAATGTACAAGTAAAATAAAATAAGAAAAGCCACAGAAAAGGAACATGGTAAATAAAATAAAAATAGACCGTCAAAAATGGAGCGTAGTTGCACTTTTAATATCCCATATTTTTAGTTACGAGTATTGACCAAATATTAATAAGTACAATAATTTTATTAAAAGTATGCGGTTATTTACTGGCATTCTACACATTTTTCATTTTATAATAATTTTTTTTTAAAATTACGATAAAAATAAGTAATTATTTTTATAGAAATACCAAGAAAAATAAATTTAAACGCAATTTTAACAGTTGTTTTATTGTTAAACATAAATATATTCAAGTATTAATCTCAAAGTTCCATAAATAAAACAATTCAGTCATTCCCTGGTTGGTCTACCCTATCTATCCACACATTGCCCATCCATCTGGAAGCAACGTTACCTCCGCCATATGAATGCACCACAGAAGCCTGCCGTGTGAAGAGGGCCTTACATTACCAGCATCTCCCCCACGAAATCCCAACACCACACTCTTCCCCCTGGATGCGATACTGTTATATCTGGCATCAACAGACAGTTATCGGCGATCACGTCGATTATCGTCGGGCCATGGGAAAACGTGATTTATTAAGCGGGCTTCGTGGCCCGGCCGCTCACTGACCTGCCTCGTTATCCTTATCGACGAAAGAATATCGCCAGTGGACTTCCTGCTCCGCGATGTCACGTCCCTAATAAGATTGCGTGCTGGCGCGATTCGTCCCCGTCGACGGGCGCGTTTACGCGCGCCTTTACCTCCCCGCGCGCCCACCCTCTCGGGGGGAAGAACGTGCGCGTATTTTTCCGCGAGCAACGGTCGTGATAGTCGTCGCGGCGAGACGTGAGCAAACGTGTCCCTTTTCTTTCTGCTCTTTACGTGGGGAACATGAGTAAACGATGGGAACACGTGCGTCGCATATGTACGCAGCCGTGGTGCGGGTTTGCGCGCGATACCCTCCGCGTCCGCCATCCTCGCCGAGGCGACGTGTACAAATTCGCTGGGTCATTTCGCGCGTGACACTGGCTTTTTCGCGGGTTATTCGGCACTGGCGCGTCTTCGAGGTGAGCTCCACGACTGATACATAGGGAAATGGAGGTTGTTCATTTTTTCATTTTGATGCTTATAATTAGTATTCGTCATACTGGAATTAAAGATCCTGCGCTGAAGTACCTACCGGTGTTTTTAATTATTATTACTATTTTTATTATTATTATTATTATTATTTTTATTATTATTTATCCCACGGGTAAATACCATTTTGTTTACAATACAACATTTTTAAAGTTAACGAAGAAACAGTGTGACAGAAAAGAAACGAGAAGAAAAACTAGTAGAAAATTAAACAAACAAAATAATAATAGAACTAATGAACAAATAAAATTAAATTTAATACTGTGGGCGAATGGTCAATTCAACTCTGTATTACGAGAGGACTTCTTTTAAATATTGAACTTGTCAACAGGGCAGAAGAAGCTTGAAACCTTGGGGAGATCGAGGAAATTTTAACAAGGATAGTATGTGAGATTTTAATCACAGATTTTAATCACAAATTATGCAGTACACTTTACTCGAAATTGCGAGAGAAAATAGAGTTTAGAGTGTAGTCTCTTCTACATAGTGCATAAGTAATATTTTAGTGGTTTCGAATGGGTGAAACATATTTAAATTTACATAAAGAAATATACTGTTTTACTACTTCATATAAAATCGAATATAATAGCTTCCATGAATAGTTCTGTCTTCTAATCCACGAATCAGTTTCACCGATGCACGAACTACCATAGTACAGGCTTCCCAGAGCGAGCAGATGCTTAGCTGCGATAACGGCGTGGGTGCGTTCCAACGCCATTAAAATTAATAAGTAACACCTCGGCGCGGTGATCGCCCTGGATGAAAGAGAATTCCCGAGAACACAGCCATCCGAGATACCTTAGACGCGAGATCATTACCAATCAGCACGAGCTGATGCTCAGCAACAAAGTCGATGCTGGCCACGCCTCTCCCCGGCGTAATTAAGACGAGATAGGAAGGTGCTCACGGTCGAGAGCGGTATCGCTAGAGCAGTCGATATACAATCGGCATTTAATCGCGTAACCGATATTATACCGAGTGCAGCTCTCTCTTCGCGGGACTCCCTGTTACTCGCTACCGCTCGCCCCTGTTAATTGGAATTATTCATTCCCGATCCCTCTGGCTCCTCCGCTGGCCGTTCATGCGTGATGAAGCCGCGTCCAAGATCTGTCTGTTCTCGCTCCGCGGCCAGTTTCCGCGATTAACGTTTCACGCTGCGGCAGCGATATTAGCCGGCTGCTGCGAGGCGACGTTTACAAATCGTCCGCTGAGAGGCGATCGATCCAGAGATGCTTTCTTTTCTGCCCCGGAGATCGGCCGAGGACGGCGTGCCGCTCGTACGTCTGACTAGATCCACGCCGCGACCACTTCGCGATTCTTGAAATTAATGAAACTGTGGGAATTAATGCGCTGTGAATTGAGCACGCAATGGTCATTAAGCGTTCGGTATCTTGGGGATTGGTTTTGTGGGCAATGAAGTTATTCGAGTTTATAGAAATATTTTCTGGGATACATTGAAATTTTAATATTGGTACAGATCTGTTTCGTCAATGCATAGCAGAGGTGCGGAAATTTTTTATTTAAATAAAATTTCGAAAATAACGAATGAAAGTTTAAAAAAATTATTCGTTACGTGTCGAATTAATTTTATTCGTCAAATAATCTAAAGTTAAAGAACTTTTATATCATCCATTATTTAATTTTTTTTTCTTTAGTTAATACCCGACTCTGACGCAGAGTACTTGGTCTAATACAACAGTGCACTTAATTAAACCTTTCGCTCTCAATCTAAAATATATGTGCGTCCAATTAATCGACGGAGCCCGTGCGTAGAACGCCCTTAGGCGTTCATTGTACCCGGTTAGGATATACGACTGCAGCATTTCCGCACGTGGCATGTATCAAACATTCTAATCTCAGCATCGAAAGCTTAATACACTCTCGCCACTGGCTCAACTACTTCCATTCAGCCTACAGTTTTTTTACGCGTTTTCCAATAATAATATACCGCAGAGCGTGGAATACGCAGACTGCTTACGCACGTCAACGCGATTCCTGTATTCAACCAGGCGTCCGCAAATTGGCTGGAACTGGCCGCTTCGCGGTTTATCTGCAGAAGAATCACTTTCCTCGCTTCAATTACGGGCGCATTACCGTGGGCTCTTAATTACACACAGCGACGCAAACGCGTCCGTTGTTGTTATTAAACGCGCGGTCGGCCCGCATCCCGCCAAACGAGTTCTGCGTGAAAACGTAACTCTGCGTACTTGCTACCGCGCCACCAGTGCAATTAATTACACCGCCGCGACTGCTGGCAACGGTCTATCGAACTGCAGGCTGCCGTTTTGGAACGAGGGACGTTGCTCGTCGCGTTTTGCGCGATTTTATACGTCAGTACTGATCGGAAGCCGCAGGCCTTCCGGCCAGCTTAATTTACGCGAGGAAAGTGGACGACACGCGGTCGACAATAATTAAACGGCTCGATGCTTGAGCGGCTCGTTAATTACCCCGTGGCTCCGACTCAGACGATGCGAAATGATTTCGTTGCTCCGTGAGAAAGCACCCATTCGGTGTCTAAGGAATTCTTTTTTATTTAATTGCAGTCGCTCGTAATTTACGTACTAGGTGACTTGAGAGTGTTATGTATTTTAATTGTTTCAATTTGAATTTTAATTTTTGGTCTGTGAGAAAATTGGGATCTGTGATCAAATTTGATTCAGAGTGGTCCCACTCTGGTTTTGTAATTAATTCAAGCCTTTGATTCTTATAGTACCTATTCTGTGTAATGAAATAGAAATTGAGGAGAATATAATTTTGCTTCTTTGAAACGGACTGGTGTATCCAAATGGAAATCAGAGGTTTAAGTTGTAACCTTCTGATCTCATATTTCTCTGATGGTGTCGCTAGGAACAGGTGATTTCCGCTTAAGGTGCAAGCGCACTTATATCGGCAAGCACCGTTCGAGCAGGGTAGGATAAAAGAATGGAAATTGTCTGATGACTTGTACAGTTACGTCGTCGGTCGAAGAGGCTTCTCGTTCGTGGTTCAAAGTTCGCGCCACAGGACAAACCGGACGTGGATGGCACGTACGCGCGCGGCACTTGGAGACCAGTTGCCTTGCCTGTGATCCATGTGGTGAACTCTTATTATGCTTAATGTAAGCGGGAGTAATTTTTTCATAGGCTGCATAGTCACCTCGAAATTGTGAATAATTTCCAAGTTATCTCAGAACGAGTGATTTAAGTCTCAGCACTGGAGGGTTTCTTTAAGGATGTATTGGACCTATTTTCAAAATAGTGCCAAGTGGATGAAAATTTGTAAGATTGTTCTTTTTAATCTTCCTGATGTGCTCCAAAAATTTTAAACGAATTCACTAAACGGTTACTGAGTTACAACGATTTTAATTTTCACAGATTTTACACGTACTCTTATGGAAAGACACGATCTTGACGGATAAACCATCTGAAAAAATGTTGAAGAAATAGTGCCAATGTTTTCAATTTTTTTTGTACATGCAGTATATGGGCAGATGAAAATATCTGCCGAGTTTCAATCGTTTTCACTACACCGTTTTAAACAAATAAATTATAATTTGAGAAAATTGTGAATTCTGGGCATTTTCACTGCCAAAAGTTTAGCAAATAATGCTTGAGAAAGCATTTGTAAAGTGAAAAATACTTTCCTAGAATTAAAAATAAGACTCCAACTGTCGTTCGAATTCCTTACATCTAGATTTACTATGCGTAAGACGTAGATATTCAAGTATTTCAAATTTCATATACTTTTGTCTGTTATTGTACGTCCGATACATTCTTAATCCTCGGCAAGCGGTGTTGAGTCTTTCTAGAGGGTATCGAGTGAGTGTGATGATATTAGGGAAAACTTGAGAAATCGAAAAAATTACTCACTCCACCTTTTTTCCTTTTACTTATTTAAATACTCAATTTGTACCTCTGAATATCGTCAACACCTCTGAATATGCTCCTTTCGTTTCCCCGTCAGATTAATCTTGCTTTCGTATCCACGCGTGAATTTCGCCACGTAGATAACTGCCTGCTATACGTGGGTTCCATTTATCCCACAGCGGCACAGTTTCATTGAAGGCCACTCGACTCTAAACGCATTAATGAATTCCTCAAAGGGCAGCTTCTCGCGGGTTTCTTCTCGACTGGCTGGTGACGTACGTGGCTGAGGATTTTTCAGGAATCCGTATTTCTAAGCGGGCGTGTAGCAGGATATCCCACCGTTGGGAGTGCCCCAAGGTGCTTGACAATTTAAGCTGCTTACCGCCATGAACGGCGCCTAATGCGAAGAGTAACTGCCCCTGGATTAACACGTTAACTACGGCGTAAGACTCTTACGCTTGGCGTTTTCTAAGCGAACTTGTCGCTTCCTGTCGAGGAATCTCCATCGACATCCGGGGCGCCTTTCGTCGACGTTCCTGTTTCTCGGATATATGGACTGTCTCTGAATTAATTCTTCGATTGTTAGAAATGGCAGGAAGAGAGTGGCTTAGTTTTCACCGAGCTACATGATTTGTCGATGGAGTTGTATCTTCCTACGCCTAAGGGGGTTACTAGATTAGAGATACCATTCTCAATTATAACGCAGAAGTATCTAATAGTGAATAGGTTTGGTAACTGATAAATTAATTACCCTTCTCTATGTGATAGGGATACAGATGGAGGTATAAAATACTACATAGGTACTTAGGTACTTGACAAAACTAGAGCAGTGTTTCTTAAACTATTATGCTTCACGTACCCCCTGGAAATGTGTATAAATAGATAAAATTATAGTTGTAGTATAACAATGAAAATAAAATCAAAATTAAGTTTTGTATGCATAAATTGCATACGGAGTGTTCAGAAGTCTATCCGCGTAAGTCCATTAGCCTTAAAACTGAGATTTACACTATTTGTCCTCTAAATAATTTTACCTAAATAGTAATTCCGTGGTCAATATAAGTCCGTATTTATTATTAACCTATGAAAGTAGTGACTTAATTTAATTAACAACTAAAAGTTTTAACAATAAAGAAGTTTTCGAACTACGTAACCCATTTTCAGGGAGAGTTAGACTTACACTGGTTGGCTTCTGAGCCCTCCAAATATCGATAAACATACAGTGATATAAAAATTTAATATTCACCGATCCAGCGGCTCTTGAGCTCTCATTGCGTTCCCCCAAAAAGTTCTACCATATACCCCAAGTTGAGAATCACTGAACTAGAGAATATAGACTATAGAACACTCCAGCAAGCATTCTTCTCAATCTATCAATATCGCTCAAACTATAAGCTCCCACCTATCACTCCATCTACTTCTCACTAATAACAAGTATCCAGGAGCGTCTGCATCATTTTCTCAGAATTTATACGCGCACTCAAGAAACTCGTCGCGACATCCAGCGTTTTACTGCTACAACCTGGTCATAATTTCGCCGCCACTGTGCCCGGACGCTTCTTTTTTAGGGGGAAGTTCCACGGCCAGGTTGGAATTAACACGGCAGTGTCAGCGTGTTTTCGGTGGCACGGCGGCGATATTTCAGCGAGATCGTTTGCGGGGCCACGGCGGGCAGTCGCGCTCCCAGGCTGCAACAAATGGCTAGCGCCACTCCTCTGACGAGAACGCTACAACCTCCGCTAATTACTCTCTGTAAAATGAACGAGACCTTCTCGGCCTTATCTCGGCTCGAATATCGGGACCGTGCGAGGCTTGTTCGGATATGAAGATCTCTTGCGAACTTCGCCGGGCTCGTTTCTCGCCGGTGCGCGATAAAACCTGGCGTTCACCGTGTTGCAGCTCGTCCGGGAAGACAATGGAGGAACCGAGAACACGACGTGGTCGCTTGTTTCTCGATATACCGGGATAATCTTTTATCACTTTGACTGTCGAGCTGCTTTTAGCGGAAGTGCCTTTTGGGGTCGTGCGATATTCTTGAATACCCTGATGAATTGGTTACTTCCTCTTGGAATATCTCCAGCAACTCAATGGAAGAGGATTTGCAGTGATAATAACATGTCTCTATTGCGTGGAAAATATTTTTACTTGATCTAGGAAGAATGCATGTGGGGAGTGTAGGATATTTGGCTCATATATTTATATAGGCACAGTATTTTGTGCTTGCACAGGAATCCACCTGGAAGCTAAGCTAAGCTAAGTTTTAAGAAAATTAGTTATATATTAGTATTTTTATTAGTTTTTGTTTGTTAGTTTTTCTTACAAGGAAACATATCGAACCCGAAAATTCTGATTTTAATGAAACTCCGTACGATTGTAGAACATGTCGGAGTATATAAGAAACGATTTTTTTTTCTGCGGAAAAACACTCTGAGGGGGTGAAATTAACCCCTGAAAATCTGATTATTAACCCGATTTTGTGTTATAATTCGTGAACTGTAAAATAATTTTTTACCAAATGATAGATTTAATTAAAAGAAGTAACTTTTGTCTTGAAACTTTTTTTCTATCTCTTACAATTCGCGAGTTATAACACAAAATCGGGTTAATAACCGGATTTTCAGGGGTTAATTTCACCCCCTTTCTTACATACTCCGACATGCTCTACAATCGTACGGAGTTTCATTAAAATCAGAATTTTCGGGTTCGATATGTTTCCTTGTTAGTTCTTTTATTAGTTATTAGTTATTTAGTTTTATATTCCCTGCAAACTTTAAGCAATTTACGATTTTTAACGCATACGACTGCACAATTTAAAATATTAACTATTAACAGGACACGCCCTACTTAATTAAAAATATTAAATAAAGTACCCCTACTGGTTAAAGTTCTTCAACAAATTTGCAACGTTTCTCACAATTATTCGACACAGAGTAGGTGTCCTAATACTTATATCTACTAATATCACAATTTCTGTGTGTCGACGTAGCCCCGCGAAGGAACGTGATCTCTCAGCTGCCGCGGCTGTGCCTAACCCAGGGGGCATCCGCGCGTCTCGTTGCCCGTGGCTCATTTACCTTATCGGCCAGCCGCGTAATTCCATCTCGGTAGTCGTTCTTCAGGGCGTATAAAGTTATCCATTATTAGGTATGTTAATGATTTCCTGTTTGGAGCGAGGTTCGCCGGTTCCGCTGGTTGCCACCTGCGACCGCCTCGAGACCGTTTCGCCGACTTAATCGTCGTGCAGGAGGCGGCCTATCGCTGGCCGCGGAGGGCGTAATGCCGAGAATAATTGCCCGTGGATCGCGAGTTAAGAGGTAACAAACGATCGGCCGGGATTAACGAGAGACGAATAAGCTGGCAACGCGGCAATTGAATGCACACGCTCGCCCAGGAGTCCGTGGCCCGAGGCGATGATAAATCTGAGAAGCATCCAGCCCCCCTCTCTCCCGTCGCTTGCCCCCTCCGCGCCACCCTTTATCTCGTCGCCTCTTTCTTTCCCATTCTTCCTGCGGCAGATAACTGATTAATTGTCGCGTTGATATCGCGGCCGTTCTCTTAACTTACGGGTGGCGATCGACGCGGGCAATCTGGCCTCGTGGCTCTTAATAAACGCGCAAGGTCGCTGTCCGAGGAAAAATTAGCAGCGATCGATGGAAACGGGGGAGACCGCGAAGTCTGGACGAAGGGAGATTCCTTTAGGAAATGTGTGTTATGGTATTATGTAGGGGGCTGTGATTTTGGTACTGGGGAAAAGGGATCTGTTAGACATGGAACTTATTTATAGCGGTTTTATATATATATTTTTTCGAAGAAGGGGAGGGAGTTTTTAAAAATATTTCTTAGCGAACTTCCTGAGAGGAATCTACCTACCAGATTTCATAATCGTAGGATCAGTGGTTTCAGAGAAATCGTGATGAGTCAGTGAGTGAGTGAGTGAGTCAGTCATTGGTATTTGAATTTTATATACATCTATAGATAGATACAACACTCGCGCAAGGAGGGATCACTGAAATTTTTTGAAAATTCATGCTCTTTATGAAGGCTTTCATATATCTCAAAGAAATAATTTTATAAGTTACCGTAAACTGGGGTGAATTTGCCCACCGGGGTGACATTGTCCACTTTTTTACTGTGACTGAAAAATTACCATATGATTGAATTCACTATTGTTTTTTTTCGTTTGACCTTGGAGAAATTATTGCTATCGATTACAAAACTCCATATTTTCTAATTACTTCACAATAAAATAAAATAAAGTATTTCTGAAAAGTGGGTAATGTCACCCCGGGTGGGCAAAGTCACCCCAGTTTACGGTACAGTTGTATCGAAGACCTTGCTCTTCGTCTTAGCTGGCATTATTTATAGTAGGCTAATCATCCTCTACATTTATGGTCTCGATCTTCTTGGTGTTCCGAATAACACAAATTATCCTTCCTCCTATAATATTAAACGCAACTCAGTGTCCAAAAATCGAGAAATATATCGTCAAGAAGATTCCCCCTTGTGAAAAACTCAGGGCGCTCGGATTTTACGAAATAAGACTTCAAACTCCGCAGAGTACCTCGAGCAAAGAAGTAGCAGACGTCCCGAGGGGAGAAACAGCGAGTGGTACTCCTCGTCCGGGGGAAGAAGTCGCGGCTGTGACCGGTTCGAGATTAATCGACGAGATAATCGCACGCGATGCTCGCCGCCGGAAAGAAACTAATGAACAAACGCATAAGCAGCCACCGCGTGATTTATAGGGGGCCCGCAGACCTCGTAGATCGCGGGATGCGCGAACCTTCTAAACGTGTTCGAACTTCTGTTGCATCAGGGACGATCGACGTCCTTCCTGTCGATAATTATGCTTGATTATCCTATCACAACAGGCTTGAATTAGTGGATGTATCTGATTAAGCGAGATTGTGTTTGTAGGGAGAAGAGAAACGTGGGAGCAGATTTCAGTCTATCGGGTTTGATTTAGGTATTGAATTTCGAATGTTTCCTGTACTGAATCACTTCTTTCGCAAGTGTAATAGATAAATATTATTTAATTTGCTTTCTTTTCAATTGTAATATCGAATTTATAAATTTATATTTAATTCTGAAAGCTAGAGCTTTTATTATTGAGAAATAAAGTAGCGTTTGGTGTCTGACGCTGGTTGTCTCATTTCACTTGGGAGAAGCAAGAGGCTGATTTCTTGTTGCATCGAGTAGTAGATTGTAGAAGTCCGGGTATAAAGTTCCTTTTCGATAATTCAGTTGTTAAGGAAATTGTGTTGACTCTATTGTACGAAATTGATGGACTTTTATGGGATAACAGAGTAGAGAGATCGCGCCTGTGCAGCGAAGCGTGAGCTGTAGGTGCACGAACGATAAGCCAATCGCGAGTGTACGGCTTCTTTGAATGACGGAAAACGGAATACAAGCGGACGAACATCTTCCTTTCATGCATACAGCAATCAATTCCTGTCAATTCTGCCGTTTCTACAGTCGAGAATATTTACTTTGAAGGAACAATGCATACTCTCTAAATGAATCTACACTGAAGCAATTTGAAAACAAACAACTGCATATTAAGATCAGCAATTTACTTCTCGAAGGTGTTAATATTATTGGCAGCCGTAGTAACTCTGCTCTTAGATGCTTTTTATTAGATAGATCGGCACGAGCGTTTTTTTTTTCAGTTCCAGTCCATCGCGCGATTTTTATTGTTCTTTTACTTGAGAAGAGCGCATTTCTCCGGGGTTAAATAAAAGAAATCAGTATTCTGCCCTCTTTTATTTTGATAATTCATTACAAATAAAAGAATAAAATGAATTTGTCATTTGAAACTTCATTATTCAGTTTGTCAAACCTAAATGAGCCCCGTTTCTCATTAATAATTCGTAACCACATCACAAATAAATATTTAATAAACCCAGTCAGAGCCATCGCTTCAGAAAATTCCCCAATTTCAACGAATCAAAGTGTCCACAAGAAAATAATTCCATTTACACTTTCATACCTCTCAGACATTCATCAATATCGACCAGTTAAATGGTCCAGAAACTCGCGCGTCGTTGCAATTGCACGGGCGCTGATAAATCGAATTAATCCGCCGCTCCGGGGAAATTAATATCGCGATGATCCATCTGGCGCTCGGCTGGATCGCGACTTTGTAGAAGGTGGACGCTCGATCGGCCATAAATCCGTCGATGATTATCGACAATCGGCGACAGCGTGTCCGAGTGGCAGGCCAGGGCTTCTCTTTTTTCCGCGGCGCGCATTTATTAAAAGCTGGACGCGCGATTTATCAGCGGAGCGTGCTGCCCGCGCACTCGGGTGGCCGGTGAAACAATTAAGAAATTGTTTCGGCCGTTAACCTTTGGGGTCGTGGCGTGATTCATTGCCAGCGACGCCTTCCGACTCGTCTAATGCGATTCTAATAGCACCGTGCCAGCGCGAGTACACACGAGGATCCGCTGCCAGCTCACCGTCTGCCGGATCCTCCTCGCTTCCGCCTGCACTTTCGCGCCTTCTACGCGACTGCAACGGTTACACGCTGATTACGAGCCGTTCTCACAGTTGTTCCTCTCGCGAGGGGCGATTTTCCGTGGAAACGCCGGTAACCTTTTCGGTACCAGTGCTGACTATGATCGATGGCCTTTGTTCTTGGGGATAGACACGTTGACACGTGAAGTTCGATGGGGCATGTACTTTTGCTGGTTTCCTTAGTGTGCTTGCGTAGCGTGTAACATTGAAGATAATTTTGAAAGGGGCTGGTAAGGAAAGATCTCCAAGCCGGGAATTAAAAAAATTATGAAACTTTGAGGGGGTGTAGAGGATATATAGATATTGGGGAAATTGACCCCTGAAAATTCGAGTTTTTTCAGATTTTGTGTTATAATAATGAACTCGAGGAAAAATTTGATTAATGGTTTTTGTTATACATCTTTTGAGGATTAAAAAAAAGATTTTGTGAACAAAATGAGGGTGCTAGAGCCTCTATGCGGTGGGTCCTTTACAATTAACTCACCAATCGACGTCGCGCAGATCTCAGACGATTATTCGTTTGAATTTTTCTTTTATGCCAATCTAGAGAAGTAGTTAACTATGGATTTTACGATTGCTTGGAAATATTTTTAGCTACAGACATTGTTGCAACCAAATTTTCTGCTAAAAAATTACAAATGTTTTCTTCAAACGCTCACCATTTCCATAATAATGTTTATTTTGAAACAGTCGTATGTACTTTTTTAATTAATATCGAAACTCATCACAAATTTTTTTTTAATCTTCATGGGATTTATAATAAATACCATTAATTAGATTTTCTATTGAGTTCATTATATAAAACCAAAAAATTGCATCCTCCTTAAGTTTCACGAAGTGCATTCAAAAGTCCACTGAATTCAACCTGAAAACGAACTCAGCGCACAGTTGCAGCAGAGATTGCAGTTCACCTGTTCGAAGGGTCGAATGTGCCGCGCCATAAAACGCGCCGGCGCACTCTCCTTCAATTAGAAGCATATCGCAGCTTCCTTTGAAAACATGAATATGCATGCGCCCTGTCGGGCCAAGCACGCGAGGAACGTCGCGGATAATAAATTCACACGAGATAATCATCTGCGTTTCGACGCCCTGTGGGCCCCTCCTCGGTGTTGATTTCGGGCCCCTCGGGAACCCTATACCGGGTATAAATCGCGGCGGGGTTCGTTCGCTTTCTTGGGTCGCGGTGAGGGCACTGCTTCGAATTTCGAATGCATCGGGGTTGAAATTTAATATAATCGGAGGTAACTTCTCTTGATTGTGTCTTCTTCCTTTGTCCACTTCAGAAATTTCCTTAAGGGGTTAGGCCACCTTGGACGGAGCAAAATTGCAGTCATTTATGGCATTTGTTTTAGGAAGATAATGGAATAAACAGAAAATTTCATATGAACCCTGTTATTAGGTACAACTTTCGCCAGAAAAATCGTATTTTTTTCTTAGAACTAAAAACCAAAAACATTTATTTTCTGCATTTCTAAAACTAAAGAAGTACGTAGGGAGATCCAGAAAAATTAATTTGTCACGAAATGGTGAACATGGGTAGAAAAAGTGCATTTTTTATTTTTATAAAAGTGTAAATTGCAAAGAATATGTTCAAGATATCGCAAAACAGCTACGTACTTCTCTAGCTTTAAGCATGTATAAAATAAACGTTTTTGGTTTTTTGTTCTAAGTCAAACGATATAACCGTAAGATTGAACACCGTGGAAAACGTCGCTCCCCAAGGTCTTGCGTATCACGGCTCCACCCTCGCCATTTTGTAGGAAAAAAATCGTACTACTTCCGATGACAGTTGTACAATAACAGGCTCCATATTACATTTTCGGTTTAATTCATTATCTCCCTAAAAAAAATGTCGAAAATGACTGCAGTTTTGCTCCGTCTAGTGGCCTAACCCCTTAAACAAAGTAACATTAAACAAAAATATATTTCGCGGTGGATCTTTTTTTACAAAAAATGAGTAAATTGGTCTCACTTCCACGAGTATCGACCAGAAAGTGCCCTTAACTATCCCCCCAAGGATAGTAATTTAGTAACTCAATAATTCCGTACATCAGCGATCTGCAGTCCCACCAGGTTTCACCAAACACGCAATTTTCGAATCGAGAAGATTCTCTCTCCCACGTGAGAGAGCGATAAATCTGGCGTCCGATAAGCAGGCACACGAATTACTGGAGCGGAACTGGAACCGAAAAGCCATCCTGTCCTTCGTCGTGCCGCCGCTCTCTCGATTGAGCTATCGAGGCCCCGGCATACCCAGATTCTTCCCTTGCCGCGTGGACGTTGGAGACGGTGTGTCGCCTACAGCAGGGAAGTCGCGTGAAAGGTTGCGAGTGTTATTCGCGCGCTGGTCCGCTCCCCGTCCGCGGACATCGAGAAATGCACTTGACCTGCTCTCCATACTGCTGGCACACACTGTATACTTAGCTGGAACGCCGTGGCTATTATGAATACCGCGCATGATGTACGACGCTCCTGAAGGGGAGCCTTTCGCCGATGTTGATTACGAGATTTTATCGCAGTGGAAAGTTGACAACCAGACGCGCGCCGTTTCCAAGCCTCTCGTATCGGCCCCGCGTACCTTTGCGAAGGTAAACCGATGGGAGGGTATCGAAAGTAGTAGGGTACTGCAATTTGCGTTGGACACGCTTTTTCTGGACATTGCGTGGGGAGTAGGAAATGTAATCGTCGTAGCTTTCACGGGTTCAACTGTGCGCATGAATCGGTGGGGATTTGATGTAGATAACTTCTGAAAAATTCTAGCTTAACCCATCGTGATGACAGGGGGTGTTTCGCACCCCAGGCAATTTCTTTCTCTTTACCAGTATTTCTGTAAATTTTCAGACCTTAATATTGAAATTTAAAAATTCGGTGAATTTTGAGAGAAAAAACACTATTATTTTTCCACTACTATTTTTTAACTACAAATTTCATCATAGCGAAATTTATATTTCTAGAAAAACACTGTTAGAGTGTTATTTTACAATTATCAGTCAAAGGTTAAAATATTCAAAAATACGAAAATGGTAACTCAAAAATGTGACAGGGGATGCTTCGCACCCCAGGCAATTTCTTTCTCTTTACCAGTATTTATGTAAATTTTCAGACCTTAATATTGAAATTTAAAAATTCGGTGAATTTTGAGAGAAGAGAAAAACACTATTATTTTTCCACTACTATTTTTGAACTACAAATTTCATCATAGCGAAATTTATATTTCTAGAAAAACACTGTTAGAGTGTTATTTTACAATTATCAGTCAAAGGTAAAAATATTCAAAAATACGAAAATGGTAACTCAAAAATGTCACGGGGGGTGTATCGCACCCCCGGCAATTTCTTTCCCTTTACCAGTATTTCTGTACATTTTTAGACCTTAATATTGAAATTTAAAAATTCGGTGAATTTTGAGAGAAAAAAAACACTATTATTTTTCCACTACTATTTTTTAACTACAAATTTCATTATATCGAAATTTATATTTCTAGAAAAACACTATTAGAATGTTATTTTACAATTATAAGTCAAAGGTTAAAATATTAAAAAATACAAAAATGGTAACTCAAAAATTACACTCTGGTGCAGTGAACCCCGTATGACCAATTTGAAATATTAAAATATTGCTCGATTCAATTGCATAAGTTTGCTTCTTTTGAGGGCGTGCAAGTTCCCTACGATCTAGATTCTACTTAGATCAAGAGCAATAATAGATGACTGATCACGTGTTGGTACCCAAGACCACAGGACCAGGGAATTATCCTTCGAAACGCCAACAGATGAATATATCACACCTTCCGAACGCCGTGCAAGTTTTATCAGCGTTGGCGAGTTTCACGGGTTCCAGATCGAGGTGGCACGGTTTAATCAAAGCCAACGCAGTGATTATTATTCATGCGATACGCGTGACTCTGCCCGCGCGATAATGTATGCACAATGCAGCCGCGGGGATGCGCGCTGAAATATTGGCCGGAAGAGAAATTCCGCACGCGACCGTAATTGCGTTCTAGCGGGGGACGACGGCGGCGAGGAAGATGCCGCCGGATCGATTTATCGAGCGATCGGCGAAATCTCTGTCGCTTTCCCGCGCGAATCGTCGCGTGGCCCCAGTCACGACCGGCGCGGCTCCTTCTTCGCTTTGCTCGCGAGCAATCGAAGATTACGATCGTATCGATCGTCGGCTGCCACACGATTATCCTTTTTCCACCTACGTCGGCCGAGTTTCACCTTGCTCGACGTCTTTATCCGTCTGTGATTAAATAAACAATGCTGGGAACGTATCGGCGCATCGGGGACCACTTATTGCTGCGGTTCTTTCAATTAAATGGCACTTATTGAGTTAACGAGGCGGCTACTACGTGTCGTGTGTTGGGATATTTAGTTGGATGTGTTTTTGTTATATGGGGGAGACCGTGGAAAATTGATACGATTTTCGGTTTTCAATTTTTGTAATTTTTGTTGGAATTAATTAGTTAAGAACAAATCGATGCGCGTTACGAAGAGTAGCACGTTTCATTTTTTTCTTACGGACAACTGCATGTAGAAAAAATGAAACGAGCTACTTTTCGTAACGCGCGTCGAAATATGCTAAAATATACTTTGGTCCTTTCTTTTTAATGTATTGTAAATGAAAACTTGAGAAAATGAATACGTAATAAATGAAAAATTGTTGTTTGGATGTAAGCAGAGTGTATCAATTTACCCCACTGCGAATCAAGTTGATACTTTGGAGGATGTTGATACATTTGTGAGATGATTGTTTAATGAATAAATTTAGTACCAACTTGCTCCCGTCTTCCCTAATGTAAATTAACATTTTTATATTTCCTTTAAGTATCCTATTATAACATTGCATCTTCTGTGATTGTATTAGGTATACTACAAGTGTTAAAATGCATAAAATATTTGCCCTTTTCCTTCTTTAATAGGTACATGTTAATTAACTGCCAATGTACATTTGTGTTCCACGTGAATGGAATAAAACTGTTTTAATATCGCTTTGATTAAGAATCTCAAATTTACAGTTTTATATTCAATGTGAACATAGTGTATTTAGTACACGAATAATTTTCCATCGTGCTTCGTTTACGCAAATTCAACTAAAGTACACACATCAAATTTTTCTAACTTCGCTATTAAACATACAACTTCTTAACAAAGAAACCAGCCTACGGTTTCCATTTTCCCCGTGCACGAAAAGCCTCATAGTACCACGGGCGCCGAGGAAACAATTCCCAGGAGCATCGTAACGCAATCGCTCAGAAAGAGGAACGGACGTCGGGCACTGGAGAGGAGAAGAAGGAGGAGGCCGGGAACAAATTATATAAAAGGACCACACACGGTGCACAAGAGGGGGCAAGGAGGCCCCGGACCCCATGAGCATGTGGCACAGGCGAAATATATACGACTCCGCCGTGACTATGCCGGGGGATTTACCTTACGTCGAGCTTTGAATCGCTCGTTTAGGATGAAAAGGATCGGTGGCTCGACAGCTCCGGCCACGTGGGTGGTGCGACGAGGACGCGAGCCCGGAAGGATCTCACGGGGGCTTAAGGATTCGTGGAGGTTTAATGTGCGTCGTCTTCGTGCCTCTGGCAAATCGGCCGACGACGAGGCTCGTTTAAAATGCTGGAAAGCACGATGCCTCATGACCGATTGAGATCTCACGATTCTATGGAATCGCGATGACCCCTCGACGCGACATTTCGCGTTAACGGTTGTGGGAAAGTACTATCTGGGACGGCCGCTAATCAGTCAGGCAAATTGAGAAAATTGGGCGAGCCGAGGAAGAGCCGAGGTATTCTTTGGGAGGTTAGATCGGGTTAGCGTGCTTAGGTGGATGATCAGGAAGTTTAGAAAGCCTCGGCAGTTGGAGAGTTCTTGTAAACACTGTAAGTGTCAAAATTAAAAATAGAAAATTTATATCGAAGAATATTCTACGTGCCAATGGTATAGAATTTAATTTGTGGCACTTACAGTGCTTTCTACAAGGACTCTTCAATTTTGGAAGCCTAGTAACAGAGAGATTACACATAGAAAATTAAGAACTTGGCGTTGCAAGTTCGCGAGCCCAAGTAACTTAGGACACGTAAAATTCTTAATGGACTCGGACTGTTCAGAGAATGTAGGAAACATAAATAAGTTAGACAGCTAAGTTATTTACATCTAACTTAGGAAGTTCGAGGTAATTGGGGAACCCTAATGACCCAAGGGTCCTGGGGAACGTCGAAAGCTCGCAACTTGTTATAGAACTCGATTACCAGCTTCGAGGAGTCTGCCAGTGGCGAGTAAACAGACTTCCCACGTAATTTCTATGAATGTTTTCGTTGTACATACTTTCTACCGTTCGTCGCGCAGGTGAGAAACCCGCGATTCACCTTGCATCATTAACTCGGTAATACCTATCATACGGGAGAATAATAATTGGAGACGAACGGTCGCGGGTTAATGGGCTTCGCTGTTCCGATACGCAGCTTTCTCTGCGGCCGAGTCGCCAGGAGAGCAAACTGCTGGCGACGGTTTCATTACCATCCTGCGAAGTGGTTCCTTCTCGAGTAGTCCTCTCATTATTTCATCGGCCTTCCCAAAAATATCTGCGAACTTCTTACACTTTCTTCCTTCAAATTTCCTGTCATCCCAAATTCCTAGAAGAAATAAGAGATGTAGGTATAAATACTTTCTACGTGTCGCTTTCTTCACATTTGTGTCTTTCTATTTATATTTTTGAAAAGATCAAGGGTGCTAAAATTTTAATTATACAATATTTCTGCTAGAAGCATTTAAGAATATTTACTAATAATTTATTTCGTTAAGATTTATTAATAACGTGGACATATAAAGTTTTATTTTAAATCGTATCTCTTGAATCACCCTTTCCTTTCTTAATATTATCTAGCCACAGGTCGTTTCCTTGTACGACATTCCAGGTCAGATTTAATAGCAACTATCTGAGCCTCGCCTTTTAACATTTACGTTTCTGATGACTGTCTTTCTTTTTCTTTTATTTTTATTTTCCATTTATATTCTTCGTACCGCGTACACAATGTGACCGTAATAAAATCGCAATATATATCCTCTACCTCCGTGCCAGCTCGGGGCCAGCTGACAAAAAGCGTCTCTGAGGCATGGCCGCGGAACAAACCCCTGGCCCAACTTCGTAATAGCCCGTAATTGTAGGTGTTCCTTGTGGGAACTCACCTCCGCGGCGGAATACTTTTAACCGTCATTACGCGACGCTTAAAGCCCCGCGTGATAGCAGGGCGCATTTAGAGCACCGTAATATCGCTAATGCTCGCCGGGCCGCTCGCATGCCGCGAACAGGCGAAAGTGGACGCGGCCCGTAGGGCCCCGCTCCTTGAGAAAATAGCGGCGTCACCGCGGTAATCGATACTCGTCGCGATTGAACCGTAAATCATGACGGCGGCCTCGAAACGATGCTTTCGAGGGGATTTTTCTACGAATCGCCGGGCTCCAGGCCTGCCCATAAATCTTCCGGTTAGCGGTGGAAGTCCGTGGAGTCGAAGCGCGAGCCGGATCGCCTCGGAAGAATCAATTATGCCACGAATTGCTCGCGGATGCCTGGTCGCTTTGTCGAAGAACGTCGTAGACGTAGAAGGCAGTGGTGCACGGATTTCTGCTGGCCGCAGGCAAACATTCTTGAGTGCGTGCAAAAGTTTTACTGTATTTGCGTACTGGGACACTCGGGTACTTCAGTTCAGGATAATTATGTCCCTTAGCGGCGGTTCGGTCTTTGGAGCAAGCTGGGATCAGTGGAACCAGTCACTAGACAAGCTCATGTCGGCTCACTTTTGACCTGTAGGGGAATTTTTATTGTAAGTGGTTTAGAATTTCGTTTTCGGGTACTGAAGTTCATTTAATAGTGTTAGTGGTATATATAGGAAGTGAGAATAATTATGTTGTATCGGTAAAAGTTGGCAGTAGGGTGTGTCAATTTTGAGGGTAAATTTAAAATTTTTGAAAATTTTAAAATGTGTAAGCAGTGGCAAAGTAATGCTGTTTTTAATCCTGAATCGGAAACTATCTGCAGAAATTGATTTCAGTGTGGTTTAGCTACTTCAAATCACAGTTGAAAAGAGTGAAAATTAAGTAAGAATAACTACAAATTACATATACATATACTGCTTAAAGGGAATTTTGTTTATATAAAACCATGAAAATGAAAATAAAAATATGTGGAAATTAGTATTTATTACATTCATATAAAAATGTATGGCAATGTGTATTTATTACAAACTGAAAATATATGTAACTTTAGCAACAGATGTAGCCATATGTCATCTATGTAGTAAATTTAATGCTATTTAACAAAGTCCACGAAAGAAGCGATATCTGGTTTGCTTCTATTACGGTTCATAAGCTCAATCATCAAATTGCTTTTTAATAATTTGAATAATTTTGGTATTTTTCTATAATTTCAAATGAATTTTCAACTAGGTAAATAATGTATTACACAAAATTTGAAGGTAGTGATTAATTTGAAAAATGAAATTGTATCGTTTTTCCACTAGTAGTTTTTAAAATTAGTACATTGAACAAATTGACACATCCCAGTAGGCAGTGCGCCAAGTAGAGCAGTGCCTGTTTTCTCTTCGTTAAACCTAATCGTAAACATGGGTAAAAAGTGATCCTAAACCAGACGGAGTTGACTTCCAAGTCATTTCTGTGTCCAGGGCAATTTGAACCTTCTTCAACTTCGCGATCTTTATTCAAAACTGTATAATCTTCACAATTTCTCTTGAGTGTTAACTTTAATAATCTCCATGTCCAACTATTTTACAATCTCGAAATGAAGCGTCACCCTTCCTTGCCCTATCTACGTTTCCTACGTCTCATTAACTCCTTAAAACCATCCTCCGTAATTTTACACTTTTCTCTCCCCAATATTACGTTCCATGCAATCGTAACCGCTTCATTCCTTTTTCGAAAAAAAGTGTTTTATCCCAGTTTATAACCACTTATATAACAAAATACAAACATAAAAATATGTCGTAATTCTTAAATATTTTCCTAAAATTTAGCGTGTTGTTCAGGGGTTAATTAATACGAGCTATAAGTATATTTAATATCAGTCCCAGAAGAAGAAGCTTTCTCATGGCGGCGTTCCCGCGAATTTTCGTGCACCGATAACGCAGGGCACGACGGAAATCGACCTGTTCGATCTCCCGCGTGGCGGGGGAACGTGAGAGGCCGGGGCCGATCTCATGTAGCGAAGAACGGTCGCGTGGGAACTCCACGCTCGCTCTCCCGCCCTTCTTTTCCCCGTGGAAAATTGAATGGTACGACGTGGATGAATACAGGCGATCGTTAGACGACCTCGCGTAGAACGCGCTCTTTAGGAAGCGACCGGTAAAGTGACTTCGATAAGTGCACCGATAACGACCGCTCAGAGGACCATCGTCTGCACGCGTCTCTAGACGTACTTGCACGCGTACAGCGCCATTTTCGGGTCGTCGTTTCACAGTTCGAACTAGAGTTACGAGTAGAAAGCGTGTTGCTTAAAATAGAGGAACACTTACATAAAGGACACTTCTTAAGCCTGTTAACTGTGGAAGACAAGTTGTCTTTATATACCAACGCTTCTCTATCAGGTAAGACGAATTAACTCGTCGCTAAGGAGGTAGAAGAATTCCCAAAGTCTCTTGGAAACATTTACCCACACTGCGCCGCAGTAGGTGAAACCCCCCAGGAGACTTTATCAATGGAAACAAATAAGAAACACGTTTTCCTGAGGTGTCACTTTATCCTTCTTCTCAGTGCACGTTCGTTTCAGCGGACAAATCGCTGCTCTATTCATTCCCGTATCGATTATCCCCTTTGTAAGCGAGCAGCTTGATTTCTCCCGCGTCGAATTTATCGCGCCGGGCCTGGGTACCATTTGCACTTTAATGGAAAGGGGTTAATCGCGCGCGGTCGACCTCTTGGCTGGCGGTTTCCGCGCGAAAATCGCTGCTTGAGCGTGCGCTTTCATTGTCATGCCGTTAGAAAACCACCTCGCGCGATCGATGACTCGATGTCACGGGCCATAATTCGACCACGAAGACACACACACGCTCAGGGACGAGTGGCGAGGAGGCCACGAGACGGCGATTTCATCCAAAGACCTGTAATTTAGCGCGTGCGCTGCCAGGTTTTCCCTGACACCCGGATGGCCCACTACCAAGGCACCTTCCACGGCGTCGGGTCACTCGATTCAATTTCCGGTCCCGAGCTTTCGTTTCGACGCGCCCTCCTGTCGACTTTCGTTCGTCCGCTTTCACGAGGCCGTCTCGTCGAACCGCCGCGATCATTTTCCATCGATAGCGCGGCGGGCCTCGCGAGCGCACCTCGTAATTGCACCTTTGAATTTATACGTCTGTCGAAGGTCGCGACGGTAATTGGTTTATTTGCACGCGCCACCGACTGCTTCTCTCTCGCGATGGGCCACGCGTGCACGGTCATCTCGGGTACGTGGTGTTTTGGATGGTGGTGGGAATGAGGATTTACACGGGGAGTGGTAAGGTTTGGTGGGGGCGTTATGTAATTGCAGGATGTTTCGCTTTAATTTTGGTGCAAGAGTTATTTCGGATAGTAACAATTGCTTCGAGAATCTGAGTCGTAGGAGGAATATTAGGTATTGAATAATGTGGAGATGATCGCTATTCATCAACTGAATTCGAAATTATTGCAGAATCGGAGTTTAACGTTTAGGAATTTCTAAAGCCTCGTTCAGAGTAGTCAAGTTACTTGAATTCAAGAGACTTAAAGTCAGTAATACTTGAAACTACTTTATTCCAATGTGAATTAGGTATTCACGTGACTTGAAATATTGTTTCAAGTTTCTTTCAAGCTCCAAGCGAAGTAGAGAGTTTTTCAACTTTACTTGCTCTGAAATACCTCTTGTTGACTAATGTGAACGTACTAACATACAAGTGTGAACTTGAAGTCACTTGAGAAATATGATATTTTATGGAATTCGGAGGAGACCACCTACCACTACCTCTCTCCTGTGGCGCCATTTTAGATATCTACTTGCTTCAAGTAATCTTGAAAGTAACACGAAGGCAGCTGACAAAACTACTCTTAGCACAAACTTAAAGTCAAGTTAATTAGAATTCAAGCGACTTGATGTCAAGTAACTTAAATAATGTGTATAATTGTAGGTGAAAAACAGAACTCCGGGCGATGGGATTCGAACCCAAGATCTTCGGGGGTCCTCTGCATTACTAGCCCGGCGCGTTACCAATTCCGCCAACGCCGACTCCGATATTCGATGATACTCTTCCCCGAACTGTACAAATAAATACCGCAACCAACGGGGCGCCACCTATGTGTAAATTGCACATAACTGACTCTTTAAGTAGTGTTCTTATTTCTATATTTGAGTCTTCTGCCTAAAAACCTGACGTAGATAATATTCCTCTTTCAAGAACATCGCCAGACATTTAATCCAGCAACACTGAAGCCGTAATTGCGCGTTGCCGAGCGATTTTCGAGAGCGATCAGTGCGATTGGCGGGAAAAAGTCGAAAACACGTGGCCCGAGCGGCGGTATGCAAACCGGTCGTAATTCATGCGGCGAGTCGGCGCTTATGAGTGCCCCCCGCGGCTTTTATGCGCGCGGCGTTCGAACAATGAAAACGGCTCCACTGAAATATTGTAATGGTGGACCATGATGCATCGACGCGGCACCCTCTGTTCTCACGCGTACCAGGATCTTCGATTTTCCCGCGTCCCAGCCGGAAGTATCAGTTCGCCACCATGATCCTTAGAACACCATAGATCCTCCACAAGGGATCGTCCATCCTTTTGTTCGACAAGTTTGATTACAAAGCATACTCTGATGTTGAAATATCGAACTTAAAACTCTCTTCATATAGTTCCAATAGGGGTTTGTGTTTTGAGCTTGTAAGACTGGAATTCCTTTACTTCGTAAACGAAAGAGTAAACTCTCTGGTGATATTTCATCGGTACTCAAAAATATCGATTCTTAATGTCACTGCTCCACCTTGAGGTGGAGATTTACATTTATTTAAGCCTCCACTACATAAATCACAGTATGTTCCAAAAGGTCCAAAACTCTGTCTGAATTTTACCAGCGTAAATCCAGTAAACACATCAATACAGAAATGTCACGAATGAAGAAAATTCATCTCTTAAATTCTATTTTTTCTGTAAGAAATGTCTCTGTTTTTCTGTGTAAAATTTCTATATTACGTTATTTTATTTTTTAGTATTCTCAATTATTTTATTCTATATTATTTTAATTTATGTCTGTGATATTAATCTACTAAAACGTTCATATGTATTCATATTGTATACTAAAGGGTTTTCCCGTTGATAATAATAATAATAATAATAATAATAATAATAATAATAATAATAATAATCTCTTAAAGCTTAACGAAACAGTTTACAAACTGGAATAAATAAATATCAAGGTGCATACCTTCATCAACTTGAAAATCCTTGAAGAACAAAAGTTAAGGATCCCTCGCGACTGAAAGTGTCCCTGCTTTCTCTTAACCTTCTTCCCCGAGCAATTAAAGGATGACTCTCGACCAGCACAACAACGCATCGTCTGTTGTGTAATTGCTCAATCGTCCAAATTCGATATATCTCGTCGCAGCCGAGACGCCCAGTCGTTGCTCTCAGCTGGCCACTCGAGGATCGATATTGTGCAATGCAATTTCGCGCGTTCGACACATGCCCCGCGTGTGCGCGCAGCCACCGTCGCGGCTGATTTCTTTCCTCGGATCGGAGTCGTTCCGATTATGCAAAAACAATTATCCTCGCGCACGTATAAGGAGCGCAATTATTAAGCGAGTTAAACGGCAGCCGGCGTTGCGAAAGCGCCATAAAACAGTCCGTTGCGCCAGCCTCCTCTCCGCTTCGCGTTTCATCCCGATATTTTTCGCGACCGGTTCGCCTGCCGCGATAAAGAAATAGGGCCGATCGGCGGGCATTCGTGGCACGATTCTTGTTAGAATTCCGTGTGTGGAATAATTTGAACGCGTCGAATGAGTTGGTAGGTGTCAGGTGCAGAGCTTCAGTTATATTGGGAATTTTGATAGTGAGCTGTCGGGTGCAGAGCTTCAGAGGGAAATGACGTGTTGCACAGGAGTTGAAAGATTAGTTTTGTAGCGTTATATGTTTTGGGCATTTTGATAGTAAGCTTTCGTTAGAATATATTTACTGAAATAGAATATACCTATAGATCTATTGATTAGAATATTACTAGGGAAATTGAAAATTACTTTTCTTTGTTATTTTCGAGAAATCTTCAGTTGAGAGCTCTCTGTGTTATTTTCTGGGAATAGAAAGGCAAGTGTCTTTGAAATCTCAAAAATTATTTCCCCCGAAGAGAAGTTTTTATGATTCCAGAGGCAACGATTGCAAATGAAAGACAAAAATATAAATTACTCTGCCGAGAAGGAATTATTCTCGTGACTGCAGCGAGCCCACGGGCGAACCGGAAGTTTACACAGGAGGTGGATCGTTCCAGTCTCTCCAGGATATTGTGACACAGGTTTACGACTAGCACTCGCAAGGCGAATCGATTATCCCTGGGTAACACTCGCCTGAATCGGTCGTTAATACCGATATTCCGATATTATAGCGCATTGTTCATCCATTATTCCACCTTTGCCTCAGCCTCGCTCGATCGTTATCGCGGGAACTCAGCGGTTCGTTAAATTAACTCTGAATTATCTGGATAACGTACTCTATTCAGCGCGGAAAGTAAATATACAGGTTGATTTAAATAATTTAAATTACACGGACAGGTTCATTGGCTAATTAAGGGACAATGCAGTTTTCTTAGGAAATTAATGCAGCCACTTGTTAAACAGAATCTTACACAACAGCGGGTTTATATAAATTATTGAAGTGGCATAAATAAGCAGCTTTTGCGTCATCGTAAACAGTGATGTTTGCGTGGATAATTTTGGCGGTAGAATCGGGGTTTTCCATGTCGAAGCGTTCAGTAGACGCCACTTATTATGCTCTCAGGTGTTCCTCGGTCTAACCGATGAATAATGAAGCTCCTTTCATCGTGTTGATGAGCGGTTGAGAGATCGTCACCCTGCCCCTGCCCACGGTCCATCGAGATGACACACGTAATACGAAATCGCACGCAACCGTGCTGATGTGAAGCTTCGAGGGTGAGGCTGTAGCTGGCTGACATCCACGCAAAGTGTAGATTGCTGATAGAGTGACTTTCCATTGGTAGTCAGGTGCGTTCGAGCGGGTTTCCTTGCAGATTGGCGAGGAACGAGCTGGCGAACGTCTGAACTCTGGATCAATAGGTTCTGGATCAATATTCGAATAGGAAGATTGTTGTGGCGCCCCTAGGGTAATAAGTGTCCGCCGCCCTTTCCCCGAAATATCATGAAATATTTTAATTCAAGAGAGTGGGGAGAATTTTAAAATTAATTCAATCTTATACCTATGTGAGTTATTGGTAATTCGCTATATTAAGTGAATTGTTTTTAATCGTGCGTCACGCTTCTGTCTTTAAACCTTTTCCAATTTGTTTTACCTAAAATTTGTCGCTTCCCAAAATCTGATTCTCCCTAAAATTTGATGATCCCCAAATTTGATAATCCCCCAAATTTGTCAGTCTCCTAAATTTGACGCTCCCAAAACTTATCGCTCCCCAAAATTTGTCGCTACCCAAAATTTTGTCGGTCCCAAATTATATCACCCCCCAAAAAATTGCCACTGCCCAAAATTTGTCGCTCTCCAAAATTTGCCGTTCCCCAAAATTGACCACTTTTCAAAATTGACCACTCCCTAAAATTTGTCTCTTCCCCAAATTTACCACTCCGCAAAATTTGATGCTCCCCAAAATTTGCCGCTCCCCAAAATTTGAGGATCTCCTAAATTTCCCCCCTTAGGCTGCAGCCTACTTAGCCTATAAATACATCTGCCCCTGGGCATGGAACTTCTCTTTGTGTGTATGAATCAAAATATGATCGAAAACATATAATCTGATTTAAGAAGAAAAGTCCATTTATTCTTATATAGAAGCAATAAGTTTTCTAATTGTTGGATATTTCGTGTCTGCCATGAGTGCATGAAGGAATGTAAAGGTCAAAATTGAATCAACACTCTAAGAGGAGATGCTGCGTTACGGTTTATTGTTTAATAAACGAAAGATCTTCCTTCGCTAATTAGGCCGAGTGGGCACCGATATTCTTTCTCTCGGCTCTCGATGGAGTCATTCGTTCTTTACGGCTTGAATATAAGGGACGTATATTCCAATTCCTCTCTCTCAAATAAAGTTTTAAATTGTTGATTATAGAAGACTAGTTTATTAAATCACCTACCCTACAACCAACACTAATGATATGCTAATGATGACACTTGGCCCAAGATGGCTATGCAGGACTCTTCTTCGGTACTTATACCTCAAGCTTACTGATCGCAATAAGTAGGAAAAAAGAATGAGATAAGAGGAGAATCATCGTGGAAACTTATTTTGGAATACTAGCGCCGGTCAAGAAGTTCATTGACGGACTCGATACCCAATTCCCAGGACACCCATTTTCACTATAACGACCTCTTTCCCCAGAGAATAACCTAACCCCAGCCTAAATGTAATCAAGACTGAAACACACATGTCCTCATCAGTTGCACCTCGAGTACCAAGCAGAGATTGCTGTCAGGAAATGAATTCTCGGTAACAGGAAAGCGGAATAGCAGCAGTGGGACCAATGAAAGGACTGAAGAACAGATTACTGGTTTGTCGACGGCTAAAGGAACGATCAAACCCGAGGCCTGAGAAGCTTCAACGAATAGGAAAGGCGGTTTCTGCACGCAATGGAGCTAAGAGCGTACATGATGACCATACGCAGCTGATGTGCATGCGTGCACCTGGAGAACCTAGCCCGAGGTCCCAGGCAGAGGAAAATCGCGAATAGTTCTCTGATGTACCCTATCCTGTCGCTTGGGGACGATTTCAGCGTGGCTCCACTTGAGGCATCCTGTCTGTGACAGCTTGCAACTGGAGTCACCCGAGGATACTTGAAACCGGGGCGCTATAAAGATCGAGTAATGAACTATTTACTGTTTGGCTTGCGAAAACAACGAGGATTGATGGATTCATGGCACTTGGTTGGCATTGTTTAGGCCCGCGACAAAGCGCACTGCATTTATTCAGCTTCCTTCGTGGTAGCCTCCAGTTTCTTCTTTACTGTCGCTTCAGGTATACGAATTTTGGGGAGAAGTGTATCTTTGTTTCTTGATGTGGTCCTGACCTGTCTATAAAGTTTGCGAATTTTAGTTCCACTCCACTATATCATCTTCTACTATTATTTTTATTAGTAGAATAGTGTCTACTACGCACTCCTTAACACTATTACCAATAATAGGAATTAAAAACAAAGTAAAAGAAGCCCTCATCCACACATCCCCTTGTAAGATAGAAACCATGCCTATGTATATATATACTTCTCAACCAAATATCCACACTATTCTTTACTCAGCATCCAACAACATCTACAGCGTAATAGCAAAATCTGATTTCCCAGCACAGAGGCTATCAATTATCACAGATAAACAGTTCAAACCGAAGATCCTTATAAAATCGCCAGTGCGCCTCCTCGCCTTTCTAGAACGTTACGTATCACAGGGTTCGATCCAAAGTAAATTCTCAGCAGTCCTAGCCAGTGTTGCCTAGAACCGTTCCCCTATACCTATAAAGCCGAAGTGCGCGCGTTATTAGCTGCTTAAATGAAGACACGCTAATTTACAACCGCGCCTCGAAGCAGTCGACGGGCCCGTTCACCGACCAACGCAT
Source organism: Andrena minutula (assembly GCA_929113495.1). Classification (NCBI taxonomy): domain Eukaryota; kingdom Metazoa; phylum Arthropoda; class Insecta; order Hymenoptera; family Andrenidae; genus Andrena; species Andrena minutula. The sequence goes on along the minus strand of OV815993.1, from coordinate 72,604,419 downwards.
TCATCAGGCCGCAACGAAATTTTTCCCCGTCGACAGGAGATATTACGCCGCGGAGCTCGTTACTCTCCGTCTATCGTCTATTTTCCACGCGGGAGCCGTTCGATGCAAATATCACGGGATTATGAAGTTATTATGCCCGTCAGCCAGCAACCGTGCGCCGATAAAGCGCGCAAGGTTTCGCAGATTTCACCGAGCCGCTATCAGGCTGGTTCCGGCTGAGAGGGCAATTAGCCGTCCTGTTCCGTTTGCGCCGATGTGACAGTCTAATTGTGAATGGGCGACGTGTCCAGCGGGTTCCTCGAAACGCGTCGATTAATTACGGCCGATGCTAGGCACGGCCGCTAGATCGGCTGGCGATACAATTATCATAATTACATACGCGCGACCACCTGAAAGATATCGATGGTCCCGCGAGGATTTCCAGCGGACGCTAACACGAGCAAACGAACGAAACGGAGATAAGCCGCGACGCGGGGAGACGAATGTGGCTGGATCTTGATCGCGCTTCGATTCTATTATGCTCGTAATGAATTTATATCCAGCAGCCACGCGTGCAACGCGGGCAACTGTCTTTGCTAATTCCGAAGCTTTTGGAGAAATTTGATAGGTACTTGATCATTGATATTAATCTCCTAAAGGAAAGGTATTTATGTACAATTTTCAAAGCTTTTGCTTCTCCATTGAATTAAATTTGTGATAATTATTGGAGATGCTGGTAATATCGCATCACTCGAATATTGAATACTTTATCACTTATAACGTTTTTATTATTGGTACTACTTAGGAAAATATTAATGGTTAAACATTACCTTTATTAATGATATTACTATGAAATTTTTGCGTTACTTAAATTGGAGAATGATGCAATAAATATTTTCCAGTACTGTATCTCACACTCGGGTTTTTAGGATAGTACTGAGTGTAGCGAATGGGCCATGGCTAATTAACGTCACACGCGCCGATTTTCCGAGGGTCCATCTTTGAACACATTGACTGCACTCTGTAAAGAAACCAGTGATGCACCCAGAGAGGAGGTCAACCCCCAAAGAAGGGGCTTTGTGAAAAGTAAAGAAAACTGAATTTCAGTCTTTAAAGAAATTTTTATAATTTTTATAATCCCTTAAGTAATGAATTTTATTGAATTTGCATTAGAAATATTTTTCTCCCTTCAACTCGGCGCCCCCAAGATTAAATCCTGCCTGCGCCACTGAAAGGAACCAACTGGGGTGTCCATTTCTCCTACGCCCTGTACCGTATCTCCCAGTTATAGGCAGTTGAATCGATTCTCTTGATTGAGCCACACGAATCTGAATGGACGACATGAAGTGAATGACGATATCTGTCCATTATCTTTCGGAGCAAGTTTCTAGGCGTCTGCGTATGGTTCGCCGAGGACGTCCGTGACAGAGGTTACAGTGGCCGCGCCGTGAACTTAGCATCATAGAGAGGATGCAGACGGTTCGATAGGCAGAGACAGGATGTGTCTGTCTAGGGGGAGAACCGCCTCGTCGTTCCCTAACAAAGAATGTCGATAACGAAATGATTGGCAGTCTGCTAATTAAACGACGCAATTTACTTAGCCGCTCTATATTTAGCCGCAGCAATCTCAGACGCAGCGCGCTGGTTCGCCGGAGCTGCTCCTATGGAAATGAACTGCAAGCTTTTCCCTCGCAACAATTACGAGCAATATAGACAGTATAATCTTTGAGTTTGTTCATAACAGCCCTCAAGACGCCACTAGCGAGTAGAGCTCTTACTTTTTACCCGTCGGGTACCCGGGTAGCCGGAAATTACCCGAGATAACTTCAAACCATTGAATGTAGTATTGTGTGTGATTGTCTGTGGTATAGTCTGATGTTAGCCAAATATGATCGAACAATACCACATTCAATGGCTTGAAGTTATTTCGGGTAATTTCCGGCTACCCGGGTACCCGACGGGTAAAAAGTAAGAGCTCTACTAGCGAGGCAGTAAAATAGCAAGGTGTAGACATCCTATCCCACAGCATCGTATATTCGATTAAACTTTGCAATCTGCACATAAAGCAGTACACGCAGTGACACTTGTCTTTTGTTCACTGAAGGTAGTTGCCTTTTCTATGTTAAATAGGATGTTTGAGGTAGTGTTGTTAAAATGAGCTTCGAGCCGTGAGCTTCAAGAGCTCGAGTCGCGGTTCAAGCCCTAGAGGCTCGAACTCTTAAGGCTTGAACTTTGTAGCAGTGAGAGTTCCTCAACACGAAACTAACAATAAATGAAAATTATGGTTATCGTCAGCGTTATGTACTTCGGGTCCCTTGACGATTGAAACAAAATCGGTTGAATCGCCTTTATGATCTGGTCGATTAACTCAAGGACTTTGAGTTAACTTCATTACTATTGAACACTAAAGCCTCCAGCTTTGAGAACTCGAGCTTCATATGATATTAGTCTTAAAAGTTGAGCCTTTAAGATTAAGGTTTAAAGCTTTGAAGACTCGAGCTTTATACAACACTAGTTTGAGGCTTCCATATCTGAATAGTTTTTCCTCAATATTCCAATATTCAGCCACCACAGCTACCGTCATCGAAATCCTAAACATGAACTAAGTAGTATCAAGCTCTTAGAATTTTAAATAAACGACCACATGATGACACACCAATTCCTCTTCAGATCCCTGACGATCCTCTTAATCTAACAATGCTGCCGAACCCTCAGAACGCTAAAAAAAAACACAACTGACACGAATATCCTGAAACAGTACCACTCCCAGTGTCAATCGATTCCCACAGGAGAAATCTTCAAGCCAAACTGCCGAGTTGTTACAAACATCACCTACATCACGCATTAATGATACGCTGTCGCGTTACCTTTCACCGAAACATATTCAGCATTTCGTCAGCCCCGTTCCGCTCGCCGTTCCTCGCACGAAATTAGCAAAGGGCGCGCAGGTTGGCGCGGAAAAGCGACGGAGGAGACAGACAGGACCGCGGCGCACGAGCGGTGGCCGTCGCTGAAGCAGCGACGTGCTTCCTTCAGATCTGACCCGGTTGACCCAGCCCCGCGAGGCTGGATAACAATCGCGATAATTATACCGTGAGAACGATAATTGCCCGGCGGCACGGCGCCCGGGGATAGGCGGGCTAATGGCGACCGGTCGCCGTCATATTTTCATGAAATGTCACATCAGATAATGGCGGGTTGCGAGATCGGGAAAAGAATCGCGGCGGTCGCGGTCGGAGCGTTTACACTCGCGCCGGTGAAATTGCGACGCGATCGCAATACCGCCTCTCGATTCCCGATCGCTGTCTGACATGGCCGCCCCGCTCCGGGCCCGATAGCATCTGCTCGCCGACGACAATGTTGAAAGTTGGCCCGCGTTTTCTTTCGCGAGCCGCTGAAACCCGTGTCCGCCGCATTATCTGTCACGTTTCGGAACGCTGTTCCTCGTATCTGATCGGTCCGCGTACGCGATGTTGCTGTCGCGTTAAACGGTTATCTGGACGAGTGATAGATGTTCGTGGATGGCCCAATGTCTCCTCGGTTTTGTTGCTCGGAAGGAAACTGGGGAGTAGTGGTGGAGGTTGCAGATTTTTGTGGTGTTGGTATCAGGGTCTGAAAAGAATTTGGTGTTATGTGGAGGTATTTCAAGAATATCCAATTTGAAGGAATTACATATCCTTGAAAGGTGTGGAAAATGGGGTCATATTTATAAATTTTTTTTCATATAAAGACGCGACATTTTTATAAATATAGGTGTTCAGCTTGTTGTGTATAAATTAAGCTGTATTCTCTGCAAAAAGATACTTGATATCTTGAGAAATGGTGACATAGCAGCCCCTTCTCTCAAGTTACAGCATTCATAATTACAGCATTTGTGCTTACCAAAAATATCTCAGTGAGTATCTTACTGGACCGATTTGAATATAATTTTGCACGAATATTCTTAAGACTATAATCTAGTGCTTCTCGGGATGATTTTTCGATAAGTAACTTGTTTTTTTTTTTATTAACAAATAAGATGAAAACTTAGATCGAAAATGACATACCTGTCATGAATAGCTGCCATTTTTAAAAAAATAAATTTTTTCCAAATCGGCGCTGACAAGCACTAAATAGATTCTAGTATTAAGAATATTCGTGCAAAATTTTATTCAAATCGGCCCAGTAATCTCTGAGATATTTTTGTTACCGCAAATGTTGTAACTACGAAGAGACCTTGGGAGAAGAAGGAGCTGCTATGGCACAATTTCTCAAGATATCAAATATCTTTTTGCAGAGAATACAGCTCAATTTATACACAACAATATGTATATCTTGATTTATAAATATAACGCGTTTTTATATGAAAAAAAATCATAAAAATTACCCTATTAAGGGTTTGTAACCCTTTAAGGCTACTACACCCTTCACCTTCAACCTTTACATGGCGGATATTACATCTCCATCCCCAGTTACATTTCCCTGCCACTTATTAGTCCCATTTTACTCCCTGCTCATCTACAAACTACGTTTCTAAAAGAACGAATAGACAGCTTACTCTTGCACCGACATCTTCGCCAGCAATTTCCCGCGTGGAAAGAAGTCGGACGCAAAGGAGGATGTTGGGAACGACTTCATTAAGCAGGTAGCCAGTTCGTGGTCCGCGGTATCTCCTCCAGCCACAGGTAATGCTCCCTAAGCGCGAACTGGCATCGATAGAGAGAGAAGGGGGGCTCATTTAAGGCGACGATGCAATTCATTATCGCGATATCTGCGATCACGTGCGTACTACCCGGCTACCTCTCTCTCGCGAGCGCATTCGTCTCATGAATTACGATCGATTCATCGGGGCCGGCGGTGGTATCGAGTTAATAAGTCCGAGTCCCGTTCGAGGCGATCGCGGATGCCGATTAACACGTCGCCTTATCGCGATCCCTGTGTCGTACGACCGGCTGTCGGGTCGCGTCGCGTCCCCCCTGTTTCACCAACCCGAGCCGCGTCCAATTCAACTCCCGCGACCATCTTTTTCCGCCTGATTTTCCCTTTGACGCGCTTTAATCCGCCACTTTACGAGTGTTCCTGGACCCATCTGGCCCCGATGATGTCGCGATACGCCAGTTCGCCTCGGCTCTGCTCGTGATCGCGTCCTCCCCGGTACTTATTTTGTCGAGGTGACGACGTGGGAGATGGCGTCTAGCGCTTTTAAAGTGGGTGCGAAAGGAAAGTGTGCTTTATTCGCTAGATCTACCAGGGGACATTACTTCAGGTGTGTATTTTGCTAAGGTACTGAGTTTGCGAAATTTTTGCAGGGGTTGCAGATGTTTCTATATTTCCTGAGAGATGTCCGAGCGATTCTTGGAATCGTGGGTGGTCTTGGTGGTTGCCAGGGAGTCCGATTGCCTCTTTTACTGGCCATAAAACGTGGGTAATGGACAACGTGAGAAAGTAGAATTAAATTTATGTGTGGTAGTCTCTCAGTTCCCAAGGTTTAAGATCGTTACAGTCGTTGATAAAGTCTAGAACAGTCGTTGGGGTAATTCACACGCATTAGGACACATTAGAGACAGGGAACACTTAAAACTTCTGATTCTTTATCTTGGAACTTAATCTTCCAAATGCTCCATACTCCTATTCATCTTTCTTTACCATTCTACAGTCGAGTATCCTTGCACAGAAGCAAGGATGTCGTTTATTAGATAGTATATACAACCTATCAAGACTTTAAATTACGAAACCAATTACATTTCTGTACGAATTCTTAAAGTTACGTCTCAATCCCAGTGCACTATATATGCGCGCGAGCATTTTCGACGATTCCCCCATGAAAGGTTTGCGCAAGGGTTAATAACAACGTTCAAAGTGTTCGCCGCGAGCCTACAATGAGACCTCGCATTGACACTAATTGCGAATAATTGTCGAGCATTATTTAAAACCCCACTTACTGGTGTTACGCAACGACCATGGCGATCGTGATGCAGGTGTACGATGTCCACGCGACAACTCAGGATTTCACTCTTCCTAAGACGCCTCTGAAGCCTGTGCTCTGCCTCGTTCAGTTGAAAATATTAACGTTATGGTACGCCTTTGTGTAAGAATTGGTAAAACGGTTTATCATTCTCAAAATATTGAGAGGATTTTTCACGGTTAAGAGTTTATTTCTGAAGTGTCAGGGATTTTCAAGCGATGTTTTTCTCAAAATATTAAAGGAAATTAATTTTAATTTATTACTATTAGAAGTTCACTTCTGAAGTGATTTGTGACTTCGAGGTGATTTGTTCCCAAAATAGTAAGGGATGTTCAGTTTTTCACTGTTAAAAGTCCACTTCTGAATTATAAAAAGGACTTTGAAATGATTTTTTTCTGAATATATTAAGAAAAGTTTAATTTTTTCAGTATTAAAATTTCATTTCTGAATAATCAAGACTTTGAAGTCATTTTTCTCTCAAAATATTAAAGGAAGGTCAATTTTTCACTGTTAAAAGTTTACTTCTGAAGTATAAAGGACTTTTTTAAGTAAGTTTTTCCCCAAATATTAAGGGAATTTAATGTTTTCATTATTAAAAATTTACATCTGAAGTATCAAGAACTTCCAAGTGATTTTTGAACGACACTATGTGATGCCTCGAAGTCATCTTCCTAATTTCACTGTTTATTGCCGTTCTCAAGATTCAGTAAGCATTCAAACTATATTGTTCAGCAACGAAAGCATAAGCAACAGCGTTTCATTGCCCAACTCAGCTCAGTTTCTCAAATCCACTTTCCCACATCCGAGCGCGCACTTGATCCACGAAAGAAGGGCAAAAACAGAAAACGATGCGCTTAATGAGGCCCTCGCGTGCTCAGGCGTTTCTCCCCCATCGTGTCGCGCGTATTACCGGACTAATTAAGCGAGAATGATAAAAGAGAAAGTGGCGATCGAATGTTTTCAGCGACTTGGATATTAATTCTCATAATTCTCCGGCGAGCTGGATGGCGCAAATGAAAGAGAAACCACTGAAAACGGTTAATACCCAGGATGAGCTGAAAAGTAAACGGCGAGAATACATAATTTAATGCCTCTACACCTGCCGTTAACTTCGTAAACTCTTGGCAACGTCTAGACAGACCAGCTGCGAAATGGTAAATAGACTTTTCTTCCGCAAACTTCGTGGCAGACAATTCCGTTAACTTCCGTTAAGTTCCTCGTAAACGCTCATTCTTGCCGAAGAATGGCAGTGGTTGATCGCCCCTGATGCGTTTAAAACGTGAACAGCGATTTAGTGGGTATTTTGAAGGAGCAGATCTCTGTCGCGATTAGTAGCCGCCACTGGTTGAATAATTCCTGGGGAGCGAAAGGTTAACCGATGATTAATCGGTCGGGAGGAAAATTTACGGGTTGAAGAATTCTTGTAGGTTCTTTGAGCATTTCTCCCACGAGCCTACGCAATATCTCTCGCAAAACTGATTTCCATGGGGGACTCTGGGCTTGAAGCTCTAGAACATGAATCTTATCGTGACGCAAGCGTGAATGTGAAAAGTCGAATTGGGACAGATAGTCCGCTTGTATTACATCTACTTGTACTTTTATCACAAAAATGGCAAAAGGTCATAGCTAACCAAGGAAAATAATTTTATTAAGGAAACATGTTACACATTTTTACTTTTAATTTTGTACCGCCCTAATATAAAGGGTAAGGGAAAACAGAGAATGTCGCAAAACAGCTTCATCGAGAAAACTAAGTTTTAATAGGTACTTTAGTACTTTACTAGTAGTAAAGCAACAAGGTTCAATGAATTTATCTGCATTCTTATACCCTAATTAGACACTAGGAAAAAGTACGCAATAAAATAATAACTGTTTTACATATTTTTCCCAGTTTTAACAGAGCAGCATACTGAAACAAAATAAGTAATTTCCACTTCTATTATTATCAAAACTAGGAAAGCCACTCGACAGTTTTGTAGTCCCAGTTGCCACCAAGAAGATACGCTATAAATCGCAAAATCACAAAAAATGGACATTCTACGTTTTTCTCTTTACCCCTCATATATTCTTGAGTGCCTTTTCCCACGAGACAAATCTGTACTTCACGAGTAACATTTCCAAGGTACCCTTCCGCGAAGCAAGCGAAGCCTTCGACCGTGTTCCTCGCTATCGTTCCCCGTAACGAGGATTAGCTGGAAAATCCAGGTGCCCAGAAAGTCCCTAGCCAGCATCCCGACGCGGGATTAGCTGCCGGACGGCGGGACGGTGTACACAGTGGCGTCGTCGAGCGGAAAGACAAATACGCGCGGCCTCCCGATCCAAATACGGTTCCGGTTGTGCGGCCGCAAATGGAGACCCATTGTGGAGTCATTTGAAAGGCCGCAAAGGGGCTGCGCGTGTCGCGAGGAACGACCGAACGAGCAGCTCTACGCCAACGCCGGGGCGGCTCGCGTTAGAAGACGGTCTAAGGCCTAATTTGCATTTTAAACGAGCCGTGCTCTCGCTGGCGTACGGTCAGAAGGGGAGCGGAGCCTGTGCAACGCCTCTCTTCGCGGCGCGTTACCGCGGACCCGTAAAACAGCCGCGTCCTAGCTGCTTTTCTGCGCGCACGCTCGTCTTGCTTTCTCCTCTTGCCATTTGCCACAACGCCGGCTCCAAATCGATTGCGTTTCAAGCCGATCCTGGGACGCTCTTTCGTTGAGGGGGAGGGGGGAAGGGGTGGAGGAGTTGAAAGGTTTTGGGTGACGATGTGATTCTGGGAGTTGGAGGTGTTGGTGTGAGTTGCGTCATGGGGTGGATGTGACGCGGGGAATTTGGGAAATGAGAGAGTTAAGGATTAGGGTACCGTGATGGGTCGATTGATGGATGAAGATTGGTAGACGTGTACTTTCAGTTTTAGGCTCTTTTTTGCGGAAAGTCTCCGAGGTAGTTGATCCTCAAAATGGAGAAGGAATAACTGGTGGTTCTTCTTAGGGGTCGTCTTTTAATTACGCAAGTATTTTTGGGTGAGAGGGCTGAGAATTTCTTACGTTTTTTTACAAAGGGGGAGAAGGAGTCTTACATAATATTTTTTAACCTAATTTTCAATGAGTAGCCTGAAAAAAACGATGTTTCATGGCACGCACGAAACCGAGTAAAGTGAATTATGTAAATCTCTAAAAGAATTGTAATAACTGCAAAAATGCAATGTAAAAAATATTACGTAAGGAAGGAAGGGTAGTTGTTTGGAATATAAAATTTTATAAATTCTTTTACTGGACAAAGAAGTGGTAACAAAACGCCAAAATTGCCTTTACGTAACTTAAAAAGTAGCTTCACACTTTTTGTCCGACACTCATCTTCCAAATATAATTTTCAGCGAACAGTGAATCTACTGTCCCTTACTACCCCACATACATTTTTTTCTCCAACGATCTCTACACTTGTTTCCCCGCGAGTGAAAGACGCCGGAGAAGCAACGATGTCATGCCGATTAATTTGATCTCGCAGAGCATACACGGCTGGGAACAAGACCGCGGCGAGTATTTTTCGTCCGCGACGAGATCGAAATCGATCTTGCCGGACTTGGATCGAGCCGGTGCTGGTCGCACTTGGATGTCGAGCGTCTTCGTGGCACGATCGTGCGCGTGTGACGCGGCTAGAAGTCGCTTGTGTGTTGCGTTTCACGGTGCACGCGCGAGTAGTAGGAACCTAGGATTAACGAGGCCTCGTCAGTTGGGTACACGCGTCTGTCACTTTGACGGCATCCGGTACAAGAGACCTTCTTTCGCGTTTGATCGTTTATTACGAATTCTTTCGACCGATCGAACCGATACTCTCTGACAACGCTTCTATTTGCAAATGTAGCTCCTCGACGTTTTGTTCTGCGCGCTTACATGCGTCGTTCCAGTTTCAAGTGTTGCCTGGACGATTAAGGCGATCGGTCAACGGGGATTGCGAGCGCAGGATAACGGGGAGGGGAATGTGGAGTGAATTTTGAAGGAGAATTTTTTTAATTATTTATTTTTGTTGGTACATGCGAGGTTACCATCGGTTTAATATGTAGCAATTAACAAGAGGACGTGCGTTACTTTCTTGTTTATAATATGCGCTCTATTGTCGTTGGGGTATCTCGTTCGTCAGCTTTTGTGTCCCTTACTTCCGGCTTACATCTCGCTAGTGTACGCTTTGACTATAATTTGGTGGCTTGTGATGTCAGGAAATATATTTTGTTGAACAATAGAAGAGAACCCACGAACACTAACGATTTTAATAGACGTTCTCAAGTCTTGAGCTGCCAAAGTATCGAGGTACATACCTAATACAGAAGGTGACCAAATTATTACATTCAAACAAAAAGGTTTGAGATTTTGTAAGTTTAAGCAATGGAATGGCTATATCTCTGCGAAAAGTGGTCGTAAAAAATATTTACATAACACATTTTAACGCTTGAAGTTTCTAGTTTTCGAATCAAAGACTCAAAATCTTTTTTTCATCCATTAGAATACTGTTTTATCAAGACGAAGCGCAAGAAACGGCGTCTCAGACATTTTTGCCTAGTTTGAACGTATGCACCGGCCAAAAAAATTTTTCCGGTAAATCCAACGAAAAGAACAAAATCGAAACCACCCTTAAACATAAAAAATTTGAAATTCCCTACATCTCCACTGTCTTTCCCTTACCCCGCGCCAAAATTCTTTCCAAAAGTATTCAAACCCACCCTTCCATCTCTCAGTAACACAAAAACCGCAAAGCTCCGAGTCACTGTTAGATCCAACAATCGCCCAGCCGGAAGCGAAACAGCTGAACTAACCACCCATACCGTGCCGCGACAAAACAGTTAACAGTCCAACGACTCCGTGGCAACAGCGAGCGAGCGAGTCGTAAAAGCCTGTCTGCAGTGTCTACTCCCCAGCGGAGCATTCGCGGTGCCTTGTTTATATTATTCATATCGTCGCGATTCAGCTGGATGCGCGTCGAAGCAAGGTGAACGATACTTTCCGCGATACTTTATGGGGCCCGTCCCCGCGGCCAACACTTCCCGTGGAACTGGCGGCGACTAGCGAGCAGCGAACTCCTTAACGATCCGGCGCGGCGGAACCGGTGAACGGGTTGATTTACACGCTTCCTATCTCTAAAGTGTATCCGCCGTGAGTTTGTTCGCGGCCGGGCGAAAACACGAGGCGTAAGCGCGACGTAAATTGAAGGGCGCTGCATCGGTAAATCACGCGGGGCAGTGAAAGCCGGTTAGTTTCGGCGGGTAGATACATCTCTCGCGGAGCGTTTACCGCTAATGAGACACGCGGTGACAGGCCACGGGGCCTCGTTCCTTATCGCGTCCATCATAAACGTCCAGCCTCTTGTCAACGCGCCGATTCCGGTCCCCGTTGTCGCACGTCCACGCTGATTGCTGAACGCCAGCCGTCCGCGTTGTGCCACGGCGTTCCCTATCCGATGAAATTGTACGATATTACTCCCCCTGCCAGCAGCGGCAACGAATGGGGGACTGTACAGGCTGTCAGCTTTATCTGGCCGCGTTTGCTCACGTGTGTTTGCAATCGGTTCGCATGCCGTTGGTTTTTATTACTTTTTAGGTTGATGTGGTTGGGTCTGATGGAGAAGGAGTTTTTGTGGGTCCTTGATTTATTTTGTGGGTAGAGTTATTTAGTATGGCTTGAAATATTAGTATTATACAGAATTATGTATTTAGTGTTAATTTTTTTAAATATTTTATCTTTATGGTCTGCTCTCGTGGAGCGACGTGTTGGTTGGTTGAATTGTAATTGCGGACTTATTTCAAGTCTTCTTATAAAATTGTGATGTTTCGATTGATATATCTGTAGTAATGATTAATGTGAGGTTTTTTATTTTTTTTTTTTATTGGCACTGTATTAGTAACGAGAATTGGGTTCTATAGACTGATGCGATTTCGTAGGACCCCTCATTAGAGTCCTTTGTGTAGTGTGATGGGGGTACTTCCAGTGAAGGGACCTCCCGTCACTTAGCTAAGGTCGGTTGGCCAGTGTCTTTTTAACCCTTTGACGTACCGGGGTGGCTCACAGCCAGAACAATTTTTGAACGACTGCCATGTTCATCTAAACAATCCAATTCTTATGAAGAATATCATTGGTTCATTTTAAGGTGTCTAGAATGTATTCCACTAGTTTTTTATTTATAATTTTATCGCAGTTCTGGTTAAAAAATTCTAGATTACCATATGTCGAGAAAACCAAAGAAAATCTTAAAAAAATTGTAACTTTGACAAATTTCAATATTAGAAGCTAAAAATCTACAGACTTATTGTTCAGATATACAATTTTAGGGAAAAAATAGTTTCTAAGTCGGCTTTGGAAAGAAGGTATTTATCTTGCATATACCTAAAAAGCATAGAGCGTTAAAATCAGCTTATGGGTGGATCACACCAAAAGTGTCAACGAAGGGGGTTAATAGTCCTGTTAAATGTGAAATGGAACAGAATTTCTAATTTACTCCGTAGTAATGAAAATTCTACTGATGAACTTTCCTCATAATTGCCCTTCCTTTACATTATCATTATCAACATTGAAACACCCCGTGCAATTATATAACTACCAAAGAAATCCCTTATTCACGATGACGTCCCGTTCCCGTCAATTTTTTTCCAGCGAATTGCGCCGGAGTGGGCTCGATCCGGGTGGTCAGGTCTCGCAGCCACGCGACTTTATTGGCCGCGGAGAAGAATGGTCGCAATGTACCCCCAACAGGGCTGCATTGTTCATTCATTTCGTTCGGCGGTCTTTCTCTTGTTACGTCCCTTTCGCACTCGTAACACGGAGTCCCGGAATCTGGGCCAGTTCCTGCTGCCCAGCGTTCCTGCGCTACTGTGCCCGACAAACACGCAAAGAAACCGCAACACGTGCCACGCGACGCACGCACACACGCGAGCGCATACTTACTCCACTTAATTAAGCCGCATTCCCGCTCCGATTGCGCAAACCTCTCCCCCCCCCCTGCCCCGCGCGATATGATCACTCGAAGGGGTGGACACTCGTCGATCGTCACGCGTGAGAAACACTTTTTCGCGATCGCTATCGAAAACGATGGAATTCGACCGTCCACGGTCTGCACCGGCTTCCGAGTGTCGTTCGCCGTAAGATTTTTGTCTGTGCTCTGGTAACGTTATTATTCTCGTTATTTATCGCCTCTACTGCGAAACTCTGAGATCTGAATAGATAGCAGATGTAATAGACGTTGACAAGTTGATAGCAACGTCATGGGGAATTAATTCAGGTAATGGATTCTTAAGTGACTCGAGCGGTGCATAGGGAAGTCGGAGTTGGATTTTAACCTGTGAAATGGGGAGGATGAGTTAACTTATGAATAATTCCTATAAACGCGTTTGGATAATAAGGATATAGTTTTTAGACGTTGAATCTCCTCAAATCTCGTTTGTTAAGTTAAAAGTGTCGCATGTAATCTCTCCTAAATCCAGAGTTAAAAATAATAACGGATTCCAAAATTGTGCGGGGCCACAAAAAGAGCTTTTGTATTGTATTTTTAAATTTTATAATAATAAATATCTGTGCCTAAGGTCCCGAAAAATTTACGGTGAGCTTTCTGTGGATCGCGGAGCCTTTCAAAGCGCAGAGCCGCGTTCCTGGGAACGCGCTGAAGCCTCGCTTCGGCCCTGCCTAAATCTCCAAATTCAAAATAATCCCATATTGACATAGAGTCTTATACAGGAAGGACTAATTTCCAGACCTAATCCAACAATCCCCCAAATTGCCAATTTTCTCCCCCTCCACACACGACTAACTTGATTTCATGACGTTATTTCTTCAAGTTCCCCCGAAGGAAGCGTCACGAAATTCCTGCGAAGGGGAGGGGGCCGTAAAAAGTGGCGTGCCTGCGCAGAGTGTTCGTCTCGTTTAATTTCCAGCGGCTGGTATGCAGCAGAGGTGTGAGCATTCTACCGCTCGCTTTTATTCGCGCGCTGCAGCGTCTAATTGCTTACACGTTGGCCCGCGCATCGACGCACGTGGGCGAAACACGAGGTGCTGGGAGTAGCTGGCGCGCATTGCCGCGCAGCCACCGTGTCCTTTCAGGGCTTCTGACGAAGACCCACGGAATCTGATGCATGGAGCTAAGATTCTGCTCGTTCTTGGTAATCTTTTCCTTCCAACAGCCACGAGATTCCTATAAACCGCGAAATGGAAGAAATTGCGCGTAGCTAGAGGGAGATTGCACCTAAAGGGGAAATATACGCCGAGGATTAAGTACCTTTTCGTTATGAAAAAGATTGTGTTATGTTTCTCAAGGAATTTTGGACCACAGTGATTGCTGTGTGGCTGCACCTTTATTTTGGTAATTGAGGGAGAAGATTCTTGGTTCGATATGGATTGAGTGGGGTTATTGTGGATAAATCATTGTTTACTAAAGAGAATGGCACCATTCGACTCCTGTTAATAGGAATTCTCCAAAGGTCTATATTTCTATACAAATAAAGAACAGATAACAATCTTCTAAAGGTTTATAACTATTTTTTTTAACCTAAAATGCTCTATTCAGTGGGTTCCAACCGATGAGTCGCGACCCCTAACGAGGTCGCAAAGTGTTTTCTAGGGGGTTGTCAATGTTATTTTTAGTTATCAATATTTAGCACTTATTTATTTTCATATCGTTACATTTCCATATTCTATTAATAACGTAACACTGATTTTTCATAAATGAAAAATATAAAAAAGTATATTCAATTTACGTATTAAGCTAATGAAATATTATTAAGATACCTTTACCTTATTAAATATCCTTTACCTTATATGAGAGGGCTCATAGCTCATTTAAATAATTTAAAAGCGGGTCGCGACTCAGAAAAGGTTGGAAAACTCTGCCCTATATACTTAACTCTATCTCTTACCACTGACAAGAACATGAAACCAAGTTGCATCCAAAGCGATCGACGTGTCCAAGTGTCCAAAGAATTCAAACTTACCTCCAACGTCGAAGGCAAATTCAAACACGAGTCATAATCTGAAACACTGAAAATAATGACATCCGAGCGTCCAAAGCTGTATCCACTTAACTGAGAGGTGTTGATGTGCCTCTATCAACATCGTACGTGCCACAGTTCCCTTCACGCGAGGTGTCTAACGCAATTCGAAACTGTTTAAATTCTGGCCACATTCGCAACGGGAGAAACCGTGGGAGGATGGCAAATACGCCGACATCACTCACGCGAGCGCACGTCTCCTCAATTTTGGGCGTACCCGCGTAACGTTGATTACCCTCTAATCAGCGTGATTAACGTTCCCTGCGTTGAGGGGCTTGGCCGCAGCAATTACCCTCCCTTTCGCGTGTAACTTATTTAGAGGAATTTCATTAGCCGCGAAGCTTCCGGCTTGGTTTTAATTAATCGTCCCGATTGTCCAGTCCCCGTCTGAACGCCCCTCAGGGACGCGGAGGGTTCGAATTGATGCGAGGCGGTCGGGGAAGGTCGAAGGTGGTGCACTCTTGCGTGCTCGCAAGTTCGGTCGCTTTAGACTTGAGGAGTAATTAAACATCTGCGGCGATTATGGTAAATTATGATTTTGAACTTAGGTAAATTTTGTAGATCGACTCTGGTCGTTGACTAAATAATATGTATACTATATTCTATAGTAGCTACATTAAAGAACACTAAATGCTCTATAGTATTTAATCATACAATCTACTTAACCCTTCCGCTGCGTATTTAAATTTTTGAAGGATTTTTGAAAAGTGTAAATTTTAGAGGAATAAAAAAGTTTCTAATTTTCAACATATAGTTTCCGATAGAACTCTCTCAGAGAAGCTCAATAATGGAATCCAAAAAATAAACAGGCCACCAGATATATCAGAAAATATCGCTGAGTATCACAGTACAAGAGAATACATTTTTAATGCGTAGACTGAAATTGAATTCCGCAGCGAATGGGTTAAGGTAAACTATAAAATACTTACACTTGTTGGGGGTGGAATATTAAATTTTTTAGAAACGTTGGAAGTTGCTCAGTATAGGTATCAACAAACTACCGTGGCTGTAAAATATCCTCGACACGTAAAATGTGTAAATAAACCACCTTCTTTTTATTTTCTATTGTCCACTTTTCCGATGGAAGTCATGGATGACGCGTGATCGAAATGCATGGACGAGCCGGTGTAACGGAAGTTGCTTTTGTTACAGGGAAACGAATCGGTGGTACCGGAAGGCTGGCCTCTGACGTTAGGCAGACGTGGCCTCGTCCTGCAGCTAGGAGAGCTCGAAGCCTCCGCACTACGTCTCGGGGAATGTTACCTCTGCATACGCAGCGCAGCTGCAGTTGCAACCACCTCGGGGAGCGGCGAAGCGGCCGCTGGTGAAACCGTCGAGCGGAATACCGTCGAGGTGAGTCACGCTCCTTTGTCGCTTTTTTCGTTATTTTTGCCGGCTTCGATTCGCGGGCTCTAGTCAATGAGCTTCCAGAGGACATCTCCGAGTAGTAGCTCGCATTCGTTAGGAATGCTCACAGTTTTTGGAAACGAATGCTACGTCTATTAGAAGCGTATACTAGAACGAAGCTGTAGCTGCTCTGAATTTGACTGTAGTCGTAATGACTTGTTGTATCGAATGTAGAGAATTTAAGGGACGTCGATACCTTAGAAAAATATAGTAACGAAAGAGATTTGCATAGCGAGGAATTTTATCCCAAAAGTGGGGCGTTTTGAGAATATGAAGTTTATTATTATTAAAATGGAATCATACATACTTGTTATTAAACTCGATATACAGTAATTTGTCGTAATAGTCCCGACGAACGGGGCTAGCAGTGGGACAACAACGTGATGCGGACACTATTCCCTTAGAGTAGTATAGGGTAAAGGACCCAGTTACTGACACCTGACCAATTACTGTCATCTTAAACTATTTTAGTTAAAATAACAAATAAACAAACTATAGAATATAATCTATAGTATAGATTATAAGTTGAAATACATCATTCTTTTTTTGTATCACTTTACAACGTTTATTTATTCGTTATTTTAAGTAAAATAGCTTAAGGTGACAGTAATTGGTCAGGTGTCAGTAACTGGGTCCTTTACCCTATGCTCTAAGACTATTCAATGCGGCTGATGCCGCGAGTGAGAAAATCCAAGAGCCGAGCGAGAGAAAACGAAACAGTTGACACGAAGTTATCGTCGTCTCTTTCGTTCTCTCACTCTCGACCGAAGGATTCCAATAAATGGTGGGGATAGTGAGCGGGACTATTACGCATGGTAAAAACGGGACAATAACGACGAATTACTGTATATTGTGCTTCATTTGGCTTAATTGAAATATCAAAGTTTCACACAATATTAAAGATACTTTAGGCATAAAATTTTTTCTCAAAGACCGCAGTAATTATAATCACACCCAGTAGGTGCAACTGAAATCCTAAACTTAAAAGTCATTTATAAATTTAATTTCGACCGTAATAATTAATATATATGTTTTCGGCGCACAAGTTCGGTCAATTTAAAACAATAAAAACAAGCTATTTTGCAATTATAATTATATAAGCTTCCGACGTTTCGATCTTGGTTTAAATCATCTTCAGGAAAGTTTAGAACAAATATAAAATACTGCTTTTGCTATTAAAATTGAGTCACAGTGCTTTGGTACTACGTGTGACACGCGAGTCGGTTGGAATAAGACTTATCAGTCTTTATTGTTTTAAATTGACCGAACCTGTACGCCGAAAACATATATATGAAATCCCCAACATTATTATTATTATTATTATTATTATTATTATTATTTAACGGGATAACCCTTCAGTGTACAGAGCTAACAATTAGTACATAACGATTAGTACATAGTGCGAATAAAAATAGTTAAGAATAAGAAAAATAACGTAAAAAATATAAATTTAAATATATAAAAAAACAATAACGAGAATAAAATAAATGCATTCTCAATGAAAGATCCCTTGACGTATTCCCCTCACCTTCACAAACATCCCGCAGTAATAACTCCCCGCTCGTTCCTCGGCAGATCGCAGTAGTTTGGAGAACAACGTCGATGAGGGCTCCAGGGTTCCTCGGCTGGGACCGCGAGGAGGAGTTCATGGACTGGCGGGAGGTGTCTCGAAAGGGGCAGGAGGGCTCGAGCGCGGCGGGCAGCAGCCTGGTCGGGCCCCAAACCTCCAGCACCGCGAAGATCACGCGTCCCCGGCGCCGGTCGCGCGAGGAGACACGCTCGAGGACGCGCGAGAGCGGCTGCGCGGTCGATCATCGTCGGGAGGAGGCCCGGTCCATCGACAGGCTCGAGTGCAACAGCTCGAGCGAGGGGCGCGAGGTGGACGACGACGAGGACTCGGGTCACGCGGTGATGAAGTCCAGGTCGGCCTCCAGCGTGGACACGTGGAAGATCGAGTTGGACGGGGATGGAACACCGTCGCGAGCCGGCTCGATCAACTCTTCTAGTCTTTCCAGCGACGAGAGTCGCGCCAGAGTGAAGAGGTGCGCCAAGGTCGTCTCGTCCAGCACCATGGAGAAGTGGAAGGAGACGACCAGATGCGAGACCAGGAGCAAGATCCTGGTGCCCGACGATCTGAAGACGCCCCTTCGGCTGGACGAGGCTGTCCTCGAGCAGAAGAAGCTCGGGAGCAACGTCAGCAGCGCGGAAGACAGGCTGCAGAACGCCCGTGCAATAGACGAACTCAACGACGACGAACTGCCAGCGTTTATTGGCAACCTCCTGGTCTCTGTCGAGAGGAAGATCGAAAGGGTCTCGCTGGACGATCTTACGTTCCCGTGTCCGGCCTGCAGGAACATAGACACGGATGACCCGTTGCTCGGCTGCAGGTGCGCCGGGGATGATTGCAGCTGCGGGGCTGGGGAGGACACTTGCGACTGTCCACCCTCGGTGAAGACGAGGATGGAACAGTCCGCGAGGAGCTTCGAGGTGGCGGGCATCAAGCATATCGACAGCGATGATGAGGAGGAAGTGCGGATGGGATTCGGTGAGTAGCCTTTGATCTTGTTGGAGGTGGATATATACGGTGATTTATAAATTAAGAGCGATATTTTGTTGGTTGGATTTGATTTAGGGGATAGGTGATAGATAAATATACGGGGAAAGAAGCAACTCGATATTTTCTGTATTTAGGTATTCAATGTAGAGAGACTTATGTTAATCACTGTTGCGGGTTTGGGATTTGTATGCCTGTCGTGACGAGGCTCATATCCACTTCAGCGTTATTTTGCTTGCTTCAAGCGATCTGTCAATACTTTTAAACCTGCAAAGGCATTACCTAAGCTAAAACACACGATCATGAGCCTGAATTTCTATAGATACGAAACGGCTTTATGCTCCATTCAGTATCGTTTAATTCAATAGCAGCCCGTAGATACAATGGTGGCTGGTTATTGTTACGAGGACAATCATTTTCGACTTGATGAAGCATTTGTTTCTTTTATACTCTGCGCTACTTACTTGTGGATAGAAAGAACGCGTCTCATTAATTTAATGCACTGTTATAAATCAAGACAGGAACTTCGAAATCGCGTTCCCAAGAATAGATCTTCCTTATCTTCCATTTTTGGGGGTATAATTTACTATCCTTTGTATGTTTGAACTTACCCCCTCTCAGTTCTCGTCATTCTCTCTCCTCTTCTCTCTCAAATCAAGCATAATAGCAACTATGCTGAGCCTCAACTATTTCAACACTCTTATTTCTGTATCTTTTTTTCACATTAATTTGTTTCTATTATATTTTCTTTGTTCTTTTTTATTATTATTCTTTGAAACAAGAACAAATACCCTCAAATCAGAGATGGGCAAAAAATTATTTTAAATAAAAATATCGTACACAAATTTTTATTTCTAATAATTTTTTACCCATCTGTGCCTTAAATCTTCTCACTGAATCCTTCAAACAATGAAGACGAAGACATTCGCCCCAAACTCCACCTACAATTCCCAGCAACAGCTCGCGGTAACAAACTTGTCACCTTCCCCGCGCGCATCGAAGTTTCCAGCCCGTATACTCGTCATCTTTATCGCCCCTCGGTCTCGTCTCAGTGCGCGGAACTCCCGATTGCGCGAAAAATCGCGGCGCCTACGGGTCGAACCGTCGCGAACAACTTTATTCAGCCGCGCTGGCATGATTTACCGAAGACCCCGATGAACTTGAAATTCTGTCGGAAGCGGCGCGTGGGCGTCGCGCGGTTGTAAAGCGGCTACTTCGCGTCACGGCGACCATTGAAGAGGCTCCGGCGCTGGCTCCATTCGCCGCTGAAAAACTTTGACGTCCAGGAGACCGATGTAACGCTCCGCGGAGGACGCATTGTGCCCGACTGTCCGCTCGAGGAAACGCTCTTGCTACGTGTCGCCGGACTTTATTCACTTTCGAGCGCAGCCCGTCGTTGTGAAACACCGTATGAACCGGCGTATCGCCTTGGAATCGCTCGACGATGATAAATACGACGCTCGAGACGGTAATAGAGACAGGCTGCGCGTTTCGAGTGCAGCATTCGCGTTTTTCAGAGCTCGCGGACAATTCGAGACTTTGATGCCTTGTTGCGCGTGGGGAACCTTGGTGGGTGGGGTCCTTTTCGTGTTCGAGGGAATTAGATTCACGATGGAAGGAAATAGTCTGATAAAATTAGGGATAAATATTAACTTTTTCAGGGCCTCCCGTTTTGAATTATCAGTTGAAGGGTTGAAAATATTTTTAATGTAAATTCAGTAGAAATCATTAGTTGATTATAAAAAATTATTTACAGAAATTTATTTAAGTACAATCCATTTAAAATTTATTTAAGTCCAGCTTCCTTTTCTTTTTATTGGTGGAGATGAATCGCGTCGGATTGTAAAGTTTCATGACTGGACCGATCTCTTTTCGCGTCCTCCTACGCTCGTCTTCCGGTGCCCTTTGGAGCCGCCGACAGGTTTGCCGGGCCAGAGATGTCGCGTCCAAAACGTTCGCCACCCACCCGTGCGGCATGCCATTAGCGGTGCGTTTGCGGCAACGCAACACTGACTTATGGTATTTGTCTCCTCTGGTGCCACGGTTACGCAACACGTGTCTCGAGGCTACGTGCTGTTCCAGCGTCTTCGCGTAGGTGAACGAGAACCGTTCCTCGAGTGTCTTTGCCTTTAATTCGTCGGCGAAACGAGTCGGGATGTTGAAAGGGATTCCTCTCATTGTTCGAATTCGTGGGGAGCTATTAGGTTCGGTGCAGATGAAAGTCCTCTTGGACAGTGTTCTATCGCCGTCTATTTTAGATCTTGATTGATAGTCCTCTGCTTCAGGATTAGCCAACATCCTTGGTCAGACAACTTCTGTCGAATCAAACATTCTTGTGACAAAGAAAGTGTAATACATAATGCTTCTTAAGTCCTGAAATGGGCAAGAATTTTATTTAAATGAAAATATCAAATGAAGAATATATCTAATTTAAAAAAATTATTCGTGATATGTCGAATATTCTAAAGTTAAAGTAACTTTTATTTGATCCGTCATTGAAATAATTTTTTATTTAGTTAATGCCCAACGTTGCGTAAATTCAAATCTGATCCGTGAAATATTAAAATTGATAAATATTAAGAATATTAACATTTTGATAAATTTGAAATATCAGATAATTCCAAGTGCCATATTACTTTCATCGCCACGAAAGTAAAATCATTCGTTTCATTCTAAATTACAAGGCGTTTCATTTTAAATCAGATTACCTAGGTTGAAAGAAACAAGCACTACTTTACACGGTCATAATCACGTAGGAATAATTACTTGGTCTCAGTTCACGACCGTGAAACCGCGAACCGTTTCCAAGCACCTTCAAGTTTAACGGCCATAATGTGTTCCACACCGCTTGCGCTTTACACAAAGGTTCCTTGACTTTTCTACTCGCGACGGCGCTATTTGCGCTCGCGAACCGCGAGGGTCGGGCGCCCATCGAACGGAGTAATGAACTCGTCAATGAACGTCCACGTGATAATGGAACGCGACAATACGCCACCGGATGTTCCCACCCACGCCCATTTATATCGACGATGCTTCGAGTTCCTCGCTAATAACGCGCTAATTCTTCGCGTTGTTTCACTCGGCTGGAGTCTTCGGGTTCCCAATTTAGACGCGGCTGCACCGTGAATCGCTGGAATTGTTTGGTCATGGTCGTGGGATTCGCGGGACGAAGGCACACTTTATTTTACATAATGAATCTTGTGTATGTGGGATCAGAAAGCCACTTAAGAGGAAGTTTGGAATAAGAGACCTCGGCGGGACGGTTTCGGCGGAGTTGGTTAAACGGCTGATCAGTAGCGCAGAGGACCCGAAGATCGTGGGTTCGAGTCCCACCGCCCCGAGGTTGTTGTTGTTCTTCTTTTTTCCGCGGCTCCCGAACACAGAAATTACGAAACCTATTCCTACATATATAACTATTATATTATTAATAATTAATAATACTCACGGTCTTTATTGCACAAAGAAAATAATCCAGAGAAAAAAAAATGGAATAAGCCTATCACAAAAGCGAGATTCAGTTTAGAGATTGTTTTCGAACCTAAGATAAACTATCATTAATGTTTCGTTGTGAGTCCAAGAAAAGCAGCCCAAAACGCTCGATTCTCTCCTCTCCAGATCCTAAAACCATGACGAAAGTCGTATTAAAATCTTCCAAACATCACAAGAGTCACCAGAATTGACCACAGAAAATCCTTCGCCAGTCAAACTAAAACAGTTAGGCGATAGTAATATACGTCTGAATTATTCCCCAAACTTTATCATCCCACCTCGTATACGAACGCGTACAAGGATGCTCCGCGAAACCAGGTCAAGTTATCATCCTCGACCCATGCAGCACCTACTCCAGCTTGTAAAACGCAGGAACCGCTATCCAGAAACGAGCCGAATTGTCAATCACGATTGTCATCCTCCGGCAACCCGCGTCTCCGCGGATCCAAGAGATTGACCCAAATGGCGGGGCAAAAGTACCCCGAATAATGGCTGGGAATGGAAACATCGGGCGAACGAAAGGTGTCCTTCAAGCCTGTGACACTAACGCGCGGAGGAACCGGTCGTGGAGCCGTCCGGAACGTCAGTCGGCACTGTCAGCGTCGAACAACCTGCATCGCGACTCGTCTGCCGGCGTTTAACGCCATAAGATCGGACGTGACTTTGCGCCGGCTGTCGCGTTTCATTAGCGCGCGCCTTATTGTGCGGTACGGCTTCCCGTTCGTCGGCGATCGTAGCCCCGGCCCGTGGGCCCACTCGCTCGCGTGCGATTCGTACTCGCGCCGGCACAGAAATAGGCGAGAACGTGCTTTACGCGAACGCGCCGCGCTGCCTACGCTCGAGCACGCGCGGAATCAGTTATCCCTTCCCCCCGAGGACGGCGAGATCAAGGGGACCTGCAAGGGGATTATTGCAATGAGGTTTTGTATTTACTTATTTCGTTGGGGAGGAAGCTGGGGCTTACTGGAGCTTGTAGGGGAAGTTTGAGCTTCTTTTGTAGGGTGGTAGGAAGGACAGAGGGTGGAGATTTTTGTGGACACTTGATAATTGCTTTGCGATGTATATTGAATGGTGATTGACTTTTTTGGATGCCATCGTGGTAGAATTTGAAGCAGATAGGGTGAAATGGCAAATAATTTAGAAATTACTGAACCAATTTTTCTAAATTTTTTCTGGGGTTTTACTGTTGCATAAAGATTCAATGCTCCCAATATTGAAAGATTTTTGCTTATTTTTAATGTTACTTAAGTTCATTCTTAATACAAGATGGCAGTGGAGATACATTTTGCTATTGGAAAATATTGTAAGTTTACAAGACTACCGTGTGAAGGCATTCTCGTGTAATCCCTGCAAAAATTTAGGATTTTTTTTTATGGAAAACTATAACAGATGAGGTAAAAAGTCTTCTTGGTATTGATTTACACATATTTTAAGATGATAAAAAAATTTGTGTCATTTCTTTCCGATGCATTTTTTAATAAACTTACTTACGTAGGTACTTTTTACTTTATGTGTTACAGTTTTCTTTGAAAAAAATCCTAAAATTTTGTAGGCATCACACAAAAATATACATACCTACCCTTCAAATTGGCTTATTCCTGCCACGTAGCGCAAAAACAGTTCATCTACAATCTATATTAAATAAGAAAGCTATATCTACAGTAAAACTGAATATATAACAGTTTATATTTCGCCCGTAGATATATGAAATCGGTGTCAGATTTTTCGCGTATCTCCCAAAATCTCCCTTGGAGTCCATAAAATATTTTGCGTATTTGTCACAAACATTTAAACACCTTTTCACCCAAATTAAATATTTAACCTAATCCGCTTCATATAACATAACACAAAATACTAAAAGTCATTCATCTCGATACCACCTTTTGACCAAATACGCCCCTTCGAATTACCACAGCAAAAGATTGCTCTGAGAAACTCCGTTTCAAGTTATCGCGCCAATGGCATCCTTTGTCTCTCCCCAACCGCCAACTCCGTTCAGCGAAGAAATCTCTATTTCCCATTTTCTTGCAGTCCGAGCGTCTTCGATGTAACAGTCACTCATCAGCTCGCAATCCAAAGAAATCTACTGGCTGTCGCGCTTTGAAACTCGAGAAAAGCCACCTTGCGGAGTGGTCGATGACCTCGATTAACCCAACGGGCGGTTCTTGTCACAGGATTCGGAGCGTCGACAGTTCCGACGCAATATTTATTCGCGCGTTTCTATCGCGCTCCACGTCCCCGCTGCGCGCCGTCCACTTCTTCGCCGCGTTTTTGACGAGACGGCCAGGAAACTGGATCGAAGCCAGGAAATGCTCGGTGCGTCTTTTCGCGCGGTCCCCGCCGCGGCAAAAACCGATCGCGACATGCCGGCTCATTTTTAAACGGTGGCTGCGTCGACGAGGAATGCGCGTGAAGCCGCGTAACGACGCCATTAAGATGAATCTTTATTGCGTCGACGGCGGGACGTGCTCGTTGATCCTTTCTTGCGAGCCGGGCTGAACAAGCGATCTCTAGACGCAGCCTGTGGATCTGTCGCTCGAGTAGCGTTGAGGGTTCTTCTTGAGTCGTGAGGGATGATATCGCCTGGCTGGAGTGGAGGAGAATGGAAAAGCAGAGTGATCACGGTGGAAAGTATCTAAAGCGAAAATTCCGCAGGCGAGAGTCAAATAATTTGGAACAGGAGTTCGATATCTTTTTCTATAAAAGCTTTTGTATTTAAGGGGTTATGCCACTTTGGTCAGGACTGGAAATACCACATCTTTGGAAATTTATTTCTAAGTAACAAAAACCCTTTTATTTTTATTAAATTTTTTCAATAAAGATAGAGATACCTATAAATAATATATATATATATATATATATCTCTCTCTTTTTTTAAACAAAGCTTGAAAACAAAATTTTCTAAATTATATAAAAATTTAAATCGGAAGAACTGGTTTTTGTGACGTAGATAAATAAATTCCCAAAGATGCGGTGTTTCTTGACCTGACCAACTTGTCTGTTCATAAGGGAGAGATTCTACTTGCCCGTGAAAGTCCCCAGACGCGTCCCTCCACTGACAGAAATGAAACTCAAACCAAGGACGTTCGTCGCGGGACGGTGGTCCAGCGAACGACTCTCGATCGCTCATCGACGCGTTGCGTAACAATTTTCTACCTAGCGATCTATCGCCGGCGCGGAGATAAAGCTGCCAGGACGGGGGCATGTATCGCTATGTCATCGTCGCTACGTTTCACCGGCGTCCCGCGACGACGGTGCACCGTCGACGGGGGACGAGGAACCGAGGAAACACAGCTCCCACTCGGTCCCCGTCTTATTAAGCAAAACGACTTGCGCGCCGTTTAGCGAACCATGAAGCTCGGCCGACCGCCTCTGAAAGGGTACTATGTACCTGGAGGTTTGATCGAATTAAAGCGTTTCGGTGTAGGAGGCCGTGTACGGCCGCAGCTTGATTGAACGTTCGCTTCCACGGGTCTGCTATGCTTGGTAGCTCATTGATCGTCTCTATGGCGGTCCTCAATCATATCTACTTAAGCGGGGAATCAGCCGGCTACCACAACAGAGGCTGTTCACCTCGGCGCTCGCTCTCCATGCGGTACATAATGGTCGATGTTAAACGCCACGGTAAAATAGTGTCTGCGTTTCATGCTCCGCTGGCCGATCGCTACTTTCGGTTGTACCGACAACGGCTGGGACATCGGTTCGCTCGATTTTCGGTCGATGTTGTTACTGTCACTCTGTAACCGTCGCTTGTATCGAAGTTGATTCTTGTTCTGTTTGGGGTACGTTGGAAAACAGGCACATGCCACATGTGTATTAATTTTCGTATTTTTGGGCCATTAATTCGGTCCTGTAATGTAATGTAATTCCACCACCTGGTAATGTAATAGCACTTACGTTTCACCGAGCAGCATCATATTCAATTTTCTTCGCGCTGAGAAAAAGAAATGCCTAGTGGAAAGGAGGCTCCTTGGGGAATTTGGGTTTTCGTAATTTTTTAAGTAAAACTTGACAATATTTGCCATTTACCATCTAATTCAAGTACCGTTTAAATTAATTGAAGTTTCGCGCCGAATTTCCTATGAAAACAATTCTTCCTTCAACTTGCTTTCCTCTGAAATCAAAAAACGACGGGACTGACCTTTTTTTCCACTGGGCCCCTCAATTCTTCTGTTTTGGATAATTGAACGAAGGGAAGAGAGTTTATTTCTTCAGTTTGAGAAAATGAGGAAAATTAAAAAATAAACAATAATAATGTGATAATAGTAATATTCTGTGGATTAAAAGAAAATAAAGCATATATATACACCGACGCACAGTTTCCCTTCCTCTGCAACGAAAGCACACAGCCTAATCTCCAGAGGGAGCAAAGCCTGTTGTCGGCGAGCGATACGGCGCGCCGCCTGTAATCGACCGCGGCCTGCTATTGATTTTTCATTTCTCAGCCAATTCAATTATCCAGCAGGACAATTGGATTAATCCAGTCCCTTAATTCCCTTGCTTCCGACAATTGAGTTAGATGGCTTGATTCCACGCGCTATTTGCTGCGGGCAGAGGCAACGTGGCGAGGTATTAAATGTCAGGCATTAAGGACAAACCGCGTGTCCGCGTGTTCCGCGAGCCGGGGAGCACTCGACAGTCGATCGAAACGCGAGGCGGTCACGATGAACGTGAAATTCGTTGCTCGGTGTTTGCGCCGGCTCTTTCGACCCGCCTGTGGATAAAGCCGTCGTCGAGGCGGTCTTCAACGAAGCGAATAAATACCCTCGAATTACACGGCCCATTACGCTATGGGTTTATTTACCAACAAGCAGACACCGCGGATCCCATGGGACGCGGGACGAACAACGGGGCGGAAAGCCATTAGGCGCTTCCTCTTGTCAGGACGACAACCCCTTTCGCTCGATCGAGTTACCGTCCGTTTCGAGGATTTCTTTTTAAACATTCTCAATCATGGATGAATCCTGTTCCGATCATCTGCACCCTCTGCTTTTATGCGCGGCCGGAGTTGTGGCGTCGTGCACTGCGATTTGGCGGATGTGATATTCGATCTACGTTGCGGAAGGGATGGGGAGCGGATGCAAGGAAATTGGGGGAGAAAGTATGAATATGGGAGAGGCGGCTGGGAACTTTGGGGAGAGAAACGTGAAGATACTGGGGAAGAGACTTTTAGAGTTCAGGAAGGTAGGTATTTTCAACGTTTGGGTTAGGTTTGCGTGAGTTTTGCTAAGTATTTGTAGAGTTCGGAAAAGAATAACATGGGAAAGTGGACGTTGGGGGAATTGGTAACGCGGCTGACCAGTGATACGCAGCGGATTCGAATCCCATCGCCAAGAGGTTCTGTTGCTTTCACCCTCAGAAAAAAATTGAGGGAAACATTCACAATGAAACTTAATAACTATAAATAGAAGACAGAAGGTAAATGATTTAATGGCGTGTAAAGGACGAAGGGAATAGAGAAAGGAGTGTAGAATACCTACCTACGTGTTAAACATTTTGTTAAATGTTAGATGAGATCTGCTACAGGTTATTTAAAATACCACCAACAGAATCGTTAAAGTATTCACTTAAGGGGTACCTATTCTCTTTAGAGACGACCAACAAGAAAACTACGCAATTTTTACCGATAAACATTATCCACGCGTATTTACTAACATTTAAGTAAGTTATAAAAAAATTCAGTAATATATAATAATAATTACTGGAGATATGGGTTGTTCTCAAAACGGTTCTTTTCATGTCGGTGCCCACGATATCTGAACTTCTAGTGGGGCAATCTGGTCCATCTTTTTCGCACACCTTCAGAAAATATATAATTCCAGCCGATAGCAGAATCAAGGCGAAATAGTTTTTTTTACAAATTTAAGGCCGTTTAATGATGAAAAAAGCACAGAAAAGATGAGTTTAAATTCAAAGTCCTGTCCGTTTGTGAATTTTTAATTTTTTTTTCATAAATTTGCTACCTACTACAGCCACACTCTTACTGATTAAGAATCTTTTAGTTTTTTGTTTTGGTTTAGCGGAACAACCGGAATCGTATGCACCATGAGGCAAGTTTTTTGCACACGCTTTACAAGATGACCGACATCTCCATTAATTATTATTACACATGGCTGAAATTTTTTTACAGCTAAATGAAATGATAATAAATTCCTGTGAATAATGCTCATCGGTAAAAACTGTGTAGTTTTTTTGTGCGTCCTCAAAGAAAGGTAAAAAATTGGCCTTCTAGACGAGAATATTCCTCAACTAGTCTAGAATACTTTCACCTTGACAAAACAACATCAACCAGATCGCAAGTCTGCAAAATTTAAGTTCCTCATTCAGCAACGTGAATTCGTCTCTAACGCGTTATTCGCGCGTTGCGATACCCTCTGCCCTACCTCTAACTCGCCCACACCCGCGACCATCGTCACCGAAATTCGTCTCACGAGCGTTTATTCCCCACGACGTAGCTCGCCAGGAGCGATTTCAGCTCGCAAATAGAATTTGCACGCGAAAGGATTCGGCAATTACAGCGGCCTTTCGCGAGCGACGAGGTCGTTGGTATTCAGCGGAGCGTCTCTCACGATGACGACCGTGGACAAGGCTCCCGAGAACTTGCTGCCTAACTAAAGTGGAAGATCATTTCCAGTTTCCATTTGCGACTTTAACTGCTTCCGCTACCAGCCAGTTGCGCCAGATTTCCGTAACATCGGATGGAAAACACAGTGGATAATGGCGGCTGGGAATTGTCGTGGGATAAATCGGTCAGGTTCGAGGAAACGCGCGTAGCGTAACTACTGTTTGAACACTGGCGCGCTGGGAATTGTAATAAACAGACAGATTAGCTTCATTCTCAATCATCGTGATCGTGGTTGGAGATTGCTTGGATCTACTTCGTGAGTATACAATGCCAGCTACTTGGCAATAAACCATCGAGCTCCTCTTGTATCTTCATCTTCCTCTTTCAAGTCTACCGAAAATGTTAATATATTTCCCATAAATACCGTCGGACGCTATTCATACTGAGCGAAACAGAGAGTTATATAAAATCTTCTGGTATAATTAAAGATATGAAATATTCTGGAATAATTGAAGATATGAAATATTCTGGAATAATTGAAGATATGAAATATTCTGGAATAATTGAAGATATGAAATATTCTGGAATAATTGAAGATATGAAATATTCTGGAATAATTGAAGATATGAAATATTCTGGAATAATTGAAGATATGAAATATTCTGGAATAATTGAAGATATGAAATATTCTGGAATAATTGAAGATATGAAATATTCTGGAATAATTGAAGATATGAAATATTCTGGAATAATTGAAGATATGAAATATTTTGGAATAATTGAAGATATGAAATATTCTGGAATAATTGAAGATATGAAATATTCTGGAATAATTGAAGATATGAAATATTCTGGAATAATTGAAGATATGAAATATTCTGGAATAATTGAAGATATGAAATATTCTGGAATAATTGAAGATATGAAATATTCTGGAATAATTGAAGATATGAAATATTCTGGAATAATTGAAGATATGAAATATTCTGGAATAATTGAAGATATGAAATATTCTGTAAATAAGTTAGCAACTGATGCCACTTTTGAGATTAGAAGTAAAAGGTGTCGACTGTAGGAAACGAACCTCGAGAGTGGAGGAGAGAAAGACGGATCGCAAATGGAAACGTTTCAATTGCAAACGGCTGGTCGTAAAGCAAGGAGATCCAATCAACCTTCGGTTACAAGTCAATCCCAGTCATCGGTTTATGCTAATAGACGCAGTTCTCTCGTCGCGATTCGCTAAACCCCGCTCGAGCCAATCGAAATCGATGGCAACCAACGGATCTGCACCCAGGGTGATCGGCTTCCGGCTTTCAACCGATTTTCCAAGCTCTTTCAATGTTAACAACCTCTCGGCGATGGAAAACTTGGGTCTCTGGGAATAACGTTAACCCACATACTCGATTTTTCGCGCTACCGTCGAGGCGCGCTGCGAATAGAAATTGCACATGCAAATTGAGGTAATGGAAGGTGAAACTGTGCATCGTTTTACTCTCAGCGCCACGTTTCGAGGGAGCTTTTATGGCTGGAAAGGGGGATTCAATTTGGAAGAAACATTTCACCTGAATAGGTGTATTCTTTTGTGGCGCGAAGTGCCTGGGGATATTGCCGGGGCTGTGAAGATTTAAAGCAAATGGTAATATAAGTTATCGAAATTGTAGGTGTCAGTTTATTCATAGCGCACAGTGTTGCGAGAGAAGTTTTGCTCCAATTGTAGGTAATACCGATTTTACTGCATTCGCTTTACAACGCTCAGTTATTTTTCCTCGTTCTGTGCATTTGCAACGGGAAACTGTGAGAGGGATATTGCTAGAGGAAGTTAAGTACCCATTTCTCGTCGACACGTTTCGCGCTCATCGATGTAAATTATTCTGCGGTGGCTGTTTATGCCTTATGACCGAGTAAAGTAATCGGGTCTAAAAAATATCCTTTGTAAATAATCGTTGCGGTTGAGTACATTGTGCAACTGCGGCATTAAAATCATCGTTCATCTTCATTTTGGTTTAAATTTTCCTATTAAGCTTTTTTTTACAATGTGAAATTTACAGGTTGTTTCAAAATTGTGGGACAGGGTAAATATCTGAAATCTACGTGACATGTTAGTCGAAATTGAAAAGCTTGTTACTGCATCGTGAATTGCAGCTTTGTTTTAGAGGTGCAAAAGATTAAACTGTGTGGGATACTGAAACTGTTTAATATTGCTTCGAAGTTTGGAGAAGATACTTACAATAAAAATTGTAGAGTAATTAGTTGAGAAATCTATATTTCTATATAGAATCTATAATGAGCAAGTCGATAGCATGAGTGTATAAGATTTGTCACAGAGTAAGGTAGATACAAATATTCGATTCCCACTTTCTCTGTATTGACCATTGTGATCATTGAACTGTGAATATAGTAGGTACTATCCAGCTAGCATTTGAGGTGAAAGGGACAACAAGAAAAGCAAGAAAAATAGGTATATTTATTAGCAAAACAAACTCTACGACCAATTCTATCCCCACTCCATTATGAATCTTTCATAATCAAAATATAATCAACCGATCACCTGACAATAACCCCCTCCCCCATCATTTTCACCTACCTACCCCGATCCTCTTACGTATCCTGAATTTTAAAACAAAGACCACTATCCCGTAAGATCGAACACAAGTCAGTATTACTTCAGCCGTGAACGCAAGCAGACCTCTCCTCGTGGCTCGTCCTCGCGATTCGTTAGAAATAAGTCTTGGAAGAAATTGAAGTTTGAACGATGTGATAGTGAAGTGATTTTTGTAAATTTATTTTCATTGGAGCTCTTCAATACGTAAGTAACAATCCAACTCTAACAATTCATATGTAACATTAAATAACTCACTCTAGAAATCAGACTTCTAATCTTCGATCACCTACATCCTCAAAACGTTCCCACAAATTGCAAATTGCTAAAGTACTTTCGCATAACATTTCGCTTGGTTGCATACTTCTACAAAATTATTTGACACTCGATTCGATAAAAGTCCACTAACAATCCCCATCCGAAATCTTGCAATCGTCACCTGTCGATTCAGTTTACATTGTTGACCAGTAATCGACACGATTAATACGCGACGACTAGAAATGCATTGGTCAGAACGGGTCGCTCAAATCAGCGGTTGAAAGACGACACCCTACGAAGAACCGGTTCCAGGTTTGATGCATTAACGTGCATTAACCCAAATACGAGAGCACCCACTGGCTCGCGGGCCGTGGCAGTGGAGCGAAGTCGTTTTCGTTCCTTCCCGGCCAATCTTAGCCCTGATTGACCCGACTGGCAAGCGGGCCGGTAGCTCGAGAAACGAACAGCCGTAAAATGAAGCGATTAGG
The DNA here is from genome assembly GCA_929113495.1 of Andrena minutula. Taxonomy (NCBI): domain Eukaryota; kingdom Metazoa; phylum Arthropoda; class Insecta; order Hymenoptera; family Andrenidae; genus Andrena; species Andrena minutula. The sequence continues at coordinate 72,572,129 of OV815993.1, read as the reverse complement.
GCCACCTGACCGCATTCCCTCTACAAAAGCAGATAAATCCCCGTCTTTACGGTTCCCTTCGGCCACCACAATCGGCTTTTCCTCCATAAAAATACGCGCGTGCGCTTCAAGGTCTGTGGAGTCAGATTCTCATTGTCGGCGGACAAAGCAGAGGCAACATCGATTTACTCTGGTGTCTAGTTCTTTGGTTAGCCTTCGGTTGCAGTTTCTTGCAGTGTAAACTTATTTAAAAAATATTTGCAGATTTAAGAGTCATTGTCAGTTCGATAAATGGATTTCTTCAACCAAAGGTTTCCCTTCTAGGTATCGTAAAGAATAATGGAGAGAAGAATATCTGTTTTCTGATATCGTTATTGATTCCTGAGAGCGTTTCCTGAGAGTTTGCTAGGAATTTTCAAAATTCTGTTTTCCTTTGGTCTTACGTTGCTCGAGGCTGATAACAGCGGGTTTAGAGAATCAGGCTTCGGTCTGGTTTCTATGAGCACAGCTGCTGCATCCGCGACACCGTGTGCAGCAGCCTCCGATTGCGTATCAGCGACCTCGATCGTCCCCCGGTGCATTCCCCTTTCCCTCTCTTGTTCTCTCCCACCCCTTCCATTCAGATCATTATGTCAATGATCCCGGGGAGATCCGAGAGGAGGAAGCTCTATCGCGGCAGCGCTAGAGCCTCATCCGTATGCATCGAGCGTAAACTTCCTGATTCCCTTCGCCGCGTTCGCTAATTCGTCGCCCCAGCAGGAGCTGATTTCATCGCCTAAACGCGTAATTAGCCAACGTGGTGAGTGTTGCAGTTTCTCTGTTATCATTACGTAACTTTGATATTGGGAAGTGTTTTAAACATTTTCTTGGTAGGCTAAGATTTATTGAGATATTCTTGCGATGGTTGCTTCTCAGGGGAAGAAGGAAGGGAAATTTATATAAATACTTCCAGTACACGTGTTAGGTGTACCGGGCAATAATGAATTTTGTAGGATGAATTGAAAGGGGGAATGGGGAACAAAGGACTTCGTGGGAGACCTTTGCTTGGCAATGCTATAGCAGTTATTATGCCTTCATACTAGATGGCCTGTCAAATATCAAATTAAAGGATTGCTAGGTTTCTCTAGATTTGGAGATGTCATTACTGCTCATTGCAGTAGCGCACTCAGGATTCAATCTTAGAGGAAGCTGACTTGAAAGGATTTAAATATTTTCAATGCAAATACTACAAAATTCAGTAGGTGATTATAAAAATTTATTTATAAGAAATAAAATTCAGTTTTCTTTTATTTTTACAAAGCTCTTAAATTACTCTGATCGTGTATACTTTAATCTCCCTTTTCCCTTTTCTTTGGGGGTGTCAGAGACCCTACACCTAATTAGGTAATTCCAAAAATAAATATCTCCATTACACTTTCGTCTGATTTTATCACAAAGGCTTACTATTATCCTGGTCCCACCACAATTTCTCCATACCCTCTACCTACATCAACTATTCACCATTCGTGTGTCAAAGCACTCAAAGCAGAGTGGAAGGCACTGCTTCCCTCCCAGAGATAGCTCGATCCAAGCTTACCCAAAGAATACTCATATTTTCAATCTCCGAGGGGAGACAATAGAGTCGTGGATCCCCCCTCCGTGGGATATCGTCCCAATAAACGATGTCGCGTGTTTGGCAACCGTTCCTCCGCGAGGAGCCTCCCTCGAAAACCGCTTTGCATCGAAAGCAGCCGCGCATCAGCTGTTTCCTTCGCGTGACGCGGAGCAATCAGTACAGTTTATACGATCATCCGGAAAACTGAAACGCGATCGTTGACCCAGCCGGCTCTCCGCGTCTTCCCGAGAAATTAGAAATCCACTGTACGAGCTCGGCTGTCAGGCGACCGCGATAAATCCTCTCGTTAATCGGGCCCCGGTCGGACGTAGCTCGCGTAAATAATGTCCCCCCGGTGCGTGCTCGATAATTACGCCGTACGATCGCCCGTTTTAATTGCAATCGTCATCGAGAACTGTCTCCCCCCGTGGCTGTTAGCGCGATCCGATCGCTGTAATTACCGGCACGAACGCCCGTTTTAGAGTAATACACGATACGGGAGGGGTACGGCTGTTTGCGCGAGTTAGCGACGAGCGATCAGAGTCCCGGGCTGAATTGGGATATCTGAGCAACCGATAATCAGCTGTCGGCCCCGCTGACGTGAAAAAACTCTGGCCGTATCGCGAGATTCCCCCGAGGCTTTTAGATCGCAGCTGTATTTAACGTTTCCTCGATGATTGCAGCGTTTAACTTCTGTTGTCCTTTCTCCATCCTCCGTCGTCTCATTAATTTTCTGTTTCGAGTGGCTGATTTTAAGCTTCGCTCAACTTCAAAGAATGTTAAATAGAATCGTATTGTGCGAATGGTTTTTAAGTGATTGTTGAGTCAGAGGTGGCTCAATAAATAATTTAATTAATCGAGGAATTGGAGGGTCAGAGTAGTTCTGGGCGAGGATGATTAGAGATGCTTTTCCTTTTGGATGAATGTATGCAGGAGCGAGTTTTGCTACAGTGTCCTCTTTTCTAAAATTTGCAAAGAGGCAGAGGACTTAAGGGGGAAGATACTTTATGCAATGCTAATATAGGTCGGCCTTTGGGAATTTTTTCTGGAGAAATTATGAAGGAAATTATTTTGATTCTTTTTGTGGCTTTATATTCAACTTTTGAAGATTCGAAAATAGATTTATTTTAAAAATATGCATTGAAGTTGTAAAACGGTTGGGGTCCTAGCGCCTTCAATTCTCGTTTAGAATAAAGACCCAAAATATTCTAGTTATTTATGAAATTATATCATTGATGAACCCCAAAACAAAAAGAAGTCGAAAATTGACAAAATTGTAGAGCTTAGCTTAGGAGAAACTATCTATGATCTTTTAGGATTTTTTATCTATTTATGCAACATTGAATTATTAAAATTAATTTTTTTATAATTCTAGAGGTTCGTCGAGAATTGTTTGGAATTATCTAGTTGTATGTGCAAGTCGTTTCGTTAAATAGTTTTCTCTCAATCACCTCCACAAGTTTGAAGAAAGTACTTTCGACGCTCTTTCTTCATATTCAAACATAAAATATTTTTTTCGCATCTTCAGATGTTAAATATAAAGCCACAAAAAAGTTCAAAATGATTTGCTTCATAATTTCTCCAGAAAAATTCCCAAATATCGGCCTGTTTCGACGTTCCGTAAAGTATACAGAATTAAAGAGCAACTGAATACATGAGCTATGAGAAAAATCACAAATTTCATTATTCCCTTCGCTAATTTGTCATCCCCCTTCAATTCCTCTCCTCCATTCACAGTTCCACGACTTCCTTCATTTCCTCTTTCTGTACACTTCGCTTATTCCCTTCTTTTCGCCTCAATTTCCCCAGAAGATGGAGATAAACGACACAAAAGGGGCCCAGAAAGGGGGAAGAAGTGTGTGGCTGCACCTGCACAGCTTCATCTGCCCGTTGAAATGATGGACGAGTTCCACGAAAGTGACGACGATAAATCACTGATAAGTCCTACGATCTCCTTCCCCTCCGTTATCGTCGCTGTTTAGCCCCCTTTGTGCGCGAGCCTCTTCGCGATGAAGCATCGACCTCATTGTCTCGCGAAACGCGAGACTCATAACGAGTTCGAGCGTTGAAATTTGCATGCGGAGCCCGCGGATGTTTTGACACGCCGCGAGGATCGTGTGAACCGCCGGATCGAGCGAATCACAGGCCGCGGAGGATATGACTTTGAGCAAGGTCGAGGTGTTAATCGGGGATTACCTCATTATCGAAAATTACTTAGATTTCTCTGGAACACTGAAAGTCTGAAAATTGGGCGCTTGAAGTTTCTGTGGCGACGTTAAAGCCGGGGAAAGATTTGCCTTGATATTAGTGATGGGCTCAAAACCGATCGACTCGCTTGGAATCTATGACGCAATGTTTGGAATTAGTTCGAATCTCATTAGCCATGATCGTCAAGCATATCGAATTCCTTCGAAACCTACACTGAAGTTTCGAATCGCTTTGAATCGCTCCGAATTCCGGTCAAAAGTTTCGAATCGGTTCGAAAGCTTCGAATCACTTTCAATCGCTTCCAAAGCTTCGAACCGCTTCGAATCACTTCGAATCAGTTCGAATCATTTCGAATTACTTCGAATCACTTCGAATCACTTCGAATCATTTCGAAAGCTTCGAATCACTTCGAATCACTTCAAAAGCTCCGAATCGTTTCCAAACAGAAATTCTACTATCCATCATTACTTGCTACATTTCTGAAAAATCTGCTCGCGCGGAAATCTCGCGCTAGGTACGTCGAGCTATCTTAGCTTTCAAAAAAAATATAGCACAGCTTAGCTTAGCTTTTGGTGGAAACGGTTCAATAAGGATGTATTCCATCTAATTTTTTAAAACTTAGCTTAGCTTACCTTGCACATGGACCCCCAGCTTAATAAATAATCAAGTAAAGTTTTCCTCTTCACACGTCTACCAATTACAAATCTACCGTGATGAATGCAGTAACAGGAAATCAGTAAATTGCTGTGTTAAATTGTATCCCTAACCATTAGAGTTTAGACTCTGATTAAAGCCATTTCTATTTTAAAGCCAGTGTAATTAACAATTTGGCACACTCAGGCAATATTCACTAATTTAACCACAGCGAAATCCCAATTGCTTTGTGATTTTATTCGCGCAAGTTCAAACCACGTTCCCGCGCCGAGCAATAATAGACCGAGCAGTAAATCGAACATTTAAATCATTAACATTACTCTCGCGGCGTTCCCGTTTTACAATCAAGCATCGGATAACGCTACTTTCCTCCCGATTTTTACAGCGCGCGTTTAACCATAGCACAATCCGGCACAATAAACCATAAACCGCCAGTGGAGCGTCTTAATTGCCTGCAATTAATTTGTCCACGTCATGCGGTAGAAAGTGCATCCCGGCCGCGAAACGATGATGCACCGCGATTATTAGAGGACGAAAAGGCGCGTGCGTATGACGCCGTTCACCTTCCCTGCTCTCGAACCGAAGGTGGCCGGGGTTAAGAGGTGAAATTAGAGGGAGCCGCTCGTCCGAAGGTCAGATTAGCGAACCGCCAGCACCGTTGCCTGGCTGCTTTCTGCGCGAGCACGCGTGCAATTCAAATTGCTCTTAACAATGCAATTTCGATGCTTCTTCCTGGACGGACAGCTTATTTAACTTGTTAAGTGGGCAAGGTGAGTCGAGCCGTCGTTTGGAAACGCGTCTGCAGCCAGGAACGCTGGCGCAAAAGCTGTGTGTACAGCACCGCGTGGGCGGAAGGAATTGAAAATAAGTGAATGCGAGTTAATCACGCGGTGAATACTTTTGAAAGAGGAAGGACGTGGTTAGAATATCAATGCAGTTCGTGTGGTTTTACTTTGATGTGTAGTAGAGGTGCATGGGGTCAGGATGATGAGCGCCATGAGTCGGTTCTGCTAACCCTTGCACGGAAATTGGGTCATTTTGATAGAAAATTGAGTCACAAATCCTCATTCTTTATTTACTAGTGTATTGTTTGGACTGAAACTCATTCATATCTTTAAACAACTATTTAATAATCGTCAGTAATAAATAATAATAATAAGTTTGGTTTTAATTTTATTTTTACTTATTTTAATTTTTTTTTTAATTTTCTATTATTTTTTTAATTCTTTCATTATAGAAATTTAACAAGTTCTTAAAATATTAAACTCTAGTATTAATTAAATGAACTGAGTTTTATTTTTGCATGCTCGCTTTTTATAAATATAAGATATTGGATCAATTTGATACAAATTTCCTAAATTATCCGCATAACTTTACAAATTCCGCAAAAGTGTTAAAAATCGCTAAACAGTGGATATTGTCACGTTATAGTTACTAAAACGAAAATAAAGTTGAAAATAGGATTAATAATAATTCTCCAACAACATTCAGTGATCCTCAAGCCTTAATTTCATTTAACCCTACTTCGCCTCTCAAAGTAATCCATCTATTCCCTCAACTGACATCGCTGCATCTCGCAAACAAGCCGTCGGACAGACGATCGAGGGAAAAGGTATCCACTCGCGGGGAATAGTGCGAAAACGCTCAGTTTATTGTTCCGCCGTGCGAATCGGGGTTGGGAAAGTTATTCGATATCCTTCCCTGGGTGGATCGCGGTCATATTTGTGCAACTGTCACGAAAGGACTCTTTGCGCAGAGCCCGCCGCGCGACGCTGTTATATCGGATTACCGAAATCGGCTGGTGTACGATTCCGTCGTCGATTGAGATACAAACGCGCGTACGGAGATCGGATTCGTAAAGGATGCGGGAGTAACGAGATCCCTTTTGTCTCCTGTTTCAGGAACGAAAAAGAGAGTGGACGACGTGGTAGCGCCCAGGACCATTCACGACGTACCGGAACACGTTCTCACGTGCGGCCTCACGCTTCCTGGTAAGTCAGCAAACTGCACGTTTCGAATTTTTCTCGCTAGCTTTCGCTTGCGCCTCGCGACTCACCGTAGTCCTCCGCCGCAACGGTAGGCGAAGCTCTTTTTTATACTGAAAAGAGCTAGATGGGAAATCATTTAAGTCTCGTAGGCCAAGATTAAACTCGACCTAGATTTCAGCGGAGAGTAAACTTGAGAGATATAGGGATATTGTTAAAGCAACAAGAGGTAGAGTTGATAAACACCCTTGAGTTTCGTTTCCCGAGTTTGGACCTGAGAAACGTATTCGGTATATTTTTGAGCATTAATGTTCTAATAATAAGACTCTGTGGCGTTTAGGAATATGACCAAATAAGGGTCACTTTGTAATAGGGTGATGTGGAATATATTTAATGGTTTGTACCCTTAGAAATAGAGCGGAGTTCTCTTAACACCGGACTGCACCTAATACCGGACATTAAGTAGATATATCTGTGATATTTGATACGCTATCGAGCCGTTATTTCACCGTCGAGGGGATAGAAGAAACAACAATTAGGTTCCAACACGTTCCAATCGCGTGTACATAGTTAAAGAGACCGATTAATTGTTGCGTTTGATGGGAATCCGGTAGATAACCTAAAGCGTCCATCACTAGAGGAACTCCCCCTATCACTTTAAACAACTTTCAAGTGATACCTCATGGAAATTTGACAGTCTGTAGCTCTGAAACGCATACACGTGCAGACGCGCTTGTCCTTTAACCCTCCGCATAGATTGACAGGCGATCGCACGACAGATAGAATCCCATCCGTCGCTCGTGCGCAGTTTAATACGACGGACGCCGTTGTAAATATATCCGTGCGCGGTCTAAAGCGGGGGGAGTCGATGCTCGACTCGGTCTCCTCTTTCATCGCTGCTCAAGGGTCAGGGGGCAGGAAGGTGCGCGCAAGCAGACGTAGAAAAGCGGGAAGGTCGTAGCCTTATACGCGTGTAAAAAATGCCAACTTAGCAAAGCGAGAAAAAAGGCACGAAGCGAGGCTCGAGCCCCACTGAACCTGTTTTTTATCGCTGCTTCATAGACCGAGAGCAAAAAGTATGAACAGGCAGGCTAGAGAAAGGGGGACCCGACTTGTGGATGCGTGGAGAGAGGATCGACGAGCTTGCACACGCGCGGAAGAAAGAAGCTCGAGTCGCGGCGGTCCTCTTTAGCGTGCTCGACTGTCCGAGGGCAAAAAAGTGTGAACAAGCAGCTCCAGAAAAAGGGGGACGGTGTCTTAGACGCGCGCAAGAAGGACAGGCGAAGTCGATGACACTGGGAGGGAAAAGGGGGAGCCGTGGCCCGAGGCGATGCGGTTTTTATCGCGCTCGACTGACCGAGGAGAAGAAGTGTAAACAAGCGGTTACGGAAAAAGGACGGACCGATGACATCCGCGCGGAGAAAAAGGAGGGACAGGGTCGTAGACGAGGCGAGGAAGGCTGACGAAATTGTGCGTGCGTGCGAAAAGGACGGGCTACGCTGTCCGCGCGGAGAAGAAAGAAGCGAGAGCCGCGAGGGGGATTCTTATTGGTGCTCTATGGGCCGAGGGCCAATAAACGTGAAGACTAAAACTACTTCAGAAGATAGGCAGGCGAAATCAGAGTGCAATATAAGGTTTCAACATGAAGTTATGCTTGAAAATTCTTACTTCGTTTACTTACTCTTTCGTCACAGTGGAGCAGGCGAAAAAGTGCTACCAGTACATGGGAGTGCACACCGCGAACAAGTGTGCGGTGTGCACTCTGACGAGGATAGAGTTTGCGCTCGTTACGTTGTCACATCACGCAGTTTACCTCACTTTAGTTGTCACTCTAATGCGGTGCTTTTTTGTCGTGGATAGAAATTATGAGATGGAGCTGTGTCTTAACGATTTTGTTTGCGTACTTCAGGTAACAGATAAATGAACATGCTTGTTCACGGTCTATTTCAGACTATTATAATGGTCGTTTGCACACAGGGGTAGATCCGCTGGATGGCCATTAGGATGACCTTTCCTAGCGAAAGGGTTAAAGAAGTATTTGGTATTAAAAACTTAGAAATCAACTGTTTTCGTTAATTGTTAAGGATTTTAGGATGGAATGACAAATTTAGTGTGGGATCAGGAACCCGCATAAGAGGGAACCCGGAATAAGAGATCTCGGATGGTCGACTTTAGTCACAGTTGGGCAAAATTTAATCTAATTATATCTAAAAATTACAATTAAAATGTAATTGCGTAGTTGATTACACATTATTTTCTATAATCGTTGATTTAGGTAGCTGACCATTTGGTTTCGTTAACTACCTAAATCAACGATTACAGAAAGTAATGTGTAATCAACTGCACAATTACCATTTAGTTTCGTCAACTACCTAAATGAACGATAACAGAAAATAATGTGTAATCAACTACACAATTACATTTTAATCGTAATATGTAAGTTTTACTTAGATTACATTTTGCCCAACTGTGGGTTTAGCGACATTGGTAAAACGGCTGACCAGTAACGCGGAGGACCCAAAGGTCGCGGGTTCAAGTCCCGTCGCCCGGGTCTCTCTTCTTTTTCCGTATCCCCCGACATATAAAAATTACGAAACTTATTCCTACATTAGTTTTACCAACAAACCAACAATATCATCCTGCGTACGAACTGTCAAACGTTTGTAGACACTTTTCGTTGATCACTATAGGGTCCCACAGACCTAAAAAGCCGCCCAGTAACTCAGAATAAGTAAAACAACTAAGTCATGTAGATCCTGTCCCTTTCAAACATTCTACCTCTGCATAATACCTAATATCAGAATGTGGTCTTCCACGTTTCATATCTCTAGTCATATACCTATCTGAAACTTCTTCCTGCCTCAGATACCTATATCCTGCCCCACAGCAAGCTCTACGCACTTCGCTCCAGTATGCCCCATACGCTTAACATTCCCCTTCCGCGTTCAACTCAGCCCCGATTCACCGACAAACGAAATGCGGTGCGCATGCAAACGAGTAATCCGCCGCGATCCGCGAGGCGGAATTACGCACGGGCTCCCTCTAATTCCAGTTGCTTATTAAAGTAGCCCATTAAGCTGGCGCTCGCAGGCGTTCGCGACACTATTCCAGCTGTCGCCGCGATAGATAACGCTCGTTGACCGCGGAGGAGTATGCGGAAGCCGTGGACACACCCACCGCCACGTGGGCCTGTTAAGCTCGGTTCACACGCCCCCGCATCCTCGCTGGCCGCGTCTATTTACGCACTTGAGGACGCTTCCCCGCGTTCTAGCGATCTACCGCGCCGTATAACCGCCTCGAGAACGCAGCATTCTCTCGTCTTCCTCTCCTCCCTCTTCTCTCCCTCTGGTTCCGTTCGAGTCCTGTTTGTCCTTTCTTCCTCGGGGCCCTCTCAGCTGGCCGGATCCGCGGATGGCTAACTGTATTCCCGCGCCGGTGCTTTGTCAACGATTAACCAACCAACGTCGAAAGGTGTTTGGACAGGGATTCCTGAAAGGATGAAACCGGGAAGATGTGGGTCGAGGCATGGACCACGCGTGGGAAATTTTTTGATGGGGTGTTGGTGTTTTGAACGGGGAACTTGGTGGGCGTCGCTCGAAGTGTCTGTGCTGCTTCTGATAGTATGGGAAATTGATTTGAAGAAGGGTAAAAGGAGTGATTTTGGAAAGTGGGGCAAAAAATCTTTTGCACGCGTAGGTAGGGAGGATTGGATGAAGGGAAGTGTTATAGTGTTTCCATGATCGGAAATAAAAAGCTTGTCAGCCATCACTGTCTAGGCTGCAATTTTAATAATTTGGTACGTTATTGTATAAAAACTAATTTTAGTAAAATCTAATCTGGCTTTTCCACCGATTTGAATTTTATTCTGTTCCTTGAGGTAGTAACGAAGTTGGGATTTGGGTCTTCGGGATACTGTACTTTAATTTGCAACTGTCCTACAATAATACTTCTATCAATTTAAATATGATGAAACGTACACACCTTCAACTTCATTTCTCATATTTGCATAGTCCTCCGGAAGTACGACTGTGTTTTCGTTTAATCGCGGCTGATTATTTAATTAAAACTCCAGCGTTTCCGCCACGCACAGATTTCACACGGCTCTTATTTGTCATCCTGCTTGTTTCTTACTGTTATACAAAATTACCCTTATAGTTCCACGCTACTCTTGTCTCCATCATCGCGTTATATTCTTCCCGCGAAATAGCGCTGTTTTGCTATTATATCTGCAGTCATTAACGCGGTTTTAATCCATTCGCTATGAAAAGCGTATAAATTACTTCAGTCTACCACGTGTATTTCTATATTCACCTATTAAAAAGATCTCATAATTAGTTTCATCTACATCTTCCACTTGCGAAAAATTCTATAATTCTTTTTCACGCCACAACGAAAGATAGCTCTGTGCATCAAATTAGCGTAGGTAAATATTTGTGGTGAGAAGCGGTCTGATTGTATGAAAATCGATTTGATAAATTTCACCCGAGAACAGTTGGATCGTCCACTTTCCATATAAATGCATTTCAATTCTTAAGACTGCCCTCTACTTTTGCAATCCACCTTTGATAATACAGGAACAGAATAATTATTTTCAACTTTACCACTGTATCACACTCCTTCTGATCTAAATTCTGGTTCAAGTCACTCCCTTCAATCTTGCAATTTGTCTATTTTTGCGGTGCTATAACCTTTCGCACTCCAAATGGAATTAAATATAAAAACACTAATTTTGACATTACACTGCTAAATTATTTCAAAGTTCTGTATTCAATAAGACCAGCATTGAGTGGAATCTCAAGAGCTATCTCTGGTCGATCGTCTAGACATAAAAAAAATACCAAAATAGGTCTGATCGAAAACCGAAGACTTTTACCTTCCATGCTTCGCAAATGTAGTTAGAGTGGTGCCGTCGACCACACGTGCGCCTGTTATTTTTTCCCCGCGTGCTTTTCCCTCGTCATTCCGCCCATCCTCCCTGCGACCCTCTCGAATCCCGTCCCAGGTGGAAAGAGAGTCTCGAGAGGCTAACTGTAATCCCGTAGTTGGCAAAGTAGCCGCTTTGTCGTCGATTAGCCAGTGGAAATGGTGGTCGTGCACGTCCAAAAGAGGCGGGACGAACAGGAAGAGGAAGCGCGCGGCGCGCTCGGCGCTGCCTCGCGACGAGGGTTCAAGAGGGAATCGATCCAGTAAGAGGGATTTCCGAGCAGCGTGCTCGTTGATTCGAAAGTTAACCGACAGTCTGAACGTATTCCGGGAACTTTTCTTCGCTCGGAGGCGTCCGAGCGATCGCGAAGCGGCAATCGAGGATACACGCCTTCATTTGCTCTAATTTCCCGCGGCGTAAAACACAGGCCTTCGCGGCGCGATTAAATCGAATCGACGCTAAACGGTTTGGCGAGTTATTAATTTGTTGCTGTTTCCTAGTCAATTAGGAACGCCGGGTACGAATTACGCCGCGGATAACCGCCTATCGAGTGAAATCTATCGACCTGCGTTTACGTCGACGAGTGCCTGGCCTCGAGTACCGATCGGGAGGAAAGACGATAATGAAACGATCAGAAATGGAAGATGGTTCTTGTGATTAGGAAGGGAGTAGAACGCGATAGGCGCGATGCGAGTTAGATCGAGGACGTTTAGAAGGAAGCTTTTGATTAAAACAGTGCTTATCAACCGATGGTCGACGGAAATCTCCAGCCTGTCTGCTGCATTAAATAAAGAAAAAAAAATAAATTAAGTTTCAATTTCATAACATTCGATTTAATAAATAAAATACTAGGTACATTGGTTTTTATTTTTTTTCGGCGGTCCGCTGGTGTAAAAAGATTGAAGAATGCTGGATTGAAAATCTAATTATGAAGAAATATTCAAAATTCCGTCAAAATTAACCACTCAAAGATTAATCTGTGTGTGTATTTCTTTGAACAACTGAACATTCTTAGCTTCTACTAAAGTACTCAAACTCTATATTTTCTATTACAATAATTCGAGTTTTCCCTATTCTAAGAAAAAGCTTTTTCCTTCTCGAACGATCGTGGCAGCTGATCCTTTCCCTGGAAAAGGGTAGCCCGTCGCTATAGACCGCGCTCTGTTGGCCCATACACGGATCAAGCTGAATCATCTAACTGATGCTCGGGCACACGGGCACGTAATTCAGCCGAAGGAGCTTGCACGTGAAAGCGATCCGCTCTTTACGGTTGCTCGTTCGACAATAAAGATGTTTGCGGAGCCGTTGACCCGGGGACTTCGATAATCTTTCCCCGGCCAGGCGAATCTGCCGCACGATATTCTATCATCGCGTGGTCGTTTGAAAAGTTCACGGATAATTATGAGCACGCCACGAGCAGGCGACGTACGCGCTGTCAATGTGGAGAGTGGGAACGTTGCAGGCGCTAATTACGCTGTCGCGGGATCCATCTTTCCAGGATCGTCGTTGCAAACAACTTCGTTACGAGGCCCCTCTGCAAGCCTATCGCGTGTACTTTTTAGTGTGCAGTTCCTACACAGTAACTGTATACAGAGTATTTCGGGGTTTGAGTGTGGAATGTATTTTATGCAGATAAGGATAGTTATCTTCTTATTACCTAAGAGCAACTTGCAGCTTTTTAAGTTCTGTTTTATTGTTTTACTGAGTTTCTGATGGATACATATTGAGTGGTGAGTCATCTCAGTCACAATTGGGCCTAATTCTGCAGAAAGCTATCAACCCTCAATGATTTAAAATTGAATTTTAATTGTTAAAAAAAACCTTTATTAAAGAATAGCTTTATTTTGATTGGGTATATTTTATTTCTTCTTACTTTTTTTACAATGTTTTTTAATGGGTTATTTAATAGTGAGTAGTATAATTGATATTATTTTAAATTTTCTGTAGCTTTTGTTTTTTAAGCCCAAAATGGAACTATGGCCTGGTAGTTTTAATAATTGTATAATGTAAGAGTTATCTACGAGTTGGTATTTTTTCCAAATGAAGATCACAAAATTATGGGATCTGTACTGTGTTTAACTAAGCTTCTGCCATTTTTAGGTTTGGTAGCTTTCTGTATAATGCGCCCAATTGAAAATTCTATGCTGCAAAGTCCCTAGATTCTATGCATACAAATCCAAATGTGATTCCCTTTTGTGTATCAAATCTAGGATCAATGTACTCTGTTTGGCATTGCGCGCAACGGTGACTTACAAATGCATAGCTACTGTAATTACATTATGCGCAACTACAAGCAGTAATACATCCATTTATTCCTTGTCACTATAAAATCGTAATAACCTTTTTAACTGAGGTAGAAGACGTGAGGGTGGTAACAGAATTGATATCAGAATAATCACAATAAAGAACGTCTATTAAAACGTGTAACACGCAACCTTCCGCATTAGAGTAGCGCGTGGACCAAATCTCCTTCCGTTCGTGTCGATAATTCCGAACCGAATGCCCAGTCATCGGTTGTGATCCTTCGCATACAGAATGAAAATCAGGGAAAACCCTGTGTGGGGAAATGGACCAGTTTCCTCGCCTGCAAACGTCAAAACCCCAAAGCTACGAAACCTTCAGTTACCATTTACTCCGTTCGAAACTCAACGAAACGCATGCCAGAAAACATTCTTCCAAACACCCCATACAATCGACCATCCGCTGTAATCAAAGGTTCGATTAGCAACGATTTCGCGGAACCGCGACTCGAGGAGGAAGCGTTCCATCATCGCGACGGTGGCCAGGATGTGACCCGCGCTGAAAAACGGCTCTCGTACCTCCCTGTTAGGCCCCTATGGATCCCGCGTGGGCGGAATCGACCACATAGTCCCGCACAGTGCTGAGGCGACCCCCAGCCCGCGATAATTTATCGCGATAGCTGAAAATTTACATCCCCCCTCGCATGGTATAGACGAGTTATGATAATGAGCACGTCTATGCTAGGACGAGGCATTAGACTAATTACCTATGCACGGTTTGCGGTACTTTGTGCATTGTGTTACTCGTGCACCGCGATAATTGAAGGCCTTTCCTTGGCCTCGTCGTTCTTGGTCGCCGCTCGTCGATATTGAATTTATAATGGTCGTGTGGACTGTTGAGTCCGAGGCACCTGCAGACGATATTGCTTCGACGTGGCTGAACTTTAATTTGTTTGTTATTAATGTGGTGTAGCCGAAGTGTTTTAAGATTCTTGGTACACCTGTGGTCGGTGGAAGGAAATTGCGAGAGGAAGGGGTGCGATAGAGTTTCATGTATATAAATTCTAGGAGTATGACGTATTCCTAGAGGCAGTGTCTTTGTAAGTATTTTTAAGGAAGGAGATTCGTGTAAATCGATGAAAATGAGGCGATCTTTCTGAATTTTTTTCAAAGATATGGTTCAATGGATCTTTTTGCAACTTTTATGATATTTAATTGAACATCTAAGGAAGTAGAGAAAATTTTGTTTTCTGTAAAATAATTCGGTTATTGCAAACTGTGGAGGCACATCGATTCACTACTTCGACGCCGAGGACGCGGATAAATACCTTCATAATTTATAATAAACGAATTATTTTACAGAAAATAAATTTTCACGACTTCCTTAGTTGCTCAATTGAATACTCGAAAAGTTTCAAAAAGATCCATTGAACTATTTCTTTGAAAAAAATTCACAAATATCTTCTCATTTTCGTCGAGTCACACAAGTCTCCCCCATCAAGTGTCCTTGCAAAAACATACCAGCATGGAAGAACAGTTTCAAAGAAGAACATTTAATAACCGAATCATTCTAAAGAGATTCAACTTTTTGTGCGTTTAATTGTCAAGTGGAATTTGGAACACCTGCTTGTTGCCTCTCACATAATAGAAACGATGGATCGGAGCAATGTAATTTTCGTTACCCGATAATAATCAGGGATTCGCGCATCTTTTAGGCGATGTTCGATCCGCGGCCCGGCTACGTGAGCAATTACGCGGTAAAGGTGGATATCGGTGCACGCAGGTAGAATTCAGGGTACGACCCAGATCCCAAGGAGCTGTCCGGCTAAGGTTTCGCCGAGGCCAATCGATAATTCCTCCCCGGCTGATCGATGCGCCTCGCCCGTTTTCGCGCGCGCCTTTGAATTTTCCACGCCACTAATTGCGAAGAATCGGCTCCGCTGATCGCGCTATGGGAACCAGTGTTCCGCCGCGACGAGAAAGTGGCAAATTTCCTGCCAAGCCAGCCACGCGCTCTATTGCGCTATTGGATGTTTGATTAGAAATTTCATCCACCTCGATGTTATTGCAATAACTCGGGATATTTATGCTAGACCATTATTCCTTTCGTTTATCATGGTTCAACACCGACACTCGTGGGAATTGAATATATAGAAACTTTGTCGTTTCTGTTTCTTTTTGTTCTATGACTGCGCTGGGTTATAAGTTTCAGTTGCCAGTTTATGTATTTGAATTCTGATGTTTTTATTGCGGCAGTGATCATTTAGTGTAGACTTTAGTCTCTGGTTATCGTATCGCATTGTAGGACACTAACCTTAACCGCTAAGTACACTCCTTATTAACGTTTTGACTGTGGCGCGTTCTAACTTGGATCTTTTTTGTAGCGACGAATTTCGAGGGGTGGCAAATTTTGGGCGCCCCAAATTTTGGGGAATGACAAATTTTGGGAGCCACAAATTTTGGGGAATGACAAATTTTGGGAGCTACAAATTTTGGATGCGACAAATCTGGGGGGGGGGGCGCAAATTTGGGAAGCGCCAAATTTTGGGGGGTGGCAAATTTGGGGAAGCGACAAATTTTGGGGGGTAGCAAATTTGGGGAAGCGACAAATTTTGAGGGGTGGCAAATTTGGGGAAGCGACAAATTTTGAGGGTGGCGCAAATTTTGAACGAAAGCAACTGGAAAATGTTTAAACGCACGGCCTTGAGGCAACGATAAAAACAATTCATTTTTTTCATGTAGCGAATTAGCAAAAACTCACATGTGAGTAGTCATATTCACTTAATTTTTAAATCGTCTCGACTCTTTTCAATTAAAATATTTGAAGATATTTCACGCAAAGGGCGGCAGAAGCTTGCTAGCCTAGGGGTGTCAGATTTCAAAATCCGTCTCTGACGATATTAGGGTAGGCACCTTCACCCCATATAAGATATAGGTATGCCTTCCTTATAATATGTAACTATAGCGATGGAACTGTGACGGCTTATATACACGCCTTTCGCAGTCAAAGAGTTAAATTCAAACTCTCCTTTCGTATAAAACTGAAGTTCACGCAAGCTATTGACCCAAGCGCCAACAAACAACCACAAACCAGCGCGTTGCGTAACCATCCACTTATCCCCGTCAAAGCGGGACGCCACTTTCGCGGAAACGGTAACGTGTCAGCGTAAATCGTGCCAGGGATGCGTGGACGTCGAGGCAGGAAGTGACGAGGAACGTCGCGAAACGGCCCGCTAAAGGCGCGCGAGGTGGTAAGCACGTCTCGCGGTTCGTTCGGTTGGCAGGGAGGAATGCGCGTCCGATCGTTGCTTCTTCGTTACGGTTCGTCTGCGGAGCGAGTGGAAGCCGATCAACGCGCCTCTGATTGCCGTCATGTCGCTCCTTCCAATTTATTAACTTACCATGAATTTCCAGCGACGCTAATTGCGCCGCGCCGCGATCTAATCGACGCGCGATAGTAAAACGTCGATGCGCGCCGTGCGAAACTGGCTGCAACGGGAAAGCAGTAACCGAAGCCCTGCAAACGCACCGTACCGCGCTGCAACACACGTAGCAATTACGTACCGCGGATTATTCGCCGAGACACGGGGTCGTAAACGTCAACCGTGGAAAATAATTCACGTCGACCACCGGGGAAAGTCGAAAAACCGTCGGCGAACATTCGCGAGTCGCGAACGCCGCGAGCTTTGGGCTACCGATTTGGCTCAAGTTTCGTGTACTGTTAGTGCACGTCGCGTATAATTATTTGTTAAAATAAGAAGGGAGGTGTAATTTGGAACTCTGTGGGAAAATGAAATTCAAAGTTTGGTCCTCTTTTTAATTACTTTTATTATGGAACGGGGAGAGTTAAATCTTTGAGCTCGATTTCTTTGTGAAATTCTGATAATAAATAATGTACCTTGTGCGTTTCACATATTCTAAGAATTTTCCCTTGTTTTTTATCCGATCTGTTGCAATATACTCACAATGGTACTCACACGTAACATCATCTACACACGTGTGCATTTAAAAGGTAACCCAGCGGAATCCTTGAATAGAGCATCACTGGACCAAGGCCTCAATCGAAGTAGCAATTACTCAAGCAGCTTGCAAACGAGCCGCGAATCGGTGTTCTCATCAAGCACTCGGAACCGAACGAAAGCGACAATTGCGAAAGCCATTCTCACGTCACCGCGATCATCCCGTCGCCAGGTTGGAAAATTTATTGGCATGCCCGTGCGTTCACCTTGACACTAATCGCATCTCGACAAGGGGAACGACACTGCATTCGTCAGACGCTTGCCCGCCACGCGTAAATATCGAACGAGCCAGTAGTAAAGGTCAACCACTAATCCCACAGCGGAACGAATGTCACAAGCATCCCTTATTACGCGCGCAGCAACTTTTAATATCTACGAGCATCGGAAGCAATCCTCAGAGATACTGAAGCTCGACTAGAAAATTCGAGAGGACCTCGATGAAAGATTCAAATCCATTTGCTGGTTTAAAATTTAATCGGAGCTCAAGATCTTCCGAGCAGTTAACAAAAACGTCGCGAACGTTTGTTGGAAACCAGAGATGGGCAAAATATTTATTTAAATAAAAATTTCGCATGAAAAATAAAAGTTAAAAAAATTAGGTATTCGTAAAATTTATTCCTCGCTGAAATTGAAACACTCGACGAATAAAAAAATTAACTTTATTCGTGGAATAATCTAAAGTTGAAGTAACTTTTATTCCACCCATTATTTAAATAATTTTTTACTTAATAAGTTAATGCTTAACTCTGCTGGAAACAGTGGCTTTTCAATTTCCTCCATTGAGATTACTCAGGTCCATGCGATTCTCCACGGCTCTCAGGCTTGGTTAACAGTCACGCGTTATTAAGTAAGTGTACACTTGAGAACGTTGAATGGCGTGCGCAAGGGGCCGCGCAAAAACTTAATGAACGCCGCCGTGGCGATGAATTCGATTGAAACGGAACAGATCGGTATCGCGGGCGACAGGTCCCGGTCCCGCAGCTCCACGGACGATTATCGGATCCGTGGATCGTTGTCGCGGCATCTGGCGCGGTCGATCGAGGATCTCGATGACTTATTCGCGGCGTTAATTGCGGCCGATAAGCGTGTGCTCCGCGGGCCCGTGGAAGCGACGGCGAACGTTGGATTGTTTCCAACCAGCGACCGCGCTCGTAAACACCGAGCCGAGGTTTACACACCTGTACGCCGTTCTTCAACTTCGTTCTCGATGTATCGCGATGGGGAGATACGCAACGGATATACTGGCGGCTGCGAGATGAAAGTAGGGTGGGGATTTTTTGGAAACGAAGTGGATAAAATTCATTGAAAGTGATTTCAGTGGTAGAGGGGAAATTTTGGCGATTTGAATATCGTTCTTTTTGGGGTGAAATTGAATTTCGGGGAAAGTTTCTTTTATTTGGCCTTTCCCCTTTTTTCTAAAGGTTGTATTTCCCTTCACAAATACAGTAGAATTGTGATTCAAAATATTTGAGGGACTTATTTAAGTACATGTGTACTTTATGAGATCTTCCTATAGGTATAATATTTGAAAAGGTATTCGCAGCTGTGGCGCAGAACAAAGATAGGTTTTCCTTCTCCTCTTTCGTGCTGGAAGAATGGTATATCGAGCAATGGCGACTGACTTCCGATCAGAGATCAATACAACTGCAAGAGATTGGCTCGATTGCTTCTGCGAGTGTAACGTACGCCCACCCACCCGCCGAAGACCCGTTATCGGCTAGTCTTATCACTGATCTACGCTCCTGGAACGAGCAGTTCCACGAAACACACGCCGCGGCGATCTTGGTTCCACGGAAAACGGACGCAATCTATGAAAAAATCGGAACTTTCGATCGGCGAACTGACACGATTTTATCTCCTTCGATGACTATTAAATTTCCACTTCGAGGTACAGTATCTACTCGTTAGCAGCCCGTTTCTACGACGCGTTAGGAGCCCGGCGACTATCCCCACCATTTCTTGGAATCCTTCGGACGAGAGTGGGGAACCCGGAAACGAGCGAGAGGGTCTTTCGTTTCCTCTCCCTCGCTCATTGGGTTTTCTCACTCGCGCCAGTGGCCGCGCGGAATAGTGTCCAGTTGTGTTAGGCGCCCGCCGCCAGCCCCGTTCGTCGGGCTACTAACGAGTACCTACTGTATACAGTTCGTTTACGTACTTCCAAACATTGGTATACAGTAATGCCTCGTTAGTATCCCGACGAACGGGGCTGGCGGCGCGATTCTAACGCGATGCGGACACTATTTCCTTAGAGTAGTATATGCTCTAAGACTATTCCGTGCAGCCGATGCGGCGAGTGAGATTTCGCAATTTTCCTGAGGAAGATCTAAATCAAGATCGAAACGTCGAAAGCTTTTATTATCTATTGCTAAATAGCTTGTGTTTTAGTGATTTAAAATTGACCGAACCTGTGCGCCGAAATCAGTTATACTAATTATTACGGTCGAAATTATATTTAAAAAAATTCTTCCAAACATTGTTTGCAACCTATAGGACGACATATATATAGAGGAAGTGCAGCATCTGTGGAATACTGTTGGTAACTTGGAATACCTGAGTATCTAATAAACTATTAATGCTATTTAATTTGTAACCCGGTAGATTTTAGGGGCTAATGACCTGTTTATTAATGATATTTGTGGATGAACCGCCAAAACGTCAATTTGCAAAACTTTTTCAGTAACTGTTCTTATCATTTTTATAAATATTCTGTTATACATATCTCCTCGAGATATTTTTATTTAAAAAATGGCAAAGGTAAACACATACAAAACAAGGAAGCAGTGGAGTTCCGAGGATTTGTTTAAGTTTACAAAGTGAAGGCAAATTAGAATAACGGTATTCCAAATTACATGCACCTTAACCCCTCAACGACCACCTCCGTATCTCGTATGGACCCTGCCTTTCAAGCGGCTACCGCGTCAATACCAGATACACTAGAGGTTTTCTGTACAGTGATGTTTCAGTGCGGAGGCTTCAGGTAGCAAAGTGACGTTTTTCGTTTCAGAGGTCGGTCGTTGAGGGGTTAAGATTTTCATTCAGGTAGCAAAGTGACGTTTTTCGTTTCAGAGGTCGGTCGTTGAGGGGTTAAGTTTTTCATTCAGGTAGCAAAGTGACGTCTTTCGTTTCAGAGGTCGGTCGTTGAAGGGCTTGTCATTTTTCATTCAAACCAAAGTTTCAGTTACTTTTTGTTTTTTTTATTACTGTGACTCTGAAATATGACAGTTTATTAGTTTTCCTATGATATTACGCAGTTTTATTTCTTCCCATCCTCTATCGTAATTTTTTATTCGTCTTAAACAAACTGATATTCCAAATACACTGCACTTCCTCTATGCAGCACCCTGCTCGGTTTTACGTTTAAATTATGAAGAGTGCCCTTGCTCCTCCCTCCCTTTTGAGCGCGCCACTGATGATATATACCATGCATATCTATCCATCCACGAGCACATCCCCCGATTAAAATTCGCTGACCACTTAGCACCCCGATCCCGTTGCGTCACAGCCATCCCTGGGTCCGCCCTCGACCCTCCGTTTCTACTCGTAAATAGATTGCTCGGGCCAGGCGTGAGAGCCGTCACAGAGGCCTCCCCGGCCCGTGCAAGAAAACAGGGACGTCAGATTGCGGAAAGCAACGGCGCAGGAAACGGAGAAAGGCGGTGGCCCCTGTTGAATCCTTGCCGACGGAGGCGCGATCCGCGCGGCTCTACGCGGACACGTTCGGTACACCTAGCCGCTACGTGATTATGGTTATCACCCGGACGATTGGATCGAGCGCATTAGCCACGCACGAGCTGGCCATATTCCCCGCGCACGTTCCTACACCACGGACCGCGGTGTACGTGCACGTCCGTGCACGCGCGAATGGAATACTTTCGGACGAGATCGAGATGAGGATTTCTGAGAAAGTTTTCCGGTGCGAGCCTCTTACGCCGTGCGAACTGTTCCCTCGAGCTGCGTTCCCCTGTCTTCTCTGCTTGTTGCTTCCATTGGCTTCGGATTTTCCAACCGAAGTCCACTTCTGGGGTCTGGGAGCGCTTGGCGAACGGCGCGAACGCGATTAACCCTTCAGGTGTGAATGGCGAGTGCACGTGGTGGGAGAGAGTGGAGACTTAATCGGAGATTCTGGATGTCAGTCGGTAGAGGATATTTAAATAAATAAACAGAGTGGAGTGTGAAGGTGGAGCCGGTTAAGTGGAACTATAAAGAAGCACGTGGTCAATTTTTCTTAGTATGAGGACTGGAAAAAACATAATTTTTTCGTGAATTTAAAAATAAAACTAGTAATGCACTAGTATCCTTTTACAAGTTTGTAGCTTTATTCTATCAACTTTTAAAATTATAAAAAAAAAATGTAAGTACAAAATATCCATTTATAGCGAAATAGGAGCATCGTGAAAAGAACAATATCCTTCCGAATGCTAGACCTGATATCAGCAATTGTAGATATCTCAAACATAAAATTAAAAAAAGGATAATCTTTGCTAAAAGAATATTTTTGTTTGCAAAAAATTTCTTTATAGTCTTAAAAGGTGATAAAATAAAGTTACAAACTTGCAAAAGGATAAGTGCAATACTTTTTTTTTAATTCCCGAAACTTTTTTTCAACTATCACGCTAGAAAGACCACTTACGTTTAAATGATTAACTTGGAAGGGTTAATAGTTTAAATGTAGAATAAAACTTTCTTTTTTCAGGGAATTTATTTGTTTGCCTTCGTAAAAGATGTTTCAGGGATTGTTTAATTTCTCTTTCCTCTGCTACAATTTTCCCTTCTAGGCCAATCGAAGTGTGGTCGCCGATAGCAGAATTCGTTTCGCGTTTAATGACCCATTCGGTGGCTCCTATGGTAGATCCATCCAATCGGCTACTAATTGGCCGTTCGATCTCTCCTATAGGTTCTCTGGAACGGTCACGATTGAAAGATAAAGCTCTGGGGCGTGGTGAACGTCATTTTAGCGTCGCAATGCACACGGTGGCCGTGGGGTCGGGTCAGGGATCGAAACGCGCCTGTACGCGAACATCATTTGAAACTTGCTGTACCGATAGAAAGTTTCGATAAAAGATCGCCGTTTTGTAGCAACAGCTTCGGGAAAAGTTGCTACGGTCGCTCGTCTCTATGCTTCAACCTTCGACGAAGTTTCCTGACACCGTTTCTTGCGCGTCGAAGTTGCAAAGTAGACAAGAGAATTTGTAACAGCGTTTGGGAAACTTAGGAGACAAGTTTATGTCTGAAGACAGTGTAGACTGTGGATCTCCAAAGTGTAACAGTGAGCAACGTGGGGAAGTTTTAAACTACCAATTACTATATCATGATTCCTGACTCACAGTCTGTGATAACTAATAGGGGAGGGTTGTCTACATTTTACTACTTAAGATATTTTACATTAAATTTCGTATTTGTTACTAATTTAAACGCAAGTTAATCGTGGATATTGTAGCTTGATGTTTCAAGCATCAACTATTAGACATTTAATCTTTTGTTCAGAACAAATTAATTTGTTATTAATCTCTTTGTAACATACTGTAAAAGCTACGAGTTAAAAAGGTTCGAGAGCTTTTTTTATTTATTATTTTTATTGTTACATGTTTATATTCATTAATTATTGAGAAATTGATGTGGTACGATTTAGGCGACCAATACGATATTGGCAACTCTCTTCTATTTAGAATCTTCCAACAAAATCCTCATTTCTAAGAAAGTTTCACTTCACATGCGTTCTTCCAAATGTTCGTAATGCAAATTACTTTCAACACTGACTTTCACCATTAATCCAATTAATTACCAGCTTGTCTGACCAACGACTACTCGATCTACTTACAGACGGAAAATGAAGAAACTACCCCACCTTCTCATGACTTCATCCCTTTATTTACTATGCAATCTTTACCTAAAAAATTCTCCACAAATAAATCCCCGCATCCCTGAGTAAATGAAAAAGATGTGAAAGCAGTGAAACACCTCGTACATTAAATACCAAGAAACCGCAATTGATAAACTCGATCAGCAAGATAGCAATAACGTTATCATAATCTCGGAAGAATGCAGTAAATTTCTCTTAACCGAGACATCATGGAACCTCTGCCAGGCAGCAACGGCTGGCTGGAACGTCGACTACTTTGTCGCTTAATTTGCAGCTAATGCCTGGACGGCTTTGATATATTTACGTGCATGAAATACGGAAACGCGTTACGAAGCGGCGCTCGTGGTGCGCGCGTCGCGCATGATCGACGAGCTGTACGCAGAAGTCGATAGTCTGTCGAAAGGTGAGAGATTGAAGGTTAATAGAGGTCGGGCCCCTTTTTCGCATTACCGCGAACATTCGTGTCTAAGTAGCGAACACACGCTGGCCTTCGTGGAAAGACTTTCCACGAATAAGATGTTCGCGTGGGCATTAATCACTGGCTAACGCGTTCCACGTGGGATCTCTGTCCGGATCGATGCTTACACGTGTAATTCCAGTGAGGATTGGAAAACGAAAAGTAGGAAAAATAGAATGTGACGAGTGTATTAGATAAGGTTCCCAGAGGGAGGCCTGCGAACTAATAAATCAGAAGCAATCGATCACTTCTCGTGTATATGTACTTATGTATTTTCGTTAGAAAGCTAGGAAGCGAAGACTTCTATCTCTATTTAAAATTTAAACTCTATAAAATCTTATACAGATTATTTGTTTTCTTTAATTATAATTTATAGGCGGCTATCTCCTAGAATTCTAATATTTTAGTACTTAATTTTAGTACTTTCAGTACTTATTTGAAAAATTTTCGTCTATGATTATCTATCCTGTTTTTGGTCACCACTTTATCAGCAAAAATTGAGACAAATAATTTCTTTGTTCCGTGAAAATTACAATTGCAGATCTTTTCTCCAGATCTGCGTTGGTATTGGAGGATTTACATTGCAACTCGTCATGGGGAGCATACGAGGAATCGATTATTCCGCGAAGGTACGCGGCGGTGCATCTTAGCGACTAATTAAGCGATTATAGAGTCTCGGGAGAGCTAACGAGTGTTAAACCAGAGCCAAGTCGTGCCTGATAGAGCTCGCTAGGGTCAACCTGCCGCACGCTCACCTGACCACGACGATAATTTTACTTATCAGCGTGTTTATACGAGGCCCTAGTCCCGTGGCAATGTAAATGATTGTTCTCTCTCGCGACTCGGCTGCTGCCTCTCCCATTAGTCTGCACACCAATTAAAATCAATTTCTTCGACGCTTTGAAAGGGAGGTTGGTACTTCTATTAAGAGCCGAGTTGAAATTATCGTGAATGAATGCTTGACTAATGTAGGGATTTATCCTCAAGTAAGTGCTTACATCGAGGATCCCTTAAGGATCCGTTGCGAAAAATAGTTTCATTTATTTGTCATCCAGATATAAGTGATATCACAATATTCTTAGAAGCATTAGTTTTATGACTTACGACTAAGAATCCAGCTAACAGAAAAACCAAGGAAATTTATTGAACCTTGCTCATCTTACCCACGGGTCCCGCGCATTTTTGTGTAATACCACTCGCCGATTCCCAGCTCGATCATTCAAATTACCGTTAAACGAAGCGACTCGAGGAATCTCGGCGTCCTCTGGTACCGTCATCGTCGACGATGGACAAGCAAGTTGCGTCTTCATTCCCACCTCTGCGTGCACAATACAGGGTGTCTTGTTAAGTATTTAAAGAATATTTTCAGCGTCTTTGGAAAATTGTTTTGAATCAAAAATATCCTACGCATTATGATCCTACCTCTATTCGTTATTGAGATAAGTACTGTACTGTCTAATCTTGACATCAAGTCAGCTAATTATTACAAAATCTGTGAACTGTCTGCTTCCACTTGTCACCTGTACCACTTATACTAATCATCGATTGTCTAATTCACAACTCCACTGCTTCTCCACATTCGTTTCAACTTAAGATATCTCCATAGGCAACCTCCCGAGACACCCTATGCGTCGCATCCATCCCATGGCGCGAGTAATTAAGCGCTTAGCGGTTCTCTCGTTGGAAAGCCAAGTGGAAGTTGCGGTAGACGCGCCTAAAGACCCGATGAGTGGGTCCCCAGCGTTTCCACGAGTCTCCGTTAAAATCACCAGCGATAATTCACCGTAGCGGCGAGG
This sequence comes from Andrena minutula, assembly GCA_929113495.1. Lineage (NCBI taxonomy): Eukaryota > Metazoa > Arthropoda > Insecta > Hymenoptera > Andrenidae > Andrena > Andrena minutula. The sequence continues at coordinate 72,546,413 of OV815993.1, read as the reverse complement.
GACTACGGGCCCCGGCCTGCAGCCCCTTTCCGCGTCGACGTTTTCATTCAAATAGAAATCGACCGTGGGCCCGACGAACGCGCGCGGAAACCGGGGCGATAAAGAAGAGGGGAGGCGGGTCGGGGTGGGGGATCTCGGGCATGTAATTAGAAATCAGGGATCGGCCAATAAATCGAAAAAGCAACGGCTAATGGCACGCACATTGACGTATCCATCGGACTATCGTTCATCTTTCTCACGAGTCCCGGCGGCACGCAGCCCGCCTCGCGGCTACTCGCGATCCTCCCAGCCCCCTTTGCATGCTCCTTTTTTTACCCCCCTTCCGACTCTCTCGTTACTCCCGCGAGGAACAGGCGCGGAGGCGGCTCCCCCCGCCTCGCACCAGGGAGGAGAGGGGACGCGGTGGGTCGCCGGGGCCCGTAAGTACGCTTGATTTACGCTAAAAGCTAAGTCGGGCCCGCGTTCAATCTTTATCGAGGGGGTAATGCGATGATGATGGACGACCGACGATTTGTAGAGGCGGAATGCACGCCGCGCAGATATATGCGCGCGCTCCTCCGTGGGACGGTTATTATTGTAACTCGATCCTGGGACGCGCCAGGTAGAAAGCCGTGGAATTTCGTGGTCTCGGGAATGGCTTGCTCGCGGAGACTGGGGCTCTTTGTGGTTGGATTTTTGGGGGCGTTTTGTCGAGCTGGGGTTTCGTTTCAAATCTGACTACTGGTAGCTTGATGGAGGTTTTGAGATCATTTAGGGGCTTTTAAGTGGAGGTGCGATATTGACAAAGGGTTTTTAGATGGAATTAGGGGTAAGGTGTAGGGTGGTGATGGTTAATCATTCTTGAAGAAAAGGGTTCAAGGTATTGTAATTCGAATTATCTGATGAATTTCAAGGACAACACATAACTCGGTAATTTTTTAATCCTCATCCGTTCCTCATTTCACGAACTGAATCTGTCCCTCGGTGTCAAATTGATATAGTAGTAAAAGATCGATGAAATGACAAGGTGAACAATTATTTTTCGTTATTTATTATTCAAATTGATGAGTTAGGTCACATTTACATCTTAGATTTTTCCCAACTTTCGCATAAAATAAAGCGATGTGCAGAATAACAGAACAGTATAACTTACTACGGGAAAACTGTGTGTAATTGACATGAGGGGACGGATGAGGGTTAATATTTCTGTGTAATATTTATACAATATGTTCAGTAATACATGCTCTAAAAATAAGAAGTAAAGAAATAATTTTCAACCTCATAGTATCATAAAAAAATCGTCTAACTTGGCGAAACCCCTTAAGTGATTAACAATCAAGAAACCCAGTCTTTGAAACCCCGTGGTGACAATTTTCATTTCTTTCATTTGGCGTAACTCTCTGCAGACTTCAAACCTGTGAAAAACAATTTCATTCTTACAGGTTCCTGATTCTTTACCTCATTTTCAAAGTCCTAAAAATCGGGCACAGATGGTATCGGAACCTTTCAGCCGCGCAGCTTTCCTTGACATCTGATAATGCAAACCCCCCCACTCAACTTAAAAGCTTCCTTTGCAGGTGTCCATCGATATTCAAGAGTCCAGTTGCATTTCCTTAAACATCCCGGCGTGCTCCCCGTTTCCTTCTCTTTTTCCTCCCCCGGAAGGGGGGGGGGGGGGCGTCGTCCGAGCGTTCGCTAGATCGACGTCGGCGTCGGCAAAAACCGAGACCGTTCCTGGCAGCTGGTCGATCTTGGCTCGTGAATGTGTGAAAACGTCCATCGAACGTCGTGCTCCTCGTGACAGCGAGATGCCAGTCTCGGTGCTTCAGGCAGTCCTAGCTTAACGTCTTCATCTCGCGGTGAAACCGCCGCTGGAAGGCCGGTAATCGATCGGTTATGGTAATCCGAGCGGCCGCTTGGATCGTTAAAAAAGGTCGCGGCGGCCGGCCAACCGGCGCGGCGTTCCGTTGCATTTCCTTGCTTCGAGAAATCACGCCAAGCCGAGAGTGTTCGATGTTTACCGGTCGATTAACGTGCCCGCTCCCTCGGCCGCTTCCCCGATTTCGCATGCACGCTTCGGGGGAACGGTCACGTGACTCCGTGGTAACGTGTGCCTCGCTCTATCAACGGATACTTGAACGAAGAAATTGGGTGGTCCGGACATTCTAATGTTGATAATATGTAGGTACATTGAATTTCAGTGGGGATTGGATGTGCTTTGGTGGAGGAAGTTTGATGGGAAGGTGTAGGAATTAGGAATGTTTGGGGAACTGATTTGTTTGAGTATCTATTGAGTATATCTACATACTGATTTATTGATGACAATAGACAAATTTAAATGAAGCATCTGCGGAGATACTGGGGATTGTGAGTTCTACAGTAGGTAGAGGAATCAAAAGGAAAGCAGGAAAGGGGAAAATGAGGGGGTACGTTTCGTCCTGGTCTAGTGGTCTAGTAATCAAGGTCAGTACTCTTGTCAAGAACTTACCTAGAAGAGTATGCTTTAAACTGGGGGATATATGGAGATAAAAGGAAACAGGCTCGCGTATGTAGGGACCGGTAAGAACATGAGAACTCGCAAGGACAGAATTATTATTATTATTATTTCGAATTTATTACTCATTAAACAGAAAATATAGTACACAAGGAGAAAGTAAAATACGAGTAAAGGCGAGTTAATAGGCCTAACCATAACATAATACTAAACAATTATCTGAAATGCTCTAGAATACAAAATAGTCCCCACGTAAATAAACATAATTTTGCACCGCAGCAATCTCATTAAAATTTATTACATAAATGCTGTTCCTCAACCAAATATTTCCACTTAATCCAAACCTCCACCTTTTCCAAATCCTGTGTTTACTTGAAGATTGCGTCCCCATACCAGCCTTTGTCCAGCGCTGTCTAGCTCAGGGCATAGAGGGACGTAAACTACGCATAGAAGAGGGTCGAGGATCCCGTTGGGGTGAATAGAACCCCTTCGCCGAGGGCGAAACCGCATTAGCGCCAACACCCTGGAATTTGCGAGCGCGCACGAGCCTCGATGCTTGCCCACTGGCATTGGGCATTATTATCGCGTTACCATGTAATCGTCCATATAACTTGCGGTGCTATGAATTATCATTAACGCCCTGAGCGTGCTGCCTTAAGCGTGTTCAAAGGTGTTGCGTTCACGCTCGTTGCTGTCCAGCTGGCACGTGTCACGAGCCTGAGATCACGCTTGTCACCTGGTCGGTGGACACTCGTTCCTGTGCACTCATCGTATTTCTCCTCTGGAGATTTAGTTGCTGGGTCTTCTCAGTGAGTAAAGATAGGAAGCTTTAATCAATGTGGTGGTTATGGGAATGATGCTCTTGGAAGAAGTTTCTGAATTCAGAGTACAATAATAGGCAACGGTATCTACGTAGAGTTTGGTGGCTCGAGGCTTCCATGACAGAAGAATGAATAAATTTTCTAATAATTTTCGAGTTGTGGTATTTGCTTTGCTTAGGCGATATTTCACGTTAATGAGGTGAGCTTTTAGCAGCTAAGTAACTTTAGTATATGTAGTACCAGATGGGACATGGCGAGGTCGTAAAAGCTGTCGGGAGTCACAAAGTTTACAGCTTTGAGGTTTCGGAACAAGAAGTTAGGCTTTTTTGGGTGGGGCTAGGGTTTTCAGACCTTTTATCCCAAAGTTTACAGCTTTGGGCTTTTTTTGCAACAAAAGGTCTAATAAGCTTACCTCCTGTTCTGAAACCTCAAAGCTGTAAAATTTGGGGCAACAGGTCTCCAAACCTTAAGGTAAAGGCACCAGTCCTTCACGTAAACAATAGCAACTATTTGCTCTGTCATCAAATAGCGAGAGTCGAAGGCTGAAGACACTCTTTAAGTCTTCTAGATTATGTAATAAGGCCACATTTTAAAAAAAAGTTTACTTATACAAATTTAAAAAACATATTTAAAAATTCAGTAATTGCTTCAGTAGTTGACCACTCTTAAAAATGAAAAATCTAGTAATTAACCTTCTGTTCGTTAGTAGTTGACCACTTATACTAGAAAGAGGGTTAAAGCAATAATGTTGGGAATCATTTTAGTATGATTTAGTTTGAATAAGAAATAAAATAAGAAATAAAACAAATCAATTCCATAAAAAGTTCAATTCAGGAACAGAGTAGACGTTGCGAGTTCTGCTCACCTTGGTGTAAATAAACGTTCGCCAACACTATTCATATTGTACTTCAAACTTGAGGGTTTTAGATTTTAGTTGGTAGATGTCAGAGCAAGTCAACTGCACTTTTTTCAAATGATCGTTACTTCTAAAAACCTTATTTTTCATGTTTTTCTGAAAAGTGGTCAATTACTGATACATGGTCAACTACTGGTACCATTACCTTACCTCCCCAAAAAATGCCCAACTTCTTATTCCGAAACCCCAAAGCTATAAACTTTGGGGCAACAGGTCTCCAAACCTTACCTCCCCCAAAAATGCCCAACTTCTTATTCCGAAAACTCAAAGCCGTAAACTTTGGGATTCCCAGCTTTTACGACGTCGCTATGTCTCTTTTATGTACTATACCTACCTCTATCTAAAGACAGTGCATCCTCTAGAGTAGTGGCAAACATATTCACCAGGGAATCTACCTAATCAAAATCTCTCAAAAACTCCTCTAGCAACGAGTGCAAGAGTCCCCGCGATCCAATTGAAGGCCAATGACAAGCCTGTAAACCAACATGCCCGCCGACATATCGTTAGAAAACTGCGATCTGAAGCGATACGGGCGTCCCACGTCTAACCCTGCGTCGCCACGGTCACGATTAAGACAATAAGATTCCACGGTGTCCCCGTATTTCACGTTACCCACGTTATCTGGCCGTGTTCGGGACGTTGCTACATTTTCATCGGTGCACCCCGGTTTCGTAAGCGAAGATTTAGCTCCGAGATGATGACCTACTCTGCCAACGATAGGCGCAACAGGCTAAAAGGCGATCATTTAATAACTCACGCCGGCTAAAAGATTACGATCGGGCCTCGGTACACGGCGAATCGGATCACGGCCTGTAATCAAATGCTGTTACCGACTTTTATTACGCCGTTAATGCGACTGCCGGCTACGATCGTTCGTGGGCGCGCTTACTTCTGTCCGAATGTATGCGCGCCAACCGGGCGGAGGGGGCGTAATCTCCGATCGACGAAATAAATTCGACCGATTTCGTTCGCGGGGAGCTTCAAAGAGGAGTGCATCGTTGGCTCGAACGGACATCAGTTGCGTGGAATATACTCTGCGTAGAAATTAATTCGTCGTTTGGTCTTTGGGGAGTTGGTTGCAAGAATAGGGGTGACAGAAGAAGGGTAGTTGGGGGAAAGTGAGAGATCGAGGGGCAAGGTTTAAATAAGAGGGAGATTTTGATTTGAATGCTAATTTTGGAATAATTGTCTGTTTGCAGGCTGCGTGGACGTGAATGGCAGACCTATTTTGGAGTTCCAGGATGACCTGTCCAGAAGAGAAGCCCTCTGTGTCAAGGACGTGTCGTCGTTTCTTCTCTACCTCGCCCGTTTGCCTAGGTATTCATTCTACTTTTTTAATTAGTTTGAACTTGGAATATAATACCTAGAGGAATATAGCGAGGTCGTAAAATGATTTAAGATTTTGGAGCAAGATTTCTGGAACTCGTACTTCGAAGACAAATACCAACCACTTGTTCCGAAACCTCAAAGCTGCAAACTTTGAAACTCCCATAGCTTTTACGACCTCGCTATACCAAGTAATCCCTTCTAGGTATTCTACCTACGTAACAAATATACTTACCCCACGAACTGCTAAACTCCCTGCTCATCTAAACCGAGATAATAGATAGCTACCAAGGGAAACTCGCCTCTTTCGACCATTACATTCCAAATACACGATTTATCGCGTCCTGTCCGCGCTTTTCCCCACGATCCCCGCAATAATAACAGCGATCGTCCAGCATGAAATTGGCAATTTATTAATCCTCGCGGGAAAGGATGAAGCGTTCGCTTTCCAACAAACGAACCCGATCGACACCGGTTTCCCTAATAATTATAATTTCCCGCGGCCGTGACATCCCCGACACGCCCACCGTAATCACAGGCGAGGTGCGAAATATCGGCTTGTATATCCTTCTGCCCGACATCGTGCCCGCAACTACGAATCCCCTAGCGTCCGTCCCACCTGCCTCCAACAAATCAGCGCGGTTATCAATTAATCTCGTCTGCGACGTTTTTCTAATTAATCTTTCCCCGGCCACGCCACGCGAGGCTAATCAGAAACCGCTGAAAAATGGTCATCGCTAATTGCGATGTTAGTCGCGGGTTAATTGAATAAAGATGACGAACGACTGGCGTTTATCTGAAATTTCAATTACGTCGATCGCCCCGCTGAAAGGTAGCAACGTGCGTTTATTGTCGACGGCGAATAAATGGTAACAGGTGTGGGCCCTTCCCCGACGGGAACTTTTCCAACGGAACGGCGGCATGAATTTTCGATCCTATCGACGGCGCATTAAAACGGTGTTTACGGTGCGCGCAGCGTCGGGCTGGATAAAGGCGAGACGAGAAAGGCGGTAAATCACCGGCTACTTAACGCGCTGGAATAGAATTTTGAATAACGATCGTCCATTATCGCGGCATCGAGGAAAGTGAACAGGAGGAAACCGAATGTATTTCGCATTACGTAATATCGCTATTGTTCGGAGAAAGTGCATATTTCATTGATAAGAATCGGGCATAACGCCAATTTATTTTATTGCTGTGCTAGCCGGTTCCGTTTATTCGCGCCGCGTCCCTCGATCGATGGGGCCCGCGATCGTACCGACAATTCTTCGCCATCCGAGTGCTCGCAGCCGGAGGTACGATTTCCTGGTCGGAAACGACGAGCTCCCGAACAATCTTATACAGCGGTTCTTTAACCTATGTTAATACAATCGAGTCACGTTCAATTGAGGGGTCGGGCTTTTTCGGGGACGAGGGGGTCACGAATTTTTTACGTTTTCTTACAAGGGGGAGAGGGAGTTGGGTAGGTTGGCGTCTTACATTATATTTTTTTAAAATTAAATGTACCGGTAATTTACACATATCTATTCTTACCATAAGGGGTGATTTGACCCCTTATAAAATAAACGTTGATATATAGAAAGATTAAGGTATGCAAAGAATTTTTCTCGGTAAAGAATAAACTAAGATAAAAACGGAAAGGGAGAAATTTAATAATCTGGTAATATAAGAATTTACAGAACGTCAGATGAGCGAAAGAAATAACGATAAATAGACGATTTTAAAGTAAATTTTGAAAGCGGTCATTTGATCCCGCTTGGTACGTTTAGTGTTAACCTAATTCTTAAAAAACGATGTTTCATAGAACACACGAAAGCGAGTTAAATGAATTATATAAACCTGTGAAAGAATTTTAATAACTGAAAATATGCAATGTAAAAAATATTATGTAAGGAAGGGGGTGGAATATAAAATCTTACAAATTTTTATACTTGAGGGAGGTAAAAAATTGCCAAAAATTACCCTTACGTAATTTAAAGACAAACCCTTACTCGCATACATCACGTAAATTTGTTCTAACCATCCTATACCAGTTAAAAACATTTAAAATCATCCCCAACTATTTTAAAAATTCATAACAACTACGACTTAGGAGGTGCATCCGCGATTACAGCTAGTCACAAGATTTTATAGACATTAAATCACGCCAGCTGTCTATTTGTCTCGCGCCATGCGCTGCGAGCTCGTTATTCCCATTGAATATGATAAAAATATTATTTTTTCCCGAGGAAGGAGGGGTTGAGATTGTGAGCGTGGCGGAGTCCGAAGGCGATCGTAAAGGATGCGATCGGTGGCCGAGAGGACCGCGAGGTCGTCGACTCGGTCGTTTCACCGCATTCGTATGCTCCTCGGCTCATAAAACATATCACGTACGATAGCCACGGCAGCCTATTGCGGTATCGTTGATCGCGCGGCTTTATGGTGCCTCGTGCAACCGTCCTCCCGAGCCGAGCGAGAGGATGCTCGCGGTGGTGAAAGAGGCGAGGACGCCGGGGAAACCGCGCCGCATATTCCGCTCGGGGCTCCTCTCGAGAAACGTCGCTCTATCTTTCGGCATCTTCGAAGCGCGGTTTCCGCGTGCGCTCCCCCCGGGAGCCGAGGGAAAACCGGCCGGAAAGTTTCGCGATCCGGCAGCGATACTCGATGGATAGATTCTCGGGCCAATTTCGTCGGCGAGTTTCACCGCGATGTCGACTGGTGGGGGGTTGTAAATAACAGTCGCCTGCGTTGAAAATCGTGCATCATTCTTTCTCACGCGTTGGCGTTTGTTGGATAGAGTGTTCGTGGGGATGTAGAATTAGGAGTGTTGGAAGTTGTTGTCTTTGAAGACGGAATATGTAGAAAATATTGAATGTAAAATTAGAAATGTTGGAAGCTATTGTCTTTGAAAATAGGTAGGATGTGTGATATTTAAATTGTTTAGGTTTTGGTCAGGATTGGTTTGTGTTGAGGGGGATTCCTTGTGATGAAATTCAGATCTTTTATGGGGGATACTTATAGGTGATAGGTTATCTTGAATTTTGAATGGCAATATGTGTTTTGGAACGCCCACGATTGCAGTCCATTTTTTCTTACGAGTAACAGTTACCGTAAACTGAGGGAACATTGGCAGTTAATTAACATGTATCAAAAAAGAAAAAGGACAAAAAGAATTTATACATTTTGGCACTTGTAGTATAATCACAGAAGATAGAAAGAAATGTTATAATAGAATACTTAAAGCAAATGTAAAAATGGGAATTGTTTTAGCTAAATGTATCTGAATATAGTTTCATGCCATTATCCTGCAAATTACTAAATCCGCAGCGGTCGATTTCAGCAGTGAACCTGATGGCAAATAAAGCAGGCAAGTGGAAGCGTCCACTATGCGATCAGACGTTGCTCGTGACACAGCTCCCTCTCCACTCGCGCCCCCCGATTCTTTCACCCAATAACAAACACATCGTACCTACAAATTGCCCATTCCGAAGGAAAACAGAAACGTAAACATCACCAACGATTTTACCCGCCATCCACTGCAATTGCGAGTCTCGTCGAGAGTGTCCGCTGCCGATGGGAAATTGCAACGCTAGGAGCGATAGATAGCGAATCTCAGCGTAGCAAAATGGATTGCCACAAACAGGAAAATGAGTGACTTGAATCTGGTGGAAAAGCTGACCGCGTTCTGGGAGGCTCGGGAGAAATTCCGAGTCCCAAGGCCTACTTCGTCTCCTCGAACAGTGGATACCCATGAAACGGAATCACGCGAAAAATGCGGGAGCACGGTGGATGACGCGCGATCCCCTCGACGCGATCGTCCCCGCGGAGAATTCCTCGCGGAATTCCATACAATGTCCCTGCGTGCATGGAGGTTTCATCGCTCGCACTGCGCGGATGAAATATAATTATTCCGTAGCAATGAATCGCGCTGGATCTCGACGAGACATGGGAAAGCCTCCTCGGGAGGTCGCCAATCCCCATTTAGTTTACGGAATCGTGGAATCCGACGGAGACGAAATTTCGCCGCGGCGTGTTCCCACGATTGCGCGAAACAATCGTCGCCGGGGAGACGCTCCTCGCGGCGCAGCATCCCCGAAACGGGCACGCGGAAGGTCGCGGAGGTTGCGAAACATTCAGCCCGGTTGCACGGCCATTATCTGTCCATTATTACCGCCGCGTCGATATTTTCCAGTAGCCGAGAGGAAGAAAGCTGCGCGGTGCACGCGAGCTGGCCGCTGGATAGAATCCACCGACGAAAGCCAACAGTGTCATAATGATCCTCCGAGTGGAACACGATCGCCATAAATCAGCGTACCGGTTACGCGGGATTCATTAGCATTCTTTTTATTCTCTCACCCGTCCACGGCCGTTCGCTCGCCCGCTCGCAGTGGGAAAGCTGCAAAACCGACGTTGACATAGCGGCGAGTCTATCGGTGGCAGATTATTCGCGGATAGAGGAGGCCGCCGCGAGGATTATTTATACGCCTCGTTGCCGGGCAACAATGAAACGAGGATCTTGGGGTCAATTTTTGCATGCGTTGGAAGATACGTTATCTCGGGTTTCCTGCTGTTTTTCTGATATCGGGGTTTGTCGGTTTAACATATTTGTGTTTCTGATGACGATGAAGGTTTTAGATAAAATTAAGGTAGGCTTAAGTTGATGTTAAATCAGACTCAAGTCAGATTCGGCTTGGAAGTAGTGGTAGTAAGTAGTAATCAAAAAAGGATGAGAGGGGAATATGGTGACTAGTAACGGGTTTTAAGAAAAGAGGCACAGGTGGCAAACCCTTCGAGGGGCCAAGAGGTAGTTTACTCAAAAGGGGCTAAATGTAGTACAGGGGGAAAATATAGTGTTTAGATAGAATCATAATTTTGTTTGAAGGTAGGATCTGGGTAGGCTTTCTAGGCAGGGCCCAGGCGGCAGTAGCTCATCGGCCGCCCGTTAAATCCGCCACTGATGGTGACACCCTCTGAAGCTTGTCAGAGGGCCCACGATGGAGACTCTCTAATTATACTTGTGGATCTTAATCTGTTGGGCGAGTCAAACATTTAATTCTGAGTTATCACTCTTCTCTACGTTGGGCGAGAATCCTCATACTGAACCAGGCCAGAACTTAACTCAGGCGTTAGAAACTCATTCCAACACCTATCACATGTGGAAATAGTCAATACACCCTTGGAGTAGGATCAGTAAAGAGACAGAAATATAATAAGTCCGAATTGTGATACGATGGTTTCCTATGTGAGGGTCCATTTTCGAGACCACTATGTTTAGCAAGAGTTTTATAACTTTATGTCCCTTTCTCAGGCTCCAAACCCACTATACCACTCCCTGAACTGGTGAGTTTAAGGCAGGATACCAGGATTTGATTGCGATTTTGGAGGCGTTTTTCATGATTTTTGTTTGCATACTAAGAATGCGCAGAAACAAAATCGGTTTTAGTCATTTATTAATGTAACTTTAATCTGTAATTATACATTTTTTGAAACTGAAAAAGTAAAAAATAATCTCTTGTAGGTGGCGCCAAAATACATTCCTTTGGAAGAACACCGTTAGACGGCCTGTCAAATTCCGCTCTGTACATGGCTCCTAGAAAAAAAAATAATGTTCCTATTAACAACAATATTTTTTAATGCTGTACGTAGGGATCTTATGAAATTTTGATTTTTTAGAAAATAGCGGTTAGTTTAACAAAAGGTCAATTTTTTTAGGGTAAAAAGTTTATAAAATTGTGTACCAAAAAAAAATAACAACACAATTGTGCAAAGTTTCAAATCAATCAGACGAAACTTGTAAGAGTAATCTGACACGCCGATTTGAAAAATATTTGTATTTTTGCGCCACCTACAAGAGATTATTTTTTACTTTTTCAGTTTCAAGAAATGTGTAATTACAGATTAAAGTTACATTAATAAATGATTAAAACCGATTTTGTTTCTGCACATTCTTGGTATGCAAAAAAAATTCATGAAAAATGCCTCCAAAATCGCAGTCAAAGGTGGTATCCTGCCTTAAGTTGCCCACGACGAACGAAAGCACCGTGTCGAATCGGCGCTAGATAACGTCACCGAGATAACGGGAACCAGCATCCCAGCGTCCCAGTATCGATAACCACCGGCGATCCTATTTTCCGTATCAACCGATACGGCGATCTAAAGACGGCTCCTTCTCCTAATTGCCGGTTGTCGAGATTTATTAGCCCAAGGTCGAAGATTTTCACTCCGACGCCGCTTCCTAGGTCCGGCAAAACCTGTCGCGCGCGGGGCTGAAAAATCGCTTCGTGCTCAAGCGGTGCACGCCTCCATTTCGCGGGGGATTGAAGGTGAAATGGCGAAAGTTCCGGAACAGACTTCAACACACGCGTGTGCTGGCACACGGTGGCGTTTGTACACAGAGCGTGATCCTCTGCGTTGTTCCTCTGCCTTCCGCTGAATTTATATTAAAGCTATTTTACATGTCAGTCTTTCTTATGAAACTTTAGTTTAGGTATTAAAGTAATTAAAATAATAGATATAATATTGATAGATGGTAGCTAGATTCTCTGTATCTTAGCTTTCATGAAAAAACACCTACTTGATGAGGAATTAATTATCGCATAATGTAATGGGTGAGAAGTTTAACTAACTCGTGAACGAGATGGAGGGTGGGTTGTGACTAATCAACTTTTGTAGTAATTCACTTAAAACTCTGAACCCGACTGATTATATTCCAAAAACTGTATTCTGAGTACTGTTCAACACTTTCGAAGCCTCAACTCTTTGACAATTTAATAAAATTTCACATTGCAGTTCCAAAAACATATTTTCTATGTTCTAAATTCTAAAATATTTCCGTTTATGTTGAAAAGTGTAAAAAGCATGTTTCACAAGTGGTACCTTTTTCTTTTTTCTTATTCTTCTGCCAGTGCCTCACAAGCGATAAACTGTCAATAGGTTAAACTAACAATCTCTTAGCAAGTCTCAAAGCAATTATAAAAAAAAGAACTGCTCCAAACCGAATCCTCAGCGCAGCGCAACAACACCATCCATCCATCCATCAGAAATTGAATAAAACCCAAGGGGAGTCGAGAGTCCCAGTTCGGCTGAACCTTCACTCGAGCCACTGAAAGTCAGCCAATTCACGTTCCCCGAGAACAGATAACAATTAGTCGGCAAGAAGCGAGACGAATGCGCCGGAGTGTCAGTATCCAGGCAGCTGGCACCTCGTCTGGTATCGCGTATCGCGCGAGAGGGAGTCACGACGCAGATCGCAAGATGATAGGATCGCGGGGGATCTCTGGTTGATCCAGTTGTGCACCTGACCGCGTTTCTGCATGAGTTATGGACGTGCATCAATCCTTTTACCCTGCCCCCTCCATCGCGATCGTGGCCCACGTCCTCCCGCACCCCCTCCTCAGCCACCCTCGTGTTCGACGGTAACGGTAACGGGTTCGGCGAAACGTCCCTCGGTGCTATCTCGCTTTTCCCCCCGGGACGAAGATCTGGAACTGCAGTTTGCCGACCCACTTCCAAGATCGTATCTGCCTCTCGAGCATCTCTTTTCCTCCTCTTCCCTCGTTTTCCCCCGTTGTCCATCTCCCTCCCTCCCATGGTAGATAGACATAGATATTTCTTTATTCTTCCCCTCTGTTCCTTGCTCATCAGCGACGGAGTCTGCCTTTGGTCTTCGGCGGATAGTTGAATAGGATGTTTGATGCTGAAGATTTGTCGATAGGGGGAATTTTTTGCTAAGCTTTGTAATGCTTCTCTGGGGGAGTATTATTTAGTTTTAGACAGGACCGGTGTGAAAATTTTGTAATTTTTGTAATTTTCTTGTGAAGAAAATTTTTGGAAATTTTGGAAATTTCCTTACAAAAATTGTTGTATTTTTTTAAATATTTGGAATTTTTATGCTAGAAATTTTGGGGATTTTTTCATTTTCTTGGAAGAAAATTGTTGGCAAATTTTTGAAAGTTTTACAATTTTCTGGCAAGAAAATTGTTAGCAAATTTTTGAAAGTTTTACAATTTTCTGGCAAGAAAATTTTTGGAAAATTCTTACATGAAAATTTAGAGCTCCAAATCTTTTACACCTATGTTTTATTTAATATGTTTTGCCGTTACAAATATACAGAGTGTAAAAAAAGAATTCCATTTACATTTTGTTTATGGTGAGATGGATTCCTTTATTATTAAGCGTGCGATATATTTTGTTAGCGCCTCCTTCGACTGGCGCCCTTATGTAACGCATAACTTGCATAATGGTTTCCGCGGGCCCTGGATTTAGGAGATTATTTGTAGCTTTAATGAGGGGTATTAGGAAATTCAGAGGCACCGTAGTTTTGAAGTGTGTATAGAAATTGAACAAAGAATATAAAAGATAGACTACGATAAAATTCATGCTCGTATCAATCCTTGCGCAACTTTCACGGAAGCTTAAACACCGACAATGCGGTTTGGTGTACCAAAGCAATTCTTAACGATCACACGTGAAACTTTTTCTCTCCTCTAACCACCATGGATAGTTTTCAATCAACGGATTTCACAAAAAGTTCACGCCGAAGATTTATCCATGATGAAACAGACGTTGTTCCTCTGGTTCTCTACTGTCCCACTTCGTTTCTGAAGCAACACGCTTCGGAGGAAGCCGATTAACGCCATTAAAGCGTTGCACACGAGATGCTGCGCGTTCGCTCGTTTAGAGCAGTATTAACGCTATTAGAACGTTATTAGGAATATGGGTCTTCACGCGAGTGTCCAGCCGGCAAAAGGTCGTGCTCCATTTCTCGAGTTCTTAACTTTCTAATAAAAAATGTGATGTGAAATTCGACGAAATGGCTGATTACATCGAGAAATTGCGGTGGCTAAGAAAAATCCGCACGTAATCTCAGAGGTCGTGTTGACGCTTTCGTAATTGCAATATCGCCATTGATCGCATGCAAATACGTATCGTGACGAGACAATGGTCCATTATAGTGGAGAGGAATATCGACTTGAGCTAGCACTTTCAGCTCAATCGTTATGAAGAAAATGATCATCGCACGGAACACTTGCTACTTGAATTTTTAATAAATGGACATTAGGTGCTTAAAAAGAAAGCAATGGACTGACTGAAAAGTCTCCAGCACTGGAGAAATATAAATATTAGACTAAGAATACTTCGACATCCCTCAAATTTAATTAAATGTCAGGTTTGCTCTCATTAAAGGTCTTTAGAGATCTTTGTACTCTTTTCCATATTTAGTTACAGTATTCACGATAAAAAAAATAAACTTGGAGGTACTGACTTGAATTTTTCTTGTGAACACTATGTTTCTAGTGAATAAATTATTTCCTAAGATTTGATGAACATCCACTCGTTGTCTGTAAATATTGAAAAGGTATTCATCAAGTTGCCTTCATCTTTCCTGCATTCCAAGGCATATTAGAGCTTCGTGTAACACGGACAGACTACCAGTGGCTGCTGAATAAAACTTGGCTTCTTCTTATTAGACATCTGCAATTTCAATGCTAAGATTTGTATGCTGATCAGGTGCAGGGAGTATATTAAGAGCGCAGCGCAACGTTTTGCTTGACAATCGTCGTGTCAACGGTGCATGAATACCTCCTATCAGAATTTTAAATGAGGTACTCGAACCGACAAGTTGCATAGACGGCGTTCTTATCAAAGTTGTGTTACATGGATAAAACGATAACCGTGAAGGATGTTCAGTACCTATATCTCGCTTGAAACTACAGGTCTTTCTCGTTTGCAAATATCAATATTCATGCAAATACTTTGCATGCAAAAACTTTGAAAAATGGAACGTAATAATCAGTCTGAAATATGGCATCAGTTCTAAATAAGGAAAAGGTAATTTCCTTTTGCATGTATTTAAAATATTTTACTCAATAACGTGTGCAACAGCATAAATATCGAATATTTCTCGTCAAATATGTCACACTTTAAAAATGCACAGATGTATCAAAGAAATCAATTTAGGGTAGATGTCTCGGGTACTGCTAGTGTTGCTAATATTACCACTTTATTTATTTTATTTACAAAAACGTAACGTATAAAGAATAGTGTACAATAAAATAATAATAATATTAATAATAATACCTAGTAATAAGAACAGTCCCAAATTAATAATAATTTTTGCCCACTATTCTTCCTGTATCACGTTTTTATTAAATAAAATAAATAAAGTGACAGTAATTGGGACATCTACCCTAATTGTATTTTCCTAAAGATTAAGGTTTGGAAAGGCTTAGCTCCCTCGACCAAAACTGAAAAGACAGTGAAAGCTTTCTTCTTTACTTTTGAAACCTCCATGTTTACAAAAAATCAACTACATAAAAAAATCGACTAATTTAACCCAAGACCTTATTATTCCCCCTGGCATGTAAAAATGACTACCCAGAGGATTGGAAATTGCAAACAATCACGCAAATCCATTGAACGTTGCTCGTAGTTTGCGGAACGTCTAGCTACGGAAGGGCATGGTAGCACGCAGTAGGAGGACGTATCCTCGCGGAGACGTTCGGTCGTATGGAGAACGGTTGGCTGGTCGGTCGGTCGTGACGAGGTCTTTGCTCGACAACCTTTGCCCACCCAGGTCGCAGCTGTGGTTTTAGGTATACACACGATGAGCCGTCGCGATACCGAACGCCGCGATGCTTCCACCAGGCTCTAGCTTTACAATGCTGCTAATGCATGAGTTTCTTCTTCGGGAGTGGGCAGTGGCGTAGGGAACGTCCGTCGTGCCACGACAGTTACGATCGAATTGTAAATCCCACGTGTGTCAGGGTTATGTGCGGTGCCCGTTCGACGGCCGCGCGAAAAGTCCAGGGGTTAATTGACGAGCCCTTCTTCACTCCTGGAGCACGTTTCGAGGAAATCCTGGCAGGCGCGTGTGAAATTCCTGGTGAGTTGCTGTCTCTGGTCTTTTGGGAGATATTGGATAGGTGGTATATCGATTACGAGAATTTTTTGTGCAAATGTGGTAGAGTTGGTATTATTTTTATTTCACTTTGTAGAAGTTGGGTCGTTTCTGAGGAGCAAGTAGGAATCTTGATAAGGGCCACGTGGCTGTGGGGTTTAAATTTAAATGTTAGGTGAAGGCTGACGAGTGATTAGAGGTAAATTCGAATAGAATACTGCTAGCAACATTATTTCTAAAAAAAATCGGATCACGTGGAAATAAGAACGAGGGTGTATTCTAATACGATGATAATAAAGAACCCTTATTTTAGGTTCCCTTATCTCAGGAACTTGTAGAAGAAAATATATTCGTCCCATAAAATCTACCCGAGAAAGTAATAAATCACTTTTGGTAAATAATAATAAAGAGAATATCTACAAGCCCATATTTCTCAATTTTGTAATTCACATTGTATCGTAAGTGTGTTAAACGACTACATATTCGGATCATTTTTACGCAAAGTGTGGTCCCGTCACGCTTCATTCGAAGCGGATTAAAGGAATCGCTAGCACGCGCACAAAGAGTGGCATTGTGAGCGGTGGATACGCCACTGTGAAGAAGTGGAAGCATGATTGCTGTATGTATGAAAGGGGTCGAGGGGACGAGGGAGAAGGGTGCCACAGGAGCCGCGTGAGAAACGCTGTGGACTTACGCGAACCACCCACGTGTCATAACTAAATGCGGACCACGATACGCTTTTCCTGCATTCGATACCGTTTTACGATCTCCGTGTCCGCCGCGAAGCCTTCCAACTGTTCCAACTTCGCCCACCGCGGCGCTACGAGTTTCTGCGAGCTACTGCCTACTTGTCGCAGGACTTGCAAAAACACCACAAATTTAATTAGTAAATTTTTCAAGACCGGTTCTGGACGAGGGGGTAAATAAACGATTGATAGAAATATCAATCTTGATATATAAAGCAGAAAGCTTCTATATCTTTGTGTGTTTATCTATCGCCTAAAAACTTTCAAATGATGAACTCTGGGATCACGAAATGTGCCTCAACTTATTATGCCTGACTAATCCAGATGAATGTGACTATAGACCCAATACGTGGACACGTCCCAGTAGCTGGACACTGGTGCAAAAATACTGATTAGTACATTTAATATCCGCTTTATCCAAAAAAGAACTATTTTATTAAATTATTCAAATATTTAGTAAAATATATTCATATATATATTTGACTAAATATTTGAATAATTGAATAAAATAGTTCTTTTGCACCAGTGTCCAGCTACTGGGACGTGTCCACGTATTGGGTCTTTTACCTTATTTTCACAAAAAAAAACTAAAACATATTTTTTTTATAAAATTAGAATCTAAATTTCGGGCGAAGCCGAGTATTAAATCTAGTTTTTCATAAAATTCTTCAACTTTTAAATCCCTGAAATTCTGTATTCCCTGATCTTGAAGTGAATGAAATACAAAACACTTAGGAAGCTATTATAATTATAACAGAGCAAATTAATAAATATCTTCGATAGAATTCTTCAACCTTCAAATCTCTGAAATTCTGTATTCCATGATCTTAAAATCAACAGACTACTAAACACGTAGGAAGTTATTATAAGTACATACATAACAAAACAGTATAACACAGTAAAGGGGTGGCCTATCGTAACCTCTACCATCCCAATATGTCCTCTCTACCCTCTTCAACAGAACTCGCGATTACCAAGAAACTCGATACACCCTTCGACAGCGTAATTGAATCAGTCCCCCGAAGGTCGAAGGGAGACGATTAATCGTCCTTAAAAGGCTGATGCCGGACGGACCCGCTCGCGCGTCGCGTCGCCGCAGCCAGCGACTCGTTTCACTCCGCGCGCGACTCGCAGGAGAAATCGCCACTTCACGTGGGAGATCGTGTCAAGCATCGAGCTACCGTATCGCGGTGACTCACGCGTACTCGAGGAATGTCTCGATAGCTTATCCCGCGAGCATACAACAAACGTTTCGCCAGCTGTCGAACGTAATTCATCGCCGTCGAGCTGACCGGTACGTTCCATCTGATTGCAGCTCCGACAGCGCTAAGAATGGATTCACCCTGCTGGTCCGAGGGTACTCTGCCGAGTGTTTGGAGTTCCTGGACAAGGTCCTGGTCATCGTGCAGGTAAACGATCGCTCCGATTGCATAATTCCCCGCGAATCGCGTCCTCGGTGATTTCGTAAGAGCCATTGAGACAGGCAACAAGTATCGATTGTGCGCGGAGTACAATGGCGACGGTTGCTGTTGCAGGACCGAATCAACGTCTCCCAGGCGCTGCTGCAGGCTTCCGTTGCTGAGGGCTCGACCGTCACCCAGTTACCTTTGAGCTGCGTCAAGGTAAGCGGCGAACAATTAAGTAGATCCTTAAACGGCGCTGCACGGCCCCCGCCTACCTTCCATCCAATGTAACCGGCCCCTTTTCTTCGAAACATTGTTCCCTCGGTCCAAATTCCACATTTGTCGCTGGAACCGTTGCCCCTCGAGGGCGTATTGGCGAGTGGTTTCGTTTCTACGTTGGTCGCTTATGTACGACGGCGGAGAGAAAGGAAAAGGTTCCTTTTCATATGGAAAACTGTCGACTGGCTCCAGAATGCGGCCTTTCAGAACACAAGAGGGCGCTCCAGCCGGCCATTCTGTTCCCCTGGTGTTTAAGCGTTCTAAATTCTGCTTGCAGACGACCGTCGTGGACGACGACGCTTTGAGAAAACACATTCCCAGGCGGGAACACCACGACCAGCCCCAATGGATCGCGTTTTATAAGGTAATTGAAGTTGCGCTGCTTTTGCGTTCCCCTTGAGTGTTTCCTGCGTTTATATGGCTCTATTGTTCTCCTGCCGCGTGTTGAGACTTTCGTAATTCACTTATGCACGTGGAACGAAAGCATTAGAGACTAATTTTCTGGATTCGCTTGACACAAAGATATTGCGAAGCAGTGGTGTACTAGCTTTGCTTTTCTTCGTGGGCTGTAGACTGTTTTAAAATTATTCATGCTTCTATTTATTCAATTTTCTGGATGTCTACTTAGGTTTAATATTATAGTGTCTTCCCTTTCTGTAGTCACCAAAGTAAGCATGTTACAAAATATTCATTTCTTGCACGTAACTCAAAATAAGTCAACTGTAATCAATTCCGTCTAGCAGAATCAAAAACCACTTGCAGCTCCAGTATTATTCATTATAGGACTGTAACGAATATTGGAATCATCTAAGTATTCGAATATTTGAATAATAATTGAATATTCGAACACTCTTAATCATTCGAATCTCAAATTCAAATTCTCTGGTATTAGAATATTTTAATATTTCCGAATTAATCGAAGAAACTATTTGTATTCGAAATTATTCGAATAATTTGAATATTTGAATAATTTTAATATTTGAATATTCGAATACTTACAGCGCTAATCCATTCCTCGACGCATTCGAACCATTTTTTACCTACTCAAACAAGTACCACCCACCCAGCAGATCCCAAAACTTCAACCTCATGTATAATCGACGGTAGACAAAATTCGGAGTCGTAAAACTGGGAGGACCACAAACGAAAGCAGGCACCTATTATTGGGTTAAGTGGTTGAAACTGAGAATCCCAGAAAAAGTGACCGAAAGGGCGTTAGGGACGACAAAGCACTTCCATTCTAAATTACACCCTGTTAATCAGTTTTTAATACGCTTTTTATAACATACATAGTCCTGTAACTTGCAATCTCTTGCCCGATCTTCGAATAGATAATTCTGTTTACCACCCCGCGTAATTTACGACTCCAAGTTTTCTCAACCGTCGACTGCATACAGCAATAACATCGTAAGCTTCCGGTCCGTTCACTCGAGCTCCAAAAATCATCAGGCAAAGCACTTGGCGGCGCGATTGCGGGATTCCTCGAGCGGACGCTCGGCCGTCTCGAGGATCCTAACGACCGCGCGATTCAACGTGGCCGAGTGTCGCAGTGACAAGCAAATCGGCCGAGCCCGTCCGCTCGAATCGAAAGTCGCGACAAATTGCTTCCGAAAAGGATCGCGCCTCCGGTCACGAGGACCTGCCGAGGGACGGGCAGGGATCGCCGCCGACTGGTTGACTGACTGTCACGAGCGGTGATTCGGCAGGTTCGATGAAAAATGAATGCTCGGACGGGGCCCCGGCCGGCGAAATAATTGTGTCGGCCCGCCACTCTCGAGCGGGCCCCCTCGCGCCGCAATTATTGTCGGGGAATTTATCCCGCGACGGTGGCACTGACCGATGTTACCAATTTATACGGGGCTTCTCAAACCACCGGGACCCCGTAATGGCGTTTTAATGGGTCCCGCCGAAGAAAAAGGCCGCCCGCAGGCCCCCCGACCCGCGCGTCGCGATCACGATTCGTTATGCTCCACGCAATTTTTTCCACGCGATCATTCCACGTTTTCGGCCGCTGGAATCGCGCGTAATGCTGGAATGCCGGGCCTTGGATGACGCAGAGCTGGTAACGGGATAAAATTTTCGCTCTCTGGCAAGTTACTAGGCGTGTAACGCGGAGAGATTCGCTGTTGGGGGAGTTATAGACGTTTAGAGGGTAATGAATTTTCATTAAGGGGTTACTGAAGGTTTCAATTAGCAAATTGGCGGAAATTATGGACGTGGTAGTGTAGTAGTAATAATAATAATAATTAAACGTCTTTATTATACCAAAAAAATGAAAATATAATAGAAAAAGATTTATGAACACAGAAAAAAGAGAAAAGAAGTAAGAGTGGTGAAATAGGCGAGGCTCAGCATAGCTACTATTAGGCCTGACCTGAAAGAAAAACGGAGGAAAAGAGAGATAGTGTAGAGGTAGTATGTAGAATAATTTGTTTAATACGTAGGTTGCTCGAAATTTATGGACAAAATTGAGTTTAAAATTTTGCGCTTTCTAGACCTCGTATGTGGATCTATACGTGAGATTGAAACTGATTGAAGTATATAGTATAGAGATAATTAAAAATAATTATTCGTAAAAGGGAAATTGACTGAAATTCAAGGTTTTCCATTACAATTCCCATAGTAATTGCGGTTTCATAGATTATTATACATAGTGTGCAGTAACCTCGCGCTATGGGTATGGCCGAATAAGTATAGTAAAAAGTGCCCAAAACCAAATTACACTTGGTGTATAGCAATTGATAGGCTCCTCGAAGAAAATTATTTCTGCCAAATATCAATCCGATACCCCTACTTCTAGGGTAGTTACGGGGTGAAACGTCATTTGCAGTTTAAGCTCCATTACTTTTCTTCAATTGAATAGAAAATTATAAAAAAAATAGAGAAATTTTCCCCATTGAGGTACCGTTAAGGAACTAGTTCTTGATCAGGCACTAATTTTTAATCAGTTCATGAAATAAATCGTTCTTTTCAGTTTATGTCATTAAATAATTGTTTGAAATAATTACTAACATAAAACAGGATAATTCAAACTAGTTCCTGACCTGATAAAAAATTAGTTCCCATGTATTTTCAGATGATCAAAAACTAGTTCCTAATCGCCTTATTATTCCCTAACCTTATAAATAATTAAATTATACTTATTTTCAACTTTTTAAAATTTTTCCTTAAAGTGTAAACATTAATTCATCTTTTAGTATAAAAAAAGTCTATGGTTGAAAGTTTTATTAGGTTAAAAATAAATATTAAAGCGGGAAACTCCCTAAACTGATCAAAAACTAGTTCCTTAACGGTACATGTCTGTGATTTTTTTTAGAATTTTCAGCTGCAAATTACGTTTCGGGTTGATATTTGGCAGAAATAGTTTTCTTTAAGAAACCTAGCGAGTGCTATAGATACACCATCTTTAATTTGGTTTGGGGACACTTTTTACCACACTTATTCGACTATACCCTTTGAACCAGGAACTTCTACCGAAACTGAAAATACCGGTATGATACCGGTATTTTTCGGTTTCATCTTCTTTTAGATGTTTTCTTCTTAAGAAAATCTTTATAGAAACCGAAATACGCAAATACCGGTATAACGTCATACCGATATATGCAAATACCGGTATATTTACCGGTAATTTTTTCGGTTTTCGGATTTTATTACAATTTTCAAAATATTATTAGTCAAGAATCTAAAATCAATATAGCGAAACCGATGGTACAAAACCGGTTCGGAACAAAATATACCTACCCTAAATACTTATCTCACAGAGAGTTACCAACAAACCTTTCGCACAATCACCTAACCCAATTCCATTCCCCACCTCACACTTCACAAACCTCCTGAAAAACCTTCGTGTCTATTACCTAACCACTGTAAAATAGCACAACGACAAACGCAACGATCCCATTCAACATACGGGCGCGCGATAAGCAAAGCCGGTCGAAAAGGCAGGCAGGTGACTCGGCAACAGTTAGCCGCGACCTTGCAGATAGCCGATCGAAAAGCGTTACAAGGAGAAAATTTCGCTGTTCCCTCGTCGGGAAATGTTTATAAATAACGGTCGATAGCGATGCTCGCCGAGATAGGCATTAACATAGCGCATCGCGGTCGCCTCGGCGCGATTGGGATTCTTTTGCAGAAAGTAAGCACTCCTCTTCCGTGAAAGACGCTCGGCTCTTTCCAGAAGCATCCAGGGAACGACGATTTACTATGCGTGTTCGAATAACACGCACTTATACCGAGTGCCTATTGCGCGCTACAGCCTTTGAAAATTTCAGACTTTCTCGGCTGGCAAATTGTCCGAGGTCGTCATAGATACTCGGGAAGGGGAATGAACGATGTCGCCGGGGTAATTTTTCATCGCCCTCTTGGCAGGATGGATTGATTTTTCTATTCGAGCCTAATCGCACGTCATTGGACCCGTTAGAGTGTCTTAGAAGCGCTCGATTAACGGGCTACTGGATGTCTTCAGCTCAGATAGGCTTGATGTGCGCTGTACACTCTTCGAAGAATTATGAACGAGCGCTTCTAGAGTTTGAGCTATCGCGACTGTCGAACCACTTTACGACAGCGATATCGACGAAGTCAGGGGGCCTCTGGCGATGACTGATCTCCCGATCGATCAATCTGCCGGATGATTTCGCGGAATTAAGACGTCAGATAGATTGGTGCTGGGAAGTGTTGCATGCTCGCGCATAAGCTTTCCTTATCTGTGATTCAGGTGGCCGACGCGGGCGGGTTTAGCATCTGGGCGTCAATCAGTCTTTGAACGTTTAATATTACAGTTGCGAAGACTCATCTGGGGTCTTTGTGGGAGATAAATGGATAAACAAAGATCGTTCGATGGGTTTTTAAGGAGGATTCAACATCGATGTTTTGGCATGTCTTAATCAACTCCAAACATTAATAAATACTGACATTCCCTCAGGGAGGAAGAAAATATCCATATATCCAAAAATATTAGGTCAACTAAAGTTCAACTAAAACATTTATTAAAAGTAAAAATATATTTACAAGTGTTTTTAATGACAGCACTATCTATGTACCTACGACTTTTTGCCACTTTTCTGGTAAAAGAACAAGCAGCAAAGAAAATACATTTCCATGCACTTAACAACTTCCCACTGACTTAATACATCCATCACTAAAATCTCCCAAATCCCTCAATCTAGATCTAGAATCTTCTCCTCTACACTTCTCGCCACTGCCACCATCCACGGTACTCATATCCAACAAACTAGCACCGATGTCACCTTCCGTTTCTTTCCGCAGGAGTACGACAGTCTGATGACAGAATGGCAGGCAGCGGGTCGCAGGCTTGCCCTGGAGATGTCGGAGCTGAAGGAGTGCAGCAGCGTTTCCAGCACGCTGACGCCCCTCAGCCGACTACTCACGGACCCCACGTTGAGAAGAACGTCCCGGGACGCCGAGGACGCGATCGCCACGCTGGAGGAACGCGCGGCGCCTCTTCTGCACCTCGAGCACGTTAGGTTAGAGAGCCTCCGTCCAGCCTGTCCATAAGTCCTGGACGCTAGAAAGTACGCGCGGTCCCCCCGGGGGCGAATCTCGCGGGGGCACCGATACGTTACTGGAACTTATTGTCATCCATTCCCGTTTCCCTGGCTCGCTCACTTTATATCCCCCGGTTCCGCTTTAATTATCCTGACACACCGGCGTCGACGAGAGATCTCTCCGCTCGATCGGCGGATAAAATAGCCGGCTCGTCTATTAATTTCTTTCTGCCGCGCGTAGATCGCTGAAAAAGGCCCGTTCAAAGGCGAGATCCGCCACGCGGTGACTCGTTAGTTTTCGTGACACCCTCTCCCCCCTCTCGCGACTAAGTTGCACGAACGTGTCGAGTGGTCCCCTGTGAGCGAGCACGTGCACGTACACAGGCTCTCGCGCGGGTA
The DNA here is from genome assembly GCA_929113495.1 of Andrena minutula. Lineage (NCBI taxonomy): Eukaryota > Metazoa > Arthropoda > Insecta > Hymenoptera > Andrenidae > Andrena > Andrena minutula. The sequence continues at coordinate 72,521,667 of OV815993.1, read as the reverse complement.
CGTGCCCGTCGGTGGGCCGGCTTAGAGCCAAGGACATTTTAATGCGAGGATAACTTTCGTGGCGTGCCAGTCGGCGCCCACTCGCGCGCCTTCCGCTTCGGGGACCGTCCCCGCGAGTTAGGGCCCGATGCTCCGCCGACGATAAGCCGCGACAAGGATTCCTAACGGTGCGCTGCGATCACGGGCCCTTTTTATCTTTCCAGATTGTCGGTGAAACGGGCACGGAGATTGGTGGAGGAGGTCGGGAACGCCGCCACCAGGCTCGAATCCTCCTTCGAGTCCCGACGGGCGACCATCCGCAACCTCGCGGTTCTACGAAGTATCGAGGACCAGGCTGACGAGGTAAGTCTGCTCTTGGAATCGCGATTCCCGAACAGCTACTCGACTGCCTTCGCAGTGGTTCTTTTAACCGTGGCTGGGGACTCTCTCCGCTCCCAAACAGGAGTGCTTCTCCATTATCCACCCGAGATTACTCTGTTAATATATTCGCCACGATTCGGAGAGACTGGGGTCCCATTATCGCTGAGGTGCTTGCGTGCCTGTGGGATCTGGGGCGCTTCAAGTCGCGGCCGGGTTAGTGGCAGCTGCTTTTAGCGGGATAAGGGGAGCTGTCTTTATGGTACGCCTTGAGATTTTAAGAATTTGGCTTGGGGGGATGAACGGAGTTAAGTGGGGTACTTGGTGAGCTGTTTTGAAGCTTTGGGAACTGTGGAAGTGCCCTTGAGGACTTTTATCACTATTTCTAGAGATAGTGGGAACTAAGGGTCGAGTTTTTAAGGACTGTGGAAGTTTTGGAAGCAGCGTTTTTGAAACTAGATTATTATGTGTTGTTCAATGATTCTTGGGAATGGTACAGGGATTTTTATAGCTATTCGACTGTTTGCTGAATGATTTATCACATCGAGACAGGTCATTTATTCACGCCTAATTTATCCTAAACGCTATGTAGGGTATTTTTCTGGACACTGTTCTCTTTTAGGAGTATGTACGTGGCCCGAATTCCAACGCAGGTCGAGTCAGGGGGTTTTGGCCTTGAACCAAAGGACCTCAGCTCGTTATTCACCGTGCCCATTAGAGACCCTGCCCGGGCCCTCGATGATTACCTTGAAATTATTACGTAGAGCGCAGGTTTGTACGCAAGTCTGGCTCCCTTGCAGACAGGGAGACCTTCTTTCAGCGAAGACCTAAAAATCAGCCGCATGTTTGCAGGGTGAAATGAGGATGCACGATTCAAATTAAGATATGAAACCACAGATGATGAATGATTAGACAGAAATTGAGGTTCTCGGTGTCCTTGCTGTTGTTGTCTTAAGTAAGGGGCTTAAAAGTAGCAGCGAGATTTAGCAAATTATATTCCTGCATATGACTCAGAACTCGGAACAGAATAATCTAAGATCTGAGGACTATCATTAGACTAGGACCAGACTATTATTCTATCAGAGGGCTAGGTTGCAGCTGTCGCAGCTGTTTCACATCCAAAGCAAACTATCTCTATTACCCAAAAAATATTCCCTTAGCAAACATGTAGCTATACGTTACAACCCCATCAGAAGCAAAGCCTACATTCATCAAGCGCACTCACAATTCTTCCCCCCACATTCATGCCATCCCTTCTACGCGAAAGCTACCGCTGCCCAGAGAGCAGATAGACAAAGGGCTCGTTATTCCATCTGTTGCCGACTTTCACTTGAGAAATCGCGCGGCCGGCCGGTCGCCGATCATCGAATCGGTCTCTCTCGTGCTGCTCGCCACGCCAAGGGAGCCAGATCGATCGAGACGCGTCTCGTTGTTCCCTCGATCACGGATCCAGGCTTTTCCAGCGGGCAGAGGAGTAGCACGGCCTCTGGTAACCTCGTTTCTGGCATCCTCGACGACCTCGTAGCCGATGTTCGGCCTCGTTTGCCCAGGGAGTCGTCGAGCGTGTCCCCCAGCTTTTGCTCTATCGCCCGGCCAGCCGGACGAGTGGAGGCGACGCGACGGGACGGGACGCTGTAGCGAATAACACGCGCTAATGCTTCTGAGCCGTATTAGGCGCGTATGGAAATCGCGGACGCGATTAGCCGCGGCTGCGTTCCAACGGGCTCCTCGCGTTATCGTCGTCGTTACCATAATGGCCTTGGCGGGGGAGAGGCCCTTTGCACATGGCCGAGCATAATCGATAATAGGGCGTCCTGGTGGCGATCCAACGGCGGACAACTGGCGGCGCATTGTGGGAATCGCGCGGCCCTGGAAAAGGATCGCGGAAGAGGGATCGGGTTTCACACTCCCGCGCGAACGAGTCGTTCTTCTGATAGAGTATAGACCGAACGGCTAGGGGGAGGGTAACCTATCCACCGGAGGGAGAAACCTCAAGGCTCCCATGAATGTCCCGCGAATTCGCGATAAATTGGCGGACGAAATGTGGGTAATCGCGAGGCAACGACGCGATCGCGATCGATAAGGGCATGGGCTCGGTAGATACGTGTATGGGAGACTGCTCGAGCCTGCTGAGAGAATTCTAAGTGCAAGCGGAATTTCTTCGTTGAGGGACAAGGGAAAGGCATGCGAGATATTCGATATTGTATAATTCGAGGAACGGTACAAGTGAAGAGTACATATTGATGATTTTATGAGTAGGGGAAAGGTGGGATAGTTGATCACACTTTTGCTGTTTCATTGAAATAATATTCATTTTTTATTGTAGGTATTTGTATCTAATTATTTATAGAATGGTTCTCACGATTTGTCTCAATATATTTACACGTGTGTGATAATTGAAAGGTATTTTTAATTACTAAATTTAAACAGTTTTTCCTAATAAGACCCCATGGTGTTCCTCACTGTTGGGGAGCTTTGACCGCTGCTACTTTTTCAAGCAAGTATCACATTAACTTAGTAAAACCTAAATGATACTCCAGTAAATATAAAAACGTGAAAAAATAAATTTTAATCCATTACGCAACATAAATATTTAATACATCATAAATCATACGATTCAAACCACGCAAACATTTTTCTTTTTACTTATTTATATCGTTTTTCTTTTTTATTCTATGCAGCTGAATGCCAGCTACACCTTGAAGTGTTATAATATTGCAAACATTAACATAACACCGCGGCAATAGGCACATATTATTAATAGGTACATTAATAATAACACCTCTGTGAACTTGTATCCCTTCTTTATCCCACCTTTCCCCTAAACTATTTTTATACCAAATTACGTAGAGTCGAGGGGTTGGAGGTATTAATTGCAGCATGTGCTCCACCCTGAAATCGCTGTTCCCGTTTCTGTCAATTACCACGTCGACAGAGCCCCTGGGGCGGCTAATGACCGCGCAGAACCGCGTCAGTTGTTTGCAACGGCTCATTGTATTATGCTAATTAGACGTGTAATCACTTTGTAGTACATACCATGTGCACGTAGACGGACACGCGGCTCGACACGATCCGCACGTACGCGCGACACACGTGACAACTCCGTTTCAGCCGGAAACACGTGAACGTGCTGTGACGTAACCCTGTCGTTCTCTACGAGACACGTTCTACGATCCTGCGAATTCAGAAGCTGCGATCGAATGAAGTTCACGAGTCCCTAACCTGCCTACGTGAACGGTTTGCTCTAAAATTTCCCATCACTTTCTATTGACTTTCTTCGGGACTGTTGGTTTAACGTCGATGGTCAACGGCACTGATGGGCCGAAATTTTTCGGATAGCTTTGCGGTTTGTTGATCTTCTGTTACTTAAATACAAAGGAAGATGGGCAATCCGGAAATTCAGAAAATTTAATATGCAGCTTTGCGTGCAAATACAATTTTGTTAGGGGTGAAATTACCACTTGAAAAAATGCAGAATTTTCTTTTTCGTAGAATATTTATTTTAAGAACGGTGAGGGATATCGAAAGAAAGTTTAAACGAAAGTTGCTACTTTTTTTTGTATCTACAAAACTATGTAAAAATAATTATAGAGAAATCTATACGTTTCAAGTTGGCTCACCACCAATCCTTAATTCAGTAATTATTTTGACGCAATTTTGTAGATATAAAAAAGAAATACAACTTTTGTTTAAACTTCTTTTCAATATCTCTCATCTTCCCGAGATATTCCACGAAATAAAATTCTGCATCTTTCTCAGGGGGTAATTTCACCCTCTAAAACCGCTACCATAGCACCAATAAAAAATAGATTTGTGTTACGGATGAACTACTCTACTTGCACACAAAGTTGCATAATTTTCTGAAATTTTGGGTAGCCTAACTTCCCTTATTAGTGTAGTTTGCCAAACACACCTATATAGAAGTAAACAAAATTCTGAAATTTGGAGATTCTTGGCCAGGATTTTACTCTGTTTAAACAGCGTTATCGATACCAAACCAAATTCTTCTTTGAAAAAAGAGCTGTAATTGTGAAGAATCTTCCATCTTTCAAGTGTTGAGGACACTTAATCAGTTTCGAGCATTCAATTACGTAAGATGAACACATTGACGTGGTTGACTCGGTTTCAATATCTCCAGCTTCTTTCAGAACCCCAATTTCACAATTATCTTTCCATTTAACACATTTCAAAGGCATAGCTTCTAGCAAGAAACTTTCGAACCTGTGTTGTAACAGAGCCCGCTAGAGAACTATCTTGAAATGTGCAAAAAACCATCCCGAAAGGTACCACACAGGGATTATGTATCTAGTCTGCACGAAGCAGTGATGCTAAAAGCAATGTTAGCGAACGATCTCCTGCGGCGGTCGGTTCCTTTCTTGCGTGGAGTCGTTAAGTCTGGAAACGGTTGTTCGGCTTCCTATACGCACAAAGCATTCCTCGATAATTAGATACGAGATGTTCTCTGCGCCTCGCTCCGCTGACGCGTTTCTGAGCAAAGTCATACCGACGGGACCTGTCGTTGACTTTCACCCGTCCTGACACTTGCGACTTCGCGTCGCAACTTTAATTTCGATCGCCTGATAAAGGCGATGTACGAATTCTCGATCGTAGGAGAACATGCTCGGAGGAGATCAAAGGAAATAGGGTTCTCATTGTCGATGGTCGTGAGTTTATCTGTACTAGGATCAACCAAACGCTTGACTTGAGAATAAAATTGCTATAGAACTCGAAACCTCAATGATAGAATTTTATATTACAGTTTTAGGTTCCTTATTTCTACTTATTTTTTATTATTTCATTCATTTAAAGCTCACTTGTTTCGAAAACGATTAATTAAAAAAAAAATACCACAAAAGTTAACATTTCAGCAATTGAAGTTTCGGGGACCAAATCTGATCGGTAAGCTTCACACGCGCAATGATCGTAACGTCATCGCCCCAGGTACGTTGTCAAATCGACGACTGACAAGCAGTCGGACAAATAAATAATATTATTCCAGGCATCAGTCAGCTTTTCTCGCTAGGTGGTTGAGCCGAAGATCTCGATGATACGGCGCCACAATTACAGGCGGGATTGTTCTTGGCGGCCGATGTATCGCGAAGGAACGATATAGGGAGCCCTTGAACGGCGTTCCCCTCGCGGCGAAACGTTTCTCCATATAAGAAGACGTTCGATCTTGATCGAAACGATCGCACATCATATATCCCAGAGAGCGCCTCGCCCTTTTTCTTTTCCTTTTCTTTCTTTTCTTCGCGTGGCGAACAGTGGCGCGCGTTGTTCGACAGGCGCGAGGAAGGACGCGGATTCCTCGCGTGAAGTGGGTCGATCCCGACAATTGTTTAATTGTTCGATCGGGGCGCGTTCCGCTTTCACGTGTGTCCAGGTGAAGATGAAAACTGAGAAGGAACGGAGGAGGCACGAAGTTGGTTGTTTGTATAAAATTTTATTTGGATTGCTACTATTGGGACGAAGCTCGATTCGGGATTTATACTGTATTTACGAATTTCTCGCTATTTGTTGGTTGGATTGTTTTTGTTATTTATCTAAGTTTTAGTTTCTGGGTTCTACTCATTCTTTACTGTTATATACACCTCAGACCGTTGCAAGTGTTTTTTTCTTTATCGGTTCAGTAGTTCTTGAAATATTTTTGGCATTGATTTGAAAAACATAGTTTTGAGATTAATCTTGTTTCTTTGAATTTATAGAAAATCGATTCCGAGGCCATAGAATTGATTTTCGTTTGGTGTTCTAGCTTCTGCGAATTCTTTATTGGAAAAATTGATTGTTTCAATCGTTTTAGGACCTAGGTGTATGCAACTGCTTAAATAAAATTCTTTGACTAAATGTTCTTATTATATTTCATCGATGTTTGTAGTGTAATTATGAGAGAAATGCTACACTTTAGGCAAAATCGTCACCGTGTCTAAATTTTCCTATTATCTAGGTAGTACTTACGATGAAAAAAATTAAGAAGGTAAGCGTGGATTAATCGTGTAGCTAGGCAAAGTAAAGTTATGAGTAAAAAAGTTGAGTAAATTGAGTGAAATAAGTGAGAAATGATAACTGTCAGAAGTTCAGAAAATGTAATGAATAATAAATAAGAGGTGATCAGAAAATGAATAAAATGCTAGCAAGCGGTGAGTAAAACTTAAATGAAACATGAACGCAACATGAGTTGGAGATGACCACAAATAAATAAAACATGACTACCTATAAAGTGTAATATATCATAACATTATAATTTAATTTGCGGGAATGACCATCAAACTCGGAAACCCATTAAAAGTATCTCATTTACCAAAGTTGTATCCTAAACGCCTTCACATTTCCACAAAAGTGAAACGCAAACTACAGCCATCTTCTTAGATCACAAACACCCACTGATCGAGCCTCGAAACTCCGAAGAAAAAACAGTGCGTCGGCATTAACTTGCAGCAACGACCTCGGGACAGCTCGAAGCGGATCAACTCTGTGCATTCCGTTATTACGCGTTCCACTTTGATCGCCTCGCCAACAACCACCTTCGTCCTCCACCCAGCCCTCGACGTTGCACGTCGGTCTTCGACCGATCGCCGTATTTGGTTCACGGAAATAGCGCGCGTGTACCGACCCAGCGGGTAGAGGAGGTGCGAGGAGACGAAAAAAAGCAGGGAAAGACGAAGAAGGATCAGAGGCGGACCGATCGGGCTCGAATTAATTGCCGTAACACCGGTTCCTCCCTCTCGACGAGAGCGAGCGCCACGTACGGAATCACGGCCGTGTGTGGGAAAGTGTGTTGAATCGGTCGAGGGACCGATCCTCCCGATCCTCTTTCAAGTATTTCGGCCTACAGTCGCGACAAAATGAATTCACCGCTCAAGGCCAGCAAGGGACTATGCCTGGCATACATTTAACTAACCCCCGGCTTTATTTCTTCTCTGCCCATGTAAATTGGAGGCTCCAGTGGCGCAATCGGGATTTAATCTTGGGGGATCTTATTTTTAATACAAATTCAATAAAATTCATTAGGTGATTATAAAAATTTATTTATGGAGTAAAATTCAGTTTTCTCTTCTTTTTACAAAGCTCGTGAATTAGGTACTTCAGTCGTGGTTATATGAATTTCCTTATTTCTTCTTATTTCCTTTTTCCATTTTTCTTTTTCTTTTTTCTTTCTCCTTTTTGCTAACTTCTTCCTTTAACCACATTCTCTACCTTTTAGAAAGATACAAAGTATACGTTCTGCAAAGTCTGAAACTAGGAAGAGTTATAACTAGGTACTATATCCAATTGCACATTGATGATCTTAAGTTCCTCCAATCAATACAGTTTTACAATCCTTTTAAGAAAAAAAATCCAAAGCATAGATTCATAGTGCAGATACCCACAATAGGAACAAAATCAATGGAAGGTTCATCGCAACTACGAGGTTATCCCCATCATACCGTTTCTTCTAACAAACCTGCACTTCATAACAGCAGAACTCATACTTAACATGATCCACCAAGGAGGTAGTGACCTTGACTGTGCAATTGATTTTGCTGCAACTGTAATTCCGTAATTGCGGGGCTGGCTCTCAGGGATGCGGTTCATTAGCTTCTTGTTGCGACTGAAGCGCAAGTTCTTTACCTGCTACCGATTTTCCTGCGAACCAGACTCGGGGAAATTGCGTTTTTGCGGCTAGCGATTCTTGATAGGAGGTCTAGGCATTGCACCCGAGTGATGTCTGTCGAAGTAATCTCATAGATTTTATTTCTATCGCAGAGTTTATACATCTACTGTTTTGACAATATGAAAGTTTGCTATGGACTTGTCTTCCTTGAGTTTTCCAATCCTCTAACTACCGTTTAGGCCTCCGCCCAGCCGAGCAAACACAAGGAGCCCAGCGAAGCTCAACCTCTTCCCTATTTGGCTCGGCGTATCTCAGACTTTTCCACCCAATTACGCGCGATGGATCGAAACCACATCACGTTTTACGTTTACCTCCACTTTCCACTAACTATCGGCTTCCTAGCCGGTATTAGAGGCCTCCTGGACTGACGATTACGCCGCGTTAGGCCAGCTTTGCTCGAGATCCAGGGACCGAGAAATCTCATTCGGCGAACGGGGCTGGAATCATTCCAAACGCAAGTCGCGCTTTCGAGAGGCTCGGAAAGAGCCACCTTCGTCTGTCGCCACGCACGGACTTCCAATTTCAGTGGAGATAAATACCGAAGAACGTCTCCAATTCATGAAACGATGGGGTGAAAAGAGAACTTTCACGGGGCGATGCCTGAGCAAATAGTGGTAAATAATACACGAATGATAGGGAAATTGTCGAATTGCTTCCTTTCTGCTAGATGATGATCGAAGTGCCATTTGTCATGGCGCGTTTTGCATAATAGATGTGTCTGACTAGTCCTGTGACTTTTCACCGATTAGCTTCATTGCAAATTGGGTCGCTAGAAAATTTTGGATTGTCAGGAATTTTTAAGGTTCTGACTGGAGGTGTCTCAATATGATTCTGTTGATATATTAAAGAATAAATTATATAGAATACTAGGAGCGAACGATTTAAATATCTGGTAATCCGTTAGCGCGAGAAAACTAAACTAAATAGTATAGTATTTAATTTACTTCCACCTCTCCCTTTTCTTTTATTTTTATTCACTATGTGTTTATTTCATTTTCGTTCCCATTTTCTTTTTCATTTTCATTCTCGTTCTCATTTTTATTTGCATTTTCATACTCATATTCGTTCCTCATTCTCATTATTACCTTCATTTCCATTTTTTCCCCTTCTTCTTCTTCTTCTCCTCTTCTTTTCTTCTCCATAGTTAAGTTAGTTAAGTATAATTTGATATATGTACACGCTGAATGTTATGTATCCTTGTTATATAATGGGTTATAACCTGTTTATGAATAATAATAATAATAATATAAAATCGAGTTCAAATCGTTAATAGAATATTATTTTGGCTCTTTGCTCTATAATTTAGAATATCTCACGTCAATTTATCGCTCTTCATGAAGAATCGAGACCTTCGATTGTATAGTGACAAATACAAAACTTTCGTTACATACGCAATGATCATTTCTAGTTTAACATTATCAATGTAATAAATAGTACGAGCAAGCAGAAGGCTTTCTTCGTGGCAGCATCTCAAGGTAATAAGCCCTGGGGAGTTGAGCGCGTGCTGCGTCGCGTGGATGCACTCGTTTATAGCGTAATGATAGGAAATGCGCCGATTTCGCGGATTATTACAGGGGTCGTTAGCGCGGAGTGGTCCATTTCACGCTTGGACGTCTGTGTCCAAGATGATGAATGCTTGCAAGTGCAAGGTCATTTGAAGGTCATGTACCATGGTATTCAATCGAACTCACCTTATCGTCTTTTATGATATTCGAGAAACAAAATGACCTGATTTCATTGAAAGGAAAAAATTAATCAAAGCCCTGAAGAAAATTATCTTACAATGAAGAGCTTCAAAAATTCAAAGTGGTTTGATTTCAGCTGTATGGAATAGAAATGTTTAAAATAAAATAATTCACTCCCCGAAACGCAATTCTTCAAGATTTCCAAAAAAAGTCATTTAAGTACAAATGCACAATGTGGAACGCGGGCCTTTGTTCCCACCGGCTCGCGCAAGATTGATGGATGTAGGACACGGTACCGATCAGAACTAAAGAACGCAAGCCAACGATCAAAAGGCAGCTTCAAAGGGATCCTCGCGGAGAACCTTGTATCCGTTTCATTTGCAAGAGATTTATGCGCCCCGAGCCCTGCGGATACGATCGATTGAAATTAATCGAAGGTGCCTAAGCAGCTGACGAATGATTGATACAAGATTGGACGCGGAGCGAGGTGCCTTGTCCCGGTAATGCTCCTTGATGAACGATGCAGTAATGAGTGTCATTGAGTGCTTGAGTAATCACCAGCACTGCGCGCCTCGATTTGCATCGAGCGCTTTGTACCGACGAAAGTAGAACAAGCTGATCATCGAAATACCACTCGGCACCACATCCTTTGTCTAAGCTTCCTGGAGCACAGCAACAAGAATTTAATAAAAATCAATCTCGGTTACACCTTCCTCTAGCCTCCATCTCATACCTCGTAACTCGCGATACACGCCCAACAAAGTCTCCAAAGAGAAGAGAAGAAAGATCCATCGATTCCTCAGTGAGAACTTCCAAGAACGCTGACGTCCAAAAATTACCCACGCGTCGCCCCGCCATAGTGGATTCGAAAGCGCGCGCGGTGCACCGGGGTTAATTTATAAATTCCTAATCGATCTCGTCCGTGTTCTCGACAATGGGCGAAAGATAAACGAGAGTCACGAACGGTTCCCGATTCTCCGCGGGATGTCATTTATCGGGGCCCGGTCGTCGAAGAAAGCGCGGCTAGTGCCGCGAGGGGGGAGGAAATTTAAGTGTCCGCGCGCGCTCACGAGCGCCACAGACTCGATCTCGCACGAGGGCAAAAGTCCCGTCGCGGCGGCTTCTTTCCATCAGATAAAGAGATGCGCGGGGCATAGCCAATGAAGGCGAACACTTTTCCTCGGCGATGGAGCCTGGCCCCGTCGCATTCATCCCGTTGTACTCCAGCGACGTGCATTTATAGCGCACGCGTGCATATCAGCGCGCAAAGACAGGCTAGGTGTATGCCTTTTACAACATTCCTCCCCCTGCGCCGCCCCTTATCATCTTCTAGCCATTGTGCGCTCGCAGCCGGGCTCCCTCATTGTTGAACGGCCGTGTAACGCTGTTTTCGCAATGTTGCTGCACTCCGGCCGCTCCGCGTTGCATAACTAATATGCAACTAATATTTCTAGCGGGCGGAGAGTTAAAAGGGGGGAATGAAAGTTTCATAGGGTTGCTTTGTTTTGTAGCTGCACTTTGGTTACTGATCGCAATTTAAAGTGGCGAGGGTGACAGGTAGGAGGAATTAAACGATAGAAGTTTCTGTTGATGTCGATCAAACTGTTGCAGACCGCCTTCTCGCCTCCGAGTGGGCAGAAGAATCGCGTAGAGGTTGCAACAGTGCTATTTGCCAAAAGCTTGTACGACACGGGGTTCAGCAAGGTCTCCAGTGCGTTCCCCTGACGGTCTACGGCGGCGTGGCCGCAGCATTGTGATTTATTAGCAAACAAAAGAGCTGGGGAAGCACGCTGGCTGCGTAGAATGCGACGGAGGCTGCATCCAGGCAATGGCCATCGTGCTGATACCATTGTCGTAGGAAAGCGCATGCAAATAAGCGGACCGGAGCCTCCTTGTTGTGTCATAACGCCTTATAGGTAGAATCCCAAGCCAAGCATTTCCTGCCGCGGTGGCGACGAGCCGGTCGTCCTTCTCCTCTCCGCCATCCCCCGGCGGTTTATCGTTTCCACGAAAGACCCTACAAAGGACAGGATGTCCACGGGTCATTGAGTCTCCTTTCCGAGGTTTCTATTCCCCGCGACGCGCTACCAATAGCTACCCTTTCCACGATCTTCACAGTCAGCCCTTTCCCGAACTCTCCTCGGAGCGTTTCGCGGAAGCACGAGGAAGCGAGAGGCCAATTATCGCGAGCACCGTGCTTCACGATTTTTAATTAAACGCTCCGAGAAGAGTTCCGCGCAGCGTCTCTCCGTAGCTGCAGATGAGCGTAGCTTATCGAGATCTCGTGATCGAGATAGGTCGCCTCAGCTGTGGGGACGTTCTTAAAAATTAGAGGGCAATTAATTCGATTAACACCCGCGGTTAATTGCGCCTAATTTGCTGACACTCTAATTGAGTCGTATAATGCGAGCACCCCCACGATTCTAAGGTATCCTATGAGTAGGTACGTGCTTATTTCAAGTTTATATTCCATGGTTATCAAAAATTTCGTCCCACGATGTAGCTTTCTGTGTTTGAAATCGCAGGATCGACGATCGCGGCGCTGTGGGCGCTGAAAAACGGAGAAAGTTACTTGGACGTTGGCGCGTACTACGTGGAGGTGGCGTCTTAATTAAAAAAGTTAGGTGGCGGGCTGCTCCCCTCAGAGGAGGTCCTGATCGCAGCGAGCCCTCGTGCCAAACGGTTCCTACGTGATCGCGCGGTACCGCTCGAGCTCGCTGTGGAAACGGTGGAATTGCGTGACTGCCGGCTATCGGGTAACAGAACCAGCGTGCGTCATTAGCCGAGGCAGAACTTACCGGTATTATACCCCGTCTTCGACGAGAGAGGTCGTGGAATCAACTTCCGGACCGGTCTGCCGCCTTGCGGGACACCGATGCCCTAGCGGGCCGGGATATCTGGTGTCCAGCGTCAAGCGAGTCCAAGGAAACGGAAGGTTAATGGGATTAACGCGGCTGGCGACCATAATTTCGGGGTAGGAAAGAGATTTCTTGGTCGTTCGGACGAAACGGAGAATAGCACCACGGGGAAATCGAAGGATAATTGAAGGAGTCGATGCTTGAAATGTATCGGGGAAGAACTTTCGGGGATGGCTGTTTGCTGATGGTTTAATTGAGGGTCGTGGTTAGGGTGATTTGGGTGTAATGGTTATGGGCGTTTGGGGAGTATCGTGACTTGCGCCGAAGCCTGATGAAAGATGTTTAAGTGGGGTTGAAGTGGTTTACTGTTTCGCAGTGGGGTTAATTGTAATGGATAAAGAAAGGGATGAACCTGAGTCAGACCTGGAACCGAAGTTGGGATAATGATCCTGGAAGGAAAGTTTTGAATTGTGGTGGAAATTGTTTACGATTCACTTATTCAGATGTTGAGGGATTAAGGGTCTATTCTACTTTGTTCGTCAAAAAAAGAGGCCTATTTTTCATAATTTTTTTTCAGCAACTAATGTATGAATTTAATGCTTTTTTTTAAGTATTTACTATGCCTTACTGTATGTAACTGTGATTTTTATATTTCCAAAATATAATTATAAATGTTTGGATTTCAGCCACAGTGTTAGTGCCTCAGTGAGAACGCGGACCCTCTCCGGAAATCCTCCTCGGCCCAAAGTGATCCTAAAAGAGAGAAAACTAGAATGTTTATGTGCTATAGGGGTGTGCGCATAAAGTGGACTAGAATTATTGATTTATCAACAGCGGTTTTAAAATGACGACCTTGTGAAGAAAATCTTCCAAATTTTTTGTCTATTTTTCGGTGTATTTTTTTGTGGATGTAACAAAACTATTTCTGATATTTGGATGATTCTAAGTAGTCCACTTTATCCGTACACCCTTACAGGACCTAATCATTATATTATTCTAATTTTAGGACCACTTTGAGACCAAGGAAGATATCCCCAAAACTCCTGTGTTCTCACTGATTCTGAGACACAAACATTGCGAATTAAATTCTAATTATATTTTGGAAATATAAAAAATACAATTCTCTACAGCAAGGAATACCAAACATTAAAAAAAAAATATTAAAATTCATACATTAGATTTTTAAAAAAAAACTTCATGAGAAACAAGTCCCTTTTTCTTCCAACAAAGTAGAATGGATCTTACTCCGTGTTCCATTTGAAAAATGATCACTCAGAACACAACCTCCCCTTGTAAACCGTCCCCCAAGACGAGTCTCGCGCCGGGAACGGTGGTGGAGATCGACTCGGAGCCGAGTTCTCATGGAAACTGGGCGAGGCACGGCGACTGACCCGATACTTCATCCTTTGGGACACGCTGGCGAACGATCTCGTTCCGACGACGGTCGAGCGTTTTGCTCGGCGCAATATCAGCCGGAGATTATACGTGTACAGAGCGTGGCAAAGATTCTGTTAAGATACGAGAGGTTCAGGCCGTGCATCATACAAATATTTACACGGCGTGTACACGTGCTATATAAGCCTGCGCCGGCTGTTGAGGTTACGCTCAAGCCATTGGTAGCGAGCGTGATCCATGGATCCGCGCGCCTTTCCTCCAACGATTTCGCCCCGTTTTACCCACGTAGATCTATCTTCCGAGCGTCTTCGCGCGGCGCTCGCTCTTCTCTATGCCCCGCGTGTTCTTTCTCGCCGCGCGGCTCGCTATTTATCTGCCCGCTTTTTATCCTTTTCGCCCGCGTGTCCAGAGACGTACGCGCGAAAGCGGAATTCGTCTTGAAAGTTGCCACGGCCGCTCGTAATTTCAGGCAACAGTATAGCCGCGCCGGTGAAACATTTCCACGAACTTTATTCTTGCTGGACGAACGGCCTTCCGCCGGCCGAGTCGCTAAAGTGGCCAGTTGATGAGCCCATTCAGCAGTTATTTACAGAATGTATTATTTCTCGTGGCGCTCACTTTCTGTTTTAAAATTTCAATTCGTGGTTACTTGTCTGGTAATTCGAGTTTAGCGTGAATTCAATTAAGACGGAGGAACCGAATGAAAGAGAACGGTTAAGGTGACAGTCCCTTGATCTATTTGAGCGAAAAATATAATTCAGATTACAGTTTTCCAGATGAACCAATTACCAGACAAGTTTAAGTTAACGAGAAGTAAAAATAAACGCAGAGGTCCCATCGCGATGGCCCGAGGAGTGAAACTCCAAAGGGTGAAACGTCCGCTAAAATCGAGCAGAATCTAAGCGAGAAAGCGACAGAGAACAATACGACCGCAGACCGCATCAAAGGCCGCGCGAGTCCATCGGCGGATCAATATTTATTCAGACTTGAGGATCAGAGCCAAGGCGTCTGCAGCTACTTACGCCGCACCGCCTGACGGCGGGAAACGCGCGGCGTTCGATTTATTATTCGAAACTCGCGCGTCTAAATAGCGCCTCGACCCGTTTCAGGGAAAGCGACAGAATTACGATCGAGATACTATAAAGCGAGCCCGGATGGCAGCCAATCAAACAGCCTCTCTCCCTTCCGCGGCTGCCCGCTCGAATATACATTTCGCGATACCCGCGCGAAATTATCGTCTTTACGCTTAATCACGGGGTTAATTGCCGACGCGCACGTATCCCGACGTCTGGCGCACCGAAAGCGCGATTATCACAATTAATTGAACGATTACGTTATCTTTCTCTCCCTTTCTCCGGCACTGGTCCCTATCATCCGGTCCCTCCGTTCCCTGGTATCCACTTTCCAACCGCGAGAATCTCTCAATCTCTCCTAACGGTTGTACGATTCTTCGTCCTTTCCCTGTCCGACGATAATCTATACCCATAACTTCTCCGCGATAGCCCCGTCCCGGTCTTTCGTCCGCCGTCTACTCCACTCCGTTTCCATGTTGCGCGCGTGTGTTTGCCCGATGATGAACGAACTTTAAATCAGTCACAGCGTATTAGCGGCAGTAAAGGCGGATTACGCGCAGGTTTACCGCGAGCCCGAGATTTTTCAGGGTCGAGGCGCGAGATCTAGTAACGTGGGAAGAAGCGGCCGGTAATTAAATGTCCCGGGACCGCGGTTTATGTCGTTTGATTACCGATAATTGACAAATTACACAGAGGCGGTTACGTGGGATTTGGTAATCGATTCCGATCGTTTTGATGAAGGGAGGGCCGGATTTTTCTTTTTGAACTTGAGCTTTACGTCACTTGGGTTCGATGGCGGATCGAATTTCTGGCGTGGCTGGGTAAAGGTTTCGCGATGATTTTCTTTATTTTAGGAAAAGGATAGGAGTACCATTACAGGGAATTTTATACCTGGATGCTTCGTTATTCGGGTGTTCTTCTGATCGAACGGGGAATGCTCTCGTAGAACATTTGGTATAATTAATCCTCTGTGGTCACACTTTATAATAACAAATTGGTTACATGGGGCTTTTTCCACCCCAACGTCATTTTTTATCTTCTAACTTTTGAGTGGTAGGTAATTGTACATTCGTAATGCTTTAATAATCTTTTTATAGAAATGTAAATTTTGATATGTTGAATATGTTTGATATGTTGAAAAATGTATTTGAAAAAATAGCTGTGAATAAACGCGATTTTTTTGTTAAAATTCACAAAATTTTTAAATTTTATTATTAAGGTTTTATTATTAAGTTTAAAAACTTACAGAAATATGCGTGACCACAAAGGGTTAATAATATTAATAATAATAATAGTAGTTTAATTAAGGAGAGAAAAGATCCACTTATACAAAGAAAAAAGTTGCACTAAAGCCACAATAAAGTCCTCAAGTATAAAGCGTTGACATCATAGATCCCTAAGCATTAAATAATCATGGCATCTAGTTAAATCCCCCTTAATGGACATAATTTAATTGAAGTGTCACGCCCCGATTTCCACGAAACTTTTTCCGATCTTATAATCAGTCATTAGTTACATAATCATTTCACGTGAACAGAGTTTGAATTTGCAAAACACGAGGCACACTGCCAAACATGGACTCCAACATTCCCCACTTCCTTCTAGACCTGCGAAATTTTTTTAAAACCGAAGAGTAACACTTCACGCCATACCCTCGTGAGTAGCGTGCAGCGTTTTTCCTCGACACGTCCCGGGTGTTATTAAAAGTCTCGATACGATCGAACTGGCCCCCAAGAATTTGAATACCAGGGCATCGTAGAAGGCGACAGGCTGGCTGTTTCGTCGTTTTCTCTCGCCATCTTGGAACAGGTTGCCGGGTACACGACACCTGCTCCCAGACCTGAAAATTCTTTCGCGGGGCCTCAGCCTCTTTATCGAGTTTGCTCATCTCCAATCAAGCCCACTCTGCGGTGTCCGGCGAATAATCTCGCCAATATTTCGACGGTCAAATCGACGTTCCAGCACCGAAGCTCGCATACTTTCTCGACACGCTCCTATTTCTCCATCATTCCAGCATTATTTTGCTAAAACATCACGTACGTATTCAATTCTCTCTGAATTTAAATTTAAAATTCACTCGGCACAAGCTTCTAAAAACAATTTAAAATCATATATCATAGCTATAAGAGATTAAATAAGGTGTTCCTTCGCCGAGGATAAACGCGTCGAAAACTGTTAATCGATGGCCGAACGGACGACAGAGAAATTTCCCATTTCTTCGTTTTTCCACTGGCAGAGATGATAAATGTGCCGCTTGCCGGTTCGCGCCAAGTGCATCGTGTTTTACAGAAACTTATCGCAACTAAGTGAATCCCGATTAGTTTGCTATGCAGGATTTATCGCGCTGATATACATAACTGGTCCCAACAGTGGTTTGTACTTTATATACAGTAGTCCACAGAAGCTCTCGCTGTGTACCCACTCGGATTAGTCGAGGCTTCTGTCACAATAAACACCCCTGGCACCCGCTGGGATCGTTCGCTGCATAGTGGCTACGATAACTTTGAAGCAAACGGCGAACAAACTTCAAACGCGATACCTGAATGGGTGTCTTTGAAATGGAGGAACCATTGACGGACCGTCGACTTTCTCTTTCTCCGATTATCGTCGCTGCTGGTTACGCAAAGGGGTTCGATCGTAACGTCTTCATGAGATCGTAATGAGAAAAGTGGCCATCTTCCCTGCGGTTTTTCTGCTAACTCCGCGAAAGTAACGCTCTGTGGTTGTACCACGCGCGTCAAGGGATACGGGCTTCCTCCACTTCGCGGTCACGGATGCGTATTAGCGGTTTCTGACCCGGAAACCGACTGAAACCCATACGTGCTCCATTAACTTTCCACGAAATTGATCCCGATACCCTTAATTCGCCGCGAAAGATAGATTTCGGTGAAATCGCCAGCCTAAATTGTTCCCCATCGCGTTCTGTCCTGCATGTTCAACGAGATTCTGATACTCCGCGTTTGGTGGGCAAGAAAGCCACGTTCCCACGTGTGCAACGTGTGAGGCAGGTCTAAGTGTTTGCATTTAAAAATTCTAATCGTAAGTTGAGAAGCCTCTTTGGTGGTTGGTCTCAGTTAACAGTCATTCTTTGAACACTTTGAGTGCGTTCTGTGAAGTGATAAGTTTGCTTATTGAACATTGGCTTTAACTTGACGGGAATATCTTTGACAAATTATGACAGTAAGGTAGTTGACCCAGTCGCCGATCGGTTTAGGCCTAGTCGTCGATCACTTAAATATTGAGATTTTATAAGGTTTTTGAACAATATTGTGATGATATGTGTAGGTAAAGACTCTTAAATATTAACTTGCAATTTTGTCCTTTACACAATATTGTTCAAAAACCTTATAAAATCTCAATATTAATTCAAATGATCGACGACTGGGTACTAGGGCTGGGATTATTCGAATAATTTAATATTCGAATATTTTACAAGTATTCGAATGCTACGAATAAACTTCGAATATTTGAATATTCGAATGTTATTATTCGAATATTATTCGAATATCGATGTATTCGAATACTATTCGAATATCGCTGTATTCGAATAGAGCAGTAGGGTAGGGCGGGGCTTAAAGGTCCAATTTGACTATTTCGAAGTATACTGTGAAAACCGAGCCTACTATATCAAAATATACAACACTAATCAAACAAACAGTTATCTGACTCAATTTTAACTCAATTTTTGGTTGAATTATCATAATAGAAATATGTCATTTTACAATTTTTCTAGACCTTGTCGTCTGTCTCTTTGTGCCCCATAGCAGGGGTAAAAAGGGACAGCCAGGAGGCAAAAAGGTCCAGTATTTAATTTTAATTTTAAAAAGGTTTTATGAAATAATAACAATATTTGATTAAATGAAATTCAAAAGTTTATTTTTATTCCAAAAACAAAACGTCAAAAGTACTGTAATTATTAACAAAAAAATCTTTTTCATAATTCAAAAAGCAAAAGATATTTTTATAAACGTAACACAAAAATAAAATTCTTCTTTAATTATAACTACAACGTAGTAACTTAAGTAATATTTTTTGGTATCTCTATTTTATCTTAATCAGACTCATCGTTTCCTGAATCACAATTATTACAAACAAAGTAAATGCAATCTCTGTTTGAAATACATTTTTCATGGGCCCATTGTTTGTAAAGAGTGCATTGAATCCAACCTTCACCTGGAACACTGTCACTGTACTTCTCGCAACAAATCAAACAGAAGTATTCATCATCAGAGCTGGAATCACTGTTAACCTCTTGTAAAATAGCTTTTTTTACTTGCTCAAGTTTTTTATTTGCTTTGCTTTTCTTGTTTACACATTTAGCCTTTTTCTTGTTCGCGATTTCTTGTTCTTTACGTAGATTTTCTTTTTCGGGTGTATCTGTTAAAATAGCAATTTTACGGCGTTTTCTATTAATAGTTGACTTTCGTGGTCCGGCTTTAGGTAGCGGTCCACATTGGACCTTTTTACCCTAACCACGTGTAAGTGTTTTAAGAGGTTATAAAAAAATTACCGTTCAAACTAGCTAAAAACTAATAATAAATCGTGAAAAACAAATAAATCACGTATACTAATAAACTATGTTTAGGCATGGTAACCGAAATAACACTGCTCGAAACTAAAAAGAATAATAATGAAAAAATTGACTTACGTACAAATTTTAAGACGCGGTCGTGTATCTCCTGCTAGCGGCGTCGCTCGATTGCCAGCGATGCCTCATTACGCAACCCGCGCCCCCTTCTCACCCCTCGTATAGTTAGAAAGAACAATACGTCACTAGTTTTACGATTACTTATGGTGGACCTTTATACCCGTGGGCCTTTAAGCCCCGCCCTACCCTATTCGAATAGTATGGTGTGAAGTGGGTCAAAATCAGCTTACAAGATTTCACCCTGAAAAATGAACCTCAACAACTTGATTTATAATTCACAGCATACTATTCGAATACATCAGTATTCGAATACTCAAATATTCGAATAGTATTCGAATACTCAAATATTCGAATAGTATTCGAATACTCAAATATTCGAATAGTATTCGAATACTCAAATATTCGAATAGTATTCGAATACTCAAATATTCGAATAGTATTCGAATACTTGGATATTCGAATAGTATTCGAATACTTGGATATTCGAATAGTATTCGAATACTTGGATATTCGAATTCTATTCGCCAAATAATTCGACAAATAGTCCCAGCCCTACTGGGTACCGATCGACGACTGGGTCAACTACCTTATTTCATTCAAATTGTAACCTTTCAAACTTCCATTCCGAAACAAATTCCCTTCAAAGTGATTTGTGTAGACTGAAATTCATTTATTATTCACTTCCTGCCTCCATAATTCAATTATCATACAAGTTACTTTCTATATCTAGAGGTTACACATGTAAGGCTATCGCAAATATATCGCAAATCATCAGACACGCTAGAATTTTTTCCTAAAATCGTCTGGCCCCCGTCGATTCTCGAGGCGTCACCGTGTCTACGTAACGATCAATCGGCGTGGTGTGTTCCACGATCCCCGATCGATCCTTTGTCGTCTCTTTGTCCAGCTACGCGACGATAAGCCGCGTCGAATCACGAGACGTCGTGGCTGCAGTCGATTTTGCAACGGCTTAAGCCTCGCATAAATTATACACACATCTCTGTTCCTCCGTCCCGTGGTTATTACGAAACGGCCTCCGTCTTTCTCTTCCTCTTTCGCCCCGTTGTCC
This sequence comes from Andrena minutula, assembly GCA_929113495.1. Lineage (NCBI taxonomy): Eukaryota > Metazoa > Arthropoda > Insecta > Hymenoptera > Andrenidae > Andrena > Andrena minutula. Next base: position 72,500,931 of record OV815993.1, on the reverse strand, counting down.
TCCATGGGTGTCGCGGCATGACTTTTATTATGGCGCCGTAACCTCTGGCGCGCACATAACTATAGTTTGTCGCTCGAGTTTCACGCGTTTGCGACACCCTCGCTTTCCAGATCGATCGCGGCTCCCGCTCGGGCGCCGGAGTACAGTAGTAGCTTAATTCTCATCGTTTCTAATTCCTCCTCTTCGTTAGGGAGGTTCGGTTTCGAGAAACGACGAAGTTCCTTTGATGTTGCTGGGAATTTATGATTTTATTGGACTCTGAAAGCAGCCAAGCTCTGGGACCCTTTTGGAGCCCCTTTGGGGCCTTGTGAGCAAGGTAATTATTCTTTCATGGCGTTGGTTACGACGTGGATCTATAAATGATGAAAGGTAACGCTGATGGGAACATGTATCATTTTGAGCTTACTTGATAGATTCTGAGTTCTTCGATGTATGTACCTTTTCTAGGGTGTCTAATTAGTTCCATTTCAGTTAATCTATTAACATCCCAGCTCTGCCTTCACCGTCTACACCCCGCCGCTTATTTACATCCACGAGGCATATTATAACAGACCAATAGATTACATATCTCCGTCTCGATCCATCTTCGCTATATCGTGCCAGGTCTTTGAACTTCCTTGCTCGCATCAGCGTCAATTAGCTCAAAATTAACACCGATCGAGGACGATTTCGTGCTCGCAGCGGGGGGCAGCCTCGAAGACTGAGTCCCAGTAACTGCGGGTGAGTCACCAGACTCGCTCCGACGTCTCACGGATCGGAGAGGAGAGCGTAACGACTACTCCTCGGTTCCTGGAACGCTCTGGTATGCTAATTGCGATCCCCGTGCGTACTCGAGTACACGGCGAGCATTGTCGTATGCGTGTACACGCACGTTCATCCACCTGGTAGTGCAGCATCCTGCGTAGGATCTCTAAGTCGGCTCCCACCCCCCTGCATTTCTCCTTGGTCGTCCTTTTTCCACCTTCCTTCGTCGTCGTTTTTCCTCCTCGTCGTTGTCGCTCCCGCGATATAGCGCGGTCGAGAAACACGTGGAAGCGCGGAACTCGTTATAAGGGCGCGGTTACGACATCAGAAACCGATTGAATCGATTGAAATCGTGTTGATGAACCACGTGGGTTTACCTTCTAGCTGATGGATACTCGCAGGTGGTTAACCTGAGACTTAATAATAATAACAATTATTATTATTAATTGTAAAGAGAACTTTCTTTAATTTTAGCTACAAGCGGAATTATCTTGAATTATAATATTTTAACCATTAAAATTAAAATGCGATATATATTGAAAGTGAAAAACAGAACTTCGGGTGGTGGGACTCGAACTGATGATCTTCGGGGATCTTCGCATTACTGGGCAGCCGCGTTACCAATTCCCCCATCGCCAACTCCCCGATCTTACTATTTCAGAAACTGTACTTAACGCGTAGCGCCACCTATGTGCCAGTGGCGCCAAAGACCGTTCCGAAACGCTAAATACTTACAGTATATTCTCTCCTTAACTGAAAATACATCACGTAATCCTTATCTCCATCGTTCATGTTCACCCCGTTTATAAAAATTCTCTCCCCACTAGAGACTGTACATAATTCGACTGCAAGCCAACGAATATGAATGGACGTTGGCCCGAGGCGGTTAGCAGAGCACACGATACACGTATCTTGGGAAATTTTTCACGGGACCGCGTCCCGTTGTTACTGCGGCGGGAGAATCTCGTTGCGAATTCCGACGATGCTAATCGCGGCCGATCTCTCGCGGCGAGCGCTTCGGCGAAGTGTAGCCCGCGAGTCGTTTAATCCTTATCCACCGGGCATCTGTGTGTTCGGTTATAGACGAAACTGTGTGTACACGTATCCAGAACGGGCCGATCGCCGTTGAATATCTCTGATCCGCGGGCTCAGATAATCCGCAGTTATGTGTCTCCGCGACATACTTATTCAATTAAATCGACGCGCCGCGGCTCGGCTGAGCGTGCTGGCCTGGCTTATCTATACGCTGGGGCTGCATCGAGCGTTAACCTACATCGCGATGCCAATTAATTACATCCTAATAAACACCGTGGGGGATAAATAGAGACGCGACAATATTTATGCGTTGCGTGACTGGTGAATCTTTAATCGGTGTCGTGGCTGGTGTAAATATACAGTGATACGGGTTGCTTCTTCGGGGATTCTGTGCGATACGCGACTTCGAGGAAGGATACTATGGTAGAAGGATTGGATTTGATTCACGAGAATTTTGGAGAAACTTGTGCGAGTGTGTCAGTATTTTGTTAAATTTGCTTTGATTTAAAGAAATGGGTGGTTTCGAAGGATCCTTGATATAATATATATTTTCTAGGCATTGCAGTAGGTATTAGGGCTGGGACTATTCGAATATTTTACAAGTATTCGAATGCTACGAATAAACTTCGAATATTTGAGTATTCGAATGTTATTATTCGAATTCTGATGTATTCGAATATAGTATGGTGTGAAGTGGATCAAAATTAGCTTACAAAATTCCACCATGACAAATGAACCTAAAGAACTTGATTTATAATTCACACCATATTATTCGAATACATCAGTATTCGAGTACTTAAATATTCGAATACTTGGATATTCGAATTATATTCGTCAAATAATTGAGCAACTGAAGTATTCGAATATTCGAATACCGAAAAATTCGACAAATAGTCCCAGCCCTACTAGGTATCCTTCAAGACCCTAATGTTTTATTGCAAAGTAACGTTCGTTAATAATTTTATTCTGCAATATTATAGCGTTCAAAGGGGATATTGTCGGATAATGGATAAATATACCACAACTAAAACTAACAAATACCCAATACACATTACTCCAACCATTTTCCCCAAATTTCAAACGAATAAATTTACACGCAACGGACCTCATATCCGACAATTGGCCACTCGGCTTCGCCTTAGAGACAAACATCCTGCGCAGCCATTGTCAAAGGTACCGATTTTCTTTCCTCCTTTGGCGAAACCTCCAGACACTCTCGCTTTGCACGACAAACATACTGATTTACAGTTGGGACCGTTGAACAATTAGTATTTCACGGTAACCGTTGAGTCATCAGGCGTGCTCGGATATTAGCCAGCCTCGTGAATTATGCGGCACGAGTTCTCTCGTGTTGCCCCTGCTCTCGCACGTTGATCCGGGCAGATGGACGAAGATCCTTATTACAGGAAATAGCTTCGGACCCAGTCATGTCATTAAGTATGCAAGTCTCGGCCACAGGCACGGCTCTACCGCCGCGAACATCCGTGCAACTCGAAAACTTCTAATCTACCACCCAGGATACACCTCCTTGCTCCTCTATTTCTCCGCCTTGCCGCTCTATCCTGCAAATAATTACACGCTATCGATCGTTATTGAGCGCCCTCGAATCGCCTCGAGCTTTTCCCCCGATCCAGCCCCCTCCTCAGCAATTATTCATGTATTTCGTTATCACACAGATTATTTCTTTCTTTTGTTATGTATATTTGGATAACGCGTAATTGCGATCCTAAGGTCGTCGTGTTTGCTGGTCCTTGTATTTTTTTTGTGGAATACATCTGGCTTCGTTTCCCGAGAGGGTCTTTATTACAGTTTCGAATTCAAGGTCATGTGTTTTTCACGTTAATTAGTTGATTGCTTTTTTAAGCTTTTTGCGCGCACTTGCGGACTCGATAACATGCGCAACCTTCGGTGTAAAGTAACTACACCGTATCAGGCACGGTATTTTCTATATGTATTTGCACCTAATTAGACCTCGACCTCTCGGTCGCGAACCGGGGAACGCCTCAGTCTTTCCCAAGCCTCCGTGGTCGTCGGAACAAAGTAACAGCAGCGGGAGAAAGAATATTTTTTCACATTGTGTATTATTTCCCTGAACTCTGTTAAACTCGAGTGTGCGATCCATTGTGCGTCGAACAATTTTTAAAATTTAGTCAGGGTTTTGAAAATTAATTCTCGAATGTACAAGATATTGTATTCAAATCGCATAATATTTCATGTAATTTGGAGTACGCTAATTATGCACAAGTGGGGATTTATAAATAGATTCGAGATATATATTTTAGTGTTTTTTTTAAGTGAAATTGCCTTGTGAGTGATACAAACAGTATTCGCAAACGCGAAAGAAAATGGCTCGCAGGTGAGATGGTTAACAAATTCTGTTGTACTTGTCTTATTTCACGGTCACCCATTCTAAACGATGTCAATGACGTCGCAAATTTCTGATCGAGTCGGCCACGATCATATTTATCCTTTCATCCGCTCTTCTTATCTGATATAAAGTAAAATTCAAATTAACTACATCTCGGAAGTAGGAAGTCGGAGCACCCCACAATAAAATATTACGAATATTGTATCTCCACATCCCCAGTTATAAAAACTAAACTCCTTCTAGCAAATTGTTGAGAACTGACCAAAGTCACTCTGAACCTAAGTCACTCAAGGGACAAAGTCAAATAACCTCCCACATATAGCCATTCAAATATTACACTTAAGGGGTTATACCCACCTGCAAGGTCTGAAAACGCAAGTATTTTCGTGATTTTTTGAGGGACAAACTTCAAAACTTTTTTAAACAATCTCTTATGTATTCGAAAGTGTACATCTTATACTACTTGTAGTAATTATTCCAATGAAAAATATAAATAAATAAAAGAAATATCAGTGATCTTCCGGCAGCGATTTTTTTTGCGGTGGCCACTCTAACTTTGACCTGATTCATCTGAAATGAAAAATTCGAAGGAATTTAGTTAGTATATTAAATTATCTTGTCCTTAATCGTGGCTTTTTCATTTCCGTTGCGTGGTTTTTATTTTACAGATGAAAAATGAGTGATTTTTGCGGCGAAAATCGATATTTTAATTTGAACAGCCGCCATTTTGTAGCAAATTAATTTTTCGGGATAATGAACGATTAAGGACCAGATAATTTAATATACTAACTAAATTCCTTCGAATTTTTCAATTCAGATGAACACAGGTCAAAGTTAGAGTGGTCACCGCAAAAAAAAATCGCTGCCGGAAGATCACTGATATTTCTTTTATTTATTTATATTTTTCATTTGAATAATTACAACAAGTAGTATAAGATGTACACTTTCGAATACATAAAAGTTTGTTTAAAAAAGTCTTCAAGATTTTCCCTCAAAAAATCACGAAAATACTTGCGTTTTCAGACCTTGCAGGTGGGCATAACCCCTTAAAGCGTGATTATCCAAGTTCCCAGCGCTCCAGGCCCTGGCGCCCTCTCCAGCCGTAGAGTTTCTAAACTTCAACCCTTTGAACCTCGGTTAGTTTGACCACGCGTCACTCGCAGACTCAATTTCACCCAGTAAGCTTTCCTATCAAAATCCAATCCCGTTAGAATCCAAAAGCCTAGCTGTCTCAAAGAAGTAACGCTAATCACAAATGAGCGAAAACAGCCACGCATCCGTGAGAATAAATAGACTTAAATCGAAATCGGTGTTTGGGAAATCGCGGGGAGGTGTGTGGGGCAACGTGGCGCGAGTGTGATGGCCAGGTGGGAGGGGCGCGTGGCTCGGTGCCGCGTAGGTACGTCTTAACGTGCGATCGGGCCAAGCATCAGTGACTGTTTCTCTGGCACAGCATCCGACCGCTCGCCGATCCTCTGGAGCCCACGGTCCCTGGCGGGCCCAGTCGCGCGCGCGTGTGTGCCCCGAACAATTACGCCCGTTGCACGAGCGGCCGCGAGACATGCGTGAAACGCGCGGCCCCCCCTCGAGCCGTCCACGCACGCGAGTTCGATTTGCACCTCGAAGATCGACGAGCGCATGCCGGACACGCACCGTTTAATCCGCGATCGAGAGCGAATCTGTGACATGGACGACGTGGACGTGCACGCGCTCAGCCAGCAACATGTCCGGAGCGATTTGCTCGCGTGCAAGGAGCTTTCGGGTCGGTCGGTGAACGGGACGCTGCTGATACCTGGTGGTTGTTGACTAGTTGACATTTGTGGTGATCGGGAGTTGATTGTGCTTCCTGGTGGTGGACGTGAGCCGTGCTACTTTCTATATGGTAAGAATGCTGCTTGTTTTCGGCGCTATTGGGGGGCGTGCTTAGAGGCAGTTAAACGGATGTGTGTAGTTTGTTTGGAGGAGAGTGATTTGCGTAAGAGTTTATACAGGTTATTTGAATCTTTGTGGCAATGCTCTGTAGATATTGGGATTTTAACCTTGGTCCGTACTTCAGTTTCTCAACTTAATTTGCCCCGTGGTGTCAAATTGACATAATGATAAAACAATATAATGAAAAGATAAATAGTTGATCTTGCAAATTCCTCTATTGAAAATAAGAAATAAATTTTTGTATATTCAGAAATAATATATCGCTCATTTGCTGCAACAACGACATAATTCAAAATTCATGATTTCAAGGGAAACGGGTTTGAAAGATTTGTTAGACAAACCCCGCTTTTTCTATTACTCAAAACTCAAGAACCGCAATTTTTGAGTTGCCGCCAAGGAGCAATATACTGATATAATAATTGTTCACAAGTAATATAGCAGCATGCAGGGCACACTGCTTTTTTACATTCATCGCAACATGCACTGTGTACATTTGCGTTCGTGTCAAATTGATGCAATGGAACGAAGGAGGGTTCAGTGGCACACAGAGTGGCCCGCTTCAAAAATATTTTAGCAAACTATCATTGACGTACATACTCCGCATCGCAGATTCAAATCCCGCAAAAAGTTCCCCCTACAACTCCAACAACATTGACTCCCCAAACAATGGCCACCCGTCTACCCCATGCAGGCAAGCAATTGAAACCGAGAAGCTGAATATAGCAACTCTCCCTGCTCGCATATCCAGCATATACCTCGAGAATCCCAAGCCCGGCCCGCGTCAACCGGTTGTGCCCCGTGATTCGACAACTTCTTCAAACCCTCCCTCGCCGCGTCGACGAAGGTATATAAAAAATAAGAGGTCTCGGGGCCCGGAGGGTACGAGGGGGGAGGTTCACAAATCGCCGTGAGATAGCGATCGCGGCACTCGAAGCGGCAAGTAGCAGGTACTCGAAATCGGTCCCCCGACCGGTCCGTAAACACTCGTACGCGACGATGTCCTACGGTGACTTCTCGAGGGCTTGGATGTGGTGGTGGCTGGGGACCGCGGTGTGTGGTCCCCTCGAGGGGGCAGCTCGCCGAGGGCACTAGGCCCCCGCCGGCTGGCAGGGACCGGTGGGGAGGGCGTGGAGGTGGCGGCGTGACCCCGCGGAGTGGCTGCAGTCTTAGCGTGATTTACGCTCCGCCGATGGCGCCTTTTGTCTAGCCAACCGGCCGTGAGACGTGTTTGATTTTCGCAATATATTATGCGCCCGGCGAATCATATTCCGCGCGGTCGCGGCAATAATTCAACGGGGACCGAGTGGCGCGGGGCCCGTCGCCTTTTGACGCGCGAACAGGACCTTCTGGAAACGGTGCTCCGCGGTGGTTTCGCTGCTCGTGTGTAATCTGGCGGGATGCTGTTCCCACGGTCACGTGGATGGCTCCTTGGGGATTCGACTGCTCGAGTCGCCATGGCCATCTGGCGTGTGTCCTTGCAAGTGGGTGGATGGAGTGGCTGGCGCGTTGGGTGGATAGGCGAGCTTCAGGGGTGTTGGGGAAAATTGGTACGGGAATCGGAGTAGTTTAAGCTGTAGTAATTGAAACTCTCCGTGCTCTAGAAACTTTTCTACTTACACTTTATTTCACAATTGATGTCTGCTCGCTATCGCGTTCGTACAGAGACTACTTATCGCTCCAATTAGGCACAACTCGTCTTCCTCTGTCTCTCTATGTCTCTATCTCTCACACAGACACACAATCTATCTCTCACTCGTTCGGTCTCTCTCTGCACACAGCGCCTGAAATTCCCGTACCACAAAGCTGTCAGTGTGAGATATTATGTACATAGTACTTACACTGTGAAGTGTCTGGTTATTGCTTCCTTGCTTATCGAAAATGAAGGAAGTACCTAATTGTAAGGAACCTTCTCCTGCCTTACAGCTCAAAGGGAGAATTCTCAAATAAAATAGGTACGGTTAAAGAATGAGAGACGGATTTCTGTCTGTCATAGTCCAGTCATAATAAGTCGACATCCTTGCTCGATGTGCCTGGAGTGTAAACAATAAAAGATGAAATAATATTTGACGAGCTAGCTACCAGCTGCTAGAATAAACCGCGTCAAAATCACAAGGCGAATCTTTCAAAATTCCCTCTCAGGAAATATGTATGCATTTCCTTTTATCGTCTTCCTCCCAACAGAAACTTCAAACAAGCAACCGCAATTACGCCTGGAAAAATTCTTGAAACAGCCACTTTTAACGGTACACATAATTATTCTAGATTCAAAGCACAAATAATTGCTGAATCTCTTAATACAACAAACTCTACGTCCCCTTGGAAACTCCACTTTTAATAACAGAAGCTTACACGCGTACCTAACTAACTCTATTCTGCCGTTGCATCAAGCGCTGCCGCATCATTTCCATAATAAATCACGTTTAGCGCGGAGTAGAAATGCGAAGCAGGAAGTGGAAAGTGGGCTTCATCCTCAACATACAAAGACAACAAATTAATTATTAAATTGCATTGTCCCGGACATTCCCAACAGCCCACGCCGGCGGCCACATCCAGACGTTTATTATCCCCTCCACGACCCGCTCATCCCGTCATTAAAACGCGATCACGACGATTTAAAAGCTTCTCACGCGTCGCGACGCTCTTCGCGCCTCTCTACTTTCATTTTTCTTCCCGTCGTGGGAACACCGGCCCGCGGATTCGCGTAGAAAAGCTGTAATTAACGGGGTACAGCCGGGGGGCTGGCTCGCTCGCGCGATCATCGAGCAGCCATTGGCACCAAGCATCGAACAATGCCCTCCTCTGTCACTCGTAAAGAGGAAACGCAGTTAGCGTGTAACCGACGCTGTTCACCGTGTAAACGCTTCGTCCATTCCCGTGTAATTACTTTCAACACACGCGTGCACCGACACTCGAGCCGCCGCGAGTGCTTTCCCTCGTGAGCCTTATCTTATCGGCGGGGTGGTGGGGGATGAGGGTAGACGGTGATGATAACTTCCTTGCGTTACAACGTGTTTCCTGAAATTGCTTCTTTAGTCGGGGCCTCGTGGTAGGTGTGCAAAAGGTGTGTGGCGGGCAACGCTTTTGCGCGAAAAAAACGAGTTGCGATGCACGAATAGGGTTTATTGTTAGTTTTGGAGTTAAGGGTACGTCTCCGGTCAGAACGCTTGAAAAGTACGTGGTTTTCATGAATTAAAAGAAAAGGAACTGAACAACATACAGTAATGAAACTTGTTGGACTTTATTACTATATATTTGGAGAATAAACAAAAAATTATTGTTTAAATTTTATGAATTTTTGCATTAGATATACAACATTTATTGTACCACTGTAAAAATTAAAGCTCATATTAAAAGAATTAACAAAATAAATTTTTTTTTAAAATATATGTGAATGGTTATCGCCTTATGCGCAAAGAGTAATTTTGAATCACCCATTTTTTTATGGACAGATGTATGCGCAGAACAACATGCTCCTTTACAACATTTTTTTTAAACACGTGCTAAAATCGACGGATTGTTTGTTTGCAATTAAGACTAATAAGGCGATAACCGTTCACATGTATTTTAAGAATATTTAAATGTTATTTATTTTTTTATTAAGGGCTCTAAGTTTTACAGTGGCACAATGAATGATGTTTATCTAATGCAAAAATTCATAACATTCAAACAATAATTATTTTATTTATTCTTCAAATATGTAGTAATAAATTCCAAAAACCTTCTTTACTATGTGTTGTTCAGCTTCTTTTTTTAATTTATAAAAATCGTGTATTTTTCAAGCGTTTTGACCAGAGGGTACCCTTAAATCAAGTTCACGGTACACTGTGCAATTATGCGTATCAGTGTCAGAGACTTGCTGGTTCGTGGAAGAAACCATTTCAATGTAAATAGAAAATGAATTGGGAAGAAATTAAAATTACAATATAGTGCCACTTGGGACACTTTGCTGCAGGGAGCACAATGAAACATTAATATTATATTGTTATATATAGGCTATCGTCTTATATCATCTATCAAGAAGATATCTTTTGGTGTCTTGTTCATGTTTTGAACTTCTACCTATTTCTAAATATCAATAGAATATTAATTCACTGTGCCCCTTGCACAAAACATCCCCAATTCCCTCCACTTTCAAAAATTCCTCGAATCGGAATCAAAAGCTGAAAAATTGATTGCACACGAGAACATTAGAAACGGTGGAATGCGCTTTGCTTTCCCTGCAAACTTAATTAATTTCTTCATAGAGAATCACTCTCCCTTTGGTGTTCCCCACGTGGCAGCTGAAAGTTCACAGTACGCGCCACATGATGAGGGTATTTAATCAACGAAACAAATGATCCCCGATTAATCCCGATTCGCGGCCGTGTGTAAACTGATTGCGCAACAAATGGAAAGCAGAGCGCTTCGGGATGTTCCTTCTTGCTCGTAGGGCGAGACCGCGTTCGAAAGTCCGTGGCGAAGCAAAAAGTGATCTCTTACAAGCCGTGCGTCCTTTAATTGGTCACGTTCGATCGGGCCTGTTATCAGCGGGAACGCAGGATCGGCGGAACGGCGTTTCCACGACAAAGTGTTCCCGTGGGAACGAATCGTTAATTGTCCGTAAAATGCACTCTCACCTGGCGCTTTGCTAAAAGCAGAACCGTGTTCGGGCCGCGAGAGTTACGTATCCGCGGGAGGACAACGATGATCCCGAAAGAAATAGCCGTGTCCCATCGGCCTCTGATGTCGCGCTGCTTCCCGCCTCCAATAGTTCTCTAAGAGTATCATTAATCTTTCATTAGCAGCGCGCTCTGCCCTCGGAAGAAAGGGGAACGTTTATTTCCATGGCTCCGGGACTCTGTGCTCTCCAGAAATGAAAGTATCTGCCGATACTTTTTCAGACGCGAGTGAACATCATTTTCTGGGAATTCGGGCGCGAAGAACCTTGAATATGCAAAAGAGACGAGGTTGGAGGTATAGATGACATTGCTCCATTTTAAAAATATTCTCTTAATTTGACTGTAAAAAGAAGATTCAACTTTGTTAGAGTACCTAAGCATCGAGTTAAGTATAAAAGGGAGGGGGAGGAGAGACTGTAGTTTATACTGAGTGGGTTTAATCTTTCAAGCACTTCGGTAGATTTATTGCACAGATGGGCAAAAGTTTTATTTAAATAAAAATTTCGAATAACGAATAAATATTAAAAAAATTACCTTTATTCGTCAAATAATATAACGCTAAAGTAACTTTTATTTTATCCGTTATTTAAATAATTTTTTATCTAATTAATACACAACTTTGATTTACTGTAAAATAAGAGTGAAGCCTCCAATGCGTGTGCCCAAGTAGAAGATAATGACTGAAGCATGCTCACCCTCTCCTTAACTATATATTAATTCTAAACACTTTCATATGCATTTATTCAATCGAGTATGATGATATCCTCCCCAAGTGCTCACGAGATTAACAAGTTGCCATTTCTCTTTAAACACAATTTTCGAACTTGCTACAACTCTACAAGAACCTTCAGTTACCAAAACATTCTTCGAAACGAACTCAACGATTGCCCAAGGCTCGTTGTCATCTGTTGGAGTCGCGCGCCGCAGCAGCAACCGACGAGGGATGCTAATTGTATCAATGTCGTTATCGCGACGTCGGAGAAAAGAGGATCCAAGGGAGGAAATTACGGGTAATCGAACGGTGTTAGGGAATGCAGGGAACCGTTTAGACGTGTGTAAACATTTTATGGCGCTTGTATTCCCGCAAGCCGGCCGGATGAATCGCGCGGTGCGCCTCTCTTGGCCGTCGGTGGAATCCCTTTTCCCTCGCGTTCGAGAGCAAACAAACCGTGTATCTTTATTACAGTAATAACTATAATCTCGAGTCCCAGCCGGAGAAGGGAACCCTTTCCTTCCATGTACGATACAGGCAGGCACACTCGCGTACACGAGGCGGGTTCTCTCTTCCCCCTGGAACGGCGTAATCAGTTGCCGTCTACTTGGACTGAAAGCAGCTCTCCTCACTTTGAATCACCTTATCCGACGTGCACGGTAGGTAGGTCGTTGGAGGCACACAGTGGGCACACACAGGCCGGTGTTTCACTGTCATTAGAGGAGGGAGCGCGATTAGAGTTGAAATAAACTCGCTCTGATACAAACGGCTCGCGATCAAATTGATTCCCCCGCAATTCCCCACGGTCCTCTATTTTCCTCCCTCGGCTCTTCCCTTCCCGTTGTAAATCGTCTAATGAGACCGCTGAAAAAGAGGACGGACTCATTCTCTAGTCCTGTCTGTATAATCAACTTGTGAAACAAAATCTCCTATTTACTATAATATATAATACGATATCAAAATAAATTTTTATTAAATAAAATTTCAATACATCTGTAGTTGTAAATAATTTTGCTTTTTTCCTCGTTACTTCTTCACGAATAACTACGTGGGCCATCTCTCCCAAAGTCCTGAACCATCCCGAGCACCTTGGGAGTGATGGTCGGATTTCAGTTTTAAATTCGATTTTCAGCAAATATTGTCTTAAAGCAAATATCCACCAGCTTTTCTGAATCAGCATAAAATTCTAAATATATTAAGTTAATTCTGATAAAACAAATAATATCAGTGTTAGTTTTAATAGCTATTTTATGTGAGGTGAGCCGACTGTCCCCCAGTTACCTTAACCCATATAATAACCAGCCAATTCCAAACGCACCCCTTCTAGATTTTACTTCCACGAGCTCCCAACATTCAAAAATTCAAATCATCCCACCTGCCAGGCCTATAACAGTTCCTAGACGTCCTAGGAAAAGGAAAAACGTGGTTGCACAGAGGGGGCTGGAATGGACGCGGCGTCTCGTTAATTTTACGAGAGGATTTACAATCGGGCGTGCTCCTACCGCGCGCCGGTGCCGGAGGATCGTTTCATGGCCAGCTCGGACGCATAAAACCCGCGGCCAGGATACAGTATTTTATACCGCAAGGATTTCATTGTGCTGTCCCGCGATATCCAGGGGATTACGTTTGGCTCGCGGTCCTTCTCGTTAAGACATTCGCGCCTGTTAATGGCCGCCGTGCCGCGCAACGAGTTTCACGCACGGGGACGCCCGTACATGGCGCGGAAGCGGCTGGTCGCCTCGTAAAATATGACGCGTATCTTCTTATTAGGAGTAAATTGTATCCTCATTATACCACCGGCTCCCCCGTCGCCGCCACCTTTCCGCGTTCTCGTTTTCTTTAATCGCGGCTTACCAATCAGACCACCACCTGCAATCGAATTCCCCGGGCTTTTTAATAACCTCCCCTGGGTCGTTCTGTGGAAGACTTCGTGGCAAAATGTGTGTAGCTACTCTGCTTCTCTGCGTGAATATTCGCGCGTTGCGAGGAGTTTGTATTAAGGAATCAGTGGTGGAAGTATGCGATAGATGAAACGGGAGGTGAATCTTAATTCTTCGTGGTCACACGGGGTGTATCGCACCCAAGAATATGAGTTTGCCAATATTTCTGTGAATTTTTAGATTTTAATAATAAAATTTGAAAATTTGGTGAATTTTGAAGAAAGATGATCACTTTTATCCACAACTATTTTTTCAAATACAAATTCCAACACATCAAAATTTAGATTTCTAAAGAATGAGTATTAGAGCATTACGAATGTAGAATTATCACTGAAAAGTTAAAAGATTAAAAAATACGAAAATGGTAACTCAAAAATGACGCTGAACCCATTGTTTCCAAATTGTGATTATAAGAAGGTGTGACCGTGGAGGGTGAAAGGGGATGGTATTTAAAATGGAAGAGTGTAGGAGGAATAAGGAGTTTAGATGAGGATTATAGGAGGAATAATAGTAAAATACGTGAAAGGTGTTACGAATGTGGATAAGCTGCACGTTTTAGGGATGCTAAAATTTCCTCGGAATCGGTAATCGGTGTTTGCTAGCGCAGTGAAAGACAAACGCCATAGGAAGGTGATTACGCTCTCGGATTTTCTCCCGATGAATTCTAGGAAATGACTCGGCGCGTTTCAGGCGGGCTGATTGTTATTAAAATAGCACGTTAAGGCCGGTATACCCGAGTCGCTCGATTCTTATCAGCCGACCCAATTCGTTATTAAGCCACGATACCGCCGCGTGCTCGCGTAACGCCGGCATTCAAATCACGAACTGCATGCCATTGCCAGATAAAAATCGCTCGCGGTACATTGATCACGTATAATTTATGAGCGGCGGTGTCGCTTGACGAGGCATACTAGACCGCTTACATAATTTATGAAATCGTCATGTGGTGTATCTACCACTCTATTCAAAACGCATTGCGCCACAAAAATCACGCCCAGTCGCTTGTCTGTCAAATTATTTTCCCCTTGCAGCACTCAGGGCCAGTCATAAATCGCGGTTGCCTTTGGGTGCCTAAAATTGAGATATTTATTAAAATTCTGAGGGACTGAGTTATTGTTTATTATATGCAAAACTGACGTAGGGTACGGATATGTAAGGAGTGAGATGTAAAAATTCTACTTCTACTAGAATAGGGGAAGGGACGCAGAGCCTAGGATTCCTAGGCTAGGAAGCTCAGGGTATTACCAGGGTCTCAGAGGTGTAGATCTCCCTTCCTTCCCCCTCCTAAAAGAGGTGTAAAAGCGGAGAGGGGCAAAAAATTATTTGAAATAAAAATTTCATACACAAAGTTTTATTTAAAATAATTTTTTGCCCATCTCTGTCTAAAAGTCCCCTAGCACCATCCAAAAAATTTCATGATCCTCAATTTCATTCTATCAGAGCTACATCGATCTTCAAGAGATGTATAATAAATGCCATTAGTCAAATTTTCTATCAAGACCACGGTTTATAAGAAAAAAATTGCTAAATAAACTTACAATTTTCATGCGTCGAAGGTGGCACCTCCCATTAAGCCCCAGACATATTTTCAGACAATTTGCAGTCCTCTATTTCAATCCCATCAATACCAAGATCACCTGTATAAGATCTCACAGCCCGAAACACGTGACAAGAAACATTATTGCTACCACAGAGTACAGACATGGTCTGACGACTAATCAACATACAACTTTAAACTCATTTTTAAAACTCATCCACGCCATTACACATCATGTCCAACATAACGCGGCTAAATGGAAGCACGAAGCTGAAACAGAGAAGCGATTATACATTATCATACAGGTTATTAACCGCCGAAACGATTCGCAGCGGCGATTCTCGGACGCCCGAAATTGTTTCCCTCCTACGGCCATCCCTGCTCCATTCAGAGAGACCGAGACGAATGTCGCTCCTCGCCATCTCTCTCTCCCTCTCTCTCTCTCTGCTGGTCACCTTACCAGCCCAACGAGACCGAGAATGAGCGAAAGAGTGGCCCTGGGCGGTGCGATTACTCATTGAGACGTTGATTGCGGCTATGGCATACTTATCGACTCCTTACAGTCGGCCTTTTTCGGAGCAAGAAAACCTGAGCGGTCGAATTTCGGATGCCTTCTTTTCCCCTCCGCCTCGAGATGTACTATTTTACGGCCTGTTAGAGGCATGAGTAATTGTCCCACGTACCGTCGCTACTTGATCATAAAATATCGACGGCATAGCGTTGATCGCCAGTCTACGCTACTCAATCGTCTCTCTCTCTTTTACGATCGCTACACGTTAATACCTCCGCGATGTCGAAGCTCGAAGAAAGAACTCGGTTTTATACCTGTACAACTTTCTTCAACGGTGATCGACATTACGCAACGTGTTTGCGTGGCGGAATTCATCGACGAAGGTGATCGAGCGTCTGTTTTCTTTGCGTCCGGGGAATTTATATTCCATTTCTTTGTCGTTTATGTAATCGTCACTCGATTGATTTCATGCTTTATGGGGTGATGAATCGAGGCGAAATTATGATGGATGCTGATGGTGAATATTCGAAGAGAAGTTGAAACGTTAAATCAGGAACAGCCTCGTTGAAAGATAACAGCGGCGAGCTTTCCACGAGGGGCTGTATCGAATCATCCGGCAATGCTTCCATCAACGTGGTGTCTATAAATACGCGTTCCGAGAGAAGAGCGTTTTACAATATCCGGCATCAATCCCTCGCATACTTCGCCGATGTAACTCCGTGCAAGTCAAACCGAGTATAATCTCGTAGCACGCCTGATACCCGGCTGACCGATAAACCGAACGATGCGCCTATCGGTGCGAACATCGCGCGAACTTTCAACGACAGGGATTCCTGCGTGGGTGCGATCGATACGAGTTCAGCGGTGGCTCGGGGTATAAACATCAGCAAACAAAATCCCTTGTTCACAAGGCGTGGACGTGGTGATTGGCAATCGCGGAATTGTTGTTGATAAATTTGAAGGCTTTATCTGGTATCTCTTGTGAATGAAATTGGCTTATTCTCTGTTAATAAATAAATAAATAAATAACAAATTTTTTATGGAACGTGGTAGGGAATTTCAGAATACAAAATATGGAATGAGTTTAGGTTCTGATTCATTTAATATTCACTGCATTTGTGGTAAATGTTTAATATGGAATTGTGATTACTACATTGATGTCACTGTTTCATTTTGGGGAATTACTCTGAATTCACTCCTTTATCGTGAAGTAATGTTACTTTTCATATCGGGAACTGTGCAATTTTATTATTTTATTTTAAAGCATGAGTTTTATAAATGGTCCACAATGGTCCTTCAAACGACGAAGGTTTTATCGCGTAACGACTCTGTATATTTTACTGTTTCTTTTTTCTCTTCCGTGGTATAGGTTAATTATTATAGACTGCTTCTTACTTATCTATATGCTTCGTTGTAACTAAAGGGTACCTTCCGTTAAATAAATAAATTATCGAAACCTTCGAGTGATCCCATGGAAGTTGTTCAATTAGCTTGAATGGGGGTCGCGTGAAAGGGAGATGAAGCGCGAGCGAAGCACCCCGCGATCGCGGGCGAAAATTTGGGTCTCGTCAGGTCTCCGAGCTAAGCGATCATGTTCCTGGTTCGACGTCCTTTCCATCTCGTCCGCGCGGCGAATGTGGGGCGATAAAACGAGGCTCGTCCCAAAAGCTGAACCGGGCGGCGTCGTAAAACGCGTGTTTCGGGGAAGATGCATCGTTACTTGGAAGGTGCCCGTCGTGGCCGGGAAAAAAGGGGAGCACTGTCGGTATTTATCGGAGACAAGAGTGTCCCCCGCGATAGCGGTCCTAAATACTCGTCGTAAAGTCAGTGTATATAGCTATCGGTGTGCTGAGTTGTTGCTCCGACTCGTGAAGAAAGGTCCCTTGCTCCCTTGAACAGCAACAAGGCCCGGGTCGCTCGTAATTCTCAAGTGGATGGACAAATGTGGCATTGAGAGAAAAAACGGACGAATTACACATTGAAAAAAAATGAATTTTACTTATTTTATATGATTAGTACAGCCTATTGGGATAAATTATTGCTACTAACTCAATTTTGCAAAAAATGAAGGTTTGTCTGTTTTTTATCTCAATGCCACAAATATGCCGAGGAAATGGATTGAGTGTGTCAGAGCATAAGTCGAAGTACCGTGACTCCGAATTACTGTTGCTGTTTCGTTGTTTCATCCCGTGGAGCCGAGCGAGGCGTCTTTACGCGTTTCTTTAAGGGTGTATTCTAGTGTAATTGTCCGTTTTTCAATGCCATCTTCGGGAATTTTTCCAATAAAACTATATGTTTATACTATCTGGCATTTTGCCTGGATATTAAGATATGTTTGAATACTCAGAATTTGTTTATCGCACATATATGTAGACATTATCGGTGGCGCAAGCTTCTTCAAAAGAATTCTTTTCCGATGGGCGTTGGTGTAGGAATAGTCCCGACCACGTGGTGGTCTGTTCTAATCATCCAAAATGGAAAAACTAAGGTTTATTTTCTTTATTATACTTGTCACTATGTTTGCAACCACGGGCACTTTCTGATATGAAATTAATTCTACAGAACAAAAACACCTAAATTTATCAGCAAAAATTGAACATTTTTTTAAAAATGCCATTATTCTGCAAATTTTAATTATTAGGGGACCTCGGTGGTGCCAACCATAGTGACAAATATAATAAATAAAATAAACCTTATGTTTTCCATTTTGGATGACTGAAACAGTTCCCCGTCGGAAATTTTTTTTTTGAACAAGCTTACGCCACCGCGTATATGTATGTATATATACGATAAGCAAGATCAAACAAAATTCTGAGTATTACTTCAAACATACCTTAATATGCAGGTAAAACGTCAGATAGTATAAACTCACAGTTTTCGTTAAATAAATTCCCGAAGATGGCGCTGATAAACGGGCAGTTACGCTAGTGTACCCCCTTAAGCTCTTACCTCCGCGGACGAAATTCCAGAATCAGCCAGGCGAGTCGACGCGCAACGGATCGAATCGTCGCGCAATCGCTCAAGCGCACCGCGACCCCGCGATTTCACGGGGTCGCCGGGGTCGGGAACTCCGTGTCGCGGGGACGCGCTCGCGGAAGGTGTCCATATTAATCGACTCGCCCGCGGTATCGGGCATTCCCCGCGGCCGATAAGATCGCCGCGCGCGTACACCGCTCGCGTGAGAAGATGCACCGCAGGCGGAAGCGGCTCGCGCCGCCAGCGAACCTAAATACCTGTCTGGCCGTTAGGCGTGCACGCTCGCGCACGCTAGCGCACGCTCGCGCGTGTTTACACGGTTTATAACATGGGCGCGCGAACGCGAGATAAAGCGCGCTCTCCTGGTGCCGACGCTCCTCTCCGCTCGCACCTGTGCGGCAGTGCGCGCTGCCCAGGCGCGTGCACGCTGGCCACCGATGGCATTTGATCGTCGTTCGCTTAACCGCGGCCCAGTGACCCGCATAACCCGCGCGACGCTCTTATGATCCAGGAGCTTCCCGTGGATCCCTCAACGGGATGCTGCGGCGCTCGGGATATACATACTCCCTTGGTGGTCTTTCATAGGCGTGAGATTGAAGTGGAGACAGTAGTATTGGTAATTCGTTGTAGGTAACGAGTGCTTATGTCACGCCTTCTTTTGCCTCTACGAGTAAATAGAGGGATGTTACTCCTTGAATATAGGGGAATATGTCGCGCCAGTGACGCACTCAGGATTTAATCCTGGGGAGAGCCGAGGGGAAGGGATAAAAATATTTAATGCAAATTCAATCAAATTCATTAGGTGATTACAGAAATTTATTTAAAGAATACAATTCGGGTTTCTTTTCTTTTTACAAAGCACTTCAGTTCTGGTTACATTAACCTCCTTTTTTATTTTTCTTTGGGGGATGCTAGAGCCTCTTGGCCAGAGCCGGATTTACCTTTCAGGGGGCCCTAGGCTGAATATTTGGTGGGCCCTCGGTTAAATGTAAAAAATAAAATAAAGCTGATTTGATTTTTTCTATCATAATACTCGTATAATCTAAATAAGAATTTAATTTCAAAATTAACATTGAATATCAAAACTAAACATAACAATAACATAAATAAACATTAAAGATACAAGTTAATAAAGATAATATCAAAAAAATGCTAATTTTTCGAAGAAAATATTTAGAATCAAGGGCCCCCAGCTAAACGGGGCTCTAGGCTTCAGCCTTGTTAGCCTACGGGTAAATCCAGCACTGCTCTTGGCCTCCCTCTGGATGCGCCACTGTGCCGCGAGTATCTGAAAATTGTACGTGCTCCGAAGATCGAAAGAATGGGGGTGGAGTAATGTCTGACATGAAGTTTTAGGGGAGAAATGACATTGACAAGTCAATCAAGTAGCTTCTGAGTTTAGTGCATCAGGTTGAGGAAGGGCACTTTATTTGTGCGAGGTACGTAATTTGAGGAATATTAACTACCCTACAGAGGGTGGCATTCTGTATCTGAGTCTGATAAATGTGATAGCAATGTATTTCGACAGGGAGTTCCATGAAGCGATGACGCAGTTACACCAAACTGCTCGAGTCCTCCTCGAACGCCCCCAGTTATTCAATAAATACCAAGTCAGTGGCGTCTTCCCCATATAAGGCATATTTAGGTAAAAGCTGAACAGGCTAATTTGTGACCATAGCACGGTTCTTGCCACGATCTCCCTCGAACGTGGAATTTGTCGGCTCGATGGGAATGAATGTGATCCAGGAACCATAAACTCGTTATGGAACGTGTTTCTTTCATGTTACGCAGCAATGTTGCAGGTGTCCGCGCAGACGCCTCGAAATTCCGCGACAGGATTGCGTCACAATACTTTTTTTCGCAAGCGTAAACACAACTTTTAATGGGACACATACGTATCGCTTTGCTTTATTGCGTGCTTTCCTTAAAACCCGTATAACTCGTGACATAACCTAACTTATTCCTGGTTCATTCCTCACTTCCTCGTGTTCCAGACGTTTCTTACTTAGAACTAATCGATTTTCACCATTGGAATAGACTTCAGGCACATGCAGTTTCCATTTAGAACTCGTAGCCTGGTAAGAACTCTGGTAACAGAGTAACAGAAATCGAAGAAGAATATTTAGAACTCGAATTACAAAGTCTGCAAGTAGATGGCGCTGATGTCCTCCGCAGCGCTAGTTTCCACAAACTATTCTACTATTTTCTACCGAGACTACAGTATCCCCCTTAATATTTGCGTGTGAATAATTTGCGCAGGAGTTTCATCAGATCGGACTCGCAATCATCGACATACTTCTCCACACAGCATGGCAAATCCCAGCAAATGGATCCTGACAGTGCTGTCGCCCCACGAGCAGGCTTCCACGCCTCTGCCGGCCAATATTCGAGCGTCGTCCTAACGCGGCCCAGTGACCCGAAAAGCGGCAGCTTTGCTTATGATCGAAGTGGTTTCGCGGCCCCTCGGTCCGCACAGAAACAGGGGGCCCCCTCTCTTAATTCGAGTTCCCCGTCGATCCGAGCGCCGAGGACGACATCCAGCGTCTCTCTCCCTCCGGTCTTCCCCCTCGACGGGCATTCTCTCCTCCCGTCTGCTCCCGTTAATTATTCTCGCGTACTTTTCGCTCGCCGGCACGTCGCGCCGCGACGACGAATCATTAATCACGCGTGACACGCCCGATCTAATTATCGACTAAAGGAGCAGCCTCGCGGTTCCCCTCAGCCAGGCCGCCCCCGGGGTAATACGCGCTCGACAGGTGAAGTAATCTCCAGAGGCCTGATTTTCCAACCTGGAAAATTGTAAAAGCTTCGCGTTCATTCATTCCCTTGACGATTCCCGCTTGCCGCGTGCTCGGGATGGCGAATAACTTGCTGTGTTATTTGTTTTTAGCTCGGAGTCGTAATGGAGTGAGTTTGGGGTTTAAGGGTGTCTGAGGAGGGGTACAAGTGGAAATTTATTGAATACGTGTGGCTGCGGTGCTGATGGAGTGGAAGGGAATTGATTTCACGAGAGTCGCTCTCGTGTTTCGCCCTGTTTCATTCTATTAGAGATTCTAGAGGTTTGAGTAACTGCTTGGAGTTACGTAATGAGCGTGTTTTGGGAATCTAGGGGGGTGAAGGAATTTATGGAAATACTAGCAAAATACTTGTTCTTCTCTATGGTATAATTTCCCGTCTCATTTAATTTCACATTTAATTTTAAAAGTAAGTGTAGCGACCCTGTACTTGGATTGTGGAACTATTATGTAGCCTATAGCAGTCCCATTGAAATAAAGTTTCTTCTGGTATGTGATTCATCAAAATCGATTTAGTAATTTTTGGGTTTTGCGCTTTCAAACATACATGGCAGTGCCACCTTAATATAGAGGCGAAAGAGGCAGCCGCCTCGGGGCTCAGGGGGCCCCTGAGAAATTGGAAAATTAAAAGAAAAATAGGGTTGCAAAAGCTAGAAAATAATTGTAAATGAGCAGCTCCAACTGTGACAGAAAGAAAATAACGAATAGGTACACCAAAATTTAGATTTTAAAATGGGGCCCTTTAATCTTGTTTATTTAATTATTTTAACCCTTCGTTGATTCTCTGGGTGTGAGCCACCCATAAGCTGATTTTGACGCTCTGAACCTTCTATATGCAAAATAAATACCTTTTTTTTTCAAAACCGACTTACAAACTATTTTTTCACTCAAAATATTATATCCGAACATCAACTCTGTAGACTTTTAGCTTCTCATATTGAAATTTGTCAAAGTTACAATTTTTTTTAAGATTTTCTTTGCTTTTTCTCGACATGTGGTAATCTAGAATTATTTTACAAAAGCTGTGACAAAATTTCAATCAAAAAATTATTCGAATACATTCTAGAGACCTTGAAATTGGCCCATGATTTTTTACATAATAATTGGATTCTTTAGATGAGAATGGCCCTCGTTCAAAAATTGCTCTAGGTGTGAGCCACCCAGGTGTGTCAAAGTTGATCGAAAAAGGAGGTGTGTCAACGAAGGGTTAATACTTATTCACTTCACGTGTTAGCGCAATATCTTTTTTTCGCGTCAGGGCATCCGAAAACGATAAGACGGCACTGATACATGGCACAAATATTTTTACATAATGGCACCTATAGATAGAATTACACATGAACTTCATTGATTCTGTAAAATGTTACAGCACACTCGCTGTGGGAATATTCTTACAAAATCGTCTTACATCAAAATCCTGATGAAATATTAGCACTCGAATGGGAGTCGTCCTTTCTCCTGATAGCCTATTAATAAATTACTGGTACGTTACACGAAACTGGTATTTATTAGCAAGCAGGGGTAAGGGATAGATTGTACAACAAACTGGAATGTCATTTACACCAGCGTTTTGCTTGCAATTTACGAGGTTATTCATAAATAACAGGGCCCCGGCTGTCGAGCACGGAGCAGCTGCCACCGTTCTTAATTACTTAACGAATCTCGGCGGACACTAATTACTCGCCTGCAACGTTAAGTTTTGCAACCGGGTATTAGAAGATTTCAAGCAGTCCGGGTTGTGAAACCTCGATAATGACAGCAGCCGTATATTACCCTTCCAAATGTATCGCACGTTGTGTCGAAGCCACGTTCAAGCTTAACATTAGATGCTCGATTATTCTGTTTTTCATAGACTTTCCTTTTTGGCTTCACCGCAGCAAATTGCTGCAAAACTATGACAGAAATTCACTGAAGGCCATACACATGTAATAAAGGTCACTTAAATATCAGTCGAAGGTTTTTGGAAGGTCACTTGAGGATCTTCTAAAAGTATTTAACGATCCCTTTAAAGGAGCCTGAAGGTCATTTCACTGGCGTTTGAAGGTTATTTAAATGGCAATAAAGTTCATTAACCACTCGAAGGCCTTGCCAATCACATTTTCGTAGTCCCCAGCAAATATTCTTAATTCCTAACTCATCCAGTAACACAGTGAATTTCCTTCTGTTGCAGGTATTGTCCTGGCTGTGCAAAAAGGGCGAGGACATACTGTCGAAGCACGCGCAACACGCGGCGACGAGCCTGACGGCGGCGCGGCTGCACGAGAGAGAATTCGAGAAGTTCTATTTCACGTCGATGGTGAGTACACACTTGGCGCCTAAAGCCGTTTTACGCTGTAGCAGCTCCGCTGGAAATAATGGGATCGAAAGCAGAGAGACGAATCGGCCCATATATGCTCCCAAAGATTTCACTTTTTTCACGTCCCATTGGGCCTTTCGTCACGCTTCGATACGGAAGAGATTCCACCGAGAGTCGCCGCGGAATGACCGAAAGTTAATAAAAGGTTTCTTTGTGAGGAGCCACAGCTGCCATTACAGCCGGCAATTTCGCAAACTTCGTTCCCTATCGCCTGAAACGACGATTAGAGAAAACACACTCTCGCAACACTGTGTCTAACGAGAAGAAAAAACGAAGCAGATGAAACGACGTTAATGTATCGCGTTTGAAAGCGCGGCCCCGTAACACACGGTTACACAGCAATAGAAACGTGATTATTCGGCGTTCGGCGGGTTGGAGCCGATGGTAGATAACGATTTCATTTAGCCAGATGTAACAATTGAATATGTAACGATGACTTTCGAATTTCCTTTGAACGGAGCGCGCGCGATAGCGATCGAGATCTAATTTAGGATCTTCCACGCTTCTCGGCTATCGTGACTTCTATTTCTGATCCAGTTTCTTTAACTCCGCGCTTTTCTGCTACTAACTCCTACAGAGAACGAAAGGATTTTTCTGTACCAGCTACAATGATCCAGTAGATCGGTTCTATTTTACCGACGGATCTATGTGATCTATCGATCCGTCGGTAACAAGCCATGCGTGAATTTTAATTTACCGCTAATCAAAACCTGCATTGTGTCCGTCACGAATACTAAAAACGCTTTAAGATCGAAAGAGCAAAACGCAAAGGCGCGAAGAGAAACGGCCACACGCGATCCACGATAGATCGTCTCCATCGCGTGAGATCGGTAAGACGATTTTCTAGTCGCGTGCTGCCGCCTGGCGTCGTTAGTTCCAAGTAGCGCCCTGCAATACCGATCGAGTTTACCGCGGAAATTGAAATAGTTTTAAATGCCTGGAGCGCCGTTAACCGCGGCGATTATTTTTCCCTGGCGGGTAGGAGGGACTATTTAAACGATTGGAATCTCATCAGCTCCCTGTAATGGGCAGATCCGATCGCAGCCATCGATGGAAACGCGCCAAGTTCGCTGGTAACTTTTGCAATTAGAGAAGTATCTTTGGAGGGAGTCGATTAGGGGTTCTTCCGCGATGGAATCCTAAGTGGATAGCGGTGTCTGGTCTTATCAATCGATCGCGCAAGCCCGTGTCCAACGACGACGCTTTCCGTTCTTCGATAACGCGACGAAACGCGACCTCCGCTTTCGTAGTTTCCCATTTCTCCGATAGGGAACGGCGAAACTGCGGGCACAACCTTGGATTGCAATTAAGGAGAGACACAAGGAAATGATTCATGGAGGCGGTTTGTCGCCGCTTATCGGGTTCCGTTCTGCGCGACGCGACAGTGGAATCTTGCTCTGCTGTTGTGGCTTGAATGCTGCGGGGGTCTGTATTTGGAGACTCTTGGATTTTTTGGGGGGACTTGGTACTTCGATAGTTGAAAGCATGATAGTTCGAACTTGATTGGATAGATTCGTAATCTGGGCCCAGTCTCGTGTTACGGTTATGAGCCACTGTTTCTTTTATGGGGTTAGGGAACCTTTAATTTATATTTTAATTCATTATTACTATTTATTATTTGAAGTTGCGATCAGAATGAAGATTATATACAATTTTACCTAATATTATACTTAGAGGAGCTGAAGGGCTTCTTCTTCTTCTGACGGTTCATTATTTTTGCAGCCTTGTAGTTAGACAACATTGACTTTAAGGATGTATTGGAGCTATTTTCAAAATAGTACCAACTTGATAAAAATTTGTGAGATGGTTCTTTTTTTATCTTCCTGATGTGCTTCGAAACTTTTAAACGAATTCACTAAACAGTTACTGAGTTATAACGATTTTAATTTTCACTGATTCTACACGTACCTACTCTTATGAAAAGAGACGATCTTGACGGATAAACCATCTGAAAAAATGTTTTCAAGTTTTTTGTACATGCAGTATATGGGTAGATGAAAATATCTGCCGAGTTTCAATTGTTTTCACTACACCGTTTTAAAGAAATAAATTATAACTTGAGAAAATTGTGAATTCTGGTCATTTTCACTGCCAAAAGTTTAGCAAATAATGCTTGAGGAAGCATTTGTAAAGTGAAAAATACCTCCCTGGGATTAAAAATAAGACTCCAACCGTCGTTCGAATTCCTTCCATCTAGATTTACCATGCGTAAGACGCAGATATCCGAGTATTTCAAATTTCATACACTTTTGTCTGATATTCTACGCCCGATAAATCCTTAAAAATACAAAACTATATCTAAAGAAATCCATCGACGTCTCCAGTTCCACCAAGAATCTCTTGGTGGTCAAGAAATTCTTCATCTCCCAAAGTACAATATACATACCTCCAGCTACGAAACCCCAACAATCTATCTCAACGATCCAACAATGTCCCTCGAACCCCGCAGATTTTCCATTCCCCCGACTTTCTCCGTGCGATCCCGCGTAGCCGATGTTGAGGCTGAATAAAACGGTTGTCGCTCAATTAATCGGGCCGAGGGGGGCGATCCCGGGCAAGAGAAACATATAAATCCCGATCGCCGAGCGGGCCGTTAATTAATCATGCAGCACCCACTTCAATTACACGTTGAGATGCTCCTCGCGGTGGACGGTACGGTCGGATCGTTATCCAAAACGCGTGGTCGTTTTTTCCGCACGGCCCAATGACCCCCATCTGGCCCTATCCGCGCGCACGCTGTCATAATTGTCAACCGATGATCGAGAAAACTGATTATTTGGGTCGGCCGTACGGAACTGGAACGTCGATTTATTATGAAGCGATCGGGAGGTTCGCCGCGCGCCGGCAACCCGATTATTTGGAGCATCGGGTTAATTGCGAGACGTCCGGGCTAAAGGAGCGTATCAATCGAAATGATCGTAAATTAATTCGACGATAAAGGTACCGGTGGAATCGACCGGTTCGCTGGATGAGAATAAGATCCTTTTTTTTCTCTCTCTCGATGATACGAGACCCTCCCCCTACCGTCGATCCAGATGCATGTGTTTAAAAGCCTGACGTCTCGGGAGCGGGAGGTGCGTGCGTACGTTTTTGAAACGCGCCGACGTTATCGTCCATTCTCATCGTTCTATATATGAGAAATATTGGGGGGTTTAATGTGTTGCTGGTAGGTAGTCGTTACGTCGAGTGTTATTCCATAACTGTCGAGGTAAGGGGCAATTTGGGCTTCGATCGAACCGGTGGGCGGAGTGTAGGCTTTATGTAACTGAGTAGTTCACTTTACTTGCGTTAATGCTAGATCCTGTGATTGACGTGGTCGTGCATTGTGCTTCAACGCATCGGTTGCTCCTCGCGGCTCTGCGCTTCCTTTCTACCCAGTGACCCACTAGTTTCCTCGCAAAGGTTAACAAGAATGAAAGCTAGCGAAGTACGTAATTCATGTGTAGGAAGGTTTAAGAACAGAAGGTTTTTTGTAAAGTCATCGTTGTGACTTAGGGTACGTTTATGTTGGAGCTGCGATAAGCGATTAGAGCGGCGATAAGAGCGAAGTGTCGAAATACATTATACTGATTTACACTGCTGGATTTACCCTATAGGCTAACAAGGCTGAAGCCTAGGGCCCCGTTTAGCTGGGGGCCCCTTATTCTAAATATTTTCTTCGAAAAATTAGTATTTTTTTATATTATCTTTATTAACATGTACCTTTAATGTTTATTTATGTTAATGTTATGTTTAGTTTTGTTATTCAATGTTAATTTTTAAATTAAATTCTTATTTAAATTATACCAGTATTATTATAAAAAAATCAAATCAGCGTCATTTTATTTTTTACATTTAACCGAGGGCCCACCAAATATTCAGCCTAGGGCCCCTTGAAAGGTAAATCCGGCTCAGCTGATTTATAATGGAAGTGTTTATATTGGAGCAACGAGCACAGCAACACTTACTAGGGTAAAGAATCCAATTACTGACACCTAACCAATTACTGTCACCTTAAGCTATTTTATTTAAAGTAACGAATAAATAAACGTTGTAAAGTGATACACAAAAAGAATGATGTATTTCAACCTATAATCTATACTATAGATTATATTCTATAGTTTGTTTATTCGTTATTTTAACTAAAATAGCTTAAGATGACAGTAACTGATTAGGTGTCAGTAATTGGGTCCTTTACCCTATATGAATGACAAACGATAAAAGCGTCGAGAAATAAATATTTCTATTTCTTCGCTATTATCGCAGCGCCAACATAAACGTACCCTTATTGATTGATAGTGATTGGATCAAGAATATTATAAGTGGACGAACTTGGTCTCCCTACTATTCCTAAATCACTAGTTTCTAAAATCTAAAATTCTACCCTTTCTCTTAAAATCACCCCAATTTGGAGCATAAAGCTCCTCCACCGTGTCACAATATTTTATTTATCTTCAAACACAATATTCAAATACTAAATTGACTGTTATTCAGAAGTAAATATCGAACATGCTCCCACTACTGTTCCCAACGCACCAATTACCATATTCCTACCCCACTTTCCTCGAGTAACCCACAATATCCTTCCAGCACTGTGTCATAATACTCCCACAAAGAACTGAACCAGCCATTTTTCTCCGCGCAGCACAGTAATCGTTGTAATGGTTGCGTACAGCATTAACTGGACTCGGTTCGCCGTACCTCTCAATCACCCAACGTCCACTTTTTGCCTCGAACCGTTTCAGCCACACAATCCCCTCGGTATTTACAGGCAGCTCTCGCTTTCCGCGAGCGCGAATTTCTCCGAGATTCTTCGGGTGAAAGAGAACAAGAAGCGCTTAATTGCCACGCGACTCGACACTTAGCTCGCGCTGTTCGCCTCTTACAAGGCGAAATTCGCAGTCGACCCTGCGCTCTGTCCTCGATGTAGCCGCTTCCGTCGAGAAGGGCGACGATTCCTCAAAGTACAAAGCATTGTCGCCCACCGGAAAACGGCGCGGCGTCGAGGAGACCGTCAAGGTAGCCACGTCGTGGACGATGGCGTTCTCGTAACCCAATTACGCGACGGAGGAGGCGACGTGTCCGTGGCGAGAATAAAAACAAGCCGTTTACGGCCGCTTTAATAGGTCGTTCGTGAAATCACGGCTACTCGCGGGTTCCTAAAAGGAAATTCCAACGGTCGAAAACATTTAGTCGACGCTGGAGAAAATCCGGAGTCGTAAAACTGGCGAGGCCATAAACGGAAGCAGGGTTCTATTGTCGGGTTAAGTGGCTGAAACTGAGAATCTGGGAAAAAGTGACCGAAACCTTGTTCAGGGACGGGGCAAAGCATTTTGCTCTCTGAATTAGTTCGTGTTGATCTGTTTTTGAAAAGCTTTTTATTACGTACAATTGGTCATGGAACTTTAAACTTCTGCTGGGATGATCCTTTAAGAGATGACTCTGTTTACCTTCTCGGGTAATTTACTCCAAATTTTCTCTACCGTCGACTATACACTGTGGAATGATAATCATGTGACAAGCTAATTCTTGGGAGTGCCAAGTGGAATTCTACGATGATGAAATTGACTGTTTTCAGTTTTAAGTCTTCTTTGACTTTTACTGGGGTTTGGAAATTAGTTGTGTGTTTGAGTTTGTTAGAGAAAATTAAAGAGGGTTGGAGAATGTCGAGTGTAGAAGCTTAGGTTTTTTTGCTTATTTTACTCTGAGGGTATACTTCGTAATTACACGTGTAATAATAGTTGAAATCCTTCGCTAAGGTTTGTTAGTTCTGGAATAGGTACAATCGAAAAACAGTTTCTTCTCCAGATCTAACGCAGACTCACCTTAGGTTCGATCCACATCTAATTCTGATTTGATTGATAGAGAAAAAGACCCAATTTAACCCAAAATTTCTTTCATCTTTTCACCCATAAAAAAAATTAAAAAGTATATGCCATATTCCATCTTCCCTGAAGAATCTCATCAAGTTATACACATTCAAACACGAAGAAGACACATCGATACAATTAATACCACATATCTACATGCTTTGTACTCCGAAATTGCGCCAACACCATCCACAGTTCGCGAGAGTTGCTTGATCCCAAGATCGTAAGAGCATTTCGCTAGTGGCACGACAGATGTTGCGTTCGATACAAGAGCATATCTCGATCTCCCCTAAGCAAGTGGATCGAGTTTTGGGTGGGCGTAGCGCGCGGAACGAAGCCCGAGTTGGCGATTAAGCCTTTTCACGCGACCAGCCGACTGCCACCGTAGAACCATCCAGAGGGGTAGAGCTAATAAAATTTGGGGTTGACGAGAGGCAGGGCGTCCAATTTCCCGAGTGCAACCTCGCTCTTATAATAGATAAGGCGGCCAATTGAATTCGCCGATGATCACCCATCGCGACCGAGCGGAATATTTCGTAATTTGAATACAGAGAGGGCTTCATCGATCTTCCGGGGCAAACAGGTTCGTCCGCGAGGGTATTAAACGTGATATATTATGATGAAAATGGATCTTTTAAAAAAATTGATCTACTTTTAAGAGGAATGAAAAAGTTTCCTAACAGGTTTTCAATCTTCCAGACATAACACAAATTTTTTCTTTCATTATTGAATTTTATAAAGAACTTAGCTTTTCAGAATTCTTTACTTTTTATAATATATACGAAATATAAGGTTTGAGGTGCAAAAAAGGGAGTGTAAATCGAATTCACTGCGTGGCAATTAACATTTTAATCGTTTAATTAACATGTATGAACAGCGCGTCGGGCAGACTCGCATCTCCATGTTTATTAACTAATTAACAGCGTGCTCGTACGCGTGTCTTAATTAAACCGGCACATGGAGGCTCGACGCGCATTTCGTTGGAGCCGGGGACGCTGGCTTCCGATGCATCCTGGGCCTCGAGCAGCGAATAAGCGTTGAAACTAACGAGCATGACCGCCTTGTGCCGATTCGACGTGTTGCAATCGAGTTTTCGAAACGATTTCCCGATCGCGATTCGTGACAGGCGTCCACCGGATATAGCGCGTCGCAACACCGTAACGCGAGTCTTCGTATCGGGGAACGATTAGAATCGCGATATCATTGAAAGGCAAGTTCATCGAGACGATTGTCAGAAGCTGTGTCGATTGGTGTTGTTGAAGACTGAGTTTGAGTCATTGGCAGCTGGGGCTGGGAATGTTTCTTGTGATAGAGATAACTGAGCTTTCTTGAAATGGTATTGGATATTTAAAATGGTGTTAGGATGGTATTGAAAGGTTGAAAGAGGCCCTCTAAAGACTTCAGGTACTCCAAATCCTACAAATGCTTTAAAACATCTAAGTTCTCTAAATCTTACAAGTTCTTCGAGTCTTTCAAGTCCTCCAAATTCCTCAAGTTCTTCAAGTCTTTCAAGTCCTCCAAATATCTCAAGCTCTTCAAGTCTTTCAAGTCAGTTATCTCCTGGCATCGTACATCCTAGTATTATTGCTCTTGGTTGTTGTTATTATCGTGCAATTTTGTAATTTTGTATTTGCCTTTGTTAAGTGTTTCGCATTCTGTACAGTACTATAATATTTTTTGCTAGGTTTAATATTGGGGTTAACCCCGTCTGATAATAAATAAATAAATAAATAAATAAGTCCTCCAAGTTTCTCAAGTTCTGCAAATCCTTCACGTCCTCCTAATTCCTTAAGTTTTCCAAATCATCCATGCCCTTCAAGTCTTCTCCAAGTTCCTCAAGTTCTTCAAATCTTGCAAGTCCTCCAAATTCCTTAAGTTTTCCAAATCATCCATGCCCTCCAAATCCTCAAAGTCCTCCAAGTCTTTCATTCCAAATTGTACAAATTCTTAAAATCTTCCAAATCTTTCAATTGCCTCCAGTTCTTCAAGACCTCCAAATCCCCCAAGTTCTCAAAATCCTCCAAATGCTTCAGGTGCTTCAAATCTTTCAAACCCTACAAGTCCTCCAAATCCTACAAGTTCTCAATATCCTTCAAATGCTCCAGGTCCTTCAAATCTTTCAAATCCTACAAGTTCTTCAAATCTTCCAAATCTTCCAAATCCCCAGGTTCTACTCAGAATTTTTGAATCTTCCAAAAGTAGCATAGGCACTACATTCTCAAAAGTAGAGAAATCCCTTATCTTAAATCCGCCGTCCTTAACACAAAAATGGACGTCGGGGGCGTCGCGACGGGTTCCCTTCGACGCCCCCCTCCCCCGTCAATATCTCGTTGTGCAATCGAGCTTTCGCGATATTACTACCCGGCGTCTAGCGGAGGAAACCGTAAAACGCCACGCCTTCTTCGCGTAAATGTAACGGGTCACGGTGAGCTTAGTACGTAAGAAACTGAAGACCTTGGAATACCTTGTATACGTGGGATTCTCTTCGTCGTTCCTCGCGCCTGATCCTCTCAGAGTTGCTCGTATTTGGGTTGAGCATGTTTCGTTGTTTTTTGTTCACAACCGCTCGCTATCTCCACAGTGGCCTAATCAACTTTTTCTTAGCGGTTCCAACGATCGGTTTTACGAGCAATTCAAATGAATTAATGAACTCGGAGTAGTAGTCTTGATTACCTTAACACTGATCGCCTCTTCTTCTAATTATGTATTGAGTTTCTTCCCTACCCTCAAGCTTGCTTGGCTACTTTAATAGAACAAATAAGATTCTATAATTCAACCAGCCAATACATCACTTTCACGGAAACAAATCTGATAATCACTGACTCAGATCATACGTATTAAGAAAAAGACGTTGATAAAGTTAATCCATAGGCGCCAATTACTTCTTATGTCTGTATCCTATTCCCTTTTTCATTTAACACGTTACAAAGCATAAAACACCAGTCCTTAGAATAATTACACTAAAAAGTGTGCCACATGGATTCACCGCTCATCAATCACCGCAAATCTACGTCACTACATAGTATCCAGCTTTCCTCATTATACCTATCCCTCATTTCATTGAATTTCCATACGCGATAAAAAAGAACTAGGAAGAGCGACACGCGATTAGAGAAGCGCGTATTCGCTCTAATCAGTCATAGGAGGACGTTGAAACGGGTCTCACCTTTTAGCGAGTATCTCGTTCCACTTCGGCCGTCGATTAACCCACATATCTGTCGAAGTGCAATGCGTTTTATTTTTTCGCGGTACACCTACGCGTGCGAGCAGCTATGCGTGACGCGGGCCAGTCTTCGTCTCTTTGTCGTTGTTTCGCCGGTGAATGGCGCGCCGGGCGTGAACCCGCATGCCTGCAGTCGCATGTGCACGCGCATTAATGGGCTAATGAGTCTGGCTGCACCGTTTGTTGATCGACAGACGTCTCCAGCTCCCCTGAATCCTCCGTTTACCAACCTGAAACACGGTCCCCCATGGGGACACACGCAAACACAAGTGCAACCTTCTGTTTGCTTTCTTTTTATCGCTTCCGATGACAGCTCGCCATTTACGGCGCTGCAAGTTTCGAATAGAAACTTGAACACTGTTCGTCAATCTGAAATTTCAGTGATCTTTCGAGTAGAACGATTATCTACGGTTGTCTATAGTGATGTGTATAGGTGGTCCAAGAAATAGTGGTCCTTGCGGGCGGAGTTAAGAGAAAGGGGCGTGGCCAGAAGGTAAACTAGTAAAGCCTCGATACTAAGGTCGTGTTCAGATTTATTGGCCGATGAGTTTCGTGAGGGATATTCTCCCACCACCCGCTGCTTACCTCGGTGCTCCTTTTCTCTAGCTTCTCACCAAGAACCTAAGCAACTTCAACTGCCAATCCACGATCGTCAGGTGGTGGTGGCTGATTTCTCCTCGCGCGTTGCTCGCGAAACCAAACTCACCGGCCAATATATCTGAACACGACCTTAGATCGACCCTACTGCTCGTTTTAAGTCGAAAGAAACTCGAAGTGAGAGATCAAAGTCAGAAGAATTCCAACCGTTCCCCTTCTCCCAGCGATACGAACCGTTGAGCCACTCGCATTATTCACCCCAAAGCATTTTCCCTGCCCCTCGACGCTCCCTTGCTTATAATCTCGCATGCAAATCGAGGAAATATAAATAGCTAGCATTATCTGCGACTGTAGAACGTGGACAAGTCCGTGACGTATCGAAAGGCAAGTAGCTGTTCGAGATTTCCGAGGCCGATACGCGACGTCCATAGATCACGGATATAGTAACGGGCTTCCAACTCCGTTTCAGTCCCCTGCTGGACAGAATTCGCGAAAAGACAATTGATTCGAGCGGCAACGGTTCCTCGGCGGCCATGCGTTACGGTACAAGCTGAATTGATCCACGGCTGGGTTAAAAATCTTCGACGCCCAGACGTGCCAGGGCCGAGTTATGTACGTGCTCTTCATGAAAAATGAATGGGTGACCCGGCTTTATGCGCAGTCAGTGGCCAGCGTACCTGTGCCGCGTAGAAATGAGTGGAAAACGTAACTGTACCTTAATATCTTTCGACGAGATGTCATCGCTGAAAACGTGTCGCTTGGTGTCGAGTGTTTTGTCGATTGCCACCTGAGCGAGGTGTCGAGGGGACATTTTGGAGCTCTTCACGCGAGACGCTTTGGTGGCTCGAGATTGGCATTCTTGACGTATTTAAACTTTTTACAGTTTCATTTATTTTGTTTTCAATTAGCTTTGACTCTGCTAAGGGGATGCACCTGGAATATTAGACTCACAGAAATATCAGATGATTACATAAGTTCGTGCCCTTTTTTCTACTACCTCGCGACAAAAACCAAGCTCTTTCTTCAAAACTGGAATCGACAAGTTTGTAGATCGTTGGAAAACAATTGTAGAGAAGAATGGTAACTACATACTTGACTAATAAAACTGTACGCTTTAAAATTTAACCATTGAACTTTATTTTCCAATCGGGCACGAAGTTATGCAATCATCTGATATCTTGATGCGAAAAGGCGACAGATGGCAGTTTCATTTTAATAGATTGGTAGGGGTAGAGTGTTGCATCGAAGGGATGTAGGTGTAATGAGCAATAGGGGCATTTGTAGGCGTTAAGGGGCAAGGTTGCCTAGGTGCCTTTGGCTGGTAGTCTTCTAATAGTGATGCCTCGATACTAGATCACCTTGGTAAGCCTCGAACTTGGTCATCGCTACTCCCACAGAATTCATGCTCTGTTTCGAATGGTAGTAGGTTTTTCTTGTTTTGTCCCAAGCCACATACAATTTTATCCTGAAGATCAGGAAAATTATGAGAACGAGGACTCCCAAGGAGAATCCAAGTTCATTCGTATGCATATATATTCGACTTTCTCAAAGTAATAATTTCACTGTAATAATTTATATGGTTGTGGAAGCTGTCCAGTGACCCTCGTGGTTTATCGCTTTTATAGTTGGTCGCGAATTACGTGAGGAGAATTTGTCACGTTCGATCCATGTAATTGTGTTTTGAACCGAGAAATGTTTTAAAACGAATAGACACCGAACATTTCTTAGTTTCATCGATTTAAGTCAGTCATAGTTAATATAAAGAATGTTTTAACTTACGAATATTATTTCCTAGTTCCAGTACGCATGGAATATTTTTTTTCGCCTTTATTTCAACAATTTTAATACATGGGATGGTGAAAAGGTGAGGCCCAGCTAAAGCTGCTATTAGACCTAACCTCTGTATAAGTGTACACCTCAGAACATAACGTTAGAATAAAAAAGATACAGAAAAAATTAAAGCTAATACTAAACTATAAACTAAAACTGAATCTAATCAAGGACGCGGACGATTGCATTTCCGCAGAAATTTTTAAAGACGTTCCACTCCCGATGCAGAAACTTTGCGTGCACCGCTGCAGAATGAAAACGATCGATTCGGTTCAACGCGGAGTCAAATAATTGGCCTTAATTTATTGACACACTTTTCTGCGCTATCTCTAGCCGTTCACTAAACCGCCTATCATTCGAGCGAGCCCGCGTTTCATGCACCTTCAACTAATTAACACACGCTGTCGACATTTTCAGTAACTAGAGCGCTCGAGTCCAACCAGAAACTTCTAGCGTATGAAATACCCTGATAATTGCTTTAATATTTTGCAATGTGAAATCGCATTTTTCCCCATTTATTACCCACTTCGTGTTTATTTCCAGCACAAAATCTTTCCATTTAATCCATTCGCGAATCAACGCTCGTATCGAGGAGAAACAGGCGCGTTGGATCGTGGAACGCTCGAAGCTCGTAGAAACGCAACTTGTCGTTTCGAATGGATCGAGCGTCGAAGGCTGCCGCGACAGTGTTTCGCTTTTATTTACAATTCTGACGCAAACCTCGGCGGAAAGAGCCGCGGAATTTGGCATACAATGGGCGGGCTTGCTCGACATTCACTCACGAACGAGAAAATCAGCGAGGAACAGCGGCTTGCGCGGTGATATTCGTGCCACTGGGTTACTACACTTTCGAGTTCAACTAAATCGGCCACTGTTCTCTGGAATTAACAGCTTTCGTAAAACAACCAGAATGAAAAAGAACGAGCAGACACGTGTAATTGAGTTTTTGCACCCAACGGTCGCGTTGCTCCTCCTTTTCTCCCTCGTTGGTCTAGCGAGCTGTGATTTCCTGCTCGCAGCCGCTCCACGTTCCCCCGAGACCGTTTTAATCGCTTCAGATCGTCGGCTAATTAATGATTTCCATGGGCTATCGCTGCGCCGTGTAATAATACGCGTTTACGGCTGATCTAGATTACGCCGGCGAATCGTAAAGATAAGAGGAATGCTCGGGCACGATGACTTGAAAAACTGTTGCGGTGATTTCAGCTTCAAGTGGCAACTTCCTTTTTCTTCTCGGCATTACTTGCGGCTGAGAGTTACTCCTACAAATTACAACTCTATCAATGACTCCGGTAATCATAGGCAGGTTTTATTGTAGTATCTCGGTGATCACTGAACGTGTCTTTCGCACCTTATGCAACCGAAAGCATCCAGACCTTTGCTACAATAATAACAAATAAATTGAAGATAAATCTAGTCGCTTTCATGCATCAGCTGCGGTGGTGCAATTAAGTGACCGCGGAAGTGTCATCGATTAACTGGTAGCCAATTAAGCTCGACGATATTACCTGAAACTGAAAGGTCGTGATATTTATATCTACATCGTCAGCTTTTACTTCCCATGATAAATCAAATCCACTTCCTCAAAAGTAGCTCGACCTGTCGATCGATCGACTCTCGTCCCGCTCGATTTCCCCGCGAAACGTGGCCACCGGTGTTCGTGACAACGGAAGGAAATATGAAAAGGCGGTCGATCGTCCTTTTTCGTTAGAACGGACACTCCTTTCGCGGCTAACGAGAGACGCTCGCGTATGAATTCCCGCCGCGACGCTAAGCCCAGATTACGAGCCACTTTCATCGCAACTATGCCATTGTGCGTATGCACCGGCATTACATATTCGTTACGCGAACATCGCGTTTATTCTTCGAAGCTAACGAACCACCCGGTTCACTGGACTCGTCCCCAGCGGCCTTGAACACCGCCCGCGAAGACAGCCCCGAATTGCGACACTCGCCGCGGCACGGCGCGAATCGACGTGAACGCTGAGGGGAATGGCTGGGTTTGGTTCTTGCTTATGTGAGGAGGGAAAGGGGATTTTATTTTTGGGGTGGAATGGTGCACTAAGGCACTAATTTATCAAGTAGAATTTATTATAGGTACATTAATGAGGTATTGAGAATAAAAAAAGACTAATCCAGATTTTTGCGAAATTGATTTAGTAGCAATAATGTATTATTTGAGGCTGTACTGATCATATAAAATAGGAAAAATTAATTTTTTTCAAGGAGCGTTAGTCCTTTTTTGCTCTTAAGGGGAGATTATCGTGTAACACCCCACGAAATTGATGATTTTCTTTTTAAAAATCTATTGTTAATATTGCAGTAAACTCTTTCGGGATATAAGGAGACATCTTTAAACTTGCAGAAAATATTTTTTTATGTCGATCCTTCTTATTATTTATTAATTATTGCGGAATCTATTCGCTAACAGGAGTTACATCGTCGAAGAGGTGGACAAGATTCCGCAATAATTAATAAATAATAAGAAGGATCGACATAAAAAAAATATTTTCTGCAAGTTTAAAGATCCCAAAAGAGTTTAACCTAATATGACGAAAAGTTCTTTGAAAAAAAAATCATAAATAGGTATCATTTACTTTTGAGGCTCTTAGACAAGAATCCCCTGTTAATGCTTCATATGCACTTCGTTAACAGATTACAAGGAATTATGTTTGACCTTTTAGTGCATTATTGATCAAGTTAAATAAAATCACTTAACAATTTTTTATTATATATTTTTAGTTTCTAGTACCACAAGTACCACGTTACTGTGGTTGAAAAAGTAAATACTAAAAATTTTCACTTCTGGCATTTACATCATTTCCTCCATCATTTCAACTCTTCAATTGTACCTACTCATTACTCGTCCAATCCTTCCACTACTTCCTTAGTTTCGCTTTCACAGTTGCTCATCCTGGCACCGTCACACTCACCTCATCCCGGCACCTGAATTTTGGTGCTGTTGGATTCTCGCGTAACTGGGGTAGCTTATTTATATGACCAGTTCACGTGGTGTAATTTCTTTTCTTAATAGCTACAGATATAGTTTCTTCCCGTATAATCAAGATAAATTCAAAATCCGTGATTCTACACTATTCCACCTATTCCCCTTTTAAAATTAAGCAACAGTCTTCACTCCCAGACATCATGAATCTCCAACTCCAACTCTCCGCCACAAACTCCCTTCTTCATAACTTCCCGCGGCTCACTTATTCCGCGCACGTAGTCAGTACGCCGCAGCCGTGGAAAATAAAGGTTCACAGCGTGTTTACGGCCCCGAATTCCATGAACCCACTCCGTTTTTGACATGCAGCCTCGCAAGGACATCGATTCCGTGCGCTCGACTCTCCTTTCTCCCGTCCGGAGCCGAGAGGCACGCCAGCCTTTCTACACGCGAAACCGCGCTGCAGCGGGTTGCACAGCCTCGTCTGAGAATCGATTATACTATCAGCCTCGAGTATCCTTACCAACGAACCGCCGTGCACGCCTCGCTGGCTACTGAGGCCTATTGTTCCAGAATCCCTAAGCAGTCGACGCGACGACAGGCATTTATTAAACACGTTCACGCACGACATCACTTCGAATTAAAAGAAACACTCCACTGGACAGCGGGAGCAGTCTCGCAGGCTCTAAGCCGGGCGGTAATCCTTCGTCCTTGAAATACCAAGCGGTATCTGGTTCGCACGGAGTCGTGTCACTCCCATGATCGATGCAAGGTCAAGACGCGTGCTCGACGCTCCGCCCTGCGGTGCATTCTTTTCTTGGATCGCATCGGAGGAATAAATTAATCCTCCCAGGGACGACGGGCGCGGTGTCCTGCGGTACCCACGCCGGGCAACAGCCTAACGGTGCAGTCGCAGCTTCTAATTGCAACCTCGCCGATGTCGCTTAATCATAAGCGGGACGAGCCGCGACACGTCGCGATTTTTCCATCGATCCCCGGCTCGGGTTACGGTCGCACGCTCGGGAAAAGCGATCCTGGCAGCTGAACATCCTCGTTCGAGTAATTTATGGCGACCGTAAGGAGATGCTCGCCGATCCTTAATAGCACGGCTCGCGATCCGGCTGATGAATGCGCCGCGACCGCGATTAGGTAGCAGGCATTTTCTTATAGGTATGTACCTACCTGCTTCACGCTGCGGAGTCCGGTGAGTTCACGCTCGCTTTTCAGCTTGTAATTACCGCCGATCGTTTGTTCCGCGCTGGGTACCTGCTGAAAATTTTGATTTCGAAAGTGGTTAGGGGCATTGTTGAAGATAACAGGAACAGGGTTTATGGTAGGGACCTGATTTGTTTACTGAGGCTCATGTAAACAGTTTCTGTACGGCTTTAGGAGTGGGTAATTTGGTTTACTGTTTGTGTATAGGAAGGTTCGGGGATTGTATTTAGAAGGTGGAGCGGTGGGACTTGTTAATAGCGATTGGGGTGTCGTAAAGTTGTAAATGGTTTTAAATTATGGGCACCTGGAGTTGAATGCTGATTGCTTCTACCGAGTTCTGTATTTGTGGATAATACAACTAATTACGGTGCTTACCTGTGTGTACTTTTCAAGAAGGTAATCGTTAAACGATCCTCATTGACGATTTTATAACGCTTTAAAGAGACTCCAGGTCAGTGGCGGATTTAAGGGGCTGTTCTGGTTTAGAGCCCATAAAAATGGGTGATCTTTTGGAATTAATTAATGGAAAAGTATAGCATTTAATTTAATGGGGCCTTTTGTATTGAATTATGGATGTCTTAAACTATAGAAATACATTTTTTGTTGTATAATTAATCATTGCAGACGGCATTGGGGAGTTGTTAAAGTTGAGGCGTCAAAACATTCATTCAAATCGGTGGAACCTGTAGTACAAAAACCATTTGTCTGAAATAAGAAACAATTCGTCATTATTAAGGGAATGAAACTCGCTCGTGGACTGACCAGAAAAAATGACAAAAAATGACATTTTTTTAGAAAATAACGACTCACTTTTTTCCTATATTTTTCGCCCTTTTAACGCCGTTAAAAATTTACAAATTTTCATTTTTTATTAATTTTACTGGTTTCTCCACGAGCCAGAAGTATATTCGTCAAAATAAAAAAACTTTCCGTGGAATCGGATAATAACTTTTCGAGATACAGGTTCCACCGATTTTAGGAACACTGTTTCGAGAAAAACGCGTTTAAACTTTTACCTGACTGTCGAGTGGCCGGGTGTTACGCATGCATTTGTCGCTACTCAAATGCCTATAACTTCGTGAATTTTACGAATTTCAAAAAATCCTTTTAAACACATATTCCTAAAAGGTTGAATGTTTGAAAAATAACATAACCAAAAATCGATTCTGGAATCTCCCCTTAACGAGCGGTCGATGAGCAGTTGCCGCCAGAGCCCATACTCAAAAGAACCTCCAAGGGCAATTTTCCAAAGAATGATTTTAACCCAAACACTTTATTTTTTTTCATACCACGCGCGCATAACGTTACTTGTAATTCTGTTATATATGCGAATTATCCCAGAACATTTGCCACCTGAGCCTTCTTCCTTAAATCCACCACTGCTTCTCTAAGTACCCTCCTTTACAAAACATCTCATTGCCGCGAAGCAGAATTCGCTAGAGCACACAGAAAATAGCCGAAAGGTCATCACTCGAGCTGCACTTATTCCCGCGGCAAGAGCGGTGCGCCGCTATTTCTCACGGTCTCGTTATCGCGCAAGCATTCCGATTTATTTGCACGGGCTATAATTAACGGCGTCGCACGCGTCCAACGACGACGGGGAGCGTCGCGGGTGCATCACGTGTCGCTGGTGCGTGGAGCAATTAATGGAATCCCGCGCGCACGTGCGTAAACGAATCCGCGATCGAGGCACGTGCGAGCAGAGAGAAAACTCGACGCGAGCGCGGCGAGTATCGCGGCGTGCAGTCGCTTCGAAAATCCCTGCGGGGATCCCTGCTCTATGTATACAGTCCTGATTGATTGGTATAACTAAACACGTTCGTGCCGCGTGAAAAAGAACTATGAATTACGTTGTGTGTACTTTGAAACTGGAGCCTTGAAGGAGCATGCTGAAAGAAATGGGCTAGCTCCTGTCACTTTGCTTTCCAAGCATCTTAAAACCAAAATTTATTGTAAACTGAACGAGGCATTTTAGTATTGAAGGTTCAATTTAATGCGTAGGGATCAAATAAACACAATAAAACGATAGGTACATTATTAAATTGTGTGCAAGTAGAATATTGCAAAGATTTAGTGGAATCTCTTCCCGGCACAGTGGTCCAGAAACTTAAATCATTCGTGCCGCGTGTAAAAAAAGTTTGAGTTCACGAGGTCTGTTCTTTCGATTCGCTGCGAAGGGGGTAAGCGTTCTGTGGCGGAATTTTTGCACTGCTCGCGATATTTGTGAGCGTGGAGATCCTGGAGGACGAAAACGTTTCAGTAGAACTTTGTGGTAGGAATTGAATATTTTTAAGTAATTTTAAGTCGATTGACTCCATTTGCCGCGGTTGTGTCGTGGTTTTTGCAACGTGCAGTGGTTAGTGGACGTTGTAAGAAATGGATGAAGATTTCAAACGATCGATCTAGGATCGAGAACTGCGCCGGGTTTGACGCGAAACCAGTCTCACGTCTCGGCTGGTACGTCGCGTGGTGGCTGGCCGCACGCAAAAACCCGTGAAAACCACGAAGAAGACAGAAAACAGGCTCGATAACGACGGCTAATACCAGCAGGTACATCCAAAGTGAAATTTTACACCGGATGCAATCCGAGAAATGGCACAATAGAAAACGCTGTCGACAGGCGTCTATCGGCGTTCCTTGCGCAAAAGTGGCTCCATTAGCGACCCATGCGGGACACTTTCCTGGGTATACGGTTCTTTTTTTACTTCTCTTCGGCTTCGGAGCTCGATCGATCCTGGCCATATGGCACCGAACCACGGTCGCGCTGCTGGCGGGGTTGGGGTACAGCCAAATTCAATTACGTATTCAAATCGTTGGTGATATAGGCTTCATTGATATTTTCTTTTTTGAATAAAGTTCGAGGTACCAGTCGTGGATTTTGAATTCGCGGATATAGAAGGGGTAATGAATATGTAGTTGAAGAGTTTTTAATTATCCATCACGGATGTCGTGGATATTATTAGTGGTGATATTGAAAATGGAGGCGTTTGGGTATTAGAATTGTATTCACCAGTGGAAAAGTGTACTTATTGCGAAATATTTTAGTAATAATAATATTAGTAATGATATTATCAGTAATAATATTATAGTAGTAATATTTTAGTAATGCTATTATGGTATAATAATAGTTTAGAATTAATATTTTAGTAATAATATTCTAGTAATAATATTAATATTCAGTAAATAATAGTTTCAGTATTCATTAATATTCATTAAATAATATTAATATTCATCAGGGATTAATGAAATGTTCCCTGCATTCAATATTTTTATCAAACGGGGACATTCGAGGTAGAAAAGGCGACTTGATGCAATTTCCTGGCATCTGTTTTTCTGTTGCTCCATTTCAACACGCTGCGCTGTTCAGTAGAGTACAGTAGAGTAGGTATATTAATCAACGGTTAAGGTGGGTTCAATTTCCACGTTCAAAGTCACTTTTGCAAGAAATGCATTCATTACTTTTAATATCAGTATTCGAAACGGTGACAAACATTCCGCGATAATTGCGTTTCTGGAAAAACAAGTAATTCAGTTGCGTGATAAGGTAATGGACGTGAGTTTGCATACTTGCAAGCATGAAAAGCGTATTTTGTGTTTTGAATATTCTTACGAAACTGGAAATTCAACTCACGAAATGGAACTTTCTGCCGTCTCCTTACTCAATTTACAAAGTCATCATACAAACTCTTGTATAACATCATGGAATCAAAACATGAAGAAGATTAATCGATACCAAGCTGCACTCTTCTTTATCTTTAGTATTCGTGTTAAATTTCACAGTTGACAGTGAATTTTTTAAAATTCTACCTATCTCTTACCAACTCACTGCAATGCAATCAGTTTTCGCACCTACATTTACCATGCGTTTTTTATTTTCCTCCACGAGTACTCCAACCCTATTTCCCCATTAAGTTTGCACCTACTATTCACGATCAGAAACAGTGGTGTGCATTACACAAAACCTCGTAACAATAGCAAACTCGTTGACCTTTTGTCCATACCTTCTTCTCCCACCTTGATCAACACTGACGTACCCGATGGTCTCATCTGCACAGGGTCAATACACTATCCAATAAAACTTCAGTCTTTAAAGCGAGATGAATCCTTGAATCAGTCACTCCTCCGATTCAAGACCAACATTTCAGATACATCATACGCTGCATAAGTATTAGGACACCCGTTGTATTTGTACAAAATGTGACATTTGGTACCGATCGAATTTTCGCAGCTTTTAATTTAAAATCTTAATATATATAAAGCAAAAAGCTTTCGTATTTTTGTCTGTCGCGTAAAAACTTTCGAACGGTAAATTTTGGGGTCACGAAATATGTCCCAGCAATTATTACTTTCACAAAAATCAATTTTTTTGTAAAATCAGAATCTAAATTTCGGAGTAAAACCGAGTAGTAAAGCTAGTATCCAATAAAGTAAAACTTGTTAGAGTAATATATATATTTGTTAAAACATATATATTAATTATTACGGTCGAAACTAAATTTATAAATAACTTTTAAAATTCGTTAGAGTTCTTCAATAAAGCTTTCGCAATAATTTCACACAAAGTATGTGTGCTAACAGTTCTAATCGCAAGCGGCAGCGTAAATTCGAAAAAAGGCAGAAGACGTGTGAAAGGGTGAATACATTTAAATATCGCCAGCTACAAAATTCTCCCGTGTGAAAGGGCCTTAACAACCAAACCCAGGAACCCACGGAATCCGAACTCGAAATCGATGCGAAAGAAGCGTTGAAAGGAGCATCGAGGGGGTGATTTGACGTGGCCTCCCTCGCGGTGGCCCATCTCCCGGTCGACCCCCACCCCGTTCGATCTATCAATTGCCAATGGCACCGAAGGATCGACGGCGGTGCGTGGCGAGCAGAGCGGAGGCGAGGGCGACCGGTTCGAGCGGGTTTCCGAAAGGAAAAGGCATTCCAGGCCGCAAAGTGGCGGATCGGGCGGTGATTGGAGGACGCGTACGCGGGCCCGTTCGCGCGTACGTGTTCGGGACAGGGCTCTCCTCTCCTCTACGCGGCGTTTCCACTCCGCAGACAGAGAAAGGAAGACGGAGGAGCAGCGGCGGGGCACTGCGGCATAGAGAGATCCCGAACGACGCCGCGCGGCGCACCGGTGAGAGTTTAGAGGCGAGTGCTCGAGCAGAGCGCGGTGCTCGAATGGAACGGCAATCGCGTGTGTGCCACCCTGACACAGGGGGCCCGTGCATGTGC
Organism: Andrena minutula; assembly: GCA_929113495.1. Lineage (NCBI taxonomy): Eukaryota > Metazoa > Arthropoda > Insecta > Hymenoptera > Andrenidae > Andrena > Andrena minutula. Next base: position 72,456,486 of record OV815993.1, on the reverse strand, counting down.
ACCGCAATGTTCCGTGGCTGTGCGTGAGCGTGAACGTGAGCGAGCGTGCCGGCCTGGGTGCGTGAGTGTGCGTGTTGCATACGTGCTGTACCGTGCGCGGGATTAGGAGAGCCCCAGCAGTAGGCCACCGGCGCTCGACGCCTCTGCGTCTCTTTTTCCGGCTCGCGCGGCTCCGACCTACCGTAAAACGATGATCCGCGATCCGCTGTCGGCGATCGATCGCTAGAACCGACGGGGACCACGCGTGCCGCGTCTTTACGCGTGTCTTCCCTTTCGCTTGGACGGCTCCATGCGCTCCGATCTTTGATCAACTGTGTCGTGAAAAGGGCACCACGGGGCCAGGAATATCGGTGGTGTGTCTAGCCTGTAATCTTCACGCTCGCCGGGTCGAGGCGTAATCGCCGGTTGCCGGGCGTTTTTTGGTGAGCAGTTCGGTTGACGTGAACGTAAGAGACTGGGAAAGGACGGAGCGCGAGGAACGTTGCGGTGGAAAGATCGCGGCACTCGCGGCCGTGCCTTCGATCAGTCGTGAGGCTCGCCCTCGCGAGGACCGATCGCGTGACGCGAGCAGCGGCTCTCGCGCCCGTGCAAATTGCCCGCGCCCTCTCTTCTGAACCGGCGAGGATCTAGCAGGCTCGCTGCGATTACGAGGGACACTGAGTCGCCTTTGCCAAGCTTGGAAGAAGCCCGAAACTGGACAGAGGCCGCTCGCGAGTCGCGTGGGGACCGTTTCGCAGTAGCGCGAAGAAACGACGCGCAAACGGAATTCGTAATCGCGAGGATCCTTGACCGACGACTCGAAAATAACGAGGCCTTCGCCCGAGGAGCACGAAAGAGGACACCATTCGAGTGTTGCTAAAGCACAGGCGGCTACAATCCACTCGCCGGGCATTTTAAAATCCGGATATCGGGTGCCAGTCGTCGTCGTTCGGTTCGATTTGCTCTCGAACGGAATCAGCCAGAGGGTTTCGATAGAAAAAGATTTTTAAACGCGGTTCGCGAGCGGATACCAGCGGTTTTATTTGGTGCGGTATGATTACGCCGCTTCGAGGGCGGTTAATATCGGCCTGCAATGTTGCTGACGATGATCTTGCGGAATGATTGTTCGAGGGAATAACTGCGAATTACGAGCGGCGTTGGGAAATTGAGGCTCTCCCTACGAATGCGTTGCAGGCTCAAAAACAACGAGGAGAAGGCAACTCCCAATTGATTGATAATCGTTTCCCCCCTCGGGGGGATAATACCTTGAATTGTACACGAATTAATTACTGTACTTTGAAAGCGGAGCCTTGAAGGACTACACTGAAAGAAAAGGGGTTGCAGCTCCAGTGATATTACTTTCAAACTTGTTACATACCAAAATTATTGTAAATCAACCGGTGCGTTTCGACATTGAAGCTTCAGTTTATCACATAAAGATCCAATAGACGCGTTAAAACAATAAGTAGATCGTTAAATGAATGTACAACTAGAATAATATAAAGATTCAGTTGAAAAACTTCCCGGCACGTTGGTCCGGAAACGTCCCCAGGCTTTCATAACAGGTGAAAGAAGCTATTAACCAAATATCACACATTAACAATCAATCGAATACCAAGCTGGCACTGTTATAAGCGCGAAGAGACTATGAGACGTCCAAAGCGAGTCGAAAAGCACCGAGAGGAACCGGCGCGACCTCCGGTTCGCGAAATACCCTCGTAACGCAACGATGACGCGCGCGTAGTTATTTCGGATGTACATCATCGAGGAAGATAGTGGGGACGACGGCGGGTGCCGTCTGATCTCCATCCGTCAGTGCGTCGACGCTGACGGAGCGCGCGAGACTCAGTGCCCGGAAAAGCGGCGTGCCGACCAAGACGCCGTCGACGCTGCTAGTCTGCTGGACGTCAAGTGTTTCCCACGTGTGCTGAAGTCCTCGCATATCCACAAGAGAGCCTCCCTCGAGGAGAAGAGTGCGGAGGCGAAGAAGGATCAGTGCCTCAAGTCCTGTCGTCGCGTGGACGTAAAGTCGCCGGCTGATCCTTCAGCGCCTGAGAATGCTGAGGACATCGGTCAGATCATCGAGGAAAGTTCGATTCGAGTGAAGAAGGAGAAGCTCGAGATCTCGATAAAGCTGCTGGAGGTGGTGAACTGCAAGGCCACCTGCGACGACCAAGGCTTCAAGACAACGGTGAACTTTCAGTACAACGACACTCTGACTCGCTCCACTAATGTCTCGAAGCTCGAGAGATCGCGAGGCTTGAGGAGGAGCGCGTCCGCGCCGGGGAACGGGTCCTCGCCGACGCCCGAGGACCTGGACAGCTCGACGACCAAAGACAACGAGAGCCAAAGCAACAGGGATCGGAAGGAAACCAAAGACTCCGTGTTCGCGAAGAACCCGTCGAAGAGCGCGGCCTCGCGAAAGGGAGGCGATGGCGGTCAGTTGACGAGGTACCGCTCGAGGACGAGCAGGTCGCAGGACCTGCCGACCAAGACAGAGCAGTTGATCGCGAGGCGGAGCCAGCAGGACCATCCGGCGCGGCGCGCCAGGGCCTCCTCGTTCGTGATCGAGAGGAAGAAGTGTCGCCAGGCGACGATCACGTCGTCCAGGTCCACCGAGGACCTGTCCAAGTGCTCGCCGAGCAACGAGACGGAGGCCGATGGAATGCGGAATTGCAGCGGCGTGGCGGGCGTCGACGAGGACGAGGGGTGCGTCCTGCTCGGGGTCCGCTCCCTCGAGGAAGGCCCCCAGCTGCCTCTGGTCCCGCGACAGGAAGACAGGTGCACCAGGCGGGACAGGGAGCGCGCGAGGATCCTCCGACGAAGAAGGATCAACGGCAGATCGGCCTCGGTGCCCAGGGTTAATGTGAGTTCAGTTTAACGTTCACGCGTGTTGCCTGTGGAGCGATTCCTCTTCGTTTACCCGTGTCAGGCGCGGAGCATCTTTGCTTCTCGATTTTGCGAGCCTCGGAGTAAATTGAAGGGGTTTTTCGCTTCGTTCGGCTGGTGGTTTATAGGCAGTGCGAAGTGAAGTTGGAGGTTTTGTTGTAGGTAGAAGTGTTTTCGAAGGATATTCATGAGCTTAAATGCCTGTTAAGGGGTGTCTTGGAAACTTGGTGCTCTTATTATCTGGGAAACTGAGTAATGTATACAATTTTTTCTTTGAATGTAGGAATCTTCTGGAGTCTTCGTGTAATTCATTAAATATTTTGTAATGGGTGTCGTAGGCAATGTGAAGTGGGTTTTGGAGTTTGGTTCTGTAATAGTGTTCTGAAGTCCTCTTTGTAAGTTTATTCAAGTGTTTCGTTCTTATCGACGGCAATAGATCTTTTTCCTTCATTCTTGTTTTGTTGATACACAGAAGGTTGTAATTTTTCAAAACAAAAAGCAGTTTGAGGACTTCTAAATGTCTGCGTCTAAAGAAACTTGAGCGAGAGTTAGATATCCATTTCAAATTTCATTATTATCTAACCAGCTTCGTTTTTCTCTTGATTAAATTCAATTTTTATACAGAAGTACACAATTCAACCCAAACTACTTTCCAAACCCACAATCCCCCATACTTTATTAACACATTCCGTGCCACGTGGGCCACCGGTGGCTGACAATATTTATCGTTAGCGAAACTTGGCCACAAAGAAAAACTGCGTTTCCCAAAATAGTGTCGAAAATAAAAAAGAATTCAAACTTTGGAGAATATTCCACAACTATTATTTTCCAACAATTAAATATCGCAATCTACATTTTATATTCCGTCCAAAAATCTGAATTTCCACCGTGGCGCGGAACCAATTAAGAGATCCCAAGCCAACGTACAACCGTCTCCAACGTAAACCCCAACCAGCGCCAAAAAGAATTTCCACATCCAAACAAACGACGCTGCCAGAAAGACAAACACACAAAGCGACGCCCGAAGCTTGTTCATAAAAACTGTCCCACCGCGTCACCGCCGTGGAATCCTCTTATTGTTATGGTAACATAACAGGTTACAAACGCATTAAGAATATCGACGCGAAGAAAAAGGGAGGAGAAGCAAGAGGGACGTGTCGATCCGCATGCAGATAGGGCATTAAAGCACGCCTATCGGTTTACGCGCGGAGTTATTGCTCTTCCTACCATTCGGAGTGCATCGTGCGCATTCTATTGCGCGAGTAAATCACGCCGCGGCATCAACCTGCTAAAATGCATCGCTTTGTGCGACCCCGGGCCCCTCCGCCCCCGCCCGGCGCTGTCGCGGATGCGATCGAGGTGTACTTTAAGGTGCACCCACACGGCCGAGGGGACGGAGTGAAACGGCGACGGTGGTATTTAAATGCGGGCCGATCGCCTCTTGCGAAAGCCTCTCTTCGGGTATTTGCGTTGGCGAGTGCCTCGACCCGGCCAGGAATTTACCTGGTGCGCCAATCGCGCCGAGCGTGTTCTCTCCGCTGCTCTCTGCGCCTCGACTCCTACTCGAAACGCGTAGTCGAACCTGACGTCTACGTGGGTGAAAATAAATTGACCGGTCCGCGGCCACCAAAAATTGCTTGTTTATTGGAACGCAGCGGCAGGGATTCCAGACGTTTAGTGGATGAAATCGTAGGATTCTGAAACAGATGCCGGTGTTTCGTGGAATTGCCTATGGAAACCAGCAGATTCACTTCTTTTCACTTTGCTATTGCTCTTGTATCGGAGTAGGGTATATATAATTATTTCTAAAAGCATAGCAGCTAGAGGAAAACTTGGTCGGACAAAAATGACGCATTAGGAATAGAAACATTCACAATGATAACGACTTCTTTGTATTTGTCGTCGCTTCCGGGGCATGAAGGCCAGCTTCGATTTTTTTTTAAATGGAATGCTATATCCTTATCGTTTCTTGCTGATGGCGGTCGTAAGGCGATTACAATGACTTATAGCACGAGTTGTTTTATGTAATCGAAGGCTAGCTAAGGCACTAATTAGACCACTCAATATGGTAAACTTCAATTTCCTATATCGTACATGTATCGGAGCTTTTGAATTCTTATTTGAAGCCAACTGCAATTTACCAAATCCGTCAAACACTTCCTCCATTCGCACCTGCAAAGATCTCGAATCTCATCGACTAACATCAATTTCTTTCGTCTGCTGATCGTTCTGCTCCGATTTCCTCGCGCGCAGAACTTCACATTACCATTGCGACCATCCCTAATCCTCCAGTCACAAAGTGGAAGTATGCGCGTAGAGTTTGACGGAAGCATCGATGCAGGAAGGTGGAATTATACTGGGTCGCGGAGCATGGCCAAGCGTTTGTTTTTGTTACCATGTCTGGAGCGATGGCAACAGCGACGCAAGACAGGCATTCTTCGACAGCTGGCGTTGCCTATTGAAAAACAATAAGCCCGGGCGCATTCCGCACCGCGAGCACACTGGCGACGTGGTCGCACGTGCGCCCAAAGTGCACAAAGATGATTAACGATTTGTTACCGTCACGTTAGTATACTCGTATTCGCTGATAACGGCTGGCAAACACTTTAAGAACCTTCGAAGATAACGCTCTACTTCGACGCAGAATACATTACACCCTGTTCATTCTTCTTTTTCACTTTTGCAACCGCGAGCTGGCCGCTCTAATGTCCCTGTAAACTCGAGTAATCGTCCATCGTGATATCGCGTGTCTGTGCACACTGTATACACAGTGTGACGAAAGAGTTGGTGCAGTATTTAAACATGATATTGGATCAGAGATGGGCAAAAAATTATTTTAAATAAAAATGTCCTGCACAAGTTTTTATTTAAAATGATTTTTTGCTATCTTTGTATTGGATACCAAAACCGCGAATGAAGCTATGAAAATAAACAGTTCGCGATAAATGCCCCAAAATACCTACTCGCTTTTGAAATGCTCTCTATATTTAAATTAATATTTGACCTGCATTTAAACCTGATATTGGATCAGAGATGGCAAAAAATTATTTTAAATAAAAATGTCCTGCACAAGTTTTTATTTAAAATGATTTTTTGCTATCTTTGTATTGGATACCAAAACCGCGAATGAAAGTATGAAAAGAAACAGTTCTTGATAAGTGCCCCAAAATAACCACCCGCTTTTGAAACGCTCTCTATATTTAAATTAATATTTGACCTGGTGTCAGTAATCGTTCGCTCCAAGTTTCTTTGGAGCACGCAAGCCTCCGTCGAAATTTTGCGAAGAGGCGCGTCGATCGTGACGCATCGCATTCACTTCGGGTTACTCCTATACCGAACTGACACCGTCACTGGCACTGTTCATCGTCGTTTACCTCGTCGGATGCCCACCGCCGGGAGTCCGACGAAATCCGTGCAGAATGCCCTCGCGCGAGGCTTTCGCCGTGCACGAATCGCGGGAATGCTAATGGCCAGCGGGGTGCGTTCAGCGTGGCGAGGTAAATAATAGGCACCAAAGGCCTAGGACCGGTCTAACGATCCGATCCAGTTTGAAACCACTTTCGTTTTTTCCCGCTCGCCCCTGGCGGCCGAACGGAAACGATACCGTGTTCTTATGCGCGCGACAATGCAAGGCGTGGCGTCTCCTTTTTGCGGTGACACGGGCCCCGCTCGTGATTGCCTTCCAAATGTCAAATCAACCGAATCTTATGGGAATTCTTTGGTTTTTTTTGTGTTAAATGATACGGGTGCAAGGGTGTGGTGGATTAGGAAGAACGTGGATGAATTTAATGAGGTATAGTGGGCCGTTATTTTCGTTGCGAGGAGTTTCGGTGCGGACGGTAGGAAAGTGTAGATATTCGGTAAGCATCAGGTGCTTGAAATCAGTCAAAGTGACGGTGGTGATCGATGTTTGCTCATTTTTATGGGTGCGACTTAATAATAATGTTGCTGTTACTACTGGGGCAGAACGCCTTTCAACGCTGGGAGACAATGGTGCCGTGACTTTGGGTGAAGCAATATTGACCTCATTAGTTATCAGTAGAACTACTGACAATTATGGGAACTAGGCAGTTGAAATATCGATTTTTATTGTATTTTTTTTAAAGTGTGTTATCTTTTCTGAATAAAATGCAGCTTGGTTTATATTAAAATTCTCAAAATTGTTGTTTTGGCAGCTAAAAAAGTCAAGGGGCAACCTACAGCGTCGCCTTTGCCCAGAAACTATAAACGCGTTTTTCTTAGATCTTTTTTCTCTCTTAGTTTTCGCTTAAGTCTAAGTAATTGTGAATGAACGGAGGTTCAGATCGACTTAAAAAAATTACAGGATGTATAAAACATGTGCCATTTCCCGCCAAACCTCTGATATGGTCCGTAAAAATTCGAGATTTTCATAAAAAAATTACAAATTCGCGGATTTTTAGTAGCGCAGGAACACGACCAAACTTTTCTTGAAATAATCGCTGTTTTTCGTACACTAATTTAATAATTCTGTTTCAATTTTAGTTTTTATTGGTTCTGCTCAAAATCACACATTGAATTTGGATGATGTCTCTTTTTAAGACCAATATTACCTGAAAACTAAAGAAGAACGTTAAAATGTTTATCAGTGAGCACCGCTATTTCTGAAACACATGTATATTTCATACCAACTTGTTTAATTGTTTTGCTTTCATTTTTTTACAAATACATTAAAAAGAAAATGTTTCTTTCACGGAAAACGACTGCCTAAGTAGTCCCCTTAATGGTACCTATTTCTATCTGACAAGTTAAAATGATTGGTTATTTATAAAATACATTATGCAGGGACACTAAACCTTTATTCATATTTTAGTAATTTTTATATTGTTAAAAAATATATAAATAATATTATACATATGTATACCACTTAGACGTACACTTTTTTCATACTTAAAAATGGTAAATTTATTACCATATATAAAAATTAAAAACCTTCAGTTTTCTCGGTTGTTTCAAAATGCTAGATGGGACGTTTTATCTAAGGAGGGTAGTATAAGTCGAGGTGAGGATTCTCACAAAGTGTCTTCGATAAGGAGTCACGTTTTCAGTAGGACCTGCCATTGAAAGTCTCTAAGTCCCTCTAGTGCAGGTGTACCTATCCACGATCCAATTTTTTTACTCCCTCTTCCGGGAATTAAGGGCTAATGGGGATTTCTTGTCATTTATCTTTTCCCACGAATCGCCGCGAATCTGACACAATTAACTATCACGACGTGGCTCGCTTAGCGTACGCGGACGGCTTCTCGTTGCACTTGTACGACGTCTGACCTGAATATGTATCGTCGGCGCAGCCGTTTTCGCGCGATAGACGAATCGCCTTCAATTCGGGTTTAAAAGGATTTCAAACGAACGAAAACGCCGAGCCTACCGTGAATGGCCCCTTTAGAAATTTCCTCCTTTATCTCGGTCATTTATATTCAGTTTGCCAGACGGAACGTGGCATTAAAATGCAAGGTTCGCTGCAACACGGTCACGCTTAATCTACAAAGGTAGTAAAAGAATAATAAGATGATTACGTAAGAGAAAAAGTATGTAAGTGCCAGGCGACTTGAATGTATGTTCTACGTTTTTAGTTTCCAAGTTTTCCTCGCAAGCTATACCTACATATTTCGATGCGCATTTAGTTAACGCGCTCGCTACCACTCTGCTTTTAGGAAATACCCACCACGGTTAGGGTGTCCTTTAGAATTGAAGCTGTGATAAAATGTTGTGCTCGCCCGCTAATTTTATTCTTTTTGGCGTGCTAAGTATGCAAAATTTCGGCACAATCGAATTATTCTGGACCCTGTCTCGATAAGCTTAAAGTTACGATATACTATATAAACTTTTGTCCATTTTTTTATTTTTCTTTTGTCAACATTTAGAAAATAATCGTTAACTTGGGAGAGAGGTTGCTGGAATGCATAAATATTTTACCGCCATAGTTCAAAGATTGGATAATTGGAAAAATTGTACCACCTTCGTTCTTCCACCAATTGATGATATCTTAACAATATTATCGATATATCATTAACTATCAATAAGTTATCGATAAGATATCAATAAACGATAGTTCCATCTCCAATTCCATTACACATTTGCTTACATATAGGATTGCAGTTTCGTTCAAAAATTTGAGCCTCTTGAGACGCGGTTTAGAGTTGTCTAATCGAGGCGAAATTTTGCACACATATTTACCACACCAAAAGAAAATAAATCAGGGAGAGGGTCCAGGTTGGGTTTCAACATATGTAGTGTCTTATTTACTAGAGTGCACATTTTCAATTAGCTGCTCGGGGAGTGGAGCAAAGGGTTAGCAGGTGATCCGAATGTCTCACGTATCTACTATCTGATTTCGATAAAGTATGAACTCCCATTTGCAAGAGAAGACTTGCAAAGTTGCATTCGTTCATTAATTAACACTAGGTATATTAACATTCCCGCGTATATAATAAATTCACCACTTAATCTGTCATCTCCTATAAATATAAAAATGAATTCACGACTTGATCTGTCATTTCATATAAATATAGAAATAAATTCAATCTTACGCCTTAATAATTAAATAAAAGATCCAAGTCCCACCAATAACATACATGCAGCTGTATCCAATAATCATCGAACAGCTCGAAAATTTTGAAAGAGATCGAGCTAGTAGACTCCAAATAATTTCGCTTCGAACTCGCGTCCCCAATGCAGTGGGACGATGCAACACCCCGTAGCGTTCCATCTAAAACTGGAAAACTTGTTTGCCCATGGAAATGTCACAGCAAACACTTTTATTAACACACCCAACTGGAGTGGTGCACGATAAGCAGAGAGTGCTCCCAACGGCGTCTGCGGCGTATTTACAATTGCCCCGATCTTTTAGTAGACGGTGCAGCACGGGGGCGTATCGAGGAGTGCCGATAACGAGTGCGGGGCTCGAATGGATCTCGAAACAAGGGAAAAGAGGGGGGTGCAATTGAATCGACTGCAACTAGACGTAACGATACTCGAGTGTGGAAAAGGGGTGTGACGCGATCCAGGCGCCTTTGGCGGCTCGCGTTTTCCACCGGCGTGGTATTAATTAGCGGATCTCCGTTCCTTTTCAAACCTCGAGGAAGCGATGGATTGAAGGATAAAATACATGCGCAGGGACGTTGATAGAAACATCACGTGTACAGAAATGTGAAAGGAAAATTGGTGTTCGTCGATTGAAGTGCTCCTATGAATTCGATTTTTCCAATTTCTGGGAGATCGTTGTTTGGAGAAAATAGATGAATTCATACTCTGCTTGGGAATATGGAGTGAGAGGTGGTTGAAGGCTTTTATTCTCCAATTTATTCAGCCAAGAGTCTGTTACGTAGGAAGTATGATACTTTTTAAAAAAGTGTTCAACTTTGACTTCATTAATTCCAAGAATGTTTACAAGAAATACTTGGATTCCTATTAGTCTCTATTTACAATCTTCTATTAAGGTGAACTCAGACGGCGCGTGAATCGGCGATCTTGCTCGGCTCGTCTAGCTCGGCAAGTCGGCTTGGCAAGCCCGACTCGGCGATCCATGACCGATCAGACGGCGCGTGGCTTGGCGAGCTTGCTCGGCTCGTCTAGCTCAGCAAGTCATCTTGGCGAGCCCGATTCGGCGATCCATGACCGATCAGACGGCGCGTGAATCGGCGAGCTTGCTCGGCTCGTCTAGCTCGGCAAGCCCGACTCGGCGATCCATGACCGATCAGACGGCGTGTGGTTTGGCGAGCTTGCTCGGCTCGTCTAGCTCGGCAAGTCGGCTTGGCGAGCCTGGGCGAGCCGAGCCATGACCGATCAGACGGCGCGTGGATCGGCGATTCACGCGCAAAGATCGCCGATTCACGCGCCGTCTGAGTTCACCTTTACGACTCTAGTGGCAAAGACTAGCGTCAAGTGTGGTGATAAAAGTTGTTTACCTGTTTACACTCGTAAGAAGGTCGACGAAGGAAGCAGGATAATGGAACATTTACATAAACGTGAATGTTTACAAATCGACTGCTCTTTGTTTACTATACTTCTCAAATTTTTCCCGAGAAAGATGAAACTGTGGTTTTCAGAAGTTTCAATGCTGTCAAGGCAATCGAAACTTCCAAGAAAATCAAGAATTCCAAGCCTATTACAGTCTCAAGCCATCTGCGCTGATTCCAAAATTCGTATTCACGGTTTGTTTAAGAATTTGCATGCGATTGGATCGAAGTCTCGCCACCAGGTACAGTGGCCGGGGGAAACAAATCCGCTCGGTGTTTTTAGCGAATTCCACGTTGAAGCGTACGCGCACTGCAAATAAACTGGCCGGGGGAAAATATTTTCCTTCGTACTTCGCGGTATCTCGCACATTTCCCTGGTGGCGCCAGATCGGGGGCTCCGTTAATCATAGACCACCGCCGCTGGCGAATAATATCCCGCCAAGAACTCTTGAGTAGATTGAAGGCTTTTTGCCGAGATCTATATCGAGAAGTGATCCAATAACTTACGTGCGTACCTTCGAGAACCCTCGTCATCTTGCAAATTCTTCCGCTGCTAAATGAATCTCTTTTTATGCTTAAGAAAGATTGCGTAGAACCGTTGCAAAGGGTAAAAAAAGGGGAGAACAGTTAGAGGAAACAAGTGTATCTTGATTTAGCTACTTTGCGAAGAAACTCCGATGAAAGTAGGGGCTTATATACTCGGTGGAGGATTCTGATAACGAGTATCAGCTGGCAGCATCTAAAATGGCCAATAAACTCTCCGCGATTAGTTCCGCGAACACAAGGAGAATGAGTGGCTCGCCTGCTCGGCGACATTCAGGACGAAAGTAAAAGTAATGTTTGAAAGCGACCTGGCGCTGCTGCGACACAGACGATTCGATCGAAAGCTGGCCGATGCACCCTCGCGGCTTTTACCTTGAAATAGCTCGGTGATCTGTGCAATTAAAATGCGCGCGATTCCGCGGCAGCTGCGCCCGTTAGAACGCAAATAGAGGACGTGCCCGAAAGAAAATACGAGAGGCAGGAGAGAAAGGGAGACGACGCTGGGAAAGAGAAAATGTTGACCAACCGAGGCGCTAAAAATATATATGAGCGAGAGGCAAATGACTCCCCGCGGATGGCGAACGCGGGGACCCGTTTCGGACCGCGTTTATCCTCGAAAATGCTCCACGTACCTTTTAGAGGAATCTCCAGCGCATAAATACCGAGGGATGAAAGCAACGGGCTCGCGCGCTCGAATTAGAGGTAGCCGCTGGCGAATATGTGAAGAACGTAATGTATCATAAAAGGGCAGACGTGGAGGGGGGGTTGTTTTATGTATTGAAAGTATTTATTGCGTCACTGGTCGTAGAAAATACAGAGCGCTGGCGAGCTTCGAAAAATATGAGGTTTCTCTGTCAATTACTGTAATTATGCAAATACACTTTGATAATTTGTTTGAATTTAATGTGGACAAGGATTGTTAGGGTACTTTAATCGTGAATGGTAGTGGTAGCAAGGGATCGTTCAAGGGTTAATCCTTCGTGGTTACACGGGGTGTGTCGTGCATCAGGTAATTTTGTTTTTCTTTCTCAATATTTCTGTAAATTTTTAGACATTAATATTACAATTTAAAAATTTCGTTAAGTTTAACAAATAAAATCGCTTTTATCCACAACTACTTTTTTAACTACGAAGTTCATTATATAAAAATTTACAGTTCTAGAAAAACACTATTAGAGCATTACGAATGTACTATTATCACTTAAAAATTAAAAAATACAAAAATACGAAAATGTTAACTCAAAAATTACGCTGGGGTCGAGTAAACCCCAACCAATTTGTGATTATAAGAAGATGTGGCCACGAAGGTTTAATACCAGAAATATCCACATATATGTGTGTAGATAAAAACCTTAACTCTAGGGGAAATGTTAAGTCTATAGAGTGATCTTATAGAAATAGATAGAAACCATCTTGGTCTGTTATTAGGGTACGCTCTTTGCAGTAAATTTACTCCACTCCCGACTCCATTGTTCTTTAGAGAGTAGTAGAAAGAGATGTCGTGCCAGGGTAGTTAGCGTTTATCTATGAAAGGTAGTCTAGGGTCAAGTTTTATCAAGAGAAGCTCTAATGGTCCACTTTTTCTAAAATTTCTTGAGGATTCCTTTCGAACACGTGCAACGCAAGTGGAGCAGATAAGGAGGACAGGAAAAAGTGTATTGGACGAGGATAAAAAATATAGGTCGTGAATTTAATATAAATTATAGATCCTGAGGAAAACTACTTGTGGTAGTCATTCAGATAGAAGTACTTAGACAGTAATCAATCTTTGGGAAACTGTGACTCTGGAAGAAACATTTTGCAGCAGAACCATCAAAATTAGAAGTCGATCGTTTTAAGCAAAAAGTAATGATAGATGACTCCTGATGGAGTTACTCGAGTCTAATTCACGTTCCACCGAACTCCGCTTTCTACTGAATCTAGAGACACGGAGAGAGAGAGAGGGAGAGAGATCGCCGTCGGTTTTTGCATTACGAGAGAGCGTAATGCAGTAATTGCTAGACTTAGTAATTGCATCGGGGGATTAATTTTCATCGGTCGATGTTTGAACGCGATAAGATTTCTTCTTGCCGCGCGTGCAACTTAGATTATATAATATACAGGGTGCCGCGTACTTTCCTCGAGCAGGAACAAACAGGTGTAACAATTTCATGCAAATCGAGCAATTAAATCAGCTGTATAATGAATGGTGGCGGCTTGTAACTGTAAACAGTGCGCCTTTTAATTCTACCCGGAACTGTGCCAATAATTTAACATTTATTGAATTCCAAGAATATTCTTTGAGAAAAATCATTTAAATAGCATCCTACTTTCTGGCGATGTTCCTACTGACGTGGATAAATCGCTCACGCTACTTACCATCGATTGCAAAAATTCTTTAGTACCAATCGTTGCCACTCTCTGTGTGTTAATCAATGAGATATGATTATTAACAAAACTCCCAATTTATCGTTGAAAATGCCTTCTAATAATTTTCCCAAAAACTCACCTCAAATCCAGAGCCAGCCAAAATAAAAAAATAAAGAACTAATTATTTGATGATATTTTGATGATAGATTTATTTATATTTATTTATTTATTTATTTTATTTTATTTATTACTGTTATTATTATCCTTTTCTTCGTGAAATATGTTATGCTTTCTGCCGTTGAGAAATTGTTTCTTGCCCCAAAACATTTTTTGCATCCGGGATCTTTTATACAGAAGGCCAACTCAGTTCAAATCTTCACAATAAAAATTATTCTTCACCAACAATCTAGCCAACCCTATATCGTTCCACAGAGTTCAGGGACACAGTCTCCGCAAACTTTTCCATCTTCCACTCGAGCATGCGCAATTTATACCTCTCTATCGCTCGGTATACCTAGCGCACGAGATTCGAGAAGTGTTGTTCCACAATTTCAGCGACCCAAATTTATCGGGTCGCGACGAGATCTCGCAACAACACGGCGTTCAGCCCCATTGTTCCACGCCGCGGAAGAGCACGAGAAGCGATTCGAAAAACCATCGATTGCCTTTCTAGATCATTCCGTCGTATTAACGCGAAATAAGGGACCCTTACGGCCTGCACGGTGCGGTAATTCCCATTACGCAACGGAACGGCGGCGTGCAGGATCGCGGGGACCGCGAGCGGCGGAATATCAGCCGCGTTCCGCTCCGTCTCTCCGCTGCCTGGCCCTCGTTTAATTGCGCTCGCCTGGATTTGCTTAAATCGCATTAATCCGAGCGCTGCACCGTGACAATAATCCGGATTTCACGCGCGTACGAGCCGCGGCCGCAGCTAATACGGCCGAGCGAACTTTCGCACGATCTCCAGCTGGAATGCTTCCCTCGGATACGCCGTTCCGCGCTTTTCCAGCCGGGGAAAAGTGCGTCTAGTCGGCGCAACGACCGGCTTTTACGTAACGAAAGTGTATCGCGCGGTGATTCTCTCGCGCTGCTTCTGCTTGCCTCGATTTTATGCGTGCTCCAGACGCGGATTCAGTCTCACAGTTTTTAACGGAGGATTTTCTTAGCATCTATTAGGCCGGTGTAAATGTTTGTCTGCTTTGTTGGAGCAAAGACCTAATTAAATGTAAAAATATATATTACATCTGTTTTTAATCAAAGTAAAAATATATTACATATTTTTTAATGAAATTATTTTCCGTTGCTATCTCTGACCTTTTGCTATTTTTCTGGTAAAATTTAAAGTAACAAATGAATAATAATTATAAAGATATTTCCGTACATTTAACAGTTAGCAAACGAACTTTTGCACCGACCTAATAAATTTCAAATTTGTGTCACAATAAATACCTTCGATTGGTTATTTTATAAATGTTCCTTTAAGATCATAAGTCTACCTGTCCTTAAAATATTTACAAAATTCCAGAAAGTTTGCCGTATTGAGTCTCGATTTAGACCACCATACACGCGCCTCATCCGGTATTTGGAGCACCTCAGCCCAAATAAATGGATGCTGTTGTGCTTCGCGAAGCTCCGACTATTTTTCTCTGCGAGCACGTTTCGCCGTAAAGCACCGATAGCTTCCAAGAAGTTCGGTGCGTACGCAATCGCGAGCTGGTCGAGTAAGACGAGGCGAACGATTCGATATGTCGCGAATTTCCAAACGTCAGCGTCCCTCGAATCTCTGCTTACTTCTATCTGGTTCGGGGAACGCCGCAGCTCACGACCGGGGGACACTCGAAACCCGCTCTCCATATCGGGACGTTCCTTTTTTCTTTAATGCTTCGGTTGGTCGCGTTATCCGTTTTCCTCGATAAGGAAGCGAAGGCCTTGCTGTCGCAACGCTGACAGTTCGGCCGAATACAAATGACGGGGAGGTGTCCCGAGTGTTGCGTGTCGCGCAAGGGGAAAGCTGGCTTCCGTCGCGGGCGGAACTATCGATCGGAGAAATCTATAGCTCACGATTATGCGTGCCGCGCGATGCATTCGCTTCCGATAGCGGGAGCAATTAGTGTGGGGCTTTAGAGTGGTGCAGCTTTACAGCTTCCTTGAGAACGAAACTTTCGGAGCAAGTTACTAAGCAGTACCTGGTACCGTAAACTGGGGGAACATCGGCATGTTTTTGGTATATAATATAAAAATTAACATTTTTACATTTGCTTTAAGTATCCTATCATAACAGTGTCAAAATGCATAAAATTTGTGTCCTTAACCTTCTTTAATACATGTTAAATATTCATGTTAATATTTCATACATAAATAGCACTAAAAAGTTAAAGTTTTACCACATCTGAACTTACACTAACACTTAAATTTGTTTCTTTTTATGTTCACTGCATTCTATTTTATATTTTTTTAATTTTTCATTTTTTTCTCTTTTAATTACCATTTTTAAATTTGGTTGAAGTATTATCCTATTATAACATTGCATCGTTTGTGATTGTACTACAAGTGTGAAAATGCATAAAATTTTATCCCCAGTTTACGGTACCTACGGTTTCAAAGACCCCTATTTTATTTTAACCAATAAATTTGAGCTACTATGAGTGTAGCTAACTAAGTATAGTATTACACTTTTACGCTTTGAGTGACGCAAGGTTTGATGAAATACAGCTCCAAGTCGGTCATGCCTTTTCGAGCCATCGCTACTGTCGAGAAAGGTTCGGTGTCTTGAACAAACATTCGAGAACACTTGGACAATACCTTTGATCCTTTTTAGGGAGCATCAACTTGAAAATACTCGAAAACCGAGTACAACCTGCAAATCCAAAGTGTTAAAGATTCATTTAGTTTTCTGATTTTTGCTTGGATCCTTTGAGTAGTTGTATCGAGTATATCGCAGTATATTATTATATAAAGGGTTTTCCCGTTAATTAATAAATAATAATAATAATAATATCGATATATATTTGAAAATACTTCCATACATGTTTTTGTGAATATTGAAGCTTCCCCACTTTTTATATTCAATAACTAACTTGTGACAATTTTGTATCTTTCCATTTCTACGACACTCGACGAACAGAATCCATCATTATGAATGAAAACTCTGCTGCTTCCTTCATCGTACCAGAGTCCACAAGGTCAGCGCTCTAAAGCTCATTCAAATGCAAAGAGAACTCTACCGGTATGCAAAACCAAGCAATTTCACTGCCAAGCAAAAAGCTACCAGCCAATTCATCGATCTTCCGCGGATAACCGCCGCGCACTGTGAACAAAGCGAATTAAAATCACGTTACCAGCAACAACGCTGCAGCGCCGATTTCATTTGCAATCTCGTTAGCATTAAGTCGAATACACTCGTAACCATTAGCTGTCGCCTAACGAGCCCGCAGCCACGGATAGCCGTGAGGAAAACAAGTGCTAGCCACGGCTTATTAAAATTCATGTTCAATTTGCCTGGTTCGCAGGATTGCGCAACGGGCTGTCGTGCAAGTATCCAGCAAGGGTTTACGATTATCCTTCCGCACAATCTCCCTAATAGAACGTGGCCTAGCCTTTCGCTTTCCATCGCGCTGTCAGAGAGGTTTTCATCCATCTTTTCCCACCAGTTGCTGAATCGATTCTGCACGGTTTGCAAATTTCGGTTGATATAAAATATGCTGGTGGTTGATTTAGTGGTGCATCCAAAAGAAGGGTATTTCTAAAAAGAAAAGAAAATTGGATTTTATTCTTCAAATAAATTTTTATAATCACCTACAGAATTTTATTGAATTTGTATTAAAAATAATTTGCTCCCTCAAATGGATTTTAGCCAAGTAAAGTGATAACAATCATTGTGGCATAATTTCACTCCATGTCGAGTGGCAAAATGTTAACATCCCCCAAGGGTGAGTGGCTTTTCAAGTTCGCGCTTTAAATGTATCTCGTAGCTGTATTTCTCAGCGACGCTAGTAATTGTTCGCAGATGCGCAGGACATCCCGCGACTTTTTGTCCTGGCTCCGTGAAAAAAGACCCTGTGGCCGTTTCGAGGCCTACCACCGCGACGAATTCCCCTTAATTCCATGTATTTTTAGCGGTGACGGTGGTGGAACGCGCGAGATTTCGCCTGGGATTCTCGTGCAGGGGTTTGCACGGCTGGAGCCGGTTGAAGTTGGTGGGGAATGATTGTCCCGCGTGCTCGGTGGGTTGGGAATACAGAGGAACTTCAAATTGGAATTACCATTTCATTTATATTAGGAGAAATATCGACAGGTACGAAGCTATAGTATCATTAAAAATTAAAAAAACCTTCAAAAGCAATCGTCCACCTTTTCCCAAACGTCCCACCGACCCCCTCGACTACCTCGTGCTAAATCCGCGAACATTTTTTCGTCGAAAGAGGCACGTCCTGAGTCACCTATCTGTATTAGAACACCAGCTCTCTTTCTGGCGGAACGAAAACCGTTCTCCATCGTTTGTGGCCATTCCAGGCCAAATTCTGCGCGAGTGAATCACCTAGGCACCGTAAAGGACGCCAGGGATTACTCGCACGGCGGACAGAAGAATAATCACCCGCGTCGGCGTCGTGACGCGTCCAAAAGAGGTTCTGCCCTTTTGGCAGTGCTCCACTACAGTGATGTGACGCATTTTTAGCGCCCCGTGGGCGTGTCCCTTCGCCCCATAAGGGGCCAGTCGGTCCCAAAGCCGCGATCTCCCGCTGGAACACGGAGGAATCCGTCAGCGGCGGTTCGGAATAACGCCACGGCATTCCTGTCGTCGAGGGCGCGCGACATGTGGGCGATCCTGTTATCTGGCGATTATCGCGGCGGTCGCGATAATAAATGCACGCGGTCGATCGACCCACGATCGCGTGCTGTTGCGCGAGCCACGTCCACCAGGATATCTGACGTCGTGTTTTTGATATGTGGGACAGCGGTTAGGAGAGATCGTATCGCGTCTTCGCGCGCGAGGTGTGAACCCGAGAACCGCAAACTGCCTCGAAGACGGTCGTGAGTATCGTGGGAGGGGGAGGCGACCCAGGTAAACTGCTCGGGGTGAGCCCAAGGGCAGAGGAATTTGTCGGGGAATTGAAATTCAACGGGCCACGGTGCTCAACGTTCCTGTCTACTTACATCTAACACTAAACGCAACGCTACTATACCGCAACGATCACCTCCGCGCAACCTCCGGACTCGGTAAAATTCTAAAATCTTTTCTCCGCGATCTCCTTCCAACAACTCCATTATACATACCAACCTCGTCGTTTCAATTTTCGCGCGAGCCTTAGCGTCAGCGTCCGTCTCCTTCCAAGCGCCGATCGCATGACGCGAATGCCCGCTTGTAATCCCGCGAATCACAGCGAGCCCGCGGTGCCTCGTCACGCGAGCGTTACTCTCGCGCGGGATATAATCCCCCGCCGTGATTAATTCGCGTACAACCCCCGCCGCGGCGGTACAAGCCGCAAATCTCGGGGAATGTATGCGGCCGTTGCGGCGTGCACGCGTTAACAGTCCGTGCGCGCCGCATACGGATGCGTTCCAGTGACAAAGTGCATCGTAGCGTTTGCTTCTATCGCGGCGTGTACCGGCCGCGGCTACTATTATTTTTAGACCCGGAGACGGTCTACGGCGGAGGACGGTTTTAAGGGGTAAACGTTCCCGAGGCTCACGGTCCCGGGATACATATCGGTATTCCGTGGACAGGCTCGAAGGCCTTCTGGAGGCCACGTGACTCGCTTCTGAATACCGTTAAAGACGAAGGGGGAATCAGGGCTTGGTCTATCGGAGGGCTGGGTCAAGATTAGTAGTCTAACGATGCCCCGGCGGCTGGCATACTTTGGTAAATAAATTTTTATACCGATCACTTCGGCTATCGAGTGTCGCGGCGGTCCGCGCTGCTTTCTAATGAGCTGACGCTGTGGCGCGCGCTTTTGCGTGGGGGCCTTTGACTTCTAGGCTCGTGAACCGTTGGTTTTCGGGGTTTCAGAAGGGGATTTCTGGAAATGATGCGTGGTGAGGAGTAGGTATGTTTGGGGAATTGAATGCTTGATTTGCGAAAGGCAAACGGTTAAACGATTACAATAGAGTCGATGCCTGGGGCCATTTTTGGATTTGTAGTATGGGTTCTTATGCGCAATTTAGGTTTTGTTTTTGTTAAATGAATTTATATTAGTGATAACTGATATTTTGTATATCATTACTCCCTATTGCGCTCAAGGGTCTAACGTTTGGGTCAAAGATATTTAATATTTTTTATTATTATATATTATATATTTCAACGGGATAAACCCTTTGTTTTAAAAAGTACAAGTTAGAGTCACACAAGCCTAGAAAATATAATTAGGAAGTACAAATAAAAAATAATTAAATGAAACGAAGGCAGAGAAGTAAGCGCAAAAGAACCATTAATGATAGTGACAAAAGCAGATATAAAAGAATCATAATAATAATATAATAACACAAGAAAACATAATATTAAAAGTTAGGGGGAAAGGGACATACGAACGAATATAGGGTAAAGGCACCAGTAGTTGACCATGTATCAGTAGTTGACATCTTTTCAGAAAAACATGAAAAATAAGGTTTTTGAAGTGACGATATTTTGAACAAAATGCCTTATTTTTTCAAGTTTTTCTGAACAGATGTCAACTATTAATACATGGTTAACTACTGGTGTCTTTATCCTAATGCGAAATCTTAATATATAAAGCAGAAAGTATTTGTGTTTGTAAACTGTGGGATTACGAAATGTGTTCCAGCTCATTATGCCTAATTAATCCAGATGAACGCGACAATTTTCACATATAAATAAATAAATTTTCTTTATAAAATCAGAATCTAAATTTCGGGCGGAACCGAATACTAAAGCCAGTAGCTTAATAAAGTTACTAAGTAGAATAGTATAGACAATAGTATAATATCTCTACATCTACCTCCGTACGACCAGTTTCCGAATCTACGAGTATATCATGGTCAGGCTTTATAATATAATCGGAATCTTTTTTTGAATCACTGACTACACCTTCACCACTTTCTTTCAACAACAAATCTCGATAGTTATATTCACCCATGATTTTCTCACAATACGCATCGCACACGAAATACAAAAAAGACTAACGTTCTAGACGCGTTATAATCGAGAAAACCACCGTTGCCTCTTAAAGTACGAGTGGATTAAATATCGCCCTGCGTTGCAAACAATTCGAGGCGCGTGTGAAATAAGAACAGCTTCGCGGAAAACTACAAAAATGGAAGATTTTTTATCATACTTTAGAACACTCGAAACAATCAGTCAAAATAACCAATGCGCGCCCACTCCCAGGTTAAACATCTTCTTGCTACAAAAGCTTACCGAAGATTGATTTCCCACAACACACCAACCGTGTTTGCAAACTATCCTACAATAACCACGCAGAGATATCGAAGAGGGAAGCTATTACCCATTCCAGAACTGCACACGCGAAAGCCACGTTACTCCGTGCATCGCGGTTATCGTTGTTTACCCATGGCCGTGAAACGGGATGCGGGCAAACACGCGTGCAGCGCGGATAACAAATGAAACGATCTCGGCGTCGAGTACCCAGGCCGGTTCTGATTTGAATGAGAATGGTCCACGGCAACCAGGATATCCATTTAACGCAGCCTCGATGTACTTGAGCATTTCGTGGTCACCAGCAGAATCGAATTATCAGTGGACACCCGAGCCATGACAAGTATCGATGCCATCTGATCTGCCACTAGATCGTTCTTCCGCGAAGAATAATCGCAGCTGACGGCGTAGATGAATTTGATCGATTGTTAATCACAGCTTCGCAACGCGGGGTGTACCGTTATTGGGAATGGTACTTTGAAGCAGCTTAATTAGGGGGAGGTTCTGGTCTAAATGTCGATTTTTTTTATTTCATTTTTGGAATGTTCAACCTTGGAAAACGTGTTTAAAAGGATTTGTTGAAATTCGTAAAATTTCCGAAGTTATAGGCATTT
Organism: Andrena minutula; assembly: GCA_929113495.1. Lineage (NCBI taxonomy): Eukaryota > Metazoa > Arthropoda > Insecta > Hymenoptera > Andrenidae > Andrena > Andrena minutula. The sequence goes on along the minus strand of OV815993.1, from coordinate 72,434,746 downwards.
AAGTAGCGGCAAATGCATGGGCAACAACTGTTCACTCCGGCGCGCACGTAAAACTTTAAATGTGTTTTTCTCGAAACAGTGTTCTCCAAACGGTGGGACCTGTATCTTCAAAGTTATTATCCGATTCGACAGAAACTTTTTTTATTTTGAAGAATATACTTCTGGCTAGGGAGGAACTAAAAAAATTACAAAAAGTTGAAAATTTATAATTTTCAAAGGCGATGAAAGGACGAAAAATATAGGGAAACGTGATTTCAAACTTGAAGTGTCGTTATTTTCTAAAAAAAATGTCATTTTTGTCATTTTTTTTAGTTCCACCCTAACAAAAAGAATAATCTTCAAAATAAAAAATGTTTCAGTCGAATCGGATAATAACTTTTGGAGATACAGGTCCCACAGATTTGGATGAATTTTTTGACGCCTTGACTTTAACGACTCCCCAGGGCTGTCTGCAATGATTAATTATAAAACAAAAAATATATTTCTATAATTTAAGACATCCTTAATGCAATGCAAAAAGTCCCATTAAATTATATATAGTAGTTTTCCTTTAATTAATTCCTAAATATCACCTATTTTTTTGGGCCCTAGACCAGAACCGCCCCTTAAGTTGAAAAATGGGAGAACTTTTTGTAGTAATCAACCAAGGGTGGGAGGTTGTGTGAATATTTGAAAAGAAACTTTAAAGAATTCCACTGACAACGATGGTGTTATTTCTGACACGCATCGCGTGCTTCATCGACCATGATCAACCAAGTTTCGCGAAATTCTGACACATGCTTTGCGACGTGCAATGTAATATCAATTTACAGGGAAATAAATTACAAAATAGTGGTGGTTGAACTGTCTTTTGATGCCGTGTCATTGACAGTTAGTGCAAGTAACGCTCGTAATGGGAGGATTCTTTGACTCACCTGGTAACCCAGTATTTCTCCGTGAACGACGTAAATATACGCGAGTATTTCTGTTCGCGTGCACCCGCCGTTTAACTCGGATTCAATTATTTCGGTGATTTCACTTTTTCAGTCGTTCGTTGCGGTAATTATCGTACACGCGAATCGCAATAATCGGACTTGTGCTGTATTTTTAATGTAGCATACAAATCTTCATTAATCGTTATCTATATAGGCTGCTTCGCAAATGCTTCTAGCCGCGTGGTACTTGTAGAAATTGAAAAACCTCGGTGAATAACATAAGCCAGCATGTGAAAATGATATATTGCGAAATCTGATTTCATCTTGCTTACATTATTAGAGAACAATTCGTGATAGTTAATGAGACCTGGATCTTCATAAGCCCTGTACATATTTTATGCAGGCTGGGGAAGGTACATCATTTTAAGAATATTTCACAAGGCATCTTGAAGAGTTTTTGGCATAAATTAAAGAAGAATCTGATCTCTGGAAAATTTAGGAATCATATGCTGTTTATTTTTCGCGTTGATCAGCATACAATGAACGCAAATTGCTGCGGCCTGCGTAAGAAACGGGTCGTTGAACCGCGAAGGTATTTACTTGTTTGCTGTAGGAAGAGGTACTCGAAGCCGCAGGGTGATTGTTAACGGTGTCGAAACACCGTTTCGTTCGGTGTTATTTCCGAAAAGGTGCAACAAAGTTTGATGAAAGGAACGAACCCGCGGTTAAGCGTATGTATAACTCCTTGAGAGGCTTTAACGAACGTTCGATGCGGTAATTAATGGTAATTAAGCGCGGCGTGAAGAGTGATTATTCGCGCGATGGCAGTGGCAACTGTACACGGTTATAGTTTACAGTTACAGGACGGTGCGCGTGAGTGGAAGTAACGCGGACGGAATAACGAGCACGCTCCCAAGGATTTCATTCGTATTCATTTCTCAAATTTCATTAAAATCGATTCAGATCCTGCAACTCCAGCGGCGCTGGATGCGCGGCGTTCAAAGTGAACTGCTTTCTTCGCACGATTACGTAAACGGTGCAACGTTTAATTGCATTGTGCCGGGAGATGTTGGGTAACGTTGTTTAACTTTCCACGGGGGGCACGTAATCATCTGCGTTCGAGAAGCATTTGTTGCCTGAGATGTAGAAAGAAGAAAGAATCTATTGGAATGTTTGATAATCCTAATTTGAAGTGATAAAATAGTGGTTCTCAGCGTTACACAAATTTGACACAAAAATGTGTGGGATTGGGAGATTAAAGATAATAAATTTATATTCCAATAAATTTTTATTTGTAATAATAAAAATGAATAAAAGTTTATTCGAATAAATTTTTATTGATAATAAAAAAATGAATAAAAGTTTATTGGAATATATTTTTATTTATAATAATAAAAATTAAAAAAATTTATGGGAATAATTTTTTTTTATAATAATAGAAATTAATAAAAGTTTATTTGAATAAATTTTTATTTCTAATAATAAAAATTTATTTGAATATAAATTTTTATTACTAATAATAAAAATTTATTGGAATATAAATTTTTATTTCTAACAATAAAAATTTATTGGAATATAAATTTTTATTTCTAATAATAAAAATTTATTGGAATATAAATTTATATTTTTTATTTGAATGAATTTTTATTAATTTTTATTATTTTTATTAGTAATAATGAGTTGGGCATTATTTGAATGAATTTTTAAAATTAGTAATAATAAAAATAATAAAAATTAATAAAAATACATTCAAATAATACCCAACTCTGCTGAGCAGCAGCGAGGTTCCCAAAGGCCCACGCGCGTAAATGAAAGCCAATAAATCAAATACACTACTTGCCTTCAGAACTTCTTTCTAATCGTCTCTCCTATCGCTACCTGTAGCAAATCGCAATCGTAATTCTCAGAACAGCAGATCCTTCTATTGATCAGCTAGAACAGGAGGATAGGCAGCGTGATCGGTAACCTTTTTACCAAATAAAACGTGAATGTCTTGGGTTAGTAGGAGCGCAGGAGAACGGCTCGGCTCGTTGGGCTCGTGGGGCTGCAAAGTCACGCGCGATCGAAACTGGAGCAGCCAGGCGAAATGTCTGCTCTCCGCGTGGCGTTCTTCTAGGACTCCTTTGCACGGAGCACAGGAGTGGAGAGGTAAACTGGCAGGCAAGAAGGAGCCCCGTTGACGTCCCATTTCCAAGCCCGGGCGCAATTAACAACGGCAACAGCCGCGCGCGTCCTGGAAAATGCCCCAGTCGCGAGATTATGATTTATTTATACGGGAACGCGGCTGGTGACTACGAATCACCGGGTCTCAGAATCGAAACTAGGCACTAACGGCGCTGCCACCAGCATGCCTTTCGATTTGCGCAACCGACCGTGCATGTCTGCGCCTTTTTCAGCGGGGAAACGTGGAATTCTTGTCACCGGCAATTTCAGACGGCGCGATTGCATCGACGATTGAGCAATCACCGCGAGATACCGTGGTCACGGGGATGGAAAGTTAATTGTTTTTCGATAGGTTGACGCGTGGCTGGCTGGAGTTGCGCAAAGGAGTGGAGGGCGATCGAGATCGCTGCGGCACATTGCGGCCGAGTGATCGAGGATAACTTAATGAGGAGAGGTGCTGAAATTTGAGAAATTATTGTGAAAAGTGTTGTAGGTTATAGGTAGTATAAGAACCCCAGTTGCCCCTCCCCTTGGTTTGAGAAACAATCGCTTATTTATAAAAACTAATCTTTATTAAGTTTATACTAAAAGAGTGACCATTTTTAAATCTCAGTTTTAAATTTATAATTAAATCGACCCTACAAAATGAGTTTAAACAAGCAACCAATTCTCGCCTCTTAACTTGACCGTTTCTTAAAGTTTCCCCCTTCCACCCCTTCTCTCTGAAAAAAATCTGCGAACGCCCTTAGGTACTACTTGAGTTCTGTAATCATTTCTTTTATCAAGCGTGATCAAAGTATACACACAGACTTATTCACGAAACCCATGAGAAATTCTTTTCTTACACCCTGTATAATACTTCGTACTACTTCAATATTAACCCAGATCCTCGAGGCCTTCAAGACCCTCGTTTCTGCAGTTGCAGTTACTCGAGCTCTCCAAAGATGCAGGCCATGTTACCCTCAATTAGAGTTGAATGTACAGAAGAAACATTCAAGAAGGTTGGACTTCAATTTTGTACCCAGTCTTTTCAAAGCACATTCTCGGAGAGTATCTTTATGCCCCAAGGAAGCAGAGCAACTCATTCAGTTCTCGCCCGCCATAGAAACTCATGGAAACAATTAACAGTTTCTGCGTTGAAGCCCACTGCAGCAATTGCTTCCACTAATTAGCGTCGCTACCCTTTTCTAAAGGGTACGCGCGCTCGAAGGTGTTGCGAATGTGCGTTTGAGCGTGAGCCAAGGGTTTCCGCAGCAGTGACGATCCCCGATCGTATCGCTCGATCGTTGCTTCTTTGATCCGAGCGGGCCAGGTGCGTGGACAATCACCGGCCATTAACGTCAATGAAACTCGAGTGGCGACACTCGAATCTGATTTTCGTGGCTGGTCCTTTCATGGGGGCATTGCCGTCGAGCTTCCTGCGCCTTTGATGCCACGGCTGGACCGTGTGCCTCGTGGAAATTAAACGAAAGGGGAGAAGGTCGATTAAGGCAACAAAGGGGCTTAATTCGCCCATATGTTCCGATATGTGATTCGCACGCTTCGGAGTACGCCTCTGTCGGCGGCGTAATTTCACCGAGCTTCACCATGGGAACAGTGTTCCCTCTTAAAGTGTACCGATTTCGTCAATAGAAATGGTGTATTTAATTTGATGAATAATTAGTGTCGATGTACTTTGGAGTGATTAGGTTTCTTTGGAGCTGTGCAGCTCCTTGGAATATTATTAAAACTTTTTCCTAGATCTCCTAGATAATAATAATAATAAATTAGAAAAATAATAGATTTCTACTTTAAGTGTGGTATTTGAGATTAGATCTGGTGAATAATAAATTAGAAAAAATAATAGATTTCTACTTTAAGTGTGATACTTGAGATGAGATCTGAGGAATAGCAAATCTGGAACTTTGATAATCAAAGATGAATTATAACATAAATAAAATAATTTCGTAGATGTTGAAGATGCTTCGGTGCGCGAGTTTCGGTTCGTGGGGTAGGTCAGCTCCAATCACAATACGAAATCTTGACGAAGGTAGACGAATGCAATTTCGGTGCATCACATGCTGATAAGGGGCAGAATGAAGTAACTTGGATCACGATCGTTCTTGATTCGAGCGTGCGGGATTAAGGCAGCTGCAGACTTTCACGCGACAGAAAGAACAGATTTTCCGAGCGGCTCGATAGCCGAGCACCGCGGTGGCAGACAGTGGGAACGACAGATGCTGGGTCCTTTTATGCGCTTTGTGGCCGTGTTAGCTCCGTCGTGAATGACAAACATTTTACAGGGTCGTTAAATCACGCGCGCGCACGCGGTCGTTTCGCCCGTTACGATTCGCGTTTAAAGTGACGCGTACGCGCGGTTTTGCCAACGGATGATTGAAAAGGAAGTTGACCTTCGGGCCGCGGCTAGGAACAAATGTCTTCCTCGTCGTTGGAAAGGTTGGAAAGGAGCGTGTCGCTGCATATGGTAATTGATACGGGTGGCTAATGTTAATCGAAAACCTGATCGAAAGCGTTCTCGCTTTTCCACGGCATGGATCGCTGCGATCGACGTATCGTGACTTACGAAACCGCCGCGAGTTTCATAGGCACGGACTAGATCATAGATCGCTCGCGAGTAGAAACCCACCGGTATGTTCGCTGCCGATTCGTGGGTGGGAGTCGTTGCTTTTATGGCTGGAGTGGTTTTTAAATTGTCAAGCTGTTGATATGTGTATTTAGAAGTGAGCCACTTTAATGTTTCCTGTTTGATTAATAAATATGTATGTATGTACAAAAGATATATAGAAGTGCTTGGAAGGGTGTATTATTGCCAGACCCGTGCTTCTGACTCGTGAATATTTTTTTGAGTCTCTACTGTAGTGGTATAAACTGAACTTAAAAAAATATTAAATAGAAATTGTATAAGCTAAATAATAAATAATAACTAGAATAAAAATAAATTATAAATAAAAGATAATAAATGGAATCATATAAGGTAAATAATAAATAATAACTAGAATAGAAATAAATAATAAATAAGAAACTGCAAATAGAATTCATATAAGCTGTGTTCTGAATCTCTGAAAAATTTTCCACAACTTGCAACTCTGTATAGGCACGAATGACTTTAATAACATGGAAAAATTACCGCAGGACAATACGTTTCTATTTCAAATGAACAACCCCGTATCTGTCCTCTGTAATCAGCAAGTAGAAAATAATTTTTCAATCTGTAACAGCCTCAGCTCACCGCAGTTGTTATCGATTTATAACCCAAGAACAAATTCACACTCTTGAATAATTCGAATTAATCGTTCTCTAGTCGATTCTGAACTCTATACTTGACGATGCCTCGATCCTTTCCCTTTTTCTTTGAAAGCTCCAAGAGGAACCGCAAAACCGCGTTGCTGGAACGGTTCGCTGCGGTTCTCCCGCATCCACGTTCCCCGCGATAAAAGTACGCGGTGTAACGAGACTAAAGGTCCAAGGGCGCGTGGAGTGCATCCAGGAGGGCAATAGTCGAGAGTGGAATGCGTAACCACGAGGGTGTATTCTTATTCTGTTGCCACGTACCGCTCGGCACTGTCGTAAATCGTACGTCCTGCGTGGTCTTCTCGGTAATGTTTCCGAGGGTGTAACCGCGGCCCGCGGTTTGTACCTGTATCGCGAGCTTGGATGGATGTTCGACCTGTAAAAATATTTTATCGACGGTTTCTCCTGCGTGAGCTTCGGAACGTTTGAATGGCGGCATGAGTTATGAAGTAGCTGTCGAAGATTTGCAGACGACTGTTGAATCGCGAATGGGGATTCTTTCGGTATGGAGCATCGAAGAAGTACAATACAGAATTTCTATTTATTTAAATGATTTTATTCAGCTTCGATTCTCTGTTTGTTTGTTTCTATAGTTCAAATCTGACAACTCAAATTGAACCCACTTCAAACTATCCAATTATCTTGAAACTTTGCAGGCGTGCATAGTTTGAATGACAATACAATATTTAAAAAAAAAATTAACCCCGAGCGGGTGGAAAAAATTACCCAATCATTAATAAATATAACCCATAAACACAAATCTAAATTACTTGAATCAGCCACTCGCGTTCTTTACGAAAACGACAAAAACCCGCTGTTAAACTCTATACAGCAATACAAGATATTTGTAAAGAAGTCTGTGCTGTGAAAATGTAAATTCAAAAACATTAAAAAGTAGAAAATAAAAAATATGTAAAAAGAAATTTATTTTAGAAGATTTTATTAAAAATGCACTCGTGGAGCAGGATATGTCATAACAGAATATGAATCAATTTAATACAGAATCAAGCGTCAAAATGAATTTGTTGTGACATATCCTGCTGCACGATTTTATTTAAAGTGAAAAATACCATCGAAATTGTAGTATAAAAAAAGAATTATTTTTTAGTTTTTAGTGCATTTTTAATAAAATCATTTAACATAAATTTTTTTTATATATTTTTCCTTTTCTTTATGCCTAGTGGGCGAATTGATTCGTATTTGTAAAATATAAATGATGATATGAAACTGAGGTTGAAGAAGCTATGATTTCATTTCAATTTAGAAACTATTTTTTCTGTTATATTTTCTCTTTTCTTAGTGCAATAAAACGTTTTATTATTATTACTATATTGCACATTAAGTGTTGCAGTCCTAAATTGTTTTGCAAAGTTCTCAGTTGTGTAATTTTCCGTTCCAAATGCCAAATATGTTTCAGTAATAAATAAGGTGTACAGTTCTTGTATTCAATAACCTGCGGGATATCAAGTATGTATACAGAATAGCACTGAATGCCACTTAGGAATCACGCAGACGCAAATTTCTCATATTACCCATTACAAATCTGTTCGGCTGCCGATAAATTATCCAGTTACAAGGTGTCACGAAATATAAAAGTATTCCGAGTAACTAAACCGCAGCGATCTCCTCGAGATAAATGTGGCTCGTGAACACATAGAAGCGATCCAGATGGTAGAATCCTCTTAATGATCGTGTGTGTTCGCACAGTAGCTCAGGCGCGTGCACTCGAATAAATCGTTTAATAAAACCAACTGTTAGAATACGATCAATCGACTCGTGGATCGAAGCTGTTCCGATTCGCCTTGATGCTTTCACGCGCTTTATCATCGTTTCGATCGCGCGTCTTCCTGCCAATAAGAATGATTTTCACGTCGTTGAACCCGTCGAGGGACGTCGTAAATCGATCTTCAAATCGACTCGAACAGAAACAAGTTAGGAAAATGAAGTAACGTGGAATCTTTCCAAGAAAGGGTGTCCCCCGAGTTGCTGGAATTTACTTTAGAAAGCGATCGAGCGAGAATCACTCGATATTTTCGTTTCGAGCCATAAACAAGAAGTTCCCAGCGCGTGTAACCGACTTAGAAAACTCATAACTTTCAGGCTCATCGTTGACCTCAACCTTCGACAATTTCACGCCACTTTCACACGCCGGCTAATGTCCGCCAGGAATCTTAACGAAGTCTATTTATCCCAGTGACAGTCTTTCTCCGCGAACTTCGATGGCCTACGGGTAAAAGAAAGGATCGCGGTTTTCCGCAAGCGCGTGGCCGCAGAAAACCTTCACTTTCATTGATTTCTATCGCGGCAAAGCTAATTCCGGCGGCTGTAATGCCGCAATTTTCTACGCGTATTCCCGCCGTTCGAGTTGCAAGGAAAATATACGATTTCGCGGTACCCTTCACCTGAGCTGATGACTCCGGTTTAACGATCGCGGCGATTGCCTGGCTTTCGACTGCAATCGACGTCCTCTTCGATGGAATTTCTTTGGCCTACGACCCGAAGAAGTCTTCAGTCTCGAGGACGCGAGGTTTCACAATGATTGACTGCGAGACTGACCCTAGCTGTCGCACCATTGAGCTTCGTGACGCTGTGATGATGATCGGTTAACAAAATTGCTTTGTTTCCTCTTCTTTCTCCTTTTAACGCCAGTTCTACCACCCCTGCTCCTTCGGCGGCACGAGCAGTTCTTTATTGAACCTTTCACAGTGACCCATGAAGCATCGAAAGTTCAAGGATCACAAGTGAAAGAAGTTTCTGTGAAAGCAAGGTTTGGAAAATTCCTCCGGTGTCATGGGACGTGTTACTATTGGGATAGCTTAGGTGAGATCTATTGTGACGTCTCCGAAGAATTCCTGTTTGAAAAAGGAGCAGATGCGGGTTGAGGTTTAATCAAGGCATCTTTTATACTTTTTGAGAAAAGGACAAGTCTATTTCTACGATTTAGTGAAATATGTAGATATAGGGAACAAGATAGCTATTAGTTACTTCAATAGTTGTTTGCCTCATTGCTGGTATGCTCATGTACATGAATTTTTTGCAATACGGCAGTTCCCATTTGTTTTATATTCTGAGGAAACAACGATGTATTTCAAGTGGAAACGGGAAGCCTCACAAATTTTTCCACTACCTCTAGTTTTTATATTATGAATTTAATATATAATAATAAGTATTTTATTTTGCAATTATTAAAGTTAGGTATAATTAAGTGTTTTATATATAATCAAGTATCGAATATTTAACTCAGCAAAGACCCAAAAAGGCCATCGCGTAAAATAATATTTTGTAATATCAATCTATCGCAAAGTGTCAATTACTTAGCGCGTCTTGCTGCAGCTTCTCCCTTCATGAGCAATCGATTTAGCAAACGTTCGCGAATAAACGTGAAAGCGAATGTTTCTAGCCGAAGCTGACGGCCACGATTGCCGGTTCGCTCTTTGCACCTGCAGCGAGAAAGTACAAACGGAATTTTCTTCCCGCGAACTCGTTCGATTACGCTTCGAACCGGGAGGCGATGGCAAGTGAAACTTTCGGCGTAGCTAAATTGCAATTTACTCGGCATAAAGCGGCAGCGATTTTCTTTTCATGTGGCAAAGCCTTTCGACACTAAACACTGAAGAAAGATGCAAGAAAGGGACATAAAACTCTCGTGCATCTCTGCCAGACGCGTCGACGCGATCATCGAAGTGCACTCTACGCCAAGAAACTGCAAGTAGAAAAGGTCAACCTTGTCACACTCATCCAACCATTTCAATGAACCGCCTAATGATCCTTCGAAACAAAGGATTATAAAAAATGTGGCTGAAACGCTAAAAACGATTATGAATCCCAGAAAGATCGAGGTTTAAAGTTACGCAGATAATTAGCGGCAGACGATTGCATCGCGTTCTGAAAACACGTGAACTGAAATGGCGCCACATTCCGCCCGACTTGCTCTCCGAATAGAAAAACGAAAGCGATCGTGACACGGCATTGTCTTCTCCGTCCCCGACCCGAACGAACGGCCAAGTTCTTCTGCGTCTGAGGCAGACGGACCCCAACGACGTAGCCTTTCCAAGTAACAAATCACCTGCCACGATAACTTTCTCCTATCGGTGTTCTATTGCACGTTACCGAAACGGCAGAAAATTCCACGCGATGCCACTGTGCACGTGCACGAAACACCATCTGTAGTCTGCAGAGAGATTTACGAACGTGCAAGATGAGACAGTTTTAATATGCAGCGCATTCTGGGCCGATATAGTTTCATTCTCGTGATGGAACTACTCCTGTGAGGCCTATTGTGATGTGTAAATTTCGAGGAATGCCAATCTGAGAGTAGGATTGATTTCAGTTAGGCGTTTAGTGGCTGGAAGAGACATTGGTAACTTCAATCTAGAACCTTAGCTTGACAGTATATACATTTTTATGTGCTTCTAAGAATTTAAAGGATTGACGAAACAGGAAGAAGGGATTTCAAAGGGGTCGGAGCGATCTGTGAATTTTATAGTTATTAAATAGCATTGCTGGATGAAAGAAAAGTGAAATATTTTTAAAGTTGTCTCAAGCCTCTGTGTTTAAAGCTTTTCCAATTTCTTTCGCTTAAAATTTGTCGCTTCCCAGAATTTGATGCTCCCTAAAATTTGCCGCTCCCAAAAATTTATCGCTCCCCAAAGATTGTCGCTCCCCAAAATATACCGCTTTCCAAACTTTGCCGTTCCAGAAAATTTGCCGCTTCCAAAAATTGGTTGCTCCTGAAAATTTGTCACTCTCCGAAGTTCGCCATACCTCAAAATTTGTCATTCCCACCAAATTATCGCTCCCCAAAATTTGTCACTCCCCAAAATTTGTCGGTTCCGAAAATTGGTTGCTCCCCAAAATTTGCCGCTCTTCAAAATTTGTCACCCCTCAAAGTTCGTCGCTCCCAAAAAATTGTCGCTCCCCAAATTTGCCTCCCTAGGCTACAACCTTCTTAGCCTCTATACAAATCTACCCCTGAGGAAACGTCTCTTTGACTTTCCTAACAATGTTCCCCGAGTGCTCCATTTCGTGACATTAATTTTTCAACTTTATCAATTTCCTCCATTACTATTTCCTAATACACTCCGCAATGTTCCTATTGGGTCAACAAAGACTCAGGTCCCTCGAATCGAGGTTTAATAAGCGCCCGACAGCCTTAAATCCCTCCCCAGCCAACGGCAGCGCGCCTAATTGGAATTCCGTAGGTTGCAATCACTGATGACAACGAACTTGCGTACTTGGCTCTCATGAGACCGGTACTTGCCACTTTCTTGCATGAAATACCACAATGGTCAACAACCCGATCCTTGCAGTCGTCAGGAAACGGTCCTCGGCGGCGCCTTTACCTCCGTGGAACAGGGAAGCGCGTTTTTCGTGATCCAGCAGTCCGGTTCGACTAGGAAAACCGTTCGGAACCGGACCTGCAGCGTGTCTGAAACGCGAGCCAAGCTCGTGTTTTCAATGGTGACACGTCCGGTTCGCTGGTCGTGAATCTGGAAAGTGGCTACCGGTAGAACCACCGTCCACGCTCCCAAGAAAGTCGATAGACGCGGAAGCTTGTCGATGATGAACGATCCCTGGCGAGGGATCGACGAGGAATGCTTCGATCCTCGCCGGGGGAGGATTAACTGTTGTCGAGTCTGGGGTAACAGTGAAAAAGATTGGGTTACCGTACGGAAGCCTTGAATCGATAGCGATAGGAGGTCATACTTGGAGTACAGTTGGACTCTACGTAAAGAGCACCTGATTTCTGTTTACTTAAATTTCCAATATTAATCTTAAAGATAACGACTTTGATAAAGTGCTTATACTTTAGTCATTCAGAATGTAATACCCATCGCATTATCGCAAAAAATAGCTTCATAATTCCAAGTCATGAATTCAAATCCTAATTCAACAATACAATTTCCTTTCCACCCATTTCCTTTTACTCTCCAAACCGTACCATCCTCTTGACACAAAAGAAATCAGACACATACTAACTTTATACCCTGAAGGGATTCTAAAACACCTGGAAGCATTTCTGCTTCCACCACGCTTCTAATCCGCCACACTATCCAGGCATAGGAAACGGATTATCCGCTCGCGGGTAACTGGAAAGTGTGTAATCTTCTTACGCTCGTGCCGTGACGATCTCCGCGTGTCAGCGATCGCGGACGTCGCGACTCGCGGGCGCTTTAATCGGCGATTTAGCGTGTTATAATTGTCGATACGTGGCGATTAGCAGGCACGCACGGATCGTTCCGACCGGCGGACTGGGTGCGCGGAGGCTGGTCACGTTTTTAGCTAATCTGCTTTCACGCTTCGCCAATTATGCACCGCCGCGAAACGCCTTTCTACATTCCGCGGCGTAATAACGAGGTGTACGGCCTGGCCGGCGTGTCGAGATTTTCCCGTTGCGTCTGTCTATCGGCTGCGTTACGCAATCCACGACTTGCGTATACTTGTCGTGTCACGATCCGGCGATGACGATCATCGGTGGATCGTAATTGCGGCTGCGGGAGCGTGTACCGAGCCGGTCGAGGCGTTCTAAATATGCAATTGCGTTTGGATGATGGACTGCTTGCCTTCGATTACATAACTGGGGGCAGTTGTTTAATCAGGGGATAGAGAGCGCCGTGGTTTTTGCTGTATTATGAGCAAAGGTACAGTTGGGGCTACGTTCTCCTTTACTTCTGCTTATTATTCTTCTTGCAATGGTACTAGTGTGGGTATATTGGTAAGAGGTTTGATTCTGGTGAGGAAAGGAGGTATGTTGAATATTCGTAGGAAACATGTAATGTTTAGAAATTTATATTTTAGGTATTTTAATAAATTATCATCTGGCATTTCTTAGGATTCGCACCTGAGTTCACGGTTTCTTCTGTATTGTAAGTTAAGCTGGAGATCAATTTGGAAGCTAAGTTGAGCTTTGCTATGACATGGTTTGCTAAGTTTTAAAAAATTAGCTGCAATGTATCTTTATGGAACCGTTTCTACCGAAATCTAAGTTTAGCTGTGTTATCTTTTTTCAGAAGGTAAATTAGCTCGACGTAGTTATATTTCCGGAAAATCTCTTGCAAGGGAATCTCGTGCTACGTCGAGGTAACTCAGCTTCCAAAAAAAACATAGCACAGCTTAGATTAGCTTTTGGTGGAAACGATTCGATAAGAATGTTTTGAAGCTAATTTTCTCAAATTTAGCACAGCGAAGCATCTATCGGCAAATGAATGAATAAATAGCAAGAGGTGGGGTGCGGCGCACAAATTTCAAAGTATTCCATGTTCAGGTCACCGAGATCTTACCAGGTTCGATTCTTTCCGCGCTACTTGCCGCGAATTACGTCGTATCCAATCCAATACCGGTTCGCAGAAAATTTGACCGCGGGATTATCGTGTTTCCAGTAAATTAATTAGACACCGCCGCGAGCGGGCGCGCGACTGTAACACGCTTATAAATATGGAAACACGGGTGAAACAAGGCGTGCACAGGCACACTTTCGCGTGTTAGGCATTCCTCCGAATGATTTCTCGAACGAGGTCGCGATAGAAGTCTCGATCGTGGGACATTAAAGGGAATGTTTCACATTTCAATGAAATTCACTAAACTGGTTCACTTGGATACAAATGGCATTGAAGTAAATTGTACGTGCCAGGGTTGAAATAATTTGTGAACATTTAATGTGTCAGGAAAATAAAATACACCTAAAGAAGAAACAACAGAGAAGTCATCATATGTTACAAATTCTGAAGAAAGCATCATAATATTACAAATTCTGAAGAAAACATCATAATATTACAAATTCTGAAGAAAGCATCATAATATTACAAATTCTGAGAGAAACTAGCAAACTCTGTTTACAAACAATACATCGACGAAGCTGAAATAAAATCTATCAATGTCCAAAATGCGTGTTTACACGTGTGCAACAAACTTAAGCTAAATCGCTGCCGTTCTTTATTCTTTTACTCCACTACTTTTATCATAATTATTATTAGCATAATTATTGTTATATTAGTATTAAGTCGGCACACTGCGCAAGCGCGCATATGCAAATACTTTGCGCTCTACCCGTGAAACAGAATATCTGAAGTACAGAATTAACTTAAAACAGAAAAGAAATATGTAAATGATTTACAAATCCGTTCGACAAATAACTTTTTTATTTATAAAAGTTGACAATTTCATTCAATCCCTGCTTACAATAGCAATGTACATGGAGGCATTAAATAGTAAACACACCTCGAACCTCATAATAATAAGGAAAACAGAGGGGGCAAGCAGCTTGCTCGGCCATAAGATTAAAAATAGACCGCGATGTAAACAAACCGCGCAAGGACAAGGAACATTCAGGACAATACATACAACGCAGTTGAGCAGTATGGCAACAATAAGCATTATTCGGTCAGTCGATCCTCACATCGCAAGAAGAAAGTATATCCAGTCTATACAGGCATATTTTATAATCTTGCGAAAATGTCGAAACGCTCGGCCCGAAGGAGAGCAGCAAGGCGGAAATTAAGATTTCCAAAATGGAATTTGCGTGAAATAACTATTCCACGCGTCAATTGGCTGCAGTATTTAAATCTACCGCTGTCTGATCCTCGACAGAGGGCATGGAGATATATTTTCTTTTTCGGCACCGGAAGCACGCCATCTCAAACGATGAGGCAGGAAGTGACTGAATCAAAGACTGAATCTGAAACAGCAAAGAATGAATCAAAGATTCCAGAATGGAATTTGTGCAAAATAACTATTCCAGACGTCAGTTGGCGTCAGTATTTCAATTTACCGTCCTCGGACCCTCGACAGCGGGCATGGAAATACATTTTCTTTTCGGCACTGAATGCATTGCATGCCACCTCCAATGGCGGGGCAGGCCATGACAACTAAAGGTGAGATAAAGACCTACCAGCAACTGGAAGAGGAGGTCAACAAGGAGAACCAGCAGCTTCAGGTAATAACCGGAGACAAGGGTGCTTCTCATCTTCCATACCTCGACGACGAGAAAACACCAGGCTGTCAGATCTAACAAACTCAAGTAAACAGTTACCATTTTTGCCCCGTTACTCCACTACTTCTATTATAATTGTCATTACTATTATTATTATTATTATATTAATAATAAGTTGGTACACTGCGCGTATGCAAATTACGTTGAGCTCTATATTGAACAAATATAGAAACTCTGTCAACTTCTTTCAATATTCAATTCAGTTGGACACTTCGAATTATAATTTACAGTGTACACTTTGCTTTCAATTTTGTTGAATCAACACGCTGTTCGACCAAAGTGAACCGTGTAAGTCCGCCTTTATTCGCGGCACTTTCGTAAAAATTAAATAAATGCGGGCCGTCTGGTTGATGGAAACTTTCGCCGAGATGCGGGCGAATTTCTACTCGGGTCGGAGCCGATTATCACCCCAGCCACGCGATACTCGTCGAGAGAATCGCTGGCTCGTCGCGAGGGACCCCGCGCCCTGGATCTAAATGAATCTGCTGATTAAACGCGACGTGGAGAGAGAGGGCGCGCTTCCCCTGGTAATATTTCACGTACATTCTCGACCATCCATAATCGGGCAAGCGAACGCAACTCGAATCAATCCGTTTCGATGGAAACTTTAATATCCTAATTGAAAATTCGTCGGGCGTCCTGGTTGTGTGTTACTATCTCTCATGCATTTATTTTAATCAGAAACTGACTCGTGATGATAAATTTTAGGATGATTGTTAGAAAGGGTGGCTTGAAAAATGTTTGAAAAATTTATGTTACTCTAAATTTGAAAATTTTTATGTCACCGAATGTGATCTTATTGACATTTCTCTCGCTTTCTGTTTTTTTATTTTGTTTCTATGACAAATAAATACTCAAGATAGATATGGTAACGTCGGGTCCACGTGGCATTGCACGTTTCTCTGGTATAGTGATCGTCGGGTAGAACAAATACCGATAAGGTGATAACCAAATCGATAGCAGCTGAATGACAGCGTTCTCCAAATAATCGCAACGATCGTTAACGATGCTCGTGAACCGTTGAGCGACGTCTACGACGCGTCGTTAACGGAGCAAACGGCATAATGCTGCACGTGTCACGGTTCTGATCCGCGTGCTCCATTCCGAGAGCAGAGAAAAGTGCTTCCGATGGCTTGAGACCCTCAGGGATCCGGCCACGTGTCTCAAGAGAGAGCAAATACAGAAAGTAGACGAAGCCTTCTTCCCCTATTTGGGGAGGGGGTCCTGCAATGATAGATTCAGCCGGCTTTGAAACGTGAAACATAGAAACTTTAATCAAGTGCACCTCTGGCGACGGAAATGGAACAGTTCCTTCAACTTTCTAAATATTCCATATCTTCGCAAAGACACGCCAACTGTATATCAACTTCTGCGAGTAAATCTGATTCATATTTCAAGAATAGCCACTCGAGCTTCAATTTTCTAGGTATTATTTACCTTCCCGGTAACATTTTTAACTAATTCAGATTCGAAGACTAAGTTAATTCTTATCTTACTATGGAATTCGTAATATTATTTTCAATATCCTGAATTTAATATCAATTCCTATAAGCAACTCTTTGATTAAATGTCGAAGAGCAGCTTTTTTTCTGAGCTTCCATCACAATTCGAATTTCAGTTTGTACGAACAATGCGCACGAAATTCGAGACGAGACAAGCGTGTCGATTTATGAAAGGTTTTATCCTCTGCAATGTGCTCCATCGAAGATGTACTCTCGATCACCGCGATTACAGGCGTGAATTTGTTCTACAAGGTGAACAGTTACACGATCCATCTATCTTTGTTTATGAGCGAACCGTGCGCTGTATCTCTTGCACCGTGGGACGTGATGCAGTTTCGTCACGGGCACTCAATCGAGATCGTCCTTGTTCCAGGATGCTACTGATCCATGTCCAACGGGATTTCACGCTTCCGCGATCACTGGTACATATTGCCGCTGTGGAAGGGGATGCGCATTCATCCGTGCGAGATGTATTGAAAGTTGAACGATCGAGTTTATTCTGCCATTGTTGGAGGAATGGGAAAACGTACTGATTTAAGTGCAGCTTGATATTTGTGTATCATTTGCATATCCTCTTTTGCCGATTTTTGCACAGTTTTAAATCTAAAATTTTGTCTGAATTAAGAGGATCAAACTAGGTAACGGATTTGTCCTGATTAGGTGTGGAATATCTGCAATAGGTATCTGTGATGTCAACCAGAGATGGGCAAAACATTATTTGAAATAAAAATTTGTGTATGAAATTAAATAAAATTTCTTACAAAAATTTTTATTCCAAATAATTTTTTGCCCATCTCTGATGTCAACCCTCTATACTTCAAGGCTTTTTTGCTTATGGCTTTGTCGCCATTTTTTTCTTTTTAGAAGTGGATTTTATTTCCGCCAAATAAACTATTACTATTAATATTACTACTATTGCCATCCTTTCCATGAAATTTCATGATCATTCATTTTATCATCTTTCCTGAAATTCTCTCAAGAAAGCCTCTTCATTATCTCTCACGCAGATTTTAATTTCAATGGTCCTCTGGCTTCCACGATGTAATATGAATTCTGTGTTGCACCTTCTACTTCAATGGCGACAGAACATCGTAGCTTAGTGAATCATACACGAACTTCAACTAATCCGACTCCAAAGCTTCTAAGTATCGCAAAGTTCCCAACGAACGGAGCGAATCGACCATAGGTGAACACCCCATAGATGAAGTGGGTTTTGTGTAAACAGTCCCTCGCTGGCGTCCGTGCACAAATAGACAATATCCCATAGCGGAGATCGCACAGCCCCCGTGTCTCATCTCCACGTTCCTTTCCCCCATATGTCGATTTATGGCGTCCCTCCATTAGGGACGGTTCCGTGCTGCACCGCGGGAGTTCCATTTCGATTCGTAGACAACAGGGTATCGTTTCCACCGACGAAGTAGAGCTTTTATTCTTCTCTTTTGTTGTGACCCGACCAATGAAATATTTCCGTGTGTTTACACACGATATCGCATTCATGGTAAATCCGAGCAAATATTACTCCCTGGGGGACAGCTGTTCTCCAAAGGAAACAGACTATAGATTATAGATTGATCTCGTGAAGTAGATCACATCCCCTCCGGTTGAACACGAACGAACCAATGGATTACATTGCAAAATCTGCTGATTCTCTGTTGCAGAGACATCTTGACAAAGGAAGCGACCTTGCCGAGGCGGCGAGCGCGAGCGGACTTCGCGAACTCGCCAGATCCTTGAAGCAGCACCTTCGAGGTTTCGGCTCCCGCCTGGAGGACAGGCGAGAATACCTCGAGGACACGTCGAGATGCTGTCTGCTTCAGGACAGGGCGTACGAGTGGGCCCAGGAGGCCCGTCTCGCCGGCGAGAGGAGGGCCCAGCAGTTCCTGATGGCCAGACCACCCCTGCCGCCCGAGCATTTCACGGAAATGATGGCGCTCGCCGAGAAGCTCGGTAACGAGATCCTCCTCGAACAATGCCGCATCGCCAGGAACAAGTGCGCGGAAGCCCTCGAGATGGCGAGGACGACTTCCGCGCCTGGCAGTCCAGCCAGGAGGCGATCCTTTGCTGCCTCGGAGTCTGCTACGTCCTGGGAGGATAGCTTAGCCAAGAGTGAGTCTATTCATTTCTTCTTTTAGACTTTAGTATTACACAGGGAACCTTAACGTGATTACCAGAAACATATCTTATTGTTAGTGCCATTTAAATATAGGCATAGGCTCATAAAATTATATTTATCTCGTAGTCTCAGTCTTTCGACCTTTTTAGAATTTGTTTCCAAATTTATGCTTGATCACCATTGAGAACCACGATATTGAATTATTTTCTAAACAGTTTAACACGTTGCGCGCGGGTGACGTGTACGGTCACGTCATGTGGAATCCCTATTTTATGGTGAGTGACGTGTACGGTACGGTCACCTTTTGGGGCCCAGTCCCAATAAATGTGGAAGGGTAAGAAGATTTTTTCGGGTATCGAATTTTCCTTTTGTATATGCAATTAGTACGAACGTGTTCATCAGTGTGTGCAGTCGTTACAAATTTGCAGCGTTTTTCACCATTGTGCAGCTGTTCTTTGTATTTAACGCGTCATTCCTTTTTTTCTGACAAAACGAATTGTTTTTGGTGAAAATGTTATAAAATGTCGAAAGTAGCATAAAAGGGTACACTTTATACAAAAATCTATTTCTGCCATCTGGGAAGGTCAACTATTTTTAGTGCCGCATGCAATGTGTTAAACAGTGTTTAATAATTTCGGAGAGTGAACATGGGGATTTAGGGGAGAGTGGGGTAATTGCGAATATGTAAGGCAAATAGCAAACAAAACGAAAACTGTGTGAGAAATGAATGTGCTTATTATTTACAAACATATTTAAACTATTCATCTGTAAAGTACCGTGACGAATTTTTGAAAAATTATAATTATCAACTTTATAGCCAAAAAGAAAACCCCACGGCAGTCGGGTAATCACGAACAGAGTGCTAAATATCGCAGAAGTCGCACAGAAAGCGCGATTTCAGTGGTCAACCCATAAAACACGTTGCTACAACCTATACCTAACGTGTTTTTCAAATTCCTCTTCTTGTGCGTTGGAAAAAAATTGCAATTGGTCGGAATATAGAAAAAAAATTAGTACACGCCGGTTTTTAAACTTTTTTTCTGAGCCTATAATGAAAATTCAAAAATCCCTTTTGTAGATTTAAATAAGTTTTATACATGCTGAAAATTTCATCAAAATCGGTTAACGTTGCTCCAAGCTACAAACACTTAAAAATTTGTTCGTCATTACCCCACGACATCAAAAAATAAAAAATAATTTATTTCAGGGGTTAGAATCGTGATTCAAGCTACGCCTTGGTCATAAAATGTTGGTAAAACGTGCTTTTTATTTCAATTAAAAAAATCCCAATTGTATCATAAATTCAACAGTAATTACATGCAATTGAAAATGGACAAAATATTACTTGAAACATAATGAAAATAATAAACTATTTTTATCTCGAATAGCATGAGCGTTTTATATTTATTACTTCAACTGCCCGACGTTGGATACGACCTAAACTATTAGCTATGACCTAAACCATCGCTTTCGCGATTACCCCGCGTTCGTGATTACCCCACTCTCCCCGAATACACTCAGACATTTCCATATTCCCTGAAGGGACTTCCTCTAACGAGCGCAGCGCGCGAGGTTCAAGTCACGAACTTATATGAAGTTTTACGTACAGAGAAATCGAGTTCAGAGTTTTATCGAATTTTACCCGTCCAACGACGGACCTCTTGCATCCGCCCTCGTAAAACTTGCAATGTTCCTCCCAGGAACCTCGTGGGACGACAGCGACAGCAGCGCGTCGTACGCTTGTCCCATGGAGAGCGTTGGATCAGGAGGAAGCGGTGGTCGACCTGTCCTGGACAACATCGCGGAACTTCGGGAGAGCGCCGAACAGCTGCTGGACTGCTCACCCCCACGGACGCCGCCCCGAAGCCCGGCTCCACGGCGACTGGTGAAGCCGCCCGTGAACTCGCACCTCCACAGAGCAGCCAGCATCGCCCCGGGGATGAAAGCGAAAAAGTACGTAGCGTCGCTGCGAAGTGATCTCCCTTCGAGCCGTTTCGCCTTTCTTTCGGCCCGCGCCGACTAACGCAATTAACGATGGACGCGCGTAATTACCGTTGCCAGCCTGATTAATATTCTCATTAAAAGTTTCCACCAGGAGCCGTCAAAAGCCATTCGCGGTTGCGTCTCCGCGCGGCGTGGGAGACGCGGCGGGTTTCACGTCACGTTTTCGTACGATTTTTCTTCCGCGTTCGGCTGGCGCGAACAATGCGCGGCCGCTGTTTATCCATAATAATTCCATTACGCGATTATGCGCGGGATTGTTAGGCCAGCGCGCCCGGGCTACGTCGTTAACGAGGAATTTCACCTTGCAGAACAATACTGCTCATAATGAGGGAAATGATACAGACCGAGCGAGACTACGTCAAGTCCCTGGAGTACATAATAGAGGTAACTGTTCACTTTCGTATTAGTGAAGATTCGCGCGACGAGTCGGTGAATCTTGACCCGCGATTAACGGCATTTTGCTTTGTCGCCTATTAAAGAACTACATACCGGAGCTGGTGAGGGAGGACATACCCCAGGCCCTCAGGGGCCAGCGCAACGTGATCTTTGGCAACGTCGAGAAGATCTACGAGTTCCATAGCCAACACTTTCTGCGGGAACTGGAGCAGTGCGAGCAATCGCCGATGAACGTGGGACAGTGCTTCCTCAGACACGTGAGTCTTCTTCTTTGGCTTTGCTTTGGGTTTTCTGTTTTTGGGGACTTTTTCTTGAGCTGCTGTTTGGGTATCTTCATCGATATTAATTGGAGTCCTCTTCAGAGATTTTTTTCACTTATATTCTCGAGGTCCTCCTTGTTGAATCCTTTTTCATATCTAACTAGCGATGACGTTTATTGAATAAGGCTTCATTCCTTGCAGGAGAAGAAGTTCTACCTGTACGCGCTGTACAACAAGAACAAGCCGAACTCGGACTCCCTGATGGCCGAGTACGGCACCGTGTTCTTCAAGCAGAAGCAGCTCGAGCTGGGCGACAAGATGGACCTCGCCAGCTACCTGCTGAAGCCTGTGCAGCGGATGGGAAAGTACGCGTTGCTCCTGCAGCAGCTGGTCAAAGCTGGCACCGACCTCTCGGAGCAAATGTCCGGGAAAGAGGATAAGGACGAGAAGGAGGACGGCATGAAGCCGATGGTCGAGGGTGAGGCGGACCTGAGGGCGGCCGAGCAGATGGTGCGGTTCCAGCTGCGCCACGGGAACGACCTGCTGGCGATGGACTCCCTTCGGGATTGCGACGTACGTCTGCATTTTACTTTGACTCGAGAACGATAACACACTAAACCGCACGAATCGCGGGCTCGATAACGTACTAACTAACAACAAATAATGATGTAGTAGAAGAAACAGTCGCGTCATCAATGGCGATGGAGAGTGTATGTAATGCGTTTTTTGACGTAGCCCCGCTTCCCCGCAGACTGTACCGAAAACCATGCGAAATTCTAGGTGAACGTGAAGGAGCAGGGCAGGCTACTGCGCCAGAACGAGTTCCTGGTGTGGCAGGGCAAGGGCAAGAAGTGCCTGCGACAGGTGTTCCTGTTCGAGGACCTCATCCTCTTCAGCAAGGCGAGGAGATTCCCCGATAGGAAGGTGAGAGACAGCCCCCGAGGCCTGGCTTCGCGTTTCCATCCTCCGTCAATCGTCGTGGGCGAACGGCAGCGATACGTGCACTTGTTTCAGACCCTCGACATCTACATCTACAAGCACAGCATCAAAACGACAGACATCGGGCTGACCGCCGTGATCGCGGACTCGCCCACCAAGTTCGAGATTTGGTTCCGCAAGAGGAAACCGGGCGACACGTACACGCTGCAGTGCGCCAGCGAGGACATTAAGAAAGCCTGGACGGAGGAGCTGAGCAACCTTTTATGGAAACAGGCGCTGCGAAACAGAGGTACGGTCACTTTGCGTTTTGATATGTAGCGTGTCCTCTAACAGAGGCCTTTGCGGCGTCCACTAACGAGAATGCCTTTTGCGAGGGTAGAAGTGCGCCTGGCGGAGATGTCGAGCATGGGCATCGGAAACAAACCTTGTTTGGACATTAGGCCTAGCGCGGATCAGATCAATGACCGTTCTATCAGTGTAGCTCAACTCTCTAAAAGTGAGTATATACTGTTTACTCAGGATTATTCTAAATTCTGAATGATCGCAAGCGATAGAGCGCCTTGCTTCGGAAGTATAATTTCAGATCCTATAGGCAGAAAGAGTTCCAATAGAAATCACGGACGGTATTAATTTAACTTTCTTCCTTGAAGCAGCACCTAGATTTAGGAACTCGATAGCGGTATCGATGTCAGAGGACTCGGGTCGCTGCAGCAGGAGGCCGCACAGTGTAATCTCCGTGAGCTCATCGTCGAGTAGCGGTGGTAGCAGTGGTCCTCCCACAACGCTGAACCTTGGTCTGGACACGAGTCCTCGGCCCCACCATCGTAGCACTACTCTGAACAGTCAGTGCAGCGTTGGTACGTAATTCTTCTGATGTAGAGATACGATAGCAAGCGTGTTACTCAACGAAACTTCTATAATAATAAGACGTTGGCACAGGTTCATCTGCTATTCATCAGAACGAATGTAAAAGTCTTGATGAAGGTGGCACTTAAAGTCGCTTGCTTAACGTACGAAAGATATTACACCTCGTCATGCTGTTGATTGCACCGCTTGAATTGCAGAAAGCGGCATAATAGCCGACATTTCGATCGTCTCGGATGACGGTGGCGACGGTACCGAGAGAAGTCACTGGAACTCCACTTTGGAGAGCCCCACGTCCCACCTGCCAACAACCTCGACGCCCCTGCAATCACCGACCAGCGCGACCGCAGCGACAACAGTTACCTCGGCTTCTTCGTCCGACACTAATCTCACACCCTACGACCAAGACATGTCGATTAATTTATAAAACGCCAGCCCTGACGAGGATGGCACCGATATAGAGCAGAGTATATTTTGTTGATTCACTTGCAAGTTGTCTTATAGCGAGCGCAGCGCGGCGACACCCGAGCACGCTGCTTCGCAGAATGCGGCGATACCCTTGCGCGTGTACCGGGGTAGAGAGCATTAGAGCGTGTATTTTCCTGGGCGATCATAGTACCGTGAACTAGACGATGAAAGTATAGGTCCAATAGGCTGCGCTTTATTACGCTTACACCCGCGTGAGTTTACACAGACGAACGCAATTATTCGCCAGACTTGAGAGAGAGAAAGAGAGAGAGAGAGAGGAGAGGTACACTCGCGGACGTTCCTGGAGAGCTCAACTTTCAAGTGAATTTATCTTTTGATACGCTTCGAGTTTCACCGATCCGCGCGATCGCATAGTTGTCACGTCTGAATTTTATAAAACCAATTGATTTCCAGAAGTAACGGCGACACGTGTATTTTCTTATACTATCTCCTCGAATCCACCAACGTGCTCAAGAGAATCATAGGTAGAGACATGTTCCGACGGGATAAATATATATATGTGTGTATGGCTGCATGTTTACAATGCGCTACGGTGTCGTAAGCGGCATGCACCTGTTGCCATTTCTCTCATTAACATTGGCATTCCTGATACCAGCGACTGAGAATATCTCGTAAATTCCCAAGTGACTCGTCTGATGATACTTTTATACTTTATTTATATATATGTGTAGCTAATAAATGTTGATATTCCATCTCCACGTTGTGTTCGCGCTTACTACGATATTATGGACGCGAAGTGACGTCGCAGATCGGGGACGCGGTGTTTATTGTTTTCTTTATTTCAATGGAACACCCGAAGACCGTCTCACTAATTGTCATCTCTTCGGGTGCTCCATCAATCGTGCAGGCTCCATCCTCTGTTCCGTTGTCTAAATGCGTTTCCGACCGTCAATCGATCACCGCGCGTCCCTTCAGGAATGTCAAAACAATGCGCACACGTACATACCACTCTGTAATATAATGTAATATTAAAGGTTTATACGATGTAGCCGCAAGTAAACATAACCAATAGTCTAAATAATTATTTCCAGATTATATATTAAATATATGTATATGTAATATTATATTCTTTTTATGTCAGTCATTTGTAAAACCTTTGATCACCCGTAGATGTAAACCTTAACTCTGGCCTGTACACGGAAGCCAAATTTTCTACCCCCTTAACGATCTTCGTTCTCACGAGCGACATAGTTCGCGATTTAATGAATTACGTTGTTTCCGTTGCACCCTTGTGCGGACGTTTTGGGAGAGCTTAGAGTAAAATGCAATGGTAAGCTTGACTTAAGACGGTCCACGCATAGTTTCCAATGTTTCTTTCTCCCGCCCCTGAGAAGCTTAGCGCTTCGACTGTGCAGGTTCGATTATGGTTCGTTGACTGATGTTTCTGGCGGAAAACGGAATTTGGTATCCGTTGCGAAATTATGGAAATTCGCGTAGGTCTGCGCGTAGCATGCGAGAGCTTCGCGCCACGTTCTAGGTAGAAAATTCGCAGTCTCGATCCAGAAATCACAATCGCCTGTACCGGTTCCGAAGAAAGAGAATAACGCTGGCAGACGTAGCAATCAGCAATTATCCTGTCGCATAATTCTGCATTGTTACGCCGTTCCCAAGCGAGTCAGTCGGATTAGCCATTGTTATTGCCAAGGTCTGCCAAGGTATCTCGACGATACCTCATGGACAGTGACCAAACTCGTTTATTTCGTGTTCTGGGGTACGCAGGAAAAAAGGATGTTAAGATATTTAGAGACGTAGTTGTAGTCCGTAGATCGTTTCAAAGAATTACCGGGCACAGTCCGATGCACCCGTTTATCTTTTTCACGATTCGTGAGTTTTAGTTGTACATTACGATCCCCCGTGATTATTTCGAGAATTAATCGAAATTGAGTAGGGGTGAAAGGGAGCAGCGCATGCCATAAAAGAATCGGTGCATCCGGCTGAGCGCCCCGTTCTTCGAAAGCCAGACAAAGCGCGTAAGAAAGTAAAAGAATGATTCTCTATTTTCCACGGATATGAGTTTGGTGTTGCTTTTCAATTAGGGATGTCGAATTTAATGAGGTTAGCGAGGTAATAAAATGGAGAAATCGTTAACACCGGTACCTTAAGATACACCGATAGTCACTTAATATTACACGCTCGTAGATATTTATTAATATTTTTTTAAGTAGATCATTTTAGTCTATATAGATTTAAGTATTTCCCATCATTATAACAAGATCGTGTATATATACATATATTTACATTGATAACATGATTATTTCAGTATTGTACTGTGTCTAACACCGATGTATTTTATTACTTGCTAAATATACTGTATTGGGTGCCTTTTGTAGCGAACTTAAACCTCTGATTTGTCTGACGTTAACCTCTTTCTCACTTCCAAATAAACTACAAATAAAACTTGTCCAATTAAAGTAGAATTTTAGAAAAAAAATTGTATAAAATCTGTTTGCGATAACGTGCATCTACCTGTATATCGTAATTAAACTTGCACGTGTATCGAGATATCGATCAAAGTGGCGCGCTGAATGATCGATATATCCAGTATCAGTCGAGTTTTTTTCACGCGTAAGGCACGAAGTGCTCTTCTCCTCTCGTTCGTATATTCATTTAGTCGTAGCGTTCGGTTTTAGTGTCAAAACACTTTATTTGCACAGATTATTTACAAGCAATCGTAGGCTCTCAGTTTTTGTGTAATATCCACTTGTACAAATCATTCAAAAGTGCAAGGCGTGTAAGCATAGAAAAGTTGGTCTTATCACATGACCAGAGTGCTCATACTGGTTCCGCGGGCAAGCGACATACTTACGAACAGCTTTTACATTCGAGGTAAGTACGATTCGTCAATAGAAATATATAACTAACGCTATATAAATATCCAAAATGATGCTTTTAATAACCTACTCTTATTCAGTCTATCGCATTCATTCACGTCGATGTCCACGAACAATGCAAGGTCGTCATCAAACATCTATATAGATCCTATACCTATATCTCGCGAAATAACGGAGTTTTTAATGACCTTTGGCCCCAGCAAAACATTTTGCAATTTCATTTATATTAAAAACGTACAGTTTAAAAAATCCAACATGTTTACTGTAATAAATCACAAGCCACTTCCGTAAACATCTAACCTTAATATAGCTGGTAATTTTTCACGTACTATCGATTTATTTACACAAATAAAAAAATCATCTTAATATCGAGAATATGTGTTAAGTTAATATCAGTCCCCTGGAATTAAACAATATTACAAGCCTTTTTCTTCTTAACATTAGTATCACATTCCTGCTCGGGTCACAATTCCTTCTTACTCTCCTTTAAATCATCAGGCAAAGATATTGATTTCTTCAGCGACGTCTGCTCAGCCATATTCAGCCCCACAGTACTGCTAGTTTTATGCATTTCTATTTGCTTCTTCTTTATAAAAGACGCTCCGGTAAATCCTGTAAACATCAAACAGAGTATAATATTAATAAATATGAAATGCATTCTAGTGCAATCATAGAACTTACCTAAAAGTCCACAACCTATCGCAGTGAGTCCACCGACTTTTAATCCTGCTATTAGGCCGATCGGTCCACCGATACAGGTTCCGATCAGAGCTCCAGCTATGGGGTACATAGCGACTTTGTACCTCGCGGCTTTTTCGAGAAACTTCTCACCTTCCTTCACATTTATGCTTGTCAGTTCTATGCCATCTTCCGCTGCGTTTACCAATTCCTTTTGATCCTAATTGCAGAAAAAGAATATTAAACCCTGGTTACACGAATCCAAATAACTCTTTCGGAGCTACGAGCACCGAAGTGTAAAACCCTAAAGTGTATTCATTAAGCAACGCACATCTACGATCTTAGTAAAATCAGTAAAGAGTTGATGTAATTGGTGTATGTCCTCTTGCAGATCGTTCCAGGCATGCAGACATGCCTCCTGACGATGCAAGTCCTGTTGTTCTTCCTGCAACTGGACATAGCGCTCTTGAAGTGGGTGGTCTTTAGCCTGATCTTCGTCTTTGGGTGACTCTGGCTGCGACAGGGGCAAATTCAACTGCAGCTCTGCAGAAATGTAAGCGTAATTGTTATTATATAAGCTTGTATGCACAGGTAGCATAAACGAGTAGTAACTTCGGATCCTACCTAAGTACTCTTTAATCGCACTCATGAGGCTCGAGCGAGCGTTGGTGGTGAGTTTGTCGAACTGAGTAATATCTGCGTCGAGAACTTGACCTCTGAGAGTATCCATTTGGTACAGTAATTCCTTCAACTGTTTCACTATTCTCGATACATTTATGTGCTCCCTGTGCATTCTGTCCCACTCGTGCTGAGCTTGATACTGCCGAAACAAAAGATCTACATGCAATCGCCTATTGCTAAAGCAAACCCTCGTTTAAGCAGTACTTACTTTTTGAATATTGCATTTGTGTCGCTTTAATAAATCAACGTGATGTGGTATGGCGACGTTAAAGTTATTGATTTGGATCTCTAGACGCCTAATAGGCTGCTTTATCGTAATGCTCTCTGGCGAAGACATGTTTTCAGCGTTTATTGTTTGCTACGAAAATATCTGTCTCTTCGTTCACGTCAGCGTTTTGAGGATTCTTAAGTCAGGGTTTCTCAGAGACGTAGCCATTAATGTTTTAGGGGAAACGGTCGCTTTTTCGGTAATTTTGAAGAACTTTGTTCTCACCAAACTATCGAGTCACGTTTGCAGATATCCCATGTCACAATCAATTTATTTTTGTGTTGCCTCTGGAGCTCGCGCAAATACCCAATCAGCTGATTAATCGTGCGCTACGCACATACTACGTTCGTGGCCATTCAGGAGTCTCAGAGCCATCTGTGTTTGTCGTTGCGAGTTATTCGATTCGTGGGGGGTCGAAGTTGTTATCAGAGGTGGCAGCATTTGTATCATTTTTCGAAGAGAACCGAATAAACTTAAATTATGGGTGATATTTATTTGAGGACCATTTGATGGCTATTTAAAAAATTCTTAAACTTTACATTTTCAAGAACTTCAGCTGATATTCTTTAAAATTATGTTCTTCCTCGGTAGGATTGTTGAGGATAAAGGTATTCAGAACTTTTGATAGATGAATGCAAATGTTAGTTAAACTCTGTTCGTTTCCACGATTCAACAGAGAAAAGAAACTGATTCCATAGGATTTCTGAATAATCTCGAACTCCTAATAATTTCCACCACATTTGATACGCGACTCCGGTAAGTTTTAGTTCCATCAACGCGAACAATGGCACGGTCAGCCAATAGCAAACGGCAAAGTCACGGCGAACGTTGCACCGAAAGGACGTGCGATCTTGATGAATTTCACGGAGGCCCTGGCGAATGTACAATTCGGTATAAAGTCAATGAAGCTTTCGGTAATGAAAAACCGATTGCGACCAAATAGGCTCTCGGCTGCCGGTGACGTGTAATCGAGTCTTCTCTTTCGTCCCTTCACCGTCCCCCCGTCCTCTTCATCCGGCCTCGTTTCGCCTCTCTTTCCCGTTTCTCCCTTTTTCCCGTCCTGCAAGCTTCCATTAACCGCCATACGTCATATATACCGGTGGGATCCGCGTTGTCCTGGTTCCTGGTGACCTTTTATTTCAGACAACATTCAAATTACCATGGGCTATATCTCGATATCTATTCCCTCCCCTGTGCCTTTCCCATCGGCACAGGCGACCACTCTCGTCTTTGAGTCTGTCGCGTCCTGTTTCTGTGATTCCTTTTCCGAGCCAGTACTCTCGCCTGAGGAACTTCATCCTCTGGGTCAGCCCATCGACTTTTACCTTTTACGGGTGGATGTTGAGGTGGCTTCGACGAGATTGATCATTGTGGCAGCTTGTACGTTGCAGTCTCGAGTATTTTTATCTTTTGCTACACTTTTAGAGCTTGTAATTTTTTATCGAAATCCACCGTGTTGAGAGTAGATATTGTCGATGAAGGTAAGTGGACTGGGGAGTTGAATGAAGTTAACTTTTTAATTTAAACTGAATTTTAATTCTATTGGAGAACATGTCTCATTCTTGATCGTTTGTTGAAGCAGTATTCCATGTCAGTCAGCGTGGTAACGTTCTTTTAATATCAACGTTTACATTGTTTATTTCGCCAGCGCTTTGTCCTCCTTCGCCCGTTAATTAGGAACTCGAATCTCAAGTCTCTAAGGCGGAGTTTAGGTATAAATTCGGAAGTGGTATTATCTCGTAACAAAGGCACGTGCTCGGCATTCGAACTCCTCAGACGGGCTAGGAACAGTCGCAACTACTCTTCGTTTGCTTGTTCGCGCCTATTCAATTAGCCGTACTCTGGATCGATTACTCTGTCGTACGTGGCAACCGCAATCTGAACAATCAGTGTCAAAATTACATATTCCTTTTAGCTTCGAATTCTTAACTCTAACTACTCAGCATTTGATAGTAAATTGTTATTTAAAATCGTGGCGGTCATTGTACCTACTTCTAATTCTTTCTTTTATCAATATAATTGCAAAGGTGTATCAAAAACAGAATACTAAAAATTCTAATGGACTTAATTTATCTTTTATCCCTATCCTATTATGAAATACAGTACAATGTGAGTTTTTTTACCTAAATTTAATCCTGTAACTGTAGTGGAATTGTAAAATAGGTGAATGCAAGCGAATTTTTCACAGTTCTTCAGACATCGATATTACACGTTGATTCATCTCGACGTAGGTTCGTATACTTCGCTGGAGTCGGATCCATAGCTAGTTAGGGGCCTGTAGCAGCCTGATTGCAGACGAGCACGCTGCATTTTAATGGGCAGTGTCTTCTTATCCCTTTGCACACAAAGCTGGCTCCCGTTGCACACCACCATTTTTCCCTCCTCTGCTTTATCTTGTTTCCTCCCTTTGTTCCGCGGAGCTAATTGTCTTATTGGAAAAAGTCGAAGCGATGGTCCCTCCTCGTTGCGCTACGATTCTCTATCAGTGGCATGTATATCCATTCTCATCTTTCAAAACCAAATTTTTACATTACACAGTAAAGCCTTCTTCCTTCTTATTCTTCTACTCAAAACAACTATTGTAAGTCCAAAGCAACCGTTTTCAAATATACGCCTCGTGCATTAGAATTTCTACCAGTTTCCGCCACCATGAAGCACCATTTACCATTCTGTTTATACCACCAATAAACTTTTGCTCCCCCAGTTGCTTCGCGCTATCATTCTTAGTTTAAAAAATAATAAAACCCAGGATGCTGAAATAAAAACCGTGGTAGGAAAACGAGTTAAATCGTTGGTGTTCCTCGGTGGTATCGCGTCACCGGCATTATCCAACGATCCAGAAGGGCAAGGCGCTGTTGGAACCCGCTGCAACGACAGCAGAGCCGAGAAAATTAATCCGAACGGGGCATCAGAGTCCAGGAACGTGGGATGCCGCATCATTAGCGCGTTACGATGTAACCGTGCTCGCGATCCTCCTCGGTTATTCATGAACTTGTTACCGGACGGTCCGAAACGGTTAAACTTTCGGTACATGGCCCCCGGGGTGGCAGGCCCTATTATTATTATATATGTACACTATATAGTATATTATATTCTTCCCATATTCTATCATCACGTCGCGGTCGTAACCAGCGGCCCCCATCCACGTTTAAAATTTGCATACCAGCCCGTGAACGTTCGCGCCGCGTTTCATCACCTGTTCACGCTTTTATCAAACTTCCCAGCCCTCCCCGCCCCGCCGTCCCGTTAGAAAACGAACTTTGCGCGATCCAGCGCAACGCGGCTGCAAAATCGCTCGCAGTTGTAACGCGATTACGAAGGGTGACTATTTTTTACACTGTCTCGAGGTGCAAGCGTTCCGTTTTGAGTACCTATATAGTTTTTACTCAGAATGAAAAATGTTTTAAAGTCTCTTTTTGGAAGGCAGAGATCTCCGAATTAATACCGAAAATTCGGTAGTTGGATTTGAAAATTAGAAACAACTTTATTTTTCTTTTGGGAGTGTGATGGAACATAAAAACTGAGAAATTCTTATTTTAAAGTTATATTCTTAATTTATATTAAGGAAACAAAGAAACCTGATAATTTCAAGGGTTGATTTCACCCCTTCAGAGTGAATTTCAGCGGAGAAAGAAATTTCTCCTTTCATACCTACTCCAATATGCTCCACATTAAAATCAGAATTTTCGGATTGGGAACGTTTCTTTGCGAGTTTATCAGTCTGTGCAGCAGGTCCAAATGTAATTACCGCACTTTTTCTCCGATTACCGTGGCGGTCCTGTTGGCCGGAGACAAACGGACGCAGACATCCCCCTTTCTTTCGGATCATCGACAGACACGAATGCCGGGGACACGTCGTTGTCGATGGCAGATCCTTTTTCTTGCTCGGGCCGAGTCCTCTGCGCGATTTTCAAGGGGGGAATCGGTTTCATCGGATGCAGATTTAATGCCGTGCGCGACGGAGAACTGATAGGTACCCATTGAATATCGGGCTTATATCGGTGGACGGCGATACTTTATACGGCGTTATTGAAATATCGTCGCGAGGAGAATTATTGCTACTCGCCTCCTCTTTCTCTCCTCCTTCCTTCCTTCTCTTCTGCTCGCTAATACCGAGCGCTCTGGGAATTCTTCGACGGGCACGAATACGTACAGCGCTTGCGAAAAGCTATACTAGTAAATTGTACGTGCCGTTAGATTCTAGTTCACGTGCGTCGTTTCAGGATTTCTGCGCAAATCATGAGAAATGCGCGTCGCTTTCAAAGGGGAACTTAATTCAGCGTAAACTTTAATGTGGTTTCATTCATTCCTGAATTTCAGTGCATTACTATCACGTAATTGTCAATACTAAGCAGCTTCTAAATGTCTACATGTTAGGGGTGTCGAATTTACGTTCCTTGAAACGTGCCTGCAAGCCTATCAATAATTTAATTCCGTGAAAGTGATATTCCCGCGCGGCGCAACGGTTTTCTCTTTGTCACTCGTATCTCGCGAGAACGAATTTGCTCCCGAGACGGCGGAAAGCAATTTCTTTTCGTCCTACAGAGAAACTGCCCGTGACGGATGCTACTGGCGTCTCACTTCTTCTTGGACCACGGAAATTGAATAATAGCGAGGCAGGGAGACAATTACGGGAGGCGCCAGCGCGATTTCAATGTAATAAATGGTGCCATTTTTCAGGCAGCCGAGCCGAAACTTGCATGCACGGCAAGTGCGTCACTTTCGAAATCGAGTGTCCTGTTTTTTTTCGCAGATTCTTCTGAACAGGATATTAGAACTCTGACCCTGTTACATTCGATCCTGACACTTTGGGTCCATCGACCACATCTCGCTTTGTTTCGTCAAGCGTTCCTTTTTTCAACGCGAGAGACAGTGACAGGTTTTTTGCAGAGGCAGAAATAGAACATTTTCACTGACAGTTTGGCGAATTAATTCGTGGAACAATTTAGTTTTCGTGGGATCAAAACCTCGACCATTGAATCTCAGGATATTCCTGTTATATGCAATTCGAAGACAGTTTAATTAACGAATAGCCGTTACCAATTATAATGTTCGTTTTTCCCCCGAAGACAAGCGGGGGAATATAATGGGAGGCATTCTGCACGCGCATGTGAATTAATTCACCCAAACGGTATCGGGTATTCGAAACAGATTAACCAACGAAAAGATCGCTCGAGCATAACGGGCAAATTGGTTTGCTGATTTTCATCGAATATCCGATTTAACTGGCGTACCGTACAAACGCGAGAAGCGAAGTTTTCTGAATATAATGAATCCCATTAAAATCCACCTTTCGACGGTAAACAAATTTGTTAAATTATCGGGCAACGCGCTCGGTCGAAATAAAAACATTCATTCCCACTGTTATCCGCTGGTTAAACTGATTTTAATTCACGTTCGACGTGAAAAATGAAAGACTAATGACAATACACTTTTTCGTCAGATTTAATGGAAGAATCATGTATTCTATTATTACGTGGGCGTGTGCGAGTAAATTTAATGATTAGAATGTCTTCTTATTATACCCCTTCTGTTGGAAAGATTAGAGCAACACTTGTTACATCAGAGCCATGGCTGTTCTTACCAAAGTGAGTAAAGGAAACGTGTTTTGATTAATTGTATTTGAAATACTCGCGTTCGGTAGTTCACGAAAATTCCAAAGAAATATGATGGATATTCGTCTGTCGTCTAAGGAACTTACAGTAATTTCGCGAGACGTTATCGGAGCTGCGCATTTGCCAAAGGAATCGTTGCGACGCTGGGTGAAATAGATCCAGCGCGCTGTGAAAGAACAAATTCGCCGCATTTAGGGGATAATGTATCGCTATTTGCCGCGCCATTTCCGTCGGCCGAGTAAATAACGCGGCGGGCCCGCTTCCTTTTATCACTGGCGATGAAATTAAATTCTTTTGTCATTGTTCACGCCAGATATATATAGTTCGATGCTCAGGAACCAACGGCCGCTCTTTATCTCCCC
This sequence comes from Andrena minutula, assembly GCA_929113495.1. Classification (NCBI taxonomy): domain Eukaryota; kingdom Metazoa; phylum Arthropoda; class Insecta; order Hymenoptera; family Andrenidae; genus Andrena; species Andrena minutula. Next base: position 72,400,387 of record OV815993.1, on the reverse strand, counting down.
TTGATTAATGAACGGCTCGGTTGTGCCCCGTTCTATCTAAGAATTACACGTGTAGGTATATACACGCGCATATCTCGCGTTCCTTTTTCTGTCCATGATCTTCTCGCGAATTCTTTTCATCCGCTTTCTTAATTAACCCCGTAGTTCTTTCAACGTTACGCTTAAAAACCTCGCCGTAATTACTGAGATAACGCACAATTTGTGTAGGGAATTGTCGATGTGATCGTGTGGGATATTCTTATCGTCTTGAAATGTTTGTTAAAATAGTAGTAGGTATGACGTTTAAAAGTAAAAAATTGCCATTACAAAATAGTTAATATATGTCGATTCATGGAAGCAGTTCACAGCGACCACGGTGTCAAAGTTATAAATTGGCGTGCAGCATAACGAAAAAAATATTTGACCAATCGACTGCTCCCAGTGCATAGATATGGAAATTTAAGTTCTCTTCTAGATGAACCTATAAGTTTAACTATATTATTCAACTATATAATACTTGCTTTACTACTCGGCTTTGCCCAAAATTTAGATTCTGATTTTATAGTAAAATAATTCTTTTTGTTTTTTTTTGTGAAAGTGGTTAGATTAATTTGGATTAGACAGGCATAATGAGCTGAGGCACATTTCGTGATCCCCGAGTTTATTGTTCGAAAGTTTTTAGGCGACAGACAAATACACAAATATATATAAGCTTTCTGCTTTATATATTATATTAAGATCTATTGTACAGTGAAGACGGAAGTTTTGTGTAAGCATAATTTCTTTAATAAAAAACACTGTTATTGTTCTAATAGATTCATCCATAGCGTATTCTTATTTACAACATTTTTGTATTTTTTTATTAAGGCAATTACAGTGGGACCTGCTTCCGTGAATCGACATATGACTATTTTTGTTATTTTAGGAATTCCAACAACTTAGAAGTTCTTTGAAAAAAATTCTGGAAATCAGTCTTTCTTTTAGACATCTATACGAAGTTCCGCCCTAAGAAATAAGGATTATTGATTTGCTGACGTGCATAAAAAAATTCTCGGTAACCGGCCTGTGTTTTCGAGTTTCCTCAAAAAATTCCTCCTCGACGCGCCCGCCTTTCTGCACGTAGGTGTCCGCATAAACGGCAGCTGGCTGTATATACAACGTTGTTTCAGCGTTTGCAGCGACTTTCGATCGTAGTTCTATAGAACGAGGTTCACGTAGCCCGTTGCCGCGCAACTGTCGTGTTGTCTCGACAGAAGCGCCGGGTAATCGAATCTCCGAGGAACTAGGAGACTACGATTCCAAAAGCGACCTCCCTTCGGCGCGCCCCATTCGAAACTCTATCCCGCTATTTACTCGATACAATCGTCCTCTCATTGATAAGCCGACGAGCGAGCCATTCGTGGGACGCGAATGGGTGGGCGACTGAGAGGGGCGGCGGGGGCAGAAGATGGGCGAGAGAGACGGGGAATGGATAGGGACCGGAGGGAAACAGGGTTACGTGCCCTCTGTTGGGCGCGAAATCGTCCAGGCGTGAAATGCAAGAGGTGGATGGGGGAAATCTGTAGGTGGAAGTCTGTGGAAGCGAAAGCACGACGACGCTTCTCATTCAGCCAACCACCTTGCGTATCCGTCTGTCGTTTGTCGGCATTTAATTAATTTCGACGGCATTAAAAGCGAAAGGGAGCATCGCGGGAAAACGGCGGATCCCAGTGTCGCAGCAGCTACGCGAGTTTCGAGTGTCGTTAACGATCAGAGTTCGATTGTTCGATTCCGGAATATCGTTTGCGCTCTGTTTTCTTTCTCTTTCATTATTCCTCTTTGTCTCTGTTAAACTTATATTTAAACTGCTCCCTTGGGGGCGCTCGTTAAATTACGTAAGGGTAATTTTGGCGATTTCTTATCCCCTCCCTCCTATAGTATAAGAATTCGTAAGATTTTATATTCCAACACACTCCTCCCCGTCCTTATGTACGTAATATTTTTTAAATTGCATCTTTTCAGTTATGAAATTTTTTTTATAGGTTTATATAATTCATTTAACTCGGTTGCTGGAAATTTAAATTAAAATACTATTCTGGAACATTAATGATAGAATTTATGTTTATTGAAAATTAGGTTAAAAAATATTACGTAAGACGCTACCTGACCCCTCTCCCTCCGCCCACTGTAACAAATTCACAACTCCCCTGAAAAAGCCTTACCTAATTTAAGGACGACTCTCTGGTGCAATAAAGACGTTAATAATATTAATAATAATAATTCAATGTCGATTTAACTTACTCATCTACATTTAACGATCGTAATCTCAAATATTTAAACGTTTGATGAAAGAAAAGTGCGCCAAAAAAGTATCCCAACGACCCGAGCTCCGGCGTCTGACTAATGCGACGCGCTTCTACTAGCGCGTCTGACTACCGCGACCGCAACTACTGGCGCACAATGCTCGGTTAGAAGCCCGCCCGGCTGACCAATTTTCACTGCCTCCACTGTCGCGTGATTGTCCGACGGCAGCGCAACGTATAGATTAGGCTATTATCGCGCTGATCGTTCGGGGAATTAATTAATACGTGAGTCGTCGATGACCGTTTGATTACTGCCTAACGCGCGATCATCTCTTCGTACAGAGACTCGCAAACTCACGGTTACACTGGCCCGTCGTTAACGATGTGGAGCAACTCGACAAATGTTTGCTCTATCAGAGCACGGAACGCTCTATGAGCGTAGGTGTCTGAAAATGCTGCGTGATTTTGGCATTGGCCTGCCTCTGATTAGCCCGAAATCTGCTTCAGATTAATTGACGAGTGTCCAAGGTATAATCAACCCTTTGCAGCCGGGGCGATGTACGTTTCTCGTTGCGATCGTTAGTGGAACTCTTTGCGGTGGTATCTGAGGTATAAGTTTCTGGTAGAATTAGGGGAGAAGTTGTCGTTAATATGTAGGAAGGAATTATCAAATTTTAGTTGTTTTAACACGGGGGCAGGGCCAATGATTTATCTTTAAAGAACCTTGCTTCTTTGTACACATTCTATATTATGTAAAATGTATAATCACAGATAGTCCACCGTGTTGCAATGAATAATTGTGCGGTGAATATGAAAGTGGTGTAAGTCATGTATTTTTTGTTTCGAGATATTTAGACTGTTGCGTTTGGGCGTATTAAAAATATTTTTTTATTATTGAACAAAATGTTTCACAATATATATGCTCTTCTAATGTCAAACTTATCTATCGTTGTAAGATTTGATGAGTAATTTGTACGAAAATGTGTTTTTTAAATCCTTGAATCTCTTCCAAATTCCAAAAGTGATCAAACATAGTTTTTCTATCTTCACAACTTAATAAATTCAAACATTTTTTCGAACAAAAGCAACGTTTATTTTCAAATACTTTGCCTTTAACAACTTTACTATTTTTTTACCAGTATTTCTCCTAATTTTTCTCATGTTTTCGGCATAAATAAGTATACATATTTCGCGTTTTCTTTCTGTTCTTCTATTCTTTCCGTACAAATGCTATTATTGCCATGTTATTATTTCCTTTCGCACAAATCACTCACAGAAAACAAATAACTTACATCACCATCAAAATAAACGCAAAATTGTTGCAACCTATTATAAAATTTACACTATGTATCATACCATCGCTTACTTGATGGCTATTTTGCAACAATTCTTTCACAATATTCAAATATAAATCACTCTAACATAAAATAAGAGAAATCTCAATCTTTTTAATCTCTCGACTTACACCACTTTCATAATCACCGGAACAATTCAGAATATCAAACTCAGCAAGAATTCAATTTACCCCGACGGTTCAACTGGTCACAAATAACAATCCATCGCTTTATCCGTTCAACTTGAATCATTTTTCCTCCTAAGTAGTACTCGTAACTTAGACTATACCTACGCATAACTTCCACAGACACTCGAGAAATTTGAAAGCCATTCTATAGCGACGAAGTCCCATTTCTTCCCTGTTCCCTGTTGAACTTCCGTAATATCTATCCGTATATCCGTAATACCAGCCGCCCTCCCGAAACCCATGGTCCCGTGGTCCCCGAACTAGTTCCGCCGGTCTCGATTCTGGGCTTAATTTTCGCAACTCGAAAGTCATAACGTAGAGGATCCCAGCGTCATATTTACACGGTGAATACGGGGCCGGGGCGAGCGTAACTTCGACGCTCGCGCGGAGGCTGGTAACGCAGCCCAAGTACCGAGTCGAGATGGGGAGGGGGCTCGATCCCCAATGCGGATACTAATGGTGTAGCAGTGCCAATAGAAGCACCGTGCCCGGTACGCGGCCAGCGGTAAGTATTAATTATGTTCCCAGCGTAAGCTGCGCGGCACTGGTGCGCGTTTAAATCTACCGTCCCCCTTTCACCCCCTATCGTCTTTTCGCGTGTATCGAACGGCACGTGTTGCGGTAGGAAAATTTCGTGTACCGGCGGTCTGTCGATGCCTGGCGGGACAGCAGAGAATCGGAACCTCTCCACGCTCGAGTAAGGCGATTAAGGCTATCGATTAGCAACAGCCAGTTACGGGTATCTGCCAACCAAGTTATGCCGAGATTACACAGTCCCGCTGTGAAAGTTTCATACTGACGGCTGCTTGAACCTAGCAAACTGTATTACCTGTTGGAAATTATGGCTGTTCGATTGAGGCTTAGTTTTCTATTGCGAGTGCCTCTGAAACTTTAGGGGAGGATTTATATAACCAATAACCTATTTAAGTTATTGTATTCTATATATATTTATATATTTATGATTTTTTATAACGTTGTACTTGTACTTGTGGCATGTTCTGACACTTTATACAGAGGTTAGGGGTTATAGTAGCTTCAGCTGGGCCTCGTCTTTTCACCATACTATGGACAATTAGTACACTAATGTCGAAAAATAAAAAATAAAAATTTGGGTTTGTGGGATGGGTTTGCGTTGCTAGGTACAGTGTACAGTAAGTAAACAATTCTTTCCCCGTGGTAGGCTTGTCTCCTTCTTCATCTGCGTTCAGTACCAACCCTCAATTCGCAAGATTTTATCAGGCGTTCATCAGGGAATCACCACCCCCGGCATCGAATCCAATGACCCCCTCGCCAGGAAATCGCCCGTCCACGGCAGACACCGTTCTTTATTCCGATAAAAGAGAAACTTGGCGCCGTTTGGCGCGAATACCCTCACCTTTTAATCGGCCGGGAACGGGAGGAACGGAACGGCGAAGTTTCTGCGTCGCGCACCGGGAACGGGACTTTTCCATATATGTTAAGTGCCAGGTGGCGTCGTCGCCCGTTTTGTCTACAGAGAAACACGACAAGTCGAGGAAATCCGAAAGGGGAGGCGCGATGGCAAGTTTCTTTCTCACCGTGGCAACCCGCGCGAAGGGGAGGGCGAAAGAAACGCGCTCCCCGGGCGGGGAGCGGGTGGCGGGAAAGTGCAAAGCAGAAAGAGGGTGCAAGAGGTAGCAGCAGCCTTGGCCGGCCTCGTGAAATTATTTTCTCCGCGAACCGAGGAACTTTTATCCAATATCCACGGCAGCATCTGGCATCAAACGGCTCCCGCGGCCAAGTGTCTCTATGGGGTTTCGGAAAATGTTCCGTAAGAGGGTGGCGACAATACGGAGGGGTGTCGGAGGCGGAAGATGTTGGCAGTAAACTGCATCTTTCATTGTCGTTTAATTGAATCCCAGCCGTAGCCGTCGAATTGCGTTACAACCGTCAGCGACGGAGGAGGGAATCCTCGCTGCGCTGAGAAATCTGAGAAGTCCCTTGACTTCGAATTCCATCTGCGCCTTCCGTGGTAAGCAAAGACCTAGACGCCTGTTTACTCTCGATTCCAAGACACTTTTTATGCTTTCACGCATTTCTGCACATGCTGCGAACAGCCACGCGTCTCAAAGCACAGTGTTCCACTTTAACTCGTGAGCTTTTTATTATTATTTTATTATTTATTTATTAACGGGAAGACCCTTTAGAATACAGAGATATAGAACAACACAGATAGTAAAACCAAAGAAAGAAAACAACAAAAAGAAAATAAATACTACAATAAGTAATAACAAGTAAAATAAACAATATAAACATAATAAAGGAACAATAGAAAACACTTTACTAAGGTAACAGTCTTTTAAATAAAAAACTTCTAAACGAAGCAAGTGAGACAGCAAAAAAGTCTATTTCTACCGGACAATGATTCATCGCCTCCATGGCCCGATTAATGGGATCAACAGTATAATGGTAATAATCAGGGACAGACGTTACAAAAAGAGGTCTCAGACGCAACGACCGTTGTGGGGCATGAAATGAAATCAATGAAACGAGATCCCGACAGTTAATCAGACCATGGATTACTTTATAGAGAAATAACAGGTCGGTACAGACACGGCGATCGCTAAGACTTGTAAGTAGTTAGTAGTTATAGTGCAAGTTTTTATCGTTCGGTTAAAAAAAGCGAACCTATGTTTGGGCAATTTTAATGTGTCCGAACGCTCAATTTACTCGAATCTCCAAGGAGTTTATCGCTCAATGTCCCTACGTGTGTTCTAACATTCGACCAGTGTTCTTACAGTGGATTATTTACTTCGTCTTCTCCCGTTTACTCATTCCTTGATCTAGATATTGAATGAGTTTATAATTCTGTATATACTCCACCTCAACGGTTGCGCGAACAATAACTTGCTTACCGTCAATTCGAAGATCATTTCCTGGTGGAAGTACCCTAACGACGCAGCGAACGCATTTGTATTTTGCTCGTGGACCCTGGCAACTTCTCTTTAGCTCACCCTCTGCGAAAGTACGATTCAGAGAGGGAGAGAAAATGAGAAGAGAAGCTTATACGAAACGCGCGACAATATCGCCGGCGACCACTTCTTCGCGCAGATCTTGCCCTTTATCCATCCGAAGAATCTGCGGGAGAATCCTAAGGCGATGGGAGACGCAACGAGGCTTTATTTACACTACGTATAGGTGCACGTGCACGAGGTTATATGTACAGGGTGGTGAAGAATTTGTGATGAAATCTTTGCACGATGGGGTAGTTATTATTGTGAATGGGAATGTGAGTTCGAGGGACAATTTTTTCTATGTTATAAGAACACTTTGGCCTTTGAGTTTTGTTTTCTAATTGCAGTTGTAGTCAACATTGAGGCCTTTCTTAGGTCGGTCTTTGAATTATATTAGATTCAGAAGGGAAGATCTCCAAACCGGAATTTAAAAAAATTATTAAACTTTGTGGATTTGTAGAGGATGTATCACGTAACTTTTTTGCTAAATAAATTCACTCTACGGGGTGAAATTGGTCCCTGAAAAATGTGTGTTATATGTAACTCGCGATGTGTAACAAATAGAGAAAAAGTTTTCAGACAAAAGTTACTTCCTTTAATTAGGACCTTTAGTTGATAAGTTACAGTCCTTACAGTTCGTGAATTATAATACAAAATTGGTAAATAGCTGGTTCTTCAGAGGTCAATTTCACCCTCCTAGAGGGGATTTGTGCATCGAAAAAAAATTATATATCCTCTTACATACCTCCCAAGTTTCATAATTTCTTGAATTTCCGGGTTGCGGATCTTCCCTTCTCAGACCTAGTCCTAAAGTAATAATTAAGCCAAACCTAGACGTACTAAAGTTTTAATTGAAACTCGAACCTACTCAAGACCGTATCTAAGCCTAGTCTACCCTTAAACGAAGCCTACCCCTACTCAAAATCAACCTAGCAAAATGATTTCTAATCACAGATCCTGCTAATCTACAAACACTCACAAAGCATAAACACCTTCTACTCAATTCTACCACCATTAAAAACATTTCCACTTTATAATTCACATCCGCTTGGTTATCGAGCCCCGATCTACCAATACATTCCCCCGCACTTCGCGCTGCAGAGGTGCAGAGTTTCCGCGACGAATTTACGAACACCCAGTACATAAACCAAAGCCACGTAGCAGCTTTATTAGCTCGTGTATCTCTCCGCGTCCACCTTGTCATCCCCCGTTACGGGATGTCGAGGGATTTTTTTGTTTCCGTTTCGAAAAAGCCCCGAAGCCGGACTTTTATTGGCCGACTCCATTCGGTCGCAGATAGGATTTCATATCCAGGCAGCGATGTTTTTTTCCCCCTCCGAAGCAGAGACTCGACGGCGGCCGGCCGAACTGTCGCATGTCGGGCGGGACAGCGGAGGGTGAGCGCCGGGCACAACGGAGAATTCAATCAGGCGAGTCGATGCTACTCTCGCCTCTATTACCATCGTGGGATCAACTCCGTATATTTACTACCCGTCAAATTTCACCACGATGGCCGCAACGCGCTCGTAATTATATCCCGGACACCGATTGGAAAGTGGCCCTCCGCGGCGCGGGCGCACGCGCCTCTGCCGCTCGCTGGCCCACGTGTGCGAGCCTGTGTGTCGCCTTGGAGCTGGCCGAAATTGCGCTCGAGGCCTATCCGTTTCACAGGCTTCTCGTCTAGGGATCCCGTTCCCCGTCCCTGGGCCTATCACTTTGCGGCGAGGCCGCTGGACGCTCGCCGTTGAAACGGGATACAAGCGTCCTGGACCTTCCGTCCTTTCATAATAGGCCCTATTCATTCTCCCCGGCACAATGTCCCGATATATAGGGGTCAGTCGGCGGTGACCCCTTTGCAGGTTACACGCCGCGCAAGTCGACCGTGCTCTCCCTCGATGGCCTCCCAGCGTAATGGCGATGATAGCAGATACCTTGGCAGCGATTCCGTTTTGTTTCCTGGTGTGCCGTCACGGCCGGCGAAATATGTATTCCCTTTCAAAGGGTTCGAACGAAGGGAGCCCGCGAGAGGACGTGGAGGATCTGATCCATTTAGGATCCACTTAGGATCCGGAATGGCGGGCAACAGCTAGAAGTGTGGGAAGGGTATGGGGATCGATAAAACTGTCACAGGCTCGCGTTGCCGCGAGAGCTTGTCAATTTGAGTGCTTTCTGCCAAGGGATACCGAGGGTGGCTGCGGCAAGATGAAATAACGAGGAATGGATTCGATTCGCGGTAATTAGGTATTTACCACTGCGACGTATCACAAACGGTGACTTATGTGTGCCACCCTGTGGCGGATAATCAAGTCGGGGTAGCATAAATCTAGGTCCGCAACGGAGTTAAGCTCGTTTCAGCCTCGAATACACCCCGGAACATATTACAGTTTCTTCGACCTCTGATCCCACGAGATGAACAACGTTAATCACTCTGCACCGTCCGAATTCTCTAGCCACGTCGGTCATTACCGTCACGGTAATATTCAACATCGTCGTGTTTAGAATAGAATTTAATTTCCATAGGTGAGCCTCGCTGTTGTGACGATGTCTCGTCGGCATTAAAACAATAAAAAAAGAGAGGTCGAATGTGACGTTACAAGTTCTCTACCTTCTAAAATAAAGTTTCTGAACTGAAAGGATTAAATGGAGAAACAGAGGGAAAGGAGGAGCGACGAGATAAACGTGGAATAGAGCCGAAGGCCGTAAAATCGTTGGAAAAATAAAAGGACCGTTCCTCGTGGCCCAGATCGTTTCGCAATGGGGATTACTTACGGCCGCGTCATGGAAAATGGCCGGAGCCATCGCTCAGGCGCAATTTTCCAGCCCGGAGTAGTCGTTCGTTCTACGGTGGAGCGACGCGAGGTATGCGCGCCCGTCGTGCTTCCCTTAAACAAAGAAACGATGGGTAAGTGCGATAACAATGTGCTCGGATGCGCGATTAATCGAATCCCGTCCATGAGCTGGAACGATGAACTTTTAATATTCCCGGTGGACGACGCCACGCCGAAGCGGGACTCGTCTGTTCATCGGTTTTTCCAATGCGCGCGGACGCGATGCGTCTAATTATCGCGCGACGGGTTAATTAACGCTCTTCGAAAGTGGAAATTCTGCTGAATGAGCGGCCGCGCTCGGATGTATCTGGTCATTTGTGGCACGTATTTTGGTAATTCGGTTATTGCCGGTTCGTTTGGTCGAATATTTTTAAATGATTCGGTTGGAACGTATCTGTTGGAAACATTAATGTGTACAGTTAACGTTGGTCGCGACACATGTAAATTATATTATTATCGATATGGGGATTTAGTTTTTAAGTAATGTGGTATTCAACTTTTCTGTGGGGAAACGGAAGTTGGGACATTTTGACCTGACATCGAATCATAAATCCTAATTCCTTCTTTAATAAAGGAGTGAAACTCTTTCATATCTTTAAAAAACTAATGACAGCCAATAATATATTTGTTTTAATTCTTAAAATATTAAATTATATTATTTTAATGAACTGAGTTTTATTTTTGTATATTATTTCTTTACTAAAGGAGTGAAACTCTTTCATATCTTGAAATAACTAATGACAGCCAATAATATATTTGTTTTAATTCTTAAAATATTAAACTGTAATATTTAAATGAACTGTGGTTTCTTTTTGTATACTCTAAATATGATATTAATGTAATTTGACCAAAATTTACTTATCCGTGTAACTTTATAAATTCCGTATAAGGGTTAAATAGCTTAAAAATTACGTAGTATTCTTCAAAATTACCCCAAATGGTTTTAAAAAACCTCCAAAATATTTGCACGTCCTTCAGATTTCTCGGACGACGTTAAATATTCTTGAATGGTCTCGCAAGCTGTACTATGTATTTCGCAATGATTTTGCATAATATTAAATGGCCCTTGAACGTTCATGATTTACTTTAAACATCGATAAAAGATTCCAAATGCCTTTGAATGATTCTAACTGATCCTGAATCGCAGATATAATAAACTTTAAAATCTGAGAAAACTGTTTTAGACTTTTCACTGCTTTCGAACGTTTCTAAGCGAGTAAAATTCTTGTCTCATTGAATGTCACGTCGATAAAGAACACAGAATCTCGTTGGAAGGATACAACGAAACGTAATTTCGTACTTGGTGGCCTTCAGTTTCGTTGCAGCACTCTTCGGAGTGGTACTCGAATTGCACTCCTCCAGCGTTTATATATCCCCGGAAAGAGCAACTCACGATGAAATTCCCAATCCGCACGGTGACGTGCCTTCGTTATTCGTCGAATAAACGCGAAGATAAAGCCGACCTAACGATGCATTCAGAAATCGAAATTCCCGCCGCGCCAGCTGCGAGCTAAGCACACGGTCAACATCCCCGAAGAAGACGCGAGACATTGAAATCGCTTCGTGTGAAACGAACCATTGTTTTGCATGATGCATCTTTAAAACTGCAACACTCCCTCTTCGCTCATCGGTGTTGATGGAAACCGGAACAGCCCCTTAACATTTTATCGATTTACTTAACGCTCCGACACGGTATTGGGGCCCATGACGTTATCTCGTCACTGGGGATTCTTCGATGCAATTTCCTTCCTATAAAAAATTGATAGCATAACCCTGTTGAGTTGTTATCGAACGCTGTTGCCTCTTTCACCTCGACAAGATACTTAACTTTTGATGTATCTATCTCATTGCTTGCTTAAACTCTTTAGCGATATACGCGCATGGTTTTGTAGGACGAATGAAAATACGACATAATTTACTTGACAGGGAAAGATCACTTCCAATTACGTTTCATAGTTCAACTTTGCGTTTCCTTATTTCCCACTTGGTTGTCAATTTGCATATCCCCTTTACACTTGGCGTAGTGCCTTAGGATCGCGAAATTAGGAGCAGCGCCTCGAATATGACGGGTGGGTAGGGGTTCACCTCTTCAGTGTCAAGCTATCTAATTTAATGTAACGCTAGTCTCCTTCGAGGCTCGGCGAAACTTCGCTCTGCTGTTGCGGTAATTATCGCCCGCGGGCGATAGAAAGCAAAGTTGGGATTATCGCGGTTATAGATTGCTGGCTGCGTGCTACTCGCGACATTCTGTCGCCCGATGACGCAGCGTCACTGATCTGAAAGCATTTCGCTGTTCTGCGATTCGACGGCATCGGAATTTAAGCAACTCGAAGTATGCGAGCTAATGAGGCGAGCTGGACGCGTGCTCGCATTATTACCCCTGTCGGGTAGGAATATCCGCGAAGTCGGGCACGCATAGGCTTGTCGTAATAATTTATGCATGCAATATCGAATTAAACTGACAATGTTTGTAATACCTATTCTTCCAAATTAATGAACACAAAGATAATTAATTAAATTCAGCTTTGATTGAAAGGATATTGCTTTAAGCAGAACTCGGATTATCGAAGGTCCACCGAGTGTAGGTAGCTTGTAGATATGCAGATCAATTTTATTGACGAGTTCAGTAACAGGTTCAGGAGGAAGTGTAATTCTTATGGAGGGAGATACACCTAGATATGCCAAATTGATAGATTATTTTTTACATATTTTCAGTGTTTAATATGTCGAGAATATTTTTCCTAAATTTGAGACCGAAATTGGTAGAAATATCGAAGATATAGACATTAGAAGTGAAGCACAGCGATGAGAACTTCAAATGCATTTTTCTCGAAAGCAGGTTTTCAAACACAGTACCCATGATTACTCAAAAACTATTCAAGCTATTTACTTCAAACTTTTCACGACTGTATGATATATTATTACGCAGTTTCCAACAGGGTGAATTTTTTATTTAATTCATAGTTTCTTTTTTATTGCATAAAAAGGCAAGATTTCGCGTCCGAAAATTGAACGTTTCATTTAGAGTGTTGCCATTTCTTTAAAAATTCACTTTTTTTTAAATCGGTCCTGTTAAAAACAGCATTTGTTACTATATTTTAAGAAACTAAGTAAGTTGCTTTTCGCTTTCGCGTAAAATCTGTTTAATTGGAAGTGGGTTGTGCAAATCACTGCAGCAAATGATGTATTTGGTACTAGCCTCTCTATTTTTACATACAAAAATCAAGTATTATAGCCAAAGATCTGACACAATTATTAAAAAAAATGATGAGGGCAATAATCCTACTTTCTTGAAAAAAATTCTAAAAGAACGTCAGTTTTTGGGCCTCCCTACATGTATCTCTCTCTTTTCCTTTTCGAGTCACATCTTTCATCCACTAAACTTTCAACCCATCCTCATCCCATGCCCACTAAACACTCCTTCAGGTCGTCCTCATCGATTCCAAGAATCCGCCATCATCGACGCGTGATTGCGTTCCGTCAGTGGCAGTCACTAAATCGCGTCTGTCTTTCGATACGTTACGGTGCACCGTAAAACGTCGACCAAAACTGCTGGCCGAATCGAATTGGGCGCCTCGCTGGCTGGCAATCTTTCTCCTAATCTCTGCCAGGTTGTCTCGCGAACTGCCATGGCCGTTGCACGCCATAAAACGTTAGGCGCAGCCTGTCGGGCGTTTCACGGCGCTACATTTAGCAGACTGTGAACTACAACTTTATGCGGATGCCTTTTATCGTTGTGGCCGAAGCGACCGGCCATAAATAATGTTTTATTGCACCGCGGTCATACGTAATCTGCGCGAACGTATACTCGTTCGATCCGCGGGCCCTGTGACTGTCGATGGCATGGAGGTTTTAATTTGATCCTCGGATACGCGCGTGAATTTCTCGTCCTTCTGCATTTTCCGAAATATGGGGTGGAGAAATTGGAATTTCGGGCTTAGCAATACATCAGCTTTCGAATGAAAACATTCAGGTTTGCATTTCGGAACTTCAGAAGATTTGATTTATTGCGATAAGTAACAAAATTAATCGCAGAGATAATGGAGGGAATAACTTGGAGGGAAAACTGAAGAAAACTGGATTTTCACTTTGCTTCCTTCCCAAAGCATTTTTCACGCGTTGATTTCTTTGGGTGTAGATACTTCCCTAGCTCGCACCTGTCATAAATATTCATAAGCCGTAGCTTTTGATTGAAAAGCCATTGGCGATTTAATTGGCCGCGCGAGCCACAACCTGGAGCAATTAATCGAGATTAGTATGGCGTCGCGAGTATTCGCGGACGAATTAGATTTTCCCGTAGTAATTTAAATGACGATTGATCGTCGCGGAATTACAGGCCAACGGGGGCCGTAATTGGTGTTCTAGTGCGCGGCCCACTGTGTTAAAGCTTAATAGAACGTATTAACTATTACGATTGCTCGCGCGTTACTTCGCCCGGGCGAATAGAACTCGCGATGCGACAGCCGAACGGTTATAAATATTGGTTTGCCCGGTTTCATGAATATGCATCGTCCTCTTGAGTGTAATACTGCGCTCGAACTACGGATAGGGCCTCGTGTCATCGAATCGACTGGAAATGCAAAACCATTTCCACTTTTACGCGATCCCATACGCCGTGAGTGGATGGGAACTTTATATTGAAGCGAGTGTAGGTAACGCAAAGAATGACGCGTTAAGGTGGACGCTAGCTGTATTTCTATTTCAGCAATTGCTTGATTAACTACGTTGTTTGTATCTGCAGTGGCAGACAGAAACGTGCAGTAGTGCAGCGTGAAAAAGGCAAACTGGTTTCCCCATTTCAGAACTTGTTCGCCGCATGCATATTAATATTGTTTCGAAACATCTGTGAACGACAGATTGGCGGATGGCTGCGTGATTTCTCGACCCTTGTTCACGTTCAACAAATTCTTCTCTTTTAACGTGTCCAAAGTCTAAGTGCGTACTAAATGAAAAGTCACTTTTAGTTAGATAGAGTTAAGGTGACACATGTAAAAATTGGAAACACAAGACGTGGTTACTATGGTTTCATATAATAATAATAATAATAATAATAATTCTTTATTGCACAGTAGACATTGCGAAAAAAACATAAGAGGACAAGAAAGAGAAAAATTATATAGTACATGTAAAAGTAGAAGAGTGCTAAAGGCGAGGTACAACTGTCGGCTATTGTTAACGTAATCATTTACAACTGCTACTACTACCATATAGACCCGTAGCTAGAAATTACTCTGATTATTATTTACAACAGCCAAGCAACGTATAGAAAAGTCCATCTTCAACTTCTTTATCAATCTTTAAAATCTACTAAATAGGGTAGATGTACCGTTTGTGGCCATTGCACTGTTTTTGGCCATATGCATAATTATCTTATTTTTAAATTACCTGCAGATCACTATTCTGTGGAGAATTTCACATCATAAATATTTTGTTCAGTATACCACTCAAAATATAAGGTTACATTTATTGCTTACACGGAAAAATATTATATTTTTTAAGAACTGGCCAAAACTGGTACAATATCTTAAAGTGACCACAAATGGTGCATTTACCCTAATTATCTAACTCTCAGAACTTTGACTTTTTATTAACCTACAAAACCAACACAACCAGTTCTCAGACATTAATTTTCACACGAAATACCCCTACAACGCCTAATATTTAAAATACACCCCCTCCCAAAAAATAACGACACACGCCTCGCAACCATATCAGGAGCCCAGCCATCGAGAAGTCCCGGCGCCTAATAACGAGCCTCGCAGTACATCCTCCGCACACACCCCCCGCACCCCCCGCGGATATATTCGCCGCATATCGGCCGGCTCGCGGGCAACGACAACAGGATTACAAGGAGACAGTGGTGGCGGTCGGAGAGAGAGAAGGCGATATTGGACGCATAGATCCGCCTCAAATTGATTGGAATTGTTCCCCGTCTGATATCTCGTTCCTGCTAGTTCGTGGCAGGCCCAGATAGACGTGGGCAGTGCACCTTGCGCCAGACGAGCGGGACAAGCCCCAGGATCCCGATGGGTTAGGTTGGTCTAACCTGGGGTAGTCTATATACGACGGACCGCCTATCGCCGTGTTTGCGGAGAGACAGAGGGGCTGGCAAGGAAAGGGGGCGCCCGGAGAAGCCGAGGGGGCGGAGAACCAGGCCACGATGAAGAGGTTCTTCCCAGGAATTAATTTCGAAGCTTCCAGCGAGCACGCCACTTACCGCCGCTTATCGTATCGCCCGATGCGAGGACGCATTAGGTTTACTACCCGGTAGCCGCGGAAAGTATCAAGCGCAACCGCTAAGCGGCGCTGATACGCGTCGAGGAATTAACCGGCTGCCTTGCCTCGGAACGTTCATCGGAACCTCTCTGTCCCGCCGTTTCCCAGGCTACGTTCTTCGGCTGGGGTAGCCCGCCACCGCGTTACGTATTCCGACCGTGCCGCGCTGGATTTAACGCGGACGTCGCAGGGTATCGTTATGAAAAAGATAGACGGCCGACGTGGGAGATCCGGCAGCACGGGGGAGCGAGCTTCGATCCAGACACATGTTTCGCGGAGGGAAGACGAAAGAAACGTGAGTTACAGGATAATGAGGCGGAACCAGGGGCGAGCTTTCGCTTGCCAGGGAGTTTCGGTAGCTTAGGGGTTGCTGCTGGCTCTTGGAAGACTCTGCCTCTTCCCTTGAACGTGTGTAGGAAAAATTGATAACGAATAACATGGGGAAACCTTGGATCCTAGCCTCTGGGTTCTTAACAGTCTACGGATCCGTGATTGCATTGCCCCGGTCAGGCAGTTTGGTTTAGTAGTGGCTGTCGAAACAGTTCACGTCGTCATTTCAAGCACCTACATATGCACGTGTCATACACAGGGCAACAGATAGCTTCTATGTTTCTGTAAACCTCTTGTTATTATCTTGAAACATGCTGTATAATCGTCAACGAGATTCGAAATACCATCGGGGCAATCGGGTTTGTCGTCGGCCTGCATCGAGATTGACCGAGCTCGGTTCCAGTAGTTAATCGTTTCCGTGACCGCAGGGCCACGAGATCTGGGACACGAGATTGGGAAAGTAAAATGGAAAAGTCGCCGTGGTTTTTGTTGATTTTCGTGGAAATAGGTCAGCAGGATGCGGGACACGCGGAGTGGAGGATTTAAGTGAGAGATAAAGGGTGGCTCTGTGACCTTCGAAGCAACGAAAACATATGTGAAATACTTTTCTCTTTGAAGACATCTTTCCGAGGCATTTCAGACGCGCTTGTCAGACGAAACAGCGTTCGTAACAACATTCTCGCAATCACGACGTTTAGATGGTCGTGTCAATAAATCGCACTGACCGTGGCGCTAAAAGTGGAAGCCGTAAAGCTTCGTATCGATACCATACACTTTACGGCAGCAGTTCCCCACTGAATCTCCCCCCGATGAAGTCAACAACCGTCTGTCTCGTTGGATCGATCGTGATCGCTATTGAAGCTGCGTTTCTCGCGAGGGCCCAAGCGAGATTCTCATAAATCACGCTGCTCAACGTTCGTCTAGTTGGTACCATTAAGGTAGCCGCCGCTTGGCCGACGATAAAACATTTACGCCCCCCATCCCCGGTGCACAGCGAAACAATATCGACGGATACAATGGAGCAGCCTCGAATTGGTTTCGCCGTCCAGCTTCTTCGATCTCCCGCGATCCTCGAAAAGTTTCCTATTGTTTACGAGCCACCGTGAACACAGCCGTACAATCGATCCCTCGTGTATACGCGCATACACACAATCAGGATTGCACGCGTGGTGCCCGCTGTTTACATCGATCTCGCCGTTAAAGTTTTCGCGCTCGACGATGGGGGAAACGGCGGGGGCGACGTTTGTGCACGGTCCTCGGCGTTTACACGGCGCTGGAAAGGCGGTCTTTAATTCAAGGGAGCACGTATCCGACCTGAGCTTCCAGGACTATTATGGGAGGGACGGGGGTGAGGGGGTAGGAGAGGGACAGTGGTAAAAACGGTTGCAATTCGTCGGGAGCGAAATTGCAACAGCCACAATGACGAGCGGAGGAGTAAAGGAGACTCTCGTGGGGTCCTTCGATTTTCGAGAGTCCTTTAGCGTGGGACAGAGGTGAATTTACAAATATACGAGATGTTGCCGGAGAGAAGAAAGGATTACGGGTCAAGAGGGAGAGGAGAGAAAGGGTTCGCGAGGGATAGGAAGGTGGGAAGAACTTGGGCAGAGTTTCTCAAGCTGGGGCCCGGGACTTCGAAGCTGGCTGTTGCATCTGATTTGGGATGTTTAGATATAAGTTTATTGGATACCGGAGGTTTATTTTTTCTTGGTGATTTTTTAGTTGGTAGGATAGCTTTTTTACAGCATACTCTGTGAAAAGTTGTCAAAGTATTGGGGAACTATGATCAAGTCCTAGATACAGTTCTCTTTCTGCTCATTTTTTATTTGATTAATTCAAACCACACATTGTCTAAGAAACACGTTCCTTTCGTTGTTTTTTTTTGTAAATCAGAAATGTAGAGCTACTATTCAAACCAAGAGGAATTTAAATTGAACATAACTTGATGGTATGTAGTGCATTGATTCTCATTTGCTCCATCTAGTAATAGAATTTATAATACTACGCTACAGTTAGGAGGCGTCCAACTGATTCATGCACCATTCTCATTTATTGATTTATTTATTTATATATACGGGAAGATCCTTTGGTACATAGAGAAAAGAAAAAGCTAGTAGAGGACTAATGCATGAAAGCAGAAACCCAAAAATGAGCAAAATAAAGGAAAAACGAAATAGTACCCAGATCAAAAAAAGGAAAAAATACAATGAAAGTAAATAGAAGTTAACGAGAATTATTAACCGCCTTCCTCACTGAATGCTTCAAAGAATATAGTGAGTAGCAGAAAAAGTCTCTTGCATAGTTTTCAGAATCCAGACGATGTAAATTTACACCAAAACTTCACACCACAACTCAAAATGTAGCTCGCCGAAAACCTATGTTATGAAACCCCATCAGACTGCTAACACAGCAAAATGATATACCACGCTCCTTGTAGCCCATCGCCGTTTCCTCGAGCCGTGTCGAAGGAATTTGAGAGACCCTGCCACGGGGTATAGAAGGTGAGAAAGAACTTAAATAATCAATCGAGTACCGAGGGTTGTTGGCCGTAGGTGAAAGCCCATAAGGCTGACCCTCTGCGTAGAGAGTGTTTGCGGATCCTCCGCCAGCATCTTTCCCCCCTTCTTTCACCCTTGTTCCTCCCGTTATCATGCTCTCCTTTCCAACACCTTCCCCGAACCTCTCACCTTCGCCCCATGCCGCAAGAAGCAGCCCGGGCACAAAGAAGCCCCCGAAGTTGAATTTTACGGAGGAGCTCAGCTCCCATGGTTTACGAGAGTGACCCTACCGCGCAGCTTTTATTAAGTTTCCTCGAGAACGTTACACGATAATCCTGCTCGATTTTACGCGCTCCCCGTCAGACACAAAGGCGCGAATTACGTAGACATTGGACGTCCAGGTTTTTCATGTCGCCATTCGATGTAAGTTGAAATTAATTCACTCGCCTTGAGCTTGAGACGATGTCTCCCGTTTCGCTGGTGATTGGAAAGCATCCACGGTGTCGCGCGGCTCTGCTTTGATCACCGATTTCAAATACCTTAATGGAAAGATCGAAGCTTCGTGCTTTTGACATTATTGCGATTATATGGAATTTCACGAATTTATTGGACCTCTGGGTACTGATTTCCTGGGTGCTATGTAACTATTTTATGAAAATTCATCAATTTTCCTTCTGTATTCTGCTCTGGAATTCTTGCAGTTGCAGTGGCTAATTCGAACTAACAATAAGAGGGATTCCAAAATATACGTTTCGAACATTAACTACTTAGCATTCGTACACTTGCTAATAACTTACAATTAGCTAACCAAATTAACAGATCAAACTTTATTCCGATACGAGTCTCTATTAAAATCTGAAATTTACACTTCAAGAAATTTCTTCTCTTTACAGACCTCTCATCTCTTTAAGACGTCTCTCCCACGTCACAAAATGCCATACAACATACAAAGAGAATTCGAACCCCGCCTACCTAATTCACGCTGCAACAAGTACCTTTTATATCAACGGAATACCCTCGCGATTCCCCCGCAAGACAAAATTGCACATGACGTTCAGCGGTGCCACGCGACTGTTCGTTTCCGCTCGCAATTAGAGATACCAGAAGGCGCTAAACGCGAGCTGTTTGCGAGTCACGCGAGCCTCGAGCCAGCGATTAGCGATTTCAATTCCTCGTGGCGTGCAGCTCGGGCTTCCGTTGGTCGCGGAATTAGCTGGCCCGCGAGCAGAGACGGGCTCCGTTAATTGCGCGCGGCTTAATTCCGAAAACGTGCTCCCGGGATCGTTGTCGCTGAAACGTTCGCCCTAGCGTTCCCTTTATTTCCGCGCCATGACTTCATCCAGACAACGAGGGGGAGAAGACGATCCCCGGGAAAGCAAGCTACACGCGGGGCCAAAAGAACTTTCGGCGAAAAGAGAGACGCTTGAGGCACATCACGGGGAAATGGCGTCACGTATGCGGTATATTAAGGGCACGTCCCTTGCTCGTTTCGCGAGTGTATTAATCTCGTGCCCCGGAGAACGAGGAACACTCGTAGCTGTCATCCTGCAAGCGTGAAACACGCGATGGGAAATACTTGATGACCCTACGCTTTGGTGCAGAGGTGTTACGAGTAAATATAGTAGGTACTGGAACTGTTACATCTTGTTCGATGAAATTAAATTGAAACTTCAAATTAATGGACTTCTTGGTATCTCAACATGACGCTTCATTTCTGTTGTTTATTATTCAGAGTTCTCCGTTTGCATTCCACTAGGAAGAACAGGAAAACTGTGGAATAGGCTCGTTCCATGCCCCTTTACTTATTTATAACAAATTTTAATCGCCCTGCTATTACAAACCATCCCCTCGTAATTAGGGATGGGACTGTCTGTCGAATTTTTCGGTATTCGAATATTCGAATAGAGTAGTTCCCTGTTATGAGTTCGGCGAACGGGGATGGCGGCGGATTCATAGTGGGTTGCTGACTTTCGTACCTGACGGCTATTTCGTGTCTGATTCTTTCGTTTCCTCTCGCTCGTTGTCCGGTTCTCTCACTCTCTTCCGCAGGCTTCCAAGAAATGGTGGGGATAGTCGCCGTACTCTCAACGGGAGGAAAAAACAGACTTATAACGGGGAATTACTGTACTTCAGTTGCTCAATTATTTGGCGAATATAATTCGAATATCCAAGTATTCGAATACTGATGTATTCGAATAGTATGGTGTGAATTATAAATAAAGTTCTTTAGGTTCATTTGTCAGGGTGAAATCTTGTAAGCTAATTTAGACCCACTTCACACCGTACTATTCGAATACATCAGTATTCGAATACGTCGGTATTCTAATAGTATTCGATACAGCAGGATTCGAATACATTGGTATTCGATACAGCAGTATTCGAATACATTGGTATTCGATACAGAAGTATTCGATACAGCAGTATTCGAATACATTGGTATTCGATACAGAAGTATTCGAATACATTGGTATTCGATACAGAAGTATTCGAATACATTGGTATTCGATACAGAAGTATTCGAAAACATTGGTATTTGATACAGCAGTATTCGAATACATTGGTATTCGAAAATAACATTCGAATACTGAAATACTCGAAGTTTATTCGTAGCATTCGAATACTAAAATATTCGAATATTAAATTATTCGATTACTCCTAGCCCTACGTAATCACTGCCAGAGATTTCCGGATGGAAAGTATCCTTACGTTGCTTTTAAAAATAGTGGAAAGTCAATCCTGTCGATACACACGTCCCTTCCATCAATCAAACTTTTCCATCGAAATTAATTGGTTTCCCCCGCGGTATCGGGGTTCAGCTATAGGCCACTCTGAATTAGCACAGGGGCGAAATTACGAGCAAAAACTGAATTTCCGCGCGGGTCGGGCTAAAACGATCGGAAGCGCGGCAGTAATTTTCACGGATGAATAATACCAACCACCGGCCTGTGAAAGGAAACGGTGGACGAGAGAGGAGGTAGTCGTCGATGTTCTTGGCCAATAATTCGCAATCTTTAAGGGTCGTTTCGTTCATTGCCCCGATTGAACGAGCCGCGTGGAACGGGGCAGACGGGTGACAGTGGAAATTGAATCGTTCAATTACCGTCGAATGTGGCCAGCCGGAAAGAGTCGTTTGCTACGACGTTATACCCTCTTAACGACGGCGAATTTCGTCCTGGATTTCGGCGAACAAGCTAGGACTCGTGTCAAGTGTATTTGTACACTACGCGGTCGTGTTTGCGTTTCACTCGCACACGTACATTTACGTACGGTGGGTACGTAAGTTTGCCACTTCCGCTTCGGTGTAACGCGAGAACTACTCCACAAAAAGTCGTTCCAATAGGGATATATCCCTACACAAATGACACTTCGAGATATATCTCGAAGTGTATTCAAAGCGAGAGTTTTCACCGAATCTATCTTTGCCACGGTAATTGACATTCACACAAAATTCTCAAAATAAACTGTCATCCTCCGAAGTTGGTGAAGTTGATGTGAAATTTATAAAACAGCAAATCTTTAAAGGCTCGTCAGTCGGCAACCAGAAGGGTCACGGGAAAGCCCATCGGTGTGACAGAAGCGAATAAATATCGTTGCTCCCGTGGCATTCTCGAGCGATAAGCGTAACGTTTCGTCGGGGGCTTGGTTATCCCTAGAGTAGCCTTTAAATTTCGGGCCGTCTTATCATCGTAGTCGCACGCACCGCGTCCAACGGCCGTTTGTCACCTTAAGCGGCAAGAGTTATGCGAGAGAGCGCGGCGCACGGCCGTGTTCCGCTTGTAAATAAGACTTTGCGTAAATGCGGGCATCGCGACACGAGCAAGCCGGTCTGATCCCCCGTGCAAACATAAGGCGGCGAGCAGTTTTTCGCCGCCCCCTCATCTCCCTCCCCGGGAAAATCTACTCGGCGGGCACGGAGCCGGCGGTCGCGCGCCCCGCTGTCTGGCCCTGCTGGATTTCCCTCGACGAACTTCACGACCAGGGGGAGGATAAATCGTGGCGAGCCAGCGGGGATTAATTTTCGGCCGTGCCCGGTGCCCAGCGAGAGACTGTTAATCTCGTCACCAGCACGCGAAGATGAAGCTTGCAATAAAAATGTTGGCCGAGATTGGGCTAGGCCACCGCGACTGTCACCGTGTGCGTGGTTTTGGAAATTTCAGATTTTGCCTGGCGCAGCGAGGGATGTTAGATGAGAGTGGATCAGGTGTTTTTTGTGAATTTAAAGCGGTTAGGGTAGGAAATGTAGGAAACGGGTGCGCCGAGCAACCGAAATAAACTTTATTTGCCCAATATGTACATCGGAACGTAAAAAATAAAATATTTTAAAAATTTATATTTTTAAATTTCTATATTTCTCCAATCAAAATAAAATCAAAGATGCATAAAAATAGATTTATAGTGCAAGAAATAATAAAAGCATATGTGAAAATGCCTTTAAAAACTCATATATACATGAATCAATCAATATTTCTTGAGTTGGCGATATTAGGTACACTGTTTTCAGGATCCGATTTTTGCATGTCTTCGTTTTTGAGTCCTAATTAAAAATTTGTATTTTTCCACGATTCTAACTTATGCTACATGAATGATGAGTAATTTCTCTTTACTGTGAAACGAACTGCTGCAAAAAATATAAATTATTATTCAATTGACAGCGATTTAACTTTCCCCTGGCGATATTAGGTACAGTCACCCTATATGAGCGATTTGAGACACCAGGGTGAGCAGAGACCTTCAGGTTGCAGAGAACTCCTGTACTTACCGTAAACTGGGGGCACATTGGCATGTTTTTGGAATATTTTGCTGTATAGTATAAAAGTTAACATTTTTACATTTCCTTTAAGTATCCTATCATAACATTGCATCTTTTGTGAATGCACTACAATTGTCCAAACGCATAAAATTTTGTTCCTTTTCCTTTTTAATAAATATTAAGTAGATATCAATGTTCACCCAGTTTACAGTATAATATCGAATACTCTGTTCACTTTGCTCTAATTCACGAAGCTAAAACCATCTTCATCAGGTTCCATGGTTTCATAGCAGGCTGCAACGAATTCTAGAAGTACAGGACCAGTCGAGCTGTCTCTATAGCAAATCTTCAGAATTCACTTCCTTTGAAGACACTTCTATTCTCTACATCTCTATTTCAGTATATCATCCCCATAAAGTCCCGCCCATCCAAAGCCACCCCTATACCAGATACACCTCCCACAAATCTGATTGCGTCAGTCTCCGTTCCATTGTCCAAAATGTACATTCAACTTCCATCCCAGATTTCACTTGAAACGCTCTTACCGCCGGCGATAATCGAGCAGGATCGAGCGCGTCCGTTCCACTCGGGTTTCCCATCGCAGGCTCGCGATAAATCGCGGCGGCCCGGTTGCTCGTGAATAAATAAAGTGATACGCCGGAACGACGACGGTAATATTTTCACAGGCCCGCGCGACCACCCCTCGCGGCATTCAATTTATCGGCGCGCTGTTCTTGAAACTGGCATCGCGAAATAATTCCCTTGAGCGCACGAAAATATTAGCGCTTTGTGCTGATCGCGGGAGGGGTGGCGGCGTTGCTGGTGACTTCCGGCCTGGACGGGCGAAATAAATAATCGATCGGCGATCGCGCGGGAATTATATGAGAGGTAATCGTTAATGGCCGTGCAATAGCACGTTGCCTCCGCAATCACGTACGAGTTTCATTGTTTACCGAGGCACAATCGTCCCGCGGCATTAATTAATGCGTCGACGGCATATACACGCGATTAGCATTATTAATGCACGATGGCCGCGCGCGCGTCCAGCAATAAACTATTGTCTAGCTCGTAATGCAGGATTCCCCGGTTTTGCGCAATATAAACTTTATTGTCGCGCGTTATGTCTACCAGCCACCGTGCACGGGCCCCCCAGCCCCGTCCCGCCCGTTGAAAAGTCGCAAATTTATGCACATAACGTTCTCGATTAGCTTGTAAATAAGCGTGCCTCTTCGTCCAGCTTCTTTCCACCGGCTTCGTTTAATCGAGCCCCGCCTTTTACGCTCGCGCCGTCGTTATTAAACTCCGCCCCCCCCACTGCATCATAAAGTACCGGGCACCTCGGGACGTAAACGGCCGCGATTTCGCGATTTCGCGTTTTCCGCAGGACCCCCTTTCGATACGTAAATAGCGGCGACATTATTGGGCCGACGCGCGATAAATCGAGCGGCCGCGTTACGTCGCCCCCGCGATCGCTGCGTGTGCCCGATTTACGACTCGATTTCGCGTTAATTCGCGTGATTTGCGGCGTCAATATTTAATCCGACGGGATTTATCGGGGAGAAGTGGATGAAGCGACGAGTGGATTTTTGGGGGAATCATTTTTCCGACGAAATTTCGGGACTCTCTCTTCCGAAACACCTCCGTTTGTCTCGTAAATCTGTAGCTCTGTTACCCGAGCTTCTTTTCTGTTATTTTCCCGTATTTCGCCGTTCCGTGACCTTATTTTCTCGATGCCGCTGGAATCTTCGGGATAGGCGAGCGCAGCTACTCCTCGACCCCAATCCCGCTCCTTTTACGTGCCCCGCGTTTTTAGCCTGCTACGACGCCAGCTAATTAATATCAATCTTTCCCTAATCGACGAACGTTCTCCAAGCCCGGGTCCAATCGCCCCCTCGAAATTAAGAAACTCGCCGGGCAGCAATAATCCTCGTTCCCGTGCTTCGTTTCGCAGCATCCGAAGGACCCCCTCGCTGCCTTCTGACGGGGCGCACGGCCATCTTTTTTTTCTCCCTCTGCCGTCCGAGCGGCCCCAATAATCTCATTAATTTCCATTACGGATATTGCAACGACTCGATGCTCCCTGCCATTCGGGCGCCCTCCCTTTTGGTACACTGTCCCTCCAACCCTTATCGTATTAATTGTGAAAAGGTATCTCGGTCCTCTGCGCTGTTACCGTTTCTCATTCATCTCCTCCACCTCCGCCCTCTGCCACCCCTCCGCCTCGCTCCGCCAGTCCTTTGCGAGTCCGTCTCTGTCCCTCTGCTCTCTTTGTACGTCTTTCTACGCTTTTTCCGTCCGCGTATCCGGCTGACGCGCGAGCATAACGCGGCTACGATGTTTTTTAATTTAATTAACGCGCCTCCGCTTCGTGTCGTTCCGCGGGCCCGTTGTTTCTCGCGGCGCCGTACGTTGCGAACGATTATCGTGTCTCGTAAAAGAATTAGCGGCCGTGTCGACGTTTTTTCACCCTCTGCACACGCCTCTGCACGCGTCCAATTTGCGAGCCACTCGCGGAACGGTTGTTCCCGGGATTATTTGTGAAGCCTGTCTCGGCTAGCGTTACGAAATGTACGCTGTCTGCGCGCAGGACGCGAGGGAGGAGATTTAGTGGGTGTTTGTGGAAATATTCATCCTGCCCTTGGAATTCAAGGGCAGTCTTTTTATTTCTGTGTATTCTGTTGGTCGAGACGGATAAGAAGTTGGAAGGGATCCGTCTGTCGCGCATAATACTTTTCCTTGCGATGGGTTATTAAACTTCTGATCAATTAGGTCACGCAGGATCGCTTCCCAGCACTTTGCTGATGAAAGTTTTACTGGTTCTTTCGCTTTTATAGAGGAATCATTGAGCTGCGTTGGTTTGCCCTTGGAAATTGTGAATGCCTCTCTCGCAAGTTTTACCCGGAATACTGTGTTCCATTTAGATTCTACTTTTCGAAACTTTCGATCATTCTGGAGGACCTGACGAGATATTCGCGGCATTGAACACGCTCGACAGTGCCCGATAAGTCTTGGACGGATCGACGATAAATCGATGACAAATCCGCGATTCATAGGCGTCGCATCTGCTGAAAAGCTTGACGATCGCGACGGAGTATCGCGTTTGTTTCCAGCTCGATGATGGATCGCTGTTCCGATGGATAAATACGGTTCCCCGTGCTACGGACGGTGACAGCCGCCGAACTTTATCGCCCGGAGCGTTTCCTCCACTTTCAGGGATTTCGGAAAAATGTTTATCGAAGTCATCGCTCGATCGGTTGTGTTTTAGGGCGGGATGGTTAAAAAAATATCGGTCACTCCGCTGTTCCCTTTTTAAACGAGATTTTTTAACCATCCGCATTCCTATATTTTCCAGTCGCCGGGCGGCGAAATTTTGTTATTCTTTTGGCGCGCGCAAAAATTTGCCCAGCACTCGATGGGAATGAAAGGTACGCGGGGCGAAAAGTTCGAAAGCAATATCGACATATTTTAATCGACCCTTTTGATCTTCGATAATGCCCGGGCAAAGTGCACTCGTACGGTGTAACGTTCGAGTGCCGCATTCGACGGCTTTGAAATTTCCGTTGCCATTTTGAATTTTCATCGATCAAACCCTTCATTTTACACGATCACGTG
This sequence comes from Andrena minutula, assembly GCA_929113495.1. NCBI lineage: Eukaryota > Metazoa > Arthropoda > Insecta > Hymenoptera > Andrenidae > Andrena > Andrena minutula. Next base: position 72,373,341 of record OV815993.1, on the reverse strand, counting down.
AAAGGCACTACGCGATATGCGCGATGCGCCGTCGATTAATTCCTCCGTTTTAATTAAACGCGTTGTTTCCAAATTCATTCGAAATATGATATATTCAATTTTATCTCTGACGTGTATGTTAATTTTAAAAAATGAAAAAAAAACGGGAAATACATATTCAAATAACGCACGTCCTCCGATTCACTTCCACAGGAACCAGAGCTGGTTTCCGTTCCAATATACTCGGGGTTTCATTCCAATTTTCTATAAAACAGTTGTTCACGTTTATTAAAGCCACGAGATGCACACGTATCTCAGAATTTAATCTCGTGATAGGGAAACTCATCTCATCACTGGAAATAAGAATACTAGCGATAATAATTTCACAGTTCGTAGTGACTTTGTTCACGACCATTCCCAGGCGGAGAATAAAATTTCGTGGATCACTCTGACCCACTTTATTGCTTATTTATATGCACATAGACATCGCGGTGGTGTGCGTGCGTGGATGCATTCGCGTGGTTCCGTGCAAAAGGGTCCCAGAATGGAGGGTTGACCATCGAGGGTTAACGATAGTCATTTTTAACCCTTTATGCAGGGATGGACGAGATTAAAGGGCAGATTTGCCGCACGATTTGACGGTGGGGTCTCTATCGAGGAGAACGACGCCGACGTCGACGCCTAGGACCGTTTACAGTTGACTGCTGAACAAATTTCGACCTCTCCCTCTGTCGATAAGCAAATCAGAGTGTACAGAGGTTCTTGAGGCTCGACATATTCGTGTTCAAGTGTCTCTATTCCCTCGGTGTAAATTTCTAAATTTAGAGGCACTTGATTGAGCTTATTTTAGGTATAGGTTTATTAGGCATTAGTGAAGTTCGTGGGAGGTAAAAACTTTGTAGAAGTCACCTTTCTCTCGAATTAATATCTGCATAGTTTTCCCAAATAGAGCTGAGAAATATTAGGGGAGACCGGGGCAAGTTGATACGTTTTTCAGTTTAATTTTTTTCATTTCTGTTTGAATTAATTACTTAATAACAAATATGCTAAAATATACTTTGGTCCTTCCTCTTTAATATATTGCAAATGAAAAGTTGAAAAAATACATACAAAATGAATGAAAAAATGTTATTTGGACGAAGGTAAAATGTATCGACTTATCCCCACTGCGGGGCAAGTTGATACATCTGTAAAATATCCGTTTAAGGGGACATTCTACTCTCTCGGCCGAAAAATCGGCCACTTTTCGCTGATGGTTTTTATAATGAAGTAAACACTTAATGTTTTCCAACTTCTGGGGGTATATTTTACCACTCTTGAAATACAAGAAAAAAATATTGATCATTGTTTATTTCATTTGTTTACACATTTTTTTTGCAGTTCAGTTGGCGGCATCAAAATTGCTGGCGGTTATGATTTTGGACGACTGAATCATCGGAAATTAAAAAACCAAACATATTTTTAATCCTCAGGAGTATGGCTATCCCACTAACCTCAAACATCTTAAGATTTTGTAATATTTTCTCACATTTTATATCTATTAAGCAGAAAAGAAATGCTCTTTTCGGTATTTTCAACTTCGATCGACCACCATTTTAATAATTTTGGTCGAAAGTTGTTTTTTCGAGGTTAGCGCGATAACCATACTCCTGAGGATTAAAAATATGTTTGGTTTTTTAATTTCCGATGATTCAGTCGTCCAAAATCATAACCGCCAGCAATTTTGATGCCGCCAACTGAACTGCAAAAAAAATGTGTAAACAAATGAAATAAACAATGATCAATATTTTTTTCTTGTATTTCAAGAGTGGTAAAATATACCCCCAGAAGTTGGAAAACATTAAGTGTTTACTTCATTATAAAAACCATCAGCGAAAAGTGGCCGATTTTTCGGCCGAGAGAGTAGAATGTCCCCTTAATGAGTAAAGGATGGATGTCTGGAATATCCCACTTTAACATGAAGTGCTGCTTCTTTTTTTTAAAGCTATTTTATCTATTCCGTATATTCTCGCGCTTTGATGTAACGACATTGACTCCTTTACTCCATCAACACACGCTTTTTGATAAATATTTTGTGGTATTTTTCCCCGATTCGTTTTTCTGACACAATTTCGTAATATTTTCCTAGAAATAAAAGGAAAAGCCAATTAAAAGTAGTCGGGAAAAATTGCTACACTGCCCATGAGTATCAACATGCCCCAGAGAAAACTTATCAACTTTATGTGCAAACATCTCCATAAAAAAATGTAGAGCATATAAACAAAATAACAAAACGTAATGACTTTACCTTCAAAGGACTCAATGTGATGCCGAATTAATTTGAGTGATAAAATTCTCTATCCCGTCTCAAGACGGTTTGGTAAGCGAACACAACTATTTACTTTTTCTCTATAGAAACAAAAACAGTTAAAAATGGATTGCTAAAGTCAAGGTACACAGACGTACGCTAGATCGTAGTAAAGAATTGAACAAGAAGCTTCACATATCTCGCACACAAGGAGCTACATATACATACACAGTGTCAAGATAATTCGTCTGTATCAACCTGCCTTTGTATCAACTTACCCCAGTCTCCCCTACTTTTTTGTGTTCCCAAATCGCATTGAATTTATCATACGTATACCCAAAAATCAGAGCGAATAGCCAAGTCATTCATTCGCGAGGAAATCAGAGAAACCCTGTAACCAGTAAGCTTCGCTCAGAGAGCAATCAGGCTCCAAATTAGTCAAAGTTCAGTCAGAGTTCGCGGAAGCAGCTAGGGTTCTCCAGCAGTACATTCAGTGAAATAAACAGTCATACGTAGTTCAAGGGGCATTTAGACTCGCAGTTCGTAGCAGTACCATAATTACTTTAGCTCAGATTGCACGATAATTGTCCCCGAAGTTACATCTCCTTTATTACACTGAACGCAATTAAAATTCCCCACCACTGTGACCGAACTTAATCAACGCCCCGATACAATATTCCCAATCACTGGCAATCAAACGCTCGTAATAAAGAATTCTATACACAACACAATCACGAAGCAAAGGAACTCAGAAAACCGTCGAAGGTACAGCAAGAGTAGTTCCATTCAAAAACCCCTAGAAGTTCCAGCGACGTGAAGGAAAGAAGATCGCAAAGGGCGCTCGAACGCTTTGACCACCGCAAACACGCTGATTGTACAAACTCATTTCAACTTTGGTTCATCGACCTCTCCCGCCATAGTCGCTTAACGTTTACCACGAGTAAAGGGCGCGGGGAAAGGCTTTCGAGTCTGAAAAAAAAGAGGAAACGTAATACGCGATGCTGATTCATTTGCGCGGCGGCGGTGGCCAAAGCGGAGGAACGATTGTGATGCAAACTTCATAAGCATCCAGTCGGATTGGGAGGGAAGGTAACGAGGCGAAGGACATCGTTGGGAAAAGGACTTTCGAGTAAACCGTGCTCCCTGCGTCGGCTTCCAAGGGTGGAATACGTAAATCTATACCTGGGAAGCGAACCCGTCGAGATGGGAAAGCTGAAGGAAGAAAGGGGACCTTGGGGTAGGAGAGAAAGAGGGAGAGAGAGAGAGAGAGAAGGGTTTGCTAGGCGAGCAGACAAGAGGCTGGGATTCTTAACGGAGAGACCTTGACTCGAGGAAACGAGCACTCCGCAATTCGATTGGCTCCGCGCGGCATCGTGCATATTAAGTCGGCGTTATTTGAATGCCAAAAGTACCCGGGGACCCTGTGATTCCGTCTCTGGCTGGCTACAAACTCGAGGGAAACGAGAGAGGAAATACGCTCGGAGCGAGGCGTCCGACGCCGGGGGTCGATTTCGAAGGGGGTGGGAAATTTCTTCGTGCCGATACGCCCCGGTATAATTGAAAATATATTCGCGTCTCCACGGTCGTCCTTTTCCCTGCTGTTTCGCCGCTCGACGGAGCGGCGTGACGCGGCGAAAGAGGTGATTTAAAATCGAGGGAGCTAAATGCAAAGAAGCCCGAGCGAACGTGACAAATTACCGACGGTCGGGGCACACTGACGTCGAGCTCAATTTTGATCGAATGTTAATTGTTCCTCGTATTGATTTCTCGCCGAGGCTAATGGACCGTCTACCACTCTGTGCTTCGTTACGAGTTCTTTCAGACCTGAACCGCGCGCGGGATTCCACTGTCGTTACATCGAGAGGTCGCTTTCCGTGGGCTATTCGAAAGGCAAATGTTTGTGGAGCAATCTGCGCGTGGCATTCGGTCACTTTTGATTTAACTCCGAAGTCAAGGTCGTCTACGTAAGCTGGATTAAGTCGTAAATAACTTTCACGGCGGGGAACAAGTGTTTATCCCCTTAGCCACAAATCTTTAGTGATATAACACTTCTTCTGCTTTCTATTATTATGCAAACGTTCCCTCGTTAATATCTTTATTGGAATTTTACAAGCCTTACTTAATAACTTGACGTTCTTTGAGAAATGATTGCTTTGCTCGCAAAGAACACATTGTTCTTTTATAGTCAAAGGAAACTCCCAATATCATTCCGTCGCAGGGGATTCAAATGAATTTCTCTTTACCTATACAAAGTCTATTTGCTCGTCTTCGATTGCTATTGATTACCAGTCCCCAGCGGCTCGATATCCGAGGCAAAGGGACATTACACGTTACTTTTGATGAAAAACAGACACGGATTGCGGTGGAAGCGATCACTGCCACTGTTTTAATATGTCATCCTGCGGCGGGGACCGAGCCATCTCGGAAATAGAAATCTCATCTGTCGGAGACCGGCCGTATACCGCAGGATACTATATCTCCCTTCTCCAGGATTAATTAAGGCACTCTCCGCTGGTACCACAGGTACCACAGGCACTCCTGGTAGGCGAATCAATCGATCAGGTTTACCACCTTACCGCGTTACCTCGGAAGCAATTGACATTCTGGATGCATTTTGTATTTTCAGCCGACCCTAATTAACCCCGTGTACCATCCGGTATGTCGGTCAGCCTGCGGCTTACGAAACGCGTCAGCTTATTGTTACAGACGACAGGCGAAGGACCTGTAACTTTAGGAAGTTACCTAGAGATGAGGGTGGTCCTTGTAGATAACTTCTGGACACGTAACATTGTGCTCGATCATTCGGTTAAAGCTGTGGGTATTTTTTACCAACCGCAGGGTGAAGAAAAGAAAGAAGAGAGTTAGATGAAAATACTTCTAAGAAGTATTGGGCAAGAATTAGGGAATTGAATCCCGGTCATTATTTACTATCTCGGGATTGCGGTATTTTTTAAAGCCTATCCCGGGATTTCGGGACTCATCTCGGGATTGGGAAATAGAAAATTTCAGTAATTAAAGTGATTTATCATGTGTTAAAATTCTACATCTTTATAAAAAGTAAACAAACTTACTTTCTCAAACATAAGCTAAAATCATTTTTAACAATAAAAACAATAACACAATGAAGAATAATAAAGCCTCAAACGTAGATAATATCAGTAAACCATTATGAAGATTTTTGGAAATGCGAACGAAGAATCAGCAAAGCACCTAAAGTACATATCTACAATGTTTCGGCTTTACGTGTCTAGACAAGTTACGATTTGCAACTCGCGCGATTTCGAAATAGTGGAAAGTGGGAATATCATTGTAAAAGTAAATACAATTTAGTTAGTTATACGCGATTCAATATTATTATTTAAATAAATCATCATTATTATTGTCCTTATTACTATGATATGACTATGTTGATTTATTCTGTTTATTTTTCAGTTGTTCATAAAGTAATTCGTATTTTTAAAAAATCCCGAAATTCTCGGAATTACTTATATTAAATCCCGGTTTTTTTTTAAACAAAAAAAAAGAAGCCGGGATCGCGGGATCCCGGGACCCCGTATCCCGGGATTGAATTCCCTAGAATACGTGAACCGTATTCGTGTACTTACAGAATTTATCATTTATAAATTGGTAATTTAATTTAACGATTGAACGAAACATTGAAGACGGAAAATCCGATTTCCCTTCGGCTTTCTTGGAGGGTTGATCGAGTATTGAACTGAAGTCATGTGAATGCAGTGAACTTACTTACACAATACTTATTTCCACTCGGTTTCCCTTCAATACATAAGCCATCACAAAAACACACCGAAGTGTTCCTTCGATATCTTGTGAGCCCTAACAGCTTTTTGGTACACGAGCCCTCTACGTTTCAGTTGCCATCGTCGATTTAATCGATACCCGCGCGACCATGGACAAATTGCTGCCAGGCCGAATAAGTTGTTTGTATTTCATTACCAGCATTCGCGTAATTTACACGAATCGCGGCTCCTTAATGGATCCGACAAGGGGAACGAGACGCAGGCTCGTCGACCGTGCGACAAGGGACAAAAATACGGGGAGGCTGAACGGAGGCGCGACACGTTTTTATTAATGCCTTCTCGTACACCCTCGTCGCCGGGCACGTGACGCGCCGAAGGAAAAAGTTAACGAACTCCTGGACGCGTCGCGACGCGGAAACCAGCCTGATAAATAGTAGGGGGTGACAAGTGATCCGCAGGGGAAAAAGCAAAAAGTCTATTTAAACAGGAAATTGTCAATGTGGAAGAGTGGGATACCGCAATTACATCCCTGAAACTAATCAGGAAAAGAGAATATAGGTCGTCCGCTGATAAAGACACCCTCAGTGCACCAGCGCACAAGAGGTGCTCTAAAATTCGTGGAAATAAATCATTTAGTTCTCATTTCGTTTGGTAAAGCGGCGGGCGTTAAGCTAAAAAGCGCATCGTGTTCGAATAATTCGATAAAAGTTCGCGTCGACGCCTCGCGATTGGCGGCTGAAACGAGGAACGTTAACGTTAATTATAAATCCCCGCGGAATAACGGTAACGGGGGTGCGACGGAGGTAGAGAGGCGGCGAGAAAGGGAGCGAGACGTAGGGGAGGAAAAAAGAGGGAAGTCCGTGGGAATAGTTCCAAATGGGAGCCATTAATTTTACTCATCCGCCTCGCGGCAACTCGCCGCGTAATAACGAACGTGAAACGATATGAGAAAAGTTGAGATACCTATCCGCCCGTGCCGTGCCCCCTTCCCCACCTCCGCCCTGCATCAACCCCATCCCTTGAGTGGTTAATGCAAAATCGCATTTACGGAACAAGGTTTTCCCTTTTTATCACGGCCGACGCCGCGAATTTACGATTTTCTAAGTGCCTTCCTGATGTCCCGTCTTCTGGAACGCTGGGCGCAGACTTGCGCGCGTTCCCCGGCATTTGCTTATCGCTGATCGCCGAGTGGCGACGTTTTAATGCCCCGGCAAGGTAAATATCGCGGATATAAGGCGCACTCGCGATGCTCGACTTCGGTAGGCGTTTGATAGCGCGATGGTCAAGGTAATCAGAGGAGATTGTGTTTGGACAGTGAACCAAATATCAGGAATGGAAGGAACAGTGCGTGTTTAATACTGGGACCTAGGGTTTCTGCTGAATGTTACTGTCTGTTAGCTTTCGAGTGGGTAGTTTTCAATTTGAGTAGGTTTTATTAAGTGGTTTTCGCGGTGTTGATTATATTTCGCCTGAGTGGATCTCTCAATTACTTTGAATGCTGCATTCCGATACGAATCGAAACCCAGTTACGTTGTAGCTAAAGCTACTTGGCATTCAAATTTGAAACGATCCGATGCTAAAAAGCAGGAACAGTGTAACGTAAAGGGATGCTTCCCCGTTGCTAAACGTTTTATGCACGAATATACATATCGCGTATCGTGCTCTGTACACCGAACTCGAATTTCATCCCCTGGGATGGCGATAGGGGATCGCGCTTCGCAATAAAAAGTGCCCTCCGAGAACAGTTACATTTGAACTTATTTATCTAGTTAATGCTAAATCCTGTTTATCTAGTCGCCTACGAAAACTGTTCAGCGGAGCTTCCAAAGATTGCTCGTTCGATAAGAAACCCTGCCTTTCGCTGGTGTTCCTACGTTCTTTTCTTACTTCTTGCGCTAAATGAAGGAGCTGGAATTATACAACTGTTTCTTCCACTATTCCAAAGTGGAATTGAATCTATTTTACAAATCAGTGAATTCTATCTTGAACGTAGGTATTAATCTATTACACTCTCTCATTATAATGGGTCGTCGTTAAATTTCGTAAGGTTTTTTTTTTGGGGGGGGGGGGCTGAGAGGGTCGCGAATTTTTTATGGTTTTTTATAGGGAATGGAGGGAGTCAGGTAGTGTCTTACGTAATATTTTTTAACCTGATTTTCAATATGAGTAGCCTAAAAAAAATTTAATAGCTGAAATGAAAAAATGCAATGTAAAAAATATTATGTAATGAAGGAGGAGAGGGGGTTGGAATATAAAATCTTACAAATTCTTATACTGGGGGATGGAGGGGATAAGAAATCTCCAAAATTAATAATAATAATAATAATAATAATAATAATAATTCTTTATTCTACAGTAGAAATTGCGAAAGAAAATATATAACCAGACAAAAAAAGAAGAATTGTTAGAAATTATATAGTAGGTACATGTAAAAGTAGAAGAGTGCAAAAGCTGAGGTACAGCTCTTGTTAACGTAACCCTTACTTAATTTAAAGAAGTTTACCCCCAGCACGTAACACGTGTTCAATTATTTCCACTTACAAACCGATCCCTTCATAAATATTACTTTACATAAAACTCATCAAAACAAACGGTAAAAATTCCCCAACCTAGCCCCGCCGCGACATATCCAGGGAAACACTGCGACCCGTGGACAATCGCGGAATAATTCCCGAAATTGGTACAGGTAACGGAGTGAAGGGGTTTCGGAGTTATGGGGCAGACTCCGGCGGGTGGGAGTAAGTGGTGGTTTTCGACTCTAGACCGTTGCGCGCCACTTACACGGTCAGTCGATTTGCGTAATGAAGCAGCGAGAGCGGTGCCCTCGCCGAGGGCCAATTACGGTCGAAGAGGGTCGGCACTGTACTTTAGCTTTACCTAAAACCACGTCGACGGACCCGTCGGCTTGGCTCGCGGGACGAGAGACGTCCTTCGGTCTCCATCCTGTACGACGTTGTAATTGCGTCACTTGACGCGAGAATCGAACGAGACTCGCCGACGGATGGCCCGCAGGTCGAGAGGGCATCGTTATAGCCGAACATCCAGCCTGAAACGGCCGGACAAAGGGAGACGGGATCGAGACGAAGAGTTCCCCGCGTCGAGGAGGACAAGTTTTTCGGTCCTTCAGACGAGACCGTCCGCCGCTCGTGTATACACCCACATTGTCCGCGGGGATTCTTTATTTGAGGCTGGATAAACGTTGATGGGAAATATTGGCCACTGAAGAGAGCGGGATTTCGCCTCGGAGGACAGGAGGGCCTATAAGTGGTGGGCTGAAAATTACGACACAGAGGGAATTGAATTGGTACCTTCAAAGGGAGCGAGACGGCGCGGAATTTTCGGTGAAAATATGGCTTTGTGAGAAACAGGGGTTGTGTTTTTTTTTCCATATTCCCCGGCAGTGATTTTCTAAAGAGTTCCATTCAAGGACGTCCTTCTCGCCTTGTTCTTCAAGCACCGTGTTCTTGGAAGGCGCGTGAAGCTCGAACAACTCGCGGCTCTCGCATTTTCGCCAGCGGGGTCGATAAAGGAGCGTTCTTTTTGCTCCCGGTTTTAGCGGGGAGTCTGTAATGACATTGCTGCCATCTAAATTCAAGCGCGAGTCACGGTGACGGCGCAAAAAGGCGGAACATTTCCCTTTTCTTCTGTTTTTGTTCTTTCCGCGCGTCCCTGCTTTTTTTCTTCTTTTCGTCGCAAGCTCCATTCCGCGGTCGTCATATCGCAGACCATTTCACGGTAAAAGTGGCAAGCACCGCAGCGTTCTCGCGGAGGGACGGAGCAACCCCTTCCGATGGAGGGTCGTTATCCCCGTGATTACAAATTTGTGGACCTGCAGAGGTAGCTCGTTTATATTCAAACAGAAACGATACGACGAGCCGGGGGTATGCGGAAGCATTTGCGCGGCGAGCAAGACCATCCAGGCCAGAAGGAGGGGGGTTGGCGAGAGGGAAGGGAGGGCGACGCTTTCGAATGTGAGTATTGTACGTTTTATCAATGGATTCCGGGATATATTGTCTCCCCACATGAGTGATGTTGCATTGTGCGTCGTGCCAGCGGGGAAGTTGCTGATTGAAAATGCACGCCGGGTCCCCTCCCCGTGGAGACCTTGCTGGATAAAAGTGAGGGAGCTATCTGCTGTGGATAAGGACACGCTGAAACGTATTAGAGCGGCTCGACAAATTGTGTTCCGCGAAAATGCTCGTCGACACAGATTCTTGCACTACCTCAAGAATGTGCAGCTACAATTTTTACAGTTTTTGTAGCAAAAAAAATGCTACATCGTTTGGTGCACGGTTGATGCAAATCTGATAACAAATGAGCGATTTATTACAAATAAATAGAAATATTAATATTACTATTTTTATTATAGAATATTTTTTTGCAAGTATTTTTCATGAATATTTTTAAATAGAAATAAAAACTTATCTACTCAATAGTTACTAAGTACTTATTCTGTGAAAATATAAATTTTTCAATTAGTGTTCTCTTCCAAATTTTAAGTTAAAGCAATAATTTTATAAACAGTTTCTTCTAATTTACTTGAAGTTGGTAAATATGGAGTTACACTCCTTTTGTTGCAAAGAACTGTTGTTGAATCCTTGACCACCAGTTTTCAATTCTGTGCATTTGAAGCGACTAGTAATAATCATTTTCACCATAAACTCCATCTCTTTAAAACTATCACTGTGTCTTTCCACTCTACTACCCAGTTTCAGCTAGTTTCAAGGTCCCTTTCCATGCCTCCATCGATCTCCTACAAGCCACCCAACAGCCGAAAGAAGTTGGAAAGGGAAATTCGAAATCCTAATGGCTTCGCGTGCCACGATAAAGCAATCGATTAACTTGTCCACAGATTCCGCGAGCGTCAACGGTGTAATTGATGGTGCACGTCCATCAAAATGATCGATATCGCGATGAAAGCAACGGGCCAACTTTCGCCGTATCACCTTGCACTTTCGGTAGCAAGTTAATTTTTCGCGGAGCCGACTGCCGGGCGCAACAAACGCGGCTAATGAGATGGCTAGATTCGAACCGTACGCAGCGGCATCGAACGGGGCGCTATCGGCGAGGGAATTTCGAATTCAGCTCAGAGGCGTCGCGCCCTTTGGTATTCACGGCGCGGTGCCCCGTTCGCGGGTAGGGGGGCAACGACGAGGAAAGCTGGAACAGGAACGGCTACGAAAACGGAGCCAGCCAAAGACCCAACCCCCCGACAAACACGACATTTGCGAAGCAAATACTTCTTCGGTCGCGTAAACTTTCCTCTCGTCGCTAATACGGAACGATTGACGCGCGAAATTCGAACTTTCGCGGGGCTCCTCGAAAGGCGGTGTTGCGTTCACGCGGTGAACCGTGTGAAACGCTCCGCGACTTCTTTGCCAGCGAACGTGTCTATGAAAGGTGGAAAAGTCGCGCGAGATTCGACTATGTTGCGTGGAACGGGGTGATATTTTCTTTTGGTGCAGAAGCGTCGGCGATTTTTAGCGGAATCGACTTTGGAAACTTCCTGTTGGTCTTCTGGAGTAAAGGAGTCTTTTAGTACTCACTTCGTTGGGTAGTTGCTTGGAGGTAGCTGATTAGGGTTGGATGTTGTTTGCAGAAGGTGGCGATGGGCTCGAACGCATCGCGAGCATTTTTGTTTGAATTAGTATTACTCCAGCATTCGTTAAAACTGTAAAAACGGACCATATTTTAAATCGTAATTGTTTTGTATTAAAAAAAATGGATATATACTATTATTTAATAAAGAGTTTATTCTAATGAATCCTAATTTCAATTTTTTTTTTTTCGTTAACAATGTCAAAGTTATGAGCTTTTATCCTTATCGTCCCGGTTTTACCTCTACTTCCCCTACTCCAGAAGCTTTTCTAGAACGACCTACTTATTAGAGTCGCAGTATTTAGGACTTATTTTGAAAATTCTACTCTACAAGTTATCTTACACTTCAGAACTGGAATTGAATAAAAAATTCCTCGTATAATATTACTTCCGTCTGTAATAAGATAAACCAACCAGTGAATGACAGAATTGTTGAATTTATGGACCTATGAGATTAAGACTCGAATATATTTATGTATAACAACAAAACAATTGTTGAAATTGCATTTAAATTTATTTTTCTTGAAATTTCTATAAAAGTAATTACTCATTCTTATCGTAATTTTTAAAAAAACGTGTATAAATTGCTAAACTTGTAGAAGCCCAGTAAATGACCGCATACTTTTAATAAGAATTGTACTTATTAATGTTTGCTTAACACGCGTAATTAAAAAAATGGGATATTAAACGTACAACTACGCTCCATTTATAAGCATATAATATCTTTAAATTTATAATTGACATTTCTTTGCTTAATAGTCATTCTCTGGAATGTGCTAAATTACTGGTTGGTGTAACCTACACATTTTTTTTCGTTCATACATAATGATATTAAGTTCTCATCGCCTTTAAAGAACATCAACTCTTTCAAGCATACTGTTGTAGAAAGGGCAGCAAAGGAAATAATAGAAAGCAAATTTTAGGCAATCTGCTACGCGAATATCTTTCATTACTCGCTCGTTTATGGTAATCCCCGGCTGTTCCTTGCATATTCCAAAGTGACACCGAAGGAAATATCACGACGGGCTGATTATAATTTATCGCGGTGTGCGCCGAGACCCTTACCCGCCAAAGCGAAATAAAAGTTTATATCCAGCCAGCTTATCAACTACGTGACAGGACACGTCGCATCGAGATCTCGTTAAAAGCGCAGGAAAGCGGCGCGCGCGCGGTTGTTGCTCTCGAAACGATTTGACGGCTGTCTCATGCATAATAAGGACTCCTTCAGCCGCGGCGCGAAGCTTTATTTTCTGCGGGCGTGAGCGTTCTGCAAAGTAATATGATATTTTCTGTCTATTGAGAGGCTCCCGGGTCCCCGGGGGACGATGGAGAAAATGGAGGCTGCAAGAAGAGAACGCCCGGGATAGAAGGGAAAATAATATTACCGACGTAATCTAACAAGCTGGATAGAAAATACGCCCTTTCAAAGCTTATTATCGAAACGCCCGCGGATTTCTTTCATCCTGATTAAACCTATCTCGGGCTTATAAGAATAGGAAAAGAAACTCTTAGCCGTGGAATTATGTAAAAGGAAGGATCCAAATCTGCAAAAGAATGTGGAGAAAGAGCCCGCGCGATCCTCTCAAACTATAATCAGAATTGAGAACGAAAAGTTCAGCAACTTTCGTCCTGTAACTGGCTGAAACGCAAAGGATCAGAGTGGAAGGGACGTTTAAACTTTGTCGCCCGTCATTGTTCTCGTTAAAGGGTCCCTCGAAGGGCATCATTATTGCGTGGCGGCGTAAGGGGAATACAGAGCGGCGCCTAGGAAGCGCGCTAGGACGCGGAGACATTCGAAAGAAGGGGTTGACGAGCGTTCCCTCGGCGCGCGGCGGTGACGAAGGCCAACGATGCCTGTCGGGGGTCCCTACTTTCCATTCTTTCCTTGTTGTTCCATTCCAGCGGAAGATCAGCGACGGGCTTATTGCCTCATGAATATGTATAGGGGAGATCGCTCTCAGGACCGTAGGAAGCGGAGATGCTCTGCCGTTGGACGTGTCGGTGGTTGAAGGAGGCCGAAAGCAGCGGCCGAGAACGGATGGGAATGACCGCGAACGAGACACTGAGAAATTAACGAGTCACCGGCGACCGGAAATTACACGCGGGGATAAACAGAGCGTTGTGGAACAGGTGGAGGCGTGAGAATGGTCATCTTCCGAAATGCAAATCGAGGACGTACCCGGACGGCGACTTCTGACGGGGATGGTATGGGTGTCTGGTAGATTTTCGGAACGGTGGAGCAGCGTTGCGGTGTGATAATAATCTGCATTTGCGAATGGGTTAGGGTTGTAGGGTAATTTGAGGGTTTAATAAAATATTGGTAACTGGAGACTTTGGTGTTCCTGATAAGTAGATAATTTTGAATAGATTGGGGATATAATGTAGTGTGGATTAAAAACGAGCTTGGTAAGTTTGAAATTTATATTTTGGATAGAAAACACTGTAAGTGCCAAAATGAAATATTTTTTTGTTTTATGGGAAACTATTATTCTACGTGCTATTGGTAATAGGGTGGAGTGCAGTAAATCAACACGTACCAGTGAATGGACATTTTTTATTAAAATAAGTCAAATAAGTTATTAAAGTAAGTAACTAATTAATTAGAGATTTCTTTTCATTTCTTGCTTCATATCCAAACAATTGTCGCAGCACGTGGAATCAATCGCGCTGCAAACATAATTTTATAATAGTGTTCATTCATTAGCCTCAAGTGTTCATTTACTGGTGCGTTTACCATACTATAGTAGAGAATTAGATTTTTCGCACATATAGCGCTTTTTACAAGGACACTTCAATTTTTAACCGACTTCTAAAAGAAAGAGGTTCTCAGTTCGATGCGTATGTATATATGTTAGTATGTATTGTTTGTCCGTGAATTTCTTCGTAACTACTCGACCGATTTTCCGTGAAGCTTACTGCATTTTGTTTAGTTTCAATCAATTTAGGTCATAGAGAAAGAATTATCAAAATCAATTAAGTAGTTTTGAAGTTACACCAAAAATAAGAAATCTGTTTCACTAATATTGGATTCTTCCGTTTCTAGCAAAGGGTTCTTTTTTTTGCGAGCATCTTCTTTTGTAGGCCTGCCCATATTTTTTAAAATAAATGCAGTTATTACTAGAAATACTGAAGGAATTAGGAAAGGAGCTAGTCCAATAATTCAATAATTTAATTGTCTAATGGTCTAAAAGCCAGATTATCCAATAGATCAATAATTCTGCAAGATGTAGTCTAATAAGCTGATAGTCACAACGTCGAATGTAACGCTAGCAGTTCGGTAACTTGATAGCTTTACGATTCTAGAATAAAATAATTACAAAGTAACCCAATTTAACGTGATTTTCATTTTTGTATTTAACATTAACGTTAGACAGAGAAGGTTGAATTTTAACGAGGCCTCCTTTATTTAAAATGAATTTCCAGATGGTGCGTCGAAGCACGTTGATACCCTTCCACAGCCCCAATGCCACCCTGGTTTCCCTTGTTCCCTTTGCCCGAGCATAAGGCAGCTTCAGCGCGATATCTCATAGAATGTAGCTAATTCATGACGCTCCTGAAGATGCCATCGAGACTACTGCCGGCGGCAATCGTTATACGTCTGGAAGAAATTCCATGGAGTACCACCCCGATAAAATCTTAACTCCACCTAGGGAAATGTCCCCCGTGGAAAAAAAGTTTTACGGCATCCCGAGACGTTTCTGCGAGATTACAGTGTTCGCCGCGGCAATTACGCAAACTTTGCGCATGGAACTGATCAAACAGCCCAATATAATTCTCAATATAGCATCCAGTAAATTCCAAAGGATTGATCTTGAATAAATCGGATTTAAGGAACTTCTAGCTGGTCCCCAGCAGCACCGCTGGCAGAGATACTATTCTGTAAGCAAACCCGACATGCTGTGAATAAAAAGATGTCGATAACGTCTTTTATCGTCTATCGTTCCAGAACGCGAAGTTGAACGTCACTGTCTGCACTGTCTTCCCCCCGTTTTCCCGATAGTTCCTTTAAACTTTCCAGCAACCTTTCAAATAACTTCCCCCGACGTTGCTCGAGGATGTCTCGAGGACGCGAACGCGAGGGCCCCGGCGAGCCTGTCACGGGAATCCTCATTTTCGTCAAATGGAATTCAGGAAATCTCCACGACCGACAGCGATTGGCTTTTCCTTTTCATGAAAAAATCATCCCTCTTTACTAGCCGCGGTGTATCCCTCCACTCGCCACTTCGCTCTCCATTCTACCTGCTTGCCGCACGAGCGCGGAAAACACGGGCAGAGAGAGATGAAAATGGACGTGCTCGTGAGTTGCAATTTGAAGGCGCTTCGCGAAAGAACTTCCGAAGAGATTCAAGTTTCCTGCTGCTGGGGTAACGTGGGCAACTTCTTGTTGAAATCGACGATGTAATTTATACGCTGGAACGCCGTCGATATTCAAGATCTTAAAGCAATTTCAATTCGTTAAAGTTTGCGAGGACGAATTCTAGCCAGCCTGCTTTAAAAGCAGATTCTCCTTTTACAATCAGTTTTATCGGAATCTAAATTAGAGTCCTCTTACTTCACTCTCTACTCTTCTGCAGAATTGTTTTAAAAAAACTCGCTAAATTTCGCAGCAACTGTTTGTATCGGGAAAACTTGATATTCTCTGTATTGCAGTCACTGGTTTTCCAATATGCCAGTTGAATTTTCCCGGCAATGTTCAAATATTAACCCCTTCAGTTTTTATTTCATCTATTTCACTGCAGCAGGGGGTACAGACAGGCTTCCAATTATATTTCTAACTCCATAGAATATCCGAAATAATAATATACCTGCAGAACTAAATACAAAATGCAGATATACCTAATAAAAGAAGGTTCGTTCAATCCGTCCTCCACTTTTACCCCATCATTTACATTAACCCTCTCAAACTACAGTATTTCTTGATCGCCATTTCTGTAACAGTCGGTGGTAAAACATTCCCCCGACATCGAGTCAACTAATTCGCGAATTTCAGTGGCCCCGTGAAACTCGCTCAGCGTTGCCGCTTGTAATTTATTCCCTCTCGACGGGATATTCCCGTCTGATTTACCCATCGGATCGGCTGTTACGACGAGAAGAAAAAAGGGAATCGACCAGGCGCTGCGCAACTCATTACGGCGTATCCACGGTAAAGGGCGGAAAATTGTATTATCACGAGAGAATGCATGTGATAATAGTTCCGCGGAGAAATTACCGTGATGAACGTCCGCTGTGTTTTAGGGAACGGAAAGTGGTGTGGGAGGGCTGGCGGCGCGAGCTTCCTTTGCTTTTCTCGTTAGCCGTTTCTTCTCGCGGCGCTCGCGAGAATGGCGAGCTTCCTGCGGGAACAAAGGGTTCCAGATATTGCTTCCTATTTTTCTTTCCGCGCGCAGTTTGCCGGATAAATGAGATTCAACGAGGCCAACCTCCGCGCCTGTTGAAACTCTCTCCGGTTCCACCACCGTGTCGCGCGTCACGCGAGCGACGCGTGCCCTCGACGCGGCTTCAAACCCTGAGAACGCTCGACGTAGCGATAATGCATAGTGCTTTCAATTATTGGCAATTTAATCCACCGCTCGCGGCAAGGTTCCGCGCGGAAAAGCTCGGGCGTAAATATTTCGCGGCTCCGTGTCCCTGTACAAGCATTTTTTTTCTCTCCCCCGCCCCCGGGGCTCTTCTGTTTCAGCGGGACACGATGGCTTTAAATTATTCCGCCTCTCGTAATTAATCCGCCGGATGGAAGCGTTCTCGTTTTGCGGGCGAGCGTTGAAAAATATCAAGCCGGGTGCACGGCGCGTCGGTAATTCCGCGGCTCTGATACACGGCCCGAAGAAAAATGCCGGACGGCCGCTAGTTTGTTGCGTAACAAAACGACGCGGGTAATCGCGGCAGCGTTGAGAAATGATCGAGTGGCGAAAGCATCTGGTGCCCGCGGTAGAAACGAACCGCTCGGTTGCTTCGGTTTTCTTGTTGATTCCCCTCAACGTCTACCGCGCTGGAGAATAATGCCCCCCGGACGCCGCTGCTCGAACTGGCGGTATTTGAATTTCTTAGGTACACAGAACGGCGGGCGCGGAAATTTTCGGGAAAACAAGCCCGACTATTATTCCGCCGGGAAACAGAATTTCAATAGTAAATGCATGCAAATAAATGTAGGTACATGCGCGATAAACAGCATCCGCTTTGCTGATATTTACTTACACCGCTCGCCTCTGTGCGGAATGAATTCTTAACGAATGTTGAGAACGCTCGTACAATATTTTGAGTACTGCATGGTTGAGAATCGTGTATTGTGATTCATGACACTTTGATTCATATTTTGTTTATTTAATTACAATAAAAGAGATTGAAACTAAGACTTGTTCTTTGACACAAAGTTTATTAACATTCTAAGCTTTAACATAACATGTTTGTTTAGTCAAAAGTATGCGTTATATATGACGCTACAGATGCATCATTAGGGTGCTTTTTAAAAAAGTTACTAATAGATTAAAATTAAATTCGAGCATGTTTACAAAGTGTAGTTTCGGCCTGAACCTAAATTGAAGTCAATAAAATGCCTTATTATTTATGAAAAGAAACTAAACCCTCATCTTTTTTTTAACGAAAAACGCACTTTTTTAAAAATCCTTTTACAGTTTCAGTGCAGAAGCAGAGGTATTCTGAAGAAGAATTTACAAACAGATCGTTGAATATGTTTTTATAAAGCTTAGGACGTTAATCAATAAAGAACAAGTCTCAGTTTCAATTTCTTTGTTTCTAAGTAATTGAAAAAGAAAAGCTTCACTTTTCACAAAAACGTCTGTCTAATACACAAAGTATTATCTGCACATTCTTCGAACCCCAAGAGGAATGATTATCCTCTATCCTAACAAGTAAGGGCGAGTGGGGTAGGGTAAAGGCAGGTAATATGGAACATCTGATTTCAAAAGCTTGTCAAAAGCAGGGGAATTTGTGTTTTTTAATAAAACGGACATGAGGGGACGAAGGAACTAATGCATAATGATACTTACCTAGTCAAATGTAAAAAAATCCAATGGTTTTGCAGTTATAATAAAAAAACTGAAAAGACTGAAAATCGTCCGTTCGAAAAATGGGTCCTAATATGGAACACCTAGGAAATTTGTAAAGAAAACTTAAAAATCTTTACCTTTTTTTACTAAAACTGAAGATTTATTAAGTAGAAGATACAAATAAATAAATATACATCATTTTTGTAATTTATTCCTGCTTTCTGTGTCTCCTACACGTTGGGCACGTGAATAATACGTCGAAAGCTCCACATTCTTGGTGTGCCCACTGAAAGCAGCGAATACATTGGGTCTACTTTTCATTGCCATTATTTTTATAATTACCATCGTAAAGTGAGCATTCCGCATCATCGTCGTCATCGTCATTATCAACTTCATCTATGTTACTCGGTATGTTCCATATTACGTACACACATGTTCCGACAAGAAATTAAGAATTATTCTAAGAAGAAAGTAACTTTATTAGTAAACTATTATTGAATAATCAAGACCACGCATATTTAATGATAAATTATATCAAAATAATACTTTGTAACATACCTTCGCAACAATATTGAACCGTTTGTTGCACTTTTCAGAAACTTTTACACCCCAGAAAAAATATAAACGTTTCTCTTTCAATGATAGATGCCCGACTGGTGCTCAATTGTCAGTATCATCGTCTATTGTGTCTAGGGATCTAATATACACAATTGCCTGCAGTGTTCGTTATTTCGTTATCGAAATATTACGAAGTTCCATATTACGTGCCGTTCCATATTACCTGCCTTTACCCTAATTACGAACACCTAAGCAAAAAGGCAAACAAAACGAAAACTATATGAGATATGAATTTGTTTATTATTTACTAACATACTCAAACTATTCATCTATAAAGTACTATAACGATTTTTTGAAAAATTATAATAAAAATCAACTTTATAGTGAAAAAGCTAAACCCTTGGTGTTCGTGATTACTTGACTGCCGTGGGGTAATCACGAACAGAGTGCTACATATCGCAAAAGTCGCACAGAAAGCGCGATTTCAATGGTCAACCCATAAAAAGCGTTGCTACAACCTATACCTAACGTACTTTTCAAATTCCTCTTCTTATGCGTTAGAAAAAAATTGCAATTGGTCGGAATATCGAATAAAAAAATAGTAAAGGTCCTTTTTATAAACTTTTTTGTCTGAGCCTGTAATGAAAATTCAAAAATCCCTTTTCTAGATTTAAGTAAGTTTTATACATGCTCAAAAATTTCATCAAAATCGGTTATCGTTGCTAATCTCAAAGGTTCGAGATTACCCCATCCGAGTCGATCGTTATTGCTCCAAGACATCAAAAAATAAAAAAGAATGTATTTCAGTGGTTAGATTCATAATTCAAGCAACACCTTGGTCACAAAATGTTAGTAAAAAAGTGCTTTATTTAAACTTAAAGAAAAAATATTACTTGAAACATGATGAATATAATAAATTGTGTTTATCTTGAATAGCATAAGCGTTCTGTATTTATTACTTTCTGCTTGACGTTGGATACAACCTAAACTATTACCTAGTGCAGAGGTAACATCGTTTTTATTTATAAAAACGCCGTAACATCGCATTCGCGATCACTCCGCGTTCGTGTTTACCCCACGCGCCCTTATGTATCTCCTATCACCAACGACAAGTTCCTCAACGTCCACCTCACCTAAAAATTTCTTAACCACATCTCGCGTTTCCATTCTTCGTCTAAAGACGTTCTAAACAACGTGACGGCTGAGCATGAAACCCGTCAGCGACGACGTTCCTGAACCACCCGACTTGCAGCGCGGCGTCTATGAAAAATACAGGAGGAATCATGGGCGGTAAGTAACGGTGGGGGACTCGTATAATCACGGTAACGTTGAGAAATGGGTGTGCTGCAGGAGCATCTGGTGCCCGGCACCAGGAAACGGATAAAGCTTCCGCTGGTTTTCTTGTTGATTTCCTCGTCGTGCCGCGTGAACGAGAATAATGCTGCCGGGTCCCAGGACCAACGGACCCGGCACCAGCTGCCGCCTCGCCCCAAGAGATCGATACACGACGTTGTTATTGCGTCTGGAGAGGCTAGTATCGTTTATCCGTGAAAGGAAGCGGCTCGTCTCCTGTTTCGAGTCTCGGGACCCGAGATTGCCGGCGTAACGGGTCCTCGACGGCGGTGCCGCGTCGTCCGTGCGGAAAGGGATGAATCCACTCGGACCAATATGACGCGACGATTCTCGCCGGCTGGCTTGGCACGGCGAATGCAAGGGATGTAATGATTTGTATTAACCAGGGTGTATTGATAGATCCTTAGTGTATCAAAGGTCTTTGGTTACTTTGAATTATAGTGGTTTTACTATTTTTTAAATAATAAATCCTCCGTTTCTATGATTAATGTGGTGGATAGGACTGGTGTCAAGGAATATAGGCGTAAAGAATATTGTGATGTTGTATAAGCAACAGGGACCGGAAGTAATGGGGCACTTTAGTGTAACGTGTCAATTCTCTCTGTTTTAAATTTCTATGAAAAATGCCAAAACTAGAGTGCTTTTGTATCTATTGCAGATTTTCACTATTCACATAATAACAGAATATAATGGAAATCTGCAATACAAAACTGCTCCAGTTTTGGCATTTTCATACAAATTTAAAAAGAAGAGGCCTCCACTGCTCAAAGAAGATATTACCCGATTATCCTTCAATAAAATTTTTCACTGGTTTTATTGGCACTCGTACGCAATTTTTCCACGCTATTAGAATCCGATTCTTAAAAATTTTATTTTTTCGCTTCACTCTAGTGTTCATTGTGCAACGAGTTTAGACCTTAGAAGAGTTTGATCCGGTCGGAATTACTCCGTAACCCTGACAAATGGCGAGGTACATCCAAGGAATCGTATTCCACTTGCGATGCAAACGCGGAAGTGCAACCCTGCTCGGCGTTCCAAGGGCAGAGTTCACTGCCTCCGGTTATGGAGACCCGTCTGCTCGCGGACGAGTTTATTACAACAGGGCCGGGATAAAGAGGGAATGGGCGCACGTGCCCGTCGAACGAGGACTTCCTTGAAAGACGTAATACATATCTGAGAGTCATCCGCTGGAATCTCCGGGATCTCGAAACGTCCTGATATTCCAGCCAGCGTATCCGAGGAGAGATTGGCCTGTAGCCGGCACGCAGAAACCGATGTGACTGGGATACGGAGCGGGGATTGCGGCAGGTCACGTCGGACTTCACTTAAAACAAGTAAAGGCTGCGGCAAAACTGGAGGACGGAATCAGTGGGTAAACGGATAAACGTAATCCGAAGGATTCTCGTTCCACTCCATCACGTGGATGTCCGTGTACGTAGGAGGCACGGCTACTTAGAAAAGCGGTCTGCTCGCTTCGTCACTCGGGATACGTATCGATAATAAGTATGCGTATCTAGAATACACGGTGGCATTTTTTTCCAGGGCGAAAGCTCGTCGGTGAAAACTATTTTAATGTTTGAATAACTAGAGGAAATTGAAGTGGATAGAATTATTTCTAATTTAAAAATGAATAAGTTCTGTACAATAACAATACATAAATATCTCTAGAAAACTCAGATTGTGTAGTAAGCAAATTACAACGTTACAGACATTATGCAATAACCGATTAGATATGTAGTTAGGCAGGCTAGTTCGATAACAACAATGACAGGCTGAAGATACACACTGACTATTGGTAGAAGCACATTATCGTGAAGAGGTGTCAGCGCAGGTATGGGAAAGTGTCTGAAAACTACTTCCTTTCAGTGAAAGGGGCAAACAAATTGTTTGTCAAATTACGTATGCATATTTCGACATTGTAAGATTTTCGACGAATTCTCTTTCTCTCTTCGTTCTCAAGGCCATTTAAAGGCAGGGATGGGCTAAAAAATTTTCTTGACATGACCTAAAAACAAAAATAGGTGTATACGATCCCAATCAAAATAACACTAACAATGATTAAATCTCCGGAAACCTGGCCTCGGAAATAATTTAATCAGTCCAAAGATTGCGCCAGTATCATCGTAAACAACGCAGATATTCTCTCCACACTCGATGCCCGCAGACCTCCCACCCTCGGCGATTCCAAGAGTAATTGACGCGATAAATGATTATGTAATCTAACTTGCGACGCACATGCGCGTACGATTCATTGCGGTTAGTGCCTTAATACAGCCAGTGCAGCGCGACTCGCTGGAGTTTAAAGCTTCATCTGCTGGAAAACGAAAAGGAAGATACGAGAATTATCTCCAGCAAATGCATAATTGCGCTCGTATTTCGAATCAGTGATATAAGCTACTCCTCTCCCAGTAAGTCTTGAATTAATGGGTATATGTATCGATATGGTTATACGCGGAGCTCAGCGAGCTGGCGGTGATAAATAATGCTATTTAGCGGGAGAGCAAATTTTCCAGACGGCTAACATGTTCGTTTGCAGCGGTGTCTGCGGTGTTTTGGAAGTTTTTGGAGCCCTGTATCAGCGTCCCCGGCTTCAACTACGAAAGTCGATAAATTTCGAAGCTTAAGGCGATCCGAACGCGGGTCCGGCGGCTTTTTAGACGACGACGAAATAATCCCCCGGCGTGGCGGCTTTCTCTGGGATCCGAGGGAACCCCCGGCGAATCTAAAAACAGAGAATTATGGAACGGTGGGCTGGTAAAAACGCGGTCGTTACTGGCGCGGCATCCGGCATCGGGGAAGCAATTACAGTTGCCCTGTTGAAAAAAGGAGTGAACGTGCTGGCGCTAGACATACAAGCCGAGAAATTATCGCTCGCTTCCTCTAAATGGAGCGAGCACCTCGAGGGGCAGGGCAAAGTTTGCGTCATGCCTTGCGATGTAACTGACGAAACAGACGTGAATCGCGCCTTCTCCTTCGCGGAGGATAAGTGGAACGGTGTGGATATCATGGTAAACAACGCTGGGGTCATCGACTACAGTCGTGTAATTGGTAAGACTGGAGCTTCGTGGAATGTGCTTGAAATAGGGTGATAAAATGCATGTAGGGTGAGTCACTGGGACTTAAATAATTTCCTTACTTTAGTATTATGAAGGAGGAAAAAAAATAAGGAATGTCACTAAACAGTTTTATTGAGAAAATCAAGTTTTAATATTTGAGTCCATTAGTAAAGAAACAAGCTTCAATGAACTTAATTGTATTGTTCATGGCATGAACAATTTATACTGTAATTAGGCATCAGAAGTGGGACGCTGATGAATACTGTATCAAAATAAATGTTCACTTCTATTATTATCAGAATAAGGATGTATACACAGTGACGGCCGAGGGTTCACCACGCAGTGCAAGCTTAAACTAATTAGAAATACATAGTGCAAGTAGGAAGATTGGGGACATTCCTTGTTTTGTTCCAATGGATGGTGGACATTCCCTGATTTTAAGAGGGAACACCACTGTTACGGCCGGAAAAGTAAATCATTTTTAAGAATTTCTTTTCAAACACAATTTTAGTTTCCATCGAAAAATTTTATTACTTATCTTCAGTACGCAGTCTTAAGAGACTAGGTGTACAAAAAAAAATAAATAGAAAAACATCCATAAATTTTGATATATTAATTAATCTTTTAGACCCCCCACGCGAGATGGTCGAATCGATATCTATAGAATAGCAGGTCTGAAATCAAATTTCATTTTTTTTTATAAACTATATGAGTGTAGTTTCCGTAGTGCGTACCGATTTCTTAAACAAATTATTTTTGTAAAAATGGTCCGCTGTAGAAGAAAAGTTTCGGAAATCCGCGAATAAGATTGTTTTCAATCAAAAAAATTAAATTTGATTTCGGATCTACTGTTCCATAGTTATCGATTCGACCAGCTGGCGGGGGGGGGGGGGGGGGGGGGGGGGTCTAGAAGATTAATTAGTATATAAAAATTTATGGATGTTTTTCTATTTATTTTTTGTATAGTCTCTTAAGACAGCGTACTAAAGGTAGGTAATAAAAATTTTCGATGAAAACTGTAAATTATTTAAAAATTCTTAAAAATGGCTTACTTTTTCAGCCGTCACAGTGGTGTTCCTCCTTAACCCGTAGGTACACCAATTCTTTAACGTTGTCTTATGTGAACATTTCTACCTTATAACACTTTGAATCACAAAGGGTTATAAATTGGACTATTTATCACAGAATCACTAAAAATGGACATTCCTTACCCTTCAAATAAGAAAGACATACAAGAATTTATGGTTACATACGCCCACAAGTGTCAAATGTGACCACACTCCAAGTCATTGAACTCCTAATTAGAACACGCACAGAAATTGCAACCTCAAAAATACCTAAACAAGTCACTGGCCAGTTTCTTTCCCTACCACGACAAAAAAACACGTACATACATACAAGGTAGCATTAAAACCTTTGAAACTCACGACACTCTTAAACTATTCCTTTCAAACCTCCAACCTGTTCCAACGATTCAGATCATATCCTTACCGAGCCATGATTTCGTAATAACAGAAGTAAGGGGCCATTTAAGCCGCTAATCCACGGTGACTCATCACCCGCTCGCGGGAAAAGAGGCGAACGGAGAAAACAGTGGGAAAGTAAAAATCTCGTTTAACCATCCAGCTCGGTGCGTTCACTGAAACACACAAGTGGTCCCTTAAAAAAGGGGCGCGCTGTTACTTTTATACACCGTGCGGATGGTCGGCGTACAGGACGAGGCCGGTATTACTCCCGGGTACCTCGGTGCCCGGGTCGTTGGCGCATTTTAAAGAATTCCATAAATTACACTTGCAGAGAGCGACAGGAAGGCATTCGAAAGGCTGCTAAATATTAATGTCCTCGGGCCCGCCGTGTGCATCAGCCGGGCGGTGCGCTCGATGCGCGAGCGAAACGTCGAAGGGCATATTTTCAATGTCAACAGGTATTGTTGCTCGCGAGCGTCGCCGTCTCGTCGGCTCGTTGGCCGTTTCGAGGCGGTCGTTCCGGGCCCACTCTTTTTCACCTACACGCGACTCCGAATCCCCCAACCAGTCACTTCCATACCGAAATATCGATCCACTCCGGTGCAGGCTTCCTAGGGAAATCGCTGTATGCCCCGCGGAAGTAGCGGTTTGTGGAGTTCGTTAATGAACCCGCGGTTGGCTTCGAACTCGTTTAGCCTTCGTTAGACTCGCCCTGAGTGCGTCGATTATTGCCGCGGGATCACTCTTGCATTACGTCTCCCGTTCGACTCCATTTCATCCCCTGCTTGCGCATACAATACACTTGCGTTTAAACATCCACCGGAAACAGAAACTTGTTGCGTTTCATGTGCCATGAAAAGGAAAATTGAAAAGAAAAAAAGACATTCGTGAATTTCACAATAATCAACGAAATCAGCATCAACTTCACTCGCTTTAAATCTCTTTCCAATCATTTGCTTTAATTTAGTCAGGTATATCTATCTTGATTCTACATGTAAAACGTAATTAACAAATTTATTGACTACTGTTTGGTCGCTCACCAAAGAAGTGGCCAACAGTGAGTGCGTCAAGATCAAAGCAAACGTTCCGATTAGTTCCCTCTCGAAATCGTTTCGAGCGAAACAGGCTGCCAGCCAGTCGAAGTAATTTTCTGTTTCGCGCGGCAGCGTGCTGGGACACGAAATTCCGAGCGAACCCCTTACGGAAATCGATGGCTGCAACGGCTGGAACCTGTACCCGGCTACCAAACACGGGACTGTCGCATTAACGCACACGGTGCGCCGAGAATTAGCGGCCATTAAAGCACCGATTCGAATCACCGTAAGTCCACGCGTCGCGCCCCTTCTACCCCTGCGGATCCCATCGCCGCGATTTAAACGATCAGCAAAAAAACTCCCTTACTCCTTTTTCTTTTACAGAGCATCAGCCCGGGATTAGTTGAAACGAATATACACAAACATTCGCAGCCTGTGACGGAGTTCATGGCGACGGCTGCGTGTATTCAACCAGAGGATGTCGCGGATGCGCTGATGTATGCGCTCGGCACACGACCGGAAGTACAAGTAAGATCAATCTTTCCCCTGATCGATTATTATCGCGACGCGAATGTGTTTCTGATGAAATTCTAGATCACCGAGCTCACTATCCGACGCACGGGGTCGGCATGAAGTTCTCATTCAATATACATGCAGCTCTCAGACCGTAGCTCTCGGCCTGTGCGTCTCCCCAAATGTGGTTTTTCGTCCGATGTTTTGGTACACGCAGGGAGATGCAGGAAGAAGGCGCGGGTGTACTGTCTGTTGAAATATTAAATACAAGATTATATTTGCTGTCTCGTCTCTTTTCTCATTTGCGAGGTTGGGTTATTGGTATAGCATGAGCGGGGTTTTCATTATTTACATCTTCCACGACTTGAATTAAAATTGTTTCTATAAATTACTGTGAACTGGGGGAACGTTGGCAGTTAATTGACATGTATTGAAGAAGGAAAAGGATAAAAATTGTATGTATTTTCGCATTTGTAGTATATACAATCATAAAAAATGCAATGTTATAATAGGATACTTAACTCTTCGTGATTACATGAAGTGCATCGCACCTCAGGATATGTATTTGCAAATATCTCTGTAAATTTTTAGATCTTAATAATAAAATTTAAAAATCTAGTGAATTTTAACAAAAAAATCGTTCTTATCCACTAGTTTTTTAAATACAAATTTCAGCATATCAAAATTTACATTTCTAGAAAAAGTCTATTACAATTATCACGCAGAAATTAAAAGATTTAAAAATATGAAAATAGTAAGTTAGAAATCACGCTGAGGTGAAGTAAACCCCATGTGACCAATTTGTGATTATAAGAACACGAAGGGTTAAAGCAAATGCATAAATGTCAATTATTAAATTATCTAACAAAATGTTACACGACATGCCAATGTTCTCCCAGTTTATAGTACCTTTTAGCACATGTGTCTCACCGACAAACTAGAATGACGATTTAAAAAAAAAAACGATCACTTCGTGATTCAACAATTTCCTTATCTTTAGTAGCCCAAATAACGAATCTCTTCTGACGGTATCGCCGCAAGCTTTGACCGATTATACAGCAAATCTGCCATAGAACTCGGTCTGAAGAGCGCGAAACGATTAGCGCGAAGGAAATTCCTAGGCAGATTACGTGCTATCGATTGTTGACTGCAAATTGGCCGTACACCACCGCGGTGTAATTAGAGAGGTCAAGCTCCTTAGGATTCGATTTGATTGATGCTATTACTGGGCCGCGTGATTAAACTGGGTATTAATTATAGATACGCGAGCAACAGTTACTAACTGTAAGTCTTGCCCCACGTCCCTCCCACCTTGGTATCTCTAATTAACCGCAATCGCTGATGGACAGCCGGAGGACACTTCACCAGATCGTCGTTAAATATTCCGTGCACACACGGCGAAAGCTTGTTTCTTGCACTGATTAATACGTCGCCTGACATAATTTATGCGAAGCGATCGCTGATAGACGCTGGCCCGTGGTTTCGATGCGATACTACGCGATCTGCAAAATTCCACCGTCGACGGATCGTTTCATGGAGGATCGAACGTCAACCGTCGACGCATGAATTCATCGATCCACTGCAGCGTGAATTCGATTCGCTGGACACTAATATCCTGAATATTCGAAATCATGCAACCATTTACGAAATGAATCCTGCTATGAAGCAACTGTGCAATGGTTGGAACAGAATTCCACTGTAACCAGGAGCAGATTTGAAGATTTGGCGCCTCTATGTTAACAAGCGTATACCGTCTTTTCCGCGAAATATTATCAAATATTTTAATTTAAAAGAGTTGAGATAATTTAAAAAATAATTCAAAATGGCAACGCACGTATAAGGTATTGCTAATTCGCTTCATGAAAAGAAAGTGAATTGTTTTTTAAGTTGTCTCAAGCCTTTGTGTTTAATCCTTTGCCAATTTCTTACGGTCAACATTACGGTCGAAATTTATCGCTGCTCAAAATTTGTCGCTTCCCAAAATTTGCCGCTTTCCAAAATTAGTTGCGCCCAAAAATTTACTACTCCCCAAAATTTGTTGCTGCACGAAAATTTTCCACTTCTCAAAATTTGCCGCTCCCCAAAATATATCGCTTCCCAAAATTAGTCGCGCTCAAAAATTTACCACTCCTTAAAATTGGTTGTTGCCCCAAAATTTTCCGCACTCCAATATTTCCCGCTTCCCAAAAATTTGTCGCGCCCAAAATTTACCAATCCAAAAAATTGGTTATTGCCCCAAAATTTCCTGCTTCCTAAAATGTTCCGATTCTCAAAATTTGTCGTTCCTCAAAATATCCTGTTCCCCAAAATCCGTCGCTCCCCAAAATTTGCCGCCCTAGGCTCCAACCTACTTACCCTGCACCCTAATCCGCCCCTGACTGTAACAGCAATCTTACCCCATGTTTATAAATTCGACATTACGGATAATCTCGAATTTTCCTACTATTTCTCTGATCATCCACATGTGACCACGTAACCGGAATCGACCGCGTCAAGTATGTCCCAGCAGGATAATGGAAAAGCAAGCTGCCGAACGTTTCATCGTTGCGAGAGAATAGGATGCCCAGAGCATCGAGGCGCTAGAGACAATCGCGTTCTTTCGCAGGACCTCGGTTTGATTAAATTCCCCCGAGCAGCGTCCACAAGACATTTGATTCCCGATCGACGCGCGGTATCGAAATTTCACGTGCGTCGCGATCTCTAGAGATTCCAGCCCGCGGACTTTTATCGACGTTTCGAGGATTCCGGCGTTCTTCAGAGTCCAGGATTTCTGGGATACGTTGCAATTTTATGAATCTTTGCTGTGATTTCGCTGCTGGCTGAAGGGAGACGATGAGGATGAGGAGGCACGATGGGAGGCTTGAGTATGATTGATAAAGACGCGGCATTGCTGCGTGTCCCGGGGGCGCCGTGGGCGACGAGGCCTCCGCGGACCCGGCATTTAGGAATTTATATTAAAATATGTAAATTTATCGGGACGGGCATATTTGAAAACAGATAAATTATGCCGGTCGTGTATCGCGTTCCCGCGGCAAAATATATCGACGTCGGGGAACGGGGGAGGGTGCCAGCGGAACCAGAGTTCCTCGCATAACGGCACGTTCTGTCGCCCGGCAGAAATACGATTTATGACGATCATTGTGTAACGATCATAAATTATCTTGTTATTTACGTACGTTCCGCACGCGTCCAGCCCTGATTTTACCCCTGTTTCGATTTTTTACCACGTCCCGCTCTATCCCCGCCTCTTTGTGTGCACTGCCCTACTCTTTGTATGTGCACTCTGCCTCGACCTCGCAAATTAGCTTATTTCTCTCGGTTCACTGTGCAGCTGATTATGCGACAGTTGGACAGGGTCCGGTGAGGGGCAAATATGGTGCAGCGATGCGAAAGTTTCTGATTCCAGCATTCGGCTTTCATAACTTTCTGAGCACAGTGTTGTGTTGAGAGGAATACCGCTGTAAGAAAAGCTTCAGTTAAGATTCTAACTTTGTCACCTTAAGGATTTTATATAATTATTTTTCATTCTTAGACGCTCCATTATTTTGAGGCTTTAATCCTCATTTTATTAATGATCTGACTTTCATTTGACTTTATGATTATGACACTGACACTGGCAAACAAACATAAGCTTTTTATGTGTTCTCTGTCTTTACAGTTATATTGGAAGTAAGTTACAGTTCGTAATTAAATATACAACTAAAACACGAGAGAATGGTGTTGGGGTTTGACTATCTGCTCGTCCCTTACTTCATAAGTCCTGTATACTCATTGATATTTAGATGTAACACAAGCACGCTGCTCGTATTTTCAAGGAATAAACATGAAACTTAAACTTTTACCAAGGTAGAAGTATTTGCTCGGAGCAACCAGTCTGTCAGTAGCCAGCAGAAGGAAAAAACCGCTTACCGAGTTATGAGAGAGAGTTACTTCTCATGCAATAAACCGGAAGTTCATGGTACGCTTAGTTTACGGACACCGAATAAACGCGACGCTTCTACGAAGGTAACTTCGTGATGCGCGCCAGATTCGTGTCATCTGATTTACAGAGACGGACGAGAAGTTTCCGTGAACCGTGGGACATTGCATTTTTTATAAATATTAAAAGCTTTTAAAGAACGACGCTTCTTATTTGTGCGGAACCTGCCCTCCACCCTCGGAGGATGTCGATGTTTTTACAAACATCCTCGTGAATGTTTTAAACTCCGCGAAGAGTCCGTTACTTGGCCATTCGAACTCGCAAGTCTTGGGTGCATTTACATCCCCGCCTACCATATTCCATCCACGTATACTTCAACTTAATGTTTACCTTTGCAGTCAGCACTTCTCGCTCGAGAGTCTAATGTTACATTCTGAGAGCCAGACGAGCTTCATCCGCAGTCATTTTTACACAGACTTTTCCATGCTGCGGATTGTCTAAATATGAGTATTTATGAAAGTCTGGCTTTGACACAAAATAAAGGCAGAAACTAGCTTTAGGAGATTTCTGTGAATTTATTTCTGAGATTCTGAATTTTGTGATCGAGATAACTATAATTGCTGATATCAGGTCTGGCATCCGACAGGATATCTTTACTTTAAAAAATTTTTATAGTCTCAAAAGGTGATAGAATAAAGCTACAAACGTGAAGGCTACAAAATTATACGTGCAACACTTGTTTCTTTTTTAATTCATGAAAAATTAAATTAAAGCTGATATTGAGACCAAATGAGCTTAAAGTGGCTTTGAATATATGTATATTGAAACTCCTTGAGAACAGAGATGGATAAAAAATGATTTGAAATAAAAACTTCGTACACAAATTTTTTTATTTTAAATAATATTTGGCCATTTCTGCTTAAGAATGGTCTTCCCTTAGTAGATAACCATGTCTCTGAAGATACCTTTCCTTGGTTCAACATTTTTCCTACCTTCACACCTACAATTGAAGTAAGGATACAGACGAGTTTAATGGTTCTAAAAGAAATTGATGCTGACCAGAAGCAATTTGCCCACTAACGAACCCATTCTTCTAAAGTGCATTCATCGGTGGCTGCGTTCGATCTCCCTTCTCGTCAGACGTCGTGCCGTCGACGTCAGCCGCCCAGTATTATGTAAACTGAAATTAATTACGCCTTCGTTCGAATTCATCGCGCTACGCGCAGTTCTCTATTACGAGGCACGGCCTCCTCCGGCAGTTTCCTCAAATTCCTCGATTTGCAAAGGCCGCTAGGCGTCCGGGGACAAACATCCCGATTTAAGTTCCTTAAACGCGTTCGTAACTGTTTCTGACAGGCAACCGGCGTGCCTCTTCCCTATGCTAATTGTTGTTTGACCGCGTTTCACCAACTCCCGCATTTGAATAAGTCTCGAAGTGGATTCCAAGCAAGCCTGCCGCAACTCTATCCGCGCAATTACCGAATGCAAGTTTAGCTTTTCCTAAAATTCCTGCCGCTACCCCCCGCCCACGTATTTACGGCCAGGTATACGCGCCGCGGCTGCTGAATAATTCAACGAATAAATCGCTTTAAAACGCTTTCGAGAAACGAGCACGCGTCTACTTGCACTTTCCTCTCTGAGTAGCGGTGTATCTAACTCTTTGCGATGTCTGCTGGGACCTTGACATTGAAGATTGAACTTTCAATTTTCATAACAATTTAAACTATGAATTACTTGAATTACCTACATAGTAAATAAATATATAAATAAATTCTGTTATTGAATTCGTGAATAAATATGAAAAATAATGTTGCACTTATATTTTCTTTCAAGATTTCCTTTTCGATTCAACTGATTTACTAATTAGCTTCAGGTTTAATACCACAGGGGTGTGTGTATTGGGCTCGTTAAGGGGTTACGCTATCTAACCTAAAGTAACAATGAACGTCTGATTTATTTCGCAGTGAAGGTTTATTTCCATTTCCGCCGTTAGATCGGCTACCATTATTCGCTATTTATAGCCACGAGGCGGTACTTGCTGGTCGCGTTCATCCCCAATTTCTGCCGTATACTCCTTTGAAAATGGTGGCCGCGCAAAGTGCAGCGCCGTAGCAAATTGGATTAGCGTTACGTTGCTGCTAGAGAACCCTTCTGCACCGTCTCTACCGCCATTCCATCGTCCCCGTGAACTACATCGGCAGTACAAGCCGTTGCATTGGGTGGTTTTGCTGCGGCTCACCCATCTCGTTCGCCAGCGAGCCACTTCTAAGAATTTGGAACAGTTGCTAGGGCACGCCAAGCGATTTGCGGCTATCTTCAAAATTGTATGCTACTGGAAGTCATTCTGTTTACAATGATAATTATTTTCGTCTTTTAAGTATAGGGTAATTCCGGGAGACGCGGCCGGGCTGGAGAGTTGGTCGAGTTGCTATATTCAGGCTCTACATCTGTGTATATGTAAAAATGTGTTAAGATTCCGAACAATTAATTCTCAAGAAATCAACTGTTTCGACCAACTCTCCAGCCCGGCCGCGTCTCCCGGAATTACCCTACTTACTTAATTTAATTTTAATTTTAATTTAATGCGTGTATTACCAACTCCTCCAAAAGAATAACTATTCAATAAAAATTATGAGCGCTTCTTCTATTATTTACACATCGAATTTTAAATTTTATCTAAACGATATCGTGCCCAGTGGCGATGCTTAATTGATGTCTGCGGAAGACCCAGTTCAGAAGCAACCACGATCACCTTTGATCCCCGCGTTAGATCGCCAAAGCGAGTCGAAGGAACTACTCAGTTAGGGAACTGGTGGCCAAGACTCGGAGCGGGAGGGAACGGATGATAGAGCTTGCGGGGACGGTAAAGGCACGGGGCGGATGGATGAGGTAACGAAAAGGGTACAGAGGAGGTCGGGCGAAGCCGCAACGATAGGTTCGTTAGCGGAACACTGCCAGTGCAAACATGCACACTTTAACCAGCGGACGTACGTGCGCCAATGCGGTGGCAGATTTGAAGCGGTTCGCGCTGTTAATTCGAACGCGGACGTGACGCAGGTGAACGAAACGTGCGCTCCACCTACTCCTCGCGTCAAGGAGAATAGGTCGATTCGAGCGCGGCGCTCCTTCCCTTGACCAAACTGCGACGAAACGAAGCCTGTGACTTTACGAGCCGTAACCCTGTAGCGAAATTCCTCGCCTCCAAGTCACTCACAATTTATAAGGATTTAAAGTTCAACGAAGCTTTAAAGCACTCGAGATTCCAAGATCGTTTCTTTATTTTGCAAATGAAACACCTTTTTCAAACTTTCTTTCCATTTCAATATCACCCTCGTAAGTTCTCACTCAAAATCAAGAACAGTGGAAACTAGGTACGTCAAGGAAATACGTCAACCCTTCGACTAGAACAGCCCGAGATATAAGACCGTTTTACCAGTTTCCTCGTAGAGAAAAGTGGTGGAGGAAGCTGGAAATTGCTGTGTACCAGATAACGCTGCTTTCGCGACACGAAATTTCGTGTCCCCGGCGGAATGAATGGAATACGTCGCAAATAAGTTGCCCGCGGCCGGGTACCTGGTCTAAACTTAAGAATATCTCTATCCTCCCCCTTCTTTTTTAATCCCGTCTTCACGACGCCCCGAAGGCGCTCGGCTGGCCGCCTTTATGCGGCACGCCGCGCACGGAACTTAAATGCAACGCGCGCGTGCAGCTGGCCAGGCCGCGTATTCTGCTCACCAACCAGCTTAGGTAATACAGTTTAAAGCGACCGCGTTATCTTACCACCCCCGAAATCACCCCGTCGAACCCTCCGCCAACGTTATCCAGCCATCCCCCGCACCAGCGCCGCTCCACTCCCTTCCCTTTAAGCTTAATCCGCAGTTGCGAAACTGCGAAGCGGCGAACTTGCGGAATAGTTTCCTTGCGGGGGCGGTTGTATGAATTTAATCGCGTCAAGAGCCCCTGACCCGTGCGGCGTACGAGGAATTCGACGCGATTTTCGGTGTCACCCGATGGAAAAATCGTGTGAGTCGCGCGGATCAGCTGATTGGTTAGAATGGTAAACGATGTACGTGATGAAGAAATGAAAAATCATTTGTTTGGTGAAAGAGGATGTAAAATATATTCTGAATACTATGGTGAACGCTGTAAATACTGGAATAATTTATTTTAGTTTCTAAACCTGTCGCAAGGTAGAGATGAGCTCATAAGTGTCAAGGTGGTTGAAAAAAGTGCTAAAAATTGTCACTCCTGGCACTTTTTGCATCACTTTTACTTCTCACATCATTTACAGTTTCAACTCTTAAATTTTAAGTTAATCTTTCTGTAATTTAATGTCAAACGAGTACAATGGCGAAGGTTTTCCCGGTGGAGTAGTTAAAATATGATCTATAGAGCAAGAGCAAGGTATAACAGTATTGCATCACAACATTTTAAGCAGTTTAATGTCAACAGAGATACAGAAAATATTTTACACTTAACAGGGAAGCAAAAAATATTGCTCATATAAAATTAACCATCCTGGAATCTCGGTTGAATAAATCGGGGGATCAAATGTTTTTCTCTCGACGCGATATCATTGTCCGATTAAATACGTGCATATATGTTTCCCCGAAACTGTATTATTGCCGTCTCTCCCCCCATTGTTTACGCATCGCTCACGAAATCGCGGAAACGCGAGTTTTTGGCGCAGCCGATCGCCCGCGGAAATGAAAAATGATTGCAAACAAGTGATCACGCGTTTACCAACCCCACGGGGATTCGTTTATGTTTTATGCGTGCCGCTGATCTGCCGGGTCCGCGGCACGATTAAACCCGTTTAGCCGCGAACAAACCCTATAAATTTCATTCGATAAATTCGAGGTACGACCTGGACGGAGGTATATATCGCGGTGTCGAAAATTCCTTCGGATTTCTTCGCGGGTTATCTCGGCTCGCACGTTCGACGGCGCGGGGAGGAGCTCGGGCGGCGAGGGGGCAGTCTAACCCCACCGGTGAAAGATAAGCGTTATTTATCTTGCATTTGCAAGGAGAAACTTCCACGGACGGTTATCCTTCTTTTTGAAGAACGGACGTGGGAAGAGAAGACGTAGAAATCCCTCCCAGGTGCGAGCCTTGACTGTTATTAAAAAGAAACGTTTATCTACCATTTATCAGCTGTCCCTCCAGCATTTGCCTTCCCTGGAACCAATTCTTGATCCCGCTCCAAGAAATTCATCTTAATGACCCCGTTTTCTTGGTAGCCCGAGACGAATTCCAATTCCAATTCGGCAAGCGTAACGAGAGCGTATCGATTCCTTCAGTTTCGTCGGTTTTATTGCAACCCTCGGAATACTATTTCACTTCTCGTTCTTCTGTTTTGCATACGCTTTCTTCCTTTAATAGGTACTCTCGTTACGCAATATTTAATATCTTTCAACTAATTCGTACTTCTTTCAAAATCCTGATTAACCAATAAGATAAATAAACACAAGCTTAGAGCATCAGAAGAAAACGAGGCTCCCTAGAAATTTTCTGAAGTTTAAAATCCAACTTGTGTTAGAGACACTAATTCCAACGCCCCGAACTTTCAAATTTCGTAAAAGAAAGACTGATCGCTCTCGGGGTAGGGGAAGAAACTCCCAAATACCGAGGTGGACGTTGACGTTTCCCTGTCGTGTACGCGCGATCGACGCGACAATTGCAAGCTCGTAATACCCCGTCGCGTGTCAAAGTGTTCACCGCGTTAAAGGTTTAGTGGAATTCTTAGACGACAGCTATTTGCGAGGATTACTCTTCCATGATTCATGAGAGCCGAACGTGAGAAATGTCCGTCGTTCTTATCCCACGCCGCGCCGTGGAAGCTCTGCTTTTTCTTCTCGCCCGCTCACGCGACTTCTCCCGTCCCCCATCCCTCTCCGACGGTCGCCTTCTCGCGTTACCCTCAATTTACAGCGAGATCGCGATTCTTGTCGCCTAGCACGGTCCTGGCATTAGTCCATGCCCCGGACCGGCCCCGGCTGCCTCGCCAATTCAGCGGCGGCGCGGTTCGAGGGTTATTATTTATTTTCGTCGCGTTTAGAGACAGCTCTTTTTCCACCCTCCACTCTCCCAGCTCCATGGTTTTATGACCTTCCTGTAATGAGATTATCGGATAATCCGGTGAGCTGTTTGGACGTTCCGTGCTCGGAAATATTTCGGCGCTTGGGGGAGGGTTACTATTACTCTACCCCTCGTTTCCGTTTCAGAACTTATAAGGAAGCGCTCGCAATCCGAAAATTCTGATTTTAGTGAGCAATATTTTCTGCGGAAATTCACTGGGAACGGGTGAAGTCACTTAAAATTAAATAAGGCATATTGGGACTAAGGTTTCGTTACTTAACTTCGTACTTTTCTATCCAACACATGCTCTAGAATAATTATTACCTGAAGAGGGAGTTTAGAAAACTGCAATACTCCGAAGACAGCACCATTTTTCAGTAACGCGTAACTTTATATAGTAAGAGCATACACCCACTCAATAAAAAAAGAACCAAAGAGGAGTATCTCCATCGTCGGGGCCTGGAAATAGAGGGGAGGGTACGCACGGCGATTCGATCGCGATCGGTAAGCCGATTAAACATTCATGGATTCCCCGTAAAAAACGCTGGCGGGTAAGAGAACGGTGGGCGCGCGGGGCGCCGTTCATACGGAATATTTATTATTGCTGTGGACCGGCGATAGTAAAACATGACGTTTCAATTTGAACGCGTCGTTGTAAAACGCGCGCGCGCGCGTAATATCTTTTCAATTTCACCGGTGCGCGGCGTTTGCGTCCCGCCCCGCGATATTAGCCCCGTTACATTTATTTTGAAGTAATACTTTCCCGCGGGGCAATTTATCGGGCATTTCCCGCCGATTCGACAACCGATACACGTCGACAGATTCACTCCCGCTACGCGGTGCCCGGTGCACACGCGGAAATGGCGCCCGCGTCTCCGCTCGCGGCTCGGCGAAGTATAATTAAAGCGACGCCGCGGCGGGGTCGAGGGTGGGCGAGGGAGAACGAGCAACGCGGCTTTCCCGAGCATTACAACGGTTAGCAATTTCCATTTATTTATGTTGCTTGTAAATACGAGCCGCACGGGCGTCGATGCGCGTAACCCGCCGCCCTCCGCCCGCAACCAGCGAGCCGATCGCCGCCGCGCCACGATCCCACCGTCCAGATCGGTTATTTACGCGTCCAGATTTCTATCCCGGCTCGATTTCCCGGACGAACGACGCCGAAACACTTCGCCCCCGCCGATGATTTACGACTTATCGCCGATAAGCGGCCAGCGATTATACGAGCGACCCGATTGCCGTATGATTGTGTGCCCAACGATGGCTCGGATCGAAGGGATCTTGATAAAAATTCAATGTCCTAGGTTCCTGCACAAACGTATCGTATGTAGGTCTATAGTTGGCTGGCATTCAGAAGTAAGGGCGAAAGAAATCGATGCTGATGACATTTGCGAGGGATAGCATTTGGATTTGGAGAGGGTTACCGTATTTTTTTACCAGCAAACCGCGGTGAAAAATGGATGGAACGATTTTTTTTGAAAATGTAATGGTTCTTGTAGTGGTTAAAAAATTTCATACGATGAAAAATACAATGGTACAGTGGACGCTGGATAATATGCCGCTGTTTAAAGTGCCGTTGGGAACGCCCCAGCTCACACGCATTACTCGCACGCGTGTGTGCACCTCCCTTTCTCTCACGCTCAGCGAGCCAATGAATGCTAACCCTTAATGGTGCCTCCACACTGGAGTTCGCAAGCAATTCGCAAGCAATACATATACGTGATTGTGTTTTTTCTTTTTCTCACATCAGTGTGACGCACCTTAAGAGTATTCTGGCGGGGGGCAGCCATCACGGAAAAGAAAACAGGAGAGTTATGGGGAGAGCGCGCGTTACATTGGCTCTCGTTAATATGCCGCTTCTGAGAAAACCCCGCCTCTAGAGCCCCGACTGCGGCTCATTATCGAGCGTCCACTGTAATTACAGATACCGCAACAATCTATTTGGGAGCCAAATTTTGCGGTGCATAAAACTTTCTGTAGTAATGTTTAATTTGTTTGTAAGTGGTATTCCGTAAAAAATTAAGAAATAAGAAAACCGGGACGTATTTTTTAATCGAACGGGAAATCCAGGACGGTATGGTATTTCTAGTTTTGCAGGATGTCATATTTTGAATATAAAGAGTGTAAAATTGGAAAGATTCGAGGGTAATATCGAAGCGAGAAACTGTTTTCTTCGGGAGCACTTCTTTTGTCGGGCAAGTAGAAGCGCTGCGTATGTGGTCAGACATAGACCACTCGCACATCGCGGACGCATCTAGGTTTACTTTTTGAATTTAATTATATATACTGTTTTGATATTGAAAATTCTATTGGAAAGTTATTATTCAAGAAATTCGTTCCCTTTATTCCTTTAGAAGTGTATTTTGTCCTCCTTAGTTAAACTGTCCTATTTAGCATTTTTTCATTTTTTGAGATATGTTGAGATATTTGAAGTTCCACACATCTTTTACCGGTTAAGTAAAGTTAGAAAACCTGACTAAAAGAGATTTAACCTGACTTCTTTCCAAATGGTTAAAATATTTTATCTAAACAAATTAATTAATTATCACGTTAATAATAAAATACCTACTGGTACACCTATCACAAAAAATTATATTAGGCTGTTACGAAATAATGACAACATGTTTTAATTTGAATGAAAGAAAATAAGGACGATACAAAGTACCTAAATCATACAACTTCAGTTTTCCCGGTCGTTTCAAAATGCTAGATATACACATTTTAACTACAGATAGCAGTATTGTACTAAAGGTGTAAGCGCTGATGAAACCTAATCTCAATTACTCGACGTTACACCATAGTGGATCATAATAGCATGTAAAAACATCATGCCTCCCCATCAACATATCCATCGTGTGATACTATGGTGAATATGAGCTCGTGATTACAGCGAACGTTCCAAAGGGCGGCGCTGCCCTTTGTAATTCAGAACCGTTTCGCAGGTGAGCGAATAACAGCGAAATAACGCTGTTAACGGCATCATCCGACAAGCTCCATCGGGTGCACTTAACAGAGCCGCTCTCTACCCTCGGAATCATTGTTACGGGAAACGTCTGCCGTGTAACGACATCAG
The DNA here is from genome assembly GCA_929113495.1 of Andrena minutula. NCBI lineage: Eukaryota > Metazoa > Arthropoda > Insecta > Hymenoptera > Andrenidae > Andrena > Andrena minutula. Next base: position 72,333,662 of record OV815993.1, on the reverse strand, counting down.
TCGTGACTTAAATGACATCATGCAGTGGCATCAGGCCAGGGTGCAGCGTGTGCGAGCACGTACCGCGTTATTGTTGTCATTACGGCCATTATCGTGGCTCCACCCTCGCTGCTTCCCCCGTTCTCGCGTAGTCCCTTGCCATCAGACTTCGTTCCGACGACAGCGAACGCGTCGCATCGCGCTATTTATTAGTCGATCGCACTGCAAACTGCATCTAGACGAGCCCTCGTTGCTGCGATCTCTGGATCGATGCTCCCTCGCTCTTATCTTCCACAGATTCCATTCGACACTGATACTTCGAGGTATTTCACATTAGACCAGTGTATTGCTTGAGTCCTAGCAAGGAATAGGTGATTTTTAAGCTACTGCAAGTCAAGCTGGTGGTCTTAACCCGTTAATGACACACTACATTTTAGAAAAATGTTAAAAAAATTGCAATCGTCTTTTATGCTTCTAAATATAGGAACTATTTATAAACTTTGATGAAACACTGCTTTTCGAAAAGAGCGTTTGTTTTTGAGTCTATCGAACTCTGTTATATTACAGACGTGGGTGTTAAGGGGTTAAGGATTATTGAAGCTTGGTTTACAATAGCTCTATAATAAAAATACTATACTATTCCTGATTCTCACTAGAAAGTATTATCACTTTCTTCACATCCTCAGTAAACCCTCTCTTTCAAAACGTTCCCTCCAACCGAACTTTCTTAAATATTCCCTTGAGGAGTACAAAGAACCGAAATCAAATGGAACTGTTGAACAGAGTCCCGTATTTAATGCACATCTTTTCAAGGTTCGAGTCTCAAAGGGGCCATCGACGACTTGTCTTCAACCGACGCAGGCGAAACCTTGCTGAAAACACGCAGGACCATTGTGAGTCCCTCGATTCACGAGTGTCAGTGGCGTTTCGCGTTAATCACCCCCAGGAGACGTTTCCCTTTCACGCGGCACCCTGAAGCGCCATATATGCGTGCACGGAAGAGCGGTCGTCGTTATTTTCGCCGATCTTCTTCGCTGTTTACGGGACTTTGTGATTCGTCGCGTGCAGACCGTGCCTGGAAGGAACAACAAGCCGGGGAGAAAAGATTCGAGCGTAGCCGAGGGTCGAATGGGCCAGACATATTGAAAAGAGACGCTCCTCCCTTCCCGATCTCCGTCGACCTAACGAGAGAACAGATCGAGCCGCCGCGTGGTCTTTTGTGACCGACGTAATTGTGTTCGGAGGGGACACCGACCCCGAGGACTCAGAGAAAATTGCAGTGTAACGACCGTGGTCGCGTACAGGCCTCTACAGATGATTTTTAATGAGCAAAGTCGATAGTGAAAAACCTCTTTAGCGTAGTTTGTTTTAATAACGATTCCTTGGAGCTCTCCTTGCACACACTTGCTAGGATAAACTGGTTAAGATGTCACGTGTATCCTTGCGCTCCTCTGCTTGCTCTGATGTTTGACGAGCTCGTATCCTCCTTACTCGATTGTCACGTCTATCAGGCAAGTTGTAAGCTGATAACGTCCATCAGCGATTTTGCAAATTCAGTATCTAACCATCAACGTATTCACTTTCCATATCAAAATCCATATTCATATATGGAGTTGCAGTAATTACAAGTACGAGCTGTCATTCTAAGGGTATAATCAGAACCCAGTTAAGGCTTCCATGTTCAAAGCTTCGGCTCCCTCAAACTACATCGCAAATCCGTTTACTCTTCGCCGAGTATTGCATATTGATACTCACTGCTCACCCTCTCCACAACCGTTCCACGAAAGATGCCCTTGTTAACTTAACCCTTAAACGTATACCGTACCTATTTGGCAATAACCCTCTTTTCAGATTAAAAAAGTATAGAAGAATTTGATGGATTTTTTAATTTATATTTCTACGGTTTACTGCCACATAAATTGGTAATTTAGAAATATTTTATTACTTTTGGGAAAATTATGCATTAAGGATTAATTACATTTTCGATCTAGCATGGTATTTCGCCACTTTCAAGCGTCGCATTGGTACCAAACACTGCAAGATTTCCCTCGTCGATTGCCAGTTACAAGGAGCCGGAATCAAACAAACGGAAAGACACTCGCGCCGCTGTCAAACAGAAAAGTTGCAGGCGAAGAGCCCGACGAGCGCGACGCAAACGAAGCTCGGCGCGGGTTTGTGCGTCGCGTTGCCTCAGACAAATTTCCGCCCATTCGCAGTCGGGGTATTAACGTCGGGGTTAGGTCTGAGGGTCGTCAGTCGTCGCGACTTGCCACCGCTCCGCTTAGGCTCTCGTGCGCGTACCGGAAGTTTCGGTATACACGGGGAGCCCTCGCGACGACGAGAAGCTCACAGAAGCTATCGCGGTTCGCCTGCTGACTCTGCCGCGCGTCTTATCCGCACGGCAATCCAAACTTTGCTAAGTCAATAGAGGCGGTCCTGGGGCCCGGGATGAGAGGCTTCCTCGTCCTGCTCTTCGATTAGTTTCGTCCTGGAGCCCCGTGCTTCTCGCTCGTCCAACTTTCGAGTCGTCACGGCCGAGTGGTTTGTCTTTCTTCGACTTCCTTCCTCCCCTACTTTCCTCTCCACCCCCGTTCCCTCGTTTCACCGCCATGAACGAGGTAAACGACTCGCACACAGGTGACTCGCGGGATAGGTACGTTACGTTCTTCCTCTGAGCTCCGGCAACGGTGTGCTTCCGTTTAGTGTTGAAGATGCGGGAGCAGTGGCGCACTTAAGTAGGATTTAATCTTGGGGAAGCAGAGTTGAACGGATAAAAATACAATAAAATTCATTAGGTGATTATAGAAATTTATTCTGAGAATAAGGTTCAGTTTTCCTTTCTTCTTACAAGGAAGAAGATTCTTTATTTGGGGAGTGACTGGGACCCTTGCCTGCCTCTTGGTGCACAACTATGCGGGGTGTTTCATTTCGGAGTAATGAAGATGATGGTCTTTAACACATTCACAGTTTAATCTATATATGATCGTAGAAAGTATAATTAATCAGACTTTTGTAAAGGATACATAAAAAATTAGAGAATACATTTCTACATTCGCTGAGAATTGACCAACAGAAGGAATTTTGAAGGAATTAACACGTTCATGGATTTTAAAGTTTAAAGTTCCCCGTAGACGTTAAATGAAGATTTAAATTTCAGAATTGAATTACAGGAAATTGAGGGTTGTATTAAATTCGTCACGCTTCCAACCTTCGTTTTCCTCTGCTTCATAACGCATGACCAGTGACGCGTTAACAGTATAGTCTGCATACAGACTAGAGAAAAATTTAACGATTCATTACGGGAGGCAGTCGTAGCCAGGTTAATTAAACCAAGGAATAACCCCGTGGAGTTCCGTGAACGAGCTCGTCGGTCTTCGCGGAGAAACAAGGTCTCCTTCGAGATTCAATTAACCAATAAAAGCACGTCCAGTTACGATTAAAAGGCGCGGATAAAAATTCCACCGTTCAGTGGCTTAATCAGAAGGACGAAGGGGAAGGGGGTTTTGGAGGGGGTTGGATCGTAATTCCCGGATAGCAAATATTAACGAAGGTAAATGAATCGAAAGAGAACTGCGGAGGTCTTCGACCCTGCGAAAGAAGGGAATCGTGGGAGTTCCGATCAATCGAATTATTCTCGTTGGAAAAAGGCGTAATTATATAAGAGTCGGCGAGTGGTCCGTGGCTAAATCGTCAGAGACAAAGGGACCATCTTGCCGCCGGTTTCTTTTCTCCTCGGTCGATGATTAAAGGCGTGCGCCTGACAGCGGGATGCGCGTGAAATAAGGGAACGATGCTATATCTCGTTTGCTGGCAACGTTGTTACCCCCAACTCCCTCCTTGGAAATAAAAATCTCATTTGCCGTTGCAATGAATTTGATACAACGGCCTGCAACTTAAATGCAGCGACGGGCAAAGTGCGGATTGTAATTAAGTGCACGGTTCGAGACAGTTTTCACATTGGTTAAGAGTCTTTTGTTATTCTTCTGTTAGTCGAGGATGCAACCGATAAGGGTTGTCTAACAATTTTTTTTCTTCTCGTTTACCAGTCCAATGTCATAATTTAAATATATTCTAGCATATACTATAGTATAATCTAGTAATACTATAGCATAGAATTTTATTTTTGGCAATTAGAGTGTTTTTTACGAGGATTCTTCAATTGTAAAAAGAAACTCTAACATTAAAATATCTTTGCCCTGCAAGTTTCTCACCCAGCCTCGAACAAGAATTCAAAGATGTGAAAGACTATGTAAGTTCTAGTTTGTCATTCCATGGTTCGTTGGAAAAAGATCCAACGGAAAGCAGAGGGGAGAGAAAAACATTCGCGTATCGTTCCTTTTTCCATCATTCAAAAGCGCTCACTGTCGCAGGAAACACGTGGCGCGAGATAAATGTCCTCGAGCTGTTTTTCTACGAGTGTTTCCCGCTCATTAACAACCGTTGCGCGGTGTAACGACATCGATTCGCGTCCCCTCTTAAAAAGCCCCCGACGCTTATCCTTCCACGGTGGTTACTGTCCTCCCAACAACGAAATTCTTAGGGTTCCTCCCGCAGTCGTAAATTCGACCAGCAGGAGAACCCAGCGGCGCATACTTTGCGCCGCCATAATCGAAGAATAATGAGGTAATTAAACATTCGGGGCTGACTTGTTCATCCCGCCATCATCAATCTTGTTTTTTCACCGCGTTGTCTAACGATCGGTGTTCCTCACACCCAACACAACTCGATTCTTCTATTATTATTTTTTACAGCAACAAAATGACTAGATCGAGAACAACACTTAGTATCCTGCAGCATCAAGCATGCGAATCCACGATGAGATTTTACGTGAGACTTTTCTATCTTGAGACAAAATTCTCAGCAACTAACTGTAAATAATGGAAATAGTCGCGAGAGATGAGATTTTTGAAAATATAGCATTAAATCGATCGTGCATAGGTAACTTCTATAATTATTATTATAAATTAATTTAAAAAAAACCGCAACTTCTTCAAAGATGCATAAAAACATGGTTCAAATTTCAGGTAAATCGAATTCCTAGTTTCTTAAAAAAAAATCCCAAATTTTGCTATGTTTTTAGCTTCAAAAATAGGATTCCCCGTAAACGCTATCGATTTATAGTACCTATTAATAATAGTACCTATTAATAATTTTACGGATCGAATTTTTCCACGAGGAAGAAACCACCCTCAGCCACTGAGTACCGAGAGTGTTCAGAGCAAACGGATAGCCTTACAGTCAATAATCCACTCCCGCTTAGCTATTTCGTATCCGCCAGTGCTTTTCGTACGGCCTGTTATACAAAACTGCCTCTCGACGTTCCCGTGTATATCGAGTCGCCCTGTCGGGGGCTGGCTCGCGTTGAAGGAAAATTAAACGGGCCGCTCGTTAGTACGTCAAATCGTTTTTGCGCCGCGTCGGTTAGCTGCCCCTGGGCCACCGTCCGCGCTTAATCATGTATAATTAAGCGGCGTTTCACGTTCTTTCACGCAACAGGCTGTCCGTGCGTGTGCAACAACGGTCAATCTCATTACAATGCCAAAAATGGCTCGTATTTGGCAATCAGGCCGCGGAAAGGGGAAGCGGGGGTTGGTATAGGCGGAGCGACGAATCAGTGGCTCGATTGAAAAGCTCTCGTCGTTTTAACCGTTAATTCGTCCAATTCGACCCTGCTCGGTGGCGATATCTATCATTACGTTACATGGAGAAAAATTACGTTTGATGGCCGGCTGCCGGCCGGATTGACATCATTTGCCCCGATCCCGTTTAACAGAGGATCACGCGTCCACGAATTCCGATCGAGCTCGAGCACACTCGGCTTCGTTTCGTCAACGAGACCGTTTCGATCACTCTGTCCTCTGTTGAAAAAAAAAAACAATCGGGGAAATTGCTTCACCCACCCTCCGATGGCGCTTGCGTAGAAAAGCGTTCTTTTTAAAGTGTTCTTCAGCGGACAAAGTATTTGCGCCGTGTCCACTCGACGATTCGAATGTGAACTGCGAGGGTTGAATGAAAAGTGAAGCCTGTGATTTTGTAGCTGTAGATCGCGTAAGGATGTTGCAATAAATCCGTGTAACTTTGTTATAAATAAAGGAGAATTGGGAAATACCAATTGAGAATTGGAAAAGATGCCTTTTGTAATTTCTGTTTAATTTCTGTATAATCGACAATGTATAATACACACAGTGGCGGATTTAACGGGTGGCCGATGAGTCTGTCTAAAAAGGCTATCTAGGATCCATCTCCGAAAAAGTTATAATTTTATCTAAACACTATATTTTTATTTTCCATAATTTTCATACCACACGTAAATTTATTTGTAATTCTGTTATGTATACAGGGTGCCCCAGAATGTTTGCCACCTACGCCTTTTTCCTTAAATCCACCACTGTATAAATCTTCCATCGCATTAATATTCTAATCTGTTAGTTGTTATTCAACTCTCCTACATACGACACGAATACCAACGATCTAATTACTTCTTGTGCGCTCTTCTTCGGAAGCAGGATGCTAAGCTGATAACTTCAGCGCAAAATATGAGTACAGAAAATTAGTTAAGTTGCTCCGGCACACCGCCCAGCTAACGAAGTGAAATCAAAGTCGTAGGAGTAGCGAGAGCGTGGTTGCTGGAGCGAAGCTCGGTATGAAGGAAACGGAGGAAGAATCTAGTACCCAAGACTCCTTCACCGGAACCACCACCTCGTCTTCCTCACAGCTTTCTCATATTCGGGAAGCAGCCAATAAGAAAAGTTTCAAAGTCCCGCGTTGGGGGAACAAAAGCTATGCATAGATTTACATCGCGGCTGCTCCTGTTCGATTCGCGTCACGGCACGGAGCTTTATGGTCGTTCTGGTATTCTCGGGGGCTCGACCGTGCCGATTTGTCGATAATGTGTACGAGGGAATCGTCTGCTCTTCGGGGAGGAACGAATTATTACTAGTACTCCCCAACGATCGTGGACGAGGACTGTTTTTCAAAGTTAAAAGTGATTTGCTCGTTGGCTTCGCTCGTCAAGTGATCGTACTGCGTCTTCGAGTTCACTTTCTTCGCTTTTCCTCTTTGAAATCGCAAAGGTGTATGGGTAACTTATAATTTAAGGCTAAAAGGAACATTTAGAAAATGAAAAGACCATGTTTACTGTCTCCCTCGTCTTTACACAGAATGGGCCTCTGTTTTCGTCTCACTGAAATGAGTTCTCCCTTCTTGAGAGCTCAAGAAAATAATTCTCTGCAAAACTTGTGCGACTGCGAGGGAGAGGTTACACGGTTAAAACGTTTCTCTTGTAAGTAGAGGCGTAGTTCTCCACCTTAAAGCATAAAAAATTATTCCAGCAAGGAGTTGCGCGACCGCGGCGAGTGCGTTACACCGTTGAACCGCTTTCCTTCCCTAATGAAGACGTAGAAGCCGCTCCAAAGTCGCCTCCAACCCCCATTTCGTTTCAATGAAACTTGTTCAACGTGGACTAGCGTAAACGATGGAGCCTTTTCGTGAACTATGTACTCTCCCACATTTCTCGGAGTAGCAAACAGCACGGTGGATGAACAAGATTTATATCCAAACGCGAAAGAAGTCAACTTCTACAACATCTTATCCAGAAGTATATACATGGTGTGCAGAACCGATACCTGACGCAAGAAACAAGTTAAATCAATTTCATTTAGGGTTTATACAAAAATCGACTTTTGAATACTAACAGTTAAAACCGGTTTTCGAATTCCAGGATTACAAAAAACCTGTCGAAACCTGTTTTCGAATCCCAGTATTCCAAAAAAACGGATAATTCCGGTTTTCGAATTTTTACAAAATAAGTATATAATCAAAACAGCAAAAAATTATTTATACTTATCTATTTTAAAACTTGTCAGTTTTTTTTAATATTTACGGAATTACCTAAATAGAATAAAATAAAATAGACTCCATCTATACAAAACCAAATAAATAAAAAAAAACTGAAATAACTGAAATCCGTACAAAATATAAATTATATATCTTTACTTCATTTAATATTTTTTTTCAGGAAATATAAATGCATGAAGATTAGTTTTACATTAAACTTTTACTACACTATACTTCTGCATTTCAACTCAATATGTCAACATTTTAAATTAAATAATTAATTGACTTGTATACTTTAATCCTACTATCTAAAACCTGTGTTTAAAATTTAAAAACAGATTTTCGAAACACTGAAACCCACTTTATAAAACACTCACACTTACACTATGTCACATGATAACATGACAACATTCAGATTCGATGTGACCCCTTAAACGCCTCATCCATCCTCAAACTGTTTTAGAATTACTATAACTAAGTTGTCTCTGTAGAAGCATCCTGATAGTTTCGCAAAACAAGGCCCACGTCCGAAAATAACAATTCCGAATGAGCAGGGAGCCTCTGGCGAACACAGACGCTCAATCATCGCCGTTCTCCGGAATAAAATTCATTCGCAGCCGCAGCGGGTGACTCCAAACCATCCGTTTCAGTCTGACGGGCAATGTGGCGTGGGGGAATGTTTGGAATTCGAATTTTCTCGCAAATGCCGGTTCCGCAGGGCGGGTATAATACAGCGAAGTCTGTGTTTTTTCACGTCGGCTGACGATTCTGCAAAGGTTCGCGATGTCACGGTCCCGCGATATTTCCCGGTAAACCGTGCAATTCCAATCGCCCGCCCCCTCAGCGTTTTCGGTCACCCTTGTCGTCGGCCTCTTCGCGTCTTTGTTATTCTTTTTCCCCTCGATTTTCACGCGACAGCGAGTGTATTTCCCGATTCTTGGCGATCGCTGCGACTCGCGCCTTCTTCCGTGTTGTTTGTACTGCCTGTTCTGTTCTTCGGAAGCATCCTGTGAGCCGGAGTAACGAATATTTCGAAGGTTGTGGACCGCTTTGAGTGAGCTTACCGTGGAGCTGAATCGATGCAAGCTGCATTGTTGCCTCGAGATGAGTTAGGATTGAGGAATTGACGGGTTACGGATGATTTTGTTTGAACACACGCACGTGTGGGTTAGTAATAAAAGATATGTTACTGTATCTTCAATTCCTGACGTGATCAAGTATGGTAGAGACAATAGGATTCAAGGGAAGCCGAGCAAATAGCTCGATGCTATGCAGGGGTTGAGTTGAGCGAGGATCCTTACAGGGAATACGTGATTGCATGGCCTGTGCGTTTGATGACGAGAATATAGTGACTTGAGGTCATCTACACAGACGTTGGCGAGTATTAGGATGCCTACTCTGGGAGGACTAAGTAGTAATTGTTGTGAGAAACGTTGCAAATTCATTGAAGAACTGTGAGAAATTTTACTGTATTTGGTATTTTAAATTAAAACTGGTGAAAAGTATTCAATCTGTATTCTGATATAGCATGTAGGTACTCTAATACTTGTGAACGACAGTGTAGCTATTGATTGTCTCAGGCTAAGTGACTATTTGCAGACACAGGGACTTGAGGAATTTCTTCGCGGAGCGGAGAAAGCAAGGGTGCTCTCTGGTATTCGAATCACATAGCACTTTCGCGACTTTCCCGGAAGGTTGAACTTGACACTGCGTGCTTCCTAAAAAAATCTACCAGTTAATACTCTAAGAGAAAACATGAGGACAGTTGAATTGCAATACAAAAGCACACCTTCGAACCTGTTAAGCGAAGTGGTCCAAAGTGAACATCCAACAAAGAATCCTTCAAAGACAAACATTCAAAACACAATATCTCCATCTTAAGTCCATTTCTAAATAAGACCGCAGCAATAAACGAGCCCAATTTCCCTCGCGTTTCTTGGGCAATTGCAGGGCCATTGGCGACGCATCGGTCAGAGGCGCAGACGGGGCGCGTAGCTGAAGGACAGAAAGGGAAGTTCGTTGCTTTGACGGCGAAGCATCGGGTGTTTGCCAGTCGCTGAAAGCGAAGCGCCATCAGGGAAGCCTTTCCCCTGGGTATTTTTCTCTCGGCGCTGAAGCCGTTTGCAAAACACGCTTCGCAGTGGGAGGCGGGGTGGGCGGGAAGAAGGGGGAGTAGACCGCGAGGAGAACGAAGGGCTGGGACGCCGCGGAGGACAGCGGATAGAGAAAGCCGGGGGAATAATTTATTCGAGAGCGAGAGTTTGCGTTCGACTTGGTCGCGAGGCGTTGTCGTAGTCGATCTTAAATGAAAATGATTTCCCCGGGGAAGAAAAAGCGAGTGGAAGGGCCGTGAACGAGGATGGGGCGAGGCATCTTGGGCTAACTCCCACGGCCCTGAAAAGACAGCAGCGTCCGCTTCCTCCCTGGCTCGTCCGTTCGTACTCGGGAGCACGAGAGGAATATAAATTCCTACGAATTAATGTTATTCTCCTTGCGGTTCCGCCGGCCCTTCCGCGGCGAAGGGATTACCGTACTTCCAGCTCCTTTCGATTCCTTCTCCTCGATCGAACGACCGGCCGTGTTTACGTCTGCGCATAAATTTCCGCGGGCGCTGGTTAACCGGCGATTCAGGAACGATTCGCAGCAACAACGGGGGTGGATATTTAAATGTCGGTGCAACGTCGGGGGGAGGGTAAAACGGCGAACGCTGGATGCAAATGACGTTGGGAGTGGAGGGTGTACAGTGGGTATAAGGAAGCCTGGAAATAAACGATTGCACCATATCCTAGGGGTTTACACATTGTTGCTTTAGAGTTTGTATTTGTAGTTACTGCTGGGATGGCTTCACTGAGGTTAACTATTATATTATGGAAAGTGGATAATTCATTTTTCTTGATGTAGACTATTTAAGAAAGTAGGGGAGACCGGGGCTTGTTGCTTCAAGGGGTAGGTTCACTAATTGTTAATAACTTTGCACCGACAGATGCTCTATTGCGGAAACATTCACTGTAGAAAGAAGTCACTTCTACTCTGCCATGTATTTATGTCCGTTTTAACAGTTTGTCGAAAACTTGACTATGTAAGTAAATATTTTTTCTTAAAGATTTTATTTTTTCACGCTCTATGTAGATATAATAGAATAAATGTTAAGGGTCTGTTTTAAAGTTTGTTTATTAGACGATTTATTGACATAGTATTTTTGTATATACATAAATAATTGAAGGTTATATAGACTATTGAAGTCGAAATGATCGGTCGCGGATGGTTGACTACTAAGGTTTACATTGTTATTTTGTTAGTCATAAAGCGATTTTTATTTTTTGTTTACTGGGTTTAGCCGGGTAAGCATAGGGAAAACAGTCCCAGCATCAATCTTAGTATTTATGTGTACCAAATAATGCTCTTTGCCTAAAAAAACACTGAGAGATATTTCAGACCTCTACCCTCTTTCGTTAGGGTGATACGGGGATAATACATCCTAAACTTTACAGTATGTTATAAATACATTATAATTCATTTTTAAGTTGAAAAAATCTCCAGCTTATTAAAATATGAAAGAAAAAATTAATGTTTTATAATGAAACATCGCTTGTGGCATTGTGTTATTTTATTACCACTGAGATAAGTTACTATAACATTTTCTTAACTGATTGTACCTACATATAGTCAACCTACCCCATACTATAAGTCAACCAACCCCGATCATGGGGCTGTTTGAAAGGTGTGGAAGGTGTTTGAAAAATATTAAAATATCTTAATTGTTGTCACATCGAGTCAACATTAATAATTTAATCAGGTAGCCAAATGTATACCCTATCAAATATACTAGCCGGTTTAATAATATTTCGCCCACATAATTTATTAAAAACCGAAAACTGAAAAACTGACCTACCAGCCCCGGTCTCCCCTACACATACCGTGTTAACGTCGATCCTACAAATTACTTCCCAACGTAATCAGTACCGCAGAAATCATCCCCCTTACAAAACAGAATATCTCATAATAATTCTAATTTACAAAATTCCCCCCGAGTCCCCGGAGTTCCTCCCGATACTCCACTTCCGAAACTGTCCGAAAGAAGGAAGCCGCCAGTTTTAATTCGGAAATTAGAGTGAGCGACAAGTGGGGTTGGCAACTCCGGCGCTATCAGAATACGTCGGCGGGGGTGGGCGAGCGGTCGCGGTCCGAAGGGTGCAAAGTTTCCCCGGCCGCGACGAGTTTCGCAGCAGCCCTCGAGATAGGAGAACGGTCCTCCAGCGACGCGGCGGCGCGAAAATTCAGGCTGATTCGTCTCTGCCAGGCCCTTCTCCGTGCCTGGCAGAGCAAGAGGGTGAACGGCGACGAGGAGGTGGCGAGACGGCACAAGGACGAACGGCGTTCAACTCGAGGGGGGGTGGGACGGGGATGTGCCGCCTCTCGGGGCCTATTTGTAAATCAGTTCCCGGTTGCTGGATCCTGATAAACGTCCTCGTTACGCGAAAACGTGCCGGCGACGCGATTATTTAACATCGCGACGCCTGCAAGCAGGCGGGAGCGGGCGAGCAAGCGAGCAAGCAACCGCCCCCTTCCGAAGCATTTGTCTCCCGGTGGCCCTTCGCGCCCCCGCCGGTAACGCCCGTGCGCCCAGGACGCGCCACGGGATCCGCCGTGTCGTTTGCACTGTGCACGTCGTATCTAAATTGCAAATATCCGTGCCGCGAGATCTCGATCGAACCGCGGGGACGAGACGGCCGCCTGGACCGTGCGGAACGATTACGTGGCGGAGAGGCTCGCTTTAACGAGGGGCAGGGGGATGAAGAAGCGGAGACGGTTATAGGCTAGCGTTACGTCGAGTTGCGCAACGGATGTTATTGTGGGTCGTCGCGGCGCAATCACAGGTGGACGAGGGATCAAAGACAACTGTCGTTTCGCAAACGATTCTGCGAAGAACACTGCAGAGATATACTTATAAGTAGTCAGAGTCGCGATCAGATCTCTAGTACGAGGGTGTGCTGTAACGAGGTGTTCGAGTTATTATTGTACAGAGTGGGGCACGTGTAGGAGGGAGAAGCTTCTCCCCCTGGACCAACTAACAAGAAGTGCAGCTGACGGGGTGTCTAGAGTGATGTGCGTGTCACCCAGCCTTTCATATTCAGTCATAAGCTCAGCCTTGGTAATTTAAAGTCTAGTATTTCGATTTAATTCATCTCCTGTATTTTATATTTTTATAACAGTCATTACACCACGGTCTGAGCCGTTCATCCCTGTAGAAATGCTCGTTTCTCTTGCTTCAGGTATAAAGCGGCGAGTCGATGATATCGCTAGAAAAAGACCAGTTGCGCTTAAAGCTCCCGTTTGTCGGTAGGACGTAAAATAACCGGCGAGATTTCACGGGTAACGCTCGCGTAATCCGTTTCGATCGTCGCGCGCTTCTTTAATGGGAAAACTTCGCTCCCACCCCGCCGCGTACCTGCAGATAACGCGTTCATAATTGAAATCTCGGCCAGCCGCGGGTTCCTCCGCGGGTGCCTTTTAATTTTTAACCGTTCCGTACCGGTTTTACATTCTTTTAAGCGTCGCGTTCCCAGACGGTTCTCCCCGCGAAATTACGCGACAACTGCGCTCAGATACGTACTCGCTAAGTCGTTAAGAGAACTTTTTGCAGTTCTTGGGCTACGAGTGCTCGTAAGAAAACGACCGCGTAACCGAGAGGTGGGGGAGGGGAGGAAGAAGGGTTGAGATCCCAGAGGGTGGCTAGAAGAAGGAGATGGTCCACCAGCTTCATCGCCACGTGTCTGCCGAGCGACGATAACTTTCAGGATTTCGGCTGTACCCATATTTACCCGTCAACCGGAGATGCCGCTAAAAGTGCACCGTTCCGGAGGGGGGCGACTAGATCGATCGAGGGGAGGAGGCGGAACACCAACATTATCGTCATCGCGGGCCTCGTAATGGAGTGCTGTTGACGCGACGTTGACGACGACAGTGAAGGATCGAGGAGAAATTTTCCTCCGTCCAAGCTCGAGCGACATTTCTGTCGATCAAGCAATTAGGCGCCGCAACTTCTCTCTGCCCCTGTCTTTTTCTTCCTCGCGAGAGCGGCCATCATCGATGAAAACGCCTTTCGATTGATCGACGGAAGTTTCGTCGATGCTCGACCTGGGTGGACGATGAAATTCGTTGTTGGTACGGTGACCGATCGGGGGAACTGTTGAACGCTTGAGGATGTGAACGATTTTGCTGTAGGGGTATGTCTAAATGTTGGATTTCGTGGGAGATAGTGTGTTTTGTGAATGGAAGCTGCTGGTTGAAGTGTTTAACGGGACTGGGCAACCAAGTCGATCGTAAATCAGGTATTTTTTGCGAATTAAATGCAAGGAGATGAAAGCATGCACATATTTTTTTGTTTATAAAATGTGCACTACCATTACGTAGAGTAATTTTTTTTTACTGTACTAGTCACAATTTGTATTCACCTCCTTGTAATTAATTCGCAAAAAATACTTGATCTCCGAGCGATTTGACTGCCTAAGTAGTCTTCTTAATGGTAGTGTATTATAATTACGAAAGGATCCTAATGAACATAAATTCAGTAAGTACTAGTTTCTGAAGTATTCAGTTTTGTGGTATTGCGAATTGGTTGGTATTTTGCTATAGCGTATGCAAATCATAAAATTCCAACATTGAAAGAGGAAAGAATTAGTCGTTATAATTTATTCAGTCAACACTGACATGATGTCTCATGTCGCTGACATGATGTTCCTATTCAAGGTCATCAATGGGTATATTGATTGCCCTGAACTTCTTGGTTTAGTTTCCTATAATGCCCCAGTGAGGCATATGCGTACTAGGCCGCTCTTCTTTCCGAGTCATCCAAAATACTATCACTTTGCAGTTGACCCAATTAATAGAGCGATGATAGTGGCCAACGAAATCTTTAGCGGCGTTGACCCTTTTTTGCGGTCCCTAAACTCGTTCAGGACATCGTTACATATGCGTATAGAGTAACAAAAATTGGTTTTAACATGCTAGCTGTGTTGCTTGTGATACCAAGGTTGTTCCTCTAATTGTCTTTACTACTTTATTAATCTTATTACACACTTAATACTGTTTAATATTTGTGCTCAGACTCTGTAATTCTTACTGTATATTAATTCGTATACTATGGGTTTTCCCGTATATTAATAATAATAATAATAATAATAACACTACGGGACACCTCATTCGTGGGCTTCGAAGAAGCTTTTTTAACAGATTTCCTCCCACACAAATTTCATATAGGTATTGGTTATTTGGCAGTTTTCGTATCCTCCCCACCAGAATCGTTATTTTAATTTTAATTTTGATCGCTATGCTATCTGTATTTTTATACAGCTCTATCAATTTTTTATTCACTCATATTTCGTATTATTCTGCAGCGGAGTCTCGATACGGTCGAAATATTATTGGAAAAATATTCCTTACAAAATATCTGTGTTTTGTTTCCGTCACTCTCCTCCCTCATTGTTATTCCCTAATAAATATTCCACTCTATCAAAATCATACTCACTCTTTCCATCTACTCACACACACTTCATTTTTTCCCTCGTATATCGTGCTTTAAAGGATCCCACTCGACCAAGTGACCACAGAAAACACTACCAGCCACGAATGCGACCCGTGGCCTGCCATAATTTTTCATTACCTTCGAAGCGGTTTTGTCCGCGGCACGGCGCAAACGATGATCCCAGCCCCGATTGAATATTGCTCCTGCAACGAGCATGCGGTTGACAGGAGGATGACAAGGACGTTGAAGGATCGAGAATGGGCGTGACGTATTTTTTTCCCTGTAGAAGGGGAGGACATTAGTGACTTTGGCATTGTGACGGGTAAGGTCACTCGATTCCGGTCAAGAGTCCGTGTCCCGAAAGGGTTCTCGAGAAAAATCCTCGATCCCGATCTCCGGCGACTATCGGATGATAAACGAGAGAAGTTCCCACCCACCTCTTTTTCATCGCCCCATACCGACCGATTCGACGTGTTACAGTCAGATTCCACTGATTAATGTCCGTCTAAGGTGAGCGCCAAGCCGCTCTCAAAACCTTGCGTCACGTTCCGCCGCGGTGCGAAAATTTCTAAGCAGCTCCTTGATTAATATCTCTTCGACGGGGAAGCTTCTCTGCCTCGGGGCCTTCGCCCTCGCGGATCTGGACAACGAAATTTCTGTGGTAATTTATAGATTGGCTTCTAGCGGCGTGCTTAAGGAAAGAGCTGAAGCAATCCTTAACATGTACTGTGGCACGTAGACCACCTCGCGATTTTCATCGGCAGTGAAATTTTTATTCAAAGGAAACAGGTATTCTTCAATGTCGTCGAAATTAAAATATAATAGAAATTGCCTGATATTATTGAGAATATTACGCAACTACTATTTTTCTATAATTGAATATAGCAATTTGTGTTTCTCATCACTTTTTAATCTTCTTATAGTCCTATCAAAAATCTGAATTTCCACCGTGGCACCGTGGTTGATCCATCGACAAGTATCGAGCAGTGACAAAATGCTTTCTTCGAGAAAAGTAGTCCCTCCTTTATTTTTCATGGTTACTTTGGTATGAGATACAAACAGGAATATTTGCTGCAGAAGGAAAATTCTCAGGGAAATAAGAAGTATACAGACAGACGAGGAACAAGTAGACTGCTACTTCCTGTATTTGCTTCTTTCAACAGGACGATCTCGAAGTTCGCCCTGTCTTCATCTTAACGTAATCGTCGATGCATGCTTCGAAGTTATCGATCTCTTGAATAGGTAATATTAAAGCGTAAGAGTCGAACAAACTTTTCAGTTGCATCACAGATTGCTGTTCATCTATTTACACAGCGAACTCTTTCCCACTGATCCCTCTACTCGTTCTAATTCTCGAATTCAATGGAATTTGATTCTCTTTATAACAATTTCAATCAACACGCAATGACCAAACACTCAGTGCCCTAAAATATTTAGACCAATATCGTCATTCCCAACAATCAGCAAAGAACCGCGAAAAAACCTCAGCCAAGAAGCGGAAAGAGCAGGAATGCTAACACGATAACGCAAATTATTCCCGCCATATCCGAGCGTCGTCTCGACGACGTTTTCCGACCCGCGTTCCCGAATTCGCGGCACCAAACATCCGCTAACATCTACAGACAGCCCAGCCTCTACACTCGTGTAAGCACACATCCCTGCTACATCCAGTGGAACGCAAAAGTTCCCGTAATCCCGTTTGTTTTTCGCGAGTGTACACACGCGAGTGTGCAAGGCCGGTCCGCGAGCGGCAAAGAGTAACAAGCCTCGTCAAGGCTCGAATCGATTTGCTTGCACGTGCAACTGCCTCTGCATCCTTCTACACAGCAGTTTGCACTTTTATTTGCCGACTTAGCCCGCCGTGGGCGCGTGCACGCGAGTTTCTCGGTCTCGCTGCGATGTCTGCGCGGGAGCCGCGCTCGCCTGTGCGGAAAAACGTGTGGGTTTCGCGTGGGCGGATGGAAAAGGGACCCCCGAGCGAGGGGTGGGCGGCAGACGGGAGTGGATAGACGTAGAGAGGTGCTGTGGGAGGAGAAGGGAGGTTGGAAATCTTTGGGAAGAAATCGAAATTGCAGGTTTTCGTCGAAACGCTGGACCGGTGGGACGTGACCGAATTGCCAGAATAAGGGACGTCGCGTGTTCCAGCGCCAAGATAAATAGGATATTCCGGGATAAATGCTTACCTACGTGCTTTCAAATGGTATCGAGTGTTCCCTCCCGCCTGCCAGGTGGCCCTCGCACCCTCCTCCCCGTCTCCGCCGCCCCTGGAATTTACCTACAAAGGGCGAGGACACACCTTCTCCGCGTAGCCGTGGCCCCTACCGCACGAGCGCATTACTCAGTCGACATACCGCGAATTAAATGAACCGAATAATTGCAGCCACCGTGGCTGCCCTCCACGGAGACCGTGAATCTCTTTTGCCTTTCGTCGTCGCCCTTTGTGCCCTTCGGGGAGCGATTATGCCGAGCTTGAATGCTGGAAACGCTACAGTCCACTTCTCCGAGCAAGACCCGGCCATCAATGGGCTCTGGGAATTTACGATTCCAACTTAACCCTTTCGTTTTGTACGATTTTTCGGAGACAAAGGAAGACTGAAGGTTCTATGGAATTTTTTTTAATGGTAGCTTGTGTTTGGGGGTTCGTGTTGTTCTAGCGCTGGATCGTTAGGTGGACTTAGTCACTTCGGGTTTTCAGGTATACGGACATTTAGGTAGTGTCCGTTTGACCTCTGTTGAGTCTGAGTTAGGTGCAGCTTAAAATAATAATGAAACTTTCAGTACTTTATATTTATCTATTAAAACTGCAAAATTTTTCTTTCATTAAAAATGTCGGCTGCAGAGGTTGCTGTTGAGGAAAGTTGCTACAGCTTAAAAAAATGGCGAGCAGGATTGAAATGAATGACAATTTTAATAAAAGAAATTTTTTGAAACTTTGAAAGATAAATGTAAAGTATTGAAAGTTTCGTAATTATTTAGTTTATAGTTTCTTTGTAATACATTTCCCCAAAAATCAGCTTCTTTTCAGGATTCTATATGTAATTCTCACTTAAAAGTACCCAGGCTTCGCTGTTATAATAAATAGTAAATATTAAGGCGTTCAAGGTTTCATTTGATGTTCCTGATGTTCAAGGTTTAGTTGAGTCAACCGCATTGTTCAACCAGAGTGAACCGCGCAAATTCGCCTTTACGAAAATTTAGACTAGGGTAAAGGACCCAGTTGCTGACACCTGACCAATTATTGTCACCCTAAGCTATTAATAAGCCCTAATTAAAATAACGGATAAACAAACTATAGAATATAATTTATGGTGTAGATTATAGTTTGAAATACATAATTCTTTTTGTGTATCACTTTACAACGTTTATTTATTCGTTATTTTAGGTAAAATAGCTTAAGGTGACAGTAATTGGTCAGGTGTCAGTAACTGGGTCCTTTACCCTACATTCTGTCGCTGTGCGTATCCTCGTGTGCTGCTTGGCCATTACTACTGTTATGTCTCCTCCATTCTCGTGTACCACGCTACAATCTTCAGATTCACATACTACCAAAACAACTCATCTGAAACTTCTTCAAGTTCCACCGCATTTCCATTCGATGTACGATTATTCTCCAAGTGCCTCGAAGCGTCTGGAATCCCCTCACCAGTTGAACGTCACCATTCACAGCGTAGATACATATGGTTCCGTTCTAAACGGGCCCTAACACCCGTGGCAGCGACAAGAAGCCAGCATTCCGCGTAATTAAATCGACTGCAGCGAGCGCGACACTGGCCCATCGCGTCCCAACTATCCCCTGGAGCGTTGATTAATCGGTGCGAGAGCTCTCGTGCCACGTACGTTACACAAAAACGTTGCGTAACGAGTAAATCCGTCGGCGGATCAACGCGGAGGATCGGTGGCGGACGGGGGCCGAAACAACACGCGCCACGAGCTTTTTCTATTCTCAATAACATAACCATTTCGAGGGCAGGGAATTTCGCCCCCGGCGAAAGCTTGTCCTCCCTGCCCCCCTTCCCCCTCCCCCTCGATCCGAGCAATCCATTCTTGATGCAGCCAATTATCACGCTCAAATAGTCCCGCGACCACATTATTGCTACCTTTCCGCTTCGAATGCAAATTTATCCGGAAAAGCGGGACGCGAAAATTTGCAAGCGGCGGTGTGTCGAGTGGCCCCGGATATCGAGCGCTTCACGGATGCGTTCGACCCCGGCTCCCGAAATCGTCAACGATTCTCCCGTGAGATGCAATATTAAATCTCACGTTCTGTTGCGTCCTTTTTTCCACGGCGGTCGTCACCCGTTTGTTGCACTCTGCCCATTCAGAAGTGGAATTACACGGTCGTTTGCGAGCCAGTTTCGGGATTGTGTGAAGCGAAAGACGAATGGATTTAAAGTGGAACGTATGTGTTATCTTTCGGTACTTCTCGCAGTAATTTTATCGAGATATTCCTTTCCTGTTATGAAAATAGAATTGAAGACTCCTTGTAGAAAACACTATAAGCGCCAAAATTAGAAAAATAAATTTATCTCCAAATGTTCTACGTGCCAATAGTAGGGGAGACCGGGGCAAGTTGATGCAGAGGCAGGTTGATACAGACGAATTATCTCGACACTGTATATATATAGCTCCTTACGTGTGAGATATGTGAAGCTTCTTGATCAATTCTTTACTACGATCTAGGGTACGTCTGTGTACCTTGACTTTAGCAATCCATTTTTAACTGTTTTCGTTTTTATACACAAAAAGTAAATAATTGTGTTCACTTTCCAATCCGTCTTGAGACGGGATAGAGAATTTTATCATTCAAATTAATTGGGCATCACATTGAGTCCTTTGAAGGTAAGGGAATTACGTTTTGTTATTTTGTTTATATGCTCTACATTTGTTTATGGAGATGTTTGTATATAATGACTTCCTGTGGGGTAAGTTGATACGTTTTCTCTGGGGCATGTTGATACTCATGGAGAGTGTATCAATTTTTCCCCGACTACTTTTAATTGGATTTTTCCTTTTATTTCTGGGAAGATGGTACGAAATTATGTCAGAAAAACGAATCGCGGAAAAATACGACAAAATATTTTTCAAAAAGTGTGTGTTGGTGTAGAAAAGGAGTCAAAGCGCCAGAATATACGGAATAGATAAAATAGCTTTATTAATATACATTAATAAAAAGAAGCAAGCACCTCATATTAAAGTGGGATATTCCAGACATCCATATTTTACTCATTAAATGGATATTTTACAGATGTATCAACATGCCCCAGAGCAGTATCAACTTGCCGCGCATTGGGGTAAGTTGATACATTTTACCTTCGTCCAAATAACATTATCTCATTCATTTTGTATGTATTTTCTCAACATTTCATTTACAATATTTTAAAGAGGAAGGACCAAAGTATATTTTAGCGTATTTGTTATTAAGTAATTAATTCAAACAAAAATGAAAAAAATCGAAAACTGAAAAACGTATCAACTTGCCCCGATCTCCCCTAATAGTAATAGTATAGTATAAAATTTAATTTTTGGCACTTCCAGTGTTTTCTAGTATTATAAAAGAACAATTTTTTATTTAATTAAGTAAAATAATTTTTTCCTTTTGTATCAGGCTTTATTATATAATTAATATGAATTATATTAATCTCGAAATTTCTTCAATTCAGCCTCTACAGCTAACGCGATATTAAACCTCTGCTTTATGCAAGTGCACTTACTATTAACTATCAAATCATCCTAGAACGACCTCTTAAACATGAAATATTAAGCTTCGCCTTTTAAAAATCGCCCAGTGGACCTCGTGTGTTTTCACAATAGGAGTACACGCGAGGGACGAGAAGGGTAACGTTCAATGAACAGCAGCGTGCATCGTTATCCGACGGTGTTAATGGGTTTATAATATCGAGACGCTGCAGGCGTCGACAATGAAGATCAGCGCGCTGGATGCATTGAGCAGGAGGTGGTGCAAAATCGTGGGAAGAGATGGGGAGGCCAACAAAAGCGGAGGAAGGGACGTGGCTCCTTTAATCTGGAGTACGAATAGGCGTCGTGATGCTCGACGCTGGTTCCTTACCTCCACACTCACGCCCGTTATCGGTTTTCGATCTAAGACGCGAGCAGCGCAACGAGTGATAACGCCGCGGCTAATATCGTAAACGATAATTTAACCAGGCTTCGTTCACTCGTGCCTCCTCGCGAATATCGTCCCACCATTCGCGCGGAAACTCACGTGCGGGATCGCCATCGAAACTGATACGAGAGGAACTCTTTTCTAGTAGGCAGAATTTTTTAACGTCGTCGATAAATGAGGTATTGAAAGCTTCCACCATAACCGAACACCATATGACAGTAGAGCACAACGTGCCACTGTCGACCACTATAATTGATCGTTAACTGGTGACCTATAATTCGAAGTGGACTTGGAATCACCACTGACTAACTGGTTACTGGAGTATCTACATGTCCACCTGTCTGAGCACGGATTATCCCATAAGATTCCGTCTGTGGGAAGCAAAGTGCCAAAACAGATGGAAATCTGAAACCACGACATCGACAGAGTTTCCGTCTATAGGTAGTCTATTCTTCAATCTACCTCCAACCATTCTTTTAACCAACCAGCTAACTTGATCACAGACACTAACTTCATACAAATACCTTGAGATCCCCAATGCAACTATCCCTCGTGCAATGTGGAACGAATATCCTTGCACGAGGCTAGGGTTTATATTCGAAAGCCTCGAGTAGTCGCATCGACAAAGATACCAGCGAAGGCCGCCAGCCGGAAATACAGATGAATTCGGCCGACAATCAACGATACTGTCGATCAATCATCGCCCACCCCCCACCCCATCCAGGGGGGGGGGGAGGGGATAGCGGTTGATAGTCATTAATTAAAAGCGGAATTCGCGCGAATGAACCGGCAATGAACACTTGACCGGTCGGCTGGGCTCGTGGAACATCATCCCGATCGGTTTGAAGTGGCCCATCCACCCCTGTTCCGGCTACGCGAACAGGGACGCTCGAGGGTGAGACTGGGAAGTCCGCGTTGGCTAGGGGGCGAGCCCTGAACGCACGGCCAGCCCCCCCCCCCCCCCTTTCGGTCCAGACCGATCCGAAAACCGGCCTGGCAGCCCTGCAATTTCGATTCGGCTCCGCGGCCCTGTAATTTGATCAATTAACGCCGTACGACCCTGGCTGCCGTACAGGATGCTCACTGTAGCCAGGAGAGGGTGGCTAGCTGGCTTTGCCGATGAGGGGTCGCCCGGAAATGCGAGTTCTCCGTATTCACGCCGCCCCGCCGGGCCGCGATTACGATCATCGATCCTGATCCACCAGTGTACCGCCAGCGGGAACGTGATTTTTAACCGCTCACCTGTCGTTAGCTTGCCTTATAATTTCTGCGAGGCCTAGTGCATAGCGTGGTCCCTTCGTTGAGGAAACTGTTTAGTCGAGTCCAGCAGCGTCCGCGGTTTAATGGTTTTGCAGAGTCGATGAAGTGTAGAAAATATTTGGCTACTGTATTTGTAGCAGAAGATAAAATTATAGAAAGTTATATTATAATATGTTATCCGTTTATATACATGCTTGATTTACTAAAACACGAAGCCTCGCCCGAAAACAAAGCTTTATTCGACAATTTCAATCTATTTTCGCACGAGGAATCTCTGGGCACACGGTTGCCACGGCTACATTCCGTATAATGCAATTATAATAGATATATAATGCGCGAAAATTGGCCGTCAAAGGGACACGCCTCTGCCCAATTAGCTTTGTTAATTAACCCGATGCATTCGCGAGAGAGCTGAAAATATTATCCCGGCATTCCATCGGGCTTGAACAGGAATTTTTCAAAAAGTCCATTATTACGCGTATGTAGGCAGAAACATTAGATTAACGGTAGCAATCTCATGTATCGATACTATTATATAAAAATGTACCGAACAGATTTCGATGAACTATATACCGGAAGATTCTTTATTTTAATGTGCTTGTTAATAGACTATAGAATAGTTTCAAAATCCGCGTGCAGGGAACTCTACACTTTCTTTTGAAATTAAATGTTAAATTAAATCAGACAGGACAATCTAATTATTCTAATTTAACTTTTCCATTCTTGTTGCCAAAGGCCTGTCAAGAGTCTATGTATAATAAAACACAATTTCCACTCGCTAATTTGTGCTCGGACGGCGAGTATCGATGAGAATTACCTTGGCGAACGGTCATCATGCCCGAAGGAACGCGAGGGCCACGTTAAACACAAATCTCGGAGTTAATAATCGATCCGCGGCGCGGTCGACGTTGACCCGCCAGAATCCAAGGGGTAATTCACGAGATTTGTAATGTTCGGCTTTTCAAGCATTGTACACAGGCCGCGCATTACCCCGTCCCGTCGTTAGCAGGACGTACATGACGTCATTAGAACGAAGTGCTGCTTAACGGGTAGTTAACACATAATTACTGTGCAGAAGCGGCGCAAGCGCGTCGCGCCGGTTTACTTATGACGTCGTCACGCAATCTGTGCGCGAGTAAACTTACACGCTCGTGCACGCCGATGCCAATTTCAGCGGGACTCTGATTACGGCCACGCTGCAAATCGAATTGCAGGAACAGAGTTT
Source organism: Andrena minutula (assembly GCA_929113495.1). NCBI lineage: Eukaryota > Metazoa > Arthropoda > Insecta > Hymenoptera > Andrenidae > Andrena > Andrena minutula. The sequence goes on along the minus strand of OV815993.1, from coordinate 72,309,713 downwards.
CGGGTGCAAAAATATTTCCGTAGAATAAATTCCATAGAAAAATATGTCAGGAACTACGCTGAATCGAAAGAAATTAACGTGTTACTTGTACGAGTGGAGTTCTTCTTTCTTTTAAGAAAAGTGCTTTCTGCGTTTCATCTTGCGAAGTAATGGTTGCCTCGGGGTCGTTCGTAAATTACGTAAGGCTGTTCGGGGGTTCGCGAATTCTTACTTTTTCTTAGAAGAGGGGAGGGGGTATCAGGTAGCATCTTATATAATATTTTGCAATATTAATGTTCTAGAAAAGTAATTTTGGTTTAAATTCCCTGAAACCGAGTTAAATGAATTATATAAACTTTTAAAATGATTTTAATAACTGATAAAAGGGAATGTAAAACATATTAAGTACGTAAGGACGTGGGGAGGGAATTGGAATATAAATTCTTACGAATTCTTATACTGACAACGAGAGAGGGAGGAGATAAGAAATCACCAAAATTACCCTTAAGTGGTTTAAGAACGGCCCCTTCTGAAACCAATTTAATGAGCTACTATGCAAGATCCTCCGGTGATACCAAAGAGGATTTTATTGGCAGATCGAACACTAAAATTTTGCGCATATATTGAGAGGAATAATAATAGAAGGTGTAACCCAAGAGACGAAGTAGAGCTTGAAGTGTTTGAACTGAATTTCCCCTCTGCCGACACCCGTTCCCTCGCGCTCGTTCCAATCGATTCGCGCCACTTTCGCGATACTCCACAAAAATTCTCCCATCGAGCAGCCGAAAGGGGGGAACAGAAGAGCGGAATGAAAGCCATTTGTCGAGGGCAAGTTAAGGAAACGTGGCTCGGGCAGTCCAATTCTCGATTCAAATCCAAGGATCTTCGTGTCTCGAGCTTCGCAGCCAGGCCTCGGCGCTATCTAAATTAAAAATAGATGAGACCTCGCTGCTGGCCGTTGACTTCCTTTCTCCCTACGAGTGTCTTAATTACCAATCGGAGGAGGACAGAAAAATCGCGCGGTTGGAAGGGATGTGCGGAGGCTTTCAGCTGCCTCGGCGCGGGGCGAAGCTTTGAAAAAGGTACCGAGCTGCAGAATCTAGAAGACCCTTCCACGGTTGAAAAAGGCTGCTGGTGCTCCGCGGGGGAAAAGCAGCTCCCGTTGATGGGGCTGCAGCAGGGTGGGGGGCGCGAGGGTAACGGGAGGTGTTAATTAACTACTCGTCTCGCTGCCGTCAGAGACATTCGAGCTGGGAGTCGACTTAACTTCGCCTCTCGGCAGCCGCTCCCCGTTGGTCGTTGGAGCAGCCCACAGATAACGCGCCCATGATGCACCGCGGAGGAGGACAGCGGTGCTTTTATGAGTAAGCGCGTGGGACTACAGAGAGGACCCGTTGTGGTCCTTGCGCTGGATAATCTGACATGTGATGCAGCAGTTTTTAGAAATTTGAAATCGTCAAAGAAGGTTTGCTATTAATAAGGCATGACAGGGAAAATGGCCCCAACACCAATTTTAATATTGATGTATACCAAATAATGCTCTTTGCCGAAAAAAAACACTGAGAGAAATTTCAGATCTCTACACCCCCTCGTTACGATTAAAGTTTGTCATTTTTTTTTCTCAACAACTACTTAAGATACTTGAATGTTTCAAAATGCACGTAGTAGGGTGAATTGACCAGTGAATGAACAGCTAAGTGGTTTTTCAGTTTCAAATAACGATAAAAATTAAATAGTGTCCTAATTTATTACAGAACAGGTTTCACAAATGTCTAAAAGAATTGTTTATGCTCTTTTACTTGAACGGCATCTGAAATAAATCATAAAAATGTAATCAATGCCCAATATACTAGTGAATGAACAAAATACCCAATAAATGACCACCTTGTACCCAGTGAATGAACACAAAGAATAATACTTCATTTTCCGACGAGAAAACGCTGAAAACGCTACAAAAGTAGAAAGGAAATTTAGGTTAGGGACCTAAGATAAGAATATAAAAATATAATCTATATATTATAATAATAGGAACTTGACAAATTTATTTATTTCAGAACACAGTTTACCTGAAACCACAAAACAAAAAAATTAATAAGCGACCAAGACATAGTTCGGACAAGTTCATAGATTCAAAAAATATTAGTATCGCCGTTATCTCAATAAATTTTCCTTCATTCTATATATAAGATCATTGTTTTCAATGAAATAGTATTCTTATCCAAAAAAGTCAATTTGTTCATTCACTGCTCACTGTTCATTCACAGGTCAATTTACCCTAGGTGCTAGACCCTTTTTGGAAAATTTTATCATCAACAACAGCGATGTTTATAGTGGTCAAGGTAAACGGAGCACCCTATACACCGAGAGAACGAAATAATAGGCGAAGGGAGGCTCGAAGCCAGACGCGTTGAAATTTTTGACAGCGGCTTCTTTCGGCCCGATAAAATATATTCCTCGATTTTTCCTATTCAACTCACGGATAATTGGTGCGAGTCTGAGAGTGCCTGATACCGATCCCCGAGTTCCCGCGAGCAGAGTGCAACGGACGCGTAATAAATTTCAGGTTTACCTATTCTGCTTGCGACAGGAATTATTCGGCGAGCTCGTAGGTGTACGATCGATTTAACAGAGGGATGAAATACGAGAGATGCACCGACTCGTTGCACCGATTCGGTAATTTCCTCCACTATTACCTCTCGATTCCCCCAGGATTGTTCCCACGATCTTTTCTCCCCCGCCTCGGAGCCCACGACCCCATGCATTGTCAACTTGTCAGTCTTCAACCACCATTCCTTTTTCGAATAGGAAACAATGGAAGCAGAAAGTTCTGTGCTTAATACGTTCCGCGAAAGTGAATTATCCGAGACGCCAGATATTTGTAAATTCAGCTTCGGTGGGCGAATAAGCAGGGAAGAAAATAAATTCCAATTTGGGTGGTACATACGCAATCGGGTCACTAGATTTGCCAGGAACTTCCGCGAGGGACTTCTTTCGCCTGGTGGAGGGTAAACACTTGAAACGTCCAGCGATAAGGGAGCCCCGAAGGTCGACTGTAAAAGCAGGAAGCTAATGTTTCTTGCTACCCTCGGACTAGCCGGAATTTCGGAGGTACGGCGTAAGCCGGAAAGAACGGGACCATTCATAAAGTATGCGCGGGTGTACGTTCCCCGCATATTCATCGAACTCCCCTCGGCTCGGCGAGTTCGGTATGCTTTCTGTGCCAGTTGCATAACAAGGGCACTGGCAAAACATCGTGTAACGTTCGCGGTATAACAGAGAGATCGCACACGGTAGACGCGGAGGAATTCATCGAGCAGCGAACCGTCGTAGAAGGGCTGGCACGTAATCGACGGTATTTGCGCCAGGACTCACAGTTCTCCTTTTGCTAACGAACCGCCCGGTGGCAGAGTGGCCTGGCAATCCTCTCGAGGGATCTTAGATCCTCGTGGAAACCCGCCGCTCCGTGGCAATCCTTTTGTTTCACTTGCTGATTAGCGATCCGTTAGACGTCTCGCCACGGATACGTCATTTCCGTGATCCAGCAAATGGGTTCGGCAAACAACCGGCCGAGCCATTCCTCTCTCGTCTGTCACGCAGCTAGTTACTAGCAGCCCTTCGACCTGTAATTCTTAATTCGCCCAGCAATCTGTTTCACGCGTTCATTCGCGGATCACTCGCTGTTGGGTATCGATCCCATACGCGTCAATAATAACGCGATGTGTGCGCGGGCTTCGGGTCACCGATTTCGCTGAAATTTTGCGCTTGGTTAGTGCATACCACGAGCGATAACGGATGGGATACTTGCAATTAGAGCGCAGTGCTCGAAATTTCCCGAGAAAATCAGGGTTGGTTCTGTAGAAAAATTGTGTCTATGGAAAGGGAAGTAATTAGCAACCGAGGCCAAGTCCAGTTTCCTTCACCCTTCGGCTAGCAAATCCATCGTCGATCATTCCGAGGCGTGCAGATTTTTCCTCCTATTCGAGGTCCCGTCCGAGAGCTCAGGCTAAGACGGATAAGGGTAGGCGATAACAGAAGGTACACAGGAAGGGGTGTCGTTAACGATCCAATACAAAGCCACCGGGAAAGTGGATGTTACCTGCCCCTCCGCCGGCCCTCTTCCCCTTTAGCTGGCCAGGCAGAGCGTAGTGGCGCCCTTCGGTCCTTTCGAGAACAGGGGCGACGGGAGGGGGCGGCGAACGGGGGCCTGAGAGGGAGACACGGGTCCGCCACCCACAATTCCGCTTGCGGGCACTGTAATTTGCTGTATGCATGCATCCAGAGATGGATAGACACGACCGGGCAGCCGAGCAGGTCCGGGAGATCTATGGATTTATGCAAATGCAGGCAGTTAGAGTCCCGAGCAGCCTCCGCCGTTGAATAATGCGTTGATAAGATAGGAGCCCAGTGCTCATATGCCGCTACCTACCCTACCATCCGCCATTGATTTGTCACCCTTCCGTTCGGGAGCCCCCATCCCCCGTTTCCAACGAACCGCCTCTTCCATCGCGAAGGAACCCGCTGGATCCTAATAACCCACGTGGGTGCACGTTCTTTTCATTAATTGAGAGACTATTTAGTCGGTTTCTAGTTAAGATTTTGGTGTTTTATTCGAAGATCAGGTTTGATTCTTGTATATAACTGAGCTTCGTGAAACGTTGATGAGGACTACTTGCTCTCGAAGAATAGCATTTAGTTTGCAAACGTGGATAAATTAGATAACTTATATAACTTAGATACATTAGATAACTGAGATAACTGATATAACTTAGATAACGTCGATAACTTATATAACTTAGATAACTTCGATAACTTATGTAAATTAGATAACTTAGATAACTTACATAAATTAGATAACTTAGATCACTTATATAAATTAGATAACTTAGATACCGTATATAAATTAGATAAATTAGGATTAGATAAATTAGATAAGAAAATAATATTTTCATTCCTATTCAATTCCACAAAAATCATTGACCTCGATGCATGAGCCTTCTATATTCTTTAATCATTTATAAATATTGTTATTGACACGTCATCTCCCCAGGTTCGTCGATTCCAGGACAGGAAAAAGTAGTGCGGTTAATCGCACTTCGACGGCCTCGATTTTCCTGTTTTTTCCGACCTGCACCGTTACAAAAGGTTGTTCTATATCTACCGAAGGATTAGAGCGGCATTGAACACTGCATTTCCATTACAAATCGGATTTCGCTGTAGAGAGACGGGGAACGGCCAGACTGAGATGGGGGTCGAAAAACGATAACAACGATAAACAGTGGAACATCGCGCCATCCGCTTTTCCCTGCTCCCTCCGTCCAGCAGCGGGGCGATCGGTATCGCGTCACGAATGGCAAACATTGCTATGGGATTACGTCCCCGAGCCTCGCGAATCGCGTTACACGTTTCCAGGTCGATGACTGAAGCGACGACGACTCTGTGACCTTGGATTTGGATCTTCGCACTACGGTTTTCTGATTTTGACACATCGAAAGGGAATGCTAGTGGAAAAATATGGTAGATTTTGAAAGAAAACTGCCTTCTCACAGGTTTTATCCACGATCTGAGTAGTTGAAATGACTGGGGATACTTTTTCGATTTAATACACTTGATTGCACAGAATTCAGAGACTTTAGAATCCACTTCTTGACAAGGCTCATGTCCCCCAAGAATACAGTGACTGACTGGCCAGAATTTGAAACTGGAACTGGTACTCACAAGTACCGGTAAGGAACTAGTTCTTGATCAGGCACTAATTTTTTATCAGTTCATGAAATAAATCGTTCTTTTCAGTTTATGTCCTTAAATAATTGTTTGAAATAATTACTAACATAAAAAAGGATAATTCAAACTAGTTCCTGACCTGATAAAAAATTAGTTCCCATGTATTTTCAGATGATCAAAAACTAGTTCCTAGTCACCTTATTATTCCCCAACCTTATAAATAATTAAATTATACTTATTTTCAACTTTTTAAAATTTTTCCTTGAAGTGTAAACATTAATTCATCTTTTAGTATAAAAAAAGTCTATGGTTGAAAGTTTTATTAGGTTAAAAATAAATATTAAAGCGGGAAACTCTCTAAACTGATCAAAAACTAGTTCCTTAACGGTATCGCAACTGAAAATGAAATAGAAAAAGACCTAGTAATCCTTTTACGAATTTTGAAATTAGAAAGAGGAATGATAGAACCGAGCAAAATTTAAAAGTCTTAACGAAGAACACAGAGGCTACAATGACGCAGACTTCCTACAGTATTATAGAAAATATCCTCTCAATTGAAAATGTCCCGTAAACCGCAGACAACTCAATTACAAAATTTTGTAGTTCTCGAACTTATATAAGGACTCATCCTCAAAGCCCTTGCCACCATTCCCATAGGACACTAAAGAAGATACAGATCTAACGGAGAACAGTACGCGAAACTGAGGAGTCCACTGTGTACTCAGCCATTTGTTACCTCCCTCGAATATTGCAGCTTTAAAGCGCACAGTTATGCGCAAAGTGTTTACAACCGAGGGACCCACTGTGACAGTGCATGATAGGAGCAGAGCTGGCGGCGATGCGACAGAACACGTGACGTGTGCTAACATTGACCGTGTCCTCTCTCCAAATGGCCAGGTTTCCTCTGAAAGTGACGTTATCTAGATACACGCTCGCATGTGTTTGTATTCTGTCACTTACTCCACGTCACCCAAAAGCCAGTATAAATATAAGCCACCCCCACCAATTTTTTAAACCTTTCGCATTTCGGTACACTCCAAATGAAATCCTTTGAACAGCAGCTAGAATCTGCTAGAACGTAGAAGCACACTTGCAGCGGGGATTTCGACGCGTTGCTACATCGCAATTCCTGTATTACACTCCTGGTCTTCTGGTATTTTGCGAGAGGCAGCAAAATAGTTCCAAAGGCAACCGAACAGATACAATTACTGCCCGGAAAGACTGGCCGACTAGGGTCGACTATTATTGGCAAGCCACGAGCCACTAATGGCGGGCGACAGTGGTCCCAAGTGGTAGCAAGAAAGGCGTGAAAAACGCGCACCAGGAGAATTCCTGACTGTAACCAGCGAGATGGTATTGTTCGAGGTTTGGGACGTAAGCTGTGTTCTTTTGGGAGGGCGTTCCGACGTTTTGCCAGCATCGTGGCTTCTCTTCGTTCCGCCTCGAATAGTAAAAACGGCAAGAACCTGGGCTTGGGAAGCCTGCGGGATTTGGAAACAATGACGTCGTCAAATCTGGGATATTCTATATTAAAACGTGGTTGTTGGAGCAGTGAACAGTCTGCCCTTGCTACTGCGCTGTTATCTTTTAACTGGAGGATCGTTGAGGGAATCTTCTCAAGTTTTACTCCCCTTTATCTAAAGTGTCTAAATTGTTTGTCGACCACGTTATGGACCCGAAGCCCCAGCAATTTTCTTGACACTAGTCTCCATGAGAAACGTCCAGGGGTGGAGGGGGGGGGGGGGGCTGGAATCGCGATTGCAATCGCGCCAGCAAACGAATTGCAAATCGAACGCGGCAATTGCTTCATTAAATTACGTCGTGGCAACGGGTTGGACGATCCATAAATAAAAACGATACCGATCGACCGACGGCGCTCGCAATCAATTGCTGCGAAAGGGAATGGACAGTATCGGACGCATAAACCAGCCTTGTAACGGTTCAATCGTAATTTCGCGCGACCGGGCTCCCGTTTTGTTATGCGAATCACAACCGTCGTTCTACTGCGAAATCCGCGATACTGAAACACCTCAAACGCATGCACTGTTCCGTCAACTCTTTTCAGAGATACGTCATATTCATCGACGTCAAGTCTGAGCGAGTAGAGCAACACGGGGAGCACTGAATGTGGACCACCCCTAAATCGGATTTGGGCATTAACTGAATAAAAGATTCTTTTAATAACGGATCAAATAAAAGTTACTTTAACTTTAGATTATTTCATGAATAAAGTTAATTTTTTATTCAATGAGAATTTATTGGACACACAAGGAATAATTTTTAAAATTTTTATTTGTTATTTGAAATTTGTATTTAAATATGCATGCGGAAGAGTAGGAAAATGATATGTGCATGTTTTGAGTGGAACAAATTTAGTGAACTATGTAGGATAAACGCACCAGTAAATAAACACTTAAGGGTAATGAATGAACACTATTATAAAATTATGTTTGCAAGGCGATTGATTCCACGTGCTGCAAAAATTGTTTAGATATGAAGCAAGAAATGAATAGAAATCTCTAATTAATTAGTTGCTTACTTTAATAACTTATTTTACTAATTTTAATAAAAAATGTCCATTCACTGGTACGTGTTCATTTACTGGTACATCCGCCCTACGAAGACACATTCAAATAAAAATGTGTCGAAATGTGGTGGCTATTCACGACACGGTCACACGGGCACAAATTCTTAGACCGTCTTACAATTAATTTCTCAGAACCTCGATGTGCTAATTAGCTACTTAAGTAGCGTCCAAGAAATTTACAGAATTTCGATACTCAACGTTCTAAGCTGTTACTATCTTTGCCCCCATAGCATTTACGATGTGGCTATATTTCTTCTACCCAAGGTGCAAGTGAATGACCTGTAAACGCATTAAACAGGAATGTTACCTTTGAGAAGGATATAAGTTACTATTTATTGTATTTAGGTTAACGATCGATTGCAAGCCGAGCGTTTACTTTCTAATTATGAAGATTGTGAATGCAACGCGTACCCATGATTGCATTATTAGCAGACCAGGTTGATTCGTCGACTATATCGTAGTCGATTAGAGTTTCCATTTAGAACTACCTACAAAACTCGAGTCTCTTTGCTCTAAACTCGTGTCCTCATTAGCATTGCAATAACAGTTGAATAATCGTGTATCACTATTAAGTGGTATCAAGCGGTCCCATTACTAGTATTCCTGCCAGAAAGCATCCTGCCTACCCACCACTGTTCCTACCACCCAGCAATAAGTAGTAGCAGAGGTTTGATAAGCGAAGAAGCGTGGCGCCGTCTAGTGTTTCAACGGGGCTGCTCGTCGGACGGGTAAAAGGGGTTAGGCTAAGTGGCAAATAAAGGGTAGCGACGCGGTTCGAGTGGTGTCTCGTTTTTCTTGGCGCCCTCTCGCTCGTCAAGGTGAATGGGCCTTTCTATAGGTTTTTCGGAAATGGAGGGTCGCCGCAGAAGGGATACTTCGCACGGTCGGAGAGTTTCCACGAGGGATGGACGATAGGGAGTTTGGTTGACGCTCGCGGAAGAAATAAAAAGGGACCTCCGACTCGTGCGGCATACACCGGAAATTTCGACTCCCATTCGATTTCCGCCGCGTTTACGGGCCAGCCTGCCTCGTTATCCCCGCGTTTTTTATCTAACGCCGCTCGAGCTTCGTTTGATTTATTGCTGTAAATCTGGGGGTGTCGGGGCGCCTGCGACGGTTCGTTGGCGCTTTTCGGCTCGATGAGATTCGCCACGGTTCCTACTTCATGGAATTTTCTACGAATTTACTGCTAGGTATGCTGCCCTCATTAGTTAAAACGTCCTATCTAGCATTTCGAAACATCCGAGAAAACTGAAGTTAATAATTTTCTTTGCGACATTCTTGTTTTTCGTCATTTAATTTAAAAAATGTAGTCACTATATCGTAGCAGGCTAATATAATATTTTGTCATAGGTGCACTGGCATATAATGTATTATTAACGAGGTAATTAATTAAATGTTTCAGATAAGATGTTTTAATTTTGTAAAGAAAGGACGATAGGATATTTTAATATAGCAAACACTTGAAATCGTATTTAATTCATACTTTTAAATGTACAACTTAAACAAAAATAATATTGACATAAACTAGGTATTTAAAAATAAACATACCAACATAAATATATACATATAACTTAAACATACGAACAAATTAAACATAGACTTCGAACCAATTCGAACCAAGCCAATTTTCAATCAGCTGCTGTTTAAGAACTATCTGTTAAACTAAGTTGCAAAAATTTTAAGATAAAGTTTGAACATTGCAGAATATACGATCACCATTGAAAATTAACATTTAAAGTATCATGATGCCACAAAAATATTTTACCACAAAGTCAAATTATGGATCAATCTGGTCCAGTGTGACAACCTAGGGTTAAAATCGACGCCAATAATTTTAATACCAGAGTTTAGATACCATGCAGGCTACTATGTACTTAGATTCCCTGATTTTCCGTAACATTGCCCACATCGTATTCCTCCTTCCTAAACAATAATCCCTCCGCAACTCACACCTCACTTTAACCTCCCCTTTAACCATCCAATTCCAAATCAATCCCTTTCAAAGCCACCAAATAGTACCACCCTCCTCTCCCCCTACCCAAGAACAAAATTCTTCCAGCCACATCTGAAAACCACTGTCCCAATACCTTGGGTACCCGACAAACTCTCTCGTCACGCCTCAAATTACTCCCCTTCGTCAAAACAACCAAACTTTCGCCATCATTCTTCCCGTGCATAACGACGTCGATGGCGTCCCGTAGGTTTCTCCTTTCGCCCGGCTCGTGGGAGCAACAGTCACGATTCGCGCTCAGCGCTTTTACGAGCTTAGCCCAAGAGAAGAAGACAGCGGACAAGAACGTTAAGACGCGGCGGTGGTGGCATCGCCAGAAACGGCTTATTCTTTCCCTGGCACGGCCATAAAGGACGCTCAGCAGGACGAAGTTAGCACGATATAACGGTGCACATGGACGGACACGTAGCGCCGACGTTTATTCCGCTTTACGCTTACATCGTGCCTCCGGGAAATGGCTTATGAACTCGTCGCGCTCCTACCCCTTTCCCTCCCAGCCCCTTGGAACCAGTGAAAATAACCGTGGTCGCGTTCTCTCTTCCCAGACCCGCCAGCTGAAACTGGCTTAGAGGCTAGAATTGTAAAAATCCCGAAATGTTTCTCGAGGAGTAGCGTCGCGTCGTGTAAATACGTCGGTGCTACAGACGCAGCCTCTGTTGGCTCTGCGAAACACGACACTATTTGCTTTATCGGCAACTAGAGGCGATTACTATACAGAATCGAGGAAAAATATTGCTGCAAAGTATTCTTGAGAAAGGAGACGTGGATTGAAAAGACAAGAAAACAGCTGCAGTACGATATCGATGAATGGGGATTTTTTTCTTTCTCATACAAACTTCATCTGGTATAAATGAAATCGTTTCAAGGATGAAAATAGGTGACGCTCTTTACCTAACTCATTTCCCAGGAACTTTAAACATCCTGGATGGATTAGCCGCTACAACCTTAGATGTAAGGAGATTGCCATCGACGAAAGGATAACCCTGAGCGCGGGAAATACGAGTCGCGGGATTTAACAATTTCCCAGACACTATCTCCCCATATTGCAGCTGGGAATGCTTTCTAAAGGGAGTTTAGGTGCGACAGAGGCGTGCGCGGGATTCGTACTTCGGCCGGCGTTTACGCGCGGCGTTTCGCGTTTACAGCGTGCCTCCGGGGCTGACTTATGGCGTCGCCCCATGTTTCCCCCGTAAAACTCGGCAGGACGGCTTTGCTGATGAGACGATAAATTCTGCGAGGCTGTAGTGTAAAAAATTTCGTCTCGATACGAATTCCTGGGAAGAAACGTCACCAGCCGGAGACGCGAAGCAAAGACGGAAAAACAAACTATTTCCTGTTGTCGGGTAAAAATTCTTGAAACGGAACGCCTTTCTGATTCTCCGCCGACTTGCTCGTCATCCTGAGACGGAGCATCGACGACGCAGTTGCCTGTTCAAAGGGGCACGGTTTCCGAGATCAGGGGACATTTCTGCGCTACAAACGAGCCACGGGTGAAACGGTACGCGCAGCACGGTAAACAGAGGAAATGGCAGGAAGTCCAAGCAGCAGAAAAGAGTTTATTACGTAAATGAAGGTAATGAGAGATGCTGAGCGGGGAGGGTGAGTCGAGGGCGAACAGGCGGAAGACGCGCAGGAGGAAGTTACCCCTGAACGGCAGCGTCGCCTACAGGCGAGTAAGAGGTAACACGAAGCAAGTTGTAATTAAAGACTCGCTGCGCGATGGGAACTTCTTTACTTTCTTAAATGTTTACCGGGAATATTTTAATTCCCCGCTAGCATAATTAGACGTTTTACGCTCGCCCTCGGCCCGCGGAGGGAAAAAAATGATCTAAAAGCAGAAGCGAGCTGGTAACTTCGCGAAAGCTCATTTAGCTGACGTCTAATGGCCGCGCCGTGGGACTACGAGAACGTAATTCATAAACAGCAGCTTGTTGCCAGTCCATTAGGAACTTTAGTAATAAATGTTTCCACTTAAATACCTTCGTGCTTTCATCTTCTTCAGAAAAATGAGAGAAACAGGAACGGTAAACGTGTTCCGTTCGATTTCAGGCGGCTTAACAAAACGAGCGCTTCTCAGTTTCCTTGTCATCGTGCCTTCTTTATAGGTACATTTGCAACTCACTGTCCTCTTTTCTAAGATAGTAAAATTGACGCAATCATAATGTCACAACGACGACAATGATGTTCGTTATAGCATAAGTGGACTACATATACTGAATGGCTGCACTTGTTTCTGGAGCATATCAGTTTAAGTTCTGGAGTATATCAATCAAAACACAGTCCTGAGCTTCATAATTCTGTTATTCGCAAGTTCTTCGGTCCCCGAACTCTTGCTAAACTGAAAATCATCTTCCAAATCCCCTCTCATCAACTCGAATTACCCAGTTCCTCTACCCTCCATTGCATCCCTCCCGCGAACGACGGTGTTCCCCGGAGCCTAGAGGTCCCAAGGCCCGCGTCAGAGGAACAAGACGGAACAGACGAGAAGACAGAGGGTGGCTGCCGCCTATCCGGAAATGCAGGTCGGATAATTCGGGGCGATTGGCCCTCGTAAAGCCAGGACTCCGAGCTCCGATCCAATTAACGGCAGTGGTTTGTTGCCTGGCGTACAGTTGATTGAACTGGCCGAGGACATCCACCCCCTCCCCCTCGTGCCCCATCTTTACGATATATACTTTTAGTGTACTGGCAGCGAACGCGAAGCAGTACGTAGGTACTTATCCGGCGAGCGTCGTAAAGGACTCGAAAAGCGGCGGAGAACACACCGAGATGAGGTCCTCCCCTCTCCTCCCCGCTCGCGGCCCACCACCCTCGCCGCGTCTCCTTCCTTGCCCCTTTTTTCAAGCTTCCCTGTCTCTTACCTTTCCTCCATCTCCCAGGGTTAAACCCCATCCAGCTGCACGAGAACGTTAATTCTGTCTCGACGATAGGACGGCTTCGATTCGACGACGTCGCTGATTGCGTCTTTTCCACCGACAACCTCTGTACCACTCTCGCGTGCTCTTTTTGTAATTCCGTCCCGCTCCTCTGTTCGATCCCGCCGCGCAGCCCGAATTCGAGGGGCCCGGTTAATGGCCTCGCTGCTCCTCCGTTCTCCTTTTCTCCGTCCTCCAAGGGAGAAAGTGGCATTTAGCTTTAATTGAATTCTTAATGACGGAGGCGATCTCGTGATATCGTGGTAAACGTTTCCTGGGGAGGGATTGTGCTGTTGGCTTCCACGGGGATGCTTCCAATACGGCTGCTGTCCATGGCGCTAAGGTCGTCGGGGTTTGATATACGCGGCTGTTCGGAGCGGGCCTCTTTGGCGTTGTTTTCTGGTTCGACGGCCTCGATATGGTGCTTTAAGGCGAGTATAGGTCCGCGCTTGCTAGGGTCTCGTCCTCGTTCCCGGCCACGGGGCGAAAAAATTCTGCCACCGTTCTGCAAGGGAAGAGGGCTTCGAAAGTTTCGCGGCGCCACCGTTCGCTTCGTCGAGAAAACTTTCCCTCGATTCCTCTCGTTCCATCTGCGCGCGGCCGACCTTTCACGTTTCCGCGTGGATTTAATATCGACGATGAAAGATAATCAGACAACTTTGTACGTGGGAACGTCTGCGATCGGCAGTTCTGCGTTTATTATTCTGTGTCCAATGAGACGTGACGAATGTAACCAGTTCCCTTTTTTGTCCTCTCGAGTACAGACGAAGTGCAACGGAGAAAGGAATATCGAGACTGTGAAATTGAAAGCATGATAAGATAGTATATTCTGAAACTATGCGAAACGAGATGTGAAATGTTAAAGAGGACACAAATAGTTATAAGTAAATATCTCTTTAACATTTCACAGTTTCGTGATCTATATTTCGTAGTCATCTATGATACTTATATCATATTATAGATCACGAAACGATTCGTCAAAAAGAAATAGGGAAACCTGTACAGGATAAAGAAGTTGAAGGAAATACACTCCTATTTAGTTAAAAAGTCTTATCCAAGATTTTTTAATATTTCAAGATATGTACGTATACTTTAACTTCCACATGTCTTTTATCTTTGGCATAAAGTTAGCAAACCTAGAAATAGTCTAATGTATTTAACCTAACTGCAACCTCATTATAAGAGTCGCGTTAATTTTTAACTTGCCCTTAAAATTAAACACCCCTTATCTCGATCAAACGGACACTTTCTACGCAAAGATTAGAGCCTTACCACCCTAAATTTCTCATCCCATACAACCGTGCACCGTGAATACAGCAAGAGACTGTAATATAAAGCGTCACACACGAACGAAAGAAGAAAATACAGCCAAAAACAGAATAGCTAAATTCTGACGCTGTTCGATGACCAGGCTTCGCTCAACATCCTCCCTGCGCGTCTACAAAACACAGACACACGCGGAACCAAAGAATGGAAGTTACCATAGACGCGACAACGATATTGAAAATATCTGGCTGAATTGGAAATCCATACCTAGCTGGGTGGAGGGAGAGACAGAGAGGATGTTTCGTTGATATTCTGGTATCAGTATGTCCTCGTGAGCGGCGGTTGATCTCGCGAGACCAGCGCGGTCCGATCAGGGGAACGGGGGCGGGCAGGGCTATTGGAAATGGATTCTGTCTCTTTTTACCTTCGCCTTACGTCTAATAACCAACTTCTCCATAATGCATAAGGCAAAAATGCTGAAGTTTTTCCCCTATTGTCGCGCGGGACAGTTCCCGCGCGAGCCAGTAGCCAGGCCTGTTGGTGAATACGGGGTGTCCCGTTAGTAATCGAGGAATTCCAACGTGTCTGATAGATTATTTTCAACTGAATTCAATAGTTGTATGTTTCTTGTATTCTGAGTATTGTAATAATCGAGATAGGGAGTGCTTATTTTTAAAATTTTAAGAGCAAGTTAAAAGTCGACCTGGCCCTTATTTTCTTCAGCTTCTTTCCCTCTTGTTTCGTGACGAAATCTAGAAATATTGGTTGAAAGAAGACAAAGGGGGTCCACCCACTACTATAAGGCTATCATTTAATTTTTATGAGAAGTAGATAAATAAAATTATCACAAAATATATAAGTGGCAAAAAAGGGCAATTAATTTTTTGTGAAATAAAAGTATATCTTTCTAGTAATTACAGTGCTTAAGGGAGCCCTTTTCATCAGGATCCTACAGGGCCTACTTGCCATCAGGCAAGCTGACACCCTGGCCAGTCCATCACTGTTTGTAATCTATATTTCGTCGCAACGATACGGCTAAAACAATTTACCGAATGTCCTTATTCCTTACAGGACAAATTGTAGTTTCTTGGAGATTCGAAAAAAAATCCCCTGGTCGTGTACCTATGTATAATATAAGTAAGCAATCGTTGCTAACCATAATCATCACCTATAGCAAGCTACCGATAGAGTTGTAAATAGTCTGTGCTGCACAGTCTGCTTCTACTTTCGCACTAGCCTGTATCCACAATCTGTGCAGGGTGCATCGACCTTTCCAAATATGGAATACGCTGACATTCATATACAGTTTTTTTCAATGACGCCAGTAGAATTACAGCGATTGAATATCGGTGACTACATCCCCAACGTAGAATTTGTCATCATTCTCTGTTCACAGCGTATGCAGGATTTTAACAGAACCTGATCCGCCCCCATCAGCGAACATGAAATAATACACTGACCAATACAGATATCGAGACGTGCTACCCAGCATTCCCTTCGTGAAGTTCCAATTACCCGCACCGACAGTGACAGTAGCTACAATTTTCATTACTGTACAAGTCTTTCCTGAAAATCCACAGGAACCGATAGGGCACGGTTTTCAGTATTGATTCACGTCAAACCTGTGACTTGAGACACTCGAACCCTTTGTGTCCATCAATATTACAGTTCTTGACAACAGATTGCATCCTTCATCTCCTTTTGTAACAATATCCGCTTTACATATCACTTCAAACCACACATCATCAGCTGCAATATCAGAAACTCGTAGTATAAACGCCTCCACTTCGGGCAGCAAAACTTGAAGTACCTGGTAAAAAATAAAACTTTCCAACCCCTTCAATTTTCCTCCAGAGAACTATAATACCAGCAACTCCCTTCTCAAAAGCCTCAAATACCTCAACGTTCATCTCCAAAAGAGATACCTCAAGTCCAACAGTATACACGATCCCACGATTCAGAATGGCCAGCCGAAAGTGCTCATAAAATTGCGTCACTTATCTCGCGGAGCACCCTGTAGACTGGCAGCGAACGTTCACGTACGCGCTGCCATCGGGCCCCACCGTCGACCAGGGAACGGAGGTCCTCCACCCCCCTTCAGGATTACGCTCTTTCGCGGCAATTTACATGGAAACGTTCGCGGCGATTCGCGGCGAAGCTAAGCGCGACACGGTCCCCACGAACGGAGATTTCGTCGCTGTTCCCGCCGCAAAACCCGTAGCGAGTGGGTTGTCCGACGCGAGGGGCTTTCGGGGCGGCGCGGGGGTTGGAAGTAGTGAAATTTCACGATTCGGCCGGGCGGAGGATGTGTCGGGAATGAAATTTCACGGTTCAACTGGCGCTCGTCGGTCCGTCTCGAAGGAGGAATAGAACGGCGCTGGAATCGTCCGACTCTTTCGTTAGTATCGCTCGGAGAATCGGAGGGTGGCGGACACCCCGGCATAAACGTTATTCCATGAATGGAAATCTCGCGCGATTGCCGTCGGGATTTTCTTTACAGTGCTGGGGGATATTGTTACCGCGCTAGGCCAGCCGTGCAGGATGCGCCGCGTCGAATTATCGCAATCTACGTTCATGTTATTACTTCAGTGGCGAAACGGTTTCGACGGGGGTGGTTGCGTAGTTGGGAATTTTTTCGAGCGAGCTTCTTGGGAGCTTTGGAAGCGACCCTGCGTTTCTTAATCGTCGGACGACGGAAGGTCTGACAGTGAGACGAGATACGGAACCGGGTCATTTCTGACTTAGGTATGGTAAAATTTATTTACCTAGTTAGACATGAGAGAACGAACTTTTTCAGAATTTTCATCTTAACGCATTAAGGTGTCAGTCCACTGTGACGGTTTGAAAAATGAAGCTATTTTTAAAGATTATAATAAATCTTTCTGGTATTTATGAAGCTACTCTTGTATTATAAACAACAAATTTAAAAGAATTTTTTAATACGTTTTAAAACTTTAAACGCCTTTATCTCAAAGCTACATTTTTTCAACTGGTGCAAGTGATTGAAAAAACTATTTGACCAATCAGTCTGAACTTTTTACACTCTCGACTATTATTAACTCAACACAATACAACATAGAGCAGGATAAATTTGTAGAATAAGAAAGTAATAATGTTGATATGTCCGTTCACTATGGCGCTCGGTTCAAGATTGACAGCAAATCAATCTACTTAAACGCTCGCCTTCAGCCGTCTTCTTAATCCCGCTATTAATCCCTGAACACATTCACGCGAGGAAGGAGGGCAAAGGGTGCTGCAGAAGTCATTAAAAGAAGCACAAGATGTTCTAATTTGTGACCGTCCCTTTGCGAGTGGCACCGCGCGCAAACTTCGCCTTGAACCTTCCGTTCCCTCGACATCCCAGCCTCATTGTTAACTATTCCTATTCGTTTGCTCTTAAAACGTCAGCCATTCAGATCCCGTAAATGAAGGTCCCTCTTTCCTTGCCCTCGCCGCCCTTCGAGTTCCGTCGAACGAAGCCGCCCCGCTTCGTCTAGTTCGCGCTCGAAATGTTTCTTATTTCATCTTCGCCCCTTATCAAGCCTCTATCGCTCTTTGCCCTCTCACCAAAGGGCTCTCTCGTTCGTGTACATATTATCCATTTTCTCCCTTTCAAGCTGTCTGCCTCCTTCTCTGTCTTACCCTCCAGCCTCCCCTTCCTCCCATTCCCGCTCCTCCAGATTTGATTCGTCCCTTTTTCCCGGTTCCTTCCTCGACCTTCTGCATCGAAGTTAACGAGCACTATTGAGCGTAGTAACGACGCATGTAATTACATCGGCCAGCAATTGGATAAGCGCCTTATGGCTTAGGATAATACGCTTACACCGCGAGAATTTGGCGACGCTTATGGTCTGCTGCGTGCCATAGAAATTATATCACTGCGGCTTCCCTAAACAGATGGTCATCCGTGAATCCGACCACCGATATTACGAACATCACAACGCTACAACGTGTTCGCGAGGCGGTGCTACACACTACACAAACTCAATCAATGGGGCGAAGCTGGGTACAGAGATTCCCTAGAATTCGTGCAAGTAATTATTGAAATTCACAGTAGTTGCATTTAGCAGGTTGCATCTTAATAACTCTTCATTCATCGAAATGTATAGATTTTCCTATAGAAACTGTTTCCATTAACTTTTTTACACCCCCTCTGTGCAGAGGGCGTCGACCAAAGCGTGAAGCTGACCGTGTAACTCGTTAAACAATAAATATCCCGCGACGTGACCAATTCCGCAGCAGCAAAACGCCACAAATTATTGAAAAAGTATCACGCAGCAATACTGGCGAGTTGACAGCTCATTATTCTTGATACGGAATCGACGAGTTATCGCGGAATACGTCACGGGCCGTCGAGTAAAGGGGGAGCGTTAAATCAGCCATGGAAGTTTGTTGACAGTGTTACGCGACTCGTTACACCAATACCCCGGGCGATTCTTAAGAACGTAAATTTCCAGGGGACGCTCGGCGCCGCTGCCTTCATAACGCGCCGCCCCCACGAACAAACGATTAATTTCGCGGCAGCTAGTTGCCAGCAACTTCGCGAATTCCGAGTTACGACCGTGCGCGGGAACTTCCTTCACCGTTTGTCACGGCCGTTTGTACGCGCTGTACAACGTCGCCTCACAAGCAACATTGCTACCTGCTGTTCGTCCACTTGCACCTTCTCCCGTGCTTCGCCAGGAACACGGCTGTTTACGCGTTCGGTTCGAGCGCCAGCCGAAACTTCAGCTTTCAAACGAACTTTCAGTTTGGCTTTCACGTCGATTTTTGAAGGGGGGAAGGTGGCTTGCAGGGTTGCGAGACAGGGTTTGTGAAATGCTTCAGTCTTTCGTTCTGTATTAGAACGTAGAACTAATGGTCTTCCTAGTGCGAAATTTATTGCGGAATAAAAGTATCGTGAAGAGAACAATATCCTTCCGGATGCGAAAATGAATACTTTTACTTAATATTTTTTTTTTATAGTCTTAAAAGGTTATAGAATAAAGCTACCAACGTGCAATACTTACATCTTCTTTTAATTCCCGAAAAATATTTTTTTCCGCTGTCACACTAGGAAGATCCCCTAATAACAAACAAACACTATCACACATGTGTCTGTGAAAGGAAGTTATAAATATCCATGACGAAGTACTCTACTAATAAATTAATAAGGAAAGAGTTACTTGAAGGTTTGTTCGTGTTGATGTTGCCTAGTATATATATGTTCAGGTTGGAAGTTGGAATCATTCTCATCGCGCAGTGTGTTTAAATTCTTAATGGAACTTTTGCTAATCTTTAATTTGATGTTTCACTTATCTTTAATTGGATGTTTTACTTATCTTTAATTGGGTGTTTTACAAAGTGGTTGCTTGTTACGTCTGATTAAATTAACAGAGGCGTGATTAATGGTGTTGCTGTTCCCTACTATGAGATTGCCATTTCTAATACAAATTCCTGAGACTCTTAGACACCAGGATACATATCTAATAAATTAACTGGTTAAAAACTAAGCGGCAGTACACCTGCTACACCACTGCCCACAAACACCAGAGTCTACGGTGTGTTGGACAAAAATCTTAATAGATTCCCAGGCTTACATTGCGCCACAACACGTATTATGATTCCAATCTTGCAACACCACACATGTTGCAACATGTACACAAATTCAAATCGAATTAAAGAGTATATCAAACTTCATAAGTGAAAGCGGTCTCTCCCTTTACTATTAAAAGATCCAAGAACCGAACGAATTAATTACACAACCAGAACGTATTACAAATAGCCAATAAGCGTGTAAGTAACGCAGCGTTTAAAGGGTCGTCCGTTGAGTTATGGCCCCTAGCAGTCCCCTCGCCACCTTCCCGATCGAGCGAGACACGCGGAATAAACGTTTGGCTACGTGACTACTTTCGCGCGCTGAAATCGAGCCACGTAATTAGAGAAAGCCAGGGGCTCGCGTGTCGCGCGCTCTATTGCGCAACTAATTTATTCAGCCGTTTGGAAATTGAGCATCGAGGAGAATCCCAGACGTGTCGGGTCCGTCCCGTTCCATATGTGCCCCGAATGCAGTCTGGGAAGGTCGTGTTGCGAGCACGCGTCACGATTGCGAGCGGCGTCACCAGCGCCGTTGCGAGACGTCTCGATCCTTTCGACGTCAAACACGCGGTTGCGTCAACAGAAAATTACGCCAACACCGCCGCGCGATCCGGTCCCCTCGAACCACGAATTACGAGGAAGCTGCTTATTTCTGGGAAGCGAAATTTTGGGCGGCGAGAAGGGGGGGATTGTGCAAAGGGAAATTGCAAAGGGGACTGCGGTGGATGAGTAGTTTGTGGGTAAGTCGGAGCTCGCGAGGAGGTGTCTGTTTCATTATCATAGGTTGAGAAGAAGGATTGCTTCCCCTATTTGCTGTTGGTTTGGTGCGCAGTGGTTTGGAACCTTGAGCGTAGTCTTGAAGGGATAATGGCGCATATGAAAGGAGGTAATCTGTGAATTAATCTGTTTGATAATAGGTTTCCTTTACACCTTTGCAATGTAATCTAACTTCCAATCTCATCATTGTTGTAATTTTGAATTTATAAAGAGTTCTAGCTGGAGCAACTATAGATAAGGAATACTCGTGCAATGCACAGCAATACATTCGTATTTATTCTACTAGACATTTTTAGTTCTCATGTAATTTCTGTGCCCACGCAAAGAGAAGTCAGGACCTGCAGCAATCTTGATTCCTTTGCAAATTTTATCGAAACACATTATTCCCATTTTCCCCAGGTACCTTCCATTCGCCCACTACTCCTCCTTTTTACAAACTTCTTACTATACATGCAAAACGGAGAACAATGGAGCCGGTTATGCAAACGAGGCTTCCAGGGTGGCGGGATTAGAACCGAGCCGATTTGAAATAGTTCGTTAAAGAGCGCCTAATAGAAATGAATGCAAATCGACGGGAATACCGTAGAAATCGACGAAGAAACCCCGCGAAAATATCATCATCCCCTATCCTTTCCCTTTTAACCACTCCTAACTACCGTCCAATAAAAATTCAACCCCCGGATGAAAACGATCGCGCTTATGCTCGAAGCGGTTGAAGGAATTAACCGCAGAATTATACAGAAGCCGTCATTCCGGCCAAAAATTCTCGGTAACATGGCCGAGCAGTTTGCAACGTCCGTTGGAAATTTCAACCGCCGTTGCCGAGTTACACGAGTTTCCCCCGCAAACATGCAAATATCCCCGAAATTCCGTGGCCCGGCGCAACTCGCCCAGCGTCCGCAGGAAAATCCGCGACGTATAATTCGCGAAATGCAACGAAGCGATAAATAACAACGATGCCTCGGAAAACTCTGGGTGGATGGGGTTTCGACGAGCGTGGAGGGTCGTTCCTCCAGCTCTTCCCTCGCCGCGGAAATGGCGCGGTTTGACCGTGGCGAAAGAAGCCCCTCGGCAAGAACGTGCTTCACGGGAATGCGTTTCTTCGACGGGGGCCACGTCGCATCCCCTTCGACCTGCCGCGGCGCAGGCAACGTAAGAACGTGGAATGCCATCGCGGCTACCCGCTCCTTAGATTTTAAGCCGTCCTCCCGTGTTATCGTTATCGCCCTCTGACCGGAACGGGTCCCGACGTTCATCCACCCCATCTCCTCCGCCACGTTACGTCCCTTCGGCGCTTTTTCCCGCGCGTCGGAGTCAGGGCGAGAATAAACAGTGCCAGGTATCGATCGAGAAGTGCTTCGACTGGATGTTGTCACAAGGTTGTATCGCTGGAAGAAGGGAGAGATTGGGAGGGGTAGAGGCGAAGGGAAAAGGGAGAAGGGAGGACGTGGGAGCGAGACAACGAGAGGAAAATGGTAACGCGGCTGGGGAGGAGGAAGAGGGGCAGGCTCGGTAAGACGAGCACGTTTTCCGGTGAACCAGACCTTTTCCTCGGAGGCACGATCGCGTCGGGGCAACTTTCCTCCCCCATGGTCCCAATCCCTTTTAGCTTCCGCGTCGAACGAACCGTGTACAAGCGGTGCCCGTTACGGCGGTATATAAGTTTCGAGGTTTACGTCGGTTCATGTTGGATTAAGTTCACCCCCGGCGACGTATCGACGCGGCCACTTTCTCCCGCCACTTTCTTCGCCGTGGATATAATTTTCGCGAACGTTTCCGGCGGCCAGGGGCGTGATGGCTGCCCGTTGCTTGTGTGGCAAGCCGAGGGACATTTTGGATGGATGTTGACGGTTCGTGGGGTGCAACGGCGAGTCGCGCGAATCTAGTTGTTACAAAGACATCTTTCTGTGAAGGGTGAGTATATTGAGGAGCATATTTGCAGAGTTGGGAGATTTTATGTGTGCATACCTGATGAAGAATCTTCTTGTAATTTGGTAGTATATTAGTACTAGCTGTACTACTCAACGTTGCCCGAAATTTAGATTCAGATTTTATAAAAAAATTTGGTTACTTATTTTTTGGTGAAAGTAGTCACATTCATCTGGATTAGCTAGGCATAATGAGCTGGAACACATTTCGTGACTCCAGAGTTTACCGTTCGAAAATTTTTACGCTACGGACAAACACACAAACACTTTCTGCTGTATATATTAAGATTCATGTAGATCTAATCCAAACGTAACCTGCAATTATTACTGATAGGTACGGTAGTTCTTGTAGTCTAAGGAAATAGCACGAAATATCTAAACTCCACTCTCCAGATCTAGAATCCGCTGCCAGCTTTCATACCGCCCTTTAAAACTTGCCCCGCATTTGATAACGAAAGCATTCTATTAGACTCGCCCGTTCCCACTAACATAATTCATTCGACAATCGTCGCACGTCACCGGCAGCGAATCCAAAATGGTGCTGCTCCACGAAAAACTTTGAGCACGAACCCAGTCGTCCCGTGCTATCGGGGCAGTTGGCGAGCGAGGTCGCCGGATTAGTTGGCAAGCCCGCGGAGTTCGATCAAGCAATCCGGGTAGAAATAGGCGAAGAGTAACAATGAATTTCAAGAAGGGAGAGGTCACTTTTATTACACAAGGACCAGCCACGTATCGTGACTATTTCGGCCATGGAGCAGCTTTATTCGACCGAGCCTGACACTGGAGCTTGATCAGGTCAGGATCCAGTCAATGTTTGCTCCACTTTACCGCTACTTCGTTCGGCGTGATTAGATCTGGTCCTGTTTTATCAGTCGTAAAAAGAATTCTCCATTTCACCGCAACTTTGCTCGCTTCTTTCATTCCTGACCACTTTCGAGCCATGCCCTGGAAAGCGGAAGTCAACTCGCGGCACCGAGCAAGCCATTAGAGATTTTATCGTGACCCCTCGAGAGTATTTAATACCGAGAGGAGGATAACATCGTTGAGATAAAGTTTCGCTTTCAGTTCGATTTGAAAAGCTTGAATATTAAATCGACCATTCGCCCGATAAATTTCGCTTCTTTCCACTCCGCCGTCCTTGGCGCCCCTGATACCGTCAAATCCGTTGTTCTTACAATGGCTGCAAGTAAAACTATCATTAATCTGACCGTTCCCTTCACCTTGCATTTGTCCGGGTTCCGCGGGGCTCCAGCGGCGGACATTAATTATCGGAAAAAGGTCGCGCAAGAACCCGTGGCTCTCGACCATATCGCCGCGCGATACGCACCCCGGGAACTCCGATCTAGCCATGTAAAAAGGCGCAAGGTTGATTTTTCCGTGGCCACACGCGAAAAAAAACCCGCTCTTGCACCGTTCGCTTTCCTTTCTTCTCACACCTCCCCGATTCGTGCCTGGTGACACAAAACCCACGATAGTTGATATTTGTTTCTTGGAATACCAGCGATTTCGCGTCGTTGGATATTAACGATAATGTCCTGAATCCTATTTCGTTGATCAGAGAATTCGATACCGGAGAATAGTGTGTTTCAATGCTTCAGAGTTTTACCTCTCAAGTGCAGAAGATTTTCGTGAATATTCTTCTTTTCTTAAGATTTTTCATGAAGATTTTCGAATACACATTTGCTGCGAATTGCTAGAGTAGATGCACCATTTGTGGCCACTTTAAGATATTGTACCAGTTTTGGCCACTTCTTAAAAAATATAATATTTTTCCGTGTAAGCAATAAATGTAACCTTATATTTCGGGCAGTATACTAAACAAAATATTTATTATGTGAAATTCTCCACAGAATAATGATCTGCAGGTAATTTAAAAATAAGATAACTATGCACATGGCCAAAAACAGTGCATTGGCCACAAACGGTACATCCACCCTATATCGAGTTATTACGGTTTACATGTGTAGTACAATTTTAGATAATCAAAGTATGATGAATTTAGATGTTTTTAGTGATTGTAGATTAAATTTTCATTTAATCTCGCAAGAAAACTATCGTGGCTTCGGTGGAGAATTTATTTTCACAAATTGTCCTAATTTTCCAATATCTAGCATTGAATATAATTCTGTTGGTAGCGTTCATAGTACAGTCAAGGAAGATAAAAGAACAGATGCACAGATAATTCTCACAAAAGTGCCAAAGGACGACTTCCTGAGTGGTCACTTCAAGATACAGCGTCAACTAGACAGTCTTCGAGGTGACGTCCTCCTACGCTCCAACGCTCTTAGAGTCCAGCCTGAAGGGCGTAAAATCTCCACCCTCGCAGGTCAAAGGATGCATCCCCTTATTGGCACACGTTCCACTCGCTAGCGTATTGTCGACATCCGCGTGGAAAGTGGCCATGCTCGAGCGGCATTCAGCTCTTAAATTATTACTCAGTTACCGGGGTTTTATTGCGTCGATAATAAAAGCTGGCGATATCGCGACACCGCCCTCCCCCCGGCCCTTCGTTGCCAGAGGGCCGTGTGTATGTGACGTTTCGTTATAGCTGCGAAATATGGTCGTTACTTATACTACTACGGTCCAAGCGCGTCGCCTGGCATCGGGCGTCTTTAGCGCTCGCTTTCAGCCACGCGGATTTTCGCAGCGCCCCGACCTCCGGCGAGGGGTCAGGGCGGTTAACGTTGCCCTCGTCCCCCGGAGTTTCGCGTAACATCGCGTCGTACGGCCGTTACCAGCCCTTTTTATACGACAGAGTGACGGATATACGATTGGTGCAACGACGAGTCGCGTTCCTTTGGTCCTAACTGAATCCTTTCGCAGAGTCTATCGTCGCCGAGGCTATTCCACGACGTTTTATGGGCTGGCGAACTTCCGGAGGGGGGGGGGGGGGGGCATTTTTGCCCTCGCGTCGGAGGAGAATGGAGATTCTTTGGCCGAGTGAGGGTGATAGGGAGATTATTGATTGGATGTATCGAAACGTGTACATGGAAGATTTTAATAACAATTATTCGCTGCAAGAACGTTACAGTTTAGGGTTAGGTACTGTTAGATGTGATGAATTAAGAGCTATCCGATTTTAATTATTGGATACTATACCAATAAGGTAAATTCATTGCTCATCACGTTGATTTCTGTTTAACAGAAAGGGGAGCAAGCATTGTTGAAAATTGTTTGGGACTTTGAGTAGCGCTTTCGCAACAGAAAAGTGATTCGTCGCTGCTTCTTTGATCGATCATGTATTTTATTAATAGCCTTGTTTACGTTGATGAGTGATTCTCTTACAATAAAGTAAATACTACGGTAGACTAAGTATTTTGAACAGATGAATGAATGAAACGCAATGAAACAGCAAATGACATCCGTTATCGTTTAGTCATCGTCGCGACGGTTGAAACATGTTTTACTGGAGTTTACAGAACTGACGGCAAGCTGATCAAACATTATTCGTTGGACGTGGATTTATTTAGTTTTTTATTACATCTATGCTTAATGGAGGACCTGAGTCACCGTTCTGGGTTCATAAACATAACATCTTGTTAGTTAAATACCTACGTTAATCGAAGAAAAAACGCGAAATTGCTGACGCCTCATTCGTATTAGGAAAACAGAAACTGCAGCAGGTAAAACTAGTAAGATATTTATCGCTATTTTATGATTCCGTTCCTTTGCAAATTCCTAATAATGATAATTATAGTTGTGGGAGGTGTTCGTGTCGATGCTGGAGATTTATTGTCGCTTCAGTACACGATTACATATTGTATTTATCAGTACATGCAGATGTACTTATCTTGGAGGGAATATATATCCATCAACCTCTAACTTTTATTTGTTTAGTCCATAAGGTATACGCGCTGTTTCACTAATATGGTTTGAAAGTGTCTTGTTTTTTATGCCGAGGACACTTAACTCCTCCTGTTTCCCTTTCTTCTATCCATGCAGGACGAGCTCGAGCCTTTCTTGTGCCTTAGGCGGACTTGCTACACTGCGTCCTTTATTTATAATAAATTTAGTTGAGCTTTTTTTATAGTACAACTTGTAATATTTCATTTAAGACTTTATTTTAAAAAATAGAAACAATGAACGGACCATTTTGCGCTCCTTGTAAACTTTATTCCCTATGCAGTCGCCTAGTTTTGCCTATAGGGACAAGCTGGGCCTGTATCCTTAATTGCCTTGTGAATTTCTATAATATTAATCGTTATATCTACAGTGTAATCCATAAAATTAATAAAAATAATAAACGAAGTTCCTACAGTACTTACTGATACATTAAGTAGGCCTTTATGACTACTCTGAGGATTAGTAGAAATAAGAATATGCATCCGACTGCGCCGGATACACCTAGATACACTGCTCCCGCAACAGAAATGGGTTCATCAGACAGAGTGACTCGATTCGAATTTATCGTAAACGTGAGATTGGAATACTATAAATGAGATATGTCCATTTTGTCAACAGGAATAATCGATTTCTACGCGAAGAGAAGTTACCTATTTTCTGTCAATCCTGATCAATCTGTCACTCCTCTTTCTTTCATTTCTATTTTATTGATATTCAAATTCCTTTTTCAAAATTAGAGCAACTTTTAACGTTAAAAGACTTTCCGCTGGCGTGGTCAAATCAGTACAAATGATCAATTTCTTGAATTAAAGTTAAATCTTTCAGCAAAACATTAAATCCACCCGGACCCAGCAGTAAACTTTACCAGATATTTTTTTATACTCCTCATGCTAACAAGTACACATTATTCCCAATATGGGTCTCCAATCGATGATGACATTTCATTAAACAGCCTCACATAAATTACACTTTTCGCTTCGACTTACGATTTCTCTTCTTCGTCGATTTGGGGACGTCGTGGTTTTCTAGACGATTGCACTTCGTAACGTCTTGTATGCTGGAGGAAGAGGCATCATTATCCCTGTCATTGGCTGGTGAGACGTCAATTTTTGTTTCGCTGATCTGCTGTGGATAAACAAGTGCAGATAGCTGATTAAAAGTTCGGATACTGACATCCAACACGTGTGACACTCTTTATTATTCATCGTCGTAATTTGCTCCGTGACATCTGCGTATACAAGAAGGTGGTGCAAGATTACTCACAGCAATTTCCGCCTGGGACTGCATACTTCACGAGTGAACTCGTTGTAATTACGATTCTTTATCCGACACCTTATGCCTTCACTAATTCAATTGTACCTTCGATTCACTCACAATCAGGAAGAAGCGTAGTGGCAGAAATACGGAAACTATGTTCTGCAAAGTGCACTCGCCAAATGTCGCGATTGATATAAACTGGAGGCGATAAAGCAAATGTGAAGACGGTGCGACGTGACTTCATTTTTTAGGGTTATCGATGCGTGATAATAATCTTTGGTGGGTGAGCTCCTTATCGGTTCTTGTGTGTTGGCACCTGGGTTTGAAATGATTCCAAAAATAACTGCTTCAATAACTGCATCACCATTACTAATTCCAAATAACTGCTATAAACTTATAAGAGTGAAATTGATATCATAACTGTTTTCAATGCCTGGGTTAGAATGTGTTTTACGTTGTTACCGGTACACCATATCAAATATTCTGTTGTTTCCAAATGTTTACGTTCCTTCGCGATTCGTATAATGCTATCGCTACAGCACATCGAACATTGTTAATCCAGTTCTTCCGTATCACTCGTTTCATGGAGGCTATTAATTACCTCGTTTCACGATTGATTTACGAAACGTAAGATAAACAATAAAACACATAATCATTGAAACGGCCCCCGTTCAAACCCATTAATCCATCGCGCTGTAGGGGAGACCGGGGTAGGTCGTAGCACGGGGTGAATTGTAACATAAGTAAAATCTTTTGAACGACAAATGTGGTAACCCACAGCATGCGAAAGCTGCTTGACGCTATTAGCGCCGTCGGTTTTAGTGACACAAACGAGCGTTATGTATTCATTTTGTGGTTATAGCCCAGAATTTTAGTATGTAAAGCGCTTAAGTAAATTTTGTTTTAACACTTTTATTTCAATTAACCATCGTTAGAAACCGTTTGAATTTTTGCTTCTTTGTCGCAAACGAATCAGTACACATTGGTTTATTATAATGTGTACGCATTTTAGAAATTTGATGTTTAGTTTCTCGTTTGCAGAGGTAAAACGCAAGAATTCAAGCTCGGGGTAAATTGTAACATGTTACTACTTACTCCGCTCTAAATGGTGATAATGCAAACTATTTGCTGACACACCAGAAAAAAATGCTCTAGACAAACAACAGAACAATCAAGAATCCAAAAAGTAGAAAAAAGTATGAAAGCAAAAGTAAAGAAAGCGCAGAAGAAGATTTTGATAAAATCAGATGAATAATTCATTTATATTTTTTAGAAATGTTTCGTTGTATTCATACTTGTATTTAAATAAGTAAAAGAGATGTGTTACAATTTACCCCGGACTGGGGCACATTGTAACAAAGGTTCAGAATTGTTTAAGAAGAAGCTAGACATCTAAGTGTCCAAGATTTTGTAACGTACTTACACTCAATGAGTTCACCACATATGTAAGTAGTAAGTCACGCAAATTATTTCCTGATTGGGGAAAACACTTTCGAGAAAAAACTCTGCACTAATTACTAATTATAATTGTCTGACGTTAAGTTTCTTGCCTAAAAGCGTTCACAGACATTGAATTTGCGTTCTTTCCGGTAATTAAGCGAGGGAACTATGGTTGCGTTTTTTGGTTTCTGCATCAGCACGAGCACTACACAGATAGCGATCGCTACTTTCGAAGCTTGACAGAGGCACTAGCATCGGGTGGCAGAAAATCAGAACACTCGTACGCTTAATTAATATCCAATCCCTCTTATAACTTCACCTGCGAATCCCATTATTGCTTCCTATACCCAACAATTATTTGGAATCCTAATACTATAAGAGATAGGTAGTCTAGTCCCTTAAATCAATTAGAATCAGTGCCTCCGCTGCACGATATAAATTTCGATCCCGTGTTTCGCTGTCGAACGCGGATAAAACGCCCCATCCCCGAATTTTCCATAATATCGTATTACCCTATTTACATTTCGCATATTCATATTGCTCGGTGGAACGGATCGCTTCCTACGATCACGTTTTTAATCTCCGAAATCCCAATGCGCGTCATTTCCTGAGTAGACAACAGGCAAAGTTCGAAACGTGCGAGTCCACGATAAGATTTTACGTAAGACTTTTTTATCATGGGACAAAAATCTCGGCAACAACTAAATGTAATTAATGGAAATAGACGCGAGAGATGAGATTTTTGAAAATATATCACATAACTTGTCTCACGAGAGTCTAGTTTCATGAAACTAATGACAAAGTAATTGAAAAATTATAAAATAATGAAATACTTTTCTCATGAGATTAAAGTCACCCAAAAAAATAACGGATAGAAAAGTAATTCCTTTATTCTCACCCTTAATGATTGTTCTGCAATTTCGAAAAAAATATGTGTAGTAGAGCTAAAAAGTACCTACTACGTACATTTTGAAGCATTCAAATATCTTAAGTACTTGTTGGGAAAAAAATGGCGAAGTTTAGAGTTGTTATCCCCATATTACCCTAACGAGAGGGAGTAGAGATCTGAAATTTTTTTCAGTGGTTTTTTTAAATAAAGAGCATTATTTGGTATACGTAAATACTAAAATTGGTGCTGGGGCCGTTTTCCCTATGCTTACCCGGCTATACGCTCTTGTGGATTACGAAATATATGCACAGAATCGAGCGACTCGATCGATTGCAGCGCGTCCACACCGAAACACATAATGCGTGTAGGTATAAAATTCTAAATGAGTTTGCTTCCTTCATGCCCGTTTTATCTGCTCCGCCGAACCTTTACGATTGAATCGTGTCGAAGGCAAGCAGTGGCTAGGCGTTCTAGCAATTTCTGGAATTGTAATATCCATACATCTTTCGAACATTTTGTTCGGGGGAAGTATTTAGCATTTTGATCTAGCTTACAGTATTTATATATAAAATAAAGCGAAGTAAAGTAAAAGAACTTTTGCAATGTGAATATCTTTCTCGAGGCTTCCCAATATTCCAAGGTTCCTCTCGAAGACTCACTATACAGTGAAGTTACGCAAACATAAATAATCGAATATATTGGATATCGTTGAAATCGCACGAGGTAATTGAATAACGGGTGGATTTTTTGGAGCAGCGTCTTTAATGGACTGTTTGCCAAGCGTGTCGTACATCATTGTGCAGCTATATCACGCGGGTGCTTGTTAAATGTAGCGGTACAAATTCGAGATCGATGCCATTACGTACTCTGCAACTGCACCTTGTTTTTCGGCGAGTTTTCCACAATAGTTGCGTTGCAAAAAATATTAAAGTTCTTACAATCTATACAAGTATCAAGATATAATTTTCAAAAGCAAGGGTGGTTTGTGGGGAAACATTCTGCCACTCGTGGAATAGTCTGTAACGTTCAGTTCGTTGGTGTTGTTGGCAGTTTCCCGAAGCTTCCAATCGTCGAGGGTTTCGTTGATTGCTGACGTTGCTACTTTGCGGAAGATTTTCGCCACCTTCGGATTCGTTACGGCCAGGTATATCACAAAACCAATCACGCGTATGACAGCTGCAGCGATGATTATTACGTGTCACTTACCTAATCAATTATCTGAGAACAGGCGATCAAACAATAAGAAATTCCCGTTAAAATTGTTCAGTACAAGGTTTCTTATAATCTAAGAAGCTTAGAGACAAGCGGCTATTAGATTATTCGTGATTGAACTGCTCGATGGTGACTCGAAGTAGATAATTCTTAATCTGCGAGGTCTAATTTGAATTATTTTTTAATCTCGCAATTCGATACAAATCATACCAACTAAACACGTCGAATGTAATATTGCGGACTCTGGACTCATAGCTTTCGTTATAAAGATGATTTACAATTTAGATTCAATGGATACAAACGCCTCTCGGCTATGTACAAATAGGCTTTGATAACAAAGATAGGCACTCGAGGCATGGCACAAAAGAGGCTTGACCTTCTGCTTCATCGAGGCAGCCGGGTCGCCAGTCGCAGAGGTAGCACGCGATACTTCGCGGGGGTGGTCCTCGCAACTTTATGGATCAGCCGGAGCCAAGCGGTGTCGGTGATTCTCGATCGGGAATTGGGAGGGAAGAGGGTTACTAACGCGGTTGCATCTCGTTGCCAAAAAGTTGGCGCGCAAGCTGGGAAGCAGAGACCGAGGGAGAAGGACGGAGAGCACGCGAAAGTGGCGGGTGCGAGGGAGACAGTGGGTGACGCGAGAGATACAGAGGAGCCTGGGGGGAAGGTAGGGGAAAAATGGGTCGGCGCCGGACTTTAATCAATGGTTTCGGCGCCGACCGGGCGTCGGGACGCGTTTCTGTAAAAAAAATGCGCCAGTGGCCTGTATGACGATGGAAATTCGAATTGTCGTTCGGTGGAATGGAGTTAGCGCCTTGGTCGGTGGCTCGTGTCGCACCGGATATGCGTACCCGCGGTGAACCATTGTGTGTACTGTTTTTCCACTCGATCCCCCTTCTCTCTAGCCTTGCGTGTCATTTTTTTTTCCACTTCGTTTTTTGTATTCACCGTGAAAGTGGGAGCAGAGGGGGCGAGCCAGCGCAGCAGAAAAAAAAAGATTAGTGGGACGTCGTGTCAACGATGTCACCGCGGTCGAATCAAACTTCGCTTCGGTGGGCGCGAAAAAACGCGGTCGATCGGGCCCCGAGTTTTTTGTTTACG
Source organism: Andrena minutula (assembly GCA_929113495.1). NCBI lineage: Eukaryota > Metazoa > Arthropoda > Insecta > Hymenoptera > Andrenidae > Andrena > Andrena minutula. The sequence goes on along the minus strand of OV815993.1, from coordinate 72,277,207 downwards.
AGCCCGCGAGAATTCGTGAAACCCGCTCTCGAGGATCCCGGCGATCGGCCACGGACCGCGAGTTCAGAGAGACCCCGAACGAACGTGCCGGTGGGATTACATTTCGCTTTTATCGTATCGTCGCATCTTACGAGATTTATATGGCAAACTTCCGGCTTGGCACTCTTGTTTTAATCGCTATCTGGCTTCGATTCGTTGACTTTTTTCGCGCGCTCGATTAGATATAATTATACTGATTTACTGGGACCTGGAATGATAACCCGAACAGGAAGAGATTATTGTGATTGCAATATAAAAAAAATACGCATGGATCAAATTATCACTACTTAGAAGTGCCGACGTATACTTATCTATTTCTACCGGAGGTGTCAAAATGACTTGTTTTTGAAAGGATAAGGCATTTAAGGATGCAGTTTTATATATTTTTCTGCTCTACTTCACTTGCATTCGCTTCCTTTTTTCATGTGCCCGGCGAAATGTTTATCTTAACTGTCAGTATCTGATGAGTCGTTTTTTCTTGCTTTGCTTGATTGTGGATATTCTTTATCACCGTCAAATAAATCACTTTCCTCACAGTCAGTGTTACAAGATTTTTCGTCTAAAATATTTATTTTTTCTAGTAATTTTACTCTTCGTGAATGTCTTTCTATAATTCCTAGGTAATTTTATAGATACATTTTTTTACAGATCACGATCAAAAATAGAATTCCGAATTTCAATTTTTCCGTTTTTTGCATGAATAAGCGAAAAACATGAAAAAAGTACAAGAAGAATTCACTAACTGAGCAAACATCACACACAACTATTATTTGGCATTTTTGTAAAACGTATATGTACAGAGATGTATTGAGTTTTGGAAAAAAGTATTGCAACTATACGGAAATATTATGAGAAACTTCTGAAATGAAAAGTTATGTGCGTTCCGTGAGGGGTCAGAATGACCCATCTTGGTACATATAAATATTATAGAAAAATAAGCAAAGAAGAAAATTTTACAGAATTAATCATTCATATAATTTAATAAAAGTCACCAAAAATTTGAGAAAATAAAATATAGGTTTTGAAAATGAGTAATGATCATAAGAAATACCAAAGCAAATCATTTTTACCCCCTTGGTAGATTAGATCTACTTACAATTAGTGTTAAGGAGGTGATTTAAAACGGCAACCATCGACTACCCTTCCGTTCCCATATAGCAAAGATTTTTCCGTTAAATATGTGAATGAGGCACAAAAAAGAATCGTTTCAAATAAAATACTTTTACACGCCCAAAATTGACAAACGAGAGTATTGAAAGACTGTTAGTTGTACGAACTGGTGGCTTGAAACGTGGGACGTCGTAAATATCTTCCGTTCCGTTGCAACGTTTCAACGATGCCCGTTCATTTTCAGCAGGCCGTATTTGACGATAATTTATACACTAAACGTAACTAGTTGAGCAGTCGCAGAGGTAACGTAGATAAAACGATCCGCGTTCGCATGATGTCTAGCGCAGTGTGAGATAAGCATCAGGGAAGCTAAATGTGATTAGTACAACAAGGCGATAGGATCTTCCTACCGTGCTTCTTGGCAGCGAGATTTATTGTGCCGTGAAATTAATATAAATGGTGGTTCACAAGGTCGGCAGAAGATATTTGCGAGGTTTTGGAGGTCACTGCGAGGCAACACGTTGACCCTATAATTTAGCATTAATGTCACGTTTTATAATTACAGAGGGCCGAGGTTCAACGCGCAAGGTGACGGCGCAACGTGCACGCGCATGTATGCAAAGGCGTAGGACACGTGCAATCGACGATCGCATGTGCACGCCAGTTGCTACTCGCTAGGGGATTCCCGACACGTTGATCTTAAGAATCGAAATCGCAATGCGATCGAGAACACCTTCTTCTTCCTGGAAGCGTTCGTATTTAATTTACATCACTCATTCGTGCATATTTACGCTAACATTGGCTGCGCCACATTGATTGCATTCTTCGTTTGTACTATAGTAATTCGTCGTAATAAACCCGACGAACGGTGCTGGCGGCGGACGTACGACGCGATGCGGACGCTATTCCATGCGACCGATGCCGCGACTGAGAATTCCGAAGAGCGAGAGAGAGGGAACGAAACAGTTGACACGAAGTTGCCGTCGACTCTTTCGTTCTCTCACTCTCGACCGAAGAAATCCAAGAAATGGTGGGGATAGCCACCGGGCGTACTACGCATTGTAAAAACGGGACAATAACGACGAATTACTGTACATACCTTGTGCGCCTAAAGATTACTCCAGGTTGCAGGAACCAGCAGTTAAGAGATTCGGCTTTTAGTGCAATGGAGAAGTATGCGCCTGTTTCTTCCTCGCACTAGTGAGACTCTAGCCGGCCGCTGCGAACTGTCGCAGCTAGGAGATTTGGTCTTCAGAAGCGCAGTGCTCGGAGGGTCCGATCTAGCTATTCTTCCAGTCCGGACATAAATAATTTTTGCCGTCCCTTATATTTATTTTCAAAGTTTGAAACTGAATTCAAACAAGTATTAGGTAAACGCACCAATTGACCATGTATCAGTAGTTGACATCATTTCAGAAAAACATGAAAAAAATAAGGTTTTTAGAAGTAACAGTGCAGTTCTCTAACTGCACTTTGTTCAAAAGATCGTCACTTCTAAAAACCTTATTTTTCATGTTTTCCTGAAAAAATGCCAACTACTGATACATGATGCCTTTACCCCTACTTTTCTACCGCGATTTCAACAAGTGTTCCTATTTATTGGTTTAATTGATTTTAATTTTCTTTTTCTACCAATTTTGCCACTTTGGACAGTTGCCCTGCTTGCGTCCCCCTAGTTCGGACCCTGAGTGCTCGTCTAACTACAATAGAATTTGAAAGTTGATCTCGTAAGAAATAGTCTGGTACTAAGTAACTGCGATAGGCTTTGAAGATTATGAATATCATAAAATAGGACACGATTTACACGTTCACATGTAGTCCAAGGACGACTGGATCACATTAGATCATCGAAATTAAGCAATACTACACACAGTCAGTGCCCACGTGGATCAAATGATAGCTTAGAGTCCACTTAACTCCACAAGTTCCCAGCTGACGAGCAACCAATACTGGTCAATGTCAGCTAACATCAACAAACAAGAATCTTTTTCCAACGAAATCCCGCCACTAGCCTCTTAGTCCTCCCGTCCAGTCTGACATCCTTTGTCCATGGCTACATGAAAGTCTCGCACTGACCTTCGACGTTCTCACGAGGGCCCCTCATCTCGTACCGCCTGGAGGCGTGCCGTCTTGACGGGAGCTTCAAATTAATACGAGGAGTTACGCCGTTCTACTTTCGAAACTTCGAACTGGAGCGTTTCGCCAGAGGATGCACGCGAGTGACTTGAACAAGCGTAGAGAACGTGTTTACCACGCGGCGACATCGTTGATCGACGGGGTGGACAGAATCTCCTCGGGTAGATTAATAAGGAAGAGGAAGAAGAGTGAAATGTAATCGCGAAAGGCGCTTGAGAAACAGCTGCAATAACGGCGGGCAACGAAACACGCGCACTAAAAATGAGCTGGTAAGACGATCTCTCAAGGTCGCACGCATGCGTGACGCGGGATCGACGCTGGATCGACGCTACGCCGCGCCGCGGAATAGCAGTGAGGTTGACGTAATCGCTGGCGATGCCTGACGGACTACGAGCACGCGACGGCGACGAGGAGGCTCGTAACGTATGGGTACATAAATTTGAGCAGCGCGTGCCGCGGCACCGGAATGGCCGCTAATTTCTGGAACTATGTATTTTTAATTAGCAAGCTACGCGACGAAGGCAAGGTGACTCGAAAGAATTTACGCTGCCGCGAGCGCAAACAGGAGGTTTATAAATTTATGCTAAACATTTCCATTAGTCTTTTGCTGAACAGGTTTCAAAGGCTGCGTCGGCTATCAGGGCGTGTATAGAAATTACTGCACCTACATGTGTACACGCACGATTGACTCATTTAGTTTTAGTTTACGACTAATCTCGAAAGGACAAAGTAATTCTACTTCATTGCTGTCAGCGTAACTTTGATAACATTCTAGATTCCAGGCTATTAATAATATCGCGTGAGACATTTTTCCCTGAAGCAAGCGAGGAAAGTCTGACCCGAAACATTTTTTGCTTCATATTCGCTGCTGCGTCACTGAACATGTTTCACGTTGAGGAAAGCAGCATTCTGGACCTCGCTCTGGCTTTCCACCTTTAACCCAGCGTACCCTTAAACGCTTAGTATAACATCCCGCACCGAATCTGTGGCATTCTGCAACAGTCCAATTCCGGATCAGGGCCAGGTCAGTTCTAGGAATGTTTCGGGTCAACCTAAAACAGATTCCTTGGGAAATCAATTTCGCAAGCGTTCCAAGCTCCGTAACGTCTGTTTCTTTCTATCACACAGCTACCACAGGTTGACAGTAAGTATCACTTGTGAGTATCTCGATCCTCATTAACATCTGATCCTGACACACCTTTATGCCAAGTATTCTATACTCTTCAGCATTCTTCTATACTCTTTCGATTGTCAGATTGAAACTGCAGAACAGGCTTCACTTCAAAACTCCAAATCTTTCTCCGCCATCGAAAGTGGCGCATAAAGTTCCTCCACTTCGTTTTCCCCGTTGCATTTGCAGCTCATCTTCCACACACCATCGCGGAGCCATTACGTATTACCCTGTACAGCATTTTCAGGCGCAATAATTTTCGGGTGAAACGCGTGTACCAGTGGCGTCGGCGTTTCCTGACGTTATCCAGAAACAAATGGACTTTTAAATTGCACTCGCGAGCCCCACCTGTAGTCCGTGCACGCGGACCCCTCGCAATGGCCACCGATAACGGATGCAGCGCGCCGCACTCGCGACAAATTCGTACCATTATATTTCCGTATTTACTTCGGCGCGGACTGCGCGGCCAGTGCTTTGTCCTACGCGTAATTACGTCCCCTGGCGCTTAATTCACGACGATTAAATTGCACGCTGACTCCCTCCCCCGCCCTTCATTCCCCGCGCTCGTTAATTTCCCCGAAATAAGTGCATCCCGCGATCGCTGGAAGATTTTTTGGACCACGTACCGTGACCCATTCCTCTTGGTGTCATCGTTTCGTTATGCTTGGGGGATTATGAATAATTTTTTACTGGGCTCCCTGATTTATGCAGGTGCAGCCATTATTTTTCCGCGCTATGAGAACGTTGCCCAGAAGTGCGGGCAACGTGGACGTCGGTTTCTTTGATAATACGGAAGCAATGTGCAGTTATGTAGGGGAGATGGGGGTAAGATAGTAAATTTACTAACAAAATTAGTTTTTAATTTTAAACCAAAGATAACAGTAATTTTTTTTCTGCATACATATTTAAGGAGAGAAGTCTGTATAAAGGGCTTATTTTTTATCAATTTTTAGGAATTTTTTACGAAGATACTACTGCGTTAATCATTTTGGAACTTTAAGGGTACTTTATTTAATATTATAAAAAATTTGATTACAGTAAAATTATGATAAGTAGAAAAAAATTTAGCAGTATCTTAAATAGGTATTTTTCGACGTGCAAATTAAAACTACTGAATAAATTTTCTATGCCTATTAAATTCCTTCATACATGATAAACTAGAGTCTACTTACAAGTTAATATGTCACGAATCGGTAAATGTACCAGTGCCCGACCATGTCCCAGTACCTGAACAGTAATGCGAATTTTATTTATTTTTAAGCTTAATTTTTAATGTAATTAAAAACAAAAATAGTACCATAATGCACAAGTCTTTAGCAATATTAATTAAAATCATTATTATAGAAAATTAAAAATCGTTAGATAGAAATAATTATTTTGTAACACACTTCGTACGCATAGCAGATTTCGAGAAATTTTTTAAGCTTCTGTCAAGACAGTTCTGACATTTACTAAGAAAATATTGACAGCATTTCTTATTTATATATTATAATAATACATATTATAATAATACATTACTATAATAGTAAATAGATTTAAATTTAGTTTAAGATAGTTAAGTTTGCAAGAAAATTAATATTTTTTAAAACAAGTCTAAGTTTATTTACTGGTACAAGAATTTCGTGATTGTAAGTAATTTAGACATGCATTTTTATGTTGTCCGCTTACTGGGACGATATAATTCAGGTATTGGGACATGCAGTTTTAGGTTGTCCGGTTACTAGGACATCTGTCTGCTTTCGTATTTTCATTCTATTATAATCCATAAACGTTTATTTTCAGTTTCCGATCGTATATTGTGTTATCTTCCACATTTCAACAACATTTTTTTATTTCATGATGGTTTTACAAATTAAATTAGAAGACAAACTTTACCGCTATTCCTTAAGCCCCTTAAGCGTCCGGGTATTGGTACATTTACCTTATACGACGAGATGTCCACTAAAATCGAAGGTAATCCTCTCGAATATATCCCTTGGAGGCAAAAGGCAAAGCAGTTTGTGCCTCGGGGACAGCGATTGCGGACAGCTTTGTGTCCACACATTGAGAAACTCTATACACTTCGCTGCCAATTTATAATAGCTTTTAAAATGATTCATTACGCGGAGTACAAGATGGCATTATGATGTGGAAACAAACTCGGCAGTCTAGGAAAGGCGATTATAATGTTTTGACGATGTTGAGACTGCGGTTGCGGAGGGGAATGGAAACGGAGAGACAGTGACACGATTCTCTTACGTTAATTTCGCCGGTAACTGCTAATTTAATTAAGTAATGGCTTTACTCGAATCACGCGCCCCTATTCAGCTCGGAAGTCGCATTACTGTCTTTGCAAATTAATAACAGACTATCCGACGACCGCGCTTCGCGGTATTAAGATACCGTCTACGGAGAGTTATCTCTTCGTGTACTTTATGCCGTCGGGTGAAAGGCCGGATGTTGCGCGGAGCAACGTTACAAACTGAATCACGGTTTCAAAGCACGGATGATGCCGTTTGAAGTTACCATTGTTACGCGACAAATCACGTTACACGAAAAGATGCGGCGCACCAAATGGAATCGTCAAATGCGACGGGAAGACACAGATGGTCGACAAGAAAATATATTTTCCTCTCTGTAATGTCACGGCAATGCGTAAAAATACCACATCGCTGGAAAATCCGTGCACCATTGTCTTTTTATACTATTAAATCTCTGTGAACCTGAAAATTAGCCATTAGCGATCTTTAAAGCAGAGTTTTCTTTGAAAACGTCTTGGAATTATATTATCCTTTTTTTTTCAATTGCATTTCTGTTTCTGTTTTCCTTCTCAACTTATTTCTCACTAAGTAAATACTACAGAACACAGAAATGTCAAATTTAATTCTCCTTCTGACGTTTGGAAACAGTATCATCCAATTTTATTTAATAATACTCAACTCGTGAATTCAAATTTGATTCAGTTCTCCGCAAAATCTTCCACATATTTAAAATCGTATTTCCCTGTCAATGAAAGAGTTTGCGGAGGCTCCAGCCGATGGAGGATTCGTTAAGAAGCTCGAAATCCTTACAAACTCCCCGGCCGTCGCCCGGAGGGTCTCAGCTTCCGGCCGAAATCAGCCCCGACACGTAATCCCGTCACCCTCTGCCGGACAAAACATCCAATTAAAATTATGCAACGTCCATTGTGCACGCTATCGCGCACCTATCACCGACAGGGAGCGGCGGAGTTCGAAAAGCCGACGGCGAAACTCTCTCCCCTCCTCTGTGTTCGATGAAAGCGCGGAAGAAGTTTCGTCGTCGCCTCCTCGCCGAAACCACACCGTGACAAATTCGTTTTCCCCGGCACCGCGTTTCCGTATTTACCCCAGCCGTCGCTTTGTCCCCGCGTAATTACGTTCCGCGGCGGCTTAACGCCCGACAATTACTCGCTCGGTCATCGTTAATTTCCCTTGAAATAAAAGACGACAATAACGTCGACGAGGAGCGCGACGCCGCCCCCGTCGCCGAGACGCGATAGAAATGGGAGGGCCGCGATACCAATCTTACGATTCCAACGAATACAAAGACGAGTCCTCCGCTTCCGTTCTCCCGCGGTTAAAGAGGAGCTTGTACCAAAAGCGTCTGGAGCTCTTCCACTCTTCCCAGCTGGCATCGCTTCGGTCCCCAGCAAATTAAAATCGGTGTCTTGGGGCATTCTGTTGTGGCGTTTTACTCTGTTGTCAAACCGAATCTAATCTAAGGGTCTGGCACGTGTCTGGAATAGATCTGCTTCGTTGTTTTCCTTCAGTGATGGTTTTTGTATGGTTTGAGACTGATAGGTAGTCTGTGGTTGGAAATGTTAATGGTGGAGAGAATATTAATGGGATGGAAATTGAGTCGTGTCAGTTTCTGTCAGTTGATGAATTAAGTGGACGTTGTTGAATAGCAGAGAATTTTTATTTGAATGAATCTTTATGAGAGTAAATCTTCGTTTGAATAAATTTTCTTTAATCCTCGAAACAAAGTGGACGGTAGATATGAATAATTAATAATGATTTATTCGAATGAATCATTTGTGAGTGAAAGAGACATTATACGTAAGTGACTCTTTGTTTTTCAATTTACGGAATGATACTGTGAGTCAATATAAGTGAGTTATTTCGAATAATAGTGGTTTGGCGTAAACAACAATTCGTTATTCATCTGGTGTAACCTTCAAGTGCCACTCAGTATTCGAAATAAAGCTTGCCCATCTGTGGCGACAGGTTTCGAAGGCGAGCAGATTAAATGACTGGTATTCATTAATTCAAGGGCGCGGAGCTAATTGATAACTGCAGCCATGATGAAATTTAAGCGATAACGCTATGTGTAATATGTAATGTAATGCGTAATGAATTTAATTGCGTATCCGCAAACTGAACTTGAAAATCGGCTTTATCACTGTTTACTTAGATTTCAGTGCGTATCTATGGAATATACAGAGTGATACTATAATTATGGTTACCAACTGTTTTCAGGGAAATATAGTACTTTACGGCCAAATGTGATAAAAGATATTGTACGTTTTTAAAAATATAGTAATTTTCAGAGGAAAGCGGTAGAAAATAAAACTACAATAAAACATCTCATTTATTAAATCTACATATTTTTTGTGCATTCTGCATTATTAATTAATTTATTGTATTTAACAAATATTTCAATGGTTTGATTGCACTAAAAATCCAAATTACCATATATGACGAGGTCATTTTTTATGAGATAGATTGGCTCTGTTTCTCTCTTCCTGCCACTTCACATTCATTATAGAAAAAATTCTCTTTGTAAAAGCTGAAGTGGCGAGAATAGAGAGAAAGTATGAAATTCTTTTATATAAATTTTGGCAAACAAGTTGTAGGCAACACTTTTTTTAAGTCGTGTTCAAGAGTGTAAAGTTTAAATTCGTGAAATAAAATTTTTATGTTGCCATAGGATAAAAAAAAATTAAAATTGTAGAATTTTATGTACTATATTTTTTTCTAACAGTATGCAGTACCCCAAACAAAAATATAGTACAATACTATACATATATTATAGTACAGTTTGCAACCCTAAGTCTAAAACGTAGAACTGAATTTTGCAGAAAAGAGTTAGCGTGATATGAATTATCAGTGTCATTAAAATCATTATTTATTTCATAGATGCACACTACATTATTGAAAGAAAGTGCATCGCGCTTGCGTCACTGTATCTAAAAAGAAGTCCCATTACAGAGCCGGGAGTCATTCAACTTTATCTCTTACTACATCATTTTCTTCACTTTCACTTTCGAGGAGCGTGTAACGCGTCTCAGTTTCTAGAATCACCCTGCACATTGTACACGCCACTTGAGCCGCTATCTGCTGCGCCGCCGTCAGGGAAGCGAGTTCGTTCGTGCATTAACAAAAATGTATGCAACGATACGTAACGACGTATTTTCACCAATTACGGGATACAGCAAATAAAAGGTCTCCGTCGATCTTAGCCTCGCATTTTGTAACGTGTTACATAAATTCTTACGCAACTTGTTACGGTGAACACGTTACGAGGGACTCGAAATCGAATTCCTCGGAATTTCCTGAGTGGCGGTCGGGTCGAAGAAAGAATCGACTTTGGGCGATTTAGGGGGCTTCAGGGACGAAAGCTACCTGCACTGTACTTGTGCGGCGGTCTATGAAAAATATTACAAATATTATTTCCGAATTAAATATTTGATCACATTTAATAATTTTGAAAATAAAGTTACGATTTTCGTCATTGACGAAATTGTAAAAACTGTGCCAAACATTAAATTTCCAATATTTTGACTTTATTCTGGTATCAGCTATAGCCACAAGTCTACAAATTAATATACCGTTTGAGTTTTTGATTTCAGATGAACGGGACAGCCGGAATCATGTCAGCCGTCGACCAACTTTTTTTCACACCTGTCTCGAAATGACCTGTGTAAAGTCAATTCCACTCCATATTTTAACTTCATAAAATTCTGAATAACTGTTCAAATGTTAATAAACATGTAGTAAAAATTCCAACGTATTGTGTTTTCATGGTTCGTCAAAAAAATTCCCCAAAAAAACGAAGAAAAACCGGCCGTCCCATAAGACGACCCCCTTAATCCCTCAAAGACTGCGAATTCTTTACTCCACTATTCCACCAACAAACCGCCAAACCTTATTTAAAATAATTATTACACTCAACGTAATTACAGAATGAACCTTACAAATGAATTTCACACCACTCGATATGAGATACGGAGGTCATCGCCGCCGGTCAACTGCAGCGTCACCATATTACATCAAGTAATAAACGACCACCATGTCGAAAGGCACGAGGGAAGCTGAATTCGCTTATAACTTCGAAGAAGAAGCAGCAGATCGCAACAGTCGCGTAATTTAAAAAGGTACGAACCATGTGCCCCAGTGCAGCCAGGAGCGGTGCCATCCGAAGGAAGCGTTTCGATATTTTCCAGAGGGGCAACGGCACCGTTACGAGGTGTGGCGCGGAATGAAACCCGTTCCCTTCCCGTACGTAGTATTATTAAAACAATGATTGCGCAGTGAACCGTTCGTCCGGTAGCACGGTTCCCGAGGTGATTTCTCACTTTTACTGCAGCCCGGATGATAGCCCGCGCAGCTCGGCGTTACGTAGCGCGCGGTAGAGGGAAGGGAAACGCACTCGCAAGATCGTCGGTCATAAAGGTAGGTTACTACTTGGATCTACGACGGTTGCAACGCTTCCGCGTAGAATCGCTCTCCGCGCTTCCTGCGCGTATCTCTCTCCGCCGGACAATCAGCCTCGCGAGCTTCGCCCCACCGTCGAAGGAAAAAATCGACTTTAAAGACGTCGCAGCCCTCGTTCCCTTGGCTGATGCCTTCGATTCCCAGATCTGACAATTGCGAGCACTGTTTGGAGAAAGCAGCGTTGGGACCGAGCACTAGAGCCACTCTTTCCTCGACTTGACTGTAATTACGTAAAGGGTATAGAATGAAACTCCACGTGCTGTTGGTTTCTTATGGCGGCCAGTTTTTCTGTGACAGATTAATGTCAGGTATGCGCGATGCTGATAATAGGGATTAACGTTTACGTAATTGGAATGAATTAGATTTGTTTTTTCGAGATATACATAAGAATTAGATAGCCTAGAGGGCATTGATAGGGGTCGCGATGACGGCGAGCGTGATTAACCTTTTACGTGGGGAATCGCTAGACACAACAGTCTGTCATAAAACTGCACACTCATTCTCCTTCTGTGAACACGACTTTTCTTCTTGGCGCTTCGTGGATACTAGTTTCCACCTCCGAGAAAACTCGCAGGAGAGAATATACCGCATCCAGGAGACCGTTCCCGGTTCCGCGTTGCCCCCTCCACAGCCGCGGCTACGAAGGGGTCGTGAGGTGGACCGTGTACCAATCGGGGATCGTTCAACTTTGACTTTTCAGCGAACGTGATCTTCTCACTGATTTATATACAATAGGTACACTGGATGCGGTATGCGGCTTCTGATCTGAGCGTAGGAAGGCTCTGTGACGATTTAAAACGCGCCATCTTTGAGAATAAATTATATTTATTGTTAGTAAGGTTTTTCAAACCAGAGGCATTTTTATTCACGCTAATATTGGCGAGAAGCGAAGTTAACTTTGTGCGATGAAAAAATAATTTGTTCTATAAATATAGAAATACCATAAATATGGTATTTCTATATTAATACAACATAGATAAATAAAAACCATTGTAATAAATATGTATATAAATACCATAAATATGGTATTTCTCACTGATTTATAGTCCCCGCCATCTGTTTTCTAAGGTAAGTGCGGGTATAAGGCCTACTTAAGGATCCATAATTTTATTAAAAAAAATTATACACATTTTGGAGAATTTTTTATTTTGTAGAAATCTATGGATATTAGGGCGGCTCTTATTTCCAGCTTTTGAATTTTCTTCGAGAGAGTGTAAAGTTTGAGGTCGATCGGATAACGAGAGAGGGTGCCCCTGGGCCATTAAACATTTAAATCATTCTTTAACAGCTCGCGAAGTCGATTTTGTATAATATCCTCGAAGTTATTGATTAAATAAAAAAATATGTCAAACAAAAATTGTAGATCCGGCCAAGTAGCATCTTTTATGTTGTATTACTTTTTATCGTGCGACAAACGGTTTTCGAAAAAGTTTAAATGCTTCTGGAACACTTTTTATTTATTAAGGCGAACAAAAAAAATGGAATTTTCATTTTCGAAGATATAGACTTTATATTTTCGATATTTTTGCGAATTTCGGTCCCAAATTTTCAGGAAACATTCATGACATCTCAAACACTGAAAATAATTAAGAACCACCCTGATGGACATTAAAGTATAAACTCGTCGAATGACATTTCGTATGTAATAAAAGTAATAGATAGTACTACCAGTACTGTAAATTGACCTACCAGGAAAAAAAGACACCTTGGCCTAATTACCTGTTGAGACTTATTATCCACACTTAGGTACCTTATTGTATATATTTTCTATTACTCTACGAACTATATGAGGAACTAGCTTTACTAGTTCGGCTTCGTCCGAAATTTAGATTCTGATTTCATAAAAAAAATTGATACCTGTCAGTGTAAATAGTCACATTAATCTGGATTAGTTAGACATAATGACCTGGATGACATTTCGTGACCCCAGAGTTTACCGTTCGATATTTTTTAGGCGACAGACAACCACACAAATACTTTCTGCTTTATATATTACGATAAGCATTCATATGAATCCAGAAACCTAGTACACCAACCATGAACCTCGGGTCCATGGTACCCACAATCCCATTCAGGTGGCGAATATGATTTATTCTCAAAGCTGTCGCGTTTCAAATCATCACAGAAATTTCAAACCCATAACCCATACCGTACCCAGTACAAGTATATAGATCAGTGGATCCTCCGGCTTCCATGAATCACGCTGCACGCGAGCCCAAATTATAAATATCGGTGGCCGGCAGTGTCGTCCCATTCTTCGCGCGTTCCCACTGGGCACGCGTTCTTTTCGGGCGTCGAGCGCGGCTTTCGAAAGCGCCGCGCTGGAAGGCATGCCGTCCACGTAATCGCGCGAGCCGCGAACGTATGCGGAACACGATACGCGCGATCGAGTCCGCACGAAAATGCTGGTCTCTGCTCGCGCGCGCCCCTCCAGCCTGCCCTGAAAATTAAAACACACTGCAGGAGATCTGTCCGCTGTTTCTCGAGCGACGCCACGGAGAATGGTAATGAGACGCTGACGGTAGGACGCGGTTAATTCGCTGCGTTTCTCTTGCTGCATCGCGTCCAATGGTCTGCGGGCAGAGGGGGATATTTAGACACTGTATCGCGTCCGCGGTGAAGAATTTTACTGTGTCGGCATTGCTCGAGCGAAGTCTTCGTCGGGATTTATCGCCGCCGCTACTCGGGCAACGGTTTGCTCGGTGCACAGTGGAGCATCAAACGCGAGTTTCTCTGTGGGGGTTGTGAAGGAGGGAAGGGGCAATGGGATAGCAGTTGGTGGAGTGAATCTGGTACCTTGAATTCCTGTGTTTCGCAGAAAAGCTGATCAAGTTTGTGTATCAGTTGGTTGAGAAGGTTTCCTCCGGATTGGCGTCTTCGTAATGATCTGTGTAGAGACGAATGCAGCCTTGAGAATGAAGTTTTATTAGTGTGAGTAGCTGAAGTTGTATTGATTAATGGCCATGCACGGCGAGATACCGTTGGTTAAGATGGATACGTTGTCAGGGACGTTGAACAGGTTTATCATCCGTCGACACGCGCTTCTTTGAAATATTATCAGTACACATTATGAAAATGATATTTGCCAGCGGTATTCGCATTTAGCGAGCAAGCGACAGCCAGGCAAGTGAATTTCAAACGCGAAATTTTGTGACAGTCGGGGGAAATCCTTCTTGTCACGTCGCGCGAGAGTTTGTTGAATTAAACACTGACCTCAACCCAGTTTCACTCAGTATTGATGCATTGATGCATATCCGATGGCGACGCGTGATCAATTGCGCTGATGTATCACAGGATAATTACATAATTTGACGTTTCTGCAGCCACTGTAGATAAAAACAGCGCGCTGAGTAAGAACGATAAACATAACAAGGGGAATACGCAATCGATTTAAAATATCTGTCGCAACAAAAATAAGCTTGCTTCATTCCGACAACTGTATCGTCTTTTAGCTCCGGGCTACTGGAACTGATAAGTTCTGCTCGATTACACTTCAAGCAATTCAAATAGGGGAATCTGGTTAAAAGGTGGTTCTGAGAAAAACTGAATATGCATATAGATATTTTTGTGCTACATGGCAGCAATAACTTGATTTACGTGAATGTTGCGGATCTGCTCTTTTGATTTAACACAACTGCACTGGCGTGACGAGTTTAAGTGAAACAAAAAACAAACAGATTCAGATTTATTGCACTCAAACCGGGAATCCACCTGAAAGCTAAGCTACTCTATATTCTATGCTATGCAGTGCTATGCTATGCAATGCTAAGTTTTAAAAAATTAGCTTTAATAAATCTTTATGCCGGGGATACACCTGAAAGCTAAGTTAAGCTATGCTAAGTTTTAACAAATTAACTTCAATGTATACTTGTGGAGCCGTTCCCATCAAAAGCTAAGCTAAACTGTGTTATAATTTTTCTGTTTTATAGCATAGCCAGACATAGCATAACATAGCTTCCGTGACGGTTGGAAAAATGACCCTATTTTTAAGTTTTTTTTTTTAGGAATAGCTTACAGTTTTCATATAAAATTGTTATTACCTATCTTTAGTACAATGTTTTAAGAAACTATAAAACAAATGATTAGAAGAACACGCATAGATTTTTATATACAGTTAATCTTCTAGACCCCTCACAAGAAAACATAGCTCGCTTATCGAAAGGGTATCTTTGGAACGGCAACTTTGAAATCAGTTTTTTTTTGTTTAAATATAATCTATACGAGTGTAGTTTCCGTTGTATGTACCGATTTTTTAAACAATTATTTTTGTAAAAATGGCGCGCTTTAGAAGAAAAAGTTTCGAAAATCCGCAAAAGAATGGATAGTTTTTCGAGCGTATTTAAAAAAATATGTTTCCGATAAAAAAATCGGTACGTGCAATTGAAGATAATCTCGTTTTAAAGATCCTGTCAAAATCTCAAGTTGATCGGATAAAAATTGACAGAATTATGGATTCGTTCAGTTAGAAAACTGTCGTTTCGAGAAAATTGCGTTTAAAGACTTGTAATGCGTTTGTAAACGTGATGCGTTTCAAAATGCACTGTATATTCGTAAATTCCTCGAATATCGACTTGAAATTTTTATAGAGTATTTTTGACGAGTTAAACATTAAGAAAGTGAAAAAAAAAGAATCGATATTTTTTTAACTTTCACAGTGGTGTTCCCCCTTAAGAGGGGAGCCTGGTGTAACTAGCTGAGAATCGAGGCATTTTTCGTTTTTTTTTTAAAGAAAGTATTTTATCGATCTTTCTGAAACTTTCAGGATATTGTATTATTAGATTAAGGTAGTTAAAAAGAAAATTTTATTCAAAAAGAGCCGCAAATACCAGAGTTATACGGGCTTATGCTCAGTACTTTGGCGACGCAATTGTTCCACTGCAGGCAACGTAGCGTCTACTGTATTCATCTAAAACCAAAAATCGAACAATTTTTCTTTAGTTTACGAGTGCACACACAAACCGTATAAATTCGTAACTTAAAAGATGCAGAATTGATCAAATGGCGGTCTCCTGAAAAAAATCGCTTTTTCAACGAAATTTTGCTTTAAATGTGTAAAAAAAGTTATTTAAACAATATCATTTTGCCAATAGCTAAACTCTGTGAAGAAAACGTTAAAAAATATCCGTGCACAAGGTCAAGTCGATTGGTTGAATATTTTTGGAGTTACATTGCCCGCAAATTGTAAAACTGTCGTTTCGTGAAAAACACATTTCAGGTTTTCTGGTAACTTGGTGCTGCGCAGCAAAACCGGCTAAATCCGCTTTAATTTTTCGAATTTTGTTTTGCGATTTTGGGAACATATTATCGTGATGTTTAACTATTGATTTATGCAAAAAAAAATTGTTCCTTCGCTCCGCTACACCAGGCTCCGGCTTTAAGGATGTATTGAAGCTAATTTTTTAGAACTTAACAAAGCATAGCATGGTTAAGCCTACCTGCGAGGTGAATCCCCGGGATCAGATTGTCACGCATGACTCACGCTTCAGTATTAAAAAGCATTCACATCATTTTTGTAAATTCCTTACCCCAAAATTACACAAACCTCCATCGCCCCCTTCTTTCCCCAAGTATCAAGAACCTACTCATCCTCAGGCCCCTCCCCTAAACCAACAAACATTGTACCACCCCTACATGCCTCCCACCAAGCGCACCCCTCACAAATCAATCCCATAACCCCAAAGCCCATAAACCAAAACGCCGTCGAGCCAAATCCCTCGTATGCACTCGCGGAGCCAGCTTTCCACGGTGCGCCAGAGGCACTGACGAACCGCTCGAAAAGGCAACGTGCCTGTGACCTTGAGCGTCCAATGTCCTCGACATTCTCGAGGGAGCGGAGGTGGGCAAGCAAGATGGAGGCGCGATTGGCCGAGGCGAGTAGCGCGCGAGGCACTTCGCGCTCGGGCCCCCTGTCAACGCACGGTCGCGCTTCTGTCATCATCGTCTCCCGGTTCGGGCGTTTACACGTGACGCGGGGCTGCCTTTGGTCGTGACTCGGATCGCGAGCGTGCACACGGGCCCGTAGCTCGGCACCCCGCATGGAGAAATGCCGCGAGGGACACCGGGAAAGGTGGCGGACAGAAGCGACTCGCGCTCGCTCGCTCGCGGCTGGCCCGTCAGTGTGCCGCGATTAGAGGACCGAGGAGCGTTACCCAGCTGCCTTCTACCAGCGGGATCCAGGATCGAGGACCACACCGAGCCCTCTCTTTCGTCTTGAGGCGGGCGGGCCACGCCACCGGCTCCGGAGACTTCCAGTGAATCGCTACCTGTTGATCGCGCGCGGTGTTATATCGGCGCTCGGCCGTTGCAAAATGTGTCCACCGTGGGGACCAGTTCGACGGCTCTGAACGTTACGGTGCACCGTGGTCCGGTTGCTGGACACGTGTTCCATCGACGTCTTGGTGTATCTGCTCGGCGTGTAGTGGATACGTGCTTCTAGTTGCCGCGGAACGTGAACGGTGAGTGCCGGCAGACTGTCCTGGGAACTGTTCCCCATTTCGCTATGTTTGTTAACACGTTCATGGTCTTCCTACGTGGCTCCGGCTGGTAATTGGAGTATCTTCTGGCTTCGCGAAGGTTCGTCGAAAGTTTGGGAATGGTTTCTGTTATTCAGGTTTCTGGTGGTCGACTTGGATTCTACGATGGGAATTGTATCACTTGTGAGGGAGAAGTTTGTTCATAAGTTCTCTAATTATCACTGTCGTAATGAGGATTTGAGGATTCTGTTAATTGTATTCAACCGTTCCTGGTCGATAGGGATTTTCTCTTATGAGCGTAGAAGTTGTGCGCAGATAGCTCGCGACACATTTGTCAGAAGTGGAAGATAAGGTTTCTGTACATATGTGGCTTGAGATGTTTTCCTTGCAAGTTGTAATCTAGAGAATTTCACAGAATTCATAACAACAGATTGAAGTGTCATGTAACGATAAGAGTGAGAACAGTGGCGCAAACGTTTATTTAAGTGGATTCGGTAGTTCATGGTCAGACAGCCTACGCGTGCACTTAATCTACTTACGGAGTTGGAACACTTATTGCGGACATTGTAACTCGAAAACTGTATATGTATTTCTAGTCGTGCGCTTGAATAAACTTGTGTTCCTGTTATGGTGCACAGAATTCGTGCTTAAAAGGTTGACCAACCATTTTGAAACATCTTGTATTCACGTATGCTATTGCTGACTCCATCGTGATGCCGTATTGACTTGGTGATGTGGATTTGTGTAATTGATGCATGCTGCTGAATATCTGAACAGCTGTATAGATCCGTCATGATTTCTTCCCAAATGCTAATTTTCCAATGGGTGGTTTGAAAGTGTTACATGTAAACACTTATAGAAATTTTATATTAATCACACTTATTATTCTGTATTCAACGAACATTTGAAACAAATTGAAAAGAATGCATCCTGCGATGCATTCATTCATTCAATGCAAATTAAAATGATCGAAAAAGAATTGGTCTTAGGGAATTATTTATTTATTTATTTAGTTTAGTTGGACGGAAGCTCTTTGAAAAATACAAGATACAATAATATTTAAGCGCAGTTTAGCGAAATAATTATACAGGTACCTAATACGTAAATAAAGTCGACGCAGAAAGCACATAAAGGTACAAACACAAACACAAAATAAAGAAACAAGCAGCTAGTTACAAATATGGTTGGCCACTTTAGATCTAAATGTATGAAATAAGCAGTCGTGAAATCGAATTTTGTACATACAGTGTTAGCAAGTAGAGAGAACTTATTATCGTAGTCACCTGTGTTACCATTTACTCCTTACGATTCACAAAATCTACAGGATTAAGGAGTCTTCCTAGTGTGAAATCTGAAAAAATTCAAATTTTCGGAAATTAAAAAAGAAACTCGTATTACACGTATCACTTCATACGTCTGTAGCTTTATTCTATCACCTTTAAAGACTATAATAATTTTTTATAAGTAAAAATATCCATTTATAGCGGATTAGGAGCATCAAACAAAGAAATAGCAACGTTTTAAAATTTTTTTATCGATTCTAGCAAAAAAATTATGGTTTTCTTGAGCGTAGTAATTCAATTTTGCAAATATTTGCAAAATTCTAGTTCGGACGATAAAGTAACGTCTACTAAGTATGCCTGATGTATTTGAAGTGGATTGGATATTTGGTTTTTTGTGGACCAGGCCTGGCATCCGGAATGATATTATTCTCTTCACGATGTTCCTATTCCTCTATAAATAGATAGTTCTGCTTACAATTTCTTTTTATAGGCTTAAAAGATGACAGAATAAAGCTACAAACGTGCAAAACGCTACTTGCAACATCTACATATTTTTTTTACTTCACAAAAAATTAACTTTTTTTCAACTGCCATACTAGGAAGACCCCTTAAGGGATTATGCCTACTCAGGCGGTCGAAAAGAGGCGAATGTTCGTGCATTTTTTTTGAAAAAGCGGAAGCACATATTTTTACACATCTTTTGCACTTAAAAGACCAACGTTTAAAGAACATTTGGTAATTTTTTCGTAGAAAAATATTTAGGTTTACGATAAAGTAAGAATCGACATCCAAGAAGCCTTTTAAAAAATTTGGTTTTGCGGTGAGCACTGCTATTCGAAACCAGATTGTCTAAAATCAAAAAACAAAAAGATTTCATTAGGATATTAATGTACCCTCTGATTAACGGAGGAAATTTCCGAAACATTAATTTATAACAAAATGACGGCTATTTACTGATTTACTCGCGTGATTTTTGCACGAAGAAATCAGGATTTCAACTTTAAATAGCGACCATTTTGTTATAAATTAATGTTTCGGAAATTCCCTCCGTTAATCAGAGGATACATTAATATCCTAACGAAATCTTTTTTTATTTTAGACAATCTGGTTCCGAATAGCAGTGCTCACCGCAAAACCAAATTTTTCAAAGGCATCTTGTATATCGATTCTTACTTTATTGTAAACGTAACAATTTTTCCCCGAAAAAATTACCAAATGTTCTTTAAACGTTGCTCTTTTACGTGCAAAAACTTGTATAAAAACATATGCTTCCGGTTTTTCAAAATAAATTCACAAACATTCGCCTCTCTTCAGCCGTCTGACTAGGCATAACCCCTCAACAACGGTAATAGTACGTGACTATCCATCGCAGATGAAAGTCTTCACCGTTGCCTTAACGTTCCAACGACGTACTGGCATCCGGTATTTCGGGCTTGCTCAACTGTCCTTGACATTGAAGCATGTCAAGTCGGCCCGTAGACAAATTACGCAAGCCTCCCAAAAACGGATGTAGCGCGAAGCCTCTATACACGTCACGTTACATCTTCAGCCTGCCCAGTGACGACCGTGGACCCATTTTCTGCATGAATTAAACTCGTATCCTGATCCTTGCAAAACAAGCCCAATCCGTCGACAGTCACTCGTCACATTTAGAGGTCATTCACTGCGTCATTTCTTCTTTTCACCCGCCCCGTCCCACGAAACGAAAGGTCACTCGCGTTTAATTCAGTATCTAGGCGCCATGGAAAATTGAATCGACGTGTCGTTCGAAGATACACTGGGGTCAATGGATAATTATAGCAATTTCGGTGCACGGCTGAATGCGGGCCATTAAGAGGAAAGGTATAAGATCGAGGTATTTTTAACTGTTCAACGAGGACGGTGGAAAAGTTCTCGACGAGAGAGGTATCTGGCGAACGTTGCCATTTTCGTAAGTCGAACGGTCGACGAATAACAACGAGTTCTGGTTCGTTGCATTGCGATGCGAGTGCCGTGTCGCGATAATGCATCGTTGCACTTACAATAACAGAACGATTGTTTCTTTAATTGCACCGCATTTGCAAGGGAAATCGCACGTATCAATGCGGGGAGCTGGGTGCAGTATCAATAAACATCGACCGGATTGTAACGTTGCAGATTGAAATGAAAGCACTTTTCCTGAAAACAGCTTCATTAACCTTTAATCGGCGGTGCACGGTGGACAGTCCGTTGACTTATTCAAGTGGCCGTGTTTCGAGCAAATTGTGCAGTTAATTATGTATTCGTAACGAACCAGGGAAAGCTTCTGCATAGGGGTCTTTATTAAAATATTTATTCCTTTCTTCGAGCTAAGGTGCCTCTGCCAATGAAGTGCAAAACGTTTGTACAAACCTCCAGTGTCCCAGTGTTTACTTCATCTTCGTGATCAGTAAAGACACTATCTCTCAGGAAATAATATAAATGATACTCGTTGAGAGGAGTTTGGTGATAGAATTCCGTGCTCGAGGTCAATCGGTGTTAATCACGAGGCAGGTGGCCGACATTGAACGTGGTCAGGAAGGAGGATATAACCTTTTCCGTTTCAGCCAATGCCAATTGCCTCCGCGCTAGAATAAATCAGCAACTGTACCTAAAATATGCTAAAATATGCCCTCGGGATCTGATCGCGCGTCCTTCTGCCCGCTTGAAGTCGTTTCTCTCATGCTACAACGATCTCCAATTACAGGTCGGGGATGAGCTAAACGGAAGAAAGAGAATCAATCGTCTGCCACAAAGGGCCAATGAACCCGACGAGCCCAATGTACTTTGAAACGTTCTCCGCGTGAGGCCCGTAAGCTACGAGTGGTTTCCGCAGAAGCATGTTGCCCACCTCGAAATTGCTCGAGCAGCCATCGGGCTCGGGGATCGAAGGCGGCGCAGCGAGGGATCCATCGAATGGCCCGGCCGCGGTGCCATCGATCGTGGTGGACGACGTGGACGGGAACGACGACGATCCACCGCCTTACACGGCGATCGCGCCGCCGAATCACGTCGGCTGGCCGTTCGAGTTTTCGGGGATTCCGTATTCCGCGCGGAACGCCGCGTCCTGCAGGGCGGAGGTGCCATTGGCGCCCTTCCAACCGGCCCTGGCCGCGCCGGGCTTGGCTTTCCATCCCGAGGGAGCGGACGGTCAGCAGCACACGTCAATCTCCATGCCTTTAATGCCCTGCCGGCTATTCAAGTTCGGCTCCCACAGATCTCTGTTCCCGCACAGGGGACTGTCGTTCACGGATAACATCTCCGCGAGCAAGGACGGCCACGGAAGGACACGGAGTAAGTACTGTGTACGGAGGGACGGCGCGCCTCGAATCGCCCGAGCTCCGTGCACGGCCTACGAATCACTCATCTCTGGCGTATTTGCCCTCGCCGCTGAATGTAATTAACGTTCGACCGCCGCTTCCGTGGATATAAAAAGACCGAGCGACGAGGAAAAGGTTTCTGCCAGCGCATATACTTTTAGTGGAAGTTTACTGGGCCCTCTTGGGGATTCCTGGTTAGCCAGGTTTCCGGGAATACTGATAAGTACGGCGAAACGGGGGTATTATAGCTATGGGAAGCTGCTTCGTGGTTCTGCAAAGAGAGTTTGAAGATGGGAAATGTAAAATTGTTAATGTTTGTGGGAAGGAAGATAAATTAGGAAGTGATATATTGGTGGCCTACTGCAGGAATATATGGTTAGTCCACTTTTTCTGAAATTGTGGAATTGTGTATTTCTTTAATTATATGGTACGCTTGGATTTTTAAACCTTCGTGGTCACAGGGGCTGTATCGCACCCCGGGAGCAATTTTTGAGTTCAAACGACGCGCCTTTATGACTTCCAAAAGGGATTCGTCGCAAAAAAAATAAAAATATCGCTTTCTCTGCAACAATAAAAAATTGGTCTTCTTGAATTACGAGTTTTATCATATCAAAATTTACATTTCAAGAAAAAGACTGTTGGAGAATTTCAAATGTACAATTATCATTCAAAAGTTAAAAGATCCAAAAATTCGAAAATGGTACTAAAAAATTACAAATTTGTTATTATAAAAAGACGTAACCACGGAGGTTTAAAACTATTTTTTTCAAAAACGCTAGAAGTGAACATTATATTTGTGCAATAAGCCATCGATATGTCACTTCTGTTCAGTATAGTTGCACTTTGAT
Source organism: Andrena minutula (assembly GCA_929113495.1). Classification (NCBI taxonomy): domain Eukaryota; kingdom Metazoa; phylum Arthropoda; class Insecta; order Hymenoptera; family Andrenidae; genus Andrena; species Andrena minutula. The sequence continues at coordinate 72,254,114 of OV815993.1, read as the reverse complement.
AAATACTTTGAAGATTGCTGTTATTTCGAAAACTGCTAGGCTTCGTTTCAGAAGGCAAACACGTTTAATCGCTCCCACAATTTTAACAAGTTTGTCCAATATAACACCGTTTCCTCGCAGAAATCATTCGCAGCGTGTTAATTGCAGGCATTTATATATGCACATTTAATGACCTGTTCCGTCGACTCGTTAATTACTTATTCAGACTTCCACTTGCTACTTTTCTGTCCAACTTTCGTCACGAAATTCATCCACGAAACCGACATCACTGTAGCAAATACGTGCCCCAAGGTAATTGTGTGATTCACGATGATCGCCGCGTAATTAATTGGAATTGCTTGGAAAAGCGCAATTGTGCGTTGCCCGTTGAAAAATTCGTTTGTCTTGCGATTTGTAAATCGCCGAGTATTCCGTCGCTTGGCCGGTGTTTTCATTCTTGGGATTGTTTCACGGTAACGAGGACAACTGGGGAATAAATCGTCGTGAACGCGGAGTGCGGCGAAAAATAAAATCCCCGGTGAGCGTTGTGAGTGTATTTTTTTACTCTTTTCTGGTTTTAATCAAATTTTCCATCGTTTGGAGCACGCTTATCGCGTGTAACGAGATCTTCAACGCTCAGCTTTTGCCGCGTGGAAAATTCAAATTACCGTAAATATTCCATTGTAATCAATGAATGTAACACGACTGAACGCGTCCAGTTCGCTTTACAATTATGCCACGCGTTCCTTCTCTCTCCTCGTTTTTTAAAAAGACACGTACCCGCCTTTCTTCTCTTCTTGTCATTATCTGACTTCCCGCTCCAATTTAAAATTAAATTCGTTATTTAATGTTAACGGCAAACAAACGCCTTTTGTTTCGTTACCGAACACTTGCGAATTCAAAGCCGCGAGCTCCTCTTTAAACTCCATTCTGTTCCCGCCGAAAAAAAAGGAGAAACGCTACTCAAAAGGGGACGTGGATTTTGGCGGACGACAATTTTACATTATATTTCAATGCGCCCGTTGCAATTAACGCTGGGAAAGGAAGAAATGGAAAGGGTGGACTGTGGCCACGTTGAAAAAGAAAATTCAGAAATAATCGCGGCAGAAGATGTGTGAACTATTTTGACCAGTATTATTATATTTCAACGCTGTACTGGCAATTTAATAATTGTCCTCGTTACTGCTTCCATTTATGTTCGTTATTCATTCATTTAGTTAGTTACATTTGTTATTAAAATTCTATTCACTGATGATAAACAAGGAAAGTCACTGTAGTCTTCATATTTGATATATTTATTTGTGAGATTTACCAGAAAATCTTAAAAATATTACAAATTAATGACTTATCTGAAAGCAAAACTGTTGTCAATGAATATTCTCCGACTTAAAATGTACAACGTGGGACTTCATTGAAAAATTTTAACAAATATTCGGTAAGTTATTTAACAAATACGAAGATTGTACATTTTTCCTGACATAATTCTCTAAAGAATGTTTAATAAAAATTTTCAGAGTTCTGCGATCTTTTTGAGCGAATTCCACCTCGCGGAAAAAAGTGTTTTCTAGGTTCAGTTAATATTTATGATGTTCACCGCCTTGACGCGCCGCGCCCACTTCGACGCCTTTTATTTCCTTTAATTTTTAACATTTCCTGATCTTAAAATGCGTGTTATATCCACAATAAAGTGTTGCGAAACACTTTACTGTATGAGTTATGAGTCGGACTTCGATCGAACCCAAAAGAAACCATTCATTTTAGCCATCTAACACCCTTGTACCCACTTAAAAATAGATTATTGACTAATCGGAAATTCTCAACACTTGTTTACAGGATATGGTGCCATTCTCGTGGCCGCAGCCGTCATCATCTTCCTCATGGTGTTGTCGCTGCTGGTACGACTCGTCATGGAGAAGAGTATCTGGCGAGGATAGCCTCCGATCTCCTTGATTGCGGAAAGGCCGGAGACAAATCGAAAGAAACGCTTTCCTTCGTTCTCAATCCAGACTGAATCCAGAGTAAGCGTTATCACGGTATATATTCCCCTCGCATTTATGGAATCGCAGGTGCGAGTAATTACTCGAACGTAATTATTCCCATCTTCCCGTCTCGAAACGGATGGACTGGAATTCGAATCTCGCGAGTCTCGTGCATCCCTTAGCTGATAAGTGCAATACGTACTAAATACATATCCGTAGTATTTTAGGAAATGACGTGATCACGTGAATCCTTTCGAGATTCAGTGTTAAGGTAAATCTTAATTTTAGGACACTTGTATATATCCTTTTTTTATCGTCGTACTCGATATTTTGTAATCTAAATACACGTTTTGTTGCCACGAGGCGCAGGGAAATAGAAGATATGTGTAAATCGATAAACCCTTCGTCTCTATAGACCTTTCTCCATTGTTCCACTATGTATTTTGCAAAGTAAGTTAAAGAAGCTCTATAAATTGCCATATTTCTATGTACCCTTCGTTTTCAGAGTTCCTTTTATCACTCCAATTTCCTAGAACCTTTAATGCATCTTGTTATTTATAAGCCACTAGAAAAAAACAGGTAAAAATCCTTCCTCTTATCCACGCGCAGGTCGACATCAGAGGACAAATCACCTTTGTCACGGCACCGCGAATGTTAAATATTTTTGTTGACCCAATATCACGTTCGCGGAAAGAGCCGATGGGTTAGACTGTTAGAGTTAGACGAGCAAACGTTTGCGTGTAGACTTTCAGTCGGGGTTAGCGTTTCATCTGCCTCAAACGACTGTTTCACGTCGAAATCGACGCGTTGTTCAACAGACTTCTGGCAAAATCAACATTAAAAGGAACCAGAATTAAGCCAATTTCCTATGTGAACAGTGTATACCAACAAATTTGCTTATTTGCAAAAGTCTTTAGTATTCTTCTTTATTATAATTAGTATTTCTCAACTCGCCTATACTCAATCTACTAAACTAGTCAATCATCATAAACATAATCTCGTTGATAATCCACTAAAATCATACTCAACGCGCCAGTTAATTACAAATTTATTCACAAACTACTCCACTGCATTCAGTGCAAAGTGCACTTTTTTATTGCGAATCAAAAAATTCGCCACAATTTTATTACACAGCATTCAGCACGCAATGCAGGCACATTATAACGATTTACCAGCGTCCCGGCAGCCGTGTCCAGTTGGTATCGCCGCGGTGTTATAACTTGAATCATGATTAACAGTTTTATATGGCCATTGTCAAGCCTAACTCTGATAAAGTCAGTTTGATGCCGGTGTGCAAACAGTCGGCGTCCCTCAGGCAGGCGTCCAAGCAATGCGCCACCGGGGAAATTAGCCGGCAAAATAATTCATGGACGATGCTTTTATTTGACGTGCACGCGGCCACCGATATTGCGGCTGGCGGCGCGCCCGCGTAAACAAATGCGCCGCGAAATTGTTGATTCGCGCTAAGTACCCTCTGGAGTCTTTATCGCTCTGCGAATACCGAAAGCCGTGTTGCACGCCGGGAGAATGTTATCGTTGCGACTGCATCGATAATGGCCCCCAACTTCCATCCAAGCACCGCCACTTGTCTCTTGCTCCAAGCTGTTCGTCTTCTTTAATGATCTTTTCGGACGGTGAATTGATCTGGAAAGAGTCGCTAACGCTGGAAGAGGTACGTAAGTACCGACGTCAAGATCCATCGATTACGGTTGCTGAGTATTTGTTTAGACACGCTTTACACTTGATTACTCGTGCTGATCACGTGCGAATGCACTTACTATGCACCTGCTGACTTTTCTTAATTGTATTTGGTAAGTGTGCTGGAAATATTAAGTAGGTCGGTGCGAATGTTCGGTGCAAGAGTCCTTGTAGATAATACTGTAAGTGCCAAAAATCAAATTCTATATTATAGTGTTACTGGCACGTAAAATATTGTCCGATAATTTTTATTTAATTTTGACACTTAAGTGTTTTCTACGAGGACACTTCAAATGTTTTTTTTTACTACAGCTGCTTGTACTTTTTCTAGAAACTTGGCAACATAGATCATAGATAGTTAAGAAAAATTCTTTGATTAAAAGAGTATTATATACATTTTTATTTTTAACGAAGACTTTGGTTCAATTTAAGTGAATGAAATTTTGCACCTATTGCTTCATCTTAATATCATAGAGCAGTGGTTAGACTTGTAATGGAAGTCAAGGGAAGGGGTGGAAAACGAAGTGCTTATTTTTAGAAAATTTGTAGTTTTAAACTAAAGTGTTTGTCTTTAGGCGAGACTGAATAGGTACTTCATGTAATTGGCAATGCCAGTGATTAATGGTGGAAGTTCGTGTCTTATTGAAGGAAGGTAAGTGGAGGGAATTCTTTTAAAGTTTACTAGAATAGAAGAACAACGGATTTCCGTTCCTTCAGAACGTAGATGGTTACCTTTATGATTAAAAGAAAACGAACAATTCCTTGAAACGCAGAATTTTATACACCAAATAGGAGAGTACCAAATTATAACCTCAGAAGAGAAAAAAATGACTTTTATAAATGGAAAGAAAATTTCTGTAATAAGATCTTCCATTTTCAAATACTCCCTTAACAGTAATAGCCAAGGTTCCACGTTTTTTTTTTAAATTCCTAACAATTACAGTGCGTTCGGGTAGAACCATTTCAGATTAAAGTTTAAATTGCGTAAACTCGGGAGGAACAAGAGTCTGCCTGAAAAGTAAATGCAAGTACGAAATGGGGTGGTAGTCTTAAGAAAACGAGACGGACGGGTGGCTGAAACGAAGGTTCGTGGTTGCACGTGAGAGGGTTAGGGGCTTGTCAGCGGTTCCCGGCAGTTAATTACCTTACATGAAAGGAACTTTTGGCCCTTTCGACACTCGACTCGGTACCTGCGCGACGCTCGGTCCTTCTGAGCCTCGTCCAGCGACATTAAGTGTCATTCACCCCATCCTTTTTGTCACCTGCAAGGATTACGAAGCCCTAATTCGTTGAATAAGTTACCCCGTAAACAGTCTACAATATCACGTTCGATGAATGGAGGAGGGTGGTGATAAGAAATTTGCAGTTCAAATGTTGCAATTTGTATTATGATACTTTGGTATATGGAGATTCCTTTCAATTTATTTATTTACTGAACGCATCCCTCCTAAAATTTTTGTGAAATAGATTATTTAAACTTCGATAAAATCCCACGACCACAGTACAACCATTGTATTTTTTCTTCCTGGATTCCGGGTAGTTTCCGACTGCTATAAAAAAATCAAGGAACGAGCGTCATACGTCCTGGAAATAGCGCGAAAAGCAATGCCCCGTTCTTCTGTTGATTTATCGTCGAAGTTGGTCGATGCGAAACATGAATCCCCGATTCTGTAACTATGATTCACAGCGATATAAAGCGCCCGAGCAATAAAATCGCGCACAAGTTCCCGGGGAAAAGGGAAATCGGTGGGGGGAGGGGGCGAAGGGCAGTTTGGTGGAACTGCCACGTCGATTGCGAAGCCTGAGAATCGATATGGTCGAGTGGGTCCGCGTTTTTGTTTCAAAACTTGCGTCCATTGGTACCGATTAAAACACGAATGTACTGAAATATGAAGGAAAGAGAAAGAATTGCCCATGTTCAGCAAAGTGGATACTTTAGCTTCTTCATGTGAATTCCTCCCTGCCCTTGGATTTCTTTCTTCACAGAAAGATTATCCCTGTAAAGCGGAATAATGTAAAACTACCGCGAAAAAGAGGGAAGAGGAAGGAGTGCAGGAGGAAATGGAAAATCGTAATGGAGCTCGAATCCTTGTCTAAGCATTACCGTGACTACACGCGCAACAGCCCCTCTTGTAAACGATTGCTGCACTTGCCTCTGACGTTCTCTTTGTTTCATCCCCCAAAGTCGCGCCCCCATATTCGCGCGTGCTTCTGCAAGTGCACGCTTAAACGCGCTAATAGTTGCTAGTGTCTTTCTCTTGAATTGCACGCCTCGATGGAAATTAACGCGATGTGGATTTATGGAATTGCCGGCGCTCTGAATGTGTGGATGTGATAGATCAATAATTATTCAAAAATAAAAAATTATTATTATTATTATTATTATAATGATCGGAGCTAATAACTGGCTAAGCTGCTTGAAAATTCGTGCAAATTAAGCGTGCCCAAAGTTCCCGGCAAGGATTCTGCGCGTTTGTCAAGTTCACATGGTCTGTTAATAATTTTGCAATCACTGAAGATCTGTATCTACGTATTTTGCTGTTCCAAATATTAGAAACTACTAGCTTAAGGCGGTAGGTTAACCTCAATAGTCCAAAATCAGGCCCTTCTTCAAACGCATATTCTGAAGTAATAAATGAATATAGGGAAAATTTTTGTTTTAATTTTTAACGTTTTAATTTTTAACGAAAAAATGTTATAAATAGAAATGTGAGAGTGTGTTCGCGATGCACCGTCTGATGGTGAACATGATTCCGGACAGGTGAATTAGGTAAGACACAAAGTAAATACATTTTTATATTCCGTAAGACAGTCTCCATCTTGCGTCGGAAGCAAAATTTTGATAAACAAATTAATACAATTTTTATGTCGATGTACCTAAGTATATGATTTTATCCTTTTTTGTGAGAAAAATATTTGTACTTTTTTTTAAGAATTTATATTGAAAATGTGCTCTCGACGCATTATAGGGAATAGTTCCCTCCACCTCTTTGTAAATTTTCATCCAAATTGTTGGATCGGTTTCCGAGATTTCATGTTCACCGTTTTGGAAATCGTAAATTCTGGGAAATCTCGTTTACAGTTGGACATGCAGTTTTGTCGTTATCCGATCTCATGTGCAAGCTCGTACATTTTTTACTGTAATGCCCTCAGTTTTTCGAATTTCGGGGCCCGGTTGCGCTTAAAATACGTAGAAAAGATGTATCTAGCGGGATATGCAAAATCCTAAAAACCAATTATCAAAAATTTTGTGGGTAACCTACTCCCTTAAACTACCTAAACTCTGAAGTACCATAGAATATCAAGGAACTACGCAGATTGATTTCAGAATGATTCGCTGCGAAGTTGCAACGTGATTGGGTAGAAAACATCCAAACATTCAAACACACTTCCGCATTTATTATATTAGTAGGATTAGTAGGATGGTAGGATACATATCTGATAAAAGATGAATCAAACAGTAGTAGATATCAAAATACACAATCTATTTGACATGGAGAGTTTACTCCCTCCACCCCTTAATTATAACTCAATTCCTCCAATCCCTGCCTTGAACTACCCAATCCGAAAATGCACCAATCCCAAGTGCTAAAAACTACGCTGTGACACGAAAATTCTCCTAACGCCAGTGCTTTTCTTCCCCATCCGCAAAGATAATCACCCAAAAGATCCCCCGAATGAAAGCATCCGGAACCTCCATTAAAAGCAATTATGGCGACGTGTAGAGGCGAGGGTACGGGCGCGGAACGTCCCTATTGCACCTTTCCCGAGCGAAACTGGAATATACGTATACGCATTATAGCGGTGCATGTCCATGGGCAAACAGAGAGCACATTCCGTCCTCGGTCTATCCCCGTCCCTCCCGTTCACCCTTGCGGCCAGCTAGAGCGAGAGGGCGGCAGAGATTGCAGTAGCGCCGGTCGCGGGATACATCATTCATACACAGCTAAATCTCATATCGGTTTCTGATCCCGCGGCTATGACGGCCTTTGAACCGTCTCTCCTTGCCACCCGAACCCCTGCTCCAACCCCTAGCTCTCTGTTTATTGTTACGTCGCATTTATGCATGAACCGCCGCGATACCATTGTCACGGACACATGACGAGCCACGGAGGGGCGGACACAGGCGGAGAACCGATCGTGCCCTTTCTGGCCGGAAGTTGGTAACGGTGAAAATGGAGGCGGCCGAGTTATTGACCCAAAACGGAAATCAATGGCAGCCATGGATCCCTGGCGCCCTCGACCATCACGCTCCCGTTCTTCATAGCCGCCTCTGTCACGGAAAGAACGTTTGTCTTGGCTATGGTTGGAATTAATCGAGTTTTCCATTTTCAACCCTCTAGATTATAGAAGATGATTCTGTTGAGGGAACAGAGGGTGCAAGGGGTCGGTTGAGTTTGGAATCTTTTGTCTTCTGCGTGGTGAGCAATTGTAATGCTTGGGGGTTCAATTTCCGGGGGTGGGTACATGGGGTGAGGGACGCGTTGTTTCCTCAGGAAAGGTGGACCCTGAGATCTGAAGGGAAGGTGAATCTGAGGATCGAAGGGAAGAGGTTTAATTTTTCAAGGTGAATCGTAAACTGTTCATTATTCTTCTCTAAAACAACTGCTTTTTTTAAAATTACATACTTATTTTCAAACTGTCACGAACTTGTTTAGATAAACGGAAGACGATTATTGATGAATTGATTATTCCCCAATGTCTATTCGCAGAAAATGGAAAGAAGACCTTGGGAAAGAAGCGTTAGAATTTCCAATTACTTTTCTGCGAGAATAATTGTATGTGCACAGTGGATTCGTTGTTTTCGTCCGGAGGGCTTGCCGGTGGTGCGATGTCGGAAGCCGAAATCGACGAGAGGCAGAACAAGAGAAGGCTAAACGGGCAGGAAGCTCTTCGACGAGGTCGTTTCCGGGCGAGTCTGATGCGTCTTGACTTGGATCCCGACGTTATCACGACAATTGAATGGCTCGAGTCCTCCATGCTTCCCCGCTCTTGCTGCGCGACCACGATAAGCTTCAGAAACACCGCCTAATGGTTCCCTTCGCGATTACTGGTACCTGTACCCTCAAATCGACCCGTTTCCCTCTTTCTACTCAGCACACCGCCCCTCCTCGTGGTCGGTCCTATTCTTGTGGACAGAAATTCTGACCATTATGCGGTTCTGTGTACCTCTCTTTGTTTCAGGACAAGGAGAAAGTAGTAAAGCGTTTCAAGACTCGCGAATAATATTCTTTGTCTCATTCTTTGAGTGTTTTGTGGTTGACCTTAAGTAATTTGACTTTTTGCAAGTTGGCACTCAATTTTTCTAGTGTTTCTTTAAAATTCTATGATGATTAAGATTTGCTTAATTTTAGAAACTTTAGTTGAATAAAAGAACTTCGATTTTAAAATGTAATTTTGTTAAAGTAATATATAAGTTCACGAAGTGATTATAAAGCTCTTCTAGACTCGCGATTTTTCTGAAAAGCTTCTCGTGAAGTGACCTCTGAGTGATTTCTTGGAATGCACTCTTGAATAAATTCTACGTTCATTGCAGTCTCCTTCTCCAGCTTTCAATGTTGATTTTAGATGTTGGAATTCTTGAGGAATGAATGATGTCACTCGTTTTACCATCTCGTTTATCTTCCATCTTCTTCCACCTTCGAAAACAACGTACTTAACCTTCGACTTCGGAATCGATGGACATTTAACGCGTTCGTTGCCAGCGCGCGTTCTGGAAACCGTCCGCCACAAATCACTCTATATTTTTCGTACTATGATGTTTTATTAGATAGTCTGAATATCTTCCATCAGGTAGTAAATATTTAGTTTCGGCGCAATGGTTCGGTCAATTTAAACTGATAACTAAAATAGCTATTTTGCAATTGCATTTTAAACACTTTCGACGTTTCGATCTGGATTTAGATCATCTAAATGATCTGCGCCGAAACTAAATATTTACTATCAATTATTACGGTCGAAACTAAAAATTCATCTTCCATCAGGTACAAGAAATAGTGTAACAACGAATTCAGATACCTCACAGTAGAATTCTGACTCTCTACTCAGTAGACACTGAATAAAAAATTACAACAGTCGCTTACAGTTCACAGAATATTATTATTACAGAATCATTATTGCGTCATTCTGGCGATTCGATGCTCGAAATACCGCGTTATCATTCTGTTGATGCAATAAACATTTCCAGTAGCGTATGCGACGAAGCGAGACGTGAGAAATACGTGACCCGTGGCAGGAATATCATCACGAAACTGCAAAGTGGCTGTCACAGTATCGGAGCGCGTGCGAACATTCGAAAAAAGGGAATTTCGCCTGTTCCACGTGGAACGTTGCAAGCAGACGTCATCGCCTGCATCCGCTTATCGGCTGCGAAATACAAATACCGTGGCGTCGCGTCGCTTCAAGTTCAGCAATTGAATTTGTAAATCGCGTGCCCCGAAACACAGCCCTTCATGGTAACAGCCGAGATAAGTGGCGGATCTGGCGATGCAGGAAACGTTATCGCCGCGCCGCGTCGCTTTCATACCCGCCGTCCCCGCCGAAATATCGCGAGGAATGTAAAGTCCCATCGTTCCGATCTTAATCAGTTATTCCACGGAGCAGACTGCAATCGCGGCCCGCGCAATTCCCTTCCCGAGGGTTCGTTCTTCCGTATTGTTCCGGGCTCTTAATGCAATCGGTCCGAGGCGCTACGAGCTCCCCTGCAAACTTTCCTTCCGCCCTCTTGTAGGTACCTACTGCGGGGTGGCAGGGAAATCGAAGGAGATCGACATAACGCGCAGTTCCGTGATAGCATTGTCCGATATGGCGACACGAATCATCGGGAGAGGAGATGATAATCTAGAGTTGTATTGTAAAGTGTTAATTCAAGATTGAAGCACGAGTTGAAGGGAAGAATTATAAGAAATTCTGCTTTGTAATATTGGGGGATATTTTAACCCTTCGTTGATACACTTCTTTTTTCGATCAACTTTGACACACCTGAGTGGCTCACACCCAGAGTAATTTTTGAAAGAGAGCCATTTTTATCCAAAGAATCCAATTATTATGAAAAAAATCATGGGTCAATTTCAAGGTCTCTAGAATGTATTCCAATAACTTTTTCATTCAAATTTTGTCACAACTTTTGTAAAATAATTCTAGATTACCACGTGTCGAGAAAAAGCAAAGAAAAGCTTAAAAAATTGTAACTTTTACAAATTTCAATATTAGAAGCTATAAATCTACAGAGTTGATGTTTGGATATAATATTTTGAGTGAAAAATAGTTTGCAAGTCGGTTTGGAAAAAAGGTATTAATTTTGCATATAGAAGGTTCAGAGCGTCAAAATCAGCGTATGGGTGGTTCACACCCAAAGAGTCAACGAAGGGTTAATAGGAGGTAAAGGAAAATAATTTATCTAAGTCAGTGGCGTAGTGTGGATTTAATCTTGGGGGGAGCCGAGTTGGACGGATAAAAATATTTTTAATGCAAATTCAATGAAATGCATTAGGTGATTATAAAATATTATTAAAAGAATAAAATCCAATTTTCTGTTCTTCCTACGAAGAGCCTTCTTCTGGGAGGTGCCAATCAGGGACGGTGAAATGACCCCTTGAAAAAAGTGCAGAATTTTCTTTTCCCTGGAATACCTCGAAAACCGTGAGAGATATCGAAAATGAATTTAAATAAAAGTTGCATCCTTCTTTAATGTCTACAAAACTGCGTAAAATTAATTCTTGAAAAATCCACATTTCTCAAGTAACCCCCACCACCAACCCTTAAAATTAAGTTTTTGTATTTTGTAAATATATGCTTGTAAATATATGCATAGATATAAATAGTTCATGTGTTATATACAAATAAATATAACCTCTATTATCAAATTTGAAGTCCATTTTAGCAGTTTCCATTAATAAAATATTTTTTAAAACAATATTTGCTTTGCCACGAAAAAGATACTTCTACATTTTTATATCAAGTGGTGATTTCCCAAAAACTGCACTATGGCACCAACAAAAAGTAGGATTGCGTTACGGATGAACTACTATTTGCCCACCAAGTTTCATAATTTTCTGAATTTCCGGGTTGCCGTACGTCCCTTGTAAGTTTTATTTCGTCAAAAAGAATCCCATTTATAAACATTCTCGTAAATTAATATAACTTTATTAATGTGCTATATTTAACTTTGTACAAAGTTAAATTTGTACAAAGAAACAATCACAATGGTATAAAGAAAAATGTATTAAATAATATTAAGCAGATATATTTTTATACAAATAAATATTTTAATACGAATAAATATTTTATTAAATTCAAAATACTTGGCGCTGCGAAACGAGGAAAATGTTAATTGTCTTGGTTAATAAATATAACAAGACAAGGCACCACTGAGACAAGAAAGAAAGAAAAAGATTTTAAAGCATTATTCAGTTTAGCAACACCAATTCGGAGAGCAGTGCCAAGTATTTTAAATTGAATAAAATATTTATTCGTATTAAAATATTTATTTCCATAAAAATATATCTGCTTAATATTATTTAATACATTTTTTCTTTGTACCATTTTCATATTCTTTGTATAAATAGCCATTGTGATAATTGGTGTCTCTTGATAATTCCACATGAATTCTTTTTTTAACGCTTATTTAATTTCGCTCTTACTATTATCACTCCTCTCTTCCCTGTATCAAAAACTGTAACTTCGTGAAGTAGCTTCTGCATTACAAGGAAACGACAGTTTACTCGAAAGCCTTCCATGTAGACTCACCGTAATCGTGGTCAATGTAATACAGGTGTCTCGGAAGCAAGCCCGGCTTCGACGACAGGGCCGCGTGATTCGGTTAGCGGGAGTAATTGAAGGGCCATGTTAGTTTCACTTATGAAAGAGCCGGCTGATTGATCCACGAAGATAGACAAATATGTCGTGTACTAGCAGCGTCGGTGTATCGTATTGGGCACAATCTGCGAAACCGGATTACAGTTCGCCGGCGCAGAGGCACCGATCGACAAACTAAACTGAGTTAAGCCCGGTATTAGAAGCAAAGCCTCGTTTATTAATTCAAACCGAAGTTAACCCCTCTGTGTTTCTCTTCGCGAACTCGAGGAAAACCACTGGGATGTGACATTACAGTGGCGGGGGCCAGTGTACGGTTAGATCAAAGTTAATCCATGCAAACACTACGCTCGCATTGATACCGGAAACGCGTGTACACGGAATAGTTTAGTAGCATTCGCGGCAATCGATTCTTTCTGGCGAACCCGCTGCCAAATCACTCGCACGATATCGCGCTCCAATATTCCTGCTTTCATGACAAATGCATCTGCAACATTTGTCCGTGGCATGGATTAAAATGCACAGGAAGCTCGTAATTTCTATCGCTTCAAACGAATGTGACTCTGAAACATGAAATTACATCCTACATGTGGAAGGAGTACAGTAAAGTATAAATGCATCATTTCCTTCGTTACCAACCACTCTCGAAACTACCCTCTGACTCCATCCCATCCTGTACCTAATTTTATTTCTTCACGCGACCCGGGAAAAAATCCCGATCGCAAGCCCAACAAGAAATTGCTCGACGGCCGGTGCGACGCGGCCAGAGGATCACACACGCCGAGGGAATAGCTGGTAGCAATTTGCGAGCAACCTCGTTACCGAAAGTTCGCCGTCCGAGGGACCTTGCCTCCACTTACCTACGCCGCCAAAGCAAGACGACGGTCGCAGGGGGGTGCAGCCTTAACTCCGTTGATTCGTCGCCAGACTGAAGTCGAGCCACCGCCGGTTTAGGGGGTGCGCTTCGGCGTGGTCCAACAGGGGGGTGGCGTGCAGCGGGCGAGCCGCTCCCCGATGGAAAGAGAGTTTGCATAGCGGAAGTACCCTCGAATCGATTCATCGAAAACATCTAACCCTCCCGGAGACCCGCTCGACGTGTCTCGTGGGAGGGCCCGCGGAGAGGGGGTTGACGGGAACTAGGACGCATCGCGAATAGAAAATACCCTGGTCCACCCCTCCAGCCTCCCCGTCGCGAGTCTCCCCCTTTGATTCGGTAGGCTGCACCTCGCCGCCGTCGCCGAATCCGCCGCGGCACGCGGAACAAAATAGGAAAAATGAAATTCCTTCCGAGTACCCGCAACCCCACCGTCACCCCCCCCCCCCCCCCCCCCCCCTTGGCCACCATCGTCGCGCTCGAGTATTGAATATTCAAAACTTTCTTCGCGGAAGAAACTTTCGCATCTCGCGCAACCTGCCTGGCTGGATGTTTAAGACGGGGTTGGGGGGAGCCTCGGTGCCCGAAACCCTCCCCCTTCTTGTGGACTTTCACGTGGTTCCGGCGCACGACTGCGCCAGACAGATTTGATTTTATGAACGTTGGTGGTGCAGGGGGCGAGGGGGGAGGACGACGGTCTGGAAAACGTGAATAATTGGTAGCTTCTGAATACTAAGGCTCGATAGTCGCCCACTGGGGCGAACCTGGCGTCGCTGCCGCTTCTTTCGAATTACCGTACCTATTTGATGTTCTACTTCGAAACGGCGTCTGGCTCCCATAAAGGAGGGGTTCGAGATGTCGGTAGTCTACTGTGATTTAGTGACGTGAATTAGGCAGCATTAATATGCTATAATTCTACCTATTTTGTATTCATAAATTTAAGGGGTTACGCTCGATCGAGAAACGACATTTTACGTTTGAATAAATATCATTTTTTTTTAAATCAATATTTAGGAAAACTCTTCTTCCAAGGGCTAGATAAATTAATATATTAACTAAATTATTTTGAATTTTAGATTTTAAATAATCCACTTCCGAGTAATCGGGGTCACCACTAGGAGATTGTAAATAACTTAGTTATTAATAAATATTTTTAATGACAAAATTCAGAGACATAGTTAAATATACTACCTTTCTAAAAAAAAGTTTTTTGAATAAATTTGTATAGTTTCTGAGAACAAAATTCCCCAAAATTACACCTTTTTTCGCACTCCTGACTGAGCGTAATCCCTTAAGCAAATATTACTTACATTACTTGAACGTAAAAATTATTGAAGAAAATAGTAGAAATTTATATCATGTGTGTTAGTGCCGGTCAATATGGCCGGTGTTGGTGGTTTTAAATAGATTAAAGTTGCGGCGGGGCTAGTGTTAATGGATGAAATAGTGGAGGAAGGAGTATTCCCATCACACGGGAATACGATTAAGTCCTTTTCACGCGGTCTTCCAGAAAGAGTGTCCTCCTCTCTCCGTGCATCCCCTGCGGCGTCATCATCCATGTTCTGACGCAACGCCAGCAGGATCTTTGCCACTCGTCCAAGGGACTGATCTAATCACGGCCCAGTGAAATGGAGTCAGAATGCTGAAAGGAAGCGGCCGGAAGCCGGAAGCGCGAAAGATGGCGGAGTTAAACGTTCGTAGGGCAGAGTAATTCAATTAACTCCGTGCACTTTGAACGAGAGCTTCTCGCGACACTGTGTAATGCGCAATCGACGCTCCGCTTTGAGGCCGTTTTCATATGTCTCGAGTTTCAAAGTAAACCTTGAACAAGATCCGCCTCCTTGTAGATGCGCTTTGACGCGCGCCAACCTTTCTCCGTTTGCGAAACGCGCCCGGAGCAGGCGAGTGCATATCTGGCGCAGAATTAAATCTGGATAAGCGAACCTGAACGCGAAATTGGATTTCCTTCAACCAGGACAATTCCGTGCGAGAGGTGCTTCCTAACGCGAGGGTGTCATTACAACGGGGAATTCAATACGCAAAAGTTACAGGAAATATTCTGAACATCATGTCTGATCTTACTTCTGCGTTAAAATCGCCTTCGTGATCTAAAAATTTCATTACTTACTCATGGTACTTAAAAAACTTCCAATTTCAATTTTATTATTGAAATTCAAAGCTGATTATGTCCCTGCAACAATGTCTGTCTACTGTGTACACTCAGAAAAAATATAGTGAACAACAGCGAGGTCTCCAACGTGCAAGCCTAAACAGAATACAGATAAGGCGCTGAAACCATTGACCTACTCCACTTCACGGCTCGACTACTGTGAGATTAATAATGATTAGAGTCGATATTTGGCAATCGATCTAGAACCCAGATATTACCATTCGATGCGAGATCCTCTCTTTTCTAGGGTAAACTCTCCAGTAAATGAACACTTAAGGCTAATGAATGAACCCTATTATAAAATTATGTTTGCAGCGCGATTGATTCCACGTGTTGCAAAAATTGTTTGGATATGAAGCAAGAAATGAAAAGAAGTCTCTAATTAATTAGTTTCTTTCTTTAATAACTTATTTGACTCATTTTAATAAAAAATGTCCATTTACTGGTACGTGTTCATTTACTGGTACATTTACCCAACCCCCTCTTTTTAATTCCAAAAAACTTCACGAAGTTACGAAGTGTCACGAAGTTAATCAATTTCCGGTCGACAATGTCGCTCGATACCGACAAATTTTCGCCGCTCCGCGCACTTCGGGGAGAAAGAGGGGCGACCCACGGGGCGTCAGAGACGCGGAGGGATTACTTCACGCACGAGCAAGCCGTTCGTCGCAATTCCAAATGTTCCCACGGCGTTGAAGCGGCGACGTCGCGGCGCATACGCAGGAATTCACACCGCCAAGCCGGTTCCTGGAACCAGGAACCAGCCGCGACCCTACGAGGATGTTTGCTCCCATCCGCGGCTCCCCGTCGCTACGGAATTCATACTTGACATCAAAGCAACGTCTGCTCCCGATGCATTATGTTAACGCACAACGTACCCAGCCGCGTACGCGCGCAAGCATTCCCGCACCGTTCGCGTTTACACAGTCTCTATGGTACTCTAATCGGTTGCCAACGAATGGACGCCGTTTGGTCTGTCGCCGCCTCGGGTATGAGCTGTAATTACTCAGCGTCGGGACGCCAGCCAGCCAGCCAGCGCTCGTCTTCGTCGCTGCGCGCTAATGGTACGACGAAACGCTTTTCAATTAATGGATTCGTAAAATTCGGGGATCAATGAAGGATTTGGCATGGCAATCGCTTTCCGTACGGTTGCGCTGCAGCAGATATTTTCGCGCGGGAATGTTTACGTGATTGGGAATGAAGAATAGCAGTAAGCTGGGTTTAACGTAAAATATAATATATACTAGCTTAAAGTTCCTGGTGTTGTCCCGGTTATATATTTTTTTTCGGTGATGGCGAGGGGGTTTTTAAAAAGATTTTTTAACGGGCACCTAGGGGCTAAGATGAATCTGCACAACTTTCATGGTCATAGGATCAGTGGTTCCAAAAAAATCGTGATGAGTCAGTGATATTTGGATTTTATATATATAGATAGATTATTTTAAAAAAATATATACTGTGGATGATTTTTTTAATAGTATAACAATTTTTATTTAAAATATCTAAAATACCCAGACACGTCCTTTTTACCAGTAGTCAGCCAGTAAAATTCTAACTCCAGTCTTTCATATGCTAGTAGTCAGCCAGGTTCTTCTATTAGGTTACATATATTTATATCAGCCACCCTATAGTGTACTTATTGTTAATCGTCAGAATGGTTCAAAATTCATGTGTGTACTCAAAATTTAATAATTTCTTTTTTCTGAAATTTCTAATTATTTAATTTATAACGGCCAACTACTAGGCCAATCATCCAGTCGTTAGCTGTTTTGTGTTTTACACAACCGACCACTGGTCAAATTGACGATTTCTTAATAATATTCAGTAGCCAGTCGGGGTGGCTGATTATTGGTTTTCTTTATAGTATTTTGAATGACAATAGTCGGCCATTTAAAAAATACTTACTAACCCAAGTTTAAATGCAATTATGATTTCGCTAAAAGTTCATTCGACTGTTATTAATCGCCTAATCAAAAGTTGAACATAAAAAACTTCGTATCAGTGTTGGTATACACTATTTCCAAATCTCACCTATAATACTAAATTAATTCAAATTGACTCATCAATCCTCATCTATCCAAACACCAACACAATAAAGCTTTCTGCAGTTCATATTTTTATCACTAATGGCATAAAACTTCCTACATTCCAAGGAGGGAGTACACTGCTCATTGTTTCGTTTAAATATATAATATTTTATTCCTACTTTCTTATTTCCAAGCAATTTATTTCCGAAAGGGCTGACTACTGGGTAGTGGCCGAAATATGGCATATTTATCCCCACACACATGTGAGTACAATTAATATTTATTGAGAAAATGCATTTCAAAGTATGCATCTTCAAACTTATACAATAGTGTAGATAGATATAGATGTTAGAATTTTTTACATAGAATAGATTAATGTTTATTAAAAAAATTGATATTGTATACAGTGGAAAAAAAAAACAACTCTACAGACTTCAAACGTTTGCGTGGTATATCTCTGCACCGTGGAGGTTCTGCGCCGATTAAAAGAATACTGTGTCTCCCTCGCATCCTTCCCAGAGTCCCCTTCATCCCTAAAACAAGACAAAGCCTCGTGGAGAACCGAAAGCCCATGCTCTCTATCTGCCATCTCCCTCCAACGCGCACATATCGTTGAATTCCGACATGTATGATTACGCTTACCTCGTAGTTTATATAAATTCCCCCAGCACACGCGCCGAGATCATCTAAATTCGGAAAGATGGCGTGGCGCAGGAGGAGCGAGCGCACAGGTAGTAGACTTGCAAATTGACTGTGAGACCTAGCCCGCCCGTCGAAATACGGTTGTTCGGATGAGCGTGTAGCGCTGCTGCAACCTCTTGCCAGCTCTGGAGCTTCGACGCTTTCCCTCCCTTTCGCCTCTTTTCTTCCTCTGAAGCAGCTCGTCTCGACGGCAAGCTTCTCGCCCGATTCACGGGGCGGACGAGGCAGCTGGGCGCGAAATACGATAAACTCTCGCGAATCCCTCGCGAGTGACGATGTCGAAAAATATTTACTCGCCGGGATGCCCGCCGGGCGTGCCTCCCTCCTAAGCCTTTACCGCCCTCGGCCCCCGTCTTCCTCCCCGCCCTCCCGCGACACGTCTCTCGCCCTTTTCCAGCACGCCTCGTCGGGAACTCGTTTATCCGCGGGCCCGAAAGGTATTTACATAAATCAGCCATGCAATCTCTTTTTATATTTCGCGAAAGTATGGGTCGAATGTACGCGACAGGCTTGTATACAAGCTCCCTCCCCCGTTCTCCCCCCGCCCGCCCGCCTCGTGGCGCGCCACGCCAGGCCGAAAACCGTCCGAAGCACACGGCCGTGCGCGCGGCTATGGGTGTTTCCGGGACGGGGCAGCTTTTTTCTTGTCATTCTTGCGAGATAAGCGGGTCACTGGGAGAACGCTTTCGTTTTTCCGCCCTGCTCTCCTTCTTCCTCGCCCCTCGCGACCCCTCTGCTCTCCCTTCTCTCCTCTTTTTTTACACCGACGGAAACTGTTCGTCCGCGCCAGGGGTGAATACGAGATACGAGCCTCGCGACCCCGCTGTAGGGCTTCGTACCCTCGCGCGTATTACGCTTTTTTCCAAGTTTTATCTCCGTATGAAATAGCCGGCCGAATGAATTCGCCGTTCAATGAATTCGCCGCTACAACGTCGCGTAATAAATAGCCGTGTCTGCCCTTGGGATTCCTCGTTGTACGGCCCTCCCCGATGTCGCCCCCGGGCGCACGTGAAATTTTCTACACGCGCGGGGGTGGAGTGATCTTCGTGCTTGCTGCTGGTGAATTTTTCAGTGCACGCGAGACGCTTTCCGTGGGGATGAAAGCCCTCGAGTTTGGTTCTAATGTTAACAGCGGGGTGACTTGTTTAACACCCAAATAATAGGATAGGATTTACCCTCAGTTTTGGTTAATATTATTGTCATATTTTCCATTAAATATTAAATCTACTTCATTCCTCCTCTATTGATTCTTTTAAGCGGCAGTAATCTCCACTTTTGGTACTTCTTTAGTTATAAAGTTCTGGGGGTTACTGCTTTCAGGTGTTTTTATTTTTATTTTTGTCTCTCTCGATCTGTACACTATTGTTTATTATTTCCTTGTGTATACACTGGGCTTCGTCCCGTTTAAATAAATAATAATAATAATTCCCCCACGAATACATTACCAAAAGTATTATCCACGGTACTTGAGTGTTACGCGGTACCGAAATATTCCAGCGTACCAAGGAAACTAATAAAAAAACCACAAGTCAGTCACCTCGGAGTTCCCAAGCTACTGGCGTCCTCGGTTTCCACCGCGTCCGTGTATCAGTGAAAGGGGGATGGACGAGCCGGGGGTTGGTACCGGTACATTCGGTTAATGAAATCGAGGTCGAGTGTAACAGGGTGAGTTTCGAGGCTGGCTTTGATGTCGATTCGACCAGGCGGCAGTGTCGCGCGACGCCCCCCTCCACGGATCGATGCCCGCTGAAATATTAATTAATCGACCGAAGACAAACGTAGGCGCGGACCCAGCGGCGTCCGATTATTTCCGGTCCGGCTGCCGACCGGCCGAGTCTAATTAATTAAACGGAATCCGTGAGAACGCGAATTGTTTCCTTCCACTCTTTCCCGACCGGGGGCCGAGGAAATCGAGCGTGCGTCCCTCCGGCCGCCGATTAATTGCACCCCCTTCGACCCTCTGCCCCGCGCGGGATCTTGTATCGTTACCGCGATCCTTCCGGCATCCTTTCCCCGCGGCGTCGATAAATATCCTTCTCCCACGGAAATGATGATCACGCCCGTCTACCCGCGTAGCCCGTGATAAAGCGTCGCTGGAGGATGTTTCTACTTCCCCTCGATTGATCACTTTTTGTTTTAAGAACGGTAGCTGGAGGCTGGGCGAGCACGGTAACAGGTGCGAAGTTCGAGGAAAATGTCTGAAGGAATGAATTCGTAGAGACAAGGTTCGTGTGCAGGGATTCTTCGCGAAAAATACAGGGCGACCTAAAATAGTGGTCGATGGATTTAAGAGTGGTTACAGAAATGGACGAAGAGGGTATGGATCAGGGTGAAATAATTGGATTGTTATTTCGGGTTTCTGTGTAGGTGTAATAGCCTCTAATTTGATTGATGGTACAAAAATTATTAATAAAATTAAAAAATATGAGATTAAATTTTAGAAATTTGTTTATGTGGGGTGAACGAATGATAGAATGGAGTGAAATTTGAAATGGGGGTGGTCAGAATTTGTATTAAATTTTAGAAATTTGTTTATGTGGGGTGAACGAATGATAGAATTAGAAAGGTATTACACCTGTTTCTATTTTATTTTTAGTATTATTATTTATTTCACGGGTAAAGCCCTTTAGCTTACAATATACGGTTAATCAAGTTAACAACGAAACAGTGGAATGAAAAGAAATGCCCATGCAAAAAATCAAACAAGAAAATAATAGAACTAATGAACTACTTAGGAAACTGATAAAATTCCCGCTAACGGTATTTAAAACGGGCCAGTGTACCATTAAAGAAATCAACATGTTCGCTATAAAGATTCACTAGTTTACATATTCTGTTGATGGAGTTATGCATACCAAACGAAGGGCTAAACGATAAGCAAAAAAGAAAAGGAAATCTGAGAGAAACAAAAAGGCTAACAAAAATTAACAAGAGCCATATTGCGTATTTGAGAGATTTGTAGATGTTACCATTTTTGTGAGTTGCATATTTGTCTCTAACTGCGTTCATGGCATCGCATAAACTTGAAATAAAAAATCTTTAATAGCTGTTCCATGGTAAGGATACTTTGTTGATCCTTTCGCTTAATAAGGGAGTTTCCTTCTCCCCGGTTTATTTTCTGCTTGCAGCGCGGGAGGCTTGAAGGGATCGAAAGTATGCATTTGCTGAGGAAACGCGAAAAGCCGCATGGGAAAGTCAGTTTTCAGGGAAGATGGTGGAAGAGTCGTCGGTTGACAGGGCGATTTATATCAGCGGACAGCATGAGCGGGGCGCACCTGCATTTTCCAGTCGCTGATCGTAATTTACATTTGAAATTGCATCGGGAACGTGTTTTAAATTTTTAACAATACCTTCTCCATGGACTTTTCATCAACGTATTTGCGTTGAATTCGAAACTCCGCGCTCGTCTCGTTAATTACGCATGCTAACGACTGTTAATTCGCACGGGCCAAGTAATAACGCTCTGCACGTAAACGCATAAACAATGGTGGAAAAAAGCCTCGCGATTTCATGGGCGACCGTTTGACAAGCAATTCGAATACTAATGGCGGGGATGCACGTTTCCCCCGAAATACATAGTTTTTCGATGTCGATAACGAATGAAGTAGTTACTTGTAACCGCTCATCTACTGCGATAATATCATGCAGTGTTCTGTTCACTTCGAGCACTTTCAAAATGAACTGAAATCTAAAAACGGAAAATAAACTTGAGAGAGTGATAAACATTCTTCCCACATATTTCTTCTTGATTTTAGAATCGCCCAAAATACCAAATCGATTAATTTGACTATAAAAAAAATATTATTCTTGTTATAATTATTTTTAGAAGAAAATCAATTTTCATCGACCGGGGTCTACTCGATATAATCGTTATACTAAAATAAAATACACATTACAAAAGTTGTTCTTCCATAAAAAATGGCACAAAACGAGCCATCCAAGACACAACAATATTATTCACGATGGGTAGAAACGGCAAAGAAGCAGTGGGCGTCGCCGAGCCTTGCCAGCGAATCGGAACGGAGGTCTGGAGACGTCGAGCAGCCGGATCGTTTCCGATTTCTGCAGCCGTATCAGAGACGCGGTAGCGTTTCGAAATCGTCTTAAGCGTCCGATAAGCAGCTAGTTATTATCCGAGCCGGTTTGCACATCCGGTTGCCGAACCGTTGCAGCTGAGGGGGCCGATTGCTTAAATCCGGATTATCCCTCGCCCGCGCGGGATAATGCCGAAGATCGTTCTCGGTCTGATGCCGTTCAGACGAAAATTTATGCGCCGCGACGGAGGAGCCTTGACTAGGCCGTGGAACAATCGTCGGGACCGGAAGTCTGACAACGGGATAAATTTTCCCTTCAGTTGCCGCCCCATGGGAACCCGGCGGGCTCTCGCCGCGCGAATCACAATTATACCCTCGTTAAATTATCGAGACGTAAAGAATCGCGAAACGGCCGGCGGACTGCTTTAATTCCCGCTCGTCGAATAACGCGCGATTTAATCGAAAGGCAAATTCGGCGTGAAAATATTATATTGCTCATACCGATGGCGCAGTGACGAACGACCGTTTAATTCGATTTATCGGAAACATTTTTATTTTTCCTTTTCGTATGGTGGTTTCTCTTATTTTCTCGTAGGGTGCTGTTATTTATTTTAACATTTCATTACACTCGATTGGATATATATATAGGGTAATTCCGGGAGACGCGGCCGGGCTGGAGAGTTGGTCGAGTTGCTATATTCAGGCTCTACATCTGTGTATATGTAAAAATGTGTTAAGGTTCCGAACAATTAATTCTCAAGAAATCAACTGTTTCGACCAACTCTCCAGCCCGGCCGCGTCTCCCGGAATTACCCTATATAATTATTAAAAAATTAAAAGTAGATCGTGACAAGGGGTTCAGTTGCTCGTTCATTCTCTACTATATTTTCTTCTGTATTTTATTGTGAGTAGGTGGGGAAGGAATTAGTGGAAGAACGCGGATGAGTCGAGAGGTTGGGACGAAGAAAAATAGAAAGACACGGGGAACGTAACTTATCACGGTATTATGAGATACTAAATTCCCCGGTTACTTTATCTCAGAGGGTAGGCTACCTCCTCGAAGAATGTTTAC
This sequence comes from Andrena minutula, assembly GCA_929113495.1. Classification (NCBI taxonomy): domain Eukaryota; kingdom Metazoa; phylum Arthropoda; class Insecta; order Hymenoptera; family Andrenidae; genus Andrena; species Andrena minutula. The sequence continues at coordinate 72,230,765 of OV815993.1, read as the reverse complement.
GGTAAAGGGGTGAGCCTTTGTTTCCGCATTTCCGACATTACTCCGAAATTACTCCGCCGCCTCGGCCAGATTCCCATCTTCCCTTTGTCCCCGTCCCGCCTATCTTCAAGTGTATTTAAAACAATACCGGGTAATCGGCTATGGTTTCCTCCCTCCGCGCTCTGGTAGACAAAGTGGGGCCGCCGGGGGATGGATTCGCGAGAACGCTTTAAAAGTATATCGTCCGAAATTAAATCGTAAGAAGAACCGTGGGTGGGGGAAGCTTTTTAGGCGAGACTCGACAAGACCGCGGGGCAAAATCGCGGGAACAATGAAAGAATGAAGGCCCTCCTCTGCGAGGGTAATTAGCGTGAGACGCATTAACAAGACGCGGGCAATTTCGAGCGGGCATTTTGCACGGTAATCGGTAATCTACGGGGCTCGTGGTCAACCGCAGCTATCGGTGTTTTAATTTCTTAATTCGCTTCGACTGTGACGAATCTGGAAGAACGACAGGGTTCTTGGGTCTTAAATAAGAACTACAACTTCCATGGTGGAATGAAAAAAATTATCCCAAAAATTTCAAACGGAAAAATAGCGTACCTATTATAGACTTCGTGACAGATTTTTAGTTTTAAAATTCAAACTCAGATCGTTAAAAGTCCCCACTTAATAACTTCTGCGAAGACTGCATCTTACGAATTTATAACTGTAACTTTTAATTTTCTATAAGGAAAAGAGTATCCTCCCCTTCAGTAGAACCAGTGGAAATACAAAAGTCAAGGTAGATTGACGCCACGCAGAGAGACTCTTCGCGGATCCGTCCCTCCGCTGGTGGAAGCAGAGAGTGGACCCGAAACGCGGCCGTGTTTCGGTACGATGATCATGCTCCACGGACGTTTGGCTCTTGAAGCTCTCCGGAGCAGCAGGATCCATTCCACTTTCGCATGCACGCACAGGGGGTCTGCATTATTGCGGCTTATCCGGTATTACGCTTATGTGACGCCGGTAACATCGCAGCCTTAAGCGCGCATGGTGTATCGAACACGGAATTACCCCATGAATTCACCTACCCCCACCGCGCAAATTCTGCGCGCACAACGTTCGAGGGTTTGCTGCCAGCCAATCGACAATCATCCCTGTATGAGGAGCAACTGATCAACATTTTTCCGTCGCATCCTTTGCTAGTTTTCCTTGCTCGCTTAATACCCTGACTCTGACGGAGTATCGGACATGGTAGGGCGGAGAATTTTAATGTGTGTGGGAGAGTCGCAGTGACGTATTTAGAAATAAGTGTTTCGTGTTACAATGGTATATGGATTGGAGGACTAACAAGGGAAGATCCCACATGCGGAAATTTGAAATATTCTGGGAATTTCCTCCTGATTACAACGCAATTTTTGTTTGCTGCCCAAATTCACTCTAAGAGGGTGTAATTGATCCCTGAAATTCCAGTTATTTTCTGATTTTGTGTTATAATTCGTGAACTGTAAAATAATTTTTTTACCAAATGATAGATTTAATTAAAAGAAGTAACTTTTGTCTAGAAACTTTTTTCTATTTCTTACAGTTCGCGAGTTATAACACAAAGTCAGAAAATAGCCAAATTTTCAGGGGTTAATTTCACCCTTTTCGAGTGAATTTGGGCAGCAAACAAAAATTGTGTTGTAATCAGGAGTTTCGTTGTTGTAATCAAAGTATTTGTTGTAATCAAAGTTTCAGAATTTTTTGAACTTCCGGCTTCGGGATCTTTCCTTGTAAGTAGTACTCAGTGACTACTTCGTCGCCCGAAATTTACTGCAAATTTAAATAAGTTTGCACTGTAGTGCTTATGTGAAATGGTGACTTGCCATGCTGCATGCCATTTACAAGAGAAACGCTGAGTATGTACCATTAACTCAAATTAACACACTATCGTTTTACCCAGTTTCCCATTTGCTACTGTGTATCCACAAATTCTCTGCCACGGTATAATTTTCTCTTCTACAATATCGAACACTCCCCGATCAAAAATACCCCTCGATAACACTGTGAATCGGTATTAACGCCCCACGAAGCCTCTATAATAAGAATCATCCCCTGTTGCCTTTTATTCTCCCATCGAATCGTCGCAATAAATTACGCGCCTTAATCGGTGGATATATCCACGACGATCCCTTTTACCTACGAATCTCAGCCCACCCCTGAGGAGCAGCGAAGCCCTGGGTAAACAAGAAACGGAGCCATTTAAGCGCAACGTCTATCGCGTTTTTGCGCCTCGCGTGGTGCGACCGTGCCCGTCTATTCCATTACGTAAATTACATTCGCGACGGTTCACCGGTGATTTTTATATTCCGCTCCTCCAGGGCGCATCTAATTTTCCTCTCCCCCGCGACGCAACCCGCCCTCCAACCCCTGTCCTCCGCCCTTAGTCTCATTGCCCCATTATTTGGTATTCAAAATTTACGCTGGTCTCGTTTCGAGGACCCTCGAGGCGGGTCGTCGTCCCGACGGTGCTCCCGCGTTGAACAGGGTCTGACGACGACGTTCTGATATTCCGCAGACAGCCTCCATTACGGCATTCCGATGCCGCTCGTAAGAGGCACGCACGAAATTCATTCATTCGGTAGACGGCGTCAGGCCGTCAGCCGGGTCAACCGTAGAAGCGTTGTCGATGAGTTCATTAGAAGCCAGCCAGCCCCGAGGGGTGATCGAGGGGAGCCGCCTTGGAATCCAGGAAATGTTTCACGCCTTTTATTACGACTTATGCTGAGAGCCGCCGAGAATCCGAAGGCACGAGGGAGCTCGAACGCGGGAAGCAATTGAACGCGGTCGTCGGTAGTGAATGGAGGTATCGATCGCTGGGTGCTTTGTGTAGATAGAGTATGCAGTGTACTCGCAACACGTGAACGCTATTTCAAGGGTAGTCGGGTTATGGAAACATTGAACTTTCCATTCAATTATGCCTCTGACTTTTTCTAGTCTCGAGGTGCAACTTCGTGATGACTTTGTCTATCACGAGACAAAAATCTCAGTAATAACTAAATGGAAATAATGGAAGAGAGAGATGGGATTTTGGAAAATATACGAAACGTCTAGTTTCATGAAACTAATGCCAAAATATTTGAAAACTAATAAAATAATGAAATAACTGTCTGATGAGATTAAAGTCCCATGTGAGACACGATATTTTGGTCCCATAGTAGATTTGCACCTCAAGAAAGGGGTGGCTTTTCAGGTTGAATTTAATTAGACACTTCTAACCACGTACGAATATAAATACCTTCGATACTGAAATGAAGAAAATTCTACGAAGAATATGCTACGTATGTAAGTGCTTGCTCTGGAAATGCTTCTCACACTTAATCCTTTAATCTTTCGTATCCAGCGTTTGCTACCACAATGCACCCGCTCCATAATCCATTGCTATCTGTTTACACGATACAACCCCAGCAACGTATCGTTAAAAAATTACGCAGCTCTTCGAGTACCATGGTACAAAACAATTCACCCTGCGATCGATCGATTCATCGACGGTAACAACAAACCCCACAACAAGTGACGAGCCTCCCCCGGATCTCGACTGGCGCCCGAAGCGTAAACGCGATTACGCATCGGGTGCTCGTTAATCAGGAAAAATGTGCGAGTTTAATTTCATATCGCGATCAGCGCTGGCCGAGTCTGCATCCTGTCTGGTTAACGACATAATCTCGTTAAATAACGACGTGATCCGGCTGCGAATTCGACTCGAGCCGTACAGCCAGCGAATACTGCTGATTACGGACCTATTCCCAGCATTCTAACAACATTCGAGCCCTTCCCGGTCGATGTAACCCACCCCCTAGAAACTCGTCGTTTCGCCGCGCCCACCCCGCAACCCTCCGGCAACGTTTCTTGGCCCATGGTCTCACGGCAGCAGCGACGCAACCCGATACAGGTGTCGGTGACTCGGAACCAGGCGCTCCCAAGTTTAAGCTTCCCTTAACGCAGACAGTCTGCAACCACGATCAGCTCGCTTGCTGCACGTCTGTCTCGTTTGCTTTCCCGAACCCGGCAGAGCGCTTAATTGAGTACAATTCGGACTGATTAAGGGCCGCGGGAAGATTGCGCGAACAGTTTCGCTGGTATCCGTCGAGTTGGAACGTTTGGTAGTCGCGACGGGGTTGCACTCGCTCGCGAGGATTTCGAGTCGATGCGGAACGGTGACTTGTTTGGGGGTTGGAGGAGCTTGAACAGCTACTTCGGGACTTGTTACGGACGACAACTGCTACTTTCTTCGGGCTCGGTTCTTCCTTGATAGTCGCAGATGAGTCTTTACTTTGGTGCGGTGGTTGTCTTGAGCGGTGGAGTGGCACCTGAAACCCAGAACTTTTGTAGAATCTGTGTGCTTAGTAGTGTAAACGCGAACCCTTTACGCTCTAATATAAGTACCCGCTCGTCGGTTTACCGAGAATAGATTTATTCAATGGGGCGCTCGTTAAATCCAGCACTTATAGGAAATAATACAACGGAGTAAACTGCAAAAACAGTAGCACGTTATTATATGAATTACCATTTCTACCTTTTTTATAAAGTTAAGCTTCGGTGTACAGTTAATAATTATAATAAAAGCATAATAAAGTATATATTTCTTAAAAGATAAATGACACTTCAGCGTTTATAGGCAAATTATCAATACTAAAAAAATAAACGCTAAAACCACATACTTATTAATTTTCCAAATAATTCACGATCTTTCCAAGTCAATCCAACAGTCCAGAGTCCAGCTCGATCCCCAAAATTCCAATTTGCCCAATCTTTAACTGCGGAAAACATTTCGATTACTCTTTCGGGAAATGATAAGAGCACGTAAAATGTGGAGGGTTAGGCAGGGAAGATGTCGCGAGATACGTGGTTGGAAGCGATATCGGGTGGGCTACGTGTTCGTGGCCTATGCTGATGGATACGTGTACGTGTTCGTTGAGGCGCGGATAGGTTATTGCTCGGAATGCAAACTCCTCCTCCCTCGCTATGACTTATCGGACGGAACTTGTTGCGCGCACACGATCGGCCCACGAAACAATTGTTTCCGACCTTTGCAGTATCACGACACCGTGGCGTGTCGATTAATAACACGGGCTACACGATAAAGCCCCGTTTCTCGCGTCACCATGCACGGGGGTAACAGATCGAAGATCACTGCGGACGAATAACGGGGACGGTGGTCGTCGTTGTGGGCGGTATGATTCCGCGCGAACGATAGCGAATCAGCGCGAATGATAGCGAATTCGCACAGGTGATAGCGACCGGCCGCGATAAGGGTACCGATATCTCATAAGTTCCATGATATCCCGCCAACTTCTGCGTACACGGTTGATGGATTGCCTACCGTCGCAACAATGGATTATCTGGGGTTAAATGCTTCGTTGTTCCTTGAAAATCCGGCGTATTATCGATACTTTTTAATTCTGAGTAATAATTACTTAAGTGTTTTGGTAGAGTTGTTTTTTGAAGATTCCTGAAAGGTGCACATGTGGCGATGTAGAATCTTGGGACGATCAGATTGTGGAACAATCTGGGAGAATGGTTCCTCTTCGAGAAGCGTTGTTGATCACTCTCGTACTTCTTGCGCACTATTTCTTTGTGGTTTCTATTAAATGTGTTTCTTTTAGTGTCGATGACCTTCTATTTAACGGTTTCAAGAAACTTTAGTCGGATGTAGAACACTTTGGAATAATACACAATTTCAATCTGTGTACCTTAGAATTATATTTAGGGATACGTACTCTTTTGATGACTCCTGGCCTGCACGTGACTGGCACCTTATATTTGCCGGTGGAAGAAAGTAAACGACTCACTTTCATTGAAAAACTTGAAAATCTCCTGTACCAATCAGTACAAATAATATTTAGGGGGTTAGACCAATGTGATGGGTGAAAAAGGCCTAAGTAGTGCCTTATAAGAATATCGGAAACAAAAAAGGAACATTTTTAATTAATTTTTCACGAACTTTTTGTTAAGAGGGTATATCCGTTTGAACCCTCGGAAAATGTGTACATTTTGGGGATTTTTTTACACGTCAACAGCTTGATGAAAATTTTCCGTATTTGTACTATGTGTTCATAGTGTTTATTATGTACTACTTAAAAAAAAGTATCAGTTCAAAATCTATTGTTTTTCGAAAGTTATGGATACATATCCGAAACTCTCTTGATTTTAGACGGCTGCACGGTGACCCGGAAAAAGCTGTGCCTATGTCGTGGCTGAAATAAGAAACAGTAAAGTTTTTTTTTTAAATATGTTAATAGCTATCGACTCACGACGCCGATTTGAAAATTTTTGAAAAATAAACAAATGGTGATATCAAAGATAAAGTTAGATTTTTCTAAGAGAAAAGTCCACCTTTTTTCTATATAAATAATAAACGAGCCATAGGAATAAAAAAAGGCGTCGTAGGTCGATGTGGAATCTTATTACGATTCTGCGTGCATAATTGGAAGGGAATTAGTTGAACGTAGCGCGCGTTTTTAGGGCCACTGTAATGAAAAATGTAATTCCTCTGCGATTGGTCAAGCTTTCGCGCTGCGCCGTCCCGTGCTACCTGGATTGTTTCAGTCAAATGCCTATAACTTCCTCAATTTTCAGAATTTTTACATCCGACTTAATTTATAATACTTCTAAATCTAAAACATCAATCTATGACAATATGTGAAAAATCCAATTTTTTACACTTTCAATCGGTTATATCCCCTTAATGTATCCAAAATGTACTAAATAGCATGTGTTTGAACATTTTTTTACCGATTCCTTTGCAGAAAAATATTTACAATTTTTATACCTTACAATAAAAAAATGATATTGACAAAACTGATGGTTATGATGAATATGTGTGGAAATTTTGATTACTATCGGACCATTGCAACCCGAGAAATCGTGTACACCGATTTAGCTGTTTGTGAAAAGCTATAACTTACGCGCAGCCGTCGCACGCCTGATGTATTCCACTTTTTCATGATTTTTCAATTGATTTTACTGCTTCATAGTGTGCTAAACTAAAGGACTAAACCGGAAATTAATCGAATTTTTACTTTCTTCGCAATCCGTGCCCAAAGGGCTTTTTGTACTCGTCACATTTTTTTAACCCTCTAATTTACCGACGTGAATCATTTCTCTTACCCACTACATTAACATAGTCCAAACGCTACAATTAACCCCAAAATGCATAAATCAACACCATCTTCGAAATTCCTCGATCCCACCCTTTCTTCCACTAAACGCTCTCCACTCTCCCCAACGACAATCGAATACACTCCCGCTTCGGAACCCTTTTGTTTAAACACCCCGCGCAGCTTGTCGCAACAACGATCGTTCCGGCAGTAATAAGTACCTACGTACCTTCAACCCCCGTAAATGGTGCCACTCGACCGCCATGCGAATGAAAAAACAACAGTCACCCCTCGTTTCCACTCTGACGACCCTTCAGTCTCGGGACACAGGCGGGGAACAGGAACACGGAAACCAGAAAAGGGGACGAGCGTGTACAGAAGAGAAGCCAACGGGGCGAAGAAGAAACAAACGTAGATTTCACTTTCGAGCACGAAGTGTCCCGTCGCCGGCCTTAGTATTCACGCGCCAGAAAAGAGGACTACTCTATCGTTCCTCGCAGTCGCCACGTTCGAATTCCTCCCCCTCCCTCGACTTTACTAGCCTGAACACTAGCCTAAGCCTTTGACACTTGACTTTTAGAGCCGCTAAGTGGATCAGCCGCTACAGCCACTTTCAAATGTCACCTCCGCGATCCCGTCGGATGAGCGACGACCAAGTCGACGTCGGCGACGGAGACGTCGCGGGAAGCGGCGCGACGGCCCACGGATTAACTCGTTCGAGGGTTACGAGGCCGCGATTATGTGCCACCTGCCATGATTGCGGACGCTCGAGCATTAGACTGTAATTATACGCGGCTCCGCATGAAACAGGTAGCATTATGTCGTCGTAAATGGGAGATGGAATATGTTGCTCCCGCGGCTAATTGCCAGCCACTCATTGCCATTTAAGACGTAGCGTTGGCACGACGATCGAAAACCGTGAATGGTACTAGAGGCGGGTTGGTAGATTTGTACCCTCTGCTGCGTGAAGTGAATCGCGCGATAAACATCAAGTTTGAAGTAGGTACGCTGTGGAAATAGTTCGAGAATCATGTATATGCGAGTGTGGTAGTCGATATTTTGGAAGCTACTCATACTGTAGGGGCTTAATTTAGTAAAAGTTCTATATTGTTAGGTTGGATACGAAATTGCCGTTTCACTTAGGGAAGTTTGAATGAAACTAATTTTTTATTTTTAACTAGGTAGTTACTGTATTTTACTTTTTTGTCAGCTTTAGCAATTATTATTGCATAAGTTATACAAAGGAACTTTTACGTTATCTGCGAATACCAATTTTATGTGTACCAATACAATACATGTGTAGGGTTTCTATGATTTTGTATGTCTTCATTATTGTTCAGAATCAAATGTTTGATGTGTGGACCAGGTGAGGGATTTTGTAGTTGGTTTTTGTGGGATATTTTTGTTACAGAGCAAGTTAATTTTGCAGCAGCACTGTACTGAATCTTGGAAAGCTATTGCTAATGGTAGGTAATCAGGCTGAAAACACAGTTCTTACGTAAACAAAATAATAATAGTAATAATAAATAAAATCCCCCCCTATAAAAATGACCACTACGTAAAAACAATATATAAATCAAATTTATATAATTAAATTTTGTTTTTAATGCATGTTTATGCAATTAAATAAAATCGTTTAACTTAATCGTTTTTATGTATTTTTTATTACAACGTCTGCTTGTACTTTTAATAGAAAAAGTGGCAAATAGTTATAGTCATTTTAGATAGCAATGAAAAAAATGTAGTATATTAGACAAATAAAAACTTTGGTTCAATAAAGCGAACGAACTTTAGCACCCACCTACTACTTAACAGATATACTTAAAAGTCACTTTAATTTGAAACATAAAGTGGTCTCGGTAATCCATAATCCCATGAAACCTCCACACATTTCCACGACAAAACATTCCTCTTCATTTAATTACATTCTTCTAAATCCCTCTTTGACCTACTGCATCTTAAATATTTCTATATCCAACGATCTACAAAACAGAGCTGTTAATTCCTCGAATACCGTCAACCGACATGAAATTTTCCAACAAAACGCAAATCATCGTGACAATACATCGAATACGCTTAAAGGGTCTCGGGTATCTGTAAGCACCCACAGGTGTCCGAAGTACCTACCAAATACGCAGAGGACAAGTAAAGAATTCAATGGCAGGCAAAGTTCAACGAGACCTTCCAAATTCTGCTGGTCACCATTTTTTAAGTATCTCGCAATTATCAGCAGGATCCCCTACCACCGGTGGCGGTACCCTTAAAACTTTTCCGTTATCAAGTTATCAGGGTACGTGACTCGCGGAGGTTGATAACGGCCGCTGATAGTGGTCCCGGTCACGCGGATCGGAAACCTTGTCCTGCAGCGTAGTTGTTGCACGTGAGACTTTAAGTACGTGACGGGAGCCCGTATGTGCGAGGAAAGCCATCCGTTCGGGACCGTCCCCGGACGAGCAGCGAGATTTAATAATGTAGAGTAGCGGGCCAGACGCTTGGTACACACGGCCCGGAATTGGTACACACCGCTTTCGGGCGTCTTCAATATCTGAGCAGCTCGAGGACCGCATTGTCTAGGGCAACGTCCCAGCCCCCGAGCTTTATGATTCCCTTCTCTGTCCCTTTCCCTCGCCGCCGATGACGACGATGACGAGTATTATGCGCCGGATAATGGCCCTACGGGCCGCCATTCACTTCCACCGTACACGTGCAAAGAAACCGTGCTTGACAAACACCCCCTCGCCCGTGCCGCCTGATTGAATTATGCCTCCCCCTGGACGGGGGAGGACGGCCGTCTTTCAGCCCCGATGGAAGGGGCAGAGATGAGTCGCGCGAGAAGACGGGGGAGCCAATGTACTGTACGCCACTTTCTTGGAAATGCTGGGTTAGGCTCGCTTTGTGTCCGCGGTGCTTTCGGCTTTGGGGGATTGTACTGTGCGTGGGAGGCATTTGAGGAGGTGAAAGTGGTAAAAAGTAAGATAGTAAAGTGATTCAGTATCGGGAGCTTATTGTGCATAGTGTCGGTATCTAACGCGAGCTTGTCTGTTGAATTTCCTCAGTGGACTGGCGTTTCTTCTATTCCATAAGCTCCCGCTGCTTCCATGACATTGTTATATCGATTATGCGATGGGTAGATGTTACATATGCTCGCTCGGAAATGTCTCCCACGATCTAGCGGGTATCAGGGTAGAAGACTGTCCCATGAAGGAAAGCACCTCATTTACCATTTCCCTAGTTCCTACAGAATCACCTACTTGCAAGAGGGACATATCAGGGAACAAAGGTCACCCAACGTGGTCCTCTCACGCAGACCCCTACTATAGCAATAATTATTCCATCCAAGGGCGGAACACCCCGTGGACCGCCCGGCTTCGAGCGAGGAACGATTTCCGATTGAGATGTAAATAACAGCAGGGAAGTTTCTCAGGAAGAAAGGACGCGAACTTTTTTAATTTCTCCCTTCCTCGATCCCCATTGTCCCTCCGTCCCTTGCTGCTCCCACTGTTCGCGCGTGCCCCCGGAAAGTTCCGCGGCACGCGAGATGGACAGCTAATTTCTGCATGCAGAGGACGCGGCGGCCTGAAGAATGAAAATGAAGGGCGAGCGGGAGCAGGAGCTGCGGTGAGGGTGGAGAAAAGACGAAGGAAGGAACGCGCGCGTCCTCTTCCTCGTCGTCCTCAGCGTTTGAGCATCCAGGGGACGCCACTGGAGAGACCGTCGACAGGAAGTCCTATTCCAATTCCAGCAAGTTAATTGGAATTGTTTGCCGCAGACGCAGCGAGCCGCTTGCCTTAGCACAGTTCCGAACCCTATTCCTCCTTCAGCAGCTTCCTCTGTCGTCGGGTTCCACCCACTCGACGAGCCGCGCCGCGAAACTAACGCCGACCTGTCGCCGTCATACGGATCCTGATGTCTTCAACGGAATTAATTCCTTCCGCGACGGGCGTGACTTAAATTTCTCCCCCCGAACGGATGAACGGGGGCCCGCCGACACGCTTCGAACGTCTCGGGTTGCGGGGATGAATCCTGATCAGAAGCCTCGAAATGACGAACGGGAGGTCCTTCGTTTTCTAATTTTCGATAGAAGGTTCTCCTTCTTTGTTAGTGGCAAGCTCGTTAACCTGGCAGTGCACACGGGAACTTTTGAAACACAAGTATTCACGTGGGGTCATAGACCCTCTTTATAAAGTAACATTTATTCATCACGGTGTAGAAAAATCGGAGTGCATTATGACTCTTTATTAAGACTCAAACAGTATAGATCTCAACAAACATTAACATTACTCTAGAGTATACAGCTAAAAATTAATAAGCAAGCAACTTGTAAACTACTTAGTCATCAGACCCTTCTGCCGAATCTATTTCAAGACATGCTTCACAAATATAGGTACTTCATATGTTTCATTCACATTTTTTTATAACATTTTTCTGAGAAAGACTTTCTTTTTATTTATTTTATATAGTAAAAATTATAAAATGCCGATAAGTTGGCATGCTTGGGACTTTGGCAGTGCCGAATTATTGGACTACACCTGTAATACGGTAAAACGGAGGAAAATAATTAATATAATAATGTAATACATTAACAAAAATATAAATATAGTACACAAAGTTTAAAATTAATAAGCCTCTTTAAATAATCTTAGTACCTTCGCCTGCTTCATACACTGAGTTTTTTTATTAATAAAATCATTCCGGACAGTGCCGGATTATCGGGCGTGTCGGATTATTGGGTGTCAGATTATCGGAATTCTACTGGGTAAAGACATAGTAGGAGGTTTGATTAAGAACACTGTCCAGGCTAGTAAGCGGAACTGGGTTTATGTTGTGTCTATTTTCTTTTAGAATTAAATATTTTATGCGTAGATCAAAAAGAATATCTTGAGTAAATTGAGGGCTTGGATGCAATAAGGGGACTAGCGCTCGAAAATGCGAAAAAGTATTGTCCAAACACTAAGAAATATTGGAAAATTAAATGTTGTTAAACTGTATTTTAAAAAATAGAATGTATTAAAGCTCGTCACGGCACACATTTTTTCTATTTACAGTTTTTTTTATCGAATCATTAGTATTCGAGATAAAAATTATAAACAAAAAAAATTTCTTTGACCAAAATCATTATTTCTTTAAACATAGATTGCGATATCTTGAGTAAATATTAACGGATCGTTATGAGACTTGAAACATAAAACTCAGAAAACTCTAGCGAAACCGTAAAATGTATGCACAAAACCCTTATGTTAAAAAATGTAATAATATTTAAATTAAAAGTAATACTAGACACAACCCATGTCTTTCAACGTTCGCCGTTAAAAAGTATCGACGGAATTTTGAGGTACATATAACTTGCAGCGGCAAAGTTTTTCCTTAATATACAACGAAGTTTTTCACCAATTTTCACCCTAATTTGGAAATAATTATACAAAATATGACGATATATATAATTCTCGCACGGCGCCAACTGTCAACACGAGTGCTAAAACTGCGAAATAGCACATTATACGTGGCGGTTGACTGATGGTGGCGCGCGATATTTATATACATCGTCATATCTTCTACAATTATTTATTAATCAGTGTCAAAATTAGTGAAAAACTTCCTTGTATATTAAGGAAAAACTTTGCCGCTGCAAGTTATATGTACCTCAAAATTCCGTCGATACTTTTTAACGGCGAACGTTGAAAGACATGGGTTGTGTCTAGTATTACTTTTAATTTAAATATGATTACATTTTTTAACATAAGGGTTTTGTGCATACATTTTACGGTTTCGCTAGAGTTTTCTGAGTTTTATGTTTCAAGTCTCATAACGATCCGTTAATATTTACTCAAGATATCGCAATTTATGTTTAAAGAAATAATGATTTTGGTCAAAGAAATTTTTTTTGTTTATAATTTTTATCTCGAATACTAATGATTCGATAAAAAAAACTGTAAATAGAAAAAATGTGTGCCGTGACGAGCTTTAATACATTATATTTTTTAAAATACAGTTTAACAACATTTAATTTTCCAATATTTCTTAGTGTTTGGACAATACTTTTTCGCATTTTCGAGCGCTAGTCCCCTTATTGCATCCAAGCCCTCAATTGTCTTGGAGAGAGAAGTTAGGATATTCGTTTTATAATAGGTACCTACTTATCCTACAATAATGAATTACAATTGTAAGCAAAGTTATAAACGTGAGTACTCCAGTGGTGGTGGAAGTTATAACAAAAGTTCATGCAGCTACGGTGCCACGAAGACAAGACTCTAGTTAAAGTAGCAAAACACTGCGGACTCGTTGAGATATACGTTAATAAACATTTCCTTTGTAAGTTACTTGTTACGTCTTTCTCACAGGAACTTCAAAAGCCAGTTACGACAGTCAAAAGATCTTCCTTGTCAAAAGATCTTCCTTGCCAGGACATCCCACTTTAATGCGACAGAATAAGCTCGTTTATAGTGGGGAGTTTAACTTTGTTTCTTCTACAGAATGCGAGCCTCTACTGTAGTGTGAAAATTGAAACAACAATGTCGTTATCAGACTGACGAAGCATATGAAGTAGTACTGTAATCCATTTCTTATTAATCAGTGGTGAATTGTTTCGCGATTTGTGATATAATACCATATCTCCAGGTTGACGTAATCTTATCAAAATTTATCTATTAAATGCAGATAGTATAAAAATTCGAATGAAAATCAGTAGAGGCAGCAATTCCGTCAAGTTCTGACAGGAGTGGACAGTGTTTTATCACAAAAAAATACGAGGTAAGTATCGAAACGCATATCTTTCTTTGCCGTGAAACTGTAAAATTAGTTTTTATATTCAATTCATCGGTGTTAAATTAATCGAAGCGTTTTATTAATACGCTGGCTTATAAAGGGTGGGCAGAATTTATCTTGACAAACAGATGGTGTAATTACGTATTCTGAAATTTGAAATATTCGATGTTCGCCAGTTGAAAGTAATTACAAGTCAGTTTCATAGAGTATCAAAGCAAAACCATATATAATTCCTAAACTATAGTCCTCAATCCTACTGAACATTTATCTACAAAGCAAAGTCTTAATAAACTATCTCCAACAGTAACATATCGTAATACCCATCAATTACAATTCATTGAATTCTAATTTCTTTGCAGATGAAATTCGCTGTAGCGCTTTTGGCTGTTCTGGCCCTGGCCAGTCCCCTGACCGCGTTCAAGCTCCCAGCTTCAGGCTCAGGTGCTCTTGCCAAAGAGTTGCAGGACTTCGCCGACTTGGTACCGTTTGACAAGATAATCTCCATCATCCAGGCATACGCCACACAGGACAAGGAATTTCAAGCTGCCATGAAGGTCCTCGACTCCAATGAATTGACTCAGTTGGTCGCATACGCAGAAGCAATTCCAGAAGTGAAGACCCTGCTGAATAAGTTAGAGCAGGCTGGTCTTGACATCATCTCCCTGATAAACAAACTGAACGACGTCGTGGGCCTCGGCCATATCTCGTCTCTGGAAGCTTCCGAGTACAAAATCTTGGGCGGACTTGCAGGTTTCGGGCTTGATCTTATTTCTGTAATACCTATGGAGAAGATTTCGCAGTTAGCCGACGAGAAGAGGAAAACCTCACAAGTGTTCAATGATTTCATGAATGGGATGCTCAAGCCTGAACTTATGAGAGTATATGCGTGCCTTCGCTCGAACACGCACTACGTGAACCTAGTCCAGGAGGCTGAACAAGCTGGGCTCGACAGAGAGGCTTTCACGGGAGAGTTACTTTGGCTTATTGTGTCTAAAACTATACTGGCACTACATAAACCTTAGAATTTTTTTACTTTAACTTCTACAGTTGCAAGTGATTTGTCTAAAATAATGTAATAAATATTACATCGAATGTTATTCTTCTGGCATGATTTTCTTCTTATTCCTCCTTTCCCGCAGTTGGTGAGCAACTCGCCGACTTTTTACAGGAAGAGCATCAGATTGAGTGAACTACGAAACTATATCTGATATTGTAACGAAGCACGGTTCAGTCCGTACCGAACGTAAAGAGATGAATGTTTCTAATTCATTTGAGTTCTGCAAGCTATTTGCCAGATGTCGAAACGAAAGTCCTTCTGGCTACGGTGCGACGATGAAAGGATCCGCGTGTAAAACAGCAAAATACTGTAGACTCGTTGAGCTAGAGGAGACTGGGGAGCATTGATAAACTTTGGAGAAAAACACGTGTAGACCAACATAAATAATATTTATATGGATTCATCATTATGTGTAAACAAAAGCAAACTTAAATTTTTTAAACTTAAGCAACAAACAATTTAAAAAAAAATCTGAAATATGCAGAATGTTTCAATCCAATAATTTTTTCTTACAATGTCAAAAGAGCAGAGAAACAATGACAAAATTTAAAGAAATTTTAGCTACGGAATTATTAGGGCTCTTACCAAACATTAGTTCTGATAATACAAGTGGACAAAATAGAACTCAAAGGTTAATGATTACAAAAGGATTAGGCGGTAAAACAATTATGCGAATGTGTATTCATCGCTCTGAGAAAATCAGAGATTCTCTGAATCATCAGGAAGTGAGGAAAAATATTAAGAAGAGTGGAACATATCCTTCCAAATGCTTAAAGAGGTTTTAGAAATTACCATGCAAAATAATTGTAATATTGTAAGTATAATGTTGTATGTGTTTGTTATATTAATTATAATATATCATTACTATCATGTATTCTTGTAAGCACTTAGAAAAATCCTTTCTTATCAGATAAGTAAAACTATCACACATTTGTGGGTGGCGCGACTCCCGGGGAAAGATAGGAATTACAAAAATGTGAGTAACATGAAAGTCTACGTGCGAATGCAGTGGTTAATTATGTTGTTTCACAATTCCAAGAACTCGTTCAATATATGACATAACACTATATCTGTAAGTTTACAGAATCTTATCGACACTAATCTATTGGATGCAGGTAGTATATAAATCGCAGTGCAAACTAGTAGAGGCATCAATTTCCTCAAGTTCAAACACGAGTGCAACGAGTAGTGTCGCAAGAAACACAAAGGTAAGTACTGAAACCGCTTTTCTTTCTTCCCTATGAAACTATTTGAACAGAACTTTGTTGTAAAATCATTTTTTAAATTCAACGAATCGATGTTAAACCAATCGAAGTGTTTTATTGATACGCTGGATTAACTTAGAACTAATGAGCCGAATTTCTCTTGACAAACAGATGGTGTAAATACGTATTCTACGTATTCGCTAACACTTTGGAATAAACCACACCTAAATCTCCGAAATTACAATTATTGCTCTCGTTATTCGAATAATATAAACACTCGCTTATTCAGCTTTAAAATGTAAACTTCGGTTTAATTAAAGTTAGACTGCACAATTCCACCCCGTCTACGTTTTTGTTCGGAAATTCGAAATAGTTGAATCATTTGAAAGACAGTTGAAACTATGTCAGTTTTATAGAGTATCGAATAAAAATTACATACCTATAATTCCTAAACTGTTGCCATCAATTCTACTGAAGATTGATCCACGAAACAAAGTCTAAATGGACTATTCCCCATAGCAACATATCGTAATACCCATCAATTACAATTCATTAAATTCTAATTTCGTTTCAGATGAAATTCGCTGTAGCATTCTTAGCTGTCCTGGCCCTGGCCAGTCCCCTGTCAGCCTACAAGCTCCCAGCTTCAGGCTCAGGTGCTCTTGCCAAAGAGTTACAAGACCTGGTTGACCTGGTACCATTTGAGAAGATAGTCCCCATCATCCAGGCATACGCGGCTCAGGACAAAGAAGTCCAAGCAGGCCTGAAGGTTCTCCAATCCAGCGAATTGAAGCAGTACGTCTCCGACATAGAAGCAATTCCAGCAATAAAGAACCTGCTGAAATACATACAGAATGCTGGTCTTGACATCATCTCCCTGACAAACAAATTGAACGATATCCTGGGTCTCGGCCATATCTCGTCTTTGGAAGATTACGACGTCAAAATCTCTGGCGGAATTATAGGCTTAGGGAAAGACGTTCTGGCTGTAATACCTCAGGAGAAGATCGCGCAGGCGGTTGAGGAGAAGAGGAAGAATTCCAAAGTGTTCAACGCTTTCATTCATGAGCTGCTCAAGCCTGAACTCGTGAAGGTATATTTGTCCCTTCACTCCAACAAGCACTACGTGAAGCTAGTCCAGGAGGCTGAACAAGCTAAGATCCCAACGGAGACTTTCACGTCACACTTGCCTTTGCTTATGTTGAGTAAAGTTATACTGGCACATAAAGCTTAGATTCTTTGTACTTGCGTTTGATCAGTTGAAACTGATTTACCTAAAATAATGTAATAAATATTGCATCGAACGTTGCACTTCTGGCATGATTTTCTTCTCATTCCACTGTTTCCTCTTTTCCCACGGATGGTGAGCAGGCCGTCGATTTTTTAAAGGTTGGTTATTAGACTTAATGCTTCAAATATCCCTCTGTCGCGTTGTCGTATACGTATGTCGTATTTATCTAAATAATCTAGTCCTCTAGCGTAAGCCGATGTCTTTTCACCCACCAATACCTTCATCGATGGTAAACGTTGTTTCTTATTGAAAAAGACCTCAGTGTCTCAATAATTATCAAACTGTCAGCGTTTACACTACAGACACTTTCTGTCCATATAATTCTTCTTATAATGTCAACAGGGCAGAGAAACAATGACAAAGTTTAGGGAAATTTTAGCCACAGAATTATTAAAGCTCTCTGCAAACATTAGGAATAGTTCAAGTTAACAATATTCTGAACTGGTTCAGTATATGTCATAAGGTATTGGTACAGGTTTGGGGACAGGAGGGGGCTGTCGTTACTATGTGCACGTAACAAGTAGCTGCGGGATCCCCTGACAATGGGCTCTCTGTCCTCCACTTTTTTAACCGAACTTATACCAACACTTCGTTTCACTTTTTAATAAACAATGAACGCCGATTAAATTATAAGGAAACGTTACTCAGGGTCATGTCCTCGACAGCATATATCAAGGTCATGAAATTGTCCTCTTTGGGTATAATAACCGAATAAATGTAATGTAACAAATACCATCTTTTTTTGGTCACAACTCTTGAACCAGAATCATCCCACGCTTTGGACAAAGTGAATATTACTGGCCCCCGTCCCTCGAAAACATGTCACAGGGTCGAAGTCATTGCAGTTGCGACCTCCTTTTATGAATAATTACCACTTTCAGGGGTGATTTCTCCCCCTAAATATGCAGACGGGCCAAAATACAAAACACTTAATTAATATTTTTCGGTCTTCTAAAATATATCTAAAAACCAAAGCAATCGGTGGCGGACACCTGAAAACCTCTCCTTGTCGATAGGAAGCGAGGAAATATATCAAGAGGACTAGAATATATTGCCCCAAATGTTTAAACACACCGCAAATATGCTTGGCCTGTTTTATAAATTGTCATCTAAATTATTTGTAATATTGTATAATTTTTTATCTGTTTATGTTATATTAATAATAGTATGCACATCGTTACTATTAAGTATTCTTGCAAGAACATTGGAAAATCCTTCCTCATCGGGTAGGTAAGTAAAACCGTCATCCAGATGTGGGTCACACGGAAATTAACGTGCGAATGCAGTGGTGAATTATTTCACAATTCTAAGAACTCGTTGAATATATAACATCACACCATATCTCTAAGTGTACAGAATCTTATCAACACTAATCTATTAGATAGAGGCACTATATAAATTGGCGTGAAAGCTTGAGTGGAAAGACTTCTGTCGCAAAAAACTCAAAGGTAAGTACTCAAACAGCTTCTATTTCTTTGGCATGAAACCACTTCCATACGGAACTTTGTCGTAAAATCAGTTTTTAAATTCAATGAATCGATGCTAAATCGTTTTATTGATACGCTGGATTAACTTCGGACGAATGGGCAGGATTTCTCTTTTCAAACAAATAATGTAAATACGTATTCTGAAATTCGAAATATTCTATGCTCGCTGGGCAGTTGAAACTAACTGTAAGTGAGTTTCATAGAGTATCAACTCAAATCCATATACAGTGGCGGACGAAAAAAAGTTCACAACTTTTAAAATCGCATAACTTTTTTGGAATTGGTCCAAACGACATGAATTGTTTTTGAGAATCTAGAAGGATTAGTTTGCTAATTGACGTGTTTCGTCGTTTCGAAAAAAAATTCAATTCGTCGGAATACCAAAAAAAAATAGTAAAGGTTGTTTTTTTAAACTTTTTTTTGAGCCTACAATGAAAATTCGAAAAACCCGTTTATAGACTGAAGTATGTTGTATACATGCTGACGATTTCATTAAAATCGGTTAACGTTGCTCTGAGCTACAAATCTTTAAAGATCGCAGAATGAGGTCGTGAATCGCGGAAATTCACGAAATCAGCGATTTTCGAGCTTATTCTGCGATCTTTAAAGGTTTGTAGCTTAGAGCAACGTTAACCAATTTTAATGAAATTTTCAGCATGTATACAACTTACTTCAATCTACAAACAGGTTTTTAAATATTCATTACAGGCTCAAAAAAATGTTTAAAAACAACCTATACTATTTTTTTGGGGGTATTCCGACGAATTGCATTTTATTCAAACCGACGAAACACGTCACTTAGCAAACTAATTCTTCTAGATTCTCAGAAAAATCAGGTTGTTTGGACCAATTCTAAAAAAGTTATGCGATTTTAAAGGTTGTAAACTTTCTTTGATCCGCCACTGTATAATTCCTAAACTTTGGTCATCAATCCTATTGAAGATTTATCTACAAAACAAAGTCTTAATAAACTATCTCCGATAGCAACATATCGTAAAATCCATCAATTCCAAATCATTGAATACTATTTTCCTTGTAGATGAAATTCGCTGTAGCACTCTTGGCTGTCCTGGCCCTGGCCAGTCCCCTGTCAGCCTACAAGCTCCCAGCTTCAGGCTCAGGTGCTCTTGCCAAAGAGTTGGAGGCCCTCGTCGACCTGATACCGTTTGAGAAGATAATCCCGATCATGAAGGCATATGCGGCCCAGGATAAGGAAGTCCAAGTCGCCCTGAAGGTTCTCCAATCCAGCGAATTGAAGCTGTTCGTTTCCGACGTAGAAGCAATTCCAGCAGTGAAGAATCTGGTCAAGTACATGCAGAACGCTGGTCTCGACATTATCTCCCTGATGAACAAAATGCACGACGTCCTGGGTCTCGGCCATATCTCGACTCTGGATGATTTAAACCTCAAAATCTCTGGTGGAATTGTAGGTTTAGGGCAAGACATTCTGGCTGTACTACCTCATGAGAAGATTGAGAAGGTTTATGAGGAGATGAGGAAGAACTCCAAAGTGATCGGCGGTCTCATTCATGAGCTGATGACGCCTGAAATCGTGAAAGTATATTTGTCCATTCACTCCAACACGCACTACGTGAAACTAGTCCAGGAGGCTGAACAAGCTGGGATCAAAACCGACGTTTTCACGGGATACTTACCTATGCTTATGATGACTCAATCTATACTGGCACTTAAAGCTTAGATACTTTGTACTCATACTTGATCAGTTGAAACTGATTTACCTAAAATGATGTAATAAATATTGTATCGAACGTTACACTTCTGACATGATTTTCTTCTTATTCCCCTGTTCTTATTCCTCTTTCCCACGGTTGTTGAGCGGCTCGATTCTATAAAGGAAGGGTATCATATTTAATGTTTGGAAAGTCCTTTTAAACTGGGATTTATTTAACTTTTAATTAGTGTGCAGCGACTGCGAATGATATTTGATATATGTATTGTACTCGTGGCTTTACGTGTCTGTAGTTTATTAAAGAAATTGCTGGAAATGGTTTCCTGCTGCAAGGATGCATGCTTTACATAGACTTGTTATTGACTGTTAGAGACAAACATTTCAAAATTTTTTCCACTGTTGGAACCGACGATATCACTCATCTTTTGAAAGGTGTTTTCAATCACATTTTCCACACTTTGCTTCACTAACATAGTCATTTAGAAATATCATTCGCTGGGTTTCGTATCAGAGTCCCCAACCACTAGGAACAATTTTGTCCCAGTGTGTACGTACGCGAATATACCTAGAACTTTTTGTTTCTATCTCAGATTCGCAATAGATTCTGAAGAGGCTGCTATAATCAGTGCTACTGTGATACGAGAAAATAAGAGAAGATAAAGAAAGTGATACTTTGTACATCCACTATTCAGTGTAAGATTACTAGAGTGGAAGTTTCACACATTAGATGCTAATTTGAAATCTTGTCCTACCAAATTTGATGTACTTATCTACTTTTATAATAACTGAGCAAATTTGTTCCCACAATGTCCTCTTTACATAGTACAGATTTGCCGTCTTCTGTACTTCGTCGATTAAAAGTTTAATGTCACCTTTTTCGAAAATCGTATTCTATGTATGTTTCACTGCTCAGAAAGTCAGTCTTCTTCCTTGTGCTTGCACATTTATTAGTTTTACAAGACAGATCAAGCCGTTCTATTGCTGGATACCCAAAACGAAAGAGACGCTCTACAATCGTGTCGTCAAATACGTGTTCTTCTATAAAAGCCAATGAATTTCTCGTGACCACTAAGCTGTCATTCAACAAGTTGTCGCGAGTGAGCAGGGAATTGTTAGTTCCTGAAATTAATCTCTAACGAAACAAGTCATAGAAGTATAACTAATGAATCCTCCTAAATGCTTATGCATACAATGGTCTCTTATCGATTATGTAGGCCATCGCTTGCGTACTATCGATAGATTGACAAAACTACAGTGCGCACAACAAGAGCGTGGACGCGGTATCTCCGTTTGAATAATTATTTCATGTAAAATTTTTTATATAAATCGATAGTACAATCTAAAAAAGTAATACGTACTTAATTAGTAGTGTGTCGAATCTCTACTATTTGCGATTATTTCTTGACAGCGTCTGGTCATACTTTCGACCAACTTTTCGGCGTATGAGACAGGAGGAGACTTTCACTAGAGCTTTTAATTTTAAAATACGCGTTCCTCGGAGTTTGTACTTCATAAAACACCAAACATTTTCTGTTGGATTAGTATCAGGGGATTGCGATGGTCAATCTAACATATTGAAACCGTTACTCGTTTTCCATTCCGTGCAAATGCGGTTTCGGTGTTTCGGATCATCATTGTCTTGAAGTGCCCACTGCCCTCTACTTCCATCAAACCATCGTTTCGCTTATGTTAAGAGACCCCTTTTATGTAATCTGTTCATTTTTTGGGCATTTAAATTACTCGTATACCAATAATGTCCCGAAACCCCGAACGTTGAAAAATCCCCAAACATGGTCTTTCTACCAAACAGACCAGGCTCGTTTGATATGACTCCAAGCCCAAAAAGATGCCTCGTCGCTGAAAACAACATTGTCATATAACCCAGTCCCAATATCTTCAGGGCAGACCATTTCTAACATCTAAGTGCGAAACCTCTGTCAAACACGCCAGATAGAACTTGGAAAATAAAAACCTCTTGTGACATTTAGAAGTAATTAACGTGTTGTACTCAACTCCCTACTACGGAATCCGTAGTCCTACAACATTATTTTCCGTCAAGCCTCGTTTAATTAGACACACTACTAGTTAAATGCGTATTAGTTTTTTAGATATACTATGAATTTATATAAAAAATTTACCAAAAATAATTAAATTACGCAGAGATATCGCGCCCACGCTCTTGTTGTACACACGTGTCTGTAAGAAGTATAACGCTATCGGATGAAATCATCCTATCTTTTAAGTATTACCGTATGGCATTGTTGTATATCGCAACATTTTTTCCATTCCACCGGCTACGTGTGTTTTCAATTATCATCTCATATCTCGAGCGTACTACCGAGGAGTAATTGCTTTCACGTGAACAAAGTAAGCGGTTTGTTTACGTTGAATAGTATCTTACTGGACGTGACCAATTGAAAAGAGTAATGTCTTGCTGATTTCTAGTAGATTTCATAGTTAAACGAGGCCACATTATCATTTATGGAAAATTACAAACAACTGTATACTTCTGTTGCCAATATTTCGCGCTCGAGATTATGTCATCCACTTGCCACACTGGGTACTACGATAAGTGACCTAATCCAAACGCAGTTGGAAATTGGAAATTATTAGTTTCTACAAGGAAAAGCTCAATGTTAAATTGCGAAAGTCATAAATATATAGAAGACTATTAATTATAAAAAGATGATGAAGGGATAATAAATGCAAGTTATGCCACAGGTTTCTTACTATTTAAAAAAATGCAATATTCGTGCCGAAGTGACGTTGGGAAATAGTAATGTTTCTATATAGAATTTAAACGTGTTTTATTTGTCTACTAATGAAAACCAACACATCCAAAAAGAAGCTGTGAATACATCTCCACGTTTAGAGAAGATTTCCCGCGCGCAAATCGCTTGAATGTACCACTTCCCTTGTTTTGTTCCGCAACAAGCATGAACGTAGCAAGGAATTCGCGGAAACTTCTCGGTCCGCGACTTGGTCGTCCCCAGCGAAAATAAAAATGGGACACGCAGCGCGTGCACTAAATTCCACAATGTCCCGGACCATTAAACTCTCCAGATAAAGGGAATCTAAATTTCTCACGGTAACAGCGCCGCGTAAGTCACCAGCTTGTTACATCCCGTCGAAACGGTCCATCCGCGACGCAGAAAAGTTCCCTCGACCGTCATAACCTGCTTGGGGGCTTCGTTAAAGTGTGCATAAAGCGTGCCGCGCGGAAGGAAATGGTTATCAACGTACGATGGCCCAACGAATCCACTTCGCTACTCTAAGTGAGTGACGCTTCTCTCCCGTGTGCCCTGAGTATCCCAACTTACAAAAATCCTCTCACTTTCCTCGCCGCTCCGACTAACTATATCTCTTCCCCGTAGCCCTGCATCAATCATCACCGTCGACGAATTAACACAGCAATGATTTCATCCTAACAACATCTAGAAGAATCAAAACCACCCGAGAATGAATCCACAAATAATGATAATGAGCATGGCGGCCGCTGTCTCGATGGCTTTCATCGGCTTTCTGGCCTACCGAATCGGCATGCGTTCCAGCGATCCCGATTTCACCAACCTTCCGCCGTTGCTAGACAACAGCTCCCTCGACGAGGATCTGAAGGACATCATGGGCTTCGTCCCTCTCCGTGAGGTGAAGCAGATTATCGAGAGATACATGAAGTACGACGGCCAGATCGGGGACACCGTCAGCTTCGTTAACGATCAGAAAAGGTTCATCCTGCGGGAGCTGCAGAACATGCCCGAGGTGACGAAGTTCATTTCCTTCCTGCGGCAAAACGGCCTTGACGTCGACCACTGCCGCGACAAGCTCAGAAGATTCTGGAAGACGTCGCCGAAATTCATCAGGGACGATCCGAACATAGCGAACGGCGGCCTGACCGTCATGATCAACCACATCCTGACGATCATACCGACTGCCGAGCTGCACGAGCTGCTACGCCAGAAGATGAAGTACTCGGGCAGCTTTCGAAGGTTCCTGCAGATGCTCAGGTCGAAGGAGTTCGGGGAGCTTTGCAACGCGATCGAGAAAAGCGACGTACTGCATCATCACTATTTCTGGGCGAAAGAGAGCGGCTTGGAGATCACGTTCGCGATCGAATTGTGGAGGAACTTGCACGTTTACCTCACACAGGCGCTGGTGCCGTAGAAGGGAATCATCTTTTTGCATTAATGTACCGTGAGTGGAGATGAATAAATTTGGCAACTTTAGAATGTTTTAAAACTCTACGCTATTATCTGTCGAGTCAGGTAAATAAGAGTCTTACTTAATTGTAACAAAAGGGATAGTTGAAGAAGGCGGAAAGATGCAGAGATTTTTGCACTGATACACGTGCTATGATACTTGAAAGATTGCGATCTGTTATTCTGTTTGATAACGTCACGTGTAACTCGGAAACACTTATGTTTACCTGCAATGCGCGAGTCACGAGAATGATTGCATAGGAATGGATAAGGAAAATGTTTGTATACATTGTGAATATCATGCTATTATTCTATCGCGTGATTAATGCTGCTTTTCGCGAGTTCCTTGTCAATGACTGAACTAGGATCTACTTAGGCTTTGCACCCTATACAAACATCTGCTTCAGTATCGTTCTCCAAACTTTAAAAATGATGTGTGATATACCAGGTATTACACAAGAGTAAAATAATTTATTACAAGTAGTTAAGGGAAAAGAAAATAGTATCCATAGAAATTTCAGTGTACCATAGAATATTTATTATATGATTTTATACATAGTTTATTACATTTACTGCGCCAACACGACTTTGATCGCCAACAAAATGTAGTACTGTTGGCTGAAAGCCGCGCTATCAACTCCAGCCTGGTCAACTTCTGTCAACAAGTTAAGGAAGTGTGGGTTTAACGTGATTCCGGTGAGGAAGCCTGAGTACTCAGGAGACAGGCATTCGGTGACGTAGTCGAAGAAGACCTTGGAAGTCATCATCTTTTTGTCTACCAGATCCGACATCTTTTCAAGGGGCACGAGGGTCAAGAAGTCTTCCGCGAAACCGAGAAGCCCACCAGTGATTTTACGATCGGACGCTTTCAGAGTGCTGAATGGTCTGATGTTGAGGGCCTCGTTTACTTTCTGTATCAGATAGTAGACGTCGACGCCAGCGTTCTGTATGTAGGCCAATAGTTTCTTGTATTCGGGTGTAGCTTCCAAATCCATGATGAACGCCTTCGACTCCATGGAGCCTATTAAGCTAAGCGCTAGGTTGAAGTCCCTGTCCTGCGCCAAGTATGCGTTGACGAGCTCTTTCGCCTCATTGAGAGGTATCATGTCAACGAAGTCCTGCAGTTCCTTGGCGAGCGCGCCGGACCCCGTGCTTGGGATCTTGTAGCCACTGGCCACTGCCACGATTGCCAAAATTGCTAAAGCGAGCTTCATCTGCGAAATAATTAGGATTCGATGAGTGCTAGAAACTTTTGCGAAATAGGGATTACTGAATTTATCCAATCTAACAGAAGCACTTAATGGTTGAAGGTAATGAAGTTGAAGTGGGAGCCATTGAATGAGAATTTGATAAAAACACTTGACGCGTTCCACGCCACGCCACTTGACTATGATTCGCGATATTTGTCAGAAACGAAACTGTAAATGGGTTCGATAAAAATTGCATGTTATTAAGGTTCTACTGAAAATTTGGGATTTTTATTAAAGATTGAATGTAATGAAACCCATTCGATTGTCTGACGAATATTTCGAATTTCTAGGTAAACATGTAAACGATATAGAATTGATCGGTACACGTTTAATTACATAAACGGAAGTTTGTGTTAGGAGCTAAATAAACGATTGTTTGAATTAGTCAAATAGGAATAGCAATATCCGTTATCCCGTACAGTTTAGTTTGCTTTATTTCAAAGTATTGGAACAATTAAATACGTATTTTGCTAGTCGAGGAAAATAACACGTTATTTCTACTCTGATATAACGTAGCAATGAAGTGCTGGTATTGTTTAAAAATTAATTCTTTGAATCATAGAACTGGCTTGACAACGAAAAGTTTGAAATTAATTCGTACGATACATGTAAGTTTCTTCGATTCTTACCTTGCTAAGTTTCAAATGTTCCTGTTGTAATACTTGGAGAAACATAATGCAGGATTAGTTCTCCAGGCGCTTTATATATTGTACGAGAAGGTTTAATTTAATGCGATAAGATTATTTAGAAAATGGTAGGGCATCAGATCTTGGAAGCGCAACGTGGGTATACGTGTATACGTCGCGTATCACAATTTTCTGATCAGCAGATATTGTCATGGAAATATTTACATTTAAAGTTGAGCAAAATATTCTTCGTTCCACAATCTCCCGTAAAAATAACAGGCGCATTTACTCTGAAGAATTGAATATTTAGAAAGCTTTTTTGTAATCTACATTTCATAACCCAATGTTTCCCAACATTTTCTCAGTCGCGACTCCCTTTTATAATATTCAAATATCCTGCGATAATATTAAAAGAAATAAGTGCTATGAATCGTCAACTAAAAATAACCGTAGCACTACCATAACCTACTACGAAATCGGTTATTCCATAAATAATAAAATAATACTGTAAATTGAATTTCGACCGTAAATTTTTAGAACAGATGGTTTCGGCGCACTGGTTCGGTCTTTTTTTAAAAAATTTGAATTAAATCAAAGCTGTTATGCACTTTTTGAACATTTTATCAATTTCCAACGTTTCGGTCACTGATTCTGACCATTATCAAGGAAAGTTTAGATAAAAGGAAAAATACTGCGTATGCTACTGAAACAAATCACACGTTCGAACGTGCGATTTGTTTAAAATATTCATAAAGTGCAAAACAGCTTTGATTTAATTCAAATTTTTTAAAAAAAGACCAAACCAGTGCGCCGAAACCATCTCTTATAATAAAATAATATTTACAATGGAATAGCTACTCTTTTCTACTGTTTTTTTTTATTATTAAAGTGTGTGACATTCTTCAGCCCTTTTTTTATCAATTTGTGCTGATAATGCGAGGGGTTTAACAATTATTATCGCGAATATGTGGCACTTTTCTGGAACTTTTCCATTTTTTCTACCATTATTTCTATTGTGATCATTTCGGTTTGATACAATCGACTTGTTTGCTGAGGGTCTTTTCACGTCAGGCGAATGTTTCATATTTCGAATATATTTATTTTCCAATCACGGAGTTAGTTAAAAAAGGGATGAAAGGTGAAAACTGTGCAAATATGTTCGAAATAACAATCGTGTACAATGAAAATATGTCAGGCGAAAAAACCATAACAGGGAAAGAATGCGCACTTCAACATTCTGAAAATGGCTGTTAACAGGGATGACAGGTGCAACCTTTGATCCCAATAAACGTCATAGAATGTTTGATCAAATCCCATTCGCAGCTGGACTCAGATACAGATAAAATTTTAATGGGACACGTGCGAAGTAAGGAGAACGCGGTCATCTTTATCACGCCGAAATTATCAGTATAATAGTCATCGCTCGTGATTGTTTTGATAGACATCTGAGTGCTGCCCTCTATCTTAAGCTTTACGCAACACAATCTTGTTATGATAAAAAAAGTCACGAATTTTTTCCAACGAATATTATACGCGTCGAAAATTTTAAACTATTTAGCATGATTTAACATTTCTTATATTTAAATCGAGTTTAACAATGTCCGAAGTGATTAGCTCAATAATAGGTTCTCCGGAATCTTCGAGTGGTGTAAAATGCGGGAAATTTTATCGACGATATAGTAGTTTATACAATTATATGTCTTCCTGTATCTTGAACATAATTTTCTACTTTAGTCGACAAATACAACCAAGCAAAGAGCTATGGTTTTCATTAATATGTGTTTAACACATTGGTAACACAAGTACTGCGCACTTATTCAAGTATTTAAACGTTACGTAGGTACAGTAGAGCGTCGATTATCGGAATAATTGAAGAGGCATTTATCGAACAAAGCCCGATAAATCGGTAACAGCGTTCCCGTTCGATTATCCCGCCAATGCGTTCCTCTCTTCGATACAAGGATCCCTGATTACGCTTTTAAACATTCACGTTCAAATACCCAGCGTTCTAATGTACATACAACTTCATTCGTTGAGGGCAACACAAATTTAGTGGTTGAGGGATTATGTTTTAGACTTGATAAAACATGGTACTTTTTACTTATAATTTATATATTATTAATTCATCAATATTCTTTGATCAAATATTTCGATTATCTAGCAGGGCCTGTCTCAAATTCGAGGATATTCACTCTTAGAACGACAGATCTGCATAAAGAAGTCGCTAACTGGGGTAGATTTTGAAATTGGGGTCTGATTAAAGGTGTCTGGTAATAGGTATCTACATATACGAAGTACTGTCACAAAATCTAATTACCTACAGCTGATTGTTATTGTTCTATTTGGCATACATTGGAATGCTTTGGCAAACCACTGTATTGCGTTTCAGGTAATAAATCACGTCTCGAATAAATAAGTAATCATTTAAACGAAAAATTTCTACGAAGTAGGTAATTACCAAATAGAAATTCATGAGAAAGAGATCTGATTGTGAGTCCTCTGGTGACAAATATAAGAATTACTGTCACATACTTATTAATTTGTGTCTGAAGTTACCTCTTTCACTGAAAGTGGAGAACTGGAAGTTCTGTTCCAAGTTTTGGGGGGGCCCTTTTAAGTGCTACTTACGGAGATCTTATTTTATAGATTATCTCGTATAACCCTACGCGTTGCCACATAATTTCTATTTTCCAAACTCTCCCATACCAATATCATAGACTGAAAAGAATTTGATTGGTGACAAAGAACATGGCCACTTTCCAATCGCATTTAA
The DNA here is from genome assembly GCA_929113495.1 of Andrena minutula. Classification (NCBI taxonomy): domain Eukaryota; kingdom Metazoa; phylum Arthropoda; class Insecta; order Hymenoptera; family Andrenidae; genus Andrena; species Andrena minutula. Next base: position 72,201,325 of record OV815993.1, on the reverse strand, counting down.
AAAAAAGCTGCGGCGCTCGAAGAATGATAATAGTGTGAAGGGAATTTGCTCGAAAGGGCCAAGTTGAAAAATTCCGAGCCAAATCGTTGCGCTTCGAATTCTGCGAATATTTCTCGATGGACGATCAATTTCGCCCGCCATCGGCTACGGCGCTTCGTTAACGCGGCGCAAACTTTCTCCGATCAAACGAGAAAGCAAAAGGGCGCCGCGTGCAGCGAATGGCTCGGGGTGCTCGTAGCCGTTCGATAAATAAAAGAGGACGGCACGTTCGAGCACGTGGCGCTAACTTTTTAAAAGGAAAGTAAGGGGTGTCTTAACGGTCGCGTCTTCGTTGCTGCCAGGGAGGAAGGGTGAGTTGCGTCATCCCCTTAGGGGAGGGGGTTGAGAGGGAAAAAGAGAGTGGAACGAACCTAGCGCTTAAGCGTTCCACTAATTAAAATTGTTACAATTTAATAAGCCTCGGAACTCATCATTGGCGCGCTGTAATGGAAAGTCATAAGAAGTGCGGTGAAGGGGATGGAAGTATGTGAAATCAGGGGTCTCGATAAACGGAAGTCGAGTGATCAAGTGATCCAGAGAAGCCCGAGGAGAAATGTACAGAGGGGGTTAGAAAAAGCGAAGGACGAGAGAATCGAGAGTGAACGTGATAAAAGGGAAAGATAGGGAGAGACTGAGGGATGAAAAAAATTGAGGAAGTGAGCGGGCTAGAGAGATGAAGCAAAGAGGAAAAGGGAGGAAAAAGGTAGTTGCTTCAAGGTGCAGTGAATAAGTCATCTTCGTCGCATCTTCTTTTAACTTTTCTACAGAATATGAAAAACATTTCCTACATGCAATGTTATCAACTCTAACTATACCCATACTAAATATAATGTTTGTCAAGGATTCAGTGCAATCCTTCTTTTTAGTCCTTTTATTTTCCATTTTTCCTTGACGTTGGTTGATAAACAAGGGAAAGAGTTCATGACAAGTTCACAATTTCTATATTTTATTTCTTACATAAAAGTGGTAGGTAGCCATAGTTTTATGAAAAGTCAGGTCATTTTTATAATTGAAGTTTATTGAAAAATACGAATCAAGATCGACCGTATATGTAAAAAAGATACAAATTTACAAATTCAAATTTTTGTTGAGCGAGTAAACGTGGAACCCCATAGGAACGGGGCCGGGTGCTGGAAAATCAAACCCGAAGATCTTCTTGATGAGCACTCTAACTGGTGCGAGATCCAGTCCAACGTCAATCGCCTTCTGCCTCATCTCGATGAAGATTGGTGTACTGTACACGGTATTTACGAGTTTCTTGAAGTCCGGGGATCGCAGCTTCTCGACAAAGTTTCTGAACGCTGGGGACTCACGCATCTTTTTTGCATATAAAGCATCGAACTTGTCCATTGGAAGTGTCTTTATGATCTCATCGACTAGGCCCTTGAGTCCGCCCATGTTCGAGTAGGTCTTCGTATATTTTCCGGCGGTAAATACTGATGGAGGTACGTAATCCTCCATACCGAAAAATTTGTGTACTTTCTGGATCAAGCCGAATATGTCCAGTCCAGCGTTGTGCAGGTACATCACCAGGTCCTGGTACTCCTTCATGCCCTCGATCTTGCGAACCAAAACGTGGAAGTCCTCACTCTGGAAATACTCCATTGCCTTCTCTACCTCGTCGTCTTCCAAATGGGCAATAACAATTCCCATGATCTTCTTCATATCGAGGAGGGCTGTGAACTCGTGGATGTCCTTCGACAGCTGGTTTTCGGCGTAAACACTAAATGCCATAGGCACGGGGCCGGGTGCTGGAAAATCAAACCCGAAGATCTTCTTGATGAGCAGTCTAACTGGTGCGAGATCCAGTCCAACGTCAATCGCCTTCTGCCTCATCTCGATGAAGATTGGTGTACTGTACACGGTATTTACGAGTTTCTTGAAGTCCGGGGATCGAAGCTTCTCGACAAAGTTTCTGAACGCTGGGGACTCACGCATCTTTTTTGCATATAAAGCATCGAACTTGTCCATTGGAAGTGTCTTTATGATCTCATCGACTAGGCCCTTGAGTCCGCCCATGTTCGAGTAGGTCTTCGTATATTTTCCGGCGGTAAATACTGATGGCGGCACGTAATCCTCCATACCGAAAAATTTGTGTACTTTCTGGATCAGGCCGAATATGTCCAGTCCAGCGTTGTGCAGGTACATCACCAGGTCCTGGTACTCCTTCATGCCCTCGATCTTGCGAACCAAAACGTGGAAGTCCTCACTCTGGAAATACTCCATTGCCTTCTCTACCTCGTCGTCTTCCAAATGGGCAATAACAATTCCCATGATCTTCTTCATATCGAGGAGGGCTGTGAACTCGTGGATGTCCTTCGACAGCTGGTTTTCGGCGTAAACACTAAATGCCATAGGCACGGGGCCGGGTGCTGGAAAATCAAACCCGAAGATCTTCTTGATGAGCAGTCTAACTGGTGCGAGATCCAGTCCAACGTCAATCGCCTTCTGCCTCATCTCGATGAAGATTGGTGTACTGTACACGGTATTTACGAGTTTCTTGAAGTCCGGGGATCGAAGCTTCTCGACAAAGTTTCTGAACGCTGGGGACTCACGCATCTTTTTTGCATATAAAGCATCGAACTTGTCCATTGGAAGTGTCTTTATGATCTCATCGACTAGGCCCTTGAGTCCGCCCATGTTCGAGTAGGTCTTCGTATATTTTCCGGCGGTAAATACTGATGGCGGCACGTAATCCTCCATACCGAAAAATTTGTGTACTTTCTGGATCAAGCCGAATATGTCCAGTCCAGCGTTGTGCAGGTACATCACCAGGTCCTGGTACTCCTTCATGCCCTCGATCTTGCGAACCAAAACGTGGAAGTCCTCACTCTGGAAATACTCCATTGCCTTCTCTACCTCGTCGTCTTCCAAATGGGCAATAACAATTCCCATGATCTTCTTCATATCGAGGAGGGCTGTGAACTCGTGGATGTCCTTCGACAGCTGGTTTTCGGCGTAAACACTAAATGCCATAGGCACGGGGCCGGGTGCTGGAAAATCAAACCCGAAGATCTTCTTGATGAGCAGTCTAACTGGTGCGAGATCCAGTCCAACGTCAATCGCCTTCTGCCTCATCTCGATGAAGATTGGTGTACTGTACACGGTATTTACGAGTTTCTTGAAGTCCGGGGATCGAAGCTTCTCGACAAAGTTTCTGAACGCTGGGGACTCACGCATCTTTTTTGCATATAAAGCATCGAACTTGTCCATTGGAAGTGTCTTTATGATCTCATCGACTAGGCCCTTGAGTCCGCCCATGTTCGAGTAGGTCTTCGTATATTTTCCGGCGGTAAATACTGATGGCGGCACGTAATCCTCCATACCGAAAAATTTGTGTACTTTCTGGATCAAGCCGAATATGTCCAGTCCAGCGTTGTGCAGGTACATCACCAGGTCCTGGTACTCCTTCATGCCCTCAATCTTGCGGACCAAAACGTGGAAGTCTTCGCTCTGGAAATACTCCATTGCCTTCTCTACCTCGTCGTCTTCCAAATGGGCAATAACAATTCCCATGATCTTCTTCATATCAATGAGGGCTGTGAACTCGTGGATGTCCTTCGACAGCTGGTTTTCGGCGTAAACACTAAATGCCATAGGCACGGGGCCGGGTGCTGGAAAATCAAACCCGAAGATCTTCTTGATGAGCACTCTAACTGGTGCGAGATCCAGTCCAACGTCAATCGCCTTCTGCCTCATCTCGATGAAGATTGGTGTACTGTACACGGTATTTACGAGTTTCTTGAAGTCCGGGGAGCGCAGCTTCTCGACAAAGTTTCTGAACGCTGGGGACTCACGCATCTTTTTTGCATATAAAGCATCGAACTTGTCCATTGGAAGTGTCTTTATGATCTCATCGACTAGGCCCTTGAGTCCGCCCATGTTCGAGTAGGTCTTCGTATATTTTCCGGCGGTAAATACTGATGGAGGTACGTAATCCTCCATACCGAAAAATATGTGTACTTTCTGGATCAGGCCGAATATGTCCAGTCCAGCGTTGTGCAGGTACATCACCAGGTCCTGGTACTCCTTCATGCCCTCGATCTTGCGGACCAAAACGTGGAAGTCCTCGCTCTGGAAATACTCCATTGCCTTCTCTACCTCGTCGTCTTCCATATGGGCAATAACAATTCCCATGATCTTCTCCATATCGAGGAGGGCTGTGAACTCGCGGATGTCTTTCGACAGCTGATTATCGGGGGCTGCGTAAGTTACGTAAGAAGCACTCAAGTCCGGGAACTGAATGCCAACGACGGTGTAGATGATGTCTTCGACCAGAGCCACGTCGATATTCTTGCTGACGAGGCCAGAACGGAACTTCAGGTACCGCTGGTTCGAGTACAGAGCGTTGACGAATCCTTGGTGGTTAGGTGATTTTAATTCAGCCACGAAGTCACGGAAAGCCGCGGATGTCCTCATTTTGCGCACGTATCCGTGAATGAAGAGGTCGTAGGAAATCTCCTTTTTGATGTCCAAGAACAGACCCTTCAATCCACCAGTAATACCCTGGGTCTTCATCGCTATCGCGGGTTTGTAGTCTGGCAGGCCTACTTGCTGGTTCAGTTTGTTCATTAAGTCGTACGAGTTTAACCCGTTCTTCTGTAGGTAGGCGATGAAATTTCGCAACTCGGGGATGGCCTCGATCTCTGTCAGCAGCTGCTTGAAGTCGTCGGATTTCATGTATGTCATGTACCCTTGAACTTCGGCGTCTTCGCCGGCGTATTCCAAAAAGGTGCTTATTATTTTTTCCATGGGGATCATGTCCATGAAGTACTGGAAATCCTCGTAGAGGGGACCCTTGCCGAATGGAGGGAAAAAGTGGCTGTCGACGGTTGTAATCGCAACCAGCGCTGTGAGGGCTACTACGAGGAGCTTCATCTGCAAATGATTGATGACATGTGAAATTGTGATCAAATTAACAGGAACTACAGTATTCGAAAAGGGATCATGAGACGTTGGGAGCACGAAGGCGAGTTTAACATGGTTAAATTTACATTTCTCAAAGATTATAGTCTACAGTTGAGGGAATTTAAAATTAAATTTTAATCGAGCACCGCGAAGAATATTCGTGATGCTGAATGAAATGTGTGTCAAAGAACAAACTCTTTTTCGGGTGGAATAAGAAGATTCATAATATTGAGAATACAGTCGTTAGCTTACCGTGATGGCTCTGTCGAACGCTACTAGTGTTGGCCGAATTGCTTCCACCTGATTTATATAGATGATGGGGAAGAATTTATGCTATAATATGACTGGAGACGAAGATAAGATCCCACTTGTTATCACCTTCACCTTGCGAAGAAGATAAAGGACGTGCACCTGCGCTGAGATAATTGCAGAGATTGGTCAGCAGATAATTCGACGGCAATTATCAGTATATATTGGGCGTGATTGATATCTGTGGAACTTCCAGAATATATATACATGGTGTCCCAGAATTGGGGGACAATTCAGAATATAAAATATCCTGATGCAAAGAGATATCAAAAAGTCCTTTAAAGTTTTGGGATCCCAGGCTTCCCCCTCGAGATATTAATGGGGTACAGTAATTCCTCGTTATGAGCCCGTTTTTTCCCCCGTTGTCAGCCCGGCGACTATCCCCACCATTTCTTTGAAGCCTACGGATGAGAGTGAGAGAACCGGACAACGAGCGAGAGGAAACGAAAGAGTCAGACACGAAGTTACTGTCGGGTACGAAAGAGAGAATCATGTCCGCAAGCCACTATGAGCCCGCCGCCAGTCCCGTTCGTCGGGCTCATAACGGGGGATTACTGTATACCCGTTTAAACGCTCGGAAAATATGTATATTTTGTGGATTTTTTTACAAGTCAACGATTTGATGAAAACTTTACATAATACCTATTATGAACTACTTAAAAAAAGTTTCAATTAAAAATCTATTGTTTTTAGAAAATTATGGATACATATACAAAACTCTCTTGATTTTAGACGGTTACACTGTGGCCCTGAAAAAAGCTGCATGTCGTGTCTAAAATAAAAAACAGTACAATTTTCTAATAAAATATCTTAATAGCTATCGACCTACGGGGCCGATTTTGAAAATTTTGAAAAATAAAGATATGATGAAAAATAAAGATATGAGATATGATGAATCGGAATAAAAAAAGTCGCCGTAGGTCGATGTGGAATCTTATTACGATTCTGCATACAAAAATGGAAGTGAATTAGTTGAAGGTAGCACGACTTTTAAGGCCACCGTAATGAAAAATGTAGTTCTGTTGCGATCGGTCGAGCTTTCGCGCTGCGCCGTCCCATGCTACCTGGGTTGTTCCACTCAAATGCCTATAACTTCACCAATCTTCCGAATTTTTACATTGGTCTTGATTTATGATATTCCTAAAACACCAATCTATGAAAGTATTTAAAAAATAAAAATTCCAGTTTTTGCCAGTGTCAAACGGTTATACCCCCTTAACAGTTGAATATTAGCGGCCGAACTTCCATGGTAGGAGGTTCAGAGCCGAAGCAGCTGCCGCGGAATACTGACCCCTAGCACGCACACGCAGGAGGCACGGGTAGATAGAGACCGATACAGACCAAAACACACAGTAGAATCCGACCGCACTAGTTCAAGCTACGAAACTGGGATAGCGCCACTAATGGCTTCTTGCATCAGCATATTGCATGTTCCGGATTGTCTCTCAATTCTGTGCCACCCTGTAGAATCGTTATGATTCTGACATGTCGATAATTAAATTGTTGGATCAAATTCTCTTCGACAAGATACCATCTGCCTCTGATTTCTCTGTCTATCGATATGGCTGTTTACCGTGATGGATTGTTTTTAATTCGGGTCAGTAGTCTAGACGAAGTCGGTGTACGGTGCCCGTTCCTACTGTTTCCGACAACAAATGTACTTAACAATACGGAAATTTAATTTCAGGAACTCTTTTCAATTTCGGACAGTTTTAGGAGACTTAAACAGCATAAGAATAGTCTTTAACTATTTTTACTTGCAAAGAATTAAGTTATTTTAATAAGAAAGGTTTCGATGAGTTAGGCAGAAGCAGGGAAAGATGAAAAGTCAGAGTGTTTTTTTTTTCTAATGTTTCTGAGGTTGTTTGATAAGCTTAGTGATAGTAAACGGAATACTTATTCAATAAACATACAAAAATACCATATTTTATGAAAAAGTTGTATCCCACAATCTATGTCACACGCTATGTATAGATTTCTTAAAATAGACGAGCAGCGTCATGTGATTAACAATTACAGAGAGGGAAGAATTTTAGAGAATCTTAATTGTGTAAAAATTTATTGTACTGCCACAATTTTACATCACATTCAGAGAAGGTAGGTCTAATAATTCCGTGAATGCAAGAATATCTACCAGAAATACCTAATTACTGATGTACTCAAGGAATGAAACCGATTCAAATATTTTTCGTAATGAAAATACTGTTTTTCTTTTAGCAGTATGGGTGTTTTCAATACCACCTACCGGAGAACACTGGTTTCGATGTTATGTTTGTTACAAGTTAGGTCAAGAAATATGCGGAGCAACCGAAATAAACTTTATTTCTCCAATATGTACGGAACGTAAAAAATAAAATATTTTAAAAATCTATATTTTTAAATTTCTGTAGTATTCAAATAAACATAAAATCAAAGATGGATAAAAACCATCCATAAAGCAAGAAATAATAAACACATATGTGAAAATGACTTTAAAAACTCGTATATACATGAATTAATCAATACTTTTTGTGTAAGCGATATTAGGTACATTTTTTCAGGACTTGAATTTTGCATGTCTTACGTTTTTTGAGTTCTATTTAAAAATTTGTAGGTTTCAACGATTCCAACTTATGCTACATGAAATTTGAATAATTTATCTTTACTTTGAAACGAACTGCATGCAAAAATATCAATTATTATTCAATTGACAGCGGTTTAACTTTTGCTTGGTGATACTAGGTACATTCACTCTATAGAAACATCAGTTTTGAACTTTCATTTAATATATTCACTGAGATATGGGTCACGAGTGACCAACCTTTCGAATTTACATCTTTTCTGTGGAATGATTATAATAAATAAATAAATCCATAAGATTGCAAGAATTATAATTTGAATTTGTTTTTCAATTATTGCAATCTCCAACTACTTGCCCTGGATTCTGCTTTTCGTATAGGTAGTACGAAAAATAAAACAGGCAATGAGGATTAAGGGACACTTTTAGAAAACATTTAATACACGTTAATTACATCGGTAACAGGTGTTTTAATAACACGAACAACTGCGCAATTTATTTTCAGGTGTGTTCAAGGTTTGTAAAACCCAGTACACGTATCAAATACATGCGAATCGTACTTTGATTCATGATGACTGTGACGTCCCAGCCCCACCACGGGGTCCGCGCCGGTTAGTCTTGGCCAGCGCCGCTAGATGTCTAATCCTCTCACAAGTCCTAAACTCTAATCTCGTTCGTATATATACAAGTTCCAAGTTTACTCCTCTTAGTCCCCGTTTGTCTAGGGCAGGGGCCATCAGTTATACAGATCGATATAGGGATTTTTTCATACTGGACATTTTTCTCCTACCTATAACTACGTACCTGATTGAAAGCCATATAAGGCAGCCTTTATGTACCTTAGGTATAGTTTCTTGTTAGATAATACTATAAAACAGAGCTCTGTTACAGACCAATTTTATTATAAGCTTCGGGAACACCGTGCAAGTAATAACTAAGCCTAAGAAATATTACAAAGCTTTCTTTATTAGGTTTATTCTGCAAAGTATTGTTAAAACTGTATTTACATGTCCAAAAATAAACACGTTTACAAAAAAAAGGGGCCGTCAGTTATAGCCCTACTGATGATGATGAGAGTTTGGCAGACGGTCCCCCAAGATCTTTTAAATAGCCAATCTACCTGCTCCGCACAGTACTCCAAAAAACGTGACGACTCGGCCTTTAGGGATTACGGTAACGCCGGAGCACCACAGTGTTCCGCGTATATGGGCGTTCGTGACAAAACTCATAACTTCTGAACTAAATCAGTTTTCGTCCTAAGTACCCTAATACTTTTTTAAAGAAAATATACAACTGCATCGATTGGTGTATAAAAAAATATACAGTTACATTAAAAAAAATTAAGGCGATCTTGATTTTTCAGTGAATAAAAAGTTTTTTATTAATATTTACTTTTGCAATTTGTTGCCAACTGTATACTGACTAACTTTTGTTGGAATCATTTTTTTATCAAATTATTTTTATCGCGTGTATCGCGTTTGACTGTTATTTTAAAACTGAATAAGGTGGTTGACCCAGTTGTCGATCGGTTTAGACGTAGTCGTCGATCACTTAAATATTGAGATTTTATAAGGTTTTTGAACAATATGTGAACAATTGTGATGATATATGTAGGTAAAGACTCTTAAATATTAATTTGCAATTTTGTCCTATACACAATATTGTTCAAAAACCTTATAAAATCTCAATATTAATTCAAATGATTGACGACTGGGTACCGATCGACGACTGGGTCAACTACCTTACAGCATCCAGAATGAAAAATTTATGGTAGATATCGTATAAACAATTGGAAAAAGCATACCGGATGTGTAGATTTACATAAGTGTCTTATGCACGAGGAGACCTAGAGACTACGTTAAGGGCCGGAACGGTGAGCGTCTTAATAATGATTTTGGCTATTTTTTCTGTTTCGTGCAAATTCGTGCAGTTGAAATTGACGTTAATATAAAGTTTAATGATCCCTAAATCAATATACAGAAACATCACGCAGGTATTTTTTGGTGTTTTTTTTTTTAAAAGTCACATCGAAGTTGACAAACATTTAACATAAAGAAATAGTACAAATTGTTAGTATTGTAAAAAACTAACTCGGCAGTTTTGAAGGTATGACAGTATTAAATACAACTTATAAACATCAAATCGAAAGCATAAACATTCTGCCAATGGCACGTGTTTGAAAAAATGTAACGAAATTTGTAATGAATTTCTAGTATCACTATTGACAACAAATTAATAAATTCAACAGAAGTTATGGGTAACATTGGAACCTACGTTCCTTTCTTAACATTTTAAGATACAAAAATTTGTGGATCAAACACTTAAGATTCTTGACTTTTGTCCATTACGCGGAACACTGTGCGGAGGCGCGACGGGGCAAGATCTCCCTCTTTACGTTGCGACGAAGTCAATCATCAAATCACAATCTCGATTTCGGACGTAACAATGACACGTTTTACTAAAACATACACGACAATTGATATACACATCCGCCGATGACACTACTGATAACATTCCTCACCATTAATTGTTATCCCCTGTGAAAATACCGAGTCACTCCCACTTGCATGATCGAGATACCCACATACATCTCTCTATCCTAAAGTTATATTACGTAACCTAACTCCCATTATCCTAACCAGTTATCTACTTTACAAGAGGAGAATAATTTTGACATCAAGAACAGAATACCTGATGCCCTATAACTCATCTATTTCAAAGCATTTTCAAATACAGGGTATTTTTTATGTAAGGGCACCATTTTGTTTGGTCGCCATTTCTCCCTATAGCGTTTGCTGTCAGTTGTAACTTAACTGCCATGCAGTAAAAAAAACTAATAATGTTAAATTAAAAATTATTTCAAAGCAAAATAGCGTCCTTACATAAAAAGCAGTCTGTACATTTCTCTTCAAGTTCACAACAAGTAGTACAAGTATATATATAATCATCCTCAAGTACATGTGCACGTAAGAACGAAAGGAAGTTCAAACTAATCTCTACAATCTACATAATCCCCGTATCCTTATCACATAAAACCTTCTGATTATATAATAATCTAAATGATCGTTCCTAAGCTCAGCTTTCAAAATAGTTGCTTGCATTCTAATATTTCACCGACACCCAGGGTTATTGTATTACTGATATGGGAGAGGAAGCATGTAAATACCAACATATTAGAAACTTGCGTATTTATTTAACAAAATTAATAAAATTGCATCTCAAAATGTAACCGTTCGTCCGCGTGTAACGCTGGACAGTGACGGCCACGAAACTCAGAACATATATATTGTTTAGTACATTAAGTTGAACGACCAGCCAAGGACTCGCTCCAGGAATTCCTTGAGAGCAGCTACGTCAATGCCAGCATCTTTGGCCTTCTGCAGGACAGCGGCGTAGTTAGGATTATGTCTGATGCCGTCGACGAGTTTCTGGGTGCTGGGCGCTTTGAGCTTAGCGATCAGGTCGGCGAACACCTTGGATTCGGTCAGTTCCTTGTTGTACAGTGCCTTGACCTTGTCCATGGGCAAGAGGGCCTTGATGTCGTCGATTAAGCCACGGATTCCACCGGTGATTCCGTAGACCTGAACACGTGGAGGTTTCGGCAGGGCTGGGATGCCCAGGAATGCGTTCGCCTTGTTCACCACGTAGTAGGCGTCCACGCCAGCGTGCTGGAAGTATTCGATAAGTTCGTGCGCCTCAGGGAGAGCCTCGGATTCGATGACCAGGGTTTGGAACTGGGGCGATTTCAGGTAAGCGATCATCATCTGGACCTCGGTGTCTTCGCTCACGTATTCGAGGAGGACCGACACCATCCTATCCAGTGGAATTATGTCGACGAACTTCTGGAGTTCATCGGCCAGAACACCTGTTCCGGTTCTTGGGACCTTCCAGGCGTTCAATGGGCTGGACATGGCCAGAACGGCCAAAACTACTGCGGTGAATTTCATCTGCAAACGTACATGAATGTTAGATCGAGGAACATGCAATAGTTTCTGGTTCTAAGTAGTTAGCTGCAACTAATAGCTGAGTCGCTTCTGTATCGAATTTTCATGATTATTAAATGAAGAAGAAGGAGCAAAGTAAATCTGAAGAGTTAAAGTTAGCAACGTGTTTGGCACTTGGGAAACTTTCCTGCCTGACTTCAAAATTTTACAATATGCAGAAGTTCTTCTGAGCGTGGATACTTTTAGTACCACTGAGCAACAGATCATAATATAGTCCTACAATTTCACACCGATTAAAAGCTTCTATTTAAGGTGTTCTTATGCTTTGTTACTCACCATGTTGATTCTTCAGTTGGACTCAGCTGAATGTTGATTTCTGAATTTCACCAAGCGTTTATATACACGTTTTCCACCGGTTTGTTGTCCCTCGATAAGATTACTCGGGTTCTGTATGCCACGATGCAAATTAATTATTGATTCACTCGATTGCGGTGTAATCATATTGTGGACCGGCTTAGATAACAAGATCGGTATGCCAACTTAATACCATTGCGCGACAAAGATCGTATTAATATCATTTAGGGAGAATCATTTCGCAGATAAAGCAGCGGGTCGAATATTCTCGATGGTACATCCCGCAGATGTGGTTAGAAACGTGAAAAGAAATTGAGGGTAAGCACTTAGTACTCTTTCGCCTGGGGAAAGGATACTTTTATTTTAATATTCCCCTCCAGACGGGAAGGTGCTCCAGCATTTTCAGTCTCCTCCGTAACGGAGTACGCTCTCTCGCGAAGGTTTAACGCAATTTCGTGCTCCACCCCTTGCTTTCCGCCGGCATCAGCCTCGCAGGGCGCAGAGGGTGCAGGTGGACGACACGGGAAACGACGGAAGCAGTGAAGGCTAAAGGACGAACTCCATAATATAAATTCTAAATGATATTACGTCACTCGTGCCGGTCTTGTCGACGGGCGAACAAAAAGATTTATCCACTTCTGCGCCCTTTCTCGTCGGCTGCATCATCCCTTATGCCGTAGCGAGGCAGGGAATAAACAGACGCTCCTTCCACTCCTCCGCATTGAAAATGTCTGGCTTAAACGTTCCATAATATAGAAGACGAAAATTAGAGTTGACTAAAAAGTGGGGAAACATATTTTTTCTTCGCTTCGTTAAGACTCGAAAGGGTGATAGCTTTGTTTTCAATTTCAGAGGCTCTAGCGAGGTTCAGAGCATTTGGCGTTTCACCTATTCAACCATCAATTTCATTAAATTTCGGGAGAAATTCTTGGATGTTGCCGTTGCATATTTCCAGAGAACGGAGCATAAGCTACCGAAGGTGATGCTTTAATTGCCGCGGACCGCAGGAACGGCGTCGTAATTGTTCTCCGAAGGGCGGGCAATGGCTTCGACGTTCCACCTGCGTTCAAGTTGCAACGGGCAAGTCGTATCAAATTATTTTCTCCCGCTGGCCAGGCAAACTTTTGCCCGATATTATGGCGGCACGTGGTGGTAACAGCCCGCCATGCCATGCTCATCGTTACCGGCGTAACGGCCTCGAGGATTTTCACGACGAAACAAGGAGCAACTAGGAAAATGTGTTCGCAGTTACGTGCCGACTGCCCTTCGTTTAAGGATTTCAATTGCCAGAGTGAACCTCTCATTGAAACATTCTTGACTCGATGCGGGACGCGAAGGTTTCACTTTCTAAGAAAACTGCGCAACGATCGTGTTCATAGGTGTGACAACTAATCGTGAGAGTTGAAGGAGAAAGTACTACAGGGCTAAAGGAATCTTGAACTGAACTTCTTTTAATATTTAGAGTCTTATCAGAAGTTCACGATCGTACGAAATACCACAGGCTGTTTACTTCTGCGAAAGTGACCTTTCCAAGTATTAATTACTCCAGCAAAATTAATCAATAATCGCATTATCGATTGAACTCGAATATCAAGTACATCGTTACATGTTATTTTATCGTTCGACCTCGGAGGCTCGAAGATTGGCGATAATGTTCGATTCTTATCAGCCAGCTTCCCCTCGCGTCCCAGATTCCGCTTTCTCTCGGACACACCTACTATCGAGCAGTCAAAGTTCGGGAATCGTCTACTGCAGGAAACCGATAGAAGATCTTGCCAGAGCATCTCCGAGACGAACACCAAAGACGACGTAGGGAAGTGGGTAAAAAATCTGTTCCGCCAGTTGTGATCTGACGACAGGAATCGTTGCTGGAGCAAACGTGACGGCCAATTGGAAATCCCTTCCATTTGATGGGCCGAAAGGGGTGGCAAGGGAAAGCGCAAGGGAAAGAGACAAAGCGCGCCCCTCGCTCTCTTCAGCGCGTGGCTTTCAGGGGAATCGAAAACGAAGAAAGGCTTGGCGATCGGGGGCGGGTAAGGGGGGCCGTAACAAATCCTCCGCGAGTAATCGAGGTCGTGCCTCGGCTAGGTTTTACTCTCGAACACTTAACTCTATTGCGATTGGATTCCCTACCCGGTCCTCTTACGCGCGCCTCTTCCTCTCGCCCCTACGACCACGTCTCCCGTCATCCCCCTTTCCTTCTCGAGCGTCATCCCTGCTCCCATCCTCTCACGACCGTCTACGCCCGGCCATATCGTAGGACGGTTTCTTGCACGCGAAAACCTTATTGCAAGCGACGCGATAAAACACCCTGGAGACGAACGCGATCGCCTCTCCTCCGATGAACCTTGACACAGCATGAATAGCTGGCGCGACGGACCTTCCGCCTTCGAGCCTTTGGCGACGTTCAACGTTCGACTGGTTCGCGATGGCGGATTAGACGGGCCTTGTTTATTTAGAAGGGCCATTGGTGGTCGTGATCACTTTCCCTCCCGGATCTTTAGATCCTTCGAGTCAGTGGGGGGCACGTACTAGTCGCTGTTATCGCGTCGAGATGAAAGAACGATATCGGCGAGAAAAACACACGCTATCGGAATTATTGGAGGAGGTTCATTATCGGAGCTGACCGAGGTAGATGATAATTCATAAGTGGCCCATGATCGGGACTGCCCCACTCTATTCGATTAGATTTAACGCGATAGTATTGTGCAAACATATTAAAAATAGATACAGTCGGGTACCTCGAAAACAGGCAGACGGTGTATACTTGAAAATTCTTTACCCACTTGGGTTCGAGACAGATCCTGTTTTCAATAATATTTATATCTGAACGGAGATCAATGAGTGTCTCCTAAATATCTCCTAAATGTGAAGTACGGAATCTTGATTCCTGTATTGTCAACTAAGTAGCATTTCTAAGATTTATCAGCATAGGCTATTGTTTATTTCGATACTGCGGGACATCAAACAGTATCCATTGATCATTGCATAAAAGTTTGTACTAGGTAGAGTTGGGCATTAACTAAATGAAAAATTATTTAAATAACGGATCAAATAAAAGTTACTTTAATTTTAAATTATTTGATGAATAAAGTTAGGTTTCTTTATTTGTCGAGTGTTTCAACGTCAGCGACGAATAAATTTTGTTATCTTTATCTTTATCTTTAACTTTAAGTTTAACTTTAACTTACTTAGACTTTATTTGACGTCGAATAAAGTTAAACTTAAAGTTAAAATTGAAAAATTTATTCGACGCTGTAGTTGAAATGTTCGACGAATAGAAATATTAACGTTATTCATAAAATATCTTTTATTCCTCATTCAACATTTTATTCAAATAAATATTTTACCCTTCTCTGGTTCTGTGGAAGACTCCACTCCATTCGATTCATCCCTTTCTCTCCATGATCTCTGAAGATTGCCGAAAGCACCATCGACGACGATGACGCGGAAGAAGCAAGCATTTCCTGTTTCCCAGCCGGACAGGGGGGCCTCCGGGCTCAGCCAGCGCAGGCACCAAAGAACCGGGCAGGGGTAAATACACGGGGTTAGCAACCCCCGGGAACACGGGCTCGCTTGTATTTCAATGTCGGGACATCCGGCCGTGCCGACGAGTGATGTGGTCTGCTACCCCCGTGCATCCGGCCGTCGCCAAACTGCGCTGCGTGTGCACTCGACCCGGTTGTGTGTTTGCGCGGCTTCAACTTTCCACGACGCCATGCTGCCCGACTTCCGAGTGTCACGGTGCCACTGTCTAACGCACGAGTCCCCCGTGCATCGTGTGCAAACCGCGCCCTTTCGCCTTTGAACGGCTGACGGGGGGATCGAAGACGGTTGTCGTGGCTGGGACAAGTGTAATTTTGGAGGTTGGGACACCCTTAAATGGTATAACTATACGGAGTAGGAGGTTTGTGGTTAGGGGCACACTGGATGTGTTCTCTGCCAGTCATTATAGGGAGTCATGTGGGAGAATGTATAGAAGTTAAGTAGAAAGTTAATGTAAAAATACTAATATTAATGAATACTAATAATAGTTAGTATTTTGTATGTTGAAATTCTTCGAAGATTTTAGTGAGGATCACTAAGGCTCATTTTTTAAGATCTTTGATACATTTCAAGTGACGCAATACCTTTTGAATCCGGATTGGGTACGTGTGCATCGAAGTACGATTTTTGGACCCCGAGGGGGGTCTCGCTTACTGTGACGACAAGCGGTCCCCTTACTTCGGCGTGCCTCTCGGACGCTTGAAGCTGTATATACTTCAGTGCACGCGTACTCGGTTCCACTTCAAATTCCAAGTGAATCTTCTCGAAGGCAAAACAAGTTATGCACGAACTTCATGCTATATTTTTATCTACTGTGTGTGTGTATGTACGGTTTCGATTTGTATATACATATCTGCATATAAAGGAGATTGAAGAACAGATATATCGCGATATTTGTAATTCTTTTCTCTATACATGATAGTCACATGATAATCACGCCACTTGTTTCCTCTTGCGCGCGCACACTTTTATCTTGATTATCTAGAATTTCTCGGCTTGAAATGAATACATTACTTTTTAATTCATTCTCATAAATCACACTGTTGAAAAGGAATGCAATAGCTTAATGGTTATTTCAGTCACCAGACAGATTTCTGCAATGGCTGCTTCAGGTTTCCCCCTGTACTGCAATATAAGATTTCCTTGAACTCATCAGGCCCCACATTTTAACGTCAGTTTCTTCCGATAATCTCTCGTGCTTATCATGCCTCATCAATTCCATTACACGGCCCATAAATACATAGTAACAAAAAACACAAACACTCAAATAAACATGTAAATGATTCAATCGGAAACCGTAGTAGATAAAATTGCGTAGCAAAAGTGGTTACAACTAACGGCAGATTAAATCACTGTTTCACGTTCCAATCTGAGAAATTAATTAATCAACAGCTCTTCACTCCCCACTTCTATTATAATAGAGATAATTATCGATCGAGCAGTGCCGGGACGATCGTCAACTACTATGAGAATCAGGTTGACGTTCTGACATCATAACGCCGTGCAATGCGACGCGGTAATATCGTAATCCGCTGCGTTAAGGCTGGATTATCGATGCGCTTCGTCTGCATCGTCCGCGCGTGTCTACGCCCTGGCCCCGATAACGAGCAAACTTTTGGTCCCGGCCACTCCAGCGAAGTAATTATGCTCGAATTCCTCGTCGAGTTACATTAATTAACGTCGACCGCGGCCGTGTAGCGCGCGATCTACGAGGATGCTCGAGGAGGCCCTTTGTCGGGGTGGCCCGCGTGTTTGTAACGATTACGAGGAACGCAGGGTGCCTAGACGTTCGCAGCCTTTCTTTCAATTTCATTTCTCTTCATTTCTTTGAACGAACTACCCCTTAGCAGAAGCACACGCGAGGCAGATGAAGATAGGTGAGACAGTGAAGGATTAAGGAATATATTAGCGGTAGCTTAAGTTCATATTCCTGTTAATACTTCCGATAGATTTTAGTATACGTTCGCTTTTACTCTTCCCCCTGGTTCCTTCAATATCCCCGCGCTTCTGTGACGTGCGTGTAATCCAATCGCTCCAGTCAGCTCGGGTTTCCAGACGCATTCGTTTCCACTTCGCGCAGGGTGGATCGCACGACGAACCGGAGGAGATACCCAAAATGCAGCGGCGAATCCAAAGCAATAAACCGTGCTGCACGGATTTTTTGGACTTTGACGCGACGTCTACCGCATCCCGACACGGTACGTAGGTGCAACGCTCTTTCGACGAGGCGTCCAACGTCGCGAGGAATCCCTCGGGTCGGCCAACGAAATCACATTTTACCTCGATACACCCGGTTTCTACAGGAGCAATTTTCTCGAGAGCAAACAAGCCGACCTTCTCGCATGCATTAAAGTTTGAACGGGCTCGCAAGAAGGCAGCGGCACAGTGCGCCGCCACTTCCTGTGTATAACGCCCAAGGACCCCGGACGTCTTCGGCGACGAAATGAAATTTCGATCGATCCGGCCTGCAGCCACCTATCGGCTCAAAGATCCCTCGATGCCTCGCTTTCTTTTTCACAGCCACAATCGGGCTCTGCCCTCGCCACTGTGCCCTGCTTTTCGCGTGTATTCGCTATCCGGATGGGGCACTTCCCTGTTTATGCGTCAAAGGGCTCCTTTCTCTCTTCAAGCGTCGTCTCCTTTGCGTTTATCTCGCTAAAACATTGCACCACGACGCTGTAATGTAACAAATTCTGTTTTCATTTTTTACCGGCAAGTTGTTGATTAAAGCCACCAAAAGCGTGTTAAAGCCCATTGGAAATTGAACCCTTAAAAAGGGAGATCGAGAGACAGCGGCAGACATTAAAATACAAAGGAAATACAAACTCTGTAAATTGAATCTACTTAGATGTAAGGTGTCATTTGAAAGACGAACCAAGGGGAGGCTAAAGTACCCAAGCTAAAAGTGATACTGGGAAATTAGGAATAAGCATAAGTAACAGCATAATGTGTGAATAAAGCAAAGAATGCAATTACCCAAAGAGAAGTGCGTCGTAAGGTTCATAAGAAAGTTATTAGCTCCCAGAGTCCTATAAATCTATTCAATCGCTCACTGTAATACCACAATAAAATGCAAACAATGGCAAGCTCAGTTGGCTCACAAATTCCATGCAAATAAAGCCAGTGGCGGTTAAACGTGATTGTCAAGGGTATTCCGAAGCACAGCTGGAACGTACAATAGTAGTGAGTCCGAAGAAATCTGCGGCGTGTCTGACGCATAACGACTCATTCCACTGGCGCTCGCCGTGAACGTAGAATGCAGCACGCGACTACAAAGGTGTTCTCGTGGAAAACTCCGGTACGCTACCCACTGCCCCCCTGAATCCCCCTGAATCCCGTTAAACGGTTGAATTTCTAAATGTTCTTTCCAGGAATAACGCTCGCCATCCCCCGATTAGAAGTGACCGCCGCCAGACCGTAATTCTTGTTCGGTCCCGTTGCGTTCTATCTTCACGGCAACCCCCCGAGGCCCTGGCCAGTCCTTTCGCCCAAGCATTGTTTCGGACGGTGCAGTTTATCTACACGGAACCACATGTTATTGTTGTGCACTTTGCCTGTGCTCTCTTACACTGCTCATTCGTATCTCCGTGATATAATAACCGGTAGCAACAATGCTTTAATCCAGCCACCGGACCGGGGGCACAAAAGGTGTGAGCCACGGAAGTAAGCTGATTAGGAAGCTGCCCCCTTATTCTCGTATCCTCCACCTCACCTCGAGTCATGCCCTCCTCCCTCGATTTATCTTCCTTCTCTCTTCCCTCATCTTCTACGTATTTCCTCTTCCCTTCTTCCTTCTCTTCTATGCAATTTTCTCTGAAACTTATTACTCTTCTCTTTAGGCATTCCTGCCTGCCGGTCTTCAGACTTTTCTTTGCTTCCAGTTTATTGGATTCCTGTTTTCCTGATTTTCTATTTCTGTCTCAATTATTTTATCCATTTGTCGCTGCATATTCGTCTTCCCCTCTCGTTTGTCTAGTGCATTAACGCGACGTCTGCTCGTCGATCCACCATCCATTTCTTTCATCTTCTTTTTTCGAAAGCACCCCTGCGCTCGAAGATTCCTTCACCGGTACACGATTCCTTCATTTCTCACGAGTTCCAGCATGGTCCTGGGCACCGCTATATATCAGAGCATCATACCTGTCGGTACGGCCGACAGCACCGGAGGAAAGTAATTTATAAAGACAGCGACACGACACTTTCCTTCTACCCTTCTCGAATCCTCGAGCACGCGATCGGCTTCCTCCCACGGATTCATCGCCAGCCGCAGGCTGCGTCGCCTGCATTTCTAATCGGGCGCACGTGAAAAGATTTCACGAACCCCCCGATCGAGCTCCTCGCCACTGCGATTAATCGAGAAGAATCGAGTCTTCGGGGTACTAATGAGTCCGCCGATTATCGTGGCCTCTGCTTTCATGAAAACAGATGTGCCTTCGAACGTAGTCGCTTTTTGTCCGCTTATTCGGAATTTATGGCACCCTTGGGTGGTTGCTTGCAAATTTTCTGAAGGCTCAGGCAATTTGCGAGAGCTAGTAGTTTTAAACCTCGATGTGACCGTGGATTGGATTAACTGTAATTGTTTCACTCACGATTTCTGTGCGAAGTTGCACGACTAATGGGTGGGAATTTAATTCCACGGTAATAAAGACTTTCCACTTTGCTTTTAAAATGGATTAAATGAGATCGTGTTTCTTAAACATTACGTACTAATCGGTGAAACAAATCAGAGTCTATTGAAAACACTTGTTATTCAACATGTAACACGAATGTCTGACTTAACTCTCATGTGATCACTTAAAAGTCACCATGTAACGAGAAAACTACTTAACAGTAGCATTGTACATAAAAATTTATTCTTGATTTATGACAATTACAGTTAAACAACTATGTACATTCTTATTAAACATTGAATGCAGTTTGGAAAATCTCATTTTCACCTTTTAGTAGTAAAGCAATATATATTTAGTAGTGCAATCAATCACATGGTCGACAATGCAATCCCCATAAGTTTCCCATAATACTTGCTTTTAATTAACGCAATCGACATAGTAACATTGTCCATAGTAATACCAACATCCAACTCAGTTACTTGTTACTGGAAACAGTGCATCACTGTGAAATATTGCCAGACGGGGGAAGCTTAGCTGTTTTTGCAGGTTCGAAAGAAGGGACGGCAAGATTGATGAATCTGTGCTCATCAGTGACGAGCCCTTACGAACGGTGACAGCAATTAGTGGCCCTTGCCTCTTCCGAGGGCCGATTGAATCGCCAATGCGAGCATCGAGGAGCTGTTTTCTCCTTATCGGGATTCCTCCCTTTCGAGTACTTAATCCACGATTTTACTTCGTCGGTTTCGATAGCGGGAGATATCGCGATTGATACCGATAAACTCCTATCGCGTTTCATACTACGTCTTGATGTAAACAGCACGCTTCTCAAGGAGCTGGGCAATGTATATAAGAATCGCTTCTATGCAAGAGAAACCTCTTGCTGAACAAACCTCTGTTCAATAGTCACCGAAAGTGGTATCGCTGACAGCTTCGATCTCTGTGGTATTCGACACATACACGATATACGTTCAATTCATACATACACCTTAGTCTGCTCTCTGCAACCCTTTTTTTAACACAGTGATTCGTTGAATTTCATAATCTCAAGAAAGGTGAGCAGTAATATCTCACGGTTCAGCCTCTTCTAGTGTAGACTGTCAGTAAACCGGTAAATCATCTCACCCTGCTTCAAAGTTTCTCATCGTATTGATTGTTCTTTCCTCCTTTACTCGAAATCGATCTCACAGACACCTTCCATCATATACTCTTAAAATTCAACGATATTTAACACGAATATAGTAGTCCATCGAAACATACAGCGAGGCAAAAATATAGTTGGCACACCATTTAAAACAGAATGGCTTTTTTCAAATTGGTTCAAAGGACTTGAGTTTTTTTTGAGAAGTTAGAATGATTAGTTTACTTGGTGACGTGTTTCGTCGTTTTGAAAAAAATCGCATTTTGTCGGGATAGGGTAGAAAATAGCGAAGGTCGCTTTTTCAATTTTTTTTCTAAGCTTGTAGTGGAAAATTATAAAATCCGTTTGTAGATTTAAGGAAGTTGTATACACGCTGAAAGTGTATTATAGTTATAAACCGAATATTGTAATTGCCACCATTTGCAGCATGTATACAACTTACATAAATCCACAAAAGGTGTTTTCTAAATTTTCGTTATAGACTCAGAACTTTTCCGCTATCCCGACCAATTGCGATTTTTTTCAAAACGACGAAACACGTTAGAAAAATAATCCTTCTAGCTTCTAAAAAAAGCTCAAGTCCTTTGGATCAACTTTAAAAAAGTTATTCTGTTTTAACGGGTGTGCCAATAAATTTCTGACTCAGTAACTGTACTTAAATCACAAATCACCTGTAACGATCGCTATAATTTCAGCCACTTTATAGCAGGCATACTCTCCGTGCTTTTTATTCTGAGAAGTGAGAAGGCTCGCGGATTTTCTTTATTCCAAGTTCGAGCTGAACATGACTCACAGCACAGCGACTGTTTACGATTCCCCGCGGAACGAACGCGAGCGTGGTTGCTCAGCTTCGCGGGAATGCGGCGGAATTCTCCGAGGAGGCAGTTATCTTCGATAACCGCGAGCCCAGTCTGCCTCGGCGCGCTGGCACACGCTCCGCTCAGACGCTTCTGCCCGCCTATCCGCGAGGCAGCAAGATTTTAATCTCCCGTTTTACGCGCGAAAAGCCAGGGTAATCTTGCGGGGGGATTTACGCGGCGCGCGCGATCCGCCTTTTAAATTCGCCGACCGCCGCTGCAGGAAGTGGCTGCACGTGATAAGTATAGGCGATGACCGTGATCATCCCCCGTGGCGCCTTCCGACGCGGATACGTGTGCCCGTGGCACGACAAAAATCCGTGGCGAGACGCTGTCGAGAAAGTTTACGACGTCTCCAGCAAATCTTCGTGATCGTAAATTGGAAATTGCAGAGGTCCGCCGCGAGATCAGCGGGGATCTTGAGGGGCCTCTTTGTTGCACGACGCGGCGCGTTGTAACGATCACACCTTAGAGTCTGTAAGATGGATGAGGTAGGTTGTTAATCACAGGTTGTATGTTTTGTTACTTTCTTTGAAAATCGAAGAATTTTTAAAGGGAATTCTGTTTTTCGTTAGAGGCGTGTTATAGGGTTCATTTACTGGGAGATTCGCGAATGTTATTTTATTTTAGTACTTTAGTTGCAGTTAGTCTCTTTTTTAGTAAATTTTCAAAAATACACAAGTGGCAAAAAGTATAATTAAAATTTTTGTGAAATAAATGTTTATTTTTTAGTAGATAACTACAGTGTATGTGTACTACTTTTTTATGGCCAAATGTATAATTAACATTTTTGTAAAATAAATGTTTATTTTTTAGTGTGTGTGAGATTTGTGATTGTGCATATTACTGACAGTAGATATTAAATGTAAATAGAGATTGCTATAATTCAATTTTTAAACTTTTTTTAATTTTAAATCAATGATGGATGTTTTTATATAGTTTGCTTTTACTAATTATATTCTCAAGCTACTAACTGATCATTAACATTTTTAACAAATTGTCTGATATTTAAGGGGCCCACTTTGCCATCGGACAAGCTGACACATTGGTCACTGCTTTTTAGTGTTAGTTACGGTATCAGTTTTAATCTTAACGTTAGTTAAAAAACACATTTTCTTTATCTCTATCAAACTTGTATTAAACTATTCTCTTGTGCAAAAAGACAATAATAATAGAAGCATCTTGCTTCTGCTTACTTGCTGGACATTGTTAAGGTAAGTAGATGAATGAAGACGACAATAACATCTGGTGAACCTAATGTATCAAAAGTATTTCAGAAATCGTCCAAATTGCAGGAGTGTTTAGTGCGACATCTTATCAAAATAATTTTTATTTAATGTGTCCCTAAACTCTAGCGTCTTCCTCGACGTAATCTGCTTTCTAAAACAGTACACATAAATTATAAGTATGTACTACGACGTCTATTACAAAAACTCACTGTCTTTGAGCTTCACTGTGAGAGAAGAGAACTTTTATCATTCTTAACCACCAATGATCTTCAATAGCCACGAATCACTCCGTACCGTTACCAAAAGCCTATACGAAACGGTGAACGAGGCGACATATCCTTCCATCTAGATCTGCCGTGAAACATGTATGTACTTAGAGATTTGGATCCGCGTAGCGCCTGTACAAGTATCCATGGATCACGAAGCGTGCGCGTTTAATTGTCCCGCGTTATACCAGTTCCCCGACACGCGAGTTGACAGACCGAGAATGGAATCGATGGTCCGCGTTAAGCTCGAAGTTCGACGGGTTCCGAGCGATCGCTAAATCGTTACGCAGACTTCCCTTACACCGCGAGGAACGTGCAAACGAGGTACTTACCACGGATTCGGATCCCGTCGGGATCGTCCAATTTAAAACTTTTCAGACACGCGAATCTCTCCACATATAGCTCGATTTTTCTACGCGTCGCGAAGGATCTAACGGATATTTCAAGTCCTTCTGCCAGTATAAATATTCAAAGGAAGATTCCCACTATTCACAGCGATAAATTCTTTAGCACATTTCTAGCTCAACGACTTTAACGACTATCCTATATTGTGCAAGTGTTCGTGTTCTTGAGGTAGGGACGCAACAACTGGAGAAATATAATCTCATTAAACGTAATTGTTCCCTTTATAGAGTCTACAAGATTCTGGGAGATCGAAGAGTATAAATGGTGGCAGTAGATAATGCTGTCTGACTTCAAGCTCCGTCTCTTATATTTTGGTGTATGTATATCATGTTTCAGAGCTGGAGGTATTAACTTTATCGAGTAATTGAATATGTATAAAAATAATTTGTAGACCTACGTTTATTAGAACCTTCTTGCGTCTTCTCAGATGGTATGTAATTAAGTAGCTAAAGATTCAATAGTACTGAAATGCAGTGCTGACTTATAATTTTATACTTGCACCTGCTATAGTTTAAAGCAGTAGCGTACTCAGGATTTAATCTTGGGGGGAGCCGTGTTGAACCGAAAAAATATTTTGAATGCAAATTCAATAAAATTCATTAGGTGATTATAAAAATTTATTTAAAGAATAAAATGCATTACTTCATGTTACTACTTGAATTACTTCAGACATGATTACATTAATCTCTTTTCACCTTTTCCTTTGGGGGATGCCAGGGCCCTATAAATAATATCACGACGACTTGTAACGAACAAAGGTATGTATGACGAATCGCCTCTATGCACGTTTAGGTACTATCTTCCAATCAGTATAGCAGCGCAGCAAGACGTCCATCAAAAGGATGCATTGGATTTTTGCAGTTTATCGTTTAAAATCGTTGGAGAATAGGGAAGACTGCGAAAAAGAAATAGAACGTACATATATCAAGCCGCCGACGAAGGGGATTTCGTTTCGCGAAGGTAACGTCGTGCCCAGCGGCCTGATACGCGCTCGCGCAACTAAATCCAGCGGCTCTCGCGAGAAAACATAAATCATTGCCCCTTACCCGCTTCGACGGGCGCAACAGCTATTTTGTAAGCTCGACGAAGAGCAATGAGTTCGTAAATCAGTCGAAACTTTCCCCGTCTGGCGAGCAGAGAGGGAGGGCGCGTAACTTACGATCTTAACAGGGCTAATTGACTACTCTTTTTTTCTACCTTTTACGCGATCCTTTATTCCCCGTTGCGCACGCATTCGCACATATACAAACCGGGGAAAGGAAAAACGAGTCGCGTCGCCAAGGGATATTTAACACCGCGTAAATCGACGAGCAACTGGGAAACGCGCGAATGATGTACGACGACTTTTCTCGTTTCGACCCCCTCGTCCCGCTCCTGCGTTCTTCCGACATCCTTCGAACCCCCTGGCCACCTACCCTAGCAGCGTTTCGAAGAGGAACGAGTTCGTGGCGCGCGATTATAAAAAAGTTGCAGCGAGTTTCTTACATATTTGACGCCCCCGCGAATTCTTCGTCGGAAGCCATAACCCATCGTAACGACTCGTCGCCTCGGGTTCTTTCTGAAACCATTATTTACACGACTGTTATATAAGGTAATTATCGTTACTGTGGAAATTGGAGCGATGAAACCCCGATGGAACTCCAAATTTTTGGGAATGCGATAAGTCGGAAGGAGCTTGAATTTTTGCAGAAAAAAAGGTGTAAATGTAAGATTGCAAAGCTCCATACGTAGGGGGAGTTTCCCTAGCGCCGGAAGCTTAAGAAGAAATAAATAATATTAAATCAATTTCCTTACCTGTGCACGCGCGATTGGAACGTGTCGAAAATTATTGCTTTTTCAAATATAACAGATAGATATAGCTAATGTCCGATATTAGGTGCCGTTAGGCGTTAAGAGAATTCTCTTTAATTACTGAATTGTATCAGAACCACTTCATACAATAAGGAAACCTTAAGGGGAGAAACCCGTATAAACGGCCTATTTTTGTATCAATTTTTAGGAATTTTTTGCAAAGGTACCAATGCGCTCATCCTTTCGGAACTTTAAGGGTACTTTATTTAACATTATAACAAGTAAACAAAAATTCATAACACTGAAATTATAATAAATACAAAAGAAATAGAGCAGTAGGTATCTGAAATAGAATTTTTTTCGAAATACAAAACGGCACCAGTTGTATAGTCTCTAGTAGTTACGTGAAACAGACCCATTTTTTTTCAATTTTTGTGCTAATTGTAAGAATATGAACCACAAATGGTGTAAAAAAATTTATGGAAAAAGTTTTGTTTCTATTTTTCTGGTCTTCTCCCCTTAATACCACGTGAACTTACTCGATCTTACACCAGCTGAGAAACTCTTTGAAACTCTCACACCAGCAACCCACGAGCAGCACGGAGTTATTGAAAATTCCCTGTCAGCAGTGTCCATGGAAGAGGGTCACGACCACGGGCGTCCCTAATCCAGCGGCGATACGCCCGTGGGATCCCGTTATTAATAATTATGTAATCCGTTTAGCCACGGCGTGTCCACGCGCCGCCGACTCCTACGATTCGATAACGAAAGAGACGCGGGTCCACGCGCTGGTGAATCTGTAAATACCGGCGTGTTATGCAAATCAGGGACACCGGCGCGCAGAGAGAGAATCCACAGTGCAGGATGTACACGTGTACGGATGCAAGCCGACGCGGCGCTATAAGCCGAACCCGGAATAAGCATGTAAAGTAGAGGCTGCGAGCAGGTGACACGGCTGTGCCATCACGATGACACGCGCGGATGTTCCGGCTGGAAGGTGAAACACGCGACACGATGCACACCGTTGATGAACAGGGCCCACGCTACCCCCCTGTCCTCCTTCCTGCTCCGCCCACACCTTCCTCCTCACTTTCGACCAGCCCGAGGTGGGATTTAAAATCTGCGCTTCTCACGTGTAATTCATGGAGCAGATGTGCTGCCATTCAATGTGCTGCTGACAGAGAAGATGTAATTAAACGCCTGAGGTCCACTCGAATGATGAACAAATCAAATTTTATTTTCTTTCTCTAACAGTCTAACCCTCAAATTTTGCTTTCAGGATATATATCTACAGATGTATTATTGCCATTCATCTGTGCATTTTAATTGAATGGGTTTTCATTCGAGGTTTTTGTCGCGCGTGGGTTTAGCTGATAAATAAGTGATGAAGAGAATATATTGGTCAGAGTATTGGAAAAATATCAGGAGAGGAGTCGTCGGTGATTTACCAGAGTTAGCAGTAATGCATTCTAATGTGCTTTCGAAAATAGCAAAAGGGAATTCTTTTCAATTTTAAACCATATGGCGTAACAAACACACTTGTTGCGTTGAAATTTTGTGGTGGTGTCTGGGTGGAACAGTTATTAAAATTACATGGAAAAATAATACTGTCTTCATTATAAAGCGTTGGGAATACTATCTGAAGCTAAAAATTATTACTGCACTGGCACTAACGCCTGCAAAACAAAATACTTTCGAAACCCTATTTTTTAGAACGCCTAGTTTACCGCATACTAGAGTTAGTACTTACGTTGTTGCTCCCAATGCCTAAAACTAACTACTTAGGGAGATTCTAAGAAGAAGATAGTAACGAGGCGTTTCGTATAGAATGCATAGTTGGAGGAAGCCGGTTTATTCGTTCCGAAGTGAGCCGAAAAGTTCTTTGGTCGAACGTCGAAGCCCATCAGGAAGATGCGGAGGAAGACACAACAAACCGTTACTTTTTTCGTCCCCGGGGCGGCGCGAGGCAAACTTTTGAACTCGGATCATCCAATTAGGATGCAAAAGCCTCGAGTTTAGACGTCTTGGTGGGTTGGCCGGCCCGTGGGACAAATCTCGCTTCAGAGAGCCTTTTGCTTTCTTTCGCGGCTCGGTCGATGCGAAAAGAAGTTAAGACTTCTTACGGTGCTCAGGCTGAATCGTAAATAAGACTTTTCTCCCCACCTCCCAATACACTTACTCACTCTATTTACCTTTAATTCCGAATGATTCGAGGCGGCTCTAGCCAGTCGCGTAATTCCTCGTTCGATCGTATTATACGAAGGGAACTTTCCTTAACACTGCGCGCGAGAGGGCGACTTTTACGGAAGTCTTCTACGGAATCAATTCAATTTATTACTTTCTATTCTTTTTCCAAGAGAATTATTGATTTTAAAAATTATGTTGTGTGAGAAATAATTATGAATTTTGTGGAATAATAATTTGTAATAGATCGATCAGACTTCTTATGTATGTATACATATAGGTTCCAAACTAAGATTTATTCATCCTTCAAACTTACAAATTTGAATGTTCTTATCAATAAATTTCTGATAATTATTATTCATTACAGTGCTTGAGTTATACACACATCCCAATCCCAGGATTTAAAAACGACAGCCCTGAATGTAATTCTCCCGAAGCCAACAAGAAAAATCTAAGTCCCGTGATCCATATTTTCATCAATTACGAAACGACATACACTCAGCTTTTTCATCCAGTCGAATCAAGCCCTATCCGAGGCGCGTCCAACGGCCTTCGAACCGCGATATTTTAAAGGCTGCCGCCACTCCGTGGCACTTTGTGTAATGTTCTTTCACGCGGAAGCCCGCCGTAATGAGACGCTGAAGAATTCAGAACGAGGCGCTGCTGCGAAAAGCGCGCCAGTCCATGAAATGCTCTTTTCACTTCGCGCCTTCTACTCTGCGGAATTGCCACTCTGTTTTTCAATGAACCCTCTCCGTGTCGCGCTGGACCCGAGCGCACGTACGTGCGCGTTCCCGATGCCGCCAGCTAACCAACCACCTAAAGTAACTACGAAAACAAACGAAGTTGAGACCCGGCCCGCGGTCACCGTCATCCAATCCCTTTCATTCACAGGATCTTCGCCTCCGAGTCAACAAGCAGTGCAAAGACAATCCATCGTTACGCAACGATACCAGCTGTTCTTCCATCGTCGCGCAATCGTTATATAAACATCGTCCGATATTTGTTACATATTTTTGCGCATATCAAGGAGATCGTAACTTCACCGCGCCAGATAAGGATAACGTGTATCTTATCGAAAGCAACCGTTCCGATCGGTGATACAGACGAAACAATTAGCTCATCGAACGTGGACGTTCTCCAAGCAAAGTTCCTCACTTTGCACCAGACTCGGCAAGAAGAGTTTTTACTCGACGCAGAATCTCGGCCGGGCTGCCAGTCCATCCCCCCGGGCTGTTCCTTTTTTCAGCGATAAAGCAATAAACGGAAGTCGTCGGAGCATAATTAATGCCCGGCCGGGTAAATCACCGGGGGGAAGTTTCGAAGACGAGGAGGGCATGCGGCGGAAGCGACTCTTGGTTGCATTATTAATCGGCGCGTCTCGACGAGGACGAGTGGCGCGGGTCTCTGAGACCGGGCACCAGGATTAAAGCAGTTGCTAATATCGCGTTAATTGTCCGCTGAAGGAGACTTACTAGCTGCTGGATATCGCTCGCTAAGTACCAGCCCGATGGCGGCAGCGTGGAGATAAGAAATTCATGCCAGCCCGTATGAAAAGGCATTTAGAGACGTTCTACTTTGACTCGAAGGCCGAGGGATCTCCAAAGGATTTTCAGTACAACTCCGACGTCTTTCGAGGAACTCGAACGCGCCGCGGATGATACGCTCGCCGGCGGCGGTACTAATTCACGAGAAGAATCTTTAATTTCTGAGTGATGCAGCGGGGTAGCTTGGAGCTTTCAAAATATTGGGCAGTTTGCCGAGTGAAAAGAGAATCTTGAACCAGTGAGCTCGAAAGAGGAAGGTTAAAGGTTATTTCTTTTGGTTTTGTAGAATGTTATATTAATACACTGCTTTTAAGTGGAGATATTTAGTGAAGTGACCGTTTTTGGGGATTATTGAGTGCAACACGGTTATTTTATATTTTATTATTATTATTATTGGTAGATTTATTTGGTGGGCCAGAGCCCAATATAATAAATAAATGAGTTTTTCACATTTCTTGCGAAATTGAGTTAGTAGCAATTATTTATGTTTAATAAATTTTAGGTTTGCTGCCTTTAAGCTGAGTAAAAAATGTCTTTTATGGATTACGACTATAAACCAACCATGAGTAAACTGCCCCCCCCCCCCCCCACATCCCGAAATAAAAAGTGAAAAAAGGGAAAAGGAACGGAGTTGTATCATGCGGCTGAGAGACAGAGCGAGACAAAGTATCAACGAGTCGCGCGTCGTCTGTCTCGACGACGTCTGTCCCCCTGCAAATAAAATTCTGAGTGCGCCACTGCCGCAGGTACTGCAGCTAATTTGTTATTTCTTTTCAAGTTAACTGGTAGTGATATTAATTGTCCTCAACTTTTACAATCTATACATTTTTACGCACCAACCAGATCGTACACGTTAGTACTTTTTCGTTAGTACTTTTCTTCAGTATCTGCGTTCAGTCCATCTGTCCCTTGCATATACAATGCTTGCTCCTTTATCTAAATAATCAAGTTCTCTAGCGTAAGCCGATATCTTTTCACCCACCAATATCTCCATCAACGACATACGTCGTTTGGTATTGAATAGGACCTCAGTGTCTCAATAGCTAACGAACCGTTAGCGTCTGTAGGCTGCACTAATCGTATAAAATAGAAAAAATACATTTTTTTCAATGTGGGTTATTCCGTTTTAGTTCTCAATGCCTCAAATATATTAGCAAAAATCATTAGTATCTAATGCAATGATGCTACTGATTTAACTTGTTACAAGGTAATACTGAATTCTTATTTGGAATATTCTTTATCCTATCCTATCGCGCAATACATACTTTATGATTTTATTTATTAGACAGATTGTACGTGGAATAATATCGCATTTCGACGACTTGTTACCAAAGGATGGACAATGGAACATTATCGGTACTTCCTCTGAGCGAGAGTACGAAATTCGCTAAAGCTGGCTTAGCGAGAATCCCTTTTTTCTTTTACAGTGAAAGAAAACGTCGTCCGACAGCATCGATTTCCATTGCACGCGAAAAAGGACAAGCTATTCCGTACGACCCATTGTTTTTGCGATTTGAACCGAAACAAAAGCAAGGATCGATGCTACGTTGATCCCTCGAGAGAGACGCTGGTTTCAGTTTCACTGGCAGACAGTAGACTGCTGCTTATTAATAATACAAAGGAGCAAAGTATAATACAATAATACCTCGAATAATCACGGTAATCTTTGTACCTATCAGTGACGGATTTGGAGATTTGGCGCCCTTAGGCTAACCAGCACCTGCCACTCATTCCACGAAATATGATAAAATATTTTAATTTAAAAGAGTTGAGACAATTTTAAAATTAATTTGGTATGAGTTATGAATGGAAAGTGAATTCTTCTTAAACTTGTTTCACGCATTTGTGTTTAAACACTTTCCAATTTCTTTCGCCCAAATGTTAGTGCTGCAACCTACTTAACTGATATACAAATCAACCCCTGGTACCTATAAAAATCCATTAATTCCGAAACCGACATTTCCATCATTTTGTAAAACTTAAGGGGGGATTCTCGTGTGACAGCCCCAAGAGTAACTGATATTTATGAATTTATTTTGAAAAAACTATTGTTAACATTTGATTAAAATCTTTTGGGATATAAGGAGGTATCTTTAAACTTGCTTTAAATTTTTTTTATATCGCCTACAGCGCAAACTATCTATCTTTAAGAAATTTTTCATTTTTACAGGTGCTACACGCCACGTCAACAAAAGTTATATCATCGAAGAGGTTAACAAGATTCCACAATAATTAATAAAAAATACGAAGGATCGACAGAAAAAAGTTTTAAAGCACGTTTAAAGATGCCTCCTTATATCCCAAAAGAGTTTAATCCAATATTAACAATAGTTTTTTCATAAAAAATTCATAAATATCAGTTACTTCTGGGGCTAATACACGAGACTACCCCTTAACACACCCACTAGCCACATTAATCACCAAATCCCTACCCAGCAGTTCCACTCTTAAATCACATACCATACTTCCACCAAGAACCTTCATTTTGCAACATTTTCCACCGCCTCGAGGACACAGGTTTCCAGTATTTCGTGATTTCGCTGGAAATCATCCCCGATCGTGCCCTTCGACCTTTCCTCTCATGGGGTCACTTTCCTCGACGGATCCGCCGTGGAAGCCAAGTGCCCCGCGGAACGCCGTAGTAACTGATACAGCAGAGAGAACAGGAATAAACCTGGGGTAGTTTGGGGGACAAACATTGAAACACATATAATACCTGTGTATAGCCGACAAGGTAACCGTCCGAGGACAATGTATTTT
This sequence comes from Andrena minutula, assembly GCA_929113495.1. Taxonomy (NCBI): domain Eukaryota; kingdom Metazoa; phylum Arthropoda; class Insecta; order Hymenoptera; family Andrenidae; genus Andrena; species Andrena minutula. Next base: position 72,168,881 of record OV815993.1, on the reverse strand, counting down.
GTTCGACGTTGAACGAAATCGAATTACCGTCAGATCGGGAAAGGCCCCAGCTCCGCCTTTCTCTTCTTTTCTGGTTTCAATTCCTGCGCGGCCCCCCCTCCCCAGCGTCGCGATTGGACAAGCGCCGGAGAAATTAAATTTCGGCCCCGCAAACAGAGAGAACCGTCGGGGAAAAGTTCGTTAAAGGGAAACGCGGCCCCGTCGGGAAGAAAGGCGGGCCAAACAAGCCACGGCTCGTTTTATTTCGCCCTCGGATACAATCGAATATCTTTTTGCCCCGTCCGCCCTTCCCTGCGAGACCCGCAGCCGTCGCGTGTATCTCTTCGGGGTCTAACAAGGGGGATTGGTCTGCGATGCGCGGAGCGCCGTACACATCGACCCCTCTAATTTTTCACGCTTCGATTTGATCGTTACCCTCGTTAAAGGTCGGACACTCTGGAAGATAGCAAGCGCCGCTTCCGAGAAAGTCGCGGATAGGAGGCTACGTGACGCTGCTGGACTGGAAACGGGGGAGCAAGTGCGGACTGTTATGTTAGGAATGTGTGGCCAACGTAGATTGCAGATGCTGTCTAGTGATTTCAGGCAGGACCTGCAGAGAAATTGGTGGAGGGTTTCGTTCGATGTTACAAAATTACTGAAATTTGTGAAGGGACAAGAAACGATTGCAGTAGTATTGTGTATATTATTTTTTATTGGCTTGGTTACGTATAGATCTATTTTAACACGCTTTGTGGGGGTGACGTTACCGTCGCGTCATGGAGAACTTCTATCCTACCGAGGGTGACGTGTACGTTCGCGGCATGGACTCTCTTCCAAGAAATATCGAAGGGGAATACGGGCTTTAGAGGTATCGTGTTTTCTTTTTGCATGCGCATTCAGTAGGATCGTTTTTATCTGTATATGCAGTCGTTACGAATTTCAAGGTAAGCTAGGTAAGTTGTATTTTTTGTTCTATCATACTTCTTATCAATACTTTTATTCAATTTCTCCGTTAAACATTATGGAATATACATTTTTGAGGCAGAAACATTGTGAAATTTTTAATGTGTAGAATATTTAGTAAAATATTCATTTTAATATAATTTTTTGAATTGTTCTTGGCGAAAGAAGCGAGCCGAAATCAAAACGAAATAAGGGTTGGCCAAACTAAATCCTTATTGTATATGGCGGGTGACGTGGATGCCAAGTCATGCCTTTTTTTAAGAAATCAAATCATTTTTAGTTAAAATATTATAAAATGTCGAAAGTACCATAAACGAATACATTTTATACAAAAATCTATTTCCAGCACCTGGGACTCCCAACTATTTTTGGTTCCGTACGGAATGTGTTAAAAAAGTCCGTCATAGAAATTTGAGGAACACGTAATATCGCAAGGTAACGCTGTATTTGCCTATTATTAGTTATTTGAATCTTCGCTGACACAATATTGATTTTGTTTCTTCCATTTTATGATGCTAAGCATGATAAATATTCTGCGCATTTTTTATACTTATACCTGACAGAACTGGCAATACGTGTATCTCTAGCTGTTGAATAATCACTGTAAAGTATCGATTTTATGAAGATAGAGGTTCCAACTCGATTATCAAGTACTCGCACAATGAGTGGATGACGCACTCGTTTTCGGACACTCGAGTTTTCCTCCGTGCCGCGACGGATTACGCAAATACGTAAAATTCATCGGAAGAAATCGAAAAGAGAGGGCTTTCTGTCATATCCAATAGGGTGGAACGTTTGCATGAACGGGGATCACAAACAGACGAGATCAAAGGGCCCTTGATCTACGGTCCGACCGTTTGCCCTCGCAAGCGTCGTTAATCAAATAAAAAGTTGCATCTCCTTCGAGCAGTGCTTAGCCACGTGCATTCCGATCAAAAGAGAATGCAATTTTCTTACATTCAATAGTAGCCTGTGCACGGCAACTAAAATCAATATTTTTTTACCACTTCCTCCATTACTTCTGTCTCTAATCAATCACAGGATAACAAGATCGAATTGGAGTTTGTTTCTAGTAGGTACAAGTCTCGTAAAATCTAACGCAAGATTGGATAGTCATGCGGGAAGCTCGAATAACATCCTCCGGGCCACGTCGATTGTACAAGTGGAGTATTCGTTTATTAGTTTCCCGTTAAAAATAGAGGAGAGCACGAAATCACAGCGTCGAATCGTTTCATCGATATTTCGATGTCCTGTTATTGACAGTTGCTTCAGTGCTCGATGACGCTGTGGGCGAGTACAATCGAAACTTTTTCCAAATACAGACAAGACTTTTTATTCCTCCCCCAATTGTGTCACGCGATTCTACTGTTATTCCCTTCTCTCCGCGGACATACGCAGACAGGAGGGTTTTTGAGAAGCGACACCCATCACCGATCTCTTTTTTTGCGGTTCGAGATATAGCCGGATTGAATATATCGAATACTCGAATCGACACGCGAGTCGCGGTAATTGAAACCACAGCGATCCTATAGACCACTGCACCTCTCCTTTTTTATCTTATTTCTTATCTTTATATATCTGCGTATAGGTATCTGTAAATTCTACTTCACTTACTATCTCGCTACCACTGGTGTCCACAAAAAAATCCCTTCTCTCTTTGTGACGGGAGACAAGAGACAATTGTATTCCTCTCTCTCAAAACACGACGCTGGACCATCCCTCTAACTCGAGCAAGAAACTCGAGGAAAGCACTCGCAGGAAAGAAATTTAAAAATTATTTACTTGGACACCTGCAGTGGCGGGTGGACTGCGAGCGGAATAAAGATGGGGAAAAGGTACGTTGCAGGGTTACCAAGGCTCGCAGGATCTCCTCGGTTCCCAGCCTCTTCTCCAAGGATCTCGAGGATTGAGCGTGAGGCGCGGGGGCTATTTGTCATCGTCAGCGTCGCGACGCCCAGCCGGTCGACAGTGAACACTGCTAAACCAATTAAAACTATGTCGCCCCGGAGAAATGGCAATCCGCCGTGTCGAAGGGCGAGAAGGGATCGAGGGAAAGTTGCGTCTGCCGCAACGTCGGCCCGTCGAAACGGAACCGGAAGCATAAACTGGACGGGCCGCGCTCGCGTCCACCGGTCCGCCGTTCCTCCCGCAGTTATGCCCCCCAGAGCCTGTAATCTATGCCTAGGAGGAAGCCAGCGGAACGCTCGGTGAATATGCGATCGCGTGCACTCGCATTTCCAGCCGCTAATGCGCGATACTTCGATCACCATTAGCCGCGCGTACACGCTCCGCAATTTCGGCGGTTACCGAGGGAGGATAATTAATTTGTAAATGGCAAGCGGATCGATGGCCCCCGTCGGATCCTCTTAATGAAATGCGGTAGATTCGTGCCCGGTTTCGGAGTTACCGCTTGCTTTTATGTAACTGATCGATGTTATTCTCGCAGCTGCCTGTGGGCAGTGTCACGTCTATTTCAACCAACGGCCAACGAAGAATCGGGAGCTTGGTATTCGTGTGGAGGGTTTGATCAAGTTTTTGTTCAGGGTGGAATGGGGAACAGCTTTGTGGCTAAGTGTAAAGTTAATTTATTGAGGAGTTGATGTGGTAAACGATGTGTGTACCTACTTAAGGGGGCCGTCTCAGTTTTGTTATTGTCCGTCTCACCGGGCCTTGAATGTGTGCGGACGGTCACACAAGCTAAGTTAAGCGTGTACGTATACGCGTGTAGTAAACAAACCGTTTCAACCGTTTTTCGTCCTGGAATCGGCCAGAAGGAAGTTTTTGCGGGTACAGTTACCTTCAGTAAACATCTGTGCAGGGTGGTCCGGTGTGTTTGAACACTAATAAGCATTGTACATTGAAATAATAATGAATTTATGAATCGAAAACTGACAGAATGAAGCTTCAAGGCTTCTCCGTTGGTGGCGCTAATGGTGTACTGTAGCTACGTAGCACCAGAGTGACGTATAAATTCATTGTTATTTCAATATACAGTGCTTATTAGCGTTCAAACGCACCAGACCACCCTGCACGGATGTTTACTGAAGGTAACTGTACCCGCAAAAATTTCCTTCGAGCCGATTCCAGGACGAAAGACGGTTGAAACGGTTTGTTTACTACACGCGTATACGTACACGCTTAACCTTCCGGCGGGCGCGCTCTTTTTCATAACGGGAGCGGGCGCGTCGTGTACAAAGTACACCGTGAAAGAATAAGACTTATTATTATAAAATAAACATTATGCGGTGAAAGTTTATGATATTTGAAAACTTATTAATGATTTATTTGAATAATAATTGTTCCAAAGTATAATATAAAAATCGAAGAATGAAAAGGAAAGTTATTCATTTTTTCAGACTGACGAATTCTCGTGTACTTTGTACACGAATGCGCCCGCCGGAAGGTTAACTTAGCTTGAAGTGTGAGCGTCCGCACACATTCAAGGCCCGGTAAGACGGCCCCCTTAAGTGTCAAAGATGAGGAAAATTATTTCTTTAGTGTAAACAGGATGTAAATGCCATTCTGAATGCGATGGTAAATGCTGTAAGTGCTAGAATACTTTATTTTAGCTTCTAGAGAAGTCATAAGTACCAACGTCGTTGTGGTTGAAAAGAAAATCCTGGAAATCTTCACTTCTGGCATTTACATAATTTACCATTATTCAACTCATTAATTGTTTAACTCACAGCGGCGACTTCTGAGACAAAAGGACATTACAGATCACTGTTAGCTGGAATACAGGAGCAAGGAAATCTTATTAATCGAATTATAGGAAACAGAAACTATTAGTGCAATTCCTAAAATTAATCAAGATTAGGAACTAAACTGAAGATACTTTTCAGCAGACACCGAATATGAGAAAAAGTCAGCATATCTTTGAGCCCAGTTGCAACTACTTGCTACCAGTCAAAGAGCTACTTACTACTTCCGCGCCCCCTACTACCGCTTATCACCATACAACAAAGGATTTAATTCAGAGAAAAAGAATCCGCTCTGCAAAGTTCGTACTTTCCGCCAACGTACCAAAAGCTACAAATCACAAAAACTACCCCGCACAAAAGTACCGCCAATAGATCGTAAAACGGAGTCCCGGTGTTTACAAATGTAAATTGCTTCACGATTCGTAACTTTCCCGCAGTGCATAATTGAGTACCGCCGTACGAACAACTCGACAACTACGGTACAGTGAAACGTTTCAGTGGATACAGGCGTTCACTGGTCAGACGGGCGTCATTAAAACTCAATTTACGTTCCCTACTTTATACAGCTCCCGTCGATGCTACGTTTTTACTGCCCTCTGTGAGCTGTAACTCCCGGAAAAATCGATGCGCGCCGTGCGAAGCGTGAGACGCCATTTCTATCTTCGCGGGAACACCAAGAAAGCCAGCGGCGTAGCCTACGCGGGACAATAGGCCCTCGGTGTCTTTTCTCTCTCTCCAGCCTTCTCTCTCCCTCTCTCGTCCATCACCACTAGTTGCACCCCGTGCATGGTACTCGATGTAAACGACCAAAGTTCCCGGCGCTGGCGTTGCACTTGCGTAAACTCGAAGACGCGCCCCGCGAACAACAGTTAACTCGACTACCGCGTTATACGCGGAAAAATTCCGCTCCGCGGATAATTCAATATGTGTCGCGTGCTACGCGCGCCAAACTCTCGCCGCAGGAGATGCTAATTACGTTTCAATTTGCCCGCGGAACGAGCGCGCTGGATCATCTCGCGGGCGACTATTGGACGCTTCGGAAGTGTCGGTGTCGTGTGTTTAAAACGAATCGTCGGGAATATTCATGGCCAAGCACGTGGCGAGGGTTCTAGGTGACTGGTGATAATTCTGGACGCAAATAGAACTACCGTTAAGGAACTAGTTTTTGATCAGTTTAGAGGGCTTCCCGCTTTAATATTTATTTTTAACCTAATAAAACTTTCAACTATAGACTTGTTTTATACTAAAAGATGAATTAATGTTTACACTTAAAGGAAAAATTTTAAAATGTTGAAAATAAGTATAATTTAATTATTTATAAGGTACGGAATAATAAGGTGACTAGGAACTAGTTTTTGATCATCTGAAAATACACGGGAACTAATTTTTTATCAGGTCAGGAACTAGTTTTTGATCATCTAAAATACATGGGAACTAATTTCTTATTAGGTAAGAAACTAATATTTGATCAGATACTAATACTAATTAAAAAGAAAGTACGCAATAAACTTATTTTTTGTATTTAACCATCTAAATTTAATTTCGTTTATAATTTTATAATGTCCTAACCTAATTTTGATATAGATGATTAAAAATTGGTTCCATAAGAAAAAATGGAACTAAATAATGATCACTGACTTTTAACGCAAAATGCTACATATAATACTAAAACTCTTTCGCTACATTGTAAAGTAAACTATTGTAAGCAAAATGTATGAAAATATTCTTTAATACCGCAATAACCAGTAAAGAAATCGATTATGGCGTCGAGGGTGATCTCTTAGTTCGAACGTTAAGAGATGGCGTTCAACAGAGACTTCCGTCAAATGAGCTACCTTACACATTTATTTTCACAACAACTAATAATACTAACTGCTTTCACAGACAACACGTATATTTTTGAATTATCCATTTTTATGTTAGTAATTATTTCAAACAATTATTTAAGGACATAAAATGAAAAGAACGATTTATTTCATGAACTGATCAAAAATTAGTGCCTGATCAAGAACTAGTTCCTTAACGGTACCTATTCGCAAAAGATGATGGCGATCGATGCTGTAAGAGGAGTGCCTTATATCAAGGGCGTCTGCAGACTTTTTTCAGGGGAAGAGGTAAAGAAAAATATAGTAATGAAAAAACCACCCGGGCGATGACATCGACGAATCGGATCATGGAACACACGGTGTGTTTCGACCGTACGTCGTTTTTATTCACAACGTAGGTGCGCGCCAAATGCTTTGATCTGAACGACGCTTCCCGGCGGCAAATTAATGGCGACGGGAACTTTTTGCGGAATAAGGAGCGTTTGAAAGAACTGTAATACAGTATCTCCTAATCCTACTGACTTTTATTTTAAGAACTACAGTTATTCGTGATATATACAAATACTTGACTACGGAATATTGGTTGAGCTTGTCCCTATAAAGGTCTTTGGACAACTGGTCTACAAGAAGACCACGCGACACACCGTGGACTCCGCGTGGGTGGAGTTCAGTTCATCTATCGAACCCTGACCTTTGATTGGTGCAACCCGGCATAACTCCCACCAAGGGTGTAAATAAGGCCTTCCCCTAATAATTAGGGAAAGGGAAATCCGTCGCGGGAAAGTCAGCGACGTGGGAGGCCGGCGTTTACGAGGACCTCTGATCCGTCATCGGGCCCTACGGGTCCTTGTCGCCTTAGCACAATAAGGCCTTTGAAAACCCCCCTGCACGCCAGGAAAACTGGCGCCTGATCTTGAGAAAAGTCGCGTCTTGTTTAAGAATACTGGCGCCTTGAAATAAACACTTCTTTCAAGGCGCCAGATAACAAATTCCGTCTAAGGACGGAACATACTGGCCCCTTTGAACGACTATGTTCAAAATTAAATAGAAATCCAAAGGTAGAGTCAGTCCGCCAATTGCACCACTACGGGAACCCACACACACAGAGCCACTTACATATTGTCCCGTGATACTAAATGAATTTAGTAATTAATAAAATTGTATGGCAAACATAAAATACAAACATAGAGACAATCATCGAAAATACAAAGGATAAAAATTTAAATGACCAGCGAAGCCGGTCGTACATACAAAAGAAAAAACTGGAATACATAGGTAGACATAATAATGTAAAGTCACAAAGCAAATATACTAAATAGTACATAGTAAACCATGAACGTAAAAAACTATCTTAAAATGGTTTATATAAATCCACAGTCTTGGGGCCAACTAATCGAGTTCAATGGGTAAAGGGCACAGTCTTTTAACACTCCTTTTGTAGATACCGCTGATAGTCTTGACTGTGGCTACTCGAATGACTCCATCTGCTCCAGGGTGAACCTCCAAGACTCGTCCAAGTGGCCAACGCAATGCTGGCAGTCCGTCATCTCGAATTAACACGAGATCGTTGACGCTTAATATCTCGCTGGACCCTTGCTTCCATTTGCTACGAATTCTAATTTCGTTGATATACTCCTTGTGCCATCTAACCCAAAAATGCTGCTTCATTTTTTGAATGTGCTGCCACAGAGACAGCCTGTTAGAGGGCACCTCGTTGAAATCGTGCTCAGGTATAGCGGTTAATGACCCACCAATAAGGAAGTGTGCGGGGGTTAGGGCTTGTAAATCATTTGGATCCGAGGAAAGAGGTGTTAGCGGACGGGAATTTAAAATACCTTCAATCTCGACCACATAACTATTAAATTGTTCAAACGTTACTAAAGTGTCTCCCACGGTCCTAATTAAATGATACTTGAATGACTTCACCGCAGCTTCCCATAAGCCACCGAAGTGCGGTGAATTTGGTGGCGAAAAATGCCATGATATGGATTGTTCATTCAGATATCGAGCCATTTCTTCAGTATTTTCTTTACAGCGAAGGAAGTCAAACAATTCGCCAAGTTCATTTCTTGCACCGACAAAATTCGTGCCGTTATCGCTGTAAATATTTTTGGCTTTACCACGTCTCGCGAAAAATCTTCTCAAGGATGCCATAAAGGCGTCCGTAGTAAGGTCACTGACCACCTCTAAATGCACCGCTTTTGTGAGGAAACAAATATAGACAGCCACATAAACTTTCAGGCGCTTCTGATTTCTAAACCGTTTCTCCTTTACATAGAATGGACCGCAATAGTCCACACCTACATTTTCGAACGGACGGGTGGCTACTAACCGATCGCGTGGTAGATCACCCATTAGATAGTTTGGCGGACCGATCGGCTTCACCCTGAAACACCGCAGACATTTGCGAATCAAGAATCTCGTCAGGTTTTTTCCGTCAATTGGCCAATAACTCTGTCTTACAGCATTCAAGGTTGCTTGCGTACCGGCGTGTAAATTCCGAATATGTTCATATCGAATAATCAATGTAGTAACGGGATGAGACTTTGGTAATAGTATTGGATGCCTTTGCGTATATTCAATATCCGCGTTTTTCAGGCGCCCCCCTACCCTGAGCATTCCGTTAGTATCCATAAAAGGTGTAAGACCGACTAGCTTACTAGATGCATCAAGAGGTTTGTCACTCTGTAATTGCGCCAATTCTCTGGAAAACGCCTGTGCTTGCGTCCTTTTAATAATTGCATCGTGAGAAACCCTCAATTCCGATGCTGTTAATTCACCCCTACCGTTGCCCTTCTTCGAAGCGAGAACCCGAAATCGGAGACAATAAGCTATTACTCGTTGTAATTTGAGAAATGAAGAGAACTTATAGAAGAGATCGGATTTATCTAACTGTTTGTAACTAACTAGTACTACGTTAGTGCGTCGTTCCAGTATTGGAATGGGTGTGAGTGGTGTGACTGGCCACGCGCTTTCAACGCGACCCAACCAAGCAGGCCCAAATAACCACATAGTGTTTTTAATAAATTCCTTCGGTAACTGCCCTCGCGAAATGAAGTCCGCAGGATTATCAGCCGACATAACATGAGACCAATCACTTGCTATTGTGTGTGCTTGAATTTCCGAAACTCGATTGGCTACAAATGTTTTCAGCACGTATGGCTCAGCATTAAGCCAATGCAAAGTAATCATAGAATCTGACCAAAATTTGATCTTACTAAATTTAACCCTTAGTGTTTTAGTAGTAGAAATGTATAATCGAACTAATAGTAGTGCAGCGCAAAGTTCCAACCTAGGCAAAGATATAGTCTTCAATGGCGCTATCCTTGATTTGGCACAAATGAGATTAGTCGCGATTCTACCTGTCTTATCAACTGACCGAAAATATATGCAAGCGCCATAACCCTTTTCGCTTGCGTCGGAAAAGCCATGCAGCTGTATGTCTACTGGCTGATCAAGTAATACCCGACGCAAGATCTGAAAATCGTTTAAAATCGGGAGTTGTTCCACAAATTCTGTCCACGCAGTATATATGTGTTGAGGGACCGTTTCATCCCAATCTATCTTTGCCTTCCATAGTTCCTGCATTATAAACTTCGCGAAAATAATGACCGGACCTAGTAGTCCTAAAGGATCGAATAGTTGGGCAATTCTAGATAATATGATTCTTTTAGTACTACGTTGACCTTGTGATTCGGTATTAATCATGTAAGAAATAAAATCTTGTTTTGCGTTCCAGCAAATCCCTAACGTCTTTTTTGTATCCGAAGCATTGAAATGCACGGTATTGGAGCTAGCCTGATCTTGAAGTTCATCTATCAAGGACTGCTCATTAGAAGCCCACTGCCTTAAATTGAATCCTCCTAATCGTAATAAACTAGACAGCTGATTTCGGAGTTGTATAGCCTCACCGATTGTGTCGGCTCCCGACAACAGATCATCCATATAAAAGTCGGATTCTAAGGCACCGGCCGCAAGAGAAAACGCATGACCTTCGTCCTTCGCTAATTGCTTTAGTGTCCGAACGGCCAGAAAAGGTGCCGAAGCAGTTCCGTAGGTAACGGTATTTAGCCTAAATGATTTTACAGTCTGCGTTTTATTATCGCGCCACAGGATCTTTTGAAACTTTGTATCCTCCGGATGCATTTTGACCTGTCTAAACATTTTTTCAATGTCTGCCGTTAACACATAATTATGCAATCTAAACCGGACTAGTAATGGAAACAGATCGTCTTGAATTGTTGGTCCTACCAGTAAAGTATCATTGAGAGATATTCCACTGGCAGATTTGGCAGAAGCATCAAACACTACACGTAACTTCGTGGTGTTACTTGTGGTTTTTATCACTGCATGATGTGGCAAATAAAACCCTTCCTGTACCGAATTATTTTTTATAATGGACATGTGTCCAAGTTGGACGTATTCGGAAATGAAATCCTTATACTGTCCATATAATTCTTTACGACTCTCTAATCGACGTTCTAAGGCATAAAATCGCTTTAGCGCTCTCTGATAGGAGTCACCTAATTCTTCTATCTTTCCGTTAAAGGGAAGTCGTACAACATACCGACCCTCGTCATCGCGAGAAAAATTGTGTTGATAATGTTGTTCACACAATTTCTCTTCGGCCGAAAAATATCTTTGCGTAGGACACTCCTCTAACTCCCAGAACTTAGCAATATTTTCCTGCAACCCTAGACGAGCTAAATAACACCCGGGCTTGTTCGAATTAGATTGTGCACAGCTGGTTCTACCGGACAAAACCCAGCCAAACCGCGTCTTTTGCAATACACTTACTTTATTGGGTAATCTAATCTGACCAATATCTAACGCCCTATAGTAAATATATTCGCCAAATAACACGTCTACCTCGGTCGACTTATAAAACTCCGGATCGGCTAACCTGAGCTTCTTCGGGACAGGGACCTTTCCCGGATCCACGCGACACGCAGGTAGACGACCGGTAATCACTGGTAATACTAAAAACATTACCGTTTCCGAAAAATCAGAACATCTAGATTTAATTTGTGTTTTCACGTAGTATTGTACGCTACTTCCTTTCGCCCCCACTCCTAAAACGGATATATCACAGGTATGCAGCTTCAATTTAAGGAGTTTTGTTAGTCGCTCTGTCATAAAATTGAACTGCGCACCCGGATCCAGGAGACACCGACATTGCTTTTCGTTATTATCAGAATCTAAAACAATGATACGCGCCGTGGCTAGCAGAACTTCTGACCGCATATATGACACGTTAACCCGCACTCCTGTTGCAGGTGTATCTTCAGCCTTTGACACAGCACCATTATAGGCTACTGAGTTTCCAAAGTGCAATAAGACATGATGTCTTTTGCCGCACTGTGAACAATTAGCTCTCTTACATTGCAAAGTCGAATGATCAGACCGAAAGCAGTTATGGCAAAGCTTCGCCTTTTTAATTTCCGGCACCCTAGCTCGCGGCTCCAACGCTATGAACTGATCACAATATTGTATGTAATGCCCCTTCTGGCAGATTGGGCAACATACACCTTCCCTAACCTGAACATTAGCCTGACGTGGCTGATCACCACGCTTTCCGAATTGCGATTTCTCGCGTTGCGTATTTGTGGGTTTCGCGACTAGTAAGCTCACTGGTTCCGCGTCCCTAGCAAACTTATCCAAAAATACTAACAATTGCTCCAGAGTAGGCATGACGCCCTCATCTATCGAACGCTCCCAATGAATGCGTGTATTCCTGTCTAGTTTGGCACCAACTATGTAGATCAGCATTTCGTGCCAATCAGTGGGCTGACCCAACGATTTTAATGCCTTGACGTGCATCTCGACCTTGTCCACCAAACTACTCAATGCGGTTGTATTATTAGATGGCACTTCCGTTAATTCGAATAGTGCACGAATATGCGAATGAACGATCTTGCGCGTTTTATTGTACTTTTTCTGCAATAACTCCCACGCAATCATATAATTCTCTTCCGACGCATTAACTGACGTAACTACGCTGGACGCATTCCCGGTCAAATATGATTTTAATAAATGAAATTTGTGAACTACCGGTAGTGACTGGTTCTCGTGCACTAAGTCACGGAACGTATCATAAAAACTATTCCATTCTGTATAGTTTCCATCGAAAGGCTTTATTTCAATCTTCGGCAGAATTGACTTGACTCCCCCGTTCGACGGTGAAGGTATGGACGCAACAGTCACCGTGGAAAGATTTTGAAGACCTGATATCGCTGTCAATCTACCGCGGGCCTTTCTGATATCATCACTACACTTATAATAATTCTTTTCGAACTCTGAACGTTCATTCTCGTTATCTGCATCATCATCTAACGATTCGATTTGTAATTGAATATTTCCGAAGCTATTATAAATTTCTTCTAACTTTTGTTGGCGCTGGTCCAACATGCCAATATCAAGCGGTTCCTCGACATCAAGCACTGCCTTGTGCATCCGTGTCAGTTGAGCTTTATATGAACCGCGTTGACGCCTTAATATTTTCACCTCTTCCGACATGGTAATCGAGATTTGAAGGTATACACGACAGGAGGTTAGGAAGACGGAAAAGTGGTCACCACCTACCTGAGCGTGATTTATGGTGTCTTCAGCTCTGTCCTCAACTGCTGCCACGGGGTTCGTCCAGGCCCTCCCTTATAATGATCGCTGCTGTCCTTGACGCTCAGCTGACTGGAATATAGGCCGACGACCTCGAACGGCAGATTGTTCCTCTGCTACGCTCTCCCTGTTGGCAGCTGGGTAGGCGATGAAGACCCAGGTGTTGTCTCTGCAACGAGCTTCGCCGGTAGGCGATCAAACGACGTTGAACCCAGGATACGGTCTCCGCAACGATCTCCCTGCTGGAAGCCGGGCAGTCGACGAAGACTCAGGTTGCTGGCAGCCGTGCAGAAGACCAAGACGTAGCAAGTGCTGCTTATCCGAATTGAACTGTAGTTGCTTCCTCAATAGATGTGGATCACTCACTCACTCATTGGGTGGAATCCGGCTCGAAGGACCAATTGTTTCGACCGTACGTCGTTTTTATTCACAACGTAGGTGCGCGCCAAATGCTTTGATCTGAACGACGCTTCCCGGCGGCAAATTAATGGCGACGGGAACTTTTTGCGGAATAAGGAGCGTTTGAAAGAACTGTAATACAGTATCTCCTAATCCTACTGACTTTTATTTTAAGAACTACAGTTATTCGTGATATATACAAATACTTGACTACGGAATATTGGTTGAGCTTGTCCCTATAAAGGTCTTTGGACAACTGGTCTACAAGAAGACCACGCGACACACCGTGGACTCCGCGTGGGTGGAGTTCAGTTCATCTATCGAACCCTGACCTTTGATTGGTGCAACCCGGCATAACTCCCACCAAGGGTGTAAATAAGGCCTTCCCCTAATAATTAGGGAAAGGGAAATCCGTCGCGGGAAAGTCAGCGACGTGGGAGGCCGGCGTTTACGAGGACCTCTGATCCGTCATCGGGCCCTACGGGTCCTTGTCGCCTTAGCACAATAAGGCCTTTGAAAACCCCCCTGCACGCCAGGAAAACTGGCGCCTGATCTTGAGAAAAGTCGCGTCTTGTTTAAGAATACTGGCGCCTTGAAATAAACACTTCTTTCAAGGCGCCAGATAACAAATTCCGTCTAAGGACGGAACACGGTGCAAGTGGAGTGGCTCTCTTGCTTTTTTTAACTACAGCTGTTCGAGTACTCGAATATTCGAGTAGCTAGAAATTCGAGTCGAGCCGGGACTCGGTTTCCGAGCCGAGCGCTCGATTGAAGCGAGCGGCTGGAAACAATTGTTTGGTTCGTCAATCGCTACCTTCACTATGCAATCTACTCCAAATTTATAACCTGACGTCACTGACGAGTGTCAAATGAGTTGGCTTTTTCATCGAGCCGCTCGGTTCTTTCGAGCGCTCGGCTCGGGTCGGTTATTCGAACCGAGTATATCCCGGCTCGCTTGTTCCGAGTACTCGAACGGCTCTATTTTTAACCCATTTTGTTGTGCGAATTTAATTCAAAATTTAAAAATATTCACTTTTTTAGTGTAAACTTAATAAAGATCAATTTTAAAAAAATGAACGATTATTTCTCAAAAGCTGGGGGCAACTACCCTTCTTTGCCGCCCCCCTCCGGATCCCCATGCAGAGTTGCACTCTCCTTTATACTGTAAATTGTGAGAGCATTGTTGTGGTGTTGTATTTGTTAATATAATTACCTTTTTTCAAATTATTAGCGAGTGTCGCCAATACTCTCCTTAAACCTCCATCTAATTCAATCCCACTAGAGCGTGACAGGATTCAACTTTTCCGTCCGGGAAGTGGACGTCCCAGGAGCACGAGGATGTCGCTACTGTCGCTCGACGTTTAGTTTTTGTTAACGTGGTACTGGCTTCGCTCCATTTGGAGTATAAAATCGAAAGTGAAAGTGTTTAACCTTCCCGATTTAGTACCCTAACAAGAACACCTCGCATTCAACACGAAGGTCACCCAATTTCATCTAAATTTGCACGCCATTTCGCCTTTTTCCCGCGATCTATTTGCTTGCTCGTCCTCCACCGCGTCGCCACCAGTTGCGTTCCAGTGCGCTGAACGTGGAAACAGAGGAACAGGAATTGCCGAGGAAGCTCGTCTACCATGCAAACTTATTACACCAGCGCGTGATAAGGTCGCGCCACGTGGAAGTTGCGAGGCCATCGGGGGAAACGGAAACCGGTGTACGTTTCGTAAAGCAATAACCGTCTGCAGCCATAATTGCCAGATTTATTCCATCAAGCGGCGGACCTCTGCTTGAAACATTAAATCCATTGTTCTTGGAGAACTGCGGCCCCCTCGATACCTGGATTTCGGGATGAAAGGGGCCGAGGCCAATCGGGACATGTGTTGAGCAGAGATTCATGAGTCTGCAAGTCCGTTTATTCTCTGGGAAGCTCGGGTAATTCGTTTCATTCGTATTCAGCAGCCACGTTGCAGCGAAACGTGTAATTGGTTTAGAACAACTCCAGGGAGAGATGCGACTGCTGTGATCGTTCGTTTAGATGTTGTTAACCCACTTTTCGCTCTCCCAGAGCATTAGGTCGCTCGTGATACAACGGGACGATGGTTTGCGAATACAATCAGACAGCTCCGCGGTTCAGAATCCGCCGAAACTTTAATAATATTCGAATACGGGTTGAAGTTACAAGTGCATTCACGTAGATTGTGTATGGGTGGTGAACCATTTTCGAGATAAACAACGATGATTAATTAATTGAATAACGCTTCGTGTAAGTCTGTTTCGATGGCTCGTTCGAAATTAACAGGATTTTCGCTCGGCCTCCATCGATCCACGTTCATTAATATCCGCTCGCCGTGTCTGTTTACTCTCGTGTAACATCGCCGCGGCCGTTCAATAAAGAACGCAACAGACACACGCGCCAAGAAACGTATTTGCACACGTTTTACATCAAACATTGCCGGTCGATTAATATAGAAACGCAAACATAATGTGTCCGTTCATGCGGGATGTCGAGTAAACGGGGATGAAATCGTTGCCCGTGTGGCTTCGTGTCGATAATCGATGCTGAACGCTGCATGTTCCTCGTTTTCGATGGGAACGAAAACAAAGGGAGAGATGAAAGGAGAGTACGAAGGTGGAATATTCGACATTTGTTTCTGAAACGTTTAATCTGTGTTTTCTTTCAAAGCCTGCTTTGCCTTGAAATTTTACGTATTTTATCTTCGGTGTATCTTAACTTATGAAAGAGGCAGAATCAAAGAATTCTTTATCTAAGAAATTCAGCTTCAAGAAATGCAATTGAAAAGTCAATTGAAGAGTGCTTGTAGAAAACAATTTAAATGACTTTTTCAGGAGACAGAAAAAAAATTCTGTAACTTCAAATTATTTACAAAATTGGATTTGTTTTGATTACTAAATATACAATAACCCAAATGCATCACAAAATTTTCTATTTATTTTGCAATAGCATTCTATTTTCGAACCACCTCGGTCCCAAGTAGTTCAGATAATTGACACTCTACCTTAATTTACCTTGAAGTGGGAATTTTTTAAAGTGCTGTTGATAGAATTGAAAAAGCTGCATTGCTTCCAATATAAATTTGTGAGTATCCGGTGTTACAGGGTGAATGTGTAATACTGATTACCTTAGCAGCATCGAATTGAAATAATTCCGATAACGAGCGCGAGGTTTACGTATTAACAGTAACATAACAAACAGAGGAAATTGCACGTGCACCCTCCACCCTCGATCCCGTGTTGTCCTCTTCGGGGAGGGGCAGAGAGGGAGGCAGTCTCTCGCGTATTCCTTCGACTTCTTCGTTTGCTTTTTCCCCCTGCTTCCGGCGCGAGGGAACGTAGCGCGCCGCTGTACCGGATGAAAGCAGCAGGCACGCGTCATGTGGTGGTAGAAATTCAATTTCCCGTCCGCGCCGGACGTCGATGCTTTTGGGAAAACAACTGTCAGCCAGCGGGAGCGAAACGAAAGGTCCAGAGCTATTTATCGGGCTTTCACGACACAGGCTGTGATTCCGCAAGACGCTGACGCTTCTGCGAGCATTCCCTTCAGCTCGTGTACCGACCCTCAAGAACCGGCGCGAGGAAACGTGGCCATCTCGCAGTGAGTCGTACTATGAACTCATACAAAATAGAGGAACTTTGATTCTATTTGAAACGAAGCTGGCTGTGAATGGAACCAGGCGTTGTGCCTCATTTCCTGGAAACTGGATGATAGGTGATTTCAGTTTCGATGATTCTCCTTTCGAGAACTAGTTTTCCTCGTTAGATTATTTCTTACCAAAGAATAATAAATAAATTAACCCTTCGTGGCCTTAATATTAAAATTAAAAAATTTGGTAAATCTTAACCCCAAAAATCGCTTTTTTCCACAACTATTTTTCAACTACAAGTCATTTGTAGAAAAAAAAACACATGAGTATTACATGAGCATAGTACAATTATCACTCAAAAGTTAAAAAATTTAAAAATACGAAAATAATAACTGAAAAATTCCCCTGGGGTGCAGTGAACCCCATGTAAGAAGTTTCTTCTTGAGGAAAGTCGCCACTGTTCACGCGTGGCAGTGACTTATCATCAGAAACAAGACACCATGACTAAAATTGACGGTGATATTAAATTCTAAACCCCTAACAAAAACATATGATCACATCCTTCTGAAGTAGTTTATCCAGAAGAAGTATAATGAAACTCCATTGCTATCAGTAAAAAAAAATTCATGATGCATTATCGCGGCGAACAATGACCCTCTCGATCAGCCGAAAGTAGACAGAAAAATTTCAGATCCTCCTAGGAGACGATCGATACCGTGGCCAGCTCGGTGCACAGCAGACGAAACAACACACATGAACGGACGTCCTGCGCGAATAGAGGGAGCTGATGGGAATTTGGCACGCCGTTTATTCGGTGGCGAACGAGGCGAATCGAAGTGAGGGATAACGTCGATACGTTTACGCGCTTCCGTGTTTCCGCCGCAATATCCTGAAGCTCATTGGTTCCTGATAATCCGTGAGTGCGAAATCACCGATTTGCACGTTCCGCGCTGATTGAGTGCGTGTGTATTTTAACGGCATTATACACGTCGTCCCGTGATCTACCTGGACGGGGGCGATAATAAGTTCGGCATTACTTTTGTATAGTACAGACCCTGCGATCTCGCCAGCATATGCGTCCCTTTCAATAAATCACAATTTCTCAAGACCCTCTTCCTAGACGCACAATTTATGGGAATAGGTATAATACCACGTAATTAATTATTTTCATGTTTGCTTGGAGTTACAAATGGGAAATGATGAATATTTTCCTTGAAGAAACGAAGATTGAATTTTGCGGGAGAGTTTAAAAGGAGGTTTCTCTCTGTATACCGTTAAATTGATAATAAATATTTCAAATAGCAGAAATGACACGCTAGAACAGCTCAAGACGAATCTCCATTTCCTATCGACGAAGATAAACCACGATGAGTTTCTGAAGCCACATGTTTCCCATTCGACTGCCTCACATGTATACCTGAATTACTCCAGTAGAATTACGAAGCGGCAGTTAAAACTTGAAAGATATCTGCACGCACGAAGTTCCTTGGCAATCTGTTCGAACGACCCAAAGGCCCTCCCATCCCGTCCGTGGCGGTTATAACTGCCAAAACTATAGCTCGTAAGTTCTAACTTCGGTAAGTGGCCGGGTATAAATTACCACTTAACCGTTCTTGATTTACGCACCGACCTAGGAAGCTGCGCGTCCCAGAATACCCCTTGTAATAGCGTCCACCGACCACTGTGTCGTTCGAAAATCATTTTTAAAACAGAACACACGTGGAACTTTCTATCATAGAAGTTCCAAACCGATTACCTTCGAAATTTCGTCTCCAAGCTTTATTGCCTCCCTTCGATCCGTATCTGTGGAAATTCGGTAGCAATTACAATACCATCCGCGATATCGAACGATCAACCGACGCGGTTGTCACGGAAATACACAGAGGACAAGATGGATCGAAGTTGCAGAGAGTTAATTGGGAAATGAAGACGAGTCGATTCCGTCGTTCAATCGCGTTGATGAAATTCGCAAGTTCCGCGGGACCTGGCTAGATGAAGTGCCCACCCTCTCCTCTGAATATCGATTAGCGATAATTTCTGCCCGCTGGAAACTACCGGCCAAGCACGCGATTACCTATTGTCAGGCCAGACAGCCGGAACTCGGCTCTGTGATAGAGTGCCATAAACAAATTCCTGCTGGTAAGTGAGCAGGCATCCGCGGCATCTTCAACTTTCGCGAGAATCTATCGTAAGGGCGAAAGAGATGAAAACAGTTTTGCATACGTTTTAGAAAGGTTCGATTATAAAAGGAAGGGGCGCAGGGAATAGTTGTTGCGCGTCGCGGCGACAAAGCGAAGAGCGTGCCTCTATTGTTGTTTGTTTTCTTCTCAAAGCCGTACTCGATCCCCTCGACCCTTCTTTCTCGCCGTGCCCATTGTTCGCGAGTGTGTTAACGAACCGCGAGTGGCTCGCCAGGCTAGTAATTAATTCTTAACACGATAGTGGCATGATCCAGTGGCCCTCGCTCTTTGTTGCCGCCTTCTCGAGTTACGATAAAGTTCGCGTACGACGATTCGAGATAACTCGAGTAACCGTGGCTGTGCGCGCGCGCCTGTACGTAAATTCGCGGCTCTCGAGGGTTTACGAGCCCGTGGATCCAAGGTCGATCGCAATCTCTTCACGTTTTACTGTCTCCTCGAATGTACTCCATCGCGATCGCCGCGGTACCCGCCACGCTCGCAGACGCTTAATGTGTCTGATCGCAATCGGTTTTTACTACTTTCCCCTTTTGAACCGCCGGTGCCCCCTATTTTTTTTTAGTAAACTCCAGAGTTTTTGTTCGAACCGGTTGTATGTGCGTGAGGAAAATAGGTATGGTGTAGAGTAATATGATTAGAACCAAGTGAAATGTAACATTTTTGTGTTTCTGGGTAAATTAAACCTACCAGTTATATCGATTTTTGAATATAATATTTAAGTTGTTGACGAGTAAAATGACCACATACAATCAAGAAATTACAATTTTTTATTATAAAAAGAGATCGACTTTTGAAACAGAGAATATACAATATTATATTTTAATGTTGGAATAGGGCAATTGCTAGTGGTATATTTATTTTTCACCAATTACTTATTTATCGCCAATTTTAGTACATAGGGTGGTAAAAAGGCGAGAGCTAGGTAAAGATTCTATTGGGCCTCACCTCTGCATAAAAATATAAATATAATTGACAGATTATAACTTTGAAAAACAGAAGATAGAGAAACAATAACTAAGGTGAAATTAAACTAAAATCTAAAACTCAGTTTATATATTCGCAATTCATTTTGAAACAGAGCATCACGTGAGTCCATGACTAAATTGCAGAGTCCTTGTATAAAGTACTGTAAGTGCCAAACAGAAAATAAAATTTAATTTTGAAAAACTACGTGCCAATGGTCATACTATAGTATAGAATTTGATTTTTGACACTTACAGTGTACTATTCTACAAAACTCTTCAATTATTGATCTCTGCCTGACCACACGCCGGCTACTTCTACTTACCGGTCTCCGTTCCTATTTCCTTCCAAGCGCTCCAACAAAATTCGCACATTACCCGATTATTCCAATGTTTCTGTTGACTCCAACGGCCATAAACAACAATCTGGCGAAGTTTCGGTTACAATGTCGCTCTCGGGAAATTGACAGCGAGTCGCGTGTCGCAAGATGCAGCGCTTAACGATATCAGGAAGTTTCTTCGCCAAATAATCTCGACTGCTAGAGGACTTACATCGACGTCGAGGAACCGCCATCTTGTGGCCAGTAATCCGGGCTTTGCAAGTCAAATCGCGAGAATGGATTTTCGGGAATGTCAGAGGGCCCCGTTGAACCGACGAGCGAGGGCAGAGCGCAGCGTTTGCAAATTCAGGAACGCCGTTCCATTTAAACTCCTTAAACGAGCACCGCCGCGAAATATGGCGGCGCGGATTGTTTAATATATTCGGCGAAGGTCGTTTTCCCGTTAAGCAGAGAGCCCCGTCGGCGCTCCCATCGAATCGCGTCGCACATGCATGCAGCTGAACTCGGATCAATCTGTAAATGCAAATGAATGTTACACAATGGAGCCCAAATATTTGCATTTCATCGTTAAGGTCGTTTGAATAACTCGGCTGCCGAGCTGCCCGGGCTCCCAAAGTTTACAATTCAAGTGCTACCTTCGATTAAAAATTCCGCTTTAATAAAGCATCCGCAACCATAAATAATCTCGATTAAAAAAAGAATTAATTTCAAACTGTATCGCGGCGGACTTCGTAAACATGCAAATATCCACCCTTTCCCCCGGTTCTTGCGCAAACCAGCCCCGCGTAATTAACGATAAACAGCGCCGGGCGTAATATTAATGATACTTCGCTAATGCCCGGCGAAAAGGAAGAAATCATTAGTATTCCGTGGCTGGAAATAATTAGTCTTCGGCTGGGTCCGACAAGAAACCTCCCATCCGATCTACGCGAACCTTTCGAACGGGGGTAGTAAGAAGATTTTCAGAAAAACGGGCGACGTATGTTAAATAAACAAAATTGTTGGCAGGACCGCGATTTTCCCTAGCTTCCTCTTCGATTAATTAAGAATTTGGCTCGTTATCATCGTGGCGAACCGTTCGTCTTCCAGAAAAAGAATTTTCGTTTGGGGGTAAAAACGCGATTCTAGGAATATTTTATTGGGTAATATGATATTGGAATATTATTCATTTTAAACTGAATAAATGTTTCTTACTATTACGTTAATAGTACTCATAGGACTTGAAGCTTCAGTCACTTGAGCACCAGGTGTTGATGTTCCGCGATTATTTCCAGAGCCTCTTCGTTAATTTCTATGATGCATAACGCTATTAATATACTGCTGAGTCAGTAGGCCTCCAATTCTAAAAAATCGCTAATCATTACTAGCCAATCATAACTCTGAATCACTGCTATAATCTTTAAACCCTTATCTACCGGCTCTTCACAAACGTTTACCTAGAAAAAATTCTTATCAGGCTATGAGCACGTTTAAACTGCAAAGTGGCTTGATAGGAAGCTATATAATACAAAGTATGCACATAAGTACACAGTCTTTATTCCTTGATTAAATTGACTAGATTTTGTCGATTGTCGTTCCAACTAATCGTCACGAATTTAAATTATTTGGAATTCGATAAGCAGATAGCTAATAATATTTTTAACAACCAAGGAGCATAATAATTTCCTTCAGCTTCCAGTGATCCACCCACGCGTTTCACTCTTCTTCCTTTTCTGTTCTACAAGCAGATCTTCGTCCTTTTATCAATTCATAGCGATTGTCATTGTGCAACTCCATCCCCTACAGATATTTCTACCAGTCCTCTTCCTTCTTCCTCGATTTTCACTATCTATCGAGCACACTTCGCGAGCATCCCATGCAGCAAGCATGAACACGAGGATTCAGAAGATAAAAAGAAGAGTGGCGTGTACAGTGTCCTGGAAAGTGGAGATTACAGCTGGAAGAACGATATTCATGGATAGCAAAATAATACGGTTCATCCCCATTTCCTTCTTCTTTCAAGCGAACACTAGCTATCGCGCATTTCGAGGCAGCAAAGTTCGCCAGGAAAAATTGGATAATTAGAAATCGTTTGTACAGGAAGCTCCCTCGAGAAGCAGCTTCGTAGGCGGCGCACGAAATTTAATTTAGGATGGAAAGTTGAAGTTTCCAGTCCCCCAGTAGCCGAAGTGTAATGAAAATGTGAGGCAGCGGGGTGTAATGGAAGGGTTAAATAGTCGAAAGTGAAACATCGGTGTTTTTCTATTTTACTTCACGCGTTCGCCAGAGCACGTCTTGAGAACGCTAATTGATTACCATGAAACCGTTCTATCATCCGGGGTCGATAAAACTGTAATTACAGCGTGCAGCGTTAATTCCGCGGATGATGTTTAATGCGATTAAAACTTGCCTCGGATAAATGGAACGTACCGTGATAATTATCTCTGCAAAATGTTTACATGAGACTGATAAGCCCGGCGGAACACCGAAGAACTTCCCTTTTAGTAACGTTAGACGCGGGACTCGAGGTACACGCCGGTGTTTGTGCCACCGTTTTCTCCTTAACGCTACAAGAAGGAGCGAGCTTATCGCCGATCTATCATTCTCTGATATCAGTTTCTCGTTCACTACGTTCTTCCATAGTTATCGTGTTTTCCATTGAATGCACAACAAAGGAAGCCACCAGGGTACTTCAGACCCCACTTGTGTCCCTTCAAACTTATCACTTTCTTAATTGTCAATTTCTTCCACAAGCTCAGGCAATATACGAATAAAAACGTATAATAACTGAAGACACCTCGTTAATGACTTTCTATCCATTTTAAAGAATAGAAACATGGATTTAAATTGCGAAAGAATGAAGTTGACTTAAGAATCTCTTTAAACAAATCTCTTGCAAAATGTAATAAAATTTACAATTAAATTCATCTTACAATTAAGTTCTTCTGAACACACTTTCAACGTTAACGATTTTTTTTCCCCATCCACCCCATTTTAGGAATAAGCTTATAGCAAGAGTAACTCAGAGGATGTTTTAATATCCTCCCGTTATTGTTTCTTTGATGCCGCCACCGGAGGTCGCGCAACAAAAACCCTTAAAACGCAATCGACGTAAGGAGCGAGCATCCTCGCAAAGACGAGATTAATATTAGCATTGTCGAGTGCTTTGCTCGCGGGAGCTTAACGAAATTGCTTGCTGAACGTGCATAGATTCATATATCTTCCGGTGACTCGGTGCAAAGGCGTAATTCGTGGCGTTGCTCGCCATATTGGTGTTCGCGGTACGAGGACACTCGACGCGAAACGTTTCAAGGGAAAGCGGTTCCTCCTGTATCGGAAGGGACGCCACCCATCCTCCCTCGGAGATAAGGAGGGAAAAGTAAGCCGGGGATGCCGGTGGCGCAATAAACTTCATTTAACGCTGGCCCGTTGCTTGCATTCCTGAACGCCGCCAGGGGTTAAAAACGGTGGCCCATTACCGCGAAACTCGCCCGTGTCCTGTTTAGAGGCAAACGTACGACACCGTTCGTTTATTACGTCGCACCTAGCCGTTGGTAGAATGCTGGGAATTATCCGAAAGTGCGCGTCTGTAGCTCGCGGAACAAATATATCTGCGGAGAAAAGAGGACGCGAGTCTTCGTAATGGATTTTTATTTACGGCGGTGGTATCGTTCGGAGTTTACCTCGTTTAGAGATACAAATAGAAAAAGACTACACAGTTATTGTGGTTTGTTGTGATTGATAACTGCGAGGTAGATTAAACCCTCCTCTTTCTGATAGGTTCTGGAGTAATTCAAGAGCAAAAGAAAATAAAACTGCATTTTATTCTTTAAATAAATTTGTACAATCAACTAATGAATTTTGTTGAATTTGCTTTAGAAATATTTTTATCCCTTCAACTCGACTCCCTCCATGATTAAATCCTGAGTGTGCTACTGACGAGGACAATACAAGATGTCTCCTAAGAATATTATCACAGCTCATATTAATGAAGTAGGTACTCTTACAAAATAATTAGGTACACACATTGGAGTCGATTATACCGATGATAACTTCGCACCTTCTTCCCCCTCCATATTTCTCCCAACCAGACACCCACAAACACCTTCAACAAATTCGAACCGAGTCCACAAGCAGCAGAAAAAATCTAGATTTTCGGTCACGTCTCCGACACCCCCTTCGCTCCTCCTCCTCGCCGTGAAGGCTCGTCTGCATGAAGATCACGGTATCACGGCGGAGCCATAATTTACGAGGGGCGAATCTGCGGAGGACACGCATAAACGTGAGAATGATGACGCTGATGTTCAGGGGCATTAACTTCCGCGTTGGTCCAAGCAAGGGTGAGATCGGCGCGGTCCGAGGGACGTGCGCGATCGCCCAGGCGAATAACAAATTGGATATCGCCGTGGGTTGAAGAGGCCGGAAATCTTTCGCTAACGACCACCGCAGCACCCTTGCCGTATTTGCATTTACATCGGTACAGTCGCTCATAAACATAATAATGCCGGGGCGAGAAAGGGGCGAGCGGGCGTAAAACGCCGCCGCGCGAACGTTTTCGATTCGCTTTCGAGAGTTCGAGCGCCGGCCAGGAAACTGAATTGTAAACGCGCGTATAATTTACAGCGGGCCCGCGCTCCTCCGCGTATCGCGCGAATTATACGCTCCCACGGGCGCATTTGCATGCGAGCTTAGAGGGGCGAGGGTGGTCAGCCCTTTTGCATACCCGGCGGACTCTAAATACGAGGCGGGCAGCGTCGCGACGCCATGATACAGGTGTAGCCCGCGGTCTGCTGGTGTATTTAGAGGCAGCAGGCACGTTAACACCTACGATTCTCGCGCGGCATCTGCTGCAAGTCGCGGGGCAAACCGCGACGGCAGCCGAGTGGCGGGGGAGTTGGCCAACTTCGCGCAATCCAAGTTTCTTTATGGGCGAGGGTGAGGCTTTGGAGAAGGGACTGGCGAGGAGCGGGGGATTCTTTGCTGTGGAGAGTGGAGCGTATAGAGTATGCAGGTTACAGGCTTGTAGAAGAACGCAGGGTGGAGTGTCAGAATACGTGTGCGGGGTTGTGATGATGAGGAGGAAGGATCAAGTATTAGCGTTGTGGGAGTGAGGTGAGAAGATGGGGACCTAGGAGGTGTAGAGTTGAAGGAAGGACTACAAAGGAGAATAGAAAGGACGTGTTCGTTTTGTTGTGAGCCAGATAGTGGATTTATCGGTGAGGCTTGCCTAGTACAATACAAGGGAACACCGCGAACCCGGACTCACCGATTGGAATGCAACTTTGTGGGTTTATAGAGTGACTCAAGACAAGAACAACGGTGTGTTTCATTTGTGACCTATCGCTCTTTAAGGGGGTGAAAACTAACCTCAAAGTCGAATTGGCACTTCTACTTTTTCGCGTATAACTCTCAAAGTACAACAGACAGAAAAAGATGTTTGAAACAAAAGTTTAATGGTGCAATAAGCGCTACAAACTTGCGTTAACAAAATTTTGAAAATAGTTTTAAAAAAGTAGCTGAATGAAAAAAAAAACATTTTTGAGTCCGGGTTCGCGGTGTTTACTTGTTAGACGCGGATGTTGAATGTAAGAACACGAATTGGTAGTTGAGGGAGAACTTGCGAGAGAGCGGGACCGGTTGAAACGGAAGGAGAAAGGAAGTAAAATTTATTGATACTTCTTGTGTTTCTAAATAAAGCTTGAGGGAACTTTAAACTGAATTTATGAGTTAATCAACCCCGAGAAAGGTACAGAAATTATTTCTAATCTTAAATTTCAAGGTTTTGTACCTCAGCAGGTTCATCCTACTTCAAACATAAAGAAACAGTTACGTTCCCAATGTTCTTTCTGTAATACCAAACGCGTAGTCACAGCAGTGTTTTGTCCCCGGTGTTCTCGGAAAGAAGTGGAGCAGTGTGACGATTAAAAGCTCTTAAGTACTCCGCGATACGGGGAGGAGTTTGAAAAAGACTCGTTGAAACGGTGAGCGCGCGCCTGAATGATTAAGGGGTCAAATAGACAGGGAATAATGAGGGCTGCCGTGTCGCAGAGGGTTTATCTTCAAACTGACGTTCCTTGAGACACTGTAAATCATTAATTATCCTCCTTGACGCTGCACTTTGAAGCGAGCCGTACAGAAGAAGCCTTTGGCTCGCGGAATCTCGGGATGTCGCACAAAAAGAAGCTAAATACTCCATCCAACCAATATAATATTCCCGAAGCTATATCCTACCTACATCTGAAAAATTCCCAATATCCAGGAAACTAATCAACCCTCCTCCCTGTCCATCCAATCACAGAAGCTCTGAAAAGAAACCACACACATTCACAAATGAGCCATCATTCCCAATAAGCAAGAAATTTTAATTTCTCTCAAAGAACCCGAGCTAACGTTACCAGGCTCGGAGAATTTCGCGCCCCTACGCGTTCCGTGTCAATTAGGCGGCAAGGAAGTAAACAGAGACGACATTCAAGAAGAGGGAGGGGTGCGGGGTGGGTTGGCGGGAAGGGGATGAAAATCGTGCGACTATGACGCGTCGATGCGATTGCACTTTCGCAGGATCATCGTTCACAACGACACGCTCTTAGGCGGAGTAGAGGTAGTTAGGCTCGTATTACATTTACGCGACGTGCCGCATTAATTTATTATCCTGTAGTCGCGTTAGCCATCGCTATACCGGCGCGCTCCTGTTACAGGCGCTAAGGTAATTATAACTCAACTCCCGACACGCGAAACTATGCAAAGCCAATCTAAGCCCCCGATCCGCCGTCCCTCCCACGCTTCCAATTCCCTCAGCCTTTCCGTGAGCATACCTTCCGTCGTGGCCTAACGTCTTGGATAACGAAGATCAGTGTCGTGATGGATCGATGCCCGCCTTCCTCCCCATTAAATCGCGTTCCATTCGTGGCTGCGGCCTCCCGAATGCTACCGATCGCGGGGTGGGCTCCCCCCACCCCGCGATGTCCATTATTTTCGTACCCCCAGGCTCGCAGATCGACTTTCGATAAATTTATTCAGTGGCGTCGTTCGTAATTATTATTATTATTATTATTAAACGTCTTTATTGCAAGCACAACAGATAACAACAAAAGAAAGAAAGAAAGAAAACAAGGACACGGAAAGGCGAAGTTCAGTCAAAGACTGCTTTTCAACTTAACCTAAATGTGTTGATTAATTAGTGAGTGGATTAGAGAGGCTCGTGTTTAGACGCGACTGAGGATTTAAGGGGTGCGGATTTGGAAAGGTGTATGGGTTACTGGGAAATTCGTGGTTGAAGATAGCTGGGAAGTACCTATTTGTTAAAGTAAATAGAAGAGAATTGAATATATTTCCGAGTTCTGAGTTCTATCAAATTCAATCTTACTTTTTAGTAATGCGAGTTGTTATGTGGAACAACGTGTCTCCTGGAAAAATACCCTGAGTTTCCTACAGCTGTTCGTTCGAAACTGCAACTGCAGAGCTTGCAAGCTGCAAGTTTCTAGAAGTTGAAGATTCATCGAGGAATGTAAGCAAAAGATCTAAAGGTACTCATCAGCGAAATATTCAAGGTTTTATAGAAGAATCATTCTGGTAATTACCCTAAGCGTTGTTTGTTCCGCAGAAGAAATTTTGCGAGGTTAATTTAAACGGTGGATCGAATAATCCCATTTCCACGACGACGCATCCATATTTAAAGGAAATTCAAGGAACCCCAAGCCAGAGTCTAAACTCTCTCGAGGCAATCCGCTCAAGATCTCGCATAAGCAATGTCGACTGTTTATTCCAGACTAAAATAAGCTTTCCCTCGCCGTCTGCGTTATCTTCGTGACTTAGAAAACGTCCTAAACACCCCGCTGCATAAATCAAAACCTCACAGACCGACCTAAAAGCCTTCAACGAATATTCCACAACTTAAACACAAAAAACTACAAGAAACAAATATTTATTTTAAGAAATATAAAACCGCGAGAGATTCTGTACAATCGAAAGACGAAAATCGTGGTAAATCGCGCAGCGACAGCCGCGTGAACGCGTGCGTGGAGTGTCTACCCACGAGGGATGGTAACGACCCTCTTAAAACGGCGCGAAAGTTCGTTTGCCTGATACTTCCGATACATTAAACCGCGGATTTGTGAGTCAGCCGCGGTATTCGGATTAGCAAAATTGCATTTTACGGCTCGCGACCGCATTCCCCCGGCTGGGGTACATAAATTTGCCAGCAGCGTCGTCTACGCTTCCTTCCTGATCGATCCCAGCTTCCGTTACCACCGGGACGCCGCTTCTACTGACTATCGTTTCGCGTTTTACAACGTCTTACGGCTCCGTGGCCCACAGCAACCCGCGATCGAATTCTCATCGTGTCGGCTGCCCGCCAAAAGCTTGCCTGGGGAACGGTTGATTTACGACCGGGACGCAATTCGGGTTAATCTTTTCCACGGGTAGATGAAATGGAATACTTAATATCGTCTTATACGAGGGATAAGCTCGCGAGTGAGTCTACGCGGTGAATAATGGGTGAATAATGAATGGGTACAGTGGATTTCTGTTGAGCTGAGAGCTTAAGGGAGTTCAGTTAGCAGTGATTCTTGGTTCGAAGACATGCTATGTTTAATTTTGAGGCTCTGTTTGGTGAACCGAATGTGAGGAATGAATAGGGTATTTTGGTTATTAAAAGAACGCTTCTTGTAAGTTTTTGAAATCCTCCAAGAGCTTTTGATTTGGAGAAATTCTGTCTCTAAATTCTGATAATGTATGTGACTGGACCAATCAATTTATCGGAGGAATGAAAATGCTTTTCAGAAGCAGACATTACTCTAAAACCGTCTTCTGACGAGTGAACACGAAAGTCGTCTCATTTTCGTCCGAGGTATCGCCATGTTTCCGCTTTCACCACGATTTTTACCACATCCCCTGTAATTACACAGAGACAAACAGACGTCGTGGTCTGGCCGACTGAAAGTTTGTTCGACAGAGTCCTGTGGCGTTCACGTGGCACAGAAATGCAGTATGATGCGGCTGTCTGTTGAAATTTGATCTTGCCGTAGCATCCAACGAGTTTTCAGTGCGTTCAGGTGTTCATCTTGCTCGGAACGCCATTGTTTCTCTTCCCAGAGGCGATTATCCCGAGGGTTAAAGTGCAAGGGGTCGTTCTTTCGTTTGGAGGTGAAGTTTGCAGGACACGCTGCAACGTTCCCTGAGAGGGGTTTTAAAAATTCAAAAATTCCTTGCTCCGAGGTGGCAGTAAATTACTGGAGTGCTGTGTTCAATCGTGGGATGAAGGTGTTGCAACTCAGAAGCAAGAAACTGCATTAAGAACGTGGTAGACGTTAATTGGCTTATGATTTATGTTTGTCGAGGGACACCTGACGTTTTGTTGAGAAACCTTTGCGAGAAGTAATTACGTTTAAATTTGTGAAAACGCTCGGGGCCTCTAAGTCGACTCGTGCTTTAAATTATTCGACTTCTTTAATTATTCCTCGACGCCTGCTTCACCGCTATTTTCAGTCTTCTAATAATTAATTACTAGTAGTGATAGACAAAGGTTGACTTTGAAACCTCACTGAAAATAACCTTCGAAAAATCAAACAGAATTTCTTTCTTATTTTAGAATTCCTGGTGCAAATACGTAAAATCAGTCATGCGGATTTTCTTCGAAAAACGATCGCAACTCTATCGCGTGCACGAAGGTGACGCAACAGTACCGTTCGTGGTACGTGTTCCGTCGCTTTGGAATAGTGAAGTGTTCACCGTGCCGTGGGAGCACTTTCTTGGATTTTTTATACGACCCAACCGCCAGTGGCTGCATTATGGACAGGCCAGGGCCACTGCCCTGGGAATTGTATTAAGGGAAAGACGGCAGATGCTGCCCTTAGGGAGGCTTCGTAACGTTGCGAGACGACAGACTTCCTGGAAACGTGGAACTTTTCTCATCTGGAGCACGCGCCCCTGACAAAGATGCTGATGAAAATTACTCTCGCACGCATATTGGATGAGAAATTAATTAATGCATTCATTAGTCTGTCTAATAACGAGTGTTTTTTAAAGGTAATTATAAAGGTAATAATATTACAAGGTTAATTATATTCTTATAAAGGTAATAATATTCAATTGATTTAATACTATAAATGGTAAAGAAATGGGTATAAGAAACATCTATGAGGCTGATCAAGTATTCAGTATAGTTTCAAAGTAGATCTATTGTTCTACAAACTATAATAGTATGTTTTGAAGATTCCTGAGACGAAAACCACCTTTCAGCACCTCAATAACTTTACATCCGAATTTGCATCGCTCCCGAAATTCAATCGGATAAAATTCAGAGCCAGGGAATTCGAAATCCTCTCCAAAAATCTTTCCAATCCATAAAACAAGTATTCCAGTTCCCTCTTCGAGGAACGATAGCGAGACCGTATATCAGCAAGCTTCTCCGTGCTGGCGGCGACCTACTGAGGCCACGGCAGACCTCCAGCGGAGCTTGCAGAAGAGGAAGCGACGCAGAAACCCCAGGCCCCGAAGACACACGCGAAACATCACGAGCAGGAAGCACGGACGAGCCAAGCAGGAAAGCGACAGCTCTCTGCGAACGTCGGATTTCGTATCCCGGAACGGATGGTGATAATATTTTCCACGGCGACGATGTGACAGAGCACACAGTCACGCTTCCGTGAGTGTCGGTGTGACGTGCGGCTTGGGTTTGGAATGATCTCTTGCCGGTTGCCTCGCTGCTTTGCGATGTACACGTCGGTTTTTAAGGACAAATTTTGTGTATTTGACGGGAGTGACGAGAATGAATAAGAGCAGTTTGGTAGCACTGCGTCTATTAAACTTGAGTTGCAGTGTGGCTGGATTAGATTAAGATGGACAAAGATCGTAGGTAAACAGTCTACCTGAGCTAGAAGATGGAAGATATTGAAATATGTAGTATATTACAATTCAGAAAGGGGTGATTACTAATTTCATCATTATATCTATACACAACTAATTTATATATAATTTATTTTAACCTTTCCTACATTAAAATTATAAATTTTTCAATACTCAAATAAATTATTAAATTATCTTAAATGAAAATAAATTTTAAACCCACAAATCTTAAAATCTACTCCCTATTAATAATAGTACAAACCTGTAGTTTATCCCACATATCATGTCAAATCAGAATGATGGAAGAAACTTCCATCGTATGAAGCTCCGTTTCCGCCTGACAAATTTGTCTGTATTCCTCTTAACAAATGTACCTTTTCAATTATCATCCTTCATTTACTCTTTAATTCATAAATTACTAAAAGTATCACACAAAATCACCTGCTCCTTGCAAATACTCCCACGCATCAATCTCTGCTCGCAACTGCTTCCAAGAAACCGCTATTCATCATGATGCAATCAAGATACAAATTACGCAGAAGAAATTGCAATATCTAAGTAACAAAGACCCACGTTAGCAGCCATGACGAGGTCACAGTGGCGACGCAGTTCACGAACGCATCGCAGAGGTTCCCCGCAGATAGTAGCAGCGGAGAAGGGAAACGGAGTCGATCACGTAGGCTCCTGGGGGTGAAGGTTGCCCGTGGGTGCTCCCAGATGGAGGAGGCGGAGGGTTCGGTTGAACAGAGTGGACGGAGAAGCGTGGTTTTCGGCGGATACCGAGGCGGGGTCACGTTCCATGGAAGTAAGTTGGCTGGCAAAGCCTTCGGGGCTATCAAACTTCGGCTTGATACATCGAACCCCAGCAACTTCTCGCGCCATATTCTCCCCCTGGTGCCCCCCTCCCCCTGGCCCCCTCTCCGCGAGCCAGGGACTGATCAGCCCCTATTGTGATTCGTGGCCTGCACAGACACCGCAACCTCCACCAGCGCCGACTCTATTTGCGGTGGGCGTTAATACGGGTGATGGAGCCGGTTGGCCAGTCGGCGTGTCTCATCCCTCTCGAACGATCAAGGGATGTGCCGTGTGGGGAAGCGAGAGAGGGCCTAGCGTGGCTTTTATTGCGAGGAAACGTGACCCGTTCCGCCGGGGACGCGGGACCCTGCGAACGGAGATTTTAGTGGGGGGAAGAGCCGCCTCGAATATTGATACCTTCGGATGTTGCAGCGAGATGGACACTGATTTTTGCGGGCACGTAGAGTTGCAGGGAGATGTAGCTGTGGGGTGCTACTTTCACTATTCTTCATTTGCGATGTCTTGAAGGTAGTGGTATAATTAAGACGAAGAACAAAAAGTTATTAGTGTAGGGTACAACTTTTCGCATTTGAGCTTTCGTTTTCGGGGTAATTGGGCTTCAAACTTTCGGGGTACGCGTGCGTCGGATTGTCAATTTCGAGATTCTAGGTCAGTCGGTAAATAAAGGTTTCTGCTCGTGTTTTGTAGTTTTGGGTTTTGGGAAGAGATCGTCTTTGTTATTTATCATATCTATGTATTGTCTAATCGGATTGGTAAGAGATACTGTTATTGATCAAGTGTCTTTAAACCGTCTCTATACAGTGGGTACAAAGAAACTTTGCAAAGCAATCACAGAACTTACAACAGTTGCGAAATTTACAAAAACATTTAGTACTTTTATAATGATTGATCAGAATTTTACTTAAGAGGTAAAGTCTGAGAGCTTAAATTACTCCCGCCGTCTCTTCAAAGGCGTAATTTTTAACTCCAGATAACATTGAAAAACACAATTAAAAGTGTATTTAAAAAATTGTTCCGTATACATTATAATTAATCTAATAAATTAAAAAAAGTTAGACATTGTTATTCACTTCATTCACTAAAAAAAAACCTGAATTTTGCGGCGTGATTACCAGAATGACCCCTTAAACTCGACAAGTGTCCAGTGACTTATGAGCGGTGTGTACGAACCG
This sequence comes from Andrena minutula, assembly GCA_929113495.1. NCBI lineage: Eukaryota > Metazoa > Arthropoda > Insecta > Hymenoptera > Andrenidae > Andrena > Andrena minutula. The sequence continues at coordinate 72,135,489 of OV815993.1, read as the reverse complement.
GTACAAGAGTTCAGCGCCTGACTACAGTCTCGCGCCAAACTCGTGCGCACACAGAAAAGTAGCATTCAGGCGCCAGCAGCGTCTGACCACGAGCGGTGCGTATCTACTTGCTGGCTTACTATTCCCGAGAGCAGACGAGTATTTCCCTTTCTGTACTCCTACGTCCAACAACGCATTCCTTTATCGAGAAAAACCTGTTCCCTAATATAACTTCACTCAACCGACTTCGGTTCAGACGAACCTATTAAAGTGGAAAGCTGGCGGAAGGTGTAATCCAAAATAATAGCATTTTGAATAGCCGAACGATAAATTCAGCTCCCTTTGGACCACAAGTTACAGCGAATTTACGTTGGACTGTTCGGTAATTCTGGTTTAAGCAGACGTAAATTCGCCAGTAACTGGCACGGCTTCAGGAACGAAAGAGCACACGCGTATACCAGCGGCGGGAACCGCAGAGCGGAGAGGAACGAGTCCAGGCACGGACAATCGTTAGGAATAAGTGGACACGGCGTTCGAGATAAAATACGAGCCTCGAAGCCGGGAACGAGGGGCGGAAACACGAGGGTACGCTATTAGATTATGGGTGGTCGAACAACAAGATTGCGGACGAAAGGGAAGAGGTCCATTAGTTTCGCCAGCCGTATCTTGCGCCGTGTAACTGGGTTAACAATTTGGCGCTCTTATTCTCTGTTGCCGACCTCTTCCCTCGTCGAGCACATCTGGAAAGGGGGAAGCGCGATTGGAAACTGTTCCGCGTTGCAGCAGTTAAACGCGACGGTTTGAAAAGTCCGTTTATTAATCCTGATAAAGTTCGCGAGGTATTTCGCGAAGAAAAATATTATCTGTAAGCGGGAGGAGATATGTGCGAAAGCAATAAAGTTTTTCAGGACAATTTGGGTTGGAATATTGATGCTGTTTTATTGGCTGCAGGTTCAATAATGTTTAAACTTTAAAAGCGATGTTGTAGTGGAAGAGGATAGAGTATCAAATATGCTAATTATGGTTCTATGTAAATCCAATCGAACACTATACGGGGCTTCTCACACAAAGTCACGCAGGTTCTGAGGTGTTAGATAAAGCATCCTTTGCCCGAGAATACCTCCCTTTACAGGCCAAGCTTCTAACTATACAGTCACTCAGGATGCTATGTAAAATTGTAATTAAGAAGACTCCAGCGATACTACAATCTTCAAAAGGAATGCACAAAAATGATAGACTAATAAATGATGTTCATATCATAATAAAAATACTAACCTCTGCCTGCATCGCATTTTTACGTCCACTGACGCGGTCAAAAACTAAGCTAGAAATTCTCCAGTTCTATCACAGACGAGAACAATTGAAGTATTCTAAGAGTGCCCGCTCGAGGTCAGCGAGCTGAGATATTGCCGAGAATTCAAATTTCTTGGCTCGCCGAACGAAGAGGACCCGGAACGCGTCGGATCGGGAAAGAAACCCGTCTCGTAATTCAAGGAACGGCAGCGAGCCTCGGTCACAGCGAGAAAAGAAAATATCGGGTATCAAATAACTGCATACTAGGTGAGCCGGTGCCCCAGGACAGAATTAAATTCCGTCGAGACACTTGAGAGCGCGCTGACTTCCCGTGGAGGGGTCGCTCGCAAGGGGTGGCTCTGCGATTTCATTCCGTCAGGAACGGAGGGCTCGAGAGCGTTTCTGGGGGGTTCGGCCGTCTGCGAGTTTGTGGCATCCAACGCACCCATCCCATTGAGATGTTCAGGATCCCATATCCCTGTCCATTCGACTGGTCCTCGGCGTCTAGAACCCTGCTGTAATCAAAGTCAAACCCTTCCGAATATATTACCAAAATAACGGTTAACGAATTTGTTTGTCTACTCTCGAGAAAATAAATGCGTGACAAATCGAGAATTGTGATTTCCTGGCGATCTTGTATTAGTTGTCGAGGCCTGTGGAATATTGGAAGACAATTAAGTATCTTAATCCTGAGTTACCATAGCTAAAGAAATAAAGAATCCTTGATTTTTAGCTGCTCTTCAAAAGTGCAAAGCTTGAAGGAAATTAGTATCGAATATTTGGCAAACGTTCTTTCTAAATAGATTACATTAGAAACAGATAGAACTTGAAAATATAATATTCCAAATCCCCATGGAACCATAGGAAATAACTCCTGGCTGGTTTCAATTCAAATACATGTAACCCGAGGATTTAACAAATTAAATTTCGTCTGAAAACACGAGACAGCAAAGGAACTCGACGCGGGTCGAGTCCCAGAGGGATGCCGTTGCTCAAGATCAAAAGAAAGCTTTAAGCAACGAAGCTCAGCTCGCCAACAACGGAAAGATATTCACCGATGGCGAAAGAAGAAATCATTTCCTAGACGTTAAAAGAACTAGAAAATAAGATCCTTTAATCCAGATTCCAATACTTGAACCAACACTGCAGCAACGCTGAACGCACAAGCGAAACTTTATAAATCTTACTATCGCAAAATCACAACAGAAATATGTAGGTATTCCTCTCAAAATTTAAAATTGAAAAACACTGCGTTCTCGATGAACCCGCGAAGGTCACATTAAAATCGCCAAGCTTCCTCGAGGTTCAACAGAAAAACGCATCCCCCGTTATCCCTTCGCGTATATACTCCACGGCGATTCGTCGAATCCTCTCGAGCGGTGGTTCTTTAGTTTCAGAGTATCCGGATTGGTCGGAGTGGTTCGGATTAAGCGAATCCGGCCCGCCACACGCGGGACCGCTCTTCCTCCTTCGCCGCGAGAAGGAAAGACGTTTAAAGGTTTTAGCTCTCCGGCGGGCTATATTTTTCTTCCAGCTGGCTGCTCCGTCCGGCTTCCACGATCCCGAACGGCGGATACACCTCGAAAATTTTCAGGCGATCCCGCATTAGCCGCGATCGCAACTCTGCCATGCCCGTGACAGATTAATTGGCCATCCTCCCCTTCGCGGTTCCTCTTCGAGTGCATCGACGTATCTCCTCCTCTCCCCGGCAAGAAAAAAGAAGCATCATGGAAAAATGCACTGTACCGTGTCTCGAGAGCATCAGGGCTTCGCGTTGATTAAGGAGCGCTGGAAATGCCCGACTGGAACACCTTGAATTACAGTATCACAGGGTGCGCGTTACAAAGCAGCGAGCCAGCATCCACCAAACTTCCCACCGCTCTTTATCTTGCCAGGGCTGTCGCGCGGATCGCCGTCGCGGCAACTCCTTTCTGCCCCGGAGCGAGGAGCGAACCGGAGCCGCGGGGCTCGTGGAAATTCTGCGAGCGTTACAAAGCCCGGATGCCGAATGCAAAACTTGCCCCTTAGTCGCGCGTACGTTCCATTCGAAAGTAGATTGCCAGGCGGTAACACTTTTCCCTGTGCCGCGTAAATGAGAGGTTATTAGGGCGGAAGCAATTAAGTGGGGCGCAATTGGTTAATTGGTGGGTCTCGGGTAGGAAACAGGGTGGACGGCCGGCAGGGCCACGGTATCCGAGCCCGGGAAGCGTTCGCGCAGTCTGTAAATTGTTCCTTCGGGTTGCAATTTTGTTAAGGTTCACACTCAGCGTTTCTTTCATAGCCGCCGGCCACATTTTCGAGAGAAACGGGACGGACTTGGATTTAACCCGCTTCCTCGAACGCGCTGGGTTTTTCTGACGGTTAGCCTTTATCCCCGTGCGCACTGAGACAATGAAGTCTTTTACTGCTGTTCCTTGCGTTGCTCTTTCAAGAGAAGCTTTATGGTAAGCGCCGTGGTGTGCTGAACGGAGGATGAACGCTGAGTGGGAGCAACATTTCCTGAAGGAATTTTAACGAATTTAAATAATGTATAGTGTCTTGGATTTTTTCTAGGCAGCCACCCTGCGACAGGAACACATGATGGCTGCTTTTTACAAAAGAAGAACTGACATTAGAGGTTTTATTGTCACAGAAACAAGATATCTTGTAAATTAGAGACGAAAACTATTATCGTTCTTCCTTCTAAGTCGAATATTCAAGGAACAGTTATTGAAAGAATCGTAGGTTAATCTTTAACAATATTGAGTTAAATATAGTGTATCATCTAGTTTTTATTAAAAAGTCTATAACAGAAACAAGTGAAAAATTACTACTTTTTAATATATTCTTTAAACAAACTGACATATTACAGATCCCCTTACGTGGCTAAATTTGTTATACAAAAATACATAAATTTCTGTAGTGGATACTTTCCAAGATATTCAGGCAAAAGTGTTTTTCATCTCCTAGATATGGATGATTGCCAATAAAAAAAATAGATGTCAAATATTTTCCCAAGATCTATAACCTACCTAAACTTCATCAAACTCGGCGTGTAACAATTGGGAAATGTCTCTTGTAGAACAAGCCGAAGAAAGGAAACGTGCTCCTTTGACACCTAACAAACTACATTAGCCTGCAGGTTCTTAGCAGCGCAGATTCGCCAGCGGAAGAAAATTAATATTTCACGGGCAGCCTACCCAGCTCGCTAATTAATTCGACTGTAATTAAATCGACGACGAAAAAGCGCACTCGCGTCGGGCATGCCAAGCGACGTCGTTCATTGGTGCTGGTAGAAACGATGGTATCGGTCGCGGAGCCCGATTTCGCCCCCATCTACAGGGCCGTGGAACATGGCCAAGAGGCGCGGGCCGTTAGGGGGAGCCGGGGAGGTAAAAAATAGAGAATAAGGAAGTGTAGGGACAGTAAAATGTCGTTTATAGGCCGATCGGATGAAAAGCGCCAGCGAACGCCCCCTTTATATTTCGCTCGGAATGGCTTCGTATCTGGACACAGGCTGCGGCCCTACCCCCGCGGGGATAGGGCGCATTATAATTCCCCATAAAACGTTTTATGATGACAAAACGTCCGTGAACGTCTTCTCGCGACGGCCATCGGGCGGAGGTTATAGTTTTAGGGACGATCGGGCAGTAAAACCGTACAACGTGCGCGGATCCCTACGCGGTGTAAACGCGCGAAACGTCTGATCATTGCCCTTTGTCCCTCCACCGTCCCGCGTCGAAACACTTATTTGTAAGGCCATGAATATCGCGACGGAGATGTATCGGACGTATCAGATCCGGGAGCAGAGCGGCTGGCAGCGTCGAGGACGAAAAAGCGCAGTCGTATTTCTGCTCCTTTATGGGCGGGGATAAAAGCATTCTCCTAGCGCGTTCCGGTGTCCCTTGAATAAAAGATCGACGTTTTAGCGGTGACGCTGCCTTCGATATAAATGATATTTAGAGGCAGCGGCGGCGCGATGTTCTCGGCGATTGTTGGGCGTCCTTCCGGTGGCCTGCTGTCACGTGCACCACCGCTCTGCTTTATATTCGGCGAATCGCGGGTAGTTTTATTTAAGGTAAAGGGGAGCGGTGTATAAAAGAGGAGTGGAACAGTGGGTCATAGAATTACATTTGTTGCCAGCTCGATGAAATCTCCGGTTGTAAAGGGCAGCCAGCCGAGAGCACTTCGCCCCTCGAATTTGAATTTCGAGGAAACCCAGAAATCAAATTGGATCGACGGTCGTGGAGGTAACTGAAATTGGCTATCGGTCTCCCGTGCCCGGTAATACTCACCTCGTTGGGTCGCCGCGAAATGCGGTAACTGCAACCGAACCGGAAGGTCGTCGAATCCGAGCGTGGCTGTTTGAGTCGAAGGCGAGGGGTCGGAAAGAAAGAAGACGAGACAAGTGATCTTGCTCTTTTTTTGTCATTTTTTTCAACAGGAACGTACGTTTATTTTGCACTGAGCAGAAATACAAGCTATTCATGAAAGATGAGGTTACAGCGGCCGCAAGCCCCCCGCCCCATATTCCTCTCCGCACCCGCCTCCCTTTCGTTTATACACAAAGGAGTCACTTTTACACGTATCCCCGTTCGTTACACGCAAGCAACCTCTTCCTCACACACTCTCTCTCTCTTTCTCGCTCTCTCTCTCTCTCGCTCTCTTTCTCTCTGTTTTCTCTCACCCCACCTCTCTCTCCCGTTCTCTCCCCGTTTCTCACGTCACCTCCTTCCCCCTCTCATCCCTCCCCAACCCTTCTCGAGTGTGCCCTTCGCGTTCGCAATTTGTTTTTCTCTCTTTTTACTTTACTTCACCACCGGCGCCCGTATCATAGAGCAAGATTAATAATTATACATGTACATATAATTACATTTTTGTGCATTATCATAATTTAATATACATACAGATGATATATTATATATTATATCTTAGAAAATAAATATATATATATTTTTATGTATATATATATATTTTTCAATATCGTTCGTTTTAATCTTTCGTGTAATTCTCCTTAAAAAATAACGATATTTACTGTACGCTACGGTGTTAATAAGAGCCACCAAGAGAGGAAAGAAAAGAATGAAGAGGAATAAAGTGCTGCGAGGCGGGTTCGAGCCGCTCGATTTCGCTTCTTTCTCTCTCTCTCCCTTTCTCTCGTAGACACACACAAGCACACGGTATACACCTCAACGGTTACACGTACATATACGCAACGGACACGGAGAAACACGCGACGAGCGCGCGCGCGCGCGTGCACACACACACACACACGCGGCCTCTCGAAAACTTTCTTTTTCTCCCTTTTTGCATACTTTTCGCCCATTCAATTTCCCTCCATTCACTCTCACTCTCTTACGCTCTCGCTTCTCCTCCCTGCCTCTTTCACCCTACAGCTTCCTTTCATCCCTTCTCTCATGCACTCCCACTACCAACCCCCGTTCCGCTCGATCGTTCTCCCAGCAATTTTTACGCGATTCTGAGGTGGCCAACGACCTTCAACTCCTACCCCCGGCACACGGGGTGACGATAATTTCGCGACGCGGGTTCGCTGAACGAAAACTGGCGACACTTTCGACAACCTCGTTATCGCGAGCAGTCGAAACAGGAAATTTTAATAACGTAATCTTGGACTGTTCCTTTTTTTTTAATTTTGTGGTTGTCATCTGTGATAAATTAACGTCATCGTTGAAAAGTTGTTTCGTACGAGGTGTTCTGAGATTCTTACTGTAATGGAAGAGTTGCCGAGTCCTCGTATAAAAGTGATTAGAAAATGTAAATTGTGTTTGTGACCAATTTAATACGAGACTTCTTTTACCAAGAAACGGAAACGATTTTCAATGTTCAGTATTATTCAGTGTTATTTGTTCAAGCGACGAACCACACTGTCTCCACCCTTACCGCGAATTGCAAAACACCCCGTATACATGAATTTCCCACATCACACAGAAACTTAAGGCATTCTTCGAACACAGCTGTATAATTCCAAGCGCCCGTAATAAAATCGCATTGCCCCCGCGCCCGTCGCCAAGGGGTTGACCAACGTTCAAGCGAATTTTGATTACACTCCAACGAGATACGCTTCGCGATAACACTGAGACTTTAACACTCTCTCCTGTAACGAATATTACTAGCCTAATAGGACGTCATGCCGTAGGACGAGCCAATCCCGCCACAATTCATAAGCTCGGCGCAAAAAACGACGACGGTAACATTCTTACGAGAGAGAATCCCGGACTGCCCCCGAAGTACCCCATTTCCCTCGCCACTCTGCCCAGAAATTGCGCCGAGGAAGCTGAAGCGCTCAGCATTTTCCACGGCCAACCTCGGCGCGGCGGCGAGCGCTCGCATAAAAACGAAGCAATCGTGTCCCGTCGGGAAGCGGCCATCGCATAAGCTACAATATTCCGTTGATTACGAAAAGAAGCGCCCGCGGCTCGGAGCGGATGGGCCGGCTCGGCCGCTAATTCGCACCTAATCGCGATCCTACTAAACGACGAATCGAGTCGGTCTCCGGTCGATCACGAGCAGGTGGTCCCGAATCGAGTCGAAACGCAACGACCTCGACGAAAGTTGGGATCGGCAAAACATCAACAAATTCGACTACCACGATTCCCGTCCCCTAGATCTTTTCCTAGCGCCCATTTTTTCTCCGCAGAACGACGACACTCGCGAGCGTATTAAGTAAGTACTTTCGCTTGGCGCGGGCAAACGATCACGCAGGACACATTCCATCTTTAGTCTGGGGATTTTTTAGATTTTGGTCGGTGCACGGTGATTGGCGATTATAGATCAAGATTTTGGAATTGTATGTTTGGTTATTGTGATAAAGGGAGTTTGTTAATGTAATACTGGGCAAGTGGTGGAATGGCCTGGGCGTGAAATCACGTTTGCGCCAGTGAAAGGTAATTAACACTTTGAGCATGTTGATACCTAAGGAGTAATGTTTGTGTCATGTGTTTTGTGATTTTTAAACGTCAAAGGAAACAGCGACATGATATGAATTAAATAAAACAGAAACAGGGTAAATTCAATTTAATTTGAAATTTAATTTAATTAGTCACTTAACTCCATTATCAATTAAAATTTTTGTTTAACTGTTTTTCTAAAAAATAGTGTAAAGTCGGCATTCTTCACTCCTTGAATGTTCAGAAAATTGTATGTATAGATTACTGAACCTAAGAAAAACGAGTAGACAAATGATTAAAAAATACTTCTGCATTAGTCAAGGCCAGTTAATTCGTCGCAAACATTTTCAAATACGCAGAGGAACTTTCCCAGTAAATAAATGCCAGAATCAGAAGATTAAGTCAGACTCAAAGTGTTAATTATATTTCGAAGGAAATCAACTGACCATTCGATGCCTATCCTCCACCACACATTAGAATACCATTTCCATGTCACCTCCGTCTGCATTTCCGTATATATTTAAGTGGCCAATTGACTTCACCCCGACTACAGCTGATCGCTTCCCGTCGAAGACGTCGCGGTCTTGAAATAACCGACACATAGAAGGAGGACTTTGTTCTGTGTTGAAAGCAAGCTCACTCAAGCACGATGAGAAATTTGTTTATTAATGAATTATTTACAAAGCGCGGCCGGCCCGGTCGCTCCGTCAGCCGAATAAAGAAGCGTGCGCCGTTCGTAAAACGCAAAAAATCTCTAGGCAGACAACAATCAGGATCGATGGGAGGGGCGCTGGGACAGCGGGACGCGTCCCCTCGATCGACGAGAAAACATCGTCCGTGGATTCGCGAGCACTCGGCCGAGGACGCTTATCGAAAATAATAAAAATAAAGTCCCCGGTCCCGTGGCGAACCTGCGAGACACTCGCGTAAAACTGCTCCCAAAATATTATCTCGCCCCCTCCCCAAACCCAACCACCCAAAAACCCCCGCCCTAAAGGGCAACGGCTCGTTCGATCGACGTCCTGCGGCCTTCGTCGCGCCTCCCATCGATCTTTCAGCGATTTCGTGCACACATCGAATTAAAACGCTGGAATCGCAAAGGTACGCAGGAAGAACGTTCTCTTTCTCTCGTCGTCGTCGAGCTAACCTCCGGTTACACTCTATCGATCGACCGATCCGAGTTTACAAGCACATTCGCTTGTACTCCATCGTTCGCGAGTTAATTTAAACGGTTTTAAAAAGCCTTTTACACAGCGTCCCCTCTCGCGACTTCTCTCTACGACGAACAAATACGGCGGTGTGACGTTGAATGTAAAGAAGGGTGGCGGGTAAGTAGTGCTTACGATATTTAGCAGCGATATCAATGACACAAGGGCTGATTAATCAAGGCTCTGGCGTGGAGCAAATAATTTACGTAAAAATTTCCGCGTCGAGTAGGTATTGCTCCTAAGAATAACCGTACACGCTCGTCCTTTGTCCTCCGCTTTCTATTCGCCTAATTTCTCTCGTTTTCTACTTTCGCGCAGCCGCCCCCATTCGATTCTCGACACGCTCCTCACGCGAGATACACCTCGATACTCACTCACGCATCCGGTACAATTCAGCTGCTTTTGTACATGTTCCTTCCTCACGCACGTGCACGCAGTCGCGGTCTTTCTCTCACACAGGAATTCTCGTGGCACCAGTTCGTTTCGATCGAGCAGTAATGATCGTTACCTGACGATGTTCCTTTGGGAAACGAATCGAAGGACCGAGAAGAAGAGAGGAGGAGAAGAAGAAAGAAATTGAGTATGTACCAGATCATTGAATACCTCGGCAGCTCTTTCGAGAGTTGCTTTTGTATCCAGTGACAATTTTTATAGGGCTGGTGAGCCTCGACAAGGGTTTCAATATCCATGGAGGTTCGACTTGATCCTTTATTCATTCGAATGATTGATGGCCTTGGATCGCTGAGAATATCTAAACACTTCTGTATTAGACTTATATACTACGAGAACTTTCAGTTTGGAGCCTGGAGGGCTCCAAAGGTACCAGTCTTCAAGTCTATCCTTCTCTAAAATCCTTAGAACCTTCTATCAAACTGAATTTATTTTACCTAAATAGCCAAATTGCCTTTTCCCTCAGAAAATATTCCTAAAACTTGCGATCCAAGGCAACACTTTCGATTGCAGAAAGCCGAACGTCCAGGAATGTCAAGATGGATCGACAGCAGGGATAACTGATAGAGGAGAAGGTTTGAGGCTGCAGGGAAACGCGAAAGGGCGACAGTCGATTGTAGGGGGCACGTAACAGGCGTGCCCCTCGCCCGTGCCCTTGTAAAATAATTCGGGGCTCGATCCCTTTTTTCGGGGCGTAAATCGTTGGAGGAGCAACAGCCATTCCGTTCCTTGCTGGCGAGTCGTTGTAGCAGAAAATTATAGGATCTCGTGCTGAAGGGTTTCGAGGCGAGCCTCTGTCCGTAATTCTGCGCCGTTCCGTGCCGCCGGTCTGTTCGTCTTTTCTCGTCGGATCTCGCGTGTTTCCATTCGGGATCGTAGGCCTGCGTACGTGTAAAGAGCAATTAGGCGTTGATTCCAGAGCGAGAGCGAGCATTTTTCTTCCCTCAACCGGGGGCAGACCACCCGTCCCTTTCAACGTCCACGAGACGTTCGACAAATTTCTATTCTTTATTTTCGGTCGCGGGAGTTTCGAAGAATGTGGCTCAATTTTCGGGTCGTGTCTCTTTTCTCTTTTCTCTTTCCATTTCCGTTACGTACGCTCGTTCTTTCCCTCTCTTTCATATTTACTCGTCTCTCGTGGCTTTTTCCTTCCACCTAACTACTATCGGTAATCCTAACGGAATACTCTAATATACATTTACATTTACATTTATATATAATATATATATTTATATATTTATATAATAATAGCCGATACAAATATCACATGTGATCACCTACTAGACTCGTTACACGAGCTCGCTACTCCATTGTACAAAACGTCGAGTCTTCGGAGAATTTGGAACCAGCGCGAAGGTCTCGACTATCGAAAGTCGCGCGGGTGCGTGTGTAAATATTAGTCCCGATACTTTTTGGAAGGATGTCTTTGTTAGTCTGCTCCGTTCGTGTAAATTTCCCTTTCTCTCTCTTCCTGCTTCTGGCATTCTTTCGTTCTCTCTTGTTCTTCTTTTCAAACGAGCCATCGAAGGACAGGGTTCCCTAGTAATCGTATACAGTACAATTCGCTTCGCCTTTGATCCGCCAACGACCGTCGAGACCGTTTGCAACGACGAAACCTCCTTTCCGTTTTCTCTTTTCTTTTCTAGCCGTTTCTCCTTTTTTTTGGTCGCGCTGCTCCGTCGATTTCGTTCTAAATTTAAAAAACGTGTACTGGCTTAATCGCGCTCGTCTCGATACGCGCTCCCGACAGCTTTTTTTATTACAGACGCCTTTTTTCCAGCTCTCACGCGGATCCACCGTGCGCGTTCTGTACTCCATACTCGAACGACTCGTGGCGCGAGGCGTGTGTTTATACAGCGGCCTACAGAATACAAGGGCGGACACATTTTCAGCCGGGGGGTCAGGGGACACGGGCCTGACACGATCCCCGCATCAACTTTTGCTGGACAAGCCCCAAGAAGAGCGGTGTCGAGGGATGTCTTCTCAACGAGGTGATCGATAGCTCCCGGGGCACACGGTTTCCCCATTTCGATCGACGCGCGGGAATATTGAAGAAATTGTTACTAACATTTCGGACGAAATTTGAAGCCGAAGAATCTTGGAGTTTTTAGTGATAAAAATCCGTTTCTGATTTAAAAACATTTTTATGCTTACATTAAGTCAGACAGTTTTAAAAATGGTTATTGTTACAAGAAGCAGAATTGAGTTTGCTAGTCAATATTTCCCAAAACGTCTTGTTTCTTTTACGAAGTCTGTAATCCCGAGAAATTTAAATGCAATACTTTGAATCGCCTGATATTTTACGAGTAGAGTTGAAATGCTCCAAGTCTATCAATCACCTCGGTGAGAAATCGAAGAAGTAGCAGACACAGCGTCAACAGAAGAAGAAGAATAAGAAGAAGAAGAAAATTGCGCCGAGAGAAAGGTGCGACGGCTGCGCAAGCGTATTCTTCGTTCATTACAATTACTTATATTCCCCGGTGGCGGAAAAGCTGCGACTACAAGACGCTTTTCTCCTTCAATCTCGTCCTCTCTCTTTCCCGCCCGATTCTCTCCGAAATCTCGCTCTCCCTGCCTCTCTAGCACACGCACATCAAGTGTCTCGTTTCCGCTTAATTGTAATACAAAATACTCGCATTAAAGTTTCTCCACGTCTGTTTGCGCGCTGGATCACACGTAATAAATCACATTATCATAATATGTTAATATTCACAATTATACAAATAGAGATGTATACACAACGAGGTACAGAATTCCAGAAAAATGACAAACACACTCGCTCTCGCAAGCTTCCTCTCACACTATTCAATCATCTCAGAGCAACTACCACCAATCACAGACAAACCTTCATTCTCTCCCTTCAAATCGCACAAAATGGACCCCATTCACGCTCGCTCTTGCCCCTCTCTTACACCCCTCTCGCTCCTCACTGCGTATAATGTAATTTGTTATATACCTAGAACACACCGTTCGTTTTTTTTTTACGTACAAGAAGAAACGTCAATAATCGACAGTTAATCGTGGCTAAAACATAGAGCGTTGTCGCATGCCTGTATAAAATCCCTAAAAATACTCTATACCCTACCATGAATCGTGTCGGATGACGATAGTGACTATGCGGTGACTGTTGGCTCGTTTTCCATTTTTTTTTCCTTTTTCGAAATCGATCCCGAGGCTCGCGCCGCGAGAGGCGTTTCCTTTTTCAATCTGGGAGCAACCACTCGCCATGAAATTAAACCGGAGGTTTAAGGGAGTCCCCCATGATCAGCGAGGAATCGCAGAGTCGCTCGCCCTCGCGGCGACCACCTCGAGGATCGAGTGACGGCCGAAATCGTTCGGTTCCATTTTGTTAGGCCTCGAGGTAGACCGACGACGTAGGGGTTGGTCGAACCCCAAGCGTCGGTTCTCCTGCACCTCGTGAAAAGCGAGTTTCTAACGGAATGCATTGTTTGCCTCTCTCTCTCTCCTCACCCGACTTTCCCACCCCATCGCCTGCCATCTCCCAGTTTCTCTTCTCATCTTTCTCCGTTATCGGATCCCCCTCTGCCTCGTGCTACATCTTCTCCTCCCGTTTCATCCCCTGCTCCTCAAGACGCGCGTGAATGTACTGTATGCAGTTGCGTACGGATGCCAGTGATCCTCTCCCGAATTGTCGGACGTGTGTGCTTCTTCGTGCGTGACCGTAATTTCGCCGCCGTTCGCGGCGCGGGTCAGTGTATCGAAAGATTTCGAGTCGATGTGTAATCGCGTCCTCTCGCGCCCCCTGGTCGCGGCCAAGACGGACGGTCGTCCGGTACACAGCTCGAGACGGACATTCCAGCTCGTTGCTCCGAGTGTTCCCTCCGCTGCGTGCGTGGTGTGTCTATGTGTGTACGCGTGTCGGTGTGCGTGCATCGTGTAAGAATGAGATAGAGACACGGAGAAGGACGGACGCCTGTTAACGCGTTGCGCCCACCCCCAAGTGATTTTCTGTTTTGTTCTTTGCTTTACTTAACTCGTTGCACGATTTTTACAAGTCTTTAAATGCCAAAGGTCACTTTTTAAAAATATAGGTATCTCTCGACTTTGTATCCTCTCGTCCCCTCTCGCTCAGACTCTCGTACACTTCTCTCCCCCACTTTCCCTAAGCACGCGCTTTCACCTCCTCGAACCCCTCACGCGTACCCACCTCCCGCCTCTCGCCCTTTCTCTCCCTCTCTTTCGCTCGCATTCTCACACGAATCAGTCCCCCGTTAATCATTTAAATTCCCCCCTAATTCCCTAAAGATAACAGTAGTTACTTAATCAGTTCAGTTTCGTAGTGCATCGAATCGCTCCTTTCCCCCCTCTCCCCCTCCTCGCAACGCGAGGCGTTCTCATCGTCGACGCGAGCGGGCAGAAGTCAACTTTAATCAAGGAGTCAGTGGACAGTTGCTAGATTACAGCGGGAAAGAAAGTGGATCCTTCCGCGGAACGAGTGGTTTCGAGTTTCCCCGAATTAGTTCACCGATTTATCACCGTCGAAGCGTTCCTCTATCCCGGAAAAAATAGGGAACCTTTGAAATAGCGTCTCCTCGACAATTTTTCTAAAAAGAACGAGCATTGCCGTCGACGAGTGTCTCGCGTTGCTTCTATCATTAATTCAATTACCACCGCCACGCGCCGTTACCTCGACGATGCATCAGCAACGACTTCCCTCATCCTTCGGAGGAGCTAGACGCCTCTGAACTCACCAACCGGCTACTAAACGCCGCGAGACTTTCCCTCGCGACACAAGGACACCCTTTCTCCCTCCTTTACGACTTTTACATAACCGTCCCGCGTCTCGCCAGAATTCTCTACAATTTCGCGGTAATTCGAGCAGAGATAGTAGCCCCGTCGTATCTTTCATCCCCCTCTATCTCGCGTCTCCCGGCTCCCCCGTTTTGTACACGAAGCGTCTGGTTGCGTCTCGCCTCCTTCCCACTTCCTTCGCCCTCTCTCGTTCGATTACTCGTGCCTCTCATTCGCTCGCCCATTCGCACCTCGCTCACTCTTTCGCGCACTGCTCCCCTCGCTTCCGCTTAAAGTCTCGTAATGTACAATTACTATACAACATGACTGAAAATAGCTTAGACCACAATAATACAATTACAATCGTGCTGCGTCCGTGTGTGTTTCGCTTCGCCCTCCACCCCCTTCCGCCCTCATCGCCGCTCGACCCTCCACCCTTTCCCGTTCTTCTTATCTATACGCTTACACGCCTCCATCCGTCTTCCCTCTCTCACGCTCCTAATATTCCCTCGCATCTCCAGACCTCCCTCCCGACCTTATTGTACGCGAGTATCATAAAACACTTATGTCCACTTATCGTACCTCGTACAACGATACAGCATCATTTTCTAAAAGGTTCCTTAGAGTTTCTCTTAGGTACTTACATCTCTATCTATGTATATCCACCTATCTATATTTATAGACTTTTTCTTCAATTTTATATATAATAACTCTCTTTTTTTTAACACCATCTCCCCCCAAACCCCCCCTTGTCCCAATCAATTTCACTGCCCTCCCCCTTCGCCCGTGCTCTTTCCTCTCATTCTATTTATCTGGCCTATCTAACGTGTCTATCTAACCGTCTAGCTATCCATCTATCTATCTAAACTTCTAACTACCGTTTATTAGTTTCTTAAGGTGTCCGTTCACGCCTTTATTACCTGCCGCACACTCTCCGTTCCTTAATTACACGCGCATCCCTCTATTCGCCTAAGAACAATGCACTCGCGTCCCTTTCGTCCGAACGTTCGTTATATCGTATATATTTATTTATATATACATATATATAGATATATATGTATATTATGTATCTACAGGGTTTCGTTGGTCGCTGGGATAGAAACGCGCGAAACGCTCGTGGGGATCGCGGCGGAGGATCGCCGAGAGGATCGTCCGTCCCCTCTGTTACTTCTAAAATCCCTCGAAATTTCGGGAGCATGGTGCCGAAATTCGCCATCCCCCTTCGACGAACCAAGGAACGGGGGACGGATTTTCTGGCGAGTGACCGTCGCGATCGCGCCACGAGCGTCGTCCTATAGCGGCCTCGTTTCGACTCGCCTACCAGAGACAAATGAAAAGAAAGAAATCTGTATAGAGAAAAAAGAGGGTGGTCGCGGAGCGTCCTCGAGTATCGCCGCGCCGACACCTCGCGAATATATATGTATATAATCATATATATATACATATATATGGCTATCAAAAAGACATCCGGCTCTCGTGATCCTCGTTTACGCCTAAATCTTGTAAATGCTGCGTATATAGATTTTACTTTATTTATAATTATCATCCGTGAACATGGTAACAAATAATGAAACATTGACAAAAATTGCACAATATACAAACTTAGCGTCCTCTTGCTCTCTCTCTCTCTCTCACTCTCTCTCTCTCTCGCTCTCTCTCTCTCTACCTCCCTTTTCACCCCTTTACCCCCTTGAATTTCTGTCTGTGTCCGTTGCACCTCCCCCCACCCCGAAAAACACCCCCCAACCACCCCCGCCGACACGGAATCGATTTTTGGAACACATTCTGTCGCGAGCAAAAAGGAAACGCACACTCACGCAACAGCCGCGCGATCACCACGTGCACATGACATCGAATTTACGCGCGCGTGCACTCACGGCCGCGCGCGCCCACGCCTGCCAGCATTCATACCCGCATACACACGCGTTCGACGCTCTCGTTCAGTCAGGCTTACTTACAGTAGGTACGGTATTCGTTACGTTCTACGTGCATTATCAGTTAATTTATTTGGCCACTGAATATTTAAAATTTTAGTTTATCCTCGCCGAGAGCACGCCACAGCGGCGCCTCTCTCCGCGCCGCCGTCAGGTAAAGATTTCATTTGAATCCTCTTCAGCGGAGTCAACTCCCCTTCCCACGATCGTTCTGGATCTCTCGGTGATTCATTTCTGTGTCTCTTTTCCCTTTATCGTTTATCGTTATTACGCTACGCCGCTACTCTATCCTCCTCTCCTCTCGTTTCGACGAGCGATCTGCGGATCGATTTCCATCGCCTCCGCCGTTCGTCGCTTCCCTGCCTCGCTCAGCTAAGACGCTCTTCTTCCCCGCGGGTTCGTCTCGCTGTCTCGTGCCGGACGCGACTCCGCGTCCGCTTGCGTCGGTGGAGAATCGATGATTAGCGAGGCAACGGTGCGCCGGGGGTGAACGCGGGATGCTCGCGACACGCGAGCCGTCTGTCCTCCGGGTCGCGGGGGTTCGCGCGCCGCGCTCGCGCGCACGGGAAAAGGGGCGACGCGCGGCAAGAGGGGCGAGTCCGACGCGTGGAAACGGTTCTAGAGCTTTGTGCGGAATGTTGCCCGTTTTATTTTGTCCCTTATGTATAATATATTGTTTCGGTGAGTAAGACGAGAATATTAAAAAATATATTATATATTTATACTTTATTTATTTCTGAGTTGAGCCTCCGACAAGAATCTTGGCCCGCCCGCTCCGAGCGCCACGCGTCGCCCCCTCTGCCCGCACGCGCGCGCGCGCGCGCGCTCTCTCTCAGCGTTGCCCCGGAAGCGTGAAACGAAAGGGAGTGGGAGAACGTTCGCCTACAAAGCAATCGTACAAAAGTACAAAGTCAGATTTTCCGTTTCGTATCTTTTTTTCTTTTTCATTTCTTTTCGTTCTAGTTTAAAAACCATGGAACTCGCGCGCGCCGCTACGAAAGGGGCCACGTTTCGTGGAGCTTTCGAGGAGGAAAGGCCTGTGCGTCGCGAATCAATCGAGTCGAACGAATCGCGGTCCTTTCATCCTCAAAGCTCGCTGTTAAACAGGTCGCAAGGGTAAAACGGTCGAATCCACGGTGTCCCTCCGCGCTCGCGTCGCATACGAAGCGATCGGAACAAGGATCGAGAGGGTAGGCCGGGGAGGAGGGCGCGGGGGTTGGGGAGCAGACCCTCGCGATACAATTCGCACTGTAAATTCGGGATTAGCGTGCGGGCAAACTTTGCTTCCGTCGAAACTGGCCGAAATCACGTATTCAATTACGTACGGCTCGTCCTGCTCCTCCGTGACCCCCGACACCCCCGCCCCCTCCGGCCCTACTGTTCCAACACTTCGCGAATACAATTTCGATTATTGCACACTGTCGAAGTATCGAAGCCCGAAAGCGGCCGTTTGCGCGCTCTCAACCCGCGCGCAGCTTTCCTCGAAGCCTCTGCTCGTCCAGGAGAAGAAACGGGGGTTGGGGGAGGGAACGTGTATACGTATGTGTGTGCGTATATTTATGGGAGAAGAGGTTGGTATGAAATGGAGAATGGAAATAACGTTTGGCACCGACAGACAGCATTATTGTCCTCGCGAACCGGGGATTCCTCGACGTTTCGTTAAACCGGCCGCCGAGCGCTTCGATACGTCGACGTGTCGAGTGGTCTCCCGAACTTTCGCTTCCCCTTTACAGGCGTTAGGTATCGGATGCCGGGGATTCGACTGTTTCACGGGAGGCGGACGGCTTGCGTGGTCGCGCGAGCACCGTTGCCGTGAGAACGGTTTCCGTCTCGTCGGTAGTCTGCTGCTCTCTTCCCGTCCTCGGAGAGGTCGCCTCGCCGCGACGGTATACAGCGTGTTCTTAGAATTTAATGAGTTGGCAGTGATTAAAGGTCCCGGGACGAAGGTTGCCGCGGGCGTGCAGCGGCGCTCTCGAGCCGATCGTCCCCGATGGCTTCGCCTGAACGCGGCCCGCTGCATCGCCTCCGCGCGATCGTTGCCGACCGTCGACCCGCCTGCTGTCCCCTTGGCCACTCCGCGTGGAAGATACCGTCGAGCAGCTTCTCCAGCTTCGTCGCGAAGTCACCCTCTTCTCTGCGCGTTCGACCGGGCGGACCTGCCACGAAGGGGAACGGGAAAGAGCGCGGGCTACCCGGTTGCGACTTCCCATCGCAACGGCTTCTGGACGACGTGGTCGCAGGCTCTGTTGTCCCGACGACGAGGTGCAACGCTGTCGGGGCTGGTGCTTCGTGGAGAACGACCCCCGCTGATCATCGATCTGGTCGGTGGAGGCGTCGAAGTGTATTGGTGTCGGGCGATCGCACCGATGAGTCGGATCATCGAGTGGCGGGGCTCGCTGGAGATCGTCGGGGATCCGTGGAAGAAACGCGATCACGAGGACACTGCGTCGCTCGCGGCCGTTGGGGATCCTCGGGGAGAAAGGAGCCTCGTTCCCGTCGGTCCTGGGGGGACCGCCCCGTGCGCGGAGGACCGATCACAGAGGCGATCGATTACACGTGTCTCTTCATGTGGAGGGCTAGGTGATCGCTGCGAGAGAAGCATCGGTCGCAGTGCCTGCACTTGAACGGTTTCGCGCCGGTGTGCTTGCGGTAGTGGCGCGTCAGCTCGTCGGATCGCGCGAACCGCCACTCGCAACCCTCCCAGCTGCACTTGTACGGCTTCTCGCCTGAAACAAAACGGAAAAGAGAATGTTCAACCAGTTGCTTTCACTTCGCCGCTCCAACTGCTGGCCGGTTCCTGGAAACGTTTCATTAAGGCTAATCAGTAGACTCTTTAGAGGGAGAGTACTCAAGGAAGGTGTCTTTTATTTACTGTGACCTACTGAGGATTATTCAAGCTAACATGGAAACTTCATTATTTTTGTAAAAAATAGGCGCTGTTTGCTAGCGATTCTATCTCAGCGAGAATTCACAATCCTAACTGACTTCTGATTCAACTGAATACCTTCTGTGTTAGTAACCGGGGCCGAAAATTGCTTAAGGAAACATTTACCCAAAGTAAATTACCAAGTAACGACGTCCAACGTTAATTAACACGACTGAAAGCAGTCGGGGGTGGTGCCCAACGTTGCCACCGTCGGCGATCTAATGAACTTTATGAATGCCAACGTCATAACCTACCGATACTTCGCGACACAATGCACACGGCTGCCGCCTTGCGCGGAGAAAGGGGTTTTACCGTGCCGAGCACGGGGCTGCTCTTAAAATTACTAAAACCAAGGGGGTGCATATAAAATCCTGCCGGCTACGGGATGGCGGAACGACGATAAACCGTGGAGGGTTGAAGGCGGCACGTGTGCCGCGTGTACGACGACCGTAGTCTGCCGGGGGATGATCACGGGTGGGGGAGGGTCGACGCATTATTAACCCGTAAATAATCTATTCGGTAATATGAAAAGTAACTGACGTTGATGAGGCCGCGACGCGCAACGGAAAATACTGACTCGCCACCTGTGGCGCTTAACAAACCGGGAGACTTTACGCGACGGAAAGTGGGGGTGGAGGAAGAGGACGTCGGAAGGGCGGACGGCTTGAATCGCGCCGGAGGAAACGTCGGGGTGAAGTGCCTTTAGCCCTGCGATACGATTTTCGCTAAATAAAACAGCTGGTTGAAAACAGAGGAAGCCTCGAGGTCTGAGGACTACGAAAAGTCTTCGAGACTTTAGACCTATTGAGCCTTGAAAAAACTTCGAGACGTTGTCTTCGGGGGACTCGATGACAAAAGGAGACTTTGAATGACACCTCCAGGGACTGGGGGAGCTGAGAGACTTCAGTGATTATCGCTGTAGCTTTGAACCTCCATCGACGGTTCGGAGGAGGACCCGGGAGGGAAAAAGGAGTTGGAAATGTTTTGTTGCAAACCGAGGAACCCCTCGTTTGAAGGTATCTGGTACTCTAATCGGAGTGGATCCGCGGGGTTCTTTTATAGAAACAGAAATGAAAAGAAGCTGAAGTGAATACAATAAGAAATATGAAGCGATATAAACGTGATGCAAAATGTTTCATATCATATTTGAGGAATTGAAAAGAGAATAGAGTGGGGAAGGGACAGGTAGAACTTCTCGTGACTGACATTCCAGTCGCAGGTACTTTTATAATGACTTACTCATGTCGAAATAGCGAGGAAGTGGACTTAAGGGGTTATACCCAGTCAGGAGGCCGAAAAGAAGCGAATGTTTGCGAATTTTTTATTGGAAAAGTGGAAGCATATATTTTCACAGAACTTTTTGCACTTTAAAGAGTAACATTTAAAGAACATTTGGTAATTTTTTTGTAGAAAAATATTTAACGATTATAATAAAAATTCAACAACATCCAAGAAGCCTTTTTAAAACCGATGAGCACGATATCTCAAAAACTACTGCACCAATGTTTCTCATACTTTATGGGATTATTTTTTATATAAAAATCTATCGACTATCGTTCGCATTTTTTTTTAATGTATATTTTCGATTTTATCAACGAAAAATGCCCGTTTTTCGCGCGAAAATCAGGTCCTTCAAACTTTAAATAGCCGCCATTTTATTTTAAATTAATATTTCGAAAATCCCCCGCCGTTAGTCGAAAGATACATTAATATACTAACGAAATCTTTTTTGTTTTTTTTTTTATTTTAGATAATCTGATTCCGAATTGCAGTGCTCACCGCAAAACAACTTTTTATAAAAGGCTTCTTGGATATCGATTGTAATTTTATTATAAACGTAAATATTTTTTTACGAAAAAATTACCAAATCTTCTTCAGATGTTGCTCTTTTAAGCGCAAAATGTTCTGTAAAAATAGATGCTTCAGTTTTTCCAAAAAAAATCACAAACATTCGTCTCCTTTCGGCCTCCTGACTAGGTATAACCCCTTAAGTGAAGGGTAAGGAAGAAAACAGGGAATGCCACAAAACAGCTTCATCGACAAAATTAAGTTCCATTGCAAAATAGACACCTGTTTTTAACCAGCATACCAAAGTACATAGCAGGTATAAAGGCGTACTAACTCTTCACTTGTTAACTATTCCGAAACACACTATAACCACCCCTCGCAGAACTTTCCCACGTCCGCGCATCAATTTCTAAGGGCAATCACCGGCATTCGTTAATATTCCAGCCCTTCAGGGCGGCCGGGATCAATTCCTCCTAACGAATTCACGAGTAGAAGCTTCCCTGTCCTCTGCTCCCGCGATAAGGCGGCACGAGTTACGGGCTGACGTTCAGAGTGGGGGTTGGAAAAATTTATACCGCGGCTCGTTCTACCCCCGAAGTTGCTCCAGGAAAGCCCGGATCCCGTCTTTTTCAACGGGTCCCCTTCGCGCGAGGTGACGGCGACAAATCCAGTCCGGACGTGGCGACGCATAACCAAATCCAATCCCTCGCGCCATTCATCCCCCGGCCGCCCACCACCCCTCGCGGCGTATAGCGACTCCTTCGACGAAGGAACCCGACACACGTCGCGGGAACCGCGACTTTTCCGGAAAATACGACGCACACGTACGCGACACCTCGCGCCCTCCCCCGCCGCATTCCAGGGGGTGGCTCGACACCCCCGTCCCCGCGCCTCATGGACATCAGCCGGAGAAATAGCGAGACGGGGCGTGCTTCACCTGCTACTTGGATGGCAGGGAATTGCCGCTAGTCACCAGCGCCGAATGGAAATTCCTAGAACGATAGGGATGAAACGTGCCCGCGCGAGGGAAGGTCGAAGGACGCGGATATATTCGCGACGGGGCTCGACTGGCGGAAAGAGAGATTGTTGTTGAGTGCAGGGAGCAGCGTGGGTGAGCTTCCACATGGAGATCCACGAAGAGCTCCGCGGGACCACGACGTGCATCGTGTTTTCGAGAGTATCCATTGTCATTCAGGGAACGTAGCCGCGCATCCGGGTAGGTGGGCTTGGTCCTCTATTTTTTCGGATGATACAGTGGGTAGTTCCCATAGTTCTGAATATGTTAGCGAAACTGCACTTGAATACGCGCTTTTTGTTGCCGGTCGGGAGCACTCTTCACCTGAATTCCTGTAAATATCCCCGTTCCGCAGCGTCATGGGCCTGCGGTTTAGTCGGAACGGAACAATAACCTGTTATTTGTTGGGAATTGTAAGGTACACCGCTGTATGAAATGCCTCTAGAAACCAGGTAACTCTATAGGCCTCTTCCAAACGCTACTAAGGATTTTAAGTAAAGCTGATTTAGTGCTCCACAGATTCGTGCTCTCTGGCAAAAGGCCCTACAAATCACTTGCCAGCGTCAGCAGCGCATATTCGCCCAAAAAGCTGGCTAAAATGCTCGGCCAAAAAATCCGCCAGCGCGAGCGGAATTACAGGAAAATCTGCTGAACCATTACGCGTGCAATTAAAAAAAAAAAAAAACAGGGCGAAATTCCACTCGACGCACCGGTCTCCCTTCGCCCCTAGATACCATCGAAAAGGCGAATTGAATTTCCAGTAACCATGGTGACTGCGTAACGCGACGAACGACCACAGGTCTGCGCGCGTGGAGCGAGCGGATAAGCGCGCACGCGGCTGACCACGCGTGTGCGTGTCACGCTGGGACAAGTGGCAGGTGGACGGGGGTGGAACGTCGTGGCGTGGGTGGATCGCGCATTTTATCGCGGCATAATGGCTTAGCGACGGTTCGTTACCACCTACGTAATAAAGCCATATTAAACAGGACGGCTTAAAGTGTTAACCTACCTCCCCCATCCCCCGTAACGAACGTTGCTAAACGACGCGATACGCCAAACCCCTCCAACTTCGTTTCATATGAACATCGGTCTATTTACGTCCGTCGTTGCTGTGATCGCGTGGGAAGGGCGCGGATGCGTGCACAGTTCCGAGAATGGGGTGCTTTTTTTTCCTTTCACGAAGGGGAATCGTTGGCGTTCGGTAGTCTGGAACCCTTCGGTACTAAGGTCTACCTTGTCACAGAGAGTGACTCTATATTTATACCTACACCCCGTGAATTAGAAGCGTTACTTTCAAACGAAACAGCGGAAGGAGAAGGGCAACTAAACACTACGGAGACTCGTGCTCACCCTCCTCTGATTGAATACCGCGGTATTTTTAGTAACAGATACCTTCACTTCCATTGAAAAATTATGTAAAGGCTGTCATGCGTTTTAGCGAAGCGTGGGGAAGAAATTAATAGTAATTAATTGATTATCGCTGGGCTTCGGTGGATAATTGTTTATAAACTTTTCCCTTCGTATTGGTGTGCTTCACTAAAATTCGCGATGGCCTTAATACTTCATAGCGTCGTGGAAGGTGTTGGACGATAGAAACTGCGACGCAGACGAAGACGGAGGCGGGGAGGACAGTCGCGCGTAGGAGAGCGAGGAACGGCTGCTCTCACGTAGCCCTCGAGGACGGTTCAGTTGCTCGGACGGAGGAACGATTTTTCCACGTCCTTCCTTCCATCTGACGTTCCTCGAGAGGTCTGAGTGGGTCGGTATTGCGTCGATATGTCAGCCCGTCCCGGCAATGTGTGTTCGTCGTCTTTGCATTTTATTAAGTCCGCCGCACCAGCGACGATGTATAGGCTACCTTCCGTCATGTCGCCCGGGGATAGGACAACCGGAATTTATGGCCGAGGATTCCGTCCGACCCCACTCCCCTTGGCCCTCGCGGGGCTCTCTCTCTCTCTCGTCTTTTACATCCGAAGGCGTTCCTCGCGAGAAACGTTTCGGCGAGAAACGCTGTCCTAATACCGAAGGGCGTTCCGCAGATCCTGCGTGACAGATCGCTCCGAGGGCGGGGGCGTAGGAAGCTTCTCGCGGGACGAAAGATCCTCGACGAGGACTCGCCAACTAGCGGAGTAAAATTTTTTACAGTCTCGACGGGACGAGATCCGGGCTGGCCAACAGAGATATTCCGGCAAATATTCGAGAGATCCAGCTATGTCCCTTGATAAAGGGGAACTGGATCCTCCGATATCTGGGAGGAACTTTATATCTATTTCCCTGCGAGGGTTGAAGCCCTTCCTTTTTAACGTACGCATGGGATGTCTTGGAAATTGTGGGGTTTAAAAATATGTAGTTAATATGTAACAGCAGTGAAAGAGTGTAAATATTTAAATATACAATATTTCCTATCTCATTTTTAATTTCCAATTTTGAGGGTTTTGTTTATTTGTAGGGAAGAAATTAACACCCGTTTGAGTTATATCAGAGCGCATCTTCTGATTTATATGAGACCACTTTTGGGGGTGAGTTTACTTGGAATAATAAGACCGGAACATATAAATCTTCAGTTTAGAATTTTTGCTAAACGAGGGAAGTCGAGTATTTCTACTCCAGCGAAGTGTGAGCTCCAGTTTCTCTGGCTCGCGAGTTCAAGCCGGAATTTTGTCGTGCCCCTTTGGCCGGCGGAACTGCGCACACGGCGAGAAAGCGGAAACGCGAAATGCCATTGCCGTGGAACGACTTTACGTCACGTTTTGCAGAAAGTGAAACGACGTTTTCTTCGGCTGCCACGTCGACAGAAAGCGTCGAATAAAAGGGGGATTCGCGACGACTAGGGGAAGTTTTTCGAAACGAAGCTTCCGAGAAAGTCGTTGCCCATCGAGGGGAACGAAAATTTTTATTTACACGAATCCAAAACAACATCGAACAACCGAGCATTTTAAAATTCGATTTTAGTTATTCATTGGAGAAAAAGAAAAACTGTCGAGCACTTTGACGGGAAATTGATTAATCGAACATTTCTCTCTTCGCGTGCAAACGTTGAAAAAATTTGGGGAAAGGTAGTTCGCATGGACGGCCAAAGAATTCCAATTTTCCAACGACGCAGAAGCGAGTAATCTCGTTTAAAAAAATATTCCCACCGACGTACTTTCCGGATTCGCGGAAGTTAAGGTTTTTTGAACGAGCCAGAGGGATTTTCTGGACTTTCTTGATTCTCTTTGGAGAAATATCGTTGACTATAAAGCGGTAATGGTTTTCTCTTGCAAAAGAATCGCACGTTCTACAAAGCGAGCATGATTTTCTACAGTTACGCGCACACCCTCCGTTAGGAACATTTTATTCCCCCGTCAAATTAATGCTTGGAAAAATCGCGAGAATTACACGGGCCCAAGAGTTTCCTGTTAAATTTCACTTCCGTTTAAATCGTTCGTGACAAAAATTCCAAGAATTTTAACGCTGATTACGCGCTAAGGAGAGAAAGAGATTGGACAAGACTGTAGCGTAAACGCTACAAAAGAACGAATTTCAAATAAAACAAGTAAAGAAAAGAAATGCAATTTTCTCACATTAAAGTACCAGAAGCAGTCTACATTTTCAGATAATTGGGACGTTTAAACTGTTTAAAGAAACTCGAGAAACCTAAGGGAGGTATTTTAAGAAATAGAAAAAAGTTCTCCATGTTCCTCGTCGAGCACGGCTTAAGGAGAAGCGTAGATCGAGAATCCAGTCAAAGAAAAGTCCAGGGCTATCGCGAACGAGGCAGCCCATGCACGTGATCGTAACCGAAATTGCGAGGGTGCATTTTGTAACTGCACGCGATGGATCGTTCCAACCATTGCCGAATTTACGTTTCCCATGGAACGAAGTGTTCCTGGAATACGACTGTCCGACTTCCCGTCGGCCCGAACAGATACGGCATTTTATATTTTTTTCTGCTTGAGAAACGACGCTGTCAAACTCCAAGCCACGATAGGGGTGGGTGGAGGAAAATTTTGCTGGGTCCGATTCGCAGCTACCTTTCAGGGGGATAAAATTGTGTGGGATCGGGGGCGAGGCGGGACATGCACTTGCCGTGTGGTAAAATAGCACGATGTACGATAGAAATGAAAAATGAAAAGGGATTTCCTGTAAAGAAGTATCGTGCCCTCGGATAACCGTACCAAATGTTTGTTTCGGAGAAGGTCACGGCGTTCACTTGAAAAGCTGCAGCGTTTCCTTGGGAATAAAACGGTCCGCTTTTAGAAACAGAACGCGTAGTATACTTATGTGTGTGTGTGTATACTTGTGTTGGCAGAAAAGGAAACGAGGAAATCTCCCCGTTTGACTCGCAAGAACTTCGCTACGTCTTCAGAGGATTACCCGCTTTTCATCAGAGATACGCTGGAAATTTCTGTTTGTAAGTCTCCAGTGGATCTTCCTCGCATTATCAAAAGCAGAAGGAGACTGATTTCATAATTTTATTAGAAGCACGGTGTTTGAGATGGTAATCTATACCTTTTGAAAGAGATCTGAATAGTGAATGGTGAAAATTGAGAGGTGTAGTGAGGAGTACGGGGATAAAGTTCGTCTTAAGCCAGCCGCGTCTGATATGATTGAGATGTTCTACTGTGTACGTCTGGTGGACGATAAAGAGCCGCTATAATTTGAACTGAGGCATTAAGAACAAAAACGGAGTAACTCACATTGAAAAAAAGAATGTTTCTTATTTTATATAATTAGTAGAGCCTGTTGGAATATATTATTACTATTAATTCAATTTCGCAAAAATGTGGGTTAGTCCGTTTCTGTTCTCAATTCCTCAATTATTTTATTTGGAGTGAGGATGGAACTCATGTTTTCTGAGATAATTACAAACATTTCAAAGGGTTCCTTCGTACAGGGGATTAGATATTTCATTAGCCTGGAGTGTCTGACTATGACTGGAGCATTCTACTTGATACCCTTCAAACAACAGAGAATCCTCAAGCAGCAAACTCTTCACGAAGAAAAGTACAATTATAAATTCCTCTATCCACGTATTTTCCAACCCCCACACTGATAATAAAATATACAACTTCCACTAAACAATTTTAAAAACCAGCGTGATTTATTTGGTCTTCATAAAGTTCTACTTCCCTGTTTACAGAAACATTCACCCACTCCTTGAATACTCAACAAGATGCATATTCAATCCAGCACCACCACTAACTTCATTACAAAATTGAACACATTGTAATTATCACGCCCACACCCCTCCACTTTTCCCACCATCATCCCCATTGATCTCCAAGAACGATTGAAACCGAAATCTCCCGAGCAATACGAAATTCCTCATCCGTAACGAGAGGCAGAGAGCTCCGTGACGAGGAAGCAGACTGAAACGCGAAATTCAACGGCCCTGATCGGCGGAGATCGATGGCGGAGCGGTTTTCTTACTCGTGTGCAACGGAGGGTGCGTGTACAGCCGGTGGTGTCTTGGCTGGCTGTTTCCGCTATGGCGGTATCGACTACGGTTAGAGATAGCACGTTCCTCGTGTTGTGAACTGCGGTTTCGCTGTCAACTGTACCGAGAACTTTGACGACGTTTCCAATTGTTTGCGGTGGAGCAGTCCCGACGCTACGGGCCCAGGAAGAGGGGAGGCGGGAGAGAGGTTGCGCGCCCAACTTCGCCGCGATCCCGTGTTTCGAACAGTGCCCGGAGGTGCGAATCGATTCGCGTGTAGGCGTACATTCACGTATGTGCGTCTAGCCTGTCTGGTTGCGCGGTGTGCACGCGCGAATTGGGAGCCGGGGCTGAGCCGCGAGCAGCTATAATCCCAAGCCGAACAAACTTCCGTGTAAATAATACACGGCCCCGACAGGATTATTTCGAGAATAATGCACGACCCTTTGATAACCGCGTTAAACATTCACAGCTCGACTGTGATGGGACACGCCGCGTGGGAATGCCAATATAATCGAACTGGGAACGGATCGGGGAGAGGGTTGCTCGAAAATGGATACACCACCAATGGATTTCAGCGAAAATCATCTATTTTGAAAATACACGGGGAACAAATACTCGAGGCACTTGTCACTTTCCGCAAACTAACCAATTGTAAGTAGTTTCTTTACAGGCTATTCATAAATCTCTGTGAATACAGAAACCAAAAACTTTCAATGGGGCTCGAAAACATGATCCCCAAGTGGCATTTCCTGAGAGACGCGATATTTGTTTACGAAGGGGAAAAAGCAGCCACGCTACAGTGAAAGCGGTGGAGCTGGTTTCCCCGAGTCGATAAATAATCAACCTATTCTTCTTATTTTCACAGGGAGGGGGAACAATGGCGCGCGATCTCGACGCGAAATTTGAAAGGTTCCAATACATCCCCCGCGGTGAATGCTGAAAGAGGAAACGGTCGCTGTAATGCGCGTGGCCTCTTGGAAACACCGCGGACGCATCGCGAACAGCCGCGCGACGCAATAAATAATTTCCCTCTCGCTCGTTTTATCCGTCCCCGCTGCGGTTTGATTTAAGGTCGCGGGACCGCCATTCATTTCTGAGCCGGCTCAAAAATTATTACGTCTGGGCTGACCTACATGCCGCTATCCGGCGTACGAGGAATCGTTCGAGTAATCGCGAGGTGTTTGTCGAACAGGCGCGCTCTGTTCAGTACGAACCATAGCGGGCTCTTTCATCGAGCGAGGGAAAGCGCGTCCTCGATCGAGAAGGCAGGCTTTTCATCAATTTGTTATTAAAAGCACGACGATAAACGCACCCGATGGGAACGAAAGATTCCTGCTTTCGAGCGGATGAAAAGAAACGCTTTCTTTCTTGGCTCCTTCTGACGCGAGTCATCTCGCGATTATTCGAATCGAGCAGGTTCTGAAGTAGTTCGAGAAGTGCATGGAATTTTATAAAATTTTTTATATGGTCGAGGAACTGTAGATACGTGATAGTGGTTTGAAATTTTCGAGCCTGTTGCGTGTGTCTTATTTTAGACTCTTGAATTATCTTCGCTGCATCCTCCAGAATAGTTTCAAATAATAATAAAAAATCTGTGTAAAGTTCGAGCTTGATTCGATAAAGGGAAAAGGAACCCCTGGACCATTGAACATTTAAATTACTTAAAAGCGCACAAAGCCGATTTTATTTAATTATTCTCTGAGTTATTGATTACATCAGAAAACGTGTCAAACCAAAGTTGTAGATCCAGCCAAGAAGCATCTCTTATATTTTATTACTTTTTCTCGTGCGAAGTAGGGTTTTCGAAAATAGTCCGAAGAACTGGAAGAAAAAGTGAACACATTTTTCTAATTTCGAAAGTTTAAATGCTTCTCGAACACTTTTTACTTATGAAGGTTAAAAAAATGTGTTCTTTTTCTTTTTTCAAGGACTATTTTTTTAAAAATCAGGGGGGCACACACACCTATTTTCAGTGTTTGATATGTCAAGAATGTTTTCCCAAGACTTTGAACCGAAATTCGCAGAAATATCGAAAATATAAATAGGGATCTCACAAAAACGAGATGAAAGAAGAAAAAAGATTGCAGGACAAAGTGACAGAATTGGAAGTGACCCTCAGGGGCCAATTGATTTTTCATTAAGTGTACTGAGTTATATAGGTGTGTTACAAGGTAAAATATGGTGAACGAGGTTAGTTCTTCATCCGCTATCCATTAATATATTAACAAAAATTGCTTTTGCCTCTTCGTCTCTCTTCTCTATTCTCAAGACCCAAGCGACATTCTGTCCCGCCGTCGCGCGGAAAATATCACAGCGAAAGTGTTAAACATTTTCGAGGAAATGGGATTTGTTCTTTGTTTATCCACTTTGCCCGTCAATATCGCGTTTCAGTGGTTCCTTCGTTTTTGCCACGGCAAAGCTCTTCTATACGATTTCCCCGTGGGAATCGAGAAACTATCGATCTGCCGGGCCAACAATCTCACGGCAACTATACGCGTACGGGGAGCGCTGAAAGAAAGAAGGGAAGAAAGCGGAGGCAGAAGAAGGAGTAAAGGAAAAAAGAGAGATTTCCAATTACAGGGAGTTTCTGTTCCGGAATTCCATTCCAAACACCATTGTTCTCGCGGCCCGAGCTGTGGACAGGGCTCTGATCCTTCGGCGGAGTCCAATCGTTTCCCTGGGAAACTTTTCGCGATCGTGCCGTCCCCTTAGCGCCCGCTGACGGAATGTCAATAAATTTGGAAAATTAAGCAGCGAAGGATTCGTTATCCTGCAGATTTATCCGCCGTCGATCGAACTTGAAAAGGAAGATGAAGAAAATTCCTGTCCAGCAAGGAGGATTCTATTGCAACCTGACACGAAATTCGTAAGTGCTAAGATGATCTCTAATCAGATCTCTATTCAAACCTTCATACTTTTACGAAAATCTCTGCAATTTGAGGAATATTAAAACACTTAATCGCACGAAACTAACACCAACATGATCACAGCCCACGATCCTTCCAAGGGCCAAGAAAAATAGCTCGCAACACGAAGCAAATCCACTCACCAAGCGATACCCTCTTGCTCCACAAAGCAGGAACCTTTAAATCGGATTTGGAAGGACTCGACTGCCACGATACCCAGGCCTAGGCTCCTCGATTGATCTCATCGGCAGCGAGTGCAGCCACGCTGTTTAGAGTTAACGTCTTATCGCCTCGTTAGAAGGGAATTAGCGGGGCGAGACGATGGCTTTGACTGTTAAATCGTCTTAATCGGATCGCTTCGACTCGCCGTTAAGACGCCTGTCGATTCTCGAGACGCGGACGGAGGGACAGAAATACGGCGGTGCGGGGGCGTCGGATCGGCGAAGCGAGAGCTGGGTCAGGGTGGAACGACCTCCGGGTCCGACGGATATCTACATGCCGAAAGATCCTCGAAAGGAAACTTCGCCGATGGAATTCGTAACGAGCCTTCATGTTGACTCGGCCACGCGATCGTCCGGGGGACTGCGATCCGTCGATTCGCCTCGTTTCGTATCCCCGGGTCCGCGGCGGCTCTTCCTCGGGAGCCAGCAGTAATTAGATTCGACGACCGAGATCAAAGTATACCCGGCATTTTCATCTCTGCAGGAAACTTCGCCGGAGTTTCCCCCCTAACCCTCCCTCTGTCGTCCCGTCCAAGTTTTTCGTCCGTGTCTCAGAGGCTGCTCGCCCTCCCGCACACCCTCTGTGTCGAATCTAGACGAGGGTAGACAAGGTGGGCGAGGTAGGGAACGGAAAAGAAAACGCGTAAGAAGTGGATGCAAAAGAGGGAACGTCACAGGGAGGCAGAAAAATTGGTGCGTTAGGAGGAAGAAACCGCGTTGATTGCGTATGCTGAGAAGGGGGAGATCGGGGTCCTGTAATGGGGGATGGGAGTGGAGACTTAAGAACACAACCAAAGAGAAACACGCGTGAGATGATGGCCTCCAGGAATTCTACCCCAAAAAACTGAAAATTGATGAAGCTTATCAACAGTCCAAACCCCATGCTGAATGCTCCTTTGAGTTTCCAGCTACCACCAACATCTCAAGCACGCAGCACTCAATATGTACCTAAGTAGTTGCGCAAAGAGGGAACGGGATTGGATTAAT
Organism: Andrena minutula; assembly: GCA_929113495.1. NCBI lineage: Eukaryota > Metazoa > Arthropoda > Insecta > Hymenoptera > Andrenidae > Andrena > Andrena minutula. Next base: position 72,103,721 of record OV815993.1, on the reverse strand, counting down.
TCGAAATCCCGCGAACGTGAAAACGTCGCGGAGGGGGATGAGGCAAATGATTAACTAAGTAGGAGATACCCGGGGGATCCGTCACCGGGAAAACAATTACGACGAAAATAAAGGTTCGCGGTAGGCGCACACGTGGCCGCGTCCTTTTGAGCGTTTCCGTCGGAAATAAACGTTCCAGCCGCGATACGTGACGCAGACGGTCGTCTGGCGCAGCCTCGCCACGGCGCAGAGGGGATCCTTGTGTCAGGACGAATTCATAACAGAGTCATAATTGCGGGACGGGCCCGGCAGTATGCATAATCCCGTAGTTAGCAGTTCTGCTTAACGATCCGCGAGAAGCAATCCCGACGTACCTGCCACGCTGCAGGATGGAGGCGTCCCAGGCAACCTCTCTCTTATTGCCTACCCTCCCTGCCCTCCTTTCCTTCCAACCCCCCCAACCGCCGCCCCCTCAAATCCCCACCTTTCGCCATCTCTTTCTTCCCACCTGTCTCTCCGTTCCTCCCGCTTCCTCCGCCACCCTCGTCATCTTTTTCTCTCTATTCCTCCCCCCATCCCCCCGCTTTCTGCTCCTCTGCATTTTCATTCTCACCCTCTCCTTTTTTTATACGAGGGACGGAGCGTAATTCGCGGCGGCACCGAAAAGGAGATAATTCCCGGCGAAAGGATATTCCTCTTTTCACGAAACGAAGGATTGTACGGGAAAAATTTAATTCTGTATTTTGCACGGGAACCGGCCTTAAACCGTTTCGGTATTAAGGAAGACAGCCGCTTCCTACAGGAAATTATCATGGAGCGCAAACGTCTGGCTGCTGATCGCGGGATTATTGACAAGCCTTGGGGTTAATAAACGCGATTCGTAAATAAAAGCGAAAATTGGAAAAACGTGGGAAAGTAATATTGCTTGGGAGTCTGCCGCAATTAAGATGTACTACTATTATTCCTGTTATTAATTACACTCCCTGTAGTTCCCTCTAGCGTCTTCCTCTCTCCCTCTGCCCAGCTTTCCTTCCGGTTCCTCCGCAATTCCCTGCCCCCTTCCCTTCCGCGGCCCTTTTCCTCCCTCGTTTCAGCGCCGTCCTCTCGTTACCTCATCTCCCGTAATACAGAGGCCGTAATTACGCATCTGTGCGCGCTCCGACGAGGGACACCAGCGCCCGGCCGTGTGTGGATGCAGATGAGCAGAGGTAAATAAACACATATGAAGGGCCCCGCGCACGTGTAGCTATTCACGTGAGCAAATATATGTATATGGACACGTATACGCACGCTTCATCGCCTGCGTCCGCGCAATATCACAGGGACGTGACGGCGCGCGCGTGTTGCGAGCCTCTGTGACACGCAATCCGGGGATTCGATGTAATGATGGAACGGAATCCGTGATAAATTTATGGAAGACACGACGCAACGGACAAACGCGTTCGCGTTGTTAAATATTTGACAGCACGCGTCCCGTCCGACTGTATTTTATCGCGCAGGGATTTACGTCGTATCGAATTCGACACGGGAACGATCTCTCGCTCGTGACAGCGATTTCGAGGAATTTTTTTTTTATAAAATTTTACAACCCATCGGGAGGCGAAGCATGGCCTGAAAATGGGGTCAAGTTGTTAGAAACTGTGGGTCTCTCGAGTTTAGCAAGTTTCGCGGTGACTTTGTTCGGAAGTTGCTAAGACAGTCGTGATGGTTAGGTTTTAAAAGTTTCGTAGAAGAAACGAATGGTAGCTTGGAAGACTGTGGTGAAAATTACGGTGCGTTTAGGCGAAACGAACGAGTACCGACTCGTCAAAATTATTTTGCCGAAGTGGGGGCAAACGAGACTTCCTTTGTTTGGTTCACACGTTAAGTTAGGTGACTCTTAAATAACTATCGATCATACTTATGTCAATGTTTTTATCTTTCTTATCTGCATGCTGAAATGGTTTTTGTCAAACTGAATTTAGACGCAATACGCTCCTGGAAATGTCCAGTACCATCGCGTTCTTTCTAGATTTCTAGAATATTCGAATTTTAATTGTTTAGAGACACCGACTGTGGGCACGACCTGGGTGAACGTCAGAAGTCGTCGAACGCGCAAAGAACACAAATCGTCTAAATTCGTTTATGCTCTACGTGTTAAATAAATATAGAAGAGATGGTTTCGGCGCACTGGTTTGGTCTTCTTTTAAAAAAATTTAGTTAAATCAAAGCTGTTTTGTACTTTTTGAACATTTTATCAATTTCCAACGTTTCGGTCATTGATTCTGACCATTATCAAGAAAAGTTTAGATAAAAGGAAAAATACTGCGTATGCTATTGAAACAAATCACACGTTCGAAAGGAACATGCGACACACGAGTCGGTTGACTGGTGACTTCAGTCAGAATCAGTGACCGAAACGTTGGAAATTGATAAAATGTTCAAAAAGTGCAAAATAGCTTTGTTTTAATTAAAAATTTTTAAAAAAAGACCGGACCAGTGCGCCGAAACCATCTCTTCTAAAAATTTACGGTCGAAATTCAATTTACACTATTTAAATAAATATGTATATATAACTGTTTTGTTTCTCTCTAAAAAGTGTCTAACAAGGAGAGTTTTCCAGGTGCCCGCCTCTGATTGCTTTGATTTTTGGATATGTTTTAGAGGACCAAAAAATAAGATATACGTGTTTTTTAAAGCGGCCCGTTTTTATGTTTAGGGGTGAAACTACCCCTCAAAGTTATAAGATTTTCAGGTATTCGTCGATTGCTTTGGTTTTTATTTAGAGGACCAAAAAATAGGAAACAAGTGTCATTTTATTTTGGCCTGTTTGCATGTTTAGGGGATGAAACCACCCCTCAAATTTCATAAAAATAGGTGGTCCTCGCCTCCGATCACTTTAGTTTTTGGATACGTTTTTTCGTATGAAGTTTTACTCAACACAATTTTGTACCCCTTACGAACTTTGAGAAGTGGTTTCACACCCTAAACATGCAATTAGATAGAAATAAAAAGACACGTACTTCTTATTATTCGGCCCTCTCAAACATGTCCAAAAATCAAAGCAATAGAAGACGAACACCTGGGAATCTCTCCTTGTAAGTGAATCTCGTACCATCTCTACATATCTGAGTACCTCTCTATACCCACCCCCAAATGTAATAACCTACTAAATTCCATACATGCCTCTAACACTCACCAAGGCAAAGAACACAGTAAAACTATCCAACCTCCCATCCTAAACTCGCTACAAACGTGATCATACATCTGCTCTGAGCTCCGAGTAGCACACTTCCATTAAGCCCCGCCGTTAAAAGCAACCCACCAGAAACACCCCCTCGCCAAATGTTTCCTAATCAGAAGAAGTACACCTGGCCCACACACCCAACCAACGGAGTAGACCTTGAGTCTAACATCTGATCCTTGAACGAAGTACACAGATGTATTCCTCGACAATCGATTTCCATGCACTCGTTGGGCTCGCACTACCCCTCATTACATCTACCCAGCGCTAAGCCAACACGCGTGCATATGACGCGTATGCAAAGAGCGTGCACACTGCACACAGGTGCACGGGCAGCAGTCACGGACAGGGGTCGTGATTTCGCGCACGCACGGCCGTTCCTCGTAATTATTCGTGTGTACAAGCGCGTAGGGGCGCGCGGAGCTGCGGCCGCGGATTCAGCGGGAGGGTTCGAAGCGTGACGCGACGAAAACCGAGGACAAAGAGAGGGGAAGAAGCCGCGGGGGTGGCCGCCGAGGCGGACGGAGGAAGAGCGAGATAGACTCCTCGTTAATTACAGTTCTCCGCCCCCGCCGCAGTCGACCGCCAAGAGCCACAGGACGAAGAAGGAGGAGCGGGTTGACCGCACGGTAATAACGTGTTCGGTCAGTCTCTTCGTTCAAAGTGACGCAGCTTACGGAAGTGACGACGGAGGAGGCACCGGGCTTCTTGCATGTAATTGCTCGGCTCGGGCTTTTCTTTTGGCGATCGCCGGCGCGGAACAAACCCGCGCGGTGGAAACTCTTTAAGCTTCGCTTTTTGAATGTTTACCGTCTCCTAGACGGTAGGATGAGGCTTAATCGAGTTCCCCTTTGGCGAACCTCTCGGGGCAGCTCCGCATGGCATTGGGACCTTTATAGCTGAAGCTTCGAAAGCTTTCCAGGGGCACCGTCACGTCTCTGTTTTGACGTTTTTCAAGTTTCATAAAGTCTCAGCGAGGTCACGCAGTGTGATATTCAGTGATGGATTTAAGAAAGCAGGAGGTAAACGTTCCGAGGGGACCATTTTTCGGGAAAATGAAGAAGTAGTTCACTAACAACGGACTAATAAGCATAGCAGTACAGGAGAAAAAATATAGTGTTTGGATAAAATCATAATTTTTTATTTAAGATGTTTCCTGGGGTCTTCTGGGTCCAGCCTAAGCAGCAACTGTTCAACGGCCACCCCTTAAACATGTCACTGGCGATATTGAATACAAGAAAGTATAACACAGAAGTTATTTCACCGGTAAGAGTGCACGTGTTTCACCCTCAACCCCGTCTACTTCTTTCACCGCGACTAGCCTCTAAATCGTACAAGCAAGCCATACTTAACGACCCAATTGGCAAATCACACGGCCACTTTACCGAACAGTACGCTCGCCGTGAAATTACGAGCCTCACTGCCGGGGTAAACCTTGGAAAGCCGAGTGAAATATGCGAAACTTACGGTAAGCCGGGGGAGAGGTAGCGTGGAACGGTTATCCTTCGATCGATCGAAGAAAACACACCGGCAGACTATTTCGACGCCATTAAACATGCATCTTCCGGTTTCGTGCACGTGGGCTCCGCATTCATCTCGCTGTATGCGCGTAGCTCGAGCATCCCCCCACGGCCGACGTACAAGCCGAGCAGGCTCCCTTAATTCGGCTTCGTAATTAATTATGCATTGTTGGTCCCCGCGATAAGGGAGGCAGGGAACGCGTCGAGGAATTTGTCCCGAGGAATTGGTCTTCTCAGGGGATGTACGCCACCCCCGTTCTTCCGCGCTGGCTCCGACGACGGAGGGGCGGGGATAATCGCGTGACTAACGATTAACTAAATCGGTAAGAAAGGGCGCGCGAATTGTCAACCGGCTACGTATCGTTCGACGACAGACGCGCTCGTTTATTAATGGCGACGACGGTATTGATAATTCGTGCCCGCGTTACCTTAATTGCGGAAAGAGTGATGAATGTTGATCGCGTTCGAACGCGAAAGGGGCGCTGCTCGCTTTCGCCACCCGCGGGCATCCACTGCGAGCCATTACGCCATTTGGTGATTCATCGCGTGCGCTGCTACGGCATGGTCTAGTTTTGCATCGTGTACAGTGTTGGATTCAGCAATGAGTAAAATAAGCACGTGCTTATAAAATCAAGAGAAAGGGGGCACTAGAGAAATTTTTTGAATTTTAAAATCTAACTTTTGTTGGAAAAACATTTTCGTTAAATTATGGGAAATATCTAAGAAATCGTACAATTGCGTTGAAATGATCATCCTGTATAAGGGGACCTCAAAGTCTTTTAAGTGTTTAGGGCCTCTAAAGGTATTAATCCGGCCCTGTCGTATATGTTTTTTAAAGTTTTCCCGAGTCTTCCTCGAACGTTCTTTTCTCCTCGTACAATTGGTAGGATGATCGTTTAAGAAACTAAACGGTTGAGATCTAACTTGAGGAAGCAGGAAATGAAGACCTGTTCTTTGTCGCTGAGGAGAGGTATGATAGGAAGATTTCAATGCAAATGTTATCAAGAGTCAACAAAGGGTTCAGAAGTATCGATATTCCATGTGTAATGCAGCACCCTATTTCAATCTACATTTTCAGCGAATCTTTTGCGATATTTGTATCGATGTAATGCGTGTCTGCAGCTTCGACATACATATGATGGGTACATAGGTAGAGTAGATAAGGAAGGAGAGGTGAAGCCTTGGTTAATCACTTACCCGTGTGCGTCCTTTGATGGGCCTTCAGATGCGAGCTCTTGGTGTACACCTTCTTGCATCCCGGAAATTGGCATTTGTGTATCCTGCGCTTCGTGTCAGGTGGACTGTGCTCGTGGCTCCTCGCGTGGTGCCTGTTACCCACGGTGCTTGCAGTTGCAGTGGCCCCTGCGTGTGCGTGTTGCGTGCCTGCCACCGCTGGGTAGCCATTCGCTGTGACGGAGATCAGCCTGCAAAACAATTAAGCTACATCGTTTGGTATCCTTGTCATCGTATCGTAATTAGCTGTTCCCCCGAAAATCGGTCGCGTTGAAAGAAAATCTCCTCAACAAATTCCAAAGAAAGTCGCGCAAAATCATAGGAATGTACAAAAGTAAGAGCATCAAAATCCTTGAAACGAAAAATCATTTTATTTATGAGAAATTGAATGTAATAACTTTGTAAGCCTAATTGCATCCTTCGCGAGGAATATTTATTATACAGTATCACGTAATCAAAAATTTCCCTCCTCTTGGCACAGAAAAGAAGACTTTTTAGCTACCATAAAACCGACCACTCTATTCTACAAATTTTGAATACGATCTCGCGAGTTCTCAAGTTACGCAGGAAAAGGCGGAGGAAAGTTTGACGGATGCCTACTTTGCGACACCCTGCGCGTTGCTGGTGGTAACCCTGACGATGGTACTCCTGCCGCCCGCCCCGTGAAGGTTGAGGTTGTGCACATCGAGCATCGAACTCCCGCTCGACGAGTGACTGGAGTTGGAATGACCTTGACCTGAGCCGGGGCTCGACGGTGGCGTCAGGATCTGACCTTCGCTCTCGCAGCCGCTGTCCTCCTCCTCCTCGATCTCCTGCGGCGCAAACGTAATTCATTACGCAACAGGATTACGATAACACGGGGGGTGGCTCTGATTAAAGTGCAAGCAACTGGTTAAAACGGTATCGATGTTCGATACCGTGGGCACACCGCGGTCCTCTGCGAATCGATCAATGGGAAATGGCCTCGTAAACGGATTACACGGCCTACTGTACACGTGTGCGTCTGCGTTAAATTACACCGTGCTCCTGTGTAACTGGGGCAAATGGGAAGAATTTGTGTAACCGGCCGGTAATTGAAATTTGACGGGTATTGTGCTCGCGATACACTGGAACAGGAAACTCGAAACAGTGCCAGTTACAGTTGAATGTGAGTGGCCATCCCTTTTGGGACGCATGCTGTGAACTTGGTTCGTTCAGGGCAGTTGGCAATACTTTAGTGTTTAAGAATGAAGCATGAGGGATAAAAGAAGGCATTTCTCCGTTTATTTCCATGTCAGATGGCTTGGATGCTTCGATGTGTGCATTTTTTATGGAAGTAGTGATGGGCTCGAACGCATCGTGAGCATTTTTGTTTGAATCCAAACTATTCTATTTCAAGAAAATGAAGGATTTAGGTATCCATTTAATAAATTCGTAAACCGTGCCATTTTAATCAACTATTTCCATTCAAAATTTCCAAAAATCTGATCGATTGGAGATAAAACTCGCGCAATTTACCGAAACATCCAAATCATGCACTGACGATGAAAATCCTTAGACATAAATGAACAGTTTCCATGCAAATAGACACACGCTCGACGAAAGAAGCAGCGAGAAGGGAATGCGGGCGTTTCAGACACTACCAAAGGATCGGTGAAACATAAATCCGGCTTGAACGCACCTCGTGCTCCTCATCCTCCTCGAGATCCTCGCTGGGCTCTTTCTTGAGAATGAGCGCCGTGCAGGAGAGGGAGGGCGAGCTGTCCCAGGACAACGCCGAACACGCCGAGCTCGCCGACGACATCGACAACGAGTCGAGGTGTCGGTCCAACAGATCCCTGTCGCGGCCGTTGTGGTTGTGATCGCCGGGACTGAACTTTATGTCATCGAGACAGAGCGTTTCCCTGTCTTCCGACGACGTCGTCACCTGCGTCGCGCCAACGGCAGAGAAAGAAAAGAAAAGCGGCCATTGATACGTGGCACCAGACAAACGATCGAGAAGGGAGGTTGGAGCTCGGGCAAGTGTCCCCGAGGGAGCACCGATCAAAACGCAGTGTCATCACGAGTGCTCACCTCCATTTTGATTGGCGATTCGAATTGTGCGTTGGCGGTGCCTGTGGAGGCTGTCCACGAGATCGGGGGCGCCCTGAAGAGGTTCCAGGGCGCCGTGTCCAACTCTGTGGGTAACTTTTTGTACGACTGCAGCTTCGGCTCGTCCTTCAGGTACCTCTCCATCTCGTAGCATGTCTGGAACAGCAGAAGAGTGTTGTTAGCGACTTTCAAGTGCCCAGCTCGGTCAAATGTTCCATAGAACAAAGTCTACCGTTAATAATTGCACATAAGTAAATCTGTGGAATTCATTGCAAATGCTTTTGACTATTTTGCACTAGCAATCGTATTTCTGAGCCATCTCTACTTGCTCAAATATCTGGTCTGAATAAACCCATATCAATACAAGATCATAATGTTGGTGAAACATTAGCTGAGAATCGCTACTTCAATCTCAACAACAAACACTTCGGAACATCAGGTTGGGAAAGTTTGCCTAAAATCCATTGAAGGATCCAAAGTCGCGATAGCTATGGATCAGGTTAAACGTCGCTTATCCCCGTCACGAAATCGCGGGAGGCGCGAAGCGAAACGTCTTTCGAACGCGACGGCATACCGGAAGTCTCGACGAAACGCCTTAACCCGCTCCCGGAGCAATCACCCGCGGCGACGTGAACTTCTCGAGACAGCGGTGAAATTATGTACAGCAGCGGTCCTGTGCGCGAAAGTACATCGACGCCTGGGTCCTGGCCGTCCTAGCTTCTCGCGAGTTACCGAACTTCCGGTTCCTCCCGTAGGCCGCGCTAGTTCGCTGCAGTTCCTCGGAGACGGGAGTGCAAAGTTACCTAGCGTTGTGCGGTAACCATACTCCAAAATCAGATTACGTCGTCCCTAGCTCTCCGTTCCATACGAGTTCTGTTGTCCTTCAGGATCGTCCCTGGACGATTGTGGGACACCATGGACGACGAATCGTGAAAGGAATGATTCTTCGCGAAGTGCAGAAGAAATTGGGATCATGTTTATTTCTTAGAAAGATCGAAGGCAAAGTATATCGACTCTTTACATCCTTGTTCCACTTTATATCCTTCTGTGCCTCTTGGTTTAGGTCACCATAGAAGACATTAATGTCAACGTTAATAAAGATCTTCCTAATACTGTAGCTAGATACTATTCAATAAATGGTTTCAAGAATTGCAACTTCTATTTACATTCTTTCATTACAACCACGCGGTTTAGCGGATCCCCGAGTCCCATTTTAATAATTCTTCGGGGATTCGTGGGCGCGATAGAAGATCTACGCGAACGGGGGGAATTTAAATAGAAACAGTGCCGTCGTTCATCTTGACCGGCATAATGTTCGGGATCTAGGCGATCAAGAGGAACGGGGACAGAGAGGCGAAGGACGCGCCGTTCAAGATAAATGTGCTTTGTATATTAAAACGCTCGGTGGCTTTAATAAAAGTTTCGCTGACGCGGCCATCGCCGCCGGGTCTCTCCTGAATTCTCATTACGCCTCTGTCACCGTCATTATTCTCCGCGGCGGAATAATTCACGCTCGAACGTTGCTGCTGATCTTCGACAAGACGAAGGGAGGCGAAGAAATTTACCGCCGCCGCGAGTTTTCCCGCTGATCTATCGCCTAGGACCAGCATTAATTGTTGGTAGCGCGATCTTCCGCGGCCGGTTGAGTTACGCAGGCGGAACGATGTTTTATTCTCCGTTCGAGGCGACGAGCGCGATTGGACGATAACTGCGACCGTTCTTCATGTACTTCGTCGCCTTCCTTCGGGCATTCTCCGCCAATTTATTACGGCCCCTAACGGTTACCAGTTACGGCCGTCGGTTTTGTCCGGCGGTTTCGCGGGATGAAACCACTTATCTCCGCCGAGGACGCCGCGCAAAAATTTCTCTTTTCTATAAGGCCACTTTCGGGCTCGCCAATATGTAGCAGTAACAAAGACGCAAATGTAAGTACCTATGACGAAGGCGAGAGGAAGTATTTTATATTGCGACGATCAGGGGAGGTTCTCTTTTAGTAAACTTCCTTTTCCTCAAAGATCTCTTTTTACCGCGAGAGGGATTATCAAAGCTGTAACAATTCTATAGCAATGAGGTTTAACTTTACATTCGTTAACACTCAATCTGTGTAACGAGACGCGATCTATGATTCGTCTCATCTTTCGTTCTCCCAATTAACCCGAGAATCACTTCCACTGGCTTTAACTTTCAGGGTCATCTAAGACTCGCATTATAACTCGACCCAGAGTTCAGCCATCGAGTATTTTCTCTCCGAGTCTAATATCCCAAATGGCTGGATCGTTCGCGAGCTCCCAGCGCCGCAGACCAACGAAACGTAATTAATTGTCGCGCAACGTCCATCACCGTCTCTCTCTCCTCCGCGGAGTCGCGCAGGAGGATTTATAAATTCACGTCGCGATGGGAGCCGCGCGTGGAAAGGGTCGGTGTGCAACAATTAGCCGCGCGACACCGTCCAGTGACTATGATACCGGGGATTTCGCCGATCATTGTAACACTAATTAAACCGTAGAAACGGCACGCAGCCGCGGCCGAACGTCGCCGTTGAATTTTGATGCCGGACGGCGGACAATCGTCGGACGAATCTGCATTGGCCGGGCTGACGCCATAAATTGCTTGCTGCGCGCATTGACAGGTAAACAGCGCCGGGCGCGTCGCTGTAAATATAATGAGCACCGGCCATTGTAAAATTTGACACGCGGAACCGATGAATTACAAATAATGCGCCCGCGTAACAATTACCATCACGGCCGGCAGCCGGGGACGTCCGTTGATTCCGCGTTCGATGAAACTGTCGACAATGCTATTGTCCGACGTAATCACCGATAGAACGATATTCGAGGCGAGCTTCTTCCAGCATCTGGCATTCCCGATAAACGCTTCTATTGTTGGCGAGTTGAACGCGCCCTTTAGTGCTTTACAGTGGGTTACGGGAAGGGGAAAAAGTAAAATAAGAAACTTCGTGATTTGTTCGTGATTTTCTAGTTGAGTTTAATCAGCGGTGCTTGGTATTATGGTGGAACATAGGTTTCTTTGAGTCTTCAACACCAAAATGAAATTGAGTAAATTTAGTTTGAAGATTTTAATTGTTAAAGAAGAGTAACTCCATTTGTGTCAGGTATATTTTTTTTGTTACTTTCTTTACAATGATTTTAATGGGTTTATTTAATAGTGAATAGTATAATTAATATTATTTCAAATTGTCTATGTTTTTTTAAACCTAAAATGGAACTATGGCTTGGTAATTCAAATGATAATTGTATAAAGTTTGAATTGTAATTAGGGTAAGAATTGGTAATTTTTTGCAAAATAAAGATCACAAAATTATGGAATCTCTATTTGTGTTTAACTAATTTTTGTCATCTTGAGGGTTGGTAGGTTCCACATAACTTTGTTTCTTATTTCTACAATACTAATACCTCCTTCACACACTCCAATTCAAAATTGAAAAGATTTCCTATACTTCAGAATATAAATACTCAAGATCTCTTCCTGATCTATTCATCATAACAATCACCACTTCTATCATATCAAACCACAACAGTTAAATTCTCTAATTAAAAAACAAAGTATCCATAAAGCAAAGATTTCTCTGAACAGAGCAACGGAGCAACCACGCAGAATGTTGCGAGGACAGGCTCCCAGTGGCCCAGAGCGCTAGTACCGGCTGCGTTAAGCCGAAAACGAGGCAATTCCGAGCATCGACTTTCTCCGTAACCGCGGCTGCAAAGTTGAAAGGAATTAACGCGTTAGTTCCCCGTAAATTATGGTGCAACCCCTGTCGCCCCGTGCATCGTCGCGTTTGCCTTATGCATAGTAATAACCTCGCCTACGTTTCCACCGGTCGGAACGATCGGTGTTTCATCATCAGACGGGCGTGTTTTCGTCGGGCAAATACAGCCCGGCGGTGTGCGGGTAACGGTGTGCTTCATAAATTCAGACGCGCGACGGGTTTGCGCGGGGTCATCGGTAAAAGCGTAATGGAGGATTCCGTGACTCGAACGCTCTCGCCCCCGATGGAAAATGATAGCGGGATCATTGCGATCGACCACGGACGGGCGAGCCTCGCCGTGAACTTCTAACTTATTGCGTAGTTTCGAATTTAATGGAGCCCGACGGGCGAAGGGACGTCTACGCGGAGTCGTAAAGCTTAATCTCGGCTGGCTCGTTCATTTTTCCCGGCGTTCCTCCTTTCCTCGTCGCGTTGTTTCTGGAAGGCGGAAGAGATCGGCGTGCCATTGCGCGGGGAACACAAAGGAAATCGAACTGCACGCATTTCGCGAAGCGATTTACCTTCGCGGAGGAAAATGGAAGGCGATAGAGACCGTGGCTGCTTGCAGAGAACAGGGACGTTTCCTAAATGGGCTTCTATAGCTACTGTCTGCGACGAAAAACGTGCCTTTGTCGATGCTTCGTTTCATAATTTTGTTCGAGAGCGTTTCTGCTAGCGGGTAATTTGAATTACAGAGGTGTCGTGAGCTGCGTTTGAAATTACTCGAGGAGTTCCTTTTCTGTTCTCGTTAGTCATGGAATAACTTGTGCTCGTCGTACCTTTCTCGTGTTTCATGGACACGTACGGTTGATGGTCGCAATTGTCTGGCTGCACGCCTCAGCGCACGTGTGAACAGCGCATCGCTGACAAACTCTTAGTATCTAGACTCCTAAATGTGCACGCTGCTCTTTTCGTCAACGAATCAAGTGACTGTTCACAGAATCTTGCCCACTCGTGAAATGTTGAGAAAATTCGAGTTATCTAGCGAATTCTGACTCTTTATTCACCACTGGATCGTTATAGCAAGCCCTTCGTCCCTTAGTTACCTGCGTTCGCAGCTACAAGTTCGACGAACTATTTAAATTAGCTCCGTTCCTTAATCGCCTGTCGGAAGAAAGTCACCAATGACGATTAGCGAAAGTAGACACGGGAGGAATAGTTGAAGGGTGGACGATAAAATTCTTTTCCAAGTTATATTAGCGCCGTTACTCGTTCCCGCAGGCTCCCTGGACGAGCTTTAATCGTGAATAATGAAGGAGTTCGAGGGCGATTATTTTTCTTAGCGAAGGGACCTGCGATATTACACTGGGTCCTGTAACTTCGCCTAGGTGTCATTCTTCGAGCGCCGTGAGGGAGAGCTATTTTCTGGACCAACTTCAAACCAGAAAACTGGATATTCCTAAAATGGCAGCTTCTTAGTTTAACCCTTCCTTTACTGTTGGCGCCTAAAGACGCTTCGACAATTTGCTTCCGCCTTCGCTTGTATCAGACATAAGTGAAATCTGATTAGAAAAATCAAAATAGAAACGGGAAAACGGATTATGTATCAAAATCTGCCGTCATGAAAGGGTTAAGGGCGAAGATAGCGCAAAGCATAGAAAACGTGAATTTGATCTAATAAAGTGATGCGATTTTAAAACTTTCTTTCGTCCGCCACTGTAATTGTCATTGGATTGAAATATTTTCATTCCTATTGCAATACAAATTCACGCCCCAATTTCTCGCCCCGACTCGCTCCACCACATCGTAAGTGCATAGCTGGGAAATCAGAAGACGCTGCGAACGCTCGCGCGACCATAACCGAAGGGACCTTTAAACCCCTTCCAATTGGATTCCCAGAAACACAAATTTATGGCGGTACTCTGTTCCGTGGTTATACCCTCGCCGATGATCCCGCCATTCTCGCTTTATTTACGAGCCGCGATCGATCGAGCCCGTTCGTTTCGTCAATGGGAACCCATTCCCATTGCCATGTATCTTCCGTCCTTCGACAACCCTCCCTGCCCTTTCTGCGCCGAATCAAATTCGTCGTTGTTTTCAACGCACGCATTCGCGCGGAAGCAACTTGATGGAATCGCCGATGGAAATCGCAGTGTCCTATGAAAATCAAGAGTTGTAGGTATATCCTCTGTCCACCTACAAGTCTCGTAATACGTTGATCGGAGAATAAGACAGTTTGATAGAGAATGGAGTCTCCGCGTCGTTCTGCTCACGTGTGCCTCCTGCACGAGTGCCTAAACAAGCGCGCGTATGCGACTCGATCCTCCGCAGACTGGGTACCCGCTGTAACGAGGTGGGAGGCACAAAGACAAGCCCGTTCATTCATAATAGGAGGGAAACTTGGCTTGGAAGTCGTAGTACGATGGCTTCATCGCGACGATGCTTCGCCCTAAGCGTCTACCTCCCCGAGCTCGTTTCCCGGTTATTTCGCCGCGATGCTCGCGGGTTCAACCCCCTCTTTGTCGTCCTCCGTGTCCCTCCCACCCTGTGATCTCCTACGAAGGCATTCGCGGAATAATAACCCCCGATGTGGGGGGATAAGACGCGTTTGTGCACGTCGGCGTTCTGGTGTAACTGGCGTTCAATGCAGCATTTCGAATAGGAGTTGAACCTCTGGTGCGAATACTTTGGGACATTTCTACCGGCAGAAAATTTAAAGAAGATTCACGATGGCACTTGCAATTACTTCGTACGATCGAGTCTGCAAGCCGGTGTAAGTGATCGACAATATCAGTGGAGACGTCAGGCGTTCTAGAAATCGCATGGGACGAGGGAAGGTGGAATCTTCTTGGGATCAAGCGTCCCAAATGGCGTTCAATTTGCGAGAGGTAATGGCTGGCCGATAGAATCGACCTTGGCGATAACGGTATCAGCGGAGGATCCACGTAACAAAGCGGCCAATTCGTGTCCTGGATACACGCCGGCTGGCCGAACAGGAAAAAGATAAAGGAAACATAGTTAGATTAGAAGAGAGAGGTGGACTCGAACCGTGAGGGGCACGGGGGAGGAAGACATCGAAAACGATTCGCGTTTCCTGGCCTCCCTTATCGAGGCCCTCCGTGGATCCCCGTCGGACTTACCTTCCGCAGCAATTCGCTTCCCCCTTCGGCCCTCCACGTTCCCTCGCGCTCCCCAGAAACCGGAATATCCCGCGTTAGTCACCCCCAGGACACGCTCCGACGGTAACGGTCGCGGAGCCCGGGGAACCTGGTACTAACAGTAAAATAAACCATCCTGGGGGACGCGACTCCGATCCTGAGTCCCAAGCATCGGGAACGTGGTTGAGGACATTAGAAACCTTGGTGATCGAGGAAAGGGTGGTCCGCCTCTTTTCGAGATAAAGTCTGCGTGGAAGCTACTCGGATGTTTGGTACAGATTTCTTCGTGGGAAGACTCAAAATTACGAAAATGAAGTCCACTTTGATAACGTCCCTATCTGATTCACGTAAGAGTGGAATTATATCGTACAGACGAGAGATGGAAACGGAAGACTTGCCAAACGGTGTATAGTAACGACAGCTGTTCGTTGGAAAATCATTCCACAGATTCGACATAATCGTCGCGCGTCCCAGGGCCCAAAACCCTTCTTTTCATCCGGCTCGCGGTGGTGGACGCGAAGTTGCGCAGTAATTCCGCGGCGCTGTCATTAACAGAGCCCGGTGGCCCGGTCGGGAGAGAATGAATGATAACCCAGGGCTGGTCTCGCGCGTAGAACCGTCAATGCCTTTCAGCCCTCCCGCGGAGCAGCAGAACGGTGGCGGGCTGCCAAGTCGTTAAAGAGATTCCCGCAACTTTAAAGGTGCCGTAAACCCGCGAATTTATCTCGTCCTTTCCTCCTACTTTCTCGACTTCATAGCAAACGAGCGGGGGACCCCTCCCCGCCCCGCTGCCGTGCTTCTCGGTCCAACAAAATTTCGTGGAAAGGATTGCCGACCTTTTTCACTCCACTCGCCTGACTTCCCTCTGTCTTCCCCCTACCCTCTTGGATCCTCTCCGCTGGTATCGCCTTCCCCCTCGTTCATTTCGCGGGAGAAGGGTGGAGGAGAAGGAAGGAGGAGGAAGGGGCGCGCGGGGGCGGAGTCAGGTGCATTCCATAGATATCAGGATTTCGGTCGGTGGAACTGATTAAATGGAATATATCGTGTCCCGGTTCCCCGCGCCACGTACACGTACTGCCACAATCGGAGGAGGAGATACGAAACCGCACGGCGACACTTTGTCGCGCGGCCCGGACAGGATTTACGAGCCCGGTCCTTTAGGCGTTTGAATTACTATCCCCGATTTTACGAAATCGAGAGGAGTGTCGAACCACGTAGACGCCGTGCCAAGTTTCCCCCCTCTCTGGCGCGCGTGCGAGCGTGTATCACCCCGTTCGACCGTTCCGAATTTATCGCGCCGGAGCTGCACGGAGCCGGGGCTTCGGCGATTAACGATCGCCACGAGATGAATCCAGTGTTCCCGAGGTGGGAGGACGTAATGCGTGTTTCGTGATTTCTCGGCGCGGATTAGAAGGGACGCTTAGCATCGAGAGTGTTTTATGCGTAGGTGCTTCCTTCGTTTCTGATGTCTTAACGTCTGAGTCTTAACTTCTAAACGTTAACGTCCCAGTCTTGACTTTGAGATGTTAACGTCCGAGTCTTAGCTTTGAGACGTTAACGTCCGAGTCTTGACTTTGAGATGTTAACGCCCGAGTCTTAGCTTTGAGACGTTAACGTCCGAGTCTTAAGTTTGAGACGTTAACGTCAGAGTCTTAACTTTGAGAGACAAATTGTGCAACTTAATTTAATAAACACGCGAAAGTATTCTTTCCAATGAGTAACTTTGAGGCGGTAACGTCCGAGTCTTGACTTTGAGACGTTAACTTCCGAGTCTTAACATTGAGTCGTTAACGTCAGAGTCTTAATTTCGAGCGACAAATTCTGCACCTTAATTTAAAGAACACGCAAAAATATTCTTTCCAGTGAGTAACAGTATTACACACGACGTTCCCCCATCAGCTCCCAAATAGAAATTTACACATAAAGTAATCAAAATTGCAGACGATCGCCGCGAAACTCAAGCCATCCCCTCCATCCGAAAGTTGCCCCCTAGAAGTGCCCCATGTCTCAATTATGAATACTACCTATGTACCTACCCTTCAATGGAACGTTAAAGCCCCAGCTTAGGAAGCACTTCCACGAGAACAGTGCCACGATTACTCCCCAAACAGAAACGATCGCTCAAAGACGCGCTCTGAGCACGCTCGAGGCGGTCGAGGAACGTAGAAACGCGCGGTCAACGCATTTCGCCCGCTCGAAAATAGAGCAGAAAGTCGCCAGCTGAACATTGTGTCCCGGGGTCAGGGTTAACGACGCTAACAAGCGTGGCTGACTGACTTACGACTAATTCACCGCCTGCCTCCCATTCCTACCCCCTCTGTTCGTGATCATCCGCGGAACAGATGCCTCACGACCCGCCGACGGAACGGGATGCGGGCCAGCTAAGTCTCGTTAGGGCGCGGCCATATGTATGTACCGCCGACGACACGCCGCAATTGTTTGTTATTGTTGTGACGTCACCTCGTTAAGACCCGTTCAAGCGTACAGCCTCGTTAGCTGGTCATTTGTAACGAGACCCGCGATCGGGAAACGCGGGAAAGCGGCCAGGAATGCGGGAGCATCGCGCCCTGGTCGAGGGATTCCCCTCGCGGACGCTTGATAGGGCTAGATTGATCGAAGAGTGTGGTGATCGAGCTGGTGACGATGAACGTGAGGGAAGTAGGAGAACAGTCTCATAATATTATTATAACGAGAGTATCTCTTTTAAAGTAAAAATTGCAATAAAGTATATGAATAGATAAATATTGACGTCGAGATGCTACGTTGCTATATTGAAGTACTAAAGTCAGCCTAGGTGCCAGTTTCTTGGTAATGGAAGCTATATGAACTATGCGTCCACCGAAACTTTGGCTAAGTTTCAAGGCATCCAATGGATAAAATTGAATCATGAATCTCTTTGCAAGAATCTTCGGAAGAATTTAAGTGCTTCTTGGATTATTCAAGGTTATTTGAAGAACAGTTTGCAAACTGAAAAAGAGAAACAATTTCTTTAAATCGTCTCAAAGACTGAAAAGATGGGGAATTCAGTGATCTGCAGGTGATGCTCCAAAAAGTTAATTGATTTCGACACACGTTCCTCGTGGAGGACACCTAAGGAAGCATCGTCTTTGCAGGCATCAATTCCGCTGACAGGCCGTTTTATCGTCGTATCCGGGAGGAGTAATAGCGTTGGCTAAGCAAACAGCCGATTTTTATTAGCCTCCGCCGTCCCTTTGTGAGCCGAGAGGCTTATCGTCGAGAAGGAATCCTCTTGCGTCCGTCCTCCAGCGTTCTCCGCCGATCTCCTTCTCATTGTCTCGTCTTGCCCGCTTTCAGGGAAGGACCTTCAAAGCGCCAGGCCCCCACGGAGATTCGGGACACGAGAGGGATCAGTGCCAAGGATCATAGGGTTGAAATTCTCAGAAGAACCGCAAACTAACTGGCTTTCGTTGTACCCAGCCGAGATCAAACAGATTTTTCGTCGCCACAGGGCGGCGCGCGCGCTCGTCGCGCCGTGTCTACGCGTATTCCGACCGATTCGGAACCAGGTTTCTCTTTACCTCGACGACTGTTCGCTCCCCGAGACGCTTTTACCGCCGTAGGTCGCAATCTTCTACGCTCGTCGAGCAAATCGAGCAAAAACTCGTCGTCGACGTCGCGTCGGCACCGTCCTGATCGCGGGCTCCTCATCGAGATCGCTCTGCCGTACCACGAGACCCTCCTGCGGCAGCCCGAGGTCCTGGATTTCCTTAGTCACACAGCCATCTGCCGTGTTAAATTTTTCCTTCCGCGACTACGTGCTTGCGCGGCATTTCCTTTCTCCGCTCTTATCTCGGTTGCTATCCACGCAAGTCTGGATCTTCACTTCATGCTTGCTCTTCGTTATGAGAACTGCTCCAATCTTGATGGCACCTTTCCTTATCTCAGGCTGGATAGACGCACCTTGTTGCTTCTGATGATTCAGGCAGTTCTTTATTCTGTTATCAACGAAATAGGAGCTGGACTTCGACGCAGGTATGACGAGACATGAAAATTGGCACCAATCGCGATTAATTCCAAAATTTTCTTGGAACTCTTTTTTAAATAAACCTTGCTTCATTAATTTGATCCAAGTTAATATTTAACTCTCAACTTCTGTCCTCATTGAAGGATCAAGAAGAGCGCCGAATAGATCTCATCATCCACATCAGTGAGTGGAAAACTGTCGGAATATTTCGAAATTGCGTCTGCTGCCAGCGACAGGCGGCCGCTGAAATTTAAGAAGTTATATCTTCCGGTGGCGCGTGAATCGCGAGTGCATCGGTGGATGCGTTTCCACGCGTCCGTGCATCCGCGAGTGCTGGAGCGCGTGGCATTCATCGAATTCGACAGGGACGGCCGGATGCCGGGCAGAGATGCGGGGTAAAACGCGTCGACGGTTCATTCGTCGTGAAATATGTTTCCGCCGTGTCCGCCAGAGTCTTCTGTTCGCGATAAATGGCTAGGACGAGCGAGCAGATGTGTCGATACGTCACGGTCCGCCGATCCGTGCAGCGCGGAGGTCCTTGACCACGAAGACGCGGCGAGGATGCTGAACGTCCCTGTGGAAATTAAGCGCACTGAGTCCAGCAAGCAAGCTTCTGTGCCGCGAAAATTAGTGCGCCGTGGATGTTGCAATGGATGGGACACCATTGAAGTCTCTATTTCGTTGGCACAGTGATATCGGACTATAATTGAGCAGACGCGGGACTTTGATGTCGTACGTAATTGCAACTGGAGATGGACCAACAGAAATTGGAATCGGATTAGAATTAGCCTGACATTGATTGAAGGGGAATTAATAGTGCGCGCTGGCTGGCAAATGCGCAGGTTTCGGCAAGTTTTCTTGGAGTAGAGGCGAGGGTAACAGTTGGGGAAGGCTTGTGTTCGATGTCACAGGATTAAGATAACACAGAACTAGGGTGACAGTGTTTAGACGACGGAAGGGTGGAGATAGTTCAGTGTTTAGATAGGAAAGGATTGGGGACAGCTGTTCCTGAGAGGAACTTTAGTCCGATAAAGATGGATGTTCTAATCATGAAAACACATATAAGTTTGTTCGAATTATACAATATGCAGATTTTTACGCATCGACCAGTATCCCTTGCTTCAGCACTGCGACCGAGCTGCGTCCCCCAACCGCACGATATAAGAAGCAGAAGATAACGATCTTGGGGCCCAATAGCATAACGAGCAAGAGGAGGGTAATAAAAGTTTCGGCAATAAAGATCCACGACAGTAAAAATCAAGCTAGGACCCCGGGGGTAATGGCCCGTGAAAATTTTAAAAGCTCCAACCCTGGTTCGATTACAATAATTCCTCGGTGGTTGGTGATGTTCCTGAGAATCGTGCACTCTTTGGAAGCCGCACTTAAGACCCTGAGAATGACACGATGGGAGGATAGGCGTTTTGGACTTATTGAACCCTGCATATGATTACCAAAAAACACACTTGGCAACTCGGTACCTCTAGTGCAATCATAGCTCTTCCTCTGCTCTGGGCAGAAGTGATTTTTTCCGTCCTTTATATTTAATTATAAAGTTTGATATTAAACTCAAACTTGTATTACCTACTTTTGTACTATTTTTTCAAAAAGTTTTACTGGTTTCCATTCATTTTACTTTTCTCATTTAACTAATTTTTAACCCTGACTATACATTAATCATAAAAAATCGAAAGAAAACCTACCACGCGAAACTTCCCCACGTGTCATTTTCACAAAGATCATACTCCTTCTAGCTACCCGCCGTTCAGAACCCCGTACGAACTGTCATCAGCAGTGGACGGGGAAGAACAGTTGAAAACACCCCGTATCCAGCGCGTAACAGCGTTTACCGAGCGACTGGAGGGCCGCGGTCGGGCGATATCGGGCTTATCTGTATTCACGAGCGCGACATAAATTGCGCAATAAATCGCGAGGCAACTGTCGCTGGGGCGAACGTCTATCGTAAAGCTAATTGGTTTACGTGGCAGCGTGCGCGTGTTGGGCCGATACGCTCGGTGCAGGGCTGAGGGGGAGCGGAGGAGCGCAGCGCGGAGCCGTAGGAAACGAAGGGAACGAAGGGGGCGAAGGAAACCTAAGACGACGACCAGGCGGCTGGGTAGCGTGGAGATATGATATAGGGAGAGGAGCTGGAGGGAAGGTGTCTGTGTAAATTGCGATGGGTGGTTGGACGTGGCAGGAGCATCGGGAACCATCGGGACCAAGCGGAACGAAGCGAGAGGAGCCTGGCACACAGGGCACGGTCTCCTTTCTCCTTCGCTGGCTGGCATCCTCGTCCGCCAGCCAGTCTCCCTTAGGGAGAACGCCATTGAAAACGCGATTTCTTCCCCCGTTCTTCCCGCCTCTTTCTCTCATTATCCTCTTCCTCGCTTCATTCTTCGGCCGCGCGAGTCGAAGCATTCGCGTACGGGACCGGAGCTTTTCGCTGGCTCGCTCGCTCGCTCGCTCGCCTGTTCGCCGTAAATCTGTGTAATGAGGCGTGTCGAAAGGCGGCTTACCTGACGAACTATAATGCCACCGACTGACGATTGGTTCTCGGCTCTTTCATGCACTGTACATTCACCGAAGATTCTTTCAATATCCTTCCTTTCTCGTCCGCTTCGCCCCCGGCGCCGAAGCCAAACCCCCCTTCCTCGCCACCGTTCCTCTCGTTATATTTGTACAATTATCCGAAGTTTCCTTTTTCGCCAGCCAACTTGCCAGATGCTGGTCGCTGCATCAATGGGGATTTTATTAGCGCGTTATAACGGAGTCTGGGCTAATTTAATGATGCTACCCGCCGGCTACCAGGCTCCGAGTCTTCAGCAGTTGGAGGGAAGTAACGATCACGGCCGCCGCGGGCGAATCTACGCACCTAGGTCGGTGGAGATTCTTTCACCCTTTGAACACTGAATTTCAACACGCGAAAATAAGCCTGCAGGCTAGGCTGGATGTACTAGTAAATGAACACGTACCAGTGAATGGACAGTTTTTATTAAAATGAGTAAAATAAGTTATTAAAGTAAGCAACTAAGTAATTAATTAGAGACTTATTTTCATATCTTGCTTTATATACAAACAATTTTTGCAGCACGTGGAATCAATCGCGCTGCAAACATAATTTTATAATAGGTAGTGTTCATTCATTAGCCTTAAGTGTGTATTTACTTGTGCGTTGACCCTACGTTATTCCTTAAATTTTTTATATTTTAAGACACAGAATTTTCACAATTTATTTAAGTAAACAATCGATAAACAATAATAACGATAATATAATGTGTGCAAGTAGTAAATGGGAGTGATACTTGATCAAAACTGCTGAAGTAATATTTCGCACGAGAAATTGGAAATAATGGGTCCCAGTAAATACTCAAAGGTAAAAGGTCAACTCCACAGTTACATCGTCGAAACTCGACAACAAGCACAGTGTCTTCCAGAGATATACGAGTAGTGCTGCTTGGCTCGCATTTTACAGATGACTACTGTAACACCCTAGAAACTCTAAGAACCTAGCTAAACAAGCGTAACCCCTTTATTAAACGACGAAGAACACATTCAGTGCCCCGTGCCTCCAAGAATATCGCTTCACGCACCACTTGATTTGGTCTCGCCTAAGTGACTACCTCTCATCAAAGCTCCGACCTCCTTCACTCCCACGTATTCTACTTAACAAGAGAATAAAACGTTCAAAAGAGTCTCTCCCGTCTTCCCCACCGAAGCTTCCATTTCCACGTCTCGCAGCCGTCCGGCTCTTTCCACGGGGAAGAATCGATTCACCGTCTCCGCGGGAGGTTCGTTAACTCGTTGAAAATCGTCGGAGGTGCGCGAGCCAGACACGGTTCCTCGCAAAAATCTTCCTTCCGCGTGGTTGAATGGCAAGGAGGATCCCAGAGGCGGACGTCGTCGGTGCCGGCACCGGTAGACATTATTAAATTACATTTAGAAGCGGGGACGACGGGCGTCCGGGGGGGGGGGGGGCGAACGAGGGTGGCGGAGCGACGGCGGCGTAGGAGGAAAAGTGGCGGAGCAGGGACAAAGAGGGCCGGCGCGCGCTCGCGGCCTCTGTATATATTAATTTGCTGCCGACAATACATAGTCAAGTTGGAATTCATACGCTGTCAGAGGCAGCGCTCGGTCGACTGAATAGATAGACATTATGGATGTCATACGGAAGCAGGAGTGGCTGGAGAGAGGGGACCAGCGAGCGTATGGGAACCGTACGTTTCGCGTACGGGTTTACGCTCGTACGACTGCAGGGCATGAGAGGGATGGATAAACACGGGGAAAGAAGGGGGAGAGAACGGGGGGTGAAACGGGGGACCAGATACAGAGGGAGAGAGAGAGAGAGAGAGAGGAAGGTAGACCAGCCATTGCACGTTCCAGGGTGACGTGACATCCTATTCGAGAACACGCGCCGCATGTAACGAGCGGTTTCGAAACTTCTCCGGTAACCGTCGAACAAGGCTACCTGCGCGTTTTACATCCGCCGTTTATTGCTCGGCCACTCGGAAACGTGCTGCGAAAAATTCGACACCCCGCTGCCTTGGATATTCATCCCAGAGCCGCGGGGATGAGCCAGTTGACGAGGGTTGTAAACAGTATGTCCACGACGAGATATCAAACGAAAGGGGACTTGGGAATGCTGCTTCAATGGAACATAGGGGGTAGATTCAACATCCGTTGGGTAGATTACTGGGTCGAGATTCTAACCCTGATCTTGACGCTCCTGTGTAATTAAGTAAATCCTCGGGAATAAAAGAAACCTCGCTCCCCCGCGCGATGCAGAGGCGGCTCAAGCTGCTCGCTGACGCGACGATTACACGAGTTCGAGTGTGAATTTCAATTCCGATTTGAATTAAGATAAGATAGCGCCCGCGCGACCAGTATTTTCCCTCGCCCGCCCTTCGGCTGAGGTAACAGCCAGCAGATCCTATCAAATAACAAGGAAAATCTAATTACGCCGGAAACATGCGCGTTTCTGTGAATTTCCGGGGCCGAGGGTGATCGACGCCCGTGGAACCGGGGCGGGCAACGAGATCCCGGGCGACCCGTTTCACGAATTATTCCTTTAAAAGCGAATGTAGCCGCGCGGAAGAAAAGAAGCCACGATGGGCCACGGGCCAACGTATATAGGGCGATGCCGTCTGCGGATGTACGAGCGCGTAAATCACCGCCAGAACCGAGAACTTTGGGTCCTGCGACTCCCCTGTTCGTCGACCAAGCCGGAGGCCATAACTTTAAGCCGCTCGACTTGCTCGACGACGACGACGACGACGACGACGAAGAAGCGCATCCAGACGCGCGGTCGACTTTTCGCCGCTCCACTGTTCCCATTTACGAGGAAACGCGCGTGAAACGGACAACTGCTACTCTGGCCCGTGCCAGAAGAATTCGTTTCGCGTACGTGACCTGGCAGATTTACGATTCACCCCCTCGGAATCTTTTCTATCCCCGCAGCGCTGCGCCGAGGCTGGCGTTCTGGCGAGGAATTAATTAATTAAGCGGGACGGTGTCTTGTCACAGCCAGTCGTTTGCGGGGTCAGTGGCGCGCTATATAGAGCAAGCTTCTTCCGTGGAATATTAGGGTCCGAAGGTTTCAACGAGGATTGAAGGGGGTGACCAGCATCCCCGAGCGTATTAGTCACGGGCAAGTAAACGCAACAGTAGCGAAGTCCTCGATTGTGCTTGCCAAATGGAGGACAGCTCCGCAGAGTGACTTTGTGAGGATAGAGATGACTGGATTGGAGGTTCTGCTATTGATCTACTGACCGAGTGGCTGGTAACCGATGACCTCTCATTTAATCGAATTATTCCTAATATTAATCGATCATCATTTCCAGTTCCGTAATCTCCACAGTGATCCCATTCGACTTACCACTGCTGATGTTCAACTCCACATTCGGGAGTTGCGAGACGGAGTTGCATCGGTCCAAAAATTTCACGAAACCGCGAACTTTCGCGAGGTACTGGTGAACGTCGCGACAGCACAATGCCACGCGTCGTGACGCGGTTGGTTCACTTTCGACCGGAGCACGCCATTTACGGTGGTGCGCGCGTGAAAGTTGCCCCCCCGTCACGAGATGCCGTCGGCCGTTCATCGAGGACGATGGCACCGATTATATCGATCCTGCCGGGGCGATTATTCCACGACGGGCCATGTAACCAAAGACTTTCATCCTCGATGCACGCTCGCTCGCCCGTTCATTGTCCCGTTCTCGGGGCCCTCCCTCTTGAATCCACCACGCACGTGCGCGCCAGCCTCGTCAGCCGTGCTACTTTCAACGGTGATATAATGGGGCCAGGTAGAATTCTACACGGCGCGAGCAACGCCGCCGGGACACAATGGCCACGCGGGCCTCGACTTCGCGACTCGGCCCTTCCTGCAACAATGGATTCCTTGGCTCCTCTTGAAAAGGGAAGTTATGCTTTCTTACGTGCTGGACCAGCGGATCATATTTCTGCGGATAATAGCCGAAATCGGCTGACATTTCGCTACCTTTCTTCTTTGGATTATCCAGACGAACTGGAAAGCCGAGGGAGATCGGGATTAGTATGAAATCTTTGATGGAGGTTTACTGGAGAACATTTGTAACTGGGGCCCAGTCACATTGGTCCACAGCTTGGAGTAGCTTTTGGTGTACAACTAATGGTGTATTCTGTTACTTGGTGTCAAGGAAAACAAGGGCGTGTCAGTCGAGTAATATGTTACTGTGAATTCCTTGAAATGATAGGCAATCAGCGTTCTGTGATAGCGATTCGTAATTAAGGGGAGAAGCCTGCATAAATGGCTTATTTTTGTATCAATTTTTGGAATTTTTTGCAAGGGTACTTTAAGGGTGCTTTATTTAACATTAGAATAAGTAACAAAAAAATTTAGAACAGTAAAATTATAATAAATACAAAAGATATGGAGCAATATCTGAATGGCGTTTTTTTTTTCGAGATGCAAAACGGTACCAGACCAATAAGTTTTTTTCATTTTATGTGCTAATTGTAAGAATATGAACCACAAATGGTGTAAAAAAATGCATATTATAAAAATGGCGGAACTTCAAACAATTAGGGGTGATTTTCGTTTTTAAAAATTTTATTTGTTTAAAAACAGTAGTTAAAATTAATAATTTGATTAATCCTCGAGGTTCATATTCTGAGGAATATTATAAACTAAAAGTGTGCGAAATTTAAAGTTGATTGATCAAATAATTTTTCACTTATCCCCGGCGCCAATTTTGAA
Source organism: Andrena minutula (assembly GCA_929113495.1). NCBI lineage: Eukaryota > Metazoa > Arthropoda > Insecta > Hymenoptera > Andrenidae > Andrena > Andrena minutula. The sequence continues at coordinate 72,077,619 of OV815993.1, read as the reverse complement.
AACGTGGTTTAGAGAAAAATGCGTTTTAGGTATGCTCGGCGCTCGGAGGCGTGCTGTCTCCCCAGGCTATATTATCTATAACTTTGAGAATATATTTTTGAAATCTTTTAGAATTGATATAGGTATGGAAAAATTTTTGTTTCTATTTTTCGTTCCATTTCGATGAAATCGATCATTCTCTTTCACTTCATTTATGACAGTATCACTGTCTGGGAAGCTCTAAATGGGAATGATTACATTAAGGTACGCTACTATTATTATTGAGAAATAGAGTCATAAAATGGTGCTGTCTTCTAAATAAATGGTGATGCACCCATCACTATTTTTATTTATACAGGCTGCTTGAAGGCTAATGCTTCACATTTGAATTAACATGCTGTAGTAGGCATACTCTGGCATTTAGGCAACGGCCTAGTGTGTGTGCTACACCCTTAGTTGTTTAGTTAGTAGCAGCACCTAGGTGGCGTCCATTTATGAGGAGTTCGGAAGACTGGGACTGGGGGGGAGTCGGCGGTAGCCGAGGTGGCTAAGGCGGCTGGCCAGTGCGCTGCGGTTCGAGAGATCGCGGGTTCGAATCCCGTTGAGGCGACTTCCCTTTTTTCCGGCTCCTACAATGCTTTGTATATTTATAAGTTGCGGTCAATTTAACCGAATATAGCAGGGCGATCAAAACTTTTATTCAATCATGAATCATGTGTGATACAACGATATCCTCCTAGTAGTGACGCAACAACATAGTCATTTTTCCTGGGTAGTTTTTGCTACATCGCAGATGTCCATTTAACCAAAACCCCATCAAGCGTCCCATACTTCGCAGTTATGCAACAGAAACCGGTCGAAAGCGTGGGACCAGGTCAACCTTGGAGGGTCCAGCAAGAAGAAATCGATCTTTCCTGGAGGTTCCAAAAGCGGGCAAAGGAACAGGCCGAAAGGAACCCGCTGCGCTCCGAGAACGGCGCAATTAACGAGATTCGCGAATCGGGACGCTGTTTTTTCACTGATTACCGTGCGTGTCACCTGCTGAAACTGAGCCGATTTTAATTAACTTCTGGCCTATATGTATACGAGTTCGCACAGAATTCACAGAATTCCTGACCAACAACAGAGCACTCGGTGCTTGAAATTTATTTATTTATTTACTTCCACATGAACGAGTAAGACCCATTACTGACAGAAGAAGTTATAACAGACCCAAAGTAGAGAAAACAACGTTACAATATATCAGAACCGAAGAAAACAAAACTAAACAAAAGTAACAGAATATAAAAAACTAAAAATAATAAACACGACTTAAGTCCTATATATCACTTGAAGTCCCTCTGTATACGCTGGCTTTAAGTGCGTAAAGAGATCCATGAAAGAGATCAATATCATTCCGAAATTATGAAAACATAAAGTCAATTATGTTCCAAATAAGTAAATCATGCGATACAGCTAGAGGCAGAGATCGAAATCCCTGCTGGGAAGAAATCTGACTCACTGGAATGTACCCTTCAGACTGTTCCCCGATTACCATTCCCGCACCCAAAAACACATCACCAACTACATATATAGACACTAACCATATCTAACTCCCGCAGCAAATACCACCGAAACGTCAACAGGAAAATATCGAAGTCACGAGTCACCAGGAAACACCCTAAAGAAGCCCAATAGAAGCACAAACTCGTATTATTTCCACATAGATTCTCGAAAATCGTTAGTAGATACACACAGAACCACCGCATCCAGATCAGCATCCCGAATCTAGCAGCAATTTACCGCAAGAAGCAGCGGGCAGAAGGCGAGACAAGATTCCAAATATCGTGTTCGTCGATCCACGCGGAGCGGAAAAAGTGGAAGAAAAAGGGGAAAAGCAGGCGAAACCACTAATGAATCGGCGTTGCCGCAGAGTCACACGCGACCCCCATATTTATAGGAGTATCAACGTTGCTTTTTATTCGAAACCAGACGCGCTGCCTCCTCCTCCCTCCACCTGCGCCGGGCCGCCCGCGACCTGGACACGCTCGCTCGATTTTTCCCGCGTAATTTATTCCCGTGAAAAAGTTCACCGATAAATTCAACTTTCAGCGTTACGGCACCGCCGCTACCCCCTCGCGCCCTTCCGGCGAGCGACGTTGCCTCGTTAACGAGTCGATTAGCTCACGTGCTCGCCAATTTCCCTCGTCCTTCGTTTTCTCTCCGCCCTCGTCTTCGCCGGCCGATGCATAATTCAAGCGTTATACGGCCCGCCGCGAGGCAAAGACTGCGCGATCAATTCCTGCGCTGCGTAGCCTGCATGGCCGCTGGTCTAAAGTCTACTGCGTCCACCGCTTGGCATCGCCGGTTAATGGTTATTTACTGGCGACGCTCGAGACGCGTGCACGTTCTTACCGCGCGGCAGTGATTGGTGGCTTGGCCGGCGTTAAAATCGCTGCCACTGTCTTTCGAGTAAAAACCACGTCGATGGCCGGTTTCTCGCGCGTGCGGAAGCTTTGGGCGGTTCTGATTTACGGTGTCGCTGGGAGTTAACGAATCTGCGGGTTTAATGGCGTTTCGGTTGGTATCGTACATGGAGAACGTCGATGATAATGGAGTCTCCTTAAAGGGAAAGATTCGAGATTGCAAGTGTATGTATCCTGAATCTGAGCTGGAGTTGGAGGGTGATCAGTGGGGCATTTAGGATTTAATCTTGGGGAAGCTGAGTTCTCAACTGATAAAAATATTATTAATGCAAACGTAATAAAATTCATTAGGGAATTATAAAAATTTGTTTAAGCAATAAAATTGAGTTTTCTTTCTTTTTATAAAGCCCCTTCTTTGGGGGTTGCCAAGGTCTCTTACCCCCCTCCCTCTGGCTGCGTCACTGAGGGTGATAGTATACAAGTTCCTAGTCTTATGGTGTTAACACACACTAACATAGAGGCCACCGTCCCACCCCCATCGCATCACTCACCGTGACGTTCACTAAAAACCGTACGCGTTCTATCGCACACTTGGGGAATCCAACAGGCGTTCAATCTTCCGCAAAATTCTTCGATCGCCCAGAAGAAGCCCAGTGTCCCGCCATGAAAGGAGCAAGAGAGCCGCGGGTTCTTTGAAAACTCGAACGTCCCCTGGAAACTTTATTGGCAGCGCGTAAAGGGACCGTTTCCAAGGACCCTACGTGCCCGAATCGCGTCCTGGATGGGTCCTCGGGCTTGCTGGTTCTCATTCCGAGCAGGTCTCAGACGCGAGGCGGGGCGGAGGGGGCGCGGGGGCGGTTGCGGACAAGAGGAGGGCGAGCAACAAGGCGGATGAACGGAAGCGGGATGGGGAGAATCGACTTTGTTGCTCGAAGGTTTACACGGCCAATCTCGCTTTGATGTCCCTCCTGCCTCGCTGTTGACCCCTTTCGACCCTTCGAGCTGCGACAACCCCTTACGACCAGCTACACACACGCCTGGCTTCGGCTTGTCGTGTGCCGGCGCGTACACGCGCGCACGCATATTTAGACGCGGGTGGAAGCGCGCCTGGGCGTGTTTGCTCCAGTCTGCAGCCACCGATTTCCGGTCTGCGGACACGTGGTCATGCGTAAACGTCTGCTCTTTGGCAGGGCAACGGACGGGGGTGACTTTTCATGGCGGTCGCGGAGCGTTACGTGAAAAGTGGAACGGCGATCCTCGGGGTTGTTTGAATTTTCTGCGCTTTGAAACCCGAGACGATGGAACCTTGTCAAGTTCATATAAGCGGGATCTAGGGTACCTTGGTCACAAACAGGAGGAATAATAATGAACCAAGTTCGTTTGAAGAATTTTGGAACCGAAGTTTGGGTTAACTTGACAAAAATAGAGATCGAAGAATTCATTAGCAGGTCGATGATAAACTCGACTTGGACGATGGATGAACGCTTGAGGGCCCAACAAAGAAAATTACCTATCTATTTCCTGTTAATTAATAATCGTAGCAAGGTCAAATTGATTTTTTCTATGGATTCATATTAACTTTCAAGAGGAATCTACGCAAAATTGTCATCAACTAAGGCGCAATGTTTAATTATTTACTGTTAAATGTCTTGTTCTTCTTGCGCGTACGCTACTCTATTCATTATTGTAGAAATTCGACTCGTCCCGGAATAAATAATAATAATAATAATAATAAAGCCGAGATAGGTTTATCGACACGTACACTTGTATCTCATCATTCTTTCCATGCAAAACAGGAGAAAGTACAACGCTGACCAATCATCCGAGTGGGCTATTAGCAGCGTTCAGCGGTTGGGTCACGACATTGTAATTTTCACACGCTGGAAACGGTTGCGATAAGATCGTCGGTGGAGGTAACGGCGAGATGCCGTTGCGGATAACGCGATCGTCAGCGCAGGGAAATTAAAGTAGCGTTTTATGGATCTCGACGGGCTGTACCGGGAAGCAAGAGCGATACAATTTAACGCAGGCAATTAATTCGCGTTCCAAGAACGTCGCCGCTGAATGAAACGACTTCCTCGTGTTTCGCGTGAAGGCGCAACAAGTGAAGGGGAGATTCCACGGTTCGGTTCAGGCGACACGTCGCTGTGTCTCTGACACTCTCGTTTTCCACTCTGCACGGAGAAATGCGCGAAAAAATTTGCAGGAACGACGGGGTCGTCGTTGGCCCCTCTTCACTCGAAATGGCCACGTTGTAGAACCGGTCTGCCATGCTCGTGACGTAAATTTCACCGATCTCCTGCCGATTCTGGTATCATCTCGATGTAAATTCGGCTTAAGAGAAGAGGACAGGCGAAAAGATCGGGGGACAGGGCCATCGAGAGATAGGCAATCGGTGCTTCGTGCTCCTTTCCATGATCACTGTAAAATTCAACACTTTGCGAGCTCTTCCTTCGAGCCTCCTCGCTTTACAGAGGATTCCTTAGCGTTTTGGCATGCCTCGTGAAAAGAAAAGACGACTGTATTTTGCGGACTCTAATTGCGTAGTTTTATAAATTTCAGATTTCATGATAGTTTCTATACACTTGCTGTAATTACACTCGATTCACTCAGGGTAACCTTGTAGTTGTTTTTACATCGCGTACGAGCGCACGGTTGTCACTCGTTGGTCCACGCACACGGGTTCGTTTAATAAACGAAGGACCGAGCTGGTGGTATCGTAAGAAAAGGAGCTTGCTTCAAGGGAGGACCGGTTACGAGCGGTCTGTTTTATATCCAGACGTGGAGGAGATAGGTCCAATAGAGAGATCGCAGGTGTTCCACACGAGGCACGCAGACTAAAGGCCGTTTCGCAGAAATTACCTTTATCCCGGCCGTCGCAAATCTGGTCGAGGACACGCGTCATGTATATACGATAGACCCGCGCGTAACGAAATTTGTGGACCACGCCGGTGACCACGATTGAAAGAGCGAATTCAATTGTCCGCGAGGAACAAACGTTCCCGAATATCCGTGAGGGGGACAGGTGTTTCACGTTCCAACGAAAGTACATCGTTAGCCGGTCTATCGTGTTAGACTGGCGAGATTACAGGCGCTCGGACAGGCAGATGTTTCCAAGAGGAAATCCGAAATCTGGGTTCGGCAACGTTGGTCCGCAAATTCGGTGCTGGGGAACCATCGACGTCTTGGGTTAACTAATGGGATTTTCAAAGCAACAATCACTGTGATTTGGACAATTGGGAATTTTCTAGTAGTTCGTTCTTTGGGGATCAGGAAATTTGGGGTGTCATTTGTAAGTAATGAAATAGAGACAGAGAGAGAAATAGAGATTAGCTCGAGAATCAACTGTTTTCTGTCACGGAACAATGCTAATACCGTTTTATGCTTAGTAGAGAGTTTCTTAACGGGTTATGCCTAGTCAGTTGTCGAAAAAGAACCCGAGTTGTGGGATTTTTTTGTGGAATATCTACTGTATATTTTTTACAACTATTTGCTTATTTTAAAAGTACATATATGTAGCAACTCTCAATAATTTTGTTATAGAAAAACATTAAAAATTAACGAATAACAGGCATTCTCGCGGAATATGTTTTCATAAAGGCAATGTTCGGTGAACACGAATTCTCTGAGCCGGATCATCCAAAATTCAAAATTCAAAACGATTCTGTTAATATATGGTTGAATTCAGTAGATGAACGAATGGTTTTTCAAAAAGTTGATTTTTGATAAAATAATGAATGACTGAATTTCTCGTTTTTCGTTAATTAAAAATAGAATTTTTGTTAGAATAAAAAATCCTTCGTTCATGTACCAAGTAGTCTTTGATATATAAAAGAAGTCTATAAAAGTCTAAGCCAATCAATACAGTCGTTTCCAAAATATCTTGTTGACCGATATCAAAACAGCTTCCGCGAGAATGGCTGTTATTCGTTCATTTTTTAATGCTTTTCTATAACAAAATTACTAAGAGTTACTGCATATATGTATATTTAAAATAAGCGCATAGTTGTAAAAATATATACAGCAGATATTCCACAAAAAATATCACGAAAATCGCGTTCCCTTTCGCCAGCTGACTAAGCATAAACCCTTAAAAGAATTACAGTATACTCTAAATACCTCACTATATTTCCTCCACCCGCAATATATTCAAATACGTTTGTTGGGAGCGTCATACACTTCCCTCGAACTAACTGAAACGGGATGAAGAGAGAGCAGCTGTTTACCTATGATTTATACCTTCCCGGCAAGCTTTCGTCGCGACTCGCAAGATCCAGCTAATGACTGGCATTCCAAGACCCGATCTTGTTACTTTCATTACCGTTCGTGTCGCGCAAACCGCGATCCCTCCATATACGTAACGCCGTGTACGCTCACCGCCGCAGTCGTGAACAGGAATCTCTTTGGCCCATAAAGTTTTTTATGGGCACGTCTTGGGCCGGTCGTCTTTCGTTGCGTGCACGCTGGACGGCCCTGACCGCAACTTCGCGTATCACACGGCGAACGAAGATCGTGATCGCTCGTAAAGGTGGATAGACACGACGTTGCATCGAAAACAGGCCATCGAACTTTAAGAAAAATCACGAATAAAGTGGTTCCACTTACGCCGTTCACTGGGAACCTTTTGCTAAAACGAAAAGGTTTTACCGATACTTACAATAGCGAGGTAACTAAATTGTGAAAGAAACATTTTAAATTTGAACGAGAGGCTATTTCTGATTTTTTATGTTTCATTTAATATTTTTAATTTGATTTTCTCTATATTCCTACACTGTTGTTGAAAGTATTGCAAAGGTATCGACGCTGATGAAACTCGAAACTTGAAAAAGGTGATTATTAGTGAAAACGAGATCCAACGAACAAAGAAAACAAGGCAAAACAGAGCAGTCGAGTTCCAAACATTTCTCTGTGTCACTCTCGCTGTCGATGCCGCTTTACCCCGTCGCGTCGCCGAGCGAAATCTCTTTCGAGTGAAATCTCGCGAACCGCTCGCCCCTTTGACATCCGCCGAAAGGGGGTAAATAAAAAAATCATTCCGTCGAAGTTCTCGAATGCACGGCGCATTTCATGTACCTTTGATATCGAGGCGATGCCCGTGGCGCGTGAAATACATCCAAGGGACGCAAATGGCGGATCGACGAGTTCCGGTGCGCGTGTAGACATCAAAGGGAAACGAGGAATAAGTCTCTTGCCGCGGCTTAGTAAGAAAGTTAAATTGATTACCGGATGATTTTATTACGCGAGGAAATGGAACGTCCGTGGACGTGAATCGCAAAAGGAGCGGAGGCGTAACTACGTTATTATCAGCTCTAGGAAATGGATAACCGTAAAATGGCGCGTGCACACATCGCGAACAGTTAATTATCCACGGAATTCTAATTTGTGCAGATTCCTGGATTAATCGCCGCGGCGTAAAATGCTCTCCCGTCCTTGCTAGATTAATACGGTGGACTCGATTAAAAAGGGGCACGCTTAAATAACCCTCGGTGCTAATGGCGGCGGTTATGAGTTCAGTGTAATTTAACGTAGGCACACAATTTGATGAGCAATTAATGACGTAGGATATTAGTAATATCTGTTCGCCGGTGTGCCCGTTACCAAAGCCATCGTTTAATCTACTTACTTAATTACAAAACTTCATTAACCGCACGCGCGGGGTAGCGCTATCACGCCTACGTAGTGGCATTTACATGCGCTTGCCCAAGCGTTCCTGATTGTCAGCGTTAATTTGCCCGTATCTACAATTAAAACGGCTATCGGCGATTTTGCTTCAGTGGTTACTGGGATACTCTTTCTATTAGGCTTCCATGCAAAAGAATGTGGAAGAAGGGTTGTTTTCCGTACGTTTTGTGAATATTTCTTGTGGGGCTAAAGTCTTGAAAGGCAGGCTTTATAAAATTATTTATTTATTTCCTTTTTCGCGTAGACCCCACTATTTACAATATGAGAAATGAAATATATTACGGCATACGAGACTATAAACCACAAAAACACCAAAAAGAAAAGAAAATTGAACTGGTAACAACAATACAGCCAAATCAAGAATTGAATAGGTAACTGAAGAAGTAAATTCCAAAAGAAATTATCATAGCCTTCCAAAAAACACTAAGCAGTTCAGACTTAAACACATTAACGTTCCGTGTAATTCTTAGACTGTATCGAACTCGTTCCTCATGAGGAATCATGAACAAGACTTTAATGGTCGTAATACTCAAGAGAAGTGGTAGAAATTTAAAAGAAGATATATTTAACGCTACGAGAATGAGGCAATATAATTCTCCACGGATGTAAAAAATGGAAAAGTCAAGTTACATTACTACGTTTCTTTCATCTCCTTTTAAAACTCCAGCGTCAGTAGTAACGCTGCCTCGTAAGTAGAAACGGCGCGCAATAGACAGACACATCTGCCGCGTCTCGCTGAATCGCACATGAACCCTGCGAATCTACAAAATCGATTTTCCTGGAAACGTGGCCTTGCAGAGAGAAACGTTACTCCACATTTTTCATTCATTTTAGCACCAAGAATCATCCCCTCTTAGATCGCACCACGAAATAATCCCCCATCTTTAAAGCATCAGAAGAAACAGTCAACGTGACGATCACTTTGATCTTTAAACGTGCTGCTAATTTCCCCCAGACATCCATCCACTACATCCAAAGGATCCTTCAAACACCTACTTACTCGCAAGCACAATCGTCCCTCAGACATAGCCTACCCCCGTTCATGGAGGATCGCGTCGAAGGCGTCGCGTTTCCCAGGCACGCGATTACTCGACGACAGAGCGGGGGTGGAGAGAAGGAGAAGCGAAAGAGGATTTGCCTGTGAACAGCCGTTCGCCCCGATATCGAGGAATCGGCGCTTCGAAATCCAGTAACTCGCCGAAGGTGATTAGTAGGTCGGAGTACAAGGGGGGACAGAGTCGCGTATTAAAAACGGCATAAAACGTTATTATCCGTCGACGTAATTCCGTGGGTGCCCGATAGTAAGCCTCCCCCGTGAGCTGGAACTGGCGTACTTGTCGGCGTGGAAACCAACCCCCTCGTGGGAGGGGTGCGGCTGGATTCCGTTCAACTCCCAGATAATGCACTCTCCTCCGTCCCGGCTCTGTCTTCCTCCCTCGCCCTCCGGGACGGTATCTCTCGCCTCGTACCTCCGGGCCGGGAAGGGAAGAATTCGATATCAAATTCTTTTAAGAACATCCCGCGGCTGAAGCGCCGGGGAAAGTAAGAGGGAAGAACGAGCGCCGGGGAGGAGGGGCTGAAGGGCCTGGGACGACGGGGTCCGAGAAGATATTGCTGCATTCCTATGGTACATAATGAGCTGTGAAATTTGGAGGTGGTCATCCGGCCAAGAATTCCCAGCGATAATGGCAGTTATCGTTCCACCCGGGGATTATGATTTTCTGATGGCGAGTGTTTATTGGGGAGGGGGCTACGCTGGCCCTATTCAATTCAAAATTCTTTGCCAGCGACTATAATTTCCTGGACAATCAGCCTCATGTATGTAGGCTTTAATTTTCTAGTGCAGTTTGAGTACAATAAAATATTTCTTCGCTTCAAAGACACCGGAAATTTTCAAACTAGCAAAATTATCATAGACACTTTTGTAATTTTTGACGAGAAAACGGTGGAATTTTTATGAGATTAGTGTGTTATGGATTAAAGATCCACCGATGGACCCTTCGAACATCTTGTACACAAATAATTATCCGTACTATTTGCAAGCTCACTTATAAACACCTTCATATCGGAGGAATGAAAGTGGAACGCGCAACGATATCGAACGGATCCTCGCAGGAGGCTGCGCTCGCCCGCCCGACCTTGAACTCCAGCCTCCTTCCGGCGGAATTAATCGAAGCCGCGGGTCTCGATCGTAAATCATACGCGTTTTACTCGCCCTCGCTCTCCACACGGGTCGATCTAACACCTGGCACGCAAAGAGCTTCCCAGCTGGCGGCGCCGTAAACCGCCTTCCGGAACACAAACCCGCGCCGCCGCCATCGGGATAGCTACTATCTCTGGCCGCTTACTGAAAATACCGTAAACCACTCCTCTCTGTTCCGTCGAGGCATCTTTAAGACCCGGCGCAGCCTTCCCGCTCGCGGTTCCGTCGGGGATTTGCGAAGCGTCCGTGAGCTGGCTGGAAAGTTTTCGCCGCTCGACCGGGACGCGGGCAGAATTCGAACGAGAGATCGCGTTTTAATTAAGGGGCGGTCGATGCACTCGTATACTCTTCTTTCAACTACGAGGTGTAGCGGTGTAAGGGTTCAGAGGGTTCATTTGAATTTGTATCGTTCGGAGGTCGGTCGGGGTATGCAATGGTTTATGATATTGGTCACTGCGATAGGGGGTTATAATTAATTGCATGGTAGCGCTGAATGTGGATTATAAAATCAGAGGGATTGTTGTACGAGTGTACGCTAACTGGGTATTATGTTGCAATTTATAATGGATTAGAGAGAGTGTATTATGTTTTAATGTAAGCATAGTGGATTTTTGCGCCATTTTATCGCTCCAGATGATTTAATGGAACGTGTAATCTGATTTAATCGCTTAAGAAAGATAGCGTGGTGTTAAATGTTAGAGTGGAAACGTAATTTTACCATTGGAAAATATACCTAATCTAGAATAACCTGGAGCTGTATATTATTTTCTTTTAGTCTTCTTTGTTTCAGATTTACTTCTTGAAATATTGACTTCTAATTGTGAATAACCGTATAAGGTAGTCGCCGATCGGTTTTAGGCCTAGTCGTCGATCACTTAAATATTGAGATTTTATAAGGTTTTTGAACAATATTAAGACTCTTAAATATTAAAGACTAAATAGTAAAGACTCTTAAATATTAACTTGCAATTTTGTCCTTTACACAATATTGTTCAAAAACCTTATAAAATCTCAATATTAATTCAAATGATCGACGACTGGGTACCGATCGACAACTGGGTCAACTACCTTACATTCAGAGTTCAAGTTTCGTGCTTAACTCGGAGCGTAATAATCCACCACCTTACCCAAAACCGTCCGGCTAACGATTTTCCTTAAAATTTATTTTACTCTTACTCACTTTCACCCTTCCATGCATCAGCAACGCAGACCTTAAAACATCGATCTCCTTACCTGAAACAAAAAGAGAATCTCAAATTAAAAACCACTCGTTGAAGAAAGTGCGAGCCTCTACTAAAAACTAAAGCGAATCTCAGCACTTTAAACACAAGAAAAGAAAGGGTAGCTTTTTAGGCAATTTCAATTACGCACCCCACTCATCCCCAGTTTGTCGCGTTTCACTGTTTACCAAATTTTTCCATATTCCCGTTTCCGTTTCGTTTCCACCCCAATTCGCGTCTATCCCCCTCACCACCCCTCGCGACACTTATTTTCTACACGGGTATGCCTACGTTCCCATCGCTCCCTCCCCAACCCCCGCCTCGCTTCATCCCCCGAGCTTCGGTTCTTACGTTTATTTCGCCCCCCGTCTCCCCGACCACCCCTCCGCCGTCGACGTCAACAAACATCTTGATTATACCGTGAAAGCCGCCTCTACTCCGAGTCCTGACTAGAAGCTCGACTTTGCTCTCTCCCTTCCACTCATCCCACTCCACCCCGTCGTCCGCGTTTCTTCGCCGCGTCCCTGTCCCGCACACACTACCCCCTATTAATGTATCTCTGTCCATCATTTTGGCTCTTCTGTCCCTTTCTCAACGCCGCGTTAATCCCTCTCTTCTCTCTCCGCTTCACACACTTTTCTCCTATTTCCCTTTGTTACCCCTCTGTCGCGCTTCCACTTTCGCTCTATTTATTCCCGTCCCGCCCTTCTTGCCTTCCTTCTCACGTTTCCTCCCTCCACGCCTCCCGACACCCTTCGCCCTCGCGTTCCTAGACCATTTCCTCCTCCTCTCTCCGCGACAATGCTCTCTGTCCCTCATTCTCGCCCAACCCCCGTACCTCCAGTTCTATCCGATCCACCCCCGGCTACCTCCCGCCAACCCCCGTCGCCGCGCGAGGAGCGCACAGCCGCCAGGTCCAGTATTTGCATGCGTAATTAATGCCTTTCTATTTCGCCCCGAATTAAACGCAAGTTTGCATAAAGAAACGACGATTTATTCGTTTATTCTTCGGGGCTAAAAAGGAAAGGGGGTGACAGGGACGGGGGACAGCCCCGCATTCGCTTCGATCGCCATCGCCTCGCAATCAGGATGAACGTCGCACCCCTTGCTCCTCCGCCCCGTCTCCACTATCCTCTCCCGCGTTCTTTCTTTCTCCTCTTTTCTTCGACGGGGAAAAGGGACCCAGGAGCAGAAAGTATGGGAAACTCGATGGCACCTGGCGGTGGTTTTTCTCGCTCCTCCGCTGCCAGTCGACGACGATCAGCCGACAACTTCGTAAACGACGTTACGACCACCCCTCTCTTTTTCCCTTGCTTTCCTCCTTTCCAGTCCACCCTACGGTCCTTCTTCCCTTGACCCTCCCGCTCGACCGATCGCGCCGTTTTTATGGCAGGATCGAAGGGCAGCCGACGTTTTTGCGCCGTGACGCGGAATTTGGGCAATTCCAGCGAGCCCGGCCGGCCGGTAATCGAATTCGTCCATTCTGATTTCGAGGGAGAAAGACTCTCGCTGGCATTAAGGTCCTCGGCGATCCGGGCGAGAACACCCCGCCGTCGCGGCTCAAAGATCCCGGATAATGGCGGCTGATTGCGGCATATCGAGTCGCTGGTGGATCTAGAGGGATTCTGGAAAGTCGAACGGCGGTGAAAAATGGGGGCCAGTAATGCGACGGGCGAGTTCGACGCCGCGCTGCGCCCCCCGATTGAATGAGTTCGTTAAAAACGCGCGTCGAACGGATCTGAATGACCAATCAAACCGCGTGTCGGAGTCATCGACGGCCGACGGAATCTGCGAGCTTTCGAACGATCGGGGAATCCAAGGGCCATTCGATGGGAAGCTCGTTCGATCGCGCGGAACGGAAGGGACGGGGGTGAAACACCTTGAACAACGCGTCCAATTCGAGGAAGAGTAGAATGTACGCGGGTTTACGGTGGATTGTCGTAAAGATTTATTAACCATCGCGTTGGGTTCGCCGTAAACTTTCATGTTCGTTGATGGAGGTCTCAAGCAGAGAAACGGGAAGCTGAGTGAAGACGACTTATTCCTGAAGAAGAAAGATATTCTTGGAGGTAGCAATGGAGATTATGACACGGGTGTAACTTCTTTATACCGCCCTGATTTCAAATATAACAATAACGGATGTTATAAATCCGATTTTCAAACGTCACTGGTTTCTCAGAAAAGTGATTTAAAATTTGGGAAGAAAATTATTTAGAAGAAAAATCTTGACTATTTGGCAAAGCAGATCGAAGAGTCAAAATCAAAATCAGAAACTTAAGCTCCTACACTTTGAGAGCATCGTTCACTTCGCACAGAACTGTGACAATAACCGAAAAATTGCAGGGGCGTTCAAGCGTCTAATTTTCCCTGGTCTCGCCCCTTTTCCAACGTTCGCGCGCGTAAACGTCCAGGATCTAGTAAATCGTGCGTTACATTCGACGGCAGCGTGTGTCGAAGCGTGCCACGCACCCCCTCGCCGCGCTTTCGTTTGAACCCTCGCCAGTGAAAGGAAACGACCGCGGCGAAACGAAGAATCCCGGGGTTACGTGTTTCAATTAATCGGTAGGTTTCGTAGCCGTGGGACCCATTTATCTTCATTGGGTATGGTCGCGGCGGATATCCGGCGTAACGCGCTGCCCCGCCGCGCTCCAAGCGCGCCGATAGCGATCGCGCGATTAATCTGACACACGAATCTGGGCCAATTAAAACGGCGCGCCCGATAAAAGATTAATTCACGGGCCGGCTGGCTGAATCACTCTGACGATAGCGGCACGCGAGCCCATATTAATAGGGGATGATAATTTACCGGCGTGCAAACAGCGATTAACGCGTGAGAAAACCTGCCACCCTCTAGACGGCCGGGTTTGACGTTTCAATATAAATATTAATTTTAATGATCGCGCGGCTGGTGCTCATTTACACCCGTCGATGATAATTATAATTGGGGCTCATTGACGGTAAAAGTTACTCCGCGATAATTTGTAGTATATTAAAAAACAAACGAGCCATAAAACTGGGAGATTATCTGGAAAATGAGAGAAAGCAGATGATTCTAAATGAATCGAAGTCTCGAATATTTCGTGAATATTTAAATTTAGATTCCTATGTGAGTGTTGTAGAAGATTTTAGTTCTCCGCGAGGATGATAAGTCTCGTATCCTCGCTGCAAGCAGCTCGTTCCACTTTCTTCGCCCGTAACTCGAGCTGAAGGGAACGAAGAAGCGGTGGATTTTTAAGGTGTAGTGGCAGCGTTTTCAGAGGAAGATGGGGGAGAGGAAAAGGGGAGAAATAAAGTGAAAGAGAAGAGGAGAATCGCATCGTAATTCGCTGCACAGTTTGGTTTCTCAGTCAGTGCGGAAGGTGAGAATCGCGAAGAACAAACCCCGATAAGACTCTCTCATCCCTTACGCTGGCTGGAAATGTTTCACGATGGGCTTGAGGAGCGAGCAGGGAGGAAAGGGGAAGCAGGTATACAACTACTCTACGTCCACAGTCCACCTTACTCACGAACCGTTCGAAACTCTCGACGTGACCTATCTCTCCACGTAATATCGTTACTGTTACCCCCTTGGCGCCGGGTTCACGTATATGGAGGGGTAGACAGAAAAATGGCGACCAGATAACGTCCCTTTTCTCGTGGCTCGCGAAATCGAAGGTCTTCGAACTGGTGCCACGTCTTCCAGGCATGGAAGCCAAGAGGGAGGCGAAATCTTTCTGGTCTAGTGTCTAAGCGACTGCTGCCTATGTGTATTAAAACACCTGAATTCTTTCACACTGACGAAATAGAACTTACATGGAAAAGTTTTCAGGTGTCCGCTTTCTATTGCTCTGGTTTTCGAATATATTTTCGAGAATCGAAAAATAACAAATATGTATTTTTTTATTTTTTTTTCCCCTCGTTTGCAAATTTTAGGAGGTGAAACCACTCCTCAAAGTTCATTAGAAGAGGTAAAAAAACCTATTATTACTTTAAAGAATATTATAACATTGTGTATATCAAATATTTAGGCAAATTTTATTCGACTCCATGTTGTAATATTTTTTAAATATATATTTAATAATATATTTTACTAACAATAGGAACTTGGTTCCCTCTTCTTATGAACTTTGAGGGGTGCTTTCATCCCCCAAATATGCAAACTGGCCAAAATAAAAAAATATTTCTGTCCTCAAAAACATATCCGAAAACAAAGCAATCGGAGGCGGATACCTGCAAAGCTCTCTTTGTCCGCAAAACAAAGTTCCTTTTTACCCTTATGCCTACAGTTCGCAGCAGATTTCCCTTGCCAGCAGCGACAGAGTGCATTATTGCGCAACAACGACGCACGTGCGCTCGTAAAAATCCCTCGTTACGTAGCGTCGTGCAGCGCGGACGACGCGTAACTGCGCCGATAACGGCCCGGTGCGTTACGAGCGCGAGCGCGTGCACGTCGACGTTGTCTGGAGCTTTTTGCCGTTCATCGTCGCCAATAATTCCGCCGTTAGCCGGGCTTAATGCGTTCCAGTTGATACGTATTAACCGGCCCATACAGAGAATAAAGATCGACCACCGTTTCTATGCTCGCGATAGTCGCAGGCAGTCGGTAGCGTCGTTCGCCAGCAGCCTGCTCTTCGACGGTCCCAGTGCACGCGTCCCTGGCTCGGATTTATCCGCGGCCGAGCAGGATTCATGGAACGTCTGTCCGTCGCCGTAAATTTGCCAGATAAAACTAGGCGCGTCTCGAGTAAAAATTGCACTCCTTCGACCGCAGTATTTCACCGTCGCTCGATTCCACGCGGTCGATGGGCGGCTGTGTCCTACGGGGACCAGGAACACCGAATTCGATGTCCCTTGTAGACATCGACATGGGTATGCTCGGGCGAGTGTCGTGGGTAACGAATGCTTGGAATATTAGGGCTAGTCGGAGGAATTTATCGATGAGCTGGACGGTTCGAGAGATTAGAGTATTGGATAGAAGTCGGACTCAAGAAGCCTAAGGGTTTGAATTTCGATGGGAAGATATAGTCGAGGAATTACTGGATACTCCCTGTGACATCGCGTAATTGTTTCAATTTGCGTGTGAATGAGTTTGTAGCAGAGATGGGCAAAAAATTATTTGGAATAAAAATTTGTGTACGAAATTTTTATTTCAAATAATTTTTTGCCTATCTCTGGTTTGTAGCGTCGACGTATTTTCGAATAGAGTTAAGGGTGGGTGGCCCCACGCTGTTCTACCTTTGCGGATTTTATGGAAGGTACTTAGCCTATGTGCGGTCCCGATACAGAGTGCATGAGACTAAACAGTCCTGGCGACGGACGATGGCTGCTGACCATGTTGGATCACTGAACTATCGAGCGTTGATGGATTGATGGTATAAATGAAGACAGAGAGAGGGAGAGAGGAGGGGGATAGAGGTTAGAGAAGGCAAGTGGCCTGATGCTATATTACTAAAGAATATGGACTCTGTTCCTGGAGGATCTGATCACGGAATGGGGAAGACTATGTCTTCTGATAAGAGGACTGTGAATACTGTGATGAACCACACGGCGCTTAAGCTGGGTTTATATTACAGCAGTCCAGTGATCCAGTACAGCTGGATTGGAACTAGAATAATGTAAACAGTGTTTTCATTTCAGTACAGTGCCGTTATTCCAGCAAGTTTCGATTGGATCGAAAGCTTATTTTTCAATCCACTGTTTACTACTCTCATTTTATAAAAAAAAAATATTTATTATTTTTTTCGTGAAAATAGTCACATTCATGTGGATTACCTAAGCTAGGCATAATGCGTTGGGGCAGATTTCGGGATCCCAGAGCTTACCGTTCGAAAGTTTTTAGGCGACAGACAAACACACTAACACTTTCTGCTTTTATGTTAAGACCAGCTTCACTACTCGGCTTCGCCCGGAATTTAGATTTTGCTTTTATAAAAGAATTTTTTTTTTAATATTCCCTAGTAAAATGGTCACATTCATCTGTATTAGTTAGGCATAATGAGCTGTGGCATTTTCATGATCCCAGAGTTTATCGTTCGAAAGTTTTTAGGCGCCAGACAAACACTCAAACATATTGAACCTTCAGCTTTATATATAAATATGATTAAGTACAGAAAAACTTGAAGTATACCTTCCGCTAAGAGGAACCTTCAAACAAAAAACGTATTCCTCCACTAAAGCTTATCTCTCCAGCAACCTAATCCCCACACATGCAACCTACAAGCACCACATGATTCAATAATCACGCCCACTCAAAACTCCCGCATTCCAAATAGCAACCCTCTCGCGTCCCCCGACATGCGCCTCGCCCGGAAAGAAGTAGCACACGTGCATGCTCGATATCCGTCCCCCGCAAACGTCCGGTCGCCTCCCTCGCTATAGCATCTTGGGCATCCCGTGAACACGAAGCATGTGTGCGAGGCGCGCGCGTTCCGCGGGCGCGCGGGCGTGCGGGTCGCGCGCGTACGCGTACCCGTGTCCTATATGGGACGCATAGCGGGCATCGCGAGCGTTCTATAAGTAGCTCGAAACGTGGACGCGCGCGTTCCCCGCGAGCGAAGCTTTGCATAGGTGCGCGCGCTATGTTCCCGCGGCCAGAACACGCTCCGCCGCCGGCCCATAAAGTTCCGATGGAATTGGAATACAATGCTGACCGATGTCGGCCGCGTTACGTGGATCCGCGCGAACAACTTCATTAAAGTGTCATGCGAAACCGGAGGCTGGACCAGGGAGGCTGAACCGCTCAATGGCGGTAACGAGTTAGAACTTAGAAGTTCGTTTCACTCCTGACTCGAATTAATGATAAAAGGTTTCATTCGTTCCAGGCGGGGAAAAAATTGTTTGTACATGTCAAAGGTTTTTGGTGAATTCATCTCAATAGGCATGCTTAATGGATGATGTATTGACTACGGGCTCTTCTGTGTGTACAACATGTGTTTCTAGCATCAATGCCGCACGAATGTCTGGCAATAACATCCGCAGCTGCGTTACAGTCTCTAAACTTGTATAATGTGCGATACCACGAATGAGTTCCTTTGGTATTATTCTTCTTATTCTCTTCTGTTGGTGAAGAAACAAGATACAAGTGGGGAACAGTTGCAATGTTCTAATACTGCAATATGTACACAGTGTATGAATAAAATATTTGTATTTTTAAAGCTAGTAAAGAAATAGTATTATTTATGAGATGACCTGATTACAGTGGCGCACCCGAAGGGGAGCCAAAGGATCCTGGCACAACCCGAAGAAGGGGTTTTGTAAAAAAAAGAAAGCTAGATATTATTCTTAAAAAAATTTATAATCACTGAAAGAATTTTATTGAATTTGCATTGAGAATATTTTTATCCCTTCAACTCGGCTTCCCCCAAGATTAAATCCTGAGTACGCCACTGCTTGATTGCTCCTTACACACAATATATGAGTGTAATGTATTATGGCATATCTAATGAATCGTATTCCAGAAAGAAATCGAGTAGCAAGAAAAACACAGAAGGACTCTGCTTCACACCGACGATCGTTGACGCGAGTTAAACAATCTGTGACTGGAGGATCGCTGCCTCGGCGGCGTTCCGATTCACGCAAATGCTCCGGGGAAAAGTACCGGGAGCGAGGACTCGCAATTTGTACGCGATCGAGCAGGGCGTCCCGAGAAGAAGAATAACCGCGACGCGGCGGGTCAGGGCAATCCTGATGCGCGATCGACCCACATTGATCATCCGCAGTATCCTTGAGCGGGAGAGTAACGAGCGTGCACGCTCCGCGAGTCCAACGAGCAGTCATCGCCGTCCGTAAGCTGGATCGGTATTCTTAGCCGACGATTTCCAGTCGAGGCACGCGCCCGTCGCGAGATCTCCAGTCCTCCGTGGCCGATTTTCATACCCTGTAACGCTTCCACCGTACGTAAACACGTAAATCCAAGCGAATATGTACACATCCCAGGATTTCTGAGAAAAGGAACGAGCATCGCCGATCGATTCCCCCGCGACTGATCGCGGACGATGAATGTTAATGCGCGCCAACGCCGTGGAAGAAACGGGATCGAGTTCGTTTAGATTCAAGAACAAAGAAATCGCTCGCAGGATGATCTAACACAGCGGAGCTTGTGCCAACTGCGTGATCGCTCTCGGAATGCGAGAATTGCCATTAGCACGATTGTCGAAGGACAATGGACGCGTGCGAATCAACAACTAGAAAATTCATGGGGAGAAACTATCGCCGAGGACATCGATTTTTCCAATGACGTTCCGTGTTCGAAAATAATCTAGAAGAAGCAGAATTATTCATTACCATCCCCTGGAGTAAAATATAGGTACCAACACCGACCAATACGTTTAGGGAATTTCTTGAAAAAAGGAGTCTCGAATAAAAGGTCCAAGTGAAACGCGCTATTCAATCGATGCCCCTGGCATTGAATCCCAAATTCGCTTAACCCATATCGCTTCACGGGCTCCGGTTTCGAGGGGTGTCGCGGACACATCTTCGCGTCGTTACACGCACGGCGGGTAGGGTGGGAAGGGGCTGGGCGGGGGTGGAGGAAGAAGGGAGCGAAAGGGCACTTGAATAAGAAGGATTTATTTTTGCATCGACCGTCGTATTCGAGCGGAGGATGCGTTTCTCATCCTTTATGTAGCGGCGGCGATACCAAATCTTCCTCTTTCTTTCGCCAGCCCCCCTCGGTATTTTTTTATCCGCCGGCCTCTCGAGACCGGTCCCATTCCGAAACAAAGCCGACCAATTCGGACGCGGCCACTCCGCGCTCGCCGAAGGAGCTCGTTATCGAATCAACCATTATTGTACGACGCCCCTTCGGCATTTTCTATCTACCTTCGCGCACGTGCGCGCGCCCACGCGCTCACGTACACGCTGGCACCGAGGTCTGTGGCACACACGAGCCGCCAACCCCCGTGTGGATTGTTTGGCTCGTTCGCCGGCGACGTCCGATCGCTGAAACGAAATCAGAGTTTCGGCGGAGTGCCCTTATCTGGCCGAATGCTTCGCCCAAACTGCGGGCTCGGCGTTGCTTTCACGAGGATTTGTTCTCGCGGAGCAAACGATCGCTATTAATGGTGCACTGAGAGGGATATCTGTGAGCTATCGATAGCTACGATCTGTGCGTGTATTGATAGATTTTTGATGATTTGGGAATTGCTGATAAGTGGTGATTAAATTTTTTGATTGCGAAGGTACTCGAGTATTCTCGTGTGCCTCAGTATTTGTGTCTATCATCACCTAGCATGCGTTCTATATGTTATTAGTAAATATTATATTTACTGTAAATAGGACTTCAGGCGTTATTATTAACTATTAACTTTTATATTTTTTGTTATTTTCTGTTATTCTCTGTTATTTTCTGTTATTCTCTGTTATTTTATATTATTTTCTGTTATTTTCTGTTACTTTCTGTTATTTTCTGTTATTTTTCTTTTCTGTTTTATTTTCTGTTATTTTTCTGATCTTCTGTTACATTCTGTTATTTTCTGTTTTGTTTAGTGTTCACTAACGCTTGTTTCTCTACTCTATGTCTTTTTCACCTCCTTCTGTCACTGTTCATTGAAAACAAATAAATAAATAAACATGTGAACCACCACTGAAATCAGTCGATACCAAGTTCCCAGGCACGACGTAGACGGCTTTCCCACCCCACTTCGAAACAACGTGTTGCTTGTGAGAAACTTTACTGACACTAGTCATAACTTATTCCCAATCTCTAGCACAGCAGTCAGAACTTAGCAACGCAGAATCTATAATATTGAAAGATGAGGTTACCCGAGTAAGGTTTCTAATCTATAAACTGTCCAAGAAGCACTAACAATTATAATGCACAGACCTTGACGTTGTACCAAAAGAATGAAACTCACATAAATACCTACAGGATTGAAAAAAAGGGAAATTACAGAAGAAATTCATAGCAGCCGAAGGTTTGATCGAACACGTTCGAGACAACTACCACACTCGTCACCCGACCACGTGGTAAGAATAACGAGCCCTGATGCGAGGCGTGCGGGAGCATCAACGAGTGGTCGTTTAATCGACCCCTTCGAGCTGCGATTTCCGCTCGAGCGACGACAATCAGGCCCAGCAAACGTTAATTTAACGCCAGGCTTTCGGGAATTCCGTTTTTGCGAATCTCGAACTTGGGTTAATTGCTGGACCAGAGGAGGGCGGGGGTAATAGCGGTGATGGCGGTCAGGATGTTCGAGGATGAATGGAATCGTCGTTCGAAAGTACACAAGCGGGATCCAGGCGCTGTTTGCGCGCGATCGTTCACCTCTTTATCCGATTGGGCACATCTGTGGACCTCCGAGGACGATTACTCATTGTACCCTGTCCCGCGGCGTATATACTCGACGTTGGGCTACAAATGTCCGTGCACCTAGGAGGCTTCTCCCCTTAAGGAACTCAAGGAACTCGCTAAGTGTCTCGAACGTGACTTCAGCCAAGAATCCGAGAGTTGTTAAAATATTTAAGAAATCTACTCGTTGGCCCAAGTCCATGCAGTGACCTCAGAACCCACAATCGCCCTTGGAATTCCCCGCAAAGCTATTCTCGTTGTCCAAATTGCTTTTCGCCGAGCACGCTCGCGAGCAACGTTAAAAATATGAGCAAACCCTCCCCCACCCTCACGGTGTGTAGCAACCGCGGTGTTTGTTCGAACGTTAATCGGCCAGGTAATAATAGCGTTCGCGTGCACGATGAAATATTTGCTTTCCGAGCTATGAGCGTGGTATCGGTGGACATTTCGATCGCTCTGTAATCCATCGTTCGAATGATCCGCGCGCTAATTATCGGCGGATCGACTCGGTGACTTTCGGCGAGTCACGAGCCCGTGGCGGGGGCCGCGAGCTCGCTTCGGTCCACGGGGAGGCTGAGGAGATCAATAAGCGACGATCCATGGATCACTCGAGATCCACGGCTTCGATACGCGCCGGCGGCCTTTAACGAACTGTCGTTAAGCGTTATCGTGCGATCTCGAGTGCGACCCAGCAATCTCTATCTCCGCAGCCCCTTCCTCGGCCATCTCTGCGTCTCTCTCTCGTTCTCCCATTCTCGTTCTGTCGCGAGGAAAATTCATTTAAGCGACAGCTGCTTGATTACTCGGCGATCTCGCGCGCTCGACTCTGCGCGGCCAGCTTACGCAACGCCGTCTTATCAGTCTTATTTCACGGCGCTGCGCGATTAACGGTAACGACCTAAATTGCACGGGTTTGTTTACTGCCGGCTGATACGCATGTACCACTGGTAATCCCTGCAATAAAGATTCCGTGCTTACGTAAGCGTTGCGACGAAACGTTATCGAAGACGCTGGTCGGAGTCGTTAGTCAGATTACGCGCTGTACCTACTGCTTGCAATTACGATTGTTTATGAAGGAAACAGGTGCCCTCGAAGGTGAATTTTAATTGTAGTATTAAGCTCAGACGTAGCTTGTAATTATAGAAGTGAATAGAGCTCTTTCGACGCTGGGTAATGGAATATGTTTCCAGCTCTGCGATACAGATGTCTCTGGGCTCGGAACCAATATGCCTGGAGACCGGGAAGAATTTTCAATCAAATCCTTTTCGCGGAGATCAAAGGGATCAATTCACAAACCACAAATAAAAGTTCCTGGATACTTCTATTGAATTCCTTTCCAAGCCGGCTAAAGTTTGAAACGGGAAAAGCAGAATTCAGCTCGCGCGCCCGCGCACCTGTAGCTAAAATATTTCCTCGGAGCCTGAGCGTGACTCAAGTGAATAACAAAAGCGCGTTGAAAATTCAACGTTATTTGCAAACAACAACACGAAATCTCGTTGTAATAAAGGGTCACGGAGGCCGCTAAGGCAAAAGCAATAAGTTGCAGGTGCGCGGCAAAGGCGCGTAGAATGTCGGGACGCATCAACGTTCCTTGAACGCGACCCCTCCGCATTCCTCCGCCGTCGGGGGTGGCCCCCGAGGGGCCGAGGGGCAGGAAAAACGTGGCGGCTGAATTTCCCGACGCGATTCGACGGACCTTTTGTTGGGGCGGCGAAGTCAATCGGTCTCATTCAACGGGTCCCCCGTTTTTGCCCCGGGGCAGGGGCGGCGGAGGGCGCGGGGCGAAACGGACGATGAGGGAGCCGGGGGAAGGGTTGGAAGGGTGTTGGAAGGTTGGACAGCTCTGGCAAGCCCGGCGTCAGCGTCGGCGGATGTCGAATTCACCCTCCTGCCCCGTTCGATTTCTCTTCCCTTACCCACGCGCGCCTCTGGCCAATTCGAAATCACATTAAGTCCGTCTCAATGCGTCCAGTCAAAACTCCAATTTAAAAGTTCTCTCCTGTCGGAGGGAGGGAGCGGAAGAGAGAGAGGGAGAGAGGGGGCACCGGCCCTGTCCGATCGGCTGGAATTAGAAATACCGAAAATAGTTCTTCACGGATCGACCACCGACTAATTCCGGCAGTGTACGCGCGTGTGCAGCATCGCCGGTATGTAGAGAGTCTATGTAACCTCGAAGCACATAGTAACGGCTCGCCTGTGTTCCCCCTGTCTACCCTTTTGTCCGATTCTTAGGGGATTCTGCGTGCGCAATGCCCCAGAGGGAAAAACTGCGTGACTTTCAGTTCGGCGGAGCGCGGGGATGCTTTTCTTCGTGGACCTTGAGAACGTGATCGATAATAAATTGTTTCTTTGGGGGAGGATTGACGGGGGAGGGTGAATATAGTTTTGTGAATGTGACGCAGAGAGTGAGTCTTAAGAAGCGGTAGAAGTTTCGGAGCGGAGATAGTGGAGGACACTATTTTTTCTAAAATGTGTCTTAAAAGATAGTTATTTTAGATTTCAGATTTATTTCTCTAGGAAAAGTTGCTACCTCTTTTCCTAGTACCGTGAATTACGATCCACCCTGTGCATCCGCAGCGAATGACGGATCATTCCGTGAGTTTGACTACTTCGATGCGTTCCGCGCAATTCAATCGACGAGACTTTATTTCCACTTTCTTTACATCCCCCGCGAGTATCCTTTGCCTGGGAGTCGTCAATTTTCTGCCGGCTTTCTCTCCGGGAACGACGGGATCCCCTCCGAAAATTGATTTCTGATTTACCAAAGCCCTACGACGTTTCCCCATTATTCCAGCGGCGGTAATTCTCCTCGGAGGAGTGTCGTTACAAGCGTCGTAACGGCGGGGCTACAAAGACGACTGTAAAATAAAGTGTGTAATCCAATGTGGCGCACAATGGCCGCCACGGCTGCGAGCCGTCTCCGAGATCTGAAAGACGTAACGAATTTACTACCAAATTTACTCGCGCTGAGAGAGGTCGCCCTTAGTCTTCAGAAATGGACGAAAGGGCCACGAGCGAGGGAAGCCTGGAACAAAGGGAATGGGAGAGGAAGGACTCGAGACGGAAAGACGGCGAAACAGCGCGACGATAAATCAGAGAATACTGATCCTCGCGGCGAGACACTAATGCTCGTTTAATCCCAGAAAGACGGCAACTCGAGAAGAAGTATGACCATGCTTCTGCGTCAACGTGGAATATAAAATGTGTAAAAAATTCTCCTCTCCAGGAAAAAAGAGGGAAAGAGACTGGCGAGCAACATCGACGAAAGCACTTGCCCCATCTTCACTCGGAACGAGATACAGCCAGGGAGAACCTTCTCCCTGCAGTGCATACAGTTAAGTCATAAACCGCGCCAAGTCAACACGTGCTAGCAAACATGCTCGTTAACGAGTGGGTACTGCATCTGCGCCGACCGACAGTGAAGTAGAAGACGGTAAATTAAGATCCTCCCGCGATCACGAACTGTCCATCCACCGAGTGCTGTTAATAAGGATGCTAGAGGAACAAGAAGCGATGGAACGCGTGGCAAATGAATATGAAAAGGCTAATGCAGGTTGATGAGAGGAGGGAGAGCTGCTCGCCCGTTGTTTTCCAGGCAAGCATAAAATCCGCAGCGAAATAAGCTTAAAATTGCCAGGCTGTCCACGGAAGCGTGGCCCGAGCCGTTCGAGTCAGCTGCGCTGAAGTTTCCTTCTCAAGGGGGCTGGACGAAAGGGACTGGACGAGAGGGGACGTTGGGCACTGTCGTCGAACCAGCGTCCAGGATATTTTTCCAAAGACGGGGAAAGGAATCTCATTAATTCACCGTTCGAGACAGCCGCCGTCAAAAGTTTCCGCGACGTCAGGACGCGAGCGGAAACTTCACGATCCCCGTCCGCCTTCGTCCGCTCGTCCCGCTCTAACCGACCGATAAAGAGCGCGCGCCAACGCGTTTCTCTCCTCTAATTTTCATTCGCCGTGATTGAATCCTCATTACAAGGCCCCGTAATGAGCGGGGCTATGCTTTCTCTTTACCTTCGAATAATCGTCGATCGTCCCTGAACACCCTTAT
The DNA here is from genome assembly GCA_929113495.1 of Andrena minutula. Classification (NCBI taxonomy): domain Eukaryota; kingdom Metazoa; phylum Arthropoda; class Insecta; order Hymenoptera; family Andrenidae; genus Andrena; species Andrena minutula. The sequence continues at coordinate 72,051,812 of OV815993.1, read as the reverse complement.
TGGTTCCATCTAGATTTTCTCGATATTCCGTTGTATCGGGCGTAACTCGTTTACCTTTGCGTCGGCCGATGTAATTCGCGGGGCTACGCCGTGGAAAGACGGGGTAATCGATTTTCTGTTTTAATTGAAATATCGGAGTTTTAATGGCGTTTTAATGGTGAGGTATTAAGTTTCATTTGGTCGCATGTTAAGTTCTGTTCCTGTCGCGGAACTGGCTCTGATGACGTATGACTGGATTTTAATTGCGCGGCGGACCGTGGCTTGGACGTATTGGAATCACGTTTCTAACGGATTCGTAAAAGGGAACTGGTGATATGGTTGGTTCGACGAAAATTGGGTAACTTGGTCTCCCTGAGCCATAACTAATATAAGAAAATTGTATTATTGGTGTTTTGATCTTAAAACAAAAGAAAATTATTCCTTCTTTTTGTCGTCTAACTTGAATAATATTTTTCGTGGAATAATAACCATGGACTCCACTTTCCACTTCAAATAGCAGTGCGCTGGCGGGTTACAACGCCAAAACTCAACAAAGTAACGTTTATGTTTCCAAAATAATATGAACTGATTTAGCTTTTCATTGTGAAATTCTTTATCGATACGATTAATATATTATTACAGTAAATTTATACTCAAAATTACATTAAACATGCGTACGCAGTTTCCTACGTCAATCCCTTGTTATTTAATGTTTGGCACCTGGAGGCAATTTTCAGAAAACCTCGAATACCTTTGAAAATACTGAGTAAAGTGAGTGGAACCTGCCGGGAACAGCATAATTATTCTATTCTCCACTAAATCTATGTTAAGACACATTTTTTAAACTCACTAAAGGATATTTAATATGCAATATTTTCCAAAAAGTTACCCAATTCTCATAGAACTATACATATAGAACAAAAGGGATCGATTCTTTTTGTGAAAATGAATCGAGAACGGGGCACATTCGAGAATAAGTAGAAGTGGCGAGTAATAGACAGACGCGTTAAGCAAGCTACACTAGAACCCATCACCTTCAAAGTTGATTTTCTCAAAGCCCAATCCTGCCACCAAAAAATTTCACCCCAAAGTTCTCTGTTACTCTTACCCAAAGATTCTTCCTCATTTTTATTACCACACTAAATGACCCAACCTCCCAATCCGTAATACTTTCAACTGAATATATTTAATAGTTGAAATAACTCTCGAAATATCTCAGCCAACATTTTATTAGACCCCACGTAAAACAATTTCCACGCAGCAGCCAGCTCCAATCTAACGCAGTATCGCAAGAAATTAAATCCCCCCCGAACTCGCCAGTAAATTCCTCGAAGGATGCATGGCGTACCTGGCTGAATTAAATACAGTTACCTAAGCAAAGGAGATACAATCATCCGTGGCCTCTGGAGATCAACGATCTCGCGGAACGACCGAGGCGTGGTTGATGGATAATGAAGACGAAGGTGCAAAGGTCTACCGTGGCCAGCCGTGCAATTAGATTATCGATGTATTAAACGCCGATCGAGGAAAGGAATCGCCGTTTCCCTTGATCCATGAAACCCTCGCGTTCTTCTTCACGGTCCTCGCTCGCTTTACAGGCAAGGAATGAAGATGCACAGTGTTCGAGGCGTGGCTAGGGCAAGACAGCCTGACAAGCAAGCTACAGCATCGTATGGAAATTGATTGCTATTCACATCGATGGCTAAGCGAGTATAGATCCCGAGAATTTTAGGTAAAAAATATTCAACCGGAATCTTGAAGAATCTCTTTCATATAATTATGTGGATCGAGCAGTCAACCGTTACCGATCGCAAGATATTAATTAGCCTTCGCCTCGCAATCAGTACCAAACAGTACAATTTCATCCAGATCGCAGAGGAACTTGACGAGTGAGAAGAACGAAAGGGGAATGTTCGCGAGGTTCAAAGATCAACGATGACTCTGCTCGATGTCAGATCAGCAACGCCGTATCTCTCTTCGTTATACCCGCTACCTGGCGCGACGTTTAGGTGGACAGCCTCCGCGGTGGTCATCCCCAAAACGACAAGCTTAATTAAAAAATTCCATCTACGCAAAGATGCCAAACTTCCCACGCCACCGAAATCAAACCATAAAATCGATAGTCAGCATGGCACGAGTCGTCGTTTCGCCTCCCCAACTCGCGTGGCTCTTTAAACCCATTATGATCGTAATGATCGTTAATTGCGTGTACGTTTCGGCGCAGGGTCGCGTGCACGCGACTAATCGCGATCTCCTGGCGAATAAATCCAAGCCTCCCGTTGAATTATGCAGCACGAAGACGGGCGATTTGTTGATTACGCACGGAAAAACAATGGGCGTTTGTTAAGGCTGTTGCGTTGATCGCGGAACAGGGAACAATGAGTCCTCTGTTCGCCGGATGACTCAGGCGATTTAGAATGTAGAGAATCGAGGCCCGCGGCACCGCTTCCTGAATTTTCGTAATCCACCAGCCGGAATTAGCGTGGAATTATGCACTTGCGGAGCGATGAAGAATCTTCAAAATGTACGCCTGGGCAGTTGCAGAGTAATATCTGATGCGGAAGTTCCTGACAAGGTATGATCAAGCCCACTCGAGCGTTCAACCTTGGATCCACGTCGACGGATGATGAAAGGGTTGACGTTTAAATCAATCCCCGCGATTCCTCAAGAAGCAGGCATTCTTAGCATCCTCCACTCAACATCGCAGCTGAGAGGGGGGCTCTGGGATATATCAGCGAGAAGACGGAAACGTAGCGCAGAAATCGAGCAGCACGCGGCGGCATTCCGGGGCGTGTTCTTAGGACACAAGTCGGGTCTCGCTCTCACGCTCGAAAACACGCATATATCGGCGATGATCGTCGTCGGCGACCTCGCGATCCCTGGATCCCGTTAGCCGGCAGCTGCGCCACCGATAATAGTTTTATACCGCTTCCTCGATTGAATCATAGCCACCGTAATGGAGGCCGGCCGTGTACGCCGCGCGTCAGGGGAAGTTCGCGTGCAATTACGTTTGTTTGCTCAGACGAGAGAGAGGAACACTCCTGCCCCTCGGCCCGGGAGCTGCTGGTAATCCTCGAGCTCCATTAAGATTCCTCGGGACTAGGATCAATCTCTCTCTCTCCCCGGGATACGGTTATAACTTCGACCCTCTTCAACGTCCGACGCTCTTTTTTTCTCCCCACCGCCCCGCCGGCCGACCGCGGGAAAGAGTGGTGTCCCTCCCGTGATACTTTGTTAACCCCCCTGAATCGTTTCGCCTCGGGAGACGTTTCGGGGTTTAATATTTTAGGTAGCTGGGGAGGAAATTGTATTCTCGCGGTCACCGGGCTCGAGCTTCCGTCGCCATTGCTTATTGGAATCTTCGGAGCTACGGCGCTGGGGGTTTCTAAGTATGTGGAATGCGTAAGAGGGTGTGCACGGAAGTATGCAGCTTCGAGATGCTGATACCTATCTCTTCTATACCAGATAAATAGTAATCCAGAAATATTCGTACGCAATTCTGAGGAAGTAGCTTTGGAAGTATGAGTGTAAACCTAATCACTAACAATCCCCACCCTAAAATCTTGAAATATCTATACACTAGCGTTACTACTCGGCTTCGTTATTAATTTAGATTCTGATTTTATAAAAAATATTTTTTTAGTTTTATTTGTGAAAATAAGGCAATAATGAGTGGAGGCATATTTCCTGATCCAAAAGTTTACCGTTAGAAATATACTTCCAAACTTTCTGCACTATATATTAAGATTAACATCTAATATAAATTATAAACGAAACGTATTTCCGCAGCCTTCGATGGTAAAACACGAGCGTGAAGCCCGCTACAACGCCGCCGCGCGGAAATCGATAATCCCGAGGTGCGAGTAATTTTTTAACGATGAAAACGAGGCGCAAGTGGTCGATAATGCGCGAAGCCGCTGGCGGATGATGACTTGGTGCAATTTCCCTCGGCGGATGTGCGCGATACACGAGCGCACTTACGGGAAGCGTACACCGTCTGTCACGTGTGTCACGTCGTCGTCGACGGTGTCGAGGTACGGTCGATCGTCGGCTGCCTCGCCGCGGGTCGCTTTGTTTCGACCTCGCGTTTATGACGCTTCCGAGTAACGCAGTCGACGTCTGCCGCGAGAATTGCTCGCGCGGACCGCGACGGGGTGATTAATCACGCGATAGCGCCTTAACGACCCTCGAGTGACAAGACTCTGTGTCCCCCACAGTCCTTTTTCTTCCCCGACGCGCCATCGACGAGCGCCGATACGCACCCCCTGAAACACTCGATAGTTTCCAGCGATCACCCTGGAAACGCAGGGCCCGCCATTCAGCAACGAGTGTCTGCGCGGGGTGAAATGGTGGTTTATGGTGCAGGGTGGTTGCAGTCGGAATATTAAACACTAGCGAAATACACCTGCCTCGCTGGGGTGGAATAATTAAAAGGAATTACTTTTTTATCTGTTTTTTTAAGTAATTTCAGTAACGTAACCTTTGCTTAAATAAGATTTATGTATATTGTTTGGGTTTTAGGTATTTGTTTGAGTAACTTTTGTAAGTTAACATCAAGTCAATATCTAATCGAGTCTGGGGGATATTAAGGTGTCTGAGGAAGTACATTTTACCCATTTTCACCCCCTTGGGGATGGAATTTAAAGAAGTGACTCCCTATCGAGCATCTACTTTCCAAATTTCATGTGTCTAAGTGAGTTGAGTGATTTGGGCTGGGCCACTGATGAATTAATAAATGACCCAACTATTTTATATATATAGACAGATGAGTTACCTACGTGCGGTTGTAAGTGTAGGACCAAAGAATGCGAGAAGTTAGTTCAAGTTATTATTAATATCAGCGCATAAATTTACTCTTGTGCGATTGGAAGGTAACACGCTACCCTCGCGGTTGGTTCCAAAGCATTGCCTCCACGTTCAAGATCAGGAAATCTCTAAAACTCCAATTGAAACTTCGATAATCTCCACTTCCTTAACTACCCTACATCCAAGAGAACTTCACATTTAATAACTGAAGATTTCCATACTAAAAAACACCTTCGATATCCCCCGCACCGTGACGGTCCCCTAAAATGAAGCACCGCGAAAATTCCGCAAAAACTCTGAAACACGGACCACGAGCATAGCTATCCTTCGTCCTTGCAAGCATCATCGTTCGCGGCTGTCGCGCGTGTTCGAACATCACCCGACACAACCCTCCTCCCCTGTCCACGGGATTAAAGCAGGAAGCCAGAGAGAAACGCAGCTGCATCCTAAGGGCCGTTAATGATATTCGCAGGTGACACATCTAATTCAGCGAGTGTGCAAAGCCGGAAGCTGGATGTGATGCCGGCGCGGCACGTTGTCATCGCGCACAATGAGGATAAACGAGAACAAACGACGAGCGAGGCGAGAGAGGGCATGTTTGCAATTTCGTGTCGTTGCCAGCGGCAGGAAATACGCGAAATTACGGCCCGCTGCAGCGCCGTGTGTTTCCAACCATTTACTTACCGGGGGATAACCAGTTTCCACGAAAGGAAAAATCGGTTTCGGGCCGCGGTGGCCGCGGACAGGCGGAAACTCGGGGTTCGCGTCCGTTTGTTTCGTTATCAGGGGAAGAGGGGCTGTGCGGGTGTTTTCCGCGCGATAAACTTTATAATCATTGAGTTAAGGGCACGCGATACGCATCGACTGCCGAAAGGCAGCTCGTCCGACTCGAGGCACGGATCAGCTCGACGGCTGAAAATTGCTTTATCACATCGGGAACTGGAGCGAGAACGTTTTGGAGCGTTAAGCCCAACCGGGATGCTCGGCACTGTGGAATTTGAGGAGCAGATCGATGGATTCGGGGAATGCGTACGTGCGTCGGAGTGACTAACGTGCTCGGCTGTGATTGAGAACACAGCTGAGAGAGCATAGATATTGTGCAGAGTACGCGCGCAACGGACCTGCATTGTGCACGTGTAAGTGTACCAGAGTGGTTGGGACTTTAAACTAACGAGCACTTTTAAAGTACCATCTGGAACTGACTGTTTTAAAGCTACTCCAGCTACGCTTACGGTATTCCCTTTTTCTGCGTGTCTAACACACTGTGTGCAGCAAAAGGATGCGATACAGAGTGGAGGCGGAGGATCGATATCGTGGGGTCAGCCTTTCAGTGATCCTTCGCAGCCGGTTGACTTCGTTCCTACTGTAATCTTTCTGGTAATTAAAGGGTTGTGCTTTTTGGGCAATTTGGAGCCTAGAAAGAGCAGCTATTGTTTCAATTTTTTTTTTTTAAAAATATGATAAAGAAAATAAAAATCTATAACGAAGCATTTATTGTAGCAAATAACCTGATGATGACAGATTTTTAATTAATCGCAAAACTGCTACAGTGCCGTTTGCAATGATTAATTATAAAACAAAAAATATATTTCTATGACTTAAGCCGTCCTTAATACAATGCAAAATTCACATTAAATTATATATAGTAGTTTTCCTTTAATTAATTCCTAAAGATCACCTATATTTGTGGGTACTAGACCGGTACCAGCGACGTCATTTTGTTTGAAGGAAAGAAACAAAAAAATTTTTTGATGAATTTCAATAGTTGAACCATAAATGCTTTGTTACAGATTTTTCATTTTCTTTGTCATTACCTCAGAATCTTTTAAAAGATATCTCTTTTTTAGGCTCCAAAGTAGTGTAACCCCTTAATATATCCTTCATTATCTACCCACCATTTCAACTGACATTGAACTAAACGCATTCTACTCCCAAACCCCCGACCAACACGTAGCAAACTATATTTACCCAAGTATAATACCTGTGAATCACGTTGCTGCAATTCATTGCAACTCAGATTTCGTCGCCGACACCCCCCAGGCCGTCGAGGGTAAGTGAAGAAGTGCGCGGCCCGCGGATTCCAGTTTCGCGGGGGCCAGAAATAATTTAACCGCCTTAAATAGAACGAACACGGTCGCGCGCTGTCAAACTGAATACGCCGCTGAGCCACGAGCACCGTAAAGATGAAGGACGCGCCACATTTCTCAAGGAAACGCAAGAGATACGCGGCCAGCGAACCGGCTGGCAGCTTCAGGCCGCGGCGGGGAAAAAGGAAAATTGAAAAAGATACGAGGCATGAAAGGCGCCACGACCCCGTAGGCCCCCTGAATACGCGCGGCAGCGAGTACGTGTACGCCGCGTGCTTATTTTAATTCGCTTGTTAGAGGGCCAAGAGGGAAGCAGCAGGGGTCGGTGACGACGTGTTCCATTCGCGGCGCGCCGGTCTTAGGCAGCTCTTCCACCGGCCCCCGCAATAAAATCTACATTTTAGGTAGGGAAAAGTCGCGTCCCGGTTTCCCTTCGGAATTTACTGCATTCCCTCGCCAGATGCAAGCCGGGGTCGGTAATGGAATGACGTTTGAAGACGCTGCACGCGCGTGAAAAGTCCTACCATGAATTGCTCAAGGTGAAATGTTGATTAGACCTTTGGTGCCTTCTATTATGCGTACTGTAGTTAACCACGCAGAGTTACAGTTTCCTTACTTCCAGAATAGGTACAGTTTCTGCAATCCCAACCTGTACCTCCTCCGCGCTTATAATTCTTGCAACGTGACGCGTCCGCTTGCCCTCAGCAAGTACACGCGCCTGTTCTCGAGGCAAGATGTAGATTTAGATTTTTGGATAGAGATCGCTATCGATCGTTTCTCCACCGTTCCCACCCGGATTGCCCCTGGAAATCCTCTTCAGCCCGCGTCGCCATGACTAGTCGAAATAATGACAGGCGAAGCGCAGACGAAGCTTGCAGAAGAGGTGTCCCACTCGCCGGTGACGCTCGATTATCGAACGAGCGCAGTTGAACCACGTGCGTGTCGATCATTACTGTCATTACTGTCAAAGCCTGAGCGCGTGTTTCCGAGGAAAGCGACGCGATTTAACACTTCATTTCGCCGGTGCCACGGGCACGATGGCCCTCGTGCGAAACGCTCGAGCTTTTTTTTCTTCCCGTTTGACGGGATAATGGAAACGCGCGATTGTAAATTAAATCGCGGATTTTCGATTTCGCGATTTCAACGGGGATGGGAATCCAGGGGGACGGGGCACTCCCCCTGCGCGCGATAATTAATTCCGTATTGCGGGGCGTAGCAGTCGCGGAAAAGCGTTGCCCGATAAAACAGACTCGACCGCTTGCGCGAATTACCCGATACCGATCGTTCGTTTTGTCTCCTTTCTTCCGCGAATCGTCCGAGCACTTTGGCTCGCTCCTCTGCTGCATAATGCCGTGCTCTCGCGGAACAACGTAATCAATTTGCAAAGGGAAACCGGGCCGTAACGTATGAATTAAAATAAACTCCGCGCCGCGTTACCTCTGCCCTTTTCACTCGCCCGCGTTTACATTACGCCCTCTCCTCCTTCCCACGACTGAATAACATTCCTGCGCAATTCTTCCCCGCGATACATGCACAGTTAACTGCGAATGTGAAACGAGCCGCTGGCTTCTCTCCTTCGCTATACCATTTCATCCCGCAGTCGATTTACGGTTGCGCCATCGTGTCCGAGGAATATCGATACTCCACTTGAAATATAACAGAAACGGAAGGTACACTTCGATATGAGACTCACTTGTGTGAAATCACGGATAACCTTTCCGCTGTTATCTCTGGTTATTAAGTTATTTGCATCGCTGGATTAGCATTTTCTCTGAAGCTACAAGAGCTTAAAGAGCGGTGCCTGTTCTAAATTTTCTTCTTTTGATCGTCTACCTTTCCATCCACGAACCCCTCGCGTCCAAACTTTCTTCCATCCGGCACACTTGACGATGTGAAGCGGCTCATAGTTGGTCCAAGTGTGCCTACTTTGAGCGGCGATCTCGGGGCAAACTAGCTCGACAGGTCCGCTTATCAGTCTTCCCGGGCGTAATCATGTCCGAGCGCGGCTCCTCTAATTATTAATTAACGTTTCGCGCGGGTAACGCCACCGGCTGGCGTCTATTAATTGCCGGCCGCCGCATAGAGGCCCGGCTGATCGCGTTGGGCGCGCTTAAAAAGCGAGAATAATTTTGCAGCCTCGCTCGGCCCGAGGCCACGGCCTCTTTCTCTCCATCTTCTTCTTCTTCTTCGACTTCTTCTTCTTTCTCCTCGCGGGCTTCTTTCACAAGAAATAACGAGTGGCCTGTGAAAAGGCAGGCCGTGAAAAGCCCGCTGGCCCGGCCCCCGTGTGCGCGCACCTAACGCGATGGTAACGCGCGATCAAAGGCTTGAAAGGGGCCGCGTGTTTTCTCGAATTAGGCCGTGAATGAACGCCAGCCTACTTTGATTAGGAGGCCAGCCGAAGAAAGAGCGGCTTGTTGCGCCCCGTGCACCGACATCCTTGGCCCCGTGGCCGTCTCTACGCCTGCCTGCAACCCGCTGGCTAGTCGAGCAACACGGGCTCGAAGGAGATGAATTACACGGCCCGTCCGGCCCCTCGATTCGTTCTTATTAACGAACTTAGCCGGCCGTGTCCTCAGCTGTCGCGTTTTCGCGGTTTCTTCGCAATGGGGTGTATAAATAGTGGGCTGCTGGATATTGGTGAGGACGGAGATGAAGTGAGGTGTGAAGTCTGCTTCAAAATCTCGTGATAATGTAGTTAAGGTAGTTCCTGAATAATCTATATACTAAATTCAAGAATTCTTTCAAATTTCGTTCAAAACTAATTTAAAATACAAGAAACCCTCGTACAAAGGTTAAAATTGATTTACCACATAGTTATCGGGAAATTGTTAATCAATGTTTATGCATTTAAACGCAGTGGCATATGGCAGAGTAAAAAAAAGAGGTTATAGTATCAGTTTTTCTGGTGAAACAGGAAAACTTTATTCAAGAAGTGTATCAAACTTAGCACTAAAGTACATGGAAATTATTACATGGTGTCTTCGTAAATGCCCATAATAATATACGTTTACGAGCACATTTTTTTGAAACTACGTAGAGCATGTATTAACATTTAAATAGCGAACGAAGATTCAGATTCATATTAACATTTTTTCTGACATTTTGGTTATAAAAGACACTCCGAAATGAATGAATGCGACGTAGTCAGATCTGCTGCTCCAATTCACTACGCTAACCAATTTAATATTCAATTTAGTATTACAATTATTTATATTGACATTGATCTTTTTAAAATACATAAATATACATGATGTTAAAAATTATTATTATTTCCATAGTATCATACTACTTTATATATATATCGTTTATTATCCAACTCTAATTTGATTAACATAGTTGGTTAGAAACTACCTTAAACGTGGTTAAATGGTAACTATTAAGGATCTATCTCTTGAATTGTTTTAGAAATAACAAGGGACGTTGAAGACTCTTGTTATTCGCCCTATTATTCCAGAGGGGTTGCGTTGCGTCACATTCGAACAAATACTCACAATATGCGATGGTTATTATAGTACCATGACTAGCTCAGCTATTTTCTTCGTCATCACCGACTAGACTGCCTTAATTTCGCGGAAACTAATCTCTCCGAAGCTGGTCAAGAAAAATTCCCCCGATTCCCAGCGCGGAGCTATCGAAGGTCCCTCGATTTCGCAATAAACCAACATCCAAACGACCGTGATAACGATGTCTAACGACTCGCCGGAGTAGTTCCAACAGGAGCACGACTCCCATTCCTCCGGTTCACCCTCCTCGAATCGAAGGCTATCGACGGGTGAAGACGCCGCCGTCCCGGAGAAACGAACAGAGGAGCCGGAGACGTCGAGAGAGTCTAGTAGGCCGTGCACATCCTCAGACTCTGTAATCTGTCGCCATGGCGACCGGGCAAAGCCTCTCGGCGCCTTTCCTTCTGAATTATTTACGGGCACCGTCTTCCACGAGGAGGGTGTCACGGCTCGAGGACAGAAGCCCAGTTGACCTGGATCGCGATCAGAGACACCGAAAGTCACTTTTTCCTATCTTACGATTGCTACTAACAGAATCGCGGGGCGATTCCTCCATCACCTACCATCGGGGGTGGGCAGGGGTGTAGAGGGGGATGGAGGGAGAGAGAGAGGAACCCTTTTCAATTTCGCTCGCATTCATAAGTACCTGGAATTCATCGTGGAACCAGCCACGGCGGAATTTCGATCCATAGTCGACTGGTGCTGGCTGTGAGAAACGACGCGAGCTTTTATCTAACGCTAATGGCCGGCCCTGTAGAGCCGATGAACGATCGCTTCGACGGAGAAACGGATTAACGTTATTTCGAGAATAATGGATCAGAATTATCGAGCGGCGCAAAATCGAGTAACTTCGCCATGGGTGGAAATCGCGTGATGTTGAATCGGGGATGTTATTCGGGCGCAGGGGTTCGCGTGAAAGTGAGCAGAAAAGTATATTTCACGGTGATTAATATAATAATAGGTCTACTGACGGTAGCTTTTTGATACAGAAGAAGAGACAACAGATAGGTGCAGTGAGTGTAAAACAGAAAGTTACACACAGAGAAGAATAATCAGACGTACTTAGCTTACAGGTTAGAAGTAAAGACTATGTAATTATTTACAAATTAGAGTTCATGATGTGGAGAACAGAGGATTTAAACGAGTCAAAATAACGCGTAAATAGATTGATACGGTTGGATAACTATTAACACGCATTGTCGTGCGATTAATGGCATTATATTTCCCCATTAATGTGCGGTGACGTTCAACATATCGTAGGGAAATTTATCTGAAGCTTCTGAATTGGCGCATCATATTTAATGAATTCCAAAATTTCAGGACAGAATATATGATTATTCGACCAATTTATACATGGAAAAAGATCAAACAGAATCCTACGTTTAACGAGAATCATTAACTGCAACCTGAAAAGCAACCCATCGTAATTATGGCTCGATACTGGCATAGGTGTCTAATAGGCCCTAGCATTGTATCGTGTACGATTATAGAGTGCATTGAATGCATAATATATTCTAGGCCTACTGAATAATAGGGAGGTTTACAGGAGTTCAGAATTAGTAGATGGATGTGAATATCAAATATCTGATATAGGTGCATTCGTTTTCTTTGTCCGATGAAATAACGACCGAAAACAGTCGATAGCCTAATAACGAAGAATTATGATCTCCCTGTTAATTTACAAGCGCTATCGATTGCTCTGATCGATGACACTTGCGCGTCGTTGGTCATCGTTACGCGGAACGATATTATTTGCCGGGGCCGATATTTATCCCCCGTCCCCCCTCGAGACAAAATTAATTTAACATCCTATTAATATCACCGGCGATAATTCACGTTGCCGATTGTTAGCTCGCTCGTGCCGCGAGGCCGCGCGTGTGTGTGTGTGCGGGACGCCCTGTAACTGCATCGAATATCGCGATAACGTTCGAAAGCGTCTGAGATTAATGCCCCGACGCCTCGTCCTTGGAGCGGAAGGGACGTATATTTCCCGGGGTCGTTCATCGTGCGGTAAAACGAACAGGGGAACGCCACTAAAACCCCAAAAGACTCGAGTGTAACATACTGCCACTTTACACTTCGGTTACTTTTGTTTCCGACATTTTTTGCAGACCGCGCTCTCCGCGACGACTTCCGTTCGAGCGGGCGCGCAGTAAAAACTGCGCAATAAAAATTACCAAGAAATGCTGTTAACCCTCCGGCCAGGCTTCCGTTGGAAAAGTCGAGAGCGCCACCCCTCCGCCGTTACTTTACACTTTAGTTACCTCCGCTACCCGATACTCGCGTCGAGTTCGATACTGAAATAACTTCGCGCCCCGGCGAAAAACTGTAATAAAATTCAACAAGAACTGCAACTCGACTCCGCGCCACCCTTCGCCGACCCACCCACCCCTCCCGGTCACAACACACAGCGTCCAAGTCGCGTTTTAATTACTCCCATTACCGATACTTCTCGCGTTCTTTGCCGAGCGAGAAACTTTCCCCACGGAAATATTTCCAACTTCCGCTTAATTAACCAGCCCTTCGCCTCCTCCCGTAGGAAGGCAGCGCGCTGTTGTCCATCGAGTGCCATTTTTCAAACTCGCTGCATGCGCACGCCGACACGGGGGAATCGCATTATCCCCGTGGCTGACGTTTACTCGAACGGAAAGGGCCCTCTGGTTGTATTATTGTAATTGATTCCTCCAGGAGGCTCGTGGAAGAAGGCGCGAGGAGGACAGGGCCGGGGGCACGGTCGGGGGAGGGTAAGTCGATTATCGAGGCTCTGGTCGATAAGGTTGAAGGAGGTGGAGAACGGCTGGCGTTCGGGGCAGATTTACGTCGGCCTCGATAAACCTTCGAGATTAAGAGTGCCGAGTTCCTTCTCTCTTCTGGCTACTATCCCCCCAACCCCTCGCGTTGTCTCTCGCGCCCTGCCTCCCACCCTTGATACGAAGGAAGGAAGCTTTATTTCGAAGTCGAAGGAGCACGTTCCACCGTGATGAAACTCGTATATATATCCAGCGCAGATACGCATCGAGCCGGCATTACGGAAACATTACGGAATGATCGATTTTTCGCTTGTCCCGCTTTTTTCGCGGCCCTGGCGCGGAGACCCGTGCCAGGGGACAGAGTCACGCACGATCTACCGGCAGATAGGCCCGCGATTCCACCGCCCCCGACCTCCCCGCGTTAGCCGATTCCAGCGGGGAAAAAGCAGCCAAGGACTTCTTGCGGAAGAGGAGAGAGGACCTTCGCGTCCGCCACCCGTGCTGGCGAGATAAGGGCGGACGTGACCCTTTGTGGAGGAGGCGGGACACCCTCGGAACGTACGAAATTACCTCCGTCTTTCTACGTGGAAAGATTATCGTGGAGAGGGCAGCGTCACCGTACAATGTCGCTGGAGAATCGAGGAAATCGCTGGCGCTGGGCATTGGGATCTGACATTCGCGTGGTGGCGTACCTCTTTCCGTGGGTGAGTATTTGTTTGCATGATTACTAGAGATTCGACTCGCAGGGGGGCTCTTTGGGGGTTAAGAATAGAGAAATGGCGGATCTATAATTTCTATATTTTTTTGACATTACTATTTTTATTCGTAAAATTATTATTCATATAAAATTATAAAACTATGGTAGCTACTGGAATTATTTATTGCAACACTCGAATATTTAGCGTGTATTCAGTTCCACCTCGTGTAGCATTAGTATTTGGAAAGCATTTTTGCGTAAATAAAAATTAATTCGTAAATTTTCAGAAGTTTGTTTGAGAAGAGTAGTGCCACGATCTGTGCGCTGAGTAGTGTCACTTGACTTCACTGTCATTAAATTAGATTTGTTTAAGTTGATTCTAAAGATTTTACAATATGAAAATTTCAGTGTTTTTTTTCAGAAATTTTTAGGTGTTCCGATTCGCTCCAAATTTCAAAGCGAATCGGATACTTCCCACTGTTTCGTTTTTTATTTATAAATGGAAGATTTTTATGTTTAGTTTCAATTTTTATATATTCAAGTTCAAGCCACACGTGTACAGGTCACGAATATATAATAAAAAATTAGTTAGTTCATGTTTAACTATTATTCTTTTTACCGTCAAACACAAAGTGATTCGATTCGCCTTGGTCTACCCTACTTTATCAATTTTGTAATTATGAAGACTGTTTCGTAGCACTTTAATATTGAGATGATGGAAAAATATTTCCAGTATCTACTTACTATACCTGCTACAGCACAAAAATCGCAAAAAATCGTTCCTATCCTCCAAGACTACTCCGCATAAAGAGAATCAACTCTTTCTCACCGAAAAAGTGAGGGATACCTACGGTGGTTAATATCCACAGAAACTGTTCATTCGAAACGCGCAAGAGCCACCCTCGGACGCCCTTTTTAATAATACCGGCGCTTCATTATGCCGGCGAAAAAAATGCGGAGAGCGAGGAAACGCGGAATAATAACGATGAAACGTCATAACGTTAAAACGTATCGCGGGGCGAGTTTTCGAGGGGGATGGCGGCGCACAAAGCGGTGTTCCCAGAGGCGGGTGGTAAACGAAAATGTTTTCAATATTTTTCAGCGGGCGATAAAACTCAATCGACGGAAATCAAGTACCCTCAGCCCGGTTCCTGCGTCACGAGCCGCGGAAAGTATTGCACGCGCCGAGGATGAAAGCGTGCAATTAGAGAAATTGCAGCGCGCCGACGGCGATGAGTGTGAGTTTATCGCGTATCAATCCGCGTAATGGTGTATCGATGCAACGCGTTTTTTTCAAGTGCTCCGATACTTGTTTCGAGCACGCATTTCGCGTGCGAGACTGGCGAAAAAAAATAGCTGGGGGAAAAACTGCAAACGTTCGAAATCATATTCGTGCTGAACGCGTAACTCCACCGTTTATGCGCGTGTGTATTTGCATATCGCTTGAACGTTGCCAAACGCGATTCGTTTCCACCGGAGGAGTCCCTGGCAATGAATTAAAAAATTCCCGCACTCTTACAGCTGATCATATGTATAGACTATAAGTATTTATATTCTAGAAAAGTTGCATTATGTTTATTAATTCTGAGGTTCCATTTCAATGAATCATATTTCTTGGAAATCTGCAGAAATAATTTAATTCGTTTTCCTCTGATCTCGAACACTTACGGCGAACACATTAAAGGAAAGAAATATTGACAAGGATGTAAGATTAGTACATCCTGCAGGAAATTAGGGAAAAGAGATTTTCTTGACTTCTTGAAGACTTCTTGCTCACTGATGCAAAGAGAAAATAATTGAATATTAAATACCTAATTTGTTTAAGAATAGATTTAAAATACGGTCGCTCGAGTGCAGATAGTTGTTCATCTTCGCATCGAAATTACCAGGTACAATCACGCGAAAGGGGAAGCTGAGGGATCGACGCTGTGTGGATCGATCGATATCAACGGAACAACCCCTAATTTTTGCGGTGGTTACTCGCGGTTACGTCGTTGTTCCGAGCGCCTCGACTAATGAAGTCTTCTGGCTTTCACCCCGGCTATCAACGTCGCGTCTCCAGGGGATATTCGCCGGTAATTCGCCCGAGATGGTATCTTTAAATAGAGAAGCGCAGCCTCCGCGAAGGGCGCGGGACGACGTGCCCCGTGGAAACGGGATAAAACTTTGGCTCCGTGGAAATTTTTGCACGAGCCACCGCGAGCTTTCTTGCGGCCTTCTCGTTTAGTCGAGCTAGATCCCGTGATCATTAATTTCTTATGAGCCCCTTGTAATTTCGAAGTTTCCGCCGTTACTTCTCATCACGACTCCAGGGGGAAGATTTCAGAATACCACGAGGCTACCACGTAACGGTAACAAATGAATCTTTTATCCGATTTCGCTTTCTACAGAAACTTTCGCGTTCGTACACCCGCCGAATTGAATAAAAAGCACTTTAACTCCGGTGAATCCCCGACTGCGATTTAAACAAAAGCTACTTGCTTCGATGCGAGAATTAGTCACCGAAGAAACTACCACGATAATTACGACAGAGTTTCTCAATTCTCAAAGCGCAGTTTCCATTGTTCCCAGTCGCAATAAGATCCACCAACCAAAACCTAAGACCACTCACAAATGGCGATACCATCCCCACAAAAACCACCCTGCGCTCCTAATCCCCGCCCACTCGCAACCCCCTGGCGGACGCCAGGCTGGAAACTTTCTCTTTTTGAGCACGTGGACGCGGCGGATAGACGACAGCCGAGGTCGAGGTCATCGCCGATGATGATAGTCTTTTGCGCCGCGGCGCCGGTAACGAACGGCGTCGTAACGACGTCGTTATAGAGATATACAGACATCTTGGCCCCGGCTACGTTCACCTTGCCCCCACCACCGGCCGGCCTCGCGATTATAGCATACCGCCGCGGGGGTATAACGGGGGTTGCGGCTTCATAAGTCGAGCTCTTGCATACCTAGCGCTCTCCCCGTTCCGCCCCTGCCCCCCCCTCCGAGCCCCCCTCTTCCGCCCGGTCAAGCCCCTATCGCCGTTGGAGCTCCGTGGGCCACGCGCCCCGTCCCGTTCTCCGCTGTGAACCGACCCTAAAGAATCGCCCCATTAACGCGATTTATGGGCAGCCCGACTCCGAAATAAAATATCTAACCGGGCGGCGCGCCCTCTTGCAAATGCGTGCGCTTGACTCTGTCATAGCCACAGGGGAACGTCACGGGTCAACCGAACGGCAAAAGTCTGGCCGCGGGAATGCGATCCGCCGTTGGCGAGGGGGTTTACGATGGTTATTGGGCCGGGCCGATGGGGGTGAAGGGTAACCGATCTGGGTGATGCTGGAATTCGCGTAATGAGCTGGTCGCGTGTCGATGCCGAATGTTTATTAGTGGGGCTTCTGATTATTGGACCTTGTGATGCGCGCAATGTTGGTATGAATGTAATATGCTCTTTGAAACTAAGTAGTTGATTGATAAATGCGGGACTCTAAAGCTGCAAATACACGACGAGACAAATACTTCAGTATTTTATTAGTTTTTAATCAGTTTGTCGTTAGTTTCATGAAACTAGAGTCTCGCGAGACAAGTTTTAGGATATATTTTCAATAATCTCATCTTTTGCGACTATTTACTGAGATTTTTAAAACATATGAAATTTATTATTACGTATTGTTAGTTATTTCACAAAATAATTAGAAAATAATAATATGGAAAAATACGTAAGTAGGTAGTTGTCTCACGAGATTGAAGTCCCAAGTGAGACACGATATCTTTATCTCATTGTGGATTTGCACCTTTATAGTTTCGGATTAAAGGTTCAAACTGGTAGGAAGGGTGGATGTACCAGTAAGTGAACACGTATCAGTGAATGGACTTTTTTTATTAAAATGAGTAAAATAAGTTATTAAAATAAGCAACTAATTAATTAGAGACTTCTTCTAGTTTCTTGCTTCATATCCAAACAATTTTTGCAACACGTGGAATCAATCGCGCTGCAAACATAATTTTATAAAAGTGTTCACTCATTAGCCTTAATCGTTCATTTATTGGTGCGTTTACCCTACTTGGGATTTTGCGGATTTAATTTTATAAAGAGCAATTAGAATCGAAGTAGTAGTTAACGAGTACTTCTACGCAAGATCCCCCACATTTCAACCCCGATGCCAACAAAACTGTCCCAAGAAATATTCCGTCCAGAGCTCCAATAAATGCCGCACCTGTCTAACTTCCCCTATACATTCCATTCACGGTATACCAAAGTTATCCAGGACTTCTAAACAGTCCACAGGTGTAGCTACCTCGCCTACAAGTTTTATCCCCAAAAACATCGCATCGCACAAACAGATTAGGTTGCCAGTAACCAGCCGAGTCCTCGAATCCCCTCAAACCGCCATTAAAATTCATCGCCGGAACTCCGCTGTGTATCCCCCGAATAACCTAAGCACGAGTGTCCTTCCACTCGCGGGAAATCGCTACGGGGCCGCCGAGGGCAGACACGGGGACGCATACAAAAAGCCACGGAACAGTGGGGGCGACCCCTTCGTGCCCGTTGCGCGGCGCAGTTCCGCGGGCAAAACCACCAAATGCAATTTCATCGGGTTGCATCCTCGGTCCGCGACACAGCGGGCTTTCAACGAGGCGTTCGACAATGCCTTTAATCAACAATAATTCTACACACGCGTAGGGTCCCGACGAGGGATTTCGATGGCGGGACGGAGAGCGAGGGTGGTAGGGAGCGGGGGAGGGTTAGGAACAGCAGGTAGGGTGGCCGGGTCCGCGGGGATCGCGGGTGGCCTGTACGATCGAGGTTACGTTTCCTCTCCGCTCCCTGCGGGCCTGCATCCAGAAGCTTCCGCCTGGGGAAACCGTCCACTGGAAAATTAACACTGTCGGGATTTTCGTCCGATACCGACGTCCCGACCATTCGCGACGCCCCCGACCCTCCACGCCGGCCAGCACTTGTCCGCCATAGCCCGGCGAATTTATTTCTTCCGTCAGTGATTCCTCCTCTCCATGGCGCGCCGCGCGGCTGCATTATACGCGCACGCGGACCCCAGCCGCTCTCCCCGAAAACGGAAACAGCCGCGACCGGTAAGCTGGAAATTATTTTCAGCTGGCTGTATTACCATGAGAATGTGCCGCTGATTTCGTTCGCAACCGATGGCTGCGTCGAAGGGGACACTCCCAACGAGATGCACTTTGATTGGGATACCGTAATCCGGGGGGCCGACGGAGCGGGCTTGGAGTTTGCAGAGTGAGATCGATAGGAGTGCGATTCGCAGGCGGCCTTGGGAAACTTAAACAAATTTATCTATTATTTGCAATTACGAACTTGATCGCAAAAGGAAGCAGTAATAGAGTCACATTTGGGTGGAAGAAATTCCAAAGTGTATCAGATTAATTTTACTATATTTATAGTAGAAACGTTCCCACAGACACTAAGTAGCTTTTTGTATTTGATGATGTCTCTGGACGTCGAGTCTTAAAGGGGATGATTTGTCTTTAATGGAAACGGGCCGGCAGCGCAGCGTGACAAATTTCCGCAATTCGACTAATCGCGTGGCCCTTTTATTTAGCTTGCTCCCCTTCGGGCCGCCTGTCCCGTCGACTTCCATCGTTTATGTCACTTCCGGAACTGAGCGGACACAGCACCGGATGCGAAGCTATGGATCGTGAAAGATGGAGAGCGACGATTACGCTCGCAGTGTGTCGCGCGTGTCGGGGGAGGCACGGGGTACGAATAACGTGGCCGATTTCGGCAGCTGGGGAAACAACGAGCACCCTTTGACACGTTTCCGGGTTTCCCTTGTCCCTCGAACGATTCCGCCGCGTTTACACGCCGCGCGAGCGCGAACAAAGACGCGCGCAGGAAACCGTTAGCGGCCCTCTTCCTACTTTAAACGCTGTCTGGCTATAGTTGGGGTAAAATATTTAGATCCTTCGAGCAGTAGGGGCTTTATTTGACTGGTTGCACTAGGCACATAGAATATCGTGGTCCTCGACCAGTGAACTGCTGGAGAATTTTTTATTTTCTGAATTCAGATAATTACAGTGTCATTGATTAGGTTACAAGCGAGTTTCTTTTATTTTTTGCGACTGTTGTCTTTGGGCTTGCTTGGTATTTTGCGTTATTTAATGATGTTCTTCTTTTTTTTTCTCTTGCTTATTAAATTTGCGCAATAAAGAGACGCGACAATAAATGAGACATGTCAATCTTTCAGGAAATTGTGTCCAACTGTTTTTGTTTATATTACCCATATGCATGTTACTTTACTGGTATCAAGAATCTGCGGCGCTCATGTGACTACAGGAATATACACTCGGTCTATAATTACGTTCATGATTCTCATGTACCACGGGTTCATTATCATAATTGGTGTTTCGGTTTATCTCGATACGTATTTCACGTTACTTAGCAACGTTCGATCAAACGCTATGCCGGAAGACCTAAAATACCGAATACAACTGTAACCTAAACCAGTAGAACCCTTCGAGGTTTCCCAATCTATCATCATCTATGCACAGGATATCCCCAATGTGATTGAACACAGCCTAACAAATTAATTAGTTTAAAATCTAATAGTTTCCTTGAAGCAGTCATTTATATTCACAATTCTTGCAAGCGTAACACTTAGACACCCACTTCACACTTGGAAGCATCGCGTTCACCATTCTTCAAAACCCGTCCACGTTAAAATACCAGAGATTCAGAAAACCACCCCTTACCCCAAACAACAAAAGCCCTCCAAGCCCACTCAAACCCACCTTCACTATCAAATCAGATGATTCACAGTTTCGAGAGAAAACCCTCGCGTGGATTCGCTCGGTGAACACACCAGCTCCCCGCAGAAGAGGACAAGCTCGAGCGCAGTCGGTTTCGGTGGCAGAATTTAATCGGAGACGAATTCGGCACGGGGCCCCATCCAACCACGAGCAAACGTGGCGAAGGTGGACGTGGCGGGAACGGCAGGCGAAATCGAATGAGAGACGGGAGAAGAGCACGTCGAGGAGACGAGAGGGTGGAGGGAGCCAGACGTTGTACACAAGGGAAATAACATGCTTCGTCAACAGTAGCTGCTGTAACTAATGGATATTCCGGCGGAATAGAGTGGAGAAATGGACGGTCCGGCTCCGTGCGCGAACAAGCCCCTCTCACCCTGCTCCCGGAATGCACTGCTCCTCGTTATATCAACGACGTCACGGCCGCTGAAATTTACGAATCCCGCGTCTGCGAGGACAGCCACCCTCGCCCTCCTCGCCCTAAACCCGTCGCTACACACGTCGCGAGATTGCCTCCGAGCACGTGCAAGCCCTCGACAAGGAGCGTGTATCAGCGAAGACACGCCGATTGCGTTACCACGAATGCACACGGGACGGGCGTCCCGCTCGAAATTGGTTCTCTCGTTGACAAACGGCGCGAGATGAAGGGACTGGCTCTCCGTCCTCAACCAACGGGGACCATCCCTTTGGACCGAGCCTTCGCAGACTGCGTTTTTCAGCAAGATGAAAGTGGAAGTTGCGGCAAGAAATGTAACAGGCCGGATGAACCGGGCTTCAGTTTACGAGAACTGGGAACGTGGTTTTGCGAGGGCCGGTGAAAGTGACTGTGGCTCTGCGATTTGGTTATTGTGGAAGTTTCTGAGGAGCTTGGGACGTGATAATTTTCTTGGAACGGGGTTGATTTATTTTTGTATTAAAGATTCATTACGTCTAATCTCTCTTTCCGTAGGAAATAAATTAATAAGCTTAATTAAACTACATTATTGATATCAATATATATTACTTCAGTTTACGACGCCATGAGTTGGTACGATCCAACTTCAAAATACCACAGCGAAATTGACAGTGGTTAACCACCCCGACTACGCCAAATACAAAGAAAAAAGCGTAAATATTGTACGGCGTTCGTCGCATTTTGCTCGTTGAAAAGGCTCCGACGTAGCTCAGAATTATTTCGTCGACAATCCCACTCATCCACGGTGGCCACTCGTTTCAACTCCGCGTTTTTGGTCAAACAGAGGCTTTCATTCGCAGTTCTATTTACCTTCCACAGACCGCGGAATTTTTTGACGGGCCACGATCCAGCCGGCATCCGCGCGGAATCGTTGAAACTGCGGGAAGAGACGGGCGGGGAAGAAACGACGAGAAGAAACTCGCTGAAGAAACTCGCGAGGCGGTTATACCAGGTAAAGATCGTCCAAAACTGCCATGGGGTAAGAGTCGGGGAACAACGAGCCATTCGGGCTGGCGAATGTGTTCCTTTCTTCGTTCCTCAGCCGCAGACTTTCTCGGTGAAGGAATAATGAGCGCGGCGGGCGGCGTTTAACTTTCCACGAAGAAAAACACATATCCCAGCTCCAGGCTTAGCTCTCCTGCCTCCTTTCCATCAATTATTCCCGCTGAAAACGCTCTTGTGCTTCGACGGACGCAAAATTTGCCGGAGGGATACTTAGACCGTGCTGTTCATCGTTAAGCAATCGGTTAACCGAGCGATTAATTCGGTTTGGACAGCTAAAGAGAATAATCGCGACGAGAGAGACGCTAGCAGACGTTTGCTTCAGATTTTGCAATTTTTTGGATTATTGTAGGCATTAGAGTTTCTTGCGGTTGTTACAACTCGAATAGGAATCGTTATGCAGTGGAAAGCTTAGTTTTTTTTAACTGTATAAGTTCTGATCTTCCTTTATAAAGAAATTTCTTTATAAATAATCTCATCTTTGTACTTAAAGGAAATTTTTTTTATAAATTATCTGTTCTTTATAAAGATTTTTTTTTATATAAATAATCCTCTCTTTATAAAGAAATTTCTTTTCTTTATACATAATCTCTTCTTTATAAAATAATGTCTTTTCGAGTAATCTAATCTTTATAAAGAATTTTATTTTTTATAAATAATCTCTTCTTTATAAAGAATTTTATTTTTTATAAATAATCTCTTCCTTATAAAGAATGTTATTTTTTATAAATAATCTCTTCTTTACAAAGAATTTGATTTCTTTATAAATAATCTCTTCTTTACAAATTAATTCTATCTAGCGACAGGGACCTCAACATTTTCCACCCTAAACCCTCAGTAATCGCCACTGGTGTACCCTCCGATTGAAACAATACCGAACCCTAACGATCCATGGTGTTAATTACAACTAAACCGCTCAATACACGACCTCCCGAAACTTCAGCCGCCACAATGCGATCAACCTCGACAAACGATGTGAAATGGGACCTGTGCGAAGAGGCGCGAGGGGTTGCATTTCCATCGTTTCGGAGTAACGGGACTCGGGCTGATTCGGAGCGAGCAAGCACGTCGACGGTCATTCGCTCGGAAGCCACGTTATACCCGAGGCAAGGAGAGCCCAGCCGTAGACTTTTACTTTCCAGCCCTTACGAGGCTCGCTTGTTCCTCTCATCAGCGACGGTGAATGGCGCGCCGCCTCCTCCACCGGCGTCGCAGCCGACGCCATTGTGCGAGTATGGAATCGATGGAGTCGCGTGTGTACGCGGCATTATCCACCTGCCGGCTGCAGAAGATCTGGCGCCAGTCAGACCCCTTCGTCCTTATCGATATATCCCCGTAATTCGGTTTATCGATCGGTGGCTCCCAGTCGAAACTCCCTCGTTTCAGTCGAAGGCCCGAATGACGGGGGTAGATCAAGGGTGGCTCGCAACAGGCGGAAGATAGCTCCTAGAAACGTTGACGATTCGGGACTGCATAATTGGGATCAAGCTCAATATGTACTCACGAAACTAAGTCGAATACAATACAAAAAGTTTACTTCATGGGATTCGATTACTACTCATAAAAAATGATGTTCAGTTGCATGTACTTATTTGTAAAGTACTCGGATCATACAAGCTGCTTTCGAATTCTTGAATAAGTATCTATAGGGTTCGAATATGTACTTACAAGTATGTACTTTGTCATTTGAAAGAATCGAATCTTGTAAAAGTCGTAATCGAATCCTAAAAATTTACATAATCTATACATATAACATATGACTTAAGTTTTGAAATAAAAAGCAGCGTTGACAGTAGGATTGTCGCAAATAAAAAACCTAAGATATTATATGTTATATCAATCGCTATCGTTTCAACCTTTAAGAAGGTAAAAAAGGAGTATTTTTAAGCCTAAAAATGTTAATAACGAAATATTAGTTTTAATATTCGTACATACGTCGCGGACCCGAACGCAGCGGCTTTTTGTCGTTTTCGTAATGAACGCGAGTGGCTGATTTCAAGTCGTTTAGATTTGTGGTTATGGATTATATTTATTGATGCCTGGGTAATTTTGTCACCCGCTCAGAGTTAATTTTTTTTATTAAATATTTTTAAAAATATTAAACATTTTCTTTTAAAAACCAATCACCTGATTTACATCAAACTTGGTATATATCTTCAGTAGATGAACCTCGTTGGTAAAGAATTCCATCCAGCTCGCAATTATAGCAACATATCGCAGTAGAATAGCCCCTGAATAATCAGACGATCGCCACAAATTACTCCAGCAACGAAATTACATCGAAGCACCGGCACACAATATGCAGGCCAGAAGGTGTGCAGCCATGGAAGCAAAAAAAATGTGTCGAATCTACTGCGTAAACGTAAAGGACATTTGTACTTGTCAGTAATCGCATTTATCTTCGCTAGTGTCGCCCGGCTATGAAGGATCGCCAGCCGTTTGTTCGGCAGAAAAATTCCCCCCGAAAACAAACACGCGGCTCGCGTATAACGGGGCTATAGAATTTATCGCGAAATAATGCGTCCATTTGTCAAAATTAACGCGCCGATAAATCTCGACGATACCGAGGCCCGGCATGCGCGCGTGGCGCTCGCGAAAGAAGCAGGAAGGGACGGGCTCCACGGGCCGGAAGGCGGTCCACCCTCCGAGAAGCTCGCGTTACGCGATAAGTCCGAGATAGTTCGACTTATCCGCGATAAGTCCAGATATATTTATTGCGTTAGGCAACGGCCGACTGCGTAGCGAGCCAAACGATCGGGCCCACGGAAGCTCCGCGGGTGTTTTTCCAGGAAGCACGGCCATTCCAGCCTGCTTCTAATCCAATTTCTAGGCTGCTTTAAGGGAGCCCCTCGCAGCACACGCGATGGAATCGCCAAACTACGGGCGTTTCGAGCCTCCCCCTCGCACGTTACGCGCCTCGGCTCCCCCTTTCTCGTGTGTAACGTGCCACTGCACGGTCGAAAAACTTCGTCCCTACCGGGGAGAACTTGGACGACGCGCTTTAACTTCTTCTTTTTTTTTTCGTGGGGACGATCGTCCCAGGGTGAGCCGGGGAATCGTCGCCGAGCCAATTTGCTGGACAAGACCTCCTCGTTCCTGTTCCACTTCTTCCGCAGTGGTTTTCGAAGGGAAGCGCGATGGCCGTTCGCGTTGTTGGGGCAAGAAAGTGTTCGAGGTGGGAATGCTCGAGGGGGTGGAGTTTTATCGTCCACCTTGTTCTTGTTGAGTTACGAACGTTGGTACAAGAGTTTTTGGAGCGTACCTCAGGTAGGGAAACTGTGAGCGACGGTTGTTAAAAGTGCTGTTCAAGCGTCAGGGAGCTGTGATCTTTTTTCGTGTTTGAAACATAGGAGGGGAGGAGGTATTGTGTGAAAAAGTAGACGATTGTATGGAGGAGATTTGACGAGGCATCAAAAGAAGAAGAGGAAACCTTTTTTTAAAAAGTTAAAAGGTAAAGAATATAAATTCTGCAGTTTGGTGTTTATACTAAAACTTTATCCTCCCTTGAAAATTTCAGCGATGGGCTTGCAACTAGTAGAACGGGAAACTTCTTCGAACAATGTCCCGATGGAAGTCTTGAAGTCTTCTCTGGGAAGAAGTTTGAACTACGCGTTACATGGACGGACAAAATGGCGCCGGACTAACGAAGGTAGATTCTACTTGAAAGTCAAAGTTCGAGACCGAAGAGTTCGAAGAATTTAAATTTGACAGTTAACGTATTTGGAGACTCGAGGTCGGTGAAGCTTGAAATCTAAAGGATTTGTGCTTCGAGATTCAAGTTTGAAAAATATTACGCATACTCTGCGAACGCTGCTATAAGTGAAAGAGACTTTCCAAAAACAAATATAATCGTTTAGCAACAGAACTACCGCACTAAGGTAAATGTACATCAAAATTAGTTTGCCATAAATGGTGACGTGAAACGCGCCGTAACGATGCAAAGCGCTCGATCAGCCTTATGGCCGAACAGTACGACCTACCGCAACGACGTGTAGCTCGTGCTATAACGGCCGTAAGCCATAACCCACGATCTATACCCAAGACCTTGGCAAGCCATTAACGAAATCCTCTACGTTACTAAAATTTCAAAAATCCATCTCTACTCACTCCAACGCAAAGACTATCCTGTCTCCAGCCTGTTGTCTGGCTACGAAACTCCTATTCCACTTTCCACAAGAACAAGTCTCATTATACTTTACAAATCGGCCTTTTCGAGGAACTCTATTTTCCAATTTCATCATCCCACAGTAAATATCCCGAAAACTAACCAGCTCACTCGATCGGGTAAAAAAATTCGGCAGAAACTTGTGCAATTCGACTTCACCGGGCCATCGATAAAGCCCGCGTGCATGCATATGGATGGCGGCTTGGTTTCGCAAAATTTAGTCTTCCGGTTTCCTGTTCCATATTCACGCGCCTGTGCCGGGCCGAATCTCGACGACGGGGAGGCGCGGAGAATTTTGCGAGATCGCCTTCGGATTCGACTTCCCCCCGAAAGGAGCCTGTGGCTCCGACAGCGGCTTAACCGCCGCGGGAAACAGCCACCGTAATCGATCGTCCGCAGACTTATGACTTTCCATTTCTTACGGCCGATGCGATTGGAGGATCGGGCCCGAATGTTTATCGGTCGTCGGTGACGTTGAGGGATTGTAAGAATGGTAAAGGGGAGCCAGAGGGGCTGTCTCGCCGAATTCGATAGAGGGATTCTTTTCACCGCGGTTCTGACTTTTTAATCCTGCCCCCGTTCGCTTGCAGATAACTCTGGGACCTCTCGGCTCCAGCTGCGCGTGAAAAGAGCAACAGCCGATTCCTGGATGTCGTTAAAATGAATGATAAGATTGAAATGTGGAACTTATAATTGATCATTCCGGAGAGAAGCTCAGAAAATTCAGGAAACGAGGATTACTATTCCTTAGTTTTTGCAATGAACCCATTTTTCTTGACTCCATCGCGAACAGGTCCGGTTCGCGAGATAGAAAAATGAAGGAACGGGGTTGAGACAGTTCCCTAAGCCAGGGAGCCGCAGTCAGCCATTATTAAAGGAAGCGGCCGAGCTGGTAAATCCGCGACGGGATTTCATATCTCGAGCAGCGAGACAAAAGGGATGTCTTCGCGACGCAAACGAGGTCGATGATGTCGCGTGCAGTTGCATCAACGCGTCGACTAGAGGCTTTGCGTGGATACCGAACGTTCCCCCCATTAAAACTATTTACATAAGCTCCGTAGCATAATAAGAGCGAAGAGATTCCGCGTCGTCTTAGCCCCTAAGTCTCTTCTGGCAGTCACTCGCAACCTTACAGCTTCCAAGTTACAGCGCAAGTTTAACCGTGCCGTTTTGGAACGTCTCGCGAAGTATGCAACCCCGCCTCGAGACGACGTCTATTGTAATATTCAAGCGATGTTCGACTTCGAAATTTGTATCCCGGGGAATTCGCCAGCAACGCTCGGAGGAAGGTAGGACGAAGCCGGAGTATCATCTCAACATCAGAGTGGTCCAGACAGCAGCGGGAATTCGGTTTGCAGAAGTTTGGAAAAAAGATCCGACGCGGGGACGCGGAATCATCGATTCCGATTTGCCGGCCGCATTGGCAATCTCGCGATTCTGCGTCAGTGGTGTCTATCTCTGTACGTAACTCTATATAGGAAGCACGGATTCGCTTGGATCTATTAAATCTAATCCTGAACCCTCGAGAGCCCCCTCCAAGATAGCTCCCAGCTCCTCTGACCTGGAAATGAAATAAATCGCGAGGAACTTCTATATCTATCCCTTGCAGGACCGTCGCAGAGATCTAAAATAAAGAGACCGAGGGCTTCTAATTTATTTCCCGCTGTGCTCGAAGGAACAACTGTTCCCCAGCGACTCGCCGAAATCTCGTTCCCACTATTTGACCCAATTTTCGGGAAAATTCCACGCGGGTCTCCCCTTCGCGACCGATATTATAATTCCTGGAACTCTGAACATTTATCCGGCATCGATTTTGTCCGGCGAGGACAGTCGTGTCCGCGTGACCATGCGGTTACACCTGGATACGAATGGAACGTTCTACTGGCGAGGGACGTCGCAACGCCGGCAATAAATCAAACGCCGAATTACTCCGCGCCATCGACGTCTACTCGCCTTTAAAGTTTCAGCCGAAGTAGATGATAGGGATTCAGTCGGATCCGTTGAACCTATAATCCCAGGCCCTCCTCCACGTCCTTAAGACGATAGCAATTCCGGATCTCTTGACCCGGAAATTTGCCAGCTCCCGCGGGATACTTCCAGATCCCTCGCTCGTCGACGGCGCGCCATCCCTTTCGAAATCGGGGAAACGGGGGCCCGGAGGGGGGGAGGACTCGCGTGGCGGCTGGTACTTCGTCTTCGAGGCCGCCGCCGCTCGAGGAAAAGCGAAATCAGTCGAGAACAAAAGCGCAGGAACGAGCCTGAAGGAGATACTCTCGGGCCATTTTCACGCGTGAATCGTTCTTCCCGTATGTACGGGCAGAAACACTTATCCTCCGCCAGGAAATCGTCGGTGCTTTCTCGAGATCCCCGGGATATCCCTTTCGTGCAGTGACTTGGGACAGGGTAGCGACTTGAGGGATGTTCTTTGAAAGGGATCGACTGCCGGAGTGTATTTTCAGGATTAGAGGAGATAGGGTTTAAGAGGAGCATTCGATGATTAGCTGGAGGGTAAGGCGAGAAACGAGGAATGTCCATTTCTCGTGATTTAAAGCATATTTTCTTGGTGGCAACTACAGAATTGTGGAATCACAAAAGGTTAGGTATAAAGTTCAAATGCTCCCGTAAGATAACGTTAAAGTTTTAGAGTACTGATTAAAAACAGATAATGTCCACTCTGCACTGGAACAAAACATTTAATTAATTGTCTCGATAAAGTTTTGTGACATTCTGTTTTTTCTGCTGACTCTTCAGCTGTGATTTCTTTGTTCATGGGTAAGATGTTGGATATTGAATATTCGGTATCCCATTCACGAAACCGAAGATTATCTTTATTTATTTATTTATTTACACATGAACGGGTACAATACCCATTTAAACAAGAAGAAGATGTGAAAGACCAGAGTAGAGACACATCGTTACAACAACCATAAACTAAAACATAAGGGACATCACAAAAGATTCAACAAAATATAAAAATATAAAAATATAATGTAAGGAACAAGACTTGACGTAGGTCCTATATAACGTTAGATGAAGTCACTCTGTAAACGCTAGCTTTAAACGCGGGAAGTGATCCCTGGAAGAGATCAATCTTGGTCCTAAACAGGTTGGCCAGGTTAGAGAACCCTGGAAGTGTAGAGAGGCGGTCTAAATAGTTCGGCTTGTCTGCTGCGGCTACTAGAGATATTTATATTTTGGTAAAAAAGTAATTACGTCCTGTAGTTTTCGTTTGGGACATTCTTCCATAAAAAGAAACACTGTAGGAGTTACTCAAGGTCGCTGTTTTAAATGAATATAGTTTCGTACGAAAGCATCACGAAGGAGAATCAAAAGTTTCTTCTTCAAATTGAAGTTGGCCGCGTCTAGACTGTGCCGTATCGTATCCTCCACCGAAACGAATATCAAAAACAGCTCACAGGAATGCATTCGAACGTTCATATTCCTCCGTTGAATAAAATGCCAATAAATAAGTATGCACATACGAAAGAAACCAGAGGATTCCCAACGATACCATGCCAAGAAAAACCTATTCGATACTTCCACTCCCCAAACCACTCCCAAGCGACGAAGCCTCAGAAAACTTCCCTACGAGCAACCAGGTTCCACACATGTCTCAAAAAGATCGAAAAGAAACCACTCTACAATTAAATAGTATAGGTAATACTCAAAATAATTATTACACAAACGCAAGTACTGTACTAGTCACGAGATCCTACAATTAATTATTTTCCTAATAATAGAATCTTTCATATCTCCCTTAAAATGTAAAACATCTGCCTCCCCTGGAATCCCTCTCCAGAATATCAACCCTTCTCCAAGTATTTTATCACCTTGCACACAAATATCCAACTGCATAAAACAACGCCTATATACACATTAATATCTGTCTTTGAACATCACGTGATATCAGCGTAATTACCACGCGCCCCTACCAAATAACGTTTCTCCCCGACAGTTTCGCGACCCCCCGCGAGTCCTGCAGCTGGCCCCTTTTTTTCGCGCGGAATTCCGCGAATCGAGTAGTTCCACCCTCGATGACGAAGGAATGGAGCGGAAGTCGGCCGTGCCGCGTATAATTTCGATCAGCTGTTTGCGTGCACGAGCGGACAGGGTGCGTTCCGCGGGGTGCACGCTTAACGTCCGCGCCCCCCAATGCATTTTTCATGACAACAAAGGCCTGCTGACCGGGAACGAGGGTGGCGCGCGCGATAGAGGACGAGGGAGGTGGGCCGAGGCGCCGCGGAACTCTGCGGTCTCTGGATTATCCGCCGGTGACAGGTGAATGGCAACGTCCGGTCGGCTTGATTGGCGTCCTCCTCGCGTTCCGCGGCGCGGGCTTTCGAAAAATATTTTATAAACGCACGGGTAATTGCCGCGGGGTATGGCGTTTCCGCGGATTTACGCCTGGCGCCGGCTTATCGTCGCTTTCGCCACCTTTCGCATCGAATTTTCACGCCCGTCCGCGTCCTCTTCACCATCGGATCGTTCTCTCGGTTCTCTCTTTTTTTTTTGTTCACGCCGCCTGCGCTGCCAGCGCACCCTTTTCAACGAGCCGCCCCCTCTCGCCGCCTCGACGCGATTCCGTCACGCGCGACGAACTCTGTTTCGCGAAACGGACGTCTGTTTACCGTGCACGCGGCAACGGGGGAAAACGATTCCATTGAATTCGTTAAATAGCCAACGAGCTCTCTGGCTGGATTGTTTCCGGTTCCCGGAGACTGGCCAGCTCGAACGACGCGGCTTCCTTTTTTTTCTCTCCCTCCCTCTCTGTCTTTTTTTTCTATTTTTAAATCCCTCGGTTTATTTTCCGCGGGGACGTTTTGTTTGATTTATCGACGCGATAACGGCGGACGTCGATGGAGTAATTTAACGAGACCAGTCGTCAGGAGTGTCGCGGTTTTTAACATAATTGCCAAGCGTTCCAGCGAGTTATTGTGCCTCGTGAATGAGGTTGGCAGTACAATGAGGCAGCCCTTTGTTTCAAATGCAACGAGTTTACCCCCTGTGATCGGTTCGAACTGTTTCTCCCCGCGGGGGTGGGTGAAAAGTTCGAGCCAGCGACTACTTTATTCCGTGAAACGTTATAATGCGAGTTTAATTTCGACAGACTCGATTGAATTGCTGGCTTTTATACGGGGTGTCCTAGAAATAAATCATTACCTTTCATCGGTTGTTACGGAGACAATGACCCTTTCAGGGCTGAAACATTCGGCTGAGATCTATTCAAATGCTCTGCGAACCGTGCGAACCTACCAGACCGTACTGAAATTCGCGTGGACTTGGCCGAACACTCTTCGACTACCATGGATTTGCACGCACCCGATAAATAAGCAAGGGTTATAACGCGACCGACAGAATCGGTTTAATGGTTACCTAGATCAGCGCTACGGAAGCCATACGCCCTGCCATTTCCACAGAAATGCCGCCATTACGCGCATCTGGCTACGTTCGAGGCGACTACATCCAGCAGCGTGTCTGAGAACTGACATACGGTTAAACACAACGGTGACGTCGTGTGCGATCGGGGAACGCGACACTGTATGCATTATGGATCATCGAATGTGCTATTATGTAAGATGTAATGCACCAAAGCCCGCCATCTTATTTGAATACCTTATTCTGAAGCGAATGCAGAAACTCTTCTGGCACCCCTGTGCTATCTTTGGGCTTCCAAATGTAAATGATGCATTAAAATATAAGTATGTACTCTAACCATTACTATAACGTCGCTGGCTCGCCTTTAGGAAGGGAAGACTAAAATAGAAACGCGCTTGTTTCGAGAATTATAAGTACCGCACAGTTGGGGCTTCCACCCTTTTTATTTTCAACTAGCTAAATATACCCACGCTTTGCTTCGGGCATAAGGGATTTTAAGAAATCGGTGAAAAAACATTTCACCCCTTTTCACACCCTTAGGGGTTGATTAGGGCAAAATGCGGAAGCTGGTTTTTAGGTATTTGTGTGGGTAATGTTTGTAAGTAGACACCAAGTTGATATCTAAGCAGGCCTAAGAAGTAATAAGGAGTCCGAGAAAACATATTTCATTCCTTTTTACCCCATTCCGGTTGTAATTTAAAAAAATCCCTTCTTATCGAGCACCTATGTCACAAAAGAAATATGCCTTCCGAATTTCAAGTTTCTAGAGTCAGCAGCTTGGGATGGACGGTGATGAGTCAGTGACACAACGATTATATAAGTATGCATAACCGGATAAGTTAAAAAAGTTAAGCGTCTGAAGCAAATCATCGACACTTCCAATTTAAACTAGGTATGCCTAATTAAACCTTCACATCTTCACTTCCAATTCAACCGTAATCAAATATAAATTCTACTTTCACCATCATTGACCATCGCACCAGAACAAAACAACCAGCCTCACAAAAACATCCCAAGCACCCGAAAACTAGGGGACACCATACTGCAAACTCGTCGGCTCGCGTTTCATTCCGCTCGATAGCCGAAGTTATCTCTTTCCAGGATCAAGAGTACACCCCTGCCCCGCCGTGGTCACCCGATCTCCCCGGAATATCGCGACTGATAGACCCCGGTGTCGTATTACCATAAATATCGAAGGCCAGGTACCTAGTGTCCAGCCACGAAGCGTAGCCCGAAGCGAATTGTAACCTAGGACAGGAGCGGTCCTCTGGTTCCTCGCCGCTGGCTCGCGCCGGTGTTACGATGCACTTTCTACGAGTCCGCCTAGGGCCGGGAGCAGCGGCGGAGAGGGTCGACGGTCGGGGGGTGGAGAAAGAGGAGCTACGTACGAGGCGTGCAACGCGATTATTTACGGGGCAACTTGCAAAGTGAGAAAAATTACGTTGCCTCGGTAGCCTCGGTCCAGACAACGGTGCTTTATCCCGCGGAGGGTCGACGCGTACCTATATCGCGCGCGGGCCGGACACGCCGGCGATGTTTACGAGTTTTCGGCTCGCCACGCGGAACGCGCAGAGATTACGGTGACTGCGATCCGCAGCCTCGTACGTCTTTAACGCGTTCACCGTGCCTGTCAGCCTTGTACCTCACCTATGGGTGACAGACTTATTTATCCTATTGCTACTAGCGAGCGTTTGCAACGAGGCTTTCGTAGAGGCGATGCAATGTTACGCGATAAAGTAGAATGGGGGAGACAGTCAGAAGTGGGATCGATTGTGGATAGGGGAACGAACTGTCCAAGTGTTTTACGCGAAGAAGGTTCAAGACCAAGGGTAGCTATTCTGGGATGTTGAATGGCAGAAACGATTTATGCAGGTGTTTCGTTAGGTATCAGTGGGGCACGGCTGTAGAGGTGGATATAAGAAAGTGAAATGGGAAGGGTGATCTAGGGTGAAGGACCCAATTACTGACATCTAACCAGTTAGTGTCACCTTGAGCTATTTTATTTAAAATAACGAATAAATAAATTATAGGGTATAATTTATAGGATGGATTATAGGTTGAATTATATAATTCTTTTTGTGTATGACTTTACAATGCTCATTTAAGTATTCGTTATTTTAAGTAAAATAGCTTAAAGTGAAAGTAATTAGTTAGGTGTCAGTAATTGGGCCTTTTACACTATGTGGGGTTGGTTCTTTTTCTGACGCGTCATGTGAACTGAATTAACATACTCTACTCAATATTTCACGTGCATGCGTACTATTTGTAAATGTTTTTATTATGTGCCACAAAACATTTCAATTCAGTGCAGTATGTAAAATCAGAAGTAATGAGGGAATTATCTATCACTTGACTTTTTATTTGTAGTGTCTATAATTTAAGGTCGAACTTTCTAGAGAAACTGAAGAT
Organism: Andrena minutula; assembly: GCA_929113495.1. Classification (NCBI taxonomy): domain Eukaryota; kingdom Metazoa; phylum Arthropoda; class Insecta; order Hymenoptera; family Andrenidae; genus Andrena; species Andrena minutula. The sequence goes on along the minus strand of OV815993.1, from coordinate 72,017,819 downwards.
CGATCCTTGCTTGAGCATTGAACGAAACTGTTTCCTACAACCAACCACGAAGACGACAGAGTTTTCAATAAGACAAATCCAATCTTTTCAAACAAGAGCAAAATTTGTTGAAGTTTCCATCGTGTGGATTCAGATCCTGCCACGTAGTGGTAAAATAAATTGCTGGGTTTACAGATTATATTACAATTATCGATTCGAACGGAGACACTTAAGTGTCCTTTATATATTAAATACAAGCTTCAACGCGACATCCACCTTGGGAATCGATTAAATTAAATCTCGATCGACAATCACCAATCCTCTCCCACGAAAAAAAACTAAATCGATTAATCCTGCACAGGTCCAAGCAAAAATCCTCCTTTTTCTGTATTCAGCATCGGTCTGCCCAACGATCTCGTGCTAATTTTAATTTATCGTTTCGAGGGGAAAAATAGAAGAGGAACCTGCGCTTCCAACCGGTTATTTGTTACATCCTCGAATCGATGTATATCGAGTCGTACCTGCAACTCCCATCGCCTCTGCTAAAATTCTTCAGCGACGAGGCAAGGTGAAACGCGGGATTAAAGCGTCATTAGCATCGATTAGCCTCGCGAAATTGCTACCATTGATGAAACTTTATTGCACTTTTTTCGCCAGCCCTCCTTTTACAGCACAATCTCTCTGAAAATCTGCCAACGTCCCTCGGTGTCGCTCGTGCAGCGTTTAATTCCCAGTCTGATTCGCAATCTTTCGAAGAACCGCGCGCTCAGTTGGCTAAGTGAAAATTTTCGTTTTAATCTAACGAAGGCGGAGATTCCATTAAAGGGAGGTTTCGGCTGAAAAAAAATTTGAACTCGAAGCGCCGCATTACAAAGCAAGGCACGAAAGCACCGTTCTCCAGGTGCGCTTTTTCTGGCCCATTTCGTTTCCCTATTTCCTCCTTTCACCCTACATTTCGCGTTCGCCGAAAACCCTTAGAAGAATTCCTCGCGGAGGTCTTTCGGCCGGGACGGAACAATTTCCTGAAGCCGGGACAGAGGGAAAATGGTCCCGCTTCCGCTCTCCTTCGTATACGTGGAATATTAGCTTTCTAATTTCGCGGAGCGAGCCTCGAATAACTCTGGCGATGCATTAGAAGATTATAATATTCCAGAGACTGTTACCACTCAAGTATTAAACTTCCCATCGTTGTTTACATGAATCATACATGAGCCACCCCGGAGCAACCGAACTTCCAACTCAACTTTCTTAGCCAACTCGAAATGTCTCACGCCGTGCGTTCAATACATTATTATACTGCACCTCGCTGAAATATTCCATTCTAACTGCAACGAGAGACAGAGTTCATATTGGTCTTAATGACTTCAGAACAATCACAATCACCAGAGAAGTTGACATATTATTTGGACATTATTATCCTCAGCTCCTAAAGTCTCTATAAAAGTGACCAAATAGAATTCCTTCAAAGACACAATTGTGACATTGTACACCATTTTAGACCAATTACTTTACAACGAGTCCCTCCCGACATAATTTCATAATAAACCGTGTTCCTCGTAGAACCCTATTTTCCCCACGCTGTGTCGTGCCATTAACAATATTAATTAAATAATCCCCCGCTGCACATACTGTATCCCGCAGCGGTCTAATGCTAAGCACCAAGTCTTTTAAATCTCTGGCAGAGAGCAGTCAGCGGCGAAGTTCTCCAAAATGGCCGGCGGGCGGGCCCCGCAGCTTTCCGCCACGAGAAAAATACCGTCGCGTTGTTTAAGCCCCGTTGACCTCCCGCTAAATCTCGCGATACAGTAATGCAGTCCGGTCGCCGAGTAATCCGGGATCGCATTCGTCGGGCGCGCGCGAGCGGAATATGGAAAACCACGGTAAATTCAAAGGCGGCCGCCGTATATCCTGCGACCTTTAACACAATTAAGTCCGAATCCGAGCGTGCTTTTAACTAAATGGAGCGACCGGGCAAACAGCCGCGGCGAGACGTCTACGCTCACGGCAAAAGTAGCGAGTAATCTCCGCTCGTTTTTCTTCCGAGGCCAACCCTCTCTGTTCAGTTGGACGCGCGCCTACAAATGTTCGCCAATCTGTCCGCGGTATTGTCGCGTAACGTTGTTGCAAAAGAGGCAAACGCGGTTCAAACGTCCTCCCCTTTTAACGAGGACCTTCTGCTTTGTGGTGTGCGTTCAGTAGGAACTCTGTTACTCGAATGCTTTACTGTGCGAGCGTTGTATTATTTTAACAGAGGGCGCCCTTGTGGAGTGTCTTTTGAGCTGCTGGAATTCCTTTTTTAATTTTGGCGACTGGCTTTGATTGCAACGAGTTCATGGTAGATATGTGCCGTAAGTAAAATGTGTAGAAAGAAGGGGGACGGTTTACTACTGGATGCGCGAAAATTTACGCGACAGGGTGTTCTATAATAATAGGATTCGCGGCGGAAACGACACCGTGTTCCAGTGTTCCTATCCTCGGGGGACTATTTATAGCACGACGCGAAGGGAACATCGAAATTCTGCACGCGCGAATGAAATGCGAACCCCCTTGCCACGGGAAAATGGCACAAGTCGTCGTTTCGTACCGGAAAAGGGCTGGCTACGTGTTCGGAAGTGCGCGGCCATACGAAACCCTCCATATACCTGTTTCACAACAATGAAACGGAATACTTTTTATTATTGTGAACTGTTTGGAAAGTTTGGAATTGGTGGATACCTGAGTAGGAATGAAAAATCGTGAGAGGTGAGAGGTAATGAATTTTAAGGGAATTTTTCGAGTTAGAATTAATTAGTTGATTAGACGGTGGTTGCGCGCAATGATTTTTGTGATCATTGAGCTAATTGGACGTCTATGGACTGAGAATACCGCTGGCGAGTGCAGACGCGAGATAATGGGGAAATGTAAATTTCGCGGTAGACGTACAAGGGGACAAGGACTAATTTCACACTTCGCAGATCGAATTTGAGCGTCATATTTTATCCGTGTCATAACTCCCACGCACCCGAGTTCCAGTACCATAATTCTCATAACCGTCCAGCCCCTCTGTGGTTAAAAGAAACGTGATATATCTGCCCGAGCAGCTTTGAAAATTACAGTCCCTTCGCTGATTATCACAGTTATTCAATTACCTCTGATTTCATTACGAGAAATTCCGTATTCCACGGAGAATCTCAAAATTCCCCAACTCTGTTGACTTGCTGCTCGCGTTAACCGTGGCATTAAATCTAGAAATACCTGCTACATTCTCAACTCCGTGGAAATTACCGTCGCCTTGAAATATCAAAATTGCACAGGTCTATTGATCCTCGCAATTATTCCTCATTCCTGCGCTAAAACTAGAAACTCTCCGAACATTCTGAATTTTCTAAAAATAGTAACCTCGACGTTCATAGAATCTCATAGCTTAATGTTATTTGGAGTGAGATTTTACTGCTGACGAAAAATGAAACAAAGGAAAGAATATTTAAGAAATCAATCCTCAGCAGTTGGTTAAATCTGTAATAAATCTTCAGAGTGTTTACTCTGAAACCACGGAGTTTAGGATCCTTTGTAAAAATATACAACGTATAGAAAAATTTCCCACGCTATTTTAATGCAATGCCCTTCGAACTCATATTTTTAATTATTCAATTTCAAATACTTTTCTAAGCAAATCCCTCCGAAAAGACAAGGTAAACTACGTCCGAAGACAAGTTCACTCAAGGATCAAAATGGACCACTTAAGAGGGGAATGTGAGGCGACCGTACGCGCTTAGAGGAATGCGCGTATGCGCGTTTCAGCGTGTATGGGCACGCGGAAGATAACCACCGCTCGCATATTACGTAAGGGGCACCGTGGAAAAGGCCGCGCAGAGTTCGCGCGCTTAATTTCGGGCGAATCGCGCGCGAATTCCGCGGACCCGGTGGACGATTAAGCGTATTCCATTAACTCGAGATGCAATTAGAAATAAAGGAGCTTGCTAGAATACCTGTGATTCCCGTCGTCCTCTTATCCGCGCCCTCCATTGCCAGACGCCGACCCTTGGCCCGACCATTGCGGAAAATAGGGGTGGAAAATGTGCGGACCGTGAAAATTAGCGCTTACCTGAAAAATAAAGCAGAAATTGCGTCGTTAAATTGCGCTTCATGGTCAGTTTCGCGCGTTGCAAGTCTGCGTTGATTAAAATCAGAACGACAGACTAAAACGAGTAGAAAAAGTAATTCTCGATTTACTTTGCTACAAACAATCGCCACGATTAGACTTGCTGCATAACATTAAGCACCCTGTACACGCCTGAGATACTTCACACACCGTGGGAAGTTCCCGTGCATTGGCAAACGCAGAAAACTCTATCAGGACTAATTCCCCTGAACGTTCAATTCGCAACGATACAGGGGGCGAGTTAATAAGTCTATCAAATTCGCGCGTCGATTACGATCGACCGTCGACGCGATAATTATCGCCGGGTCTGCTCGTAAACCCGTGTACACGATCGGCGCGAGCAAATGAACAGCTTCTCGCAGCGGAACATTCTAATTAATATCGACCAGCTAAAAAGAGGCGCCACGGCTGGCCTGGCCCGCTGCAAAGGTGCTCTTTCGTGCGTCGAATAATCAACGATGAACGAGGCGGCAGCCAACCCAGTGGGGCGACAAAATCGAAAGTAACGACACGCCGAGTAATTATTATTTTGATCGGCGAGCCGTGAGTGTCGGGGCTACAGGAAGGGAGAAGAATAGAGGGATGGAATCTCATATCCGACCGAGTGCTTCATGGCTTTTGATCGGGGGCCGGCTCTATCCAGCTTCCTGGATTCTCGGACACCATTTGCTGCTAGCTAATGACACTCTCCCCTTCTCACTGCGTTAAAGGGAGCTCCTAACGGCTCTCCCCAGGGTCGATGCCACGAAACGTGTTATTTAAGGCTCCACATTTGGGCTAGGTTAGTTCCAGTCTCGCTCCGAAGTAAGTATTAATATTGTATTTTATTGTTGCTTGGATAACACAAACGTAACCCAGACTCGGCAGCTCCTGCTACGCGGGTAATTAGTAAATACAACCTCGGAATATTTCCTACCCCTCTCTGCCAGAACTTCCTCCCCTCCGAAAACAACGAGCCACCCCTGAAATCCCCAAACGCGGAGCGCAGATTTTTGCATTATCGCGGCACGCTCGTTCCTTAACTTATTACGTCCGCGGAGAATTATGCAGCACGTAGAATTATGCAGGCGATGCCGCGGTGAAATTGCGTTACGGCGTTGTTAAAATACAACGGGCAACGATTGCCAGGTGGAATACGAGCGCGCCGGAGACTACGACCGCGTAATTCCCTGGCCCTTCCTCTCCTACCCCCTCTTGCATTTTTCCCGCGCCAGAACCCTCTTCCTCTCTTTCTCGTAATTCCATAATACAGTCGCTATTATTCTCTCGACGTAACGACCTATAATTATTTCCAATTGTTCTGAATTTAGTGGACCATGCCGCGTATAATGTATCCTCGCGACTGTCGCGCAGGAGGATGGCGAAAATGCGTTTCAGGTAGGACTTAACCATCGGCGACGGCCATTTCGCTCGCCGGGGGAAGGTTTATCTCACAGCCACGGTGGACACCGAGGGTACATATTCCGCGCGACCACGCAGAGACATTCGAAATTCAACGGCCGCCGCTGTTTTGTCTACCCGTGGCAGTCGCGTCCGTGTATCACGGTTAATTCACGGTCGCTCCGCGCGAACCTTCCCTTAACGATCCCTCCGTACGCTCGCATAATATCTCAATTCTCGTTAACCGCCCCGTTTAACCGCGCCCCGTGGAAAATTCCCATGGAAATCGCCGGGAAAGTCCGCGGAGAACTGTCTTCGCTATCAAACCGCGATAAACTATCTTTGAAACGTATTTCCTTTTTGTTGGAGATAAACAGGGATATACGGCGACAGTGGCGGTTTACTGCGAGCTTTACAGAATGACAATAAGATCACGGGGAAAGATAGTTAGCTTTTTAGCAAACCGTGTCGCGTGAAGCACGCTTTAATTTTTAGCTATAAGAGTCAGTGGTGAACCTAGAGGGGAAGCCAAGGGGTCCTGGAACTCGCTAAAGAAACATGGAGTAGATTAATGTAACTAAGAGGAAAGTAATTCGAGAGCTTTGTAAAAAAAGAGAGAACAGGATTTTATACTTTAAATAAATATATATATTCACCTAATGAATTTGATTGAATTTGCATTAAAATATTTTTATCCGTTCGAATCGACAAAGATTAAATCTTGAATGCGCCACTGGTGTAGAATTAAACCTAATTCGGTACGAGTGAGCTCTGTTTTTCTGCGAGATCCCTTCCAACACTCTTTCCTGTCGTTACAAGGTTGTTTGGGTGGTTCGGAGACTTTTCATTGAGGTTTTAAGGGGCGAATGGGATGTTTGAGTTTTACGATGGGAAGATAAGGGATGAAAGCGAGAAAGTGGTTGAAGGTGTTGGTTACAGAGGTTCACCGCCAATTCCACTTTCAAATTACACTTCACAGTCTGCAGTTATCGATTATTTCCTCGTTTCGCGATGGATTAATTGGTAACTATCAAACTAGAGTCGAGAAAGGGAATGCTGGCCACCGGAGGCTGCTTCAATCTCGAAGCCCGCTTTCACGCCATCCCAGATTGCCCTTCCGCTTGAGAAACAGAGAACACGCATCCGCAGGTTTACGTTTCCCATCACTCAAGTGGAATGGTGAAGCGTAAGCAAAGGGTGGGCTGAGAATCGATCCTCGGCAGCCAATATCTTTTATTCCTTCTATAGGTACTTAATACTGTTATTATTATCGCAACTAATTGTAAGAAGTAGAGTACCGTTAAGGAACTAGTTTTTGATCAGTTTAGAGAGTTTCCCGCTTTAATATTTATTTTTAACCTAATAAAACTTTCAACCATAGACTTTTTTTATACTAAAAGATGAATTAATGTTTACACTTTAAGGAAAAATTTTAAAAAGTTGAAAATAAGTATAATTGAATTATTTATAAGGTTGGGGAATAATAAGGTGACTAGGAACTAGTTTTTGATCATCTGAAAATACATGGGAACTAATTTTTTATCAGGTCAGGAACTAGTTTGAATTATCCTTTTTTATGTTCGTAATTATTTCAAACAATTATTAAGGATATAAACTGAAAAGAACGATTTATTTCATGAACTGATCAAAAATTAGTGCCTGATCAAGAACTAGTTCCTTAACGGTACAGAAAAAAATGAAATTCCACACGAGCCTTCACATAAACTACATATAGAGAGTTTAGAAACCAATTAGTGTAAGTTCATTAACTATAAAACCGAGATTTAAATTCCGTAATCAATATAAGTGCCACCATTTATTGCTTCCGTATGAAAGTAGTAACTTAATTGATTTATCAACTGAAAGTTTCAACAATGAAGAGGTTTCTGACCGACGTAAGTAATTTTCAGGGAACGTTGAAATTGCACTGGCTTCTGAACCCTTCAGATATACCAAATGCCAACCGCAATCACTGAAAAAACTCAGAAAGATTGAAGACCCGAGATAAATCGCGCGCTCGTGCCCAGAAACCCTTAAAAAATCCGTCGTTTCCCTTTTTATCTCAACGCTCGCTGATTGCTAACCAATTTCTTCGAGCGACATTTCTGCCCATCGAGCCGTTCCTTGGAGCCCGCGGTTCGAATCGATCCCCAACCAGCGTCGCGCCAGCGAAGGGCCAACATTACGCGTTTTGCATGCATTAACGGGCTTTTCGCTACTCGCCCTGCCCCCTCCCCCCCTCCCCACACACCTCTATTACGCGAGACAACTCGTTGGCGGATCGGGCACGGTGAAAGCGTGCGCTACGAATTCGGAATCGTCGATCGGAAATACGTTCATCGAATTCGTTACCGAGATTAGGTTACACGGGCCCGGTAATGTAAGCGGGCAACGAGTCGGCAGCCGCGAGCCCGGCGTTCCCTAAATTAAGGCTGGACGAAATATGGTGTTGCCATACACCGCGGCGCTGCCGCCCGCGAGATAGTAGAATTGGCAGGAAATTGCAAATTGCCGGCGAGCGGGTACGCGGGCGCGCTCGCGAGGGCCGCCATTTGGAAGGCACGAAATAACCTGACCTGCAAATTGAAACCGGTCGTCGTTACTTGAAGCGGCCCGGCCACCGATAGATAACCGGTCGCACGCCAGTTGAAGACCGCCGAAAGCTTCGAGTCTGTTGGAAAAATCGCACCGCCTGCGAGAAAGTGGAGCAGAGTTTTTTCATGTTCCCGCGCTATGCAGCCGAGATAAATCATAGCAACTTGCTTAATGGCCCTTCAGCTTTATTTTTAAACTTCACGGTTGCTGCTGGGTGGAGGCTCAATTGGAATAAAGTAGATATCTAGGGTAATGGGGGTGGTTTTAGGCGCGTCTGAAACGAATGTCTGTGCTCTGCCTGCTGTTATCATTTGATAGCGGTTATTCAAGAAAATGAAGTTCTTTTTTTTTAAGAAGTGCGTGAGAAGGTAGAGAGAATTTTGATATTGAATCTGCTTATGAAGTACTGGCGTAGCGTAGTGCTTACCAGTGGCACACTCAGGATTTAATATTGGGGGAGCTGAGTTGAAGGGATAAAAATATTTTTAACGCAAATTCAATAGAATTCATTAGGTGATAATAAAAATTTATTTAAAGAATAAAATCTAGCTTTCTTATCTTTTTTCAAAACTCCTTCTTTGGGGGGTGCCAGGACACCTTGGTCCCCCCTCTGTGTGCCCCACTGGTGCTGACTACAGTAGATTTCTTAATTCCCAGAAAACTGAAAATAGAAGTAGAAATCAGAGCTTCCTACGACGAAGATCAAGCACCCTCTCACATCCCTATCCTCGCAATATATTCACCCCCACGGTGTCAACTGCAACAACATGATACCCGGAGATCGGCAATTTCTCTATGTTTCTGCGGACTCATTGCCCCCGTAATTTGCTTTCTGGCCGCATCGACGGAACATCGCTGAGAGTTCGAAGCGGAGGAGACTGACGGTTAAACGGGGGCGCAGCAGATTTGCTGGCAACGGCGTTGCTCGCGCTGCCGTCATCTTCACGAAACACAGTCGCTGGTTGTGTGTTCGCCCTGGGGCCAGTGTCATGCCAGGGCGAGGCAGGGTGCAAACGAGCTCCCCACGGTCTCGTATTCATGCGCTGCCCGGCCACGCGATTATTTACCTTTAATTAGAAGCTTCGACCTATTGCTTAGCACGCCGAGCCCAGAGGTATCGTGTCACGGGCTTTCAACAAGCTTGCGAACGTGTTCGCGGTGTATCCGTAAATATACAGACACGTTAATAAACAGCACCATGCGATATTTTAATACCGTTGAGCGGGAGAAATCTTGGTTCAACCCTTCAGCGACGACCTCCATATTTCGTACACACTCTCGCCTTCTCTTATCCACAATCTTGTATCGCCCGCTGCTTGAACAGAATTATGGAGTCGCGAACTCCGTTACTGAAATGCTTAATATAATGGTGGTGCGATTAAAATACTGCAGTCGTGGATTAATCACTTCGAGAAGTTTTAATTGATATGATAATTCGGGAATAAGACACTCCTCTTTTCCGTGGATAATAAAAGAAGAAACTAAGCGAAGGACCATCTCGCCTGAACGATGAATATTCGTGCACGGGTCCTTATCGAATACGCTCGAAGGGGTATTTAGCATAAACGCTAAAAGGCGACGCTAAAGGAAACTTCACGGTCCGGTGGCTCCATTTTTAGCGTTGTCGATACCAGGAAAAGTCGTCGAGTAACCGTTTCGCGGTTTCTCCCGGCTGCAGGTTACTCTTGAACGAGCATCAAAAGATACACAAGCGGCGGCGACCAGTTTGAAAACCGCAGAGCCGTTCTTATGTGTCAGCGCGGATCGTGCAGGGTTTCCACGCGGAAATCGGTGCACGTCGGGGTGACGCTCGTCGCCTTCAGTCGCCATCGCATGGATTTGAAAGGTTCGATACGAGCAGCCAGAAAACGCGCGGCAAAGTTCACCCCGGGCTTTCCGTCTGTCGCCCAGCTTCCTGGATTTCGTCAGACCGATCCAGAAACGGTAGCTGAGATTTGATTTACTGCATAATTTCCCGACCTACTTTCAGTTCCCGTCGCTCGAATAATATTCGCGATTTTGACTCGATTAAGGCTACTTTCCGCACTTCGTTCAGAGTCATTTGTCTGTGAAGGAGGTTTATAGCAAATTCTGTTTGGACAATTCTGTTTATGGCAAGTTCTGTTCATTATTACTACATACAGAAAACAGATATTAAATATGTGCGATCGAGTGATTGAAAAACATGAAAGGAATTATGTACGGGAGAGGTGCTATAAAAGGGACACTTTTGTTTAGCATCCATTTCTGACAATGTCGTTATAGGTATTTAAAAAACAACTACATCACAAGAAAGCGTGTTTATTTCCCTTCAATAAAAGTATATTGCAAACTCATCAATTGTAATAGAAAATAACAAAATCTTCGATTTACAAAAAAGTGTGAAATGTCCCTTTTACGACTAGGTGTTTTTAAATGGGACAGTATATGTCATGAAAGGGACACGTTAATAAAAATAAACTTATTTAGTATTACAATTATAATTCTAAATCTTAATGATACAAATTTTCATGATATAACACTTTAACACTTTGTATATACCTTGATTTCAGAACACGACACAGAAAACCAATGAAAGTTTTAATTTTACTGCTGAAAAACATCAACCGTGGATTACTACTCTGTTGCAAGTGAGACCGTAGTGAAATTTACGTCAAACGACTAGGCACTAGTGTTGCAATAAACAGGAAAATAACTTGCATGTGTAATGCGTTTAGAATTTTGGAAACTCGATTTGTCCCTTTTAAGACGTGTCCCCTTTATGGCACCTATCCCCTACTTAGGCCTTGAGTTAGTTTGCACTGTGTTACGAAATATAGATGATAAGAAAAAGACAATGTTCTGACGTGTCGCTGCTCGGCAGTCTAGCTGATTGATAGTGGCATAACTAAAAAATTTAAACTTTACAGAAAAGATAGTTTAAGATTCGTTGCATTTGATTAATAGTTGAATAGAGATCATAATTTGTCTCCTGTCTAAGGTGTAAAACTAATGAACATACATTTTCTGTATTATGCTATTATCAATCCTAAGCAGTGATCTATACAGTGACAATTTCCACAAACATGGAAACATGGAAATGTTAACATGAAAACCCTAAGAAAATATCTAAGTCCCAATTTTCTTCAATACTTCCCAACTCGTTAAATAAATCTCACCACCTACCCCTCTTCCTCTCCTTTCCATAAATCTACCCCTCCGCCGTCCATGTAAACATAAACGCACAATGTAGCATCAGGATAGATACCTACTACCAATCTCCAGCATCTTCACGCACAAAGCTGGAAAATAGGAGAAAAAAGTAGTTTCCAGCGACAGGTCGAAAAATATATTTTCCCATCGGCTGTTGTTCGATTCTCCTAGAAACGGAAGGTGGGGGTTCGTTCCCGGATCGCCGTGTGTATAAGGGAGGCACGAAAGAAAAACCGTGGCCGAGTCAGCAGGTGAGAGTAGACATAAATCTTGGCCTGTGCTCCCTTCTGAAAAATAAACCTTCCGTTCCTTTCTTCTTCTCGCGCTGCGACGCCACGGCCGGCGACCCTGTTTCCGTGGCGGGTGGTAGATGAAAGTTTCCCTTTGTGCCTGGGCTTGTCACGCCGGCCATTCTCGGCGAGCAGAGAAACCCCGAGACTCCCGGGGGGTTGGAAGGGGTGAAGTCCGGGGGGGGAGTGTATGCTTCTGTACACATATTCTGAATCCCGGGGGGGTCTGGCCGAATGCTCGCCGGAAGCCGTGGAGAATGAGAGACCGCCGTTTCCATGCCCTCCTGCTCTCCTTTCCCTCGCGCCCGCGAAAAGAAAGTTTGACCCGAGGAGAGCGCGTCCAGACCCGCGGAAGAAAAATTTATAACGCCCCGATCCTCCGTGTACGTACACGATAGTCTCTGGTGAATTAGCATTCACCGAGCTTTTTCTTTATACCATGTCTTATGTGAATGGGGCTCGCTTGATGCTTTTAAAAACTTTGCCCCACGAATGCGCAGTTCACTGACCCGTGCACGGGATGGCCTAGAAATAAGTACAACTGTGGGACGCTATTGTATGCACCTTGGGGATGAAGACACTACCCTGTGGAGGTATAAATATGAACTTTTATGCGCTGCGACAGGCTTCTGGGAGAATTGCCGTGGCGAGAGTAGGCAGAGCCGAGTGTACTGTTACCATTTTTGTCTGCATCAGCAGTGGGTGATAATATGTGTAGTATTTGGGTTAATTAACTCAAGGTTGCTAGTTGCGTGGCTGTGAAGAAGGTAAGAGAAAGAAGGAAGCATTTCCAGTGTTCTACAAGCTGTTTTTAAAATCGCAGGATTAATTCCGCGGTGATTTACGCGGCGCTGAACTCGAGCTTAAGAATAATTCGAGCACCCTTGTTGCAAGAGGAGTTGTTTTCTGCGCCGCTCTTCACGCCGAATTCCGCGGAGAGGTTTTCGGTCGGGCGGTGCCGCTTTAAAACGGGAAGCGCTTAAAATTCTTAATGAATACCACCCGCCGCCAGTGTTTACGCGAGTTTTGGTTCGAGAACGAGGCGAGAGTCAACTTTCCCCGTGTTTAGTCAACTCTTCGGCTCCGCGGCGGCGCCGGCGGCTTCTCCTTCCGGTTTGTATACATCGGCGCGATGGGCAGAAGCGAAGAATGGAAGAGATAAACCAATAGACGCTGGCTAAGCGCCGGAGTGGACTAAGGGCCAATTCAAATGCTTCTTTCCTTTTTTAATTAAACACAACTGTCGGCTGCGGTTTCCACTACTGTTTTGGAAACATTTCAGGATTACGACGATGAAGGCGATCTGCACTGACCATTTCACGATTCATTCTTCTTTTAATTGCTGTAGTCTGTGTATAACAAAAATGTAAGCTATGGAAAGTGGGGCAAAATCGAGTGACTAATGTATTTTTCCTGCTAGCAAGAAGTGAGATCGCAAAATAAACTTTGGACACCGCTGGAAATCTTAATTAGACCTTATAGAATCAGAAAATCAAAGTCCTTCTTTGAAAAAATGATTTGACTCATAGGAAAACGAAACAGATACAACTCATAACACATAAAATATAATATAATTATAAAACCTTTATTAGTATTATTTCAGAAGTAGTAGAGAAATTTATTTTAACAAATATTAACTTGTACATAAATTTATTTTAATTTATCCAGTAAAGAAAAGTCACAAATCTAGGTCTCCTCACAACGCAACGCTGGAACTTTTAACTTGACATTTTTACTCGCGAACTGTAAGACATAGAAAAAAATTCAGCCAAAAGTTACTTCTTTTTATTAAAACTATCATTTGATAACTTATAAGTGTTCAATTTCGAATTTTCAGGGTCAATTTTATCCCCTTACAGTAAATTTGACCAACAAAAAAATTGCGTAATCTATCTCTATATCTTCTACATATCTCCAAAGTTTCATAATTTTTTAAATTTCCAAGTTGAGAATCTCCCCTCGTTAGAAAAGCAATGATACCTATCTGACCCACGTACCTACACCCCACTTCCCCCTACAAACTTAATTCAAAAGAAATTGCCATTTCTGATGTCGCATCAGCATCGACAATATTCCTCAAATGCTACACAACTGAGGTACAAATCTACAAATCCTCTTACAGCATAAGAATTGGACCACAAAAGTTGGACACAAGTAGGTCGAGGTATAAGCTACTGGAAGAGAAACGAACGCAAGACGAACTATCCAAAGTACGAACAGAAGAATGACTGTGTTTTGTCCGTAATTCAAATGCTACTGCAACAAACAACTGTCGTTGAAGCCTGTGATGTAAGAAACTGCTCCCAAAGCGTACACATTACACTCCACGCAGCCTACAAGTCTCTCAGCCAAATCCCCGCCAGTAATACAGTCGACCCGATCGAAACCCACGGCACCAAGCGTCTCCACCCGATCCGCAAGAATAACAATCGTTCGTCACCAGGTGAAACTCGCTCAGCTGAACGCACAACGGCGCTTTTCCCAGCGGGTAACGAACGGGCTCGTAAAAGCGGCGATACTTCAACGTAAATATCGCCGTGAAAGGAGCGTTCATTTAGCCGGGAAGTCGCAGGGCCGCGCGAGATTGCGCCGAAACGGCGCGGCCGCGCCGTCTACGGGCGTGAACCGCGGAGCGTAAAGCGGGGAAGGTGGTAGTTGGCGAGGCTCTGTGCTTGAAGCGTTGCGTGACGTTACGTAGTTTTAATTAACGCAGCTGCTGCGACCCGCTACGAAAACTGCCCATTAACGGGAGCAGGGTGCCGCTGCAGTTGCGACGTCGTATTCCACCGACGCCGCGGCGTTGCGTTAACGTCTCCTCGCGCCTTTGAGACGCAGCCAGGTACTCGCGATCTAGACCCTCAACCAGAGAAATCGAGTCTCCGGCTCGCGGATCCACGCGGCGAAATCAGCCGAAAATCCGCCCGTGACGCCTCTGAACGAGTGCTTTTAATTATTCGAGGCGAGGCAATTTCACCGCGAACCTCCACGGTTTTGTCCCCCCAGCTGTGGCGCGCGCGCCGCTTTGAGCGCGGAGAAAGCGGAGAGCTCGGCGAAACCGGATTAATCCGTTTGTTCGGATTCGATTGTCGGCTGGCTGTTTTGTCCGGCGTCGGAACGCGCGCAGGAAACGTTTCCGCGTTTTATCGGAGAAACGTCTGGCGCGTTCAGCACGCGCGTTTTACAGCGCGACGCTCGTGAAAGTATCGAATGGAGCTCCTGGCGCTGTTATGACTAAATGGGGATTTATTCCGCGTTGCACGCCAGGCTTCTGTGTTCAGGCCCCGACTGAATCACGTCGATCCTCCGATTTCGCGACGGTTTAAGGTTTCAGCGACGAGGGGCATTGAGGAGATTGAGAATCTGCGGAGTACGAAATAGATTTCTCCTTTAGGTGCAGTTAACGATGTCATCCGTCTTGCTGGGTAGCTTTGCATGACTATAAAAGGCGTCCCAAGACTCCTATTCTGGATCACGAAGGTCGTATAGAGGAGCTGCTGGTCATTCGAATCGCCTTGGTCTGCGGATAGAAGCAGAATGGAGGAAAAGAAACTGCTAGGAGAGCAGTTAGGTGTTTCAACGATCTTGGTACGACGAGCGAGGCGCGGAGCTGGGAGATGTAACGCACGGCTCGCTCTTAACGCGTCCCGCTGTTTTAACGGAGTGAACGCGGTGTGGTCCCACCGGGACACACCTCGCGGGGGGTTGCATCAACCTCGTCAAGGGGGTTGGGTTACGCTTGCACCCTGGCTCGCGGGGGGGAAGAGAGGGATCAAAGGTAAAGGCCAGCAGCCACTATAAGCCACGGGTATACGAGGCTCGTGCTCGCACGAAGAACAAGGGACCACCAAGGGAGTTCGCCTCCATTTCGCTGGCTCGCCGATTGTTGTCCGGCCTCTGCCCGTTATTACGGTTGCACCGGATAATGTATCTGGATTTCTGCCTCCCACGGACTCGGCCCTCCTTCCCCTGTGTACCGGTAGCGCGTAATAACGGCGTCCGGGGCCGGTTCGTCGATCTTGATTCGCCTTGCTCGACAGTGCATTATTTGCTCTTGATTTCGCTTGGCGTCGCGCAGTGGACCTGGGATTAACTGGGACTTGATGGATGAGGAGAGAATCTTGAAGAAAGTTTGAGGATGGTAGATGGGGTCTAGATTTTTTCGGAAACGATCATGTTGACCGCTGATTAGTAAGGGAGAGTGGGGTAATTATGAACACCTAAGCAAGAAAGCAAACAAAAGGAAAACGATATGAGAAATGAATTTGTTTGTTATTTACAAATATTGTTAAACTATTCATCTATAAAGTAGTGTGACGATTTTTTGAAAAAGTATAATAAAAATCTACTTTATAGTGAAAAAGCAAAACCCTTGGTGTTCGTGATTACTCGACTGCCCACTAGACCGAACGGAACCGAAGCGAACCGCGACAGCCACGCATCGCTCATATGATAGAACAGTAGCGACCATGCATCGCCCATATGATAGAAGAACGCCGACGAACTTCGGTTCGGTTCCGTTCGGCCTAGTGGGCGACCACCTTTATACATGCTGAAAATTTCATCAAAATCGGTTATCGTTGCTAATCTCGAAGACTCGAGATTACCCCATCCGAGTTGTTCGTCACTGCCCCACGACATCAAAAAATAAAAAAGAATTTATTTCAGAGGTTAGAATCATAATTCAAGCAACGCCTTGGTCGCAAAATGTGGGTAAAAAATGCTTTATTTCAACTTAAAAAAAAACATTTGTATCATTAACTCAACAGTAATCACATGCAATTGAAGTGGACAAAATATTACTTGAATTATGATGAAAATAATAAATTGTGTTTATCTTGAATAGCATTACCCTGCGTTCGTATTTACCCCACGCACCCTTATATTAAATATTGCAGTTTGAATTTCTTTTTCTAATGAGGTCGCATAGAAAGCTTTCAATCGGTTAACGTCTGAGCACACGTATCAGTTCCATGTCGATTCATCTCTTTCAGTTACTGACAGTGACACAAAGAGACTATTGATACTGACGGCACTGAATCATTACGGAACCGAGATGTATACTCAGGCTTTTACTCTTCAACCTCATTCTGGCCTACTTAAATAAAATATGCTAGATAGCATTTTTCTATTTTCAAGAAACATAAAAATATTTGAAGTTCCACACGTGTTTTACATTTTAAGTAATCATAAAAAAACCTACGTCATTTGTAGACATTTAGAAACAGGCTAATTTATTTATTTTTGTACAAAAATAGCACAAAGAAAATGATAAAACTTAACTTTTCTCGGATGTTTCGAAACGCATTTTAACTAAGGAATGCAAGCTTGGTCTCATAGGGAAAGCGTGCCAGTTCAAATTTTATTTCACTATACATAATCCCTATTTCCCCCAAAAGGAGTAACTTCCCAAAGAAATCACGTTCTCGAAGCATTCAGTGGTAAGCAGGCTGATCAAGAACCAGCAGGGGTTCTCATTTGACCGCGGACAATTGATCGAGCGGGCAGAGCAGGCCGCCGCGGAACGCGGGTTTTCGCCGTCATTAAAATGCAAGCACGTGTTTGCACACGAGCGCTTCGCTCGCAGGAGCAGGAACCGCAGCGGCGATAAAATCCTCGGCATTCCTGGCTCATTAAACGACGCGAGGCACGACAAACAGGCGCCGTTCGCCACCGTAGCAGCCGATCGAGCACGGCGCTTGCCAAACCCGCAGGATTGTTTGGCGATCGCAAACACCACGGCTGAAATATTAACGCGATCGCGACGAGAACCGGCTTCGGAGCGAAACTTCGGCTGATCTGTCATCGATCCTGGAACGTAACGCGTACACCATGGCTGGAGGGAAATGGGTCGCGCGGGCCAGCGAAATTGAAACAGGGAGGGCGAAGGAACAAGGGATGGAAACCGCGAAAAATGGCGCCACCGCGTTCTGGTTCCTCCAGCGACGAAATTGAATTCGTGAGTGCTTCCAGGGTTACTATGAACAACTCAACGGTTGGAATAATTCATTTTCGAGACTCGACACGGTCCCCTCGTTTTGCTTCCTTTGGCCCGAGTCGGGCGCTCGTAAAACGCGCCGGGGATGAAGGGGCTGCCTGCGCGCGAGAATTGAAATGCTTGGCAGGAGCGAGAACACGCGTCGACGTTTAACTTTAGGGCAGGTAACGCGAAATCCTGAAGTGAGATTGGATACATGGACTTTTTATGAAGTAGAGGCTTGATCTGCAGGGGTTTGAGCAGAGCTTGAGTGCGGTCTAAGTACCTCATCGAATCCTTTCACTTAAATACAAATTTTTTATCTCTAAATTACAAAATTTAGGTCCAATTTTTTAAGCATCTCCCATCTGTTTTTATTTTTTAGATAAAACAAACCATTCAGTTCTTCATTTATTTACAACAGCTTTCCAAAGATGACCATATAAGAGTAAATTCTTTGAGATAAGCATACATATAACAGTGAACCCCTTAAACAAAAATCAAATAAGTAAACGCATCAATTTCCCCTCAATATTACCCTCCCATGTACCTTCTAATCCGTTTCAGAGACAGCAAACACGGCCCCTAAGAATAACGACTTCCGATTACTTATTTCGATCTGATACAAGGCCGCAGAACAGCGCTCGTCCCGTGGCCAAGCTGGCGATGATCCTTCCTGGACGATTATAGTTCCACGCGCAGCGACATGTATACCCGTTCGACCAGTAAACTAGAGGCGTTTAAAGCTACTTTCATAACAACGGGTACGTGCAACCTATTCGCGGGCACCCGCGCAGGTTTCGTTTTCAGAGGGTCACGTGTAGCATCAACTGTTAGCTTCTCAAAAATCATAGTTTCGTGTCATTCCCTCCTCATGCCGGTGGCGGGAAACCCGCGGAGCAAGAAACGCCACAATATTCAACGAAGGATAATCGCTGAAAGATTACCTGAAAACTCCTATTTGCCGTCGCACGCGCGCGCCCGCGTCGCTATGAAAGTAGCCTAAAGGCGTCCCGGGGTTCGTGGACTCTCGGACCGGTAGGCAGTCGCCATTAGACAGCAATAACGCCGGCTGGCCAGCACGGAAGCGAGCTATTGAGGCCGTCGACGGCTTAGCACGCCGCCCGCAGTTCGCCTGCAGCCGCGATTACAACTAAGTGCATTTGCTCCACTGCCATACGCTATTCCCTCCCCACCCTACGTCCCCGCTGCTGACTGCGTCGGCCACGTTGCACCGCTGCTCGCGACTGTGCACGTGCACCGAGAGCACGCTGCTCTCTCGAGAACGAATGGTCGCGAAGCATCCAAGGCAGCTGACCGTGAGCCTGCCGGCCGGTGATTTGTTCCTTGGCTTGATGGATCACGGTTTCGTTGAATCGAGAGAGTGACAATGGGAGTACATCTCGTACTACGATTTGTAACGTGTTGCGCAACGGTCACTGTGTGTCTGGTCTCTGCTCCGTCAAAGCCTGCTCTATTAATCCTTCTATTCAGCCTGGACAGAAGTTTGGCTCAATGAAGATGTACGGTTCGTTGCTGGTGTCGGGATGAGTCTGAACATTTGCGTGTGTACCGGGTGGAAGGTAGATTTTGGTGCAGGGAGAGGTTCGCATTTGAGTAGTTGTAATGATGTAGTCTTGGATTATGGTGAAAGGGAACTTGAATTCTCAGCTTTGGTTTCAATGTTTTTGGCAGGAAAAGAGATTGATAGTAGATTGAGGCAATAGACAGACATAGCAGAGGTAGTAGAGGAGTAGATACATACTTCACTAGATAGACACTTGTTTTATTAATCTGAACGTTAAAGCTGAGAATCCACGGGGAAGCTAAGCTATGCTATGCCATGCTACGTTTTAAACAAATTAGCTTTAATACATTCTTATGGAACCGTTTCCACCAAAAGCTACGTTAAAACATAGCATCGCATAGCATAGCTTAGCTTAGCTTCCCAGTGGATTCCCGGCTTAAATACCCTTATTACTTAATTCAGAATATGTCGTGCCAAGATATATCCGTCCACCCTCCATTTAAACAACTATTTAGATACTCTCAGCAGAATTTTCAGATGCCTCCAATACTATCACACATCACTTGCAGTCTCCCATACACAAAATTCTTTCCGTTAAAAAGGAATCATAGTTCCTTTTCCCCACCACAAATATAATTCCCTGAACGACTGCTCCATCGATAATCAATAACACCCCCTAGAATATCGCACGCAATTACACGAAACCATAACTCCCTGCTCCTCCATCCACTTATCACACCCTCCCGGCCAAGTGAACGTGCAAGAAAAACATTACACCAGATAACTAAGCTACATCCACGAGGACACCGTTACCGAAACGTCACCCTCCCGCCTTGGGGCAGCGCATCGGCGAAAAGGACAGCGGAGCTTTCATCCACCCTCCTAAAAATGACACTTTATGTTCGGCCGGTGTGTCTTTAGATCCACGAGGAAGGAAGAAAGGGGCCCCGTGTACACGGGAATACGGTCAGCCTCCCGTGGGAGATACTCGGGGCAGCTAAAAACGAGGAAGGGAGAGAACGAGACGCAGGGAAGTCGACGTGTGTCCCGTCACCCCCCTCAGGAAGGATAAGAAGAGGGACGGGGGAGCCTCCTCTCCGGGCAGAGCCACGGCTCGTACGCTTTCCACCCCCGAGAACCCCACGGAGTCCGAGAGCGCGCCGTATAAATAGATAGGCTTGAACGAGACCGTAAAAGCTTGCGGTCTCGTTTCGAATAATTGGATTTGCTGGGAACGGGACCGAGAGACGCCGACAATTCGCGCGCACGCGCTCCTACGGGGGGCCTCTGTGTGTGCGGGCGAACGTGATTCATTCCGCTGGGGCTGCTCGCTCTCCATTTCCGCCTGGGCTCGTTTTGAATTCGTCGCCTCTTTCGTTTCGATCCGTGAGCCGACCGCCGCTCGCCGCGCTGCCATTTCAGGACCGGGGCCTGTCTTCGTTCGCGACACGATCATATTCGAAATTTCCAACGTACGGGCACACAGGGAACTTTGCAGAGTAAATATCCGAACATCACGAAGCTCGTGCGTTTGCCGTTACGGCGCGCAGAGTCGGAGACTGGTTTCCCTCAAAGAAGAACTTTGCACGTTAAATTACACGGGGGAACGTGGAGAGGCAGCGGTCGCCCTCTGGGAGCGAACAATTTTAATCATTCTTGACACTTTAGGACGATTATTGGAAGGAAACGTGTGTAAATGCTGTTTGAAATTGTAAATGAATTTAAAGGGAATTATACGGAATATTCGTTTCACGAAAGAACTTTAGTGTGATGATTTTCCAACCCTTATTTGTGAGTCGACTAAAGCTGGTGTTGACACTTTTCAAGTATCGTCATCTTGTTAAACAGCGAAAAGGTCATCGTACATCGAACAAATGCTTTTCACCTCGATTTTCATCCCAAACGATGGAGATCCAAAAGTGATCTTGTTAAACGCCTCGCGAGAGGTTCGTCGTTCATCGTTCGCGTCGATGATCCCGCATAAAGAATACTCGCGTAACGACTACTCCCCGCATACCAGCGCAATTACACTTAACGCGGGGCGAATTACGAGGCATTCGTGCAGCACGAAAATCCGCCTGGGATTGCCAGCGTAATTTCGATACGGACCCAGATAGCTGGTGCTCGAACGGTCGCACGCGATCGATTCCGAGCTTTGTTCGGCGAAGGAACTAGCCCCCGCTCCTTCGCCGCTCATTTCGCGCGTGTACGCATTTTCGTGGATAATTTATTCGAGCAACGGTGCGCCCCACGATTCGGTGAGTCACGGGGGCTGTTCGCGTGCTCGCGTGACGCGTAAGCGCCCCTAAACACGTATCACGCAGAAAAGTGGGAAAATTATATGTTTGAGGCGCAGGGAATATTCTTCGGGGTAATTTCAGGAGACACATTCGTTGGACACATTGTTGAGTCGTGTATTTGCAGGTGAACGAGGAGTCAAGGGTTTGAAAGTTAAGTAGCAAAGGGTATTGAAGTTTCTACATGTCAGACGCAATTATTTATTATTTTATTTGCTTTTACGGGTAGACCATATTGTTTATAATATAAAAAACGGAATACATAGCGGCAGACGAGATTATGAACCACAAAAATACCAAAAACAAAACAAAAATTACCTGATAAATAAACTTTAAAAGAATACCTGATAAGTAACCTTCAAAAGAAATTATCATTATGAACTTTAAAACAGCAGTTCAGACCTAAACATATTTATATTCCGTGAAAAAATACCTAATCTGTCATTATAATTATTCGTCAAAGTACAAATTCTAGAAATTTGATTCCTAACTTTGAAACGTGTTGAGAAGAACTATGGTCTGAAGAGTATAGGTGTACCAACGGGTCGAGTAGGAGCATTAAAATTGGCAAGTAAAAGAAGGGAATTATTCGTGTATCCGTAGATAACCTTGAATAGAAAACAAACATCAGCCACGACTCTTTTGATTTCACGAGTTTGAATACTTAAACAATCCAGACATAGGTTAATTAGGCAATTATGCTTCTTTTCTAATTCTACCCTTACAAATATTAACATCTGGTACAAGTATAAATATCTGCGCAACGATAAACACGACATATGCAAATTTATGCAAGCTCGAGCGATTCCAAATCAGCCAGTATCAGTGACGCGACGCAGCCCAGAGAAGAGGGCGTGAAAAGTAGCCCCTATCGCGAGAGGAGATCTCAAAGATCGGGCGAGGAAGAATGGAGATGCGCGTCAAGCTCGCCTCGAAGAGGGAGGCCTCCCCGGATCGCTCGTTTGCATAATATTTATCGACGATCGTCGCTGATAAGATATAGCCGTTCTTAGCGAGCGCCGGCTGACGGCAGTGGCGGCTCGAGTCGCGAATCGAGATCACCGATAAGCACCGAGGAGGGTGGAGGGTTTCGATCTGACCAACTTCCTCCCCGCCGAGTCGAGAGGATACACTCCCGATTGAAAACTCGCTGGCTACATCCGTCCATTCGGGATCGACGAGTAGCACGCGACTAATTAAAAATCACGGACAGCAGCGTGACACGGAAGGTCTCTCCAGAAAGACAGAGATGGACAGAGCGGGAGGGGTGGACCGTAAACGAGGGGTGGGCGCTCGAAGGGCGCAGAGAAGCCAATTTGATTACTCGATAATAATTAATTGCTCGTTACGTTGCGCGGCGCGATGTAATTAATCACTGTCGACGGCTTTTCATTTTTCCTGCCACCCATCTGCCCCTCTCTCTCTCTCCCTTTCGTTCTCGTCCAGCTCTCCGCGTTCCCTCTCTCTCTCCCTCTCGTGCTCTTTTGATTCGACCCCCGCCCCTCTTCGATCTCGTTCCCCCTCTCGCTCGGGCAGATTTTCTCCTTTTTCTCACTCTCCTCCTTTTTTTTCCTCATTCGTCAGGTTGGTTAGCTAGCTGGTCCGCGGTCGCACTCTATCATGCGAGGTTCATTAGGTTGGACGTGTCACGACCGCGTGGGTGACCGTGTGCCATCAAATTGCGAACACGGACCGTGTCCCATTCTGCTGCACGAGGACAGAGCGGGGAGGATAGAGCGGGCCGTGCCCGTGGGGAAAGAGAGAAAACAGAGGGGTCGACGGAGGATAAAATAAATAAATAATCGTCCTCGTTGGCCGGCCTGCCACGGACGAGGGCTCCCCTTCGCGTCCACCACGAGGGCGCTCCAGGATAACGCACACGGATGTCATCGATTTCACGGGCGAAACGTGGAAGCCTGCAAACGTGGAAACGCTGGCCAACGGGCAAGAGATTGGGAAACTCTTGAACCGTCGTTAATTTATTTCGACAGAAAGACAGTGGAGGATACAGCTATTGGCCGTACGAGTAGGCTTCCGGGATGTTGAAAGGGGTGGTTGTTAAATGTAATGCTGATTCTTTAATGAGGATTTGCATGGTAGCAGTGCATAAGACACTGAAGCTAATTGATATAATTTGAGGCGCATATTGGGGCAGTGTAAAAGGTAGCTAATGTTAAAGTGTGTCAAGCGTTGTGTTAACTATCACTTGACTGCTAGAAGAACGCTTTGTTTATATATCGATGGCTTAGTGCATAAATATTATATATCCACTTTTTTTAAATTTGAGTTTTTATACGCAACTCAAATAGTTCTTGACTGTTTCTTTATGCTGCATAAAAATCACATTTACGGTAAACGCACCAATAAATGAACATTTAAGGCTAATGAATCAACACTTTTATAAAATTATGTTTACAGAGCGATTGATTCCACGCGTTGCAAAAATTGTTTGGATATGAAGCAAGAAACTAGAAGAAGTTTCTAATTAATTAGTTGCTTATTTTTATAACTTATTTTACTCATTTTAATAAAAAGTGTCCATTCACTGGTACGTGTTAAATTACTAGTACATCCACCCTATATCTGCTTCATAAATTTGTCAAAAATAATTGTTTAAACCTATATTTCTCGAAAACGCTAAAAGTGAATATACTTGTAATATTTGTGCACTAAGTCATCGATATGTATGTTCCACGATCATTTTACTCACGGTACACTTTTACGGGAGTACTTTATTTACTCCTCAACATCGTAGCTTTGTTAATAAGATCGATAGATTGAGTAGCAGACGGGCATACTACCGCAATTTCTAACCTTTGATCAAAATACATGTCCCTTTCTAAGGACCTTGATATATTGCACGACACCTAGCAACGTGGAAGAAGGAAATTTATCCGACAGAAAACCTACCTCCACCTGGAATTACAATCATGGAAGGCTGCGTAGAAGATCGTAATTGCGAGCCACGCTGCTCCGTCAAGCTTGTCGACCCGAAGGCAAAGACGTTGCGTAATGAGACGAACCCCAGACGATGGAAATTCTGCAATCGAGTCCTGACTGGCCGTCGAATCGAGTCCCAGGCACGCGGATAAAAAGCGTACGCGATTGGTGCACCTGCGGGCTTCGGGATTTTCATTAAACCGCCTCCCTTTGAAGCTTCCAAAGTAACTGGGAAATATTTCGTAACTTCGCTTCGGAACGAATTGCACAGCGCCCGGCGCGAGTTCCGCGCAGCGGTGCATTAACGAGGCAAATGTTTCACGTGAAATTGCGCAACAATTTATTGATGCTCCTGACAGCGCGGAACTTTCAAGTTCGAATGGCCCTCTGGCTCGATTAGTATCTCGTGCATCGCCCACTAAAATGT
Organism: Andrena minutula; assembly: GCA_929113495.1. Lineage (NCBI taxonomy): Eukaryota > Metazoa > Arthropoda > Insecta > Hymenoptera > Andrenidae > Andrena > Andrena minutula. The sequence continues at coordinate 71,993,076 of OV815993.1, read as the reverse complement.
AGAAACTCAATAATTCACGGCAATTAAATACTGAATGTATCAATTTAGCAGAAATTAAGTAAGACAGCGGAGCAGGTGCGAGACCTTCATCTGGAAATAGTTTCGCGAGCATCACTGCACTGTCCACCATGGCTAGATAAAGGGTGAGAGTGCTGGGGTGGGAGGTGCAATTTTTCTTTACTGTTTTCCTTTTGAAATAATTATAAATCGCACTAAAAGTCTATTTTAAAATATCCTCTCGGTGTTTCTTTTAGCAATAATTATTTGTAAATCATTAGTTTTCATTATGTTTAAATGTTACTTAATTTTATTCAGAATAAATTTCAATTTTTTAAGATTTACGTATTTTATTGTATGTTTTATTACAAATTTTTTTACTCCAGCCTTTCCGTGCTTTTGAACCAATGAGGCCCTCGAAGGTTTCACAGCACCGGGCCCCAGAAATCTTAATCCTGCTATCCGCACATCAGATTTACATTAGCCCTCAGATCACTTGGAAAATAAACTACCCCCTTATTTGCAAGTATTCCTCCTAAGTTATAATCCACAGCATAGACTTGGATATGCTCCACGCTACAAACTTCCAGCGAGACTGATTGCACCGTACTTCCCACCAGCCCCAACCGCTTCTTACAAAGAACCCGATCCTCGGAACGGCTCAGAGCATCCGCGGCCAGCATTAGTCGCGTTCGACGAGACGAGAAATCATCGCTGGCACCGCAATACCCGCGACGAACTGCACGAAATCAAAATGTTTGACGACGCTCGTTGGAATCGGTGACGTGTGTACGGGAACACGCACGCGGGCACACGAAGGAGCGCACACAGAGTGCGGAAGGGTGCAGACACGTTCGGGGATAGATACGCGGGGGATGAGTTTGACGGTCGGCAGCCAATCATCGGCATATGCCACGGCATGGAGTTCATGAGTGACGTGCCACCGCTGTCTATGCTGGATGGAATACTCGATATCAGGATTAGGATTAGATGTGTATGCTTGATATACCCTCCGCTGCGTGCCCTTCCAACCCCAGGCAGACGCCGAGGGGAAGGGTTCTAACGGAATTTTCGGTAATACAAACACCATCGAGCCGAATTTCCTGTTCTTGCGGCAGATCCCAGCTGGACTGGCTGGCCAGGGGTTATAATCTTTGGTGTGGTAATCTTGTACAGGGGTAGACCCATCTCCGTAGACCCAAAATGTCCACTACTTAGTTTCTAATACGATAATTCTGTTGCGCAGTGTTTCAGCAAAGCATTCGCACGACGTATGTATATAGATTTCTTCTCTAGAAGTGTTGCCTCCAGAATGGCCACCGTGCACGTCATAAATTTCGCTCGCAATTTTGAGGGCCTCACAAAGAACATTGAAATACCCCTGTATGAAATATTTAAACGAGTGGCGCGGATGTCAGTAAGAATTTCGAGGGAAAAAAATACACGGGGAGCTCTGGCCAGCTCTGCTGCTCTCGGCCGGCCAGGCGTTCCATCAACGGGGCAGCCGTGCGGCTATAAATATTGTCCGATTTTCCTTTTTCAAGGGCAGTTATACGATCTCCCTTTGTGTGTGTATTTACCATCGGGAGGGCACCGTCAAACCGCGAAGGCCAGAGGTAAAATGTTTTATATTTGGACGGCGCTCCCAGAAGCTAGGGGCGCCAGGGCTATGCAATCACACGTACGCGTGGGCGTGCACGCACACGCGGACAGGCACGGCGAATCTGAAGCAGAAAACACCAGGAGGCACGGTCGACCACGGTGTTCGCGGAATACTAATGCTTGTCAATCCCGGGGGCACCGTTCCTGTGGCATATTGTCGATCGGACGGGGACCGATGGAGGTTACTTCCTTTCAGGAACGTCGATGGTCTAGAATCGATGATGACAAGAAACAAGGGCTGCAGTTATCGTAATTGGAATATATAGATTACAATTATGGGTGGCTTAGAGAATTCCAATCTTTTCGTTCTAATCTCTTGTGCAGTATCTTGGGACGTAGTATCCTAGGGCAAAGAGGTCTTCTAACTACTCTGAGGATCAAGAACCGATGTAGATAATTACCAGAAACAGTGCTAGTATCTCCAACAGCGTTATTTTAAGGACCAGCGTTGACAGGTATGAACTCCAGGGAATAGCATTCCAGGAGATAAAATTCTAGACACCAGAGCACTGTGGGATCAATTCCTAGCGAATAGTATTCTACAGACAGCTATTCTCGAAGAGGGTACCCTAGGGTCTACCTTCTAGGAAGTAGTATTCCACAGTGCAATGATGTTGAAAATAGTATTCTATAACATAAAACTGTGGAATAGATACTACCCTATGGGAACAAGATTCTCTTGGTGCAATATTATACAGGATAACCAGATCCCTCAGGCATCGACAGTCTCATGAATGAAGCGCAACCGTGAACGCGTTGTCTCCTAACGGTGTCAACGAATTCAGACGACGGAGGAGCAACGAACGACGATTCAGACGGCAAGGTTTCGCAGAGTGCAATGTCGCGAACCGAACAGGAGAAGATCGAAGCGCCTCGACGCGCCTTATCGGCCGTTTCCTCTCGGCCGAGCGTAAGGAGACGTGCTGGAGAAGGACTCGCTTACGGGGTGCAGTTGCACAATCTACGGCGCACAGTCTACGAAGACGTCCAGGTTGACGTAACGCTTTCCCCGAACCGGCCGGGACGACAATCATTGAGAGCTGGATGCGCAATCGTGTCGCGCTAACGAGCGTCCTTCGGCTAACATCGTTAGCCGGCGCATCGCGCTGCAGATTCAGCTGACGCTCGCGCGCATCAGAATAGAGCAGCTGCGATTATCCGAGGCGACGGCGCAGAACCGACGCGTTTCCGTCGTCGCACCATCCGATTTATTCATCCACTGCCTGGTAGGCCTGATATAAGCGCGTATAATTGATACGCGCTTGATTCTTATCAATTCTTCTCACAGCTTCTCAGTCCTGGCAGCTCGTACGCCTTGCAATTACCTGATTACTGCTGTTGCGTGCTCCGTTCTTGGAACAGAGAGCTGTATTCGTTACAGTATTTCATACAAACGTGGAATATATTTTCTACAATGATGCGTTTTGGTTTTGAGGATTAGTAGGAACTTATCTTTTGCTATTTTTGAAATATTACTTAGGTAAGCAAACGTGGAAACTCATTCTTGCTGATTCAGTGTTCTTTGAAGCAAGGGGGTGGTTCCCCGACTGTACCCGAGCCCGCACCGCGTGTAACTTGAATCGAGGTTCAATTTCACGATCAGCCACCGCGCAATAACACCAAGGGCTGTTCAGCTGGTTCAAGGAATAACTGGGCGCCCGCCCCGGTGAGCGGAGAATTACCGCGAGGGCCAAGGGGCCGCGCGAAATCCTCCCCGAGGCAGAGCCACGGAGGAAGGCATTAGGATCGGCGGGGTTCTCGACGGTGTCCCGGTGCCATCTGCGGGTGAAATACGATTGAAAGAGGCGAGGCGATATCCGGGCGAAATCGGTGGGTGGCGAGGGAAAGAATAAGGGCTCTCGGGGTTCCACTGGCTGGAATAAGAGAGGGGCCGAAGGTGGCGGAGTCGTAGGACCTGAACAAAAGCGAGGAGAACGAGGAGGAGGAGGAGGAGGGAAGAGAGGAGAGTGGAAGAAACGCGGGGGGTGGCCAGGGAAGGTCTACGGGGGTGACGGGCACGGGGCTGGCCAGCAGAGTTTACGAGAAATCCTGGCCGTTAGCCAAGTCGCCCCGGCTTTGGGTCCCGGGTGAAAATTATTCGAGATATGAATTTACGGTCGGCGCAGTGCCATAGAACGAAAGAAGAACGGGAGGCGGGAATGGGGGTTGGGAGGAGGCAAGGGGGGTGGAGGGCAGCGTTGATGGCGGTGGAGTAGGCGAGCTAGATAAGGCGAGCCGCGGTAGGACTTAATAAACTTAGAAACCCGAGCGGCAAACCCACCGGTCTACCCGAAATTCCACCCCCGACCGCCACCACCGCCGCCAACCACCGTCAAACCTCGTCCCCTGCTTATCCTTCGGCCCGACAACCCTCTCACGGCTCTCAAATTACCTCCAGCGTCGAATTTCACAGGCTGCGGTTTTTCGAGCCACACGCCGCCCCTCTTCGATACCCGCTCTCTCTCTCTCTCTCTTTTTCTCCCTCCCCCGCCCACCCCCCTGTCACCAGCCACGACCTCTTTTACGAGTCGCTCGAAAATCGTGTCGCCACCACGTACGAACGGGCGGACCGGCACACGACCGTGCTCAAGCCTGATCAAAGGGTCAATTTTCGTCTTTGACGTGCCACGGGATCCGTTGTCTTACGATCACCGGGCTAGGGCGCTGCTTCTGCTCGCCAAAGTCCCAGGGCTTTTCTTCTATTTTCGGCTATCCAGCTTCACCTCTTCGTTTTTTTTTATGGAGGATCGATTGGCTCGGTGACGTTCGGCTGGAACAGGGCCGTGTAAATTTAAATGACCTAATTGAGACGCTCGTGGATATTTACGTGTTTTAATAGTCGCGCATAATTGGGAGCTTCTCCTGCAGGTGACTTCTTTTAATTTTTGTTTGGGTCGCAGTGGGATTTTAACCGAAAATTCGACTGACGAAAAGTGTGCGTGTCAGGCGGTCGGCGATCAACGTGAATCGACGAAAGCGAAGTAAACACGTTTAATCAATTCCTGTAAAAAAACACGCCACGACCAGGCATGCGCTTTAAGCGCACCCGAGGAGGACGAAATTAAAATCGCCGGCCTCGAGGCAACTTTAGTTCCCACTGCCGCGACACTGACATTATCCAAGAAAATTCAGTGTCAGTCCTCCCGCTTTCCCCCCAGGACAACTTGCGGCTCCGTCTCCGAGGAGAATATATGTCACCTCTTAAGACCTTAATGAACTCTTGTCTGCTGTCGAGTAAAACGCCATCCGGAAGAGTCCGTGTACCCGGAAATTAAGGAAGTCCTCCGAACGTCGCGTATCAAAAGTTAAGTAACTTCTTGGCTGTGGCGGAGGCCGCACGTTCATACGTAAGAAGGGGATCGGGGGCGACGTTAAACGCTGGAGCACACGGGGGCTGAAGTCCAGTCGAATCTGCGCCAACTTTCGACGAGCGTGGAATGCTAAACTCGCCGAGAGACTCGAGCAAATGGCGCTTGTGATTTTTAATCGTCGTTTACGACCCGCGGCGGATGCTTTGCAAGGTCGTGAATTTTTACTGCCACTTCGAAAAACCGGGGAGCATAAACAGCGCGGGACAGGTAGGAAATACCGGCGTCGGACACAATTCCATTGGCTTACGTTTACGGGCCGGGAACTTTGCGAGCGTAGGCCAGGAAGTATGCATAGTTGCGCGTTTGACCTTCCACCATGCTCTGATGGGGCACGCGGCCAGAAACTGATCAAAGTTTCCTCGATACGGCGGGATTCGAAATTAGTTATTTATACGGAGCGCCGGGAGAAAGAAGCTGACGGCTCGCCGAGAGGACAGAACCGTTCGCGAGGCGGGGGGAATATTAATGCGGACAGAATGCGACATTGCGACGAAACGAAACGCTGTTTTCACTTTGATATTAATGAAAACGGAGTAACGGCGCCGAGGAAATACGTCGAAGACTGTCGGGGAGAGGGAGGCGGAAGGTAGGTAGGGAAAATTACGTCGAGAGGGGAGAGAAGGCGTTGTAAAATACCAAACAATAACTGTAATTTGAAACCACCACTGAGTAATCCTACAAAAAATCCCTGTGCACGATACTTTGACACGTTCACCAAATACGGTGTCCATTTTCCACAAAATACCATCCAATAACATAGCAATTCAAATTTAGTAATTTTCAAAACATCCATCTTAGGAAAATTCCGTTTTACATACTTAGTCCCTTCGGCACCACACTTTCAAAAATTGACACAGAGCCGAAATTGTTTCGATCATCCACAACACTCACCACCTTCGCACATCACGTGCGACAGAAGATCAGCCTATCCAATAGTTTCCGGTAGCAATCGACGCGCAAACAGAGCCCTGGCGATTATCCCTTCAAAGACCTCAAAGACGGTAAACGGGAAAGTTTGCCCATTGCTATCCGAGCGTGTTCCCCCTCTCGATTACCGGAACGCCATAATAGAAACGGCATTATCGGATCACGGTTGCCAGGAAAATCCGCGAGTAATCCCTATTAGCGTTTACGCGGGCCTCGGAATTTCAGTAGTTTGAGCCTCGCGCGGCCAGACAGCGGGGGCATTATTGCGAGAGAACTGCCTCGTCGCCGCGATATCATTGTCTGGCCGACGTGTTCCGCATCAGGCGAGGCACGGAGCACGGGGCGGGAAGGGAAAACGAGAAAACGTCGCGAAAGAAGTGGGAGGCCAGAGTTGGCAATAGAGACGCTGGCGGGGAGAGCAAACACGCAGCTTTGTTTTGCACTATTTTGTTATGCGGTTAGCTGGTAGACGGTGCAGAGGGAACGACGCCAACCTGCCAACCTACATCGGGTACAATGACGCCGTTTGGTCGGCGCACGTGTGTACGGGCAATTGGAAAATACGCGGCCGTTGCGGAGCACGCGGTGGCTACGCGTTTGTTCTTGGTATCAAGATGGACGACATAGGGGACCAATGACTGATACGTCGAGGACAGTTGATGCGGCCGCGGCTTGTCACCGAGGGGCGCGTGGGGACGCTGCATTTCGAATTGGCAATTTATCTGGATATTACTTGCGGCCGGAGGAGCTCGAATTGCGATGCGAATACGGAGGATTTGGTACTTTACTTGGTCTTCTATAGTAAAGGATTTGGAGGTCTAACTCCGTTATGATTCGGAAATGGTCTCGTTTTGGGTCCACTTTTGGGGGTGCTTCCGCTTGATTTCTAGGATAAACGTGAAATATCCTTGTAGGTTTAAGTATAACTAGGTAAAGGCGCCAGTAGTTGACCATGTATCAGTAGTTGACATTTGTTCAGAAAAACATGAAAAAATAAGGTTTTTCTGAACAAATGTCAACTACTGATACATGGTCAACTACTGGTGCCTTTACTTAGGTTATTTATAGAACACATTCAAAATTTTTTGGTGACTTTTGCAACCCTTCGACGTCTTGGAAGAGGAACATTCAAAATTGCAAGTAGGACTTGGTTTTTACTAAAGGGTAATCCATACCTCCCTGGAAAACGGCAAAGGAATAACTTAAATTTCGTTCACCGAACTACTACTTAACATCTACTAGTTGAATGTAAGTACCAAAAAATTTAAATACTTCAACTAATCCACAATTAGACACAGTAGAAACATTTCGGTCCCCTAACACCTACATTCGAATCCATCGCAACGAACACGTACGGTTCCAAAATCGTTGATCTACTCCCCTGTTGCACCGGAACGCAGCATCACGCGCCCACGATTATAATCGCGAGAATTGCAGCGATAAAGTGACGACGGCAGTTGCGCAAAAGTTACTTCACCCCGTTAATTAAACGACCGGGCAGGCCGAATCGCCGGAGACAGGCAGTTTTGCAGGGATTTAAATTCGATCCGAGTTCGGCCGGGACGTGCCACTCGACACGCCGCGGCGTGGCAGCGAAGAACCGCTAATGCGTCGTCCACGGAGATATAACCGCGGCGCTGAGGCTGCAAATTGCTGGAATTCCGAAGTGGCGGGCGCAACATGCACGCGGCGGAGGAAAAAAATCCAGCCGTCGCGGGGAACTCTCGAAATTACGTCGTAATTAGTGCGCGGCATAATATGCCACGGGTCACGGAATCGAGTTAAGTGTTCGAAGCGTTCAAAGCGGGCCAACGGTTTGAAGGGTACGGGTGGTTGCGAGGGTGAGGCGGGGGTGAAAAACGTGGAGCGAGCGTGCTGGAGGATCGTGCCAGGGTCTGGAGCCACGGAAAATTCACGGAAACGGGGGCGTGTACGCGCGTTCGCCGTTCGGCTGGCTCGCCGCCTGCCCTCCTCCCTCTTTTCGAGGGCACTCGCTTGGATATCGAAAACAATTTCAATTTGAAAAGTTTAAATACTCCGGATGGAGAGGGAGAGAGGTGGGAGGGCGGCACGCTCGAGAGCCCCCGAACGGAGATAGAGGGAAACGGGAAAGCGACCGACGGAGAACGGGGGACAGGGAATTGCGGGGGGCTTTGTGAAAGTGGTCGGTATTTCGAATTTCCCCTTAATTTGAAACATAAGGATCCTTCTCTCCGCGGTCCTTGCCGCCCGGAAACTTGCAACCCTCTCAAAGGCGACGCTATCTCCCCGACTCTTGCACCCTCGACTTGAAAGCCAGGATCCCCTTCCACTCTCTTCCCCCACCCCCCAAAGCTCCGTCAGTCACTCGTTTTCTTTCGGTCTTTCGCCTTCGTTCTTCGCCGTCGTCTCGTCCGCTGAGACTCGCGAATTAGTCCCTTTCAGCGACAACCTTCCAGCCTCGAGAGAGAGAGCTCGCGGGTCCTTCTGTTTTCGAGGCTGCCGCCCCGAGGAGGATGCCTGCGAGAACGCGCTGCCAAGGAGACTGCTGGGCGAAGGAACGAGGATATTAATGTGTAGAAAGTTTGGCAAGTGGGGGAATATGTTACTGTTAATCAGGGGCTTCGTTGAATTGAGCTGTCGTGGAAGAGAGTTCTACAGTGGGGGTGAGTCTCGAGGAAACAATCGAGTAGCAATCGAGTGGAGCAGTGTCGCGCTCTTCGAGTTCACCTTCGAATAAAACACTTTCACAGTGGTCGCCTTTGAGAGTCTCGTCGCGAACTTAACAGTGACCGCCTCTGAAACTTGAGTCGCTGCGATTCCTGACTACTTGGAGGAGTTTTTAGACTAAACACTTTGATGAGTAGAAGCTGATATCCAGGACACCATTTCCCACTCTTTTCCATTGTTACGCTGCGTTTTGACGTGACAGTAAAAGTCATGACTTTCTCTGTCGTGAATATTGTGTGACAGCATGGATCAAATGTCACGATATCGTGATAACTACTTTTAAAGACGACAAAAGTCATGATATAAATGACTAATGACATGATCGTAAATGTTATGATTTACTGCCACGTGCGAAGGAACTAAAGGGTTTTAGAAAATCGATTACTTTGTTTTACTGATTTTGAAAGTTTTATCCTTTATAAAAATTTTAAATAAAACTTCATGAAAAAATTGAAATAATTGTCGAAGTTATAGCAGCGAAAGTAATTGAGTGCACTGTCGCGTAACGGCCTCGCAGAGCGGTATTGGTATAGGGCACTTAACTTTGAAGCCTGTTTTCTCGAAACACCATATTCAGAAACGGTGTACATTATAACACTTGAACCAATGAATATTTTCACTTATAATTTTAACTAGAGCTGTTGAATTCCATTCTCCATCGTGTAGAAATTCCGCATCAAAATTGGATGTTTGTAAAACAGTTTATTACTGATTAAAGACGATTTTTTTCTTGTAAAAATGTGGGAAAAAATTGATTCGTAACTTCCACAGTTTTTGTTCAAATTCATTGGCAAGTTTCCACACTGTAGATATGTGTGTAGTATATACTAATCACCTCAAAGCATTTTGCTTTCAGATGATTGGTTCACCTGAATCGATGTACACCACATGCAGCGACGCGCCGTATAGCACTATCATCAACGATTAATAACTTCGACAATTGTATACAGTCCGACGATTTCTTTTTTAAATACTCGCAAACGTGCCCACAATAGATTGTCAAAAGCACGACTATAATGATTTTTTGGTATTAAAGTAATTTAGCGTCAAAGAAACTAACGATTTCACGTATCCAATAGTCCACTACCCCCTTAAGGCTATGGGATTACCTAATTTAACTGATTCCCTACCCTAGGGAACTTGCTAAGTTGTACACTTTATTTATATAACATTTATTTGAGCTTCTTGATGACCTTACTTTTATTCGTAGCTTAGCACATTTATAGCACAACTTGTAACATCAGATGATTGCATAAGTTCGTGCCCGATTTTCTACTACCTCGCGACATTTTTTCCAGAAAAACCAAGCTCTTTCTTCAAAACTGGAATCGACAAGCTTGTAGATCGTTGGAAAACAATTGTAGAGAAGAATGGTGACTACATACTTGACTAATAAAACTGTACGCTTTAAAATTTAACCATTGAATTTTATTTTCCAATCGGGCACGAACTTATGCAATCATCTGATAGTTCCATTTTACCATTTGCGCCCATTGTCCACTTTAGGCCCTAGCCAGCTGCCTAATTTTATCTATAGGGAGTCGGTACGAGCCGAGTTCCTATGTCCTGATTCGCACTTAAAGGACGACTAAGCAATGGAGTCTGATTGCTCCATAAAATATTCGAAGCCTAAGTGCAGTTAAAACCAACTAACTACTGCAGCCTGACAGTTCCAACTGTAACTTCCCTCTTAAATCATTCCTCGCTCCCATTCACTCCACGTCGATTCTAAACTCAATTCTCCCACCTGAAAAATTCCTATATATCCTAATCACTTAATAAACCCACGTTACAAACAAGCCTTAATTCCTCTTCCCAAGATCTCAGTCATCAGCCGCAATCGATCCCATCAAAAACCTAAGGCAGACTTTATCCACCCAGAAGCACACGTGTCACGACAACTCAACTACTCTGGAAATCCACCAACGCGCGCTCCATAAACGAGGAGTTCCTCGACCGAACGTGGAGACCTTCCCCCGCGATTACGGGTATCATAATTACGAAGCACGACGGTGAATCACTTTACTTGGCCATCAAAGCGGCGTGACTCAGCGCTGGGAAGGGCTATGATTAAATTCGTATTCACCAATCGGACGGGCATCGTTCGAATCCTTACATGGCCTGGAGACGATCAAGGGTCGTGGTTGAGAGCCAGGAGAGCGTGGGCGTCGCCGCGCGCGGGGGAAAGTTTCGCTTTTAATAAAGAAACCGTGTTGCCCGCTCCCTCTCCCGCCCCGCGGCGTCGGGACGCGTGTTTACGCGCCGGAGTTTCATTCATCGCGCCCCCGAGCGACAATATTAGTGTGTAATATGAAAAAGAATGGTCCCCGGCTCGTGGAGCGGAAGCCGGTGTCGGCACGCTGACGAGGGAGGAACGGGACGAGCCATAAATTTCATTTTCCATCCCCCTGGAACGGTAACGGAGTGACAATGCGGAACGTTATTAAAAGTCAAGTGAGCATTCGTTAAAGGGGTTAATCCCGCTACCCGTTCGACGTCTGACAGACTCCGTTTGGAAGTTTTATTAACGCGCGGGCGCCCTTTCCTACCACCCCCCGTGAACCACCGCTGGGAATATTAATAAGCGTTTTCGTGTGTAAAATGAGACGCGGGGAAGAATCGCTTACCGTGGGTCGTTTAATTACTTTCGGTTACTCCGATTTGTTTGGTGCGAGATAATTTCGAGCGGAATGAACTTACCGTTGGGATTCGAATGTGTTTCGTTACACTGTGCCTTTTTCTCTTCAATTCTGAGCTCTGTACAGCTCATGACGAAAATTAGAATAAGGAACCACCATTGCAAATGAAATATCTGGAGAAACTATCACCGTCGAAATTCTCCCGAGCGAAATAATTGCTCCCGGAGCGAAAGGAGTCCCTCCCAGAAGTTTAACGAACACGATAGTCCTCGGTGAATCGACAGGGGTGACGGACCATCGAAAGGCACTTCTGCACCCTGATCCACAGCTCGCTCCCGATTCAACGCGAGGATAATAAAATTTTTCCGTTCGGCGATCTCGAGTATTTTCGTTCCAGTCTTCCCCCCACCCTCCTAGCCGCCAACATCCACTTACCCTTTGTTCTCCCCCACTCCTGGATCTACAGTCAACATACCTTAACCCCATTTATCACTACCCCTTAACCCCACTCCATCCTCTGTCTCCTTTCTCTCGATCGCGTTGTTTACACGAACACGTGCTGCGTGCAGGCGAAACAAGGGCGGGGGTTGGAGCAGGGTGGAGAACTCGGCCTCGTCCCGGCGCGAGTCCACAGAAGGGGGAGGGGGGCTGTAGCGTGCTCGATGGCCACCGCAGGATGGGGCATTAGAAGAGAGCAAGGGACCGAGCGGCTCGATTTTCCCTCTCTTTTTTTAACGAGCCAGTCACGTGTTTCCGCAATTAAACCGAGAGCGCCGAGCCCTTCGACAATGGCCTACAAACACGGCCGTGTACGCGAGCCCGCGCGCGGCCGTTCGACGAACCGTTGTGTACACGCGCGCGCGCTCGCGTTTATGGACGAGCGGTGGCTGAGAGAATAATTAATCGCGCGTTAATTCGTCGAGCTGTCGCTCGAACCGGAACAGGGTGTCTGGCTGGCCCGAGGAATCGGGGGTGAACGTGTCCCGCGGACTGGAAAAACGCGTTTGGCGCGATTGTTTGGGGAAAGTTGCCGATCATCGTGTTGGAATAGGCGTCGCTACTGTTTCGGGGTTTGACGAGGTCTGCGTAAGGGATTTTTCAGGTTTTATTTAATCACCTGCAAGACAGTTGAGGCTTTACTGCATTCCACATTAGAGCATACCGATTTCCCGAGGCACGATCCTCAGGAGGCGTTGCTGCTACGCTCGACTCCCCACTGAACCGCCTATGTTTTTCTCCGTCGCACGGCCTTCTATTCTCTCTGTTAACTTCTCGTGCACTGTTTACGTTGACAACGGCCAGGTCTCAGATTATTCTCAGGTTAGTCTCAGGGTCTGAAACTGTGGGTAGTAGTGGGAGCTGCGCAGATCGGTCGCAAATCGGTAGGGGCGTCGGTATGCTCTAGTATGGAATGCAGTATAGATGTATAATACAATCGAGTGTAGCTTTAGAAGTGATGCTGTAAGGATATTAGAATTACGCTAGTAGCACAAGATAACTTCGTGACAGTGTGTACCTACTTACAGTTTTCTCCGCGACGCATTGGGGAAACGTTTCTCCCAAGCACGCGCGATATCAAGCTCCTCCAGAAGTTCAACACTTTTCGCGATAATTGTTATCAAGCTAAACTCCCCGAGAGCACCCGTATCTACTGGTGGAGTAGCTCCGAGCGTGGGACCAAGTGCTGGTTGGAACAGGTGCGCGCACGGGTCCATACGATAGGATCGCTGCTCCACCGGAGTCGCCATTCCGGTGCTCACGATTTCAGTGGAATGGCCTTTAATTAACCCGGCTTTAGGGGCGTAAGCTCGTTATCTTGATCTTCGGGGGTCGTCCAAGTCGCAGGGGTCCCTTTACTTACGTTAGAGCCCCCGTGAATGAGCGTGCCTCGCACGTGAGCGCCCGCCTTCCAGGCGTATTTCATGTCCACCGTTCGCAACACGTATGCCCATGAATCACGCGTTATGATTCACTGGACGGTTTCGACTGGTAATTGCGTATTTCGGGAAAAGAGGGACGCGTGTAATGGCCACTGGGCGACCAGCAACGAAAGGACATCTCGATAAGGGGTGCGTTTCGCCCCGAAGTTTGCCTGTAGATTTATCAGCAAGGCTATCCGCTTCGAATTCGAGGGTAGTCGTATTAATTTTTTCCTGAAGTTATTAAATTGATGTAACGTTAATATAAAAATAATAGAAGGTACGCGAAGACTGACTTGCAAGCCGATCGATCCGTGAGGATGGTTCGTTTGAAGTAGATAACAGGGTAGAAACCCTCCAGCCCCAGCCGTAGACGTTACAAGTACACGATCATCGACCGACAACGTCCCACGGCATAACACTGAATAAATGGACGCGGGAGGTCCTCGAAAGCGTCGCAGGCGTCGTCCAAGGGGCATAAAGAGACAATTAACTCCGGGGAGCGGGCGGGCTGGAGGAAACGGGGGAACAAGAGAGCTACCGAGGGCCGTGGATGAAAGATAAACTTCACGAGGACGTGGAAGGAGTAGATTGAGGTCCCGGCGGGACGTTCGACGTGGCAGGGCTCGCGGTTACTCGCAATTCTCGCGGCCGCGGCGATCGTGCATGCGCGAAGGGACGTGGAGCCGGGGACCGGCGACCCAGTGAAATAAAGAGGCGGGGATAGAGAGAGGACGGGACCGAGGGAAAATGAAAAGAGGAAAGTACCCGGCGGGAAAGAAACGGCGGAGGGGGAGTGAAGGAAATTACTCCTGGGGGATGGGCGACGGAAGAGCGAGAGCAGATAGATGGCGCCCAAGAGGGTGGTAAGACTCGGCTACCAAATGGTACGAACATCGTCCAGATGCATCGTGTTCTCTCAGCGTATACGTAACACCCGTTGCGAACGGGACGGCTTCAGCAAGCGCAACGAGCGAGCCTGCATCTCTCGCCCCTTCGACGATCCTCCGACGATCCTCCGCGCTCTTGATCCAACGAATCGTGGGCATCGATCGCCACGAGCGGGACGAAACGACGAGTAACGAGGATCCGTCGGTGGAATAGGGACGGGGGTTGGGCCGGCCGATCGTGTCAACGATCAGCCAGGTAAGAGGGGCGCGGAGCGAGCGCGCCGATCCTTCTGGCTCGTGGAAACGACCCAAGGAACGAGTGTACTCTTCGTGCCGCGGAAACGTTCCTCCTCGTCGTTGTCGACGTTGTCGTTCGAGAACTGGGGACAACGATGGTCGCGAGGAATCACCGGGGTGCAAGAAACGCTGACGCCGAGCGTCGTCCGGCGAATTCTAAATGGCTGCTGGAGGAAGATCGAACGGTGAACGTGCGGGGTTGAGACGAGGATGGGAACACGGAGAACCGAGGGGGAATACGGTATCATATTCGTACGACGTTGTCGTTGGGCATTAGACGGTCCAGCGGCAAGGAACATCTTTGAGCAAGCGGACGTAAGGGAAACGGGGACGAGCGACGGAGCGAAGTCGGCCACGTTTAATTTCCATCAGTCGACTTTCGGAAGACGAGCCATCAATGGAAGACCGAACGACGAGAACGATCGTGCGACGCTCGTAGATAACGCCTACGATCTCGTTCAGCACTTCCTGAAACGTATGCGGTCGAGGAACAGGAACTACGGTGACTCAACTAACGCGCAGTGGGCTTTCCGAGCTTTCGTCACGCGTTTGGGAGCGTATGACGTTGGCGGAAATATTAGAGGTTATCTACTGTGTTATCGGGATCAAAATATCTGGAGGTTATAATTTATAACGAAGAACGCAGTAGTACGATTATTTGGCAAGATTAATAGCTGGAATTTAACCTTCCAACTACTTCACGGGTGCAAACTGTAGTTTAGTCTGTGGCAGACACTCGCACTTGACTCGTTCGCCATGTTCAATTTTCTATTTTTGTTTATGGAGCGTATATCAGTATGTAGTACGTTTGGGATATCTGAAAGCGTGTGCGTCAATATTTCTACTGCTTTTGATCAATAACGTGGAAAGAATAAAAGACAGACAGAAGACCAAAAATTCCCTGCCTCCCTAAACGATCTAAATGGAACCAAGACGCGTGATCACAGAAACTGAATTTGCAAGAGCGGCCTCGAAGATCGGGCAAGAAGAAGTTCTTTGCAGATTCCTCGAGGACAAGTATGATGGAAGGGATGCGGGCTTTAAACGGAGGCATCGCCGTGGAAAATGAAGCTTCCTAGTGAAATTTCCTTCAGATCTTTCCCCCCAAAGAGGAACGAACGAGTCGAGTGCCGGGGGAGAGGGAGTGGAGGGAGGGGGGTGAAACCCCTTTCCCAGGGTTCCCCCGAAGAGGGAACAGTGAATAGGTGGTGTCACCGGGTACGTGGGAATCGGATCGATGATATTAGCCCCATTATACAACCTTCGATCCACAATTTTCCGAATCACCAGCATCACGCGCGCCATTAGCTCTCTCTATCCTTTTTTTGCGACGATTATCGCAAGGGAGGACGTCTTCCAATCCCGCAGACAAGACCGGCAGGCTCTCCCTCTAGCCTGACCACCCTTCTTCCATCCATCCCCTTGCTCTTACCCGCGCCATCGAATCCTGGGAGGGACTGTTAATGCGTTTCGAACACGCGGCGTGTCTCGGCATATTAAACACTTCGCGAGGCTGCAAATGCGACTGGGTACGCTTCTTTCCTTCGAGGATTCGATGGATGGACGTGACGGGGAAAACTCCGGAGGAGAACAGATGGTTCCTTCGATCTTACTTCGCCATGTATAATAATTTACAATTTTTATCTCGATCGTGATATTTAAGAGTTTTTCATTTATTTCAACGTGTAGTATTTGAAAGGGGGTATATACTTCGTAATGAAGGATTTTTTACAAGAAACTATACAAAATTTCAATAGCTTCGTTTCCAAACCTCGAGCAATACATTCCAACGCAAAGATGTATGTAAAGCAAAAAGTATTTATCTGTCGCTTAAAATCTTTCGAACGGTAAACTCTGGGGTCACTAAATATGTCCCAGCCCATTATACTTACCTAATTCAGATGAATGTGACTGTTTTACACATAAAAATAAATAAAAATTATTTTTTAATAAAATCAGAATCTAAATTTCGAGCGAAGCCGAGTAGTAAAGCTACTATGTAATAGGTACAATTAACTACTTTTCTGTTCCATGGGGTTAAATAAACCGTAAGAGGATACTACAAACTTTAACGTCAAATTTTTTCTTACATAAAGATCGCACCAAATAGCGCACCACCCCGGAATAAAGGGTAATTAACAATAAAACAGAAAGTGTACCAAGCAACCCCACAACAATACACATATATAGCAAACAAACAGACAACAGGGACAAATCGCAACAATCTCACGCCCCACTCACCCGCATCCTGACTTCACAAGCCAAAGCCATTGTGCATCCGCCGAGGAACGTAATTACGAACGTCCAGAAGAAAGCGCAGAGAGGAGCACGCGTAAAAAACGCGTCCAGGCACGTGGTCCCGTCACGGTGGTTCGGTCAAAAGCGATACGTCGTCCCGACGCCGGCCACCGTGTCCCGCCGCCGTAATGAAACGCCATTATTAAATTGAAACACCGTTTGAGGCGCGTGTACCACGGAACAATTCTCCAGTCTCGTTGCTCGTCCCTTCCCCCCGGCCGCGTACGTGTACATTCTGCGCGCGTATATTTTAATTCAACGCGCTCCGAGCGGGAGATTAAATTTCGCGCGTCAGAACGGGGGGTGGCCGAGAAATTTGAAAAAGGGACGGGCGCCGCAGCGACGGGGACCCTGAAAATTCATTTTAGGAGCAAGCGCTGGCTACGCGCCGCGGAAAGGAGACATTAGAGGGGAACAGAGACAGAAAGCACGGTGGAGATTGCCCCGGGGAGGGCGGGGATCGCCGGAATTTTATGCCACGTCAGTGGGAAAGTCCTCTGCCCGTGCCGCAGCGGGTAACACGGCCCTGACGCAGTCGGTCGCGACCGCAAAATTGTTGGAGCTGACGCTTGATTTTCTGCGAGCGTTCCCGTGCGCGACCGCCCGCCGCCGTGCGGCTATTTAGTTCCCCGTTTTTCCTCCTAATGCCTGCTTGTCTGCGGTTCATCGGGGGACAGGCGGGCGGGGGACGGTTTCACGGAAACGGATACTGAAATCTGTCGTCCGTACGCGAGGTTGGAGAGGTTGCTAGGGGGGCTACGTGCGTGGATGTTTTAGTAGGTGCGTAGTTGTTAAGGTGGGTCTCCACCAGCGAACAGTTCGCGAACACTGTTACAATTCTCACAAGTTGTTCGCAAACTTTTTATAACCATTGCTCGTGTCAAGATGCGTCCTCATTAGCGAACAGACGATTCCTAGGAAATTCAATTCCCATACTGTTCGTGAACAGTTCGCGAACGCTAGTGGAGACCCACTTTAACAAATTCATGAACAGGTCCCGAATAGTTATGAATATTCTGTTACTTCAGTCTATTAATTTGTTGAGGAATCAGTTCGTTATTTGGAGTCATTTTAATTAGAAGAATCTTACCAATCAGAAGAATCTCACTGTAGACGTGAACTTGTTAAGTGTTTGCGAAAAGATTGCGTAGTGATTATAAAATGTTTACGAACAGTGTTTGTGAAATATTCGCTTGTGAGTACGTCCCTTTTAATTTTCCATTACGAACAATTCAGGAACAGTAGGTATGTGAAAGTTACGCAAACAGGCGATTTCTAGGAAATTTAATTCTCATACTATTCATAAACAGTTTGCAATCGCTAGCGGAGATGGGCACTTTAATCAGAATGAGTAACTAAATGTTAAAAATAATCGAATGGTGTCGATTTAACCTCGACGAGCAGATGAGAATAAATTTACAGATAGACATCGATCAATACCATGTGATTTCGATATCTCTTCGATCTCAGTTTCAATTCCATTCTACACAAAGCCTTGTCTCACAAGAGTTCACTCTAAATCACTTCCACAATAAATCGCTCGTGTATCACGATCTCTACGACAATAAACATAAAAGTCCCCATCGTTATCTATCCTTCGGCGTTAACTTCTGCGGTAGACCCGTCCATTACATCTGAAAGTCTGCTAAAGGTGTTACTCGTTACGGCACACTGCAATGAGCATCTCAAGACAACAACTCCGACACCTGTAGCCGTTCGATACCGACCAGATAACCAGCTCGAATGTCACGCCTGGACGCGCGCGTATTGACTTTCCATCCAATCTACACTTATATAAATATTTCACGTTCCCCCCACCTGCCCTCCGATTCCCTATCCAACTGTTAATAAACCGTCGACCTTGTCAAAGAGGCAAGAGGAACCCGCCGTTTGACGTTCGCTTTTCTCTCCCCCGCCGCTCCGATCTTCCGCGCAAATTAACGACAGGGAGGGTCGCGAGGCACCTTTCCAATCGTCGGCATCTGCAGAATTCACGGTGCATTAACTGCGTTCGCTCGTCGCACGACCGAGAGGCGTCCCGACGGCCCCGCGTCCAGCGGCGCATCAAACGAACGGGAAAACGTTCCCTCGCGAATTATTTATGCGATTTCCGCTCGAGTTCAGACGCTGCGTCGACGGAGCTCGGTCGATAAAAATGAATTGTTGTACGCCCCTTTTCCTCGATTTCTATGTCCGCCTAATTTCCACGGCAACGTCGAGAATGCACCGTTCGATTAACGACGTTCGCTCCTCCGACGGCTTCGTCGATATCCTCGTCGGACGGAAGCGTCACCTTTTAACCGGAACGTTGTTCGCGACACAGGGGTTATCATTTTTCGGGAGTGCTTGCGGGAGAGTGGGAGGGACGACCCAAAATGGCGGTTCTTGAGAAAATTAAAGTGCGAGCCGGGGAGAGTCGCATCGCCTAATTAAGAAATCCATCCGCGTCTTCCTCTTTCGAGATCGGAGCTGCGGAGGCTTGGTTGCTGGAAGAGACGAAGACGAGACTAGAGATGGGGGAGGGAAAGGGAGGAGAGACAGGGGTGGAAAAGAAAAGGAGAGGAAGACGGACCGAAATGGTAAGAACCGTAATTAAATCGGAGCAAAATCCCGCGGAATAATTAATTGGAGAGCTCCTAAAGTATACCGGGCGCGTCGGTGGACGCGTAACGTCGTTAGCCAAGGGCCTTTCGAGGGGTCGTAAAGCCCGTAGGCGGCCTTTTGATAACCGTCCTCCCACTTCTACCTCAAGAGGGCTCGCCTCGAGAGCAAAATGGAAGAAGAAAGGGTGCCAGTTTGCTTCTAACCTCCCGGAAAGCTGAATTATTCCTGTTACGCGTGCACGGGCCCATGCTAGCTCGTAAACACAACGGGGGTGAAACGAACCGCGTCAAGATGCGATTCCTTAATTGTCATTTGTCGATGATTGCATGTGGGGAAGCTTGTCTCTAAATGAAAGCAAAGAAAACTTACACCTACCTCTATTCTGTGAACTTCCAATAAAACTAGAATATATTGAAAGTGATATTTATAAAATCAATACCACTGATTTTATTAGATTGGAAATAGTAGCACTGAAAACAACAGTGTTATTACAAACCTTTAGTTTACATCCATTTACTATCAAACTAAGAACCCCTGTGTATGAAATCCTGTCCATTCCAATTCAGTTCCCACACAAACACCCTTGGAATAACGTTTCCCAAGCGTCACGACCCTCTATCTCTATCGGAAGCCCGCATCTGTTCCAATATTCATTTTCATGAAAATTGGAGCGGCGGAATGGTTGAGGAATGCTCGGTACGCGCGTGGCTACAGAAGCGGACCGGTAATCGAGTGTCGGAGACGCGTGTGTCGATCCGTGAAAAGCCAACGAAGGGGATCGGGGTCCGAAACCGCCGTGTCGGAGAGCATCCCTCGTCAGGGACGCGGGCATCGTTGTTCCCGCCGATTGTTCCACGGCCAGAACGTCACACGCGCCTCCCCGAGATTTGTGCGGCTGCCTGGAATGCGAAACGTTTGCGGTTCCAACGTCTGCTCCGGAGGCTCGTCCACCTCCGATGTTCTTGGAGCGGCTCCAACGCCCGCTAATTAGAGGGAACCAGGGGTGATTCGTTTGAAAAATGCCTCTCGTTGCTTAGAATGTACCGCGAGCCTGACTTTAACATGTGGTTTGCGTAGGGGCATCAAAACTTTCAGGCATATTCAGGGTTTATCAGAAAGAAGAAGCGTTGAGGGCTCTTGGATGTGAAATTAAAAGGGGGAGCTAGATGAAAGTGAAAGTGGCTATGTAAGGGGCATAAGAGCAATTTTCAATCTTTTGTGGTTACTTTGAAATTGTGCTGAGCTACGTTCCTAGTGAAATTTTAATCAGTTGTATCTTGCGAAGAAGGAGATGTGGATATTCGCTTATTAGAATCTTTTTTGGTGAACGTGTAAAATAATAATATTAATAATAATTAATAATTCTTTATGGCGTCAGTAGACATTACGAAAGTAACAAGAGGATATAATAGAAACGAGAAAGAGAAAAATAGTGGAGTTAGAAATTATATAGTATAAGTAAAAGTAGAAGTAGAGCGCAAAATGCGATGTCTAGCTGTCAGCTGTTACTTTATGTGCGTTACGAAAAGTAACACGTTCCAAATTTCTTACGAAAAGCAGCACATTTGGATGTTTGCCTACGAAACATCGAGTGCCTCAACTTAAATACTGACGCGATTTTTATTTAGTATTACTTACGGCGATAATTTATTAAACATTAAAATACCGTGCTGAATTTATGTAGATTAAATATTTCACATGTGTTGCCTTTTGGAGATTAGATGGAGTTATTATTTATTAAACAATATTTTCAAAAGTTGAATTCCTCTACGCAATATGCACTTCAACAATCTAAACTGACCACGCACCGAAAGGTTATACTACTTAGTTTTTGCAGTATAATTTTCGCTGCAAATTCCCAAATGTGCTATTCTTCGTAACGAAGCAGTTACATATGTTAGTTTTCGCAGCAGAAAACTAAAGTGCCAATATTCATCAGAAACAATGGAACTGTTTTCCACAAGGAAAACGAAACGTGCTAATTTTTCCATAATTAGAAAACGTGATTATTTTATTAAAAATAATCACTTAAAACTTTCGTTATAAGTATACTCAAATCTTCTTCCTCCACTGCTTCCTCCCCATTTTCCATTACCCTCGATAATTCTTCTAACCAGACACATTGATCTCAACACCAGGTCACCAAAACCGGATAATGCCCGTGGCAAGTTTGCATCTCTCAGAAAATCTCTACCTTATCGTCCGCGCCACGTCTTCCACGGGAGCGTTCCATCGTAAATACATTCCGTGAAACGATCAGGTGGCCGGGCCAATAGCATTCCCCGCATACCTCGTCGTTCGTATAAGGCTGGAAATGACGCGTCGTACGAATCTGTGACACTCTGCTACGAGCAGGGACCAGGCGGTTACCGAAGCGAACGGAGCGGAAAGGGAACGCGCGGACGACAAACGGATCCGACGGGGCTCGCGTCGATTGGTTTCGAGCGCGCGCGTATAATGCACATGTTTATCCGCGCGGCGCAAACGCAATCGCGAGAGGCAAGGGGGTTGGGGATCGTTTGTTACGGCCGTTTTGAAATTCATGCGGTATCACGGGCGTATGCAAGCCGAGCAGAAAAACGGGAAACGCTGGATTTTAGTTCGTTAAGGCCGGCGCGGCGCACCGAGTTTCGACCAAAATAGAAATGAAATTAGCGACGAATTCGATCCCAATAGATTGGCAGAGGCAGGAAAACACCAATCTAAAACTTTTCCTACGTCACTCGACCGCGATTCAATATCATCCTGCGTCATCGAGACCGATTCAATCGCTGATAAACCGCTTCCTAAACATTTGCCTACGCACCGTCACCCTGCATCGCGATTCGGACCCTCGAAACTCTGTGCGTTGGAATTGGAGAAACGAGAGAAATTACGACAATGGAGGTGAGAAAGGGTCGATGACACAGGGGATGACGGAGGACGCCGCAACGAACGCGTCACTATTTATGACGTCGCAATGCGGCGAGACGCGTTTAAAATCGACCCAGTTCCTGTGTAATCGCGAAAATCGACCGACCACGGTTTCGAACCTCGCGACGACACGCGTGGCCGTCCCCTGGCGCAGATTCGCTCTTCCGCCCAGCGCCCTGTACCTAGACGACGACGCTTTCAGCTGGATGCACGTCGCAAACGACGGAATTTGCATGATTTCGCAGTCCTTTAATTGCCACGACACGAAATGCTCAAGTTTTATTCTCTTTAGAGGACGGTGACGTTTTTGGGAAACGATGGGAATTGAAGGTATGTCACGGAAGACTGGATAAAAAATCTTTTACCTGTGATTATTTTCGGTAGTTATACTTTATCGTGGAGTATCATGAGAAAAAAGCAACATTAAGTATAATTCTGTGTTGAAGGGTAGAATAGATGATTCAATGAGTAGTTTTCGCAAGTGGTAGACTTAGAATGGACCAATCATCGAAATGGGAATATTTTGCAAATCGAGTTGCAGGCATCAAAGATTCGCATCAAATCTTTGAAAGAAAACCTTTTTATACGTTCGTGTTCTGTGCGAAACGACGGAGAAAACAGTGAGAGTAGGCAATAAGTAGGTACACACTGCGTCGTAGCACTATATATGTCAGACCATTTTCGCGTATTTCTACTGAAACTACTGAACGTCTCCCTGCCTTGCGCGACGCATTACGTGAAATCTCACAGCGTTATCCTTTAGTAGAACTTTCCAAACTTCGACGCGTGTACTTTTACAGGAAGCAAATCATTGAAAATAATAGCATTGCAATAGTTCGAACGTCTAGAAACATGATTAATTCCGTGGGAGCCTGAACGACTGAGATTGAAAGTTCGTCGAGGAGGCGGCCGCTGAAGAACGTCCGTTTTCGTTATTTAATTAGGACGATGCGCCAGTTCGCGAATGATGGCGCACGGGTCACGCGAGAAACGGCTCGAATAAGGCTAACGGCGAACGCGCCGTGGAAGACAAAGTTTGCAGGTTGCCAATGGCGCACCGAAGACGAATTGTAATTTCTTAATCAACCGTGGCCGCGCGCGCAAGTCCCCTCGGTGAATACCAAACACGTTGGGAACCAATCCCGCGGAGTTTCTCATCGCTCGGCCCGAACTTTGGCAAGATTACGGGCTCTACACGGACATTGTCTGTGTGCTACGTATATAGAGACTTGTACCCGGTCGCCCTAGGGTATTTCATCCACGCAATAAACACAGGCCAGATATACGTGCGCGCAGAGCCAAGGGCTTTAATGCGCCCTCATTTTCCACGGGAATATATCGCATCATCGCGCTCGCTGCTTTCCTCGAGCATACTAATTCGCGCGTCGAACGAACGGGGGGAGAAAAAACCGAGGGCACTGCTCGGTTATTATCGCCCCCGTGAAACTGTGAAATTATTCCCTACCGCGGCATGGCGGTTGCTGTATGGCTACTGGTTTTGATACTTTTATACTTTTCTGCGATGAGAGGAGCAGGAATCTAAAGACGTTGAATGTTGTTTCTATTCTAGTGTTATTAATCTGAAATAGATTTTAAAGAGGTATCTTTCTGTACAATCCCCGAATACTCAGCCCCGTGGTTAAAACAAAAACCCATCATAAATTTTGTGAGGCCCTATGCATAGATATTTATTACAAAATTTCTTTAAAAGGTCCCATGCATAGATATATTTTTATTATTATAAAATTTAGAAGTATATATAAATGCGTTATTTTTTTGGCACCGGGCAATTTTGCAACTCGGCCCCGCAAAGTTTCACGCCGCCCCTGCCTTTCACGTCCCAATTCGCTTTCGAAGACCGATCCGTCCATTCGTAATCTTTGCTAAAGAAATGATCACTCTGCCGGTTCAATATTATGATAAAGGCATCGCAAAAGATTCCAGAGACGCCCTCGGAATACCGCCGCCGCGATCTGCCTCTTGCATAAAATTTGCAAATGTTAAAGACCCTCAAGGATCTCAAGATACCCCGTACTTTAGAATATTTTCAAGACTTTCAATTGCAACTGTCTAAGGCCTAACAGAACGTCTGAAGGCTTCTCTCCAGTTGGCATCCTTGATGCACGATGACTCGAGACCCTGTCGCGACCCAGCGAAACGAGAACGCTCAGGGTGATCTCTCACATTTAGACGGCTGTTATGAGGGAGCACGTAGCGAACGCTGATGCGAGTCGTTCTGAAGTAGCACCATCGCGAACAGACTCGCACTGTGCTCCGTTATGGGCCTTACGCGAGCTTCTATTTCGAGTAAGCGTGTCATCGTCGTGCTCGAGAGCGCGACGGGTCGCGCGTTTACGAGCTCTCCAGAGGCGCGCGAGAGACGGGGGGAACGGTGGGTAGCTCTCTTCATTCATGCCGGCAACGAGCGCTTCATTGGCCCAGATTAGAGCATGAATAGCGCCGGTGGACACACGGAGAGCTCGCAGGTGGATTCGATTTCCGCGTGCACTCGACCTCTGGGAAACTGAGTCAAGAGGACGAGCGTGAAAGATTAAACCGGCTGAGATTCGCTGGATGGGTCGAGAACGAAAGAGAGCGAAGGAGAGAGAGAGAGAGAGGGACCCACCTTTGCTGGCTGCTGATAAAAGTTTCATCAAAAGCCTCGCGGATATGCTAACCTACCGTCTCGCCGTTTCTTTTTCTAAACTCTGTCTCGCGTTGATGCGGGTCGCTCCTCACGAGTACGTACCTGGAACAAAGAAAAGGAGGAAACGTGTTACTGCGTTGCTCTGGGTGGCTAGACTGATATGATACAATGAATAATTGATGAGGGTCCGTAGAAAACACTGTATGTGCCTAAAATCAAATTCTATAATCTATAGCATAGTATTACTTTGGCACGTAGAATATTTTCCAACATTCTTTCTTTTTTTCTTTAATTTTGGTACTTACTGTGTTTTCTTCAATTATAGAAATGGAGCGGGGGAGAGGAGTTTATAATTTCAGTCACAATTTAATTACTGGTAACTCCACTCTTTTGAAATCTGAAGTTTGGTGGAAATGGTTAAGTATTTTCTTAAGTTATTTAAAAATTGCACTTTGGCTGATTTAAACTTCAAGGAATAACAATGTATACAGATTAATACTATCAAAATAGTATTAATAATAATAATAAAGTTCCCTTCCCAAAAATCAAAACGCATGCGACTAACTTTGCGTTACCATTAAACATAATTCATTTCAAACGGCAACGCAACAGAAAAACCAGGAATGTTTCGAAATTCCAGAGTGTCCCCGTCTCCTATCGAGAGAGAGGCGCGAATGGTTGAAGCGTGAAGCGCCATAAAACGACGATTCTCGACCCCCGTCGCTTATTTATTCATCCACGAGTTTAATTCTTTAAATTCCATTCGCCAGGGTACGTTCGGTTCCCGGGGTTGTTTGTCCGCGCTGAAACATTAATAGGAGCCGGGAATGGGGGCCAGTGGAGATCGAACGAGCCAGACTTTGTTCCACTGGACTTCTTATTAAATTTCTATCGCGGTCGCAGCATATGCCGCAATAAACCAGCCGCTTTACGAGCATACAGTGTACAAACACGAAGGACATGGCCAGCCTCCCTGTGGCTATTTATACAGGCCCGTGGAGGGGGTTGGAAAACGTAACAGACGCCGGGGCAACGTCGGGGGTCGAAACGGCCGATCCGTCAACTTGCCTCGAATGTGTCCCAAAATTCGCTCGCCACCGTAAGTCGAATGACTGATGAGGGGTTCGCGAAGCTGTTTCCCCGCGTAATTCGTGGGAGACGCATCTGTTACATGCGCGACGCGTTATGGTAATAAGTACTTTCGACCAGGAAACGTGTTCCTCGGCTCGCTCGAACGGGAATGTCGAGCTTCGACGGACACGGGGGTGACTGGGAAGCTCTGTGGCGTGAAGCCGAGGGATCAGCGCGTCGCATACATTCGATTAAAAATCGCAATGATGCATGAGCATGGTATGAAAAACGGTCCTAAACGAGTTTATCTCTTTACTGCGATCTACCCTCACCCAGCATCGCAACTATCCGTTTCTTTTCACAGATCGTTAGGCAGAAACGTCACCTCCACTTTGACTTTATTCAAAATAGAGAGTAGTTACCATGAAGCTGAGCTAAACGAATTTTCTTCTGTCCCTTTTCGTACCTACCACCCCCAACGTTCCACGTCCACCTATGAATCCAAGCACCAACCCAGAGTGAAAGTAAAAAACGTTCAGTACAATCTCCCGCAAGAAAGTCTGTAGGAATCAAAGGGTCGGCTGGATTCCTGTACGTGCCCTAACCAGAACGCAATCAGCGACATCCAGTCGCGGCCCGAGGAGCCCTGACAAAGGGGCAGACATGGGGCTGGGAGGGGCGGGAGTGGAAGGGAGGAGAAAAGAAGTAACATACGCACGATAACGGATTGCCGCGGAAAAACTGTCCTTTCAGACGCAGACGTCGAGATCGCAATCGCGAACGGCCTCGCCAGAGGGGCAGAAACCAGCCAGTGGAAGTCCAGGGGGGGAGGGAGGGTTGGCCGGTGGAAAGGTTCGAAAGGTCCACGGCCATTTCCTCTAAAGAGGATTCCATCGCGGAACAGGATTGCGGAAACAAAGAAGGAAATGTGACGGGGACGACGTTCGAAGGTGGAAGCAAAGAAGAAAAACGGCCACGGGGAGCGGTGGAGGTGCGCTAGACGCGTATATCGATTACCGGCCCGGTGTCTCGACTCTCGAAACGGAGAGGGACGGAGGGAGAGAAGGGAGGAGAGGACGTAACCCTAGGAGCCGCGACCGAATCCTATTCCTTTCGGGCTACGAGCAAATCCTTCCGCCATCATCCTGCCGGGCTTCGCGCCGTGGCGTCGCGGAATCCCTGATTTTCTGCCGGTTTTCGAAAAAGCGCGACGACGGCCTGGCCCGCCCTGATTCCAGGATTTGCCCAGCTCGAATTTTCGCGAATCACACCCTCCAGAAATCGAAACGGCCGCGGCAAGATTTTTAGGGAATTCTACCGTGTATTTGAATAAATGGCACTTCATCCACTGAAAGTTTATAATAATTCATGGAGATCTATGGATGCTGTTTGGTGGGAAGAACATAGAGACTATTTGGGATCATTGCAAATTTTAAAAGAGAGCAAAGGAACGTTCCAAAGAGGTAATTTTCCAGAAGGAACATAATTTTCTAGTCGCATTTTCAACGCTATGCTAGAAGAGGCGGCGAGAATCCGGGGATTTTCGAAATCCGGTTATTCGGCTCCCCTTCCCCTCCTTCGTGTTTAGTTGTTTATTTATTTACAGAGCCGCGGGAAGGCGATTCGCGCGCAAGTGGCGCAGAAGAGGCTCACGGTCGGGGGATGGTTTCACGGTTCTCTTCGCGCTCCAATTCTCACGTTTCACCCTCGAAAAACTGTACGTTCGGATAGGTGAGCGCGTTGCTTCTTTGTCTGACAGCACCGCGCGTCCTCCTCTTCTTTTCAGTCGCTAATGCGTGCCCTCTTTAACTTCGCCGAAGAGTGAACTTGCGCTCGGTTGTTTCGCTCGATAACCTAATACCACCATCGCTTAACACTGCCGCCCTGCTTCCCTAATGTCACAGTTTGGCCAACCGTGGCGAACAGATTACCGTGGAGTTTTAGGAAAAAGAGGGGTTGACTCTGCTGCGTCAGTGGTGTTTACAAAATACTTGTTCTCATCGTACAACGCCATTTATATCTAAAAATCATCCCTAAATAGAAAACTGTCCTTAGGAATTAAAAAAAAAAAGTATACTTTTGAAACCTCGAAAAATATTATTTTGAAAAGGATTTTGTGACAATCTGGAGATAATTTATCCTATCACTAAAACCAGAGGAGGTCCAAAAAACCCTGGCACCCCCAAAGAAGAGGCATTCTAAGAAGAAAATAAAACTGAATTTTATTCTATACATAAATTTGTATAATCATCTAATTTTATTGAACTTGCATTATATATATTTTTATCTCTTCAACTCGGCTCCCCCAAAATAAAATCCTGAGTGCACCGCTTCAAATAGAGTACACTCCTGAGTATTTTCACCAGTAACTGGAATAAATACTGTATTTCACACCAATACTACTAAAAATATCCGTGTTCTAGAAAAGAGCGGGATCGATGCCATGAATCGACGTCAGCCGTGGTCCATGGCTTTTAAAAGTGACCCGGGAAAGGAGAAATGGATCCGACCAATGAGATTAAACGACGGGGCGCGCGTTAAAAAGCACCGCTAATTCGCAGGCTCTTGTACCTTCGACCTCTTTGCACGACACCAGGCGTTAAAGCGATTATGGTCGCGGTAATTCCACGAATTAATTCCCTCTCGCAGCGTGCACCACCCTCTCGGCGATTTTCGCCTAAGCTACACCCCCGTCCAGCCGCCCTCGAACTTGCCGAAGTCGTTGCTGCATGGGCAAAAATCAACAATCCGATCTGCCACTTGCTACTTCGTCCAAAGTCTCATATTATCACGTCCATTTAACCGAGTAATTACAGCTTTTTAAGTCAATCAACAGGTAACAGTGTAACGCAACTTGTTGCAAGGAGGACGTATATTATCGCCGGCAGAACTATAATTCCACGTAATTAAGTAATTACACGAGTTAAAGACTGGATATGCAACACGTAAATCCCGAAGAAACTTATTTCTTCGTACGGCTTCTGTTTCCATTATACCCACAGCGAAGGTTCAGCTGCAGATTTGAAGCTACATAGACGTCTCTACCAAAAATCTCAGTGAATAAACTTAAAGGGATTTAATTAAATTCGAACAATTATATCCGCTCCGTCTTCAGACTCACAAAGGAGACACCACCAGCGCAATATCTCCGAACCGTCTTATGCCCGCAAAAAGTCGCAGCGAAACCGCGCAACCACGTCCCGTCGTTCCGCGAGCGCGCCAATATATTTAAGCGGCTTAAGCATCGCGAGGTTTATTAGAAGGAAGCGTCGCGACGTAAACGGGCCGCGGCGCAATACATTTTCAAAATTAAAAAGTTACACCACCTCGCCCCGCGGCGTGTCAACGACGTATTAATTAACGGCGAAAGTCGCCACGGTTAACGCAACTTTTAATTGCCTTTACGAAACTACCCGTCGCGGAAACTTTAACGCCTTTAAGTCCGCGGCGTTACAATGCTTCGTCAAGAACTTCCGCCCACCGTGCCCCGCGAGCTTCCCCCCGTCAGCGTGGCCGATCGAAGTGACGGAGCCCTGTAACGATAACGAGGACGGACGGAAATCCAAAGACGCTTCGCCTCATCTGCCAATATTTTCCGCTTATCCGGCTTCTTTCAGCGCATCGGAAAGATTACGATCGTTCCGTCCGATGGAATTATCGCGACGATCCAAGCCCCCCCGCCCGGCCCCGGACATGTTTATGCCGCCTTTAATCACGCGGCCTCCCTCGTGCTCGCGGAGCACTTAAGTACCCGGCTTAATGGAGTGGAATTAAGGCGAAGGAATAACTCATTCGTACGCATAACGTCGATAGGGGCCAGCCAACGGCTCCCCCCTCCGCGCCCCCGCGGCCCTTTAATAACTTTATTTCGATGCGGCAGGGGTGTTCGAACCCCTACTCGACCGCGACGGCCCGACCACGCGAAATCCCACGAACGCACCCCGAATTCTCGACGAGCAGTTAAGTGGATCGGTCTTAATTCTTCCACTTTCGCCGACAAAAGTATTCGCCCGCCCCCCTCCCCTCGGCGCGTCCCTCCAGCTTTCTTCCCTGCGCTTTTAACCCCTTCGGGGGTAGAACCCAGCGCCCCCGCGGTTTCTTTCTGCCTTTCGCTCTTTCGCTGGGGAGGATAACAAACGGCACTTCCTCCTCCCCGATTGTGCGAGCACAACGACGGGATCGTCGATGGCTTTCGCTCGAATACATGCGCTGGTTAAATGAGACGGAAAACGAGGGCGATGGTTTCTCTTTTTTCTTTTTTTTTTGTTTTGTCGGATGAAAGGACGCGACGCTGGCTGATGCGCGTCAGCGTAGCGGATCGTTCCTTTTTGGATGGTTTTAGGTGGTTTGAAGTGGGTGTATCGGATGATGTGTGATTCGAAATCTTGTGGAAATGAGATGAGTTGTGTGAGATATCGAAATTAATAAGAAATTGAAAGATAATATGAGACGATGAAAATTGTTTCTTTTTTTTCTTTTTTTTTTTGCCAGCGACTAATGTAACTATGAACTTTGAAAATGGAAAAAATCTACGGCTGAAAATCGAAACAGCCGTAGATTTTTTCCATTTTCAAAGTTCATAGTTACATTAATCGCTGGCAAGAGCGCAGCGTACAAATAAACCACCAGCGCGGCAAATTCGCCGAGCAGAAAGGTTTCGACCGGATTTCCAATTAAACTTTGGCAATTGTCGCGCTTATTATCCGCCCTCTGGTCATTTTCCGAATTAGGAGGGCTCCGGCGAGGGAACAGCAGTCGAGAGACAACTGGTATCGTCCGAAGTTTCGGGACGCTAAGGGACTGATTGATCGTCGACCGAGTTCCCTTTTGACGTTCCCACGGATTCGTTGTAACCGCGATTCCATCGAGTTTCAATGAGAATTCACGATCTGCCGCTTGTGTTATCAATCTCGAGAGTTGTTGAAATTCACGGTGATCCTTGCTAAGGCAACAATGAAGTGGAAATATCGTGGGATGGCGTCAGCAGCGCAAAACGGAAGAATTCGAATCACGACTCTAAAGAGAATTAAATGGCGTCTGAACAAGCTCCTCGAAGAAAATCGCCGGCAGGAAGAGTGCCAGAACTGTAAAGACTATACCGGGGACACAGGCTGTTCAGGGTCCAACAGGTAGATCCAGCACAGTCGACAGTGCTCTGCAATGCAGTAAGGAAATTCGCACCTCGTGACTGTTATTCCGCCCTTTCCATCAAGATCTCCCTCTGTGTCAGCATATTCGAGAGGATTTCTCTTACGTCCTCGTGTTATTAGAGGACGAAGAAAGTCTCGACGCTCCAGTTTCACTTAAGAAAACAGCATCGATGCTGCTGCGAATTTCTGGGAAATTACATACTCCATGCTTTCGGTACGTGGCATCAGCTTCTCTCGTTTAATGAGGCCTTCTTTATATTATACAATACATGAGAATTACCTACACGAAACGCTGCTTATTTTTTAAAATATAATTCTCTGTAACAAAAATGAATCCTGCATCTGTGTTGCCTAGTGTATAAAATACTCTATACCAAAACATCTCTCTATCTTCGAAACCTAATCCCTTGTAACACCGAACACCATACTTCCAAATTCCAGTCATACAAGATCTGAACACCGTCTCTCGATTCCTAATTTTCGAACCGCTAAATTCTCCTGCTCTTTTTTCTAGGTTACACGTTGTTTCTATAATCATCTACCTGATGTTATCTGTTCACTTCCTACTCTACCTTCTTTTAAACGTACCATCCTCAGATATTTGAAGCCTGTGTCGATGCGGTCAACATTTGAGACCTCACTACCTATGCCAAAGATGGGCAAAAAATTATTTGCAATTAAAACTTGTATACGAAATTTTTATTTCAAATATTTTTTTGCCCATCTCTGACCTATATGTACTCTGTATTTATCCCCTTACCACCCTCTAATTATTCTCGTAATTCTCTCCCTTCTTCTTTCTCAGTCAGGCCTAATAGCATATTTCTTTGATCTAAATGGTATGATAAAGACGTTTTATTATTATTCTATTATTAATATACCTCTTTTCCTGGATCGTCGTTTACAAGAAGCTTCCACCCCACTTTCCAGAAACACCCAGCGTTAATCCCAGTCGACTCTTAGACAAAAGGGTGAAAAAGGGTTGCTCGCTAACGGGTTAATTGCCAGTGAAAATAGTTCCCTCCCGCAGCCGAAAGGACTTCGATTCGACTCAAGCATCGAGGGGCCCCCCTTTCGAGTATCGGTATTCCTGGCTCGAACAGGTTTGCCATAGGAATCAAGGACGAGAGGATACCGCATCACGCCGCGTCCCGGGGAGCGTCTCGAGAGGGGAGCCATCATCCACCCTCCCGCTACGACTCCCGGCGAGTAAGAGGACGAGCAATAAAAACGGATATATGGAAAACGTGGAAGAGAAAGGGAACGATGGTACTCCGGGGCAGAGCGATAGGGGACACTGAACAGACGGAGATAAACAGAGAGTGGGGTGAGAGGGGCAACGCACGATTGGAGCACCGTCGAGATCCGCTACGAAGGTGGAGAGCCTCCCACGAGGAAAGCGGGCAGGGAGTACAAAGAGAAATAAAAGGGGTACGGGGGAACCGGTTTCATTCAACCGCCATTTAAAAATTCTGGAACCGCGGCTCTTTGAAAAATAATCAACGGACGAACGGCGCGGGTTGCGTAACTCTTAGAAAGCGGTCTTTACGTGCTCCTCGAACGCCGAAGAAGGAGGAGAAGAGGAGGAAGAAAAAGACGAGCGCTACAAGGAACAGAGAGGTAAGATAGAGAGCGTACACGAAGCGCGCACACACGGGCACGTAGACACACACACCGTGGAGTGAACATCGCCGGAGCCTCTGCGGGTCTGCTGGGAACAAGCAGAATTTCCTCCGCCTTTGAATATATACGCGCACACGTTGCCCGCCACGCGTATCGCCCGCCTCGCCTCGCCTAGCCGCGGTGCATTCCGGTTCCGGTTTTGCCTTTGATAACGAATATCGATTATCGATGGAGTGCCGCGACTTCCATTCGAGTATGACTCCCAGACATCGGAATCACTTCTTCCACCCCCGGCCCTTTTTCCCTTCCAGCCATGCTTTCTTTTCTCCTCTCAAAGGATCAAGCCTTTTCGCGTGTACACCAGCCGCGGACTATCATCCCCGTTTCCCTGCCTCCCTTTGTATCCGCTGGGGGCTCGTGTTATTTCCTCAACCACCGATTTCGACTCGACCACCTCCGCCGCAGCCAAGACTACGCGGGAATTGCTCGGCGTTGCGGGGATTCGGCGCGCGGGGAGTAACGATTACTTCGTCAACTGATAAGAAAATTCAAGTCTTTGGCTTCGAGATTAATGGCTGAGGGATTTGTCTCGAACAGAGCGGGTTGGCGAGGGGTAGGTACGGAGTTTAGGGAAAATGGAGATAGTTGAGGACGGAAAATGGAAGGGCTTGGGTGCGTTAGCGTCGGTGGCATTTCAGTGTGAGGTAGGAAACTTAGTGAATTGCAATAGTATTCAGTTACAGAATTACTGAAGTAATAATGCGTAGAATAAATAGAGCACATTTCACTTCCTTTTATGAATTCTTTATTTTGAAATTAGTGACCTTTAGTGGTTAAGCCAGTAGTGCCCTGGGTATGCAGTGTCATTCAATTCCCAGGAAAAATTTACTTTTTGAAACCTTTAATCTTTCCAAAAGTATGTTTCCTGAAATGAAACAGTCTTCCCTAAAAGAAGGTGTGTGGAATGTTTCTCAGCACGTCCCTTACAATATATCTGATTCCTTACCCCCCAGATATTTATCACAGCCAAAGAGATAAGCGCATCCTTCTGTTCTAAGCATCCAATGGCACGCTACGATTTGATATATGCAGCTTCCAATTGGAGAGACCGTAACCCAGCCGTCGATATCGCGGCTCGTTTGGAGCTCCCAGGCGTAAAAGGTCGTCGCGCAATTTTTTTCCCTGCGGTTCAATAATTCTCGATCCGTCGACGCATAAATAATGAACGCCGGGTACGCCGGCCGCGTAAATCAAATCGACGACAGCCGTTTCATTTCGAGGTCGATTTGTCTCCCGCGCTCGGCCCCGCTCGATCTTCCAGCGAAATACCGTGCCCTCCGACGGCGGAAGCACGTGTTCGTGAAATATTGCCGAGCGTTACTTCGAATGCCACGGCTGTCCGCGGCGCGGGCCGACGCTGATCCGCGCGAGCTCCGCGACGAGGAGCGCGCGAGGAATTTCAAGCTGCTCGCCGATCCGGCTTCTAACTCAACTCCGAACGTGTCTATCGATGCATAGCGCCATAGAGATTCAGTATTTCCGCTGAGAACTTGTTACCTAACGGTTGGAAAACTCTAATTCCTATTTTGAGAAGCTTCAACTAAGGTGGAAGCAAAGCTTTGCGTTTCCTATGGCTCGTATAAGTTTCTTGTGAGCGTCTGATTTGTTTTATGATAATATCGACGGTGCAGAGTTGAAGCTATAAAGAATCAAGCTGCGAGTTTAGATCTTTCACCCAAAATATCGTCTAGATTGAAGGAGAAAAAGACAAGAGGGTTAACTGTACCTACTCAAATGGAAAGAGACGAACGCAGATCTGCGAAAGATTCCAAGAAGGCAAGCCTACTCGTCGACTTCTGAAACCTGGCCTTCAGCGGAGTAATTTCAGTAGATTAAGACAGCAATCGATCAGACACGAGCGGCACAATAGCGACTCATTGTAGCGAATTAAACGTCGCCCAAGGTGAACCCACCGATACAGAAGAACAACGTCCTCCTCCTTGAAGGGGCCTGACGTAATAGTCGGACGTTACGTCGCCCGTTAATTAAGTTAACGACCCGTTAAAGTGGCCCGCGGAAACGTGAACCCTGCTCGCTTAGTCTCGTGCTGAATTTTCGATGGTGCGAAGGAGCCTTCACGGGCGATAATAGACAGGGCCGATTCAGGGCGGTTATGAAGGAAGACGGGCAGATTGCTCGATCGCGAGAGGCGCCGAGAAAGAGCACCACGTCCCACGGGTTCGTGTTACTGCAGCGGAGAGTATCTAGACTGGACGTGGCTATTTATAGGGCTCGATTAGGTCCGATCGGCTGGAGAATTCACGCGGGAGAATTCCATCGCAGACTTATCCCGAAATGCTCCAAGGATTTCGGGAAGAAACAATGTTTATGGCGCCTCTTCTCTAGGTTCATTACTTGATACATACTCGATTCTTTTTTTAAACGTCAAAGGTTAGGTATTTATTCTTTCACTTTTACATGATTGATTGAAGTCAGATGTGTCTCATTAATTTACTACGGTGTACTTAGGTGGCAGACTTTAGGTGCAAAGGATTAACTCTGAATTTAATGGAATATAGATAATAATCGTGACACCTGTGTGCCAATTAGCGAATATATATACTACCCTCTTCAGTGAAAATGTTCTATCTAGCATTTTTATATTCTTTAAGATATATTGAAATATTTGAAGTTTCACATTTTGTACCTTTTAAGCAAAGTTAGAAAACCCTTGGCGTAAAGTTAGAAAGCGCGTTGTAGAGATCTAGAGACATTCTAATTTATTAATTTTTTTACAAGAACGGTGCAAAGAAAATGATAAAACTTCAATGTTCTTGGATGTTTCGAAATTCTAGATAGCACATTTTAACTAAGGAGAGTAGTATAGAATACTGTAGAGCCATCTCCTGTGTATTTACGATCCTTTTGCGCGATTCTGGTTCTCAACTTTATTGTAATACTGGACTCTCCAGAGTAAACACGTGTCTTCGCAACTATTAATATACATACACATACCTTTGTAGTAATAAAGGTATATTATTATTAAATCAAACCTAGTAATCCAAAAGAATTGTTATTATTATTATTATTATTATTATTATTATTATTATTTCAACTTCATTACTCTTTAACGAAACAAGAACAGAGAGAGAAAAAATTCTTAAACAACCCCCCAGACATTCCGATTAAAGTCCTAAAAGAGTCCATTACAGGCGCATAAAACACGTAGAAACATGCATGAGCGGCTGCCAAGGCCCTCGTTTAGGGCCCGCTTCGCGACGGGGTGGCGTGCCATCGTGGAGGGTCCACTTAAGATAGGAAAGTCATCGAGTCATCCGCAAAGAACTTTACGACAATGGACCAGAACATCGCGTACGTCCCCGAAGGACGTACAGCAATTAGCAGCGAGTGCGAGCGGACAATAACGAAAACATAATCGCCAATTATCAACTACCAGCGCAAATACAATTTGCCGTATCTCCGACGCATGCTCCGAGCTGTGTCAGTGGCAGCTGAACAAAGAACATAACGAGCAGCTTATCCGAGGCGTCAGAATCCATCCGCGAAGCGATCACGGCGATTTTCGTCTCGGATCGTGCAATTATCGGAGACAATCCCCGAGCAAACGCTCGTTACGCGATACACACGGCGATAAATAATTAAAGTCGCGTTACGTAAAGCCAACACGACCTGCGCGTGTGTTGCGCCACACGACATTGTGACTCGTCCGCGATTTCCCACAGATAATAAACCTCGGCCTCCGTGATTTCGTTCTCACAGCCCTCCCCCCCTCTGTATTAGTCGATCCCGAATCAGACCCGCGTACGTAAGCGAGACGATCGTTATTGCAACCGCGGAGGTGCACGCACGGCACGGCACGGCGCATCCGGTGCTCGCGTAATGCGTTTGGCCCCGCGGAACGGCGAGCAGACGCGTTGGATTCGCGACAGTGTCGCTCGCCGTGCGCCGCTCTGGCACAATGACCGAGGGCTGGAGGGGAGAAAGAGAAAGGGAAATCACGGGAAAGGGGAGCAGCGGGGAGACGCGCAAGGGCGGAGGTAGGAGCCGTGAATGGAAGACAAGCGACGAGAAGAATCGCGCGCGAAAAGAGAAACAACGGAGTGGTAGTAAGCGGCCGGAGGAGGAGGAGGAGGAGGAGGAGGAGGAGACGGAG
Source organism: Andrena minutula (assembly GCA_929113495.1). Classification (NCBI taxonomy): domain Eukaryota; kingdom Metazoa; phylum Arthropoda; class Insecta; order Hymenoptera; family Andrenidae; genus Andrena; species Andrena minutula. The sequence continues at coordinate 71,956,185 of OV815993.1, read as the reverse complement.
GGGGCGCGTTATAACGGGAGTTTTACGACAGAACGGTTTAATTGTCCGTGCTTCGTGGTCGGCGGCCATTCTACGTCGAGTACCCCGGAGTACTCTCTGTGTGCGCCAAGGCACCGTTCGTACTTTCTCTCTTTCTCCCCCTCTGGCCGCCTCGCTCCCGCCGAACAACGGCACGAAACGCGAAACCGTTTCATTATCAAGCGCGGTCCGGCTCGCTTTTGTGGCTTGGGCTACAGAGACAGAGAGGGACGGATAGAGACAGAGGAGGAGGGGGAGGGTGTAGCGAAGGGAGAACGAGGCGAGGGACAGAGAAACGAATCCAGATGGTCGGGATGAATCCATTATGCGGCAGGATAGCTGATAACGTGGCTCTCTATCTCGTAGCCGGGGCAAACAGTTATCGTTTCGTAATTGATAGCTACAACGAGCACGGGATTTGCCCTTCCTGCATCGGTCCGTGCTCGCTGGACATCCTGCGCGCCACAGGTACGGCAAATGGCGGCCGTAAGTGGCGGCGAACGAATTACGGGCAGCAACCACTTTGTTACTGACCGTGTATCGCCACTCGCCGACTCGACTACTTAATTTCGCCGCTCGCTGCCTCCTCGCAAACCACGCCTGTCTTGTTCCGTCGTAATCTACCATCGGTCTCGCGGAATTCCGCGCGATCGTCTCGCGAGTCTTCCTGAGCAACGCGTCAGCGTTCCTCCGGCAGGAAATCTGTTGTGGAAAATGGAATGTCGATTACGTTTTACAGCCTTTCCTGTCGTTTCTAAATTACCTGCGCCAACGGAATGCGGTTTGTGCACATAATTTCCTGTTTTTCTGACTCAAAGTGCCGCGGGAAATAAAGTAATTCGCGTGTTATTGCGGATCGTATTAGCCGATACTAATTTAACCACGATCTAGATAGAACGGAGTGTACTAAAGGGCTCGAGCGTTATTTTAAAAATGTCAGGGAAGGGATGGCTATTTACGACTATGCCGCAGAGCTGGCGAGACCGAGCTTTATCCTGCGCAGCCTAATGGAGCCGTATCGTCGCGGCCCTAAGCTCGCGTGCGCCACGTTTTTAGCGTCGCAATAACCGGCCAGGCCCCACGTGCTGCCGGGTCTCAAGACTGCAGAGGCGGTAAAAGCCTCAGATATGAATATGCGCATAAATGTGTATGCATGCGGGGACCTTGGAACACCGAAAGGGCGTATCCAAAGCGACATAATCGCCGTCCTCTCCGCATCATTTGCACAGGACACAGTCGCGATACTCCTCCACGGGGAAGTTCTATAAATTAAATTAAAACGCTAGGAACACGTGCGTTTTCGCCGCCGCTGATACTAGGAATTTCTCGAGGAAATCAGCGGAGGCACGCGATTCGACAGAATGGCGAGCGGAGGGGTCGTGATTCGGAGAGGAGGCGGCGTGGACGCCGACGTGCCGATATCCTCCGCTCGATTTGCATCGTGACGCGAGCATTCTTTCCGAAGCGCTATTAGCTGGGATCGCGTAGCCGATCTCGGGCTCGCGTGGCACTCTTAAAACCGGCTGACGGAGGGTCGAAGGGGCGGGCATGCGGCAGACGGAATTCAACGGGGTCGTAACCGCGACCTATCGGCGAATATTGGATGCCGTTGCATGCCGTTGCTCACCTCGGCATACCAGCCGGGCATACGAAGGAATGCGTGTCCTACTGCGCGATGGAAAGCCTCCTGTCCAAGGTTAGATGTCGGCGGAGTACGTGTGTAGACGCGTGTCTCTCTACGTGTACGCGCCGCGAGTGAATGAGAGAGCTGGGAACGGGCCGCGCTCGATACATTCTGTTTACCCCGGCGAAACGATCGTCGTGGCGCATTCCACTTGCTGCAACCTCCAGCTATCCTATCGCGGCTGTTTCTTCTGCAAGTAACGCTCGACGGCCGCCCGATCTCGCGCTCCAATATTGCTCCTCCAGGAATACGCCTGGGGGAAGTTCAGGGGATAGTCTTTGGAGGAGATTCTTGCAGTGATGAATGTTCTTTGTTTTACTCATTATTGCGTGGTAAATCTTGTAGTAGGATTCGTCGGGTGTTGAAGATGTCTTGACGGATTTGGAACCCTTGAACCAGTAATTCCCAATCGGTAGGTCGCAAAGTGTTTTCTGGAGTCGTCACGGTATTTTTTTTTTTAATATTACTAAGTTAGAATTATATTCTGAAATACCTATTTTTGAATGTGTTCTTTTACCTTCTTTAATTTACTTTATCTTATATGGAGGGTCACAACTTATTTGAATATTGTAAAAGGGAAGCACAATTCAAAAAAGCTTGGGAAGCAAAGTCTTAAGCCTTCAGCTGAACTGCGGATGGATATTGACCACTGTGTGGTTCTTTATTATTCTCAGCGCTTCTTCGTTAAGTTTTTGGCTCAGATGGAGTTAAACCTAAGGATTCTGTGTTGCTACATAATTCTTCGCATTACGTCGTGGGTGGAAATATCCAACAGCGAAGCACGTGCGCGACTTTTCCGCGAGGATCCTCTCAGGCGACAGCTGCGCGTTGCGCCATCGAAAATTCTACCATGCTGAGTTATCTGCCGCCAGCTAACGTTAACGAGCTAATATCGAGACGCTCTACTCGCAACGAACGACCAATCCGTCACGTTCCTGCGCATACGTCGCCGTTCCGCATTGCCTCTGATAGATTTTCTGCGCGTTAGTCTACATTATTATTCATTACGCTCGTCGACGGATTCGTCTGACATTCGACCATCGATTATCCTCTCGCTCAGGCCTCGGGGACGCGCTTTCAAAAACTGACTACGACTCGATCGCCTCGTCGAGTTGGAGCAACCGAAGATCGTTCTGTGAATTGCAATTTTATCATTTTCAGCAGTTATTCTCCTTGATAGTGATTTTTTAGCAAATGGTCTAGCAGGATAAGCATGGGCAAAGGGTCCCCCCTCCGATTCTTGGAGTTGTTATTTTTAAACAATGCTCCTTGCCTGAAACACCATTATGTAAAGTTTTAGTTTGTTACCCAACCCTCCCCCGTTTACGGGTAATACGAGGGTAAACGCCCTTAACGTTATTATTTTCTTCTCGGTTATTACTTAAGATATTTAAATGAAACAGAAGCGACAAAATAGCTACATATTAGCTGTAATTCATATATTCTTTCCGAATTGTAAATCAATTAATACGAGTAGAAAAAAAATAATTTATTTTTGGGGGTGGTTTTTGCTAGCAGTGTTTGAATAATCAGAAAGTTAATTTAAGTGTATCTATCAGCTCCAAAACCAAGGAAGAATCCAAGAGCTAAAGCTAATCAGTTAACCGCCATCGCTAGAAGCACAAACTTGAGAAAGCTCGAAACTTGAATCCTCCAGCGAATTCGATCAATCATCACGCAAAACAAGAAATATCCTGAATAATCCAAGTTCCCACACCCGGGTGAACTTTCGCCGGACCGTGAAACGCTTATTGAAATGCACGGTCCGAAGTGGAAGTCACTTTCGGCAGGCCAGAAATAACAGTTCGGCGGACAACGTGCTGGGAATCTGTCGCTTCCTGAAACGGCCGTTCGAGATGCGAATTCGTAATTGGCACAGGGACGATTTCACTGTGTACTACGAGTCCCGCTGTAAACACAGCCTCGTAAAACGGACGGCCGACAGGAAGTCCTAAGTATCCCCGGCGACTGCGTACGCCCTGTACATTTACGATTCTCCGTTGCGCCCCGCGAAATGCCTCCTCGATCGACGGCGCAGCGAGAAACTCTCGTGAAAGCAGAATTTTATACACCGACGGGTATCCCTTTTAAACGGCGAGCGCTAACTTTTTAAACTCGCCGCGGGTGCACGAGTCAAAAACGATATTATTCCCGTCGCTCGACCGACTGTTTCCCTCATCGAACGGGCGAATAATATTCATGGGCGATCGCAGGTGACGAGGCTCCCGCTACCATCCTCCTAGCGAATAAAAATCGTCGTCACCGTGAAAAAAATTAGCGTCCGCGGCAGGTATGACGTGTGACCATATCGAAGAGCATTGTTCGCGAAATCTAGCAAAACTGAGCGAGATAGAACGACAGAAAAGAAGGGAGTGGGGAGGATGTAAAAGCGGATATGAAGTCGAACCGGGGCCGAAATATTTTTCGAAAAATATCGCGCGCGGTCTCCGGAGAGATTGGATGACTCGAAACATAACTGGAAAGCGAAAAAAAGGCTCGCGGCGAGGAGAGGGGCATTAATGCCACCACCAGTTGCAACGTTACCGCTTGAGTGTGCGACGGTCGTAGGGCTGTTGGCAGCGACACACATATCCGCGTGGCCGCGTAAAAAGGGGCACGTCGTCGCGCGATGAATATGCATGAGCGTCAAATGATAAAATCGTACGTATTTCGTGGCGCACATTTCCCCCCTCGAGGCTCGGAGGGGTTCTGAAAAATAAACCGCGACCGGGCACGAAACGAACGAGCCATTAGTGTCGATACACGATGTCTAAAAACCACGTCGGCGATGGCCAGCAGCGAGATCGACGTTTTTATACGTTTTTCCGCGGCCCTGTTAACGGCGTATCCGGTGATCCGGCGGAAACGAAGCAACGACAATGGCCGTCGCGATTTACGATGCCCACCGCCGTCCACTCACGCTGTCTTCAAATGCGAGGTTCGCTGCGCGGGATTGTTACGCTTCAAACACGCTTGCACGACAATTTGAGGTCATTTTTACGCTGCTGGTAGTTTTCAGCGTAATATACATATTTGTTACGTAATTGAGGACGCTTAGACATCGAAAGAGTTTTTTTTTCTACTGATTTATCTGGGATGAAGTATAGAGGGTAATGTAGAAATAGATAGAAAAAGGCTAGCGAACAAAAATTTGAGATTAAAACTATGTTGCAATATTTGAGGCGTTTAGAGCAAAAAAGTACTAACACACACTTTTTGCGAAATTGAGTTAGTAGCAATAATGTATTCCAAAAGGTTGTACTAATCTTATAAAGTAGGAAAAATTATTTTTTGTTCAATGTGGGTTAGTCGTCTTCGACTTCTATTTGCTAGTAGTACTCTGTATATAAGTATATAGGAAAGATTTAATGCTACTTGTGATCGATCACAAAAGTGTACTTTTGTATATAGTTCTATTCGGTATTTCAAATACACGTTCATTTATCTACAGTTCATAAAATTCCACATTAATCCCACGAATCCTGCAATATTACCTTGTTAAACTACTTTTTTCTAAAAAATCATAGCATTTTTTCCACTCGCAGAATTTTTATTCGCTAAATCGAGTAGCAGCCTTTTGTACCTTGCTAGGGGAGCTCCCGTATATCAAGCTCCCGGCAAGTAATAAACGTCTTTGGTGGGCTCACACGGTATTTCCTCGTTCGGGATTCGTTATCAATTGGCTGAGGATACCGTTCACGAGGAAATACGAGCGGCGCTATTCTTCTTCCGGGTCCGCGCGTTCATTTCCTCCCGCGCCGCGTAATCCGCGGCAACTGCATCCGCCCCGGTGCACATGCGGCCGCTGGCACATGCACGCGCCGCGGAACTGACCTACGCGAGCAGCTGTTGCACGCACCCGTACCCTCGATCGGACTTTTCACTCGCAACCCCTTTTCCAGCGTCTCACCCTCTTCCTGTGTCCCTCTCTCTTCGCCACCCTCGACGCCCCACTTCTTCCCCTCCACGCCTTTCAGGAGCCTTCGTTTTGAATCGACTTCGAATGGACGGCGATTATGGAAAGTATTTGTACTAATGATGCCTACTAATGAAGCAGATAGATGTTCAAGTGGTAGCTACCTACCTTCCCTTTTAAATGATGGGGTGAAGTCAAAATAGGGTGAACATTAAAGGTGGTCGCTCACTAGACAGAACGGAAGCGAAGCGAAGCGCGACAGCCACGCATCGCTCATATGATAGAACAGCAGCGACCATGCATCGCCCATATGATAGAAGAGCGCCGACGAACTTCGGTTCGGTTCCGTTCGGCCTAGTGGGCGATAGCCTTAAAGCGTGCTATTTGCTTGGATTTTGATCAATAGGAAGCTGGATTTTTGTTGAGGATTTAATACTTGGGATTCTCAGAAAGCATATTTTCTGTTTGAAAATCTCTACCAAAAGGCTATAAATCTGAACACTTACTTCCGAAATTACGCAAGAAAAATAATACAAGAGAAAAGGAAGAAGCATTGCAAAAGAGAATAGGTTGAAAGGAGGAAAGAAAGATGAGCGACCGATAAGGAAATGAAATATCTCTCGGATGGCAGCCACCTCTCGCCAAGAATCTCGAAACGACCGCGCGCCTCCGAACTTTCAAGCGACAGCTTCCCACACGCGAGGTCTCCGCATCCAGGCGACAAGAATTATAAAAAGCAAGGGGATCGGTTGTTGCGCATCCTGTTCGCCGGCGGAGAAGGAAAAAAGAAGGTGAAGGGAACATTAAAGTCTTTCTTCTATCACCCACGCCTTGCTCCTCGCGGCGTTTGCCTCTGTCTGGCGGAGCAACCAACGTCAATTCCTCTCTCCGCTGAACGTCTCACGGAATTTCACGATGCCTCCCCTGCCCCGCCGCCCCCCGCGCTTCCCAGCCGCCCGCTCCCACCCTCTCCACTTCTCTCTCTCATTCATTTCAACGTTCCTGGCGTACTCCAGCGGGGGCGGCTCGTTAAAAAAATCAAAAGAGAGAAAATAATTATGAGTACACGAATCCACCCTCGTAACGGTCGCTAGTCAAAGCTCACGTGACCCGGGGCTTTCGACCCACCCCTACCCCATTGGTCCACTTTCACGGTAGGTCTCGACACGATTTCGTGCCCGCCATGCGTAACGAAAGAAACGCGGCGGGTAGAGAGGGACGGAAGGAGAGCGAAGGGGACCGGGGCGAGAGAGAGAGGGAGAGAGGACGGCGGGGGAAGCAAGGCGAAGGAAAACGGGGGTGGAAGCGAAGAGAGGGAGAGAAAAAACGCGCCGTTCCGAGAAAGGAGAGGAGCTGCTGGCAAGGCGGGATCGATACGCGCAGCGTTCGAGCTTTCCGTTGCGCAGTACTTAGAGCCCTTTTCTAGAAATTAATCGATAGGTGAAACATCCGAAATACCTTTCACGCAAGGTCGTTTCCCGCCAGCACCACCGACGCAGCCCACGCTCGCCTACCCCCCTGGCCAAACCAACTCGTTCCACGTCGGTTCAATCACCTGTTACGGTTTCAGAGAAATTTCCGCTGGAAAACCGGGCCCTTGCGCGGCTTCGTTCCGTTAAGTTTCTCGGGAAACGCGTCAAATACTGGCTTGATGGAGAGGCAAGCGCGTGGAGAGGGAACGCGAGGAGGTACGGGGTAGGGAAGCTCTATCTAATATAAAAATAGTGATATATCTTCCTAAAATAGGTAAAATTGAATTAAACCACCGTCTATAAATTAATATTAATGCAACCTCCCTGTACATTTAAATGACAGTGAGTTTCCCATGTCAACACCCCATTTCATATCTCTCCCTCCGTCAATCAGTCGCCAGTCACCACTAGCTCTCAACAAATTGGTTAAAATCCTCTCCTCAGGATTGTTCCGATCACGTCACTGCCATTTTTCGACCAACGTCCTCGAATTCCTTCGCCGTTACTCCGAGCTGTTACACGGAACTGTCACCAGGATATTTTTCTCTCCAACAAGCTACGTAGTACCTATGAATTTCGCGTCACTTGCCGATTGAACGTGGCCGAGGTTTCGCTTGGAGGACAACGGAACGGACGCGGCCACGGATCGTCACAGCTGTCGGCACCGTTGTCTCATTCACCGCGTGTACTCTCCGTCGTTCTATGAATAGATCGGCCGATCGTAGCGTCTTCGCGATCCATTAAAGCGGGGCCGCTCTGATCTCCGTCGCGCCCGAGATTCTCGCCGAGGAGGGGGCGCAGGATCGGGGGCTTTTGACCCCTTTCGAACACGCGGGCCGTTGCGTAACGCTTGGCACGGCCGCGCGTTATATCGAACCGGCTACGCGGCTCGATGCTCGCGAGACAAAACGCGCGACGTCCGAGCGATTTGGATAATTGCTGGCGTTGCGCAACAGCCCCCGCGAGCGGATCAACGGATCAAAGGGGGATTGCAAGGAAACTGAAGGCTGAACGCCGCAGCGGTTGTGTCACATCAGATTCTGTTTACTTTATCGTTTTCCTCTGTTATTGCGTTTGCCCTCTCCGAACGCTGCAACTTTTTCTTCGCCGCAGCTGTTTTGCGCGATTTAAAGTGACAGACACTTTGATACGCAGTTCTGCCGAGTGAAATTTAAAATTAATGCATCGTGACGTTTTCACGATGTTATTATGCTCGTAGCGCTTAATGCGAATGTCGTTTCCTTTTATTATTCACGGTCGAGGAAGATTTCCGTGCTTCAAGACGGAAATATTGCTCGTAGATTATTCCAGCGATTTCGTAATTAATTTATTACCAAGCGTAAGCGACTGCACCGCGCCTTTACGCGCGCATTTCTCAAACTTTCGGCGCGCGAAATCTCCTGCCGTGACTTTAACTATCCGTGAAAGTTTGGAAAGTTTGGCGGTTTCTCTCGGCTTTGGCCAGGGGCCATTAGCGCGGGGACACGGGGCAACCTCGATGGCATTTGGAATTTAACGGACGCGCGAAAATGCGCGGCCGATGGGCTCGTGTGCAATTTTATGCAGCCGATGCGCGCGTGCCACTATCGCGCTTCATTCACCGCGATCCAAAACGCCTCTGATGAATCCACTGTGGAGAAATGCGGTGGCGTTTCGTCAGGGAATTCTCATCAGATCGATTTTTAACTGGAATATCAGTACGAGGTATTTAATCATCTCCAAGATATTCTGCGCCGCGTGTAAAAACAGACTTAAGTAGTTTAAGGGGAGGTTCTGGTCTAAATGTCGACTTTTTTTTATTTAATTTTTCGAATGTTCAACCTTTTAGGAAAACGTGTTTAAAAGGATTTATTGAAATTCGCAAAATTCCCGAAGTTATAGGCATTTGAGTAGCGGCAAATGCGTGGGTGACAACCGGCCACTCGGCGCTCACGTAAAACTTTAAACGCGTTTTTCTCGAAACAGTGCTCTCAAAACGGTGGGGGCTGTATCTTCAAAAGTTATTATCCGATTCGTCTGAAACTTTTTTTATTTTGAAGATTATTCTTTTTTCTAGGGGGGGAACTAAAAAAAATTACAAAAGGTTGAAAATTTATAATTTTCAAAGGCGATGAAAGGACGAAAAATACAGGGAAAAGTGATTTCAAACGTGAAGTGTCGTTATTTTCTAAAAAAAATGACACTTTTGTAATTTTTTTTTAGTTCCCCCCCCTAGAAAAAAGAATAATCTTCAAAATAAAAAAGGTTTCAGTCGAATCGGATAATAACTTTTAGAGATACAACCCCCACCGTTTTGGATCAATTTTTTGACGCTTTAACTTTAACGACTCCCCAGGGCTGTCTGCACTGATTAATTATAAAACAAAAAATATATTTCTATAATTTAAGACATCCTTAATACAATGCAACAAGTCCCATTAAATTATACACAGTAGTTTTCCTTTAATTAATTCCTAAAAATCACCTATTTTTTGGGGCTCTAGACCAGAACCTCCCCTTAAGTCAATAATTTAAGAATCTACTACCTTTGAGTCGAGTTATCAGAGTAAAATTAAATAATCTTCTAACGTAGAAGAACAGAAAGGGTGGCTTTCTTAAAAAATAGTGTCCAAGATAATGCGAAGCTAATAAGAGAAGAGTGAATAGGAGAAAACTTAGTGTCCATCCTGTATGAAACCCTTCACCATACAGACGATCTCCCAGCATAAGGAGCAATTATCATTCATACAACGGAGGCTGATGAATCTCGTTATGGTAGATCAACGCGCACGGCGTCGAGAAATCATGATTTCCCTGCTTTACCACCCACATCTGCCTTCTCCAACCCGACAGCTCTATTGTTGCATTATCTTCGGCCACTGACCACGTCGAGATTAAAGTTTTAAAGTTCCATGCAGAAGCCCGAGGAAGAGGCTAGAAAACTGACGAGCACTGGTGCTGCATGCGACTGGAAGCGTATAGCGTCGCGCAAGGGCGTGAGCATCGAGGGACACTAGAGCCAGTATGGTTTCTGTATTTCTGTTTTCGCTGCTTCTAGTGAGATCGATTTTCACGAAGAATTCTACAGTTTCTTCGATACAATGAAGGAAACAATTTCTGGGCTGTCTTGAGAAACCAAAGCCATTCGCATGGAATATTTCCCGCCTCACAGTTGTCAGAACTCCGAGCATCGAGCCCCTCGCGATAAATTCCGTTCGCCGAGTCATCCTGCCAGCACGGATCAACGCTGCAGTCGGCGCGGATCGATGAATCACGGACGCACGACCACGGCGACGAGACGGTGAAGAGGGTTTCTACGCCAATGGTTTAAGTCCTCGTTACACACAGCTCCTGAGTTCATGAAAGTTCCATTGGAACGAGGCTCGGCCGGGCTTCCAGCCGACCGTCTGTATTTCCGCTTCTCTCTTACGCTCCTCTCGTTGTCATCATCGTCGTCGTTCGTCTCCCTGGATTCACGGGCTCGCGTCGCAACTATGAAAACACTCCAGGATCTCGGGGCAGACGAGGCGCTCCGCGGCAGATGCTGGGAACACCAGCGCCACCCCCTTAGCTCCCCTCAGCCATCACTTTATTGGACGCGTCGTATTAAGTCACGTACGAGCCATCGAATGGTCGCGATCTGAACGTGCATTCGAAATAATTCCCCGCTTCGAGATTGGTCCAATTGCGATGGAGTATCGCTCCAAATATTTAGATTGGCCCCTAGTCTCGAGGTCCCGTCGAACTCCGCGCCGCTCGACGACCCGTGTTTCCTGCGGATTCCGAGTCCACCGTAATGGCAAGATGGAGGAGGAATGCTGAGTGTTTCGGGACGCGGTAGATCGTTTCCTTTGGAGCTCCCGTTGAATGGGCCAGGGGAACTCTCCGTGATGGAGCGATCGCGTTTGAAGAAGTGCGGCGCTGGTAAAACCGTGGAGCTTTGGATATCGTGCTTGACCCCCGTGTTCACGGTGATTTTATCCGACGCTCACGTCCCTTCGGGGCTTGCGCTCGCGGCGAAAGGAATGCACCGGACAGCCGAAACCCTATACAATGGCCAAAGTGCCGCGTCCCTCGTAGTTTTCCAACGAGTCAGCTCCCACTGTCGGTCCCCCGGATCGCGATAGAGCGAAACACGAGACACGAAATAATTATCAGCGCAGCGACAAGCAGCCGCCTTGCTCGCGGTTCCCCTTTCAGTTTCTGCGAAATTGATGCCTCGTGTTTCCATCGAATTAGCCCCGCTACGCAGAAACGCGTCCGTCACGTCGACTGTCCTTTAATTACCGGTGGAACAGTCGTCCTCGCTTTGTGCCAATTTAGTGGTAGGGAGAGGCTGAGGCGAAGTCGAGGAGTTACAGAGGCATTACTGTTAGCAGAGCTAGCGATCTCGCAGTTTCACACTCTGGATTCTAGATTCTAGATCAAGTATTGGATATAAAACAGCAAATGTGTACTACTCAACTTACCCTCGCAATATTCATCCATTAACGCTTGAATTTGAAGCGGTGGTCTCGCGCAAATGACCCATCCATAATTAAAATTTTAAACGAGGTAGTAAAGCAAATTTAATATCCCTTCGAAAGGACGGGGAGTACGAGGGAGTTCAATTATACCGCTGGTAAACGACTCGCGTTATACTTCCCTACATTATCGAAGCATTCATCGAAGATGGAAACGTGATACGAGGGTGGAAACGGAGCAGCTGTACAGCGCTGGAAATCGTATCTTTCGCATAGATAAGTGCTCGCGATTAACGTGGATGCGACACTTTCGTCCAGGAAGCGCGGTCTCGTCGATCCAGAAATCGTTATCTGTTTGGACGTTTCCTCGCACCCCAGTCGGCTTCCTCTCCCCCGTCCAGCACAAGGGGTGGTGCTTCGACAAATCGTGCAGTCAGTAGGGGAACTAATTACACCCACCACGGAAGGACGATTCGCTAACGAGTTTCCGGGCGGTGCTCGCGACCGATTCGCGTCGGAATTAAACCGACTGCGTCGACGACACACGGTCAACTCTGGCCCGAGGATAAACGTCGCGACGTCGAGCTGGCTTAATCTCCTTCGTTCAGGTCAACCACCGTGTTCCCTTTTTTTTAGGAGAAGTTTTCAACGTGGTACGTTGGATCTTGAGTAGGAAAATATTTCTTGACTCGACGTAGTGAAGAATTGAAAGTAAACAAGTGGTGGTTCCGTGATAAGTCAGACGAGTGGGATTATTTTGACTTCGATTGTCTGGGCTGATCTATTTGATTTTGATAATGCTTCTGCGTCCACCGAAGGGAACCTCATGGCCCTGTGATTAAGAGGTGGTATTCGAAGAAGTGAACACGAGTGAAAATATTGACAGAGCGTGCATGTCAGGAGGGAGTGACTTATACAATAGTAAATAGAAGGAGGTGTTTCGAAATGAATCTGGAAATTTAGGATGACGTAGAAAAGCCGATAGGTTAATTGAGAACAGGTACACGAATGGTGGAAGCGATGACTTGCAAGGCTACAGCAAACACGGTTGTAAAGATAAGATAGAGGAGCTATGAACGGTGTCTTGGAAAATAACAGAGCAAAGAGGAATATCTTTCTGGCTACCTAAATTTGTGAAAGATGGTCGTAAGCAATAATAATTATAAAAGAGAACGATGACATTATCAACGACCATGAGACACACGTAACAGGGATGGTGACGTAAGAATAGGAAAGCCTAATTAGCGATAATGATACTGAATTATTCTCGCGAGCATTGAGGAAAACAGTTGGCGATGCTTCTGCAGGCGGCAAGAACAATTCGCCAGGCGATCCCTAAGAATTTCTGCGCTCGCTGGCGTTACGTGATGAACGCGAGATGATCTTTTTCACCGTCTGCGCGCTCCCCTTCCTGGGATAATAAAATTCCTCGCGAGCAATTAGCCCCCGTAACCGGCGGTTACCCGGCGAAATATAGATCGGGCCGACATAGATAATTTTCGAACTTCCTTGTTCGGGCTAATTCGACTCCGGGCTCTGCCGCCTGGATCCCCTCAGTCGTAACACGGGGCTATATATTACAGGAAGAACAACCCGAGGAACATCGATCCCAGTCTGGCTGACGTTCGTAGCATTATACCAGACACCCGCCAACTCGTGTACCCCGTACATGAGAGGGTGTTGATGAAGAGAGTGTCTAAAGAGTTCAGGGCAACGAAAAGGAACGTGGGCGAGCTCTAATCTAAGGTGACCATACGTCCGTGATTACCAGAGGCAGTCCCCAGAACACGATTTCTGTCCCCGGTAATTTTTGTCCCCGCGTTTGTCCCTAATTCTAAATTATTTGTTAAAAATTTTCGGTAATAGTTTCAGATTCTGTATTTCTTCTTTAAAGTTACAAAATAATTAAGGTCGCAAACAGTTATAGGGGTATAATTTGAGAAAAGCTAGTATATAGTGTGCCGAAATTTTCGAAATGTTAGATGGTAGTTATCACACTATTTCTGATCAAGAAGATAATTTTTTAAGTTCTCACAGTCAAGGTGAAAACAAGGTTTGTAACGAATATTCGAGAATTCGAATTTGAGATTCGAAAATTCGAGAATTCAAATTTCAGATTTGAATACTCCAATAACAAAAAATTCGAATTTGAGATTCTAATACTCCCAGTTATTCGGGGAAGCTATTCATATTCGAAATTATTCGAATATTTGCAGCTTTACTCACAGCCATCAATATCGAGCGGTTATCCAAGAATCTTGAAGCTCTCTCGCTGGCCTATACCACACACTACCAGGCAAAGGTTCAGGAAACGAAGTGGAACAGACATGCCAGTAACTTCGATCAACAGAGAAAACAAGGATGATCGCAGCGAAGTTGCCCGAAATATATTCCCACTTCCGTAGAATAAACGCCGCTGGTTCGACGTATATTTTAATCCACCGCGTTTAATCCGGCCGGCGTCCCAGAACGGTCCAAGCGAGCGCCGCGAAACGAAACGCGCGAATAATACCGTGGAACAATAGAGAAGAAGCTTTCCGCCTCGCCGTACGGTCGCTCACTTTCCAGAGGATAAATTCTGCCGCGCGTTTCCACGGCGAAGCTCGGAAAGGAAGGATAAAAATACACGGAGTAGGTGAAAAATCGTATTCTTGGTGCGAGTATGCACGGAAACGGAGCGCCACGAATTCCTCGTGAGAAAATCACCGATTGCCTGCCCTTATTCGCCAATTATGGCTTACAGTTCACCTTAATGGTGGTCTTCGTCCCCCCGACGCCGTTAACGTCTCGCTGGATTGCGTCACCGATAGCAAACGGCAAATAAAGTTATCCACGGATGAAGAAATCAGTCTGCGAACGGAGGCCTGCTGCTCGGGCGAACTGGAATCGAGCAACTCGACAATTAGCCGCGATTGCACGGCTCAAAGTCGACGGGCTTCGATCGGGGTGTCTATTTCACGTTCGAGCTAATACCAGACATTTCATATTCGATCGTAATACTTCCCGATGCTAATGGAAGAGGATAATCCGCCTACCCTTGTCCACTCCAATTTTCACCGCCGCCTTCATTTCACAACTTCGCGTGCGATAATTGATTTTCCTTTCAGTTTCTGCTTTTTCATGTTAATGGACAGGAAATCCTGTACGTAGAGCAAGGCTACCGCTGTGCATTATCGATGAGCAATTTCGGTCACGTATCCTGCGTCACCGTGGTGGTAATTTTAAAGTTAATTAAATTTACGAATTTCTTTGACGTAGATGCTTTGGAACTGTCGGCGGATAATGTACAGAGTAAAATAAAAGTTTCATAGCGATTTGGTCGTCCAAAATTCGGTTAATTAGAGAGTTCAGAGTTGCCTCGGAAGACGGAGCAATTCCCACTCTTTGTCTTTTATTTATTTACTAGCTTACCCGCTACCCGGTTTCAACCGCGAATTATTATTATTGTTTATTATTTTAGATAGCATATTTATAAATAGCCTATAATCTAATCTAGGACGTGTTTAATATATATTCAAAATTTAATTAAAATCCGTTCAGCCGTTTAGGCGTGAAAGAAGGACAAACAAATAGACAACGTTTCACTTTTATATATTAGTAAGGATGTCATATCACGCGTCTCTATATCACCAATTTTAGTATATAAGATGGTGAAAAGGCGAGGCCAAGCTGTAGTTTTTATTAAACCTAACCTCTCTATAACTGAGACCAGAGTATAACATTTGAATACAAAAGAAAGAGACAAGAATACAACTAATCTAGAACTAAACTATAAACTAAAAACTAAAACTGGGAATATTAAAAGCCATGCACGTCTCCCATTACACTCCGTAAAGAGTTTACACCTCAGCGCGAGAAAAATACATTTCACCAGAAATTTCACATTGAATTTCGCAGCAAGATTCATCGCAGATTTCCACGAATCCCGACAAGTATCTCGTCGATTCCCCAGTGAAAGCTGTGACCGTTACTTGCATCGCCTTCCGCACGCACGGAGCCTCGTGGAAAGTGGAAACGCGTGGCCACGCGCGCGTGGGAAATGTTATTATTGTGCTGCATTCCCGTGGCGGAATACAGCGGAGCTAAGAGGAGCGGGCCCACCACGAAATTGCTCTCCGCCGTTTGATCATAATCAAATCGTTCCACCACGGGCTAAGCCACCTAATGGGACGCGGAGCCCTGGCATCTCTCGACTGGAAAATTTACGAACGCCTGTTTCTCCGCGCGAAACCGCCCCCATCGCGAAGGAATGTTCCGCGAGCTCGCTGTACCGTCGCTGTTAAATTAATGCAGTTTCTGCCATTTAAATGGCATAACGCGCACGCACTATCGCGAACTCCCGCCCGCGGTGATTGAAAGGGAATCGAATCGCGAGCGAGCGAGGTCGATGGGTGTACAGCATCGACGGTGAACGAAAAATCCGGCTGCTATCCTGTAAGTGAACGCGCACGATCGTCGAGGAGGATTTGCGAGCGATATCGATGCCTGCAGTATGAAATTTATTGCTGAGTGGCGTGGATCCTGGATTCAACGGGTACGATTCTTTCGGAGCGTGTGTTTACTGGCGGAGTAACTTTGTTTGTAACTTCTCTGGCTACCAGGCAGATTTTCCGTTGGGAAATATTTGTAGACTCTGATTGGAAAATGGGTAATCAGTGGCGGTATATACTTTTAGCAATATTGGAAATATTACAACTGGTTTTTCTATGCTGTCTTAAAAATAAATGAAATACCTATGCTTCAGCAATGAATGTAGATCTTCTTTTGCAAGATAGCAAGGGTCAAGCAAACTCTTGAAAATTAAACGGAACCCTCTGAGAGGCCTAATTACCTCGAAGGCGAGCTTCAAAGGCGCAATTATCAGAAGAACGTTCTGAAAGTCGCCGTATCTAATTGCTCCGGTTAACGTTTATCACTTTGATACAGCCGCTTTTTATGGATCGGCTCATTATCTGCACGTAGCAGCGCGCGCTGGCCGAGCTCCCTCGATCCTAAAATAGGCAAAGAAGCTGGCGGCACCAAGGCCGCCCTCGGGCAAAAATGATCGTAAAGTTGCGTAACCTTTTGCAAAATTCCTTCCACCGAGCGCTCGCCTGCCTTCCTAGACGCCGTTCCCTCGTTCTTTCACCTTCGTCGTCGATCCGGAGATCTTGTCTCTGGTCGACGCAGGCTGAAGAACGTCAGGAGAATTCCTAGTCGAGCGTTCGTTGCTGACAGCACTCCGGCGGTCGTAAAACCTCGGTAAAATCGGTCGTTCCGTTGCACCGGCTAGAGGCCTCCGAAAATATCGAGTGCTTCGAAGGTGGCAAGTGAATTTATCGGCCACCGTGTTTACGATCGGGCGGAATTCCACGGGAACGCGCGAGGAAAGCCGGGCGACAACGAAGGGGTTCCAGATGACGGAAAAATTTGGGACTGGGGGTTACGGAGTTAGCTTGGACATTATTCATACTGAACATTAATATTCTTTGCTATTACTTCTATCCATTATACCGGGGATACATCTACAAAGTCACGGAGCGTGAAAATGGTAACAAGTCGAAAGCAAAAGGTAAATTCAGTCACGAATTGAATAGTGTTTCAATTATCTAAATTAAGAGCTTCTTCAAAAGATAATCTTTGATAATTCTTGATTGTTATTTAATGGATACAGAGACCTTCAAACTTACGTATATATAAAATACTTATAAGTATTAGGACACCTACTGTATTTCTACAAAATTCCTTTTAATTTAAAATATGGAATAAAGTAAAATTTCTTAGAGTTCTTCAATAAAGCAGCAATTTTTTTCACAATAATTATTACCTATTCCACACACACTAGGTGTCTGAATATTTATGAACGGCAGTGTACTCGGAACATTCCCTTCACGTTGAAAATAAAAAACCCGCCATGTGTGTCGAAACAAATCAGTGGGGAACATCAGTTCGCTGCCTGCAGTAGAAAAGCATCGAGCGGCCATCAGAACCTTCCCACCAAGAGATCGCGCCACCACGGGGCAAACTACGCGTTACGAAACGGCAGTCGTAATTTCGCGAGTCCACAAACTGGTTAAGCCTCAGATAAGATATCGAGCACCGCGCTCGCAGATTTTATCGCGTCCTCTCTTAGCATATAGATCGAAGCAATACGGCGAAGAAGCGCCAACAGGCGTAGTCGATGCTCCCCCGCATTGCCCCCCGACCCTCCAAGCAACCCTAAACCGTGACAGGATTCTTTTTTCGCCCGGCTGCCTCATAAAACTTTCCAGCAACGAACCTCGCCCGAGGATCGTCTTCGGATCGCCGAAGTGTCGCTCCGAAAGCAAGAGGAAATAGGCCCGGCTGAAAAGTTGGACGGCGGAAAACGCGCGAGCCTCGGCATCGACGCCGCGGTTATATCGGTTCCCGCTACTGGCGTCACGCTTCTATCTGCTCCGCGTTGAAAACGACCACTTATGTAATTTACATCCCAGAACGCGCGACATGAATTTTAACGCTCCCGAGAAGCACGATTATTGGCGCTGAAATGGTTACCCGGAAGTGGCTGAAAGAAAATCACGATCTAAGAATAAACGAGTCAGAAATGCAAATTCTACGCCGTGGCTTTGCTGACTTTTGGTAGATCTCGAATGCTAGGCGTAGCTACAAGAACATTCTAAAATCCTGAAATTATTCTGCGGCTACCAAAAGGAAGAAGGGGGATCGAACGGAGGTTCACTCTATGTCAAGAACGAACTGTCTCCAGCAACCGTATCCACGGTCAACGGCGTGCGATATCGATGATGTAACCCGACCATTCTCCGCGAATCGGCGCGCACGTCGTCCCACCGCGCGCCTACTCCATTCGACTTTCTCTCGCGACGAGTAAACACGACGTCTCAGACTGTGCTAAAGGCAGTGGCAGCTGGTCCGCGCTCGCTGCCGAGGAATTTGCATTTTTATTGGAACCTTACGTCCCACGGAAGAAGACGGACGGATATCGCTCGTTGCCCGTGATTTCGCCCGTCGGAATCTTCCGAGTTTCCTGTCGAGATCCCCGCGCCACTGCCACGAGCCTCCTTCGTGTTTCGGCGAAAACCTTCGCTCGCCACCTTCGAATTCCAAGCGAAAAAGGTACACCTCTGTCAGCCGCGCGCACCGGAATTTACATAAATTTCCCATTAGCGGGCGAGCAAGCTGTATCGACCGCAGGCGTCGCTATCGGATCTTCTTCAAGGCCTGTGGGTAGGAGACGAGTACGCCGCTGAATGCAACGCGGCCTTGGATCGGCAGGGATCGCGGAACACCGTTAAGAACCGCGAAGAACCGTTGAGGACACCCAAGGACCACGAACGAGTTCTAGCCTACCAGCTGCTAGGCTATTTTTGAGGCTGCCTGGAGCAAGTTAGGCCTGTGTAGACGACGCTGCGAGAAAACCTTCGGCTACTTTCGAACAGTGACGGCATCGCTGCTTTCCTCGGCGATTCTTCTCGCTCCTTTTCATATTCTCTCTATGCTTCTTCGTCTTTTTGGAGATTGTATGCTGGGGTGTAATGAGGGTGAACCTATTTATTTACAGTGGCGGATGAAGGTATTGGGAGACTCCTTAAAATAGAATGACTTTTTTAATATTGGTCCAAATGAGTTGAGTTTTTTTTTAGAATGTAGAAGGATTAGTTTACTAAGTAGGTGGTGGGTTTTGTTGTGCCGTAAACGTGACTTTGCCCGCCCGGGGTGACATTGCCCACTTTTCGGAAGAACTTTATCTTATTTTATTGTGAAGTAATTAGAACATATGGTGTTTTGTAATCGATAACAATAATTTCTCCAAGGTCAAACGAAAAAAAACAACGAATTCAATCATATGGTAATTTTTCAGTCAAAGTAAAAAAGTGGGCAATGTTACCCCGGCGGGCAAAGTCACCCCAGTTTACCGGTATTGAAAAGAAATTGCAATTGGTCGCTTAGTGAAGGTCGCTTTTCCAACTTTTTTATTTTAGCGTGTAATAAAAATTTACAAATTCCGTTTGTAGATTTAATTAAATGCTGAAAATTTTATCGAAATCGGTTGATACAGAAACAAATGGCAGGCTTCAAAATATGTAAAATATTTAGATTTATCACATTTGTAGGCAGAGAACTGTGATTCCCACCAGTTCTAACTGTTCGTAGCTCATAGCTGTGTTAACCGATGTCGATGAAATTTTCAGCATGTATGCAACTGACCTAAATCTACAAACGAGATTTTTACATTTTCACAACAGGCTCGGATAAAAAAGTTGAAAAAGCGACCGTCACTATTTTCTTCACTATTCCGACGAAACACGTTAACTGAGTAAACTAATCCGTCTAGATTCTCAAAAAAAAAACTCAATTTAAATAGGAGAAATCTTTAACGTAGAAGAATTTAGATCCTCCTTCACATTTCTCTTTCGTATTCCAAGGTTATCTTCAAACCTACTAAACTACTATTAACACGTGTTACACTATTTGGAAGCTGGCGGTAAATAGATCAGAAACAGAGAGACCAAAGAGATCCACAAATCAAGCTCAGCTATCAAAATGCAAAATTCTTTGACTCCATATAGAGTGACCCTACAGTGACATCAGCTTTCAACGCGAGTTGAACGACCCCCGTCTCGACGTCACATTTATTCATCGCCCCGTTCAGGCAATAACAACGACAGTCCACAGAGGATCTACTCCGAGCGCTCTTGATCGAGTGGAAGGCGTAACAAACGCGGTAACAAGTCACCTGTGTCGCGTGCGCCTGAAAAGTCCGCCGTTGCACGAGCCGCCAGAGCATTGTCCACGGACGGGCAATTAGGCCGTAAAACGTCTCCCTTTTCGTGCGCTTCTTCCCGCTAAAAGCCAGCAATTAATGTCCCACACGGTCGAGCATCGATTTTCCGTTCGCTGGACGGCCCGTTCTTCGACAAGCCACGCGGCTGATTTATAGCCCCGCGAATTTCCGTTCAGAAGCTACTAGGTCCGTCCACGGACAGGTCTCACGACTCCACTGGTTCCACCGGGGCACTTGGCTTCCAGCTCGTATATACTTGCTCTTGAGATGTCTCGCGATAGTGACTCACGCGGCCACGCACGTATATACTCACGCACGCCACGTCAGCCTAATTAACGATTATGTCTCGGCCGCTCGATTGGTTCACGTGGGAGCGCCACTCAGCCTTCTCGTCCCTCCGCGCGCCCCTTGCCACCATTCACGGTTTATTTATTTCTGGAAAAACACTGACGTGCAAGGGGAGCCTCACCCCCTTAGCAGCTAACGGCACCGTTAGTGACTGGAGTGACTAACCTGCTAATTGGGTCAGCAGAAATCTTGATTAAAGGCGAATCGACTTGCTTTGGTCGTTGTGAGGTGTTTCTGTGAAGATGTTCTGACGGTATATTATTCTTTCTGGAGTGAGGAGAGTATTTCTGTTAACGTGGAAATACCTTTAGATTACTAGCTTGGGAGACAAAAATGTGTTTGCAGGAATGTAGGTAGTACTGTAATTCCTAAAGGCCCAGTGTTAGGGGCGGGTTTGGAAATTTGGTGCCCCTAGGCTTGCTAACAAGCGTCTGCCGCTCACTCCGTGAAATATCAAATATTTTAATTTAAGAGAGTTGAGATAATTTTAAAAATAATTCAATATGACAACTCGCAAATGAGTTATTACTAATTTGCTCGACGAAACAAAAGTTCATTATTTGAAAAGTTGTCTCAAGCCTCTGTATTTCAACCTTTTCCAGTTTCTTTCGCCCAAAATTTCTGCCCAGTGTAAATTTTAACATGTCTAACTTGTATATTCAGCCACGCATAGAGCTGCAGCGGAAATCTGCGTTCGCATTGTTCAAGCAGTCGACCAACTTTCGCGCGTTTCGTGACGAGAGGTCGCCCCGCTGTCACCCACAGACCTGGCGATTCTTCGTGCGTGCAACATGGACTAATTTCCGGGGTGGTGGATTCTACGATTCCTGAATGTCGTTCCTGAATCCAGCCCCTTCTAACGTCCCCAGGCCCGTGCGAGTTTCAAACGGATCCGAATGTTGGATCGACAACGGATCGATCCGATGATCCTCCGAAATGGACCAGCCGCGTTGAAAGAAGATCAGCGCGACCGTGCTTAATTGAATTTCGCTCGTCCAATCAGACATTCAAATTTCGAGGCAGCTCGCGCCCAAGTTCCGCCGCGGCGCGGCCACCAACTTTTTCCATTTGCCGTCGGTTTGATTTTAATTGAATGCCGCCGTTCGCACGAAATATCGTTCGGCGCGGCCACGACGACGCCGGCCATCGATTTTTCCCGATTCATTTCGGAAAGTGGCGACCAGTCGGCTCCGCTTGTAGAGAGGCAGCGCGCGCGCGAGCGTCCCCGGGAATACATCGGGGGAAGTTCACGCACAGGCGGGCAACGGACGAGAAAATAGTCGCCCCCCCCCCCCCCCCCATTGTCGCTAATTCACTTTTCAGTTAAAAGACTCGAGTTAAATGGGAATGAGACGCGGCCGGCGGCAACTTCGGCCGAGTTCCCTGGACGTTTAATTAAAATCCTGTTCATTAGAAATTACCATATCCCGCGGCGCGATTATTGGAGAAGTAACTTTTGCCCCGGAACTTTCCGACTGGCCGGGCCCCATCGACCGACTGAGTCGCGATTCACCGGCGAGCAATCGGGCGAGCAGCGTTCCCTGCCGCCGATTATCGCGGAGCGTTCCAGCGATCGAACAATCGAACGACACCCTCGTCGACCAAGACGGGAAAAAGGCGAAGAGCGGGGCGCGTGCAAATTGCGCGAGAGAATCCCGTGGATCGACGCGAAATAAAATCGGCCGACGGGGCGCGGGGGCTGGAACTCTAGACGCGGAGAAACCGAGGGAGGAAGTGGAAACTTCGTAAAGCTTCCTGTTCTCGCCCCCGAGCCACCAGCCCCCCCACTCCCCCATAATCCAGCGATCTCGCTTGACGCGAACCATGGGAATCTTCCGATGAGGCTAATTTCCCCAAGGAAATTCCCGGGGATTGGGAAAATCAGTGGCCCAATCGATTCGGCGCGCACTCGCTCCCAGAGAAATTATTCATACTCGATAAAGAGCGTAGTCGTTTGACGGGACGGCACCTGTGGAATCGCTGCGAGATTCCCCTCCTCTCCCTTCGCGATTTTGTAAACTGGAGACGATCATTACAGTCTTTCTTCAAATGTTGCGAATAATACACTGTCAAGAAAAAATAGAGACGGTTGCTAAGGGAAACGCAGAGTTCAATGTACGAGTATAGACTGTTTAAGTGTGAACGAAGATAACTTACAATTAGCAGAATTGGCAACTGTTAAATTTTTCTTTTTATTATTATTGTTATCAAGCGCCTTTACTGTACAAAGAAAATAAGCAAGATAAAAGAAGAAAGAACACGAGTATCGAAAAGAAAAGTTCAGTATAAAGACTGTTTTCCAGTCTAACCTAAATTTAAATTTGGAAAAAAAACGAATCCCTTCAACTACGCGTTTCTCTCCTATCTTTACACTCGAGGGGTGAATAATGATCCTCGATAATTCATTCAATCTGTCCCTCCACAAATCTCCTCCTTTTTCGCTCTAAACGGGAGCTACAGTCTCTAGAAGTCTAGAAGCTACCCCGGCACCCGCCAGCGGAGGCAAAGATAAAAATGGCATTCGAAGAACGGCCAGACCGCGTAAATTGCGGCACAATGAAATCTGTTAGCCCGCGAATCTCTAAATTGCCGACAATGTTCCTGGTCCTTGCAGAGTAACAGCGTCTTGGCCGGCCTCCGCGGCGTAAGAACACTCATAAACTGCAGCTTGTTTGTCTGAACGCTTATAAAAGAGAATTAAAAGGCCCCCCCATTCTCCTTGGGAGCTCGCTCGGAAATAAGAATTCCGAGGCATTTACAAAGAGGGCAGTTTGCGTTTGAGCGCGGCCACGAGTGTACCTTTGAAATGAAAAATCGTCGGATTCCGCGTCCTGTATTCTTCCTCCCTCTATCCTCTCTGTTTCAAGAGGCACTCGGCGGTGAGCTTGGAATTTTTCTCCCCCTCCTTGCCCGCGATCACGGCCGTCGTCCTCCCGTTATAGGTATCATTTATTCGCGACGCAGCTAACGATTTGGGCGATCGTTGGAGGATCAGATACGCGACAAAGGGATGGTGGTCGTACCGAGACCTTTCGTGCGTAATTACGTTCATCGACACTCGTACCGAGTCGATAATGAGCTTAAACGGGCCCAGCGAGCCGTGGAAACGCGATCGGCATTAATTGGCCGTGGTTCTGCGTAGTCTCGACCAGTAAGCTCGTCATCTTCCAGGAATGTTAATCGCCTTTGGGTATTAATTCGAGGCACCCGTGTCTCGTTCGAGTTCTTCCTTGGAGCATCTTGCACGGGGAATAAAAATCAGAATCTTTCGAATAATAGTGAGGATAGGTACATGATGACAAGCGCACAAGAAGAGTTAGATAATAATAATAATAATAATAAAAAATAATAAATCGTATTTATTCCCTATTTCTTTTTAACAAAATATACAGAAAATAATAATAATAATAATAATAATAATAAATCGTCTTTATTCTCTTACAACAAAAAACAATCGAAACAACGTAGAATGGTTAGTAACACTAATACAGAAAGGGCGAGGCTCAGCGTCGCTGTTGTTATGCCTAACCCGAAACAGATTCAGAAAAAGTAGTGTAGAACAAGAATGAGAATGAGTAATGAGTAATGAGAATAATGATCGCAAGGTAAACTTATATTACCCCGTAACCGCGAAACGAGGGAAATGAAATCGAAGAAGATTAAAACACTGAACGTTGGTGAAATCAACGAAGGAGCCGACGATCCGCAACGAAATCTCGTTTCCACAGATTACCCAACTATTGAATACTTAAATAGAGGATGAAGGGCAGGAAGTAATTCCGGGAGAAATATGAAATCGCGAAAGTTCTGCCAACTATTCCGCTTACATCGAACCTTTCCTCGACTCCCCCCGTGGCCGCCGGAAGTTCTGCGAAAGAAGTTTCGAAAAGGAGCAGCCGCGCGAATCTTTCCACCGCCGCCGGATTCATTCTTCTCTCCCAATTACAGGCTCGACTTGCCCGTGAAAAATGGCTCTGGTTCTCAAAGAATCGCCCGAAGACGCCGCTAAAGAGCTCGCCGGGGGGTTGCGTTTTAATGATTCACGCGTGCCGCGGTAAGTAACGCGCACCCTCCGAGCATCCCCGTTAAATTTGATGGAAATCCACTTTAAACGTTACGAGCGCCGTTCCGCGGGACGATGGTAACAGCGTACGATTGCGATTGAAATTTTTATCGCTCCCTTTCCCTCTCGATTGGTCCATCCACCCCTCCCCCGCCGATCGATACTCGCCGTGCTTTTCCCGTGTCCCGAAATCCACGCCGCCGGTCTAGATTTATACAGCATGGCCGATTATAATGGCGAATCTGCATGACAAAGTGTCTCCCAGGCCTATTCCTGTCTGAGTGGATTGAGTCGCTGTTCGAGGCTCCTTCGAGAACTCCATTTACCATTTTTATGCTTTCGCGGGTGGGTGGCTTTGGAAACAAACGCCAGTCGACTGCTTTAATTGGTCCGGCGATCGATGTCGCGACCTTGCGACTGTAGCAAGAATCTAATGGAGAAAAAGAGCTTTAAGTAGTAATATTTTACTATTTTTTTACTAATGTCTTTTCTCTATTTTCTTCTCTTTTCGTCTCTTTTTCCCCCTTTTTCCCTTTCTTTTCTTCTCGTTACTTATCTATTCTTCTGTCATCATCTCCGTTTTCTCTTCTCTTCTCTACGCTTCTTTTTTCTTTTGCTGTCTTCACCTTTTTCTTATCACTTCGTCCTCTTTTCTTCTCTTCTCCTTTCTCCTTTTTTCTCTTCTTTTCATTTATTTTCTTTTCTGTTCTTTCTATTTCATTTCATTTTATTTGTAGTAATTTTAGTTAATTCTTAGTTTCCTATTGTTAAGGTTAGATTTATTAACAATTCCTACTGCTGCCTCGCCTTTACTATAATTTTACTATCTCTACATACATTATACCTTCTATTTAAAAAGCAATAAGGTCGCAATAATAATACTAATAACAATAATTTTACTTTTATCAACGAATAATACCATTATTCCTATCCAATACGGCACCGTACACCTCAACTTCTTGTTTGTTCCCGTCGAGTGAAAACTGCGTCCCTCCCCGTCAGGGAATAATCCACCGCTCGAAATCGGGTTCAAAAAAGTGATCGATATGCAGGACGAAAGCCAAAGCTGCAGTAGGTCAGCTGGTGCTTGCAACTTTTTTCATTTTGCCGCGACGACAGCCTGATTTTGGGACCGTGGCTGCCACCAAAGTTTAATTATTCGACGAAACGCGGCAAGTGGGGCACAGTTCGGTCAAGCGATTTCGTTTCGCGGACCCCAATCGGGTCGCGCCTCTCCCTAAGAGCCGGGCGGAATGCCCGTTTCAAGAGGCAGGCGAGTGTCTTTTCGGGGCGTGATCAGGTCTGAATTTAAATTGTAAATCGGTGGAAAGGCGGTGGCGGGGTGGTCGAGATGAGAACGCAACAGGCTCTCGTGGGCGCGTCTCGGTGAATCTGCGTCTCCTGCTGCACCTTTCGATGCATGTGCACATACGGGCGGAGGACAGACACGCGTGCACGCGTGCCAGTGACACGCGGCCAGAGATTTGCAACATTGTCTGGCACAGTCAGACAACGTCTCTTGCCCGATCGAGCGTGTAATCGACCAGCAGGGCGGCCCTCGGTGCACGAGCGCGCGCGCGTGTGTGCATGCACCGAGGGGGATGCTGCCGGCTTCGCCCCATCCCCGCTATTACGTCCTCCTGAAAAATGCGCTCCGCGAATGATACACTTTGCGGCAAGTGGGCCACGCGACGTCATGGAGCGCTGTAGAATTCACTCGCAATCCAGAGGGAGAGTGGCGCATGGTAAAAAATTGATGTGTGTTCCGGATGACGGTTTAGAAAGTTTGTATGACGGAAAAAGGGGAATTAAGTCGCGAGGGAAATTAATAATGATGTGAGTGTCTTTATCCAGAAACCGTGGACCTTCGCACGGAGTCTAATTATTATTACTTTGTTAAGTAGTTACTGGAGGGATTTGGAAATTTAATTCTATTTTGACACTAGGTTACAGTTTAAAACAACCCCCTTTTAGCAATAATTTAAATAGATCTATCATATTTCATAAGTATCCTTAGGTACTTGTAATTGTAATGGTGCAATAGACATTTAATAATAATAATATTATTATTATTATATAAATTTTACTCCACCTCCTATTCAGAAGACTTCCTCCACGAATTCTCCTTGATCAACAAATAGAAAATAGGCACTACAGGGTAAATTCGGTAAAAATACGTCTGCTTACTGTCCACGAAACTCGAGAATCACGCAGGGTCGACGCAAGAGGTGTTCCCTGCATCGCTGCTCTGCCCCTGACTGGTTCTGCTGAGGATCACCGTGAAACACTCGTAAGATCCTCGAGTGTCGAGGCTCTCTCGAGAGGTCGAAAGGTCGAGCCACGTTAAAAACGTTACTCCTAACTGACGAGCCGGAGCTATTCGTGCAACGGATGGACCATCGATCCTTGAAAGCGAATGGCAGAACGCTTCTGGGTCGCCTGATTCGGATTTTTCTGCCTTGAAAAGCTCCTGGCCTCGCGGACGTTTCCCGAGCGATGTGAAATTAATTCGAATTACGGGCGCAAAGGGGACCGCGAAATTTCATTCTTTCCGTTGAACAACCGTTTACCGGGCCAGTGAATGGCATAACGGAGTGTGAATGGCTTTCGTTAAAACAATTCGGATCTATGCTCGCCACTGTCACAGGGAATTAACAGCGGTTAACACCGACACCGGAACGCAACGGCGAGATCACAGGATAGGATTCCGACCTTCGTGTTTGTAGTAGTCGAATGCCGTTGGAGCATCCAGCATCTGAGGAATACAATCCCTTGACTAATTTAAAGACGAACAGGAGTTATGCATTATTCAAACCCAAACTATATATCTCATCGTTTGGTCACACCGATCTAAATCGTTAGTAGAATTTGCAGTTTAGTAAATACCTACCTATAGCACACTCAACTTTTTTGAAGTTAAAGTATAATCACAACGAGTCACGGCCACTAACACGGTATCTGAATAAATTCTTCCTTATCTCTCGACAATAATTTGTAAGCTTTTATATATAAGAAGCGTCTTTCGTTTGATAATAAAAATAAAATAAAAGAATAATCCCAACATTTCTCAGAAAATACATGGCTACGTGCCTTATCTACACTTGCTTAATCGAAGAATGAAGAATTCCTCCATGAAATTGTGACGTGCATCAGAAAACGATATCCCTATCTAAAATAGAGGACATCAAGAAAATTCCAAAGCATTCCTGCATTCCAGGAGGAAAATGAGGAGTAACAGTACCTCGTGCAGTGTTCATCCCTAAACCAGCATGGAAACAGGAACAGTTCAGTTGCAGCTAGCGACACGTCGCCTCTCCCAAAGGTTCTCCTGCCGTGCAATCTGTTTCAGCGATACTGCCGTGAAATACGGTACATTTACAAGGGTATCGAGTGTTTCGTTTCTTTTACCGGAGCTCACCAGAGTGCCACGGTCTCGCCGTGGAAATCGCGGAGCGTAACTCGATCTCGCCTACTAATTTCATGGAGTCGCAGCAAAGCGGCAGAGGAGAGGAGAAAAACCGTCGGGGAAGGGGACGCAAAAGGTTTCCCGGGAAACAGTGTCACAAAGCGATCCCAGGCGGGAGTTTCGATATTTTCCAGAAGTCTAGCATGCGGGTTATCGCGCCCAAGGAATAAAGAAGGGGCGGGTGGGTGGTTAAGAGATCCGTGAGCAAAACCCTACAACGTCGCCTTGTTCTCCCTTCTCGGGGCACGAACGAAACAATACCAGTAGTGTTCAATGCGAAAGTTTCACGATTCCCACTTCTCTCCTTCCCGTTCGACCCTTCACTGAACCCTCTTTCACTCAAGCGGCGCCCGCTAACGAAGACCAGAAACTCCTGGAACTAACCTTATTTGTATGGTAAACGCGTGTGAGCCGGACGGGCCTTGGGTAATGAATGCGTGCGTCTGTATGGGAAATGAATGAAGTCATTCTCGTGCATAGGCGGGCGACGCACGCGCGCGCGCGTAACCCAGAAGAGTAAAAGAAAAGCGCCGATATAGCGACGGGGGACATTGAGGTGGGAAGGATACTTTGCTGGATGTGTATACAGTTGGTGGAAAAGATTTGGGGAAACACTTGAGCCACTTTCGAGTGGTATATACAATGATAAGCTTTATGTCCACGGACTCAAAATGTAAATATATTTTGGCGCAGAGCTGGGCATTAACTAAATAAAGAATTATTTAAATGACGGATCGAATAATGGTAACTTTAACTTTATTCGACACATGACAAATAATTTCTTAACATTTATTCGCTATTCGAAATTTTTATTTAAATATATAAGTTTGGATATAAAACTTCAAGAAGGGACTGAAGGAGTCTTCAAGTCTTTTGCCTTCGACCTTCGATTATCTTGTGCGTTACGTTTTTGAAATGGTGAAGCTATTGAAATGAAGAATAAAATGGTGAAGCTAATGCTTTTTTTTAGTGGCCTTGAGTGTTTAATCGAGTTCCTTTCGACTACAGCCAATGCAATTTATAACGAGAAGTTTTCAAGAGAGAAAAACTCGAGAGTATTTTCCCCCAGAGCAAATTATTACACTTTTTGTGTAGAAATTTATGCTTCAACGTGGATAACAAGGAGCCGGATAATTGCTTTGTATACACGCAGCGTGCTCGCGTTAAAAATTAGATTACGCGCTATGGAATGATTAACGCTGTAATTGGTGGCGTTTCGCGAGAAGGCGCACAATTATTTAACGTACATCAACGCGCGCCACACCGGCGTATGAAAATATCAATGAAAATTGGACCGCTGCCACTTCTCTTTCGCTCTACGCGTGTCTCGAACAGAGGAAAATTTGTTACTAAGCCAAATTACGCGGATCCAATGTGACGTCTCGACGACAATCAGAATCCCCAAGGCTCATATAGGAAGTCATAGTTGTTAACGAAATTTACAAACGGCTCTATTTCAATCTTTCGTTAGAAGATCAAAGCTGGCCGCTGTATACGATCCCAAAGGCCAGAAATAGTCTCGCAGAAAACACCAAGTGGCGATGCCATTGCTCCGTTATTTCCCAGGGAATTTCCCACATTTCCCCGTTTAGAACAGCGAGGCGTGCTTTCAAGTATAAACGTACGAATCACAATAACTGTGTTGTTACCTATCAGCGTATCCACTGTCGCATTAAGATGTTTCTCTCATTCCTAAGTGTTTGAAGACACGATAAAATAAGCGACAGATATAAAAGACTTCTCGGGTCGCGATCCCAGTGCGACCACGTGATCGCTAATGTTACAAAAGCGATGCAGCCGATCGCAGGTTCAACGAACTCGGACTTTCGTTCAATTTCTCATAAACGACGCCGTTTCGAGCGTTGCATTGCCAATCTCTGCGACTCCGACGGTATCGTGAAACGCGCCGATACAGGCAGTGTCCCCAGTCACCGATACCGTAACCGCGTATCGAAAGGGCGCCCATGGGAACGTAGTCGACACTTTTAATGAACAGATTACAACGAACGGAAGCAATTTGCAGACGATTATCTGTGGCCACGACGTCGCTCGCGACCGATTTACTCGCTTGAATCCAGTAGCGTACGCGACGTTGATGCTGCGTCAAGAGGACAATGATCGAGAGGTGATCGTTGCGATTTTGCTGTTTTAAATTCTCCGTTCATGGGGCGCTAATGAAATGGCGGTTCGTACTGTCTAAAATATCGCGTGCACCTACGAACACAAAGTGTCAACTTGTAATATAATGGCCGATAAGGCTTATCGCGAGAGCGTCGCGGGATGGGAACGAGATTATCGAGTGTTTACGGTAAACCAATTTGTCGCAAACAAGTATTATTAGCGTCGCGTCACGGGCTTCGTACTTTCAAAGCTGTTATCTCCGGGCTGGGCTCCTAGAGCATGCGACCTGCGCGACATCCAACATCCCTCGTATTAGAGTTTCAAAGGAATCCCTGTAGTAGCGACGACGGAGCTCTAATTTCGAATATGATATGCAGGGGAGACTTAAATTGGCGATGCGAAAGTGTAGAGAAGAGAAGTTGAGGGAATTTAGGAATTAAGTAGAAAGGCTTACGATTAAATAGAACTTGGAAATAATGATAATGGGGGAGTTCTTGTAGATAACACTGTAGGTGCCAGAAATCAAATTTTTCAGGGGAGGGAAAAAATTCCCCTGACTTTAAATTATTAACGAAATTTGATTTGTTTTGTCACAAAAATTTCTATGTTTTGCATTTTGAATTTGGGCTATTTTAATTTTTTGAAGAAGTGGTGTTGGACCTACCAACGATGCTAGCTTTTAGCACTATTGGTAACTTATTTACAAAGGCAAAGTGCATTAAAATTCAATATTATAGTATTGCCAGTGGCACGCAGAACATTTTGCGATGAAAAATAAAGTTAATTTTGGCACTTACAGTGTTTTCTACAAGGACTCTTCCATACACTACGAGTACTACAGCAGATAATACACAAGAACAATTATTAGAGTCAGAAAACTGTTAATTTAAAATATTTACACTGTTGGTGCAACTAACGAAATAATTGCAGTCACTACTTCTCTCTTATCCGAGCGAAACGCTCGTCGAATGAAACGGGCGTTCCCAACGGAACATGCAGCAACGAGGCGCCGATAAGCCCCGCGCCGAATATCGCCAGTGGCGATTGTCAAAAAAAAAGTTGCATCCTGGAAATAAAAACGCTGAACGGGCCAATGTCTCGTTGTGCACGCTGCATAATGACTCGATTGTAAATCCACGAGTGCCAGGCGCTCGTTGCATCATTCATGGGAGCCGAGGGCCAGACCGCCATATTTGGCTCCGTCTCACCCGAGCCTCTCTCCACGGGGAGGGCTATTTGTTCATTAATCTTCTAACGCAACTCCGTGGCGCGTGAATTGCCGACGCCTGGGTCTTTTATCGCAGATGCACCCACTCGTTGATCCATCGTCGTGAAAAAGGAGTCGCACGTGAGCGATTAGTGTATGTTTGTCGAAGGAAAGTGTGCGTGAGGAATCGTGTGAGGTTGGCTTTCCAATTTTATGAACACTGAAGGAGGAGGATATGTGAATATAGATGAGAGAGATTAGATTAGAGATCACAGATTCGTTCTGTAGGTGTTGCCAAAATTATGGAGCAGAGCGAAATGACAATTGAGAACCTTCTAGCAAGAGGAGTGCAGCTCCATCTTTACCAAACTCAAGAAAATTAGAAAAAACTGTTTATAAAACTATTGCATTGACTTAACATTAAAAAGAGAACGCTAATTGAAAAATATATATATTCACACTGTTGGAATATGTACAACGATAGACTGTTCCTGGAGTTAGAGTGTCAGGTTTCGTTTGTCCTGCTACGGGAGACCCAAAAGAAGGGAAAACGGTCTTCTAGACCCTTGCGCTTTTCAGTCCGAAAAAACCCTCAGAACGGTTAACTTGTATCGCGCTAAAGACAGACAGTTTTTTCTTTCTATTACTTTAGTTTAAGTTTATACAGTTCTTATTATTATTATACTGACGTATCGACTGTGTATGTTCTGTGTGTTGTTTCTTGAATAAATAAACATTACATTCTAACACACACAATAAGTAGTAGGTACTGAGTTAATAGTTTTTATTTCCATTTTTGACGAAAAATATTCTACAATGAAAATATCAATATTAATATTTAAAACTAATAATAGTAATATTTTTATTTATTTGCAATGAATCGCTCATTTCTTATTAGATTTGAATCACACGTACACCAAACAATGTAAAATTTTATTTGGCGTATATTACACGTTATACCTAAAAAAAAATTGAGACCCAGCTGTAGATTTCTAAATAAAATGGAAACTGTTCTTACATAAGAGAACGAGAGATAGAGGAGCGTAATAAAAGCTACAGAACCTACAGTACTTAAAACTGACGAGGATATTTCACGTTAATCACTTCAGCATTATCTTGGAACAAGGTTACTAATTTTTACCCATTTTATTCGACCCGATTCACATTTCCAGAGGTCGGAGGACACGAGCATCAACGGCATGGAAGATTCAAACTCGTTTCCCACAGGATTGCCTCGCGACATGTCTTTTTTCCGTTCGATCGTAATCTGCACGAACGCATATGCTTGTCACGACGTCGAAAAGCCGATGAACATAGTTTCCGTATTGTTTCATCGAATTTACTCCCGTACAGGGCGCGCAATGGCTGACCTACTTCTCCCGCCTGGGGAACAAGAAGCACGTAAATATGACATTTATTAAAAATTCAACCGAGTGGCCACTTGGCACGCCTTATCCGAGCCAAGCCAGCCAAGGGAACTCGGCGAAAGACAGTATGACAGCGACGTAGTCGAAAATATTCCCTACAAGGAAAACGGCCACACCGTGCAGCCGTACAGAGACTTTTCCAAACCAAAAATCAGGCGTGAAAAGGATCGTAGTCTCCTTTTCCACCGGAAAGTACTTCGCTCCGAAATGTCGAACGACTTCAGTGGCAGGAGGTTCTTGAATACGTTCACCGTCCGCAATTAATCGCTCAACAATGCACTCCACTTCCAAGGGGAGCAATTCACGAGATTTAATAAGTACGGTGCAGAGAATGGAACGTTCCGAAAGTATCAGTCGCTCGGCGGGACGCGTGAAAGAGGAATTCGCGATGGGCATTTAATTGGAATCCCCCAATTACAGTGGCGTCCGCGGACCGAATATTAAATTCCCTCGCACGGGTGTCTCGCGGAAATCTATTTCAGCCACGCGACCGGGGGACATTCTCTCTGGGCGACAAACGGTGTCCAGGAATTAGAATTCTGTGCGAGGCCGCGGCCGTGCCGTGTCGCGCAATAAAAGCTGAGTAAAACAAGACCAGTGGCTCGATTACGTTCGTACAACGCGAAACTGGTGCTCTATAAACCTAGAACAGACCGTTTCGACGCGGATCCGTGACGTCGCTCGGCGAGAGAGCTCGAGGTGTCGCGGGTGCGAGGAATGGGTGCAGTGAAGCACTCGGGATGCGTTCAAGTTGTGAAAGAGACTTATAATAGGTTCGAGTCACTGATTTTGCTGAAATTTTCAATATAAGTACATAATTAGTGAGAAATGTGTGGGAGACACTCGCTTAAAAATTTACAAGAAAGTAGAGTTTGGAGGCTTCCCTATTCCAAAATATAGGGTAAAGTACCCAATTACTGGTAGTCATCCCAATTACTGTCACCTTAAGCTATTTTACTTAAACGTTTATTTATTCGTTATTTTAAGTAAAATAGCTTAAGGTGACAGTAATTGGATTGACTGCCAGTAATTGGGTCGGTTACCCTATGCACATATCTACCACGAAGCTGCAATTAACATTAATTTAATTATCTCACCAAGCAGAAGGCCCCATTCACCCTCTTAAATTATGATTAAGGTAAAAGACCCAATACGTGGACACGTCCCAGTAGCTGGACACTGGTGCAAAAGAACTATTTTATTCAATTATTCAAATATTTAGTCAAATATATATATGAATATATTTTACTAAATATTTGAATAATTTAATAAAATAGTTCTTTTTAGGATAAAGCGGATATTAAATGTACTAATCAGTATTTTTGCACCAGTGTCCAGCTACTGGGACGTGTCCACGTATTGGGTCTTTTACCTTATATCTAAATACCTAATATATCTTTTTTGTTTCTTACAATTTTCATACCACACGCGCACAAATTTATTTATAATTCTGTTATGCATACTAGGTGCCCCAGAACGTTTGCCACCTGAGCCATTTTCCTTAAATCCGTCACAGTTATACCACTCCAGTGTGCCACACCTCGTTCACTTCCCTTAGCACCTCCCCCGTCGTCCGTTTGATCGTGAGTTATGACGTTCAGCGTGCAGATACGAAACAGAACGAGTCCCTAATCTCGACACCCGAGCGCGCCTTCACTTCTGCCCGCTATCGCGACTTCACTATTTATAGTCCTTCCACCCACAACGACAGGGTTCCATTCTGCTGCGCGTGTCTGACAAGGCCCGGAATCGGCGAGGGATCGTGACAGTCGGCCGGCTCGCGAAAGTTCACGACAAAGAAAAGAGTGGCCCGTGAGTAACGGTGCTAAAACAAATCGACGCTCGCACAGGTTGCGCGGCACACTTTGTGCCCGTGTAGCGACTTTCCCCGTGACAATGGGAAGTGTGCCGAGGGACAAGGGCCCTTTACAATGGCGTAACGCGAAACGGTACGCGCCGGCAGCTAAGTGCATCATGCTTTGACGAAGGCGTACGAACGAGCAACGTTCCAGCGTCTCTCAATTTAACTCGGCCACCTTTCCTCTATCATCCCCTTTATCTGTGGATCATCCTCTGCCTTCTAAACACGATCGCTTAAACGGCGAACATCGGTTTAGACGTTTCCAGCTGACACGTAGCTGACCACTGGAAGGAGAGGCCACTAGGACCGCTGGAAGGATCATTGCCCCTGATGAATGGAATCGCAGGTAGGGTACGAGGGATTGAGAGACGCTGGAGAAGGGAAGAACAAGGCTGGTGGTGGTGTTAGCGAGGGAAGCAGGCTGGTTGGGCCGCTGAAGGGCTCGGAGGGGTGAGCCAGGGGGGCCACTTCTATGAAAGCTCTTTTTTTCGCTTCTTTCATGCCGCCAGCACAAGTGGAGTCAA
This sequence comes from Andrena minutula, assembly GCA_929113495.1. Classification (NCBI taxonomy): domain Eukaryota; kingdom Metazoa; phylum Arthropoda; class Insecta; order Hymenoptera; family Andrenidae; genus Andrena; species Andrena minutula. Next base: position 71,920,872 of record OV815993.1, on the reverse strand, counting down.
TGACTGCCGCGGGCCCATTCATGAAATTTATCGAGGTAATCGGCCGGTTACAGGCTCGGTGTATGCGTACCAGAGAGCTGCTGCGTGCGAGCGGCACGCAGCTACGCGGCACGCGTCTCTCGGCTCTCTCAGCGCGCCCTTCGTGCACCGAGGATCCGCGTCCCAGACAGGCCCCACGATTCTCGCGCCTCGCTATCGGGTATCGTGTTTCCTACGTCGTTCCGGTTGACAGTGGATACCTCGAGAGCTAGCTATGCTTCCGGGACAGCTGTCGACGCGCGTTTTGGCCACGGCGTCACGACGTATTCTCTGCTCCCACTTGCATGAAGTGGTTGTGAATTTGTGGCAGAATGGGGAATTTCGAGGTACAAGGTGGATTTTGGGTGGAGGAATTATTACATGCCTCTGGAAAATCTTATTAGGTAAGAAGAATTAAGTGGTGTCAAATTGGAGCGTCTTAAGAAATGGATTAACTAAAAATTGAATTTTTAATTTACCATAAAATTAGAATTCTTATTAAATTCAGACCTCTCTGATCTTCATCAAGATTAAATTTTCCACGCTTCTATTATAAGCGAAATGTCCAGAAGCTACGTGTTCGCGTATTCGATAAGAACGCTTCGAGTCTTCAGTTGAATTTTAAGTGAAGAATCTATACATAGTCATACCACAGTAGTTCGAGTCAATAATTTGATATGTAACAGCTGTGCAAAAGTTACTATCCACCTTTCATCGGCGCTTTCTATTTAAAAAACTATATATCCCACGTGACTCAACGACCAGGTCGAAAACTGTTCCAACGACACCCGCCTAAATCTTCGGAACAGCGCACCTCGCACACGAGCATCCATCGCAATAAAGTGGAGAAGCTTTTGCAGGCGTTCCGCGAGCACGTAGCCAGCCTCTGTCACTCGATATGTTCCTTGGAGATGTCGGGTGTCTTCGTCGTTTTCCCTTCACGTCTCTCGACTACCACCTCCGTCGTTATTTTCCCGTTTCATTTGCCTCGCGAGCAGGAGTCGCGTTGTATACGATTACGCCGTACGGGGACGTCGAGTCAAACAACGTCGGACGGGAAATCGATAAGGAACGATATCTCGGCTAGCTTGTCCCCGTCGACGAGGAATGTCAGCGCTGCGGCGCGAGCGCCTCTGATCGAGAATGGGATCTCTCGAAAGGCGACGATTGCAGAAGAGAGTTGAATTTCTGGTCGTACGGGAGGAGGCGAGTTGGATGAAGCCCGCGCGAGCTTCGACAAGCTGACACCCTAATTGCGAATCGAGGTAAGATCACTACCAGCACATCGGTGGGAATCTGCTGCAGATAAATTTAGGCCCGAGAGCCAGTTAAATGTGGATCGAAAAGCCTGCCTGCATTCCGCCCGTTTTCACTGAAGATCGTCGATAGGTAAACGAGTAACCGAACGGGAGAAGTCGTCGGTATGTATACAAACACTGTGCCTACGTAAACCCCACTGTCCACTGTAAATAAACTTTACACTCTGCTTCTTGCATCGCAAGTCCCAACTGGCTTCGAGAAACCAGCTTGATAGCGATGATTCTTCTGTGCACCTTGCTCTAGATTTTCACGAGAGCACGTAATAAACCCCTACCACCGAGTGCACTACCTACACGTATCTACAACTGCATTGCCTCTTAAAAGATAAGTATTCAACATCCACATAGAATATTCTACAGAATTTCCTTCATCAAGAAATCAAATTACAATTCTTATAAGCAAACTAAGCAATTGATCTTATCTTTCCATTACCTCTTAATACTTTCAGTACACAATAATTTTAATTTCTTTCTGTATACAATTTACAAAAGAAGTACCATACCCGCATTTAAGACAGCCAGCAGCACAAATCGAAAAACCTCCGCGGAAGGATACACCGTTCATCGTGCAGCATAAAACTTTTACTCCCGTTCTTGTAACTTTTTACGAGCCCCCATCGAGTAAACAAAAGCCGAGGAAACCGCACGACCAGGCCGGTGTTCGGTGCACCGAAAACGTGTTCCGTCCGCGAACAGTTAATAATAGCCGTCTATAAATAACGGCTGGCTCGATTCCGCGACTATTTTTAATATTTCTCCCTGTTTAGCGATGAGCGAATCGCGTCAGAGGTGTATCGCGCCTTAACCAACCGTGAGGCTGGCAAGAATTTTTCCAACCCCTGGCCGCGTGACACTTTGTCCCGATTAAGGCTGATTACGGTGTTCACGGCGGAGAGCGGAATAATAAGCGAGGCGGCCGCTCGAAACGGCGAGACACGTGTTACGCGCGCGCGGCTAGGTGCACGCGAGCACAGAGAGCGTAACTAGATTTATGGTAATTAAAATGCGCGAGCCGTTTAAGAGGCTGTTTTGCTCATTATCGCGATAATGAGGATAATAATAGCGATGATCGCGGATGATGCCTCTGTGAACGCGTTCCCCTTGAATCGCCTCTCCGGACACCTAGCTCGCTGTCTTCTACCTTTATCATTACTTCTGCGCGCTGAATTCACTTCTCAAGTTATGCACACAGTTTATGGCACGTCTTAGTTTATGGTACCTTTTAGTTTACGGCGCGAAAGACCTTGGTGCGTGTAGTCTGTTTGCGAGCTGCCTCGAGCGTCACTTACGGAGACGCAGAATTCGTCAACGATTTAGCTGCGAGCGATGAGAAGAGAAGTGTCGTAGAGAAGTGTAATTATGAAAAGTTTAGCGCAGGTTATAAACTCGGAATTGCTATCGTTTACAAGGGGTGTCTAGCGAGCTGCCACCGAATCTTCGCTTCATAGTTTCTCGTTTCAGTGTTGGTTATTTTAAATGGAAAGGCCTTGTTCGCACTTTTATGCTTTTATCTTCACGTGCACATATTTCGAAAGGCGATCGGTATCTTCGCTTTGATATAAATGAACCTCGTCGATGTAGGTACCCCGAGCCTTTACACTTACACACACTCGGGTTGTTTCTTTTTTCACTGACCTCGGTCGATTGGTCTAGTTTCCCGCGATCTTTCGCGCGAGATTGTTTATGTAATCGCGTCGGCCCCGCGAAGGAATGAACCGCGGAAATAGAATCGCCCCGAAACACTCGGTGTCCGAGAGTTAATCAATGAACGCTCTTCTCGTCGTCGCCACCCTCTCCCGCCTCGCCTGCACCCTTGGGCTATCTTTGTAACCGAGGATGACAACTGCAATGCGCGTCATCGGAGGCAAGTGGCAACATTGTAACGTCGAATCGGATTGTTAACGAGGAATATGCGGGTCGCGCGGCGATGCCGCTGGATAACCGTGTCATCGATTAACTCCTATAAATACGACTGCGTCCGCTCGCAGACCAGTGGAACATGAATCCAGGGGGACCAGCCTCGCTCGTCGCGATCGATCATTCATCGATCGTGCTCCTTCTTTTCTGAGAACCGATAATGCAAGGTGTGCTGGGAGAAGGAACGTAAAATTCTCCGCAGAACATAGTTGAGAGGTACACAGGTAGGGGAGTCTTGAATTGCCATTGGAAAAGAAGGAGCAGTGAGTGTTTAGGAAGAATCGCATTTCATGACAGCCAGAGAATTATTTTCGGATTCATATTTCTTGAGGTTTCAAGGTAATTGATACCTTTTTAGATATGGATGATTGAGTTGTCTGAAGAGGAGGCAAAGGTAGGTACCTCGCAGAGTTGGGCATTAGTCGAATAAATTTTGATTCGACTAAATTTTTATTCGAACTCGAAATATAAAAATTTCGAATAAAGTGTAGTTATTTGTGAATAACGAATAAATTATTAGTCGACTAAATTTTTATTCGACTAAATTATTAGTCGACTAAATTTTTATTCGACTAAATTATTAGTCGACTAAATTTTTATTCGACTAAGGTCTTAGTCGAATAAATTTATTCGTTATTCTGAAATAACTTTATATTATTTTAAATTTTTATTCGAGATCATTCGAATAAAAATTTAGTCGACTAAAAATTCATTCGTTAGTCACGAATTGCTTAATTTTATTCGAAATTTTGATTCGAAGGTTAGTCGAATAACAATGTAGTCCAATAATGCCCAACTCTGATTCCTCAGACAGAAATATCTTACAGGACAAAATCGATAGAATAAATCGACATGCGCGAACAAGGCCACCACGATAAATGAAATTTCATTTATCGTGGTCAAGTAGGCAGTAGGCAGTACACTTTCACCATCTCGATCAAAATGAATAAATCAGTTCGCCGATAGGGTGAGTTAACGAAGCCGGAGCGTCAAGTACGTAGTAGCAGGATCACTGTTTCCGTTTCCAGACTAGAATAGACCGCTGAAAAAGCAATATCCCGCGTTTCGAAGAAGCTGGCTGCGATACGCCCAGCAGCGTTTTGACGCGAGAATTTTTTTATATTCGATACGAGGCAATAGGAGCACGCTCGCCAATATGAACTCGGCAGGATGGAATTCTTCCCGCGCCAATTAAGAGAGAGCGTAATTGAAAAATCTCGCCAATCCGTCCCGCCGATCATCGAGTAATCTCGCGCAATATCGGGGCTCGCGTCTCGCGTGGCTGGGTGATTAGAAGAGGTGAGCGCAGCGCGTGGCTCGGTCGAGCTTTTTTTATTTTTTTTTAAATAAAATTGGTCGGGCCTGGATGCCTCGGATGATTTTAGCGAGCTGCAATTAGGATTCCTCGCCGCGGGAATTTATTGACTTTCCGTCGAGCGTCCGTCGGCAAGCGGGTGGAAAGCAGCGAGTGACTCTCCTTCACGGGGATCCACGGGGACCCGTGACTTTCGCGGGCGGGATGGGAATCGATGTTTCCCAAAGCCACGGGATAGAAAGTCCTGGCTCGATAAACATCTCGGAGAGCCGCGGCAATCCGTCCGGGGATATATGAGTAAACATCAGATAAGCCGTCTGGCTGGGTCGATTTCAGCAATTTAGGGAAGATTCGGAATTGTATGGAAAATAAGATAACGGAGCGAAGCACGTGCCATCTGCCCACGAGGCTCCCGATCGTCTATCTCTACGAGTCAACGGCAAACGTGGCTGCCATCTGCTTTTGCAGATGTCACATCTATTTACCCTAGCATCCGAAAAAATGTTTGCCCCCGCCCCGTTATCCCACGAAGGATCTCTTGCCGTCTATTTCCGAGGACGGTAGCGCCGGATGAAACAATAAACAGAGTTATCTAAATAAGTCCCATTCGCGGGATTCTGCGGAGACCTGGCATTGTGGGGTGGGAACATGACAGAGGGAACATCTTTCATCCGGAAGGATGTATTAGGAAACTATTCCTTTTGATGACCTTTGCTCGATCCAATTCTTCCTCCACAATTGATCTTGCTTCTCAAATTAGGTATGGGAAGGTTCTACACACCCTTAGCATTCTTGTACAATAAAAACTCTCTAGATTTATGTAATACTAGTGCGCACTCAGAGGGGAGCTAAGAGACCCTGGCATCCCCAAAGAAGGAGGTTTGATAAAAGAAAAGAAAACTGAATTTTATTCTTTAAATAAAGTTTTACAATCTCACCTAATGAATTTTACTGAATTTGCATTAGAAATGTTTTTATCCGTTCAACTCAACTCAACCCACAATTCAATCCTGAAGTCCTTCATCCCCCAGTTGTCCCGCGTTACCCAATCAACGCTTCTTCGTTTCGACCGGAAAGCGATCGTGCAACGATCCCTAGGCGCGGACCAACGCTGCTGACCCCCGTTTAATCGTAGCGTCGCGCTAAAAGCGACGACAATTCGGAGAAGCGATAATTTTACACGGGCCGAAGGATATCGATCCGTGGCCTTTAACCTTCCGTCGGAGCGTGCACGGCGATTAAACTATTTCAGGGCGAGGCCGGTTTATTTTACCGGCGTTCGCCGTCTATGGGACGGGCGCAATAACGCGAATGAAAACGATTACCATCGCGATGATCGCGGCCGCGTATCGCCGCGACGGGCGATACGCGTATAAAAGCGCGCTCGAGGCTTAAGCGGCCGATACGATTATAATATTCAATCGGTAGCCGCGATAATGGCGGGCGTGCATTAAGCGTGCTCCCCCCTCGGGGATGGTTCGCCCCGCGGACAGATAACACTTGCACTCGGTGAACGTTTTATCAGCGCGTGGTTGGCTGCGTTGCAGCGAAGCAAAGTGTGTCTGCCGCGGCAATTGCGCGGTAAACAAAGCTTCCCCCGTGATAATTGGAATCGGCGCGTTAGCGGAGGCGCAGGCGCGCCACTGTTCCTTTTTAACGCGATTCGCCACCGTTGTTAACCGTGCTTCTAATTATCCGGCGGGCGCCGCGAGTTCGCTCAGCCGCTGCGTACGAAGTTTCGACGAATTCAATTTTGCGATCCATTCCGTCGACGGTGTTTTAAATCTCTGACCCTTTTGGGTCACAGTTCTTGAGGGGTTATACCACTCTGGATTTGAACAATAGCAGCTATCGGTAAGATTTTTTTTTTGGGGAGAAAATGATAAGGAACATTAGAAATCTATAACTAAACATTTATTATACAACTATTGAAGTATACAAACAAAATATTTGTTTGTTTTCTTCGAACAAAATGGTGTCGCTGTGACAGATCCTCGAAATGATAATTGCAAAATTGGTGGGCAGCCTAACGTCTACAATTTTCATCCGATTCGCTTGAAACTTCGAGAGGATATTTTCAATTAAACAATCTAAAGAAATATGTAGCGGTGTTGCGATATATTATAAACTGACCTTTCTACAGACACTTTTGTACCTACTCGATTTTTATGTAAAAAATACTTCAACCGTTGTATAATAAGTGCTTATTTATAAATTTTTAATTTTCTTTATCATTTTCTTCTCCCAAAAAATCTTAAAGATAGCTGCTATCTTTCGAATCCAAAATGGCGTAACCCCTTAAGAATTCTTACTTACTGAGGTTCATGGGAGGAGTTGTGGGCCCACCGATAATCCTCTCACAATACGTTCAAAGTTTCCTTGACCTTGTAACGAGTACCAACTTTTACCCAAAATTACTCACTACACAGCCAAATATTCCCTTACAATTCAAAACGATCGTTAACCCCTCTCTATCCCCGTCAAAACGCCACCGTCTAAAACGTCGCGAACCATGTCCCTTGTTTCCGTTCCGTCGCAAAGCTAGCCGTGGATCGCGGCACGTTTTCCCGGCGCAAACTTTCCGCGAGTTAGTCGACGCCTCGGCGACAATACGCGTATTCACCGCGCCTCCTCCATTTCGTCCGTGCGCGCGCCAACTTCGCAGTATCCGCGCGTCCTCGCTAGCTGCTAATAAATTCCCGAGCTTTGACTCGAGGCTCGAACGAAAACCAATCCCCCGGCTGTACGTCCCGGGCACAAGGCGTAGGCCTCGCACGGGATCTCGAGGGTACGGCGACAAAGCGCGCCGAAAGCAAGAAACTTTGCCGGGGCTGGCTTCCCATGGAGGCTCTTTCCTGCCGTCGCGGGTCGAAATCGAAAGCCACCGGCTGCGTAGCGCGCGGCGCCGAGGGAAACGGGGCAAGGGCCGAGGAGATGGAAACAGACAGCCGGAGAAACCGTCTGCGAGCAAGATGGAAAGGCTGCGCGGAGATGGAGAGGGCAAAGTTTCCGCGGAGAACTGGAGTCTCGCTGGCGTACCTCCGCCAGGAGCAGCGCCCCACGAAATTTCGAGGCGCGTTAAGGAGGGCGTTAAGATATTAAATCCGAGAGCTTCGTCGGCTTCGGGTTGCCAACTAATTATGGAGCTGAGTGCAGCCTTAAACCCGCGGCCCACCGCCCCTACCTCCCAATGCCCATTTTCCATCCGTCCCTCCTGCCTTTCATTCGTGGCCCGCGCCGCGAGACCAGCTCCGCAATTGATTTAACACTTCACCAGCAGCTGCGCGGATGCGAAATTGGACGGGAAATTTGTTTCCTTTACTTTCGTTTAGCACGTACCGCGAGTGTGAACGATGAGGCTTCTGACGCTGGCTAAGAAAAGGGGATTTCAAGGTGGCTCGCGTCGGCTGAACCGCGTCATCTTCCCTGCTTCCCCGTTTCTGGGGTGGCGAAGAGTGGACTTGGTACAATAGGCGAGATCTTACCTGAAATCAAAGAGGAGAGGATTAGTTAGATGATAAATGTCTATCGAAATGTTTACAAATACATACAGTAGGTTTTTTCTGTGGGGTATAATGGTTCTGTGGGATAATCTCCCCTCCAAATGCAAATATCGTCGGTTCTAAGATACAAGATCACTTGTACCTACGTGAATCTAAAAATTACTTCTTCAATTTATTTTGTGTTTTACAAACATTTTCTTGTGGGACGAAATTAGGAATACTTTTTCAGATTTCACATTTTGTTTATTATCTCGTATTGACATGGCATAATTACATTTTTCGATTCGTGAATACATAAAGTAACGTTCAAAGAAAATTCATATCAATTGCCACCTCATTCTAATATTTAACACACCCTTTACAGAGTCAAATATAAATATGGGACGAACCCTGGGTCCTTCACCCTACACATCTGCAGAGTACCCTCACTGACGAGGTCGTTAGTCATTCTTAAACATCCCATCGTTCCAACATCCTCCTCAATCTCTCACAACTACCAAAAACCAACAACCGAGCTCGTATAATCGAAGAAACTAGAAAGTCCCATCATTTTTAAAAGATACGTCGAGGAAACGTTCCAAATATATTCACGTGCCTTCCCCGGACGACATGCCGAGCACCCTCGAGATGACTTCCGGTTCCGACGGTCCCATTAGCCAGCCCCCCGACGCTTCCAACGATTACGCAATCGCGTCGTTTCTTGGAACGCGTCGATTCTACGCTCGCATAGGTCAGTGAATGCCACTTCTTCGACTGAATCGGCGTCCTTCTCGTCTCACCAGACAAGGGTGCGAAGGGGAGAGGAGCAGGGCGTAATTTCTGGGGAGAAATCCGCGGAATAATAGGGTCTACGACGTGACAAAGCCCTTTTTCTTCTGCATTTCGTCTTTCTTCCTCGTTACAGACCGCTATTACCAACCCCGCGTTTCATTAAATTCATTCAGGGGTGGAATCTACTTAGTACATACATATACGAATATCCTTTAACCGATTTAGAAGAAAGGAAAACTACAGAATATCTCAGACTCCGAGTCAACAAGCACGTTCAGCATTGCAGTCAAAGGTGTGACGTTATAAATACCAGCGAATTAGCATAATAAATCGTGCACGTATCGAAGGATTAAAGTTCCAGCGCGGTTGCGAAGAAACTACAGCTCGCTGTACAGCAGGGTTGGAGCCTCTGTAACCCTTGTTACGAGCACGACGTACCGTTTTTTTATCGGTTACGCGTCCCTCCGGCCAATGACGGGCGGGTTACGTCGCCGCTATAAATATTAATCCTATAATTGGCCTACAAAGTGATTTACTCGCCTCGTAAAAGCGCGCCGTCGTTATTTATATCGCGGCGCGGTGCACGCGGTAACGGAATCCGTTCGCGTGGGCAACGCGTGCCCAGGAAAACACGGGCGCGATTATCTTGCCCAGCTAGGTCGCGATCGATCTTCCACGATCCAACAGCGACGCGGGGCCCTCGATCGGTTCTCGTAACGAAATCGTGGTTCGAGGGAGAAGACGTTTTGCTTTTCGAAAGGGAAAAAACCGTGCTCGGGGCGAGTGCCATCGAGGAAGTTCGAGTGGCACTCGGCAGAGATCGTTCTTCGATTCTGAAATTTTCAGTAAGTTCGAAACGTCGCTTAACCCCCTGCCGCTCCGTGGTTTCTTGCAACCCCTTCGCCCACCGGTGCACCGAGTACCCTTTACGTCCTACATATTTCATCCGTTTGAGCTCGTTCCGGAACTCGATTTAGTCCCGCCCTTAAAGGGATGACGAGCGAGGCAGGAATTGGAACTAGCTTCTCGCTGCGACGCAGTTCCTTTTTTTTCGTCAGGCCAGTCGTTCTCTACCCTCGCGCTTCGTTCCTGAAACAAAGGCGAGGAACGTCGATAGTTTCCACCGTTCAGCCGTCAAGGCTCGGCTCGAGAATACCAATGACCCAGGGAAGACACGAAGGAACAGGGAACGAGGGGTCGTGCGGAATATCCTCTTTTGTGGATCTCGCAATGTGGCGTGTTCTGCGTTTCTGAAACACTGACCTTCGACTCGATGCTTGCGATTCTCGTGGAGCTGGCGAGGTCTTAGCAAAGGGCTTCGTTGGGGGAATGCGTCTATCGAGTTAGACGTGTGAGGCCACCGGATGAAATTGTGTGGGTAGCTATAATCGAGAGTCATGCACTACGGTTCTAGTTCCCACGAGATGGTCATTCCTTAGAACCACCATTTCATAACAATTTGCAGTGGCCGGCACGATATTCCATTACACACCCAACACGTATATATGTATGTAATTCTTTCCAGTGAATGATTTTAGGAAAGAGGCCCAGCTGGCAAACGTTTCGAGGGGCCCATTTTTTCGGTGACATGAAAAAGTAGTTTATTAAAAACAAACTAAGTGTACAGAAAAGTGGAGGAAAAAGATATAGTGTTTGGGTAAAATCATAATCTTCTTTTTTGATGAGAGGGCTCTAGGGGTTCTGCTATGCAGGGGCCCATTTTTCGGGAAAACGAACAGTTAGCACGTTGCGTCCGGGTGACGTGTACGGTCACGTCATGGGACTCTTGGGCTCGGTCCCAATAAATGTGGAAGGTGAAGAAGAATTTTTGAGGTACCGAATTTTCCTTTTGCATACGCATTCAGTACGAATGTGTTCATCGGTGTGTGCCTGTCGTTACAAATTTGCATTTTTTTTTCACCATGGTGCAGCTGTTTCTTGTATTTAGGAGAAGGTCAACTATTTTTGGTGCCGGACGCAACGTGTTAAGTAGTTTACTAAAAACGGACGAAATATACAGAAAGTTACAGAAAAAAATATATAGTTTGGATATAATCATAATTATTTTATGATGAAATTGGGGGTTATTTTATTGGGGGTTCTTTCTGGGTGGGACCCAAGCGGTAATTGCTTATGGCCCGCCCGTTAAATTCGCCACTGCTTCTTTCCCTATTCCTCTTGAACTACCTTCTGCCTCAGTTTCACACAAATGTTTACGCCACGAGCCTCTAAAACAAGTGTACATAATCTCTTGATCCCGTTTCACCTGTTCCACGACACTCCGCGTTGATCCCAATAAGCGAGCATCGACAAGTCAACACCACGAAGCTAGAGCCACCGCTGCGAACGCTGTCATTTAATTGCAGCCACTTACGCGTGGCGCGTATCAAAAGATTTCTTCGCGAGCTTGCCAGAAAGGTGCTTCCAATTACCGGACAGGTAGGCGCGATATGAAATCGCCACGTTCCGCAACGCGTCGCGGCGATACGCGTGCTTTTTCTTCGTTTGCAGCGGTGCCAGTGTATTCCGTAACCCAGTTCCGCGTCGGTTTCTCGGCTGGCAGCCCGTTTTCTTTCCGCCACTTCACAATCGTCGATATTAATCTGGCCGAAGTCGGCTCTCGCGTGCACCTAAATAGCTGCGCCGACCTCTGCGCTCTTTCACAGCCGCATGCACGCGTGCAGGTTGCGTGCCGGCCCGTGCACGCGTGCATGCACGCTCCGTTCTTACCGCAGCGAAATCGATACGCGTCCTTTCCACTTTTCCTAGAGCGTCTCCGCGGGAACACCGCGGAGCGGTAGCCTCGTCCGCGTTTCTTGGCATTCTGGTGCAGGTCGATGGTTATTAAGATGGATTGGAGAGCAGAGATTTTAAGGTAAATTTGTAAATAAGTAGGTCATGATAGCTACCACTCTGTGCAGGATATAGATGTTATTCTTATCGTTACTCGATGTATAAGTGCAATTGCGAGCTACAGCCTCATTTACACGCTTACAAATTTACTCAAATGTGTCCCTATATTTTAAGTAATTACAAGTTTGTAACTTAAAAATTCTCATGCAAATGTATATAGCCGGAATAATTCTCAGCACTACATTCTGATTCCTCCAGCAATCTTAATGCCGTCCCTGGAGAATCAAAGCGTACATAGCTCATCCAATAAAGATTTAACTCTTCAAGCTCCACGTCCACCCATTTCGAAATGAAAATTCCGTCAAACAGTATACTGACTTACATAACAATTCTCATGTTACTGCACGATGAAACGTTAGCCATATTGAAAAGAAAACTGTGAATCGTGTTCTGTTCGTGGAATTAAACGTCACCTTAGGAAATCGATGGCCATCAATTGTGCCAGGGAATATGCCAAGCATTAGAGAATCTACAACCTACACGTCAGCGCCGCGATAAGGAAAACCTGTTCACAAAGCGTTGCGTCCCCCTTGAGAAACGCCTGGCAGGGAGCTAAATGTCTTGCCGCGAACGTCTACATTCCCTTCGCCGACGCGCGAATTCTTCCGCGGCCGCGATCGGCGAGCAAGGGGCATAGCATCTGGCCTGGCTCGCTCCCTTCGTCGAGCTCTCTCATTCATAACAACCGAGGCACGCCGTCGAAAGGTAACGATCGCCGTTTGTCCCTCGATTACTGGCCGCGACGTGACATAATGCGAGTTATCGGTTAACGGATGCCCGCGCGAGCCGCGCAGCAAATCAATGGCGTGGCAAGTGGGAAATATTTATGACCGTGGTTACAAAGTCTTCGCGAGTCACCGATAGCCAATAATCTATATTTTTGTTCGCCAGCATGATGAATGCTAATGCCGGCGCGTGTTCGCTCAATGAATCATCCGAGTCCAGAGGAAAATCTCGCTCTACGCTCCGCCAACTTCTGCGCGTCTCTTCGACGCCGATGGAGTCGATTTCTCGTACGATTTATTGGTCTCACTTCGATTTCATTGCTTCTGGTGGGTTCAAGATTGTTATTTCAACCTTATTAGCAGTGCTCGATTAACCAGTGAGCGAAGTAAGCACATTCTTAGTGCGTCGGGAGAAATGAGGGCACCATAGAAATTTTCTGAATTTTAAAATCTAATTTTTGTTAGGAACGCTTTTTAATTAAATTATCGGAAATTAACACGTGGTATAAGGGGATCATTCTGTATAGGGGGACCTCAAAATCTTTTAAGCGCTTAAGGCCTCTAGAGGTCTTAAGCCGACCCTAATTAGTAGGTTTTAATTGTGGAAGATATGCTACATTTGTTCGTTTATGTCTTTTGTGTCTAACTGTCGTTTAGTTAGTTAAAGTTCAATGGGGAAGATGAATCTACGCGCATTACCTGGATGAGTAAACCTGATAGTTGTTATGAACCATTTTGTGAGTCACTATAGCTTTTATGTCCTCGAAATTGACCTTTTAAACATAGGAGAAGGTTAAGGGTTACAGCAAAACGGATCAGTTTCCACTTTGCAGAATGAAACTCAGAAATTGTAGATTTGTCGATGTACATTTTAAATAGCGAACTGAACTTTTCAGATGACTATAGCATACTTTTTCAAGGCCTAAGATAAACTAAACTCAGATGATTGCATTGGAGATAATGTAATCTCTCAAGAATTCATGGAATACTTTGCGGAAGCCTCCTTTTCTGTTACCTACATCCTGTAAATATTCACAAAGATACTAGCAGAGAGGTGGTCACAGGCGGGTGCAACGGGTCCGAGGCATCTGGGTCCCGGGCTGTACAGGGGCCCCAGAAATAGGAAAAATAAAGAAAAGAGAAAATAAAAAAGAATAATATGATAACGAAAAAATTTTTATTTGATTAAAATTATTTTAATTTTATAAACCAATGTGAATTTTATGTTCGAAACACACAACTGGCAATACTACGGACACGCCACAATCGCAATTGTGCAATAATTTCTAATATAATAATATAATACTATTAATGATATGGCAATAAAAAATCATATATTCAAATATGTTAATGTTTATTTCGTTAATTCTTTTATTTAATTTTATTTTATTTATTACTGATATTATTATCCTTTTTCCGTGAAAAGATGATATGCTTTTTTACCGTTGAGGCATTACTTGGAGCCCTAAAATATTTCTTACATCCTTGCAAATATTTCTCTTTACAGAGGAGCCCAGCTGTGGATACAAGACACCCCTAAAAACCACCACGAACCCCCAAATTCAGAAAGTTACACGACACGCGCATCGACATACCAACGTATATACGAAGGAATACCAAAGTCTGTAGCCAAAGTTGAGAGGAAGTTGTGCAACGCTTGAGATACCACATTCTGTTCAACCATGCACACTGGAGACCTCCACATTACTCACGTCCGTACACCTACAGGTGTCTTCGATAATAAAAAAAAAAAAACAGAGGCAAAGCCTCGGAATAAACCCGAACACAAAATAACATCCTCACAAGATACCATCCCGCCACGAAATCAAGAAAAGTAGGTATAATGCGAAATCGCAACGCAATCTACTGCCACTGGTGTTATCAAGTGTGAGTAAAATGACTCACCAAGCGGAGTCACGATTATTCACCAGCCTCCATAAATTATAATTAGCGTATCGAGCTCGGAAGCGCGTACGTCGGGCAGCCGGGAAAACACGTAATAATATTTCCACTGGGGACCGAGGAGCATCTGCCCGACGTCAGATTGCACGAGCCTCTCTCGCGAAAGGGATCGGTGGAAAGCGATCGTCCTCGGCTACTTTTACGATCGTTTACGTAATCCCCGTGCAACGTGCGTGCAACCTCGATGCGGCTTAGCTGCACCGGACGACGCGCGGCTGCCTCTACGCGATGCGACCGCACGCCCACGCGCGTCTAATTGCGAGATACAAATAAGCGGGGCCCACGTCGCGTCGCGACTTTCGCCGAGCGGATGCACGCTAAAATTACCCGCCTCGCTAACGCGGCTGTTGTTACGGTGTCGCGTGTGTACCGTTACAACGTTGTCTCCGCCCGATCGCGGAGTAAGTGCGCTCCTCCGAGCGTGCTCGAAGACAATATACGACTCGATAAAGCTATTTTGGCGTTTACGGCGTGCACGCGATACCGCGAGCTGCTTTATGAATGGAGAGCGAAACTGATGGGCGTTTACGAGCGCTCGAATTTCATGCGATTTTTCTGCAAGTTTACCTACTAGCACTGCTGGTATCTTGTGTAGTTAATGGAAACTAAATAGGTTCGTTAATAGGAATTTGTGAGGATACGTGCCAAGTGGGGTCAAATGACCTCTTTCAAAATTTAATTTAAAATCGTACATTTATTGTTGTTTGTTTCGCTCTTCTGAGTTTCTGTAAATTCTTATATTATCTGATTATTCAATTTCTCGGTTTCGGTTTTTCTCTTAGCTTATTTTTTACCGAGAAAAATTCTTTTTATACCTCTTTCTAAAAATCAAAGTTTATTTCATAAGTCCCCTTATGGTAAGAATAGGTATGTGTAAAGAACCGGTACGTTTAGTGTTAAGAAAAATGTGATATATCGGGTTTCGAGTATCGTCTTTCAAATACTCAAAACACGATATATCACATTTTTTTCTGTAATCGTAGCAAAATTTACCACCACTATTTTCACATACATATATTTAAATAGAATAAACATTTATATTTGCAAAATAGCTTTGATTTAATTTAAAAAAAATAAAATTGTTAAGTGACCGAACCAGTGCGCCGATACCATATCTTACATATATTTAAGTGAAGTCGTGGTTTGACACTCGGGATTCTATACACAGGTGGTGCACAACTGCCAATTTAATCTTCCCTAAACTAAACTTGTATATTGAATCCCTCCTAAGGATTAAAACGTAAACGATAAGATTAATAAAATTTAGTAGCTCATAGCGTCAATACCACGTAATTTCTATTGCGCATATATTAACCAATTCCTTTGTATTTCTCTTTCTTTTTCTACACGTACTGCTTCGTTATAAGGGGAGTTCCCCTAGTGCCGGACGCTTAAAGTTTTTTTTTCAAGTAAAAAGACAGAAAAAAATATTAAATCAATCTCCTTAGCTGTGCACACGCGACTGGAGCGTGTCGAAACCTAATTGTTGTTTTTTCTATCCCCTCTACGGTTCACGTGGAGTAACAGCTCGGTAGCGTTTCAAATATCACAGATATAGCTAATGTCTTATTATGATTATGATTCTAACTAAAGAGCACTCTTCGGGGACTAAATAACCAGAAACTAAATAAATAAATAAATAAATAGATAAATATTCTGCGTAATTTAAAAAAATTGCAAGTTTCTCTAATTCCCCCAGCTTAAATGTCGAATTTAAACCGCTTTGGAGATAAGCTCCCTGATTGGAGATCGATTCACGGGACGGTGCATCTACTTTTCCAAGGTGCATCGGTGCAACGTGGTGCACACGAGTCGACCACCGCCAGTTAGGTATTTACACGGTAGGTTGCGTAGCGACTTGCCACGTTTCAGCGACGTTCGCACACCCACGCACTCGTGCGTGTCCCTCTCTGTTTCTTTCTCGCTCCGTCCTTTCTATGTGATCACAAACGCTCCTGATCCGTGGGACACGAAAGAGAGCGTCTCGCTTCGGCCACGCTCGCGTTATACGGGATGTTACAATGAACGTGACGTCACTTCCGGAATATCCAGCACCGACTGCGAGGAGGAAGCTAGGTCGGTAGGTTGGTAGGTAGCCAGATGTATCAACCACGGTTTACTGTGCCTACGCGGTCATATACCCAGTGCCCCATCAGATTTGCGAACATAAACTGCAGAGTGTTTCGAAAGAAGGAAACAAAGAATTTTTATAGTGTGTGGTCTAGAGAATGATCAGATTATATACTCTTAAGGTAATAAAACAGAAAACGTTTATAAAGCAGGTAATAACGACAGGAATGCACCATCCGAGTGACTGACCGCCAAGTTACGATTAAAATACTGAGTCACTTCTCAACTATGTACGTACATACTCTCACTACTCCGCTGGTTTCTTGTTTCATAATGCATAACACCTTCTTTCCTTTCGTTACACACTCGCTCATTCCAATACACACGTTTTTCCATTCATACTCCTTCGTTTAATATTTTCAAAAATTGTTTGGTCAATTTAAATTCTCTCCATATAATTATTGCTCAAGAAGTCATTCTATATTCTTTTTACGAGATACGAATTCCCGGTACATCGCGCCATAATTCATTACACACCCTTTGGGCCGCGTCAGCCCGAGCAGGAATCGCGGCGTGGAATCGTTAAATCGTCTTGGCACACCCCGAACGTGGCGTGTATACAGCGTGACCGTATCTGACTCGCAGACGGGCTGGCTTTCCTAGCTTACCGGAAATGACGAAATGGCGTTACTTTCCGCGTTTCCGTCGGCGTAACGCAAATACGAATCCCATCGACACCCGTGCCCATTTCCGTGGATTAGGAGGAGACGACGGGGCCGTGGCGTATCAAAAGGGGTGCTCGAGGATGGGAACGTGGGGGGAGGGTTGACTCGACCAAATGCCACTTCATACGTCGCCCGGAACGGATCGAAGCCCGCCCTGGCGGGATTAAAGCGCCGATCGGGGCGCCGATTCGCGCAGGAATTACTGCCTTTCCCAAATGGGGGAGAGAGAGGAAGACAAACTAGGGTGAAATTGCTCTCCACCGTACCCGTGCATACTCAAAACACTTTATTTTATTCTCGCCGCAACGCGGAACGAGCGGAGGCGCCGGGAGCGTTTCCAAGTTTTCGCGTCTACCCTCTACTCGAGCGCCCCCGGTGAAAATATTTGAGGACACCAATCGAGAATTTAACTGGCGGCTTGCAAGTTCAACGGTGCCCGCCGGTACCGGCGACACCCCCGCGCAGCTTGCGCGACCACCGATTCGTTCCATATCGCTGGATTTGTTGTTGTTGTTTTTTTTTTTTTTATCATATCCCGACTCTCCCCCAACGGCCGAACTGCCGATCCGTGGACGCGGGATTTAGCGAGAGGCGCGTGTTTTCGACAGCGTTTAAACAAACCCGTAAACATACCTCGCGCCGTTTATCTCTCGCCGCGTTTTCCTTTACAGAGATTGATTGGACGAGTGCAAATTGGAATTTTGGAATCGCAGCTGCCCGCGGCGGTGCCACGACCAAGCAACGGGACTGGTAAATTATTGTTGCGGATTGGAAGGGATCGAGATTGATCGTCGTCGCGATGGCTTCTTTCCTGCTTCGAGTTCAGAAGACAGAGATACGTTGGGGGTTCTCATTTTCTTGGTGATCGATTGCAAATTGAACCTTCGTTCCATCAGGGGCGAATTTAAGAACGGCAACGTTGGTAGGCAGGAAAATTAAAATCAATAAAAACCAAGAGAAAGTAAAACTTATTAAAAAAGGTGTCAAAAAGTAGGTAAAGCTTTTTTATTCAAGAAATACGTACAACAAATTTCATTCACTGTGAAAAATTATAATTTATAGTAATCTTAATATATAAACCAGAAAGTTTCTATATGTTTGTGTGTTTGTCTGTCGCCCAAACACTTTCGAACGATAAACTCTGGGATCACGAAATGTGCCTCAGCTCATTACGCTTGACTAATCCAGATGAATGTAACTACTTTCACAAAAAAATTTTTTTATAAAATCAGAATCTAAATTTCTAGCAAAGCCGAGTAGTAAAACTAGTTATTTATAATTAAAGGCGGTAAAAATTGTTGTTGCCCAGAGTGGCGGAAGTGCTATGTAGATATTTACATCCCCAAACTCTTCACAATTGCTGCCACTGTCTTACTCTTTCCTTTTACCTCGCCCTCGCTAAATTCCTCAAACCCACAAACAAGATTTCAAAGGCACTCTCCATCGCGATTGAAATGGAGCCCATCTAATCGTAGCGGCGCTAACGGTGCCCAGTGAATGGCCTGGGATATTAAACACCTCCGACGTGGTCTGATAAGTACATCATAAAAGTTAACGAGGATCGCCCACGACCGATTGCCGATCCATCGTTAATTACCAACGCACGCACGCACACAACACCACGCGGGAACGACGCTCACGCCAGCGTCGAAAGAGTCTTCATAAACGGCCCCAGCTTCCGGTCAATAAATCACACCCTGCGAATTAGCCTGGCTAATGGCGTCGCTCCGTAACGAGGTCCGCGAAGTTAATCAAGCGAGCGCTGGACGGTTTTTCGACGTGGGAAACCGGTGACAACTTTGCTGCCGGGGCCGCTTGTGCGCGACGGCAACTACTATTATTTAACATCGCGTGTCACCGGCCCGTGGTACAGTTTCGGTGATAAAAATAACGTTTATCGGCGGAAAAGTTCGTGCCTCTGGAGGCTGGCGTGGGACTTGGCCGCGCGCCGCTGCATCGCGTTAAATTCACGTCGAACCGCCGTCCACCCAACAACGAAAGCAGCGTTCTGCCGAAGGAATACCGAGCGAAATTTCTGCGCCGCGTTACGCCATTGTCGTCGTTAATCTGGCCACCGATTAGTTTCCAATTAGCCTAATGACAGCGTGGCGAAACGATGACCACCGATTACCGTCTCGCTGTCGTGCTCTGTAATCAGCCCCAAGCAGCTTGTTCGTGCACTCGTTGCCCTCTTTTTGGGATCTCGTGACATCGATATGGTTTACGGGGGATTGCTAACAGGCAGGATGGTTTTATGAATCAATGGGTATTGTAATCGATTGGTGGAAGATCGGGAGAGACTGGTTTCGGTGGGCTACGTTTTTCCCGCGGTCCAGTTCCTCCGCTTGGCCTCCCTCTTTTATGGCACATAACCGTGGCCATTTTCAGCGGGGCCGGCGAGTAATTCAATTTATAATTGAGCGAAAACCGCCGATAGCGGTGCCGTCGCGTCTAGCCAGCAGTCTGTTGGCCTGACTCCGTACGGGTCATTAGTACGTCGGCATGTCGAGCGCCGTTTCTACGACCCCTTCTACCATCAGCTCACAGACCATCCGCCATCCCTCCAGAGCCAGTCATTAGGAAATACTTCCACAGTCCATCCACTCGTTGCTACATGTAGCCAATTTTCGATTTAGTGGGGCACCGAGGGAAACCTCGCGTAAGAATTTTTTGGAAGTTATTAAGGGACGCCTGCGTTTCATAGGTTCATCTAGCAATTTTTTTCTTTTAAATAGAAAAAATCTTAATAGAAAATCTGATTAATGGCATTTATTATAGTACATATCTTGAAGATTAAAAACAAATTACTTTATTTTTTAATCTGTAAGAGATATATAACAAATGCCATTAATCAGGTTTTCTATAGAGTTCATTATTTAACAAAAAAAAAATTGTTAAAAGCAACCTATGCTGTAGAATATTTCACGTTCAATTGTATACGTAATATTTTATGGACTTGGTCAGGGATTGTTTTAATTGGGGCAGCAATATATAGCAGCACTCATTTAGAGTTTCATTAGGAAGAAAGAATTCGTTAATGAATTAGGACACTTTAATTGATAGAGCCATCACCAGGGAAAAGAATAGACGCAAAAGTAGGTCGCACGGATATTTTGGACTGATTTTTCTTGCTTTTTCATGGCACTCATGTAAGCACCGACGCTCTAAGTAGTATGCTAATTAGGATTAAGGAGAATACAGATTTCTTACTGTTCTAATTACCCTGCATCCATCCCACCTTCGCTTCCTGTCTTGTCTCTATTGATTGCTCTGGGTGAGAAAATCGGGTAGTTATGCATTGTTGCTAAATGCAGCCTTTGTTACGGTCATGGAGCGACGGCAGTGCTAATTGAGTCGTGAGATACTCACCCAATTACGAATGGAAATCATAGCGAAGTTACACAAAGATGAAAATCGTAATTGCTCGGTTTACGAGGGCCACTGATACCGTCATGCCCGTAAATAGACTCGAGTAATCAAGGCTTTGTTACGATCGGCGCTCTAAGGTTACCGGGCATGCAAATGGAACGATGAAAGTTGCGTCATTAGTATAACAATACACCTGGCCGGAACGGTGTTCTTTTTTACAAGTTCCCTGTTACATGATTCACTCCGAACCGAACTGATTCCCACGCTATCAGCACATACTGGCGCTTCCTCAAGAGTAAACAGACTTCCATGAAGCTCGCTACTTTTAGCTACTTAACAACATACTTAAAGGTCTTGTTTCTAAACCCATAGATCTCGTAACAAGTTTTAGAGCACTAAGTAGACTGTTGCTGTCCCTTGCAAGGGACTCAGAAGGTCTAAACACATTTATCAGAGACCCTCTACGCCCCTCTTCTTCTTAACACGCCGGCACTGATCTGTCACGAGACTGATAAGTGTCTTTAGGCCTTAAACATCCTCCACCACGTGCTTTCCACGTAAAATATAAAAACGACATATGAAAGATCTAAGTATATAAAAAGGTAACCCTAAGCACATAATACAGGGTTAACATAAATAACAATATTGCTACAAATCGTAGCATTTATGCAAAGTTTGAAACTACGTGAAGTTTATCTTCTATTGGACTCTGGTATTGTTAATCTTCGGTTGAAGTGTAAATGAGATACGATATCAGTAATGAAGTATAATTATACCTACTTAGTTACGAAGATACCTTGTTTTTACACAGCGTATACCTACTGTTTTTATAAAGGCACATGTCAGCAGGTTAATTGAGGATTAAAGCGGAATACTATTCAAATTTATATCCTCGGTGCAAGTCGTTCCTTACAGTCGAAATCGATGCACCGTCAGGGTAAGTCTTATCGATTACCAAGAATGCGATCTCGAGATAAAAAGCCTCCCCTTCGGCTGAAACCCCAACGAGGCCACGCGCGGTTCCGCGAATCGCTCTCCACCCCCGTTCCGTCGTCGCTTTACTTTTTCATTCACCCCCCGTTGCGCACGCGGCCCATTAAAATATGCGCGCGCACGCGTGCTAGCGTAATCCATACTTTCAAGTTCCCGCGGGAACCCGCCGCGACGCTTCTTTAATACCCTATTCCACTCTGGTAAGCGTAATCCGCGGAAGACGGGCAGAGAGGTGCGGGGGAGAGAGATCGGGTCGCAAGGAACGCTTCGAACGAGCAATGGAAATGCAGAGGGCTTAATTAAACGAGAAATAACGCCTGGACTCTTAGGAAATCCCCCGGTAAGGATCTGCTAGTGAATCACCAAGTGGCTGAGATATTTGTGAAAGCACCCTGAATTTTGGGAACGCATTGCAGTTTTAGCGAACGATGGAGGACAGTAAATTAGTAAATGTTATGGTCAGTGAATTATTTATTTTTTATTTTTTAATTTATCACGGATAATAACTATTTAGTACGTTGGAATGAAACTAATCATCGTGAATAGAGGACGTAGTACAAATAAGATAACATTAAAATGAAGATTAAAATACACAAATAGCAAAGAAAACAACAGAAAGAGATGAAATAACAGGACGAAGAAAGAGAATTTCTAAAAGCAGATAAGGAAGTAGCAAAAAAGTAAATACTATCCCAGTTATCAAGAATAACTAAGCTTTTCAACAATCCCGTACCCGAACCGTCTACCTCGAATCTACCACCTCCGCCAGACAGAATTGTCGAACCTGCTTAGATTCACAGACCGACGTAGTCCCCGTGACATTCAGCGAGGTAACCTCCCCCGTCGCGTCTGTGCGAGTAAAAACAGGAGGAAAGAAACTGGCAGGGAAGTTAATCGAAGAGCACCGTCTCGGGAAGCCCTCCGCCCTCTAGCCAAACAAAAGAACGACATTCGAAACGAAGATACGGGACGTACGATCGCCAGGAGAGCAGGCAAAACTTTCCTTCTCCGCTGATCGTGTCACCGTCCCCGTGCTCATCCCTCCCGCCCCCGGTGCCGCGGTGCAATGAATCAAAGTCGAACGAGCATTATCGTGAGCGTATTGTTCGCGCAATAGAATTCAAACCGGGTGCTCTCCTTTCTCCGCCAAGGCTGGGACGAAGGAACTCGGTGCACGCGGCTGGCAGCCTCTCCCCTTTCCCCTCGCCTCCTCGGCGCACCACCCCTCGCCGGGATCACCTTCCCTTCGGCGGCCCTTTCTTCCTATACCCGTCTCGCTCGCTCGTCGCGGCGTTTCCATGGTGACGAGGACCGAAATCTCCGGGACGCGGCTGCGGGAGCGAAGGAGCGGGGGACGTCGGACACGGAAAGTACACGGGAAGAAGGAGGAAGAGCGAAGGGTTGGCGCGAAGGTAGACGCTCCGCGCGAAGGACATCGACGTCGGCGCGGCCAGGAGAGAGAGAGAGAGAGAAAGAGAGAGAGAGAGCTCGCGGAGGGAAACTTCGTAGACACGACACTTCCTGCGGACGGGAACGGTGCACCAGGAACGAGGAGAGCGACGGCTCCGCAGCGAGGGAAACGCTCGCCTTGGTTCGGGGCGACTAACCCGGCGTACGTGCGCCACCGAGACTGCTAAATCATGTAAACACCGTGTAAATCCACGAGGCGGGTTCCGGCTGCAAACCCGGCACGACGAAACCGACACGACTGCCGAGGCAACGCCCGCGCGAGCCCTGGCCCGGCGGAACGCAGCCTTCGTCCTTCGATATGCAGGTCCCCCCGTGTCGTTCGTTTGCCAGCGAGCAAGCGTGCTTGCATTACACGCACGCGATGCGACCCTCGCGTGCTGACAGCGCCGGTCACCGCGATTCCATCGGTGCACGTACTCGCTCGTCCTTGCGCGTGTAACCATGTCAGGAGAGCATTACCTCCGAAAGGATTTATCAATAATAAACCGTCAAACGGGCAGATGCGATGTAGGCAAGTACGTATTCACGGGGCGGCGGTCCCGTTGCTCAACCTATTACGATCTTGCGTGCTATACTCCGCGGAGGGAACGTTGGCTACAATGGAGAGTCAAAGATCGATCGTTCCCGAGGCTCCAGATCGCATGCAACGTCCCCTCGAGGTATATACGCTAAGTACGTACTTTGAGCACGTTCATTTGGAGTTTAGATTGAAGGGAATAAAGAGGTCGTCGCGGTTTATTCCCCGGGACAGTTTTTATTGGGAAACATTTTCATCTCTATGCTACTCTCACTCGCCGTTACGGCTTCGTAGAACGATAGCATTGAAAAGTTTATGCCATCCAGCAGAGGAGATTCTGAGAAACCGTCGGTGGATCGAGGGGACGCTGCGCGATTACACGCTCGCGTAATGTTCCCAGCGATTCAGGAGCGAGCGAATGCAGGCGTACGGTGTTATAGGCAGCGGCGCGGTGGCGCGGGCTCGGATCTATTACAGTATTTTAACGGGGGAGATGATCGAGAGTTGGCCGGCGCAATAGCTTTCTCTCGAGTTACCGTCGATACCCGCCGCGGCACCGGCCAACTTTATAGAAGCGAACTTCGCTATCGCGCCGATCTATCGGCTCCCTATAAATTGTTTCGATCGGACCGTCCGTCTTCCACGGGGCGACAAATTCGTACGTTTCCCGGGGACGTATGAATCATCGGGATCGCGCTAAATGGCCGATCTTGCCGCGGTTATTTACCAGTTCTACTGAAGGAGGGGTGGGAAAGAACGTCGCGCCAGATCGATTCGAGTTAAAAGAGGAGTAGCACGACCGTCGCTCCTGAATCGATTAGAAGAATGGAAAGGAATGAAGAAGAAAATGTCCCTTTACGTTTTAAGGGGACTAGGCAGTCAGAAACTCGATTTTTTTTGTTGCATTTTTCGAAAGTACCACCCTTTGCGAGGAAAACGCCGTTTGGTTTATGATAAATTCGCAAAATGAAGGATTTTACAGCCGAAAAGGTCGAACCAGCTATAAACCGTTTCTGTGCGCACGCAGGTAGACTGGATCCCTCTTTTGAAACTTTAAACGCGTTTTTCTCGGAATCATATTTCCCCTTTGTTTTGCAGTGATTGCGAAAAAACAAAGGTAGGCATCGATTCGAAAAAAATTCAGCATATATCAATCATGGCTAGTTACGACCTGAACCTACGCGTGAGTCTGTGAAAACTTCTGTTTTGACATAAAAAAATAGAATGGCTCTTTTCCCTGGGGAAAAATGACGTTTCTTTAAAATTTGTCGTTTTGGAGCCACCATTCAAAATTTTTCTTTTTTTTTCTTTTTCAATAGTTCAGGGAAGTCATGGGGCCGGGGCAAAGTATTAGTTTCAGAGGATATTTCACAATTAAATTTCTTACGGTCAGAATCACTGCAAAATTACAGCGGCTCCAAAAAAAAACGCCTACATATCAGACGATTGTAGCGCTGTCATACATATATATAAAATATTCAAATAATTTTTTTTACTGTTTATAGTATTGATAAACATTACCCAAAAGTACTAGTCACAATTTGTGTTCATCTCCTTGTAATTAATTCGCAAAAAATTCTTGATTTCCGAGCGATCTGACTGCCTACTCCTCTTAAAGCCAAGGAGCACTGGCTGTTCTGCACCGTGCCGCAAGGTATTCTTCACGCGAGGATAATTCAACTCAAGTTGAACAACCGCGCGAACGAGGGAAAAATGCCGCGGACAAAACAGCGGCGGATGCCAGGATAGTAATAAGCCGCGTAAATGAATCTTTTCGCCCTCCCCTGCAGCCTCGCTCGCCACCCTCGAGCGCGCCTGTTGCGCGCGGCCGTAATTTTCGATATTAATGTATCATCGCGGCGAATCCGCGCGAGCTAAATTATGCATTCGCGATGAAAAGGAGGGGCAGCCCGCGATATTAAGGGCACTCGGCAACTCCAGCTAACTAATCGGTTTTGCAGAGAGAGAGAGCGGATGCAGCATTCCTCAAGCATCGATTTGCCGAGCTGTTCCTTTTTCTACAGGATGCATTCTGTTTCACTCGCGGCTTAACTAACTCGCTGCTAGAAATATCTGCGGTATAAAGTAGGTACATGCTCAGCTGAGTGCCCTGGAACGAATCGCATTGGCCATTTTTACCGTTCCAAGACAGCCATCCGCAGCGTCTACGTCCTAATGCAGTCTCGTCCATCTCCTATCAATTCCCTTGCCCCGCGCACTTCATCCCCCTGCCGCTATCAAAACTGAAATCTTGCTGATCGACGGCCATTTGTCGCGACGCAATCACGGGACCTTCGATTTCCTCCGCGCTGGCCATCGCGTCTCGGGGATGCTCCAGAATTCTGGGAACGATTTTAGAGAATTCTGTATTCCCGAGGATTTCGTGCATTTCAGATTTGAACGATACTCTCCCGGAATATGTGCGCAATTCGCGGATCTGCCAGTTCCATTAATGTAGAAATGAATTTGTATCAAATAATGGCCATGGATTTAAGTACGCCAGCTATTTGCAGCATTCGAGATGAAATGAAGGATAAATCTCCTTGTTCAGCATGTACATTTTGCTGCATCCTCTTCGTATAATTTTCTTATATATTTGAAAATATAACTGTCATGGCGGTAAAGCTTGGAGCTCAAGAAACATGTGAGCAACGAAACTGTAGCAGCAATCGCCGCGATGGTAATGTTGTTCGAACACACTCCACGCTCGATGGGCGTCTTATTACGAGCGTTTCGAGTATCGAGAATCGATGAATAATGAAACAGCGCATTGTTGCTCGCTAAAGCATTAAAATTCAGTCGGGGAAATTCAAGACCCTTCCTGCTAAAGTTTCATCGTTTTCCATCCATCGCTGTCTATCCATACAGTTTCTTCAGACAGGGGTGTAATGCCCTTCACGTTACTTGGAAGCTTCTAAGGATCATGAATATAAGGCATGAGCCTTTTACAGCGCCTTTCAAACAGATCGATCGAAATCTCTCTCCCTATTCGCGACTGGCAGTAATTATGACTCAGCGTATTCCCTTACTGCCCCCTTTTCTGGTCATGATCTTTCTCAATCAACCCTGAATCGATGATCAACAGCAATTCATGAAAGAGACACCAATTGTATTCGAGAGAAGATACATACAGTGGCTACTGAGTTTCGCGATAAACGTTTCAAGCCCTCGTTCTTCCGATCATAACTCGAAAAATGATCATTCCCAAATGCATGTTTTTGTGAACTCTGTTCTGTAGGGGTGGATTTGGAGATTTAGCGCTCCTAGACTAATAAATGCCTGCCGCTTTTCCAGTGAAATATCATAAAATATTTTAATTTAAAAAAATTGAGACAATTTTAAAATTAATTCAATGTGACAACTCAAGTATGAGTTATTACTATTTTGCTATATAAAGAAAAATTAGATTGTTTGTAATGTTCCTTCAATCTTATGTGACATTCAATGTGACAACTCAAATATGAGTTATTACTATTTTGCTACATGAAGAAACATTAGATTGTTTTTAATGCTCTTTCAAGCCTATGTGTTTAGACCTTTTCCAATTCCATTCACCCAAAATTTACCACCCCTCCCCTAAATTTGCCACCCCAGGCTACAGCTCTCTTAGCTCTCTCTGTATATAAAAAATTTATACAACTACTGCTCAAAATTTTACCTCCACCCTTTGTTACACACCTGACTATATAAACACACTCTACCTCGGCTATCATCTATCCAGTACGCAATTCTCCCCTCACCCACAAGACTGACTAATAACAGTGTCTTGCGCAGAGATTCCTCTCACCCCATGGTGTCTCCCAGGTCCAATCTCAGCTCGCAACACCGCCGAAACTTTGGTGGCCAATCTCTTTGGACTAACCTGTAGAACGAAGTGGATCTCATCGTGCACCGGGTGTACGTTTCTCCGCGTTGTCAGGGGCCCGGGCATAATTACGCGTAGCGGCGCGAGTTACGCTTAAGCGTGTAATATAATACGGCCGCATTAACGGTACAATGTTATTACACGTGTTAAATTTGATCACCGGCTATAAGTTTCGCGTGCCTCGAATCGCGTCTTAACAATGCTGGCCGCGCAACAACACCCGCCTTGGCTCTCGACCGCCGTCTTGAGCCGGATCGATATCGATTTCCAGCCGCCCCCGTGGCAACCACCGCGCGCGACTATGTTCGGCCATGTAACCCCGTTCAATCTGCGGTTAAACGGCCTCCGGTGCGGCTCGCTGTTTTCAACGACACAATGCCCGGCGTGCCGCTCGATAAATAAATAACACAATACGTCTGGCATTGTGCGGCAGTCTTCGCGTGGCGCCGGGCCGCCGCGCGACCGCTTGCTTCGCGGGGGTGAACGTCGTTAACGATGTCTCCGATGCTTCCGTGCGGCTTAATGGAAGAAACGATGCACAGTGGGAATTTTTTATTCCAACTCGAGGAACAGTTGCTCCACTCTGCTGTTCCTCGCGAGCTACCGCCGCTTTACTGTTTGGACAAGTCTCTCTCCGCCAGTGTTGAACGTAGAAGCTGGGGTGGAAGAGGCAGTATTTTATGGGAAGGAAGCTCGTAACGATGAGCGGGATATTTAATAGCTAAACTTGAGGATAATGCAGGGACGAAGGATTTATATCGTTTGAGCAAAAGTGGAAGAAAAGTTTCGGCCTTTAACTGCTAGGCCTTCGAAATCGATGGGATAATTCGTGAGGGGGGTGCAGGAGGAACGCCGCGGGGCAACTTGTCCAGAGGTGGTTCGTAAGTGGCCGAAAAAGCGGAAATTGGTGTAGAAATCGGTCGTGGCCGTCGTCAGCGGTGTTGTCACGGGGCTTGCCACGGAATTTCGGGGACGAAAATCAAACTAAATCCCTGGCTGGCGACGGGTCTTTGGTAGGGGCGAACCCTCCATGATTTATGTCCGCGGGGGTGCTGATACAATGGGAGAATAATGAAGTTGAGCTACCGTCGCTGCCGCTCTGTCCGACCGGTCTCGACGGCTTAGGTTGGCAAATTAGACAGAGAATATGGGGCGAGAGTCTGTCCGAGCGCGGGGGTGGCTGTCAGAGAGAAGAAAGGGAGCGGAGGGGCTCGCCGGGGGCACAGAAACAAGGGGCTTCCACGTCGCGATTACACCAAAGGGATCCATATTGCGAATGTCCGAGTGACTGACTGGACTCTCCCTCCCTCTCTCTCCTGCCCACGTCTACCACCCCACACTTTTCTCGCCCTGTGTTCTCTGAAACCGGCTTTCCCTCGGACACCCCTCGGTCCGCCATCGGCGTATCTACGCGGTTGCAGCACGAACAGGGGGGATGAATATGCACTGTCGTCGCGCGATGGACATCACAGACGATAAATTAAATGCGTCCTTTAATTAAATTACCCCTGCGCTCGCCGAGTGACGCTCTCGATATGCTAATCACATGGACTGCTATCGCTCAGCGTCAAATTAAATGTGTTGATCTACTTTTTTGAACCGAGATTTCGTCAAACAAATGGGGTGGTAAAGACTACATTCTTTCTAAAAAACGATGCTTCATTTGCGAAAAGCTTGTAGTGTAATCTTGACATCTCTAAAAAGAATAACCCTCTTCCACGCTCTAGTATAACGCTTCTAAAGAGGAAAAGGTTCCCAAGCCCATAGTTGGACGGCGCAACGAAGGGTGTCGTTAATCACCTGCGCCGTGAGTTCATTCTGAAGTTTCGTTTCCACGCCACTGCGTCTCAACCCTCGCAACGTCCCCCTTGGAACCGGTGCGCGTCCTTTCGTTGCAGCCGGAACTGATTTCAGCCGCTTCCTTTACCCGTCGTTCCACCCCGCCAACAATGATGCACCTGTCAAACGCAGCAGGCACGCGCACACCTGCCAGATCGATTCACGGCGCGGGGCTCTTAGAGCGTCGACGGCGCTATTTAATCCGGAGGGGCGTTGATTCGGCGTGTTTACATCGCGACGGGGTGGGAAGAGGGACGGGGACCATTAATTGCATCGTTACCTGGGGCGGGGGGCAGGGTGGAAGTGCACTGCAATAAAACGCCGCGCCTCGGCTCCGATCTGATATTGTTTATTACGTCGTTCGTCATAATTAGGGGCCGCCGGTGAGGTGGAAGCGCGTAATTAAACTGCCGTGACGATAAGCGCGAAATACTTACGAATTAATTACGATGTAAATGGGAGGATGTGGGTCCACGGAGGATCGAGGCGCACGACACTGCTAACGTAACACACACAGAAGTTTTTCTATGAAATTGAACATCCTGCAAATACCTAGGTAAGTGTAAAAAGTGTCCCGACGATTCTCGCACACCTGTGAAAAAAGTTGTTTGCTGGATAGACGTCGTAATTTTTGGGATTGTTAGAATATCGAACTTTAGAAGTACCTTTTGCGGGCTGATATGAAAGAAGTCCTGAATAACCTGTTGTGTAAACGTCATACGTGACAAATTGCGCTACTATCGCCCACCTCGTTGATAGAAACGTAATTAACATTAGTATTTTGGCGGGAATATTAGAAGGCAGGAGGAAACTGGGATAGGGGAGACCGGGGCAGATTGTAACAAAAAAGTTTTCACAGTTTTTTCTCGAAAGTGTTTTCCTCAATCAGGAAATAATTTGCGTGATGTACTACTTACATATGTGGTGAAGTAATTGTTTTACTTATTTAAATACAAATATGAACACAAATAAACATTTCTAAAGAATATAAATGAAAACACAGATCATTATTAAATATATCATACACATGAGTTAAACAATCATTTCTTATTCATCTGATTTTATCAAAATCTTCTTCTTCGCTTTCTTTACTTCTTCCTTTACACTTTTTCTCTATTTTTTGGATTTTCGACATTTACGTACGTGCTCTAAATACTAAAATTCTGGGCTATAACCAAAAAAGAATACATAACGCTCGTTTGTGTCACTAAAACGGACGGTGCTAACACCGTCAAGCAGATCTCGCATGCTGTGGGTTACCAGATTTGTCGTTCAAAAGATTTTACTTATGTTACAATTTACACTGTGTTACAACCTGTCCCGGTCTCCCTACATAGAAATGAGTAAAAGAGAAGAAACTTGCGAGAGAGCAGAATCGGTCGAGAGACCCTTTTGTAGCGGAGTCGAAGGTATCGCTACAGTATTGTATCAAAAATTATCATTTCCCAAAAGTCAACTAGGGTAGATGCACCATTTGTGGCCACTTCTTAAAAAATATAATATTTTTCCGTGTAAGCAATAAATGTAACCTTATTTTTCGGGCAGTATAATAAACAAAATATTTATGATGTGAAATTCTCCACAGAATAATGGTCTGCATGTAATTTAAAAATAAGATAATTACGCACATGGCCAAAAACAGTGCAATGGCCACAAACAGTACATCCACCCTACTCTTGCATTCCTCATTTCTGTTTCCTATCCAAGCAACCAACGCGAAACTATCAAGCACACAGTGGTCAGTTTCAATCTGTAGTGACCTTCAGCTAAATGTTTAATCACGTCACGAAGCACCGCCATCGCAATGGAAAATAAAATTAGAATGTTCCAAGTTTACCATAAGAGCAATGGCATTTATCATCACGGTGCACCCAGCCCCCAATCTTAACGTTGCATGCAACATCAAAACTCGGTAATGAACCTCGACGTCCAGCCACCCGGTGCCACCCTGGAATCTTAATCGACGCGTTACAAAGGATATCTGTCGAGCGGATAAGGTTTATCAAAGCGAAGCCCGGGGAGGAGTGCGCGCGATACCAGGAAACACAGTGGGGAGAAGTTACAACGGCGCGTCTAAAAGGCAACGAGCCACAAGGCAAGCTACCTTGTTAAAAAGTCCCCTCTTAACGAGTGCGACGTAAAAGCAGCGTCTCAACGTGGAATAGGATGCTTGGCATTGTTTATCAGGGAGAACAGCGACTCCGCGTTGTCGTGGAGGTTAAGCTCTTTCACGGAGCAGCAAAGATAGCGGCGACTGAAAAGCTCTTCTAAACTTGGCATCGAAGGCATGGTTGATCGATCTATCGATCCCAGCCTTCGCTCTGGCAGTTTCTTCGGGGTACAACATACAACGTACATGGCCTGGAGTTCATTAAAGGAAAATGCTCATTATAAGGAACATTCTTTGGAATAAGGTGCCTTGTTCAAACGACTAGCATCTTCATAGTGTATTATAACTTCCAAACGATGTACCAAGGTACGACTTCCACAAATCCTTGGCTAATACCTGACATGTCGCATAATTAATATATAACTAAGTTTAGGTAACTTGGACTTATAATAAACGCGTTACAAATTCAGCTAAAAAATGAATCCAACCACTTACAGTAACACATAAGAGAGTAATGCACATCCGTTACACCTAGAATCGACGCACGGCAGCGCATCGAGGAACTCCTCAAACAAACCCACGTCCGCCATTACCGAGGAAAGGGAAAGGGTTGCAGCGTAAACACAGATCAAAGCTGAACCGCTGATTAAATGCGCGTTTCATCGCCGCTTGTAAAATTCCGCGAGAAGATCCCGGGGAGAGTGTAGGTGTGCGTCTAATACACTCCGTGGGCAAAACAAACGGCAGGGAGGTGGTAGGAAAAGCGTGCAAACAAGGGTCCGCCACGCGGGAAGCTCACTTCAGGAATTACGACTTTACGAGCGTTTCAATTTCTCGACTTACAGCCCCGCCCCCGCGGAGCCTCATCCGATTAAGCGACTTTACGAGCCCGTGGTATCTCGGAGGAAGACGGACAGGGGTAGTTCGGTTTCCTTCGACCCCCCCTTGTCCCCACCTCGCCACAGGGACGCCACCACCACCCCCTCCGCGGTAAATCTCGCTAACGTGCCACGGGATGGCGAGCGGAATTACGATCGACCTCGGTCGCCGCGCTGGCAAACGGGTCAAACAGACCGTGACCTCCAAGCTTGAAGAGTCTGTCGGCCACGCGTCCAAGGACGTTCACCTTGAACCTGCCGGAAATATCCGCGGCGAGGAGAGCTCGGGAATTCCACCGTGTCGGCGGGAGGATTCAATTTATTCCGTCTTACTCGATTACCGCTTTATGGACCTTAAGGGCGATACGGGATCGAGGGCCTCGACCCCCTTTACGAGCGGAAACGCGCGCGTGTTTCGGTCGGGGGTCGTTTGATATTCCGGCTGCTTGCGTATGAAATGCGGGGAGCGCCTTCTCCGCGGCATTACTCGAGTCCAGGTGGATGTCTCTTCGCGCGGTGCTACAGTTCAATGTGTATCATTCTGCTCTGAAACGTGGAACCCAACTTTAGCGTGGAGTTGTTACGTAAAATAATTGTAATGGGAGTAAAAGTCGTAAATTACTCTACGGCTGTCTTAACCGAACACCTTTCGTTCAGTGGATTCTAAATTATTTTTGAGAATTTCAGAAGAATAAGAATTTTATTTGAAGTCGATTTTTGTGTAATTAACACCCTGACCGCGGTTCGGATAGTCAATAACAATGGGGAAAGTTCAAGGCACAGATAATATCGAATTAAAGTTCGGTTGATGTCTCCAGACGTTTGCAGATATACGTCGCGCAAGGCTGCGGGCTATTTATCGAGGTGGAAAAATCGAAACTGCCTGGGATAGATACCCCCGCCTGACCAGAGCTGTAAAACCATTTACGGGAGCCTATTAGAGGGCCCTAAAGCTCTTTCCATCGAATCATAGAAAAGTTTCGCGGTAACCCAGGTAATTAACGAGGCGGTGGAGCTCGTTCATCCCCCGGCCTCGATATCAGGTCGAGACGCGGAACGGCGCCCGTGGAGATTCGCATCTAAATCGATTTCGTTCGTAACGGAGTCCGATAATCATTACGTTAATTAGCCCCCGGGTGTCGCCGCGATGCCATCCGGGGCAATTGCATGTATCAAGGTCGGTGGTCCCCGTGAAAAATTGCGGATCCTCCTCGCGATTGCATCCGGAACGAGCTCGATGAATATGCACAAGCTTGTCAATTTAAAGTTAAATGTTTTTTCGCTTTTTTTCCCGTGAATACGAAAGGATTCGACTGGGAACGATTAATCGATTTACCCTCCCGACACCTTCGAGGCACTAGAAGCGCAAAAATATACAGTTTCATGAAGAATCCCTGGCGAACCTTTGTACACTTTCGAAGGCACCTTTGACGAAGTAAAACATCCGTTTCAGCTTTTATTTTGCAGTACAATGGGGCACTGTTTCTGGCTCGCCGTCAAAGAGCTATTCATCAGTCTGTCGCCGATGAGTTTTTGGTTGGCTGTCGATTCATGCATATAGATCTTTCGACCTAGTAGGCGGAAACGAAGCTGGTACCTCGAATTTGAAGAAGCTGGCGAAATAGATCACTGGGATTAAACGATTTAAACCACGACACCACCGTCAGTGAAAGAATAACTTCGTCCTTGAGCAGGTTAATTCATTTTGGAAACTAACTGGACGATCAGCAAGCGTGTAGTTTCTGGATAAAGATCGAGGAATCATTAGTATCGCTAGGTCGGTGCTTGGAGGCAGCTGGGAGGCCATTTTTCAGGAAACACCACGTAAGCCTCTAAACGTCCATTTTTCTTGGAAAATTTATCG
Source organism: Andrena minutula (assembly GCA_929113495.1). NCBI lineage: Eukaryota > Metazoa > Arthropoda > Insecta > Hymenoptera > Andrenidae > Andrena > Andrena minutula. Next base: position 71,886,729 of record OV815993.1, on the reverse strand, counting down.
GTACATTTACTTCAGCTTCGCCGGCAAAAGTACTCCGAACCCCTGCTCTCTTAAAGGAGTCCGTGATATGAAACGTTGGCTTATAATCCGTCGATAAATCGCCTTAAAACTCGACGAATTGTGGCTGGCCAACGTCTGATATCCGCACGCGTGACGAAGAGTGCACTAAGTGACTCAAAAAGACCATCGATTATCATCTTTGAAAATTCACGTCTCTCGTCTGAACATTCACTGCATCATTCATACGGCGAGAGATATAGAGAAGTGGAAGTTTACTTCACCACCTGGAATTTTAATAAACGATCTTCAAACTCCACTCACTTAAAGGTCAGACGAACCTTTTGCAATTGCAGTCTGTTCTGAATTTCATAAAGATCCGCGAAGAACTTCCTAGTGGTCTATCACTTTCTCACTCTACCTACTTACAATTAGAATATTAGAAAGAAACATTTTTTGGGGCATGCTGATCCCCTGCATAGAATAAGTGGTCTCGCTAACAGATATCACGGGTATATTGATTTCTTTGCCGATACCCTCTTGAGGTTCAAGTCTAACGTTCGAAAAGCCCTGTTTTCTGATGGCATTATATATAGGGATAACCTAGACCTAAGCGGCGTTTCGTTTTCCTTTGTGTAATACGTTATCCCAATCTCTTGTTAATTTTGCGTAATCTTTATTGCTCGAGTTAAACTTGTTGTTGGTTGGCTGTCTGGCTGTGATAACTACTGTATTGATACTCTTTGTCTAAATGGGCTTGTCCCGTAAATATATATATATTATATTTTCAACTACGATTCTATTCACGAAAATAAAACATTATCTGGTATTTTTATTTCAAAAGCATCATCATCTCCCTCACCACTGAAACTTACTCACTGATTTAAGGTAGGTACCTACTTCAAGATCACCAGAGGTGGAAATTACGAAGTGAAATCTGAGTCACTGAAATAACAGTTCCCATAGGAGTCCAATAGAAAGAAATTAGCCGTTCCAAAAATTTTTCTAATGAATTCTCCTGGATTCTTTAAAACCCTAATGCAGTATCTCAGACGATAACGTCAGCTGGAACACCGCCGCAGCGATTGCACCTGACCAGCGATTATATTATTCGAGCACGTTTTCCAACGAGCCAGGCGGTTGCTTAAATTTCCTCCTGGCCACCGTTCGCCGAGTTTTACTGCGGCCAAGTCCAAGAGGCTAACTAAAAGTTGGAGCGCGTCGGTACCGCGGGACGGTAATCCTTTGGATAATGCGCGATAAGTCCCGTGGTTCCGTGAACTGGATGGTTACGTGCTACGAAATCTCCCGTAACCCCGTTTTAACGTTACGATCTCCAGGCTGGCCTTTATTGATTTCTAATGACCGAAGATTTCTATTTCGCGCACGTGAAACCTACCCACGCCCACGCCATTTAGCCAACTCAGCTGGCCAGTCATTCCCTTCGCGAGGATTATTTTAACGTTCGTGGCGCGGAAGGCTCGACTCTGAGAATGAACGACATTTCATGGGATCTGTGAAATCCACAAAAATCTTGCTTTAACAGGTTGACAAATAAAATTATATCCTGCGTTGCTGAGAATTAAGGGTGACCTTTGAATATCATTCATCTATCATCTGTGAAACGTTGTATATTTTAATAGTATGAGGAGTCGACATTGATAAATTAAATTTAGATCTGTAACAAAGGGCAGGATTCAATGGTTGTTACTGATAATAATTAAGTAGTAGCATAATTAGTACATTGCCTGGAAAAATATAGACACGAGAGAGCCATGACCAGTTGGGGATTACCGATTAATGTTACGTGAATTTTACTTTGTTAGAGTAAACAGGTCTTGAGATTTATACACCTAAGTAGTATCAAAAACCAAGCGAAGACCAATTATTTATTATACATAATGCTTCCCATCCACATCGCTCCACGATAGATTTCAGAATCCTCTTTCAACCGCCGTCTAGAATCCCAAGAACGAACGCTCTAGCGTTTTTCTATCAACGGATCCGCACTAAGCGCCGAAAGGAAAACCCGTTTGCGCTCAATAATAAATCAGACGCCGGCTTCGTACCGCCTCGTTGCCGCGCCTTCCAAGTATCCGCTGCGAAAGCGAGGCGGGGGCACTAACGAACCGGGATACAGCATTAATAATGAATCAGGAGAATCTGAGGAGACAGATGTGTGTGTTTACCTCGAGGTGGAAAGACTGGGATACGTATTTTCATGGCGCGTCCGTACGCCGATCGGTTAGGACAATGGCGCGCTTCAATTCTATTGTTCGCGGGCTCGCCGCATGAAAATTGCCGATATATATTTTCGCGTCGTCGGTGCGCGACCGTGGAATAGAGAGCGGCAAGTTTCTTGGCCGGATTTACCTTGGAATATTGGCAGATAAAGTAGCTGCATGAAAGCATTTGGCCGCTTTGAAAGCGCAGAATCTCGTAAAATAAATACCTTTCGTTACGGCCAGCCTGAGGTAATTTATTATTATACGCTGGCTGGAGGTGGGGGTATTAAAAAGAAGCGGAAGGCATTAAGGAGACGCTTCAACAAAGTAACGTTTAACCCTTTGTCGGAGGGGCAATTAATTTTTCGCCAGAGTGCGCAGTTTTATTGAAGAACGGTGATTAATACCTCTCTCCTGCAACTTACGCGCGTTTCGATGAAATCCAAGAGAGAAAGGGAGCTTTGGAAAAGTTCGGGTTATGTAAATTGTAAATTGATAGTAATGTGATGGTGCGAGTGCTTTAACATCTACAAGTAGATAAAAAGGCATGGGTCTTTAATTACCTACAATGTAGAATATTGGGGACATATTTGGAAAAATTAGAGACACAAAACGATAATAAAGTTTGTAAGAGGAGCTTTAATAAGAGGTGGGAGGTACTTGGTTGCCATCAGAGATGGGCGAAATTTTTATTTAAATAAAATTTCGATAACGAATAAAGGTTAAAACAAAACTATTCATCATGTTTCAAATAAAATTAATCTTTTAACTTTTTATCGTTATTCGAAATTTTATTTAAATAAAAATTTCGCCCATCTCTGATGGCAACCAAGTACCTCCCACCTCTTATTAAAGCTCCTCTTACAAACATTATTACCGTTTTGTGTCTCTAAATTTTTCAAATATGTCCCCAATATTTAAATTTTATTTAAACTATTCATCATGTTTCAAATAAAATTAATCTTTTAACTTTTAATCGTTATTCGAAATTTTATTTAAATAAAAATTTTCGCCCGTTCTCTAGCGCCACCATCTATCCAGAATTACTTCCAGAAAGAGCCCCCAAATTTCAACCACTTATTTCTGTAATATTCTGTAGATAACGCATTTACCTATCTCCACACTGTTAATCTGAAAAAAATCTGTATCTCGTGAGCAACCTTTTCAGCGATAGGCGTAATTACGCGGAAGACGCTCAGCTTACAAGCCTGTTAGCCAATTTGTACGAGACGCACCAGGACACGGTGGCACTGATTTAGAACCAGCAGATCAGGCAACGCTTTTCCACGATTAAACTCGCGCACCAAGTTATCAACCGTGCCGGAGCATCGATCATCGGCTCCTCGTTGCTCGCGTTTCGCCTTTCCTTTCCGCTACTCGGCTTGTCATTTTTGGCCCGTCAGTCCGGCCGACACGCGCTCGCCAAACACGTTGCGATACACCGAGCCGCAGTGGGGAACGAGTTTCTATCAACTATCAACCGATATCTGTACCCTTCTGCGCACACTTTCGAAAATGCGAGCGGAAAGACTACGATGCAACGTGTCGACGTCGAATCGAATTATGAGACTTTATTCAACGAAGAGCATAGTAAATATAGAAATAAATCAGTTTAATCATATTTAAACAGATAAGACAATTTTCTGAAGACAGAAAGGATACAGCTAACAGGTTAATTCAGAGCCTGCGATTCCTCTCGCAAATCCGACTAGCTGTCACGCAAACGCCAACTACTACAACCCCTCGAAGAAAACGTACCGAAAAAAGTACATGATACTTGAAGCTACTTTGTCACTTTACGGGAATAACACGATTACCATCGACGTTTAGCGAGCTATAGCCAACAGTTACATACTCACCGGCTCGCGGCGTCGTTACACATTACTACGTATATAACAGGGACACACTGGTTCACGTTTTTCCGTCCCCTCGCACGAAGCAGTGGTCAAACACTGGGAGCTCGACGCATTGATCGATCCCCGTATTTGCTTACGCTCTTAATCGGCACCCTTACCTGGAACAGAAAAGAAAAACGGGAATTAATGGCGTTACCGTGGAGGATCGTGCAATCACGCGAAATCCTCAAGCCAGTAACATGCTCCCCGACTGTATTTCACGTTCAGGCGACCGTTGCGGCGGATTGAATCGTTCCGCGCGGATCACCGGGTGAGAACTCCGACTCTCACGGTTGTCGTAAAATTAATTAACCATCAGCGAGTACGTAAGCTTGCCCGTAACGGCGACATTAATAAAACGTCATCGCGCGATCGCGATTATCGTTGAGGGGGTATGTTCCTTTACGACCGGTCTCCGTTATCGGTGTACACAGAAAGCGACTGCCATCGAGGGCCCATTCGAGGCCGAAGCGCGTGTACACGGTGGTCACGCGAGTGCTGGCCATCAGGGTGCATTCTTCTTCAACGACTGCCAGTGGATTCTGCCCGCCAACGGATTAACGACCTCTGTCAACTCTGTGCATATTCAGCGGGACTCGCTGCTTTAATACGAGTTAGCGTGGCTAAAGTAAAGTACACAGGGTGTCTCGGAAGTCCATAGTTGGTTTACTTTCCCAGGGTTTAGTTATGATTATGGTATAGGTAAGAATGTAAGAGTTTAGTGGAAACCTATTCGTCCAATTCGGAGGCCATGGAAAGATGTGATGATATAATAAAAAATATAATAATCAATTTATAGCTCTTTACAAGAGCTATGAAATCTCAGGAGTTCCACGAGCTGGTCCTCTGAAATCTCGATCAATTCAAGGCAAGGCTACGCGTGCTATAAATTTTACTGTTAACAGTGGAAGTGTTTTAATACTTTCTCCAAGATTTTATTTCAAGCGGAAGCGCTTAAGATTCTCACTGAACACTAGGAACTTTGTATAAATGGGCAAAGGTTAAGTCCTCCTTAAACTTCTAGATTCTAGATCCCATGTTTCTCTGATTGAATTAATATCGCGGCTAAGTGGTAGCCGGCGACCGTTACATGTCCGCGAAAAGGCGCTAGATAAGTCGCGGAGCGTCCTCGCGTGGCCGCGAAGAGGCGACTCGTGGAAAAACGGGATTGTTCACGCGCGCGTACGTGTCACCTGTGCGTACGCGGCAGGTCCTGTTTGCAGTGTGCGATATCGCGGCTTGTTCTCAAATACAAAGGGGAAAAGTTTGTCCATCGTACACACGGTTATCTCCTCTGTGACCCGAGTCGCGGTTTCGTAATCGTCGCGGCTACTCGCTGCGAGAAAATTCTGATTGCATCCTCCTTATCTCGAGCTTCGTACCCTATTAAAAGTTAATTATTCATGGAGGCAATTGGAGTTTAATTGATACTCTGTTCTTGCGGTGACTTTCACGAGCGGAACTTTGAAATTTGAACCAAATCAGTGGTCACACCTCTCCAAAGAATTTTGAAGATGAACGATAAGCTAGAGCCATCGAATTCAGATATCTCGTGGAATTGGGGAAATTTCCTGTTGGGACACGATTACGAATCGTGTTCGGGGAAACGACGCGTCGGTTAGGCCTGATAGCAACGTTGCTTCGTGTGTACACTGTAGGTGATTGATACTCGTCCAGGTATTTCACAATGAAGATAATGAGTACCTGACGTGCTCAACGATCGATCAAGGAAATCGATACGCGCGCGATAGGCGAAGGAATTTCGAACGCGCTGACAAGTCGTTTGGCGATCGATGAGGCCTCGACAATCGACGATATTTATTTATTTAACTACAACGAGGTGCATTGTATAAAGACAGAAATTTGTTACGTTAAAAGAAAGCTGAAGTGTGGTAATGGACGACGATAAGCAATCTAAGATATAGCTAACAGGACAAGAGAAATAATCGGCTGATAAGGTCGGTGAAAGACAAACACTTTCCAAGATCCAGCGACCTAAAAACGGGAAGACTTCAGAAACGTCTAAATCGCGTATTAACGCGTTTATAACCGTTTGTAACTTTGAGGTAACATGCCATGTATCTGTGCTTCTTATTACGTGTATCAAAGTATCATATAAATTTTCCATTATCAGATCATTGTAACTTGGAAGTCACAGATCTTTATTTTGAAAAAATATCTGTCAACCAGGCAATTTTCTTCCAGAAATATATGTCAGAGGTATATTAAAAGTTAAAAATTTGGTGAATTTTAGCACAACAGATCGCTTTTTTCCACAACCACTTCTTCAACTACAAATTTCTTCATATCAAAACTTACATTTCTAAAATCAGAGTGGAGTATTACGAATGTACAATTATCACTGCCAAGTTAAAAGATTCAAAAATACGAAAATGGTAACTCAAAAAGAACGCTGTGGCCAATCCTCCACGTGACCAATTTGTGATTATACAATATGATCACGAAGAGTTAAAAGAAATTGCGCTGTTAACCCATTTACCTATATCCTATTACATATATATTTTTGAAACTCAATGGAAGATTCGGGATATAGAGGGTCCCAACGAATTTAAGAGCAGCAGAACAGTGTTAAGACCGTTTAACAGGTTCATAAACACAGAATCACCAATTCCTTTCCAGTCACTCAGCTGCGGGTTCCGTTCCCTCATAGTTCCGTTCCACCGTTCTCCAACACCTTTACGAAATATTAAAGACAGGACGGTTGAAGGCGGGAGCAACGGGCCAAGTCCCTCTGTCGGGCTTTTCTTCTCGAATTGAACGGCCTATTAGCGGGCTAACTACTTGATTGCACTTGAGTGCCGCTTAATGCTTGACCTATAAACTGCCTCACCTTTGCACCTTCGCTGCGCGACATTGTTCGCGCGATCGTGGGAGGAGAGAGTGTCTGGGTTAGGGCCCGCGGTGGTGCGGGGGGCCACAAACGATTCTAAACATCCGACGGCTGCGAAAAACGCGCCCCACGGCGACGTTGTGGAGGAGAGGATCGATGCACGAGGGGGAATTCGAATGCACTCGAACGGGGGGCTCTCTAGGATCTCGAGAAAGGCCCTCGAGCCGCGCCGAACTTTCCGCCGCAATGCGACGACCAGAAAGCATTACGTACCGCTGCGAGGCGTAACTTTCTCGCCCGGGAAGCGACGTCGGGGAAAAAAATGGGCTCGAGGTGGAGGGTGCGAGCTTATACCCCGGCGCGTCCAGACGGATGACAGCGAGCACTCCGGCGACCGTTCACGAATTCGGGCGCGCGGCGAACTCGCATCGAAACTCCCTTTGCCAGCCGTCTCCGCCGCGCTCGATCATCCTCGTCCCTCCAGTCAACGCTCCGGCTACGGCCACCCCAATATTTCACGATCGCAGACGACGCTCGCCGCCCCCAGCTGATAAATACGACCTCCAATTCGAGCGCGTTCCTAGCGACGGATTCCGAAACGTGACGAACGGATCCGTGACAGCGAAGGGACACTCCAAGGCCCTTCCATCGTCCATCGAATTAGGTACCGAGCCTGGACGTTACACCGAAAACGTTTAGGGGAGAGCCAGAATGGACGTCGCTTCGCAGACGTCTCAATTCCGCGTGCAAAGTCGATTTTTCTCCCCGTCGTTCGATAGATAGATTCACACAACGCAGCGATATTAGTAACGCGGATGGTTGGGCGATGGTAGTGGCGCAAATAAATACTTTGAGAGGGGACGAAAAAGGGACGGAAACAAGAAGAGCAGTGAGTTAGCCGGGGCGACGGAGAGAGGGGCTGGAGTAATGTTAATGACGTCAGAGGGTCGACATCAAACGGGCCCAGCTCTTTCGAGCGCTGCATATGGCTGCGAAGTGGCGGCGTGTAACCGCACGGCTCTCTCGCGATATTACGACACGGTCGTGCAATTAATTACACGTCGGCTGCTGGAGCTGTTTCGGATCGAACATGACGCGGAGCGCCGCGTTACGTAACGCGCGGACAAAATAATTAGTCGACGGCTCGGTTAAGATCAAGAGCGAGGAGAACGTGCCGCGTTCCATTTAGCACTTTCGTTTCTTCATTCATCTATTTCGATCCGATTCAACATTCTTCTACCGACATTACTGCCTTACGGGATTCCTGAAATCCCGGAATGAAAGCCACATTTGCTGGACCAAAGCCACTCCCTCTGCTGCTACCCCCGGAGGCTGTTATAATTTATAAAACTTAATCCGAGGCAAAACGGCAATCACCTACGAGTTCCATTAAGATACTACTAATCACAGTCTCGGCCGTCAATATTCCCAACAGACAGATTCCAGAACAATGTCCCATTCAGAGTCGCCAATGCGATACCCGAAGCGGTCGGTTCGCCGCTGCAATCGGAGATACCTTATCGACGAGAGTCAACCAAGTACTTCTTTCCACGGACGCAGGGAAAAAATAGATCCACTTTCCTCCGCCGGCTATAACTCGCCGGGTTGCACAATTGCGGCGCGCCTCGCTATCGACGCTGCCCCGGCCGTTGCGTGGAATTCTAATCGCCGGCCGGCTTCGCGAAAGAATGGAAAATTTTCGCCTCGAGCAACACGTTGCACGTGGCGCGATTAGAAGCTTAGTTAGAAGGATTATAACTGCTCCGTAATTGCCGGTATACGTGCCTGAGCTAGTGTACGTAGAGGGGAGCGTGTCACGAAATCAAGTGCTCCCGAACAAAGTACTTTGCCGCGGTGCTTAGCGGCACGATAAAATATTCACGGGCGCGTAGCAAAGTCGTCGCTCAACTTTCCCTCGCGGCGCGCGAGCTAAGTTTCGTTTAGCCGGAGCGGCTTTTCCCAGGCGCTTCCGCGCGCGTAAAAGCGGCGAGGCGGCGTGACGCGACGCGTGCGAGCGCCTGTGCCGCCGGGAACGATAACGCTAATTAAATACGAGTCGCACTGACACTGCGACGAGCGCGTCCGCCTAACGAGGCCGGTAATTACGCGACAGCTTCATCTTCTCGAAGCCGCGGCAAAAACCGCGCCCTCCACCATCTTTCTGGCCCATTTCTCCCGGTATAATCATCCGCGGGTGACGCGACGCGACGAGACGGCTCGAGAGCGCGTCGAGTTGCTGAAGAAGGACGCTCGCGGTTTACGTAGCCGTTGATGGCGAGGTGCTTGTGTATTTCGATATCTTGACACATCAGGTTTTTTAGTATAACTTGTATATAGTAGGTCTGTTGGAGTAAGTAGAGTTAATGGGGTGAGAGGTAAGGGTTCGCTGGATTTGAACTAACAAGGAAAAGTTCCCAACCCGAAAATTCTGATTTTAATGAAACTTGTGAATGTAGAGCACACTGGAGTATGCGGGGATTAATTTTTTTCGGCGGAAATTTATGTATTCTGAAGGGGTGAAATCAGCCCTTAAAGTTATCAAGTTTTTTCGCGAGTTATCGGGTTTTTTAATATCTCTAAGTTTAATAGCTCTACCTTCACGTGGAGTGATTTTGGATATGGAATTTTGAATAATTTCTCACAAAAAGAAATTGAGTAGGAAGAATGATCCTAGCTTTTCAGTCGCTGGGTGAGTAAGACGAAGTTTCTACGAGTTTGGAGCATATTTTATGATTCTTTCGATCATTCATAGTCTCCTTAATGGACGCTCCGTATCACAGTTGCAAAGTTAACGCGACTTACGATAGTGGCGGAAAGTCTCGCCGCGAATATTCGAGGTGGAAATTCAAGAGGCGCGACGTTCTCCGGGCGCCATCAAAAGCGTATTACAAAAGGACGCCGAGTGCCACGAAACCGAGCTGCCCGGGACAGGGAGGGAAAACAGATAGCTGGGAAAAGTAGCTCATAGAAGTAATGTCAACTTTTATGTAACGGCCATTGTCAGGTGGCAGTGGAGTTCAGTGGAAGAGCGTTACGATTCCTGGAGCACTCGAGCCTTCGTCGCCAGGAGTAAAGCGCTTCGCGTTACGAGGCACGCACACGCGCCTGCTCACGCATTCCAGCGACAAATGCCTCACGGTGAACGTGTCGCACCGCGGGTAATGGTATACAGGGTGACTTTCACGTAGCGATCGATGGAAATATTTCTTCAATTAGAGAGGTTCTCGAACAAGACTGCAGCAAGATGTGATTTCGGGAGTATAGTTGAGGAGTGATTTTACAAAATGGCTTATTTACATTTATAAACATGAAGCAAATTTTGATGGCATCCTTCAGTGACATAAAACACTGTAACAAAGGCTTATTCCTTTTTGAAAAATTGAAATGAAAGTATGTGTTTCATACAAAAGATCTTATTTCAAAGTTTGTCTGAGGACATACTGAAATAATTTTTTAATGTTAAACAAAATGGACATATTTCTCTAGAAATTGTAATGAATTCGAAATAAAAGGAACTTAATTCCACAGACTTACACAAACATATACTAAATCACTTTAAAAATATACCCATTCTTATGGTATCTTTAGACTTATACACGGAAAAATGTTTGTTTTAACCATAAACATATTTAGTAAACTTATCAAGCATTCGTAACCATTCAACTTTAGTTGTTTCCACTTTTTTTACAAAGTGAGATAAAGTAACGTGTACATTACAAAAAGACTTATTCCCAGATGTATTTATAACAAAAAAGCTTATTTCCAAATGGTTTCATACAAAAGGGCTTATTTCCAAATGTTTTTTTAAATAACTATTAAACCAATATCGCTAAATTTAAAACATTTACCTCGCTATCAGATGGAAGAATAAAATGTACGTGTACTAATAAATTTTTTTTAATAAACCTAGGTACCACAGTTTTTTACAGTTATTGAAAATTTGTTCTGTGGAAATGTCCCCTTTTGAAAAATAACTCCTCAATTACAGGTTGATGTATCAATCCCTCATTTTGCGTCGCTTCCCATTATGTTTTCCTTTATTTGGTCCCTCACTGTATTCCCAGTCCCGTCCATCAATCCTAAGATTCTCTCCACCCTTTATTACCCTTTCTCTGTAGCTCCCCTTTGCTCTCACTCGGCCTTTCCGTTTCCCTAGCTTTTCCAAAACTTCCACTCTATTTTCTTTTCCTCCCCCTACTGCAATCTCACGTCCCACTCCCCTCTATGTCCCTTTCATCTCCTCCATTGATTCTCCAATTCAAAAAACACTAGTGACTTTTCACAAGCGCCGTTCCCGCCCACCCCACTTCCGAATCTAAACATCCATCGCGATCCTCCACTTTATCGGTGCTGCATCGAGCCGAGTCGAAGTGGGGACAGCGGAGATAATGCGATGAAATCGCGCACACGGTTCCGTGGCGTCGCACCGCGAACAACGCGGCGATACCGTTTCAAAAGGCTGCGCCCGATCCCAATGATAATCACGCAAGAGCTGGACGGGACGGGGCACGCCAGACTAAAGCGGATCGAGGGAAATCGGATCTCGTCGCCGATCGATCGGACGGGCCGCCCCCGCGTTAACAAAACAACGAATCGAACCCCCCCGTCCCGCCACTTCTTTCCTTACAGCACGGTAATCCTAGCGTATCGAGCGGCATTTGAATTCTCCCCTGTTCACCGAAGCCGAAAATCCGATGCGCGCACGGCGAATTTGGGGAAGCGCCGCCCGAGCACCATTACCGAGGCGAGCACGCGTTTTGATATAGGTACCGCGTGCAACGGAATTACCAGCCCGGCATCAGATGGTGGAAATTTGATCAGCGGTAATCCCAAGTAATTAGCTTGCCACGACGTTGCCCTGTTTATTGGATAAGAAAGAAACCCCCTGCGAACCTCCGCCCCCTTCGCCATTCGTGTCCAGTCCGCCTCGTCACGCTGGCCATCTGCGTGCAAACGCTTGTGCACAAATCACTGCGGAAGAACACTAATTCACCTACGTCGACGAAGGGTTCACTAGGTTTCAGAATTCCAAGAATCGTGACTGCATTAATTAACACAGCAGACAGACACTGTTCCAATCGAAGATCCTTCAGTTACCAGCCAGACATCCCTGAAATATCCTACATTTAAACTTTAAACGAAACATCGCCCGTCCATTCGCCGTCGTCCACAATGCCCCCAGAAAGTGCATCACCCCCGATTCCCTCGGAAACTTCGAAGCCCAGCGGCGATCCCCCGAATCACGGGGCGACCGATGGGCAGCAATAGCAACAGCGGCGGCAGGAAGGGCGGGCGAGAAGCGGGCGCAGCCGGGCTCGAATTGCGGCTAAAAGCGAGAACGCATCCGGGGCATTAGCGAGGTGTCTATTTTCATTTAAGGCAGAGGCTGGGCTAGGGGTCAGATGGCGATAATTCGGTCGGTAATAGTCGCGGCTCGTATAAGCAGTCCGCAGGCTGCGTTCGGCTAACAACAGGCCGACTACGGGCGAAACAGAGGGCGAGGGGAAGGGGGAGGGGGCAGACTACGGGGGCGTAAGAGGGAAACGGCAGAGGGGTTGGTGGTATACGGGGAACGAGGGCAGCCAGGGGCGGGGAGGGGACGATTCGCCGCGGGGGAAATGAAAATAAATGATAGCGACGCCCGTAATTAATTTAACGCGCGAGAACGGACTGCGAGGCGACCTGAGCGGGCTGCTTTATACGCGACGCGCGTATAAACATGCCCGCGTGTGTGCGTGAACGTGAGCGTACGCGCGGCCTGTCTGAACCGGCTACCTGCGACGTAGCCGGATTGCGCGTTCCTCGTTCGCTGCACAGGGTGTCCCTGGAAAAATATTTCTGTTAGCCAGGCGCGTTCGCTGCGCGCGGAGGGCCCTCGACGGGAGCCCTCGGCTCACCGTCGAGCGTTCTAAATCTCCGTGGAGGGCGAAAAGTCAGGGCTTGGGTGGCGGGACGGCCCGGAGATGTTGCAACTTTCGGTGTCCCGCTGCAACATTGTCGAGGACAATCGATAACGTCCCCGCGGATGGAAGAGTTACGAGTTTGTTTTCTTCCCGTTGCCTCGCGCGTTTATCGCGCAACCCACTTGCCCGAATTCTGCTGGTCGTGTTATTACAGTCAGGTACCACGAAGTTGGAAGTTTGATGCCGCGAGATCGACCGCCGAGAACTCGGCCAACGGTGATACCACGCGATACAGGCTGCGAAGCTCGGTCCCGAGTGACGATCGACCGCGAAGGAGCACGCTGCTCTGAGTAACAATATCGCCTTAATATCGGGCGCCGTTCGGCATGGAACTTTTAACTACTCTTCGTTACGGTTCGTTAAAAAGTAGTAACAGATTCTAAACTCAGTGGGCGCCGTTATGCGAGCTACCGAGGATTTTATGCCTCAACTTTGAATGGACGCGAGTCTGGATAGAGCGAACCGTGTTTTTAAATACTTACCGCTCGCTTCGGTATGCTCTTTTTTTTAATGAGGTTTAATCGCAAGGAAGTAGCGTAGGAAGAGTTTCTTCGTACGAGATCGCTGATGTTTCAAAGGGAGGTCGCGGAAGTAGGTTACACCGTGGGATGGTTTTCAACGCGCAAACTTTGAACTTTGACGTTTTTCACACCATCCACTTCATTGCACCTCTGCTTTTTCACCTGATCCCTCTTCGCCTTACACTAATCTCGCCTTTCCTTTAAGCCCTCCGACCCTTCTAAATACACACTTTCCTCTCTATTCTTCAATAATCCCATGCCATTCCTTCTACTCTGCTCTTCCTCTCCGTCCTCGCTCTTTTCTTTGCAATTTAAAGCCTAGCGGTGCCACAACTTGGGCTTTCTTTGGATATGACGAGCAGTAATTTGCAAAGAAATCTATGTAGAATTGTAAATCAACAGGAGAATGATGTTGTTAGGTGGCAAAGAAAATTGACAGTGATTTTCTAAAATTCGAAAAGAAATTACCTAAGAATAAACGTGCGAGGCACGGAAATTCGAGACATTTGGATCAACGAATGACTGCAACCTGATTATTAATTCGCAGGCTGGGGAGCGGCGTGCGATCATCGAACGCGATCGAACACAAAAGCCTTGGGTAATATCTAAACGACAAACAGGCCGAAATCTCATTAATAAATCGGTGGCGTGTACGCCGGGACAGTTGGTCGTTTATCGAATATACGATTCGTACTCGGTAAACCACGACAATCCCATCGTGATGTTATTGCTTGCAAGCGCTCTGCCAACTATCCCGTGCTGCTCGTCGCGACATTATCTCGTGCTGGACAGTGATTTTTCCACGCGGAGGGAGCTTGGAATCTCCTTAAACCGGAGCGGCGAGGGTATATTGCTATTGGGGTACGATAATCAAGATAGAAAGCTGTGTGCACTCTTATTTCGCCATGCATTCCTCTTCCGTATCATAAACTGTCACGTTGATCATGATAGATACCACCAATGAGCTGTGCTGTCGAATATACAGGGTGTTACTCTGGTGATAGTCAATACTCCTGGGGGTGATTGCACAGGCGAAAATAAGACGAAATAAAAGAGTGACGAAATTGCCGTACCTAAAGGCTTCTTTTTCGAGAAAATTGACTTTGAATTGCAGCCAAACACGTGTGTCCCTCGGACGCTAGGTTAGCAAATTTGTTATCATTATTCCTTCCTATAAATATTTATATACAAATAAATCACAAAAATTATTTCCTCTAAGAATATAGGGTAAACCAAGCAGTAATGAGTAAATGACCGAATTGATGAATATATAGACCTTTGAGTTTAATACTTGAATATATTTATGTATAACAACAAAACAACTGTTGAAATTGCATTTAAATTTATTTTTCTTGAAATTTCTATAAGAATAGTTACTTATTGTTATTGTAATTTAAAAAAAGAAACATTATAAAATGCAAAACGTGTAGAAGTCCAGTAAATGACCGCATGCTTTTAATGAGAATTGTACTTATTAATGTTTGCTTAATACGCGTAATCAAAAATATGGGATATTAAAAGTGCAACTACACTCCATTTATAAACATATAATATTTTTAAACTTATAATTGACATTTCTTTGCCTAATGGTCATTCACTGGTATGCGGTCAATTACTGGTTGGTTTACCCTATACTTTAATCATATTTACTGAGTTATTATTTTTAATGTTTTTTCTACTTATATGGGATTATTTTTGCTCGTTTTTATGTGTAAATAAAAATACAGGTATTATCGATTAAATTTAATATTTCCAGTTTACAATCAATTAGTATAATGGAAAATTGACAAATAAACAGATAAGTATTTCGGTAACAGAACAGAAAATGTATAGCTCAAGATATCTATCTTTCACAACCTCGTCACTTTGCCCATAAAAACGATATTTAAAGAACTCAATGACTAGATGAGATCCTTCCAAGGATGTAGCCACATCATCATAACTATCACTTCCCCTACCCCTACGAATAACGAATCCAACAACGAATTAAAAGGGTTCTGGATAAGTCCTATGCAAATCCCGTGCACACCTCAAACAAGTTACTCTTCATTAGTCTGTAAGACTAGTCGTCTAGGAGGCCCAGTGCACGCCACTGTCGCATACCTAACGACGTAGCTAACGTCGTAACCCAAGACGCGTATTTAAGGAACGCGCGTCGGCATAAACCCTGAACCTCATCCGCCGTCGCTAGCAATAGGTGTTGCCAGTACCTTCATCGTACACTTTATTGTGAGCGATGTTATTGGAGCCCGTAATGGCGTCCGCCGCGCCACCCCTCTGGCGAACAAGCTCAAACGAGACACGTAGTCACGCGTGCACGCCACGTATTACTACACCCGCGTATTTGCATAGAAACGGGGGTGGCGGGGCTGCTTTCATGCCGACGGCTGTTTCCTCGGCCGCGAAAAACACGCCGGGTAGGGAAGCAAGAAAGGGAGCCAGCCTAATCAAATGGAGCTCCTGGCCATCTTTCCTCTCGCCTCGACGCGCTCGTGACGAAAATTTATGGAATATCGCGCGTCTCCTCCGGTAATCAGCCGGGCCTTCAAGCTAATAGCGTATCGAGGAACGCCGAGGGCTGCTCGATCTGCCCTCTTCGCTGAAAGGGGGCTAATTTTTCGAATCCGCTTCGTAGACAGCAAATCCGCGCTGATCAACGCCTCGCGTTCACGTGGATGCCATCTCGCAATCAAGAGGAGATATATGTAGATAGGTTTACGCGTGGAAGCTAGTAGAGTACCAAGCTCAAGATCATTGTCAAGACTTGAACTACCAGAAACGTCTATCATGTGACGATATCGTTAACGAGCATCCTGATTACGAATCTGTCTCCAAGTTAAGCCGCGAGATTGACAGTTAACACGCACCCGCGCAAAAGTGGATTTCGAACTGAGCGGGCTCAGCCCTAGGAACCCATCCACCCCTGGAACTCGTGCCAAAGTTAAGGCGCGGATCGAGACGCAAATTCTCGCCCGGCGAGTAGGCGAGGCGCTCCGAGAGAAGTGGCAGAGTGACTGTTAGATCGCTCCCAGGAAGCAAACGTTTGAGGGGAGTCGGGGAAGAGCAGCACACGTCGGACAAGGACACGAATAATGTCACTGGGAGGCGTCGGAGCTGTGAAAGTGAAGCGGGAAAGTAAACTAAGTTGACCGTGTGTACCGTGCGCAAAAAGAGAATGGGAATTATTCCAGGCTCACACTGCGAGGTTCCCTTTGACGCGTTTCAAGGACAGCAGAAAAAGAATACCAACCGTTCGAGCCTCCTCTCGTTTGCGTTTCCATCTGCGAGTCGCGACCGTGCCGCGTCATATTTACACAGGCGAAACGAAGATGGCCCTTTATCCTCTGCGACTGCTTTATGAAACACGAAAACACCCCCGCAGATTCGATATTCAATTCGACAATTGCATCTAAAGCATCGATCGAATTATGTAGAAAAGGGGATCCGTGAAAACTACTGAACAGATTTCGATGGAGCGACGCAGCAATTCCGGGGCCGTTTCTCACGCTGGATCCAATATCGTCCCATTGGAAACGTATACTTATACAAGCTCTTACTGGGGCGGGCAAAGGGAATTGAAAGCAGGAGAAAAAGCCGCGTAATTAACCGCAGATGCGCGGGGACCGGAGGTTTTTACGTCGCCCAGGTAGCCACTTTGTAGGAGCGACGTGCTCGTGAGCGTTACGCGCCGCGACCCTCGTTTCCCGCGAAACTGCTCTTTTTAAATCCCGCTTCTTCCGAGTCTCGCGTCGATCTGAAAGAGCCTTCGCGAGCGGCCCGGGCCTTTTGAATTCCCACGAAGCTGTCCGTCGAAGCCAAAAGCAGAGCCTTTGAAGCCCCTGTAATTACTGTCCGACTTGCTGGGGAACCCGCGGACCAGAGGGGTGCGAGCATAGATAGGCAGAATGGAGGAACTACCAGGTCTTAATGACTTCTAGGTGCTGTGCGTGCGTTGGGTCACCGAGAATGACTCGGGGACCGAATCACGCGACTTCCATGGAAACCGAGCCACCCCCCTGGGCTCGGTGTCTGGCTGGCTCGGGGAACTTTTACAACGCCACGGCCTCCCCTCCTTCCGCGTGTAAATCATCGTGTCACGGGCACGTTCCTCTCCCGCGGACCTGTAATATCTTTCATCAAGGTAAACAAGGGAAATTGAAATTACAATCGCGTGCTGGCCGTGAGACGACTCGCCCGCTTCGTTACGTTTCCGAGCTTCTGGGATATTTTATCGCCGCGCGGCCGACACGGTGCTGGGAATTATTTTGCGCCGCTCAACTACTCCGCGGCACGAGAAACGATGCGCGCGCGTAACTTTCGAGACACACTTGTTGAAAGTTTCGTGTGTACCTCGCGGAGAAAATTAATTTTCCGTGGTTAGGCACGAGAGTGTGCGCGTGAATGGCTTGAAAGTGGTGTGCGGACTGTTCGCTGTGACTTGATGCCGTGAGCGCTCTCTTCATCTTAATAATAATTCTTTTCTTTAGGATGCTCCTTCGCGTCGAGATCGCGATGGAGATATAGCAACTTGATTGGTTGTTTTACACGGTTGTAACAGAGTGGCGTGAGATTTGCATTCTTGAACGAATGGGAAGTGAATGGAAAGAGAGATGCGCGATCCATGCAACCCTTAGTGACTCTCGACTCAGTGTTTTCCCACGTTTTTCTTTCAATGGCCTTGTGTCGTCGCTTGAAAGCTGTGTGCTTTAACGCCCGAATGCGTTGACACACTTCCCTATTTCACTTCCACTGGCGCTACACGCAAGGTCGATCCAATAGAGAAATTGGCCAACTGAGTTTTTAAAGTAAACGCGTTTCGAGTGTCGGAACAGTGGGCATGGAATGAACGTGGGAATATAAACACGTGAGCCTCACTTAGGGTCGTAAGTAGTGCCGTATCTCATCTCTCTTTCACGCCCTTTAATCCCATTGATGGATGCGTGGAAGCCTAAAGTAGGGACACCATAACTGGATCTATCGATGGGTCTTTGCTGCTTCTAACCGCGTTCGTGAATTTAAGCTGCTTGTCCTGGCGCATAAAATTAGTTTGCTTTAACTCATAGCTGATTTTCGGCTTCGCTGCAAATATGTACTTGGTACCTACATGGCTTATTCGACTGTCTGTGAATTCCAATAATTTTGAGACGGAAATGTCAATGATCTAAATGTGCAAATAGACTGACCACAACTTCTCCAGCAAACTAAATAATTTCAATGCACCAGAAAGACGAGGCTGGAGCTTTCCACTGTTTCAGCTCAAATTATACACTTCCTGTTTTGGTCACACTGATCCAGTGACTGGATTGTGCCATTTGGTCAATACCTATGCTAACAGACTCCATTTTTATGAAATTCCAGTTCCTTCCTTCGATGAATCATGACCACCAACACAGCGCCTGAATAACTTCCCATTAATTTCCTGACAATAATTTGTAAAGCTCTGTATTAAAGCTTGTATTAAAGGAGTCATCCGTGTAATAAAGTAAAATAAAATAAAATAATTTACATATGTATCTTTTTCTCTTACTATCCTAATCACAGAATTAAACTTGTATTTACACAATTCGTCGGGCAAAAGTGCAGACCGCGAAGGTTGAAGGGTCATCTAAAATGTTGAGAATGATACATGTAGAATCGATCAGAAGAATAACACCCGAAATCTCGGATGTAGCCGGGAGTTTTCGTGTCCTTCGACTAATTCGCGGCAAGACAAGGAGCATGAGGATCGTTCAGCGTTTCCTTCCTGGGTTCTCGGTATCCTCGGGAGAATCTCGAGGCGTTGCGCGTTATCCGGCGGCGATCCTTCTTAACTGGAAGACCGACAAGATTTAAGACGCGAGAGCCGCGCGTGTTCTCGAGCGGTCATAGCGAATCGCTTTAAAACTTTTCCCCCGCCCCTGCCTGGCTTCTCAGATATATTGCGTGCCGGACTCGGAGCCATGAATCACGCGAAAGACTCCATTTCCTTTCGATCGGATACCGCCGCTACATCCCCCAAGGGCGATAAGGTACGGAGGTGAGGTCGACTGCAGAGGGTCAAAGGCCCTTGTCGTCCTATAGTACACATCAGCCTCCTATCGCGACATCGGCCGACAGCAACAGCCTCTGTCTCGCTCCATCTCCCTGCCTTTGTCCGTCTATTAGCGTCGTTCAACTCCCACGTGCAGTTTCGCGCGGCCGCTACCTCGTTCGCCGGCGAAAACACGCTGCTGTTGAAAGGAGGCGCTTTGCTGCGAAGTATTTTGTAAACCGCAGTTACAAATTGAGGATGGGTAATAAAGTTGAGTAAACGATAGAAATTTAAAAGATTTCTTTACTAAAGCTTTAATCTGTTTAAAGAGGACCAATTCACCTGCAGAATTGAGTATTCCCTGTGTTTGCCTGATTCCTTGTTGATATTCCCTCTGACTCATAAGATTTACCCTTAGGCTAACAAGGCTGAAACCTAGGGCCCCGTTTAGCTGGGGCCCCCATTCTAAATATTTTCTTCGAAAAATTAGATTTTTTTTAATATTATCTTTATTAATTTGAATCTTTAATGTTTATTTACGTTAATGTTATGTTTAGTTTTGATATTCAATGTTAATTTTGAAATTAAATTCTTATTTATATTATACGAGTATTATGATAAAAAAAATCAAATCAGTGTCATTTTATTTTTTACATTTAACCGAGGCCCCACCAAATATTCAGCCTGGGGCCCCCTGAAAGGTGAATCCGGCTCTGGTCGAAGCTACTAGGAAAATACCTATCAATGCCTATCACATGCAATTCCGAATAAGATACATTCTGATACACTCAAAGCTCGTTCCAGAGTCCCTGGAAGCTATAACTAGATTAGCGATTGACGAAGCATATCTTCGATAAGGCAAAGCCTCTTCCCCGAGAGATACTCCGTTAAACTGTCGTAGCGCGAGGACAAAAATAACGCATGGTCTTATTAGTTGCTGCACCGACGCTCGGAATGAAAAATTCGGTGTTAAAGCCTCCTTCGGAATGACAAACGTTAATTCCCGTTTACGATCGTTACACGCGCTTTGCCACCGGCGGATTTAACAAGCCAATAGAAAATGCGCGGAGCAACGGTGATTAAAGCCGTCGAAAACTGGGCACACTTTTCATCGGGCGACAATTTGCATACGCGCGCACCGCGACAATGCGAATTTATAAATCGACGGACACCCGTGTGATCCGGCTTATACGAATATTCGCATTAGCCAGGGCAACGCTGGATATCGCCAACTGCTCGCGGATATTCGTATTATTCGGATTCAACGGATTTGCCCGCGACTCGGACATTACAAATATGGAAATATTACCAAACATCGTCGGCGGCGGGGAGGCGACGCGACGCTTGAAAATTCGCAAATCGAACAATAATACGAATAATTGATCCGGTGACATTACCCGCGTAAATCCCAGTATTCCGTATAATCCTTGGCACATTCGACTGGCTGCGTCCAAATATCCAGTTTTATTCCAACGTACACCCTGGACAAACTTTTTATCCCTTAAAGCTGATGTAGATACCCAAACACGTTAATTTGAACATTCGATGCAAATGCTATCTACCAATAACAACGACGTTCATTATTTCCCAATTATGTAAAATTGATGTAATTACTATTATATCCGGGAAAACAAAAGAGGGAAAAATATCCTTCGGTTATTTCTCAACTACTATGAGTGCATAGACTGACATCTATTGTTTGTTCCTCCTCGCAGAAAAGAGTTGAATTACCATCTCACGGAAGCAGCCCAAGTGAGTTCCTGCTGAAGCAACAGCTTGCGCCCAAGCGACCACGCGCGATCTCGCGCTCGATCGATTTTCCCGAGCGCGTTTCCACGCGACTCGCGCGTCCCACTCGCGGGTTCGGCGCGCATGAGCGGGCAGGGAGCGCAAAGGCGGGCCGCGCAAAGTGGTTTCTAGGAAAATAGAGTTAGCGGGTGAAACGCGGTCGGCGTTTCTGGTACGCGGGGCTGGTAGGGCAAGCAGGCAGCCAGCCAGCTCGCTCGGCGCGATCAATAACACGCGTGTACGCACCGTGCACACACTGGCGCACGCACTTTTACACCCAACCGGTGGTGGCACCCCCGACCGATTCACAACCACCTCCACCATCACCCTCTAACCCCCCCTCCCAGCTACCCTGATTCTCCTGCTCATTCTCCATCACTTCCTCTTCCTCTTTCGCCGTCAGACACGAAGCAATCCCGCGCGTTACGCTCTTTCTCTCCTCTCTTATGCACGTTCGCACCCACCGCGTGTGGGTGGATGAGACACGCGACGGTGCGCGCAGAAATTACACGTACAGAAATGCATGCACAGAACCCACCTCCAGAGCCGAGCGTCGATATAGAAACGCGGAAGCGTCCGGAGGGAATGGAAACGTGTAATTGTGTAAATGGCACAATGGCCGACGGTCCCTCGTTAGAGAGATCGTTCCCGCCGTGGAAACAAGATTCTGATTAACGCCCGAATTTTATCGTTCGCTGCTGCACCCTTACACATTCCATCCCCATCGCCACCTCTACCCTCCTTCTTCCTCGGTCTCCGTTATTCTCTCATTCCGCCCCGTTCGCGGGGAGCGCTGAAGCGAGGTGATTAAATACGCGAGAAAATGAATGTACGTGTGACAAGGATTAAGTAAAATAATGAAATTGCGCGATATCCTCTCTCTCAAATATCTTCCTAAATAAGCGACTTTCGTCTTCGAAATATCAGCACTGGACAGATATATACAGCTTCTTTTTCAGTTGGCGAAACAACAGCTGTCCGCTAATCTATCGCTCATACAAACACACTGTTCTGTTGGCGCGTTTCCACGGGAAAATCGGTCCTCCTCCCGTGGGTAAGGGACGCGGAGCATCGAGCCGTACAATCTCCCGTTTCACTTTCGCGGTTTCCGCAGCGTACTCGACGTAATTTCGATACTGTCTGTCGCGAGGTTCGACGCGCTGGCGTCGCGTGTTCTCCGCTCTCGAGCGGCGGGTAAATGGAAATCCTGGGGAGGATCGTCGCTGTCGCGTGCAAGCGAGGACGCGGGGGGCGATTCGGGGAGCGCTACCTATGCGAGCTTCCTACGGGGGTAGAAGCGAGAGCTCTCGACGATGAGATTCTCCTTTGTGGCAGAGACCGCAGGCGGACGACGGTCCAGGGACAAACAGAGCGCGTGCACGCGAGAGAACCGCGCCGGTAATTTCACATGGGAATCCATTTAAAGCGATTGAAGAGCCACGGGGAAGGGAGAGCCGAGGGGGGAATAGACAGAGAAAAGAGAGAGGCACCGCGTTCGAATCGCGGAATCGTAAACGTTTTTTCGCGCGATCGCGACGGTGGATTTAAATTTACCCGATTTCAGGCAATCCAATTTGGTTAATGAAACGCTCCGAACGATGCTGTTTGTAGGTAGGTAGGAATGCGCGCACACACGCTAAATGTCTCCTCCCTCGCCGCTCCGTAATATACAGGCAGAGCGGCTGGGGTAATTAAGTTGCAATTGATAAGCACGTTATTGCGACGATACCGAGCCACCCGTGGAAAAGGAAAATTGCGTTGATTCAGGGCGAGTTGCTGCAACGATCGTTGTCTTGCATCACGGCGCCGCGCCGCTGACAATGAAATGTGAGTGGTCAGCTGCTGATTTGTGTGCTCACTCTAAATACCGATGGTGAGGGACTTGTACAGCGGTATTGGGGAGAAGATATTGAGGAATTTATGGGAATGGAAAACTCGTTAGGTTTCCTTCGCATAAGTCAAGTTACTATTTATTGGACCTCAAGTCGCTTGAATTTAAGTAATTTGAAAAAATTACATTACCAATGTGAACCTGTTATTTATTTGACCTGAATATCCTTCTTGGTTTCTTTCAAATTTCAAGTGAAGTAGAGATTCTTTCAACTTTACTTGCTTTGAAATAAAACCTGACTAATGTGAACGAGGCTTTGCGGTGGATGTGTTTTCAGTAATGAGAGGGTAACGTAGATTTCAATAAGTGTGTATTAAATCTAGGAAAATCGTAACTTTAAATCCTCATCGACCCTGAGACACTCTGGGGCTGTTCTTAAATTACGTAAGGGTAATTATGACAATTTCTTATCCCCTCCCTCTCCCAGTATAAGATATCGTAAGATTTGATATTCCAACCCTCTCCTTACGTAATAATTTTTACATTTAATTTTTTGAGTTATTAAAATCCTTTAAAGATTAATATAATTCATTTAACTCGATTTCAGGAAATTTCAACTAAAACTACTTTTCTGAAACATTATTGATAGAATTTGTATTTATTGAAAAGTAGGTTAAAAATATTACGTAAGCCGCTACCAGACTCCCTTATAAGAAAACATAAGAAATTCGTGCCCCCGTCCCCCCCAAAAAAGCGTAACATAATTTAAGGACGAACCCTCTCGTAAAAACTAAGCTTCCAATACCCAGCAGTTGCAGTCAGCCTTTCACACGATAATGAAAGGATAACCATCGTCAAAACAACCACCGTCATCGGCGACAAAACAAAGCAAAAACGCCGCGTTGCGTACACACTCGCCGTGAAATACGCCCGCGAGTCCGCGGAACACACAACGCGCCGGAAGTGCAGCCATAAACACTGCATAGGCCGCCGCGGCCAGCGTGAAAATTCGCGTCGGCCTTGACGACTCGTTTTTCACGTCGCAGAGTTAATGAATACATTCATTGCGGTGGAGGACGCGAGTCCAGTGGGCTGCACGCGTTTCGTTGCACGAGCAGCGCAGAAAACGCCTGGGACCCGCGAGTTTATCGATTGCCAAGACGCGGCCGCGAGCCAATATTGATATTAATCGTCGCGAATCGGCGGAGGCGTCGAAAATAGCGCGGCGAGCCGCGCGAAACGAAGGAACGAGGGAAATGTCGATACGTCGGAGCAGAAAACAGCAAGGTGAATGACACGTCGACAATCGCTGCCGCAGCTACAATAACGGTTCGATCAGCAAAACCTGCTGCGTTCCCGGTAATCTTGCAACATTCCGTGCGTTACGCCGCTACGCCGTGCCCCTCCATCGCACAACAGACATCTAAATATCCGCCTGAATCCGGAGAACCATAAAATTTCCACCGCCGAACGATTTAGAACGGTAAACGACTGCCTACTTCTACAGAAGAACATCCTAAGGGAGGACCACAGCTCGGTGCACAGTGATTTTGGGGTAGAAAGTTTGCCACGGTTGTTCACTTTGGAAACAGCGAAGGAAAGTGAAGAATGGAAATCAGATGGAATATTCAAAATAAATGTATCTAAAGGTCGTTATTTTGATATTTGAGGCATCTGCGGTCCTCGCTACTGTATTCCTTTACTACAGTGATTCTCAACCTGTGTGTTGCAAAGTGTTTTGTAGGGATCACCGTGGTTATTTTTAGTTGACGATTATTTATTTTAATATGGTTACATTGCCATATTCTATTAATAATGTAACACTGCTTTTCGTAAATAAAAGGAAGTAAATATTTACCTTATATAGGCGATGGGTTGCAGGTTATTTGAATATTTTAAAAAGTGATCACAACTGAAAGAAGTTTGAGGAACAGTGCTATAATGATTACCCATTCGACTCAGACACGAATTTCCTACTGTCATGGGATTTCCACCCGATATCTAGTACCAGAAAACGCCCGCGGATTCACGCAACAGAAATTGGGACCGCCTGGTCGTAGCAGCGCAAAGTATCGCTGTATTCGACGGCGTGAATCGAGACGCGAGGTACACCTAGGCGTCGCAAAAAGCGCGGGCCCGCGGTTTACGAGCAGCCGAAGGAAAACTGCGCCAAGGAGAATTCCTCCCGGGGAGAAAGAACGACCGCGAAAGGCGAGCAGAGACGGAGTCGTACGTTCCAGCCTCTTACTTCCTTGCCGTTTCATTTTCCGGCAGCGAGTAATCGCCTTATGCAAAATTACGACGGGTACAAGGTAACCGAAAACGTTCAGCTCGCACGTTGCCATGGTGTTTGTCAGAAAGGAGCAGTTGCCATTGCTTCATGAACACTAGGAACCTCCGTTTTACTTTGCAGAATGAGTGGACGCGGCTATTAAGACTGATGCATATTTTTCGCGAATATATGATTACAAAGTTCTCTGTTCTTAACCCTTGAACGGTAATGTAGAGTCTGGAAAATTCTTGCAGATTATTTTTCCCATTTCTTTTACTTTTTTATTCGACCTTTTTTAGGATATATCGTGTCAAAAGTATCTTTTCAAATATAATAATAATAATAATAATAAATCGTCTTTATTCTCTTACAACAAAAAACAATCGAAACATCGTAGAATGGTTAGTAACACTAATACAGAAAGGGCGAGGCTCAGCATCGCTGTTGTTATGCCTAACCCGAAACAGATTCAGAAAAAGTAGTGTAGAACAAGAATGAGAATGAGGGGGGGGGGGGGTGATGTATCTGAATAATAAAATAGACAAATATAAGGACTCAGAGGTAGTTCAAAGCAGCCCGGTTAGGACTAAACTATGTGCGGGTGAGAAAGAAGATAAGCTTTAGTCGCATTTTTAAAGGAGTGTAGAGTGGAAAGTGAGCGGATAGTATTGGGAAGAAGATTATAGAAGTGGGATGCTGCAAAGGAAAATGAGCCGGAGAATTTAGCGGAGTGAGAAATATGTAATAAACTCTAGTATAGGTACCTATTTTAAAAATAAATTTAGATCTATTTCTTCAAATTATTAAAGAGAAGCCTGCGAGACTCCACGTCACCGATTACGTCACAAAATGGGACGTCACCAGTTAAGGGTTAAGAAACATTACACTATCACGATATAATAAGTTTCCAAGCCTCCCGCCAGTATTCCAACACGTCGACGGTTAAGTAACTCTACTTTCCGCGAGTAATACGAGCATTTTTTAATGTATTGCCAGTGAGTCAAGTGCAAAGTGAACGTCTTTGTTACGTTCTAACCGGAAGACTGAGTTTCCAACTTTTCAACCCAAGGTTACGTAGCTTCGAGCAGCTCGCACAATAGATGCTTTTTCACTGTGCACGTTTTGGTGCACGTGGATCTCCAAGAAGCTCGCTCACATTGTTTCCCCCTTTCTTTCCTTTCATTCAAAATCCATATCACCGGCGCTCCCTTCGGTATTTCCAGCGGCGTTGTTTCGCCCAGACGCGGAAGACCCCTCGCGAGCACGGGCAATTAAATAAATCAGCCGTAGACCGCGAAATTTAAGTTGGGGGCCGCGATATTTCAAATCTACCCAGCGCGGAACTCGTACCACCATCGGGGTAGAAGCTTGTTTCAACGGGGGCCAGACGAATCGCCGTTGAACACGCGAGTCTACCGTTCTACCGACGTCCGGGTGCACACGCACGCCATCAACACACGCAGACGACATCCGGTTAGTACATAACGAGGGAGCACGCCGGGGGTGGTTGTCGGCGGTGAAAACTTGGCCCGCGTGGCCACGGTAAATAACGATATCGAGCGTTCGCGCAAATTTCACCGGCGCTACTCGCGGCAATGGATTCGAAAGCATCGGCTGCCGATATTATGCTAATATAATAGTTTTCTCGCTGTGTGTATTACACGGGGTGAGTCACGGCGGCTTAGCACCGCAAACAAGTCCTTCATTATCGATATTACAAAGGAATACCGAGGAACTAGTATTTTCTGTTCGCTGGGGGTACTTAAAACAGTTGAAAATAATTTCTCTCGGAATTCTCAATTTTTAAATGCGCACTATGATTTTAAATTTTAACTGGTAATTTTAAGTGGTTAGGTTACTGACAGCTGGACTTCGCCTTTTGCGCTCTACTTCTACTTTTAAATATACCATATTTATGTATAATTTCTAGCTCTACTATATTTCTCTTTCTTTCTTTCTTACGTGCACCTATTTGCTTTTTATCTTCCTGTTATTTTGGTAATGGTGCAATGAATAATTATCATTATTATTATTATTTAATTAAGAATATTCTCAAATGGCGAACTAAAACCTGTACCTTTTAAGCAGACATATTCGTCCTTTGACATTCTTTGCAACGTAAATACAGAGGGAGTTATTGAAGGTGCGGAGCTCGTAGCGACTGATCCCCTGTAGGGCCTCCTAAAGCGACAGTCTCGCCCAGAGAGGTTAACAGGAAAGGTACGGAGAGGCAGCGAAAGGGAGGGCCGCTGACGGAGGGTGGAACGCGGAAGAGAGGCAGCTAAGATAATAATATGCGTGTACGTGAATGTACGGGGCCTGTGTGAACGTGCACGACGGAATTCACGCACCTGCTCCCCCCGCCGAGTTTTCGGTCTCGCCCTCTGGGACGTAATTTGTGAGGTTTACAGGCACGAAGGGGTCGCAGGACACGCCGTAAAAGGGATTTCCACGAGGCAGCCCTGGCTGCGGCGCGGATCTTGCTGCGTGTCCTCGCCGAGGGATTCCCGCCTCGATCCTTCGATACTCGATCCTTTCGGCTAAATAGATTGGCCTGGCTCGACCCCGCGAGTCGATACCACTCGACCCTTCGAAATCTTCCGCTCGCTCGACCGAGGTAATATTATTTTCCTCTTCCACTGGGCTTACGGAAGGGACGGGAACGGTCTATCGCTGTTTCAAACAGAGCGAGCTCTCGAGGAGCACATTTTTTAGAAACCCCTTTCGATTACGAATTTCAATTCGACTTCACGGTACATTATATCCAATCGGATGTCTCGGCATACTCGACTCGTCATCGGTCAAATATTTGCCAGAGATCAACCGGCGTATCGCTTTCGCGATTGACTCACAGTTTTCGCTCGTAAGTCCCTGTCAACGCTGTAATCGGCAGGTAATCGAAGGTTGGCTCGACGGTTATCGACCAGCTAACAAGTTCTTACGCTGTCGGCTCTCGATACCTGATAAGCTCCGCGATATTTCTGCCGAGGAATCGAAGCCGTACTCTTCTAAGAGTACATTCTACAGAGCATCAAATTCTGATGGCAAAGAATTTATAATACGAATCGCCTGTAATAGTAACAATCTTTGACTTTCATCTCAACTACATATTATTATTGTTATAATTAATTGTCTTCATTACTAAAAAAAAAAAGAAGAAAGCTGAATATTTACAGTGGTTACACTGATGGGAAGCCTGACCGTGTTCTATACTGAACTAAAATAGAGACAACAACAAACAAATGTTAAGAATAAACTACAGTAAAATTAATCTTAAGACTTAAAGCTAAGCATGAGAATAACAAAAAGTAAAGTAAAGCAAGAGAAGTAAAGTAAAAAGAAAAGAGTAAGTAATAGGTTTCACCCTAACGATTCTCAAATAAATTAAATTAAATGCCAATAGACAATATTTCAAAGTAAATCGCAAACTAAAAATTCGACCAGTTCGATGACAGTCGAGTGTGTCGAGCCGCGTTGCCCGAAAACTCGAAAACACAGGGTGAAGGTGGAAGCGCTGGCAGCGAGGGTGGTCTCGAGCGCGACTTTATGCCAGCGACGGCGTAATAGGAGGCTGCGGTCGATAAGACCGAAAAGACGGACGGGTGGATGGTCGGATGAGCGAGCTGGCGAGCAAGTGAATTGCTCTACGCGAGGGGGGATGGTGGATCTGGTTACTCCACTCCCTGTTATCCGTTTGAGGCAGTTACCCCCGCTTTCAGCTCCGTTAAAGACACATAACCGCGCTGCAAGAGGGGAAAAAATCGTAGGGAGAGAAAAGAAAGGGGCAGAGAGGAGAGACAGCGGCGATCCTCGGAAACCGACGCTATCGAAACTTTCCTCCCGCCGTAATTAATCGCGTGCACCTCTGTTTAATCGGTAGCCGCGAGTACCGCGGCATCTGCACGAACATCCGCGTCGAAGGTCGCTGGTTTCTCCTTTTATTTGAAGAGTACGCGCTGGCCAAGTGGAAGTTAAACGGCGCTAATCGCTGTCGTCTCGAGAGGAGCCCTCGATTCCGCGACAAACACGCTGCAGGTACGAAGACACCGTTTCAAACGCGACGAAAGATTTTATAAAATGTTTAAAACGGCCAATTCCCGGGAGGCTCGATCGATAACTCGCCGGTTACTTCGGTGAACTCGTGTAATTGAACGACCCGATCCGATCGGCGAAGGACCAGTTATGGCAGGAAAGTTGCTCGAAAAGTTTCTCCGCGGTGGATCGACTGCCCTGCCAGACGCGCGCTCCGATTCGTGGCAACGTTACTGCCTGCGCAATGACGCTGAAACCGATTTTCCGCGTGTATCCGCGATTCGTTCGAGTCAGACGCCGTTACACATCGTAGAAATCTGCTCTGTAAATCTCGCTAATGGTGGGAGACCGAAGCGCTGTCGCGATAAATACGAGAATAACAGTAAGTCGGCATTTCTGTGGAGGTAGTCGATGTGCCTCCTCCGTGTCGTTTACTGGGAAATTATCGAACGATCGCGAGTTATCGATTGCAGAAACGATTCCGGACGTTTAACGACAAATCCTTTTTTTTTTGGTCTACATTTCAGTGGATTTAACAGCGATTTTATTTTTCTTTCGCAAGCGACTCGAGATTTATAAATGTAGTTGGTAAGAGATTAAGCTGCTCGTGAACGTGGATTATTAATTTGTGCAACGAAGACGCGTTCGAGCGAAGACGCTCGACACGCCCGACTGGATTAAGCGGAAATTTCTAAGCCTTCAAACTGTTTATCGCGAGTAATCCGACACTGCAATCTGCGAGTTCCAAGCGACCGAAAATTGCCGCTATCAATTTGCACGGCGATTCGGGCGACATTAGGTAATGGCGCTCGACGTCGTGTCGCGGGATCCGGATTATGCCGTTATAACGTGAGTCCGCTCGATCGCGAACAATCAGCGAATACACCGGGCCGAATTTAGTTGTCCAAGCATAGTTGCATGCCATTGATTCTCAGCGATTCTCCTCTGTTGGCCGTGTCTACATTCTGATACTTTATTGGCCGTTAGAATTCACGAGTGAACAATATCGAATACCTTTCCATCGATGCTGTTCCAACGCTTACGTTTTCAAATGGAACATCCTGATTAATGTTCAGTGAGAAGATGAGTAGCTTACAATAAGTTTTTTGGAATAATATATTATTCTTTATTACGAGTTGTCTTGTTTATAAGCACAGATGTATTAAGTATAGAAACATTTAGAGTGGGTGATATGAAGATTCTCAGAATTTGTTTCAGAAATAAATAGAACTACGTAAGTAGTTCATGGTCTGAAGTAATAAAGAAATAAAATAGACTTTAGCTTCAAATGTTTTCGTTAGTAATATTAGCTCTTTTAGCTAGACTGCACTCAAACTTTTGTGAGTATAGGTACACATCTGTGTTTTGTTTTTCCTATACTAATGGGACTTCCCCGTTTATAAATAAATAAATAAAATTGAAAATAGAAAAAGAGAAACTATGTTTTAACTAGAGAATTTGTAGAATTTCAATTGGTATGAATATTCCAACTACTACATTCTTGGAAAATAAATTGTGAATTGTCTACATGCCCAGAATAAAATTCTCTTCCATCCTGATCCCGATCTTGATCCTACGCAGCGTCTCGTAAAAGCCAGAAAAGCATCGAGGTTGAAGACTTCCCCCATAACATCGAACAATACCGCGATTAAACCTGGCAAAGACGGTCTCATTAAGCTCATTCCGTGCACGCGCCGCACCGTGTCCCACGTTTAATAAGCGGACCGTTTTTATCGCCATTATCTCAAGCAAGACACCGTAAATCCCGCGCGGTTCGATACATCCACCAAACTTTGTAATTTCAACGACACGAGGGGCTGGAAGTTTTGCTTCAACATAGAATTCGAGCTACGATCAGATCCTTCGCAACGGCGACAGCCATGAAGAGAGGAATATGTTCGTTAAAGCGCGCAGGGAAAAATAATACCTCAGGAGCATGGAATTTTCAAGCGTAAGGTGGTACCAGCACAGCTATGGAGGCTTTCATTCCCCATACGCGTGCACGTGTGTCGCGCGCGTGCACAGAATGCTCTTAGAATGCAGGCGCATTCGCAAGAGTTCGGGGAGAGGCGCATATCGCCAGTGCTACGTTGCACGCGCGCTGAAATTCAATGCCAAAGTATGTATGCCCACGTGTGGCTGCGCGATAATGATATTCGACCGGGTTTATTCCCCAGCTGCAACGTAATTCCCCGTCTCTTTGGGCGTTCGCATAGTAGTTTTTAAAATCACGATACGAGCCACGTGGAAAAAGACCACCTAGAGCGACAGACAGATTTGTTGTCCAACGGGAATTTAACAGCGAAAATGTAGAGAAACGTGATACTTGGTTATAGAGGAAAATGAACTTATTTTTTTAATTGGGGGATAGTAGGTACAGTCATTGTGGCATCAATGCCAGCTTTTGTTCGTGAAAGCACTCGCTTTATCGCTCGACATCAACGCACGCAATAATTCCGCTGGTCTCCATTCAGAGAGTCAATTTAAAATGTTTTATTACTCCACAACCCCGCTTCCCTCCGATTCAATTTCTCGCGATTTTTCCAAAGGACTTGAAAATCACGTCGTTTAATCCTTACGGGGTGAAGTGTCGCGGAAATATCTGGCGTTCATCGATTCGCGTTAAAGATTTAAATATTTTATAATTGAGTATACTTGGGGTATTAAAGAATGACGGGGAGAGAATTGTGTGGGCTGGACGGGGATTATTAAGAAGATCTCTCGCATAATAGATTTCACTTACTCATATGACAGGTCTTTCACACTGCAGTTTAGATCTTGTAATATTTTTTGGGTCAATAACAGCTTCTTACCTGTAACATAGAAAATTAAATATTAGAAGAAAATTGTACAATACCTGACTCTAAAATTACTACAATTAAAGAATAACAGTAATCATTTCTCAAATTTTTATACCGTGAAAAGTACACAAGCCAGAGCAATAATCTCACAGCCTCTAATCCCCCAATTTCCTCAGGCACTACGTTTTAATTCCTACTCTTTTCGTTACCCAAAACGCTTAATTCTCGCTCACGCGCGCGATCATCATTAACGAAATCAAGTTAATAAAATTCCCACAAAGCTCAACTTCACGGAACGCCCCTCGAAGCGGTGCCACTTAAAATTCAAATTCGATGGCAACATTGACACCGCTTCTCCACCCCGTGGCAGACTGCATTTCGCATCCCCAGCGACCATCAGCGGGGTGGTTGCGTCCGTGCCATTATTTTCAACTCGCGGGGGCTGCGTCGGCGGTCATTACGCATTTATAAGCCAGGATTTAAGGTCCGCTCGTGCCCCACGGCCCTAAGTGCATTAATATCCATTTTAAGCAGGGGATCGATGCACCGGGGGTGTTCGTCACAGCCGCCCCGCCGCGTCTCTCCCCTTCGCGTGGTGGCGCGCGCGTGAGTGCATTTGCTCGCGTCGCCAAGGTGTTCCTGGGAGGGCAGGCCGGGGTGGCAATGAACGAAGGCAAAAGTGACACGGCGCTTTCGAAGCGGAATCGACATTTTCCGCCGCTCGAGGTTTCATATTCATGGCGGCGTCGATAGGACGACGCTTTTATAACTGTCGCCATCGGAGCCTCTTTTATTATCGAGAAGGGCGGCGCAATAAAGCGGAGGAGCTCAATTTCTTCGACGCTCCGCGGCTACGCTCTCGCCGTTTAATTGACCATTCCCGCCAGACGATTCCGGGCGACTCGCATGCAAATTCGATGGCGCAATCAGGTGAGTTTCTGTAACCGAGGTCTGCTCGTTGGATCGTTTGGAATGTACGGGGTGAGCGGGCATACGCGTTGGAGCTCTGAAAAGAGCTTCGTTTTCGAGTAACGTGATTTTGCTAAAAAAAAAACAAATGAACATACGTGCAATTTATAAACATTAAAAATCCACGGTAACGTAGTAAGTAGATACGAGTATAATTTTGCGGACTTTTTAAAAAAAATACTTTAAGCACACACGCTCGCTCGTATGCACAAGAATAATCGAAAGCCGATTGCAGGCACATTTCTTAAGCCACACTGAAATTTTCAAACGCTCAGATTTTTAGAATGAGAGAGAATCGACGCGTGGTGGCCGTCTAGCGAGCGAAGACGCTGCGAAATTTGCACAAATTTCCCCCGCGACGTCGCAATCTCGATCTCGTCCTCGGTATCTCGAGCGGTACAATACCCAACCCGTTACCGATCGCACAAAGGGATCGAGTATTCCGCGACGGGAGGAGGGGGGTGGGGGTGGAAAGAAGGTCGAACGGAGACGACGGAGGCCGCGGAGACAATCGCGGAGCCAAGAAAACGTAAGAAGATTCCAGAGTCGAAAGAGCAGACTCCTGTAGCTGGCGCGAAAGGTGAGGTTGAAAGCCCCCCTCTTACTCCCCCGCCCCTTCTGTTCTCGCACTCTTTCTCGTTCTCTCTCCGTTTTCCACGATCTATGGCCGGCTTAACTCCGGCATGCTCGTATTTTACAGAGCACACACAGAGACAAGGGACTCGAGCTGGCTTGCACGTGCACGCCGAGAGGGCACCGGCACACCGACTCGTGCCAGGGAACCACCCCCTGCTGGAAATGTCTCTGAACGCTCCAGGTCCTTCTGCCCCATCCCCCTCGCTGGCCCCACGGCCATCCCCCGTTGGCCTCCCCCCCGGAACCTTGGCGAACCCCCCCTCCCCCCGTATAAGCTAAAAACGACCTGGTCGCTTAAGGTTTCGTTTAATCTTCCCTTATCCCACGCCCTGGCAGGTACCCGTACGATCGCACGAGATCTCGCCCCCGATCCTTTTTTCGTCCTCGCCCGCCCGATGGAACCTCGGGGATCCCCCGCGTCCGTGCGACGTTTAGGACGATCCCTCTTCCTGCCGCCTCTCGCCCGGGTCTCCGTGGATTTAATATTGATGAAGGGCCACGGGGGAGAGAATGGCCGGCGTGAATCGTGTTTCCTCGAGTGCCGCGCACATCCGAGGGACGGCTGGCCGACGGATGATTGAAAGAACGGAGCTGGCTGCTCGTCACGCGTCGCGGCGCGGGATTTAATAATAACGTATACTTCATTAGGGTAACAGCTCGGTTCTGGTCTGCCGCAATGAGTGTCGCGATTGGGATAGGTAGTACACTTTTTCGAAGCAATCGTTGAGGTGAAGCGAATGGTGTCTTTATAGGGTAAAGGACCCAATTACTGACAGCCAACCCAATTACTGTCACCTTAAGCTATTTTACTTAAATGTATATTTATTCGTTATTTTAAGTAAAATAGCTTAAGGCGACAGTAATTGGGTTGGCTGCCAGTAATTGGGTCCTCTACCCTATGGAGAATCAAGTGGGTAAACAAAATCTTCGGTCACCAACTATAACGTTCTCAGGGATTCAGGCTCATCAATCGCTGTTGGAAGGATAGAAGAAACTTCGCATTCTCGAATTCTATTTAAAATGGAGTTTCTTGTTGATAGTACAGATGTGATTCTACTGAAGCAACGCAAGGTAATATGTCGCATGCGGCAGCGTTGCTGCAGGGTTTCTTTATTTCCCTTCTATTTTTTTATCAACAGAACAGTTCAATTTTTCCATGAAATATGAAATTTTTCCAGTGGCTCGCCAGTTGTTATCTTTTGCGATATTGTCTTTTCCCCACGTGCTGCGATAGACGTAGCCTTCTAAGTAGTTTCTAAATATTATTGTCGTTTTGAATTCAGATTAACCGTATGTCAACGCCAGAAGAACGCATTGCACATTTTTTCTACTCTTCAATATGTACATATTAACTATAGGGTAGATGCACCATTTGTGACCAATTTAAGATATTGTACCAGCTTTGGCCACTTCTTAAAAATATAATTTTTAAGGCTAGCCTTAAATACGGATATTTTCTCTGACTCTTTTTGAGTACATTCAAGTTGGGAATTATGATGGCGTTAAGACGAGTTTCATTGTCACTGTTTTCAAACTATTAATTTGACGCGTACCTACGACGTCGTCGCCTTAGTTTTTGGGGCTTTAATTCAGTTTCTTATGTACAAGTGGAATTTAGTTTCCGTTAATAAACGATTATTATTATTATTATTATTACTATAATATTTTCTGTGTATACTAAATAAAATATTATGATGTGAAATTCTCCACAAAATAATAATCTGCAATCAATTTAAAAATAAGATAATTATGCACATGACTAAAAATAGTGCAAGAGCCACAAACGGTACACCTACCCTACTATTAACAATACTATGATTCACTTGCACTGTTTGTCCGAAAAAATGCCTGAAAATACCATTACATTTCAGAGCGTTACAGTGTCTTTGCTTCTCGATAGCTAATACAGGAAGCAAATTGAAACTCACGCTCGTATCGTGAGCTCATTGCCAGTTGCCATTGGGGGCCTTAACAACGCCATTACATCACACGTTGTAGACTAAACGCAAGGATGTCGCGAGGCTCGTAGGCGTGCTCAATTTCGTCTCGCTGCAGCGCGGGGGTATATTGAATTATAAGCTGCCAGGGACGAGGTACATTTGTACCGTCATGCCGGCCAGAGCGTCTTCCTCGTTTTTCACGGCAATTTCATTATCACCGCTCCCGGTTCCGGAGTCATTCGATCAACCGTGCACAGCCTACCCGTCCCGCCGGTTTCTCCAGCCCCTCGCGCAAATAAATCTACAGCGTTGCGCGAGGGTGACACGACACACCGTCGTGTTCCTCTCGTCTGTTCCCGGTGAGATAGAAGTCGGCCGATCAGTCATTGCGACAGCCCTCCTGCGACGGCTCGAGACAAATCGAAAGAGAACGGGAGAGGAGAAAGCCGCCTCGGTGGCTTCCTCCTCCTCGCGACGGAGCACCCGTTACTCTTGCCCGCGAGGCGAGCCGATAAATAAATTCCTCGGCTCGCGTCTAATTTGTCACACCCACGCGGTACTTGCGTTTTCCATTCCCCGCGAGTATACCGAGTGGCTGCTTCAAGCCTATATGCATGATCTTGGCTCGAGTTATCGGAGATAGGAGGATACGAGGAAGGTGTTCCATCAGAAGAGCGAAACGCTAGTATATAGTAAATATTAAGTCACCCTTTTCAACTCAGGAAGAAGAAAGATTCTAATCTAAAACGTTAAGAGAGAGTTAATTATTCGATTTTATCAAATTAAACAGCCTCTCTGTAGAAACTAGAACGAGTTAGGTCTCCCCAATCGATACACCTTTGCAAACATCAATGCACAAGGAATAATGCGACTATATACGATCCATACACCCACGTGTCCCATCGTTACCCTTCCTCTCGCTCGAATTCGTCTCCCCTGGCCAAAGGAAACTCCTTTCTCCTCGGTCTCTCCCCCTTTCTGCCCCTTGGTTCTTTCGTTGCTCGCGCTCGTTTCCTGAGGGACTGCTTATAAACGCCCGCGCGGAACCGGCGCCCGATATCCTCGTCGCGGGGCTTCCCAGCCACAGGCGTTTGTCTGCTTTCGGGCCAGCTGAGAGCTTCGGTGCGGGAAAGGCACACGATGGACACACTGTGTCGGTCGTCTGGCCGTGGAGCAACCTTTGTATCGGGGGCAGCGACTGTGAATCCGGTAGCAGTCGCTGTACACAGGGCTCTTCCTGCTCCTAATGCGAAAGCACGACCCAGGACAAAGTCCTGCGGACGCTTTCGCGACCACTAGAGGGGCACGCGGAAAACTCGAATCGAATTGACAGGTAAACGTAAATGAAGAAGTCGGAGAATCTTCCTCAATTGAGGCAGAATAGACAGGGCAATAGTTGTTACTTTCAAAAGTAGATTTATGCACTTGAATATATAGAAAGTCATTAAACACACTCACAGAGATATTCATTATGGCAGAATGGAAATTCGAGGTCTGGAAAAGTTCAGAGGAGGCTATACCTCGCAAAGGAATTTTCTCACAAAAGTTTGGCGCAGTTTTGCCCAATTAGACCACGCGGAGGTGCTTCTGAGGCCAGAGTGCTTCCTCTACTTTGTCTGCTGTTAATATCTAAGTACACGCTGGTGCGACAGGTAAAGGGACACCTAATCGCGTGAAGAGCAAAGTGGTGGAAGCACCTCCACTTGCGATCTAATTGGCTCGTGCTTTAATGACCTTCTGTGAGAAAACGGTTCCTTTTGAAGTTTCTGGCCTCTTATCAAAACGCTGAATAATACGTGACATAAAAATAAATGTTACTTGATATTTTCTGCGGCGATGGAGACATTTACAAAGTGTCGTACCTCCTGCAGTGTTTACAAGCAATTAAAAAACGTTCATTAATCAGAGAAACACTGACAAGGTTTTCTAAAATAGGATTCAAAATTTAACAGTGTACAAAATTTCCTTTGGAGGATTTAGCTTCTCCCTTAGAAAACGGTAAACACCAGCGGTAGAGGGGTGATTTTTTCCCCCGAGGAACGCACGACGGATGAAGCAGGATCAAACGGCGACGGGAAGAGAAACGAAGAAGGAAATCGGTCGGAATGAGAAAAACGACGGAGGTAGTTGTAAAGCAGAAGAACGGAACCGCGGTGCCGTGGCCGGCCAGAGGCAAAACAACAGCCACGAGCTTTATTGACTGGAACCGACGAAAAACGAGGAGAGATCGGCCACCGCCATCGTTCCGCCGCTCCGAAACTCCAACTATCCCTGGCTTCGGTAAAACTTCTCCCCCGTCTGCTATCGATGCGATAGGTAAACACCAAGGATAGATACGTGACATCGCCAAACGCTGCTACATATGTGCGGGCGTTACGCGTTTTTCCACGAGATGCAGGCGGGGAACGACGCTCCACCCTTTATCAAAGAGGAAAAACATTGCCTTTTGTCTAATATTGGATACCAATGTTTCCCTTCACCATCGATCAACCCTCGACGTTTCTACGTCAAACGTTACTATATTTTCCTTCGCTTGAAATTAAACGATGGAAAACGTGGAGTTCTCGAACGTAGTAGGTAAGCATAAGGAATCGGAAAAACAACACTGTTTTCCTCTGGACGCATCCTCAAGAGATTCAAAGTCGATTTTCTCGAAAACGAAGCGCGATGTAAAAAAAAGTTACTCTTTCTTTCCGACTCACAACAAGTAAATAAGTCGACGAAAAAGAATACAATTTTCCGATGTTGCGCTTCATTTTCGAGAAAATCGGCTTTGAAATTCTTGACGTTTCGTCCAGTCGCGTATAGGAAAACCTACCTCAAGCCTCTCAGTTTTCTCAAATCTACATCGTTCCCCATTTCCAGCAACTCTATTCCAGGTTACACAATCGTGCTCGCCGTGTATCGCGCAACTTATCCCGCATCCCGCGCGGCGACGCGTTCTCCGAGCCTTATTGCATAACGCAGTTTGCACGCCGCAATTTAAATATTCCCCTTCGGTGCGTCCCGTTGTTCGCGTTATTCCGCGAAACGCTAAACGCGCCGCTACGAGGAAACAATGAAACTGTGTGCTCGGCACAGATGTACATAGTCTGTTACGTTGCGAGAGAGAGAGAGAGAGAGAGAGAGAGAGAGAGAGAGAGAAGGGGCGCGGGAATTGCGCCGTCAAGAACGGGGTTCGGATGGTGGATGGACGCGAGGAGTCGACTCGGTTTTATTTAGAAAGAAACGGGGTAGCCCCGGTGCAATTTCAAAGATTGCATCGAGAGGCGACGGATGACGACTGGCAGTGACAGTGGCTGCGATCGACTTCCGGTTTCGCTGGGAACCGCAGCGCGAAAGATTAACGACGTATCGTGTCCAGCGTCATGCTCGTCGAGCGTCCAACGTTGGACAGTACTGTCGATTCCTTTGGGACTTGGACGATGAAATCGGAAGAAGGGGGGACACGATCGATCACGTTCCTTCGCGATACGGAGCGCTCGCTTGTCGTTCAACGTGTACATTCCCGTTAGCTTGTGTGTAACGAGCGGACCTGCAGCTTTAACGTCGCGGGAAGCTCGTTGGTCCGACTTCAAAGTAACTTTCCTTGTATTTGTTTGTACCACTGATTTATAGATAGAGTGTTATTTTTCAGGGTGTAAATTTCCCCATTTTTTTTGTTTCGCACACTTTTAGAGCGTCCTACAGCAAAACAGTTTTCCAATGCTTTGCAAGCTCTCGCCTCCATCGTTCTCCTCACCGCCTTCATCTTCCAAACGTCACTCCCGATAACGAGGCTGTAACAAACGTCTCTCTGGACGGAGCGAACTCGCGATATTAGCTGTCGGAGCTTGTTTCGCGTAAACGAAACGGTTCAAAAAATAATAACGCTGCGCTGCTGTACAGTGTAATTCCTTGTCGAACGTTATCGACCGAGAAATCCAATATCCCTGAGGAACTTCGCGCCGTGACTGAACCGTGCATAAAAGCGGGAAACGCAGTGGCAAAAGGAGACTCTGTTGGATGAAAGCTTTGCTTCTAACGAGCAACGAAGATAATAAATATTTCTCTTCAGATCCGGGGTAAGTTCTTATTCCACTCCCTACATCGTGGATCATGAAACGATGAAATTGAGAGAAGTTCCAGTAGAAGAAAACAACCTACGAAAGGTACCCTCGTTGTCAGGGGCTGCTGAGTCCTCGCAGAAAGCGCGAGGCAAGTGTCGGAATTTTTCGACGGCGTACGACGCGACACCTCGAACACACGGGCCGCGGGATGGGCTTTCGAGCTTGCGCGCGTGTACAGGACGAATCAGTGCTCATCAACGCCACCCCCCGCGTGGCGCACGATTCAAAAAGAGAGTGACACGGCGCGCCGAGGGTGCGGTAATCGAGAGAGCGTCGGAGGAGGGACGCTTTGAGGGCGGAATGTTTTCATTTTAAGGTCCTCCAGCGTCCTTCAGAGCCTTTCCACTGGAAACCCCTTCCCGTTTCTTTTCTCTGCTCCCTCACCCCCTCGAGGATCCCCCAGAGAACAGCAACAGCAGCACGCCGACCACCACCACGCCAACGACGCCGACCACCACCGACGCCAGCGACGACGGCGACGACGCCGCCTCGGTTTTTTAACACATTCTTTCGCGCATTTGCAGCTTTTCCAGCGCGCCTTTGATGTGACTGCTTGGGGTTGCCCGGTAGTTTCTTTGTGTACAGACGTACACGTACAAGGCCACGGCCCGGCCACCCTCTTCCGTTCTTCCGGTCCACCTTCCACGCTCTTTGTTTGCTCGGTGCCTCTGGCTGCTTGGATAACGTTCGGGCGCACCCTTTCGGCCCGATCCGCCGCCCACGGTTGCCTCAGTTTTTACCCCGGGCCTGCCACCTCGTCGTTAATCACTGTGCAGCGAACGCGTCGTCGATTCCGCTTCCTCCTTTCCTCCAGAGGACATGGCACGGTCGACCGCGGTCGGTGGAACTCGACG
This sequence comes from Andrena minutula, assembly GCA_929113495.1. Lineage (NCBI taxonomy): Eukaryota > Metazoa > Arthropoda > Insecta > Hymenoptera > Andrenidae > Andrena > Andrena minutula. The sequence goes on along the minus strand of OV815993.1, from coordinate 71,846,035 downwards.
ATCGAGAATTCAATGGGAGGCGATCGACTTCAAAGGGGGTAAGAAATCGAGCGTTTCGCGACGCTTATGACTTCTTTGCTATTTATTCTTGGCGAGGATCCATTAACCAAAGCTCGAAGGAAGTGTGCCTGTTAAGTTCTCGTTAAACTCTTACACGGTGACCAATCCATTGGCCGTTTAAAAGACTGCAACTGAATTCTGGACGAACGGAAATACGAGCAGCTCGTTGGGACTCGTGATACGGGGGGATGCTGGGGGTGGCTAGCACGCTCACTTGGCGGATAAGCTTAAACGCGAAAAACAGGCACGAAAAGTAAATGGACGTCGAAAAGAAAACAATACGCGGCGCAGAGGCGGAGAAGCAATTCCACCCTTGGTTTCCTTTTTTCACCCCCTTCTCTCCTTCTGCCTTCTCTTTTTTCTGGACCCGGTCCCGCTTGTTTCCCTTCCGTCTATTTTTCGTTCCACGCTCGCTGGAACGCTTACGAACGGCAGCAAGAACGAAAAACGCGTTTTCATCGCGCGCTCCCGTCTGACTCGCGACTACTGTAATTTAGCGAGCTTTCTTTTCGTTTCGATGATGCTTTAGGTAAGGAACACCGAAATCCTGGATGCTCGCGTTCCGATAACGCCATTTCGGTGATTAAACCGGCTTCCACTGCGGGTATAAAAAGCTCTAAGCACAGGAAAATGTCTCTTCCATTGTTGCTTCTTTCGCAACGATTGCCGGGTATTTTACTTTTATTTCTGTGCCCCGATAAGAGCCCATGCCGCTGACGGATGACTCAGCGAACGGTTTTCATGGAGTTCAACTGCGTCTTGGCGAAGGAATTGCCCCAAGATATCTGTATTTGTCCTGGGCTTCTCTATAAAGCGATACCGCCCGTACAACTTGCTTGATAATGCTCGCGCGAAGTCGTAATCGAACTCGTTTCTTCCACGAAGAAGAATTTTCTAAATTACAGGTGGATACTGCCGGCGGAGTTTGAAGTCAATTTAAATTCACTGACTTCGATTGTCAAGCTGATTAATCTCGAATAAGAGTGCGTTACCTGTGTAGAGGTTTTTCAGAAATCTATACCCATTTTATTAACACACAGTATATGTATAATCTTCAGAATTGAGTATTAACTAAATAAAAAATTATTTCAATAACGATGGAATAAAAGTTACTTTAGCTTTAGACTATTGGAAGAATAAAGTTACTTCTTTTATTTCGCGACCGTTTCAACTTCAGCGTCGAATGAATTTTTCAAATTTGACTCTAACTATAACTGTAAGTTTAATTTTAACTTTGTTTAACTCAAACTTTAACTTTATTCGACACACGGTGAATAATTTCTTCAACTTTTATTCGTTACTCGAAACTTTTATTAAAATTTTAATAACAAATTTTTGCCCATCTCTGCTTGAAAGTAGCCACTTCATCGCTGAAAAAGTTGCATAAATTCTGATCGTCATGCTGACTCTTCTCTGCCCTCGTATTACTGAAATATAGACACATCGTTTGCCTCATGGTCCCCCAGCGATGTCGGAGTCGCGCACTTCTGTTCTACTTGTTATCTACACTTCGCGCAATCTTGGAAATGTACGGCCTCGATACGCGGTGCGTCGAAGCACCGTCGAAGATCTACAAAAGTGGCGACTCATAAAATCAAATCGAGCCGCGAGAGACCGTTTCACGGGAACTGCTGCGCTCGCCGAGCCAATTGATCCAGTGCCGGAGGTCGCCGTGGAAAACGCGAAACTCGTTACCCCGTTTTTAAAGCTTCTTTTTAAAGAGCCACAAGAACCGGAGAAGTTCTGCAACGGGAACCGCTACAAGTTCCACGGAAATGTCTCCACCGACTCGGACGGGCTTCCGTTTGGAAAGAATCCATAAAACTAACGCAGGACGTCGGTTTATGGAAGCAGGACTACCCTTCGCCGCCGTTCCAGAAGATTCTAGCGCGCCGCTACCAGCGAGACAACATCATTTTTGCATGCAAACCAGTGGATACGTAAAACCTTCGCGGAAGAGTTCGCTCGTAAATATTCTTCCTCGACTTTCGCTTATTAGTTTATCCGCGCTGGCCGAGGTAAATGAAAAATCAAACCGTAAAGTTATCGATCACGTCGTTCGGCTTTATAACAACCGTTGTACGTATAGCGAGGCATAGCAGTGCTCTAGAGGAACACCGGCTACAGAGAACGGCGTATTCGACAACAGTTTTACGAGACGCCCCACTGTTTTATCAGAAATAAACATTTGACTACCGTTGTCGGTATAACGCAATCAAAAGGCTCACCGATCTTTACGGTGTCGTAAATAAAACTGCGCGAAAAGTTGCCTGCGTCTCTTTCACTCTCCACCGCGACGATTGCTCCCCGGGCCACCCAACCATTCGCTATTATATTTACGCGGGGCTCAAACATCGTGACATATCAGACCTGCGCGTACCAATCGCTACTCGCGTAAATCTTCGCGATAATGGGGGACCATTTGGGGCTTCTGTGAAGTTCCATCCACTTGCCATTTAAGGAAATTAAGAGCGAGTTGGAGGAAGGAATTGCGAAAAATGTGGGGTACATGGCTTTTTCACCTTGCAACTCTTTGCGTTTCATTCGAGACAGCGAATACGATTCATCGAGTACTCCCCTATCGCTGAAATTCCACTGGAAAGTTACGTTTCCAACTCGCGAATTCTGCGAAACTTCATCACCCAGTAGAAGTCCCTTTGCTCGACGCCCGATAAGCACTGCTCCACTTTTTCCGCGGCAGTAAATCCCGTCTTGCAGAATCGACGCCGACGCTGTAGCCGCTCGCGCCTAGAGCGCTGCTTATCACGCAGATAAACATTCACGCCGCTCGCGATGTTATCTTCGGCGCGAAACGAACTCCGCCGTCGTCGGGGCGATACGAGCGAGCCGCCCACGCGGAATTTCAGAATTTACGCCAGCTTCTGCGAGGCTGGCGTGAGGAGAAGGATCGCGAGTCGCTCGCGAGCACATCGACAGCAGATATTTCACCTCGACGCGAAGGTAGGCGCCCAAAGCCGCCCACTTTCGCGGCAGCTATGCTTCCGTCCTTTCCAACCCCTGCCGAGACGCGAACTCGTTCCGAGGAAAACACGGAAGACGCCAACTCGGCCGGAATTTTCCTCCCCGGTGCGCGGCGACGCGTTCCTCTCTGAGTTCAGCTTCCACGAAGCGGATATCAGGCGGAAGTGGCCGTTTATTACGGAACCCGGGCGTCATACATATTGATAGCATTTCCTCCGAAATGAAGCTACGATGTCGTTCCTGAACGAATCACACCTTTCCATGGGTATATTCGAGGAAATGAATACGGTTGGGGATGATTGCGGAGGCTTTGCTGGCGAGTCAATTTTGAGGGTAAAACCTTGATGATTTCTCTGAGGAATAGCAGTCGAACGATGAACTTAGGTAGTGTTTGAGGGGGAATACCACTGTGACGGCCAGAAAAGTAAGCCATTTTTAAGAATTTTTTCGGGAATAATTTACAATTTTCAGATCGAATTTTTATTATCTACCTTTAGTACAATGTCTTAAGAAACTATAAAAAAGAAATGAATAGAAAAATATTCATGAATATTATATATTAATTAATCTTCTATTAGGTAACTATGGAACAGCAGGTCCGAAATCAAGTTTCATTTTTTTATAAAATATATGAGTGTAGTTTCCGTTGCACGATGCGGATTCTTTAATCGAAAACAAATTTGTTTAAATACGCTCGGAAAACTGTCCCCGTTATTCGCTGATTCTCGAACCTTTTCTTCTAAATCGTCCCATTTCTACAAAAATAATTTATTTAAGAAATCGATACGTGCAATGGAAACAACACCCGTATACCTAGTTTATAAAAATAAAATGAAATTTGATTTCGAACCTGCTGTTCCATAGTTACGCATCCTACCTATATTCAAATTTATGCATGTTTTTCTACTCATTTTTTTAAAGTCTCTTAAGATATTGTACTAAATATAGGTAATAAACATTTTATATGAAAACTCTAACTTATTCCCAAAAATTTTTTTTAAAAATGGCTTACTTTTCCAGCCGTCACAGTGGTGTTCTCCCTTTACATAGGTACCTAACTTCCGTTGATCATGCTAAATGTACAAATTCTCCAGACAACTGTCACTGGAAGTCTCATCAGTGTTCTTACGTAAAATCGATGACACGAAAAAGAATCCCGCGGTTGCGAATCGTAAGATGGTGTAGAGCCTCGCAATCGGATTTTCCACACATAAATTGATCCACCGACGTAGCCATCCTGCTCTACCAGCGATTCCCTTTGCACAACGATTCAATGACAAATATTTTCCCAGCGAACGCGTTTTTAGCGTTCTCGAGTTTCCAGCGGAAGAGCCGCGGACCGGCGCGGGGAAAGAAATATCCCCGGATCCCGTTGGAAAATCTGTGTAAGCTCGGGGAACACGATTCCCACTCGGATCGGGCTGTATCTCCCTCGGCAAACAAGCGTTGCGTCACGACGCCTCGTGTTTCCTTCTATCGAGGACCCCGCTGTGTACACCCGTTCTCGTATTTGCCAGCTACGTAGACGCAGCCAACGAACGGAGGAGAAGAGAAAGAGGACGACCACGTGTAACGTACGAGGCAGCGTGACCGATAAGTAGCGCTCGTCCTCGATTGCCCGCAGTACCTGCGTCTCGAGGCGAGTCGCCGAGACTAACCGCCCTTCCAGCCCAAATCACCGGTCAGCTCCCTCGTTTTACCTGCCACGAATAACGTACCGGGCACGTGTGTCGAATGCCAGATTTCCAGCACGACTCCGGCGCTTCGTAAGCGCGGGCGGGCTCAATTTACCGTACTCTCCGCACGAGAAACGAATATTTATTCATTCCTTCGTTTGGACGCGCAGAATGCTTGGGGAGGCACCTGTAGGCGCTCGGGCGAAAGGGCATCGGAATTAGTCGGGGCGACGTTCGATGTTCTAAGGCGAGGTCACTGATATTCTCCTGGGTCCCTTGGATTTATTTATGAGTGATGGTTAATTCTGTGTGTTAAGTGAAATTCGGAGTTGCAGTTAATCTGGGAAGCTGTAGATAGAGCAATGGCGCACCCCGAGGGGGCTAAGGAGACCTGGCATCCTTAAAAAAAGAGGCTCTGTAAAAAGAACAGAAAACTGTATTTTATTCTCTAAATAAGGTTTGATAATCACCTAATGAATTGTACTGAATTTGCAGTAAAAGTATTTGTATTTGTTCAACTCGGCTCCCCCTAGATTAAATCTTGAGTGCGCCAGTGGAGTTGCGTAGGTACTATGATTGTAATAAAATAAAAGGAGTTGCTTAGAATACGGTGTGCATTTGCAGTGTAATTCTATTATTGTGAAGGTTCAAAAACCGGTGAATCCTATGATTATTATTATTACCTAAGTCTTTATTACTCATAGAAAATAAATGATAAAGGTAATGCATATGAAACGAATTATAGTAAAAATAAGAAACTAAAAGCGATTCACCGCTGCGAGGCGGCAGAAGTCTGAAATATTCCAGAAAACATTGAAACCTCAGGCATCCGCCAACAGATGCTGGTAAATGTCAGAATTTACCGATTAGCTCTGTTGGCGTAAACCCGAAGTGCAAATATTTTATAAGACACCTATTTCGGACTTTCACCGCCCTAGAACGGTAAATTCCAAGAATCACCGGTCATCGAACTTTTACAGTAACATCTATTTACACTTAAATAGTTCTACGTGGTATACACAAGTTCAACATACTACAATATTATTTTCTCTGCCACAAATCCCCCCACTTCTTCGCCAATCGAAAATCGCAAGGAAGATCCTCGAATCTGTCAGAATTCCTAAGACGAGCAACGCGATCGTGACTAGAGGTGAGGCGTTCGGAGAAGCACCGTGGGGCACTTGGCATGAATTTCGCATCAGTAGCAAGCGGAGCGGAGCGCGAGGAGGGTGATCCCCGTGCATGTCAGAGCGGATGCATGCATGCTCGCTTTAACGTCAGGTCCCTTTCTGTGACGCGCGGATATCCCCCAGCTCCATAAGTCTGGCCGCGGGTCCCCAGCTCCTTTTCTCCGTCGCTCGAATTTTCCCCCGGCTCGCGTCGCCCGTAAGTAAGATCTCTTGAAGTGTTATTTTCGCCAGGCCCGCGCCCAGCCTCCCTTTTCACGGCTTCGCCGGGTATTTTTACGAGTAGAGTGGCTCCGGTGTCCCGAAGCTGTTGGCGTTGCGCGCGTGTGCAGCCTCCGCCGGCCAACTCACGCGCCCTTGCACATCCCACCGTCGGCTATGTACGTACCGGCTAACGTCCCACCTACGTGCCCGTACCCTAGCCACGCGGGAGAGACCCTCTTAGCGCTCGTTCTGAATTATGGTGGCCCTGTAACGCGTATACGTGCGCGCGGAGAACGCCCCGAGCGAGCGAGGCTCACGCGGGGAAACCGGGGCGAGGGTGGGCCGTTCCGGGGCGCGTTACGCGTCGAGCTACGAGCGAGCGCGCGCTGCATTACGACAGAAATTTAAGGGTCGCCGCCGGTGTCGCTTGGGAAAATCGAATTCGTGTCGGTGCGCGGCAATGGCCTCGCGGTCGATGCTCGTCTTCGATTTTCCGCCACCAACTAGCCTCTGCTGCTACTACGCCACGGTTTGCGAAATTCAGCCCCGACGCAGCACCTCGCGGGTTCGCTCATCGACTAGCGAGCAACTCGAACGGAAAATGGGAGGCGTATCGACGGTTGCGTCTGAAAGTTCGCGACGAATTCTGAATGGAAAGTGAACAACGGGAACGCGAAACTGGTTCCCCTCGTGGCTGGTCGAGCACGAGGTAGGGTATTATGCATGCGGCTCTGTAGAGAAATCCGCGAGGATAAAGAGGCTGAAAAAAAAGCGCGCGATATACTTTCTCGCGTAATAACCGTGGCTCCCGCGGAAATGGTGGACGCGACTTTTACCTTTGAAGGGAGAGGGTAGGGATCGATGGATCGGAGCGGATGAAGCGGGTGGGTGAGAAGTTGGCGAGATGGGAAGTGATGGAAAGCTCTCTGGTGGCGATTACCATCGACGTGCAGGCGATTTGTTGAAGTTCAGTCGGTCTTTAGAAAAGCCCCCCAAGCCGCCATGTTTGCGGGGGATTCTGGCGACCAGAGAGCTTCATTTCGTTCGTAGTTATTCGCGCTGACGACGGAGGTACCGCTTACTGACAAATAAATTATCATCGCGTGCTCCGTGACCGAGGCATTTCGTGTGCCGCGATACTTTTGACTAATGTCCCATGGGACGCGAGCTTCCAAGGCACTGGGAAATTATTAAACGACTCGCATACGTTAAAATAGCGGACGGAGAGTAGCGGAGGGGCGGAATAATGCGAGCGACAATCGCGTTTTGTCCGCGGAACGCCGCCAGCGATTCAGTGCTCGTTATAATGGCACCGAGCTCCGTCGACTCGGTCCATTTGGCCGGCAGTAAAAAATCGCGCACGATACGGGACGGTGCAGCGAATTACGCATAAATCTCTCTGTAATGCTCGTCCAGCGCATTAAAGAGTCTAACGACGCGTCGAGAGAAGTTTTGGCACGGTTAGAATCGACGGGGCAAAGTCCAGAGTGGCTGGCGTCCACGCGGCTTGACGCATCGCGAACGAACCTCCGATGGAACTGCACATATCCCCCGCTTCCTGCTCTTTACGGTCGCGAAATTACGCGGCGGGTCCGCGGAGATTCGCCGCGGACGCGTCCCGCGCCACGAACGGCCCCGATAATGCGAGTCATCGGTCCGTTTGGCCGCGCCACTTATCGTAAACGTGTATCGTTACGCTTTCGATACCGCAGCGGTATCGACGGCGAATCTTCGATAAAATGTTTCGCTATTCCTCGCGCCACTTATCTGTACGAACAGCATCTCTACCCATGAACATCGTAGTGCCATTATCGTTCGTCGATCGACGGCGAAACCTCTCCCACCTTCGTTCCGTTACCCGCGTCACTCAGCGCCGCGTGTAACCCACAGAAACGCATCTTCCTTCCCGTCTACGTCGACCTCCGTATCACGCGAGGGTCCACGGTTTTTCGTGCCCGGGCCCCCGGCAATCGCTGCACAGCTCCGTCTATGTAATTTACTCCATTGTTCCCGGGAGATTTAAATACAATCGCGGGATGCCAACAATGACCCCTAAACTACGTACGAAACGTATTCAAGTGGCGGTACAATGGTTTCGAAGTTGTTCGGGACCCAATTATTGCTCAAATCCCGAACGTACGTCCATTCGAAATGCGAAATGTGTTGGAGATCTAGGCGGATACTGTTTGAGTTCCGATCGAGCGCACCTCGGGGTCCGAGTACGCGTCGACTAACTTCGCAGGCTGTGCGAGTGAGCGGCTGACCAGCGCTGAAAAAAGAATTCGATTGATATTTCGCGGAGAGAAGATTGGAACGAGGGAGGCTGCGGGGAAATGAAGATATAACGGTTCAATTGAGTTTTCCTCGCGCGTTCGTAATCGCGACGGTGTCGCGGACAAAAGGAGCCTGGGGAAGGAGGAATCGTCGGCATTTTCGCGCCGCGTAGCGAGAAATGCCAGGAGAGAGAAGCGCTCGAGACTACGTGGAAGCTGCACACGCTTCCTAACGAGTGCAGAACACCGCGTCGAAAGCTGCTACGCCCACAGTCGGCAGCTCGATAGTCACGGAAGGCAGCGTGTCACGTGCGCGACACGAGAAGAAAGGAATTGGATATTCGCAATAAGGACGGCCGGCACGATTACTCAGACGTGCCTTTCAGCGTCGGATCAAGGGGGGAGACGCGGAGAAAAACGGGGCGGAGGAAAGGGGGTTAAGGTGTGATGCTCTTTTCTCGATGCAGCTTTTCACCCCATTCCGGCGACAGCGTGCTCGATGCCACGTAGTACTCTTTTATTCTCTCAAGACGACGTACCAACGCCACCGTCTGGCGAGTGAATAATTCGTTTTGTTCGCTGCTCGAGGTGCTAATATCAGCGCTGCGCCAATCGCCTTTCGTCGCCCTTCGTCCTTCGAGGAGGAGACAAAGGCGCGAAAGAATCCGCTGGATCGTTCATCAATTTCCATTTTTCTGCGCGATCCTCGAAGAGACTCGGGGTGCACGTACATAGGTATATACACGCTCGATGGAAATGGGTGAAAGATGAGGCGGAAAGGGAGGACAACACCGACATCCCTCTGTTAGCGACTCGTCCCGCTAGCGCGAGTTAAAATTAACCTTCGCCTTGCCCAACCCCTCGCGAAAAGACGAGAAGAGACGAGAAAAGACGAGAAGTAGGAGGAAGAACCGGGAAGAGAGCCCCAGCTACTCCCTTCAACCCCCTTCACCCCCTGGCTCCCTGTGGCATCGTCTGCTCCAGCATGCCGGTTCCCTCGGTGTCTCCGGTGCCGTCTCTTCGAGCTTGTCTCATTCTTACACGCAAACTCCATTAGAAGTCGCCCTGAACTCGCGGGGAATATCGTATTATGACACCGGGAGGGCCTTGGAACTGCGAAGGAAAGAAGCCCGCTGCAGGACGAGCCGGCGGATTCGAGGCAGAAAAGAGCCAAGGACGTGAAGGCTAGAAGGAGGAAAAGCGTTTCGTGGAAATACAGGCAACTCTGTCTCTCCTTCCCCCTCTCTATTTTTCTCTCTCTTTACGTCTGTCCCTTTTTGTAGCTATCGTTTACTTAAGCGATGATGCACGATGGGCGCGTTAGAAGGCTTTCCCGCGCGGTTTCACGGACGATCCTGGAATATTTCGCGACGCGATACGCTCCCCGATCTCTAAGTAGATCGTCGGAATTGTCGTGGCCGATATCTCGAGGAGCAGTCGTAATCGTCGGTAAGACGTACTTATCGCGGCGTCGATAAATACCCTGGAACGATGCCGATAACGTTCGCTAACGCGGCCCGCGATATCTTCGCCGGAAATGTCTTAGTATTTTATTGATAATACGTTTTTATCGTATTCGTACACTCGTAAAGGGCGGAACGCGGCGGGCAAGGTACCCGAGGCTGCGCCTGCGACGAAGCGTTTCTAGAAACTCCCAGCGACGTCGTAACTTCGCCCGATATTTCTTTTTATCATGTCCATTCCAAGTAGGCGCGTTTTATATTGCCGCGACGGTAACACGCCGCGTATCACACACCTGCGCCTGGCGTCGTCGAACAGGACAGACACTTCTATCCACGAACCCGTCCCGCCTCACCCTGCGAATCGATTACGCCGCGTTTATATTCGCTTCGTTAACTCGGGTGGAAAAAAAAGTGACCCGGGAGATGCAGCGAGATAAAATTCTCATAATTCCTGCTCGTCAGCGTCGTCGCGAACGCGAGACAGAGGGGGACGAACAGGCTCCGCGGGACGCGTGGCACCGTAAATTCAGTTCTGTTTCCTTTCCCCTTTTCTCTAGAACGTCACCCTCGCCCACCCTCCAAGCCGGCAGAGCCGAGGCAAAGAGAATTTCACGAATCGAAGCACGAGTGCACCTTCTTTCTAGAAGGTACAACGGCGACGTATACGACGACGACGACTACGCGCTGAAGAAAATCGATAGCCCGCCTCAGCCTCTCTTTGAGAGTTTCTTGCGATCGCTCGTCGAACTCTCACCTCCAACCACCGCCAGCATCGAGCGCCCACCCACCCAGCCAACCTACCTAACCCATCGACGGCTCTCAACTTATCCCCGAGCCAACTTCGATACCTTCAGACTCGATCCATAACGGTTTTTGCCCGAAGCCTCCGACGAGGCAAAATAGTTCGAAAGCCCGGGTCATCCATCAAACCACTCGACGACCTTCCTAGCAAGATTCCTCTCGGCCTCTATTTAGCCTCGCGAGGCTATAAGCGAGCCTTGGGAGGGCCTGCCACGGTTAACCGGCGCCGCCGCGTATCGGGCGAAATCTGTGCGCGAGCTAGCCAAGCTTTACGACCGGCGGAGGAGCGACGTGAACAGCCCCGGTCGCGTTCAAACTTTTATCAATTTCGAGGAGGCCTGCCCCTGTATCCCGCCGTTGACGCGTTTGCCAATATCAGACGCATCCTTGGCCGAGTGCGGTCCTTAATTACGGGCAGGAGAGCTCGCGTCAAGAGCCGACCGAGGCCAGCGTTGAAGCTCGGCTTTTTCCCTGTTTACTGCATACACGATATTCTGGGTAATAGGATAATGAGATCGTATAAAAAGATCCTGTGTTGGCGCGCTATCGGAGAGCATGGGGAATAAGAAAATATATTAATGTCAGGAGATAAGAGGATTAAAAAGGTATTAAGGTCACTTTTTTATTAGCCGCTAAGACGAGTTAGTAACCGGCAGGTCTAACTACCTGGAGTTTCACTGTACGCAGCCGCTGGCGTCATTCGCTAATTATCACTTGCGTAATCCTTCAGTTTATTCGCAATACATGAAGCACTTTCCCAGCCCTTAATAGCGATCGATTCGATCCTAAGCGGTACACAGTTCACACATCGACCTCGCGTAATATCCGCGTGCATTAGAGCTCGGGATCCTCGAATGCACCAAAAGTAGAACGAATATCCACCCCATCAAGCAGCGTTACAGTCCACCCACCCCGTCCACCTACCCAACCTCGACGGGGTAACTAACATTTCTCTCTCCTCGCAGCCGATAACTGGTTCACCGTCGATTTACGAGCTCTCGGTCGTTTCTCGAGCACAGAGAGAAGACAGGATGGGGGTGGAAGGTTTTATCTCCCGCGTTGTTCCACGCTCGTTACTCGCGACCAATCGAAGATCCTAAAATTCGAGGAACAAACAGTGATTTCTAGAAATTTCCCCCGTGAAATTTCTTAATGCAAAACGATCTCTTCTAATCGCCCTCTGTCGCGTTACCATACCTACCGAGTCGACGGAAGGGTGGTTCGGAGACCGCGGAGGGTTCGCGTGTTTGATTTGCATTCGACAAACCCCGGGCAACTTCGCGAAATCGCGGCGACGCGTTATGGCTGAATAATTAAATAGAAACTTGCCGGAAATCCAAGGTTTCGAGTGGCAGCCGCTGCGGAACAATACGCGCGCGCGGTACACGCGGCCGACCTAACAACGCGGAGAGCGAGGCTCGCCGTCCCGGTCCTGACCGAGCAATTATTACGACGCGATCCGGTAATCGAAGTTAACCGACGGGACCGGTCGATTGCAGAATAATGCGGTGTAATATCCATCCGTGTCGGGAGGGGGGGCTCACGCAACCACCGACAGACCGTCTGGCCTGGCCGGTGTGTATTGCTTTCGAACGATGACACACTTTCGTCGGTATCTTTCCTTCACGCGTCACCGCGCTATTTTTACCAAGCTTGTCTCCGTTCAGGACACACGTCGCCTCGGACACGAAGGAACCGCGCTTCGCGATTTTAATTCGACGCTAACGAGTCGCGCTCCCCCGCCGACGAGTCTTAAACGGCCCCGGCTTTCCTAATTAGCGAAAAACGGCTGATGGACGCGCTCAAAGAGGGACCCGCGGGTACCGCGCCAACGAATCGCGGTTTACCCGCGTCCGCGCCACGCTAACGCCAGCAAAGTGGGGAAAAAAAAATTATTCATCCGCCCCCTCTGTTCAGCAGCTAACCGTGAAAACGGGTCACGCGAAACGAGAACATCCATCCGAGACGGGACCGCCGGTACGCGCTCTCTGACATCAATTACCGAGTTTGCACGGCAACTTGTTTTCCCACACTCGTGCTTTCTGATACTTAACTTTCCAATTAACGCACCTGCCCGGGATCGCCCGAGCGTGTATATTCGCCGCGGCAAGATGCACTGTTTCACGCGCGTGTGCGCTCGCCCACCCAGCCTGTGAGAGGAGACGGGGGGTGAGGGAAGCAGTCGTTGCGATTTATTATTCAATTTGTCGCGAAAGCCTCTTACTTTTCGCCCTCGATGGCCCGTGAAATGGCCAGCGTAATTACTCCTCAAGGTCTTCGTCTTAATGTTAGGAGAAACCACGTATTCCTTTGCGAGAAGGGGAGACGATTGTAATGAAAAAAATAAGCCTGTAATACTGAATTGATTGTTATACATTTTAATTGGATGTTATAGTCGCGAGGAACACTATTCAACTGACGATGGAACCGCACAGATTTTTTATGTAGATCATAAGTATTGTATATGTTACAAAGGTCACAAAAATGTAAATTACAGATGCTACCAAAAGCTGGTCTGAAGAGAGAAAAAGTGAGAGACAGAGAATGACAAAAGTTCTGTCTGTTCAAAATTAATTATCCTTATTGTAGAAAAATACATTATACGAAATGAATGATAAATAAAAAGGTTATTGATAATAAATACATTCCATGAAAATGTGAATCCCTAAATAGTGTTCTCCGTCAATGTGTTTCGAGTTGAAGAAATGAACAACATTGTACCCTTTCATCGTCACAGACCCTGGAGACTTGAAAATTCCCTAACCTACCATAGCATCCCAACTACCTACGCGGTAACTCATTCAAAGTTCATCAAACTAGAGGAAGTACAGATATCTGGAACCACTTTCCATAAAAATGTCTGACCAGATGTACTCCGTACTACTTGAACCCTTTAATTTCAGCGCAGTTCCTCTCAGACAGCGTTTGCCCGGGTCGCGACTTCCGCGAGTACCTACCTATATTCTTAGCTGTTGGTAGAAAACGGTAAACACAATCCCATATTTACCTGCTCGCTCGTTTAATGCTGTGTCCATAGAAATTATACTGCGTTACACCAGTGGACGCGCCAGCCGACGGTACTCGCTCGCTTATTGGCCTTTTAGAGAAAATTTCCATCAGCCTGTCGCTGGCCGTTGGATCTAGCGATTCCACGCCGGCTAGCTCGCGATTTCGCCGAGATAACGACCGATCGTCGCGAACGGACGTCCCATCGGACCGGAAAGACGCCGAGGGAGAGCTCTCGCTAATTGCAAACGGGGGACACCGATGATCCTCAATTGCCAGATTTTTTGCAGCCATCGATTTCTCCCCGGCCATCGGTAAAAACCGATCGACTTTCTCGTTAAGACCAGCATCCTTCGCTGCCGATATCCACGACACTTTCGTCGATCTCGACCGACGACAGGGGAAGAAAAAGGAAATGGCAATGCAAGCGCCGAGGTAGGTCCGAGAAAAACGGCGGATAGTAAATGTAGCACAGCGGCGACACTAATCGAGAGTACGCAACCTGCAGTTCAGGATTTAAGGACACGGGTATTTTCAGGTTTAATTCAACTTTCGAGCGATCGGGGGTTTGGATGTAGTTTGAATGCTCTTTTATTTGCTAAGTAATCGTCACCATGGGCAAGTTATAGCTCGCGAGCCAGATATGCCTCATTGGGTACCTAAATATGACTCTTTTAAAGGGTATAAGACTATTGGAGTCCCGAAAATTCGATTTTTTTTATTACTAGTTCTGAAAGTGTCGTCCTTTGTGAACATTTACAAAAAAGTTTCATGTGAAAATTCGAATAATTACGAAAATTACAGCGCTGAACGTAACTGAGTGCAACGTCGACCAACGGCCTTGCAGAGCGGTATTGGCATAGGGCACTTAACTTTGAAGCCGGTTTTCGAAACACCATTTTCAGAACCGGTGTACATCATAACTCTTGAACCAATGAATATTTTCATTTAAAATTAACTGCAGCTGTAGAATTCCTTTTTCATCAAACATTGGATGTTTGTGAATCATTTTATAACTAATTAAAGAGGATTTTTTTTCATAAAAATGTGGGGAAAAATTGATTCGCGTGTAACTTTTGCAATTTTTGTTTAAATTCACCCAGCAAAATTTCACTCGATAACTATGACTGCAGAAATTACTCGCCCTAAAGCATTTTGCTTTTACATGATTGGTTCACCTGGGACTATGTACACTGATTACAGGTGCGCGCTACGCGGACCATCTTTAGCGTCAAATAACTTGAATAATTTTCAACATCCTGACAATTTTTTATTTTACATTTCTTGTAAAAGCGTACATAAAAATCTGCGAAAAGTGCCGGTATGGTGATTATTTGGTATCTAAGCAATCCAACCGACAAGAAACCGTCGATTTTAGTCGTTCAATAGTCCTATACAACCTTAAGAGGACTAAGACAATCAAATTGCTCGAAAATCAAGTATTTCTGCGAATTAATTACACGGCGATGAACGCAAGCACAGACTTTTCCTTTTACACAATATTTATACCTATCCCGTAGAGTAAAAAAAATGTTTTTTTGGTCAACATATCTATTTTACAAATGACGCCACACTAGGTCAATTATACAGTGTTTTAATAAAAAGTAACTTCAGTTTTGCCCTGATATTAAGCTTAAAAATAAAGCTTCTGTTATTAAACTACTATGGCTCATTTAAAAATAAAGAATGGATATTTCACGCCTTTCTGGCCCTTCTTAAGTTCCAAATTACCGACTCCTGCCACGCGCAATGCCACATCTAACAGCAAAAGATAAACTACTACCCCTGAACACCAAGGTAACCAAACCGGTGGCCACTCATCGACCACGAAAGCAACCGCCTAAAAACCTCTAAACAGCCGAATAAGAACCACTCGAAAACCAGCACTTTATCAATTACATTGCAATATCAATGAAAGCAAACCTCCCAAAGAGAACCACGTTAGAAATTCCACGGTTACACTTCAACCTCCAGTTGGTTTGCAAGTTCCGCTCTACCCACCGTGCTATTCACATGTTACGCTTTCAATCTCCGTCTCCAATAGTCGGCATTCCGCCACGGCTCACAATAAAGCAATCTAGATACGCACCTCGTAGTAACTACATTCTAAACCCACGCCTCGTACGAGCCCCAGTCTAATTCCACGCCACGTACCAGCGACTGCTCTATCGCGAACAATCCAAGCGTCTTCCACGCGAACATCCTTATGACTCACTAGTCAGGCGAGATTAAGTTGCCGTGTGACAGCGTACAATATCGTAACTGCGCAACAGATAGCGCACTCGTATCCGTGCCCGCCTTGCCAACGGTACCAAGACGAAACAATGGTCCCTCGTCAGCCACGGTGTTCGTACAGACTCAGTCCGTGTAACCGCTGGAAAATCCTGACAGTTCGAAGGCTGGCGGCGCGCGGTTCTGGAGCACGTTCACGGCTCACGGGGACAGGGCTGCGCGCGGTTAACCTGCATCGAAGATAGGCCCTAACGAGCTGTAGTTCGCTACGTAATGGAGGTTACGTCTCGCTGATAATTTCCGATAAGTGCTCGGCCGCGTTAACTGGAGCAACTGCCGGAGGGCTCCTTGCCTCTCGACGATCCGCGCACGGTATCGCACCAACAAACACCTACACACACCGGCCCTCACACGTGTATACGTGTCTATATCCAGCGCGGTGATTAACCGAGCCACATTGGCAGCCCTAAAGAAGATGAAAGCCGCGCACGAGCGAGCAATCGGGTTATTGCTGTCGGTGAAATTCCGTTTTAAAGGGCTCAGACTCCTCGCAACGATCGATTCCAGCCGCGTGGGATTAGTCTGCGCGGCTGTCTGTGGCCATCGATCGAGACTCACAGGCAGACAGAGAGATAGAGAGAGAGCGGGGGAGGAAATGGCAACAGGCGACGCTGGAATTCGCGACACCGTCTTTCCCTTTGCCGTAGGTGCCCGTAGGTCAGCCAGCGATTCCACATTTCGCGGTCGATCGGAGGGACGAACGTGGCGCTACGTGCACGCGCCGCTTTATAAATAAGCGGCGTGCTTTCGTCGCGGATAATGGGCGATCATATGGGCCGCGTCGCGAGCATACACCGCCTTAATAACGGTAAGTAATGCCACGTGCGGGAAAGACAGGGACGAATGTGCCGTGGAACTCGTGACCAATGGCTGTTCCAGCGATCCACTTTGTCATACCGGCGACGTGCACGTGGTTAGCTGTCGTTTCAGACCTAGGCGAGGGAACAATGTACCCCGGGGGCTTGGAGTCGCTCAGGAAATGGAGGATATTGGAAATATGGAAGGTGCTGGTTTACAGTGTGCTGCTTGAGACCGTGAGTGGTGCAAGTGTTAGCAAACGGGGCTTCGAAAAATAATGACTTCGGGGTTAGAAGTTAAGAGTGTTCCGCGCTTAGAGTCGTCAACACGTTCAATTAGGTACGCCTGGAATTCCGAGTTGTCAGTGGAGCCTTAAAAGCTACTCGAGAAAGTTGAACCGCAACATTCAATTAGAGGAAAGTAGCGACTGTGCTAAATTCTTCGCGGGTTTATCTACCACTTCCTCTGTTTGGTTTTAGCAACCTGGCGGAGGATATTCCAGCTTGCTGAAGGGGAATTTTTAAGATTAATATTGTAGGTCTGCATATAGAGTTGCTGTCACTGAGCGAAGGAAAATGTCTAGTGGATTTGAGTGCGCGAGGCTTGGCGAGGAAATGGGTCGAGTTATTTACCGGGATTGGGCCGGCAGGCGCAGCGAACACCTCGTGTGACGGAGATCAGAGTTGAAATAGACAACAGGAGTTATTTCAGTGAAGCTGTTCTGTTACTAAAGCTGCGAGTAGGTATTGATTATCGACTGATCTTTATTTTAAGAACGACCATTGACCCTATCATGCTACCACCTTTCACGATATATGATACAACAGAAGTTTTATGTTATTACTCACAATCAGAAACAGTTCATTCGAGACCCCTGTTTAGTAACACGCATATGATTAACATACATACTAAACCTGCGCAAGGTTTGTGGCATAAATTTGTAAACGCCCCATAGATACTTCTGCGATGTGGAGATGATACAGTAAATTGGAGCGAACTAGAAAGAACCGATTTCAAATATACCAGTAAGATGTAAACAACACCTCGATTAGCTGACATTCAATTAAAAAAAAAGTATGAAAAGCAATACTATCACCTTCGGGGTGATTACACAAGCACACGATAATTTGCCTTATTACAGAAGAGAACACGGGAACGCAAACAATTTACATAACACCGCGCACGAACGTGATTCGATATAATAAATCCCCTGTGTTCGTCATTATCTCAATTACGTCCTCAATTTATCATAGTCGATAAAACGTTACGCGCGAGCGGCCTGCGTGAAAATCGGGAAGCATTCCCCGCTGCGAGTTGAGTCGAGGAAACGGGGAGCGAGGAACGGGATGACGAGAAACAGAGAAAGCGGGGCGAAACGTTAGGGAAACACGTTGGCAAGAGGAAGACGTTGCGAAGTTGAGGAAAACTTTGTTGAATCGAGCCTGGGCTCGTTTCTCTGCCAGTAATTGTCCCGATCCATTTCCGCAGGCGTGGTAACGCTGGGTCTGGTCGTTATACGGCCGCCGGAGCATCGATTATTCCCAATTATAATAACAAATGCAAGTCAGGAATAACGACTCTAGTGTCCAGTAATAAAGTTTCCTCGGTGTGCGAGCTCGCGAGCTCCCGGGCGCTTTTGTCGCCTGGGGATGCAACGCCTTTTCGGGGCATTTCTCCCAAGCCGCGAACGGGACGATTGTTCTCGCTTTGATAGGTCTTGTAACAGAGCCACTAATTCGAAAATTTGACGATTCAATAGTTGAGATATTTAGCTATGAAGCTGGAAATAAACCGATCTCATTTATCATTTAGAAGTATTCAAACATTTTCTACCCAAGCATTAAAAATCCATGTAAAGTAAAATTCTAGAGCTTAATTCTGAAAGACGAAGACGCTTGCCCTGAAACGGTAGCTCGAGGCCCGGCGAGCGAGATCTGCGTAGCCGCGAGCGATTAATTAATTAAAATTTGTGCTCCCATTATGACCGAAATAAAAGTGCAATTACCGTCGGAGGTCCCAATCGAAATTACGCAAGGAGACCTGAATGGGGCGCAATAGAGCGTCCCGTAATTATAGCGACATGAAAAAGAAAAAGAAAAACGCCGAGGAAATGTTATGCAAAATGGGCACGGCCTAATTTTCGCCTCGCGCGCGCCACACTCGTCAGCTCGCTGGTTCGACGATGACTGACCGAGCCATTCGGTAATTACGCTTAATTACGGGGTACAATTTCAGCAGCCGCGAGCTGCCTGCCGAAAAGTAATTGCCCCGCGGTTGGAATTTTTACTGCAGCGCGACATAGCCCGGAGCGCAGGAGCAGCGCCGATTGCGAGAAGTCTGCTTGTACGTCAGAGTTTCGTCGACGACGAAGGACGAGCTACCAGGAGGAAGAGCAAAGGGATACAGAGAATCGATGAAGATTCCACGAAACTAGGAGAGATGAGAAATAGAATGAGAGACAGAGGCGACAGGAAATTTCGAGCCGCGGGGGATGGAACGTGCGGAACGATTACCGCGAGTAATCGCGATAATCGTCACGGGACCTGCAGCCAGAGTCACGACATCGACCTGAGCCCGCCAATGGCCGAACCAAGCAGAACTGAATATTCATTAGCGATGATAATGCCACACGATCCTCCATCCAGCTACCACCCTCCCTCTCGCACTGGCCGCAGTAGCAATCCTGCCAGCCCGCCGCCGTTCCTCCTCCAATCCACCCTGTCGATATCATTTTTCCCTACACCCCTGCCGCTACTTCCACCGCCCTTTTTCGCCCTTCCGCCGTCACTATTCGTTATTGCTAATATTACAACTCCCCCTTGCCCTTCCAAGCTCCCAAGTTCTATCCTTCGATGCTGGTTCCCTGGACCCCCGGATCCATTTATTCCCGCGAATGGTTGCGCGCGCATCCCCTCGGATCCGCTAGTGCCCGCGCTATCCAGCCTCGTTTCAGGGCGCGGGTAACGGCTGATTATTATTCCGAAAGTGTAGCGCTTCGGCCGTGCACGAGGGGGGTAGCCGGCGAATCAAACTCGATTACGTTTCCGCATAACTTGGGGGGAGTAGCCGGCTAGCTGGAGCGTTGGAGCGGCCGGCTCCGTTTGAGCGCCGATATTCCTGGGTGAAAAGTTCGTCGCGGTCCAGCGGCGTCGGGAGATCGCGATAAGCGAGAAACCGAAGCGACGAGCTCGCTTGAAAGTTAGCCGCGGGAGAACGCACCGTCGGCCTCTTTGCGCGATAAATTCGCGAACGCGAAGAACGTGCCGGGAACGAGCGAGAGCAATTGTCTCGTCCGACGGAGAGTTATGCACGGGGACCGTTTTGTTCCGCGGACGAAGCGCGCTATTCGCGGGGTGCTCCCTGGGAATACCTTGCCATTCGTGGTGATTGAAAATAATGGAAAATTGTGTTTTGTTGAAACTGGTAAATTTTTAATTGTGAGGAGGTGGAGAAGGTCTGTTCTAACGTGACGCAATGGTTTCTCCATTCCGAAGTGTCATTTCGACGCCGCGCTATATCAACAAATAATGAGCTCGCAGAATCACGGGAAATGAGTGTACCGATTGCTGGCGACCGGTGAATCACGACCCACTGAATCATCATCGACTATTAATCACGCGATGAGAGGAGACCGCAGGGGCACGCCGCGTCTATTCTCAGTGCCCTGTTCAAGGAATGAAAAGTAATTTCAGCGCGACCGCTGCGGCGCCGTAAGAATAATCCCAAGGCGCGTTTTGCCTCGTCTGTTTGCCGGGGGAAGGTGGCGGGGCGAGACAAAGGCGACGGCGCAGGGGTTTCGTGGCGGGGACCAAAAACGACACCGGTGCTCGGGAATTTACAGCCGGGGAACGAGCGAAGGGAAAGGGGGGCCGGGAGCTATTGCGTGCAAAAAGAATCGCGGGCCTCGCGTCCATGTGTGCATGCATTCGTCTTTCCGCGCGACGAGCCAGCCCAAGGGCTCGCGCGACCTAAATATGTACGCTACCCGCTCGCGCCTGGGTCTACTTCTTTCGCCGAGCATTTTCGCCTCTCGCCGCGAAAGAGAATCCCGAAAGAGCCCGGCCATAAATCTTCGTTTTCCTCGCCCGCGAAAGTATCCCGATTTCCACTGCTCCAAAGAGACGCGAAGAGGATTTTCTCTGCCTTCGACCCAGCTCGCGCAGACACGCGCTTCAAAGTCCGCCTTGGTGTACCAGGAGACACTGGGCTTCGTCTTGATCGCGGCTGCCTTCGAACGACGCTTGAAATGTGTGTCGATCGAAATCTGGTTGAAGTGACGGTTCTCGTGCACGCGTGATTCATGGACCTATCGAACACGTTGAGGCCGCCGCTTGATTAGGGGACAATGATAAATCGATTAACCGGATTACGGCGAGAGCGATATTGGCCAGCGGTGAAAATAGGCATCGGGAAATCGGCTGATTATGTAAATTCCGCGATAACTGGCCGCGACGCGTCACGCTGGATCCAGCTTTTCAGAGATTACGCTATCTTTTGGCTGAAGCGTTATTAAGATAACGCCACGTAATAAGATTACGGGCAATTAAAAGCTGGTCCCTCACGATTTTTATCGCGATCACGGCTGATGGAAATGAACTCGCGAGATTACTATGTATAAATAAACGATTTGTCTCAATGACTGTTCAGTATGTGAAGTTTTATTAAATACTTTCTTTTGAGACTCAGTCTGTGTTATATAAAACACTTACGAAAGTGTCTTCTCGATTCACTAGCAGAATACCACCAAATGAGGTAACTTTGACCACAAAACTAGGTTTTAAAATAAATTCTTCTAGCATCTATGGTATAAAAGGTATTATTCTCAGACAAAATGTATCTTGAAGTACGTAATTAAATCTATCCAAAGTACTTTGTCTGAGAATAACACCTGTTCCTGAATAAATGCTAGAGAAATTTCTTTTAAAATCTAACTACTTAGTTTTGTGGTCAAAGTTACCTCATTTGACAATATATTATCAAGCTAAGAATCTCCACTGTATAAAATCATTGCTGCCTCCTAAATCTATGGACCTCCAGGCCAAAATTTCTCCAAGAGCAAACCTCCACCCCACAACCCTGCCGTCAAAATCAACGCAAGACATGGGCGCACCATCGTATATCATTCCCTCGCAGTCTCCCGCACAAACAACAAGTCCATTCGCTACTCGATCAGCTCGTCGGTGGAATTAGCAAGAGATACATGCCCCCAGCTCTCGGCTGCAACGCTGGCGGTACATGGAACAACACGGTGGACGAGCGGGACGGAGCAAAGTGCGAGGGTTGACTGGAGCACGTGGATGTAAATCGCCATTACGATCGAAGGGTGGAGGTGGTAGCAGTCAGGCAGCCAGGCGGCCCCTCATGCAAATCTTATCGAACGTAAGAGCCCCTGGAACGGCGCGGAGATGGCAAGAAGATTGGACCCGGCCGAGGAAGAGCGGTGTCATTCCTTATCTGCAGCCTTGCCCGCATAAATGCATCGTAACGGGCCGCGTTCAAATGCTGCCCCGCTGCTGGCTAGGGATGCGCCGACCGAGGTCATCACGGGCTCCAGGCGATAAATCCGCGACGCTCCACGATACTCAGATCTTGAGGATGGATGTACGGGTGTAGTAGCTAATCTCGGAAGGGTTGAACAGAAAAACAAAGTCCAAGGTACACAAGGTACACAAAGTGTATTTAAATGTCACTTGCTCCCGGGACCAATGACGCACGGACTCAACACCTTCTGAGGCGATGGAAACCCTTATTCGCACAAAGCGTAGAAGATGATTGTACCTAAGTGGAATGCGGTTTCTGTAGCTCAAGGAATGGTTAAGGATTAAGGGGATACTTAACGATCCTTCCCACCTTCCCCTGCTTTTTTTAACACTGCAAAATAGTGGTACACCCAAGGAACCCTGGCACCCCCAAAGAAAAAGAAGGAGATGCATTAATCTGCTATCTACTATTAATCCAAGATTCATTAATCTAACATTTAACCACGACCTATGTAATTCAGGAGGTTTGTAAGAAAAAGTAGAAAACTAGATTTTATTCTGTAAATAATTTTTTATAATCGCCTAATGAATTTTATTGAATTTAAAATATTAAAAATATTCTTATCAGTTTAACTCGGCTCCCCCAAGATTAACTCCTGACTACACTACGACAGTAGAATACACCTCAGTGCAGTTAGTTGCAGGAAGAGCATTCCAAGTTTAAAAAATCGACTACGCATCTGCAGAACGAAGCGATGGGGGCGAAACGAGGAGCCAGAGAACGAACCAAAGTACGCAGCGTTTCCGTGGAGATAATTTGCAGTATATCGCGTGGACAGCAGTGGATTTTTCGGCGGTGCTTTATTCGAACGTTTTTAATATGCATGCCGAGGACCCGGGCTAACTAGCCTGGCGAGCAATCCTCGCCCTCCCGCGTCTTCCTGCCTACCCTTTTATGGTTACTGCGCACTAGAAGCATCCTGGCAGTTTTATGCGTTACGAGGGTCTGGCTGGAGCGCGGTGTTTCTTACATTTTTTATAAATTCTTTTTCGTACTGTAGCGTCGTGAAATATTTTGCTGGATTGTCTAGGGCACACATGCAGGAATAACGAGAGCGCGTCTATGTGCATAGAACGTGAGAGGCTAGGCAGTTTCGCGAAGAGGTACTTAGAAGGAGTTACCAGGGTGGATAACACAGACAATTTAAGAAATTTAACTTACTACAAATGAAGGGAAGGGAGAAAAACTGGGGATTTTTTCGTGATTTTTTATTTAGGTATAAAATATTTTTTGGTGGCAACTGAGACTACAGAACTGTCGAATCACAAAGTGTTATAAAGATTAAATAGTTACTGGTTAATGGTATCAAGGTTACTGGTTAAAAACGGGAAATGTCCACTCTGCACTGGAACAAAATACAAAATATTCACACTCTTTGCCTAAGCGTAAGCTTCCGTCGTCAATATAGTGACATTTCAACTTCAGCGTATTTTGTAACTTATATGTTTCTCTCTTTGTCCGTGTGGGAAATATTGTTAGTGTTGTTAATAGCTAATCAAATCTAATTAGGGCGAACAGCGAAACACAATATTTATTCAGACAATATGTAATTTTCTATTTCAAAATAAATATTCGAATGTAATTACATGAAATCATTTGCATCAAAAGATTTAAAGCCTCGGACTGCAGGCAATTGAGTTAATATAAATTGTCATCTTATTATTATTTTTATCATTTTAATTCGCTTTTTAAGCAGTCGGGATTCTTAAATTTTTTTGCCTTACCATTCAAATAAATATTCCCTAAACAATTCCCTATACATTCCTACACAATTTTCAAAGAGGAGAATTGACTGGTAGAAGCGAGTCGAGTTAACTGAATATGCCAGCTATCACAAACACGACAAGACACTCGGTGTAAGTATTCGCCAGCCGCGTGCCGTGATAATATCGATAGTTGGGCGAACTATCCCGGCAACGTCGGGGTCTTCGAGGGTCTCGATTAAGTTAACTCTCGCCGGGAGCGCACGTGCGCGCGAGAACAATGCGATGACCAAGTCTGAGGCAGTAAAATTTGAAATTCAGCGCGAGGAAGGCGCGGTAAATCGCGCGAAAGCGGGCCACGGAGCGCGACGAACGAGCTACCGCGCGTCGTGGCATCCACGTTCCAGGGCCAGGGTGGCTCGGCTCTCGCACGAAAATTACCGCCGCGCGATACGCGCTGTATTTACGAGGGGGCCCCGCGGTCGTCGCCGCGGACCGCACGGAAAATGGAGCGCTCGGATGCAGGGATGCGTGACCGCCCTGCAGACGTTGCGCGGAACCACCCCCTGCACCGAGACACGCGAACGAAAAAATATTCTGCAAACAGCAATTAAAAGTTTCTGGGGCTTATCTCGTATCGGGCCGGCAGGGATTCGAGGATACTGCAATTAAACGGTCGAGTGCCGCGCGGCAAGAATTGTAGAAACGGGGAAGAGGGCGGCTCGTTATTCCGACGCTAATGGAATTTTGATTGCGTTACGCCGCTGGCTGATAACTTTCGTGATACACGGCGTAGGGAGAAAGTAAGAAGATCGAGGGGAGCGCGAGGAACGATGCATGGGATGCAGACGTTGTTTACGACCTGCAATTGATTACGAGAAGCAATCGATCGGCGATCCCAATTGGCGATAACGGAAAGCACGGTGGTCATTAAATAAATTTTAAATGAGCCAGGAGATGTAGCAACATTGATTCACTTATTAGTATCTACTGACATTGATAGGCTCTTCACTAAGATTCATTTTTCCTGCGACCATTTTATGCTCGATTTAATCTAGTCATACTTATAGTCTCGTCACGCTATGTCGCGTCCCAGTTAACACTACCTTCATTTTCCTCGGGATGGATTTGGAGGTTGATCGCGCGGCGAGCAGCTTCGATCAGAAATTCGTAGCGGCATCGTGAATGGAGCCGCGTCTCGCTCCGGGATGATCAATACCTTGAACTTGAGTTAGCAGAAACAGGGGGACACGGAAACCGTAGACGATCGCGGTTCTCGCCCCTCGGCGCGCAACGCGGAGCATCGTCGGATCCACGGGGCGGCATTAACGATGATGTAGCGTCGCTGGATGTAATATCGTGTCGCGCATAACCCGATACACTCTAACGCACGATCCGATATTACTTCTCGGGGAATAAATTCGAGTCGACGCCGGCGCGACCCCCTCCGCGCGTAAAACGTAAATATACTCGGGAATATTCGAGCCCTTTCGAAATATATTATCCCTCGGTCGTCCCCGCGCGGACGACGCCGACGACGACTGCAAACATCCCGAGACTTTTCATCTCGCGATAGTAAACCCGCGGCGCGCGATGAGCGGGGGCGGGCGGGGTTCGGTGAACGATGAACCGTGGAGGGAAAAAATAGAAATAAAGAGGGACGCGAGCGCTCGCGAAATCATGCGACGAGCGGAAGGAGCGCGGGTGGGGGCAACGGAGTAAGGGATGTTATCGCAAAAATAGGGAAAGGGGAGGGCGACTTTCGTGGCTTCTTAGCGAGGGTGGAAGTACACCGTGGGCGTGGGGGGCAACGGCGGATGCAACCGAGGGCGAACGGCAGAGATCGTCGGCGCGGGGGGAGATAGGGGGCACGAGAGAATTCATTAAGGTATGAATAATGCGTCTGCGATGCCAAGGCTGCTGCCGAGAGCACCACCGTGCATACCATGGCCTGGCCACGGCACGGGTGGAAGAGCATGGCTAAAATTAAAGCGGATTCACCCCCTCCGCGGGCCATGGCCTCTGGGCGAAAACGTTCCTCGCCGCTCGCGCCCGCCACGTGCTTTTCTTCGAAGGGAGGGCTACGAACCGAGGGAAAAAGAGACTGGAACGCGTGGAAAGGACAAGAGACCGACCGGCAAAAATGTCTACCGAGCGGCAAGGAATGTGGAGCTGCGGGCTCGTGTCTGGTGACGGAAGGCTTTCATCTTATTCGTCGGCTGCGAGATCTATTCGTCGCTGCGTCTATAACCGTGGGTTCAATTGTGGGTCACGAGCCTAGGGAAGCTTGTCTCCTTGAGAATACAGTGTTATGTAGCGTGGCGGATTTAACGGGGGAAACCACTGTGGCGATCGAAAATGAAGGCTACTTTCAAGGCATTTTTTTATAATCAAACGTAACTTTTTAAGAAAAATCTTTATTATTGCTTGAAAATATGTATATATGTATTTTTTATAAGCATAAAATATTTGTTAAATAAAATATTAGTTAACTCCTTTCGTAATTTTCCAGGGGATTTTCTTAGGCCCCCTTCTCAGATGCTGCCCTCTTTAGTTAAAATGTCTCATCTAGCATTTTTCCACTTTCCAAGAAATATTGAAATAGGTACTTGAAGTTCCACACATCTTTTACCTTTTAAGTAAAGTTAGAAAACCCTACGTGCTTCATAGAGAGTTAGAAAAAGTCTAATTTATTTTTTTTTATAAGGATGGCAGAAAGAAAACGGTAAAACTTCAATTTTCTCGGATGTTTCGAAATGCTAGATTGAACATTTTATCTAATAAGGGCTGGATGGCAAGATGTCCCCATCTCCCCAAAAAATTAAGAATTTATCCAAATAGGTACTATATCTTTTGTTTCCCATAATTTTCATACCACAGGCGCGTAAATTTATTTGAAATTCTCTTATGTACACAGGTATCCCGGAATGTTTACCACCTGGGCCTCTTTCCTTATATCCGCCGCTGGTTGTGTACATATATAAACGAAGAAGTTCTCAATAACTCAGTGCTCTGAATGATCGTAATCCATTCATTCACGACTTGTTACGACAACATTTCTTTCATCTATACGTATCTGAACAAACAAACAGGTAGAATTATCTTCTCACTTCACGCCGCGCTCGTCCTTGCTAAATCTGATTTTATTCCACCTACCGCTGCAGAACTTTATAATTTTATATCGTAGCTCCCGATTTCAAGCAAATCGCGAATAATCTGGTGTAAATATCACTACTATCCTCCATCTTAATTCACCGAAAGAGGCAAGCCAGACACACAACACGAAAGTTCGCGGAGGTCTACTGCGAGACCGCTCATTCACAGATCCTCTATTCAAGTCACGATCTCCCCGTTTGTTTACTCCCAACGAAAGATTCCCGGAAGCCGGAGGACGCAGGCACGCGTCGTTTTAAATAAATTCCAATGACGCTCACGCTGCCCGGAGATACGCCGCGACGTTTCTCCATATACGCGAGCCGACCGAGCCTGTTCCCTCGCGCAGCGGAAGAACAAACGGCTCCACCGAGAAGACTAAATATGGAGGTGCACCGGGGTTTCACTATTTCCACGAAATTGCTCAATCGATCGACGCGCATTGCTCGTGCCCGGCGCACCGGGGATCTATCGATCTACACGTGTCCCCCCTCGACGCAGATGCGACCGGTGCCACTGCGTTCCTCTCTCTAGCCATAGCGTGCCGATTATCATCGCCGCACGGTGGCATAATAAATTTCTACGCCTCGTCGGGGGAAGGTGAATTTCCATCCAACGCGACGCAGTGATCCAGATCGTTGATCCTGTCGGTTTTCACCGCGACCACCGCGCGCCGGTACCGGTTCGCGCCACCGATTGCGTAACGCGACGCGTTCCAGCAACGACGCGGGATTTGTTTGCCGTAAAATCAGCCGTACGATCGAGATTCTAAGGTAGCAGCCTGCGCACGTGCTCCGATAAACACAGTGACGCGCGTGCCAGATAAATTTTACAACCACGCCGGGGAAGTTTGTCATCGCGGCCGTGGGAGGATGTCCCTCGATTTTTTAACGGCTGCGCGCATCTGGCCGACAAAAGGCGAATGGAATGGACAGTGTTTACCGCGGGGGAAGAGCTTCTCTCTGTTTGGAGCGAACTTAATATTTCTGAAAATGAGTCCCTTGCTGTGGTAAATAGTGTTATTCATGAGAATGTAAGTAATTATTTGAAATCAAGTATTTTTGGTTACCGCGAGAGGATTACTTGGTAATTCTTTAATAAAAATCAACGATTAACGCTTCAGTTTTAACGCAAGGAACGTATAATTACCAGAAGGCAGAGTTTTATATCGCACAAAATGAAAAAACATCTCCGATTTTGCGCAACGCGTATTGATTCAAGAAACAATCTCCAAGATCGATCAGAAGTTTTTCCACGCGGTGGACGTTGCGGCGTATTTTTCCAGCACCGCCGGGTTCGCCGACGGTTGGACGTAAAAAAAAACGAGAGCCCTCGCGTCGCTCGGGAGCAGGGAAAATCGCGGTGCTCGACGGTATCTCGAAATACCTAGATCCAGATCTCTGCTCGATGGCGTCTGCGGCACGAAGTCGCGTTGTGTATAGGTGTAGCCCGGGTGCCGTGCTTTTCAAGTATCCGGCGTGGATGCTTGCCAGATGTCTGCCAAAGCTGTGTGTTTCGGATGTGTATGGGCCAGCCGGAGGTCCGACGGGCTTTGGGAGCCGATGACTGAGCGACAGCTGGCATTAACCGGTCGCCGAGCGAGATACGTATCGAGGATGACTGCTGGGAAAGAAGGCGGCGGGGAAATACCTGGGGGACCATCCTCCAGGAAAGCCTCGCGAAAAATAGTGCCTCAAGAACCACGTGTGATCGTATCAGCGACGCACGGAATTCGTGAAATCTGGCCAGCAGAATTACGAGCTCGATAAAAGTCGGATCGCGGTCGATTTACAAAACGAGGTATAAACACTCGCCACTACTGGCGAGGACGCAACTCCGTACGCCCCGCCTCGGTCCACAGGCGAGTCGAGGAGACGGTATCTATGGAGACATCGAAACGAAGGAGAGAGTTGCAGAGCGTGGGGAAATATCGCCAACGGGAGCTGGTAACCCAGTTACGAGGAGGGCGCGATTCTTACGCTTCCTACCGGCATTAATTAGCTAATTGACCGAAGCGCACGGTTAATTAAGCTTCGAGCGGCCGTGCCTCCGAGAATAATAGAAGGCGCAGCGATGCGTAGGAGGCATCGAAGGCAGGAGGAGACGCAAAAACGGGCGAGGTGGAAGGAAACGGAAGCTGGGGACGTCGCACCGTTCCAGCGGCGTTCCATCCGACGCGTTCCCCCGTTGCAAAGTGGCGGGTAAGAAGACGAAACGGAAGAAGAAACACCGGGGAACCGAGGGGGTTTTGGAGGGGTGAACGGAGCGAGCAGAGCGAGGAGTGAGAAGAGAAGGGGCAAAGTGGATTCTACTCTCGGAGGAGGGAGATGGAGAGATGCGAGGCGAAAGAAGGAGGCTGAATGGGGCAACTGTGGCGGCGGAGTGATACAGGTAGACGAAGAACGGCGAAGAAAAGGACGAAGACCTGCTGCTGAAGGAGTCGTCGACTTACTCGAGATATTAATTTCTCGTTAAAACTTGCTCGCCGGGGCTTTCGAGCAAACGCGAGCAGGCCACCGCGCCTCGGAACGGCACGGAACCGTCCGAGGGGGCGGCAACGGGAAAGAAAAAAGGGGTGCCACGGAGGAAGAGTGCCGTGGAGAATCTCGTTGCGCGTCTCCAGGGCAAAGACCGTGGGCCGGGCGACGATCTTCTTTCTCGCGACGGCGAGAGCAATTACGAGAACGACGGACGGGGAGCATCCAGTCAGTCACCTGAGAGCACTTTATCATCGGACATCGTAATCCAGCGCGGCGAATGGACACCGCGCTTCGTAATCTACTGACGCTGGATGATTTTCCTTCACCCTCGTTCAAAACGCGACAGACCTCCTACGCTGTAGTCTTGTTTCACTTATCTGGTACAGTGGTACCGGTTCATTTGCATGCAACGCGGATATTTTGTTGGATGACCAAGGATTCTCTTAACCCTCAGTCGCTAAGCTATGGTACAGAAGACAGTGTACTTC
This sequence comes from Andrena minutula, assembly GCA_929113495.1. NCBI lineage: Eukaryota > Metazoa > Arthropoda > Insecta > Hymenoptera > Andrenidae > Andrena > Andrena minutula. The sequence continues at coordinate 71,815,928 of OV815993.1, read as the reverse complement.
GGAGATATTCACACTTTTTCTATATTTTTCTAGCTGTCTTAAAGGACCGCCTTAAGTACCAGTAGCGGGACAGAGATGCGTCTCGGGGGAAACGGCTCGATATAGTCGAGCTGATAACTTATTATGCAAAGTTATTATGCAGAAGCATTAGACTATGTTCGCTTTCCATTTCAAGATGTAAATTCTTACAAGGTCTGACTTCCGTTAAAACTTCGCTCTCCAAAATGAGCTGCAACGAAGTATTAAATAATAAATATATCCTTAGCAATTCGACGTTGGAGTTTCAGGGGAGGATTCACCCCGCCAAATAGTTGATACATGTGTAAAACGCTTTCAGTGATAAAGTCACACAACCACCTTAGTATAAACTACGCACCACCGTTCTACTGGTAGTTTCGTCGAGAACGATTTGTCCCACGTTCGATCACGGTCATCAAAACGGCGACACCTCGCGCCAATAAAAGCGTCGACGGATCGGATTGCGGGAAATACGACGACGTATTAAATTTTTCCGAGTTGTGCAAGTCTCACGTCGCCGCGAGAACGACGATTCGTTCCGCGAACGATTTTTTTACCGATCTCGAGAGCACACAAACTTCCCGAGGGGGCCTCCTTGCCCGCCGTGAGTTACGACGAGCCGCGTGTGGAGAGGAGCGCGACGTGGACCGTATTATTCCACTTTGGTGACAAATTTCACGTGAAAAGGAGAAAGAACGCACGGAGCCGCGGTGGAGGAGCGAGGGGCAGGCGATTCATGATAGAGCCGGAGAGCGGTACGCGTAACCGGGGGAGGGAAGAGCGAATCGCGCGACTGTAGGGGGAGCAGGGTAGAGAAGGGAGTGAAAAAGAGGGAAAATGAAAAAAGGGAAGAGACACAGAAGGGAAGGGGATCGGGCAGAGCCTGCGGAAGTACGGAAAACGACTGGCCTCTTTTTCCTCCATCCGGTTTGAATTACTATCATCCCGACGAGCATTGTCTATTGTGGCGGAGAATTATTTTATTATCGCTCGGTCGGCCGGCTTCGAATGCTCCTCCGGAAGGGGCGACGGGGGTAAGAGACGCGCCTAGCGGGGGTGGTGCTGGCAGAATCGTCGGTAGCGGCGGGGGTTGGTGGCGGCGGTGCAGACGCGGAGGAACGACCGTGCAGCCTCCACGGTTCCGCGATTTATTGATCTCGCGAAAGAAAACGAGAGGACCGTCGAAAAACGCAGCCGCCACCGCCGCCGGGGAAAATGGAAAAATATCGGACGGAAGTAATGCCGTTGCTCGTGTAATTACCACCCACGTATTTCACGATCCTCGTGGCGATTTGTACAGAGGTATCAATGGCTCAGGGCTTGCGGAACGTTCGATGAAGACGCGTAGCAGGTATCAGATCTGTGGTGGTAACTTTTAGGCGATCGTCGAAAGTTTGAAGATTTGAGAAAGTAGACGAGGGTTGAAAGTTGAAGTGTGCTTCAGATATTCTTTTTTATTTTTATTCTTATTGTTTGTAAACGGGAACGGGTTCCCTTTAGACTTTAGAGTACAGAAGTAATAGCAGACATATTAAAACAAAACAAAAACATTAAGACAGATGACGCAGGGTGCATAAAATAATTTGTCTGACAAGCTCCGATAATCGAAGTAATGGCGTTAGTAAAGTGTAGAGCTAAAATAGAGAACCGCTGATGCATATTACAGTACATTATTTAGAATATTGAGATGACGTTTGAGTGCGGAATGAGATATGGCGAAAAGAAGAACTGGTATACTTATTAGCTACTTCGCAGATACGATTTATTGGCTCAGATATTAGCCGAAATTCGACTTAGAAGAAGTAGTATAAGACAGTCTTGCATCCCCAAACTACAGAGCAGCTGGATAATCGATTATTAATCAGTTACACAAAGATGCATTGATTCGATCTGAATTGAAATCCTGCTCCATCGTTCACTGAAACAATTCTTCTTCCCTCTGCAGAGGTTCGTTTACCCTTTTTCTCACACTCGGGGGTAGGGGGCGCGCGTAAATCAAGCAGGACACGTGCCGCCCCAAATTGCTCCAAATCGCTCAGGGTAATTCGATCGTAATTTACGGAATTTATAACGAGGCGTAGATTGCGATATCACGGGCAAGCATTCATTGGTCCCAGGACAGTGTCGATAGCACGACGCACGGCTGGGAAGACCGATGGAGAGCGTAGCACGCGATCAGCCGGCGCGACAGCGAATTACCCCATAATAGGCCTGACCTAACGAGCCTATAGCGACCTTTTCGAATTAATTAATGCCGCGGATCGACGCGCGTGTACTGTGTACGCGCATGGCGAACATCCACGGGGATTGCAACTTGTTCAATCAGTGGAACGATGAATACCTGCGTTCTGCAGCTGTCCGCGCGTTTCTCGTTCCGTCCACGGTGTTCGGCTCGGGGTTCATTCGCCCATGTATTGTAACAAGAAATATACACCGATACACTTGATAACGGAACCTAACCCATCCTCGATCATCAACCTATTCCACGCTCTCCGTCAACCAATATTCTCTTCTTTTGATAATTCCCTGAAATTTTCTCTTGCAACATCTCCCGAGAAGTTTATAAATAAAGTAGAAACTTTTGATGAAAGTAGATTATTATTATTATTATTATTTATTTAAGTATATCAACGGGATAAAACCTTTGTTATACCTAAGAGATACAAATCACAGTCACACAAGCATAGAATAAACGATTAGAAAGTATAAAAGAAAAATAATTAAAAGTAACAAAAGCAGAGAAGTAAGCGCAAAAGATCCATTAGTGTTAGTGACAAAATTGATATGGAAAATCTTAGTAATTATAAGAGGAGCAAACACAATAGTAAGAGTTAAGGGGAATCGGAACTGCGAACAGCGATCAGAGCAGACTGATTGAAGGAATTATAGGAATTATTGAAGAAATCAACAGAGTTACAATACTGATTCGAAGTTATTAGAAGTCGATTAAGACTATTATAGTAGCCATAGAGTGTTCGATGTGACTCAGGAAGGAAGAGAGTAGGTATATTTTATAAGGCAACGCATCGATGCATAAAAAGTAAGTTTCTCAAGTATTAGAGGACATGAGATAGAATAGCTGATGAGTTCAGTTATATAGTCAAACAGATCGGTCACTCTTATCCTAAAAATTATTTACAAGAGATAACATTTATCTGAAAAGCTGGAGAAGCTTTCTGGAAACTGTAAAGAATGCATCGCAAGATTCTCGATACTCTAGTGCCCATGCCATCTTCACCCCTAGTGGCTTCACTGCTCCAGAACATTCTTCCCACCCACTCTACGCTCGAAAGGAGATGAACGCTCGCGTGGATTCGCAAGGACGCGCCTGCAGAGCGATTTCCAGCCGATCGATGACGGCGACGCGGTAACGAGGAGATCGACACGTTACATGAAAACATTCTGCCGCGCCTGACGGTGTCGATATCGCGCTTGTATCGAATTTCGTAAGGGACAGCGATGCAAGCGGATGGGCGCGCGCGCACGCTCTTCGTGTTTCAAGCCCGTCGTCGTGCGTGCGCCAAACTGAGCCCCGAGTGCCTTCCCTCTCGCGTTACAACTCTGTTTTGTAAATGAGCATGGCGAACGCGTGCAACGGTGCACAGCATGGCTGAGAGAACGCTGACTGTTCACCTTGCACAAGGCGCTCTAAATTTACAGAATTTTTACTGACAAATTCAAGTCCTATCAAATATTTTCCCACCCATTCAGCATAAAAAAGAATCGCAAGCTTTAAATGATACTAAATGCGATACTAAATTAATTGCAATCTCCGCGTTAATCTCGAAAGGGAAAAGTACCAACGACCCCTGGCGTTCGCCTCGTGATGCGCGTCCTCGAGTCACTGAAAACCCGCGCACGTGTACTCGCCGCTGGTCCGTAGTACTCGCGAGTTGTACACACGGCACGGGGACGCGATCAATATCCCTTTTCCAACTTCTCGTTTCGAATCCAGCCGCTCTATCTGTCTCTGCAGCCGGCAGCGTCACATACGCGCGCACACAGACCCGGCGGACTTTGCAAGTTGCCCGGTGTCTCGTAACGACGCAACTTCTGATGGGAAAAATCGATTCGATTCCAAGGAACGACGTCCGCCCTCGATAAAACGGATACTGTGTGGAGCGGCGCGTAACTAGTCGAGCGTCGAATGTAACGAGGCCGATCGTTGCGCGCCCGCGCGCGATATTCCACCCGGTATGTAATTCTGTTCCCCGCCGTTCCGCGTAACGGGAAGAAGCGAGTAATCGAATGAAAATCGACGGGAGATCGGCGCAAGCTGGAGCCCCGCGTTACAATTGGTTTCGCGTATCGCGCGAGTTGTAAATAACGCCCCGAGTAGATCGGATATTGCTTCAGTACCGCCATCGTTCTGGCCAGGCATTGTACGGAGAGACACGGGGGAAAGTGTCTTGCACGAGACGATAAATTTCCCTTCCCTTTTTTTCTCTCTCTCTCTATCTCCTCCTCCCTAACATAAATAATTGTTCGACGATGCCTCCTCGACGGCTGACACGAACCGTGTATCAACGACGTGCCTACGCAACGAGCAAGAAGAAAGTATACAAGAGTGTTTCGTAAGCGGCGGTACCTACAGCAGGAAACTTGATGATTCTAGACGAAGAAACAAGTGGAGACTGTGGAATATGATTTCTTTATGCGACCACTCGTTCTCGAGAAAAATAGCTCTGAATACGAATAGCAGTCCGGTATGGTAACGAGCAACCGTATCTAGATTTAAGTGACTTTGATGCGGGACTGTATTATTCCAAGCTTTCGATTTCTTGACGGGACTGCCTCAGCTTCGAGACACCCTGTATATCTCCGTACGTATCACGGTTTAAAGACGATATCGCGGCACACCTCGGAATACTTAGCCGAGGTGTTCAGCCGACGTCAGCTGGCAGACGATTACTCATCGAAGTTTCACCCAATTCGACAAACGCTTATGAAATATTAATGGACTCGGAGAAACTCAATTTCAGTGGCGGGGACGAGTCAGCGACGCGACATCTAAACGGGAATGAGCCTGTTGTTGGCGAACGGTTCAACACGGGCACGCCGACTGGTCTCGCGGATGTAAGCCCACAATACTGTCCATCATCCCGCGTGACAAGAGAAATCATTCCTACGCGTGCAATCGCGCGGCGAAACTGGTTACGCGGGATCGTTCCAGGACATCGCGTCCGACCGAATCGCCCGGCAATAAGATCGCTCTAATAGCGCGCCGAACAAATGTATTACCGGGCACCGGTCGAGTGCGAGCTTATCGACGGTTCTCAAACTGAAACGAGTAACTAAACATACTATACCATTTTCAATTATCCCACTTAAGCGGACCAAACGAAGCAACGAGCCGACAGATTTTTCTCGCAGGCCTTGGTGTATAAGAGAATTGTCGCGGGAATAAAAAATGATCCATGTTGCATGGGGAGGAACAGAAGAGTGGGACGCACCCGGAACAGCTTCGTAACTCCTCCACGTGAGTTTCAGAAGGTTCATCGCGATAGGAATGTTCCTGTTGCTCGCGGTAAAAAATCGAGTCGCCAGTATTACACGTTATCGTTGCCATTACACGCGAGCCTGGTCTTCAGCGTTTTAACTTATCGCGCGGGTATCGTGTAACCATCGAATGCGTTTTCTCAGCGATAACGGGCAAGGCGAGGCGCGCGGTATAGATATCGTCAGCGAGAAAAGCACGGGGAACGTTTTTCGACGGGGCTGAAGGTGGGGGAAAAAAATTCAGATATCCATCGGGATCGTGGACTCGGGAGAGGCGCTCGGCGTCATTGTTTATTAGCGAGATTTATCGGCCCCGCTGCGCCCCGTAATAACATGGCGCGCTGATTTATTCAGATTTCATTCATGAAATTACGCTTCCTCGGCGAGCGTGTGCGCGCGTGTTCCCCGGGCCGGGTGTGCACGCACGGAGAGGAGGCACCGGTCGTCCCGGGCTCAATAACTTTCAAACGCAGGACAGCTTTCCAATCTAGCTCATTAACATCAATGATGCTCCGTTACAAGACAGCGGCGCGGACTCGAGAGCGCTCAGTGGCGCTCACGCGCCGGGGAATCGGGCCAACGAGCCGCGATATTACATGACGAGCGCCGGGGACTCGAGCACGAGACTTGAAATCGATCGGCTGGATCGAGGCTGTGTCCCTCCCGCCTCGCCGGGTAAACAAATCTCGCTGGCGACGCGAATCTCATCCACGCGACGCTCGCGATTCCTTCGTCTTTCGCCGTTTCTAGTAATTTAACGCGACTGCAGTCTGCTGACCCATATACATGCATGCTGTGAATAATATAATACATGCGATGTGATGTGTAAGATGTTTGTAATGTAGTGACAGAAATTTTAGGACGCCTTGTACAGATTGAATCTAGGGGAAAGGTTCTAAGAAGCGTGAATTAGAAAACTTTTACTTTCAGTAAGATTCTCCTCAGGTGCGAAATATAAATTTGTGTAATGGAGTCTGCCAAGTAGCAACGAAAAGTGTATTGTTTTGCTGAACGTGAAAGGAGACCCACGGTCAGAATATCAGACAGTGAACATGCGAAGGTTAATGGATTAAGGAGCTCAAATTCTGCGCGATGGAAAAACAAAATCATGAGCAATTATTTCTCGACGAGTTCACGAGCCGAGACGGTATCATGTGCCCGAGGATGGCGCGATGGAAAAGGAGGAACGTTCCCGCGGATATTTGGATAAGCTTGAAATATGTAGGTACCCCAGGCAGGCTTTTTCTCTGCAGCAACTTTTGCGCCGCCAAGGTCTAAAAACACTGCGCCGGGGCGGAGTATTGCTACCAGATGCTGTTCAAAATTCCTAATTCCTCCGCGGCTCTTAGAATTTAGTGAAGCGGCAAAAATGTTCGCGTGGGCGAGTCCAGACTGCGTCTCCACCAAGAAATATTGCCAACTGATTTAGAGTAACCGAATTTAGATTGAAAAGGGTTTAACACACCCACCATGAAGCTTCTGTGGACTTTTGACCTCTTCATTCCCAGACGCCAACGTGTCACCTACGTGACTGGGATGATTGTGCGTTCTACCTTTATCTATTGTGTCGAAGTCGGATATCCTGGAGTTGAGAAGAGTGCAATTGTGTGCGAGCTGTATTAAATTTACGGCGTTACTTAGTCTATCCTTTTAGGTATACTTATTATGCTCTCTGATGTATTAATTATTGCTAAGTTACTGCTCGGACTCTGTATATTGCATTTGTTTTCTTTTTGTATACCATGGGAATTCCCGTTTAATAAATAATAATAATAATAACAATAATAATAATAATAATAATAATAATAATAATAATAATATTAATAATATCTTTCCCAACTGAAGTTTATCGTATTGGAGTAAAACACGATGGAAGGAATTATGTTGTAGTCTGCAGTGAAAAGTTGCAAACTTGCATTAACACGATTTAGATCGGGAATAATCGAGTTCAGGTGACCAAACACTATCCTCCCCGCGACGAATGCGTTACGCGAGTGTCGAATTCGACCGCGGAATGCGTGTACGGGGCAGGTTGCGACGACGATTCGCGTCGCGACTAGCAACCTTAATGTATTTACAGAGCTGAAACCCATTAACGCGTGTCTGCCAGTTGTTAACGGCATGGCTGGCTGGGCTGGCTGAACGTGGAGCCGACTTATCGTTTCGCTTCCGGCCGTGAGAACGCCGTTACGTTCTGTATAGCTTAAGACGCCTAACGATCCCCATCCACCTCTATCTCTCGCGTTTGTCGTTCGACGACGGGATTTCCACGTCGATCCGCTTAGCGGGCCGATCGTCGGCGAAATATTCGCGAGCAAGATCGATGCAAATGTTGCTGCCGGATCGGCTTAGCCGTGCAGCTAGACAGCCGGATAAAACGGAGATAATCGAGAGGAGGAGCATCCGGGAAAAAATTGCGAAAGGAACGGAAGTGAAGAGACAGAGGGAAAGTGGGAGAGGGGCAGGAGGATTTTAATCCCAGCAGCCGAGCAAAATTTCGTCCAATGGAAATATCGGTCCTGCGACGCATCAATATTCATGATCTTCATATCGAGTGGAATCGAGTTCGGGATGGGTTATGTAACCGGAGTAAAAATAGCATCCGCGGAAATGAAGCGCTGATATCGTGCACGGATCGCCTAAACGTTGGCGTATCGTGTACGAAAGTTTCTCGTCGAAAATGTATCGAGAGGCTTGCCTCGGCGTGAACGAAGGAATATTAATTCGACAGGAATATAAATATCTAGATTCAAATGAGACACTTTATTATTATGTCCCATTTCAAGGTTGCACATGAGGTGTCAAATATTCTCAACCAAACCCATAATGTACTCCAAAATTGTCTTTCATAAATTCAAGCTTGAAACCGTCGATCCCCGCAATATTTCATACCGCAAGTGAAACAAAATCGTTCGCCCTGCTAGAGAATACACTATCTCGTTTAAATGGTGTTCCATCGGGGATGATTATTTAACGCTGAGTCAGCCGTTACAAATTAAGCAGCTCTATCGATCGGTGCGCTGGATAGCAGTCTGCTTATCGATGAATCATAAAAATTCGCGGCAAACGCACTAGCCGCGTAGACAGATCTATCAATCATAACGGTTACACGTACCGCAGGCCATCAATCAAGCCGTGTACGGTGTCGCGTGTTCCGTACGCGGCCGTCTTCTATTTATATTTTCGCATCGGGCCTGCGCGAAGTTGGCCGCGATGGGGGCCGCTGCAATCGGGCCCCCTCGATGGCGAATTTATCGCGGAATCGCGTCGTCGCGAGTTACGAGCGCGATAGCTGCGAGCTAAAAAGAAACGACCGTCTGAAATATAGAACGCGCCCTGTCGAGCTTATTAAGCAGATCCATTTATTCCGGATGGATCGACATCCAGGGTCGGGGGGCTAAAATTAGTGACGGCTCCAGAGGCCCTCTCCGAAGCGTCGCTTCCAATAGGAAAAATGATCGAACGGAATGCAGGTGTTCCCCGCTAAGAGCGAATTTAAAATACGGTTACGTTTGTCCTCCATTTGTCACGGAGGCCAGATATTCAATTAACGTTCGCGACATTAATACCGGAGAAATTCGAAGCGAGAGAACGGTCTCCGGGGTAAAAGAAGACCCGCTGAACAATTGTGGAAAAAGCAATAGACATGTATTTATGGTGCTTCTTCGATAGGAATGCGATAGATTTTGCATAGGGCTCTGATAAAAAATTGAAGGGGAAGATGATGGATGGAGAATGGGAGAGAAGAAAGTTATTAGAAGAAAGCGACATCTATTGGAAGAATATAGCAGAAGAAGCGAGGGGTAAAGAATAAGGGGTGCTGACAACGAGATGTATGTAATTAGTATCGTAGCATATAAATCACTAAGTGGCTTATGATACTCATTACAGACCGCTTAAATGAATCATAGGAACCGTTGCATAAATTTATACTACGACAGGCCATATTAACATAAACACACATTCGATTAATGACAGTGTATTTACCTAAGAAGGTGTGATCGGTATGCAGCGAGCGTACAATAACAGAGGTTCCCCGAGCTTCCCTACTACGGTATAAAATTCAAGGTGTTCCGAGCTCATTGACCAAGCAATATGGTAATTCAATAATCTGTATACGAACAACAACATAACGCTCCGAATGTGTTTGAAGACTCATTAAGCGTAGCCATAAAGTGGGAGATAATAACTCTAACAAGTCACCGATAAGGGTTCACTTATTATAAACGATTCGTTCCATTGAAACGAAATATATTCGAAGGAGTTTCACGGTCGACATCGACCAAGTGTATGCAGTTAGGTGCGCGCGACCAATTTCAACTTTTCCACGCGCAATTGCGGGCGACACGTTTAGAAACGCGGCCTAAAGACGCCACTCTAAAGTTAGACGACTCGGTGTTCCTCGACCGCTAAGAATAACTTCGCCGTGTCGTCCTGTAAACAAACAAAGACCATCTGACGTGCCCCGAAGTTGAGCACGTTACTCCGCATGTGTTCGGGCGATTACGCTTTAAGCCATGGCAATTGTACAATTCCGTTCGACAAATACGCGGGCCGACTCCCCTGCGCCGTAAATTTCATTCCGAAGCACGGGAATTCCGCGCGAACTCGGTGTATACGATATTATCGTGTCCGAAATTTCTGGGCCCATAACCCTGGGCTGCACCGTAAATGGTAAATATTTAACTTGTAACGTTTCCCTTCCCATGGGGCGGGCAAGTCGACCTTTGTCCGTCGCTCTGACAAAGTGCCCCTTAGAAAACACCATCTGTTACGTTCCCCAAGAATTAACGCCGGGTAACTCGGCAAACAAGAAATTGTACGCCATCCCCTAAATTAAGCGCCTCTTCATGTTTCTCCACCGCTCTTCTTTCCTCCTCGCTCATCTTCCTTCGTCGCTTTATAGGAACGCCTGGATTCGAAGCCAGTAGACTTTAAAATCCCCTTTTTCAGTGGACTATAATCGTTTCCATTAACGATACTCGCGTAACGATTCTCGGTCTAAAAATAAGCCCCGCAATTGGAGAAGCCACGTTAACACGACATTTGGAAATTCCTTCACAGTGGGCGCACCGAGTTAGCCTTACGTGAATGTTTAACAATCACGCTCGTACCAAAAGAGCAAACCTGACGTTATGTCAGACGTGACATTTGCTGCGGGTGAAATCAGCTAATTCGTCTTTATTCGTTCTTAAATACGCGGGGAGAGTTGTTGGTCGTGGAATGACCTACTTAGCGAGTTAAGAATGGCCGAAAAGGATCGGAAATATGATAAATCGGCAGGAGCCGGAATCGTGTCAACCGAGAGGCAGCCTTGCGTCAAAAGTGCACGCGTTAAACTCGCCGTGTTTCCGCGCGCAATTCGCGACCGACAGCTAATCAAGTGGCGGAGTTATTCTAATAACGTTTACTTACAACGCGAAACCCGATTCTTCTTATTTAGGACGCGTGTCTTAATCCTTTTCCACGGCTGGAATTACAGCGAATTCGCACGTTGCGGATCGAGCGAGGAAGAGGCGAGACCTTGGAGTGGCCGAACGTTTCCAGAAACAATTACTCCAACCTCGATTCGCGTTTTACGAGCCGCTCGCGGTAATTGGCTCGAGACAGGGCTCCGGGAGTTTTATCGCCGCGAGCAGCGGGGTTGACGTAACTTTTCGAAAATTCTCGCGCATCATCGGTTACGAGCCGGTTTATCGGGCGACGATACCACGCGTGCTCGCGCTTCCATTCCCGGCCGGCTTTTATATAACGATCGACGGCCAGTTCTCGCGAATTTAACGAGACAAAACGCTGCAAAATAACCCGATAACGATGAAAGTCCTGGACGCAGGTTGTCACACACTATTGTCGTTTATCGCGTAAGAGGACAGGCCAAGCTCGAACAATATAACAATAGAGCCGCTGTGAGACAGCGATCGTCGCTATCACGCTGAGCGCGTAGCTTTCCAACCGGAAGGGAAACTTTTTCAACAAGCCTTTTCGCAGAAATTTCAGCCCCCCTTGTCGATTACGATGCTGTTAATGAGTAATACGAGCGGGTGCAAGTTCCCCGGCGACGATGGCCACGAAGGGGAAGATAGAGAATGAATCGACCTTCCAGAGTGTTCCGCGAAGAAGTCAAACGTAGAGAGTAGGTAAAAGTAATCGCTTTAGTTGGCGCGTTATCTTATCTAATCGCCACTGGGGACTAACTTTAATTGATCGAAACCGTAAATCATTACGTGAGAATCAATAATTTAGCGATTGCAGGATATAAAAGATCATTATCACTGAAACATAGGATAAAGATACAATTCGCTATCATTTTATCGTGGATCTGTTCGAATATAAATTATCGCGCGCCCGAATACCTTTCCTTCCATTTCACCGGCACAATGACGCGCGATCGAGCGGGGGCTTTGTAAAATTTTAATAGAATTATATATCCTTTCGCCGCAAATGCACAACGCCAACGTCGGGCAAAACGGCCGCAAAATTTGTCGGACCGATCAAACCGACGCGCGGCGTGGATCGAATGACGGATAAAAGAGGGCGAGGAGAGAAAGCACCAATTTGTTTTTATCGGTCCTTTGTGCCTCTCTCTCTTCGGCCCCTGTCCCCTTTCAGAGCCTCTGTCGTTTCGCTCGCAACAGTTCGATAGAAACGGCGTGTTCGCGCAAAGCGCGTTAATTCGAGCGTGACTATCTACGCAAATTTCCCTCTACCGACTGAGCCTTCGACAAAATGGTCAACTATTAACGCGCGGAACGCGCCTCTGTTTACCTCCGGGTTATCCGTTTCGTAGCGGCGCTCTGGCGTACCGCGGGGCCTCGGCTCGGAACTCGGAACCAGGCAAATTCGAACTTCCTTTAAGGCCCCTATACACGAGCGAGCATGTGTATGGTAGACTTAACGCGTTCACATTGCAAATGGTTTCTGTCAATTGTTTTCAGGATTTCTATGCTTCTTTTAAGGATTTCAGAACAAAGTTCTCATAAGGATTACTCAGCTTAAAACATAGCGTAATACTATATTTTTATTTACTCTTGAAATGGTAAATTCAAAACGCTACTTACAAGGGAAGATCCCGAACTCGGATATTCAAAAAATTCTGAAACTTTGCGAATATGTCGGGGATTTCTTCCTGAGTACAACGCAATTTTTGTTTGCTGCCCAAATTTACTCGAAGGGGGGAAATTAATCTCTAAAAATTCGTCTATTTTCCAGTTTTGTATTATAATTCGCGAACTGTAAGAAATAGAAAAAAAAGTTTCAACACAATAGTTACTTCTTTTAATTAGATCTAGCATTTTATAAAAAAAAATCATTTTAGAGTTTACCAGTTGTAACACAAAATCGAAAAATAACCGGATTTTCAGGGGTCAATTGTACCCCCTTAGTTATATCTGCACTTGTATTATATTTGTACTTTGTATGCAGTATTATTGCAATAATATATATTATTAACATCGTTATTGGAACAAAATAATTATAAAATACTAGTATCGCGCAAAACTTTGAACTCCTCTAAAACAAAGGCCCATTTTGATAAAACCCTTTACGGTTTTGTAACACTAGGTGTGTACTACAATGTGAACCCAGTCTCATTCCAGAACCGATTACATAACCTCTGCAGTCCCCTTGTTAGTCATCTTCCGAGCTCGCAACGCTAGATGAAGGGTGGCGAGCTGGAATCCGCTTGCCTACCCCAACGCCAAGGACACCGAGAACGTTACGCAAAGAGCCAGCACGCATCTCGATCGGAAACACGAGTCGCGTAGGTTTCCGAAGTGGCGGGCAACGTCCTTCCACGTCGTCTGGCCTACCACGCGTGTACCGCGTCTACCGACCGGTTTGATCGCTCGTGTCGCCTTTTTCTGTCGGCTTTCCCAACCGCGTTTCTCCGCCGTCTCTGTCTTTCCCCAGCCTCTGCTGTCTCTCCGCAAACGAACGCGTATACTTGTCCCGTATACCGGCGCCGAGGCTCCCTTCCCGCATTTCCGGTTTCCAGCGCTTTAACTGCTGACCTCCCGCGACCCGGATCGCCAGATTAAACGCGAACAAATCTCTCTCTCTCCTTTTCTCTGGACCCTTGGCGCTCGTCCCGCCCCTCGGCTCGCCCAGATATATCGGCCAGACGCATCGAACTCCGCGCGAGCGGTAATAAGTCGTAGGGGATCGAGTTCGATTAACCTCCACGGTGACCCGCGATCAAATTTGCGGAACCACATGGTCGAATTGATAAATGCCCCGCGCGAGTCCCGTTTCCCGCGCACCTGGCTAACGAGGGGGAAGCAACGGGTCCAACGAGACCCAGCGCTCGCCAAGTTTCCAAACGTACGAGGTTCTACACATCCCGGGGAGTTTTCGTTGTTACCAGCGTGGAACGATCATGTACTGCGATGTACTCTGGTATTTTTGAAGGATGCTTTGAAGAGGGTGGCATAAATCAGAGAACGCGACAAGATGCCAAGGCTTCGCAAGTTGATTTACTGTCGGACACGCTGGTATAGGAGATTTACGATTAGTACACCAGAAGTGGTGTCATTTCTGTGGGAAATTTTGAAGCAGAAGTCGACGATTCGGAGAATCTACGTTTTGAGGTGAACGAGTAATCGCGTGATCCAAAATAACAGCTCAACCAACGTCGAGGAAGGTGACTTCACAGGTGACTTTTAAACGTTTTGGCTCTGAGTTTCAAAATGTTAATTGCTCTGTTAAATTAATTACTTAACACTGCTCTGATTACTTAGGTAATTCAAGCTTCCCTGCAATCGATTTGTTAATCAGGACTTGGAAAGCGGATGCCGATTCGAGCAGACACCAGCGTGTCGGCCACGGTGGATTCAGGATTCATTTTGGCACGCGCCAGACATAAAACGCGAGCACACCGGCGAAACTCAGAAATAAACCGCGCACCCGGCCGAGAGACTCGGTTCGAAACGGAACGCCGCGCTTCCCCCTGAAACGGAACGGGAACGAGGGATAAGCGCGATTGCACGGTAACTACCGCGAGAACATCCTGCGTTTGAGGTTTTCACGGGACGCATCGATACTTCACATGGAAGACTCTGCCCGACCCCGCTGGGAACGTTCAGTCGCGACGAAAGGAGTAAACTCGAAATCTCGCGGATCAAACCTTTCGATCAATATGCACTATACACTTTCTGTGTACATATACTTGAGTAACCTCTCCGTGTAGCATCAATGTTATTATATAAAATAAGATTCCTCACTGTGAACTCTGTTAAACTCATTCAAGTAAACCAGTGATGTCATAGCGTCGTTACTAAAATTAATTTCCTCAGACCCTGCGCGACCAATAAAACAATTCTATCGTGGAATTATATTCTGCCTACTTATTTAGTTTTACCACGATCTATTAAACACCCCTTTACTTCTGCAACTGCTTGCACGCCTCCTAAATGCCCGGACCTCCACTTTTACATCGCCCTGCACCGCCACAAACGAATCGAGGAAAGAGCAAATCTCTGGACGGCTTTAAGCGGCACACGATTCGGTGACTTGACCGATTGCCGGTGTATGAGGGGGGATCTCTCCTCTGCCAGTATCTCCTCTGTTCCGTTTCTCTTGTTGGCATTGGAATAAGAATATCCGGACGCACAAAGGCGTTTTGGGTGAATGGGCCTGACGTAACTCTTTTGTCTCGAACACGGGCCGCTGGTACGCGACTCTGTCCCGTTCGTATTCCGACTCCTCCCGCCCCGCTGCCAGCAACGTCGCGCCACCAGCCCTCTCGCCGTTGCTGCTGGTGCTTGGGCCACCGATGCGCGCAATGGGACGAGAAACAATGGTTTCCCGGTACAATGGCTCGCAATGCGAGTGATGCGAAAGATGCCATTGTAGCCGTGGCTACGGTACGTGGCATTGTTAACCTTCGATGGCACAACCTCCTTTTTCAGCTACGCGACCCCGCCGCGTTTTCTTCCAAGTCGTGTGTCGCTTGCGAAACTATCATAATTCTCCGCGAAAGCGGAGAAGCAATCGTCCTCTGTGCTCGTCGATCGCGAAATGCTGCCTGAAGTGTCGACAAGGATCGCTCTTTTGTCACTTTGTGCTGATTGTCAAACGTGGGACAGGATCTTGTCTACTTAGGGATGGCATGGTCTGGTCGTTAAATTACGAAAGACTTCTGAGGTGGTCGCGAATTTCTTATGTTTTCTTACCAAGGAGGAGAAAAGTCTGATAAAATCTTAAGTAATATTTTTTTACCTAATTTTCAATATGAATTACTGCTTACGTAGCTTTAATATTCCACTTCGCCCGAAATTTAAATTCTGATTTCATAAAAAAAAAATTTTGTTTTATTTATTTAAGAAATACTTTTTCCTGAAAATAGTCACAATCATCTGGATTAGCTAGGCTTAATGAGCTGGGGCACGTTTCATGACCCTAGAGTTTACCTTGCAAAAGTTTTTAGGCGACAAACAAACACACAAACACTTTCTGCTTTATATATTAAGATACGAACCTTTAAATGAATTCAATAACTGATACACTGCAATGTAAAAAATATTACCTAAGAAATAGGGCCGAGTGGGGTGGAATTTAAAATCCTATGAATCCTTATACTAGAGAGGGAGGAGCTAAGAAATCGCCAGAATTAGCGTTACGTAATTTAACGACGGCCCCTATACACTACCTAATTGATACTATACGAGGTGCGTCATGAGAAGCAAAATGCAGGAGAAAGTACAAAAGATCCCGAGTTTAAAGAAAAATATGATGACAGAAGAATAATTTAGATTTTACTCGAGATATCCAAGTAAAACCACACGCTTTCCTGAGTCCATACAGTGACACTTCCACATCACACTTCCGCGTAACAATTTTCCTACAGACGACAATTAAACCGAATCACTCGGAATCTTTCTACCAGCGTCCCAGCGAGAAAGCAAAACACTACACCGAGAGCTCGATGAGTTTTCAATATCGCGCGTGCACTCGCGTTCAGTCGCTCCCCGCGGTTATTTCCGCGCGCGCCCATAAAATTCGAAGCGCGCGCGCGCGGGCGCGTGATAGGCGGCAGAAGAAATGCAGGCGTCCGGGTGAAAGTCGCGCGAAAGAAACTCTGGCGAAATTTCGCGATAGATAAGCGGGAGCGGAACTCTCGCGAGAGAGGCAGAAAGGATGGGAAGGGGGTGAGAGATTGTGTCGTCTGGAATAGAGGCGCGACACGGCGGGATTGTGAAACGTTCGTGTACCGATCCGCACGCCATAAAATATCGCGCGAGTCGAGTGTGTCGTAATACGCGACGTCAAGTGGAAGCGGCAACTCGTGTATAAGGAGAAAACAAAAATATCACCGATGCCGCTGCGACTGTCACGAGCGTATAATTCATCCGCGCGAAACTTTTGCATCCCGCCCCATCTCCAACCCCCCATCCGCCCCCGTCGCGCGGTGGTTCTTGTCGTCGGGGATCATTGAAGCTTTTACGCGAGTTTCGCGCGTTTAGTCGTAAAACGCAGAGCCCCGAGCGACACAACATCGTCATAAGGGCGGTGATTTTGTGCGTACGGATCGGTAAACAAGCCCCCGCGGAACAGGGGGCGTGAAAAATCTCCTGCTGTCTGGACGAGGATCGAGCGTCACAACACTCGCAACGGCGCGACCAACTTGCTGGATTATCCCGATTAGCACTGTATCCCGAAAACGAAAAAATAAAACACGCCGGGGGCGACATTTCATTTTCCTGCTGCAGACGCACTTGCTGTATATTTTTTTTCCGTTGTGAAAAATCGCAGGTGGGATGATTCAAACGTAGATTATTGCAAATGGAGTTTTGCAAGCTCTGCTTCGAAAATTTTAATAGAATGGGAGATCTCGGAGAGTGAATATCAGTAAATTGATTGAAAAGAAGGTTTCGAGTGATGTAAAGAGTAATGTGTTTGCGAATATAATACTGCCATCGCTGCTACCGCTTAAGTCTACGGTTATACTGGATGCGTGTCGTACGACTAGCTCGTCGTCCGAATACGTCTGTCTTGCCGAAGCTTTGCGGAGCGTATAGGAAAGAAGATTCGGACGACGAACTAGTCGTACATAGTGGTTATACTGGCTACGTATTCTGACGATCAGTTCGCATTTCTGTGGCACATATTGTACGAAATGAACATGGATTCAGCTGATTGGTACTATTTCTTGGAGAATCCTTTATTAAGGATCTTATTAACAAATCAGAGATTATGACGGAAAAATGAAATGTTTTCTTCAAGAGAGCTGAATGGAGAATACCATACTTTATTTCAAGATCTGTTAAAACAACCTAATTTTTATTTTTATCTCCCACAACATACCATGGATATAATTTTTTCACTATCCATTTGATAAAATTTGAAGCAGATAGTTCGTTCAAAAGATTTGGATCAACCGTAACCTCAGTCGCAATAAATAGTCCGAAACATCAAACTGATTTGAACGACGTGCGTCGACGCACGAACTCGCGTACAGTATAACCGCTTCCATTGTTTTTAGTGGCGTTGATTCGATCGTCTGAATGCGTCCGTATTCGGACGACCAGTGGTACGACTACGCATGCAGTATAACCGTAGCCTTATTTAAATACGCTCGGTGTCAAATGTACCCTGTTCTTCTCCAATCCCGATCCAAGACCGTTTACATGGAAATTGATGAAATGATCTGCGATATTGCATATTAAATAGACGCTGGGAAACTCCACCATGAAAATATTTATACCCACGCGAAAGATACACGGTCCCCGTGGCGATCAATTGTTCAGCGATCTATTAATTATTTACGCAAAAGTATTTTCACCGATTCGACAATTCTCAAGAAACAGAGGGGGAGTCGACTCGACGTTGCTCGCGCGGGGACTCCTCGTATATTGCAGGCCTCCGGATCCGCTTAGCGTATCGAGAATGCATAATTCATCGATTCTCGATAGCGTAGGACGTATTTCAGTAATTGCATCAGGTGTTAGATGAAAGGAAACTTCAGCAAGGTCGCCCGGCATCTCACACTATTTTCATCGGTGGCATTTTTTCCTCATTCATTACATTACGCGGTCGCTAGCAATTATCGTAATTATTCGCGCTAATGGGCGAGTGTTCTAAGAATCGTTATTTATAGAATTAACACATCGCAATCGATACCGTGTCCCAATTTACATGTGTCACTTGATTGGAAATGTATATACCTCCTATTATCTAGCGTACGTACACAAGACATGAATTTACGCTCATGGTCAGTCAATTGGAATTTATTCGAATGGAATGTATCCATATTTCGATTATGATCCACTTTTTTATTGCTACAGTAGGCGCTATACATTTCTATTCCCTTATTTTGGTCTAAGCTTGTAACGAGAATGTTTGTTAATGCAAGCTGTTCAAATTAATTACGTTTGGTAATACAGTAGTAGCGTGGGTGCACTTTTCGAGACACCCTCGCGATGGAATTCAAAGCCCCTCGCGGTGCATCGAGTTCGAACCACGGAGCTCTTTGCTGTGCATGCCGAAAATCGGCCGAGTTACATCGGCTTTGACATCGCGGCGCGTCAAACGCTCGTTTCACCGCCAACGGCGATAATTGCCGGCGAAACGGGATCGTGTAAAGTTCAGAATAGAAGAATACACAACGGTGCACCTGTCGAATCGCATTATCGGTCACGCGACCATCGCTGTCGCGTTGCCCATGTGACCCAACCATCTGTTCGCCTATCGTATCACGCTGTCGATGCGCATCACCGTGTAACTTGCCAAATAGTAGCGAAACCCTGTGCGCGAAACGGTACCCACCCTTCTAAATTGTTTACCGGTAAAACACTCCGAAGAAGCGTGATCGATTTTTTCGATCTACAAATACCGTGAGACCTTCCCTGAATTATGAGCTCACCTGCTGATACCAGTAATCAATGTTTGGAAAGTTATTCATTAAGAGCAAACGAAAGGATTTCAGAAGAAATCGTGTATCAACATTGGTGACGTTTCCAAAATTATTATATACTTAAAGGCTACAGTAATTCTATATTTACTGTATTATTTTATGATCCGTACATGATCCTATCCGACAAGCTTAAAGTGTGTCAAAACGTTGCAGAAAGCTGATAATATTCCCTACTTTCGTCGAATTACTCCTCGGTAGCGAAACGAAGCTGGAGTAAAAGGGGCGGGGCGATGAATTAATGCAATCAGAAAGATTGTAATCGAGGGGAGGCAACAGGCGGGGAATGGAGAGATCCTAAAACGAGGCGATATCGCCTGGCGGAGCCAGGCAGCGATGTATTTCTTGGCCGATAATAAAAACAGTCGATCGTACAGGTAATTAACGAGAAAGAGGAGAAAGCGGCTAAAGTGCCGGACGGTTTTCCCACTGGAAACCCTTCGAGACGTTCAATTAGGCACCGCGCCAAACTAAACCCGGCCCAACAATGTTGCGCAGGTCAAATGTCGAGTGCCAACTGACAAACCGACGTTTCCTCGCCATAAATTTTGCTCCCCGCCTCTGGCGATCAGATACGACATCGGTAATTAAAGGAACGATAATTAAAAACGTATTACGTAAATGGAGGATAAAAGCGGCTGATAAGAAAAGGGAGATTTAAAGGAATGCTCCATGTTCTCTCGGTGCTTTTAAATGACTTTACAATCAGTTTTCGAATCTACATGGTTGACTGCCAATTTCGATGGAAATTGATTTGATTTTTCAACGATTTCCTTAGCAACTTATGAATTTTCTGTATTTATATCTGTGTTTGTATTTCCCTTTGTCTATCAACAATGCTACACTGTCACTACGTTTTACTAGATTTCATTTTGTAAAAGAGATGATTCCTTACGTAAAGTGTAGATTAGAATTTTTTTCTTTTGAATGAGATTCGAACTTCTCGGGGATATCATATTATTAAATGAATGAAAAGATCTCGTCGAGAGATTTTCTCGGGATTTAAAGGCCGATGTTATAAAAACTTGTACTCGAGCAACTTGTGTTTACCAATGTTTATATATAGACAGATGTCTATTTCACGACGTCTACTTCTATTTTTAGCGATTCCAATTATTACTGCTACTAGCATCCGACTAATAATAGTTCGATTACAAGTGTGAAACGTTTTTTCTTATCACGCTGCAACTAGCATCCAACTAATAATAGTCTCATTACAAGTCTGGAACGTTTTTTCTTATCATACTTCACACAGTATTAAACGATTTAGGCTATCAGACACAGATTAGATGAGTTGTCACTTTTTGTAGTGATAACAGAAGGAATCTGAACTTATCGCTGTGTGTGTGTGTGTAATTAAACCTAGCATTGACCCTAGGAAAGCATTCCAGCTTTTAATACACATTCAATAAGTAGAACAATAGCTCCAAATTCTATTATCAACATTTAAAGTCAACTCTCGCAAAAATCAAATGTCACACAAAAGAGCATTTAGTTTACAATTTTTATTTCCTTCTTGGTGAAACCACCTTGCAAATCACTTTGGAGCACCGTGCATATTTTTAATTCGTCCTAAATTCCTCACATTCCTAAGAAAACATCAACGCGAGAAGATTTAATTATAGAGGAAACAGCAAAAAGAATGAGCGGAAAACTTCGCAGAATCCTCATTTTCATAGTAATACACTTAAGCGGTTAAAGGGAAACGCTAGGCGGATGAACGGCGTTGCCAGTGACGTCACTCGTGCCATTTTAACGAAGCGAGGAAACTGTTGTACTCCGGCTACGATATTGAATGGAGAACAAGTACCGTCCCTCCTGCCCTCCCAGACCACTGGGAAGGTCATTGCACACTCGTAAACAAACAGGACGCGCCGTCTATAGTACGCTCGGCCGCGTCACTGAACGTACGCAACGATCTAATACCGTGCCTCAAGGTCGTCGCTCCGTCATAATAGCCCACCATCTATCGACGGTCGATTTAAACGGAGCACGATCTAAAAATCTACCGAAAACCTGAGTCCACCGTCAGACAAAAACTACTGCGCGAAAACATTTCCAAAATACTCCAAAACCAAAACTTCCTTCCCAAAATGTAATCTTCTTTATACTTTTGATCAGATCACTTTGATTTACCCGCGCCATCGAATTCGATGGTGCAGACCGACGCTGATTATTAAGCTGACCGTTGTAAATTCAAATATGGCGCTCGATGTTATGCAGGACCGCGATTCGCGTTCGAAATTCGACACTCGAAATCGTTCCGCCGAGCGCGCAATAACGCAGCAAGCTTCACTTTATTATACTCTAACGGAGAACCGAGTCGCGTCTTAGACGATAACACGCGCTATCGAAGCTGAATAAGAAGACTGAGCGTTTCTTACCTGTTGCCAATGATCCTCGAGCGATGGCTGGGCCGAAAAGTATCCGGTGTCGTGTATGTCCTGCAACTCCCTAAATATGTTCCCACTCGGCAGGATATCCATGGTTACGGCGGCTGATCCGTTCGTAACTGTTGAACTCGGCACAAAACGAACGACGTCGAACCAGATATATATTTATACAATAAACCAACAAGAGGAACCAGTGAACCAACAAACAAAACCGTGGCGCGGGACGCGATGGTACTATCTCTCCTTTCTCCCTCCTTGCCCTCCCGGGTGCGTGGCGTGCACGCGTGTGCGTGTGCACGCGTACGAAGAGGAGGCCTAGATGGTAAGGCAGCGCGCGGTCACTAACTGCACGCCGTTACGCGGCTCGCGGCTCTAACGCATGCACGTACACGCAGCAGGTAGCGGCACGCACACGTGCTTATCATCGAGGAGAAGCCACCGAGACACGGCCGCGACGTCACCGCGGCGGGATGACCGACGGAGACCGATACAGAACGAGATGGGACGATTCTGTACGAACGAGACGCGAGAGAGGGACCCGGCTTAACCACTTCCTTTTTCCGCGCGCGCACAAACACCAACCAACCAACGGTGGAACCGTCGGTTTCGAACCGTGAGAGAGCGATCTATCTCTCTTTCTCCCTCTCTTCTCTCTCTCTCTCACTCTCTCTCCCTCTCCTCTTGCTCCGATAGCGTTACCGGCGTTTTACTGTTGCTGCCAACCCCGGCGCTAGGTACGATCGCGGTTGAAAAAGCACGCGGCCCACTGCACGACACGTATGTATATCGCAGCAGAGGGAAAACTCACTGGAATGCCGCTGCTTGCCCGGCCCGACGCTCTGTCTGTTCTCGATAGCGTCGCGTACACCAGACACGCGCGACAGCATCCATCATACGTGGAACGGTTGACAACCGAGCGGCCCCGTAACCACCGAACGCGAAACGTCAAAACGCCGGCACGAGTCGCGACCCGTTATCTGTTCGATTCATCCGGCTTCTCTCGCTTATCCTCCTCTATCTCCCAGCCCCCTCTCGCTCTCTCTCTCTCTCTCTCTCTCTTTCTCTCTCACTCTCTCTTCTCCCCTCGTATCTTCGATAACTTCACTCTGTTACTATTTGCTGCCCGGCATCCGTAGGAACACTGAAACGAATCTTCACTCCGTTTCGCGCTCGCTCGCCCTCCGGTAACTCGTGTACATTCACTGGCGAGGAACACACGCGGTTCGGACCGTCACTTGTTACCGGCTTTTCCACCGTTGATACACTTCCGGTACGCGGCGTCGCGTCGCCGTTTCGATCGCGCCGATCACACTGCCGGCCCGAGACAGAGGCACGCGTCGCAGGGGGGCGGCGGGGGCGGGGGGGATGAACGACGAAGAAACATCAACGAGATATTCGACACTCCGTAGGGAGCCGACGGTATCCCCGACCGTTGATGCGTACAGACTCTTCCGCGCGAGCGCCGAAGAGTGACTGACGTTCCCTTGCCATAACTGAGCGCGAGAAGGGCCGAGCTCGGCCGAGGAGTACCGAGCTCGCGCTCGCCTGCCGGCGACGCGCTATCGTGGCCGGCGGCCGCTTCGCGTCGTGGCAGCACTGCTCGGTGGCGTCGCGACGCCGTTCCATCCCCTCCATGCACTTTTTCTTATCCTTCTACGCCGGAGATACTCGCGTGCCATTCTCCTTTTCGCGATATCCTTGAACGTAAATGAAAAGAATTATCGTACGGCCGCGACGTTTCTCGGGGAACCTCTCTGCGCTGAATAAGAGCAAGCTGACACGCGTGGGGTGCTGCGACTCCGCGGCAGAGCTTTCCAAATTCTACTTCTTCGTCACGGCACCGCTCTCGTTTTGGCACATGTTTACGAGGCACGTATAGTGGTGGTTAAAAGAGAGTTTAAAATGATAGCTGCGACGAAAATAGTATAGTTTAACAAGGAGAAAGTGTATCCACACAGCTGGGGTCTCGCGTCACGAAACCGGTGGCTATATTGTAGACACTTTTTCTTTACGTTTCCATAAATCATTTCAAGTATAACAGATGTAAGATAATCTCCGTAAATACTGTTTCTAAAATAGATCAGCATCTCGCAAACCAGAGTGAAGTAAGTCATTCAAAGGAACCATTCTTTCTGTACACCTCCGTTCGCCAAAAGCATCCAAAGTTGTTTCGCTCGTCGCAGCGTGTGCGAGCATTCGTAAACAATTCTACGCCGGAGTCGCGTCGGAGACCTCGTTCGCCATAACTTCTCGGCCGTTTGTTTCGTCGCGGACGGTTTTTAAGTCGATGTCAAAGAATTATTTGCAAATGAATAATCGCCGGTGAGTCAACCTCGCGTGCTCCAACATCTCGACCACGGAGGAACAAGGAGATGAACGCGCTGTGTCGCCACGGCTACAAGCGTGATTCATGGATTCTGCGCGTTCGTTAAAAGCTGTTTGTGCGGAGACGCTGGGGCAGCGCGCTGGGGAATGCCAGATTAGATACGTAAGCGGCATTTGTGGCGAATGGAATTAGAAGACCGGGCACCACTTATCACGACCCCCGTGCCTCGTTTCCGTTCGAGCTATCGTTGCTCGGGCTGCGTATCGCTGCGGGCCGCTGTACTCGAAACGCTCCTTCTTTTTATCGAGTCACGTTCCCACAATGAAATATATTCCAGCGGGAGCGTACGGAAGGATTCCTGGCGCTTGATGCATTCGCGGCAGGGCCGGACGTGGCAAGAGAGAAAATATCAGGCCGGATAAGTGGAGGCAAAGTGCTTTCCGAGTACATCAATATCAGTCGATCGCGGAAAGTAATCGTCTTGACTTTCAAATGCTGCTAATACGTTCCTGATGAATTTCCAGGCATGCTGCATCGGGACCTGACCTCTCGTAACCTCTCAACTACCGCTTCCCTCCCCCGGATACATTCGGGTTGCTCAGTGGGTTAAGACGCCCGGCACCATAAATACGGCGGTTGTTGTTGGATCCAAGCCCAGCCCCTCGAAAGCTTTCTTGTACCGAGATACATAGGATCGTCGATTTTCGCCGTTAGCCGCGGAGAGAACCGGCGGAACGTTTGTTAGTCTGGAAAAAAATTTCCACGGTGAATACCGTCCCGTATAAAGCGACCACTTCGACCCTCGTTAATCCATTCTTCCTCTCTCGCTTGTTCCTCCTGTCTCCCCTTGCATCTGTATTGAAAGTGCTCTCGCGAAATACATAACGATACGATGCACAAACGCGTGCCGATGAATCCGACGTTTCCGCTCGGCAATCTTCCGCATTTCCCCCCCCCCCCCCCCCTCCCGCCCCACTTTTGGCACGGGTACACGAGGGGATAGGAGGAAAAACACGACCGCGTATCGCGTCCAGAAGATCTCGGCGAGATCCTTTTATCGCCTGTTTCCGATAATATCGCGCACGGATTCTCGTGACAACTGTTAACCCCTTTAGCGTCGTTTTGTCAGCGCCCTTTATACGCGTACACCCGCGCTCCGGCTCGTAACGAGTCCTTTCGGTCAGCGGGTCCAGCGCTGCTAGGAAGGTCATCCTCAAGTACAATGACCCGATCGTTAACCCTCTTTCGACCGTCTGCCGTCACCGGGGTGCAATATCCGACGTTGTCGCGAAACTCTGTATCCTCGCCCGCGCCGTTATCGCCGGACGTACGAAAAAAGTAATCGTGCTACCGCGTTTTATATTTATACGAGCATCGGGGGATGACCGGGATCCTCTGCATTAGTTACAGTAATAGCTTTGCCGTACGCCTAACTTGCACAGGATGATTCTTATAAAACTTGAAGGTATAAAGGATGAGGTCCTGGCTGACTCATCCACATCCAGCAGAAAACGGTTAAGCTACTTAGGAACGTGAAATTTGGGAGGTACATACATTGTTTTCATGACATAGGTAGCCAATGAGGAAGGACTTTTGGAAATTTCGTCCCCAAGGGGGTGAAAAGGAGTAAAATTTATTTTCTCGGGTTTCTCAAAATCTCTTTGGCCCGATTAGATATCAATTTGGTTTTCACTTCGAAAATTTACCCACATGAATGACTAAAAAGCAATTTCAGGATTTTTCCCTAACCAATCCCTGGGGGGGGGGGGGTGAAAAGGGGAGAAATTTATTTTCACGGATTCCTCAAAATCTCTTAGGCCCGGTTAGATATAAACTTGGTTTTTACTTCTAAAGGTTACTCACATAAATGCTTAAAAAACAATTTCAGGATTTTTCCCTAAGCAACCACTAAGGGGGTGGTGAAAAGAGTCGAACTGTGTTTTCATAGAGACTTTAATATCTCGTAAGTCCGAAGCGAACCGCGGGGGTATTTTGCTAACATACATAAACCAACTGTACTTGCTATAGGTATACAACTTTTTATGCATGCGACCGATATTTTGCAGCTGCACCTCCTATGAAGATGTATGTCAGCGCCACGAAACTCAGGTGTATTACGACGCAACGATAAAAAATTAATTCGCACCATTATATTTGCCGAGGCCAGTCAGGATGCAATTATCCCGCGTTAAATTTCGTCCTCACCGTTTCCCAACGCGGCTTTCTGCGCGACACGGAGCCAAGGTGAGCCGTGACCGTCGGTATCATTCGGCGCGCGAGTGTGTGTATCCTTTGGCCGCTCACGATTTTCACGATCGTGCTCGGTGCGCAAGAAACACCGTAAAGGGTGACGTAACGCGCGTTGCATAACGCCACGGCTGCAATGCGCGCGTATAGTCGCAACTATTCGTGTCAACTGTTATTCTTCTCGCGACCCTCGCCAGGCTCAGCGACTTCGCATCCTTGAAGCTGGAATTTATGGGACGAGGACTTACGACCGGCTACTAAGCGTTAACGATCTCTTTGGTCCTGCCGTCGAGTTCATCGGACAATGCGGAGCTCAGGCTAGCAGGACGCCCGGAGCTCAGCAGCCGATTCGACGGGTGAGTTTCGGTTCCGCGAGCGCGCGCCGAGACAACGGCGAGCCCCATAAATCACGACGTGCCGCGAATAACCGCGAGCGGCGAAATAAATTTTCGCGGCCGCTTTCAAAACACGCCGCGGCGAGGAAAGTCTGCTTGCTAATGAGCAACCACGCGTGCACGCGAAAGCAACTCGGAGTTCGTCCCCGCTTGATATCCCGTTCGGCTTTCCGCATAACGGTGCGTCTGACTTGACAGAACTTCCGACGAGAGCTTGTACGGCTCCAGTCTCAAGCAGAAGGCCGCGTATTTATCGCCTGCCAAGGCACTGACGCGCCAGCTTCCAAACCCCCAGCGTTAAACCGTGCAGCTTGCGCGCAGGAAAAAAGGTAATCGCTGGTGGAAATTCTGACACGGAAATAGGGTGGCTTTTAGGCATACGAGCTTAGAGCATCCGAGGAAGAATTCTTATCGAGCATGGTTGTTAACAGAAATTTTATGGTAAGAGGCGAGCTGCACATGGGAACCAGCTTTACTGGAGCGGCCCCTATGTCCATATATCAGGCGCCATAACTGGGACAAAGACGCCGATTTAAGGAGACCTCTTCACCAGCAGCTTCGTAGGTATGAGGGTTTGAACGAAATTAAGGGAACTCTTCTTTCAAACTCTTCCACGTGACGTATGAGACAGAGTCGACAATTGGCCCCTCGTACAATTTTGTTTCTCCAGATCGAGCAACGTGTACGTTTATTAGAAGCAAGGAGGGTTATCGCTTTAATTCAAGCCGATTGATCTAGTCTAACGTGCTGGCATATTCGCCGTGGACTTAATGGGCGTCTAAGGAAGAATCGAATTTTCGCTCTCAGCAGTTGCCGCATGTGCAAAATCGACTGGTTAACCGCGATTTCATGTCACTCCTCGAGGGCGCGCTTCCTACCCTTCTGACTTTGCCCCGGTGGTCCATTAAAGCCTGAGGAAGCGAGCTGATCGTCGTGAACCGCAAAATCGCACTAGCCGGCCGGTGCTTTCA
Organism: Andrena minutula; assembly: GCA_929113495.1. Lineage (NCBI taxonomy): Eukaryota > Metazoa > Arthropoda > Insecta > Hymenoptera > Andrenidae > Andrena > Andrena minutula. The sequence goes on along the minus strand of OV815993.1, from coordinate 71,788,173 downwards.
GCTCCGGTTGTGCTACGCACCACGGGGAACCGTATCGGAATTAGGAGCTACGGAAGAAAGGAAGTGAAGAGTTTCAGAGAACGTTTAATTCGATTTAAATACAAAAGAGACAATTGTACTGGGAAAATATTAAACGGTGTAATGTTAATCTTCTTCAGCCGTCTGTAATAAAACGCGAGGATTATACATTCAGCGAATATAAAGAAAGATAAGTAGCAGGAAAATTTTAACGCTAGGAGGAAGTCTATGTAACCTGAACTTTGCGTTACATTCGATTAAGCGAGTTATTTAAAATATTTAATGACCTCATTTATCTTAATCAACGGGCATGAATATTCCCGCGTTATGATACTTAAAAACCGTGTAATCGCGGATGGCTGCGCGTAAATAAAATACGAAATGCATTTCGAGCACATATTCCGAAAGATTAAATTATCAGCTATTAGAGGTGACATTGAATTGCGTTGCAGGATCCGCTGCTGTAATACTCGAAAGCTTAATCTAGTTTAATTGCCTTAATAAGTTTGCTCTGTAAAAACTCCCTTTATGCATAACGAACAACCCTGTCCTTTACATAACCCACGACAAATTTCCTATCTCGGCTGGTCCCCTCTTTTTAGGGGTCGGCGGGTCTCGCGGCCGCAAAAAACCGTCCCTCCGTAATCCCTGCACCTGATAACCTGGCACAGGTTAAAGTCGAATTAAAATCACTGACGTGAAATCACTCGTGCGGCGAATTTATTCCCCTCGACCTTTCCAGACTGTTTGGCCTTTGAAATTTGTCTCCATTGAAATCAGATAACATTTGTCACTCCAGGTATTCAATTGTCGCTGCTATTTTCTAGAGTAGCCTCGAGGACCCTGACATTTCCAGCGGATTAGTGTCAATGAAGTTGCACGAATAATAGATGAGTAGAGCCTTGGACGCCTCCCTCGGTTCGGTCTCCAAAGCATCGGGTAAAAGGGTGCTGAAAAATATATCGAGTAAGCGACATACTTTTATATTTTTAAGAACAAGAGTGTCTGGCGAGCGTAGTGGGGCATTAAAGCGCGGGGGTAATGCAATGATAAGTAGGTAAGTTTATGGTGAGTTGGGATTATAGTATTTGGTTGTTACGCGTGAAAAACGAGGGGTGTCCATTTTCGTGTGTGCGTTAATACGGAGGTATGGACTTTGCGCAATATATCAGCGTATATTCCTGGCCTCGAACCTTATCCCCTTTATTCGAGTCGTGGCACGCGTAGGTACACACTTCGCCTACCGCAAAAGCGCTCGTCACACGGAACGTGCTCAGTTTTCTACCGGCAACACACCCACGTTGTTCCAGGATCATTCATCCCCGCGGCTGAAAGTTAAATCCAAGGCAAACAGTCCTTGGAAAAGTCTGCAATCTGATTGATAGGAACTGCTCCCCTGCTTTTTTTCCTCCCCTGTTTACTCGTCTTGTAACAATTTTTCACGCAGCCACAACTTCCCAACCGACGTTCTCTCCACCCGATCGTTAGCCAGGGATGCAATCGCGGAATTGTTAAAATTGCAAATTTTCATTGCCTGCGGTGGCTCTATAATTTACCAGAGAAAAAGATGGAGCGGTCGGAACGGCGCAAGTTCGACGGCAGAAAAATTCGAAAGTTATAGCAGCAGCCGGTCCAAGCCCGTATCGATTTTCGCTCGCCCCTTCGCCGAAGCACACAGACAAGACAGTTTCGGATAGTTTTGCATAAAAATCTCTCGCTACACCCTGTTTTTTCTCTTCGCCCCGAATCTAAGGGAATACTTTACGGAATACCGCGGAACTGTTCTTCCAAAAAACTGCCGCGAGGAGTGCGCGCATTAAATACCCTGGGAATTAATTTCGCGGATACCCGCCGCGAATAGAGTCACCCGTATTTTAACCCGTTTTTGCGGGACACTCGACACGACCAGCGGAACGTCGTGCCAAGGTTTCTTTCCTTTAGGAAACGGCCACGAAAATTTGGTGGGAGCCGCGCGGGGTGAGGGTGTCTCGCGAAGCCAAGAAGAATCCTTTATCTCGACTCGTCGTAAAGACGAGTGGCGAGCAGGGAGGGAGGAAACGGGAGCAGGGGGTGAAAAGGGAAACGCGCGGCACGAAATTTCACTTAGGCTGTTGTCGAGGGTGACTTGCAGTCGAGGTTGAGTCACGGTGAGTATCCCTTGCGCTGTATCGAGACAAGCTCCGTTAGAGGCACGCTGTGTTCCTCGTGCATGTATATTTCGACGGTCTGCCAGGGCCAGAGGAGCTGATCTTTTCAATGGTAGAAAAACAGCGGCAAGAAACCGCGCTTTAATGGACGAAACGAGTTTCCAGCCACGCGGAGTAATATTGCTTCCGCCTTATTTTCCCTCCCCTCCCTCCCTTCGCCGCTGAACGTTTCCCTCTTCCTGAGCATACTCCTAGGTCCACGGCAGAACAACACCGATTACAGTGTGCATCCCTTAGCTGGCGCGTTTCGGTCTACCTATATCCTCGAGTTCGTAAGGGTAGGTTTTCCTATACACGACTGGACGCAACGTGAAGACGTTAAGAGTCGATTTTCTCGAAAATGAAGCGCGATATCAAAAAAAGTTACTCTTTCTTTTTCACTTATAAGAAGAAGATCAGTCGAAAAGAAAGAATACAATTTTTTTATATCGCGCTTCATTTTCGAGAAAATCGACTTTGAAGTTCTCGACGTTGCGTCCAGTCATGTATGCAGGAAAAGCTTAGCCTTCCGCTGTACGATCGAGGCGAGCGTCGCGCCGGGGGAAAGAAAGCACAAGGAAGGTAGAAAGTAAGTTGATTTGGCCGCGAAATAGGCATTCCACGGACAGTGATTGAACGGCCCTGACGGTTAGGGCGACGAAGGGAACGCTGAATAACAGGTCCGCTACGGAAACCGAGGTTTCCTCCTTGGGGACGCCTGGAAACACATTGGCCGCAGTTGCGTCCTCATTGGCCACGCTCGTGTTCTTCGTGCCACGGTCTCGATCCGTTACACGGAACGCGGCTCGAGTCGTTGAAATTACGCTGCTCTCCGTGCGCATTATGTAAATGGGCGGCGCTCGTAAACGCGGTAAGGGAACGAAGAACGAAATCTGGCGGCAACATCGGGCACAATAGAATGACGTTACATCTCGCGGCGTGACTCTCCCGTTCGCCGCTCGTTCCGCGAGGATCGACTTAACGATCGGGACGGGTGATTCGAACATGATTCATCGATCGCTCGTAACACGTGGATGGTGATCGAGCATATTCCGAGAGCGACTTGGCTTAAGATATTTGAATGTCTGAGCGCGGTACTGTTTATTGAGAGCGTAACAGTTTCTTGAGTCACGGATAAAGAGAAGAGTAATGATGGTATCGGCTTCATTACACCGCGAGCAGAATGGCGTTAGTGGTACAAAAGGTGGCCTAGACAATGGTGAATGTGTGAGATGCAGCGTCGAATGCTGTTACAAAAATTAACAGCAAAGGTATAATTCATCCAGCACATGCTCTGTCCGCAAATTAATTTGATCTTGAAAATCTATGTAAAAGTTGACGTTTTCGAAAGATATTCAGCGCGTTAAAATCTGTAGGAACTGGGGTTTACTAACTTAAAGAAAAGCTTCAAGTACATATTATACCGGGAAAATCGCAATTTTCATCGAAAATGTCAAGTTTGACATAGATTTTCAAGGTCAAAACTTGTTTGCCATACTCTCTCAATATTTTTCCCTTATTCTTCCACGTCTTAGCTTTAACCCCGAAAAAGATTCTTTCCTCTATCTTGTTTCTATCAAAAGTTCTATAATTTTGACACAAAAATAGTCACTTTGTGCATCGTGGAAGAGCGTAACCGCGGAGCGAAAGGGAGGCACCGGAAGAGGAAAAAATGTGGAACCAGATAAAGGGAATTTTTCCTCGCGCAGAGGAAGAAGTGTACCGCTAACGGAGTTCGAAAGAGTCGAAGTTTATCGCCGGGGAAGCGAAGGGAAGAGTGAAGGAGAAACGGGGGAGAACGAGAGTAGCCCGAGGACGGGGATTCGTTCTGGACGTTGGAAGCAAGTCTCTCAGTTCCAATTATCTCGGTTTTTCGTTGACCAACCGAGCTTGCCCACCGACGCGATTTGACCTCTTCCGTTTCCGGTTAACCGCACGGTAGAGGCGGTTATTCTTTTCTCCCGCGACACGATTTTCTCTTGTTCGCAGGTGCTCGAACTTTTCCCATGTCGCAATCCACTTGACTAACGTCCATGTTCCATCGCCCCGGGATCCTCCGGCGGCAGTGGTTCTCCCGGCACAGAAATCCATTTTACTGAAAGTCGTAGCAGAGTATCAGTTCCAGGAGAAAAGTGCCCATAAGGGAAAAAGAATTATACAGAACTGCACGGTGGAATAAACTCGTTGCGTCATCGAGGAAAAGGCACTTCCACGAGCTTCGCCGAATCGAACTCGCCCAGCGCTGTAACGGTGCAAAATTCAAACTTCGCCCTGAATTAGATCCCAAAGTTTGCTTTGCAATTGGGGCGACCGGTGTACCGACCAGTATGTACGCGGAACATACGTACTTAATAATTGGAACGACCGGTATGTATCGCAACTATATACGGAATCGGGGTGCTACATGTTGCACGGGTACTTCTCGCGGTAATTTCGCGCGAAAGTAGAATGTACAGGGGTTGGGGCGATGGCAAGGGAAAGCCAGGTAACCGTAGCCTATGTCGTGACGGGGGATACAAATCACTATCCCCCTACGGCGGTTTTAGCCGGCTCGCGTTAATTTCTCTAGCTGGGAAAATCCTAATTAATGAGGGCGCATTACGCGGCTCGGAGGGTTCTGTTCGGCGCCCTGCGTTGGAGGTCAGGACGGGGTCGAGAACTGGGCCAGATTGGTCGCGGTTCGCCGTAGGAGAGTGGCGAAGGAGGTTACGCGCGGTGGAAAGGAACAAGAGGAGAACGAGGAGCCGAGGGTGGTGTACCAACTAATCGGGTAATTTTTCCGGCATCAGTCGGTGAATATCAACGCCGGCGTTGAGCCCCCTGTGGCGTTAAGAACGACAAACGATCGCCGATCCATCTGGCTCAACGCGACTTCCTACCGTCAGCCGTTCGCCCCGTCACCCTTTTCGAACCTGTCCTTTTCCCTGGGGGGGCTCGAGACCCCGATCCCTTCCTCGGAACGATCAGCCTACCCCCCTCCGTCTTCGGAGCGTGTTTTTCGAGTGCGGAACTAGCACGCACACTCGCGCCGCAGGAAGCCGATCGGGACACGAACGGTATCACCGTTTCGCACCCCTCGCTGCCATCCTTTCTCGAGCGTGTCGAGGTAATTGCTAGTTGGGCGAGGGGCACGAGCACGCGTGCTTGAACCTGCTGAAGGGAGCATTGTTGTAATCGGCAAGCAGGTAGATAGTATCGGGCGGAGTCAATCGCGCGGAAAATGTAGGTCCTGGAAATCGTTGCAGCAGTTTCGTGTGTCCGGTCTCTTCGCTTGCTAGCCTCGCTCGGTAGTCGAGGAGATTGAGTTGGCGCGGGGGATACTCAGGGTGCCCACACAGCACCGTAACATTGTATCAATGTATCTGCAATATTGCGGTGCAAGATTGCAATGTTGCACCATAACATTGCAGGACGTTGCAGTTTCAGTCCTATGTCCGCCTTCGCAATATTACAGGTATGTATTTTTGCAATGTTGCGGCAGCATTGCAAACATGTAGTCCTGCAACGTTCCGGCAATGATTCTGCAACGAAACGGCAATAAAAACGGCCACCGTGAAATTCTAGCATATCCGGTTAAATGAAACATGCTGTAGAATCTACTAGGCGTCATATTTCAAATTTCGTCAAAGTCATAGTTGCTTCAGAATATTGCTGTACTGTTTCTACGATATTTCCACTACAGTATTGCACGGCAATATGTAGGCAATTTTGCTCGGTCGTTGCCACTGAAACATTGCACATCGATTTGCGCCCAATATTGCCGAAATATTGTAGGATCGTTGCCAGTGGAACATTGCACGTCGATGTGCGCGCAATATTGCCGAAATATTGTAGGAACGTTGCCACTGGAATATTTCACTTCGATGTGCGCGCAGTATTGCAAAAATATTGTAGGATCGTTGCCAATGGAACATTGCACGGCAACGTTCTTGCAATATTGTTGCAATATTGTAAGATCATTGCCACTGCAATAATGCACGGCAATATTGCAGAAACGTTAATACAATATTGCAATGCAACCTGCAACAACGCAATATTGCAGAAACGTTATTACAATATTGCAATGCAACCTGCAACAACGCAATATTGCAGCAACGTTCCTGCAATACAGCTGTTAATCGTAATATGAAATCGTTAGATCGGTTACACAATTTTATCGAGCATGTAACTTCACCTGTAAAATTCAATTCAAAGTGTATTGATTGAAAAACCAGGGGGAACTTACGATAATTTGCGTGGCGAAAAATATTTGTAAAACTCATCGTAGATACCCGAGACGCTCGTCTTTGATAATGTAACGGACAGGATACGGAATGTGGGCCGAGGGTGGATGTAGGAGAACGGTAAGAGTGGCTTAGAGGCTCTTAATAATTCGGATGCACCGAAGTGCCTCGTACCTACTCGCCTGGTAACCTTCATATACATATATCTGCAGACACTTAGCGACCGTATAAGCTCAATATCCCGGTAGCAGAAGGGCGGTGGCGGAAGAGCACGTAAATTCGCGCTATGGCTGCCGCGCCGCTACAAGACTTTTATCGTGCAGAAACATTTACCGCGTGCTGCTCGACATTTGCATGCAAATGCGATCGCCTCCCATCTTTTCCTCCCTTGTTTTCCTTCTCGCGAAGGTCAACGCGTTACGCTTCTTCGTCCTTTCTGCCCACTTCGACCCCATTTCCTCCTCCCTGCAGAAATTAACCCTCGCCTTTTTCTCCCCGCGCGTGCAGCCGATTTCCGTTTTTATATACAAGCGGACAGTTATGAGTATTGCCTCCCTCGCGCTACAATACTACATTCTCCATTGCTCGCGTCGCAGTTGTCGGCTTTTGTCATCGAAAGCGAGGGACGTAACAGGCGATAGAAAAAAACGGATGAAAGCAATCACTGCCGTTCGTATGTGAAGCACGGTTACCGTTGCAATTCTACTTTCCGTATATTTGTTCCGCTGTACACGCCGTTCGGCGACGTATCAACAGGTTTCGGGGGTGCGGAGGGATCCGTCCGTGATATTCGCGGGAAATCGTCTCCATTTATTTCCACGTCCCACGAAATAGGCGTCGAAACGATAAATCTTAAAGCGAACCGCTGATCACGAATTATCGACGCCGCCCTTCTCCTTCGCCCCCGCTCATCCAGCGCGAGGGGATGCTCGCGCGATAAAGAATAGCGGCTATTGCCAAACGGAAAACGAGGACTCGCGAGGGATCGAACTTTATACGGTCTCATCTTTTTCGGCCGGTCCTGTCCCATACAAATTTATGTAAAAACTCCTTTCAACCCCTGACTGAAGTTCTACTGTCTCTAAAGTACCTAAAGTACCCACACAAGAACCTAAAAGCCGCGCAATCTCGCAAATGAAATGCAACGCGCCAGCTCCGAGCGTTTTGACAAAGCCGTTTGGATTTTAATGAACGATCATTTCCATTGAACGAAAATTCCAACTAATTATTCTCGGCTGCCTGGACAAAGGAAGCTTGGCGCGATAGGGAAATAGGACAGAGTTTGAGGCGCTGCACAGGAAAAGACAGATTAAGGGAAATAGCCACAGGCGAGTGAGAGTAGACAATAGTCAAACCTTACGATTAAATGTACAGATAATTGTGGACGCGGATTGGTCGCCGAAATCTGGACACGGCACCTTGAACGCGAACTTCCGCCGCGCTAAATGTATCCGGGTGAAGTTTCTGGTAATTTCATGAGACTGGAGAGGGGGGAAACAAATTTTCCAATAATGGCACTTGTCGCGGCCATTAAGCAGGGTAGAAAATAGAGGAGGCCGGAAAGCGGGAAAAGGGACGAGGAGCCGGTTAGGAGGGACGCGGAAGTTGCTCGGTGACGTATTAGAGTACGAGGGACGTTCCCCCTGACAGGGTAGGGGGCAAGGTTTCTCGGGTGTTCGTCGGTGCTAGGAGTCTGGTTGGATATGCATAGCGCCGCGGTCATTTGTAACGCTGAGCTCCCTCTGGCGCGTCTAAGGGAGCCGTTCGCGGCGGTCACCCCCGCGTGCTCCTCCGAATCGCCGGCAACCCCACCAGCCACTTTTCTTTCGCGATGGGGTGGACGTCATGCGAGAAAGCGACGTATCACCCGCCGGCAGTCATCCGACGGCTCGCAAAACCCTTCTGACACGACGTGACTCGCGACGTTAACCGGAGACAGGCGACGCAGGCGGGGGAGGAAATAAAGAAAGGAAAGTAGAGAAAGAAAATCTAACGAGGGAAGAGGGAGCCCTGAGGGAGGACGAGGGAGGAGCGGGACAGAGGAAGACAAAGAAACGAGTTTCCTACGTCCTGACCCGCCGCTTTTCCCAGTTTGTCCCGTTCCGTCCAGGGGAAAGAACCCGACGATCCCCGCCCCACCCTTCCGCTCTTGCCCTGTCCTTATCCTCTCTTGTCTTCCACATCCGGCAATCTCATTGCATCGGACGGGAAACGTGTCTCGCGAAGATAATGAAGCTGACGAGAGAAAAACTACACCTGGCCAGCGGGGCTGCGAAGGGATAAATGCCTCGGCGTTCCTCGGCGGGCATTAAGCGCGCGGATTGTTATCGTCGTTGTCGAGCATTACGGAAATACTATTCCGGGATGCTTTAATGTCCCCAGGACACTTCAGGAACACTCGCGAACCTCGTCTACGCTCGAAGCAGAATACGTCCATTTATTTAGAAAGCTGTCCCAAAAATCGTCGGCATGCTCGACAATTGAATTATATTGACGGCAATGAAAACCATTACTCCGCGTCGTTATATGTGCATTAACCCTGGCTCATCGTTATCCCTAATGGAGTCAAAGTGCCGTCATAAAAGTGGGTCGTTTCGTAATTAGCATTGGCATCGGTAGTTACCATTACCGGGCGCGAGGAAAATTACGAAAAGCAATTTGTTTGGAATAAGCGAGTTCGGTATGTAGCTAGCATAGCTGGGGACGGCTCCTCGCGTCGCATAATAATTCTGCAACTCCGTGTAACTGCTTGCTCGCCCTGTACAACTTCGATAACCGAAGGACTGTCTTCGCTTTTGTGACCGATAGCGCGCCAGTGGAACCACGGCTGCAAGCCGTTCCAGGGTTTTGAACGCCGCCAGAGGTCGGAAGCCCAACGCTGAACCTTGGCGAACCATTACGATAATCCTGTTGGACCTCTGGCGCCCGGGATTTGACTTGGGGAATGGCCGTGATGGGGCAAGCATTAAATTCATCCCTGTTCGGGCTCGTGGTGTATGCAGGAAGGCATGAAGATCGCAATCCCAATATTTTCTACATCGAATGCCCTGCCGGGTTTTAGCCTCGCCTGGCTCGCAACGCCGCCGGGGGTGAAAGGAAGCAATGCTGAAAATATTTTTATCGCCGCGTCCGTGGATACACTGTGTTGTAGAGGGAAGAAAGCTGCTATCGGATTTCGCTGTATTTTTCATTCGTCGGAGAGTCGCTTGCTGCGGCGAACAGACTGATTTGTCTTCCTGGTAACTTAAGAAATAATAGTGAGGGCTTGGGAACTGTAGATACAAGTCACAAGGTGGTTATTATTCTAGTGTAACACTAGAGGAGGGTGGTTACATCGGAATCTTCGTCTAAGTGATTGTAAGATCTTCAGAGCTGCGTTTTGGGAGAATAAAGCGTGTGGAATAGGGTGGGGTGAAAAATTTTTTTTTGGTAATTTTGTCACCACTGTATGTTTAATTTTGGTCTCTATTACTAAAGCATTATTCATACCAAAAATTGGTGGCGCATGGTAAATTAAAAAAAAATTATAAAGATTATACATTTTTTACAAATTAAGTATTCTGCGCTTTCCTTAGTGTTCTCTCTCACTCTAGCAATTGTTGATTATTAGTTCTACTTTCTCAAGGTCGGGAGGGGGGCAGTTTCCCCTCGATCGCTGTTCGTGGAACAAGTTCGGACCGGACAATATATCTGATCTCGACGTTGAGTCATTAGAAATAATAGTCAACAATTGCTAGAACGAGAGAGGACACTAACGAAAGCGCAGAATACTTCATTTGTAAAAAGTTTATAGTCTTTATAACTTTTTTTTTAATTTACCATGCGCCACCTGAGGATGATGTAATAACTTATTAATTTTTTGTACGAATAATGCTTTAGTATAGGGTCAAAAATTAAACATACAGTGTTGGCGATATTGTCAAAAAAAAATTTCACTCCACCCTAGTGTGGAAGGGGAATATCCCCCTGTTATATAAAACATTAAATAAAACATGCAATGGTTTATAAGATTCAGGGATATACAAAGAATAGAAATATTATTTTTGACGAATTTACGATGTGGATATAAATGTGATTTTTATACAGCATAAAGAAACGCTCAACAAATATTTGAGTTGCATATAAAAACACAAATTTCACAAAAAGTGGACATACACTATTTGTGCACAAAGCCATCGATATCTGCGTCTCAAGGAAAAGTTTACCCAACAGCATTGGCTATTAAGATTTGGCAAAAAAGCAGCAAGAGGTATGTAATCCAGTGTAACGTTCTCCGACGAGTCGTTGGCAACGACGTTAAAGTGGCCCGGGTGAAACAGTACCTAATTTGTTATAAACACGAAGGATCGGCGTAGAGAATTTTACGTTCCTCTCTAAAGGAATTATTTCGTCGCAAGCTCGGGTTTTCAGGTTGAACAGTGGGCCCATTAATAACCGGGGGAATCGTAATGCCGATAATTTTTCTGTCCGGAGAGTAGCCCCTTTCAGCGAAAGAGTATTCATCCATATTCCACACCGTCATAAAAGCCCCACACGCGCTTCTTCCGCAGATATTTTTCTTGGTGGCTTGCCAAGAAATGTCTCTTTCATTCCTCGTAAAGTTTGAGGAATATAAGTGTAGCGCCGCAGCGCTGTGCTCAACGCCCGCCGCTCTTTGTATTCCTGATCGTTTAATTGTCTCGAATGTGGCACGATATCAATAAATTTAATCTTTCAACGTTTCATTCGCGTTAAGGATAAAACAATTCATTCCTAAAACCTAAGGCATTCTCAGATATCTCTTGGATCAACAGGCTATCTATTTTTAATATTAAACAAAATCCCAAATTTCCTTTACCACAATTGTCCCCCTAAGTGCAAATATTATATGATATCGATGTCCCATTATGTTCTAAGCCACGTCCTACCAGACATTCAATTGATCCTCCTAGCACACATTTGTCGCTGCACGCTGCGAGGAACCCCACTTTCGCGAGCCTGTCATATCCCGCGGTCGATCTCCCTTTCTCCGGCTCTTGCACTCCATTTTTGAGATTCGCTCGCTCTTATGATCTCCTGAAAAATGTTCGGCCGCTCCGTGTAAATCCATTTCATCCGTCCATTCATCCGGGCCCCCCTTATCCTCGCGCAAGCTTACACATAGAACCGACGGGGAAATCTCTGAAGCGTGAGCCGGCGCGCTCCTCCCGCCGCCTTTCGAACCACTCAATTAATTCAATCAATACAGCGCGCGCGCGCGCCAGCGTGTCACTAACACGCGCCCCCCCTGCATTTCGAGGGCTCTCCGCCTAACCCTTCGCCGTCTTAAAAATTTCCCAGCCGCGGGTGCTGCGGGAAAGATAACCGTCAACTTCTTAAGCGTGAAATTAAATCCTCCCCACTGGAGCGCTAATTATTCCAGGACTCCGTAAACGAGTTTTCTCAGTATGAACGATTCTGTTGCATGGAAAAAGGAGACACTGATCCTTCACTGGTAATTCAGATAAGTCGTTGTTAAATCGGTTCTGGATAAAGAATAATTTTTTAAACTTTCATTCGTTATTTGATATTTTCTTTAAACAAAAATTTTTCCTATCTATGCTACAAACTCCTTTCTACGTAGATTCTCACGGTGTTTCCAAAGCAAATACAGTACCCAGCGCCTTTACATTACCAGGGAAAGTAAGCAGGCTTCCAGCGGCCCACACTTCACTCCGGAAAGGGTTAATGTGCAAACATCGGCTAATCGGTGCAGCGGGAAAACAAAGATTTCCGAAAATCGGCCCAGCCGGGGCGGTAACTCGAACGAAGTGGCTGGGAATGGCAGATAAGCGACGGAGCTTCTTCGGTCGTAGAGAACAGCGCCGGGAACGCATCTCGCGATGAGCAATCGCCGCAGACAATCGCGCGCGGCCCGCTTAAATGCGCGCTCTCACATTCGACTCGCAGACTCCTCTCATTTATTCCAGCGCGGAATCTCATAAAGCCCGTTGAAGATCGATGAACAGCGAATCCCACATTCGTTCTGCCGCCTCGCTGACGGAACAGAGGAGGGGGGACTCTGCCCGCGGTGAAATCTGCTCCGAGGGGATTTCCCATCGGTACGCGGGGCGTTTTTCAAGGCAACACCGTGGTGGAATCACGGGCTGACGGATGGCGGAGGCTCTTTATCTCGCGGAGGATGCGGTCTTTATCGGGTCGGAAAGTACGTTAGCCACTGGTATCCCGGTAAGATTAGGATGTCGAGAATTGGTAAGTTGGGTTAGGCGGTCGTTTGGTTGGCGCAGATAAAGCGGAACGAAGCCCCCGAGCCCGGATTCCCAAGTTTGCGAACTTCGTTTCACTTGAAACCGATAATAAGGATAATAGAGGGATCGGGAGGAGCGTTGCCCGGCTGGCTCGCACGCTCTTCAATGCTCCCGCCGCGGGAGGACGGAATAATAACGAAAAATAAATTGGTAATGGAAAAGCGGGAGAAAGAGCATCGATAATGCCCCCCTAAACGCGTAGATGCAGCTACGCTCCCTTTCAAACGCCTGGAATATTAATATCCTATTACGCAATACCGATATGGTAAACGAAGCACACTTTCGGTTATGGGTTCCCGATAGTTTCCGGAATAATTGTGCGCACGCATGCAAACCAGACGCACCGAACACTTATGTAATAACGACTTTTAAAGTACAGGCTTCGGAGGAACCCGTGAAATTAATGCATCGCTGTCGTTAGGCAGACGGGATTCTCTCTCCCGTCGTATTTCCCCATTGCCGCTGATCGTACCCGCCAAGTTCGCGCGAACTGCAATTTCCACCGCGTTAAGTATTTTTTAACGATCCGCAGTTTTTTAATATAGCCCCGCCACTTACCCGATTTCGCCCGCCTATTTCGTAAACCGCTCGAGACGAGAGGGGGTGGGCTGCTGGCGGGTGGAGTCGAGGAGGGATTATTAGAGCGTGCGCGATAATTTTGTGAAAAAAAAGAAGAAGAAGGAAACACCGAACGCACGCTTCGTTCGCCTCGCCTCTGACCCCTTCGTTTATTACAAAGCAATATTTACGGGCAGCATTTACTCCCGTCCGTCGCTGCCTTCCAGCTGCATCGCGTGGCTTCTTAGCACGCTAATCCGGCTCCGGCTCTTCTCCGCGGAATCTCGTGAATTAAACACAAAGTTGATAAACCCAAAAGAATGTTTGGACTTTCTGGCGAGATGCTGCGCAAGAGGGGCTGCGGGGCTCGCGGGGAGGAGGTCACGGAGGGCGGCAAAGCATTCCGATCCTCGAGTGCGCTTCCCTCGAGGATGCCGTACCGCAATGACGCGTGGTCGCGCACACGCAGCTCCGCACACACCTACGCGGACCGTTGCGCGAGCGTATCGAGCGCACGCAAATTTTCCTCCGCGCGGATACCGTGTACGCAAACACGCGGGTTGGTAGCCTCCTGGGACGCGCATCATACTCGCTCGCATATATTACGAGCACTTTCCAGACCAAGATAATGATTTCTGCGAATGCTGAAAGTGTAATGAATAGACGCTCCGCGGAAATTTATGCGAGGATAGATTGTGAAGATAGATAGATTGCATTTAAGTTCTTTGCCAAAATTTTGGGAAATATGAACGGAACGATACGAGGTTGAAGTTTTCAGTGTGATTGGAAACTCCTGCTTTCTCTCAGACGTTGGTACGTTACAAAGTTGGAGGAAAAAATTGACTACAAATACGGTAGCCCTGGAAGAAAAATTGTAGAATTGCGTTATGAAACGTTTCCCGTCGTTGCTCGATTTTTCAATCTCGCCGTCTTTCACGCGATATTCGGCGCCACTCGAGGAAGGAGGCCGTCAGCGACATATATAAAATTCCAAATTTCGTTGCCGCCGTTCCGTTTCCGGCAGGTTTCGAGAGGCACTCGCGCGTCTCGCCGGCGTGCAGGATTAAAGGTAAACGCGGCTGGAGATTGGCTGCGTCGGTATTGACAAGGCTGTTTGGGAAAATAAGCAACGGCGGTTGAATAAGGATTTCGTTGCTTGAAAGGAGCATCCCCCGTGTACTCTGGCGGCTGTGCACCGCCGGATACACGCCGCCGAACAACGTGTATTATATTTCGAAGGGAGATGCGAGGAGCGTGTTTCGAAAAGAGGGGGATGAGCATCAGGTTGATAATAGCGGGATGCATATACGGGAAACCTGTAATCCCTGTCGTCTCTCGATCGTAAAATACGGGGAGGAGAGGGTATCGACCGGGAGATTGTATTTGCCGGTCGGATGTTGCGTACCTGGCAGAAATGGGGGTGGAGCGAAGACGCGGAAGATAACGGCGTGGCACGCAGAGGGCGGGGAGGGGGTTGTAAGAAGCTGTAACGGCAGAAACGGGGTGACGGAGGATGGATGGAATGTCAGGTTCGCGGTAAAAACGGGCACGCGACCGCAAAATGGATGACGCGCGGGTGACAGCTGAAAAAAGTATGATATATTAGGTGCCATTAGGTGAGGAGTTGGTGCAACTTGGCTGTAAGGTCAGGCTAATGGCGCTCGCCGGTCAAGCGTTTCTTCGTGAGCTCGAAACTTCGGAGTATGGTCAAAAGGAGTTCTATGTGTACGAGTTTTGCGGTGTGCAAGTGGCAGCGCGGTAAAGAATCGAGATTTAACCGGGAAAGAGTATGTACAAGAATTGTATCTACGGTTAAGGGGTCTTTCCACTGTGACGCCCTGATAAAGTACCGCTCTTTTGGAACTTTTTTTTGTCACGAAAAGAATGTGTTTACTGAATTGAAGTTTTTTTCTATTTATTAATACGGGCTTTGAGAATACAAAATTATTTTTTTCATATTTTTTTAATGTTTACTTGCGACAAAATAAGTGGGTGTAATATGCGTTGTAAAATTAAAGACGCCTCGACTACGTGATCGATTTTGGAGGAACTGGGTGTCTGAAAGGAAAAAACCGAAAAGATTTGTAATTAGTATGAGTGTCGCTATGGCTGGGACTAGGATTAATTAGATTGATGAAGAATTAACAAAGTGGCGAAAGTCCAAAGTTGAACTATCGAAATTACCTAAATTTTTTTATTATTCTACGAGGGAAAAGATGAGAAAAAACAAAAAAAATAAGTGATTGTAAAAGTAGTTCGGGCCATAGTGACAGTCATACTGATTACACGCCTCCCTGATACCACCTCAGATACATGTTGCTTTTAAATTAACTACTGATCCTATTTTCTTCTTTCGAACCTACTTTCAGAACACGACGAAAGGACAATATAAGATCCCCAGAACCTTATTTCCAAAAACTTGTACTTTCGTTTCCAGAATGTTTAAACTACTTTAAGCGCATAATTTAAAAGGCGACGTGGTTCCGCACAGCACACACTCTTGTGCCCCCAAAGCGAAACTACGACCTCGGCGGGGTGAACGGTATTTTCGAACCGAACGATTTTATCTCACCGCTTCAATTTTCCCAGGAAATTGAATTAACGTCACTCTGAAAGTGGCTGCACGCGCTCGCAATTTCGATGCACGCTAGGCGGGTAATCTTCTCGAAGTTACACGCATTGGCGCGATGCAGCGATCGCCAAAGAGACCCCCTGCGCGACCAAGAAAATACACGCTCGCCAGCCAGTCTGCGATCAATATGGCGGCGATCTACGCGATCACGGACGCTTTTAATTAATCAGAAAGAGCTCAGGATTCTCGACTAGCGCCATAGGCGATGGAAATTAGGCGACAAATCGGGCAAGTTAATTGCAGCCAGCGTCGCTTTACAGCCGAGCCATGGCGAGTTACGTGCCAAACTGAACCGTAAGTATGCGCGTGAGCGCCATTACCATTCGATCATCGTAGTCGGTGCGCCGCGATATAACGAGTCATCGGACTTGGAGGCCTACCAATGACGGAGGGAATGAATTATGCAGTCCATCCGACGGATTATGGTGCCCGGAGGATGTACATTGACGCGCGCCTGCCAGCGACTTATTAGCCACGACTTATATCGAGCCTGGTAGGTATGCGTGTGCAATGAAACGTGGATTCCTCGAGTATGTAATCATTGCCGTTTCGATCGGCTTTTTTCCAATGGGAGCTTCCGTAAAATTGGAACATCGCGCGGTGTCCTTGAATCATTAAGGATCGCGTAACGAGGGTTTCAAGTATATTCCCCTAAATGGTGAAATTAGATTTAAGGGGTTACATATGTTTAGCAGAATTTGATTTTTTTTAGGGGTTTTATTAAAGAAAATAAAACAAAATACTTATGACATATGATTTATTAGTATATACAGTGTACAAAAAGATTTTATTTACAATAATTTTTGTATTAAATTATTTATGATTTTTGAGGTTCTGTAGACCACTGCAGAAAAAATGGTCAGCATTATATCTACTTTAAAGATCGCTTGATCTAAAAAATAAAATGATATTCTTGTATAATAATGTAGTCATTAGAGACTGACGGGCCAAATTTTTTAAATACAAAACATAAATAATTTATGACACATTAATGTTAAATGAATTTTCTCCACGCAGAATTTTGCTATATAATCGTGTACAGAAAATTAATTAAACAAATTATCAAAAAATTGCTTATATTGCTTTATTTTTTTAACCCTCATCAATTCCTTATTTCACAAACTGAATCTGTCCCTCGGTGTCAATTAAACACAGTGGTATGAATTCGATGAAATGTCAAGGTAAACAGTTATTTCTCGATATTCTTTTATTCAAACTGATGAGTTAACATTTACATCTTAGATTTTCCACAACTTTCGCATAAAATACAACAATGTGCAGGACATACTACATGTTTACAAGAATCAGATTCTTGTACTAATTTAAGTCTATATAGATTAATTAGTTATCGTTCTAGGTTAAGTTGAAAAACAGTCCCTGACTAAACTTCGACTTTGCTTTTCTCTTTGTTTACTTTCTTTTCGTTGTTATCTGCTGTATTTTGCAATAAAGACATTCAATAATAATAATAATAATAATAATCACAAATAATAGAACAGTAAAACAGTTAAATCGACACGAGAGACGGATGAGGATTAACAAAACCCCTAAAACAATTCCTAAAATCATTCATTTTCTCCGCAGCTAAACGTACATACGTAACCCCTTAACCCGAAGAAAGTATCTACCATTGACGATCCCGCATCAGTCATCCAAAGATCAGCAAACACATGAGAAGCCTCCCACTTACGATTGCAAATCGTTACAGATCCTTCACTCCGCTTTAAAAAGAACCTCTGAATTAAAAATCCTCTGTAATTACAGATCGTTTTCTTCGTCTCATTTTCCCACCCACGCGAGGGTGCTCGGAAGTGCAGCGCACGCCCGGGCAATTACTCAGCAACCACGCACAGTAATCCATCCCAGCAGCGACCACCATTAATCGGCGAGTCTCGCTCCACGAAAATTTCCCTGCTTCCATATTTCACCGACTTAGATCGCGGGTCAAGATAGATGCTCTAAAAATCCCCGCTGCCGTCCGTATCGGGTCGGATCCCAGAGGCGTGATTGCGAGATATGAAGTCCGAGGGAGCTCGGCGGCGCGTGAATCGTAGGTGATTCCGGGAAGGGAGGATGATCGTCGAGAACCTGCTGGTGTCACCAGGCGTTGATTCCTTCCTCGGGCGTCGTCCTTCTTTCCTGGGGTTGAAGACGTCCATGGCTGAGGCTCGCTCGGCTCGCGAGCATTGTTGCCGCGCGCGGTATCGTCCCCATTGTCTAGGAAGACGAGGGTGTGCGCGCTACTATCTCTCAGGTCGCCGTTAATGCACGTAAGGGTGGCAACCTGGCGCCATCTTGCCCCGTAAACACCCGCACGTAAATTCGGGCTGAGTGCACGCCTTTCCGTACACCGGGAATGAGGTCCCGTTGGGTCGAGTATCCTGCTCTTGCAGGGATTCTCAGCTTTACCTTTGACCAGCCGCGGATTATCCTCTGCCCTTTTCCCTGGCGGAGAAGGTCGCGACCTGGCCCGCCGTTTTTCCGGATAGAATCTCACTCGAAACGTAGGAATACACGCATAGATACCTACCCTCGCGTACCTATGTGTCTATCGCTTAAGCACATACCCCTTTCGCCGTCGAGGTGCTGCAGATCGTTAAATATAATTCTGAATTTCAATGTGAACGTGAAAATTCAATTTGTAAAATTCCTCCAATCACCACTTTTAATTTCTCCGACGTCGGTGTTGTCCCGAGTCGCCCGGAGGAGACGCGCAATTACCTAACGCTAATTCTAACGGTGCGATGCTATCTCTGCCGCGGGATGATGATTACGGGGACCAAAAATGGTCGCCGTGGGAGCGGAACATCTAATTTCGCTAAGTAGAGACCGCGTCTCGTTAAGATTAGTAGAAGATCCTAGCTGCGACGGGGAGAAAAGGGGAGGGTGCCTTGTATAACTCGTTTACCATGGCCAGGAGCATCCGTGGCTAGGACACACAATGCCGGCGAAGTTGCCCGGTATAAAAGATAGGAAGAAGGGCGGCCGGGGATGATGATAAAGCGTGGCTTTTGATTCGTCGTAAAGTAAGATAAAGTTTCAGTCCACGGAAATGTGAAAACGCGGACGAGAGCCGTTCGCCGACGCGCGGCGTGGCACGGGCGCGGAGTTCGTGGCTCCGTATCCTTGCGGGAAGTTGCAGCCGCGTACACACTCACGCAGCCGTGCAAGGACGAGGAGTTACGTTCGTACTCCCCGCGGTACTTATATCCGAAGCACGTTATCACAGGTTCCCCTTCACGAGGGTTGCCATCCTCGTACCTTCCGCTTCTTTATGTTACGGCCAATTCTGTATTCTCCAGACGTTGTCTCTCTCCTCTTTTTCTCGCCCTCGCTCTCCCCCTCTCCTTACGTCTCTCTTGTTCTCTCTCTCTCTCTCTTTCTCTGTGTTGTCCGTCTTTTATTTCTCACTCTAGCCCACGCACTCCATAGGCTCTCGCGTCGTCTTCTCTACACCCTCCTATGGAGGAGCTCGGTCAAGCCGCTCACTTTTCCTTTCTTCGGGAACCGGAAGCGGGAGCCTGAAATATCTCGCCGACCGAAATATTTTACGGTTTCGTGAGCGCGCGAGCAGGCCGCCACTCTTCGGGGGGCCATCCCGCCCTCAATGCCACGGACCCCTTCTGCCTAGTCTTCCCGCGTCCCGCTCGACAGATAAGAAAAAATGTACACGCGAATCTCATTTTACCACTTACCCTAACCCTTCGGGGCTGCCAGTCACCCTTAGTCCCCGGCCCCGACCCTGCAACCGTTCCCCCGTGCCCGTGGTGTACAGTTTCCGTGATTTCGGGCCGCGATAGAGGGCCCGCTGTAATTTACGCGACAGCGAATCGCGATAAACGGTACGCCTGTTCGGCGAAAATAATAAATAAAAGGAAAGCTTGTACGCGGCTGTTATCGCTGGTGGACTCTTCTGGAATCACTTCCCTTTCTGCAGTTCTTCAAAACAGAAGCTTACTGAAACGGAAGATGAACGATCTGGTGGTATGTAATTGTAGTGAATCTGCTTCCATCGTCACCTAAATACATATTGTGGGATTCTGCTTTCCTACGTAACCCTTGAAATCAGGGGTGGATTTGGAGATTTGGCGCCCCTGGGTTGACAAGCGTCTGCCACCCCTCCCGTGAAATATCATTCAATATTTTAGTTTAAAGAGTTGAAACATTTTAAAATTAATTCAACATGACAACTCACATATGAGTTATTGCAAATTTTCTAGATGAAAGAAAAGTGAATTCTTTTTAAAATTGTCTCAAGCCCTTGTGTCTTAAGCTTTTAACCCCATTAAAAATTATCCACCCCCGAAAATTTCCTTTTCATCTTTCATAGAAACACACCTTAACGCTCCGATCATCCATCCCCTGAATTATTCAATTATCTCCTCCAATCGCGACATCCTTAAAGACGTAAGTATAGCAACATTCGTCCCCCCGAATTGCGTCGCGAGTCGCCTTATTTAATTCCATATGCCGCATGTGCCGCCGCCGTCGCTGGCAGATGCCATCGGGGAACGATCCGCGCGGAATCGCCACGGAACCGTTTCGTGCTCCGTCGTCAATTATGAGGGAACGAGCGAGCAAAGTGAAAATATCCGGGCTCACGTAGCGAGCACATTGTCGGAATTACGTGCAGCGTAAGAGGCTAACGGGGGCTCCTAAGACGCAACGACCCGAATTGAAGCAATTAAGAGCGAGTTACGGCGCGGTTTAAAAATAAAGGTCGCGCGTGTCACACCCGCCGCGCGTTTACACACGACAGGCCGTAAAACTGACCGCCCCGGCTCGCCTCGCCGGGAGCGCATAAGTAGCGTAATTATTTTTTCGGTGTAACGATTGCGGGTAACGTGACCCGAGGTTAAACGACTGCTCTAAGCCCGGCTGACTCACCGAGTCGATTCAGCCTGGGCCGTTCAGGCTGCCCTCCTTACCTCGTGGGTCTGGGATCAGCGAGTAGCACGGTAATTACGTAATATTACCGAAGAAGACCGCCAGGAATGACCGTTTAAGTGTGTCGAAGCCGGCCGCGCAGCATGGGACGCCCCGCTTACGGAGCAAATCGGATGAATTAGGGATGACGAGGCTTAATTTATGACTTCTGTACACGGTGTGCACCGTTGCGTACCTACAACAGTATTCATCGTTGGAGCTGTGTCTAATAGCTATAAAATGCGCATGTGGTTTCGAATTGTCAGCTTCGAAGTGCCTATCTCGAGCACACTTTGTGTATACCGAGAGTGTCTTGATTCGGGAATCAACTGGTCGGAGTTAAATGCTACCTAACTGAATCTAATAGAACGTAACTGCATTACAGAGACAACGATCTAAGGCAAATGTGCCCATTAGCGACACGACCACTTTATTGACCACTTGCTGTTACCTTTGCATTGCTAGTGACACATGATGGAATGCTAATGAAGCTGGGAAGCCACCTGAGAGCTGAGTTTAGCTATGCTATAGTAAGTTTTAAAAAATTGAGCCGGGGATCCACCTGAAAAATAACCTAAACAATGCTATGCTATGCTGAGTATTAAAAAATTAGCTTCAATAGAGCTTTAAGCGGGGGTCCCCCTGGAATCTAAGCTATGTTATGCTACGGTAAGTTTTAAAAAATAAGCATAACATTAGCTTCCAAGTGGATCCCCAGCTTAATAAAAGAAACCCAGAGCTTCACCCATTTATTCATTCAAAATTCGATGCAACTTCCGATTTATTAATAGATCTAACGAATAGGAACATGTGACGATCTTCATTGAGCAATGAACACACGAGCATTGAACGACTCCATCATCTCCAATAGTAGATACAAGTTCTTTCGGAAGGCATCGCAGACCGATGACAAGCGCTCGCACCGACGCTCGCTCTATTTCCCTTTGTTACACGGCTAATTCCACATACATAATTGTCGGCGTGTAGGAGCACACGCGAATGCGCGTGCACGAACGCAGGACCCCGTTAACGAGGTCACTCCCGCGACTCGTGTATTATTACCGCGCACCTGTACACCTGTGCACCTCTCGGTCTCGACCTGCCAGGTCGCCTTGAGGCAACTGGACCGTGCGAATCTTTTTTTTTCTCTCCTCCATCCGAAAAACAGCGCGACCGGTGCGCGGGCTCCCTCTCGCCGCGCCGCAGGGAGATCGACGCGTCCATTAACCCACATTCTCAAGTACGCGAATCGAAAGTACCGCGTGTCAGTGGCCACGATTCAGCGCGCCGCCCGAGAGAGACCCGATATTTATCGTCGCTTTTGATTGGAGGGGAAAAAAGTCGAACGCTGACGCCACCGATCGCTCCATGACGAGGCCAATCGCGATCGACGCCGGGCATTCGTCACGATTTCCACGAAATTCCAACCGTCCAGGGTAGTTTAAACTACCGATAGCGCAATCCTGCCAGCGATCTACTTCCATTCATCCGACCGCTACATTTTTCAGTACCTGATGCCAAAACGGCTACCTCGTGACTCTTTAATCTCTCTAATTAACACCCAAGCTATTAAAACAGATTATTCTTCTCAGTTGTTCAAAATCGCGTTTTGACTCCAGTCCCTCCAAAAACCCCTTACCCACGCTTTGCATCACAGCGACGCAACTCTCGTCCATTGACTCACTACCGCGAAGTCGTAAAAATGATTGGAGCAGTGAGGTGGGGAGGGGCGAAGTTAAAAGGATTCCTGCGTTGCTCGGAACGCGTTCCGCATACGAGCCACCAATTTCGATCCCATAGAGCCGCGACCATAGGTGAAAGCGGTCCGTGAATCATTGTCTCTCGCGGGACAGGCGACGCCGTCGTTCGTCCCGAGCACCGTGTTGTCCCAGATAACCCGCGAGCTCTCTTGAAATCCTGAAAAACTGCGCGGCAGCACGTAAGCGTCTAGCATCCTCGCGCGGCGCGGCGGCGCAACGGGATCGTGCGCGGTCGGGCTCGTCGCGGGGCTTAATTAGCGGTTAAAAAGTCAATTAGCGGTGACCGTGTTTGTTAACCTTCCACGGGTGCCACGTGACGCGCATACCTTCGCCGCGGCTTCCCGGCAGCCGCGTAGAGCGGAACGGTAGGCATGGAAAAGGGCAAATGTCGTACGTGATACCCCTGCCTCTGTCGCTCCTCTCCTCGTCGCAGTTTCTTTTCTGGCACCCTGACCGCCGCGTGCGCACCCACACTCGCGTGCCCTGCAGCGGACGGCTCTGGTAAAAAAGTACTCGTCCAATTAAACGTTGAATCACTCATCCATCCACCTCGTCCCTTACCCACCCCCGTCACGCGCTCTTCCCCCCGCTCTCTCTCTCTCTCTCTCTCTCTCTGTCTCTCACCCTACGTCTTACGCCATTGTGCTCTTCTCCGTTTAGCTATCCGTTCCCGGACAATGAGTGCAATTGCTTCGGTTTCAGAAAGGTTAACGCACCGGGTTAAACGCCGGGGAATTCGGTGTCGCTTTCGGACGACGCGGCTACGGGATCGTGGCACCCTTCGTCACCATGCCAGGCTGGGCATTAAAGGTTCGTTAAGGGCTAGCCGGAGGACGCCGGGGCAATCTCGAACCGCCTTCCCCAGACTCGGATGATTCCCCTTCGGTTTAGCTCCTTTCGTATTATATCGTCTGCCTCGTTTTTATCTTCGGTTTTGATACCTGCGTGGTGTGGCGAGAATGGAATGAGACCAAAGTAATAAATTTATAAAAATTTATAAGTTACTCTCGAATAACTTCATTTTATTCGAAATTTTTAATTGAAGATTGTTCTACTTAGAAGATTATTATACTGGTAATTGGGCTTAGTTATGCAGAAAGTTACTAACGCTCTATAATCTGCCACTGCGTAAATGTAGTTTGTAGATTTTAATTTTTTAAAGAAAAGTAGATTTATTTCTATTGGGTATCCTGGGGATTGAGTTCCTTTTAATATTTTACACTATATTTTAATGGGTTACTTAATAGTGAGTAGTATAATTAATATTATTTTATATTTTGCGCAGCTTCTGTTTTTTAAGTCTAAAATGGAACTACCTATGGCTTGTTTGTTTCAACAATTGTATAATGTAAAAGTTGTTCTATGGATTGGTAATTTTACCAATTTTACCAAAGAAAGGAGATTTACACATTTTTTATCTTGAATCTCCCAAAAGATGGCGCCG
This sequence comes from Andrena minutula, assembly GCA_929113495.1. Taxonomy (NCBI): domain Eukaryota; kingdom Metazoa; phylum Arthropoda; class Insecta; order Hymenoptera; family Andrenidae; genus Andrena; species Andrena minutula. Next base: position 71,764,139 of record OV815993.1, on the reverse strand, counting down.
TCAACTTCATTGGGGCTGGGTCCCCTTTTGTCAATATTTACTCCGAATAGTGTTCGCTGCAAATGCTAATCCGCTGGGCGGTGAACCAAAGGGCCCACAAGTTCCACCTAGGCTTACAATCATTCGATCCCTTTCCTTTTCCGCCAGATCTTCCCCATCCTTTTTGTTCCCGCTGTATTCGTAATCAGACTCGCGGCAGGCCCGGTCCGATCCTCTCTGCCCGGGCATCCCTGACGTCTGGGAAGGCGTCGTTGACGGCAAGAAGCTTGATTGGTGGATACGCGTGCAGCTCAGGTATCCCGGCTCTCCCATTCAGCCGGCTTAACGCGGCAAAAACCGATCGAAGTTGCTGGAATGCAATCCTCGGGAACCACGTGGTCGATAAGTTACGGCCGCGAGCGCGCTCCAGCGATGATTCACGCTGGAATCACAATCTCTGTTTTGTCGGGCGCCACGGGGATTGCTAGCGATCTCCTGGAATTCGTATTCATCAAGTCGCGAGTTCCGCAAATAATCGAGCCCGTTCCCGCGATTACTCGCGATTTCCCTCGCGCGAAATGAAACGTCGAAACGTGCCCGCTGTCGCTAGCATTGCGCAACGGCCGCTTAAAGCTTCCGTTTAAAGACGGCGCGCGGTCCCGCGAGACACCCGCCGTCACATCGGCTGATTAAACACGATTGCACCGCGGGCGAATCGTGTTACCTGTTCAGCTGTTTTCTCTTATGCAAATTTCATCCGCCTGTCGGCTGTTCGCGGGAACTTCCGAAGAGGAGCTTCAACGTCGATTAGGTTGGCGAGCGATCATACATAGGCGATGGCAAACACAAGCAGAATGTAGGTTCTTTTCTTTTTTTAATTAAATTTGTGTTGGCAATTAGCGAAGTTGAAATTTTAGGGTGTTTTCTGACTGTTTTATTGTTGAAGAAAGTGGTAGGACCGAAGAGAGTTGAGGTTTGGTAAGATAGAATAAACCAAAAGAAATATATATGTAAATAACTGGCCCATATTAACCGTATTTACAGCTTGCTACGATTTGCAACATTACTTTACCTATTTAAGTGTATATTATTCCTTAATAGCGTAAAAAAAACTGTTTTGTGTCAGGTATAAAAATGGTTTACACTAGTACCCCCAAATCTAAAGGACAGTCACGACAGTGTTTAATTGGAAAACAGGCAGAAATTCTTTCCCATGCCTCCAAAAACGTTTAAGGGAGGAATCCTATTTTATGGGCTAAAAACGTAGCACAATTTAGGAATTTTTTCTTTAAGAAACTAGCATTTCGATTCATCTGAAATTGGGACCATGTTTTTATGCATCCTTGAAGAAGTTGCTGTATTTTTTATATTAATTTTTAATAATAAATACAGGAGTTATAAATCACGCCGCGCAAAACTCGTCGTCCACTGGTGTGCATGATATTTACACGGCGTTTTACTTTGTACATATGTAGCTTCAATTTAATGAACCAGAATACTGCTAAATTCTCTACTTCGTTTGTTACATAAAAAAATTGGTGCAAAATTGGATTGCAGAAATTAAACTTTCAATTTGGAAACTCTCCACACGGCTCAATTATTTTTGTTTTTTCTGGTTCATCAATTTCAAGCTACATATGTATAAAATAAAACGCCGTTTCATTTTTCTGGTTCAGATTACCTGTTAGATAAGTATGCACACCAACGGACACCGAATTTTGCGCGGCGTGATGGTCGATCATGCATAACTGCTATATTCATGGTTAAAAATTAATAAAACAAAAACTAGCTTCTTCAAAGATGTATCAAAACATGATCCAAATTTTAGATGAATCGAATCGTTGGATTCTTAAAAAAGTCCTAAATTTTGCTATATTTTTAACCCAAATTTCCCTCTTAATTATATCGACCTCCAAATATCATCTGATTAGGCTCACCTTTGCACAGGTGTTACTTAGCATGTTTGGAACAAAAGCAACCTTGTGGAAAACCCACCTACATTTTATAGGGGAGACCGGGGCAAGTTGATACGTTTTTCAGTTTTCAATTTTTTTCATTTTTGTTTGAATTAATTACTTAATAACAAATACGCTAAAATATACTTTGGTCCTTCCTCTTTAAAATATTGTAAATGAAATGTTGAGAAAATACATACAAAATAAATGAGAAAATGTTATTTGGACGAAGGTTAACCCAATGCGGGGCAAGTTGATACTGCTCTGGGGCATGTTGATACATCTGTAAAATATCCGTTTAATGAGTAAAAGATGGATGTCTGGAATATCCCACTTTAATATGAGGTGCTTGCTTCTTTTTATTAATGTATCTTAATAAAGCTATTTTATCTATTCCGTATATTCTGGCGCTTTGACTCCTTTTCTACACCAACACATGCTTTTTGAAGAATATTTTGTGGTATTTTTCCGCGATTCGTTTTTCTGACATAATTTCGTACCGTCTTCCCAGAAATAAAAAGAAAAATCCAATTAAAAGTAGTGGGGAAAAATTGATACACTGCCCATGAGTATCAACATGCCCCAGAGAAAACGTATCAACTTACCCCACAGGAAGTCATTATATACAAACATCTCCATAAACAAATGTAGAGCATATAAACAAAATAACAAAACGTAATTCCCTTACCTTCAAAGGACTCAATGTGATGCCCAATTAATTTGAGTGATAAAATTCTCTATCCCGTCTCAAGACGGATTGGAAAGTGAACACAACTATTTACTTTTTCTCTATAGAAACGAAAACAGTTAAAAATGGATTGCTAAAGTCAAGGTACACAGACGTACGCTAGATCGTAGTAAAGAATTGATCAAAAAGCTTCACATATCTCACACACAAGGAGCTATATGTATACAGTGTCGAGATTATTCGTCTGTATCAACCTGCCTCTGTATCAACTTGCCCCAGTCTCCCCTACTTGAAAAAATGGACCACCTTAATAGACACTAATATCTTTAAATCTTAAGGACAGTGTCTCCCTAAAAGAACTCGTCGAGTTCGGTTTTTGAAGCGATGTGGATCCCATATTGTCCTCACGCTGACACCTTCAATTTCGATTTCCACTCCGCGTTTATCCCACCTCGCTCGCATCCACTTTCGATCGTTCCGATTTGAATAAGACCGAACTGGAGATTATGAATCACTGGAAAAAGAAAGCCGAAAGAACGTAGCTGGGGCGCGGGCAAATCCGGCATATCCTCTTTAAGCCCGTCTCTGGATCTTTAAAACGATCAAGCCCGATCCCCGTTGCGTTCACACTCGAGTGGTCGTTGCAACGGTTGCAGATTGCACAAGAGACCGTGGCAGTGTATCTCTGCTGCGAGGAGGGTACACGTTTGTATCGAGCGCGCGAGCGAGACGGGGTGAGCGACGAGAGAGGGAGACTACCGAATGAATTGCAGTTTGCACGGCGAAATGCTGCAAGGTCATTGCTCCGGCATTAGGGACGGCCAAACGAACGATCTCCGGAATGAGCTGGATGAAAGCACGGTCTCTTGATCGAAGGAAATGACGGGCTCGTCTCTCTGTATTCGCGTTTCGACGGGCTGGCGAAGCTAAATCGCTCCATTCTAGTGCCAGTTGGAGTTCAATGAATTCTTCGTCCCGCTCTTTCGATGCCGCTAGCCGCTGATAAGCGTGGCTCAACTCGCGGAACGATCCTCGTATCTTGCCGGCACGTAGGGCGATCTTGCAATTGCGAGTTGCTTTGCTTGGAAATATTCTTATAACCTCAGTCGGTCGATATGCACGCGCCTGTTCATTCTTCGTTGCTATAAGAATTTAAAAATTAAGCGAGAGATATAGAGTTGACATTGAACGTCAAACTTCCTCAGGTATATCTGCGTACTTGACAACCATGGTGTATATATATATATATATATATATATATATATATATATATATATAGTACTACTAGGAAGAAGGTTTCTAGAGACTGTTATAGCTCGTGTTGATCAGAGGGTGAGAAAGAATCACGTTTCATCCCGCGCTTGCTGGGATTAGTCTCTTCATGGGATTACCTGGCGGACCCCGCTTCGGGCGCGCGACGTTAGACTGCAGAGCGCCGGATCCGAGCACAGGAATCGATGGCTGGGCAAGAACTTCTCAGAACAGGATCCGACGGAAAGTCCTCTGACGATAACCGCAAGGGATGCCGCCACCACTCTCCCGGCTCTCCTCCCTTGATGAAATTAGGCCCCGGAAAGTGGGTCGCGTTACCGTCGATTCACAAGGCGGGTAATTCAGTCGGCCGCGGGAGAATGCAGCGCGGAATAAAATTATCGATCGCGGGACAAACAGAGGGGGCAAGGGGCAGAGGCAAAGAGAGACGTACGGGCGAAAGAAGCGAGGACAGCGGCGAGGGGAGGAGGAGCACGTGGAAAGGACAGACGCGCTCCAGGCTTTCATGCAATTTCACTAAAAGCATTAATTTGGATTAAAAGATCGTCTACGCGCTGGGAAGACGGACCCCTTCAAGGAACTCTGTATCCTCCGTGGCCGAGGTTAATTGCCCGTTCACGGAGCACGGGCCACGGGGAAGAAAAATTTATTTAAGAATTATTCGCTCCTTCTGGCGGAGGAGGAATTTCTGGTATACGTAATACACTTTATCCTCGAGACGTAGCTCTTCATTTATCACGGAATTAGTTGGGAATGCGAACCTTTATGATCGGACTGTTAATAGAGCTGGGGACTCGATGAGACTGCCAGCGCTTCGCTTCAATCGCACGGAATCGCGAAGCGTTCTAAATTACGAGTAACACATTTTCAAACCACTTAGAAGTTCTTAGTAGTTCGTATTAGAAATTGTTAATTCGAGTGGAATAATTTTTTTCTAGTTGTTGCGCGACACACTTGAAATCGAATGAAAAGCTGGCAAACCGAGGAAAATCTTGGGTCATTAGCGGAGGATACAAGTTACTAAAAGTTGGAGAATCAAGATGCGTATCGTTCGAGCCAAGAACCGACGGTGCTTTGGCAAGGACGGGGGACTTCAAAAAAAGGATCAGGGCGCGAAAGCAAGAAGACTCATTAGATTCAGCGAGCGAAGCTTCGCAGAAGTTTGCTTTCGAAATATAGACAAACGATGAGCGCGGAATTTCAACGAGGGGGAACGGCGAGTCATTCTTATTGCACTGGAGCGCATACAGGAGAAATTGTTAGTTGCCAAACTTACGGTGCCATAAAGCTCCTCGAGAACGTTGTTCTCTGGCCTCGTAACTCGTATCGCTCTCGAGTTACTCTTCGCGGGAAGATTGCGGAATTTGTAAGTCTTATCCTAAACTTTCGCAGTTCTCCTACATTCTGCCCACTTCGAATCGTATTTTTACTGCGTCTCGTTCTGCCGCTGCTCTCGTTAAAATTACTTTACACATTCAGAAATAAAGGGCATCGCCGAGACGCCGATCACATCGTATTTCATACACTGTATAAAATTTCGTGGAAGATGGGTAAAATTTTTATTTAAATAAATAAAATAATAATAGATAAAATAAAATTTCGAATTGCGAATAAAAGATAAAAAGATTATTTGTCATGTGTCGAATAAAGTTAAAGGTAAAGTTAAAGATGAAAAATTTATTCGACGCTCAAGTTGAAATACTCGACGAATAAAAAATTATCTTTATTCGTCGAATAATCTGAAATTAAAGTAACTTTTATTCAATCTGTTATTCAAATAATTCTTTATTTAGTTAATTCCCCACTCTGGTTACAAGCCCCACATTCACCTCTATTTTAAAAAATCTACATGAAAAGTATTACACAATCTTTCGACATTCGGGGAGCATAGAGAAGATCCCATCTTCCCTCCCCGCTGCTTTTACGATCTCACTGCAATTCTTCAAGCAGCCGTAAAGAGAATGTCACGTCCAATAGTAGATATAGGGACTTCGATTGATGTCTCCATCAATTTGCTATCCATTGACCAACACAATGCTCGTTGATGCGCGAGTCCCAGCCGCAGCGCAGCATCGAAACGAATGCATTATATGCGCACGCGCGTTGTTCGGTAAGCCGATTCATGCCGGAACAGCGTGACGCGTAAAAACATATAAATCTTCCTCGCCGGAGCTTCCTCCATCCACGAGGCAGGGTGCAACTCTCGACAGGCGAGGGACAAAAACACGAATTTTCCATTCGAATCGCCGGGGTGATCCGAGGCCCGGCGAAACGTGCCCCGTGAAAATCCGCGCGGTGGATCACTCGAAAGGCTCGTTCGAATTGACCGGAAGAGAAGCTGCGAGTCCGAGGAGCGGCGATCACCCGAGCAAGGCGAGATATGCACGCGGAAACGGGGGCGCGAGAGTAGACAGGGGGAAACAAAGGCAGCGAAAGAAAAAGGGCTGGAGGCGTGTCGAGGGGACCGGGAGGAAGATGGGAAGACGATCAGAGAGAGCGCAGGGCTCCGTGGACGCGGTTTCCGATAGTCATCGTTGCGTTGTATAAATCTGCTTAACAATGGGCAAGAGTGCGCTTCCTGAAACGGGGCCACCAGCGCGCCAATAAAAATCCGCTGGTCGCTGGTCGAAAGCGAAACAGTGGTTCCTACGTGTTAACTAGAGGCGTCTGATGCGTGTAGGCACATATACTGCAATTAAGGATTATTTTGAAGGAAGAATGGAAGTTAATGTTGAACTGAATCGGGTTTAGGCATGGGGTGATTCCGGTAGAGATGGAGCAGGATTTTAAAAATGTCTGAAACTTAAATACTTAAAAACTTTGATATACCTGGGTGGTTCACACCCAGATCAATTTTTCAACGACTGTTATTCTCATTTAAAGAATCCAATTACTATGAACTAAATCATGGGTCAATTTTAAGGTCCCTAGAATGTATTCAAATGGTTTCTTTATTGAAATTTTATCACAATTTTTGTAAAAAAAATCTAGATTACTAGATGTCGAGAAGAAACGAAGAAAATCTTTAAAAAATTGTAACTTTCACAAATTTCAATATTAGAAGCTAAAAACCTAGGGAGTTGTTGTTTGGACATAATATTTTGAAAGAGAAAATAGTTTGTAAGTCGGCTTTGGAAAAAAGTATTTATTTTGCATATAGTAGATACAAAGCATCAAAATCAGCTTATGGGTGGCTCACACTAAGACTCTCAACACGAATGGTTAAAAATACTTACCGAATATTTGACTTATCAGTTTGTGTAGTGCACTATCTCTTCTAGAACATGTACCTAATGATCAAATCCTCAAAATTTTATAAAACTATAACGTAAACTTCACAGACACGCTCGATGACAACCACTACACCTAACGAAGAAACACTGACACATTGCGCATTTGATGAATGGTTTGAAAACTACTTACCTGGTCCATCTTCACCGGGATTACCCCACCTTCTTTCCATTCGACGGATATAATACGCAGGTACTATCGTAGATACTTATCCAGAGTGTGAATTGTCGAAAGGAAGTGTGAAAGATCGCTTATTAACATGAGCTCCGCGGAAGCTTCCCCTCTTCTGTTCGCCGCGCGATAACGATCGCTCGTATATTCCGCGGGGCGATGAAAAATGGACGAAGCTGCGGACCGGTGCGTCTAGAAGCGGCCCCCGGAGGATTTACGCGAGAAGATCCGAGAGCTTCGCGGTATACGAGACGGGAGTGCGAAATCTGCCGGAACCGGAAAGCGTGTCATCGTCTGCATATCAACGAATACCGGGCGCGCTGTGCCGGGAAGGACGCGGGGGGTGCGCTTTAATAGTGGTGCATTTTCAAGCAGCTCTTGCCTTGGGTGTTCGCACGCGTGTTGGTGGCCGTACACCATAACAAACGTACGTGTGCCAGCGACAAGAAGAGGTGGAAATCCATCGACAATCGGCTTGCTTCGTGCTCCACTGGAGTGCTCCTCTTTTATTTAATATCATGGTTAGACGCACCCCCCTCCACCATCTGGCACCGCGACGCGACGCGCAAAACCGTACCGAATCTTTCCCACCGTTCCCTTTTTCTCTGTTTCCCTTACTTCAACCGATACTCCGCGGCGAAACATGTAAATGGAGTGCCGTTTGTCGATCCGATGTCTTTTAACTTCTGTCTATATCAAACACTCCTAGAATATCGGAGACTCGCCGTGGAAATAGTACTGCTCGGTTTGTAAAACGCCACTGCTGAGACTCTCAAGTACACTCTTTCTCCAAGCGATAAATTAAAACCTTAAGAAACGCTCGATTCTCATTTACCCGAAACTTCTTCAGCGTTCCATTCAGCGAACTCCTCCTTACGAGACGTGCGGGAGGCAAAGGAGATCGAAGTTGCCCGCAACAGACACCTTCGCTCTCTGATAGCTGCGAGGGATCCCGTGGCTGTCGCGTAACGCGCGGAGGGGGGCTAGATTTTCGAGGGAAACTTCTGTAATCCGGGCAGGTGGAAGTTGCGCGGGGAATCAGGACAAGCCCCGACACTGTCGAGGAAAAACAGGGGGATTCCGTTACGTACAGGTTACGGGTCGATGGCGGTCCGTTTCTAGCGGGTGGAAACGCGACATGGAACGGGGGGGGGGGGGGGGGGGCGAGCGGCGGATGAAGTCCCGACGGTGAAAAGTTTTCTCCTCGCTTTGGAAACACGATCGGACGATACATCGCCGGTACGTGCAGGGTATATCGAAGCTGGCACCGGTTAACGTCGAGTTTTGTGCATACGCGCGGGCTCTAGTCGAACGAAAAAGCCCCGCAGACTGGCGCACGTGCGCCGTGCCCGCTGCATATGCGGTGTATGGTCGATCGCCGCGCCGGTGCCCTCCCCGCCGGGGGAAAATTCATTTTCCTCCCTTTCATTCCACCCCCCGGCCCCCTCGAACCGTTTCCTTGTCCTCTACTTGTTCCTGCCTCGTGCCTTTTTTTCCCTCCCCCCTCCCGTCTTGCGCCTGAAGCGAAACGAGGATGACGCTCGCGACGTACGAGCTTACTTGTAATCGCTTCACGGTCCCGGTATCCCGAAGACACACTTTTCCCCCCTTTCTACTTGGCTTCACATCCTTCGGAGACAATGTGGCGTCTGTCTTCGAGTAGCGGCCTGGAAAATGCGGCGGCACTGCGCTAAAATTCAACCGTCCCGGCCCCACCACTCGCCAACGCCAGCGCGACGCTGTTCTCTCTTTTCATCTATCTGTCTTTGGTGCGGCGGCAACAATAGCAGGAATTTTTGCTCTTTTCTCGCGTCTCCTTCCAGTCCCGCCCTCGCCCCTTCCCCGCCCCCTGCCCCACGTCCACGCCGGGCTCCCCTCTGGCCGCCTTTTTTCGCGTGTAACTCGCCGAGCGACTACTGCAAATCACATTAACGTCAACCGCGTGACGTGTTTTCCTGTTTTGCAAGCGAGACGGCGACACGACGCTCGCCTATGAATACTTGCCATCCCCCCCGCATACCTCGCGCAGCTTTATGATTCGCGTTTTCGGCTGGCCGGGCTCGATTGCTTTGTTCCCCCTCGCGTGTGGGTCACTCGACCTCGTTCTCTCTGCGCCCGTTTTTCATCCGTCTCTCTCTCTCTCTCTCTTTCCCTTGTCTCCCTTCATCGTGGCTCCTGGCTCTCTCCGTTCCGTCGCGAATTTGAAGGATTACGACGCGCCCGCGCTCGTACCGAGTTATGCAACTGAAGCACCGCTCGACTGCGTGATTATTTCATGCGTGAAAGTAGCGTCGGGAATACCAGTCGCATAATAATGTTGAATATGAAATTGCCTGCGTGGGCGCGAGGAAATCTCGGCGTGTCGGGGTTTGGCGGGGCGGGGAGGGGGTGGAATGCTCGCGGAGGGTTATCGTTTGACGCTTCCGTTTGGTCTTGAACTGGCAATTGGTGGAAAGACAGCTGTGGGAACGCGACGTGGGGCTAATCGATTCGGGTGTACAGTGGAATCTCGATAATTGCGTGCAAACCCCCTCCATTACACTTTGTTGACAAACAGCGAGGATCCGGTGGGTTCTTAGCGGTGTGGTAATTAACGCTGCTGGGGGTTTGCTTAATTAGTATATGTATTGTTGCGACCGGGCACGATGGGGCGGGATGCCTTGGCTTAATGATTATTTGTGCATCCTGCGTGCTAATATTTATACTGTGTAACACGAATTATAGTCTGTATGCGGATCCCTGTAGGGTTGCCAATTTTTTTCGGGAAATATAGTACTTTACGGCCGACTGTGATAAAAAATATAGTACATTGGGAGAAAATATAGTAGTTTTTAGGGGAAAGGGGCATAAAATGAAACTATGTATATATTAGAACAACGACATCTTATTTGTTGAAAGTATATTTTTGTGCATTTTGCATTATTACGTAGTTAAGTATTTAACAAATATGTGAAAGATTTGATTGCGCTGAAAGTCCAAATTAACATTTATACGAGGATCTCATTTTTTATAAGAGATTGAGTGGCTCTGTTTCTTTCTTTCCGCCACTTCATATTCGTTATAGGAAAAATCCTCTCTGTGAAAGCTGAAGTGGCGAGAATGGAGAGAAAGTATGAAATTATTTTATATAAATTTTGACAAACAGATCGTAGACAACACTTTCTTAAGTCAGGTGCAAAAGTTTAAAGTTTAACTTCGCAAATTAAAGTTTTGTTGTTGCCAAAATAAATAAAAATTGTAGAATTTGATCGATGTATCGGAAATATAGCATTTTTACGTACTATAGGGTAAGTCCAGGAGAGTTCGACCACCGGGAAGTCCGGCCAGTGTTGATATTTTAAGACTGACGCAAGAAGCAAAGGCGCTGTGTGTCATTGACACAAAATAAATGAATGTTGTTGATCTTGCATTGACCATTGTCACAAATCCATACTTAAATTATAGGAAACACTTAACACTTTATGCGAGTCTGAAAGTTTTTAGACCAAGTTACAGTGCTGATATTTGCGATTTACATGGAAAAGTGAAGAAGAAATAACATATCAATTAACTTCTTCGTGTATTACACTTTTTGTAAGCTACACTTTTTGTTATTTTTCAAGGTCGGTCTCACCCGTAGTGGGTGGACGGTCTAACCCCGACATGCGGGTGTGACCGACCAGTTGCAGTGCCAATGTTTTTTGTTGAAAATAAAAATAATATTTGAAATTATTTGCAATTATAGGCTTTGCTTTAATTTGTACAAAACGACAAAAATGTGAAAAACAACGATGCTACAATTTCTTTTCCAAAAAGTGCTCGAACTCACCCGGAATTACAATATCTTTTTCTAACAGTACATAGTACACTAGACAAAAATATAGTACAATACTATAGTACTCGACACTATTTTTTACCGAATATATGATTATGTATACATTAATTGAAACATAACTGCCCCCCAAAAAAGCATATATGTATACAATCTTCTTAAAAATCATGTAATCACGAAATTTACATACAACTTTAGATAACTTGTAACGAGGGATAATTTATTGCAACACATATTTTTGACGATGAAATTTATCGCTTTGAATAGTCACTTGTTTACTGATTCTTAAAATTGAAACAATACACCATTTTTTCCCAACTAATACTTGATAATTTAAAACAATATGATTTATGTATCCCATGATACACTATTTACTTTACCGGAATTTCATTTAACTTTTCCCGTGATCGATTAGTAAAAAATAGTATGCAGCACTATATAAATATATTATAGTTCTATGGTTGGCAACCCAAGGACTCTCTATCGTGGTGGTCGCATCGTGTTACGTGAATATTTTACGTGGACTAATGCACTGTAACTACTTTACTTTCTCCCCTTCTTTCCATTCATCGGAAATTTATTTAGAACAATTCTTTTGCGCCGCAGAAAGCAGAGACGAGAGAATCGTTTATAAAACTGATTTCACAGTGCTCTCCTTTCAGATTCAGGCCTCGCGCAGCGACGTACGAGGGAATTGTGTATTCATTAGCATTGAAAGCTTCATTAATCTCGTACTTGTACGTGCTCAATCGTGCGTTCCCTTCCGTTATTATTTAAATGACGCCGATCATTACAGTTACACGCTGCTCAACCTTCAACGAAACTGAAGGTATCACAAAGGCATCGAGAAACTTGTTTGATCAGCCTCCGCTCTTGACATTCCAAAATCCAATTCCCACGACCAAAAACTTTGTCCCTTCACCGTCCACTTCCACTGCCCAACCAGACAACATTTATTTTCGCCAAATTGTCATTTCCTCCTGCCAAAAAAGCGCAACAGACTTTCAAAATACCTGCGACTAAACAAACCAGTCCAACTTTTTCCATTCGAAAGAAAACAACAGTGCACCTGCTCGAAAAAACATTCCCTGTCACGTTAAAAGGTATATATGTACACACGATCATCGAAGTTTCGAATAGCACCTTGCTCTCACCTCGGTGCAAAAAAGCCTGCGATTAAAATACTTCCCACCAAGTGCTTTTTCACAGCCGCGCCGACAACCGTCGCGGCGGGGCGAGAAAACCGAAGAAGGGGTGGGAAAAACAATTACACATTAATAACTCGAGGGAACCTTGCCGATCTGCCGTTCACCGCGAACGGTGAATTCGATTCGCGCCGCTTCGCCAGCACCGGAAACCTCTTTTTCTCATGCAAACGAGCAATTAGTCGTACGTGCCTTCGCGATTGAGTCACGATCGCGTCGCACGGCGGCACGGGCGATGAAGGGAAGGAGGAGGATGACGATCGCCACGAGGACAGCGACAACTTGCATTCGCGCGCGCGGTCCCGCGATCCCGCGGTCCGTTCCGCGCGCACACGTACGTGCATCGTGCGGTCGCGTACATGCGCAGGGCGATTGCGCAACCGGCAGTGCCGCACGTAGCATCCGGTGAGTAATTTTAGATGCGTCGGTATGCACGCGTGGTCACGCAGCGCGCAGGAGAACGAGGAAAAGGGTAACAATGCTTTTCCCGTTGGCGAAGGGGAAAGCTGGCCCGCGTAGGGAGGATAGAGGCGTCGAGTCCTATCCAGGGAACGTGTTCCGATAGTTGGGGCATTTCTCAATCGAATATCTCGTTGCGACTTGGGAATTCCGTGGCGGTGCACGTGGCACTGCTTGCATTCAATTCGGTCGAAGCGTAGGTGCCGATCGCGAGGCCTCTCGAACTTTGCGATGTTAGAAAGCGACTTGCCGCTGGCGAACGTGATAATGGTGTTAATAAACGCGCGTAAGAGCGTTGCAGTACACCGGGCTCTGTTTAAGGAACAAAGTGCCATTGCGTTTCGTGACTGCGTGTCAATGTATTGTGATATAGGGAGTCCAAAACCGTTCGATTTTATTTACCTCGTGACATTTCCCCTTGTGAATTACCCCAGACACAGGGACATTCACAAAGCAACGGGCATATGTTTCGTGTTGCGTAACAACTCGATCACACAGTGGCATCGCGGGACAGAGGATAAAACATTATCGCGGCAACGACGAAGCTGGGCGTTTGATCGTTCGTAAAACCGAATAATGCTTTCACGTCGACCTAGTAACGGAACTTTCAGCGCAATTGTTTCTCTCCACTCGCGCCCGATAACAGCGGGCAGTTCAATATTTACCCCGCGCGGAGAAACCAATTAACGAATGAGCGACGGAAATAAAAAAAAAAGGAGAAGAGTGGGCGAGTGATACGGCAGGGGTACGTTCATTGTCAGCGATCGGCACAAAAAGGAAACAGAGCACGCGGAATACGAGTCAATAGAGCGGAAGGCGGAACTTCCACTTCACCGTGGAAAAAGTGAAACCTCGTTGGCCGCGCGAGACACGATAAAATATTAATGGCACCCGTGTCGTTCGATTCCTTCGCGACAAAAAGGGGCTTTGGTACACGTAACCAATAAAGCCGCGGCAGAAACCCGCTTCCAAAGGGAACTGTTCTGAGAAACTCGCAGTCCATCGCCGCTGCGACAAGCAACGAGGAAAGGGACGTTTTTCGATCCATTGCCACGCTTCGATGGCCTCACGCGAAATCGCTGCAGCCAATACACGCGAGAGATAGTAATCCTGGTCGTAGTTCACGTCTAAATTCAGGCTTCGTCGGCCACGTTCTATCTATCGCTTCCAGTCGGATCCTCGAGCGGAGGAACGTGAAAATCCGCTCGCGTGCTCTTAGACCAGCCACAAGGAAGTAGCACGAAGAGCAACCGGTTGTAATCGGCATTCGTGCGCATCCATGACGGGAAATGACGGAAGAGGAGGAGCTTGCATATCCGCTAACGGGCGTCGTAAACGCGAATTAAGCGATAAAGGGTTTTTAAACGCGCCACAGCGGAATTAACGCGGATCGCTGAACTTGGTATGCTCGCGTCGATCTGGGGAACTTTCTGTCTCTGGCGACGCGACATGTTGCAGGTCGAGGTAAATTCGAGATAAACTGGACGTGAAACTCTTGATTAAGGTAGTCAAGGCTTTCTAGCCTCTGGTATCTAGCACTTGAGGCTTCTGGGTATAAAACTTATCGTCTTGGAATACTATAAATATCGATACTAATAATAGTGTATGGAAGATACAGTAGAGTGGCAATTATCCAAACCTTAATTATCCGAATCAGTGTTGCATTATCGCTATCTTCACTTTTTCTTGAAACTAATATAGCTGTACCGATTGATAGGGGAGAGAAGTTAAGTTTAAACAAAAGTATTGGCTCTAATCAGATTTACTTTTAAAATAATTGAACTTCTAATTATCTACAATTACAAAGTAAGGAATTATAGATATTTTAATAAACAAATAATCTTTTGAAAGAAAAACAAAACACTTTCTGTTCGCAATTATCTAATGCTAGCGGGGTAAATGCGAACGGTTGCTTAAAGATCTCTTGCTCTTTACTAAACACTGGTTTTTATTTCTTTCTATTTTTTTCGTTTTGTTCCTACACATCTATTTTGTATACTATAAATTACATTTCAAATTACAGCAGTAGTACTCTAGTATATAATGAAGAATTTTAGGTGTACCTAATTCCAATAATAATTATAAACTGGGAACAAATTGATTTTCCGAACCAACTCCGTTCCATGAAGTTCGGGTAATTAACGCTCTATTGTAATAATAAAAACAAAGAGTAGCTGAAACATTGGTCTAAATGAAAAATGACAGGAAGTATCGACTTCGTTAAGGTGCAGGTAATTTCGAATACCGGTATTCCAATTTACCTTCACTTTAGAAACTTAAAAAAAACATATAGATAATAAAATTATTTTCTAAAAAAATCACAGTATAGGAACAGTCTTAGGTAAATATAAATGGACTGCGCTGGTCCACAGCGACGCAGGCGGTAGCCGTTACGCGTGAAACAAAAGCATCGCTGATAAAAAGCAGCTAAAAGCAGCTTCGGAATATTCCTAATTACTTACCTTCACCTTCGGTTTTCCGAATTAGCAACATGGCATTGAAATCTAAAATTTCATGTCACATTTTCCATTCTCAAAATTATCGCAAAACTGAAACGGAACCATAGAAGGAACCTGCAAATGAGTAGATAAAGTGTTTCACTCTAAAGTTTTTACATACTTTAACCACGATTGGAACGATTGAATACTTGCTGAAAAAGTTTTGTAGATTGTCCTTCTCTTATTCTGCAAATTAAGTCGAAAATGTAAAAATGGCAGTTCATCCACAACCTTCATTAATTAACAGTTCATTAGCCCCTATTATCTGTAGTGTTACAAATTAGATAACGTTAGTAGAATATTAGCTACTTCGGTATTCCAAATTACCAACGATATTCCAAACATGCTGCACCGATACTCTTCCAAAAGCCCACACCTACACGCAGAAGCCTCGTATAGCAAAAATTCTACACACAGAGCGAGCACAAAATATTTTCCTCCTTCCTCCGTACGCGAACCATTCCGTACGTCGTCATCGACGACAGCGATGTCCTGTTCGCGCATGAATCACGGCAGAACGGCGGAGCAAGTGGCCAACTCGCCTGGCGATGCCCGTTTCGAAAGAGAATCGCGACGATGCGGCATTGAAATTCGTAATACGTGGCATCGGCTCGTGTACGCGGCATACGAAGCTTCGATAAGTGGCCAACAGAACCGCGGCCCTCGAAGCTGCATAGGAAACTCCGTTCGCGTATCTAGGATGCCCTGGGCTCGCAGAAATTTATATGTCGCGAGCGTTCGATAGCGACGGCTCTAAAACCGTCGCGTCTAAACCTATGACGATCGTATTTAAGAGAGCCCCGTTTCCGAAAAGGTCAGTATGCAAGATTGATCGCGAATTCAGCGCCGAGAGGTTAATATAAGAAACGCGGCGACCGGCGGCCCTCGAATCTAGGCTAGTCGCCGTCGCTCGCTCGAGGAAAACTACTCGACGAGCAGAGCCCCTTGATAACCTCAGCCGTTTCGGCGTTGGAACTTTTAGCGAGCAATTTAATCTCGCCTCGTACGTGTCAAGTACCGCCCGATAAGACACGGAACGTTACGATAATTGAGCACACGATTGTTCCAACCGATACGTACCTGTGCAGGTAGCTGAAACGCGAATGCCGCGCGATACGCGACGGGCCAGTTAGGGAAAACACGCGTCGGTAGTCGGCTTGTGTTAACTGGTCTGCAAATATGAACGTTACGCGGGGAGATCGGACAGTTTCGCGAGAGAATCGTACACGTTCCTTCGTTTTTTAATTTCGTATTACCTGAGAATTAGATAATATTCCGTGCTTCCAATTATAGTTGTCATTCATAATATGTTGAATGGTATAAAAGACGCTGAAACAGTCCAACTCTATTCTCAGCAGGAAATCGATACAGGCTTTCTAAAGATGCGGAAAAACTGCGCCTCGGTGTTCCAGGCGCACTCGACGCGCGTTACACGGAATTGTCAAGAAACTTGGCCGAAGTTGAGGTTCGCAGCGCGGCACTTTTGTCCTCTTCGGAAATAGAGAGCCGTGTCCGAGGAAGCGCGCGGAAGTTTCCCGATACGAGGTTTCAAAGGACCCCCAGCGGCACCTGTGTAATATCGCCAGCGGGTCCCACTTTTAAACAATCGGATTATTTTTTGCTCCGCGCCGCGCTGCGACGTCCCGCGAGGTGAATGCGGAACGTTCGTTTAGACTTTGGAGGAACAGCGAGGCGACGCGCTTCGCGGAATGGAAAAAGAGGTCGGGATTGTTACGACGATTGTGTGTACGCGTTGTAAAGATAACGCTTCCCCGTGGCCAATGCTCGCACGGTTATCGTTAAGGCAGAAACGGCGGTGGTCATCCGAGATTTTCGTCGGATTTTGCGCGCGCTCCTACGCAACTCGCGCCAAGGGGAGGAAAAATGATAGGGGGGACGTGGCGGGATCGCGCGGCGTTAGACTCGCGCGGAATTCGAGGATTGTAAGCGGCTGACATTTGCTGGGAATTTATTCGACTATGAATGGGCGACATTTGAATACTACGTAGATTCCTTCGACAAGCGTAGTCACGGCTACAGTCGCGTTGCGTTACTGTTATGGCGGCTATTAGATGAAATTTATCAGTCGTACCGTTACACGGAATTTGTCTGGAACTCTGGCATCCAATTTTCAGGAAGAAACGAATGTAACGAAGAAGTCCCGAAGGTTCTGGATATTGGGTCTCTGTGATTCGAGGGCGAAGGTCACTTACAAGAAGAAGTCTTCAGGTGTCTATCTCCGATTGCTTTGGTTTTCGGATATGTGGTATAGAGAACCGAAAAATAACAAATATGTACGTGTTTTTTTATTTTGGCACGTTTGAATATGTAGGAAGTGAAACCACGTAAGTCAGTTATTGTCCGCTAATTAAAAGTTAAACAACTCCCACCTGAAAGAGACATTCAAACATTAAATCTGACACCCTTCCTTTAATAATTCGACGACTTGCTCAACAACTCTGGGAGAAGAGGAAACAATGAAATAAGAAGAAAATCATGTCAGAAGTGTAATTTTTTATATAGTATTTATTGCATTATTTTAGAAAAATCGGTCGCCACTGTTCAGGTACAAGTAGGTACATACAAAAAGTCTAAACTGCAACTGCCAGTATAATTTCGCCGCCTAATCACAGGGAAGTAGTCTGTGAAAAACGCCGAATAGATGTCAACTTGTTCAGCCTCCTGGATTAATTTCACCGAGTGTTCGTGAATTTTTTGGTACTAACCGTTTACATTAAGAAGTGTAAGAGAAACGTTTGCTGCAATTTCTATCGTGTAACAAAAGCTGTGACTTGCTCAATAAATGTAGGAGAAGAGGACACAATGGAATAAGGAGGAAATCATGTTAGAAGTGTAATGTTCGATATAGTATTTATTGCATTACTTTAGAAAAATCGGTCGCTACTTTTCTGGTACAAGTAGGTACCTACAAAAAGTCTAAACTACAACTGCCAGTATAATTCTAAATCAGTTTCATAGAGTATCAAATTAAATCATATATAACCCCTAAACTACGCTCCCCACAAAATCAACACAGTCGCGCCATCTCCCGACCCCGAATGCATCGGCTTGCGTTTATTCACGGCCCAGCCTGGTTGCTCATGTGGAGCGTTGATCACCCACCCCTTCCAGCGACCGTCGATTTCGAGAGGCATCGCCGAGAGGAACATGATCTTGCCACCCGAAAACCGACGTCGGTTCTCTCGATCACTATCGTTGGAACTCTTGCCGATTACGCATCCTTTAATCCTTTTACATTATACGGACACCCTGGCTTACGAAGTAAGTGCGGTTTCACTGTCGCTTCGTCTGCAGTAACGCGCTAAATCGTAGATCACTTCAACGCTTAACAATCTCACTCATTGCCAAGCGCTTAATTACCGCTGCTTTACATCGCTAGAATACGGCAAATTTAAGCATGTTTGCTTATTCGAGGTAATTATAGCAATTATAACCATGTGTACATAATGTATAATATAAACAGTATATTAAAATACAATCCAGTCGAATTAAACGCGAACATTCCTGAAACTAATCATCAGGCACGAGATCCTGAAGTTTAATTCTAAACACTGTTCCTTAATTCTACTGAAGATTTATCTACGATACAAAGTCTTAATAAACTATCTCCGATAGCAACAATTCGTACTGCCCATCAATTACAATTCATTCAATTCTACTTTCCTTGCAGATGAAATTCGCTATAGCACTCTTGGCTGTCCTGGCCGTAGCCAGTCCCCTGTCCGCCCTCGAGCTCCCAGCTTCAGGCTCAGGTGCTCTTGCCAAAGACATGCAGTATGTGTTCGACCTGGTACCGCTGGATAAGATGGTCCCCATCTTCATGTCATACGTGGCAAACGAAACGGATGTCCATGCCACCATGCAGATTCTGCAATCCAACGAATTCAAGTTGTTCGTCCAAGACGTAGAAGCAATTCCAGAAGTAAAGGACATGATGAAGTACATACAGGAGGCTGGTCTTGACATCAACACTCTGAAAGACAAACTGACCGAGATCCTGGATCTCGACCACATCTCGCCTCTGGAAGCTTCTTCAGGTAGGGTTCATAAACGGATTTCTTTCGCTCGTGACTTGTAGGTTGGACATACCAGTAAATGGACACGAACCAGTAAATGGACATTTTTTATTAAAATGAGTAAAATAAATTATTAAAATAAGCAACTAATTAATTAGAGACTTCTTTTAATTTCTTGCTTCATATCCAAACAATTTTTCCAGCACGTGAAATCAATCGCGCTGCAAACATAATTTTATAATAGTGTCCATTTATTAGCCTTAAGTGTTCATTTACTGGTGTGTTTACCCTACATGCCACGCGGTAAACGTTCAAATACTGGCTCGATTCTCGTCGCAGGTGGAGAAACGATTCCAGAACTGAAGAACTTGTTGAAGTACGTGCAGGAGGCTGGTGTTGACAATATCACTCTGCAAAAGAGACTGAACGATTACCTGGATCTCGAGCATATCTCGCCTGAGAAATATTCCGAGGACGAAGAATGTGTCGGATATAATCGTTTTGCGATGGCATTTAAGAATTTAGTCCCTGTGCGGAAGTTCGATGCGCGGTACGAGGAAAAGTTTCGAAACTCCGTTGTGTTCGGCGATTTTATTCGTAAGTATAAAAAGCTTGAACTCAAGAAAATATATTCATCCTTTCGCTCAAACGAGCACTACGCGAAAGTAGTCCAGCAGGCTAAACAAACTGGCATCTTTTCTGCGGGATGCAGGTTAGGCTATCCTATGTTTATGGCGGCCAAAGTTGTACTGGCACTTACACTTTAGACTTTTTGTAGTTGTACTTGAACAATGGCGACCGATGGATCTAAAATAATGTAATAAATACTGTATATTACACTTCTGACATTATTTTCTTCTTACTCCATTGTATCCTCTTTTCCCACAGTTATATTGAGCAAGTCGTCGACTTTTTGAAGGAAGGGTATCAGAGTTAATATTTCAATGTCCCTTTAAGCTGGGAGTTATTTAACTTTTAATTCCCACAAGGTGTTAAAAAGTACACGATAAATATAGAATGCGTGGAGTTTAACAATAACTTTGCAAAATGTATTTGTTATCATTAAAATAACGCTCAAACGCTTTCATGCCGATAACCTTATCGAGCCTTCCGATATATACAGTGGGTACAGAAAGTATTTGTACACCCTTTAAAATCGCATAACTTTTTTCAAATTAATCCAAACAACTTGAGTTTTTTTTAGAAGCTAGAGGGATTAGTTTGCTAAATGATGTGATCGTGGTTTAAAAAAAAAATGAACATGGTCGGAATAGCAAAAAAAGTAGTAAAAGTCGTTTTTTAAACTTTTTTTTGTGAGCCTGTAATGAAAATTCAAAAAACCCGTTTGTAGATTTCAGTAAGTTATCTACGTGCCTAAAATTTCATCAAAATCGATCAACGTTGCTCTGAGTTATGAACGCTTAAAGATCGCAGAATAAGGTCGAAAATCGCTGATTTCGGGAATTTCCGCGATTTTCGACCTTATTCTGCGATCTTTAAGCGTTCATAACTCAGAGCAACGTTGACCGATTTTGATGAAATTTTAGGCACGTAGATAACTTACTGAAATCTACAAACGGGTTTTTTGAATTTTCATTACAGGCTCACAAAAAAAAGTTTAAAAAACGACTTTTACTACTTTTTTTGCTATTCCGACCATGTTCATTTTTTTTTAAAACCACGATCACATCATTTAGCAAACTAATCCCTCTAGCTTCTAAAAAAAACTCAAGTTGTTTGGATTAATTTGAAAAAAGTTATGCGATTTTAAAGGGTGTACAAATACTTTCTGTACCCACTGTATGTGTGTGGGATAGGTACGTAAAATTTATATACAATCATTTAAAATTCATATAAATATGCGTTCTGCAAATCGGGGAAGGTTCGACAAGGTTATCCGCATAAAAGCGATTGGGTGTTATTATAATAACATATATATTTTGCAAAGTTATATTTAATCTTTTCGCATTATTTATTTATATATGTACATATATAAAATGTACAGTTAAATATTATAATATTACATTAAAGTTATTAATATTAAATTTAAGTATAACATTATAGCAGATTTGATTTAACCATTTGCAGTTTCTTTTTGTACATGCTGTATTGTTTAATTATACAACATTCAGGTCGCAATTTACGTTTAAAGTTATTGACAACATAACAAATATACGACAGACTTGTATGTTTCTCGCGGAAAGTCTACCTAACATCCCAACTGTCGGAGTTGAAGAAATTTATAACGCAGATGAGAGTGGCTTCAACCTTGAAATACATACTACAGATCAAAAGGTTCGACAAGGTTATCGGCATCAGTGTGATTCTGCGCTATTTTAATGATAACATATGTGACATCCCAGCCCCCCATGGATCGCGCCGGTTGGTCCCCGCCAGCCCCCGAGGGGGTTAATATTCCTAACTCTTTCTCACGAGTCCTAACTTCCAATCTCGTTCGTATATATACAAGTTACACGTTATTTCCTCTTAGTCCCCGTGCGTGCCCAGGGCAGGGGCCATCGCCTAGTTAAATTAAATCGGGCGCATATAAATTAAACACAAATAAATATCATAAGAATTTATGTAAAATTGCAATTGCAATTGCCATGTCAAGCAAAGTAAAAAGTAAATTGCAAAAATACCCCTCGATATAAAAAGGACCTCCCAAAAAACGATTTAAATCTGTAAGAACCTTACGGCTACTACTTAGATATTATATCAATAACTAGCCCACCCGTTACCCGGTTTCACCCGGGAATTATTTACGATGTGAAAAAAACATTCGAATACACTCATTTGTTGAAACGACTCGCGCGCCACCTATTATAAAATGGTTTTACTAATTCAGAAACCTTCGCGGGCGTGCGCACAACAACTCAGCAAAGTTTCATCGCAATCGGTTGAATGGTATAGGAACGCATGCGGGACAAACAAACAAACAAACAAACAAACAAACAAACATTCATTTTTATATATATGAGATAGAAGAAAGATAAGGAAAATGGTATGCTTTTTCTGTTTTTATAACATTGTATCAATAATTGTGGCTATAATAAAAACGATTTTGGAAAAATGGCCGGGGCCATCGGCTATAGCCCTACTGGTGAGAGGAGTCCAGCTGATGGTTCCAAGACGAAACGCCACCTCTTCTTCTCCTCCTCGATCCATCAAATGCCAATCCATCCCGCCCGCACTGTTACTCCATAGCGCGTACCGGCCTTATAGTCAGGGAGCCAGCGACACATTTTGATATCTTAGTTGCTTAAAGTTGGTTTATCTTTCTTTCTACTATATTTATGCTACATAGGCACAATACGACTTCCTGCCATCACGATAGTGGCACAAAGCTGAACCGCAGCGTGTCAATTACGTAAGAAAATATTGTCAAAAATCCTTACATGTTTAAATTTTAAAATTTTTGTACTAATAATAGACACCATAAAACACTAAAAAATTATGTGCTACCACCTTAATTGCAGAAGGGCATGCTACTGCCACTTCTATAAACATATTTAAAAATGAAATCCATTGACTAAAATGTTTAAAGCTGAATTTTTTGGTGGTAGTTTATATCACAAAGTGAAAGAAAAAGGATTGCTGCTAGTCAGGAGCCACACGTTACATCTCCAGGGCGAGTGCAATTCAAAATTAATTTTCTCCGCCGCGGTCATATATTTAAAGCTGAATTTGTTTGTAGGTACTAATCGTTTACATTAAGCAGTGTAAGAGAAACGTTTGCTGCTATTTCTATCGTGGAACAAAAGCTGTGACTTGCTCAACAACTATGAGAAAAGAAAAAACAATGGAATAAGGAGGAAATCATGTGAGAAGTGTAATATTCGATTTAGTATTTATTACAGTTATTACATTTTAGATAAATCGCTCGCCACTATTCAAGTAAAAGTGCAAAACGTCTAAGCTGCAACTGCCAGTATAATTTTGGCCGCCATAATCACGGGGAAGAAGTCTGTGAAAAGCGTCGAAAAGATGTCAGCTTGTTCAGCCTCCTGGATTACGTTCACCCAGTGTTCGGTCGTGCGAAAGGATAAATATACATCGATGATTTCATCGTTGAAAATCCCACGAAGAAACTGTTCGAATACTGCGGAGTTCTCAAACTTTTCCTTGATCATCTTTTCAAGTTTCGCTTGAGGTACTAAATCCGACATGTCTGACTCTAAACCTATAATTCCGTCCAATTCTTCATGCACGGAATTTTCCAGGGGCGAGATTTGGGCGCGACTCAGGATATCGTTCAATTTGTTTTTGAGGATGATTTTGCCAAGACCAGCCTGATGTATGTGCTTCAGCAGGTTCTTCAGTTCTGGAATTGTTTCTGCACCTGCGACGAGAATCGAGTGAGTGATTAAACGTATACCGCGCGACATGTAAAAGTCAGGAGCGAAAGAAATCTGTTTATGAATGCTACCTGCAGAAGCTTCCAGAGACGAGATGTGGTCGAGACCCACGATATCGTTCAGTTTGTTTATCAGGGTGATGGTGTCAAGACCAGCCTCCTGCATGTGTTTCAGCAAGATTTTTATTTCTGGATGTGCTTCTACGTCTTGGACGAACAGCTTGAATTCGTTGGATTGGAGAACTTTCAGGGCGGCTTGGACTTCCTTATCGTGAGCCGCGTATACCTTGACGATGGGGACCATTTTCTCAAACGGTATCAGGTCGACCAGGTCCTGCAACTCTTTGGCAAGAGCACCTGAGCCTGTAACTGGGAGCTTGTACGCTGTCAGGGGACTGGCCACGGCCAGGACAGCTAAGATTGCTACAGCGAATTTCATCTGCAAGGAAAGTGGAATAATTCAATGAATTGTAATTGATGGCAGTAAATGTTGCTAACGGAAATAATTTATTATTTGATACTGTACGAGCCTAACCTTAGTACGAACTGTCGTTCTAGTGATATAACTATTTCGAATTTCCGAATAAAAATTTAAACGCTATGGATTTGTGCAGTGTAAGTTTAATTAGACGCGAGGTTACATTTCAAAGCTGAATAAACGAGTGTTTGGATCATTCGAATAACTAGGGCACTAATAAAATTGTCATTTCGCAGGCTTAAATTGGTTTATTCTGATGTATTAAAGGAACCATAATACGTATTTACACCATCTGTTTGGTGGAGAGAAATAGTGTCTGTTCGTTGTAAGTTAAGTCAGTGTACCAGTAATACGCTTTGAATGAATTAACATCGATATATTGGATTTAAAAAGTGAATTTACAGAAAAGTACCATTCGAAATGGTTTCATGGCAAAGAAGTACAAGTTGTTCGAGTACTTACCTTTGA
The DNA here is from genome assembly GCA_929113495.1 of Andrena minutula. Classification (NCBI taxonomy): domain Eukaryota; kingdom Metazoa; phylum Arthropoda; class Insecta; order Hymenoptera; family Andrenidae; genus Andrena; species Andrena minutula. The sequence goes on along the minus strand of OV815993.1, from coordinate 71,739,470 downwards.
GTTTCTTGCGACAATACTCGTTCCGCTCGTCTTACAGTTCTAACGTAGAACTTGAGGAATCTGATGCCTGTACTAATTTTCACTCTAACTTATATACTGTCTGTATCCGATAGATTAGTGTCGATAAGATTCTGTCAATCAGGTCTCTACGAACTCAGAGATATGTTGATGTATCTCAAATTGAACAAGTTCTTGGAATGGCGAAACAATTCACTACTGTTTGACGCATTGACCTCCGCGTCAAGTAGGGTAGGGTGGGGCTAAAATTCCGGCGGGTAAAAAGTCTTTAATTCGAAATCTGTATTCCTAAACAATGTATTGAGTTTCGCAGTATAGGGTAGAGTAAAGCGAATCGGATCACAGAGCGAATTGGATCAGAATAAGAATTTAGTCCATACTTCTTACATCGCGATATAAATGACCATTCCGATCGTTTTGCCCCGTACGAGGGGCAAGAAGTCCATTTTGCATTGACAAACATTTTGTGGTATAACTCAACAGAAAATAACAATATCAACAAAAGAACTTCGTGAACGTAAAGCATAATAGTTATAGTTTATACAAAATAACACCAGATATTTCTAGATTAGGGGAAGGTGGGGCAAGACGGGGTGGGGGGCAAGACGGGGTACCCGCCATATCTCAGGATTCAAACGCACGGACCAACTTTGCGCATACGCGTTAGACGTGTTGTTACCGGCGCAGTTACTGTACTGACAGCCAATGAAACACCGTGACGCGTAACAAAATTACACCACTATTTGTAATTTCATGGAATTTCTTCCGTATTTCCTTCTTTGTTGCACCCGTGACAGTGACACGATACTGTAAACGATCATCGGTGTATTTATATGTGTATGAAGCACAATTTAACTGGCTACAAGCTCCGTATGTTGTTTTTTACTTTTATGAATAATGTTTCGGGCAGTGTTCATATGAATGTAGTAAAACGAGAAGGGGCATGATGGGGTACTGATAATGAGAGGTACCCCATTATGCCCAAATGACAAACTCTTCATCAGGGTCAGAAGAAAACACCAAGGAAGACGAAAATCCTCCATGTTTATATTGTGATGGGCTCTATTTAGAATCTGTAGAAGGGTGGATATAGCAAATGGTCTCATTTGTTCTGCGCTGGTGTAGACGATGAAGACGATCATGATATACATACGTGCTTCTTCTGTCAGCGTATTAAATAAATACTATATATATACATATTTACTTCATTTATATCGTTTTTTAATTGGTACCCCATCTTGCCCCAGGGGGTACCCCATCTTGCCCCACCCGTGGGGCAAGATGGGGTGAAAGGACTTTTTCTGAATTTTTTTAATTATTCTATTAAAACCATTAAATAATCGGTTGATTGATAGTCAAACTGAAAGACTTATTATCAAAGAATAGTTCAGGCACAAAATTGATTAGTTGATTAAGAAAACCTGTGTTTTATTCATCATCAAACCTTAACTACCCCGTCTTGCCCCACCTTCCCCTATTAGTACAAAATTTGACATAGGTTGAAACGAAAAACGGGACGTTTAACCCCACCGTACCCTACCCATAGCTGTGTGGCGCGACCCACAAATGGGTTACGGTTTTACTCACCCAACGAGGAAGGATTTTTCTAAGTTCATACAAGAATACTTGTGAAGTACCCATTTGTGGGTGGCGGCCCCTGAGGGAACCTAGACGTCACACAGATGTGTGTATTTAATAGAGTTCCTGATTTCGCGATATTTATCGTTTCTCCAGAAATAAAAAATCAGATCAGATTTCTCGAGTATTCACAAAAATGAGTATTTCGAATCTTTTTCAGGAGATTCTGGATTATGTAGAAGTTTTATATGCGATACAATATTATTATCTCGGCGTTTCAATATTTCATCGCTTTGCAACCAGAAACATATTACTTAATTCTGTATAAAATTTTTCTAAATTTTTAAATAGGAATTTAAGAGCACCTTCGGCAGTTAAAACACAACTGCAATACACAATTAAGAGTAAATTCATTTCCGATAATAAATGGAATTTATAATAATTTTCTTAGACTTAAGTTTCTCGTGAAATAATGTAATTTCTCGAGAAATACGAAGTAAGCAATTATAAAATTTCTCAAGAAATTCTCGAGGAAGAATTCCCGAGTACGAACGCTGAATTTTTCATTCTGAGAATTCGTTCAATTTGTGGTATAGCACCATATCTCTAGCAGATCTGTTCGACAGAATCTTATCGACATTAATCTATTGGATGCAGGCAGTATATAAGTGGGAGTGAAAATTAATACAGGCATCTGATTTCTCAAATTCTAAGTTAGAACTCAAAGTCGAGTGGAACGAGTAGTGTCGCAAGAAACTCAAAGGTAAGTACTGAACAACTTGTATTTCATTGCCATGAAACCATTTACAACGGTACTTTTCTGTAAAAGCAGTGTTTAAATTAAATGTATCGATGTCAAAGCGTTTTATTGGTACGCTGGCTTAACTTACAACGAACGGGGAACCATTTTTTTCGACCAAACAGATGGTGTAAATACGTATTCTGGTTTTGCTAATACTTCAGAATAACCCAATTTGATCCTGCGAAATTACAATTTTATTATTGCTCTCGTTATTCGAATGATCCAAACACTCGTTTCTTCGGCTTTGAAATGTAGCCTCCCGTTTAATTAAACTTACACTGCACAATTCCATAGCGTCTAAATTTTTATTCGGAAAGTCGAAATAGTTGGATTACCAGAAAGACAGTTCATACTAAGATTACGTTCGTACAGTATCAAATTAAAATTATATATAATTCCTAAACTGAGCGCTTCAATCCTACTGAAGATTTATGTACGATACAAAGCCTTAATAAATTATCTCCAATAGCAACATTTCGTACTGTCCATCAATTACAATTCATTGAATTATTCTACTTTCCTTGCAGATGAAATTCGCTGTAACAATCTTGGCTGTCCTGGCCGTGGCCAGTCCCCTGACAGCCTACAAGCTCCCAGCTGCAGGCTCAGGTGCTCTTGCCAAAGAGTTGCAGGACTTGGTTGACCTGATACCATTTGGGAAGATGGCCCACCTCTTCAAGGCATACGCTTCCCAGGACAAGGAAGTCCAAGTCGCCCTGAAGGTTCTTCAATCCAACGAACTGAAGCTGTTCGTCCGAGACGTAGAAGCAAATCCAGAAATAAAGATCTTGCTGAAACACATACAGGAGGCTGGTCTTGACATCATCACCCTGATAAACAAACTGAACGATATCCTGGATCTCGACCACATCTCGCCTCTGGAAGCTTCTGCAGGTAGCGTTTATAAACGGATTTCTTTCGCTCGTGACTTTTATATGCCGCGCGGTAAATGTTTAAACACAGAAACAATTCCAGAACTGAAGAACTTGCAGAAGTACATACTTGGCAAAATCATCCTGAAAAACAGATTGAATGATATCCTGGACAAAGAGGACAAAGAATTGGGCGGAATTGTAGGTTTGGAGTCAGACATGTGGGATTTAGTACCTCAGGCGAAACTTGAAAAGCTGGTCAAGGAGAAGTTTGCGAACTCCACAGTGTTCGAAAAATTTCTTCGTGGGATTTTCAACGATGAAATCATTAATGTATATTTATCCTTTCGCACGAGTGAACATTGGGTGAAACTAATCCAGGAGGCTGAACAAGCTGACATCTATTCGGAGTTTTTCACAGACTACTTCCCTGTGCTTATGGCGGCCAAAATTATACTGGCAGTTGCAGTTTAGACTTTTTGTACTTTTACTTGAATAGTGGCGACCGATTTATCTAAAATGTAATAAATATTATATCAAACAGTACACTTCTGACATGATTTTCTTCGGATTTCTTTGTTTCCTCTTTCCTCACAGATGTTCCCAAACAAGTCGTTGAATTTTTAAACAAAACGTATCAGATGTAATGTTTCAATGTTCCTTTAAGCTGAGAATTATTTGACTTTTAATTAGCGGGCTGCAACTTACATGGTCTCACACCATAAATATGCAGTGAAGCCAAAATACGAAAACACGTATTTGTTATTTTTTCGGCCCAAAGTGTATCCGGAAACCCAAGCAATTGGTGGCAGATACATGAAAAACACTTTTTGTTCGCCACGTAGAGTTTAGTTACCATCCATGGACACACGTGGAAGATGTTTTGGAATAAATCTTCAATTAGGGTAGATGAATCATAGGAAGAATCGAAACGTAAATATAAAATCATATACTCTTTAATTTTCTTGCAACTTTACTCTCCAATGCGGTCTCTAGACGGTCAATTATATTGAGCAATATTCAATATGGCCCAATTGTGGAGGCGTAAATTAATCGCGTTTTCTCGAGGGCAATTCATAGATGCATGGTCTGGGTTCGTTCCGTGTTATCAGCGGGTCTGGTGTTCTTTGAATTCCGTTATCCGTTTAAGAGGCGTTCGAACATCGAATTGACGGACGGTCGACACCTGCAATGACCCGGGACTTTCCGTGTCGAATGATATTCTAACACCACTGACTGGCTTTCGCGATTGTTTCATGTGTAACCAATAGCAATCGATATTTTGACTGCCAATTGTATAATCAGCCACTCATTGCTGTGCAGCGTTATCTTCTGTGGAAGGCGTGGAAGTCAGCATCAGATAAAATCGAACTTCGGAACGACCATCAGCATTAAATCTTATCAATCAATAATTTTCGTATATTAAAGTATATACTTATTGTTAGATACCATAAGGCACGAGTAGTATCTTTATTCACCTAACTACTTCATATAAATTTATCTCGGCGCATGACAGTACGTGTACAGTTCGGCCATCACGTTCGAACTTCAAACATTCTAAATATGCAAACGGGTCAAAATAAAAAAACATGTAAGTATTTGTTATTTTTCGGTCCTTGAAAACATATCTGAAAACCAATGCAATCGGGGCGGACACCTGAAAACCTCTCCTTATACGGCAAAACAATTAGGCGAATATGCATTCATTAAGAGTAGTGCGGGTACCCCTAAGTAGTATTCATTACTATGAGAATATCAGGCATTTTCTGAGTCAGCAGGAAGCGAAGAAAATATCAAAAAGACTGGAACATATTGTCCCAAATGTTTAAACACATCGAAAATATGCTTGGACTGCTTTAGAAATTAACATGCAAAGTAATTGTAATATTGTATAATTTTGAATCTGTTTATGTTATCTTGACATCCCTCTCAAACCGTGAGAGTGACCCATTTGTGGGTAGAGCGGACCCCGGGGAAACTAATACGTCGCACAGATGTGGGTAGTTAATAATGTTCCTGATTTTTTTATATATTTCGTTTTTCTAGAAATCAATAATCAAATCATATTTTTCGAGAGTTCTCAAAAATGAGTATTTTGAATCTTTTTAAAGAGTATCTGGATTACGCAAAACTTTTATAAGCAATACAATACTATTATCTCAGCGTTTCGATATTTCTTCCTTTCTAAATTTTTAAAAAAGAATTTAAGAACACCTTCAGCAGTTATTAATGTCAAATCTTCTCTATTGATTTGAGGTTTTCTATTGTAATTCTTATTGTTTCTGATATGACTAATACGATCTATTATAAATTGTATATATGATTATACGACCGCGATTAACTAATAATACAGAATTGGAACTAGCTGAAACTTCGTTTCCGAAAATAAATAAGATTTGTAATAATTTTCCTAGACTTTAGTTTCTCGAAAAATACTTGTATTTTCTCGAGAAATAAGAAATAAGCAATTAGACAATTTCACCAGAAATTCTCGAGGAAGAATTATCGTGAAGGAATATTATATCAGTGGTGAATTGTTTTATAATTCCAAGAACTCCTTCAATTTGTGATACAACACCGTATCTCTAAATTCACGAAGATCTGTTCGACAGAATCTTATCGACATTAATCTGTTCGATGCGTTGCAGGTACAGTAATCTCCTGTTATGAGCCCGACGAACGGGGCTGGCGGCGGGCTTATAGTGGGTTGTGGACATGATTCTCTCTTTCGTACCCGACGGCTATTTCGTGTCTGACTCTTTCGTTTCCTCTTGCTCTTTGTCCGGTTCTCTCACTCTCGTCCGCAGGCTTCCAAGAAAAGGTGGGGATAGTCGTCGGGCTGTCAACGGGGGAGAAAAACGGGCTCATAACGGGGAACTACTGTACATAGGTATTACATATATGTCGGAGTCAAAATTTATATAGACATCTGGATCCTCAAATTCTAAGTTAGAACTCTAACACGAGCGGAACGAGTAGTGTCGTACGAAACTCAAAGTTAAGTACTGAAGCAGCCCGTATTTATTTGCCATGAAGCCATTTCGAACGAAACTCTTCTGGAAAATCAGTTTTTAAATTGAATGTATCGATGCCAAATCAATCAAAGCAAAATTTTATTGGTACGCTCTCTTAACTTACAACGAACGGGCAGAATTTCTCTCGACCAAACAGATGTTGTAAATACATATTCTGCTTTCGCTAATAGTTCAGAATAAACCAACCTAAGCCTGCGAAATGACAAGTTTATTATTGCTCTCGTTTATTCGAATAATCCAAACACACGTTTACTCGGCTTTGAAATGTAACCTCCCGTTTAATTAAACTTGTAAATAAATTTATTTCTGGAGGTTTGCGGATGACTCATCACGCACACATTACCACCATTCCTGTCGGTGTTCCTCCTCCACAACTGAATTTGGTCATCAAAATATTCTTCTGCAACGCTGGGAGAGGGACACTATCTCCTACCGGAAAACCGACGTCGGGTTCCTCGATCATTCTCTGTGGAACTCTCGCCGATTACGCATTCCTTCATTTTATACGAACATATTGCCCTACGCAGTAAGTGTGCGTTCACTGTCGCTTCCTCTGCTGCAACGTGCTAAATCGCAGATTGCTTTAACGCTTAATAACCTCACGCATTGCCAGGCGCTTAAATACTGCTGCTTTACATCGCTAGAATAAGGAAAATTTAAGCTTATTTGATTATTCAAGGTAATTATAGTAATTACAGCCACGTGTACACAGTCCTACTAATATAATAAATGCGAATGTGTGTTCGTTACTCAATCACGTCGCAACTACGCAACGGATCTTTCTGAAATTTGGTATATTCATAATCTAGGACTAGGAATAACATATAGGATACATTTCATCCCGATTTCTTTAACCGATCTGAACCAAATTTTGCATAATTACTCTCTAGAATCCTACGGAAAAAAATAGGCTAGTATGAAATCTGAACAACCCACTCCTTCCTCCTTATTTCACTGTCATAATCGAAGTTTTACGCGGGCAACGTTGGGTACTCTAACAAGGGGACTGCACAGGTTATGTAATCGGTTCTGGAATGAGACTGGATTCACATTGTAGTAAACACCTAGTGTTACAAAACCGTAAAGGGTTTTATCAAAAGGGGCCTTCGGTTTCGAGAAATTTGAGTTCAAAGTTTTGCGCGATACTAGTGTTTCATCATTATTTTGTTCCGATAATGATGTTAATAATATACATTATTGCAATAATACTGCACACAAAGTACAAATATAATACAAGTGCAGATATAATATAAATTTAATTGCTTGGTAACAATGTTTGCGCAACTGAAATACTAGTATCGCGTAAAACTTTGAACTCAAATTTCTCGAAAACGAAGGCCCATTTTGATAAAACCCTTTACGGTTTTGTAACACTAGGTGTGTACTACTATGTGAACCCAGTCTCATTCCAGAACCGATTACATAACCTGTGCAGTCCCCTTGTAAGCTAGTGTATAATAAAATCAGTACATTAAGATACAATCCACTCGAATTAAACACGAACATTGCTTAAACTAATCATGGGGCGCGCTATTCAAAAGCTTAATGTTAAAAAGTATACATTAATTCTACTGAAGATATATCTACGATACAAAGTCTTAATAAACTATCTACGATAACAACATTTCATAATGTTCATCAACTACAATACATTGAATACTTTCATTTATTTCATTGCAGATGAAATTCGCTGTAGCTATCTTGGCTGTCCTGGCCGTGGCCAGTCCCCTTTGCGCCCTAGAGATCCCAGCTTCAGGCTCAGGTGCTCTTGCCAAAGATATACAGTACTTGTTCGACCTGCTACCGCTTGATAAGATAGTCCCCATTCTCATGACATTCGCGGCCAACGAAACGGATGTCCACGCCGCCATGCAGATTCTGCAATCCAACGAATTCAAGCTGTTCGTCCAAGACGTAGAAATAATTCCAGAAGTAATGGACCTGCTGAATTACACACAGGAGGCTGGTCTTGACGTCAGAACCCTGATAAACAAACTGACCGAGATCCTGGACCTTGACCACATTTCGCCACTGGTAGCTTCTACAGGTAGGGTTCATAAACGGATTTCTTTCCCTCGTGACTTTTATATGCCGCGTGGTAAACATTTAAACACTCGCTCGATTCTCATCGCAGATGCAGATACAATTCCAGGACTGAAGAACCTGCTGAAATATGTACAGGAGCCTGGTGTTGACAAAATCACCCTTCAAAACAGACTGAAGGATTTCCTGGATCTCGACCATATCAGGACTCTGGGTGATGCCAAGGACGCAGGATGTGGCGGATTTAGTCGTATAGCGCATGCAGTTCAAAGATTAGTACCTAGGTCGGAGTATGCAGATACATTCCAGGAAAAGTTTCAAAACTCTGATGTGTTCAGCAATTTTGTTCGTAAGTGTAGCAAGCTTGAAGTGATGAATATATATTTATCCTATCGCTCGAACGAACACTATGTAAAACTAGTCCAGGTGGTTGAACAAGCTGGCATCTCTGCCGAGGATTGCAGGATACTTTATGGTCTGGTTATGTTGGCCAAAGTTATACTGGCACTTGCACTTTAGACTTTTTGTACTTGTACTCGAATAATGGCGACCGATTTATCTAAATTAATGTAATAAGTACTGTAGCGAGCATTATTCTGACATTATTTTCTTCATATTTCACTGTATCCTCTTTTCCCGCAGTTATTGAAAAAGTCGTCAACTTTTTAATCGAAGGGTATCAGACTTAATGTTTCATTGTCCCTTTAAAAAGCTTACGAGGTTCTAGCCCCTAAATATGCAAAGGGGTCAAAATAAAAAAACACGTATTAAATATAAAATCATATAGGTACTCTTTAATTCCCTTGCAGATTAACTTCAATACAAGTAGAGACATAGTCTATCTGTAGGAATTTTAAAGAGACTATCTTAGAGATACATTTTTGCATTCGTTATCAGTGTTACGTACGCAGATTTATCTTTGACTTTCTAACCCTTTCGGGTGTCTGGAATGCACGTGACCCGACGGGGTCATCGTTTCCTGCAGTGGTGTGATGCAACCAAGTTTTCCCCGAAAACCTAATATTCAATGAAGGCACTCATGCCCCCACTACTTTCTAGCCGAATTTCACCGTATAAAAAGGGCCAGGAATCCACACTCGGGGGCTCATTTCAAGTGTAATACGTTTAGACTAAAGAGGCTTGTAAGATCGAGAAACATTCTTCTTCAAGTATTAATTCAACTTAAACCATACAGCTCGCAGTGTTGCTGATAGGTGTTGTAATTGTTAAACTCTTTGAGACCCCCGCATTTCTCAGTGCGTCAAAACCGAGAGGTGGACTTAGGTACCGCGACAACTAAACTCTTAAACAATTGTAAGAACCGAGCTTATTGAATATAATTTGTTATTTCTTAATCAGAGTTCTTTTATTTGAATCAATCACTATCTGAATTTCCTCTTCGAGATAATCCTACATAGGTGCTCCTTTACCGCTCAAGGTGTACCATATTATAAAGTTACGAGGCTAAATTAACATTCCTAGTGGCTCCCGGGGATACCAGACCCCGGTTCGTCCACGACTTCTACCTTCCTAGTGGCTCCCGGGGATACCAGACCCCGGTTCGTCCACGATTTCCACCTTCCTAGCGGCTCCCGGGGATACCAGACCCCGGTTCGTCCGTGAAACCTATCTTCCTAGTGGCTCCCGAGAATACCAGACCCCGGGTCGTCCACAACATCCAACCTCCTTATAGCGGCTCCCGGAAATACCAGACCCCGGTTCGTCCGCTACTAACAAACTCAAACAACCAAAATCAATCCTCGGCCTCGCAGCCGCCATTCTCATTGCCCTCAGCCTCGGCTCGTAACATCAGCAAGGCACCCTTACAAACATCTTTATTATTTATACTCTTATGTCGTAGATATTCGTTAAATACACAACGCATTAATTTAGTATAGAATATTTCTAATTTAAATAAGAATTTAAGAGCATCTTCAGCAGTTATTAATATAGTGATCTGTTCTATTGTAATTCATATTGGTTCTAATGTTACTAATAAAATTTATTATAAATTATAGATGTGTTTATATGTTTCCGATTAACTAGTAACGCACAATTTGAGCTAACTGAAAATTCATTTCCGAAAATAAATGAGATTTTCAATAATTTTCCTAGACTTAAGTTTCTCGTGAAATACTGTAATTTCTCGAGAAATAGGAAATAAGCAATTATAAAATATCTCGAAAAATTCTTGAGAATTCTTCTCGAGAAATAACACTGAATCAATGGTGCATTGTTTCAAAATTCCAAAAAATCTTTCAATTTGTGATATCGCACCACATCTCTAAGTTTACGAAGAACTGCTCGGCAGAATCTAATCGACATTAATCTATTGAATGTAGGCAGTAGGTATACGCATAAGTCGGAGTACAAATTTATACAGGCATCCTAGCTCCTCAACTTCTAACTTGAGTGGAACGAGTAGTGTCGCAAGAAACTCAAAGGTAAGTACTGAAGCAGCCCGTATTTCTTTGCCATGAAACCATTTCAAACGAAACTTTTCTGTAAAATCAGTTTTTAAATTCCATGTATCGATGTCAAATGGATCAAAGGGTTTTATTCATACGCTAGCTTAACTTACACCGAATGAGCAGAATTTCTCTTGACAAACAGATGATATAAATACGTATTCTGGTTTCGCTAATACTTCAAAATAAACCAACCTACTTAAGTCTGCGAATTAACAATTTTACTATTGTTCTCGTTATTCGAATAATCCAAACACTCGGTTACAATAATTCGCCGTAATAGTCCCGACGCACGGGGCTGGCGGCGAGACAACAACGCGATGCGGACACTATTCCCTTAGAGTAGTATATGCTCTAAGACTATTCCGTGCGGCCGGTGCCGCGAGTGAGAAAACCCAAGAGCCGAGCGAGAGGGAACGAAACAGTTGACACGAAGTTGCCGTCGTCTCTTTCGTTCTCTCACTCTTGACCGAAGGATTCCAAGAAATAGTGGGGATAGTGAGCGGGACTATTACGCATGGTAAAAACGGGACAATAACGACGAATTACTGTATTCGCCTTTAAAATGTTAACTCCCGCTTAATTAAACTTACATTGCACAATTCCATAGCGTCTACGCGTTAATTCGGAAATTTCAAGTAGTTGGATCACTTGAAAAGCAGTTGAGACTATGTCAATTTCATAGAGTATCAAATCATAATCATGTAATAACTCCTAAACTATGCTTGTTCCGGAAATCAACATAGCCGCGCCATCTCCCGACCCCGAACGCACCGGCTTGCGTTTATTTACGGCACAGCCTGCTTGCTCATGTGGAGCGTCGATTACCCGCCCCTTCTTTTTGACTGCTGATTTCGGGGGCATCGCAGAGAGGAACACTATCTCCTACCGGAAAACCGACGTCGGTTTCCTCGATCACTCTCTTCGGAAATCTTGACCATTACGCATCTTTTTACTTTATATGGACACCCTGCCATACGAAGTAAGTGCGCTTTCACTGTCGCTTCAACGCTTAATAATTTCACTCATTGCCAAGCGCTTAGTTACCGTTGCTTTATATCACTAGAATAAGGCAAATTTAAGTTTGTTTGCTTATTCAAGGTAATTATAGTAATTATAACCCCGTGTATATTAAGTATACGAGTATATTAAGATACAATCCAGTCGAATTAAACGCGACCATTCCTCAAACTAATCATCGGGCGCGAGATCCTGAAGCTTAATTCTAATCAGTGCTCATCAATTCTACTGAAGATTTATCTACGATAGCAACATTTCGTAATGCCCATCAATTACAATTCATCGAATTCTACTTTCCTTGCAGATGAAATTCGTTGTAGCAATCTTGGCTGTCCTGGCCGTGGCCAGTCCCCTGTCCGCCCTCGAGCTCCCAGCTTCAGGCTCAGGTGCTCTTGCCAAAGACATACAGTATGTGTTCGACCTGGCACCGCTTGATAAGTTGGTGCCCATCTTTATGTCATACGCGGCCAATGAAACGGATCTCCACGCCGCCATGCAGATTCTGCAATCCAACGAATTCAAGTTACTCGTCCAAGACGTAGAACCAATTCCAGAAGTAGAGGACATGATGAAGTACATACAGGAGGCCGGTCTTGACATCAACACTCTGAAAGACAAACTGACCAAGATCCTGGATCTCGACCACATCTCGCCTTTGGAAGCTTCTGCAGGTAGGGTTCATAAACCTATTTCTTTCGCTCGTGACTTGTACATGCCGCGCGGTAAACATTCAAATAGTCGCTCGATTCTCGTCGCAGGTCCGGAAACAATTCCAGAACTGAAGAACGTGTTGAAGTACGTACAGGAGGCTGGCGTTGACAATATCACTCTGCAAAACAGACTGAACGATTACATGGATTTCAAACATATCGTGCCTGTGCATAATCCCGTGCCCAAAGAATGTGCCGGATTTAGTCGTTTTTCAATAGCATTTGAGAATTTAGTACCTTTGCTGAAGTTCGATGCGCGGTACACGGAAAAGATTCGAAACTCCGATGTGTTCAGGGATTTTATTCGTAAGCGTAACGAGCTTGAAGTTCGCAAAATATATTCAGCCTTTCGTTTGAACCAGCACTACGTGAAAGTAGTCCAGCAGGCTGAAGAAGCTGGCATCTTTTCCGAGAATTGCAGGGATTACTATCCTCTGGTTATGACGGCCAAAGTTGTACTGGCACTTGCACTTTAGACTTGTTATACTTGTACTTGAACAATGGCGACCGATTTATCTAAAATAATGTAATAAATACTGTATATTACACTTCTGACATTATTTTCTTCTTACTTCATTGTATCCTCTTTTCCCACAGTTATTGAGCAAGTCGTCGACTTTTTAAAATAAGGGTATTAGAGTTAATGTTTCAATGCACCTTTAAGCTGGAAGTTATTTAACTTTGAAGTCCCACAGAGAGTTAAAAACCAGACGATAAATAAATAATGCCTGTTGATTAACAATCACTTTGCAAATTATATGTCATCATTAAAATAACGCCCAATCGCTTGCATGCCGATAACCTTGTCGAACCTTCCGATTTGCAGAATATATATAAAATGTACAGTTAAATATTATAATATTACATTAAAGTTGTTAATATTAAGTTAATATTAAATTATAATAAAAATCAACTTTATAGCGAAAAAGCAAAACCCTTGGTGGTCGTGATTACTCGACTGCCGTGGGGTAATCACGAACAGAGTACTAAATATCACAGAAGTCGCACAGAAAGCGTGGCTGTAATGGTCAACTCATAAAAAATTTTGGTACAACATATACCTAATGTATTTTTCAAATTCCTCTTCTTGTGCGTTAGAACAAAATTGCAATTGGTAGGAATATCAAAAAAATAGTAAAAGTCGTTCTTGAAACCTGTTTTGTCTGAGGTATTAATGAAAATTCAATAATCCCTTTTGTAGATTTAAGTTTTATACATGCTGAAAATTTCATCAAAATCGGTTATCGTTGCTAATCTCGAAGGTTCGAGATTACCCCATCCGAATTGTTCGTCATTGCCCGACGACATAAAAAAAAAGAATTTATTTCAGAGGATGGAATCATAATTCAAGCAACGCCTTGGTCACAAAATGTTGGTAAAAAAGGGCTTTAATTCAATTTAAGAAAAAAACAATTGTATCATTAATTCAACAGTAATTACATGTAATTAAAATGGACAAAATATTACTTGAAACATGATGAAAATAATAAATTGCGTTTATCTTGAATAGCATAAGCGTTCTGTACTATTAGCTAGTGGAGAGGGAACATCGTTTTTATTTATTAAAACGCCGTAACATCGCATTCGCGATTAACCCACGATTTGTGTTTACCCCACGCTCCCTATATATTTTGCAAAGTCATTGTTAACCTTCATGCATTATTTATTTATCATGTGGTTCCCAATATAGCCTAATAAGATAACACTTCACGTAATGCATGTACGTATGTGCTGTTATTATGATTCATGCACGTTACTGATTCGTTTCAATGAGTTTTAAAGTCTAAACTTTATATAAATAATAATTTAACACGTTGAATGCCACAGGGGTCATCGGTGACCGGTGATGTCAAGATTTGTTAAAACACATCTAATAAGAGGATATGTCAATACTTATGAATTTTTTAATACTATCACCAGTCCGGAGGTCACCGATGACCCCCAGTAAAATAAATTCATTAAACATGATGATTCACCTTAACTTATAGAAACCATTTAATTAATGGAAACTGCTAAAATGGACTTCAAATTCGATAATAGAGGTTTTATTTCTTTCCAAAAAAAATATAACACATAAAGTATTTATATATGTGAAAGAAGAGTATTCAGAGATATTTCAGCACATACTTATAAAATACAAAAACTGAATTTTAAGGATTGGTGGTGGGGGTAACACGAAAAATATGGATTTCTCGAGAATAATTTTACCCGGTTTTGTAGATGTAGAAAAAAATGCAACTTTTGTTTAAACTTCTTTTCGATATCTCTCACGTTCTCAAGATATTAATATCAATAGAAAATTCTGCATTTTTCAAGGGGTGATTTCACCCCCAAAACAGCACTATGACACCAACAAAAAGTAGGATTGCGTTACGGATGAATTACTCTACTTGCACTCCAAGTTTCATAATTTTCTAAATTTCCGTGTTGTCGAACGTCGCTTTGAGTCACTTGCTCTCGAAGCACCCTCTCACTCCCACTCGCGCGTCCATTGTGATCAATAAAAAACACAACAGTTTATTAGTCACACACTTGCCGCAATTACGCCACGATAAAAAGCCGAGAGGGCCCGGCTCTGAAACCGGTTGTGTAACGTTTTACGGCGTGTAGTAAAAGATGATTCATATCGAGGAGGCACGCATTTTCTGAATGACCTATAGACGCGTGGTACGGCCGTATGTAGCGTGTACGTGCATTCAGAGTTGCTCAACGCCGGGGAACGTTATATCATAGGAACTCTCGCCTCTCGCCGGTCTGTTTCCTTGCTTTTTTTAGATTCCAACGATGATGTCACGTTTCGTACGATCTTTCCTGTCAAAAGTCCCGCCCGCTCCGAGGACACTCGCTTCATCCTTCGGCCAGGGAATGTAGAAGCTGTACACAAAATACGCGTCGACAAACGATAACGATCCGTGAAAAGATTCTCTCTGGATCTCCACCTCGAATAATGACGAACGAAGTGACATCATCGAGCACTGCTCAACACACGACTCACGCCTGTTTCATTGACTGATTCATTCGTGTTAATATACCTTTCTACGTTGGAGAGGAGTCAGACCTGACGGACAGTCGCGAGAAAAACGGCGGTCAATGAGGATATGTTTCTCCTTCGCGGTAATTAAAATGTCGCGAGGTGGTGACTCAAGGGTTCGTAGAATATCGACACCGACATTTCCGGCACGAAAGAGATCTCGAACGCGCGATCCTGCTTCGGACGCGATATTTTTATTAATCGCTCGATGCTGGTCACGTTTCAGCGAGGCTGCAACTTTTTCCCCAGCCGTCCGCGTTGCTAATGAGATTGCTACAGTTTTTGCGCCCGCCTGCCTCAACGCTGGACGGCAGGAAACGCGCACTGCATCGCGCGAGCCGCGATTATCAGGAGATATCAGTGGTCAAGATACGCGCGCTGCCAACCGACGCGTTTAATAAACACGTGTTCTCGGACGCGTGCGTCTTGCCTCTTGAGATGAAAAACTGTGTTGGGCAGGATGAGTATGATATGTAGGTTCGAGAGATCGATTCTTTAATGAAGGGTTGGTGTAGAATAATTCTGTGGGTGAGATGAAGAAGATCCAGTCTTAATGTTTTGCTGTTTTATGATAAATGAAGTTGAGGTTAATATAATGTACAGGGTGTAAAATAACTTGACAACAGAGTTGATGTTACTCAAAAGAAATAGCTTTTAATGTTTTAGGTGATTCTCTAAAAGCAGAGATGGGCCAAATTTGTATTTAAATACAATTTTGGATAACGAAGAAAAGTGAAAATTATTCGTTATTCGTTCGTTAACCCGAGTTGACTTTATTCAACACGACGAATAACATTTTTAAACCTTTATTCGTTATTCGAAATTTTATTTAAATCAAAATTGGCTTAGTTCTGTCTAAAAGAGTCTCCAAATTCTAAAACATGTTGCGCTGTATCGACTCTCAGGTTTCATAACACATGTTACTACGTGTGTAGATTGGTTTCCGTGTTTCAACCAGCGTCAAAAACGGTTTGCTTCGATGTAGAAATCGGTATACCGCCCTGGTTGGTGAGCAAGATGTCAATTTCATGAAACCTGAGAGTCGATGCGTGCATCGCAACATGTTCCAACATCTGGAGGCCCCTTTACAAAGTGCAGTCTCAAACTGCCTTCTTTTCCCCATGCGCGCCGGAACGCACCCCGGAAAATCAACGCAAGTGACCTCAGTTAGTCACGGCCGATTCGTTCCACTTAGCGTCCCGAGAAAACACAGACCCGTATCGCCGACTGCCGACATCCCATGAAGGGGTCCAGTGTGACATAAGTACCATAAACCAATCCCCGGCGCTCTGGCGCCGATAATAAAGTGTCTGTAAAATATCTAACGCCAATTAGTCAAAAGTGTCAATTTCGACATTGGTCCTTCTTCAACCCACCTACAGAATTCATTCCCTCCAAAACGTGCGACTGGTAAACCGTCAATCGTGAGAAATAAAAGTTTTAATATCAAGATGGAATTCAATTTCACTAGATTATACGCATCCCCTTCATTTTCTTCGCGTTTGAGATCATTCCTGCGAGTTTGAGATAAGTATTAAAGTTTCAAATTCTCGCTCCCTTTCCCAGAATGTGGCGCTCTCCCATGTCCTTTTAATTTGCCGTCGTACAAGCGAACAGAATGTGCGTAATTGTAGTATAATTATAATAGTACCACCTCCTCGATTCATTATCTTTATGCATATTCTTGTGTGCCTCAGATAAGAGACAGAGGAAACAGCGTCGTCGTGGCAAGAAATATCCAATCACGGGAATTGCTGTAAACTTGAAAGCGCACTCGACGCACATGCATCACGTGTATCATTATTTCAGTAATGAGAAAAGTTAACCTTCACTACGACGTACGGATGTATTTTTGAGTAACTACGCTCGCTACGACAAAGCAACGAGACTCTTATGATCAGCGCGTTCCCAAGTTCTATTTCTCCCAACAATACGTCTGTCTTCTTTAACGAGCGGAATACTCGGGGAATGAATATTCTCTGCGATAACGTCACCAAAGTCGCGTCACCTTCTCAAATTGAAAGCACACCCTGCGCAACAGCTGTTTATAGTGTTTATACCCCACTTTGCATTGGTATCTAATCATTTTCGAGGTATTCGTCTAATTCAGTGGTGAGCAACTTTTGACTCCTAGTGGGCCAAAAATGGAAAACTGATAGATACCTTACGCGGGCCGCAATATTAAATTAACCCTTCGTTGACATAAATTTCTTCTATCGATCAACTTTAATATATCTGAGTGGCTCACGCCCATTTCAATTTTTGAACGATTGTCATTCTCATCTAAAGAATGCAATTTTTATGAAAAAAGTCATGGGCCAATTTCAAGGTCTCTAGAATGTTATCTACTAGTTCTTTTATTGAAATTTTTTGACAGTTTTTATAAAAAAAATTCTAGATTACCATTTGTCGAGAAAAAGCATAGAGAAAATGAGAATTGTAACTTTTTGAAGTTACATTGAAAATGTTGCATTGAAAAATTGTAACTTTTACAAACTTCATTATTAGAAGGTAAAACTGTATAGAGATGTTGTTCAGACATAATACTTTGAGAGAAAAAATATTTATTTTGCAGGTACAGAGCGTCAAAGTAAGGTTATGGGTGGCTCACACCCAGAGTGTCAACGAAGGGGTTAAATATAGTAATCAAAGAATTTTAATTTATGGGGTGAAATTGTTATTTTTGACAAAGATTTAGGTTGGGTTGGAAATTTCAGATTAGTTTTGAATATTACGTTAGACTTGCAATAGTCTTGTTCTGTTTTTCTTTTCTCTTATTTTGTTTTTGCAATAAAGACGCTTAATAATAATAATAATAATAATTTCCAATGGCGGGCCGCAATTCGGTGGCTAAATAGATTTCGAACCCCCAGCATTGAAGAGTAAGTTCACCCCAAAACATGAATTCCCACCGCTAAGAAGAAACCTAGGTTCTTGTATCCAATATTCTTAGGTGCTCTACCTGTATGGCGAGTTTCATGAAAATCGGCGTGTAACAGTTGGGCGATGTTGCTTGTTAGCTCGATAACTCTATACGTAATCGCGCCCGTATCGTGCTGTACCAAGAAACTGTCGCCGGGGTATATTACACTGTTAGATACAATCTGCAAGTTTCTCGCCTCGATTCTGGCGGGCGGGAGAGAGTAAGGGGCGAGAAGGAGGGTATGGTCGGGCGGCGGTAATCAATCCAATTTTCCCTATCTTACAGCGCGGCGCTCCGCTCTGCCGGCAATCTGCAGATAACCGAATCCATCAGACGTGAGGAAGCATGTCGATCCATTAATTCGTGCATCGAATGCAGGAGCCCGCGCGACTCCCCGCCGAGCGGCTCGCCCTTAATGGAGCGCCGGTTATCGGTGAAATTTCCAATAAGACTCGAGAATCCCCGGGGGGTTCGCGTGCACGCGCGGAACTCGAAGATCGTTTTGACGCCGCGCGTCGCCGGACAGAGCGTTAACGGTAATGCGCCAATAAAAATGCAAACTACGGATCCTCCTTTCGGCTGCTGGGAAGACACTCGTGGCGACCACGCAGACGTGCCCTCCTCGGGAACGATGGGATCGGGGCGCGTTCAGATTGAATACGCGCCGCTCCACTCGCGCGGCGAGGTGCTCCAGAGACGGTTCGCCGGAGTGGCTGCGAAATAAGCATCACGAGTGGTGCGACAATGCGGCTTGCAGCTCTCTTTCCCTTGGTCGGGTATCTTGGGGGTGGGAAATTTTGTAGACTTCCTTTGGGACGTATGTTGACCAAGGGAAAGTGAAATTTGGTGTTTTGTTATTTATTTATTTATTTATTCATTTACGGGACAAGCCTATTAAGAGATTACATATGTTCAACTGCGGCGAAACTGATTGATTTTAGGATTTTTTTAGGGGTATTTAATAAAGAAAATAAAACAAAATACTTATTACACATGTTTTATTAGTAATTAGACCATAGTGCATGAAAAGATTGACTTACCATAATTTTTGTATTAAATTATTTATGATATTTTTAGATTCTTTAGATCATTGCAGAACAATGGTCAGCATGATGTGTCCTTTAAACACTGATGGATCTGAAAAATAAAATGATATCCGTGTAAAATAATGTTGCTATTATGGACTGACAGACCAGAATTATTTTTTATATACAATGCGTTTAACTTTAAAATGACACAAATTGTTTATTTCTTTAAATTAAAAGATTTTAAAGTTATAGCTACTTAGGTAATGCCTCTCGCAAGCAATAGGGGAAAGGGTTGGTTGATGGATTAACGAAACAGAGATTAAGGCGACCATTAACTTACTTGTAATGTCAAAGTACTTCGACTTGAGTCTAATGGTCCCAACAGCTACCACTAAACACGAGAACTGTACTTAATGATGAATAATGATTTGCATTTTGGTTAATAGCTTCTCCTCGACTTATTTTCCCAGGTACTATTAAAGAAAATGAGGTATACCTATAATTTCTACATCGAATAAACTACTATCAACGAAGAATCTCGCGATAATCATCACGCGGGGCCTTCGCCAGCCTCTAGAATCGCAAAAAAGATACACCGCAAACAGCATCTCGACACACCACTGAAACCGATGAAATGATCATCGAGCTGCCTGCGCAAACGATTCGCCCGGAAGATAATACATCAATCAGCGGTTCAATTAGCCGCGAAATCGGAATATGGAAGAGAATGCAGTTAATAGCTCGTCTAGCTGTACCTACATCGTCTGTACTGCGGCAAAGCTGTTACTGTAAAAGTATCTTAAGCCTATTTCAGCCGAGACAGGTATCCTTACTAGCTGACGACTCAATTGTCCAGCGAGGGTTTAAAAGGAAAAGGTAGAAAAGTGTCTCCACTGCGAGGGAATCGTTCCTCTGCCTGACAATGCTCGACCACACGAAAGAAGTACTGCAAACTTCATGCCCTCGGACTGAAGACATTTTCCCATTCACTCCCTTCAGATCGGTTTCCAGCAGGATGGGAGATGGAAGCATCGTTCCCTACAGTCCATAAATTCCAACAGTTTACAATGTCACAAAACAAAGAGAGACTCACTCTCAGCACGCGTCCACCGAAGTCGATATTACTATTCATTTAGCATAACGTGACAAACACGGCAAACCTCTTACGCCGAGGCTAGTACGAAATCTCGTGTTAGTGGACACGCCTGTAAAGTGATACCAGGCGATTCCATGGCAGATGGCCTGAAAGACTTTTGCACAGTGGTGTACTCACCGCGACCCGATACGCGAGCGCATCGGAAACGGCCGCATAGTTGCATGAATCAAAGCAATTATCGTCGTCGCTCGTTTCCCCTGGCTGGTGCGCGAGCACGGCCGCTTCAGGAATCTGTGCTCCGTACTTTTATATTATTATTCCAGCTCGTTCCACGCCGGTATAACGAACCGCGGGTCGCAAAGGCACCGCCGCGATAAAGAAAGTAACCAGGCAACGCCGCCATGGAACCACGAAGAAAAAGACGCGGCCAGGGGTGCGTTCGCTGCTCCCAGCTGCCCGCGAACGACGGATGCGAAGAGGGGACGCTCGCCTTACTGCCTTACCTCTCCCTTAATTAACGTCCGTTAACCCTGCCTGGAAAGGATCTCCTAGTCCTCTCAAGCCTCCGTCTTTCTCTACTGTCGCCTCTCTTCCAACGCGAGGACAGAAAAATGTATACGATAAGCTCTGCTGAGAGTCTTTGGGATCTGGGAACTAGGAAGCTCTGCTGAATTTGGGGAATTTAGGATGCGTTGCGCTGAGCAGAGTTGGGCATTATTCGAATAAATTTTTATTCGAATAAGTTTGAATAAGATTTGCGAATAAAATTAATGTATTCAAGAATAACTAATTTTTTATTCGAATATTTTTCGCTGTCTTGAATAAAAATTGATTAATTCGAAGATTATTCGACTAAAAATTTATTTAAAAAATGCCCAACTCTGCCGCTGAACCGTTGAGGGGTTCAGATAAAGCAAAGGTGATTGCACGCGATAAAAGTAGATTTCGAAGGTATCTGAGAAAAGGAAAAAGAGCAGCACTGGTTTTCAGATATACTCCCTTCAGTATTACACAGATTTAAACCCTTGCATACTAATAATAATTGTCTATATTTATATCCATCTTGATTAAGTGAATTAAGAATTCAGTGAATGGAGATTCCCATTTTTCAAACATTCCAGTCGCATCCAGCGCTGATAAATCTGATTTGCATTTGGAAAAAGAGCGGCGAGGGAAGTTCGGTGCGCAACAGTGGTTACTTCCGCTTGCCGGCGTCCATCCGCGGCGAGTCGTAAAAAGACGGTATCATAATGAGGGCTTATTCAGATTTTGCCCTTAAATTCATTCGTATCGCGTGATTACGGGATTATCCGGGGTGGACTCTGCTTCCTTTTGTAGGGGACAACGGATTTATAACTCTAATGCCGGCAATAGAGTAGCATTAGCCCCGACGCTGGTTAACCCGCGGTCCTAGCCGCGGTAATAGAGATTTATAAATCTCGCTGGTCGAAGTACCATGCTAGTGATGAAATCTTAGTCACTCGCCAAGGGCACTGCTTACTTGTAGCATCCCTTACTCCGTTTCTTGCACGCGCGTTTCTCTTCTTTGGGAATATTCAGCATTGCAGCAAGGTTCAGCCACTTAACTGGGACTACTTGGTAGACCAGGTAGACGACAAGTCGCGATAGCCGAGGTAATTACGTTGCGTCGCTATTAGAATGCAACTGACATTTCACCGTTATGCATTACCGATGGTGCAAGATCGTCTCCTCTTTGGTAACACTAACATAAGTAGATATTAATTATTAATCTACTCGTAGGTATGCATTTCACCACCATGCGCGCGACTGTGTATTTTTTTAATGTCGAAGGTGATTGACACTCATCACACTTGGATCATTAAAAAAATCATGTTAGTGAGTACATAGTTTACATCTGCAGGCGTCGATGTTTTACGATCCTTTTCAGGCCAAAAGACGAAGTTTCCACGGATTCTGCCTACGTTCCTTTTCGTATTGAGACACGCAAGAGTTAGACCGCTGTAATAGGCCTGCTTAACCTACCTACACTTTGTTCCGAAGATCGTTTCAGCATTCGCAATTATCGACCACGTATCGCAATTAACTCCAAAGATTCTTCTATTTCGCCAGCAATGCCTTCCAAGGAGCCCGAACAATTAAGAAGACAACTGTAATGAGAACACGCATGTAACACCATACACGGTGAAAAGTAGCCTCGTGGAAACCGTCCACTGCCTTAATCGACGTTCGCAGCGTGCTCCAAAACGGAAAGCATAAATGCAGAATCGAATAGGGAGCTCTAAATATAGCTAACGGCTAACCTTTGATATTAAAGCGAACAGCAGAACTTGCGTCAAGGGAATTACTTGGAATCAATGCATAGTGACATTGATTTACAATAAAATTCTCAAACCATCCAGCTGCTTAATTGACAGTTCGCTCTCGTTAACAATTCTATCAGTTTCTATTTATAAAGCACATGTTCGACAACGCAGATTACGTTAACCAATGTGGAGAAGCCAGACAGACCGCGGCTGGAGTTGCAACACAAAATACGTATCGCTGGGAATAATTCGGGATTCAGTAATGTTGTTAACTATCCAACGAAATCGTCCAGCACCCCCAGCTTCCCGAAATACAGCATCGCCGACGAGCGTGAAGTTTCCGGGATTCATCTCATCGCCGGGGAAGCGAGGCAGATACATTTCTGCGCGGGACAAGTTACAAAACGTTCGCTTGCACGCACGCACACACGTCGGTTTTGTGATTAATTACGCGCGCATGGTTTCGTGCGAGCACGTACAAATGCCGAGGCGCGGATAAGTATGAATTTGCGGCGAACAATCGAAAATTCCTGCTCGACGAGCTTCGATCCTGTGTCATTAACGAACGATGCGTGCTTCGGTATCCGCTTAGTCGGACGCACGGCTAATAAGTGACAATCACCGCTTCCGCTGCTTTTTATGGCACGCGATGCTCGCGAAGGTGGTCGATTTACTCGATACGCGAAGCCGATACTTAAATTATGCTGTTGATGTCGACATCGCGAGTGCGGGGCATTAATCTTGAAAGCTAAGAGTAGCTGTATTAAACCTTCGTGGTCACACGGGGTGTAGTGCAACACGGGAGTAATTTTCGAGCTCAAATGTCGTGGTTTTACGACTTTCAAAAGGGATTTATCGCGGAAAAATATTGCTTCTTTCCAGAACCGTGGAAAATCGCTCTTGTTGAACTGTAAATTTCATCAGATGAAAATTTGTATTTCTAGAAAATGACAATTATTACTCAAAAGTTAGAATATTCAAAAATACGAAAATGGTAACTGAAAAATGAGTTTTTCAGTTTAAATCAATTTTTCATTATAAAAATCAATTTTTCATTATAAGAAGGTGAGACCACGGAGGGTTAAGGAATGGTTGTGCGTTCTTTACCCTTTCTTTTGAGGAACGTTTAGGAATCCTAGAAAATTGCATACAGGGGAACTTAGCAGGCTTCTTTGTCGATAGAAAATTGCAAGTGCAATATATTGCAATATATAAATTAAAATATCATTCGAAACTCAAAAGTTTTTAAATTCTTAGCAAGGCTTTACATTAGAGAACTATAGTTCTCTAATGTAAAGCCTTGCTAAGAATTTAAAAACTTTTGAGTTTCGAATGATATTTTAATTTAATGCGACTCGAGATTAACGTCTCATGTTTCGAAGCGATTCGAAGAGTCTTGAAGTCCATCGCTGAAGGTACACTTAGGAAGTTCTATTCTATTGTATCTGCCAGAAATGGTAATTCAGTAATTTTATTCCGAGTCCGTGCAAAAACGATTACTCATATAATTGTAATGCAATTTGCTGCCACCGTACTTCCTTCACACATTACGTGCTTGGTGTTATTTACCTACGTTCCCTGTTTTACAGTTAAGCAAGGTGATTTTTCAGCCACTCGATATTCACACGTTCCCGTTCTCGTTACAATGGCCGCGCTAATCGTTAGCTTCGCACACAGCCAGTACAAAAGGCAGATCGTCGAACAACGCGACGGACTTTCGTCGACGAACTTATCGAGACAACCCATTGTGCGTATTTGCCCCATCGAACGCAGTCGACTCATTGTCCCACCTTCATTGGTGAAATTAACGGGCAAACGAAGTCTCTTCCGCGCCGCACCGAACGCTGCGTCGAAATCTATCCTGTGTACCTTGCTTACCTTTATTCATTTAAATCGCATTCGAAACATATTAACTTATGCTTCCACTCTAACCGAGCAAATAACCTTTACTTAGGCAATTAAAAATTCTTTTTCATGCGTCAATTATATACCAGAGTTGGGCATTACTCGGATAAAAATGTATGTGATTAATCCTCGAATAAAAATTTCGAACAAAATGAATTTTATTCGGATAATGGCCAACTCTGATATATATTTACCTCATTGCCATCCAATTTCCAAGGAGTCCAACAGAATCTACTTGTAAAATATTAACATAACGTAGATAATCATCGCTCGATTTGAACATGCAGTGTCTTTGGGAACCAGAATATGTAGAGTAGTCGTACCAATTATCTCCTAGCAAAAGTTACAGCGCTGTTAATTGAATAATAATTTATATTCTTATATTTCTTCTAACATATGTTTGAATACCTACTAATTCAGTTCATGACCGATAAATTTTAGTATTTGTTTTTTTAAATATAACGAGTGGTGATATTATGAACACGAGCTACAGTAGCGGACAAAAAGTTATCACTTTTTCGAACCACCCTACTTCTATTACTGTTCAATATCAAAACAAAACTGCGGTATGTGCCTAATATACATATTCTAAAAGAGAACTAAAAGCTCTATAAAACCCAGTTACAGTTGAATTTATTTAACTAACAAACAAAATCCCTATTTAACATTAAGCAAGACAACACACTTTTAAAGCCAACAAAAGTTACCGCTTTTAAACATTATTAAAAAAAATCTAATATTTTGTGAGGGACACCTTTTGCTTTTAGGACAACCTAAAGACTTACTGATCGTGGTAACTTCTTTGTCGACCCCAAAAATGTGTTACCCTGTTCAATGGCATATAACACTTTTGTGTATTTGTTAAATAAATTCAACTTTAACTGGGGTTCATACAGCTTTAAATTCTCCATCAAAATATGCATATTAAGCATACCACAGTCCCAAATTTATGCTAAAAAATAAGAAAAATAGAACAAATCGAAAAAGTGGTAACTTTTTTGTCCGCTAGTGTATATTGCATAGGTACCTTCACCCTACAGTGGATTTCGGGAAGATTGAATCGTTCCTTTCTCCCTTTCTCACCAGATCACATAGCTTAATCGTAATCGTCTGAAATCGCAATTACTCCAAACTCCAGTTATCTTTTCAAACCTATACCTAATACAGTAAAATGTCAAGCTCAAAGTTGGCCTGTAAGGGCCGATGAACGATTAAGCGATAGAGCAGTCTAATTGGCGAATTTGTTCGCCAAGTATCTCGTTTAAAACCGCTTATTCCCCGCGCGCGGCACGCGAGGAATGCCGGATTCATTAACGAGTGCGAGCCCAGTCGACAAAACGAGTGACCAGGAGTCCTCGGTCGACTAATTCTAAGTAAATATTCCATAGCTGGCCGAACAGGGGTGGAAAATAAATGTATCTGTGTCGATATTTATGCGGCGGCGCGTGCGTCGAAAAACGAGCGTGCACCCTCTCGCCCTCAGCGGGCGGAGGGGGTAGAAAATACGAAAAAGAGCAACGGGGAACGAGCATGCCCGTAAAAGACGGATAAAGCCGTCATACACCCCGTCGAAATAAATGTCACGAGTTAGTTACTGCCCGTAAAGTGCACCGCACTCGTTGTTCAGCGTGCCGCGAACTTAGCGTTCCTCGTTACTCATCTTCCTCCCTCCCTCTATCCGCGGGCGCGCTTTCATTTCGTAATTTATGCCGCGTTTAAACGTGGATTTTTACGCGCCCGCCCGGCAACACCTGTATAATTGAATTTAAATGGAGCTGCCGCTGTTTCCGGCGGCGGGAGCGGGGCCGTTTTATCTTAACCGCCGCGGCGTGCATCGCGCTGGAACATCGTCTCCGCTCGGCAATTAGAAATCACTGGACCCTCCGTAGCGATTACTTTTATTCTTCTATCGCGGGTTACGCCGAGCTGTAATTCCATTCCAGCGCGGCGGCGTGTGAACGCGCCTCTCGTTTACGACTGCAAATATCCCGCAAACTTTAAGCTCGATTTGTTCAATAAAGAATTCGCAGAAGCCACAACATCAAAGGAAGGTCAATTCTATGGCCCCGGGATCGACAATTTCCTGCAAGTTCAACAAAAAAAATCATCTCACTTTAACCTGTACCTTGAACTTTAAACGCTGTTTTCTCGAAACTATATTTTTAAATCGGTGCCACTGGTATTTCAAAAACCACTGATCCAATTTGCATTAAACTTAGCACGATTATTTT
Source organism: Andrena minutula (assembly GCA_929113495.1). Taxonomy (NCBI): domain Eukaryota; kingdom Metazoa; phylum Arthropoda; class Insecta; order Hymenoptera; family Andrenidae; genus Andrena; species Andrena minutula. The sequence continues at coordinate 71,712,425 of OV815993.1, read as the reverse complement.
TCACATCAATATCTAAGTAGTCTTTATCATACTGATTTCTTTTTAAAAGCCACAGTTTGTTTTCAATCATTAGAAAGCTGATGAAATTTCTCTCAGAAATGTTCTCTTCTGCTCTTCTGACCTAACCCTTTATCATATGAAGCATATTTTAAATTTTGTAACATTCCAGTTGATTAAAAATACCAGCGTAACAGAAGTTCCTCCATTCGTTGTTTCGTTACGGCATTTCCCACCCCCATCTCCCCTTCGATCGTGTAATCAAGTACCAAAGGCTGTGTTTACTCGGAGAACACAAAGTTTCGAGTTGAAAGGGAGTCTCTAGGCCGGCGCGCATAGCTGGAAGTTCGAGGTGATTCTTTGACATGTACAATAGCTCGTAATGACGGGTTACGTGGCCGCGATACGCTGGTGGACGGCATTCCTTAGCGCGTGACTGCCTGCGGAAGTCAGGGGTGCAGGTCGCGTCCTCCGCCGGCTTATTTGCACGCGCACCCTCGATATCCGCGGCAACGGATGCGACGTGTAATGACGAGCGTTTCGCTTTACCACGGAATAAAGTATCGGGGAACTGGCGGCACGGCAACTTGAGGATTTCCTGGTCATTCTTTCTCAGCTGCTGTCCCTGCTCGCGGCGTGTTTCCCGTTGCGCCGATCGCGCGGCCGTAACGGAATCACGGACTCGTCCTTCGGCTAATTAGACAATGCAAAAATGCTGGAACCGCTTCGGCAACGTTGCCCGCTCACATGCCCCGACAAATGGCTTGTCGTTTGCCGCGTAGAATCCGCGGATTCGCTGCAGGCGAGCATAAACTTCCGCTTTTAATGCCGTTAAGTTCGTAGTGGGGAGCTTCGAGTAGACAGAGCGCCGCTGGTAATTAGGAGGAAGGGGGGGGGGGCGTAATTGCAAATTTCTAGCGTCGATTAGCATATTGCGTAGCGGCGGCGGTTATTAAAACGTATTAAACGAGAGGAACGAAACTGTGTTTAATGAGCCCCGGCTATGTATTTACAAGTTCCCCTTTCTTTTTCTCCTGCGCGCGGGATATTATCCTGGCGGTGGTAACGGGGGTGGGTTTTCAAGGTGAATTATTATCGCACACCGTCTGGCTTAATGAAGCAAGGATTCCCATTCAGGGTTCTTCAGGACGTAGTGGAACACGAATAGATCATCCGGTTGCTGGCTAATTAATCGTACCGGACAGAATGGATGTCGAGAGAAACTGTGGCATTCCCCTGCTCTACAAATACCATTTGAGATGCGCCTCTTCTGGGGCGCTCGATACACCGATACGCTCCCCTTTGAAGCGTTTCCCATTTGAAATCACACTTTTTTGAAGTATGAAAGGGACTTTCAGCGATATTTACACGCACGCGAGGTATGAATTACAATCGCATACACACAGGTTGTTGCGAACAATGAGGTAATATAACGGATGCGGCCCCCTTTCAGGCTTTCGTGGATTTTCATTTTCTGCGTGGATCAGAGTTTACACTCGGCGGCATTTCTATGAGCCGGGAATTAAAACAGCAAACGCAAGTGAGACGCGGTTAGTTGTCGGGCAATTTCGGGGAGCGGAGGGTAGCGGAACACCGGCGATAATCGCGGAAAGTGATACGACCTTTGGAATTACGCGGCGGCTCGCTCGCGCGGAATCGATACGGGGGGCATTGGCGAGTGCCAATATTAACGATCACCAAAATATGCCGGTAAATATTTGGCGAGTATGCCGTGCCTCGTTCCGCTCAAGGATATCGCGCGCGTTTCCGGAGGACAATCCCGCGTACCTACCTATACGTGCGCGCGTGTGCAAGCGGGCCGGAGTGTGCACGCTGAAGCGCGATCGGCTTTCGGCGACTCGGCGTCAGAACGGCGGATGTCGCTGGTTGATTCGAACGGAACACGCCAGAAGCGATTTCGACGGGCTTCCACGGCGTAATTGATTCGCAACGGTTATGTCACAGCGATGAGGAAACCGGTTCGCCGGTCGCCCCGATCGCTCGACTACGCCTCTTCCAAAAGATGATTGCGTTATGCAATCGGTCATGCGATTTCGCGTCCGACGCGGGACTGCAGCTGGGTGTTCTGGTATCGTCGAGCTCGTGCTTATCGAACACACGGGTTTCAGGTTACTTGGGAATTTCATGGACTTTGATTCGTGACTTGATGTTTAGTGTCTTTTGGAAAGGGTGTAAGTATGTTTAGGGATAATTGAGAGTGGAATAGATGGATGAAGAAAGAGCTTTTAAGGGAAAAAGGGCATAGGGATAAAGGTAAATAGGGATATAGGGATAGAGAACTCTAGAGAAATAGGGGGATAGAGGACTAGAGAAATAGGGGAATACAGGACTAGAGAAATAGGGGAATATAGCGTAGGGGCATGAGGGAATAGGGGAATAGAGGATTAACGACATAGGGGGATAGGTCCTAGAGGCGAGGGAATAGGAAAATAGACGAATATATAACTAGAGAAATAGGGGGATAGAGCATAGGGACATTAAGAAAGAGGAGAATAGATAATTAACGAAATAGGGACATAGGACATAGGGAATAGGGAAATAGAGAACTAGACAAATAGGGGAATAAGGAACTACAGAAATAGGGTGATATAGGACTAGAGAAACAGGGGTATAGGGCATAGGAGCTTGGGGGTATAGGGAAATAGAAGATTAGAGAAGTAGAAGGATAGAAGTTTGAAGAAATAAGGGAACAGGGACATAGCGAAACAAGGGAACAGAGGAATTTAGAATTGAGGTAATATGGGAACAGAGTGTACAAGACTATGAGGGCTTGAGGGCATGAGATCATGGGAGTAAAGAATATACAAGCTTGAGAGCATGAGGGCATAGGGCCACGAGGGCACAGGGACACAGAATACAGGGGAACAGAGAAATAAAGTGACACCCTCACCGTAGGAAACCCACATACACCGCGCGATTATTTTTAAACCGAGGCTAGAGAGATTAACTGGAGAACTGACCTCATCTTCGTCATGAAAGGAAACCGCACTTCCTGGTTGTTACGGGAACAACGGCAACGCGACTCCAAGGCGGCTCATCGATGACTACCGCGAGGAAAGGCGAAATAAAAATAACGCGTTGTCTCGGGGTTGCGACCTGCTGGCCGTGTTTGTTCGGCGCGTGACGCCGCTCTCCTTGCGCTCACGCGCCGCTCGAGAAGCATGAATGAAACTGCAGTTACGTAAATGCGGGCCGCGCGGCCATGGCGTAGCACGTTGCGCAATTAACTCGTAAGAAGTGTGTCGAGCCGTGCAATTAAGGGGCGCCGCGGTAGTTAGCGACGATCGCCCGCTTCGCCGGCTGACTTTAAAAGAAATCATCTCCTGGCTGAAAGCGGCGGATAAGGCCGCGCGAGGTCATGAGAACCGCGATAAAGGAGAATAAAAATCCGATTTCTGCCAGACACCAGCGAGCTCTGCGCGTGCTCGCTGTATTTCATTTCCTCTGTAACTGCGCTATCGATCTTGACAGTGTGCCTAGAAATATACGTGAATTGTGCTTAACTGTTATCGATGGATAGTCTTCGGTGTCGTCGAAATAGCGTAGTAACGATTTCTTCGGTACTCTGCCGTTCTGATTTAGTCTAATTGCAAGTATATCAGGCACCTGTCATTCGTGCCAGCGAGAGATGAATTTAGTTCGTTGAAAATAGTCCGAGTAGTATCGCGATTTAATCGGAACGAGCTATATTCAGATTAAACTCGAGAATAATAATAATTCAGACATGCGTTTGGTCACAGATCAAGTATATCTTATAGACGTAACATAACTGAATTATGTATAGTTAACGCTATTTCAGAGTAACTGAAGCATCAGATATAGACAGTACGATGGGGAATGATTTTCGTCCGTGAAAGAGACAATTTCCCAGAACCAAGTAGGTACTCCAATTCAACCTCAGCTCCTCTGCCTCCTGTTCTTCCCACAGACATGACGAAAAGTCGAAGCCAGACTCTTCGATCCCAGATCGTAGGGAACAACAGGAGTCATGTAATCGCGTTGGAGCATTTTCCCAGGCGATTATCGTTCGCAAGGATACCGCAAGCGTAACTCTCGTGGATTACGCGCCGCCGGGAACTCGGTGCAGTAGAATACTCCAGTCGTATAGCAGACGCTTCGTCTTCCTAGATTCCCGGTCCTCGGATCTCTAGAATCGACGTTGCCTTAGCCTCCAGCAATATCTTACCGCTATCAAGCCGAAACTCTTCGTTCAAATCCTCTCCAACCCTTACCGCGTCACGCTTCAACTTTCAATTTCCAAACAGTATTTTAAACGAACCGCCATAACAGAAATTCGTGAAATCCTTCCGATTTCATTAGTTACAAAATAACGAACTCCTATAAAACGGTGAATCTGTATCGGCATCGGTTTCAGCGAAGCAAAAAAAAAACTGGGTGGTTTTTAATTACACGCCAGCAGTATCGCGCAGAAGATTATCGCATCGGCATTCGGCGAGCCGTGGCATGAAATTTTTGCAATAATTTCCACACATCCCCGATTGAAAATTCGTGGGCAAATGGAGAGCGGCGTGACCGGGAGGATGGGATCGGGCTCGTTTGAAATTTATCAATTTCCATGAAACGTATCGATGATATTCGAAGCGACGGCATCCCGCGGACCGTTACAATGACCATTCTCATCGTATTACTGTCGGCGGCTATGTAAACGTAGGTAAGTACTTACCTAATATCGCCGGGCGACTGTTCGGGCTATTAGCAATTACGGCTAATCTCCCAGGCGATCGCTTAACAGACCTTCCAGTATTATTACTGGAAATCCGTGCAAAGGACGCGGGCTACCGATTCGCTCCCGGCCTTATTGGATTACGGTAAGTGCGCCGACACATGCACTTATTCGGGTAATGATTCTTTGTTGCCCCTTGCGTTCAGCGATTACGTAATCCGCGGCTGCCGGATATTTCGATCGTCGTTACGAAAACATCGATTCACAATGCGACGATTCCGCGGCGGAGATAAATGGACGTTGCGCGCAATCGGGGCAATGAATTGCATTAGAACCACCATTACGCGAACACCCGTTACATGAATCGTTCATTGATTCTGCTAGTGAAGCTTCTTGTATAGCTGTGAAAATTAATTCGGATTATAATAATTAGAGAGGGAGGAGAGAAGAAGGATGAAGGAGGATTGGAGAGGAGGAAGGAGGAGATGGTGAAGGAAAAGGTGTGGAGAGAAAGTATTGAGAAAAAGTTTTCGACGATGGAAGAAATGGTTGGGAGGGTGGAGGAGATGATAGAGAAGATTAAGGAAAAGGACAAGAAGAATGGGGTAGTAAGAAGAAGTAGAGTAACGTAGAACAAGAATGAGAAAAAAAGAGTCACAACAAAACAAAAAAGGGAGGGGAAAAGAAATAAGGTGGAAGTAAGAGGTATGGGGTAAGGGAAAGGCGATGAAGGAGGAAGTGAAGAAAGTGGGAATGGATGAGAATAACGGAGGGAGGGATAAAGAAGGAAACAAAGATAGGTAGAATTGGAAGAGATGGGAATGGAACGATCTTGGCAAAATTGACAGGGAGAGACGCAAAAAGAAAACTGATGGAGGCCAAGAAAAAACTGAAGGGCGGGAGGAAGAGGATAGATAGATGATGACCTCAGAGCGGAAGACAAGAAGAAGTTGAGATGGATCTAATGTGAGCCAAACCCTGAATTATCTCGCAATTCTCCTCACCACCCTAAATCACCCTGAATTCACTTACCTCAAAGAACGTTTCAAAAGAAAAACTCGACAGAACACGAGTCTCCCGTGAAATTTCATTGCGCGTAGGAACGCATCGTATTACACACCCGACTCATTAGCGAGGCCCGCGCTCGTAGCGCTTCCCCGCGCGGCGCTCAATATTTAACGAAATATCGGTTGCAACCCCCGTCAGCGCGCAGCCCTCGCTGCTCGGGACACAATGATCCCCTGGAAACTGGAAAATCCAATTTCTGGGCGAAACGGTCGGAAAATCAGATCCGCAGTCGTAATCAATGATCGATGCGTCATCGCGGAGGGATGAATACTTAAACGCGGTCCCCGCGAGAGGAGAGCCCGACGGGGGCGGCGCGGAGGTAGCGGAGGAACGCGCAGCGTCCGACAACTAATTAGTATTTTGACGTGGACACGCGGGATCTCGCGTATCGCGCAATGGAGCCGCGCGCGCGTCAGGGTAAACGCGAATCCGATACGACGCCGCTGAACCCCTGCGCTGGCCACGCTGTCGGACCTATTTGCAAATTGCTTTTCCCTCGACTGGTTGACCCCGCCGATAAACGCGGACGCGCTCCCAGCGCGGGGTGCGCTCGTCTGACGGGGAGCTGCGAAATCGCGGCCGCGAGACAGAATCGATGACGAGGCTCGAATTCATCTCGTCCCTCCCGCCGCCAGCCTTCTGTCTACCCTGCGCCGCGTGCACGCATTATTTCTGATAGCGTCGCGCCGAGTCAACCCTCCCGAAAGATGAATCGCGTCGCGATTCGATTCGGAAGCTTCTCTCGTCGGGGAGGATGCTGTTGCGTCGCTGTGAGAATCGAGGAGATCGAAGAGGTGAATTGATGGCGGATTCTCGAAGCAAGTGGCCTCTCAGAGATTATACCGTGGGTGTTGTTCATCCACTTGGTTTTGGCTTTGTATAATGTTCGGATTAAACAGCGTCCCACTCAATTCTATCGGCGCGCCATCGATACCGAAGGTTATAAGTTACAGGCGACGAGAGGTTCCCGCTAGTTCCGCCTCCGGCACTAAATCCCTTCGAACAGGGAATCCATCCACATCCAAATCGCCCCGGCGTCTAAGGCTGAGCTTGTTAGGTAAGCCTTATTGATGACTCCAATTAGGTGGCTCCGGATAAAGGGCGCAAACGATCTTCTTTTTCTCTCCTTTTCTTCCCCCGACACGTCGCAGGTCGCCGGCGTAGTTTGGCCTGGTTTAGATAACGGGCGGCGTTACCGAGCATCTAATCCAGGTGAAAGAAGACTTCCACTCGCGCTCGCTCCCTTTGAGCCGGCTGCACGGCGTTCGTAACCTCGGCGAACAATTTGTCTGCAAACTACACAACGTCCCCCGCGGTGCCCCAATTCTTCTCTCTGGCCATTTTCAGATTGGAGACCGCGGCTATCCGCAAAAGACCACAATTCCCCGGGATTAAGCGGAGGAATCTTATTTGCTCTGTGTAATAGGGGAATCGCCGGGTTGACACTTTATTTAGATACATCGTTTCGCCTCGAGGACGGCCGTCCCCGGCCTCGGAGACGTGCAATTTCGATTCGATGATACAGCACCGTGGGGATAACAGAGGGAAATGCTTGCTCTTTGGGAGACTTGACGAGTAATTTACTGTCACAACTTGCGGGCCACAATAACGCGCGCTTTGCTCGCGAAGGATTAATTATACCGGCTCGTATCACGTCCAGCCGGATGTCCGACGTGTCTGTAAAGGACAGCCATCGTATTTTCATTTCGCGAGGCCGCGGGAACAGCGCTTCGAATGGATAACGTACGTTAAATGGGATTTCTTTCGCGTTTAATTCGGCCACGCGATCATTGCAGTTTAACGTGCGGAGGATCGCGGCGTTTGATCGCGATGATGCTCGTCGAATGCGTTTCCCGCCGCACGATCGGCTAGCGTGAAATGAAGGCTCGGTTAGAATCCAGCGGGGATTGAGACGGGTTAGCGAGCAAATGGATTAAAGGAAAATTGGATAATTTTTTCATTTTTCAGTGGGGCAGTTTTATGGAACCGATGAGAGGACGATGTTGCGCGGTTTAAATGCTTTTACAGTTTCAATGAGTCCTGGGAAAAACAAAATCGTCACGGAATTGTATTATTGGCGGGCTTTGTGCTGTGCAGTTTATTCGCGTTGGCTGGAAATGGAATAGAGAGAACAGAATTATAAAGAGCATGATAATATTCTAGAATTTATATATCAAGGTATATGCGAAAATGTTCCAGGAGCATAATATTTACTAGGTAAACCAACCAGTAATTGACCGGATACTAGTGAGTGACCATTAGGCAAAGAAATGTCAACTATAAATTTAAAAATAATATATGTTTATAAATGGAGTGTAGTTACACTTTTAATATCCCATATTCTTAGTTACGCGTATTAAGAAAACATTAATAAGTACAAATCTTATTAAGAGTATGCGGTCATTTACTGGACTTCTTCACATTTTTCATTTTATAATCGTTTTTTTTTTTAATTACGATAAGAATAAGTAGTTAATTTTATAAAATTTCAAGAAAAATAAATTTAAATGCAATTTCAACAGTTGTTTTATTGTTATACATAAATATATTCAAGTAAAGTCCATAAATTCAATAATTCGGTTATTTGCTGATTAGTTTACCCTACGAGTTGTTAGCAAGGAATTCCCTTTTCGATTGCATTCACGTGCTTCTCAACCCCTTCAATTATTTCCCAACCGCGATTCCCCTGGAAGCGTCCGCGTGTCCACTGGGGCCTAATAACACCGCGCACGACTATGAGAGTACACTCTAGCGGACAGAAAGACGTATAACCATCTATCGCGAGGCACGAAGGTGGCGAGAAGTTGAGTGGCGGAAGCTGAAGGGACGGAGAGGCGTCGAGGACTCACCGAATGCAATGTGATGCCTATCGATCGGCCGCCATGTGTGAAATAACTCGAACGACATACACACCGGCGTGCGTACACCCACGTCTGCTCGCCACCCCTCGGAAATGTTCTTTCTTGCGAGCTGAAATCTTCCAGCGGGGAAGGCCAGTCGGGGTGAGTCGCGCGAGGCTCGAGGGGGTTGAAGTAACGGCACGCTCGACGAGCGAGTCAGATTTTTATCCCCACGAGCAGCGATCATCTCATTGATGAATACGCAGTTCCCATGAATACCGTATGAGATTTGTCAGGACGTGTATCTTCGGTACAGGCGCGACACTCGATACGATCGCGCCGGATCTCGAACGTCGAGGGCCGTTTCGTCTTTCGCGAGGGGATTGCCAGCCAGCCGCGGCACCGATATCCACCTCGATGGAGCCGCGTGTGCGGCGAAAACTTGATCGCCGGGCATTATTTATGACTTATGAGAACGAAACGGGAGAATAATGGCCGGCTTTAAGGAGAACGCGACGATGTGGGCTGCGAGAAGCGGCTCGACTCGTTCCTCGCGACTCTGCGTACATACGATATGTACGTGCTCCGTTCCGATGCTGCTTTGTTCGATCAGCGTAGACTATATCCGTGCACGCGTGGCATAGGGTCCAGGGGGGAAATTAATGTCTCTTTGTGTTGCGTGATTTTTCTCCTTGACCCTCGGCGCGGGAAACATAGTCATTCGTGGCTGGCGATGATCGTGTTCCTGTCTACAGATCTTTCAACGTCTTTTCGCATTGTACTTTCATATTCAGAAGATTCATTTGTTGTTTATACTTCGAGTGCCTGTGAGGAAACTGAAGACTTACTTGGGTACATACACTGATGCTCAAAAGTATTTTATTATTTATTGCATGTTATGTTTGTTAGCGGAGAAAATAGAATAAAGAATAACATTGCTAGTTTTTGCTTGTGTTTATTAAATTGCTAAGCTAAACTACGGATATGGTTATTAGGTGTTGTTGTTTTTTATATTATTGAATTGTTCAGATTCTAATAACTTATACTCAGTTCTTCACTTCAAAATTGTTTCATCAGATTTGAATACTGGTAAAGTTACATTTTATGATTCGCTATAACGTTGGTAATTGTTTTTTTTTTGAACCACCAATATAACAGATACCTATATCTCAAAAACTGGAAGTCTACAGCTGGCTATAATAATCGAATTATAACAATAATTTAATTATAGTTTGAAGACCACTTTTAAGATAACAGAATAGAATGAAAAGATTGCTATGAGTTACGAAATATCCAAAATGTCTCGCACATATGGGAAGAAACCTTCTCTTTTCTCTTCTAATAAGGATAGATACCTATAACAAATGATCAAATACTTATGAGCAGCACTGTATTTCTACCGCCTCTTTGAGCCCCTGATTTCAGTTTCAGTCGAGGCCGTTATAAAAGCGGCGGACCGATTTCATTTTATCGGGACGCTGTCATCGGCGAATTACCGCGTAAACCGGCCAGCTCGGGCAACGTTCGAGTGGATATTACGTTGGATCTGCAATAACTGTAAGCGTTTCGGGATTTATATCGTTTCATCCTCGTGTAACCACCATATTGGCCGTTGCGCGAGAGCTTCTAAGCCCCTTACCATTCGTCCCGCGCTGGACAATATCCGGCTAACTTATATTCGAAATGTTGCGGCACGCTGTTCCCTCTTTCCTCCGTGGCCGCGTCCTCCTCGTCGCCTCCTCTTCGTCCTCTGGCGGGCAGCGCCTCGCGAGCCGCGAACCCCGCCGATCCACTGAAAATATCGTAACCGGTTCCCACTTTTCTCTCATTCAATATCAGCTTCGTTATTTATGATACGTATTATCCAGCGAGAAATACGGCAGAAGTCGTTGCTCGTCGCGGCAGATTACGAAGCTTGTGAAGCTGTTTCGCGTCAGACGCCCTCGAACGACGGTATATATAATACTTCGCTCGAGGTTTCCTACTTGGACCGTACATTCCTGCATTTCGATCCGTAAATACGTTTACAGCTGTCTTTCGAGCTTTCTAGGGCTTTCTGGAACACACGAGCGGACAAAGGGAAATCGAACTCTAGTCTGTTTCCATATAGGTAATTGGGCTTTCGATATTCTATTGAGTCTGGAGTTGCAGCAGGTCATGCACATTCAGGATGCATTTGTTCTTCGTCGTATTATCTTTAAACGCTATGCAGCGTGGGGTACCTCAAAGCAAAGTTTCCCTATATTATTCTATTTGCCCTTTTCAGAAATATGTATTATGTATAGCGAAATACCCGTGCCTTGCTACGAAATTGATTAAACTTTGCGTTCTCATATAATTTAATATTCAATTTTAAAAGTAAGTGTAGCGCCCTCTGTACCAGGATTTTGGAAATATTTTATAGCCTATAGTAGTCCCATTAAAACAAAGATTCTTCTGATATATGGTTCATCGAAATCGGTTCAGTAGTTTTTGAGTTATGCGCTTTCAAACATGGCACGAACATTTTTATATAATTGTACAGATAGATAGATCTTCGAACTAACTTCACCATACTTCCGTGTACTCAACAGCGATAAAGATATTATACATGCACCCTTTTAGATCCAGTGGCAAACTGAGCCTAAAAATATTGATGGCCAGGAGACCAAGTGGGCTCACCCGCAACTATAAATTTTGGTGTAAAAGTTAGTTCAATCGTAAATTTTAGTTGCATACACCAATAAATTTGGAACGTCCTAAACATTTTTAACATATTGTCTAATCTTTAAGTTGGCCCACTTGGCATGGGACAAGCTGACAGTTTAACCAATCCACCACTGCTTAGATCCTTCACCTTCCACAAACAACCTAATAAACACCCCATAACAAATTCATCATAAGAAAGCCAGTAGAACCTGGAAGCACGTAAAACTGAAAAACGAAGAGTAAAGTGGGTGCAGGTGATCGGCGGTTTCGCGATGCCCCGCTCGATTTCGTAGAAGAGCCGCAGGTCCCTGTCGGTATACGTCGCATCGAGGATAGTGAGAACGGTAGCCAGGGTGAAAAGAGCGGACGGAACGGTCGTTGAATCGTGGCCAGATCGGGTAGGGGAAGTAGGATCCGAGACGACTGCTTTTCGGTCGTCTGCCAGAGATTTTCGTTGCCCGTTGCCTTCCCTCCTCCCCCGCCATCCCCCTCAGCGTTACGCTCGTTCCTTCGCCATCCCGTTTCCTCGCCACATCCATTCGTGCAACCCCCTTCTACCGCCACGGTTTCATCCCTTTCGTCGCTTCTGTCCGCCTCCTCGCGGAACGATAAATTTGCCAGCTTTAAATCCCGGTCGCGGCGCGGCCGCCACCACGACCGCGATCACGACCGCGGCTATCGAACGCTTCTATAATACACGCGTGTATACGGCTTGGGAACGAGCGTACGGCTTGTACAGACTTCGCGTGCCCTTGTTTACCGGCCTGACGACATATTTATGAGGTTTGCTCGCCCCCCCTCTCCCCGATCCAATCTCGATATCCCCATCACCTCCCCTTCTCACGATCGCACCCCCTGCTTCCCAGCGCACACTCCTTTCGTTTTTACTTTCCCCCTAGAGGACGACCCTGTTCTCCGGAGAAACTTCTTACACCGTTGCGTTTGTTATTTCCTCTGTTCGTTTTGTCTTGAATTTATTGGTCGTAATAAGTGGAATACTGCTGGTTTGCTGTAGGCTACGACGGGGATCCTCGCTAGCGACAGCTCATTCTCTTTCAAACAGCTCCAACCTGATCTAACTTGTTTGGTTTGGCTTCCACCGTCATCCATCTTGTAGATATCGAATAGATGCCGAGGAAACAGACACTGCATGGTGTTAAGGGAAACTAAATTCGAATTCAGCTCTCGTGTCTGACGTCGCCACAGCGAATTCGAAACAGTGACACCTTGTGTTATTGTATTTTGTTTCGAAAGCTTCTTTTCCATGTTCAGTATTCGGTGTTATTTCAAATAACACCAAAGTGGTACAAAGTGTTTTATAAGTGGTGAAAAGTGTAAGCTGCTAATGCTAAAGACTGGAATAAATAAAAGTAGAACACTAAAGTGCAATCCTGTAAAATTATCCTACAAAACCTCAACACATGGTCCTCTCAGTGATCTTCACAGTGACACATCTTGTGATTTGAACACGATCAAACATATTTAAACTTCTATGGACCCACTTGGATCGCTGTTTCTCTTGTATATTTATCAACGCTTCTATCCAGTACGCAAGCTTACAATAGCAAACCTTCGTGGCAGCTAAGCATCCTGTTCAATCCGTCTCCAACTCGCATAAACTCTCACAGGCTAGCTATCCTCTCGATTATCCAAGCTGTCGACAGATTCTTTCTCTACCAGGCTCGATATCTCAAACGTTCACCGCCCACAGTAGCTGTGTTCCTGGGAGTTGAAGAAAGGATAAGTAAATTAACGCATTACATCCTGTGGTCGTGGCTCCCCACCGAGCTAAATTTATCGAGCACCGTCGCGCTGGGAACTCCTCCTCGACGACATGGACCACGTTGGGGCGGGCATCCTCCGCATGCACAGGCGCTCCCGCTCTAGTTCCAATAAGAACACGCGCCGCTGAATTAATTCACACAAGTGGTAATTGCCGTGGTAAGTTTTTCAATATACACCTATAGCTACACCGGGAAATTATTTCCCGTGATTACGTACACACGCGGACAGAAATTAACCACTCCCGCGTGAACGTCGAGTATCATTTCTCACCTACAATCAATTCCCCACATTTCCACATCCCTAATTACTAAATAATTACGTTACCCACTGTGCGGCAAGTGAAACGAAATTCTCGCAATTATAAATCCCACTGGAGAATCAACGAGACACAGGAAAGTGCACGAAATTCGTTTCGTACAGCGTTCCAATTCTCGGTTATCGATCATCCTCGAAGGAAAAGCAACGTCGCTCGGGACAGAAAGTTTATTACGGGACCATAAATGGGATAGGCCGTATCAGCCTGCCCCTTTGTGCCCGCCACGCCAGGAATGGACTATCATCGACGTCGAGCCGATTCGGAATCCTGGTCACGAACGCCGGCGTTCCTTCCTCGACGAAGGGGAATCGACGCGTCGCGATCGAACGCATCGCGCGAAATTTACGAACGACCCCAGCTCGATCTCTCTGATCGCCGATGTAATTGCACGATGATCAAGCGACCGAGCGGAAACGTCGTTTCGGAGTAGCGCGAAGTTGGCAAACAGCGCCGGATGCCTCTCGGAAGCCATCGCGATTACGTCTTTCCTCCGGCGGTAGTTCTTTGTCCTTCGTAAAACTCGCGCTGTCACGGAAGCACGTTCCTTTAATTTATGTCTGGTTCCGCGTGCCGTTCGATTCCTCATTTTCTTGCCTCGTATTAACACGAATTCTGCTTTACTATAAATGGGCTGCGATACATCTCTCAAATGACTTTGAACACGCAAGATCGCGATTTAAATTATTTGCTGTGTATATTTAAGACACGAGGGATTTCTGAGGGGGTGTTTCAGAAAGGGTTGTTGAAATTCTGAATATCTATGAATTCTTCTTTCTACGAGCTTCTTTGTCCAGTACTGCTACTTCTTCAAAAATGCATCAAAACATGGTTCCAAATTTAAAAAAAGTTCAAAATTTCCTATGTCCCCCCCCCCCCCCCAAAATAGGATTTCCTCTTACGGTAGTTCCCAAATAATCTACTAAATTAAAAAATTCTTTTAAATTTCGTGCAAAACTAATTTATATTAATTTATATTAATATTGAACTTTATAAAATATATACATAATGTTAAAAATTATTATTATTATTTCCATTTATTATTACTACTCTATATTTATCGTTTATTATCCAACTCTAATTTGATTAACATAGTTGGTTATAAACTACCTTAAATTAAGTTTTCTCGATCGTGCCTTGTCATTAATCGACAGAAGAATGACAGAATATCATAAACGAAAAGTATAAAGATCTAAACACACTTATCAGTTCCCTGATAGATCAGTGCCGGGAGCCACTGATAAGAAGAAGAGCTCTTACCACTGCTTACCGGTACTGATCTGTCACGAAACTGATAAGTGTGTTCAGAGCTTTAAACAACTCTACCCCAGATTTCTCCAATCCTCGTATCGCGTAACTTAGCGAGATCATGCGCGGCGCTGGAAGTAAAGAGAGACAATAGCCGAGGCGCGACGGTCGAAACAGTCAAGCCACGACTCACCCTGTCCCATTCCCCGTTTTGGCCTTTGGCTAGCAAAATTTCATCAGGTTCAGAATGGCAGCACCGGCGATTGGCATCGACTTGGGCACGACCTATTCGTGCGTCGGTGTGTTCCACAATGGAAAGGTGGAGATCATCGCCAACGACCAAGGGAACCGCACCACGCCGAGTTACGTGGCGTTCACCGACTCCGAGAGGTTAATCGGGGACGCAGCGAAGAACCAAGTAGCCATGAATCCCACCAACACGATTTTCGGTACAGCGCTTGCCTAACGAACTGAACCAATTAAAAATGGGAGAAGGAGAAGTAATACCGCGACCCCTCCGACTCTCCCAGAATTTTCTATCCGAAATAGAAACCGCAGCGTTCTCGGAATTGAATCCTCGATAATCGCGGCCGTGGCCGAGCGATTTGGCAGCGCAGCTAGGATTACAAGAATCACCCTCGCTTCCGGGCCCCCGGCCCGGCATCCGGCGCAGTTGATGGTCTGCGAAAGAAACGCGACCGGATGCCGCTGTAAAGTCGAGAATGCTCTCGTTTCGCCGCTGCCAAATCGACTTACCGCTTTCGGAATCCGTAGTTGCCCGCGGACGAGCCTGGAATACGCTCGCTCCGTTTCGCCATGTTAACAGCGCGGCCGCGAGATCGTTCCTCCTGTTGGCGCACGGGCCCGCTCGCGGCCAATTACGTGATTCCGCTGCCAGCATTCGGTATCGATCGGTAATCGATGGCTAACGAACCCTAAATGAAATCGTCCGACAGATGCGAAGAGGCTGATTGGCAGACGATACGATGATCCATCAGTCCAGTCTGACATGAAACATTGGCCGTTCACCGTCATTAATGACGTAGGGAAGCCGAAAATTCACGTCCAGCACAAAGTAAGTTGGCCGTTTAACGGGAAACGGATGTTTGCCCGACGTCAGCTTTGACATTTCCACGGGCAAATTTAATTGGTGCCGTCATGCATGCACGATGTTGTTTCATTTCGTTGACTATAGGATGTCGGTGGGTTTTTTGAGTGGGCGATAAAATAACTGAAAAAGGATTTGTTTATTTGGAGGAGAGGAATATCAGGGGCTAAGTAGTAAAACTTGTTTCTCGTCTGGCCATGTTAATGGAGTTTGAAGAAACTGATGATTCTTCTCCGACTAGGATGATTCTTCATTTCATATCGTCAGCTTCTTACCAGCATCTCTGAATTACTATAAAACATGTTATGTAAAGAAGAATCAATGCAATCTTCACAAATATGATTTAAAAAACAGAGACTTTCCTTATACTCTATCTGATTCTCAGTCGCGACAACTATTACCAACGCAGCAGCCTGTTTAAAACAAGATACTAAAGAAGAACGGGAAATTATTTTCCTCTCGCGAAGAAAATAATCGCCTCGAAAGTCGTTGGGCAGTTTAAAAGTCTTTTAAAGCCCCGCAAAACGAAAAGAGGGGGAACAGCTGGCGACTGTTTACCGCGGCTTGGCGCTTCTTCCTCAGACAATTTTCCGTGGCGTATTGCTTGCAGGGCGAGGTGAAATCGTTCTTCCCCGAGGAGATCTCCTCGATGGTGCTGACGAAAATGAAGGAGACCGCGGAAGCTTATTTGGGAAAGGCCATCGCGAGCGCCGTGATTACGGTGCCAGCGTACTTCAACGACTCGCAGCGTCAGGCGACCAAGGACGCCGGTACTATCTCCGGCTTGAATGTCCTGAGGATCATTAACGAGCCGACTGCCGCGGCTATTGCATACGGCCTCGACAAAAAGGGACGCGGTGAAAGGAACGTTCTGATCTTCGATCTCGGCGGCGGTACTTTCGACGTATCGGTACTCACTATCAACGATGGCATATTCGAGGTGAGTCTGTGTAAATCGCTCGGCGACGGTTGCCTGCGTTCCTCGCCGCTGATTTTCCTCCTAGCTGCAACCTCTCCAGATGGAGCTACCTGCCGATCAACAGGAAGTAGAAGGTCCAACGTAGTCTTAGTAGTTGCGTGGAATAGAATACATATTCTTTTATATATTGTGTGTTTTTGCTCTCTCTCTCTCTGTTTTTCAATTTGATGTTAACTACTTGGAAGTGAACAGATGTATTGGTGAGGATAAATGCTCACACTGTTCCTATTTATCAGGTTAAATCGACTGCGGGTGACACCCACCTAGGAGGCGAGGACTTCGACAATCGTTTGGTGACACACTTCGCCCAAGAATTCTCAAGGAAGTTCAAGAAGGACCTGACGCAGAATAAACGAGCACTCCGTCGACTGAGGACAGCCTGCGAGCGCGCCAAGAGGACCCTGTCGTCGACCACGCAGGCCAACCTCGAGATCGACTCTCTCCTGGATGGCATCGACTTCTACACGTCGATCACCCGCGCCCGTTTCGAAGAGCTCAACCAGGATCTCTTCAAGAACACGCTGCAGCCCGTGGAAGAGGCTCTGCGCGACGCTAAGATGGAGAAGTCGAGGATTCACGATATAGTGCTCGTCGGTGGTTCCACCAGAATCCCGCGGATACAGAGACTTCTTCAGGTGATTCTGATTTATTAGAAAGACAGACTATTTCTCAAGGAGAAGTTCCGACTGCGCAGCAGGCTTTAAGCGAAATTCGCTAGATCGAATTGAACCGGCTTTCATCCAGTCTGAACTAACATTTGACCGTGTGTCACTTCGTTAAAACGACCCCGAGGATGATATAGAGCAGGCTCGATAATAAAACGCATTAAAATTTGATTACGTTTCCTGCCGGGCGCCGCGACCCCAGCGACGCGAGCGTTTTAAGTGGGGTTCGAAAAGCTGAGCGAGGGTACAGGCACGAACACCGCCGGGGATCCCCCCAGCGAGCGTTACAAAATTAATGAGCTCGATGACAAAGTCAACATTCATAGTCGCTGCGTTACCGGTGCCATTAAACGCGCGGCCTGCTCGCATATATTTATGGGTTCTAACACGACGAAGGGTTTCGACTTTTATCGCCCGGGCCAATAATCGTAATTGAATTAACCCTGGCCCGATCGGCGCGATAAATCTTAATTGCTTTCGGAATTAACGGCAGACTTGGAAACTGATCAACGTAATGTAACACTTTCGGTAGCGACACTGAGAGCTCTGGGGACATTCGTTTCTCGTCAAAGTGTGTCCGTCTAGTAATCATTGAAAGAAGACTAGCTAAGTGTACTGAAATATTCTACTCCTTCCAAACGCTGGGCGCTAATGCCTCCGACGCCTTCAATATTCCAAATCACTTCTTTATAAGTCGACAGGTCTATTCCCTTTACGGAGATTTCACTCGCAACGATCTAAGAACTCCACAACTCCCTCCGTTTGAAAGGCGGAATATATAAGTGTCTCTGCCTAAAAGACGGAATCCGCAGGTGAAAGATGAGTCGATGAATAAACGATAGACCAAGTCCTCCTCGTTCCGTTCGCAGGATTTCTTTAACGGGAAGGACCTGAACAAATCGATAAACGCGGACGAAGCGGTGGCCTACGGCGCGGCCGTGCAGGCAGCCATATTGCAGGGCGACAAGTCCGAGGCGGTCCAGGACCTGCTGCTCCTGGACGTGGCTCCCCTGTCCCTCGGGATAGAGACAGCCGGCGGTGTGATGACCGCCCTGATCAAACGCAATACCACGATCCCGACGAAACAGACGCAGACTTTCACTACCTATTCGGACAGCCAGTCGAGCGTTCTGATCCAGGTTTACGAGGGCGAAAGGGCGATGACCAAGGACAACAATCTCCTGGGGAAATTCGAGCTAACTGGAATACCGCCAGCGCCTCGCGGCGTACCCCAAATTGAAGTAAGGCTTTTTGCCCGTTTTAGATTAATTGACAGATAGCTGGGGCAGAGTACAGTGACACGGTGCAGTGATAATTGAAACGGCGAATATAGGTTCGTTATACGTGAAACAGGAGGCTGATGACATTTTAGATGTTATAGGTTGTTCGTTCCGAGTCGCGACGAAACTATAATTTCACCAACAAATGATCGTATGCAGTGTTATTAATTACTCGCAGGGTTTTCTTCTCGTCAACACAACTTCTTTTTCGTTAATCTCTTGAGGAAATATCTGAACAATTTTCTCGAATTATATCCACGACACTGCGTGCAATCAAATTTCAGTTGCGTTGCGGCGATAGATGAATGGCCTTAAGAGGTTAGAACACCTTAGCCAGGTCAAGAAATACCGTATCTTTGGGAATTTACTTAGGTAATGAATGATCATTGTGGGGGATGAAAGAGTTTCCTAAGAGCTAAGTAGTCAATACTTGGCACTCACTAGCATAGCATATGTAATACTTCTCCTCGACACAAGTAGTCCAACCTTACGATATTTCCCCCAACATTAAGCTGCTCATAGCATTCATCAGGAATTTGATATAGAAATCTAATCCCGATACTCGACCCGAGCCACTAGCCTCTGAAATCGTTTCACCGAAACGACTCGACCAATCCAATGATTACCGATCAGCAATTAAAAGAGAAACGGAGGGTCACCCCGGCCAGGGTTGGGCCCGCTAATAAACGTTTCGTGCAGCCCAGGCCAGAGATAAGAAAACAATTCCGCGAAGGAATAGATCTCGAGCGATCGGTTAGCGAGGCAGGACGGTCCTAGCGGAGAAGGGAGTCGCTGGCAAGGATGTATAGGTCCATTGGAAAGGACGAGGGTAAGGGCTGCGACTGGACAGGGTGGAGAGATCCTTTCCAGGCGATCCCGTGTCTCGAGATTTCTTTTCCGCCTGTTGCCATCGGCGTACGAGTCGGACGGGGCTCTATTGGAATTGTCAGCTCGTCCGGATAAGCATCGAAACGGAAGGAGGACTGGCAAGCGGAACAGAACCGAGGAAAGGAGAGGCCCGTCTGCCGCGTACAGTCGAGCAAACCACTGAGAACGCTCGGGCCTTTGGGTTTATCGTTGTGCTGCTTGTTCTTTAACGTCGGGCGATATTTAGTCACCATTGCTAGGAAGTCACCTTCGTACACGCATCGAAAGCTAACACTCTTCTTCTTCTCATTATCATTCAACAGATGATTGCCTTGACTATTGCTGGGACAGCGTCTCTCATCTAAACTTACTTCCTGCAGTACCTATGTGCTTTTGTTCACGATGCTTTGGAATTTTCTTTCCTATTGTGCGAATAATAATGCTACATAGTGTAAAGCTTTATTTAAAAAAAAAATAGGTGACCTTCGATATCGATGCAAACGGGATCCTGAATGTATCCGCGGCCGAGAAGTCGACGCACAAGGCGAACAAGATAACGATAACCAATGATAAGGGTCGCCTCAGCAAAGAGGATATAGAGCGGATGGTGCAAGAGGCGGAATCCTACCAGGCGGAGGACGAGTCGCAGAGAGAGAGGGTCGCGGCGAAGAACAACGTCGAATCCTACTGCTTCAACATGAAGAACACTATCGAGGAACCGGCGGTCAAGGACAAGATCACGGAGGGTGACAGGAAGCGCATTGGTGACAAGTGCAATGATATCATCAAGTGGTTGGACAGCAACGCTGCCGCCACTAAGGAGGAGTTCGAGGCTAAGCTGAAGGATATTGAAAAGGTACGATATTCTTTCTAATTACTTTATCGTAGAGCAGTTTCTGAAATTCTTAGTGTTCAGCTCTATTAATGAAAAATAAAAAAATGTTATTTCTTAACATCGAATTTCGTGATAAGCAATATTACGTAATTGAAAATGCCACGCTTTTTCTTCCTACCGGAAGTCGACAGGCAGCGTCACTGTGGGGCTCAACTATGTTGAGAACTTAGTAAATCGATAGCTTTTACCATCAACAGATCTCTTGCTTTTCTGCTGCTGGTAATGCAACTGCATTCGTGTGGTAACACATGAGGAAGAGACACAAACGAGATATAGGATGGACTTATCACCCAGTGCAGTTTTCTGTCACCGGGTGGTGGGGTCCCAGGACTCCCTTACTATTTTAACGTCATGCAACGTTACCGATGAAGTGTCGAAACAGATTGTAACGCTACACGTGGTAGGAATTAGAATTCAACACATTTTAGTTCCAGCTAGGGGTGTTTGATTCTTGAATCGATTCAAAATCGGATTATAAGAATCGATCCTTCTAAAAAATCGGAACCAAAGAATCGATTCTGGAAGAATCGAAAAAGAATCGCCATAAAACTTTTTTCCAAAATTAGTACATATAGAAGTCGGTTTTGAATAATTTTGAAAGAATCGATATAAAAATTACTTTTACAAGGAACAATTTGTGATAGTTGTTGAAGGGCATTGTATTGAATAGAAGAAATATTTTGTACACGTATAAGACCAGGAAAACCTACGCATCAAGCAGTTCGATTGGTCCCTTCACTAGTGGCAATTAATTCCCCCAGAGGGCAAAGAATAGATTGTCGATTCTTACATCAAAGAATCGATTCTGAGGAAAATCGGATACCAAAGAATCGATTCAAAAGATCGATCTTTTAACCAAAAGAATCGATTTTCTGAAGAATCGAATCGGAATTGAACACCCCTAGTTCCAACATTTCGCTGAAATATTCCAACTTCCAATTCCTTGGTTAGGGAAATGTCCCAATTTCTACTCATTTCGCAATTTTCTGATTATTATAAATGTTACGTTTGTATTATAGTTGTAACAAAATAATTCTCAATTATTTGAACATTTATACGAGTGTCGCACAACCTTAGGGCTAAACCAAAAATATAAAACTTAGTAGAGACGTAGATTTTATGATCGTGTTCTAGTCGTTTGTGCTAAGAAACAGCGCCACCATTTGTAGTCGACATTTGGCTAGAATACAGTCTTTATCACTGAGCGTTGTTATTTATTGATACAAAAAGAGACTATAAAGTGCTTCCGATTCAGATTTGGTCTTTTTCTAATATTTTTACGTAAAAAACAGGTGAGTAAGTTTAGGGTCACGTAAATATCCCCCACGTCTGTATTTCTACTCGCCAAAACTTTAATAACATAACCTCATAATTCAATATAGGTTATAACCTATGTACATTTCTATTCGAAAGTCCTGCTATTTTTTCTGTATCATCATTTTATGCCTTAAAAATAATTTTCTTTACATTTTTCATAGTTTTCAAGATGGAAAATAAAATAACAAAAAAAAAGGAAATGGTGTCAAGAAAGATGAAAAGTCATTATACTGATGACATTATTCGAACTGCAATCAATGCTATTTCAAAAGGCTTAACAGTTAGGGCTGCTAGCAAAAAATATGGAATTCCTTTTTCAACATTGAGGTGCAAGTATAAAGGGATATATGCAATAGGGAAAAGAAGTGGCCCTAGTACCATATTAAGTAACGATGAAGAGGAACGTTTAGTTCAGTGGGGTCTACTTATGGGGAGTAAAGGGTTCCCATTATCCAAAAATATGTTATTAGATAGTGTAACACTATTAATAAAAGAATCAAAAAGGAAAAACCCATTTAATGGAAGCAGGCCAGGAAGGCACTGGTTCGAAGGATTTATGAAACGTCACGAACAATTAACAATAACAATGTCCCAAAAGTTAAATAAGCGAAGGGCTGATGTTACCGAGGAGCAGCTTCGGGGCTGGTATAACGAAGTGGAATCATATTTAAAAACGAAGAGATTATTAGATATTCATCCATCCAGAATATTCACTTGCGATGAAACTGCGTTTTTCTTAAATCCAAAGGAAAGTAAAGTTATTGTTAAGAAAAAAATTAACTCTGTACATAATGTAGTTGGAGCAGATGACAAGGAATGCTTAACAGCATTGATTACGGGGAATGCTGCTGGGCAGATGCCACCACCTATGGTGATGTTTACCTACAAGAGGTTTCCAGCCCTTATTGTTGAAAAAACACCGCATGGTTGGAGCGTGGGAAGGTCTGACAATGGGCGGATGACCGGAGAGTCATTCTTTGAATATATTATGAATATTTTCCACCCGTGGTGTGTTAGTAACAAAATACAATTTCCAATTATCATGTACCTCAATGGGCACTCGTCCCATGCCACTATGGCATTAACTGATTTTTGCATCGGTCACGAAATAGAATTAATTTCATTACTTCCAAATTCAACGCACATTACACAACCCATGGATGTAGCCTTGTTTCCACCCTTGAAGGATATGTGGAAAACAGCAATCACAAATTATAAATTAGAAAATGATGGTTTATCCATAAAAAAAGGCGATTTTGCAACAGTTTTAAAAAATGCTATTGATTTGACCAATGCAAAACTATGCTTATCGAATGGCTTTACATGTTGTGGACTTTGGCCATTTTCTGCAGATGCAATTGATTATTCAAAATTAGTAAATAATAAGCAGATAACGTTCGAAGAAAACACAATTCAGGACCAGTCAATTACGGATAAAGTTAAACACAAGCAACTGCTGGAATTTATAGAAAGTTCTACAGATGTGGATACTCTCGAACTCTTTAAGTCAGCTGAGAGTAGGGATAAAGAGTGGTATGGAGAAGAAAGATATAAAGAACTATTTAGACTTTGGTTAAAATGTAAAGAGTTGTCGGAAAATGAGGAAATATCTTTGGTAAAATTTGAAAAATATATTTAAAGTACTTTTTTTTTCAATAATTAAAATTTTTATTTCAATTTTGTATTAATTCATATGTATTTACAGGAATATTTGTAAAATAAGTATGAGTATGGTGAGGTGTATTTGTACATTTTTTATAAAGAAAGTTGACTAATAAATGTTAGTATTATTGAATCCAGGGATACAGCTAATATTGATCATACTGTTATGATAGAAAAGATTAATTTAACTTTTAGTGTAGGCTCTAATAATACTGTAGATTTAAATAATTTAGATGAGAACACTTCTTGCCCTAATAAATATGTGAATATGATGGATTCAATTTCGTTGCCTTTTAAAAAGGCACTCTTTTGGCCTGTACCTTTAACGTCAGGAAATGGGAATAAGAAAAGCAAGGAGAAAATTCCTTCTGTAGCTACATCCGAAATATGGAGGGAATATCATTAATTAAAAATTGTTGCTAAGAAGAAAAATTTAAAGATAAAGAAGGAAAAAGATGAAGGGAAAGCTAAATTAAAAAAAATAAGAGGAGAAAAAGCAGCACTGAAGAGGAAGGAAAATGACGAGAAGAAAGCCAAAGCTAAAACGATAATGGAAGAAAAAGTAGCAGATGAAAAGATGAAGAGATAGAACAACAATAATTTTACGTTATCTACAAATTTGTTTCTTTTTATTTCAATAAATGTTTGTTTTCAAATTATAAATACCTTTATTTACTATTATGTTGTAAAACCTCTCCATAAAAGATTATTCTTACCTGAAAAGTCAACATATATTATGTAAGTAGAAATTGGTACAAATATAAATAAGTACGTCGCTATTTTTCGTGAGCAGAAATACGAACATTTGGGACATTGTATTTAATTACAAATTACTAATAGTTAAACATCTTGAAATATCTTTCTTAAATATTTTTCGAATTAGTTGACTTATCATTAAGGAATTGATCAATTACTCTACAAATTTTGGTCACAAAGAAATTTTTTACACCTTTATGACGAGTAACTTCTTAAATGAGTAGAAATTGGGAAAGGTTATATTTACCAAGAAGTACCGGGATTTCTTAGACCCGGAGCAGAAAAATGCATTGGATGACCTGTCTATACCTCATCTGTGACATCAGTCTTATCAACTAACGATTATTAATTACCCTACAATAATAGAGCACTGTATTCTAAACAGAAAATTAAAACGAACTACAATCGTTTCAGGTGTGTAAGCCAATAATGACAAACTTTTACGGAAACGCTGGTAAGAAAGCCGGACCCGGAAGTCCCTCGGACGGCCCCACGATAGAGGAAGTAGAATGAGTGGACACTCTTGATTGGTAACGCTGCGTGCCGCCTTTATCTGAACCTACAGTGTGGCGCAAAATTCAAAATTCATGATCAGCATCTATCACGTCTAACAATAAACCAACGACAATCCTTCAATTTTAAACATCCTCACAGTTTCACCGTAACTTGATATCACTATCAAGGATTATGCTAAAGAGTATGATAAAGGTAAGAATCCATAGGAATCCATTGTAAAATAAACAGGCCCATTTAATTTCCAACGTGTTATTTATTGCAAGCGAGTTTGGGAAAGGTAGTTATCGTAATGATTTCGTAATACATTCGAAATATGCGATAATATTGTCAGACTATCAACGACCTAGCGCCGTCGCTTACGCGTGTTCGTGTCTGTGTTCTGTGTGATGCGCCTATGAGCGTGTATGCAGCGTGTAAAAACTGTTCGAACGGGTCCTCCTCGCATCACGTTAAAATTAAAAAAAATGTATGCTGTAGAGAGTATGTACACAGTGGGGGGTTCACTATTAAATATTAATGACCTTAGATTATAGTGAAGTAGCCTACGCAATTAATGGAACGTTTCTTCTCGTAAAAAATAGATTATGCAGAGCACCATGTTTTTCTCATCTCATCTTCGAATGAACATGTTTATCTTTCCCATATGTACAATTCTCTTCCGCGCCCATTGCCGCGAGCCACCGCGATGGCTCGCAACGAGTAACGCTGCTTGCAAGCACGTTACGGGGCGCGGCTAGTGCTTTCCGGTCGTTCGGCCGGCGAGATTACAGTGTCGCCGCCGTAATATCGGCGCGATATCTGGCGAACATCGAGAAACAAAACGAGGAACAGAAACTGACTATATCGTGTCGCAAAATTTTATGCCCTTTGCTCTCAGTCTTTCACATTCGCTGCAATTTTCGCTCTCGCTCTTCGCGATACGGCTCGGCGGGCGGATCTCGCTTGATTCAGTCACCCACATATTTGGCTTCAGCTATAGAAACACCGACTCAACAAACTGAATGATAAATTTTTTAACTAAATACGTGGGACACTGGACCAAGACTGTTGGAACTTGACTCTATTGTATCTTTTGCCTTACTAGGTATTCTTGAGAAATTTAAAAGACTCTCCGACTGTTTGATGCGCATCAAAATATTTTATCGAGATTTACTTTCTCGATTAAAGTTCCATGCGTGAAAGTAGCTTGAGTGCTGCTTCCAGTGTACTACGACTAAGAAATTAAAAACGTTCCAATATCCTCGCGTGGTTTACTATAATTTCGCTAGGACCAATTGCGAATAACTCGATCACGCCGCGAACCGTTCGCCGGAACGCCAAAGAAAACGGATTCCGTCTCGGGATCCTTGAGTCTGCGCGCAAATATCTCATTACCGAGCTCAAAGAACCGGAGGATCCTTCCCCTCGAGGTTCGCCTGTGGCGTCTTACCCGCTTCCAAGCTCGTCGTCGGAACCGACCGCGTTGGATCGCCGCCGAGACGATTGTCAACGGTGAAGACAGGGGAAGCTCGCGAAAAAAGGGTGTACGGGCGTGAACAGGAGCGACGAACTGTTCGTAAAACGACCGAGGCATAAAATTTTTCGCTGGACCGCCATGGAGGCTCGAAACCCATCTTGATTTCTCTGTCGTGCTCGGTTTCGAGAGTCCTTGGGTACGGTCGTACAAGAAGTAAGTAAGATCACAAGCGTCATAGAGGCTCACGAGAGCCCCTGGGGTTAGAACAAAACGTAAAAAATAGTAATCGTTGTATACGTGAGCATGTATAATGGTTTTCAACGCGTGTTCTCTTGCGAGCTCGCGCACCAGTGTCACTGTGTGTGTACGTGTCCACGTGTTTGCGTGTGTGTATGCGCTTCCCTACAGCTCTATCATCGCTTAAACACTACCTTTCTCTCCTTTTTTTATCTATATACACGTTACAACGTCGCTCGGTTGCCTGTATCGTTCAGATATATATCTCACGACCCACGTGACTCCTTAACCCTTATATCACATACATCGTATATAAGAAGGCACCAGAAGTAATTCTAGGTCAAGTGTCTGGCGACGTACGCCGCCCATGAACGAACATTATGCTAACCAGGTAAAGGGAAACATATTCGTAAGCTGTACACGCCCGCGATCAACTGTGTGTCTGCTTTCAGCGGCGTCCGTCCCGCGCGTTCAACCACGAACAGAACGACTCCCGGGACGCGTGACAGGCATTCTCCCCCTCTGCCCAGCGCCACGGGGTGTAACCTTTTATCACCGAGAAAACGTTACCGATACGCGAAACAATCTCGTAAACGTACAAAATCCGTTAAACAACTAGCACACCCGGAATATATTAAGAAATTTTGATTCTCCCGCAAAACACCCAACGCGCGTGCCGCGGAACGTTTCCACGCCAATCAGAGATTTCAACGCGCGCACGCGACGATTAACGAAGCAACAATTAAACAGAAAATCACGAAAACAACACGAACAACGCGGATCACGGGGAAACGCGGTACAATTGACGGCGAGCTCAGCAACGACTAGGCAATCAAGGCTGTCCCTGGATCGCGCTTGGATCTCCAAGATCCGCGACTCCGCTTTCCAAGGAAAGCGCGACGCGCCTCTATCTACCGATATAAAAACTCTCTTGGTCGCAAGAACTGGGAACGGGTACAATTTTCTCCGCGGGCGAAAGAAAAAGTCTCCTCGACGCTTCCGTCCGTCTAGGACTCGAAGGATATGTACAAAGAACGCGTGTGTTTATAAAATAATTTTAAGCTACCGATAACCTATCGATTAGGGATATTATCACTTTCCATTCACCGATTCGAAGATACGCGTGGAGCCGTTTAGGGGATTCAACGAGTGGTGTCGATGGAACCCAGCGTGGTCGGCGCGTGCTCCTCTATAGTCTCGGATCATTCTACCGTCGAAGCTTTCCTACCGTCCAACGAGGGATTTAAAAGATGTCTGCTTTCTAAGAGCAGCCCTGCCTCGCGCGCCTTTAAACGCACTATCAACACGCTCCTTGCGCGATCATTTTCATTGTTACGACTAGTCGATCGCCTCTCTCAGCGCGGCTAGCTGCTCCTCTCCGAGCTTCACCTTGTCCAGGATCTCGCGGCCATCTACGATCAGCTTCGCCTTCATGTTGATGAAGTGTTGATAGTCGGCGAACTCCTCCTCGTTCAGGTACTTGGACAGGATCGTAGAGACGTTCACGCTGCGCTTGTCGATGTTGCTCTTCAGGATCTTCGCCTCCTCCAGCTGGTCCATCAGCTTGTCCCTCTTGCTCTCGAGGATTTTCTGGAATCAACGGAATCAGGTGTACTTCGCGAGGGGTTCGAAGTAACAGCGGAAGAGAAGTGTTATAGTATTCGTGTAATAATAAAGAGAAGTTAATCAAGGAGTTCTTCAATTCTTCACTCTTCTAACTGTGCGTAAGTCAGTATTTATTGCGCGTGTACTAAGACCCGTCCTTTCCCAAGTTTCTACAACTATGTTACGTAAGACTTATTCGATAAATCAACGCGACTTTCCACTAGTCGCACAAATAATTATATCTATACTCTTTGGCCTTCCCGTTCGACAACCATAAATTATTTTGCGCCAGCGCTGGACTCCAAGGACGGCGGGTAAATTTTCAGTTAATCGCGCAAACGCTCAATCACCATTTCTGTTCGTTTGAAATTCCACAGTTTAAGGAAAAATTATGGAATCACGCAGAAGGCCAGCGGGAGCTGTGTTTGTTTGTACAGAAGTGGCTAGTGTTGGAACAATCTAATACAAAATGGTAATAAGTTCTTCGTTTTACGGCCTTGGTACTTAATTCCATTTAGTTGCCGAATCGCAAATCTGTTTTAATACTTAAAAGTATTTCTGAAGCCGCAAGGATTCAGGACGTGTCGTCAAATACTTATTCCACAATTTCTTTCTGCTACGCGATTCGAACGACGAAAGTGGCGAGGAAATTGGCATTCATACTCACTCTTTCTGCGTGATCCGCAGGCATTCCGTATAAGGCGTTTTCCGCTCGAGCCAGTCGGCCGCTGAGACCAAGAAGAAGACTCGTGATCTTCCCGACTTCCTCCACGTGAAGTCGATACTTGGACGACTCTGCTGGCCGAGCAACTGCAGATATCCGCGTGGAGACGCGCCCGCCCAAAGCTTCGTTCATCTCACCCTCTTCTCGCACCGCCTCCTGCTCGGCCCTGAGGACTACCAGTTTCTTGTCGAGCCTCATCATCAGCTCCTCCTGCAGAGAAAATCGATTATAGTCTCTATTCATTGTGAGAGAAATTGATCATGTACAATTTCACCAACTCATGGTTTCCTGGCGCGATTGCTCCGAGTATATACAATGCACTCGCAAGAGGATTCAAAAGCAATTGGGGTTAGCAGAAGTATTAAGACGAATTAGAGAGAAGGTCGATCAATCTTCAACCACGATGAAGTCTAACTGAAGTCTACATCTAGTTATGTCCTAAATAACAAGCTGAAATTCTCACTTGCTACTAGTATTATAAATGACTGCAGTCTTTTAAAATTTTATACACTCGAAACCAGTAGCGTACCCAGAGGGGAAGCTGAAGGCCTTGGCAACCCTCAAAGGAAAAGGAAAGAGGAGATTAATGTACGACTGAAGTAATTCAAGAGCTTTGTAAAAAGAAAAAAACTCGATTTTGTTCCCCAAATAAATTTTTATAATCACCTAATGAATTTTATTAAATTTGCATTAAAAATATTTTTATCTCTTCAATTTGGTTCCCCAAAGATTAAATCCTGAGTGCGCTACTGCTCGGAACAGAACGCAAACGTACCTTCTTCTGCCTGAGATCAAGGCTGTCAGTCGGAATGACTGTCGGTGGATCCTCCTGACGCGTCAGACCCTCGACAGTCACGTCATGCGAGTATCTCGTGAGGAACCTCGCCTTTCCCTCGGACGTGGTGAAGTACGCGGACGTCGGGGACAGAGGGCTGGTGGAGTCAGCAGACAACGGCGTGACGGGGGTGGAAGGTACCGTTTCGTGCCTGCAACAAGTCATTTCCATCGTTGAATCCCTGCTCCTCTGAACACGATCCTCGCGATTTCCGATGCAAGAAAGAATGCCCCCGTAATTCGTGATCGTGGACAACGCCGATTGCATCACTCGAGTGACTCACGGCTGGATCGATCGGTACACGTTTCGGTGAAGAAGGAACGGCACTGAAATGATTTACGATCGCGGTGCCGCGGATGTATCTTCTTCCTTGTACCGAGGGGGACGAGTTAAGATGTCTCCATGGTTCTTATCTTTGAAGGAAGGAAATGATATATTTGCCTCCATTTGAAATGGACTCTACAAGGTGTCCCTTCTAATGTGATTATATTAATACTTTCGTTACCTACTTTAAATAATACGAGAACGTGTTTATTTCGAAGGGGTACCTACATATTAACGGGTCATTCCGGTTAGCGCGCCGATAAATCCGGCGATTTTTAACAATTTATTGCGACGAAAATAAATACAGGAATGGAATGAAACCTTTCTCCATTTATTAAACTACATTTCTAGAGTAAATAAAAAATATAAAAGTAATAGAATTACTGCTTTTAAAATGCTTTTGAAAGCGGTCTTGATGAGTATGATTGTCATTATCGCTCGGAGATTAATCTCTGATTAAACTTAGCAAAATGAAAGAAAAATGTTTTTCGGTTTGTTTCTTTTGCTATTTTCAATTTTAAAAGTAGGTCAAACTCAATGAAAATACTTGGGTGGAGTCCCTGCGAGAGTCATATGTGTGCCGAATAAGCAGTAAAATTTATTTTCAGATTTTATCTCCACGATGTGTTAAAATGACGTTTCGAGAAAAATGCGTTCAAAGTTTTCATCTATAAAGGCCGAGCCTCTGAGCTTCATACGCAATGCCTCTGTAGAAGCTAAAATAATCGGAATTTAACAGTACATTCTTAAAGATAGGTGCTTTCGAAAAATCTTTAAAAAGCATCGATTTTTTCAACCTGTCTAACCGGAATGATCCCTTAAGATCAACGTCAGAATTTACCAAGATCATATTAGGACCTATTACAGATTACTACCTCCTGTGTGTCTTTGTGTTTGTAATTTACAAACGAGACTATACATTTATTTCCAAAGGTCGTTGAGCTTCGCGGAATCCTCAAGACAAGAAGTTCTATCAACATCAACCCACCCGCACGTCAGAGACTTGCCCTATCACTCAATCGCCCCTCTCCCATTTCTTCGCCCCGATACCGAGTTCGTGGAAACGAGGAGAAGATGGACCCAAGTCGTAATTAAATATTTACCAGGGAACGCGTCCGCTCGAGATATCGTTATCGACGGAGCATGCGTGGCCGAGAGCAGGCCTCGCGAGTGGCTCTATAAAAGAGGAGAAAGTGATAAAAAAAGGAAAGCGGGGTAGAGTGACCGCACCGGAGGCGATTGAAAAAAGTGAGCAGGCTGATCTCCAGGATATTACGTGCCGCAGCCGGCTCAAGAAGCTAGACAGCGTAATTAATGAAAAGCGGAAGCGGAGGCCGCGAGTAAATATGATCGCCGAGCGCGTTTTATCGCCGTTTACGCGCACATCTCACGCGCCGCGCGGACTTAAGCTTTCGAAAGTGGGCGAGTTTCAGGTCCGCGGGCTGCGGTAGGAAGCTCTTTAAGTCCCCGAAGTTCACCGAAGAAACATTCATTAACTGTCGCTTTCAACGCGACGCAGGTTACGCGGAACGAGCCACGACAGCGCGTAAATCGCTCGCGACGAACGACCGCGCCACTTAAAGTAGATTGGAGACTAGTTATGTCGATCGAGGCTAGGAATGGGGATAATATTGGCTGTACCTCTGTTCGCGATGCACAGTCTCCATGTGTTCGGTATCGTCGCGCGGACTTCCACGGGAGCTGGGGATCGAAACGATGTAAACGGTCGTCCGTCACAGACTGGCGAACAAAATGATGCGTAGACCACCGAGCAACTAGCCCAACAATATCATTTATGGTTAGCAGTTGCGCAACTATCTCGCGCCTCTGGTACTTTCTCCTGGCGCGTGCCGGCGGAAATATTGTCCCCGATTGATAGGGTTTTCGATTTTACACGCCCGATCGCGTCGATCCAGGGATATAAAACTTTTCTTCCCACTGGATCGTTCGATGCATCGTGAAGGGTACAAAGTAACAGGAACACTAATGTCGAATGTCAAGAACGTTCAATCATATTAGTCCGTTGAGCTGTCGAGCGGTGTCATTGATTGACTGCTGGGATCATTTATCAAGGTTCAAAAAACGACAATTAAATCCCGACGGTAATGGAGGTTCGTTAATGATGCTTCCTTAGGAGTCTAACGATCTACGCCCACGTAAACATCACTCATCGGATATTAAATCTCCGCGAGAGACTATCTGCACGCGACCTCTTTAGCCACGTGTCGGGGATCCTCCTCATCGCGGTGCACCGCGAAAAAGGGAAAACTCCTTGGCACCGTTTCCAGGGGGACGTGCCCTAATTGACGGCGGCAATTGCCCGTGATCAACGGGAAAAATTAAATGGGGCCCGCGTAATTTCGCTGAGACGCTTGTAATAATGAACGTCTGACGTAAAGGCATTGAAAACACGAGGAAACTGCGACCGATAAATCCCGTGTCCGAAGCTGTTCGGTGAAAGTGCCAGTCAAAGCGTTGAGTGGAGCAACCCGTATGAAATATCGACGTCCCGTATCGTTCGGGACGATCAGTTAACATTTATGTAACGATAATGACAAGAAACAGCGCGGATAGCTGTACCAGGGAAATGGGGATACTATTAGTTCCTCAAGTAGGGGAACGGTAGCATGCTGAGGATAATACTAAGTTGATGGAACGACTCTTCGCGAGTAAAATATCTACTCGAATTTTACTTAAAGCTCTTTTCAATATCAACTTTCTCTTTATCCTACCTCCAGATAATTCTCTGTCAAATATCAAGTACCTCTTAATCCTAAGATACCTATATCTAAAGCTTTGTGTCAACTTTTATTAAGTAAGAAAACAGCAGGCCTCCGATCAAGTAACGAATGATTAATCAACGCCGCTCCTACATCCGAATGCAACCCTTCAGTGTCAATCTTTTACTACCACATAAACAGAATCCCCTTTCGCGCAGAGCGTGACAGACGAATTCTCTTAATAACAGATTCCCGAAAGGCAGATTACTTTAATTACAATATTATTGACATGGAAGCTTACTTTCTCTCGTCGTCAGCTCCGTTTTCAGAGCACGGGGTCGTCGACTCCTCCAGGGAGAGTCGGCGCCTCGGTCTCGGCTGCAAGGTCGCCTCTACCCTGAACAGACCGGAAACGTAGTCGGTGGGCTTCTTGTGCTCCGGTGCTGGAACTGATAAGAACAAATAGTTACAGACACGCACGCGCACACACTGTGCCTCCCTCCCCTTTTTCCTCACGCTTCTTACACTCCAGGAATTCTCTCTACCGCCTTGGAAGCCATAACGCACGCGCTCAATATCGCGACAGTGCACCGGCGCGCATAATTGAATAACGCTGCTGGCCCGTCGATTGAGTTAGCGCTTATTAAAATAAAAGGTCGTCGACCTGACCACTGACTACTCTCCATGCAGCTACAAAGGACTCGACGTTCACGTACTGGAGCGTGTCGCCAGCAGCGACAAGTCGCACGCGTGTGCGTCACTCGAGGGGTGGCTGCAGCGAGAGTAATAAAAGTCTCGAACAGGTAGATTAAGGCGGCTGGGGATCAGACGACGACATCAGCAGGGCTAAATCCGTGGGATTACGGTAAGCCGCTGAGGAACGAGGAATTCCGATAACACCCGTGCCCGCGTGGCTTTTATTAGACGTAATCGAAGCGAACGCGGGTAATCTGGGATTAGTCTGAACCGGTAATTAAAGTCTGCGCGAGGAGCACGCGATACGGGGTGTAACACTCTGATCTGCGAATCTATGTGGCTCTGGAGGCACGGTTAATTGGGAGGAATTGCTTCTGAGGGGTTCACGAACATCGAGGGGGGAAGTTTAGATTGCAGGGGAGGGAATGATCAGAGGAGATGTCAAGGTTACTTGGAATAAATGTGTATTCTCTTAAAAATCTTGGAATGATTTTTGACACCTCGACTGAATACCTTACTCTTACATATCACGATGCTTCTCTCAAAATTCTTGAACCCCTTTCCCTCTAAAGCAATCAAGCTTTACAAATGAGGCAGTGAGAGCAACAACAAACTAACCCACAGTTTTTTGAAACTGAGTTAGTAGTAATAATGTATTCCAATAGGCTCTACTAATCATATAAACTAAGAAAAAAAAAATTTCAATGTGGGTTAGTCCGTTGTTGCTCTGACTGCCTTAATTAAACTTGGTTTACGAAACCCTCCGTTTAGAAATGGAACACCCCATATGTACACATAAACTGTTTCCGCCTTAGATCGTGAATCTTAATCTGGTTTCGTTCTCTAGCGCGACACATCTGCAGCTACACATGTCCTTTACGTCTAGAATGACGTTGAACATACTCACCGAGAAGTGGCACCAGTTTGTCGTTCGGGCTGAGCTGGCTGGCCAAGTCCCGCCCGAGTTCCTCGCACTCGATCTCCTCCGGCAGCTTCTTCCGACACAGCGGCAGGAGTTCTTGGCTTTTGGTGCAGACCTCGGCCTCCGCTGGCTCGAGGCTGTCAGTTTGCGAGGCGGCGTCGCTGGTGGTCGCGTTCACTCGGAGGACAACCTCGGTACGCTGTACCAGAGTCAGTCCTTCTATACCTGGCTGAGGCGACACGCACGGTGATACAGGGAGAGGAGACTTGTCCACGTCGATAGGAGAGTTCCTCGGGGATGAGGAGGAGGAAGCCTTGGAGATGCTCGAGATGGAGGACGTCGAGGACCTGCCCTCGGACCTAGACTTGGCGGACGACCTGTCCACTCTCAGCTCTATCTCGTTCGTCTGGTTCGAACGAACTTGGTCCGGGGAGTAGAGTCTGTCCGAGGAGCCAGTGTTGTCAGTCTGGGTGGGACTCGACACCTTTCGGTTAATCGGCGAGCTTTCGATCTTGGAAAAGCTATTGGACAAGCTTCGCGGCGACACGCGCGGGTCTGAGGATCTACTCGAGGATGAGGAACTGGAACAGCTTCCGGACCGCCTGGGCACAGCTCCTCTTGGACTCTCCGCTTCGATCTGGTCGGGCGACCTGGGTGGCGAACTCGTTGGCGGAGGCGGCCTCTCTGACACAGGCGACGCTTCGATGCAGTTCTGCGACTCGCGTCCACGTGGCCAGCAACTGTCACTCGTGATCGTCATCGTGGTCGAGGTGGACGTCGTGATACACGTGCTGATAGTGCTGGTGGACGTGGACGTGGCGCTCACTCTCTTCTCGTTACGACGGTTCAGGAGCTCGATGTTCTGCGAGGTCATTTCGATCGTGGCGCTCCGCTCGCGGAAGAAGTCCTCTTCCATCGATGAGGGGGTGTCCACGCTTCGGGGCTGTTTCTGAATGGACAAGAACGAATTTGATGGTAAATGGATTGTCGAGGTAGGGATATCGAAGGAGATGAAGATCAATCACCAAGGGAACGAAAGCAAGTGCTTTGGAAGCATCAAAGGGTGTCCTTAATCAAACTACACACCCCAAGAACAGTGTTGACCTCCCAACTAACAAAGATCGCGGTTATAAGCTACAAATAAAAACAATTTCTAAAAGAAGCGTTACCTCTCTGTTCTGAGGTAGGGGTTCGCAACTGGCAGCCAACTTCCTGCGCTCGCGTTCCAGCTGTCGGTTCCTGTCGTTAAGGACCTCGACGCTCTGGGGCGACACACGCTCCTTGCGCTGCTCGTAATCGTGCCTCTTCTCCTGCTGCCTCTTCTCCTGATGGTGATGATGATGGTGGTGGTGATGCTGATGTCGATCCTCGAGATTATCGTTGTTATTATTCTCGCTGGTCCGCGATCTCGCGTCGTTTGCTTGGAGTTTCTTGCTGAGTTCGTGCGACAGCTTTCCGATCACCTCGGCAGAATGCTGCTGCTGCTGTTGCTGTTGCGTGGACCGCTCCTCCAGCCGATGATGAAGAGCGTCCACGCTGTGCGACTTCGAAAGCTCGGGCTGCTGCGAATGGTGATTGTTGTGATGGTGATGGTGATGATGCTGCAGCGGATGATGAGGCGTGACGCGCAGAAGAACCGGATCGTCGTGATCCCGCGGTGGCGGCCAGTCCTCTAGGCGGGATGTTGGTGACATCGTTCTCTTGTAGCTGCCCTCGCTGTCCGGCGCCCCGCGCTCCCTCCTGTACGCCAAGTAGGAGGCCTTCGATTGGCTTCTGAAACGAAGAAATACCAGGCGACGATTAGAGGATGAAGATGAGAATGTGAATGAATTTTTATTTGTTTCATTGAAACTTAGATACCTGAGGCAATATGCTTGGGGAGATGGGATTATGAATAATTTAATAATTGAAAAGTTCATTTCAAAAAGTGTCTATGTAGTATTTCTAGCATCGTCGTGAAGTCCCTGATTGCAAGTTCAATATTTAAAGAGCAACGAACCCCACCCAATAATATTCTGTACTTAAATAATCAGAGGGCTTTTCAAGACTCAACTGGACTTGTCCCTCTATCCTAACACCAAATCAACTCACATAGCTTTCCCCCAGCCCTCTAACATGACAAAACGCAAGTTGCTCTGTATTCCTAATCCTTCGTCACTCATCCTTCCATCTATATTCCCAATGACAGCTCCATTAGTTACCTTCAACGCAACGTCACGATTAAATTTACCACTGCTCGTCACGTATCAAAAATAAGTGCACGAAAATAGAGTGACGCGACGAAGACCACACTCTATATATCGTCCAAAAATAAATAGTTACATCTGCCCACTTTGAGCGGGCAAGTTGACGCACAACAGCAAGGTTGTACTTGAATTTCCAGTCAGCGACTGACGGGGATCAAGATCGTTCGAATTTTGATGAGGTTCATTCGTATGGGCACCGCCCGACAGGCGGCTTCTCTCTGAATTGATCGTTATCTGGAATCTGTATTGTCGCGGCTAGTTGGATCGAGCGGGCGGTAATATTTCTTTTAAGCTCGATTTTGATGCCGGGCCACGTAAAACCGCGTCGTGGACGCAACGCGTGCGTGTAAGCACGTGAACTTTCCACGGTGTTGTATAAATTGCTCGAAGCAAAAGTGAACGCGCTCGAGAATACCCAATTTCTTCCAAGAAGTTGCGTTTTCGTCGAACTAACCGCGTTCACTCTCAAACAAGCTGATCGAACCCAGTAGCGTATAGAATTCGCGAACGGGCGCAAGAGAAATTAAGAGTGGTACAGTTTCTCCTCCGACTTTTACTTCTTTCTGTAATTAACACAAATGTCATAAAAAATCATTCACTGGGATATTTAAATCCGCAAACCTCGAACACCAACAAAATAAAATTGCTCTAATAATCCCAATGTACCATTTTAAATTTAAAATTATGTTCATGTTAAGGGGGTCAACCCAGTTGACGATTTGCTCCGATTATTTGTCGGGTATCTGAGATGTCAAGAGCTTTATTGCTATTTTTCTCTATAGATAGGTATAAGTGGAATATATTTCCCTCAATTAAACTATTATTATTATTTTTACAAACGCATAAATAACCCCAGATAATCGAATGCACATCCTTTTGTACTCCTCCACTGTGCCCATTAATTCATCACAATTTATCACGATATATTCCTTTCAGCGTCTATTTAATTGACCCGCAATTACAGTCACAGAATACTGATGAAGTCAGTAGAACGTGATGTTTATGGCCAGCCATCACGCGGAGCCAATAGAAACGCGATACGTTGCCTCGTTACATTCGCATCCCTTTATTTAATATAATTCATTTCCATATCCCTAATCGTGCATGGGATTGGCGCGTAGTTTGTCGAACGAATCGCGATTCCTCGAACGGAACAAAGTGCTCTTTGCCAGGGCGGTCGGCCGGGTAAAAGTGAGGCCATTGTTCGCAACGGCTTGCGAAATACTACCGACGCATCCCCGATGATTAATCGTGAGAGCAGATTGATTAATCGCCGATCTTTGGCTCAAGTGCGCGTCGGGCCCTTCTGCTGGACGTATTACGATGCGAGCGACGATAGATCGAGGCCGGATACGATGCTCGATGAACGCGTTACGTGAATCTTAACGATGTTCCGTTTCTGGGAACTGGCGTCCCTTTCCCATAAGCTTTTCCATCTACGCCAGCCTCGTGGAAAACGATTCGATCATCCTCGGGACGAGGAGCAGCACACTCCAATTTATTTCTGCGTCGGGTTGGGTTATATAAGATGCGTTTCGTGCGAAAGTCATCGCGGATCTATGCGAGCCGCGAGATAAGTGTAACATCCGTTGCTTCGAGCATGCGAAACGTTTTGTTGGGTACATACACTTTTATCCTCGTGCTAGTGAAAAGAAGAAATCTTTCGTACGTTCGGCGACCACTCTCTAATTCTACGATGGCACTTATATGATCGCAGACTACAGTTTTTGCGTCAACTAATGTTTACGCACGTGGTTCAGAGATGTTTCGCAGTAATTCACTGTTCATTTATGTGTCCTATGTACGCGTGCCAGAGATGACACGTATGAAAATTTAATATCTGTATATTATTGTATTTATTATATAAGCCGTATGTTACTGTATATTTTTGGTTTTGTATTTTATTTTGTAACTTATTGCATTTATCTACTCTTTCTATTATTATTGTACTTTGTCGTTAGACATGAATACTTCGGATTAGACTCAACAGCAGCAAAATTCTGAGTCCCACCCACTACTTCTCTTCGTGTTTTGGGGGAATTTAATAAAGATGTATTATTATTATTAATCTAAAATAATTATTATATAGTTAAATATACTAAAATATTTTTTAGCCAGCTAATACTATACGACAATATGTATGTCAAGCTATTAGTTTATTCTTTTGAAATTATGTTAATTTTTAAACTTGTCTCAATAAAATTTTGCAATGATTAATTTTCTATCAATATTTAACCCCTATTAAAAACTAACCGGCACATCATCGTCTTCAGTCTGGGATAAGCGAAAAACGCTAAAAGTTTCAGTCAGCTATCACGTTCGACTTTTAAATCCTCCGCGGCACTCGATTCTAGAACGATGCCAATCAGCCCCGCCGCAATTGTTTCGAACTCCCTAGAATTATTCGAGCGAGACCGAGGTCCATGGATCGTTATCCTTGACGATTTATTATTAATTGGTAGCAATTACAGGAAACAATGGATCGAGCTAATCAAAAGCACGCGATCGATCTTAATTCCAAGCGCAAGTATCCGTGTCAAATGTGTCTATTTTAATCGAATATGGGTTGACATTGCGATGCCATGTAAGTTCGAATATGGTCATCGCATGCCAGATTCGCGGTGGCCAGTGCGGGCACGCTTTGAAGCGCGCGTGTGTAATAAGAACAACGCGAAATTCGGTCAAATGAGCTGCGCCTTCGATTACTTTCCTCGATCCATCGATCAGGAACGGCCGTTGAATCGGGCACAGTCTCGATTGCTCTTGCATATTAGATTTCCGTCTGCTATAACAATGGTCGCTACTTATTGCTCTCTAATCCAATGAATTGAGGACTCTACAGCAAGAGGGGTGCAGCTTCATATTAAACAACTTCAAGTAAATTAGAAAAAACTGTTTATAAAATTATTGCTTTGACTTAGCATTAAAAAGAGAACACTAATTGCAAAATATATAAGTATTTTCACACAATAATTAGTAGTTATTCTGTTGATAAGTTTTTAGTTCTATTTTTGGCGAAATATTCTATAATAAAAATATTTAAAAATATTAGTATTAATATTTGTTTCATATTATATTTAAAACTATTAATATTTCAATTTTGATTTATTTGCAATAAATCGCTCGTTTGTTATCGGACATCGTGATTTTTTTCTACACCTATCAGACGTCATAACTCAAAACTGTCAAAAATAGAGCTGCACCTCCCTTGCTGCAAGATTCTCAATTATATTGCGAACTTGCGCGCAGTTCATGCTATTAGGAGCTGCAATTTCACTCGTAGCAGGTTCATTGATCGTGATTAGCATTGACAACAAAAACACTGTTTTCTCCCATATTATATTTCCCTCTTCTGTCTAATAAGGATAGCAGCTCGTCGATTGACCCTAATGATTCCACGCGATGACTCAGTGCCTGTCAAATGAAGTTGCAAATAAACGATGAGATATCGCTGGAGGATCGTTTTGGGCGCGATGCTCCTCGAGAATTCGCGTTTAGAGAGCGCGTTCCCCGCGGAGTTTTCTTGCCAGAGGTTCACACGGCTGTTTCGCACAGGAGTGCTCTACTCGCGATCTCTGTCGCGCTCCGGCCAGATCATATGCCTGCCTACCGGCGGAAAAGAAAGTTTTTGCCGTAACGAGGTGGCCCGAGCGAAGGACGAAAGTAAAATTCGCGTCTCGATTCTAATCACGCCGACAGGTCGGCACAATTTCGACGACAAGACCTCTTGCCAACTCGTCATAACTTTTGTCCAAACGGGCTCAGCGAGGACCAAGTTGAACGTATTTCTTTGACCCTTGAACCGTTCGACTTTTCCCTTTCCTTCGTTCACTTCTTTAGTTGCTCAAGAGCAACTGGAATTGAAATGTCTAGAATGTTTTTAGAAAAAGAATGTGTCAGTGGTCTAGATTATTGCTTAACACTACAACCGCCGCACCATTCATTTTGACCGTTTTTAGTTTTTATGACTTTTCTTTAAAGTAGGTGATGAATTTAAACAAATATATACTCACATTACTTGTACGTAAAAATGATTGAAATAAATGGTAGAAATTTATTATCAATTTTATTCCAAAGAACCATTTCAAGTATTTGTCTTTCCACTAAGAACTCGTGATATTTAGGTGCGTTAAGGTGAATTGCTTTCATTAGCGAGAATACAGAGTTTTTCGTGTCCCGGCGTAGAAAATTAGGTCGATTTCGATGAACGGTGATTGTAATTGGACGATATTGGATAGTTCGGACTTGCGACGAAGTATGTCAAGTGAAACGCCATCAGTCAAATTCAAAGCCGCCACACGAACTTCTCGACAATCGCTATAATAAGATCCTGGAGGCTTTCACAGCTCGAGTTCTCCTTGTTAAAACCGTCGGAGGCTTTTAGGTGAAGAAGATCCTCTTTCTTTCGGAAGAAAAACGGCGTGTTCAGTAGGTTGCATTAATAAATTGTCATCAAAGTTTCATTAGATTCCACGATGGTGTAACACGTATCCTATTCTACTTCGAGATCGCCCCTTTGAACCACAAACGAACCTAATATCAGACACAGTGCTGACATATAATCAAAAAGCACGCTTCAGATCAATACGAATAAAAAAGGCGGTGGACCATTGAGGCTACTTGTCAAAAAAAAAACTTGCAGCCAAAAATCATCCCCGATTTTCACAACAATCACCAAAATTCAAAAGCAATTTCGCAACGACGAGATCGAAAGGTGGGTCGAGGAAAAACTGGAATCTCACGAGATGGCTCGCGTCAATGGAACGCCGTTGCTCTGTCGTTTCCGAAGCGCGATAGTTGAGCGTGAGAAACAGCGAAGAATAAAAAGAATCAGCCGTCCCGGATCTTCGAGCACGCGAATCACTTCCGCCTGTCCTCGGCTCGAGCAGAGCGCCGCTCGCGTTTCGATTTGGCGTATTTCGACTCTTTCTTTTCGGTTTCTGCTAGCTTAATCACCCGCTAAATCGCGGCTACTTAGCGTAAACGATTTCATTGTAAAGCGACGAGTTGCGCAAGGCGACCGTGTAGTAACACGCCGCGTTGCGCAACACCCGCGGCATGGTAGCGCTAGATATATAATTTTATAACTATATACAATTATGTAAGTGGACGAAGGAGACAAGGGTCTGGCGACCGTAGGCGACCGCGATTTCCTGTTCGACGATGCAAATTCCTCGCGCGCGGAACATTCTTCCGCAATTAGCTGCGAACCAATTTCCAGACTGGCCTGCCTCGAACCGCAAGGGATCCTTCTATGCTCTTTTCAGATGCCCAACGAGCGGAAGGAAAGGTTTGAACCGGGTAAGCTGGTGTCAGAGAAAGTGCTTTGCAAATTGCTTCGAGCTGCTCAAACGTGTTTAAATACTTGGCAAGGGAAGTCAACGTGACCAAAAGTTTATCGCTTGAAAAGGGGTAAGGAAATTCAACACTAACCGGCATGGCATACACTTTAAAATTTCAAAGTACCAGAGAAATATAGATACCAAAATTCAAATTTAAATAAGATGACTCTTGCATCGAGAAATCATTAATTTAAAGAATTAACACACCGTCAAGTGCTGAACTCTGCCTTCTGCATCTGCCCCAGGAAAGTGCAAACATGCTAAGTGTTCCCAAACGTTTAAGAGGTGGCGTGTACGCTCACCGCGCTTTTTCAAGCGAGCCCGGCAATAAGATTCGTCCGTGAAATAAATAACGGCCCCGCTGCTCGGACGGAGTATCGCAGGCTGTTTGGCGAACACGAGGCTTAAAAGTTACTCCGAGTAACGACCGTACGTAACAGTGTACACGCACGAGACTCCTTTTACGACACGTGTTTCACCTCCTCCCCCTCCTGCTTCCTCCCCATCTGAGCGAAGATAATTATCGGCGAGGATAATGCACACGCGAGGCTCGCCAATGCACAGCTCCGATGTATTTAGTTTTTTGGAGGGCAGAGAGGTATTAGCGCCTCTCTCGTATATTAGTGTCGATCGAGGGCTTAATTAAGCGCGCGCGACTGCGGAAGAGCCTGGCCAAGCGTTAAACCGTTGCCTTCTTATGCAAATCTCCCGAGAGGGGGATGAAGCCCTGGAATGCCCCCAAAAACGCCAATTTATCGATTCCCTCGCCGAGATTAATGGCACTATCGGTTGCAGGCGCGGCTCAAAAGAATACCAGGGATTACGAAACTTCATTAGACCAGTTTCTCTCGTGCCGAGGCACTTCAGAGTTTTCTGCCATTATCGCTACCAAATTCTCCGCCGCAAATTTCCCTGTCCGTGGTAAAAAAATTGAAAATGATACTATCGAATTCCACTCCTTCTTCGCCAATTACGTCCAGCGTTGTTCAATCTGTGCGCCAGTTTTTCGCCGCTGCGGTCGAAGAAAACGGAGTGGCCAATAAAATCCCTAAAAAGGCTGTTGCGTAAAGCGCGCGGCTCGCTTGGCTGATTAGCAGAAAACGCACCGATAAACCTCAGGCTTAGGACTAGGCTTTCGCGGGGTAGATGGGAAAAGCGCGGCGAATGGCGATTTGTTGGGATTGGAGGATGAAAGTCGAGGGGTCGACAAGGATATCGAACCACCGTTTAACCAGTAGCCAGTTTACCAACTGGTATATCGTAGTAATTGACGGCCAGTATTTCACGGCCGGTTTTGTGCTTCGAATAAATGGAAGACATTTATCTGTAAGCCCGTTATCAGTCCCGAGGAAGTCGATAAGGCTCGGGCAAACGT
This sequence comes from Andrena minutula, assembly GCA_929113495.1. NCBI lineage: Eukaryota > Metazoa > Arthropoda > Insecta > Hymenoptera > Andrenidae > Andrena > Andrena minutula. Next base: position 71,669,254 of record OV815993.1, on the reverse strand, counting down.
ATTGACCCTCTTTTTTTAGGAATCGGGCGGACACCTTTGACTTGCACTCCGCGGTTAAACACTGTGTCTCTGATGGATTGATAAGATATTGTACAGAGTGGTTCGTGTTCGGAGCTACTTGTGTGTCTCTATAAATCCTCTTTATAACGGAGAATATTCAGGTTGAAAATGCTACGTCCTAGGAAATCGCAGTGTAATCTAGCTATTTTAACATATCTACGCTTCGTGTAGCGTAAATATGTTAAAATTCAAAGCTCGAATTAAGGCACTTCAGACATTCTCCAGGCTACAAGTGACTTTTTTCTATACAGTTTCCGCGCAATTAATATTTATGATACAAAACGAGAAACTTCGGTTACACGCAGCTGCTACACTCGTAGATCACGCTTGTCACAAAATTCTATGCTTTACGATCTTGGATTTTCTGAAGAAATAAGTGGAAAATCTGTTTAAACGCCTTTATTATGCACATCTTAAGTAGTTTCAAGCTATTCTTGTTCTTTTTTTTTTAAATAGCAGCGCTAGAACTCTGGAAGTGCAACTGTTTTTTCCGGAGGACATTCTCATTAAAATGTCTCAGAAAATCGATTGTTTTGCATATATCTATAGTATAGTATTTGAAGGATACTCAGTAAACGTTATAAGACGAAATTCGTAATGGTATAGATTTTAAAACGATAAAAGCGATTCGACATCCGAACAGCCACAACGTACAAGCAAAACTTTAAACGCGTTTATCTCGAAAGTCGATTTTTCTGAACCATAGCCAGCATAACAAAAGAAATTATGTATCGATTTCAAAATTTGTCGTGGCATTTTCTTTGTAATTGAATTCACTATTTTTAAGTGTAAAATTACCCCTTTTTTTAGCACGTTTGTGTTCAAACATGCATCAAACACTAACGCGAAGGCTGATACGATAGCGATTGATATAACATATAAGAATATCTTTGGTTTTTTTATTTGAGACAATTCTACGTCGAGTTATACTGGCTACCGTCGACGTCACTTTTTTGCAGCAGTGCACAGAGCGCCACGTAGATATCGAACCACTACATGAAAATGACTTTTTTCATATCCCTTAATAACGAATAAATGCAAAGACCATAAAGTTTTTTATCCCAAGTTGTACTTTTTAAAAAAAATCCTAAAAATCACGTACTTTTTGAGAGCTTTGATGAAAATTTCCTCTTAAAACAACACCTGCGCTATTTCTTCCTTCCTTCCTTTGCATTCAATGATAAAATACATAGCTGGAAAGTACACAGTTGATTTTTCAAATGGCGAAGATATCGAACAAGTCGATTCCACGTACGTCGATTTTTATATGCGAGAAGTTTGTCCAGGTATTACGACTCACGTCGATTACTCATGACCGTCTTTCCCTCGGATTTCCGGCTCCGCGTGTGAGACTCTTTCAGCTCCTATCGTTTCGATCTGCCGCAATTAGGTGCGTCGATAACGTGCCCATTTTTTCTCCAACTGCCGGGTTAAGCATGGCCTGAGTGGATCGGCCGAGGCGTTTATGTAATCGGGATCCAATTGCATTCCCTCACGCGTCGATTTGTTTCACCCGATACAACTTCGATCGAGAAATATGAAATTCCAGGGAAATACCGATGGCGTATCGAAGCACAGAAACGGATCCTCGTTCGCGGAGATAAACGTCGCTCGGCGCTCGCGCTGCGGCCAGCGTGGAATTCGCGTTCGCTTGAAAGTAATCGAGCCACGCGGACGTAAATTAGTACGCGTTGGTCCAATTAAAGCGCGTGCACGGCGGTGGCCGTGTTATTTGGAAGTGTCCAGTTACGAGGAAATTGTAAGCCTCCTCGAACCGGAATTATTTGTTTAATGCATCTCGCGTGGGCGTGGTAGCGTGTATATAATTTTTTTAGATAATTAGTCGCTTACGGTATGCCTGCAGAAGTAAGAAGGAAACAGAGTATAAGGGATGTTGCGGAACGAGTATTCGCGCGTTCTCATGTATATTTTGTCGGAATGGTAACTTAAAAATTCTGACATCCTGGTGTCGTCTTCCTTGTGCAAATAGGTAGTATCCCTGGAATAGTATACCAACGGAGTAATGTTCAGTTTAAAGGAACATCGAGCAAGTCGGTGGCCAGTGTATCGCAACACTAAGCACTGATAACGTCAAGGAGACCTCGCTTTTGCTTATCACCTACCTCACTCAACGTACCTTTAAGACTAGAATCACCAGCGATTAACGAATATGTACTTAGGAATATCTACCAGAGCTATCTACCAGGATAACTGAGTAGATACACTATACCTATATGTATTTAGAAAAATAAATTAAACGGGAAAAGAAATTCATTGACTTTATGATTCCAGTATTTCAATAAAAGTCTTGGGAATTTTCAGAAAATGCACCGTTGTGCATTCCAGTAGCTAATCCTTATCAGAGATACAAACTATAATATGTTTCACTTGATAGTTCTCGTGTGGAGTGAAACTTTTGGTATAAACGAAGCAACGTTCGTTTAAATTCTGCGCTAATTCTAGCGTTGCTAGTTACGAGAGTCCTAACGAGACAATGAGCCGCGTAAAATATCCAACCGAATTGCGGGCTCGTTAAAAGTAATGTTAGGATTTCATTGGTTACACCCACCGGGTAAAGTTAAAATTGCAGTTAATAGATATCGGTAGATTATGACCTGTCGATCGATTATTACGACAGCCATGCTAATTAAACTCAAACTGAGTTTGATCACGCGTAACTGCGTCCCACACCCGCGGACACGCTGACTGGCCACGCTAGTGAAACAAAGACGGAAGAGAGAAAGGGAAGTGCAACAATTTAATATTTATGAGAGCGTTAAAGCAACAGTTTAGTTGTCCGGGCGGATCGTCGACGGCGAGCGTCGTATCCGGTGACACCAGAGGATGCCGATTCCAGCGGATCATCTGGAACACGCCGTAAACTTCACGTGTCACGTTGCGCGATGTAACGCGCAGGTGCACGTCTGACCGCGACAGGCCAATACCACTTGGCGTTTCCGAAGTTGCGTTGAAGCGAAGAGGAAAGGTGACCGTGTTCATAGGCTGACTTGCAGTTATTTATGAGAGATGAAATATTGTTATTTTATTTGAGGGTTTTTAATGTACGATGTTGTTTAATTTTTTTTTGAATCTCAGCTAAATTTGAAAGTTTCGTGGTTGAGGGTTAGAGCAATATAATTGCAGAAATATAATTGAGGAATAAAGAAGATATTGACAGTATGTTCAATTACTTTGATTTCTTCTGTTTCTATTTCTTATATTTTTACATCTCCATAGCACTCACCTTTCCTGTTTCAATGTTTCTGTATTCCTATTAACTATTTAACATAAATCATATTGATTTTTAAAACTCCAATTAAATTCCAATATAAGCTACAAAAATAATTATCTAATCCAGCGCTGCACAAGGAGCAGTTTTCGGCGCCTAGCGGCGAGCAACCCACCTTTCCTGTTGCTAAGGTTAGAATCGGTGAGGAGAACTGCAGTAGTGTATGTGCGTGTTCGTAGGCTCGTAGCATAGGGATATATGACTGGGTTCCTTGTAGGGGCACCAGTGCAGAACAGGTCCCGTAATAAAATTCGGGGGGGTCATGAAATTTCCAAAATATTTGCTACTGCCGGCATTTGGTATGACTTGAAGGTTCAATTTTACTGATAATGACACATTTATTGCTAATATTACTTATTTTTTCATCCGACACGTAATATATTTATAAAGTTAATACTATACAAATAAATAGCTCGGACTCGAAGAAAACCAAATTTTAATGAAGGATATATATCATTTACAATTCAGAAAGTTATATATAAATTTTATATATAACTTTCTGAATTGTAAAGATATATATCCTTCATTAAAATTTGGTTTTCTCGGACTCGAAGAAAACCAAATTTTAATGAAGGATATATATCATTTACAATTCAGAAAGTTATATATAAATTTTATATATAACTTTCTGAATTGTAAAGATATATATCCTTCATTAAAATTTGGTTTTCTTCGAGTCCGAGCTATTTATTTGTATAGTATTAACTTTATAAATATATTACGTGTCGGATGAAAAAATAAGTAATATTAGCAATAAATGTGTCATTATCAGTAAAATTGAACCTTCAAGTCATACCAAATGCCGGCAGTAGCAAATATTTTGGAAATTTCATGACCCCCCCGAATTTTATTACGGGACCTGTTCTGCACTGGTGCCCCTACAAGGAACCCAGTCATATATCCCTATGCTACGAGCCTACGAACACGCACATACACTACTGCAGTTCTCCTCACCGATTCTAACCTTAGCAACAGGAAAGGTGGGTTGCTCGCCGCTAGGCGCCGAAAACTGCTCCTTGTGCAGCGCTGATCTAATCTTAAACTTTCATTTAAATCCAACATAAATCATATTAATTTTTAAACCTCCAATTAAATTTCAATTTAATCTATCAAAGAAATTACTTAATCTTCAATTTTCAATTAAATTGAACATATATTCATTTTTTTCTTGAAAAGTCCGAATCAGTGCGCCGAAACCATCTCTTCTAAAAATTTACAGTCGAAATTCAATTTACACTATTTAACATATATTAATATTTAAAGCTCCAATCAAATTTCAATATAATCTATCCAAATAATTATTTAATCTTAAATTTTCATTTAAATTCAACATAAATTATGTTAATTTTTAAACCTCCAATTAGTAGTCTACTCTGCTTTCCCCTCATCTTATCCTTGTATTTCTCCATTTCCTTCGTACATTTCCTTTACCACCATTTCCCGTCACCTTTGCTCTGTCCTTCCTACAATTACCCCTGCTTACCTCTCACTATTCCATCAGTCCCCCCATTTTCCTTTTCTTATACCTTCTTCTATCTCTTTACCCACCACCTCCCAACACCCTGTCTCTCTTTTGCACCTCCTTTTGACCACAATACATTTCATGCCGTACTCATACCGCACACTTCAAATCCAGTTTCCAGATTTACACAACCCTCCGTCACCAATTAAGTCTCCCAACCACAAACCGCCTCCTCACGGTCAACTTTAAAAGCCTGCCCGAGTACCCGCTACGTTCCTCGCTGAATCGGTGACGAAAGCTTGAAATGATTTTCTACACGTACATACTTCGCACTCGAGGGCTTCGGCCAGCAATGGAAACACTCCCCCTGGAAGCCTTAGAACGGTAAAGTGAATTCAATCCGAGGCAGCGAGCGGCGGCTAATTCGACGAAATCGCGTTACAAAATATCGACCACATCGTTCCCCGGCGTCGCGCGGATCGCTTTCTACAATTCCACCTTGGAATTTTTTTTCCAGGATGGCCTGCCAGCTCCCGACGCCGTAACGTAATCGCACCTAGTCTCGCGTGGCCTATTGTTTTCGCGAGCGTATCGGTCTAAACGCGTGCCGCAGGTGTTAATGTTAACTAAAGACACATCGGTGTTTCAAAACCGAGCCGCGATATCCTATGCAGGTATGTGTATGTAAATGCGAGCATTGTCAACCGTGCACGCGTTTCAACGTTGATTTCGGCCCGACGCCGCCGGTGTCAGCGGCCAGGTGTTCCTTTAAGCAATTCGATACACGAAAAGCTAATTAGACCCTCCCAGTGTTGACACCAACATTGTTCCTCGGCAGCCATGCACATCAAAGCAAATGGAAACCCAGGTCGTCAAAAAGTGAAAACAAAAGTCACCACTTCTCTTTCAAACAAGGTGTTGTAGACCTTCGAGGCTTCCAGCTCGTCACTTTCGTCGTATCCGGGAAGGGAGACGCTTAAAGTATTCGAATACCCTCCGTTGATGAGTGTTAGATTGGATTTAACCACCACGAAAGCGTGTTCGAAGCGGAACTCGGCAACAGATTCTCTTATTCCACTCCACGTGGTCCATTAAGGCTCACTTACGCGATGGGTGCCATTTCAAGGCTTGCGATGGTACCCGTTGCAACCGTGAGCGGGCCACGAAAACAGCGATAGCCCGAGTGAAACCTCGTGTTGTTCGCTTTGCCTGGAAAGTAGGTAACCTTCGTTCACTTGCCATCTCGAAAAATGCGTTCCGACTTGAGGATACCGGATGAAAGTACGCGCAACGCGCTGGGGAATAAACATCGGCTTCGGTACTGCCGGGGACACGCTCAGTTTCTACTTTTTTCAGAAACTGCTGTTACGAAGCTTTAATAAGGTGTAATTTACGGAAATTTATTTTCTGCGCCGGCATAATGATTTTAATTCGAATCGCTCGATTTTTTCTCCGCTCGACCTTGGTGGCGAGCCACGGTTTTCGACCCCGGCTTCGTGGAAGACATTTCTACGGCCAACGCGCTTGTCTTCTATCCTCCTACTCAGCTCGGAACAGCCGAGGAGAGTACTGTTATGAGTGGCAGTAGCTGAACAACGGGCCGGCAAAGCCACTAGAGAGGCAGCCTGTATTTCACGATTTTCTCATGACACTTGGCATGCAGCTATCGTAAATGAATCATGGGTACCACACGAATTCTCAACGCAACGGACTCTGCCTCTCTCACGAAAAACACGTTATGTCATCGTTAGAAGGATCCTGGCGATGAGGCGATTACCGATGACGCGGCGTAACTCTTTGTTACGGCCATTTTCTTGCAATTAAAGCTTCCGCGATGCTGCGAAACGGATGGAGAAGAGAGAACTTTGCTCGCTTTCCACTGCTTTCATTCTACTTCTATGAAACAGTCTGGGGAACAAGATTTTTGTATCCATGCTTGCGGTGAAAAATAGCAACTAGGAATACCTATGTTATATTCGAAGAGAATTCCTCAGGCTTCAAGGATATCTTCGAAGAAGCACAGTGCTGAGAGACAATAGAAACCCGGGACTTTGCGCTGTCTAGGTCAGCTTGACTCCAAATCAAGCGACCTCGAAAATTGCTTCCAGTTAGTGACAGAGCCCACTTGAAATAACAACTGCTTATCGCGAAACGCGTCATGGAGGAACTGGGACATCTAGATAGCTACCTGATTCCCTGGATAAAGAAGTAAGAAGCGAACGATACGAGCGTGAATCAAGGGTCAAGAGGAGTCCAAAGCACAGTGGTGCTGGTTTAAAGAAGAAATCTAAAACTAAGTCTAAACAAAGTCGAATTACATAAAACCAAGAACTATTATTACATTCAAGAAAACTGCATTCTTATCTGACTAAATGGAAGTGCTGGCACGAGAAGGATGTCGAGAGCTGGAGGTCGCGTCCTTCGTTTCGACCGCTCATCGCGGTCCGAGAGTAATCATTCTCTTTCCTGGCCTAGCTACGTGTATCTCATCTGGCGATTAACGATCAACTATTCCAAGCAACGCGGGGAACGATGGTTGCCGCGTTGACGAGGCGCATACCGTTCGCAAATCAGTGCACGCTGAGGAATCGCTCTTAACTGGCGAAGGCTTGCGGACCGTCTGATTCCAAAGATCGAAATTACGCCACGTACCGTTTACGTTAGAATTCGCACGTGCGCTCATAGATCCTGCGTTTGACTCGTTAGTATGCGTCGATCGTTTGCGTCATCCCCTGTAATCTTTACTCACCAACTCGAACCGACTTATTGCGTCAGCGCCATTATCGTAGTTTGCTTTAGCTCTAACAAGCAATTTCAGGATGAACAAGGTCTTGCTAATGTAGCGATATAAAAGAATGCACTTGATCGTGCTTTCGTGGATCGGCTGTCGCATCATTCCATTCAAGGCGGCCGTGAATCACGCGCGTTTATGAAATATAATATGCGCGAGGTATGAATAAGCAGCTCGCCAGTTGCATTGATAATGACGCCGGTGGCGCGACAATGTGCTATTATAATACGCGCACGGACGCCACGGCGAAGGGAGCAGCTGCTTGCGTTTTCGTAATCGGTGGAAATTTGGGTCGAGCGCTCGATTCCTCATTCCCACTTGCGTTTATGGGCCTGACAGGTGAAAACTTACGGCTCCCTGTTTTCGTTTTCTGTGGGAATCTTTTGGTTCCGTGCGGTCGACTTTTGTGGCGTTCACGCTGTTAAGAAAGAGATATACTTTTAGGTTTATCTACTTTTAAGAAAGGGAAGTAAGTAGGTACCTACTAGAGATTTCTAGGTGTGAAATACGTCATGGATGGATATTCTAATTTTTAACCGACTTCAAAAAAGGTGGAGGTTATGTATTTGACCCGTGTGTATGTTTTTTTTATGTTTGTCCCCTCAGAACTCCTCAGCATATGGATTGATTTTGATGATCTTTTTTTTATTCGAAAGAGGGTGATGTCCCGATGGTCCCATCCTACACTAAATCAACATTGATCCAATATTTTGACAGTTATGGTTAATAATAAAGACTATTATCATCTAATTATTATTATTGTATGTACGTGCGCGCATATCTCCTGAGCATGTTGTGTCAGTGTGTAAAACTAAAAAGTTGAAAATAACAAAATTTTAAAAAAATTATAACTGACTTCAAAAAAATAAAATTGCACTAAAAAGTAAAAAATAATTTTTTTCCTTATTTAATCTACTACTCTCATATTTTTTAAGTCGGTGTCTCATCATTTCCACTGCGTAAATCTGGCACCGACTTAAAAAATATTAGAGTAGTAGATGAAATAAAGGAAAAAAATTATTTTTTGCTTTTTAGTGCAATTTTATTTTTTTGAAGTCGGTTTTAATTTATTTTAAATTAAATATCGCAGCTAGGTCTGTCAAGGATTTAAAGATACACTGATATAGTTGAAATACAGTCACTGACTGAACTTCGCCTTTGCTTTTGTCGTTGTTTACTTTCTCCTGATTGTTTTCTATTTGTGTTGTGCAATAAAGACGTTTAATAATAATAATATAAGTATTCATTCTACTGCACTGTTTTGAATAATACCCACGCTGGTGTCACGGATCAGTAATGATCAGACTAAAGTTTTTTCACTCCACAGCTAATCAATTAAAGAGATGTACTGTGCCTGTAAGATTCCATGCCCCGAGGGAAAGTATGCATTGGAGAAACTTGGAGGAGCCTGAGCACACGACTCGAGGAACATGAGAGGTGCACTAGATTAGGCTACAGAACACCATATGGCTACGAGGCATAAAACTCTATTTAAAGACGCTGCAGATGCTTCCCAGGAAGTTCAGGGAAACGCTGGAAATCATGTCACATCCTCAACAAGCAGTTTTACTATCTCTTCGGCACCTGAAGGTGCATCCTCCTACAATTTCTCGTTTATCAAATACCATCCTGTACTCGAATCGTTGATTCCCTAGATTCTAATATTAGTAGCATGTAGAAATACTCTGCTATCAAAAATGAAGGTTGTACCCAGAAGCCTCTGGTAGTGACAACCTGCGCCGTGATACACCTAATTCGAGTATTAAACTGATAGCACAGTAATACGAATTCTATCACGAAGCTACATGACAGATAACACCGACGATATTTCAAGCACCATTTCCTTTGTTTCCGCGAAAGGTGGTAATGTCGATAAGGGACAGCGAGGCGTGGGAAGAGAGGGCCTGTTATTCGCTTATCATGCCCGCATTGCAACGTTAACGCAACTTTATCGCAGGTACACTTGCCGTTGCTAATGTATTTGCCGTGCGATTGGATGTAGGTATACATATACACTGCTGTTCATAAGTATTAGTACACATACCCTGTATTGAATAATTATTGTGAAAAACATTGCAAATTTGTGGGAGAATTCTAACCAATTTTACTTTTTTTGGTGCTTTAAATTAAAAGCAGTGAAAAGTATTCAAACTATACCAAATATTACACTTTCTGCAAATATAGCAAATATATACTTCTTAATGGCACTGTATATTGCAGGAAAATGGTAAAAATCAGGCTTTTTGTAAACTAAACGCTGCCTTTTTGTCGAAAATTTTGACAAATGTTTTTACCACAATCGTAGTCTTTCCTGAATTACCAAGATAATGCCACTGAATTTCTTCAGATTAGATATCGGTTAGGTAAAAAAGATTATAATTCTTCAGATTATTCCTTGACAAAAAACTGATTTTACAATTGATGAGTTTTAATGATATACGATGAAATCAAGAATAAATAAAATAAGAAATAACTATTTTCATAGAAAAAGATGTGAAATCCATGCCGAATGCGGTGGCAAAAGTAATACTTAGAATAATTTATTTCCGTCACAGCCCTAATCTTTTTATTTCCCTCTAAATCTGTAAAGCTGGTACACGCTGACAGCCGATATCGATAAATGATCAAGTTGAGATAAACGAGTGATAAACGACCCAAGTGACAAAACGAACACAGGCGCATTTTTAGTTTCTACTAAAAATTGTAACTACCGTCACTTACATCGTTTACCATTTCAACTTCTCAATTATCATACGACATATGTACTTAAATAGTACCTATATACCCTTGCGTACCGTCCACTTGGTTCTCCTCGCGCGAGCGTCCCTAGCAAAAGTGCAGCAGAGGTCATAAACGCGATTCGTCCTTCCTACGTGCTGACTGGCCTCGATTAATTTAGTCGCGTCCTTGGTACCCAGGTACACGGGCAAGAGAAATCCTTACAGGAAATTCATGAAAAAAGTGCAAAGAGTTAGTGCCCGGCTCGAGCTGGATCAGTGTCTCCTTCTTAATTGCGCGTGATATAGGTTGACCGTACTTTAAATGACAACGGTCATGAATTAACAGCGCAAAGTAAAGGAAGCATTCGACTACATGTTACAACGAACATGGCCAACGTGTGCGCTACCTATAGGCTCGACTTCTTTGCTGCAGTTATTACCGAAGGCAGACGGTGGTTCGAGAAAGATTACGACAAGGATTTGTGGAGCATGTATTTAGAAAGCATATCGCTAACTAAGAGTTCTGAAAAAGAGTGGTAATATTAGATTTGCTTTTCTTATTTCAAATTACAAAGTCGCAGATTAGAGAAGAAAGAAGAGAAGGACTTGAACGAGAAACTCTCCTTCCTGCATACCGAAAGTATTCACTCGAACATAACGACCCCCTAACGAGGATATGTGCCTCCGCAAACGATCCTCGATTCAAGACGATAAACCGTGCACTTGACACGCATATTCGTCGCGACTGCGAAAACTAGCCTGGCTTTACGAGTAGTAGCAATTTTCCTTATTATATCACCAAACGTAGCGTAACGAAGCAGCTCGCCGGCGAATAAATTCGTAATGGTCTTTACGTAATTCGACCATCGTCGGGGGGCAAGCTATAGCCCATTTCTCTGTAATCAAAAAGCGTGTTTACGAGCAAACCAACGAGTACACAATACGAACACGTGCCCATGAGACTTTCACGCTTTACCAGCCAGCGATCGATCGTTCCGAACCGTTCGGTTCGGAATACTTAAATACTTATATTCCTCGTGGATTTCCTAATCTTCCTCGTAAATGCTGCAGCAGATAAACAAGAGTGCATAATACCTTTATATATTCGTAATATTCCAAACTCCACCAATAAAAACGAATAACACCAAAGTGTCTGCCGCTTACAGAAGCACTCAGGAATTTTTAGCTCAGCCGAGGCTTTAAAATATCCCGATAATATTCAAATGACAATTGGAACGCCTCGTATTACGCATTCGTCACAGCGTATTGCGCGCGATAACGATTGCCAGAGGTGCTGGACAGTAAAAGAGCTCCACTGTGTGAAGACCGCTATGTTTGCGAAGCGACTCGAGCGATCCGTCGTTTCGGGTCGATTTGATTTGCACGTAAATTTGCCGCGTTCGCGTCAGCAGAGTAAACAGCCTTCGATGATCGGTCCCGCGTCCTTGGCAGAGGTGCGAACGACCGTGAAGAGCCGCGCGCGACGTCGAAGACGACTCGCCGCCGGGCTGCGCGTTACGTATTCCGTGGAACGGGCCTCGGCGTGATTCATGCCTGACCCCGCGGCGCCCCCGTCCGTTCGCGATAACGGTTTCGACGTGGATTAATACGTAATGGACTCCTTAATTGGTGGACGACACGTAACGCGTGCCCGCGCTGTCTACGGTCGCGGAAGTCTCGGTTGGAGGGAGCCGTGTTGCTTTCCCACGCCTTGGATTAATCGGTCCTTAATGGACACCTCGAAGCGTCTCCCTCTCCCCGCTGGGATCTCGCAACGCTCCGCTCGCGGGGCACTCGTTTCTGTAATTAAATCGTGCAATCGCGATACGTTCCGCGAGCGATGGATCTCGACGAACGCTCGCGAGTGATTAACGACGCGGCTGACGGTGGCTGATGGCGCGGTAAACAAACAAGTAGATGTTATAGCGCGGATGAAGCGGATATCGAGTCCGCGGCGACACGGGGTTGGTAAGTAGAGGGATTAAGCGCGAACCTATCGCATGCTTAATTACTTCTGTCCTGAAATGCAAATGCGAGCGTTTTTTTCGAGCCATGCCAGGACGGCTGCAAGCCGCGTGGAAGAAGGAGAGGAAAGTACGCGGGGTGAATTAATTCTGCGCGCGTCGAAGGTGAGCGATGAGTGTTTAGGGAGCAAGGTCTGGTGGGTGTTTAGCATATTGGATCGGTTGCGAGACGTGCGACTCGCGGGAGCGTGTGGAAGTAACCCAGATGTATAAAAGTGTACCGAGGAGTTCAGTCATCTTGACGTTGATATAGCGCAGAGTCGCAACGACGTTGGAGTAATAATGTAACATTCGAGGCTAAGTAGTCTCGTCATTAAATTCAACTTCAAATATATTATTCCCCTGACTCGCCTTTTACACAAAAGCATGCCCATCGCGCGGGGACTGTTGCAATCACAAGCCAGGCGGCAGAACACGCGAAAGGAGGAAACAAGCGAGTCCGTGCGCATGGTAACGAGCAGGATCGTCCAATAAACGTCACGGGGCATCATAAAATCCCGGCGAACGGGCTGAAAACAGTTCCAGCCGGAATAATAAAGTCGAGCGACGCGTATCCGCCTCAGAGGCTGCTTGACGAATCACCTACGCCGCCGGAGGTGAAACAGCAGGAAGCCGAGTGCAACGGAACGGCTGTCAAAACGAGACGCGTTGCACGTCGACACCCACGGTCGTGTGTGTACGTCGCTTGCGAGGAGACGGTTCGAATTCGGCGGTGCGGCGAATAAGGTCGATCCGGGACGGACGGTCGGATCGATAGGGGAGTCAGCAACATTGTTCTGTGGACGAGATCAGTGTCAGGAGATTGGCTCGTTTTCTGGACCAGAGGAAACGGCCAGCCGAGAAGAACGGAGCGTAAAGGAACACGTGGAAAGTATTTGTCGCGGGGCAGCGATCTCTGGCTGGCATGCCGAGCGGCCGGGGGAACAAACTGCCGCGAGCGATCCGCAAGAGGTAACTCTCATTTTCCATGGTCCGCTGAGCGGACACAAGGTCCCGCGAGGATTCGAACGAGCACGGAGATGCATGGTAACGATACACCACGCGGTTCAAGACGAACAGGGTGAAACGTTGAGAGACTAACGAGAGGAATGCGATAACTCGTAAATGGCTAATTGCTGCGGGTACCGTATAGGAGCCGGCGCAGCTGTGACTAGAGTTCGACTGTGTAGGGAACGATTTGTTAGGTTCACAGGATGCCAGCAGCCATCTTTTGAGTGGCGTAAAGCTAAAGCCTGAGGTGGAACGTAAGTTTCATTCTATGTGTCGGTTTATTTTGTTCCGATCCTGAGGAGATGCATTTATTGGTAGGATTAATGGAGGCTTGGTAAGTTGGGGTAAAGAAGAAAGGTTTATGTGATTCTAGATTCTGCGATGCAACTATTTATCTTCTTCATACGCCGGTAGTGACATTATTACTATAACAGAATTATTTTCACAGAAGCCAACATTGAAACTAAACGGGCCGAACCCAAAACAAAGCATAGTCACAACGACGTGATAGGGTTTTCCTGACACACAGGGATTGTAACCCGCCGGAGCCGGTTACTAGTAACATAGGACAGTCTAGTCCAGACAGCCACATAAGGGGGTACTATGGTTATCTGGCCGAAAAATTGAGCAGGGCACAAGTAGATGAATAATATGTAAAAAGTTTTGCACGATTATATTTGTTATTCATCGAGTAAAAAATTCATAAAGATTACTCGATTTTTCGGCCGGATGACCAGAGTACGTTAAGTGGCTGTCTAGACTAGACTGTCCTATGTTACTAGTAACCGGCTCCCGGCGGGTTACAATCCCTGCTGACACAATAGTCTGAACAGCTTTCCCTTACGAGCTAGAGCTTATAATTACGAGATTCATTGGGTCTAGTGACCCATATTTTTATTTGAATTTACGGAATACAAAAAGTGTCTTTTTTTCTGACGCATCTAGTAGGAACATGTATAGTTCAACGAGTTCCAATAGTGCAGAACAATTAATTTCCCTACCAATGATCCTAAATAGAAAGTACATGTCTGTTACAGTTCTGCGTGAAATAAGGATTATCATATTTACTTTAATAAGTGTCGATGCAAAACCCCGATCCCAGACAGGCCCGTGAATGTGTAATTTATATTACACATTCTCTCGTAGTCAGAAATTCCCGAGACGCTGAACAAACATCACAGGGCCAGAGACGACTCTAAATCCGAATAAATACCATTAACGCTGGCGACAGTGTTGGAATCCTTGCTTCTAAGATTCACAGCTGCACCACAGAGAGAAGTTCAGAGGTGAAGGTTGTTAAGCCTCTATCCTATATAAAAAAATTCGCGTATCCAAGCAGAGGTGGCCAGCATCAGACCTCGCGCAAGAAGCGTATAATTTCAATTTTAGTTCACACAGAGGTGTTTGCAGTCCCCCACGCGAAATTTTCAAATCGCTAATGGCCCGCGGTGGAGGGTCGTGTGAACGTACGTGTGCCTGGACGGTAGCCCGATAACGCGGAAATAATTCTCGAGATAAAAGGCCTACCCCGGTGAGAAATTGTAGCGTCTGCGAGCCGCGGTGACAGGCATGAAATTCACGGCGATGCCTCCGCGCACGGAGGATCGTGCGGCGCGCGCTCGTTCCAGAAATTAATGCCGAACCGGATGACGAAGACTAATTGTAAATGGTTCTGCCAATCGTGGGAATCCGCGGCGATTAAATCGCAGCCGTCCAGCTGCCGCCGCGCGGCGGCCTAACGTAAATGATGAGCTGCCGGGCTCGTCGAACGGTTCGCCGTATTAACGATTTTCTTGGAACAAAGCCGCACGGAACGAATTAGGAAACGTCCGACCGCTGGAACGTCACATTTCACGCTGCACCGCGAGAGCAAACGGCGTTGGGATCGATGGAAAATCGTCTGTTCAACACGTAACCGACGATCACGTTTTCGATTCCCTTAAAAGGGAGTAGTACAGTTCTTTCGAAGAATAGCCTTGGTTTTTATGGCGCTATTGCTATTTGAACGAATCTACGATCGTTTGTCGGGAATGCTATAAGTATCCAGGTTATATCGCCTGATAACGAGATCAATTATAAGAACCAGGCCCAGTGAGATGAATGGATATAACCCAAATAGAATTGGAGACCGCGGAGCACACCGTGAGAGTAATCTAGAAGGGAGAAAATTGGAGTTCTAGCTCGTGTATTGTACACAGGTCGAATTGTAACGTGTTGTATAGATGTAGGCCGTTATGGCGCAGAAGGGGGTATCTAATTGAGAGACACGCTCCGGGACGTTAACTTGGATAGATTGAGCTGTCAGTAGACGATTTAGATTACGGGGAATATTTTTCAACCGACGAATGTAAATGGAAATTCAGACGGCAGCGAGCAGTTGCAATAAAAGGCGACGATTACAAATGCAAGAGGGGGAGGAAAGGGCGAGGAGAGACGGGGGTGGGAGATTGCGAGTTAACCGCCGCGGATGGAAAAGTAATGAAGCGAAATAAAAAAGGTGAATGGTGGGAACTAAATAGTCATTTCGAGGCGTCGGAAGACAAAGGATAACGGAAAAGGCGATTTTTAAGGCAGTTAATGGAGTCGGTGAAGCGGCTAGAAGGAAGCGAGAGCGAACAGTATCAGGCGAGAAAAAGAATCCGATGCAGTTAACGGTTGAAATACGAAAGGGCATAGTGTTGGTCGCCTTAAAAGTCCCGGTTCGTGGTGTTAAAGGTCCGTTTGGCCTCGTAACGCTACCGTGGGGACACCGTCTTGAAAAGAATAGCGCGCTTCAACCATGCTTCCCGTCTAAATCGAGTGAAACTCGAATCGACAGCGAAGCAGTATCCGGGACCACCGCGTTAGGTATCTAAACAAGAGGATAGCTTTGTTCCTATTTTATCTTTTTCCAACGAGTCTAACCGGCTCGCATTCTTAAAGAGATCCACTCCTAAAAAGCGATTAAATTATCCAACGAGAGCTACCGAAGAGCTGCGCAAAAAATGTTGATAATCGAGTGACTCCTGATTCGTAGCGTCCATTATGTTTTAACAGGATGCTCACGGCGTTAAGTCGCGAGAGTACGATCAGAGCGAATCGTAAAAGCCACCCAGCGAACTCGGCAGTCAACTTAAATGAGCGCTCGAGGTCTCCGAGCTACTAAATAAAACTTTCGTATCGGCCGTTGTCGCGTAACATCGGCCATTAAAGGGCAAATCGTACAATTACAGCGCAGTAAACGAATTTATATCGAGGCTGCTTCCTGCGAACGCTTGGGGGGCGGAAGCCGGAGGGAGAGGAATAAAGAACGAGACGCGACGACAGCGAACGAAAGGGAGCTGCGAGGAGTGAGAAAGGCGCGAGAAGGCAGAAGTGTCACCGCCCCTGTGTCGGCGACTCGTTCTCGATTAATTCCAACTCGTCCGAGAACTCAATTTCGCCGGGGCAATTACCACGCCGTAAAATGATTCTCGCCTGGCATTCCGCGGTAATGACAAAACGAGAGGCCGCGATGATCGCTAGGAGCCACGGGCAGGCCGATTTCTCAGAAGCTTCGTTCGAGAGAGCTTCGCCTAAACAAAGGGGCTTGTTGTTCTTCCGCCTACGAGTCAGCTACCGCACGCACGCCGCGCTCGATCCAAGGTAAAGTGCCTTTGGATTCCGATAGGTTCACCGGCAGCGGAACAGATCGTGACCAGTGTACTGATATTCATCTGGCCGAGTGTCCTTCGTGTGGTATCGTTTACGATTACCCGCTCGGTGGGCTGTTTTACGCGGCCGAGCCGGTATTAGTCTCAATCAACGGGGAATGAGTCCTTACGCGAGGTGACGCTGGTAAAAACGTGGGTAGATACAGGTAATTGAAAGGTCTCTGTCGTAAGTATCGGTGATAGGTATGTAAGTACGTTTGATAGAATAGAAATAGAAAAAGAGCGCTCCAAAACTTGTTGTCAAAGAAATTTTAATTTGTACAAGGGGGTAGTTTCGGTGATTCATTTTTAAAAAATAAAACGCCCTCAACTCCTCGAGTTTATAAATTTGTATGCTGCTAAGAGATCGTTTAGATTCACAAGGACTTTTCTTCCAAATCATTATATTTCCTCAATGATCAACTCGGACTCTGTAAACCGCGTATGTAGTGTAGCTAACTCATATTGTGCTAATATAGACTTCGATGTTAATATAAACAGCTTCAGAAATTCGGTTCATAGAAACCTGCAAAGCTTGTGATTTGTCCGTCTGAACTGTAATATCATTTATACATTTATATACACTAATATATAAGGGACTTATCCCCGTTAATCAATAAAAATAAAATAAAATAAAAAAACTCTTCCCTTTGCTCCGAAACGATACGATACTTCACACGCGACAGTAAGAAGTACCCAAGTACCCGAGTCTCACGTCGGACGTTTTCCAAACGCGATCCGTTGCCGGCTAATCAATATAATTAAAACACCATTATTCACCCTTAAAACCACCCACATCATCCATCTTCTGACTCACGCTTCGACGAGGTTCAGGTTAAACCGATTTTTCCGCGCGGCTGTATCCATAGCAGAGGTCGCGGCGAAACGGGCCCAAAGTCGCGTGAAATCCTCTAATTACGGGTGTGCAATTAATCATCGACTCGCGTCTTCTTAGGCGTTTGAGGGACGGCGGCGATTCCGCTCTCTCCTCGAGGGGATCCGACGCGTCGGCTTTTCCGGCACGATCTACCCCGTGCTGAATCGATTACCGCTCGCGGGATCGTGGATCGCCGGCCCCCGGAGCTTCCATAAATCAAGCGGGAAGTCATAGGACGCTCCGGCGCGGAGGCTACGGGCCGTAAATCGCGGGACGTCTCTATCTGCGCGCTCCGCGTCCGGTTGCCGATACGCGGCCCGGCATCACCTTCTCCCTTCAGCCCGGCTGCACGCCTCGCGCCGTTTTATTTCGCGCATGGACATCGCAAATGCCGTCCAGAAGGCGATTTTTCAGCACATCCTTGATTTAGCTCCGGCCAGATGCACGCCCACGCGCCTTCGCCGCCAGCACGGTAAACAGATGGCCGGGCATCGATATCGTAGCTTCGTAACCATCGGGTCTCTATCTCCACTTACAGCGGACCTTTCTTTTACTCGGAATACTCAGAATGTGCTCGGTGTTATTTCTCTGTTATGATCGGGATCATCGTCCTTATCGCGATTGTGTACAGTTATTTTCTTCGGCGCAGAGGCTTCGAGCTGCTAATCCTGCGTAGCTCTATTGGAGATTTTCTTGCGCAATATCGTTCAAGGTCATGCGGTAAACACATTCCAAAATAAGAACAAATGATCGAACACGGAAATGTGGTATTTAAAGCTTCCACGACGCAGGCTCTGCTGCTCGAGGCTTCTCTCTGTAAAGCGTGCCTTGGAATACTACTTTGACTTCGCGCCAGCGTTTGCGTCTAGCTTCGGAGATCAGACGTTTGCTGATCTATTAACGCGCTGAACAAGCGTCGAACTATAATTCAGAGCGATATTCCGTCAGGACATGCCTCGCATCCGGTGCACTCGGGTAGGGGACAGATTTCATCGAGAAGTGATCCAGGTAACAGGTTGAAGCGTGGGTTTACCTGTGCAGCGTGGAAAGTATTTCGAGAATAATGAATGGACAGCTATCACCTACGCGTGGCGATCGAAAAGAGGGAAATGCAAAAGAGATCAGCGCGTGTTTATCGGTGACAGATAGGAACAGGCGCGCGCCCCGAATTCCTCGTGGTCTATGGAAAGCATTCTACCCGATAAGCGGCAAGTGCGCGGGGCGAGCGATAAAATGCTGCGCGGCATTTACATTCCTGGTGGCCGTTCATCGTCGCCGAGTGTCCGTGTCGGTGAACCCCGTGTCACTCGCCCTGCCAATATTAGCTCGGCGTTCGAGACGCGCGATCGATTCCGCGGGACAGCTGGTGACGCGGGGCCGACAGGATAACCGGGACCGATAAGATCAGCTCGATCATCCGTTCGATTCTATCGGGTTTCTCGGCGTAATTGGAGAAACGCTCGCCAAAGCAGAATTAAGCGGTCGAAAAAGATCGCATGCTAGACTGAAGCCAATTAATTAGCCGGCGAGGTGCCCCTAGAATCCTTAAAATGGCGGGTAAGGGGACGATTGCGATAGTGAACGAGAAGTTAAGATCAATATGGAGATAAGAATTATTTAATGAATGCGTTTAGGGTAATTACGGGGGAGATGCCACACTGAAAGAGACGTCGCACTCTCCAAATAAGTAATGTTTTTTGGTTTAATTTTTTGAGGGCGACAAATATTACAATTTTGAGTTTTGCAAGTTGTAGCACAAGATATTTAACTAATAACATTTATATTTAAAAAAAAATTCCATTGCAAAATTTAGACACAGTGACAATTTTGAGTAAAAGTGTGACATTTCACTCATAATTAAGCTATACGAATTACAAAAGATTTCCATCTCTATTGGGAAACCAAAAATTTCGATACGCCAACTAGTGACAGAAAATTGAACTACTGAGAGTAGGTCGAAATCCGTCGAAGTCCACATGATTATCAGTGTTTAAATAGACATGTTGTTATTATTATTATTATTATTATTATTATTTATTTCACGGGACAAGCCCAATATATTACACGTATAAAACAAAATTACCATTAAAAACTATTACCATTAAGTACAGACTGGAGTACATCAAATTCGCTAGCTGTTGTGAAAGACGAGTGTTTTTAAATTTTTTTGGACACTAAATTTTTACTTATTCGATTAATAAATACTTATTCGGAATATCTGGTGGGATCCGGACCTACTTTCAATACTTTACTAATTTGCCACCTCAGCACTGAAATCTAAGCCACGCCTCCACTAAGTTTCCCAACATTTTATGTTCTTCTCCTGCCTCTAATCGAAACAGTTCGTGTCTTTGACTCAGACATGTATCCTCTCTCGTGTTTTCCTTGATTAAAAGCCTCCCCTCGTAAACTATCTAATCCATATATACGCTAGATATATTATTCACCCTTGTACAGCACGTGGCGTTGGAAGAATTAAAGGAATCCCAACCAGCGCACGCGATTTCGTCTTTAAAGCACGTCGAATACGCTGAGCCGCTTTCAAGCCCAATCCCGGCGTGAAAGGTAATGATCCAGCGCGGTGATCTCGGCAGAAAACGAGCGACGGCTCATTACGCCAGGCTCCAAAGACCTCGCGCTCAAAGTCTAGCAGCGGATGCGTCTGGCCGCGTCGTCGCACGCATTGTTTGCGATGCTAACGACGCGTTCTATCTGATTCGATTCACTTCGAAGGGAAATCTTCTCGTCTCCAACGCGGCCGATCCCGCAGCAGAGATAGCGAACCGTTTCGTCGCACGCGGACGCTAACCACGCGTTCTATCTGATTTCAGCCGCCACCGAGGACGATTTTCCACCAACGAATAATTCTCCCGTGAAATATTGCTTCCCGCGTGCAGCCTGCGGAAAACTCTTGTATAAGCGTTTTGCTTTCCTGGAAACGGTTCGAAGCACCGCGACGGGCTTGGTATTCTGGGAAGGATGTCGGATTAATTGACTGGAGTGCCTAATCGCCGCGATGCTTCGTCTCGTTCGGAAGGCTCTCCGGTGTTCCGATGGAAAGCCGGGGAACGACGAGTGCAGCTGTACGGAGAATCGAGAGGTGGAGTCTGTCTGATGACGTATACGTCTGCACAGTTACTAAGAGGATCTAATGAACGGATAATATTGTTTTTCTGCGGCGGCGAAGGCGATATTGCGGTATCTTGAATTACTCCAATCGAACGTTTCCAGGAGGGAGGATGAATTAATCATTGATGGGATAAAATTAACTACAGTCGAGAGTGTACACTCAGGCTACATACCATAGACCATGCTTCAAGAAGATTGATTCTCACTCCCAATTTAAATTCTCATTTTCAATCTAAGTATAGCAATAGAGGCAGCGTTAGAACGTCCACGCTCCTGTAATCACTCAACAGTTCAGTACTAGTTACGCACACATAAAGCTTGTCCAACATCAGAAACTATCAAAGTGATCTTTTGTCGACACCCAGAGTCCTAGCGCTGCTTTGATTTCTATCTCAGTTAAGAGAGATAGTTGATTATCTATGATCGCAGGGTGATTGATATGTCAGTGTTAGGAGCTTATATGGGTAACGACTCGGGTGTTAACTAGCAATTGCTAGTAGAACGATACAGGCAGAGGCGAATTAATTTAACGCGCGAGGGGATACTAAATAAATCTTCAATCTCGTCGTCACACCTGCCCGCCCGGCGTTGCAGCTTGTACCGCGAGGAGGACGAACAGAGTCGATTTATCTGTGCAGAACGGGGCGCGCTGTAGCGCCGCCGAAGCTGACTCGCTCGTGAGAGAACAACGGTCCATTATGTCCGACACAACGGGCCGTGTCGCAAGGAGAGAAACGGAAAAGCAGAGACGCTCCCAAGAGAGATACCACGGCTCCATCCGGCCGATTCTAATTGTTATTAATTGGACCGATCGGCCACGCGCGTCGGTGACTTCGATTGAGCGAAACCAGATCGGTAGGCGGATACGTATTAAGCCGAGCAAGGTGAGCGCAATTAGAGGTACGAAGCACGGTAATTGAGCGTCGATAATGTTGCCCGCCGAGCCACGAGGAAGGCGATCGGTGATACGGACGTCGCAGGGACGTCGGGAGTAAACTCTCGTAGACGCCAGAGCGCTGATTGAGAGATAGAAATGGGGAATAGTTTGATCCGAAAGGGCACGGCTGGCCTGCACGAAGTTTTCCCTCTTCCGATCGGCGAAGTGGAACGTGAGAAAAACGGGACTTTCTCGGAAAATTGATGGCGAGGTCTGGATGATGAGGGAATACTACGTTTTCAAGTATTGTTCTGAGGAGCGCTTAATAGTCCAGTGAAATTAGGCGGAAATCTGCCCAATCCACGGAATAAATACCAGCAAGCTAAATTTTGCTAAAAATTTAAAAATTTAAAAAGGAAATAAAAACGGTTTTTCGCGAATATCTCATTATCTAGCAGTTTAAGGACAAAAATAATTATTATGAAATTTATAACTTAGGAAATTCTCTACAAAAAAGATCCTATGAGTTTTTTTCGTAGGAGTAACCATTTTCATGTATGTAACGTTACCAAGTTTCAACCCCGATACTTTTGACGAGGGAAGATCTCGAACACGGAACTTAAAAAATTTATGAAACTCTGTAAATATGTAGGCGATGTCTTCCTGAGTACAACGCAATTTTGTTTGGTGCCCGAATTCACTCTAGGGGGATGAAATTGACCCGAGAAAATCCGTTTTTTTTTCGAATTTGTGTTATAACTCGCGAACCGTTAGAACTATAGGGACTATAAGTTACCAAATGATAGTCCTAATTAAAAGAAGTAACTTTTCCTGAACACTTTTTTTCAATTTCCTACAGGTCGCGAGTAATAATGAAAAATAAAAAATTATCAGATGTCAATTTCACCCCCCTATACTTGATGTAATTTTAGAAGGAACCGAGTTGGCGCATGTAGAATGAGCTCATTGGCTTCGAGGAACCGTTTGTTTGGGGTATAGCCAATAGTAGCTTGTTTCAGCACCAATGAGCGCCAACATGCGCAGAACCGGTCTAAACTCGTCGGTCGGCAAGTTCCTTCTAAAATGACCTCAAGATTAGAGTGAATTCGGTCAGCAAACAAAATTGCATTTACAGTTTCATAATTGTTTGAATTTCCGGGTTCGAGATCTCCCCTTGTTAAAAGTATGGGGGTTGGTAACGCACCATACATGAAAATGGTTACTCCTACGAAAAAAACTCATAGAATCTTTTTTTACAGAGAATTTCCTAAGCTATAAATTGCATACTAACTATTTTTGTCGTAAAACTGCTGGATAACAAGATATTCGCGAGAAAAACCGTTTTTATTGTTTTAACCTTTTGTAACATTGTTATCAGCGATTAAATCGACAGGGACTTTTAACACATTCTTTAAAACGACCAAATAAAGGTCCATATTGGACTATAAATATCCAAGCATCTGTTATCTTCTTTTAAAGCACAATTTTGTTGACAAACATTTCTCAATAAAATCGTGTCCCGCCACCTTCCTACTCCAAACATGTTGAAAATTGAACTAACACTGGCAAATGTATCGAAGTACCTAATGTTGTCAAGTACACTTGACAAAACCAGCGACCAGTGTACGCTCGCGAAAGACAGGAGGAGAGAGAAGTTTAGAAAGGATGTAGCAATTTGAACGAAGCGCTGCAACATTGACATTTCACCTTTCTTGCCGCATTTCAGGCCGCAGCTTGTACCCCGGCGCGAGAGTCGACGAAATGGAAACGTGCCATAAAGTTCCTTTAATTGCCCCTCGGTGTATGATTCGGAACGAGCAAAACGATCGCGACAGAAAAAAGAGAACGGCCAGATAAGCGCGTTTGAGTTACACGTTTAAAACGCGCCAGGGCGAGTTGATACGCGAACACCGTCGCTGGAGCGGCGAGAAGCGGAAATAAGTACGGCTGTCGCATCGTAACGTGTAAACGTTAAATTAACCGGTTAAATGTCCGTTTGATCCAGCAGTTAAATAACAACCCACCGCGGAGTACGTGCAATGTAGCTGCGGGAAGTGATTGGGGGAGAGAGAAAGAGAGACAGAGCGCGCGCGCGCGTGCACGGGAGAAAGGAAGAGAAAGGGAGAAAGAAGGAGGAGTATACGAGAGGAAACAACAACGACGCCGTTATTGAATACGACGAATATAATAGGGCACGTACACATTCGCGATTCGACCGCGAACCGTCAATAACTCGGCGATGAATCTCGATCGTCTCCCTGATAAATAAAGCGTCCTTGCTCGCGCGACGAGGATCACGAGGCAAGACAAATAGAATAAGATAGGAGAGGGCGAACGAGAGGCGAGAGACAACCGCTCTCGTCGGTTCGCCGTTCTTTCTGCTTCTTGCGGCCGTATCGAGCGGATAAGTTCCCAGGCTTCACTCGCTCGGTTACTTCTTAGGCTACGTAAGCCGATTCCCCTGAAACTAGCCGACCTATACCTATACCCGCGAACCGTATCGAGTGTACGCGCCCGACGGATGGGTTAATTAAAACGAGCACACGCGGAAAGCCAGACACGCCAGCGCGCGTTCGCGTTTTTAGACGTGGATTGTCGTCGACGGTAAAATAGAATTCGAGCGGCCCGGCGGTACGCGCGCGCGGTAATTTCGCTTGTCTGCCACCTTGATGGACACTGTCGAGAGGAAAAAGTAGTTTTCCACGTAGCCGTACGCGAAGGAACGCTGGACGTATTACTTTTCGATAGACAGGGTCGGCAAATAGACGATTCTTCGGTGTATTAGGCGTTCTCTAAGAATAAACAGCCGAGAAGCTTTTAAACAGACCTCGACGTTCGTCGCAGTATTATACATTCTGCGTTAGTCGTGGCTGTTCCTTTTCGGAGTACCATCCGGTGCTCGGGGAAAACATTGAATATTTTTTCGATGACCTTACTTTCGATCGCCGCTCGCGAGCACTCTGAGCGAAGAAATCGTCGATCATAGTCGGAAGTTCGTTAATTTCTCTCGACGCCCATTCGCCACGCACGAGACCCCCTGCGAAATCTCAAGACGTATTGCTTGGGACCATTTCGCCGATTTCGTCACTTGCCATTTCCGCTTGCAACACGGGGAATGCGTATCATCGTTCGCGATAAAAAAAAAACTAGCTGCGTGGTCATCCATCACTGTCAAACGGGAAGCTCGTCGACAGATAAACTTTCTATTTATCGCACAATGTGTACAAGCAAATATTCCGATAAAACGTCCGCGGATCTTTTTTCCCCGGCAGGTGAAAATTAGTGTCACGGGTAGCGAGTGTCGTGTTATCTTTCGACATCGCCGCGCGGGACACCCCGTATATGCCCGTTTCGACATTCCTCAACCGCGATATGCTTTCGTAGATAATGAGAGAGGAAGCAACGGGCCACTCGATACCCGTCAATTGCGCTTCAATGAACCGGAACCCGCTTCCTATGTGCACCTTACGCTTTACATTCTTTCGCCCCTGGTCTCCTAAGCGTGTCGACCGAAATTCGTTTCTTTCGAGTCGCGGGGACGCGCCAGCGCTGGCGGGGGTTGCGCAAAGCGGTCGACCGCGGTTTTCGAAACCGCCGCGCCGCAGAAATGGAGTGTAAAATTTTAGATTGCTGAGCGGCACGGCGATCGCCAACGGGGTAACTCGACATTATCGATTAGCCCTGGCGATACGTAACTCGATAACCTATCAATTCGAAGGCAATAAGTACGAAAGGTAATGATAAAGTTGTACGTGAAGAAGAACGAATACTGCTTTCTATATAAGCGAAACGACAGAATAAACGTAGGTACTGATCGAGATTCTTTAATAATGGTTTGTGGCAAATTTTGTTGAATTTTCTTAGTCCTATAGGTGGTATCACAAATTGCGAGACACCCAGTATAATGTAGGAATGCTCTTCCGTTGTTTACCGGCGATATTCCTATGCTAAGGTTAAATTCGTTATTAGAAATACCGAAAATAATATGATAAATGCTATGTGTATTCGTGAAAACATCCACTAAATCATGAAAAAAAAGAACACGCGACAAGGTGACACAATCTCGCAATATACTGAAGATCATATTTCAATTTCTTTCGAGCCCCCAATAGTTTAAAAGCGAATTATGCCTATTCCCATAACGGATTAACGGTCAAATTTTTCCTCAAACTTTCATCTCCCTGATAAATTATCTTGTCACTGAGATTCTATTAATATTCTAGCAAGCTACAAGACGCTAATGGGTAAACCTAAGCGTGATATAAAACAGTCCCCACCCACCCACTCATACGACAGAACTTTTACGGGGCCGAAATACCGTGTGGGACAAATTGTTAATGGCCGGGCTCTGTCAGGCACGCGTTTCTAAATAACGGTCCCCGGGAATTGGAATGAAAAAGTAGCCGCCTCTCCGAAGCATTATTCAAATCCTCGTACCTCCGTATCCGAAATTTATTGCTCCCGAAGACCATCGTGCTGATGCTGCCCACGATGTTGTAAATGCTCAGATTCAACATCTGTCCATCAGCCGTTTCGTCGTGCCGCCGCGTGGAAACACCTCAGGCCATTGTATCCCCACGAAAATACCACTGCCCGTGTTTCTGCCTCCCGTGTCCCGGCACCGCGTAACCGATCACACATTTGTCAACATCCTTCGCGCTCGCACGTTACGATTACGGCCGCGGAGTGAAACAGACGGGGACAGAAATGGCGCGGCACTGTTCGCGAACAGCCCGAGCGACGTGCGTACGTTCACGGAACCGTCTCGGTCGATGACAGCTGTCATGAAATGTCGCGGAGAGGTCGTCCCGATGCGAACACCGCGGACGCTGTCAACGGAATGACTGGGGGAGCACGGGTCGCGGATCGTCGACGCCGCGGCAAGGGTGGGGTTGAGCGAGCGAGCGAGAGGCAGCTAGAGCTGGTGGGGGTGAGCGCGAGGAGGACGGCTGCCACGAGCGAGACCGACGGCGGCCGAGCGAGGGCGAGGGGCCCGCTCGGGGGACGAACACGGCGACAGGTCAACGTGTCTCATTATCTTCCCCTATGATCTGAACCGGCAAACTGTACGCATGTAAATAGTGCGGGGAACGCTGATGCTCGCACCCCTGAATCACATTAAACGCTGTTGATAGGTCCGGCTGGCACTACCGTGCCGCGGTGGAAACAGCACGGGACGTATATCTGCCCCCGGGAACCGGTTTAATTTGATGTCTGGAGAGCGGCTAATAAACCCAGAGAGACGTGTGATTCGACCTTTTCTGGGTCCCCTTTCGTTTCACCGCGGCTGTTCCGAGCAGGAGGGTGTCTGTCTAAGCCGCGGTGCGCTTGCAGCAGAGCGAAGGAAAATTACGAGGCAAGCTTCCTATGTAAACTTGACACTGACTGTGGGCAATTTTTACCAAGTATCGGGGAGAAGTTACGTGGAATTTTCAGTGGCTTTGGTGATAGACTGCGTAGACTGGTGCACCTCAGAATGCACGAGTATATACTTAATTTGAATATACATAGATATTCACATATCTACCAGAACCGAGAACATGGAATAATCCTTGACCTGCATGTATGCATTACACCTAAAAGCATTTGTTTTTTTTTTACCGCCATGTTACGTGATCCGATAATGTGCTAAGATACACTGTGCCCTGTCTATATTAGGTATTCTCAAACTTTGTTAAATTAGATAAGAATCTACAGTTCAAATTTACAACGACCGTTGTAAGTAATCGCAAATATGCATGGTGACCATTTGCGTATTACAATTTACTAAGATCACACGAGCAGATACAAAGCAAGAAGACAGCGTGGAAAAGTTGGAAATTATGTTCGGCGAGCAACGTCCTTCCCGAGCAACCGTTTATCGCTGGTGCAGTGAATTTAATCGAGGTCGGGCGTCGGTAACAGACAAAGAAACGAGTGAACGTCCTAGAATCGCTGTTACGCCAGCCAACGCGTCGGTTACTCGAAATTCAATTAAAGCAACTGGTCAGGTTAGGGTGTACAGAAAGTGCGAAAAAGTTGTTGCCAAACTCTAGGAGCGCTCGTCAAAATAAACAGAAAACACTGCTTCGTAAACACGACCTCAGGGACCATTTTCGTTTGTTGTGACGAGTACTGTCTGCTACAGTTCTCGCACGCCGTGTATACTCCTCCCGATCTATCTAATCTCGACAGCAGATCATTGTCAGCTAAAGTGGGAGCCAACGTACCTACCCACCGCAAATAAGAAACACGTACCACCCTATATATCACTCAACCTGCACGGCGAGTCAGCAATACCTGTGATTTTGGAGAAGTCCCGCGAAATTACATACATACGTTTCCCCCGTTCCGTGGAGCACGCGATGGAAATGCCACCAGGCGCAATAATTTTCCACCACCTCGATAAAAGCGCGAGACTACTTTGTATCGTGTTTACCGAGCGACGCACGGCATGTTGTACGAATTAATTCCTAAATGGGGGGGGGGGGGGGGTTGCCTCGAAGATTATTACACGGTGCAGCCGGTGATTCGCGGGTTGCAGCATCTGCAGCCGTAACTCGTCCTCCTAGGAGGACAACGTTTTTAAGTTACGACCGCGGTGGTCAAAAGCCGTAGCCGCGAATGCTGTAATTTATACGTTACAACTGCCGAAGTTACGAAGCGAGAGTTTATAGCTTAAAGGACGCCGGCGGTCCGCGGGCCCCGCGAGGGCGCTGTAAACGTCATTCACGTCGATCTGTAACCGGCTACGTGATTATCCTTTTCGCGTAATAAACATGGCCCAAGTATTCATTCGGGCCGCGATTAAATCTCCGCGGACAGAGTCCGGGCGCGCGGCGCGGCGTCCGCACTGGTGCACTCGCCCGGCGATTTATAAACGCGCGTCCCGTAATCTCCGATCTTCGACAATGCGTTTGCGCGATGCGAGATTACGCGCGTCGACACTGGGGGGGTTTGAGTTAAGGGAGGATCGGAGCGGTGGGGTTCCAGCGGCGCATGGACAGGTCGTTGAATTATCTGCTACCAGCTGAATGTGCTGGAATCTTAAGAAACTGGAAGGTTTCTTCGGCATTATCACGGGTCCCGAACCGTTATTAGGAAGTCAGCTGTAATAGGACCAGTGTTTTGACCAGCTTTCTCCAAATCAATTTGGTACCGCGTATAGGTGTTCTCTGGCTGCTTTCAGGGAGTTAAATCAGGCTTATGAGGAATCTGTTTCTGAAGAGAGCGTGAACTTTGGAAGGTCTCCGTTGACGTTTAGGGTCTCTACGTGTCTTCAAGACTTTCCGATCGATTAGTCCAGCGCACGTGCCACACGGGATCCAGGGATCGTTATACACCTACTTCGGAGAAACGGATCGCGGAGCAGGCTTCCATCATAAGGTTTCCATCGACATCTCGTCCACGTCCCAGCGCGGCAGACTCTTTTCTATATACGTGGCACGTCTGCTCTTCCTCGGTACGTTAGCCACGTTTATTAGAGGCGAAGGGCGGTCAGGCGTGTTCAGCTGCGGCCGTACACTTTTAACAGTTTCCTCGATCTGCGAAGGTCCGGTCCTCCTTTTTCGCATTCCCGTGTAATAACAGGTCTGCCCGCCAGGATCGACCGGACCCGCTCGTCCCAAGACAGAAAACCGGCACAGCCTCGGGCGATTGTCGTAGGTAAGTGAGTTTGACGCACAACGTGCCTGAATACTTGCCCGAGACCCTCTCTCACCCCCTCAACCTCTCCTACCTCTCTTTCTCCACTCTTCTTCGTACACGATCGATCGGAAAATAAACTGTAATTCCTCGTCGCGATCTCGGCGCACGATCGATCGACTTCCTCCCGCGGACGATTTTCGGCTGGCCGAAACGGGGGACGAAGAAGAGGGAGAAAGCATCGCTGGAGACGACGGAGAGTCCCCGTTTTGATTGATCGGGTGAAATGCTGCGAGGCGAACCAGTCAAAATAAGGACTTCCACTTATCCCGCGTGATTGCGAACGGTCGCGTGTGCGAGGATCGCGTTCAGGATCTCTCGATGACGAATGGAATTCACGGGGACGGAGCGTCGCGTCGGCACGATAACATCGCGGGGCCCACGGACGCGCGGTGGATGATGGGAGGAAGAAAGACGAGGACGGGGAGCTGCAGAAAAGGAACAAGCTCGCGCTCCAAAGCGGGCCGGTTTCACCTGATTTTTATGGTCGCTCTTGGGCAAAAGGTGCATGCGACGCGATGAGTAATACAACGCGAGGCGCATGTACCGGCACCGTTACTTTCTATCGTACGTTCTCCCGAACGATACGGGGGCCGAAACGAGATGAGGTACGATTTCGACCGGCAAGCAAACAAAACGTCCTTCTCGGTCGCGCCGGGCCTGTCCTCAGCGTATTTCGAGAGGATAAGTGTCGGCCATGTCTGGACTCCTATTCTATTCTGGCGCCACGGGCGGTGATTCGACGAATCCGAGACGGAAGAGAGCAGACGGACCATTTCGGACGGGCAACTTTCCAAAACGGAGCCTCGCACTTTTCACCTTCGTCACCGAGCGGCAGACGCCGCCGCGGAGTTATGATTCGCCTAACGTTCCAGCCAGCTAAACAGAGACGTTGCGGACGCGTGCTGTTACGCTGACATTCAATGCTTAAATGTCGCACATTCGTCGGTATAAATACTCGCTACCGTACATAATGCCGGCGCCCGTCCGAAATGCGAGTCAGGCTTTCCTTGATTTTCGCATTCCGAGGAAATTTAGTCGGAAACCCGACCGCGGTTTCAACTTCAACGTGGTTCAGACGCAAGAGGTTGCATTCCTGGCCACAATCTTGCATCTTGGATTAGTAAATATCCTGTGCACAGCTGCCAAGGAACGATAACAGTTACAAAACGCCACGAGAACAGCAAACGCGATTGTACTTGAACCGCGCTGGTCGCTGCAAAGTCTAGTCCGTCGCCCCGATTTATCAAGCAGGCGGTTATCAATGCACTTCCGCGGAAAAAACGCCGGGTAGAAAGTGCGTCCGCGCATCGTGCCCGTTCCCGCGAGCGGAATGACAGATTGCGAAAACGAGGGCAATGGTACCTCTTCGTCGGATAATTTTTCTTATCGCGGCAGTCGAAGGCGGCGCCTCCGCCGCGGGGAAAGTTCGCGCCGCGGATCGACCGTTTAGTGGACACCCACGCTGGCCAAGAAGCAACGATTCCTCAGCAACTAGCAGTTAGCCGCTTTTAAAGTAATGTCAGCGTCCACCTTATGCCCTGATCGAAATACACACCGAGAAAGACTTTCTCCGCGCTTAAGATTGCGCTCGAAACGCGACGACCTTCGATGCATTATCGCGCCGTTTGCGGAGTTCGTCGCGTTCCAAACGCTTTCTCCGCGGATTTATCGCTGACGGAGTATTTAAATGTGCGCTGCTCGAAGGTCGATCCTCGCGTCGGTTCGTCGCGATTTCTGGCGGCCACTATCGCTTATCTAACAAATCGTAGGTATATGCTTACATACCTCGAGGTTTGCAAAATATTCTCGAGCAGGGAGTGCTAATGGTATCGTCTAACTGTCGAGTAACGTCGTTAAACCTCGTTTCGCAGCTCGCATAGGTAAACGGTCGACATTTGTCGGCTGATGTCATTCGCTATTCTGGACATCGGCAATGCCTTCGATATACGCCGTCGTGTGTACCGCGGACGCTATTCCTATACCCGCGACCCTGGATCCTTTCGCAAGCTCGATTTTACCGCGGACACGAGCTTGCGAACGCTGCCACAGGCGAGCCGCTGCGACGAGGAAAAACAAACCGCGAATCACACGCTCCTCTTTGTCCATTAATCTCGCGCGCGTCCTTTCATTTGTCGGCGCGCTTTAATAAATTCACCAAAGGCGCTCCGCGCAATTCCACGGCGACAGTGCTCGCCTGCTGCGCTGTCGATGGAACCGAGATCCGCCGCGATCTTTATGGACACGGCGGTTGTCCCGACTTCCTCGACAATTTGCGCTGAGACGTTTCATAGGGACTTTTACTATTGATAGGTCGGGGAGGCGTGGTATAAACGAGACTGGTTTTTAGTGGGGCAAATCATATTGACAAAATTCTAAACGCATTACACATACAAGTCATTTTGTTGTTTAAGAGAGTATTTTGGTGTAGAGGGACGAGATCCTCTATTTTCTTTAGGGACAACCCACAAAAAACTACGCAATTTTTAGCGATAAGCACTATCCAGACGTATTTACTAACATTTCAGTAAATTGTAAAAAAAACTTCAGGCATACCTATATAATAATAATTAATGGAGATAAGGGATTTTCTCAAAACGGTGTTTTTCGTGACGGTGCGCACGATATCTCAAATTCTAGTAGACCAGTCTGGTCCATCTTTTTCGTACACCTTCAGAAAAGATACATAATTCTTTACGGTAGCAGAATCAAGGCAAAATAGTTTTTTTTTCACAAGTTTAAGGCCATTTAAAGACGGAAAGAACAAGGAGAAGATGAGGATAAATTCATAGTCCCGCCGTTTTGTGATTTTTTTTGGTAAATCTGCAACCGGCTATACTTACTTAATCACATTCTTACTGATTAAGAATCCATTAGGTTTTTTGTTTTGGATCAGTGGAGCAATCGGAATCGTTTACGTCTTGAGGCAACTTTTTTTTACACTTGGTTTACAGTTTACAAGATGACCCATCTGATGATATCTGCATTAATTATTATTATATATGGCTGAAATTTTTTTACAACTAAGTAAAATGTTAATAAATACACTTGGATAATGCTCATCGGTGAAAACTGTGTAGTTTTTTTAGCAATCCCCACAAAAATGAAAAAAATGGCCTTCTAGACGAGAATACCCCCTTAAGGCAATATTTACCTACTCGTGAAAGGGATCTTTTCGAATTCTTTGAAAAACGATTCTGTTATTTTCTGTTATTATTAAATAGATTGCTATATATTTTCATTGAAGGCTAATAAACATACTTTCTATTAACGTAGCTACTGCTTTTTAAATACCTATAATGATATTCTCAGAAATGGACACTAAACAAAATTGTCCCCTTTATAGCACCTCTCCCCTACGCTAATTAAGAGTGCAGGTAGGGTGACTCGGTCGAAAAGGTGGCTATAATAAACACATCTGTTTGCCAGATTCTTACCGGTTCTGAACACGGCCAATATTTTAGTAGGCATTGGACGTTGAGGTTAGTCCACAAGCCAGATGTAAATGTCCCCATGTCAGGTATCGGGACTGACAATGCCAAGGGCCCCTCGCAGCCCCTGAAAATCCTATCGGCTCCATCTCGCCCGAAAGCGTTTGACGTGCAGCCATTCCCTCCGGCATATGTATCCCGCTATTCTCGGATTAAACTTTATTCCCTGGGAATGCGAGCTCCGGCAACACGCGCGTCTGCAGCACGCGTCCTATTTATATCACTCGTCGCGATCGCCAGATCCCCATGCGCGTTTCACATCGCGGACCACGGACCCCGTCCAGGGCAGAAGAGGATCCCCCTCGTCGCCAGCCTGCGGTTTCGCGTGCGCTCTTCCTGCAGGTGTAAGAGTCGCGGTTACCGTGGCCGGTGTCACTGACCCCCGGCGATTTTCCAGCGAGCAACGGTCAACGATTTTCCTCGGCGGTGTCGCGCGGGGTCGCGACTGGCCGCGCGGGGACAGTTCGTCGCGTTCGAGGCGGTTATTTACGACGGTCGTTGTCGCGGAACGTCGGCTCGTAGGAGGAACGGCTGCCCGGTCGGTCCACGCGGAAGCTTTACGAGCTGCGGCCTTTATTGCGAGGCAGTTTCGCGCGGGTCGAGTTGCACGTGGCGGGGAACAACCCTCCCGCGAGGCCCGGAAGCACGTGCGGAGGTGAGGCGTGCTTTTCCACGGCCATTTCCAGCCCCGGGGACCACCCGGAGCAATAATAAAGTCGTCGGCTGCGGGACACGTGCCTGACGAGAATACCTCGGGTCTCTTGAAAACGTGCAGAACAGAGGCTTGATCGCCAGCCAAGTCGTTCTCGCGTCTGGCGATTCTGGTGTCCATGAAAAACGGCGAACCATCGTTAGAAAGTACACATGGTCTGCTCGAGGGGAGTTGAAGGTGAAGACTTGGAAAAGATGGGAAGGTTTCCGGACCCTCCAACTTTCCTCGCGGTAACCTCAGCTCCCCAACAATAATTCCAAGAATAATCACCGAGGAAAAGTAAAATCGGCCCGGTGAAAGCGTCCAGAAGGCAAAACATCTTTAAGATAGCACGGTGGATCGATCTGAAGCAGCAGGCAATTAAATGGGACGCGAGTGAACCCGGACTGGTCTCGTCGGAATGGAACCGTTCATGCGATAGAATGAGATCGTCGTCGACAGAACGGCGTAGGTGGCACATGTGTTTATCCAGGTGCGAGCGGCAGAAGGGCCTCGCTTTTCACGCTGGCAGAAGCTGACGGTAGGTAGCTCCGTGATCCCAGATGGAACGGGGGAAAAACGATCTGAGAGCGTTTTGTCGGGCGATCCCTTCTGCCACGCGTTATAACGGTAAATCGCTTGGTTAATAATGTCGAGCAATTTAACCATTTACTCGTAAGATAGAGTGTCGCCGCGCGGATACCGTTCCTCGAGACGCTCCCGTGAGCCCGTGTCCGGTGTTGGCAGGTCTCTCGACTCGCTGCCCATTGTCTTGGCCGTCATTGTCATTACTGTCCCGCGCCGTTTCGTTCTTACGGCTCCTTGCGTTTCCCCGTGGCCGCCGATCGCGACACTTCAGTCGGAACGAAGTCGAAGTCGAACGGAGAAAGCTCGTTAGAGCTAGCGAACTATGCACTTCGTTACGACATCTTGTAGTGTAATACGATACTGTAAAATGTCTGCAACGAACGCGATCGCCGTCGGAAATGGCGGAAATTCAGTAGCAGTACGCGTGATTGACTGTGGGAGGAGCAGAGTAGAGAGACCAGCGTGTTCAATTTAGAAGAAAATTAAAGCACACTTAATATGAGGATGCTTCAGAACTGTGTCTATAAAGCTGAGTACCTATGTAATGAAACTCATAAACGAAAGAGATTTAGTAAACACAGGCTTGTGAACCAGTTTGTAAATTAGTGAACAGCTCATCGCGTGTACTGTAGGATAATTAATATTTTTAGAATTGAAAGACAGGTGACGACTTCACGAGAAGCCTCTTGTTCATTAATTTCCCTTAGCTTATCTGTTCTTCGTACAAATTGCCAAGTCAATATTTATTTACTTTTTTATTCACGATGTCGCGTAATAAACGTACCATGTGTTACAATTAACGACTGACTAAGTATACATCAGCTCCAATTAGTTATCAATCGAACACTAAGCGTGCTCGCGGTAGGCGTAGCTGTCCACCATAAAAGTTTATCGCTGTTTACATATCGTTAATTCAACGCAGAACGGATTCTTTGTTCACAGTTCGTTAGTATCGAAATGACCAGTGTTCATCGTCAAAGCACAAACAACACAAGTATTACCATGTATATAATACCGTTCCCACATTATGGCAATTCGTATTTATCGATTGCTCGGGTGGTCGTTACGAAATTTGGAAAGGGGGCAAAACACTTTCCTTTCGTCGAATGTTAATCGCCTCGTTAATGAAGGCGTACGCTACCAGTATTACCACTATCGCTCCTAAACTCTGAATTAGTCGGGATTGCATGCAATTGACCCGGTTTCTTAACGAGTCGTCAAACGAGTCTTGCCACGCACGGGAGGAGGACGACACACGCCTTGAAGAAGGCTGCTTCAAAGGAGTGCACTGTGCGTCGCTCGAGTTTCTGAGCGACGAAAGTACTTCTGCTTCAAACGGATGGCCAGGGATCGTTCTCGGTTTAATTGCCGCTGATAATTAGCAGATGCGGTGCGCTGCCCCATGCCGTTGCTCCACAGTTATCTATGTACACGAGTTAAGAATAACCGTGCGAACACTTGAACAAGTAGTAAATATTGTCAAAGTCAGAAGACTATGTGTTTAGATAACAGAAATCGATGGATATATTATTCTGTTTCCCTGGAGGTTAAAATACGTTCCTTTGTTTCGTGGAACACGTGGGAGTATATAAATTTTATTTTATTGTGGTAATTAAGATGAGTATTCGATTGCTCTACACGATGAAACAAATCACAGTGCTACGTAAAAGTGGGATATAAATAAAAAAAACAGTATGTACTACTGCGTCAATTCGAATATTTTTTATTCGAAAGTCTTGATTCATCGAACTAATTATATGCACTGCTCTCTCTTTTCTTGTTCTCGGCGAAAATGTATCGTGCTCAAATTATTTGCTTCCACATTTCATGCTTCCTCTCGCGAGATCGTTTACTGATAAATTCAACTAATCGTTAGCTCGATAAAGTGTACATATTTTACAGATAATCTATCATCGCCACGATCAAACAGGCGATTTTTTACAGCGATACCTTTCTCAGACAACAAATAAAATTCTTACATAGTTTCGAAACAGCTTATCAATCGTCGTGTGATCGGCGGAGTAAACGAACTGGATGAACAAGCAATCAATGTTTCCAGTAGGAATGATCGATTACAACCAGTACGTTTCCATTTCAGCAGGTCTATCAAATACAAAAAGATTCAAACATTCCAAGACTCCTCATCGAACATCTACCTGCACCTTTGAAAATAAAAATCGACTAAAAGCAGTGCAGTAAAAAAAAGTGTATAACAGGAGAACACATGCACCACTTGTTTAAATCCTACAGTGCATATGTAAATTAAAATTATACAAATCTAGGTTATTTACAAAATTGGAAATACATGTGTATTTAAAAAAAAAATATTTAAACTGGATGTAATCTATTGCACTGAATCTTTATTAAGAAAAATATTTAATAACCAAATGAAATACTGAACAAACATCCCTTTAACACTACTAAGTAGTCATCGTTATCTGAATCTTTTTCAATATCATGAGAAGTGTTCACTTGGGCCTGTCAGGCCCCACGTGTGCACTGAAGGGTTAACACTGTCCCAGCAGTGCTCAAGCTCCAAACATCCGCCATCACCCAACATTCCACATCCAATCAATCCAAGATTCCCAGGGAGCCTTATCGAACGTCTGCATCTGCTCGCCAGCAGAGAATCATTGGGTCATGAAGAATGAAAAGCATGTTAATTCATGCTACGCAGACAATGCCCGAGGCAGCGCTGCAACGAAATCGGAAGAGTTACGGGTGTTCGTCGCGCGATAATACGATACACCCGTGCACCTCTTTTTCTTCTGCAGCTATATCCTTACGCGGTGTCATCCGACTTGGTCGAGGGACGAGAAACGACGAGGAGCGACGAGAGGCAACCGGTGTTAAACGATACCTGGCGCAGTCGTCGGGCTACCCTGCCGAGGTCGCGGTCTTGCCTCCATACAGTCGCAGGTGACAGCGTCGAGTGAAACGAGTTCTGGCCGCTTGTAGATCAAGGAAAAGAAAGGTAGGAAGTCGAAGACGAAACAAAGGGAACTGGCGGGATCGGATGACCTAGGTCGATTGACGCAATCGCGGTGACATCAGCTGGACACCGCTTCTTATTCTATCCATTTGGAATCTGAATTGCTGCTTATCGAAACAGTCCGCAACTAGAACGAGATCATGCGCGCGCGTCAATCATGTGCCAGATCCGGCGACGCGTTGCCAAGCCACGGCAGGCAACTCTTTTTCCACGAAACGCGAGTAACTTCGCTCATCGAGCGTGGGTGGCGAGCAAATTGCCTTAACTTTGTAAACACGCGGAACTCTGTATACACCTTCACCTGAAAGAGAAACATTTACGCACTCGTGTTTACGCGATATTCTTTTTTACCACAGTTCGATGGAATATTTTGGGAACAGGCCTTACGTAATAGTCTGTTGGTTGATTTGGAATTTAAAAACTGTTTGCTCTTTCATACTTTCACTACTTGCGCTGCAGGCAGAGATCCGCGGGCCAATTAAAATTCGACGCGACGAAAAGTGAAAATACCTGCTTCATGAAAATCAGCGATAGCGCAGCGGGATGTCGGGTAATTCCTCTCGGCGAGGATCGAGCGTAAATTTGAGGCGTGTTTATGGCAGATTGTGGCAGAAAGACAGGTTACTTGAATTTCCTGGGGATTTTTAATTGCAGACGGTATCCCGAGAGACATTTCCAGTGAAAATGCATTCCTGTGCACTCGGCTAGGTACAAGCCTGAGCAGTAATCGGTCGGAAATCACCGCGATTAGATTACCGCGATCGAATAGGATCTCTGATTCGAATCAGCGCATTTTTCGCGCGCCTTG
This sequence comes from Andrena minutula, assembly GCA_929113495.1. Classification (NCBI taxonomy): domain Eukaryota; kingdom Metazoa; phylum Arthropoda; class Insecta; order Hymenoptera; family Andrenidae; genus Andrena; species Andrena minutula. The sequence continues at coordinate 71,631,111 of OV815993.1, read as the reverse complement.
CTGAACGTAGATTTTATCGGGGAAAAGTAAATCACGCGATTTCTTCGCTGACGCTGACTGCGCTCTCTGTGGGTAGCTGTTAAAAAAAATGTGAGCGCACAAGGTTTGACAACTGGGTCTAATTAAGTAGTTATGCAGAAAGCTACCAACCCTGAATGACCTAAAATTAATAATGAGTAAAGTTAGTTTGAAGATTTTAATTGTCAAAGAAAAATATCTATATTTCTATTGGGTATATTTTAATTCTTGTTGTTGTTGCACAATGTTTTTTAATGGGTTATTTAATAGTGAGTAGTATAATTAATATTATTTCAAATTTTCTGTAGCTTTTGTTTTTTAAGCTTAAAATGGAAGTATGGCTTAGTAGTTTTAATAATTATATAATGTAAGAGTTGTTCTACAGGTTGGTATTTTTTTGCGAAATGAAACTGCGTTTAATTAATTTTTTCTCATTTTAAGGGTTGGTAGCTTTCTGCATAACTAGACCCAATTGAAATCCAGGGTTGGGCCTTGCAAGAGGACATGCGACCTCGCTTTAAATAACGCTACAATTTTGAACAAACCCTGCCCTATATTCTTGACCTGCCTTCACGGTATCCTCCGCTGCACGCAGGAAGAACCAAGCTTTCAAGCCACGACTGACATCGAGAGAAGAGGTATCAGAAAATGCAATCCCTAATGTGACCCTAATGAGCGTAATTCTACAAAGCTACCGCGATAAGTGGTCTCGTGGAGGTGTTGTTGAACGGTCCCAATATAATAGCCGACGAATTCTCACGCGTTCAACTGTTGAGCGTCGCGTCGTGCAGGAACGGGGCACGGTGAACATAATCGAGCGGCCGAAGAACAGGCTAACACGCCCCTGGTGCCACGCGGTAACCTTTTTTCTGACATTTCTACCTCGTGGCTCGGTTTACCCGAAAGGTTAAGCCTCCGCGGGCTTGAATGCCCCGAACCAGCTAGAAGGCGAGGAGCAAAGGGGACACGAGCAGAGAGAATCGGCAGCAAACGGTTCCATGCTATTCCTCCGGAGATCTCTCCTGTCTCGCCTCTTCCTGTCGAAGGTCGAAGCCAAGCCGAACGTTTGCTCCCCGAACCGTGTCGCGAGGTCGGAGCCTCGTCCGACGACCGCTCGACCGTCACAGAAGCCAGCTGGCCACCCAATCAGAGCGAGAACGAAACAAAAGAAAGGTGAAAAGACTTATCGCGCCGTGAGATCGAGCCTACATCCTGTATCCTCGCCAGGAGAGCCGGCCGGCGAATTCTCGCGGCCGTGCAATTATTATTAATCCATCGGTAATTTCTGTATGCGCTGGCTGGAGTCGAGGAACCCTCCCGTTGAGGTATCTGATTCTTTGCAATTGGGGAGAACGTCTCGTGATCCGAAAAACCACGGACCGATGAAGAGGCGTAGCAATTTTTTATTCTACTTTTGAATCGAGGATATTTCTCGTCTGCACAGAGTGATTTTCTGCGATACAGTTGAATTCTTGCGTTATAGAATCTCAAATTTGCAGAATACATATCGGCATCATAGGAAGTTTATTTTGAAAGTTTAATGGGAAAATTAAATACCTTTAAGCTTGATTTTTGTTAATTGAATGCAGATGGGAATGTAATAACGACGTATTGTTATTATTATTATTATTATTATTATTACTACTACTACTATTACTATTATTATTATTAGTAGTAGTATAATTACTATTACTATTATTATTATTAGTAGTATTATTATCACTGTTATTATTATTATTAACCACAAAATTTTGCAGTTTGATGAATTGTAGCCGAATCAGAAACAAAATGAAATGAAGATTTCACATGTTTAGTTTAAAGTTTAATGTGGGGTTTAGTGGGATTTAATTTAAACAGCGATGATAAACGTTCCTTCCGGGATACTATCTCTTATCGCGACAACGATGTCATTTAAGACTCTCGCTGGACGCGATTCAGGGAAAGTCACACGCTCGTAAATCAGTGCGGTAATGGTCACCGTTAGATTTGCAATGATAATCTCATGGTAATGCATGCGATTCGGTCGAGACAAGCGAACCAGAAAATAATTAACGACCCCTCGAGTTCGACGAACTATCGGCATCAGTGCTCGTTCCCCCGATCCCCAGGGATTTACGAGGCTTACGGTCTTAAACCAGAGCAAAAACGAACATCGAGCCTCCTTCGGTGTTATACCTCGATAATCTGTCTGTAATTCTGATTCAACGTTCTGACTGCTAACGATTCCATAGTCTTGGATCAGGGGATTGGTGGATCATCCATACTCCGAGCTGAAGACCGAGCTAGTTTACTATTTTCAATTCATGCTGAGAAGCATGTTAATCAGTTTAAAACCACGTATGTATGTCATATATCCCTTGGATATCTCTACAACGTACTTTATCAAGCTAAGCCGATATTTCCTGTTTATCTTCTCTTTCAAAGTGACGCGTTTACAGGGCACCTGATAGTTTCAGCGAAGGCACGCTAATTTCATCAGCGATGTATCGATCTCCCCGAGTCATCAATAATCATCCTGTCGACAGGACAGGTGTATTCAGCCAGGTTGTAAAAGCAGTAGGGGGTGGGGACGATAACGTTCGCCTTCTGCATAATTTCTGGATACCGATACATTAAACGCGTAAGCGCATCAAAGTGATCAGACGCTTCGGACCCCGTAACGAGTGTCGAAAACTGCACAGGCGGCTGTATCCCGGGGACATCGCTTCGCGTACCATTTCAGTGGGCTTTAAGTACCTAACTATGTTCCATCCACCCACAATTACCTCTAATCCAGCCGATCGATCGCGTGATAAGCGAAACGTACGACAGGACATCTCGCAGCGGGTACACCGCCACGGCCATTTACCATTCAGTCACATCGCAATTACAGGGCCGTGTGCGTTCCGTGGCTCAAACTGCTCGACGATCGCATACCGGCTGCCTTTCAGCGACAACCGTCTCGGGGCCTCTAATCGGCGACCGTAAAACAAACTACCGGGGAGATTTCGCGCGATTGCGAAACGCCACGCGAAAACGGCCGTCTCGTAAAGGTTCGTGCGGTACCTTTGACAGGAAGGGAGCCAGGCGGGCGGTTTTTAATAGACCGTCGTGTCTTGGCCGTGCGAAATAAACGTCGCGAGGAATAATGTAACGAGCGTGACGGAACGGGCGATATTCGTTTGCTAAAATCATCGAACTTACCCCTGGTGCGCGTGTGGAGGAGCAGGTCGAGGCGGTGGTGGCAGCGACTTCCTGCCGGGAGTGTTCTGCCGCGGCGCGAGAGGCGGTGGAGGAGAGCTGGGCGAGCCTGGGCCAGCGAATCTGTCCGTGGGGCACTGAGGTTGAGGCTTCTGCTTCGGCGCGTCGATGTACTTCGGCGGCAGGGCGTAGTAGTTCCTCTGCGTCGCGTCCCCGTGACGCTGGTGATGGTTGGGCACGTATTTCGGAGGTTCGTGGTACTTCTGGGGACTCGACTCCGAGGGGAACATCTTCGAGCTGGCCTCGTAGCCCGTCTTTACAGGACTACCGATTGAAAAGCTATGATTCCCGCTTTCTAGATACTTGGAAGTGGCCTTCGAGCTCTCTGAGACGGGTAAATAGTTCGGTCTAGTCGACTGGTTCGACTGACCGTTCGAGGCACTTTTGTCAACATTCTTGGGCACTTGGGGCTGAGGCCTCTGACCGGAGGACTCTAGCCTCTGAACAGAATCGTTTCTGAGCAAGCTAGAGACGTCGAGCCTGCTCCCGTCCACTCTCATGGACTCTTGCCGGATGATCCTCGGCTCCACGGGCACCTGAGGGGCTGGCTTCTGGTTGCCAGAGTCGCTGTAACGCTGGGATATGAGATCAGGCAGCTGCGCTGGGGGCCTGTTGGAGAAAGGTCGTTCGTCGGATATTCTTCTCGAGGGCGTCACTCTCCCGTTCACCATCAGCTTCTGAGTGGATGGGTATCTCAGGCTGGATCGTCCGGTAGCTACCAATCGGTGTGTGGCGAATCCAGCGGAGACACCATTCTCCAGAACCATCTCTGACTCCGCGTGTTTGAGCGCTACGGTGGCTCTCACGAACTGGTGCTGATCCTGATCCTGGGACACTGTTTTCGTCGGGGAATTCGGTGAGGACTTGCCAGAGGATTTCTCGTGCTCCCTCTTAGCGGCGTGCTTAGATCTCCTCACCGAGTGTCTCTCCAGCTTGTGTCTGTCGCAAGATCTCTCGCGACTTTTCGTCTCTTCTGGCTGATGATGAACGTTGTTGTTGGGCTTGCGTTGATTCTCCGTGAAGGAATCGTCGCTTAACTCAGGCGGAGGTGGTGGCAGTGGATCGTCGCAATCGTGGACCTCGTTCTCTGTGACCGTTGGCGGCGAGGGTGGAGGCAAGTCGGGGCTAGGCACGCGATCGTTGTACACGTTCCTCAGGTGTGGTTTCTTGGGCGGCCTCTCTGGTACCCAGTCGTCGATCGATATTGCTGGGCCAACGATCACAGGACCTAGTAAATCCGTGGAGAGGCTACCGCAGCTGTTGCTGTGCTGATGCTTGGGACTCGGTAGGTCTCCGTTGCCCTGACTCCTGGTACTGTTCTCTCGCCAAGTACCGCTGGCATAGTCAGAGGCAGAACTGGCTCGTCTCGACGATGGAGGCCTGGGTCGGGGTGGTGGCTGTGGTGGTGGACTCTGAGGCGTAGGGGCGGACCCTTGAGCTAGCTGTGGCTCGGAACGCCAAGAAGCTTGGTGGTGCCTCTCGTAAAAGGACAATAGAGCCTTTTTCTGGATGGCCTTCAATGTTGGATCAGAGACCCTGTGCCGTTTCTCTGGGTCTAAGTACGTGTAACGCATCTGCTGTTGCTGCTGCTTCTCTAGCTCGTTTATCCGCTCTGCTACTGACATCTGCGGCGGCTGCGCCAACGTTGAGGCCATTCTGGAGGAAACATACAAATTTAAAGTTATATAAATGTAATAAAGATCGAATACACAATGGGAGCAAGGTGTAAATTCATGGGAGTGCTGGTACCTCGAGGACTGCGTGGACTCCTGAGGCTGCGTGGTGCTGACAGGGTACAGTTTTCGCTTGTTCCGCTCGCGATCTAGATACAGCACGCTCTCGGAGTGATGCTTCTGCGGCGTCTGAACTCTGGCACTGTGAGCGATCAGCTGTTTGCTACATGAAAGACCATTTACCTGGCTGACGTCTGACATCGATCCATGAAGGGGGTTCCAACTTTCAGGACTCTGAGGACTCGACGGACCGATCTGGCGTATCGGGCTCTGGGGCATCGGTTGCGTCAGGGACCCATACTTGTCAGCCTCGATTCTCACCGAATTCTCCCACTGAGAGCTCGTCTGCGACTTGTCCGTCAGAGACTCCTCGTCGATGTTCGATTCCTGCCACTTGCTCTCCCGCACCGTCGAGACATCGGCCACGTTGGTCGACGAGTTGCAGTGGCTGATCACGGTTGGCAAGCTGGATCTGCTCTGGCTCTGTTTGTTACGATCGTTCATCGATGCTTGCCACTTGTCCGGCCATTTCTCGCTACGCCTGCCCTTCGTGGTCGGCGACAAGCCCGCGCTGCTCACGTCGCTCAAAGAGCCTTGCCACTTGTCATGACAGCCGTTGCTGGACTTTTGCGTCAGGATCCCACCGTTTACGCTGCTAACGTCCGACATCGAGCCGTGATGCCATCGGTCAGATGCACCTGGTCGCGCTGCTAGTCCGCTGGACACGCTGACATCCGACATCGAACCATGCCACTTGAGGGTTTCGCTGCTGGATGCACTTCCGCTGGACGTGGTCACCACGCTGTCTCTGCCCTCCCTGGAAGTATCCTCCCAGGTCGGGGCTGGCCTCTGCGCCGCCGCCTCGCTGTCTCTTCTCAGCCTGAAATCACGATTATATATGTGAACGTTCTTTAAGAGTAACAGGGTCGGGATGCGCTGGGAGATATTCTTTCGTTTTACACGGCGTTCAGAAGGGGGCATGCCTAGAGAATGCATCTAACTATTCTTTTGTTGCAATAGAATCCGTTCGATATTACGATTTAAACGGTACAGTTAGAAACAAATTGGATACAGACTGTTGATTGATTACCTGTCGAGGAACGGGGTGTTCGTCGTGGAGTCCACGCTAGAGACGTAGCTGTGGTAGCCCTCGGATTGTGCGTAGCTGGCCTGCTGAGAATGCTGCACCCTCGTGTATTCCTCAAGACCTGCTTGCGTCAGGGTTGCCTCTCGGTATATGTCCACCTGAAACAGTCCAATTATACCGTCAAACGGACCTGCCAGTTAAACGGGTGGTTGGGTAACTATAGTCGGCGCAAATTTCACTGGCTACTCAAGATCACTGAGCAGTAAATCCCACATATGAGTAGTCTGCCTCGCTATCCCTGATCCTTTCTCTACAGTACTCTACACGTTTACATCACGTCCTCTGTGCCCAACTGTTCGCGTCAATGTAGTTAAGAACGGAAAAAGAGGAAGTTATCGGTGACATAATTCAATTTGCGCCCAGTATAGTTGTTAAGGAAGGAACCGACACTGACTGAATAACTAGACGTCACCTGGGACACTTGGGGGTCCTGGTAGCTTCTAACGTAGGCCTCCAGATCGGCATGGCTGAGAGTCTGAGCGGTCTGCTGTTCCCGTTCAGGTGGCGACGGCACCACGTACTCCGCATCCCCCAGAGGTTTGCCCTCGCGATCCACGCGGGGCCACAGCCTCGGCTCCTCTTCCACGCTACTCCTATTGCGCGACTCGAAAGTCTCCGCCGGGATCTTCTCGCAGCGTTCCATCACGGTCTTCAGCTGCAACGTGAAAATCGTTGTTCTTTCTGAGAGCCATTCCAGGTAACTGTTCCCTGGTATCTATCGCCCCGCGCAGGCCGGCTGCGTAATTCGTTGCATAATCACGGCAACTCTGTACGTACATACATTTACTTTAAACTGCGATACGCAATTCAACTTAAATCTCGTTTGCTCCTGCTCTCTCTCTCTCTCTCTCTCTCTTCCGAACCACCCATCCTACCGAGCCTACCAGCATCGCGCGCTCCAGTTTAAAATAAACCCACAAAGCCAACGAGCTAATTGCGGAGGCTGGCAAAAAGCACGTCCAGCTAATAAGGAAGTCCTAAATTGAGCAAAAGGAAAGTCGAATGAATTGCTGGGCGCGCTAACGTCAGCTCCCAGTGTTCTTCTAGCATGGAGGGAGCGGAATTCACGTTACACGGCGGAACGAGAAGCAAAGGGAGACACGGGTCGACCCCGGGCTGGAACGCCTCGAACGCGAAATTGCTGGCCTACTTTTGAGGAAGTCGCCACGTCGGCGATTATGTCACCGAGAGAAAGGAGGGTGCGGGTGTGGGAGATTAATTGTGTGTGTGTCGTTTCAGGGCGTAGCACGATTTACCAAGGCTCTGACCTACGCCGTTCCCGATGGTTAACGCGACACGTTCGACCAATTAAGCTCCCTTCGGCCGCTCCGCTCGCCTGCCGCCGCGGACATCGTCGTCGTGAAACTTCCCCGGCGATTACGGGGGCCCGCTGAAAACGGCGCAGATAAGCTCTCCTCCGCTCGCTCGTGACTCGTTAACACCGTCCAGAGTGCTTCGCCTTCTTGCAAATGAGTTTTCAATTTCGTAACTGCCGCGACACGTAAGGGAATGCTCGCCACGCCGACGTGTCTACGTGCTGGACGAATTACGGTACGTCTGTTAAGCCCTTTAATGGGGAGAGCAGATTTATGTGCCGCGTAAAGTCGTTGGTACATATTTCAAACTGTAGTAACGAGTACACAGAACCCCCCTGCATAGTTTGCGGTTTTCTTATGCGTTTGCTAAGCGAAAAATTGTCTGCAGCAGTTTTTATATCCCTTAGGTACAGAACATCAGTTGACAGAAGTTGCCAGGGATTCTCGTGAAGCGGCTACGTTCTACGTTTTCAATTTTAGCCAGCGACGAAGATCACAGGGAGCATAGGAGCGAAAGATATATCACCTGCTGCGTGAACGTGGGATTGGGCCTCTTCGTGTGCGGTCTGGTGTACTGGGCAGGCTTCTCCTTCGGATAATTGGTGTGATCGGTCCAGGACTTGGAACGATGGGATCCGCCGCTGTGGCCTGAACTGTGAACGTCCTCGTCGGGATGCCGCTCTGGCGCGCTCGGCCACGAAGGGTACTTCTCGTGGCCTGGCCCATAGCAGACGCCTTTGAGGCTGGACGCATCTCTGACCGGCGGCGTTGGCGGTGGTGACGCTTCGTCTCTCTCGCTGAGGGGCAGCGTGTAGCTGTCGAATCCGAGGCTCTCGCTGTATCTGCGCAAACAGAGGAATGCGTCCTTTAATCGGCTATATTGAACTCGACAGTAATAAAATAAAATGTGATTCAGTGAGGAGTGTGGAATTCTTAGGATGCTACCTTTGCCAATTTCGTTTACGGAAGAATCAAAGGTACCACTTGTACTATTTTAAAGTTCGAGGACTAAGCCAAGTTAAGCGACTAACGGCACACGCTGTCCACCGTCATCGTTCCCAGCGATCGTTCTCGGAAACGCTGCCCGTCCCGCCGTGTAGGAGCAATTACACGCGAGAACGCGAGCGAACCGCGGCGATTATTAGCGCTCGCCGCGCGATGAATCACTCGCGAAGACGTTGGTAATCCCGGTAGCCATCGATGGCTCTCTTTCTCTCGCGCGATGTCATTGAACCACTTTATTACCCAGGATGCGCCGCTGCCGCATAGTTTATGGAATAGTCAACAAGTTCAACGTAACTGGAAACGCGTGTAATCGGGGTATAATTGCAACGTCGAACCTGGCCACCGCGTTCGTAACGATCAGCCGACACAGCGAGACGCCGCGTTCGGCCTATCGCGGAATCTAAGTGTGTCAGTACTAATACAGAGTACCTCTAATTGGCCGAGCAAACGGTACATCTGTTGTCTTTCTTAAAAAAAAACATGCTTCTCGATGTAGAATTCACGCCGACCACGAAAATCTGTCTTTAATCCAACAAACGATTCGTTACTGCGAAGTAAGGGTTGGCTCTTCAACTAACTCTGAGTCGGTTGAAACCAGAGATGGGCAAAATTTTTATTTCAATACAATCCCGAATAACTATTAAAAGTTACAAAATTATTTGTCATGTATCGAATAAAGTTAACTTGAACGAAGGACGAATAATTTGTTTAACTTTTATTCGTTATTCGAAATTTCATTTGAATCAAAATTAAAAGAAAACTGATAAATAGCCTAACTCGACCCAGATCCCGTTAATTGATCTGTCAAACCCATGAAGGTGAGGAGAGACTCGGCGATTAAGTTTTCCAGAGAACAATCCTACGCCAGAAGCTGCCATTTTTCTGGGACGACCGAGTGGAACGCGGGATGGTAAGACGAATTGTATGTTGAAAAAGTGGATTGGAGGTTGCGTACCCGCTGTCGTTCTTATAGCCAGCAGTATTCTTCTTGTGACTCTCGTTGTAACCGGCAACCGTGGCTTTCTTGGCCGCGCTGCCAGCCTCGTGCTCGTTCTCCGCGGACCTCCTGCCGTCGTTTCTGCGGCGATAGTACTCGTTAGGAGGCACCGTCCGAGACGGACTCTGCTTAAGGCCATAGCCTTCCTGAGTATACGACGAGGCGCTCTTGAAATTGGTAGGCTCGCTGCCGTGGCCGTGACTCGCGTACTTGTAGGGGCCCGGAGGACAGGAAGGTGGGCCCGGGGCCTCATCCTGGACTCGATATCCTGGCGGCGACGGTTGCAGTTCCGTCATCGTGTAACCAACGTCCCCGCCATCCGGGATACACCTGCGAAATCGAGCAAAAACGGCTTGATTAGCTTCGACGTTTCTCACCGTCCGTGAGTCAGCGATCGCGCGGAGAAAAGAAGCTGGCCAGGTTCGACCACCGTGGCCGGATATTCTGTTTTCCACGCGGCTGCCCTGTCAATTGAGTCATCCAGGTCATCGACAGATTCAGACAGCAATTTGCATTAGCAAGCACATTTCCCCGCTGGTCCCTCCCATTTCATTAACGCGTTAATTACCGCACGAAATCCCCCGTGGATTCTCGAGACTTGGACAAGTTTTTCCGCTGCACATGCTTTCTCCCATCGTCTCGATATATCTCCCTTACGTCAGCCGCGTTCAGCTGACATCATCTCCCGGTAAAAGTGCGCGTCATCCGCTTTTAGCCTAGCACGGCGGCTCTCGATAGATTAGCGTTACCTAGGCCCATTAAATTCGACGATCGTTACGCGAGCATCGTGTTCCCGGGAATAATCTATCGATATGCCCGCGGAATCGTGCGCGCTCGTTTTTCCAGCCGCGGAGATTAATCGAACGGCTCGTTTTAATTGATCGAGCTAAAGGTTAATTAAGATACCGATCCGACGGGGTTTAATGCCATGTAGCGCGCGGCGGTTTTGTATAAATTAAAATCATTAGTCGGGATGGCTTGCGGGGCGAAGCGATCGACGTTGCTCCGCGCGCTTCCACGAAAAGTATCGCGGCTGATCGAGCGGCGCTACGCGCTCGCGAGATTGCGCCTCGCTGTTGCTTTCACCCGGAGCACGCGAGTCGGTGTGTCGAGATCCCTCGAGATCTGGCTGATCTCCCGCGAACGATGCGAGCGATCGCGTGCGAGCGCACGCCTTTACGACCGGCATTATACTAATCAATTTGTTCGCGGGGAAAAGTACATTGTCCGGGAGTAGGCGCGAGGAGCTCGTGGAATCGAGCGCTAAGGCGTGTCCTAAGGCACGATAAAATCCGAGGAAACCTCTCACCGACGCTTGGTTAACCTCTTAGCCGCGTTTAGAGGAGCGATCCAGGTGTAATGAGTCGCGCTAACAGCCGCCGCTTATCGCCGCGATCGACGCCGCTGATAATCTCGTTCCCGAATTATGTACGAGTATAATGACTTGCGAGGAAGGAGAGGGTGTGTCTCCTGGACACCTCGCTAACGAGAATCGATGTCCTGCGGGTGGGCAACGATTTTATCGGTGAAATCTCTCTTACCTACTATCAATATTTGTGCAAATCATGTCAATTAATGGGAAGGCTCTGCAGGTTCCAGAGAGCAATTTGAATTTAAAGATATGTTAATCCTTAACTGGGGGCGTCCCACTTTGTGAGATAAACGGTGACTTGGAATTTCGCAAATTCCGCTTTAATAATTTCATATTGTCAAGGGTAAATTTATTTTTAACGTATGCTGGAGTTATTAGTGACTTTATTACGTAGGTAGGGGAAATCGAGGCAGGTTGTAACACGGGGTAAATTGTAATATAAGTAAAATCTTTTGAACGACAAAGTTGGTAATACACAGTATGCGAGATCTGCTTGATAATATTAGCACCGTCGGTTTTAATGACACAAATGAGCGTTATGTATTCAGTTTGTGGTTATAGCCCAGAATTGTAGTATTTAGAGCACGTACATAAATGTTGTCTTAGCACTTTTATTTCAATTAACCGTCATTAGAACCCGTTTTAATTTTTGCTTCTTTGTCGCAAACGAATTAGTACGCATTGGTTTATTATGATGTGTATGCATTTTAGTGATTTGATGTTTAGTTTCTCGTTTGCTGAGATCAAACGCAAAAATTCGACCTCGGGGTAAATTGTAACATGTTACTATACTTACTCCGCTCCAAATGGTGATACAGCAAGGTATTTGCTGACACACCGGAAAAAGATGCTCCAGACGAACAACAGAACAATCGAAAATCCAAAAAATAGAAAAGAAGTATAAAGGAAGAAGTAAAGAAAGCGAAGAAAAAGATTTTGATAGAATCAGATGAATAAGAAATGATTGTTTAACTCATGTATATAAAATCTTTAATAATGATCTGCGTTTTTTCATTTATATTCTATAGAAATGTTTATTTGTGTTCATATTTGTAGTTAAATAAATAAAACAGTTGTGTTACAATTTACCCCGGATTGGGGCTCATTGTAACAAAAGTTCGGATTTGTTTAAGATGAAGCTAGATGTCTAAGTGTCCAAGATTTTGTCACGTACTTTCACCCAATTAGTTCACCACATATGTAAGTACTAAGTCACGCAAACTGTTTCCTGATTGCGGAAAACACTTTCGAGAAAAAACTGTGAAAACTTTTTTGTTACAATCTGCACCGGTCTCCCCTATTTGAAAAGATGCTTTCGCATGTTTTGTGGAAAATCACTGGAAAGGAGGAAAATATAGGAAAAATAATTCTGCAGAAGTCTTACAGGCTCACGTCACCGGTTAAGTGTTAAGAAGAAGTTTTGAGATGATTAAGGATGTATCGGACCTACAATATCAGACAAAGTAGGTATATGAAATTTGAAATACTTGAATATCTACGACTTACGCATAGTAAATCTAGATGTAAGGAATTCGAACGACGGTTGGAGTTTTACTTTTAATCCAAAGAAGGTATTTTTCACTTTACAAACGCTTTCTGAAACATTATTTGCTAAACTTTTGGCAGTGAAAATGCCCAGAATTCACAATTTTCTCAAGTTATAATTTATTTCTTTAAAACGGTGTAGAGAAAACAATTGAAACTCGGCAGATATTTTCATCTACCCATATACTGCATGTCCAAAAAAAATGAAAACATTGGCACAATTTCTTCAACATTTTTTCTGATCGTTTATCCTTCAAGATTCTCTCTTTCCATAAGAGTAGGTACGTGTAAAACCGGTGAAAATTAAAATCGTTATAACTCAGTAACCGTTTAGTGAATTCGTTTAAAATTTTTGGAGCACACCATGAAGATTAAAAAGAACAATCTCACAAATTTTCATCAGCTTGGCAATTTTTTGAAAATAGGTCCAATACATCCTTAAAGCGTAGAGCCTGACATCACCTAGATCCTGCATACTTTCTGTCAGCAAAGATGACTTACACCTTCCCATTCCTGTGTCCCACAGCCCCTGAAGAGCAAATTGCTTTCATCTGTCGTTCAAAGAGAATCTGTCAGTACTGTCACTCACATACGATTTTTCTGGAACGTTATCATTGAAACGGAACGGTAAGTCGTCATATTGACCGTCATTCGGCGCTGCGGAGATGTGGGTCACTCGAATGCCCCCGTGGACTCGCGATTCGACGAACAATCGGCCATATATCATCGAGTTATCACGACACATCCTGCGATCGCTGAGATACCGATAGCCCGTCCTAGATTCTTCCGCGTTTATTCAGGCCCAATCGTGTTCGAGCACAATCGGGCGTCGTTACGCCCCGGACGATCAAGATCGATGACAACACAGGAGAAGGCATCGGGCCGCGATCCTTCCGCCGTGTCTTCGCCCGGGAAGGAGCGTTTCTATGGCCAGCGGTTCCCGTCGATCCCGACTCCGACAGCAACACGGGCCGCGAATGAAAACGTGAAAGGGAGATGAGGCATTCACGTGGCTGCCTCGGGAGAAGATCCTCGGCGCTGTCTCAGAGCCCGGCAAAACCTTCCTCGTGACGATGTATATTTATGTGTATGCGCATATGCAACCGTGCATCTGCAAGTTCAGAGCTTGCAGCGAGGCGGAGAAGAAAGCATGCAGTCACCTAGCCCATGAAGCTGACAGTAGGTGCACCCAGCAATTTTTCCCCGCGACGTCGCACGGAGAAGCGAGCGAGTGATCCTCCACTGCGAGAAGCATACACGTGACCATTACAAAGCTTCCTAATCCCGACTCCCTTCGGATTACACACGCGCTCCACCGTTTCAATCGCTGCTAACTGCAAGCATATGATTTTGTAATGAGGGAAAGTATGCACCGGCAGCGTTCATAGCTCCGCAGTTGACATACAGACCCCAGGTACCTACTATAGGTAATAAACAACGGCTTCGAGAGCCTACTCGCCGGTGAGGCTAATGAATAAGCGCAGGGGTAGTAAATACGCCCAGCGCACGTTGACACGTAATAAGATAAGGATACTTAATAAGCTCCAGCTCTGCTCGGAGACAACCCTCGAATTTGACGCAGAGGCGACCATAAACCTCTCACATCGGAGCAGTCGCTTTCCCGACTAGTAAATTGAATATAAAAGCACGCCATCGGGCCAGCATACACTAGGAACTCACGATCTTTAGCGTGCGTTAAATTGGATTCGTTATAGTGGGCGTGTCGGCGCCGTAGTTTTGCATAATAAGAACGAGGCTGAATAGACGCGCGGGACAGACTTACGATCCTCCGAGGACTGAAATACCCGGTGGTTTATAATACCTGAGGAATTCCGTCGTTCCGACGATTCCCTTGCGCACGAACCATAGCGCGATCCTTCCACTGTCCCTCTCGAGTGAATTGTGGACTGGCCAGTCAATTTACGTATCAATGGACTGCGTGCAGTCGCGGATCATTCTTCTCACGTAAATCGTCCCTTGGAACGAGGCTAATTATCCGCGGCGGTTCCTCCGCATAGACGCGAGAGTTTCATTATGACCGGCAACAAAATGCCCGCCGCTCCAGCATGGTGCTTCTTAGTAATAATTTAATAACAGTAGCGGTAATCGCATCCTACCTGAATCCTCTCCGCGCGCGCACGCAACCCTCCAGCGGAACGTGTAATTTCCCCTGTCGGAACCGTCAACACTCGCAACCAGACGACGACTCGAATTAGGAGAATTAGAAAGATAAGGCTAATGGGATCGATGATCCTTTGAAAGCCGTAAAAAAGGGTAGCTTGCTTTTTTATGTAGAAGATAAAGTCGACTTTATCTTTTGGCAATATTGCTTCGTTGTTGCAGTTTTCAATTCATGTCACGTAAAGGGAAAATAGGATACCGATAATTTATTATTGAAGTCGCTCCGGAATATTTAAATATAGAGTTTGTAGAGGAAATGTTCAATGGGGTGCGTTAATACTGTAATTTTTTATCGGTTGCTCGTGAAATTTGGTAAATGTTACGTTTAGTTTGTAGCCGAAAAACAACGGGTTTCTAAAATGCAGAACGCTTTAGGTAGGAAGTAATGAGGATCGTGCTTCCTCGGTGCGTGTCTTTAGGCCGTGTGCGCCGTACATTATGTAGGTAAATCTCGGTCGTAACGTGTAATTTCCAACGTTGGAACCATCGAAAATGCCCGCGCACCTTATAATCCCTTCGCTCTGCGCGCGGTTATTCCTCGCTCGATGCCGTGCTAATACGTCGCACGTGATTATTTTTCTTCCTGCAAGCATTGTTGCCGCTTTGGTAATGATCGACAATTTTTTAACATCAGGGAAGTACCCGCTACCACCCCGCAATTTCCGGACCGACCTTTCCGCGAACACGATCCTGGACACTGTTTTCATCATTTTTGTACACTATAAAAGAAGTCCCACAGATCGTTAAAAAGGTGTTCTCCAAATCTGAATATCTACACTGGGGTAATTTTTGAAACCTGATGAACTCGATTAATTTTAAATTAAGAAGACACTTTGGCTAAAAGGTTAACATATCAATTAATTCTGAAATCTTCTACACTTAAACACCCATCTTAAAATCTCCCTAATACTCTCTCACGCGACGTGAAACTTTCCAACCGCCTCGCACACCGAGAACTCACGGCAAAAAGTGGAAACGTATTCGATAAACCAGAATACAGCGAGGGTTAGCGCTAATAAACTCATCGCGGCGAAGGAAACGAAACGAAGCGGGACGCGGAACAAAACAAGCGGCGCGTGCACGCGAGGCAAGCCTAAATTATCAGATCGTTGCGAGGCCCGACGAAAACGAGCAGCACACACACAGGTACCCCGTGGCTGAATGAAATGAAGTCGCGCGTACGACGGGAGCGATCTGAATGGAACAAGACACAGCGGAGCGGGATGGAGCGGTATGCGGCGTGAACGGGGAGAAAATACGACACGCGAGGGGAATTAAACAGGACGAATTAAAGGCTGGCGAGGAGCAAGAGGAGGAGGTATCGCGAGATGCGCCAGCATCGTGATCGAAGAAGAAGGGAAACGAAGCAAGATGGCGACGATAGGAGGCCGCGGAGTTACGCAGAGTCGAAAGAGAAGCAGCGCGCGTTAAAACTCGGCCCGTATGCTCCTAAATCACCCGCGCGTTAATTGCCGCGCGAGAGAAGAGGGCATCTCCGCGGTCGCCTCGAGTTTCACCGTGATAAATTCGCAGCAATTCATTGGCGGCGGGCACGCGTTCCAGCCGGGGGTTGTTCTTCCCCTGTACGCGCGCCGCTCCGTCTTTCCTCACCTTCTTTCCGAACAGGTTTATCGCGCTGCTCGGATTGCAAGGTCGCGAACCTCGGCGGAGGCATCCTAGCCGGTGAGGAACGGCTGTCAGCGAATTTGTTACGCGGCCGCGCGATAAATTCGCGGAATCGGTGGCAGCGCGCGAGGTATCGCCGAGGTATCACGTTTCGAGGCTGAAGAAGGACGCCGGAGCGGCTGGTAACTCGTGAAGGATACGTCGCGGTGCTGCGTGGCGTCCTTGGTGAAATTTGTCGCCGCCGAGGACGGGGATCGTGCGTGTTACGTAGCGAGGAAGGGTGTACGTCGAGTGACACTAGGAACGCGATGGGAATGATTGATAAAATGCGCGAGAAAATAGATCGAGGGATGCCTTAAAGGCTTAGACAAGCAAAGTATCATGAAGAAGAATATGTTGCATCTTACACTGATTCGAGCTGATTGATGTACCTAACGAAGTAAACGATTTCCAAGTTACAGGGTTGTATAACTTGATTGTACCGCCGAGCCCCCCAAGACACCATTCACGTTTATTACATCCACGGCTGCAGCGATGCAATCAGGAAAATAATCAAGGAGCAAACGTGTTTCAGGATACCTATTCTTCATTTTTCCCCGAGCCCTGCTAACTGTTTTAGGAAATCATTACGCACTCACGCTAAGAACAGTAATTCAGAATTAATTAAGGTAATCCGAGAGTGATCATGCGCGATCAGCTGTGTACGACAGATATTCGCCTGTAGTGGTTTTTATCCTTAAACGATCGCAAATTAAATTGTATACCCTCGCGTTCAATTCGTTGCACTTTCTTCGATGTTTTGTCGTCGTTTCCGGCTCCAACGTCGCTCCAGCTATTCGCTCCGAGTCTCGTAATTACCGTAAATCCTTTCTTACGTAACGGCGCGGAGAGGGCGATATCAGCTCCCCTTGCACCAGCTTCGGGCGCCCTATCGAGGCGCATAAATTTACGTCCAGCGGCGGACGTGTACGGAATCTATTGCCGCGCTGTTTTCCGTTTCGTGGCCGGTTAACAAGTGCTGCTCGAAAACTATCCCGCGTTTTCCGGAAGCGACACGGGCTTTCGTCGATCGCTACTGGCCGCAAGAACGAGGGGGAGCTGATTGGCGAGAGACGAGATCAGAAAGTCCGCTTGGGGACGGGGGGGAAATAAAAGAGAGTAGCATGGTCGAGCTTTGAGAACGCGAATCGCGTTACATCACGTAATTAATGCGCTGCGCGTTCGACCGACTGGTTTACTCGTGTAATTCAGAGCAACGATAGAGCGCAGCCGCGTTTTCCACCGTGACCGAGCCGGATTTAATTCTCCGGTAATCCGCGCGCTATTTTAATAGCGAGTGGCACGGAATTAATGGTGCTGCGGTCGCATTTATCAAACTGCCCGAAGATAAAGACGTTTCAATGATGGCGAGCGTGCAACATAAACTCCGCTATTAAACGGGTGAAAGTTTCGACGGAAGGGAATCGCTATTTATACGCGTTACCCTTTCTTCGGGATTCAACTGGGAACCCGAATGAATTTGGTTGCGCTGTAGGAACGCGGTGAGCGGGGCAGCGGAGTGAGTTAGTGCTACAGAAGCAGGTGAGGAAGCTGGGAACACTGCTGGTGTTGGACTAATCACACGATCTTTACAAAGTTTTGATGGAGGACCATCGCTGTTTACACGAATTCAGTGGCGAACACAGAAATTGGAGTTAAGGGACTCTGGCACTCGGTAAAGGAAAAGGAAAAAGGAAATTAATGTAACCACAACTGAAATAATTCAAGAGCTTTGTGAAAAGGAATGAAAATTGAATTGCATTCTTTAAATAAATTTTTATAATCACCTAATGATTTGTGTTGAAGTTGCATAAAACAATTTTTATCCCTTTAGCTCGAATCCTTCGAATATTAAATCCTGATTGCGCCACTGCACGAATTATTCCTCCTTTGGACTAACTTAAAAGTTGGAAGCCTTTTGGTAACAAGTGTGAAAGATACCTAACAAAGAAGCTTCAAGTGTTTGAGTGCCATGGCGAAGGTAGAATCACTAAAATTGTATATTTGAAGACTAAAGCAGCGGAGAAAATAAAATTGTCTGCCTAAGTAAGTAGCTATCTAACCGATTCGACCACCGTTCGTCGCCAAGAGTCCACAGATCTCGAATAATTGGTGGAGGATCTCGGATTCAGCGTTCGGAATGGAAGGATGGCGCAATTCCCGGCGCGATTCACGGTGTATCGTAAAAGGAAGGAAGCAAAGGGGCCGATGGAAAAACAATGAAGGTCAGCGGTGGCGGGTCGCGTTCCTCGCGTGGACGGCGCTCCTCGGTGAAAAGAAATTGACAAGGAATGCGGGACGGGGGTTAAACGGCCGGTCGTAGAATGCGAGAAGACGTACGGGAGGGCTTATCGCGGCCGCGTCTATTTCTCGATCGCTCCAAGCGGTAAATCCAACGCGGGCCCCTGTCCTCGAGCGAGCAAAACGATAGGATAGAAGGCGATTACGGCGAGGGACGACGAAAAAGGTAGATCGACAGATAATAAGGGGCCTTCGCCGCGATGACAAACGGCACTGGAATACGGGCAGGAAAATTTACAGACCACGAGGACGGAAATTCTTCTGCGCTCGGGTATCCCCCGGTTCATCGCCATTACGGAAGCTTTAAATTACCGAGGAAACAATATTTCTTATTGATACAACCGTGGCAGGGCGTAATAGCGAAGTGCCTTCAAACTTATTCACCTTATTAAAACTTTACGCACTTATCCGATAAATCCCGAGCGACGTCACGAAACGCCCGTTTAAAAACTCCCCGCGAATCGCTATACCACCCGACTTATACGCGCAGTTTAGCGCGTATAAATTCCATCGAACGATGCAGTTAGAGCCTCGGAACGCCTCATTTTATAGCCGTTAAGTCCATTCGGATCGAAGACGAGCCAGTCATTCGTTATCGTAAATTGAGATTAAAGCGAACATTAACACCTGGCGAATCGCCATCCGTGCAAAAGCGCGAAACTCTTTTATACTCTCACTTGCTGCAGAGAATAGCAACGGCTCTAATTAAAGGGATAAAAGTCGTTAGAGTTTCTAGCGTGAAGAGTGGTTGAGTGCTCGTTAAGCGAGAAGTAAGTAAACAGGGTTCATTGATTCCCTGCGATCCTTATTCAGGCCAAGGAGAAAAGTAATGGAGCAGGGTGCGAAAGGAGAGGAAGCGTTTCACGGGAATCCGTGGGCCGCGGAATGGAAATCTGGCCGCGATTCGAGCTTTTTTTCTTCTTCCTGCGAGCCAGGAATTATGAGCCAGCCCTGTGGTGCGAGCGTTGGCGGGAGGGCCGGGACGCGAGACTGCGTGGGCCCTTGTCAGCTTCCTTGCAACACGGTAGCCGCGATCGTGCCACGTTTCTAGAAAATGCAGCCCGTGCGTGCATCCTGCCGGTATTCCCCAGAACAGCCTTTAGAAATGGTGCACGCCCATTGGCGTAGGACGCTGATACGATGGATCGAGGCGTTACATTTCCACGGTGGCCTCAGCTTCGGCGTTTTTCTCAATCTCTTAAGATGCCGTGACAGATCTCATGGCCCTTTGAATATCTTCGCGAGTGTTCGCTTTAGAAGGGACACCACGAATGGCGTAGGTATGTGTACTTACATTCAAGCTTGATTCTGAAGAGATTCCCACCACGATATGTAATAAATAATAAGACATCCTAGTCATCGCGCTTGTAAAGCAAGCGAGTAATAGAAGGCGCGAGGGTGAAATTACCTACGTCGAAAGAGCAGCTACTATTAATTCACGATCCGTTAATTGTAAGATTGAGCTGCCATCAGGCCCGACCGTTGCTGCTCGAGGGAGTGCCGCGACGATATTCTGGGAAGCGAAAGAAATGTGGGCTGGATACACGAAAGGATAGCATCCATGGGACCATTTATCAAGGTATCGCGACCCCGTTAGCGGCGGACGATAACGCGCGTATTAATAACAATTAATTAAGGGATACGGGGCGCATTCGTTGCCGCAGTCGATAGGAAGAATTCGAGGCTGCCGCGTGAGAGCAGGATAACTGTGTTCTCTCCCACACATCGGGGCTCCTGTGGCGCGAGGATAAAGCGGACTTTTCAGCAGCCGTGCCACGCATATTTGCACGTGAGAACGACGGCCGTTCGACAGCCGTGTAAAAACACTCGTCCGGATTTTTACGCCGCAGAAATGGGCCGACGGCTGATCGACAAGCTATGTCGAGTTTTATCGCGCCGATATATCCGTGAACGTCACTCGATAAACATTCGTCCATCGGGCAGACGATGATGCAACGCGGAGCTTTCAACTATCGCTCGTGCTTTCCACCGCCACTCGACACAATTTTAGACACCGCTGCTTCCGTCAAGATAAAATAATGGGACTCGTGCCGAGAAGTATGGAGAAAGGCTCCTTCAACGTTTGAACTCTGATGCTTAATTTAGATTTTAGTTATGTAGGCGAGAAACCGTGAGATTCAATGTGTCAAATGTAATACAAATTGAATGCTAGAATGGGCAGAGAAAAAAGAGGATGGGACACTTGTTGGGACTTTGAATTTAAATTTAATTTAATGTAAATTTACTTTAATACCGATTTAATTTAAATTTAAATTTCTATTTTGCTGAAAGATCCTAAAATAATTTTTTAAGAAATGCTTCAAGATCTACGTACAAAGAGTTCAATCAATTTCAGTTACTATTTTGTAGGATCAGTGTCGGTTCGAACGCAAAACCATCGACTTGGTAATTTGCCATTTTAGCTCTCGCACATGACTCACGCTTATATCGCGTATTTATCAAATAGAACCACGGTCCAGCAAAAACGATATGAAGCAACGAATGCGCAATTCGCCCGATGCTACTTCTGCTAATCCATTTTTTGCATGCCTGCCTCATATTACGGTTATGATCTCGCGCATTGAATCGCGATTTGCGCTTCTCCTCGGTCTATTTCGATTAGCGCAACGAAATCAGTGGTCAGCCTGACGCAATGCAATCAGTGACAGTGATTCTGCACAAGCCACAGCAATAAATGTTGGTATGATGGAAAAAGAAAATGATTTCCTCCACTTTACAGCGAAATTGAACCTTCATATAATCCTCGAACAGGGGTTAAACCAAATGTGTGATTAAAAGCTGCATTTTCCCAAAATTTAATTATAAAAGCAATCTTAAATGGCACAAGGTGGCGCCTCGATATCTCCTTGGTAAACAAAATTTCGCCTTTTCGAAAGTATTTTCACAATCTCTTTCAAAAATTGTGTCGAGCTCACTCGCGTGTTCGCGTGTAGCTACAGGTAAAATTTCTAGAATTTATTAGACACCGAGGAAGTGTTCCACAGTGTGACGTTGGACGATGGTTCGCGAAGAAAGTAAAATACTTGGTATTCTTCCTCGCGGTACAGGCTGGCGATACTTATTGCCCTTATTAACGCGATCATTCGTGAAGGGAAGCGAAGGATCGCGGAAGGGGCCGCAGGAAGGGGGGAGGAAAGGACGGGGTGAAATACGACGGGACTCGCGGCGGTCAAACGGGGAGAAACGGATCGTAAGTTTGTTCGGTTTGGTCCCCGGCGATCGAGGGCTCGTGTTCCCTTTCGAAAGTCGTGGCCATAACTCGAGCGAGGCCCGTTCGGTTCGCCCGGTTATGCATGAAACATTAAGCCCGTATTACATCCGCTGATTAACGCGTACTTTCACGCCGAGGACGCGCTCGAACGAATCAACAATAACACGGCTGACCGTTCGAATTAATTTAGTATCGTCACGGCGCACGACCGGCCCGCCGATTTATCTCGCGGCGATGCGCTTACGTTACGCGTTTTCGCCGTAAATACGGAACCTAACACCGACGATCGCGAAACTCGTCGAAATACTCGGGTTTCAGTAGTGATCGCTGCCACCAGGATCGCTCGGGACCACGGCTTGGATCTTATCGGCCGATTTCTCGCGTTCGCCGCGTGAAATGCGATCGACGCCGATCGTGATTCAATTCCGCGGTGATCCTCGCTCGTTTCTTAACCATTCCGCCCGAAGGCTGAGAATTAGCTACCGGAGAGCGGTATACCTGCGCGAGTGGCGAAATCGGCAAGTTTCCACGGATCGAGGGGAGCTCTAAAAGCGGGGAGACATGCGAGCTACCAGAAATCGATGAGCTTCTAAGATACCGCGTGGCGAACAGAGGAAGAATACTGTCTTCCTTAGTTAAAATGTCCTTTTTAGCATTTTTCCATGTTTCAGTAAAAGTTGAAATAGGGTAGATGTCCCTATTACTGTCAGTGTTCCTATTACCGCCACTTTATTTATTTTGATTAATAAAAATGTAACATATAAAGAATAGTGAACAACAATAATATTAATAATAATAAGAACAGTCCTAATTTAATAATAATATATGAAACTCTATATTAAGTTCCACACGTCTTTTATCTAGCTGTTAAGCGAAGTTAACAAACTCTACGTGCTTCGTAGAAATCTAGAAAAAGTCCAATTTATTTATTTTTTACAGGGACGGCACAAAAAAGATAATAAAACTTCAGTTATCTGGGATGTTTAAAATTTAAATAAGGAGGGCAAAGTGCTTCGAGATATTCCTCGAGATATTCCTTTATCTTTGACGAAGATAGCGTGATTAATGGATCGTGAAAAGTAAAGCCTCGTACCAAACAGTTTTACTCCTGACCTCTTCACCTATCGTTGCACGAAGAATTACCTTTTTTCGAATCGATGAAAACACGGAATCAAACGAGACTCGAAGAAACAAGGTCAACGTTATCCGCGCACGATTCAGCGAGATCGAGATCGAGCACGAGGCGGGGGCTTGGAGGAGCGAATTAGAGAAACACAATGGCCTATCACGCGATCGATCGATCGAACCAGCGAGCGCTGTCCGTTTTTTTCGCCGCGCGTCGTAGATATATGATCCAACCGATCGTTTGAAGTATCAGCGGGATCTCGCGGGCCCCGAAGAAATATGCAGATAGATAATCTGCGCGGGAACAAATGGACGTGCAATTCGATGTGTCGTAAAACTGCACGCCGCCGCGCCGGATGGAAAGTGCACCCGACCGCGTGCTATCGAATCCCATCGCCGCGGAATAATTGCTACCGTGCCCGGGGAATGGGTAAATAACAAATTGCCCGTGCCCGGTTTTTCTCATTCCAACGCTCTTTTCCGCGATTCACTATCTACCGATCTCTTTCACCTAATCTCGAGCGCACGTTTTTAATGAACCAAAAGTGCATTGCATGTTCGAAGTAGGATTCAGTAAAGGAAACTCATTTCCCACTTCTTTCCTTAGCTGATAGTTTAACAGCTCAGATTTGAGCGTTAATCGGCGAAAGTAGTGACAGATTCGAACGCACCGCGAGTATTTTTGTCTTTACTAGGTCCTTTTTCTTTTTTCATTTGTACATTATTTTTTTCTGTTGTATTTTCCTTTTTCTTGGTGTAATAAAGACGTTTTATTATTATAATAATTATTAATACTATTATTATTATATAGTTACCTGTACTCAGTTCTAATAAAACGAATCGCAAGTACTGAATCTAGTGAAACTTTTGTCCACCCTGGCCTTCCTCTAATATCCCCACGTTTACAAAACTGTTTAATGGAAGCGCGTAAGTGTAGTCCACCTCGAGTTTTGCCCGCACGCCCGACAATTGCCGAGCGGTAACGCGCGTATCCGGAAGAAGGAACGCAGCCGATCGGGCGGATCGAATAAATTCGTCCCGCGGAATAGGTCGCGGCTGGAAACGAGGAAAGGCTCTCAGGCCGATGGAATCCCAGCGGTACGCTCCTCCCACGGTCGCATCGCAGACCTTATCTGCCGCGTGCGCGCAAATGCGTGGAAAGAATCGGCCGCGAGGGCACGTTACATACGCACGCAACAGCTTTGCCCGCCCGTTGCAACGCGTACACGCCGCGTAGGATTTCCTGGAGTAACGGCCCCGATGCGTTCTCTCCTAGCAACGGCGGACGCGCGCGCTCGACTTCTTCCTGCTCCTGTGCCGATAAACACGAAAAGAACCAGACGATTATCGAGGCAACGAATCGGTATCGTGGAGGCATCCGGCTGCGGGCGGATCGCTGTGCCACGTGAAAGGAGCATCCGCGTAAACGCGCGGCTCAGCCACCTGCGATATATCTATCCCTGTCAACTGCAAACAACTGTATCAAGCATGTACTCGAAAGTCTCAAAACCTTCCCCACATCGACAAAACATTGGAAGACCCACTACTAAGTAATTCTCATTTTTCTATAGGATAGATGTTCCAATTAGGTTCTGACGGTGTCCCTATTAATACCACTTTATTTTATATAAAGAATGGGGTACAATAATAATCCTAATTTAATAATAAATGTTTTGGTATATTATTTTTTATATTTTACCTTTTTATTAGATAAAATGAATAAAGTAATAGGGACTCTGGCAGTAATTGGGACATTTACTCTAATTTCAAATTCTTCTTTTATTCCAATATCAGAACAGTTGCAGTGTTTCTTAAGGGGGAAAAAATAATCGTGATTTTTCTCAGGGAATATTCGAGAAAAACACCCTTTTGGGAAACTTTTTCTTTCAAACCGACGCCATTTTTTTATTTCTCATAAAAAAATTTTAATCGAGCTACTGTCGATAGGGACACTCACACAGATAAAGAATCTTTTCGAATTTTTAATTTCAAATAAGCCTGAGCCGGGAAATCACCTACGCCACCAACATACCTCTTTTTTCTAGATGTCACATTGATGCTATAACAAACCATTTGAAAGAAATTAAAATATCTTTCTAAATTTCTTTTGTATAATATAAGAGTAGCTTAATAAATTCCAAAACGATTTATTTCCGTTCATATTGCATTTATTGAAAAAAGAATCTTTAAAAATAGCTTCATTTTTCGACCGATCAAAGTAGAATGACCTCTTAAGACGCTCACACCGGCGAGTTAAACGTCACCTTCGCGATCCGCTCTCGGTGCTAACTTTAGTGGGACAACCCTCCATTAGGTAGCCGCGCAGACTCGCGTTTCGGAGCTCGTTGATCGGCGCGGCCAGGTGAAGGCGCTAATTAACGAGCAGACAAATCGATTTTCCGTTCGAAGGGCGTAATAGACTTAAACCGGTGCAGCTGCTCGGTGGAACTCGTATCGATGGATCGTGCACGTGGAGGCATCGCGTTGCGCCACGGACCAGCGTCTCGAGTTACGCCACAGGCGACGCTCGCGGAATACAACGAAGGGGATCTGATTAATTAACGCGGAAAGAGGTGGTCCTGGAGGGCCTCGAATGGAAGAGGAGCGAGCGGACGGACGTCGCGAGCGGTTCGACCTTGCAGGTATTCGCGCGCGGCGTACCTAAAGTATCGTAGGTACGCGCGCGATGACGCAACGACGCGTGCATAGAATAATGCCGCGCGTCCGGGCACGGCGAGCGTTTGAAATTTTTCACGTTGACGCGGGAGGCGAGAGGAGGTAGGAACAGAGCGGTGCATTAACATTCCGCGGGGCGTTATTAATCGTTTCGGTAAACACGGGACGCGGCCGAGAAACGGACTTAATCGAGTTTATCAGCGTGAGACTTCCGCGCGCGGGAATGGGGGAGACCGGAGTGGAAGGAGAGGAAGACGTGGAATCACTCAGTGACGCGTGTCTACAGAAATACCTATTGCTATTACCGCGTGTCCGGCGCTGCGGCTCGGCTCGAGCCGGGGCCCTGAGCTCGGGGAAAATAAGTCGAACGGGAACGCAGACGCGGAGTGAATTTATTAATTGCTGGAACGCCGCGAGTTCGCCTCCGGTGCAAGCCGCGGCTGCGCTTCCTTATCGAGAGAAGGAGTTATCGGGGATGACGTATCGACCGATCGGTATCGCCCCGCTGCGTAACTATGGAGCCGCGAGTTATCGAACCGCTTGCGTGCTTCATCGCGTCAAGTCGAGGGGAGGCGAAAGGCAACGAGAGCGCACCTCCTACGGCGGCCGCGTTTCTATGCGCGGCCTTAATCAAAGAACGCCGATTCGTGCGGACGATCCAAGACGCCTCGCCGCTGCTCCGAGGCTTCGTTTTGCCAGAACGCCGAGCCCAGTCGCGCAACCAATGCGCGCGGGGAATCATTTACGGGCTGAATCACGCGGAACGACTGACGTAAGAATCCGACCGACGCGATTCAAGGTACAGATGCTCTCGTTCGTTCGATATGGCGGAATAGGCGAGCACTTTCATTCAGGCAGACCTTGGCGATTCGTAGGGCACTGCGCGGCCTCTGTGAGCCAATACATCGGTCGGGGATTGGAATTTTAATGCAGAAACGTGACGAGGGACATCTGGGTGCAATCAGAACCTCGCTGGGAAGAAAAAGGTTAGATGCTTCGAAGGAATAAATATTATGTGCACCCTTATAAATATCGCATTCTTTGAAGTAGGTATACCTTCCTAGAGATTCTAAAAATAATAATTGAATAATAGGGGAGAGTTGCCTATATCGTACCACTTACTAACATGTTTTAATTTATAGGTATGTCATACTTGGAAGTAGGTACTAATTTACGCGCTTCTAGAAAAATGCAAAAATGCAAGATGGAACTACATTGTTATAGTATTGTCAGCTAAAATAAAGTGGTAAAAAGGTACATCAATCACCCCTGATTATTTTAAATGTTTATAACAGGCACTAAATCGAGTGTAAACTCGAAAGGTTTTGTTTCTATTTTCACCCTCACATGTCGTTTATATTCATTAATTATTGAGAACTTGGTGAGGTAGAGGAAGTGCAGCATATTTGGAATACCGAAGTAGGTATCTAATAAACTACTAACGCTATCTAATTTGTAACGCCGCAGATAATAAGGGCTAATGACTTGTTAACTAATGACACTTGTGAATGAACCGCTATTTTTACATTTTCGACTGCTCATCCTCTGCCGTATTTTTTTATTCATTTTAAACAAACAGAAATTCCAAACATACTGCACTTCCTCTACGATTTAGGCGACCAGTACGATATTGCCAACTCTCCCCTGCTACTATAAAATACATCCCCCCTTTGGTCACTGTCCGTAATTCCCTGGTGACTTTTGATTAACGGTAGCGCGGCTGCAGATTCCGCAACTGAAACTTTCTAAAAGCCCGCGGACGTGGAGACATCCAGACAGGGCATATCTATTTCTGCGAATCGATGGTATCGTCCACGCGTTGAAGTCTCCAGCCAGCCAACCGCGCATTCAAGTCTCCGCTCGAGCGCGCGTTGAAGTCTCCAGTCTATCGCGCGCTCGATTCTCCAGTGAGCCGCGCGTCCGAGTGCCCGGCCGGCCACGCGTTGAAATCCCCAGAGACACGAGCGTGCCCGGCAAGTTGCTCGATCCTCGGGGGTTCACTGGTCCGCTGGCGAGGGTCGGCGGTAATGAGCTGCTCGGAGCGCAGCGGTTATTCGCAGGGAAGCCGTTCCACTCGAAAGTTAGTGCACTGGCTGGAGAGGACCGGGCGAAGCGAGAGGATGCAACGCGGGGTCCATGGGGCCAGCGGAGGCCCCGCGGACCGAGCCTACGGCTAGTAGAAGGGACCTCGCACGACCGGAGAGAGAACCGGTCCTTCCTCGGCCCCGGCTCCTCGCTCCGCTCGGCTCCCATTGGCGTAGGAGAGCCGGCGTGGGTGCTAATCGAAGCCCCGCACTTTTTCCCGCAATCGCGGCGCTCTTCTAATGCGAGCCACGTTTCTCGTTAACGCCTCGAACGAGGATAATCGAACACGGCCGGCGAGACTGGGGAAAAATCGAAGGTGATTGTCGTTTTCATTGGTGACTCTCGTAGGTGTAGCTATGGAATCGAAGCGAGTGGAGACTTCGCGGAGTGGAATCAACCACGTTTGAAGGTCGTTCGACTTATTGTTTGTTTCCATTTATCACGGTCTTTGGTCTGGAATTACGCGTCTGTCTTACACGAGAGCCGAGTAATTGCTGATAAGATATAACCGGTGTTAATGTTAGCTCCATTAAGTGTGCGTGCCCCGTACGAACGTATGGAAACACGGAATCGAGGTACTCCTCTGACCACCTCCCTTTGTGTTCCTTCTCCACTTCGGGTCATTAACCCCGAACCCTTTCGCGCGATACTAACGCGCACACCCACGAAAAGCCGGGAGTGTACGTGTGTCATTACATAAGCGTATGATGAATGCATGAGTAACTGTAATGCCCCGCGACCCTTCCCCTTCGTATCATCGATACTATCGAAGCCTCATGAGCCCCGATAAATGGACGGCGTTTGCGAGTAGGTGCACGGCCAGCGGGATAAAAAGAAGTCCCACGGAATCAGCATAAGGATAAGGTCCCGTCGTGTTCGATTACATAACCGAGGAGCCATTGCCAGCCATAAAGGAAAACGACCGTAAGAATGCTCATGAAAATGGATGCTCCGTAAATCCTGGCTGAGATCTCATCGAATCCACAGCCGCCTCCCCGCGGATCATCGTAACTCGGTAAATCGCGGCGGGATCGGAGTGTCTTTCCAGCGGACGGTCACGGTAATTGAAGCCACCTACACGCGGCTAGCAGAGGAGATCCTCGCTTCCGAAGCAGACGAACGTCCGTGTACCGAGTGCCGTTAGACCACCACCCTCTTGTCAATGGCTGTCAAGCGAACGAGGACTGCCCTTGCTCGTGTACGGGGTGTCCTTTCGGGTAAGTTGCTGACTTTTCTAGTCTTGGGTGACTGGGCAGAATATTGTGAATTAAATATACCATTCCATTTTGAGATAAATGGTGCGTTTGTATGGGGAAAAGTGTGGTTAGTGCTAAAATTGCTGTGGGTAATGTGAGATTCATCCGTAGGGTGGATGTAGGTATTCAAAAAGCAGTTTTATTCAAAATTTTGTATTCGATATGAAACTTAAAATAACTCTGAATTTTCTCTGGATAACTCTGGCAACACTAGATTTCCTTTGAATAACTCTGGAGACACTGCATTTCCTCCGGATAACTCTGGAAACACTAGATTTCCTTTGAATAACTCTGGAAACACTGTATTTTTCAGTTTGAAGGCACGCAAAGCATTGTGCTCAGAAAAGAGGAAGTAGACTGGTAAGACACTAGAAGCAGACTTCAATATCTCACAACATAATCTACACCTTCGTCACTATGCTGGACATAAAAAGATTAAAAACCGCCTTCTCTCAGTACCGAATAGAAATACACCCCCACCGTGTACATTAACCTTCCTGGTCCAGGATGACCTACCACACGTGCTAAATCTGGAAAATTGTATCAGTACCCCCAGGGACACCCTGTATAGCCGCTAGTCCTGCGCGACTGACAAGCGACTCGCTCGAGAGGACCAGCACTTACGTACACCCACCTGCGCCACGACGACGACAGAGAGGTGAATCACTCGTTGCTCGCATATAATTCACGCGAAGTGGGGGCCAGATACTGTTAACCGCTGTCACTCGTTGACAACTGAGACACTACGCGGGGTCCAGGCCTCCTCTCGCGCTTTTTACCACCATCGCCTAGATTTCAGATCGGCCGACGACGATCGCCTGGGTCAACGAAGAGTAATCTACTGATGGATCGGCATTTGCATCTCCTGGATGTGTCTCCGCGTGCCTCTCTTCTTTTCCCTCAGAAACCCCATCGCCATCGCAGCAGTGGAAGCAGCTCTAAACCCAAAGGATGCGTGCAGCATGATTTGCATACAGCCTGACGACCTTAAGAACCTACGTATTCACTTTTGACCCTGCAAACCTCAACGCTTCCCTACTCGTTAACGATAGAGCCTCTCTCAAATTCCACAGTTACATATTCACCGTCCCATTTAGCTAGACGAATCACTTTGCAGATACCTACATACATCGGCATAGGTGAAATCCCAACGACTGATAATGAAAGGATCGAGGTTGCACACCAAGGGTAACCGCAATTCCACCACGTCAAAGGCTCCCTGACCCCCTGGAGTTTTCAAGTTCCTTGAGAGGACCTAGGCAAACAGATCCATCTATCCGCGATTATGGGTCACGTTCAACAACTGTCGTACTTGGCGGCGGAGCCTAACCCTGTTCCCGCGGTACAATCGAATCTTCAGCAACCGGTATGGCGCGCGGCGCGTCACGCACGCGTCGTGGCCATCCCGACTACCTACTATTTACAGTAAAAGAGATAAACAAGCGGCTCCTTTCGCGCCTGTTTACGGTACCCGCGGCGGAGATTGAAATCAGTGAAAGAAATACGCGTCTCCGAGACGGCGACGTCGCTGTTGCGGCGTGCATGCGAGCAGCCCGCACGCGGATCAAGTTCCCCGGTGCTCCTTCGCTGATCGCTGTCGCCATCGTCGAAAATCGAACGGGCCACCCAGCCGATCGTCAAGCGCACAGCGATGGCCCGGGACACAATAAATATCGGCGACAAATTAGCGAACCGGCGGCGGGGCGAGAAGACGATGCTCGCCAGACAGCGATCGGGTAAACGTGCAATTACTAATTACGGATAGCCGGTGATCCGAGTAACGGGAACGCGGGACGCGCTGCCTACCGTGCGGGGTAATTTAATTAACGGCAATTACATCAGCCAGCCCGCTGATTTATGCGTCCCGATGGAATCTCGCGGGCCCCGTAACGCGACACGGATCCTTCCTTCGTTCGGCCGACGCGTACGAACACTTTCACCGTATTCGTAACGCACCATTATGCCGCGTTTTAAATCACCCAGGGAACCGGGCCGTTAATTGGCCGCGCATGATACGTTTCACGCTGGCTCCACGCGTTACACTTTCGGAGCTTAGAGACAGCTTCGAGGGGGCTGTTATATTCGTTCTTTTCTGTGGTAATGACTTTGCTTCGAACTATAGGAATTTTACTTTGAATTTCATAGCTCTGGGTGAGGAACACTTAGCGTGGACCACTGCGCTTTAGGCAAGGGTGGCTTTGGAAGAATACTGATCTAGCTGATCTCATAGCCAAGAAATACTATTTCGTGTTATTTTCTTCAAAGAAAAATGAGTACAGAGTTAAGGATTCCCTTAATTAACGTTATCCTTGCGAAACGTGGCACGTAAAACGCACCATCCGCCCGATCGACCCTCCGTACCTACATCCTGGACGAGAGATAAACGACGTTACTCTCGAGCAGAGGCACTTCCTCGTGCGGCCCGACACCGATACGCACCCTGAACTGCCAATCAAAGTGTCAACGCTATCTGGGAGTACGTTTCGAGGAGGTTCTCGTCTCCTCGGGATACGAACAGCGACGACAGGACTCATCCGTGGCACCGTATCGCCAGCAGAACCCGCGAGGGCTTTGGAGGGTAATTGAATAATTTGCATCCCACCTGTCGCTTACCTGCGGACGCGCAGGTGTGACGGAAAGGGGTCACAAGGGAACTATCCTATTTAGAAAAAAGAGAATAAACTTGGGACACCTTCGAACACCTAACCTAGAACTTCCACCAGGTGGCCTAACGAGGAAGACTCTTTCCCTATATCCTTCCTCCCTTAGTTAGTGGTTTTCGCGGTCACAGTTGAACGTTGCGCAGAGGAAATAGTAAGCCCCATTTCCCACATGCAAGGAATCCGTTTATACAGCGTCGTTTTCGCAGTAAAAAATTCGAAGATCATATAGAAGTCTTTCCGTCTATGCGGCGACGGCAAGTGTGAAAGGTCGCATATGATCTTCGTTCCTTTCACCGTATAAACGCGATACCAATCTATTCCTTGTGCTTTGCCGATCAAAATAATACCAAACTCGACATCATTCGGACTATAATTAACGAAGTTATATATAAAATTAATTTGCAGAATTTAAAGCTAGTTTCGTTGAAAATAGAGTTTTTTCATAGTGTTTCTCCCTTCATAGACGCAAAAGTGAGATTGCTAAGTATTTTGTTTAGCCGTGTATCATTTTCACCGAAAAATGTAAGCGTGTTTTCACCAACGACCATACTGCGTCGGAATAAACACCCCGGCCTTGGCCGCCATAGCGTACAGTTCGCTCTTTATATTTCATATACGTATTATAGTATCAAATAGATACCAAGATAGAAAAGCAAGTTTCTGTTTATAATATACAAACTCTATCTGAGTAATAAATACGGCGGAAGTAAAAGATGAGGCCACTCTAGGCAATATTGGCCAAATGAATAGCAGTAATGCAGAAAACGCTAGTATAACCTCAAATACCGGCACGTGGCCACATGTAACGACCAAAGATATTGAAAAATTTCTCGAAGGAGAAATCACAATGGGTAAACTAACAGCTACTAGCTTACCAATAATCGATAATAAAAAGCCATCGAAGAGGAAAAGTGAATTAATTCCCAACCTTCAATTGGCAAAAAACAAAAAATCAGAAGGACAAAAGTCCGACATTGAGGAATTGAACTCTATTAGCACACTAAAAGAAGAAAATAAAAAGCTAAAAGAAGAATTGGAAAGATTGCACGAATACGTGAAACAAATAAAATCAGCTAGAAATTCTCCAGGCAAAAATCCAACAACCGAAAATCTAATAGAAGTCTCTCCGACTTCACGAAAATCCAAAGGAATGGAGGAGAGGAACGAGGACTCCTTTGAACAAATCATAAGAAAAAAGAATCTGGGAAACGGAAAGAAGGAAAGACAGCAGACATCCAAATCAGCAACAACGCCAGAAGCAAGAAGAGAAGCTCGTAGCACAGGGACTACTGAAGATACAGCGGTTAGTAGAAATGGTATCCCTCACAAAAAACCACCTCCAATTAACATCCTGTACCAAGACCCAAAAGACACAATTCAGTTAATTAAAGAAAAATCGAAGGATATCAATTTCCATGTTAAGCGATTAAACAATTCTAAACATGTTATTCAACTGCACGCAGCAGAAGACTTCGAGACAGTGAAGGAGCTCCTCACCAGTGTAAACTCAAGTTTCTATACTTATACACCCAAAGAAAAAAAAAATTATTCGTATCTCATGAAGGGGTTAACTCAATCTTTTTTAGAAAGCGAAATTCTTGAAGAACTAGAGAAAGTCAGTGGAGAGGAGCTCAAATTCACAAGAGTTAGTAAATTCAGCACGCGTAGGGCAGAAAAAGAAAATAGGACTTTACCTATGTATCTAGTACAGTTAGACTCAAGTAGCAACCTTAGTAAATTACATGAAATCAAATACGTGTTCCACCACATAATTAGTTGGGAAAAATTAGTTAAAAAACAGGAGGCTCAGTGCCGTAGATGCCAGAGATTTGGCCACGCCGCATCAAACTGTAACATGATATACAGATGTGTTAAATGCAACGAAGCCCATAATCCAGGTGAGTGCAAACTCAATTCAAAACCAGAATTAGAAACGGAAAAAAAACCCTTTTGTGTAAACTGTCAAAAGGAAGGCCACCCGGCTTCATATAGAGGGTGCATTAAATTTAAAGAATTTCAATTAAATAGCAGAAAGCAACCACAGTATATGAAACAAAATACTCCAAAACTAATTATCAATCCTGCGTCTGTAAAAGCAGGTAAGTCATTTGCAGCAGCACTGCGCGGAACAGATCAAGGCACGCCCCCAGGCATGGAAACAACAGAAGTATGTAAGGGTACAACCAATATACACGCACCACAACATATACATAATAAAATACTGAACATAGATAATAGAATTGACAATCTTGAAAAAACAATAGAATCATTAGCTTCCAAAGTAGAATTCATCTTAGCTCAAATAAATAACCTGAGCAATCTTTTTTCAAGATAGAAATGCAGCTACAAACTCAGGAGAAAACATCACAGTTAAAAAATTTCGGCAAATGTGAACTCATTAGTTAGTAACGCCAAACGTATAGCACTAAACTTATTACTCATTAAATACAAACCGGACATAGTTCTACTTAGCGAAACGCACTTAAATGACAAACACACCTTGTTTTTTAAAGGATACCAAATGGTAAGGAATGACAGAAGGGACAGCAAACAAAGCGGAGGAACTGCCATACTGGTTAGAGATGGTATCAGGTTCGAAACTATAGAATTTACCACAAATCAGGAGATTCTAGAAACAACAACCATCAGCATAGTAACCTCTAGCAACAACTGCCTAATTCTAACTGCATTATATGCAAAAAAAGGCCAGACTAGCAAATTCAGAAGCGAGCTGGAGAATTTATTTATTAAGTTAAATTTAATCTCAACAAATAACTTTTACATCGTGGCCGGTGATTATAATGCGAAACATGTGGATTGGTCCAATAGGTTTAACGACGAGCGAGGGAATAATTTGTCAAATTGGTTGGATAGTAATGATATAAAGTTCAGAATTAGGTTATTGCACTCAAAAACACCATCCTTTCCGAGGAATGGGTCTTTCATAGATCTAGTGATCTCGGATGCTAGACTGGAACTCCCAAACGCTGACTTAAATAAACTTCCCACAATTCCAATATCGAGCGACCACACAGCAATTTTAATGGAGGTTCAAATACCAAATCAAAATTTAGCTCTTTTTCCTGCAGAGTTTAATACGGCCTTCAACTTCAGGAAAGCAAAATGGGACCAATTCCAGTCCAGACTCCGAGATTTTAACCCAAACATCAATTCGTGCACGAACTTAACGATCCCGCAGATTGACAAATACATCTCCGAAATTACTAACAAAATAGTAACAACAATGCAAGAAACAATCCCAAAAATGAAGTCACAGAACGCGACAGATAAATTCATGAATAATATCATTAAAGCCTTATTAATTGAAGAACAAAATACACTAACAACCATTAGAAGGATACAAAGGCGTAGGAATTTTAGCACACAGATAGATCACACAATTAGATCGTTAAAAAATAGACTAAAAGCACTAAAAATAAGAACACAAAGGGAAATAGAAAAAGCAGTTAGCGCATACTGGCGCGACAGAATCTCACAAATCAGCTCGAGTCAATCAGACAAAATGTTCAAGGAAATCAACAAAATTTTTCGGAAAAAAGAACCTTTAGCATTACCTAACCTTAAAATTCCACAAACCAGAGAACATATAATTATTAAAGCAAATATTGACAAAGAAAAATTAAAAACAGATGTAAACAACAACTTCTTATTAACATCAAATACTGACAAACTGGATTACATTGGTGCACAATATTTGGCAGTTAGTGAACAAAATAATGTAATAAACCACATTAGATTTAGAGATATCACAGAAAACAGTTATACGAAAATTATCTTAGAATTAGAAAAGGCCTTACCTGACACGTTCTGTAACTTCAATAAAAATAATACCGCAATAGAGCCAATGCAACAGGACTCGATGCCAGACTATTTTACGAACCCTGAGCAAGTTTATAGTAAATTCAAATCCCTGAACAACAAAAGATCGGCAGGAAATGACCTAATTCCGAATATCGTACTAAAAAAGATTCCACACAACGTAATTATACTCTTTACAGTGATATTCAATAACCTACTGAACCATGCCACTTTCCCGGATAGCTGGAAAGTAGCTAGGACCATTCCTATTCATAAAAGAGGAAAGGATAAGAATGATCCGAACAATTATAGGCCGATTAGTTTGTTACCAAATTTAGGTAAAGTCTATGAACGATTAATTAATGATAGAATTATAAAATTCGCCACTGAAAACAACCTGATACCTGATAATCAGTATGGCTTCCGCAGACACCACTCTACCACACATGCAATAAATAGACTCACGACCGATATAAACTGGGCATTAAACGACCGTCAGTGCCTGGGGGCTTGTCTGGTCGATCTGGAGAAAGCATTCGACACCGTCTGGCTGAATGGGCTTATTGTTAAACTCAAAAAGAAACTCTGTCCGAATATTTTGCTCAGACTCATAAATAACATGATCCAAGAAAGAAGTTTCCGGGTATCTATAGGAAAGGACACATCCGCACAAACATTCATGTTAAAAAACGGACTTCAACAGGGAACAATTAATTCCCCAATATTATTTAACCTGTACACAAGCGATATCCTAGCACTATACGGCCCGGAAAACACCAAGTGCGACATGATAGCATTTGCGGATGATTTAATCATCTACAAAGCAGGGGAATCCCCGAAACAAGTCCAATCAGTTCTACAGGTGGGCCTGAGTAAAATATTCGGGCACTACAAAGCCTGGAAGTTAAAGGTTAACGAAGACAAATGCGAGACCATTCTCTTTAGGCCTTCGTGCAAATTAGCCACGGTAAAGATTAGAAATCAGTACAAAGAATTTTCCCTTAAAAGCGACCCGGAAGGGAATCATCCAATAAAACATAAGACTGAAGTGAAATACCTGGGTCTGCTACTTGATGAAAGACTACAGCTAAATAAACACATTTTGAACCAGTTAAAAAAAGCTAAGATGGCATTCATGGCAAATGCACGGCTTTTCTATTCACGAAAACTAGATACAGGGGTGAAGCTTATTTGCTATCAATTATTGATTAGACCTATAATCACGTACGGTTGCGAGATGTGGTACAATGTTGGAGCCTCAATAATGGAAGAAATAAGGATCTTCGAAAGAAGATGCCTAAGAGCCTGTCTAAACGTCTACAAATCGAGATCGTCAGATTATATAAAATATGTCAAAAACGCCACCATTTACGACAAAGCAAACATTAATAGAATAGACTCATTTATGATTAAACTTACCAGAAATTACTTCGCATCGGCAGCATTAATAAAAAACAATAGTTTAATCTTCCCTATACCATACCCAGAAGTAAACTACATAAAAAGATGTTTAAGCACAGGATATGTTCCACCGGAAGCCTTCGTTTACTTGGATGGAAACGGCTACATCCAGAGCAGAGAAGGGGTTCCAATATTGTATCACATCCCGCGCCATAGAGCAAATAAAAAAATTCTCTATCAGCCCATAAGGGAGGGAGAACATTGCTACGATGAAATACTTAAATATAGTACTGCATTACCACAAAGAGATGTGCTGGAACGCAAAAAT
The DNA here is from genome assembly GCA_929113495.1 of Andrena minutula. NCBI lineage: Eukaryota > Metazoa > Arthropoda > Insecta > Hymenoptera > Andrenidae > Andrena > Andrena minutula. Next base: position 71,594,006 of record OV815993.1, on the reverse strand, counting down.
TTGGATGTAAAACGTTTTTGGTGGCTCGATAACGGCTGACCATGAAAAGGAAACTAGTCAGAGAATTAGTTAAAGTTGATTAAAGACATTTTATTTTTCTTATTAATATACATACAGTTACTATTTTTATCTTTTTTATGCTTCGTTACATATTCAAAGTTTAAAAATAATATATCATAGTTTAAACGAATGCGTGCATGGGGAAGAATGAATGACCACTTATAAATAGGTATGAATGTGGGTATGTCTGTGTTGCAAGATGTCGCACTGCGCCGTCACCAGCGGCGGGGCTGGAAAGAATAACCAATATTTCAAGAAAGTCTAATTAGTAAAACCGCAAAAAGATTTGCTCGATGCGTACATATATCGTGAGATACATCACTAAGTACCCAAAGGCAGAATATTATAGCTTAAATGGATGCACGTGTGTGGAGGAATGAATGACAACTTGTACATAGGAATGAACGATGAATTGTAAATTAGGAATGAATGAGTGTATGCCCGTATTGCGTAAAGTAGTCCTGCGCTGTCCCCACCAACGGGGTTGGGAGAAATTACCTATAGCACAAGGAAATTATACCAAAACCGTCCGAATTATAAGACTGTATTAGATTACATAGTAAGAAATATACGGCGGTAACGCATAAACTAAGCTCCGCATGCACGTCGTAGCATACTCAAGCCAACGATTGTGTTAATGTACCCTTGTAAATATAGTATAGTTAGAATTATTTTTATATCTAAGTATAAACGATAAGACAGTTCCTTTTTTACCTTGGCCTTTTTGGGAACAAAATACTGCCGCTACTGCTATAGTACAACTACACAAATTAATATGGTAACAAGTATTAGAATAATCTACTCCTGTAACACCAAATCCAGCAACGTTGAAGACTGAAATGTACAGACAAAATAAGTCTACGAAAGTATTATGTATACCAATTGTTTATTTTTGGTTCAAAGTGTTATTATAAATGCCTTAAATAAACAACCTACAAACAAAAAAAGCGTCGGAATAAACACCAGTTCCCGTCTGATCACTGCAGTTAAGCGACGCTAGGCGCGGTTAGTACTTGGATGGGTGACCGCTTGGGAATACCGCGTGTTGTTGGTAATTTTTTTTGTTGACAGCCTTTTTGGAATAAAATAACAATAATGTGAACAAAAATAAATAATATAAATGCAAAAATATACCAACACGTGGTATTCCCAAGCGGTTACTCCCACAAGTACTAACCGCGCATAGCGTCGCTTAACTGCAGTGATCAGACGGGAACTTTTTTCTTCAAGACATTTATTTACATATCATTAACATGTATAAAAATATAAACAGACAATAAACGTTGTACTATATTTCTTAGTAATTTACATATTCAGTCTTCTGTAGTTCCTATCTCTGAGAGATTTACCTACCCTTTCTACCTTTTACATGCCCGTATGAATATTATAGCGAATACAGATATAATATTAATCTTTGAAGCGTATACACATTGCGGTTGGATACATATATTCGGGTACAGTATTATTGCCATTGATATCCATTATTATGTAGGAAAACTTATGCTAAAAACCTACGGAGACGGGAACTGGTGTTTTGCAGACGCAGTATGGTCGTTGAACACTATTTTCAACGAAGTTGCCATTAAATTCTGCAAATTAGTTTTAGTACGTATTTAGCAGAGCCTCGATAACGACCTGAGTAGATCTTGTAATTTGACAATCGCGCAACGAAAAAGAGGCAGAATAAAAAAGTGACGCTTGATTTGAGGACAAGTGCCTTTTAAATTTTTATCCCACTGCTGACCACCCCACGCTTCTTCAGTACCTTGATCCTCTCGTTAACCAATAAATTGCCTCACATTTTCTTACCGTTCCATTTTAACTGTTTATAGCTATGAAACTTGCGTCCTTTTCGCCCTACACCTTTTTCTTTACATGATTGCTACTCGATTCTTTACTCCATTTAATTTAAGAATACACCAAGCTTACAACTCAAAACGTGAAACGATTACAAGAATCATTCCTCAAACCAATTAGCTCCAATTTCACTGATAGAATCGAGAAACTGTATACTATAAGTATCAAAATTGCACCTCCATTCTCCAACTTCCTGCGAGAGCCACCGTTTTGCTAACCAAAGTCGTTTTACTGGAGGAAATGAGTACCGGATGAAGCTGTAAAACAACCTGAGGTTATTATCGGCTCCTATTGTCACAAATAACCTGGTTACGATTGCCATGAATTGCAAGCTGCTCCGCAAGTAACATCGTAACACTACCCAGGCCTAGCCTTGTTATTCAAGTACACAGTTTAGTGGACGGACGTTGCGGGACAGTTCCTCCGCGAGACGTCCGCGCGTCAGGCTCGAGGTACGCGGGGATTTGCACGAGTTTTGCAGAGGACGCGCTCGCGCTCGTTGTTGAGGAATTTCACCTAGGCAGAAATACACCGTGCAAGTATCGAGGGAGACCGGTTATTGCTCGGCATTCCTGACCGTCGGCCAGATGTCATCGGCCAAGGCAACCTCGCGGAAAAAGGCAACCTGAGGACATCGACTTTAATGCGACGGTATCGGTTTCAGTCTCCGAATACCACGGCGACGAGCCACCTGCCTCTGTCAGCCCTCTCGGGCGCTCGCGATATCTTTCTTCGTGCGATCCATTCAGCAAACAGGACGAATAAAAGAACGGCAACCTTGACGGGGCAACAAAAGTACGCGTCCTGTATGATTTGCAATTAACGTCGACGAGGATCGATAGCTGACAGAGAGGATACGCCGGGGGCTCATCAAGTAGTGGCTCATTTCCTTTGCGAATTATAACCGAAAGGATTTTATCCCGTCCTGATACAATGAATCCATGCTTACGGCCTTGATTAACCCCTTTGAAACATTGCGCAGGTTGAAACTATGAGATACGGCAATTATGTATCGCGCTCCTCCCAACAACGGATTCTTCTTATTTCTCTCACGATAATTAATTACAGTCTATTAAAATGTGCGCGGTACCTATCGAGCAGCTTATATGTAGCTTCAATAAGACACAGTAGGTACTCTTTAAGCCTTAAATTAAGGCCATCGCGCATTTTGGCGAAGCGAATCGAAGAAATTAATAACAATTAATTAATCGTCGCTGCGCTTCGGCCATCAATTGTTTATACACTTTCCTCTTCGTACCGCCACGCTTCGCCAAAAAGCGCGACGGCCTTTAAAGTTTACAGCCTTCAATTTTATTCGTTTATCTCCCCCTGTTCCCCACAACCGAAACTTTCATCTACCTCGGCCGCTCTCGAAATCGCAATCACGACACGCCCGGCGCGCGATAAAGGCGCGCGAACACGGCGAAGTGTCGCTCGCAAATTACCGCCGCTTGTTTGCATGCTCTCGGGAAGGCGAATAGGGTGTCCAATTATTTCCTTCGCAATTAGGTATGTATATTCGCCAGCGCCGTGGCCGGCAACCCGTTAACCCAGAGGTCAAGTAGGTTAGGGGGTTATGAGCCTGGATTTCAAAAAGTTGCCGTCACTGTGCAAGGCCAAGAATGTAATCGGCGACGTACGTCTCTTTCTCGATTCGTTTCGAGGCCTTTCGGCCCTTGTACGGCTGCCAGCTGGGCAAGAAGTGGTCTCCCGAGCACCGGCCGTACCCGCTCGCGGCCGTATGAGGCAGCGACACCTCTTTCGTCGGCTTCGTGCCACGACACGTGCTGCTCCAGAAATCAAATGCACCGGGGAGGGAAAAACGCCGCGCCGCGTCTGCCGATTAAAATAAAAACGCAGCCAGGCGTCTGCTCGCGCGCCAGTCACCGGCCAGCCTGTTCAAAATAGCACCGGCCGTGCTTTTTACCCCCCGAGTCTTCAACGTCACCCCGATTGTCGCCGTCGCAAAAAGCCCGCGCGACAGCCACCGCCGCAAAAAAAAAAGTAATTGCGACGTATATCGTGCTTTCGATCAAAATTCCTCGCTGCCTCGTTGCCAGGTCGCGAGAGCTATCCTCGAGCTAAGTACCTTAGCTATCGAGCGGAGCTTGTCTTCCGTGGAATCTAACGCGCGTTGACGCTGATTTTAGTGCCCGACGCGACGCGGCGATCGATGCTCGGATTGATACGACCGCTGGGCTTCGTTAGTGGCTCTACCTGTCCGATCGGTCGCCACGACGAAAAAGAAAGGTCGAAAAGAGGGAAGTCGCCTCGATCGAGCGCCGATGACAAACGGAACGGGTTCAACGCGCACTCGAGTTTTTTGGCCCTTGTCGCGGATGTAAGATCGACGACGAGAGAAACAGTACTAGATCTGTAGGTTGCATGGTATAATCGATACCGACTGGACCGCTCGGCTTGAGCGACATACGTCCGATTAATCGCTTGCCTCTCGAGTTCTAACCAGCAGACATTCACTGACTTGCAAAGAAGGCTGATACGGGCAGAGTAATTTCAGTTATAACATCTGTCGGATGGCGATCGGGAGAAGGGATGCTCCTTTTTGAACACATGTTGGAAGACCGACTGTTTGAAGAATTGAGATCCCTGAGAATCGTGCGATCTATATTTTCCAAGCTAAACTTGTTCGCAGCTTCTGGCGAAGAACGTTTCAATGTAATTGACATCGCTTAAGGGGATCCTCCGATCAAACCCCTTACAAAATAGGTAGTCTTTATCTGAATTTTTTATAAGAAGATGTTGTAACATATCCTAAAATATATTTTTGGCATTTATTGTGGCACTTGTTAGGGTGCAAAAAGATTTTTGTTTTATCTTTTCGGTTTTGATGCTTTTCCTAGATGGCGTTTAGTGCAGGCGTTGCTAAAAAGTGATGTCAAAATGGTAATCACGAAATTTACTCACAGGATGGTCCAAAATAAAAAATTCAAACAATTTCTTAAAATTTATTTCAATGCCTATCAAAAAGGACCAAAACTACGAGGCTGGTGTACATTTGAACGAAGTAGTGGGCAAAAAGTGGGTAATTTTCCGCACAAATATGCAGATAAATATGACGGAGATAAACAAAACGTGTTTCAAAAAATTATGTTATAGGGTACTGCAACAGTGAGTCCAATTAGGAATCAAATACCTCAAGCTTTTTTTGAATCGGTTCATTAGTTCTGAAATCGTGGTTATCGTTCGGAGATATCGTGTTTCGAAAAAAACGTGTTCAAAGTGTTCTCTATGAATTTATTAGTTATGTGACTGTAGAATCCATCTATACCGTTACGAATTTTGGTGTGAAACTTCCACAAGATATTCTCGGGATGTTATACTACAAAATTATATATATTACATATTTATAATCGATTTTCTGACAAATTTTAACCGGAGGGTCCCCTCGATAAACTAATAACACGTTGTAAATTTGAAAAATGAATGCCCCTTAGCTCCGAATATTTGCATCCCACTTTGAGGACATTTAAATACTGAGAAGACCGAACGATATGTAGGTCAATCGAGGCTTTAGGACTTTCGCTTGTGTAACACGCATTACGAGTGATACCACACTACGATTACGCCCGCGTGCGACGTCAACACAGACACAACTCGCGTGTCACGTCAACACATTAATACCCTCCATACCACAGACTGATATAAATCGCCTACTAATTTTTACTTACTCAAACAAAATCACTGTAAACGTCTAACTACGTCCAATTAATCCTAACTCCCGTCTAATCGCGCTAAAGCACGGTTGACCCGCGAATCGGGAATTCGAGTCACTCGCCGGTCAATCATTCACAATGGAAGATCTCGAGTCCAGATAATCGTGGGTAGTAAAACAGCGATTAATACTGACAACAAAGAGGACGTTATCAAAGCGTGTCCGGGGTGCTTGCCATTAAAATCGCCGCAAAGGGTCCGTTGCCGTAATTTCACGTCGTTTCTCGCAGCTATCGTCGGATCTGGCGAGTGTTGCACGCCGCTAGCTACTTCAAGGTCCGCGCCGCGCGGAGTTCGCTCCTGCGCTCCTTTACGACGGCTCTTACGCTATACGCTAATAACTCACGGCTCGAGCTATCAGATAGGTGTATAACAGAAGCGCTCCCTCGCTCTCTTTCCCCCTTTTCCAGCAGTTGGGGAAGTCGCGGGGCTCATTGTTGCCCCTCCGGGCCGACGATTCTCGCGCGAGCGAGAATGAACGACGATTTATCGCGGCGGCGCGGGCCCGCGGGGCCCTCTTTTTCGCGGCGGGACGCCGATCCAAAGGGCCGGGGCCTAGAGCTAAGAAGGGTTACCTCTGTCCGGAGATAAATACTCGCCACGGTGACTTTATCATTGACGCGTACGTATGGCCAGTGCGTGGTTACACGCGCGCCTACTCCCGCGGCTGCGGGGCGCATAACTTGTCGCGGAGAGGGCTAACGATCCTCGGGGAGAAGGTGATTTGACAAAAATATCTCGCGCTGTAGAAAGGAGCCTTATCACTCCAACCGCGCGCAACCTGTAACGGAGAACACCGCCTATGGTCACTTTTCCAAGTAAAGGTACCCAAGTAAGTAGGATTTCCTACACGCGGACTGGACGCAAGGTCAAGAATTTCAAAGTCGATTTTCTCGAAAATGAAGCGCAATATCAAAAAATTGTATTCCTTTTTCTCGACTTATTTACTTGTTAGAAGTCGAAAAGAAAGAGTAACTTTTTTTTATATTGCGCTTCGTTTTCGAGAAAATCGACTTTTAACGTCTTCACGTTGCGTCTAATCGTGTATAGGAAATCCCCCAGCTCGACATTTCTGGAGGCTCTTCGATTTTCCTATAACCAACGAACATTCAAGCATAACTAAGCGTAAAGGACGCACAAAAGTGCCTCATCCGTTTCCACCGACCAGTTCTCCGCATATCGTTGACTTCTATTTCGTTCAATTTGTTCCGCCTCAATTCCCGCGGCGGAGCTCGGTCACGTTACTAATGATGTTATGAGCGTTCTGTCATTGCGCGAATTCCCGGCGATCGGTTCTCGATACGCCGGTTCGATGGGAGTCCTATCGGGCCCGCGCTCGCATGCCGCGGAGCGCGCGCGCACGCTCGCGCATGCCTGCGGCGAGTTTTTCGACCGGTGGCCGAGAGCGGTCGCGAGTCTGCCTCGTCCTCGAGCAAAGAAACTGGCCGTCATTTAATTTCGAAGAGGACGGAGGCCTCGGAGACACGGGGATGCGGCGGACGACTCGGTATCGATCGCAATTACCGGCGACCGGCGAGCCACGGGGCAAAACGAGCCGCGCGCAGTTCCATCGCGGCGAGAACGCGGAACAGTCGAGAACAGATGTCGTTCCGTGGAATGCCGACCGCTGATCCTGCGGGCTACCGCGTCGTTCTTCCTCGTTTCTTCCCGTTCTGGAGCCAAAGACGAGACGCGACGTTCTCGGAACGGAGCCTTGCCTGATATCTCGTCGACGGATGCCCATATTTTTCCCTCCGCTCGAACGCCGCGCGCCGCCGCGCCGACCGGGTCTTTTTCGAATTCTTCGAATCAGTGGCGCGTCAAAAGCGGCCTCCACGAATTGCATCGAAGGATGCATACTTCGTTGGCGATGGAGCGTCGTCGAACGATTATGAGGTGAAGGTTGCTTGTGACAGATTAGAGTAATGTACAGTTAGAAATGCTTTGGCTTGTACATCATTACAGTGGTATAATGTTGTGCTGCAGGTTTCGCAAGTTCTGACGGAATCACTGATAGTACATATGCTTGTTTCGTCCTGTCTCTAAACATCCTTCGCGTCTAATTGTAAGACAAAGCCTAATAGAAGTTAGGTGAGTTATATTGACGAATACTTCCGCTATAAATGGATATTTTTACTTTCAATTTTTTTTTAATAGTCTTACGGCCAATTTCTTCACCTTCGGTAATCTTCCAGGTAGAGTTATCTTCCACAGAACTGCCACATGATAGCATCCAACTGGTCGACGAGTGCCATATGATAGCATCCAATTGGTCGTCCACTCATCAGGAATTTAGTCAGAGGTGGAGAAATCGGGCATTAAAAGGTGATAGAATAAAGCTACAAATGTGTAAAGTGATACGGGCAAGGCTTGTTTCTTTTTTTAATTCCTGAAAGTTTTTTCAACTGTCACACTAAGTAGGAAGACCTCTTAATTTTCTCCTTTTCCCATTCTTGTAAAATACAGTCGAGCTACCAAGCTAGCTCCTAATCTTACCTTCTTGGTAGCCTTTATAGGCGATTAGAAAAATTGAAAGGATATAAAGTCCAAAGACCCCTAAATATATCTAACACTAGTCGTATCTATATATAAATAAATTCCAGCCCATCGCACTCTCAAATCACCTAAAAATTCTTCAGCCCCATAAAAGCGTCAGGTTCGAAAACTACCGGGATACTAAATAGGTATGTATCTCTGAAGAAAGCACACACTGGAATCTGAAACCCACACTTTGGAGAGTCGACTGTCCCGTCCTCCCAACAGGGGCAGTACTTTCGAGTCAATTAATTTCCTCGAAAGCGAGCGAGCCGGGAGAGAGACAGAGACGAACAGCTCGATAAAAGCCCCCCAGTCAATTACACCGAATTTATTCACCGCGTCGTCGATCAGGCACAGCGCCTGGTCCCCGATTATTCCCTGTCCCATGTTTCCCCGCACGTCGTAATTCCTGACGAACCTCAAGGTGAGACGTATCGCCGATGGTAATGGAGAGAAAGCGCGACGCGCGCACTTTTTCTCGGCTGCGATCCACGCGTGGGAGTACCCTTCGATCGATCGATCCACGGGCCCCGTCTACTACCACCGCGAGTAAGCCTCACGATTGTCCGGAGCTGCGGGCCGAAGGTACTGGACGCTCATCGATAATCCACGGCGCGAGGAGCGTGAAGCACGTCGCCTCAAAGTGGAAATAAAAAGGTGTTGTCGCGGCCCGGACGGCGCGAGGCTTAAATGGCAGGGACACGACGGCGTACAAATTGTCGTAAATCGACGACCGAACGAAATGCCATCCCGTGTCATTTGCCAGACTCGCAGAGAAAACCGTTCCTCTGTCCGAGACTCTGTCCGAGAGGAGAAACCGTTTCACGGATAATCGCGCGCTCACGGGCCCGTCATTTTTCGTCCCCCGGTTACTTTGAGCGCGTCCTCCGAGCGAGTTTCGATCCACCACGGGTGCCAGCGGCGGTTAAATGGGTCGGCTTGTTTATTAAATGGAATAGTGTCGCGAGGCGGAAGAACGTTTCTCGTGAGGAGCGTGAAGTTCCAGCGAAGGAATGCCTCTGCCGCGAAAACGTTTCGCATGACAGACGTCCGTTGCTCGGCGATAAATCTCTGTAGCTCGTGTACGCCGGCAGTGGCCGCTTAGACGGCACTGCTCGTTCCTCCTTAATCACCTTTTTCAATTTATTCGGTTGCGAAACGACCGTGCAGCGCACTCGAACGCCACTCAGTCGAGCTTTTTACCACCGCGCGTCCTTACGCGGATAGTTCGGGGTACCGTTCCACGGGATCCTAGAGGAAACTGTCCAGAATCTGCGTTCATAGAAAATCTTGCAAGTGGAACAATGGGGAGGATGTTGACGCTGTATTTTAATGTACCGCGTGGGGGCTTGGAAATTGTGACGTTTGCAATAAGTTATTGCAAGTAATAATAGAGCTTTGATTTAGATATTGATCTGCTGAATACTAGCTCTGTGATGGTGTTCAAAACATAGGTAGTGTTGAGGCCTGAAGGTTACCGATAACATATTGATGATTCATCAATGATTGTGATATCGTTTATGTGGATAATGTGGGGAGAATTGAATGGATAAGGTTCTGCAAGGAGAAATGGCATTGCCTAGTCAGACACGTGGATTAGGACTGCAGTACCAATTCTGGGATTACATACTTCAAATCCTTGCAATACCATAATAGTTAGGCTTGGCTCGAGCCCTTTTTGTGCTTAAGAAGAACTTGCCAAATTGCGCCCTTTATTTATAATACAATTTATTTGAGTTTTTTGATGATCTTAGGTGCTCTGAATTTTTATTCGCAGCTTAAAATATTTATAGTACAACTTGTAATATTTCATTTAAAACTTTACTTTAGCAAATGGCATCAATGAAATGACAATTTTACCCCCTTGCCAATTTTACGCCCTAGGCAGACTAATTTTGACTTTATGAATAAGCTCGGCCTAATAATAGTATCTCCCTTCACCTTACTGCTCAAAACCAAATTCAATGATAATATCGATAAACTGTACAAGCTCGTCAACCTTCATCGATCACTGCTGACAATTTTGTCCCATTCAGAAGCACCATGCGCGGAGGCACGCGTCCATTGATACACAATGGCAACGGCAATTCAAGCAGTTGCAATATAACTCTGGGTCCCCCCATCGTCACTCGACACACCGTGAAAAATTGAGCCTAGCAGACCTGGGAACGAAGTTCGTGCGCCGGTCGTACAGGTGTGGCTAAGCGCTCGCAACGAGCAATCATGCGCTATTAAACGGTGCAGCTCGACGGAATATTGACCTGTGAGTTGTAACGAAGACCTGCTAACGCGAGGCCGTCGGAGAAACTTATGTGTGCGTATCCAATGGAGGCAATTACCTTGCAGTAACCTTTCCTTGAATCTAAAGGAGATGCTCGATTTCCGTTTGCACTGAGATCAAGTCTCGAGGCACTCGCGAGATTCTGTTAATCGTTGCTTCAGCTGCAGTAGCTTTTATGAGCAATATGTTAACAGTTAAACTTCCAATTACTTTGTGGTAATTCTGGCAGAAACAACGGCGCTCTACCAACCACTGATTATTTATTTATTTATTTATTTATTTATTTATTACGGGACAAGCCCAATTTGTACAATAAGGAAAAAACAGTGGCAAAAAGAAAAGAGAGAAATTAAGTAAAATTAAGTACTGCTCCTATCTAAATCTCCGACAATTTTGTGCAGATTGCTTTTGAATGTTTGCAAAGATCCCCCAAAAAAGTTGATGTGGTCTGAGTAGGAATTGGCAACGCTAACGATTCGATTTACAGGATCGCGAGCACCAAACTTAGATTTGGTGCTTGAACAATAAAAGGGTGTTCTTACTCTTAAGTTTCTGGATGGTGCATAGAGGGAGATATTCCGCAAAAGGGCAGGACAGTCGATACCCCCATTAACAATATTAAATAAAAAACATAGATCGGCAATTTGCCTACGCTCCGATAATGTAGATAGGTTCAGGGACGCAATTATCATGCAATCATGTTCAAATATGTAGACAGCATTGCTAGTCGAGGAAGGAATCAGTCAACAGGCTAACACGTGGGCTGAAGCATCTAAATCCCAGCACCAATGAATTAAATTAGATTTAGGGAGGGGGAGAGCCTTGGTTACATAAAAATCGTAGGTTTATTTAGCAATTTTTTCTTTTATTTATTTGTGATTCTTGCAAACAAGCAGTAGGTATGTCCTGCACGTCGTTTTATTTTATGCGAAAGTTGTGAAAAATCTAAGATGTAAATGTTAACTCATCAATTTGAATAAAATATCGAAAAATAACTGTTTACCTCGTCATTTCATCGATCTTTTACCATTGTGTCAATTTGACATCGAGGGACAGATTCAGTTCGTGAAATGAGGAACGGATGAGGGTTAAATACTGAACTCAATAAAAAATCTGATTAATGGCATTTGGCACAATCTCTGGAATATTAAAAAAATTTGTTTATTTTTTTCAACACAATGGCAGTGCTAGAGCCGCTGCGTGGTGCGTCCTTCACGATTGACTCTCGATGTCACACAACAAATGTCACTAATTTTCTATTAAGTTCATTATTTAAAAGAAAAAATTTGCAAAATAAACCTACGATTATCGTATTACCTGCCAGAGAATTACAAAAAGTATTGAAGTAAAACAAAACACTGGTCCGGAACTCGAATATTAAGACTGAGTTACCGAAACCCTTGCAGTTCGTCAGCCCATTGCAATTTTTCCATCTTTTAAAGTCCGCGCAGCACCCGACGCACCGTTCTTGGCAAGAATGCAAAGGCAAGCGCGAAGAAATTCGTATCGTTCCCACGCGGCGATCGAAAATCCTTCGATCTCGCGCGCGATATCTCCGCGGCGCGGATACCAATTAGTATAACCGGGTATAATTCCGTCATATCGTACTGTTTGATCGTCGATAAACAAAAAAGAGAAGCAAACAAGAAGAAGGGGAAAAGAGGGACGGAAATTCTTCCCACACCAGGTTGGGGGGCTTGCCGCATCGCCGCGGCATTGACCTTTAACACCGCGCTCCGCGTTTAATCCACCTGCCCCACCTCCCCGCGGTCGATCCGGCGATGAATGAAACGATCCTGGCCATTAATCGTCGCGGCGGTTTCCACGAAGGAACGCTCGCCGCGGCTCGGAGCTATGCTGATTTCAATTAATTCCGCCGAGATTCCGGCTTTTTCTCACGACACCGTCCGACCGTCTCGAGAGAACCAGGCTAGACGCTAGAGCTCCGAAGCGGCCGCGAATTCTCCAAAGGGTTGCCGAAGCAGTCTGCCGTTCCCTCCTCCGCGCAACGAGGGGGAAAGAAACGCGATTACGCTCGCGTCTGCTCCGAGGGCGCCTGTTCCGATTCGACGTCCCCCCTCGAGCCAGCGCAGTCACTTCTGGCGAGTTGTAAAACACTTTATAATTGCGTTTCCCGAGGAGGAACTGGTCCGAGGAGTAACGATAATTGCGATAATGACCCCCCGAGAAATATGGTATTAAAATATGTGCCAACAGCGCTCTTCTTCGGGCCCTTACACAACGTATTAATGCGGCGCGCTGCCGGCCGCTAACGAAGCGTAATTGCGCGAGGAAACAGGGGGGGCAAGTGGTCCGCGCGGGGGGACAAGAAGCGGATCGACCTTGGTGCATCATAGTTTTTCGAGGAGGCGCGCTCGCTGCCCGTCAAGTCGCGGCACGTCGCTCCGCGGCTTCAAGGGACGTTTTACGAGCGAGCGGCGAAAAAATAAGCGAGCGCGATTACGACGGGAGTAAAGTGGCCGGTTTCGATGGTGGTAATGAAAGGCTCCGTTTATATATCGGTCTTTAATTGATAATCGTTACGCGCTTTAGCGGCGTCACGTTCATTTGCCGCTCGGTGGACATTACGCGCGAGCGCAGCGGGAGAAGAGGCGAGCCGATACGACTCGTTAAATGAAAATAGATTATCGCGATGCCTCTTCGATCGCCGACGTGTTTGGCGTTTGTCGCGAAACTGCCTCGTTAACGACCGTTTCAAGCACGTGTCCCGCTCACGGAGTGGCATACTTAGACGAAGATTGTCCATTGGAAATTACCAACCGTCTGCGGCCGGCGACCAGCGATTCACGTGTGTTTCACACTCCTCGAACAATTCAACTTCCTGACCCATATACCGAACACGTTGGCGGGGTGTATTATTAGACTGTTGCGGAGGAGTTTTGACTATAGCCTTTCAGTCCTACGCTTGGCAAGTCCTGGGCCCCCTTTCGCATTCTTTCTGTAATCGATGTCGCGAAATTTGAATGAAATGTGAGCTACAACTTGGGTATTGTTTAATGTAAATGGTTTACGCTGGATCATCCTTCAGATATGCCACGTCAAAGTTAAAGAAACATTGCATTAAGAAGCAATGACGCACTCAAAGGGGGATGAGGCTAAGGGGCCCTAGCACCCTCCAATGAAAAAGGAAAAAGGAGGTTGTTACCACGACTGGAGTAATTCAAGAGCTTTGTAAAAAGAAAAGTGAACTGGATTTTAATCTTTAAAGAAATTTTTATAATCACCTAATGAATTTTCTTAAATTTCTATTAAAAATATTTTTATCCGCTGAACTCGGCTCTCCTCAAGATTAAATAATGAATGAGTTACTGCAAAGAAATCTTAGGCCTCAAGTCGGGTGCCCAATAGCAAATTCACACTTGACCACCGCAAACAGTTCAAGAAGAAAAAGTAAGCTATCTCGCGTTCACGCATCGACCAACCACGCCACCAACAACTTTCGCAGTTTCGCTTTTGTTCCGGTTTGCCCATTTCGAGTCCTCCCCGGCTGGCCGTGTAAACCAGTCGGCGAGGTGTAGGCGGGTCACGGCGATTCGTATGCACATAGAGATACGCGTTTACGCGTTTCTACAATAAAACGGTCAAGAGGGGGTTTATTCTTTGGCCTACGCTCGGGCCCGCCGTTCAAGGTTTCCGGGACCGTCCGCGCAATCATAAAGTAACGCGCAGCCCGAGGTAGAAGTGGCTCTCGAAATGTTTATGCCCAAGTTCCCCCAGGCAGCCACGAAATCCTGTGGCGCAATCGTGGCGCAAGGACGACTTCTGTCCGCGGTTTCGCGACTTTGCATCGAGGAGGAAAGAAGCAGCCTGCCACTCGTGCCAGGGGAAGAAAAAACGGTGACCGTAAACCTCTCGTCGCTCGATACGACCGCGATATTCTCTGTCGCTGCAGCCGCTGGGTCCCCACGGACTCTTCTGACGTATCGCAATTAAGGGGAGAAGGAAACATGGCGTCTGATAGAGCGAAACACGCGAGAATGACTCGCACGGAGTATATCTACTACTCGCGCCGGTTGAAGGGATATTTGACAGAGGTTACCGTGTAGCTTCTCGGCGAAGCATTCCGAACGTGAATGCCAATATTGAAGAGGATTATGACTGTACTTCTAGCTTTCCTCGCCAGCTGTTAACTTCCATCGTAAAACCGAGAGTGATGGAACGGGTTCGCTTAGACGGCTCTAGAATCCATTGAATTATTGCTGCACGGCAGTGGCGTGCCCTAACCGGACGCTTGAAATCGATAAGCAGTATCGGTAAGCCATAGGTGCAATCGATATCCACCAACAAACCGCACGCGTTACGTTTCCTCACAGCGAACTGCTCTTCTCGCGAGGACATGGGAAAGGGACGACGGTGGATGATCGAGGCACGAGGAAAAATGGTTAACAGATCTGGCAAATATTTTTAAATATTAGAATTAAGGAAAACTGGGGGTTTCAGAGTGAATTGAAAAGTAAACATAGAAAGGGAAAGTAGGGTAATTGACCCAATTACTGACATATTAAGCGTTGACGCTGACATTATCTTATAGTTTTGTACTTATACACTAAAAATATATGTTGTACTTGTTATTTACTATTGTTTAATATTCGATTTTTATGTATAAACTCATCAATTTCAAAAATATATTACGGGATCTATTACTGACACCCTTCAAATGTATTTGACTGAATTACTGACACCCCAACTACTGCCAGCTAATCTAATACTGTTTATCTGTCATTTTAAGGTTACGTCGTGTCATGTACATGAACAATTACTGCTATGACAGCAATACCAAAATGCTTGAAACGCTTGTACCAATCACTGTCACCTAATTAATAAGTAAAAAGACTTAATGAATCGTTGAATTCGGATCTTTATTACTTTCTATGGTGCTTATACTATTTACAATATTATATTTTGTTATGTTAATAGCTTAAATATTACAATTACAGCATTTTCTTTAACGCCTTGTTTTCTCTTTCGCTAGTGTGAAAGTCATCGTTTTCATTCTCCTAATATCCGCTTCAAATTTTTGTTATGGTTTTATTCAAATTAACGAAGAAAAACTTAAGTACTTGTTTTTGTATCGTATAAGTAACATTTTGAATTGTATGCTAAATTTTTTTATGCATCATTTTATAAAATTTATTCGTTATTTTACGTAAAACCGCTGATGATGACAGTAATTGGTTAGGTGGCAGTAACTGGGTCCTTTACCCTATGGGGCAAGAGGTACGAAGCAAGCTGGGCTTTAGTTCTTTTTTGCGTGAGTTAGCTCTGAATTAGGTTGCTTCAAGCCACTCGAATGGCTCAATCGGTGGAGTAGACAGAGCGATAGGGATCGCTAGGACCGAATACGAGACAGGAGTGAACTACTAGTTCCGGTCAAAGAAGCGGAGTCTGAAATTCTATGGTGCATGGGTTCTGCTTTCTTTCCCTTTACTTTCTACCGCAAACTACCGGCTCCGTATTTAGCTAGAAAATGGTGTGCTTCGCGTGTTTCACCTTCCCAACGAAAACAGCATATGAATCACGAGTCCGCGCGCGATAAACGAGCTCCAAGGCTAGATTCGCGAGAAACAATATACGCGCATACGCACGCGGCCGTGTTCCTCCATTTCAGATGATAATGACAGTGAAATATTAAAGCGAACCGGACTCGACCTTGTCGACGATCCTTTTCACTACCAGCTTATCTCGCTGGGTACCCAGCGTCGGCGAAGAGTAACGAGCAGAGGCAAGAAGAATTCTTTAAAACGCGAGAATACGCCATTACTTCCACGCTACCTTAAAAACCGCATCCTCCTCGATACTCCTTAAAATCATCAACGCACCTTCCACAACCACGGTCACCCATCCAGGGAATAACATCCCCATTGCAGCTGCTTTCACGTCACAACGTCACTCCCTCAATGTCCCCGATATACAAGCATCCTCTGCCCATGTTTCACCGTGAAACGACCCGCATACGCGTCTCGGGACAACGATTCCTGTACGCTCGAGCGTTTAGCGAATTCCTTGGACCAGCAGCGGAACGGCGTTATGGGACGTCGGTGTCGGGCACGGGAGCGAGGAATGTGGAACGCTGGTCGTCGCGGTAAATCGACACGTAGCGTCGAGGACGAGCTCGCGGTCTCGACTTTCCGCGAGGTCAGCGAAGAAAGCGGAAATGCGGGCCTCCCTGCCGCAGTGTTGGCGACGCTGTACCTATGCTCCGTGTTCCACGAAGGTCAGATCGTCCCCGAGATCAGCCACGGCCAACGATCGATCGATCGGGACGCGTTCAGATGTTCGATCGATTAAAGGGGGATAGCCAGACGCGTTGGAGCGCTCGCCGCGGGTGACATTCATTGCCGCTCGCGATCCTTTCAGGCGGAGAGTGGAGGAATAGGAGCAACTTATCCCGGGAGGAAGACACACGGCGAGATGTCAGCCGCATTCCGACCTTCCCCAGTGGCTGTCCTGAACGGGCAGTTAACGACACCCCGTCCGAGGCGTTGCTGCTTAACTTTACGACCGCTCCGTTTCGATTACATCGACGGACGTCATGGCCTGCCAGCAACTCGATGACGGATGCAAGGATTTTTATAATACGTTCGGTAGTCGGGATCGACGGGATTTAGATGGAACGGGTGTTCTGTTAGATTCTGGGGGAAGTTTAATAGTTTCCGCAATTCTTCTTCTGGGCTTCTATGGGGTCTATTGTGGAAAGGACAGCTTTGAAATATTTGAGATCAAATGCCGGTGTCTACTAGCAGTTGTGTCTGACTATAGATGAGTTTTTCCTCTGTAGGGATAGGTTTTAGTAATTTTTATGTTTTCGAGAGCTACGGAAAAAGGGGACCTCCAGTGGTGGGACTCGAATTCACGATCCGCGGAGCCTCTGTGTATACATGTATTAGCCAGCTGCCTGACCAACTCCACCAGAGATGGGCAAAAAATATTTGAAATAAAAATTTCGTACACAAATTTTTATTTAAAATAATTTCTTAATATGAGGTTCCTGATCCCACACCTCCGAATTTAATCTGTCGAACTTCCACTATGGTAAAAGGCTGTATTGTGAGACAGATGCCAGAGAGGGATAGGTATGATATTTTCAATAATTATAAATATTTAAAAACAGAAATGTTGCGAATTTGTGCGATATTCAATTATTTCGTGTTTTCTAAATTATGTATTAATTATAATTTCTAAATTTCATTTTTGCATGCAATGTTTCATAAATGTTTCATTTCCAAATCCTCCTCCCGCCTCGCTGAATTTCCTTTCTTTTTTACAGCTTCGCCGCTTATTACACTTCACAGATAACTCGAAACTACTCCCAGTGGAATTATTCCTATTTTACAGCCGGCGGTACGCACCCAATGCGATTGGTTACTCAGAGTTCCCTGTGTTCAACGGAAATCAAAGTTCCACGGAACTCGCCAGTAATCGGAATCGAGTACATAGAATCAGCATTCTAATGAAGATCGTTGCCCGTGAAACGAGGAATCCGCGACGACATCGGCGAGGGAAGGAATCCGCGAGTACATGATTCGCCGGGTAATTGCCATAAACAACCGCCTTCTGTCGCGGGGACGTTTTCCACGTTTCTGGAATGCCGCGTTCCGCCGCGCGAGCAGATAAGTGAATAGCGAAGGCGAGTAAATTAGCTCCTCCGTAATAGACTGGCCGCGGAGGACGGTAAATAATGTCGCCGCGGCGCGTCTTCCTATTCGGCGCTGCGCCTTTCGCGGCGACGCGTCGCGAGTGCAGGAAGGAAATCTTTCTCGTTAATTAGTCCGGCGTTAATTTCACGGAGATTGCGCACCGCTGATAACTCTACTAACCGGTGAACCGTGCGGGCTGACTGTCCATAGTGTTTGTGCAAGAGTAGCTGCGCGATGCTTGATGCACCGTGGCTCTCGCGGAAGCTTTCGTTTCTCACGCATCACCGAAAGAAATTCGACGATTAAAATCGACAATTAGCTCATTCATCTTTAGATACAAAGTCAGAATTAAACCTGTCTTGTCATTCGAAATGGTGAATTTATGAAGTATGTTTGGCGACTTCAGTGAAACTTTGCTGGATTGTAGAACGGATGAAAGGGGAGAGCGAGTGTCGGCTTCTTATCTGTGGTAAAGCATGTAACTGGCTTTCCAAGTTCTATCCCTCGTATGTTGTCTGGGAAATTATTAGCGATGCGGGAAAGCTGAATTTTAATTAATGTGTCCAACGTGTAAACCTGTTGGATGATTCTATTTTTTTTTCATTTTTTAAGACTGTATATGTTTGATTTCTAACTCCCTATCGATGAAAGCTATTTATATTGAAGTTATGGAAAGGTGGTAATGGGCGGAGAATTTATATTTCCCATCGGATGTCTCGGCGAGTGAATGGACAGAAATGCTTGGTAGCACTTTTCCCAGAAGCGTATTCATGAAAAAAGATGAATGCGTTTGAAGGAGGTAACGAGTTTCCGAGAAGACTTACAATTGAATCCGTCGCGTGTAACAGGTTGAAAGATCAAGCAGGGGCGGTGGAAGGGAATTCTTGAGCGCGCGAAGAGAAATTACCTGGTCGTACCGTAAGGATGACACAACGCGCGCTAATTCTACGCTACTAACATGCACGCCAATTAACCAAACGAGAATAGACAGAAGGAGGCGCCCGCTCGCTCGTGAAAAATGTATCGCAATCCACAAAGGGGCCTGAGAAATCCTGGAAATCATTACGACACCGTGTCACGGCTGGGCGTGAAACAAAGAAACAGTAGATGCATCCGTGAAGAACCGAGCCAGCCCTGTGTCTAAATGTTCCCACGTCTTACTGGGTCAGTATACTTTTTAAAAGCGAGTACCGTACAGTCACCTCAACCCGTAGATAATCTACGAACTTCGAGGCTTCGACATTGCGAAGACGCCGCGGCGGACGACTAACGCAGATCTCCCTTCCAAATTTAAAAAATCTAAATATATAACAGTTTACGAAAGAATTGGGGAAAATCTTGATTTAAGATGAGTGTAAAAAAGAGTGAATAATTAGGTTGCAGTTACGGTTGTGAAAATTTTGGTCCCGAGTCGGAATTGAGTTTTGAAATCGTTTAGATGAAAATCAGAATCGAAAGACAGGAGTTTCGGTAGCAGGTGGGAAAATAGAAGAAAGGGTAAACAGTGGAGTAAATCTCACGCTAATGATTTGCAAATGACTCGTTACCTTAATGGTCGGCCGGCACAGACTTGGGGCCCCCGAGAGATTAGCATTAGCGATCGGTAATCAACAAATTGCTACCAGTTTCTTGCGACTTTTGTTTCTACGGCAGCGGCGGTTTATCGATGATTCGTTCAACGTTATCGCGGCACCGGTAACACTTACATCCATTACACGTCCCGGATAATTACACGGCTGGAACGAGGGCCCATCGGCGGCGGGTAGCGCGCGCGCAGTAACATTTTACGGTTAATTAACGTTTGTCCCTATCGGCGGATCGTTGTTGGCGACGGGCACCGTTCGCAAAACCTCTCGAAACTTGACGTGCGCGCGATTTCCACGAAACCCCCATCGCGATGGCGTTACCACGGCGAATTGGTGCTCGTAAATCCCGCCGCTTACCATTACCGTTACCGCGGCTCCTCGAGCAGGGATGAGAGAGCAGGACGGCTGGCAAGAAACCGAACGGAGCACTATATGGAAGAGTGAACGAAAGAGGACGTCGGACGGGGACGGTCTTTTCTTTTGCCCTTGAAGCGCGGAAATAATTGCGCTGCACCCGTGCGAACCTGGCGCTCGAGACGGCCTAGAGAACGCCGAATGCCCGCCATACGGAATGGCGAACAGTCTACTAACGAGGGGAGCTTTTCCGTGGAACTGGGATTCAAATGTATGAGTGAGTCGGCGTCATTAATTAATAAGAAATTCTGAATTGGGCCGAGGGTAAGATTGAAAAGGGTACAATAAGTAAATATAAGATTGAAAAGGGTACAATAAGTAAATATGTTCCGGATGCTTCAGAGGATGTGAAGTCATGGGATGGGACTGTTTAGATGCAAATGTGAACCTATAGGTACTTATGAGGCACTGAGATAAATAATGGGCTAACCCACATTTCGTGCGAAATTGAGTTAACCTCTTAGGCACGACTGAATTTTACGCGGTGCTGTTTCTCTGTACGGTAGAGTTCAACGCAAATTACGTGCAAACCACTATAGTGGCGTGTCGTTCAGAAAGATGACATCCGCGAAAGCCACTATAATGGCGCGTCGTGCCTAAGAGGTTAATAGTAGTAATGTATTTTAATATGCTGTACTAATCATATAAGGTAGGAAAATATTATTTTTTTTCAATTTAAATATGGCATCACAAAGTTACTTGTATCGAAATTTTGTGGTGACATCTGTGCGCAACACTTATTAAAATTAAATGGAAAATTAATTACGTATTCATTGGGAAGCATCTCGAATACTAAGTAGTAAAAACTAAAAATTATGACTGCACTAGTAATAACTGCAAAGCACTCAGTGAGGAAGACGGTTAACAATTCTCGTTAACTTCTATTTACTTTCATTACATTTCATGCTATTTTGCTTATTTCCTATCTTGGTACTATTTCTTTTTTCCTTCATTTTTTTCATTTTTGTGTTTCTACTTTTACGTATTAGTTTTCCTGTATATACAAATAAATTAAATTAATTAAAACAAAATACTGTTGAAATCCTACTTTTTGGATCGCGTATTTCTCCGTTTACCGAGTAGGTACTACTTAGGGTTAGTCCGTTGTTGCTTCCAATGCCTCATATAATAGAGGAAATGATGGAAACTCATCATTGGAAAGACGT
Source organism: Andrena minutula (assembly GCA_929113495.1). Taxonomy (NCBI): domain Eukaryota; kingdom Metazoa; phylum Arthropoda; class Insecta; order Hymenoptera; family Andrenidae; genus Andrena; species Andrena minutula. Next base: position 71,572,714 of record OV815993.1, on the reverse strand, counting down.
TGAAGGATACACATTCAAGTGAGACGTTCAAGATATTTTACTCAAGATCAAGCTACCCAATTCTGCTCCCAATATCTTCTTCTGTCTTACACAAAAGGTAGCTTATTTCTGGCAGTCTGCCGTAACCAACAGTGCCCACTTTTGGTACAATAATGATAATAACACGTCCCTGTTGCAGGGAAGAGTAACTTGCAGTAACAAGTAAATAAATGAGACAAGAAGGTAATTGCTCCTTGGCTGCAATTGTGGAGCAAAGCTGGTGTACAATTATACGTCGTTAGAAATATTACCTTCAACACAATAAAGCACAGAAAGAATTAAGAGTAACAGAGGGAAGAATGATACTACGTAATTACAATATTCTAACAAAATTTTAAAAAATATTTCAACGAAGAGGGACTGAGGAATGATTTCGAATTCCAATCCTCGATTCTGAATGATAATTGAAGCCGAAAACTGTCCCCATCTGATTTCTCCTCTCGAGTATATTTTCTCTGCATTTTATTGGCAGCGGTATTTAAACTCTGCTCGTGAACTGATAATAAATCGCGTCTACGATCGGAAATTTAATTAGGTTGTCTATCAATGTTCGATATTCGACGCGGTAAACGGTCAATTTAAAATTCGCCCATGATTGACTCCATAAGTTAAGAACAGAACCTGCTTTTATAACCGCGCGTATTGCGAAACGAAAATCCCCTTTGTGAACTATCCAATTAGTTGAGGATTTAATCGGAGAAATTATGGTAGCATCGATAACGATAGGGAACGTCTTTATCCGAGCTCTGCTTAAAATACCTTGCGCGCCGGTCAGGCTATTTATTCCGCCATTATAGAATTATTGATGCAATTAGCCAACCGCGGATAAACCGTTCTGCTCGGAGCTTTATGAATAGCACTTCGATCCCTTGGCTCGCTCGCCGCGTTATCGAATTCAACGCGATAGACGGTTAATTATCCATGCTCGTCAGAGGCGTACGAGCCGGGCCTGGCCCTGGATCGAATAAATTTCTAATAACTGAAACGTTAATGAGAACAGAAATTAAATTGGCCGGGCACGAGTCGGCGCAGCCAACGCGCTCAGAGCATCCTGCTATCGAGATGCATGAAATCGTGGCTGGAAAGGATAGGATATTGGATGCTTGCACAATTTCCGAGGCGACCCTGAACGGTGCAAGGTACGAGCCAATCGATTCGCAGATACAATCGAGCAATCATTTTTGCCGCGATTCGCAAGGCTGCGAGCTGCTTTCGTGACGCGTCAGCGCTTTAGTCGATTGTAACTAAAAATATTTAAAAAGAAACTAGTTTTTCGTGATGCCATCTTCGATAGCTTCGACCTTCTGATTAAGAGTGACGACATATTTGTTTTGTTTTATTATAAGTTCGGTATGGAAATATAGGGAAATGTTTGGTGGAGAAATATGCGGCTGGTTTGAAAGCAGTAGCTGTGTCCCGAATCGATAAAACTTCCAGCCATCAATTGAGATGCCGAGGAGATAGATCAGAGAACAGTTATGCATTAATTATATAATTCAAGCGACGGCAGCAGCCCGTGCGTTACGCAACTTTCGGCTCGGCTATCCTATTGTCCCCTGGGAGATAGAATGCTGTGTCAATCGAACGCGACTTCGACTTCTGAAACGCCACTGCGTGGCCCATGTAATTACGTTTGCGTCTATTGCGTATGGTAATCCGCGGTGATTGTATAATAGCGAGCGATGTTGCGCAAGTGGCAAAGGTTATCGTTCCAGGTACCGAAACGATCGATACACGCTCCCGTCCAGGTTTTGTTACCGTTTGGTCGATGCTCGAGCTTTGGAAACTTTTGCAACCAGAATCAGCTGGCTTCCTGCCGGATAGACTCGAGTTTCTTTATCCACGATTCGTTTGTTATTAACAATATTGACCGCACCGATGGGCATTTGGCCTCACTGGCCCCTTCTAATCACTGATCATTTGTCACCATTGTCCATTAGTAATAGGGATTGCAAACCGGTAAATCGGTAAATCGGTTTAATGTTTTTTTTCATTGATAACTTAGTAGATATCAACGGAATTATGCGCTACATATGTGCGATACATTGTTATACATACAATTTTTACTGGTAATTCGCCAAATTTTTACCGGTAATTCAATAAATTGTGTATTTCCCGATATTTACCGGTAAATCGGGAAAAATACATAATTTATTGAATTACCGGTAAAAATTTGGCGAATTACCAGTAAAAATTGTATTTATAACAATGTATCGCACATATGTAGCGCATAATTCCGTTGTTATCTACTAAGTTATCAATGAAAAAAAACATTAAACCGATTTACCGATTTACCGGTTTGCAATCCCTAATTAGTAACCATTAATCACACACGCCCTCTCCGCTTCTAATTATTAATATTACATTGGTCCCCAATAATTCCCATTAAAGGCTATCGCCCACTAGGCCGAACGGAACCGAACCGAAGTTCGTCGGCGCTCTTCTATCATATGGGCGATGCATGGTCGCTGCTGTTTTATCATATGAGCGATGCGTGGCTGTCGCGCTTCGCTTCGCTTCCATTCTGTCTAGTGGGCGACCACCTTAAAGCTACCGAATTCTTAAGACTTAAGTTAGGTCATTAGTTTCAAGTTTGAAATTGCAAGATTGACTCCCTCTATCTATGATTTGAGGCAGTCAGAGCAACAACGGACTAACCCACATTTTTTTCGAAACTGAGTTAGTAGTAATAATGTATTCCAAAAGACTCTACTAAGTAATTATATAAACTAGGAAAAAAAATCTTTTCAAAGTGGGTTAGTCCGCTGTTGCTCTGACTTCCTCACTTAATAGTAGATCTATGAAAAACGCAATCCATTTTAGAAACGATGATCTACCTATCTATACCAATATTTAAAACTTTGAATAGTAGATGAAAAAGTACTTGGTCCCAAGAAGTCGCATTCTCTCGTCTCTCGTTTTAACGCCATTGACTGACCACCATATCTGATATTTGAAACATTGGACAGGCAGCAGGATCCTGCTCCCCAGCGTCAGCTCTCACGAACAACAATACACCCAATAATAGCCGCGCATTATCAGATAAATCCACACGCGGCTAGCCTGACTACGCTGGCCCAGTACCGGGTGCCGTGACCTCATCGAGGCGATAACGCTTGATCACAATGATGGCCACTTCATGGGGGCCGTTCGCGGTGTGGATAGCGTGGATACTCTGGCCACTTGAACCCGCGCACAAGGTTCAAGGTAAGCGGTTGGAAGCTCTTGAGCGTATATACATTACCGCGCGAGCTGCTCGCTTACCGTCTCCTCGTCCAGCGGGCGATGTTCGCCGGAGCGGCGTTTACCACGCTTCGATCGGGATGAAGAGGACGCGTGCGTGGCTGGATACGCGCGTCCCGATGCCGGAGGTTAGGTAACGGTGCAGCAGCCAAGTAGCAAACACGAGGCCGACCTAACCCGGGAGTAAAGAGGAAGAGGGACAAGGAAGAGAAGGGACCAGCGATTCCAGCACGACTCTGCACGGAGAATCGTACCCCGATGAAGCTGTGCGTGCAGGCAACCAGCCACGAAGGAAATTCCTCCTGCCCTCCCACGACATCAGCCGTCTAGCCCAGATTTCCAATCTCTTTTCCGCCCGGCCAACACTACCGCTCTCGTGACTGCCCCCCTCTACCCCTCGACTCCGAGGAGTTTGTATCTTCCAGCGATCAGACCCACCAGACTATCACGAGGAACGAGAGGGAAAGAGTAGGCTCTGCAGCTTCGACAGGTAACTCGCCAACGAGAAACTTGGTAGTTGGTACCCTTCCGACGGCTCGATAGCCGGCAGAGATTCTCGAAGAAATTCGAAGGTTAGGATCCAGGCCGAGTGGGGAGGGGAAGGTAGAAAGCGAAAGCTCGAGACGCCGCGATGAATCCGGAAGTTTCTCCCCGGGGGAGAATTGCCGAGTGGCGGATCGAATCGTGACGCTGACCTGGACCAACGGCGGATAACTGCGAGACGATTTGAAATCGAAATAGGTATCACGTTCTGTCGAACAGTGAGAACTGGGTACAGGAGTAGTCGGAGGATACCGATCTCTTCTAGGTTTGTATCTACTTTGTGGTTTTGGAGGAAGTTCTGAATTTCTGAGTTTAACTAGGTTTCGAAACTCCATCGGACCCTTCGATAAACAATTTTCTGCCACGACAAGGGAGAGGACCATCCGACCACCTGTTCAAAATTTCTCGAAACTCGACACCGTGTTTCCACGTGACTTAACGAGCCCCGCCGGCCAACTACTCCCGCAGACCTTCTTTTTTCAAAGTTCCACATTTTTCGATCAAACACCGCGGAGCTCGTATACAAGAGGCAGCCAGATGTATGGGTGGTAAGCTGAGAAGCGGCGAGGCTGGCCCCGACTGGATCCTTCGAATGTAAAGGCCGAGGCATCATCCTCGGGACCACCTGGTAGCCAGGAATTACATACATACATTCGTGGTCCTCGAAATTCTTCCGACCTGCCGGAGAATCGTTCCCCCAGCCGGCGAAGGAAAACTGAGCAGAGGAATCTCGCGAAAAATTCGACCATCCCAATGAATCCCAATGGCCCCGAAATAATCTTGGAACGACGTCATAAAAAGCCTTGTAGCAATGCAACCTTATAGCGTACACATACAACGAAAATAAGAGGAAGAAACTAATTTGAATAACAATTTCTGCATTTACTTGCCACCTGCATTGCAAGCAGTTTCCATTTGGGAATTAATTATCGACTCCTTCGAAGTGAAGCTAAAAAGCCTCTGCAACCAGTTATGCAGGAGAGCCGAAAGGTTAAGGGAGGGCCCTCGAGCGCATCCTCGAAATCTCCGCGGTTCGAAGAGCCCCCGTGGAAAAAATACAGTTGCAGCAACGGTGAACGTTGAATAAATTTACTTAACTAATGCGCGAGGGCAGAGCGACACCAGGGCCGCGCGGCGGTGCTCGAGGAGCGTAATGGCCGAACGATTACCAGGCGTAACGAGCTCCAAAATTATCATGGAATCGAGCGCGGCGTTCGGTGGCCGGTGTTCAGCTTGTTGCGCGCGGAAGGATCGCGTTCTCGCGTGGATCGGCGGCCGAGTTGCCACACCGCCACGGCGACCGGCAATAAATTACGAAGATTGATGTTTCGCAAATCAAAGGCGATCTGCCGTGGCCGCGGCTAGGCCGCAGAGAGAAGGAACGCCGCCGCGCGGCGGAGGAACAGGACTTAAACGGCCACGAAGCTGGTCGGAAGAGCTCACAAAGAAATCGTCTCGCCACCTACGACGACCTTACAGCTCCCCTCTTCTTCTCTCTTTCTCTCTCTCTCTCTCTCTCCCTTCGTCTCTCTTAACCCCTTCCTCCGCGGTCTCTGTCTCTGTGTATTAGGATTTACGGTCCGCGCGGGATTGGAGCCGCTCTCGTGGTCGGCACGGCGTTCACGCTGCTTGAACGAGTTTTACGAGTCGTGCCGATTTGCAGATCGGAGAAGGTTGACCCGTTCCTTCGTTCCTTCGTCAGTCGGCCGCGGCACGACGTCTTTAAAGCCCGCTCGAAAAGCAGTTTTACTTTACGTCCGTATCAGAGTTTACGGTTCGCACGACCCCGATGCCGCGCGGATCTTAGAGGCCATCACGACGATTTGCATGGTTCGAATGCCGTTTTCAAGGCGTGCCGTGGTGCTTTTGCAGCCGGGGACTCTGCGCTCCTCGCCTTGTCCTTTCGGTGCCAACGGGAGAGACCGGAGGCCCGACAGCGAAACGGCGTTAACGACGCCCCGTGGTAATGCGATTTCCTCCGCCTGCGTTCGTTCCAGCTATGACAAACTTCGGGTCGCTGGAATCTCAAGCCTTCCACGGTGGATCTCGAATATGTACATACGTTTCGAGTCGCGGAGAGTACAAAGGTAACGCTCCGACGGTTACTTTAACCACTGTATCCTCGTTAAGAAGAACCGTACGCAACGACGATCGAGTCTATGTGTTTCGCGGTCTGAGAAGCACCCAGGGTACCTTTGTCTTAATTGCTGGCTTACCAAGTTTTTCGTGGGACGGCCACTTGCGAAGAATGTATTTGACGAGCCGCGACAAAAGGTTACGATTCCGAGGAAGCGGCTGGGGCGCGAGCGAAAATAACGGTCGGCAAAATCGTTAACGGGAAAGAAAGGCGAAGGATGAAACGGCATAAAGCGAGTCGATCACGAGCGCGATTATTCCCGTAACGGCATTTCTTACGATAATTGAAGGATCGTGCTGCGTTTCGGCTGGCAGAAAGAAACTGCTTAGCTGTAATGGGGCGCCCTCGGCGAGCACCGCGCGCCGGCAACCGTGCATCCACCGATCCATCGCTCTTAATTGCAAAAGATACACATCTCAATTCGGATCAAGGACAGTGGCGTTACACAGGATCCTGGGCTGCGGACCCGTGGATCTCCTCTGGTTTCTGCTGTGCACCGAATCCGACCGTAAACCACTCCGATAGACCGTAACCGCGAAACAATAAGGGGCCGACAGCAATTTCGCAATTCAACAGAAATGTCAGCCGGCCGACGCGCGATACGATTGTCCCGTGACAGAGTATTCGAATTATACCGACACGCGAGGCCAGTAGTGCACCGATAGAATCGCGTTTATCGCCAAATAAGGGGGGACGGGGTTAAATTACGATTTCCCGTCGTTTTGTCGGCGCGATAACCAAGGAAAGGTAATGAAATGCGACGTATCGCGGAAAGTGAGACGGGATTCTTTGACACCATCGGAATCAGGGACGGATTTGAGTGTAGGCTAAGTAGACTGCTGTCTACTTAGGGTGGCAAATGTTGGGAAACGACGATTTTGGGAAGCAGCAAATTTCAAATTTTGAGGAGCGAATTTTGGGGACTGGCAGAATATGAGGAGCGGCAAATTTTGGGGAGCGATACATTTTTGGAAGCGATAAATTTTTGGGAGCGGCAAATTTTGGAGAGCGTCAAATTATGAGGGGTGATAAATTTTGGGGAGCGATAAATTTTGGGGAGTAGTAATTTTGGGGAGCGGTAAATTTTGTGGAGCGATAAATTTTTGGAAGCAATACATATTGGGGAGCGGCAAATTTTGAGGGACAATACATTTTGGGGAGTGATAAATTTTGGGGAGCGATAAATTTAGGGGAGCGGCAAATTTTGAAGAGCAGTAAATTTGGAGGAGCGATATATTACGGGAAGCGATATATTTTGGGGAGAGGCAAATTTTGCAGAGCAATACAATTTGAGGGGAAACAAATTTTAGGGAGCGATAAATTTGGGGGAACGACAAATTATGAGCGAAAGAAATTGGAAAAGGTTTAAACACAGAGGCTTTATACAACTTTAAAAATTCACTTCTTTTCATGTAAGAAGTACTCTGATATGGATTGTCATATTGAATTAATTTTGAAATTATCTCGACTCTTTTAAATCAAAATATCTGATGATATTTCGCACAAAGGACGACAAGCGCTTGTTAGCTTAAGGACACCAAAAATCTTCAAATCCGCCCCTGTCCTTGTTAAAATTTCGGTTCGTTAAAAAACTCCAGAAACATTCAACGAGAATTCTAGGTCTGGGTCAAGTCCAGGATTAAAACTATTGCTATATTCTTACACAGAACGTATATTTCTGCTGATTCATGCAAACAACTCCTCGATCCTGCAACGACATCAATTTCGACTGTCAGCGTGTCAAGGATTAAGAGTCACTCGTAATCGAGGAAGGGAAATCTTTAGCCACTTTCTCCGTCGCTCATTCCCTCAAGGTCCATTACGATAAGGGAGTCACGTTCCCGGAGTGATCCGAATGCTAAATGTCATCGGTGTTTTTCGCCGGCCGCGCCATAAAACGTCCGGGCAATAAACGAAAGTGATTGAAGCGGCGGCGAGTGGTGCACCGTATTTGGCGTGGCAGCGGCACGTAACTCACGACTTGTCCCTAAAACGTGATCCGCGGGATCATGCGCCTCGGCTCTCCCAGAAAAATTTCTCGGCTAACTGTAAAGCGCTGGGCAAACGAACACACGTGGCCCGCGGCCACAAACACACCCACTCCCGGTCGCCGTTAATGGAATTACCTGTTCGAGTTTACAGAAACCCATAACTGGGGTTTGTTCTAGGAACGTGGGGCGTGCGAACGCACGGGAACTCCGTGTGCGTGCTGGTGCGTTCCTCGGCCGAGCGGCTGTCCGTGGACGCTCATGGAAATTATCCCCATGGGCAAACGACGACCTTCGATCCTCCAGCTCCTCCACCTCTCCCACCTCCTTTCCCGTTCACTGAACGTCACGTTCAAAATCAAGCTCCGCCGGATGAAACGCGACGAAGAGACAATTTGGCGCGTTCTTTTTAAACTGCAAAAGAGTCCGCTACGAGGAAGATCGTTTGATAGTCGAGCAATGAGGATTACTCGAGGAATGGTGTATCGCGTGTGCATTCCGAATAATGTAACTAAACAACGTTACTCTGTGGATCGTTAGCCTTCGCTTAAAATGGTAAACAGCTATTACGCGTGCGGAATTGTAGCGGAACGGATCGCGAATGTTGCAGAGCCTAATCTTTTGATATAGCGATTTAACGACCGACTAAAAGCGATTATTTCATGGATTCCTGTACTTGCGACCCGTAATTGCCTTGGGTGGATAGTAAGCGAGGTATTGGAAGCCTATATTTCAGAAGATACCTTGTATTTGTATAATAATTTTGCTGCGTTAATAGCACGATGCACTCGCTACTAGGTAATTAGGCGACGAAAGGATATCGATACGACGCGATTGATGAAATAATTAGCGATGTTTGCGCGGCCTTTTTCCGTTGTGTAATGTACATAGATAGAGAGAATTTCCAGACTTTATTCATCCGGCGTAGCGGTACATTGAAAGGAAATAGCTAGGCACAGTGGAGAAGAACGTTTGCTGTACGACTTCCAGAAGCCTCGGCGTTCAATGCTTCCTTCTCCCATTTAATTCGTCACGCCGTCTTTTAGCTGTGTGCTATTAGAGACGTGGCGCTCCACTATGAGGAGGATTTTGATACAGAAGAATTCGCGGAAGAAATGTGCGAAGACTCGGCAACAAAAAGTGGTTAAGGGGTTAAATATTGCATGGGCCACTGTCGACGTGAGATACAAATTCTCTGCGATTAGAGAAATAATAACACTGTGGTTGCCATCTGCGCCAAATAGGAAATAACAGAATACCTTAGAAGGCAGCAGCATGCAAGCAACAGGAATGCATGAACGTGAGAAGTTCAAGGCAATGATTGATTTCGTAACAGGCTGCTGGGGAGCTACATAAATTCATGAAGAACTAATGATGATGAGCTGCAGCATCATCTTACAAAACATTAGTATACCGTTCAAAATAACTAAACTATCTGTTGCTTGAACCAAATAACACAAGGTGCGGAAACTACTGTAAGTTGGAGGATATAATCGGTTTCAATTCAATTCGGTTTGAATTTTTAAATAAATTATGCCTAAATAGAATTTTAGGAGGACGATATAAATTTTTGTAAAGAGTTATCTGCAAAAGCTTTGACTGATTTTCTCTTCTAACTTAAAATTTATCAAGTTTTCAATATCCCAGCGATCCAAATGTATAGATTTATGTGCCAAAGCTATGACTAATTTTCTCCTCCAAATTTGGTTATCCAGTTTTCAATATCCCATCGATCAAAATTCCAAATGCATAAAGTTATCTGCGAAAACTTTGACTACTTTTCTCCTGCAACTTAAAATTTATAAAATTTTGAATATTCCATTGATCCAAATGCATAGAACTATCTACGAAATCCACGACTACTTTTCTCCTCCAAAGTCTGTTATCAAATATTCAATATCCCATCGATCCCAAACGGACAGACTCAACTGCCAAAGCTATGACTACTTTCGGCGTGCAACTTTCGATGTTTAAACGATTTCTGGAAACGTATACCACGAATCCTTGGCTCGGCGAGGATTTCGCTGAAACCTCGGGGAACACGAGCGAAACACGTTTCATGTATTCAGCAAACAAGGGGAACTCGTTTCCGTGGGACGCTGCACTTGCACGCCCACGCGGGCTCCTCGCTGTTCGCTAAAGGTATACACACACGTTTGATACGGAAGGATCGAGCTGATTGAACGTCAAACAATGCTAGTTTCCGTGTAGGCTCGCTGCCGTGTCGGCTCTGACCGTTTAATGCCAGCACTAACTAGAGAAGCAAGAGGGGAAGGGAGCTGAAGAAACCGAGAGGTAGGGGATCCGCGATGTAACACCGTGGGAGCCAACGACCTCGTTTCACGGTTTCTTCTCCGTGAAAGTGATCCGATATTGCGAGGGAAACAGAGACAGAGAGAGGAGACCATGGCGCTATTAACCCTCCGCGGCGGAGAGGCACGCTCGAAAACCGCGCGCACGGGATATGCTCGAGATCGCTGGCTGATAGATCGCGGTCATTTGTTCGGCACGACCGTGTTGTCCCGCGTTTGTCGCTCGTTCGTTCAGCCTATTACGTAAGGATAAACGTTCCGGACGGGCTCGCTGGAACGCGTGCCCTATCCCGCAATAGGCAATACGTTATCGTACGCCTCGCCGTAATATCGTTACACGCTCCCCTATGCACCGTTGCGCGCCAGTGCAACATCCACGTCAAGCCACTGGACACTTATCTCCGGCGACTGAAAGAGGACCAAAAAAATCCCCGATCCTGTGCAACATCGTGTTACCCACGGCGCGTTTACCGTTAAATCGCCACAGCGGTTTCCACAATTTCGCAGCAATAATACCGATCGTTCCGCCCGCGGAGCGCTCCGTCCAGCAACGTTTTAAACCCGTCACAAACGAGCCAACTCGGAGAGCAACCGAGGAGAGAGCCCTCCAGGCGATCGCCTCGGTGCGGCAATGAATCATTCGGTTAACGCAGCCTGTCTCGTCATTACTTTCCTTAGCGATCGAGACCAGTCTCACAGACCAGGCGGCCGGTAAGGTCAGATACGAGCGAACGCCAACTGCGAGACCGTGGCTCGCGACTTCATAGAAGGACGTAGGAAGTTTCATGAAAAACTCGACTTTGAAGATTTAGCAGAGATCGTTGTAACGAAGAGTTTCCTTGGTTGATGACTCGACGATGATTATTTGGACGGTAGTGATGGGTTAGAACACATCGCGAGTATTTTTGTTTGAGTGTCAACTATTCCAACTAAAGAATCATGGGGGTCGGGGCATATTTTCTTTAAGCAGATTCTTTTTCTGATCCGATAAATAATTGAATGATCAAGAATCCCCAAGATTGCAAGACATCTACTCCATTTGAATTCTTTTGATCGTGAGGAATCTATGAGGCGATATCGTGCTGATCATTGAATATCTGTTCGTGGTGATCGGGATATCAGCTGCGCAGCGTTACGAGCATCGATTGGACTCGCATCGTATCCCATCCGCGGGTGACTGACACTCGAACGGATCGTCCACCGGCGACCACACACGTGCTCTCCCTTTCCACTGAGCCGCGAAGCGCGCGGGTCCCAGACCGCGCGCGGATTCCTCGCGGCCTGTCTAGCCGCTTCGCGCGATCACGTAACCCGCCGCGATCGCTATCGACGGACTCCGCGGAATTCCCGTCAGCCATGGGCCGATGCGCCCGTTCCTCCGTGCATGCCCACTTTTATTAAATTAAACCGAACGAGCTCGGGGAACGAGGGCTCTTGCTATTTTCGGCGTGCCTCGCGGCCAGTAATTGGGATGCCGCGCATGCCGACGGAGAAACTTTTCTTGAAATCCCTACGCGCGGATCGCTTGTTGACTTAATTAACTCGACCGCTATGGGATTCTCGCGGGAAGGAATTTAGAACTGTTTCGAGATGCTCAGATTTGTACGAGGTTCGGCGATCTCATGCCCATACCTTCTTATCTCCGCGGTGCTTTTTTTGCTTCCAGAGATTCTCCCTTTTATCTTGCTTATGCGAACATCGCTGGATTTGAACGTTCGATTACGCGAGGAACGCGGTTTTTTGAAGGGGAAAATGTTGATCTGAAGTAGGGATTAGAGAATGCTGAAGCTTTGTTGGTGTAGAGCAGTGTTCTTCAACCGGTGGTCCGCAGAAATTTCCTGTCGGTTCGCGAAAAATACTAAAAAAAAACTAAAAAGAAAACTATAAATTGTAATTTTATAACAATAGATTTAATAAATAAAATACTATCTATATTAGTTTTAATTGCCAAATATTTCTCCTATTTTCTGCCTGCAGGTATTTATAAAAACGTTGGAGAACGCTGATGTAGAAGATAGCTAGAGGCTGTTCATTTGCGAAAAGAAATTCCATGGGACCACAGATGATATCTCGTGTCGTTTCAAGGAGGTCTGATAATCGTATTCTTTGAATACATTTCTCCAGGTGCAGATATCGAAGAATCTCTTGTAGCAAGGAAGATCGATTATCTTGAAGTATACTTTCGACTGCAAAGTGTCTCCGCCTGCTCCACCCTGCAGTATGCAGATGATCCTCACGCCCATATCCTGAACGCCAGCGACAATCGCATTTCCAAAGCGCGTCACCGTGGTAAATTGTTCCCAATACTTCAACGATGAGCTTCTAAAGCAGCGATAGAGAGAAAGGAAGAAGTAGAAAAAACCTTGAGGGCAAGGCTCGTTGCCAAGGGCACCGACTAGATCCACCAGACACGCCCCTGTTTCAACTCCTTCCTTCGGAATATCGTCAGACAATACCGGAGCGCTCGTACGTTGGATAAATATTTAAAAGCTGGCGAGGATTCCTCGACCTACATTGTTCCATTCACTCGAGCCACGGCGAGTCGACTGTTACACGCGGTAGTAGTCAAACGAAAGTGTAGAATGGTTACATGCTTCAATTCTGAAATTCAGCATGGTCTACGAGACTCAACTCCTTCCTGACCATCACGCTAGAACCTACAACACCCGCCAGACTGGTGTTTTTCAACCTTTTAAACTTGCCACAATCGAAGAGGATCAACACAGACTTTACCCATGACTCAACTTGGCAAACCCAAGCAAACACTCGGGGATACGGTCAAAGCACATATCGCTAATTGTCCAACTGAATTGCAGGCTAGATTGCACAGGTGGTGCAGCAATTACGGTACAAAAGATGCGTTTCCTCGAAAAGCCTCGAAATACGCCTTGATGAACAGCAGCGTAATGCACGACTACCTGCTCAGAGCGTTCGTGTCAGACATTCCGCTGATATTCCCATTGGAAAGCACTCTCGATTCCAGAGTGAATTGAAATGATCCAGTGAGTGGCCTCACCCCTTCCCCGCCGCGGACCATCGGGAGTCAGCAAAAAGGCTGCAACACCTTCCATAAATACTTGGATAAATATTCGTTTTGCTCGGGCGAGTGGTCGAATAAGATTGCCCGCGTCTCCCCCGGCGGGAATTAAATACCGCGAAGGCTCGTATCGATGCCGGTTGTTTTATTCCTGATGCTACTCTGGCAGCTAATGACGTCAGAGCTGCGGGGCAGCGCGTAGGGCACGCGACTTGCACGGCCATGCGAAGGATCCCTGCCAAGGTCGGCTACCGACTAGGATTATCCCGCGGAATCCTCCTCGATCACGCCGCCTCGCCTCGCTACTTGCTGCACGCTCGAGCAAAACGTCTCTCGTCTCCTCTTCTCTATCTTGCGCCACGTCGAGGTCGACCGGACGATGGTGCCGGGGGAGCGAATGACTTCGGGGGAATTTACGGTGGTTAATCTGTATCTAGGCTCGTACGCTGTCCTAAGGTGGCAGGCGCGCTGCATATGCATAATTCACGTTCCCATGCAACGGCTCTCCGCCGTGCTTCTACGATTAACCTGCCCCGGCTTTCGCACACTTCCAGCCAGACGACTGTATCGAGCCCCATCTGCCCGACCCTCGTCCTTCCTTTTTCCCTTCGATTAATACCAGGTTAGGCGTCTTAAAACCTCGTTTAGTGTCCAGGAATATGGATTTATAGAAGCAAATGACGGTGATCCTTAAACGATGTAGTCAGAGGGGATTAATCGATGTACATTTCCTCCTCGTTCGCTTACACTTATGGGTAAGTACCAATGGACATTGAAGAAGAGGACCTCCGAATTCATGATTGCTGGTTCGAGGCAAGCCGCGATCGATAAATTGTAAGCCAAAGCCTGTCAGAAACCCCACGAACTGTTTCCGGCCTGTCGCATCCGTCGCCTTCATGGCCGCTCGCGAGCGCTCTGGCAGATGCTCGGGAGGACAGGGAGGACACGTTTCGCGAGATTTTCGAGATACACGAGGATCCTCTTCGCGGTGACTCAGAATCCGCGATTGTAGGGTCGAGGAGTCGCGAGTGGGTACGAGGCATAATAAACAGCCGGCCATTGTGCACCGCGCCGATGTATAACGATATAGCGGGAGCGATATACGGGGATCAAGTGGAGGGAAACCGAGAGGAGGACGAGGGAAACGGCGTTGTTTGACTGTTAGTAGTAACCTCACGTACGGAACCTCGGGCTCAACACCATGTATTCCCCTTAATCCCTCTTTTCTTGTCCCCTCATTCCTGTGCGCGTTGCCCTCGCTGTCCGTCGCTGCGGCAAAAGCCACTTCAATTACCGAGTCCAAATCCCTCCTCAAAGGTACGCTGCCCTCTGATGGTGGAGGAGAATATCTGTCTCGACGAAAATGAGTAAAAATCTGCCTTGCGTAAGCGACACACAAAGAGGCGCGTCTAGAGAAATGGTGGTGGACTCTGGAGCTAGACTGATGGTAGCTAAATAGTTCTCCTGAGGATGTAATTGTTGGGCATCTATTTAGAGTTGAACCTTTCGTTTATGAGCTAAAGTTCGAAACAACTGAGGTATTTCAACAGTCTAAAGCAGTGACAAAGCAAAATTTTTATTTAAATAAAGTTTTGAATACCACATAATAGTTTAAGAAAAAATAGTTCCCACGTGTCGAATAAAGTTAATTCGTGTTCACAATCGAATAAGGAATAATTTTTTCAACTTTTATTCGATATTCGAAATTTTATTTCAATAAAGACTTTGCCCATCTCTGGTCTTAAGCATAATATTTGCAAATCTGCTTCGTTTCTTATTCGTGCCTTAGTTTGCCTCGTGCTTCGCGTGTATTTCGTTACGTTACACTAAGAAACGAAAGAGGCACGCGTTGGCAATGAAGTTCGTCCTCCATCGAATATCGCCTCTGACTATTCGTGCCTACGTGGGAACACGTTTCGCTAATAACCGCAGAAAAACCGGCAATTGAAAATCGCTAAGAAAAGACTGCCGATACTAATGAGCACGCTCCGCGCAAACGTTTTTCCTCGACAGGATAATAAGGCCCGATTGATTCGTTGCAAGAACATGATTGGTACACGATTTCAATGATTCGAATGCTGAAGATCGAGCTCCGTTTTCTTACTCGTTGGCGCTCTTTCTACGTTTCGAACGGGGGAAAAGTGACCGGTATCGAGGGCGGTCTGTCATTATGTTGTTCGTCTAATGAACCTTCCGCTCAGAAATGACAGACCTTAATGCTCGCATTTACCGACGCGCAGCAGATAACTAGTTTGGACAGCTTGTTAGGGCTTGATAAAAACGCGTCGAAGAAGCACAAATCAAATAGAATCGAACCGTCCGAGATGACAGGGGTTTATCACTTCTACCACTCACACTTCTGTAAAGTGGAAGAATCAATTCGAAAGTAGGTAACTCGAAACCCAAATACCGAAACCCTCGAAAAAAGGACAAAACTTCAATCTACATTCAAAACTCCTAGACTCTTTAATTAAAAATAAATTCTCGACAATACTACCACCTTTATACAAATAGCTCACAGACCTCTGCACTTGAAGCTATTTGCCTTAACCCAACTCAAAGCAGAGATATCTCTTCGTACGCAGAAAAATTCGAAGATACTCCATATTCGTGGCACGATCACATTTGCCAAGGGAAGTTGATGAATCGGCTGGAGCAACCGTGCAGGGGAAACGTGGGTTCGCGTCGTGACGAAACTTCTACGGTCGAAAAGGCCCATTCGTAACGATATCTCGCGCAATCCATCGTACCGATCATCGTCATCGCCCGGCATCACGCCGCGGTTCCTGACGGCCGATTCAGACCGCTCGCGAGAGCGATTAATCCGTCGTTATCCGACGAGACAATGGAGCCGTTCTAAATACCGGTTACCGATCCCGTTGACCAATCCGGAGACTTCGATCAGTCGTTGCACCGAGCTAACCGAGGATCTCGTTTGCTATGCACGCTGAGAATGGTTGCTCGGCAGACACGTCACCAGACACAACGTCGCTTGTGCAATATAACCTAGATACCCCAGCACGTTGCACCTAGCTGAGGAACTCGTATGCATGCGCAATAGACGAGTTTCGAGAATGCCGTTTAAATCTTCGGGTACCGAATTCGAGATGCCAGGTAATCGGGTATGCTCCAACGCGTCTTCACGGAAGGGCAAGAGGTCTTGATAAATTTCAGACGCACGACTGAAACGTGTAGTGGGTGGGTCTGCTAGGGGAGCCAGCGTTGATTGTGGGAATAAATTGTAAGATGAAGGAGGTATTTCGTGGACACCCAGGAATTCAGAAATATAGTGGATGTTGAGGTAACTCGGACTGACAATAAGTCAGAGCTTGGGTTAGAAATAAACTGCGATTGAAGTGGTTTGATCTGACCTGAGTCATTAAAGGCCCTAAGGAATTTTGATTGATCAGATTCGGTAGCACATAGACTAGGTAGACTACTGTAAGAATTTTTGTTGTGGCATTGATGGAACGGCTTTGTGTAGAAAGAGTTGAGTGCTCAATGGTTGTAGTAGCCATCCCAAGAATAAAAGATTCACAACCTGATGAACCCTTCCCTTTCGTTTTTAATTTCCTACATTGTCAAATGTAAATCCTAACTTTCTGAAAAACAATTCGCGACAGAGTCGATGTATCTCTACCAATTCAGGTCACAATTTGATAGCAGTAGATAAAGTGCACGCGAGGTGGTTTTACGAAACCGATGACCTAGGAAGGGAACGACCTACTTAAGTAGTGTCCACGAAGTGGTCAGACAATTAACCTGACAGAATCGAGCGTAATAACTCGAGCACAGAAATAGAGGTCATCGAGTGGCATCTTCAGGAGGGCGAGAGGGAAGAGAAGGGCAGAAGGCCCATTTTCAAGGAAACTGGTTTCCGTTCCCAAAGCCTTGCGACAACCGCGGATCGTCGAGCTTCCTGTACTCGTCGAAGCCGAAATAGCTGCACGCCCCGAAGCACGCAAGGATAATTAAAGTCCCGTGTCGCGGGTGCCTTATGATACACGTTGCATATTCTGCGATACGTAAACGCGGACTTTCACCGATTTCGCGACACGTGGTTCGAGCGTATTCGCGTTTCATAAAGTCAGCCACGCGATACAGAGTGATCATAGAAACGGGATCGGGTTCTTTTCTACATGAAAGCCTTCTATGAGTGCCACTGTAGTGGCTTCTCGCTAAATGACGTTTTAGAACGAAACACCGTTATAGTGACTGTCTTCTTCATCTCGCTGGAAAGGTATTAACTTTATCCTACTGTAAATACACCGAAATGTACAGTTTGAAGCAGCGAAATATTGACCACGGTACTAAATTAGATACATAAGGGGGTGCAAGGGTATTATGCGACTAAAATGAACGGGTTCTTTGGGTTGGATTGAAGGACGACTATAACTCATATCATTTCCACGTTTTACAATACTTTAATGTGAATATAACACGCATTTTAAGTTCAGGAAATCTTAAAAAGATTAAAAATGGAAGGAAATAGGTACAATGCGTCAAAGTGGGCACTGTACTGACCCCCTTAGAGTGAATTGGAGCAGAAAAAAATTACTTAATACATATTCGAGTGGAACGAAATATAGAGGCAAAATATTTTTTTATTATTCATGACTTCTAATAGTGGGCAAAAATTGCCTTTTATAATGGTATTAAGCTGCTAAAGTTTAAACGTGATCAAAGCATTTTTTGAGGTACCGCAAGCCTTTCAAAAGTTAATATTTCAGTAAATATGCGGCAACTCAAAAAATTTGTGGATCACGTTCAAACTTCGGCAGTTTAAATACCATTATAAAAAGGCAACTTTTGCCCACTATTAAAAGTCATGAATAATACAAAATATTTTGCCCCTATATTTCGTTCCACCCTAATACATATCTATGCACCCTATACGTAGGAATCTCCAAAGTTTCATAATTTTTTGAATTCCCGGCATGGGAATCTTCCCTCGTCAGCCGCACCTAGCCTAAGGATAAATAGAACTCGACGTCAGAAGACTAAACGATGCTTAAGTATCTCAATAACGAATAGAAACACAGCCGTCATGCACTTCATCTTTTTCTTTCAGCATAGCCTGCCAAAGACGCTGGGAAAGCTCGTCGCCCACGTCAGCACCCCGTGTATCGCCATACAGGATGCGCGAGTACTCGCGTGACTGACTGTGGGCTTCGTATCGAAGCGATTACACAGCTCGCGCAGTCGACTCGAATCGCCGACGGAATTAGGGCCACCGGGGTACGGTGTAATACACCTGGACCATTATTCGTCCATTTATCTTGCGAGACGCGCGTTATTCGCTCGTTTTGTCACGACCCCGCTGGCTCACGTGTGGCATCATCGTCTTCGTGCCACTTTCGCGGATCGACGGACGATTACGAAACCGCGTCGACGGCCTTTTATCTCGCGGCCCTCTCGCGATACGATAACGCTGATGCAACTTGGCCGATACCGGAGTCCATCGATTATTTCGGTACACGGCTTTCGCATAAAAGACTCGATAACGCCGATCGAAAACGCCCAGTCAACCTTCAGGAATCACTCCGCGGCCGAGGAAATTTAAACGGCGGCCATTTGGCACCGCGGGCCGATAAGGGCTTTAACCTTCGATAAAGGAAAACGACTGGTGGACACGAATCGGAGCCGGGAACGATGGCATTCTGCGTACAATAAAGTTGGAGGGAACACGAGCGTACGTTATCGGTACTGGGTAATCTCTGTTGGCTGGTAAACCGTGGAATCGAACGCGTTGCCTTCGGGCCGAGCGTTTTCCAGGTACCTTCCTAGTACCTTCTGCGAGGTGCTTCGAGGACATTAAATATTCTCGACTGGTATACTCTCGATCGGACACTCGAAACGACACGCTTGCACGCGACCCCTTGGTGTATGCCAGAGGAACGCGTAGGGAAAAATTTGGAAAAAGGAAACGAGCGAGGGGCTGGACGCTGCGGAATAATCGCGAGTTCCTGGTAAACGATCCAGCGTGCCGATACGCGTTCGGCTTGAAGACACTCGAGTGTCCTCTCTCACGCACACGCTCTCGAACGTGAGTTAGAAAACGAGAGGGAACGAGTCGCTCTGCTCTGTCGTGGAACACCGACGACAGGGGAATCGCTGTTACAGATTACCGCATGCCAACGCTGATGAAGTCCGCCTTCGTTTCTCTTTTAAATGCGCCGCGACGCTGGGTTTCATTCTAGTTTCTCCTGGAGAAACTGATCTACGTGTGCTGCGCGCTTAATCGTGCGAACCCGCCACGTAATACGTGGCGACACGGAATGGAAGAAGGGTTTCTTAGCGAATTATCTCGGGATGGTTTCTAAACAATTTTTATGCAGGGAAGAGTGCACGCGTCGCGGCTCTTCTGAGGAATTATTTCTTACTAGGAACTGGAGGATTCTTTATTCAAATTTTGTTGAAAATTCTCAAGTTATTATTGGAATATCTTTTAACTTACGCACGGTGGCGGAAAAAAATATTGGGGCACACTTTAAAACAGAATAAGTGTTTTAAAATTGGTCCAAACGAGTTCAATTTTTTTTTAGAAGGTGGACAGATTAGTTTACTGTCGGTGACGTGTTTCGTTATTTTAAAAAAAATGCAATTGGTCGGAATAGCGTAGAAAATATTGAAGGTCACTGTTTCAAATTTTTTATCCGAGCCTGCCCTGAAAATTTAAAAATCTCTTTGGTAGATTTAACTAAGTTGTACCTACACGCGCTGAAAATTTCATCGAGATTAGCGACTACAGAAAAAGTTTCTATCATGAATTTCTAAACGCCTTGGTATCACGGTTTGAGTAGAACTGTTACCCGAGGAAAGTAACACGACGATTGCGTAGATATAAAAGAGGAATTAGATTCGTAGCGACCAACATACAAATCAACGCAAAAGAATTCGCCTTCGCGTGTTTCTAACGGAAACGCTTCCCCCTATAAATCAGTGAACGCCATTAGCGCGGTACCATGAATTACCATATCTCAGCCACTTCGATTCAATTCATCTGGGACGATTCAAATCGCCCAGCTGGTCCTTTTTCACACGGTTGTAATTCATTAATTCTCGCTCGTAATGAATCCGTGACTGTCCTTGGCGCTGGCGCGCACGAACGCGACGGATTAAACCGAAAAGAAAAGGGATGATCGATCTTCGCAGGCGATCAGAAAAACAGCCAGCCATAAAATCACGATTTCCCCGTTCCCATGAAGCCCCGATTCGCGGTGATCCATATACAAGAGCCTAGAACGGAATCGAAGCGTCCTTTTTCCGTCGCGCGCGATCGATTTTAATTAATTGCATTATTCATAGCCGATCGCGACGAATGACTGATTCGGGAGGGGAGTCCGGCTCCCAGGGGGGAGATAATAATTACGATCCGAGCGACGTGACATAAGTGCGAGCACGCAACCGCGTGCGTGCAAGCGGAATCTGCATAAGCTCGCACGAGACGGTGCAGGCCGCGAGAGTCTCTGGTTCTCGAGCGTGCCAGGGTGCAACAAGTCGATAGAAACGAGAAAAATGAGTTCGATTGAGATCGAGCGGGCGACGCGAGAGAGGAACGGAGAAACGGGAGAGCTGGCTGCTGTGCCGTGCGTGGAGAGACCGCGGCTCGCGTGTCTGCGGGCTTCGCGCGAGGAGGTGACAGTGAAAGTCCTGAATCACATTCCGATTCCGAGAGAGAGAACTATTAATAGCCTGCCCCGACCAGTCGGAGTAGCCCGATAAGGATAATCGATTGTTTCCACCCGAGAGGAAAGCGTCCTCTTAATTGACTGTGAATTCTTTTCCTCCCAACGAGATTCGTATTTTCGATTGACGCCTATACCTACATAATGTAAGTACATACGTTACCCACTCGGAGACGAGGATCGGATGCTACATGAAACTGTTGCAAATGCTCTTGGAACGTACCTGGAACAGAGGAAGAAAAACAAAGTTAGTCGGAGGGTAAGTCAGGTATTTGCAACATTGAACGAATCTCTCTACCCGCATCGCAATTATCGTTCCGGAGTGATCGTAATGGCCGGCAAAAAAGGTAGCAACTGGTGCCCCCGTCTAATCGAGGCAGAAACGCGATCCGGACTCCAAAAGGACGACGGTAGGCAATCGAGGGACGGGATTGAGGTCGGGATTGTTCGCGTGATCGGTAGCGATCGTGTGTCCTTGCAGCGTGGATGGGGAGGAAAAAGGGCGAGGGGGTAGCCGGGTGAGAGGCATGGGAAAATGTTTCTCTGAAGCTCGGGAAGAAGGCGAGACAGTTTTTGCCGCGTAGCCTTCGCGACGCCAGCTGGCCCAAGTATTGTTACACTTCTTCGAACGCGGATCAACGAACTCGAGCGTGGCGAGACTAGGTTGGACAGCGAGGACACGCCACCGGGAATGTCAAGAGACGACCTTCGCCACCTCCTCGGCCAGCTGTCGGCGATCGTGGCCGGATGAGCGCTCGTCTTTTCCCGCGGCAGCGGCGACCCTAACCCCCGTGAGAGGCCCGATGCTTATCGAAAGCGCGCGGCTAAGCGTACGCAACAGCCATAATGCCGTGGCTAATGACGCGGGGTAGGCGTGTTACGTGCGTACACCTTCTCATGGGCGACGTGGCCGCGCGCACCGCGCCGAGCCGACCGTGTATACTTATCGCGCGACCTCTTGCGCGTGCACGCACGTCAAGGCGAGCGCAATCAAGCCGCCTCGCGGTAATGACAACGTGCGCTCACCAAATGTCCGATTCTAGACGCTCATGAGAGGAAACTGCTTATAGGCGTTCCTCGATATCCCAGGAATTTCGAAAAACGAGCACGCCGAGCTGGCAAGGACGATTGCTGGCTGTGTGATTACGCGGACGCTGCTGGATCGGTGATTTACGGGGAAACGCTGATCATCCGAAAATTCTGATTTTAATGACACTTGGGGTTGATGTAGGAATGTGTAGCGTGTTGGAGTATGCATGAAAGAACTTGTTTCTCCATGGAAATTCACTCTGAAGGGATGACAGGGAAAATGATCCTGGCACCGTTCAAAGAAAATAGAAAAAGGAGATTACTGCAGTGTTTTCCAACTGTTTAATACTGTCTACAATCATATGTACAAAATCAGCTGACTGTATCGATTCTGTCGTGACGCTCGGGCCGTAAACACGGATGACCCCCTTCCTATCCTCTCGTGCTCCTTATCTTACCTCTGTATTCAAGTTCTCTCTCTACTTCCTCGAATCCGTCTTTCCTTAACCTCCCATGTTTTGGATCTCAGTTCTTACGTATCAGTCGAGCGACACGAATAAACAAGAAATTTCTCAAAATTTATTCAAACCTCATTCATTATCTAACACCAACATTTTTTGAGTCGCGATACCGTTTTGTAATATACAAATAACCTGCGTTCCCTATATAAGATAAGGTAAATTTAATAAGATAAAGAAAACACATTAGAAATAGGTATTTCAGGATATAAGTTTAACTTAAAAATATTAAAAAAAAACTCAAAACACCGTGGAGAGCCCCCCAGAAAATACTTAACGACTCACTTGAGGCCTTGGGAGTGACGACCCACCGTTTGGGAATTCAATTCCGGGATCCCGGCTGTTTATTGGATTCCATTTTTATATTTTTCAGTTGTTCATAAATTAATTTATGTTTTTAAAAATTCTCGAAATTTTCGGGATAAGTTATAACTTGATAGATCAAATCCCGGGAGTTTTAGAATACAAAAAACAACCGGGATCCCGGGATTGAATTCCCTAAGTAGTTGGCATTAATGAAACAACTAACAACGACTGAAATATTTCAAGAGCTTTATAAAAAGAAAAGAAAATCGATTTTATTCTGTAAATAAATTTTCATAGGCACCTAATGAATTTTATTGAACTTACACTAAAAACTTTCCTCCCCTCAAGATTAAATCCTGAGTACACTACTGTCTAAAGTTATCGCGTTTTTTAATAAAGGCTGGCTTGATTACAGCACACTTTGTACTGTTGAATTATGACAAATTAATATTGTGCACGTCATCACCATCTGATGCCAAGAATTTTATCTTGATCTGTAGATATACAGCGATAATCAGATTCCCCTAAGTCCAAAAGATTCTTAATAACAAAAGAACCCCGGTTCGATAAAAAGAAACGGAACTTACATTATACATCCTTCGAAAGAAGCAATAAATCAATTGGGCCAATGAACCAAGTATTCGAATCCAGTCATCCAAACCAAAACCATCCTAGCCGAACGTACAGCGGAATGCAAAAGAAAAAAACAGACAATTACCCGTGTCTAACTCACATCAGTTATAGTTGGACATGGGACGACAAGCGTTCATCTGAATCACGCGCGATAAAACGGGCATCGATACCCTGGTGACTACAACGTGACGCTGCCGGTTGACATTCAACGTCGGTAGCGGCACGGTAACGCGCGTGTGACATCGACAAAAGTGCATCGCCGTGAGAACAATGAAGGTTCGCGGGCGCAGTGCAACGCACGGTGCGCGTCTCCATGCAGCGGCAATAAGACCAGCTGCAAGGTCGCGACGGGACGATGCGGCTGGATGACTAAAGCCATCTTAACTCGCGGCAGAGACCAATGATTCAGCACGGAGGCATCCCAGTGAACCGGAAGCCCCATTCGGACGGCCGGAGAACCGGACCGCCAGCCCCTTTCCTGACCCCGATTTAATTTGTAAAAGATCGTGACTCAGAATCTTGGATTTCGAACGATCGGCCGCGCTAGGTCAGTTTTGAGTCATCGCTCGAGGAGCACGTGCCGCGCAATTGCGTCGCAAGATACTTGTTGGCTTTCGAGATTAGAATATTGATTCTCCTCTGAAGATCTAAGATCGTGGTGTTTCTTTGGAAAAAGTTGAGAAGCTAGGATTGTTTACGTGGTTCTGTTTACAGATTCACCGATTTTCTAGGAAGAAGAAAGTGGTAAAGAACACTATTTAGTATAGTGTTCTTAAATTTTGGAGTAGGACCCGATTTAAAGAAGTGCAAGCAGGGCAACTGCCTCGAGCGGCAAATTTGGGGCGGCAAAATTGTTTAATTGGTATATTATGAATATTAAATTTGTTATAAAACTAAACGCTTTTGTTATTCAATAAATACCTACAAAAAATTGCACTCACTGTCAAAAATTATATTTCAAAATGATGATTTATAATTAATTACAAAGAGCGACTAAAATCATTTCTGCCCAGAGCAGCAGGAGAGCTAGAATTTCGTCAGTGACATTCGCGTAGAATAGCTGAACAGCGAATATGTTAGTACCTATCTATAGAATATTCATCCAGAACTGTACCTCAACGATCCAGATAGAGTACTTGCAAGGTGTGAACACCACGACAGAATAACCATTCTCGCGCGTCTGCGTTCACAATCGAGCCCATAATCCGTTTACAAGACTGGCGACGTTTTAACCCATTTTGTACCAATTCAGAGTGGCGAGGACGCAAGGGACGTAGGGCTTCGTCGAGTCGATGCGATCTCGGTGCCGCACAAGCCGTACAATCGACTGCTCCGAGACCACTTATCCGCCAAGTCGTCTAACCCGCCCGTGGAGGGACGGAGTTACGCCTTGCGTAACCCCACTTGTGCCGAAATTCTGCAGCGTTCGGCTCGGTGCTCCACTCGAAAGTGAATGGATTGCACCGGCGTGGGTCGCGCAGTGAGTTCAGTGTCAGAACCGAGACGAGTACTCTCATCTGGCATGCATAAAATACTTCGGTGGCGCCAACGTGTCGGCCAGCTCTCATAGCCGATACCCGGGAGAGCCTGTACGTAGGTACACACAGCGCGCGGCTGTTCCTCCAGCTTTCCTTCTCTCCTCCACTCCCGATCGGCCACCTATCTCCTTCCATCCTTTCCACAACGACTTTCCCTCTCTTTCTCCAGCTGGGTCTCTCTCTCCCTCGTTCGCGCCATCGTCGATCCAACGGGCAGGCGAACGAGCTGGCAGGTATGCGCATTTTTATGCGCTCTTTTATGCCCACGCGTTCACTAAAAATAATCCCGTATCGAAGACCAAGCATAACGAACGCTCGCCGCGCGAATTCTTCCCCGGCTGATCCCCTTGCGCGCGCCAAGCTGACGCTCCGCTTTCGTCTTCCTACCATCTGCCTCCGCGCCAGGTACTTCAATTTATTCTATAAGTATTCGTGCCTCCGAAATTGCGACGAGATGTACATATGTAGGTAGATCTGAGGATAATTACCAAGAACTTCTTCTGCCTCTAAATTGGGGAGTTTGTAGCAAGGGTGTAGCTCCATTTTTGACGGTTTTTGAGTACTGAAGTGTATTATATTTAAAAGAATCTACATCGTTTAGTGCAGGTTTGATGCAACTTTAATAATATTAATATTTTTATTATGGAATATTTTTGGCAAAAAAAATAGAAATAAAAACTTATCAACTCAATAACTATTACTACTTATTATGTAAAAATATATATTTATCAATTAGTGCTCTCTTTTTAATATTAAGCCTAGCAATAATTGTATAAACAGTCTTTTCTAATTTACTAGAAGCTGGCAAAGATGGAGCTACACCGCTCTTTTTACCAGATCCTCAATGCTATAATACAGTTTTCCAAATTGCATCCCTCTATTGATCTAAAAATCTGTCACCATCAACTAAAGCCACGAACACATTTCCTTCAACTGCACTCCACCGCAGACACCGGTTGCAGCGCAAAATAAGAAGCACTCGCAACGCATAGCAACAACGCGCACGTTGCCTATTCACTTTCCGCGTGCCACGCGATATTACTAATCGCCATGCAAAATCATGCACGAATCAAAACGATTCATTCACACCTTCCCCCTCCACCATTCCAACTTACGACCATTCGGCCCGAGATTACTAAACATATCCTTCCACAATAGAAACCTCCAATTCGCCATTGTTCTGGAAACTCTGCACCAGGCTCGCGTTCGCTTTCCTCTCTACCTCCCTTATGCAAGAAAGCATTCTCGGAAACACCTTCGCGACGCCGACGCGTTTTCGCGAACGCAACACTTGCTCTCCATCCCTCTCGGCGGACTGCGCGGTAATGACGGGACGAAAGAGTTTAATTGGCGCCAATTACGCCGTCCATTTAATTGGCAGCTGTAAATAATTCGGCGTATAACTCTCCGCGATGGCTGGAATCGTAGCGCGGCATATAGGTTCGTGGGCCGAAATGCGCCGGGGCTAATGATCGACGCGCGCGATACCGCGCGCTGGTCCGAGACGTACGCGCGTACACAGTCGTAAATAAATGGTGCATCGTGCCCTCCGACTCTCCTCTCTCCATATATGAAGAGGCTCTTGAGGATCGCTTGCCCTCGCCCACGCATCGCACGCGTCGCGGTAAATCCATCGCGGTGATCTCTTCGAGCGTCGCGCGACGGCCTTCGACGTTACGTCGATCGGGCCTCTATAGGGTAAGGAAGGTTCAAGGGTCGCCGATCCGGGTTCGCCAGCGATTGTTACGTAATAACCTCCTTGTGAAAGTAAATTGCGCGGCGAGACAGTGCGTCCCCCGAGCATCCGCGTGAAAAGTTTTGCGCGCAGCCTGGAGAAATGTCGGCGGATGGATTTCGTGGAAGTTGATGAACGGTCGGTGATAATTTAGGAGGCATCGTGTCGATGTAACGTGGGTAGGTAGGTGAGAAAACGTTTAACGAGGGAAATTATCGAGAGCCAATTTGCGAGGTGCTTGCCGCTACGGAGGTTAATTGTTCTTAGAATAATTTTGCAAATCGCTCCACTTGCAATTAGAGCCACGGCAAACGGGTGATCGGCCGAGATAAAAGGAAACTGTTGCGTCGCAGCGATTACACCGAAACCGTTTCGCAATTTGAATTTATGTCCCGCGGAATCCAGGCACGTGTTGGCATCGACTTCAATTGAACGGGGAGGTCATTGCCTCGGTTGCAAATCAAAGATTGGACACACCGTTTGTTCTGCAAACGAACGCTGTGCTTGATGGAACAGTTCAATAGTCGATGCAATCGGACTGATAGCAGTGCGGTACGTAGAGGACTGTAAAAGTTCGGAGACCGGTAAATCATAGAATTTACCGATAAATCGAAGCATTCAGCGCTACGGGGCTAGTACAAGTTCGAGATATTTCACAAAACATTGTCACACTAAGACAGTGTTTCCCAACTTTTTTTGAGTGGCGATTCTCTTTTATAATTTATTTTCAAAAAACCTGCGACTCTCCTCCTCCATATAAGGTAAGGTAAATTTAATAAGGTAAAGAAAACTTATTAAAATTGGTATTTCAGAATATAATTCTAACTTAAAGCTGGGAATCCACCGGGAAGCTAAGCTGAGCTGTGCTATTAGATGCTGTTTTAGTTTATCTTTTGATGGAAACCGTTCCATAAGAATGTATTGAAGCTAATTTTTTTAAAGCGTAGCATAGCATAGCATCGCATAGCTAATTGTTAGCTTAGTTTTCCGGTGGATTCCCGGCTTAATATTAAAAAAAAAACAGCTTTAAAGCATTAAGCCATAGGGTATATGGTGTACGAAAGAGAGATTCCTTTCCCCCTTTTAATTTTCATTTTTCCCACATTACTCCCCTTTTTGCCTCCACGAGAGAGAAAGAGATAGAAAGAAAGAGAGAGAAAAAAATCGTGGCGACCCCCCAGAAAACACTTCACGACCCACAGCTGGGGAATCACTGCCCTCAAACGAAAAATATCAAAACATGAGAAGTGTCCCAAGAAATATCAACTTCAGACCTGAAACCGAAGTTCAAAAATTTTATAAGGTATCTCGGACTTTTACCGCCCCTAGCATTAAAAGCTAGAGTCCATCAATAAATTCAAAGATTCACCAGCCTTCAGACTTTTACGATAACATAACACCACACACACTTTACACAGAGTAACCAGTGTACCTGTTTCAAAGAGCCTTGCTATTTCATAGAGGCACTACAAAACGAATCCCCCTAAATCTGCAACACATTACCGCAACAATTTAACTTTCGTATACCTTCTTATCTGTCAGTTTATTAATACACCATCCACCATTTCGCCGGGCAAAACGAGGAGGTAAGAACCGTTCGCAGCTATCTGTGGCATCATCGTTGCTCAGATGCGTGTACGTGCGTTAAAGGACCATTGCAATAGTTATTGCCTTTTAAGAGCAGCGTAATTTATAAAGCAGAGTGGTGCACGATTAATTTTCAAGACTGTAATCAGGGGGGATCGTTGGTTCTTTTCATGCTGATGGAACAACGTTGCGGCCGTAATAAAATCTCTATACCCGGGCCACCCCGTAGACGCATTAAACCTCGATGATCCCATCGAATCCTTCGGCCTCGTGCGCGCGCACTCTCGCGCGTGTGTTCGGTGCCCACCACCACGGAGCATTGTCTTCGCGGGACGATGCAATTTATTGTAATCGTCCGGGACGCGTACACGCCGGCCCTCGTATTTCAATGAACGGACGCGCGTCGCGTATGATTACGCGCGGGGCCATTCCGAAATTGTTTTAAATGAACGGCCGATGATGGGCAGGCATGTGTCCGCCGCGCTGGGAAGCGCGCGTACGGTCGCCACGGAACCGCGCGTGGAAAAATATGGAGTGAAAAGGGACTCGTCTAATGATAATTATTCTGCAAAGTCAGCCGCGCCGTGGGCACACCTCGCGTCATTTGGAAGGCGCAAGGAACTTCAATTGTCTCCGCTCGACGCCCCTCGGACTTCTGAAGCGCAACGCTCCCCACGAGGCACGGTACCTGATGATGCATCAACTTCAATAACGCCCGGCCGGCAAGAATATTACCACGCTGGGATGTGGACGCGAACGCACTCGAGGGGAAAAGCTGCGGCGGCGATAATTACGGGGATGCAGCGGAGAGTTGCTAGACGCGCAATTTACGGCGAAACGTTCTTTTCCTTCTTTTTTTTTCTAGATCTCCGCGAGAATAATCGAGGGAAACTGCTCTTATATTTGTTCTGCCATTGCGTTACACGTGATGGACAGGAATGTGTGGTGGAATGAAGGTGAGTGCACGCTTCACAATGCGTTGAATTTAGTTGTGGCGCATTCTAAATGAAACTTTAGTACAGTCGGGAAGGTATAAATATTTAAAACTGCTAGTTGGTATGGAGATCTGTTTATATTCATCGGCCCCTTAACGCGCAATCTCCTCGTAACTGCAGTCCGCAGTACTTAATTCTAAGCCAGGCAGCAAAGAATGCTATAAAATTCAACGCGAAGCTTTACTCTCTGGTATGCAATCTGAAACGAAGAAGGGAGCAGTTGCGAGATCCCGGAGGAAGGACAGCACTCTCAATTCAACGTTTCCTGTGGGAACTTCCTTTTCATCGAGCGCAGGAACTCTGCTTCGCGCCACGATTCTCCTACGCAACGCGTTGGGCTTCCTATCAACCATCGTTCCTTACATAATAAAGTAGTTGCGTAAGACAATTGTAGCGGGATGGAGAAGTAAAATTGCAAGCACGGGACTGATATAGAAGTTTCTGACGTTTGCAGCTCGTCGGTACTTTCCCTTTTCGCTAATATATGCTCGCGTGCATTTGGTTACGCCGCTTTCCACCGCGCTTCGCAATCGGCGCGAGGTTTGTTCGAGTCTCTCTTCCAAAGGATCCTCGAAACGCGCGTGTTTTGCGAAATTCCCAACGAGGGGCCGGGAGGAAGGCTGAGAGCTGCGGCAACCTCTAGTGACCAAAAGCGCCGCGTGGTTGTCGCCAGCGATGAGATAACGACCAGGCAGATTAGAGGTCCTGCTTCCTCGGCGAATTTATCGCGCGGCTGTACGTGCAAAAATGCACTTTGTCGGCGGCTGTTCACGAAATCGTGAGCCCGCAGGTGCAGGGGGAAGAAAAGGGCCATTTATCGATGAGTAATCGAATCAGCGAGGCAGGTGGGCTAATGGAAGCGGCGCGATCCACGAATAGCTGAGATTCGGCACCGGAGTCCTCCGGGACCGAGTCATTCCACGATGGTTCTCTTTGGTGAGAATTATTGAGGCACGCTGACGAGATTGATTCTTTAATTTGGGGAGGTAGTCAGAAAAAAGAATAGAAGGCACGCCTCCCCTTGGTATAGGAAAAAAATAATTTAGTCGTTCGACTGAAATTAAATTAATTTATTACAAAATAAAAATAAAATTAAATTGTGAAGTACTAATTCCGCTTTGTGGACAGATTTCTTTGTCTATATAATTATACATAAGATGTAATAACAAAATTTGTTTCACTAGGGTAGGTGTCCCTATTACTGTCAGTGTCCTTATTACTGCCACTTTATTTATTTTGCTTAATAAAAATGTAACGTATAAAGAATAGTGTACAACAATAATATTATTATTAAATTGGGACTGTTTTTCTTATTATTAATATTATTGTTGTACACTATTCTTTATACGTTACATTTTTATTAAGCAAAATAAATAAAATGGCAGTAATAGGGACACTGACAGTAATAGGGACATCTACCCTATTTATTGCCAATTCTATTTGCTAAAATAATTGAACCTATAAGTAATTGAATTTGTTTTGTATAAAAGAAGGCTTTGAAGAGTCCCTCATTAGATTCTATATGAGATATACCTAGAGGTAGAAGTTCCATTAATGAATTCAGTCGTAATTTAATGTGTTCTTGGTGAGATAGGCGAGTCAAAGTATTAGCTTTCGGTTAGAACACCGCAGAACGGAGGCCAGTCGAACGGGTTGGCATACAAAATACCACCATTGAAGGTTTACCGATCGTGTTTCTCCGTTCCTGGCCTTGGGAATCGTTCCGGTCATATTCGCGGCACTTACGTAATCGCTTAACAACGAACAGTAGAAGCCACCCCGGTAGCTTCAAGCCTGTTCTCGTCCTTGCAAAAAGCGAGGACAGCGTGGAACCAAGTTGAGTCTAAAATCTCACTATCCTGAACACAGAACTGACACCTAGGCTTCCCTAGTTCTTGATATTATTATAAAAGTTCTTCAACTCTGAGAGTGATTAATTAACTGCAATAAACGTGATAGTAGAAACAAATATTAATGAACCATAAAATACAAATCTAGAAGATTTCGATTAATTCTTCTCGCCAAACATCTTCCCACTGTTGAGTAGAAGAATTGCAAGACAAAAGAAAGTGTGTGCAACTCGAAGAAGAAAGTCTTAAGATCTTCCTAGTATTAAACTCTATTAAACTGCACCAGCCTCTCGTGACATCCAGCGAAAAAAATGACCAAGAAATCAGTCAAGATTGATGCAACGAATCCACCACATCACGAAGATCGTGATTTCCTCGACATCACGTTCCGACAGCTATCGAGACCAGCTGCCTAGCATCGTCCCCTCCACGAGCGGATGAATTGGAATGTCCGCCGACTAGTTATCCGACCACCGATACCACGGCACTGAACATCAATGACCATGATAGCCACGATGGTGGATGCCATAAACTACTACTCAGCATCGAATCTCATTTTCACCAGATGAAGCAATAGCCTCTATACGAGCACAAACTCCACTCACGTTACAAAATGAATTCCTAATTCCACATCACCAAACACAACAACATTCTTTCCACCAAACAGCTCATATAACATCGCCTGGCCGTGTCCTGCGTCAAAACTGAAGTTCTCCAGAGCCCACACGTGACGTTCGATAAAATCAGAAGCAAGAAACGTCCACACGTGCCAAGGGAACTACTCGTCTCGTGGCGAGAGACAAGAGGATCAACGTTTCACGATGTGCCCTGTCAGAGGGGACGTAAAAGAGCAGCGAACTCGACCATCTCGCAGAGGGACGTCGCGACGTGACGTCGTTAATTCTGAGAGGGCTATCCTGGCGACGTAGCTCGCGACGTATAATAAGTCCAGCGGTTTATCGTACCGGAACCACGCTACCTCGGAGCGACATTCCTCGGTGCCATATTTACGGCAGTGTGTCAGAGACTCGGCGACCGAAACGGCAGTCGAAGCGTGCTCGGGGGAGAGACCCACGTGAGATTGATCCACCTCGTGACCTGCGTGGAGGGAGCGGGTCGACGATCCTGGCCGCCGGTCCCACAGCGTGTAGCGAACAAAACGGAGCGAGGATCGACACGAGAGCGTCGTGTCCTACAACAGGAGATAGATACCGCCGATACCCAGCCGCGCGCTTCTGACATGCATTCGGGACACGGACGTGTAGGTGATTCCCTGCTCGATGCATCGTCCTGGGTTTCAGGATCGTTCTGTATAATGTTAAATAACGGTACGGGCGCGATTGTGCCGGACGAACGCGACCGTGTGTACAAATAACGATGCGATGATACCTACAACTGCCGGGAAGCTTGTGCATCTTGTGGCTGCAAATGGTTCGCGCGAACGGTTGGTTTTTTGGAGATATTGGTGCTCAGATTTCTTGCTGAGAGGATCGCGGGACAATTAAGTTGTTGGATGTGTTTCTTCTTGAAATATTTTTCATGGTTTATTCGTTTTTTGAGTAATAAAGGCGATTAATAATAGTAATAGAATATTGGGTCGTGTATGTGGAATTCCGATCGCGGGTAGCGTAAAAGTTTTTTGTTTATCGTGGGGATACAATTGGAACCGTTTCCACCAAAAGTTAAGCTAAGCTGTGCTATGTTTTTTATGTTTAATAGCATAGCCATAGCATAATTTAGCTTCCAGGTGAATCCCAGGCTAAACAATGTCGCAGAAAAATCACAGAAACCCAGAAAAGTGAAATAAATAAAATAGTTAAAAAGCAAATTTTATTTTCATTCAAATGTCCCTATGCGAAACGACAATTTCACATGCACCAATCTAATAGAAACCGAAGGTCAGGATAAATTTTACGATAAGTAGCTTGTCAGACTTCTGCCATGTCTTGCTTACATGGTCCGTGAGGAATTCTACCAACACGAAGGAAGCTGCCGAAATTCCAACACTCGCCAAGGCGGAGGAAGCCATTTAAAATACCGATTATGAGTCAGATTCACCAGCGACGGTCAGGAGGTCCCGATCTCCGAGTAATTTGCATTAATTTGTATCCCTCTGGAAGGCTCGACTACGTGGCCGAGAAGGAGCGTGCTCGCCACTCTCGCCAGTGTCAATATCACATTGGCACCTTTATCTTCGGCACCGGTGGTATCGTCGCCGGCGATCGCCACTTTTTGCCCCGGAGCTTACGGACGTACATATAACAACGTGCCACGGGGCATTGACTCCTTCTCGATTTACTCTCGACAAGCACGAGACGCGAGGCTTTCGCACCGGTCGACGTTACGAGGACTCACGTAATTGCTGACGGCTGCTAATACGTCCTGCTGCGCGGAGAAGAAAAACCAGATTCGCAACTTTCAAAGCGCGTCCGGCCGTTCGGGCCCCTCGCTAACCGAGGATCCCGGCTGATTCCAAGAAAATCGAATGTCCCCGCTGAATCCTTTCGCCTTATCGCAGTCTTATGCAAAGGACCGAGTTATCATAGTACCTATGTAGTAAAAGCTCTAACATCGAGTCTGTGAAAACGAAGCCGAGAAAAGTCGACGTTGCTTATGGGAACTGATGTTTAGGAATTATGGAGAATCGTTGTCTAGTTATGTATAATTTTCACAGCATAGTTGAGGAAGACTCGTGTCTGCATGTACCGAGATTAATGAGGTACCGTTTGATTTTTTAGGTAAATGTGGTAGCATTCAATTCTCTATGCTATAGTCTTTGCAAGCTCCAACTCCAAGCAATCCAACTCTGACAAAGTCTATCACGGTTTTATATTTGTGCTGGAAATAGCAAAATATAGTATATGATGCCTAAATTGCAGTAACATTATTTATCAGAATCATACAGGAGATACACCTATTTTATGTACCCAATGTACATACATAATTTAAGTATGTGATTATTAATAAATTTTAGTTAATTTGAGAGATCTTAATTATTTAATTCATTTTATATTCAATTTTTTCGTGAAAGCGGTGTATCATAGAAATGTTGCTATGAGTTAAACTAACCCTGCATTCGTCTCACGCGACCATATCCACCATTCGTCTTCCGAGGGTTGAAACGGAGGTCCAGAGTTGGGCATTATTCGAATAAACTTTCATGACACAAACAGTGCGACTTAAATCCACACATTTGTAATTAAATGAAAGATGAAAAATACGAAAAGGAAAAGGAAGCATGAAAAATACGATTCTATACAGTATACAGCAAGGAATAATAAACATTTAACAAAAAAAAAACATCATTATTCGTAAATTAATCCTTGAAAAAAAAACATGAAAATAGGCCTCTTTTTCGACCGGCAAAGTAGACTTCATAGATTCGGTCAGGAACTAAGTCGATTTATTCCCCATCCAATTCCCGTTCAGTTCCGTCTATTACTAAGCTCAATCTCAGTAACAATCTACGAAGCAGTGAACAGTTGCACTTTGCGATCTCTATACACCAGCGAAACAAGGTCATCCTCGCAATCTATCCTCCGTGGTAACGCGAATCTGCCCCGATAGAATTCAACTCGAATGTCCCTGAACTCGGCGATGCCTGCGGATATTAATGAAGCGCGATCGCGAAGCTGGTTCGATCGAGGCGAGTGCATCCCGCCGGGATGACGTCAGCCGGCAAGCATCCGATAGCAGGTCGATACGCGACCACTTGCCGCGATTCTTCGTTTCCCCAAAGGCCGGCCGGGGGATACGTTCCATCGGTGGACCAAGCAGCGGAGCTTGACTCCGCGATACAGGTTTTAACGCGTGTAATTTATTCCGAGCGGCGAGCACGTGTCTGGTTTCGCGCTCGTGTTGTTGTACGCCGGCCGGAGAAAAATCGGCGAACAACGCGCTCACGCCCGTGATCCAGGCGACTAATTTATTCCCGTGCTCGTATGACGGATTAGGTGTCGCGCCCTTTTTGCGCGGCCAGTCGCCGAGCTAAACGCGTTCCACAACGGCTAAGCCTTCGAGAGACTCGCTAACTAGATACGAGATCGACGAACGGCTGTTCTGCATGGCTTCGGTTGTCCGGGCCGCGTCGCGAAAGGGGTTGCAAGTGCGCGGATGCCGTACTAGTGGCTGGAATGTCGACGGGACCACGCGCTTTATTTGCCATCGATACACGATACACGCAACACCCTCGGCCAGACAACGGGGTCACTGTCAGCCACCGGTACGAGACTAGCGTCCCGACGTCACGACGTCGCGAGAGACAAAGAGAGTCATTCTTCGGGACGGCGCGCGGTAAAACGGACTGATTGGTCCATTACCGATTAGACACGCACCATTGACACCGGCGCATCGCGGCGTGGGTCGTTCAAGGGACTCGTTATGGCGGAAAAGCGGGTGGATCGCGATAACACGACGGGGTGGTCGTCGATGCCTTCAAGGATTTCTTTTGCATGAAAGCTCGACGGGGATTCTCTGCAAATAGAGGATCTTAACCCTTTGTGGTCACACGGAGTGTACCGCACCCCGGCAATTTATTTTCTTTGTCAATATTTCTGTAAATTTTTAGACCTTAATATTAAAATTTCAGAATTTAGTAAATTTTAACTAAAAGAATCGTTTTTTTTGTACAATTATTTTCTCAACTACAAATTACATCATATCAAAATTTACATTTCTAGAAAAAGACTATTGAAGCATTGAGAATGTGGAATTTTCACCCAAAAGTTGAAAGATTGAAAAATAAGAAAAAGGTAACTCAAAAATGACCAATTTGTGATTATAAAAAAGTGTGATTACGAAGGGTTAAGTCGATGATAGGTACGTTTATTATTCTCAAAGAATATTAATAGATATAATTGATTAATTTTCAGATAGAATTCAATCGATACATAAGGTAAATGTCCCCATTACTGACCACGTCCCCATTAGTGACCACTTCATTTTGTTATTGTTTATTGTAACACAGAAAGCGAAATATAAGCGAAATATTTCAGTTATTGTTTCATACGTTATTTATGTAGCCGTACATTCATCTTTAAATAAATTCACATGGAAATTAAGACTTGGTCATTGACATGAAAGTTGACAGATTCTAATACCGTGAGGTTATACTTCAGATATCATTAAACTCGCAAATATTAGAATAAAAATACATGGATCCATGCAGTAACTTACTCAAATTAAGAAGAAATATATACAGAATTATAAAATAAAAAGAAAATATCCATTTTCTTTCATTATTGTAGCAGAAAATCGTGGTATAAAATAGATGGTCACTAAAGGGGACATCAGGTCCAATATAACTTTCGCCATAATTTTTGTGTAAACAGTCAAATATCACTGTAAAACTAATTTGATTAAGAAACTAGAGACTTCAAAAAATACAATGATCCATACTTTACTCAAATATTGTCGTATATTAGTAAAAAATATACTATTTCGAACCAGTCACACTCTTAAACGGTCGCTAATGGGGACATTTACCTTAGTCTTTTAAACGAACACAGAGTCTCTGTAACGAGATAGATATTCGTTTCTTTTAATCACCCGTTTCTTGCGCAACGAAACTCCCCGCGCAAAGTCTTCTAAATTGGAGCGATCCCCATCACTGAGCGGCAGCTATTCGAATTATTTCGTCAGAAGCAGTGATGTGTGGATGACATGGTTCGTTGTGCCGGATAGAAAAGTAGATGAAGCAAAAAGAAGAGGAAGATACAAGGGACTCGATTCTCCCAGAGTTGATGGGTCGATAACACCGAAGCCTGCGTCGTTCTTGATTTAACGCAGCCTCGCCGAGATCTAGATTACACAAGGGACTTAATAACAGCGATGACAACAGAATGATTCACCTACTTAGTCAATACCAATAACCACTGTTACGTACTTTCAACATCTAAACCTTTCACATCGCAATAATCAGAAGGAACCTGATCCTCAAGGTTCAAGGAACTTTTTGACGATTCTCATGCGTATGCGCGCGCAAATGCCTGCTGCAACGGGATTCGACGGTCGAACGGAACGGTAGCAGGAAGGCACGCGCGCGCACCGGCGTCAAAATGCACGCGTGTGTCACGAACAGAGAATATGTACACGCGCTCTAAAGCAAACCGACGGGTGCGCGAGATCACACAAGTCGATGGAATGGACCTATCGGACAGGTTACCGGGTTATGTGGCTGGAAATGCGGGATTGGAAACGCATCGGTGGTCTGGTTCCTCGTAAACGCGATGTCTCCTGCACCCCTTGCTATCTTTCTATCCCCGTTCTCTGGCGCGGCTACTTATACAGAGTTAGGTCGCCGTAAAGCTCGTTGCGCCAGATGCATCCCCGCGTCCTCGAGCGCTCTCGAGGAAACGAGAACATCGGCCGCCACGGGAAATATGGTGTTGCGGTGTAACGTGAGAAATCCTGGCGAGAGATCGCCGTCCGACCGTGTATCACCATTTTGTGGCCACCGATCATTTCACGGCTCTTCCGCGACCCGTCACTGCGCCGCTCGCAAAGATTTCGCACCGTTAGGACGCCTTATCGGATGGCGGTGTGTTATTGCGCCGATATTTCACGTCGGCCGAGGCACGCCGATAGGGAAATTATCGTGGAATTTGCGGCTGAATATGATTCACGGGCCCCGGTCACATTCCGTGGCCCCGATGCGTGGGTTCGAGCGCGTTTCAATATACGATTATTCCGGCGACAGTGAATTTCAAGCTTCCACTATGGCGACTCTTACCTCTTCTCGCTCCCTGAGTTATCGATATTATTCCGGGGACACGAAAGTACTTCCCACTGCGCTCGTTGGCATTCCTTTCTGGTTTATCACGGTTACTTGTAGCGACACGCGAGACGTTTCGGTGGTCAGACTCGCCGCTGTATCGGCAGAGATAGGAAACGAATCTATCAGCGCTTGTGAAAGTCGATGTGAAATCAACCTTGGACTCGTGGCAACTAAAGGAGACAAACAACAAACTATAAAATTTTAAAATATGATAAGGATTGGTGATACGAGAGAGTCGATAGAAATGATTTCAATCGAGTTAGTTGATAGTGTTGATCCTAGACCTGTGGCATGCAATGTCTATGACTAACGGAAACTAAACCTGACAATGTTCAGGCAGGATAACACCTTTGACTGCGATTTTGGAGGCGTTTATCATGAATTTTTTTGCATACAAGAATGCGCAGAAACAAAATTGGTTTTCGTAATTTATTAATGTAACTTTAATCTGTAATTACACATTTTTGAAACTGAAAAAGTAAACAATAATCTCTTGTTAGTAGGGCCAAAATACAAATGTTTTTCAAATCGGCGTTTTAGATTACCTACTCTTACAAGTTTCATCGGATTGACTTGAAACTTTGCACAATTCTTCCCCGCGGTATAGTCAAATGATATACGTCGGACTTTTGCTCTAGTGTTGTTATTTTTTTTTGGTGCACAATTTTATAAACTCTTTTACCCTAAACAAATTGACCTTTTTGTTAAAATGACCGCCATTTTCGTCAAAATCGAAATTTCGTAAAATCCCTACGTATAGCATTAAAAAATATTGTTGTTAGTAGGAACATTCTTTGGTTTTTTTTCTAGAGAGCCACGTACAGAGCGGAATTTGACACGCCGTCTAACGGTGTTCCTCCAAAGGAATGTATTTTGGCGCCACCTACAAGAGACTATTTTTTACTTTTTCAGTTTCAAAAAATGTGTAATTACAGATTAAAGTTACATTAATAAATGACTAAAACCGATTTCGTTTCTGCGCATTCTTTGTATGCAAAAAAAATCATGAAAAACGCCTCCAAAATCGCAGTGGTATCCTGCCTTAATTCTATGAAAACCAGTGTTAATGATCCTAAGTTTCGTGAGAGTCACAGCAGCCAACACCTCTTATGTGACCAACGTGACCCAAGGGAACCTCGTTACCACATTAACTACATACTAGAACACGCTGATATACGCAATAAACGAATTTCTAAGATTCTGGAGCTGCCGCTATGTACAATCTAGTCCCACGGTTCAGAATTGTCTCTGCAGGGCCTTACAATTTCACAGGCATCTCTGTCTAACTCCAAAAGTGTAGACTGATCTACATCAGTTCAGAATCGTTCAATCGATGCACAGATTTTTCACCAACCAAAGGGAACACCACGCAGAAATTGCGTATAAACAAACACGTCTGCCTTTCTAAATTCCATCTCATTACACTAAAGAAAATTCCAAAGCTGCTAAGACGAGGCCACGCTTATCCAGACCGATTTTAGCCAAACAGAATCATTAGGAACGAGGTGAGAAAACCGAGAAACCGACCGGTTTAGCGTACCACTAAAGTCTTTCCTGGGATCGTCGTGAGATTTGCCTTTGAGAAACAACCAGTATCTCGACAGGACGCCTTGCTTTCTGTTTCTCTCGAGAAATATTCTTTCCCGGCGACCATCGAAAGGAAATGATATACGGCAAAAGGAGCCAATTCGAAGGATCTTGAAGTATTCGAATATTCCTATACTTGCCAAAAAGAGTATCGCCAGGAATCCAACGGCCCATAATAACTGTCGCGTTTCTCTCATTTTATGACAATATTCATCGTACATCCAACTTCCTCCCTCTTGTTTCTTTATACAAGGCCCCGGGAGAGAAACATATTTGAATTTTATATTAAAAATCCCGGCTAAAAAGTCCCTTTTGCGCTTTAACAATGAGATACGACCACGGCGCAAGCGCAGGGGGCATTAATAATATAACAGACTCGTGTCCTTGATAACCAGTTTCCATACGACTCTCTCAGGCTACCAATTTTCCCACTTATCATTTGCATCGCAACGCTCGGGCCCTTAATGAACCCCCTTCGCCTCGTAATAATGCGATCAATCAGCCGTTTCGCGAGCGGAGCGGGGCCGTGGATAAAAGTATCGTTTCAATTAGTTCCTTAACGAGACGCCCGAAGGTTCCGAATAAATATAGGGCCCCTCTAAGAACAATGGCCCATTATATCAGATAGGGGCCACGATATATTGGCTGCAGGCTGGAATAAAGAGTGGATTAGAATCGCACTCCCTCGTAACGTTCGAGCGACGCGGAGCACCTCGGGCGCAGGTATCGGACGTGCCTACGTTTTCCGGTTACAAATTAATTTCGAGGCTGGCTCGGGCGTCAAGGCCCCTGAACTGTTATGACACCAAAGGCGGTAAACGTAAATCCCATTAAAGACACGTCGCGTGTAGGTGTTGAACAATATTAATACCCCGCCGCGCCGGATTCTCTCCCCGTGCACGCGTGCTCGAGCCGTTGATCTCGTTAGATTCTTGGAATAATAATGGTCCATTGCACTTTCGTCTATCGACCCGAGTCGTCGAACCTTTCATCGCCTCTAGATTAATCCCTTCCTGGATGGCACCATCCGAGACCCGTCGCTTCTTGAAAACAGCGGCTGAGCGATAGGTTTCTATTCGTGGACTAGTTTCCCGAAACCTGAGAGCGGCTAGGTGCAGGAACGATTTTACAGTTGAAATGCTGGCGGGATTAACGCGGAACGTGCAATTTCGCCGGCCTTACGGCCGCAATATTCCTCGCAGGTTGTGTTTTAGGAGAGCGATCCCGGCGAAATCGATTTATTCTCGCCGGTTAACGACATCCTTACGCGACCATTAGGTTAAAGAGACCGATATTAATTCCCGCCGGGCGTAGTTTCCACGCGCGGGGCATGCCAGCGCGGGAGATACGAAATCCCGTGGAATTCCTATCCCATGAAGGAGTTGCGCTGGTTGCGTAAGATCCTGGATAACGGCATCGTTTCACACCGATAACATCGATGAAGAAAAGCGTTTAATGAAAACACATCTATTTAATGGCGCGGTGCGATAGTTTACGATGCGAGTAACAGCTCTATGTTTAGGTGCTCCGTCATGTGTTAACGTCCTCTCGCAACAGAGCTTAGTAGGTTTATATAGCTATAAAGAAGCTATCATTTCTGGAAGAGGTCACAATTCGAATCTAACCTCTAACACTGCCAATACCTAAACCATCTAATCTCAGCAACCAAACTCCTCAGTGCCATCAAAACCTTCTAACCCTCTATTTATTTAGCTCACCAGAAAACAGACAGAAACTGAAATTGAAACTTCCCACGCGCAGCTTCGCGATCCACAAACCCTCTCCCAACGATCCCTTTCTACCGAGGAAACCCAGCGCGTTTTCCCGCTAAGAAGCTAAACAAACGCCGCGGCTGCGGCGAGACACACGCCGCAAATTGCGGAGCGTACAAAAGGAAAGGTTAAGAGTCTCGTTACACATACAACGTCGCGTCGCGGCGACTAAGGCACAATCAAGTGCGTGGGTACTCGGGCAGCCCCGCGTACACCCGCACGCGGCCGTCGATAGTTATCGATTCTGCTAATCGACATTAGCATTCCAAATGTCAGAGCCCCGGGCGTATAATCGAACACGCGTGCGTGCGCCGGGAGGGTGAGTCGCGTATCGGGAGAAAGTTACGATAGCGTCGCGCGCAGCGCAGGGAAATAAGGTGCTCCCGAGCCACCGCTGTGACAGTGCTAAATGGTTCTAACCGCGTTAACGAAACACGCGCGCCTATGGCCGGTGTTCGCCAGTCACTCGATCGTCGATCGAGACCCGTACCTACACCTTTAAACCCTCTCGCGGCGAGACAGATCGCTACCTACTCCGGGGAGCGTATTACATCAATTACGATATTTGCGCTGGAAACTTCAAAGCAGCGGCGAAATTTATCGGCGCACAATGAGACATTAATCCGAACCCTGCGATCATTTACATAACCGTTCTACTGCGGCTCCGCTGCTGCTCGATTGATGCTAATTAAACCACGATGGGCATCGATCACGGCCCTTTTTTCGATCCGTATCACGAGGACAATGCGGAGCAAGGGTTATGAAACCCTCTGATATAGGTAGTTACCACTGTATATGCAGGTTTCACTTGCATCAAGGAATTTCGGTTAGCTAGGTTTACTCTGCGAAAGCAGTAGCAATGAAAGGGAGAAAAAATCGTGGAGGAATGGAATCGATAAGGTTACAGTGCGAAGAACTTTACGATATCTCGATACCAAATATATCAGATGATTGCATAAGTTCGTGCCCGATTTTCTACTACCTCGCGACATTTTTTCGAGAAAAACCAAGCTCTTTCTTCAAAACTGGAATCGACAAGCTTGTAGATCGTTGGAAAACAATTGTAGAGAAGAATGGTGACTACATACTTGACTAATAAAACTGTACGCTTTAAAATTTAACCATTGAATTTTATTTTCCAATCGGGCACGAACTTATGCAATCATCTGATAGAACCGCAATGTAAATTAATTTTACACTGTCACTTGCTAATATCTGTCAAGTGATAAGACAGAAACTCTTTCATTTTCAACCCATCAAGTTTCAATCGATTCACCTATGGCCCCTCGAGTTCTCCAAGAAGAAAAAGCAGAAGTTGGTGAAGAAAAAGAGCTCCGAAGTGGTCGTGCTTCTCCAGCATCTTCGTCCATCGAGTCGATACGAATTTCTCGTTCACGACGGCGTAAAGTAACACCACGTTGGTCCGCTTTTCTCGTGTCGCCTGTATACATACGCACTGGGAGGAATGCAGTCGTATCACCGTGGCGCAGTCGCTTCGAAAGCGCGATGCGTGTGGCGCGAACTCGCTCAAAGCGTTTCTCGGCCCGCGTACAGGCGAGGCGAGCGCATGCGGTCCGCGTAACGCGACCTGACAGCCCGTATCCAGATACAATTTCACGCGGACGCGAAAAACGGAGCTGCTGACGGAGAGGAGCGACTATCGTAGACGCGAGGCACGTGAAATCTCGTCCGCGGCGCGGCGGACGCCAGATTTCCGCTCTCCCTGCAGCCACCGGGGTCTTTTCTTTAGCGAGCACGACCCGATTGTGTCAGCTCCGGACGAGCACGCTTCG
Organism: Andrena minutula; assembly: GCA_929113495.1. NCBI lineage: Eukaryota > Metazoa > Arthropoda > Insecta > Hymenoptera > Andrenidae > Andrena > Andrena minutula. Next base: position 71,529,609 of record OV815993.1, on the reverse strand, counting down.
CAGATTCTCTAAGCGTACCGTTAAGTAACGACGGCTAAGGAACGAGAACGACGGAATCTGTTCGAGGCCGGCATCAGCTGTTCAGGACGCGCGGTACTTTTATCGAGGGATTCTTCCGTTTGTATACATTCCGCAATCGGACATCTGTACACGGTGACCTCGATCGTAAGGGTATTAAAGTAATTCCTGTCAACTAACGGGGAATATTTCCAATTGCGCTCGGTACTGCTTTGTGGCTTCTGAACGTCCCAGGATCTGATTCGTGTTTTTCTTCAATTTTAGATGAGGTTTAGGTCGAGGTGTCTAAGTCTGGGTAGTAATAATAATAGTTTAATTGGCGGAAATAAATTGTACTTATACAACGAAAAATAGCAATAAAGATCTTAAATAAAATGCGTCGACATAGTAGATACCCAACAACTAATTATTATTATTATTATTCAACGGGAGAACCCTTTAGAGTACATAGATTTGTAACAATTAAGTACAAGAAAGAAAAACAGGTGTAACGGCTTAAAACTAAAATAAACAAAAAGGGAATAATATAAAAAAATAACAAAAGATAAAAAAGAAAAGAAAAAAAGCATAACATAACAGTCAACAATCAACAACAACACAGTACAAAGGTGTGTAAAATTAAGGAGGTCTAATCAGGGCAAATCGTTTTAACTAGATTGATCTCCTACTAATATTGCAAGTGCTTTTAAGATCTATGTGGGGTAGAAATAATAGTTCACAGAGCAATGTAATATCGATACTCAAGTAATCAAGCTCACGCGTATTCGATAAAAAAAGAGTGCTTCCGCAACGTCGATTCCCTTTTGCAAAATAATTTTCGCCACTCTTGCCATCATTAGCACTTCATCCTGCACGAGCGCGAGACCGCGAGGAATCCATTGTGCTCCCTTGGAAATCTTCGCCCAAGTCGTCGAACCTCTTTAGCAATCGCGACACGTTCGAACGCCAAATTCGTAGCGTTCGACAAATTCTCTTCCTTTCCGGTCGTTGTTTCCCCCTTTTCCTTTTGCACTGACGCGGCTTTCCTTTTACACCGTTCCAAACATCGCGCGATTCAAACCGTTCAGCGTACACTGCTTGGCAGAGCTCGCGTTGCGGTCAGTTCTTTTGTGACGGAAGAAAGTAAACAAAACAGAGTGCTCTGAGTCGAGAATGTCGAGATGTCGCGTGCCTCGAAAAGAAATCCTCCTACCATCCTAAACACTTCTAAAAGCCCAATACCTCGCTATTCCAAGCGCTTCGATTCGCTGGTAAATCACAGATTTAAAAGAAACCTGAGCCATGCAAACTCGAGATAAGAACCGCACACATTTGCTACAGAATTGAAATCGCGGCACCGAGAAACGCCAATGGAACGCAGAGAGCAACCGGTTGTCGATACCACGATTGCCTCTATTTACGCTGCTTCGAATCCTAAGTCAACAATAGGTCGAGTACCTGCGACTCGGCAACAATGCGTGCCCCACGTAGGTATGTATTCGGGGTGCCCGTGCCCGATGGAAATCTTTCTCATGGTCGTTTCGTCACTTCTCTGGGTCGGGGATTCAGCTAACCTGCCTCTCTCGTCTCGCTTTTCTTTCATTACCGGCACAATGCGGGGCCACATCCAACGCAAACAAACGCGACCGAAAATTAATGACTTCCTGGGGCGCGTTCTAATCCATTATCGTGGATTCGAGGCAGACCCGCTTCACATGTGGGTTAATTGAGTGTGGGCGCGGAGCTGGGGATCGAGGGAGGATCTTGACGAAATGTTTTCCACCTTCGTTGAAATGTGGTGTTGGGAAATGCCTGACGCTTTGCGAGTGCTTGGTAAATACTACTTATTGTTAATCGGTTGTCACACTGGGTCAAAATTACCCATAGTTTGACTTTGAGGAAAAATATTTTTGAGGCATCATTGAAAATGGTAGGGACTACTTTTTAAACTTGATGATACTTTAAATGCTAATTTTCAAATATGAACATATACCTAGAAAATTACTCAAATGTCAGGCGTGATAATACTTTTTCACACGTATTATTTATGTTTTAATTATATATGTTTATCATTGCTTTGAAGAAATCGTTTTATTGAGTAAATTTTCAAGTGTATTTATTCTAAACGTGTCACAGTATTATTTCCACACAAATAAATTCCTTTTTCACTCATTTCTCAGTATAGAATTACTTTTATTTTCATTCGAGTGCAGAGTGTCAATACTTTATCCCGGCACTGTATATTCTACAATGGTCAATCTGTATCTCAGAATTTCTGCGACTTAATTTAACAGATAGTTTTTAAACAGCAGCTGATTGAAAATTGGCCTGACCCAGTGTGACAACTAGGTTCGAAAAAATAGGTGTGACAACCGAGGATTAAAGATCTACAAGTCCGACGATCCTGTATTTAATTTGTCGAAGGAATGGTATCCTTCTTTATGTGCCTTTACACTCGAGTAAATTTAAATGATTGGTAATTGTAATCGCATCTATTCGATTCTAATTAGAAGATAAAATATTTGCACTGACATTTCCTAGTAGAAAATATTGTCCAATTTAGAATTTGCTTCTACTTTTGTTGAAATACACAGCGCGTAACAATTCAACTTGTACAAATCGAATTTTCAGTGTACACTGTGTCTACACACATTCCTGATCCCACGATGATTCCATTTATGGCTGTGCATCCGTTAGCACACAGAACTCGATAACGCTCTTCCCAACTTCCACTGTACCGTTTTATCGTTAAGATACACGCGCGCAGAGCCTATCGACACCTTCGCGTGTAAATTCACCGAAACGTACACCTCTGTCCAACTCAATTTAATTGCTCGATAAACTTCTGTTTACCCACACGGTGCGGAGAAACAGTTACTTCGATTCGTTACTTCCTGTATTCGAACACTGTTTACCAGCTCCGCTAATCGGGCGACAGAGGAGAGGATTACAGTACAGCGATCCTCTACAAGCAGTCCGCTGAAGTATCACTTAAATAAATGTTACCGAGAAACGATCATTTAGCTGGAAAAACGTTGCTTTCGATTCGAACCGAATAAACGACGACAATTATCGCGAATTCGCCGTAACAGAGCAGCTAAATATATCGCGAACTTCTTGCCAGGGTACCCGCGAATTATTACTGCGCAGCGCTATTCCGATCGCGGAACGTTCAGCTTGACATTCAAGGAATTGTCTGTCGCAAGTGAGCTCAGCTTTGCGCAATTCCTGGGAACACGGGCAGGAAACATTACCTTCGTCGTGCTTTTCTTAATTCCAGCCTTATTGCTGTTATTATCTGCACAGATATCTTCGAGCCAGCCGAGAAAAACGGGGGGGAACCTTCGGCGAGAGGAGCGGAAAAGCGATATTCGGAGCTGCGAGGCGCTGGGAATCGCGTGATCGCCGCTTCATCGGAAGAATTCGAGGGCAAAACAAACGTGTGTCTCTCGCTCTGGTAATTACGACGGATTCCAACGACCAGCCAAGTGAGATGAAGCGTGACGATCGTCTACGCGAAGAAACCGCCGAACGGGCTTTACACAATCCTTTAATGAATTTGTACGAGCTTTCTCGTGAATTCCAATGTTCTTTATTCGACGAAGAAAAAGGAGGATCGGGCATTCGATAGGATGCAATGATGTATGAAGCCGGGAGGCGGTGAAGGGGCTTTCCCGTGCAGATGTGGAAGATCCTGAGGAGTTTATTAGTCTTCATCATTCAATCAGCGTCTTCGTCTGACAACAGAAAATGGAGGACTTTTGTGGATGAGATTCTATAGAATGTTGCTTAGGAGGTGACAGAGGTGATTAGCCTTCGATGTTTTTGAGAGAAAGTAAGATTTAACGAGGTGATCCTCAAAGAACTCTACCTACAAGATTAACACGTAACATATCTGAATATTGAATTGCAAATGTAGCATAAATACAAACAAACCCAAGTCTCGCTATCTCTGTAAATCGACAAAATTGAGAAGTGTGATTAACTGACCGCGGACATACTTGTCACAAAAACATTAAATTCAATTTCATCAGAAAGATCTATGTATCTACACGATCACTTTCTTAACACTTTCACCCACAAGTTTCAAGTATCCCTCGTAAAAACAGAACAGCTTTTCTTAGAAATCGTTACAGCGAATATTATTATTATTATTATTATAATTATTACGGTTTAACGAGAGATAGCTAATTAAATATGCACATAAATAAGAAAAGGAATAGGTAAATAGTAAGTGTCGCCATTGCCACAGTAATCTCAAGCTTCCCCTCTCACAATCACTGTATCTTCACACATCAGCGCTCCCAACGATCCATTTAAAGAATCACCTCGTCAATCATGAAAAAATCAAAGCGAATCGAAAGAGGCTACAGGCTAGTTAACCGTTAGCATCCACCAACAGCACGCTTCGACGCATCCCAGAGTCACATACTCGCGTAATTACTAATTAAAGTAATAATGGCATTATGTTCGAGTATCACGAATGGACGTAGCGGGGTCCACGCATCGTCGCTCGCCTACGACACGAGAACTAACAGAAACGCGAGGAAATCAACTTCGATCCACGCGCTACGGACGCTAACGCACCGGGCAGTCCCATTTCCGAAGCGTATCGAGAATAGCGGGAACCTTGTCCCGAGCGTTCTTTCTTTTTTCTGCAACCAGCTGATCATGATTGATAGCGATTAACGTCGCTCTAATCGCGATCTCGCGGGTAGGTATCTAGCGCGCGGTCTATCGTAACAGTCTGTTATGAATAAGTAATGATTTTCGATCGTCGTGCCGTTATCTCCGGCTCGCAGGCAAAGAATCCTCGTTACGCAATCGGCAATGCAACTCGATTGCTAATGAATAAAGCGACGCACTCTCGATGCAGTCAACCATCAAGCACGCCGATTATCAACTGCGCGGCAGCCGTCCAAGAGGAATCCTATGAAACGAGAAAACAGAGTTGTAACGGTATACGCGAGCGTTATCGCCTACGACCACCGTTTCGCCTTAAACGTTCGCGCGTGATCCGCTGTAACGCGTTCCGAGAAAATCCTAGATTGTTGCAAACCATTCAACACCGGCCGACTCTTTTCCCAGATAACCGATGAATTCATTCGGCTCGTTGCTATCGCGCCGCCCGTTGAATTTATCGGGGAAAAAGCGCGGCGAATGTGCCGGGACCCCGTAAGCGGCGCGCGACCTGATTTCCGCCAAGGACTCCCATAATTTTTCGAGATCACCGGGATCGATAAAGTTTGATTTGCCCGCGCCGCGACGCCGGTCAGGTTTGCTCGAGCGCGAAACAAACGGTCGAAAGAAAGGAACCCGGACTCGCTCGCCGTTCTCAAACGTTATCATTGACCTATCATATGGAAATGAGCAGATAACGTATTGGCCATGGAAAGGACAATATTTAACAAGCCCGAGAAAAAGTTCGCGCCATTGTTGCCGCGGGTAATTCCCTTTGTCAGTATTCCGCGCGAGATAACTTATCTTCTTTGCGTTTGCGCGAGTCGACGTGCCACTTTCGGCATTCGCCGCTGACAACAAGAGTATCGGGGCGAAATCGCGAAGAATTTCGAGCGGCCGCTTTCCCAGATATGAATATTACCACCTAACTTTTTCATCGCCTCTTAACGTCCCGCCGACAAGCTAAAATACCATTCCGGGGCGTTGAGTGCTTTAAAGGCGCGTTTATCACTGGATTATCTTTCGTATCGTCGATCGTTTCGCGCCAATAATCCTTGCTCGTCTCTCTCTTCTTCTTCGACCTTGCACGTTTCGCGATGTTACGGCCGAATAGTTGGTTATACTCACTCCAGAAACGCTCCTCCTCGGTGTCTATTGCCTGCCGGCGAGGGTATTAACGCTAAAGTTATTGCTCTCTTGCTTCCCTTCCTTGGCATTCACCGTTCGTCCCGTGGCCCCCTCCTCGTTATCCAACATTATTCCCCGTTTAATCTCTCCTTTTCTCAGAGCGAAGGACATCCGGTTTCGTCGTCCGGCTAGCATCCGCTGCTCTCCGTTCGCACAACAACCGGCCCAGACGTGCGAAACGGTAGGAGGCCGCGACCGGATAGAGAAGCGGCCAGAGAAATGCCCAAGATGCTACGAGATACGCAATCTAGACCGTCGTCGACCGAGTAAATCGCAGATCCCCGGTTCAGATACCATCATTCAACAGTTTTGCGTCGCGAGATCCTCGGCGATGGACCGTAGGAGGTAAGCAGATCATCAAAGTGCTCGCGATCTACATACGCTGCACGAGGTAATTAGAGGGTCAACCTCGTTCAATGGGAACGGGACGTTTTGAAAGTTACTCGCGGTATACAAACTACGCGGGCTGATTGCAATTACTGGGCTCCCTTGCAGCCAGTGGCGGACAGGGGAAAGTTTGAGGTTGGTATTTTTGCGTGATTTTTTATAGGTATATGTATTTGTGTACGTATAATAAATTCTAGATGAGATAATACTATCTATTTTAGTATATTAATTTATATTGATTATATTAGTAGATATGATATTTTTAAGTGTAGTTTTAATTATTTCTTCAATAATATTCTTATATTTATATCCTGATAAAACTATTTGTCGTTTGAAATACCTAATATTTATATTCGTTTTATCTGTATATTTAATAATTTTAAAATTTATGTAAGTAGTGTTTTAAGAATTTTATTAGGTTGAGATGGGTTAGGGTTAATTTCTTATTCTTTGGTAATTTATTATCAAAGAAATATTTCATACAATTCAGGTATATTGACTATTTAAACCAGAGAATACTAGACTCGATTTCTCATATTTATATCAATAGTCTATTCCAGAAGAGTGATACACTCTACAGTCTACACAATATGAATAGAAAAAACTGTTTCTCAAGATGATTTACTTTCATTACAGTTCACCTTTGAATCACCACAGTGAGTAGCAATACCAGCAAGAATTCAGCAGAGTTTGCCTGGATCTACAAGGCAGCTCCAAAGTATCGTACTTTATTAAGAACACAAAAATCTGCGCTCACACGTAGAGGCTCCTAGATTACCAAGTCGCTAATGACCCAGCTATTCGTCATGGTACATAACTCTTCTCGCGTATCATGCTAATACAAATCAGTGGCAGAATCGCGAGCTGCTCCTCCAGTTTCGCCGTCGATGTACCCAGTAATGAGTCCCGCAGAGAACTGCAGCCGCCGGCCGGGGAATCAAAATATCGCTCAATTTTGCGCGAGTGACCCAGAATGCGCGCCTAACTTCGTGAGAAAACTAGAACGTGTTCCAGTCAAACTGGATCTTCGTTCCAGCGGCAATCGGTGAGAAAAGGTGCAACCGACAGAGCCAGAAACCTATATTTACCGCGGCGCAACTACCGCGGGTTCGCATAATCCGCGAGCCAGACCTCCCGCGCCACGCTCTTGGGCAATACGTGCTCTTTTCGAGGTAACGGCGTTTCACCTATGCACGCCGCAGACACCTTTCCTTCGCCTAGACCCGAATCCTTCTATACGCGACGCAAAAGTGCTAGGAAGCCCGAGTTTTCTCTCGGAACTTGGCCACCGTTCGAGGAACGAACGGCGACGCCTCGGGGCGTGGTAGTTTCGAATCACTTGGAAAGCATACGCGTTGCATAATATTTTTAATAGAAATCGCGATGAATCGAGCGCGATTTAGCCTGCTGGATCGAGTCGAGATAAACGCGCAACGAGTGTGGAAATTCAACAAATACTATCAGGAGCTAATGTATAGCTTTATCGGCGTATTAAGCATGAACTGTGTGATTGATGAAATAGGTGTTTTGACTCAAGGAGTATTGACTCAAGAGCACGGTTGCGTAGAGTAGACGAAAAAGGGTAGCATAGTAAAAAGAGTATTAATCAATGATTACGATCTCGACGAATGGTCGAAGGTACTTCGCATGTATGTTCGAAGAAAGATAATTTTAGAGTGTGGAGGTCCCTATGCTCATTTATTGGAGTAATAGCCGCATTAAGCATTAGAAGGACAACAATAATTTTTCTAACTTACGTAAGCCGTTACGCCATAAGTTGTGCAATAATACACAGACTCTACAATTAAAAGAAAAGCAGTAATGCTGCAATTGTATCAAAGCTCGGTGCCGCTGCAATTTATTTTCAAACACTTTTCTGTTCTACCCGGAGAAAATCAGGATTTATCTGAAATAGAAAGTGAAAGGTAGAGGTTGCGCAAGCCAGAGTTGACGCATTAATAATTACCCGCGTACTCTGGCGAATCGTATTTGTCCTAGCCTAACATCGCAACGAAACCTAATGGAGCTCCGACATTTAGAATCGAATGAAACTCGATCACAAATAAGTCCTTATATACACAACAATCCATAGGAAACTCGGGAACTAACTTTAGAACAACCTTGGCAAAGCACACGAGTTTTCTCTGGAACTACAATACTTTACATACTCGACTAACTCGAACTACCAAGGTACTCCAAATTTTAAATGTAGCACAAGTTAGAAGAAATTCCATTGGATTGGAATTTCAATATTCCTATATATGTGCATGTATTTCCACAGCTCTACTTCAGAGTCATTCAATTATCGCGCGGAGCAACATTTCCCAGAAACGCTCCCGCCATTCAAGAGCCTCAAGTAGCTGAAACACGAGACGCCGTAAAAAAGCCGCGCTCAGCATAGTGACCCAAATACGATTCGGCGATAAGGTCGTCGTGAGGCCACGAGACGAATGTGTGTACTGTTTACGTTGCACGTCATCCACGCTGTTCCTTTCGCACGGCACGCGTTGAAGTCTCCGAACGCCAATGGACTACAACAGCCGCTGGACTGAATTTTAATTCGCGCGAGATAGAACACGCCGCGAACAACGCGTAACGAGACACGCGGTGTCGCGCAAATATTTACCGACGAGTGTCGCGGAAACTCGGCGATTCCGCGTGTTTGAATTACTAATCGGCCGTCGACGACCGCGCGTCAACAACCGGCGCGATCGAAGCGGTTCGCGAGTGTTTAAAATTCAGATTTTATCTGGCCGCTTGTGTAAACCGCGCCGAAGAGAGATTGGTTTCGTTACCCTACTTTCGTCGCTTTCCATAACATCCATAATTGCGGTAACAGCCCGCATAAATTTTCCTTCGATCTAAAATTCGACGCCAGCCGTCCGGGCCCGGGACTTTTACTCGGTTACGAAACCATAACTTCGATAAACAATGCACAGGGTGATCGAAAAAAGGAGGGGAGAATTTATGGGACATGTGTCACAATAGAAAAGTGAAATAGAGAATATTTTTCACGTAGATACGGAAGCCAGTTTTATTAGATTACCGTAAACTGGGGTGACTTTGCCTACCGGGGAAAAACTTTATTTTATTTTATTGTGAAATAATTAGAACATATATAGTTTTGTAATCGATAGCAATAATTTCTCTAAAGTGAAACGAAAAAAAAACAGCGAATTCAATCATGTGGTGATTTTTCAGTCAGAGTGAAAAAGTGGGCAATGTCACCCCGGCGGGCAAAGTCACCCCAGTTTACGGTAATTTATAGAAAATTGTATGTGATTCCGTCACGATTTATTTGATTCCCATGTTAACGAAGATTAATGTAACTACGACTGAAGTGATCCAAGAAAAGAAAAGAAAACCAAAGTTCATCCTTTAGATAAATAAATTTTTAAAATCCCATAATGAATTCCATTGAATTTGCATTGAAAATATTTATCCCCGTTCAGCTCATCTTCCCTTATGATTAAATAATTATGCCTTTCAACCCTTCTTCGACATCACCCTATACATCTACGTGTCCTAAGCACAGACTACAAATCTTGCAAAGAAATGTTTTAACATAGAACAGCCGGCGAGATCAAAGTGCCAGCCACGGTGAGTGGAAGAGCTTTCACTTTAATTCGTTCACGAGGGGTCGCGACCCGCTTCTAATCGACCCGATCGATATATTAATTAATGGTACTTCAACGAGCGTTAGATTCGGGGGAGCGCAGGTAAGGCCGAGAGGTACGTGCTCCGACTCTTGCTCGAACCCATAATTAACAAGCGCAGGGGGCTACCGATGGCCAGCACGGAGCTCCTCATATACGGCAGGATCCGTTGGACTCTTAAAGGTGATCATGATTCATTCATGAGAGAGGGGCCTTCAATTGCATGCACGCACAGTCCAAGGAAACGAGCACAAACGTAGGCAAGTTTTGTGATCCTCGATACCTGCGCGATCCGCCGTGGCGATTTTTCATTCCATTCTACCGTCAAGTATCAGCTTCAAGGTCGAACGAACCGCACGATATTTGCCATTCAGCCTCACAGACTAATTCCCATTGTACACGTTTGCCATTAGCTCACAATGCCGTATTGAATCGATTTAATTATTCGATTCCCGAGATCCACGCAGGCCGAGACGCACGAAAAACAGCGTCACAGTGATTCCAATCGTCGTAATCTCGTTCTGCGAATTCGCGGCGTTCAAGGTGGCCAGGCGCTCGAAAAACGATCGTGTCGAAAGAGCGGGCGAGGAAGCAGCGTCGATCGTCGACGCGAGGAAGAAGCTACCCACGGATTTATCGAGGAAAAGGTCAAGGCACTCGGGCCGATATATCGAGGCGATGTCAAGGCCGGCGTGCACGGCGAACGACACTACACGAGCGTGGCTTTTTTAGTAGAAAATCTATCGATCCGTCGGCGTCGTTTAGAAACGATTAAATCTAAGAATTACCATTTCCGAGGATGTGAAACTAAACGATCGAAAGGAATACCTACGAGTATATTCCATTACAAGCTAAATACTTATACAAGGTGAAACGACATGAGCAGCGGTGAGTTCTACCAGCGAAAAAGTAAATCACCTTAACTACAAGGTACCCTCAATTTTCTGCTACTCATTGAAACATTCCCCAGTATCTTATACATGATTGATTCTCCACACGTGAGATCCTCCAATTATTCCGAACGCCGTGTCTACTGCGAGAGCAACAGAAAACACTTTGCATGTTTCGAAAAGCGTTTCACCGCGCTGAATACCGTCGGCATTATTAGAAGCACGGTTCGTGCGGTCGCATGGACGACCTCCGTTCCTATTAAAGTAACTAGCAGGGTTTTCCTATCAGAGTTAGCATTACGAGCAATTATGTGCGAAACGAGGGAAAGTAACGAGAAGGAGCGACGTGCCAGCCGGAAAAATGGTCGAGGTCCGTGCGTGAGAAAAATTCCCTGAGAATGTTTAGCGTGTTGTTAATGGCGGGTACACACAATCGAGGATGCGCGCGGCTCGCGCACCTCGGTATCCCGTTGCGAGCTGGTTCTCGGTACCGGTGTGGCTGTTGAATCGCGCTCGGAGAGCACACGAATGCGCTGGAGATCCGGTAAGGATCGTTATCTCGGGGCTGGCTCGTTGCGAAAGAAACGCGAGCCCCGTTAAATTCATAAATAAAATTCACCAAGTCGTTTCCCGCAGCGGCGTGCAAGCGTAAACATCGTCTTCGTTATTCTATCGGCGGTCTTTTTCTTTCAACCCTCGCGCGAGGGGAATTAACGGGAGAACCACGTCAATGTAATCGAAACCGTCTAATATCGCTCCAACGAACCGATCAAGGGATTACGGGTTCGCGTTATGCAACGATCGTAACTTCGCACGTGGAGCGACTCCGATTTACGCTTTCGAAAGGAAAAAGGAGAACGCGGTGCGTAACTCACGGGAACGAGGGCTGCAGACACGTTTCTGGCTCTTGGTGTTTAAACTACGCTGATTATAATGTTGTCTGTGAGAATTAAGTGTATGCAAATGATCGTTTACAACACTATTCGAGATGCAGGTCGTTTATTAATAAACAGGTAGTGTTACTGGTCTAGAAGTGCCCCAGTTAGTAGCTTCAAAGAGTGCCATTATATCGAACTTAAATCCCCGATGAATGTACTGATTAGACGTCTACGGCGTTATCTCTGATGATCTAACGAGAACCGATGGTAGGTGTACGCTGCAGCCGTCGGCGTAGCGAGCAGGTGTACGAATAAAAGCGTAACGACTGGGAGTCGTATACGAAGCACGCAGAACGGAAGAAAATCAACTCCGTGGAATGGAGCAGCGTGTCGGTTCGCGGGGCCGAGGAATCCCGAAGGCGAGTCGCCGCGCCTGCGCCACCTGGCAGCGGGCTGACAGCTGCCGGAGACCGGCCGAACAGAAAAATCGAAACGGATAGGTGTACCTGTTAGTTCGCAGATTCCCACCTGTTGATTCGGCGCGAGGCAGCGTCTAGGTTCTGCGGCGGTTGCTACGCGGGCCTGGCTGCGGCGATGGCAAGCGTTATCCAGGATGACGAGTGGTCCGCGGGAAGGCACACAGCGAAGAAGGACAGAACGTGGCGCGATGTATCGGGAGGGAAGGAGACCGAACGAGCACACCCACTAGTTTTCACGCACAGCACGTTGACGCGCCGGTTAGTGATCCTGCCCCCGCCGTGGCCCACGTGCGAAATTCTGCCTCGGCAAGGGAGCCGCACGGCCGGGTAACGCGGGCGTGTTCACCGCGTTGACATCGCCGAGGGGGCAGGCGAAACGTCAGCGCGCGAACAAGCGTCCTTCTCAGCGTCCTGTGACACAGGCGGAAAGGACACCGTCATTCTATCTCGCCGAGCTCGGGACTCGAGACGCGATCCCACGATCCACTCCGCGCGAGCGCTGACACACGACTGTAGCCGAAGTTGCACGACGGCATGGCCGAGCCGCGCCGCCGAGCGGCACCGAGCAAGGCCGGCCGATCCCGGCGCCGGCCGAGCGCGCCCGAACCCGGCAGATGGAATGCACGCGGCGGAAATCAGGCGGGATCGGAATCGGGATCGAGCTTCGGGGCCCTCTCGGGATTGGGGCCCGCTCTCGGACTCTCCGGTTCGAAGGCAATCCAAGGCAAACGACCGCTCTACCCTGCTCGCTTCTTTCCGTCCCCCCTTCTCGCTATCGCCGCCGCGCACTGCCCCCACCGGCTTCTATAATCTATGTCTATTATCCTCCGTTCTGTGTTTCTTTATTCCCTGTATATGTGTACCGTGCTCGCTGTCTTCTATCCCTACTCTTACGGGCTCTTGTTAGCGATGTTGGTTTTCTACATAGTTGCGAAGAGGATTGGGGCGGATTTGCAGCCAGTATGGAGGACAGTCTACCCTGTTAAGGGGCTATGACACCCTCAGACTGTTGAAACCATTTTAGGTAGATCATTTTTTTATGATACTACGAGGTTGAAAATTATGTATATAGGGTAAAGCCACCAGTAGTCGACCATGTATCAGTAGACGACCACATTCAAAAAAACATGAAAAATAAGGTTTTTAGAAGTGACGATCTTTTGAACAAAGTACAATTCTCCAACTGCATTCAAAAGATTGTCACTTCTAAAAACCTTATTTTTCATGTTTTTCTGAAAGTGATCGACTATTGATACATGATCGACTACTGGTGGCTTTACCCTACTTGTTATGTTTGGCGCATGTATTAATGAATATATTGTGAAAACATTTTACCAAAATTTTAAAAAATTACCGAGTTATGTGTTGTCTCGCGAAGCTCCGAGGAATCACTTTTTCAAATTGGCTAGCAGCATAATTTGAACAATTTTTATTCGATTCACTTGAAATTTTAATAGTATCTTCTATAATAAATTATCTACGGATGTACATGCGGATTTTACGATTGAGTAAAAATACGGAACTTTTACTGTTAGCTGTGCAGAGTGTCTTTTCAAACACTCCAAGAATATAAGACCCAAAAATAGTCACAATTTTTTTATATACCATAAACCATGTAGAATAAAGCCCCTAAATTTTTTTTCGTTAATCTTATAATTTCCCCCCAAAAAATCTGAAACTTATCATTTTCGGACCTCCAATGTGTCGCAACCCGCGTAACCCCTTGATTTGTTAACTGATAGGAGAAACTTGCGCCTTTTAAAAAGGACTAAATAAAAAGTGTAGTAGTGGTTGCCTATGAACTTTTGATTCCCTTCGGTGCCTCCGATCAAATCGAAACGAAATTACCTCGACGAAAGTGTAATAACTAGGTTCCGATTTCATTTCGAGCCCCACTGCAGCGAAGCAAATTCCCCACTGAATTCGGATTATTATTTTGAAGAGTAATCCGGTTGGACTCGGTCCGCGCAAGTGAAAGCAATTTATCGTCGCGAAGTATGTATAGCGAATTGTTGAAAAAGGAAGGAAGGGAAGGCAGACGAAACTCGGAATTTCTTTTCGTGTAGCGTTTGTTTCACCGAGCAACCCACATCTCATTTGCATATCCCGGAATGTGAAATTGAAGATGATAAATAAGAGCAAAACCCGCTTAATGGCGAAACCCGGTATCGAAGCTACGGGAGGGGCGTATAAAAATTCCTCGCGTATCGCGCGCGAGAGGCAATACATTTCTTTTCCCCGTCAAATCGAATGTTATCGTTAATCACATCGGATTCCCGCGACGAAGATGAAGTGGCTCCCTGACGAATTTACATTAGCGCGTAGCGACCGTGTCCCAGAGAAGTCCTGCTTCGCAATTAGAACGCTCCGCGTCAAAGCCTACAGCGATATTGAAATTACAAACCGTAAGAAATTAATCCAACTACCTCTGATAACAATGTTAATACCTTGAAGTCTGAATGGCATCGATTCAAGCTTCGCAAGGCTTTAAATCTCTCAGATATTATGGACATCCCAAGGCTTATACTTTGAAGCTCTTTCACGCGAGTAATAGTCTCTCTATTTTTCTAAATCTAAATGAAGCCATTCATGTACAATTTACACTAATAATCGCTTCGCGAAGACCGTCTCTGGATCGTTCCATCTCTCCCGCAAATTTCTCACTGTAGACTTTTCGTGAAATGAAACTCGATGATAACGGATTACCGTTTCGACAGATACACACGAAAGTTTATCGTGTACATCGGCGCTCCGCCATAAACAGCGTTGTATACACTTTCGATACCATAAAAATCGTGCGGGGTTCTCTCGCCCCTTCACCCACGCGACTTCTCGTCCCATAAAATCCGACTAAAATGCCGCATTCTCCTGCATTTATTACATGTTTACGAGTATACTTACATAACGCAGCGCGTGTACGGCACGCAGCCCGTGTAGTTTTACAACGGCGCCCGTGTCACTTACAAATGTAACGGAAAAATCCTCCTCCACCGCGATCTCGAACTTTCCAAAATACATATGGATTAAAATACGCTCTCCCCTGGTAATGGATTTTTCATATCCGCCGTAAAGTGCTTTAAGAGCGGCTGTTCCTTTCGTTCCAGCGTAAAGAGAGAAAGAAAATAAGTGATCCGCCTCGAACAATGATCGGCTACCATTAACTTTTCGTAGAAAGTTTTCGGACGGCTACTCCCACGCGTTCCGCGTGCCCCTTGTTTTCGTCCACTTTGGAAGGAACGAGCCTCGTAAGTTCCGCCGTACACGCGCCAGTGCACATACCAGCGTTCTGCATCGTTCCGTGGCGTCGCGTCGCCTTGCTGGCCATCTGCCTTGCCTTTCGTCAAGGACGACGGTCGCTGTTTCTGCCGCTAGTTGTCCCGAGGTCGATTCAACGATTATCGTTATTAAACTAAATACTTAGCGCGGGCATCATCGCCGGTCACGTTCACCCTCGACGATTGCCGAGCAAACGAGCGGTTCGCGCGCCACAGTTTCGCTGCTCGCGAAAGAAAGCGAAGGTATGCGCGGCCTGCGTGTCGCCTATGTACTTACGTACCTACTTGTATTTAAATCGCTGCCCTGCATATCGATCCGTTCTACATTGTTCGGTCGTCACGATACGTGTCACGCACGTGGCCGCCAGTTACCGATACAGTCGCCACCGCGACGAAGACACCGGGGACATAGTTTCCTCGTTAATCACCATGATTGCGCTATTTTCGCGTGGCGCAACCCGCCCGGAAAGGCGCCTTTGTGTTCGGGGGGACTCGGGTCGTGTCTCTCGAGCTCGATGGTGCAGACAGTATTGCTAAATTTGGGATCATCTCCGGGACCATTGTGCAACGCGACCCATTTCAAGTTAGTCTCATCGGTTGCGTCATTTAGGGAGCCGATTCGTCAATAAATACCGCTTTGGAGGTTGATATAACACCTTGGATATTGTGAAATAGGCATGGGAGATTTGAGAAAGAAATGTTGAAGGCGGGGAAGGAAGGATAGGATACTATTTCTTCGGAGGTCGTGTATACACGCCGCAGAGATAAAGGATTATTTTAGTGTAATTTAGATCGGTTAGAAAATCTGCGCCGTAGTAGATGCACGAGGATGCAATTCATCTCGGTTTGATTAATACCCGCGATACGTGCTAAAATTGTCGAAGAGAAAACTACGGTTGCGCTTGTGATTTATCATTCGTTTCATTTCACTCGCATTATCCTATATTTCCTCGCGTCAAGAGCTCGCACGCCGCGCGCATTGTCTAATATCGACGTCGCACGATTGTTCCTTTGACATCCATTAAACGTCAATCTCGCTCGTGCAATTTGCCAGGCACGACGGGCGCTCTGTGACGCGCGATTTTTCACGGGGCCCCGCAACGCTCGCGACGCGCCGCTCGATAAAAGTTCCGTTACGACATCGGTCATTTGATATCTAACCGCGTTAAATTAATCCTATTCTCTGCAGACCGCTGAAACGCAATATGTATGACGTATTCCAAGCGATCATAAATTCTCGAACGCGTGTGCCCGCCGACTTATCGGTGCCCCATCATTTTTCCGTTGACCTTGTCTTTGCACTTCAGCGTCTCTTATCTGCCGACTTGAGTACCCTTCAGAACTGTAGCGCGGAGATTATTGTACGAGCGGTTCCGGTTAATTGGATCATGCACGGAACAGAACACTCTAGCCCGATTAAACTGCTACTCCAATTAAGTGAAGTTTTACGATTACTTAGCTTTTTGCTACTTAAAGGTCCTTTCGCTTGAGTCATATCATGCTTCAAGGGATTGTGGTAATTATTTCTTTTATCAGGCATGGTACTTAGAACTTTAAGTTAAAAAAGCTATTAACCCTTCGTTAACACTCTGGGTGCGAGGCATCCATAAACTGATTTTGATGGTCTGTCACTTTTATGTGCAAAATAAATACCTTTTTCCAAAGTTGACTTATAAATTATTTTTTTTCTGAAAATATTATATATAAACAACAACTCTACTAATTTTTAACTTCTAATTTTGAAATTTGTAAGAGGTACAATTTTTTCAAAATTTTCTTCGTTTTTTTTCGACATATGGTAAGTTCATTTTTTTGCATAAACTGTGATAAAATGTCAATCAAAATACTATTGCAATACATTCTAGAAACCTTGAGAATGACTGATGATTTGTTTCATAACCATTTGATTCTTTAGATGAGAATGGCAGTTGTTCAAAAATTGTTCTGGGTCTGAGCCACCCAGGTAAGTCAAAGTTGATCTAAAAAGGAAGGGTGTCAACGAAGAGTAAATGTTAAAAAATAATTATATATTAAAATAATATAAATTTTAATATAGGTAGGTACTATAGGTCACGATTACACTCAACCAATCATAAAAATATTGGAATATTATATATTTCATTTTTGCTACATAGAAGCAGGAATAATTAGAGCATCTAGAAGATTTATTATTTGGATAGAATTAAAAACCCCAGGAGCATGAATTAATAATGATCAAATTTATAACACTACTAGCCCACCCGTTACCCGGTTTCACCCGGGAATTATTTACGATATTTCCAAAATAACAAAGCCTAACAAAATAAATAGCCTATAATCTAATCTAGGGCGTGTGTAATGAGTATTCAAAATTTCATTGAAATCCGTTCAGCCGATTAGGCGTGAAAGAAGGACAAACAAACAGAAAACGTTTCACTTTTATATATTAGTAAGGATAATTACCTCCCACGCATTCATTATAATTTTTTTATAGTTATACCATTTACAATTGCTAGATTTGGAAATTTAATTACCTACTCCTATAAGAATAATAGGTGTTCCTGATATAAAAGAACTTATATCCCAACAAAACTCCATTTTCGAGAACATATAAAATATCAAACGCACTTGAGTGATGGTACCTAATATCGCCACTCGTTACATCTTGCAAAGCAATCACAAAAATATCAACTATTACAAATTAACATCGATTCAACTTTTGCCAGGCGATTTTAGGTACCATCACCCTGCTTTCCAATCTCTTTACCACCTCTTCACCAAAAACGAAGCCTCGTAGAAGAAAACTGTATTCCGTTACTTCCAATTTAGTTTTCTAACTGTACCCAAAATTGCCCTCCGTCATTCTTGCTCAATGCCGCAGCGAAATGTGGCACGAGACAAAGTCGACGTGTCGAAAAGCGTCGATAAGATGATAGGGAGAAAGGGGGGTAGGGAAAGAGAAAGCACACGTGCTGGCCGTGGCGCTGATTGCGAGAGACACGCAACAATCGCTGCAATTGACCGCGTAATAGAAACGCGCGTTATGCAGTCTACGGGCAGGGGCCGGTAGGATACCGGTCGACCTTGAGAATGGACATGATTCCTTAACCTGCGTTTTCCCTTTTACGGAAGGTGTTCCGCGTGCGCGTAATTGCCGCGCTATATCGCTCGCCCCTCGAAATTTCATCAGCCCGGTGCATCGCCAAAAATGGCTCACCACCGTATAAACTCACCCCGACCCTTCCTTCCGCTAACCTCCCAACATCGTAAAAAATAAGAACAGCTGGTTCCGAGGCGAAAGAACGAGGCTCTCGCGCCTATTTAGGGGTCGTCGTCGCATTTCGTTGCTTCAACGCGAGCAGCTTCGTAATCTCATTGCAAGAGTGTCAACGCGATCATGACAGATCGATTGTCCCACTTCAATACGGGGGCGCAGAGGCATAGTACCTATTACTCCCCGCGAAATCGGCACTTAACGCGGAAAAATCGACGACGGGGATCGATTCGTCGAGCGATTTTTCTGGACCGGGAGCAGGGCGAGGCGGCGTGAGACCGGCCACGGGATCCATCGGGACTTTTTTATGGTAAATAGATGAAAGTCCATACCGTAGGCCCGGCCGTGCAACGAGCGTCGTGTATGCTAACTAAATGCAAATACCCGAGATCTGCATAATTCGCCGCTGGATTTCTCTCCGTTTCGCATGCCCGTTGTCTTTTGACCAGCCACTCGGCTTACGCGGGCTCTACGAGGTGCCGTTGTTTATTATCGCGCCTCGAGCGTGCCCCGCGACACTTCCAGGAACGGGTAACGTCTGCAGTGTCTCGAGAACAGTCACGAAACGGACGCAGATCCGGAGATACCGCGCGACGAACGGAAAGAAAGCTGCGGCAGGAAACTCGGCCCCCGTTGGCCGATGCTGTTCGTGGAAAATTGCAAGAGTTTCTAGGAAGATCCGCGGCGGCGGGCAGGTAGGTACACGAGACGGGAAAGAATTTCCCCGGCGCTCGTTGTGGGATCGCGACGGGGACGCCAGGTAGCAGACGTTGAATACGAATCCCTCTAACGGTTCCCCGAGAGGAGGGGAGTGTTTTCGCGCGGGAAATTAGCGAGCGCGTCGCAAAACATTTATTACCGTCTGCGTGCTCGAGGATAATTTCCAGCAAATAAAACAGAGTTCGTAATAAACGTTACGAGGTATTAAATGTTATGCTCGTTAGAACGTTAAAAGAGGAGTCGCAACCGGCGACGGGTGTTCGCGGATAACGGCACACGAGCCGTCGATCCCAGGATGATGGATATAAATAATCGTCCGATCAGGTACGATCGAGGAGAGATCCCATGATTTATCTTTCCGCGCGCACCGGCCTCTGCGGTATAACTTTCCGCCGGATTGTAGGGTAGCTTAATTGACACGTCATCTCTTTTCGTGGTGCACGAGCAACCATTCGTCTTACCCCCTCGGTCCACGCGTCGGCCTTAAATCAATTCCGCTTACAGACAAATTACCAAAAAGAATTAATGGCTTCGACGCCGGCTCCTAATTGGCCTGAAATCATGCGAACGGGTCACGTGAGGACCGCAGCTGGGGGATGGGGTGGGCGGGGAGGGAGCAGGCTCGATCGAAGCCATCGCCCTTCTCGATATAAACGGCGGGAGATCCACCCCTGTCCGATCTTATCTACCTTGCCAAAGTACATTCTACGCCCACGTGAAATTAATAGGCGATTCTTTTCCAGGGCTAGCTAGGGAACCCTCGCGCACGTGAGCCGGCGGATAATCTTCGGGATTCTTTCGAGTAACGCCGTACTCAGGTGGGTGGACGAGTGAATGAAACCACCCACACGCTGACAATGAAGCGCTTTTGCTAATCTAACGTTAACTCTGCGCGGCGATTGTGAAACCTTAGCTCGGCTGCCTCGCGGATTTAGTTGAGCGAAGATATACGACTTAGGGACGCCGAAAAATGGTCGAGATCATTCACCATTCTAACATCCAGAAAGAGAATTTTAAGAACGAGTTTGGAGAGAGTTTTGAGACTGCAGATTTTAAGAGAGTTTTGAGACTTCAACTCAGTGTTCAGGTATTTCTAAATTATTTATCTTATGGTAATTCTTCTTTGGAATTCGCGGCGAAGAAGCGTCCATTATTAATTCTCGTTTGAAACGGGGAATACAGATGGGGCACAGAAGGGACGAGCGTGATTCGTTAATTAACGAAGCAGCGAGAAGGCTGAGTTCGCAGGGAGGGGAATTAATATTCCCCCGGGTCATCAATTTATATCGTGTTTTCTGATGTCATTCCGTATGCATGGAAACCGAAGAGTACCGTGGAGCTTGAAATCAGTTACACGCAAGCGTTCGCTTTAATGCGATGACCGAGTTAACAGGGGAGCAACGTCACGCATGGGGACGGGACGCGAAATCCCGATGAAGTTTGCACGCGAATTGACTTTTTCCCCGGCAGCCTGGATCTCGTAATTAATACGATGCATGACTGAGAAGGCTTGTACCGGCCGCGGAATAAAAAACTCGGCTGTGCCTCGAGATATCGCGGTGATTCGATTAATATGTACCCTCGATCGTGTCAACGGATCTGTGGGCGGCCAGACACGGTCGGTCAAACTAATACGATTTCAGAGAGAATTGCAAATCGTCGCTCGAATGAAACGCAGTGGTGATAAATTGTTCGCGAGATAAGGGAGGCAGTTACATGCGCGTATAATGCGAGGAAACGTACGATCATGGGTATTGTAGCCTTTTTCTGTCGTCAAAGAGCATTCGCTTAAATTCACTCAAGTTTACTTCAGAGCTGGGAAGCATACAGCTTGGAGAATATCGCATAACCATATCGCCCGAGTGCAGATGCTCCAGCTCAACTTTTTTTTTATAAAGAACTTGGTTGGGAATAGTCCGTATCCGTTAGTGACACATTCATGGGGTTGGTTCTGTTTTTCAGTCTTTGTTGCACTGGAACGTACGACTGCACTTCCCCCTCCATTTTCTTGATACTCTTCTTCAACTCGTCTCTCAACTTCATCATTCTCTCCATTTCTAGCAACTCCTGACTGAGTACACGAAGTTTCAATGATATTGATTGATAGAGGGATTTATGTTAAGGGGAGGTTCCGGTCTAAAAATCGTTTTTTGATTTCATTTTTCGAATGCTCAACTTTTTAGGAATACGTGTTTAAAAGGATTTGTTATTTGTAAATATATTAGGATTTGTAAAGGAGAAATTCGTAATATTCTCGAAGTTATAGGCAAATCCATGGGTAACACGGGTTACTAACACCAGGCTACTTGGCACTCACATAAAACTTTAAACGCGTTTTTCTCTAAATTGTGTTCTTAAAATTGGTGGAACCTGTATCTTAAAAAATTCTTATCCGATTCGGCTAAAACTTTTTTTATTTTGAAGAATATACTTCTGACTTGTGAACAAACCAGTAAAGAAACTGAAAGTTTGTAATTTTTAGTGGCGTTGAAAGGACGGACAATATAGGGAAAAAGTGATTTCAAAATTCAACTGTCGATATTTTCTTAACAAATGTCATTTTTTGTCATTTTTACTGCTTAATCCACGAGTGAGTTTCATGCACTTTAATGATCTACAATTGCTTTTTATTTCAGACCAATGGTGCTACAGGTTCCACCGATTTGGATGAATATTGTGACGCCACGACTTAAACGACTTCCCAGTGCCATCTGCAATGATTAATTATAAAATAAAAAAATTATTTCTATAGTATAAGACATCCTTAATGCAATGCAAAAGGTCCCATTAAATTATGTATAGTAGTTTTTCTTTAATTAATTTCTTACGATCACCTATTATTATGGGCTCTAGACCGGAACAGCCCCTTACGAGGTTATTCGACTTTGATCGGCAGAAAATGAAACTGTTTTTAAAATTTTTTTCTCAATAAATGCAACATGTAATGAAATAAATTTTTTTGGAATTTATTAAGCTGCACTTATATTGTGCAAAAATCTAAATAAAATTCCTTTAATTTGTTTGAAATGTTTTTTTATGGCGTCAACAAGAGCACCTCAAAACGAGGTATGTTCGCGAATGTTTTTGCGGTGCCACATTGACGCTATAAAAAAACTTTTAAAACCAATTTAAAAAAATTCTATTTAAAATTTTTTGTATGATATAAGAGTACCTTAATAAATACCCTAAAGATTTATTATATTTACTCAGAAAAATCTTTAACCATAACTTCATTTTTCGATCGATCAAAGTAGAATGAACCCTTAATTCAGGGAACAAATCTTACTGAGCAACCAGCAACCCAGCCTCGATCTTCTTCTCGTTGAAGGTGTCCCTTAATTCATTGAGGAGTACGTGAAGCTTATTCATCTGTTCTCGTGCTCGTGTGTTCTCCACATTGTAATCTTTCAACTTCCGATCTTCGTGCTCTATGTCCTCCATAACGCACACTTCTTTCTCTTTGAAGTGAGCAACTCCATTCACCGTAGCCGCGATTCTGTTCACGGTTCACTAAGAGTAGTCAACAGAAAACGTCTAACAAGAGAGGTCGTAATCAGGCCGAACACATTTTCAGTAAAACTGTGTTTATTCAAACCAGTCCCACCAAAGAAGTTCCAAATTCCGACCTCCCCTAGAGACGAAAGTGAGAAGATAGCTATACTTGAGACGCAGCTTCTCTAATTCCTGATTTCGTTCGTCCAGCCTGTCCTTGTAACCGATATTCGTGACATGCAGCACCTCGAAATCCATGGTGGTCATTCCCTCCCCCAGAGTCTCCAGGCTCCTCAATCTCGCGTGTAGATCCTCGAGCCGATGCTCGAGGCGTATGTACGCCTGGCGATCCCTGGCTAAGATTTCGGTGCGTGCCATCTGGCGTGGAAAAGCTCGAGGATCGAGCGCGTCGCATTAAAATAATTAACGACAAACGTCGATATTGATCGATACTGCGAGCAGAGTGACACCTGGCGATGTATCAGAGCGTTCGTCATTTTCTCCGTCATCTTTTTGGCCGTCTTCTCAAAAATCAGATCCACGGCCACTTCCCTCTCGCGGTCCAAAAATTCGCCAAAGGTATGCTCGTTCTCCTCGCGAATCAGCTCGACCCTTTGCGTGTAATCGTTCAGCTCCCGCGTCAGGTCGGCCTCCTGGGACTGCATATCGTCTGTCTGTATCTTGTACACGCGCAGGACGTCTAAGTAAATCCGCTCCATCTGCTCGGAATCCTTGGTCAGGTCCGCAGGTGTCATTCTTTGCTGGTTCTACGCGAGCGGTCGCTTTTGTGACAAAAATCGGATTCGACAGGTTCCCATTGACGTTAGGTTTGCAAAGAAAAGAAGCTGACGGAGTCGAAGACGCGGCAAGAAAAGAGTGCTACGTTCGACGAACAATTTGATCTGACCTTCTTCATGTGTCGGTTGACCCAAACCTCGAGCAGCCTATTTCTCCGCCGCAGATCGGTCTGCTCAGTGTGTAGCTCTTTTATCCTGTTAATAATCACCTCACGGTCAGCCAAAACCTGCCGCAGAAAAGGAGAGAAACGGCAGACTGTTACGCTGGTAATCTCTTTATTATGTACACGCTGTTCGTTTACAGGGCGAACCGATCGACCAACCATTATGTGCAAATATGCGGATTAAAGTATAGAGGGACACGGCTAAGAACCTTAGAATGTTAATGTATCACGAAGGTCGTGAGGAATAGCAATTCCACGGGCAGCACGAGGGAGAATGACAGGTCTATGCGCACCTCTGCGGATATCTCGGCGAGCACGTGATCGGATTCCTCCGGCCGCGGCACTTCCTCTTCTAACTTTTCCGGTGTAGAGACCGTCGGGGAAAGTGGTATCTCCTCCTCTGCTTCACCTACTTCTTCCTCTTCATCAAATGCCTCCCCGTACGCTTCACCATCGTCACTCCGGTCCGAGGCCACATTCCACGAAGCGTCTTCGTCTGTTGACGTGTCTTTTTCTGTTGGCTCTCGCGCCTCCTCCTCTTCTTCTCCTTCTCCTTCTTCTTCCTCCGATTCGCCGTCGAAACCGTCTATCTCTTTGTCATCGTCCTCGATGGAGAACACGTTGGAGTGAACATGGCTGGGCTAGGGAGCGACACTCAAATTACGGTTCTTCGATATGCCCACATAGTGGTGAGGCATTTGGCAGAGGGGTGGGTTTGGTGCGAGGATGAAAGTGTAACGATACTTTCCCCTGAAAAGGTTTCTTGCGCCCAAACCTCTAAGGCACTTAATTCCTGCTTGTATATTTGCAAGAAATGCTACCCTCGCATAATAACTCTTTCTCACCTCACGAAAATTCGTAGAGGATAGAAAAACACTAAGTGCCATTCAAATTTCAACCCCTTCAAGATACAACTGCTACTTTCCTAAATACGAACAACTGTCAAATCTGCTAGCAACTCTGTCAACTCCTACCTCAAGACCGCTCAGGTCAATTCCCACTGACTTCTCTTGAACAACCGCCTTCCGTTCACGCTTCAGCATGTCTTCAGCCACGAACGAGAGACAGATCCAGTGAAAACACAACTGGAATCGGTGTATGGATGACGGAGACCAGCTGGGACAGGCCAACGTGGCATCTGAACGTAGCGGAGGACGCGAGAAGAAGGGAACAGCTGCGGGACGACGGAAACAGTGGAACGCGAATTCGCCCGTGGTCGACGCGACGCGACGCCTCCCCGTGAAGGTCTCCAGCCGCATGCAGTCGACCTTGAAGATCGAAGATGATCTTCCCTTCTCGAGCGCGGCGTGGCGCGGATGTTTAACTGCGGCTCGCGGAGATGGGCTCTCGTAGGAAAAGCCTCCACTCGCGGGACGTCGATTAAACTGCTGCGAGCTACCGGACACCGTCGGCGCGGATGCCCGGTGCATCCTGCGGCGCGCAGGCTATGATTTCATCTCTGCGTATGCTTTATTCCGCGCTGCCAGGTCCCCATGCTGATGTATGAAAAGTTTATTTATGAGAGACGTGGCTCGTTCGATCACGCGAGGGCCGCATGACGGCTGAACACAGCCAGCTGAAACCCGAGTATCTTTCTTTTCGCCGGACGTTAAACGGCGAGGAATTAATAACACAAGCAACCGCTCGCGAAAAATGGCTGCCGAGCCACGCGGACCGTCACTTTTGTCCGACATTTTTTCCCCAGAGCGCTCCTTCCGCGATGGAAAACCGAGAACTGTCGCGACCCTCGAGGGGTTCGTTTAACGCGCCACCCAGCGCAGCCACGGATTCTGTTTCCTTTGATTTAACGGACCCGCTTGGGTCTCTGATGTTCGAGCGATTTATCGTGGGGGGATCTTTTCTATTTTCATAGGGGTGAGAGGAGGATGAGGAGAATGAGAAGGGGAAACCTGTGTGTTTCTTTGATAAATTGCTGCGTTTGATATTTTGCTGGATTTAAGTAACAATATGTGGGAATTGGAGGAGGGTAGAAGACACTGCTTGACCTTGGGGACCACGCAGGTAGGGATCTATTCAGATTGCAATCATTGCAATGAAGTCCTGCAGAGGAAAACCAAAAACGTCACACAGCTGTAGCACCCCTGACGGAGCAGTCTAGAATCGAAATGTCTGCCAAATTCCTAGCCGAGGCGTCTATTTCTTGAGCAATCCCCTCGCTAGGTCCGCCTACCGAGGAAATGCACGGAACAACGAGGAGGCGCGTGCATTCGACCAATACTGCTCTTTGCTTTACGGACGTGGCCCTGCGGGGATTAGATCTCGTGAAAACGAAGAAAGAAGGAGGAAAAGGTAAGGCGGAATGGGGAGGAGGGACAAAGATAGAGAGCGGGGTACTTGAGGCCGCGTGGGCCGCCAAGACTGCATTCCTGTAGGATCAAGGATCCCTGCTTGCGTCCCGCGTGTGTACGTGTGTACCCATCGTACGTGCGGCTGGACAGCGAGTGTGCGATCGTGAACGTGCACTCGCGGCACGGATGTATGCACGGTGTACACATTCACGGGCGCACTCCCCCTCACCAATGTATATATACACACGCACTCGGTGCACGAGCGGTCGAGGAGGTTCGCCCCGTGGCGGAGGTTCGATTGTCAGTATCGAAAGCCCGCGATTTTTCGCGTGGATATACGTGCCTGGGCGTGCAGTAGGTAAGAAACAAGTTTTTACGTCCCGATGACACTGACGTACCAATTTCCTCTGCTCCGGTTCCCGAATGTTTGCGGGGCCAGCCGACGGGCCCCGGTGAAATTTATTGGCCCGGCGACGTTTCGTGGGTCGATGGAACGCGTGCACGCGAGATACGGAGCGGACGGTATATTATACGTGGATGGATGATTCCGGTAGGAGCGTACTGGAGCTGCGATAAAAATGCCCGGCTCGCTATCGATAGCGGTCGGGGCAGGAATTCGAAAAATGTTGCAGCCACGACGAACGACGAGCGAAGAGCGTGTCCTGGCCGGCTGGGGAGAGCCGCGTCTACGAACGCAGTCGGAAAAGGGGCGGGTGAAAAAAGCGGTTGTGAACGGGGAACAGGGTCGTTGACGAGCGTCACGGTGCTCGGGGAGGCGTAGTTCGCGGGAACGCTCTAGGAATCCATCGTGCGATGAATCGAGGCGAGCCGGCCGTCAGCTTTTCCATTTCGCGTCACCGAGGCACGCACGCAGCCTCTGCCCGTGACCAAGAGCAAAGGCCGCGTGCGCGCGAGGCCCAGGCCGTTCGTTGGCCTTTCCTCGGATTTGATTTCCTTTCGAATCCGCCGCGTATTCCTGGCTCGTCCGTGCAGCCTGCACCGATGGAAACTGGACTGACTGGCTTTAACGGCCCGTCTTAAGCTCATGTCGGTGCTGGTCGTACGCGCGTACGCCGCGTGCGCGCGTGTGCGCCGCATGTACGTGCAGGACGAGCCGGGGCAGAAGCGCGCGGCGGACCACGGTCCCTCGAGAATGCAAGCGCGTCGAATCGTCCTGCGTCAAATAGAACTCGACGAGAGACGCTGCAGCCTGCGGATACCATTGTAGCCGGTTGCATAAACTCGCCATCTTGGTATCCTCAAGGACGCGCATCGAATCCTAAGGTCAATGCACTCGACTCGCATCGAGTGCCATGCCTCCACCTCCTCCGCTTCGTCGTCGATTTCTTCTTCTTCTGGACATCTCCTCCCCCCCCCCTTTTTCTCCATCCCTCTTTATCTCTCCGCTTCCAGCTCCGTCGCTCCTGTGGCCCCTCCGGCTTTCTTGCGCTTTCTTCGTCGTCCCTCCCCTTTCTCTTGCTCTCTCCCGCGGCCCAGCCGGGGAATCTCATCTGGCCACGAGCGAGATGTCACTACCATTAATCCCGCCGATACGGCCCTGGCCAGGGTCGAACGGAGCCTCCAGCCGCCTTCCTCATTTTCTTCATCTTCTTCTTCTTCTTCTCCCTCCACTTCGCCTCCTTCGATCCTACGACCTCCACATCTCGTATAGAATGATAAACACGGGATATTCCGCGGGCCGCGTCCCCGTATAAAGTACTAGGTCGTTAGTGGCAGCATTTAATCTCGCGTAAAAAGCTTGGCCGAGCGGATTGGATTGATTAGTTAGAGAGACCCTTCGGCCAAACGGTCCCGATCGGCCACGATATTGTGGTTTTTCGACCGAGTATCTCGTCGCTAGAAGAAGAAACTGATCTTCGGCGACTGAAAACAAAGATTTTTAATAACTTAAAACTTGCCATGCATGGTCATCCTCACCCTTACTCCGAAATTTTTTAACAGTTCCAGAGCAAGTTCTTTCGGCTGGAGTCAATTCTAAGTCGATTATGCTACACACGATCTTTACACGAACGGAAGTCAAAGTCATCCTGACAATCTATACTGCGTGTTAACGTCCACGAGGTGCCCATTCGCTGCAAGGTTCAGTGACTTAGGCTCCATTCAATAAAGAACTGGAACTATGCCTTTTCTCCCTCGGTATTCAATTTGATCGCGTTTAGTTGCCAAGCGAAGCGCGATCCTGCGGCGCGGCTCGTCCAGGAAGTACCTACTCGCGGGGTCGCGATTGAAATTTTAGTGCCTCACGAGTCGCACGGCCCGGCGTTTATTTTACGTAAGAGAGGGCGTCCAGCAATAAAACTCGGGAACACGCGAGCGGGCCGAAACCACGGACGATCCTCCGGGCCCCATCAAGGGCAGCACACGAAGGACCCGTGTCGGTGACCTCTTATCGAGGGAACCGACCTCTCCGCGGCCTAAGATCGTCCAATGGAATCGCCCGGGGTGGACACGAAGGTGTTAAAGCCTTCGGAGTAGCCGTACGGGCCAGCGAGGGGACAGGTAAAATCCTGGTGCCTGGGGGAGCCGTGGCTGAGCAAAACGAACGGAACGAAAAATCAGAAGCGGCCAGCGGGGTGGGGGGAGGCGGGAATAAGACGAAGAAGAAGAAGTCGAAGGATGCGAGAGCTGACCCCGGCCATCTTGGCCCGCGGGGTTATTCTATTTATATCTGAGCCCTAGCTATATTTAGCTCACGAGTGCCTGCAGGAAAGCTGACGTCGAAGGAGAGAGTTTAAGGGCGAGGTATGGAAAGAGAGAGCGAGGGAGAGAGGGAGTAGGGAGAGTAGAGGCGAAGAGGAAGGGCCGGCAGTTTCGTCGTGAGTAGAGAGGAAGGGAAAGCTGGGCTCCGCGGTGTTTCGGGGAGACGAGAAGAAGAGCGCGAGTACCTACACCGAGTCGCCGGACGCGAGTGTATCGGTAACACGCCTAACGAATACATTAACGCTCCGAATCCGGCTATCTCGCGGGTATATACCAACGGGCCCCGTGACTTTTATCCCCGTCGATGGGACACGCAGCAACGACACAGGGGCTCGCACCTGCGCGCATAAGTAGGCACAGCGCAGCGTCGTATCCGCGAGCCAGGCGGCCGTGGCTCGTGAATAAACGCGTGAGAATACGTCGTTACTTAAAGGCAGGTTTCTTTCGATGGCCCCGCGGAATAGATAGGCACGCATGTAACGTGACAGAGCTGCGCTCCTGACAGCTATAGCACTCTTCCGCCGTCGTACGTTGCATTGACGCGGATACATACCGAGGCGTCCGCCTCCGATTGTACGATATTCCGCTGGTTTATAGAGCGGCACGCGAGCCAAGTAATATTTCCTACCCGCTGTACCTACTCTAGTCATTGTTCATACAGGGTACCCAGTAAACCGTGTTACAAACGAGGAACCGATCCCTCGCGAAAGAAACAGCTGGGAAATGTGGAGTAGGTACATTCTGCTGTTGATCGCCTAGTTCTAGGGAAGCCTGACACCAAACCCGAAACCTACGATGGTTAGAGATACTTCAAGATCTATTATACACCCGCTATAAGTCATTAATAGACTAAACGAAAGTAGAACGTAGATATAGAGCATATTCCGTGTGCCCGCGTTTTTCTTCGTCACCGTTCGAAACGTTCCTTGACAGGCAACGGAGTGCCGTTGAACGATATCGATCGAGGCGGTTGTCGATCAATTTGTCAACCGGGTGAACGGTATTCGCAGGCTCGGGAGGCGTGTCGCCGCGTTACTTTCGTCTCTCGGCGGTCGATTTCGCGGCGGGGTCGCTCCGAAAGAGAAATGTCCCCGAAATTCCGCGGTGCGCGCAGAATGTCAGCGGAGCAGAAACAGGGAACCGCGATAGACAGTTGGCCGTCTTCGGGGCGGCAATATACCCGTGTCGGGCTATCGAGGTTATCGCGGTCTCCGCCGTAAATTCAGGGCCCAACAACCCTGCCGGGGCCTCTCTCTCTCCTCCCCTCTATCCTCCCCTCTCTCTCTCCGTTCCTCGCGCTTTCTCTGGCTCTCGCTCTCGGTCTCCGGGGTCCGACGAACTCCGGCTACATCGGTATTTCGCGTTCGCGGCCCGCGAGAGCAGATCCCTCGTTCCTCGGCTACGTGCACCATCAACAGGGCCTTATACGAAGGACGAGCATAAAGACAACCATATATCCCGGACGTACATACTGGCCGCATACCAGTCGTGGACACTTACAACCGGCGTAAGGAGCTGGCGTCTTACTATGGCCGTGATGACCGGACACTCGCGGGGGCACCGACGAACCGCCGCCTTAAATCATCCTAGCCGAGAGCGGTTTCATCCCGGGCGCTGTGGGCCCAGCGACGATACGTATCTGGACGAGGGGATCGATTTCCGTAGTCGAAACCTGCGCTCGGCGCTGTCCACGCGGTGAACGTAATGCTGATGTATGTTCTTGGGGTTTCGTCATTCTCGTGATACAGGGGTTAGAAGAATGTCTTTATCAAAATTGTAGTGGATGGTAGTCATCCGATTGGTATTTCTTGGGATTTGCTTGGGTATATGAACATCTGCTAACTGTGTATATATTAAGTAGGTTATGGAACACTTGTTGGAGGTAAAAAGAGGGAAGAGGGAAGAGGTTTATGAGAATGTTAAGCTTGAGGTACCTTGGGTAATCGAGGTATAGGTGTTATTAGTGTTGTTACATAGGTGTTGGGTATTTAAAATTTTAAAGAAAGTTGAATTGAGAAGCTGGGGCGTCCGGAGACTTTTTTTCCAGGGGGAGGGGGGCAACTTTGGGATGATGGTAAAGAAAAATATACCTCTCTTGATTTTTTAACCCATTTTGTAGTGCCAAATTAATTAAAAATTTAAAAATATTCCCTTTATTAGTATAAACTTAATAAAGATCAGGTTTGAAAAATAAGCGATTTTTTTCTCAAAAGCCAGGAGGGGGCTACTGCCCCTTTTGCCCTGCCCCCTGTGGACGCACATGTAGAGAAAAGCTAAAAACTTATACGGACTAAATGAGGTTATCAGCGTAATAGTGGCCTAACCCACAATTATGGGTGGATTGACAATTTAGTCTAAACCACCCCTTAGGTTGAACTCAGACGGACCACTTTAGAAGCCCACTACAACCGCAAAAAACGTTTGTGCGTTGTGTCAACCACCGACAGCAACAATTTCGTGGTAGGTACAGTTTTTTGTCGTCGATACAAAAGCCACAGCCCAACCACTGTTTCGTGGTTGCAGTGGGCTTCTAAAGTGGTCCGTCTGAAATCAGCCTTATATCGCAAAATTTGAATTCTACATATAGTGGCCTGAGCAACCTTCCAAAAACGTCTACAAAATGGTAGCACAAAAACGTGTTTTTGCACTGAGTATTTTGTTAATTTACATCGCGCAATACTGGCCTATGTAGCAGTGGTCATTATTTTATGTACTAATAATATACCACTTAGCAATTATAGTTTTTAATAAATCACACCTATGTACATAAAAATAAAAATTATAGCAACGACTTTAGAATACGAATAATTTCATTACCCGTAATTTCATAACAAAAGTTTTGGGCTTATACCACTATTGCGCTGATAACCTCAATTGAAGCATTGAGAAAAAAATTAACCCACATTTTTGCGAAATTAAGTTAGTAGCAGTAATATATTCCTACTAATATATTCCTGTACTAATCATGTAAAATAGGAAAAATTATTTGTTTCAAATTAAAACCATATAACATAGCAAAACCATTGCATTGAAATTTTGAAGTGACATCTGTGTGCAACACATATTAAAATTAAATATAAAAATAGTATCAGAAGCTAAAATTTCCGACTGCCCTGGCATCAACGCCCGTAAAACAAAATGCTGTTCACCCCTATTTGTTAGATCACCTATTTCACCGTTTACTGAGTACTAGGGTTAATCCATTATTGCTCTCAATGCCTCAATTGTAAGTAAGTCGCACTCTACATTTCCGTACGCGATCAATGAAATCGCACACGTAGAAATCAAACATCACAGCTCAGCGTTTCCCCCCAGGAAGTCGTCGAAAAGAACGCGCGGCAACGAACGAACCCTTAAAAAGCGGGGTTACTCCCCGCGGAGAATTGTTGGAGAGGAAATTGTACAATACCGCGGCGCGGCTGCGAATTCCGCGTGTTGCGCCGCGAGCCACGGAACAAAATCAAAAGGAACGCTGGCGGGCCGCTTGTTTTATCATTCCATTGAATGAATTGGCATTAAGCACTGGCGTAACGCGTGTGTACACGCATCGGCATTTGCCCATGCAGTGACTCGACACTACGTTCAGACGATGAGAAACAATCTGGCTGACTGATGTTCAACGAAAGTACGTCAATTTGCGATACAATGAAATTCCTTTCATTTTTTCCGCGGCGCAGTCGCTTTCCCAGCGTGGAAAGGGTCGACGAAATCTGAACGGCGTCCGTGCTCAACCCGTTTCCTCATTAGATACACCTTCAGCCCCGAGTTACGAGACAGAATTCCACGTCGGCGAGGCGTAATGCGCGTTGCGCCGCAATATCTCAGTTGACGATTCAATGTCTCGGGTAGCTGCGCCCCGTATTGAGGGCCCACGCGACGATTACAGTCGTAACGTGGCCAACGACTCCTCTCGCTTTTTGCCAGCGCCTACGAAGAAGGGTGTTAAACCTGCCGCGGGCTAAGCTTCGTAATTCCCTTTTCAGTCTTGCTGTTTACCATGGAGAAGGGAAACGGCGCGTCTTTCTGCGAGAGGATTCCGCGAAGCCCTCGCGGCAACGACGATGCAGCGGCCACAAAAAGGATCAATCACCTAACCGTGCTTCGAACGGCTAAGTAATTTCCTGACGCGGGATAACTTTTACCGTAGATACAGCGGAATAAAACGAGTCTTGGGTTATAAATTGTTGCGTGAAATTAATTGCACAAGGTACACTCGCGTTCTACAAGAAGACCAGTTCAAATTTCGCGCTTCCTTGCACATATATGTACGTACAATGTCGCTCTCAAGCTGAGTCTAAGCCTGATCTGAGATAAATTTGAAGAATACGATGCGCAGGTACTAGGATGTACATATTGAACTGGCGAGACAATCAAGTCCCCAATTGCTTCGACGCCCCGAAACACGATAAACCGAGGAGCAGTTGCAACAACATCGCGAACAAATTAAATTAATCGGCCGGTGGATCTGCGGTCACCGTGGAGCAGAGAAATGACTCTGTGGTTTGCATCCAGCCACGGTAAATCGTTGTTCCTCGGCCGGGAGTTTCCACGAGCATTGACAGATTTAATTAGAATTTTCGCTCACCTTCTCCGACGTTGGCGGCTCTGCTCGTGAGTCTCGTTCAGCGAGTGCCTGCGCCGGTCGCGATTTCGTTTCTTCAGGGTCTTCCCCTCGCTGCCGTAGATCGGCCCGCCCCTCGTCAAACTTCCAAGGTCGCTCAAGGTAGTCTTCTCCTGATGGTTCACGCTGCTAGATCGTTGTCGATCGTGACCTTGGGGCTTCGGGGGATTGCCGTGGCCGGTCTTCCGAGCCCCATTGTAAGCATGGCGGCCGTGCTCCCTCGGCAGGCTGCAGTAAAGATTCTGCGAGGTGTACACGCTCCTGCCGAAGGGCTTCTCGTTTCCAGAACCCTCCACGACGTTTCCGCTCGCTTTCAGAGGCGACGGAGCCTCCTGCCCACCCTTCGAGCCGCCACCCAAATGATCGCGCAACCATTTGCCGAATCCTCCACCGCCGCCGCCACCGGTACTGTTGTCGTGAACCATCGGGGTATCTCCGTTCTTGCTCCTGAAACAAGCGAGGTAATTCCTAGTTCAATTTTTAAATATATAATCCCCAGAAATTGCTGCTTGGAACACATATCTTTGTTCTCTGAGCGTCTCTACTAAATATAAAGTACCTATAACTTTCCGACGTAGGTACTTTAAAGAAGTGGTGAGCAATCTTTGACCCGTAGTGGGCCAAAAATGGACACGGATAGTCTACGAAGGCCGAAATATTAAATACATAAATATACTACTCAACGAATTTTAATTTATGGGGTGGATTTGTTATATCCGACGTAGATCTACAATTGAAAAAATTGCGGGCCTTAGGTCAGTAGCTGGAGGGCCCAATGTGCCTTAATCACTGCTTTAAAAGAACACACGAAAAATATACGAAAATTAAAGCTTATAGGGACTCAAATTCGACGAAAGGCAGCGAGGCCCGCTGGCGCGCGCTAACAAGTAGACGCGACCGCACGAAACGGCTGCAAGGAGAGTGGAAAAAGGGAAATGAATCGGGCTGGATCGCGAGCAGTCAGCTCGACGAGAGCGACGCACAATAGAGACGCAATAATGGCCTCGGTCTGGCGGTTTCGATTTCAGTGTCGAAGCTGGCTAGCCGGCGAAGAAAAGGCCGCGCATGTAACGAGACAAAAAGTGAGGAGAGGAGAAAAAAGGGCGGCGGGGACCCAGAAGACGAACGAGAGAGGCGGATGAATGGCACACGGCCTCGGGGGAATCAGGGTAACTGCTTTATAATAATAAGGGCCATGCAGGGCGAAAGAAAGACGGAGAAGGAACGAGGGAAGGGTCTTGTGTAGTTAGGACGCGGTGACCTTGGCAAGGTCAGCGATACCTCTGGCCATTGCCGCCAGGGGCCGCCACCGCGTGGCTTCCTCTCGCCGCACCATTGTCCGACGGTTCTTCCTTATCGATCATTCTTTCCCCCGCGCCCTTTGTTTCTTCATTTTATCAGGCATTTCATTTGAAAATTAAACACGCGCAGTTATCACAGTTTTCCACAATAGGAAAATTTCTCTGGCCTGCCATTTCGCTCCCCTGCCTCCTGTTGTACAAGAAAGAATAGTGGGGCAATAGAGCCACTCCCGATCACTTTCGTTACCCAGATAGCGCAGAAGTTTACAGAAATCACACAGGTTCTCCATTCACGGGTTGACCATTTATTATCACATTTCGCAAGCAGCCAAAGTCCAGGCTCGTCGAAAGGCGGTCGGGAGACATCGAACCGCCTCGGCCGCATAGGCGAGCGTGCCTCGCGATTCGACCAGACGAGCTTAATTAATTGCAGCGAAATTAATTAGCCGTGTAAGGCAGGTTACTTAATTGACCAGCGAAGAACGAATCTTAGGCATTCGTGATAAGAGGACAGTCCACCTCGTCGAAAGGCTAATCGGACAACGAGATCTCGACCCCGGCCAGATGGAGCGAGAAACGAGGGAAAAAAGAAGGGGCAGAGGGGGTCCAAAGGACGGGGAAGATGGAAAGGGGACGAGGAGAGAGGCAAGTGCAGTAGCCTCGACCAGGAGTTTCGTGATTCTCCGCGTATTATCCAGCGTGTTACGCCACTGTATAAAATTCCGGTTCTGCAGCCCCCTCCGGGGATAGTTCGGCTACCCGGTTCACCCCCCACGCTGTTATCTCTTCGGCTCTTTTTTCCTGTCGCTCGTTTTTTGCCCCGGGCCCCGCGAGCAACCCGTCCTCGGCCCAAAAGCGAGCGCATTATCAGCGCGCGGTCGTGAAATTTCGACTCGGCCAATCAACGGGCTCGTCAGGTGTAGGGAGCCAGCCGCTGCTCGTATCGGCACGGAAGAATTCCGAGACGCTATCTTCCTAACGAGGAGGAACGTGACAACGCATTGAGCAATATCATGACAGCTAATAAGAAGAAAGCCAGCGGAGCCGGGGGACGCTTAAGAGTGATTAAGCGTTTGTATAAGTAGGCAATTATCCGGTGGTTTATATCGTAGGCAAGCTGACTGCTGGCCGAAATGATAAGCACCGAAACTGTGGCGCTGGGAATAGTGGAGTCTTCGAGTTATAGGTACAGGGTGATCTGAGATTTGTGATAGTAAGTAGCGAAGAAGATAATTTCTCGTTAAGAAAACTCAGTAAGCACCGAGTAGAACAGTTTCATTAACTTTTCTATTTTGATCCTTTTTGAATAACTCGATAGGTACATCAAACTCAACTCATTAACTTTCAGAAAAATATATTTCTCAAATATCGTCACAATATTCACCTTTG
The DNA here is from genome assembly GCA_929113495.1 of Andrena minutula. Lineage (NCBI taxonomy): Eukaryota > Metazoa > Arthropoda > Insecta > Hymenoptera > Andrenidae > Andrena > Andrena minutula. The sequence continues at coordinate 71,493,412 of OV815993.1, read as the reverse complement.
CCTTTGGAAATAAACTCTTCACCCAAGTTAATTTTCCTTTCCCCACGGTGCGTCTAATTACAGCTGGATCTTGAGATCGACAACGCACAGCATCCTCGCTGAGTCACGGTCGCGTTGTCTCAAACCAGAATCCCAGAAAACTAAGCAATGCATTTGTATGCTCTCTGCTCGCTCCACCGGGTCCAATTCTCTTTTTGCCGCGTTTCGTTCCGTGTCTTTCGTTCTAGTTTATTTTGGAGACATCGCGGACCCTCGCGAGGATCCGAGTTGGTCCAATCCCCGCGTGATCCGCCGATGAGGAACGTTGCTCCGAGACAGCAGCGTAGCTGTGACGTCCATGTATGGCAAGCTAACTCATTCTCTCGTCAAGCATCTCCAGCCAAGCTCCTCTATTTCGATATTATCGTAGATCAGTGTAGGAAGTACGACTAGGAACTGTCTCTCGGACTATTAAAAATACTCCGCCACGCGAGACCCTCTATGCCGATTACAACCACGGATGAATAATTAGGCGACGACAGGTTATCGGAATCGCACGCGCGAAACATCGTTGCTTTTCCGCTTCATCGGATCGGCCGTTTTTCACTGAAAAAGATAGTAATGACTAATGGTATCTGGTATCGCGTAAATGTGAATCATTTTCACACAACAGCGTTCCGTTTCCTAATACGATCTATCTAGCACGACCGGTTATTAATTCCCCGACGGGTGCGCATCACGGATGCAAATGGCTCGGTGGCACCGTCCCGGGCAGAACGGCGTTTGCGCTACCTGTGATAAATCGGTCGGTATCGCGATTTCACGGTACACCCTGTATACGTTTGCCCTACACCTTTTCGTGTCTGGATGGCCTGGACTCGGGCTGGTTCTCGTCCCTCTTACTCTTCGTCTCGCTCGCCAGCTCTTCGAGTTTTGTGTGGCTCGGTTCGCGGGATCCTCCACTTCTTCTTGTTTTCCTCGTCCACCGTCCACCGTGCTCGCTCTTTCCCTCCCTCCCGCGGCACCGTGCCATTTCTTTCTCCCCCGTACGTGCTCGCCCCTTCCCCTGGACCCTCCCTCTTTCCACGGCGAAGCGAGCGCTTACCTTTCCTCGACCGTGTTCCTGTCCTAACTGTCGCTTTGCATCCTTCTCCGCGTCGATTCCTATCCGTTTCCTCAACAAGCCGGCGATCCGGGGCCCTCTCTAAGCACCGGCCACCGGACCCAATCGATTTCCTTTATTAATTTACTCGTGGCTAAGTGGCCGTGGATAATTTGCCCCGTGGAATTATCCGCCAGACCGATCTCGGCGATCCCAGCGATCTCGCCGATCGAATTCGCCCGAGGGACCTGAAAAAACGGCCGGCGCGAAATCATCGACAGTCCTGAACGATAAGGGAACCAGATCCACGGGGCTATTTTTGACGCGACGGGGGCTACTTCGGCCTTATCGATGAGCGAGAGTCGCCGGTGCGCGCCGCAGGTCCCGATCGCGTCACGGATTTACGAGGCGTTGCTTAATCTCCGCCGAAAGAAATTGAATCCATTAAGTGGACGCTGTTGTTACGGATACGTATCCCCTTGCCGAATACATAAAGCAGTCTTTCGCTTGCGAAGTGTTTTCGGAACACAGGTCTCGCCACGATTATGTGACACCTTTGGAAGCCTCTAAATAACCAAAAGCAATCGCTGAGTACCTTCCATTCTTTACCATTTTCTTTACACTCTTCCTCCACCTCCATCCACTTTCTGTCTCATCCTAAGAACACCGCAGCGAGGACCTCATTTGGCGGCCTGACCTTCGAGGACATCGTTTGCACACCACTCAAAATTCCCTCGAGGACCATCCCATACTCGTTCAACCTACAATACCCGGAAGATGACGTGGGGGCAAATATTGGCCCGCTCCGAAATTCGCGAGAGCGCGGTCGGCGCGGCAGAAGAAGCGAAAGTCCCTCGGTTTGACGCGCCGTGTCTCAGAGTCAAAGGTCGAGAGCACCGAGAGACAAGGGACTTGCGAAACGGCCCCGCCGACTCGGTGACGTTCCGTCTTGTATAGCGAGCGCGGAGACACGAGGAGCCCGCTCAAACACGAGCCGGTTCCCGACCGTTGAATATAATGCGCGCATTATGTGGCCGCGTACCTATTTGGCGAAATTCAGCATCGGGCGGCGCTTTTGAGCCCCGTATACTCGCGAGGGTATCGCGGAAGGGCACGTACTCGCGCGCTCACCAACCAGGACAATGCTCCGGCTGTCTTCTCTTGGAGGACTCGTTCCTGCGCGTTCGGGACCGTCAGCGTGCCACTCTCGATCCTTTCGGAGCGTTATCGATCGTGATCGACGGGTACACCCGTGACTCGGCTTTCACGCAACGGCATCGCTGCGTGCCACGAATTCGTGGTACACTCGCGCGCCGCCGCCTCTCCATATACGTTTCGCGTCGCGACAGAGCAGCGTCGCCCTCCGCAGACCCTGGAACGCTGGGGAGATCCCCTATCTCGGGCAGGCCGAGTTCCTCCTCCGTATCGGCGTTACTAATGTCGTGGCTGTTGTGACAGCCACTGTACAGATCAACGGGGATTTTAGGCGCGCCGGAATTTCGGGCGGCAATAAAGCACTGCTGGAACATGTAATTACAGCTTGGACGGGTCACCATTTGTCTGCGGTGGTGAATGATTTCAATGTTCCGATTTGGAGTTCTGTGGGTGTTGTTTGTTTTATGTTGCCGAATGATAGTTCAGGGCTCGCAGTAGGGTGGAACTTATTTTTCAGCATCTGATTTGTTTTGCTCTGATCTCCTAGTATGGTTCCATTTTATAAAAAAATAATCACTGAAAAAGTTTATTGCAATCAGGAAAGGGACAACAGGAAAGAGTGCCGACCAGGCCTTAAAGTTTAACATTTTATTTCTTAAAAACGGTAAGACGTATCGAAATTTTGTTCAAGTGATATTATAAGAGCATTCAATTTTCTACAATTACTGTATATATAATTTTGTCGTGCTTCCAACCATTGTTTAGGTAATAGCGTCTGAATATAGAGACGTCCGCACTACGCTCGTACCACCTTTACGGTGTGCGGACCTCCCTATATGTAAACGCTATTATCCAAAAAAAATGGTTGGAAGCACGAACAAATTATATATACAGTAATTGTAGAAAATTGAATGTTCTTTTAATATTATTTGAACAAAATTTCGATAAGGTTTACCATTTTTGAGAAATTCTTTAAATTCAAACCATTCATGAATTCTAAAGTTTAAGACCTGGTCGGCATCCTTCCTGTTATCCGATTGCAATAAACTTATTCAACTATTGTTTTCTTATGAAATTGAATCATTCTACATAGGGGATGAGAGTACAGAAATACAAAAAAAATAAAGATCGAGTTCTGTTATCGAGTTCCAGATTTCAGTAAAAGTTCAAAGCTAGAAGATTCGCGTGAAACAATGTCAGTCACGTGTAGGCCAGCTGTGCCAGGTGGTGGTTTGAATAGTCAGCGTTGTTACACATATCGTCTAGGAAGCTCTCCTCGAAAGTCGACGGCACGGTGACCCTCTTATGTTCCAACCGTCGCCTCCATCATAAATTTGCACCTCTGTATTCCCCGATGAAACCACTGATAAACCATCTCGAAACGGTATGACATCGCAGTGAAACTGGCTCCGTTACACGCTCGTGTGCCTAATGGGACACCGAGGAAGCGGAAAACAGCGAGCGTTATTAAACCATTACCGCCCACCGATCGCCGCGACGGGGGTACGTAATTCACCACGGCAACGGTGACTATAATGGAATCACCGTACCCTAATAGGTTTAAATCCTCCGCCTGGACCGGTACCTCACGCACGACAAACTGTTATTAGCCGGTCGCGTGATTAATCAAACCTGATTCCACGTGAAAACGTGTTTCTCTAGTCGCCCGCGACGCTCAAGCTTTCTCAGTGTTTTCGCGCATACGAGATCGTGATGTATCTGCAGAACACGCGGCCAATGCGTACCGCGGAGATCGTGCGTGGACGACGCTTCACGATGATTGCGTTTTTCAGATCGAAGATAGCAATTAAGCATCCGATGACCGTCATTTTTGTACAGCACTGGCGCGCGTTATCCACTCTATCTGCGGTTGCGTTCACTTCCGTGGACCCGCGGCGAAGTCATTTTTTGTGACACTGACCTGCTGCGTCACTAGACGAATTAAATGACTGTGCCTTTGTTTTGCTCCGTGACGTGCCTGACGCACTTACCGATCCATGCGTATTCGTATATGGGGACTATCGCGGTTTGCGTCGTGGGTACTGGTGAAATGAGTTCGAGCAACGATGGGAAGTATCTGACAATGAGTAAAAGGCTGTTGGAACAAATGTAGGATTGCAAGTAACAGTAGTGCACCCAGAGAGAGCCAAGTGGCCCTGGCACCACCAAAGAAAAAGAAAGAAGGAGATTAATGTAACCACTACTGAAATAATAATAATAATAAAAGGAATGGTATAATAATAATAATAAAAGTAATAATAGTAATAATAGTAAATAATAATACAATAATAATATTAAAATGAAAATGAAATCTGGAATATATTTTTATAATCACCTAATGAGTTTTATTGAATTTGCATTAAAAGTATTTATATCCGTTCAACTCGGCTCCCCCAAGATTAAATCCCGAGTGCATCACTGACAAATAATGAGTGTGGATACCTACATAAAATATCTGGATAGAGTTAGAGCGTTGAAAAGTGAAGAAAGGAAAGGAAATAAAATTCGTGACATTCCCCTACACGGAAGTGGAAACTAGCATAAATTTATAAGAAAGTATTTATTCAAATACCAAGAGTGGGGAACAGAGTAACCAGAAAAGGAGGCATTGAAGACATCATTGCCCTCTTCGTTCCCCGATGGCGAACCTTGAACAGACTCAAAGGTCGCGATCCGGATTACTCGTCCCGTTTACATCCGTCTGTTTCGTGGCACGGAGGGCGAAAAAAAAGGGAACGTCGATTCGAGTGACAGACAAGCGTTCGACTGGACAGGATCGTTCTCGTCATCGGCGCCGATCCCCTCCGCGCAAACCCCCGTGGTCAAAGGCCACGAGGTAAGGTTTTGTTTAACGGTATCGTCCGTCCGTCCGCGATGCTAATACCGCTCGGTACACGATCATTACTCCGACGATTGGGACACTGATTGGCTCGTTACGTCACACGATCTCACGCTAATGATTCCAACAAGACACCGGATATCTCCGATCGGCTGGGTCGTTTCGGAGGAATGTGAACGGGTTCGCGCCCGACCCTCGGCCTTCCGTGGATCATGTGAGAAAACCGATCTGCTTATGTCGAATCGAGGCCAGCCCCGACATTAGATTCCGAAACGCAAGGTCGCGGCGCCCCTTGGACGCGCATTCAGTTGACACGTGAGTCTAATCATGCTCCTGGACAGCCTTGCAAACTTTATATTGCATAGCTATGTAGTTGGACTTCGAGATGAAAATGTTTTACTAGGGTAAACGCACCAATAAATGAACACTTAAGGCTAGTGAATGAACACTATTATGAAATTATGTTTGAAGCGGGATTGATTCCACGTGCTGTAAAAATTGTTTGGATAGGAAGCAAGAAATTAAACGATGTCTCTAATTAATTAGTTGCTTATTTTAATACCTTATTTTACTCATTTTAATAAAAGAATGGCCATTCACTAGTATGTACGTGTTCATTTATTGGTACATCCACCCGATTTAAAGTGTTTAAATGAAACAGAATACTTATTTTCTTTTATTTCTATTATTTAATGTCGCATCAACGACTTCTTTGGATATCTACAGTGGTGGATTTAAGGAAAAAGGCCCAGGTGGCAAAACGTCCTGGGACACCTTGTATATTCTTAATATATAAAGCAGAAAGCGTCTATATGTTTGCGTGTTTATCTATCGCCTGAAAACTTTCGAACGATAAACTCTGGTCTCGCAAAATGTGCCTCAGCTCATTATGCCCGACTAATATAAATGAATGTGACCATTTTCACAAAAAAAAACTAAAAAAATTGTTTTTTTATAAAATCACAATATAAATTTCGGGCGAAGCCAAATAGTAAAGCTAGTAGGTACCTACATATGCATATAACAGAAATACGAATAAATTAAAAAATTAGTTGAAAATAATGAGGAACAAAAAATATATAACGTTTCGATAAAATTATAATGTTTCTTGAAAGATGGGTCCCTCGGGGGCACTGAGCAGTGGTCCAGGCGGCAACTGCTTATCGGCCTCCCGTTAAATCCGCCACTGGTTATTTATTAATGTCCTAAAGTATGGTTTACAATTTATTGTACAGCTTGATGTGTTTTAGTTAATGCAGTACCTAGTCTCTGTACTGATCCTTTGTCGTTTAAATGGTCCTTTAGCCCGAGCCTTAAGTTGAATTTTTGTCTATAGGGGTAGTATTTCCTGCAGAGTAGGATCATGTGTTCCACTGACAGTTGTACTTTGCACAGATCCCAGAATGTGGATTCTCCTTAGTTGAAAAGGTACTAATACGTGATTTTTGTTTGTCCAATCGTGATTCTTGAAATTCCGATCTGATTGTGCTTCGTAGCGGGCGTGATATGAACGAAACATTATTTACCATAGCAATCCCGAGGCAGTTACCATTTACCCCTGCAAAACCCATCTTCCCAAGAGAAATACTCTCGCGAATGACAATAAAGCTCTCGCATCTGCTGTGTCGTCCAGCAATTCATTACTCTTCCCCCGCGACGGTGCCCCGAGTTCCTAAAACGTTCCACCAAACAACCGAACAATCCCTGGAATCCGTAGTCCCCCTTACGCGCGAAGTATTTCTCGATAATCGCGCGAACGGAAATTATGTTTCGCTAACGACGCGGTGTTCTTGCGAGCCGGAGCTCCCTCGGCCCTCTCGGAATCGTACCACGCCGCGCCGGCCGAGGAATTCGCCGCGCGTCACCGTGTCGCTATATTTCCCGACAATGAGTAGTAAAGCTCGGTGATATACGCGAAAAGGGGCCCGGGGGTGTCGGTTTTTGCGCGGGAGCGCGGCACGCTTTCGCGCCGCGCGAAACCAGAGGAAGAAAGGTTTCGAGGAAGACCGAAGGCGGGCGGGAGTGAAAAGGGAAGACGCGCTGCTACCCGGCGGTGAAAAAAAAATGACGGTTGTCCTGCAGCCATGGTAGTCTGCAAAAATGTTTCGCCGTGCAGGCAACCGCAGCAGCAACGACGAACGCATTTGAATACCGCCTGTCCTTGGCGAGTATTGTCTGCCTTCCTTCTTCTTCTCCTTCTTCTGCCTCCCTTCCCTCCAGCTTTTTTGCCTCCCCCTGGCGCCCCGCCGCCCCTCGATCTCCTTTCTCTTAACTCATTATACGAGTTCCCCGCGTAATACTCGCGTATGCACGTACGCGCGTATCGCGGCGCGTCCAGGGGGACCACGCGCCCTCTCTAAATTGCCGGTTCGAGCCACCGATTTCCACCTCCGGGGGTGCGGAGTCTCGTCTATATAGAAGGGATGCCGAGGAATGTCTAGCTTCTACGTTCCAGTTCGTGAGAGGACGGACGGAATGTCTCCGGTGCGATCGTATTCATCACCCTGGGAGAAAGATCGGTAGCCCCGATCTATAGGTCGAGTCGAATTTCTCGAAAACCAGCTCCAACTCGACAAGCCCCTCGAAGAGATACGACGGAAGCTTTCTGACCCCGAAACACCGTATTCGGTACGTGAAACCACGTCCAATTTATTGCCCGTTGCTGCAGGGAACGAAACAGCTTGTTTACGACGTCGAGATCACATTGGGACAGACCATTACCCTAAACGCTGTAAATATCGCGAAAGAAAGGTGACCGTGCTCGTCGATACGTTCACCGAGAAGTGTTCAATTTAGTGTAATTGCGGCTCGTAATTGGCCCGCGATTTTCCAACCTCCTCGCCGCGGTGCGATCACGCGGCGAAACAGCGGTTAAGCTGTAATTTTACGGCGCCTGTGGCGAGCGTCTAATCACGGTAGATGCTTAGAAACGATCGTTCGGATTCGATTTGTGGAAGCGTCGGGCACCGCGGGAGACAAAGTTGCGCGAGTGCGTTTCCACCGCGGCAACGTGTAATTAGCGCGAATGTAAATAAGGGAATTATAATTTAGAAGCGGCGGCGCGCGGCCGCTCCTCCTGCTTAACGAGTCGCCGCGCGAAGCCTTTTTGCGCGGCGGCCCGCGTTTTCATGTTACGCGCTCGCGCGCAGGAGGGTGGAGAGCAGAAGATGGAGTAACAGTGGGCGTGCATATATTTGCTGTCAAACTATGAATCCGAGGCCTCTTTTATCGCGGCAAGTCCTGTAATTACACGGACCGGGTCACGCTCGTGTGGAGCACGATCTTAACGCTTCCGAGCTTTTCGCGCGCACTGGGTTTAGTTGGTTCGAACAGCACTGGGTGTAATGTTATGATGGGATACTTGGAGCAAATGTAAAAATGGTAATTTTTATATTATATCGCCGAATCTCGATAACTCGAAAATCTCGATTAGTCTAAAAATTTCTTCATTCCCTTCTGCTCTGCTGTATACACCTCTACAACTTGAAATAAAACTTACTTAACGCGAACTATATTTTGCACCTCTACAACTCAAATTTAGAAGAGCACCAACTTCTATAAGTCGAGGTTTACTTCTATCATATATGTATTACGAAATTTCGCAGAATGATCTGAAAATATTGTGGAAAATGTTTTCTCTGCATTATTCACGATTGAAATGAAAATGCTATTGATTTACAATATACTAAGTAGAAGACTAGCACAAAATTAAATCACAATTTTTTTAATATGTATATTTTTAATATGTTATAATTATTTGTATATATGTAGGTTTGTATGTAGTAAATACATAAATTGTAGGTATATTTGGTTATAGGTATACAATAAATAATTGACCTTTAAAACTTGAATTTGTCTGGCTTTACACATTCACAAGTCGAAAAATTAAGTCAAAAAGTCAGTCTCCCTAAGTCAAAATTTCGTTTGTTGAACCTCTCTTATTCGAAAACTCGATAAGCCGAAATCTGTATAATTCGAAGATTATTTCCCTTCCCTTGAGATTCGAGTTATCGAGGTTTGACTATATAGCAAAATGTTACGAAAACAGGCCAACGGTCAATGATCCCCCAATTCAGATGTGTCTAAACGAGCATTTAAATTTACTCGTTTATGTTATATATAATTTATATCTACCTACCCCACAAAATAACACACGTGTTCCGTTCAAATTTTCTAGATTTGTAAAGTGTTCCATCGTATTAAGTCAAAGTGTAGGAAACGCTGGTATCCAGTAATAAAGCCTCCGTACTTTGCACATTGCACATTGTTACATTAACAACCGTTGTTTCTCAAAATGTGTTAAAGCTCGACCAACAGGCCCACTTTCATCCAACGGTCACTACATATCCAAACCAAATCTGAACCACAGCTAAAGAAACTCTAATACACAATTCAAATGTGCCGCCAAGGTCGCGCACGGAGTGTATCCCGATATGCAAAGGAGAGAAAGTCGGGACTCGATTTCATCCGGCTTAACCTTCCAGATATACATTCAGATATCGTAGCTGAACCTCAGCAACCTTAAAGCCTACAGGTTTACTTTTTCCGCCGATACCAGAGAGCAAAGTTAGAGCTCCGTCCGACCACTACTTCCCATCCGCCTGGCGTTAACTTGCCCGTGGCCTCTAGCCTCCGCGAGGCCCAAGGGAACTCCACCTCGAGGGAGCGAAAAGGAGCATCGCGACCATCGGTGAATCCACGGTCACGGCCGTGGAAGCGCCTCGCGACAGATAAACCCGTGATAATCGTGCCGCGGCGCGCACGCACGCTCGTACACGGTGCCGCGGAATGGAAGCGTAAACGCGGAACAATATGCGTACCTACTCCTCTCGGATGGAAGGAGCCTCGCTACCGGCGCAGCCAGGCAGTTACAACGACACTCTATGTAAGCACGAGCACGTAGCCGACATACATAGATTTCCGTGCGCGTTACATGCGCCGTGGGTGCACCGCGTGTGCAAACGTAACGCAGCGCAACGCGGCACGATATAAACATACGTGTTTTATGGCCACCGCCGGTGGAACCGCGGTGCATGACGCGCGTACACCTTCGCCCGCGTATTGTGTACACGTGTACGCGTGTGCGCGTGCTTCTTGATCGTTGACCAGCTTGCCCCCGGGGCAACCGTAAGCAACTCTACGTGGGCTCGTTATGGTTTCTCCGGCTCGATAATGTTCGATTGAAATGATCCCGCCGTGAAATACGTACCAATCATACTTGCACGATACAAACGGTGGTATGCGCATAGCGAGGCAGCTGGGTAAGCCTGTCTACGGAGCCGCGCTGTGTTCGGGGATTGAGACTTCAGGCGGTCTAGGATAGAGGGATACCCTTATGACGGTTTGATGTTTATGTCACGCTTACCGTTCCACTAGGAAATTCCTCGATGGGCTGTATGGAAAGATAGGGGTGCTTTTATGGAGGATTGTGTCTCGTGAGAGTTACTTTCGATTGCGGCACGGTGGGAAGGCTGTGGCGGGCTTAGGTAATAGCGAGGGTGGGAATTGAAAAATTTTGAATAGTCCTGGGGTGTTTCTTTAACACGTTGCGTCCGGGTGACGTGTACGGTCACGTCATGGGATTCTTGGGCCCGGTCCCAATAAATGTGGAAGGTGAAGAAGAATTTTTCAGGTACCGAATTTTCCTTTTGCATACGCATTCAGTACGAATGTGTTCATCGGCGTGTGCATGTCGTTACAAATTTGCAATTTTTTTCACCATGGTGCAGCTGTTTCTTGTATTTAGGTGAAGGTCAACTATTTTTGGTGCCGGACGCAACGTGTTAAGGGAGAACTTACTTAAGAGTGTAATTGACAGAAATCAAGGTTCTTTTGGGGAATTTTTTGTAAGGTAATTGTACATGCAATGTTTTTAAAACTTTCCGGCTTTCCGAATTTTTTTTTTATTTAAAAATAACCTCCTTAAGGAAGGTCCTACCTTAGACGCATGAAAATCATAGGTTTTGTTTAACACTTTTTTTCTTTGAAATAAGGAACTCGATAGAAGATCTGATTAATGGCATTTGCTATACATGAATGATACGTACGATCATTGTACGATGATTTTCAAACGTCCAAGGTGGCATCCTCCTTTAATCCGCTGTGAGCACACTGGGTCATTTATGTTCGGGTGAATTGCTTCTTTTCTTAAACTTCCTTCCGAATTTTTATTTTTCCTAATTAATTCTTTATACATTTGACTCCATGAACGATTGTATATTACAGTAGAAATTTGAATAAGTATGTCATCATTTTTTTAAATTTTTTGTAAGTCAAGAACAGTTAAAAAAAACAGCCATGGACATAACCGACCCAGCGTGCCCACGGAAGGTGCAAAAATAAGTGTGCTCACGGCGGATTAACTCCTGCTCCACGAACACTATCAATTTTTAGCCCAAGCTACTCCCATTTGTGTTTCAGTCCACTTTCAAATCCCTGTTCCAACACTTTCAGTTGAATATTAAGCTGCGTTTAGACCAAACGAGCGAATGTTCGTTCGCCCTACACATCGACCAAATTCAAGTATAAAGTTGCAAGTGAAGATTGCCGTTTACACTAAATGAACACGAATTTTGTCGATGTGTGGGGCGAACGAGCATTCGTTCGTTTGGTCTAAACGCAGCTTAAATCAAACTTCTGTTTAGGTTGAAGTGAGCTCGAAGCCAACGAAACAAAAGTCACTTAGGACACTTATCCAGGATGTTAACTATCGCGGGATGGACATCCATTAGAGCAAGAAGCTGAGCCTCCATCTCGAAGGTTGACTCTCTGTCCTTATAAAATATTCATTACGCTCTGGTACTTTCAGGTCATTGGGGCTGCGGCTAGAAACGCGACTTGTTGGCGGCTCTCTCACGGTGGAATTCGATCTGGCGCTATGTTGATTAAGTGGATGACAAGTGATTGCCCTGCTGGCTCACGCTTCGCTGTGTGTTTCTGGAATAACTACAATCCGGTCGTGATCCCGCGCAGCCGGAATAAACACGAGTACAGGAAGCACCGGTTTCTATGCTGATAGTAAAAATTCTTGCCGGGGTTACACGAGCGTGAAAGTGACGCTGGTTGAACATGCAGAGATGCTCTGATTCATGGAACGAAATCATCGAATTCCAGTCGCCTCAGGTATTTGCACAACGTGAAAACGAGGGAAAGTGGAATTCGATTGGAATAAATCCCGCTACGTTCGGTGCACCGATATCTTTTCACTCACTGACAGCTCTTGTCACGGCATCTTTATTAACCACATTTACAGATCCTAAATTCGCAATCAATATAGGTATATTATATCAAATATTGCTACTTTAAATAACTGACGCAATCTAATTATAATAGCTTGTGCTTTTAAGTAAGTATAGTTTCTCTTAATCACAATCTTCACACGTTCTCTTAATCACAAATTGGTAACACGGGGTGCACTGCACCCAACGGGAACTTTTGACTTACCCTTATCGTATTTTTAAACTTTTTAACTGTTCAGTGATAATTTTACATTCGTAATGCTCTAATAGTCTTTTTCTAGAAATGTAAATTTTGATATGTTATAATTTGTATTTGAAAAAATAGTTATGAATAAAAGCAATCTTTTCTTATTACAATTCACCAAATTTTTAAATTTTATTATTTAAAATTTTTTTTAAATATAATTTCGACCGTAATAATTAGTATATCTGATTTCGGCGCACAAATTGACCGAACCTGTGCGCCGAAATCAGTTTTATTATTTAACTCTAAAAATTTACAGAATTACTGGCAAATATATATCCGGGGGCGCGACGCACCCCGTGTGATCACGAAGGGTTACAAAAGGCAAAAAAATGCAGTACTCGACAGCGCCACACCTCGCCAGTATCGAAAACGAGTTAATTGGCGATGAACGATCGCGGAATAAATTTCGAAATCGCTGAGGGAGACGCTCACGCGAAAAGGCCGTAACGAATGACGACCCTTTGCGCGGAGTTAAAACGACGAAGCGGACGCGGATGATCGAACGTCGGCTGATCATTGGACGTGTAATACATCGTGTAAAGGGCACGCGAACGGCCGGCGATCGTTCGTAAACGCTCATTCGCGAAAATGATACGTGGGCAGGGGCGAAACCGAGGAGCAGGGGCGGATGGGGCAGGACGCGAGGGCGATCCCCGATCGCGAGGCAACGATTTGTTTAGGTAGAATTACGCCGTGACCTCGGCCCCCCCGAGGTCGAACCGGAAACACGCTGGTATAGTTCCCGTGCCCGCGGTCGACGAATTGCACACCTCGCCGAAGACTAATAACGCCTCTTCGTCCCGGGGCCCCTAGCGAATAACTATATAAACAACTCCCACAACGTACTATTTGCCTGGGATATCGAGGATGATGCGCAAGATGTATCGTTACACGTGGCGCGCATTCTAAAACACCCCACGCCCGTAATTGCCTCGCTAAGAGCGATTTATTAATGATCGGAGCCCTCGTACGTGGTACGGCCAGCGACGTAACCAGCCCGACGATCGATAATCGGCGCCGGGCCGAGCCCGCGGAGCTCGTTGAATTGCTTAATTACGACAAGAAACGCCGGCAACACAGTTATACGGGCGCGATTTCTCTGTAATCCCTCGGAAATTGCTGTAACGGCGGCCATGGTGTATCGCGCTCAACCTGGGCCCCGGCGGCTGGTCGAATAATTGCGGCCGGTTATTTTTAATTGAATTACACGGATGTTAACCGGCTCTGTCCGTTGAATAACAGTGCCGCAAAAGGTGTTCCGTGATGCAAGCCCCCGTCGTGGCTCGCCTTTAAGTTCAGCCCTGTGCTCCGACCTCGCTGGAATATAATCGACCGGTGTGCTCCATTTCCCGCGAGATCGCGCCGATGGGACCGAGCGGGACCGTAGGAAGGGCGAGTGGAAGTGACGAACGAGGAGCCGCGAGAGCTGCTGGGATCCTTTTACACGGGAGATAGGTACTCGGCTGGCAACGGTGCGCCGAGCGCTGCTACGGTATGGTATGGGTGGAGCGGGGTTCACGAGGTCGGGTCAACACGGAGGACTCTAATGTCTAATGCAACGACTATCAGGCGAGGCTCTCGAACGCTGGAAACGAGAAGATCGGGAACGCGAGGGCGCCGAGAGGAGAGGTCACGAGGCGGTTTCTCGCGAGGACTGAATCTTGCGGGAATTTCCAAGGGCGGGGGTGAAGCTGCTAGGTTTCTACGAAAGAGATTGATAACTGTTCCCTGGGTGCACTCGAATTTAAATTAATTCGTGATCCGTGGGATTAAGGGGTCGTTCGGTGTCTACTTACAAGGGACGTTCGGTAACCTGCAAATTAAAAAAATTATGCAACTCGGTGTGCAAGTAGAGTAGTTCATTCATAACGCCACCCTATTTTTTATTATTATTATTATCGACGGGAAAACCCTTTAAAATACAAAGTATAAACAGATAAGTATGATAAATAAAATAAAATAAAATAAAACGGTCGGCATGCAGCAACAATTTCGCAACAACAATGGTAATACGATATAATGCAATTTTTGGGGTTTTTTAATGCAATTTCTCGCTCAAATGGTGGGGTAAAACGGAACATCCACTCGACGACAGTGTAAACGTACAAAATGACGTTCTTTTTCGCCTGCCAAGTAGGCATGAGCCCTTAAGGGGTTATACCTAATCAGGAGGCCGAAAAAAGCGAATGTTTGCGATTTTTTTTTGAAAAAGCGGAAGCATATATTTTCACAGAACTTTTTGCACTTTAAAGAGTAACATTTAAAGAACATTTGGTAATTTTTTTGTAGAAAAATATTTAACGTTTATAATAAAAATACAACGACATCCAAGAAGCCTTTTTAAAAACGGTGAGCACGATATCTCAAAAACTACTGCACCAATGTTTCTCATACTTTGTGGGATTATTTTTTATATAAAAATCTATCGACTATCGTTCGCATTTTTTTTAATGTATATTTTCGATTTTATCAACGAAAAATTGCCGCGCGAAAATCAGGTCCTTCAAACTTTAAATAGCCGCCATTTTATTTTAAATTAATATTTCGAAAATCCCCCGCCGTCAATCGAAAGATACATTAATATACTAACGAAATCTTTTTTGTCTTTTATTTTAGATAATCTGATTCCGAATTGCAGTGGTCACCGCAAAACAACTTTTTAAAAAGGCTTCTTGGATATCGATTGGAATTTTATTATAAACGTAAATATTTTTTTACGAAAAAATTACCAAATCTTCTTTAGATGTTGCTCTTTTAAGCGCAAAAAGTTCTGTAAAAATAGATACTTCTGTTTTTCCAAAAAAAATTCACAAATATTCGCCTCTTTTCGGCCCCATGTCTAGATATAACCCTTTAAATGAATTGAGGGATCTCCCTAAGACTCGCAAAATTTATTCACCCTGCGCCATATTGTCCGCGCGTAACAAGCCGTACAGAGAGCATTGTCTAGAATAGGGAATAAAAAGATTTGTAGTTGAAACGAAGCCGCCGCATTTACAGATGCTTGCTATTTCCTTAAACCTTTCGTTTGCCTCTCTTTGCCACATTTCTATGTACTTCAAAGGTCACAGCAGCCGAACGAATCTTATTAGATTCTAATTGCTAGTACCTGCGCCTAGTCCTCTTACCTTTTCATTCAGTCCCCGCGATTACATTGAAATCTTTATCAATGCGTGAGTACGCTGCACAGGAGGAAGGGGCCTGCTCATAATCATACAGCGTGTACACTAATACGCACAAAAGCTTCGGGGCTCGCCTGTCATAGCAGTAACGTAAGAAAAATCCTATTTCCCATTGTAATGGGGTTCCCGTTAAGCCGATTGCCGCGCTGATTAGACGCCGGTATAAAATGACAAGCTGGAGTAATTAGGATTGGTATAATGTGACGTATCTCCAATCGCGAATCTCCCCTTGGAACGTCTCGGGTTCTTCATTACCCAATTGTAGATACGGTTTCATATGAAAACGCGGCGTACCTACTTAATACTGAACGAGCAACGCAACCATTACAATCTAATACCGCAAGGCCGTGCGTCCTGCATCGGCGTAACGCAATTGCGATTCGACCAAAACACGATAGGTTTTCTTTAAATAATTAACAAAAATGACGTTGTATTGGCGGGAATCAAAACCTTGCGAATAATGGGAAAAAAATGAAATAAAACCTAAACACTTCTCCACTTTAATTTCCAGCTACGAAAGGTTTTTGATTTAGAATTTAAATTATAACAGAAAATATCCTCCTCTTTCCCATCGGCGACCAACGTGAACCACGCGCACGTCTCAGCTAAGGTTACCCACCGAAATCGTTTAAACGTAAAGTTTCCCAGGAGAAACGCTTCTGCCGACTACCGCTAGCCCACACGAAACATCAAAGCGCGAAGCGTCCAGATGGTAGCTTAAACACGGTGTTTAGAGAGGCGGGCGCTAGAAAGTTTACGAACGTGTCCGCAATTTGTTCCTCGGATAATAACCATCGCGGCGCGCGAGTATTGACTCTCATGCGCATTCGATTATCTTTACGTAAGTAACGCCGCACCATCTATCCGCGGAGGGATTGCGAAACGGAAGGGTAATTCGAAGTTACTCGAGCGTCCACTGCGAAATTAATAGACGAGTAAACAACGATATCCTCGTAGCGGTTCCTTCAGAAAATTGGCGGTGCATCAGGAGCCAGCGATTTACAGCCTCCCGCCGAGGTTCCGCCGGTGCACGAGTTCAAGACGAATTCCCGTCCCGTTGGCCGATCAAGCTCCGCGGACCGTGGCGCCACGCTGGACCCGCTCTTAATAGTTTCCCCTTGGAGGGAGCCTTTGACCCGGGGCCCGGCAATAAATCGCGTCGCGGGACTTATCGGAGTGGAATACATATTTGCTCGCGGCCGCGAGTTGGTCCCCGCTGGCGAGGGAAAACCGGCAGGGAAAGGAAGGAAAAGGGAGGAAGAGGCGAAACGATCGAGAATTGAGAGCCGGGTTTGCCGACCGGAGCGCTCACTGACCCCTGACGGCTCCGGCCGAAGCGGACGTCACGAGAAACCTTTACCTTCGTTACCGTGCTAGTATTTAAGGATCTTCCTTGGCGTGCCGTACATACGGCTATGCAGGCATTTAGATCTTTATCCGATCCTCCCCGTCAGGAGTGAGTACTCCAGTGAACCTGAAACCTCCTCGAGAGCCATTATCGGTTCCCGTGGTACTCGCTGCCCGCTGAATTGCCTGTGAAATTCCGCTTCTCCCCGCGGTAAGTGTGCCGTAATAGGAACGACCCGGGCAGATGATACTGCGTTGGGATACACACGGTGTCCCAGAAACGAGTGGTCTCGACTAGGTATTCAGAATCTATTTCACTGACCCCGGGGTCACCGGTCACTCAGCAGGTAGCTGTAGCTGCTTCGATAGAAATGTCCCTAGCAACTCATCAACGTCACAGCGGCTCCCTTCCTTCATTGCCCTTCGTTCTCCTATTGGCGCGGCGATTGAAAAGAAACCGTACGCCATTAACCATCAATGATTTCCCCCGTGTAATCGTCCGTTGGAAAGGTACATCGTAATTATTCGAATTCGCGTGTAATGTTGCCAAGCGACGACAGGCCGGGACGTCGGGACACGGTGGACATGCTCCTTCGGTCGTTGAGTTTGCGCCTTTAATCGGGGCCCCGGTGGTTCCGAGCCAGTTTGTCCGTTATCTCGACTCATCACTTTCCTTTGAAGACCACCGAAACGATGCGCGCGCGCGAGCGAGTCGAGAGGCAGGGGGACGGTTCTCGATGTTATTTATCAAGGCCCGCTCTTCCCTGACGTTTCTCGCGATCGGATCGCCGCTGATAACGGTACACCACCGCGCAGCACGCACAAGTACGTACAAGCGCGTTGTTTAACGCGTATCTTGCTGGCTTTCGTTTCTCCGCGAAGGACAAGCGGGGGGCGCGATTCGATAAACCCGGCCGCGGATGTAATTCACCTCGGGCCAGCGTTACTTAGCGCAACGAGTAATCACGGGAAATTGCCGTAAGGATAGTGTAACGTTTCAGTTAAATGTCAAGGATAGTTCGGATTCGTTCCTCGTGTCGTTTCGCGTCGCGGTATCGGGAAAATCGGGCCCTTTATGGCACTCGCGGGGCAGCGGTTGCGCCAGGGCGTTTCGTCACTCGGCGTGCATAAAATTGGAGCCTCTGCGCCTTGATTCTGCATGGTCGAGGGAATAAAGTCGTGCAATGGATAGCGTGGGCGTTCAATAAAGTAAATAAACATGTTCCAGTTATCACGGTATGTAGTAGGTAAATGTTAGATCGGTGGTTGTCAGGCGGTGTCGTAACGCGGTGTTTGCTTTAGGTCGATTAGAATAATAGCGGAGCGGCGAGCGCGGAATTAATCCTGCGAGAGAATCTTTCCTTGAAACTTTGGATTCAGAAAATACCTAATATTCTTTCGGACAGAGTAATCCTTGTACTACTTACAATTAGTGCTACTAAAGGGTCACTGAAAACTTTACGTAGGTATCAGCGGACAACAGTTATCATTTTTTCGATCCACTCTTTTTCTATTAGTTTTCAACACCAACTCAAATGTGCAGTATGTGCACCATATAGGTACATATTCTGATAGAGAATTAAAAGATATATAAAACTCAGTTAAAGTGGAATTTATTTAATTAACAAACAAAAACCCTGTATAACATTAACCCTTTTGCTGCGTATTTAAATTTTCGGACGATTCTTGACAAGTATCAATTTTAATTTTCAGCTTTTCGTTTTTTTGGAGAACATTGCTGAATATCACAGTACAATAGAATACATT
This sequence comes from Andrena minutula, assembly GCA_929113495.1. Lineage (NCBI taxonomy): Eukaryota > Metazoa > Arthropoda > Insecta > Hymenoptera > Andrenidae > Andrena > Andrena minutula. Next base: position 71,474,556 of record OV815993.1, on the reverse strand, counting down.
TTTTTAATGCGTGGACTATAGCTGAACTCCGCAGCGAAAGGGTTAAACAAGATAACACAATTTTAAAGCCAACAAAAAGATACCACTTTTGAATAGTAATAAAAATCTATTATTTTGCAGTGGCACCTTTTGCTTTTAGGACGGTCTAAAAAGTTACCAAAAGTTACCACTCCGTTACTGGTTCCAAAAATGTGTCGTCCCGTTCAATGCCATATAAAACTTTTGTTTGTTAATTAAATAGATTCATCTTTAACTGAATTTTAAACAGCTTTAAATTCTGCATCAGAATATGCGTATTAAACACATATAAAAAAATAACAAAAATAAAACAAATCAAGGAAATGGTAACACTTTTGTTGTGTGAACGGACTCCAGTTTCCTATTCCAAATAAACCTTTGGAATTCTTGTTGGAACGTGTCCGATACCAAAGCTGAAGCTCTCTCGATACATTCGTCCGAACATATTCCCCTTTGGTTTTCGTCGAAGATGAGAGATGTAATACCTCCATTGACTCTCGCGCCTCCACCGGAGGAATAGCTGTTAAAGCTTCTATTCAAGCTGGAGAACAGCCGAAGAGCGTTATGCATCATTTATTCAGGGTAGGAAGAGCCTGACGCCGCGCATGTTTCCCCCGGAGGCCTGGCCTACGGAATGACATCGGTTGTGGGACGTTGGTTCGCGAGACCGCGATAGAGTCGTGTCAAGGGCAGAAACCTGAGAATTGCATGCCATTTATCACGGCTAGTACCGACGTGTTCTTAAGTGGAGACCATTGTTCGAATACTTCGATGTAGATATCCAGCCACGGCACATCGATTTCCACGATGGAAAAACGCGTCAGCACCGACGCCGCGTGCCGGACTGTATCATTAATGTCTCCTCGAAGGAGCGAAGGGGGATGAAAAAGGACGAGAGGGACGAAAAAGGCAGGAGGCGCGCGAAGCTCATTGTACGCGACGAGGGTACAAGTTTGAGCGACGTAGAATTTAATCGCGCTTTCTAACCGGACGCCGAGCCGATAGAAATCGAACGTAACCGGGCGACACTTCCGGACTGGGCCGATCGAGCGGCGAGCGCTCGATCAACGTCAGGAACGGATTCATGCAGATCTGTAACTCGATTGCATAAGCTAATGATAGACAGGGGTTGAGCATTTATAGATTATTTCGATGGGTTGCCAGCCGGAAGATCCCAGAGGCGGATAGCGAGGTGCCAAGTTTCATAAGCACGTCCTTGCTTATCGCTTATCCGCATCGGCCCGCAACCACGCGCGTCCGTGTACAGCTGGTGCACGGTTACCAGTACACACAATGAGCCACGATGGAAACCGTCTAAACGGCTTATCAGCCTGCATCGGATAATATCGGTGCCTGAACCTGAACGTAATGGTTATGAGTAATAGCAGGGAGATCGTGGCGGCGGGGTCGGATCCGTTGAACCGTACACGGAATATGAGATTCAGATACAGGTACCAGCCGAACCTGGCCCCTTACCCCGTTACGCATTATCCGCCACGGCTCACCGTTTTCTGCCACCGATTTGTCTATTGTGCCCGGCGCGACACAATTTCGAATTTGTTCCGCGGCGAAACGCGAAATCGCGGGACAATGGCTTGTAACTGGTTATGCAAGGATCGATGGTCCAGTTGCACCGGCAGATACAGGTTTGGCCAATGATACGTCGATGTTCTGATAATCGCGGGGACACGCAGGGGGAGCTGACCGATACGATCGTTGGAACGGGATTCGAGGCTGCATGCATCGTTCGTTGAACTATCGAACGGGTTCCGAAATATTAGTGCACGGATTGCAAGTGTCTCTCGAGTTTTTTTTAGGATTTTTTGAGTCTGATTAGGGAAATAGGCTGTGTACAGCAAGGTTCAAAGGTTGGCGCAGTAGATAGTTACACTTCAAGAAACATTTGAAAGATTCTGTTTTGGAAAAAGTGTGTATGTGAATGGTAGGGTTTCTATATGGAATAGGGATGGATCGATACAAATAAATACAAGTAGGAATAGGGTAAAGAACCCAATTACTGACACCTAACCAATTACTGTCACCTTAAGCTGTTTTAGTTAAAATAACGAATAAACAAACTATAGAATATAATCTGTAGTATAGATTATAGGTTGAAATACATAATTCTTTTTGTGTATCACTTTACAACGTTTATTTATTCGTCATTTTAAGTAAAATAGCTTAAGGTGACAGTAATTGGTTAGGTGTCAGTAATTGGGTCAGGGTACCCTATACTCGATACTTTCGTTTCGATACCAAGTACTATTAGTATCGATACCTATGGTTGCCACGCCAGCTTGGTATCGGGCAAAAGTATTCGTATCGAATGGGGCGCGTATCGACATTCGAAATAAGCTTTTCCTCTTACCATATTCGACCATAATTCAATGTTACATAATTCTGTTACATAATATTTTATGCCATTGCAATTTATATTTTTTGTCACGTGTTATGTTATATGCATATGTTTATGATTAAGTATCTTGTAATTACTTATCATTAGTATTTATAATTCCTCGTATACATTATTCGCGATACTTCATCTACTTACACTTTTCCTGAACTGTTCTTTCCACATCTTTAAGAACGGATGGATTGGAATCCTTCTGATAAGGAAGGATTTAATAATCTATATAAATAAAAATGTAAATGTTCGTTTGTTCACAATCTTAAATAATCAATATAAAACCGACTTCAGAAAAATAAAAATGCACTGGAAAGTGAAAAATATGTTTTTTCCTTATTTAATCAATGACTCTCAATTTTTTTATGTCCGCGCCTCATCATTTGCAATGTGTAAATCTGGCAACGATTTAAAAAAATGAGAGTCACAGATTAAATAAGGAAAAAACATGTTTTTCACTTTTCAGTGCATTTTTATATTTTTGAAGTCCGATTTACTTTTTTTCAAAATTTTTTATTTTTTACTTCTTTGTGTTATTTGAGTTGTATGACTACATTTGTTTTAAAATATATGGGCAGCCTACAAAAGGATCTTCTCATAAAAAAGTTTGCTAAAATTGAAATATTCCAATAACAATGAAACAGATTTCTTATTTTTGGTGTAACTTCAAAACTACTGAACCGATTTTGACCATTCTTTCTCCACGATCTAAGTTGCTTGAAGTTAAACTAAATGCAATAAGTTTCACTAAAATCGGTCCAGTGGTTACGGAGAAATTCGCGGACAAACATAATAAATACTAACATACATACAAACACATCGAACTGAGGACTTCTTTCCTTTTGAAGTTGGTTAAACAGAAGTCATCGATTTGGTATATCAATGAAAAAGATCATTGTATTTATTATAATTCGATGCAAGTAGGTATCGATAGGTACTTCTATTCCCATACCGAGTACCTATGTATCGATACTTTCATTCGATAAAAGTAATGAGTAAACGTATCGATACCTCTCCATCCCTAACACGGAGGAGATATTCTCAATTCAACCCGTCCAACTTCCGTTCCTAAAGTGTATCGACGATGGACAGGCATCCTCAAGGAACTGAACCGATCGGAAATTACAGCAGCACTCCACCACACGGAAATTCAACATTAACGATAAACGTTTCAACTATTTTTAACTCTGGACCGCCGAAGCCCGACCCAGCTGCTCGTCTTACACTCGCCAATTCCAAGCTCATTAGCATGATTTACATAAACGGAAGCTCCATTAAGCGAGCCTAACGGTCAATCGGGACCTGCCTTACTTTTCCCTAATCGCGGGACGCTGGAGTGGTTCGACCGGCGGCCTCACCTGCGTGTCCGATTTCTCACGTTCCCATCGATAAGGCCGCGTTAATATATGTACAGGGTGTGATTCCACTCGGGACAAGTGTACTCGCTGGTTCGATGATTCGCGTGACCTCGGGCTGAAGAAATAAAATCCCGTAGTGCGTGAGAAAGCGCGCGAAAGAAAGTGCAGAGGGAATTTATAGCCGTGGCTAGGAGGACTGACAAGCGTAAAAACGCCTTTATTACGTCCGAGAGCGGCCAGCCCCGACGATTATGCGCGTCTAACGCGGCTTAAGTCTTCCAGCTGAAATTTACACAGTGGAGGAACGAGAGATTCTTCGAAAAGCGTAGCGCGCGCTTATAGAAGCCGAGGGAACTCTTCTTCGAGCGAACGACTGGATTAAGCCAGACTTAACTAGCGTTAAGCGAAACCAATGGCAAGATTGTTGTTGCATAGCTGAATCGTTATTCAAGAAACTGGTATCGTTGCTAGATTCTCTATGGAGGCCGACAGCTGCGCCATTTCAACTTTTATCACTATCCACGAGAAACATACGCCGTGGATGAACAGAAACGTATTTGTACAGATTATTGTCCGATCGGAATGCACTCGCAACTGAGCGGGGTAAAGTTTCCGCGTGAAATACTGCACGGGGTGTACCGAGAGGATTTCAAGACTTTGACGTTCAGCCATATTTATTTCGGCAGGGAGCCGTGCACCTCTGGCCGCTCCTCATTAGCCCGGCGCTGGTACCTCCGAAGCCACGCTACTTTTCAATTACCACACCTTCGAATTATCACATTTAAATTCAGCAGCAACGAGCCCGCAAATCCCTTATCAGCGATGGGACGCGTACGTCCTGGGCAGCGGCTGAATAAATACCGGCCGCGTTCGGAGGCGACATTGTCGAAAACCGCTCGGAGGATGCAGATAAGGTCAGGCTTTATCGGGTGCATCGATACGGCCAATAAATATGCGCGTATGAGCTTGATTGGAGAAGCGCGGCGGCGATCGGCCGGCGAGATGGCCAGACGAACGAGCAAAGGGGAAAAGAGGCCGTGAGGAGGGTGGAAGGGCCTCGAGAGAGAAGGCGATTCATTAGTCGTACAACACGGAAGTGTTCGAACCGCACGGTTTCTCGACGTGTGTCGGGTCGTCCTGCGCTCGCCTGTGTGCGCTGCGCTGGCCAGCGAGCGCGGTCCTGCGTCGCTCCGGCCTGTGAGTGTGTGCGCCAAGAAGGCGGAGAAGCTGCAGGGCCCAAAGTCGCCGGTTCGTGGCCCTCCACGAGGGCCTTATTATGCGCGACGGGGGCCCGAGAACGAGCGAACTCGACGTTTCGGTCGATCCGGCTCAACATTAAAACGCGGAATATATTGCGGTAATTCTTTCTGTTCGATCTTCCCGGCCGAACTGCCTTCCTCTGTACCTCTGTGCGCTCTTCCTCTTTCCTTAAACGGAGTGCACGGGGGGTGGGGATGAAGTCGGGGTACTATAGGGGAAGGGGAAGCTTGACGCAAAAATGAGGGGAAACTGTAGTACAAATGTGTCTTTTGTTCGAGGCGTTGTTTCGATAGAAGTCTTATAAAATAGAATTTTAATTCTGCGGACGATAATCTTCACTTTCTTCTTTTGTTTGTGAGATGTGTCGTTAGACTTCACAATTATAGAATTAACTTTCATTTTAATTTTTTTCGTTCTTAAAAGCTAAAAAGCCAACCTGAATTTGCTACTGCCTCGATACCAGCGCGAGCTTTCTAGTGTGAGTCAAGACTTTCGAATAGCTGCTTTAATACTGACCCCGCCGCCCCCCGCAGTCACGATAGGATTTATGCCATCTATAATTTATCGGGGCGCGTTTTATTACAACCCAGAATTTCGTTCGTAGCGAACTCGCGACTGCGCGCAGCTCGATCAGCGCGCGAGATTAATAAGAACATTAGAGGATCCCCACCCTGGTCCGGGGCTGAATTTATTCCGAACACGGCTGTTATTAATTCCCCGCGTTCTTTGGGAGAAATGTCGGTTGTCCTTCCAGCCAACTTGTTACAGCGTTGTACCAATTTACGATGTCCTCTCGCCCGTGTTCGCTATCGTGAATCGTTTATCGGATGTCCCGGTGGTGGAATAGTTCCCTTGTGTCGCGGTAAATCATCGGGCCCACACGAAGTTTCTAATTCACCTGGCACGAATAAAAAATCCCTGTTCTAAATCATTTCCAGGCCTTATATGTACACCGCGCGGTGACACGTGGGCAGGATTTCAAGTTTCTGGTATCGTACGGTTATTTAGAAGATGATCGAAGGTCATTCTGTTTAGATCGGCTTAGTTAAGAAATTCAGGAAAACGAAAGTGCGTATGCATACATATTTGCGAAGAATGTAGAGTGAAAACAGTGTGTTGAATTGAATTCTCAAGGGAAGACTGTAGCGGAGTTCGTTGGGTTGGCTTCGAAGAACACCAAAGAAGGGTATTTCTCATCTACATCTCTCTCCAACCACTGTCCTCCTCCACAGTTCCTCAAATATCCCCACGCGTCTACCCCTGTTTACAAATACAATCATTCCGACCAGCATGCTTCGACAAACGAACCTACTAAAATACTATTACGCGTACCCCCTGTGAACAGCGCCGCGCAAAGAACGACGTCCATATAAGCAGCACGCAAGCGATAGCGTTTGCTGGCAGTCGGAGCAAAAGCTGTCGCGGTTTTTGCCGCGTTTCCCTTACAAGAAAGATTCCCGCCGCCTACACACGCACAATCGCGGCGGTCGTTGCGCCAGCTAATATCGCGCGGACCGTTTCTCGAATTACAAATGATAATTGCTTTTCCATCGCGGCTCGCCGCGCGCCGCACAGACAACCGACTGTCTCGGATTCCACGGTCGGCTATTAGCTATCCCGGGCCTTCTCACGCACCGCAAGGACCGCGAATTCACCAGATTGCTTCTGTTTCCTGGTTCGTCGCGGCTCATTCCACGGCCGTCGATCAACCGGTATCCCGTTGCTATAATCCGAGGAATCTTCTGCCCCGCGGGACGCAACAGATTAGGCGACGACGCTGGCTAATGGCCGCTCGGGATTCCCAGCCGCGACAAAGGGCAGTCGCCGATCGGTGACACTCACGGATATATTGTGGACAGCCCAGAACTGGCGAGCAGGCTCCGGAGGAGCGACCCTCGATCAATCGCGGACCTAGACATTGACCCGGCGCCCGTGGCTTTCGAGTCTTTTGTTGACTCGTCGCTGGGTGATCGCTCGACGTTTCAATTCGTGAATTGAGATATACGGCTCTTTAATCGCTCGCTCCACTGAGCTGGCCGAGGGGCGCTTTGTGCGAGGTTCGAACGCGTAAGTGGTTCCTCCAAACGGAGTGACTGGGTGTATAGTGTTTTAAAGGTCATGCTTGTGGGTTGCAAGTTGGGATATTGTTTCCAGTCACGCGGCGTGAGCAAATCGCGATGCAGAGATCGAAGAGTTTAATTAGAACATGGGGCTGTTTCTTGATTCTGCGATTGGAGGTTTGGATAGTGGTTCAGGGACACTTTTGGTTCAAGGGAACCAAGTGGTGGGAAGACTTCTGACTCTGTTCTGTGTTTTATGCAGCCGGGTCAGAGAAAGAGCGCGGTAACTACTTAGGTATTTTATATTATACGCCGCGATTCTGAAATTTACTTTATGTTACATTTATTCTCTGAGATTACTATATTATATTGGAAAACTTTTCATTCAAATTTTCTTCAGTTTAACATTACATTTCGAAGCACTACAGAAAGTGCAAACATTTCTTCCCAACTCTCTACTAAAATATCAGATCCTTCCATTTTATAAATTTACTCATTTCTGTACAAGGTGTTTCAGGAGAAGAGGCTCAAAGCTTTGATCACTTCCTCTATGAATTCATTACTCTATTAGTACCCACATACATTCCCAAATTCCCATTGAAAGTTTATCACAACCTCCGCGATTTCTTACCTGTTGCACTGCCTCTTCAGTTCCCGCCGGATGCTGCTGCGCGTGCGGATGAACCTGAACGCCCCGCTGCCGAGGGAATTGGCCCTCTTTTCCCCTTTCTCGAACACTGGCAGCCACTGCTCCGGCTGCAGGCCATTCTGCACGTTGTCATCCATATCTGTCTCCGGCCGGATCGCTCCCTCCGCCTGGATATCCCCCGTCGAGATTGTCCTATCGCTCTCACGTTCCTACGGAGTCACTTCACCGCACCCTCGCCGCGTACGATCGAGCACAGAAAGGAACCGCGGCGACGTTCACGGCCGGTCGCGGTCCCATGGCAGTGTGTAGCAGCCTTTAACCTCTAACGGATCGGTCAAGCTTCTCGCTTGCGATCAGGCTGATCTTCTCTCTTGATTAACCGAGCATCGAACTGAGAAAAGTAATACGCCGATCGCCGCTGATCGATAGTATTCTTCTTCGAACCGACGCGACGTGCCTGCGTGTCCTGTCCGCTTACATGTACGAACCCGAGGATATGCAAAAAAGCCTCGTACCGTTCCCCCGTGGAATTATTCTGCTCGGCGACAAAGCTATTGCCTCGCCATTCTCACCCAATTGAACGTTTCCATCCGAGCTTTTGCCATCGCGAAGAAGGCACTTGTGACTCTCATGGTCGTTCACTCGAGCACTGTTTGAAGCCTCCGACTGTGAGTACCGTCTCCTGAAACGAGGAGAAGACGACACTGTTGCCAGCGAAAAATCCCAACATCCGTTCGAATACCTCCCGATCGCGATTTTCAGGCTGGCCGTGCGCGTGGCGTAGGCCGAAGCGGATTACATAACGGCCGCGCTCGGACGCACGCACTCGCGCAAACTCGCTTCTACACGCACTCGCCGGCTCGTGGCCGTGTGCCGTTTCGCGCGACCGGTCTTCTCGTCCCACCGGTCAACTTTGTCCAAACGATCGATGCCACCCTGCACCTTACCTCCAGCCAGCAACCACTTCGCTCCGTTGTCCCTCTCCTCTCCTCGCTTCCCGAGCGGCGAGGTGCTCTTCCACGAAATTCAGTTTCCGTGGCTAACGGTGCGCCCTGATCCTCCTCCTCGAGACCTCTCCCCGCACCACACTCCCGTCGATAATTCCCCGATCCCAGCAAAGTTCCTTTCCGTCGCCGAAACTCTGTTACTGTAACCCCGACGAGCACGCCGCGAAACACGATCCACCGAGGTATCCAAGCTCCAACTCGCCCGTAACTCGCGATCTCGTATTTCGTAGGCCGACCCGGAAGTTTTCGCGCGGACAGTCACGAGCGGACGCCATCACGACGCCGAAAGCCTCTGATTTTCGTACCCCGATACGTTCATCACGATCCTACGCCGCCGCCAGATCGCTCACCGGCGTTCACGAATCGCCCGCGCGATCGCCGGCGCCGCGACGCACTATATTTTTCCCCCCAGACGCACGGAACAGAGTCTATTTCACGCGGTACCGGGTACTAGCACGTGCACGCGCGAGACGAAGGCCGGGTGACGTGTTGCCGCACTGACGGGATGCCTCGAACGCACGGCCGAAGTGGAATACCGGCGTCGGTGCATCGGTTCACCGTTCGCGTTCACGGTACCAGCAGCAAATGTTGCCTCGAGTGGTAGCGCTCTGAAGCGACACCTGTGAGGAGACGCTACCCTCTTCCTCTACTTCTCGGGCCTTCTTCCACGCCGCTGTTCGACCTCTCCGTCCCCGTTCCTTCGCCTCCCCCCTTCCTCTTGTTTATCTCGATAACGACGGGACCGTGAACACCCTCGCCGGTGCTCCTAGATCGTTAAGGGGCATCGCCGGGAGTCAGTGAAAGGAGACGCGATCGGCGCACCGCAGCCACTGGCATCGGCACTTTTCGCGAATTCTGCGGTGTCAGAGGTCGCCTATGCTTCCGAGTTGCTCTATGGGAACTTTGGAACAGCCGCGGAACTTTGGAGCGCGGTAAAATAATGTGGGCAATCCTTGAGGAACACGAACACGCGAATTATTTCCAAATTAAGAAAAGGGCCGAGTGGTGTCCATGGCACCCGAAATAAGGAAAAAAAGCAATCACAGCGGTATGCGTGTGTCTGTATATCGGCAAGGTTCACAGGCTGTGCCAAAAGATGGCACGAGATGCGAAACAGTGTATGTATGTGTACGTATCCTCTTTATCTTGTGTGAGTTTCAGGTCTCGTATAATGTGATTCCTGTAACGGGGAATGTATCGCGAGTGTTATATGGAGTCTACTGTATTTCCCAACACTGAGTTCTTCCTCCGATGCGACCGAATAGTTGCTTCTAACTCTAGATTGACACTGTGCTGCAAGTCTGATACTGTATCGCTAATGACATGACTTGATAAAGGCTTCTTAATAACAGCTCTATAGGCACTACTCTATAGAGACTCTGTTCTACACCATGGATAAATCTTAACTCTCTACTCCTCTGGAACTTCTAACTGCGAAGAGATTAAAGATCGTATGCATTCTTGCCACATTCCTCAAGACCAAAATATTTCGTACCAGACCGTACCTTAAAACGGAACAATCTCTCCCCAAAAAATCCTATTATTCGCGCCTACCGTGCAACAAGTTCGTTCACCCTGCATACATTATCCCAGGCCCTTCACGGGTTTAAATAAAACGCTGGAGATCGAATGCAGCGACGAAATAGAGTACCTACGAGAGTGTTTCTCATCAGAGCAACATTTATTATAATAATATAGTGAAAGGTTGATTACGTTTATCAATCACGAGCACAGCTGCCTTTCGGTATACTGATCCGCATACTCTTAATAAACTCACTTTACGTTTGTTTTACCGGGGGTGGTGGACTTGTCAATTACCGTGGCAAGAAGTCCCCTCCTCGGCTGGTTTCGTCTCTATTAGACGCGAGAGGATCTCGACGATTATTACAGAGAATAAAACTACACGCGTGAATCGGAGGGGCTCGAGGAACGTCCTCGCAATAAAAGCACGTAGCGGCGGTGCGGTGTACCAACAGCAACTGTCCAGTATTCCCTTTTCTCTGCTAACCCTGCGCGCTCGAGTTCGAGTTCCTTCGCGTCGAGCGTTCTTGCGCGCCGATCCTTCTGCCCGTCGCCGAGGCTCGCCGGCTACCCGCTGGTGTGGCCGTGTACGAGCTCGCCGCCCGGCCACGATGCCTGGGCAATAACAGGAACGAAGGTAACGAGCTCGGATCGCCAGCGATGCTCGCCAATACGAACTTAATTGCATCCTGGAAGACCTCCGCGTTTCCTCGCCCGCTCGTCCAGCCGCTACGTCCCTTCGATTGCGATTTTCACGCGGAAATTGAGACGCCGGGGCAACGACGCTGGACCCGCGGGGTCACGAAATCGATCGTGAGAACGCGTGGTAAACGATCCGTGCCATTTTCGGCGCGGCTACGGCCGATTTATGGGCAACTGGCGGCGGCGGCTAGCGCGGCAACGTGGAAGCAACGTGCCATTATTATTCCGCCGCTATAAGCAGACATTACTTGATACTACGGTTAAGGAACGAAGAAACGGAGGAGGCACGGCCGCGTTATAACCGAGTTGCGTCACGATAATATCAACTGAGAAAGCGGAAATAATAATTCGTCGGGCGGATAAGCGGCTACAGTTCATTCCACTCCGCTCGCTCGCCCGCTCGAGTTTTCATTCCGCGGCGATCCACCGGCGATGCACCTGTGGAATGGATGGGATCGTAATTGTGAATATGATCGTAATAATTTTCGTCTCACGGCGGTTTGCTGCCCCGGCAGGTGGGAAACTGTCGCAGGATGGGTGGTGGGTTGTTTTATATTTTTGAGGAGTATTTCAGCTCCTACCTCGAGAAAGTGACGCAGTATCTTTTCGGTGGTCCTACCAAGTGTTCTTCAATGTTTTGGAATTAACAGCAATAAATGCGTAGATACTGTATAAAGAATGTACTGGATCAAAACTATCCAGAAAGGATTTTCCTTTTCAATTGGCCGAAAAACTTGCTGGCAAAAAAAAGGAAGACCAACAATACAGTCATCACAGTACTTCATGAACGCAAGACCTGCCAAATCGGATATTGTAAAAGGAACAAAAGCAACGACACCTGTACAAAGTGTAAAAAGATTGTTTGCGGAAAGTGTGTAAACAAAATTCAGCATATGTGTAAAAGATGCGGGGAATAAATGTTGAATATTATAAATCCCTACTTCCCTACTAATATATAAAAGTGAAACGTTGTCTGTTTGTCCTTCTTTCACGTCTAAACGGCTGAACGGATTTCAATGAAATTTTGAATATATATTATATATGTCCTAGATTAAATGATAGGCAATTTATTTTTTCTTTTAGACTTTTTTATTTCATCTTAACTAATTCCCGGGTGAAACCGGGTAACGGGTGGGCTAGTTTTATACAAATATATATCTCAAAGTTTCATTTATAAGTTAACAGTGTATAATTATGTTTCTTTTTAAGTTGTTTTTTCAAGAAAATGTATGATTTCGTAGATATAGGTATATAAGAAATGTCCGTAAACCTACCCTGGTATTCTCAGTCGTTGCATATTCTTCAGATCGTCTTAAGCATGCGGCATCCTCTACTAACCTCGTTAATTGTAAAGGATACCGCATGCTTAAACCAATCTTAAGAATAAGCAACAAACAAAATCTCGGGCGATGGGAGTCGAACCAAAGAACTGCGCGGTTCCTCTGCGTACAGGCCTGGCGCTTTACCAATTTCCCAACGCTGACTCTCCAATGTTACTCTCATCCGAACTCTATAAATACCCAAACTAACAAGGCGCCACATACGTACCAATCTAGCTGGTGAAATTAAGTGCAGAGCCAAAAGAACAGGTCTTTCGTTCCACCGAAGTAAAAGAAGATCAGTACAAAATTAAAGGAACAAAACAGACTGAGAGATACTTCGCGTACAAGCAAGGAGGACCAATGAGAATTGAACTGTGCGCGCCAACCTTGAGCATACATATCCCAAAACGGGAAAAAAGACCGGTGGAAGTTGACTTCGTTACAAGAAAGCAATATTGCTAATACAATGCAACCATATTGACATGGCATAATTGGCCAGAGCGCGAAGCCCACTTTCAGAAGCGGATGTGTATTTTTCAGGGAGCAGACGTTACGAGTGGTCCGCGAGGGATGCGCGCGATGCTCAATAGCTTAGCAACGTAGGAAAAAGAAGGAGTAAGAAGCGAGCCGAAGGGAGAGCGAGCGCGTTCGACGGTGAAAACAGGTGAATAACGGCCGACAGCCCCCGAGACTCCGAGCACGTTGGGAGTCGATCTCATGGCCGACGAGTGTGGCGAACCACCGAGTGCACCGTGCACGGATGCTTCTCTCGTACGAGGAGAGGGTCACGGTCACGAGCAAGGTCGTAGCAGCGATTGTGAGCACGGTACTTAATGCACGGCACCCGTGAAACAGGATAATGGGCCCACGAATTTCGCGATGCAGCTACGGAAAGAAGCTATGCGCTGCGCAGCGAGCCTCCGCAATTACGGTTCACGAATCGCTGCCTATCCGCGCGGTTAAATTGAAAGAAAATATCGTTATCCAGCGTTATTTTCAGCCCCTCTGTTCTCGATTACACAGACGATCCACTGGATCGTTGGAATTATATCCCACTCGAATTATATCCCACAAACTAACAAGTGCTAGTCAACCCTGAGGAATCCTGCGTCTCGAAATAAATTGTAGATTTCGCCAAGGCTGTGCCTAACGACAGTCGCATTTTCCACCAGCGATGAATCGAGAAACTAGCCACTCCCGTAGGAATAATTTGCACCGCGAAATCACGCGTCAACGCGTCCCCGATGACAGTGGCTTCTCGAGCGGGTAGCGCGGTTAATAACGTCGCACGGGTGGACGGTGACATTAGCGTGCGTGGCTGTGGCGATGAAAAGGAGCGGCGACGCAGGATGCAGCTGGGGACGCGGATTTACTCCCGAGCCCGCGCGTACGTACGTGGATCGTAATTATCGCGTGATTCGCCGTCGACGTACGTATTGTGGCCGGCTGTATTTTCATTTGGTTTCATTGGCTGCGCGCGACAAGTGCGCCGGCAGAGGCGGCGGGACACCTTCTCAGGAACGCGCGGGTTAAAAAGGGTCGAGCGATGCTTTTGTCTGGCCGAGTGAATCGTTGCTCGGCGTAGGAGAGAGGCGCGCGTTCTAGCCCCGGCTCCATTGAATCGCGGGGTGTAATTATACGGAGTCGAGGAGACCGAGCATCGATCTATTCGAGAGGCATCGCTGACAATGGAACCCGCCTGGTGCTTCGTTAACCGTCCGATTAAAATAGAATGGACCCTGTCCACGTATCCGTCAGAGCAGCCATCATCCAGGGACAAGCTTCTCGTCGGCTATACCGTGCCACTTACACGGGTCCGTTAACAAAGAACCATTATTTTGCTAGTGTTGGCTTTGCTTCGTGATACCAGCGCGTGATAATGGCTGTTCGAAGGAAATTAAGAGGTTGGAGAGGAGGAATCAGAGACCTGTAAGGAGCGTGGGGTAAATACGAACGCGGGGTAATCGCGAATTCGATGTTACGGCATTTTAATAAATAAAAATGATGTTCCCTCTCCACTGGGTAGTAGTTTAAGTCGTATCCAACGCCAGGCAGAAAGTAATAAATACAGAGCGATTATGGTATTCAAGATAAACACAATTTATTATTTGCATCATGTTTCAAGTAATATTTTGTCCATTGTAATTGCAGGTAATTACTGTTGAATTAATGATATAATTGTGTTTTTTTAAGTTGAAGTAAAGCACTTTTTTACCAACATTTTGTGACTAAAGCGTTGCTTGAATTATGATTCTAACCTCTAAAATAAATTTTTATCTCATAGTTCCATTTTAAACTTAAAAAATAAAAGCTACAGAAAAATTAAAATAATAGTAATTATACTACCTACTCACTATTAAATAACCCATTAAAAAAGATTGTGTAACATTAACAAGAAATAAAATATACCCAATAGAAATAAAGCTACTTTTCTTTAACAATTAAAATCCTCAAACTAAATTTACTCAGTTTCAGATCATTGAGGGTTGGTAGCTTTCTGCATAACTATGCCCAATTGACTCGTACGATCGAAATACCAAGTTCGTTGCATGTACTGCCTGGTTCGCGACGCCGGTACCTATACATATTTCAAGTAGTTACAAAACGTTTTCGACGCGTGCAATAATAAAACAATATTCGAGCACTTTAGGACAAGGGGATCGTGATCTGGCATATGTCTACTTTCACGAGCACTTCGCCCTGCCTTCCCATCGTATATTTCATACGAAATGCGACCGGCGACGCCGCGATATACCTTTGAAACAAAGGCGTAGAACAGACCACTTAGTTTCCCGCGAATCTTATCTAGCGTTGTCCCGCCATTACCTCGAGCGTTTTGTCCCGGTTGTAAGGCGTCCACGCTCAAGAGGCCGTGACGCTGTTGTGATTTACGCGCGTATAACTATGCTCCTACAACGAAATCTGCCAGACGGTAGACACGATGAAAACTTAATAAACGCTCGTTAAAAGTATCGAGCCTGAACTGAATCATTCATATCGCCATTATGGATCTCGATTTTTCATACGCAGTCGAGTGAAACTGTTGGTGAAGGAACGCTGTGAAAATTAACTCCCACTTACTCATCCCTCACCTTTCAAAGTTCACAGTAGTTGTTAAGATGTCCAGTGACTGGACATACGATGCATTCCTAGAATCTTCCTTTTGTCGCTACTTCCTTATCTACTTTCAGAAATTCAGTTCTGAGTATACTGGATGATATGAAGTTGCAATATTGATACTTATTATTTTATCTTTTTCTGTTGTTTTCTTTTCTATTTTCTAACCAACTTCAAAAACAAAGAGGTTCTCAGTTCGATTTGTTTGTACGTATGTATGTACGTTAGTATGTTTTAAGTTTGTCCGCGAATTTCTCCGTAATTACTGGACCGATTTTCGTGAAACTTATTGCATTTAGTTTAGCTTGAAGCAACTTAGGACACGGAGAAAGAATTTTCAAAATCGGTTCAGTAGTTTGGAAGTTACACCAAAAATAAGAAATCTGATTCATTAAACTTCATTATTATTATTATAAGCAGTTCCTTTTGTAGGCCTGCCAAAATTTTTTTAAATAAATGTAGTTATATAACTTGAAAAGTGAAAAATAAAAGAATTTAAAAAATTAAAGCCTACTTCAAAAATATAAAAATGCACCAAAAATTAAAAAAGAGTTTTGACTTACTGAATCTACGACTCTCAATATTTTTAAATCGGCGCCAGATTTACACAGTGTAAATGATAAGGCGCCGACATAAAAAATTTGAGAGTAGTAGATTAAATAAGGAAAAAATTAATTTTCACTTTTTTATGCATTTTTATTTTTTAAAGTCGGTTATATTTTTTTAAATTTTGTACTTTAATCTTAATCTTAACGTTATCTTAATTGTCCGTTCTCTACTCATGTCGTTTCATGTCATTTTACTCAAGTAATGTGCCAAAATGTTATTACCCGTAATAAATAAATGAAAAAAAATTAAATAAATAATACTTAAAGCGACTTTAGACTTTACCCTTTGAATGTGCATCCCCAATAATTCATCCACAGTGAAAGGAGTATGCTCAATTTCATCTCCATTTAATCTAAACTGAACACTGAACAAAGTAGGTCCAATCTCTACATCTGAAGAATTCACATTCACTGTGACGGAATCATCCACAATGCACATCCAAAGTGTACAGTCCAAATTCGCCTTTAGAATCTCGACTTCTTGACCAGTACCTATACCGCAAAGGAGAATGTCTGCAGCATAGCAGTTCCATTTTCATTCACCTCCCATTGGCAACATGACAACGCGAAAGTGTTTTGAAACAGCGAAACGCCACGCTCTATCGCTCCGGCGCACATTCCTCCGAGCTTCCCCGAGGACTTTTCCCGACGTCCGGTTTTATTAATCTCGGGTACACATATGACGGCAGCATCTGGGTTAGGAGGTCTCTACCAAACGAAACATCGAGGCGGGCAATTTGTATCCATTAAAATCCGCCACGTGGGTGTAACCGTAATTTTCTATGATCCCAGTAATTTGCTCTCTGTTGCAGTTCCCCTGGAAACGTCGAATAGGATACCGGTCGTAGGTACGCGGCAATAAATTAACGATAATAGGACCAGAACGACACGTTGAATTAAGCGCTCTTGTGACACACTAAGGCCTCTACCAGTCTCCGCGAGATCATATTCACAAACCCGTTTAGCTGCCCTATTTGCATCCGCGAGGAATAACGCGCATGAATCTGAAAGGTTCCTACGAAAAACTATTGGACCTGATGCCAGGAAAGACAGAGCATTGAATTCTCGATTGTGGCGGTGCACAGAAGCTGAGGAGCACCGTGGGGCGTCGTGTCGCGTGTAATTGCCACGATTACGCGCGGTTTTAATGGTAATCCTTCCACTGCCTCCGACGATACTCTCTCTCTCGCGGATTCGACTCGATCTTCCCACATAAATCGCGAGGGTACGGTGCGTGTCCGAATGCGAACGTCGCGACATGACAGAGGAGATGAGTACAGGAGCCAGCGAGTCCGTGTTACTCGGTTTTTCCGCGTCTTTCTAGTTCGAACTTTTATTCCCAAAGCCACGATCTGGAAAGTTAATACATATCTGCCGACCGGTGAAGAGCAGCGGAACGATGTCGCGCGCGCCGCGGTGCACGACCGTCGAGGGTAATTAATAGAGGCCTAGACGGACCGTCTGCGTATGCTAATCCACGTGAAAGTCATTACGGCGAGGTCTTAATTAGTTCCATCACAATGGCGGGGTGGTATGAGGGAGGTACTTTCACCGGAGGAATCGATCGGGCAAAAGTGGGCGGCCGACTTCCTATCCGCGTCCTGGTCGGATCCTTATCGAGATCGATCGGCGATCGATTTTCCGTCGCCGGTTTCACAGACCAGGCGATGTACCGTCCAGCGGGGACGTGGGACGAGAATGTTGTCCACCTCCACGAACGAGCTTCTTCTCCCTGTCGTGGATGTCGTTCGTAAAGAGAGGAGACAGCTTACAGCAGACGACTCAATGTTTCCGTGCTGCTTTATTTTTAATTACGCTCCCCGCCCTCGTTCTTCCTCCCTGCTGCCTGGCGGGATTTATCGCCGGGACTGAATTATGGGTAGCCGTATTTTTAGAAAGCTCGCGGGGCTTCTCTCCTCGTGTCATGATAGATCATTGTACGGAGTTAGGTCGGAAATTGTGAAGCGCTCTCCTGTGGGAGTGAAAGAATGTTTGAAGAGTAATGGAGACTGAGTTGCTTCGGAAAAATAATTCGAGTAGTGATTCTTACGGCGGAATGTTTGAAAGGCTGATTTGATGAGTCTTCGAGGTCTTCTTCCTTGTAAAGTCTTGCTGATATTTGAGGACCTTGCAGCAAGAGGGGTGTGGCTCCAGTTTTTTTACAGTTTTTGAGTTGTGAGGTGTAATATAGGTAAATAAAACTAAGCGATTTATTGTAAATAAATCAAAATAGAAATATCAATATTAATATTTGAAGTATAATATCAAATCAAAATTCATATTTTCAAGTATACTATCAAATCAATATTAATATTTCCAAGTATAATATCAAATAAATATTAATATTTCCAAGTATAATATCAAATCAATATTAGTATTTTCAAGTATAATATCAAATCAATGTTAATATTTCCAAGTAAAATATGAAATAAATATTAATATTTTCAAGTATAATATTATAAAAATATTAATATTTTCAAATATTAAATAAATATTAATATTTTCAAATATTAATATTATATTAACATTTTCATTATAGAATATATTTTCATCAAAATAGAAATAAAAACTTATCAACTCAATAACTATACTACTTATTATGTAAAAATATATTTTCTAATTAGTGCTCTCTTCTCAAAATTAAGTGAAAGCAATAATTTTATAAACAGTTTTTCTAATTCACTCAAAGTTGGATAAATCTGTAGCCCTACCCCTGATGCATCCAAGGTCCTCAATTCAAACTTGAAACTCGCTCCTCCGTCGTACGTCGATCAAGTGATTTATTGCGCGTCCGAATAATCTCGAGAAGCGGAGCGAACGTGACCGAACGTTTCGAGCAGCTTTAGACTTGCTGATAGTTAAGGAACGAGGTCTCTGTACGTGCAGTAGACTCTCCTCGGAATCGCGGAATCGCAGCCGATTCGCTCAGCCACTCTAGCGCACGGTCGCAAATGTTTTGCTCGTTTAGACGGGGGAGAATTAAGGAGAAGAAATGCATTACGCCGAGTCCCGATACTCGGACGAGGTAAAAGAGATATTACAGCCATTTCAGCGTTTCAGTTTCCGTGGCAAGGTGTCGGAAGAGCGCGTGCACGCGAGCACGAGCCACGGCTCTTGACAGTCATTAAGTCCCAGGAATAAGGGCCGGCTTGCATGACGTCCTCGAGAGATCCTTGCCTTCAGACCCCTGAGTCCCTGAATGGGCCCTCGTAATCGCTCGAACAACACCTCGTTTCGTTCGTTTTGATTCAACAGCAGGACTACGTCGTCACGCGCAGCTACGTGATTCGAGGGAATCATGGGCCGGACGCTGGGAATCATTGGACGCGTTAAGGGGCGAACGAACCGCGAGTGGTTTGTGTTAAATTAATTTAATCCGTGGTAATCGACGGAGCGAGACGGGTGACAGGAGTCGAGGGGCTCCGACCGCTATGAACTGGACGATGTAATTACGGGAATGAAAAGAGCCACGGTCCGCGATAGGACGCTGGCCGTCTGCGATGCACGATCTCGAGGATGACAGGGAAGTGACATTTGACGAGGCTTCGTTACGAAACCTACGTTAACAAAGACCTATCATCGACGGAATACCAGGCCCGCGGTATCTGCGAGCTGTGCCGCGTCTATACTTACGATCATGCCCAGTATTTAGATGCGTTTCGACTCCGGTCTCGCTCTCCCCAGGTGCCCGCGGTTTCCTCTTCGCGGCGCACGATCCTCTCGCGGAGTCGACGTGATGGATGACACGATGGCACGCATAACCACCGACATTATGCTAATTAAACGTCTAATCAATCCCTCGTTTATTCGTGCCTCTAACCAGCGGACCACGCGGCACGAACGTAATTGTTTTGTACGCCGGTAGCGAAATTGAAATGGAATCGCTGGCTCGGTTCGTGGAACGGAGGAGGGAGAGCTGCAGGGCTAGAGAGAGAGGCAGAGTAATTTCTTGACAAGATCGTACGATTGCCGATGGAGTCACAGGCGACTGCAGTTCAAGAGACTCGCTTCACTGGTCACCGCGGTAATAATATTCGTGATCTGTTTTATGCGCGTTTATTCGTTTATGCGCTCTTAAATTATCCACGGGCAAATCTAATCACGATCGCTGTCACGGATCGTTCCCCTGGCCGGCGTGAATCATTGCGAATCAAGTTGGAGCACGTAACTAACCGCGACGATATTGTGTCATTAGGGACACTCGGACGTGTGCGTTTCTACAGCTCATTTTCTCGAGAATACCGATACAATCCACGCGTGTGACAGTAGTTCTTTCGTTAGATAGGTTTTCAGCGATCAACGTCCGACCACTGAGGTCTTGGACTCGGAGCACGTTACTCGCGGTGTAGGTTTCTTTAAAATTCAACATTGAGTCCGCGACGTTGTAGATTCGGAAGCTGGTTGGAAAAACATTGAGTGGAATTCGAATGGAATTCAAGTCGGGAATCCACCGGGAAGCTAAGCTTAGCTTTTGCTGGAAATCACAAGCTATCCCCTGCTACGTTTTAACAAAATTAGCCTCAATACATTCTTATAGAACCGTTTCCACCAAAAGCTACGTTAAAACATAGCATCACATAGCATAGTTTAGCTTAGCTTCCAGGTGGATCCCCAGCTTAACGAATAATTTTTTATTCGAATAAATTTTTGCACCCCGAATTGGTGGCTACAACTATCTGTAAACCTAGAAGATCGCTCAAATTGCTAAAAATCGCCCTTCGTTCTTATTTATTCTCGCAGATAATTTTCCACTTTATTATTCCACTTTGGAATACCTATAACTGAAGGAAACTCGAGGATACGTGACTTTAACGTTCATACCCACGGAGTCCTTTTGTGCGCGCGAAGATTATACAATAATTTGTTGGCGGGATTCATCAGACACAAAATGGCGGCCATTAAAAAGGTGGAGGAACGTTCCCAGCGCAACAGGTCTTCGCTTTGTCCGCGTACGCAAAAGCTGTCGTTTACGACGCAGGGTATAGGCACGTGTAATCGCAAAAGGTTCCATGCAGGCTCGCCCTCGCGTGTGCACGGGAACGCGTTCCCGTGTGTGTACGCCTGGCTGGTAAGGTTAGGTTAATAAACGTAATGCGACGCCGCGGAGTGCAATGTTGCCGATGCAACCACCCCCAATGTTGCTGCGAGCTGAAACGGCGGGGGCGGAAGGGCGGGAGAGAAATATACACGGTGTGCCGAGAAAGTTGCCATCGGGACGCTTCAAGGCCGCGGCTCGAAGTAACGTTTGAATCTCTGTTTTCTTCGAATCAGCTGTCGAGAATGTCGAGGTCTCAGGAAACAGTTTCATTCGTCTTTTTCCAAGTAATTTTGTTGCTATGTTTATACACAGCTTTCAAGATCTGCGAAGTGAAACTCGAGCAACGTTTTTACACGCAAGCGGAGTTAATCTAAATATCTTTTTTGCGAGAAAGTATGCAGATAAGATCAGCTGACTAGCTTCATCTGCAGAATTACTCGACAGGCAAAAATAAACTTAAGAGACTAACGCTAATAGTCTCCTTCTTTGGATCCATAAGCCTCTTATAAACACTGCTTCATATATTATAGCATAAGTCTGAAATCGCAAACTCAAATATTATTTTATCATCAACTTCTTAGCATCCACCGCGAGATATTTCTATAATCCCTCTCTGGAGTGTAATTTGTTGGAGATTCCGCGGAGATTTCCTAGACACCCAAGAAACAAGCGAACGTACTAAGGAATAGTCTAGATGCAGAAGCCCCGCGTCTTAATCCTATTAGCCCGCGCAGGATAAACTCGGCAGGAAAAATTGGAAGCTGGAATCCAAAGACTAAGAGAGAGTTAATGCAGATTCACACGAACCTACACACACTCTACCACTCGACAAGTGGTAGCTATAATCTTCTCGAAGGAACACAGAACACTAAACTAGATAACAGATTTCTTCCCTCTGGAATCTAAAACCACCGCTTCATTGACCAAAATCACTTACCAGCCTCCCAAAAATTCTTCCTAAAAACACTAATCTGTCCACCACCCTGGATTTATCCACACCACTGCGAGTATTCCAAGAACAGCTCGCGAGGAGCCGTGTGAGGGCACCTTTAGCCCCTCGCCGAGGGCTTCTAGCTGTGCCGGTGCGGCGCTCGCCGTAAGAGGGCCTTAATCGGTGGATCGCGCTAGGACAATTAATTCAACCGGAGGTGGAAGAAGGTGAGAAGATGATGTGGGGATCGGCGATCTCGGTCGGTCGCGGTGGCTGCACCCGGATAATAATATTCGCGTGGTGGCTGTTTCGCGGCCGCAGGTGGTAGAAGGTACGGAAAGGGCCTAGCACCGCTGGCATGCCTGGCTTTCTTGCCCCGCTTGCTCGCCTTCCTGCCCGAGAGGCTGGCTGCCTCTCTTGAACACCTTGAAAAGAAAAGCACGGCGCGCCTCGGTTGCATAATGCAAGGCGGGTCCGTGGCTCCGTCAGCCAGTTTATCGGCCTGTCAGGTATATATACCCGGTTGACAGATGTTGCCACGAGGACCGGGGAGGTTCTGGTACGCGCGACACACGCTCCTCTCCTCCTCCTTTCCCTTTGTCCCTCTTCTTCCCCATCCCGCTCTCCTCCTCCCTTCTTTTCGCCAGCCTCCGTGTTCTCGAATCGCGACGACCCCTTCGACCGCCTCGCGAACGGAAACGCGAGGATCCTCCCGCCTCTCGCCAAGTGTATGATTATTGTAGTTCCGTGAAAGGAGGCGATAAGGCGCGTAGCTCGTTGCCAGATAGCCGATATCGCCGGGGCCGGTCCCTTGTTTCGCGCCGGCGAAACGATTTCCGGAGTGCAGTTTGCGGTGTACCCTCGCCCAGGTCGATTCGCAATTGGACGATTCCGCCGATCGGTATCTGGTCCACGGCAGGAGATATAAATTGGAGCTATCGTCTAGTTGATAGTACAGATCGGCGGAGATTATTAAAGAAATATGCGTCTAAATGGAGAGGAATGTCGCCTATCATTCAGTCCTTTGTTCTAGGAAACAGCGCTGGCCGGTGCAACATTATGATTGCAGGCTTTGCATAAGAGCAGTACGGATAGATAGCAGAGGATGATAGTGGATGGTTGGTAATCGTGGTTGGTGGAACGTTAGGAGCCCGTACGCAGGTGTAGAATAGCGTAGAACCGCCGAGAGGTGTAAATGCGGCAATCTTGGCTAGTTTACTTGTAACGATTTCGAATTATCACATTATATATTTTTCTGTCGCGCGAGGATCGCTGGGAGATTACAGGCTGCGCGTGGTGGCTCGGAGGTAACCCTTGACCGTCAGAAGCTCTACAATCTTGGAGAGGTCTCACCGGCAGCCAAATATGGTCGATCGTTTGCGCCGCGGCGCGGCTTGGCGAGTGGATGCGAGGGAAGGGAAACCGCGCCGCCAGGACGAAAGGTGAACGCTGGAGATGCAGAGGCAGAAGTTCGCGGCGATATCAGCCGGGTGATTGCTGAAACGCGGAACGATCCGTGGACATCCCGCGGAAGGGCCGACAGGGTAGCCGTTCGGCGCTCGAACAGTCGCTTTTGTAGTCGGCAATTTATGGGGTCTCATAGGAGGCACGGAGATGCCGACTGTCTGGTGTCATGGCATTTCGTATCGCAGTCACTTCGCTTCCGGGGTGTCGTGAATCAAGCGAACACGTCGCGACTAGCGCGATTATACGACCTCGCACGCAGGACACGCTGGCTCCGTACTCCCTGGGTACTCTTCCGAGCTTTATAGTGGGTATACATCTGTAAAAGATCGGTATGTTCGTCCAGTCCATTTATTGCTCGGTGCCCAACAATTCTTCGCTCTCGCCGGGAACGACCCGAGATTTACGGGGCGCGAGAACAGATCAAATATCTACCAAAGGGCCTTCCTCCTCGCCAGCCTTCTCCTCGCCGGCATTGTGCAAGTACACCATCCGCGGACAATTGCTTCTTGGGCATGTTGTGTCGAAAACTTATCGCTACAATCACTTTTTCACCGTTGCCTCAGTTTCCTCTGGCTTCCTTCTTCGTCCAGGTTGCCACATTCAGGAGTGATGTAGGGTCGGGTAAATGAAGCTGAAGGAATGCACGGTTCTGGAGAGATCTGTAAGGGAATCAAGAACTTGCATGGAATAATCGATGACTCGTTTACAATTTCTAAGGAGTTAGGATAAATTTAGTAAAGTAAAGGAGCTGTATCAAATTTTTAAATATTATCGACAGTTTTACAAAATCTTCAATCTGTATAAAAAATATCTAACTTTGTAATGTTTACAGATACTCTTCTCGAAATTGACTTTAGGCACTGAGGTCCTTCTTGCATCCAAGAACACAATTGCTGCCATTCCAGTCTGGCCGCAATTACCGCAATCATTTCTCGAAGAAACTCTTTTGTTGCCAGGCTACGCTCGTGTGTTCGTAGAGATGTATGTCTCCTGGCTGGAAGGATCAGAGAGATGAAGCATATAAAACGTCTCAGTCTGGGCACCCGGATACTTTATGGGTCCCCATTATGAACGTTAAACGCCCAAGCGCGTTTATTGTTCGTGCTTGCGAAACGAATTTATCCTGCTGGCCCACCTGCCAGACGCACGACGATTTCCAGCGAGTTAATTACTATGCCCCGCGACGCGCCCTAAAACTGCGCTAAACGTTTATGGGGCCGCTGGCAAACAATTAAACCCTCCTTGCCGGTACGAAACGAGAGTCACGAGTCGGCGAAGGTTAATTCGCGTCGCCCAGTTAATACACCGTCAAAGTTGAACGATCGGTGAAAAGGCAACGACTGCCATCGATTTCCAGCTCGTTGCGCGTCGAAACTGGACGGCGTGGGCGTGGATCGTAGGCTAACCGATCCTTTCGATTAATCTACAGGAGGATAGGAGGAAAAATGACGTCCCGACATGAGCAACAACCAACGCGGTCCGCGAGCAGAATCCCACACAGGGGCGAATTTGAAGATTTGGCGCCCATAGTATGCCACCCTTTTCAGGAAATATCATGAAATATTTTAATATAAGAGATAAATTTCAAAATTTATATGGTAACTCACATCTGGGTCATTGTTAATTCGCTACATGAAAAAAGTGAATTGTTTCTCCAGCTACTTTGTTTAAACCATTTCCAATTTCTTTCGCTCAAAATTTGTAGCTTCCCAAACTTTGCTGCTTCCCAAAATTTTTCGCTTCTTCAAATTTGATGCTCCTCAAATTTGCCGCTGCCTAAAATATTTTTCTCTCGAAAATTTGATGTTCCCTAAAATTTGATGTGTCTTACAATTTGATGCTCTCCAAATTTGCCGCTCTCAAAAATTTGATGTTTTTCAAATTTTTATGCTCCCCAAATTTGCGCTCCTCAAAATTTTCCGCATCTCCAAAATTTTTCGCATCGCCAGATTTAATACTCCTCAAAATTTTACGGTCCCCAAATTTGCCTCTCCCTAAAATTTTTCGTTTTCGAAAAGTTGATGCTCCTTAAAATTTGTCGCTCCCCAAAGTTCTCGGCCCCCAAATTTAATGCTCCTCAAACTTTGCTGCTCCCCCAACTGTGATGCTCCCCAAAATATTCCGCTCCCCCAAAATTTACCACCCTACTTAGTCCGCACCCTACTTATCCTATACCCAAATCCGCCCCTGACCACCACTTCCCAGTCTGCGCGTTTCTAAAGATACGCTTTTATGGTGCCCCTGCTCGCGTCTCCAGTTTCACGTGCAACGCAAAATAACGAGATACCACGGAGGCACCGGACGATCGCGGAAAAGCAGCCGAACGATCCCGCGAATGTCGAGCTGGTGGGCGTCGTTCCTCCTGCGAGCAATCACCCCGTCGATCTTCTGGATCACGTTCGACCAGATTCACGACGAATCGCTGCCCCGTCGAACGGAATCGAAGGTGGAATACGTCGGGACGTGTGCTCGCCGTTTCTACGATTCCCACGCCCACCGTTGTCGGCCACGAGACCGCAGAGGAACACACCGTGCCTCTAACCACTGACATTACCTCTGAAAAAGCCGGCCATGATGTCGATTCCATCGTCATCGTGGTCGAAGGATCGCTCTGCCACGAATGTATCCTTTGATTTTCCAGCCCATCCTCTTAAACGATTCGAGGGACGATGCTGCTATCGCGCGCGCTCCTTCCTCCGACTTATGTACATACAAATAGCCGGAATCTGTGCCCACGGCTCTGCATACAAAGTCCGCCCAACTTATGCAACAACGTACATAACCTGGGCCTATAAGGAAGTTGCATCATTGTTTGGGAAATATGTATGCGTGCATAACGTCGGCTTCGTTCACTGTTCTTGGCATTCCTGAACTTCAGTCGTGGATGAAGTTAAGCGAAGCACGCTGAGCTGCGCGCGGATAAGAGCCACTGATATCTAAGCAGTCGCAGTGCGTAAACGTCGCGGGCTGCGGATTATGTTTATCGACTGGTAGCTTCTTTGTTTGGATAAGCTAGTCGTTTTCCCTACGCGGGTTAGTTATCAAAAATTTGCCGAGTTTACGAGACGGTGCCGAGGGTGGTTAAACCCGCGTTACTCCGCTTTCTACGTTCCACCCACTCGCGGCTGCGTCGCGACATCCGTGAAATCCTCGCGGCACCGTGCTCGCTCTCCCCGAGTTCGTACCTCGTAGTTGGAAATCGTTAAGTCGCGAGACCAACGGCTGCAATCGCCGACCCACGCACGAAACACGTGGCGACACACCGCTGCCATCACAACACCGCAATTCGTTTCAATTTCGACACTGCTGCCCGATTCCAACCTTGTGCTAATGTCCGAGTGTAGGTACGCGCGCAATTGTTCCTCAAATTAATGAGAGTGGAGGAGAAAATATATGATAGGGGGCCGTCCTTAAATTACGTAAGGGTAATTTTAGAGATTTCTTACCCTCTCTCTCCCCCAGTATGAGAATTCAAAAGATTTGATATTGCAACCCCCTTCTTATATAATATTTTGTACATTTAATTTTTTCAGTTATTAGAATTCTTTTAAAGGTTTATATAATTCATATAACTTGGTTTCGAGAAATTTAAACTAAAACAACTTTTGTGGATCATTCATGATAGAATTTGCATTTATTGTAAATTAGGTTAAAAAATATTAGGTAAGACCCTACCTGACTCCCTCCTGCCCCCTCTAAGAAAACGTAAGAAATTCGTGACCCCCTTCCCCCCCAAAAAGCCTTACATAATTTAAGGACGACCCCTAAAGAATCTACAGTTTCTGTGGTGTTACCATTATTTGGCCAAATGATCCCAAATTGAATTTCCATTTGATTTCATAGGGCAAGCGATCTACCAGCAGGGCCTAATTAAGACATTTAGAGACCTCAAGCACTTAAAAGATTTTGAGGCTCGCTTATACAGCGTGATCACTTCAACGCAATGTAAGATTTCTTAGGCATTTCCTATAATTCGACTGAAAAGTGTTTTTAACAAAAGTTTTTTTAACAAAATTTCTATGATGTCCTAACCACGTGTTCATTTTGCTTATTGGTTAATATAGCACTGTCTACCTGCTTCTGGGAAAGATATACATACACTCCGTCGTGCCATTCTGCAGAAATAATTGCCACTTTGTACCTGAATTAATTAAAATTATCTCCCGATCCCCTTGCCAGAACTGAATAATAAATTGTTGCCCGTAACGTTGCAGCATAAAAAAAACAACATCCCCACGTGATAATGACACATACTCGCCATGTGTCGTAAAGTGTTTCATAAAAAGCTTCGTTTATCTCGGAACGCTGGGCGATAAATGTACCCCCGTATCTTCCCAATTTGTTTCCGTTATCGGCGATCCGCGTTGCTTTTAATCAGACTTTATTGCGTAGATTTTTACTGCACGCTTAAACAGGGGAAACGGTGTCGCCAGGATCGTTGAAACGTCCCCTTTGGGGGAGCCATCGTGGCGTTTATCGCCGTGGTATCGAACAAAGTCGCAGTCCGCCGGCATTATCGACGTCCTCGTTATCACTATCGGGGCCGTCGATCTTCATTAACGTTCACAATATCCCGGAATGCCCCGCGAGACGTGGACAAACCGGATTTCGCATCCATGCCGGTGACTCGGTAAAACTCGCGTCTGGAAATCTCGCGCGGACAGTTTCCCTCGGAGGAAATGCGAGCTGACGTTCGCGTGATTGGCCACCTCGGTAGCCGAGTCTCATAGGGAAGCGAGGGGAGCAAAAGGAAGGCGAAACGATGGCGCGAGAAAAGGAGGAGGAGGAGGCTGAGGATATATGAAAGTGGGCAAGAAGTAGCCAAGGGTGGTGGTTCCATAAAGGAAAGGGCTCCCCGCCATAGCTGAGTGCAAACACATGCTGTTGCTGATAACGAGCCGTCCGCCACCCATCACGCGAGCAACCGCGGCCAATCTGATAATCCATGGGACGCGTAATGATTTATTATTATTCCAGTCGGCGACGAGAACCGCCGATCCTCCGAGTTCCGAAAGTCATTTCGCGAGATATACGGGCGCGGCGTTTGCTCGTTCGCCAGGGAAAATGTACGAATCGCCTCGTTACAGGGCTGGGGTTCTTTTATTCTTTATCACTTGTCCTCGTAGGTAGGTACATACCTCTTTCGTAGCTTTGAACCTAGCATTGCTTTCTGCTTATATTCAACCATTTGATCTTTTAAGTTAGAATCTGTTTCGTTAGGCTTCTGTAGCAGTAACTGAAACTTTAAATATACCTATTTATCTTCTTGAACTCTGAACAAGCGAAAATTCAGTTCAAGTTCTTCAAACTGATACCGCGTTGCCAGGCGATCCGAGTTGAATGGCGGAAGAACGATAGATGGCCACCGTGACGTCGTGTGCACCTAATAAATATTTAACGCCTCATACATATTCGAGAGTTTGGCGTGGATAACGGCGAGCGAGGCGTTCCTATTTGTTCGAGATCGGAGGACAACCTATAAACATCACGCGCGCGATCCTGTACCGAGCAGCGGTCGCTCGGTGGAACAGTATTTCCTCGCTGCAAGCGATTCAAGAAATTGTCCAGTGACGAATATCTTTCGCGGAGACGAACAACGTGGGCGTGGCCTTTCCAGGTGGCGAATAGAATTCTATCAACAATCTGAATTTCAATTAGCGTGGCCTGTTCAGGTGAATCGTGACGCTGCAGGAGAGTATTGCGAAGAAAAGGATAAAAATGAGGTGGGAGGTTCCTCATCGGAGGTTCAATTCGACTCGATAGGGCTTTTATCCTGTCAGAGGCTGTAAGAACGACAATAAATTTGTAGGAGATGACAGATGATACAACTTAGACTGTGACTGATGTCAAATCAATTGCAAGACGCGTGACGATCAGTGTCCACAGACATTTTTCCGGAGACTGGCAATTTTGAGAAATAGTAAAATTCACGGGTGACGATTGTTTGCTTGTTTCAACCCATTTTGTAGCAGCGATTAAATTAAAATAGTAAAATTGAAATTTAAAAGTATTCATTTTATTTTATAGTACATATAAACTTAATAAAAATTAGTTTTAAAAATAAGCGATTTTTCTCAAGTTCAACTGTGCCCTTGTACCCCCCCCCCCCCCCCCCCTCCCTATAACGGATGCCCTTGGTTAAGGGGGTATAGGACTATTGAACGACTAAAATCGACGGTTTCTTGTCGGTTAGAATGCTTAGATACCAAATAATCACCATACCGGCAGTTTTCATAGTTTTTTATGTACGCTTTGACAAGTATTGTAAAATAAAAAAATTGTTAGAATGTTGAAAATTACATTGAACCAGTCATCTAAAAGCAAAATGCTTTGGGGTGAGTAACTTCTACACTAATAGTTATCGTGTGAAATTTTGCTGAGCGAATTTAAACAAAAATTGTAAAAGTTACGCACGAATCAATTTTTTCTCACATTTTTATCGAAAAAAATCATCTTTAATCAGTTATAAAATGTTTTACAAACATCCAATGCTGACGCGGAAAATTCCACACGATAGAGAAAGGAATTCTACAGCTCCAGTTAAAATTTTAAGTGAAAATATTCATTCGTTCAAGAGTTATGATATACACCGTGTTTGAAAATGTATTTTCGAGATAAACGGCTTCAAAGGTAAGCTCATACACCGATACCACTCTACGAGGCCGTTACTCGACGGTGCACTCAATTACGTCCAGCGCTATAATTTGCGTAATTATTCGAATTTCCTCACGGTACATTGTTGTAAATGTTCACAAAGCATGGCACTTTCAAAATTAATAATATTAAAAAAATCGATTTTTCGACATTTCAATAGTCCTATACCCCCTTAATTGAGGCATTGAGAAGAAAAACGGACTAACCCACACATTTTGCGAAATTGTGTTAGTAGTCTTAATCGTATAAAATAGGAAACATTATTTTTTTTTCAACGTGGGTTAATCTATTTTTGTTCTCAATGCCTCAAGTGTACCGGGTGATTGTGCCGAAACGCCTGATTCGCCTCGCAACCGTGACGAGTTAACCCAAACCCCCGTGGTGTCTCTCCGAAGGCTTTCGACCCTCGGACGGGGTTGGAGTACCTATTAGGAAGTGAGAAATCTTCGAATTCCTCATTTCTCATCAGATCTGTGCGAAAGTGACGCCAATGAATTCCTGGCGTTCCGCCGATTAAAATCATACCAAACATCATGCAAATCGAACTACATTGACACAAGCTATTTGTGTTCCTTATGTAAAAGTAGTCCGATTTGCACGACATTTGGCATGATTTTCATCGGAAAACCCCAAGGAATCCATCGGCGACACTTCCATATCCATACGATGAAGAATAAAGAATTATTTTATTTCTGAAACAGAAACAGGGTAATTCTGCATTTACGCCCGTCACCCCGTGGAAGGAGCGACAACACCCCGCAGTGCCCATCGAATTTTATGGCTTTCGACCCTCGAAGGGTTTGGAATATCATTAAGAATTGAGAAATGTTCAGGATTTCAAATGTTTCTTTTCTTCATCGTATCGAGATGGAAGTGGCGCCAATGGATTTCCTATGTTTTTCTGTTGAAAATCATACCAAATATCATGCAAATCGGACTACTTTGACACAAGCTATTTGTATTCCCTGTGTAAAAGTTGTCCGATTTGCATGATATTTGGCATGATTTTCATCAGAAAAACATAGGGTATCCATTGGCGCCACTTCCATATCCATATGATAAAGAATAAAGAATATCTTAATCCGCTTAAATGAATATTTCACAATTTCACCCTCGACAGCGGAGGGTCGACCTCAATTCGCTACGTTCGACCCAGGATTCATACCTTTTTCCGAAAGAAGCCATAAAATTCGAGGGGCACTGCGGGGTGTTGTCCCTGCCAGAGGGGTGACGTGGGCAAATTACCCTGTTTCTCTTTCAGAAATAAAATAATTCTTTATTCTTTATCGTATGGATATGGAAGTGTCGCCGATGGATTCCTTGTGGTTTTCCGATGAAAATCATGCCAAATGTCGTGCAAATCGGACTACTTTTACATAAGGAATACAAATAGCTTGTGTCAAAGTAGTCCGATTTGCATGATGTTTGGTATGAGTTTAATCGGCGGAACGCCAGGAATTCATTGGCGTCACTTTCGCACAGATCTGATGAGAAATGAGGAATTCGAAGATTTCTCACTTCCTAATAGGTACTCCAACCCCGTCCGAGGGTCGAAAGCCTTCGGAGAGACACCACGGGGGTTTGGGTTAACTCGTCACGGTTGCGAGGCAAATCAGGCGTTTCGGCACAATCACCCTGTATAGTAGATCATGTGTCCAGGGATTGTAACCCGCCGGGAGCCGGTTACTAGTAACATAGGACAGTCTAGTCCAGACAGCCACATAAGGGGGTACTATGGTTATCTGGCCGAAAAATTGAGCAGGGCACAAGTAGATGAATAATATGTAAAAAGTTTTGCACGATTATATTTGTTATTCATCGAGTAAAAAATTCATAAAGATTACTCGATTTTTCGGCCGGATGACCAGAGTACGTTAAGTGGCTGTCTAGACTAGACTATCCTATGTTACTAGTAACCGGCTCCCGGCGGGTTACAATCCCTGCATGTGTCACGTAGTTTTGGAGTTGTTCCAGTAGGAGTTCGATCATTTATTTATTTATTTCTCTTGCACGGGTAAGACCCATTTAGTAACAAAAATAGGAGTAAACGGTGCATAGTAGAGGCAAGCATTGCAACTAAAACCGAAACAGAGTACTGAAACATTAACCAACTAAATACCAATACGTAGCGGTATGTACTACCGCTGTGTAGTGCGCTGGTTTTAAAAG
Source organism: Andrena minutula (assembly GCA_929113495.1). Lineage (NCBI taxonomy): Eukaryota > Metazoa > Arthropoda > Insecta > Hymenoptera > Andrenidae > Andrena > Andrena minutula. Next base: position 71,442,271 of record OV815993.1, on the reverse strand, counting down.
TAGAAGATTACAAATTCTCTTAAGAGAATCAATGAGACCAAATATGGAGGTGTAAGCGAGAAGTCTGAATAGCAAAGTACCTATGCCAGATAGGCTATTTAGGAACATTAAAATTAATTTGACTAATGACATGCGAGCTGCATGTTCCTATATGTCTTTCATGTCTATTACGAGTAGATACACCTTCTCTAGAATCACCATAACGATCAGCACGGCATTATTAAATAACTCCATTCTTAACATATGATCTTTAATGTGTGCCATTGGCCTGTACTTAAAAAAATACATATTTCTAGTGAAAATGATTCAGTAGGTATTCTGAAGTACCCCCAGGGTGAATAACAACGTCCGCTTATTTTTCAAAACGTTTATTTCCATGTAGATTATAGGCAATAAGAATAATGTATTACTATCCTTAAAAGTGATATTTTTTTCTGCATCACGCTGACGCGATTTCGGGCACCGAACAATCGTTCACCGATATATTATTTAAACAGAGTCTCAGAGTCGAACGTATTATTATCGACAGCGAGATGTCATCTATATACAAATACTGTGAGTTAAATATCTACAAAAATCGGATGCTCCCACTTTTGTTCGAAGTATGTTCCACAGCATACACGCAGCACTTGACTAACAATAACTACTCCCCAAAAAGAGCAGACACGGTCCAAATGATCGTTCGTTATTCGCGGTATAAAACGCATTCCGCTTTGTTCACAAATTGCGGCGGAATACAATCTGTTCCTCGATTAGCAGAGATTAATCGAGTCTGCTCCGACAGACCATGGACGGTACGTTGCGTGACAAAACAGAAATATGGGCGATCGTTGATTCAGATTTCAACGTGAACAAATCCCCATTGTCTTTCCATCATCGTTGTCCACGGAATCCAACGATTTTGCACGTTAAATTAATGCTCTCTTACCGGAATAGCTTAATCACATCCGCGCTCCAAGAGCCGACCGCTTCGCTTAAATAACGATATCGCGAGAAAACAGAACGAGATAACAAGTCGATTAAAACGTACGCCCGTATTTACATATTTTGCACTTCTGTAACTCTTACTAGCTAAGGGAAGAGCTAAGGTGAGCGCCAAACCGATCGTCGAGAACGATCACGATTGACATCGGCGCACGAAGTATTGGATTCGGACGGGTACCGCGCGCTGGCATTGAGCATCGTCATAATCTCATACACCATGGCCTTAACTTAATTGCTCTACTATGTACACGTACGTTGTGTCGTCCACCAGATTGCTCTTCGTTATTTACAATCGAGTGCCCTAGCAACGTCGGGTTTGATAGAAAAGGCTTGAGCTGTCGCGCTTTCCGACAGTGCGCGCAATTAAACGGAGACGGATAACAGAATAGTAAACGCTTTGTCGTAAAAATTAAAGGAAATCAGAGTTCGCATGGAGAATATCTGTCTCTAAAACTCCAAATGGTTAAGTGGATCGTTTTGTTCGAATGTCGCTTGCTCGCGCGTGCAGGCTCGCGAGCTTGTATCGGTAAGAGCTACTTAATAGTTACTAACAGTTACTGGATAATATGGTAAAGATCGCCTGCTGAATTGGCGATCCCGTCTCGAAACACGGAAGCGAACCATCGAGGAAGCTGTTGCGCAACTGTCGCTCGTTTCCTCGACGATCGTTGGCTCGAACGGAACCTCGCGATTCCAGTAGCCCGCGATTTCACTGCAAAAGTGTCTCAGAGTATGGCAAATATGGCAAACGTTGCGTGTTTCACGCCATTCTCCGTGGCGGACTGTACGTGCTTGGCGACATTTCTGTGTAGACAGCAAACGTCGAGGAACCGTCTGTTTATCGCGTGGAATAAATACAATTGAGGCAGGCGAGCGAGAAGAATTTTCCAGCAGACTGCAAAGAGCGCAGAAACGACCAGTCATCGTATCGTCTCGCGACGGTCAGCTATTTACAAGAAGCAACTAAACTCTTCCTGAGTACACGATCGATTCCTCTGCGTCTCCCACACATGCGCGAGCTTCGCCCTCTGCGCGTATCGTACAAAAATAGTTCGCATCACAACGCCGCGATGTACCCGAAGTAAGGACGTAACATGAAGTGCATCGCGCGCCAAGTGTGCGCGACACAGCTGAGTCTCTTAATCTGTCGCGCGAGCGATGCAGTTCCTAACTTAAGAATCGATCGGCGTCTCCCCTCCCTTCCTCGTTATTGCACATACGATAAAAAATAATACGACACGATGAAGAAGCGGCAGATGAAGAACCTAGCGATTCCAACCCCACGGTTCTCTCCTTCATCGACCGTCTTGGCTAAAAAGTCTTCGCGTGGATAAGTTACGATCGTATTTACAGGCGCAGTGGCGACAATCGTTTCGCCAGTCGTTAGCGGCACCGTGGACAAGTACGATTGATCGATGGAAGCTAGACCCCATTATCCTTTCACGTGCGAGAATTACATCCTACTTTCACCGCGTACGAGACGCACGGAATCATCACAATATAATGGACGGAGTCGGTTTCCAGGCAAGTGCGACGATCGCCCGGGTGGCGCGCGACGAGCCAGGTCGGACGCGTTAGAAAAGAATCTACGACGATGTTCCGAGCTGCCTCAGGTCAGACGTACACCTCCCCTCTCTTTCTTCCGGCGCCAGGCGTCGACGCGGCCTTGGTGGTGGCGGGCGTCGTTCCAATGCCGCTCGTGAGGGAAGCGTTCGTGCAGGACACGCTGCTGATCTTTCTCGAGGTGTCCTGGTGGCGGTGGCTGGGTCTGCTGAGATCGTGACCGATGCTGTTGGTCCTTGGTCGCATGTCCTGGTTGTAGTGGACCCGCAGCCTGTCTATGTTAGGATCGTGGGCATATGACACGGAAGCCGCTCGATTCTCTCTCGGCTGAAGGCCCGGGGAATGCGGGAGGGACATACTCCTGTCTTCCCTGGATGGTAGGAAAGGTGGGCCAGGTAAGGAGGCCGATCGTCTGCCGCGCGGATCCGATCCTGTTCTGCTGTCCTGCGTGGCTGGCATCGTGGTCACCACGTAGCCCAATTTATCAGGACTCATCAGGATGGGAGAGCGGTCGTTGTAGCTGTCGAACGTAGGCGAGCTACCGTTGCTGCCCAGACGGCTGGCCGTTTCTCCTATCAAGGGTGTGCTTCTATCTTGGCTAATTAGGGGCGTGGACCGCTCCTCTTGCCCTGCTATGCTACCGCTCCTGCTGCTTCCACTCCCCGATCCTTCCTCCTCGCTGCTGTTCACCTCGGTGAGAATGGCTTGGACGCCGTTCGTTTGGTTGTTGGGCCTGAGCATGGATGCCGAGGTGGTCGTCACCAGGCCCAACTGCGTCAACTGGCTCATGGTAACTGGCGTCAGAGTCATCGGGGTCACCAAGCCTGCGCTGGTCAGAGTCGGCGACAGAACGGCCTGCGCCAAGGCCGCGGCACCTGATTTCCCTGTCGAGGGAGTGCCCTCTGCTTCCTGAATTGGCGACAGCACCACCTGCACCACGGACAGGTCCGTCGGGTAATGCCCGTTCGCCGGTATCACCCCGACCACGCCTGCGCCGATGTTCGCGGCGTTGGTCGCCGATAAAGCTAATCTCTGTTCACGGTCGACCACCTCTTTCGTCACGTCCGGCGTCGGTATGCGGGGTCGGTTCTTCAAAGAGACTGGCACCGAATTCAGCTTCGGCATTGTACCTGAGAATGGAGAGGGATCAAATTAGCTTGTTACGTAGCCATGGCTTTCTGATGGCTGGGTTTGCGATACGATCGAACGGAATACCGCTAGTTTCGGCAACGGTGATGGTTACACTTGAGGCCGAATTTAATTGACAGGTCAGGGTCGCCGAGAGGTAAACACTATGGTAAGATGTGTAACGGGTGGAAGGGAATATAGTGAAGTGGGAAAGCAGTAGGGGTAGGAAACAATGGTTGCACAGTTCAGTGTGAACTTACAAGGGAAGATCCCGAACCCGAAAATTCAAAAAATTCTGAAACTTTGTGATATGGGATTTTCTCCTGATTACAGCGCAATTTTTATTTGCTGCCCAAATTCACTCGAAGGGGGTGAAATTTACCCCTGAAAATTCGGCTATTTTCCGATTTTGTGTTATAATTCGCGAACTATAAAAGGAAAAAAAAAGTTTGAAGACAAAAATTACTTCTTTTAATTAGATCTATCATTTGGTGAAAAAATTATGTTACAGTTCACGAGTTATAACACAAACTCGGAAAATAACCGCATTTTCGGCGGTCATTTACAACCCCTTAGAGTAAATTTGGGCAGCAAACAAAAATTGCGTTGTAATGAGGAAGAAATTCCCTACATATTCACAAACTTTCAGAATTTTTCGAATTTCCGGGTCCGGGATCTTCCCTTGTCAGTAAGGATCTACAGTACCGATCAAAAGAAAGTTTAAGCTATGAACAGCAACAGAAGTAAACACTTCCTTTAAAAGGAATTGTATCTTAAAATTTATATTTCATAAATTAAAGAGATTCCGAGAGTGGAGCAGTAATACCAACATAATACTTAAAGCCTAAGTAGTATCAAGCAGAAATGGACAAAGTTTTTATTTAAACAAAATTTCAAATAAAAAGAGTATTCGTCATTCGTTCGTTAACCCGAGTTAACTTTATTCAACACATGACGAATAATTTCTTTTACTTTCATTCGTTATTCGAAATTTTATTTAAATAAAAATTTCCCCATCTCTTGATCAGGTTAGTTTTAAACTTTCTTTTGACCGGTACTGTAACGTCGTATTCTATATATTATCTGAAGCGTTTCTAAACACCCCGTATAATGAATGTGTATCACCGATAGTATACAGTGTACATTCACGTGTATCCGTGTTTCGATGTACATAGGAAATTCAACCGGCTACGTAGTCACTTCCTTTGGCAAGGCTAGCCTCTCAAGAAACACTCAGACTACATGCAAATATGTACTAAAGCGAGCCACGGGCAGTCTACAGTGAGGAGACAAAGTGGTAGCGCGCGCGGTACAATCGAGGTCGTGTCTCGATTAAGGCAACGATTAAGTACCTGGCTTCGGCGCTAATGATATCGGCGACGAGGCTAACGATGATTGCGAATTTTTGCCCGGCGGTTACTTTTACCGCTAGAAAACGGTTATCGACTGGAACGAGGAAATGAATCTTCGCCAGAACGTCGGGCCAAAGGACAGGGTTAACAAAGCGCGACGCGACGCCGACGCCGAGATAATTGCGCGGTACTTTTCCTGGCGCGGTGCTTTTTTCATCCGCTGGGAGCGAGAGGAACGGGAGGAGAAAGAGGCACAAGGCCTTAGGAAAATGTTTTTTTTCTCGAGCACCGCGATTCGCGATTGCGGAAATTGTTGGGGGTTACACAAGGTTACGCGTTGCATAATCCAGCGCGCGAGGGGAAGAGAGGAGGAGAGCAACGGCGGAACATTCGCGAGGCTTTCATTGAAAGTTTTTCTTTCGCGTTACATCGGAACGCGACGGCGGAGGAAAAAACACCACAACTGTCGAGCGAAAAATTGTGAAGTAAAACATAACTGCCAGCAGGTGAAGGCGTTTTTCCTCCTTTTCTTCTATGCAGTTATGCACGGGGCGTCACGATTGACGCGAGGAAAATGTTCCTTCCGAAGGAATGAGTCGGCAAGAAAGAGTGGATTCCGGCTTATGCTTCCAATAATAATCGGCGTTAATTTATGTAAGTGGAAGATACTTTTGCAGCGTGCAGGGGTTATTATGTAAGAGCGCGGCATTAACGTTTTAAAGTTCAGAATTTAAGGCGATTACAGAAGCTCCGCCCTTCGAATAACAGGGTTGGCATGTATCGTTTACGCGTCTACGTCACGCAACTCCAAATTGAATTTTTTTTAAAGGTCACTCAACGAATTCATACCTTAATTGAGGCATTTTGAACAAAAACGGACTAACGCGCATTTTTTGCGAAATTGAGTTAGTAGCAATTAAGTATCCCATTAGACTCTACTAATTATATAGAATAGGAAAAATTAATTTTCTTTCAATGTAGATTTGTCAGTTTTTTGCTCTCAATACCTCAATTTAGAGAAGAATTTCGAACATAGTTTTCTTCCACGCTTGTTTATATGAAACACTTGCCTTGTCGACCCATTCGTTGACTACGAATGCTCTTTCGACCGACCAGGCGGTCGTAGAGGGACATTTTGAGATTGGGGTTGTTCGGCTGTGGCAATCCTCCAGTTTCAGGGCTGCTGTACACGCTATTGTGGCGATTTCTAGAGAAGAAACCGCCACCGCTGCTGTAAGTAGTCGAAGAGCTGCGCACAGATCCCATTCGTGTGATTTGTCGTTGCAGCCAATTTTTTCGTCGCTCCACTAACGGAGTGTCAACGCTTTCCTGTAAGAAATGAAAGTAGAATATAAATAAGTACTATTCTCGGTACGGAATCGTCATTACATTAACCAGTTTCGACATGGAACTTGTTTCACGATCCAACGAGAAGACCGAAGTCATTCGTTTGAATATCGATAGATCCAAGTTCACTTCGTGACGTGGACTTACATAATCGGCATACATGTCGTCCTGGTGGGTCTTGCGATGCTGAACGTGATTATGGATCTGCGTCCCCAGCATAACGTTCGCGTACAGAGCGTCGCTTTCTTTCACCTTATAATGCTCCGCGGATCCCTTTGGCTCCTCTCGTCGGTATTGTTCGCTGGCCACCGTATATGGTAAGTCCTTCGGCACGACTTCGTCCCAGTACTGATCCTTCAGCAGTTCTGGGTGTTCCTCGTGCATTTCGTCGACAATCATGTATCCTGCCTGTTGGACAAACATTCATTTTCATATTGAAAGACGTCTGTGTGATTAAACGTGTTTGATATATGAAGAACTGAGAATATTAGTGTAAGTGCAAAGTTTGATAATTTCAGTTAACAACATTTTTCAAGTCTCAAAGTCTTCTCTTTTTTAATTTGACTAAAAAGCGTTTCTAAGAAAATATGGATTTTAAAATTCAGAATTTTTCTGTGGTGCCCTCCTTTCTCCTGAGCACATTCTTATTTTGCTTATCTGTTAATCCACCCCTGATCTCAGCCCGCCATATGAAAGATCGATGTACCTTGATGTGTCGATCTATAAGCCAATTCAGCTCAATGTCGTCATCATCCTCGCCGAAGGGATTGATCAACACCTCGGCGACTTTCAGCCATCCCACGTAGAAGCAGAACTGAAAGGAACGCATCGTGTTGATTGATTGGCAATAACAGGTTACAGTTTTACGGCCGTGTGTGCCTCTCACCTGCAGCGCCGTGAAAAATGGGAAATACATGTCGGGTTCCTCGTATTTCCCGCCTCCGACGTCGGTGCGTTCGATAAATTGTCGGCCGAGCAAGGCGGAAAAGAAGTACGCGTACAGTGATAGCGTGACTACCTGCAAGACGTAAATAAATGATGTTCAAACTTGCCAAGATACGAGTATATCGCGGTTGTAAACCGTTGCTCGGGCAGATTCTACGCGTCGGAACCGAGTGCTCGCACACGTGAATCGCAACGCGCCAAGTACAATTGAATCGTTGTTAATTTTATGAAGTGCGAGGGAAAAAGAACGAGCACTGCCATCGCGTTTGTTAATCAAACGCGTTTTACGGAGATACGCTCGATGGAAACGAATGAATTAACTGCTACGAGTCTACGGATGAGCATTCTTCGATTGCGTCATTTTAGTCGATTCCGGGAACGACCGTTAAACACTTTCTGCGCATGAAGCAAGTGTCGTCAAAAGTGATGGAAGATAAAAGCAGGTACCAATCGATTCATGGTAGCATCGTTATAAATACTCTTCCTTGAATGCTACTTTCTTCACTGGAAGAGATATTTTTTACAAAATTGAGGACCTTGAAGCAAGAGTGGTGCGGCTCCATTCTGGACAGTTTTTGAGTTATGATGTGTAATATACGTAAGAAAAATGTACATCATTTGGTACACGCTTGATGCAAATCCGATAACAAATGAGGGTTTTATTGAAAATAAATAAAAACAGAAATATTAATATTAAAAAATAGAAATATTATTTGTAATAGTATTATTGGTTAATCCAGCACTGATCTCAATAATATTTATCATATTATTATTATAAATATTCTTATTAAAAAATACAAATATTAATATTAATATTTTTATTATAGAATATTTTTTCGCAAAAATTGAAAGTAAAAACCTATCAAAATCACTAACTACAACTCATTGTGTGAAAATATATACTTATTTTTAAATTACTCTTCTCTTTTTAATACCAATTCAAAGCAATAATGTTATAAACAGTATTTTCTAATTTACTCAAAGTTGGTAAAGATGGAGCTGCACCCCTCTTGCTGCGAGGTTCTCACTTAATCTCCACACGTGGCAAACATAATAATAGCCATAAAATAGAATATCGTCGAGACAAGATAAATCACACAGGAAAATCAGAGACCGGACAAAACTATAAACGAACTGTATCTACCAAAGGCGAAAGCTTTCGTTCCCCAGGGATGTAAAATTTCGAACGGGGTCGATAGCTTGGTACAAGGCTCCTAACAGTTTCGTGTTGTTCTCGCGGTGCATTCGCGAACGAACAGGTTTCAATGAAATAATATCAAGGTCGTCAAGAGCGCTACCTTTCTCATCGAAGGCCACCAGGAAATGATAGTTTATGCAGAGGCTATTATACGCGTAAAGCCGCGTATTCACCTGTGCATTCGCCCCGAATGTGCATTCGGCGCGCACTGAATTTTTGCTCGTGCGGCGCGCGGTCGGTGCTCAGCGTGCATTCGGCGTGCATTCGGCGTACATTCGGCGTGCATTTGGCGTGCATTCGGCGCGCATTCGACGCGCGTTCGGCGCGCGTTCGGTGCTCGACGTGCATTCGGCCTGCTTTCGGCGTGCATTCGGCGCGCAATCGGCGCGCATTCGGCGCGCAACGTGCGTTCGGCCCGCATTCGGCGTGCATTCGGCGCGCATTCGGGGATCGTGTAGTGTTCATTCACAACAGTCCCCATAAGTATCGATCCGAAGAACGAAAAGAAAAATCATGGATGAAAATATTCCAATAGCTAGTGCTAGTTTCATTGTATTGTATATATTGCTTAAAAAAGAGGATAAAAATAAACGTTGGTGGACGAGGAAAATATATACCAACAGGTACAACGAATATTATCAGTCCATACATTGTATCCACACTCGTCGTTTCGAGGCAAACCGAGTGGCAAATGACGAGTGCGGATACAATGTATGGACCGATATCGAGGCGATCGCGACCCGAGCGTTCGCCGGGCCATTCGCGCCGCGATCCGCTTGCTGGCGGTCCATCAAAGCGTGCATTCGGGTCCGAACGACACCACGATGGAGTGGACGCCGCAAATTTGTCTCAAGCTCCTTGAGGTATTCGAGAAACACGAATTATTATGGAATTCCAGACACCCGCGTTATTTCGATACATTAAAAAAGGACGACGCGTGGTGTACAATTGCCCAAGAGATCGGAATGGAGGTGGAAGATTGCAAGAGGAAAGTGGAGAGCCTAAAAAGCTCGTACAGACGGGAAAAGGAGAAAATCAAGAAAAGCACCACAACTGGACGAGGTAAATAATATTAAACATTTCTAAGGGAGAGTGGGGGAATTTCGAACGCGGGATAAACCCAAACACCGCGATATTCGCTGAATTGGCTTGTCCTGTCCTCCCGCGATATTGTTACATGATGTAATTAGCTATCTTTGGTATTACGGAAAGTGTCATGACGCAAGGCTGCGCGCAACTGCAAAGATAATGGTCGTGAAATGTTTTCGTAGCTTTTCTTATAATTTTACTCTCGAGTATTTTGAGTCTATAGTGCATTGAACCTATACTACCTAACAAAGCATAATTTTTTCGTAGTTCCGTTACTTAATTCTAAATAAAATCAAGGGATCACTTTGTACATATACGTTCTCGTATTTGTTTTATTTGAAACTTCATAGCTTCTGTTCATTTTAGTTAATTACGAACAGCGTATATGGGGCTATTACGGACGATGGCATTTACCCTTTTATCTTAACATTTACCAAGTTATTCACGTGTCCAGTATCCCGGAATTATGATAGGAAGAGTACACGTACATATTCGTTGAAAGATATTGAGATAACCGTGAAAGAGCTTTTGTTTCAATTTAACTTTTACCTTAAGTGTTCGTAATTCCCCTACTCTCCCATACACGAAAGAGAAAAGAACAAGATACTATTCCAATGTATATTATTTCAGGAAGCAACGAAATTTATCATTCGAAATGGTTCGCGTTCAAGGCGATGCAGTTTTTGGACGACAATACGGAACCCAGAAACACTATAAGCGTAAGTTGTTTCTCTAATTACTTTCTGATATATCATATGCAACCAAAGATCGAAGTGTGTCCATAAGAATGTACTGGAAGAGAATTTTACTTATAAATGAATTACTCAAATTAGGATGTTAAATTTTTTATTGCAACATGCTATTACTTTCTTACATATTAAGTTGGCACATTAAGCATTGCATTTTGTATTACATTAAGCATATTTATCTTGCCAATGAACAGCTCCTGCTGTAGAAAAATATTTTGCCAAATCGTCGCGCATTTTCTCGGCGGTTGCTTTACTTCTACGTGCAACCGACCTGAAAGGTAAAAGGGAAACTTGTTCGTCTTCTTGTCTCCAGTCTCCGGGCCGGATTTCTCCATTTTCTTCCATATCAAAACAAGTTGAGGGAGTGTAATAATTTCTTGAAGTTCTACTGCTTCGTAAAAAGTTATGAAGGCAAATCGTAGCCATCACAACAACTTGAGCCTTTTCGGGTTGCAACAGCAACGGTTTTCGCAATACCCGAAATACGCTCGATAGAACCCCAAAGGCATTTTCGACTACTCTTTCGACTACTACTACTTTCTAATAGACACGATTCACATACATCATCACATTCAATCAGTGACAATTCCAACACCTACGACACCTATCCACAGTCTATTCCACCTTCCGAATCATCACATCCATCTCCATTTTCCAATAGTTCGGATTGTACGCTAAACTCATATTTCTCCCACTTCTCCGACACCGATAATTAAAATTATATTATAACACACACCTAATTATATTCTTTCGCATGTGTACAAAATAATAATTTTTTTAAATAAATACTTTAATATGTATATTGATTAATAAATGACTTACCTTCACATAATGAATTAAACTGTCAATTATTGCTTGACACACTTCGGGTACGATTTTTGAAATAACCTGTTTCGAGACTTTAAATAGATATTGCAGACTACTATACGAATCTCCGGTTGCAAGAAATCTTAGTGTAATGGCCAATCGTTCTTCCGGCGTAATGGCTTTTCTGTAGGCAGTGTCTTGTCTTGCAATCTTATCTCGAATATAATTTAATATAATAAAAAAATCTTCCGATGACATCCTCGTAAAGTTTTGAAATTGGTTGCTTCCCACTTCAGCATTCAAATCGCGTAGAAACTTTTCGTTGCATCTGCTGGTATATATTTTCCTGGTTCACCAACGTTTCTTCTTTTTATCCTTTTTTTTCTTTAGCAATGTATACAATACAACGAAACTAGCACTAGCAATTGCAATATTTTCGTCCATGACTTTTCTCCTCGTTTTTCGGATCGATGCTTATAGACACTGTTGTGAATGAACACTGCACGATTCCCGAACGTGCGCCGAATGCGCGCCAAACGCGCGCCAAACGCGCGCCATACGCGCGCCGAATGCACGTCGAGCACCGAACGCGCGCCGCATGCGCATTTGATGCGCGCCGAATGCGCGTCAAATGCGCGCCGAACGCGCGCCGAATGCACGCCGAGTACCGACCGCGCGCCGCTTGCACGCCGAGCACCGGCCGCGCGCCGCACGAGCAAAAAATCGGTGCGCGCCGAATGCACATTCGGGACGAATGCACAGGTGAATACGCGGCTTAACGCAAAAACTGACCGATAGATCGCCCTTAGACTTCGTCGATCGTGTCTGCGAATATCCAAGGCACACGATTCTCGCTCAAGAATCCTGAAAAGAGTCGCCTCTTTTAATAGCTTCGGCGCTGCAACGACCACTGCCTTTACGGCTCGCGCGCGCAGCAGGCGGACACGTTCATTTGCGCCGGGAAAATTTATTCGGAAATGCACGTTTATATCACGAAATCGTTTAAAAGAGGACTTTTGTCGAGCGTCGAATTTCTTGATCGTAAAGCGAAATGAAGAAGGTGCCGGGGGAGGTAAGGGGAATGGAGCGCAGCAATTTCACTGGCAATTAAAGCGCATTGTCGCGTCGAGGCGGAATTCTCCTCCATCCTTGGAAATTTATTGAAACGCCGGGGAACAGAGGCACTTGCTATGCAAACGTTCACGGTACCGGGTGAACACGCGCAAAACACACAGGCCGCGGCTATCTGTAAACGTATCATTACACAGCACGCACAACCGCCCTGCCTTTTACGCGTAACCTTGCGATTTTGCGCGGCTCCTCGGTGCTGGAGACGAGGCATGTTACGATTTCCACGGTGGAACGCCGGAGAGAAGACTCGTCGCCGTACTGTTTCATTACGCGAACAGGACCAGGCGAATAATTACACGCCAGTCGGTTTGCACCCTTCCTGGAGGCCTTTTACGTACTCTCTTAATCATCGGCAATTAACATAATTCCCTTCCTTTCGTTTTTGAATTCAACGAAGCAATTTGGCGAAACGTTTACCTCCACCTGTCTCGCAACACCGAGTCACGAGGTAATGGATTATCATCCGTGGTTCTCATGCGGTGGATAGGGTAAGTGCGGGTTATTTCGTCTACCCAAATTGAATTTAAGATTCGGTGTAACTATAGTTCTTTGTAACTATAGTTCATTACCAACATATATCAAATCTTACTTCGCGAGATATGAGGTGCAGTTAAGTCGGGAATCCACGTGGAAGCTAAGCTACGCTATGGTATGCTATACTAAGTTTTAAAAAATTAGCTTCAATACATCTTTAAAAGGGACTCCGCCTGAAAACTGAAAGAAATTATGCTATGCTAAGTTTTAAAAAATTAGCTTCAATATATCCTTATGGAACCCCAACTTTTACCCCAACTACCATTTTCTCATGTGTTAAATTCGTTGCATTTTCGAAGTAAGGAGTCGAGGTATTTTCGCGTCGATTGATAATCAAACGTGAAATAGAAATCATTACGAGCTTAGGGAATTCCATTACGAGCTTCATTTATGTGGAGAGCACGAGCAATGCGAATAACAATCAGTCGTATTTTATCCGCTGACTAACGAGACGATTCACCCCATCGTCTGAGATTGATCTAAATATGTATGCAGCCGTAATGAGATTCACGATGTCTTCTGCGAGGAAATAGCTACTCGACTGTTTTACCTCTGGGCGGTCGACGCTTTTGAATTTCGCATCCCGCGATCACCGTTCGTAACCGATGATGTAATCGTTCAATGAATGAATGTATCCTCGCCGTTCGATCTCGAAGTTCGCCGTGATTAACTTGCTGCTCGCCGTTTACAAAACGGTATTAATGAACTATTCTCCGAGGATGCTTAAAAATCAGTTGTTTCAAGAGGAAAGTTGACAAAGCGATTATTAACCTAATTAAGATAATTACATTGTTACAAAGCTCAATGTGGAAGAATAAAACAAGGACTGCACTAAATTGAATTTCGCTGAATTTATCTGAACTCCGAATGTGATTTGGTAAGAACTAGAACTGGTGCTAGGTTTAAATGTGAACTGGTACTGGCTCTACATAGTAACAGATAACTAAACTAAGCTTGCAGAAGGAACCTGTAAAATTGTAGAAGTTTCTGAAGTTGAATTGTACATAATAAATCTGAGTAAAGATTGAGAAACCTGTTTTTCAGTGGGTGAATCAAGTGCTAATTAATTACGACAACGCAGGGTGCGCTTGTCATATCATGCTGCGGGAAAACTTTTAAATTCGTTTCAGAGAAAAGCAGTTAATGTGTGGCCATGGGTGTCTGACAAATATACCAAGGCCTCCATTCGGTTGGCGGGAAGGAAAGAATTCTGAACGACCGATTAAAAGCAGGATACGGAGCCGGGTTCGATAAACAAAGGTCGCTGCAAAGGCCACTCCGCAACTCGGACACGTATAAAATCGAAATTACGACGCGGAGAGCTCTTTAACTCCGCGAAAACGATGCCGTCGGCGGGCCGACAATTAGGGATGTTGGTTGATGAGCGATTAGCGTTGCACAATGCATACGCGCGGGTTAATTGCGATTCGTTCCGAGAACGACGGATTCATTTTACTGTTGCGCCGCAATGAATCGAGTCCTTCGCCAGCTGGATCATGGTTCTACGTTAACAGAGATCGCGAGACGGTGCGCGCAGCGTCTCCGAGGTGAGGATTGCACCAGTGATTTCTGTCGAAGCCAGCCTCTAAGATTACGCACCGAGTCTTTTATCCACGGGATCGTGTTGCAACGGGGTGACGTACTTTCTAATGATCGTAACCACCTCGAAGCTCGTTAACGTCGTGCAGTTGAAACGGATTTAGCCTAGCAAATAGAGAACGCGCTACTTGAACGTTTGAAACGCGTTATTTTAACGTGAATTTTATTGGCTTAAAATCAAATCCTCGCCAAGTTTGAAGACGAGGATATTTTTTGTGTCGGGAAATATTAGGAGACGAGGTTTTACCGTGAATATGGAAACTGTAGAGCGCGAGATAAATGGGACTAGAGAAACTATGCAGGTATTACACAATTGCGTTCGTTGTAGACTGTCAGCGGCATCAAGCAACAAAGCGATGGTAATGAGATTTAGTCCGAGATGAAGATGTCGGTTCGAAGCGCTCGATCTCTCTCAGTGACACTAAACACCAGCACAATTATGCGACTTAACGACTTCTGAGCGTGATTGAAAGGAGAACGATGGCTGATTGATTGCATCTCTTGACTCTTGAGACGCAAGGGTACGTTTATGTTGCAGCTGCGATAAACGATCAGAGCGACGATAAGAAACTGCTCGACGATATATTTCTTTGATGGGTTTTTTTAGTAGAGCTGTTATAATAGTACTGTTTCATTCGTTTAAGGTTTCTCATTATATGTCGATGAGATCGGCGATAACAGCGAAGGAAAAAAGTAGGTGCCTATTTGTTTCTCGACGCTTTTGGCGTTGATCATTTAAATAGTAAGCCTGGCTCTGCTCGCTGCTTCAGAGTAAACTCTTCCATTACAAAACAATATAAAGTATTTCGATATTGCGATCTTATCGTCGCTCTGATCGATTATCGCAGCTGCAACATAAACCTGCCCTAAGGGATTAGATATCCTTGATAGATTGGAATATAGGGTCATTTGTATTATTTTTTTTTCGTATAAAGAAACGTTATATTTAAAAGTCATGGTTTAAACATTATTGTGTATGAATTAAGCTATATTCTCCTGAAAAATAAATTTGATATCTTGAGAAATGGTGCCATAGCAGCACCTTCTTCCAAGACTCTCTCATAGTTACAGCATTTGTGGTAACAAAAAATATCTCAGAGATTACTGAACCGATTTGAATAAAATTTGGCACGAATATTCTTAACACTATATTTAATTACTTGTTTATACCGCTTTGGAAAAAAATTATTTTTTGAAAAATGGCAGCTATTCAAAGCCAAACATGTGATTTTCGACCTAAGTTTTCATCTTCTTTTGTTAATAAAAAAACAAAACACAACACTAACCAAAAAGTCGTCTCGACAAGTATAAGTACCCTTATTTTTTAAAAAAATGGCAATTTTGAGTAGTTGAGATGTAATCCTTCAACAAATTAAGCAGGCCACAGAATAGAGATTAAAGATATTTACCTTGAAACGAAGGGAAAGGCTTCTATAAATTTCAAATTCGCGGTAATTAACAACATTCTAATCCCTGAGACCATTGTGTATTCCTGGACCACTTGTCAGCGTATCTTCCAAACGATCTTGTATTTCACCATATTTACAATTCGCAAACACTCGTTGGATCACCGAGCACAGAGGGGCATTACCGCTGACGGCGCGTTTAGCACGGTTCACTCAAAATTGGAATACTCACCTGAGTGTAAACGAGAGGAACGCAAACGGTGTCGTAACCAATGAGCGCGCCAAGCCTCTTCCGGATGTCGCTGAGCTCGACAAGGAGGGTTTGCACTACTTGGTCGCTGGTAATCAGGGCCTCCCTCCTGGCCCTGTTGATGATGTTCGTCGCCCACACCAGTGGCATCCAGTATTTCGACATCGCCGCTTTCTTATTCATCATCTCGAAGATTTTCTTCTCGGACTCCATCATCAGGCCTGCAAGCAACGATACGGATTGTTCGTGTTTATTTTCTCCCTATTAAAACTTTCGACCGGAGGGGACGAAGCGATATAGAAACGACACAGATCTCGTGGGAACTTTCACCGAACGAGCAGTTACCAAATTGCCACTAAAAAGAGCAACGATGATCGGCATCCAACGGCTGGGATCATTATCGCCAGGCAATAAGTCAGACTGTCCTCTTTACTTAAATTCATCGGCGCGGTTCGTTAATCAACGAACACGTGCACAGGTGTACAACCGACTCGTTCGACTGTGGCCGCGAGCTTTCGATTAGCAGTCTAGACTAAAAGTGTTCCAGACAGGAGGCTATGCTGTGACAATCAAGGGCGGATTTGTTTAGCCTAGGGCGGCAAATTTTGGTCGAAAGAAATTGAAAAAGGTAGGGAAATGTTTTTGCCTGTAGCTTTTTATTTTTCATCGAATATAATAACATAGATTTCCGTTCTAAAATAAAATGTCTATCTATTTTCCCTCACACCGAATGTGAAGAGTGATCTTTAAACACGGAGGCTTGAGACAATTTTAAAAACAATTCATTCTTTTCAGGTACCAAATTATCAATGACTCGTCTATGAATTATTATACTGAATTAATTTTAAAATTGTTAACACTTCTAAATTAAAATATCTGATGATATTTCACGGAAAGGGCGACAGAGGCTTGGTAGCCTAGGAGTAACAAATCTCCAAATCTGCCCCTAGTGATAATTCCCTAAACGCTTTTAGCAAAAAGGCCGACCTTGTAAAGTCGACTAATAATCGAAGGCAGGCGGTCACAATCGAATGAAGCAATTGTACATGGCGCCATATTGGACGATCGTAACTTCGACAGCGACTTTCGCGCGTGTATCTGCGATACGAGAGAGTGAATGCAGATGTTGGACCAAACGTGTCAACATTTTAAATTTTATTGAGGTAAAACATCGAAGATATCCTCTGTGACGGTCAGTGGCCCATTTAACAGGCGGTCGATGAGCAGTTGGCCCACATCTTCCAAAAATATTATGATTTTATCCAAATACTAGATTCTTTTCTGCTTTCTATAATTTGTATACCACAAGCGCGTAAATTTCTTTGCAATTTTGTTATGTATACAAGATGTGCTAGAATGTTTGCCACCTGGGCCTTTTTCCTTAAATCCCCCACTGCTGACGATTGAGTGGAGAATTCAAGAACTCTAAGGCTTAGAATGGAGTACCCAACGTGAATCGTGCGCCAGACCACATGCACTTATGTACGATAAATTCGAACGATAAGAACTCGCAAGAAGATGTCCATCGGCATTACAGGAAGAAAGGACGATTGTTTATTAGTTAGCGAGTCGATGATTATGTAATTGCTTGCGGCCGCTCGCGTGACTCGGTCGTAAACATGAAACACGTGGAGAGCGATGCACATTGCGCGCCGCCGAGAATACAATCGAGAGAATACGCTATTACATAGCCAGTCAACGGTCGTCCCCTTGGTATCGCCACGTGGAATAGCTACGGGGCCATAACAGCGGAAAATATAAACGTATGATTTTCGAAAGAAAACTAAGCGTTCGTTAAAAGAATGTAAAGTTGCCCGTTTCCGCTCACGATTTGCGTTACGTGCGCTATTACGCAACCCGCAGCCGACGTTCTCGGAGGCGAGATAGAGTTGCACCTGCAATTAGCAACATTATAGAAACTTCTATGCGCTTCGGTGAAACCTGGCTGCGAGGAGAACAATTTTACCGAAGATAACTGCTTTTTACGAACAACTCGATGATGCAGTGGAACTTCTTTTATCGCCGATTGCGCTCATGCAGCGTGGCCGTTCCAGAAGAAACTCTTATTACAAAATATTACTTTTACTGGGCGAAATGTTACGTATTAAAATATTCAGTGACTTTACACGGTGTGAAGTAAAACTTTTTATAGAACACGATGTACTTGTACATAAAAATTTAAAGTGGATAATGGAACTTTCGATTCTGAAACGCTATCTTCTTGCGTACCCAGAATGCGAACAGGATATAGAGCTGTGACGCCTCGACTAGGATTGCTCCTTTTTTATAGGGAAAATATAGTATTTTGGGGGAATCTTGAAAAAATGTAAGTAGTATTTTCGGGGAAAATTAGAAAAATAAAAAGCACAGATTTATTTTTTATTTTACTTATTCTTCTATGTATATTTGTGTTTAGTTTGTGCTTCTAGTATTAAGGAAGTATTTTTTACACAGTTATTACAATACCCCTGGCATTCTATATTTTTATTTGGGGTTAGGTTGCAAAACAGCAGGTATGCTGAACCTCGCCCGTTTATCCCTTAATTCATGTAACTTTGTGATAAATAAAGACGAATTATTATTATTATTATTATTATTATTATTATTATTATTATTATTATTATTATTAGTTCAATATTAACAGCCAAGGTTACGTTCTAAGTGGGTACCGAGACTCTCTACAATTAGGTTGGTTTAGTTAACTTAATAATTAAATTTGTTCAATATTTTCTTTCAACATACTACGATTTACCGAAATATAGTAAAATACTATATAATACAGTACGGGTGGCAACTCTAGCCTCCAGCCATTACGCCATTTCGTGTTTTATGGATGCAACAGGAAGGTTCGAGCTGCTGGAACCTGGGGGACAGTTTAACGACGGTCGCGCGAGGCAAAAACGATGTTAAAAGTCACGGCGACCGCGGGAGAGGATCGCGACTACGCCCGATTGGTATCCGATCGAATAACGGGAACGCGGTAATTTCTCTCCGGGGGAATGTTTTTATTGTTAGAGCAGAAACGGGCGCGGACGGTATCCGTAACGAAGCTAGAGCACCGGGCCGAAAAAAAAAACGGGACGCCTTCCTCGGAGCGTCTATCGAAATAACTCGTGGCGTCATTCCGACAAGTAGCCGCCCCGAAGAAACCGTCTGCACACGATCAAAGAAACGCAAGTGCCGACGTGTAGTTATTAATGGTGGCACACATGTTACACTCTTGCAGCAGAGTCGCGCGGCAGCAGGTTCAGGTAATGACCTTAATAGCAAAAACCGTGGCGCGTAAACTGCCGTTGAAACCAATATGGTCCGCGGTATTTGCTCGTTCCATGGCGTCCAGCTACCATCTCTTACTTGGTCGGTTCAGTCCTTGATACAGTTTCATTTCTAGTGGACGATTGGGCATGGAGAATTGACGTTGGCTGTATTCTCAACTGGAAGGAACCAGGTGTGTAGCGTTGGATAGTGTTGGACTGTGTTGAAATTGAGGGGAACAATGAAGGAAAATTACAATGAGTTCAGTTAATAATAATGTATAGGATTAGTGTAAGAGTTTAATGTAAAATGATTCTCGTGCTGAGAGTCAAATGATCGTCGATTAAACCGAATGGGCTGTGGACGTCAGGCGAGCAATCTGCGTCGTCCAAACAGTCCGCCGCACTGACGATTGAATCGATATGCAATCGGTTCTTTATTCGGCGTGTGCGGCCTTGATGCAATCGCACGGTCACATGGTTTCTATACAATGAGTTCGAGAATTTGCAACCGGCGATAACTCATCGACTGACTCACGACCGAGCCGCGAATACGGTATTGTTCTTAGTGTTCCTACCCCGAGTATGTTGAAACGATTAATAGTTCTCTTAAAATTTGAATTCGCGCCGCAGCTATAGCTGCGAGAGGTTCAATAAGAATTTTTAAGAGACACTAAATAGTAGCGTGCCTTGAGCGAGGGTTGGTTGTAGGGTTGCAAAATTAATAAGTACTTTATAGCCGAATGTGGTAAAAAATATAGTACCTGCATTGTGAAAGAATATACTAGGTAGGTAGTTTTCAGAGAAAAGTGGTACAAAATAAAATTACATTACAGTAACCATATCTTATTTTTTAAATGTATATTTTTTGTGCATTTTTATTATTAAGTAATTTATGATCTGTAACAACAATATCGAAGAATAAAATTATACTGAAAGTCCAAATTAACTTATATGGGAGCACATTTTTTATGAGAGATAGACTGGCTCTGTTCCCCTCTTCTCGCCACTCCATATTCATTATAGAAAAAGCCCTCTCTGTTAAAGTTTAATTTAAAATTTTGATTTTGCCAAAGAATAAAAAATAAGTAAAAATTGCAGAATTTGATCGACATATTAGAAATATAGTATTTTGACGTACTATATCTTTTTCTAACAGTATCTACTACCTACCCTACAAAAATATAGTACACTGCTATATGTTATAGTACGGTCGGCAACCCTATCTGGCTGACCGATACCGGATCGATTATACCGAGCTTGTGATCGAGCAGCGTTCCGATCGATTAGCGATAAAACCGATGAAACGGAAGTCGCGTTCTGTCGCCTGGCGTCGCTTGGGAGCCGCAGCCTGCGTCAAAAGAACATTTCCGAGGGAACCACTCAAGATCTTTCCCCGTTGCAGGAAACATTTGATATTCCTTCGGGCGCTAGTGAAACTCGGTCGCTTTCGCACGTTACACTTGGCGATTTTCGCGCGAAAAATATGCGGCGTCAGTGGCGACGATGCTGTCTGTCCGAGACGAAATTTTCGAAAGCGTAGTATATGTATCGCCGGGGAAATAATTTATACCCGCTTTCACGGGTTTTTTGCTAGCAGCGATTCGCGGGGCAACGGCTTTAATTTGCGAGACGGTGCGAGATCCGCGAGGTCCGCGGCGCTGGAGTCGACGACACGGTACCATCGCGGGTTTCAAAACACGCCTCAGTTACTCAACGCGGTTAATAACCGCTAACGAAACCAAATCGACGTTAATTACGAAAGCACGCGCATGGGCCCTTGACGCGAGTCGTTTGCTCGCGAAGAATGTAAGTCAGTGACGCAGCTCTCGTCGGTCGTTGCGAGCCGAACGTAAACTATTACTGTCATCCTGCTGGATGTTAACGACACTCGCGGCAACAAGGGGGGCGAAATTTTGTAACCAACGCAAGCGCAACGTTCCATTACGATCCAATTGCTCGAGCGCGTCTACTAATAGCCAGGCGATACCGCTCTGGAACGCGGAGCGAGAGAATTGAATTTTCAGAAACGATTACAAAGGCACAAAGAAAGTACCGTGGAAAATTGCACGGAGGTGGGACGGGCAAGTTCACCTGCCTGAAACGACTCGGGCGAATAAGAAGAGGCCGTGCTGGTTTCTGGAGGATGTTTACCTCTCGGGAGCATCAGCTGAAGATGAAGATGAGCGAGGGGCAGGGTGGGGCGAGATGCACGGGCACTTGGATGCACAACGGACTTAAAGTGGAGAATGCTCGCCGGGGTCAATAAACGCGAGGATCCTTGCTCGGCTGGCAAGGTCGCCACGAAAGTAAAAAATCAACCATGTTCTTCGTCCCTCCGTCTTCCCCTCGTCGTTCCCAGGCCACCGCGTCGTTGAAAACCATCCACCGGAGAAAACCAGTCCCCCTCGTGGCCGGTTCGCGAGTCTTTAAGCGCGCTCCACAACTCGGATGCGGCTGAATGCGGACGCGATGCGTCACCGAGCCTGTATTTTCGACGATGGAACGTTAATCTACCGTGAACCGAGGAAAAGCAACGTCACAAGGCTCCAGGGCACGCGAGATATCGCGATACGCGTTTTTGGCCAGCTAGGCTGGGGACGAAGCCAAGCACGGCCAGACACTTGGCGCCGGTGAAACTGCACTGATTAGGAAATATCCCCGCGTAATTAGAAGGGGGCATGTTCTTAAATCATTGCGAGCACACGCGGCCGCGGATGCGCCCTGGGTCTCAATAGACCCCACTGCCAAGGAGAAAATCGACCCGTCCACGCCCGAGTTCAGGCGTGCACGGACGACTATCCGCTCGCACGTGTGCCGATGATAGTCGCGATACCGTACGTCATTAACGATTTCACTATCAATCGACGACGAAAGGTCTGCTCGGAGAAACTCGCTGCAACCTTTCACGGTTCCGTAAAGCGGGGGAGCAGCGACAGGTGTTTGAGAACGATGAGCAGTGACATTGATCGCCAAGCTTGATACGAAATTCCTTTCAGAGATAATTTCAGATCTCTCGGTGCAATTTTCAGATACACTGCACTGAAAGATTAGACAAAAACGCCGCGTTGCACGACAGCTGGAGTAAATTAATTCGCATATAAATCGCTATCTCGGGTACCATTCCGTTTGTCTCCGTCGCACGCGAAGATTCGGAAGATTAACGTCGGGGGAATAAAAAAAAAACAAAGTGCTTTACACAGATGCGAAATACCTGAGTTATTCGTAATCGACGAATTAATCGATAACGTCGCGGTCACGCGATACCTGAAGTCACCGTTTTAATGCGGAATTCGGATTTCCATATACATAGCTATCGCAGGATGTTACGCGAAGGCGGCGATGATGCTCGGCGAGCGTTGAATGACCACGGGGTATGTACATATTCCGTGAGACCAGCTTCGGTTTTTTTGGTCCCCTCGTTTCCTTCGCTCAAGTACGTACAGACAAGGTCCGACCTTCCTCAAGGTCGACCTCTACCAAGGACACGCTTCGGAGCGGACGCGTTTTCCTGCGTTTCAGGAACACCGACAGGTCCGCGCGCCTATATCATAACTGTTCGCGCGTAAAGGTCAAGGAAGCAGAACCGGCGGGCTACTGCGTTCCGTTAATTTTAGAACATCAGGCTAGGTCGTTCACGGCCGCCAAGTGGTTTTCCCAACTCAGCTAACGACATTTCCAGCGAGCGTAATCGCGCGTAAAATTACACGTGGACGTCGAGTCGCCTGCTCTACAATCCCACGGGACTTCCGGTCCCACCGTACCCTGCTCCTCGATTTTGCACGCGCGTCGACACCTCTTAAAACGCCGCTGGATCGCAATCTGACCGCGACGCGGATCGATCGTCCTCCCGCGGTGCCGAGTAACGCCCGGACGTAATTATTTTCTTGCGCCCATCGAACGGGCCCCGATCGGTCCACGTAATGGCGGAGAAACTCTCGACCCGGGACAATAATTTGCGCTAAATATAGGTAGCGCGTGCGCGCGTACGTCGCCGTGTATTACGGTCGAGCGAGAGACGGATGGCCGACAACGGCGTGTACACACGCCGGGGGAGTTGGAGGAGCGACGAGGAGCTACGGCCAGGCGTAAGAAGAGGGAACGGGTTTTCGAGTTTCTTGCTCTGGCCACCGGTGGCCGACGAGAACGGCCACGACGATGACGACGGCGATCTTGCTGGATAATGATGATGATGGCTCGCTTCAACGGGCCCTCGCGGCTCCTCGAAGCTGCATCTATCGCGAGTCTTGATACCCACTAGTCTAGCCAATTACCACCTGCAGCCAGAGATAGATTATGGCTCCCATTACGTCTGGCTATATTTAACGCCGGCTATATTCGTGTCTCTACAGCCTGGTCGTGACCAGTAGTCGTCAGCTGTATGTAGATCTCGGCTACCTGCCCTGATCCTTTGCTCTTGAAATCAACATCTGCCGTCCGTCGCGAGAAGAGAAGAGGCGGCGTATTTATATGTACATCCAAAGGAACGAGTCAGGTCAACGTATCCACCCAGTCCGTATTATATCGCATAATCAAGTGTTACATACCTACCCGCGGACGATGCGTGCTCATAAAAAAGGACAGGCAAGCCAGGCAAGGTCGTTGATAAGCGACACGTTCAGAGGATTCAACGTTCGCGATTAACAACCCGATGGGTCGCAGAAGCTTCGAGAAGGAGCGCTCTCGATCGCAGACCGTAGCCGACGGGGAGGGCGAAACGGAAACCGTTGGCGCCGTGGTAACGGTGAAAATCAATGGGAAACGGTGAGAGATCGCGGCGTGGAATGAAATCGGGTGAAACAAAGTCGAGGCTCGTCGAGGAAGCCAGAGACAGTCCTAGTGATTATCTTATCAAATGGCACAGTATCGGTACCAGCCGGCGGACTATAATTACCGCGGGTTATTTCTATACCGTCTTGCGGAGCGGTGGAGATTGGCTCGCGAAGGAGAGAAAAAGAAATGACGAGTACAGGTAGCCAGAAGAAGCCTGTTGTATCGTCCACTCGCTTCGGCTCCGGGAATAGATGGTAAACTACATGGCGCGGGTCCGGTCGGCTCGCAGGCCGAGCAAAACGAGGACCAAGCCACGAAGGAAAAGGAAAAGGATGAGGAACTGGCGCCGGCGCTCCGCGTTTCTAAGCGGCCTCAGCTCGCTCCTTGAAAATTACCCGGACGCACGTGAAAATTGCCTGGCGGCGCGACTCGATTTACACCGACGACCCAGCTCTCGACATTCTTCCCGGCGACGTAATTACCGGATCGCGATTCCTCTCGAAATTGGGTGCGCCCCGGCTAATTCCAGCAACATCGGAAATCTCTCCCGTGCCCGTTACTGCCGTCACGGCATTCGCGGAATCGCGTGCGCCTCTCCCACTGAATTAACAGTCCTTACGATCGTCCCGGCGCCGCGCACGCTTTCGTTTATCGCCGGTAGCGTAATATTCTAAAATTAAATCCTACGGCGATTAACATCTTTCGTCCACGCGGATAATTAACGTACACCAGCGATTTTCAATGGTCGACTTGGTGGAGGCATTGGAGCACGGCTAATGATTATCACCGATTTTTCTCAAGTGTACCTATTCTCTTTTCCCATCCGACCGATGCGAGATTCCGTGTCAGCGGCGATTTGCATCCGCGTCTTTCGCAAGGTTCCGCGAAAGTCAACGACCATAACGGTTACATCGCGATGCGACGTAAATAGAATCGTTTGCGATTTAAGCGTCCTGAAATTTGCTTTCGCGGAGGTTTACGGTTCGCGATATGTACTCATTGCACTCCCGGCTGCAGTCGAACGCGGGTAAGTTCGGCGCGAAATCCATCGGCAAACATCTCCGAAAGCTATGAATAGAATGGGCAAGTTTGCCTCGTTTGCGTATAGATTATGCCGCTAGGGAAACAGACTTTCCTGGTTGAACTCCGCCTTGCGATTAAGCTACTTTTTGCTCTGGAACTCACCGCTGAATCCGTCCACTTCAAAGTCGCCCGCTCTTCGTAACATCATTAGCATATCATCGAGAGACCCAAGAAAAAAAAAGGATAGAAGATTGTAGGTATTTTCAAGAATATATGTAGTGAATCAAGCGTCCGAGTGTTTACTGCTTTCCATCTGTCTCAAGATCACGGAAAGGTACAGTGTTTTATTTACGCGGTCGTAAATACAGGCTTAATCCTTCATTAGGACGTGGCATTAAAATGGCAATTGCATCTAGGTGCTATCGACCGGGCGACATTCGATACAGCGCATTTACGACTTCCTTTGGCGCTAGAAGAACCGTCGTCGACGCGTTTTGTTTTCTCATTATCCTGGAGAACACGGTGCATTCTCGCTGCATGAATTATTGATGGAGATCTCACGCGACCATCTACGATTTTATCGTCCGGACAGGTTCGTTTCCAGAGTAGACGTGGAACGGATTCGGATCGTTGTCGCGGGTTTCTTTCGCCGCGCGGCGACCGGCCGCGTTTCTTTCGCGACGTCCGCCTGCGTGACGCCGACGACGTTCACGTGCCCGCGGAGATAATTCCACGGAAGGATCGCTTCTTGCGACGGCGATCGTCACTTATTTCCCGGCCAAGGGAACCGACGGGGCGGCTCATGTTCATGGAAGATTCGCGGAATTCGCGGCTGAAAAATGCGTGGCTATTTCTAGTCGACAAGCGCATCCTCGCCGACGCCGATTCACAAAAACATCCGGATTCGTGTCTTTCTTTTGTATCGCGGAGAACGGCTTCTTCTGCTCGGCTGCCGGTACCGTAAGAATAATCGTGAAAGGATCCATGAGCAGGCCTCTCGAGTCGCATTGAATTTTCTTGCGAAATCTTCAATGGCTATCAGATTTTACGGGCTTTAAATTAAAACCTGTTTTGCTTGCTGATATATGGTATAACAGACGGAATTGGAAAAATTGTTATATCAGTAATTTTTATAATTTTTAATGACATTAGTTCTGTTACGAATTTCTATCAGAGAGCAGTATTTTTTTAATCGAAACCTTCTTACTTTAATTTATGTTATAAATAATATTTTAAGGGTCGATTTGGCGTTTATAGTTACTTCGTAGACCAATTATGTAGTTAGATATTGAATATTCGAATTTGAAAACGCCGCCCTATTTACTTGTGCATAGTGCACACTTGGACACTGCGCGCCAACTGGTGGGCAATAAACAAATATGGCGCACGGAGTGCTATTACAACGTCCCGTGTTGAAATCGTTCCGCGTTTCATCACGATTTTCGTAGCCGGTGCGAGGACACTAACCTGTGTCTACCGCGATTCTCTTCCTATGCGTTCGCATTCTCAGGAAAGCGTGTTATTCTCGATGAATGGACACTTTGTTGGCATTATTTACGAGAATTGGCACCGGCACATGGACTCGGATGCAGTACAAGTATATCTATCGTCAATTTTTACTCGTCTCAGAGTGTCTTCGTAACACGATATCTATTTCAAGGGATTCAATTAATCGATGCAACGATCGAAACCACGATTTTAGTAATAGTAGCTTAATATCTCGTGTTTATAATAACGCTTGTCAATAATAGTTGCTATTTAGAAATGTATATTTCATCGAAGCTTCTGAGAGAAGCCATCTTGACTCGCATAGTCTTGGCAAAGCAGTCTCTTCTTGCGCGCTGTGGCGCCCGGTTATCGCGATTCGTATAAAAATAAATAAAAAGAAGTTAGAATTCTCCCCTTCATACTTTTGTCCTCCAACCGATACTCGTAGGAAAAGGCTACAAAATCGTGACAGTATCGAGAAAGTGTAGTGTGTGGAAAGTGTTCTTATGTGATCGTATTTTGGATTACGCGATTTGCATAATGAATTTTCAAGACTCTCTGCGACGAACCAGGTCTTTCAATCATCCCAGAACGAAACACTGCAGGATACACGAGCAAAGGTAGGATTAACAATCGAATTTGTAAAGTTCTTTGAATTGGGGGATTCCGAAAGATTAAAACCTTTCTCCGAAATAATTAGAAAAAGGAATTCTCCATTCGAAATTCGGACTATTGTCGCATTATACCAGTGTTTCCTGGTGACGATTGGCACGCTCGTAAGTGCAAGAGAAGGCCACGCTCTTCAATTCAGTTCGAAAAATATCCGGCTCTACACATATGGCACTCACACTTGTCAGGTGTTTGTTCTCTCTCGCTGAGCTAGACTATCTTTATTACTACCTTACGATTAGTATGATTTGTTTGTAGGGTTGTTACTCTTTGGAATGAATAAGAGTTTGCAGTTACGAGCGTTCTATCCATCGCAGATATACTTTTGTTGCACCTATACATATTATTGACCTTTTTGACGATTATTCGATTGCTAAGAAAGGCGTTTTCGTAACATTGCCAAAGAGTGAGACATTCGTAAATGGTGCTTTGACCACAGACACGCTACAAGCATGTATTCACCGAGCGTTTCAAGGCTATGTACGGTGTATGTCTCAATGTCGATTAAATAACGGTTTCGGGCGGTGCGAATAACACGCCTTTTATCATACAATGGACTCATACGAATTGCTTATTAACGGGCAATTGTAATTCCGCGGGGGACACCGAAAATCTTCCTATATATCTCAGTTTGGAAAGAATTCGCGCACATCTGTCGCTAAACTGTCCTTGTTACCATAAGAGGAGGTTAATCGCGTACGAACTGGCGTGTGTGTTAATTGGGCCTACGTCCTTGAAGTGGCAACAATTGGCAAGGAAGCGCGACGAGGGTTACGAATCGAAATTGTATTTTGCGTTGAAAATAGTGATGGGGCCGAGTACATCGCGAGTATTTAATATCGAAACCTTATCACTGAGCCTATCACTGATCGACACAATGTCTCAATGAACTATGTATAATGGACTCGTTATAAACTTGATATTGCTATTCATTGATTGCGCTCAGTCCGTTTATTAATCGACGTGACTACTGTAGATGTAGTCAAAACATTTTATCATCACTATAAATAGTGAAATATCATAACATTATTACACAACAGTTGTCAGCTGTATACAAAATATTCTTTGATTGTTGGGATTTTTTAAAATAAATTTTTAATGAAACATTACAAATACTATAAATGTTTAACCCTTTCGCTGCGTATTTAAATTTTCAGACGATTCTTGAAAAGTGTTTTACATCAATAAAACAGTTTTTAATTTTCATTTTTTCATTTTTTTCGAAGAACATTGCTAAGTATCACAGTGCAAGAGAATACAATTTTTTAATGTGTGGACTATAGTCGAATTCCGCAGCAAACTGTAATGCAAAGGCGTTCGACTATAGTCGAACAGCGAAAGGGTTAAGCTACGAATAAAAATTCAGAATAAGATCACTAAAAAGCTGAAATAAATTTTTATAAACAAAGGGCACAATTTGACAAGTTCGTCAAGGGTGCAAAAAAGGCTCGTGCCACTCCTGACACTAATGTTCCTTATTTTCCACGAGATTATTTACGTATTACGACAAAAATCATTTACACTTTCTTCCCCGTTCGTTTCCTCAAATATCTCGAAGAAGCAATAAACGAGAGTGGATAGTGGCAACGATATTTTTTGCGCGAATGAAAAGAGAAATGATTGAAGTGAATGTAAACTCACTGACCAACGTCTACGATGTGCTGAAGCGTCGGAAATCGTCTTTTAACGCGTAACGAAATCCTCTGCAGAGTGATGACATACGCGAGCACAGCGTACCTCACGATGTTTCTCCTCATCAGTCTGCCTCTCTCGTCCTGCAACGTGAAAACATTTCAGGATTATAACTCTAATAATCATACTGCGACTTGCCTTGAGCGCGCTCGCCCGCTGCTCGCGGACAATTGCTCGCGCGCTCCACGAGCGTACGTGTCGAAACAATTTCTTAATAAGAGTAAACCGAAGGATAGGATAATAATTTAACTCGTGCATCCATAAATCATCAGAGTGCTCCTTGTGTTATACACTTTACGTATGCCGCGATACTATAACAAGCTTTACCTTCATTAGATTGGTATCTTCCTTGAATTAGGAGCGTTTGATACGATCTTCTTGTATATACTTGAATACACCAACGTGTGCAGTCTATCAGAAACAACTTAACAATCTCCAGCTTAATCTTCTTCAATTTCATTGCATTCGTTCCTCATTCCTTGCCTCATGCTTCATTCCTTATGCCATCTTCTGTGATTGTGACTTTCAAAGATCATCATACAGAATAGAGAAATACAGACCTGACCGTCTTCAATCTTTAAACCGTGAAATTATATCTCGATAATTAAATTACACTCAACTTACACCTAAAGTGTCTTAAACCGTCTCGGTTCAACATCCTCATAATCAGTTCCGCATCCGTGAAAGTTACAGCTTTTTATTATCAAACTTTACCAGTCGACAAACCAAGCATTTCCTTCGATTCCTGTTCGACTACATCTCCCAAGACACCAGTCAGGTGTATCGAACGCAAATAACGGAATATTCATAAGCAAATATTCCGCAGATCGCTCCACAGCCGAATGTGATCGGTATCAGCGGGGCGCGTTTGCTTAAAAATTCGTCCCCGAGGCCGCACGAATGCCGGACACGTTTCCCGTGTCTTGTGCACACTTTCCCCTCGTTCTTTTGGCCCGTGATCGCGAATCGTCGCCGGTTTGGTGACGTTCCCAGTATTAATCGGTGGAAAACCCGCGGCGGCGCCTGCCTCTTATTCTTCTTTTCGTTCCTGGCCACCGACGCCGCGCATTTTGTAATCGGCCGGGAGCGTTTTGTAATCAGCCAGTAGTGCGATCGGCGAGCGATCGTGCTCCCCCGACGGAATGTCAATTCGATCGGAAATCGTTGCCGATCGTTCCCTCGAAACTCTAACAGAAATTTCCACGTGACCTCCGATTCGCCACGTAAGATTTTCCAATGCAAACAGCGGCGATTTAGAACCCTTCTCCCGTTGCCTCGAGTCGATCGCCGTCTGGCAGTTTAATTGACCGACGCGTGTCCGAGGGGGATCGTTACGTATGTGGAGCACGGCGGGCTTACAATTAGATGAAGCGTTTTGTGGATCGAGGCACGTCGCGCCCGCTCGATACAATGTATGCAACAGCCGAAGAAAGTTTGTCGAAACTAAAATTTTCGAGCAGCTAACGATGTGTACTTACATATGGTGAGCGTTACGCGCGGGCCACGTGCCGTTTCAGAGCGATCTGCCGCGAAAGAAGAAAGTCCGCGCGCGATTTAATCGAAAGCGGAGGAAACGACGGAGCGTAATTATCCTTGATTAATCGCCTCCACGCACCGTGCACCGCCAACGTTTCAACATTGCTGTTCATTAATTCGCCGCGGTTTCAATTACTCTTTCTTTCAGCTCCACGTTAATTGCGAAACGTGAATGGCTCGCGTAATTTACGGCTATGCCGATTAACTAAACATAAGTTCTTACAATCGAAAAATTCACTTTTCACGGCAACGTTCTTATCGTTGTATTTTCCACTTCTGTTCAAAAACGCGAAAGAGAATAGTGTTAGCTACGTGCTGCGAGGCTTTTTATCGGAGTAATTAGTTTCGCCTTCGCAGAGGTTCTTCGCATTCTTTGCCCGAGGCGACGCTACGCTATCAATCTCTCCGGGCATGGAACAGTCGCGTAAGAATTTGTTTCAAAGGTTGCTCCGGTTGTGGGACTTTTAAATTATTTTTTTTATCTTTGCGCTGTGTTTTCATGACTACGCGGGCGCAATGGAGCGACTTGCAACAAGTGGTTTAGAATTTAGAGGAAAGAAAACTCATTTGGCTTTCTTAATTAAAATTCTTAGTGGCTTGGTCACATGGTACACATAGGTACTCTTGGTAGCATTAATGAAAATTATAAACTTCTCTTTTTGTATAGTAATAAATTGAATATTCGTTTATGTCAATTATAGTCCTCAAACGTGCACTCCTGCGAACGTTTATCGCCCGCAGTTAGGTATAGCGTGCGACGCTATTTGTTTCCAATCAAAGCTACTCAGACATGTCACGTAACATCATTCATGCCTCTTCTAATTACGGGCATTGTCTTAATCACTGTCCCGGTGATTTAACACCGTCTGCTTCTTAAACGAGTACATAATCGTCAGCGATTCCAATATCTCAGTACAGAGACACGCTATTCGGTGATAAGATGTTAGGAATTTCTAAGCCTCCCCTAGGCTCAGGGGTCGGCAACTCATGGCTCTTTGGGCCAAAAGATTGGAGCAGACCAATTTTTTTTAATTGCTCCGCTCGTACTCCGTTTCGACATCAAAATATTTTCTCCAGCTCCGCTTCATACTCCGAGTATAGATATAACGTTCGCACGTAGCAACACCGGCGATTAATTTCACAGATTTGAGGCAACAGCCTGAAATATAATATTTTTTCAATGATGAAAAATTGAGAATTAGTATTTCAAAAAATTTAATTCATCTGCTTTCATAAATACATATAAATGAAATTCAAATGATAAAATCTGGAGCTTTAAAGTAGTAACAATTTTCCTCTGCGTTGGGTACCTATTTAAACATTGTCCTTTTGATACTTGAAACTGAAAAATTTGTAAAGTTTCCACCACCTAATATGAATTAGTATACTGTCAATTTCTAATCACACCAGCTTTGGCGTACCGCATGCTTGTCGCACACTTAGTTCATCGCAGACTGCCTTTATCCCCACCAAACAGTATTGCATATACATTTTTGTATTATTAAATTTCCATGTCTCAACTAAAAGTAAAGAATATATATTTTCCGACTTTTCATCACTCAAGTCCCCAGTTGTCGACCCTTCCCTAGGCATTGGTTTCTGTAACAATCCTTCTCTTCCTCGGTTTCGTCCGTAGAACCGGCAAGCCTCCCTTGTTCCTCGGAATGCCGCGACTTAGCGTCGCGCGTGTAAAAATGCACGGCTTGGCAGCGTGGAAAGGATCCTCCTCACGGCGGAGAAGGTGGGAGTCGTCAGTCGAGCCATCCTTCTCGCCCCGGGGCCTGAATTCCAATTAGATTTCAATGAAAGGCTCAGCCCAGAAGCTCGTGCTGGCCGCTCGTCCCTGCTCATTCACAAATCCGATACTTTGTGTTACGTGACTCCATGACCGCGGCGGGGCTCTATCCACGTAGAAAACTACAGTCCCGTTCCGCGGCTGGCTGGGCCGGAGACCTTGTCCGTTGGCTGCGTGCAGAAATTCCGTTCGCAGCGATCCCGCGGACAGGCGGCCAGCCGCTGGCGTATTGTTCCCTCGCCCGCACGGCAAGTGCGCGACTTTCTCGCGTGATGCGAGAATCGGAAGCCTCGAATGCAAGTTACGTCGTCGGTTGTAACGCAGAACTGGCCGCGCGTGTAATTATTTCAACGGGGCGATCGCTGCTCACAGACGGAGCAGCTACTCGTCGCGGGTACCTAATCAGCTCGATGAAGAGCGAAAATGGAGGAACGCCAGGGCACGGCTGGTGAAGAATATCGCGCGAGGAAGCGACCGAGTCCTTCGAATTCAATCCTTATCCCTGCATAATCTCCGAGATTGCTGGAAGCTTTTAACTGTATTTTTATAAGACACTGTGTGCATGCTTCAGTATTTAACAAGCCGATTCTGCGTAATGTGGCAGCGAGGGAGCAACGAAGATGAATATACCGAGGTGTGCACCACGCGTAGGTTCGTCCTTCTTTCTCGCTACGATGCACGTTGCACTTTCACTTCGACATTGTGTCATTGACCACCCGTCTGGAAGATCGCTCCCCGTCGAAGTCGAAGTTCGAGACCGCCTGAGTTTCGAGCGTTTAAGCATTCCTGCTGAAACACGCTGAGGCGGAGTCGATATTCTTCTCTCCTTCATTTTCCTGATTCAAGTGTTCTGCTACATTTTCCATTTTTGGAAGACTTGCTCCTTTATATATTAAATTATAGAAGACACTTGAAAGGAGATACAGTGAAAGGGTTGCAGTCAGAGTTGGGTATAATCCTAATAAATTTTTATTAAAATAAGAAGTCTCACGCAGAAGTGAACTTTCGTTATCGCTCGGTCCGTCGTGATCAGAGAAAGTAACGATAATGGAAGCCAATTTCTCGCTCAGCGTGGCGAGAACATGTGGCAAGAGACACGAATCGCGCGACCAAGGGTCGCGGGGCTCTATTGATTTCCGCTACTATCCATTATCTCGGCGGAAAGAAGAGCAAGTGGATTTAACCGCCTGCCAATTATGGCATGATCGTTGCGCGTATTTTTTTCGCCTCTGGGTGTGGCGTGACTCCGCGCTGCTGGCACCTACTTAGGTTAACGACACCGAAACGTGTCACGGCAATTCATTAGCGTAATGAGGCACACGCAGCCACGACGAACGACCGCGGCTATTCGAGCAAGGCTGCGCTTGTCGCCGTGGTTTTCGCGGGAGCTCGGGCTACGGGGAACTCACGCCTTCGCTAAAACCCGCGAGAACGCTCCTCTGGGCGAACGTCTCCAGGAGAAATTTCGCACGTCCATGCTCACGTTTCCAGGAAAAATTTCGAATACTTATACTCACGTTTCCAGGAATTGCGGCGCTGATGAACAGAGCTAAGTTGTCCGGCCAGGGCAATAATTTGTACTGCTCCCACCATCGCTTCACCACCAGACTCACGTAGAACCCCAGCACGAACGACATGGGTATCGATTCGCTCGAGTTCCCGAAGTAGTATCTGATTTTCTCGAAGATCCTGCAACAGAGAAATGTTACGGTTCTCATTGAACGTGGGCTCTGGTTCTTGCGCGTTCCTTAATCAAGTTTCCTCCTGTCGCTTTCTCTCTTTCTGGATATATGTAGATTGAAAGGACTACTTCGATTTGGTCCATATGATTCAGCCGCGGAAGTGGATCGACGCTCGCACGAATCGCGAGCGCTTAAATATTTGTATAGTTAGCACAGGTGTGTATCGCGTGCGGTAGGATTCTTGTACCGCCTCGACTGCAAGTGGAGCAAGGTTGAGGTGATACTGTCACTCGGCCAGAACACTACCGGTCTTACGTACCGATAACTACATATTAACGAATGGGAATTTCCAATAACACTTTGCACTTACTCGCGAAAATTCGTTAACAGTTTACTTGACGTTTCTGGGTAATCGATGGTATTGTAAACATTGAAGTCATCGTTTGTTGAAGATGACTAGAGGTTAGCTGCTAATATTCTAAGATTTCTTTATACTGTATAGTCATTGTCCTCATCAACAAAGTCGCAATAACAGTCTGACTTGAATACACAAGATTTTATTGACTCTAAATTTCGACAGCCGTGATTTTTTGAAAAATATAATTCATTAGCTATGCGGCACGGTGGGATCGCATTAAAAGGCCGAAATTTATAACTCCGAAATTTTTAAAATGTACGATCGAAAGAGGCTTTTGCATCGTTCCCGTTCGGCGAATCCTTCATATCTTTGTTCGGCCTTGCTGGGCCCTAAGTCAGCCTCGAACCGGCCCTACGGTTCTAAATTTAGAACAGGCGAATCGAAGAGGCTCGGAAGGGCGATCTTTTTACATCCACGGGCTAAGGCCCCCGATTCTTCATCCCTCCTTTTTTTATCCTGGCATAAATAACAGGTTACGCTTTTATGCGTTTTTTAATGCTGACCGCGGACCAGGCTCTAGCACATTCCACGGTGCATTGTGCCGAGCCGCGCAACACACGTGGGAACGAGAAACAATATTATTTACGATATCCGTGATTTAAGTTCGTGTGATTCGAGTGGCTCCGTAAAATCTATTTTTAAAAATACTCCTTCCTTAAGTATGGTGTGCGAATCTCTCCAGCCATTTGCAGTTCTATATTACATCTTGAGTAACGCGGTGTTTAAATAAAAAAGTGAGAGAACCAATTCTTTTCAATTTTAATGAGTTAACGAGAAGAGTCTCTGCAGGCGTCCCTCGAATTCATAGACATCCTCAGTCATAATTATGTAAATTGACTTTTATTACTTCTCCCTAAGAGCTTCCTCGACCTTTCGCGCTCGTAAAAATGCTCACGCGTGTAAGGAACGAGGAAACAAATACTATCGTTAAAGAAGGGAAATTTTACGCAGCTGCGCGTGAAACGGAGATCGAAACGGTAATAACGCCGACGCTGACCGATGAAATGCAATCGCGACCGGAACATTGGAGACACTTTGGCTTTGTTGCTGGATCAAGGCCGATGTCTCGCGGGTTTATCGACGAGCGTAAAATCTGCGGTTATGGCAGCTCGTACCCACGCATCGCACAATTCGTTGTCCACGAGATAAGGCCCAAGGGAAAGATAGTTGCGCGGCATATTGTTCCCATCGAGTTATCGGGATAGCGCTCGTTTTTCCTTTAGTTGAAAGTTCTTGCAAGGTTACGAGTTTTTTCATAAATAAAGATGGGAAAAATTTGTGAATGTAAAGAGGGCGTTGCTTCGCAAGAATTACCATTTTTACTTATTATTAATATATTTGTGCATCAACATGCTAGTGAAAAGCTTTTTTTGTAGGATTAAAACTTAAAATATGATTTTGGTGCTTTTGCACCCAGAATTCTACTAATCTTCAATCGCAATTTCGAAAGATTTCTATAAAATATTCCATTTTTTATAATTACTCGGTACTTTTCGTATTTTATTTTGTGAAATTCTCGTGAGTTGATATGTCATAATTTCAAAGCAGTGGTCCCAGGGCCGGTGCCCTTAAGCAAAAATATTTTAACGCTCACAATTTAGCGGCCCCAACATTTTGCACTTGTTTTTGATTTAATATAGTTTGCCTTTACGGAGTACATACAAAATACATTTACATTTTGTTTACGTGGGAATTGGATTCCTCTGTTATTAAGCGTGTGATACCTATAATTTTTTAGCACCATAATGGGTTCCTCCGCCCCTGAGTGATCCACGCTTTTCTGTTTTATTACTAACATAATTATGTACCTATTTAAGGCTTTGACCTTCGAATCGCGTTTAAAAGGGAACTTTCTGCGGGAAGATATTGAAATGAACGTATTCATGTACTCACACCCGCTGTTGCTCATTAAGTGCATATCGATATGTAAAGTTGATGAGGTAGTAGACGAATAGGTAGGCCAGCAGTTCTCTCCAGATTAGCTTGTACACGGAGCCTCGCCATCTGTGAAAACAAAAAGAAAGGCACATGATGAGTATAGACACTTGCATTACATTACTCTAATATAAGGGAAACAAAGATGGGCAATTCCTCACACTAATTGTAAACAACTTATACAAACAACCTACAAATTAAATTTGTATGTAAATACCACTGAAATTTGAGTGACGTAACTTTAGATATCTGCTTACATAAACAATGTTCCAAATACATACTGTCTTACTTGGCGAAACTTATCTCTTAAAATGGTATCTGTATAATTAGCCAACGATTATATTTCTGCAAGTGGCCATCACAATTTCAGTCAAACAATAGTCTACGTCAATATTTACTCGAGTACCCCCGAACTTTAAGTCAAAGAACTATATTAAGTATTCATCTTCCAAAGTTCAACAAATTCATCTCACAAGCCCGTCGCTCTACGCAATTTATCCCACACTCCTCTCTCTTTAGTCTTTCAAGCACTTTATTCCACAAGTTTCAAGCGAATCGCAGAATCTCCATAAATTCTGGGTTTCCACGAAGAGGCACGCGACACGCCTAACTCCTGTCAGGTATTCGAAGAATCGATCCACGAATTAGCATCGTAATGTCTCCCGGTTGTGCCAATATTATACATGATGCAATTTTAAGAGCCACCTGTAATGCGTTCTTTTATAATGAAAAGGTAAAACGGCAACGGGAATGTGCTCATAACTGGTTTCCCTTTCGTGGGATCCGCCACCTCGATATTCGGTGGTCAGCGATTATGACGAAACAAGTGGCGGCGGGCGCTTCGATGTGGCGTTAGCCCACTTGGTAATTAGATTGCAGAAAGTGTCGCGCAAAACGATCATCTTTTAGCGATAACGCCCAGAGTGGATCAAGAGCGGGCAGAGTATTCGGGAACTGTGAGATCGCAGACGAATGTGTGTCAGGGTTAGATCGATTTTACGAGCTTCGGGTACATTGAATTCGCAATATTTTCTGTGTCGAAACAACTCCGTATATGTGCTTGTTGCTTGCCGTTCCTTTATATTGCAAGTGCATGCGTCAAGATTCGTTGCCATTCGCGTTGTTTTTACGGCTTCGCTAGCTATGGGAACGTGGATAGGTGTGTAGTTCCGTGGGGAACTTAAGGCTGGGATTATCGAAGGTCGACGATGCCGAAGATTTCGCCAATAGCAATCGCGAGGCGACGATGACTTTAAATTCAAATCCCGCAGCTGTAGATAGCACGGCGGAACGTAGCTCGAACGAGGCCAAAGTGAAAAGCCGCGCATTATCGACGACCCGTGTTCTTGCTGTATCTATATACATTGTTTAGTGCGCTTATGGCTGCGGGTAAACGCATTGGCGACGTTTATTTGCAAACGAATTCTTCTTGCCTTTCGCGTCGTCGTTCTTTCTGGTACTATTAACCTATTGACCACTGCCCGCGAATAGGTACCTATGCACGTTTTACACACCATTCCAGCAAAATTTACGGGTAATCTATCTAGTTTTATGAGACCTCGGGTCTTTTTGCACCCAATCGTGTTCTCAGTTCTTTAACCCTACTATGTCCTTTGAATCTTTTTAATTTTTTGAGGATCAGTGACGCAACCAGATGGGGATTTTATTTTTTAAATAGATTATTATAATCACCTAATGAATTTAATTGAATTTGTATTATATTTTTATCCCTTCAACTCGGCTCCCCCCAAGATTAAATCCTGAGTGCGCTACTTTAGAGGACTCTCCCATCTTTGAGAACAATGTAAGATTATGTGCTTCGCATTATTTAACATTGCGTTAAATGAACAGCTGAATTGAAGTTGTAGAAGAGTTAAGAGGTGAACAAAAATGTGATTTGGTAAAAAAGATGAATATTAGAGAAGTGATTTAAACTGTGTCAGATCAGACACTATGATTTGTCGGCATTGAAGTCCCCCGTAATGGAAAAAGCTATGAAAACCCGCGTCGGATATCCGGTGCATTGAGAGCGCTTTACCCTAATGAATTCACAAGACCGTAACAACGTAGCGTTTGATCGTTGTTCTCTGTTTGTTCGTATCAGTGAGGATACTTCAGTGAGATTTCGGTAGCCACGGCATGTCTATGTGTCTAGTCATCGGTCGGGTCAAAGGTTAATTCGAGGAACGCATGTAACCTAACCTATCTCTAGGCTCCAAGAATGAGTTCCCCGAAGGCGTTTCTATGAGTGACGACATCTTCCGAAGAAGAACATCATTAATCAGCTTGAAAAGGGGCAGTGAGGTAAAAAAAATCCGCTGGAAATTAGTGAAAGTATAGCGGTACATTTTATATCCTTCGGAGCATGGATACGTCAAATTCCAATGTTCCTCGAACACATTTCGAAACTTCATAAACAGTACCAACACACGCTCCTCCCTTACGCATGTGGCGGCTGAACGTCACGTGTTTCGCCTCCGTTTCTCAATAATCTTTGACGCAAGGCATCTGACAGAGGTGCAAGTTACGATGAGCGAGCTTGTGCAGTGGATATTGTTCAACGATATATCCAAGGCTCGGCGGAGAAAATTTTCCCTGAGTGTGCAGTCTCAAGGAAGCAACAAATTAAAAAATAAAAAATAAATAAAAAATAAAGAATAGTAAAATGCTGTTCAAGTTCCCGAATGTGGAATTCCACACACAGCACAATCTCAAGTGTGGAATACTCCACACATTCCACACAACTCACGCCGGCCCTGCGCTGATTAATCCTTTCCTATCTTTCTACCAAGCTTTCCATACCTGTTTAGTAACCTTCCCTTGGTTTTATCGCGAAAAGATACCTGAATATCATTTCTCGCTTCTTTCTGTTTAATTAATTTACCAAGCTTCTGCAGTGTTCATTGAATACGATGAATTACCCATAACCTCCTTTAAAAATCGAGACTTTCCATTTTCAAATGTACAAAGAACGTATCTAAGTTGAGAAGTGACCCACTTAGGAGAAGAGCGATATCTATCACACAGAAATTTCCCTTTCTTAGATGAGAGGAGAAAAAAGACCGCGCGGAGCTTGGAAGTGTATACACACGAATATCAAGTTATTCCATTATTTGTGTGTCAGTGGGTCATGGTAGGAAGCATTGTCCCACACCATTCATACGGCGCGATGCGCGACCGCACGCCCGTGAAACCCCCACGTGTGTAAATGCGTGTTGCACGCGTGACGCGACATTAGTACGTACTTACATGTGCCATTACACACCGGTATGCGATCGAGGCGATCGTCGATCGATCCCTGTCGCGGGTACTCCGACCGTCGGTGTGTCCGAGAATCAGGATTATTTCTGGTTAATATATTAACACTTGTACGCACCATTAACGATGCAGACACGTTGTAAACGCCTGTGTTAAGTGTTTCTGATTGATTCATTCGACAGAGAAACGTTAATGCAACGATAAGTTCAGGACACTTTACCGCGATGCGATTTTTCTGTTTATAGTTTCTTGGATATCTGCGATAAGTTCTGTAAAATATGGTTTCTTCGGGCGTTTTGATCAAGCTTGAATCAGTTGGAATTATGGTGCCCTTTAGGGACTCCAGAATTTTTACTGGATTTAATATAATTATTTATCAGAATTCAGGGGATTAATTTTTTTGATTGGGTGTTGAGCATTTTTTTCTTTTCTTTTTCAATTATTTTACCCGAGCGAATGATTCTATAGTACAAAGATCTATGGTAGATTTGTCTGCAATACAGGGGCGGATTTTGAGATTTGATGGTACTAGTTTAACAAATGTTTGCCGCCTTTT
Organism: Andrena minutula; assembly: GCA_929113495.1. Classification (NCBI taxonomy): domain Eukaryota; kingdom Metazoa; phylum Arthropoda; class Insecta; order Hymenoptera; family Andrenidae; genus Andrena; species Andrena minutula. Next base: position 71,402,110 of record OV815993.1, on the reverse strand, counting down.
CCGCGAAATATCAAAATATTTTAACTTAAAAGGGTCGAAGCAATTTAAAAATTAATTCAATACGGCAACTCACATATAAGTCATTGCTAATTTTCTACATAAAAAAGAGTATTCTTTTTAAAATTATCGCAAGCCTCTGCGTTTAAACCTTCCCAATTTTTTACGCTTAAAATTTGTCGCTCCTCAAGATTTGCTCCCCCCTAAAATTTTTCGCTTTCCAAAATGTATCACTACCCCAAATCTGTCGCTCCCTAAAATTTGCTGCTCCCCAAAATTTGCAGCTCCCAAAATTTATCGCCCTACGCTGTAGCCTACTTAGCCTATACCCAAATCCACCCCTACTGTAATACAATATGTAGTTGGATGAACTCGCTTTGTTCAGAATCGTTTGCATATAATTGACCTGTCGATGGTTTCCGTAGTTGTCGATTTCAGACGCATCTCGCTGTTCGTGTCGATACTGTCGATCGTTCACTTGAACCTGTACATCGCGGTTGAACGTTTGATTTATAAGCAACGCGTAATGATGTACAAGGATGGGTGTAATTAAGCAGACGACCCGGTGGCGCTGCATACCTAATCGCACCGCTAATGATAATGCTTTGTTCCTTGCGTCATTATTACGTCATTACGTGAATTTGATCAGTTGAATCGTAGGGATCTGTTCGTAGGTACCCTTCGCACGTGTCAGGAGATGTGTCTATATGATGTCGAGATGTTTTTCAATGCATTAAACGAACCAACTGTTTCGACCAAGAAACATGTTCTGTAATATAATTGGAGGATCACCTGGTCGTTTAACTTTGTATAATTAGACGCTAACGCTTCTATTTCTACAACTGTCGATCTTGGAGCAACGAGAATACAATTCTTTATTGTTTCACAATGAAGTTAAAAAAATGGTTTCAGGATTTAGAGGGTTTACAGTGCTCGTTAAAAGGAGCAGAAGATAATTGAAGAGTCCTTGTAGAAAACACTGTAAGTGCTAAAAATCAAATTTTTCAGAAGAGAGAAAAAACTTCCCTGACTTTAAATTATTAAATTATTTACGGAATTTTATCTGTTTTGATTGCCAAATATGCTTAACTATACAATAACTAAAATGCATCACAAAAATTTCTATTTTTTGCATTAACGTAGTCAAAATTCATGAAGAAAATAATTGTGTTTGTAGAAAAACCTGTATGTGCCACCTCTTAGTTGTAGAGAAAACTGAATATGCCATTCATTTAAATTTGTAAATACTGTAAGTGCCAATCCTGTTTGCCCCTAGCTAATTAGCTCTTACATTGTTTTCTACAAAAGTGGCATTGGACGTATCAGCGGTACCGTCTTTTAGCAATATTGGTAACTTATTTACAAATGAAAACTGTATTAAAATTCTATACTATAGTATTACCACTAGCACGCAGAATATTCTCCAATAAAATTTTCTTTTCATAATTTCGGCACTTACAGTGTTTTCTACAAAGACTCTTCAAATAGCCAAAATTAGATAGACTGATGACTCCTTCCTATCCTCAATTTTTCCTTGCGCCAAGAATCGACGATACATTACACCGTTCACGGTATAAAAACAATAACAGTCATAGCTCTCATGAATGAATTCACTGAATGAAATCGGTAGCAATGATCTAAAATTACAAAATCAAGATGATTATTCCAACAGACCTCCCCATCCATCCACATGCGTAAGACCTACCTACAAATCATAAATAATTCCTTTCCCTACACCCTGTCAGTTTCATTACCCCACCAGCTTCCATCCCCGCTAAGAACTTCAGTCTACTTTCATCGCACCTCCAAAATCGACAGTTGCAGGCAACGTTCCGAACCACCACTCCCACAAACATTTATTCGTCTTCGAAATTCAACCTCGCGTGTTGCTCAATCCAACGCTTTCGAATATTTTCTAAGCGGCGATAAAATCAACGCATCGCTCGTGTGTCGTGCATTTAAGCGGTAAACGCCTCTCGCGGTACATAATTGAGGAATTAGCCAAGAGACGATTGCGAAATTGCTCGCGAAATTGTTCGTAGGCACGTTTTTTCCTGGCCGCAGTTCATATTCGAAGACGATCAGCTGCGCCTCGTTATTTCATAATACCGCGGAATGCCTGGCAGTTTAGCCGCGTAAAGAGCGCGATTGGTCGCCGTTAACGATGTCGTATAGCCGCGCTTCCACGGCTGAATATGCATAGGACGCGCGTAAATTAACGAAAATTTACCGCCTTATTACGGGCGGCGAAGTAAAAGGGGCGCGGAACAGGAACGGAGATCTCGAGATCTAGATCACTCCGCGTAAATGAGTCGCAGGCCGGGGCGAAGCCCGCGGACGCAGCCAGGTGGTGATAAATAATCGACCCAGGCGAAGGTAAAGCGTATTGTTGGCTAGTTAGCGGGGCAAAGCGACGGTGACTCACGTTTCAGTAATATTTAACATTCCTCGGTGATACGAAAGCAGTTACAGCGCACCACAGTCACTTCCTACGCGTCTCTGGCTGTCTCGAGGCGGCACCGCGCAAAGCGCATTCGAAAATTACTGTCGGAACGAAAGCAGAAGCTACGATCGTTAAATTACGAACATCGTAATCTCGAAGAAGTTTAGCAGCCGCTTTCTTTTCGGCAGATTGCGTAAATGCAATGGCGATCTAATGACATGATGGATGCTCCGAGTGGATAAGTATAATTTAAATCGAGCGAACGGATGGTTACCTTTTCGAATTTCACTCGAAATATTCCAATATTTATATGATTTAGTGGATTTCACGCGGGGCTAATTAGGTATCTGCAAAACTATCGCGTTAATTGGAGATAGTAGAATTAACGCTCATCGTAGAAGGGAATGTTATTGTGGCTGCTCGTAGATCGCAGAGATAAATCCGCGCGTTCGGCGCGGTCGATTTCGCGCGGAAACCGCGAAACCAGCGGCGCGGGGACTAAAAAGGTAAGGCTTTTGTCCCAGACTAAATTACCAGCATGTTGCATAAATGCTGGACATCTGGTTTCCCATTCACTCGAGGAGCCCCGAGCACGCTCGTCCGCATACGTCACCGCCAGCTAACTCGTATACGCACGTCAATCTTTACGACCTGCGTCAACATCTTCCTGGGCATTTGGGTCTACGCGGGGAAAACCTCCCGGCGGCGATAAAAAATGTCAGGCCCCTACGGGGGATTTGAATTTATCGCTGATGGAATTTACGAGCCACGGTCCACGTCCTCAAGGCAAGAACGGTTTTTTGCGTTTAATCGAGACCGTTGCCCGGGATTGACGCGTAGAATCAAATAAAAATTATGCTGAACATGTGCTGAATTGAAGTTGGAGCTGTGCTGAAATTATTAGAGGTGGAGTCTTCGACCTCGCTAACTCTGATGATGATGCATATTATCCAGGGGGAACACCAAGGTCTATCGCGTGAAAGTGGTGACCTTTAGAACGAATTTCTTTGAAGAAATGACAGAATTTCTCGTGGAACTTGGTATTTCGGAAAGCTGACCAAAGGTCAGCGCACAACAGTGTGTGGATATCAGTATGATTGACATTCCACTAAAAGATTTTAAAGGGTCATACAATTTTGCTCGACTGAAAAATGAAACTATTTTTAAAGATTTTTTTCTTAGTAAATACAACATAAAATTAAATAAATTTCTTTAGAATTTACTAGCCTATTCTCATATTATACAAAAAAGATTAAAAAGATTTCTTTTAATTTGATTTAAATGTTGTTTTAATGCACTAATATTGCACCTCAAAGAGAGGTATGTTCGTGGCGCATATAATTTCCCCACTCAGGCTTATCTGAAGCAAGCAATTTGAAAATATTCTTAATTTTTTGAAAGTGTTTTTTCAATCTTTTTACAAACTGCCTGCTATTTACTTATCTTTCAACAAAAATTCTTAATTGAACTGCGGGCGATAGCGACACTTATCCAGAATAGGAAAATCACCTGCGTCACAAAAATGCTTCTTTTTTAGGTGTCTTATTGACGCTATAAAAAAAACACTTAAAATAAATTAAAAAAACTTTTTAAATTTTCTTGTATAATATAAAAGTAGCTTAATAAATACCAAAAAGATTTATTTCATTATATGTTGTATTTACGCAGGAAAAAATCTTTAAAAATTGCTTAATCTTTCAGCCGAACAAAGTAGAATGTCCCCTTAACAAACTTGCTTCTTATATATCTACATAATTCCTCCAAGTGTGCTCGTGCAAAGAACGATGGATGTACGAGAGAAGTCAGTGTAATGTATTCATTTCTGCTAATCAAACAAAGATTAGTTGGCCTTTCCCACAATCCCCCAAATCTAGTCACTACGTCGCCAAACACCACACCCTGCCAGTTCTTAAATTATCCACATTCCTTCCTGTAAAAGTTTTTTAATTAGCCCTGGCACCGCGTTACCGTAGTCCTGCACTTTTCCAATCCTCCCTACTTCCGTACGAATCCATCTACCATTCCAAAATCCCTTAAAACTCTCCGTCTCAACTTCTCCCTTAAAATAGGTTCTCCTATACGCGTCTGAACGCAGCGTCAAGAAATTCAAAGTCGATTTCCTCGAAAATAAAGCGCACTATCAAAAAAAGTTGCTCTTTATTTTCGATTTATAAGAAGTAAATAAATAAAGAAAAAGGAATAACAAATTTTGATATTACGCTTCATTCTCGAGAAAATCGGCTTTGAAATTCTTCACGTTGCTTCCAGTCGCGTATAAGAAATCCTACCTTTACACACTTCCAACTGAAATCGTAACGCTAAGCCTCTATCCACCAGTTCTACGTAAGAACCGCCAGAGAAATAAAGTCTGACCAAGGTATGTACCCCCGGTGGTACCATATTGTGTGATATCCATCTATTTCCCTAGCAGAACAAAAGGAGCGCGTTGCAGCGAAGCTGCCCCGGTAAGAGGGAAACAAGGCGGTGAGGTTGATCCACGGTGGACGGCGTGAAGTAACGGTCCACCGGTCAAGGCTCGCCAAGGCCTTTTATCACTCTTGTCGACCAGACTGCGTTATACATACTCGGCGAACGTTACACAATTTCGTTCCTCCATTTCCCACCTCCCCCGTTCGTCGTCGTGCTTAGCCTAATCCGCGGGCTCGCGTTTCTCTTCTCCTCGCCATCTCGAGCGCGCGTTACATCACCGACGACGGTTCGCCGGCGCGATACGAAAGCGGAAGTGAAATTATAATCACGAGCGTGGATGCTGAACGATGCCCAGGGATCCTCTGGCGTTCCGTTTGCTCCGCGCGCGCCGTGCTTTACGACCGACCAGCGGACGCCGGTGAATTATTTATGAAAGGTCGGAGGAACTAGTCCCGGCTCCTTTCCTAGAACCGTTCGGGACGAGCTATTTAACGAGCTATTACGTGTGACATAATCGATGCGCTCGTCGGAGCCCCGGGGGCGAGAACGAGGAAGGGAAATTCAGTGCAGCTGACATTCGAGAGCAATGCCCTGGCCAGGGGACTCGAGTGAAAGGTGGTGGCAAAAAATCGCTTTCGAAAATCTCCAGGGATCGCGTGGGCGTAGTGAAATCGGATATCCAGCGAGGATAATGCGAGCGTAACATATTCTGAATTTCAATTCGTTACCGTTTTGCTCGGTACTCCTATTTGACGGTTTTAACGGAAGGAATTGGGGCACGGGTCGCTTGGGGACCTTTAACTTGATCAGACTTATACTCTCGAATTTAGTACTCGAGTCATATTTGAGAACCGTAGTAGCGGGTATGTATTATATACGTCGAGTCATCCTCGAGAAGTGTCCGTTTCCTCTCGCGTTCTCCATGGTCACGGTCATTGAGCCTAGACGCTTCCTTCTTGCCCTCCAAATACTTGGATGGACAGTTTCGCCAGTCCAAGTAGAAGACCAAGGCAAGACCATCAGACTTCTCGGGGCAATGCGAAAATTATGAAACAGCTCGGTGCATTTCGTTCAGCTGAAGTTTTCCGAGGTAGAAGTCCGTGGTCACGGCGTTGCATAATTAGTTCTTTCGATCGTCAATCCACGGAACAAAGAACACGTTTCCTCCCATCTTCGCGGCGAGTAATCGGCGAGTCAAGGTCCCGGCTCTGCTAGATCGGATCGAAATGTATTTACGATAGTTCCTTGCCCCGTCCCGTGGATCTGACGTTGAAGGATAGCTCGCTGTTGAATTATATTAACGTCCACCGCGCTGAAACGGTCGTCTGAAAACGGACCCGCTCTTCTCCCGTTCACCAAAGTACGCCGAGCTGCACGCGCGCGCTCCCGCGAGCGTGCAAACGCTTCGCTCGCAAGAACCTCGGAGCTTCTAGCGGTGCAAGAAAGGAGCGAAGAGGAAACGAGCCTCGCGAGATGTATAAGACCGGCCATCTACGGTTCCGAGAGCTGGAATGCGATAACTAGTCGTCCTCCTTGCGGCTTGCCGACGCTGTCTTTTTTCCTCTCTCGTTTATTCTTCCGTCCGAGACAATGCAGAGGGAGGCGCGCTTCGAATAAGTAGCGTTTTGATAAACAACCTGCAGATGGGCATAGGCGACTGGCGGGAACACCTCCTTCGTGGAGCTTCCGAGTGATTTATCGATCATTGAAATCGCGGATCGATGGCTGATTTATGGGATTCACATTTTAATAGACGTCCCAGTGAATTATGAGTTATACAGGTCGGACACGATTTATTCGGTGGTTCAAGTTAAGAAAGTGTGGAACGGGAAAATTAAAATTAACAAAAGTGTTTGCGTTGTTTTTCATTTTTCAAAATATTTTATAAGATTAGTTATTTTTTGAGATTTAAAAAATAGGTAGGTACCTACCCATATATTAGATTTTATTTTGTTACTGTTTTTTTATGAATATTACATTCTTTATAAAACAAAGGCTTTAGTTATTCAACAAATACCTACAAAAAATTATACTTCCTGTCAGAAATTATGTTTTAAAATAACTATTTATAATTAAATATAAAGGGCGGCAACAATCATTTTCGCTTGTGGTGGAAAATTCATTTAAGATGAAGCTACATTCTTCTGTCTTTCCTTTCTATGACCTCTGTTATGACGTTTATTGTCTATTAAGTTTGTATTTGTTGTATTGGTGTGTCGCATATCCCCGTTTCGTTTGAAGGCAGTTCCTTCGTAGCTTTGCAAAGAGAACGTATAGTTCGTCGTTGTTAAAAATATATATGGGCATTGTGTATATAGCGTAAAGTGAAATTGAAACCCGAGGACTGGTTTCGCGTACTCCGACGCTGTGATGTAGCGTTCTTGAACCAGGAAGAGAACTCATCCGCCTACGAGCGTCGGTCAGCTTCGTAACGAGAACGAATCTCGATAAGCATTGTTACGAAAGCGAACTCGGAACAGGTGTTCGAGTGGTTGGTATTGACGTAAAACAACGATAGTTGCCAGCGTAGGTGGAGCTTGGCCACTTTTAAACAATACTCTGCTCTTTTCGTTTTATTCGAGCTGCTTGGATTCGGTTATCGTCGTCCTAATGGTAGAGTTGCGAAATGGCAACAATTTAATTATCTTTAAAAGTTTACCACGGTATATGTTGATGGAAAAATGAAGCGTTTAGCTCAGATTCGCAAAAAAAGCAGTTTTGCAACTTTGCAAGTGGAACGATGGTATCAAGAATCGAATAATCGCAGCTTTGAACTTTTTTCTTTCCGTTCTTGAACATTCTAATACAGTGTTTCCCAACCATTTTTGAGTCGCGCCCCTTCCCTTTTAATTTTTTCAAATAACCTGCGACTCCACCCCCGCTACCCTCACACATAATAGAAGACAAGGTTTTACTAAAGTAAAAAGAACACATTAAAAATAGATATTTCAGAGTATAATTCTAACTTGATAATATTTATTTACCTTAATACATATATTAAATATACTTAAAGATATTTAATATATTTAATGTGATGGTTGTGCTTGCATCTGTGTAACCAACTTCTTCTTTTCTTCATAAATGAAAAATCAGTTTGGCACTGTAACTATATTAAAATAAATAAGTGCTAAGAATCGTCAACTGAAAATAATCGCGGCGACCCCACAGAAAACACTTCACGACCCATTTGGGATCCACTGTTCTAATGTAAGATTCGGTATCTTCTAAAACAATTTTGCACTTTGGCATGGAAACTATTATTAGCAACAACATAAATGCATTGCATTGGTAAAAACACCTGTCTTCGGCTTCCAATTAGACATTAGTGAAACGAGGAGATAATTTGCTTTAATGACACACTGTAGTTTTCGAGCGACGAAATTGATCATTATTTTTTTACCGCGTAGAAGGTGATTACGATTAGAACATCGATAGGTGTTAACCTGTGTTTTTTTCTACAAGACTACGAGAGAAGAAAAAAAACGATTGATTAGGCCGATGAATCAAGCGCTTCCCGTTGCGCAGTTGCGGCAAGCCGCACACAATACGCGTGGTATCAGAAAATCATCTTCGCCGATGTTACCGCTGCAGATAACAGAATTCCGAAGGAAAGAATTACCGATTCGACGTAATTTCCTTCAAGCGACACGTCACTCCCACGAAAATGCTAATTCATTTCGAGATCGCGGATGATTATCATCGGCCGTTTGGTCGCTACCTAATTAAACGCATTGTAGTAGAGATGGACAAGCATTCGAGCACTGAAAATTGGCAAGGCCTCGAGTTCCTCGACGTTCGCGCGGGAAACACAGAGCATCCGACTGTTTGGATTACTAACGAGTTTATGCCACGTAATGAACGTTTCTCCATTAACGTCAAGGTGGTAAATTGTGTTAGCTGTCGGCAGGAAGAAATACTGGAATGATTGTGAATCATGATTTAAAATTGTACAGGGTGTTGGCACGGGAGGTTCTTTGTTGGCGAGACGATTTAATATTCGGTTCTTCGAATTTTCCTTTATAAAATGTACGATTAAGGAAAGATTCACACAGAAGAAAAGTGGTGGATGGCCTTGCGGATGATATTATGACAGCCCCGATACCACCCACGAAGCTAATATATGCAAATGAATGAACATTCTGCTTAACCGCACGCATTGCAATGCCACACGGTATAATACTTGCAGTTTCTTTTCTATGTGCATCTAGCCTAAAATAGTTGGAGCCATTTGATTCTTTATGTAACTGGTAGACATGTACTTAGGAGCAATATGAAAGATCTTGAGGCGTTGGAAAGGAGAAGGGAGGAGAGAACAGAGTCGGGATAAGAGATGAGGGAGAACAGGTAGATGGAGCCAAAATAGGAGAGAAAAGGAGGAGGCTAGAAAGATTTAGATATAAGATAGTATAGTAAATAGAAAGCGAACAATATGTAGTTGGAGATAGTAAATAAGATAGGTTAAAAATATTCAGTAATAAGTATAGCATAGTTGAAATAAGGATAGCATTAAGGAATGTATGTACAGTTCTGTCTCTCTATAGCCGCGTGTGTCAGGACCGGGCGCACGCAATTTGAGAGACGAGTAGTCTATTCGGCTTCCTTTGATTTCACGCGGTCAGAGTGTAAGGTGTGTCACTATCGAGAATGTTTATGAACCTTTCTTCGGCTTTTTCTTTGACATCCGATACCCGATGCCCCGGCGCGGCGACTACAACCGAAGTAGTGGGGATAGCTTCGCGCGTATAGAGAATCCGAAAACGCATGCCATTTGAGAGACAGTACTGTATGTAGTACATACAAAATATTTCCATATTGTGGCAAACAGAAAGAAGATTGTAATTCATAAGGCGCAATAAAGCCCATTCAATTTTCAGATCTAATAATTTAAATATATCTAAAAGAAGAGTACTACTTAGACAGAGATACACCTTCTAAAATCAAGTATCGCTGCGTGTTGACATTACCGGTTCAACGAATTAATAAAGACGTCTCTGTCACAGAATAGGTGTCATCAACACTAGACACCTCCCAGAATTTTAAACTCAAGAGTACCTACAATGTTTGTCATGTTTGAATACTACTTTGCACGATAAGTAATCGATCAAGGTTCGAGATTCACAAGTGTCCCCTCAAACACAGACTTCCTCCATTAAGCATTTACAAATAATAGTTACACAATTTCCGGACTTTTATTTACAATGCTCTCGAGAATTGCCTCGTAACACATACTGTCTTCGACTATCTACCAATACAGCAGGAACACAATTCTACTTATACTTACTATACTGCCCTCCTTAGTTAAACCGTCCTATCTAGCATTTTTTTTTCATTTTTTGAGATACAGTAATTCGTCGTTATTGTCCCGTTTTTACCATGCGTAATAGTCCCGCTCACTATCCCCACCATTTCTTGGAATCCTTCGGTCGAGAGTGAGGGAACGAAAGAGACGACGGTAACTTCGTGTCAACTGTTTCGTTCCCTCTCGCTCGGCTCTTGGGTTTTCTCACTCGCGGCATCGGCCGCACGGAATAGTCTTAGAGCATATACTACTTAACCTTCCGGCGGGCGCGTTCGTGTACAAAGTACACGAGAATTCGTCAGTCTGAAAAGATGAATAACTTTCCTTTTCATTCTTCGATTTTTATATTATACTTTGGAACAATTATTATTCAAATAAATCATTAATAAGCTTTCAAATATCATAAACATTCACCGCATAATGTTTATTTTATAATAATAAGTCTTATTCTTTCACGGTGTACTTTGTACACGACGCGCCCGCTCCCGTTATGAAAAAGAGCGCGCCCGCCGGAAGGTTAAAGGAATAGTGTCCGCATCGCGTTATTGTCCCGCTGCCAGCCCCGTTCGTCGAGACTATTATGACGAATTACTGTATGTTAAAATATTCGAAGTTCCACACGTCTTTTACCTTTTAAGTAAAGTTAGAAAACTCTACGTGCTTCGTAAAGATGTATAAACACTCTAATGTATTTAACCTAACTTTTTTCCAATTGGTTAAAATATCCTATCTAAAGCAATTAATTAATTGGTACGTTAATAATACATTACCTACTTATTACAAAAAAATTATACTAGGCTGTTACCAAATAGTGACAACATGTTTTAATTTGATTGAAGGAATATAAGGACAGTACAAAGTAAATGATAAAACTTCAGCTTTCTCGGTTGTTTCAAAATGCTAGATAGGACACTTTAACTAAAGAGACCAGTATACATACTTATAGGTGCAGTCGTGCTCATCTTTTTATTCGATTTTCACTCATGCAGAGTAACACATTCCTGTCCATGCCTTAGGCCATGAACATAATTAAGCCGCCTGGCATATCGACTAGTGTTTAGACGAGCGTTATACATACCGATGAGTTTGATTGACAGTGACACAGTTACGAGCAGCCTTGTATCTCGAGCCCGAGGTGCGAGAAGTGCGTCGATTATGCGTGGAAGGCACTCGCGGCTGTTGCGCGTGTCTCACCTTAACCAGCCCCGGATTCGTGCCAAAGATTCCTGGCCTGTACCGCGTGTCCCGCGGCTAAGTGACTAGAAATACTGGTATATCGCTAATACGAGGGGCCATTAATTACCTCGCGACAACGCAGACACAGACGACGTTGATTCAAGCGTCGTCGCAGGCCAAACGCGACAGAAACGCCGAACTTCGACGAGTTTCGTTAATTGCTCGCGAGGAAAGGCTCCGCGTCGACCAACCACGTGTAGATATATCCGTTTTTCCTGTTTTCCAGTTTATTTCGCATGCCAGCCGACTCTAAAGGCCAACCACAAGGTCGATCCGCGGGTCGATCGAGCGATTCGTCGATATTCATACGCTGACTCAGGAATTCGTCGCTCCGTTTGACTTTCTGATTCCATCGATCGCGACTGGTCGAGTGAGACCGATGATTTTTCTAATCGTCCTTCTAGTTCATGGAATATTAACGTAGACATCAGAAAAAACGATTGGCAACACGGGTTTTTAGGGGGCATTGAAATGTCAGCAGACTGTGCAAAAAGGTGGCTGGAACTCCCAGCGATTTGTGATTCACTGTGACGTATTATATTATAGCATAGACAGACACTATTTTGCAAGACCCGTTTTGCATGAATTTTGGGTCTTCTGATACATAGTTTAGGCTTCTCTGTCCCCATGGAGACTGAAAGGAAGAGAGGGAAGCTCCTCCTAGGTTTCGCGACTTTTCCAACGACCTCGTTTCCTTTTGCACATGTTGATCAACATGAAAATCGCTCGTCTCTTTCCGAAAACTGCTCCGGCATATTAATGGGCCGTGCTCAAGTGTCTCCTTCACCTTTCGGCAAAGATACGTCGTCCATCAAGGCGAACGCAAATTGTAATTGATTCCTCGCTCTAAGCAAGATAATACCAATGCGGGCAACAAGGACGCGAGGCAACAAAACGTTGCATAACTAACGCCGGTCACGCTTCACGGAGTGATGCTCCCTCGTTTGTCCTCCCGTTGTCGAACTTCTCGGTCGTTTCCTTGGTGCCGCCGCTTCCGCGGACGTGGAATTAGCACTTGGTCCAAAACGATTCAATTTTCGCTTGGGAATCGTGTCTTACTTTCATTTACTGTTTTTTGAATAAATGAATAGCGGAAGGTTTCATGGTACAAGGTCTGATCCTTCTTCTCCGCTTCTTCTTCTCTAGAGAATAAATCAGGTGGGTCCCTTTGCCTATTTATTGTCTTATAACTCAGGAACTAATAGATCAATTTCGATGCGATTTTTTTTTAACATCTCAAATCTCGGGGAAGGTTTTAGGATATTTAACATTCTCGCTTTACAACCGCAAACGCTCTCAAGGCCAAAAACGCGAATCGAATTGGGCTTAAAAAACGTTAATTTCTTTTACTTTCACAAAGATGGCTGTAGGTGTGCTAAAGCTTTGGCTGTCTACAGTTGAAGGGTAAGAGGGAAAAAGATGGAATGTCAGAAAAGAGCTTTATCAAGAAAATTAAGTGTTTTATTTCAGTGCAGAATAAGCATTACCTGTTTTTATCCAGTGACTGAAACTTTAACGTTATCTTACGGGGGCGTTTGAACTTTATAACCCTTGGTGATTCGACAATTCCAGTTGCCATCAACAAAATCTTAATATATAAAGCAAAAAGCTTTTATATGTTTGTGTGTTTATCGCCTAAAAACTTTCAAACGATAAACTCTAGGATCACGAAATATGCCTCAGCTCATTATGCCTGACTAATCCAGATGAATGTGACCATTTTCACAAACAAAAATTATAAAATCAGAATCTAAATTTCGAGCGAAGACGAGTAGCAAAGCTAAGTATGCTATAAATCGCAACATCATGAAAAATGGACATTCCTCATTTTTTCCCACTATCTTTCAGTTGTCAAGTGTTCTACCCCTCCAAAACCCTACGCTGTTTATTTACGCACGATACATTATAACCTACCTTCATATCCGAACTAAAATTTGATTCGTAACATGAAATTCCCCACACATCAGCTAAATTGTCTACTGTAAAGAACATCCACTTCCTCAGCTGTGTAGCTGCTTAACGAAAGCCACAGGATGTTTACAACCGCGTTCCATCAAAGAACTTTCGATACACGGTCTCCAAACATGCCAAAGCCATTCGAGTTTCTATTCAACAGCCGTAAAACCCGTGTTCCCGATACCCGTGTTATCTAGCGAGGGAGAAACGAGAAAACGGCCCCCTGAGTCGCGATGCAGGCTTCTCGTTTCTCCGTGTATCTGAAATATGGCAGTTCCGGCTGATAGGTAAAACAGTTCTGTTGCCGCCAGGCGGTCGACCGCATCCGCGGATGCTGGCAGCTTTCAATGCCGCGGAGCAGAGAAACGAGTCGGGGGAACGCTGGGCACGGCGCCCGCGCGGCGATGGCTCCACATTTTAATTAGTGAACGAGCAAAGCCCCGAATGCCCGTCACACGTCTCGCGGCAAAACCATTATTTCGCCATTGCTTCTCTCGAAGGAGCCGCCGCACGTCCCTGTGCTGTGTCTTTAACCCGCACACGCATGCTCCTCCGCGGCTCGATCAAGGACCAATGGAAACGTTTTTAAACAGTACCTTCGCGGAAGAGAAAACGGGTTCTCCGTTCCACGTCCTCGGGATACACCCACCCCGAAAACACTATTTCTTCTGCCTATTGACATGCAAATATTATACATCCTGGAACCGGACCCCATGCCCCCTGGTGGTTAGCTGGTACCCTTGGAAAGAGAGATCGAAGTAACAGCGAGAATCACGCTCACTGTCATGTAGATTATCATTGCATTTATATTGTAATATCGTGGAAAATAATAAACACGGAAGTTGATGTTTATGGAGTCTTTGATAATCAATTTTGGAGTACTCGTTTCGAAGAATATTCCATTAAGTAGTCTGAAAGGGTGGCAATAGTCTGGGGTGACAATAATCTACTTGAAAAATAGTGTAGCTTTAACCCTGGAGTTTTCGTTTGTCTGAGTGGGTTTTGAACTTGAAAATAGTTACCTTAAATGAGTGAAATCTGCAGTTGAACTTTGGAGTTAAGTGATTTCAGGAGGTACAAAACAGTGATGTCTCTCCATCGGCCTCTGAGCTCAGAATTATTTTGTTGAATGTTTTCGAGAATGATTAATGGATGTTTAGGTCAGAGTGGTAACAGCTTTTTTTAGAAATTCATGCAAACCTTGGTATCGAATGCTAGGAAATGTTGGTCTAGGTTTTTCCTTATCATTTACGTATTTAAGTTTCAGCAATAACTGAAAAAGCACGTACCGCATACATATGCAGTTCTCATTAGAGAGCGCGAAGAAACAGCCGCGAACAATGGCGTGTCAAAACAATTAAGTGACTTTTTATACGGATAAGACTGAAGAATTTTTTCTTACTCATTTTGCACGCTTCCGCAGAATGCCTTTTATCGAGGAATCGAAACAAAAGCTATACTTCTGGCGGGCAATTCTTATTACACTTCGTTAGCATTGTATGTACGCATGTAGTTGGGTACTGTAACGGACAGCTGTCCTGAAAACGAAGACTAATGGCAGCGAATGCACGCGAGAAGATTTCTTTTTTTTATTCGCGACTTGCGAAGATCGCAAATCTTAGGTCTTCACGGGTTGAAGGTCGCACCTTTTCGAACAAACTTACGCCCACTGCCGATCTCTTTCAAATTTCCTAACTATTCATTGGCTTTCGAAAACCATAAAAATTTCAAATTAAAATATATGTAAATCGTTGAATGAAAATGAAAGTTTCATTGGTGATAAATATGAAATAAAATTAAGGTATTAGGCTCAAGGAAAGTAAGAGATGGAATCTTATTCACAAGTAAATGAACATTATTTTACACGGAAACAGGAGGATCAAGGGAAAAACTTGGTTTAGGATGCTCAGAAACGGAGATTTTTAAGAATTATTTTTTCAACAAATATAAAACGGATCTTCCCAAAACTTGATGTGTTATAATTAATTTTTTTGATGTGTTATAAATAGCTTTTTTCTTTAAAGCCCCACAACTTAGTCAGTTTTAGACTAAGTTTTAGACTTTTCTTCTTATTGTTATGGGTCATCGACGATACAAATTTAGCACAATTAAGAAAAACTTCGGCTGTTTATTTCAGGCAAAAATTGGATCCGCTGGAATGTACACAATTTGCCAACTCCAGCGACGCGGCGCTATGAAGATTTACCATTAAAACAATGCTAAAAGAATTATTCTCGAATAAAAAAAATTCTTGTCTAAATATAAAGTAAAACACTCTTAAAGTTTTGGAAAGCTTCGCTTTACATTTATTAAGAAAATAATTCTAAAAAATCACCGTTTCTTTCAGAGTCCTAAACAAGCTTGCCCCCTTAAAAGATTCAAAAAAAGTTTGCCCAAAAACACTATGCCACATGTTTCTATAATACTTAGGCAATTTAATAGCGACCGTGCGCCCGCTGGTATCGTTCCCCGGCGCGTCTCCATGATCACGCGCACGTCCGCGCGCGTTTGCCTGCACGGCCGCGTAGAAACGCGCGCGACCGCGCTTAGTACTCGCCGCAGTCCGCGGAAGACAAGAGAGGTGAACGAAATGTGTGTCATACGCCCGTGGTGTGCAGCGCGGCGCGCGCTCATTGTCATTCGCCGTGGTGCCAATGCAACTACGTTCGTGCAGCCGTGCATGCAGCCTCGTAAGATAAACGAAGACGACCGGGCGACGTTAAATTTGCGATAGGCGCGCACTCGTCGCCGCGACACACGAGCCCGAACGTGACCAATCGGTAGCGTCGTTTCGGCGCGCCGCAACGCCACCTCCTTGCGCGTCCTTTGCATTACGGACTACTTAACCCAGCTTTTCGCATTCCTGCGAGACGCTATTGATTCTCCAATTTCGGAGACAATGGCCTAGTTCGCGGGCGCCTCTCGCAGAACCTCATCTTCACTGTTTTTCGTATTTGGCTTCTCAAGCTTTGGCAGTTCATCAATCAGGGAGTCCCTCGATTTTGGGACAAGCTTCTTTGCTAAGTGGTCGCGTGAGTCGAATGCATGCGCTATCACGGTTTCTGTAATCGACGCTCGTGAATCATCGATCCTGAGAAATGCCCTGTATTCATATATTACCGTGAAACCAGGCTTCTTTAACTACCGCAGACTCCACTTACTCGCGAAGTGGGGGCAGCATTAATATCGTCTTCTGTTTTCCATTGTACACAGTGAGTCACTCATCTTTTTATGGAAATAGAAAGGAATTCTATTTTGAATAATATGGTTCAAAGGAACATATGAGGGGGTTACGTAATGATAACGCAAAGATATACAAGTTTTCAAGTAGCATTTAGTTTAAGTGGTATAGCTGGGTGGTTTGACTTTAAATCTTTCAACGCCCGCTTCGCTTTTTAGAACGCATCGGGCAAGAAGTTGGAAAGAAACCGCTGGAAACGCGGAATTCGACCAGTCATTGGAAATCGCCCGGGGATTCTTGGATTTCACTTTTTTCGCGGGCTCGCGGCCGCCTATCATCCCGCTGGCTTATCTTGGCCAGGCTTCCGCGCGCTGTGAACCGTTCTTGCTTTCACGCGGCCGATTCGCTGCCGCGGTTCTTCCGTTCACGCGCCGGGCCTATTTAGCGCGCGTGATCGCTGGCGAACTGTGGCACGCTGCGCCTGTGTACAGGTGTTGCGCGTTCAGCTACTGCGAGCGGCAGAACCCCGGCGAAATAGACCATCATGAAGTCATAACTGTCGTGTATCGCCGCGGTGGTCTATCCATTTCATTGGGCGGCGAGATTTACGGGCGAAACGCGCGCACCCTAACCGTCAATCAGATACCGGCTTAACGATCTACGTGGCGAACAGCCGCGTAACGGATCGGCCGGACGGGAGAATCGATAAGGTCGGCGCGCGATTATCCTGCTGGAAAATCCGGGCGGGATTCTCTATTCCTGGCCGGCGGGTTCGTATTTATAGATCGTTCTGGACTCTCTCGGGTATTTATAGACGGCCGATCGCGTTGCTCTGTTTGGCGATCGAGACCAGTAGGCAGATAGGAAAGCTGGCGCGGAGCCGCTGCGGAAGACTGGCACGAGAAAAAGAGCTTCCTCGCATTCCGACGGCAACTCGATCAGCGAAACGCAACGTGCAATGAGACGCACAAGAGCAAACTGGAAGATCCTCTATCTCTATAACTGGTGCGTTTATGTGACTATCGTTTCTTTTCTCCTCTACCCTCTCTACCTCTCGCTACGGCTGCGTGACTTTTATATCGACAGCGCGGTGGGCGGACACGTACGCTCGAAGAACACGTGTAGTACATACACGGAGGAATAAAAGGTAAAATGGCACAACCTTGAGGTACACAGCAGAAGCCCTGCTCTTGGGTCCGCTCGGCACGCTCGCTCCGTGAACGTACCCGCGGCCTGATCTATTGCGAAAATGATTTAACTGCTCGGTATGTGAGCGAGCACGCGACCGCGCTCTGGTACATCCATAGTCATCCCACCCTGAGTAAAATGCCATAACTGTAGGAACGGTGGCACGATCAAGAAGCATGTTTTATTAACTAACGAGGGAAGATCTCTAACTCGGAAATTAAAAAAATTATGAAACTGCGGATATGTAGGGGTTATATAGGTATATATAAAAAAAATTTCACTACCCAAATTCAATATAAGGAGGTGAAATTGACTACTGAAAATATAGCTACATTTTTTGATTTAGTGTTATAACTCGCGAACTGTAAGAGATAGAAAGAAAGTTTTCAGGTAAAAGTTACTTTTTTTTTTAAATTAGGAATATCATTTGATAAAGTGATACGTGAGTTATAACACAAAATCGGAAAATAGCCGGATTTTCTGGGGTCAATTTCATCCTCCTTATAGTGAATTCAAGCAGCAAAAAGATTGCACTATACAAACCAATGTATCCTCTACCTATTCCCAGAGTTTCATAACTTTTGAAATTTCCGGGTTGGGTATCTTCCCTCGTAAGATTAACAATAAAGTTACTTTTCAACATAGGGGAAGTAGGGGCATGATGGGGAAGCTAAGGAAAAATGCAAATAAAGTGATGATTGTACCTAATAATTAATTCTTTATTACTCCAAATACAACTATAAGTTAATGATTTAACATTTGTTACACACTTTGGACTATCTGAGGTCAGGCGTCTAAGTTATTAACCTTTATAAAACAGATGGAAAAAAACCGTCTTGCCCCTACCGCGGGGTAAAATGGGGTACCGAAAATGGAGTAAAATGGGGTACCGAAAATGAGGTAAAATGGGGTATCGAAATGATTTACCTAAGTATTTTCGCACTCGATACAAATGTGAAATTCTTCGCAATTATTTTCATCAAACCCTGCGCAGGAATAATTGTGGGACCACCGTCGACAGAGTTGACAGGCAACCCAACCCTCTGTGGATTGCAAGTATGAATCCTGACAATATAAACATTCGCAGTCTCCTCTTCTGCGTTTTTTGTATATGTTCTAACCATTTTATAAATTCGAACTTAAAATAATGAGATTTATTTGAATTAAATTATAATAGAGAAGGATGACGTTGCTTAATCTCACATGAACAACCACCATGCGGGGAATGACGTTAGGGGTTATGTCGAGGTACCCCATCATTCCCCGTATCAAGGACTCCATCTTGCCTCAAAGCATCGTTTTCCAAAGATTAATATATTTGTACAACAAATAATGAAATATTGAAATTTCGAATATGTCACATTAAAATACATGAAATAGAGATTATCATAGAAGAAAAATAATAGACTAACCGTTCTTAAATATATATTTATTTCAAATCTTTTTATCACGCGAAATAACATCGTCGCTGCACGCGAACATTTCACAACTATAAATAAAAAACGCGTGCTCCCCCACTCGCTTTTGCCAGCGACCACACTATTATAACACAGTGGCTTCCTAATGATATATTTGTCACGTGCCTAGCATCTTTTAATTACGGTTTAGGGAGATACCCCATCTTACCTCGCTACCCCGTCATGCCCCTACTTCCCCTACTTTAAATTACTTCAAACTACTCTATTCCTCTCTGAACTCCTTCCACTAGCTACTCCTATTGACAGCTTCCATATGGATAAGCAATCCCCAGCACAAGACGACGAGACACACGGTCGCGTGAAACAATTGCCCCGGCGGACGGGCGCTTTCGTAAATCGTCCCCAATCACCGAGCGTTCTGCGGCTTCCTTCGCAAATTGTCGTCAACCGCAGCGCAATTTTTCCCCCGAACCGAGCGTGTAATCCATGTAGACCGCGGTGATATCGCGTTGCGTGCTATCACGAAAGATTTCCTATTTATGGACGTTCCGCCGGTATTTATAGACAGATGTCGGGCGTCTCTGAGCCGGTGGCGAGCACAGGAAAGCGAGATCTTACGTGAAAGCCGTTAAGGCCGTTTTCAAGCTGGCGCCCGCAGACCGGAGAGAAACCGAGACCGGCGAGGATCCACCGACGCGCCACGTAAAGGTCGTGGAAATGTCAACAAACGAGCTTCGGCAAGGACGTTGCGAATCGTGTGCCGCGAGCCTGTCGGATAGGTATGCATTTTCACGAACACTCGCGATGATCGACGAAAGGAATTCATGGTGCGAAGAGCGCCTCGCAGGAGTTTTATTAACACGTTTCGCTCGAAACGACTTACCGATGTCATACGCGGAAAATATATTGCATACTTCTTCCTTGTTCATCGCTCGTATACTCGAGCATGAGTAATTCCAGTTTTCCTCCACCCGAGCAAAGCATTTCCGCTGTCTACCTGCAGGGTGGATTTAGAGATTTGGCGCCCCCAGGTCTGTCGCTCTTTCCGCGAAATATCATCAAATATTTTAATTTAAAAGTGGCGAGATGTTTTCAAAATTAATTCAATATGGCAATTCACATGAGGCAGTCAGAGCAACAACGGACTAACCCACATTTTTTTCGAAACTGAGTTAGTAGTAATAATGTATTCCAATAGGCTTTACTATAGTCGTGTTCTGATTTATTGGCCGGTGAGTTTCCTGAAGGGTATTCTCCCACCACCTGCTGCTTGCCTCGGTGCTACTTTTCTCTAGCTTCTCACCAAGATCCTAAGATCCTCACCAAGCTTCTAACTGCCAATCCACGATCGTCAGGTGGTGGTGGCTGATTTCTCCTTGCGCGCTGCTCGAGAAACCGAACTCACCGGCCAATAAATCTGAACACGACTATAATCATATAAACTAGGAAACACATTTTTTTTCAATGTGGCTTAGTCCGTTGTTGCTCTGACTGCCTCATATGAGTTACTGCTAATTCGCTACATGAAAAAGAAGTTAATTGTTTTTAAACCTATCGCGAGTTTCTGGATTTAAATATTTTCCTATTTCTTTCGCTTAAAATTTATCTCCCCTAAAATTTGCCGCCATAGACTGCAGCCTATTTATTGTCAGTCTAGGTTTTAGCCTGTATTTCTGAATCATCCGTAGGTAAGGCTGAGATACTAAAGGATTTTGCTCTCCGTTTGGCAACACTAGAGACGCAAACATTCCCTTTGCGAAATCGTAGGTACACCTCGTCTGATTAATCTGCATGCAAAACCGTTCCCATATCCTCTCAACGCAAATTTAAGATTCTGTAGGATTTCTTCTGCAAAACCATTCGTAGTATGATTCCCATTCCCAATATGATTCATCAGAGTTTTTCGCTGCTCAAAGAATTTTCTCTATTTCTGTATCCCCCAGTGTGATTAAAATTCTCGAAAACCTGCTTTTGTTACCACTGCGAAAAACACGTGAATTTGTTTTTCGAAGTGAGGAAACAAGCCTCTGCGTTGTTTACTCGTATCAAGCAACAACGTATACCCCACCTCTCGGTATTCGGCAGTTTGTTTGCATTTCGCGCGCTCAGGATCATCGACGCGTCGATACCGTTCGCTGATCAGCTACTATTTAGTCAAGTGATTCTGACCGTCTGTTGCTTCATTCTTAGAACTCGATCTTTAGACTCACCGGGTACTCAACACTCGTCTTTTAATCGTACCGATACTCTGTCGCACGTCACACGAGATTTACATAAGAAATTATTGTACAACCTTTAGTTTGGCGCGTTACGCTGTGAACCGACGTTGATGTCACTCGTTTCTGAGGAAAGTTGTGCAACAAATCGGCGGTTTTTCCGTTCAAACATTATTCATCGGCAACAAATGAAATTTGTATCTCTTCGAAACTGTATAATGTTACCAATGCAAGCCGTTGCAAAACATTCTTATCTCTCTCCCCAATTGTTCCCAACGCCTGGTGGTACGCTACTATCGACAGCCAAACCGGTATCTAAACGACGCCGACGGTACTATTGTAAAAAGCATAACACGCGGTATACATAATGACGATTCGCCGGCGCTCGAACACTATGCGTTTGCGCATACTGGCACGAAAATTCCGTGGCAGTCGTGCCGAGAACGGCGCAGCCGATATTCCACGTAAACACGCGCGCGCGTCGTTACGGCTGAAATCAATGTATCGACGACCTTATTTCCTTAAAACGTCCAAGCAAGCGTTGACCGAGCACCATTCCCGTGCTAGCGGGTTTTACGTGCTCGGCTACTGTGATTCACGTAACCGTACGTTCCAACAAGTTGGAAAAAAAGAATCAGGACAATTTCTGCGCGGTCGCGTATCGCAGCCTCCTGGTTTTAAGCGACTCGTTCGAAGAGATTATGGAAGCATGCTGCGGGTGAAACGACAGAGTATCGATAGGGAAACGGGGCCGATCGCGTGGCAATAAAAGAACCCCGCGAACCTTCTACGTTTCTCCTTTATTTCCCGCACGTGCGTTCGCAGAATCCTTGCCCAAGGACTCGCGCACGCCTCCTATGCAGCCGGTCTCTAAATCGAGAACACAGGCAGCATCGAGTCGAAAGTTAAACGTTGCACAACCACCCGCCGCTCGCAATATCGCAATATCTTCGTCTTACATGGCACGCCGGCTATGTAAACTGTCTAGAAGCGTGTGCTCCAGTATCTTACAACGCTCGGCCGGGGCGCGGGCGCGTGTCGAAAGTCCTGCCCGGCTCGGGGATATTTTTCATACGGTTCTCGTCAAAAATCCAATCACGAACCGCGCGAATTTTGCAAGTTCCCGCGACGGAATGCTGGATTGTGAGGCTCACGCCGACGAGCGGTACGCGGCTAGGAATCTCGCCCGACGGAAGTATCGAGTGGAAATAGCGAGTTGTGGGATTTATTAGAATCGAGCGGAAATTGAAAAGTGAGAGCACCCGTTCGACGCTCCGCGCGCCGGGAACCGTCCTCGAGCCGCGACATCGCCGCGCGTGTGCCTGGTCGAAGCAGCAACCGGAGAGGATAACGTTTGCGACGTGTGCGACGGGAAACAAGAGCCTCGACCAAGGGACAATGTGCTAGATAGCGCGAGCGTACGGTGCTCGTGAGGCCAGGGCAGAAAGAAAACTGCTAAAGACGATGGACTGGCTGAACTTGTTGCTAAGGCCCCGCGCCGCGGGCGCTGGTAGGGTCTGCTCGACCTGTCAGGACAGTCGAATACCTGTCACGGGGAATCGAGCGAGATTCGGGCCCACCGCGGGCCTGTTGCGAATCGGGAACGCGGAGGGAAATGGTGTTTTATATCGCTGTGACACTCACTTGACCAGGATCCTCCAGAAGCAGCCAAAGCTGGAGCCGTTCGGCACTTCGCTCGCGTACGATATAGTCATTTCCTGCCTGACCAGGTGTACACCGTGTCTCCTGCCGTTTTTCTATGATCCTCTCCTCCTCGGTTTTCGGTTTCCTCTGGCCACACGCCCCCGTGGCGTTCGCTCGCTTTCAGTCGGCACCTCGCACCGTGTCGTTGGTGTTTCCGGTGGAGAAGCTAGACACACTCGCGCACATGCGGCGCGCGGGCCGCCGCCGATTCTCTCCTCTTCGATCCTTGACGATCGTGGCTTGATTACCGGGTATCTATCGGATGGCTCGCGTTCCGCTTACCATCAGGAAGCTCTCGCGCGATTAGACGGAACCAGCTGACCGGACGGACTGACTGTCTGCTGACTGAGCTCCACTGATAGACGACAGGACCAACAGAGAACGGGGCCCGGCTGCCACCTCCACCTGGGCCTCAGTGCCGGTCACACCTGCCTTATAACCCTGCTCCTCTACTACCGCCGTCCCGTGTCCGGGGGAAATGCGACGGCGGCTTCTTTCAGCCAGTGGAAGCAGCATTCTTTTGCTAATGCTTCACCTGATTTTTTGACGATTAGCATTCGTTATGATTAGCATAATCAGAGGACATGTGAAAGGTTGAATTTACCTGGAAAAAATAGCTGTTACGAGTTTTAAATTATCTGGTATTTTGTTGGGTACATATGGATTCTGTTAATTTCATGGTCATTCGTTTGGAAGATGTGGTACCTACCATTGGTGATGTTACTTGTAGTATGTGGGGTAAACGCGGGTAATATGGAACATCTGATTTCAAAAGCTTGTCAAAAGTAGGGATTTTTTTTAATGAAACTGACATGAGAGGACGAAGGAACTAATGCATCATCATATTTACATAGTCAAATGTAAAGAAATCCAATTGTTTTGCAATTATAGTTGCGAGTGGTGATTATTTTTATAATCACCATCGCAAAATAAGCATTCCGCATCATCGTTGTCATCGTCATTGTCAACTTCATCTATGTTACTCGGTATGTTTCATATTTACGTACACACATGTTCCGACAAGAAATTAAGAATTATGCTAAGAAGAAAGTAACTTTATTGGTAAACTATTGTTGAATAATCAAGAACACACATATTTAATGATAAATTATATTTAAATACTGCTTTGTAACGTACGTAACCTAGACTCCAATATTTAAATGTTTGATGCACTTTTCAGAAACTTTAAAAAAAAAATATAAACGTTTCTCTTTTAAGGATGGATGCCCGACTGATGCTCAATTGTCAGTATCGTCGCCTATTGTGTCTAGGGATCTAATAGTATACCACAATTGTCTGATGAGTTTTATTATTTATTTTTTATTTATATTTATTATTTATTTATTTATTATTTATTTATTAATTATTTCTTTATCGAAATTTTACGAAGTTCCATATTACCTGCCTTTACCCTATCTACTTTAAGCTTTTCAGTCACAAGCAATATATAGCAGTATAGAATATTTCAGTTTCCTCCGAGGAGTTTGTAATTAGTATGGAGCCTCTGCTTTTAAGCCCAAGTCAGTCACCCCCATGAGTGCACCATAACTGAAAGGAAGATTGCTGAACCCATTAACTCAACATCGTCCATCAATTTTGCCGAAGCAACGGGTCCATTCTTCGCGAAACCTCCCCCCTGTTAATTTCGATACTCAGGGGCGCGCGGGCAAAAGTACTCGAGTCCACCTCTCGCGGAACAAGGAAGAATTCGCGCGATAGGGCACTGTTCGCACTTACATACGAAGAATTCTTGAAAAATCAATGACACGCGTCGCCTTTCAAGTGGATCTGCTTTCGAACCGAGTAAAAGGAGAGTGTTTCTTCCTGGCGTCGCGTTCGCTTCTTCGCTGATATCTACAACAGCTGTGATTTCCACACCCACCATTGCCCGCTAAATCATTAGGCTTTACATCGTTAATCCCTATTTTATTAGACTTTTACCGTCTCGCAGAGATGGCGATTCCTGCTACCGCTGGCGCAATGATCGTTACGGAGGATAGCATGGCAGCAAACGAGTCGTTTGAATCACACGGGAGGATTTTGTAATCGTGCATCTTATTCTTCGAACTGAACGCCTTCAGAGGCTTGGTCTGGAAGCAGAGGTGCTATTCCTACGGCACTGTCCGCGTTCGAATGCCGTAACATCGCGGCTATCGCCTTACCTGACGATTTCAACACGACATCTCGTGGACGGTCGCCGCACTGTTCTCTCACCTTGCCGTGGCCTAGCCTGCGGCGGAATCGCGGCCTTCTGGTACCATCCACCGGTCACCTTTCGCCCTTTTTCAGCGTCCCCTTGCGGGAAACGCTCCTTTAAATCGCTTCGCTCATTTAACACTTTTCAATTCACACATTCGTGACGATTTTATGCCAATCTAACTGGCACTAAGGGCGCGAAGGGTTAACTTAAGTGCGGATTCTCGTGTAACAGCCTCCAAAAAGTAAGTTATATTTATGAATTTTCTTTTAAAAAACTATTGTTAATATTGCATTAAACTTTTTTGGTATATGAGGAGGCATCTTTAAACTTGTAGACATTTTTTTTATGTCGTTTCTTCATATTATTTATTTATTACTGTGGAATCGTGTTAACCTTTTCGAAGGTGTTGGCGTAACGTGTAGTAGTTGTCACTAGACTTGGTCAGTTTGTGAAAATCGGTTTTAAAAACCGGTATTTGGGATAAATTTGTAAAATTCGAAATTTTGAAATTTAAAAAACTGGTTTTAAAAACGTTAACATTTTTACTTCAACTCACCTTGGGTACTAACCAATATAAAAATAAAGAATTTAGATTTATTATTTGATGCCCTGGAAATGATGACCGATATTGTCTCTAAAACAAGAACAAGATTAAGTTACCGTTCAGTGGACATTTTTTGTTTTTTTAAATCATATTTCTTGAAGAAAAGTACTAAATAAAATAAAGATTTATAATTTATATTTTGTACCGATTTTAATTATTTTAGTTTTTTTATTTGGTTTTGTATGCAGTATATTTTATTTTGTAATATTCTTTTAAGTATAAATATTTAAGTATTAAATAGACTCGTAATGCGAATTTTTTATTATAAAAATTCGAAAACCGGTTTCATCGATGTTTTGAACTACTGGAATTCCAACACCGTTTTTTCCAAAAGTCAGTGTTCCTATATACCCCAGCTGTCACTGCCATCGGATTGCAAAAAGAAAAAAAATTCTTGAAGCCAAATAATTTACGCTAGGACTGAACCTAAAGTTTTAATTTAATTTTTATTTATAAAAATATTTTTTCGGGAAAAGATATTTTCTCCTTTAAACGGTATAATTTTTTCGAACCATCTACCTTTATGAAATTTATTTTCTTTTTACAATCAAATCATTGTGACAGGTGCTACACGTCCTGCCAACAGGAGTTACATCGTCGAAAATGTTGACAAGATTCCACACTAATCAATAAATAATAAACAGGATCTCTATAAAAAATACATTCTGCAAATTTAAAGATGCCTCCTTATATCCCAAAAGAGTTTAAACCAATATTAACAATAGTCTTTTAAAAAAAATTCGTAAATATCAGTTATTTTTGGGGTTGTTACACGAGAATCCCCCTTAAGGCGGTATTTCCAAGCCTCGATCGGCCGCGGCGGTCCCACTACTGCAAGGGAGAAAATATGCATCTGTGTCTCCGTTGCGCTAGTGGAAATCCCACGTTTAACGTGACCTAAAGGTTTACTTTCGACGCGCTGGATATCGTGTCCCGTCCAAAAGTTACTTAAAGGAAATTCGAACTTTTTGCTAATTGCAATTTCAGAACTCTGTTTTCAGGTTTTTCCAAAGAAATAAGCTAGGTCATTGACGTCATCGACTGGTCGAAACCGGCATCTGTGTGATTCACAGGTGGAACGAAAAGGAGTACACCAGTCGCGAGCTTCGTCATCGCACGTGTTTGCCTCGTATATTAAAACTGGCTCCGAAACTCCACCGCAGATATTAGTTCAAGGAAGTGGCCTGAATTTTTTTCGCTCTGGGTGGCGTAAACACGGAAACAAAGAGGGAAAATAAATGTACCTGGCACATGGATTTAAGGATCGTACAGCAGGATATATTTGTAGACATTTTTCACAAGGACAAGATCGAATGTAAAGATCAAACAGCACGACGGGTTCACGATCGACGGTTAAGTCGTTTTGATGTCCTTTTGCACGTTGTGGACAACGTTTGCTGACGCCTTGAACGATTTTCTCTCCAATTCTGTGATCCGCATCCGCACGATGTTGGTGATGCCGTTTTCCCCTATGGAGCAGGGCAGCGACAAAAATGTCTCGTGGCAAACGTCGTGGTGACCCTGTGATTGAAATTGTATCTTGCACCGAGTATTTCACGACCACGACACATCAGCGCGATCAATAATATATCGCAGAAAGAAGCATTAGGTTTATGTCAATGTACCGCGTAGAATTTTCTTGTCTTAATCTAAAGGTCGTTGAGAGGTTTCGAGGCGTTTCACAGGGCAAATTCAACTTTCCCATTGTACCTATTTCGAATTTTCTACGCGGCAATGATTAGCCGCAAACAATGGTCCCAGCAACAGACAGAAGCTTTTAGTGTTACTGATGCTTCATACCTGAACCAAGGTCGAAACCGATATCACTCTTTGCGTGTTGTTCAGTATAGCATGCACAATGTCGGCGACCGCAAGACCGATGGCAGTGTTGGTGTACCCTTTCAAACATCTCACCGTGGATCCTCTGCAAAACGAAAAAAACAATCAGTCCTGTCGTCCCTTTTACCTCAACGTTGCTTTTTCGCTCGAGCACGGTATCTATATAACGGCGACGTGGCAAACGAGACTCACAGCCTGACTACCTCCTTAGAAATCTCGAACCATCGCTCCTCGTCCGTCTCCAGCCCGATATTCGGCAGAATGTCGCGAAACTGCACGCCCCCGACGTTCACTCCGGACCAGAGTGCAACTAGGAAACGTTCCAACGTTTAAAAAGACTACACGTAACGATTGCTTTCTCCTCCGGTAAAATGTGAAAAATGGATCACGTTTACGGCATGCCAGAGTGTTCCCTCACTCCCCTCCCCTCAACCCTCGCGTCGATGGTTTTTGGACTCACCCTGGCTGTCCCCGTGCTCGCCGACAATGTAACCCTGAACCGAGCTCGGCGCTATTCCTATACGGTCGCCGATCAGGAAACGAAACCTCGCTGAATCCAGATGAGTCCCACTTCCGATAACTCGATTTACCGGTAATCCGCTCACTTTCCACGTTACCCACGACAAAATGTCCACTGAAAGTAAAAGTGCCGTTTCTACACGCCGCTTAACGTCGCCTCGCGGGAACGACAATTCTGTCGTTCGACGATCTTTCCCCATTTTTTTTCTCCCCCGTCCGAAAGCGTTCTGGCGTTTGCAGGTGGAACTGAACCTGGGTTGCTGACGAGCACGAACACCGCGTTCGGGCTGTAGCTGAGCAGCGTGGGTACTATGGTCTTCAGTATCTCTGAATTTCGTTGCACCAAGTCCAGTCGAGATTCGCCTTGGGATTGACGAACACCTGCGCTTAGCACGACCACCTTTGAATTGCTGGTGATGCATAAGTCTGAAAGGAGGTGCTGCCAGTTTTTATCTTTCTCGCGTTTCCGAGTCGTTGGAATTCTGGTCGAATTCGTCGGCTGGTTGGCGTGGGGGACTTGATTACCTGTATCGTACTCAATCCGCGGATTTCCAAGGAACACCGAGCCGTGGTCCATGTCCATTCCCTCTCCCTCCAGCTTCTTTGGGAACGCATCCACTATCGCGATGTGCGAGGTGACTTTCTGTGATGGGGCAACAGAAAGATTACACGCAGGTGTATGTGCGCGCGCGCAGGGCAACGGCTGCTTTCCATCTTGAAGAATGCGCGCGGAGAAGCGTGTGCACGCCGGGACATTTTGCCTACTCAGGCTTCTAGCGCATTCCCGGATTATTCATATCGTACGCATGCTCCCGCGATTCGACTTTCCGCGCGCGACACACGCGAACTTTCACTCGCGTTCGAAAGAAACGGCGGGACTCGAACGTTTACGGTCGTCGCTGCTCGAAGGAGCGGAGGACGAAACGTTGCGTCGTTGTACCTGAAAGAGAAGCGCATTCACGCACGCTATGCCGACCATGCCGGCCCCAACGACTGTCACTTTGTGGCAGCAGTCCCTCACTGGCTCCGAAACTTTGCACAGCAGTTCTTCCTTCAGGCATGGTGTTCTGAAATGTATGGTATTCCATTTTACAGGCGCGGAAGCTTTTTTTCCCGCTGCTGTGTCCGTAGATGGGTCTATTGCTAAGTCGTCGCGAATGAGATGTCCTCGTTTCAGGTTGGAAAAGTCACAATTTAGCATTGATCACTGGATGTGAAGATGTATTTAAATCAAGACAATTGTCAACGAATTATAAAGCTATGAATTCCCTCTATCAGAAAATTGTTCTAGTTGGGATTTTAAAGCTGTAACCTATGATTGATGTGATTACGAAATGGTAATTCGTCACTTGGGTCACCAAGTTCTTAAAATCTCAAAAATAAATCTGTAGACAGGAATATTGAACTTTATCATTACCATTTTTTCCTTTAAAATGCAAACTTGCTTTCAGCATATATCTACCAAAACTGCTGTTAACGAAATCAACTCGCCAATTTTTCTAATCCTCATTCATCTGAAACTCCTAGACTTTGCCAGTTTTTCTAAACAATCTCATCGCTGTGGAGACACTTGTATCAAGTAATACTGAAACTATTCTCTTTCAAACCATGTGTGATCATACTCTTACACCAACACCACGTCGATTTCAATATTCCCCCGACACGAAGATCGTCAGAAGGGAGTAAAAGCCGGTTCCCAATCTCGCGTAAATGGAAACGATGCGAGCAGCACTTTCATCCTCAAGTGCGACCATTACAGAGCAATCATCTCGCGGACATCTCACACGGGACGACTTATCGTTAGAGTCAAATCTCTCGCTGACGTGGGAGACTCAGCAGCCAGTGGACGACAACCACACGACTCGTGTTGGATACAGAAAGACGGGGCGCTTACTGGAAACTGACCGCTCTCTGTAAATCTGATCCAGCCGTGGCGTCCTTGCCGAAGTCCGCGGACACGATATTCTTTGTCTTGACACCGCCGAGTATCTCCGTCAATATTGTTGGCGGTAAAGCACGCCGCCGCTGGCTGTCGGAAAAGCACCTCCTGGACACCAGAACCTTCGTGTACCTGATGCATATTCGCAGCGACGATGCCGACAGCGTGCGCGATAAATTCATTGCTCCTGTCACCCGGCGATTTTGGAAATTTGGCGACGCGACAGTTATCGCAGAATTCACATCGCACAGAATTGATTGACGTTTGACAGGAAAGAAGGCGCTGGTGATCATGAAACGCGTCTAGCGAGTCGCCATCACGTCGGTTCGCCAATTGTTAAACAATCCATGGTTACAAGCCTGTGACAGGGTTGCAGATTAGAACGCGACAGCCTTCAGAAATTGATTCAGAATTTAACTTGCTGTTTAATCTAGCGAACGGGGTAAATGACAGGGTGGCTCGAGTGGGCGTAACGTTAATTTATTAAAATAGTTCTGTAAACTTACAAGAGAGGTCGTATTTAGAATAATTTTAGTAACAGGGAACATTGGTTCGTTGTGCTTCGTGTAGGATGATCGTACGGGAATCATATGTAAGTCAGTCGGCGTGACTAGCTTGAAACACAGTTAGCACGATAATATATAATTGAAAGAGTAACATGGATTTCTGACTGACTTACAATTATTCGCGTACATCCCCTTTTGTACTTCGATTTAGTAGTTAAGTAGCTTCTTCCATGTTAAAAAACAGGCGCGCACGTAGGTGGTATTAGAATACTTAAATGTAGAATCACCGGGAAGCGGCGCATTTCGCCGTACATGTAAAGTTTTTCAACAATAGTACGCAGCGGTAATACTTGACGGTTACGCAAACACACGAACACACATATACACGCGAGAGCACCAGGGTACATGGTGTGCAAGGCAGCATGACCCGTAGGAGAACGCTAGACGCGTCTGTCGATTTAAATAAGTTTTAAATATTTAAGTTTTTAAGTATCCATGATAGAAAAATGAGTAACGAAAAGTAAAGTGAAACGATACATACACATGATACATACATAATAAATTTGTCCTCGTGCGAGCGCATGTATGAGGCTGAATAGCGCCAAAAGGGAGAATGAAATTCATTTATCAATGCGAAATAATTGTTTTAACATGCAATAAAGAGAGACGAGGTAGCTAGAATTTTAAGTCCTTTTGCGTTTCGTACATAACGCTGGCCGATTTCTGCAGAAGATCGACCTCGGTTTCCGTCAGCCTCTGCCGGACGACATACGTGACGCCTCCTTCGCCCAAGGTGCAAGGCAAGGACAGGAACACATCTTCCTTGATCCCGTGATAACCCTGCAAATCATCATTATTAACTTTGACATTTACTCTATGCGCTGAATGGTCTAATGTTAAATAAACAGGAAACGGTGACGCTGCCTGTTGACGTCTAGCGCGAGAATGCTAAAGGTCTCGAAGCAGCTCTGCTAGATTCATGGTACAGTTAGGAGCCAAACGGTTCTTCTACGATAACCGGCGGAGAAAACAGTGCTAAATCAATGGGGGCAGGACCAAAGAGTCTGCAGTTGCTAAACACCATTAAATTGTACCACTTTGCCTTAAGAAGCAAATGAAAACTTGATGGTAGGGACACAGTGAAGTCCTAAATCCAACAGTTAAGTAGCTTTGGTGGTATACTTGACAGGGACGCAGTTCTTAATTCAGCAGTTACATATGTAAACAGCTGCACGAACTGAGGAGGAACACTGAGAATCAATTCAATGGGATCAATGGAACCAGAATCAGACGCGAGCTACGCACACCTTACGACCTCACCTGAATCTTCGACCCTCGGATTCCCACGTTTTTTCTTTTTTTTTGGCGTCCTTGCCCCAACGCTCGAGGCGTGTTTAACGCTCGACCGGTTTGATCCACTCCCTTATTTCTGTTGCGCTCGTTCTAAAGTACAGTCAACGAAATAGGAGAACTGGGTCAGCTGAGCCAGGTGTTCATGTAAACACATCAACACCTTGAAAAAACGTGGGAAAATAAACACGTGCGCACGACTAGGGTCGTAAGGAGTGTCACGACTATCTCTCTTTCAATTGTGGTTCGTTAGCCTCATTGACGAATGCACGGGGCCCTAAAGTGGCGACGCTGCGACAGCATCTAGCTGATTCAATAACTTGTGTCTTTATTACAAGTGGATAGTCCATGATAAAAAGACAGTGGAATTGTAAATAAAGCGAAGTAATAGATTTCTAAGCGTTTCCAGATGATAACAGTTCCCATTGATTGAACATCTAGACATACACGAACTATCAACTTACTTTAACCAAGGTGGAGACAGCGTGAACTTCGTTGGAATTTCGCAATATAGCCGAGGCAATGGTCGAAGCAGCCAAACCGATAGCCCACGACGTGTAACCTTTCAGTTTGATTACTTCGTATGCACTCGACACCACCTCCTTGTGCACATTGCCATAGTTCTCCGGGTCGTTCTCGGTTCCAACGTTTTCGTTCAGATCGCGCAACCTTACACCAGCCACGTTCACTCCCGACCATACCGGCACTGTAAATAAACGCGTCGTTAGGAAGCATTCGCTTTGATCAAGATCTACCTTTGAAATTGATATACTCGTATCGAAATAAGTTTAATCAGGATCATGATCGTGTCTGTATCTGACGATAACCGAGTTGACATTCTTCAACTGGCCTTATCGCAGATAAGAGTTAGCAATCAGCTGGGTGCCATAGATAATATACATAATTTCGAGAACAGCTTTGGTGACGTACCACTGGAATCACCGTGCTCCCCGATAATCCAACCGTGACAGGATGTGGGCGCGACGTTCAGTCTCTGCGAAAGGAGGAACCGGAATCGGGCTGAGTCTAATTCGGTCCCGCTTCCTAGCACCCGATTCTGTGGCAGACCTGACAGCTTCCACGCCACGTAGGTGACGATGTCGACCGGGTTCGAGACTATCAGGAGAATCGTGTCCGGGCTGTATTTCACAAGCTCCGGAATAATGGCCTTGAAGATGTCTGTGTTCCGTTGAACGAGGTCCAGCCTCGTTTCGCCTTCTTTCTGGCGAGCACCAGCAGTCACGATGCAAATGCTAGAGTTCGCTGTGGCCGCGTAATCCGAGCTCGAGTTGATCTGTGCGTTCCTCAGGAACGAGCTGCCGTGTTGCAGGTCCATCATCTCCCCTTTCATCTTGTCCGCCATCACGTCGATCAGCACCACGTCACTGGTGACGTGCTGAAATGGTGACGAAAGGGATGTGAATATATTCGGTGGTTCAATAGAGATTCTTTAGTTTCAACCTCCGTTATATGAATCTTCTTCTGTTGCACTGAAGTGTTAAGGGGTATTTGAGGGTTTGAGGTTTTAAAAAAATCTTAAGAATGTTCAGTTAAAATTTCGTAAAGGAATTCGAAGTATTTTCGAAGTTATATCGTTGAGATGCAAAGCATATGATGCATCTAAATTGACGGGCATGATTAAAAGAAAAGTAGACGTCATTTTGTCGAAATATTTTGTGCGTTATCTTTATATCACTCCAATCCAATGCCCCCCTCCCCCCCAGATACTTAATACTTATCGATTCTTTTCTTTTTAATTGAAGGAAATAAACGAAAATTTGAACTTTCTGTTCAAGCACACGCCACTTTGGATTTTTTGATTTGTTATTTTAATTTTTTTGGAGGGGTGCAGTCGTTTTAGGCCTAAACTTTACAAAACCATTTGAGTTTTCGATTTTAGATGATTGAACGAAACACCTATTTTTAAGGAGGCTATTCCTCCGGCGTCTATAAAAACATATATTATATAAAAATGGGAAATAAATAGTGTAAACATAGATTAATAAAATGTAAAAAGTTTCATCAAGATATCTTTTACAGTTATTTAGAAAAAATCCTAAATATTGTATCATTTTTAGGAGTTAAGCCCTCAAATAAATAAATAAAAAAAGAACTCGAAAAATTTTTACTCGGTGACAGCTGCAGTTTGAATAAGATACGCCATATCCTGTTGTGTCTCGTGATAAGAACATAGGAACACCTATAATGCTTTCACAGAATTCTAATGAAAGTTTGCACAGCATGATATGGCCTGAGTGCCCAAAATGAATTTTTCCATCAATTTATCTGGTTCAAGCTGCAATCGCAAAAGCTGTCATCGAGTAAAATTTTTCCGAAATTCTTTTTTAAGTTTTGAAAGCAAATTTTGTCAATATATTAATTCTTACATAATTCAATTCAGCGTAAAAAATAATATTTAAATACAGATTTTCAAATTTTTATCAGTGAAACAACTGGTAGTTCATTTTAACCTGAGTGACCTCCCTTATTTCAAAAGGGCGTATCTGCAACTTTCGCTTAAATTGAATTATTGCTGGCAAGTAAAACAAAAATAGTTGATCTATATGTATATTAAATAAAAAAAAACAGTATCTGCGTTAAAACTAAAGATGTAACAGTTTATATTTTGATTGTATTGTGAAAATGAAAAGGGCGTAACTAGAGTTAATTTTTCAGTCTTATTTTACGGGTCTGTCAGAAATATTTAGATACCCCTTTATCCAAATTTAATATTTAAACTAATTCGATTTGTATAAAATACCACTGGCATATCACAAAATACTAAAAGTCATTTATCTCAGAGCCACCTTTTGACCAGACACGCCCTTTCGAATTGACACGTCAGCGTAGTGCTTTGTCATTGGAACTTCATAATATAGTTTTATACGAAGTGGGATATTTTATACTTATACGATATTTTAAATTTTATATTGCTCGAATAATGGAGGTTCTACTGTCCATACTTCTGTAATTGCATTGTTCTTACGTTTGCCAAGATACTGAAGGCGCAGGCCATCCCAACTTGCCCAACGCCGACCACGGTGACCTTGCTTCGACCGCTGCAAACCGGTTCTACCACCGTGCACAATAGCTTATCCTTCAAAGAAGTCATTTTCCTGAAAACAGAAATTTTATTCCATTTGACAAAAGTTCTCACCGAACCCAAGGTTCTTTACATGTCCTTCAAGGACAAAGAGGTCACAGAGGTCGTTCATGCCCACGTTACTCGCGGGCATGCGTGAAAATAACATTCCACCCCTCGATTCTACATTTTCTTCCCGTTTGTCTATTCCACAGAATTACGAGACAAAAAGTTCCCTCGGTAGTTCTACAGAATTTGAGCAACACGGAAGTAGAGATTCTTCCTGGTCCGCCAACTAATCACCGGCTTGTTGACAATTTCTACTTTACATGAATGAGCTGCTGATAACGGGGCGTGAGTGACGCGCAGCCCACGAGATGCCACTACCTGTATGACTAGCACGTGCTACGACTATACCGGTACTTTCACCAAGCTGCATAGAAATGGAGGTTACGTTAACTGCAAGCTCACCGTCGATGCATATTCAAATACTACTAGTAAACAACTTCGCTATCGTATTTATCTCCCGTGGGTTACTGGCAACGCGTGGCGACCGTATCAATTGCAAGTAATATCTACTCAATTAACCCGCGTGTGACGTTATTGCATGTCGAGCTTATTTCTACGAGAGAGGGTAAACGCTGACTCGCTGCGTTCCGACCGTAACGGTGCGCATTGGGCTATTTCACGGACTCCGCATCTTACAAAAATCTTCGTTCCTCGTGCACAATACATTGTGAAAAGTACACTTCGACGCGCAGTATGTGCAACGAATACACAGCACATTTATTTGTGTCTACTAACCTCGTATAATTGTCAATCGATGAATAAAACAAAACACTAACTGAACACCGAACACAATTGCCGGTGCACTAAATACGCGCACTTCCTACTCGTCTGACAGCTCACAGACTTCTGTCTGCTAAGGTGACCTTGTCCCCCACTTTTATACCTCCCATGGGCTCGACGTGATCGCGATGACGAAACCGGGGTATGCTGTCGAGCAACGCGTGAATCTAAATTCGCAGACGGGTTTTCTACGAATTTCCACGGAGGGAGGAGTGTCACGTGGCGACTAATCACGTGTCTCGTAAACATTACTTCGAATCCAGGGGTAACGAGGCGCGAATACACGAAACCGCATCGGCGAGGTCGCAATTTTCGGAAACGAGAGTGGCGCTGCGCACGCGTCGCGTGACGCAACGCGCGCTCTCTCCTGCGAGACCCGTTCATCGATCCAACCGGTATACTTTCTTCTCGATCCCCCACTGTCTACCAATAAAAATCATCCTGCGGGATGTGTTTTGTTCACGGGGGGACTAAAAATACTACTGCGAGGGGAATGCCCTGTATTCACGGGGGTATATTTTATTTCCATCGAATGGCGCGGTTAAATTTGGAGCTGCCTATACGACATGGCAAGCTTCGATTCGAGGGCAATTCTTGAACGGTTCGTAGAAACTAAAGTTACCAAAGCGTTGATTTTTATTTAAACGATTTTATTCGGCTTCGATCCTCTGTTTGTTTGTTTGTATGTTTGTATGGTTTAAATCTGGCAACTCAAATTTAACCCATTTCCAACAATCCAATTGTGTTGAAATTTTGCAGGCTTGCGTAGTTTGGATGACAATACAATATTATAAAAAAATATTAACCCCGAAGGGGTGAAAAAATTATCCAGTCTTCAATAAATATAACCCATAACCACAAATCCAAACGATTTGAAATCAGCCACTCGCGTTCTTTACAAAAACGACAAAAAGCCGCTGCGTTCGAGTCGGTAGTCGCATCGCGATTTGAAATTAAATAAAAGATATTTCTAAAAAAGTCAGAGATGCGAAATATAAATCCATAAACACTAAAACTAGAACCTAAAAAAAATTTTATGTTAAACGATTTTATTAAAAATGCATTAAAAACTAAAAAATAATTCTTTTCTTGTATTGCAATTTCACTTTAAATAAAATCGTGGAGCAGGATTTTTCATAACAGAATATGTGTCAATTTCATACAACATGAAGCGTCGAAATGAATTTGCTGAAATGTAGTTACAGGTTATTATGCTATTAGTTCTACTTACTCGCTCAATAACAGTTGTTTCCTTTTAAGGTTCACGTTTAAACAATCGTAACTTCGAGTACAACAACCAGTTTTTGCGGAAATTAGTTTAATTCGGTTTAAGGGCGGAAGCCACTGCGACGGTCGAAAATAAAGGCTATTTTCAAGACATTCTTTTATATTGAAATGTAACTTTCTACGAAACATCTTTATTACCAACTGAAAATGCATATATTTAACTAATATTTCATGCTGCCAGATTGAAAAAATCTTTAGTAGTATGACCACAGCATACGATAACGTTAGGCTCTGCAAAAAAATTACAAAACGGGCGCTCTTGTAAGTATCCAACATTTGCTCCGAATTCACAAATTCGAATGGTTTCTTAAAGTATATTACAATAGCTTCAGTTAAGCGTACAGATTTAAAACAATATTCATTTTTGAAGAAATGGCGAACTTAAGAAGAAATTTTGAACAAAAAGTATAAAAAATCAACTTGTTTTTTAATGTTACAATTAAATGAATTATTCGATCAAAAAACTGGTACGCTTACCTGAAGATAATTGTATTACAAATATTCCCTGAAAATTTCAACTGCATCCGATAAAAATTGACTGAGTTATTAATGCGCCCAGTTTGAAAAATGCAATTTCGAGATAATCGCGTTTAAAATTTCGACAGAAGTTATTTTCTGCAACTCAAAGATCGCAGATGTATACGGTCTCGTCATGGTCAATGATTCTCTACGTAGTTCTAAACAATATACAAGCTCGTAATCCCTCTTATTAGATACATTTGGATTTTTGGACATAAACTTTTCGGGCCATTGACACGAAGTTACCTCTGCGTGCACTCGATTCTGACCATTGCGCTACCTACATAAAACCTTCCGTAGCTCCCAAAATTTTTCGAGACCCACTTTGAAATTGTGCAGGTACATATTTGAGACCCCAAATATTATGACAATGCACAAAAAGAAAAATTAGAAGAAAAAAAAATTTCACAGTGGCCTTCCCTCCTTAACATACTTGCACGGATCGATCAAAGTCGATAGATCGGTATTAAATGATTAGGCACGCTCACTTCAGAATCGATAAATAATTAGCACGTTTTTATGAAGCAGTTTGCATGGTGTAACGAGTAGTGTTTGTTAACGAAATAATTGTTACGTGTTATAATAAGAAACTTCACTCTTAGACTGACGC
This sequence comes from Andrena minutula, assembly GCA_929113495.1. Lineage (NCBI taxonomy): Eukaryota > Metazoa > Arthropoda > Insecta > Hymenoptera > Andrenidae > Andrena > Andrena minutula. The sequence goes on along the minus strand of OV815993.1, from coordinate 71,363,738 downwards.
AATACGCAGGCGGCTTTTGTTAATATTTTAACGATCGGGTGTAGAGAGCGCCATGTGTCTATAGGCGGCATTTACCACCGTGCGGGTACGCCATTAGAACTAAATTACCTGAAGTCTATAAGTGTTCATATTCCGCAGAATTTATCAATACCAAGGTAACAAAACGTTCTTTATCAAAAGATACCTACCACGGATAACGTGCCAGCGATACCTACATAAATCATTGGCACGTGTATTTCGCGTTAGCTATCGAGGACTTCCTAAAAGATGTGATAGCATTGCCTCACGTTGCTGCGGTTCACTGCAATGTTGAATCATCCGCGGGAATGCCGGCATAGGTGCTGTGGGGAATGACGCAACGCACGTTCATCCGTCTGTTGTAACTTTGGTGAAGCTGTACGTGATCTTGGTCACAGATACACAGTTTCCTTTTAGCGCCTATAACTCGGCTGTCGATCCCTCTCTCTCATGAACACTTTTCTAGTTTAACTCTCTCCTCCCACATATATTGCTGGACAAATAACCGAGTCCTCGCAGCGCGTCGACGTGACGAAAGACACGTCCCTCAGCTCCTTGAGTTTAATTCAGGCAAGCCGTAAAGGCAATTCGAATTTATGTTCGTAACGTTTCGCCTTTGCTGCCAGAACCGTGTAGCATATAGTGCTTGAAAGTAATTTGATCCTTCTCAGGTCACTTACATCGTGGAGCTTGTTGAACGTTAAATTAGCTTGCAAATTGAAAATTTAATTTTGAATTTGTTTGAACATTCAATTGCCTGGATGGGGTTTACATTTAGTTAACATAGACAGTGTAGCCGTACGTGAGATTGAAATGGTATAGAACTTGAATACCCCTGACGTTCCCACTTACAACTTTTTTTAAACAACTTCTCAGTTTACCAACTCAATTTGTCCGTTGATGCCAAATTTAGACAATTGAACAAAAATTGATATAATGAAAAGATAAATAGTTGACTTTAAAAATTCTTTTATTTAGAATTCAAAATAAAATTCCTGTATATTCAGGCACTCGATTGTTGACATCGTTCAAAAATAATATATAGCGATGTGCATGGCATACTGCGTTTTTATATTTATCGCTACTCTATAGCAGACTGAGTTGCGATAAATATAAAAATCTAAATTCGGATTTCAAGAAAATGTAAAAAATGACTGTGTAGCATGCAGAAAAATAAGCTCGGAAAACTTCGGTCAACGTGTAGTTTCCCGACAAACATAAGCTTGTGGGTCGCCCGTAATAGAGAATTGCGGGCGCGGAACCACGAACCGCGAGGCCGTTAATAGTTAACGATGCTCTTGTTGATTTCCGCGGCCATGGATAGCAACGATCGGGTATAAATTAGAGGCTCGTAAATGCATAATTTTATTCGCTGTCCTGAGAGAGAGGACGAGGTACGATCGGATGAGAGTTCGGCGATAATATCTGGACACTAATCGAGCGGAAGAGTACAGAGTAACTTCTGGGCGCCTGATTAAAATAAAATCGAGTGCGGAATGCACATTAGAGGTCCATAGATTATGTAAACGTAGCGAGACTCAGTGTCCGATTCCTGAATTTATAATCTTGTCCCGTTAAGCAAACCATGTACTTCTAACTAATTCCAATAAGCCTTCACTGTCCAGAAATTTTCATTCATTTAGATCCACGAAGGCTATATTTCTAGAAAAAGACTATTAAGGTATGATTGTATGAGTATTACGAATGTACTATTATCACAGAAAAAAGATTCAAAAATACGAAAAAGGTAACTCAAAACTGACGCGGCAATGCCATGTGACCAATTTGTGATTATAAGAAGGTGTGACCGCGGAGGTTTAACTCTCATCCATCCGTCCCTCAGTTTCCCAACTCAATTTCTCCGTTGCTGTGAAATTGTCACAATGGTAAAAAAATTCAATATAATGAAAAGATAAATAGTTGACTTTGTAAATTCTTTTATTGAAAATAAAAAAATTAGGGTCCAGGGCCCTGCAATTTTACATTTATTGCAACATGCACTGTGTACATTTGCGTTTGTGTCAAATCGCCACAAGGAACAAGGGTTAATACCTTTTTCAAAATCACTCAAAACCCACCTTCTTGGTGCACACTCCACCAGTTTGCTTGCCAATTCAAATCCACTTACACGTTTCCTAAAAATTCTGATTTTCCATTTACCCTGTTTGCATATAATATTAGTGACACGCGTCACGTAAACGTTCGAGGATAGAAGTCACGGTTCCCAAGCGGCTAGTCGCGGTCGTGCGTTTTATAATTATAATCATTAGCGATTACGGTTCGTCGCGCGTTCCATCCGTCCAAGCTGGCGGGAAAATTAAAGAGGAGCTTAATAGGCAACTTAAACGTTGATCCGTTACAGAAACGGCACTTCTGTTTACGGTTTAAAAGTCGATTTGACCGCGGGACGCGTAGCTGCCATGTCCTCGAAGGATGCAAAGCGCTCGCTCGCGCGCGCGCGCGATTCACGTACGAAGACGGTACGTGTAATTACAATGCCGAAGAGCCGCGAAGAGTCGACGGCTTGCATTAGCATAACCGTATAAACGCGGTGCAGTACAACCGGACGTGCCTGCTCGAGTACACGTGGCTCTTTACGGTCGATTTGTAATCTCCGATTCGTTACGTTCATTGACTCTACGGAGTAAATAGTACTCTCGCATTCATTCACTCGATGGAGGTCGTAATCTTATCGTCCCGAGGCTTTGAATCTCGTTGAATAACCATAGCAGTGAATTTATTACTTTCATATTGTCCGAGGATTAGAATTATAGATACTTTGTGAGTGCGTGAGAGATTAAGTTTTATTAACCGACTCTTGAGTCACGAAATTTATGACATATAGGTTACTATAGAATATCGTTTTTTAAAGTGCTAAGCACTTTGTAAGAGCAAAGTTTGCACTTTGATAAGCGAGTGGTATCTCTTCAACGTTGTCACTGCACTATTCGCTCTATTAGCTGCAAGTAATGACTAATATACGAGAATATTCACGCTGATACTTCTTCTTCTCGTGATGCAATTATACGCGCGTTTGTGCGAATCTGTTCCTCTTCAAGGCGAGTGCGGGAATTGCATCAGGCCTTGCGTCACTCTGGTAATTAGCGAGGCCCGCGGACCTTTCGAGAATTCTGGACGGACGAGAATCGTGGATGGAAGAGTCGGTAACGTGTAATCTGTGAAAAGTTTCTTATGGAGCTTCCCGGAACGCGTATAAGTAAATATAATTAGGACGCACTTTGCTTCGCGATAAAAGGAACTGGTCACAAGATCAGGGTTTCTAAGAACCGACCAGGTGGACCTTCTCTACGTGGCTCCGTGAACGTATAATCCCCATGATATCCCCTCTCCCGTTCCATAACTGTTCCACTTTGTAGATTACTGGTTGCCGGTGAAATCTTAATCTGCAACAAAAAGGTCTCTACGTGATTCCAGAAGAAAGGTGTTCAGAGAAGAACGCCCAAGGTGAACGATGTAATTACCATTGCGGTGATCATCTTTTGAAATGTGCGCGAGCACGGCTGATATCCTTAGGGTTGCCACCTTTTTTATAGGAAAGTAACGTAAATTTGCTTTCGTGGAGGATAAATGAAAGTACGCTCGAAGAAACTAAAAGTACTTATTAATCTTATTATTTTTTATTTCTTCCAAACATATATTGTATTGCTTTTAGCATTACGGAGCAACTTTGTATCATTTTTAAATAACTTAGTGGCATTATGCAGTGAATATTCATATTAAAATGTATAAATAAATTGTTCTTTATTCAATTAAGAGAGGCTTTGTTTCTCTCATTCCGTCACTTCACATTCGTGGCAGAGAAAACTTATGAGAAATTACGTTGAGATGGTCATAATTTGTGTAAGTACGTTTGAGAACCACGTACAATAATATTTTCTTACGTTTCACACGATATAATTAATCGTGATATAAAATATTTTCACATACTTTATTTTTATTAAAAGATATAGAGTATATTTTCGAATAATAAGATATTTTATTTTAAAACTAAACGTACCAGTACTTTACTAGTCGTCAAATGAGCCCTCGTGGTAAATAAGGTATGCAAATAATTTTTTTCGGTAAAAAATAAGCTAAGAGAACAACGGAAAGTGAGAAAAATTGAATAATCAGATAATATAAGAATTTACAAAAAGTCAGATGAGCGATAGATATAACAACGAATGTACGATTTTAAAGTAAATTTTGAAAGGGGTCATTTGACCCCGCTTGGTACGTTTAGTGTTAAAGTACAGTTACTAACCCTAGATATCCCACGGAGATTTTCATAAACGAAGCAACAGCTTACGCAGAGCCTCCCGTTTATGGCTGAAGATGGCTGTAGAGATCTCGCGAGGCATTTCGTCAACGAAGGAGCAACGGAGAAGCTTTCGTTATAGAGCAATTTAATAAATTATCGATCGCGGCAATTAGGACGGTGTTAGGTACCACCAAGGGGACCTGGATATGGTAATTACAGCGAGATAATGCATGTACATTCGTTAGCAGCTGTTTTGGTGCAAGCATGTCCGACGTAGGGCCAGCTGGATCCACGAATATGTATTCGGTGTTCTTCTCGCGTCGTGATTGTAAATTATGGCTCGTAAGATTGCGAGGTGCTTAATTCCCCGGGCCCGAGTTTGCGTATGCCGCGAAAGGGATTCGTTAAATCGGCCCGAATACTGCTTGCGCAATTTCTCTTGCGTCTCCTTCAAGTCCCCGAGGTCCCGACATCCTCGGTAGACGCGCGGTAACGAACTGGAATTGAGACGTTTAAATTCTTCAAAAAACCCCCGTCCACTCGACCTTTCTTGCCTCGTTTAACACGATGTATCTGGCGGTGGCTCGTAAAAATTTATGTCGCGGGGAAATCCTCCTGCTATTTTGTCCCGTGTAAAATTCGATATGCCGAGCGCCGATCGAACCTATCGAACTCTGCGGAACCAGTTCGCCCCATTCAATTTGCCCCCGCAATTAATTATAACGCGTTACATTTCATTGCCGCGCTTTACGATCCGAGGGGCCAGGATAATTATGCGCGCCGATTTTACAGCCAATTAGTAACGGGCTCGGCTAGCATCGATCGAACCGCATTCTTTCTTCTTAAATTACAATATGATAAATTAATCGATCACAGTGCGCGAACCAATCGACCAATTAGCTTCAGCTGAAGCAGCAGAGTCTCTTACAATGTTCTCGCAGAAAAACCAGATCTCGAACCTAAATCCCGTTCAAGCTTGTTAATTGCGCTGGATTGAACGCAGAAGTTCCCGGAGTAGCAGTAAGAAGCATCTCCAATCCTAGAAACTAATTACACACCGCTGTGCCGCGAATGGGGAGTGATAAAAATCGTATCGGCTTCCACCGGATCGCCGGATCGTAATGCAATCGACGGCAACCGTTCATTTCACCGCGAGCGGCAGCGATCGAGGCGAAAAAGAGGGAGGAAGTGTTTCGATTTAAAAGGGAGCGAATACAAATTGCCAGCGCGTATAATTTCGCGGAACAGCATGGGCGTGGATCGTACAATGTTGCGTTTCTGTCGATACGCGAAATTGCATCCGCAGCTGGCGTTCACTTCCCATACCCAGCACGGGTGGTCGTCGCTGGCGTCGTCCAGCGTTAAAAGCGCATTCACGCGTGCAAAGAAAGAAAACCGGCTGACGGCGGCGGGAGGGGCCCGACGCGGCTGAGGGAGTGGGGGGGCGGGGACCGAGTGATTCGCCGTAACTATAAATAAGTGCAGATACGTCCCTGGACTGGGGCCCTGGCCGGCTCGTAAATCTCGAATCGGAGCATAATCGGCGAGTAATCTGGAATCTGGCGCGGATCGGCCGGCGACCTCCGCGATTCTACGCGCCTCGATTCTCCTCGCCCCTCGGCCCGCGCCCTTATCCCTGGTTTACCGTCCACGGTAAGGCGGGATCTAGGATCGGTAATCCAGGATCCTGCTATAAATCAAGCGGAGGTCTGCGAGGGGCCAGCGCGCTGCGCCAACGGGGAATTATTCTAGCGGAATTACTACCCCTAGCCTTGTTATCCTGGCTGCGTTGACCTTCGACTGCGAGACAGCGGTTTCGCGAGTCTGCGATCTACGCGCCGGCTATAAACATTGTTCGCCGTCCACTCGGCAGAAAATGGGACACGATAATTGGGAGAGGGAAACGTAAGAGGATGCTGAGTCAAGGACGTTGACCCCGAGACAGCAGGGCGAGGTATTTTTTTATGTAATCGCTGGGGTGTGGTCGGCTTGATACCGATTCAAAAATAGATGATGCATGGACTGTTTAATTGAGCGGAGCGGGAGCTTAACTGGCTCAAGTGGAACATGGGCTAAGTATACAGAAACGTGATAGATGACGCGGAGAGGAATAGTTTGTTTATACTTTGTAGGTATGCACATAGAATTTGGAATTTTATTTTTATACAAGATTGACAGGGCGAGGGTTGCATCTCGTTTCGATGGTCACGTATCGTATTAAGGGCTGCAGTTGCGTTCATGTACATATGTACGTACCGAGCATCGAGACTCGCGGTAATTACATACATGCCTCTGTGTACTTACGTGTATGTATCTATAGGGATTCGATCAGTCCGCGATTCTTTCGGATACTCGGGGAAATATGCAATTGTAGAAAGTGATCAAGGCGGCTCCTCTTGATTACCGTTAGTATCTCGTGATTGGCAATCTTCTTAACAAGAAATAGAGTCTGTTTCTTGTTCACTCTTCTATCATCCCCGGAACAACTCGAAGCTTTTTACCTATTTCTCGTTTCATGATTCGTTGGAACGTAACGAAAAGCAATTAGTTTCACGTGTGTGCTTCTAGTCCAGCTAGCCGCAATAATTCCCGAGACTCGGTGCATTAGGAACAGCAGGTGCGAACTGTTTAACGATTCGATACGATACGCGTTCCATCCAATAAATCTTAATTAATCAGCGATAGAGTTGCCCAGGTGAGATTAAAAAAATCACCCCACCCATCCGAACCAGTTGCGAATAATTTTCCGCGCCCCTCGGCGCGCCGGCTCGTTTCGTTTTATCGTTCGAGCAAGTGTAACGAGAAACGAGTTTCGCCCGTTCGTTCGCTTCGCCGCCGAAACGCGTGAGCACGGATCGAGACAGGAATCGCTTTCGGACAATCGGCCGAGTATTGGCGTGATTTCGCGCCATTAATCTTGCCGCGACAATTAACCGGCTACGGGGCTAACGCTATGCCCGGCTATTAATTACAATCAACGTTATCTCACGCATCCGACTGATACGACGCTTAATCTCGCGGTCGGGGAAAGTCCGAGCTACCCGAATTCGCAACAGACTTGCTATCTCGGTGCGTGGAAAGCTCTTCGGGTCTGAAAAGATTAGTTTTCGAGAATAAGATCATCGTGGATAAGCGATCAACCGAATGGCATTAACCAACGAATTCCTTCGATATCGCTGTACGGATCGTTGGTAAAAAAACGCAGCGAGTATTTTGGACTGAGCGGCGGGCCCTGTAGGTGTCCCTCGGCAAACGGTTCCTCCTACGCCCAACAGATGACGCGATCGTGAAGAGTTTCGGGAAAGTTCAGAGTAGAATTTTTTGGGCTTATGTCTCGTAAAATCAGGGTTTGCTACTTTGAAGGGATGAGATTCGTAGAATTGTGAAATCTTGGGAATCTTATCGAAGCTGATTTTTAAAAAGAATGAATAACTCACACGTGAGTTGTCATATCGAAATAATTTTAAAATTCTACCGACTCTTTTGAATTAAAATATTTTATGATATTTCGCGGAAAGGGCGGTAGACACTTGTTAGCCTAGACACGCCAAATCTCCAAATCTTCCTCTCAGAAGGATCAATATTACACAGATTTTTAAGTTCAGGGGAACATTCTGGCCGAAGTAAATGAGGAAAAGGAAGAGATTCTTGTATTAAGTGAATATCTATGTAAATAGTCTTCTCTGTCTTCTCGATGATGCAAGCGACGATATTGTACGGTTACTTAGAGTATTTGTCACACGGTGCGCGCACGATACACAAGCGCCGCAGTTATTATGAATTACGGCTCGCGTTCTACGAGGCCCGATACCATATATTTGATTTAATGAGGTAACAAGTGCACCGCGACTTATAGCGAGGTCCCGAACGGGTGATTAATCTCAGCCTGATTTCTACCTGGGGTTCGCGCGGACGTATCCCGCTTCGTTTAAAGTGACATCTATTTCGGAGTGAATGTCCTCCCTCTATCCAGGGGACTGGATAATTTACATCGCCGCGGCTCGTAAGAATTATGTTTCTAAAGGCACGGAATGGCTGGAAATTTAGGACCATCGGTTCGGATACGCTTCGATAAAAATATGGATATTTCCCTCTTTCTCTCCTTCTTTCTTATTCGATTTCTGTATTCTACAACTCCAGGGTTCTTGGGGAGTAAATTGGACTAACAGCAAGACACTTCTAATCCCTCTCAAAAGCATAAAACAAATAATACACTGAGGGAAACCTAAGATGTATGTACCAGTAAATGAACACGTACCAGTGAATGGACAGTTTTTATTAAACTGAGTAAAATAAGTTATTAAAGTAAGTAACTAAGTAATCAGAGACTTCTTTTCATTTATTACTTCATATCCAAACAATTTTTACAGCACGTGCAGTCAATCGCTTTGCAAACATAATTTTATAGTGTTCATTCATTAGCATTAAGTGTTCATTTACTGGTACGTTTACTACCAACCGGTTCCTTCCTAAACAAGATACTCTTACTCTGACATTAAACCCGATACGAAAGTAAACCTGTGAACTTAATTAAACGTAAGAGTGGCAGATGAGTTAATTTGGTGCATTCGGTACGCGTGGGAAGCGTGTCCCGAGCATTACACGTCCCCAACAAGGGTCAAACCATTCCTCGTTTCGCTGATCTGAGATCAAAGAATCTGAATCCAATCGAAGCCTCTCAGCTGCGTCTATGTACGACACGAAGAAGGCACCGAAGGAGTCAGGTTCAGGACCTAGTATGCATAACGAGGACTAAATCTCCTCCACCCAGCTCTTTCCTTTTCTCCTCTTTTCGCGGTCCCCTCGGGGCCTCGTTCCTTCTTTTTGGGGGATTAATCACGCGTAGAATCCTCCGGGCTGCCGAACTGAGCGGGCCAATCGCGCCCGATTGATTCACGGATGCGTCCTCGGAGAACCAGGAAGGATAAGGTAGAGAGCCTTAGAAGAAGGGAGAGAGAGGGTGAATCGTCGCGACGGAAGAGGGGCCGCAAGTTCTCTGCACTAATGCACACACTGGAGGAGAGGAGATCGAAGAAGGGCCTGGTCCGTTGATTAGCGGATATCTTAATTACTGATTGACCGCGCGGACTAATTAAATCGTAACTCAATCAGGCCTCACCCCACCCCGGCCGCATACCGTGCGGTTTGCCATTTTACGACCGCGTCCGAATGGTTTAGGGGCTCGCATACACGCGGTCGTTGCATAAATAATCCCAGCGCATCGGATATTGCACCGGAATCTGTTGCTTCGACTGGGCCTCTCTTTCAACCTGTCTCCTTTTTACTCCTACGCGCGCTCCTTTTTCCACAGCCTCCCGAGCTGCGCCGCGGTCGCTCGAGTCGGCCGGGCATTATGTCGGGACAGAATAAAAAGTGCAGTAATTAGTAGTACCTACCGCGGTGTCGCGCAGGTGAACGATGTCCTCGGGGCACTCCCACTTGTCCTCGGTGTTCCTCCCTCGGGATTCGAATTTTCTTGAGAGAAATTGATCTACAGGTCACTTTAAATCTTGAAGGTCCTTTATACATCTATCGCGAGTCCATTGAACAGAGCGGGTCCCGTTGAGAAGAAAAGGGAAAGGGCACCCGACCGCCGAGTGACGTTTTAATTTCGCTCGCGTTTTGAAAGTCAAATCAAGCGGACGGACGCTTTATGTCGAGCTGAATGTCGACGAGGTGGAATTATGTCATTAGATCCATAATCGCGCGGCGCTGTATAAATTATGTACTCGGGACGCGTCATCGAGATAATACAGAAAAATGGCTTCACCTCAGAAGCCGGTGCCTCGAGAGATGAAGACGTTGCCGTGCTCCCCGTCGTTATTGGTGTGGCTTCCAGCCGCAGGAAACCCTTCGTGGTTTCTTTCTCCCCCCCATCTCTCTCTCTCTCTCTCTCTCTCTCTCTCTCTCTCTCTCTCTCTCTCTCTCTCTCTCTCTCTCTACCCCTCGCCCTTTTTCTCCTTCATTCTCGTAACGCACATGCGTTAGCATGGATAATGAATCACCGGCGCGTCCTCGTGCTCCTGTCGCGAGTACGACGAAGAATTCGCTGGTAGGCCGTCGACGACGACAACGGACCGCGTATATAGGCCCCTCCTGTTACGGCCCTGGCCATTTCGAATACGAATTGAGAAAGAGAAAAAGAGGGACGTGGCGGAGCCATTAAAAGCAGCAGGTATCGGCTTGCCACTTGCCTCTCTTTCTCTCTCTTCCGCGCATTCTTCCCAACGTGATTGCGGCACCATCCATTCGACGAAATTTTCACTCGCTAATTGTCGTAATGAATCACCACCGATTATTTCCTACCCCGCGTAGTCGCGGAAACGAAGCCTTGCCTCGCGGTACATAATTCCTCTGCTCGCAGAATTTTCAGGATGGTGTCCTTACTACCTTCATTTGCATAGGATGCAGGAGAATTCGTGGTGCAACTGAAACCGAGACGACAGAGATTTGCAAAATTTTATTTATATAAAAAATTTACCCATCTCTGCGAGGCGATCGCTCAAGCAAAGTGATAACTTGCTTTGATGTCACTGTAGTCTTCGAAAGGATCTTCAACGACCAGTTGACGTTCCAAGATCGTCAACATTAGCCAACTAATTTGGAGCATATACATAATCCACTGCGTCCACCGAGATATCGAAGACCACTCGTGGTTACCCTTTGACAGGGAACCGTTGACAGTAGTGACTCGAACGCGGACGCCAGGGCATCTTAATTAATGTTGCAACTGACAGAGACGGAGTGGCTGTGCGCGCGAATTTCATGACGGATTAGCGTATCGCTGACTGTCGTGGCCTCGAAACTGGCGTTCTTTATGCCTATAATAGCAATCGTTTTATCATCCTGTTCGCCTTCGGCGGGACGGTTAACCGCTTCGTACATCTGCCAATTAATTACGGCTGGTCCGCATTAATCTCTGCAAATTGGCCGAAATCGTCGATGGGGCGCGCGCCCCGCTCGATTTATAGCCCTCTCTATTCATGCTGTAGCGCGAGCAAAAAGGAATCGATTTGTAAAACAAACGCGCATGCCTCTTAATCGCGGGGCCCGCCGCGGACGAGCGGAGGAGCTGGCAGTCGGGCTCCTCTGTGCGCACACAGAGGAGACGCCATCCGAGCCAGCCGAGAGTGGGTTTCCGTGAAATCCCTTAACTGATGCAAACAAGCACATAAAACGAATCGCGATATCATCCTCCGAGTCACTTTTATTTGCGCGCCGCGTCCAGGCATGCTTCTTCTTGCGCCAGCTTTCACGTGATGAAACACGATCGAGATCTCGCAAGCTTCCACCGTCGAGGAGCATTTATAATCGCAAAAGTATATTTTTTTTATCTTTCTTTGTCTCTGATAATTCTGAGTTTCGATGGAATTGGCGAGATCGCCCTCGACGCGTTCGCCCGAATCCGTCTTGTCTCATTCGAGGTCCTGAAGGGTCGCCCTCTGCGTCTCGTAGATGGTTCGGCACGATGCCTCGGTGAGCTCTTGCTCTTCTGGTGTGTAAGGATGCCGTAGAAACGACTGTATACCGTTCCTGCCGACTATGCACGGCAGCGACATGTAAACGTCCTTCTCCAGACCGTGTCGACAGCCCTGGAATACATGGGGTGCAAAGTGCACGTGTAGCGCTCGCCCAAATAGACAGGAAAGCGTTGGTAAACATGTGTGTGAAGTTGTAAGTCTCCTAATTATTTGTTGAAGGTGCTGTCGTCGTGCTACGAATTTATGGGGAAGCTTGATAAACTCCAACGGTGTGAAAATAGTTGAATGAAAGATGGGGTGAGAGTTGGGTCTAATTATGCAGAAAGCTACCAACCCTCAAAATTATAAAAAATTAGTTAAACGCAGTATAGATCCTATAATTAAAAAACAAAAATTACAACAAATTTAAAATAATATTAATTATACTACTCGCTACTGAATAACCCATAAAAATAGATTGTGAAACAAAAAGAAGAAATAAAATAGATCCAAGAGAATTAAGCTACTTTTCTTTAACAAATAAAATCTTCAAACCAAATTTACTCAGTTTCAAATCATTGAGGGTTGGTAGGTTTCTGCATAATTAAGCCCAATTTATAAGGCTTGGAATCAAGTTGCTCGTTGTGAGAGACTGTCAACAGTTGTACTCGAGATATCTGTTATCAAAATATGTTTATATACCTGGGTACACGGAATTATCTGATAAAGAGACCTGACACATTAATAATACAAAGAGTGAAAGAAAAAAGTACAATTTCAGTCTCATGTTTACCAGCACTTATCAGCGTATCATAAGTAGAATTCTTTAATCATCACCTTCAAGTAAGCCGATACAGTGATGCAAATGCACGTATTCCGCACGACCGCGTCTACGACTTCAGCAGCACAGATACCAATGCCCCAGCTGCGATAACCTTTCCTGGCGATCAGATCGCTGTCGCAATCGATGACTTTCGTGTGCAATTCACCCCACGACTCGGGGTCCGACTTGGTCCCGATGTCCTTGTTGATGTCTTTAAGTTTGATCCCCATTACCGTGACGGCAGACCAAATAGGTACTGTTCATCAGTGTTTAACAGACTTACAAAAGTTCCCGGTTAAAATACGCCAGTCAATATATTATTCAACAGCTGATTACCCGACGTTGGTCCGTTTTCACAGATCACGGAGGCCTGCACCGCGTTCGCCGAGATCCCGAGCTTCTGCGCGATCATGTACTGAAGCCTGCAGCTGTCCAGAAATGTCCCCAAACCGATCACTCGCTGCGGCGGGAAACCTGACAGCTTCATGGCTGCGTACGACAGTATGTCCACTGAAAGGTAAGATCGCGTGATTGTATTTCTGTCGACGGTAAAGAGTTCCAACTGGGAGGAATACCTGGTGTCGTTACGATCAAGAGAACACTGTTCGGCGCGTATTTGCACACGCTGGGGATGACATCCTTGAAGATGTTCAAATTGTTCTCCAGCAGAGTGCTGGCTTCTTGATCGTTCGAGGACTTGTCGCCTACAGTGATCACGCATACCGTTGCGTCTCTGGCCGAAGAGTAATCTAGAAGAATTAGGTGAGGATAATCGTTGACGATTAAATGGTCCTTCGTTCGTCTATTAGACGATCATAAAGTTCTTTTAGAAATATCGAGTAAACGACGGTTTTCCTCACCTTTTGTACCGGTAATCTTCGGATTGCCGAGGTACGCCGCCGCGTGGCTGATGTCTTCCGCTTCCGCCTTTGCTAAATCCTCGTTCAGGTCTAGGAAGACCAGCTCGGAGGCCAAGCGCTGCGGGCCCAGCAGGAGCAACAGAAACGGAGATTATAAAGAATAATTAACCGGGAACCGGTCACTAGAAGGCGGCCAGAGTTATTACGCACTTGGAATCGTTACGCAATCAAGACCCCCAGGAATCGCATTAAGACTGAACGTGCGCGCGATCGATCGCACCGTTCGAGCGATCCCTTAATGCGAAGGATCGTTAGGGTCCTGATCGCCCCTGTTCGAGCCAGACGAGGCGGCTTCGCGCGCCCTTCTTGGCGAGCCTCGCTTTGTCGGTGTCGGTTGAACGCGATCCTTGTCGTTTACCAGCGTGACGTAACGCGGACGCGACAAAAATTTGAATCTTTCCTGCAGTTTGTAGTTACTTTAGTGCTAACGAGCAACATTTCACGAGAGAATTATATTCTTAGCAACACTTCGTGCTATTAGTCATATGTGAATGCATTTTGATACAGTTAAAGGGTAAAGGGAAAAGCCGGGAATGTCCATTTTTCGTGATTTTGCGATTTATAGTATATTTTGTTGGTGGCAACTGGGACTACGGACCTGTCGAATCACAAAGGATTATAAAATTCAAATACCCCCGTAAGATAAAAGCAAGTAATGTCCACTCTACACCGCAATGTCCTCACTTTTTGCCTAAGCATAAGTTTCTGTTCTCAAGGTAAAACAAGAAATTATTTAAGAAGAAAGTTATATAAGGAAATTAAATTCATTGAACCGTGTTTCTTCACTGATCGACTAAAGTATTAAAACTTAATTTTCTCGATAAAACTGTTTTGTGACATTCCCTGCTTTTCCCCTTACCCTTCATTTATACTTTCCGTAGCAAAGATAACCCCCTCTTCTTCAGATATTTGTGGGTAAATTTGACCACTAAAGATTCCTTATGTCACGGTGGCAGAACTGAACTGTCTTATTTTTTTTCCATATTGGATCGGTGTCACCCTTTCCATGTTCAAGATCTAAAATTTCCTAACGAAATTTCTTCTGCGGTAACATGATGAACCGTTGGTAATTTTTCTACGCCACAGACCAATTCGACCCCTGAGTAATAATAGGGCAACGTTCTTTCGTGGCCACGTGGGTGGAACACGTTTCCGTAGTAAACAGCTCGCGGTGCACGCTTCTCCGCTCGAGCAGATGGACACATTTTTCTCTGACAGATGGTAGTTTCACACGTTAAGGACAAACCCGCGGCTACCGACAAGAAACGGCTTCTTAATATATTACGTTACGCCCTTGTGCTTCCAATCTGTTATTGTACACCGCTTAATCACCATACTTCATCAAGCATGACTTCCGCAGCATGCATAATATCGCAGCTGATGAAATTTCCTCGCAGCTCGTCGTCCCTTCTTTCCTCCATCCCTTTTTTTCCCCCTCGCCCCCTGTAATGCCCGTACGTATCTGGCGACGATATTGAGCGGTAATTAACTCACAAAACTCTCCGTGCATATTTTATAACGAGATTTTTTAATGACGCGTGACCGACGATAACGACCAGGGGAGAAAGTGATGATTATGGAGCTTTGATTAGTCCAAGAGTTCAAGTGAAACGGCCGTGTATCGTCGTTACTCCACGCGTGCAATTTGTATGGGAACCTTAGTACGATAAAATAGAGAACATTCGTTTCTTAATGATAAAGGATTTTACATTAGCAGAGGTGCAGCTCCAATTTGAACACTTTTTGAGTTATGGGGTGTAATATATGTAAAAAAATTCTACATCGTTTGGTGCAAATCCGATAACGAATGAGAGACTAATTGCAAACTTTGAATCCGCACCAATTACTGTTTTGCACAATACGAATGCTTCTGATTTGAAAAACTTACCAAAAATAGAAATAAAAACTATTCAACTCGAAATTAAGAAGAGAATACTAATTGAAAAATATATATGTATTTTCACACTATAGCTAACATAAGTAGTAGTTATTGAGTTGATAAGTATTTTATTATTACTTTTATTAGTTATTGCTTTGACTTAAAATTAAAAAGAGGACACTAACTGAAAGATACATAGCTATTTTCACAAAATAAGTAGTAGTTATTAAGTCGATAACTTTGTAAACAATTTTTTCTAATTTACTTTAAATTGGTAAACATGGAGTTGCACCTCTCCTGCTGTAAGATACTCAATTAATCATATGACTACTCGACGCTAACGACCTTACGACGATGTTACAATATTACTACTCAGCTCTATCCTTCTTTTCTACTTAGAAACTTCTACACCATAAGAAGACTCTATCCCTACGCGTATTTAGAAAGATCATTAAGACACGCCCTTCATTAAACATCCACCCAAGTGGCAAACTCAGATCGAACGTTCATTCACCCTCTTCTCTTCTCTCCTCTTCTCTATTCCTTCGTAACACCATATTCGCATCCGATTAGACGGAAGCTGACTATTAGTTTTCTGTGCCGCATCCCTCAGTCTCTCATGCGGTTCTAGTTACCTAGCCGCGCAGCGTTTCACCCTTGGTTAGCCCCGTAATTTCCGCTTCATAGAGCCGCAGGTGATCACAGGACACCGAAGGTGTGACACTCGATCCGCCTCGTTTTATATTATGCCTCCTATTTTCTAAGTCTATCGTCTTCGCTTTCCTCTACGTGCCCACTCCGCACGGACTCCCAGCAAGCTGCTTCTAGCTGCCTAGATCCGCACGAAACTCCCGTTGCAGAGTTTTCTGTCGGTGTCCCCGGGCTCCAAAGAGAGAAACGAGGAGGTTGAATATCTCAAACGAGATTTGGAGCAGGAAGCGGTGGACGGAAGACTTTTCACCGGTCAGCGGCGACCCGGTAAGATGGTTTGTACGATTTAATGCGGGCCGACGACATGACATGTTACAACGGGTCGAGGAACGACGAGAACAAGAAGAAGATGAACGTCTTATGCAAGTACTACCGAGGTGGTTGGGCGTAGTAGGGCTGCAAGGTGGACAGCGAGCCAAGTGGAGATGGCACTGGTGCCTGGGCTCGTACCTCGCGATCATCTCGTTGATGCGATCTGCCAAGCAGCGACGAGGCGAGCAACCGCACGGCTCGCTACCTCCTTCTCTTTTTCTTTCTCACCTCCTTTTCCTTGTTCTTTCGCGACCGTCTCCTTTATTCTTTTCCCCTTGCGGTCGCCACGTCTCCTGCGCCCCTTATTGCCACCAGCACACTCCAGTATTTTCGGTTACACTCTAATGAGTTCGACGATCTCGCCGCAACAGACACTCTGATTCGACCTCCTCGTGTTTTAAGTCAAGGTATATGAATTTTTTACTCGTTACGAAGCAGAATTCTGAATGTTAATACTTTGAGTGTAGCAAGGTTTTTTTTCTTTTAAAAATGGCCCCTCAAGTAACATGTCCCCTTTTTGAATATCATATAGTAACCCCTCCCTCAGTCAGCAAATATTCTATGCTTTCCAAGAAGTATAAAGTGAAAGCATGGGCAAACCATAAACAAGGATGCGAATCCTTTGGTATGGAAACACACCAACGCCACTCAAAGTGTTAGTAAATAATACTATTCCCAGAGACGGTACACAATGTTGCTCCACGAGTAGTCTAATGACTATTACGTGTATGCCCCTTGCATGCACAGCCTTGGTGGTTCGCCCTTGCAACGATCCACGGAAAGCGAAAGCTGAAATTAGTCGCCCACGTCCATTACCTCCTACCGGAATGCAGCGAGCGATTACCAGTCGCGTTATTGCTCTTCCGTCGACGGCTCGCCCCACATTACCGCAGCTTTCGTTTCCTCTGCTCGGGGACACACGCACGAAACGATTATTCACAGCTGTGTTCGTTCCATTTGGCTGATTCATTTAGTGTAAACTGTCTCGCTCTTGTTACGCGAAAATGGCAGCATTGTACCTCGAGGGGGGTAACGACTGTTCGTACGGGCTACCGTACGCAAATGAGGGGACTCGTTGACAAAGAGGGTCCATTCGCAATTTTACTTCAATTGCTGCTTCCTCGCCGGCGAAGGTTCCGCGCCATGCACGCACGAAAAAGCCAGGCTCGGATGAGCGTACGCGATAAGGGCACAGGGTGTCCTCGTAGACGGGTATGGATTTCAGCTTTCCTCCTCGGTGACTAACATAAATCAGCCCCGCGGCGATCCTGCGGGGGCGTCCTCAACGTGTAAATGCTCGCGTTACGATCCGATAACGAACGAAAGGAAGCACGTTCCTCTTCTACGTTCCAGCCTCCCCTCGGCTTCCTTCTTCTCCTTTTACGTTCCGATCTTCTGGCCTCTTCCCCGTAGCCGAATTCCCTCTTCTGGTCTTTCGTGAATCATTTGCATAATAGCCTTTTTGATCCGGCACACTAACGAGCCTACATTCACCTCTCGTCCAACGCGAGCGTATGTATATGAACGCACACTTGCAAGGCTGGAGCAAGTCGGGGGTCATTCCTTCGAGTCCTCGCTCTTTGTCGAGCACGGCTCGAAGATACCATTCGAGATCCCTTGACGACGATGATTCCCTCGGACAAGTACGAATCACGCGCTCCAATCCGAGAGATAGGGTAAGTTCTTGTTGGGGAGGAAGTGTGTAGGGGTGGTGGTTGCAGGGGAAGGGTTTTGTTGCGAAACTTGGGAAATGTTATATTCAAGACTAGGATTAATAATAATATAACGCGATATAACTTCCAATAATTTTGTAACTGGAAAGTTTGTTTTATAATTTTCTTCTACTCTTAGCAAACGTAGTTATAACACTATGGACATATCATAACAAACGTGTTGCTACATATTAAAGTAACTAAGGTGTTAAAATATTAGAGTATTATAGCATTCGAGTATTAAACCAGTTAAATATTAAAATATTAAAATATTAAAATAGAAATAATATCTGAATTAAATAAGTTAATAAACAAAAATTTCGATCGCTTACGAGCTTAATGCCACGTGGACCGTCAAAAGATAAGGTTAGAATCGGAAATGAGAAACATCCTACGAACCTTGAACAGTATAGCAATTGCTACAGCAACGCCCGTGTAACCGCTGCCGACGATGACGATCTTGACGCGATGGGTGTCCACGAAATCCTCCGGTTGTTTCGTTAGCAAAAACGTTGCGGTGTTCCCGGCGGAATCGAGTAACTTCTTTCTCGACGCGGCCATCGTCAATGAACCCGATACTCACGACTCGGCTGTTTCATCATCGAGGATTCGAACGAGCCAGAAGCAGGCCAGAATATCTACGAATACTCTGCAAATTTCTCCACCACCAAATCAAACAACGAAAGTGACGGTCAAGCGTTGACACTGGTCTTTGAACTTGAAATTGTCTGCAGACAAAACGAAGCAAAACAGCGATGAACGAAACTCATTGACTCTACAGTAAAATGCTATTCTCTTTATTACATCGAGCACACGAAATGGACGAACATCTGTCAAATTGGCACAGGTGAAGCACGCTATTATCGAGCGCACATACGCTGACTTCAATTTCCGCTTTGCCGGTCGCACGAGAACAGTTTCGATATACAGGATCCACTTACTTACGACCCCAGGCCGTTGCGGCAATATTTCATCGAAATTGCCACCAATTTAACATCACCTTCGATATAAACTTCCCTACTATACCGTACTATTATCTTGCGTATTTGCTCGCCAGGCGTATAATCACGAAAATTTCTAGGCCCAACTGTTCCCGAATAGCGCGTTGTATGAAGTGATTCAACTGCAGGGTTATATCTCGCAGTGAACAGCGTTTAAACACTTTGGAGAGTGTTCGAACGGAGCTGCTAGATATCTATGCGTTATCGCACGCGTGGAAGATCTATGGATCGTCGCGACGGTGCACGCATAATACGCTACATGGTACATGGGGCAGTCGTTTACGAAGGTGTGGGGAGCGTGATAGTTTTCTAGGAAGTCGATTCCGTCGGTGTCATTTATTACGCTGATCAAAGACGCGCGCGGAGAGGGAAGCTGGTCGCCAGGTGCGGCTAGGTTGTTATTGATGAAGACACCGTCTAAAACGCTGCTTCCTCTCCCTCTGTCTTCTGCCCTGGGACCTTGGTTTCCGGTAGTACCCAGCTTCAGAGACTCGCCAACGTCGCTCCGCCACCTCTCCTTCGCCCCTGGTTATCCTTACTCCTCGGTCTCGGTGGTCGTCTCCTGCAGAATGCCACACTCCCGCAGGATGCCTCGGATGCTGTCTGCGCACGTCTGCACCGCTGCCTTCTCCTGCTCGCTCAGCTTCTGTCGCACGGTGCAGTACACACCCTCCCGTCCTAGGACGCATGGCACCGACATGTACACGTCCTTGTCCGTCCCGTGGGAGCAGCTCTGCGAACACGATTTCCTTTCCTCTAGTCGCGCTTGAATCGTTAGCGTGACGTCGATGCATCGACAGCTCGGAGCTTCTCCGAGTGCGAGGCTAACGAAACGAGCGTCCGCGTTTCACGGGGAAACGGTCGTCGGCAGTTATTTCTGATTTGTACTGGTCGTTTACTGGGTTGGGTACGAGTAGGGTGGGGTCGTCAATGGGGAAAGGAAAGTGGTGGTAGATGGAAGTGTTTAGACTTTTTTGGTTGAAATTGTTTGGGGTAACTTCTAATAGGAGGGGGCGTTTAAGCTAGGGCGGTTAGGAATATTCTAAGTATTTGAATATCCGAATTTTCGAATACCTGGGGATTTAAATATTCTAAGTTTTCGAATACCAGAGAGTTCTAATATTCTAAGTATTTGAATAGCAGAGATTTCTAATATTCTGAGTATTTGTATATCAGACAATTCTAATATTCTAAGTGTTTGAATAGCAGAGATTTCTAATATTTTGAGTATTCGAATACCAGAGAATTCAAATATTCTAAGTATTCGAATACCAAAGAATTTTAATATTCTATGCATTCGAATACCAGAGAATTTTAAGTATTCGAATAGCAGAGATTTCTAATATTCTGAGTATTTGTATATCAGACAATTCTAATATTCTAAGTGTTTGAATAGCAGAGATTTCTAATATTCTGAGTATTCGAATACCAGAGAATTAAAATATTCTAAGTATTCGAATACCAAAGAATTTTAATTTTCTATGAATTCGAATACCAGAGAATTCTAATATTCTAAATATTCGAATACCAGAGAATTTTAAGTATTCGAGTAGCAGAGATTTTTAATACTCTAAGTCAGGCATGGAACTAAAGTGAACGCCGCGGCCGTTTTTCGGAGGCAACGCCTCCTTTCTCCCGCCGCGCGTCTTCGCCCCGCGGCGGGCCTAGGAGCTTCGAGCGCCTCAGACCCGTACCATATGAACCGCGCGTGGCGCATTAGGGCGACACCCGTATCAATAGATTTCCGCATCACCCATGGGGTACTATTATCGATGCGTTTTTTTTTGACAGTGGTATCCCCTGTAGGCCTATTCCACTGTGTCACGCGATAAAAATGGATAGAAGAAACGCGTTTTACTATCAAAATTTTAAATACGTTTGGGAAAACTTAATTTTCGCGCACGTACAATTTTTCGCGGCCTTCATACGATGTATACTTTTGCGCATGACAACTTGAAAAGTGCCGTTCAATAGCATTTTTCTTTACTAGGGCAGGCTCAAATCCGCAAAGAAGACACATCGTACGATCACTAATTTTAGCGAAAAAAAAGTTTTCCCATACCTTGTTAAAATTTTGATAATACCTTTGCTCTGTAGACATCTTGATCTGTTTCGCCGTCTGTTCCATCTGAACGAATGGAAACGAAAATACGTTACAGTTACAGAGACTGTTTTCTGTTTTCCAACATTGTATCAGCGACTGTTTTCTGTTTTCCAACATTGTATGTCACGTATTTTCGGTCAGACGTTTCCATTCGTACAGATCGAACAGACGCAACTAATCAACTGTATCAAGAGCGGAAATAAATTTCTATCTCACAGGAAATTCATAGAATTTCTTGAAACACATAACGCTGCTTACACTGATGTCCCTTTGCATTGCGAAATACGCTGGCTCAGTGCAGCGAAATGTCTAAGTCAATTCTTTGCTATAAGAAATGAGATCTTCCATTTCTTGCAAGAATATCAAGAAAAAAAGGGAGCAGAATATTTCCCCTTATTAACAGATGCGAGTTTCCTTTGTGAACTCTCACTTATAGTAGATCTGACTAATCATTTAAATAGATTAAATTTAAAACTGCAGAAACCCGGTCAAACTATTTCGCAGTTGTTCAGCCACGTCGATTCTTTTCGTAGGAGGTTGCTAGTGTATCACAATCATCTCCTGTTGGAAGAAAATTTTTTTTTCTTTTTTCCCTCGTGTAGGGTAATTTTCGAGGAATTCGGCAATGAGTGTGATTTTGATAATCATTTACACGTTCTTCAATCGGTGATAGATCAGTTCGATGAGCGTTTCACTGACTTCGACTCGCTCAGAAATGATCTAATTCTCTTTGAGAATCCCCTCACCGTAAAAATTGAAGAACAGGCCCTCGAGTATCAAGAAGAACTGTGCGATCTTCAGCACGACATTTCTTTGAAAACGAGGGAAGAAAAAGGAGCCGAGTTCTTTAAAACGCTGGAAGAATCAACATACCCTAAACTTAGAAATTTCGCGCTCCAAATTTTTTCCATGTTCGGGTCAACATATTTTTGCGAATGTTCGTTCTCAAAAATGCGTGCCATTAAGACAGAACAGCGCACACGGCTAAGCGATTCCTCGCTTTCAACTTTAATACGTACAACGTCGACCAGCCTCCCCATTGATATTTTAGAAATGCCCAGCACGTCTAAACGTGCGCGAAAATGAAGTTTTCCCAAACGTATTTAAAATTTTGATAGTAAAACGCGTTTCTTCTATCCATTTTTATCGCGTGACACAGTGGAATAGGCCTACAGGGGATACCACTGTCAAAAAAAAACGCATCGATAATAGTACCCCATGGGTGATGCGGAAATCTATTGATACGGGTGTCGCCCTAATGCGCCACGCGCGGTTCATATGGTACGGGTCTGAGGCGCTCGAAGCTCCTAGGCCCGCCGCGGGGGCGAAGACGCGCGGCGGGAGAAAGGAGGCGTTGCGTCCGAAAAACGGCCGCGGCGTTCACTTTAGTTCCATGCCTGCTCTAAGTATTCGAATTCCAGAGAATTCTAATATTTTAAGTATTCGAATACGAGAGAATTCTAATATTCTACGTATTCGAAAACCAAGAATTCAAATAGTCTAAGTATTCAAATTATTCGAATATTCGAATATTTACAACTCAAGTTTAACCCTTTGCACTCTAAGTATGCCTCGCAAGTAGTATACCCCAGTTTTAAGTAACCTTATGAAAGTGGAAGAATTCATAATTCTTAAAATTAAATGAATTATGGAGTTTGAAATTATTGTAATACATTGCTTCCTGTTCCAAAGTTGAGGAAAAGATGTCAAATCTATCGACGCGCAATTAGGAGTGCAAAGGCTCAATGCTAATCTAGGTATTAGCTTCTTTAGAGTCGAACGATGATTCAGGTTCCCCGAAAGCGTGACTGTCCTAATAATAATTCAACGTTGGATTAGTCGACAAGGATTTGTTTCTTACGTGTATGTGCGTTGACGCTGGAAGCACGACTTTAGTGTTCCTCACAATAGCATCGACGATTTCGGCAGTACAAATAGCGATCCCCCAACAATTGAGCCCCTTCTTTTGATCGAGTTCCTTCCCTCTGAAACGTGCACGCGCAAAATGAGATTGAGACTCGCACACAACCAGCCTTTATTTCACTCTTAGAAACGAGATCACTGACGCGTTCTTCACGGCCTCGGTGATTTCGTACCACTTTTCGGGGTCATCCTGCTCGCCTACCCTGGGGTTTATGTCGCGGAGCTTCATACCTCCGACCTGGATGCTCGACCAAATGGGAACTGTGAATAGCGACTCGGAATAGACTCAGAACAGCAAGTGAAACATTGATAAAAACAATACTAATTCCACCTCGTATTAAACCACAATTCCTACATCGACTATCTATCAGTTCCAAGTAAAATTTGCCATAGCAAAATACCAGCCATATCTCCCTGAGCGCCAATAGTCATGCAACTGACGGCGCTTCGCGCCAGATTCAGCCTTCTACTGGCGAAGTCCTGGAACCTCGCGGTGTCGATCAAAGTCCCAGTGCCAAGGACGCGATTGGAAGGAAATCCTGATAGTTTCCACGTGATGTAGGACATCACGTCCGTCGGCTCGGTAACAACCAGTAGGACAGACTTGCAAGCAAACCTCGCGATGCCTGGTATGATCGTCTTGAACATCTTCAAGTTGTGCTTCACATTGGGTGCTTCTCCAACCGCTGTTTCGCAAGCGCTGATTATTATCACCGCCGATTCCTTCACCATGCTGATATCTGGTATAACAGGAATCACAAGTTACTCGTAAAAATAAATCGCACTGTAATCTGGAAGCAAGGCGGGAAAGAGTCACTGTTTCACGAAGGAGGATCCTAGATGCAGTCAACGTACATTCGCTGAATATTCATGCGAAATGGGTTCCAAGCGAAGATACTTGGGAAATTTGTGAGGAATCAGATATCCCTTTCTGGAAACCTTTCATTCGGGATGTCTGTCTAAGCTGGATAGAGTCATCGTGAGCTCTTAGAATATAAAACACTCGGAAGGATCGAGTATACCTTTTTCCCCCGTTTCGAGGGAAGGAGTCCTCTTTTCTCCACGAGAGATGCGCCGATAAGGACGCGGAGAGTACACAATCCAGCGTGGTTGGAGAAATAAAAAGCGCAGACCATATAGTTAACACCTTTATACGCGCCGTGTAGGGGTGCAATGCAGCTGGGTTGCGCGCGAGATACGCTCTCGCGGTGAGATGATGTTCGAGATAAATTAGCTGGTAAAAAGTGGAGTCTGTTCTACTTGTTCCAGTAATTGCTGACTCGGATGTGCGGAGATTAAAGGGGAGCGTCGTGGTACTCTACCAGAGCCACAGAGACCGTAGTACTACAGCCTGAAGAAATTTATACGAGCCTCTTTCCTTGAGTATTCTTAATACTCGTCTACCACAAAAGTAGCTCGCAATCAAGATGAACACTTCTCAATAAAATCAAAATTAAAACCCAGCATCAACTCCCAGAATATCTACAAACAACTAAACTCTTTCATAAAAAGGGACTTACACAGAGCAAGAATAAAAAACACGTTCAACTGAAACCGTGCGAGATTCGCTTTCGAGATACCATTTCCATTCCGACGACCGCGAACGAAATCGTCCCGGCGCAGGCTTTTGTTCCCGAATTCCCGAGCAAGGTGGTATATTTTTTTACAAACGACCGTTTACGGGCTCGCGTACAGCGTACAAGAAGAAGAGGAGGAAGACAGAGGGAGGATGTCAGAGAATCTGAGAAAAAATGTATCGTGAAGTCGATCACGGGCGAGATAAATAAGAGTGGCAGGAAATTTACGAGCCTGCTGGTGGAAAGCTCGGGGAAACGCTTGCTCCGCTGGCCGCGTGTAAGCACACGGCGATGTAGATGAGGGGCCGAGATTAAAGGACAGGACCAGAAGGATCCGGATCTCGGAACTCGCTCCTAACCCAAAACTCATTCCCCCCTTTTTTCCCCGGGCAGTGTGTGACCGTTGTTTCTGACCCATTGCACGTTGACAGAGGTCCCATGACGTGGAACCCGACGCGACGGGTCATCCTTTAAAATGAGCCTCGATCGAGCCGGACCATCGCGGCTGATGCACCGCGGGCCCATCAGTCCGGACGTATCAATCGGAAATTTCGGGAATCCGGCTTGTCATGGGCCCGAATTATCGTTCGATTCTCGAACACGCGGAAGGAATCGGTTCGCTGTGTCTGAGTGGTCGCTTCTGGGCCCCCGATTCGGCGACAGCATGTAGGCCGTGACGATGAGATGAGCTTCGATCGTGACTCACTTCTAGGCATTCCATCGTTTCGGTCCACCCTTCTTGCCGATTTTTCATGCATTGTTTGCGACTGATGCGGATACCGATGCTGAGGAATGCGGCGGTCGGGGCGCGGAGGTATTCGAACGCTTGCGATGGAATAATATATCTATACTTTGATGAATAACATGTGTCAGGAGAATTTAATTTGTGCTTTTAAACGTGGTTAAAGTAGCAGTATTGCACGATTATTTAAATTAGAATTAGTGGCGATTATCAGTGGCGGATTTAACGGACGACTGATGAGCAGTTGTCGCCTGGCTGGCTGTCTACAAGACCCCTAGGTACCATCTTCAAAAAAAGGATGATTCTATCTAAACACTATATATTTTTTTGTACTACCACACTTAGCCCCTTGTTAGTAAAGTACTTTTCCATTTTCCCGCAAAATCAGTCCCTCAGAACGTTTGCCACCTGGGCCTTTTTCCTTAAATCCGGCACTGATGATTATACCCCACTTCTACTTCGAGTTTCATTATTCGTACCAGACTTATCGCGATGGCATAATTGATCTATTTCGTGAAACTTTCAGCGAATGTCTTCATATGTATATTTCTAATCAACATTTCAGAAGTAGAATCTTGAAGAAGTGTTTGATAGCCATCTCACCGAAACCAGTGGAGAGCTTGAAATGCTTTGCCATACCTTACACATACTTTCTGTTATAAGTTATATCTGCGAACGTTCGAATACCTTCGTTACCCTCCCCGGATGCAAGTTTACCGACCTACCGGTCAGCCGCAACGCTTTACGGAGAAACGAAGAAGAGGAAAAGTGAGATTGGTAGCTGGAGCGATTGCGTATAGCGAGAGGCGGTTTCGGAAAGCAGAAAAACTGATCGTAGAAATGGCTCATCGACGGATTGAGATATAACGAAGTACCTGACGTGCCAGTTACTAGGGGGCATCCCAAAAAAACGCCGACGTGCTGGATGTCTTCGGCCTCGGCGGAAGCCTTGTTCACGTCGTGGTCGATCAGGCAGACCTCGCTCGCCAACCTCTAAAGATCACGGAGAATCAAACGGTTGATCGAGCGTTGCGATCTGCACGCTACGTTCCGCGGCTATACTAACTCTCATCAGGATCGCGATGGCGCAAGCCATTCCGACCTTTCCTACGCCAACGATCGAGACTTTGACGCGATGGGGATAGACGTCGCATGGGCCCAGCTGGGTCGCTATCAAGGCGTTCTTCGTGGTGGTCGTGATCGGCTCTTTGTCGTCCTGCAAACGGACCCCGTCGCGTAGCGTATCGAGAACAAAATGGGGGACAGTGAAACGCACAGGAATTTATGTGGAAGGAGATAATTAAATTATAGGATAGAATTGATTAGGTACACAGAAAGTCATATGTATCAACTGGTCGTTCAAGCTAGGACTTCTTTAAGATTTCAAATTGTGCAGTTGGTGGTGATAGTTCATAATAACATCACCGTATTTTATTCTTTAAATAAATTTCTATAATCACCAAATGAATTTGCATTAAAAATGTTTTGATCCCTTCAACTTAGCTCTCCCCAAGATCAAATCCTGTGCACGCCACAGGTAGATATAATTTGCTAAATCATTCGCGTGTAAACGATACCTAAACTATCAAACTCTACAAGATCCCACGAAAGAGGTAAAGTACATTAAAAATTTACATCATCACACCCGTCGCTCTCTATGTCAGTTTCGGAGGGTTTCACCGCTGCCTCCCCGTTCTCCATGCCTGCGAGCTTGAAACAGTAAGTTCGTTAACTTGGCGATCTCGTCGTGGCAATTCGATGGTCGAATTTAAGCCTGGCGCGAACCTT
Source organism: Andrena minutula (assembly GCA_929113495.1). Classification (NCBI taxonomy): domain Eukaryota; kingdom Metazoa; phylum Arthropoda; class Insecta; order Hymenoptera; family Andrenidae; genus Andrena; species Andrena minutula. Next base: position 71,336,507 of record OV815993.1, on the reverse strand, counting down.
TTAGGGCTCTAATTGGGTGCAAGTAGAGACGTTCCACGGCTTCTCGAACTTCCAGTTACCCCTTCCTCGCGCGTTATTGACCGCTTTCAGTGGAGCATCAAGGTGGTCGCTGTTCCTTGGATATTCAGCTGGAACAGGCGGCAGGTAGAAGGTTGCCGTTCGCTCTTATGCAGATATCCGGATCGACCTACGCAAACAACGGCGAAGCATCGGAGTCAGGTATTTCAGGCTAATCATCCTCTCCGTTACGAGAAACGGAGGAGGGTGTGGGGGAGAGGGGGGAGCAAGACAACGCACAAGGTAAAATGGTAGGGAGGAGAATAACGACGGAAGTTATCCGCGCGCTTCGTTGTAAATTAGCCGCAGGTAGTCGACTCAGGAACGCAGGTACATCGCGCGGGATTGTTCATATGTATATTTATTTCTGCCCGTACCCTTCGACTCCCGAGCAAATGTGTGTAAAATACATTATTTTCAGGCGTCAATAGGGACACTGCTCTTTCGTATTCATTTTGCTTTTCGATTCACCTTTTGCACGCTCTCCAAGTGTATACATATAGTTCGTTCATTTAAATAATTCTGCTTCTGACTGGTTAATTGCAGCCTGTTATCCACGCCTTCTTGTTTAAGTTGCAGCAGTTATTTGAAAAAGTCATCAATCCTTTTATACCTACAGGGTGTCTCTCAAGGAAAGGTCTATATTTTAGGAGGTTTGTATAAATACGTTCATATGAAATGGTTCGTTTAATGTAGAGGAAGTGGCCTAAATATGGGCTAGTACTTTCATTTCAGAATTTTTGCCACACCTGTTGAAGATTTTTATGATACGATACTTGAATCTATATGTTGAATATGTTTACTTTATTATATGGAGTTGAAATTTTCTGTCTTTCACATTAGGTGTTTCCCACAGCTCCTTTTGTTTCTCAGACCGCCTTTACACCTTTCCGAATAGAGCGAAACACCCACTACGTCTCAATACTTCAACTAACCCATATTTAGACCCTAGCTTATATTTCCACCACATCTTTTATCTTCTCTATCACCTCCCAGAATATTGACCTTTCCTCCTGGGACCTCCCAAATAAAATCCATTCAATAAAGTTGGAGGGTAATATTTCAAATCCAAATTCAGAAAGCAAAAACACATTCACCAATGTCACCAAATGGTACCTACTAAAGTTGTAGCTACCATTCATTTATACAAACAACATGTTTACGTAACCAAGCCTCTGACACATAACTTTTTAATTTACCCAAGACTCCCCACAATAAATAATACCTGGCGTTTGACCGTGGCGAACACCAGACTGAGGCGTTCCCAGCGAGTTAGGCTATCGCGGTAGCTGAGCACACATTCGAAGATGTATCTTCCAGGCGCAGACGAACAAGAGTTGGCCGTTTTTTTTTTTCGCGCGCGGTCCACCCGGGACACATTCAATTTTAACGTTAATAAACAGCGGGAAAAATGACGGGCTTAAATGCGGCCATTAATCTGCGCCGATCGATATTGCGAATGCGGCTTAACGACGGAGAGATAACATCGGCCGTCCCCGGCTCAGAGTTATTGAATCGCGTCAAATAATATACGAGCCAATAATGCATGAATAGTCCTGCAATTATGGCTGGCCGATCGTATCTAAGGGCGCGTTGTAATTTAGTAATCGTTCATTCTCGCCGCGCGGCGCGGGCGGGGATTCAGCGCGCATCCGAGGGATTTTCGATCGCGTGCGCAAGATCTTCTATTCCTCCTGGTCCAGCGCCTAAAGGCCGCAGGATTGTCCACCGCGTTTCCGAGCCCTGCGCGCTGAACGCTTCGGATTAATCCCCCTCGCGAGTCCCAAGCGAATTCGCCAAGGATAGAAAGCTCCCTGCGATGAGGTTTCCAATGGGATAATACGTCTTGCGGGACTTTTTATTGACCCGGCGATACTTATCATCATTCATAATACTAGTTGAAATCGGTATCTATGAATTAAACGATTCCTCAGCAACGCCTGCACGGCATCGCCGTGGCGAGGAAGTAATTTAAAGTCCGACGTTTATAGTTAAGCGCGGCAAGTGGGAACGGAACGACCCGGCTCCTAGATAATTAATTTCCCGGTTTAATTAATCATACCCGTGATTTTATCGACCGCACGGGTCAAGTAACAATAACGATCGCGTAAGCCAACCCCTTATCGGTTATCCGTTGCAAAAACATTCAGCTTGATTTATCGTCGAAATCTTCCAATTATCGAAACGTCAATTCTCGTGGCACGATAGAAAGGTCAGTGAACCGATGAATGTGGGCTGTTCGAGTTGTAAAAGGTAAGTAGAAGGTTTCTTTCATGGCACCTAACAATTATTACAATTAAATCGAATCGAAACCTTGTATAACATCAAAACAACCTCCAATATAAAATGAATGATCAGCGAATAATCCTGAACATAAATTTCTTAGTACCTACCCTTTCTTCGCAATAATTGAATAATAATAATAATAATAATAATAATAATACCTAACTCATGATATTGCGACAACAACCACTTACAAACTACTAAAAATGTATCGTCAAGTTGGTTAAAATCAGTGCTGGCGGGCGACTAATTTTTTTTTAATTAGCCACGAGATCGAAACGTGACAGCGGCGAGGGGCTCGAATCCGTGGCCGATAAAAGGGGCGATTGGCCGATAACGATGTCTCTCGGGAGGCAAGATTCAGCTGAGCGAACGGTGCAAACGAGTCTCCCCGTTCGCCGCGGAGATAGTCCTTGAAGGTTGGTCGTAAGCAACCGATCTTCTGGTACCAGGCCCAGTCAACCGATCCAGACACCGGCTCGCACATGCCTCCGGTGCACAATGGTTGGTAGTACTGCAGCTGATACAAGTATGTTCGCCGTGCAACCGGAATTTTAATTGGCTATTTGTTTGTCCGCTACACTTCGCGGCGCTGCTATTGTCCAGCTTACCAGGGAAGAACGATCACCATTCCACCCTACCGTGCCTCCCCCTTCGATCCCCCTTCTCGTGGCTTGCTTTTCACCGGCGCGGTATTAATCCACCATGAGAAAAGTCTGACTTCGACAAGAAAGCCTTTTTTCTTCTGCTGATCTTTCCCCTCAACCGATCGCGGCTGCCTGAGGACGTTGTCCTTTCAATCTGAATATACCCTGGATGTTTCTGAACGATTGCGCTGCTTTAGTAGTCGTTCTATTGGTTCACGTGGTCGGTGTATAGAAGACAGTTTTGTAAAAGTGTGCTACTTGGAAGTTAATTCTTGTGTGGGGATCTACATATGTGATAAAGAGGGATTATTTTGATAAGATTCTTGTTTAAACGGTGACTTTGTTACTTTTAGCAATTTCGTCAGGATAGTCTGGGATCATTAGTTTCTTTGGCACGATTCCTGGTGGTCTTCATAGTTTCTGCTTTAGTTATAATAATAGTTTGATGGTCGGAAAAATTCCACTTTTCAAAGAAAAAAGTTGTTATAAAGCACTCAAGTATAAAGCGTTGACATCGCAGATACTTAATAACTAAGTAATCCCCTTAACATTAATATAATTTTAATTTTTGAGCTGGGTAAATTTACTATACCAACGCGTAAATAGCTACAGAGTAGCTAGAACTCTGGGTTGAACAGACTTTTTTATATATCAAGGTGTACAATATCTAAAACAAGGGGTCCATTCGTAGAATAAAAAAGACCAGCCCTTGGTACTTTAAAAAAATACCAAAAATACCACATTATTTACTCATAAGGGTGTACACATTGACCAGGTGCCACGTAAAAACATTTTTTTGTTATTAAATAAGCACCACCCTACTGTGCTTTCTCGCCGCGCAGTATACCTCACCGAAGCGCCTCGAGTGAATCCCAACTTTTCGCCGTTCCCTCGGAATCGATGGAACGGAGATTAAGTCCCAGTGAAATTGCAGTTATTACACGGTGGACCGTAGCGTGGGCCCCGTGTATAATCCCGCGCTGGTCACAATGCGTATCGTTTCGCGGTTACCACTTATCGGTGTCATTAGGCATCGTACGGTGTAATTGCGCGGTTTTTACCGGTGCTTCCTACTGGCGCGGGACATTAATCATCGATACGATCTACTTTCGACGCCGCCATTGCTGAATGTCTCAATTTACTCTGACGCGGTGGCTACGCGGCACGGCCCACGAGTCGGCCCACCTCCCGGATTTATCTCCGTCGTATCTAATTTCGGCCCGGGCGCGGCCACGGATTTAATTCGCCGGTCCGCGCCGCTCCCGATTCTCTTCGGTAACGCGGCCTAATAAATTAGGAAGCGACAGGGGCCCGCGATTCGCTTTAATCGCCGGCGCAAGAACAGACGCGCGCGCGGCTCCGCTTGTCCAGAATCTCGCGGACTGCCCGAAGCGGGCCAAGGAACGCCGTCCGATCTCGGCCAGCCTGGGTAGTCGTGCGGTTTTTGCAACGCTCCGCGGAACTTATTCCAATTAAAATCGTACCTCTATTTTAGGTCAGGCTCCCCCTGTACGGCTTCAAATTAATCGGCTTCGAAACGAGCGCACCACCGAGCGGAGAAAGGCGCAAGGATTTCCTAAATAAGCAACGGCCACGCAAAACTTGCTGCTTACGTAATGGTCCTGTCGCGGTCGCGGTCGCGGCCGAGCCTTTTTTCCCTTCGCTTTTCTTAATCCTCGATGCGTGGGGTGTATGCTTGTTGCGTAAGTGGTGGGATTGGAAGGGCAATGAGTAGAATGTACTGTTTCATTAGTAGGTGAAGCGTGTGTTGTATTTTTTCGGAAGGTGGTTTAGTTGGGGAAAGATTAGGTACTCTGTGTATTGGTTAGGTACTACTGTAAAAGTTCGAAGACCGGTGAGTGTCAGAATTTACCGGTGAATCCTAAGGTTCACCCCAATGGGGTGGTGAAAGTCCGAAATATCTCACAAAACATTAAAACCTCGGATTTTGTTGTTGATAAAAGCCAGAATTTGGAATATTTTATAAGATTTGTTGGCTTCCACCCTCCAATCAGTGGTGCACTTAGAATGTAATCTTGTACTCACTCAAATTCAATAAAATTCATTAGGTGATTATAAGAATTCATTTACCTAAAAAATAAATTCCAGTTTTTCTTTTTAGAAAACTCGAATTAATTCAGTCGTCGTTACATTAATCTATTTTTCCTTTTCCTTAGGAGAGTATCAGGACCTGTTGCCCCCCCCCCCACTTCTCTGCGTGCGCGACTTCCCTCGATATAGATAAATATTAACACGTTGCGTCCGGCACCAAAAATAGTTGACCTTCACCTAAATACAAGAAACAGTTGTACCATGGTGAAAAAAATTGCAAATTTGTAACGACATGCGCACACCGATGAACACGTTCGTACTGAATGCGTATGCGAACGGAAAATTCGGTACCTGAAAAATTCTTCCTCATCTTCCATATTTATTGGGACCGGGCCCAAGAGTCCCATGACGTGACCGTACACGTCACCCGGACGCAACGTGTTAAGACACACCGGTAAATCTGAAGATTCATCGATTCTCGAACTTTTACAGTAACATATCTACAATTTCAGAGTTTCCATCTGAGGTTTCATCCCTACCCCACTCATAACAGTTCAAAATCTCACTGATGCAGTACCTATACTATAGTATATACATTCAATGGCGCTTTGACTAAAACAATGCAGTCTCCTCCATCAGTTAAAAGCTACTTTACTTACTCGTACTCCTATCGAACAAACTGGCGCGCGTTCCCCTTAGCGACATGAAAACCGACGCTGCGCGGAATCATGCGATCACCAGGCTCGAAGCTGCATCACGAAGCAAAGCGACTGGCATCGAGCACATTCCCGTGCGCGCGTATTCAGCCATAATTGCAGCGTTTACCTCGATGCTAAAAAATCGTCGGGCCCCGTTGTTTCGATCTCTCGACTGCCGCGGAGACCTTGGAGCGCGCGATCGTAGGAGGTCGGGCCTCGCGCATCGACGACCCCTGTGGCTCGCTGAAATATCGCGCGGGCGCTGCTTCATTTCGATATTCCTGGCCCTGGGGCCGGCGAGATGAGGCGAACTCGAGATCGATGCGACGCGGGACGGGACGCGGAAGGGTGGAGGGCGGGCGAGAGAGTGCCCTTCTCGTTTTATTACATCGTATCGGGAAGGGGCGAGGCCGATGCCGCAATTGTTTATGCTCGTGTCCCGCCCTATTGGACGCATCGGATACACTCTCGAATACCTACCACGTGTACGCGCGGGGAGCGAGTCGAGCGATCCTGGTGAACGGGCGTCGTGCCCGCTGCCCTCTTCGCCAACCCCCGTCCCAACCGCCGAGCGATCCTCCTCTTTGTTTCTTCGTTCGGGCTAAGATTATTAATGGCCGTGGGCCCGGGCTCCGGTACACCGAAGTGTCAGTTCCTTGACAATGACGAAGTTTGCACCTCGGGCCCACCCCTCCCGTCTCTAACCCCCCGCCCCACCCGCCGTCTCGCAGCGCAACACGCGTCACGCGTCTTCAGATTTCCCCCTTTTTTTTCCCTCGATCGTCGATCGAAGCTGCTCCAACGATGGGATGAAGAATGTCGTGGGCGACGCCCGAACTGCCGCGGAATGTGTCGGAGCGTCGAGGTTGCATGGAGTGAACCGAGGTATGCAAGTACGTGAGACGGACAATCGAGGGGAAGATGATTCTGTAGCTTCAAATAAGTTTGGAGAAGGACTTGTGGAGTTGACTGGAATTGGGCTTGCTGGATTTTAACGGAATCCTCAAGTGTGGCGAGTGGAGAGACACGTAGCGCATAAGTTTCGGTCAATTCTTTATTTATTTATTTATTACCTTTTACGGGAAGACCCCATTATTTACAAAGTGAGAAAATGACAAAACAAACATTCCCATACAGCACACTCCGTTGCCCGAAGCTTGCAGGAAGGTTCCATGGGGGTTGCCGTGGAATGTTCCCTCGGTGCGGACATAGGAACCTTCCTGGAACATTCCAGCAATGTTCCGGTGTAACATTGCCACTTGGAACCTTCCTGCAAGCTTCAGGGAACGTTCCAGCCATTCTCTGGCAATGGTCACGGAACCTTCCGGCCATTCTCTCGCAATGGTCACGGAACGTTCCGGTCATTCTCTGGCAATGCTCACGGAGCGTTCCGGTCATTCTCTGGTAATGCTCACGGAGCGTTCTGGTCATTCTCTGGCAATGTTCACGCAACTTTTCGGACATTTTACAACAAAGGTTCCAGGATTGATTCTTGTATCGACTTTTCTCTAATTGCTATCAATAATAATTATTGTAGGTGCCATTGAGTTGTTAAATAAATCAGTTACACATTTTTTACATTCACACACACTATATTATTCAGAGTAGGAAGTTCAAAGTTTCTCCTGTATATTAGGTCACGCATTGTGTAGACGATGCAATGTCAATTGTTGTATGCTTTATGTAAACTATGGGAATATTCCCGTTTATAATAATAGTAATACTACTACTACTACTACTAATAATAATAATAGAGTAAACCAACCAGTAATTGACCGCATACCAGTGAATGACCATTAGGCAAAGAAATGTAAATTATCAATTTAATAAATACTATATGTTTATAAATGGAGTGCAGTTGCACTTTTAATATTCCATATTTTTAGTTATGCGATTAAACAAACATTAATAAATACTAAATAAAAGTATGCGGTCATTTACTGGGCTTCTCATTCAACAATTCGGTTATTCACTGGTTGGTTTACCCTAATAATAATGTCAAAACGAGCCATCATTTTTTAATAATTTGAGTTAAAGTTATGCATAATATGTATTTAAGTTCGAATACGTAAGCAATCTTTTCAATCAACGGTTGTAGCTGCAGCGGTAAAGTGTTCATCTACGGTGCTCGAGGTCGTGGGTTTGAGTCTTACTGGAGTGTAAAGAATTTTTTTATATTTTTTATTAATTTTATATTTTTGAAAAACAGGCGGACGTTATACTACTACGATTCTGTACACATTATACTACACTATATTGATATTTTTATTTTTGGCTTTACTGTCCGGAACGCTCGTTGAGCGAAACGTTCCGTGAGCATTGCCAGAGAATGACCGGAACGTTCCGTGAGCATTGCCGGAGAATACCCGGAACGTTCCGTGGAATGTTCCCAAAGGGCGGACATAGGATCCTTCATGGAATATTCCATCAATGTAGCAGGAACGTTCCGGTGCAGCACCGGAACCTTCCTGCTACATTGATGGGAACCTTCCTGCAATGGAGTGTGCTGTATGGGTTACCGCACGCGAGAAATAACCCATCATAACCTCGAGAATAAAAATTAAAAGTACACCAGAATACCAAAACAAAGCAAAAACTAGAAAATATTTACATTTGCGACTGAACGAGTAACCTTTCACATAATAACCATATCTTCTCATGAAGAAATCTAAGCAGTTCAGACCTAAAGACATCGACGTTCCATGCAAAAATATCTATCCCTTCATTATAATTATGCGCGGTGTAAGACAGAATCTCGTCGAGTCCCGGGTCCGATTAACTGAATTAGCGCGTTCCACGCGACCCCCTTTTTGCGAGATTAATTGACGTTCGTCGTAATAACTCTGTTAGCGGCTGAACTTGAACTTGTTTTCGCGGAGTAATTGCTCCAGTGGCGATTACGAGTCCGGGTTAACTCGACACGACGGAGCAGTGGTCACGGAAGTAACGAGGTAGC